>CM065781.1:8294363-13294363 GCA_033296515.1 Macrochelys suwanniensis | reverse complement strand
CAATTTTTCCCCGTGGGTGCTCCAGCCCCGGAGCACCCACAGAGTCAGCGCCTATGTCCCTATCCTCTGTTTGCCAGAAGCTGCGAAGGGGCGACAGGGTATGATCACTTAGTGATTACCTGTTCTGTTCATTTCCTCTGGGCACCTGGCATTTGCCAATGTCAAAAGACAGGATACTGGATTAGATGGACCTTTGGTCTGACCCAGTATGGCGGTTCTTATGTTAATTAGCCTTCTGCAGAAATATGGATGGGAATCAGCTTTACTTCACATATAAAACATTAACATTCATGAGGTTGTGCTCACAACACATTCCTAAAAACATTTCCAATTCACTGTGTCTTTTTTTCATTAACATTATCGTGGTTATTCTTCTGCAACATTGATTGGTACGTTTTTATGTAAAGTATACACAGTTTTTTAAACTGATCTGCTTTTGTCACTCTCTGCTCTCTGCTGTAGCTGTATGAGCAAGCGAATGTAATTTGAAAGGTGATCACTATTTTATGGCTTCAATCCAGCAATAATAATGAAAAACAGGTAAACCAAATGAAGCAAGATTTAAGTCAAGGACCACCATCATAGCTCATCACATTAGTGACTGCAACACAGTAGATGCTGTTTTCAGAAATCCCAGCTCAAATGGCTTGTAGTACATTAAAATTCCTCGGTCAATCAGTCAAGGGGTTTTGCTTTGCAGCGCACAGATGAGTTTGAGAAACAAAGGACCAGGTTGCTCAAAATACAACTTTGGTTGAAATAAGCCTCCGTGGGGGTTTCATTCCTCATACAGCTCCTGCCACCAGGTGTTGATCTGGGAACCAGGACAAAGAATGTAAAGGAAAGAAGAATGAGGAAGAAAAGGAAAAGATTAATCGTTCCATCAAATGTAGTCTCCTGAGCAGCACATTTGTTCCTCCTGCATCAAAAGTTCTTGCATTGCAATTCAGAACAATCACCTGGCATTTAGGTTGCCGTCGGCCTTCCCCCCCATTTTGAGCATGTAATTATTCACACCAGGTGCATCGCTTCCACCCATCCCTTAGGACTTTACCATTCACAAGCACATGAATTGTAATTTGCCAGCCTTCACTAAAGTTCCTTTGTAAAAGTCTCCTACCCTGGGTGTAATGTTACACTGACAAGGCGCACAGGACAATGAAAAGGGAAATAGAATTTACCCAGCTAACAAAGGGGATTAATGCTCCCTGCTCCAAACCCCGGGTGACTGTACAGAATTGATTGCAGGGTCTCCGGTGACAGAAGGCTTGTGTCATATTAAAAACGTGAATGTGGCAGCGGCAGTAGAAAACAAATACACACGGTGGTGGCCAATTGCTGTAATTGTAGTGTTTTGTGTAGCTATTTTTTTGCTAAATGCAACTGGTGTCATTTAAAGTTGAAATCAATGAAAGAAATTAGCCAGCAAGCTCCTTAATGCCAATGGCATGTATTCAGCTGGATTAGCATTTTCCAAAAAAGAAAGATCTCCAGCCTTGCTTTATTTAGATTATATGGGCCTGGTCTTCTTTGGTATGGAGCACCCACAACTCCCACTGACTTCACCAGGAATAGTGCCCCCTCAGCACCAGTCAGGAGCAGGCAATGAAGTGACAGCATCACAAGAACGTGAATCTCTTGGTACTGGTTACACATCTGGTGCGCTGCAACCATCACTTCCCAGGCTGGCCGGAGTCATCTCATTGTGCTGCCCCTGTCTATTTTATTGCTTCCATTTGGGGCAGGCACCATCTCTTTGTTCTGTGTTTAGACAGTGACTCAGACAGTGGGCACCCCATCCATCCCTAACCTAGACAAATTGGAGGATTGGGCCAAAAGAAATTGGATGAGGTTCAACAAGGACAAGTGCAGAGTCCTGCACTTAGGACGGAAGAATCCCATGTGCCGCTACAGCTGGGGACCGACTGGCTAAGCAGCAGTTCTGCAGAAAAGGACCTGGGGATTACAGTGGACGAGAAGCTGGATATGAGTCAACAGTGTGCCCTGGTTGCCAAGAAGGCTAATGGCATATTGGGCTGCATTAGTAGGAGCATTGCCAGCAGATCGAGGGAAGTGATTATTCCCCTCTATTCAGCACTGGTGAGGCCACATCTGGAGTATTGCATCCAGTTTTGGGCCCCCCATTACAGAAAGGATGTGGACAAATGAAAGAGAGTCCAGTGGAGGGAAATGAAAATGATCAGGGGGCTGGGGCACATGACTTACGAGGAGAGGCTGAGGGAACTGGGCTTGTTTAGTCTGTAGAAGAGAAGAGTCACGGGGGATTTGATAGCAGCCTTCAACTACCTGAAAGGGGGCTCCAAAGAGGCTGGAGCTCGGCTGTTCTCAGTGGTGGCAGATGACAGAACAAGGAGCAATGGTCTCAAGTTGCAGTGGGGGAGGTCTAGGTTGGATATTAGGAAACACTATTTCACTAGGAGGGTGGTGAAGCACTAAAATGGGTTACCTAGGGAGGTAGTAGAATCTCCATCCTTAGAGGTTTTTAAGGCCCGGCTTGACAAAGCCCTGGCTGGGATGATTTAGTTGGTGTTGGTCCTGCTTTGAGCAGGGGGTTGGACTAGATGACCTCCTGAGGTCTCTTCCAACCCTAAATTTCTATGATTCTATTGTAATGCAAATAAAGAACAACACTGATAACAAGGAGGAGGTGGGGTTATTCCAGTTCCCAGTTCCCATCTTTGATTTGTTCTGATGCATTGGCAAGTCACAGGCCATGCATGCATTAAGGAAACCACTAAGGGCTTGTCTTCACTACCCGCCGGATCGGCGGGTAGCAATCGATCTATCGGGGATCGATTTTTTGCGTCTCGTTAAGACGCGATTAATCGATCCCCGATCGCGCTCCCCGTCGGCTCCGGAAATCCACCTCATCGAAAGGCGGAAGCAGAGTCGACGGGGGAGCGGCAGCGATCGACTCGCCGCCATCCTCATGGCCAGGTAAGTCGATTACGATACGCCGACTTCAGCTACGCTATTCACGTAGCTGAAGTTGCGTATCGTAGATCGACCCCCCTCCCCTAGTGTAGCCCTGGGCTAAGAAGATAAGAGGGACAGTTAAGACAATGTCTCTGATGGTTGTTTTTTCTCTTTACTGAGAAAGGTAACGCATAAACTTAGTAAAAATAACCGTAGATGTTAGAGATTAAAAATACCATGGTAGGGTATCCGGGGTTGGCTCCCTACAGCACTTGCTACTGCATTGTCCTGGATTTGAACATCTCAAGCAATGGGGTTTCTGCCACTTCCCTTGGGAGGATATTCCATTTCTTAATTAATATGTCACACTGTCATCAGGGGGTGTTTTCGTGAGATTCAGCCTGAGAGTTCCTGCTTGCAAATTTCAACTCATTGCTCCTAGTCAGACCTCTAAACGGGAAAGGGTAAAATATGGAGAGGAGCAGCGCAAAGAGAAGGATGACTGGCAGTGCATTTGCTTCCTGGGGATATAGTATGAGTTCTTTTACACCTGGTTTCTAGGATTCCCTGGAAGACAGTGGGAAGGAAAGCTCAGACAGAGCAGCTCACATCACATCTTTATTCATGTATCTCTTCCCCACCCCCATTGAATCCCCCCACTGGCTCCCTCATACCCTTAGCGTGAAGTTTAAGCTTACCCTCACCTTCAAGGCTCTTCGCAAACGGCTTTGACCGAACTCTGATCATTCTGCCTATTTCCCCCTTACCCCCTGCCAATGATTAGTGTAATTGCCTAAGGCACTTAGAAGCTGAGCCTAAGTCCTAAGTGATGTAGGCCTGGTCTACACTACAAAGTCAGGCTGACGTAAGCTGCCTTGTGTTGATCTAGGTTTGCGCGGGGCTACACTTGAAGTCGTCTTCCACCGATGTAAGTGCCCCGTTACAGCGACATAGTAACATTGCCTCCCCAAGGGGCGTTGAGCATGGTCAATGTATGAAGGTCAACACAGCGCAAATGTAGATGCAGCAATACCTATGTCAACCCTAACAGTCCAGTTGCTCTCCCACAATGCCCGACACTGACTGCTCTGGTCACAATTGTTAACTCCACCGCCCAGAGATCATATAGCCCAGCTCTCCCCATCCCTATCTTTAAAACCCTATGAATCTTTGCAATGCCTTTTTCTGATTCTCCAGCTGAGGTGCATGGACAGCATATATTCTCATAGAATCATAGAATATCAGGGTTGGAAGGGACCTTAGGAGGTCATCTAGTCCAACCCCCTGCTCAAAGGGGGACCAATCCCCAATTTTTGCCCCAGATCCCTAAATGGCCCCCTCAAGGATTGAACTCACAACCCTGGGTTTAGCAGGCCAATGCTCAAACCACTGAGCTATCGTAGGTGCATGGGAAATTGAAAATAAGCGTGAAAATTGTGGGCTAGAGATGATATTATGGGATGGAGAACATTGCATTATGAGCAGTTGACCCCTTGCTCCCAGGCACCTCTGTGGGACTCATTTCTGCCCCACCCTATATTGCCAAAACCACCCAAAAGACAGTGTTCTGAATGGTGGTGGGATACCTACCCCTGGAGCACCGCACTCTGCATTGACACAAGCACTCCTGGTGAGTTCGCACAGCACCAACGCAAGGAGCCACATGTGCACATGCACAGGCAACATGCTAACTGCGGCGGCTGTGTGCCGACATAACTCGCGTTATCAAAACTTCGTAATGTAGCCATGGCCTTAGGCACGTGACTGTCCGTGAGACTTAGGCTCCTGAGTCACTTAGGTGCTTCTGAAAATTTCACCCGCTGTGTCAATGCCTGGCTACTCTCCTTCTCCCACTCCTGCCTCCATGCCTTTTACCACGCTGACGCTGCCCCTATGTATCAAACGCTTTCCCCCTTCCAGTCTGACATGACATTCCCCTACCCCCACATTCAGATCCCCCCCTCAGCACTCACTTCTTCCACAGACCCCACAAGAGAGGCTCCTTCATCTCCACATTTCCAAGGGTATCCTTGTTCTGGGTTTCCCTTTGTCACCACTTCAGCCATTATGCCCCAATCTGCATGGGCAAATCCTCGTCCCTGTGCAGAGCCCCATTAAAGTCCATGAGGCTCCCCAGGGCCATGAGGCTCTGCTTACACTGATCCACTTACAGCAGCAGGGCTTAGATTGTCAACTTTCTTCAGCACTGACTGTCTTTATTTTGGGTCGTGTACAGAACCAGGCACATGCTGGATGCTTCACAAATGAGGCTAAGTTTATATCGCTGCCATTTATCCACTATGAACATTCACTCCTCCATGAGACCAGCGGCACCAGGCATATAAAGTCTCTGTTGAAAAGTAATTAGACAGGAGTAGATATAAAACAAGATTTGATTTTACAGCAAGTCTTGCAAGGGAGTATCCTTGCAGGGGAAAGAATATAGTGGTCAGATGTTACACAATGTATTTCTCTGACTGGGAGCAGAGTGAGTATGCCATGCAGCCAATGAAAGGGGGGGAAGAGAAATCAGCTAAGGTCATCAGAGAATCATTTCCTTTTGAAATGTCAGTAATCTTACTCAGCCGAAGGAGGAATGCAATGTAAAGGCATACAGTCAATTTGAAAGCCAGTCAATTAAAAAATATCCAGCATAGCACCTGTCTCTGAGTCCTCTGCCAATTTTTGTGGTTTTACAGCCCCCATCTCCCGATTTTTAAATGAATTTTCTCTCTCCTTTCTCTGTGAAGGACTTACACAAAGAACAGGGGAAACTGACTACTACTACATAAGGGATACAGCAAAACTGACTATGTACAAAATGTATAACTGCCCAATGTATAAACATAGATAAATGCATGTTCTTCTGATCTCTTTCAACTACAGGAATTGTGGGTGTCATTTCTAAAACAGTAGGTTAAAAAAATTCAGACAGATTTTTAGTTTTAAGAGTATGGTTTGCAAGTTGCCCTCTGCCCTAGAGAAGGGGGCTGAGTCCTTTGATAACAGTTATACGCACTAAGAATGAGATCTCCTGCTTCTAGTCATCAGCTGATCAACACATGAGAGAGGAAAGCATCGCCTTCACCATCCACCTGCACAGCATAGTGCTACTGGACAGGTGCTTTTTGGAAAAGGTGGGTTCATTTTTCTCTGAAGCATCAGACATAGTCCATTCCTGAAGGTAGGATACTGAACCAGATAGACCAAAGGTCTGATCTAGTATGGCAAATCTTAAACTTCTGTGCAGCAACTTGCCAAGGAAATATACCGACCTTATTTCTGAGGTATATTATCCATCAAACAGCTAAATTTAGATAGAATATTACATCTAGTTCAAATGATGAATATGATGATGATGAAGAAGATTTTTATGTTAAAGTTCATTATGATATCCAATTAAAACCAGAGCCTGTCTCTCTCTGTCATTTGCTGCTCAATGCCTTCTGAGATAGGTGTACACGGTGACTGTACATTTAGCACGCTCATTCAGAAAAGCCACTTTTCGCTTTCCTGACTTATAACTGAAAGGCCCAGCCTCTGGGGTGACAGTCTTCTAGGCTCAAATAACCTGAAATTTGCTTTAAAAAAATTGGTAGGAGCCCGATCCAGGAGGAAAACAAATGCCATGAGTTCCACCTCCAGTTTCCTCTGCTTCTGGGGGGTGGAGGAGGAAGTGGGTACATGTATTTCATACAGAGACATCACGTCATTTAAAAAATATTTTCCATATGCATAGGCTGTAACTTAGCCAGGGGGCCACTGTCAAATGAATTCCTATACAAATCCACACACATAAGGCCTCTACGTAAATCATGCCACTTACACAGCAGTAGGTTAGATTGCATTTTGTAAGGTGTGAGACGTTTGGCTCCCCCTGTGGAGCAAGAAAGGGTCTCCCCCGCCTTACACCTGCAGCCGTCAGCACAGATTGCAGGACACCTGGAAGAGGCCACAGCCATCTGTGCAGAGGCGCTTTGCACTCACTGAGACTATTGTTAGTGGCTGGATTCCAGACATGCTGTCATTTTAGTATAGTATTTATTATTACTCCAAGCCTTTTAGGAAGCAATTCCCTATCTGGGCTATGAAGAGAGGGAAACTTCTCTTCTAGGGCATTTGAAATAACAACTCTAGCAACATTATTTGACAGCTACTAGAATATATGTTTCTTGCAGGGACAAGACTTTTTAAACTGTTAAGAAATGTAACACAATGTTTAAAAGGCAAAAGTCCTGCAAATAGCTCTCATACCATGGATGTTGGAAACTGGCCTATCAGGGAAATTGTGGCTCACATTAACACTAAGGTACCAGATGGTGTTTGTTTTTAAATGTCTTCTTCCCCAGGCCATTCTACAAACATCCTCTTAGCTGTTTTACTCATTTTTCACCTGCTTCTTCCCCAGCAGCAGAGGAGAACAGAGCAGTGCAGAGAGAAACACAGTTCTGCATTTAGCCTTTGTAGATGTTTCAAGTTCACAGACAAACCTGAGAACAATCCCTTAAGGGAAGCCGTTGCATAAGTCCCGAATCTGGTGTCTATCTATCTTAGGTACATATATGGCCCCCTTTACCAAGCTATGAATGCCTCTCAATGTTTAACATATTTATCCCTGCAACATGCCACATGAAGTGCTATTATCCCTATTTAACAGACGGGGAACTGAGGCACTGCCTTTTATTATTATTATTAATAAAAATCCAAGTCAGTTTTCAGAGTGGATCCACACTTTAGAATGAGTTCTGGAATGTCAGTAAGGTTCTCCCGACTCCCTGTCTCACCACTCGAATGCCAGGTTGATTGATTACTGGCTAATATTGCACCCTCATAGACCTTTCCTTCTCTAATTTCTATTAGGATTATCTTGTCCAACCTTCTGCTAAGTACAAAACAGCGCCTCCATTATGGACTTCGGTTTTGTCTACCCTATTTGAAATGATTCAAGTGATGAGGCCTGCAACATATCCTGAGGTAGAGCAGCCAACAGATTGTCTAGTCTGACAGACTCTCTAATCACTCTTAAGTTCTTCCTGGTATTCAGCCTAAAATTGCTTTTGCTCAGTTTCACTTGAGGCCTGTTTACACAAGAGAATGGCACCAGTCAGGGACAAATGGTTTAACAGATCCATTTGTGCCTGCAGCAGTTCAGTGCGTCTGCACCGACCAGCCTGGTTTGTGTAAACTGGTGCACTGAAGTTGCACACTGGACTCCCTCAAACATGTGCATTTTGGTTCTTGTCCTCTAAAGGCAGGTACATACTCTAAAGAATGTTACACTTTTTACATAAGTGCAACATACATGAACCTCCCAGTTACACATATGTGCCCCTGCTAACATTATATATTATTTCCCAGTGGTTTATTTCAGCTATTGATGACCGTGGCAGAAAACATGATGTCTCTGCATATTCAGACCACAGTTGTACTAGCTTTTGTGTTTCCCTGCTATTTTATATTCCCAAATTAGCTTTGCAATTGTCAAGAAGGAATTTCATCCTACTTCAGTAACTTCTTGATCTTTGAGACCACTTGCTTCTGTCCTCACTGGTATTCCATCTGGCAACAATTCCCCCTTTGTAAGGGAAGATACATAAGAGATGTGCAGAGAGAGAGTCTGGTTGTTGAGCCTGTGCGCTTGTAGCAGAAGTTCTACAGGAAGCATGGCACAGAAGACAGTCCAGGTGGAGAAGGGATGCGGTGGTGGCTGTACACCACCTTCGCCCCTTGCAGATTGTGGACTGCTCAGATTTACAGGAGCCCCTGGGCTAGCTGAGGGGGCAACAGCCCAGTCCAGTATCTCTTAGTGCCATGCCCCCAAGCCATCCCTTCCTATCCCCCTGGCCGGGCTTGCAAGGACAGCATAAAGCTGAGCCAGGGGAATTCTCCTTCTGCCTATTGTGCAGCCCATGTGCCATCTAGAGCAGCTAATCCAGGTCTGACGGGATGCAGAATGTGACCTTCAGTTTCGTCTAGTCCCCACCAACCATTCTGCCCGTTGAAGGAAATCTAACATGGATGGAGCCATCATATGAACTGTCAAATATTTTTCACTAATTGAAATCCACCCAGAACACAGGCAGATAATTGTCTGATACAGCGAGAGAAGAGTGTCAGAAAATGTCCAGAGGTAACAGCCAACCCTACAGACAACCTGTCCCATAATCTGGAGTTTATTACAAGGAAATTTGCCATTCGGAGCCTGCCTGAGAGCACCCTAGACATACTATTGCCTTTGACTCTACTGTCTGCCACCGCTGGGACTTTGTCTGAAATTCAAATGAACATTCATGACCTGGGCCACAATTCTAGTTCAATCCCCAAAGCAATTTTTCACTTGTATTAGTTCATATTTAGATTAGTCCTTCATTGCTGGTTTCTGCAAAGAAAGGGGATGTGTTGGTTAGGTGAGGAATTTTTGATTAGGCTCAAATTTTCAGAAGTACCCAAGTGACTAAGGACTTTCATTGACACTTAAGCATCAAAATCACTTTTGAAAATGGAGCTTGGGCTCCTAAGTCACTTGGGCACGTCTGAAAACGTTATGCCTCTATTTTTGACAGTATCAGAACTGTGTTTTACACAAAGCTCACACCTGACATGTTCACCTGAATCAGCCAATCTGCCAAACTGGGTATTTTAAAAATTAACATCTCAATTTGTGACCTCCACCTAAACCATCATTCTGGACACTTTCTGCAAGTGTTAATTTACTATGCTAACTTTAAAAAAAAAATCCAAAGAGGAATTAACAAGATATGCAGATAGCAAGCAACTCGCCTAATCATTCCTTGTTGTAAACCTCTTTTCTCGGCAACAGATCCCTTTCGCATTATTTGTTGTAATCTCTGGCTGTTAAATCTAAATTAGATTGCAAAAAAGCTCTGGGTTGGGCCCTTCCATCTTTGTATGTCTGTAAAGCACCAAGCACAGCCATGGCCTTATATAAACATTTGATCAACAGGCATATGTAGAATTAAAATGGAATGTTTAAATCTTAGAATCTATGCAATAGGGTAATGAACAAATACGCTCGAGGTGTTGAAAGGGGGAAATATATTAAACTGCACAGCATCTCCTTTTATCATAGTAAGAGGCAAAGAGCTCTACTTAGCGACAGAAATGAAATGTCCTAATAGAAACTAAGGGTCTGATCATTGGTACCTCTATCAATAAGTCATTGCCCTAAATGCAAGGTCAGATCACACAGAGGCATCAAATTACCTCTCTGGGCTGCCAAATGTCTTCAGGCCTGTGAGTCAGGTAAGCGATATGGCAGGTCTGACAGGGGAAGTGCAGGACTCGTGGACTGAATGTGTGGAATCTACCATGAAATCATATACAAAATAAACCAGATCTATACAGGAGTCTAACCGCTTGCCAAAGGACAAGGCACTGCAGCGCTATCGCAAAATATTGGGATGCGGGGGGGGGGGGGGGGAGGGGAGGGAGAGAGAATTCAGGTCAGAGCACACAATCTACAAATCCTTGGAATGCCTGAGGGTGTGGAAGGCAATGACCTCAGACTGCTTTGAAAATTGATTAAAGAAGCCCTACAGCTGATCATAGTCAATGACCCTATCTACGTGTATCAAACAGACAACAGCCAAAACTTCTCTGATTGAGCTGGTAATTGTAAGGATTTCTGTCCTGAGATTTCTTGTGGTAGCCAGCAAGAAGCAGATGCAATGGAACCAGTACCACCCAGTGAACGATTCTTCCTCAGATCAGGCACAGAAATGAAAAGATGAGCTTTGTTCTCTTCAAGGGCTGATTGTCATAAGATCAGCCTAAAGATGATGCTTTCTTAAAATGTATTTCCAGCCGTGTGATAGATCACAATATAAATGACAAGGCATGTGTGCTTCAGGATCTACAACCGCTTACTGAAATATATGGCAAAATAGACAGCTGGCCTAAAGGACTGTGTGGTTTCTTTTATCTTAAGTTTCAGTGTAGTAGCTGTGTTAGTCTGTGTCAGCAAAAAGAAAACAAGAAAAATACCTGTGGCACCTTAGAGACTAACAAATTTATTTCAGCATAAGCGATGAAGTGGGCTCTTAACCCACGAAAGCTTATGCTGAAATAAATTTGTTAGTCTCTAAGGTGCCACAGGTATTTTTCTTTTTATCTTAAGGTCTTCTTTGGCTAGAAGTACAAGGGATAAATCACAAACTAGTAATTGTGAAATGGCATGAATATTTATTTTCTTTTTCAGACCAAGGATCCAATTAGCCCGATGGTCAATGTCTCCTTTGTGCCCTTGTGTGTATGTACCTTTAAAAACAATCCGCTTAAATCTATATGTATCTTGTTCAGTTAAAGATGTTATGGTTAGAATACATATGGCATAACCACAGCATGAGAACAAAGTTATTTGCTCATTTCAAATGATGGTTTCTCCAGGTGTTCAATGCGGAAGAGAACCATCAAATGTTACGGAGTCTAATTTTGATGGCAAAGGAGATGTTGGGAAAGGACTTTGATTTGTCTGCAATGTGTCATTCTCCAATACCTCTCACCCTACCTTAATACATACATTAATTAAGACTCACAACACCTTGGCAGACATAAATATTATTCCTAGTACTTTACAAATGGGGAAAAACACCACCAGCCAGAGTTGTTTGAGAGAACAAATCCAACCAGAGTAACAGACTCAGAAGAACTCCCAAGTTCTTAGCTCCCAGTCATTTACTGAGTTTGCTATCTCTGTGAGGCTGTGTAACACTAAACTTTTATAGATGAAGACTAGCATATTAGGTACAAAGTGCTATGGTTTTTCTGGGATTGAAACATGCAAAAAAATCTTGTTTCTTTTAGAAAATCACTCATGGTCAAGATGAAAGAATGGGTAATAATGCAGGAAGCTGCTAAAGGCTTTCAAACGTTCAGGAACTTCTATCTTAAAGGCTATATTCACACCTTTGCTCAAAAAATATACAACAAACCAGTGCTTAGTTTTTTGAACTGCCATGTTTTCCAGACAATGATGCAAAGCTATTTTAAATGAAGAGACTCTCATTTACAAATAATTGAGTTAAAATATGTTGGGAAGGATTTTTTTTTGGTTGGGGAGGTTGTATGAATATGAGGAGGGAGTACTGGGACTCAATGAAGAAGAAATATTAGGTTTCTGATCACACCCTAAAATTGCTCAGCATATGGTCAAGTAACTTTTAGGGCTTGTCTATATGGCCCTGCAGTTTGGACTACAGGGGTGTGAATAGCACTGCACACTAGTGTGTTGCACTTTAAATCCCCCATGTGACGCTGCAGGCATGAAATGAAAGGTTCCTAGTTTGCACTAACATGGCCTTGTAAACGTAGCCTTAGCAAGGACCTTAAAGGCTCATAGCCAACTTGAAAACTAGATCATTAAAAAAAATAGTCAAAATTAATCCCAGGAAGGAGAAGTTAGTTGCCTGTACAATAACTTGAGTTCTTTGAGATGTTTTGTCCCTAAGGGTGCTCCACCATAGGATGTATGCGAGCCTGTGCTCTTTAAACTGGAGACTGTAAAAGCAGTGTCATGGGCCCATGCTTGCGCAGAGCAGCATCTCGTGCTCCCATACAAAGGCACATAAGGAGGCGCAGATTCAACCGCAAAACCAGGGACTCCAGGGCAGAGGGAAAGGAAGGTCAGAGGTGGAGCACCCCATAGGGACAAAGCATAAAATTATAGACTCATAGTACTGTAGGACTGGAAGGGACCTCGAGAAGTCATCTAGTCAAGTCCCCTGCACTCATGGCAGGGCAAAGTATTATCCCTGACAGGTGTTTGTCTCACCTGCTCTTAAAAATCTCCAATGATGGAGATCTCAAAGAACTCATCTCAAGAACTCACATTACTATACAGTAAGTAACTTCTCCTTCTTTTATGTCCCTATGGGTGCTCCAGTGTAGGAGAAGCCCAGGCAGTATCAATGTGGAAGTGGGTATTGATGAGGCAGATCCAAGATAGCTCGGAGGACTGGCTCACCAAAGGCAGTATCAGCCCTGGAAGCAGGTCAGATGGCAAAATGCTTGGCAAACATGTGAACAGAGGACCAGGTTACTGAGCTGAAGATTTCTGCTATGGGAACAACCTGCAGGAGGGCTACAGGAATGGACTGATCCCTAATAGTGTGCTGTCACCCCATGAGAGGGCGTCGGTGCTGGGGCCTAGAACAGGGACTGGTACAGAGCTGGAGCCTCTGCACATGGTACTGGAGAGTCGGTGGGACAATATCTCTGAACTCAGAGTGCTGTCGTTATGAAGACAATGAAACCAGCATGCCAGTAGAAGTCCTTGCTACCTCTTGGTGCCAAGAGATAGTGAGTGGTACCCAGGTAGGTGCTTCCCTGTGTTGCCTGGTAGAAGACTTATCTAATCTAGGCATCTTGGAGGATACTGATGCCTTGGTACCGATTTTAGCAAGGGCCTCAGCAATGCCCTTTGAGGGACACAAGGTCTCCCGGGAGTCTCATTTATGGGGAGACTTATCCCTTTTCTCAGATTTCCTAGTAGGGGAAAAAGGCTTCTCTCTGATATCTTCATCTCCAGAGCTGCAGCTGGGGCTCCAGCAGGCACTGGAACAGCCTGAGATGTTGAGGCTGATGTATGAGTGGCAGAGAGAAGGGAGTGGACCCAGCTGGAGCTAGGAAGTGTTCAGCCTCTCCAACCTTTTGAGACCTGCCCTTGAACCTCATGCAGACCTTACACTTCCATAGGATGTGGGTGTCTGCAAGACATCAGAGATAGCTATGGGAAAAGACCCGCGGCAGGTCTGGCAGGGCTTGAACCCAGGGTTTTCAGCACAACACAGATGTGCCAAAGCCCTAAAATAAGGCAGCCAGAACTCCACTTTCAAAACACAAACGTGCTGAAATTGAGAAAAGCAAATAATGAAATAAAAACTTAAGAAAATGAAAACAATAAGATTTACACATGAGAAAAGGTGAGACGCTGAGAACCACAGAACCCAAAAATGCTAGTGGTTGAGAAGGAACTGAGTGGCGATGGGTCCACACCTCCTTCTATGCCACGGGTGGCCAACCTGTGGCTCCGGAGCCACATGCAGCTCTTCAGAAGTTAATATGCGCCTCCTTGTATAGCACCGACTCCGGGGCTGGAGATACAGGTACCAACTTTCCAGTGTGCCAGGGGGTGCTCACTGCGCAACCCCTGGCTCTGCCCCCACTCCACCCCTTCCTGCCCCCTCCCCTGAGCCTGGCGTGCCCTCGCTCCTCCTCCTGCCTCCCAGAGCCTCCTGCATGCCACAAAACAGCTGAGTGGGAGATGTGGGGAGAAACGGGGAGGTACTGATCGGTGGGGCTGCCGATGGGTGGGAGGCGCTGGGAGCAGGGTGTGGGGGAAGGTGATGGGGGACTGCTGATGTATTACTGTGGCTCTTTGGCAATGTACCTTAGTAAATTCCGGCTCCTTCTCAGGCTGGCCACCCCTGTTCTATGCCCTCATATAGGAGCGCAAGAAACTGCTCTGCATAAGCACAGGCCTGCGGACACTGCTTTTACAGGCCCTGGCCAAGAGTGCACGGGCCTGCACAGATCCTACTATGGAGAACCCATAGGGACATATAGTGCAATAACTACACTTGATTTGTGCCCCCAGCCCATGAACGTACAATCACATTTTTCTATTGTTTATCTTCCCTGTTCTTTTTTTGGGGGGGGGGGGCGGGGGGGGGGGGGAAAGGCCATAGAAACAAGAGGAGGAAACTGACTATGGTGAAAACTGAAAGTTTATACATGAGCTTAGTTTTAAGCATGTGAAAAGTCCCACAGATGTCAATGGGACAAATCACATGCTTATAATTAAGCATGTGCACAATTTTTTGTAGCACTGGAGCCTGTGTGGAAATAGTGACAATGTCAAATGCCCAAAGTAACAAAAATATAGAAAAATATTCCTTCAATTGTAGTCTTAGGTTATACTTGTAATAGCGGGTAAAACATTTTCAGATCAAAGTGTGATTTTCAAGATGACTGTGTCCCTTTAAATACTTCATACAAGAGTAACCTACCTCATCTTTAGTAGGTCTTATTAATGATAACGGGACACAATGGAGGAAATGATAGGTTTCAGTGTAGTAGCCGTGTTAGTCTGTGTCAGCAAAACGAAAATAAGAAAGAAAAACTTGTAGCACCTTAGAGACTAACAAATTTATTTCAGCATAAGCTTTCGTGGGTTAGTACCCACTTCATCGGATGCATGCATCCGATGAAGTGGGTACTAACCCACGAAAGCTTATGCTGAAATAAATTTGTTAATGGAGGAAATGTCACTACTTTAAGGGGTTATTTAATTTCTGCTGGGCTTTTACAAAAATCACTGCAGTTGAATTTCAAGTAAACTACACAAACTAGGAAATACATGAAATGTGATTAAGAAAAACATGGAGATGAGCCCAAGTCTAAACAATTTTCAAAGAGACTCTAGGCCACCCCTCAATGGAAATGTAGGTACCTAAAAATAGTCAATATTTTAAATTTTTTAAAAGCCCCACATATATTTATATTTGTTTTCAGGCCCGCATTTTAAAGCTATTTAGGTGTTGCTGTGTCTGCCCATCAACTGTTGATGGAATTGAGACTCCTAAATCCTTTTGGAAAATGAGATTTAGGATCCTAAATCAGTCAAGCATTGGAAAGTGGATTGCACCACCACCTAAATACCTTTAAAATAAGAGTCTCATTTTAAAAGTGACTGAATTTGTGCAAGATAAATGCCACACTGCTGTATACTAGGGACTGTGCAAAAGTGAAATACACTTTTTTTAAAGTCACTAGCGGCTGGTTATAGGGCAGTATTTCCAATTCAGAAAAGATTATTGTTCTTGCCAAGAACAATAGTTATGGCTGCTGTTGATGAGCCAGTAATGAATCTTGAAATAAAGTGTTCCAGAATAAAGGGAAGGGTTAAAAACCTGGAGGTCTTTATTTTGGGAATATCACCTCGTCTCAGTCACAGTTTGAGCATCTATATCACCTCCACCGCTAAAAAAGAGAGGGGATACTTATAATCACTTATTTTTCAGTTTAAAAAAACCCCTATATTCTTATATATATATCTTTATGAATATATATATTCATTCTAGCAAACTTCTAGAACTCTCGATGATAAAGTTCTGAAGTGTTGACTCAAAACAAAGCTTTACCTTGTTTGCTACCCTTAAAACCTATAAAATTTGAATGCATAGCATAAAGCTGTTCTTAAAAATAAGGGTATAAACAAACAAAAGAATGGCCCATTCTTCAGGAAGGAAAACCTATCATTCTTGCAAAACCTCTGTGATTCATGAGTTATCAGTAGGGCCTGTGGACATTCGTGGAGAATTTTGCCAAGTTCTAGCAAGTCTTCCTCTTGATTTCAGTAAAGATTTTGGGAAGTCTTTAAAATGTTGATTTTTCTTGAATACAAATAAATTCACTCAAATGTGAATTCTAATAAAATGGTTTTTAGTAAGCTCCTGATTCTGCAGACAAATGTGAGCTGTCCCATTGAGTTCATCCAGCTCTCAGTTGCTCACATGTATAAGTGTTTGCAGCATTATAGCCTAAGTTATGTATATAAGTAGTTTTTTAAAAAATGTCACCATCTTTAGAAAATTCCTGTCATCCCCCCAAATCTTCCAGCCTTACTATAGACTAATCTCACATACTCCAATATTTTCACCCTGTGTCAAGGTAATTAAATATTTGACAGAACATTTAACGATTTGCATCTTTTAAATTAGCCTACGTAAATGCCTTTTCAATTGAATCCACACATACTGAACAATCCACCCCTGCTCCAAACCCTGCCGCCGTGGTAATAGGAAACCGTTATGCTCTTCTTGATACAGGAGAGAAGGAATCTCCCCCACAGCAGAGGAGGAGAAGCCTCGTACCCCTAAGGCTGGGAAGTCTGCTGCCACCACTGCGAATAGGAAACGTAGGGTAGTGGTGGTCAGAGACTCTCTGCTGGGGGACAGAGGCGCCCATCTGTTGCCCTGACATTTCATCTCGGGAGGTATGCTGCCTGCCGGGGGCCCATATCCGAGACGTTACGGAGGCATTGTCAAGGATTATCCAGCCCTCTGACTACTAGCCCATGCTACTCATCCACGTGGGCACAAATGATACTGCGAGGTGTGACACTGAGCAGATCAAGAGTGACTACAGGGCTCTGGGCGTACGGGTGAAGGAGTTTGGAGCGTAGATGGTATTCTCTTCGATCCTTCCTGTCAAAGGTAGGGGCACGGGCAGAGACAGGTGCATCGTGGAGGTGAATGCTTGGCTGCGAAGATGGTGTCGCCAGGAGGGCTTTGGCTTCCTCGACCACGGGATGCTAATCCAGGAAGAACTGCTAGGCAGAGATGGCGTTCACCTTTCGAGGAGGGGAAAGACCCTATTTGGATACAGACTGGCTAACCTAGTGAGGAGGGCTTTAAACTAGGTTCGATGGGGACAGGTGAGCAAAGCCCACAGGTAAGTGGAGAACATGGGGACCTGGGAGATGGGTCGGAAATAGGAGGGAGCGTGGGCTCTAATGACAAAGAGATAGGAGGGTCAGGGCAAAACTGGGAGGCAAGATCAAACCAGTATCTTAGATGCCTGTATACAAATGCGAGAAGTATGGGTAATAAGCAGGAAGAACTGGAAGTGCTAATAAATAAATTCAACTATGACATTGTTGGCATCACCGAAACTTGGTGGGATAATACACATGATTGGAATGTTGGTATGGATGGGTACACCTTGCTCAGGAAGGACAGACAGGGGAAAAAGGGAGGAGGTGTTGCCTTATATATTAAAAATGTACACACTTGAACTGAGGTGGAGATGGACATAGGGGACGAAAGTGTTGAGAGTCTCTGGGTTAGGCTAAAAGGGGTAAAAAACAAGGGTGATGTCATGCTAGGAGTCTACTACAGGCTACCTAACCAGGTGGAAAAGGTGGATGAGGCTTTTTTTAAACAACTAACAAAATCATCCAAAGCCCAAGATTTGGTGGTGATGGGGGACTTCAACTATCCAGATATATGTTGGGAAAATAACACAGCGGGGCACAGACTATCCAATAAGTTCTTGGACTGCATTGCAGACAACTTTTTATTTCAGAAGGTTGAGAAAGCTACTGGGGGGAAGCTGTTCTAGATTTGATTTTAACAAATAGGGAGGAACTCGTTGAGAACTTGAAAGTAGAAGGCAGCTTGGGTGAAAGTGATCATGAAATCATAGAGTTCACAATTCTAAGGAAGGGTAGAAGGGAGTACAGCAAAATAGAGACAATGGATTTCAGGAAAGCAGATTTTGGTAAGCTCAGAGAGCTGATAGGTAAGGTCCCATGGGAATCAAGACTGAGGGGAAAAACAACTGAGGAGAGCTGGCAGTATTTCAAAGGGACACTATTAAGGGCCCAAAAGCAAACTATTCCGCTGGGTAGGAAAGATAGAAAATGTGGCAAAAGACCACCTTGGCTTAACCACCAGATCTTGCAAGATCTAAATAATAAAAAGGAGTCATATAAAAAATGGAAACTAGGACAAATTACAAAGGATGAATATAGGCAAACAACACGGGAATGTAGGGGCAAGATTAGAAAGGCAAAGGCACAAAATGAGCTCAAACTAGCTACAGGAATAAAGGGAAACAAGAAAACTTTTTATCAATACATTCGAAGCAAGAGGAAGACCAAGGACAGGGTAGGCCCACTACTCAGTGAGGAGGGAGAAACAGTAACAGGAAACTTGGAAATGGCAGAGATGCTTAATGACTTCTTTGTTTCGGTCTTCACCGAGAAGTCTGAAGGAATGCCTAACATAGTGAATGCTAATGGGAAGGGGGAAGGTTTAGAAGATAAAATAAAAAAAGAACAAGTTAAAAATCACGTAGATAAGTTAGATGCCTGCAAGTCACCAGGACCTGATGAAATGCATCCTAGAATACTCAAGGAGCTAATAGAGGAGGTATCTGAGCCTCTAGCTATTATCTTTGGTAAATCATGGGAGACAGGAGAGATTCCAGAAGACTGGAAAAGGGCAAATATAGTGCCCATCTATAAAAAGGGAAATAAAAACAACCCAGGAAACTACAGACCAGTTAGTTTAACTTCTGTGCCAGGGAAAATAATGGAGCAAGTAATTAAGGAAATCATCTGCAAACACTTGGAAGGTGGTCCGATGATAGGGAATAACCAGCATGGATTTGTAAAGAACAAATCATGTCAAACCAATCTGATAGCTTTCTTTGATAGGATAACGAATCTTGTGGATAAGGGAGAAGCAGTGGATGTGGTATACCTAGACTTTAGTAAGGCATTTGATACGGTCTCGCATGATATTCTTATAAATAAACTAGGGAAATACAACTTAGATGGGGCTACTATAAGGTGGGTGCACAACTGGCTGGATAACTGTACTCAGAGAGTAGTTATTAATGGTTCCCAATCCTGCTGGAAAGGTATAACGAGTGGGGTTCCACAAGGGTCTGTTTTGGGACCGGCTCTGTTCAATATCTTCATCAACAATTTGGATATTGGCATAGAAAGTACGCTTATTAAGTTTGCAGATGATACCAAACTGGGAGGGATTGCAACTGCTTTGGAGGATAGGGTCATAATTCAAAATGATCTGGACAAATTGGAGAAATGGTCAGAGGTAAACAGGATGAAGTTTAATAAGGACAAATGCAGAGTGCTCCACTTAAGTAGGAACAATCAGTTTCACACATACAGAATGGGAGGAGACTGTCTAGGAGTACGGCGAAAAGGGATCTAGGGGTTATAGTGGACCACAAGCTAAATATGAGTCAACAGTGTGATGCTGTTGCAAAAAAAGCAAACTTGATTCTGGACTGCATTAACAGGTGTGTTGTGAGCAAGACACGAGAAGTCATTCTTCCGCTCTACTCTGCGCTGGTTAGGCCTCAACTGGAGTATTGTGTCCAGTTCTGGGCACCGTATTTCAAGAAAGATGTGGAGAAATTGGAGAGGGCCCAGAGAGGAGCAACAAGAATGATTAAGGGTCTAGAGAACATGACCTATGAAGGAAGGCTGAAGGAATTGGGTTTGTTTAGTTTGGAAAAGAGAAGACTGAGAGGGGACATGATAGCGGTCTTCAGGTATCTAAAAGGGTGTCATAAGGAGGAGGGAGAAAACTTGTTCATCTTAGCCTCTGAGGATAGAACAAGAAGCAATGGGCTTAAACTGCAGCAAGGGAGGTTTAGGTTGGACATTAGGAAAAAGTTCCTGTCAGGGTGGTTAAACACTGGAATAAACTGCCCAGGGAGGTTGTGGAATCTCCATCTCTGGAGATATTTAAGCGTAGGTTAGATAAATGTCTATCAGGGATGGTCTAGACAGTATTTGGTCCTGCCATGAGGGCAGGGGGCTGGACTCGATGACCTCTCAAGGTGCCTTCCAGCCCTAGAATCTATGACTATGCACATCAGCTGAATGGTTCCAATAAAATGATCACCAATAAAAGAAGTGAAGCTGCCATTCAGGTCAATATTATGTTTTGAGAATTAATACACTCCTTGGAGGTGCTACCCAGATATTGTTTCAGTAGTTCTACAGTCTGAGGAAGAACACAGTGATTCAGTGACATTCAGAAAGATCTTCCCGGCCAAAAAGGCCATACACTTTTTTTTAAAAAAAGCTTAGAATTAACTAGCAAAAGGAAAAATATTTGTTTTTTCCTCCCCTGCCTTCATTTTAATGCATAAAGGGAGCTTGACCATCACTCCACAAAATAATTTAAAAAAACTGCTTAGAAATAATACTTTGTTGTTTTGCTCGAGAACTCAGTGGTCTTAGCTGGGAACAGAGAGCCTTCTCAACCCTTAAGGTGGGGTGGGGTGAGGTGTTGAATCTTTAAGGGAGACAGCTTTGATCCCAGGCATTTGAGGTAATCAGAAGATAACAAATCAAACATCCACCATTTAATCTGTTTTAATTTATATGGGACTTGATGTTAGAATCATACCAGTTCTCCACTTGTTCATAAATACTTCCAGGGAAGACACCACCTGAATTGTTAATGTAAGAAACAAGTTTGAGTTTTTTTTAAATCATAAAGCAGCAAAGTTGGTGAAACTCGTTTTCCCCCTTTCCAGGTCATCTCTACGTTTTGAAGGCCTTGAATTAGGACTCAAGGATATTTAGGTTTAATGCCTGGGTAACCTCAGCCAAGTCGCAATCTCTCTGCGCCTCATTCTACTTCCTTTCACTCTATCTTGTTGATTTAGACCTCGGTGCTTGCAAAGATTTACACACATGCCTAAATATTTACAGAATCAGGGCATTAGCCTGCAAGCTCTTTCAGGCAAGGACTATCTCTCACTTGGAGTATGTACAGAGCCAAGCAAAATGGGGCCCTATTCTCAGCTGGAGCCTCTAAATCAAGGGTAGCCAATAAGAGGACCGCAGACCAAATTCAAGCCACCAGATGCTTTTGAACGGACCCCGAAATCTTTTTATGTCCTTATTATTTTGCCTGGAGTCTGGACCTTGACCAAGAAATTTGGATCTTGACAAAAAATAATTGATTGCCCCTGCTCTAAGTCCTATTGCAATAAAACAATGACACTTAAATTCATGCTAAAATGCAGCAGAATTTCCATGCCACATATTTCCAGCAGTCCTAATTATCAGAGTTGGGAGTTTCAGAAGAGCCTAAGGGAGTCAGGCATCCAAATCCAAAGGCTCTTTTGAAAATCCAGGTATTCTTATTTTGAGTCAACACTACAGTCAAGTACAAACTGTTTTACCCTAAAACAACTGTACACAGGGAGAGAAAACCAATAAACTGTGTGTGTGTGTGTGTGTGTGTCACTGTTTTGTTTTAGTATCAAGGGGTAAGCAAAAAAATGCACAGTATTCCATTTTAATAAAATAGACTTGAATTGTAACATTTAATTGAGGTCTCATGTAGGTTTTTCTAATTTAGTAACAAAAAAATATAGAAGTGAGGAGGTTTTATACCATACCAGTCAAATACACACACATTATGTCATTGCCTGTTTATTTAGTGGCACCATTTAGAAATATTTCTAATTTTCATCCCCCTCAACTACAATTCTCCACCATTAACAAGCTTAATGCAATTTGTTCAACCGACTCAAAAAAAAATACAATCTCAAAGTTAGAAACTAAATTCACACATTGTCTTTGGGACCAGGAATCTGTACATAGTACAAAATATACATTTATTGAACTTTCTGTAAACAGTTTGAATTGCGTAAAACTGTAAATAGTGGGTGAATTACTGGATAATTATATATTGTTATACATTTTACTTAAGGAAAATAGTTTTGCTCTTGTATATTACTCTGTTAAATTTATAAATTTCATAATGAGGCTGTGTATTCTGCAAACATGCTTTTCAAGTTTAAATCTCTCCATTCACAACACACATTTATACAGGTTATCAATGAAAAAGTTACACTTCCACAAAATATAAATAAATTTTTTATATATCTATATATCTATATAGATATATATAAAGAGTAGATTGAGCTTTCTAAAAAGACAGGCACA
Source organism: Macrochelys suwanniensis (assembly GCA_033296515.1). Classification (NCBI taxonomy): domain Eukaryota; kingdom Metazoa; phylum Chordata; order Testudines; family Chelydridae; genus Macrochelys; species Macrochelys suwanniensis. Next base: position 13,271,901 of record CM065781.1, on the reverse strand, counting down.
GCATGTCACTACAAATGAAATTTTGTTTTGATACAATGTGGATTCGCTTGTGTAAGGATGGGAAAAAACTCTTTAATTCAGTATGTTTCTACATGGCCTTAGCACCAAGACAGATGCAAAAAACTCTGGTCTAAATGATTTATCAGCCAGTCAGTTCTAGAAACCAGACTAAAGACTTCACTGTCTTGAAAATAAATTGCATTCAGTTTGCCCTAGATAAGGGAGCCCAAATTTTTGGAGAAGGCCATCTCTTGCATTAACCCTTTGGCACTGGTGGTTGGGATTTCCAGGCACTGCATTACTGGACATTTTGCACTATTAGCTTGATTTAGCACTTACAGTAAGCACTAGATTCCTGGCACCAAAAAGTGAAAGTGGGTCATCAACAGATCAGGTTAATAAAACCAGATTTGTATCCAAGGTCACAATGAACCCCCATACCAGCAATGAAACCTATCTTAGGAAATCCTGACTTCCAGAATCAAGTGGTTACACTGTGGTGGTAAATACTTGCCAACAAGATGTGTGGAAACATTTCACTTACAGCGACACTGTATGTACTGCTTTCTCTATTGTAAATGATGATTTTCCAGTTTAATATTCTGCAAGTTCCAAATTGCAGTAGATTGAATCTTGTCAGCAAGAATGATAATTCCCTCAGTATCAGAACGTTCAGTAGGTTCATTACTGGACATGGAAATTGTGTTAACTCCAACTCCCACCACATAAGAAACTGGTTCAGATATTGTAGGGCTGGAGTAACCAAATCCCTCCCCGAAATTTACACCTGGTTTCACCCCCTTCTCCAAGATTTAATGAAAAGCTGCATAATAGAGAAGAAATTTCTTAAAACTGCTCGTTCGATGCTTTGAAGAAAAATAGCTGAATTAGAAGTTTGAAAGTTATATAGTAAGAAATTACTGTCCTTAATTTTCTATGAAAACATCTTGTTTTAACACCATCTTTGTTCCCTTTAAAAGAACACTGTGGGGCCATTTAGACTTTAAAATGTTTTTCAAAAGATGAATAAAATTACCAATAAAAAATGAATAAAATTACCTTTTTTTTGTTGTTTAATTCCAGTGACAATAGAACAGTTGAGGCTCCAATGCCACATAGGCGCGCACACGCTTAACTTTACATGCTGCAATTATAGTTCAACTTCCATGGGTCTACTTGCAGGGCCTAAAGGTCAATACTGTACATGCACAAATCTTTGCAGGACTAGTGCCATAGCATTTAAACTTTCCTTTGCTGTTTCTGCAAGTGAAATATTGCAGTATAGTGCTAGTGCCGGAGAACCAGAAAGTGAAAATTAAATGACTACTCTATTTTCATTGTACAAACTGAGTTGAAAGGCAAAAAGTAAAGTCAGCATTAATAGTGAAATTAAGATCTTCACATTTAAATTTAATCTAAAACTCTTGACACAGGTTACAAAATGTAACATATTTAACCTGCCAGTGTTCCTTTAAATTAAATGGGAAGCCTTGTAATTTTCTTTACATCATGCTTCTGCTCTGAAAAGTAACTGTGCACTCAGTTGACCTGCTCCCTGTGTAACCACCCTACTCCTGTTAGCTCTTTAAGCCCAATAGCTTTGAAGAGCGAGTTGACTTGTATTCTGGCTTGTGCATAGTCAACAGAGTTGAGAACTAAAGACCCAGTCCTATAAAAAAAAGCTTACTACCCAGCATAGTGTTTGCTAGCATGAATAGTACTGGTCAGTTGTGTGGTAAGCACCATGAGCCATATTTTTAAAGATACTTAGGCACCTAAAAATGCAGATAGGCATCTAACTCCTACTGATTTCAAAGGGAGTTAGGCACTTAGGTGCTTTTGAAAATCCCACTAGGCAACTAAGTAAGTTTAAAAACTCTGACATCTAGTAGTGCTTGAAGGATTAGGCCCAAAGTTCTGAAGGCAGAATCTTTATCGTTGGGGAGGAATGGCACAGAAAGAACCCAGCTTGACTTTCAGATTCAGGGACTTTAAGAATTTGCAGGAATAGAACTCAAACATTTTTACTTGTGAACTGAATGGATATAATCCTCAGATGTGATAACAGACGTAAATCAATATTAGCATCACAATTTTTTAAAGTAACTTTTCAGAGTAGAACCATATTTTAATGTGAATTACTGACCTCATGTCCCCATAAAAGAAAAATTATATAAATCCAACCTCCTTAAACATTAAGGTTGAGGGAAACTAATAAATATGAGAAAAACAGGACGAGTTCTTTAGGTTAGGATAGTAAGGGTCTTAAAACAATGACCATATATGAAGAACAAACACTTTACGGGGCATTAAAAGTGTACTGCAAAGCTAAAACAAAAATTAAGTTAAACCCAGAAATATTCTGGAGACCTCCCCCAGTAAGAGATTGTGAACTCCTTCAACAGATAATTACATTTAGTTTTAGTTTAATTTTCCCCACTCTAGCTTTAATGCAAGTCATATCACAAATATTTGTCAAGCTCCAATATACTCCGTGCTACTCAAAGGAAAGAGGAAAAAATGGACCCTGCTCTCATTTTTATAATCCAAGTAGACAAAAAGAGGTGATCAGAAGATCACAGGGCAGTGCAATTTTTCGTTTATTTTTCAAGAATCAGTTGACCAGGTTGATACTTTGCTGACAAAGTGTGCTTTTGAAGTGGGACAGTATAAGCACAGCACACTTGACATCACAAAAAAAGGGGGCATTCTGGCACGTCCAGTGAACCTGAGTGCCAAGGACAGGGAGGGGAATTTTTTTAAAAAAAATATTACTATGGCTTCTTACAAGAGTTGCTATGACAGCAATTGCCATGGCACAGGGCTCTGAAATCACCATTACAGCGCACTGACAATATAGCAAAACAATTTCATTTAAGCAGGACTTAAGCAGTCCTGCAATGAGCCACAGCAGGTATATTCCTGTGTCTGCACAGAGACCACCTGACTTCAGAAATGCTCCATATCAGTTCAGGGGACCGATCGTACAGTTTATTGCAAGGTCTGATTTCTGAGTTGAATTCTGCTGTAGTCTGGTCAGCACATGCTCCTAAGCTTCACTCAATTTCCATGTTGGCTTTGCAGTTCACATAAGAGATGGCATTCATTTTGCTCAGCACAGCATTCAGAAAATTCACACGGAATGAGCATTTCTCACAACACCAATTTATTTTCGAAGTGTTGAGAGTCCATCTAATCAAAAGTGACCTAATTTGAGCCAACAGTATAAAGACTAAACAATTTATGAACATGTACTTTTAGACACTAACAAGGGGCTACAATGGGGGCTAAAACCATCATTTTCACATCTAATGAAGTGAAGCCTGGCAGCAAATTGGACCACTCCATTACACTAAATTTGTCAACTGCAGTTCTCTTTACCTACATATAGTACATTTTCTATTTCCCATGAAGCAACTCATCAGCAAAGAATATTTATAGTAAAGAGTAAAAGTTTTATAATACTCAGCTGCCTAATATTATACATCATGCTCTAAATTAAAGGTTTAAACTTTCACACCAATTCATAGTATTCAAACATATCAAACTCTTTGAACGTAAAGTGTTACCTAATTTGAAAAAACATGTTAGTCTAAAGGTTCTTAAGAAGCATTTGTCAGCATGAATGAATGCTGATATAGTTGGGAAAAAAGTTCAATTACAACTGATACTTATGAGTCACCAGATGGTGGCAGCCATCTTGTCAGCCCTTCAGGAGAGGAATTATGCCTTCATGTTTGTACAGAGCTACCAGAAGCAAAATAACCTGATTTTTTTCAGAGTGACACTCCCGTGGAAGGCTAAAGAAACTTCTATTCAATAGTGGTTTAACAAAAAATGAATGTTTAATACTAAAGCAAAATGCTTATATTTTAAATCAATTCTATAAGGAGACATACAAGCAAAGACCTTTACACTCCCTTACAAGGAGCTGCCAAAGGATTTAGTCCTAAAATATTTTGCAGTGTTCAGCCAAAATGTTGCCTTGTTGTCCATCCTATTCATAACGTAACAGTCAAAAGTTTAGTTTAGTTAAGATGGTGCTAGCAGGAGGAAAATAGCAATTGCAATAAATGCTATATTCTTTATTTGTTTGTTGAATTACCTTATGAATTTTCAAATTCTTAGACTGAGCAAAATGACCAGTAACCTTTTTATTCATATTTTAACCTATGCAACTAAGGATGCATTAACTTTGCAGTAGATAGTTCTGACGTTCAAAAGTGAGTCAATATCCATAATTACAAGATGTTAACAAGTGCTATAGGTTAGAAAAATAATTATCGAGTGTTGTGGTTACTGAACTACTGGTTAATATTCTTCAGACATCTTGCTGTAATGGTCGACTGTCCTGGGATTACCCCAATTCAGCACACTATAAAGACATGCAGATGAAATTCTTTTCTCTGATTCTGACTTCCGCTGAAGGATGAAATTGAACGTTGGCAAAGTGACAAGCTCTCTATAGTGCTGACGGACTAGCACCACAGCAAGCCAACTGTAAAGGATCTAGATTTGCAATTTACAATGCACGACAAGAGTCCTGCACCCAGACTTTTCAGGACTCTGTATGAATCCAACGCACTTTAAATTGCAAATCTAGTGCCCCATTTATTAAAAATGAAATTGCATTTAATAAGTTTGACTGACACTGGTTTTAAAAGTTAATACATTTTAAAATTCTACCTTGAATAAAATACCTCCCCAAAGCTGAATTAGTGAGAGTAGTTTAAGATTATTTGAAACAGTGTTATCTATAAAGCAGTACAATATTTTCCCAAAATGATCAGTGAAACATTTAATCTGACTATAACAATATTCACAGAAACTGAAACCAGTGAAGCTGTCAAATATAAAGAAAAACACAGAAACTTGCATGGCATATGAAACAAAATAGTTTTACAAAATGTCATTTCTTGTTAAAAACAAGCAAATTGGGACCATCCTATTTGAACATCTATTCAAAATACATTTTTGAACTGCACATTGTTTGCATTTTTGTCACACAGGAATCTTTTCCCGAGGGAAATAAATAGCATACAATACGTCAAAAATTCTGCTGCCTTGCCCCTGAGGTGCTAATGTTTTTAGCATTAAAAAAAAAAGTTTAACTGGTGCAAAAAGGAAATGCACAAAGGTGCAAAAGTGCCTTTTTAAGTTTTTTTTTTTTTCAGATTCATGAAAAGACCAGCTAGTCTTTTGCAAGAATGTTTTTATGTACTTAATACATGTATTTCGTAATCAAAATCTGTACCTAGAATGGCAGTGTTTATGCACACACAACAGATTCAGTGCTCTGACCACACAAAAGCGCTGAACATAAGGCAGAAAAAGAAAGGATTGCAATAGACATTCCTCCTTTACCTCCAAACCTAATTGCAGCACTGGTAGCAATAGCAGAAGAATTATGTTCTTTATATTTTTAGGAAGGGCATCTCATATGAAAATGCTTTTAGTACACAGTATGTCATTATGACACATTTTAAGTGATTATATTTGAAGTATGGCTTTCCACCACAATTTTGCTTGTGATTTTTTAAGATTTTAGGTCTCAAAGTTTCCACAGTCCAGTTCAAGGTTTTGCAGTTTCCAGAACTAAACTTTAGTCTATGTAGAAAAGTAAAGAACAGAACTTTATCTGCCTAATCCTAAAAATAAGTTTAGCTTTCTGTACTAGTATACTGTGTAGTATTAAATACATTTGTTAATTAGGTGCTTGCGAAGCTATAACTTAGGACATTATTATAAGTTTTGCACTCTACAACAAAATTAGACATTTTAAGCATTTATTTGTAGGTAGGTAAGGAATTGGTTCTTTAACCAAAAATTGCTATAAATTTATAAATACAAATAGTGCTTATGGTTTCTTCATTCATGCTTGAACAGATTACAAACTGAATACAATGAAGTTACGTTTAAGCACCCCACATAAACAAGAGGGATAAAAGAAAGATTTTGCTGGTATATACTATACTTAATTCTGAGACACTATAAGTTACTTTTTCACTGTTCAAAGTTCCCTAACTCTGCATTAGTTTTAAGGCTATATATACAAATATGTATATTTCAAAGTTAGGGAAAAGACAAATATAGCAAAACGCATTGTACTACATTTTCCTATCAAAAAGTAATTTTACACCAAGTTTTGATTTTTTGTTTAGTTGTGGTAAGTGTTACAAGCTACTTATATTTTTACTGATTTTCCTTTTGGGGACTCTGCCTACCGAATGATTAAAGTAAACTACATATTAATAAACACAATATCCTCAACTTAAGCGGACAAGAATACAAGGTGCACAAAATAGTAGTTTTGCAAACACGACTGATTTGAAAACTTACTTTTTGTATGTTCAATGGGAGAAAGTTAAGCTTAAGTCAATTTAGTTTATGTTTATTACCCTTATAAATTTTTAAATTAGAATTTAATTTCAATGACCAACAGTTACATATTGTCAACATGCTCTATTTCAAATCACAAATACTGTTTAACCACTAGTTGTTCATTCTAAATAAATGGGTCAATTAAAAACACACATACCATAAAATGTTAAGATTGTCAGGCTTTGACAAATGTATTTTCATTAAACAGTAGGCAAATTCAAACTGACGCTCAGTGAAAAACAAAAAGCCTGAAATAAATCCATGTAAAATAGAGTGACAGATTAAACCCACTACATCCTCCAGTGTCTGTCTATGCCTTGGGCAACGGTCAAAGTTCACCCCATTTTAAAAATGGGCTACCAATTATTAAAAATATTTTTCCACAGGTGAAATCTCATTTACAATGGCACAGAATTTCAAAAGGCAGGAAAAAAAGAGGAATTACACATATATGATTAAATTTCTTGTTTGTTAAATCAAGCTTTATTGATAAAATGGAATTCAGAATATTTTACTTGGAACAGCAGCAGACTCAGCCAATCAGGATAGTAAAAATGCTGCAGACTCCTACTGTATGTAGAAAGTTGCTCCCTCTTGCTCAACTGATTAGTAATTTGGGGTAAGGGTTTGTAAAAAAGAGGTGCAAAGAATCAAGGCATTCTAACCTCAGAATTGGTATACTTATGATTGCACTGTATTATACAGCATGATCCTGCTTCCATTGAAGTCACAGCCAAAACTCTCATTGATTTCAAGTGGGAGCAGGACTGGGACCATAGTAAATAGCAACAGAAAACATAAAAAGATAGGTTTGTTGGAGAACGAGCAGTATGTTAGTTATTTTTCCCCACTGCCAAGCAAATTTATACACTACAGTTGGGATAAATTGCTCGAATGTTCAGCTTTATATAAAATAAAAAAGTAATCTTACAGTTTTGTGCACCTCTTGAGCATCTAGCTGGCTAGGCTGCTGCTCCTTGCAATCCAAAACCACAACATAAATTTAAAGGGCTATATATTTGTTGCATCACACAACAAGCCAAACATTTCTTCTAACCTTTATAGTGATTTAAAGCAGTTCATAATTAAATATGAGCATTTTGTACAAGGACAATTGCACTTTACAAAAACAAAATCATACAACATAAATTGCTGGAGTCTGATTTACAACATGAATTATGGTTTGAAATCACGTTTACAGAAGTCTGTTTTACAAAAAAAACCATCAGTTCCTGGGCTAGATGTTGTACTGCTGTAGTTTTCTGGTGTAGTCACTGTCACCAACACATCATAATCCCTTCTTTAAATAAGGTTGAGGATGGACGTTAAGAAGGGTCACTGAGGTTGGGCCGCACTTTCAACTGGAGGATGAATGTAAACTCCACAGCTAGATGGGCAGTTTTACCACATATCATCAGTTGATGCAGAGTCCTTAATAGAGAAAAAAGAAGGAACCCTTTAAAGTCTGGAGTACCCAAAATTACAGCAATTTCTGGATATTCCAGACTGAAAAGGGTAAAAATATGGATAATTGTAGGAGTCTTTTTTTTCCCCTTTAATGAAGGGTTTCATACTAGATACTTGTAAAACACTATTCCTAACATGCAAAAATGTATATTAATTAAACTATTTTAATTCAGTAAATATTAGCTAGCACTAAAGCAGTTTTTTTAACACCTGGTCTAAAGTGCAATATACTTAAATGTTTTCTAAATGTTTAAAGCTGCTCTAAATAATTGTTAACTTCAAAACCAGCACATTCAAAAACATTACAAGTATAACCTACAAAGACAGTACACTAAATGTATCTATTTGGACAATTTCTTGCAGGTGTGCTAAGTTCACAGGGAGCATATTTCCAGTTATTCTTAATTATGTTCTACCTACTCTGACTTCTCAACTAGGGTAGCCAACTTTCTAAGCGCACAAAACTGAACACCCTTGCCCTGCCCCTTCCCCCAAGGCCCCACCCCTCACTCCATCCCCCCACCCTCACTCACTTTCACTGGGCTGGGGTAGGGGTGCAGGAGGGGATGAGGGCTGCAGATGGGGCTGCGGGCTCTGGGGTGGGGCCAGAAATGAGGGGTTTGGGCGCAGGAGCGGGCTCTGGGCTGGGGCAGGGGTGAGGGCTCCGGGCTGGGGACGAGGGGTTCAGGGTGCAAAAAGGGGCTCCAGACTGGGGCCAAGGGGTTTGGAGTGTGGGAACAGGCTTCGGGCTGGGACAGGAGGTTTGGGTACAGGAGGGGGTGCAGGCTCTGGGCTGGGGCCAGGGATAAGGAGGGCTTTGGAGTGCAGGAGTGGGCTCTGGGCTGGGGCAGGGGGTTGGGGTGCGGGTGGGGGTTCAGGCTCCGGCCAGGTGGCGCTTACCCCAGGCGGCGACGCAGCAGGGCTAAGGCAGGCTCCCTGTGACTCCTGGAAGCAGGCAGCATGTCTGGCTCCTAGGCACAGGGGCAGCCAGGAGGCTCTGTGCAGTGCCTACACCTGCAGACACCGCTTCCACAGCTCCCATTGGCTGCAATTCCTAGCGCTCGGGGCAGGACAGCGTGCAGAGATTCCCTGGTCACACCTGCACCCAGGGGCTGCAGGAACATGCTGGTTGCTTCCAGGAGCTGCAAGGAGCCTGCCTTAGCCCCACTGCACTGCCAATCGGACTTTTAATGGTCCGGTCAGTGGTGCAGACCAGAGCCGCCAGGGTCCCTTTTCTACCAGGCATTCCGGTCGAAAACCAGATGCCTGGCAACCCTATTTTCAACCTTCTTGCTGTAAGGAAGGCTTAGAATCCAAGTCACCTGTAAGTAATTTATTGAGAGTTAAGATTAAATTTAAAAGAAACTTAAACATGTTAAGATATGGAAAATACAAAGGGCACCCAAAGAAACCTAAATTCTCTTGTAATGACACGAGGGGGAAAATATTGCAAAAATTGTTAAAAATCAGTTTAGTCTGGAACCATGAACCCTAAAATGGCCATATGGTATCACTACAGGGAAGAGTTAAGGTTGTAAGGGTGTCTTAATTGTACATTTCTATACTTTAGAATGTTTAGGTTTGTTTTAAGTGTAGCCTTAACTCTGAATTATCTGAATTTGCAATACTTGGTTCTTGGATCATTACAACATCCCTGTAATACACTTGTACCTTCAAGTTATTAAACTATCAGCCTTAACTCCATTTTAACATAGTTTTGTGTGTCTTGGAATGTCCTTATAATAAATTATGATAATCAGCTCTCCTCTGTTCCTCTTTCCCTCCTCATACTTATTTTTTCGTCCTCTTCCCCCGCTGCACAAAGAATTTAACAGAAAAAGGTTGAATGAGGAATACTGGACTGCCCATGAGTTTTACTGATCAGAAGTGGTCAGCAAGATTGTGTTCACACAGTCAGAGGCATCACTTTAAAAGGAAAGAGGCTGCTGTTTAAAGTATGTCTGAGCAATGCCATCTCTCGCTACTTCAGATTGGTGGAGCTGATGTGGAGCCCTGTACTCCTTATTCAGCTGTTAAGTAGAATTTAAAAGGATTAATATAATTTTCTCTCTTTGCAGGACCTAAGAGAAGATTGGTCATAAGAATTAAAATGATTTATTCACTTTTTACAAAATTATGATTTCTAAGGCTACATCCATACTACCCGCCCGATTCGGCAGGTAGCAATCGATGTTCTGGGATTGATTTATCGCGTCTCGTCTAAACGCGATAAATCGATCCCAGAGCCGCTCCCCGTCAACTCCGGAACTCCAGCTCCGTGCGAGGAGTAAGCGGAGTCGACGGGGGAGCCTGCCTGCTGCGGTGTGGACCAGCAGTAAGTACTTTTGAAATCGATCTAAGATATTCGACTTCAGCTACGTTATTCACGTAGCTGAAGTTGCATATCTTAGATCGATTCCCCCACCCCGCCCAGTGTGGACCAGCCCTAAGAGTAATGTCTAAACCTTCCTATGGGACTACAAGTAGTAGAAAGCAGAAGTTAGAAAGGACTAAGATAGGCAGGGCGAGAACCTGAGGTGGCCATGTATGTGAGAGCACATGGATAAAGATTTAAGTCAGCACCAAGTCAAAGTGCAGAAATTTACTTCTGACTACATATTATGCAAATTCCTGTACTCTGACTACCAATGACACTTAGATTTGTGTACTGTACATTTGCAGAAGAGTTATACGATGGATGACTGCATATCATCCCTATGCAGGGATAATTCCATTTCAGTTATAGATATGGGTCAATTTCTTAGAAATGGGAGGAGACAAGAATAGAAGAGACTCGCTGTAAACTGTAGCAAATAAAGTTTAAGACCAGCGGTGCAGCTTCTGTTATGCCAAAGCATTTGCAAACTGCATTTCACTTGTATCATTTGTTATTTAAAAAAATCATATTAATAGTATTAGTTGCCAGAGACATTAAAAAGTAACTGCTTTCTTTCTGAGACACAGTACTCCCAAGAATTTAAAGCTGTTTCCACAAAGTGGTTCAGTTGTAAATGGAGTTAACTGTTCCCATTTTATAATTGTTTTTATTGAATTTTCACTGGGAAAAATATATTAGGGACATTACAGCATAATATAATCCAACGCTCAGAAAATCATGTCAACTGAACTAGCATTGTAAATATGCTAATCATAGCAAATATTAAACTACTAAGCATTCAGCAGAAAGTTACAATCAGAACACTTTTGTCTGTAATTCGGGGAATTAAAATTTCACAAAATGGTATCTTAATGAAAAATATGTGAACACAGATTTCCCACTCTCTCTGTGGTATCAGGGATGAACCAAATAAAATTAGATATCTCAAAACAAGACAATATTTGCTACTGGTGGTGGGATCTGGCACCAGATGTGTGGAAATGAAGAGAGAGAATACAATCAGACTTTCAAGTCTTGAACTGATAGAGGATAAGAACAAATTCGAGTTCTGAAGGTTCAGATGAGGGAAAGGGGGTGGGGGGGAAAGAGAACTCACAGGGCACAGTCTACAGAACACACTTTTGGAAAAAATCCCTCCCCCTTCAAAGAGCTGTAGTAAGGCCTGTACAAACAGGTTGAAAGATTTCAAAGGGTAGGGCGGAAATGATGGGAGAATGTAAGTACTTACAGCATCATCATTTCTATAAGGGTTCAGTCTGTTATAAACAGCTTCAATCACACTCCGTCTAAACCAAAGCAGAAAACAAAACGTTAAGGATTTTTTAAAATGAAGTCAGACATTTCCTAAATGCTGTCATGAAGTACTAAATGCAAAAACCTTAAAAATGGTAAAAAGATTCAAAATGTATAGAACTTAAGTTTTTTGCAAGTAAAGCTGCCATGTTTCCATATAACTTACGCAGTGCTCTCTTTTGGATTCAGGAAGAGATAATTTTAAAAGGTAAACACTCCAAAGGGTTTTGCCAACAAAATGGAAAATTACGTATTTTCATATGAGACTTTTCCATTAGACTGTCTGCTCCTGATATACCATCAGGGGCGTGTCCACATTTTGTCTTTGAAGTAATAAGACAAGGAGGTTACAGTGAAGAGCAGCATAAACAATATGCGTTTGTGTGCTTGAGGGATATGGTGGCAGTAAATAATTGATGTACAAAGAAAATACTTTTCACAAGAGAGCGCTGTATTTGTATTTTCTGAATACAAATTTTTGTGCGCCCCTTAATGAAAGCTCTGCATTCTTGGTTTGGTTTAAGTTGGAATGCTAAGGGAAAGAGGAAGTACTTGCCTTCCTCAGCAAGCATGATATAACTGGGAAAATGAAGGTCTAGTACAATTAAGAGATTTTAAAGACTTTTCTCATGCATGACAGGGGGTTTTTTTGTGGGGGAGGGGAGTGAGTGGGGGATGGAGGACAAAGCTGAAGAATGCCTCGGTTCTTACTCTATACAATAGGGTCAGGTGGAGAAGTACTCTGCACACATCTTCATGCCTTAAAGTGGCAGAATGTAGACCTCCCCCTTGTCTTGCTGTTAGTTGTGATTGCAGACTGGGCTACCCTCATAATGAGCCGTTTTAATTTTTTTTCAATACTTATAAATATAAATTGACCTATGACTGACTGCAGGCATATGTTCATGGATGGTGTAGGAAAAACAGGAAAACGTAAAGGGGTCAGTATCCTGGAGGCGCCATGTTGGTAGCATGCTAGCAAGGGTGTGGGCTGGTGTATCTAGTTTTGGAATGAGGAATAAGTAGGGAGATCCATGATAGGCAGAGAACAGCTAAAGGGACAAGGGAATGAGGAAGATCCTAATCAGCACATCCACTTTCAGGAATCACCTAGTAACTTGTGGGCAGCGTAAACAAGGTAGGGATTGATTATATGGCCATGGGTAACAGTCTGGGTCTATTACCTGCTCATTACTAGACATCCTAATGTCTAGAGTTCCAAAAGGTGTACAATTTTTGAAGAGAAAGTAATACTGTTTTAGGGTATTGCTGGAGTCCATTGAAAAAATTTCAGCCTTAGCTCTTTAAACCAAATTTTTTGCTTCCAATTTTAATAATTAACTTCAGCATGATAAAAACGTCCTAATAATGTTGTCTGTGAAAAGATTCTCAAAGAGAAAGCAGCTAGTTATGCAATCATGTCAGAAACCTGAAATTTAAATCAGTAAAATATTCTAAATTACTCACATTCTAAAAAAGTATTTTATAATTAAAATAATTGAGAAAATTATTTCCTTTAACAGAACATGGCAGTACAACAAACCAAACGCCACCAAGGACTTTTTCAGAACCCCATCATTTTGACATCTAGTACATTTTTATAAAAAGTTTTATGAAGTTTCAGGTACTACCACTGTCCTTGATTTCCCTTGAAAAATGCGTGGGTTTACCATAAGATTTTTCTCTTTTTTTAAAAAATGTCTTTTCCTCCCCTCACCCCCTTGCTGTTTGAAAAGTCCCAGATGAACAAGAGAAACAGCAAAACTGACTATCAAAAAGTGATATTCCATGCACAAACTGAAAAACAGACTTCTCTCTAATCTTTCAAACATAATTATCTCAGATGTTACAAGTAGACAATTTTCAGATAAATGTGATTTTCAAATTGACAGCATCCCTTTGAGTTACATTAAGCACACATTTAAAAGTTAAAGGATTCAGAGGGGTAGCTGTGTTAGTCTGTATCAGCAAACCCAACGATGAGTCCTTGTGGCACCTTAGAGACTAACATTTATTCGGGCATAAATTTTCAGGGGTTTTACCCACTTCATCAGATGCATAGAGTGAAAACTATAGTAGGCAGGTATAAATATACACAAGAAAAGATGAGAGTTGGGAAGGCGGGGGGGGAGGGGGGGTCAGTACTAACGAGGCCAATTCAATCAGGGTGGATGTGGCCCATTCCCAACAGCTGACAAGGTGTGAATACTTTTTGTAATGACCCAGCCACTCCCAGTCTTTATTCAGGCCTAATTTGATGGTGTCAAGTTTGCAAATTAATTCCAGCTCTGAGGTTTCTCATTGAAGTCTGTTTTTGAAGTTTTTTTTGTTGAAGAATGGCCACTTTTAAGTCCGTTATTGAGTATCCAGGGAGATTGAAATGCTCTTCTACTGGTTTTTGAATGGTACAATTCTTGATGTCTGACCCAGGAACTAACCCCGGAACCAATCCCTGCAACAAACCCCGTTGCCAACTCTGTCCGCGTATCTATTCAAGGGGCACCATCATAGGACCTAACCACACCAGTACCATCAGGGGCTCGTTCACCTGCACAGCTACCAATGGGATATATGCTATCATGTGCCAGCAATGCCCCTCTGCCATGTACATTGGCCAAACCGGACAGTCTCTACGCAAAAGAATGGACACAAATCAGACATCCAGAATTGTAACATTCAAAAAACAGTAGAAGAGCACTTCAGTCTCCCTGGACACTCAATAACAGACTTAAAAGTGGCCATTCTTCAACAAAAAAACCTTCAAAAACAGACTTCAACGAGAAACCGCAGAGCTGGAATTAATTTGCAAACTTGACACCATCAAATTAGGCCTGAATAAAGACTGGGAGTGGCTGGGTCATTACAAAAAGTAAAAGCGGCAAAGAGTCCTGTGGCACCTTATAGACTAACAGACGTATTGGAACACAAGGTTTCGTGGGTGAATACTCACTTCTTCAGATGCATGTTGTAGAAATTTCCAGAGGCAGGTATAAATATGCAAGCAAGAATCAGGCTAGGGATAACGAGGTTAGTTTAATCAGGGAAGATGAGGCCCTCTTCGAGCAGTTGAGGTGTGAACACCAAGGGAGGAGAAAACTGCTTTTGTAGTTGGCTAGCCATTCACAGTCTTTGTTTAATCCTGAGCTAATGGTGTCAAATTTGCAAATGAACTGAAGCTCAGCAGTTTCCATTGTGTACATTTATCCTTTTACGTAGGGACTGTCCAGTTTGGCCGATGTACATAGCAGAGGGGCATTGCTGGCACATGGCGGCGTATATTACATTGGTGGACGTGCAGGTGAATGAACCGGTGATGGTGTGGCTGACCTGGTTAGGTCCTGTGATGGTGTCGCTGGTGTAGATGTGGGCAGAGCTGGCATCGAGGTTTGTTGCATGGATTGGTTCCTGAGTTAGGGTTACTATGGTGCGGTGTGTCGTTGCTGGTGAGAATATGCTTCAGTTTGGCGGGTTGTCTGTGGGCGAGGACTGGCCTGCCTCCCAAGGCCTGTGAAAGTGAGGGATCGTTGTCTCTGCCGCTTTTACAGAGCCAGACTAACACGGCTACCCCTCTGATACAAAAAGTAACTTTCCCTCTGTTGATACTCTCACCTTCTTGTCAACTGTTGGGAATGGGCCACATCCACCCTGATTGAATTGGCCTCGTTAGCAACTGATCCCTCACTTGGTAAGACAACTCCCATCTTTTCATGTGCTGTATATTTATACCTGCTTACTGTATTTTCCACTCCATGCATCTGATGAAGTGGGTTATAGCCCACGAAAGCTTATGCCCAAATAAATTTGTTAGTCTCTAAGGTGCCACAAGGACTCGTTTTTATTTAAAAGTTAAAAACATTCTTAAATCCCCATTGACTTCACTGCGATTTGAGCAGATTCTTTAAGTGCTGTCCCTGAACAGGGAATGGTTTCTTGAAACTGGGCCTAAGTTGCTATTGCATTTGTTCACTAACTAGCTAAATGCCTACATCTCAGAGTAAACAAATCATTGTATGCTCAGTTACACAGCTGATTTCAGGTATTGCAGCTATTTCTTTAAAACAAAACCAATGAGCCATAACAATTGGTTTGCAAAATTATCACACACAAACATGCACAAGAGAATCCTGTAGTTAGAAACACCAACAAGGGATAGGAGTAAAATAAGTCAATTTTTAGTTTCAACACTGACAGTCTACCTTAAAATTAGTTGCAGTCTAGGTTATTTAAATCAACCAGGTAGTGCAATTGGGTAACATATAGTATAAACAGATTAACAACAAACAGAACAGATCTAACATCTCAGGATGATGTAGCTCTGCTGCAACACAGGTAACAGTCTCCCATGAAAAGGTGTCTGTTTTCACCACTTTCACTAGCACCATAAAAATACACTTAAGTCAGGTGCAACAGGAGACACTTGCTCACAAGCCCAATAGAAGAAAAAAATAGAGCTAGAAAGATGAGTCAAAAGAATGATACACATTCCAATTTAATGTTGCAATATTTAGATTTGCCAAATGTATTAACAATAACTCAGACTCAATGATGCTTCAAAGAAAATTAAACATATTCTAAAAATAAATACTGTTCTGACATCTCATATTGCCTGTTCAGTTTTCTCTCTTTTTTTTAAAAAAAAACACTGAAACATTAGCTCGAAAACAAGTTTTTTGTTTCTTTAGAAGTTCATTTGCTCTGGTGTCTAGCTGTTTATTGCTCACTGGAAGTCATAACTCTGACATCACAAACTGAGATAATTTATCACAAAGACAACTAAAAGAAAGCTATCATGCTTAAGCAAACACCACACTATAAATCATCTATTTCAAATTTTATCATTTTCATAATGTATTCATATTAAATACATTTTAAATAGAAAAATATTGGTTCCTGAGCAACCTGTACTAAAATTGCTTGATTTATTGGACAGAGGAGCTTGAGATTTGAATTATTTGATGGTTTAATGCTAATGTATAAAACTAGTAAGTATGTTTCAGACGATTTCTTCAAGACAACAATCAAAACGAATCTGTATAAAGTTTTAAATTCAATCCCCTGCTTAGTTAGGGTGAGGCAGTAATTTCCTTTAAAAGAGTTAAGCAGCTAAAAAGCTCATTTATAACTCTAGAAAAGAGGTATAAATTTAACAAAAAAAGCAAAAGCAAAGAAAGCTGCCAAGTGAAGTATTAAATGCATTGAGTAATCACTGTTTTTAACTAAGTACATAAACTACTTTTCAAAATGAGCCATTTATAAGCATTACATTTCCCTTACATCTTAAAAAGTAAAAGCAGTAAACATTTTAAAGCTACAATTAACAGAGGAGGCCACCCTTAAAAGCAGTCCATTCTTTCTGCAACTAGTTTGACAGTCACATATTTTAATTTTTATCACCCACAGTCAACCACAGTCTTGTGCATGGATTTCTTTCCAAACTTAAATCAGATCAAAATGTGAAAGATATTAGTTCAGAATGGATGATGGCCCTTTTCCCCCATAAACCTTATTTCAATTTATTTATTTATTTAAGAGTGGCCTTACAAAGACTCTGTTAATTTAGACCAAAAGCACATTTACACTAACGTAGACTCACTTGCTTGCCAATTCACCCCCTGGCGGGAGGTTTGGGATGCTCTCAGTTGCTAACGTACGCATCACGTGGACTAAGTCTGGTACTCCTTCACCCTGCTTCTTTATGATCTCTGGGAATCAGAAGTACTTTTTTTGTAAGTGCAGTCCAAATTTAACTTGAAAAGATTGAAACACTCAGTTTTATCAAAAAGCAGTTTAACATTTTAAAAGACAGCATTTACCATCTTGGACACTGTCTGTAATCTTTGGTGCCATAAAAAAAAAGCCAGTGTACCTGTAAAAAGCTATTGTATATTTGACAAAAAAAATACCAACCACGATCTGTTCTTCACATAGTTCTATACTTCGAAAATTTTAATCATTTTGATTAGTATATTACATAACAAAGGATGTCTTCACAGGTAAACAAACTAGGTAGTTCTAAATAGGCTTTACTAGAACATAATTATTGTATTTTGCCAATGAAACATCCTGTGAAAAAGCCAGGTTTTAATGTCCATTTTTTATATGAATGGATGTTATTTAAAAGGTTATTACCATGGTAGAAAATATTATATTTTGAAGAAACAAGAAGTTAGGTGTTTTGTTTATAATATGCTTTATACAGTTATACCAGATTGCACAATATTAACATAAAAACATTAAAAGTCATTATGCATAAACTGACAAGAGCCAAGAATGTCAGAGTTAAGATACAACTCCGTCCTTAACTCACCAAAGGGATATTTCAACAGCAGGTGATTTTACATACAACAAACCCAATCCACCTTTTCATCAGGTAAGCAAGAAAATCTCTACAGTAGCCACAGCAAAGTGTGCTAAGAATAAAGTTACAGATAAGCTAAATTTCTTAAGCCTCATCTTCTGAAGTGTTGAACACTCACATCTGCAGCTGATTTTAAGTTAGTAATCATCGCCTTTGGGGGGAAGAAATCAGACTTCTTCCAGTTTTGTGAAATCCATTAAAAACAATTTTTACAAGGTAAATGAGAATTGTCAACTATCCCATGACATTTAAATGTATATAAATTTCTCAATACATTAGAAACTCCTTCAAAGACATTATTTAAGAAGGATATTTTATTAATCAGCTTGGAGTTGTTGATCTCCAAGTGGATGTCATGGCATGTGTACAATAATGCGCATGCACAGTTAAATATTCTTTATGTAGTAAAACCTTTCCAAAATTTATTTGAAAAAAGTAGTTGGAAGTGGGTTCTCCATGTGTTCAAATTTAAATATTTTGACAATTTATCTTTTTATCCAAAATACTGAAAAAAATAATCAAGATGTACGATATACCATTTTAAACTCATACTGGTGAGTTAATGGCAGACTAAACGGTCTAAAACCAGTATACTTCCTTTTAAATAAAAAAAATTGTACAAATTCATGAACTGATTGTGTGCACGGAACAGGTTTTCTGGGCTTCAACCTTCTATGCAATTTGCAGCCAGATTCTATGCAAGTAATTGACACTGGAAACACTGCCATGCCCTTACTTGCAGTAAAAAACAAAAACAAAAAACAAATGTCAAAATTTGCAGTACAAAGTATTAGCTATTTAGTTCTACATTTTAAGTAGGAAAGAGATCCAACATGTGACACTACACATTAGGCAAACATCTCAAAACTCAAATGTGCCACTTTCTCAAGAACTATGGCCAAACTTCATATTTTACCATCTAGCATTCAGTAAAAAGAATTCTAACACTCTTAAATCTGAATAAAAAGCAAAGATCTCAGATTTGGTTTGCCAAGTTCCTTTATTGTGTAATCTTCAACATCTAGTATATTCTACATCATTCTAAAGCTAAAGTTCTGCTGTACAAAAATAAAGGGATTTATAGTTTGCCTAAACTACACAGTTTCACAACCTAAAGCTGCAGTACATTTAACATACAGTCACCACTAAATGAATACATTTATACTCTGAGAGAACTATAGATACAGTTTGAAATAACACTGATGACAACAAATGGAACCCATCCATTGCTTCCTTTTTTAAAAAAAAAATTATTAAATTCTTTTGTTTCAATGCATCTTGCATCCCTTTCTCTTTAACCTACTTTAAACCTTCTAAATGTTTTCACCATTTAAGACAATGGAAAAAATGTACTTACGCTAAAAATAAAGAATTCAAAATGTATCTACCTATTTCCTGTTTTGAATGGAAATTTCATATAAAATTCTTAAAAATCTAACATTTCAGGTTTTGCTGAAAAATGGCCAGTTAATTTAAAACTATCCATTTCAATTAACTGAGTGGATTACATGTATCTAATAACCAGATTTGTTACTGTGTTAAGTATGTATATGCTACAAATTTTGTTTTAAAGAATGGGGCAAAGAGCTCAAGGAATATTAATTTAAAAAAGGAAGAGAGTCAAACCAGCTCAGTAACTGGAGTAATAGTGCAACTAGAATAATACATCTGGGAATGATTGATTAATCTTTTCCAGACAGCAAATCTTCAGAACCTTTTAGAAGCAACACTGATTTATTGAAAAGGGATGGCACAAAGATATTTTGCCACTTGTACTTCCACCTCCTGTTAGACATTTTCAGCTCTAAATGTGAGCCACAGAAGTGTCCAACATTGATGCAAGAACGTAGGTTAAAGGAGTGAAGGATAGTCTGGTGTAAGGGGGCCAGTAAGAACCTTCTTGTATCAGCCAGGTTTTTTTATTTCCTTTTGTTGTTCAAGATGGCCATCAATACATGGCCTTCTTTACAGCAGTAAGTACAACAAACTTTAATACAAAAATACTGAAATAAGATTTTACTGCACATTATGGGATAAAAATGCTTTTATGTAACTGATCAACAAGAAAATGTATATTAAAATATAATCTAACCTCATTACTTGGACTATGTTTGCTGGTCAAAATGCCTATTTTGTTATATATAACTGCTATGTACTGCAGTGCTCATTCACAAAATTTCCATTTTATTGGATTTTAATTTTCTAAATTAAACATTACAGACTGGTAAAAACTACTTTCAGAATTTCTTTACATTTACCAATTTCTTCAACTGAAATTGTAGCTTTTAAAATTTTAAACACTGCATTATTACTAAGGCATTTCAAGATAACAGTAGTAAGATTATTCAGCACAGTGTTGAAAGTTTCAGCAGTGGCCATATTAGTCCGACCTCAGTAGACAATACTGTATATTAAGTTTCCAGCATGAAACAATTTTATTTTAATTGCATAAATATGGTTAAGTTTAATGTAATAAAGTGACATTGTGGCTTGAGTTTCCCTTTCTCACCTATAGTTCCCAAAATTTCACTCATGCTAGTGAGGGCTGTAAATTCAGAAACTATGTAATGTTATAAACTGCTATAAGGTTGCATTTTTTGTTTATAATAAAAAGTGTAAATACTATTTCTGTGTGCATTATCCAAGGGAAAAGATGTTGAAGTCCAAGGAAAATAACTTGGAAACAAAGTGTGGACTCTAAAGGGGTAGCAGCAATATATTTTTCTAAATGTGTCCACTGAATTAGGATTAAAGTGCTTTATATCATGTAAATTTTCCCTACTCACACAGACAAAAATGAAGTTTCGCTTGTCCCTGAAATATGTTATTTCTAAAAATGCAAGAAACTCAGCAACCAAACAATTGCATTGTTCCCTACACCATAACCTTATGCAGTTCTAATACTTAGGATCTTCATTCAGCAATATCTGGACGTGATGTTCGCATTCCATCTACTGTAATACACATAGGCAATGGGGTCAGTTAACAGAGATGCAACCTTAACTCTAAAACCAAGGTATATTCAAATTAAGTCAAATTTCCAATCGCCAAGATTTTTGTTAACAGTTAAAAAGGAAAAAGTTCATGAGGCATTTATATAATTCATCAGTCGTTGATATGACAGACCCTAAGAGCTGTGCATATCATGCCAATGCATTTTCTTAGGGACTCTTAGCCTGGATATTATTAACATATGTTCATAATAACTAATTAAAAATCTATATCCTCAATATATTTCCATTTGAAAAATATTAATTTAATCTATGTACTAAACTGCATGTGTACAGTAAGTGTTTGAGATATTTAGGAAATGTAATATTTAGGAGATCTGAGCACATCAGTGGTAGTTGCTTCTTAAACCCCAATCTCTGCTTTTAATACCTAAAGGCACTACAGCCCAGATTACAAAAATATTAAATGATGTTTTAAGTCAGCACATTTCTAACTATATGGCACAAAGTGCCTGAAACAGGTCCCCTTCTCTTTCCCTTTTAAATTTAAAAAAAACCCACAAATGTAAATATAATTTGCTTTTAAAAAAGTTACTGGCAGGATGGTACATTATATGCCCAGCTTCAGGTCAGTATGAATGTTTAAGGTTTAGCTATAACAGAAATGTTGATAGGCTTTCACTCTTAAATATAATCATATTAGCAAGTGCTATTATGTTAACAGTAACATTGCTGTGACCCTTAAATTATCATACAATATACTTATTAGGGCCATGTAATTGCACATAGCTTTTCAGAAAAATGGCACTCAAATTACCATCTTCAAAAATATCCTGCCAGATTTCATTCAAATGCACATGCCAGGAATCAGAATTTACTGGTCTGAAGTTAGTGATGCCAATGGACGCATCAAGAACTTTGAGCACAAGTAGATTACTTTCCTCTACCATCCTAAATAGAATCTCCAGGGCCATAAGCTCCTGCAGTTTGTTTTAGTAGCATTATGTCGTGACATACAGCATACATCCAACAGAATACAGGAGTGCCTTTTTCAGAGATGTATATGCAGGCTAAATCTACACCTGGAGCTAGAGTTGTGAGTCCCAACTCACATAGACACACTCATGTTAACTCAAAAAATAGTAATGTCACAATGGCAAGGGCAGCGGTGAGCAGCAGCAAAGGCTATCCATCCTGCCTATGTATCTCAGGGTCCAGGTGCATTTGTACTCTGCGTACCTAGCCTGTGTCACTGTCCAATGCAGCCCATGCTACCACGGCTACACTACTATTTTTAGCGTACTAGCTCAATGAGAGCTAATATGAGTACGTCTATGCAAGCTAGGAGTCATACCTCCTAGCTCCAAGTGCAGACAGCCTAAATGTCCAATGGCACTTAAAGGTTTAATAAAAAAACCCTACATGTGTTAGAGTTTCGCTGTTTGGGGGATTGCTTAGAAACAAAGCTACTTATTTTTTTTTAAATGATCCACCTTCTACTCTGCTTTCCAGGTACTTGTCCAACTCTGCCTCTCTCTTCACCGCCTCTGGCAATACCTTTGGTGCATTTGGAAAACAGATCAAAATCACACTCATGTTGTCTCGACTTCCCTGGTAGGGAGAAAAAAACAAAATAGTTGAGACAATATCCTGTATCCAATGAATAATACACACACTGATTTTATCCCAAGTCCATATCAAAGCACTTTATTTAAAATAATTAAAAAATTTAATTTAATTTAATTTAAAATATTTTGCTAATCATGTGAAATTAGAACACTTTCTTCCATCATACCATTAAATAAATAATTGTATCATTTGCAAATAACGCTGTTCAAGAAGTCTACATGTTGAGTATCATTTAGTACAAACAAGCTTTTAAATATACTTTGTTAACTTTTTTCTTCGTGATTGATGTTTACGAGCCTATAGTTGACTCCCATCTTGCTGAATGCTGAAATTATTTACAAAACTAACGACATGGAAGATTTACTATTGAGATTTATAAAACCTGTTTCCATCCTTCTTAAATATTAATATTGTTTGGAGGGAAAGGTTACATTAGTTGTAGGTGTGTTAAATGCTTAAATAGGAACATTTAAGATATCTGAAGCCAGTTATAAAGCAAATCAAAAAACCCAATTTACACAACTAAAAATATTGCTAGTGTCAAATGTGCATTTTCCATAAATGACAGTTCCCTACAGTAGGCCTAAGGGCCAATCATTAAGAGGAAGTAGTGTATGTGACATACACATTTTCATTTGCACATAGAAATATTTCCCACTATGTAAACGTTTAGAATACAAGTGAGCAAAATAAGCACAACTTTAATAAAATACTTGGCTGCAGTACTGTACAACCACGCTTTGCAGAAAAAAGTACTAAATATTGGTTCAAATGATTTTCCAACTCTTAAGGGCCCTATTCTGCAAACACTTACATAGATGCTGACCTTTAAACACAAGTAGTCCTACTGAAGCCAATGAGACTACTCATATGAGTAATGGTAAGCACGGATGCAAGTATTTGCAAGGATTGGTGCCTAAACCATGCAGCTATTGAAAAGCAGTATTGTCCTGCAGTATTTACATTTTCCGGACTAGCGCAGCTGAAATTATAAATGAAAAATTGGCAGTGAATGAAGTACAACTTTTTAAAATGATAGAAAAACTATTTATGCAATGTTGTTGTAGCTACATTTGTCCCAGGATACTGGCGAGACAAGGTGGGTGAGGTAATATCTTTTATTGGACCAACTTCTGTTGGTGAGAGATACCGGAAGAAGAGCTCCACAGAACTCCAGTATATGGAGTTGGTCCAATCAAAGATATTACCTCACTCACTTGTCTGTAGAAAACTATTACATAGTTAACAGGGTCATTGTTTTACGCCTCTTTAGAGAAATGGTGCCAATACTAATGATGCTATCTTGCCTTTATTTACAGCTTGCATATCAAAGCTCAGTTTTATAAATAGGATTAAAATGCTTGTCTAGGGAAAGTTGAAACAAACTATGAAATTTTAACAATGTTCAGTCTGTCCTATTGAGCAACAGAACCACCTTTCATTTTGTTTATAGAAACATACAAATTCGGACTCATTGCATATAAAAACAATCACAAAATCTGCATTCGTTAAGTAAAAATTGTGCCTGTCTTCTTGAGCAGATATAATTAGTTGGACTCTTGGACATCTAAAAGCTATATGAAATAATTTGTAAGTAACTGTACAAGAAAAGATTTTTTTTAATGCAGAAGTAAAATTATATAAGGAACAATTTAAAAAATCAGATCAAAGATTTCAGTAGTTAACTGAAGTTCTTAATTTTAGAAATCACAGTTCAGTCATTTTGCAATAGTTTTGGCATGATTCAGCCAGAAATGCTACATTTCCCAATGACAGAAGAGGAAAAAACAAAATTGTGTGTGTCCTTTATTTACTTCTTTGTAAGGTATAAAAGCTGCTTATATATTTTTTCCATTTCCTTTCTTTAATCTTAGAAATAGATCATTTCTCCTCAGCTACTAAATTTTCCACTCATACCAATACCACCAGTTCTCAAGGAATTCAGTCTCTATGCGAAACGTGATATAAGCCCTGATATTTCTATCAAATGTTTTAAAATCCATTTTTATTACATTGTGAAACAGCAAAAAGGGCAGTTTTATTTCCCTTGGTCATTGTTTACAAGTACTAATTAATTTGCCATAGAGCACAACATATTTTTACATGATTAAAACTCCTAACCAAATAAGGAGACCCATTATTGACGCCCACGGGTCCTTACTATTTGCTGTTCCTAGTTATATCCCCAATGGCATTCTAGTAAGTGGCTCAACAGTGGAATGACTGCATCATATAGTTATACAAAATTGTACAGAAACTAAACTTCAGCTACTCTATAGACCTGAACTGAAATTTATTTTCATCCTGTTGACAACAGTGAAACTTCTACTACTGTACTGAAAACATAATAGGTTTCTCCTCTTAAAATTCTGGCTACCTTGTACAAGCAGGTGTCGACTATCTCATTGCAAACTTTCTCAAGGTCATCAGTGACTTCGAGTCTGGATCTTACAAAGTCACAGAGCTCTTCATTTCCCATAACATCCCAGATACCATCACAAGCCAGTATGATAAACTGATCATCTTCTTCTGATCTCTCAATTTCATAAACTTCAGGCTCAGGTGAGACAAGCTGCTCTGTAGGGCCTTTCCCATGGACACATTTGTAATCAAAGTCCCCAAGAGCTCTAGACACAGCAAGCGAGCCGTTCACACGTTGAATCATTACAGAACCACCTGCATTCTGTATACGCTCTTTCTCCAGTGGATTACTTGGTTTGTGATCTTGTGTGAAGAAGTGAACCTTCCTGTTTCTACAAAGTAAACCTCTTGAGTCTCCACAGTTGATGAAGTAAGTGTGTTGAGGAGAAATCATGACACCCACCGCTGTTGACCCACTTCTATCTGCACCATGTTTCTTCTCCGAGATTACTCTCATATGTTCATCAATTTGCAGAAAACCTGTTCTGATTCCACTCTTTACACTTTCCACAGAGGGTGGTCCATCAGCCCCTTTAAAATCCTGGTTGCTTGTGATGTGATCTAATAAATGCTCACAGCAGTATTTGGCAACCTGGGATCCAGCATGCCCATCATATACAGCAAAAAATGACCATCCATCAAGTCCATTTGGCAAACCAATAACAGCTGTATGTGCATCCTCCATCTCAACTCGCCAACCTTGCATACTACTTAGCCCATAATGTAGCCCATTACCCTGCCCTTGGGCATTATGCTTCTCCATCTTTGGCTTGTCTAAAAATGCTCCCATGATGACTTGTTCCTTCAGTTCTAAGAAAAAAAGAATATTATTGTTAAGCTATTTCTACAAAACAAGTACTTCTACAAAACATGTTACTAGAAACTATTAAATATAGAAAATGTTACTTAAATAATATTAAGGTAAGACACAAATGAAGACGGGAAATTAAAATTTATGGCTGACTTTTGGTCTTTAACTCAATATTTTACATAATAATAAGTTAACTAAAATGTCAGCCTTAACTCTGAACTGCCTTGTTTTGCTTTTGTTGTTGATTTAAGTAAGGACCTCACTACTAATAGAGTACACTCAATATGTTTTTTAAAATATTTAAGGTGTAACCATGCATGAAGAAGGGTTTACACTAGTTTAGTGTCTGTGGTTTTCATCAAAACACTTGTAGTGAAAATAAGTATAACAAAAACCACCATTCAAACTATTTTAACTAGCATAAACATCTTAGACTTTTGGTTATATTTTAAAGCAACTAACTTCTAGATGTCTATTTAGTGGTCCAAATATGTTTAAAACGTCAAACTGTGTGCTTATACTTCAAGGAGGAAAACTACCTTTGACATGTTTGCAGAAATCTGTTTAGAAATAAAATTACAAGTATTAGAAATTCACATTTCATATATATACAGTAAGCACATTTTATTTTAATATCTTCTTTATTCACGCTTATGTGGGTGCAGAGAACAAGCATATATCTGTGCCCAAAAAACGCTATTATGCTTTTAAATAGTGTAGATCGACTGATCTTGACTGCTCTGTACTCTCACACCCATGCCATTCGTCTTGCCCTTTTAATCCCTACTAGTTTAACTACATAGTCATTAAATCACCCAAATCAGCTCAAATTTTACATGCTCAGAAGTTTTGCACCATTTGGACTGTGCAACCTGTTGTGACGCAACACAAAAGATAAAGAAAAGCTGGCAAAGTCCTATTCCATCTGATGATTGATAGGCTAAGCATAAAATTGACCAGGAAAGAGTCCCCAACTTCAGTGTGCCCCAGGCCCAAACGAGGCTGCTATGCTGGCAGAACATTTCACTTATGTGTGTTGTTTTACAAGGGGTAAACATGCATATAAAGGAACTGATCCACACTGTCTTAAAGATGACAGCAACACTTTATTCCAGAAGAACATTAAATATCTCTAAGGAACAAATTAATCCTGGTAGCTTTCCAGATAATTTCTCCCCCCCATCTACTCCTTTGGAAGTGAAACGTGCATACTCTAGCGCGCACAGCCTGAAAGGAAAAAGGGATAAACAGTGAACTGGCAAATTTTGCAGACGATACAAAATTGTTCAAGATAAGTCCAAAGCAAACTGTGAAGAGTTATAAAGGGATGTCACAAAACTGGGTGTCTGGACAAAAAAAATAGGAGATGAAATTAACTACTGATAAATGCAAAGTAATGCACATAATCCAAACTATACATACAAAACAGAGATGGGATCTAAATTAGCTGTTATCACTCAAGAAAGATCTTTGAGTCATTGTGGGTCGTTCTCTGAAAACGTCCACTCAATGTGCAATAGCAGTCAAAAAAGCGAACAATGTTAGGAACCACTAGGAAAGGGATAGATAACATGACAGAAAATATCATAATGCCACTTTATAAATCCATGGTACACTCGGAATACTACGTGCAGTTCTGGTCACCCCATCTCAAAAAAGATACTAAAATGGGAAAAGGTACAGAAGGGCAGCAAAAATGATTAAGGGTATGGAACAGCTTCAATATCAGGAGAGATTAAAAAGACTGGGACTTTTCAGCTGGGAAAAGAGACACCTAAGGGGGAAATATGATAGAGGGCTATAAAATCATGAATGGTGTGGAGAAAAAGAATAAGGAAGTGTTATTTACTCCTTCACATGAACACAAGAACCAGGAGTCACCCAATGAAATTAATAGGCAGCAGGTTTAAAACAAACAGAAGAATGTACTTCTTCACATAATGCAATGTCGACCTGTGGAACTCATTTCCAGGGAATGTTGTGAGAGTCAAAAATATAATGAGGTTCAAAAAGAATTAGGTAAGTTCACGCAGGATAGGTCCATCAATGCCTTGGGTGTCCTTAGCCTCTGACTGTCAGAAGCTGGGGCTGGATGACAGGAGATGGATCACTCGATGACTGCCTGTTAAAGTTCATTCCCTCTGAAGCACCTGGCATTGGCCATTGTTTGAAAACTGGATGCTTCGCTAGATGGACCACTGGTCTGACCCAGTATGGCCATTCTTATGTTCTTAGAGTATTTACATTTGATCTGAAAGTGACAATATATTCAAATATATGTATATGCTGCCTATGAACAAAATACTATAGATAGCCATATCTACATTACAGAATTAAGTTGACTTAAGTTACATTGACAATCATAAACCACTGTAATTACATTGCTTGTGCATATTCATACGACGATCCTTGTGTCGGCACAGCGCATCCACAATTGGTGTTCTAGCACCAACAGATAGAGCAGTGCACTGTGGGTAGCTATCCCACTGTGCAAACCACCACCTTCTCCTGCTAGGAGTTCTGGGAAGGGATCACAGTGCGCCATGGGGGCAGGATCATTGTCCCATGATACAGTCCTCTGTCCCATAATTCCCAAGGCTTCCAACTAGGTTTTGTGCTGTTTTTCAGCTGCTCCCGTAAACTTTGCACCCGCCATCTCTGCTTGAAAGCATGGATCCTGCACTGCTCACCAGTCTTGTGGTGAACACAACGTGGCTGATCCTGCA
This sequence comes from Macrochelys suwanniensis, assembly GCA_033296515.1. NCBI lineage: Eukaryota > Metazoa > Chordata > Testudines > Chelydridae > Macrochelys > Macrochelys suwanniensis. Next base: position 13,243,466 of record CM065781.1, on the reverse strand, counting down.
GTATTTCATGAAGTGGCATGTTTTTGGCACCATACCAGAGCGATGGTTTGCCTCCCTTGCATTCTGGTAAATCTGCCTCAGCTCCTTGATCTTCGCATGGCACTGATGCGTATTACCCCTTCTCATCCACACCACGAGCGATCTACTCATAGGTTTCAAGTTCCCACAGCTGGATCAGAGCTGTAACTGCAACTCCTCTCCCCACAGACCCAACAGATCCAGCAACTCCAGTGCGCTCCAGGCGGGAGTGCGTTTGCTGCAGAAAGCAAGCATTGTCAGCTAGGAAGATGCAAGGTGAGCTGTCCACACCGAGCAAACAGAAAATGGAAATTTCAAAAATTCCTGGGGCTTTAAAGGGTGAGGGGTGTATGCCTGTTCACCTGCAGCGGAGTAGAAACTGCTTACCAGTGGTCTTGATGGGTATTGTGGGACACATCCTGGAGGCTACTTAGGGCAACATAAGCAAGCACACAGTCTATACTGACACTGTGTTGCTCTAACGTCATCACAAAAGCTCTATGCCGCTTGTTGAGGTGGTTTTATTATGTCGGCGTAACAGAATTAAATTAGCAGGAGGAGCATTATTGAGTGTACACCTCCCCAGTTTTGTTGACGAAACCTGACTTTAGTTGACAAAACTGTGTAGTGTAGACAAGGCCCATGTATATGCATTTGTAAAAATATACTGTACACTTATTTGGAGATGCAGTGGCTAAAGTGCATGTTTGTTCTACATTATTTAATATAAGAAATATAGCTAAAATTATATTATCACAATATTCTGGGTGTGATTAATTAAAAAATTATTCACATAGCAACTGTAGCTAAGGCATGCACACTGTATATACTGTTATCTATGTCTTAAAAGCATATACAAAACATTACACATATGAAAAGGGTTGTGCCACAATTGCTATAGAGTATACCATCTTGACAATGCATTTCTCTCTCCAGCTATAACATCCCACTGAAATCATATACTGACCTAAACCCCACTCATTTATACAGTGTTACAATAATTAAAAAATGGAATTATTTCCTAGAAAACTACAGCTCATTTTTTCCACTATAACATTCCTTGAATGTTTTGGAAGGAACTTCAATAGTATAAAAAGTATTAGCAATGGAATTTAATCAATTCAATAATTTCAAGTTTTAATTTAGGACTTGAAAATGTGAGTATAAAATGAGAATTTGGCAAAGCAATTTCATGTTTTGTAAAGTATTTCTTACCCCTTGTTACTGTGTAAACCATTTACACAAAAAGGGAAAGTGAATATACAGAGAATACAGTAAAACTGACTATACACAAAGTGCTTGCTAAATGCAAACTATACAAACTAGATTTTTTCCCTCTAATCTTTAAAATAAAAGTTAACTCCGAAAACCCTTGTAACAGAAATAGAAACAAAATATTCAGACAGAGGTGTGCTTTTTAAGTTGGTGCTTCCCTTTTCATTAAGTTTTTTTGTATACATTTTTAAAAGGACAGTATCTTTGACTGAGATCTTTTATTAACACAGACTGACCATACACAACTTTCGCAATCCTCAATGGAAAACTGTTCAGTTAATTTTTGGAGTAGTGTATCTATCCCCACTCCAGTTAAGTTAGTTTCATCACCAATATGAGGATAGGTCCAAGCTTTTGCTACCTTGTCTAGACTAAAATTTAAAGGTTAGATATTTGCATGTGTTAATATATTTTTAAAATCTAATGTAGCAGTGAATATAATCAGACTGGTTATGTGGTTGTGGAACTCATTCTAGGAAATTTAGTTATTCAGAGCCTACAGCATAAAGCTCTCTGAAGAGAGCATTAAATGAAGGCATATGTGGTTTATCATGTTTTTGTGACAGTATGATTAATGACAATAATGTCAGTCTACATGAAATTTTAGTCAATAGGGAAGTTCTTCACTTCTGCTCCAAGCTGGGTATTAAAAATATAGATTTGCACCTAGGAAACTTTCACCTAGGAGCAAGGTGCTAAGTCTTCAGTTTCTGCAGAATTTCAGCTTTCATTAAAAAAAAAAAAAAAAAAAAAAAAAAAAAATTTCTAGGCCTCACGGTTGCAAAAATAGCCTTAAATTCAGCCAAAGCACTGTCTTTCTGAGTCTGAAAACAAAGCTACAGTGCCTCTGCTGTTATTCCTAGTTTCCCCACACAGTGCAGTAGGCTGAAATATACAGGATTCTGGTCGGTTTGACTACTGCTACTCAGAACATTGTGGGAAAACAGTAAAACAAATCATGTTAGTTTCATTTGATTGATTTAGGATGTCTTATGAATAGCAACAAAGGCAGAAGAGCTATTTACAGAGAGCTAGCAGAAGAGAAGAGAACAATAACCAAAAAAAGCAGAGATCATAAAAAAATATCAAAAGGCCTTTAGGGGGAGGGAGGGTGCTAAAAAAGGAAAACTGCAATTTTCTCACCAGAATGTTGTCCACACTTTGCTGTTTCCACCACCCCATATCATTTCCCAGCATATCCCACTAATCATTCAAATATCAGTATCTAGCCAGCAAGTCCCTGGTACATCTTTCACTCATTCATAGAGTTCTAAGGGCTTACTTTAACATAGAAGTTGCACTGGTTTAACTAAATTGGTATAAAATTACACCTTTAATTAGACTGGTACAACTTTCTATGTAGATCCACGATTTAAGTGAGATCACGAGTCCTTTATGCAACTACACAGCTGAGCCAGAAGAGAAGGTTACTCACCTTGTGCAGTAATGGAGGTTCTTCGAGATGTGTGTCCCTGTGGATGCTCCACTTCAGGTGTCAGTGCCTCCTGGCACCGATCAGAGATTTATGGCAGCAGTGTCTGTGCAAGTGGGGCGTGCACAGTAGGCATCTCACGGAGCCATTGGTGCCGTGTCTAGCACACACACGACCATAGCCCTCCAGTTCCTTCTCTACTGCAGACTCATAGCAGTGAACTCCGAAGTAGAGGGGAGGAGGGTGGGTAGTGGAGCGCACACACGGACACACATCTCGAAGAACCTCAGTTACTGCACAGGGTGAGTAACCTTCTCTTCTTCAAGTGCTGTCTCTGTGGGTGCTCCACGTCAGGTGACTGTGGAGCAGTGCCCCTCAGAAGGAAGGAGGGGCTTCGGGTTCATTTGCGTCGCAGAGGTAAGTACGGTTAGGTCAACTATGGTGTCAGCCACAGAGTCTTGAATGATTGCATAGTGCTCACTGAATGTGTGGACAGAGGCCCAAGTGGCCGCCCTACAAATCTCTAATATTGGAAAATTGTTGAGGAACGCTATCGAGATAGGAACAGATCATGTGGAATGCGCTGTGATATGCGTAGGAGGGTCACTATTCCAAATATGATAGCACTGTTGAATCCATACGGAGATCTATTTAGACAATCTCCGAGTGGATATTGTGCAGCCTTTCGAATGCTCAGCAATAGAAACGAAAAGTCTAGATTTCCCGAAAGGTTTGGTCCTTTCCAGGTAAAACACTAACACCCACCTAACGTCCAATGTATGAAAAACAGTCTCCGTTGGAGTACCGCAAGGCCTGGGATAGAACGTGGGAAGGTGGATTGGTTGGTTCTGTTATCTTTGGTAATAATTTTGGGTGCAAAAGTAGCATGACCTTGTCTTTGAAGAATATTGTGTAGGGAGGATCGGCCATGAGCGCCTCAATCTCACTCATCCTTCTGGCAGAAGTAACAGTAACCAGAAAGGCCACTTTCATGGATAAATGCAGCAGGGTACAGGTGGCTAAGTGTTCAAATGGCGGTCTGGTGAGGCATTTCAACACCAGATTGAGATCCAAAGCCAGGGTAGGTTGGCAAACTTCTGGGTAAATGTTCTGGAGACCTGGGAGGAAGCATTTAGTATTTGGGTGTGCGAAGATTGAGTTCCCATCAATCTCATGATGGAACACAGTAATGGCCGCAAGATGCACTAGGATCAAGCTCGTTGCTAAACCAAAGCATTTCAGCTCCAGTAGGTATTCCAACACTAACAATAGTGGTGCTGTGGAGGCCGTCAAGTGTTTTTCTTGACACCAGGAGAATATCTTCCATTTTTGAAGGTAAGTATTACGCGTGGTCACCTTCTTGCTGTTTAGTTACATGTGTTTAACTTGTTCTGAGCACGCTAGTTCGCCATGATGGAACCATGCAGGAGCCACGCTTGTAGGTGGCGTTTCTCTGGATTTGGGTGAAGAGTGCGACCGTTGTTCTGAGACAGCAGGTCTGGACAACGAGGGAGAGCTCGAGGGGCGCACATTGCCATGCGCATCAGGTAAGAGTACCATGCTTCTCTGGGCCATGTCGGAACTATGAGGATAACCTTGGCCTTGTCTGTTTGTATCTTGTATATCACGCATGATATCATTGGAATCGATGGGAAAGCGTATGAGTTGTGCATCCCATGTGATGAGAAAGGCATCCCGCAGTGACCGGGTCCAACCCCTACTCTCAAGCAGAACATTGCGCATTTGCAGTTCATTGGCGATGCGAACAAGTCAATGAGGGGAATAACTCAATGGCAGAAAATGGAGAGCAAGACTCTCCCATTCATTTCCCTTTCATGGTCTCGAGAGAAGTACCTACTTAGCATGTTCGCCATCGCATTCTGACAGCTGGGAAGGTAGGAGGCCAAAATGTTTATGTTTGGTGTATGCACCAGTGCCAGAGTTTTATGGCTTCGGCGCACAGTGAGTGAGATCAAGCCATCCCTTGTCAATTGATTTAAAACATGTGGGCAATGTTGTCTGTTATGATGTGAATGAATTCGTTCTTTATGTGAGGAAGTGTCTGCAGGCATTGTGGACCCACGCATAGCTCTAATAGATTGATATGTAGCTGAGTCTCCACAAGACCATTTGCCTTGAACCATGTGCTAATGCATGTGGGCGCCCCAGCCTATCAGTGAGGTGTCTGTTATGATTACTATAGATGGGGTGAAAGCGCTGCCTGGTGAGGGCGGTCATCCAGACCCTCAACCAAAATTAAGGAATTGTGGCTTGGGCAGAGCCGATTGAGAAGTCGACAGTTGAGCTTGAGATGCTCTCTGTCACTGTGACCATTGGTGATGTTTTTGGTTCTCATATTCCACTGTTGTTGCTGTCGGTTAGAAGAGGAATCCCTGTTCCTCTGATAAGGCTGGTATAATCTTCTCTTTGCAAGTGGAGTGTAGATCCCCAAAGTGCAAAGTGTGGCTCAAGTGTGGCTTCAAAGTGTGGCTTCACTGAGTGGAGCACCTCGTGTGTCTTGTTTGAAAATAGCTTCTCTTGGCGAAAGGTAGGTCCTTGACCTTGGTTTGGAGTTCTTTAGGTATGCCAGAGGATTGTAACCAGGATGCCCAGTATATGACTGTGGCCGTGATTCTGGCTGCCATGTCCGCGATGTCCAAAGACGCTTGGAGGGCTGTTTTAACTACGAGTTGACCCTCATTTACAATGGCCTGGAATTGTGATATCTCTCCTCAGGGAACTCCACTGTCAACGAGCTGAGTTTCTCATAACTATCATAATCATATTTGGCCACAAGGCTGAATAGTTGGCAACTTAGAATTGTAAGGTCACGGAGGAGTGAATTTTTCATCCAAAGATGCTGAGCCTCTTGTGGGGTCAATCGAAACTGTAGCTTGTCATGTTGGTTAGCGGCGTCGATCACCAAGGAGTTGAGAGGCAGGTGTGAGAAGAGGAAGTCCACCCCTTTGGTGGGGATGTAATACTTTCTATCCGCCCTTTTGCATGTCGGCAGAATTAAGGCTCGTGTCTGCCAAACTGTCTCTGCTGGTTCCGAGGTCACATCACTGATGGGCAGGGCAATACTGGAAGTAGATGCAGGTTATAAGATTTGTACCAGCTTGAGTTGGTTTATCTGCACTTCCTCCAATGGGATGTCCTGGCTTTGGGCGATCTACTTAAACAGTTCCTGGAACTGTTTGAAGTCATCTGCCAAGGTAGGCGACGATGGTATGATTGCATCATCCGGGAAGGAGGAAGTATTGTGAACAGATGTCGCTTCCTGATCAGTGGCTGTTTCTGTGTCATTCCCAACGTCCTGAGCCTCCGTTGGCTGCAAGGTGGGAGACGTGGGATTAGACCTCAGCGCCATCTATGAGCCATGGGTGGCCTGTTGTGGGGTCCTCGGTAAATTGCCCAGAGTTCCCAATATTTCCACTGCATTGGGAAGGCCATCAGTGGATACATCCATGGTGCTCCAAACCACGGTTAAGCTGGCTGGTTATAAGGGGATTTAGTACCCATCTGGCTCCAGGGTGGTCGTCAGTCTTTCAGTGATGAGTGGTGTGGCGAGAAAGTGCATAGTTCCTGCACATCATCATCACTGTATGAGTGTATGAGAAGTATGGGAATGTCCTCTATAACTTACAGGAGAGCCCTCAGTACCGAGTAGTGGGGACTGCGGTGCCGATGACACACCCAAGTCTCTCTGTTGCAGTAGATTCTATGTCACCTGATGTCGGTGCCGTTGGCGCCAATGGGGGCACACTCATCAGTGCCGTCAAGATGTGGTGTTGATTTAGTCAGCGCGGTCGGTGCCAACATGATTGTTTCATCCAGTGCCAACTGCTATGCCAGTGCCAGGGGCAGAGGCATGGTGCTTGAGGAGATGCTCAGTACCGGGTCCCTTACAGGTGAATTCAGTGCCATGGAGGAGGTATGTTGCAGTCTGTGCCTCGACTCCATCTCCTTCACTCAGAACTCGGCAGTGACAGAGGTGCCCGGAGTGTTGTAGTGTTGTGCCCAAGCATGTGTTGGCATCAGGGGTAGCGACCTGCAGGAGACCGTCTATGTTTCTGCAGTGCTTTCTGTGCCCTCTTCCTCCATCTTTTAGAGGAAGGCAGGTCTCCTGTCTCTGCATGTCAGGTGCCCAGAGAGTAGGTCCGTTGGCCTGGCTCTGGTTGGAGAGATTTCTCCATCAGTATCATTTTCAAGTGGCGATCTTGGTAATGCCGGGCTCTCGCTTTTAGATTACTGCAATGGGTGCATTTATGCAGGATATGCATCTCCGCAAGACATCGGACACACAAAGAGTGTCTGTCAGAAACTGGCATTGCTTTGTGACAAGAGCTGTTTCACTTAAAGCCTGGGGAACCAGGCATCTTTGACAGTTAACCAACCCCGGCACGGGGAGGGTAAACTGGAAAAGTAAACTCCCCCCTCCCCCCAAAACTATCACTAATACGAACTAAAACTAGTAACTTTTAAAAGACTATTTAAACTGCCTTAAAAAAAAAAAAAAAAAAAAAAAAGGTTTGGCGAGAGTAATGAGTGCTGCCCCTGAGCTCCGTCTGCAGCAGAGAACAGCTGAGAAGGAACTGGTGGGTTTGGGCCGTGCGTGCGCTAGACGCGGCACCAATGACACCGCGAGACACCTACTGCACATGTGTGACCTGTGTGGACACTGCCACCATGAATCTCCGATTGACGACACCAGGACGCACAGACACCTGAACGCACAGACACCTGAAGCTGAGCACGGACAGTACTCAAAGAAGAATTTAAATATCTTTGCAATATGCTTTATTGAAAAAAAATTCCTACACAGGGTAGATTAATTTAAATCAAAATAATTTATATAATTCATTCTAATCATGATTTAAGTCAGTCAGCAGGAAATCTTAATTTAAATAATAGGTTTTAATCATGTTTTGCTTTTGTACTTTTTGGTTATTTTCCTAAAGAAAACTTGATTCTCAGTTGGTAACCATTAAAACATGTTGATTTGCAACTAAATATAGCCTTTCATTAAATTTGGTGCTCCTTTTTTGCTAACCAGGAGGATATACAATGTCTATACACATTTATTTAAGGAATTATATAGCTTAATTTACATTTATTCAGATGCTCAATTTTTACATTTTTTTATTATGTTACAAAATGGTGAAAGATGTATTTATTATTTATTACATGATTAATCGTTACTTATGACTATTGTGTCAATCTATTCAGAAATTCAAATTTAATTAAAAATTCAAACATAGTATTTAATTTTTTGTATTAAATAGATCTTAAATGGATACATAAAGTTTATCAAAACACATTATGCATTTAAAACTATTTTATTAAACAAAGGAAGCATTATCTGCAGTCAGTGAATTGAACTGATTGTTTCTGGTCACCATGTCATTTAAGATCGCAGAACTAGTAGATTTCACCCTCACACCTCGTTTTTATTCATAGATTAGAAGAAGAAAACAAGCTTTCCTGCTTTTTCAACCCCCAATTGGTTTCTCAACTTTGAATAGACTAATCATTGAATACATTGGAATGAAGAAAATATTCTCACTGCACCAGTGGAAGTGGCTACTGCCGTCTAAAGCTGATTTAGCACTTGCAGAAAACATTAAATACAAAAAATATTAAGCAATAAACTTAAATGACAAATATAAGTAGTTTAGGCCTTAATATAAGTTGTCAATTTCAAATTTAAATTAATTTTTTTAATAAACCTGTGTTTAATATAAATTTAAAAAATCCAGGGGGTAAGGGCTTATGTAAAAGTCTATTTTTAATCCATCCTGATCTTTAAAAAGAAAAAAAAATACAAGGCTTCCATCTGCCAAAATGCTAAGTAAAAGCATAGTGTGGCTTACTTCAAAGTAAGTTCAAAACATGGCGCAATTCAGTCAAGTTCCAGAGAAAGAAGACCCTCCTTTCTCTTCAGTCACCTTCCTAGATGTGATTCCTCCCTGACTCACTGCCACACAGCCCGACTCTCCACACCACAATGCTCTTACATAGTTGCTTGCAGAATTATTTCTCCACCCTTGACCCAGCCTTGCTACCCTGCACTGACAGTCAGAAAATGCAGTCCTCTGAGTCACTGAGTATTAACCTCTTCCCTGCCTACCTCGAGATGGTCAACACATCCTATCATAGTATCCAAAATTGCTATTGAAGACTGATGGATCCCTGCTACTTCTCCTACAATTAGGAAAGAAGCAGCGCACTCTGGTTATGTAGATCAGAAATCTTCTAATGTCCAATTTATTTTGGCAGGCTTTGAACAGAAGGAAGGTGCCACTGCCCTGAGACCAATGGAAGAGTAAAACACGAAACATGCACAATTTTTCCTTGGAAGCTTATCTAGTTCCAAAACATTTCTTTGAAATGTTCTTGCTACAGAACTAAGTTCTAATTCTAACTAGGTGACGAGGGAAGCTCCATCCATCTCAACCTCTAACTTCCATTTAGGTCCTTCTTCATGAAGAAGCTTCCTGCAGAAATGGAGCCCTGTCTCATGTTAGTCATTCCAGGAAGGATTTGAGGTGCTTTATACAAAATATAACAATTATGGGCAACATTTTGAGAGAGATCTGAGCTGCATGAATATGCTGGTCTTCTCCAAGGCAGAAGATGACGCTATTGTGCTTATCCACAAGCCATGACTGAAGTACTGAGTCTCCTTCCTTCCTTCCTAAAAGTCAACTGAGAGGACAATAGCCTACAACTGAAAAAAGGTGTACAAAATTCAAGTTTCAATGTGCAGGCAGTGCATGGAACTGCAGAGAATATTACAAAAGGCTAGAAAAGCCAGAAAAATATCTAACAAGCCATGGTGCAAACCTCTGAGGTGACGACCTAAGAAGGCAAGATGCAGTGGCGCGGCACAAAATAAACTGGCACAGAAAAACAGGGCTGTTACTAACTTGGACCACGGATAGCCATGGATACCTTAGAAGAATTCATAAAATTCCTTTGCCGCATCATGTGTTCCCCTAAATCTTGCCAGTCAAGCAAAGAGCAAAGCTCTATTGCCTCCTGATCCATGAGATAAGAAATTGATCGTATTGCTCTTTGTTCTACCAGTTGATAGAGGGGGGTACATATGAAGCCATGAGGCATTCTTATAAATTCTACTGAGTATCCCTTATTGATTTATATCCATGTATTCCTGTCAGAGGAAGCCCATTTGTCTGAAGAAATTCAGTCATAGGCTGAGTTTAAGTCTTGTCCAAAGAAAACCTGAAACTCCTATCTGGTTGTCCAAACAGGAAATTGTATTTAATTAGTCTTTTTAAACACTGAGTTCTGTTCCTCTCCCTAGGACAAGCTTCTTATCTGAGCTGCACTTAAGTTCCAGGTGCTGACTGACATGTCTGACTCAATGCTTAAACTAAAACTGTCCTCATGCCAGTTTCCTTGAAAATTTCACCAAGGGGAATTATGCCCAGTGTTGGAGTGCACATACATGATTAGTCCTGTCATCTCTACCCTGAACAGTAGTATGTGCTGCAAATCACTTATATAAGCCAGAGCATACATCCCACAAAGTAACGGGTGGGACAAGCAAATCATTTGTTTTGTCTACTTTTCTGTGGAATTTACAAGGAAAAACAAGGAACTGGTTTTCGTTTTCAGCATCAGCTTGGCTATGACGACCAGTCAGTGTAAACAGGTGATCATGTAGCAATATTCTTTTCCTTTTTACCTATATTCAAAACAGCAAGAATGTTTGTGATAATGCCCCTCTAATAGGGAAAGGGATGAAATACTGGAACCAGAAGGATCTGTGGCAGTAGGAATGGGAAGAGGTGGGAAGATGGACAGGAAAGCAGAGGAATGAAGAAAGTGCAATGGAAGTAACAAAGTAGTCAGGGAAGAAAGGTCATAGGAAGCAGGGTTAGGCATGGGAAAAGCACGATCAAGAACAGGAAAGTGAATAAAGGATAGGGCAAAACAAAAAGCCAATAGAAACAGGAATTGAGAACGGATGGAATTCATTACTTGAAGAGGCAAGCTTATGATTACTGCACTGAAGGAACAGGGTATAAAAATGCATGAACTACTTCCTGATCCATCTAAATCATATATAAAAATAAACATTTTCTTTTCTTCCCCTGCCCTCCAACTGAGCAAGTTATTTTGTTTCACATAGTAATTAACAAGTGCATGTGGCTATTTACCCAACAGTGTGAAGATTCAAATATCACAGTCAAATCTACCAGGGTAGGGAGCTCTAGATCATCATTCCTTTGATAAAAATGCATCCTGGATTCTGAAGTCAGATCAACAGTATGTCAGAGACAAAATTAAAATTCACTTTGCTGGGCTTGGTTTTTCATTTTTCTAGGCTACTGGACCACAGGATATTTTCTTGTCTGGTCAAAGGATCCCCACCTCCCGCCCCCCTTTCTGCCCCAGAGGTGACCTTTGAGGGAGATTTGATAGTCATGCTGGGCTCCTACTGGTATCAGGAGATGAACTGTGTTTTACCTTAATTGCTTTTCTGTGCAAGTAGCTCTTTTCCACTTGTTTTGGTTATAGGAGCCACAAAAGAATGGTCTGATCCTCCAAAATCTTAGGAATCTCTTCTGGGAGTTTAGAGAATGACAGACATTTCTTAGTAAAAATCGCAGAAGAAAATTTCAATTTCTTCCTCCAAAAAAGCCTTGTTTTTATTAACTCAGTTGAATTTGTTGCAAGTGGTGATCTACTACAACAAATGCTGCTTCTACATTAATGCACAGATCAGCACTCAATGAAAAAATACAGCTGATCTGACATTCTTAAAAAGACGCCTCAGAGATGGAAAACTGTAATACGTCCCGTCAGAGTAGTGTTACCCTAGCAAAGCAAGTAGTTACTGCAGCAGTTTGAAGACAGGATGATGTAATCTCAACATTACTTTGTGAAGTTCCTTTCATTTTACTAGCTGTTCAATAGCAGAAAGTAACTATCTCCTTCTGGGATCACTATAACCTTAGTCAGACAAGCAACTGCTCTGCTGACTTTAGGAGAGGATATTATTAGATACTATTTGTATCACTGCAGTACCTAGGAGACCTAGTCATGAACCAGGACCCCATTTTGTTAGATGCTGTACAAACAGAACAAAATTACAAGAGAACAGACGGATGGGGCAATATAAGGAAACTGAGACAATACTGGTTAGCATGATAGTCAGTGGTTTTGGTACATCAGCAGCCTAACTCTTGACAAATTTTTGTAGGCATCACAGAAAAGGAGAGTTTTAAGGAGGATTTTGAAGCATGATGAGGTTGCTTTGTGGATGTTTACAAGGGGCATGGGAGAAAGCACAAAAGTGCTTGTTTGAAAATTTAACAAGTGTGCAACATTACCAAACTGACCTGTCTTACTTTACAATGCTGCATCACTTTGCTGGTTAGTTTCCTTCATTTATCTTTTTCTTACTCTTTCAAAAATATTAAAAGTTAAAATAAAGAAGAATAAACCCTTCTTAGAGGTGGATATAGGAATCAGTAGAAGAATTATGGTAGCACCTTCTGGCTACAACCAAAACCAGGGCCCTATTATACTAGGCACTGTAGTAAAAGACAGAGCATGCCATAAAGAACTTACAATCTAAAGTAGACAAGATAGATAGCATTTGGGAGAAAGGAAGTATTCTCCCCAGTTTACAGATGGAAAAAAGAGCTATAGCCAGATTAAGACCAACTCTACACTACAAACTTTTTCAGCATAGCTATACTGGTCAGAGGTGTGAAGAAGTATGATCCCTGATCGATAAAGCCATGCCAGCAAAAGTCCTTAGTGAAGAGGGAGCATAGGGGTGGTGCAGAATGAGCTATACTAGCACAAGTGCAGTTCTGCCACAATAAACTGCATCCATACTACGAGCTCTTTGCTGGAATAGTATACAGGTATACCTATGCAGGCAAAGTGCTCTTACCGTAGACCTGGCCTAAGTGATTTGTCCAAAGCCCCACATGAAGCCTGTGACAAAGCCCAAGAATTGAACATAGATACCACATCCTAACCCAGAAGATCATTCTTCTTCTGTTTATATATTTTCCATCCCCGCAGTGCTAGCTTCTTGAATTTTAACAGTAAGTATTGAGTCAAAAGACTATTAAGGAAACAATGTCTTGGTTTTCCTTGTTGGAAATGGCAGATTTCAGTTCTTCGGCCACCTTCTTAAAGCCCACTCCACCCTGACTCTTCCATTTTCATTTTAAAACAGTAGAAATTATTTGTTTTTTATTAATTTTTTCTTTTAAAGCTCTGTTTTTCACCCAAACCTTATTCAGAAGAAGGAACGAAGCAGTCTCCCCTCCTTCCCAAGTGAAGCAATTACAAAAGTTATGAAAAAAGTTTCACACTCCACAAATCTGTTCCCTGTGCACATTCAGAGTCTATGTACTTACTTTGCTAACAACTACGAGTTTTGTCTACTTTTTACTCTATGGGAAAGTGAGCTGGATTCTCTTCTGGCTCATTCAGAATTGTTAGCCAAGTTCTAATTCAAAGTAGCTTCATCATCGGTGCACAAGCCAGAAGTACATAGATTGATTTTCAGATCCTTGGCTGGGTTTGCAGCACTGGCAATTAGAAAAAACACATTTTTATTTATTTATGAACTTATCTAATTTGATACAGAAATAACTGAGAGAAACATGGGGTACTCATGTATTTTTATAGATCCTCTTTTCAAAAAATAACTGTAGTTTAATTTCCTGGCTGATATACAAAAGAATTTTCCTATGGACCTTTTTAGGAATCTAGCTCCTGCTGACCTGTGCTCAATATTTCAGTTAAATAGTCATGCGTTACACTGGCATTTGGAGTAGGAGGCTATTTCTCCCGCAAATAGAGTCTGAGTTGGGTATGGCTGGAAGTTTAAAAATGCTAAGAGCAATAATACAACCTCTCTTATAGAATTTTACCTTAAAGAAGGTGAAACAATACTCCCAGTCGCTCATTTATTGGTGGAGGTTCAGAAATTTGCCATGTTGTTGGTCCCAGTTACAGTATGGTAGCCTTTGACATGGCTAAAATATGGCTTGGTTTTAGCATGGATGTGAACCAACAATAACCATAATGGGTTCTGCTATCTTGCAATACAAAAGCTTTCTGTACTGTGGAGGACCACCTGTGAAATAAGTGATTTGTTGCGCGGTTTAAATGATTCTTTCATTCAATTTTCCCTTGTCCTCACTGTTGTCACCCACTGTTAGGGTGGGTAATCTCTTGGTATGGGCCCAAGCACCTGGTGCCAACAGAACTTACTTATATGGTACTTATTTATGGTATTCATCTGCATGGTATCAAAGTGCCTCAAACACTGATGAAGCACATTTCCAGCAAAAAATAGCCTCAGAACACTAGCCATATAATGTAGTATGACTCGAGATACAATCTGTAAAAACTCTAATCTGCTGGTGGGCCGAGATGGTTTGTTTACCTTGAGTGTCCGCAGGAACGGAGGTAAACCTAAATAAACAAAGTGTCTTGGCCCACCAGCTGCTTACCCTGACAGGCCGGGACAGCAACTAGTGATAAATTTGCGGTGGGGGGGGGGGGGGGGGGGGTTTGAAAGTTGGGGGGTCAGGTAACTCCTGTAACCCCCCCCCACATGACCCCACCCCAGTCCAGGACCCCCCCACTCTCCCCATCCCATCCCTTCCCACCTTAGCTGGGACGGGCCAGGGGAGGATGTCTCTGGCCTGACTGGAGCTGCTCCGGCAAGCTGGGCGGCGCAGCCGCAGCCTGCCAGCCCCGGAGCTGCAGCTGCTTCAGAGGCTGGGGAGAGAGCAACGTGGCCAGAAGCGGAGAGACTCTGGCCCCGCCTCTTCCCTTCTGGCTCTGCTGCCTCTTCTTGCCTGCTCTGTTGGGGGGAGGGGCTGTGTCCCAGCTCTCCCTCTCTCTATACCCATTCATAAGCCGACCCGTTCATAAGCCAACCCTTTTATTTTGCTTCCTTTTTTACTAAAAAAATTCGGTTTATGAACGAGTATATACGGTAAGTCATCTATTATTTCTCACTAACCTTATGATTGTCCTCTCCCATTTATGTTGCAGGAAGGGGCAAAATATTGGGTGGAAAGGATGCAAGTTCAGTAGCAGAAAAGCTGTATGTGGGGAGTAGATGGGGTAGGCAGGAGGTGTAGTGTGATTAGGCTAAACACCACAAAAAAATGCAACAAATGTGTGCCTATTACCATTGACAACTTTTCTTGGAGGCTATATCCCTTTCCTTCATCTTTCATGTGTCTTTTTAATGTAAGTTTTTTGCAAAGGTAATTGGCATATGCAATAAAATGTGATCAAATCATACTATAACACCACATTGAACAGTTGCACAATTGTGTTACACATGTGTAAGTAAACATTGCAGCAATGACATAATTAGTTGACAGTTTGTCAGGTTTCAATTATAAGCTAACCGTCTCACCCCCAACTTCTGGGGGAACTGCAAATACAGCCTAAGAAGTCTTTTGAACCAAAAAGGTTTCCGAACAAGAAGGAATTCTGAAATAAAATACAGGGTAAAAAATATTTTGTTTGAAGTACAATTTGCTGTGCCTTCTGAAATCTCATCTGTGGATTATAAATCTATTTCTTCTTGCAGACATTTAAAAAGGTATAACCAGAGTGGCTTTCAGTTGACTAAACATACATCCCTAGTATTATTAAGTGATGTAATTCAGTCTACCTTTGTCCTACCTTTTCAAAATTAAAAGTATGGACAATGACCAGAGGGACTGATTTCTTTATACATGAGTCTGAACTTCCTGCTGAATCAAGTTGTGTATATTATGAATGAACTTCTCATTTACATATCAGATGAACCCCTTCACGCAGATCAGAGCTACTATGGGGTACAGGACCCCAATAAGGCATCACCGAGAAGAGCAACAGCATCTAAGAGGGATAACCTACAAGATGATCATGCATGGGGGGAGGGGAGGCAGAGAATATCCCACATATATGAGTTGTGTAGAGACAACATTCAACACCCCTCCCCCCACAATTATTGATTAGTAACTACTCTTGTTGGTGGTCTTATCAGTTTCTGAAGAATTTAATCTTTCATTACAATGAAAAATATTTCTAGCCTTTATGGCTGCAAAGATCACCTAAATCTGACAGACGTAATGCTATCTTCCAGATTCCGCAGATATACTGAAACATCACCAGGTGTGAACTGTGCTCTATTACTTTCAGTAGCATATTGACAATGAGGCCAAATGAAGAAAATTCAGTTGTGAGCATTTAACTCTTTCACTGATATTAACAGAATTAACTGTTACTTTGGGATTATAATCAGAATTAGTGCAACCACTGTCTCCTCCCTCTTCCAAAATTTGATTCAGACTCCTATACGAGTACAACATTTTCTGCTTTCAGGTAGCTTTTCCTGATGCAATAACAACTGCTTTGATTTTATACATAAATGTTTACAGTAATTATTCTATAATAGGGATTGGTTCATTTGGTCTAATGGTAGTGCAATAAAGAACACTGCATAGCTGAACAGTGGCACTTTCAAATGAGTGACAATGTTGACGGGACTCCCCTTCGGTTTCTGTCCAGTTCCAGGTTTGGATATCTGAAATGGAACCATCAGGAAAATGGCAGTGGGATAAAAATTGGGAAGAGTGGACTCACAGAGAAGCCCATTCCCACTTGAAAAAACTGATTAAGTATTTAATTTAAATATCGCCATTTGGGGCTTGTTTTTTAAGTCTCAAGATTACAAACACTCCCACAGGTAAGCTGCAGTTACAGTACAACTTCAGAGTTAGTAACACCAGAGTTACAAACTGACCAGTCAACCACACACCTCATTTGGAACCGGAAATATGCAGTCATGCAAAAGCAGAGATATTTAAAAAAAAAAAAAAAAAAAAAAGCCAACAGTACAATACTGTGTTAAACGTAAACTACTAAAAAATAGAGAAAGCATTATTTTTCCTCTGCGTAGTGAAGTTTCAAAGCTGTATTAAGTCAATGTTTAATTGTAAACTTTTGAAAGAACCTCCGTAACATTTTGTTCAGAATTACGAACCACCTCCATTCCCGTGGTGTTCATCTACTGTACTTTCATAACAAAGCCTAAGGATTTTCAATTCATAACCTTGCTTTTTAACCTTCAAACACATATTTGGAGCACTAGAGCATACTGTTTTGCTATGACATATTGTTATGGCACTGAAGAACTCATCAATGAGCCACAGATCTTGGGAAAGCCTCACTGGCAAACTTCTGAGATGTAACGATCCTGATGTAAAAAATTAACAAATTCAAGTTACATTCTCTTTTTAAAGGTGACCTACAGAAGGAAAAGAATTGGATATGTGCCCTTTTTTGCTTTGTAATAATGTCTAAAGAAGGCTTTCATTATATTCTGTTTATTTTTTACATTAGAAATTCAGGGCATGTCTAACCTGGAAGACAACACAAGAACTAGGAGTGAAAGTTCAGCAATTGGGAGGTGAAAACTGTTTAAATGCAATGACTAATATTTTGGAGAAATAACATTTTTGCTAAAGATTCCTGACCCCTGTTCTCTTCAATTAATGTGTGAGTGTAATATATATATCCCAAAATCTCTGACACCCACAATCCAGCTGGCAAAACTGGGGAAGAATGAACTGTTCCTGATACTTCTAACATAAAAAGACAAGCATAAAGAAAACCATTAAAAAAAAGTTTTTCAGGCCTCCTCTATAAATGAGAAAAGTTATCCCCAAAAGCTTTTTTAACCCTTTACAGATCACCTTTAAACTTTCTTTGTTTACATCTTTAGACTTTACATTAATTAAATTTAAAATACTGACATCAACAAATTCTAACTTTTTTTACTCCATATCCTCAAGAATAACACCTTCTGAGAACAGTGTTGTATACTCTAAATGCTAGATACTGGTCCAGCAGTGAAAAGGCCGACTTGAGAGCCCATGTCTGCAGCTTGTGCCCAGAACAGTACAAGAATGAACACAAAAATGTTGTTATAAACTTCTCCTTGTACATATTCAGAGTCCACTTATTTTCCACTCCTGTTAGCACTGAACAGCCAATTCAGCTACAGAAATGTGAGCTACTTTCTTTTCTGTTTCACAAGTATATAGCTATATTAACTAAGATCTGTGAAGATTATTAGTCATGATTCATGCAGCAGAAAAACACAGTTTGACCTACAGATTCCAGGTTGAATTTGCAGGGTCAGCAAGTTAATAAAAAGGCCATCTTTCCTTTCTGACTCAGAAGTCACTGAGACACAAACATAGAAGCATGCATATGTCATCTTCTAGGTCCCAATACAGTAAAGCACTTAAGCACATAATTAACTTTGTGAATGTGAATAGTCCAACAGAAGTCAACAGGATTTCTCACATGATTAAAGTGAAGCATGCGCTTTGCTGGACGGAGGCCATAATTGCTTATCAGAATGTAATGACACTTTAGATTTGAATTTCCCGAGTTTTGTAATGAAAACTACATTATTTTAACAGGATAAAATTTATTTTTAGTAATCAAGAACTCCTTACCGATATTGTAAACATCTTTAATTATTAAAACTGAGAATTAAGAGTCAAATTTACTTTTCACTCTATTTGCATACTTTTGGCATTTCTCTAAACTCCAACACTGAAACCAGACTAATCAGTGTTCCTTTTGTTTATATTAAGATCTGATTCAATTTCATTTTCAGATACTCTTTCATTACTAAAACCATAAGGAACATATGAATGGCCCTACTGGGTCAGAGCAAAGGTCCATCTAGCCCAGTATCCTGTCTTCCAACAGTAGCCAATGCCAGGTGCCCCAGAGGGAATGAACAGAACAAGTAATCATCAAGTGATCCATCCTGTCGTCCATTCCCAGCTTCTGGCAAACGGAGGCTAGGGACACCATCCCTGCCCATCCTGGATAATAGCCATTGATGGACCTATCCTCCATGAATTTATCTAGTTCTTTTTTTGAACCCTGTTATAGTCTTGGCCTTGACAACATCCTCTGGCAAGGAGTTCCACAGGTTGACTGTGCGTTGTGTGAAAAAATACTTCCTTTTGTTTGTTTTAAGCCTGCTGCCTATTAATTTCATTTGGTTAGTTTTGTGTTATGAGAAGGAGCAAATAACACTTCCTTATTTATTTTCTCCATACCAGTTGTCTTTTTTCCAAGCTGAAAAGTCCCAGTCTTATTAATCTCTCCTCATATGGCAGCCATTCCATACCCCCAATCATTTTTATTGCCCTTTTCTGAACCTTTTTCAATTCTAATATATCTTTTTTGAGATGGGGCAACCACATCTGCATACAGTAGTCAAGATAGGGGCATACCATGGATTTATAAAGAGGCAATATGATAATTTCTGTCTTATCAGCTATCCCTTTCTTAATGATTCCCAACATTCTGTTCACTTTTTGACTGTCACTGCACATTGAATGGATGTTTTCAAAGAACTATCCACAATGACTCCAAGATCTCTTTCTTGAGTGGTAACAGCTAATTTAGACCCCATCATTTTATATGTATAGTTGGGATTATGTTTTCCGATGTGCATTACTTTGCATTTATCAAATGAATTTCATCTGCCATTTTGTTGCCCAGTCACCCAGTCTTGAGAGATCCTTTTGTAGCTCTTTTCAGTCTGCCTGGGACTAAAGTATATTGAGTAGTTTTGTATGCAAATTTTGCCACCTCACTGTTTACCCCTTTTTCCAGATCATTTATGAATATGTTGAATAGGAGTGGGCCTAGTACAGACCCCTGGAGGACACCACTCTTCACCTCTCTCCATTCTGAAAACTGACCATTTATTCCTACCTTTTAATCAGTTACCAAACGATGAGAGTACCATCCCTCTTATCCCATAACTGCTTACTTTGCTTAAGAGCCTTTGCTGAGGGAATTTATCAAAGGCTTTCTGAAAATCTAAATACACTGTATCCACTGGATCCCCCTTGTCCACATACTTGTTGACTCCCTCCAAGAATTCTAGTAGATTAGTGAGGCATGATTTCCCTTTACAAAAACCATGTTGACTATTCCCCCAACAAATTATGTTCATCTTTGTGTCTGACAATTTTGTTCTTTACTATAGTTTCAACTAGTTTGCCCGGTACTGAAGTCCGGCTGTAATTGCCAGGGTCACCTCTGGAGCCCTTTTTAAAAATTGGCATCACATTAGGTTCAGAAGCTAATTTCAATGACAGGTTACAGACTACAGTTAATAGTCCTGCAATTTCATATATGTATACCATCTAGTCCTGGTGTCTTATTACCGTTTAGTTTATCAATTTGTTCGAAAACCTCCTATAATGACACCTTAATCTAGGACAGTTCCTCAGATTTGTTACCTAAAAAGAATGGCTTAGGTTTGGGAATCTCCCTCATATCCTCAATCGTGAAGACCGATGCAAAGAATTCATTTAGTTTCTCCGCAATGGCTTTATCGTCCTTGAGTGCTCCTTTAGCATCTCGATCATCCAGTGGCCCCACTGAAATGTTTATTGTAAACACAGGGGAGTACTTATTTGATTAAAAATTCTTTCATTAGAATTATGATTCACTCATCTTTCAAGAAAATACTTCTATTGTCTTTGGTCAAATTTGACTCCAAGTTTAGTACTGGTAAAACTTTATTTTTACAAAACCTGAGTTTCCCTTTAATACTAACTAGAGAGAACTTATATAGTCCTTTTCCACTGAAGATTTCAACAATCAATTTAAACGCCTGTTAAAAAGTATTGTTGATATATCAACCAAAAAATAAGGGCAGAAAACATCCTTTTTAATGAAGACCTCTAATACATGTTAGAACAACAGGTTTCTATACACCAACAACAACTGTAAAAAAAACAGTAAGGGACCTGATAAAATAAATGTTAAATAAGTTACAAATATCTGCTGAAACAGTGATCTACATTGCCAGTTTACTGGATGAGAAATTTTAGAATTATTTTTGGACTGTATACTATTTGGGGCAGAGACTCTTCCAACTGGGCAGTTCAGTTGTCCAATAGCACTTCTCGCCCTTCCCCGCATTTTGGTTCCCTCCCCTTTTAAATATTCTTGCTAGTTTTATGATTTCAAGAATTTATCCCCTTACCTTGAATGCTTATAAAATCCCCTCCTACCTATACCACAACGTTACTCAGAGAAGCCACGGAAAGACGATCTCCCTATGCAGCTGTGACACGCATTGTCTAGGTATCATGAAATACAGCAACGCTTGTTGGACTGCATTTCATGGACCTACAGCCAAACAAACCAACAAACATTCTCAGTCCACCAACATCCTTTCAGGCACTATACTACATTTACAGAGGCTTTACACTTTGTACCCTGGAATTACTACAGTGATGGGCACTTTACTGAAGGGACAGTCAACTTAAACTTGACAGAAGTGAGATTTTTGACACCTAATATTATATCTGAAAGATGTTGGAGGAAAAACATTTTAAAAAATGTGAAGATGTGATCATAAAACCACAAAAATCTGCAAAAGAACGGAGGGACTTTTGCATATGAAAAATAAACCAGATTTCAAGTTGACCGTCTCCATTTAAAGCCCTGATATGACGATTTCAGTGAAACGAGGACTAAATTGCCAGGGCCACACATAACATGGCAGGAGCTGCTCAAGCTTCCCTACACAGCTCTGCCAAGGCTCTACCATCTTGACCTAAGGCATCTTTGTTATTCAAATCATTGGTCTCTATAAAACAGCAACTCAGGCCAAAGTGAACATTTTTATGGTGTGGATCAACAGACACTAGAATCAAGGATGGAACTAAACTTATTCTCATTTGTGATCCAAATAGCATCTGAACCCAGATTTCCACAAGTAAAACCCTAGGGCAGTAAGTCACTAAATTAAACAATAGTGAGATTCGTTTTATAAAAAGAATGAACATTTGTTACAAATACTGTATATTCAGTTGCAATAAGACTGTACTTCCCAAGATGTTAGAAGGCACTTAAAATGTCATAAATTAATTAAATTAAAGTTATGGACACACCTTTGTTTTACCCAATTCTTACACAATTTTTGCTGAACTGATAAACTAAAAAGATCTAATGACATTAGAATAAGCCTGATTTTGACATTTAAAATACTGCAGAATAATTAATCATGGTTATTATAGTTACATAAAGTTTATATTTAATTCATCTGTGAGAAGCAGATGCTTAATAATCTGAATTCCACTAAAATGGCAAAGTGTAATTAGATCTCCCTTTTATTGACAGCTGCAATCTAAAACATACAAGTTGCATAAGTTTACAAATTAAACCACGCCCAACTGAAATCTTTAAGAAGGATTTTGGGGCCAGTTTTAAAAGGCTGGTCTCAGCAAGAATGTGACCCAGTTAAACTGTGTTTAAACTATACTCTAGGTAAGAAACAACCAGCCTGATTTCACAGGGGGGGAAATACTTTGTATAATATACGGCTTGTAATGGAATTTGCATCGAACTATCAAGTGAATGCCTGTTCCGACATGTTAACTTCAACCAACTCTCACCAATCCCTTGATATCTCCATCCTCCTCCTTTGAGTTTTTCACTGAAACATCTCTACAAACCTTGCCATAGAAAGCTCAGTA
Organism: Macrochelys suwanniensis; assembly: GCA_033296515.1. Classification (NCBI taxonomy): domain Eukaryota; kingdom Metazoa; phylum Chordata; order Testudines; family Chelydridae; genus Macrochelys; species Macrochelys suwanniensis. Next base: position 13,221,140 of record CM065781.1, on the reverse strand, counting down.
AATACTTATGTTTTCCATATATTCACTTTATATATATATATATATAAAAAGAATAAAAGCACTGAATACTGACCATAAAAAGCTAAGATTTACCAGACAGGCTTAGTCCTCTGGAAAGTAGCTATTAGCAAGAGTTAGGCCTTGTCTACATTAGAAAGGGTTTGCCAGTATAGCTGTATGTATATATCTATCTATATCTATATACCAGAAGCATCTTATACCAGCAAAAGTGTTCTCCAACAAAAACAAAATAAGTTATACTAGCAAAAGGACTTTTTTTCCCTAGTCTAACTGCATCTACCCTAGGGCTTTTGCCAGCACAACTGTTTTTTTCCAATCTACTAGCTATGCCAGCAAAACTGTGTAGACTAAGACTTGGATACAAAAACAAGGGGGCAGGTGAGAAGAGACCACATAAAGCGAGCGAGATTCAGGGGCAAAACACTTGTGAGATGCCCAATCCCCACTGCAGGGAAGGATGCTGAAATTTCTACCAAAATGTTTTTCTTTGAGGGCTCCATCTTTATGGATGCTGACAGGAAGAATCCGATACTAAATATGAAGCTCCTATCCCCTTTCACCCCAACTGTTGGAAGGGAGCAGGAGCTAAAAGAAGCGTCTGTTACTTCACATCTCCCCCAACCCCAATTTTCTCACTCTTCTTTCCTCTGAATAACTCTCCAGTTCTTGCCTCTGCTGCTGTTCATAGCTTTCCCAAGCAGGAGGGGAGGAATGTGAAACTGACACAGAAAAAACTGTGTGAAACTGACAATTCTTGATAGTTGCTTCCCCCAGTTTTTAACAGCAGTGAAACTTGTTAGTTTCACATTACTTAGGCTTGGCAAAGCCTGGAGCAGCAGCAGCACAGGCACTGGTACAATCTTTCTGAAGATCAAAAAAACCTGCACCGGTTCATATTTGGAAGGCCCTCTCTCACAGTCATGATATAAAACCTTATTTTATAAATGAAAGCTTAAATTCTGAAGACACTGATGACTTAAGCCCTACACATGCCAGGGAAATCTTTCCCCTCATCACTGGTGGATGGTGTGTGGTGCTTGAAGCCTTACTGCCCTCAATGTCTTTCCTTTTAGGATAGGCATCTGCTTCAAATAGTAACTCCTTTGTATGAAATACTGAGCCTTAAATTGTAATGTTATCACAATAGTGATTCTCAACAAGCAACAGGCTTTCTAACTTGTCAAAGGACACACCAACCCTAAAACGAGTCCCTCATAAGCAAGACAGTGAAGTTGAGGGGCCCTCATTGTTCACCAGTATGGATGTCAAAGAAATGCTTGTCAAATCAGTTATTTCAAAACTATTAATTTGCAGTACATCCTAACCACATCTCTGGCTAGTACAGTTCATGTTAGTTGCAGGGGGAAAAAAATTCTCAGCCCACATCTCTGACATTTAAAAAGCCCAAACCAGCCAAGATTACCAAGTACATCAATGGGCAATAGTTTTACAAGGGGCCTAGCCTCTCCCACCCACTCTTAACGTGGGAAATGTGACAGCACATGCTTCATCTATGTAACCTTTGTTTTGGCTCTCAAAACTGTTTTTAAACACCTTAATATGTCACTCAAACTTGAAATGTGTTTCAATGGTTCGCCTCGGGAGGAGACGGCTGTTACAAAAATAAGAAATCACTATCTGGGAGTGTTTGTGCAGCGACCCTTGGTGGGGTGGGGTGCTTTATAAATAGATGTGTTTCTTAATGGTGCCCGGCCCCAAGTGCTTTGGCGGCGGCGGCGGCGTGTGTATGTGTGTGTGTGGGGGGATGTTTATAAGCATTATTAATGGAGCTCGACCGGCTAGGAGCGCCGCCGGGTTGTTCCTTGCAGGAGGCCCGGGGCCGCTCTCACCCAGGGGAGCGGAAGGGGGGCTGTCACCCCGCTATCCCCCGCGCCGCAATGCGCGGCTGGCGCCCTGGGGACAAGCCCCCTGGTCACCTTCAGCCCCTTGCGTGCAGCATCCCAAGCAGGGGCAGACTCGCTCGCGGAGACCGCCTCGGTGCTGGCCGCTGCCCGGGACGGCAGCTCCGGGGAGGGGGGGGTGTCACACACTCCCCACACCGCCTCTCTCCGTAACCCCGCGCGGGCCGCCTCCGCTTGTTTACAGGCCCCGGGGCCCAGGCGGCGGCGCGGCCCTCAGCGCCCTAGCGTACTCCGCCCCGCCGCCTCCCGCTCGGCCCGCCGGGCCCGCCTCCCCACTCGAGCCCCGCACTGCGCAGCAGCACTTACTTACCCCGCGGCGGCGGCGGCGGCCAAAGGCACCGGCTCTCCGGGGAGCGGAGGGAGGGCAGGGCCGCGCTCCGCGCGGGCCGGGGTAGGGAGGGATCCGCGGCGGGGCTGGGCCGGCGGGGCGGGGCTGGGCCGGCGGGCCGGCGGCCTCGCTTCAGTTCATTCACAGGCAGCTGCGGAGAGCGGCTCTCTGGCCAGGGGGAACCAAGAGCTCATCCCCCCCCTCCTCCTCCTCCTCCTCCTGCCCCCACCTCGCTCGCTCGCTCTCTCTCTCTGCCTCGAGCCCAGCGCCGCCCGCCGCCGACTCGCGCAGACCCCGCTCCCCTCCCTGAGCGGCACACGCGCGCTCCCGAGCCGCCGCCGCTCTCTCTCGCTCGCTCTCCTTCCACCCCGCTGTGTGCGGCGCACGCGCTCCCGGCCGTCCCTTCCCCAGCGCGCACGCGCGCTCCCTTCCTCCTCGCTAAAGCCTGGGCCCAGGGCGGCTGCGACTGTTGCTGGTGCAGCCGCCGCCTCCGGCGCAGCGTAAAGAGCCCGGATGTTGGGTTGAGCTTGGAGAACTGCAAGGGGGGAGGGGGAGCAGACTGTTGAGCTATTACATCACCTCCCGGCTCCCTGCTGCGCATGTGCTGCCCAGGGTTCTGGCGGGGAGGGTAGTGTGTGTGAGAGAGAGAGAGAGGGAGGGAGACGCTGCGCTTGGGGGGATGGGCGGTACAACTGCCCGGCTCATTGGGCGGGGGAGACAGCAGCAGTCTCCTGTGTGGGGCACCCAGCCAGGACACAGAACGCCGCCCCCCCCCATGCTCTCAGGCGGGAAATGGGGGAGCGATACCGTACAGGGACCCCTGCACGCACGCGCACACACACACAGAGCCCCTAAGGGGATCAGTGACCTATGCTGCTGTGGTGCACAGGGGATCTAACCAGCTCAGACTGATGTGAGCACGATACTCGCCTGCGTTGAGGCCGGCTGGGGACTGAGTGTAACATGCAGGGGGGAAACCGTTTCTCAGTCCCCCGAGGGGAAAAGAGACTGTACCACACCCTGCTCCAAACATACGCCATCCCCACAGGGACTCTGTAACGTACACAAAAATGATACATGCACACCATTCCCAGTAACAACCCCTGTACACAAGCACATCACTCCCAGTAACACCTTCCCCCCACACGGCTCACGGTAACATCTCCCTGAGATAAAATATACAATCCCCAACAGGGCTACAAGCTAATATGGGCTCAGGTGGCCCTATCCCGAGGCTCATAGGGTGACCAGATGTCCCGATTTTATAGGGACAGTACCGATTTTGGGGGCTTTTTCTTATATAGGCTCCTATTACCCCCCACCCTGTCCCATTTTTTCACACTTGCTGTCTGGTCACCCTACATGTGAGGGATGTCAGAATTGCAGGGAGGAGCTTAAAAGAGAGAAATCCAGCTCCAGCTAGTGAGGAGAGTAGGTCCTGAGTTCACCCAGTTGTACTTTGTCTCTGACTACGATCTCACAACGGAGGACTTCTACATGAAGATTTGCAGCATTGATGGGACTCCGACCCAGCTAGACTTTCTGGACATGGCAGGGCAGCGAGAGTTTGGAGGCCCGTGGGAGCTGTGCATGTGCCCAGGGAAGGGTTCCTGCTCATTTGTGCCATCAGTGACCACAGCAGCATCAATGAGATCAGCAAGTTCCACACCCAAATCCTGCAGATCAAAGACCAGGATTAGTTTCCCATGATCCTTGTGGGCAACAAGGCCAACCTGGACCTACAGCAGCAGGTGCCCAAAGAGGAGGCATTGGCCTTCGTCCAGGAAATTGCATCCCCCTACACGGAGGGTACTGCCTCAACATGGATGAGTCCTTCCACAAGGTCATCAGAGCCCTCAAGAGGTTCCAGGAGCTGGAGAACCCCCCTGTTCACACAATGCACCTCTCCAAATAAAGAGTCTGAGAGCTGCCCCTGCTGCATCCTGTACTGAGAGGGGTGTTCCTCCCCCACAACCTCTTCACCCCACCACTGTGGAGGAAGAGGGAAGCCCATCCTGAACTCTCCTGGTGGCTGGGGGGGGGGGGGGCAATTGGGAGTGGGGTGAAATATTCTATAGCTGTGTATATATATCTACAAATAGCTATATTATGGGGAGGCAGATATTGGAAGCCCAGGTAATATTTTGTGATGAAGCAAGGCAAGGATTCCTCAGCCAATTGATGCACAGCAACCCTGGAGGGAGGATGAATCAACTGAATCAACTCGTATTGGAGCTGCACCTTTACCTTAGCTAGGGAACCTAGTTGGTCCCACAGCTTTACAGAAGTATTCTGAGGGAAGAGAGGGAAGCATTCTGGAAGGGGTGGACTATCTGGGCTCAGCCAGAGGGCTGAGCCTCTTGGGATTGGACTGGTATGCTGAAACACTTGGTCACTGCAGAGCAGAGGCCTAAATGAGTGCTGGGGCCTGGTTTAGGACCTACGGGGTGCCCTAGTGTGTAGAAACATCAGTGACAAAATGGTGGACACTGCAGGCATGACCTTCCCACCTCTGGAGAAGTGGGAGGACTGATTGACCCAGACTGTTGAACAATGTCGGCCTAAAGTGTCTGGTTTGGTAAGACTATGGCTACATGGACCTAGAGCATTTTCTGAAATGGATGACTGAGACCCCAGCCCCACGTGGTGGCAATGATGAAAGCCTGAGACTCAGACTGGAGTCAAGGTGTCCAAACTCATCTTGGTGGAGCATTTTGCCCACATATTGGCTGGGGGTAGAGACTGGGTATTCAAACACTGTCCTGAGACACTAGCCAATGTAGTCTGGTTTATGGAAAACTATCTGGATGCTGAAGTGGCTTTGACTGTATCATGCCAGAGACCACCTGAAGCCAACAGGGTCCCTCTATTCAAAGGAGAACCTAATTGGGGCAATTTGCAGCCCGATGGTCCAGTGTTGGGCACAGAAGTGCCAATCCATAGGGGACCCAGCAGTGGATTGGCTCCCTGTGGAAAACCCTGTCACCCTGGACCCCAGCCCAGACAAGGCTTCTGGGACTACCCCAGTCTCTTCTTCAGGAAAACCAGGGGGGCAGGAGCAGACAAGTCACACAGGAAGGGGCCGCCTTGAATATTAGGCACAAGGCTGGAGCCCAGCATGCCAGCTGTGGGAGTTTGGTTTTTGTGTGGGTGCACAGGACACTTGTCTCGCTCTTGGCCACATGTGGAGTGTGGTTATGGACAGATGTGGATGGTGGAAAGTCAAGCCCATAAGCAGACCCTGGCTACACTAACTATCCCTATTTGGATAAACAGGACAGAGATGACAGGCCTGGTGGATTCTGGATGTGATCAAACCCTGATTTGGGATGACTTAGTTTCCCTTGTAGTGGAGCTGCCCCAAATGCTAGCCTACCCCGTTATCTTAGTGTAACCCTTCTGCCAGGACGAGTTGACAGCAGCAAGGGCCAGGTTCAATACATAGGGGTTCCCTTCTCAACAACGCAATGCAAAACCGGCTCGAGCCCCCACCCAGTAACCTGGGAAAATCTTATAGACACCCCTGGGCACCTCAAAGAGTCAATACTTCCCCTCTCACAAGCACAGAGCCTCGGTGTAACAGAAAATCTTTAATAGCAGCAGGTAAACGACACCAGCCTTAAATTGGGAAAACACTGCAAGTAGGATCCATAAACCAAACTGTGAGCAAGACCCACCCCAGCCAATTGGGCCATGTCCTGTCCCTTGGGTTCTTGAGTCCAGCAACCCAAAAGTCACCCAAAGTCCCCAAAAGTCCAAGAACCCAAAAGTCCAGTCCCAGAGTTCAAAAGTTCATCTTCAGGGTGCTACACACCACCCACCTGGGCAGCAATGGGGAGGGGAGAGATAAGGGGCACCTTACGTGGCGTGAAGATGATTGCCTCACCCCTCCGTGGGGCTTCGCTCTGCTCCGCCAGCTGTCCCGCAAGCCGCTACAGCTGTCCCCTCGAACTGCTCTGCCCCGCCAACAGCGCCGCTCCACCAACCATCCTGCAAGCTGCTCCGACTGCCCCCACGAACTGCTCCGCTTTGCCAGCAGCGCCGCTCCGACTGTCCCCACGAACTGCTCCGCTTTGCCAGCAGCGCCGCTCCGACTGTCCCCATGAACTGCTCCGCTTTGCCAGCAGCGCCGCTCCGACTGTCCCCATGAACTGCTCCGCTTTGCCAGCAGCGCCGCTCCGACTGTCCCCACGAACTGCTCCGCTTTGCCAGCAGCGCCACACCATCAGCTGTCTTGCCAACTGCTCCACCAGCCACTCAGCAATTTATCTTCAGGCTCCCCCACTACTTAACACAGTGCTCAGCAATTTCAGCTCAGTGATTTCAGCTCATCTCTTTAGTGATTTCAGCTTGTAGTTATGGGAGCCCTAGTGCTCATTTGCACTGTTAGCCCAGAGTGATTTCAATTCAGTAGCCTGAAACCAGACTCTCAAGGAACTCAACATTAGCTCTGATATTCCACAGTGGAGAGAGAGAAGGAGGTGCAATTGGTGTCTCAGACCCTCACAAGGGGGTTTACACCACCAGGTGCTAATACTAATACCTGTCCCTGTCCCTGTCCCCAGCCCCAGCCCTGCTCGCTTGCTCTTTCTCTCTCTCAATTCACTGGGCTTTGGAACCCATATCCCTTGGCTGGTGAGTGCTGCTTAGCTAATGGTGAGTTCCCCTTTACCCGGACAAAAGGCCAAGTACAGTTCCGCTGTCCATGATTTGCATAAGCAGTATAACAACAGTTTATTCTTCCTGCCCCAATAACAGAAATTCCTGCCCCAGTACAGAAAACTGGGGATCCTACAGCAGCCCAAAGTGCCCATTTGGGCCACTATTGTTCGTACCAGGCGGGGTGTGCTTTGCCACAACTCACCACCAGATGTCAGGGTGGAGCTCATCCTGACTCTGCTTACATCAGGATGGGATTGGGAGCATTTCTCAGAGGTACTGGGAGAATTTAAGTCCCCAGAGGGGTAAACTGAGGAGACTCTGGGAAGTGGAGCCTGGATATTGGCAGGTATAGGTGAGGAGCTGAACCCTGAAGAGGGGGGTCCAGCCCAGCAGAATCTCCCACAGAGGTTCTCCCTAATGATGAAACAATATTGGATCCCCGTATTGGACCCTGAAGGGGGAGGGCATCATAACTAGAGGGACTGACTTCATGAGGGATCAGAGGGAGGACAAAACCCTGAGCTGAGCCTATGACCAGCTCTCAGTGATCAACGGTGAGGTAATAGGCCCACATCAAACAGAGCAGTACCCTCAGTTTGAGCTCCAGGCAGAGCAACTGTACTATCTGGAGAAAGACTGGCAGATGGTTGAAACTTGATTGCAACTCCTTGTTCCCTGGCTTCATCAGCGTGAGGTTATCTGACTGGCTCACACTTTCCCTTCTGTGGCCATGAGAAGACCCTGACTAGAATTCTGGACCACTTCTACTGGATCAGGATTTACCAAGAGGCAAAGACTTTGCAGCCCCTGTCCTAAGTGCCAACTCATAGGACCTTAAAGGGTGAGCAAAGCCCATCTAGTTTCACTCCTCATAGTAAGTGTCCTATTTGAAATAATAGGGATGGACCTAGTTGGACCCTTAGAAAAGAGTATATATTAGTAATCATGATTATGCCTCCCAATATCTGGAGGCAATCCTGCTACACTCCCCCCATGCAAAGATTATTGCAACAGAACTGCTAAAGATCTTTTCTAAGACGATCATCACCATTCAAGGCACCAACTTCATATCTCATCTGTTGAAGGAGGTGTGTGATCTATTAAAAATAAAAATCCTGTGTATGTATGTCTATCATCTGCAAATTGAAGATCTGGTTGAATGGTTTTATCAGATCCTAAAAAAGGTGTTGAAAAAGTGTATTGCTGTAAACCCCTGCCATTGGGATCAGCTGATCCCTCCCCTTTTATTGTCTATTTGAGAGGTTTCACAGTCATCTATTGGGTTTTCCCCATTCAGACAACCCCAGGGTCTTCTTCATCTGATCCATGAGATGTGTGAGGAACAAACTTCTAGAACAGAGAATGTTGTACAATATATACTAAACCTCCGGGAGAGGCTCAAGACCCTAGGGACCTTCACCAAAAAAACCCCTCTTTAGTGCTCAGCAGTCTCAGGAGTGAGCCTATAACAAAGCTACTCTCTAAATGGCAAGGACCATAGGAAGTAGTCCATCCCATAGGGCTAGTTAATTATAAGATCTGACAACCTGACAAGCGAATCTACCTTATTAATCTCCTGAAACCTGGAAGGGGCAGGAGAGCTCATATATCACTCCTTATTCCTCTGAGCCAGGGCTGTGGCCCCAAGCATCCACCTCGCCAGACCCTGAACCCATGCAGTTGGGGAGAGAACCTAGATCTGGAGCCAAGGGCCTAAGTGAAACACCTATTGAATGCCTTCCCAACGGTGTGTTCATCACAGACAAGACAAATTCATCATGTTCAACACCATGTCCAGATGAAACCAGGGCAAAATATCAGGGAGAACCCTTAGCCGCTCTCCAAAAAAATGCAGGATGCAGTGTAACAGGAGCTCTGTGCCATTGGAACTCGGGTCGTTGAAGAATCCCAAAACAACTGGCGAAACCCAGTGGTACTGATCCCTAAACTGGATGGCGCTATTTAGTTCTGCATATATTTGAGAAAAATCATTGCTATCTCCATACTTGATTCCTAGCCCATGTCCCCAAGTGGATAAATTACTAGCCTGGCAGGGTGAGGCCCAGTATATTATAATGTTAGAGCTTCCAAGGGATACTGGCAGATTCCACTCACACTGCACTGGTATCATGTGAGAACTGTTTTTGTCACTCTGTTGGGCTTATATCACTTTAGGACTATGCCCTTTGTCTTCCATGGCATCCTAGTGATGTTCCAGTAGCTCATAGACTAAGTCCTTCAACCACATGGTTCATATGCTGGATCTTATTTAGATGATGGGGTCATCTATAATCGAGACAGGGAGACCCACCTAGAGCAGGTTGCCACCATCATTTGATCCCTGTGGGAGGCTGGCCTAACTGCAAACCTACCAAAGTGTAAAATCAGGAAGGAAACCCCCCCCTTACCTGGGGTACATTTGGGGGAAGGGCCAGATCCAGCCTCTACTGGACTAAGTACAGGTCATGAAAGCATGCCCAGCCCCAACAACAAAGAAACAGGTCCAAAGGGCTTGGGTGGCTCACTGTAGTCCCAGCTCCATTATCCCCCTTATTCTCCTCCGAGAAATGCTCCCCATCTAGACCCACCCCAGCCCTGAAAGTCCTCAGCCTATGCTCTAGTTGGGGACACAAAGAAAACTACACATGCTGCCCTCACACCACTCCCCAGTAACCCTCTGGCCATGCCCCATTCCCATGACAGCCTCCTTGAAAATTCCCCCACCCACCCCTGCTAAGTTAGTACCCCCGGGCCTCAGCCCTGACAATGCAATGCCAGTTCAGCTGCAGCTTCCTAGCTACAGGTACCAGTTTAATGATCTGCAGGAAGATTGACAAACTGCTGCTTGCAGATGGTGATCCACAGTGGGATTGTCATTTTAGACTAGTGTGTGAGGGATGATGGGAGTATTGGTGGAGATTGCGAATGAATATTTGTAGAGGAAGTATTGGTGGGCTACAGAGTTGGAGGAAAGTGCTCCCTGTGCTCTGTTGAACCTGTTCAGCTCCCCTTTGACAATTATCCATTTTTCAAAGGATTCAAAAACCACAGGATTGTCCAACCCATACTTCTTGCTGGTGATCCACAGCTGGATTGCCAGCTTTGCACGTTCAGGTCCGTGAGAGGGCCCGCAATCATAGAAAACCCTGCCGTGAATCAGTGGTCATAACCTGTGAGCCACCCAAGCCCTTTGGACCTGTTTCTTTGTTGTTGGGGCTGGGCATGCTTTCATGACCTGTACTTAGTCCATTTGAGGCTGGATCTGGCCCTTCCCCCAAATGTACCCCACTATGGCTGGAGGGTTGGAGCGGGAGAGATACAGTGGAGGGCTGAGAAGTATAGGGTGGGGACTCAGCTGGAGGACTAAGGAGGTTCACTGGTTGAGGCAGCTGTCATCTTTGAGAGCAGTCAGAGATGGTGCTCATGACAGCCACACACATCTTAAATCAGATTAAGGCTGCCCTGCTGGGAAAGCCTTACATTGATTGCAGATTACTAGTGTGGACACACTCAATTCGTGAGGCTTCAGCCTGTGCATACCATCACCTGAAACCCCACTGAGTGACTGTTCTAATGTAAACAAGACCTGTCATAAAACAGAGCAAAATCATTCTGCCCTTTTCAATTCCCAGAGATGGGTAGAGCTATTGTAACACATACAGCAAAATCTCATCCCCATAGAGCCTTTTTGCACTAGAAAAGTTTATTGTGTTTAAATGCAATTGCAAAGAATTGAGTTAGCTGGCATTGCTGACCATGACTAACCAGTGCATGTAGACCAGACCAAATTGTGTTCAGCATTGCATCAGCTAATCGTTACTACTAATATGATATGAACACAGTTTGCCCTCATTTATGTAGACCGGTAAGTCATGTCAATGAGCAATGTGTCAGCTAACTCAGCTCTTCACAATCATGTTCATATACAATAAAATTTTCTAGTGAAGCCAAACCAATAAAGGAGCTATAGCACACATTCCTCTGAAAATCTATCCTCAAGCAGAGTCTTCACCGTACCCCACAACGAATGACACTTTGACAGGTCAGCACCTAACTCAGCATGTCCCCATCTATGAGACATGAGGTCCCCTGCAGTACCCAGACAATTTATTAACATTTTTGAATCAGCTCAAGCTTTAGAAAGTGTATTTAATTTTCTGAAGCTTCTTGAATAAAAGGAATGATCCTCTGTGCCCGTGTTTTAAAAAGGGAGAGCTTATGCCTAGCTGTAGAAACGTTGGCCCTAAAACTACACACACATTTCTCCAAACGAAGGCTCCAAATCAACACACAGATAATTCTTCGGCCTCCATTCCTTTCATGAACACACACACAATACTTTGCTGAATCAGTTTTAATTCCTTAAATTATATATCATCATGATGAATGTTTAGATTTGAATTAGTATTATTTACTGCTTTTTTTTATGCGACGGCAAATGTTAAGAAACTGAACAAAAGTTTGGTTTAGCCTTTTCAGTGCTGCTCTAGATTTAAGCTGCAGGAATGCATGGGTACAGAGTTTTGCTGTTGTCATTTTCTATTTATATGTTTTTATCAGCAAATGGGATAGAGTCAAATAACCAAAGTACATTCTTAAAGGGTAACTTTGAGTTTGTCAGACCTAGTTTTTTGGCATTGGCAACAGTTTACCAGAAATTCAAGGACCACATCTAATTTGTATAAAATGGAGCTATGTAGCTGCACTCTTCTTTACTACATATTTGTAGCCTGAAGAGACTACAACTCCCAGCACACAATTCTCTATGTAGGCCCAGAGCAAGATAAGGTATTGACTGTGGGGACCTATAGTCTTTGGAGGCAGAACCTCCACATTAACGAGGACAGCCCAGGCTTCATTGTAGAACTTCCACTGTACTGTGTGTCATATGACAAAAGTAAATTCAGAAAGAGTCCTGTTCCATGGCACTGAACAAGGAAAAAAGCTTGTTTTTCCCCCTGAAGCTGCTATATCTGTCTGTCTATCTGCTTCATTGTAGAATTTCTGCTTAGAGCCTTTTCTAGTCCTACTCCTGCCTAGCTTCCTGCCATTTAAAGGAAGTGTCTTCTATAAATGATATTTAACAAGAATATTTAATAAATTAAAGATCAAGACAAGTTGTCAGCTTCACCATCATTCCACAATGAATTATCTATTAGCAATGAGGTGGGTTTTGTCCAGTTGATTCACTTGGATTGTGAGATTGCAAAGTTCAAAAAACATGTTCATTAGGTTTAGGATTTTTCTCAACAAGACTATCTCCCTTCACTAAGAGTGTGTTTCAGTACCATTGATACTAGGATCATGTAGCAATTCAGCTGGGTTTTGGAAACAGCAGAAGATTCCACTTCTTTCCTTTGCAATGACTACTTTGATCAGTGTTAATCAGGTAGAATCTGTGCATGTTGGTGGTTTCCAATATTTTTTCTCATCCAGTCTTAGCTAGACTTGGTGTCCTGGTCAAAGTATGGGTAAATTTTGGGCTGCATTCCAATTGTTAAAGAAGAAAGCCTGATATCTCTTAAATTTGGCTTCATGTTATTTAAGGAGGGTCAAATTTACCTATAACATTGGCATCATTCTGATATGTTGATCCAAAAGTAGCTAAACTGGATTTACTCCAGTGACTTTAGGTCCGGAAATCAAATAAACAGTCTTTTTGTTGTAGATTTCTCTTAGTCATCTGTACTGATATCTCCTCCAATCTGTCAGTAGTGGATGATGGGAACTGGAAGTAATATGCTTGAAATTACACCATATCCCAAAAGCTTAAAATTAAAATATGACAAACTCTGGCCTATAGTCAGTAACTATTCGTTCTGGATGCCAGAATGAGACAAGATGTATTTTAACTTGCCTGTGAGCTGTTGGTTCTGGTGAGAACTAGAATATATATTTTTATAAGAAAAATAGTTAATGGCTAGTAATTAAGTATGTTCCTTTCTTTGGACAGACCTAGTGCTCTTCTTTTCCAAGGCCTACTGGGTAATGCTTTGGGCATGCGAGGTTTTAAGAATGTATCTTTCTGGTCATTCTGCCACACAGCAATTTGGACTCTAGACACTTGGTGAGGTCACTGTGTCCCTTATGTATCCTTTTCAATGTCATCATTGGGGGACTACAGTATAATTTATCTATGGCAATCAGTCCTCCGGTTTTGGAGAGTTGCCCTGTCATTGCATGGAAGTCACAGACTGGATGTGAGACTTACTGCTAAGCAATTGTGCTATATTATAAATTGAGATGCATTTTGCAGTTGTGTACCATCACTGGTAATCATTTTAACCAGTTCTGATTTTCAGGATGAGTCTGGAAGGCCACTAAATATGGGACCCAGGTGTGCTTCTAGACCATCTCAAGTTTCTAAAAAACATGAATGATTAACAGGGTTCTTGGTAAGATGTCAACCACCAATGTTCCCTCTAATTTTTGACAGGCCCTGTGCGCAAAAAAATTTCTTCTGTGCAAATTTTTGACAGGCCGTGTGTGCAAAAAATTTCTGTGCAAATTGTTGTGCTTCTGTGCAAATTTTTGTGCACGTGGTGTTTTGCCATGTGCATGGGGTTTAGGATCTGTGTGCGCGTGCACACGTGCACAGTTTAGAGGGAACAGTGTCAACCACCACTAAAAATTGCCCAGATGCATACTCTGCTGTAAGTATAAATCTCATCAAACACATGAGCAATCACTTGGCACTTCAGGGACAACATGTCTAAAACTTTTTACTAATGATACCCAGGGCTTGCGGTCTCATGATCTGGACATTGTTAAGACCCTACAAATATCTTGTGAAGCACTCATGCCCATAAGATTGCAAAATATTCTCTGTAGGGGAATACCTAGTCTTGGAATCTAAAAGCCATCTGGAACAAAATGCTACATGCTTCCAATCATCTCAGTGTAAATTCAGTAACACCCGGGCAAGTTTATATCTGCAGGCATCTGCTGAAACAGCTGTACACTTGGAAACGTCATAAAATGCCAGTAGTGAAGAAGTAGTCAATAGATGGTTTAGATTGCATGCCTGTGCTTTATCCACACCCAAAGTGATTCTCCTTTAAGCATTTCATAAAGAGCTTGGCCTTTTGAGGAAAGGTTGGGTATGCATTTTCTTCATTCTTGAAATGCACCAGCTCCATTACAACTTGTCTTCTTGATACAGTTTTTAAAAAAACATTACACACATCCTCACACTCTGGCCACACTGGGTCAAGCTCTGTGTTTTATTAGTATTTTTTAAAAACAAATATCTTGTTGTGCAGAGTGGTAGTGACTTTTTTTTTTATGAATAGCAGTCACTAACCTAAGATTCTTTAAGTCTGACTAATCATGCACACATTCAGTAGGAGGTTCACAAAGCAATTTCCCTATTTTATCTTTAGTTGTGCATGAGAGAAAGTAATTATCAATATGTTTGAATTTCTCTAGTGAAAATTTTCTGCTGGAAGTAGGCCACAGTTCAGAAAAATCAAGAAAATAAAATGGAGTAAGCACCCACATTTCAAAAGGATGGAAAACCCTTTACTTTGAAGACTTGTACCAGCAGAGGATTTATGCTAGAACGGTGGTGATGGTGAGGAGGGTTGTTTGGTTTGGTTTTATTCCTCACAATATTTGTATTTTATATGTAGGTTTTTCAGTTGTTAATAACCATTACTTACCATGTTTATCACTCACATTCATATATCTAAATGAGAAGCAGTAAAGTATAGTAAGAACATCTTGGATGTTCTCCATGCATCCAATACTGCCTTTGATAGGGGATCTTTGTTTAAAGCTACAGGGAATCAGAATTCAGGTTTGGTACGTGTGCTAACTCTAGACCCCATTTTCCAAACTCACAACTGTTATTAGCCGGTATTTGGCAACTGCTCAGGAACATCAGATTCAAAGTGAGGTAGCGATAGCAAAACTAGAACATCATTTTCCTTTTCTGAAAATTAAGCTAATACCTGGTAAAGATGCTGGATTCATAGCTCTGGAAATGGAAGTCCTACAAAAGGTACAGGAGGGGCAAGCTTACCCATACTGCTCTGCCAATGAGCTTTTACTATATTCTGGAGGGGCCACTTTTAGAGTATGTCTTCACTGCAGTGTTAGCTTGGGCTAGCCTAGCTGAGTGGAGCATCCCCACTGCAAAGCCCTACCTGTGCCAGATCCATGTGGTTGTATCCACAACGGTGCTGAACTTGCTGGGCTGGATTTCTAGGAGAATGACTCACGGTTCTTAGTAGTACATTGAATTGGGCCACTCTATGAATTCATTTGCGGTGTGTCGTGAAAGAACTTGTCTGTCCTTCGTGGGCTCCTGTGGAAGTGGTCTTGTGACTCTTACTGATGTCATGCCACAGCTTTACCACACGGTTGGTGTCAGCTTCTGGCCAACTGGCAGCACAGGAGAGGGATTTATTCAATGGCATCTTTGTAAATGCTGTGGAAGTGCAACAGAAATGGAGCAGGCAAATGTAGGTTTAAAACATAGTGCAGAATAAGGGAGGAGTTTGACAAGAAATACAGCCCAGGTGGAATTGTGGGATAGGATAGGAGGACTAACAGCACCCCAGCTTGATTCGCCTGCGTTCACACAGCAAAGTTGGTGGGTTGCCAGCTCAGGCTGAAGTGAAACCCAAGTTCAAGCCTATACCCTCAGCCATGCCTGCTAGCCCAGGCTTAAAGCATTCTCAAGCTCAAGATGGAGGTTTTTTTGTGTGGCTGGGAAGGGGTTAAAGTGCAACACATGGGCTAGAGCCTGGGCAAACCCAGCACTGAAGACTTCCCCTTTGTGGGGTGAGGGGGCAGCTAGTTCAGTCTGTGGAGCATTTGAATTCTTTTCTAACAATAAAGGAGCCCTTGCCATGGGATTTTTTTTTGGTGTCATGGGGTCTTGTCTAGGAAAAGGACGGAGAATGACAATTTATTTCAGAGAGGCCACACTAAATAGCTGTCAAATGGCGATGACTTTTGGTTACCATTAGCCTGCACCAGGTGATCTAGAGGGGAAAAAGTGCTCTCTCTTCTTACCCATTCAGTTTTCCAAGTAAGAATTCTAAAGCTGAGCCCAAGAGACACAGATAATATGGCACAAATTCAGACAGTGCAGGGTGAATACAGTTTGACAACAGCATTTTGACAGCTCACCAACGTCTGCAAAACACCATCTTTTCAGAGGGTTCCTTTTGATAGTAATAAAAGGTTACTGAAGAGCTGAATGTCCAGAAATATTTGTTTCTTTCCCCTAAATATAAAGGAATATAAAAAATAGTGCCAATAACATTTTCAAAGATCAAACATTCTCAAATAGGTTTTTTTTCTGTGAGATATGTGGCATATACAAAATACACAATAGCATGGGTTTTTACTGTTTTTAATTGGATCTCATGTGGGAATTCTGCATGACATGTTCCACCAATGGGGTGGAGCATGGCAACTGTGTAACATCTTAAAGCAACACTATTCAACAGTTTAGGTGGGTTTAGAAGTACTGTACCATAGAGGCTGGGATAAACTCAGTGCACAATACTACTTTTTTGACCAGCTGTCTTTGTGATTCTCTTTCAGATACAAAGGGATGTATACTATTTTCCACAATGGTCAGAATGCTGAACTCTCATTGATGAGCATTTGTAATGCCTGGATGTACAATTAATTGATAGAAGTTTTATCCTGGTCAGAAGATTTTTCCACTTCCCAGGAAGAGTTGTGCAGCACGGAACAACTCACATGTTTTACCAGTTAGAGCTTTAGTCTTTACTTAATTTATCTGATAGTGTCTGTCATCGAAATGAGGGTTTATATAAGCCACTGATTTTGCTTGCTGTCTGCTATCAACAGTCTGTGCATGGAGGCCTGGATCCTACACTCAGTAACAAAGTGTCCATTGCTTTCAATGGTGTAGTATCAAGCCCATAGTCACTAAGATATTTGAGGGTGTAAAATGTCTGTAGTCCCAACCAGTTTTATAACCCCTCATAGGATTGTCTCAAGGGATTTTATTTAGCCTAAAATAACTCAGATTCTAATTCAGTCATAGTTTATAAACCTGCAGGCCCATGAGGATACTTCAGATTGAGTCATTGAGAACCTTGCAGCCTTCTCAGGTATTTTGGATATAAGTTAATACTAAAGCAAGAAACTTCAAAATTTTATAAAGATAAGAATTCCCAAAAGTACAGCAGATTAGTTCAGACAAGAGGGTGAGATTTCTGCTTACTGAAGTTAAGCCTCTTGTATGACTAGTTTTCTCCTTTAAGTACCTGAATCTGGTTGGCACCTTTGCACATTCAAACACTTATTTTTTTGCCACATTCATTAATGTAAATCTAATCAATCACTGCTCTCATTTAGCAAGCCAAAGCTACAACACAACTAATGAGACATTTTTTGCATAAATTAAACAGTTACAACTAGAGATGGGCTGGAACCAAAATGTTGGATTCAAACACTCAATATTTGGAGATATTTGAAATCTGAACCTTGATCAACATTTTGAAAACAGCCCCTGTGTTTACAACGGACTGTACCAAATCTCCTTAATAGTCCTGAATTGAGGGGTGTCCATAATATTCCACTGGATTTTTGCCACCTAAGCCCCTCTCTAGTGACAACACTGCTGAGGTTAAATTTAGTCTAATTATTTTTGTGCTGGTGTGGTGTGGTGTGACTGCTGCCAAAAATAAAAACATTGTTAATGCCTGCTGGGCAGAAGAGGATGGTGGTGGACAAAAAATGGCTTCGGGATCAAATCAACTCCTTAGAGAAGAACTGTAGTTTCCAGGAATTTGGGTTCTTAGCATTTTTATGCTGCTCTCTGTTTTTCTAAGTAATGAATACGCTGTGTAACCCACATCAGTATGTGTTTCTTTGGGGATGGAGTGAAACAAAACATTAGCCAAGCAGTAAGGGCTGTTATTAAGAGAAAGTGCTTAAGGCAGCTGTATAAACTCAGTATATCAGGAGCAGGTGACCTATCAGAAGAGGAAACCCTCATATCCAGGACATGCTATTCTTGTACCTGAATCAAAACATTTCATGTTTCACAAAAACAGACAAGTTATAATGTAGTGCAGCTCTGTATCACAGCAAAAAAACACACAGACCCTGTTTGTTTGTAGCCAAGAGAGCTATCCTTACCCTTAGAAATAATCTGATTCTCCATACAGAACAGATAGTGGCTGGCGCTCCTCAGGAAAATGAAAATGTCAGCTAGTCCCATACACATGGAGACCAAGAAACTAGAAAGGCTTGGGACTATGACTTCTCTAAGGATTTAAAAATGTATTTTCTTTGTCTCCTTTCATTAAAGTTTATTATTTACCACTCATATGTTTATTAAATAAGGTTTATCAATCCTTACTTCGATTATATACATACCATGTTTATTTCTTTTTTGCATACCTCTACCTTTTTACCTTTGCATGGTATCTCAATGTAACTTTGTTTGCTGATACCCGACACTTGTCATGCTGTATTCTAACTGTCCCTTTATATTGTTTTATTTTGTGTTCAAAACCAAGAACATAATCTTTTTTTAAAAGAAACAAATTAGAAAAAAAATAGTTCTTCACTATAATATGTGGGGAAAACAAACAAACAATTACGTTAGAAAAATGAGGTGTTGGTAAAGTGGACATCCATCCATGATAACTGGACTGAAACCATTATTAAGTCATTTCACGGAGGTCATAAAACTGTCATTGGATGGTACAATTTTTGCTTACTACAGACAATGTCTGGACTTGAAGTTGATCTGGATTGGGCCTACTCTAGAGATGAAAGGCTCCTTACTGATAACGGATCGAAAATAATGGACATTTTAATAGATGTGCAACCATAACAGCAAAGTAATTCGTATCCTTGAAACATGAAGCAGACTCTTACACCATTATGTCAGTTACTGTTTAGTTAAAGTTTGTGAAAATTTAGAAAAACAACAAGGAGTCCGGTGGCACCTTAAGGTGCCACCGGACTCCTTGTTGTTTTTGTGGACACAGACTAACATGGCTACCCCCTGATACTTGACACCATGAACATTTAGAGGTATTGTTAAGGGAGAGCTTCCATTTTGTCTTCTGACTGCAAAAGTAACCTGAGAATTACATAAGGAAAAAAACCTAATACATTTTAATAATGCAGGCTAGAAAAAGAAGATTTCATTATCTCTTTTGAAAGCCATTCTTAAAGGGCATGATCCACATCTGCTGGAATCAAAGACTCCTGTTGACTTCACTGGAGTTGGATCAGGCCTATATTTCATACTAGCTTAGGGAAAACAGCAGCAGTGACAAGGTGACTTTCATCACTATAGCCTGGGTCACTTGTAGGACGATCATGTAGATAATTAGCAAGTGATAACAGGATGCTGACTAAATTAAGTTTTTATTTAAACACTTGGGGCTAGTATGATTAAACTCTTATTTTTTTGTGAAATGAATAAAATGCTTTTTCACATCATTAGAAAACTCTAATAGATCTTCTGCTCAATTCATACAAAACAAAACCCTATTGTTTTGTGCAACTTTACTGAACCCATAGAGATTGTGACACAGGCAGTCATAGACACAAAGTTGATAGTAATGTAGTAGATTGCTGGGCTGCTTGTAATGGTTCCCAATAACAACAATAATCCATCCCAACACTAAGTACTCGGTAAAGTCAACTGGAGATCTACAGGTGGCAGACTTGCAGGATTGGGCTCACAGTTTGGGACTCTGTCACTGCAGGTAATGGGTCAGACCTTCAGATCCACCTAATCTGTGCTTAGCACACCTGAGAAAAGGGCATAGGTGACTCTGCCATCTTTCTGTCCCCTTGATCCTCAGGAAATAGGGAGCCAGTGTAGCCCCAGCCTCAGGGTTGCTTTAACTTGTGTCAGTGGAATGGCTCCCTGAAGGCCATGCTACCCACAAGAATGCTGGTATGCCAGGTACTCCAGCCACACCCTCCCATCCTCACACATTCCATACTTCAGAGGGGCCAAGAGCACATGTACAACTGTCTATGCCTGTTCTAGGCCACTCAGGGATTTCCCCAGCTGGCTATTTAAGCCAACTTTCTGCCTTTCTGTGCAGCTGGAATGGTTGCTAATATCTGTCCTTCATATCAGAGTTTCCTTTCTTGTCTACCACCTTCAAAGTACTTACTGGGATTTATATTGGTTTACCCATCCTATGCATACTAATTTTTCAGTTGGGATATACAGAGAAAAACAGCAATCTTTGATAACCTGAAAAAGAATTCCTACAATATATGCTTCTGGAGTTTCATTCATGAACTCTTCATTAAAATGACAGTTCTAGAACTCTGTTAAGAGCCCATTCAGAATGTTCTCAGCTTTTCAGACTATATCCATTCTTTGATGTCTTGTCTCGAAAGTCAACAAGCTCACATGCAGGACCAAACAATTATTTTTTGAGTTCATTACACCATTAAGTATTATTTTTTAAAAGGCCAGTGCAGACCTCAAATTTGATCTTCCTTTCCTTATAATTCATAATCTGGTGGTGAAACTC
This sequence comes from Macrochelys suwanniensis, assembly GCA_033296515.1. Classification (NCBI taxonomy): domain Eukaryota; kingdom Metazoa; phylum Chordata; order Testudines; family Chelydridae; genus Macrochelys; species Macrochelys suwanniensis. Next base: position 13,200,699 of record CM065781.1, on the reverse strand, counting down.
TCGTAGATTCAAAATATGGATTTTTCTATTAAAATCCAATCACGTTATTGTCACTATATACGAAGGATCTATGATGCTTTGTGCTCTGTTATGGAAGAGCCAGCAGAGGGTGCACAAGTTAACTAACACACCATATACCCAGATTTATGCTGGCATTCTTGATGATACTGGTTCACAAAAGAGGAAGTACACAGGAAAGCCACTTTAGTTTAGTGTTCCAGTAGAAACAAAAGGGAATATATAATTGAAAACTAAAGGAAAAAAACTGGGCACAAGAGACACTTATTAATAGGCTTTCAGAAGGGCATTGCTAACAATGAAGATTAAAATATGTAATACATAAAAATATAATACATATTAGAGTTGAGAAAGACATTTTGGGTCATCTAATTCCAGCCATTCCTCCCCTACCCAGTACAGGATTGGTCCTCTAAAGAATCATTTCATGCAATTTAATTTTAAATGTCTCAAGAGGAGGCTTCAACTACTTCCCTTGAGAAATTATTGACAATCTTGGCACTATCAGCTATTGTTCCTTTAACCATATGTATACTCAGAATCAAACTGCATAACAGTATCCTCTTCAATACTTATGAAATGGGCAAGATTGGGAGAGCTGGTGAGAACTCCAGTCAGTGTGCCTTCTTAAATTTTATGATTAACTTTGAGCTGAGTTAATCATTGTTATATCCATTTTGTGGATGGGAAAATTGACGCACAAGAAAGACTTTCCACTGACTCCACTGGGCTTTGGATCAGGCCCATAATGATTTGCCCAAAGTCACACCGCATTTCCTCATCAGACCTGGGAATCAAATATACAAATCTTAGTTCCCAGTTTTTGATTATTATTATTTATACAACACAACTCTCCCAAACCTAGAAAACAAGAACGTTTTCTGAGAGGAGGGCAAATATTGTTTTCTCCCATCATTCCAGATATGGTCTAGACTAATTTCTTATAGTTATACCCGTGAGAAAAAAAGGGACAATTGTCATATTAAGAAAAAGCCCATCACACTTTTGTATCTTGACCTATTTAAATATTTCATTGACGGGATCATAAACAATTCTATTGCCATATTGTGACACAAGCAAAATGCTATCAGAATCAGGTGGAGTTTTGTACAATAAACTGAATATGTTCTGTATTTTTAGCATTTATATAAACACAGATGGTTTAGTCAGAGCCTTATGTAAACTGATGACAATATGTTATGACAAGCAAACGCGTGATATAACTTTAGAACTCCTGGTTTACATCACTCTTATGTATCCTAAACAAACCTGATCTTTACATAAATTACCCATCCCTTGTAAAAATGCTTGGACTTTTCCTAGGCATTTTTATTTTTTTTGTAACCAAAGGCAAGAGTATATGGAATGTCAATAAACTAGGAACAAAGTGGAAGGCACTGGAGTCTGGAGACATGAGCATAGGCTATCAAGTCAAAAGAGCCTGAGCTTTAAAGTTCACCTCTAGGTGAAATTCACCCTTGTGCAGAGGGCTGCACAAAGCATACCCGTGCACTACATGAGTCCCACTTAACCCCTCAAAATAGCGCTGAAGGCAGACTTGAACAGTATACAAGCCTTGTGTGGTCCCTCTGCATGGGAGTGAATTTCACTCTTCAATGAGCACCAGATGAGTTCATTTGATAATAGAAATAATAATTGTAGAGTATTAGTTATATGGCACCAAAAGCATGCCAGGCACTCTACACACACAAGAATAAAGACAAGATCCCTTCCCCGAGCAGCTTACAAGCTAATGATACAACATACAGGCAAAGAATGGGAGAAGGACTGCAACAAAAAGCAAGTGAATAAGCAGCAGGTGTTTCTCTGTACGTGTCCATAGGCATTTATAAAGAATTTATCATTGTAGTATTAATGGCTGCTTATTTAGCACATATATCGTAATTTGTATATTTTATATTGATTTTTTGTATGCTTGTTTTATATCTTGTTGATTGTCAAGGTCTTTTTATTTTCCTTTTTCTATTTAACATTTATCTCCAGGATAAAACATAAAAGGCCTGGTCTACATACAAAGTTGTACCAGTTTAATTAAAGATGGGATTAATTAAATCTGTGCAAACCTCTGTGTAGACACACTTATTTTGGTATAAGAGTCTCTTTATTTATTTATTTTTTGGTGTAGCTTAACTTGACTGGGGTCAGGTTTAAGCTAAACTGAAATAAGAGTGTCTACAGAGGGTGTGCACCAATTTTATCAGTTTAAAAATCAATTTAAGTTAAAGTAGTGCAACTCAACCCATCTAGGCAAGGCCTAAATTTTACAGGTACAAACTACACAGACGTTAACAGTTTTAGTTTGATAAAGAGTCGACACAGACAGGGCTGGTGCAAGGAAGTTTCGCGCCCTAGGCGAAACTTCCTTGCACCAGCCCTGCGCCCTCCCCCCATAGCTAACACCGCCCCACCCCCCGTGGCAGCCAGTCCCCTCCCCCCGACGGTGGCTCCAGGCCGGCAGCTCAGCCCCCCGCCCGCGGCAGCCTCACCCCACCCGCGGCTAATAGTTCTAATTGGCAATGACATTCTAACTAGTTTGCATCCAGTTAATGTCATAAATAGGTCCCAGGGACCAGGTGATTATGACACTTTCATCTTGCCTGTTGTTGGGTAAGGATATGACAACTTCATCAGGTTGATATCCTGGCCGGGGCACAAAGAAAGCATGAAGGTGATTGGACAGTTACCCTCTACTCATGTAGAAAATTGTGACAAGAAGGGAATTGGAGCTAATTAGAATAAATTATTTCTGTAAGATAACTGGGTAACAATTGAATTACAGAAGAAAGAACAATTTATAACAATAAAATAATTTGTACTTAAAATTGATATAAAAATATGGACTACAGTAAATGAAGTGTAAACTACCCAATGTCTAGCTACACATGTTTATGCAGGACATATTTTGGCATCCAGTTACATTTACCTAGGGCTCTTTGTATATATATATGATTGTTTGTTCCCTATTCTAGCAACACTAAAACAGTGAATCACAGGTAACATCCTGAAGCCAATAGCACTGAAGCAAAATTGGCCTCCCTCCATTTGTACTCATTTTAAAATGGATTTGCTCTAAAACTATATCTTCTTAATCTAAGGAAAGAGCTTTTCTCCTTTGAACTGCTCTGTTTTGATCACAATAGTACATGGTCCCTTACACCAAAGATCACAGCAATGTTCAGGTGACTCCCAGCCCCAAAGGACCAGTCACTTACCCCAGGTCAATTGCACTTCAGATCTTACACCAAAGACAACACCTGTAGCCAATCCTATAATACACTAACTAAAGATGTATTAACTAAGAAAAAGAAAGGAGTTATTTACAAGGTTAAAGCTGATAAAAATACACACTCAAATGAGTTACAGTCTTAAGTTCCAAAAGGTAGTAGAAGCTTCTATCATAAGCAAGCACTATATGTCCTTTCAGGCTAACCCAGGCCAAGCACTGGGGATTTTTTTGCTTCTTCTTAGTAATCCTCCCTCCTCAGAGTCCAAGCAGCATAAAGTTACAGTTTCTTCTTGTCCGGGATTTTTATTCCCTTCCCTCAGAATTCAAACTGATGGGACGAATCCACTGCACATCAGCTCTTCATGGGTGTCTGGGAGTGGGGGGAGCAATCTACAAAGCCTTGTCCTCTGATGTTCCACAATGGTTTGTCTTGTGTCTATGGGCCTTTTTTTTCCCCTGCCAGGCAGTATATAACATCTCCTGCAGCAAACTAGCTTGCTGAGGAAAAGCGGGTTCAACGAAAAAGGAAGCAGCGGCGCCAACCCACAGTTGACACCGCCTTCAAATGCAGCAAATGCAATCGAGACTGCCACTCTCGTGTGGGGCTCTATAGCCACAATAGACGCTGCACAACCATCAACTAAACATTCCCCATGGGCGCATATCCATCGTCTCTCGAGACTAACGGACGCCAACATACATGCATGCAGCAAACTAGTATTTCACACTTGGCAATGCTTCTCTCTTGACTGCTGGTGAGTTACACAGTTACAAGGTTTACAATGCAAACACTTAAGATAACCTTATAACCTGGGATCAGATATTAGAAGTGAGATTAATACATGCAGCAATTTACGAGCTTTTTGCAAAGCCTAAACACTAAACACATTTTTATAATTCTAGTACCTGTTTTACCAGTAATAACACACGGGTGAGCCAGACTGGTTTCCAGCTATGCATTTGTGTGTTCAGATGAGGGCTGGGGCATTGGCATCTGGTCTGCCAGCATCACACTTACTCCCATTGAAGCACTCTTGGGAGCTCAGGATATCCCAGGGCAGTAAAGCCCGCTGGCACTTAAGGTCGCTCCTGATTGAACAAAGGAGCAAACATATTTTAAGGAATGTCCTAGCCCTGGAAAACAGTTAAGGGTTTCAAGGGTTCCAGAGGAAATCTGAAAAAAATTAGCAAAAGCCAAGACACAAGAAGGCAGACAGATACTTACCTACCTTGCATTGGGATTGTGAGGTTTAATTAACATTTGTCAGGTGCTTTGAGATCTTCAGACAGAAAGTGCTATTTAAGAGTTTCATAAACCAACAAAAGCAAAGACATTCTGCCCTGCTTTTCTGTCAGAAGGTCTTGGGGCAACATCCTTCGTAGGTCTGGAATTGTAATAATCTGTTGTACAAAGAAAGTGATCCAGTTACAGTGAAACAATGACAGGTGCCTTCCATGAAATGGTGATTGGCATATTATAATAATCAGAGTAGAACAGAATATGGATGGCTCTGCTCCTCTGAAAATCAGACCACTTTAACATAGGTGCCTAAATGTGCAATAAGTAGCCTCACTCTAGGCATCCAGGTTTGAAGACCCTGGCCTTTTTATTTACTAAGCAAGGCATTACCCAAAAGGAATCACTTCCATTAGCTTAGCAAGCCAGGATTGCTTGAGGCATTCAAAGATGCCATGGTCTGAAGATATTAAAATGTCTAGAGACAGCCTTAGGAAAGTGTAAAAAAGTTAACAGTGGATCAAGAAAAGAGGTATAAAAACTAACGTAGTCAACCATGGGAAAGCTGTCGAAAGTTATTTCTTTACATTACAAAACTATAATTAACTTCTAATTCTGACTTAATATTATGACTATAGAACTCTGCTAGAGCCACCTGGTACTTGAGAACCATGTACAACTTATTACTAGCAAAACTAATTCTTAACTTGAAAAAGCTTCACCAGAATTACAGTTATAGTATAGCCTATTCAGTAAAGCATTTAAGCATATGCTTCACAGTAAGCACGTGTTCATGTCCCTTTGAAGTCAATGGGACTTAACCACATGCTAATAGTTAAGTGCACCCTTATATGCATGGCCCTATCAAATTCATGGTCCATTTTTGTAAATTTCATAGTCATAGCAATTTAAAAATCTTGAATTTTACAGTTTCAGATATTTAAATCTTAAATTTCACAGTGTTGTAACAAAGCATGAATATGTATTTAAAGAGAGCAAAAATATAATCGTGTAAAGCCCTTAAGTTAACAACAGCAGGCAAGGGAAAAAGAAGTTCTGGTTTCAAATGTCATTAGTTGAATGTGAGCATGGAGCATCCTGCAACTGTGTCTTTCTTCATTCCCTGTCTATGTGCTGAAAACACCTGTCCATGTTTAGACACAGGTCTCTCCACATTCATGGAGTACATTGGAATTGTCAGACAGTGCTGAGCTACCCTTGCAAGGTGGGGGATTCTGCCTTCCATTGAGATCCAAAACTGTAGCACAGGCAAACTAGGGGGGAAGGATAGCTCAGTGGTTTGAGCATTGGCCTGCTAAACCCAGGGTTGTGAGTTCAATCCTTGAGGGGGCCATTTAGGGATCTGGGGCAAAAAAAAATAATCTGTCAGAGGACAGTACTTAGTCCTGCTAGTGTAGGCAGGGGACTAGACTCAATGACCTTTCAAGTTCTAGGAGATTGGCATATCTCCATTTATTATTATTATTATAAACTACAGTCCACTTCTTTTGCAATATTTTTGTAAGCAGGCATCTCCAGCCTACAATTCTTATCAAAGTCAGGCATTACAGTAAGCGAGGTTAAATCCACCTTCAACAGATGCATTTGTGCAGGGTCAGAAATAGGCACTGCTTTTAGGAACCCTGCTGCAGGTTGTTGAAACTCTTGAGCCATTTTCAATACATCACTTGACTTTTCCCCATAGCAGTAGTATTGTCTATGCAAGAAAACACTTGCTGAGCACTGGCATTTAACTCGGCATTGTCAGAGTGATTTTCATTTGACTGAGCGTCAGTCCAGAACAGTACATCCATTACTTTGTTGTAAACTTCGTGGATTATGACGTCAAGATTCGAACCAAATGATTGAGTCGATCAGTCCTGTGGCATTCTTGGCAATGATCTGAACTTCCTCGTTCAGCTGAGCATTGTTTAGAAGGGTTGAAAGTTCTGTTAAAACCTGTGTTTTCGGAGTCAGTGTGAGCTCTTCTACGATGAACTCTCAGCGGTACTTCAGGTGAGCTGCTTGGCATTGTACAGCTCAAAACCAAGAATTCTAATGAGTAATTACTGGCTCTGGGGGAAGTGCAATTTTTTGTTCTTCAATTTCAGTTGCATTTGCAATGTACTGCCTCTATCGAAGTTTGCGGCTAGGGCAGTGTTTAAAGATCTTTTTAATGTAGCTGACCAGTTTATCAACTTTACCAAACTCGCATCTCCACAGCTCACTGACTAGAAAAATTATATGTGCATTACATGTAATATGGACAGCATTTGGCATTAGACCTTGGAGAACCGATTTGAAAGATTTTGTCATGTAAGTTGCATCTTCGCTTATGAAAGCAGATACTTTGTCAAAGTCCGCACCGTATTTTGAAACAGTTTTAATTATCGCTTGAGAAACTGTAGTGGAGTTACCAGCATCCAAGTAAATGCAGTTGACGAGCACTGTTGTTAGCTTTCCTGTTTGTACATCTTTGGCATGGTCAGAAATAAAATCAAACAGAACATGTAGTACATAGTTGTCTTGCTCATCAGTGGACTCATCAGAAATAATTGCAAAAGATTCACATGAGTTAGAGACCTCGTCTCCTCAAAATGTGTTCCAAAACCTTTGGAAGATAGTCCTGTCATAGCTTATTCACACTTGGTAAGCAACCGGCATTTTGTACATTCTGTTGAATGGATTCACGGAGCTTTGGGCGATCAAGTTTTTCCAATAGTATATTAGCACTTGCAAATGCATCCACAAGTTCCATTCTAGCTAAATGAAGGGTCTCAGAGCTCTCTGAGAGAAGAAAGAGAAGAAATTGGTTTTTGTTTTTTTATCTTTTTGTTTCCCAGCAATGCGCTATGCTGCAGAGCCCTGTTTCTGCTTCAATGGCTTTCCAAGTTTAAGTGGTGCTGAACGATTGCTTGTCATGCATGATCCAATGAAACATTGTAGCTTGTACGAAACAGTTTGTCACCTGGCGTGTAGAATTCGGTTTCCAAATTCTTTCACACGATCAGCTACAGCAATGATTGTAGAGAGTTTTGATTTATTTTGGACACTCATTTTAAAATAATTGCACTTGTTTCACTCCGACATTGGAGAGAGTGGGAACTGACCTGGCGAAAGAGCTAAGTCAGAAGAGCAGGCAGCCGCTGCTCCGAAAGAGACCACAAGCTGCTATGCCAAGCATGGCCATGAGGAGGCGCTGAGCTGACCCCCTTCACACCTCCTTGACACAGACTGTGAACTTTGGACAATAGCAGGGTGGTAGGAAGTGGCCTTAAGGCACCCCAGTTGTCAGACCTTTGATAGCCCTTACAGGACCATGGACCGGAGCCTAGTGGAGTGGGAGGGCCTGGGCTCCACTAACAACCCCCTACCCTGTATGTTGAAGGACCTAAGCCCTGAGCACTAGCAAACACACACCATGAGAGCAAACCATCACAAGAGCACCTAATTTAGATTTTTGCCTTTTTTTGTTAACTCTGTTAGAGTCTCAACGGTAAACAGATTTTCCTTTCCCATTCAAAGACATGAATAACATGAAAAATGAATGATTCATAAGTGAAATGCATGGACAGAGAGATTGCATTATGCCTAAGGCTATGATTTTGGCACAGAAATGTTAGTGAATTTTATGGAAGAGGTGTGGGACAAATAGTCACAGAAATGTCACCAAATGATGTATCTTTCACTACATCAACATAGACAAGGGCATAGCGGGGGTGCTGAAAGGTGAGGCCCAGAGAGAGGGTTGGAGAGAAAGCCCATCCTGCACTCACCTGCAGCTGGGACTCCTGCCCAGCATGGCTGGACCTGGCTCCCTGCCCCCAGCATTGTGACCCGGTGCATGGGTAGGGCCCTTCCAAATTCACGGCCATGAAAAAATGCATCACAGACCATGAAATCCGGTCTCCCCCAGTGAAATCCCATCTTTTGTGTGCTTCTACCCTATACTAGACAGAATTCATAGGGGGGGAGATGAGCATTTCTCAAATTGGGGGTCACAAGGTTACTTCTGCTCTGCCTTCAGAGCCGGGTGGCTGGAGAGCGGCGGCTGTTGGCCAGGTGCCCAGCTGTGAAGGCAGCACCCTGCCAGCAGCAGCGCAGAAGTAAGGGTGACAATATGATACCATGCACCCTTACTTCTGCACGGCTGCTGGCGGTGGCTCTGCCTTCAGAGCTGGGCTCCCAGCCAGCAGCCACCGCTCTCCAGCTGCCCAGCTCTGAAGGCAGCCACTGCCAGCAGCCGTGCAGAAGTAAGGGTAGCAGTACTGCAATACCCCTACAATAACCTTGTGACCACCCCACAAACTCCTTTTTGGGTCAGGACCCCTACAGTTACAAGACCGTGAAATTTCAGATTTAAATAGCTGAAATCATGAAATTTACCATTTTACAAATCCTATGACTGTGAAATTGACCAAAATGGACCATGAATTTGGTAGGGCCCTACACATGGGGTTGCAGTGCCTCTCACGTTTGGCTTGTCTGCCCCTCTGTAGATGGAGACAAAGGGGCAGACAGGCCAAATCTGAGTGTCACTGTAACCCCATGCGCCAGGTCGTAATGCCACTCAGTTTGGGGCTGTCAAAGGTGCTTTCACAGTTCATTTCTGAGATTTCATGTATGTTATTCAAATTCATGATTGCTGTGACCTCTGTGACAAAACCGTAGCCTTAATGAAACCCAATATCTCTTCTGGACACTGTACAATAGTTCCATAATAAAATAAACATATGGAAACAACAATCTAATGAAAACCACCACGCATTTATTTCTCTTATTTTGGTTGGAACAGAAGCCAACTTAGCTCTGTTTATTTATAGTCTTTTCGTGCATTAGTATCATTAGTGAAACTCCAGGAGTAATATGTGTTATCTTGTTAGATTATTCCTAGAGCTTTATTAATTTGTTTTCTGCTGTTAGAGTCAGCAGGGGGAGCTCACCAGACTTCACAGCGCGTAGTGGATGAGTGTTGAGACAGCACATATACAGTATTGGTAGCTATTTGCCATTTTGTTTTCACAGCCTTGTAATTCATCCTCCCTTTGCCTCCCATTGCTCTTGACAACCACACCTTTGTGTAGTCATCAACAATGTGCTTACTAGATCACTGCTATCTGTATCACTCGCTGCACTGAGGGTACCAGAACTGTCACTTTACTGATGTTCAGCCTGATTTAGTTTGCCTTCTGGCTTTAATTCTTTCATTATTTTTTTCAGCGTTATGAGTCATCATTCCTTCAGAAAGTGAAAATTCGTTTCATAAGGATGACATAAGGCAAGGCACCATGAGGGGGAAAATATGGAAAAAATCCTTTAAAATCATTTTTAACCCTCAAGTTATTAATATGTATTCCCAATCTCTAACACCATCTTCATTTAGCTTATCTGGGATTTAAAGATACGTAAGGGGACTGTTGTCCCCTTACTAAAACTCAGCAGGGGTTGTTGGTTGGCCAGCTCCCAGTACCAAAAGGAAGGGGAAGGGTCGATGGGAAATCAGGACCCTGGAACTGACAGTCCCTCAGAGGCAATGGGGAGAGGCCAACACTACAGATCAGCCTGACTGACAGGGCGGGCAGGCTAATGAGGGAGTCAGGAGGTAGGGTGTCCAGATGTCCCGATTTTATAGGAACAGTCCCGATTTTGGGGTCTTTTTCTTATATAGGCTCCTATTACCCTCTACCCCCTGTCCCGATTTTTTTACACTTGCTGTCTGGTCACCTTATCAGGAGGCCAAGGCATGGGAGCGGGGTTCCCATCCTCCCTGTGAGCTGGTGCTCCCTGGGCCTGAGTGGGGCCAAGCTAAGGAGAGGCCAACAGGAGCCCAGGCTGAGATGGGGAGCAGCGCCTTGTTGGCCAGAGCCAGGGAAGCAGCCCAGGGAGCAGCGCTGCGCTAGGAGGAGAGCTGCAGCAGCAGGGCGGGAGCTGGGGCAGTCCAGAGCCAAGTGTGGTGAACAGCTGGGAGGAGCGAGGGGGACCCTGGGCAGAGGGCCCAGCGCAGGGAGACGCCACCAGACGGACGGGCGTGGGGGGGGGAGAGATTATAACCCCGACAGGGCTGATGCTGGGAAGAAGGGTCCTGCCACCTAGAGCCTGAGGGCGTGTGGCCACCGTCAGAGAGAGTCCGACCCGCTGCATCCATGCAGCACAGCCAGGTCCTGTGAAGGAGGCTGGGGACCCGTGAGGGACAGACTGTGAACTTCCCTTACATTCCAGAGACTGCTGGTTGTGATGTCCCCATACCACAGAGCAGGGTGACGGGTTTTCCTTTAACCTTTCCCATTTTTTTCCTTTATTTTTTTTAATTAGTTGCTATTTGACATGTTGTATTCGCTTTGAACTGTATGTAATGACAGTGGGTCAGGGAGCGTCCAAAGCAGAGAGAGTACTCTGGAGTGGGGACACCCTAGCCCCTGCCCTAAGTGACCACAACAAGGTTGGGGGTCGAGACCCACAGGAATCCTGGGCCCAGCCTTGTCAGGGTTACGAGGACTCTGCCACTCAGGAGAGTGGAAGGGGAGTGGTCATGCTGGCCTCTGGGTAAAGGGAGCGGGAGTGAGGACTCAGATCTCTTTGCTAGTCCATTTCACCAGGATAATGTATAAGCCGGGAAAGTTCCCCAAAATAGCAGGACCATTCCCCCGCTTACATATAAGTCAAATTTGGGGCCTTTACCTCTTCCTATTTAAGGTGTTTCATCTTGCTTTGGTACTGTCAAACAGCTCTTCCATTAGCAGCTGGAGCTTCTTAAACTGCAAAGTATGTGGGGCTTGTCTCCATCTAAAGACAGAGCCACATACAGGGTTTAGGAGCCCCTTATGGAATTTAGCTTTAGCTCAAGTCACGCTTTTTAGCTCTGAAGGTTCTGGCTTCAAACCCACTGATGACCCAAGCAGGGTTTCTGTATCTTGATAAAAATGTCACCCTTTATTGTAATGTCACCTTACCTTGTAATGTATACCAATGACTGACAGTAATTAAATAAAAATATCTTGGTAAAATTATTCTCCATATTTGATCGAGATTTTTATTTGGGGCAGAATGTATCCAAATCTGTTAACTTTCATCACATTTGTTTCCTGACATAGCTTAGCTCTATCACATTTTTTTTTATTTCTCACACAATTCAGCATCTGACTACTTGCCCCAAAACAATATTTTCAGATTTTAGCTTCGAATTTCAGCTACATGTTTAAAATTAGTTACAAAAATATTCTTTTCCCACGATTAGTGCTGCAAACAATAGATTGTGCTTTCTTCACTTCTCATTAAAAAAATCAAGACAGATTTTGAGTGGCTTTAATATTGTGATCAGTTTGTGTATCTTAATCAGGAAGAGTACAAAAAAAATCCTTCTGCTTGAACAGAAACATTGGGTCTGAACAGTAAGAGAAACATCTTGATTAATTCTATGGTCAAAAGAACTTGTATCTCAAGAAGGTAAAAGGTTTGAATAGTAAATTTGCTCATTGAGGAAATCATAGAATCGTAAGCTAGGGTCCTCAAGAGGTCATCTAGTCCAGTCACTATGGCATTCATGGCAGGACTGCATGACCTCTCGATGTCCCTTCCAGTCCTATGATTTCCTCAAAGAGCATAAGTGCGGATACAAGCCAAAGGGCCAGGAGGTTCTATTCCCATGAAAAGAATCCTGCTCAGTGGGAAAAGATGAGGGAAGCAATAGCTGTCAGATTCACAGAAGGACTAGGGAGATCAAGAATAAGTGTGGGGGACGACCTCTGCCTATGTGCAAAGGACAAGCTAGCCACTAAAAGGGCAGCTGAGGAAGGCCCACCTGTCCAAGGTGAAGGAGAGCAGTGGCTGACTTAGCAGGAGACCCAGACTCATGACCAAAACTATCTATGAGATCAGTGGTCTGGGGCAGCCAGAGACAATGTAAATTAACAAACAATATATAGAATCATAGGACTGAAAGGGACCTTGAGAGGTTATCTAGTCCAGTCCCCTGCATTCATGGCAGGACAAAGTATTATCTAGACCAGCGTTTCTCAAATTGGGGTCTGCGCGGGTACTCCAGGGGATCTGCCGGCCCACTGATCAACTCCTCCCTCTCCCTCTCTCAATTTCTCCCTCTCCCTCCCGTCGCTTCCTACATGCCAGGGAACAGCTGTTCAATGGCATGCAGGAGGTGCTGGCAGGGAGGGGGAGGAGTGGGGATGGGGCGCATTAGGGGGAGGGGGTGGAATCATGTCTGGGGTCGCTGGCCCCACTGATCAACTCCTCCTCCTCCCTCCCTCCCAATGCCTCCTGCACACCCATGGAACAGCTGTTCCATGGCATCCAGGAGGCACTGGGAGGGAGGGGAAGGAGTTGATCAGCGGGGCCGGCAGACCCCCTGGAGTACCCTCAGTTCCCCAGTGTGCAGGAGGCACTGGGAGGGAGAGGAAGGCACTGGGATGAGGTGCACTCGGGGGAGGGGGCAGGCAGAGGCAGGGAAGAAGAGGGGCAGGGGTGGAGTGGGAAGAGGTGGGGGCGGAGGTAGGGCCTGGGAGAAGGGTTGGAGTGGGGGAGTGGCCTGGGGCTGAGCGGGAGGCTTGGGGGTCCGCGAAAAATTTTAAATCAAAATGGGCGTCCTCGGGTTGCTAAAGTTTGAGAACCGCTGATCTACACAATCCTTGACAGGTGTTTGTCTAACCTGCTTTTAAAAATCTCCAATGATGGAGATTCCACAACCTCCCCAGGCATGTATTTCAGTGCTTAACCACCCTGACAGTTAGGAAGTTTTTCCTAATGTTCAACCTAAACCTCCCTTGCTGCAATTTAAGCCCATTGCTTCTTGTCCTATCCTCAGCGGTTAAGAAGAACAATTATTCTCCCTCCTCCTTGTAACAACCTTTTATGTACTTGAAAACTGTTATCATGTCCCCTCTCAGTCTTCTCTTTTCCAGACTAAACAAACCCAGTTTTTTCAATCTTCCCTCGTAGGTCATGTTTTCTAGACCTTTAATCATTTTTGTCGCTCTTCTCTGGACTTTTTCCAATTTGTCCACATCTTTCCTGAAACATGGCGCCCTGAACTGGACACAATACTCCGGTTGAGGCCTATTCAGCGCGGAGTAGAGCAGAAGAATTACTTCTTGTGTCATACTTACAACACTCCTGCTAAAACAGCCCAGAATGATGTTCGCTTTTTTTGCAACAATGTTACACTGTTGACTCATATTTAGCTTGTGGTCCACTATGACCCCCAGATCCCTTTCCACAGTATTCCTTTCTAGGCAGTCATTTCCCATGTTGCAGGTGTGCAGCTGATTGTTCCTTCCTAAGTGGAGTACTTTGCATTTGTCCTTATTGAATTTCATCCTATTTACTTCAGACCATTTCTCCAGTTTGTCCAGATCATTTTGAATTATAATCCTATCCTCCAAAGCACTTGCAACCCCTCCCAGCTTGGTATTGTCCACTAACTTTATAAGTGTACTCTCTATGCCATTATCTAAATCATTGATGGAGATATTGAACAGAACTGATCCCTGCGAGATCCCACCTGCTATGCCCTTCCAGCATGACTGTGAACCACTAATTACTGTCTGGGAACGGTTTTCCAACCAATTGTGCACCCACCTTATAGTAGCTCCATCTAGGTTGTGATTTTACTTAGGGTACATCTATACTTACCTCCGGGTTTGGCGGTAAGCAATCGATCTTCTGGGATCAATTTATCGCGTCTTGTCTAGATGCGATAAATCGATCCCGGAAGTGCTTGCCGTCGACACAGGTACGCCTGCTCCGCGAGAGGAATACGCGGAGTCGACGGGGGAGCCTGCCTGCCGTGTGTGGACCCGCGGTAAGTACCTTGTAGTTCGAACTAAGATACTTCGACTTCAGCTACGTTATTCACGTAGCTGAAGTTGCGTATCTTAGTTCGAACTGGGGGGTTAGTGTGGACCAGCCCTTAGAGTTCTGTTGCTCTCTCTTTGCTGCCACCTGGTGGCCTTTCAAATGAGCAGCCACCAAAGCACATGTGTAGTGGGAACAAATCCACTTCCTCTAGCCAGCAGATGTGCACGTGACACTGGGAACAGAGCCTCATTGGCCCCGGGATGTATCCAGTTGGGTAAGGATGCAGCCAACAGGGAGGTGGGGTATAAACTGGCAGCAGCCTATGGGCAAGTGACTGACAGCTGCTACAAGTGTTGCCAACCTCTGTGATTTCTTTTGAAATGGCAGAATCAGAATTTTTGAAGTGAGGTGTCATTCTGTGATTTTTGGACTACTTTTTGCATGTTATTGGTGAAAACTCAAGCTTTGTGGTTGGTAGCACTGGAGCAGAGTCAGTTTGGAAAGAACTATCTGAAAGCAAGGTGGAGTGAATTGTGCCTCATTGTCTTAAGGAGCAGCCTGTTTTGTCTCTCTCTGTTTTTGGTTTCTTGTGTGTTCTCCATCTGAATTCTAAGAAATAAAATAGTATTATATTGCAACCTTTCAGTGGGAGTATTTATGTTTTTATCTAATTTCTCTGTGTATATACTGTGGACATAACAGAAGGTACCTCAGTTTCTGCTGTGTTAGAACAGTAATGGGTATTCCAGGACTCATGGAGAGCTGATGAAAGACCCCCTCCAGCTTCATCTCTTGGCTTGCATCTTCCTGAACCATGTTTAATTTGCATGAACTGCAAGCAATTCTGAAATAGACTAAGACATTTGCCCATACCTGTCCTTCAGCCTGCAGAAGATCCGTGCACACCCACTCACATGCTGAAAATCTCATGCATGCCTAAAATCATAACATCAAGTTCTCTAGTTTATGAAAATAGAAACTAGTACTTAGCTGTCTACCCAATTTTAGTCCTACACAGAATTATGCAACATAAATAATGGCTGTCATAGTCTGTGGGCAGGCTGCCTCTGCAGAGAGCCTTTTCCAGTCCCTTGAGTGAGCCCCTTTCAGTGGCAGGCCAGTGCCTCTACTTCTTTGAGGTGGGATCTTGCAACCCAAACAGTCTCTGACAGGGTCTCTGGGTTACTTAGGTTGCAAACTGCGTTTTTTCAGTAGGTCCAATTGGTTTGGCCCCTGCAATTTTCCTGCAGCAGCCTCTGACAGCACAGGTCTGCGGTGAGACAGAAACAGCTTCTTTAAAACAAAGCATACTTTATTTTGTTCCAAAGGCACACAGCACTTATAGAAGTGGATTTTAACATAAGAAAGATTCTTACAGAGAAAAGGTGGGTGAGCCTATATATTTCATTGGACCAAGTTCTGTGGGTGAGCAGGGCTGGTGCTACCATTAGGCGACCCTACGCGGTCGCCTAGGGTGCCAGGATTTGGGGGGCGGCGTTTCAGGTCCCTCGGCGGCCGCCAGTGGGAGAGGCTGCTGCCGAAGTGCCGCCGAGGACCCCAGCGGCACTTCGGCGGCAGCTTCTTCGGCAGCCGGGAATCACGGCGGCATTTCGGCGGCAGCCTCTCCCGCCGCCGCTTAGGGTGGCAAAAAAGCTGGTGCCGCCCGTTGGTGAGAGAGATGAGCTTTTGAGCTTATAGAGCTTTTCTTCAAGTCAGCTCTTCTTCAGCTCTGTGTAGCTCAAAAGCTTTTCTCTTTCATCAACAGAAGTTGGTCTTGTAAGATATTACCTCACCCACCTTGTCTCTCTAATATCCTGGGACCAGCAAACACTGCATACAAAGACTGCTACATGCATATTTCCTTACTGAAGCTTAACAATGCTCAAGCAGGTCTGGCTTATTTTCTGTTTCTGAGTTGAGAGAAAACAGTCTGCACCGCTTTCAGTCTCCTCCCTCCATCACTCTGTGTCTCAGTCAGACTGTCAGCTTTTTTTTTTTTTTTTTTTTGAGATCTGAAAAAGAGCTCTGTGTAGCTCAAAAGCTTGTCTCTTTCAGCAAGAGAAGTTGGTCCAATAAAAGATTTAAAAATTTTATTAAGATAATGTTAAAAATGAAAATAACGGTACAGAGTTTAAGCATAGAAGTTTCTGGTTATCAGGGGATAAGGTACAGATTATCAAGGAGAGCGAAGTTCGGTTTTAGGATTGGATGACGTAAGGAATACATAATCTGCAACATCCCCAAATGGGGGTAAAGGCTTAACGGGTCAAAGTACAGAGATTGAGATATGAGGGTAAGTTGTTCATATATAATGGCTATGTTCAGGTGTGGAGTAGAATGAGTTGGTACGGTGATGAGGATGGATTTACCCTCATTTGGTGAGATTTAATGTTCAGTGAGTTTATCATTCCAGTTCATATGGTCCAGTGGGAAAAAGACTCTTGGTCCCTTTCTCATAGATGCTGTACGATGTCGTTCCGGCTCACGCCTCCTGGTACTGTCGGTGGCCGGTGACGTGTTCGATGTAGATGTCCCTGGACCATCGGATGGTGTCCGAGACCATGAGGCGCCGCATAAGCTGTGCGTAGTGTCGACCGATCCCGCAGGTCCGCAGCACAAGCTCGTTGCAGGGGTCCCAGGTGCCCAGGGCTCCGATGATTAGGGCATCCATCTGCACCTCGTAGCCCTTCGCTCTCAGGGTATCGGCCAGGGGGGCGTACTTTTCCAGCTTACGAGCTCGGGCTACGTGAAAGGCCGGGGTCCTGTTCTCAAAGGAGACCGTGACGTTGACGAGGATGATCTTTTTCTGGGCCTCGTCGGTGACGACCACGTCAGGTCACAGCTGGCTGTCGGTACCGGGGATGGCGCAGTTCACGGTGACCTACCCCAGGCGCGGTGGGATGGCTTTCACCAGGCGGTTACTACCTCACCAGCCTTCTCAGAAACTGGCCAGCCTCTCTGATCACTTCCCTCTCCCTTTCTGCTGGAGGCACTTTCCTAACTGATCAGCATCTTTCAATCCTTTAGGGTCCCAGCCTCAGCAAAACAAATCTATTACTTTGTTAGCATCTGCAAGTAGAATCTCTACATAATGGCCTGTGATAGGGTGCTATTAGTAGCACCCTGATCACTGATGTTGATGCAGCAGAAAGAAAGCTACAGGCTCAGCTATGAGCAATTAAACACTTTCTATTGGGGGTTTATGAACACCTGGGTGGTAATCACTGGGTTAACAATAAAAACGAGGAGTCCTTGTGGTGCCACAAGACTCCTTGTTGTTTTTGCTGACACAAATAACACAGCTACCACTCTGAAACCTTGGCTAACAATGTAATTGGGAGGATATAAATGGAAGGAACAGGAAGCAAGGGGAAGCTTAGAGGGGTATAGAGAAGCTGCCTCTTGCTGAAAGCCTGCATGATACTTCAGAAGTAAAGACTAAATACACACTTGGTGAAAGGGTCACAACCTGGTGTGTGTTTGTGACTGTGAGATCAGACGAAAGGGACAAGTAGTGAAATACCGTGGGTAGCAACAGAGGCATCTTGTGACATGGCCCCATTGTTTTCTTAGCTGCTTTGAAGATATGTACTGAAGCTGTACTGAAGCTTCTTATCCTATCATTTACCTTTCCTGCTGGGTTCTTTAACAACTCCTTTACAGCTTCCTTTGACTTAACTCTATGCATTCAGGCAGACAACAATACTAAATCCAACAAAGAAACCAAGTCTCATACAATATTCATAGGAAAAATACAGACACATTCCCAATCAAATGGCGCACTACAAGAAGATGAACTACACAGATGCTTAACCGTGGCACGCAGCAGGGCTGGCCTTAGCATTTTTTTGTCCAGCCTGCAAAATGTTTTGCCATCAGCAACCTACTCTCTACCCCCTCTCCAAACACTACTGATTCCTGCCTTCCCCTTCCTCCCACTCCACCTCCAAAATGTTCTTACTTGCTCACAGTGATGCACCTCAGGGACTACTCCCAGGCCTGCCTGACAATAAGGTCACTCTACCCTCTATGTAGACTTCTAGTCCACCAGCCCTGCCCTGCCCTCTACCCCCATGTAAATCCATTCAGAGTCTAAGACACAGAACCCAGTTGCATGTAGTACTCCTGGGGAATTCATGTCCCCTGCAGATTTTTTTCCGCTACAGAATATGGATTCTGCTGGAGAAGCACTGCAGTTATACCTTTCGCCCACCAGGGGCTGCTGTGGCACCAGAAGAGCGGACAGACAGCTGACCGAGAGGCTGTGTTCCTCACAGTAGGACCATGTAAGGAGCCACAGAATGGACAGAGTGGGGCTTATGGGGGTGCTGGAGGGATCAGAGACTGGGGTTCAGAAGGGCTAGTGGGGGCAGACAGACTGGGGTGTGGGCTCAGGGGTTAGTGGGGTGACAACATTGAGCCAGAGGCTGAATCAGAGGGAGGTGGCAGGGCCAAAGAGGGATGGAGTAATGGGGGTGCAGGACCACATGGAGATTGGAGGGGCTGCAGGGAGACATGGGGCCAGGGGCAGATGTGCCTGACTGAAAGGAAGAGGCTAGGGTTCTGCCAGGGTCTGTGTGGGGGAGGCTCCCTAACAATCCCTCCATCCCCCCCACAAAAAAGCACCGTTCAATATGTCTCCCACCCACACCCAACAACCCTCCAGGTTCACTCCCAGGCTCTTTCCCAGAAATTACTTCCATTTCTCTAAACTCCTCTATTACCCCTGACTCCCCCAAGCCTTTGCACTGCTTCTGAGGCATGCAGGAAACATGTTTCTGTATTTTAGTTTTAATTAATTATTACTCAAAGTTCTACATTAATATGCCTAGTAAGGAATCTATTTGTCAAAAAAACATTTACTGAATCTTTTTTTTTGTCTCCACTGTTACAGATGTAACTGTTTGCCCTGCTTAGGATGCCACCTGATGTGCTGAGATACCACTGAGACCACCTGTTATGCCAGCCTGGGCACTCTTTTTACCTGTCTTGCTGAGCCAGGCTATTAAACCTCCTCCAACACACACACAGGCAGGGCCACACCCAACTGCATAATGAAACAGGCACTGAGATCAGTTCTGGGAAGGCTCAGCTTAAGGGACTTTCACCAGCACTCAGGTGTCCACCTCCCTTGGAGTGCAGACCCAAAGGTATATTATGAAGTCCGCCTCCTCCCTCAACATGGAGAAAGGTATGTACAGCCTCTTACCCCCCCCATTATGAATTGTACAAATGGGGTTATATTATAAAAAGGAAATAAGTTTATTAACTACAAAAGGTGAATTTTAAGTGAATATAAGAGATAACAGACTGAACAAAGCAGATTACTCAGCAAATAAAACAAAATACGCAAGCTAAGCTCAATATAGGTAAGGAACAGGTTACAAAATGTAATTTCTTACCCTAAATGTTATTTTAGGCAGGTTGCAACGTTTCTGTGGTTTAGAGTTCCAGTTATATTTCTTTTCAGACTGGACCCCTGTCTCAGTCTGGACTCCCCCCTTGCCTCCCCTTCCACGTGTCTTTAGCAGCCTTTCTTCTTGGGCAGATAGGCCATGGAGTGGAGTCCCGTTTGCCTTCCTCCCCACTCTTAAATAAGATTTACATAAGGCAGGAATCCTTTGTTTCCCAAACTTGACCCCCTTCCCTTTTAGTGGAAAGTTACAAGAAGTTCCAGATAATGTTTAGTATCATGTGACAAGACCACATGACCTAGTAATGTCACAGTTATGTCCCCAGATGCCTCCCAGGAGGGGGAGAGATTAGTATCTTCATGGTCTTGTTGTTCCTTCCTAATGGCCCATCAAATCTGATGGCCTGTCATCTGGTGGGTGTCTTCCAATACACACCCAGTTGTAATTGTTACATAGTCCATATTCCTAACTTTAGATACAGAAATGATACATGCATACAAATTGGATAATCACATTCAGTAAATTATAACCTTTCCAATGATATCTTACAAGACCCATCTTGCATAAAGTCCCTCTGTTATGTCATATCCATAACATAAGCATATTTTCATAAATAATATGGTGTGTAATGTCACAATAGACATTTGCTGATTAGTATTTTGAAATAAAATTGCCAAAATAATTGAAACTGAACATAAGAATGGCCATACTGAGTCAGACCAAAGGTCCATCTAGCCTAGTATCATGTCTTCCATTGATGGACCTATCCTCTATGAACTGATCTAGTTCTTTCTTGAACCGTTATAGTCTTGGCCTTCACAACGTCCTCTGGCAAAGAGTTCCACAGACTGTGTATTGTGTGAAGAAATACTTCCTTTTGTTTGTTTTAAACCTGCTGCCTATTAATTTCATTTGGTGACCCCTAGTTCTTGTGTTATGAGAACGAGTAAATAACACGTCCCTATTTACTTTCTTCACACCAGTCATGATTTTATTGACCTCAATCATATCCCCCCTTAGTCGTCTCTTTTTCCAAGCTGAAGAATCCCAGTCTTATTAATCTCTCCTCATACGGAAGCCGTTCCATACCCCCAGTCATTTTTGTTGCCCTTTTCGGAACCTTTTCCAATTCCAATATATCTTTTTTGAGATGGGGCAACCACATCTATACACAGTATTCAAGATGTGGGCGTACCATGGATATATATAGAGGCAATATATTTTCTGTCTTATTATCTATCCTTTTCCTGATTCCCAACATTCTGTTTGCTTTTTTGACTGCCGCTGCACATTGAGTGGATGTTTTCAGAGAACTCATCCACAATCACTCCAAGATCTCTTTTTTCATTGGTAACACTAATTTAGATCCCGTCATTTTATATGTATAGTTAGGATTATGTTTTCCAATGTGCATTACTTTGCATTTATCAACACTGAATTTCATCTGCCATTTTGTTGCCCAGTCACCCAGTTTTATGAGATCCTTTTGTAGCTCTTCGCAGTCTGACTGGGACTTAAGTATCTTGAGTAGTTTTGTATCATCTGCAAATTTTGCCACTTCACTGTTTACCCCCTTTTCCAGATCATTAATGATTATGTTGAATATGACTGGTTCCAGTAGAGACCACTGGGGGGCACCACTATTTACCTCTCTCCATTCTGAAAACTGACCATTTATTCCTACCCTTTGTTTCCTATGTTTTAACCAGTTACCAATCCATGAGAGGACCTTACTTTGCTTAAGAGGTTTTGGTGTGGGACCTTGTCAAAGGCTTTTTGAAAAATGTAAGTACACTATATCCACTGGATCCCTCTTGTCCACATGCTTGTTGACCCCCTCAAAGAATTCTAATAGATTGGTGAGGCATGGTTTCCCTTTACAAAAACCATGTTGACTCTTCCCCAACAAATTTATGTTCATCTATGTGTCTGAGAATTTTGTTCTTTACTATAGTTGCAACCAGTTTGCCTGGTACTGAAGTCAGGCTTACTGGCCTGTAATTTCCAACATAGGTGCCGACTCTATGGGTGCTCCGGGGCTGGAGCACCCACGGGGAAAAATTGGTGGGTGCTCTGCATCCACCGGCAGCTCCCCGCGCCCGGAGCACTTACCTTCACCCCGGACGCCGGGCGACGTTGCGGGGCCCCGCCCCCGATGCACCCACCGGAGTCAACAGAAGTCGGCTCCTATGATTTCCAGGATCACCCCTGGAGCCCTTTAAAAAATTGGCATCACATTAGCTATCCTCCAGTCATTTGGTACAGAAGCTGATTAAAATGATAGGTTACAGACTACAGTTAGTAGTTCTGCAATTTCACATTTGAGTTCCTTCAGAACTCTTGGGTGAATATCATCTGGTCCTGGTGACTTTTATTACTGTTTAGTTTATCAATTTGTTCCAAAACCTCTAATGGTGTTTCAGGTGCTTGTGGATCACCATGGGCGTTTCACTGACATCAACGTGGGGTGGTCCAGGAGGGTGCATGACGCATGCATCTTCAGGAACACTGGACTGTATAGAAAGCTACAAGCGGGGACATTCTTTCCAAACCAGAAGCTTACAGTGGGGGAATGTTGAAATGCCCATAGTGATCCTGGGAGACCCAGTGTACCCCTTACAGCCGTGGCTCATGAAACCTTACACGGGAAACCTGGACAACAGTAAGGAACAGGTCAACAACAGGCTGAACAGGTGCCAGATGACAGTGGAATGTACCTTTGGCAGATTAAAGATGTGTTGGTGATGCCTTTATGGCAGTTTAGACCTTAATGAGGATAATATTCCCATGGTCATAGCCGCATGCTGTATGTTGCATAGGTCTGTGAAGCTAAGGGTAAAAAGTTTGCTCAGGGCTGGGGTCCTGAGGCAGACCAGTTGGCTGCTTCAAATCAGCAGCCAGATACCGGGGCTATCAGAGGAGCCCAGAGGGGGGCAATTTGAATCAGGGAGGCTTTGAGGCAACACTTTGAAAATGAGAACCAATAATGTATATGTCTGTGATTGGGGCTTCAATGTTACATTACAAGTAGTTTTTCTAGGAAGATGATATTTGGGGCCTTATAGTCCAGTAAGCAAATGATTAAAATGCCTGTGCATGTATTGGTAGTGCTTGCAATCTCAATTTGTAGAGAACAAATAAAGATCAGTTACCATTCAAAAACTTTGCTTTTATCGCACAGGAAACAGCACACACAAACACGGTTGGTGGGAAAGGAGGCACCAGCGAAGGACAGACTTTCACAGATATGTGTAAGTCCAGCTATCATTGTGAAAGTTGTCTGAGGGGGTGGAGTGAATGGGAAACCAAGAAGTCCTGGAAAGTAGAAAGGAATGTGAGGGCAGAGTTGTAGGGAGGCATGGGAAAGAATTCTGAATGTATTGCAAGGGAGGGCGAGCACGGATCTGTTCAGTCTGCAGCATTATTAAGGACTTTAGCATCTGCGTTTGCTCCTCCATTACTTTAATCATCCGCTCAGTTGCATCCTTAAACTCCTGGTTCTCTTTTATGTCTTGCCGTTCGGCTTCCCAGCACTCCTTGCGTTCCCTTTTTTCTGCATTGGAGCACTGCAGTACCTCCCGGATCATGTCTTCTTTGCTGCATCTTGGGCACTTTCTTATCTGGCGGAGATGCTTGGCTAGGGTGTGTGGGGTGTTCCTGAAAGCCACATCTGGTGAAGCACAGGGGACAATGAATAGAAGTAGGATTGTTTAAATTCACACACAGCATTGAAATTTGAGTTAAATAAACCTTTTGCAACATTGCAATCACTCTCACTGACCCTACCCAGGCACACATCTCCGCGAACACCCAAAGCACG
The DNA here is from genome assembly GCA_033296515.1 of Macrochelys suwanniensis. Taxonomy (NCBI): domain Eukaryota; kingdom Metazoa; phylum Chordata; order Testudines; family Chelydridae; genus Macrochelys; species Macrochelys suwanniensis. Next base: position 13,177,156 of record CM065781.1, on the reverse strand, counting down.
GTGAGTGTTGGGCGGGGAGGGCTCTCCTCATGGGGAAAAGAGCACACATTCTTTGCAAGGGGTGTGGTGCAACATATTAGGGGGGAAAATCTAAAATTCGTCCACACTTTTCCAAGGCGGGGATCATTCTAGCAGATATCTCACTGCTATGGGTAAGCAGGGAAACAAGGGTACATCTACTCCATGCTTGTGGCTTCCACCCTGTTCCTTATGCTGCTCATGTGTGGCAGCTTTGGTCCCTGCACAAGTGATTTCCAAATGAAACAGGAAAGTTTCCTACAATGGGGAAGGAACTAAGCTGCTTTGCCACGGAACCTTTGGCAGAGGATTGCCGAGTACCTCCAGGAAACTTTCCTGGAGATCTCTGGAGGATTCCCGTGAGACCTTGGCTTGCATCAACACCCTGTTCTGCCGTATCGATTAGCTACATAGGGAAATGTGCAGCTCACAGAAACACAGCCAGCCTTTCACATTTCTATACCCTGAATCCATCTCCGCACTACACAAACCACAGCCACTTACCAGCTGTCTCCTCTCCTGCTTCTTGCTCGCCTGAGAGCAACTGCTAAGACGGGCTAGACACCTCTGGAGTGGAGAACAGCTCCTGGCTGCCTGCCCCACTGGGCGACCCCATAGGGAGCTGCACATCATCATCTAACTCCCACCTCTTCATCAATAACTTTGGCCTCCGGGTTAAGTCCTCTTTCCGCCACCTCCATGCCCTCCGAAGTATCCACGGGGCTCTTGGCTGTGGAGGTGGGGTCACCACTGAGGATAGCATCCAGCTCCTTATAGAACTGGAAGGTTTTAGGTGAAGTATTGGATTGACGGTTTGCCTCCCTTGCCTTATGGTACGCCTGCCTCAGCAACTTTATCTTCGCTCTGCACTGCAGCGTGTCTCAATCATAGCCCTTTTCACATAAGCTTCGAGAAATGTGCCCGTAGGTATCCTAATTCCTTTGGCTCAAATGCAGCTGTGACTGCACAGCCTCCTCTCCCCATATACTGATCAGATCCAACAGCTCAGCAATGTTCCAAGCGGGAGAGCGTTTTGTGTGATAACCCACTATGGTCACCTGGGAAGATGCAATAAGACCTTTCCATGCCGAGCCAGCAAGAAAAGGAATTTCAAAAATTCCTGGGACTTCTAAGCGGGATGGGCAGATGGTTGTTTATCTGGCTGCAGGGCAGTGGAGTTCAAACTGCTGACTAGAGTGGTCAGCATGGGCCTTGTGGAACACCTCCTGGAGGCCAATTAAAGAAATAAAATCGAGCATGGTGTTTTCTTAGTTGAGAAAAATTTAGAGGAAAAAGACGTATATCTCTTGTTGGGATGGTTGTATTTTGTCACCAGAACCGGACATTTTCCCCAACAAAAGTCAGATCGCAGTATGTACGCATTCACTGTTTGGTTGACAAAAGGCAGTTTTTGTTGACAAAACTTGGTAGTGTAGGCAAAGCATAAATATAAGATGAGAGAGAACGGGTGGGTACAACAAAAGTTGTGGGGATGTAAAAATGAGATGATTATATGAAAAGTGTGGTAATCTTCCTTCAAATCCATCCCAAGACCCACTTATACTGTGATGTCCACAAGAAATTAGCCCACTAATAATGATTAGCTCAATGGCCAAGTGAGGATAGTGGCTATTTACACAAAGAGTATAAAATATTGACATATATTCCTCTGTTTTCCCCTTTTGACCCAAGTGGATAGCCAATTTTCGGAGCCTAGTGGGTTGTTTTGATTAGGAGGAGAAACTGATGTTGGAATCAGATTTTTCTTTGGCCAGGTGCAATCCTATTTATTTACAAAAAGCATACAAAGTCCTGTTTCCCTGAGCACCACAGGAATCAAACAGGAAATAATTTCTTTGCTCACAGTTCTAAACTTCTTTCAGACAGTACTCAGTGCACAAAAGCTCTCTAACCTTTTTCTCAGAGCCATGATCCCGGTTGGATGTTCTGATTCCTTGGCTTTCTGCTCCTGGTCTTTCTGCTTCTCTGGTGTTTTTCCTGCTTCTTTCTCTCCCACAGACACAGGTACCTCCACCAAACAATATCCAGTGACACTCCTCCTCCCCTATGTGCCTTGCATGTACTTGTTTATGGAACAAGTAAACAATATAAATCAATTTCCCCTTCTCCCACAATAGAAAAGCCCCATCTCACTTACCACTATGGCAAACCTTCAAGGCAGAGGAAAGCTAACACCAGGGACAGGGCTAGTGTTTACTGATCTTAGTACTAATCCTGTAGCATAGGACTGACCTCTCACCCACTATTTATCAGCTGGCTCAGCCTTGAGCTGGCTGGCGGGACAACTTTGCTGGCTGGAAGCTGAGCCCCGCAGCGGGGCTGCAGTGTGTGTATGTGATAATTCTGGGCCTGGGGTTACTGTGGCAAGGCCTCAGAGGAGACTAGAGAGTTGCTGAGTGGGGGCGAAGTGCAGATACTGGAATTAGGATCAAGTGAGGGATTAGGTCATGAGCAAGGGAAGTGAGGAGGGGAGAGGAGTCAAGGGGGAGGTGGGGAGCTTCAGAGTGGGGGAGGGGAGTCAGTGGGGCGCTCCCGCGGGGGGGAAGAGGGGCAGAGGGGAGCTCCCATGGGGGGAGTCTGTGGGGAGGAGGGGAGTGGGTGTGGGGGCAGCTCCTGCGGGGGGAGGGGGTTAGTGGGGAGCAGGGGTCGGGGGGCAGAAGGGAGCTCTCATGGGGGGAGTCTGTGGGGAGGAGGGGAGTGGGTGTGGGGGCAGCTCCTGTGGGGGGAGGGGGTCAGTGGGGAGCAGGGGTCAGGGGGCAGAAGGGAGGTCCCATGGGGGGAGTCTGTGGGGAGGAGGGGAGTGGGTGTGGGGGCAGCTCCCGCGGGGGGAGGGGGTCAGTGGGGAGCAGGGGTCGGGGGGCAGAAGGGAGCTCCCATGGGGGGAGTCTGTGGGGAGGAGGGGAGTGGGTGTGGGGGCAGCTCCCGCGGGGGGAGGGGGTCAGTGGGGAGCAGGGGTCGGGGGGCAGAAGGGAGCTCCCATGGGGGGAGTCTGTGGGGAGAAGGGGAGTGGGTGTGGGGGCAGCTCCCGCGGGGGGGAGGGGGTCAGTGGGGAGCAGGGGTCGGGGGGCAGAAGGGAGGTCCCATGGGGGAGTCTGTGGGGAGGAGGGGAGTGGGTGTGGGGGCAGCTCCCGCGGGGGGGAGGGGGTCAGTGGGGAGCAGGGGTCAGGGGGCAGAAGGGAGGTCCCATGGGGGGAGTCTGTGGGGAGGAGGGGAGTGGGTGTGGGGGCAGCTCCCGCGGGGGGGAGGGGGTCAGTGGGGACCAGGGGTCGGGGGGCAGAAGGGAGCTCCCATGGGGGGAGTCTGTGGGGAGGAGGGGAGTGGGTGTGGGGGCAGCTCCCGCGGGGGGGAGGGGGTCAGTGGGGAGCAGGGGTCGGGGGGCAGAGGGGAGCTCCCATGGGGGGAGTCTGTGGGGAGGAGGGGAGTGGGTGTGGGGGCAGCTCCTGCGGGCGGTGGGGGTCAGTAGGGAGCAGGGGTCGGGGGGCAGAGGGGAGCTCCCGTGGGGGCAGTCTGTGGGGACTGGGGGGCAGGGGAGTGGGGGCAGCTCGGGCGGGGGTGTGAGTGGAGGACCCAACCGGGGGTCCGGGTCTCTGGGACGCCTCAGAGGCGGTGCCCCAGCTCCCCGCCTCTCGCCGCTGGGGCGGGCTCCCCGCAGCCCACCCCGCCGCGACGTGCGCGGGCGGCAGGCGCCTGTCCCCGGGGGCCTGCCAAGGCCAGCGGCGGCCACGCCCCGGCCGGGGCGGGCTTTGGGCCGCGGCGGGACCGGAGCGGGGGGCGCTCGCCCGGGGTGGGGCCGCGCTTGGCCGCTCATAAACCCGCGGGGCGGAGCGGGCCCCGCTAGTGCGCTGCGCTCCGGCCATGGGGTGGGTTGCGCTGCTCCTGCTGCCGCTGGCGCTCTGCGCGCTGCTCTACCTGCTGGGCCGCTGGCTGCTCGGCTTGGACGGCGACCTTACCCTGCTGTGGGCGGAGTGGCGGGGCAAGAGGCCAGGTAACCCCCCGGGAGTGCGGTGCCAGGGGGCGAGCCCCGCCCCGGCCAGCGGGGTGGCCGCAGCTGCAGCGGGGTGGGGTAAAGCCTGGCGGGGGTAGAGCCTGGGGCTCTTGTGCCCAGGGACGCGCCTTCTAATCCGATTCAGCTAAAGGGCTGGATTAAACTACGTTAAACCCCTATGTGGACCCAGCATTCAAGTGAGTGGGGCCAACTAAACGGAACTGAGGCTGCTTTGAAGCCGAACGAGAGTGTCCACGTGGGTTTAATGCAGTTTAATTACTCCACTTCGGATACACACGTTGTCGTTAATGTGGCTTGTTTTCCTGGGTGCCCCTGGACTCAAGGGAGTGTGTGGGGATCAGGGGCAGTGTGTGTGTGTGGGGGGGGAAGATAGGGCTATGGGGAGAGTGCTGGGGATAGTTGCAGGGGTGTGGTCCTGGTGTAGAAGGGGGTGGTGGTGTCCTGGTGTAGTGGTGATGAGGAAAAGCCATGGAATAAGTGTGGGATAGTTACAGGAAAGGGTAGGTGGGGTATTTAGGAGTCTCTGCCACATCCCTATTTATACTGCCTTTTGAAAGAAACTAGGCTGGAAATAACCTGCCTCTGACCGGGTAATGCTGATGTTTGTGCCCTGCACAGCTCTGGAAAAACTGGGGCAGAGGTCTTTAGAAAACATTTCTATATTCCTTATTAGTGCCAACCAACTGCTTCACAAATGTGCAGGAAATTAAAACATGTAAACTCCTGTCTTTTTCAGAAGGTAAAGTATTTAAGCATTTTGATATGAGGGCAGAAAAGTTAATCAGCAAGACTTGTCCATTTCCCTAGCGTCTGAGCTCTCATTGGCGGACACCTGAAGATCTAATGGAGATAGTTATGGGAACTTCTGTAAGAGGTTTCAATCTAGTTTTTAGTCTGTTTTCGATACATGCCCACCAATACAGTGCTAATAATTCTCTTTCTAGATTTATTCCAGTATGATGTCTAATTTGTTCATGTTACTTTTATAGCATCAGAAGCTTGCTAGGTATTCTACAGAACAAATAAAAGATTGCACTATTTAGAAAGAACAGAATGAATAAGGGTAACAAATAAAATGAGGGGATGCGGGTGAGATAAGACAAGGATTGCAACAGTTTACAAGAAAGTGTTACTGCTCCCACTGTCTCCTCCTGTTCCTGAAATGTGCAAGCTGCTTAGGCCTTCTGTAAGTTTTCTTCTCTGTGTGTCAGGCTAGCTTCCCCTCTTCAAATCCCTCTTCAAAACTGACTGTCTTTGTCAATTAAATTCAGCCCAAGCACTAAGTATCCACTCTCATAAAAACTGTTAATTAAAAAGCCAATAAGGAAATTAAGCACACAACATGAACAAATCATGTATTTTCAAGCTCTCTGTATAACACCCTCCCAAGAGTTTTCCCTTTCCCTTTCTTCATTGCCTATCAGCACATCCTGACATCAGAAGAATTTCACGATCTGTGCCTTTGATTTTAAGTTCAATAGGGTAGATAACAGATCTCTTACACTGTACAGTGCCATGTGCATCAATGTTAAATAACAGTTATAAATATCTGATGGATCTTTCTAATATAGATGTCTTGGTTTTACATTTTGTTTGTTTCAGTGCTGTCAGGTTGTTTTATAGCTGTTCATCAGTCCCTCTCCCATTTGATCACTTTTTTTTCTTTAGGTTCCTGGTTTGGTTCCCATATTGTTCAGTAGCGACATGTGACCTGTTTTCAGGTGCAGATGCAGCTAATGTGGTCTCAGTTCTTTGACCGGAGATAGCCAGTTTTGCAGGCCTTTGTAGAAAGCAATGTTGATACCACAGAAATGGATGCCCTGTGGTTTGTTTATTATTGGTAAGGCTCACAAGATATTAGGCATTGTATAAACATCAAGGAGGCATGGTCCCTGACTCAAAAAGCTGACAACCTATGGCTTGATACTGCAAGCTTCTTTGTGCGGTCAAATCCTATGCCTATGGGGCTCCACACGAATAGAGGGTCCAGCTGCTCCTAGTGGTTTGCAGGATTGGGGCCAAAGAAAGAGTAAGGGTACAAGATGCAAATAGGTCAAAATGATGATCTGGCCATAGAAGTACAGGCAGCTTTGTGAAATATGCTCATGACTTCAGTTCCACGAGACTGCTATTAAAATCCTGTTTTGAGAATAAAGGGAGGCCTTATTTAAGCACTGCCAGGAAAGCTATTTATGACTTCTTGAAGTCCCTTTCTCCTATTCTACTCAGTGCAGCATTCTGAAAGTTGATTAAAACATCTTAACTAGAATGCTGGCCAAAAGATTAGCACCTGTAATATAAAGAGTAAGGTGGTTTTATGGTTAAGACATTGGACTGGAAGTTGTAAGACCAGGGCATTTCTTCCCAGTTCTGCCACAGACTGAGCGATCACTTTTGAGTGTTCTAGTAAAAACTGGTTCTTAACTGTGAGCCTTTGAAAATCAGGTTTTGCTCGAGTGCAGTACAGTATATAATGTGTAACTCTTTCATGAAGGTGATGATGGTTTTCAACCTGGGGGTCTGCAGACTAAGATTGCCAAAGGGATCTGCACATCCATTTGAATTTGTAGGGGTCTGCAAATGGAAATAAAGGTTGAAAACCACTGGTGTATAGCTAAGGAAGGCTGTGCTTAAGTTGCAGACTGAAATATTAAGGGTATGTTTACGCTGCAATATTTTTTTATTTTATTTTTAAAAAACTGGCATTGAATCTCAGAGCCCAGGTCAGCTGATTTTTGGCTTGGGCTGTGGAGCTAAAAATAGCAGTTTAGACACTCAGGCGGAAGCCCAGATCCCACAAGGCAGGGAAGATCTTGGAATGAAGCCCAGGCTCTATGTCTACCCTTCAATTTTATAGCCCTGCAGCTTGAGCCCCCTGAGCCCAAGTCTGCTGTGGGCTAGCTGTGGCTATGCTGCAGATCTTTTGTTGCAGTTTTAGACGTACATAGTATGTGCAGTTTGGCAGAGGCAAGATCTCCATAGGATTCCTTGGCTTGATTCCTTCTCTCAACCCTCTTGTGGTGCCAAAGGATTAAAGGAGGACTCCAGCATGCCTTTTAAGATGTCTGTGGGAGCCGTTCTCTGAAGCATGTTGGGAACTGCACAGCTCCTTAAAAGTTGGCAAGAGGGCCTGCCTCCTGTGGAATTCCCTCCTATGTATAGGACAGGCTGTTCCAAAGGTGTTGAGTCAAATAGCTGTAGGTTGTGAAATTTAAACATGCTTTTGCTCAGCAATCAGAGCTTCAAATTCTCTCTCCCTGTATAGGTTCTTATGGTGATGGTTGGCTGATAGTATCTGGATGCCTTGCAAAAAGGACCAAGGCAAGGCAGGGTCCAACAAGCTGACTTTCTTCCACCTCCCTAAGTGGTTGCTAGGTAGCACGTTTTTGTGTGTGTGTGTGTGTGCATAAGCACACACATGCACGTGCCTCTCTTTACCCACTTTAGTCTCTTTAGTGGTTGGTTGCAGGTATTGGGGGAAGGTTAGGCTATCGAAGTCTTGCACAACTTTTAGAAGACAGGTTTGTGGTCGTTCATACTTCTTCCAGAAGGGTGTTCCATAGTCTTGCACCAGTTGATGGAAAAGTGTTATCCCTGCTTTCAGAAATTTGACCCTTGAGAGTGACTGTTTCATTACTGAGAAGTGTAACTGTCAGAGGAGTGAGACGCCTCCCTCAGTGAGAGATGGTCATTTGAGCTCCTTCTACAATGATAATCTCTAGTTTGAAATTAACACATGGGGAGTCAGTGTACTGAGTGAAACAACTGTGAGCCCTTCCTGCACCTCATGTGGCTCAAGAGGCAGGCCGATAAGTTTCGGACCTTTTTTTAGAGGTTTGTGCACTCATTCCCAAGTATGGGGTGTGGCAATAATCCATTCTAAAAATCATGTAGATGAGGCGTGTGCTGGTCTGGCCATTAGCTGAAAGTAGATGCTGCAACTTCCTTGCCAGTCACAGAAGGCTTCAGCACAGACTAAAATTCACAGGGTTCAAGGAAGGCTTGTACTGCTGCAGCTTCACTGCTTTGGTACCCAAGTTAGCTAGATTAAAGCTAGCTTGGGTATGTCTACTTGAACTGCAGTTACACCCCATGATTGCAGTATAGACATTCTCCGCATCTGAGCTGAGTGAGATATAGAGCTGGGTGTTGTCTCACGTGGCAACAATGTGCAGACCATGCTGTTTTCTACCATTGGCTTAATTAGGCAGGAATGGTAGCACTGGCTGTAAATAGTGTTTCCAAACACTTCCCATTAGAAGACCCTGTTTTCAGCTGCTTATAACTATCTGGGCTGAAATTTTCCATGCTGGATGTCCGACTCAAGCTGAATTGTTTTGGAAAACTTCAGACAAAACTCTTCAGCCATTTCAGACAACCAAGTTATGGAAAAATACAGTGCTTTGCACATGTTGAAGTCTGGTTCCTTTGACGTACCTCCATAATTTGGAGCAGGGACTGGAAATTGGTGTGCCAAAAGGATTTGTCTTTTGTGGTCCCCATGAAAATTTGCCCAAATTTAGCTAAGTTATAATTTTTTAAAAACCAACACATTTTGCATATGCTCAATAAAGACTTCAGACCTTTTAGTGCTAAATTTGAAGACCATTCCATCTTTACTGGGCATGCACCAGCATGGGGCTGACAAAGACTTGCCCTGCAATTGCAGCTCTGGGCTATTGTCAACCAGGCACCTGAATTGAGAGGAGTAGAAAGCAAAACGTTCCTTTCCTTTCTGGAAGGAAATGTTTCCCCCTCTAAGAACCTCTGACTCGCTAGCCAAGATGATGTCTTAAAAAGAAGAAAAATTGATAGTTAAGTGCAGGATAACTAATGCATGGTAGCTATCTTGCTGTAAAAACATAGTGGCGACAAGGCACTTTAGTTTTACCATGAGACAAACTAGATGAGGTCTGTCACAGGGGGCTAGGCAGGTATAGTACTAATCTTGTCAAGCTACCTTGTAAACACAAGGGCCTTGTCTTCATTTAGAATTGAGCAAAGTGTGTTATTTCATTGTAAAAAACCTTTGTCTCTGGCTTTGTCTTTATGATCTCTTTTCAGTGTCTCATCTTCCAGCAAATCCAAGTCCACTTCTAGTTAGAGCCCTAAAATGCCTTTGATTATACCTGGTTTATCAGACCAGAGCACCCCTCACATAGGTGTCTACTAGTTTTTTCTGGTTTATTATCATACTACATAGCCCTCCAGTTCCCAACTCCGTAGTGGCTTGTGTGGAAGTCATCACTGTCTCGTATGCAGTGTCCATTGTCCTTGTTAAACTGGCTTGAGGTGTTTCTAATTATTATAAGGCATATCCACTATGGTAATTTTTTTTCAGCCCATCTATAGATCTCATCAGCCAGAGAGGCAGTAACTGTGAAACCAGTTTTACTGTCAGAGGCAGGATGCATTTCCCCTCGTTATTCCTCTTATAGGAATTCCTGATCATTGTGAAATACAAGCTACTGACCGATACTCTGTGAAAAAAATCTTGTAACAATGGTGTCTTTAGATCACAAATAAGATCAACATTCCATGCTAAAGGCTTTCTGAACTGCTAAACTCTCACATATTGGACAAACTATTTCCATTCCACTCGCATATTTTGGGTCAAATTGTCAGCTGTTAATGAAGTAAACATTAGTTGAGTATTTGTCTTGGTGTTGGAAAAACAAAAGAAAAACTTTAGCATATGCCAGATTGATGCAACATGAGAACTCTGATAGCTCCCAAAAATCTGTCCGTGAATGAAAGCATAGTGATGTACAGTTGTACATTCTTAGTATATGAAGCTACAAATAGGTAGGACCCTACCAAATTCACAGTCCATTATGGTTCATTTCACAGCCATAGGATTTGAAAATTGGGAAATTTCACATTTCAGATGTGTTAAATCTGAAATGTCACTGTGTTGTAACTGGGAGGGGATCCCAACCCAGAAGGGGATTGTGTGTGGGGGGGTGGGGGTGGGGTGTGTGTGTGTGGTTGCAAACCTGTTGTATGCGTGTGGGGGTCACGGGATTGCCACCCTCACTTCTGTGCTGTCTTCAGAGCTGGACTTCTTGCCCCCATCAGTCCACAGCTGCAGGGGCAGGGGTCACTGTACAGCAGTGATTCTCAAACTTTTTGTATTGGTGACCCCTTTCGAACACCAAACCTCTGAGTGCAACCCCCCCCCCCCCTTAGAAATGAAACACTTTTTATATTTAAAACCTTATTTAAAATGAATTTTTTTCACTGCTTTTAAATTAAGACTAAACCACATTTTTATTGAATTAAATGTAAGTGGAAAAGTTATTCTTTAAGTTTTATTTTAATACTTGACTGCAATTAGTGAAGCAGCCAAAAATCAGTGAGATGGATGATGCTGTTTATTTGACACAAGAAGTTTTATTCTTGGTGTTTTAGAAAGGGTGCATCTGATGTCATCCCTCACATCAAGCCGGTTTTGAGATTTCGTCTTTATTGTGAGAAGGCTGGAGAATCCACTCTTGCATTCGTAGGTAGTAGGGAAATGGCAGAAGGACACTCAGGGCCATTTCAGACACCCGTGGGTATTCACTTGCAACTGAGCACCAGAACTGGTTTGGAGGCATCTGTGTGAATTTTGCTTTCACTTCATCATTGATCATGTTGACAAACTGTTCCTATGTGTGAATATTGACAGTAGGTAACTGCTCAGCTGTCACAGTGAAAGGATTCTTCACCAGGGAATGAAGCGCTTCTGGTAGCGCTAGGAAGTAGTGTGAGAACTCTTCGTGAAGGGCTCCCAAATGTTCACTGATCACTGACTTGACAGCACCATCAATGTTAACTTCTTCCTCCTCCTTGCTGAACAAGGAAAATGACAGAAACATGCCGTATCAGTCTGTGTCCAGCTTCCTGAACCACAGATCCAACTGAATCTGGAAGGCTTTGATTTTATTAGTCAGGTCTATTAATGTTGAATGTTTTCCCTGAAGTGACAGATTGAGATCATTAAGGCTACCAAAGATATCAACTAGGTATGCCAAGCAGAGAAGCCATTTCTTGTCACAGAACGTTTTGTTCAGCTTTTTTCTGTTTTCACAGGAAAAACTGTCATCGCTTCACAAAGTATAAAAACACACTTTAATGTGCGTCCCCTAGAAAGCCATCAGACTTGAGTGTGGCAAAGCAGAACTTCATATTTGCCACCCATTTCATTGCAGAGCTCTCAAAAGAGATGACTATTCAGAGCATGAGCTTTAATGTAGTTCACCGCTCGAATAGCAACATCCACCACAGCATTAAGGCATATTGGCAATGTCTTTGCAGCTAGGACTTGACAATGGATTCCACAACGAGTGACAATCACATTTAGGTGAGATGCACTTTACCTTCTGCTGAAAGAAAGACCATGCACCCATCATTGCTGGAGCACCATTGGTACAGATACCACATTTTTTTCCACTCAATGTCGTTGCTTTCAAAAAAGGCATTCACCTTATTGAAAATGGCCTGTGCTGTTGTGGTTGTTTCAAGTTGTTCACAGAATAAGAACTCATCCTTAACATCCCCGGCATTAACATAACATACGAATGCTATCGGTTGTGCGCAGTGAGTAACATCAGTAGTTTGATCAAGTTGCAGGCTGAACATACTGAAAGCCGAATATTTAATTTCGTGCACAACTTGGTTTTTTGATATCTTCAGACACGTCACATATTCTGTTTCACAGTATCATTAGACATGGAAAGCATAGTTCAGTTTTTTGGCAGTATCATTGCCAACCATAAGTGACATCTTTGCATGCTGGCAGAATAAGCGCCTCACCTACTGTATGTGGCGTTTTGGTATGGGCAATTCGTAGTGACACCACATAAGAGGCCTCCACAGCTGAGGACATTCGCTGTCGGAAACTTCCATCAGCATAAAGCCTGGCCTCCTTTGTTGCTGCTTCGCTGCATTTGAAAAAATCCACGTTTTTGATTTTTATGCTCAGGATGTCTAGTTTCAAGATGTCGATGCAGTTTGCATGGTTTCATTGATTCAGCAGACAAAACTTCATAGCAAATGATGCATTGCGGTTTTTCAATACCAGAGGCGGTGATACAGGTAAAACTAAGTTTTTAATGTAAGACTTGAGATACTTTTTTTTTTTTTTAGCGGTTTTAGCAGTACAGGTGGCTATTTTCAGGAGAAAGTTTGCACTTGTGTGTCTGACTGTTAATTAATTAAGTACTTGTTCAGCTGCTAAAGAATCAAGCCCTCTAATGTTGTCAGTACCAGGGCCAGCTGTAGGAAAAAAGGCGCCTGGGGCAAACTTCTATTTAGAGCCCTTTCTTTGGGGGTGGAGCAGGGCTGGAGGAGCTTGGGGCTCTGAGGTCTGCACGTGGTGGTGATGGGGGGGCTCACAACCAAGCACCTGGCTGGGCTCACAGCGGGTGGCGGGGCTTGGGGCTGACAAGCCTCAGCATGGCAGGGCTCCACCTGACAACCCCAGTACAGGGGTCGGGACTCACAGCATCCTGGATGCCCCAGCTCAGGGCTCACAGCCCCTCTCCTGGTTGGGGTCAGGGATCACAACACCACGCCTGGCTCAGGTCAGGGCTCACAGCCCCGTATGGGGGTCAGGACTCACAGCCCCGCTCCTAGCCAGGGTTGCGGTCGGGGCTTGCAACCCTGTGTGGGGGGTCAGAGTCGGGGCTTGCAGCCCCATGCCTGGCTGGAGCTCGCAGCCCTGCTCCTGGCCAGGGTTGGGGCTCACAGCCATGTGTCGCTGTTGGGGCTCACAGCCCGGCACAGGGGTCTGGGCTCACAGCCGTGTGCCGGGGTTGGGGCTCGTGACACCCCCCCCCCCAACATAACCAGGTTTGACCCCCTGAGGGGGCACAAGCCCCAGTTTGAGAACCAACACTGTACAGGGTGCACCCCCCCCCCCCCCGCCAGATGCAATTATTAGCTTGTTTCAATAAAATAGAGAGGTCAGGTGAACTTGACAGGATTTATTGATTGACACTTTACAGCAGCAAATAACACACGGGGCTCAATTCCCTGATTGATACCGCATCTGAAATGGATTTGTAGGTTAGTGATCTCAAGTGGTAGCCTCAAACTTGAGAACCAGTCTTAAGTTAACAAAAACAAGGGTGGGGGTGGGGCGGGCGTTCTGGTTTCAAATGTCATTAATTGAATGTCAGCATGGAGCATCCAGAAGCTGTCTGTCTTCATTCCCTGTCTGTGCTGAAAACACCGGTCTGTGTTTAGACACGGCTGTCTTTGCATCCACTGAATTGGATTTGTCACACAGTGCTGAGCTAGCCTTGCAAGATGGGAGGGATTCTGCTTTCCACTGAGATCCAAAAATGTAGCACAGGCCAACTACAGTCCACTTCTTTCGTGATATTTTTGTAAGCAGGCATCTCCAGCCTACAACTCTTATCAAAGTCAGGAATTGCAGTAAGCGAGGTTAAATCCACCTTCAACAGGTGCATTTTTGCAGGGTCAGAAATACGCGCTGCTTTTAGGAACCCTGCTGCAGGTTGTTGAAACTCTTGAGCCATTTTTGCTACATCGCTTGACTTTTCCCCATAGCAGTAGTATTGTCCATGCAAGAAAACACTTGCTGAGCATTGGCATTTAACTCAGCATTGTCAGTGATTTTCATTTGCCTGAGCGTCAGTCCAGAACAGTACATCCATTACTTTGGTGTGAACTTCATGAATTATGACCTGTTGAGATTTTTAATGTAGCTGACCAGTTTATCAACTTTACCAAACTAGCATCTCCACAGCTCACTGACCAGATAAATTATATGTACATTCCATGTAATATAGACAGCATTTGGCATTAGACTTTGTAAATCTGACTTGAAAGATTTCGTCGTGTAAGTTGCATCATCCCTTATGAAAGCAGATACTTTGTCAAAATTTGCACCATATTTTGAAATGGTTTTAATTATCACTTGAGAAACTGTAGTGGAGTTAACTGCATCCAAGTAAATGCAGTTGACTAGCACTGTTAGCTAGCCTGTCTGTATGTCTTTGGCCTGTTCAGAAATAAAATCAAACAGAACATGTGGTACATAGCTGTCTTGCTCATCAGTGGACTCATCAGAAATAATTGCAAAAGACTCATGAGTTAGAGAAAGCGTCTCCTCAAAATGTGTTGCAAAACCTTGGGAAGATAGTCCTGTCATAGCTTATTCGCACTTGGTAAGCAACCGGCATTTTGTAAGTTCTGTTGAATGAACTCACGCAGCTTTGGATGATCAAGTTTTTCCAACAGTGTATTGGCACTTGCAAATGCCACCAAGTTCCATTATAGCAAATGACGGGTATCAGCTCTGTCATCTTCTAAAAAAGAAGAATTTTGTTTTTGCTTTGTTTTCCAGCAATACACTAAGTTTAAAAAAAAAAATAAAAAAAATCTGTAGCCCTCTTTCTGCTTTGATGGTTTTCTGACTATACATGGTGCTGAACTGAATTGCCCAACGTGTGAGATCCAATGAAACATTGCAGCTTGTACAAAATAGTTTGTCGCCATTGGCCATGATCTGCTGCAGTAATCATTTTTGAGGATTTTGATTTACTTTGGACACTCACCTTATGGTAATTGCAGGTGTCTTCTGGTAGGCAATCAATGGAGATCACTACACTACAAGACCTCCCCATATCTATCAATCAGTTGAGCCCTTAGTGTGATTTGCTGCTGTAAAGTGTCAATTAAAAAAGTTCTATTAAGTGCCTCACCTTTCTTTCTATTTTTTTTTTAAATAAGATGATAATTCTATCTGGAATGGGGGGCAGTTGCCTGTACAATGTTCCCTCCCCAGGCAGCTGCAAAGGGAGGGGGACAGGAAGTGAGTGGGGAGGAGGGGTGTGGAGCTATCTGCATCTGGAAGAGCGCTCCAAAAGCAGCCCTGCAGGGAAAGAGCAAGTCCTGTCCTGCCCCAGTTCTGCCTGGATTAGGAGCCCTGTGCTGGGTCACTCCCAGCAGCACAGGAAGATCAGACCCAACTCCACAAGCCTCCTCCAGCTGCAAGAACCTCTGGGGCTGCTACCTGTCTGTTACAGCTGTCCCCCTGCTGGATTCTTTTCCCCCCGGCCATGGAACTGACCAAAGTCACAGCCTGGCCCTGCTCATGGAAATGGCTTATGCAGACTAACTGGAGCCATTGCTCTACTCAGAAAGGGGGGGGGGGGCTTTTCGCTCCTTTGTCTAGCTTCTTTGTTCAGACCCAGCTCGGTGTAGGGGTGCTCTGCCCAGGTATGCAAGACCTAAAGTGGCCATATAGCTAAGCATATGAGTCATACCTGTGGCTCAGAACATGCCCAGGCATGCCTATGCTTACCTGTAGTTTTCCCTGCCTTCTCTCCTCCCCCGTATTAAGGGGAACCAATCAAAGTTACTGGTGGGAAACTGCCTAAGTTTGCCTTTAAAACCAGACATTTTCTGATCAGACCCCCGGAGAAGGTCCTTGCTTTGCCACCTGGTCTGATCAGCTAGGGGTCTTTGGGGGTCCCTCTCCCCGCTCTCACTTGTTTTTGAGCATACCCCCGTTTTAAACTCCCCTCCCACGAACAACGAATTTGTGCCTGGAGATCTCCTGATTATTGTAAGCAAATCGAGTCTTCTCTGCGTCCTCTGATGCTGAAGCTGCTGCTGCTGCTTTGGGGATTGGTAAGAAAAAACCTCTTGCACATTCCCCTTGTTTCAACTGCTGGCTTTCTTTCCCCAGCAGGCAGACCCAAGCTAACTCCTTGGTCTGTATCCTGGGCACACACCACTCTGCCCTCTGGAACTACCCCTAGTATAAGGTGCACCCATTAGGTTTAGTATTTAGTCTAGATAAATTGTAATTTCATTTTGCATAGCTGTGGTTGTTAGCTTTAAAGAATTGTTTGTATTGTGCTCTGTAAGTAAGTTGTTGCATTGTGTTCTGTTACTTGCAACTTGTGTAATGTTGGTTAAGATAGATCATAGATAAGATTTTGCTGTGTTCTGTATAAACCCCCCAACCTCATTCCTCTACCACTGTCTCTCTCTCTTTTAATCCCTTCCACCATGTGCTCACCCCCCCCCCATAGCTGCCAAACCTCAATTGCATTACTAAAGTCTAGCATAAAAACCCCATTGGTTACCTTTTTTCTCTCTAACACACCTCACATTTTACACTTACACCACTGTGACCCATTTTTACCTAGAGTTGTTGGTTATTTAACACATTTTACCCATAACTGTTAGTTGGTTATATGCTGCTGTGACGCACCCTTTACATAGAAATTGTTAGCTACCTGTTACATTTGTACTTCAGTGTTAATTGGTTACCAACTGTATTGTTCCCCACTGTATTGTACCCCACTATTGAAACCCCCTATCCTGTTTACTAAAAGAAAGCCCTCCCCAATTGTCTACCTTAACAAACCCCATACCCCTCACTATTGAATTTTTCCCTGTTTTTTTATAATAGAGTTTATTTTGCACCCCACCAGTGCAGTAATTGTCCCCCAAGATCCCCTACTTGCTGGCAGGGACACTACCCAGCCCAAGAGCATCCTGGGGGTGGGTCTGAGCTCTCCCCAAGAGCAGCTGTGCAGGGGATGGACCTCCCCAGCCCAGCCGGAGCTAGGGGCCCTCTGGCTGGGGCACTCCTAGCATAAGGGGGAGATGGGCTTTCATGGGGAAGGGCTTATTTCACAGTCCGGGACATATTTTTCACTGCAGTGAAATTGGTAGGGCCATACAAATACTGGTGGCAGCCAATTCCAAAGTGTCTTTGCATGTGTTTGTTCCATTTATGTGCTGGAAGCATGCCTATCATTGCCATCATAAACAGCTGTTCGTTATCTGCTGCCTGTGTTACCCAGGATTTTCAGAACCCAAAGCAGTGGTAATTTTAATTCTTTCACCCCAGGCAGTGTCAGGAATAAATCAGTGGCAACACAGTGCTTCTGGCTGATGAAAAATTGATACAAGTGTGTGTGCTCTTTATTCCTGCAGGCATTCTGTGCCGAAAATGTCTGTGCTGAAAATTAAAAATTCTGCACACAATATTTTAAAATTCTGCACGTTTTATTTGTCAATAAGTAAATGCAGAGGCTCCAGCATGGCAGTGGGGTACACAGGCCACTGGCTGCACAAAGTGGGAGATCACCCTGCAGCCCTCCACCCCCAGGACACAGACTCAGGGGTGAGGCTGCACCTGATCCTGACAGCACAAGGCCTGGACATGCCCCAGAAACCCCATGGGGCCCTGCCTCTCTGCACCAGGCACAACAGGTGTGGGGCAGGCAGGCTCAGCCAGGCAGGATCCAGATGTGGAGGGATCCAGGTGTGGGGTGAGAGGATTCTGTGTGGGACAATCTGGGTGCAGGCAGCTCAGTGGGGGGTTTAGGTGTGTGGGGGATCTGGATTCACAGAGGCTTGTGGGTGGGGTTTCCAGGTGCAGGGGCAATTGGACTATGCAGGGGTTTCCAGGTGAAGGTGGCCAGAGCTCAGTGGAGGGGTCTTGGTGCTGGGGAAGTGGGGCTTGGTGGGGTGGGGGTCTAGGTGCAGCTAGTTGGGGGTCTGGATGTGGGGGCTCAGTGGTGCAGAGGGTGTGGGGGGTGGTCTGGGTGCAGGGGTGGGGGTCTAGAGGCAGGGGTTATGGGTACAGGGGACTCCAGATGCAGGGGTTGAGGTTCAGTGGGGTGGGGTTTGGGTATGGAGGACTAGGTGGGTTCTGGATGTACTGGGTGAGTCTTGGCAGGGGTGTCTGGGTATGGGAGGTCCAAATGTACAGGGGTTGGGTGGATGGGGGAGCAGCTGTCTGTACAGTGACCCCTTCTCCCCCCACAGCTGAGGAGCAATGTGGGAAGGAAACGGGAGGATGCAGAGCTTCCTGCAGCTGGGGTAGGTCTCTGGAGGTGGGTCTGACACAACTCCAGTCACTCATAGAATCATAGAATCTCAGGGTTGGAAGGGACCTCAGGAGGCCATCTAGTCCAACCCCCTGCTCAAAGCAGGACCAACCCAACTAAATCATCCCAGCCAGGGCTTTGTCAAGCCTGACCTTAAAAACCTCTAAGGAAGGAGATTCCACCACCTCCCTAGGTAACCCATTCCAGTGCTTCACCACCCTACTAGTGAAAAAGTTTTTCCTAATATCCAACCTAAACCTCCCCCTCTGCAACTTGAGACCATTACTCCTTGTTCTGTCATCTTCTACCACTGAGAACAGTCTAGATCCATCCTCTTTGGAACCCCCTTTCAGGTAGTTGAAAGCAGCTATCAAATCCCCCCTCATTCCTTGCAGGGGAAGAGGAAGTCCCATTGTCCTCCTGCCTCCAGCCCAGTTGGGACTAGCAGCTGATCCCAGCTCAGGGTAGGAGCCACAGGCTGGGGTTTCCCCAGCCACCTGGTGTTTTACCTCTCTGCTGGCTGCTTCAGCTACCTGAAGCAATGTACCTGCGCAGCTAGGGAGTGGTGCGTGACTGCTCTTGCAGCTTACCTTTGCTTCCCTGTCAGTCATTTTTTCTATGGGGAAGCAAAGAAACGCACGGGGGACATGAATTCTGCACACGTGCAGTGGTGCAAAATTTCCCCAGGAGTAGCTCTTATCTAAAACTGTTTATTAGATTTAAGCACACAGACAGAAACAATAGGTTTAGAACATCCCAAATAATTACCTAGAATCTGAGATGATATCGAGTAATTAGCAGATCAGCGATGGCCAGTCACTTCCCTGCCATGGAGTATGGTGTCAGAAAAAAGTCTCTCAGGATAGCTTCAGAGAACTGATCCAAAGCACACTCTCTCTAGTCTTTTTAGAACTAAACTACAGAGCTCATACTGGGTCATTACATCTCCTAACTTCACTAAACTACCTACCAACAAAACATGCCTAACAATCTTGGGCATATGTCTACACTGCACTTTCATTAGTAAAACTTTTGTTGATCAAGGGTGTGAAAAAACCACCTCCCTGACTGACAAGTTTTACTGATGAAGAGCGCTGGTGTGGACAGTGCTTTGACGGCGGGAGATGCTCTCCTGCTGATGAAGCTACCATCCCCTTGCTGGGGGTGGTTTTAATTTGTTGGCGCACAGAGCGACTACACTGTATGCCTTACAGCGCCGCTGTTCTGCTGTAGCGGCACACCTCTGCCACTGTAAGGAGTGCAATGTAGACATAGCCTTAGTTGTAATAAGCTTCTATATCAAAGGCACCCAAGCTCAAGATCTCAACCATGTACTTAGTTTGTCTCAATTTGTTGACTCTCTTCTCCCCTCTTTCTGATTAGCAGAAACCTGCAAGCCTGCAGCCAACACTAGACCTTGCCCCTAGAAGCCCTGCTTATTCAAATGAACCCTTCCCTATGTGATGTCTATTTTATTAATTCATGTCGGCTGAATGCACACAATATGATTGCCATTGGCTTAAGCAAATTCTGGGATAACTTTACCCCCAATTGCAGGGCAACACCTGTGTCATGCTGCCCTATCAGTTGTGTTCTTACTGCAAGAAAATGAAATTGTTTAGATGTATTTTCTATTTGTAGGATGACCTTTATCAGACATGTCTAAAAATACTGCACGTCACGATTTTATCAATTAAGCAAACATTTCTCAAGTTTTGTTAAAAACAAAACCTGGACCAAAGATCAGAGGATATAAGTGATAGAAAAACACAAGATAAGCCTACCAACTCAAACATGGTTAAAACTGTGCACGTAGATTTTCACTTCCCTGGACAAAATGTGTTGAACTTTGTTCATAATATGTCTGTGTGTGCTATACAATGCAAATATAATGGAGATCATCTATGTAAGGGAGGAATAGGAAGAGGTCTCAGACTTTCTTAGTATCTGAGTGTAGTCTTCCTTTTCACTAACGCTTACTTATAAAGGATCCCAGATTTCTCAGAATTGGACCATGCTTGGCAGAAAAACCTTTGAAGAGTTGTGCTCACAAAGGGGGCTGTCTTTTAAGAAAATGTTCTCAGAACAATTGCTGGAAGTAGTGAGTGATGAGGTGAATGCAGCCATTTGTGACAAAAAGCCTCCATCTTGTTCAAAAGCTACAAAAATGGGGCATTAATATTTGGAAGCAAGATCCTGGGAGGAGCATAAGCCCCAAGGGAAAAATGTGCAATATGCATCCTAATTTAAAAGGGATGAAAGGTTTACTAAACTGCCCTAAAACCACAAGGGAGCCCAGAGTTTAAAACCGCTTGCCTTTGGAGGGAAGCCAGTTATCTATCACCGGTGTGGAATGACAGGTCACATAAAGCCAAATTGTCCAGACATTAAAGAATGTACAGCCTGCACATGCAAATTCTGCATTGGATATTAATGCTGTTGTTAGATCCAGATGCTAACTGTGTAAGCAGTAACATTGCCATCTTGTATGTGAATGCTGTTACTGTAATGTCAGGAAGTAGTCCCACAGATGCAGAATATGGGGTTAATAATAAGGAATTCATGGAGAGCATAAGAATTAACGGGTAAGAGCTATTTAGTGTAGCACGATACAGCATCTGACATTACTGGCCGGTAAAGGTATAACACTTCTGGCCCTAGCTGGGTTTCCTAGTCTCTGCCTTTGGCTAAGATTCACCTGCAGTGGTTTTGTGGTAGGCATTGGGGATCATCGTCCAGCTAGTGTTCTAATTGGCAATGACATTCTAACTAGGTTGCATCCAGTTAATGTCATAAATAGGTCCCAGGGACCAGGTGATTATGACACTTTCATCTTGCCTGTTGTTGGGTAAGGATATGACAACTTCATCAGGTTGATATCCTGGCCGGGGCACAAAGAAAGCATGAAGGTGATTGGACAGTTACCCTCTACTCATGTAGAAAATTGTGACAAGAAGGGAATTGGAGCTAAATAGAATAAACCACCAGTTTGGGATCCTCTACTCTATTCTCTGCTCTTTGCCCTGATTGAGCATTCTCAGTATGGCCCCTTCAGTGACAGCGGTCACAACCATAATATTGGGGAATATTTTATATATATATATTTTTTTTAACCTCAGCTGAACAGTGGCAGTGAATCAGTCCTAAATAACTGGGGGGTGATGGGAAATCTCTCTGCTACTGGTCAGGAGATTAGTTTTCAACAGCAAAGGGAAGAGGGGACAAAAGTGTGTCTGTTCTGAGAGGACACCCGCAATATCTTCGGTGGTTTAACAAATATTGTTGAATTATGTAGATTTCTTTTTTGTGGGTGGGTGGAGGAAGGGTATGTGTGTGTACCCTCAAGATGGCTGACAATCAGTTTGGGGTGTGTTGGGATAAACTATAGGGGAAAATTATGTATCAATAGTGTGATTGTATAACTTAGACTGCACTGTAATGTGCAAAAGGGCAAAATTATGGCTGCATCTTGACCTTCTGAGCACTTTTATCCATGTAATCTTAATAGCTGGTTATACACTGACCAGTGACTTTATAATCCATGCTATTGCGAGGATCCATGTTTCTGTGTAAACTGTGAAAATTTGAACCACTGTTGGCAGTGATCCATAAACTGCTTTCTTGGTCATTTCAACAGAAAATGAACTGCCTGACAAGGTCGTCTGGGTGACAGGAGCCTCAAGTGGAATTGGAGAAGAGTTAGCTTACCAGCTAGCAAACATAGGGGCTCTAATTGTGCTTTCTGCAAGAAGAGAGAATGAATTGGAAAGGGTGAAACAGAAGTGCCTTGGTAAGTAAAAAAGTAACTTCCATATTATTGATCTGGCTTTTGCCATGGTAGAGTTGTTGTATGGATTACGTTTTTTTTTTCTTTTACAACAGGAGTAAAGTCATAATTAAAAGACAGTTCTGAGCTTACATTTATTATAACCTAGATGCTTTTCTTTGAGCTGTGTATTCTTAGAACATGTATTTTAGAAAGCTCCAGCTGAAGGACACAGTTACAAGAGCAGTAAATGAAAAATGTTTAAGTGCTAAAGTTGCAGATGCATGTGTAGGCACCTAGTGGGATTGTCAAATCACTTATCTGCTATTTTAGGGAACTTAAGTCTTGAAAATAAAAAGCTGTTTTCAAAGGATCTCAAGGGCACTGTGCCAACAGGGTGTGGTCATGTGGAAATTCCGGCAGGCTTAGTGTAAAGTTACACAATATTTGAGCTGTCCAAGATGTGCAGCTAAACTTGCCTTTGTGGCAGTTTGTAATCTTCAGCACCATCTTATAGCACCTAAACTTCTTGGTGGCTGTAACTAGCTCCTACTCTCTTACAGATGGGGGTGAGAGTATGCTGCTATAGTCCCTGTTGTGTAGACATGGCCTCACTGAACAGAAACATTCAGGGGTCCAGTCTGCCTTCAACATGTTTGAACAGGGTAATGGCAAGGTTGCACAGGTGTCCCTGAGGAAATCGTTTACCCTGTGGAATATTTTATTGGTGTCGATGAATGAAATGCTAGCTTGACATGCCAACAGCGGTGGCTTCGATCTCCACAGAATGGGGTTATTGCATCCAGGTTTACAAGCAGGGACTCAACCTTTGCCACAAATGCAACGTCTCTAATGAAAAAACACGTGTTGGGGGCAGGGACAAGGTCCAACACAGTATTTGCCCCGCACTCTGGAAACCAGATTCAGTCTAGCCTGCATATATTGGATTGCTATAAATGTAATCATTAACACATCCTGCTGCAGCCCTCTACTTTCTCTCTAGTGTGCAGATGATGGAAGGAGACAGATGAATGTAGTTATGGCCCAGAAACAATCAAAGATGAAAGAGAATTAGTTACCAGGTGGAGTCTAATTAAAAACACAAATAGATATTGGGATGTGCGGGAGGGGAATAATTTTGTTGCCTTTGTGTAAAGAAGACTCACAAGCCACTATTTAGGAAGCAAGCTCAGTGCAATGGTGAAAAAGGTCAGTTCTTCAAAACAAATAGAAAAGCTGACGCATTCAGCGCGAAGACTTGGCATTGATGGCACTTGGCTTTGCTAACGTATTCATCAGTCTGAAAGCCTCCTAAAGAGCACTCGGTGTAAGAAACAGACACGTGATACAATAGTGAAAATATCTTGAGATGCATTTAAGCCTCTTCAAATCCTTCATAACAAAAAGAAATTGATAAACGCAAGCATTCTGCTGTACCATAAAGTACTATTAACAAAAGAAATAGCAGCTTGACACAGTGAGGGACTGGGGATTGGTCCAGCAGGAGAGGTGGTGTCTATAGAGTCCATCCTCTGCCCTCTCCCAAAGAGTGTGGATTCACTGGCTCAAGCTGATGAAACTGCTCAGAATGTCAGGGCTGGCTTAGAAGTTTTGGGATCTGTGATTGGCATGGAACAAACTCTGGCTAGCTTTACACTAAATCTTTCTACTGCTTAAATAGAAGCAGAAAGTTGTCAGCACACATTTTAAGTCATATAATCTGAGTACGCTTGATGTGGAAACTGAGACAAACAAAACCACTTTTGAGGCTGGAACCACATCTTAATGTACAAGAGCCAGTTTAAGTTATTGAACATCTATGCCGTTTGCTTAGTACTTGGTTTGCCAACTAAAACTCTTACAAAAATAGTTGGGGGGTTTTGTGTTTACATGCTTCCTTTCTCTCCTGTTGAAAGGAAAAGAACCTGTCTTTTGAAAATATACTGTGTGAATGGCCTTCCCAGTAAGGCCAGCATATGTGATTCATTAGTGATAGGATGTCTTGGAACACTTCATGGCCTTCTGATGCTTTTCTTATTCTTGTGGGAAGTACTTAAAATCATTCACGTGTTTCCCAGGCAGAGGGCATTAAAAATAGCCACTGAAGTCCCACCAACCTTCCCTGACTCTCTGGTTCTTGTCAATTAGCCTTACAAGTTTACTGGGATTTGAATATTACAGTCACTTGAGATCATTTATTTTTTATTTTATAAAATCTTGAGAGGACAATACCCTGCATGCTCTCAGGAATGCACACAGCTGAACAGTTTAACCTACAGGCAAAATGTGAAGGATCCTGATACTCTGTGCTTCTGAAGGCCTTGGTTAAAATCCTAATTTAAAAAACCATATTGGAGTGGTTATAAGGAATGTGTAAATTCCTTGTAGGCTGGAGTATATTGGTATGTTCAAGGTACACAAACTCATTTAATTTAATAGTACTTTGTGTTGGTACTGTTGCTATGATAGCACTCCATTAACTGATTCTGTGTTTGAGAAAACAAGATCTGTTCCCTTCCCACTTAATGGAATTTCCTTTTTGGAAGCTATGTTGGTGGTGAGGCTGTTGGATTTACTTTTTTTTTTTAAATATCAGGAATTAAATGTGCCTTATTGGTATCTTGGATGGAATGCTCCTTTTAAATACTTTCTTTTACTTTAGAGATCTCCAACTTGAGCAGTAAAGATATCCTTGTTTTGCCCCTTGATTTGACTGATAGAAGCTCCCATGAAGCTGCAACTAAAACAGTTCTTCAGCATTTTGGCAGAGTGAGTTGAATTTTGGGCAGAATCCTTCCCATCCCTCCCTCCCAGTTTACACCCACCCCTATCCCTCCACCTTTATTCTTTGGTTTTGTTTTTATTTCCAGTAATTCAGCAAAGTTGGTTACCCATTTTGTGTGTGTGTGTGTGTGTGTGTGTGTGTGTGTGCGCGCGCATGTGTTTGTGTGGATATCAAGTCCTTGATCCTTCAATTGTTTGCTTGTGGGCATGCCATTGAGGTCAGTGGGGCTCTGCACAGGTGCAAATAGATTCTTAGATCCTTACTCAAGTTAATTTGATTGTTCCTGATCTGTGGTTTGTATAACCTCATTTCTAGACCCATGCTGAAAATGGAATAACCATAACTCTCTGTGTGTATTGGTCTGAAAGTTGAACACAAGACATGGAATTCAGAGACCTTCATGTCGCAGTGTTAGTAATATCAGTTTGTGTTAGCTACCATGCACAACAGAAATGTACATAACTCAAAAGTTCATAATCAAGAATGTGGGGGGGGGGGGTGTCAAATATTTTCCTGTGCATAGGTGTTCTGCTCCAGATGCCGGGCTCTGCTGTTGTCCCTTTAACTTCAAACATAATCTGAAGTGGGAAGTTTTCAATAGTGCCCATAGTCCCCTTGTCATTTTATGCTTTTACAGCCTGTTTTTGTAATTGTCTTTCTCTCCCTCATTGCTGTCTCCTCCAGTGGAACTCTGGGCAGACCTAAGAGTCAACCCACATGGACCATCTTGCAGGACCAGGGCCATAGATGTTGCTTGCTACAAGATTACAGGCGCTTTTTTAAATGTATTTAGTTTTAAATCCTGCTATGTGGTTTCCATCTGCAAGTGTTCCTCTAATGGACCTGGGCTACTGCTCAGCATAGTTACATTGAGCTGTGTTTGTCAGCTTTTTACTAACCCAGCACCAAAATTAGCCAAACCTCCTCTTTGTGGTAGAAACCCACAACAATTAAGTCTCTAAAATGACTCAAACATCTCCTGCAGTAGCTAATAGTAGCCCAATGCTACAAAAGCTAGAAAATATTAGGGAGAGAAAAGCTGGGCAAAACTCATGCTTCAGGAAAAAAAAAAGTGGTGGTGGTTAAAATGTGTATGTATTTGTTTCTTTTCTGAAGATTGACGTTTTGGTGAACAATGGTGGACGTTCCCAGCGCTCCCTGTTTGTGGATACAAAGGTGGAAGTCTACGCTGCCATAATGGAACTTAATTACCTGGGTACAATCTCCTTAACTAAACATGTACTGAATCACATGGTCCAAAGGGAGAAAGGGAAGATTGTAACTATGAGCAGTGTAATGGGCATCATGGGAGCCCCCCTCGCCACGGGATATTGTGCCAGCAAGCATGCCCTCCAGGTAAGCTAAACTCCGTCTGGCTTGCTAGACTAGTGGTCTTGGAACACAGTGACCTTGTATCTTCAGGAGGCTTTATTGCTATAGCAGGTAGTCTTTGCAGAAGCTTTTATTCTAACCAACATCCAGCAAGGAGAGACTTGGCTGAAGACATGTACGCTTATTGTGGGTCCCCTGCCCAAATATTTTAAAGCTCCTCCGAATTAACAGAAAGGGCTGACTATGGATGACACTCCCCTCCCAAACCTGGGGACACTGACCAGGAAAAGTCTCCTATTCATCTGTCCTGTCCTCTTTGGATAGCAACCAACTCACTGGGGGGGTGCTGCAGGGGCCTCAGTTAGGGCTAACAGATTTACAGCTGAAATAAGATCACAATTTTTTGCCTGGCTGGCTGTCTTCCCAGGCTTGTTAGGTAAAATAGTATGGAGATATTGGGATCCAAAAGCCATGAGTTAGGCCCCCCAAATCCTAGGCACGGACTCTGTGGGTGCTCTGGGGCTCGAGCACTCGGGGGCGGGGGGAATAGGGTGTGCTCAGCACCATGAGCCAGAGCTTGAGTGTGGAATGTGATGAGTTCCATGCTGATGATAACTTCTGCTCTTGGGACAGGGAGTGTTTGTTTTTTCTTGTAAACAGGCAGGGTGATTAAGATAACAAAAGGCTTGTCATTAAATTAAGGATCATCAGATGATCCTGAAAGCAGTGCCAGGCACTCTAGTTAAAAGATAGGAAACAAAGGGTAGGAATAAATGGCCTATTTTCAGAATGAAGAGAGGTAAATAGTGGTGTTCCCCAAGGACTTGGACTGGGACCAGTGATGTTCAACATTCATTAATCAGCAAAAAGGGGTAAACAGTGAGGTGGCAAAATTTGCAGATACAAAATTACTCAAGGTAGTTAAATCTGAAGCAGACTGCAAAGAGTTACAAAGTGATCTCACAAAACTGGGTGACTTGGCAACAAAATGACAGATGAAATTCAATGTTAAATGCAAAGTAATGCACATGGCAAAATATTATCCCAACTATACATACAAAATGACGGGGCCTAAATTAGCTGTTACCCTTCAAGAAAGAGATCTTAGTCATTTGCAGTACTCTGGAAGCGAAGTACTGCAAATTTATAAGAATCCTTCTCACTGTGCCTGTATCATCCTGAACTGCAGAACACTCATTCTCCAACTTCAAAAGACTTAAATAATCTCCAGTCATCAATGGGACAGACGCAACTAAATAATGTAGCTGTCCTTAATGTGCATCAAGACCATGTCAGGGAACTAGATGTAAATAAGATTAGCTTTCTGGAGGAAACGGTCAGCACAGTGAGACATAATGTCTTTAAAGTGTGATGTTAGTGAAGACAGCTTGTAGGTGGTTGCAATGATTTCAATATACTGTAATTCAGGATGTAATTATGTTCATAACTTAATTATTAAAATAGTAAAGATACCAACGATACACATTCAATAACTAGAATATGAAGTGTTTTAAAATATGCTGAAAATAGCCTCCCCCAAAACTGGCAGAGCACTCCGTCTCTTCTCCCCTCCCCCCAAAACACTCTCACATGCTCTCTTCCCCCTCCCATCCCCCCTTCAGAAGCACTCACTGGCAAAAACAAAAGTCCGTACCTATGCCCAAAATCATAAGTGGTCTAAACATCACAAGAACTTGGTGTGGTTGTTTTTGTTTTTTGTTAATTCTTTGCCTTCTGGCTTTAGAGCCTTTTAGGGTGCCCCCCTTCAAGCTGTTTCTGGCCCTTAAGTAGTTCTCTGAAACCATATTTCCCCTTCAGTGAAAGCTGAGTTTCTAATAATCGCTTGACTCTAGCAGCTGGGGCTTTAAGGAAGACACCAAAAACCCCAAGACTCAATAAAATCCTAGGATTTGGCAATGCTATACGTCAAGTGGCACAGTGAAATCATCAACACAGAAACCATTGATATAGGACATACTATATTACAGCCCTGTTTCCTTGGAAGGCTTTTTTATATTGTTGTAAATATAAAAGGGTTATGAACAACCTCCCTTCCCACGGTGTTTGTAATTCTGAGGGTCTACTGTACACTGAATGTTCACTTTGGTATGGGGGTTTCCTTATTTATATTTTGAAATAGAAATAATCCCATATGAGACCTACAGCCTTACTGGCTGAAATACATATCTCTGAAGGAGAAAGCCATGAGTGGCAATGGGAATTCTTTGTGAAAAAGGGAATTGTCCTTCATGGGCTGGAATAACTGATGGAAGTTTGGGCCCAGTCCTTTGAATTTTGGGCACTTTGTCTTTCATGACTTTCAATCGGTGGCTCATGGCATCTTGTGAAGTACCTGGTATCTTTCAGCATCCTGCCCTTTATTCTCACACATCACCAATTTGTTGCAAGAAATGGTATGTTTTATCTTTACCAGTGCAGAAGGCTCTCAGAGCAATAGACCAGGAAACACAATGGCTGTGAGGGTTGCATATGAATTTGTATAACTTTATGGGGTTAGATATGATCTGCCGTCAACACTATTCTATGAACTGTTGCTAAAGTGTGATTTGTTTTCAGCTTAAACTGCAGTGACTTTGTAAAATGGCACGTTCTTACTCAACACCTGACCTGAAGGTGCACACAGCAGATATTTGCTTAGTTCACTGGAACAAAATTTTGTAAAGCAAAGGGCTGGCATAATAAGCCTGTCAATAAGCTATGAAAGAATGAGCCCAATTCTGTTGAGGAGGCACAAGACTGTTGTCAGCTGTTACTGAAAACTTACTGCTGAAATCATAGGTGGAGGTTCAAGTTCTCAATTAAAGTCAGCTTTTGAATTCTACACGGAGGAGAGCTGATCTGGAAGTCATTGAGAGAAAAAGCATATGAACGTGATCACCCTCCCCCAGGGTCAGTTCTGTAGTCTTGTTTCTGACTGTAAACTCAATTCTGACTGCTTTTTTGTCTAAGCACAATTCACCCATTATACATCACTGTGTGCACACGCAAGGCTCTGTAAATCCCTAGCTGTAGACCACTTTGCTAAGTGGTGTTAAGGTTGGGTTGTTTTTTTGTTGTTTTTTTTTTTTTTTAAAGCCCCAGGACCCTGAAAGTTAACTTTAGCTTAATCTAACATTTGAAAGCATGGAAATGAACAATTATACCACTCCACCAGCCTTCATCTCTAGCAAAACAAGCCCCAAATCACCTTTCCTCTGTTTCTTTCACACCTAGAGCCTGGTTCTACAAACTATTCACATAGCTTCCTACAGGCTTGCAAAGCAGAGGGCTTGATCCTACAAGATGTAGTGTTCTTTTGACCAAAGGCTTTAAAGAAATTCAGGATAGGGTAATGGATATCTTCTTGTAAGAGTCAATGTAGTGATTCATTGACTACCCCACTACCATCTTAAAATGTCTGTGATGTGACAAAATGAGGAAGTCTGCATTCTTTAAAAGCACAAACCTGCAACTTGAAGACATTGTATTTGTAAAAACTTGTATGTATAATGCTAGTTAGTGTGATGGCAGAGGAGCACTCTTACCTTAGGTTTTGAAGTGGCTTTAATTCCATGATCTGGGTCTAGGAAGTGGATCTACATGTAATTGTTTTGTAGTTGTTGGTTCTTAATTGGGGGCACGTGGAGTCTTAATGAAGAATGCAGAATGATGGACTTCAGTTTGCTCTTCATACAAATTCCTAATTTGATAATTGGTAGCACATGGTGCCTCAATGGGGGCACTGACAGTCTTCAGTATTCACCCTAATTAGGAATTTGTATTATTGGTGGCACATGGAGTTACACTAAAGAATAGACAGCATGCTAAGACATCATAGATCAATCAAAAATTTCTAAAATAGGTGCCTTTGCTAGAAGTAAAGGCTGCTAGTTCTGGCAAAGTAGCCGTGCAGTTAGGAGCACTGCTTTGTAGTCATTGAGTTGAAAGTGCAGATGGATGGGTAACACTTTTCTGTTCTAACACCATCCTTCCCCTCCCCAAATGCACTCCAGCGAGGGCGTCACCAAGAGACAGAGTGAGGGGTGCTGGATGGCCTAACAGTGTATTTCTATACTTTCAAATGTTGGGCTTTCTTTGAAGCCTATCCTAATAGCTAGGTTTCTTTTGAGGGTGCTTGTCTCTTAATAGCAATAATATAAAATCAGCGATCTGTATTCTCAGCCATTTCCACGACCGCCCCTCCCACTGTCCCCCTCCCCAAAAGAAACCATGACAAAAAACAATAAAAGCTACAGCAGTGAGTCACATAGCCCAGGTCAATGGACTCGGGGTTTTTTTAAATGCAGTGTAGGCATTAGGCACTATGTAGTGTGACAGACCCAGACATGTGGGGTACAGAAGTCTGGTCCTTTCACCCACCCACTGCTAAAGGATCTCCCCCTCGCCCCCCCCCCCAGCCTAAGGGGAGGGATCCACAGGACCTGGATTCCAAAAAATTACGGGGGACAAAAAATGAGAAAACAGGAGTGTGGTCAAAGGGTCAAATGAAGTGAACCAGCTGGGGACACCGAGCAGAGAACCCCGGACAGTACAGAAGTCTGGTCCTATTGGGATCCGGGAAGTGGGCGGGCGAAGTCCGAACCTCGGAAAGTACAGAAGTCTGGTCCTATTGGGATCTGGGAAGTGGGCGGACGAAACCCGAACCCCGGACAGTACAGAAGTCTGGTAGAAGGCAAATATACTAGCCACTGGATAGTTTTCTGTTCCCTGAGTGACCAGAGCAGGGGCTGCACTAGAGCAATCAGGAACCTGCTGGAACTAATTAAGACACCTGGAGCCAATTAAGAAGAAACTGCCAGAATCAATTAGGACAGGCAGGCTAATCAGGGCACCTGAGTATAAAAAGGAGCTCACTTCAGTTTGTGGCATGCGTGCGAGGAGCTGGGAGCAAGAGGCACACGAGTTGAGAGTGAGAAGAGTTGGAGGACTGAGGCGTACAAGCATCAGCAGACCATCAGGAGGAAGGTCCTGCAGTGAGCATAAAAAATGTGTTGGGAGGAGGCTATGGGGAAGTAGCCCAGGGAGCTGTAGCTGTCACGCAGCTGTTATAGGAAACCCTATAGACCGCTGCAATCCACAGGGCCCTGGGCTGGAACCCGGAGTAGAAGGTGGGCCCAGGTTCCCCCCAAATCTCCCAACTCCTGATCAGACACAGGAGGTGTTTGACCATGGGTTCTACCAGAGGGGAAGATCTCTGAGGCAAGCAAAATCCGCCAATACGCGCAGGACCTCACCAAGGTAGAGGAGGAACTTTGTCACAGTAGACACAGACTGTAGTTAAAAATTCTGTTATGAGCCAGAATAGACTCCAGCTCACCTTCCAAAGCTGTTGGCTCTGTGGAACCAAGAGAAAAAAGGGGACAAAATGTTTAAGTAAATGTGACTTGGAATACTTAAGTGGCAGTTCTGAGTAAGAATCTGCCTTTTTTACATTGCTCTTCCTTGTGGAACAGCATTTCAAACTGTGTTAAAGGGGAGAACCTAACTGAGGATGTGGAAGGAAAAATACATACTTGACTGTCTCAAGTACCACCCTCTACTACTCTGTGTACAGGGTCTCTTATGGGACACACCTGCACTTTCACTTTTAGTTAAGAAGTTTCTTGATGCAGTTAAGTAGAAGGGGCTGGTTACTTATCTCCTTAAGTTTATGATTTCTAAGCTAGAAGTTTCTCAAAGCAGTTACCTAATAATAAACTTGCAGTAGGTTGGGGGGTGTTATTTTGGCCTGTTTACTCCCTACACTGTGGTGTGAAGTTACAGGGTAGGATATGCCCTGTGACAATCTGTGTGGCAAATAGAGTCTGGAACTGCAGGATACTTCTACCAGGAGGGTTTATTCCTGATTCTCTTCACCAGGCCATAAATCAACTACTTTTCAACCATGAACTCCATGCAGAACATGTCTTTGAATCACATGTTCCCCAAAGCAGCCACTGTACAAATGTTAATAGCTACAGAGCTTAGGAAAGGCTCCGCTCTTACCTTAACAATGAGTGGGATGTGTCCACGCTGCACGTGGGAGGTGTGATTGCAGCAAGCATAGACCTACCCAAGCTAATTCTGATCAAAGCTAGCTCTAGATCAAGGCTAGCTCAGGTAGCAGTAGCAGTGAAGTCTTGGCACCATAGACTAGCCTCATCTACTCAGGACCCTGAGTCGATGCTTTGGATGGCGGCCACCCATGCTGCTGCAGTTTCAATGCTATTGTTCAAAGCTAGCTTGAGTAACCAGCTAGATCTTGCTACACATGCTGCCCTCACTCCTCCTGATTACAGTGTAGACATACCTCTAGTGCTTGTAATTAAAGCTCCGCTTCACTCTTGCATTTTTCTGCAGTGTGTTCAAGTTGGAGCCCAGTCCAGCTCCAAGTGAAGCCAAGGGCCAAATTCCCTATTGAATTCAGTAGTACAGAATTGGACACTTGGAGCACTTGGTCCAAGTTCTTGTTGAACAGTGTTTCCCTCTGTGATGTTACACCCCATATTCTTCATAGAAATATCTTAGTTGTGCCATATTCATATTATAGTTCTTATGCAAGATCAGTTGTGAAGTATCACTGAATGTATGTATCCAACTTGTATGCATGTATCATTTCTGTATCTAAAGTTAGGAATATTGTCTATGTAACAATTGCAACTGTGTGGGTATGTGCTTGGGAAATATCAACCAGACAGTAAGCAATCAGCCTTAATGGCCCATTAGGAAAAGACAATGAGTGGGCGAAGATGTGGATCCTTTATCTTCACCGAAGTTCCTTCCTGGCAATGATTCAACATAAAAAACTTCAAAAACAGACTACAACGAGAACTGCTGAACTGGAATTAATTTGCAAACTGGATACCATTAAATTAGGCTTGAATAAAGAGTGGGAGTGGCTGGGTCATTACCCCAATGGATACGTTTCCCCCCTGCTGTTGCTCATACCTTCTTGTCAGCTGTTTGAAATGGGCCATCCTGATTATCACTACAAAAGTGTTTTTTTTTTTCCTCCTGCTGATAATAGCTCACCTTAATTAATTAGTCTCTTGGAGTTGGTAGGGCAATCCCTATCTTTTCATGTTTTGTCTGTGTGTCTCTCTCTCTCCTCCTACTGTATGTTCCACTCCATGCATCTGATGAAGTAGGTTCTAGCCACAAAAGTTTATGCCCCCAAAACTTTGTTAGTCTCTTTTTGCGGATACAGACTAACATTGCTACCACTCTGAAACCTGTCAAATAAACATTGTCTCATGGTTGCCCTGATACAGCAAGATCATGTGATGTCACCTGGTATAAAATACCACCTTGGGCCCTGCTGGTACTTTTCCACTAGAACAAAGGCTTCCCACCTTATATAAATTCTATTAAAGGCTGGCAAGCAAGGCAATTTGGACTCTCCTCCATTGCCTGCCCAGACAGGAAGACTGCTAAAAACACCAGAAGGGAAAGGCAGAATTGAGTCGAGGCTAAGCTCTTGAAACTGCAACTTTCCTAAAACAACATTTAGGGTGAGAAATTACATTTTGTAACCTGTTTAAGTGTATTAAGCTTAGTTTGTGTGTTTTGTTTTATTTGCTCAGTAATCTGTTTTGTTCTGTTTGCTATCCCTTATAATCACTTAATTTACGTTTTGTAGTTAATAAACTTATTTCTTGTTCATAACATAACCCACTTTGTGCAAGTCACAGCTGGGGCGAGGGGCAAGAAGCTCTGCATATCTCCACATTGAGGGAGAGGGTGATTTTTATGAGCTTGTGCTGTGCAGATTTTTCTATACCGCACAAGACAATATTATTTTGGGTTTACTCCCCAAAGGGGGTGTGCACGGGAGTGCTGAGTGAATTCCCGAGCTGATTCCTCCCACGCAGAGCTGATCTCTGTGTGTGTGTCCATTTACAGCTGGGTGTGTTTCTACCTGTGTGCTGGAGAAAGCTTGAGGGCCTGACAGCTAGGACAGGGTGAGGAAACCCAGGCTGGTGAAATGGGTGGAACCAGTGGAACCCAGCACATCAGGTGGCATCCTGGATTTGGGGGTCACACCTCCTCCTTGTCCCTTACTTAAAGCATGATAGAAACTATTCTTTACTCTCTGCATGAGGAGTTGTGAGAAGCGATAAGCACTTGGTTGTAATGGTCTACTTTCCATGCTCCTGCAGTTCTTATTCCTGCACAGCTCCCTTTGACAAAACACCAGGGGCCTTGATTCTCGGAGGCGCTGAGCACTATGCACTGCCATTAACTTTATTTGGTAGAGATGCTGAGTATCTCTAAAATTCAGGCCCCATAATACTTTGTTGGTGGGTGTTGTCCAGACCAAAGAGCTGCAGGAGTGGGGAAAGCAGGTGGTATAGAGACCCGTGTGCTTCTGAGAGCTGATGGAAAGAGGCCTTAGTGACTGCGACAATCTCTTACTATCCAAGCCCTTTAGCTGTCGACTAAACTAGGAGTAACCATTCAAAGTGGTCACTCAACGTGAAAGATTGAAGACTGGTGCTGGTGATCACATTTAGTACAATGCCTGGAACTTCTACAGCGGAGTTATAGCTTAATGCTCATTAAATAAGTTAAACCTCACAATACCACAGTGAACTAAAAATAAATAAATGGAGGTATGCCAATCTCCTCGAACGGTCACCAAGTCCAGTCCCCTGCCTTCCCTAGCAGGACCAAGTACTGTCCCCTGACAGATTTTGTTTTGCCCCAGATTCCCTAAGTGGCCGCCTCAAGGATTGAACTCACAACCCTGGGTTTAGCAGGCCAATGCTCAAACCACTGAGCTATCCCTCCCCCCTGCATAAACATTATCCTCATTCTATGAATGGGGAAACTGAGGCATAGGGCAATAACAACATAACTTCCTTTCTTCTAGGGTTTCTTTAATTCTCTTCGGCCTGAACTTGGTGAATACCCGGAGATCATCGTTACCACCATCTGTCCAGGACCTGTCCAATCCAAAATTATACACAATGTCTTTACTGAAGACCTCTCAAAGGTAAGGAGCAGATATTTCCCTGCTGAAACTCTTCTACAGTAGAAGCTAATTCTGTTACAAGCCCAGTAAAACCTTCATTATATTTTTCAGTGTAGAACTGAGCTCCTCCCTGCTGGCAAATACTAAGCTTCCAGCAGTAAAGAGATGAATAACCGACAGTGTAATGAACATTATATAGGCCCAGTTTTTTTAAAGGTATTTAGGCATTGTGGTACTCAGCGTTGCAATGACTAACTGATTTAGGAGTCTAAAATCTCATTTTTCAGACGTGATTTAGGCACTTTGCCAATGGGATTTTAGGCTCCTAGGTGCCTAAATCACGTCTGAAAAATGAGATTTTAGATTCCTAAATCAGTTAGTCATTGCAACACTGAGCACCACCATGTCTAAATACCTTTAAAAATCTGGGCCTTCGTCCCTAACTTTATATAGAATCACATCCTTCCTCACCTTTACAAATGGTGTTTTTAATTCCTTTGTAGGTGATTGATTTGGTGTATACCAGTGGTTGCAAACTCCCTGTACAGTCAGCTTTTACTCACAGAATCACCCTGTTCTGCTGCATAGAAGCCCTTTTGCAGCTGCAAGGGAAGGGTCTGGATTAGTCCCACAGAACTTTGAAATGCAGAATACATTCGCTGCCATCTAGGCAACTTTTGTCTGCTCAACTCACAAAGTTTCCTATTCTGTTGACTCTATGGTGCAATCATTGGTAAAGCTCCTACTGTCATCAACTTCAAGGCATGCATTCTTATGTCCTATGGAAAGCCAAGGAAAATCTCGCAAGTTTCAAAATGGTTTCAGCTAAACAATCCTGTAATTTAAATTTGGTGAACATTTTTTGTTGTTGTCTACAAACTACCCAGCAAATATAATACCTAGGGTAATTCCACACCATGTGGAGAACAGGCCACCTCTCCTGTACATTCAAGTCAGGTTCTGGCAGGTGTTTGTGTAACTATTTTCACAAAAAATAAAACATTGTGTCTAAAGCTATCTATTCTGTTAAAACCCCGCTGAGAGCAAAACACTGGAGATCAGCATCTTCATTTGATTCTTTACGAATAAAAAATTTCTCAGACTCCTGGGGATGAGAAGTCTGGTCCTGCCTCCCTCCGCAACCAATCAATCAGGGAGTGTTTTCCTTAGCAGCCTGCCCCAGGTTCCTTTTCGCTCCTGGAATTGGAAAGCAGAGTATTACCAACAGCTTCTGCTGTAGTGAAGCCTGGTGTTGTGGACCACCTAATGGTGCAGTTCACCTAATTTCTCAGTTGCAGGATAGTAAACGTAAATATCCACTCTAAAATCCAGTGTGTGCTCTTATTTTATACCAAATTATAAACCATGTTTAAGTATGTCAGGTTTTGGACCTAATTGGGTTTTAAAGAATGGTTCAAAGGCTGGTAACATTTAAATACTTAGCATAGCATTAGCATGTAAGATTGCAAAGCATTCTGGTTGGGCTTTGTGACTGGGAAGAGTCCTTGATGTGAACCCGGGGCTCAGTGGTGTGGGAAGGTAGGCCTAGGGCATAAAGGACACTCAAAACAAGTGTGCATATAACACACCTTTCACCTTCGTCACAGCCAGCTGCAACACATCTTAAATGAACTAGAACATCTAGAACAGCAGTGTCCAATAGAAATTCAATGCTAGCCACACTTGTGGTTTTGAATTTTTCTTATTAGCCACAATTCAATAGCCTATTAGCCACATGTGGCTAGTGGTGAACGTATTGGACACCGCTGATCTATAATACCCTGGCCAAGAGCATCTCCTGCTTTCTATATGCTGAAACTATGCAAGGCAATGGTAGCCTCCACTGGCACATCAACACAATTCACAAAACTAAGAGTTAAAATGTATGTCATTCACACTAGCTTTTTTAGAATTCTAGTCAAGCCCGCGGTGTAGTGGGACTGCTGTCCTCTGACTTCAATACCAGTAAATCCAGTTTTATTCAGCCTTGCTATATCACGTTGTCTAACATTTGTACTGACTTCTCCTCAGTGATCGGAGGCTTAATTTATTAGCACGTCTCAGCTTAAAAGCCACCATAAAGGGAGGAGCTGGCATAAAAAAGACTAGTGTGCTTTAGTTATTCATGACTCTTAAATGAAGCTGTTCCCACCCAGACATCAATACAAGATTAATATTCTAGAATGAGGGGCTGGAGTGGCCCCCCCTCTCTGAAGAATCCATGTGGTTCTGCTGTGTGGAAGAGAGGCTGAAATGAATGTGTAGCAAGTGCATACACTCTGCATGGAGCCCAGTTCAATGAGGTGTTCCCTTTTCTGACAGTAGCAGGTGTAGGCTGAGAGAGGAGACATGGCCCAAGGACTGGTTGCTTTGCACATCTTCCAGCCCACTGCCATGAATTAGGGCAACATAGGGCCAGGTACCTATTGGGATGAAGTAGCCTGGTAGAGCAGCTGTAGCCTTTGGAGGAAAATTACTTCTCCTTAGCGCACACATCTAGCTGCTTGGGTGGGGCTTTGGGCCCAGGAGTATTGTATAGGCTTCATTTACCCCAAGGCCTACACTGTTCATATAAAATAGAGACCGGTTCTCTGGCTAGCCTACTTTGCCAGAAGCCACAAGAGACTTTGCATATGTATCCCTAGGGATAATAAAATCATGTGCTGTGATCTGTTTAAAAACAAAGTATAACTCCCCCTTAAGGATGCAGCATAAATGAGGGAAGAAGGGAGAACGGCATTGAGGTAGAAATTTTGTTTTAAATTATGTATACGGTGCCTAAATGCTCTGATGATGGGTACATAGGAAATTCAAAGATGGGGGAGTGAAGTAATTTTTCTCCAGGCAAAAGTTCTGTGGCATTTCATCATTCCTCTTTTCTTCCCAGTCACTAGAAAACACCGGTGATCAGTCCCACAAAATGCCAACTGATCGCTGCGTTCGGCTTACATTGGTCAGCATGGTAAATGATCTGAAAGAAGCCTGGATCAGCGATCACCCATATCTAGCAGTCTGCTACCTTTGGCAATATGCACCCACCTGGGCATGGTGGCTTATGAACAAGATGGGCAAAATAAGAATACAAAACTTCAAGCGTGGAGTGGTAAGCCATTCCTAACCAGGTGTTTTTGTATATCCTTCCCTCTCTCTCTGTAGAGACACTTTAGCCATCAATGTAGGCTGCATTCAGGGTCTGCTGTTCATCTTCCTCCCTGCTTGGTACCACATTTGGACACATGAGAATATACAGCCCCATGGGTTAGTGCTGTTCAAGCAGCAGAAGAGTGAAGTCAGTACGCTTATGACAAAACATTTCACCTCAAATCTATCTAGTGTGCACTGCAG
This sequence comes from Macrochelys suwanniensis, assembly GCA_033296515.1. Lineage (NCBI taxonomy): Eukaryota > Metazoa > Chordata > Testudines > Chelydridae > Macrochelys > Macrochelys suwanniensis. Next base: position 13,139,044 of record CM065781.1, on the reverse strand, counting down.
AAATGTAGGTTCAGAGCTGGATACGGAGCAGCTGCTATAGACCTGGCCTGCCCTATGCTGTGTCACTACCATAATATTTAATGTGACTTGAGCAATATATTGGAATTCAGACAGGCTGACAATTTCTCACTTCATTGCAAGTATTGCTTGTGTCACATACGTTAAACTGTGTCTGAGACAAAAGCCTCATTTTAGGTAGAAAAACCTATATTAAGCGAAAGGACTCTAAAGTCAAGCAGCAAAAGTTTCACGTGCACACTTACAGCTGTCCTCCTGCACAATTGTATTGTCAGCATCTGATCACATACTAATACAAGTAGAATGAGATTTTTTTTAACTCCATCTTGTGTGAAGGAGTTCCATATCTAAATGAAATAGAAAATGGAGGAAAACATTACTTAAAAGGTGTTTTGTTCTTATTATTACAGGATGCTGATGTCTCCTACTCTCAGAAGAAGAAAGCTTGAGGAGAAACCTGCACAAAACCCCACTAAACCAAACTAGTAGCTGGGGGAGTGTTCTGTCCTCCATTCATCTTTTCAAGTTAAGGCCTTTATTTTTTTAATTATTCCTTACTTTTTTGCTATCAAGTAACCTGACAAATGCAACAATGTGATTGTAAGAACATTTCTTGAATAAAAGCATGTCTCTAAACATATCTGCTTACTTTTGCAGGGCCTTCTAGAAATTCATTCTTTAGGTTTATAAAAACAATAGTAAGAAGACAGGAACCCTATTGTGATCTTTCTGCTGGCCATGAGTTTACCCAGTATTCTGTCCTCTATTCATCTTTGCAAGTTAAGATCTTTATTTTTTTAATTATTCCTTACGTTTTGGCTATCATATAACCTGACAAATGCAACTTAATATGATTGTAAGAACATTTTTTGAATAAAAGCATGTCTCTAAACATATCTGCTTTACTTTTGCAGGGCCTTCTAGAAATTCATTCTTTAGGTTTATAAAAACAATGGTAGGAGGACAGGAACCCTATTGTGATCTTTCAGTTGCCATGAGTTTACCCAGTATTTGGAGGGTAGCTACAAATCATAAGCTACTTGATCCACCATTCTCATACCTTACAGACCCCACCCACCAGCCCAGATTCTTCCCTTCCTGGAGCCTGAAAGTCCCTAGCCACTTGAGCTGGTTGCACCCTGGGCTGACATTCAGGATACATATCAACCAAGGCATGAAGGGGAAGAGTGTTTATTGCTTGTGGGGGCTGCTCTAGAAGGGCAGCTGTGGGGCTAGGTAACTTGTGCACACATCTAATCAGGTTGGATGGGAGGGGACACATCAGGCTTGTGGCTTTCCCCATAGCCCTGCATTGGTTAGGGGAAGGCACGTCCCCTCTCTACATCGGGGAGAAGAAATTACCAGCGGAGCCCTCTCTCCTTTTAGTAGAGTTCTGCTCAGGTAGTCAGGGTGAATAGTTCTGTCTTGGACACCAAGTCAGCAAGGACTCTACCTCCTGCTAGGACATCTCCTTCCTATTAGCACATAGGAAAGTGGAGGAATCTGACTGCCCTGCTGAAGGGCTGGGGCAGTCAAACAGGTTCAAGTGAAATAGCTTTACACACCTAGACTGTCCAGCAAAGGAGCAGTTCTCAACCAGGAGCCTAGGGGCCACAGGGCTGAAGTCCAGTGCCCTGTTGCCCTCCATGGGCTAAAGCTGGGGATGGAGTTGGGAGGGAGCTGCGAGGGGGCTTGGAGGGGAGGGAGAGGGATAGGGACTGCAAGAGGGAGCCCTCCTGGCACACAGGCCCTAATTACCCCTCTCCCTGCATCCTGAACTACCCCCCTGCCTACATACAGCCCTTATAATGGTTTGTTTACATTGGGGGAGAGGAAAGCCTGGCGTAGCTAGTGTGCACTTCTATAGAAGCACTTCAAGGATTCCTTTGTGAAAGGGCAGCTGGTAATACACATTAAATAAAGTGATTTCAAGTTATACATTATAACAACGTTCTAAAAAAATCAAAATACATCAATATATAAAATGATCAGAATAAAAATTTCATATAAATATTCATATGTACACTTTAGTTACCAACTCTATGGTTCACTATACTACAATGAGCTGTAACATGCCTACAAATGCAAGTCACCTGTCAAGCTATTTAAAATTAAAAAAAAAAAAAAAAAAAAAAAAAAGCACCAACAACAGTTAGTGGCCAGAGCTAAGTGTCTCTTCTCTGAAGTGGAGATCAAGACGTGTGGCAGCCACACAGGGAATGGGGTTTAGGTAGTTCCAGCAGTGAAAAAAACAGATTCTAAAGTTCTTGCCTCCAGCTAGCACCTTTTCTGTGCAAATTAGGTTTCCTTAGTTTGGCAACTGCCATCCAATGCCACTCAATGAGATCTTCATATTTCTAGTTGTACAAATGCAGCATTAGTGTTTGGTTTCCTACTTACAAATAGGAAATACAAAAAAACCTTACAAATCAACAGCCTACAACAAAGGCACATGGAGAGCTGCAGATGAATAAACAGGGTAGCCAAGTGGTGGGTCTGCTGCTTGCACAGTAAGGTTTCTCAGAAGGACTGGGTGAGCTTGTATACTGTAGCGTTCTTCATCATCATTGGTCGCATACAGCAGCTCCCATGAAAGATTTGCCCATTGACCTCGGACAGCTTCGTCGTTAAGCTTGCCAACCTGCACTAACAATTCCTGAAGGGTAAGCACTCTCCCAGTGTAAACTCCCTTTGAAAGAAAAAACATTTACTTTTCAGTACACTATCTGATAAGAATTCAGACAAATAAAAATGTTTCAGTTACAGAGCATAAAGGGAATAGTTAGCATCATTCTGGGTACTGTCTTTAAAACTGCCTCTTCCATAATTTCAACAAACAGGTGAAACTGGAGACTGTAATTTAACAAGTGAAATTTTCAACACTGCAGTGCCTTGAACCAAATAATGTCACATGCACTGGTTCCTTCCCAATATTAGATGAAAGGTGTATAGGCCTCTAGACTATGCTGTTGCATGTAATTAACTAGAATTGTTGAATCTTTAATGGCTGAATGCTTGAATATCCCCATGTCATAGTTAAATGCTGCTTTGCAGAACAGCTGTCTGGCATTAGTACTGCTGGAAATTGCTAAATTTTGTAAAGCGTTCGCTTGTTCTTTGGATGTAAAGTTCTCTGTAAAGTCTTGGAAGTAAGACACACATTAAAATAATGAGCAGTGGGAAAAAAAAAACCACACATTAAATGTTGCTTGCTAGCATTTTTTTTCTCCCCTTACCATGTTAGGATCATGTCCCAAAGAAAAAAGGTATGGCTTCTCCTGTAAAACTGCTTGTTGCCACTCAATATCTGATACTAAACCAATGTACCAGTCACTTTCATATTCTTCCAGATAGTTAATCAGCTCTTTGAAGTTCTCTACTGGACCCAGGCTTGCTTTGTCAACCATGAGCTTAAACGTGTATCTGAAAGATACGTAACAGAATGCCTAGAATAAGTATACACTTCAGAGACAGGGACAAAGCAGTTATCAAAAGCAATGTAGCTATGATAACCCACTTACAGGTTGTTATAGTTGTTTCAATTAGCTCAAACATTGGCACTATTGATTGATCATGGAAAATGCAAAATATTTAATTTCAGAACTAAATTTGCTATACTATTTGGCAATGAATACGGTGACTTACTGTCACGTAGATAGCATCTCTCTCTTCACTACATATAGTTTAAAGCCAACTCTGAAAGCACAAATGCTCTCTTTGACAGCCTTATGCTAGGTTTTATAATACACATGGCTTTTTACCTGAATGCTTTCAGTGCTAGTTGGAATAGTTCTGGTTTTCCAGTTAGCCAATCCAAACCAACACACCAAGGAATGCCACCAGTGTACGCTCTAAATACGTGACTAGGAGCAGGAACTGTATTGTCTAGTCCAAACAAACCAAAACAACAAGACAATACACCATGGACGTACAACTCTTTCAAAGCTTTGTCTTTAGTAATGTCTTCAAGTAAATTGGAAGGTTTTTCTTTCAAATGAAAAAAATCCAGTTGACTCAAAACAAAATGGTACCAGTCTTCTGGAAACCTCTGCCTCATCTCATTGAGTTTGGAAGTAGGTATGGGCGCAGTTCTCCACTCTTCAGGTATGCTTAGCAACTCAGAGTAGGAGCAGCTAAATTCAACTAAAGGTAAGCTTACAACTTCCTGCTTCTTTCCTTTGTCTACAGCAGGGAGTCCAAGCACAGCTTTGTAGAGTTTATCTTCAGGTGCTGTCTCTTGCAGAGTACCAACTGCGCTCTCCATTTCTACTGACCCTGGAACAGACAAAAGTGTTCTTGGTGCAGCTTCCAATGGCTCAGTTTCTTTTCTCTCTCTTGTTCTGCTGGGCTCAAGATCAAAAAGATCACTATCATCGGTCCAATCCGCAATTGTATCTACACTAAAGCTATCTTCGTCCTTTATGGGCCTGGGTTTTTCTACTGCACTGTCAAATGCTTTGGGCTGGGTTAATGGAAATGACCCTTCTTTGTTCTTGGTTGTTTTGTCCAGCTTCTCGCATATTTTTGATTTTTTATAGCAATACTGGACAAGTATCCATACAAGCACTTTAAGGAAATCATCTTTCAGTTGCTTTAAGTTCTCATGTGAATCAATGATTCCAGACAAGACATTCCTGGCATCAGAATACAGTCTCACAGGTAGAGCGGTACAAGGGGTTAAAATGTTTCCAAAATGATGATTCAGAGAGAAAGTCTCTGCATGCTCCTGGTGTTCAAAGGCCATTTCAAAAACTTCATCGACTCTGTGTGCTTCAGCAGTGTGGCAGGATGTTTCCTGCAATTCTAGCCCCTATAGCACAAATGGAAACAAGTCATCTTTGCTCTTTGCCCATAAAAGCAATGCTAACAAATACTATTTTCTTGTATTAAAAATTATTCCCAGCAATTGAAGACACTTCCATTTCTAATATTTCTGGCACTAATGAAGCCAAGATTTTTATTTTATAGCACCCATCATACTATCTAACACTGACTACAGATACTGAATACAAACATGATAAATCTGAACTTTCTTTAGAACCTGGCATTTTATTTACCATGGTACCTTTGCCCCTTACAGATCAACTATATACAGTTTTTTTTAAAAAAAAAAGTCTTGAGCCACAGGACGAGTTATACAGTACTTCCGTACTTGCTAATCTAGTGGTTTCCTTCCCCCGCCCCAACTTCTTCTATGTCATAACTTGAAGTTTTCAGTAAATATTCACCTTAATATTAACACAGCAGTATGTGAAGCCTCTTTCTAGTACTAATATCCACATCAGTCTGTCCTGAAAACGGCACAAGTAGTGTGATCCAGGTAAAGAGAGACCTAAAAAAGATGCAGAAAAAGTTAACTTTTACTGTTGGATTCTGTTGATTAAGGTTTCTTCTGTACATTGAAGAAACCATTGCAAAGACACTCTTGTATGAAATAGTTTGTGGCCTGTGATGTTCTTGCAACAGCCTAGCACATTTACACAGCAACACTGATCCTGCCAGAACCAGTTTGGGTCGGCCAAGCACAGCACAGGTGTTGCTTCAGTGGATTCCTGGCTTCTTGATGTACATATCCCATAGTGCCCGCAACCGTTACTAGTTGGAGCTTTGGGGCAGCTTGGCAGTATGAGGCATTGCCTTATGGAATGGGGTTAGAATGGCCAGCAGAACTAGGGCAGCTGCAACGCTTCTGGTTTCCTCTTGCAATATGAAGAAACCACTGTAGACCTCACTGGTTGAGCTGGAGACCTATTCCTGGATGTTACAACCAGCTGAAACAACCAGAACTTGTAAAACATCTTGAAATACTTGGTGAATGTGTGTACACAGAGAGCTTTCCAAGCACTGCTTTTTGCCATACTTTCTTCGGTATAGATTGAGCCTTTGTGCATTAGTGTCCACAACTTTAGTTAGATTATGGACTGCTGCTTATATTAAACTACCTTGTGTCAGGTCAAGAATAGAAGCCAAAGCAAGTAAGGTGCAAATCTGGATCCAAATACTGTGTCCAGAATAACAACTATAGTACATTCTGAAACACTTAGGTAGTGTAAATAGAAATTATGAGGCAAGCTGGGAAAAGTTAGTGGAAACCAAGTTAATTTTCTTGCCTACAGGGTTACGTATATACATACGCTGTACTGTATACCTAATTAAAAACGTTAAAACAGAACAGTCTTCCAGCCAACAGACCCTATATTAGCCCTCACCACTGAGTCTGTAATCACTGTAGTACACCATATTTTTGTTAGCAGAGAGTGAAGAAAACAATAACCGAATAAGACTTCATACGTGGGCTCCCAATTCCTAAATTAATAAACCTGCATCCAAGAACCATTAAGACATGCTTTTGTAATACACCACCTCCATACTTAGCAAGTAATGATTCAGTTGGAAGGGAAAAACTTCCGCAAGACAATTGCATTTTTGTCTAAATTACCTGATTCATAAGTTTGGGAATGCTTAAGTCATCCTTTATCTATTTAAGACTTTTCTAAACTGCTTGTCACCACAGTCCCCAAGCACTGATTTATTACAGTATTAATAAGCTGTGCTTCTATGGCATTTTTATTTAAGGATCTCAAAATGCATTATAAATATTAATTAAATGTCAATCCACCTGTGAGGTATTATCATGCCTGCTTTACAGATTCTTAAGCAGATGTTAAGGCCTAAATTTTCCAAGTGTACCCATTTTTGGATGTCCCACATGAAACTCTAACAGACTAATTTTCAAAGGTCCTAAGCACTCACAACTCCAATGGAATTTGCTGTTCCTCAGCACCGCTAGGAAGAAAAAAAATCAGGCCCTAGATATCAAGTTGGGTACCACAAAAAAAAAAAAAAAAAAAAATAAAAAAAAAAAAAAAGAAGCCACTGAGGCAACCAAAATTAGTAGGCATTTGAAAATTAAGGCATAAATGATTTGCACATGTCAAGTTAATGGCAATGCTAGCACTTAAAGAGTCCTGAAATCAAGCTCACTGCTTTAGCCAGTAGATTGCCCTCCCTCCCACAGAAACATCACATTGCTTTCCTCTACTCTCTTTCTGTTTAGACGTAACAGGGTGATGGTAAACTTGTTATCTAACTGATTTTCTTAATTCAGGCCTTAGATTACAGTCAGATGTCACTGCTCCAGCATGTCTGTGATATTCCAAAACAGAACAATGCATGTTTGCTGCCAGCACATTGCTCATTGCATCCTCACTCATGTTCAAATCATCTTTGACTTGTACAGGGAATTTTAGTTTCAGAATGTTGTAAAATACAATCAGTAAAACCAGCCATTAGGTTATAGTTAAGATTAAAAATAACCTTATATTTCACTGTGCTAATAAAGTGCACTTTCTTGCTACCATTTTTGCAAAGATTTTTTTAAAAAGTTGGGCTGTCAAAGCTACTAAAAATCCTCTCTGTAGATTTTTTTTTTTATTTTTAAATTAAAATAGTGGCACCCAGAGCATTGTCGCTTCATCTTTAAATGATCGGAGATCCTAACATGATCTCTTGCTTAGAAAGGTCCATTCAAAGATTATCCCTTTAAAAAGCAAGGATTTTTTTTTTTTTTTTTTTTTTAAATATTGAATCCGAGGCATGAGTGCCACAACGCTGCACTTTCATAGTAGCAATAAGGAAGATGTTCTTATTTACTGGCAGAGTGAATGGGGAGTGAGGCTTCTCCTTTTGTGGGGAAGCTTCCTACAATTACTTCAAGTCTCTTCAGCCCTCGTACCAAAACCATCACATAGGGCCGCTGACAAAAGTTTTTGCATTTATCTCTTCCTCCGAAAAAGAGTGACTGAAGTTAGATTCAATTACCTTTGAATACTAAGATGCCTCCCTTACTAGCCATCAGTGTAAGACAGCAAAAGTAAATACTCATAACTTATCAGTGGAGCAACATGCTTCTGAATATTTTGGTTATGTGTACCAAATGTTTCTCAAAAGAATTTCTTGCAATTTCAGCAATTATGTTTTCTCTGGCAGAGGAAAAAAAATAATCTTGGTTTTTGTTTTCTTTTAGTATAATTAAAAATAGATAAATACATGCCACAATCTTTTGTAAAATTGTAAGGCCAGAAGGGGCCATTATGATCCTCTAACCTCATCTCCTACATAACAGGCCACAGAGTTTTACCAAGTGGTTCATGTATTAAGCCCATAGATTTTAGTTAAGCCTAGGTAGATCTTTTTAGAAAGACGTCCTCTCTTGTTCAATATAAGGAATGCCAAGTGCAACATAGTTTTGCCACCACTGTGTCATTGTATTAAATCACAGCATTCTCTATTAAGAGAATGCAGCAAGGTCAGAAACCATCCATTTTTTTCATAGCTGAATAAGTCCTGGAACACTGCACGGTTTAAGTTTTAATCTAGGTAGTGAGCGCATTTAACGTAGAGGTTGCAAATCACAATGTTCTCCAATAGAGGCTACACAGATTAAAGCATTTAACTATATTATCTGCAAATTATTTTATACAGCTGCTTATTTTATACAGTTACAGTTTACCTACCTAGACTACCAGATGCTAGTGCAGACTGCAGTGCAGTGGCCAGACTCGGAACCACCTGCTGGTAGTACATGGTATCTGAACAAACACATGCTGTTGCACCCACAGTTCCAGGCCAGCTTCGGATAGGTCTAGGAAACCCAATCAAAAATATTGGTAGAGTGAAGAGCGGCAGCATGGGGGAAGAAAGTAGTGCAGAGACAGCTATGAAGGCCAATACAATTGGGAAGAAAACAATATTGAGTGTTATTAAGGAGGCAGTAGATTTCCGACGTTGCTTTTTCTCTGTCCATGATGTCAAGAGAACAGCTACAGCAAACTGCAGTTTTGAGATCAACTGAAGTAATCGATCCCGAATGACACCAGCCTGTTGAGATACATACAATAATTAAATACTTTTCTTAGGTATCTGGTCACATTCAGCATTGTTAGAGCTCTTTCAGGTTTACATACATTAATTATTAAACCAAGAGAAATCAAAATTAAAATTAGGTTTACCAGTAAGAGTCTGATTCCTGTATCAAGGCTCCTGTTCCACCACACATCGGTATTAAATAGCAACATCTGTACTATCGATACAATCACCATCTCCAACAGGGCATTCTCTGTATTTTGCCAAACCTAAAACAGAGACTGATTATTTGTTGTACCAAGCATCTGCCCTTCCTCCCTCTTCTTGACCTGGAGTATTTCTTCCAAGTCGCTTCTTATTTCTTTTGGAAAAAGTTTCTTCTACAAGGTAGAAAAATTTAAAATTACCATTCTAAAGGTTCTTGTGAATCCAATGCAAATAGATACAGAATGAAGACTTTGTAGGGAACTGTCTAATGAAAGAAATGCTATCATAGCAAATGGAGACACTGCAATTAAAAAAAAAAAACACACACACAAACACGAGAGAAACATCAATGCTTTTTCTTTGCAACGTCTACCAAAGTCTAGATCCTGCAGTGAGCTCACTGCAGAATGGAAATCTTAGTTTGTGAATGGGAATTGCCACCACTAAGCCAGTAATTTTTTTCCATGAACTTCCCTCTCCCGCTCAAAAAAAAATAAAAAGTTAAAATTAGGTGGCATTTTCACATAAAGGGCCCATTCCTGCAAGCGCTTACGTCCATGCTTAACTTGTGATTAGTCTCTCTGAAGTTAATGGGAATACACAAATGAGTGAAATATGTGAATAAACACTACAGGATTATGTCCCCAAACTGGTAGATCTACACAAACTCAATTTGGGCCAAATTTTGGTTCCATTGAAGAAAGTGGAAAATGTGCTATTGACTTCAATGGAAGTAGGATTAGACCTTTTATTAGGAAGTTGCAAGGAACAAATATTTTGACGGACTTCCAGGGTCAATTCAGTTTTCTTTTAGAATTATTTTATTAAAGTTAGAGCAGAGATTTTCAAAAGTGACCAGTGATTTTTGGATTCCAAGCCTACAATCCTTAAAGGTGGCTGGTTTTCAGAAAGCACTGAGTACCCACACTCTGAAATTCAGTCCCTCAAATAGCACCCTAAAATTCATGTACCCTAGATCACTAGTCACTTCTGAAAATCTAAACCCATGATTGTGCATACAAGGCTAAAAGTAAAACTTCAATGAAAACTTTAAGCCATTTAAATCTTCTTAGCACATAGATTTTAACTCAGATAGAGAAATGTTATTGCCATGTTTTAATCTTCCTTTAATCATTTTACATATAGTATATAGAAGGTATTCCTACCTAGTGTTAGTAAAATCCTTCTGACAACACCAACTTTCATAAGCCTTCTTTGCGTCTCCATGAACACAGTCATAGTCCTGACATCCTTTGGATAAAAAGGGTTTCGGAAGATTCCAAACAAGTACACTCCCTGAATCTCTCTAAGAATCCACATAACTATAAGTAATATGATCAGGATGTAACTCACTATAGCCTGGGGACTGGCTTTCGAAAATGCTGAAAAACCAGCAAAGCGATGCAGCAAGCTGGCTTCTATGAGAGCCAATGTCAAGACAGTCAAATAGAAAAAGAATTCCCTCCACCCAAAGTGTATCCTAGGACCACTGGACTTAGACTTAGACCACTTAGAGTTGTTGGAAGCTAAATGGCTGATCATGGTGTGCTTGAAGGCTAGACCAATCTCACTTAGGTTAAGACTGAGTATGAACCCAAATCCAGTCATGAAGAGGACCACACCAACAGTGCTGGGAATGAAATATGATGCGATCGCTGTTCCAGCAGAAATGAGAAACATTACTAACAACCTGCGAAGGAGAAAAAAAAAAAAAAAGAGATTTGATTGAAAAGAAAAGAGGTTATAAACTACGTTATATTTGATCATTAGGTCAATAAAAACGTACCTTGTATTACTTGACATCGGCGAACCTCCTAGGCCAAACTCCAACACTTGTTCCATTCCCCATAGAAAAAGTGCATCAAGTGGGGGCAGAATCCCCAATGCCCATAAAAATGGCAAAAATAGAAATACGATGTGCAAAATCTGGTTTGTCTGTTCTAAAACTGGTATGTTAACAGTAAACCTGGATGAAAAAGGAAATGTATTTGACTCCTATGAAAGGAAGATACTGTATGTATAGATGCACTTCAAATTTAACACACACGATAAATCCAGAAGTATAAAAGTTATGTATCCCATATTTAAATGTGAGAATAGTCAGACTTTTTAAAAAAACCCACACAAATAAATATACTTAAATTAATGCCTGGACATTATTAGACTGACAACAACTAGAAACCCAAAGTTCGAATCCAGATCTAAATTTTTCTGATGTTCACTGTGTTTGGATCTATAATTCTAAATCAGGCCTCTCTCTAATTTAAAAGTATTATATTTGGTACAAATTATTTTAAGACATTTAAAAGCTGTAAAAATATATTCCTTGATAACTGATCTTTAAAAGGACAGTGAGGCAAACAGTTACTTCCAATAGTACTGAATTTAAGACTGAGGGTGACCATTTTCACTATGCTAACCTTATAACTTCTCAGTCTCCCACCAAACTTTTCTTGAAAGCTATCAAGTTCTTAATTTTCTATAAAAGCAAAATAAAAGCATTAAGTTCTATTGTATAATTTTCTAGGCTTCTTCTGGATTTTTCCACTTGACTGACATCTCCAATACAAATCTTTCAGGAGAGTTATTTCATAGCATCTACTAACAAACTGCATACATAAGTCAACATTAAAGTTATATAAACATTATAGAAGTTTACCTGTGTGCAAGATCCACTGCAATAAAGACAAAAATATAGAAAGGTCTCATCAGAGCAGTAATTTCATAAGTATCCAGTGCTTGAAAAGTAGCTGTCTCTGTAGCTGTGTTTATGATTAAAGAATATTCTCCTATACAAATAGTTACCCATCCAAACACGAAGATCACAACAGTTCCGCCAATGTTACTATACAGCAAGGTTATTCTGTTTGGCAGCAAATACCAAGTTCCCAACCCACACATTACCCCAGCAAGAAACGAATGAAATACAGTGTTGACTATATATTTCTTGCCTGGAATAATAAATTTAATTGTCTCAGAACCCACACAGCTGGAAAATTCATACTCATCTTCATCCCTTAGGGTATTCTGAATTTGCATTCTTTCTACTGTCACTGTTTTCTCTCTTGCATACAGATTTGCCATCTGGAGAATAAGTGCTGTAACAAGCATTAGTCCTCCTGAAAGTGCTGCAGTATAATAGTCTTTTATAATGTCTAACTGGTACAAAAGTGTTCCTACTCCTCCCAAAACCCATGGTGTCAGGAAAAGAATGATCTGATTCACATATATGTAAGGAGGCGCACAATAGCCTAATTTAAATCGGGGACCTCCCAAAACAGTCTGTGGAAAGCGCTTCAAGAAGAACTCCTGTTTGTAATCATTCAGGAGAGGTACATCTGGACCCATTCTTATTACTCAGGAATCTTGGATGAGTCCCATCTTTCCTGTAGCACAACAACAGCAGATAAAGAAAAAAAAGGTATTGTTACTAAATGCCACATTCAAAACTTCACAAGTAGGCAATAAAGATAATCGTTTAGTCCTGTTTTCATTTGTAAAATCATAGTGGAATTCGCATGTTAATAATTTCAGTAGACGTATTCTGAAATAGGATAGAAGATACTGAACTTATAAGGACTATAAGTAAACTGTTAAAATGGGGAAAAAATTTACAGCATATTTTTAAATACAGAATATACTGACCATTGCAGAACTTATGTGAAGAATTATGGCCTCTACTCTTTGGAGTTTATAAAATGAATTGTTTACCCTCATGACAGAGTACTTGTCTAGAACTGAAATTTACATCTAGCCCCATTCCAATTTATGATTTAAGACTATCCTCCAAGGACTTCCAAATGGGAGGCCACCCATGTACAGGAGGAACCCCATCGATCTCAATGAGGACCCACGTGGGTGCAGGGGTTTCACATCGAGTTCAAACATATAACATCTTAACTGTTAAAAACAAAAAAAGGGGCATCAAAGCCCTTTTCAGTTACCCTGATGCTTAGGAAACCTACTCATTAACGAGGACCCAGTTGTGCTCAGCACTTCATAAACACAGAACAAAAAGATGGCCCTTGCCTGAAGAGCTTACAATCTTAGTATAAGATAAGAGACAGATGGGGAAGTACAAGTAAACAATGTGACAATATTGGTCAGCAGGATGGGCAGTAGCCTCAGCACACCACTAGCCTAATTGTTGTCAATATTTTTGTAGGCATGGCAAACAAGAGTTTTAAAGAGTACAATGAGGTAGCTTTGTGGATGTTTATGGGGAGGTCCATGCAACAGCAAGGGACAGCATGGGAGAAAGCAGAAGGTGCTTGTTTGAAAATTTAATAAGTAGACAATGAATGCCATTGGCTGACATACCCCCTTCCCCATCTGCAAGGCGCGAGAAAAAAATTGAAGACCTAATTGTAACAGGCACAACATGTATTCAGCATATGCTTGTTAATTATATGAATGAGCAAGGCCAGCAAACCATTTACAGGGTTGTTGCTTCCATTTGGATTTTTTCTGGGACAACTGTGAATGTAGGTAGACATTCAAAAGGAATTATTACTCAAAGGGTAAGGAAACCTTTAAAAGGAGAATATCTTTGTAGTCTAGAAACATAATGATAAAGCAAAACACACATTTATCTTACTGATCACAGAAGCAAGGATCTAGAGGCAACAGACAGGAGTACTCAGTCTGAGGGCCTGGATAGAGAACAGGACTCAGAAAAAACTACTGTGTAGCGACTCTCTATTTTTGTTTTAAATAAGGTACCTGTGGGTGTAGCTAGAAGATTTAATGCAGAAAGTGTTTTATACTAGCTGCCTTCTATCTGACAAGTAAACTGCACCCCATTTTTAACAGCACCACAGGTGTAGTGAGAAACAAATGTGCTAATGCCACTGACATGTATCCTCACTACTATATTTAATACTTGTAAGTGCTTTAGTGCACAATTCAGTTTACATTCACCAAGGAAACAGTCACATGGTCTGCAAGTATACACTGGGCGTCACAACATTCCGTCAGAAATAATGGAAATGAGAGGCACCCAGATATTCTAAATTAGTGTTACTGGCCAATAATTGGCATTTTCTCTAAAAGGTATTGATTTAGCCTAATATATAATATTCAGTAATAAAATGTAGAGCCATGAGGTATTGTTGATCTGCTGCCCTTATAACACAGAGCACTCTCTACATAGTACTGTACATTTCTTTCTTCTGTTGTAACTTTGCATGTTGTTGTGTTATTTGCATTCTCTTGCAACTGAGGTGAAAACAGCAATCATGTCGGAAAGCAACTAAAATGCAATGTGGAAATATTCCCAATCATACAGATAGATACTGGATAGGGCATTCATTACAATCAGTTCTACAGTTTGTAAAGGCAATATGGACACACCCTAGTAAAAATGTTCTAAAAGTACATTAAAAAAAAAGTACATTCTAAGCTTGCTCAGAAGTCACTGGAACTTACAAATAAAATTAAATAGCATGTTTTAAAGTGTTGTTTGTGCAACAGTGCCAGGTTAAAAAGAGTTTGATAGGTAAAAAATTGTGGGGGCATGTAAAGGAGAGAAATTTAGTTTTAAAGGAAACATAAACCAAAGAAAGTTTTACCTTTTTTTTTTTTTTTTTTTTAATATACAATTTCCCTGGCAGCTGTGATTTTAGCTTTCCCACAGTGGTGTTATTTGTTTCAAGTTTAGTCTGCATTCTTGTTTCTATGTACTGTATATATTTGCTAAACTATAAACAACATATTAACCGATAAAACAAATTTAACAATGTTTTATTTATTAAACATATTTACATTACAAGTTTTACATAAATAATAGACATACTTACGTAAAATTTAAAATCTATGTGTATAAACAAGACAGTCCTCCTACCCCAGTGCAATGCAAAACAACAGAAACATTGTAAAGCACTATTAAAAAAAAGCAAACATATTTATAAGAGAAATCAGAGACTAAGCCCAACAAATATGGGAAACCATGTAATCTTAAATACCTCTAGCTGACCTCTGAGTTGATAAATATGTTGGTGCCAGATTTTCAAACAGCAGTTTACGTACTTATAGTTACCTCTGTACGAGTCCCAGCAAAAGTAACTGTTTGCAGGATCTGCCCTCAGTTTGCATTTCTAAAGTATGTGGACAGTTCTAGGCTGACCACATTGCCTGGTTACCCCGCTGGCCTGGGTGACAACAGTCACATCAAACATAAGCTACCTTTCTTCACTTTCAAAGCCCTTAGGGCCTAACTCCAACCTACCTATTTTCCAGGGATTTGGAGCAATCAAATTTTTGAATTGCTCCGCTCTAGCTCTGGGCATAAACCTACTGCTCCGCGCTCCGCTCCAAAGCCCTGCTATTTGCTCTCTTTCATAACTGAAGCATCAACTCCCACCTCTGATCAGCCCATAATGTCATTTGTTAAATTGTCAAACAAGCACCTGTGTGTTTTCTCCCATGCTGTCCCTCATCTGGGAGAAGTATCCCACAAAATATCTGCAAAGCTACCTTATTAGCCTCCTTTGCTTTAATGCCTACAAAAAAACTGACAATAGATAGACCACTGGGGTGCTAACACTCCTGCTTATCATACTGATCAATATTGTCTCATTGTACTCCCCTGATCTGTTGTCCCTTGTCCTATACTTTGATTGTAAGATCTTTGGGGGGGTGCAGCCTATTGTTCCGTTTGTACTAGCACAATGGACCCTAGGTACTACTACAATACAAACAACAACAATCGGGCATAACCAGGGTAGTTCTACACATATATTTCACAGTTGTTTATATCATCCCCATTATCTGAACACCATTACATCTTTTATGGTGTTTATCCTCACAATATCCCTCTGAGGTAGACATGTGTTATCCTTATTTTACAGATGGAGAACAGAGGCAGAGAGACTTGACCAAGGTCACATAGGAAGTTATTGGTGGAGTCAGGACATGAATCCTGATCTCCCAAGTCCCAAACTAGTGCTCTATGTATGAGGCCATCCTTCCGCTACAGGGCTTAGATCATTAAGTGCAGCTTTAAATTTCTTGGAGAAGCTGAAAGGGTGAGGTGGATGAATGCTTACTTCTAATATTTCACAGCAAACCATAGGGTTATATTTGTATAATTTTCATTTGTTAAATGATGTCATATAAGGCTTGGGGCTATTTAAAAGTTATATTCACAATAAATTAAAATTGTAACTATCTGCTTAGTACAAGCCAGGCCACAATACTCAACACCTCTCATCACATGAAACTATCAGTCAAGAAGCTCAACCAAACAAATAAATAAAAAATAAGCACACCCTTACCCCCAAGCAGACTTTTAATCCTGGGAGACTTCATGAAGTCCACTAAGGGCTTAATTACTGCTGTGACATCTTCAGAGAAGGTGCTCAGATACCAGGATGAGGCGGTGGCAATACAAAACCCTAAAATCAGAAGTAGATTTTTGTGCTTGGATTAGCAACTGATCCTGACAATTTTGGAAGATTGTTATCTAACACTACAGCTCCATATCTGCATACACACAAACCTCTTGTCAGATCAAGGGTCACCTACAAGTTGCACAGCCTTTGTACTAAAAAGCTAAGAAAGAGAAGGTCAAGTTTGTTTTAGTTGACGTGCAACGCCGGGGTACATCAAAGGCTTAGTCCTAGGGCCAGCATTCACACCCCCCTCTCAGCTCCCACAGCAGCATCCCAAATGTCCTTTGGGGAAGGCACAGTCTGTTCCCGGGTGTTTGTACAGCGCCTAGCGCAACAGGTTCCTCACCCAGGGCTATGTCTGCAGCGGCCACTCAGCCCCTACAAACCCACACAAACCCCGGCACTTCTAGGCTCTCGAACCAGCCCTGGGGCTCGGCCGCCGTGGAGATTGAGGCCGCCCCCCAGCTCGGACCTCGGGGGGGCTGGCGAGCCTGACGCCCCAAGCGCCTCAGAGTCTCTCCCCCCGCGCACAGCTCATTTCAGGGGGCCCGGGCGTGGGGAGCGCTCCAGGCTGCCGCGTGCGGGGCTTAGCCCCGAGGGCAGCGCAGCCCGGGCCGCGCCTCTCGCGAAGCCGCCTACCTGGGGGCAGCGCGGGCTGCCCAGCATCGGGCGGGGCGAGCCCCGGGCAGAGCGACGGCGGAGCCCCAGCGGCGGCTCGCGGGCCCGAGTCCCGCCGCTCCGCCCCCGGGGGTTTCCGCAGGGAGCCCAACCGAGGCGGGTAGCGCCTGGCGGCGGATCCCTCCCGCTCCGCCGCGGCCGCGAAGAGGGGGCGCGGGGTTCAGACGCGGCGGCAGGGGCCGCTCTTGCTCTCTCGGCGGCGGCGCTGGGCGCCCGGCCCCGCGCGCTGACGGAGCGAGCGACGTCCCCCTCCCGCCCTGCCACTCACACCCGCCGCCATTTTCCCGCCTGACGCGGCCCTCCCTCCGGGCAACCGGCCCTCCCTCCCGCGCCGCCACGGGCAACGGCCCCGGGCCGCCCGCTGCACGCGCCGCACCTTGGCGGCAGCGTGGCCGGGAGGGGTGTTAGTCCCAGGCTGCGTCCGCGGGGGCGGCACGAACCGCGGCTCCTGCGCGCGGGCGATTTAGAGCCTCCGCGCGCCTTGGGGGGGGGGGGGGGGGTTAGCTCGTGCTGGTCTCGTAGGGCCGACACAGGGCAGCGCTGCTCCGTCTGCTGCCGCTGGTCGCAAGGGGCCCCTAGGGGCATGACTCTGGCTTCGCCCCAGGCAGCGGGCTGGATCTCCCCCGGGACATGTGTGGGCTGCGAGGAGTGTTCCATGGGGTGATGGGCGTTGCCTGCCGCCGCCATTCCTACTCGCCGTGTTTATGTGTTAATGTCCGTGGGGGCTCACTGGTCCCACCAAGCCCTGGTCACTCCTAACACTCAGTTAACATATACATGTGTTCCCGCCTCACATTCACACGTAAGGCCCCATATGGACCCACTGGTAGCATCCTGGATCACATTGTGCTAGGCACTAGAGCAGGGGGTCTCAAACTTCACTGCACTGTGACCCCCTTCTGACAACAAAAATGACCACATGACATGACCCCAGGAAGGGGGACCAAAGCCTGAGCCTTGCTACCCCGGGGGTGGGGGGATGCCTGAGGCCCACCGCCCCGGGCGGGGGGGTGGGGGGAAGCAAAGCTGAAACCCAAGGGCTGTAACCTGAGCTCCGAAGCCCTTGGTCTTTGGCCCTAGGTGTGGGGCTTGGACTTTGGCCCCGGACCCCAGCAGGTATGAGCCAGCCCCGGTAACCCCATTAAAACAGGGTCACAACCCACGTTGGGGTCCTGACCCATTGTTTGAGAACTGCTGCACTAGAGCATTGCAACCTGACTAGAGGGATTGGGCCAGCTCTGAAAACAACCCAACCCTCTCTGGCTCAGGTTGGGTCAGGTTGGCTCTGATCTTCTCTTCCTGGCCAGGAGGTCGGTGTGGTGGCAATTGCGTGCCTTGCTCTTGCTGGCCACCACCATCTCGCTGCGCTGTGTGCGTTGCGGAGTTAGCTTGCCAGTGAGTCACAATGTCTCTCATTCCACAGTGAAGTGACAGCAATGGCCAATGGGGGGAGGGAAGGGCCATGCAGGCGCTGTCATGCCAGCCCCATGGGCAGGCAGTGGCCAGAGACGTATCGTGAGTATGGGGAGCAGGTTTGGGGGGAAGTGCAGAGGTGAAAGTAAGCCGGTCCGGTCCGGCATACCGGCTTCCCGAGGCGGTGATATAAAGGGCATGGGGCTCCAGGCAGCGGCAGCAATTCAAAGGGCCTGGGGCGGTAGCAGCGGCAGGAGCCCCGGGTCCTTTAAATTGCCGCCAGAGCCCCGTTGCTGGAGCCCCCGGATAGTGGAGGCGGCAGGGAGCCCTGGGACTCCGTCAGTGATTTAAAGGGCCCCGGGCTCCGCTGCGGTAGTGGCGGCCGGAGCCCCAGGCCCTTTAAATGGCCCCTGAGCCCCAGGGCTCCCAACCGCCTCCACAGCTGGTAGTTCCAGCGTTGATTTAAAGGGCCCGGGGCTCCCAGCTGCCTCTACCGCAGCAGGAGCCCCATGCCCTTTAAATCCTGCCCCTTCCGGTCGAGACCCCATCCCTGCTCAGGGCTCCGGTGTACTGGTAAGTCCTTTAAGTTTCTTTCACCCCTGGGGAAGTGTGAGGGTCAGGTCAGATCTGAAAATAACTTGATACTCTTGGGTGGAATTTGGATCAGCTGTGCTCCAGTCTGTTCTGGGTCTGGGTCAGGCTTTAAAATTAGGCCGGAGCAGACCTGTACCAAGGGCTGTACAAACCGCATAACAAAAATGGTCACTGCCATAATGTGCATACAATAAGATAAGACAAGAGAGGGATACAAACAGATTGGAGGGCCAATGAGACATCTTGCTGATCTACATACTCATGCTGTCTCCTTACCCCATCCAGTTATTTATATTTTTAAAAAATCACTGTTGCTATTTTCAGATACATTAGTTACTACTACAAAAACCATAGGAATTCCCAAAGAAAACATTAGTTAGCTAACAGTTAAGTTGTGACTTGCAAGTTCAAATGTTATTCATCCTCACTGCAAATATTAAACTCTGGAATTCATCAGCTAAGGTTAATTATATAGCTCTTTCCCAACTGTAACACACGGTTGATTAATACACATCTATCCACTGGGCATTTTTGGCTCTGCAACACCAAAACAACTTTAACTCTGCCCCAGCAGTAATTACGTGGGAGATGGAATGGAGAGGGGTCTTTGAAACAACTTTATCCATCCATAACAATTAAATTTGACCCGTCGATGCTTTTCTTTCAGCTCCAAAGTGGATGTGCCGACTCTACTGTTTTTCACGCGTATCCACCATCCGCACGACAAATATTGTATAAAATCCTTAGTAGACAAGCAGCATACTAAAGACCATCATTCTCCATTCTTCATTAAGACTCCATGTGTTCATCTCTCCGTAGGTTTTTGTAAGGCACTTATCAGTGTAGTATCTAACCACAAATCTAATTGATGTGACATCCACAATTCAAGTATCTGTACATACAGAGCTAATGTATCTATGTATGCAAACCTCCTAAGCCCACATCATGAAATTATAACATTGATATAAAAAGAATCAGTTTTAGCCATTTGACAAATCATATACTCTTAACTGGCTTCATTCATCGGTACCTGTACTGGTACAGTTTTCCTAAAATTTAAGAATTCTGCAAATGTATACTGAAGACTTCTTAAGCCTGTTATGAAATTACATGATGAAGAAAAGATGGCTGGTGGCTACTCTAAATTTACCCAGTTGTTGGCCTTTCTAAATGTAAGATGTCGACATCCATAGTCTGCACTTCTTAAGCTATTGATTCCTGCCTGTCTTTCATCCCATGAATAAGAGTTAGGTGGATCAGGCCTTAGGTATGAAAGAAACGAAGATGAGAGGTTGGTGTCACTGCAAGAGGAGTGTTGATTGTTTTGCTATTGACCAGACAAAAATGTTCAATGTATGGGTGTGTTAATAGGTGTTCAGACATAAACAGGAGTATAGCTATTGTCAGACTTACATAGTATACTACACATTTAAAGTTGTCCTTAGTGGGTGATTTTCATTTGTAAATGTTAGTCCATCTTTTTATTAAAATATTTTTAAAATGTATTTTTAAACAAAGTAAATTAACCAATTAAACAAGAAAAACAAAAACTAATTTAACATTACTAATTAATTCCAGACAGACCTAAGCATAATAATATCAAATATATTGTTCATTATTATATGAGGAACATCTTAACATTATGATTCTAGAGCATCATCAGGTAAAATGGTTTATCAGCAACATCAATCTACAAGTAGTCCTAGAAGAGAGATTTACATTCAGAGGGTCCTTTTTGTGAAAGAGGAGAATGTCTGAGTTGCCAGTTATTGTAGTATTGTGTAATGGGAAGGAGTTTGTATCTAAGTGCCTCTATTCTGTTCTGTTCTATGTTCTTGTACTGTGCTCATGATCCTAGGACGAGTGCTTCCGACTAGGGCATTAAGCAACGTGACTAATATCTGTCATGTGTTTGTTCTCTCATCCTCTTCCCCAGGAGAAGTGTGTGCAGTGAAGTGTTTTGTGGATTTAAAAAAAACTAATATATACACCTGCTGCTATATATTTATGTTAGAGAAGGCAAGGTCAAAGAAATACACCTTGCACTTGGAGCAAAAGGTGGGGAGGTTTGTGATGCTCCTTCTTTCCTATGGGAGTTCATTCCACAGTCTTGGGCCAGCCCCCGAGAAAGCTCTGTCTCCTCTCCTAGCCTGCTCTCAGACACCCTTCACACAGAAAGTGGAGTCCAAACCCATCACCTTCCTGGAGTTTGGTTTTATTTACCCAGAAATTAACAATAATGTAACATAATCAGCTCTTTCTAGGCCCCCATAACCTAATATCTGTCACCTTATAAAGAAATGATAAATACATAAATAATAATTTATTATTTGTATTATCATAATGCCTAGGAGCTCTAGTCAAGGACCACACAGAACCTGTGGTAGGCATTGTACAAACACAGAACAAAAAGATGGTCTCTGCCCCAGAGAGCTTACAATTTATCCTCACAACTTTGCTGTGAAGCAAGGAAGCATACATTTTCTATTTTACAGGTGAGGAGCTGAGGCATGGGGACATTCAGCGCTTGATCCAATTAAGCCCAATTAAGTCAATGGAAAGACTCCTATTAATTTATCTGCGTTTTGGATCAGGCCCCGAGTGACTTGCCCAAGGCGTCACAGAAAGTCTGTGGTAAATAAATGGATACAAATCTGACATCAGGAATCATAACATTCAAAAACCAGTAGAAGAACACTTCAGTCTCTCTGGTTACTCAATAACGGACCTAAAAGTGGCAATTCTTCAACAACAAAAACTTCAAAAACAGACTCCAACGAGAAACTGCTGAATTGGAATTAATTTGCAAACTGGATACCATTAAATTAGGATTCAATAAAGACTGGGAGTGGCTGGGTCATTACACAAACTGAAATCTATTTCTCCATGCTAAGTTTCCCCCTACTGTTACACCTTCTTGTCAACTGTTTCATAGAATCATAGAATCTCAGGGTTGGAAGGGACCTCAGGAGGTCATCTAGTCCAACCCCCTGCTCGAAGCAGGACCAAACCCAATTAGATCATCCCAGCCAGGGCTTTGTCAAGCCTGACCTTAAAAACCTCTAAGGAAGGAGATTCCACCACCTCCCTAGGTAACCCATTCCAGTGCTTCACCACCCTACTAGTGAAAAAGTTTTTCCTAATATCCAACCTAAATCTCCCCCTCTGCAACTTGAGACCATTACTCCTTGTTCTGTCATCTTCTACCACTGAGAACAGTCTAGATCCATCCTCTTTGGAACCCCCTTTTAGGTAGTTGAAAGCAGCTATCAAATCCCCCCTCATTCTTCTCTTCTGCAGGCTAAACAATCTCAGTTCCCTCAGCCTCTCCTCATAAGTCATGTGCTCCAGCCCCCTAATCATTTTTGTTGCCCTCTGTTGGACTCTTTCCAATTTATCCACATCCTTCTTGTAGTGTGGGGCCCAAAACTGGACACAGTACTCCAAATGAGGCCTCACCAGTGCCGAATAGAGGGGAATAATCACGTCCCTCGATCTGCTGGAAATGCCCCTACTTATACAGCCCAAAATGCCGTTAGCCTTCTTGGCAACAAGGGCACACTGTTGACTCATATTCAGCTTTTCGTCCACCGTAACCCCTAGGTCCTTTTCTGCAGAACTGCTGCCCAGCCATTCGGTCCCTAGTTTATAGCAGTGCATGGGATTCTTCCGTCCTAAGTGCAGGACTCTGCACTTGTCCTTGTTGAACCTCATCAGATTTCTTTTGGCCCAATCCTCTAATTTGTCTAGGTCCCTCTGTATCCTGTCCCTCCAGCGTATCAACCACTCCTCCCAGTTTAGTGTCATCTGCAAACTTGCTAAGGGTGCAGTCCACACCATCCTCCAGATCGTTGATGAAGATATTGAACAAAACCGGCCCCAGCACCGACCCTTGGGGCACTCCACTTGATACCGGCTGCCAACTAGACATGGAGCCATTGATCACTACCCGTTGAGCACGACCATCCAGCCAGTTTTCTATCCACCTTACCGTCCATTCATCCAGCCCATACTTCCTTAACTTGCTGGCAAGAACACTGTGGGAGACTGTATCAAAAGCTTTGCTAAAGTCAAGAAATAGCACATCCACTGCTTTCCCCTCATCCACAGAGCCAGTTATCTCATCATAGAAGGCAATTAGGTTAGTCAGGCATGACTTGCCCTTGGTGAATCCATGCTGACTGTTCCTGATCACTTTCCCCTCCTTTAAGTGGTTCAGAATTGATTCCTTGAGGACCTGTTCCATGATTTTTCCAGGGACTGAGGTGAGACTGACTGGCCTGTAGTTCCCCGGATCTTCCTTCTTCCCTTTTTTAAAGATGGGCACTACATTAGCTTTTTTCCAGTCATCCGGGACCTCCCCCGATTGCCATGATTTGTCAAAGATAATGGCCAATGGCTCTGCAATCACATCGGCCAACTCCTTTAGCACCCTCGGATGCAGTGCATCCGGCCCCATGGACTTGTGTTCGTCCAGCTTTTCTAAATAGTCCCGAACTACTTCTTTCTCCACAGAGGGCTGGTCACCTCCTCCCCATACCGTGCTGCGGAGTGCAGCCACCTGGGAGCTGACCTTGTCTGTGAAGACAGAGGCAAAAAAAGCATTGAGTACACTAGCTTTCTCCACATCCTCTGTCACTAGATTCCCTCCCTCATTCAGCAAGGGGCCCACACTTTCCTTGACTTTCTTCTTGTTGCTCACATACCTGAAGAAACCCTTCTTGTTACTCCTAACATCTCTGGCTAGCTGCAACTCCAAGTGTGATTTGGCCTTCCTAATTTCACTCCTGCATGCCTGAACAATATTTTTATACTCCTCCCTGGTCATTTGTCCAATCTTCCACTTCTTGTAAGCTGCTTTTTTGTCTTTAAGACGAGCAAGGATTTCACTGTTAAGCCAAGCTGGTCGCCTGCCATATTTACTTTTCTTTCTACACATCGGGATGGTTTGTTCCTGCAACCTCAATAAGGATTCTTTAAAATACAGCCAGCTTTCCTCGACTCCTTTCCCCGTCATGTTATTCTCCCAGGGGACCTTGCCCATCAGTTCCCTGAGGGAGTCAAAGTCTGCTTTTCTGAAGTCCAGGGTCTCTGTTCTACTGCTCTCCTTTCTTCCTTGTGTCAGGATCCTGAACTCAGCCATCTCATGGTCACTGCCTCCCAGGTTCCCATCCACTATTGCTTCCTCTACTATTTCCTCCCTGTTTGTGAGCAGCAGGTCAAGAAGAGCTTTTCCCCTAGTTGGTTCCTCCAGCACTTGCACCAGGAAATTGTCCCCTACACTTTCCAAAAACTTCCTGGATTGTCTGTGCACCGCTGTATTGCTCTCCCAGCAGATATCGGGGTGATTAAAGTCACCCATGAGAACCAGGGCCTGTGATCTAGTAACTTCTGTTAGTTGCTGGAAGAAAGCCTCGTCCACCTCATCCCCCTGGTCTGGTGGTCTGTAGCAGACTCCCACCACGACATTACCCTTGTTGCTCCCACTTCTAAATTTAATCCAGAGACTCTCAGGTTTTTCTGCAGTTTCATACTGGAGCTCTGAGCAGTCATACTGCTCTCTTACATACAACGCAACTCCCCCACCTTTTCTGCCCTGCCTATCCTTCCTGAACAGTTTATATCCATCCATGACAGTACTCCAATCATGTGAGTTATCCCACCAAGTCTCTGTTATTCCAATTACATCATAATTCCTTGACTGTGCCAGGACTTCCAGTTCTCCCTGCTTGTTCCCCAGGCTTCTTGCATTTGTGTATAGGCATTTAAGATAACTCACCGATTGTCCTGCTGTCCCAGTATGGGGCAGGAGCCCTCCCCTCTTGCACTCACCTACTTGTGCTTCCTCCCGGTATCCCACTTCCCCACTTACCTCGGGGCTTTGGTCTCCTTCCCCCGGTGAACCTAGTTTAAAGCCCTCCTCACTAGGTTAGCCAGCCTGCTTCCAAAGATGCTCTTCCCTCTCTTCGTCAGGTGGAGTCCATCTCTGCCTAGCACTCCTTCTTCTTGGAACACCATCCCATGGTCAAAGAATCCGAACCCTTCTCTCCGACACCATCTGCGTAGCCATTCGTTGACTTCCACAATTCGACGGTCTCTACCCCGGCCTTTTCCTGCCACAGGGAGAATGGACGAGAACACCACTTGCTCCTCAAACTCCTTTATCCTTCTTCCCAGAGCCACGTAGTCTGCAGTAATACGCTCAAGGTCATTCTTGGCAGTATCATTGGTGCCCATGTGGAGAAGCAGGAAGGGGTGGCGATCCGAGGGCTTGATGAGTCTCGGCAGTCTCTCCATCACATCACGAATCCTAGCCCCTGGCAAGCAGCACACCTCTCGGTTTTCCCGGTCAGGGCGGCAGATAGATGACTCAGTCCCCCTGAGGAGAGAGTCCCCGACCACCACCACCCTCCTCCTCCTCTTGGGAGTGGTGGTCGTGGAACCCCCATCCCTAGGACTGTGCATCTCATGCCTTCCAGTCAGTGGAGTCTCCTTCTGCTCTGTTCCCTCAGATGTATCATTCACTCCACTCTCTGCACTAGTACCTGTGGAGAGAACATGAAAACGGTTGCTCATCGGAATATGCGTTTCTGGTACATGGACTTGTCTCATACTCTTTCCTCTTCTGGAGGTCACATGCCGCCAATTGTCCTCACTGGCCTTCTGTCCCCGCTGCGTAGCCTGCTCTGAATCCTCAGAACACTGTGCCCGCTGAAGCCGATCCTGACGTCTATCCAGGAACTCCTCATTTTCTTTTATGGAACGCAGGGTTGATACTCGTTTCTCCAGACCTTGAATCTTCTCTTCCAATATGGAGATCAGCTTGCACTTTGTACAGACAAAGTCACTTCTATCCTGTGGAAGAAAGACAAACATGGCACATCCTGTGCAGGTCACGACAGCCGATCGCTCAGCATCCATAGTCCCTTCCTTCGAAGAGTTTCCTCACTTGTGGCAGAAGCTACTCAGGGAAACCTGCAAGGGGGATGCCGCAGTAGGCTCTCTCCAGGCGAACTCCCAGGCTAACTCCACCTGTTTGCTTCTCTGCTATTCGCTGCTCAGCTGGTTCGCAGCTGACTGTCTTTTTAGAAGAGCCTGGAACAAAGCACTCCCAATTCACACTAGTCAGACAGGCAATCAAACAATCAAGCACAGGGTCAAACTGTTTGAAATGGGCCATCCTGATTATCACTACAAATTTTTTTCCCTCCTGCTGATAATAGATCACCTTAATTGATTGGTCTCTTAGAGTTGGTATGGCAACCCCCATCTTTTCATGTTCTCTGTGTGTATATATATATATATTCCTACTGTATGTTCCACTCTATGCATCTGATGAAGTGGGTTCTAGCCCACAAAAGCTTATGCCCAAATAAATTTGTTAGTCTCTAAGGTGCCACAAATACTCCTCGTTCTTTTTGCGGATACGGACTAACATGGCTACCACTCTGAAACCTTTGGCAAAACTGGAAACTGAATGCAGATATCCTGAGTTTGCCTTAACCACAGGAGCAGCCAAACTTTTCCTAGGGCCAGCTGCTCTCTGTGTTCCACAATCTAGATTGCTAAACCCATTCCTCAGATCCTCTCGGTCACTGGGGCACCTCGAAACACCCGTATTGATGGGGGTGTCGTACCAATTCCTCACAATCATTACACAAACTAAAACTATTTCCCCATGCTAATTTTCCCCCTACTGTTACTCACACCTTCTTGTCAACTGTTTGAAATGGGCCATCCTGATTATCACTATAAAAGGTTTTTTTCTCCTGGTGATAATAGCCAACCTTAATTGATTTGTTTTGTTAGCGTTGGTATGGCAACCCCCATCTTTTCATGTTCTCTGTGTACATGTTCTCTTCCTACTGTATTTTCCACTCCATGCATCTGATGAAGTGGGTTTTAGCCCACGAAAGCTTATGCCCAAATACATTTGTTAGTCTCTAAGGTGCCACAAGTACTCCTCTTTTTTTTTTGCTGATCCAGACTAACACGGCTACCACTCTGAGATCTGGATTCACTTATCCCTATTTTTTCCATCTGTCTTTCTCACTTCCTAGAGGCCTGGAAACAGGTCACCTCCAACCGCTGGGTTCTAAACACAATGGAATTTGGTTATATCCTCCAATTTATTTCAATCCCACCTTCCCAGTCCCTCTTCAGGGACCCCTCTCTCAAGCTTTTGCTAGAGCAAGAATTTCAATCCCTCCTCAGCATGGGAGCAGTGGAGGAGGTTCTGCTACATCTCAGAGGAAAAGGGTTTTACTCTCATTATATTTTGATACCCAAGGCCAAGGAAGGTATCAGACCCATCTTAGACCTGCGTCGACTCAACTGTTACCTCAAGAGGTTGAAGTTTTTCATGGTCTCCTTGGGGTTGATCATTCCATCACTGGATCCAGGGGATTGGTATGCTGCCCTTGACTTAAAAGATGCAAACTTTCACATATTGATCTTCCAAGGACACAGAACATTCCTGAGGTTCATGGCAAACCAAAGACATTACCTCTTTGTGGCCTTGCTGTTTGGCCTCTCAGTGGCCCCGAGAGTCTTCACCAAATGCATGGCAGTGGTAGCGGCCTTCCTCAGGAGCAGATGACTGGCTCATCAAGGGCAGGTCTCAGGTGCAAGTGCAGTCAGTCATCGCCCTCATCCAGTCAACCTTCCAGGTACTGGGCCTTTTGATAAACATTCAGAAATCAACCCTGATACCCATTCAGAGAATAGAATTTATTGGGGCATTTCTCGACTCCCAACTGGCGAGGGCTTTCCTCCCAGTGAGTTGTTTCCAAGCGATCACAGAGTCAATACGCTGCATGCAGTTTCAACCAATCACCACGGTCAAGCTTTGTTTGAACCTTCTCGGTCATATAGCTTTGTGCACGTATGTCGTTCATCACACGAGGCTGAGACTCGGACCTCTCCAATCCTGTCTTGCTATGGTCTACTCCCTGCTCCCTGTCATGGTGGCTGGATCCTCAAGTGATCTGCGAAGGGATTCCTTTCACAAAACCTCAACCATTGGCACACCTGGTCTCCGATGCCTCAGAGATGGGCTGGGGAGCCCATAGGGATGCTCAAGACCCAGGGTCATTGGTCTGTGGAGGACCTATTGCTTCATATCAATGTCAGGGAGCTCAGGGCAGTCTGATTGGCATGCCAAGAATTCTTACCCCATATTGCGAACACAGCAGTCTCGACCCTCATGGACAATACATCGGCCATGTACTACATCAACAGACAGGGAGGGGCTCATTCTTTCCCCTGTGTCAGGAAGCTGTACGTCTATGGAATTCTGCATTGAACACTCGATCAAGATCGAGTCCTTGTACCTGCCAGGGGTACAGAACCAGTTTACGGACTGGCTCAGCAGGACCTTCTTGACTCATCATGAGTGGTCCCTACGCCCTGATGTCGCGATGGGCATCTTCCACAGATGGGGCTTTCCCCACATAGACCTGTTCGCCACACAGTCCAACAGGAAGTGCCAGCATTTCTGCTCCTTGAGTGGTCACAGCCTTGGCTCCATGACGAATGCCTTCTTGATGAAGTGGTCTCATTACCTGTTCTACACCTTTCCGCCCATCCTGCTAATCCACAAGGTACCTGCAAAGATCAAGCAGGATCAGATTTGGGTCATACTGATAGGTCCAGTGTGGACCAGGCAACACTGGTACACCTTGCTTGTCTGTCTCTCCTGTGAGGCCCCAATCAAGCTTCCTCTATGCTCAGACTTTATCTCATAAGATCTTGTTTGTTTTCTCCACCAGAACCTCAGCTCCCTGCATTTGATGGCCTGGAATCTGCATGGCTGAACCCCGAGAAATGGCTTGTTCAGAATAGGTGCGCAAAATTATCCTGGGCAGTAGGAAACCTTCCATGAGGTCAGCTTATTGTGCAAAATGGAAGTGGTTCTCCCTCTGGTCTTCAGCCTGTGGGGTCCCACCAATGCAAGTGTCAATCCAGCTTATCTTGAACTACCTTTTATCATTGAAAGAGCAGGGCATGGCCTTTTCCTCTTTAAAGGTCCACCTGGCAGCCATTTCAGCATTCCACCCAAAGGTAGACAATAGGTTGGTGTTTTCACATGAAATGGTGATCTGTTTCCTCAAAGGCCTAGAAAAGACTTTTCTGCAGATAAGAGAACCTCTCCCTCCATGGGACTTAAACCTTATCCTCTCAAAATTAACGGGGCCACCCTTTGAGCTGATGGCAATGTGCTCTCTGCTGCATCTTTCATGCAAGACAGCCTTCCTGGTGGCAATTATTACAGCCAGGAGGGTTTCAGAGATTCGAGCCCTCATGTCAGAGCCCCCCTACATGGTTTTCTTTAAGGACAAGGTACAGCTTCGGCCAAACCCTAAGTTTCTTCTGAAGGTTGTGTCCCAATTCCATTACAACCAACCTATCTTTCTGCCTGTCTTTTACCCCAAGCCTCAAGCAAATAGGGAAGAACAATGCCTGCATTCCATGGACGTGACACAAGCTCTAGCCTTTTACATTGAAAGGACCAAACCATTCCGTAAGTCACCACAACTCTTCGTGGTGATTGCCGAGAAAATGAAAGGGCTTCCTGTCTCTGCCCAAAGGATCTAGTCTTGGATCACATCCTGCAGAAGAATGTGCTACGACCTCGCAGGCGTTTCCCCTCCATCGAACTTAACGGCCCACTCTACAAGATCCCAAGCCTCCTCAACGGCCTTCCTAGCTCAGGTCCCGATCCAGGACATATGCAGGGCACCAATCTGATCCTCGGTGCACACATTCTGGATGCACTATGCTATCACACAACAGGCTAGAGATGATGCCCGCTTTGGCAGAGGGGTTCTACAGTTGCCTTGTTCTTAATCTCTGAGCCCACGTCTGAGACTATTGCTTGCTAGTCACTTAAAACTGAATGGACATGTGCAAGCACTCGAAGAAAAACTGGTTACTAACCTTTCTGTAACTGTTGTTCTTCAAGATGTGTGGCACATGTCCATTCCGAGACCTGCCGGCTGGCTCCTCTCTCGGAAAGGTTGGTAAGAAGAAACTGAGGAGGACGGGCTTGGCGGGGTCCCCTTATACCGGTGCTATGAGTGCGTGACACCAGGGGGTGCCAGAGCCAAGCCGACAGATACCACGAGGGAAAAAATTTCCGACAACTGTGCTCTGGGCACACACACACCTAAATTGAAATGGACATGTGCAACACATCTCGAAGAACAACAGTTACAGAAAAGGTTAGTAACCATTGTTTTTAAAGATAATAAATGTTGGGTGAACCAACAGTTTCTTGCAGGTTGAAACAGGGAGTCAAAGTTTTTCTCTCTTTTTTCCTACCCTAAAAGATATTTTGTAATCTGTAAATTAATGTGCCTGAATGAAATCAGGGATGTGTTGCAACCCTAATTTGTTCCTGTTTTACATAGACTTTTGATTCTAGATGCCATGCCTACGCCATATACAGTCCTGGAAAAAGAACAAGATGTACTTGTGGCACCTTAGAGACTCACAAATTTATTTGGGCATAAGCTTTCGTGGGCTAAACCCCACTTCATCAGATGCATGGAGTGGAAAATACAGTAGGAAGATAGAGAATATGAAAAGATGGGTGTTGCCATACCAACTCTAATGAGACTAATCAATTAAGGTGGGCTATTATCAGCAGGAGAAAAAAAACTTTTGTAGTGATAATCAGGATGGCCCATTTCAAACAATTGACAAGAAGGTGTGAGTAATAGTAGAGGGAAATTAGCATGGAAAAACACAAACTAAAAACTATTTCCCCATGCTAATTTCCCCCCTACTGTTACTCAGGGCCATCCTGATTATCACTACAAAAGTTTTTTTTCTCCTGTTGATAATACCCCACCCTAATTGATTAGTCTTATTAAAGTTGGTATGGCAACACCCATCTTTTCATGTTCTCTGTATATATATATCTTCCTACTGTATTTTCCACTCCATGCATCTGATTAAGTGGGTTTTAGCCCACGAAAGCTTATGCCCAAATACAATTTGTTAGTTTCTAAGGTGCCACAAGTACTCCTCGTTCTTTTTGCTGATACAGACTAACACGGCTACCACTCTTGAGTTCTGGAAAGGTGCACTCATGCCTGCTTCTCTATCACTGCATTGAAAATAAGTGTCGTAGACAGCTTGGCTCTGGGACAACACGTACGTATGTTAATTTATATGAAATAAAGGGTCCAAAAATCAAAGATGTTAACTTGACCCTGAAGCCGTCCAACATGAAATGGTTTTAAACAAGGTTTGGAGTTTGGTATACAGAGACCTTAGCCTGATTAGTAGCATGGCAAACACACCATTAACAATTCTTTTTAACCATTTATTAAAGATACAGAAAAATAAGGAAAACAGTTAAAGCATTTAAAATATAAAATATGAAATGAAAATAAGGCTTTTATTTTAACATCTTTTGTTTCCATTCCCTTTGGCTCTAGAGAGTTTTTGGAAAAAAACCCACCTTGTTTTAAGAACATAAGAATGGCCATACTGGGTCAGACCAAAGGTCCATCTAGCCCAGTATCCTGTCTTCCGACAGTGGCCAATGCCAGGTGCTTCAGAGAGAATGAACAGAACAGGTAATCATCAAGTGATCTATCCCGTCACCCATTCCCATTGTTTGACAGTCTTGTAGATGTTATTAAAAATGGTAATAACTGTCTTTTTTGGGGAAAAAAGAAGAAGATAGTTACGATGGGCTGGAGTTGTCTCACATGCCAGGTGATGGTCAGGATTTAGCTGGTGGAGATGGCAATGTCATCTGGGTCCTTCTCTCTGGCCCGGTTTAGTCAGAACATTTTTTGGGATTTGGATGAAGAAGGTCCAGCGTCCCAGGAGAAAGTGGGGGTGGCAGCCAAGACAGTGTCTTTCCTTTTTTAAGTAAGGCAGAACCAGGTGTTTGTTTTTGTGGACCCCAAAAGCAGTGCTGGGTGAAATAGCCTGTCCTTTCACTATTTTGTCCACCAATCAGGCCTAATTTTTGACTCACCAATTTTGTTTTATTGATATTTGGTCCCACACTTTTCTTGTTTACCTAGCATGATTTTAACACAGTCCTTGAATTATATTAGTAGGCTTTTTTGTTTGCACCTTTTTCCATTAACATTCATTTTTATAGCTCATTGTGAGACTTTGTAAATTTATACTTATTTTTTACAGTTGAGTTTGCAATTAGGGTTAACGTGTAGGTCCAATTATTGCAACATACACTAGGGAGCTTGTTTCTTTCCAGCTGATTTTATTCCATTAAAATAAATCCACCCTACAAATAATTAAACTTTTCCTGCAAGTGAGGTCTGTGCCTGGTTTTGTAGTGGCAGAGGGTTTCAGTGATATTTCTAAATTATCATTAAAAAAGTTGTGCAAGGTTTAGGATTTATATTCCTCCAGTGTAAGAAAGTTTGTTGATGAAAGCTTCAACTCACTGACAGCCTGTCTACTAAGCATAAACACTGAGTTGTTTCATCAGTTCACAGCTGAATAACTAATCCCATACAGCATGTAAGATGGAAAGTATCTACCCTATCAAGGCAGGATTGTAAAGTGCTTTGGATTTACAAACAGAAATATATTCTACCACCAATGTTGTTATTGTCAAGTGGAGTGAGAATAGACTTGTAAATGGACAAAGGACCACTTAAAAGTGTGCAGTTATCTTCCTTTCGTCTTCTCAGTTTTCATTTAGGATAAATGAAAAATGATATTTTTCGTTGATTACATAGCTAGATTTCTTTTCCTTTTCCTTGCTTACAGTTAATGCAAAAATCTCCGATTATGGAGGCAGTTTAGTTAAATATTTTATGTTTTGGGAAGGGCTCTCCTGTCTTGGAAGTCTCTTTCAATTGCAGTGTTTTGAAAAGCTATCACTGACCTGAGGACAGAGAGAATTACAAATTGCAAATCTGTGTGCTACTTGAATCCCAAGTGACAACCCAGTATTGACTGAGGTATATTCTGTATCTTTAGTTTGACAGGGTGTAACAATTCTATGGACGCATAGACTTCACAGTTGTCATTTATACCCTACTCCATGGCCACATAGACTTCATGGTTATATAATTGAAGATAGAATGCAAGACATTCTGCTCCAAGAACACAGACCCCCACCACTAGAACTTAAGGACAATTTGTAGCTGCAGTAGTAGTATTAGAGTGTCTTTATTTGTGTGCAAGCTACTACATCACATGCCCTTGAAGACTTCATTCAGTAGTGGGCAGTAGTATATATACACTCTAGCTAGCAAATTACCAAACTGTGTGATCCATTCCAAGCTGCCATACTTATGATTGGGTTTTCCACCTGCCTCAATGTTCTAGGAAAGGAGACCAGGGTTTGCTTTACAAGAAGCCTAAAACTGACATACAGCATACTAGGCTGATGTTTTCCTCCAAGTGTTTTAAGTTGTTTTAAATTTTTCTCAGCAAGTTTGGTTTAGCTAACCAGCATTAGAACATAGCTCTGAATTAGTTTGCTTTTGTGAGTTACTAAAAATTAGTAAAGAAGTGATCATTTATTTAAACCAAAATGAAGTCAAAGACATCTAATATATGTTTGTTTTGGGTAAACTGTGCTCCATACCTGCTCCAGTCTAAAGTCCTGATCTTGCACACATTTACTCACATAGTCCCAGATACTTCCTTTTTAGACATTATTTTACTTTCCTCACACAAGATAATTAGTGGCAGGTAGTATGTGTAACACACACACACACACACAGTATGTAGATACAGTAGAACATCAGAGTTAAGAAAACCTTGCGAATGGAGGTTGTTCATAATGCTGAACAAAACGTTATGGTTCTTCTTTCAAAAGTTTACAATTGAACATTGATTTAATACAGCTTTGAAATTTTACTATGCAGAAGGAAAATGCTGCTTTCCCTTTATTTTTTT
This sequence comes from Macrochelys suwanniensis, assembly GCA_033296515.1. Lineage (NCBI taxonomy): Eukaryota > Metazoa > Chordata > Testudines > Chelydridae > Macrochelys > Macrochelys suwanniensis. Next base: position 13,104,977 of record CM065781.1, on the reverse strand, counting down.
AGTAGTTTACGTTTAACAGCCCTGTACTGTGTTTGCCTTTTTTTGTTTTGTGTCCACTGCTGCCTGATTGCATACTTCCGGGTCCAAGTGTGTGGTTCACTGGTCAGTTCATAACTCGGGTGTTCATAACTTTGAGATTCTACTGTAGTTGTTTGTTTTTTCCTCCCTAAGTTGATAGTCAATACCTACCTGCCTCTTCTGATTATATCCCCCAAACAAGCGGGAGAATAAGGGTATGAAGAGCTCATTAGAAAAATTCTTAAGAAAGAGTCCCGAACTGCTTAGAGATCAACCTTTGTATTCCAGTCCCCATCACAATCTCCACTTGCTGCCATGGCATTAAAAACCACTAGACTGACTGGTAAATCTGCAGCTTTGTCTAAACACATTTCTGCTATAACACCTAAAATACTCTTAGAGAGCTATGCTTTGTCATCCAGGCAACAAGTCTTAATTTTTTTTTACTGTGCTAAAATCATAAAAAAAATCCTAGAAAATATGACTGAGATGAAGATGGGGCAGGGCCACTGGAAGAGAATGGAGAAGTGAGTCATTGTTCTAGAAACGGAGGAACAAAGCATCAGAATGCTTGCAGATATTAAAAAGGTTGTTTAGATCTCAGTTGGATAGCCACTGTAATATTAGATGGGTTGCTTGCACATGAGAGGGAGTTCCTGAGTAAGCAGATTGCTATAGGGGAGATGCAGGAAGTATCCCTATATATAGTTGTGCACAATGGAGCCTAAGTGGTAAAAAGATATATGTGTACAAATTATAAAGTACTCATTGGTTATGGTCTGGGGCTTAATGTACTGTAATAAGATTACATAACCTTTGTCAGGTTGATATTCATTTTTTCCAAAATGGGTCACCATTTCTTTTTAGTCTGCTCTTTAAAGCATAGAAAACACTGCCTTTTTGTGTGTGCGAGTGAATTCAAAATGGATTTTCATAATTTCTTTGTATCTAACTTCTCTAATACGGTTGGACAGATTCTCACAGTTTCTATTGCTAATACAATTCCCTGCAAATAGAGCAGAAAGTTCAGGAGAACAAAAGGAATGATCTAATTTTAGTAATGGTGCAGGCTCCCTCTTTTATTCTCCTCCCCTTTTGAATGTCAGTATCTCTTCCAACACTGCTTCTTTTCATCTTGAACTGAATTCTTGTTGTGCATTGAGAACCTGATTTTTAGATAGCTTCCATCCAGAAGAATGCAACAGTTGGGAAGTTTATCAATCTATTTCCAAATAATCTTGAACAGGTACCTTAACTAGTTATGTATCTATGGCTCGTCTCTCTTCTTGAGGTCTTAACTTTCTAGAAAGAGCATGGAACTAGAAGACAAATGACACTCTTTCTGTCTTGGAGGTAATAGGTGATGCCTTATTTTTTTCTTGTAATCTGAAGTTCTTCATTTGGAAGGGAATTATGTGATAAATTCTTTAATTAGTGTGCCACCAAGGCTTTTCTTCTTTCACTGCAGTACAGAAAAGTCTTTTGAAAATCTTCCCTGCACATTTATATCTGCCCCTGGACATTTCCACTGCTTGCATCCGAAGAAGTGGGTATTCACCCACGAAAGCTTATGCTTCAATACCTCTGTTAGTCTATAAGGTGCCACAGGACCCTTTGTTGCTTCTACAGATCCAGACTAACACGGCTACCCCTCTGATCTTTTGAAAATGTAGCTATATGTACTTTCTGCTTATTAAAGTCTCATTTCAGAGAATTATTTTGGTATGCTTTGACTGACAAAATGACTCAATGTCTGTGGTAGTTTTAGTCAGTCACCCTCACGGAACATGTCTTGTGTGAAACTAGGTTCACGTGCAGTGACAGGCCAGCATTATGTAGTAGGCTCTTCCCTGTTTCCCCTGTACTCTTTGAGGTGATATTTTGATGGGAAACCTCACATTTGCATGGGGAGGTAGTGGGAAACTGATATTTAACTGCAAGACACCTGTCACTTTTATTCTTCAGTTTAGTGACTGTGTTTGGTCTCAATGCTGATGATACCACTCTTGAGTTAAGTATGGTAGATATGGATAAGGGAACTGTGTAGGGAGAATTGTCTAGTGGTTAGAACAGGGAACTGGGAAACAAGACTCAGATTCTATTCATAGCTCTTCCAGGAACATAGTGTATCATATTGAGCAAGTCTCTTAGACTGCATGTCCTTTAGTCTCCATTTTGCATGGCTATTTTGAGGTTTAATAGTTATAATTCTCAAAGGGTACGTCTATACTTACCTCTGGGTTCGGCGGGTAGCAATTGATCTTCTGGGATCGATTTATCGTGTCTTGTCTAGATGCGATAAATCGATCCCGGAAGTGCTCGCCGTTGACACTGGTACTCCTGCTCCACGAGAGGAGTACGCGGAGTCGACGGGGGAGCCTGCCTGCCGCGTGTGGACCCATGGTAAGTACCTTGTAGTTCGAACTAAGATACTTCGACTTCAGCTACGTTATTCACGTAGCTGAAGTTGCGTATCTTAGTTCGAACTGGGGGGTTAGTGTGGACCAGCCCAAAGTATTATTCCATATTCTACTTCGATTTGCTGCTTCACTATGGTTTCTGTATACATCAACTTTAAAATTGTAGTGACATTGCTCTTAGTACTTAGGGCTCTTCTGTATATAGAAATGGCCCCCTGTGGTTTAAAAAGTGTAGAGAATGAATGATGTGAGGCATAAGCACGATGCCTGTTTCACTTTCTTGACAGTTATGCATTACAAGATCTAGTGTAAACACCGTCCATGCTCATAAGGTGTGCCAGCTCCTTCCAAAAATACTGTTTGATATCTGATGCCTGTCTGTGATATAAATATGATGGCAGGTTTTTTTTTTCTGTTGAAGACTATTTTGCTTTTATCCATACAATATGCACTTCTTTCCCATCCTCACTGTCAACTACTTTCCTCATATTAAGGTATTCTCACTTAAAGGTTTAGGTTGGACATTAGGAAAAACTTCCTAACTGTCAGGGTGGTTAAGCACTGGAACAAATTTCCTAGGGAGGTTGTGGAATCTCCATCATTGGGGATTTTTAAGAGCAGGTTAGACAAACACCTGTCAGGATGGTCTAGATAATACTTAGTCCAGCTATGAGTGCAGGGGACTGGATTAGATGACCTCTCAAGGTCCCTTCCAGTCCTATGATTCTGTGATCATCTCAAGTGATTTTATAAAAAATCAACTACTCCAACTAAAGTTGTTTTTGTTAATCAGAAAACCGGAAATCTGAAATTCCATGTAATTCTTTTAGCCATGCAACATCTTTGGCAAATTCTGGTTTGAGTTTCAGGAGTCTGTTGCATACTGTAGCTATAACAAAAGTAGCAAATTTAGTTGTTGAAAAACAAATGGCAGTTTATTTTAGTCCAGTTGATACACACAGGTTGCCAGGCTCTCAGGCACTAATTCAGGAAAACACTACACTTTAGTTTGTCCTGACTTTGCTAGTGTTTTTATGTAGCCTATTGTAAAATTAGGCAAATATCTAGATGAGCTGATGTACCCCCGGAAGACCTCTACATATCCCCAGGGGTATGTGTACCCCTGGTTGAGAACCACTGCTATAATACAAGTATTATATGGTTGGGTAAAGAAAAAAAACTTCACTTTAAAAAACAGAGAGGGGAATAATTTGATCTTACTTTCTTGTTGTTTTCTATCACTGAATTTCTGGTGCCGTAGGCCCCATCTATTTAAAAAGTTCACATTACCCAAATCACTCCTAAGAGTGAGAGCATTCAAAATTCAGCTCCAACTCTTGCAGCTAAGGACTATCTCTACACTGAACCTCTCTATGCCGTGGTTTTCCCATCTGTAAAACAGATAAAATACCCACCTTGCAGGGGTCTTGTGAAACTTAATTAATACATGCAAAAGTGATTTGAGATTCTTAAATGAAAGAAGCTATGTAAGTGCGAAGTATTATTATCATATTAATGTTCTGTGTCAATAAGACCAAGAGAATGGACACCAGATTAACCTCAATGCACTATACTTTCCTAAGTCTGTTTAATTTAATTTTGGTAACATCCTTGGTGAACTGGTGAACATCTAAAGTAAGACCTAGAGGTCTACCCTCCTACCTTGCAACTAGAGTAACAAAAAATGATTACATATTCCCTCGTGACAAGTAACAGCTGATTAAAATTTGTGAGATGCTTTCATAAGTCAGCAAATGATAGCGAATTCACAGTTGGGATGAACATTGTTCCCCCCCACCCTGCTTCCCCAAAACTATGAAATGTGGGGTAGTTTCTAAAATAAGTGCCCATGAGCTGAGCCTAGAAGGAGTCTTACTGCTGACACTCTCTAGTTATGCACCCTTACACAGACAGAAGTATATTTTGACAGATACAAATCTGTCCCTGGGGTTTAATTAGGGGAAACTGCCGATTCTTTTCTTTGGGGAGGAGAGTTGAGGGACCAGCCGGTTGCTATGAGATTGTTTTTATTTACAGTAAATAGAACATTCTCATTGCAGGAGTGTTTCTAGCCTGACATAAAATTGGTCTTCTCCATTTTTCCCAACTGTCTTTTAGTGCCCTCTTGAGGACAGAAAATTACAAAAAACATAAGCACACTTTATTCAGTCACAGAAGCTTGCCTTGCATTTGGGACTGCTGAAATAAAAACACAATTCTTAGTGTATGTAGCTGGAAAATCATTTACATTTTTAAAGCAAAGTTCCATGGAGGAGGTAAACAACTAAAAATGAAATCAGTGGACCATTTTATACCTAGTCCTGCCTCAGCATGGGGGAATGGACTAGATGACCTCTTGAGGGCCCTTCCAGTCCTACATTTCTATGGTTCTATTATTTTTGTGCCATCATTCACATTTTCTAATGTGTCAATCCAGAAAAAGCTCTTGCCTCGTGATAGGATTTCCTATACATTCCCAATATAATGCCATACACAAAAACTTCACTGAGACAAGAAGTAAGATTGGTGAAGTGAAATGTCGCCACACCACAAACCCTTAGAAGGAAGGAAAAGCCAAGTTATGGGACACCTCTTAACTGTACTCTAATGCCCAAACAGCACATTCCCACTGAGAGTAACATTAAGACTCTGGATCATTGCAAAGTACTACATTCTGCCTCTAAAAGCTAAGGAACCACACTAAAAACAACACAGTAATCTCTCACAATTTGGCACAAAATCTTAATTACAACCTCAGCAGCATTAGCAACTATTCAGTGTTGACATGTGTGCACAGGTTAAATGAGTAGTGTGTTAGTGTGACTCAGATCTATGGTTCCCGTGGCTAGTGAAAGCCAGTGGGAAGGTATTGAGTTGCATATGATTGCCAGTATTTCTTTGAGGGAGCTTCTCTTAAAGAAATGATTATCTCCATATTCCAGAAACCATCTCTTGCCACAAACAATCCCTCCAGATATTGCCTAGCCTTGAGTCTGGGTTAGGGACAATAACTCTAGCAAAATCTGGAGTTCTCTCAGGCCTCTTTGAACCAGGCCAGTTAGGTTTTAGGCTGGGCTAGGGTTTGTATGAAGATCAGGGGACCATGCTGATTTATTTCTTTATTTGTTCTATTGGCTGCTTCCAGCGTAGTTGACTATGGGGCATTGCTGGAAAGACTGGAGGCTCACAGGGGCAGATGGGTCTGTTCGAGTAGCTCCACTCCTCTCTTTCCAAAAGATTCTATACAGGAATAGTGGGCAATTTCTCACTGGCCCCACTCAGTGTACAAATGGGCCATTTAGGAAGTGAGTAAGTGCGCGTGGGCTACAGTGTTTTAAACATGTGTCGAATGCCAGTCTTCATAGTCCCATCTTTAACTATCCCTGCTGGTGCAGCTGGTGACTTTCCCAGTGGAAGCTGCAGCAGGGGATGAGGGTTAGCTCATTGAGGCTCAACTAAGAAAAGATGGAGCTAACGCTTGGAGGAAGGAGGAAACATCAAATAGCATATCAGCATCCCCAAATGGAGTAGGAGATTGCTTGCAATTTGTTGATCAGGTCTCCAATCTGGGCGGGCAGGGGGTCTTATTGGATTTCCAGCTGCTTCTGGATATTCAGGCCATAACAGTTGTGAAAAGCCTGTCATTTGCATTTGGTGATACTGTTTTGTCCCTTTTTTTCAAATGTGAATCTTATCATGGTTACTCATATGTTTGTCACCTCACAACTGGAGTACTGCTGCTATGTGTTCAAACTACTTGGAAATTGCAGCAAGTACAGACTGTGGCAGCCACTTAGATACCATGACAGCTGCAACCAGCAAAGCCCAGGGAGCAGGATATCCTCAGCGAGGGATTCTTGCCTTTAGAATTCACTTACCCCAAGTGCTCTGCTAGAGTCAAGAATTGGGGTCTCTCTACGCTGCTATGTGAGCCCAGAGTTAGTAGAACTTGAGTTAGCAGACCCTGGGTTTGTTACCGACAGTTTGGACATCTACACCCATTTGTAACCCCAGGTTAGGAATTGTTGTATCCCGGATCCCAACTTAGGGCACCATCATCTACACTGCATTATGTCTAATCACCCATACCCTAGACTTCCCAGCTCCCTCCCAAAATGTGGCTGCTTTAACCCTTTGTTTATGGTGCAGTGTGGGAAAACTTGACTGTCCAGAGGACAAAGTTGGCCCGTGGAATTGTGAGCTACTTTTGGCAGATTCCCACAACACAGATCTAGTGGGGCTGCATCTACAATGCTTAGCAATAGGGCTTGAACCCTGGGTCTCATCTTGACTCAAGCTCAGACTCTACACCCCCACAGGGTCCTGGGACCCTGGGTCTGAGCCCTGCATTAATGCAATTTGTGTGTACAGGGAAGGGTGGGGATAGGCTAGAGCCAGAGGTCAAACCCTGGGCTTCCATTGCAGTGTAGGCATACCTTTGGTGACCAAAAGGACATCTAAAAGACGCCGCCTTTCCTCTCCCTCTTTGTGTTATGGGAGGGAAACTACAGCATAGAGATCAGTTTGGGGATTAGGAAGGTTTTTTAGGTTTGCTTTTTAATGTCCTTCAGGCCTGTTTTTGATGAAGCTTTGTATTTTAACATCTCTGCTTCTCCCAGAGAATATTAATAGTCCCAAGTATTGGTGTCCAGTTATTCCTAAAGAGCAGTGGTCCCCAACCTTTCCGTTGCAGTAGCATCTTCATGTTCCCAGAAGAGTGTGGCGGGTGCCGGACAACCAGCCACCGAAATGCCACCAAGAAGTGGCGTCATCGAGAAGCGTTGCCGCCGAAATGCCGCCGAAAAACGGCAGCAACGCTTCTTGGCGTTGCCGCTTCTCGGAGGCATTTCGGCGGCTGGTTGTCCGGCAGCTGCACTCCTCGGCGGTGGGTTGTCCGGTGGAAGTGCTCCCTTGTCAGTAGGCGGGCGCACATAAATGCCCCGGCGGGCACCATGGCGCCCACGGGCACCGTGTTGGGGACCACTGCTAAAGAGCAACTTTCCAAGTCAGAAAACACAAATTCCCCACAAAGCGCTACTCCTTTAAATTTAGACAGCAAATCCCTGTTGCATTGAAAAGGGGTGTATTGGGCCCAACAAGAGATAAGACATCAATAAAAGCCTTGGTTATTGCTACAAGGAACAGCTAAGTGTAGTTCAGGGTTTCATGTCAAATTGTCACTGGCTTATTCCCATTGTACCAACCATCATCACAAATCTCTTTAAACTTTTATTAAATGGGAGGGGGAGGAAAGACAGTTAATCCTTTAGCTTTAGGTGCTCTAAGTAAGGTTTTCATTTTAAAAATATAATTTATTTCCTTTTCCTGCATAGAGCCTTTTATAGGGAGAAAGTCATGCTTGACAGATTTTTCGACTATATGGACTGTCCTTTTGAGGGGAAATAGTGAGATGATCAGCTGCTGCTGTTGGTGTCTGACCCTGTTTTCCTTGAGACAAAACAGGACAAACTTACAAAACAGGAGAGAAAAGAACAGCAAAAATAGAAAATGCAGCTTCTGTCTGGTGCTGATTTTTATTTGCAACCTCACTTCTGGAGAAACACAGGCCCAGCACGTGGTCTGATCAGCCACTCTAAGAGCTAGCAAACTTGTACCAGTATCGGGCTGTTTAAAGTACTGCTTTTATCTTGCCTCTGCTATCACAGGCCCTGGCAGTGTTGTAAAAGGTGTTGTCTCAGCGATTAAGCCAGATTTTTCTCTTTTTTTTTTGTTGCCTTCATTTAATATGAGAGAAATAGGAAAGAGAATAAATAAGATGAGGAAGGAAAATGACACACAAGGAAGTGGGTGACAACAGGCACCCAAGACTCACATGTCTGGTGTCCAGGATTTAGCTGAAGCCAGTAGAGCAGTGGTTCTCAACTGTGGTCCACCGCTTGTTCAGGGAAAGCCCCTGGTGCGCCGGGCTGGTTTGTTGACCTGCCGCGTCTGCAGGTTTGGCCGGTCGCGGCTCCCACTGGCTGCGGTTCACTGCTCCAGGCCAATGGGGGCTGCGGGATGCGATGGACAGCACATCCCTTGGCCCGCGCCGCGTCCTGCAGCCCTCATTGGCCTGGAGCGGTGAACCGCGGCCAATGGGAGCCGCGACCGGCTGAACCTGCGGACGCAGCAGGTCAACAAACCGGCCTGGCGTGCCAGGGGCGTTCCCTGAAGAAGTGGTGGACCACAGTTGAGCACCACCGCAGTAGAGGGTGATGTTATCTGTTACCCTCTCTCTGGCCCAGTCTGGTCAGGATACCTTTTAGGATCAGGATCACAAAGACCCAGTGGTGTCATGGTGGATCCTGGAGTCACAGGAGAGAGTGGGGGTAGCAGCCATGATAGTAAAGCTTGCTCCCTTCCAGTCCTCACATCCCCCTCTAGTCTCATTTAGTGACCCCAAGCTAAACAATATCCGAGAAGGGGTGGCAACCTCATTCCATTAGAAGTAGCCAAAGAAAACACACTTCAGTGATTTTAATTATGAACATTGCCTCCCATTTCTCGAATTTTTCTGCTTGTTGTCTCATCAACCTGTGACTTTACTAGAAGCCTTGAAGACCCCTTGGCATGGTTCTTTTAACTTCATTAATTTCATTCCAGTCTGTCTCCAACTTTTGCTGACTTTCATGAACAATTTTATGTAACAGACCGAGTTGGACTTTTGTTGCCTTGTACAACTTAAGAGTCCAGGTCTCTGCACTCCACTCCCCTCCACTCCACTGTAGACCCAGAATAGCTCTCCCCTTTTCAGAGGCCAAAGTGGTCTCCTTGCATCCTCAAACACCACCAGTCTGCAACACCCACTGCTGTGCATTCCCTCCGTTAGCTACCTGAATCCTTCATGCTGCCCAGCTCAATTGCTCAGGAGTTGGAGAGCTCTTTGATTTCTTCCATCTGACTGAACTTCCGATTTGAACTGAAATAATTTACTTTTAAGAAGAAGATTTGGAGTGACACAAGAACACGATTTTAATGTTGCCTGTTCACCAAGCTCAGCATGGCTAATCGTGGCTTTTGTTATATTTTTTAAGATGGGCTACTTTTCTTGAGTAGATGGAAGAACACTAAATCAGAAAACACAAGCTGAACTATAACTTTATTCACATGAAAAGGTTCCTTGAAGTCACTGGGTTTACTCATGTGAGCAAAGTTATGTGTGTGCCTAGATGATTGTGGGATTGGGGCCTGAGCTAGAAAGGCGTTGGAAGCATAACAATAGCTCTGCCTCATCTCTCACAGAGCAAGTCAAAAATAATGGTACCATGTGAATAAAGAACAAACATAATCATCAAGCCCTAAATACTTCTAGAAAATGATCACCTTTTCCATAAAAGTAACTACTCCTGGGAAAAAAATGGTACAAAATATTAACTGTCATCTTATGTGTCCCATTGTAATCAACATGCATGGAGTACCTCTGATGTGTTCTCAAAACTGTTACTTAAATACCATTTAAGGTCAATTAAATAAACAAAATTGTAAAGCCTAATGACATAAAGACATAAATAACATAAAGACCTGTAATGGTCAAATGATTTGGTGTTTAGCCCTTCTTGATTTAAAACAGCAGTGAAAAATGTTGGAACCCTTGAGGGTGATTTTGAAGATGGAGAAGTGACTGTGCTGCACAAACAGCAATCAGGGACAATTAAGTGAACTGGGACAAGTGCCTCATTCTCTGCAGAGACTGCATGGGAAATTGCACTTTACATTTCAGTCGCATTGCATTTAAAATAAGGCCCCCAGCTAAGTCATTTTTCAAGTCCAACTCCAATCAAAAGATACTGCTTAAAATCTTCCTATTACTGTAGAAATGAAAGGAATGATTGTCTATGCTGATGAGCCTAGACGATTGTCTTGGAAAGAATTTGACAGTGTTGTCTACCAGTCCCATTATAATGTTATTACAGCCCCTGAAGAATACTGACAAGGCCTGAATACTAGAATGAGTGTTGGGGTTGTTTAGGATAGCTCTCTGTGGCTGCAGATTTTGTGCGGTTTCTCTGAGCTACTGTATTCTGTACTGTATATAGATTTTCTGTCCAGGTTTACTCTTAGGCTGATTCTCAGACAGCCTTTATAGTTACTGATTAACAGATTGGTGTAAACTTTAACAAGGTACAGAAAATAGAAAAATGTAAAGGGTGAAAAAAAGGAATTTTAGATTGAATTCTAAGTCCCCATTTTGCAGCTCTAATTAAATGCTTTTGAAATATGCACTGTTCATAAGCAATATTTTCTATACCACTTTTATAGTCAGCACAGACTGTTCTTAGCTATATGCTCCTTGAAAAAGTATATTTGTGTGTGGAAGTTGCATCATTCCAGTGATTTTCTTTGTGAAGGCAGGAATGTATTGTACTTTCATACCCCTTGGAGCCTGGGGCTTTTCACACCACTCCAGGTGCCTGAAGTTGGGCGCCTCACTTTTAGATGTTTAAATACAGATTTAAATGCCTAAATTTCAAGACTTGAAAATGATGGCCTATATGGCATCTGTGTATTAAAATCACGTCTATGAGCGTTCGCACTGTTAGTGGGGAATGAGGAGGAAAGGTGACATGGGAGATGAAATGGCTATGCTCCCGTGCAATGGAGGGGACAGACTAGTTATTTTACTAAGGGCTAGACTGTGGCTTTACCAGGAGCCATGTGTCAGGGGCAGTGGAGACTTGTTCTTCTCCTGGAGCAGACCCTGGTCTGAATTGTGATTCAGAGATTCACAGTTCAGCCCTTGCTTCCCTCTTGCTCTAGGGGCAGGAAGTAATTTGTGCCAGCCCTATACCTAAGGCAGCTTGCTTCTCCCACTGCTTCAGCCGATCAGGGCATAGGAGGGGCACAAAGCTGGTCTGTGTGAGAGGGACAGGTGGCTTAGCATCAGCTGCTCTATGCATCCACACACAGCCCCTTTATGCCCCTTACTTCTCTGCCTAAACACCCTGAGTCCCATAGAGCCAGGCCAGATGTTTCTGTTCATTGTCATTAAAACTGTAAAATGCTAGGACTGCATTTGTTTTGTAATTCACATCTAGATGTTTTCTTGATACAGTTTCACCAGACACATGTCAACGTCTGTCACACCTTTCTGCAGCCTTTGAACTACCTCCCAGAAACTGCGGACCAGAAGGGACTAGCCCATATGTATCAGAATTGTGGGAGACAGTGCTAGCAGAAAGGAAAGTATTGAATAAAAATATTTCCATTTCCATGTGTGGCATTTATAAAAAGAAATCTGAGGCCTTGTCTACGCTTGCGGCAGCATGTAGCGTATGTGTAGCTACACACCTCAGAAAAAGGCAAACCGTGTCCACACTGTGATGTGTAGGATACACACTCTAGGGCTTTGGGGTGTCCCTACTCACCTAAGCACCGCTGCACCGTCTACACAGCTATTTATACCTGTGGTAACTGGGCTTGCAGTGTATGTACTCTGCATACTCTACACGCTGCCCTAAGTGTAGACCAACCCTAAGGGGAAATATGTTAATTAGCATTTAAGTTAAACAAACCAACACCTCTTATCTGCACCTATGTACAGTCAAACAGGAATGAAACACATGGTTACAAATAGCACAAATCTAACGTGAAAGACAAGTATCCCAAAAAATACCAATATGGAACAGCTGAGCTCTGAAAACAAAACGGAGTGGGAATGATAGGAACATAGTTCCTATTGTTAATTCATGTTGTTAAAGTTGGCTTAATACACACAAAAAGAGGGCAGTCAAGAAGGGGAATTTCCTTTGAGCCCCAGAGAGTGGAGAATGAAAAAGGTTAATGGCATTTCCAGATCCTTTTGTGTCTTTGTGGTAGGCCAAAAATAGATTTCAGACAAGTCCACAGAACAGATCAGAAGGTGCCATGTCCTGTTCTACAGTCTCCCTGAGCTTTTGGTTATGTAAGGGGATGATAAAACTTACTTTGCAAACAGACTGAATGCAATAGCTGAAATGCAGTAGAAGCTAATACTGCATCTTTTCACACAAACAAACAAACAAAAGTTCCAGCAGTTTGGCTGCACCAGTGGCCCATTCCATTTATGGGAATATACTACCTGCAGTAGCGTAGCCAGGGGGGGAGCAGCCGCTCCCCCTTGAGCAGAAGCGGCACCTTTTTTTAGCAGCACTAAAAAAAGGCGCCGCTTCTTTTTAAGCGCCGCTTCTTGCACTCACGCGGCGGCGCTCCGGGTCTTCGGCGGCATTTTGGCGCGGGGTACCACCAAAGACCCGGAGTGAGCCGCCGAAGTGCCGCCGAAGACCCGGAGCGCCGCTGGGTGAGTACAGAGGGAGGCGCCTTTTATAGCGCCGCTCCCCCTGCGCTCCGGACCTGGCTGCGCTACTGACTACCTTCTAACATGTGTGCCTTTGTGAATTCCTGGCTCATCACCAGTTGGAAGCTTGAGATCTGAGAGTGAAAATCTCATGCCACTGTGTATTCTTCTAATAGCGATAGTTTTAAATTACATGATGTCCTAAATTTAACTGTATGGAAAATTTCCAACCAATCTATTTTCCCCAACCTTTAGAAAGTAAAATTAATTTAAAAGATGTAGATCCTCACATCAAAATCCTCTTCACACAGGTACACCCTCCCATCCATGTTTCATCTCTTCAGATAGCAGTATGACTAGAGGAGCCAGATGCATCTGTTCTTTCATCCAGAATGCATTAGACTCTATCTTCTAATAATTTACCCAACCTACTTTTCAAATTTCACCTTCTTTTCCCTGTCTTCTCTAACTTGTTTATTCTTCCTTTTGAAATACTCAGCTGCGCCATATATTTTCTCAGGTGTTGATGTGTATTGGACAGCCAGGTCTGGAGTCATCCCAAGTTACTCTTCTCTGGACTTGAACTCAGCCTAAATTTAAACCTGGAAGAATAGTCAAAAGAAGTCAGCACAAAAGGAAAGAAAAGAAAGAAATGTGTTAAGGGATGTTTCTCAGTGATGATGATCCTTACTTAGTCACAAATTTGAAAACAAGAGAACTGGATGGCTCAGGGGATTGGTAGTGGCATATAGCTCTTTTCAGTTCTAGGCTCTCATTTTGAATCCAGCCCAGGTTAGAAGTGTTTGAAAGCGGCTCCTTTCTGAGAGCTGTTCAGTGTGATGTCAGTGGTCCATCCTTTGGCTTGTTAGTAGTTTCAGAAGAGGGAGCTAGGATTTAATGGCCATGGAGCAGGAAGTATATCCACATCCTTATAGATAATCAGATCAGTAATGAGGAGTATTGGTAGGGCAATGTAAGGAATCTTGCACTGCAACATTCAAGGGCAGTATCCATTCTGTTGACAAATATGGGACTTGAGGCTCTAGGCCTGTAAACCCGGCACTTTTCATAAATACTAACATATTAAATTCTCTCTTTAAAAAAAAAATCTAGTGGGTAAAGAGGACCTCTCTACTAATGCATGAAACCACAGCTCTGGCTAAGTCTGTGGTGTATTATATTAGTGCCTATCAGTCAGTACCTGTTAATTTTGTGCTTTGATGGGCATGCAACTGCACTTTAAGGGCTTCTATAGGTGATGCTTAAAAGCTTAATAACTACTACATGCCTAAAGTGAACTAAAAATACATTGAAAGAACATTAAGGATATGAGCGAGCCAATGAAAGCAATTACAGTTCAGGACTAAACCTTTATTTGAGAACTGTAAGGTGTTCAGGACTTCCTTACTGCATGACTTTTTGCCCTGTTCTGCAAGGACCAAATACTGAATGTGGCCCATCTACGATTACCAGGGGGAAAAACAATAACAGAAGCAGCAACAATCTGATCCCAACACTGAGTCAATGGAGTTCAAGCAGGGGGTGAAGCCAGATCAAAGACGTGTCAGACTTTTATTTTATTTTATTAACTCATTCCAAAGAGACGAGGCACTCCACAAACACACATAATAATTAAAAGAATTAAGATAGGACTTAGTTTGTGTTGCAAACCAACATGTTCTTAAGTGGAAGTTCACCATATGTTCTCCAATACCTAGACACAAAGATGAGCCACCTTAACCTCCTTCTTAATACGCCCCATTTTGTTATGCATTGGCGTACACATTGCTGTACATGGCTGGTTTGACTTAAAGATTTTAAGTCTTTAAATATCATTTGTTGTGACTGTATTAAATTATATCCACATTACTTCGGTGAATTTTTTTAAATTTCTTGCCATCTCCATTATTCTGCCACATTTTTGGTTTTGAGGAGAAATTAATGCAAACAACAAAATGCTGGAGGTGCTAGTAGATTTAATGCAAAAAATTTTTTTTGGGGGGGGTGGGGGAATTGTGTCTTCCTCTTTTTTTAAGCAGTCCTATTATGTGCCATGTAACTGCAATCAGGCTAACAACCACCATATGATGGAATATCTTGTAATCCGGTTGGAGGTTTCTCTCTACAGAGACAGTCTCCAAGTAGATGAGTTTTAAATCTCCTTAGAATTAAGAAGGGTTTGGCAACCAAATGAATTGTTTTGGAAAAATCCTCCTTTATAGATTGTGAAGAGGATAAAAAAGGGGAAAAAAACATGTCTGTGGTGGTTAGTCAGATGTTCTTTTGGAGTTACAATGATTTCCTTCTTAATTCCTCTGCTTGTTGGCATTCACGTTAAAAGAATAATGAGTACTATGTGCACTACCTTAATACTACTCATCCTTGTATACATTATGAAATCTTTGCATTAAGCTAACCAAATGGATTGAATCATAATGTAAGGCAGACATTAAAAACAACTGCACTCAGCTGTGAAATGGCATAAAAGCATAGTATAAATTGATACACTACAGTACAAGTGTTAATAATTGCCAGTACACTGTACAGTAAATTTGTTTTAAAGAGGTGATTGGACCCAGACAACTGAGAGCATGCATCATACTGGCTTAGTGGATCTGAATGGTTTTTGTCTTTAGATTTTTAATGTGTATGTACTTACCCTTTCACCAGTATAGCTGAGACACTCTGGAAAAATGTATTAGATGTATTACTAATGCCAGGTTTAAATAATGGTAGACAATTGAACAATCAGCAGGTGATAATTTCCCAGGTGTATCTCTATTTATATATATTTGCGGATATGTGATTTATTCCTGCAAAGGCTACATTACTTAATTATTCAATTTTTAAAATAGCTTTGGGGTGCCCCAGAAAAGATATTTATTACTTCAGAGGGGTCATAAAGGAAGCTGTAGGCTAGTACTAATAATGCTTTAATTAATACATAAAACCAGGAAACAGTTCTTTACATGGTAAATTAAACAGTAAAATATACCAATTTTGACTTGATTTCTACCCCATTGAACTACCCTACATTTATTTGTTTCAGCTTTAAATCCTTCCATTCTGGTGTTCTCCAGCACCCGTTATAGAATTGAAGCTTGCTTTTCACCTATCTGCTAACAGTTTAACATAGATGTCTGGGTCCAGTCCATTGTTCCAATTGTATATAGTTTAAAAAGCTCTGCAGTATTTTACTCTTTCCATTGTATCTTGGCTTCCCTGAGTGCTCTGCTCGCTGCATTTTACTTGTACTGGCTCTGTTTTCTAAGCCCATTTATGCCTTTTTTTTTCTGTACACACTTGTTCACTGGGGAGCTTAAATTGACTTCTCTCTATTCTGTATCCTTAACTAAAAATGCACCATTAAGGTTGATTGAAGTCTTTTGAAAACACTTCATAAAAAATGAAAAGCCATAAGAAATTAGGCTACCAGTGTTTGCAAATACCTGTTTTCAGCCAAATTGATGGGACAGAATAAAAAAGAATTGAAAACTTAAAAATGCTCTTGATACATGTTTATATGCTACCTCTTTTTGTGTGAATTGGCAAAGTACGTGTCAAACATTTTGGGGAATAAAATATTGAGAAATGTGCTATCCTGTAGGTTTTTGTTAACGTAAAACCTTTTCATCTCTTAAAAATAAGGCATAGCTCTAAAGAGAGGAAATGGATTAAATAACATATTTAGATTATCCTGTTATTATTTTCATTATTTTTTAAACAGAAAAATCACTTTTGTTCTCAAAATATTTCTCTTTAGTTAATATTGCCAGTCACCTAGTTTTAAGCTTACACAACATATTTATCAGGGTTAGAAAGAGTGGATAAGATATTGCTTTAAAAACGAAAACAAAAATATTCAGTACAACTGAAACTTTAAGGCTTCATTCAGTGAAAAGACTTATGTGCAATGGCTAAAAACGTTAGGCATGTCTAATGTTCAGTACATGTGCAACTAATTAACAAAGAAACCTTATTTGGCAAGTCACCCCCAGGAGGAAGGAGAGTAATTTCTGGACAGCACATAATTTGTAAGAGAAAAATTGTATGAACATATGGAAATGAATCTTACTTTAAAAAGAGAAATATCCTGAGGGATTAGCACAAAGTTTAAAAGGAAACAAGTGCTTCAGAATCACAAGTGATTAAACTGAAAATGGCAGCTAGGTTGTCAAAGCAGCTGAGACTGCTCCCTCCAGTGAACAAGATACCAACCAATCAAGCTGTTTCTAAACTCTCCCAATGTTGCTGTTTATTACCAATAAATATATATTTAAATGCTTTAATGATTATCAAAAAGATTAATTACTGGATTTTAAATTTCTCGTCTTTCTTTTTTCAAACAGTTGCCTTTTGAGACCCATAGGCTTGATCTACAAGCTAACTGTGATTTTAAAAAAAAAATATTTTGAAAAAAAACTACCTATAAATTCATTTTGGCAGTAGCTTCACCAAACTGAAATGTCTAAAATGCAGAAGAATTTCTCAAAAATTAAATCGGCATACAATAGGTTTAAAAACTCCCCCAAACTAGTTCTTCTCACCAGCGACTATTAAAATAAAAATAAATATAACCCATGATCAAACCTTTAGTTCTGTTAAATGAAAGCATAGCCACAGCAATGTAACATTATCTTTAGCAATACAATTCATGCAGGGTTTTTAAAAAAAATATTATTACTATTTTATCTAAGCAATGGAAATACTGCCAGACCTAAACTATTATTTTATGGAATACTATGCACACACATTGCAGCAGAGTACATGTTTTCCTTTAAGAATTCTCCCATTAATTGAGGAAAAGAGCAGCAAGATCAACAAGAAAAGTAGCTAAGTACATGGAGGTCATTCAGAAGCTATGAGTTCTATAGCAGAGGTACAAGAAAAAACTGTCAGTTTCCATCCCATTAAACAAGCTATGAGTTAGACTCACTGGGATTACCAGCAAACCCCTACCAAGATGTGTGCTAGCTCCTGCTCACATAGCGCTATAAATTATTCAGTTCCTTTTATGCAAATAATGTTTCACAGAAGCATAGGGAATCCATAATGGGAGGAAGAGTAACATCCATTTAGAAGAATTAAATGCTAGGTGAAATGCATGACACTTTGCAGACAAAAGTTATTGAAAATAGCCGTACCTTTTAAAGGTCTCCACACACACCCAGATAAACAGAGTTAGGGAGCTTCCAAGTTTTGTTTTTTTATACATATCATGAGCTCCGTATGTGTGTATGTAATGCAGCGACGGTTGCCCTTAGAGACACTCATTCCTGCATTAACAGGTATGCACAAGGGTAAAATCACAGAACAGAGGTCTCGCAGAGCATGTCTCTCTGATCTTCAAATCTAAGCCTTCATTTTTAAAAAAGTGAATGTTCCTAGGAAGCCAGGCTGGAAAGGGTTTTTAACAATGAAAACAGATTTTTTTAATCCTTTGGAGCCAGAAAAACCAAGGGCCATTTCTACACTACTTTCTCAGGTAAAACCTGCCATTGACTTCAATGGATGTACAGGGCCAAATTCATCCCTAGTGAAATTCCACTAGAATTCCGTGGTCCAAATCCATCGTTGGCATAAGCAGATGCAACGCCATTGATTTCAATGGAATTAACCTTGTTGACTGTAATGAAGGATGTATAGCAAAGCTATTCTGAGCACACTGTCTCTTTAAGACCCTTCTCCTTACAAGAAGTGATAGATGTGCACAGAACACTATGGTGCCTCCAGCCAGGGAACCGAGTGTCTCTCCACTGTCGGACTTTAAATCCTTGGTGTTGGCTCTTTTTGAGGTTTATCCCTTTTTTATGAGTATACTAATCAGAGAGAGTTCTTGTTGAACCACCTGTGGGTTGTCTGCCCAATTAGGCCTGGTTTGCGCTAGCAAATCAGTCTTGCTTACCTGTGTGTTAGCATTATAAAAATAAATATTAGATAACTTGATAAGAAAATGTTTAGTGTTTTATACAATGCTTGTAGGATGCTGCATGTATTGTTCTCACTCACCTATACCCCATGTTATAAAGTGATAACAAGCATTTGCCTTGTAATGCTCTGACTATGCATCTCATCAAACAGGGGAAAAGCCTTGTGTAATGCAGACGGTGGTCTCTAACAAGAAGAGGTTAAATTCTGTTCACTACATACAAATGAGACATTGTATAAGATCAAATATCATAGACTTTGATAACTGCATTCTTCCCCCCACCCCATGAAGAAGGGATTTGGGTGGAAACTGTTGCTATCAGCTTGATTTCTGAGGGAAGAAGATATAAAAATGTCTCACAAGGAAAAATGATAATGCTGTCTGAATTCTCACAGGGCCAGAGACTCTAAACTGAAGTGAGAGATTGCCCAGGGTTATCCCTGGGTTTGCCCTGAAAGACATTTTGAATTGACAGATCTCTACAACTTTGTCACTCTTAGGATTTAGTTTGCAACTCATTTGTGTTATATGCTTGCTTGCTTTAATCTGTAAATAACTCTCATTTCTTTTTCCTAGTTAATAAATCTTTAGATAGTTTATTACAGGTTTGGCTACAGACATTGTCTTTGGTGTAAGATCTAGAGTACCAAATGATCTGGGGTAAGTGACCAGCCTCTTGGGACTGGAAGCAACCTGAATATTTTTCAGGTTTTTTTTTTGGCTGGTGTAAATGACTATTTATTACTAGTCCAGCTTGATTGAGTGGCAAGACAGACTGGAGAACCTACGAGGACTGTCTGTGACTCCATAGTAAGACTGTCACAGTGATCCAGGAGTTCACATTTGTTATTGGGTTGGTGAAATCTAATTATAGAACACACCGCCAGTTTGGGGTGTCGGCCCAATTTTTGACTGTTTGGGGGCACCAAGACTCTGCCTCAAGGCATGGGACACTTCCATTCAAAGTTATACTCATCGCTTTCCAGATATTTCACGGCTTGTGCAAAGTCCACACGAGTGTCCCAAGAGCAGGGATCTGTACTGAACATCCTGTATGGACAATCGTGTGCTATTACTGTTACCCTCATTCTCCCTTCCCCTTCTCCATCCAATTGTTAAACCCACTTATTGCATCTTGCCTTAACATTAGATTGTTAGCTTTACAGGGAAAGGACTGTGCTTGTACAGGGCTCAACACACTGAGGCTTGTGCATATTACCTCACTCCATGAGTAGCCAGACTGAAAACAATGGGATTACTCCCTCTTCTCCACATCATCAAACACAAACTACTGGTCCCTCCACAGTTTGTCCACTCTCGTAACTTACATGGTCATCTTCCATCCCTTTTGTTCCACTAACACCACCAGCCTTCAGTGGCTGCTTGTGGCCTCCTTTCTCAAGCATCTTCTTCCACGTTGCCTTTACTGATGGAATGATCCCCCCAAAGCAAGTACTCTGTCCTCCCCGAGGTCCCTGTTACCTCTCCCACAATGGCCATGAAAAACTGCCAGCTGATAATAGCTAGGCAGCTTAGCTAAAGAAATTCATTAATCTATCCAATTTGTTTATCTAAAAATACCCAACAACCTTCAGACTGGCAAGTTATGCACACAAGACCCGCTCCCGCTCCCAATGAAGTCAGTGGCAAAAATTCCCAATGATACCAGTGGTGCAGGATCAAGCTGACAGATAGTCTATGTACTATGTAACCTGTGTTCCCATTTCTGCTACCCTTGTCTCCTCTCCTCATCCTCTTTATTATCTGCCACACCCACCTGGTGCATCATGTCTTCATCCAGGCTGCAAGCTCTTTGGGGCTTGGACTCTCTCTCCATATAGGCCTTTCCATTGCTTTTAACAGGCTTTGGATCAAGCCCCAGGTTTGTATAGCTCCAGCATGATTGGGGCTCCAAGGCACCAACATAATACAAATAACAATGGAAATATGTATATGATATATGTCGCTGCCTAGTAACTAAGGCCCTGAACCTGCAATTTACAATGCATGGGCAGATTGCCGTGCCTGTGCAGAACCCTGCTGATTCCGCACAGATGCAGTAGTCTGCCCTGTAAATTGCATGGCCTAAACTGTGACTTCCCTTATCCCAGTGTAAATCCAGAATAACTCTACTCAAATCAGTGGAGTTACTCTGGATTTACATGGGTGTAAGAGCAGAAACTGATCCAATTTCTAAACTACTACTATGTTGTGGCAAATCTTCTCAAAAAATCCACAGTGCAACAAAGACACCTGGTGGCTGTCCTGCAAACTGCACATCTTTAAAAGGACTACAAAAAAAACAAGGAAAATGCCACCAACAAGGGCTGACACAATAGTGTATAGTGGTGGCCTGATAAGCAATCTTTGTGTTTAGCAGCTATATATTCATCTATAATTAAATGTAAGAAACACCAATTCTTTCTTACAAATTTACAGTGCTTACAAAGGAAAAATAAAATTATACTTTGATTTAAAATATTTTCTAAGATATACAATTCTCAAGAATTTCACATTTCCAAAATTCCAGAATTTCCAAAATATTAACAGATCTAACTGATGACATTTTAAGAAAATGCAATAATTTTAGTAACCATTTACTTTGGGCCTGACATGTAAAATATATATTCTGAAAATTACATGAAGCTCTGAATGGTATACTTTATTACATAAAAACATGTGCTATGAGGTCTTTCACTGCTTTAATTTCAAAAGTGTAACATGGCAGTTAAAAGACTTAGGATGACTGAGTAAAAAACAGAACCAGTTTAATGGAATTTTGAATGCCTTATAACTGATGCTAGTGATATCTGGTATTTTAAATTTCTGTAATATAACTTAAAAAATAAAATATAAAGTTAAGGAACAGGTACATTTGGGTTCTAAATATTAGAGGCCATATTCTGGCTTCAGCTATACTTGCATGACTCCTACTGACTTCAGTGGCCACGCTTAAATACATGTGTATGCGAAAGGCTAACTGTAGATAAAATAGGTTCATGTATTATAACTGAGTGGTAGACTGAATCATATTTTCAGATCAGTTGCCCAAATCCTGCATGGGAGTTTTGCCAGAGTAAGAATTTGCAGGATTGCTCCCTTATCTACTGATATTGTTCCTTCTTTTACCGTAGCAAGATGACGTACCATACTACGATTTTTTCTAGTCCAGTTAAACCAAAGAGCAATTAATTCATATTTTTGTGAAAGTTCCTGAGGTTGTTGAAAAAAATCCTGTAAAAGATGGAGAGACCAAATTCTGCCTTCAGCAACCCCAGTGTAAATCTGGAGTAAGTATTTACTTCAGGGGACCTTTTCCACTGAATTCAATGGATATACATCAGCATAAGTGAAAGCAGTATTTGTCTCAAGGCGTATCCATTGTTTGGATCATGATGCTCTATGTGCATGAATGTTTGCTTCATCAACCGTAGGAACTTAATTGTTTAATTCACACTTCATATCAATCACTATTAATTTTTACCTGGCAACTGTGAATATAAACAAAATGGGACAAATTCCTTCGTGGTGTACCTCCACTAAAGTCAATGGAGTAATACCAGGGATGAGTTTGGCTCAATATTTCACTCATGTCCATTTTTCTTATAGAAGTTTACATTCGATTTGGCCTGGAGGGGCTATTGGCCTAGATTTGTAAAGGTATTTAGGCATTGCTTCACTCAGTGTCACAAGGTCTAAGTGATTTAGATGGCTAAATCCCATTTTGAAAAGCACTTAAGTTGCTTAGGAACCTAAATCCTTTTGACTTTAATTTAGGACTTAAGCTCACAATTTATATTGTGATGGGGCCTACCCCACACCAGCATGGATGGAGTTAAAAGTGCCAAGAGAGGCCAATTAGCCTTAGACCACACCTGCTGGGGAGCTAAGGGGCAATGAGACTGAGAAGGAAGCTCACCTGGGCAGGAACAGGTGGGACCTCTATAAAGCCTCCAGTCACGCTCCCTGATGCAAGGGGGTAGTAGGAGTCTGAGAACAGCAGGGTAGGAAGCAGTCTGGGGAAAGTGCAGCAAAGTCCAAGAGGGATAAACCTGAATTGCTGATTCAAGGGTCCCTGGATTAGAACCTGGTATACAGGATGGGCCCGGGTTCCCCTACCAGCCACTGTGGGAGTGGCACAGCCACTACCGTGGAGTTGGAGACTGCCTGAGACTCTGAGGAAGGAGACTCTGGTAATATCCCGGAAGAGGCAGACGATGATGACTTGGCCAGAGCTCTAAGCCATGAAGGAGAGGCACTGCATCTTCGGACTAATGGGAGAGTGGCTGCAGTGTGAGTTACCGAAGTAACAGGCTGAGTAACTGCCAGATGGGGTGTGGACAGTGGTGAGGTAATTCCCCAGCTGAGCCAAACGGTGAGTTGCAGACCCCATGACATAGAATCATAGAATCTCAGGGTTGGAAGGGACCTCAGGAGGTCATCTAGTCCAACCCCCTGCTCAAAGCAGGACCAACCCCAACTAAATCATCCCAGCCAGGGCTTTGTCAAGCCTGACCTTAAAAACCTCTAAGGAAGGAGATTCCACCACCTCCCTAGGTAATCCATTCCAGTGCTTCACCACCCTACTAGTGAAAATGTGTTTCCTAATATCCAACCTAAACCTCCCTCTCTGCAACTTGAGACCATTACTCCTTGTTCTGTCATTTTCTACCACTGAGAACAGTCTAGATCCATCCTCTTTGGAACCCCCTTTCAGGTAGTTGAAAGCAGCTATCAAATCCCCCCTCATTCTTCTCTTCTGCAGGCTAAACAATCCCAGTTCCCTCAGCCTCTCCTCATAAGTCATGTGCTCCAGCCCCCTAATCATTTTTGTTGCCCTCCGCTGGACTCTTTCCAATTTTTCCACATCCTTCTTGTAGTGTGGGGCCCAAAACTGGACACAATACTCCAAATGAGGCCTCACCAGTGCCGAATAGAGGGGAATAATCATGTCCCTCGATCTGCTGGAAATGCCCCTACTTATACAGCCCAAAATGCCGTTAGCCTTCTTGGCAACAAGGGCACACTGTTGACTCATATTCAGCTTTTCATCCACCGTAACCCCTAGGTCCTTTTCTGCAGAACCGCTGCTCAGCCATTCGGTCCCTAGTTTATAGCAGTGCATTGGATTCTTCCGTCCTAAGTGCAGGACTCTGCACTTGTCCTTGTTGAACCTCATCAGATTTCTTTTGGCCCAATCCTCTAATTTGTCTAGGTCCCTCTGTATCCTGTCCCTACCCTCCAGCGTATCAACCACTCCTCCCAGTTTAGTGTCATCTGCAAACTTGCTGAGGGTGCAGTCCACACCATCCTCCAGATCGTTGATGAAGATATTGAACAAAACCGGCCCCAGCACCGACCCTTGGGGCACTCCACTTGATACCGGCTGCCAACTAGACATGGAGCCATTGATCGCTACCCGTTGAGTGCGACCATCCAGCCAGTTTTCTATCCACCTTACCGTCCATTCATCCAGCCCATACTTCCTTAACTTGCTGGCAAGAACACTGTGGGAGACTGTATCAAAAGCTTTGCTAAAGTCAAGAAATAGCACATCCACTGCTTTCCCCTCATCCACAGAGCCAGTTATCTCATCATAGAAGGCAATTAGGTTAGTCAGGCATGACTTGCCCTTGGTGAATCCATGCTGACTGTTCCTGATCACTTTCCCCTCCTTTAAGTGGTTCAGAATTGATTCCTTGAGGACCTGTTCCATGATTTTTCCAGGGACTGAGGTGAGACTGACTGGCCTGTAGTTCCCCGGATCTTCCTTCTTCCCTTTTTTAAAGATGGGCACTACATTAGCTTTTTTCCAGTCATCCGGGACCTCCCCCGATTGCCATGATTTGTCAAAGATAATGGCCAATGGCTCTGCAATCACATCAGCCAATCACATAGGTGCTTCTGAAAATTTTACCCTACATATGTATTACTAGGTGGTTCACAGATGTTAAGCAAATGAAATGTGCCATTACTGGCTTATAAATGACAACATTCAACATCTGATTATATGTTCCACTCTGATGGGTTTTCAGCCAATTCCAACTTGGTGATATCTCTGGAGACAGAGGTTACGTCTACACTGCAGTTTACCTGAGGCTGGGGCTGTGAGGGTCCCTGAGCCCAAATGTCTACAATACAATTAAACAGCCCCTTAGCCTGAGCCCTGTGCAGGGCCGGCTCCAGGCACCAGCCGACCAAGCACGTGCTTGGGGTGGCACCTTCTAAGGGGCGGCCAATCTTGGCGCGGCGGTGCTGGGGTTTGGGTTTTTTTTAAAACTTCGGTGGGGCGGCGCTCGGGGGGGCATGTTTTGTTTTGGCGGGGCAGTGGTCGGGGGAAGGTGGGGTTTGTTTTGGCGGGGTGACTCTTGGGGGAGGGGGGGTTGTTGCGGTGGGGTGGCGTTCGGGGTTGGGTTTTTTTTGCTTGGCGGGGGCGGCGCTCATTTTTTGTTTGTTTTGTTTTTGCTTGGGGCGGCAAAAAAAGTTAGAGCCGGCCTGGGCCCTGTGAGCCTGAGTCTGCTGGCACTGGGTTCACGCCAGCCCTGGGTGTCTAATTGCAGCATAGATATACCCTGAGAAAGTTTTTGACCGTTAGTGTGTAATCTGAATGCATGCATGGCAACCGAGTGTCATTGCTGGGTCTGTGCTGTTAGCATGTGACTTGCAAGAACTCCTCCCAGCTTTAGAATGTGGGATTCGCTTATACTCCCCTCCACGACCAGCTGATAGGACTTTCCATTCCTGTTTAAGAGATATAGTACCCTGAATTGTCTCCAACTATTACCTTAGCTTAAAAATAAGTAAAACCCAATATTTTAAAACCTAGCTGTGTGCTGCTAGGTGCTTACCACCCTCTTTAGGCATCTAAATGAAAGTGTACTAATTTTTCCCCCCCAAAGATGCAGCTCCCATTGACTTGGCAGTATCTCTTAGGCATGAAGTTTCTTTTAAACTAAAATGTAAATTAATAAAATGTTGAAAACATTGAGGCCTGGGATGTTTTAATATTCAACCACTCTAGGGAACAAAGATGGGAAACAAATTATATTCTGAAGGTGCTGTTTGGGATTGCACAATTGAGGTTAAATTCCATTTTGCACTTAAATCAGGGATTTCAGCCTCTTTGCTTTGTATGAAAAATAGGGTACATCTTCCCCAAATTTACAGCACTTGCTCTCTGACTACAGAACGAATTTTCAAGAATTGACAAGTCTATTCATTAGTTTATAAATTAATTAAAAACTGTGTCCTTTGAAAAATTGTAGCATCCTTTGTGAGTCTTTTCTTTCATCCGTGTTATATTAACAGCAAAACAACACACTTCAAATTTTTCATATATGTAAAATTAATTGAAGTCTGGTGCATAGGCTGTATTTGAATAAATTAGGTTGTAATTAAGCTAAGTTATTACTGCTTGTTGTCTGTAATTGTTATAATTCTGTAGGCCATGGATGGCTCAGGTCAACAGCACAGGTAACTCTTAAGTAGTGCTAGTGTGTCAGAGGTAAATCAGCCAATCATTCTACTACAGTTAATTTTCATGCAAATAGTGGTAATGACTCATTGGTATGGGGGGGACTGCACACACGTATCTAAAGTTCTCATTGGTAGATTAATTGGCCCAACTGCTCTTTAAAGATTCTCTTGCTGCAGGCTAGTTTGGGCAGCGGTGCTTGAGTGGAGCGAAGGGGGGAACCCCTGTGCACTGAAGCACTCTGCCAGTGGAACTGATGGGAGAGCCTTTAACGCATAGTGATTTTGGACTTGAACTGGGCTCTCCGTGAGCCCTTTGCATAGAACAATCTCACTCATTTGCCCTGTAAGCCAATCAGTCAATTGTAAATTAAGGGCCAGATTCACCGGCACACTTTAGCTGTTTTCTGCTGTTCTGGTGATGCAAAGCAGCTATAAAACACAACTTCATTGGCTGGTGCACTCGGACTTCTTTGGAGAACTGGGAAGCTGCCCGTAAAAGTTAAAATAAAAAATGATTTAAAGTTGATCTATAAATTTTCAAATTAAAAACCCATTCTGTTTGGGTTTATCATTTATTGTTGTATGTGTATGACATTTTTAATACATTAAAAAAAACTAAAGAAATCCCCAGGCAAAAAATTATGGTAAAATAGAGCTAAGGTCAAGAGTGTATGTCCGTAATTTAAATGTAAAAATCAGTACAGAGCTATTGTAATTATCCCCAAACCAAGCATTATAATCCCAGGAAATGCAGTTAAGGTTATACTTCAAAGAACTCTAAACACATTAAGTTAAGAAATGTACAGTTAAGCCACACAAAGAACCTTAACGGTACCCTGTAATGATGTCACAGTGGGGGGAATATTAAAAAAATCTAATGTCTTTAGATTCAGTTTGATCTAATCCAGGACCACAAATATTAAAATCATATGGCTATTGCATGATGATATGCAATAGTTAAGTAGTTTGGGTGCCTTCACTGTGCTTTTCTTACCTTAACAGGGTTGGATTTCTTTGAAGTGTAAACTTAAATTTGACTTTCCTCAGTTTACAATGCGTGGTTTTGTGATGTTACAACATCCTTGTCATGTTTTTTCACCATTAAGCTATTGAAATGTCCTCTCAACCTTAATCCATTTTAATGTATTTATGAATTATACTATAATAGTAAACAGATTACAACAAAATGGTCTTAATATGTTTATTGTCTTCATAAAGATAATAAAGAAAACCACCAAGGAAAGCATGGCCATCGTGCAAAAGAGCTGGAAGAGAATTTAGGAACAAATGTGCGGTTTCAGGTAAAGCAGGCATTTCTATTAATGCAGAATCCTTCCCACATCATCTCCAACATTTAAACCATCTCCACCCTCTGTGTAGTTGGGTTTTTTTAATATTATAATGACTGGCGTGACTATCTCTGTTCTAGTGTAAGGCAATCCACATGCCAAGGAAAGAATAATGCACACAGCTTTAAGTGAAAAATACTTCTGCCCCAAGTCAAAATAAGTGCACACATCAGAGCAACAGCATTCTAACTAAATAGCATGGGAGACGTTTAGTCCTGCACAGAGGGCCAGCAAAGGGCCTACACACTGGGGGATAAAATTCACCCTTTATGAATTAGCTATGCATGTCCGTTGGTCATTTCCTCTGACCATTTGCCCTGGAACATCTGTGTTAGCATGGAACTATTCAGGCAAGGGAGCCCACCTGCAAGGAAGTATAGGTTTGTGTGAGACTCTCAGAGCTCACCTTGAAATAAACCAAGAGTTGTCGAAGGTCACAGGAGTACCTGAGCCAGTCAGCACAAAGTGGACCTATTAATGCTAACTGTTCTTGAGGTGATAGGTTACACAATTCTTACAGGTCATGTACAGGGCAGAGTGGAATTGGCCAGGCATTCTGGAATGTCCTCATGGAATGGAGCTGCACAGGATACTGTGAGCAGTGAAGTTGCTCCATGCACTCTGAACAGCCCTGTGAATAGTGCTGGAGCACGGACTCCAGCAATCTCGCTTTCAATATCACACTCATCCCCTGATATCTGAGCTCAGGCTACCTGTGGTCAGGTGAAAATCCCACAGCAGTCCCTGATGCAGTGCAGAGCTGAACCAAACTGCTTGAGGAGCTATGGTGGCATGGAATCAGATATCTCTAGCACTTCAAAGGCACTGGTCCCTGGATCTAGGTTGATACACCGGCTCTTTTCTGCAGCCAGTCTGACACACCAGTTTACCGTGGATGCACTTTTGGATCTGTCTATATCTTTGGGCAGGCTGCAAAACACATCTGTTCAATAGGGATCTTGGAGAAGGCTATGGATTTGCTTCCCACGTGCTGAAGGGGTGGAAAGGAGCTCTTTTTTGTAGGTGGCAGGCTGCCCGTTCCTTTTTTAATCATTTTAATGCTGCTGAGGTTTTGTTGTACTATTAATTATGTGTTAGGTCACCCAGAGCTTTGCAGGGGCCTAGCACTGTGTTGTGTAAGTGCCAAACACAGTTGATACATGGGCTTTACTGTATAGTCAGTATTCTGTTCAGTAGGTGCCCAGGATGCTGGACAGTAAAGGAGTACAGGCATAGTGGCTCAGGGGAGGAAGTTGCTTACAAATGGCAGCTGGTTTCCTATCCTCCATGTTTCTTTTCTGTGCTAGGTTGCTTCAAAAGGGTTACTATGGCAACTGTACCCAGTCAGTACTGCTCCTTGGCATGGGACACTTTGGTATTAGAAAAAAGAAAACAAGAAAAATACCTGTGGCACCTTAGAGACTAAAATTTATTTCAGCATAAGCTTTCGTGGGTTAAGAACCCACTTCATCGGATGCATTTATCAGAACAGAGGAGCCCAGGGTTTCCCTGGATAAACCCCTGATGCTTGGCTGCTCTGGATGCTTCAGCTAATCACTTTCAGAAGTCTGCTCCATGCTGTGTTCTAGACAGTAACCAAAATGCTGTTTGCCAGACAGGGAAGGTCAAGGACTTCAGCCCCTGCAGTCTCCCATTACTCTGAAAGTAGTGCCTTATGAAAAGGGCCTTACACAGATCTAATACCTCAGCACCAAACTCTAGAACTCAAAAGTTTATCTTCCAAACACACCATAGGGAACACATCTATCCCTCAACATTTTCATGATCATCTCTGGATTCCTGTTTCTGGTGTATATTTTTTGAGATTGGGTAACCAGATTTGAACACACTATTGGAGGTGAAGGGTGTACCACCAACTTATAAAAAGGCAATATATTTTCAGTATTATTTTCTATCCAATTCTTTTTATTTCCTAACATTTTGATTGCCAGTGTGCTTTGCACGAGGGGCAAAATGTGATCCTCCATCTTCATGCAAATTTTTCTAGTAAGAAAAAGCATAGAATTAAATCTCAAAGTATGATAGGCAGAATCTTGAGTTTTTCTTTGGGCATCAACTGATTGTGTACTGTAGTGCTAATGCAATGACACAAGAAATAGGATTTAAGCTGCCATAGAATTGTATGGTCTTTAGGTATAATAACGTGTGAAATTTGTGCTAAGACAAATGTTCTCTTGGGCCCTGATCTTGCAAATACCAGCTACTGAGTGTAGTTCTTACTGCAATGTACAATGCCTAGCATCATGGGATCCTGCTCCGTGACTAGGTTTCCTAGGTCTGACAGTAATACAAATAAATAATCATTGCACATTATTATTAATTGTCTCATAGGCTTGTAGTCTCAAGGTAATAGGTACTATGCTTGGTAGTGTTAGTGGGGTCGGGCCTTTGTTTTGACATAATCCTTTTTTTACCTTGAGCATTCCTGGTCACAACAACAGGTTTACTCTTGATTGCTGCTACTGTAATATATTCAGTTTTTAAAATAGTAAACAAAATTAGGTACTGTGAAGAAAACAAAAAATGAAACAGGAAGGCTCTAGTAAGCTACAGTACAGAATCAGCTTGGATCTGTGGGACAATTGCTTGCTCCTGTTCAGTACTTTATGTTAATCACATGCCAAATGAGTCATCGTTCTAGCTCTAACCTTTTTATCTGCATGTTTTTTGGTTTTACTAGTCACATTAGGACCTTTATCAGGGGACAGAGGAAAACATATCCCTCAGGGGAAGCTGGGAATGATGACCCAAGTAAAACACATCTTTTGGATGATGGGAGAAGGGGTTGGAGGAAAGAACTTTGTCAGCCCTGGAAAGAAGAGTCAGATTTTCTCAGATGTAGAGTGATTAAGGAGGAAGGGAAGCATCGTGCTAGCAAAAAATAGGAAAAACAATGTTTATTGCTGGTAAGTGCCTCACCTGCCATCATTTTCTCTGCTGTTCTGGTGCACATATGCAGTTCGGGTAGTGCCACTCTGTTGTGCCAACTGGTTTAGAAGATTAGCTGTTGCTCCTTTTACTTGCCTGAGAGCTATTTCTGCATGGATACTTCGAGGATTATTTGTCACCATTCCCGGGTTCTTAGATTTCTTATCTGAATCACAAAATGTATATGGATACCCTCCAAATATAACAACAGTACTCCAGCCAAACCCCAACATGCCCGTTTCCAATCATCAAGAACTCCATCCATTCCTCTTTTCCTGTAGGCTTCTAGAATTCTCTATCTTTCTTATCGTTCACACCATTACTTTCCTTTTCAGTTTTTAACATAGTTTTCTTTCACAGATTGAAATTAGTAACCCCAAAAAGTTGAAATATGATAATTTTTATGTAAATTCTTCAGATTGACACATGTCCAAAAATGAAAACAACTCAGAAAAATTACAAAAGCTAGGAAAAAAGACAAACTTAATTTTTTCTCTGAAAACCTGAGTTTTTCATAATCATCTGCAGGATGTGCACAAAAATTTAATTATATATATATAAAGTACTACAAAATAAAGTGAACTATGAATGAACTAATGTAACCTTTTTTTTTTAATGCAACTGAAATACCATTAGTTCCAGATCAATCTCCAAGATATCTTTGGCAAGTCAAAATGGCCTTATTAAAATGATTCTATTTATCCTATATGTAATGTCCAGTACTGAAAATATATAATTATATTTTACATTCAGGAAAGGAACCAGAATACTATACTCACGTTTATTTGCCTCATTCAGTAAAGGATCTTCAAATACATGAGGAAACATGGGGTCAGAGCCAAATAAATGGTTGATGCCTTCAAGCAGATTCACATTTGTTACTTTGATAGGAGGATGTTTTGAAAAGGTAATTGGTAATCCAGGAAATCCACAGTCCATGGGGGAGTTTGCAACTGGGATGCCCTACATAATAAAACAAAAGGCAAGTAAATAGGTCTCATAGTTTGGTCTTTGAGGCAAAATACATAAGCTGCATAGATACTGTATTAGGGCACAATCCTAAGAAAACGTATGCACAAATAATACTTAATAAAACAGTCTTTGAGAGGAGTCTTTGGTCTTGTGGTTAAGAAACTGGGCTAGGACTGAAGAGAATTATGTTAGGTTCCTGGTTCTGTTATAGACTCCATGTGACCTTGGGCAAGTCAGATAACCTCTGTGTTTCTGGCTTTCAAATGGGGATAATATTTTCCCCTCCCACCCTTTTTCTTGTCAATGTAGATTGTAAGATTTCTGGGGTAGGGATTGTCTCTGTGTTAGCACCAAGCAAAATGGAGCTCCAATTTTGTTCAGGGCCTCTAGGCACTACTGTGATACAAATAATTCATAATAATAATGTCAATGGGAAAACTTTACATATAGGATTATAGGACCGGGCAGTCAGTCTACTGTTACTAAGTTGAGATTTAACTATTTTAGTTGCCAGTTGAACTGTAGCACAAAAATAGAAGCTGTGCATGCTGAATGGATTAACAATTATAAATATTTACAAAATCTGGGGATTGATAAAGTTTGGGGAGCACTTTGGGAGCTAAGCTACAGTAGCACACCGGAGCTATTAATAAAAAATAAGTTTACGTTTAATGTGTAAACTGATGATCAACAGAGGGCCTGTAAAATTGCAATGTTGGAAAGATATTTATAATACCATACCAACCAATTCATAAATAAATCTATGTCTACTATTTCATAGGTAAAATCTTAGTGTCTGATGTTATGCTGAGTATAAGTCAGTGCTCATTTGTCTGGTTAAAAGAAATTTACTATGCAGAAATAAATTGTAAAAAACCCTATAAAAACACATGTAAATTGACTGATTGTCCATCATTAAAACCATCTCCAATTCAATAGTGAAAAGCATTAACTATAGGAGATAAATATAAGCATAAAGACAAAAAAGAATGGTATATTATATACAGAGTGTTCCAACAACAACCTAAAATAGTAGTAAATAAAATGCTAACCTACTTTCTGCTGAGAACATTTCTTTTGAAGTTTAACATCAAAAGCATTTTTTCCACTTAAATGACACCATACGGTTTCACTCCTTACTTTCTAACAAGGACTTGAAAAAGCAGAACTAGAATGTAACTGACAAACTTGAAAAATCTTTTGTGTTGTTCCACTTCAATGACCTAATGAGATAATGGCTCAGTTCTGTTCTAGCTGACTAGGTATAACAACTTCACTGAACCTTAACATAAAACAGAGATATCTCTAAAGATATTACCTTAACATCCTTCTCTTGCTTTGCTAATCCTGCTATGTTTTTTATTTAAGTGATGTCCAATGTATAAGAATACAGGTCAGTTTTGAAATAAAACATTTACACATGCAGTGACTCAATCCACAAGTGCCTTGAACTCTTGTATACAAGGACTGTGGCTTCAAGTGGCAAAAATGTGTTCACTAGCAAAGTAACTCACTAAGGCCCTGATCCTACAAATTGACATGCTAGCGTATCCATAAGGAGGTCTGTGATTGTACGTGTTTGCAAGGTCGGGTCTAAGGTAGAACCCGATAATCCAGATATGCCAAAATCCCTGTATGAGTGTGATGTACTATCAATGTTACCCCTAATATCAGGGAAAGCAATTACACCTTTATTAAATTGACACCTTTATTATTTGTATTGCAGTAGCACCAAGAGAGCCTTATCGCAATAAACCACGTCATACACACACGACAAAAAAAGACCTTTTCCCCCCCAAGAGCTTTCAGTTTAAATGTCTGATGAGAGAACGGGTAATTACTACAAGCAGATGGGGAGCACAAGGCCACAGTGAGATGATTAGGATTAGTGTAAGCAGTGGTCACAGCAACTACTTAGCCATTGTTAAGTGTTTTGTAGATATCCTGGCAGAGTTGAGTTTAGAGGATAATATTGGAGTATAATGGCTGAGTAGCTGTTATGGGGAGCTCCTCTCATACATAAGGGACAGCATGGTACGGAGGTGTTTGGGAGAAAGTTGGACTAATGGGCAATAAAAGCTGACTAGTGATGCCTATAATAATCCTGACTACTTAGTGTTTTATCCATAGACTTCAAAATGCTTTACCCAGGTGAGAAAGTGGTGTTACTGTGCTTCATAAACAGGGAAACTGAGGCATGAAGAAGTTAAGTGGCTTGCCCAATATAAAGCCATACAGCAAGTAAGTGACAGAGCTGGGAAATGAACCCAGCTCTGCTCACTATTTTACACATATGCTGTGGTAGGGATGGATGGTTAAAACATGTACTACCTTCGGGACAGCAGGGAAATAATGGACCAATTAAACAAAGATCTGAAGAAAGTGCACCCAGTGATGTGAAAATCACCGGTCTGCAATGGAACCAAAGAATGCTCACTACATGGATTGGTAACTGGTTAAAATGTAGGAAACAAAGGGTAGAAATAAATGGTCAGTTTTCAGAATGGAGAGAGGTAAATAGTGGTGTTCCCCTGGGGTCTGCACTATGCCCAGTCCTATTTAACATATTCATAAATGATCTGGAAAAAGGGGTAAGCAGTGAGGTGGCAAAATTTGCAGATGATACAAAACTATTCAAGATAGTGAAGTCCCAGGCAGACTGCGAAGAGCTAAAAAAGGATTTCTCGAAACTGGGTGACTGGGCAACAAAATGGCAGATTAAATTCAATGTTGATAAATGCAAAGTAATGCACATTGGAAAACATAATCTCAACTATACATATAAAATGATGGGGGTATAAATTAGCTGTTACCACTCAAGAAAGAGATCTTGGAGTCATTGTGGATAGTTCTCTGAAAACATCCACTCACTGTGCAGCGGCAATCAGAAAAGCTAACAGAATGTTGGGAATAATTAAGAAATGGATATCTGATAAGACAGAAAATATCATATTGCCTCTATATAAATCCATAGTATGCCCACATCTTGAATACTGCATGCAGATGTGGTCACCCCATCTCAAAAAAAAAAATTGGAATTGGAAAAGGTTCAGAAAAGGGCAACAAAAATGATTAGGGGTATGGAATGGCTTCCGTATGATGAGAGATTAATAAGACTGGGACTTTTCAGCTTGGAAAAGAGACAACTAAGGGGGGAATATGATAGAGGTCTATAAAATCATGACTGGTGTGGAGAAAGTAAATAAGGAAGTGTTATTTACTCCTCATAACACAAGAATTAGGGGCTACCAAAGGAAATTAATAGGCAGCAGGTTTAAAACAAACAAAAGGAAGTATTTTCTCACATAATGCACAGTCAACCTGTGGAACTCTTTGCCAGAGGATGTTGTGAAGGCCAGGACTATAAAAGGGTTTAAAAAAGAACTAGATAAATTCATGGAGGAAAGGTCCATCAATGGCTATTAGCCAGGATGGGCAGGGATGGTGTCCCTAGCCTCTGTAAGAAGCTGGGAATGGGAGACAGGGGATAGATGACTTGATGATTACCTGTTCATTCCCTCTGGGGCACCTGGCATTAGCCACTGTTGGAAGACAGGATACTGGGCTAAATAGAGCTTTGGTCTGACCCAGTATGGCCATTCTTATGTCTCCTGTTCTTTCCACAAAGCTTGGGCTCTCAGTGTCCCCAGATGTGCACATCAGCCTATCATGGAGACAAACATAACTATGGTTGTGTTTGGGGGCAGGGAGGGTAAAATGTACAACTGCACAAACATTGCTCTGATCTGTCCACTGCTCTGGGGACACCAGGACTGCCAGAGGCACCCAAACTAGAATGTGCAAAGAATGACAGTTTGGGCGTAAAACCAATTTTAATCTTCCCCGAAGCGTATGGAGACAATCTCGCATGCCAAATGACATAAGTACAAGGGGCCATGTGGAGCAGCAACTTCAAACATACTCAGACTGTGGAGAGGGGGCAAGATTTGAGCGCAGGCATAGCTGGTGAATCGTCTGAAACCACTCCTTCAGGAAAAAAGCCAACAAACTTGTGGAGTCGAGTAGGGACTCAATGAACTCTATTTTCTCTGTTGGAACTAATGTGGATTTTCATTTGTATAGGATGAGTCCCAGATGATTGAAGAGACATGGTATAAATTGGATGTGACTAAGGACTTGGTCTTCCGATTTGCCCGGCACAAGCGAATAGTCCCGCTAAGGGAGACATTCCCTCCCTCCTGAGATATGACAGTAATGGCACCATGCATTTGGTAAATACACGCAAGGCAGAGGACAGGCAAAAGAAGAGTACTGTGTATTGCTAATGCTGATCTGCTACTACAAGTCTCAGCAACTTCCTGTGGCTCGGCAACAGTGCCATATGGAAGTAGGTGTCCTGAAGACTGAGGGCAGCAAACCAGTCATTGTGATCTAACAAGGGGTGGGTGAGAGGGGAGGGTCACTAGGGTGACCATACAAAACCTAATACACATGACGTACTTATTGCAATTTCAAAGACCGAGTATGGGTTTCAGACCCCGCCTTTCACTTGAGAGATCAGAAACTACGAGGAATAAAACACCATCCCCCAATTTTGAAGGACGACTTCTATGACCTTTGAAGTTCTTGATGATGTAACAATTTTTGCGATGGCTCCCTGAAAAGGGATGGGAGGAATTGGATAGTAGGTTCCACTCTCAAAGTGGTTAAGACCCATTTGCCTCCAGTTATGGCTTCCCAATCATAGCAAAAGTCAGGCAGTCTGTCCCTAGAGAAAGGAGATGTGAGAGGGAGATTGCTGCTGGTTAGAATGCTGTCCTTGAGGCAGAATTCAAAGGGCTTTGCCCAAAGCTGATTGAGGATGAGCTGGCTGGTTAGAAGTGGAACCAGAGAACCACCTCCTCTGTTATTTATGCCTCCTGTTTGCAGAGGCATGCTGTCTAAAAAAGGCAAGGTGCCTGAAATACTGCTGGAAGTATTGAGCATATTGTTGCTGACCCCTGCGTTGCCATCTCTGGATGGCTGGGGTACAGATCTCCCCTCCCCCCAAAAGGGCGTAATGTAACATGAGAGTCTTCAAATAAGTGTCGAGTCTCACTGGTTTTCTCAGAAAACAGAGACCACCTATCAAAGGGGAGGTCTGCTATATCCTGTTGAACTTCAAGGGCTATGCCAGAGTTCTGTATCCAAGAGGCTCGTCTCATTGTTACAGCTGAGGCCATAATTCTGGAAGAAGCGCCTGCTACATCAAGCGCCAGCTGGAGTGATATCTTGGCTACTAGGTAGCCTTCTACCCGGAAAGCCTTACATTCCTCCCTCGCGTCTTCTGGCAGTCTGTTGGTGAATTTGGCCAATGTGTTCCAGTTCACAAAATCATACTTAGATAAAAGAGCCTCATATTAGCTCTGCACATTTGGAGAGACAAGGTGGAATAAATCTCTCTTAATTAAATCCAGTCTCTTGGCCTTTTTCTCTTTGGGCATCAATTTGTACCTTCTCTGTTGTGTCCTCTTGTCTGTGGCAGTAACCACAAGGGAGTTTGGACCCGGGAGAGAGGAGAAATATTCAAAGCCTTGAATGGGGACATAGTACTGCTTGCTCACATACTTAGTCAAGGGAACTAAGGAAGCTAACATGTGCCACAGGTTCATTTATAGGAAGGGCAACCCTTCCAGAGGCTGAGGACTGAAGAATGTCCAAAAGTTTGAGTATTCTCTTGGACAAACTAAGCTTAGATGCCCAAAACTTCTGCAGCCATCCTCCTTAGGAGGTCTTAGTAATACTTAAAGTCTTCTGGAAATGGGGAAGATGAGTCTGGAACTATGGACTGATCCAATGAGGAGGATGACAGAGGTTGTGTGAGTGGACCCTACTATGGCAAGTCCTGTTCCTGTCACTGTGCTGTATCAAAGGCTTGATGGAAGCAATATCAGTCTGGTATTATCAGAACCAAAGAGGATAGTACATTTGTGTGGAAGTCATTGTAATTGTCAATATTGTACCACGGTAATAATGTTGTACTGGTAATAAAGTTGGATTTTCCTGGAACTTTGCATCCTTCATCTGATACTTTTATACAATTAGTAACTTCCACATAAATACATTTCTCTCCATGCAAAAGGCCTCTATCTATACACTCCAAAGTCCAAATTCAGCCTTGCTATAAGTGGTTGTAACTCCATCCACAACAATGAATGGAATAATACCTCCTTACCCAAAGGACTGGTTTTGGCTCATCAAGCCTGCATCTGAAATCCACATTTCATTAAATCTTGAATTTCTCTTAGATTCATAGATGTTAAGGTCAGAAGGGACCATTGTGATCATCTAGTCTGACCTACACAAACCACAGAACCTCATTCAGTAATTTCTGCATCAAGCCTGTTACCTCTGTTTGAGCTATAGTATCATCCAGTCTTAACTTGAGCACAGTTATATCATTAGTTAAATAAGGGGCAAGATCATTGTACTAAAGGGCTCACCAAATACCAATGTCAAGATTAAGTGTACCTTATAAAGAGAGGCAGACCGAACAAAATAAGACAGTCAAACCCCTATTTTTCTCTGAAAAAAGATGTAAGACTGTCATGGGGGGCAAGAGATCTAAGGGTAATAGTGAAGAGCAAAATAGGTACCAGTTTGTGGTTTGAGCATTGGCCTGCTAAACCCAGGGTTGTGAGTTCAATCCTTGAGGGGGCCACTTAGGGATCTGGGGCAAAAAAAATCTGTCAGGGGACAGTACTTGGTCCTGCTAGTGAAGGCAGGGGACTGGACTCGATGACCTTTCAAGGTCCTTCCAGTTCTAGGAGATTGGCATATCTCCATTTATTTTTTTATTATTATTTTTTAGTAGCAAAAGAGGCCAATGTAATTTTGGACAGCATATGCAGAGCCATCGTTGTCAGGAAGTAGACCGTACTAGTCCCAGACTAAGATTTTCAAAGGAGCCTAAATTAGTTGGGTGCCCAAGTGCCTATGAAATTCAATGGCTGCTGGCGATCAGATTTCTTCATCTCAGCCCTTGTCTATACAATGCTGTATACTAGCACCAGGAGTACTGTGTTCATTTCTGTGCATCTCATTACTAGAAAGCCATTTACAAATTTAAGGGAACATAGGGAAAGCATCAAAAATGATCAGAGGCTAGAGATTTGTTTTAGGAGGAAAGATGAAGAGTCCACACAACAGAGTAGAGAGGATCATGCTAAGATTCTACAAATATCTGAGGGTGGAAGGAAGAATTATTAGAATAGTAAAGATGGGCAAAACTAGGGGCAATGGGACTAATGGGTTTAATTTAGGCTGAATAGCTGGACAAATTCCTGACAGTAAATTCTACAGTGTTAGGTTATGCAATAGCCTCTCAAGTGAAGTGGTGGAAGTTCCACTACTTGAGTCTGAATTGGACAATGCATAATGGTGTATGTGAAAACAATCCTTCATTAAAAGAGAGGACCTTCAGGATCTAACAGGTCTTTTCATTTCAAAGTTCTAAGATTTCAGTTTGACTCTAATAACGTTGAATTTTGCTTTACTTGTTGTTCTATTAAATGAAGCTCAGCTCTTGCCCTCTCCTCCGTGCTCACTGTAATTCCATCTAACACTTGCAGGTTGGGCAATCGAAACACAAGCAGTGGACGGTGGGATATCTTGCGAGTAACCTGAGGAGAGAGGACATAAGTTATCCTAAAAATGGAATCCTGATCCAGAAAGATAACCTGAGAATAACTTGCCTCAAGAATAAATGTCTGAGCCAAATCACAGAGCCAAAAATGAATGGAGATGGCCATGCTCGGTTCTTGTCCCAGGCAGTGTTACAGACAGAAGAGGACATAAACATTTATATTCTATAATTTAGCACAAAATAAGATTGAAAGAGGAAAGATAAATATGTTATCTGAGAATCTGTAAATAGGGTTCTCCTGTTATTCCACCCTATTAGTGTCTGAACACTGCTGACTGATGCTTGCTGATTCATGATAGCAGGTGTACCTTGTTAACACCACCTTGGATATAAAGAGGTGAGACTGCCCCTCTGAATGAGGATTTTAGGATTTGGAATTATGCAATTCTAAGGAAGGAACGCCACAAACAGCCAAATCTAGAGAGAAAGTTTGAGTAGGAGTTGATGTTGCTTGGCTTCCTGTTGGGCTTTCTGCTCCTTCATAAATTGCACCCAGGTTTTTTCCTGCTTTTACTGGGCTACAGCCTGAACTTGCTGGAGCTGATTCTGCTGGGTTTTCATCCATTTCAGAATCGCATCCATTTTCCCATTTTACATTGTTCTAATAGAGAAAGTTTGAAAAATCTCACAACTCCAGGAAACATATCTGAGGAAATGGAATTCCCATCCTGCTACAAAAAACACAGCCAGCACACTGTCTATAGGGTCAAATCTCACCTCTCTGAGGGATTTATCTCTATTAACAAGGTAACACAGATAAACAACAGTAGGGTCTATAGAAAAGTTTTGCCACCGTTTCAGGTTCAAGCACCTGTTCAAAATTCTGCAGGGCTCATTTTAATACCACTACTGTGGCTTTTACGATTAGCACATTTAAAAAAAAAGGCAAATCATAATACCTTTCACTTTTTACAGTGTCTTTCATCCAAAGATCTTACAGGGTTTTTGTAGGTATACATATTTGTAGAGAGAGAAATTGAGGCAAAAATGAATTAAAGGCCAAATATTTAGCTCCTGACCCTTAATTTTTATAGGCCCAAACTGTAGGTGCAAATAAACGTGTAAATAATTTTGTGCCTGAATTATTTGCATCCACAATTTAGATCATTTGGATGTCAAAGTGCTTTAAACTGGAGGTCTAAATAAATAGAAGTCCAAAAAATGGGCCTGAAATTATCTGTGTCCACAAATTTGCACTAGCAAAATCAAGGCATGGTTGAAGTCAAACTGAAAATTTGGCCCGAGAGATTTCCTCATGGTTACATAGTGATTCAGTGGCATAGACCAAAATAGAACCCAGAGGTGAGAACTCTTATTGCTGTGCTATAAAAACTACCGAGAGTGTGTCAGCATTTTAATAGCAGATTCTGAATGGTCCAAAACCAGTGCAAAGAACATTGGAGTACATTAGCAAATAAAGCTTTAGTAAAGTCAAAACTCACTTCAGACTATCCAGCGGTTGCTTGATGCAACACTCCAGCATTCACTCTGCCTCTCATGCCACTCCCACCAGACCTGCCCTATAGTGGCCTAAAGGAATCCCGTTTTTGGCAGCAATGTATGTTTCTCTACTGAATATTCTTATTTTTATATCTTAAAAGGTATAAAATAAAATATATTGGGGCAGATCCTCAGTTGGTGTAAATTGTCATAGCCCCATTGAAATCAATGGAACAATAATAACTTTAACCAGCCAAGGAGCTGCAGTATAAAACTAAAAACTTTTAGAAGCACTAACACTGGAAAAATTATGACTTACCTGTCACCTACAAGTGACCCTGCAGGCTACAGGTCTTTGATAGGTGTGACTTTAGCAGTAGTGTCTTTTGATGTATAATGGTCACTGCTGATCAATATGAATTATAAACTTTGTAAAAGGTAAATATAACATTCCTAAAATGCTCCTTGCAGTGTTTTTACCTACTGATTGTCTGTTCTGTTAATAGATTGCAGCTGATGCAGAAAGCTGCTATTACTGTTCTCCTGTGCCTGGTTTATTTAACCATATGATCCCATTTTCAAATGTCTTCCTTGGCTACCAGAGAGGTTTCACATTGATTTTATATCATTGTAGCTTACTCACTAGTATTGGACCTAAACAGCAACCTGACTTGCTTTTTCTCTGTGTCCCTAGTTGATTTTGTTTTTAAGCTCAAAGTCTGCAGATTTACTAACTGTAAAAATAAATGCAGACATTTAGGACTCTCGCTTTTTGTAATTTGATCCTGCGAGGTGCTGAGTATCTCCTGAGAAGCCTGACACTGTAAACTCCAGGGATAAAGGGAGCTGCGGGTGCTGAGGATCGAGCCCTGGTATTTAGATCTACATTTATAGTTCCAAATTTGTTTTCCTATGAGAAAATAAATATATTTCTGTTTTAAATTCACAACTGAAAAGGTTTTGTTTGACACTGCTTTTGAGTGTGCTAGTTATAAGGCAAATTACAAAAGACTGAGATCCTGCAATCCTTACTCAAGCATGTGGTCCCAGTCAGATCACTTCTTCCCCTTTAAAGTCAATCAGTATTTGACTGATTGGACCCACTCATGTCCGTAAGAGTTGGCAGGATCCATAGTTACATATGTGTAGGACCAAAGGTACAGGACCTTCCGGGAGGAAATGACTGAGGACAAGTTTTACACTTCCATTTTATAATCTTATAAACTTTGTGTTCTCTAGGAGAGAAGAAGCCAAACAATTGTAACCAATCAGAGACAAATTCAAACCTAAAAATCCTGATGGACGTCTCATGAAGGGCACTGCATAAATGAACAATAATATTATCAGGGAACATAATCTTACATTCTATAAAAAATGGTTCAGATCTCCTTTAACATTCTTTGATCTATTTCATAGACCTGACCTGTTTTGGAATATTAAAAAGACAGCTCACCACCACGCACTCACTTTCTAAATTTACCTTGCAGCACGGAAAAGAATAATATGTAAAATAATGATTGCACTCAAATCACTCCTATACCAACCTGACAGGCACTAAGAGATGAATCGACATCCATATTATGACTACAAAACGGTAAGTGACTGGAACTTAGTAGTTAATTAAGGAGAAATTCCCAACTATAATGAATTAGAAAGGTTATTACCCACAACAAACTTAAATATACAACTAGTTTACATGATCATACAAAGTAACATACTCACTGGATTTCCATATATTGAAAGCTCTTTAAGACTAGGAATAACTTCAAGTTTTTCCAGTTCAGACAATTCCTGTTCACAAGTTAAAAAATGAGTTATATGCTATCACATTTCAATGCCTCTGAGCCAAATGTATTTACTTTGGCCAAATTCAGGGATCTTTACCCAGACAAACCCACTGAAGGTAATGAGAGTTTTGTCTGAATAAGCATCTCAATATCTGGCCCATTGTCTCAGCAACAATATATTTTACCTGAATTTTATTAAATCCCAGGAAAAGTTTCTGTAATTTTACTAAAGGCTGTAAATTGTTCAGTTCTCGCAGTCGGTTTTCCTCTAGGTGAAGTGCCAAAAGGGAGCTCTGTCTAGCAAAGGAGCCCTCTGTAATTGTTTTGACACGGTTATGATCCAATACCAAATCCTGCAGAAGCTGTAGACCTTCAAGTCCATCGATTTGACTGATTTCATTACCTGATGAACCAAGATTATACATGGGAAATGGTATGAAATGCAGTTGGTATTCGATGGTAACACAAAACAACCTTTAACAAAAACAGCTTGTGGTAGAGAACTTCCCAGATTACCTATACAGTGTAAAAAGGCATTTCTTTGATCCATTTTAAATGTACTGCCTTCCAATACCACAGAGTGC
Organism: Macrochelys suwanniensis; assembly: GCA_033296515.1. Taxonomy (NCBI): domain Eukaryota; kingdom Metazoa; phylum Chordata; order Testudines; family Chelydridae; genus Macrochelys; species Macrochelys suwanniensis. Next base: position 13,062,135 of record CM065781.1, on the reverse strand, counting down.
CTCTTTGTTACTGTGTTACAGAAAAGGATGAATTTGAGTGCCCAATGGGCCTTCTCTATGCTATTACAGCTACTGCAGTGTTGCTCCTTGAACTTCCTCCTTTTGGAAGTACTATCTTGCTTTATATTCCCCCATGCTTCTAGAGATCTGAATGTCCAAAATTGCTTGGCTAATCTCTATTTAAAGCAAATTATCTTTCTAATTAATAGTTAGGCTGCTGAAGAAGACTAAGATCAAATCATTATGGCTATTTAAATGCTGTAACATAGCTGGATTTTAATGACAGTATCATCTCTCTCTCTCTCTCTCTCAATTAATGTTTCCAATCTTACAAGCACTTACTACCATGAGTAGTCCCAATGATGTCCATGGAGCTATTCATTGCAGTAAGTGCTGTGGGTGAGATTCTCAACTGAGATCCAGCCCCAGTGGCATAAAGGGGACAGATTCTAGCCACAAATAGCCAGCAAGGAATTTCTTTGGCACAGGAGAATACTCCCTGGCATAAAACTGGCAGAGGTGTCTTTCTGCACTAACTGTCCCTTCTCTTTTCAATGTAGGGGTGTGTCAAGGTTGGGGAGGGATTATGAGAGAGTGTGGTGAGGTACACTATACTATACCTAAAGAACCCTAGACCAATGGCATAAATTAAAGCATCCCATAGCTGAGTTGAGCTTGGCCCTGTGTTGGCCAGTGTTTGTAGGACTGGAATCAAAGTTAGCTTCCCTATAGAACATTATATACTGGCTGCACAAATATAAACAAATGCTCTTATTACTTACCCTGTAGAAACAGCAATTTCAAATTTTTTAGCCTACTAAGCTGTAGCTGGGCCAAGTTACTAATTCCATTGTAGCCCAAATGAAGAACTTCTAAACTTTGCATTATTGGGGGCAGATTTTCACCAAATCCTGCATCCCTAAAACAATTAAGCAAACAGGAACATGAGGCCAGATAATTTCCAAACATTTTTCCTTGTAAACAGTAATTTAAGCATTTCTCTCCCATTAACATCAGTTGTAGACACTTTATGTAGGTAAATAGGAATTTACTAACTGGAGCAGGTTCAATAGAAATTATACCTGTCTACTACAGAAAGACTAAAAAGCACCAAAAGAAATCTAGTTTTTGAAGCTTCAATAGCTTTATACAGACTTCTACGCTTATGGAAGGTAGGTCAGGTTTTACTGGATGCAGACCATGGAAATCAAACAAACATGGAAAACCACTCTTCTGCCCACAAAAGGCCTGAATACATATAATGGGAACAGCTGGAAATTGCTGTTTAATTTAGTAAAATATTTATGTAACCTTTGGCTGTATTCTCACAAGAGCCATGTGATGGTGTGGCAAAACCAAACAACAGCATGCAATATCTTACTACTTTACTTATTAAAGCTTCGTTTTTGTAACATAGGACCATAATGAGGGAGTGTGGTATGATAAATGGAGAAAGGCACTGGCAGGAACTTCTGAGTTCTTATTTCAGCCTCATGACCCAATCACACAGGTAGCTGAATGATTCCTGAAGATGCAGAGCAACCTGAATTCTCATTAAACCACTGCAATTAGTGGTTGCTTAGGGGCAAGTGATCATAGCTTGATTGCACTGTTATGTGCAGAGTAAAGCTCAAACCAGTGATATCTACACTTGTTGCTTTAAAAAAGTCAATTTCACAAATCTAATAATTATGAACCAAATCAGCTGGAAGAGAGAATTTAAGCACTGGCCAAGGACAGCAACTGTGAGTTGGGTGCAGAGAAGGCACGGGCATGTTTAAGGACTTTTAGGTTGCTGGACTTATGAACCTGAGGGGAAAAGGACACTGCCCGACTTACTTGGGGGTGAGTCTTTTGCTCATGGTTTGTTTATGAACCCTAGCTGCGGTGTTTTCCCAAATGAATGCTGAGTTATTTCCCTCCTTTTATTAAAAGTTTTTGCTACCCTCAGACTCTGTGCTTGTGAGAGGGGAAGTATTGCCTCTTAGAGATGCCAAAGGGGTGGTGTGTAATTGTCCCAGGTCACTGGGTGGGGGCTCAAGCCGGTTTTGTGTTGTATTGTTGAAAAGGAACCCTAGATACTGAACCTGGCCCTTGTTGCTGCTGGCTACACCTGGCAGAAAGGTTACATTTGCATAAGTGTCACTGAATTAAAAAGCTAGTTTTCTAGAATATTTCAAAGACTAGTACTGCATTCATAGCAGTTACAAATGAAAACCTACATAAATGTATATTTATATCTACCCACTATGCAGTACAAACTGGTCAGCAATCTACTGCTACTGGTGCACAACTTTCAGTACGAGACAGATCTGGTCAGCACATTTCAATTGATATGCTTTTGTAAACACTTGAGAGATACTTTTATATTTAAGAATATGCAATGTGAAAACATTAATGTTAGTATCCTGCAAAATGTTGATATTTGCTGCATGCTAAACTGCTTAATCATTTCTGAAAAAAATAGTTGTCCATGCAAATCAGTAAAAATCTTATAATACATTGTCGTTTGGCAGCTTTGATCAATAAAACACAACATTAAGGTGCTGAGATTAATAAAAACTGTAGACGTAGTGCAGTGTTTTTGGAACTGTGCAAAGAATGACATCTTTCTTATTTTGGGTACCATTGTTTCACCTTGCCTACAAGCTTAAGGCACCGCTCGACAGCTCCACATCATACCTGACCCTAGTGTACACCAAATAAGCTTTCAAATAATACATGATGTGGATGTGTGTGGGGTAGGGTACAATAAACTCCAAAAATATGACCCTTTGTGAAGAATTGCCACACACATATTTCAGCCAGTACTCTTTCCCCCCAAAAAAGAACTAAAAACAAATGAATGCCTTTTGTACAGAAGCTTCCCATTCCCAACAAAATCTTACTGTTCCTTAAATTAATCATGTCCCCTAGAGAAGGAGGAGAGTTTGGGACAAGAAATAAACACATACATATGCCAAATGAACACAAAAAATGAAGGTAGGAAGAGCTGGACACTCATTTGAGAAATATACATATACACAACCAAATCTTACATTTCTCTGTGCTGCTCTGTCACTAATAATATTTCCTAAAAGCATGGAGGGAACTCTGGGTAGCAGCTTGGCAAGTCTTGTCTGATGGGATTGGGCTGAAATGGCTATAGACAGTGTCAAAGTTGTAAAGATCTGACCGAATGAAACTGGACATGTTCCTGAAGTTTCAGTCCTGTTAGAATGCAAAAATAAGAAATGCAAACTGAAAGCTGATTTGAAAAAGTTCTTCAGGACATAAACTGACCTAATGTGTTGGTGCCAAAAGAAAGAAAAAAATTGGTATGGATTTCAGCTGCAGGGGATGAGAAAAAGAGCTCTTTTAGGAGATGGGATAGGAGAAGGGATTATTGGCAGATAAAAGATTGCTCTGACTAGACACAATATTAAGAAGGAATTTTGGATGAATATGCAAAATCACTGCTTGACTCTATTATATAAATAGTAGCATGAATCAGTCACTAGGGCATGGAGCTCACTGATTCTAATAAGTGGTTGTAACTGCTATCAGAATACTTGCATGTCTAAAAGTAGCTGAGTTTTCACAGTTTAGGTTCAAAGAAGTGTACTATTACCTCAGTGTCAAGGTTACAGTGATTCAATATTATAGCAGGACTTTATACAGCTTTTAAAGATTTCAAGTACCTAATGTCCCTGATAGGCCTGATTAGAGACCTATAAACATGCCATACCAGATCAAACCAATGACCATGGAGTCAGATAACTTGCCTGTGATCAATACCAAATGCTTGAGAGGAAGGCAAACAAGCCCCATAATATATCGGTCCAGTTATGCAGTGCTGCACAAGGAGAGTGGGAGGAGAGATGACTGGGATAATTAGTTTGACTTCCATGGGTCCAGAAGCTGATGAGAGGCACTGTGTCTGGTGGTTAGAGCAAGCAGCTCTGGTTTTCTATTCCTGGCTTTGCCAGAGATTCAGTGTGACCTTCACTCAACTTCTTGGTGCTTCAGTCTGAGTCAGTGCACTCTAGGGTGTCTCTGAGCCACAGAATTAAAGGGTCAGTGGCAGCTGAAGGAGTAGCCACTGCTGTTGCAGATTGGGAGCAGTACACTTTTCCCCCCTGAAGGGAGTGGGGACAGAAGGGCAACCCTACCCTGCCAGTCCCCCTCCCATCCCAATAACTGAGGATGGAAGAAGTGAGACAAAGAGCCTAGGAGAGAGACCGGCTGGATGCTCCCAGTGATGTCAGAGATGCCTGAGTGGGTGGCAAAAGGCCACCGGGCTTCCTTGCCAGAAGACAGCTCAAGTTAGGTGGGGAGAAGAGAGCATCCCAGGCTCATCGTCCTCCAGGGACTGCCTTTTTCAGCAAAAGAATAAAGGAATTACAAAAGTTCATTTTAAAATGTGACAGTACCTGTTTCCTTTTGGAGGTCCTTGCTGTCCATAGCCACTAGAGGTCACTTTCTGGTACAGCTGCTGCCTGTTTGTTAAGTGATTTTGAGGCTTTTGTCTGGGCAGTACTGATTCAATGTGATTGTAATTCAGACACAATATCTGCATAAAGCAAACCACATGAAATGAAACAGATCGTGCTCTGCTAATATAGTAGCAAAGGTGCCAGTCACAACATATCTCTGGTCTTTCAAATTCAGATAATGAGCTAATAACAGATTGGTTGCTGAATGACTAGTATTCAGGGCTTCAAAAATTCTTGATGCAACAGATAGGGTAGTGGTCAATTTATTTCAACACATGGTTAAATAAGTGGTTTTTAGTCTTTTCGTGACTCATTTGTACTGTATGAATACTGCCATCTGAAATAACTTTAGAAAGCTATATTTAGTAAATTAGTATATAAGTAATGTAATAAAGATTTCCCCTTGCTCTATTATAAAAGAAATCTGTCAGGCAGGAGTAAAGAGATTTAGAACTTTATATAAAGAGAGAAGATACTTACTGTCACTATAAAAATAGGAAAGAAAAGCACAGAATGAGTGATTTACTCACCTTGACATTAGGCAAGAAGATTAAACCACTGAAAGAGGTGAGATTGTTGTTCTGTAAATTCACATTACAAACATTTCTAAACTGGTCTGCTGGTACAAGATCCACCGTTCTGAATTGGATAAAGAAAATAATTACAGAAAAAGGTATCATGCAACATAGATTTCTGGTGAGAAATCTAACAATCTTCCTTTTACAGGAGCATCCTGATAAAACTCTACAATAAATACATTGTGCTGTTTTCACAGGTGTAGTAATACAGAGTTGATATAATTCCTATGTTAAAGGCAAAATTCACTTCACCCACATGAAGTCTGAGTATTTACACTAAGTGTGTGAAGTATGAGAGGTGAGGGCTTGAGGAAGTGAAATCTACCCCACTGCGGGTATGCTGCAGACTCCCATGGCAACTTCTCCGGTGTATGGGCTGAAATACTGGCTGAAGCCCCCTCCATGCTGTTTGCATGGTATAGTAATACCACAGGATCTGCATTTATATAGACAGTGGTCCCTCCCGCCAGTCCACATCCTCCCCACAGCCTGCTGAAGTACTGTATAGATTGTGAAAGTATCCCAGCTGGGTCACATGCCTAGTATGGAGATGTCTGGTATGAGGCAGAGTCAACTGAGGAGAAAGCAGAAGAGGGACAGCTCCCAGATCAGGGGATACCATCACTTGAATGGATTCCTCACCTGCAGTGTTATAAATAAGCTACTTCAAGAAATCAGACCCTGTGACAATATCCCTCTACAGAAGCTGAAAGCTATACAATCAAAGATACACAAGAGGTATTTTAATATTGCCTTAAAACCTTTCATAATAGCCAAAGTCTCCAGAGATAGAATGTCTGTGGTGGAAGAGTCAGTCTCACAGCAGTGTTTAAATAGTCTGCCCTCATGTCTAAAATGGTCTCTTTCAAACACAAAAAGTGTTGTACTGGTAAGAGTAGAGACTTGTTTATGAATATGGTCATGGGTATGGGCATGACCCTAGTGGAGTTAATGGGAGCTTTGACGCTGGCATCAATGGAATTGGGATATAGCTCTTGGACACAGCAAGACCAAAGATAAGACATCTTTACATTCTACAAAACAGAGGTAACTTTCATTGACAGATGTACAACTATGAATACCACAGAAATGCCCTCCAAAAAAATATAAATCACAAATCAATTGTGGCAAACAGTCAAAGCGTACACACTGCTGTATAATATGTTGTGCTACAGTAGTGCAGAGCATGCATGATATACTAAGCATTTTCACACCATGAACATAAAGCCATAGCTTCATAGAACTGGAAAGGACCTGGAGAGGTCATCTAGTCCAGTCCCCTGCACTCATGACAGGACTGAGTATTATGTAGACCACCCCTGACCGGTGTTTGCCTAACCCGCTCTTAAAAATCTCAAATGATGGAGATCCCACAACCTCCCTAGGCAATTTATTCCAGTGCTTAACTACCCTGACATTAGGAAGTTTTCCCTAATGTCCAGTCTAAACTGCCCTTGCTGCAATTTAAGCCCATTGCTTCTTGTCCTATTCTCAGAGGTAAAGGAGAACAATTCTTCTCCCTCCTCCTTGTAACAACCTTTTATGTACTTGAAAACGGTTATAATGTCCCCTCTCAGTCTTCTCTTTTCCAGACAAAACAAACCCATTTTTTTTCAGTCTTCCCTCATAGGTCATGTTTTTTAGACCTTTAATCATTTTTGTTGCTCTTCTCTGGACGCTCTCCAATTTGTCCACATCTTTCCTGAAATGTGGCACCCAGAACTGGACACAATACTCTGGTTGAGGCCCTATCAGCACAGAGTAGGGCGGAAGAATTACTTCTGGTGTCTTCCTTACAAGACCCCTGCTAATACACCCCAGAATAATGTTTCCTTTTTTTGCACTGGTGTTACACTGTTGACTTATATTTAGTTGGTGATCCACTATGACCCCCAAATCCATTTCTGCAGTACTCCTTCCTAGGCAGTCATTGCTCATTTTGTATGTGTGCAACTGATTGTTCCTTCCTAAGTGAAGTACTTTGAATGTGTCCTTCTGGAATTTCATCCTATTTACTTCAGACCGTTTGTCCAGATCATTTTGAATTATAATCCTCTCTCCCCCAGCTTGGTATCATCTGCAAACTTTATAAAAGTGTACTCTCAATGCCATTATCTAAATCATTGATGAAGACATTGAACAGAACTGGACCCAGAACTGATCCCTGCAGGACCCCACTTGATATGTTCTTCCAGCTTGACTGTGAATCACTGACAACTACTCTCTGGGAATGGTTTTCCAATCAGTTATGCACTCACCTTATAGTAGCTCCATCATTCTAGGTTGTATTTCCCTAGTTTGTTTATGAGAAGGTCATGCAAAAAAGTAATTGCTCTTGATGATTTAAGATCTAGGATAGGGTGATATCAGCCACATCTTTTACAAATCGGGAAATAGTGGCAACCAAAGAGGAGGTTACTTACCTGTAACTGGAGGTTCTTTGACATGTGTGATCCAAATGTAGGTGCACATGCGTGCCATGCACTGGAGCTGGAAGGTTTCCTTAACAGTGTCCGTTGACCCACACATGCGTCATGTGTCTCCTCAAGCTTCCAGCCGAGGTTATAATAGGCCATGCGAGTCGATACCTCTCCAGTGACCCTTGTACTGCTGAGTAATGCAGTCCACAGCAGAGGGGTGGAGGGCGGGTTTTGGAATACAAATAGGGACCACACATCTCAAAGAACCTCCAGTTACAGGTAAATAACCCCTCCTCTTCTTCAAATGATAGTCCCTATATGTATTTCAAACATGGGTGATCAGGGTGAGCAGTGATCAGTGTGGAGGTGGGTGTGAGGAAGCAAGAGGAGTGCACTCTGTAGCATTGTGTGGCCCAGAGTAGCATCCACAGCTGCCCTTGGGAAGGGCCCTGTGCAGATACAAAATTTATATCTGTGGATGTCGATATTCGTGGATATAAACTGAATATCCGCACAGCTGAAGGGCTCTACCGGGAACTGAGCAGCGAAAGTAGCAACATGTTGGGCTGCCTCCTGCGGGAGCCGCTGCCCCATGCGGGCAGCTCCTCCAGCGTGGCTGTACTGCCCCTCCAGCTCCACCCACTGGGGTGGGCACCAGGCTCACCAGCAGCTGTCCCTGGTCACGCTAGTGTGTGCAAGTGGCTCGCATGCCCCCAGACAGGACACGCAGACTGCTGCGACCCAATTAAGTTGATTGGGTAGAGACAAGCACAAATTTCTCCTCATTGATACAGACACCTAGAGAGGCCAGGAGAGCACAACGAGGAAGGATGGCGGAGGCAAGTTCTTGTTGGGATACCGCAAACAGGAGCCAGTCATCCAGGTACAGGTACACCAAGTAGCCAAGGTCGTGCATTTGTGCAGCCACAACTGTAAAGACCTTTGTGAAGACTTGCGGAGCCATCGTGATGCCAAAAGGGAGGACTTTGAATTGGAAGTGGGGTTGTCCTACCTGGAAATGGAGAAATTTCTGTTGGGCTGGGTGGATGCTGATGTGGAAGGAGGTGTCCTTCATATCGAGCACTGCGAACCAGGCCCCAGGAAAGTGATAGGCGATAACAGATGCCAGCATCACCATAGGGAACTTGGATTTCCTGATAAAGTTATTTAGTAGCCAAAGATCGAGAATGGAGTGGCTGCCTCTGCCTTTCTTTGGGATGAGGAAGTACAGGGAGTAGAAAGCCTCTCCCCTCATAGGGAGGTGCCACTCCCTCGATGGCGACCTTTGCAAGAAGAGCAGCTGGCTCGTGTTGGAAAAGGTATTGATGGGAAGGGTCCGTTGGAGGCATCTGTTGGGGAGGGTGGTGCAGAGGAAAACAAAGAAACTCTATGGAGTACCCGTGATGGATAATCTCCAGTATAGAATGGTTCATGGTGATCTTGCCCCAGTTGTGGGCAAACGGGGCAAGGCAGCCCCCAAAGATAACATGGGGCACCATGGGTGGCAACAGGGAGAGTTCGGAGCTCTCAACGGATGCATCAAACCTGTGTAGGTTGTTGGTGGGCAAGGGACAAGGAGGTGGCCATAGCAGAGGCCATGCGTCACTGTTGCTGGGACTGGTGGCACCTACATGGGGTTTCCTAGTGTCACTGGTAGTAGGCCTGATAGGGCGCATATGGGCAGGGGTGGAACTGTTGACTGCAATGCGGGGCCAGGGGATAGCTCCCCAGGGATTGTAGCATGGCTTGGCAATCTTTTAATGAGCGAAGGGACTCATTCATCTTGGAATAGAACAACTTGTTCTCATCAAAGGGGAGGTGCTCTATAGTGGTTTGGACCTCGGAGCCCGACACCACTGGTGGAGGAGCCTGGGTCGAGTGGTACAAGGCTTGGAAGGTGGCGAGATGGCTCCCAGTGCGGCCATGGAGTGGGAGACTGGGGGTGCAGTGGGTCCCAGTGGTACTGGTACCCACACCATTGCAGATAGGTCATAAGCTGGAGGATAAGGCGGCCGTGGATGGGAGTCCAAGCTGGGAGATGGGAGTCTGGGTCCAGGGAAGACTTGCAAATCGTGCAACAGGCACAAAATGCAGCTTTTAAACCCCAGAACACAGGGCATAGTCCGGGGTAGGGAAGAGGGGGAATGTACCCCAAATGGGGTAAACTAATGCTATCTATCTACAACTATCTATCTACAAGAAAACAACAAAGAAGAACTATATACAACAGACTAAGTCACTCTTTTAGCCGGAAGATTAAGCGCACAAAGGAACACGGGGTTTCAAGTCAGGCCACGTGGCAGTAAGAGGAAACTGGAGAGGTGTTGCCCCACACAGCCTATTATAACCTCGGCTGCGAGCACAAGGGGATGTACAATGCACGTATGGGTCAACAAACACTGCCAAGGAAACCTGGCTCCGGCGTATGGAGCGCATGTGCACCCACGTTTGGGATACCTATAGAGGCCATCACTTGAAGAAGAACCTCATTTACACTTAACATGGCTATCCTCATTTGGGCTAGATTTGGGATAGAAGGATTCAGAACAGAGACAGGTTAAGGCAAATATGCCCCTTTTGACCAAAATAAGTCTCTTTTCTAGAGTTGCCTGTCCAAAAAGTGCATAGGCCACACAAAACTCTGTTTGAAAAATGGAATAATCTGCTGAGAGAGGAAACTGAAGAAAGTCACTTTTTTTCCATGTGGATCATATATCTACTCTGTGGATCAGTCAAGAGGATTTTGCCCATAAACAGAGAGACATATTAACTGAATTACCTAAACCTAGGCTCTGGTTTTAATTATATTTTTCTAGCCATATTAAATGCTATTTGTAACATACCCGTGCACATTTGAAAATTACTGCACCTGATCGTAGAGGTTGTCCAATTTAATTCTTGCATTTTAGTGAAGTCCGAATGTCCTAGTCTTTCTGCAATCATATCACTGGTAAGTCTGCCACCAAATAAATCTTTGGCACTCTCGATGTCTGCTGTCTCCTGTATAATGACATTTAAAATGAATTGTGTTATATTAAAGCAGACCCAGAACAATAATAATAAGGTAGGCGTGAACATTTTCAGCCCAAAAGGTACTTTAAAAAAAAAAAGAAGTGCCTGAAAATCAGGGCTTAAACTAAAAGTGTCTCCAGAACTATCACCTTAGCTTTATACCATCTATGTTGCCTATATTCTTATTGAACAGATTCTGGAAATGTCCATGTGCTCTAATTAAGTTTAAACTACAGATTTGTTACATGCACTAAAACAATATTAGGTGATTGCTTTAAAAAGGGTCAGAAATCATCAGGATGCGCATGCCATCCTGATTTGTAAAAAAGATGGTTTTAACAACAATTACAATAATCTTATGATATATAGTATAACTTACTATTGCAATGCCATCTAAGGCTTTGAGAGATGGAAGATGGAATATTACAAACAATCGGTAGTTATCTTGTTTCCACACAATTAGATTTCCATACATGTCCAGCATGACCAGATTATTTAAACCCTAAGAAATAAAACACATAGATCAAGGTTTAATAGTATAATTTTTAAATGTTTGTAAGGAATGAAACCTAGGCTACTCCCTTTATCTTTAATCATTCTCTTCATCTCACAATTGCATGTGTCAAATCTGAAGCATCATTTACTAAAACCCAGGGCTTCATTCTCATTTACACTAAGGTGCCTTTACATAACTCTGGCAGTATAAAGGCGCCTTAAAGTGGGCATAAGTTACACTTACACTCACTTTAAAGTCCTTTTACACTACCAGGGTGCTGTAAGTGAGAATCAGGCCCCCAGTCTCCAATCAAGACAATAATGCTTGTATATATGCCAGCAGCTCCAGGTGAAAGGAACTGGGGTTGTTGCATGTGTGCATGCTTGTGCTCTTGACTTTATTCCCAGTGTAATTCTTCTAACTGCAGAGTTAGGCTAGACACAATAGAGATGCATGGTGTGTGGCTCTACCTAGAAAACTTTGGGTCCAATCCTGTTAGTTACGCAGCACCTCCTTCAAAGTACCGAGCACACTCAATTCCAAAAGAAAGTTCAGACTAAGGCTCTTACAAAGGACAATTCCCCATGGCCCAATTTTTAAATGTGGAGATCTAAATTGCATATGCAAATACAAGACTGTCAGGCACAATTTAGAGACAAGGTGCGTGAGGTACTGGACCAACTTCTGTTGGTGAGACAGACAAGCTTTCGAGCTACACAAAGATCTTCTTCAGGTCCTGAAGAAGAGCTCTGTGTCTCTTTCTCACCAACAGAAGTTGGTCCAATAAAAGATATTACCTCACCCACTTTGTCTCCCTAATATCCTGGGACTGACCTGGCTACACTGCTACTGCAGGCACAATTTAGGCAGCCATTTAAAAAAAATGGCTTCCCATATTTAAAAATGGGAAAGATATATTTGTACTGACGTAACAAGCAAATTGTGAATTTACTTTTACCCACAAGTCCTAAAGCAATCAAGTTCACATTTACCTTTAAATGATATACCTCTTGGTAGGTAGAAACGTAGTTATTGCTGATGTATAGTTCTATTAGTGCATAGGCTTTCTGCAAACCAACCAATGAAGTAATTCTGTTGCTCTCAAGAGAGAGGTAGTGAAGATGAGACAAGTTTTCAAAAACGCGTCTTTCCACGGCGGTGAGATGATTATTATTTACACTAAGTCGTGTTAGTTTGGTGAGTTTTGAAATTCCTGGACAAATAAATAAGATGTTCTTAAAGCATATATAGTGAGAAACAAACAAAGTGGTTCACTTAAGATGGTAAAACCAGCTACACATGAGAGAGATGGCCTGCACACTCAGGCTGTGATGCAGGCAGGATCAGGAGAGATCATTCGTGGCCTGCTCTTCTGTGATAGCTAGAACATTTTCCAGAAAGAGGCTACTCACAATCCACTTCTCCCCTCTGATTCTTCCTCCAGGAGTAGCAAAGAGCATGGTGAGGGGGACTAACTGTCCACGCATCTCTCATGCAGCAGGTTCTTTTTCTTGCTCCCTCTTCCTTCATATGCTACAGATGGGCTTTCTTTCACTATACAGAAGACTATGGGCCAGTTTTTAAAAGGTATTTAGGTGTTGCTGAGCTCAGCACTGCAAAGCCTAACTGAATTAGGAGCCTAAATCTCATTTTCAAAAGGGATTTAGACACCTATGAGCCAAAATACCATTGACAGTCCATGGTATTTAGATTCCTAAGTGCCTATATACTTTAAGAAAATGACATTTAGGCTCCTAACTCCATTAGGCACTGCAACACTGAGCACAGCAACACCCAAATACCTTTAAAAAACTGGGCCTATGAGCCTAATTTTAAAATCAACTGACAATAACAGTATCTGCCATGGCCTATGTGGGGATATGAGGAAATGTAGCAACTACCCAATAATTTTTGGAATAATCATATAGTGTGTATAAGGTAAATCTGTTCTTTTAAAAAGTTAATTTTTAACCTTTTGGAACCACTAGTTTACTAAATTCTTATTGTAGAAATTATTGAACCAACATATGACTATCACAGGAAAATTTATGGTTACTCAGGAATGTTACACGTCCAGTAAGTCTACATACTAAAAACCATGCACTCTTATCAGTTCTGAAAAATTCCTATTAACATAAATAAATTTGTATTGCTTTTCTGAAACACAATCAATCAATCTGCCTTGTCTCTTTTCTTCATTTCTGCTAAAGACTCACTACAAAGATAAAGAGAAGGCAATTATATATTTTTAAATCCGAAAGCTTTAAAATTGTATGCAACTGATAAAGTTAACAGTAAAAAGTCACCCTCTGAAACACTGGACTATATGGGAACATTTCTGTTGTGTTCAACGTAATGTCTTGATTTTCACTAACTTCTTAAACACAGTACCGTCTAGATTTGAGATGCAGTTTCCATCTAAAGTGAGCTCTTCAAGATTAAGGCAAGATTCCAGTCCTTCTATTTTAGTGAGATTATTGTTGCTAAATGAGGCCCATCTTAAATTCTCCAATTTTTCCAAGTTGGCAATTTTGGAGAGATGTTGTCCATCCAGATCTAAGACTGTGATCTGTGAGAAAACTCAATTTTAGTATTGAAAGATCTCAGTCAATTAATTCCAACATAGATACTAAAGGCCAATATATCAAATTATACACCGAGGACCATATACTACCTTCACGTTCTTCATAGAAATTTCCCAGTAATATTAACAGGCATTTCTTTTTGGATACTGAAGATGAGAGCCCTGATTTTGCAATTCAGGACTTCATTTTTAAAACCCTCAAGAAACCCCAAACCGACACAAAAAACCTCAGGAACTTGCACCAGAACAAGCAATGATTCAACAATATAAAACTAACCGGCTTCCAAATGCAGCTGTACAGTTACAGCTAAACAGGTACACAGTTTTTCTAGTGTAGATCAGACCTCAGTATTAAGATTAATTTAACCTCATCTACCATCACATATGATTATAGTATTGATTCACCTGCTTACACACGTTTTCATTCTACGATCTAGGGGTGAAATCATGGCCTCACTGAAGTCAATGGCAAAACATATAATGGCTTCAATGGAATCAGGATTTCACCCTGTATCTATAGAAGCAACAACGAGTCCTGTGGCACCTTATAGACTGACAGACGTATTGGAGCATAAGCTTTCGTGGGTGAATACCCACTTCGTCAGGCAGGGCAGGAACAAATGAAATTAGATTCCAAACACATTTTTATCCTTCGGTGTCATCACAGAACCTTCTTTCACAGCCACTGGCTGTAAACACTCACTTCACAACACACTCTACAGAAAGAGAGCAACCACTCAATGATTCCACCCTTTATCAGAAAACAACCAGTAAGGCCAGGGCTGGAGTTAGGGGACGGCAAGGAGGGCAACTGCCTGGGGCCCAACGCAACTGGAGTTCCCGCAAAGCTAAGTTACGGGCCCCAACCCCAGGCAGCAGGGTTTGTGAAGGGAGCTCCACCTTCACCTCACCGGGTCACCCAGTCTGTGGGTCAGTGTCAGCCGCTGGCTGCACCCCCAGAGACCATCACAAACACCTTCCGTGGGGACCTACTTCTTAGTTTCTGCACCGGGCCCCAGCGAGTCTAATGCCAGCCCTGAGTAAGGCTGCAGTTTTCTTCATCTGGCTAACCAATCGTGCAATGATGAAAAAAAAATGGCCACATAGCTTAATTTACCAAGTTGAGTCTCTGGCGGCCCAGGATATTCAGCACTGTCTCCTACCTATGCCAAACAACCTTTACAGAATTCAAAGCTGTTTCTTATACAGGCTATGCTAATGGCCAAAGAACAACTTATGTTCTCTCTTCTGTCTATTGTGATATTCCTTTTGGATAGGATTTTCTCTTTCTGTAATAACATACTATATCCCTGTATGAACCTTATTTCATTTTGATGTCACAAAGTGTAACGTTGACACCATATACTGAAATGTTGGTTCTCTTGGCAATGTCGGTAAATGTGCATTTCTTAATGCACACAGAATAAAACACTATGCTCATCAGCAGAAATGTGTTTTCCTCTAGCTATTCTATACTCTACACAACAAATTGAACTGACAGAGGAGCTTTTAACCTTTTATTCTTGGCAGATTAACATGATTTCAGAGGAGAGGTCAGGACATGGATTATGACAGGCTACAGTGAACTTGGATCCTCCTATGTAGTGTTCTATGGCTTTTTGTTATGTAGTGGAGTTGTAATTGTAGGTTGTCATGCCAGACAAGAGGCAATGTGTATAGGCCTGAAATTAGACCTACCACCAGTCTTCATGTAATATAGGATCAGTATTGAAAATTCGATGAGTGAACACTGAATATTAAAGTTTCAATATCCTGCCAGCTCACAAGAGAAGATTGTGATCTGATATGGAAACTTACATTTTTATATTCTTAACTTCAGGTACTTGATTACATTTTTAAGTGCTCAAAAAGAGATATTTTTAATTAACAGGCATCAACTCATAACAAATATAACATAATAAACATGTGACAGATAAATCTAAGGCCTAATGCATTATATTTAATAGAGACAGCCTTACCCTAGGATACCAGCTGCTACTGAAATGTGTCTGTGAATCCACCTTGTTCTTGCTAATTTGAGTCAGAATTTTGGCATAAGGATGTACACTCAGAACGCGTGGTCTAGCTTCATCAGTCCTAGAATGTTCTAACAGAGATGCCTGACAAAATGAAAATACTTAATAGATAGATAATATAATGGTATAAATAATGTACATTTTTCACAGTGTAACATGAAGAAAAGGGCTTTATGGCTTACAGTCTCCCAATCATAAGGAGATTATCATATGTTATTAGATCTAATACATCTGTAGATCTAATAGGTCTAGTAGATCTGACACATGGTAATAGATCTCATCCATTTTTAATGTTTATTACTCTACTAAAAAAATGATTGGGGCAAATCTTGAGGCCTTTACTCTGTTTTTGATCAGTTCTTACTCCAGCCAAGTCCGATTCTAGTCAATGGGAGATTGCTGGAGAATGGACAGAGTAAAACCTGAATAAAGAACAGAATTTGGGCCAAGATTTTTAAAGATTAGTGTCAAATCATTTCGCCCTCTTTTTGCTTGCCACTGTCTGGAATTCCTTCTCAAGGCTTGCATATGTGGCGAGTTAGTGTGTAACACGCTAGGGTGTGAATCTACAGTGCAATATCTTGCACACACTAATGCTAAATTGTATTCCTGGACTTTTACTGTGTTGTAGTAGTGTCCACACACTGAATTAGTGAGCGGCAAGCTGGTGTGCAGTAAATCACACTCGCCTTGCTGCACACTAACTCGCCACATATACAAGCCCTCAGAAGCCTAGACAGTTTTTCTGCTACTTGGATTTATCCTTTTTTTTATTTGGCAAACATATTTAATTTCCTGTGTTTTGAATAGAGCTGAAATTAAACAAGGTCATTTTTAACAACTTCAAAAATTATCTAAAATCGAACATTATGAAATATCTTTCATTGTGAACCAGCATCAGCGAAGCTCTGAGTGAGAACAATGTTTGTAAAATAACTGCTGCTTCACAGCCAGCTGCTGAGAGCACAAAATATGGCATTTTCACAGGGCATACGAAAGTAGGTGATTTTAAAAATATGATTAAATACAGATTTTAAAATAGAAGTCAGATTGTATGATTGTGCCTATAACTTCTTGCTTCCAATCTTGCATTTGCTACAAGTTACAGCAAAATGGAACATCATACCTGAGAAATCTTTGATCCAGCAATAAAACACAAAGCAGCTGCAGCCTCTTCTTCAGTAATCTGGATTCCATCTAAATGAGTAAGAGCCTTTAATCGGCCAATGACACTCAAGCGCAATGAGGCTGGCTTGGAGAAAAAAAAGCAAAGTGATGTAATTTTAGTTTTTAAAATTGTCTATATGGTTACATACAAAAAAAGGACATATGATTGCTTTCAATCCAGTCTCCTCTCATGTTATGTACGTTAAGGGCTAGGTTGTAGAACTCTTTGTCGCTTCTACAGATCCAGACTAACACGGCTACCCCTCTGATACTTAAGGGCTAGGTTGTGGTCCATTCTGTGTGCTCACACAAGGAAGTAAAAAAAGGGATATAAGATGTGCCCCTTGCTCCCATGTCCCAGCTATGCCTACCATTGGTAGCAGTGTGCATGGAAAAGCAGCCTCCATAAGGTTGCTATGTCCTCCCTGCTCATCTGGATTGGGAATAGGTGAAAAGGGGTGGGGAATGGGCTGAGTCTTGCCATACCTGTACACAACTATAAGGAATAACATACATTTGGGCTAGGTTTGGTTACACTGATCTAGTGTGACACTGATGTCAATAAATTTGGATTTACATGTGTGTATGAGATAAAAATCTAGCCATGAAGGATTGTAATTATACATAGTGATGTACGACATTAAGTGCAGTACAATAAGAAAGTTATTAGCACCTTCCTTATAAGCCAGAAGTTTGCAAGTACTACAAGTGTTGTTAAATGTAAGGAATTTGATGACCTCAGAGGTGAAAGAGAAGCTCAAGGGATTTGGACACGTCAGCCTAAACCCAAGGTGGAACTACAGCCCTAACTCTTATACAGAAACATTTTTAAATTCCCATTAAATTAAATATAGGCCAAGAAAAACACAGACTGGATAATCATAGTCGTAAGGAAAGTGAATAATAACATCCTTATTTCTGGCTGGAAAATATACTTACTGAAACTACCAGAATAATAATGATCAATGTAATCTTTATAAACTAGATGGGACTATGCACCTGTGCATGGGAGAACGAAGGAGTACGCACATCTCTTAACTAGGCTACATAGCGCTTGGATCCAAGTATTCAGGAGAAGAGGACTACGCAGGTCGTCAGGGAATGGATGGACAGGGTGTGAAATGGACTGAGTCTTGGATTGCTCCCCAATGCCACAGCCAGCACAGCTGGGCTGCCGCTCTGGGGGATGTGTGTGTCACCAGGTAAAAGGTTGGCACTGTATATTTCCCCTGAACGTGGGGGAAACTGTCTCTGCCCTGTCCCCTTTCACTGGCCAGCACAGCACAGCTGCACCACAGTGCAGTGGGGGCAAAGGGTGGCTTTTTACGGCTGACATAGATCATCAGTAAAGTTACCACCTCCTAGAAGCAAAGAGGAGAGGAATTATGCCTCAGAGTAGTGTCACTGAGTTACATGCTTCAAGGAGCCACTCCTGCAGATTATGCACAACCCCTTGCTCGCGACTGTTTACAAAGTCAAAGGGCCTGACAGCATAAAGTGTCCTTAAAGTGGGCACTAATTACATATACATCCACTTTGAGGCCCCTTACACAGCCAGAGGGGCCTCAATGTAAATGAGAACCAGGCCCAACATTTAGCACTATACAGTCTAATTGCTTTTTGGTTAGAAGGTTTTCCCGAGAATTTTAAGCACCGACACATACCTTATGCCATGGGTTATGTCTGATATCAAGACTGAGTATGTTTGAAGTGTGTTTACGTAAGACATTTATTTCCTCTCCAGTCTTTTTCAGTTGATTCCAGCTCAAGTCTAAATACTTCAGCTTGATTAAGCCTCTAATACCCTCCAGGGTGATCACATGGTTGTGGCTTGCATCAAAATACTCCAGATTGGGCTGCAAGACAGTACTGATTTGAGAATAATTATACAGAAAAAAGTGCAGCAAGGAAATATTTGGTAATAAACTCAGTTTTAATAGACAGAAGGCACTGTCATCCAGATTCAATGCCCAAAGTGCCCCTTGCCCAGCAGCAGAAAGCCTGTCTGGAGAGAAGTCTGGTTAAGCAACTGAACCTTTGAATGTATATCTGAATCCAGCCATAGGTGTTGACTCCGTGGGTGCTCCGGGGCTGGAGCACCCATGGGGAAAAATTAGTGGGTGCTCTGCACCCACCGGCAGCCAAGCTCCCCTCCCCGCCTCACCTCACCTCCTCCTCCTCCCCTGAGCGCGCCGTGTCCCTGCTCCTCCGCCTACCTACCAGTGCTTGCTGCTGCCAAACAGCTGTTTGGTGGCATACCAAGCTCTGGAATGCCTACTACAAAGCAGAAGTAGGAACAAAGGCTCTGTTTAGAGATAGTGAACTTCACCCATTAGGAATAAATCAGGCTTGCTGCCATGCAATGGACATTAATATATTTAAGTTGTACACACAAAGGGTTTTTTTTTCAATTAAAATATTCCTGTAGCTTAATTTCATTTACAAAATATAGAGCAACATTTCTTACCAAGTGGTAAACATCATCTAAACAAGTAAATTCATTGAAGCTGACAATAAGTTTTCGAAGCCCTGTCAGTTTAGAGATGTCCCGCAGTTTGCTCAGGCTGTTCCCATGCAAATTTAGAACCTAGGTCCAAAATTAATGAGATTACAACTTTACTAGATAGATAGATAGATAGATATACACACACACACAACCAAATTCTGTGCTACTCCATCATTGTTTTTCAACATTAAAGAGCTTCAACTGCTAGCGTTTAAGAGTAAATGAGACTCTATTCTATAGATCATAAAAAAAGGCTAAGAAAAGTTACTTGTAAGTAATATGAAGTTTGTGAAGAGCAGTTGCAGGTATCCTGGGACAAAGTATTGCTTTTATTTTCTATTTTGAAGGATATTTGTTCTTCACCTCTACCTTCTCCCTGAAGTAATAGTGGGATAGGAAGATGGAGATTCAGTTCAGAAATGGTTTTTACTGGCCCACTGGAAGGGGTAATGGTAGGAGCAAGAAGGGAGGACAGTTTCCAATCCTTCTCCACTAGAAGAGATCTTGTTGCTTGGGGAGTCTGGTTGGAAGATTGCCAGCTGGGAATTCCTCCATGCCCGGAGTACAGTTTGGGGAGAGTGGCCCAGAAGAGGGGAGGAACCAGCTAACTGAAGCCAAGTACTCAGGAAAGGGAGTTATGGGTGAGTGCAAGGGGGAGGGGAGAATTGCTACCCCAACGAAGACACAGACAGGAGAGGAGATCAAAACTATTTAACAATTTGAAAGGTCAAATGTTCAGCAGGCTTCCTGCATCAAGTTTGTACAGACAAAATGAGTAGCTGCAAATGCAAAACAGCAGCAATGAAAGGAGTTCTGTATGCAAATACCTATTTGCATAAAGGGTTTTTTTGCAATGATATTGAAAAACTGGGTGTAGCTATGTGGCTGTCAAGAGTTCTCTCTTTCATTGGATTTATATTTTTCTGATGCCAAAACTGACACATAAAATCTTTTCAGGAGTGATCACTATGCTGACACAACCACGCAACCAAGGAAACTTTGAGAAGATTCACAGTTAAAGCTGACACTTTAGGCCTTAACCGGGTCTCACAAACACTAGCTTTGCATGTGATTTCAATGGAGTTATTTATACAATAGTAAGCAGGGCTGGCGCGCCCACAAGGTGACCGTAGGCAGTTGCCTAGGGTGCCGGGAGGGCGGCTGGCTGCGGCTGCCTCCCGCCCTCCTGGCTCCACGGCTGAGCCGGGAGCTGGGGGAGGGCGCCGCGGGGCGGGGGTGTGTGAGGCTGCCGCGGGTGGCAGGCTGAGCTGCCGGCCTGTGGGTGGGGGGAGCCACCGCGGGGATCGGGGGGCGGTATTAGCTGGGGGGTGGGTGTAGGGCTGGTGCAAGGAAGTTTTGCCTAGGGCGCAAAACTTCCTTGCACCGGTCCTGATAGTAAGATCAGAATCCTGTCCAGTATTTGTAATTCATATTTTTATGAAAAACAAATGGCATAGTTTAGGGACAGACGACCTTATTCTGATTTCACACTAGTTTTGGATCTCCAATTACTCCAAAAGCACTGCACTGGTGTAAAACAAGTGCAACATCAGAATCAAGCCCAAATGCTAGCCTTAATTTGTGACTTCCTGCTTTTGATTGGTTTATGAGGCAATCTGAATAACAGGACATTGGTTATGTAATAAATGTGTCCTGCTGTAAGTTTAACAGACAATACTCACCACTATTTGATTGTAAATATTGGCCTTAGCAACTGAAAGCACCGTCTTTTCATCCAAGCAAACAATTTTGGGTCTGGCTTTTACTGTAGGCTCCATATTCATAACTTCATCATCACACTGCAAATCACTAGACAATATAAATCCTTCTGTATTTTTCTTTCTTTCTTCTACAATTACATTGCTGAGCGTAGAAAACAGGGACTGAACTTTGACCTATGCAAAATAATATTTGTCAACATTTGTAAAATTTCTATTTTAAGTTAGGTAAATTATTTAAAATTGAATACAAATATGCAGAAAGTAGAGTTAGAAAACTATCTTTTGGTAATGCAGCACTTTCAGAAGAGAACAGCAATACTTTCGTTTGCACAAGTATTTACACATTACAGTATATTAAGAACAAAAAGTAATGAAGAGTCTCTGGGCCATATCCTGTCACATATAGAACTCACACTGAAGACAACAGAAGTCTGCTTCTCCACCCAAACCCCCAAAGTCCAAGCACTGCAATAGCTCACTCTCCAATGAAGGAGAGTTAGATGTAGACCCCCAGAAGCTCATAAGTACTGCAATTGTTTTGGCAGAGGACCACTCAAATGTGACAGAAAGGGGGAATCTCCCCCACGCTCCCCTCCAGGAGCTGAATATTTTACTTTTGCAGCACATCCTGCTTCTGCCAGGTAGCAGAGCTCAGGACCTGAACTGAGACTCCTGCATGATGACAGCAAGTTACACAGCCACATAACCACAAGGCCAGTCCACCACATAGCTTATAAAAAATTAACATAAAAGCTTTTTTAATTAAGGAAAAACTTGTTCAGGATCCCAACCCAGAAGCAGAATATCTGTGCATGCTTCAAAACGACATGCAACACACTTTGAACCAAAACACAAACTGAAAATGAGTTGCTCTCTCATTAAGGACTCCATGAAGCAAGGTTTTGAGCACTGTCATATCTCATTCATTTTAGTGTCTCATTACCTCGATGGATGGTGCATTTAGTGAGAGAGGAGCTAATTTTCAATTGTGCTTCATTGCACTGCTAAGGCTTCATTTAAATCTCTGTGCCTTCCTTGCCTCACTTGATAATGTTACAAAATAAGAGTCTGATCTAACTCTCACCGCAGTGTATGAAGTTTCCCATTGACTTCAACGGGCGTTTTATCAGGCCTTTAAACAGTTAGAGGGAACAGAACCCTGGACTTAGGTCCTGTCAGGTAATGTGAGTGAAGGAGGAGTAATTTCAACTAGCTGTTTTTCTCTTGATCTTTGAGATCTAAAGCTTACCGCCTAACATCATATTAGGGAAAACAAAGTTCGTACCAGTGTAGTGTACTCAAATTCCACAACGTATTCAGGCAAGACCAGTTCGTGATCAAACACAAACCACTCACACTGTCGATGGCGGCAGTCACAGTTTCTATGTTCCATGGAAGAATACGTTTCTACAGCAAAAGAGAAGGAATACACACAAGCAGAAGGAATAAATACAAGACTGTTTCATGTTCACTGCAGGATGTAGCGAACAAACATTTCTTTCATTTAAAAAGTTTTGAGTTGTTTACTCAACGGAGATTTGTTTTCTTAGGATCTTAATTCTCTTTAGGCGCCCTATAGCAGCATCTAAAAATCTTACCAAATCTTACTGCAGAACCCTATCATTTAGCTTTTTATTTCCGTATGGCAACCAGGTTCCTTGCACTACACATCCTCAGAGGATAGTAACGTGCCCTCTTACTCCTGCACAGCTGGCAGGTCCCAGTATGAGTGGGAGGCAGCCTCTCTGGGTCCATTACTCCCTTTCCTGCTGGTTGGAAGGGAGCGGGCAAGCAGGGGTGGGGATTGGGCAAGAGACTTGGCTCCATTCCCACCCCCCCCTTCCCCAATGTGCCAAATGAAATCTTCTCCTGGTACAGATTATTTCCCCTCTGGAGTGAGGGGGAAGCCAAGGAGAGAATCACAGCTGTTCTTTCATAGCAGACTGTTGGAGAAGGGAACTTCGCTTCGGCCCCGATGGCACAGTCTGCTATACTGCACTGTTACCCAAAACTAGTCAATCATTTTATGGTGTAATCACCTAACAGATTGGTTTTCTCATCTTCCTGCCCATGGAAGGGCAGGTACAATCACAGTTCCTGCACTCATGTAAACAAAGGGATTGTTCCCTTCTAGTATTCCAATGACTGCAAATCCCCCCTGACTGGACAGGGAAGAGGTGAAGCCATGGCCCTGTTCCCACGCTGCACTGTCCTACAAAGTTGACTGGCCACATGGAGTAAGGAGGATCGACCACTCAAAGATTGTTGCATCGTACATAGGTAGTACACAGACTTAGTGTGGGTGATCATGTGTGTGTGGCCACAGTTCGTGTACACGCTCTCTCTCATTGTGTACACCACACTATTTCCAGTGTGGACTAGTGGCTGAAGAGCACAATCTGGTCCTTTGTGCTTTCCTTTAAAACTGTGTGAATTAAACTACTACAAGTAATCACTAAAACAGCGAGCATCTTTTATTATCCTCTTTAACATTACTTCAAAACAACATGCACTTGGGCTGGGTCAAGACTGTATTCTGAGTTCCCACCACGACCAAAATTCCATGACAGGCACGTGAAAGAGAGCTGTGAAAGACAGCGTTTAGAATACAACACTGACACAACCTTCACTTTGTGCTAACAGCCTACAGATACATTACCATCATCGGCAGCAGATGTATCACTTAGTAAATGTTTCCGAGGCCTGAACACTGAATTAGCCCCTGGATAGTTGACTTGACTGATGGAATCTTTTTCACGAGCTGGAACACTATGTCCAAGAAAAACTTTTGCAATTATGAGTTTCCCTAAGAATGGAAAGAAAAGAAGATTTAATAATAACGCTACCAAATTTAGTATAAACACGGGGTAATAAAATGTTGGTGGTCAGCTCGATACCATCCGACAGGAGACTACTTTCTGGCCTGGCAGATTAACGATCTAACAAGTACATTTTGGGAAGAAAGACTTCCAACAATTTATTCCCAGAACAGTAGTATTTGGCTAAAATTTATAAGCAGTAAACTCAGAAGTACAAAAATAAAAGAGGGTGGTATCAAGGATCTGTCCCCATCAGAGCGCCCCCTTTGATGTTACTTCACACAAGTCCAGTCCTTCTAGCAGGAGAGGTCAGTGTCAGTCTAGCAGTGGTCAGCTCTCAGCCTTCTGGCCAAGGCCTTCCACCCCTTTTCAGAGTCTCAGGGGAAACCAACAATCCAAAGTCAGCAAAAGCTAAACAAAAGGGCAAATTAAAAAACAAACAAACCTAAAAGCAGTTCTAAGCCAGGATATTGGCCTCCCTTACTTTAGAGGGGCCCTGGATGGGCCATAGTCCATCCTAGAGTCCACTTGGGGTCTCCAGCACAAGTTATGGGACACAGTCTCTTCACCCTTTTAGCACAGGGTACCTGTCCTCCCTTTTTTGAGGGCAAAGGTTCTGCTAGTTATTAGGCCTCTTCCTGGGAGCTGGGAAGCTTAACAGAACTGCTCCCTTCCTGGGCTGCCCACTG
Organism: Macrochelys suwanniensis; assembly: GCA_033296515.1. Taxonomy (NCBI): domain Eukaryota; kingdom Metazoa; phylum Chordata; order Testudines; family Chelydridae; genus Macrochelys; species Macrochelys suwanniensis. Next base: position 13,037,632 of record CM065781.1, on the reverse strand, counting down.
CTGAGTAGTGATTCTTCCTTTTAAACTTCTCCATTCCTGGCATGACTTGCTAGTGTGGCACAGTGGCACTTTTCTAGCACAAAGAAGCTTCTTAACCCATTCCATGCCGGTGAAGGGTTGATACATCCTGTCACTAGTGATGCCTGTTTCCTCAGAGTGCCCTGTCCTGGCTTCAAGTTAGCACAAACCCCTTGTGTCTCCCCTCACTCCCTATAACTCACCCTTCTTTTGAGCTGATAGAAAGGTTAAGCTACATCTAATTAGCTTCCAGATAGGAGTGCCTCTCCTTAGCTGCCTCTGAACCAGTCTAGGAGCTAGCTCCAGGCCATTGTATGGCTTGGTGGGGTTTCCTAATAGAAAGGGCACTGGGCCAGATTGCAGCAGGTCTTTAGGGTCCCTCCACAAAAAGACCTGTACACTCTGTCCCAACAATCTACTGTATTTACAAGATTTTCTTGTACTTACAAGACAAAACACTTTGCAGTGATTTACGAAATGAGCCTTACACCTCTCAATGATGTTTTAAACTGCCTTTCCAAACTATTACATTACCATGTCTGAATGGTTCCTCAAGATCATTGCTATTTTTATCTTCATCCTTGGTTTGTTGCTGCAAAAATTCTATTCTGGGGCGTTCACATATACTTAAACTGTTAGAGAGGAGAACAGCTTCTTCTCTTCTTGAAAGCTGCAAAGATTAAAGTAAGGTCTAAGTAAGTATCTTTATTTGTCCAACGCCCCCTGTAAGAATTTCAAGACATATATCCTTAATCAGCAGCTTTACAATGTGCAAATGAATTAAGGAAGAGGTGGAGAGTGGAAGAGGGAGGAGTAAAAAACAAGAAGGGCAGGCTCATTTACTTGTGATATCACAATCTAGTCAGGAGAAAAGGAAGTTAGATTGTAAACTCTTTGGAGCAGAGTATCAGAGAGGGAGCAGTGTTAGTCTGTACCCACGAAAACAATGAGGAGTCCGGTGGCACCTTAAAAACTAACAGATTTATTTGGGCATAAGCTTTCGTGGGTAAAAAACCCACTTCTTCAGATTCAGAGCTTATGCCCAAATAAATCTGTTAGTCTTTAAGGTGCCACCGGACTCCATTTTCTTTGGAGCAGGAATCAGATTTTTCTATATCTTTGAACAGCACCTAGCACAATGGGAGAGGGCAGTCCTAACTGGGGCCTTTGAGCACTACCACAATATAACAACAACAAAGAAGCAGAGAGGGAAACGAGAGAGAGTGAGATATTTCTGAAGATACAATCCCACCACTCAACAGCAAGCTGTTCACAAAACAGAAAAACAGGGAGAGATGGGCTGTAAGTAGGGAAGACAAAATGAGGATGCTGCAGAGAAAGAAAGAGAGAAGGCTCTCCTATCCCATCTCCCTACATTTTGCTTTTCATGGGTCAGAATGAGACATTTCTTACCTGATAATTCAGTGTTAACAGCTTCTCTCCTCATTCATCACTAATGAGATAATGACCCCCATGTATGGAATTCAACAAGGCAGTCCAATGTTTTTGCTAGAGGCTCCAAGACAAAGCCCCACCCTTCAGCTCAGGTTGCCAGAAGAGTTCTTCCACAGCTGTGGGAACACTCCAGCAAATGATAATTAGCATTAAGATAAATTGATATAATATGTTTTAAAACAGTTATATGTCTAAGTCTCCCTTTAGAAAAAGAATTAAGTTTGTATTCTGGTCATTTACCAGACTCCCAGGGTGGGCTGAATGAGAAGAGAATCTGCTAACAAAAACAAAATTATCAGGTAAGAATGTTTTTCTTTCCTTTACCCAGCTTCTTTTCTCATTCACCAGCAGTTGGAAGTACCAGACAGTGATTCACACAAGTAGGAGGTAGGGAGGGATGGATAAACAGAGTTTTAAATTATTATTATAGTAGAATAATAGGCAGGAATGTATGCAGGAACCAATCCTGTAGCACTTTCCTATCAAGGATGACTTTGCAGAGGAATGGAAACTTATTTTGCACATCTCCCTCACACGAGGCTCATACTCTTTCTTCCCAGTGCCCCTGTGGACTTCTGTGAATAGTTTCTCAGATGCCAAGCATGCCAAATGGTGCAGGATTTTAACATCTTGCCTGCAGCAACTCTGAGGTCCTAATGCCTTCATGTTTTGGATAGAATGAAATAAACAGCATACAACTGGCAGGCATATTCCATATGCCCGACCTATAACTTTAGAGCACTAGGACTGCCTATTTATGCCATAATCTTCCAAAGGACTGCCAAGTGTTCAAACAAAATGATAGGAGAACTACTTCCCCGGAAGAGTCCAATATGCCTACTTACAGAACACTGCGAGGGCTGGGACTGGTACCCATGATTCTATGGCGCTTGATTGTAGGACTCAAATAAATCAGTCTGGAGAAACTCAAGTATAGCTGAGATGGCCAGCACTTTGTAATTATTATTATTATATATTTGTATTACAGAAGCATCTAGAGGTCAGGGCCCCAATGCAGTTGGCATTGTACAAAGAGGAAGTCCCTGTTCCAAAGAGCCTTCTGTTTCCTCTTGCACATGAAACATAAATTTGACCAGATCAATGAATGAAACTTCCTTGTTGAGTTTTATCTGGATACCTTAAACTGTATCAGAGACCAATGGAGAATCCATGCTGAACTACACTTTTCTTAGGATGCCCAGGCTGGTAACTGTAGGTGTTCCTGGTCTGAATGAAAGGGGTCCCTGCTTCAAGAGGTCTGGTCTTTTCTGTAGATACAATGTGGATTGCTTAGCTATCTAGCAAGTGCAAAATGCCTTCTGGGCCAGTGGAGGATTAGAAGAAGGACTTCAACTCTACCTTTTCCTCTTTTCTATATTCTTTATGTGAACTATCTTGAAAGATAGCAGATTCTTCTCTTCCCACAACATTACTTCCATTTGACCTCGTTACTCCCTGATTTTGGAAGGGACATAAACACTCATGCCTCAATCATAAACCAACCTCTAATGGGAAGACTTCCCCCATGAGAGACAAAATTGCCTGTGATGTGGTTTCTTGTACCTTCTTCTGAAGTAGCTGGTACTGACTACTGTCATACGAGACTTGATGGACCACTGATCTGATCCCACATGGCCATGTTTTGGGGGTTTGGGTAGGGAGGTTGTTCAGACACACTACTGACAGAGCTGTCACAGTGAACTAAAAGGATGGGTATGCTGAGATTTTGGAAATTTGTCTTCCAAGTATGCTCCTCGACCTGAACGGCTTACTTCCTTAGTGAGTATGCAAGGGTATGGAGTGCAAATTGGGTTGGCTTTCAGCATGTCATTTGTACTGACCTGCCCACATGGGGATATTTGGATGTGATCTGAGAATGACACCTAATTTTGCATTGTAGCAGGTGTGTGGTTCCACATCCCCAGAATGAATTTCTTCAGGTGCATTTTGAGAAACAACTTGGGGAATGAAGCCACCAGCAATCCTGTTCACTGAGAAAATTGCTACAGATGATCTCTGTCAGGAAATGACTGATGCAATGAAGTTTTGGGTCTTTGGAAATCTTTTCCATGATGGTAAAAGTGTGGCCAGAGCCAGGCTTTTTTTTTTTTTTTTAACCACTAGTGAGCAATTTTCTGCATTGGATTCAAAAACTCTTCTTGACTATGAAGAACAGTTCCTCACCTGTAAGTTTGGGTGCACAAGTTCTGTTTAGGATGACTGATTGCTATTCGTGGGTGTAACATCCTTGTAGCCATCAAGTCAGAAGTCATTGCTTGTCACAAATCACATCAAAGGTTTGACCAGGATAGAACATGAGACGTCTCACTCCAAGCAAGGATTATACCCAGAGATGATGACTTTTTACAACCAAGTAGGCTTTCCTTACTAAGTATGTGAAACACCTTTGGTCTGAATAGCTATAGCTGAGGCTTTGAAGTCTCCATGCTACCAAATACCTAATCTGGGGGGCGGGGGAGGAGGAAGAAAGATTCTAAGTCGCTGCTGCACAAAAACAAATAAAAATTAAATTATAAAACAATCTGGTTGGAAGAAACTAAACTGCTGACTTGTTACACTGCTGGAGGCACAAAATCTGGGGGCCTGAGCTGAAGGGCGAGACTTAGTTCTGAAGCTTCCACGAACAATGCTGGACTGCCTCCCAATTGAGTGTTCGTGATGAACGAGGACAGAAGCAGTGCAACCGAAAGGGAGGGAGAGGGCAGAGAAGAAGAAACAGGGAAGGCATGAAACAGGAGTTGAAAAGAAGTAGCAAAGCACTGATCATTCCTGTGCTGGGGAGGGAAAAAACAAAGAAGAAAGTGGAGAAGACAGGAGGAAGGACAAGAATAAACGGAGAAAAAGAGGGGAAAGATGAGTGGGACAATGGGCTAAGAAGAGACGAAAGAAGAGGGGAAGGTAGAGCAGCACCAATTAGGCCTTTCTGAGCTGGGCTACCAACTACTAAGTAATAAACATTCTTCTGTGCAGATTTTATCTCACCTTGTACTCTTCCATTGCCCGGAACCCATTCTCAAGCACTTGTAGCAGTTGCTTTTTCTTAACTGGTAAGTCTGGGTCAAATACATAAAAGAGACATTCCAGCATCTTCCTGTAGTTTCTTAACAAGAATAAGAAGCAGGAAAATATTTCAGTGCTTCTGTTGCAAAAATAATATGCAACCTAAGTATGTTCATTGTACAATGTTCACTAAGAATTAGCTGGATTGCAATTAAGGCAACTTCCACCTATGTAAGAAATACAAATAATGTTGATATTCGGTGCGCAATATCTGGTGAACACTAAAGATCAAATGCATGATAAAACAAGCGTTTTCGTCCTTTAATGCATACGGGTGGTTTCCATTTCCTGTGCCCCCTCAAAAAAATCTACTTGATTATTTTTTTGCATTTCAAATATCAAGTGCTTACTTCCTTCTCTTTGCTGGAGGTTCTTGGCAAGATTACTGTAGAAGCAGGGCAGGAGAGTGGATAATGGAATTCATGTGAACAACACATCTCAAAGAACCACAGTTTCCATAAGAGGGATAACCGTCCTTTCCTCTTTGAGTGATTGTCCACAAGGACTCCACTTCTGGTGACTGGGGAGCAGTGACCTCACAATCAGGATCAGGACTGTAGGACAGCTTTGCCAAAATGGGCATCCTGAGGCTTCAACTGAGGAATAGTGGTGGGTGAAATCAAGGACTGATCCACAGATAGCTGCCCTGCAAATTTCTGAAACTGATATGCTTTTCGTACCACAAACATAAAAGTGCCTGAGTCCTGGCGGAGTGGGCTCTAACCTGCCTGGGTGGATCTAATCTAGCTAACTCATAGCATGATCTAATACAATTAGACATCCATTTAGACAGTTTCTGGGTGTGCACTGCCTGACCTTTTATCCTATCAGCAACTACTACAGCAGTCTTGGAGAACTCCTGAAGGGTTTTGTTCCGTCAAGGTAATATGAAAGTGTCCTGACCACATCAAGGGCATGCAACTTCGCTTCCCTTGGTTGGAGTGAGGCTTGGGAAAGAAAACTGGTTGGTGATTCATGTGATTCAAATGACCATATGAAACAACCTTCAGTAAAAACTGTGGGTGAGACCTAAGGATCACTGTGTAACATGTAACAGTGTGTAAGATACACCAGCCATGAGGGCCTGAATCTCTCTTACCCATCACCCTGATGTCATAGCAACTAAAAAATCCATTGTAAAAGATGGATGATATAGAGAGAAAGATTCTAGGGGCTCAAAAGGCGATCCCATTAACCCCACTAAGACTATATAAAGGTCACAGGAAAAAGGGAGCTCCTAAACTGGAGGAAGCACAAAAATAAAGGGCATGAGGAACTTATCAAGTGTAGGGTGGGAAAATATGGTGTGACCCTGGACAGGAGGATGGTGAACTGATATAGATGCTAAATGAATTCTTATGAAGCTGGTGTATGGTCCTGAATGCTCAGGGACAGCAGATGATTCCTGCTGTTCTGGACTGAATCTTCCAAAGGAGACAGGTGGCACTCTGCTGCCCAAATAGAGCATCTCCCATTTTCCTGCATAAGTCAGTCTAGTAGAATCCTTTCTGCTGTGCACCAGTGTATTTTGGACATCAGCTATTCAGCTCCTGTCGATGGTAGTTAACCAGCCAGCTTCCATGCTATTAAATGCAACAACACTGGGTCCAGGATAGGATCTGACCTTCATTCTGAGAGACTGCATTAGGTAAGTCAGGTAATACTATTGGGCGCTGAGCTGACAGGAATCTGAGGAGATCTATGCCTCCTTTTACTAGGTCCCAGGGGGGTGAGCTACACCAGTACTCAATCTGGGCACCATGGTCCTTCCTATCCCTTTCAGATGACTGGGTGGAGGGGGACTTTAGCGACTCTACCAGTCTCAGTAGATAGAAGTTTCTCTGAAGAGGGAGCCTGGGGAACTTGGACCTTAGCCACAGCTCATAAGCACACTGGTGGAGGAAGCCTGCTGAGGCCCAGTAGGCCCTTTTTCTCCAACTCTGAGAATCTTGTTGAGCACTCCAGGAGAAAAGTTTAAGACGGACCTCTCTCAGTTTCTGAATTCTCTTGGAAAAGGAGCCACAGATGAGCATCTAACAGGGATATGCTCCTCTCCAAAACAAAAAAGGCACTTAAAATACTCATCATTAAGTGGAATAGTCATATCACAGAAGAGGCAAGTTTTGAATTCCATGGACTTCATTTCAGTCCTAATGGCTAAATCTCGATACCATAACACTAATAAAAGTTTTTTTCTCTTTCCTATAGATAGTCAACAGACAAACAAAAAGACAAGCACACTACATTATACAAGATCACTATCTAACTCATTTACACTCACACAAAACATCAGTGAAGTCACACACTGTATAGAGAAGAGGACACTGCAGGAGTTCCATCTCCCAGCCAGGGGCGGCAAGAACAAACAGGTATAGATGGGCTCAAGGGCATCCAGGCTGCAAGCACTGCCCCAATGGATACTTGTTGGCTAAAATAATCCTATCTTGCATGCATGTGCACCAGAAGTGGAATGCATATGGACAATCAGTAAAGGAAGAATCACTGTTAATTTTTAAAGCTTCAGTACCTGATCCTGCTATCACGCCACACACAGAACTCCCAGTGAACTCATTTATCAGTTATATTATCCACCTTGCAGGGAACTTCTGTATAAACCAATCTTTCGTTTCCATTTCTTATGTATGATTTAATACCACCTCCTCAATTATTCCTTTTCTTCTGACCCTTTCTATAATGTAGATGGTTGCATATTTTAAGACTAATCACCATTCGTCTTGTATACGTTACTCTGACAATTGTCAAAACTTAAATTAAAAAGTATATATTAAAAAAAATCCCACCTTAGAAACTCTTCTTTCTAGTACGTAAGCTCCCACTCCTGCAAGCTGTTTGGACATGTGGACCCACTGCCTGCACTTTACTTTCTAAAGTAAAGGCTGAAATCCACATATAAGAAATTTGGACACACCAGCACTGGAGCATACAAATCCACTGGATGACTATGCAACCAGGTATCTGCATGTACACTACTGAGATGTGTGTTCAATACAGATGCATACATGCATGTATTTTTTTCCTCTTTTTTGCACTATATCTCTGCCTTTCCTTTAAAAAAAAAACCCAAAAAACCTGGACATTCACATCTATATTTAAACTGAATTCACAGACTTATGCTAGCTTATGTGTTGCTTTGTAAAATATATCTATCACTTAAAACCACTAAGTTCATATTGCTTCACATGTAACTGCTTCACTAAATTGTCCTTAAAAATCATCTACTTACTCTGTTTCACTTAAAACTTCTTTATCCAAAAACATTTGAAACTTCTCTTCAAAGATCATCCTCAGGATACGGTTGTGCACTCGAATGACGCGATTTATTTTCACTCCTGTGATACCATATGCTTTGAAGTCCCAGGCACAAAATCGTGATAGAATTAAATCATAGCAGGAATTAAACCTGTGTCCAGGAATGAACAATGGAGAGCAATGAATTAATAACATTTTTTCCATCATTTTTTTGCAACCAGAACCTGATTTTTCTTCTATTTTCAAACGAAGGGAAAGAAAAATAAATGATATCTTGGGGTAGTTTCTCTTTCTTTTATACTTTTAGAAATTCGCTCTTTCAACTAGAGATGGATGACCTTGTGTTTCTTCATTTTGAACATTACAGATTACATTCGGCAGCAAACACTAATGTTAATGAGTTTGTGATACACCACGTTTCTCTCCTGCCTCTAGGATACCACATTGCATCACAGATTCCATAAAGTCCTGCACACATGCTTATACAGCTTTAGGCTTCTTGTTTGGAAAACTGCCACATCCTATTTTGCCTCATGCAAGTGAGTAACTCTAGTGGAGTCAATGGGACTACTTGCATAAAGGAGAATCAAGTCTTGATAGTATGTACTACACAAATAGTGGAATATTTATCTTCTATTGTGCCTAAGTATCACTATGGACCCAACACAGCTCCCATTGAAATGAATGACAAAACTTAAATGGACTTCAATGAGGCCAGCATGAACCCCCAAAACTCTGGTGTTGCATTTGGTCCAAAGAACTTACCTAAAAGTTAATGGAATCCTTAGACATTTTATGCCTTTACATCAGGCATCAATGGAGTGAATGTTAATTAAAATAACTATTGAACAAATTATAAAAAACAGTCATATTTCAGTTTTAGATATACTGTACTAAGAAGACCTTCCTCCTAAAATACCTATTTTTCCCCAAAATATTTGTATGCTCTTTGATAGTCATGATTATAGCTTCTGGAACATTTTTATTAAATAAAGGACTAATTTACATTTTTTAAAACTACTGAATTTCTTTTGAAGAATGTGTTATACAGAACAAATGTCTTCTTTCATTTTGAGCGTTCTCTGCATTTTAAATATCATCACTGGTACCAGAGTAAGAGAGAGAACCCTTTTGTACTTTATGAGAGGGTGGTGTGGCCCAGTGAACAGAGCAGTATCGGGTCTATTCCCAGCTCTGCCACTGGTCTGCTGGATGATCTTGGACAATCACTCTTTGTGGCTTGGTTTCCCCATAGGTAAAATGGGGAATAATTATATTTACCTCCTTTGTAAAGTGCTTTGAGATCTACTGATGATTTATTATAGCTTATATACCACAATAAATAAATGATAAAATTGTATACTTCAGGACATAAGGCAATAAATAACTAAAGAGGGTTAGGAAGTAAATTCTTCCACAAGCCCGTTATTCTATAAGTCTATATTAGAGTTTCTCGCATCTTTCCGTGAAGGTGAGCAGGGTGACTATGCATTCCCTGCATGCAGCACTGATGGGCTCTGTGTTAGTTTCATATAGGGCAGAGTAGAGAGACATGGAAATGGGCAGATCCAAAAGTCACAAACTTCTGTATAGGAATCCAGATGGTTCACTGTTCCTGCTCTATCCGTGAATAGCATTTATAGAAGGGCTGTGTGCCCACTCCATGCTCTGCCCCATGGGTTAGGTACGGATTCCATTTCTCTCCCACTTTGGGATCCCGACCCACAGTCTGAGAACCGCTGTTCTAAATGATAGAGAAGATGGAGTAGAACCCTGAAAATCTTTCTTGTGAGGGAATGCTCTATATTACTCCCATACGCAGGAGGCGAGAAATCTTGCTCTAGATTAGACTGTGCTTTATAGGGTCATTTGAGATGGGGGACTGGATGAAAAATGGAGGGGGTGGAGCTCGTAACTCAAGGGAATATCCCTGACTCACTAGTCCATGGTTGAAGCAATTCATTCCTCCAGGAACTGGGAAATCCTGCCCCCAAGTTTCCATTCTAGGTGGACACCTATGTGGTCTTTGTCATAAAGAGGCTTTGGGAGCAGCAGGATTCTCCTGGGGCTTTCTTCCCAAGCCATGGTTCCACAGCTTTCATCTGGGGAGCCTGCTGTCTCTTTGCTGGTATTTCTGTAAGGATGAGGTCCAAAAGGAATGCCTTTGAGAGAAGGCCAGTCTGTACTCTTTCTCAAAGGCATGGTGTGGCATCAGAAGGGACTGCTAGATTTTGAAGCATTGTCTACTACCTTGCTCAGATGTGAAGGAGGGAGCTATAAAAGCTGCCGCCTTTTACAGGCAGCCATAGAGGCAGAGAAACTGGAAGCAAACAGGAGCGGAGTGGGAGTGGCCAAATCATGTCATTTCAAAATTCTGATCTGCCTGCATGAGCTGCAGAGAGAGGAGAGCAGCCCAGATATCAAGAATTGTGGGTGGCATTGGGCTGCAGAAACAGGGTTTAAAATGTAATGTCTAAAATAACTTTACCAAGAATCACTTGGTGAGCCTTCTTCAAAGCGAGTGTTGCCCACTGTTTCCAATTCAGTCACCAAAAACTGCACTACTAAGCTATAGCTTTTCTTCTTTTTTTTAACTTCTATCTGGTAAATTTTCTCAATTCTGCAACAGAAACAACATGGTAAATTTTGGTGGGAATAAAATAAATGTTAAGGACAGGCACAACATTCATCTTGCTTTTTTATCGCAAATTCAGAAAAAAATAGGGATTGAGATGGCTTTTTATGACTTATTCTGTTCTAAGTATAAGAACTTGGAGCCACATTCTTTAGTTTTCTTTCCACTTATTTTTCTTAAAAATTATAAGTGAATTGGATGTTTGTGAATGGTGCTGGCTTTACAGCACTGGAGGTGAGGTCCTGTAGTGATCAACAAGACAGCTACAGCATAGACATCTTCAGGCAAGCTTCCCTCATTCCACCCCCAACATTAACTTGAGGGATCATCTGTAGGAGTAAAAGAGAGGTTTAGTTTCTCTGAAGTACTGAAAATGATGCTAGTATGAAATGCAGCTGCCAAAGGAGCACTGGTAGATCCAGGGGTGACTTAAGGCACAGGCTTGATATAGGTGGCTACTCAGGACATTTCAGGTTGCAATATGTTCAACCCCTCCCCGCCCCACTCCTTCAATTGTTCCATTACTGAATTGACACAGTAGACGTGTGCATGCTTCTTCCCCCTCCTCATTGACAGGCATCTAGGAGACTCCCTCTGGAAACCACCTCCTGCTCACAGGTTAAAAAACCTGGCATGATCTGGTTCTCTTTTAGGTCTGATGCATCACAGAATTCTTTGACAACCCACTTGTCATTGCACCCTGGGATGGGGTAAGAGCAAACTAAGCCTTTAGTAGCCCAACACACCAAAGCACATAAGGCAAGTGCTGGCTAAACTGAAGGATCAATGATAGATCTAAGGACCATTGTCTTGTAAAACACCATAGAATATAATAAAATGCTTTCTACTATTGTTAAGCTAGTTTTGGCAACAAAAATTCCTTTCTAAATAGTCATGAGGTATCAGATTTCAAAAACAAGTTAACTCTCATTATTTATTTTCCCACTTGAATTCTAATATGATTTTAGTACCAACCATCTGAAGAATTCCTAGAACTAGAAATTCAATGCTTTATTAGCATCTCAAAGCTTGAAATATCAGCTTCCAAATCATCCTTGTGCAAAGGCCTCGCATAACGCCTGTAGCACCACTTCAGTCTCACTTAAGGCCTATTTTGAGGGGTTGTGTCATGCATAGATCTTGTGCTCAGGGATGAATTTCACCCACAAAGCACTCATCTCTAACTAAAGAATGTCAAGAAAAAGCAGTTGCTAAAGTTATGTTGGAATTCCAATGGTAATCAGACTGGCATGAATTTTTAAGATTTGACAAATGCCTCCTGACTTGCCAGGGCATTTTGCTGGACCAATACATGTTTTCAAGACCTGTAAACTTTTCCATTCACTAGTCCTATATGGGTAAGAAAATGTTTGGGTTCCAGTCATTTTTGTTCAATCCTTGTCCTATCTTTGAGACTGCTAATAATTTTTTTAAATAAGGACTCCTGTCTACTAGGAAATAGATTGAATCCAGCAACTCAGTTCACATAGGGTAGTTAACAGCCATTTTAATGACTTATTATTTATTTTATTTCTATTAGATGTTCTCGGGACTTGTGGCAATCAGTGTTTCCACTTCCATCTGTCCAGTGACACATTTCTTGCTCCATTGTAGTCTATTTCCATGACAGTGGCATCTCTCTCAATGTTTTTTTTATGTCATCTATTCTCCTCCTCTTTTTCATCTTCCGACAGGTAGTGTCCAGTCAAGGGTTTGTCTAGAAACACCTTTTTTTGACATCCATACACGTCCAAACCACGTCAGCCTTCTTTCTTGAATCACAGTCTCTGCAGTCTGTTGGCCAATCCTTCATAAAACATCAGCATGGGTTACTTTGCGAACACCAAGTATTCTCAGCAAGCCAAGAAGGCTGAATGCATTAAGTTTCCTGCTGTGGGCTTCTAGCATTTGCCAAATTTTCGTATCACCTGTAAAGTCAAGAGCTTGAAATATTCTTTTACTACACATAAGTCCTGTATCTTCCTTTGATGTAGGTTTTGCATCACCTAATCCATCACAATGCAGAAAAGATGATGCAACTCTGCTGCATGCCAGTAATATCAATCTAATCAGTCTCTCCACTTTCTGTCCTTATGCAGCAGGTTGAACTTTCACATGGCATCTCAAAGTGATATTACCTTTCTAGGAAGCCCATATTGTTGTAAGATCTTGCATAGTGACTCTCCATGAATGCAGTTGAAAGTTTTGCTGAAATCTATGAAGTTCAAGACTAATCTTCTGTAGGCAAGCCCTTTCTCAATCAATCATCTCATGGTAAAGATGTGATCTACACATTATCTTTTTACCTAAAGCCTGCTTGCTTATTATTTCAGTACTTCATCTATGCCCAGGTTAATTCTGTTCAATAGTATGCTACAGAACACTTTTCCGTGTTCTAAAGTAGTTTTTTTCCTCGCCAGTTATCACACACCATTAAGTTGCCTTTCTTTGATATTTTATAAAATACATCTTTCTTCCAGTCCTCTGGGCAGAACTCTTTCTCACGAACTATATTACATAATTAATGACTTTTGGAATACTGTCAGTTTGGTCCTCAGTTGAAATAAATGTAACACAGGCTCCAAATCCTATTATCAGTCCCTTAAATTACCAAGCCCCATTGCAATGAGTTGGAATGTATACATATTTCAAATTGCAACTCTTATACAATTCACTAAACATACTCATCTAGTTTTCTGTTCCAGAACGTTATCCTTTCCCTCAGGGCATCTAATTTCAGAAAGAACTTCCTCTCAAGACTTGACTCCTCACTGGCTTCATCTGTATTCTCACTATCGTCAACTGATTTTTCAATTTCCAGCCTTTTACTCTTAATAGATTTGTTATTCTGCATTTTGCCTGATGTCTGCAGCTCTGTCAGTTCACGTTCCAGCTGTTAAAAAGAATGCATCAGGATTCAAAGGCAATAGGTGAAGTTAATTTATGTTAGAAAATTACAGTATTTGTTTTTCCACAGAAGATAAGTCTTCTAACTATACATTATAAAGTGACCATGAAAATATTTACCAGAAAACTAATTTAATAAAACAATTTTCTTGATTTTTTCCTAACAGAATTTTCTTGTTTATTTAGTGAAATAATTCTGCAATTTGTAACAAGTTACTTAAAAACTTGACAAACTTGGAACAAGTAAAAATATGTATTGAACAGGGCTTGTTATGATATATCCTGCAAAGTTGAAACTCCCACTCTTTTAGAACTAAATACATTTCTATGGCCTGTAGTAGCTTATATTATGATCAAGAATATGAAATAACGCTTCCCTGATAGAAATTCAAATTTAAATACAGTAGGATTTCTCTTTTTGCTTCCTGGATATCTTCAGCTGTCATGGACCTTTATCCCCTTATATTGTCATGGCTATGAGGTTTTTGTATGAATTTGATAGTCTCTCATTTACATGAGTGACTATCAGCACGACCTAAAGTTAGGCATGGTAAGGGCAGGCACTGTACAAGTTTCCCCACTTACGGCTTGTAAGTGCAGTGCATAGAGGAAGGTGCAGAGGGGATATGCTCAGCAGGGGTACAGGCAACAACTGCATGTTATATTAAAAGATAAACCACGCTCTGCACTTTGTGCTAGCATCTGCATCCACACACTCTTTGTCATGGGTTCTCAGCACCAAGAAGGGCGTGGGTTGAAGAAATGAGGACGGGTTTACTCTGGAGGGTAACCTCAGCTCTACAGCATAGTAATGAGGTGCTCAGTAGTCATCTCCTTGGGGAAAAAAAAGTCAGTACTTCAGCAGAAGTGAAGCCAGAGTTACACTGCTCCATTACTGACCAAGGTGGCAAACAGCTCAGCTCTGACCTGAGCAGACTCACTGACTTTTCTAATGCACCCAGGGTGAAATCTTGGCCTCACTGATTTCCAATAAGGCCAGGCTCTCATCCTCGCCGTATCCCCGTCCAGGATTGAACCCTTAGCACTACAATGCTGACATACAACTCCCTTGCTATTGCAATCCAGGACTTCTTTTGAGCAGCACTGTAACTGAGATTTAGGTAAATTCATCTTAAGCAGAGTTGCCAGGTGTCTTGTTTTCGACCGGAATGCCTGGTCGAAAAGGGACCCCAGCGGCTCCGGTCAGCACCGGTTGGCGGCACAGCGGGGCTAAGGCAGGCTTCCTGCCTGCTGTGCCTCCATGCAGCTCCCGGAAGCAATGGCATGTCCCCCCTCCATCTCCTAGGCGTAGGGGCAGCCAGGGGGCTCCGCATGCTGCCCCCACCCCAAGTGCTGGCTCCTCAGCTCCCATTGGCCAGGAACTGCGGTCAATGGGAGCTGCGGGGGCGACACCTGCAGACGGGGCAGTGCGCAGAGCCGCCTGGCCACGCCTCTGTGTAGGAGCCAGAGAGGGTACCTGCTGCTGCTGCTTCCGGCAGTTGCCGGAGGTAAGCGCTGCCCAGTGCCTACACCCCTCACCCTCTCCCGTGCCCTAACCCCCTTCCCCCATCTTGATTCCCCTCCTGCACCCAAACTCCCTCCCAAAATCTGCACCCCACATCCCTTCCCGCACCCCAACCCCCTGCCCCAATACCCCTCCCACCCTCCAAACCCCTTGGCCCCAGCCTGGAGCACCTTCCTGCACCCCAAACCCCTCATCCCCAGCCCCACCCCAGAGCCCACACCCCCAGCTGGAGCCTCACCCCCTCCCCATACCCCAACCTCTCAGCCCCAGCCCAGAGCCCCCTCCTGTACCCCAAATCCCTCATCCCCAGCCCCACACCGGAGCCCACACCCACAGCCAGAGCCTCACCCCCCCAACCCCCTGCCCCAGCATGGAGCCCCCTCCCGCACCCCGAACCTCTCATTTCTGGCTCCACCCCAGAACCTGCACCCCCAGCCCAGAGCCCATACCCCCTCCCATACCCCACCCCCCTGCCTCAGCCCCCTCCCATACTTTGAACACCTCGGCTCCACCCCTCAGCCTGGAGCCCCTCCTGCACCCTGAACTCCTCATTGCTGGCCCCACCCCGGAGCCCGCACCCCCAGTCAAACCCTCACCACCTCCCACACCCCAACGCCCTGATCCAGCCCGGTGAAAATGAGCGAGTGAGGGTGGCGGGAGAGCAAGCGACAGAGGAAGGGGAGGGATGGAGTGAGCAGGGGTGGGGCCACAGAGGAGGGGCGGGGCAAGGGTGTTCGATTTTGTGCAAGTAGAAAGTTGGCAACCCTAAGTGAAATTCACACCTGTATTGCGGGATGGCACATGTATCACTTAAGTAACAACAGAAGCCTCAACCGGGTTTGAGTAAGAGGTAATTACTTCACAGGCTTTGTGCTGGCCCTCTGCACAGGGGTAAATTTCACCTGTAGTGCAGAAAATGTTTGAAAAATAAAGGGTCCATAAATCCTCTAGAAATGAAAACATTTCCCCCTTCATTTCTAGTATTAATTTACCAAGCATTTTAGGCTTAAATTGTACAGTGATTTCATCTGGAGTTGGCATTTTTATTTGAAAGGTTGTAAACACTTTTTCATTCAAACCTTACTGCAGTAGAAATAAAGGACCACCTGCCACTGAGTGTAATACACTGTAAAGAAACGAGTGAATGCAACTATATGATAGGAGATACCATACATGTGCACTGATTTTGTGAAATGACTTGTTTACTGTGAGTTATGCTAAAAATCATTGGGTGGGAGTTGGGTAGTTTTGTTTTTGGGTTTTTTTTTTAACTTTCCAGTTCAATTAAAAAGAATAATTATAGGAATAATAACAAAGATACCGAAATGAAACTTCTTTGCATTTTTGTTTCAGGCCTAATGACTTCAGAATGGCGTACATCAGCAAAAAGAGACTATTCATTTAATCACATTTTTGAAAAAGTACATTTCATTTTGAAACATTTTGGGGGACATGCTACCGGGAACCTTTAGCTCGCAATATTTTGGTAGGTGCCTGAAAGCTGGATAGCCAGACATCTGGCAACAAGGCAGCAGGCTCACCACTCACCAACTAAGGCTACGTCTATACTACCTGCCTGATTCAGCGGGTAGCAATCGATCTTCTGGGATCGATTTATCGCATCTCGTCTAGACGCGATAAATTGATCCCGGAAGTGCTCACCGTCGACACCGGTACTCCTGCTCCACGCGAGGAGTAAGCGGAGTCAACGGGGGAGCCTGCCTGCCGCGTCTGGACCCACGGTAAGTGCTGTTTAGTTCGAACTAAGATACTTCGACTTCAGCTACGTTATTCACGTAGCTGAAGTTACGTATCTTAGTTCGACCCGGGGGGTTAGTGTGGACCAGCCTTAAGGGTCTGACCCAAAGCCTGTCAAAGGCACAGAAGGCTTTCATGTCAAAATCATGCTGAACTTTTTGTGATACTATGGATACTTAGACCAAGATTTTCAAACCTCAATGCCTAAAGTCAGGCTCATAAATCCACATTTAGATGTCTAAATACGTGCCTTGATTTTCCAAAGTACTCAGCACCCTGTGATGTGGTATCCACCCCACACTGGCAGAGAAGGGGTTAAAACAGCCCTAGGGAGGCTGCACAGGAAGCAGCCAATCAGAGAGAGGCTGCAAGGAGCAGCCAACTAGGGCCTAGCAGATCTATATAAAAAGAGCTGCAGGGCCAGAGGCAGTTGGTTGCTGCAGGGAACCCAAAGAAGAGGACTGCATTCTAGTAGGGATGCAGGAGGCTTGCACCTCAAATAGGGCAGCTGCTAGCAGGTACGGAGTGGGGGAGAGAGAGAGTGTGTGCGCGTGCTGGGAAATTTACAACCAGGTCTACCATGTTTGATTATATCAGTCACATAACTCTTCTTCACTCTTTAGCTGTGGTTTAAAGCTTTTAGGTTATTCCACTATGATAGCTGACTCAATCGAGCCTCTGCATGGAAAACAGAGCTAGAGGATGCAATTAACATTAACAACTTTAGCCACTGAGATGTGTGAGAGTAAGAGAATAACCTACCCCTTATTCCCTTGTAACAGCAGGGAAGGATTTAGCTCCCAAAAGTAACATTTCCATAAAACTGCACCACTCAGAAACAACTCAGTCTACTTTGCCTAAGAGCATCAACAAAACTGGTATTCTGAATATTCCTTTCTGCGCAGTGTAAGAGTGCAGATCCCTAATAGAAATACTTGAAAGATTTAGATATATGTAAGAGGTAAAAGTCTGGATTATTTTTAAATAGCTATTTTAAAATATACCTAACTCAAGGTACATCTTAAAGATTTATTATGAACATAAAGTGTATACTGTAAAACAAAATGCTTTACTGTTTAGGATTATCTGGGATTGCATTGGTGTAGCCAAGAATAGAATCTCATCCATTATCTTATTGCTGCTTGTACTGTATTTAAAGAACAGGAAGATAAGATAACATTTAAGCCTTAACATTAGAAAACTGCAATATGAACACAGCCTGTGGAGGGTTACTGACACTGCAGCACAAGTAATTGCTTTTAAATAGAGCGTAGGTATTTGAATAAACACTGGGTTTTTTTTAAGGTAAGTTTTCCACTGACTTCAATCAATTGATTAGCCCAAAGTTCTTAGGGGCTTTATTCTACACTCAGTTACATTGTTCAACCCAAATGGGTATAACTGAAGGCAGGATTTAGACAAATAAGCCTAACATAATTTCTTCATCCAAACTCGTATCTCCTCCCATGATAGACATTAAAATTTCTTTCAAAGGATGCATTGTTGTCTTGATATTTTAAACTCTTTAAACTTACATGTTTTATGTTGCAGCTGAACAATTTTATTCGATCTTCTGGCAATTTCTGCAATTTGCATTTTCTTTCTTTTAGCTTTTCAAGCTCCTCATTGAGCTGCCTATGAACACTCTTTACGCGCATATTATAATACATTATCTTTTTCATCACTGTAGCCTTCAAGTGTCAGGAAAAAAGGAAACGTTATTCATCAGAATAATGTCAGCAAAATATAACTGTTTTTACAGGCTGTTTTCTAACACTTCAGCAACTTTGTGACATTACATTTTATATTTAAGTTTGGCTCTTACATTTAAAATTTTAAACAATCACTTCAGGAATTGTATACTAGATTTTTATGGTGTTGTAAGGGCTTCTATCATTTCATTTTGGGGGGTTTGTTTTCAATCTCTTGGATATTCCCAGTCCACTTAAATGTAGTATTGTTTCAATCAGTACTACATTCATGCACATTAGGGAATCTTTAGTGTGCACCGACAGGGTCTACATGGATCAATGCACAACATGTCCATGCATTTTAGAAATCACACCCAGTAGTCCACATCTGGCTCCATGTAGACAAGCCCTTAGATACAATTAACCATTTCTAGTGTTTTTCCAATGTTTATTGGATAAACACTGATTTCATTTTTGTAATATCAGGGACATTTTATCAGTGTTTATTGGTTACAACTGAAAAAATCAGAAGCCCTAGGTATTGTATACTGCTAGGCTTAGCAGAGTTAGGGAGACCGATGGTCGGGACGCCATTTGTCCCGATATCTGGGCTTCTTCTGTTTTTTTTTTTTTTTTTGCTCGGAGAACTCCGTTGTGGTTTGGAGAACTGTGGTGGGTTTTTTTTTTTTTTTTAAACTCAAGTCCGGCGGGAGGTTGTTGGTTTTTTTTTTTTTACTCGGACAAGTCCCGATTTTTGGGACCTTCCATCTGGTCACCTTAAGCAGAGTTCAATTTTTACTTTCTTATGATTTCAACTGTAAGCATTTTTCTATTTTTATCAATTTAAAGTTTCTCAGTTGCAGACAATAGTGGGGGTCAGACAATAATTATTTAATGATATATGCTGAGATTCAAAAGTTAAAGCTTTATTATAACCATTAAAACACAAGTGGTCAACATCATGTCAAAATATACAAAGTAAATATCCTTAAATCAAACTAAGTTCCTCAAGCAGCATTTTTCTAATTCTGTCTATGTGTAATTTTTCATCACCATCAATGCAAAAGAGTGTGTGTGTGTGTGTGTGTGTGTGTGTGTGTGTGTGTGTGTGTGAGTGAGAGAGAGAGAGATAAGGGACTTTTACCAATAAAAATCTAATCCTTCTAAGCGTATATATTGCACATTGGATGATTTCTCTTCCAGCTAAAAAATTATCATTCTTTAAGAATGTTTTTAAAAATAAAATTAATAATTTTCATAACCACATTTATATTAGATATATAAAATTATTATATATTAACGTGTGGTTATGAAAATTAATTTTATTTTAAAAACATTCTGAAACAATTAACAGTAAACAATTTTCTGCTGTTTATATATATATATATATATATATATATATATATATATATATATATATAAAAATATATAAAACTTAAATTTCTTCACAAAAGAATGGACTCTAGACAGTTTTTGCCACCCATTTTTAACAAGAGTAAAACTTGACATGATTGATTTTAAAAACACTTTGCTTGGATAGGGGACATACAGCAGTAGTTCCATAACAGGATGAGCCACATAAAAGGCGAGCACAGAACTTGAGCATTTTTTTGTACTATGCTTGGAATACCTAAAAACACAAGCTAGGATTTCATGGATTTTATTGAGCATTCTCACGTCCTCAAATCTTACCTGAAAGATTTCTACATGGAAACTGTATATGAGAGTATACTGGTAAGCTTTTATTATTTTTAAAACAACGTCATGCTTGACTTTCAGTTAACTTTCTCGCAGTTATTGCTATTCTATGAACTGTACTCTGTTTACAGAATACCTATCTAAAGGCAGTCTTTGCATTCTGTAATATTCTTTAAATAATGAAAAATATATTTAAAAAGGACTTGCAATCAGTTTTCAAAGGGAGGGAATGGCTTCTTTCGATACAACAACACTGCCTCTCACCAACAAAGAAAGGTGGCCAATTAGCAAAAACTGAGAGATAAAGAGGAAAAGAGGTCATATATATTGCTGGCATAGCTATGTGGTGAAAATCTTATCCTTACCTCTGCCAAGACCTTGATTTGATTTTGAGACACATCATATGTATCCAGCCTTTGAAGCTGAGGCATATGATACAGCACATGTGTAGCATAATTACAGAGAAGACAAATAGGGTTGGGGTCATACTGAGGATCATTCAGACTCAAATCTTTTAAATGTGGTAGGCTTGCTAAATTAGAGAGTTCCTGGAAAAACAATGGAAATAGTAAATCAACAACATGGTGGTGGTCTTTATTTCCAAGCATCTGTATTTCAGCATGAAGTCGGGTCATTACTCTTATTAAGAGGATATATGCAACAGCAGAGGGGGGGGGGGAAATCAAGCAGTTCTGCGGTAGTATTAAATGCAGGAGTATCGCTCTCCTCTTCCCCCAGCCCCGGAGAAGCAACCCTGCAGGGACTCTATGGGGATCCAGCTCCATACAGTGGAGAGAGACAAGTAGGAACTGTGGAGTGGTCACTCTCTCCGGCAGCATATCCCCCAAACCTGTGAATTTTAGCAGGTAATAGCTAACCCTGTAACATTAACTTACCCTTGGTGTTGTGATGTCACCTACCTAGGATCTTCAATGGCGGGTGGGAGGCACAGTTGTGACCCCTGGTGGACAAAGTCCAAGCCCTAGCAGGCTGTCCCATCCCCTCCACTAAGAAGCAAGTTCACTATTTCTTGGGATTAGCGGGGTACTATCAGCGATTCATTCCAAACTTCGCTACCATTGCCGCCCCTTTGACAGACTTGCTCAAAGACTTGCACCCAAAAGGGTCCATTGGACCAAAAGCTATTCCACTCAGATTTCTCAAAGCCATTTCTCCTGCAAACAGACATGTCTGAGGTCATGCTTGGAACTGTGCTATCTCAAGATGGAGAGGAAGCTTAAAAGGGAGCAACTCAGCTCAGAACAGGGAGGAAATCAGGCCTACCCTAAGGGCTCCTGAACAGCAGTGCCAAAAAAGCCGCCCTGAGAGAAAGAAGACTGCCTGCTCAGCCCGGCTGGAGCTGAAGATTTAGTTGTCTTTTTTTCTTTTGCTATCTTATATTGGACTTGGAGACACTGTGGGAGACGAAGGGTAGGAAGTGACCCAGGGAGGCAGCTTTGGGTGCACTCCAGAGTACCTGATACTGTTGTCTCTCATAGGGCCCTCGATTGGAGCCTGGTGGAGTGGGAGGGCCTGGGCTCCCCTACCAACTGCCCTTTGTTTCAGGGAGCACAGCCTCATTTCCACTGCACCCCACCCTGTAGTGAGGATAGCATAAGGCCACTGAAAACCCTGAGGTGAGAATAAGCCACATACAAGGGTGTGGAACTGGACTCAAAGCCCTTCCCATGGGGAGGTGAGAGACTGGAAACTGGGTGCGCTACCCACTAGACTACCTGGCCCTCTGAGGACAATTACATGTCCTGTCCCCTCCAACATGTCCCAATTCTGTCTCTTCCCCATCCCTAGCTCCTTGTTCCAGTCCCATTCTCCTCACCTACTAGTCTTATTCTCCACCCAGGCTTCTCATCCCAGTTTCCCCCCCACTCCAGGCTCTTTCCTAGTCGCAGTCCCCTTCCCTTCCGAGTCTGATCCCCACTCTGTCTCCTTACCCAGGCCAGTTGCCCAGAGCTTCAATAGGTACAAGAAGTAGTTCGGGACTATTTAGAAAAGCTGGACGAACACAAGTCCATGGGGCCGGATGCACTGCATCCGAGGGTGCTAAAGGAGTTGGCCGATGTGATTGCAGAGCCATTGGCCATTATCTTTGACAAATCATGGCAATCGGGGGAGGTCCCGGATGACTGGAAAAAAGCTAATGTAGTGCCCATCTTTAAAAAAGGGAAGAAGGAAGATCCGGGGAACTACAGGCCAGTCAGTCTCACCTCAGTCCCTGGAAAAATCATGGAACAGGTCCTCAAGGAATCAATTCTGAACCACTTAAAGGAGGGGAAAGTGATCAGGAACAGTCAGCATGGATTCACCAAGGGCAAGTCATGCCTGACTAACCTAATTGCCTTCTATGATGAGATAACTGGCTCTGTGGATGAGGGGAAAGCAGTGGATGTGCTATTTCTTGACTTTAGCAAAGCTTTTGATACAGTCTCCCACAGTGTTCTTGCCAGCAAGTTAAGGAAGTATGGGCTGGATGAATGGACGGTAAGGTGGATAGAAAACTGGCTGGATGGTCGTGCTCAAGGGGTAGTAATCAATGGCTCCATGTCTAGTTGGCAGCCGGTATCAAGTGGAGTGCCCCAAGGGTCGGTGCTGGGGCCGGTTTTGTTCAATATCTTCATCAACGATCTGGAGGATGGTGTGGACTGCACCCTTAGCAAGTTTGCAGATGACACTAAACTGGGAGGAGTGGTTGATACGCTGGAGGGTAGGGACAGGATACAGAGGGACCTAGACAAATTAGAGGATTGGGCCAAAAGAAATCTGATGAGGTTCAACAAGGACAAGTGCAGAGTCCTGCACTTAGGACGCAAGAATCCCATGCACTGCTACAGACTAGGGACCGAATGGCTGGGCAGCAGTTCTGCAGAAAAGGACCTAGGGGTTACGGTGGACGAAAAGCTGAATATGAGTCAACAGTGTGCCCTTGTTGCCAAGAAGGCTAACGGCATTTTGGGCTGTATAAGTAGGGGCATTTCCAGCAGATCGAGGGACGTGATTATTCCCCTCTATTCGGCACTGGTGAGGCCTCATTTGGAGTACTGTGTCCAGTTTTGGGCCCCACACTACAAGAAGGATGTGGATAAATTGGAAAGAGTCCAACGGAGGGCAACAAAAATGATTAGGGGGCTGGAGCACATGACTTATGAGGAGAGGCTGAGGGAACTGGGATTGTTTAGCCTGCAGAAGAGAAGAATGAGGGGGGATTTGATAGCTGCTTTCAACTACCTAAAAGGGGGTTCCAAAGAGGATGGATCTAGACTGTTCTCAGTGGTAGAAGATGACAGAACAAGGAGTAATGGTCTCAAGTTGCAGAGGGGGAGGTTTAGGTTGGATATTAGGAAAAACTTTTTCACTAGTAGGGTGGTGAAGCACTGGAATGGGTTACCTAGGGAGGTGGTGGAATCTCCTTCCTTAGAGGTTTTTAAGGTCAGGCTTGACAAAGCCCTGGCTGGGATGATCTAATTGGGTTTGGTCCTGCTTTGAGCAGGGGGTTGGACTAGATGACCTCCTGAGGTCCCTTCCAACCCTGAGATTCTATGATTCTATGACACACCCCTCCTGCAGTGACTGATCCCTCAGGCATTCTGCAGCAGCCTATCCCTGGGCAGGGCCCAAATCAGATGACCCCCCTCGGGCACAGGAATTTCACTGTTACCACCAGAGCTGCAAGTTAGTCTCTGCAACAGCACCACTCACCTAGGAACCCTCCTGCTATCTTGTAGTGTTACAGACGCCCTAGGTTTCCCGCCTGCCCTCAATCCTGTCCCAGTCTAAGCCGTGTTCCAGCCTGCTTCAGCCTTGTTTGGGCCCTGTTTCGACCTTGCTCCTGCCCTGCACCCACCTCCTGCTCCTCAGACTGACTCCAACCCAGCTTCAGCCTGCTTCTGGACTCTGACTAAGATCCTGATTTGGCTTGACTATGGATTCTGACCCAGGGCCTGTCCCCAGGCGTGTTTCAGCACTGCCCTTGGCCCGGTCTCAGCTCTACATCTGGCTTCGACCCTTGGTACCTGTCCTTAACCACCACTCCAACCACCAGGACTGATCAACTAGAATCCAGAACCTGATTGTTACTGAGGTGACAATTAAAAGAACATAAAAATGAAATGTGAAGCCTCAACATACCTTGAAGGAACATATTCTGTTACCAGAGAGATTTAATCTTTCCAATTGTTCATTGGAGTCAAAGCAAGTTCCTAAAATAAAACACAAAAACAAACAGAATTAATAAGAATATGGTTGTACCTACTGTACTTGAGGTACACATTTTCATCAGACATACAAGTTTTAACCACAAAATATAATCACACAAGATTATAATTCATTACTACAAGTGAATAGATTTTATGCAGCGCAACCTTTTATTTTTCCACTCAAAACCAAACCTAACACAAAAAAGAATCTGAGAAAAATTAGCAGATTTACTAGTTGCTGTTTAAAAAAATATGGTGCCTGATTCTACTCTCACGTAAGTCAATAAAGACCTGATTCGCATATACACTAAAGCCCATTTACCCTACTCAGGCAGTGTAAAGGAGCCTTAAAGTGGGTGCACATTCTATTGATATTCATTTTAAGGCTCTTTTACACAGCCAAAACAGTGTTAAAGGGCTTTAATGTAAATGAGAATTAAGCCTGGAGAGTTTTGCCACTGGTTTCAGTAGGAGCGGCAATGGGCACACAGGGCTTGATTCTGCACCATTCAAGTCTATATGTGTTTTCCATATATTAGACTTCACAGCAATAAGAATTACTATGCCGAAATCCCAGGTGTCAAGTAAATATCACTTACCAATTTTATGTATTAAGTTTCCAGCCAGATTGAGCTCCTTTAAATTCTGCAGAGTGTGCAATCCCTGTAAACATTTGAAAAGGTAAAGCTTCAGTCCAATACAATATTGCAAATGATGAAGTTCCTATAGATTAAGTCTCGGAAGGCAGATCATTCCAATTTAAGAATAATTTGGCAAGAGCCATGTCACATTTTCATTCAACAAATATTAGCTTTTATTGTAAACTTCATGTGTCAAACTGCTTTGACACAACACCATGAGGAAAGGAAGCGGTAACTGCAAAGTGTTCTTCTGATATTACCAAGTGATAGCAAGGACCAGAAGGCGCATGAATGTGCTAAAGGCTGCAAGTGCTCTTGAGCTGTAAAGCGAGTGGCAAGGCCAAATGGTCTTATAAGTGAAAAAAGGCAGAAGCTATTAAAAAGTATCAATTTATTGCACTGAAAGTGGTTGCTGTTTGCTAACTAGAACTCTAAGGGGTCCAATCCAGCAAAACAGATTAGTGTCTCTTCAAGCTGTGCAAAATCTAATTTCAGGGAACTACAGAGAAGACCGGACAGCAAAGGCCTCTGCAAAATCTCTCTCCTCCTGCTATGCTCTCTACTTCTCAGTCTTGAGATCTATTATTTTCGGCCACCCAGATTTATTTAGCCCATGCAGTAGTACCCAGCACTAGTGCAGCCAGGTCAGGAGAAACAGGCAGATTCCCAAGTTTGGGGATTTTTTTTTTAACTGGAAGAAGTTCTGTGAGGGCTGAGGAAGCAGAAGGCTTCCTGTATTAATCACCCACATCAATGAAGACTCCAGAGCAGCCCTCCTGCTCCTTCTCCATAGGATCACCATTTTCTGTGGGATGTTTGAAATAGTCTTTTGACTTAATGGGCCTCTTTAACTCTCTGGCTGATGGCTTGTTCCCATATTTCTCCTCCATGAGACAGTTTTAGGTGGCGTTTTTTGTGTGTGGTTTTTTACCTTTTTTACTACAAAAAAACATTAAAATGGAAATTAAATTGCAAAAAGAGAATTGTAATTCTGAGGTCCTGACAAACCTGCAAAAACAAGAAAACTCAGATTTAAAGCTCAAGTCCCTTCCTGAAATCACCTTGTGTGCCTAGGAATTGCAGAGGTTTCAGAAAAGTGGGTGATTTTGTTATGTATATGCAGCATACCATAGCACATGCCATTAGTTCTTGATGTTTCAGCCCTAACTCTATGACTGTGGGTTTATGTCAGACCTTTTTGATAGCCTAGTTTATAAGCTGTATTCAGATACTATAGGATCTATGTGGCATAAATAGAATGGATTAGTTAGAAGGAAATCAAAGGGGAAAAAAAAACAGTCTCACCTCTATCTCCTTAATTTGGTTGTTATTCAACCAAATTACCTCCAGGTTCATTAGGGTCTCCAGATTTTCAATTGTAGAAATTTCATTGTAGTACAGGTAAAGCTTTTCCAAATTAGTGCAGTATTGTAGACCATCAATTTTCTGCAGTAGAGGAAGATGTATTAGTTCTCAATGAACAGCAAGGAAGAAAGGCACCCTGCTCGTCAACATACTGTATATCTATTCAGAAAACTAGAGAGCAACGTGGCAAGTCAATCTTAGAGGGCTTCTTAATTCAATGCTCATTACATCAATGAAAAGACTCCCACTGACTACAGTGGGCTTTGGATACGGCTTACAAACAAAAAGCAGTAGCTGATGGAGCACTTCTTGATGAATGTTGAAGTGGTTCTTTTAAAACGATACAATTTTCAAGAAAACATTTTTCTTATCAGTTTCCTAAAAAATGGTTTGTACTCTGTATTGTCAGTTTTAAAAAAAGTTGTTTTAGAAACACAACAATGGGGTTCCACAATGCAAGAACATTAAAATTATCAAAAGCGGTAACTTGATCATCTAAAATAGAACCTTATCTGATCTAACTACCGGTGTGATTACAGTTAATAGAGGGCCAGATTCTGAACCCCTTACTCACAGTGAGTAGTATCTTACTCCTTGAGTAGGCAGATTGACATCAGTGGGACTACCTGTGGAGGAATGTGCTATTCAGTGTGAGTAAGGGAATCAGAATCTGATCAGTTACCTGAGAAAAATCACAGGGTTGACTTACCGTTAAGCAACATTCAGCAATCCATAGGTTTTTGAGTAATGGACAATACTCCAGGTCTGAAATCTTCTGAATGCTTTGTCCAACAAGAGTGAGAGTTGTTAAATTTGGGAAAAATGACATGCCTGCTATCGTGGGATAACCTGAGAAAAACATCTCCAGGGTAGATGTTTCTGGTCCCTCTTGATCAATTTTCTCATAAGACAATCCATTAGAAGTGCACTGCAAATAAAACACAACTATTATTACTCTTTTTATTTCTCTGGTATGAAAAATGCATTTTGGAGGAGAATGCCCAACTCCCACTGAAAGTCAATTGGAGGTAGGTGCTTAATTGTCATTCGTGCCCTTGAAAAGTCCCACCCCTCCTGCCCCCATCTTCAAATATGTATACAACCCCGTAATGTTTTTGGCCACATGTGGTGTATTATGTTTAGTTTTCATTCACAAAAGTCAAAGTTCAGCTCTAACCTCAAAATGTACACCTTCTGTTTCATTATCAAAATATCCAATTGCATCCTAATGTAATTTTAAAAAGCACCAAAATACATTTCCATTTAAACTATATTTATATGATAAAACAAATATATGGTGTAATGGATCAGTAAGCTATTTTTTTTTTCAGTTCTGGAGTACTTGGTTCAAATGAACAATAGGGTATGTCTACACTGCATGCTGCTTTCAGCGGTGTGTAAATTTTTTATTTGGGTAGCCCCCCTACCACGGATATAAACAGCAGCATAGATAGGGAGGCACTTGTTAGGCAAGTGTAAGGATAAGGCCTTTTCCTGTAGTCGTATTGTAAGACCTAAGGCCTTTGTCTGCAGCCATATTAAGAAAGCAGCAGCCAAGAAGCAGAAAGTCACGTTCTCGTATTCCAGGGGTAAGCAACCTATGGCACGGGTGCCAAAGGCGGCACACAAGCTGATTTTCAGTGGCACTCACACTACCTGGATCCTGACCACCGGTCTGGGGAGCTCTGCATTTTATTTTAATTTTAAGTTAAGCTTCTTAAACATTTTAAAAACCTTATTTACTTTACATACAACAATAGTTTAGTTATATATTAAAGACTTATAGAAAGAGATCTTCTAAAAACGTTAAAATGTATTACTGGCATGCAAAACCTTAAATTCGAGTGAATAAATGAAGACTTGGCACACCACTTCTGAAAGGTTGCTGACCCCTGTCGTATTCCATCTAAATTACATTAAAACAATGTGGCTGTTAAGAAGGTGATCCTGTCCTAATAGTACCCACCATCACCAGATAAAGAAACAGATCTTAAGATGGTTTAAAAAAATCTTAGTTTGATTGCTTGCCAGACAGAATGCTATCACTTATCAATAATTGTAAAATCCCCATTTCTTTATTGTTTTGTCTTTACGGTCCCCAATTCTCTATTGTTTATCTGTATTGTCTCAGTCTGTCTGGTTCTTTGTTTCTGTCTGTTACATAATTAATGTTGCTGGGTGTAAATCAATTAAGGTGGTGGTGTATGATTGGTTAGAGAATTGTGTAGTAATATTTTAGTAAAATGCAGGGCCGGCTCTAGGATTTTTGCCGCCCCAAGCAAAAACAAATTTGGCCGCCCCTCCCCCCCCCGTTTTTTTCTTACCCCACCCCCGCCTCAACTCCGCCCCTTCCCCAAATCCCCAGCCCTGCCTCCTCCCCAAAGGCTCTCAAGCCAAGGAGGGTGGGAGGGAGGGGGAGAAGCGGCGTGCCTACCGCAGCCGCTCAGGCTCTCCCCCTCCCTCCCAGGCTCTCAAGCCTAGGAGGGAGGGGGAGCAGCGGCGTGCGAATCAGCTGGTTTGCGCGCTGCGGCCGCTCGGGATCACCCCCTCCAGCAGCGGCGCGCGAATCAGCTGTTTCGCGCGCCGCAGCTGCTCAGAATCTCCCCCTCCCTCCTAGGCTCTCAAGCCCAGGAGGGAGGGGGAGAAGCGGCGCGCGCACCGCAGCCACACAGAATCTCTCCCTCCCTCCCAGGCTCTCAAGCCTGGGAGGGAGGGGGAGCAGCGGCGCGCGAATCAGCTGTTTCGCACGCCGTGGCACGCGAGCCAGTGGCGGCAGCGGAGGTGAGCTAGGGCGGCCGGGGCACATTTTTAGGGGCGGCATGGCTGGCGCCAGAATGCCGCCCCTAGAAACGTGCCGCCCCAAGCACCAGCTTGTTTTGCTGGTGCCTGGAGCCGGCCCTGGTAAAATGATTGATTGAATCATGCTTAGCTATACCTTAACCAAGCTTCACTGTATAAACTGGGGTCCAAAAGGAAGTTCTTGGGAACCAACTCCAGGACACAGCCACAAGATCAGAGCTGCCAGAACTCAACACCCTGCCAACCACACTATGCAGAAGCTGGAGACTCCCAGATGACCTGATTCTGACTGGCCATCAAGAAAAGTTCAGCTGCCTTATTGGGAGCGGTGAGCATTGTATGTTTAGCGTGTGCATTCTGTTTTGGTAATTCTTAATAAATAGAGGTTAAGTAGGATATTACAGTGTAAGGCTCGTACTCTGCAAAGCCACAGAGTGTCTTTTACTAGTGAAAGGTTACAAGCCCACGGAAGGGTAAGGGTGGGTGCCTAAATTAACAGGAGCGACAAAGAGTCCTGTGGCACCTTATAGACTAACAGACATATTGGAGCATAAGATTTCGTCGGATGCATGCAGTGGAAATATCCAGAGGCAGGTATAAATATGCAGGCAAGAGTCAGGCTAGAGATAATGAGGTTAGTTTTCTCCTCCCTTGGTCTTCACACCTCAACTGCTAGAAGGAGGGCCTCATCCTCCCTGATTGAATTATCCTCGTTATCTCTAGCCTGACTCTTGCCTGCATATTTATACCTGCCTCTGGATATTTTCACTGCATGCTCCAATACGTCTGTTAGTCTATAAGGTGCCACAGGACCCTTTGTTGCTTCTACAGATCCAGACTAACACAGCTACCCCTCTGATACTTAAATTAACAGGGTAATGCCTGAGCCCTGGGAACAGGGTAATGGTGGCTGCCCCTAGAGTGGGTGAGTAACAGAGAATGTTGAGCAGGTAACACAAGTAAAGACATGCCTGATGGGTGTGGGGATATAACACAAGTACATACCCTCTCTACTTGCCCAAGCCGTGACTCCCCATCTACACTGCTGTTTTTAGCAGAGTAGTGTCCCGCTGCTGCAGCCTTTCCCTGCAGAGAAATACTCCTGCTGCCAGGAAGGGCTCTGACAGCTCCCTGCTGATGGAGCCCTTCTCCAGAGCTGGGAAAGACTCCGGCAGGGGGAAGCCTTTCACTGACACACGTACACACCGCAGCATAGATGCAGCTTGCTATTCACTGCAGCATGTAGCTACACATACCCTTCATGCCACCACCAGCATAGCCATAGTAAATACGTCTCTGTCCAGAAAACAGAAAATGTTTAGAATTTTGATGAAATGTTATGTCATGACAAAATAGCAAAACACAACTTTTCCAAAAAAGAATAAATACTGCGGAGGCTTTTCCTTCAGTACCTACCAGGTAAAACTCCCATTAACTTCACTAATGACCTGATTCGGCTTTCAACTGAGTCAATGGCAAGGCTTCCATTGACCTACCTGGTGCAAGATGGGCTTTAAGAACTTGTCTTGAGTAAAGGCTGCTGGGTTTATTTTGTTCAATTACATTACTAAAGCTTATTTCCATATATTTGAATATCTCTGCACTATACTTCACAACAAAAAGGGACAAAGGGAAAATTACCTTGACATTCTGCTTCTTTGATGATATCCTCTTGCAAGATTCTCACTCCTAGGACTTTTCTTCTTAGCATGGGATTAGTGGCCCTCCCATCATTCTTAAGGTTTTTGACCCTTGCAGACCCCAGTTATCATTGTATGCCATATACTCCCCTCTGAACAGTCCAGGAGTGAGAATCCTGCCCTGATGTTTTTTTAAGAGAAGTATATACTACCACATAGTTTTGGCAAAAATTATTAATAGTGACATTTTGAGAGTTAAAAAATAACAGAAACAAAAACCTTACCAGCTCTTTAATTATTTCCTCTGTGTTCTGGTTATCACTTTGGATCATTTTCTGAGTATTTAAAAGTAATAATCATAGTAGAGTATCTGCTTGAAAGAATGATAATATAATTATCTGTTGTGTATCCACCTACATAATTTAAGAACCACAGAATTTCAAATAAGCTTGGGAAAAAAAATCTCTGTTCCAGACAGATACAGTTCCAACAAGCGTGTCTTTCACAGGATCACAGTTATGTTAATGGAAGAAAATTAGCAATGTCCTGAATGTTTGGAATAATTACTTTTTTATTTATATTCATAGATTTTTAAAGTCAGAAGAGACCACAGATTTTAAGGTTGATCATCCAATAAGAATTTTATCCAGTTAATCCCTGTAATGAACTTGATAACTCATATTTGACTAAAAAATGTCTTCCAGAAAGCATCCAGTGTTGACTTGAAGACATCAGGATATAGAGAATCCACTACTTCCCTTGATAGTTTGTTTCAATGGTTAATCACGCTCACTATTAAAAATGTGTGCCTAATTTTGCCCTTGAATTTGTCTGATTTTAAGTTCCAGCTATTGGTGCTCATTATGCCTTTCTCACCTAGTTTAAAGAGACTATGGTATGGGCTGCACTCTTTGTTCCTAGATGTTTGACCTTGCATTTTGCTACATTAAAACACATATCTTTAGTATCTGCCTTTTTAATTTGTTGCTCTTGCTGTTAATAAAAGTAAAGGAAAGGCACCTTAAAATTAGTCAGATTATTTCATAAATTCATTATTCATCAAGCAGGAAATTCCCAAAATAAGAGGTCAAGAACTCACACACAGATATGAAAATATGCTGAAGACATCAAAACATAACAGAGATGTCTGGCTGAGAATGGACCACTTTTTTGTCTCACACATTTTTTAAGTGATCACATACAGTGACATTAGCTAATCCTTAACATTATCAGCTTGATATTAGTATAAACAATATTGTAATTTACATCGCACCTTTCTCTCAGGAGGAGACCCCCTTTGGGGGCAGAAGGCTGGGAAGCGGGGGCCCAGGTGGGGGGACACCCCTTTGGGAGTGAGGGGTGGGAAGGGGTGCCCAGGCGGAGGACACCGCCTTTCGGGGTAGAAGGCTGGGAAGGGGGGCCCAGGCGGGGGACATCCCCTCTGGAAGTGAGAGGAGGGAAGGGTGGTCCAGGTGGGGAACACGCCTTTGGGAGTGAGGGGTGGGAACGGGGGGGCCAGGCAAGGGACATCCCCTCTTGGGAGTGAGGGGTGGGAAGGGGGGGACCTGGTGGGGGACACCCCCTTTGGGGGCAGAAGGCTGGGAAGGGGCAGCCCTTTGGGAATGAGGGGTGCCCAGGTGCGGAACACCTCCTTTGGGGATGAGGGGTGCCCAGATGGGGGGGGACACCCCCTGTGGGGATGAGGGGTGGGAAGGGGGGCCCAGGCAGGGGACACCCCCTTTGGGGATGAGGGGTGGGAAGGGGGGGCCCAGGCGCAGAGACACCCCTTTGGGGATGAGGGGTGGGAAGGGGGGCCCAGCGGAGGACACCCCCTGTGGGGATGAGGGCTGGGAAGGGGGGCCCAGCGGAGGACACCCCCTGTGGGGATGAGGGGTGGGAAGGGGGGCCCAGGCAGGGGACACCCCCTTTGGGGATGAGGGGTGGGAAGGGGGGGCCCAGGCGCAGAGACACCCCTGTGGGGATGGGGGGTGGGAAGGGGGGGCCCAGGCAGGGGACACCCCCTGTGGGGATGAGGGCTGGGAAGGGGGGCCCAGCGGAGGACACCCCCTGTGGGGATGAGGGCTGGGAAGGGGGGCCCAGCGGAGGACACCCCCTGTGGGGATGAGGGGTGGGAAGGGGGGACCCAGGCAGGGGACACCCCCTGTGGGGATGGGGGGTGGGAAGGGGGGGCCCAGGCGCAGAGACACCCCCTGTGGGGATGAGGGGTGGGAAGGGGGGGCCCAGGCAGGGGACACCCCCTGTGGGGATGGGGGGTGGGAAGGGGGGGCCCAGGCAGGGGACACCCCCTGTGGGAAGGGGGGGCCCAGGCAGGGGACACCCCCTGTGGGGATGGGGGGTGGGAAGGGGGACCCAGCGGGGGACACCCCCTGTGGGGGGGAGGGGTGCCAGGGACAGTCACGTACCCGGGCCTCCGAGGACCCAGCGTGGGCCGGGCCGGACCGCGCTGAACGCGGCGGACTCTGCGTACAGCAGCCTCTGCCGTCGCCTAGGAAACCATCTCCCCGCCCCCGCAGAGGAGCAGCAAACCGGAGGAAAGGCGATGTCACATGACAGCGGTGGGGGCGGGGCTTACACCTCTTTCTGCACCAGACGCGGGGGGGGATGAGACCTGTCCCTCCATCCACCGTCTCTCTCCCGTGAGGGCGGGGCTTAGAGCTGCCCCCCAGTCTCTCTCCGGGGGGTGAGAGGGGCTCAGAGCTGCCCCCAGTCTCTGGCGGGGGAGAGGTGCTCAGAGCTGCCCCCAGTCTCTCTCCGGGGGGGAAGAGGAGCTCAGAGCTGCCCCCAGTCTCTTTTGGGGGGGAGAGGAGCTCAGAGCTGCCCCCAGTCTCTGGCGGGGGAGAGGGGCTCAGAGCTGCCCCCCAGTCTCTGGGGGGGGGAGAGGGGCTCAGAGCTGCCCCCCAGTCTCTTTCTGGGGGGGGAGAGGGGCTTAGAGCTGCCCCCCAGTCTCTCTCCGGGGGGGAAGAGGAGCTCAGAGCTGCCCCCAGTCTCTTTTGGGGGGGAGAGGTGCTCAGAGCTGCCCCCCAGTCTCTTTCTGGGGGGTGAGAGGGGCTCAGAGCTGCCCCCCAGTCTCTTTCTGGGGGGTGAGAGGGGCTCAGAGCTGCCCCCAGTCTCTGGCGGGGGAGAGGGGCTCAGAGCTGCCCCCCAGTCTCTTTTGGGGGGGAGAGGTGCTCAGAACTGCCCCCAGTCTCTCTCTGGGGGGGGGAGAGGGGCTCAGAGCTGCCCCCCAGTCTCTTTCTGGGGGGGGAGAGGGGCTCAGAGCTGCCCCCCAGTCTCTTTCTGGGGGGGGAGAGGGGCTCAGAGCTGCCCCCAGTCTCTGGCGGGGGAGAGGGGCTCAGAGCTGCCCCCCAGTCTCTGGGGGGGGGGGGGAGAGGGGCTCAGAGCTGCCCCCCAGTCTCTTTTGAGGGGGAAGAGGGGCTCAGAGCTGCCCCATGTCTTTCTCCAGGGTGGGAGAAGGGCTCAGCCGTGCCCACCCCCGCACATAGTGTCGTCTGTGAGGCCCAGCCCCAAGGGTCACTGCCTGGGGCGAAGGGCTCACACCAGGGGCACTGGCAGTGCAGAGGGGAGAAGCGACCTACCCCACCTTTCTCTTGCTGGGAAGGATACAAAGCACTCTCCAGTCCCACCTCACCTCTGAAATCCTACCTGGAATCCCTACAGAGAATGATCTGCCGTAGAGCCGAAAGCAGCAGTAACCCTTGTAGAACGTCAACATGTCATTCAAGGAGTCTCGTCCATCCCGCTAGGGCCTTTCCCCAGGCATGAATCTAGTGTTGTAGCTCTGTGAAGATAAAAAGAATGGCTGGCCTTGATTCTCTCCTGAGACCAGATTTACCCTGCTGTACGTACCCTGATTTCAGCGGAGTTACTCTAGGTTTACACCAGACTAAGTTTACACTAGACTAAGCAAGAGAAGAATCAGGTCCCAGGTCCTTCACTTACTACAGTGTCACCCAGATCAAGAAAGACAAATGAGCCAGAATAGAAGTGTCTACCTGGCTACAAGCTTCAGGATGTTTGGCAAAGTCGCTGATAGGTTGAAAACGACATACCTAGAGATCCAGAGAGACCCAGTCATCTCAACTGAAACTAATAGTGCAGAGCTAGAGTTGCACCTTTGGGGAATACTGTGTTTTTAACACAAGCATAAATATGTTAAATTTTCATTTTTAAAGAGTACATTTGTCTTTCTTGATCTATCTGGGTGACACTTGTACACACAAGAAAGTTGCACAGGTTTAACTTCAAATGTGAATTTAAACAGCTATAAAACTGGTGCAAAAAGCTACAGAGACACACTTCTTTCAGTTAGAGTGGTTTATTTGTTCTTCACTTAAATTGATTAGAAATGTTAATTTAAGTTTAAGGTAAACCAAAATGATCCATTCCTAAACTGAAATAAGTATCCACACAGCCTTTTGCACCCATGTAACTGTATCTATTTAAAAACTAAATTAAATCTGTAACTCTCTTGAGTAGACAATAGAATTGGTTGAAAAATGTCCATCAAAACTGTTGCCAGAATTTTTATATGAAGTGTCTGCTTTCTATGGAAATTTTTGAATTTTCACTGAAAATGTTTGTCGTCTGAAAACGTTTCTAATTTCTTTTATTTTCATCAAAATTTCCCACAACTCCTCCATTTTCCAACCAGCCCTACTAGACAAAGCTCCAGCTCTTTCATGTGTTTGCATTGCTCTTTCATGTCACCAGATGTCACTCTGATTCCATATAATGCAACTTTCATTTATTTAATATGCAATTAAAGATTTTCTATTAGGGACCTGCATACCTCCCAGCTATCAGCATTGCATCTGACTTATTAGTTCACGTAAATGTGGTAGGCTTTTTTGTACCAAATAAAGTGAATCTATCAATTTTTATATGCCCTTTTAGCATTCCACATAACAAATCATAACTCATGTAAACACTTACATAGAAACACAAAACCTTTTTCTATAAAATGAGATTAAAAGCATGGTAGTTATGACTGGAGATGAAAAGAATGCTCATTTTTTCACTTCAGAGAAAAAACAGCCATCAGTTATCTACCCTGCCTAGTCTAATTTCTATTTCTGCTGCACGAATTTAAATGCTACTACACTGGGTTCTGTAATAAAAGTCTGTATTGCCTAGTTAGTGACTTTAATTTATTTTCTAAATCGGTGGTTTTCAACCTGTGGTCTGCGGATCCCTGGGGATCCACAGACTACATCTAAGAGGTCCATGAAAGGTGATGAAAATAAAGTTTCAGATCCCGGAAAAGGCCGTCCATCTTTCTGATCAGTCAAAAGTATGAGAATATCCCCACCTACAGGTCAAAACCTGGAAGTGTTGTTGTTAGTATTGAAGTCCACAGTTTAACACCCTTTCTCACAAGCTGCGTAAATGTGATGCCATGCATGTGTAATATTTATAGTTGAATTCTGTTCAATCAATTTTCAGTCTAAGACTTCCATGGTAGGGGTCCACGGACCACAGGTTGAATTTCCACAGTGGTCCACACCTCTATTTGAAATTTTGTAGGTGTTCACAAATGAAAAAAGGTTGAAAACCACTGTTCTAGATCAACAAACAAGGCGCCATGGGGCCAGATCCTCAGCTGGTGTAAATCAGCATAGTTCCATTTTAGCTACACCAGTTTGCACCAGTTGATTATCTGGCTCATAATTTTAAAACAGTAGTTAGCCACCCATTAAAAATAAGCACTTGTGTCCAAAACTGAATGGTTAGTAGTACTAATAGTAATAATAAGTAACCACCTTTGTTTTTGAGCCTGTCGCTGAATGACTCATCATTGGAATCTGTTTGCATAATATCTCTAATCTCTTCAACTGCTACAGACATGC
Organism: Macrochelys suwanniensis; assembly: GCA_033296515.1. Classification (NCBI taxonomy): domain Eukaryota; kingdom Metazoa; phylum Chordata; order Testudines; family Chelydridae; genus Macrochelys; species Macrochelys suwanniensis. The sequence continues at coordinate 13,001,071 of CM065781.1, read as the reverse complement.
AGAGAAGCACTGCAATATTAATTATGAGCTCAACTCAACTAGAAGCAAAACTGACATTACTGCTAGATAATTTCCTGCAGGTTTATGAAGCTGTTAACACTTATATAATGTTCGCATGTACAGCATTTTCAAACTGTAAGGCAGCAGCTGTTAGGGCCCCTCTTTTAATGTAAAGGATTTTCAAACCTCTCTCAAAATGACTGAATTAATCATTTCAAAGTTCTGCATTGCGTTATCTTTTACCTTCTGCTCTGGTAAATTCTGCTCTAATTCTGCTAAAACATTTCGGTATAATTTGAGATCATTTCATAGGATAGTGAAGGGAATTGTTTAAGTGCTGATGATGCTTTACTACTGGACATTTACTTTTGGTCTTCTCCCTATTATAGTTTTGCTGGCTGCTGCAGCAACTTTTGAAATCACTGATCATAGATTCTCTTGGATCACTGTGCATCCTGGGTACGTATTTCTGCCATTGCCTTTTACTGCTGTTGATATTTTTTATAGAGCATCAGGCAAAGTATTTTCACTAGGAATGCTAAGCAGACATCATTGTATTTGTTTCTGGAATCCGTAACATCCTTAAATCAATATAGTTTGCAATCTATATGCGGCTCTTAGGCAGCCACTTGTAAACTGTCACGTGTATGCTTCTGACTTCCAATATGTTCATTATATCAAAATACTTCCAGTATCATTTCTGCCTACCTACTTACATTACATAAAGCATCAGATTAAGTGCTTAGATACTATGGTGATGGGCACTGTAAAAATACCTAAAACAGATTACGTTTTAGAAACCAGATTTTTAATGAGTTGAATGAGTTGTAGAATAAGAGTAAAGAAATTTTAGCGGACTCTTAGTATCAATTAAGAAATGTGACAGCTGTATGCTTAGTTTTGGCTCTATTTTTAATGAAGTTTAATTGACTAATAAAGTTATGTCTTTGGATAGGTTTAAAAAAGATTTTCCAAGTAAGTCATTTTGTACATTAGGAAATAGCACTGTTTCAACAATTAGCTTAGATGAAGAGATATTGACCATAGTTTATCCTTCTCTATATTTGCAGCTAAACTATGATCAACACTGGCTCACTTGAACAGACTGGTGATATCTGAGTCTGTTCTGGGACCAGTCCTATTCAACATATTCATAAATGATCTGGAAAAAGGGGTAAACAGTGAGGTGGCAAAATTTGCAGATGATACAAAATTACTAAAGATAGTTAAGACCCAGGCAGACTGCGAAGAGCTACAAAAGGATCTCTCAAAACTGGGTGGCTGGGCAACAAAATGGCAGATGAAATTTAATGTTGATAAATGCAAAGTAATGCACATTGGAAAGCATAATCCCAACTATACATATAAAATGATGGGGTCTAAATTAGCGGTTACCACTCAAGAAAGAGATCTTGGAGTCATTGTGGATAGTTCTCTGAAAACATCCTGCTTCTGTCGGCAAAACAATCTGCCTCTGTCGGCAAAACAATATGCTTCTGTCGGCAAAAGCTGTGTTTACTCTAGGAGGCTCTGCTGATATAGCTATACTGGTAGAGCATTTGTAGTGTGGACAATACTTAAGATGTGCTGCAAGAATTTAAATCAAATTCGCCTTTTCTCTGTGGTCTCCACTATTCCCTTCCAGGTGTTAGACATTGCTCCCAAGTGTGAAACAGTCTCAACTGACAAAAGGGATTGTTCTTAGGAATTTATTATAAAACCGAGGCAAGGTCATCCTCTGGGCTAAATGAAGAGAAGTGCTCAAGATTAGTCAGTCCTTCAGGTGCAAAAGGACATGGATTCTATCCTCTTCGAGAACTACTGTCCACTGTTCTCATCAGGGTGAACATTTTGGCAGTAATTCTCGATTGTATAGGTAGGGTGACCAGATGCTAGATAAAAAATATTGGGACACTCACCTGGCACGTCCCGGGGTCTTCAGCAGCACTTCAGTGGGAGGTCCTTCAGTCGCTGATGGTTGTCGACGGTACGTTGGTGGGGTAATATGTCTTGCTGCCAAAGAACGAAGTACCCACCGCTGAAGACCGTCAGCGAGTGAAGGACCCGCCGCCAAAATGCCGCCGAAGACCCGGACGTCCTGGGTGAGTTTCTGACCAAGTAGGAGAAAAAAATGGTGGGGAGGGACCTGAAACAAAATATGAGGACAAATGGCATCCCGACCGTACTTCGGTCAGGACGCGGGACAAACAGCTCAAAATCGGGACAGTCCCAATTTTATCTGGACGTTTGGTCACCCTAACTGTATAGGTAATGGCCTGAACTGATTATAACTTTGAATGAAAGAGATGACTGGGTGAATCTCTGGCTCTTGTTGGGTATCTGGAGGTAGGCATCTTTGATATCCACCTAATACATAGTCATCACTCCCACTGGAATCAAAATGTTGCTTGAGCAAAAATTGAGTAAGGAGTTTAGAATTTGCCCAGTACTACCAGTGGAATAACTATATTCACTCTCTTCTGGACTTTTCTAAATGGATACTTACTGTGTGGTAAGCTGTGTGGTAAATCTAATTGCTCTAGCCCGCTGAGCACTAACTGGCCAGGTGAACCCTGCTGCTGTGCACTAAAAGTTCTGTAGTGCACTTTGACGTACAGCTGTTTGAAACAGGAGTATGTCAAAGCACACTATGGAATTTTTAGTGCAAATTTTTAGTGTGTCTGTAACAAAGCGGCCTTTGGCAGGATGCTCCTGAGAGTATCAATTCAGGACAAATTGCTTAGAGCAGGGCAGTCACATCCCAAGGCTGGGGGTCCTTCACTACTAAGGCACTAAGGCACACCAAACCAGCCAAACAGAGAGGACTTTGGTTTTACCCCACTGGCTAACCAGAAGTCATACAAGCAATTCCCTCAGACACTCCATTTCACAGTATCACCACCAGCACATAAAACAATTGCAAAGTTCTTAGTTCAGGCTTGTTTCAGGCTTGATGGGATTACTGCTGATTTAAACCAGTCAAGTCTCTGGAGTACAAACATCCCAGCTTGGATGGGTCGTTCAGTCCTTTGTTCAGCGCTTCAGTTTCAAGCACAGTTCCTCCAGAGGTCAGAAGCAGGATTGAAGACAAAATGGAGGGGTTTCCACAGCCTTGTATATCCTCTGTCACATGGAAGGAAACCCCTTTGTTCTTACTGTGGAAAATCACAGCAGCAAGATGAAGTTTGGAGTCACATGGGCAAGTCACATGTCCATACATGACTCAGTTTGCAAGTGGCAGCCATTGCTCACATGCTACCTTGAACATTCCCAGGCAGGCTCCTCAGATGTGGATTGGAGTCTCCCAAGGTCCACTGTCAGTTAAGTGTTTCTTGATTGTGCATTTACTCAGAATAGTTCTTTCTCAAGAAGCTGACCGAATGCTTCACTGATGCTACTTAGAATCAAACACATTGATATACAAGTACATAGCCAATATTTATAACTTCAAATACAAAAATGATACACACATGACACATACAGACAGCATAATCATAACCAGCAAATTACAACCTTTTCATAGACACCTTACTTGACCTCCTTTGTACAAGATTTGGTGCAACTATAGGATCTTGCCACTCTATAAATCCATGGTATTGCCACACCTTGAATACTGTGTGCAGTTCTGGTCACCCCATCTCAAAAAAGATATGTTAGAATTGGAAAAGGTATAGAGAAGGGCAACAAAAATGATTGGGGTATGGAACAGCTTCCATACTGACGAGATTAAGAAGACTCGGACTGTTCAATTTAGAAAAGAAATGACTAAGCGGGGATATGATAGAGGTCTATAAAATCATGGATCGTTTGGAGAAAGTGAATAAAGAAGTGTAGGGTGTCTCGGCCCTCTGCGGGGTGGTGGGGCACCACGCCGCCTCGCTACACCCATTCTGCTGGGTTGCGGAATATTCAGTCTATGGCCCAGACCCTCAGGCAGGGCCCTGCAAACAGTACAATATAAGCCCAGGCCCTGGGTCAGGGCGGGCAGCAAACAAATAGTCACAGGATCAGGCCCTCAGACAGGGACTGAGCAAATAGTTCAATATAAGCCCAGGCCCTGGGTCAGGGTGGGTCCAGCAAACAAACAGTCAGAAGCTCAGGACTTCAGGCAGGGACTGAGCAAATAGCCCAACAGAAAGCACCAGGCTCCTGGCTCTGAGCGACCAGGGGGAGGGGGGAGACTGCCACTCGCGAAGTGGGTGGCAGGGGGAACACAGGCCCACCCACTCCACTGCGTCCCAGCCCGGGGCCCTAGCAATGGCAGAAGACCAGCTGCTGTGTCAGTGGGGATCCTCGCCACAACACACTGACATCGGGTCTGGCAGTGCTGCAGCCAGACTAGGGTCGGCTGCCCCCGGGCTACGTCCGGACTCCCCCTCGTAGGGTACCTGGGTCAGGGTGGTGTCCTCGGAGGGTACCAGCCCCATTGGTTCCTCCTCTGGGTGATGGATGAGGGGCAGGCTCGGCAGCTCCTCTGGGTAAGTGGCGACAGGTAAGCTTGGCGGCTCCTCCATGCCCCAGTCGGCATTGGCAGGTCCGGCCAGTCCTCGGGTTGGCTGTAGACTGCTGGGGTCTCCCAAGCCGGAGCCAGGCCACAATGTCTGGCCTCTCTGGCGGCGGCAGCCCCAGTCAGTTCTGGGGTTGGGCTTTCATAGTTCCTGTCCTGCGCCTTGACCTCTGGGGGGCGGGTGCAGGACCCACTGGCTCCACCCACTTTGGTGTCTGGGGAGGTTCTTCCCTCTGCAGGGTGATGGGGCACCACACCGCCTCGCTACAAGAAGTGTTATTTCCCTCTTCACATAGCACATGAACTAGGGATCACTTAATGAAATTAATAGGCAGCAGGTTTAAAACAAAGATAAGGAAGTACTTCTGTGCCCAATCAATCTGTGGAACTCATTGCCAGGAGATGTTGTGAAGGCAAAAACATAACTGGATTCAAAAAAGAATTAGATAAATTCATGGAGGCTAGGTCCATCAATAGCTATTAGCCAAGATGGCCAGGAACACAACGCCATGATCCAGGTGTCCCTAAACCTCCAACTGCCAGAAGCTGGGAGTGGATGACAGGGGATGGAGCACTCAGTGATTGTGTTCATTCCCAACGGCACTGTTCACTATCAGAAGACAGGATACTGTGCTAGATGGTCTGACCCAGTATGGCCGTTTTTGTGGATGTTCTGTATACGTGTCTGGCAAGCTTCTTTTCCTGTGTGACGCTACTGCTGAGCAGTGCTGTGACATGAGCATTCTGGACATGAGTGCAGTAAACCTCTCCACCTAATACCAGTATGTAGCACTGCTAGCACTGGGTCCTTATTCCTCTATGTTTGTTGGAGGGACAAGATGAACAGCAGTGCTGGGGCACTGGCACAAATGCAAAGTTTTTGATTCATCTTTGACAAATCTTTTTTTTTAAAAAAAGCATGAGTGGAGAATAAATGTGAAATTTATCATTGACTGCAGCCAAAGCAGGGTTGGGCCAATGCTTAGTGCTTTTAAACCATTGACTTCAAAGGGAACAGAGCTAGGCCAACATTCAGAGCTTTAGAAAATCCCACCCTATCTTTTCAAGAATAATCTTTAAGAAGAAATGTCAAGGCCCTTTTAAGGTTTCCTTTTTTATTGATTTAATTTTTTCTCCCTGAAATCTATCAATACATATAAACTTAGCAAGTGCTTAAAAGCTTTAAAAATACATTTCCCTTAATGCTTTTAAATAGTAGAATAAATCAGTTTGTCTGACATGGGACTCAAACTACTTATCCTTTCCAGGCAATATCTGCTGTTCTAGATACAAATATTACGCACCCCCCACCCCATCACTTTAGCATCTGAATGCCTCCCAATTTAATAAGAGAACAAACGCTGCCGGCAGGAGTTGCTTGAAAAAGTAGCAGATTTTTCTTTCTTCTCTTTTCCCCACATGCAGGTTGAACTGCCAATAGGGCATGATCAAGCTCCACAGCTATCACTGTGAGTCTTTCCATTGATTTCAGTGGCTATTGGATCAGACTAACTCAGAAGTGGGTTTGTGATTGAAGGAAAAATTTTTTGGCTCAAATCCTCAGCTGGTGTAAATTGATGTCACTCTACTGAAGCCTGTGGGGTTATGCCAATTTTGCACCAGCTGAGGTTCTGGCCTTTGTGTAGTTTCCCTATTGAAAATGTCCTTGTTTGTAGTAGGTAGAGAGTAGAGGTTCAAGGCTTTGTGGGGGGTGAGGCAAACCCACAGCCAGATCAGGGCTGCTCATTCAGCTCCCAGGTCTCTCCCCCAGGAGGAGGAAGCTGGACGGGGTGGGGGGATGCTCTGTCACTTGTGGGGCCTATTTCTCATCCCTCCTGAAGTCATGTCTCTTGGCAGAGTTCCTCTGAGCCACATCCACTGGCTCCCTGGATGCCTTTGAGGAGCAGTGGATGCTGTCTGGGGTTCTCTTAGGGTGACCAGACAGCAAATGTGAAAAATCTGGACAGGGACTGGGGAGTAATAGGAGCCTATATAAGAAAAAGACCCAAAAATCGGGACTGTCCCTATATAATCGGGACATCTGGTCACCCTAGGTTCTCTGCTCCCCCTCGGGCTCCCTGATTTTGACCTTGTAACCCTCACCCCCATCCCTGTTTTATCATTTGTTGTTCCCCACATTCACTTGAGTCCTGGGTCCAGTGGCTCCACCCCTTAGGCTGGGGGGAGAGGCCTTTAGATGTGTGGGCAGGCTTGCGCTTGTCCACCCCTGGGAACTCAGTTGGTGCCATGACTCTCCCCCAGGAGGAAGAAACTGGACGGGGGGCACTCTGTGACTGTGGGGCTATTTCTGATGCCTCCTGAAGTCAAGCCTCCAAGCAGATTTCCTCTGGGCTGAGTCCACTGGCTCCCTGGATGCCTTTGAGGAGCAGGGGGCTCTGTCTGTTGTTCTCTGCTCAGTGTCCCCCTTGGGATCCCTGATTTTGAACATGTAACCCTCACTCCCATCCCTGGTTTCTCATTTGTTGTCCACCCGTGACTAGTTGATGCCTGGGTCCAGTGGCTCCTTCCCTTAGGCTGTGGGGAGGGACCTTTAGACATGGGCAGGCCCACACCCACACATCCCCCGTGCTTCAATAGGTGCCATGACTCTCTGTCCAACAGAGCTGCAGCGACTCAGCCCTCAGGTATGCTGCAGCAAGCCATCCCTAGGCAGAGCTCAGGTCAGACCCCCAAGCACAGGTATTTCACTGACCCTGCTAGTAAGGTAGCCAACTTTCTGATTGCACAAAACCGAACACCCTTGCCCGGCCCCTGCCCCAAGGCCCTGCCCCTTCTCTGAGGCCCCACCCCCAGTCACTCCAACCCCCCTCCCTCAGTCACTTGCTCTCCCCCATCCTCACTCACTTTCACTGGGCTCGGGCAGAGGATTGGGGGGCGGGAGGGGGTGAGGACTCTGGCTGAGGTTGTGGGCTCTCGGGTGGGGCCAGAAATTAGGGATTCAGGTTGCAGGAGGGGACTCTGGGCTGGGGCAGGGGGTTGGAGTGTGGGAGGGGGTGAGGGCTCTGGCTGGGGGTGTGGGCTCTAGGGTGGGGCTGAGGATGAGGGGTTTGGTGGGAAGGGGCTCAGGGCTGGGGTAGGGATTTGGGGTGTGGGTGCGGGGTCTAGAAGGGAGTTTGGGTGCAGGAGGGGGTTCCAACGTGGGGCAAGGGGTTGGGGTGTGGGAGGGGGTGCAGGTTCCGGGAGGGAGTTTGAGTGGGGGAGAGGGCTCAGGGCTGGGGTAGGGATTTTGGGTGTGGGTGCGGGGTCTAGAAGGGAGTTTGGGTGCAGGAGGGGGTTCCAACGTGGGGCAGGGGGTTGGGTGTGGGGTCTGGGAGGGAGTTTGGGTGTGGGAGGGGGTTCCAACGTGGGGCAAGGGGTTGGGGTGTGGGAGGGGGTGCAGGTTCCGGGAGGGAGTTTGAGTGGGGGAGAGGGCTTAGGGCTGGGGTAGGGATTCGGGATGCAAGAGGGGGTGCAGGGTCCGGGAGGGGGTTCCGACCTGGGGCAGGGGGTTGGGGTGTGGGTGCGGGTGCGTGGGCTGGGAGGGAGTTAGGGTGTGGAAGGAGGTTCCGACCTGTGGCAGGGGGTTGGGTTGCAAGAGGGGGTTCGGGGTGCGGGCTCCAGCCGGGCAGTGCTTACCTCAGGCGGCTCCCGGTCGGTGGCGCAGTGGGGAAGAGGCAGGCTCCCTGCCTGCCCTAGCTCCACACTGCTCCCAGAAGCAGCCGGTATGTCCAGCCCCTAAGCAGAGGCGTGGCCAGATGGCGCTGTATGGTGTGCGCTGCCCGTGCCCACGGGCACTGCCCCCACAGCTCCCATTGGCCGCGGTTCATGGCCAGGGGCAGAACACAAAGCTTCCTTGATCACCCCTGTGCCTAGGGGCCGCAGGGAAATGCCAGCCACTTTCAGTGAGCTGCACAGAACCAGGGCAGGCAGAGAGCCTACCTTAGCCCCACTGCACTGCTGACCAGACTTTTAATGGCCTGGTCAATGGTGCTAACTGGAGCTGCCAGGATCCCTTTTTGACCAGGCGTTCCAGTAAAAAACCGGATGCCTGGTAACCCTACTTGGTAGAGCTGCCAGCACTACTCAAGCAGGAACCTTCCTGCTCCCTCGCAGTGTTACAGACTCACTAGGCTTCCAACCTCCCTTGATCTGATTCCTCTTCCTGACCCATCCTTGCCTGAGCCTTGTCCCAGCCTATTTCAGCCTTGCTCCAGTCCTGTTACTGACCTACTCCAGCCTTGTACCTGCCTCCTGACCCCCAGACACTCAGACGGATTCCAATCTGGCTTCAACCTTTTGGCCTGCTTCTGCCGGACTCTGATCTTGGTTCTGACCCACGGCCTGTCTCCTGACCCCAGTTTCAGCCTTGCCCTCAGCCCAATCCCAACCCTACTTCTGGCTTTGACCCTTGGTACCTATTCTTGACCATGGTTCCAACCACCAGGCCTGACTGCCTAGAACCCAGAGCCTGATAGGGGATTGCTCTAGAGTGTAAAGGTTCAAGACTTTTGGCAAGGAAGGAGTGGACAGAATCGTTCCTGTCTTGTCCCAGTAGCATCTCTACAAATGCACTTTCAGGAGCAGGGTTATAACTAGATGAAGACCCAGAGTAGCTGAAATAAGAGGTTTGCTTGGGAGAGTTAATGAGTAGTGGTGGCCTATTATTTAACCACTGGTGGATTACCAGCCAAAGGGGAAACTGGGGACAGGGAGAATGACTTTTCACCTTAGCAGCAGCACCGGTGCATTGTGTCTAACATGTAGGGCAAAAAACAGCCTGTAATCAAAAGCGGCAATGAAAATGAGGAATTTTCTGCCCTTTTTCTTCTCTCGTATTTCTCTCCATGTTGTATTGGCACATCTCTGTGTCTGTGAGGCACAATGGAAATTGAAAACCTGCAGGAGTGGAACAGTGTGCAACAGTACCTTAATTGGCCTGTCTGTATGGGGTATAAGGGCCAAGGCCTGTCAGTCCAGGTTTAGGGATATTACGAGCAAAAACATCCTGAATCCAATGTTAACAAATCCTCACTGGGCTATTTACATCCTGTGGTAGAGATATCCAGTAACATCATTTAACAGTAAAAGAATGCTGCAAGGTTGTTGTATCACAGCCTGATTTGATAACTAGTTGGCCCTGCCACAAAATCAGCTTAAAGCCGGTGGTTTTAAAGGTCTTCTCTCTTTGTGGGGTTTATTTGTTAATTGCGTATTTTTTTTATCAGATGGTGTATTTGTCCCACAACAGGATTTCACAAAGTTTTTTAAAAAGTCACCAGGAAAGAAAAATGATAAAAGTTTATATTTATTGGTTGAGAGAAGCAGCGAATGTAAGAGAGTTGCAGTGTGCCCAATGACAGCTTTTTTCTATGCTACTATTTAGATTTTTGCTCCAGGAAACAAAAACCTGGCAGCTTCTAATGCTCTGTTAATTAAGATATGAGAGGCTTTCATTTTTCTGCATTCTCCATGCAAGTTCTTATGATGAAAAAGCTAGTCATCCATCCATTTATGCTGCATAATGCACCCATTTGTAGCTCAGATTCCTGAATTGAAGGTTGATACCAAGCAATGGGATATGCGTGCCTTAGGTTTATTTTGGTGATAAAGATAGCTGATTTATCATTTTAACATGTTATGTACCTAGAGGCCCAAGAACTTAAAGCCATTTGCTACTAACATCTAATAGGGAAGTGCTAAGCTATTATATTGCATTTCATTATTATTCAGCATCATTTCATCCACATTATATATAAATGTGCATCAAAATATAGTTTGAAGAATGTGACTTAATTGTCTGTAATTTGAGGATAACATTCTGACTAAATTAATGTAACATCCTTTCTAATGTTACTATTCCAAAAGGTTATTAAACAAACATTATACTTTGAGCAAAGGAAAAATGAGAAAAGGAAAAAGATTAACTAGCATAACTAAACAACAATCCCTTTCTCCAAAGCAGCACTCCAAATTCCTGTGTATGTTATTTTAAAATAAGACGTTTTGCTAGACCCCCTGCTCTGCTTTGAAAATCTTAACTGATGTATTTTTGCTAGAAGGATGTAGCAAAAATGGCTCTTTTAATCTTCTGGTCATGTATGTGCACATTAAAAATGTCCCAGGGTGAAAAGTTAGGTATCGGTTGCTAGTATGATAGTAACTGTGCTAATACTTGTGTTAAGCCTCTGACCGGGCCCAGAGCAAGCTAAGAGTTTTCAGAAGCCTGCTCGGAGTCAGACTAAAAGGGGTGCTCATCTAGACAAAAACATTCTATGTCTGTGTGGCAGACTTCTGAGTGCTTATTAAACATGACATAGGACTTCCTTTTGCAGCCAGACTGGGAATACAACATCAGAAACATCTTTAAATGGATCCAATCATATCTCTGAAGAATTATTTTATGGTACAGTATTTTAACAATATAACAACATTTCAGTCGTCTTTAGTTGACTACCAGAACTGGAGGCCCAGTCTCTGGAGACTTTCTGGAGTGAGAAATGAGAGCGTGTTATGGTACTTCTGTCAGTTCTGTAACGTTTGATGTAAGTAACGACTTACGTACACATCATCTCACAACCCTTATCTAGCCGACTCAGCCTCCATATTTAATAATAAAATCACATGCACAATTCTTTTTAATAAAAAGTTTGTCGGGCTTGCATACTCTGTGGGAGCTTCATTAAAATTCCTGTGAGGAGAATGTAAATGTGATGGAAAAAGAATGAAGGCAGCAAGTAAACAAAACAATGAAAAGCGTGGATTAAATTGAAATTGACTCAGAAGAAACCAACATGGCCTAATGCCAATAAACATTTATTCAAGGAATGAGCTATCTGAAGGACATGTCTCTCCTTGTAAGGATTTCAATGAGTTCAACAGGGGAGAAAGAGATACCTATCTATCCCCTAAGAACAGAGAATAGTCACTACTGGCGTAAAGGACTTTATTATTTGTTGCTTGTTATTGCTGGCAGAAAAGCCAAAACCTAATGCTCCCCCAGAATGTTGTTTTTGGTACCCGTGCTGTATTTTCAACCCATCCTTGGTCCAGCCATAATTAAAATGATTCCTTCTGCTAAACTAAACACCACAGAAGGAAGTGGAGCAAACAAACAACAGTGGCAATGAATAGATTCATGCTGGGCTTAGTATTGGCAGTGTCAGCCGGAATACCCACATCTGAGCAACATCAGCATCTTCTAGAATTAAAGGAGAGAAGGAAAAAGAAGGGCAGCCCGAGAAAACCATTGTTTCTTTAGTGTGCTTCCCACAAACCAAATGGGGTTCTACTTAGAAGAAAAACCTTTCAAAAAGAAACAGAAGGGTGCTGGTTGGGCAGCTGCTACTACATCCCTATTCTAATTTCCATGAGTTAATCAACAGATCTAAGAAAGAGCCAGCAGGGTCTATACTATCAGAAGGTACTAAGCAGTGCAACAATTGCTACAAGAAAAGAGAAGCTAAATGCTACAGCTAGGATTAAAATCCTGGGATGGAGCAAGGTAGCAGGGAACAGCAAGGGAGAACAGAAGTGGAAGTGAGATAGTAGAACAGACCAGAGGGAGAGGAGACTACAGGATGGGAGAGGAACAGGGTAGGAGGGGAAGCAAGCTAGAAGGAGAGAGATGAAGGAATGGGGAAGAGATAACAAAAAGATCAAGGAGTTGTGCCTGTAGTTTATATTTTCAAATAATCAGAAGGCTTGGAAGAGGAAGATAAAAGATGGAACAAATAAGAGGGAAACAAAATACTTAATAGAGTTAGGGAACAAAGAAAAAGGAGAGGGTGAGAGAGAGTGGGAACAGAGAAAGGGAGCTGGAACTAGATGAAATAAAGTAATGAATAAAGGGTAAAAAGAAAATTCCTTAACACACACACACACATAGCTGACATGGTATTGTGCTTCCTGGCAGATGTTCTGTACCACAGCGCTGTAAGTTTGGGGGGGAAACCTGTGACATAAAATTACTGCTAAGAGAATTTGAGTCCAATCGCTTTGTATCATTGCGGTTGGTTGGCCTTGTAATTACCATAGTGGGGCATGTAGTTTCACAAGTCAGAAGCCACAGTGACAAGTAAAATTTCTTCCCAATTTCCAATCTCTAATGAGAGACAGTTGGGGAGGTTTAAAATTGAATAAGTAAAGCAGGAAGGAGATTTAGACCTTGATTCTGGGCCTGATGTGGGTTAAACCTCTGAGCAAAGCTGCTCACATGCTTAAAGTTAAGCATATGCTAAAGTATTTTGCTGAATGAAGGCCTTGCCGAGGGACAGCCACAAAGAAGGAGGCTCTACTAGCTTGGCTGTAGAAATCTTGAAGAGACTGTCTCTACCAGTCCCCGTAATTGCTATCAGCCTGGCAGCCAAGCCTTCAGACTTAAGACCGAAAAAGATAAGGGTGAAGGTTAATGCATTTGTTAGTATTATGCTTCTTTGGTATTGGCCAACCAGGGAAAAGGGTCCACACAATCCACAGCAGCTTCTCCCAGGGAGACAGATCCAGTCGGAAGTTGGTCCAAGATATTACCTCACTCACCTTGTCTCACAAAACAAATATTGAGAGAGAAAAAAGTCACCATATATCTAGAGGAGAATGAAATCTGAGCAGCAAGCAGCATAGGAGCTACACAGAATATATTGAGTCAAACAACCCTGATTGCTTTTTTAATAGAATTACAAATGTAGTGGATGAGGGAATCCAGGAGATGTCATGTACTTGGATGACAGTAAAGCGTTTGATACAGCGCCTCATGAAATCTTTCTTGAAAAATTAATATAAGTCAGTTCAGCCAGGAGGACTATCACTGACTGAGGGGGTGGGGAGGAGGCAAGGGGGGGCTGACACTCAGATAAGCCCCTTGTTGAAAGAACCGGCTTTTGGGGCATGTAAAGGGGACTCTCCGTTTTCATATAAAATAAATATGTCTCTAGTGAATAATTTTTCCCTTGCAAAGATACCCTTGAAAGTATAACCTAATGTAATCCAATGCAAACCAGTAGCAAAAGTTGATAGCAACATGCAGCTGGACACCTCTTCTGCTGCAGGAAGCTAGGGGACCTAATGGTTCCCCACAGTAGCGCAGCCAGGTCCTGAGCGCAGGGGGAGTGGCGCTATAAAAAGGCGCCTCCCGCTGACAGGGCCGGCTCTGGGTTTTTTGCCACCCCAGGCAAAAAAGCCATCCACTGCGCCCCCCCCCCCACAACCGCCGGGGCGCCGCAGGGGAGTGCGGCAGGCCCGCGGCCCCGGCTGGGGCGCCGGCGAGGAGCGCGGCAGGGGAGGGCGGCGAGCCCAGCCACGGTCACACTCTCCTGGCTGGGTGAGGGTGGCGGCGAGCCCGGCCGGGGCCCTGCTCTCAGGCTGGAGCGCCGCGGGGCGCCCCAACAGCCTGCCAATATGTTTAAAAAAAAAACCTGAGCGCCGCCCCCCTCCAGGTGCCGCCCCAAGCCTCTCCGCTCAGCGGCTGAGCTGATGAGTGGGGAGACAAGGGGCGGCTTGCTGCGGCTGCCCCTTGTCTGCCCGCTCAGCGGCTGAGCTGCTTAGCGGGGAGACAAGGGGCAGCTTGCTGCGGCTCCCCCTTGTCTCCCAGCTGAGCTGCTGAGCGGGGAGACAAGGGGCGGCTTGCCGCGGCTGCCCCTTGTCTCCCTGCTCAGCGCCTGAGCGGGGAGCCGGGGGCAGCCGCCCTGCTGCCCCCAGGGCAGCCGCGGCGAGCCCCCCGCCTTGCTGCGCCCCCCTCAGCGCCTGAGTGGGGAGCCGCTTCGCTGCGCCCCCTCAGCGCCTGAGCGGCGAGCCGGGGGCAGCCCCGGGGAGCCGCCCCCCCGGCTCCCCGCTCAGCTTCCGCAGCCCGGGGAGCTGAGCTCCCGCGGGCAGGGGAGATGGCTGGGGGGGGGGGGGGGGGCAGCGCAGGGTTGGTGCAAGGAAGTTTCGCCTAGGGCACGAAACTTCATTGCACCGGCTCTGCCCCCCGCCAAAATGCCACTGAAGACCCAGAGGCCGCCGGGTAAGTGCAAGAAGCGGCGCTTAAAAAGAAGCGGCACCTTTTTTTAGTGCTGCTAAAAAAAGGCGCTGCTTCCGCCGCTTCTGCTCAAGTGGAGCGGCCGCTCCCCCTGCTCACCCCCTGGCTGCGCTACTGGTTCCCCATCCACTTAAACACTTTGATAGGGATTTTCAGAAGCTGTCAGCATTGGCCTAATTCTGCTGAATTAATGGTAAATGTAGTTAGTCTGACAGCTGAGTGTGGAGTGTACTCCAAAGAATCATCTAGATCATCCTTCCCAAAGTCCTGAGCATAATGGTGAGACAGTCATGGACAGAAATTGGTTGCACTTGTGTGGGAAAACAGCAAAAATGGTTCCGCAGCTTGTCCCAAAATACAAATTCTAGATCTGCATGTTAAAATGGCTACCCCTCTCTGACTGCACAAAATCAGGGTTGCCATCTGCAGCAGCTACTGCAAGAGGAATACCTTCCTTGTGTCTCCTACCAGTGACTCTAAACTCACCAAGTAGTCCCTGCAAGCCCTCCACCAGCTGTTCAGCAGTGCAGAAGGAGGAGGAGAGGAGGCTGAGCCAAGCTACTGCTGGGAGTCTTGTAGCCTCTCCAGCCTGCCTGCCTTTACTCTGAAAAGCTGGTGCTGAGAGGAATCTTGGAGCCTTATTCTCCAATTCACCAACCTGCTCCCACCAGAGACCAGCAGCTAGGGAGATCATCCCCCTGTAAGAACTAAGGGGGTCTCTCGCCCCAACTGACCACTCGCCACACAGCCAGAGACTGAGGGATACCTTGCCTGCCACTACGGCTGCCAAAAATGGCTACTGGACAATCCCCCTGCTGTAAGAAAATGCTGCCAGGTAAAGGAGCATCAATGAGATGCTGAGAGGGGAGTTTGGTGAGTAAAGCAGTACTAGGGAGGGAAGTAAAGCACTGACAGTTAGGAGGGTGGGGAGCTGATGGATTTGTGAGGGTAAGAGGGCAAGGAAGGGTGAGGAAACTGTGTGAAATGAATGGATCTGGGGAGGGGAAAAACATGTCATGGACTGAAATCAGCCCTTCCCCATGAAATCTGATCTCTCCTGCTGCTGGGAGCTTGGGGCTCCTAGCTGCTAATCTGGACACCTGGGGAGGAACAGGAGGTATTCTTCCCATGCATGGCCGCTCTTGGTCGGGAGATCAGACCCATCTCCAGAGGGCTGCGGTTTCTTCAGGGCTGGGCTACCCATTTTTCCAGCCCCCTCTCCCCCAAATTGGCTGGGAGCCCCTGCCTTAATCTGTCACTGGCCTGGTCTAGCAGCTAGGTGCCCCCGACTGGGGCGCTCCCACCAGCATGGGGGAGATCCTACCCACCTCCACCTCTGGGAACTTCCTCTAACCGCAGGAAGCTAGGATACTGCTGCCTTGAAATCAGCACAGAAGTGAGGGTGGCAATCTTGGGATTCTCTCTACAATAACTTTGCAAGGCCCCCACCCCCCGCCCCGATCCCATTTTGGGTCAGGACCCCCACAGTTACAACACCATGAAATTTCAGATGTAAACATCTGAAATCATGAAATTGACCAATTTTAAAACCCTCTGGCTGTGAAATTGACCAGAATGGACCGTGAATTTGGTTGGTCCTTGTGTTGAACTTCTGCAGTTTCCACTGATTTAAATAGGTGTTTTGGGTATGCAGTACCACTTACCTGTGAGTTGGGATGAGCAGACAGATGTTTTCTGCCTAATAGTCAGTGGCTGGCTAGCAGGAGACGTGACTATTAGGCAGAAAACACCTGTCTGCTCATCCCAACTCACAGGTAAGTGGTACTGCATACCCAAAACACCTGTTTAAATCAGTGGAAACTGCAGAAGTTCAGCACAAGGGCCAACACTTTCAAAAATGATTTCAGGTGTCAGTTTCTGGGCACTCAATTCAAGAACAACTGAAATATTTGGAAAACAAAATTCAGACTTGGAGCTTTGAGATAGTTTTCAGATTTTAATGTATTCTTCGGTTGTTATGGTTCTCTGATGTTAAAATTTGTTCCCATGGATTTTAGTAGAAGGTGAGGTCATTGCAGAGGGCAAATGTGTTGTGGGCATTTCTGGATCTCATTCCTGGATCTGACTATGCCTGCTTATCTGACCCATTTCAAGCTATTACTCTTTATTTCTTATAAACAGAAATGCCAAAACATTTGTATTTTGGAGGGTGTCCAAGAACCATTGATAATCATGATGTATAATTAAGATGATGACAACCTCAGTTCTCAACAAATTTATTTTACATGCACTTACTCACCATAACTTCCAATGTTGTGAATACCAAACACTCGACAACAGTGTCTGGGATGACTCTTCATTACTACGTCCATACTGAACTTATGCCCAGCTTGATACACACTGTGCTGCTAGATGTTCAGATGAATCCTGATATGACTGGGTGCCTAGAATAGACCACACTGAGAATACCACACTCAGGGCAGACTGCAAGAAACAGGACAGACAATCCCCCCAAACCGGTGGTTTATTCTATAATTAGATTCACCACACCAGTCACAAAAGAACTCCTGTAGCACCACTCTGGCTAACAAGAGGTCAAACAGCCCCCTTTAGGCATTCCAGCCCTTGACTCCAATCCAGACAAACAGTGAGATATAGTGAGAGGTTACTGAAAACCCAGTTCATCATGTATAAGGTTCTACCAGTCCCAAGGGATCAGACACTTATCCCCAGGTCAATATATATTTCAGATCATACCCAGATATCACACTGTCATCCAATCCTTAGTAAGCTAACTAAAGATTTTATGAATAAAAGAAAAGAAGAGAGTTATTGAATGGTTAAGGACCCATATACATACAAGTTATTTTCACTGTTTGTAGATCAGGATCATAGCAGTGATCATGTTGGCTTGCAAAAGACTCTCTGGTAACTTCCAAAAGATTGGAAGGTCCTCAGTCCATTGTTCAAAATACTCCTTTAAGTTGTAAATCCACATTCCAGAAAATTGGAGCAGGAATGGAACCAAATAGGGAACATGGTGATGTGAATGCCATGAGCAGAGTTAGTGCACTCTAGTGTCTCTCACCCTTACAAAAAGAGGACACTGCTGGGTCCCAAACCCCTCTGCTCCATTACCACCATGTTTTGTTGGTAGTGCAAAATGCCACATCCTTAGAGATCATAGAGAAGATGGGAGAAGAATGTCTAGAACTTAGGCTGGCCTACAGAGGGGTGAATCTCTCCTTCGATGCAATGGGCTCAAATATAATGGGTTTAGCTGTATTTTACAGCTCACTGTACAAGCTCTGCTGAATTTGGCTCCTTGCCTTGATAAGGGTGGCTTGAAACAAATGAGGGTGTCATGACGGGGCAGGGGAGACTGGTGTGACAACCCTATTTATAGCGACTGCCATAGGAAAATATGTTCTACCATCATGAGTACATACTGGAGATAGCCTTCCCAGAAGGAGGTTGCTCTCTGAAGTGTGGCTTCTGGTACCGTCCTCTTGTATTGAAAAGCTCTGCTATTGATGTTGGTGACTAAGCACTGATTTGATGATTACCGACTGCTAGTGAGGCTAGAGAAAACTAAAATAGAGACCAGGTGGAAATTGGTGAACCTAAGAGAATTAGTTGTTAGAAATCTGAGGATAACCAAATAACCCTCATTATAAATAACAGGGAAAAAATAAGCCCTAAATCTCAGTCAGTCCCTGGAGGCTTGCAAGCTGTTGAAGTCTATGCTACATCGTTTTGTCACTAATGTTGGCTTCTACTTTCTCAATCAGAAATGCAACCCAGGATCACTTGAAAGAAAAACTGCTTTCAGAACAATGTTCAGAGGGATAAATAATAATTGAAACAATATTGTATAGAGGTCTACCTCCGAAAGCTATACCCAGGGATTTTAAATTGTGAGTGGTTAATTGCTCCCTGATGGTGAGGGATGGAGTTGAACTAAGCAGAGAGACTCAGTATAAAAAAAATCACTTGCTAGGTGAACTCAAGAGCAGCAAATGGAAGAAGATAACAGGAGAGTTGTGGAGGGCATTTGGAGAGGGAGTGTGAAAGGCTTATCTGCCAGGGTCAGCTCTTCGTGCAATTCAAGACGGTCAGCAATGAAACAGTGGTGGGGACCTGCAAAGGATGTGCCTTGAGGCCAGAGGGCAGAAGGGACTTCCTGTACATGAAGTGCAAGTTGGTGGCTTTGCTGTAGGAAAAGATTCTTGGATTGGAGGGGCAAGGAGAGATACTACTGAGAAGCCGAGGAGTTCCTAGACAGCCAGGTTTGGGAAACATCAGTACCTCTTGTTCAAGGAAGAAAGCAGCTGGCCACCAAGGAGTCTGAGAGAGGAGATTTGGCAGTTCATAACCACCAGAGGCAAGAGGTCAATTTGGCATTCTTTGGGCAGGGAAAATGGCAAGGATGGGCAGGCTGTGGCCACCAAGGAGAAGAGGACCAGGAGGAATTCCCACACTTAGAAGTTTCCAATTGACAGCAGGTCCTCAACATGGAAACTATGGATGATACCTCTCAAGATCCAGCTCATATGACGGAACAGAGAGATGTAGAGGACACACCTATGGATGGCAGCTCAGCCTAACCTGCATGAAAATCAAACTTGCCACAAAGAGTTTTCCAACCCTCCAGGGAAGACGGGTGATCTTTGTTGGGGATTCAATACTCAGAAGAATAGAAAGAACTTTCTACGAGGGACAAGTGGACAATAGGACAGAGTGCTGTCTTCCCAAAGCCAAGACACAAGATGTCACTCTAAGATTGAATAAGCTTCTGAAGTCAACAGGCAAGAATTCATTAGTGATGGTTCGTATTGGAGCTAATGACTGTATCTCGTAGGATCTCTCTCAGATAATAGATTACTTCAGGGAACTTGGAAGCGTGCGGAAGATGATCATCACCTGGACATTCTCGGAGATCCTTCTTGTCCCATAAGCAAAGGAAGACAGAAGGCAGAAGATTCTGGAAGTGAACCACTGGCTAGGTAAATGGTGTAGGGGTCTCATTTCATGGAACATTGCTCCACCTTCTATGGGGAGAGAGAGTGCTATATAGTTTGGATGGCCTCCACCTCAGTAGAAGGGGAACCAATTTCCTCAGGGGACTAGAATAGTCAGGAGGGAGTTAAACTAATTTAAAAAATGCTGGGGTAAAAAGGAGGAAGATATTAGCACTCATCACAAAATCGAGACACTGAGAACAATATTATTCAAGGAACCAAAGCACACGAAGAGAAAAAATTCTTTAATTGCCTATATGCCAATGCTAGAAGCCTGGGTAACAAACAAGAGGAATTGTTCATAAATTCGATCTAGCTGGTATTATTGAAACATGGTGGGATGATTCACATGATCAGAATGTTAAAAATCAATGATGATAACCTATTTAGGAAGGATCGAGTGGGCAAATGGGAAGGGGGAGTGACACTTTGTGTCAAAAATAGTATTATCTGTTTGAGTCACTGATAGCTCTGAAGAAAATTAACTTGAATGCTTGTGGATCAATGTTGTAACAGATAAAGCACAAGATGGGGGTATTTGTTGGTGTCTGCTACAGACCACCAAGTCACACTAGGGAACAGGATGACTGCCGTCTTACACGCTTGTCTATAATGTGTAGGGGGAAAAAGTTGCATGATCATGGGGGACTTCAATTTGAGTGACACATGCTGGAGGTTTCATGCTGCAGGTACTAAAACACCCTTGGACTTTCTAAATATTATAGATGACAATTTCCTAACTCAAAAATGTTGTACCCAACACACGGGAATTCTATATTAGACTTTGTCTTAACAGAGAAAGAGGAATGATCACATACCTAAAACTTAATGGTAACTTAGGTACCAGTGACCTTGAGTTGATCACATGATGATGTGCAAACCGAATAAAGGCCAGAGTAGTTATATACATTTATGGTGCAATATATATATGGTGCTTTAAAAAGGCCAATTTCACAAAGCTGAAAACAATTATGAGCCAAATCAGCTGGCAGAAAGAACTTAATCAGAAAAACATGAATGATAACTGGGAATTGTTTAAGAACACTTCAGTAGATGCCCCAAAAGCCACAATCGAGGAGGAATGCTGTATTCATTAAAAAAACTGATGTGGCTTACAGCAGAAGTGAAGGTAGCATTAAAAAATAAAATGAAAATTTTTAAATGAAATTTTAAAATGAAAAACAACAAATGAAAGAAAGGAGAAGGTGATAGTAATGAATATAAACCAGGAGCTAGGAATTACAGAAACTTGATAAGGGAAGCAAAGAGACATAAGGAGAAATCTATGGCCAGCGGGGTTAAGGATAATAAGGAGTTTAAGTATATTAGGAACAAATAAAATCCCAACAATGGCATTGGTCCATTACTAGATGAAAATAGTAGTTATTAATAATGCAGAAAATGCAGAAGTGTCGAATAAATATTTATGTTCTGTACTGTGGGGCGGGGCGAGGGGAGAGATAACACTTTTTCCATTCCACTAGAATATCAGGAAGATGTTAAACAGCAGCTACTGAAGTTAGACATTTTAAAATCAGCATGGGTAGATAACTTGCATCCAAGAGGTTTTAAAGACCTGGCTGAGGATCTCGCTGGACCATTAATGTTAATTTTTAATAAGTCTTGGAATACTGAGGAAGTTCCAGCAGACTGGAAGAAAGCTAATGTCATGACAGTATTTAAAAAGGGTAAACGAGATGACTCATGTAATTATAGGCCTGTCACTCTGACATTGCTCCCAGGCTAGATAATGGAGCAGCTGTGACAGGACTAGATTAATAAAGAATTAAAGGAGATTAATATAATTAATCCCAATCAAAATGGGTTTATGGAAAATAGATTCTGTCAAAATAATCTGATTTTTTTAGGAGATTAAAAATGTAGTTGATGTAAGATTGTTTGACTTGGTACTGCACAACATTTTGATTAAAAATCTAGAATGATATAAAATTGACCTGGCACACATTAAATGGATTAAAAGCTGGCTAACTGATAGGTCTGCCAGTGTAACTGTAAATGGGGAATTATCATTGAGTAGGTGTGTTTTCTAATGGGGTCCCACAGAGATCTGTTCTTGGCCTTACGCTATTTAAAATTTGTATCAATGACCTGGAAGGAAACACAAAATCATCACTGCTGAAGTTTGCAGATGCCCCCCAAATGAGGGAGTGATAAATTAATGAAAGGACAAGTCACTGATACAGAGCAAGTTGGATCACTTGGTAAGCTATGCACAAGCGAACAATATGCATCTTGATATGGCTAAATGTAAATGTACACATCTAGGAACAATGAATATAGGCCATACTTACAGGACAGGTGACTCAATCCTGGGAAGCAGTGACTCTGAATAAGATTTGGGGGTCATGGTGGATAATCAGCTGAACATGAGCTCCCGATGCAATGCTATGGCAAAAAGGGTTAATGCAAGCCCTGGATGCATAAATGGGGGGATCTTGAGTAGGAATGGAGAGGTTATTTTATCTCTGTATTTGGCCTGGTGCAACCAGTGCTAGAATATTGTGTCCTGTTCTGGTGTCAACAACTAAAGAAGGATATTGATAAATTGGAGAGGGTTCAGAGAAGAGCCACGAGAATGATTAAAGGGTTAAAAAACATGCCTTATGGTGATACATTCAAGGAGCTCGATCTATTTAGCTTAACAAAGAGAGGGTTATGGGTTGACTTGATTACAGTCTAGAACTATCTACAGGGGGAACACATTTAGTGATGGCCTCTTCAGTCTAGCAGAGAAAGCTATAATACAGTCCAATGGCTGGAAATTGAAGCTTGACAAATTTAGACTGGAGATAAGGTGTACTTTTTTAACAGTGAGGGTAATTAACCATTGGAACAATTTTACTAAAGGTCACAGTGGATTCTCCATCAATGGCAATTTTCAAATCAAGATTGGCAGGGTTTATTTTTTTTAAGATATGTTCTTGGAATTATTTTGTGGAAGTCCTCTGGGCTGTGTTATACAGAAGGTCAGACTAGGTGATCACAATTGTCCCTTCTGGGCTTGGAATCTATGGAAATCTTAAGGTGGCAAACTGAACTGTTAATGTGCAGCCCTCCAGCTGTGGAGGAACTATGCCAACTTACACACTCACCAAAGATCTTGGTATATAGACAACATTTTCAAAAGCACTTAAATGACTTGGGAGCCTAAGTCCCATTGAAAGTCAGCCTAAACACTTCTAGAATTTTTACCCTATCCCTTCACTTCAGACTCTGCTATGTCTGTCTTATGTTGGCTTCACTTCTTCCCAATTCTAGTGATGCCACTACTTAAATCACTGTACATATTGAACAATTCTTGCTTTCCTGGATTTTCTTAAATATTATTCAACCACCTATTCTATTTAAAGGACAAAACCTCATTTCCTTATACAGCATCTTCAGTTCTGTTTTTCTTTTTCATGCTGTTTAATGTGAAGAAAATATGTTTGTTCAAATCCACTAGAGAGCCTTGCATTGAATGCGGTACATGACACACAGGGTAACTTAAATGACAGAGAGAGATTGTTTACAAACTGTAACAACCAGCACAGCTGGTTCAAATGGGTCATGTTTTCAAAAAGGCACTTAAGGTGAAGTTATATTCTAGAAAGAACAGGCCACTCATGCAAGTTATAAAAACATAGTCAAAAATGTTTACACAACTGTAAAATACTGAGACTAAAAATTATTTTTTCAAGGTTATTCATAGTGGGACTGAAAACTGCATGACTAATGTCCGTTGGAGGACTGGGTGTGCAAAGACTGTAGTACTGGGTCCATTATCAATATTTTAATTCAAGGAACAAACTAGCAGATTGGTACAACAGATGTAAATTTACAGCTTGTTGCCTCCAATTTGAATAATGCAATATGCAGAAAATACTACAAAGTGATTCTGAAATGTAAAGCAATAACTTTTTTTTTAAGTATTGATCTGAAGTGCTAAATGCCATATCAATTAAAGGCACAAACCAATCCTGACCCTGCAAATGTTATATGAGAACAACTTCTTGAAAGTCAATGGGCCTCCTTCCAAATGTAATATTGGGCCTGCTTCTACAACCCGTATGTGAACACAAGTTTAAGGTTATAAAATGATTAAAGTTTTCATAGTGCTGTAACTCACCCATACAAATTTAGCCTTGTATTTAATGAGTCCAGTCACTCATGAATACTTTATAGGCTCCCAGTACTGTACTGTAGTAGCTGAACACCTCACAATCTTGTTTATCCTCACAACACCCATGTGAGGTAGAGAAGTTCTATTATGCTTATTCTACAGATGGGAAACACGGGACTGCAAAGACTAAGATCAAGGCTTTCAAAGGTATTTAGGCACCGACCTTCCATTGAAATCAATTGGAGTTAAGCACCTAAATACCTCTGAGGATCTAGGCCTTTACGTGACTTGCCAAAACTGCCAGTCTGTCACAGACTAAGGAATTAAACCTGGATCTTCAAAGTCCTAGACTATTGCTCTAACCACTTCTTACCTCTCCCTCCTTTATATTGAAACTTAAAAATTAGAGATTTTTTTTTGCATCATTATTTTAATACAGTCATTAGAACTGGGACCTGTGTCTTTAAGGGCTGAGCTTCCTAGAAAGGGACTCTGGTTGGGGGTGTATGGTGAAGCTCTTGGTGCACGCAGCCCATTAGAATTGGACACAGAATAAACCAGTTTTGTTAAAATTACCTGAAGCATTAAGCAATCACTGAACACCACCCAACGTCACTGCCAGGTTGTGGGCAACCAGACATAGTAGTCAGAGTGAGAGCCAGAGTTTGTGGTCACAAGACATGAATTAGTTGGGTCAGGATGCCAGAAAGACAAAAGCAGGAGACAAACTGGAGATCAGAACCATAAGTCAGGCACCAGAGTCAGGCTGGGTCAGGATACCTGGAGGTCAGAGTCAGGAGACAAGCTGGAGGTCAGAACCATGCATCAGATGTTAGGAGTCATGCTGGGTCAAGATGCCAGGAAATCAGGGAGCAGGAGCGGGAGTCACACAGTCCAAACAGGATAGAGCCAAGCATTTCAGACAGTTTCCTGTTCCTGATGCAGGCTTAAGTAGGGTGTAACAGTCTGTACACCTCTGTCCACCCCTTTTTCAAGACTATGATAAATTTTGTACAAATGTGAGGTATCATTTGAAAACTCATAATTTGCTGATCATTATTGTCTTGGTAAAACGTATGGCAACATTGTATGTAAAGTTATAACATTCTACTGTATGATATTACTAAGAGCAACAACAAACCAGTTCCTCAGAGCCAAAAGGCAAGCTGATGTCTCAGTCACATGTCAACGAAATCAAATAGACCATAACCTGATTAAATGGCCATTCTTTGGCAGGAAAAAGGGTGTGAGTGAGAAATGTACATCTTGGAAAGAAACAGTTGGGAGGTCCCCAGCCCCACAGACTTTCTGTCTCCAGAACCCTACCTGAAGATGATTCTCAAAGTAAAGGAAAAGATATAAAAATGGGGGAATATATGTCCCAAATGATCTCTCCCTTCATCTTTGCTCATGGCATTGAAACACTTGGAGGACAAAGGACTGGAGAGGGATCATGGCTAAAAGATTCAGCCTGTAAGACTCCTGTAACATGTGGTGAGAGAGACCCTTTGCTTTGAATTCACTTTAGTTTAGGATTGCCACCCATCTGGGTTTTACCCAGACAGTCTGGTTTTTGGCTTCTGTGTCCGGTGCCATTTAGGATTACCAGGTGCCTGTTTTTTAAACCAGAAAGTCCAGTCGAAAAGGGAACCTAGCAGTGTCTGGACAGATGTACTGACTGGACACCAAAAGTCTGGTTACTGTGGGGCAGGGGGAGATGTTGGGTCATTAACCTGCACCAGCCACTGCTCACCCGGGGCATCTCCTTCCTGCAGGAAGGCTCCTTGTCAGGGTTCAGCAGCTCCTGTCCCAGCTGCAGAGCAGAGGCAGCCCAGCTGGGGGTCAGGTAGGGAGGCAGTGGCATAGCCAGGTTTAGAGCACAGGGGGAGCTAAGGTGACCAGACAGCAAGGGTGAAAAATCGGGACAGGAGGTGGGGGGGTAATAGGAGCCTATATAAAAAAAAGACCCCAAAATCAGGACTGTCCCTATAAAATCGGGACATCTGGTCACCCTAGGGGGAGCGGAGCTAAAAAAAGGCACCGGGAGCAAAAAAAAATGCTCCGCTCTGGCTGCAGCATAGGAGCAAAAGGCGTCCGGAGCAAAAAAAGGCACTCCCCCTGCTCCCCTACTGTAGGGAGGTGGAGATACTACAGTGAGCGATGGGCAGTGCGGGGAAGAGGAGCAAGCAATGGGGACAGGGCCTTGGGGGGAAGAGGCAGAGAAGGGTGTGGCCTCTAGGGGAAGAGGCAGAGAAGGGGCAGGGTCTCGGGAAGATGTAGAGCAGGGGGTGGAGTCTTGGGGGAAAGATGCAGGGAAGGGGGCAGGGCCTTGGGGTCCAGTTACCAGCAATTAGAAAGGTGGCAACCCTTACTTTAGCTTCACTTCAAGTTAGGTATGAGTTGCATTTTACCCTTGATTTGTTTGTAACCAATTCTGACTTTTATGCCTCATAACCACTTAAAAATCTCTCTCCCTGGAGTTAATAAAACTTGTTTTATTGTTTTATCTAAACCAGTGTGGGGCTGGGGGAGAGGCATCTCTCCCCGCCGCAGCCCTGAGCAGCGCTTAATAGGCTGCTGCACAGCTTAGAGGGAACTTAGGACCCAGGCCCACCCACTACTTCAGGCCCCAACCCAGGGACCCTGTAAATAGCATCCTCCTGCTGCTCCTCTGTAACCTCTGTCAATGCCACTCTGTTTCCCTAGACCACTTCCTCATGGTCCCAGCACCTTCTTCGCTGTTATCTCAAAGCCTCAGCTGCTCAGTCCCAGGAGCCAGCTACTGCTCTGTCCAAGGTGCTTATAGTTTTCTCAGTCCTCCAGGGACACAGTCCTTACTCCCTTGGCTCCCAGCAGCAACTGACCCTGCTTTGCTCGGAAGCTCTTTTTATATGGGCCCGCTGATCCCTGATTGGCTGTTCCTCGCAGCCCCTCTCCTATTGGCTGCTTCCTGTGCAGCCTCCCTAGGGCTCTATTAATCCCTTCTCTGCCAGTGTGGGGCGGATGCCCCATCACATGGAATCTCTTCTATGTTGTTTGATCTAATTCGTAGTAGGCTGGAAGGGCCAGTAAGAGGCTTTCTTTTACAGAGGCTCTTTTACATGTTGCCTCTAGGAGCACACCCGGCCCATGTCAGTATGCAATTCTGGCAGTTGTGATTGATAAAGTCTTCAGAGGATGACCATGCTTCCGCTATTGTTTGTTTTACTAATTTGGAGCGTGTCTGTCTCTATGGCCATGAGGTGTCTGATACAAAAATAAAAATAAAAATGACATAGGCCCCATGCAAAAATAAATGTGGTCAGTCCAATGGAAAACAGAGTAAATGAACCCTCCCTTTTGCTCTGAAGCTTGCTCAGGATTGGCCATCCTGGCTGTGAGCTGAAGATTCACATGGCAAACACTCCAGCCTGCAAGGGGAGGCCGAGCTGTATAATTTGTGCTGCTTTCCCCTCTGCCTTTCTACACACAACTTCCAGGTGTGTTCTAGTGACAGCTGTGGTTGAGGGCAGCCCATGGAGGCATGATCTCCGGTGACCAGCGGAAGCCACTTGGCCCGGGTGGCAGAGCTGTCTTGACTGGGCCTCCTGCAGAACTGCCCTTCCCCTGAAGAATTAGGCCGATCTTGAGGGGGATTAGAGGGAGGGTTCTGAAAGGAGGGGGGCCAAATCTCAGAACCGATGGAGTTAGTCAGACATGCTGAGCTTCCTCTTCTGCAGGTAGATGGGGAGAATGGGGCTTAGGTTTTGAAAATATATACCTACTTTAACCCCTGCCTCTGCTGACATCTCCCTACAGTAGCCCAGAGCCTAGGGATGACTTTGAATACAATGAAAGTGGCGTTAAGGCGCACTGCTTGTAGGTAAACCACCTCCAACAGGGAAAGCGTAGGTCTGAGAGTCACATGAATGGGGTAGTTACTCCTGGCTTTGCCACTGATTTACCATGTGACAAATCACATGTTCCCCAGGGTTCAATCCCGTGAGGTGATGAATATCTCCTGCAAGCTGCTCCCACTAGCTACACTTAAGGGTGCTTAGTACCTTGCAGGAAGAACTCATCCTGTTTTGGATCAGTCCCTTAATAGCCATCTGCCTCAGTTTCCCCATCCAACAAAAAGTGGGGTGGTAATAATTCCCTAGTTCACAAGGGTCTTGTGCGGTTTCACGTTGGAGATCCTTGGATAGCGCTCTGTAATTCCCAGCCATTATTGTATAAAAAACCATTAGGGTATCACTAATTACAAGGAAACCTTGGTAGTTCATAGGTAATGACTGGGAAGCCCAATGTTGTATGCAGTGTGGTTGTAGCCTTCTTGTAGCCCAGTGGTTCTCAACTGTGGTCCACTGCTTCTTCAGGGAAAGCCTCTGGCATGCTGGGTCGGTTTGTTTACCTGCCACGTCCGCAGGTTCGGCCGGTCGTGGCTCCCACTGGCCACCGTTCGTCGCTCCAGGCCAATGGGGGCTGCGGGACATGGTGTGGGCCGAGGGATGTGCTGTCCGCCGTGTCCTGCAGCCCCCATTGGCCAGGCACAACGAACCACAGCCAGTGGGAGCTGCAACCGGTCGAACCTGTGGATGCGGCAGGTAAACAAACCAGCCCGGTGCCTCAGGGGTTTTCCCTGAAGAAGCGGTGGACCACAGTCGAGAACCACTGTTGTAGCCAGACCTGAAGAAGAGCTCTAGGGTGGCTTGAAAGCTTGTCCCTCTCACCAACAGAAGATGGGCCAATAAAAGATATTACCTCCCCCACCTTGTACCTCTGGGAAGCCCAGTGTCAGTTCCCGCCCTTTGTGAATTAGTAAGCAAGCGTGCCACGCGCGAGTTTATTGTGACAGCTGTCGTTTAGTTGTAATGAGCTGCGAATCTCATCCTTCCCAGCCTAGCTGCAAACAGACGTAGTGTATTTTGTAAACACAGGGAAATGTTCTGGGAGCAGAGCACATCTTTTGTTGGGTGATGGTGGGGTGGGGTGGAGTCGCTGGCTTGTTCTGTGCAAATGCCCAAGGGCCAGATCCCGAGCGCCTATGCCCCCGGGGGAACTCACTGGAGCTCTCTGGGAATGGCACTGGCCCCAAGCATGCAGAGCCAGCTTCTTCGACCATGTTGCATTCTCTTGCGCTGAGCAACGGGCAACAATGCGGGGAGGGGAGGCGGGTGGGGGGTGTCTCAGAGAGGGAGAATGGGCAGGGGGGCATTTCTCCCTAGTCTGTACAAAGCGCTCGGTGCCTGCCTGCCTGAAGCAGTTAAATGGGGCAGAGTTAGAGCCCGGCTGGCAGATCGCTGCCCTGTGATATGCCAGCCACCGGGTGACGCAAGGGCTGGAAGGCTCCAACTAAACAAGCCATTTTCACCTGCGTAATCAGCGCTAGTGGAGCTTCAGCAGCAGCAGCAGCAGCAGCAGCTCTGAGCTACCCGCAGCCGCCCGGACTCCGAGCGGCCACCGCCTCCTCCCGCTGCCTTGCGAGCCAGAGCCGGGAAGCCAGCATGTCCGCGCCGCCGGATCGCCAGGAGCTGCCGCTGTCGGGCTCCGGGGCGCACTGGGCTGGGGCCGGGGCGGCGGAGCGCGCGGCTGGGGCGCAGCGGAGGGATGGAGACGGGGCGCAGCAGCAGCAGCTGCCGGCCGGCATCGCCAGGGAACACCCGCCCGTTACCATGGCGACTGCATCCACAGGTAAAAGGCGCGGTACCCAGAGATGCTCAACAAAGGGAGGCAGGCAGCATCCTCCCCTCCCCCCCAGCTCTGATCCCTGCCGGGCTGCAGGAGGGAAATGCTAAAGAACCAGAGAGCGTGGCCTTTAAAAATACCCAGGCGAGGGAGCGCGCTTCTACAGCGGCTCGGCCGAGTTCCCGCAAGCGCTTTGCGGTTCGCTGGGCGCCGCACGCCCTGCCTTGGAGCTTGGGGGAGGGGGCGTATTTCTGTCCGGACTGTCTGGGCTGGACCGTGATCTCCCTTACACCTGTGTCAATCCGGACTGATTGACTGAGTTCAAGGAGTTAATCCGCATTTGCTTCGGCGATCCCAATCTGGCCCTTGTTCAATTTCAACATGTGGAATTGATTAATTGAACTTCAGTATTTGGGGGGAGGGGTGTGTGTGTGTATTTTCTATTCGCTCTTGGGACACAGTTTAATTTAAATATTTCTTGTTGCTGTGTTTATTTCCCATTAGCTTGTAGGGGTGCATTTCACGTTGTTTGCTTTGGGGATGTATTTGGTTTCCCTATGCTTGGAAGCACCTTTCCTTTGGTAGGCTGTTAGCAGCAGGCACACATCTTCAGCTTCTGGGAGTTCATGGGAGAATTATTTGAGGAAAGTGCTTCTATATTTTCTCTGTGGTTTCCCCCCTTCCTTTCTCCGTTGCCAGCTGGTGGGGAAATCTAACTAACTATCTACATGTGGCAAGTTGGCTGCTCTGATTTAAATTCTTGTCCACTGGGAAATAGATGCCCCCATTATGCAGCTGCTCGGTATTAAACTTGGGTTGACTAAGTTGGAGGTGAGAGGCTTGGGGTCAACCTGAGTCCCAGTTATGCAATAACTGCAGATGCATCAGGGACAACATTTTGGGTTGGGTCCTTGTCTGATCTCCTACCATAATTCAGCACAAAAGACTTGCTGACCAGGAGGAACCCACGTTACATGACCATTTGTTGCCGGCTCTATTGTGGAGGCGCATGATTCCACTTACACACAGCCCAGGCTTTCTTGGTGGGTGTGTGCTCAACATGGATGTTTTGCTGCAGCCTTCCTGGCTGCTTGGTTCTTCTGGGTTTAATAGTGACATGGGGTCTAATGCCCATCTGCTGATGGAGACAATGTCATACTGTTTTAGAGTTTTGGGCAGGCAGTAAAATCTGCTTGATGTGCTGCTCATTAGCTAATCTCGGTGGTAGGTTGTGAAACGTGACTTTATATTGTCGAGGGAGGTATATGGCTTGTAATGTAAATGTAAGGTGTGTGTGTGTGTATAAAGGGTGGGGGTCCCTTGATAGAGAGATTTCCCTTAAAAGTAGAATCATACAAATGGCTGTGGGGACCTAATCTTTCTTTCTTCATTTGTGGCGAGAAACATGGCAATCCTGAAGCTCAGACTATATAAAGAACAAAGACGGGTGGTTTCTTGCACAGCACAGATCAAATCCCCACTCAGCTGAAAAACTGCGATATTGCCTACATTTAATGAAAGCTTCTTCGGTGTTGAATTTATCTGTCAGGTGCCACTGATGCTCTCCAGAGTGCACTGCATTAGAAAGAGACTAGTTAGCTGGTAAAGAAAATCATGGAGATGTTGCATTTGGAATAATCTACACAGAGGTGTTATAAATATATATATTTGTGCCAAACTTGGAGGGTGGGAGGAGAGCGAGAACTCAGCAGTACAAATACTAACTGATGCGTACCGGTTGCAGATTGATGAGACCCCAGATTAGCTAATAAATGTGCTAATGTTGTTACATTTAAAAATATTTTAAAATGAGTATACTCTTTCATGTGTATTGTATAATTTAAAAAAATGGGGGTGGGGGCAGCAGAGCCGATAGCACTGCATTCTACAGCACTCCATCCAATGAATCCACTGCATTCACACACAGCCGTCTCTTTATTTTGTTGCTATATTATCAGTGGTTTCTATGTTCCAAAGTATATAGATTATCACAATTGTTGTCTCCTTTCACAGGGGGAAGTGCATTGTTTACACACTCTTTCTATGTGATTATTTTTAAGTTCGCAAATAAGGGGCATTTGCATGTTGCTGTGTATGTGCAACTTTCCTGTGTTTCTTAAAAACAGTTGAACTCTGTTGTTTATAGGGTGACATCCTGCACCCTGAGCCTTGCTCAGGTGCGAGAGCTGTGAGATTAGGCCAACAGGGAGCTAGATGCGGCAAATGTCATCATAGAGAAGTTAGCCAGCTAATAGTCACTAGGTTGTGGAGACAGTTGGGGATAGTTTATGCAATAAACAAGACATGCAAGCAAACAAAACAAAAAATAGAATCACCAATATGTTTCCCAGTCACCCACTAGCCATCCTGCCTGTATGTTATATATCCCCTTCCTACACCCTGGATCTGTTGTTTTTCATTTGCCAGGCTACATGTTCCTTCAGTGTTTGGAAAGTGCCCTGCACATTATAGATGCTACTGACATACAAATAACTAAGAGTAATAACAGCATTTAATCATTAGCTGTGCAAAACTTTTTTGTTATGAAACCTGAAACCTTGCAAACTTTTCCTGGCTTTGGATTTTGCTATAAACTTGGAACTCAGCCAGGGACTGTTGAAAGGTACATGAATATTTTCAAGCCAACCTGGGCTCTGTTTTGAGCCAAACCAGCTGCATGTCAAAATGATGTTAGTGGCTTTTATGTGATTTAGGAGTGAAATCCAACCATTTTTACAGGGGTTTCACTCCGAGCGTTTGTGTCCAACTAAAACCAGGGTTGACTGAAACTGAAGGAAAGGTTCACATGAATTCCTGATGGGGAGCGGGAGTGAGATATAGCTGTGCTGCATAGAACTCTCATAATTAGACCCTGAGATTTCTCAAGCAAAATCTGGGCTATGAGAAGCTACGGTTTCCACATCTGTTAATTCTCCTGCATGGCTGCTATATTAGACATCACTGTGGTGACTCTTCATCCCTAGAGGGGCAAGATGAAAGAGGTGAGGTACTGCTGCTTTTGTATGTGGCTCGGCTCTTTGTGCTGAGAATGGTCTTCCCCTCCCAAAATGTGAACTTGGTTGAGGGCAAGAAGCACTGTAGGCTGATCCTGCAAGATTAAAACAGCAGTGGGAGATTGCTGAGCATTTGTATGTTTCTGAAGAAAGCTCCATGCCACCCAACACACCATCTGCACATGGATTCTGCTATTTATTTTTGTCCATTGACAGTAATTAAAATTCTTTGGGAAAAAACATTTCCCAAAATATTGCACAGGCTGATATCAGGCGTTTTCTGGCATAAACACAAAATGACAGAATGGCTCGGGGTAGATTATGGCCC
The DNA here is from genome assembly GCA_033296515.1 of Macrochelys suwanniensis. Lineage (NCBI taxonomy): Eukaryota > Metazoa > Chordata > Testudines > Chelydridae > Macrochelys > Macrochelys suwanniensis. Next base: position 12,968,438 of record CM065781.1, on the reverse strand, counting down.
CCAGTTGGGGTTTATTAGTGGGATGAGGAGGGAGTAGGACACAGCAAGCCCTTTCCACCCTCACCACAGCAGAACCCTGGGAGAACAAGTAGGGTATAGGCTGGTGCAGCCAACTGATATCTCCAGTGGGGCAGAAGTGGAACTATGGCTTCTCTCCAATTCCACACAGACTGACAGTTCAGGGCTGGCACTGAAAGGTATACATACTGCATTCCAGGCTGGATTAAGGGTATAAGCACTACAGGCCTGTGCCCAGTGTTGTCAGATGCCACCGATATGGTGCTCTGCTCTATTTAATGTTTATAACAGTCGGTTGCGTGCGTGTGTTCCCTCTGTATGCTGTTCCAGCTCTGCGCAGATAGCTGACACAGCAGACCCCGAGAGAACCCCCAATGACCACAGACTCCGATAAGGTATGAAGGCACCAGGCCAGGTTTATTGTCAAACGAAGCACAGTAATAGTTTCCAGCAGACTCTACAGGACATACTACGCATATGTGACCGCTGACAATGGACACAGCTCAATCAGTGGCAAGACACTCCACTGCCCCCTAGGCCGGACAAAGACAACTCCTCAGGGGTAAATTCTTATACACAGGTACAAACAAGTTACACATCACTCCTGACGTATTGAGGTGCAACCCCTCTACGCAGTAAGGTGTCGCCTCTCACCTTGTACATGTTGGTTCGAACAAAACAACTCAATCCATCATATTACCCTTTTGCCCGTCTTTAAGATGGGTCAGCTTGTTCCTTGTTATGTGTGTGGAATGTGCAAGTATCGGAGTGTTCTGATATCTAGTGTCCAGTACCTTTTAGGTATGTATCTTTTTGCAGCATTAGCCCTTTCCTTGCCAGCTTCTGTGAGCAGGGCCTGCCTCTGGCTCACAGCGTAACTTTGCTTTATGTTAGCAAAGTTTTGACCATCACTTTAGCTCAGGCCTTAGGCCTCCTACTGGGCCTCTGATACAAGGGTTTATGTTTCAGCGCCTCATCTTACTATACCCAGGGCTCCAATTCCCAGGATCACAAGAGGAGGTCATAATCTCAGGTTTCATTATTATTTTATTATTATTTTTATTTATTTTATTTTAAAGAGTACATTTCTAGCCCACATGCTTGTGAAGAAAAGCTTGAAAATGTGACCTGAATTTAACTGATGCAGGGACATCTGCCTGAGTCTGCAGAGAGCCTGAAACAATCGCTCCAAGATGGGAGAACTGCTCCATGCACTGTAGTAGGGTGTGAATTCCAAGAGCCATTGCTCTGGGGGCCCTGCCAACATCACCCCAATAGGATTTGGTGTGTGGCAGAAGAAGAGTGGAGCAGGCCTAATCCCCCTACCTACCTAAACAGATACACCCTTACTGCTGGGTAAGGCCTGGGGCTCACCCCTGTGGCCATTCTCACCTCCTTGTGGAGGGAGAGGGGCCCCCTTCCTCTAAGTAAAGAAAGGGCCCAACTGCTGCTCTTGAGGGGAAATGTGGGGCTTGATGGGACAGCCCCTGCTCCTTTGGGAGGGGCTTCCCTTGCCACTACTACTCCAAGTTGGGAGAGGTGGGGCATGGCACAGGCTGCAGAGGCAGAACCAGAGTTGCCTTAATCCGGCCCTGACTGTACCCTCGCAATGGTGTAGCAGCTGCTTCTCCTGCCCTTAGCCCCCTGAACTCCAGCGGCATTCAGCCTGCCTGCATCTGCAGATAGTGTATGTCCCATAGCTGGTGTATTGCCCCTCGCGTCCTCCCTAGCCCAGCTGTGGCGTTAACCCCTGCAGCATAGCCCTTTTGTTTTTAAATATGGTGGTCCTACTTGATTCCTTTAGCTCGACATGTGACAAATGTCCCTAGCAGAAAGTGCTGCACAGCCAAGCCCTTAAGGGCAGTAGATTGCTGATTAGATTGATATGCGTAGTTGAAAGCTCAAAATTAAAACGGAGGGAGGGAAAATGATGCAAATCTTCAGGCAAGGCTGACAGCTGCATCGTGCCCTCTCCAACATGTACACGGCAGCTCCTAAGAATAGGCACAAAGCCAGTGGGTCTGCAGCTTCTGCTGCAGCCGCCCACCATTCCCCTTGGCTCCCCTGCACAAAGCTTGCTCGCTTGGGCTGTGAATGAGCTGGCGCGCCGTTCGGCCCAGAATACGCCTGCCTCCGTGTTGATACAGCTTAGCTCATAAATCATTTTCATTTGCTTTTCCCCTGTCTCTGGGGCTATCTAGGTGCCAGAGGCAGCAAGGGCAGCATGACGACGACAAGACAGGAAGAGAATTTTCAGTGGTTTTCAGGGTAACAAGCTCTTGAGAAAAACACTGACGCTGGGCCTGAGGCTCGACTCTTAGTCAGGGAAAACTCTCATTTGAGTCAATGAGTTTGGGGAGTTGGATTGCTACCCACGTAGCTACACTGCACAGGCTTTGTGCACCTACCTGGTCACTTCAGCATCCCTGAACATCAGAACATTAGCTAATCAACAGGTTGCTGCAAGGACATGGTCGTAGTGTCTACGATACAGTCATTTCCACCCCCTCCCCCCTTTCAACGTCTGATATTGAAATGTGTTTTCTTAGCAGATGTTTTCATCCTCCCGCCATTGAGGGTGGCTCACGATGTGAATACTGGGCTCCTGGCATTTCATCATTGAATTGTTGTGGAAAGAAGAGCTATAGGTATCAGAGGGGTAGCCGTGTTAGTCTGGATCTGTAGAAGCGACAAAGAGTCCTGTGGCACCTTATAGACTAACAGAGGTATTGGAGCATAAGCTTTTGTGGGTGAATACCCACTTCTTCAGATGCATGCAGTGGGGAAAAAAAAGAGATTTTTTTCCCCACTGCATGCATCTGAAGAAGTGGGAATTCACCCATGAAATCTTATGCTCCAATACCTCTGTTAGTCTATAAGGTGCCACAGGACTCTTTGTCGCTTTGGTAGTATAGTGATACCTGCCCTAAAAGCGACCTCCCTGTATCTAAAGCAGCCACTTTAAAATATGTCCACAATGTCCACTAGTCTTATTCACAACCTAGTTAGAGCCTTCAGGGTGAATTAAGCCCTAGTTTGAAAGTGATTTAGGTGGAGTTGTACATACTTATGCCGAAACAGTATTTGGCTCCTCTTGTTCTAGGTAACCAGATTTTTCCCGATGGCCCCTTGTTATTAATCCCTGAATAATTTTTGAAATGCCCCAGCAAATTAAGAGGTTGAACCAGATTATATTATAGAGGCTCCTTGCAGCCCAAACAATTCTATGATTTGATGTAGAATTTGCAAAAAGATATAGGAAAAAAAAGTAGATTCATTTTTGGATCTATACCTTACTAAAGTTCCCTTACAGCTTGACTGTGCAATCCAGTCTGTGGCAAGCCAGTACAGTGTGCATTTCCTTAGCGTACCAGTCATTCAAACAAAATTCTTCAGAATGTCACCGCCCAGCACTGTGCCTCAGTTTCCCCATCTGTAAAAATGGGGACTGTGATACTTGCTCTCCTTTGTAGGATGCTTTGAGGTTTATTGGAGAAAATTGGTGTGTAAGAGCTAAGTGTTGTTGCTGTCGTTATTGCATACAATCTGTATGGTAATAGGATTTCTCAAGCCCATGGAAATCAAATTCCAGGGAAAACTCTGCCATTTCCCCACCACTACTGATGTGGAGGGTATCCTGCTAAAGCTAGCATCAGCCTGTATATATGTGATGGCCTTTTGGCTGTTAAATAAATTGATGACCCTGGGGGAAAAACTGGTCACAGCCAGTATTTTCGTGTCTCTGCCCTTGCCCCCCACCTTAACTATTAACCAATAAGGGTTACAAATGACTTGAGGAGGACCAGGAAGAAGAAGGAGACAAGATGGGTAGGGAGGGGAGAAGTCACTCACCTATGATGTATTAATCCCATAAATCAGTAACAAGCTGTTTTATATATCGAGGCGGGTGGGGGGAAGAGAAGTGGAAGGAGATGTGAGGAAGGAAGAGTGACATATGCTCTCATTCTACTTATAAGGTCTGTATCCAGTTACTTACTGTGCCTTATTACCCAGGGGAAAGTTTGAGTAGATCCTGCTGACTCACAGAACCTGGTGAGATAAGGCCCTTTGCATCTACAAACATTGCTGGGGTCATTACATGCTAGGGGGGACTAGACACCTTTTCTATTATTTGATTATGGATACATCTGTTTTATATTTACTTACCAGTTGAGATTGTAATTCTTCTTCCTCCAAAGTAGTGCAAAAGCATATTCAGGTTTTGCATTTTGATGACGCATTTATGTTCTAATTTTTATTGTTCTCCCTCTCTCTTCTCTTATTGCCAGATCAGAGCAATTTACAAATGCTTGGGTTTTTTTAACTGAAAAAATATGACATAGCAAAACTTCTTTCCTAAGAATAGAATATTATTTGTAATGAATACTGTAAATAAGATGAAGTAAAGATACATAGTAGTGTATGTTTAGCATGATTCCAGCTCTAAGAAAGACTTTTCAGTGCATAGTACTTTCATGTCTAAATATAGTTTTTATTCAGGGTCAGTTATCTGGTCTATATCTTTCTAACCATCTATAGGAATACTATGTCTGTAGGCAAGTAAATTCGCTGAGACTTACCTACAGATTTTAGGTTCTCATATATGAGAGCAGTTAAGCACATGCTTAAATCCATTTCCGTTGAACAAAGCACTTAAGTGTGTTTTCCTAACTTCAGTGGGGCTTAAGCACATGCTTAAATGCTTTGCGGAATAGGGATGGGCGTATTTAAGCATGTGCTTAAAGTTACAACTGTAGTTTGCTGAATCAGGGACTAGGTGATGTTAAAGACGCAGAATGGATCAGTGGTAGAACTAGAACCCAGGGACTAGAACCCAGGAGACCTGACTGCCTCGGTTTATCAGTGTATAAATGGATGCACTAATACTCCCTTCATCGCTAGAGTGTTGAGAGAATTCACACTTACAAAGCACATGGAGATCCTAGAATGAAAGTTCTTCTAGAAGTGCACTGTTGTTGTTATTTAATCTATTATATGCCTCCAGGTCATGCTCAAAAGAAAAAGGCAGCAAAGAGTGGAAAAGGATTTCAAAGCATAACCTATACCAGCCTGTCTCTTTCAGATACCAGGAACAGTGTATATATTCTTTATATTTTAATATAGCTTAGAATTGGATTTTTTATATTTAATTGAATAGCTGACATCAAGGAGTTCTTAGAATATTTCAGTTATTGCGATTATTAGATGCCTGCCTTTGCTACAGCATTCAATTATCATGAGATCTTATATGATAATGTAGCCATTTGCTCTGAGATTAGTTTGACACAATTGCCATTAACAGCCGCTAGCATCTCTTTGTGCCGCAGTGACAAGGCCCTCAAAAAACATGCCACACGGAAGTGTATGCCCCAAAACGTAAATGAGGGGGAGAAAGAGGATGGAGTTAATCACAGGGCATGGCTTTCTGAACCATGAAAATCCTGTAAACCCCATATAATGATACAAGTTCTGGCTTGCATTGGGTCTTATATGGTGGGGTCCCCTGCACTGAATCACACCCATTTTTCTTTCCTTGAGTAGTGCTGAATTTACTAACTGCAGTTGAATTATTATTATTAGCAGTAACATTAAAGACATCTTCATCCTGATCAGGAATGAACGAACGTATGGGGCAGTTTTGTACAACATAGTAGGAAAAATGTCCATAGGGCCATGTGGTACATTTTGTGGTTTCCTGGTCCCAGAATCCTCTTCCCTTGTAAACATTAACTGACTTTCCATTGTAGTCTCCTTAGGAGAGTTGGGGAAGATCTGTTAGATTTTGGTTTAAAACCTCCACCCCTGAAGCCCTGGGCACAATAACCCCGGAGTTACAAAGCAGCCCTTCTCCTTGCTCCCCCTCTATCACATATCATTCAATCACCAGTCAAGTGACTGATACAGCTTAAAAACACCGGACAGAAATCCCATCCTCAGCCTTCCACCATTAAACAGCCGGGCTTCGCAGCACGATTGTAAGGCGAATGAATTCAGGTATCAAAGTCAAGGGAGGCCTGCTGATTTACACGAGTGAGGATATGGCCCCTGCCTGATGTGAACCTTCAATCAGGGCTTTAAAAATATGCAGAGGCCTTTTTCAAGGAATAGAATGAGAGAAGGGCTTGATCCCGCACCATTAAAGTTCTAGCAATTTTGGGCTGGAAGGGACCTGGAGAGATCATCCAGTCCAGCCCCCTGCGTTGACACAGGACTCAGCATACCTAGACCATCCCTGACAGGTTTTGCCATTGATGTCAATGGGAGCAGGATTAGACCCTTAGGAAGGAAGCAAGACTGCCTGAGAAGGAAGGGTTGGTTTGTTTTTAATACAATCCCTCTTCTGTGCTACTGTTTGTTCTGTCTGTGGCAGTGCAGTGAAGGAGGAGCTAGATACACTGAATCCACAGTATGTGAACAAAGTTGTTTGTTGTGTCAGCATGAGATGGGATTGTACGAAGTGCTGCTTCTCAGGGCTGGCAGGCACTTGTTGCTCATCTGAATGCCACCCACAGCCTGCACTATGACTAAGCAACCCAACGATAGCATCTTGCACACCTGGAATGTGCAAAGCACCTGACCCAAGCACAGATCCCAGCACACTCGCGTCCGCGAGAGCATCTCTCTCACTGAGTTTGATTTTAAACTAGCACTCAGTAGCAATAGAAAAAGGCCAGATTCTGGAACAAGACTCAATATATTCTGCCAGAGCAGCACCGATGCTCAGCCTTATTCAGGTCAGCAGCAGTCCCCTCCCAAGCTACAGAGTATTCCTGCCAGCAGCAGAAATAATCTGTGTGGGCTGCGCACAGGGAGCATTGCTGGGTCATGAGGGGTCAACACACAAGCAGGCAGATAGATTGTTGTGACCAGCCCCAGAATTCCTGGCCTCTGCTCCTGTTATGGAGTGGTCTCCCCCAGATGTTTGGGGGGCCAGAGGGAGGGACATGAGCATTACCAGGTGCAGCCCATTTCTACTTTGCAGAATACTGTGTTTCTGGCTAATGTCTATGCAGCTGGCATGAGGGGCCTCTCTTCTGGTGCCCGCAGTTTATAGGCATAAATAACCACAAGTGCAATTTAGATCATTTAGACACTTAGGCCCTGATCCAGCAAAGTGCTTAAGCATATCGAATCATAGAAATGTAGAGCTGGAAGGGACGTTGAGAGATCATCAAGTCCAGCCCCCTACAGGCATTTGTCCAACCTGTTCTTAAAAACCTCCAATGATGGGGTTTCCACATCTCTCTTGGAAGCCCATCCTAGAGCTTAACTACCCTTATAGAGTGGCAAAGAGTCCCGTGGCACCTTATAGACTAACAGACGTATTGGAGCATAAGCTTTCATGGGTGAATACCCTTTTGTGAGTGAATACCCACTTCTTCTGAAGAAGTGGGTATTCACCCACGAAAGCTTATGCTCCAATACGTCTGTTAGTCTATAAGGTGCCACAGGACTCTTTGCCGCTTTTACAGATCCAGACTAACACGGCTACCCTTATAGAGCTTAGCTACTCTTAGGCCCACGTGTCCACGTATGATTCATTTTAAGCATGTGTAGTCCCATTGACTTAAGAACTTTGCTGAATTGGAGCCTTAAATACTGGCTATACAGCTTCATCTTGCAGGCACAGAAAGGAAGGGAATTATTTAAAAATAATTGGTAAAAACGTAGTTCCTGATCTTATGAGGTATGAAGCATCTTCTGATCCGTGTTCAGCACATCTCAGGAGATGCTATGTACCTCACAGGATCATGTCATTAATTGTTATCACAGAAATGATCCTATGTACCTTTGGTAAACATCATAGACCAAGGGAATGATGTAAATTGGAGTATTAGTCTGCTCTAAATTTTAATTGATACAACTGTCATACTTCTGTACCAGATATGGACTGGTGACAGAGCTTGCTTATACACACCACATGTGTTCATCATAAGACTACTTAATGCTTTGCCAGGTATGGCTGAGGTTCTTTTAAAAAGGTATTTTACACACAGTGCCACCTACTAGCTGAAAAGTATAATACAGTTTAGCATTCCATTACAGCACATTCCATTACAATATTTAGACTATCCCGCTGTCTTTGAAGTTCAGTGTGTATCAGTCTGTTAAGTGTCTCCGAATCATATTGGTTTTCTAATTGCATGACCTGACCATGTAACAACTTGGTCATCAGGCTGTCCATGAATTGCAATGACTGGCTGTGGTTGGTTTGGAATCCTTGAGTCTTCTTCTTGTTCTGCATCTGCCATCTGTAGAGTTTGCTCTGTTGATTGTTCTTTATGAGGAACAAACGGTAGATGTCAACAGTTTCTGTTGAGCTCTCCACTGTTGGTCTCGATCACATGTGATCTGGGTGCTGAATTATTTTTCTTTACGAGAGCTGGAGTTGTCCATCCTTTTTCTCCATCCAATTTGACATGAACACGGTCACCAGGCTCTAGATCTGACAGTTCTCTGAGTGACGTCTGTTGTAAAAGTGTTCATAAGCTCTTTTAGGGCATGTCTACACTGCAGTTAAACACCAGCAGGTGGCCCATTTCAGCTGACTTGGGCTCAGGCTATGGGGTGTAGATGTTCAGGCCCTGCTGGAGCCCGGGCTCTGGGACTCTCCCCGCTACCAGGGTTCCAGAGTCTGGGCTCCAGCCTGAGCCTGAACATTTACACTGCAATTAAACAGCCCTGTAGCCCAAACCCCATGAACCGGAGTCAGCTGACACGGGCCAGCTATGGGTGTTTAATTGCAATGTAGACCCATCCTTAGTGTTTTTGTTCAGTTTGGCTACTCTCTTCATGCCTGGTCACTTTGGAAATAGGTTCTTTTCAAAAGTTGGAACAGTCGTTCTGTGTTGTCCTCCCATCAGGAGTTGTGCTGGACCATATCCAGTAGCTGTTATTGGTGTGATCTGTAACTCAGAAGAGCAAGGAATGGATCTTCCTGCTGTAGGATTTTCTTGGATGTCTGTACAGCTCTCAGCCTCTCCATTCACTTGTGGGTCATGTAGGCCACAGCTACTCAAACAGCAAAACAGTCTGAATTGGTGAAACAGCAAAACCTGGAGTGTTAAAAGTCATTATCATAAAATCCCCAAGGTAAGGAAGTTTATCAGTTTTCTCTAGGTTTTGCTGTTTCATCATTTCAGATTGTTTTGCTATTTGAATAACTGTGGCTAGGGTTAAATCTTTCTTCAATTGTAGCTGCTGTGAAAGGTTTTTATCTGTGAACCCAATAACTTGAGCTGCCTGTCTCTAATATTTTCATGTTTTGCATTTTGAAAACCATAGTTTTCAGCCAGTGTATGGAGAGCTCTTATAAAACATTCAATATTTCCCCCTGGTTCTTGAATTGTCAGATGGAAAAATACTCTATCACAAACCACATTTCTCTGAGGTATAGAGTATGCATCAAAAATAGCCAGAACCCTTTCATAGTCATCTTTGTGGCTGTCTTCAGTAAAGTCAAAGGAGTTAAAGATATGCTGTACCTCCTTCCCTATAGCATAAATTAAATAAGATATCTATATATCTCCAATTTCTCTGTGGAGCTTGGTAACAATGTGAAATGTTGCAAAATATTGTTTCTAGTCTGTCCATTCTGAAGGTTTGTCAAAGCTAAGGTTCTCGGGGGCATTGAAGAGTGACATGTTGATGAGATTCTGCAAACTTTATTGCTTTGTTCCTTCTGTTTCTGTTCTTAGTTTACTCCTGACACCATGTCATGTGCTTCTGTACCACATATGGACTGGTCACAGAGCTTGCTTACTCACACCAGATGTCTTCATTATAAGATCCTTTAATGCTCTCCCAGCTGTGGTTGAGGTTTGTTTTAAAAAGGTGTTCACATACAGTGCTATCTAGTGGCTGAACAGTATAATACAGATTAACATTCCATTTCTCATCAGCCTTCATGGTCCAGTTCCTCTAAAGCTGATTGTTTTATTCCCTTTGGTAATCTTCCCCATTTCTTGTTATCATAATATTAAGTTAATGTTGTAGCTGTTCTCTTTATTGATCTTGTAAAATTATCATTAACATTTAATGCATAATTGTGTCTTATGATTTCTAGGTTGTCCCGAAAGCCAGCAGATACAATATAAAACTCTTAGATCTGCAGGCTGCAGAAAAAGTTTTGAGTGAAAAGTAAAAATTCTAAGAAAATGGGTCAGAATCAGAGCAAGCCCCTAAGCAATTAACCTGCTCAGAAAACTCTCTTTATGAATGAAAGTGTACTTGTTTTCAGAATACGTGGTGGTAGAGTAGATCTCAGTTTATTGCTCTCTGCACAATCAGAAGTCTTTATAACAAAGTGGCCCACAACTGCCAGCTCCTTCAAAGAAGAAAAAATTGACTTGTGTCTCCCTTGCACATTTTGGACCAAATTTTTTAAAGGTTCTGTCCAATTTTGCACTTTCAAAATTTCATACTTGCACATGAAATAAACTGAATGCACAAATGGGAAGATGGGCAAGCAAGCAGTTGCTTGCTTGCACAGATGTGGTATCACTGAGTGCAAATGAGTGCATGGTCATTTTTTTCATGAACAAAATAAAGAGCCAGTGTGAATGTCCTCTGAAAATGTGGACCAACATCCCTAATTATGCCAGTTGACCAAGTCCAAATTTCCTGCATTTTGAGGTTTCAATATAAAAAAATCATCACTAATGTTAAGTTTTGAAATATCCTCTCCCTCTGAAAACTTTCACAAAAAAATTAGTAAAAAATGTGTTTTGTTTTGACCTAGCCGTTGAGATGTTTGACATTTTCAAAAATCAAAACCTTTAGAAGAAATTTTGACTTAGTTTGAAAAAACTATTTTAAAAAATTAATAAATTCTTGCCAAATTCAGAAAAGTTTTGTGTTTTCTTCTTCTTTCCTATCAGCTCTAGATGTCAATAAGATTTAGAAATGTACTTGATCTATTGCTGGCCCTATAAGAGAAAATACAATCTTTATCTGTCTAAATTGGAGCAAGATAAATGATATTTTTAAAGCATTAGGTTATTTTTATTTTGTCCAGTAAATTTCTATATTCTATTTTAGAATTACCACCACATGCAACAGTGGAACTTCTATACTTTAAAATTACTGTAAGGGGTCCTAGATAGATGGCTTTGAGGCGCTATCATGGTTAAAAGCAAGGATCCATTGCCATTTCTTTGGATTTTTGTCTTGTCTTTCTAACATGCTGTAATTCAGTTTCCAGATATGCAGGTCAGAGCTAAGGTGACACTTTTTGCGATGTAATGCTCTATAGCATGTAGGAATTATACTTGCACTTTGACATAGCAAATGGACAGTGTGTAATCTCTGTAATATTTATCCTGTAATGAAGTTATCCTGTGCAGCTATCTATCTATCTATCTATCTATCTATCTGTAAGGGGATAACAGTCCCCTTACTAACATTCAGAGCTCCCAGTACCAAAAGGGGAAGGGTCGATGGGACTGACAGTCCCCAGGGGCAATGGGGAGAGGCCAATGCTCCAGGTCAGCCTGATTGACAGGGCGGGCAGGCGAATCAGGGGGTCAGGAGGTCAGGGTAAATCCCGTCCTCCGTGTGAGCTGAAGTTGCCTGAGTCAGAGCTGAGCTGGGCCAGATCTGGAGGGGCCAGAAAAGCAGCCCAGAGAGACAGACCTGCCCTGGGAGCAGAGGTGCAGCCCAGAGACAGACCTGCCCTGGGGGGGAGAAGCTGCAGCAGCCAGAGCCAGAGGGCCCAGGGCAGCAGCCCAGGGAGCTAGAGGCAGAGCAGCAGCAGCCGTGCAGAGGCAGAGCGGTGGAGCTGGAACTGGAGCAGTCCGGAGCCGGGTGTGGTGAGCAGCTGGGGAGAGCGAGGGGAACCCTGGGCAGTGGGCCCAGCACAGGGAGACGCCTCAGCCAAGAGGCCCTGCAGGCCAGACTTGCAGGGGGATCGTAACCCCGACAGGGCGGGGGCGACGCTGGGGAGAAGGGTCCTGCCACCCAGAGCCTGCGAGCGTGTGGCCACCGCCAGAACAAGTGTCCAAGCCACAGCGTCCCTGCAGCACAGCCAGGGCCTGAGAAGGAGCCTGGGACTTACACAGGAAACAGACTGAACTGCCCTGACATTGCAGAGACACTGTTGTGATGTTCCCTGCCACAGAGCGGGGTGATGTGTTTTCATTAGCCTTTCCCATTTTTCCTTATTCCTGTTACAAATTAATTGTTAATTAAATAATTTGCATTTGCTTTCAATTGTATGCAGTGATCAGTGGGTCAGGGAAGCATCCTGTTTAGAGAGAGTACCCTGGAGTGGGGACACCCTACCCCCTGACCTAGGTGACCACAGCAAGGTTGGGGGTCGAGCCCCCCAGGAATCCTGGGCCCAGCCTTGTTGGGGGTTACGAGGACTCTGCCAGACAGAAGAGTGCAAGGGGAGTCCTCGAGGGCAGGGAGGCCTCTGGGTAAAGGAGGTGGGAGCGAGGACTCAGCTCCTTCCGCTAGCCCATTTCACCGGGGTAGTGCAGAGACGAGGAAAGTTCCCCACAAGAGCGGGACTATTCCCCCGCTTACATAATTGGCGTCACGAACAGGATCCTATCCACAGGGTCCACCCCATTGGTTTACTGGTTGAGTTCTGGTAGCACTGTCCAGGCCTAGTCAAGAACCCTACCATGGCTCAAATTGCACAACTACAGGCCCAGGTTGCTGAACTTCAGCGCAGATTGTCAGACCAAGCTGAGTCATTACAACAAGCTAGAACAGAACAGAGAGAAGCCTTATCACTGGCTAAGGCTGTAATAGACCAACAGGCAGCAGAAGCTAAGAAACCCCCTACTATTTATGTCCCACGGGAGCAGAAGGTCACAGAGTTTGGTGGCTTCCCGACCAGAGCAGGAGACATTACAGTAGAGGAGTGGGTCAAGTCTGTGAAGACAGCTCTGCGTGTGCTAAGAGTACCTGAGGAAGACCATGTGGACTTCATAGAGGAACACCTCAAGGACCAGGCGAAGGCCACAGTAAAGTTCATGGCAATGGCAGACAAGAAAGATGTGAAAAAGGTGTTTGAACTCCTCCTGGAAGTGTACGGAGACAAGGTACCTATTGGAACTCGACTAAAGGAGTTCTTTGAGAGAAAGCAGGAGCCCGGTGAAACTATCCGGGCATACGCATATGATCTTCAGGAGAGAATGAGCAAAGTGGAGCGGCGAGATTCTCAACGAGTTCCAGACCCAGATATGTTTCTAAAAGAGCAGTTGGTGTTGGGGCTCCGGGACGACTCCCTCCGACGTGAAATGAAAAGGAGGTTTAAGGAAGAGCCCAGTAAAAAGTTCCATGAACTCATGCAGGCTGCCATTATATGGTCAGAAGAAGAGGAAGTTCCTGGGGCAGAGAGGGCCAAGCCTAACCCCCATACACAAAGTGGGGGCCTAGTGAATGCAGCTGCTGGGGAAAAGGCCCTGCCCCAAACACAGCTAACATTGGAAAGCCTAAGTGAAGCTGTTCAAAAACTGGCTGTCCAACAGGGGGAGATGATGAAAGTGATGACTGAGGTGATGAAAGGAAATACCTCCACTAATGTGCCAAAATATCCAAGAGCTCCAGGATCCCGAAGATCTCCACTGAAGGACGAGCTAGGGAGGTACATTTGTTACACCTGTGAAAGGCCAGGACATACTAGCCGAGATTGTACACTGAGAAGGAGACCAGAGTCCCAGGCACTCGAAATCGATGGGGCACCAGGAGCGAGTGGTCCATCTACAGTAAAAGGCCAAGCAGTGGCAGAAGGATTCCTAGGCCTGTCCTTGGTGGAAAATCACTCTGCATACAGTGTTGAGAGGAACATGGGCAGCACCAGCATATCTAGTGACTTCTGTAAGCGAGCATTTGGAGACTGTCTAACTGCTGAAGTATGTATAGCAGGGGTAAAAACCAGATGTTTGTTAGACACTGGCTCAGAAGTCACCACCATTACTGAATCACATTTTCAAAAATATTTGAAAGACAAAGAGCTGACCATGCACAACACACAGTTTGTACATCTAACAGCAGTTAATGGACTGGCAATCCCAGTGGTGGGATGCCTCGAAGCAGACATCGACTACATGGACCAGACACTGCCAGGGAAATGCATCTTCATCCTGAAAGACAAGGCCTCTGAAGGGAGCCATATAGGAGAAGGAGTCCCAGGGATTCTAGGGATGAACATCATTAGTGAGCTGAAAGAGCTACAGTTGCCAGTAAAAGGAACCAGGAGGATGAACCGTCATGGGCATGCTAAGAAGAATGCTGTGCTGAGTGGAGTACTGGCTCAAGCGGAGAGGCAGAGTCATTCCCTGGGCCCCACAAGGTGGATTGGAAATGTTAAAGTCAGCAGAAACCGGAAGACCATTATTTCTCCTTGGAGAGAGAAGATGCTTCATGAACGCTGCTGGATGCCAGGAAATACCAATGAATATCGAGTGCTGGTAGAGCCTACATCTGGGTCAAGCCTACCTAATGGACTTCAGTCAGCCAATGTACTGACTAGTGCCATCAAAGGAAGAGTACCAGTGAGTCTTTTAAACCCAAGCGTGAAGGCTATGGAGTTGCAGCCTGAGGAGGTGATCCCTCAGGTGAAGGTAACATTTGGGGAGAAGGGAGAACAAGTTACCTTTCCTCAAGAAAGATGTGGTGGCAGACTGCCAGTTCCAGTTCAAGCGGCATGCCAAGGGCTGATTCCTGCACAGGTGGCTAACTTAAGGGTGTTGCCAGAGAAGCATCAAGAAGCCTTTTCTAAGGATGAGGTGACCAGTTTTGATGACTGGGTCAAAGGTGTCCATGACAGGCCAAAGACAGCCAGCAAAGTTGCTCTCAGTTCAGCTGAAGACACAGCCCAAAGTAGGAAAAGGACTTATGATCGCAAGTCCAGTGGGGCTCTCATCAGGCCTGGTGACCGTGTACTAGTTCGTAACCATAGACAACAGGGGCGTAATAAAATACAGGACAAGTGGGAGTCAAATCCCCACATTGTAGTTGCTCACAACAATCCCGAGCTACCAGTTTACACCATCCGGCCTGAGCGAGGAGGTCCTGAGAGACTAGTACATAGGGATCAACTGAAACATTGCACTCTTAGTCCAGTCAGGGACCATAGGAGGCGTAGATCAGCACACCCTGAGGAGATGGAAACCAATTGGGGGATGGTTCTAGTCCCACAAACTGAATACAGAGGGGAACAGAGTGGGGCAAACACAAACCCTAACAAGAATGGCCAGATCCCTCCAGCTGACCCAGTATTACCCGAGAATAGGGAAATAGAAAATATGGGTAATGAACCACCAGTTTTAAGAAGGTCCCAGAGGGCTAATAAGGATGTACTGCCTGTTAACTTTAGAGATGATTATGTTATTGGTTCTATGTAGTGTTTTAATGAATATTGTTATGTATAGTATGAAGAAATAGATGTGAAATGTTTAATATGTTAAATATTCTTTTGATGTTAATGGGTTTGATATGATATGATGTGGGTATATGTTGTTAATAATGGGTCCGGAGGTATTAGTGTAAACCTTGTGGTTGTGGCAGAATTTTAGCAAGGGGGAATGTAAGGGGATAACAGTCCCCTTACTAACATTCAGAGCTCCCAGTACCAAAAGGGGAAGGGTCGATGGGACTGACAGTCCCCAGGGGCAATGGGGAGAGGCCAATGCTCCAGGTCAGCCTGATTGACAGGGCGGGCAGGCGAATCAGGGGGTCAGGAGGTCAGGGTAAATCCCGTCCTCCGTGTGAGCTGAAGTTGCCTGAGTCAGAGCTGAGCTGGGCCAGATCTGGAGGGGCCAGAAAAGCAGCCCAGAGAGACAGACCTGCCCTGGGAGCAGAGGTGCAGCCCAGAGACAGACCTGCCCTGGGGGGGAGAAGCTGCAGCAGCCAGAGCCAGAGGGCCCAGGGCAGCAGCCCAGGGAGCTAGAGGCAGAGCAGCAGCAGCCGTGCAGAGGCAGAGCGGTGGAGCTGGAACTGGAGCAGTCCGGAGCCGGGTGTGGTGAGCAGCTGGGGAGAGCGAGGGGAACCCTGGGCAGTGGGCCCAGCACAGGGAGACGCCTCAGCCAAGAGGCCCTGCAGGCCAGACTTGCAGGGGGATCGTAACCCCGACAGGGCGGGGGCGACGCTGGGGAGAAGGGTCCTGCCACCCAGAGCCTGCGAGCGTGTGGCCACCGCCAGAACAAGTGTCCAAGCCACAGCGTCCCTGCAGCACAGCCAGGGCCTGAGAAGGAGCCTGGGACTTACACAGGAACAGACTGAACTGCCCTGACATTGCAGAGACACTGTTGTGATGTTCCCTGCCACAGAGCGGGGTGATGTGTTTTCATTAGCCTTTCCCATTTTTCCTTATTCCTGTTACAAATTAATTGTTAATTAAATAATTTGCATTTGCTTTCAATTGTATGCAGTGATCAGTGGGTCAGGGAAGCATCCTGTTTAGAGAGAGTACCCTGGAGTGGGGACACCCTACCCCCTGACCTAGGTGACCACAGCAAGGTTGGGGGTCGAGCCCCCCAGGAATCCTGGGCCCAGCCTTGTTGGGGGTTACGAGGACTCTGCCAGACAGAAGAGTGCAAGGGGAGTCCTCGAGGGCAGGGAGGCCTCTGGGTAAAGGAGGTGGGAGCGAGGACTCAGCTCCTTCCGCTAGCCCATTTCACCGGGGTAGTGCAGAGACGAGGAAAGTTCCCCACAAGAGCGGGACTATTCCCCCGCTTACATATCTATGTTGTATAAGGTTGTTCCTCACCAGGACATCTGAGTGCAACTGAAAAGCAATCTAAGGAAAGGAGGCTGAACAAAGACTAAGAAAAAATAAATTGTTTCACAGCTCTGCAGTAGACTTTCTTTTTTTCCTCTTGCTTTTAATAGGTCACTCTTCCAATCTATTTTACATCAAGCAGATAGCATGTTGGATGTTTTGCAGATGAATGAGACTGTGCAGTGCACTTGTGCATGTCTAGTATGCAAGTATGTCAGCTTGTATTTGATAGCCAGCAAAAAGATTTTTTTGGAGAATGGGGAGATGGAATCATTCACAGCAGCGTCTGTGAAAGAAAGAGTAACGCAACTACTGTTAATAAATCAGCCCTGGACCTGAAACAGTTGAACTATCTTCACTGCCATTTTGATTAGCTTTATCCTCTGAGGCGTAAATTAAAGAGGAAAATATATAATCTGTGAAGTTTTACAGTGTTATCTTTAAAAATCTGAACTCAGCACTAAGAACTATGCTAAGCAGAGTCCTTTGGTCTAGCAGAATGGTCTAATAGCAATGCTGGAGGTTTGTTCTGATTACATGTTGGATGGTGGGAAGGCACAAACTGTTTTTGCTAAAACTGATCACAACCAGTTTCCCACTTTTGATGTACTAAAGGGTCTTGCAGTGATACCTGTTGATATTTCATCATCAAAGTATTTTTCTAGTAGTATAAAAGCAGAGTAAGTTTGCCTGGATTGTCCTTTTCAGTATCCTAGTGTAAACGGTCCATATACAAGCGTTGCCAACCCTCCAGAACTGTCCTGGAGTCTCCAGGAATCGAAGATTAATTTTTAATTAAAGATTATGTCATGTGATGAAACCTCAGGAATACATCCAACCAAAATTGGCAACCCTGCCACAAACTGTACTGTAAACACTTGCTGGAACCCCCAGTATCAAGTTGATTGCTCCTTTTTTCCACTACTGGTCTCTTTGTGTAACATGCTTGTAAAGTGTGTTACATGTTTCCTTTCTGGTTGGTCCACAGAGAATAAGCACTTACCACTGCTGCCAGCTAATGAATTTAGGCTCATATCGTCAAAGGTATTTAGGCTTCTAACTTTCACTGAAACCAATGGGAGTTAGGAGCCTGACTATGTCTGTGGATCTGGGCATTAATCCTTTAACTAGAATGACAAAGAGTCTTGTAGTACCTTATAGACTAACAGATATATTGGAGCATAAGCTTTCATGGGCAAAGACCCACTTCGTCAGACACGTGGTGGAAATTTTCTGAGGCAGGTATAAATATGCAGGCAAGAATCAGGTTTGAGATAACAAGGTTAGTGCAATCAGAGAGGATGAGGTCCACTCCTAGCAGCTGATCTGGAGGTATGAACACCAAGAGAGGAGAAACTGCTTTTGTAGTTGGCTAGCCATTCACAGTCTTTGTTTAATCCTGAGCTGATGGTGTCAAATTTGCAAATAAACTGTAGCTCAGCAATTTCTCTTTGAAGTCTGGTCTTGAAGCTTTTTTTGCTGCAGAATGGCTACCTTTAAATCTGCTATTGTGTGTCCAGGGAGACTGAAGTGTTCTCCCACAGGTTTTTGTATATTGCCCTTCCTAATATCTGATTTGTGTCCATTTATCCTTTTACGTAGGGACTGTCCAGTTTGGCCGATGTATATAGCAGAAGGGCATTGTTGGCACATGATGGCGTATATTACATTGGTAGACATGCAGGTGAATGAACCAGTGATGGCGTGGCTGATCTGGTTAGGTCCTGTGATGGTGTTGCTGGTGTAGATATGTGGGCAGAGTTGGCATCGAGGTTGTTGCATGTATTGGTTCCTGAGTGAGTTATTATGGTGCAGTGTGTAGTTGCTGGTGAGAATATGCTTCAGGTTGGTGGGTTGTCTGTGGGCGAGGACTGGCCTGCCTCCCAAGGCCTGTGAAAGTGAGGGATCGTTGTCCAGGATAGGTTGAAGATCACTGATGATGCGTTGGAGGGGTTTTAGCTGGGGACTGTAGGTGATGGCCAGTGGACAACCCAGACAACCACACCAACCTGAAGCATATTCTCACCAGCAACCCACAGCAACCCACAGACAACCCCACCAACCTGAAGCAAAGAGGATTATGTCATGCCCTCCATCACTTTACATACAAATTGATTGTATTCACCACAGTTTCTGACCCTGTGACTCCACTAGATTCTCTAGTCTTTAAGGAAATCATTCTGGGCAGGAACTAAGAGTGCACCAATATTTTAATGCAAAATGCCTTTATTCAGAATGCCTGTGTGTTTCTATGTTCTTTGTCTAGAACTGTTCTTGGCCAATTCCTAGTTGTTAAAAGGTAGAGGAAAGTGGGGAGCAGTTTTCAAGGATGGGCACAGAATGCAGGATTAGAAAATATGGTTCCTGGGGTCAAATTCTCTGCTGACGTAAGTGGGAAATTGCTGACTTAGATGGTGCCATGCTGGGGATATGACTTTGGTGTTTAACAATAGTTTTCTCAGGTTGGTTGCTAGCACTGACACCCTGCTGTTCTCTAGGTGTTCTTTAGGCATACCATAACTCAGTGGCCTTGGACAACGCAACACGAGTACAGATGGCAGAGGGTGTATCATGCTCTTCTATGTCAGGGTTGGTTAATCAACTCAATGAACCTGTAGATCCCGGGAGAGTGAAACCCAAAGTGGTCATCTTTCTGTCTTGTGAGATTGTCATTTTAAAAAATATGCTTAGACACTTTTCATACTGAAATTTGTTACACACCAGTAACTTCTGACAATGGGTTGTTACCATGAGATTTTGCTCAGATGTATGATTGATGCACACAGGAAACGGAACCTAATTAAAAGTTCAGAATATAAAACTTGTGTCAGAAGTTTGTGCAGGTGTCTCCTAGTAATAGCAGAAACTTAAGCCAGAATTTTCAGACCTGGGTGTCTAAAGTTAGGCTCTTAAATCCATGTTTAGAGACCTCCATGACAATGGGCCAGTGAAGTGCCAAATAACCACAATTTCACAGATATTGATGGGAGCAGCAGGTGCTCAGCAAGTTTGAAATTTGGGGCCTCCATTTTTAAAAATGACCAGTCTCTTTGATTTTTGGGTCCCAGCTTCTGGCTCCTTTCACATGTCTCCTTTTCAGAAGATGGGTGCTCAGCACTTTGTGAAAATCAGGACCCTTTAATAATAATCATACCTAGCTTTTATCTAACACTTGTCATCTGTAGATCTTAAAGTGCTTTACAAAGCATGTAAGCATCATTATGTCCATTTTACATATGGTGGAAATGAAGCACAGGGAGGCTAAATGATTTGCCTAAGGACACCCAATGGCCAATCTGGGAATAGAATCCAGATCTCTTAAGGCTTAGTCCAGTGCTCTATCCACTAGGTCACCAGTATCTCAAGGTGGGCAATTAAAATATAAGTCACCAAATAATCACTAGTCCCTTTTGAAAATGTGGGTCCAGGCTACTTTTTAAGAGCCTAAATATGGATTTAGGATCCAAATTTTAGGTGTACAAATTTGAAAATCTTGGGTTTATTTTTGTTTAATTTTGTGTTAAGAATACTTATGTACATTTTTGCTTACAGGGACAACCTCCTGAGATACATATATCGCACCATGAGGGTCTAAGAGGACGGCAGTCATGTAGCTTTATTTCTAGCTACAGCTGGTTGGGAATTTTCCATCAAAATGTTTTTTTCTCATAGAAAATGCAGTTTCCTTAAAAATCAGTTTTTTCTAAAATGTTTTGATTTCTTTTCCATTAGGACAATTAAAACAAAATATTTTATTTTGGATCAGGTCAACCTGAATCAAAACATTTTGGTTTGTCCAACTGGATTGAAGTGTTTTGAGTCAGTTCAGCATCTGTCTGAGCTGTCATGGTGCTGCATGGGAATTGTAGTTCAGGTGTCTCATGCCACAATTCTCTATGGGCTGAGCTCCCTGGCTGGACTACATATTCCATGATGCACTGCAATCACCCCTCTGGTTGAACCACTGAAGTGCATCAGGGGAATCCAGTCAGGTGGGTGCAGCTCAATGTTGAACTAAACATTTTGATGTTTCCAAATAAAAAAAATTCAGACCTTTCTATTCTACAAAAAATTGATATTCTGACTTTTTCTCCTAATTTTTGGGACAAAACAAATATAGATAGATTGAACATTCCCATGGGACAAAAGAAAATAAATCCAATTTTTGACTAGCTCTGTTCCAGCTAACTTCAGTGCAACACAAATAATAAAATGCAGGACACTCAATTTAAAACCGCACACACCACCATGGACTTATGACTTGTTTCTTGCTCCTGTAGCCTGGAGATAATTATACCTTCAGCAAGAAATTACAGTCATTTTTAAACCCCAGAAAGTCCATTTATTGTATGTTTAGTTTAGTCAACACAAATGTGATCACTTCTTTCTGGTTGATGCTGTGAAATTAGGTCAGCAGCAGTGTCCAGTCTGCCTGATTGACACAGAACTTTAAAACCAAGCAAAGTCTCTCCCTTCTTTACTGCATGTGACTTTGCTGTCAGGGCAGTGCTGAGGGCATAAAATCATTACCAGTCTCCAGTATAGCAAGTGCCCAGCATACCTGGAGTGGACACGACAGAGCTTTCAAATGAAAATATATTTTACAGTATTTCCTCTTTTAACTCAGTAATGTGCCTTCTCTGTCAGTACAGTGCAAGGGAACCAAAACCAGTGATGGGCCCAGATATGCCCAGTGTTCCTACAGTAGACCTAACACAACTTTTAAAAAAATCCTCTTTTTACTTTGTGCTAGTGATAAGACCTGACTGTGAAATTACAGCAGTGTCTCTTGCATGATATATGAAATAATTTTTTTAAAAAACCACCAGATTCTCTTCCCAATCTATGCATTTAGATGTATGTAGACAGTGCTTCATAATCCCTGCTGTGCTGCTTGCTTTAATATCCATCTTGGGGAAAAAACCCTCAGCTGTTCCAGAAATTTTAGGTTGTTTCCCCTGGAGCGCTATTCTCAGCCCCCGAGAGGCTCTACTTTTCCCTGTTCCAGTACAGAGCACTAGGCCCCCAGTCTGGTTTCTCTGAGTACCTGGCTTCCTGCAGACCCTGTCTCAGGACCTTCCACAGGAACCCTGTCTGACCGCTCCCTGTGATTCCAACTGCAGACTAATCGCACACTCAGACCTTTCCCAAGACCTAGGTGTCCATTAACTATAATCTGACCCCCTTAGCCCTGCCCCCTCATCTGAGAAGCAGCTACTTAATTATGTCACAGGTGTGATTGGCCCCATCTCCCATTGAAGGGGCCAGTCCTCAAGCCAGGGAGTAAGGGTTTGCAGATTTTATAACCTGCTGCATATTACACCTGTGGAGGGATTTACCACCTTCTCCCACTTGTGAGTCCTTTGAGCTGTACTCAACCCAGTCAGCCACACTGCTAAACCACTGCAGAGAAGAATTTTGTGGTTATAGGTCATCAAGGGCCCCAGCAAAGTACGCGTACCAACGGGACACTAGTTTTACATTTGCTACATCAAGTCACAGGTATTTTCAGTGTGGGCACCCGTGACCCTAAAAATAGTGTTTTACCCTGTTATGTTGTATTTGTCTCCTGTTTAATAGAATTATTGTGTTGAATATATTTTTATGTGTTTGTGTCATTTCTTGGAAGTCTCCAACTATCTGGCAAGTAAGTGGGGTTACTATATGAGCTGCCTGGATTGCAGAATTATATTCCTCAGATGAATTAAGTGCAAATTTTGCATGTTGAAAAGGTTAGGATAAGTGCAACATTCATGATTCCCTTGGCTGTCTCTTCTTTCCTGGGATTACAGAACACAATTTTTAAATCTGGTAACAATGAAAAAGAATGCTCCCTTCTAAGGCAGAACAGATTGGGTTTGTGGGGGGATGTACCAGGCCTTCATGGCCCCCTGCTGGAGGTCTGCTGTTTTGCTACACCCCTTCCCAGGAAGCAGCGAGGAGGGAGAAAAAGAACAGCAATGGTGAGTCTTCCAGGCCTTTCTAGAGAAGCCTCACTGGAGCAGCCATCTTGGAAGCTAGAGAGACCTGGTCCTCCAAGCAGTGGTGTAGCCAGGTTCTAACACCAGGGGGAGCGAACACGTAAAAAAAGGCGCCACCCCGACTCTCAACCCGCTCCCAGCCTGGGTGAAAGCCAGCTGCCGCTCTAGGATTCTCCCCGCAGGCTCCTGCCAGCCGGGGTCTCTCAGCCCGCTCCAGCCTGGGTGAAAGCCAGCTGCCGCTCTAGGATTCCCCCCGCAGGCTCCTGCCAGCTGGGGTCTCTCAGCCCGCTCCCAGCCTGGGTGAAAGAACCCAGGCCAGCAGCGGGCTCTTGGTGAGGACAACGGCGGGACCCCTGCTGGCAGAAGCCCACAGAGGGGAATCTCAGAGAGGCGGCGGGCTGAGCAGACAGCTCAGCTCACCTCGTGCCATGTACACAGACGATGTTTCTACTGCATTTGATTATGGGAGATTCTGCTCGCCTAGAAGAAAACGATGACACCGCTCAAAAAGTATTTGAAGGGACCTGTATTAGAATGTCGGCGCTTTTTTGTCGCCTTGCACCTCCACTCCGTCTCCAGTGCCACTGCCACTCTTTCAAAAACGAAAAAGGCGCCATTTTCGGAAAATGCGCGCGCGCCGCTGGTGTTCTTTTGTCGGCCCTGCGTTATTTTGTGGCTCCACCTCCATCCACTCCGTCTCCACCCTTTCAAAAATTAAAAAGGTGCCACTTTTGGAAAATGTGCTCAGGGGGAGCGGCCACTCCCCCTGCTCCCCCCCAGCTACGCTACTGCCTCCAAGGGCTAGAAGGGCTAGCAACAGCCAATCAGCGTCCAGCAGGCTCAGATAAAAAGAACTGCCTGGCCTTAGCAGGCTAGTCCCTGGCAAGGAGCAGAGGTGTAAAGGAGGGGACTCTGCTGTGGCTAAAGGAGCCTATCAAATAGCCAGAGTTTATGACTGGCTGAATTTACAGAGCTGGGATTGCAGAGAAAAGAATCTGAGGAGGTTGGCCCTGAGCTAGGGCTGGAGATAAAAGGGCCCAGCAGGATGAGGCCCAAGGAAGCAACAGCAAAGGGTTGGAGTATGTGGCTGCTGTGGGTAGGGTCCTTGGGCTCCCCAACAGGGAAGGGATTCATTTAGACTTTGTGGCTGGGCCAGATGGCCAAGCCATAGAATACCCACCCAGGTCAGCCTGTAAGGGGGGACCAGGGGTGAGAGGAGAACGGGGTACTGCGCCCTGCTGCTCGGAACAGCTCAAGAGGTGAGTGCCCCTTTCGGGGGTCTACTAGTATTAAAACTTGATGCATTGAAGATCCAATAATATCTGGATGTGAAAAAGTCTGTGGGGACATTCAGCTAGGATATTTCTCTACCTGGCAAGACTGTGATTGTGCTATGGAGCATAGACATAGTTTCTGTTGCAGCACAGATTTCACCAAGCATAGGTAGTAGGGCTAGCAAATGATTAAAAAAAATTAATTGCTGTTTTAATCACACAATAATAGAATACCATTTATTTAAATATTTTGGATGTTTTCTACATTTTCTAATATATTAGAAAATTAGTTCTCTATATTAGTTCTTCACACAGCACACAGTCAACCTGTGGAACTCCTTGCCTGAGGAGGCTGTGAAGGCTAGGACTATAACAGGGTTTAAAAGAGAACTGGATAAATTCATGGAGATGAAGTCCATTAATGGCTATTAACCAGGATGGGTAAGGAATGGTGTCTTTAGCCTCTGTTTGTCAGAGGGGGGTGATGGATGGCAGGAAAGAGATCACTTGATCATTACCTGTTAGGTCCACTCACTCCGGGTCACCTGGCATTGGCCACTGTCGGTGGACAGGATACTGGGCTGGATGGACCTTTGGTCTGACCCAGTACGGCCTTTCTTATGTTCTTATTGATTTCAATTACAACACAGATACAAAGTGTACAGTACTCACTTTATATTTTTATTACAAATATTTGCACTGTAAAAAAGATAAAAGAAATAGTATTTTTCAATTCACCTCATACAAGTTCTGTATCATGAAAATGCAACTTACAAATGTAGATTTTTTTTTTACATAACTGCACTCAAAACAATATAAAACTTTGGAGCCTACAAATTCACTCAGTACTACTTTTTGTTCAGCCAATCGCTTAGACAAACAAGTTTGTTTACATTTGTGGGAGATAATACTTTCCGCTTCTTATTTACAATGTCACCTGAAAGTGAGAACAGGTGTTTACATGACACTGTTGTAGCTGGTGTTGCAAAGTATTTACGTTCCAGATAATACTTAACATTCATATGCCCTTTCATGCAAATATCTGTAATACAAATAATATAAAGTGAGCACTGTACACTTTGTATTCTGTGTTGTAATTGAAATCAATATATTTGAAAATGTAGAAAAACATCCATAAATATTTATGATACATTTAAATTGGTATTCTATTATTGTTTAACGGTGCGATTAAAACTGTGATTAATCATGATTAATTTTTTTAAATTGAGTTAATTTGTTTTGAATTAATCGCTTGAGTTAAGTGTGATTAATCGACAGCCCCAACAGATAGTAGTTTTGTAATTCAGCAGTGATCTGTTGGAAGTTTATCCTACTGATCTCAGGCATTTCTTGGATGATTTTCCCTAGTTGTTTTACTGTTGAGGTTACATTAACAGTTGTTGCAGATAATTCTTTAAATCTTCAGTGATAAATCTGGCCACAGCTCCTTGAACTGTAAACCTGATAAAGGATAAATAGTTTGTAAAGACAACAACTTGCTTTGTATTGAAGTTCTGCCACTGGGGACTGACCAACAGGAATTACAGATCAGGTAAGAAGAGAACAAAGAAATAGCTGTGTAGAAATCTTAGACCTAAAATATTCTATTTCACCTCTCAGCTGAGCTATGTTAGTGAAGAGGGGCTCACTAGAGTCCTAGGAGCAAACCGATGCTATAAATGGGGGGTTAAATAATAATGAAATTTTAGCAAAACACCTGGCAGAAGCAGTGTCAGTGGGTTGTTTCCTTATTGATGATAGACTAGCATTTTTCGAGTAAAATATTAAGGCCCAGTTTTCAAGCTTGAGTTCTGTATCTAAGCACCTAAAATGTAAGCATCAGAATAAGGCCTCAAATGGACTTTAAGCACATGCTTAAAATTAGACATGTGCTGGAGTACATTGCTGACTCAGAGCTTAAGTAGCCTGGTTTTAGAGGTGCTGGGAACCCATAGGTCAAATCAATGGGATCTGTGGGTGCCCAGCACCTTTGAAAATCAGGTTTCATTGAGGGGCCTAACTTTAGAAAGTGTTGGCTTAGGTTCCTACATAGCAATATTTCCCCTGCTGTGTTGGTACCAGAATGACATTGACTAGGATCATCCTTGTCAGTTTCGCCTTGTTACTGACAATGCGGTGAAAGCCTGCTGCTCAGAGCTGAAGCTCCCATCAATCCTGAGTCCATGTCTGGTATTGCAGAGACCTGCTGTGCAGGAAAGCAGCTCCTGTCAGTTTCTCAGCTGCTTGTGCTTTAGAGATGGATGAAAAAGTGGGGAAAGGTACAGAGAGAATAAGTGGGAAGAGATGGAAAAAAGAGGACGAGGGCATGAGAGATGGAAAATAACACACTTCCTGTATTGGAAGGTTTTATTGCTCAAATGTTTGCAGCCACAGACATTACTTTCTATCATCAACCATTATTGTAAGCCCAGGAGATATTCCATGTTTTAAAATTATCTTCTACACCATTTTGATTTGGCTCGGGGATAACATTGTTTTCGACTTTGGCAAGGAAACATCCATTTAGTATAACCGCGAAAAGCAACAACTATCAATACATTTATTTTCCAAATAATGCGTGGGTTTTATTCCCAAAATCAATGTCTTCAGACTAATTTTAAAAAATATGCCTTAGAACACATGATAATTCAATTCGTATTAAGTGGCCGGAGGAGAGCTATACTTTCTTTGTTGTTCCCATCAGCCTTGGAATTTAAATTGTTAACCCTCAATGGTACTTAATGGTCAATAACAGTTTGAGGTGGCTGGCCTGATGGGAGAGCTGCATGTGCTGGGCTGTCCTACAAAAATCTGGTTTCAGAGGGATTTGAGGGGGTTCCTAACCTTCTGCCATCGCCTACTGGTTGTCATGTGGCAATAATAAAGAATCGTCCCTACACAGTGAGCAGAGAATTTCATTAGAATAAGAAAACCACAATATCCCTAACACTACTCTGTGTCACCTTCTCTCTGCAGAGCTTCGGTCAAAAACCCCACCTGCCTACCTTCCTGCTGCAGAGCTAAAGGAACACTACACATTTTCCAACCTGGTGATATGGTCTTCCTTCCAAGAAGACCTGTGTCCCTAAGCCAATCAAGGGCTTGGATGGCATTTTCATGGGTGGCTAAGTGTCTCACTGCTCTGCCATGGTGACCCTTGCTCTTTAACGAGTGCTCTGGAGTTTATGCCCAAGAGTGTGCTGCAACAAACGCCCTCCCTTTGTTCCCAGGGAATGAGAGGTTCTTGCAGCAATGCAAGGAGGGAGACTCCACCCCCACAAGGACCTTTAATCTTGCAGAAATGGAGGGAGGACAGGAGCCATGCAAGTATTTGAATTTAGAGATTCTCCCCCTCCCCTCCATCCTCTCAGGTGCTTTGTTAAAATCACGAGCTCCACTTTAGCACCCTCCAGGGTGGCACACAGGGAGCTTGTGGGGAGGAATGGAGGAATGCAAGGAGCCCCACTGTGTACAATGCACTCGGTCTTGAGGCACAAAGTGTGCAGCCTTCTGGTGTAAAACTGAATTCACAAATGTCATTTTCCAGAACTCAAGCTATATCATGGGGTCTTAACCTCTCAATATAGCCTACCCAAAATACAATCTGCAGAGTCATTTATCTGCACAAAACAGAATTCTTTCTAATGCAAAAACCCCAGGAATCCCTAAAGAGGGTGGAATGAAGGAAAAAGACATATTCAAACCATAAATAAAACACTGTCATATTTTAAATCCCCAAGTATGTTTTGGAGGGAGGTTTATATAAAACTGAGAAGTTTGGGAAGGGTATTTACAGGCTCTGTGTTCACTAGGCTGCAGCTCCCTTAGATTCCTTTGAAAATCCCAGCGGGATTTCTTTTATTGGGCCGGACAAAAAGTCTTTTCACCACCATATGTAGAACAAGGCCTCGCTTTGAAGACCAAGGGAAAAACCTAGGGCCAGATCCTCAGCTGGCGTAAATTGGTGTCAATTCCCTCACTTTGGAAGGAAAACAAACCCAGGTCTGTACCATGCTCCCAGCAGTCTCTGTGCTTTTCAGAAATCTGCAAAAGAAGCCACCTTTGCCTGATGCTTTGTCCTTTGTGAGGTTAGGCCTGGGGTTCAGTAGTTGATTCTCTGTTGACTTTTCACTGATAAATTCCCCTCTCCACATTAGAAAATATTTGGCAGCTGCTCAGGAAGTCCTTGGTTTCCCCTTTGTTTTCTTTGGTTTGGAGGTGTAGAAATCGGTGCGCAGTACACTAAGGACTTTATTCATTTCACGCTGTTTACAAGCCACTCTGCTTCATGACCTGTAGCAGTGGAAGATTAATCTGGCATTGACCTTTCTCTAATCTGCAAATTGAAAAAATTGTCCTCTCTATCCCTTCATTATGAAACTGTGATTACACCAGCTAGGATAAAAATATGAACACGCTCAACCCTCCGGGATAAGCTCATCACCAGCTGGGAGCAGAAATACATTTTCCCCAGATGTACAATTAGCCAGGAGCATTTTGGGGGGGATTTTTCACCTTTCTCTGAAGCTCTTATGAAATCCACAGTGGGAGACAGGATACTGGACCGACCAGTGATCCGTTATGTTGCCACTAAACAGAGCCATTTCCAATCCAGTTCTCTAATACTATCAGTAGTTGGTGCACCGTCTCCAGGGCACTTCCAAAGTGATGCAATGTGCAATTTTTTGTGGGCCATCTCCAATGTTCCCTCTAATTTTTGACAGGCCGTGTGTGCAAAAAGAATTCTTCTGTGCAAATTGTTGTGCTTCTGTTCAAATTGTTGTGCGCACAATGTTTCACCGTGTGCACGGGGTTTAGGATCTGTTTGCATGCACACACGTGCACAGCTTAGAGGGAACAGTGGCCATCTCTGTCATTTGAGGTGGTCCCAGTTGCAAATGAGCACGTAACTTTGCTTTCTGCTGAAGACTGAAATAAGCATGAAGAAGGCTCCTTATCTCCTCCCACCCACTGCTGGCAATGTCTCTGGGGGGGATCGTTCTACCTGCAGGTCGGACACACTGGCAGAGGTTCCCTTAGCCCCTTCTTGGCGTCTTCCTCGTGGTTTGCTGGCCACAGCTATTACACAGCCCCCCTCTCCGTCAGCTCTTTTATAGACAGTGCTTTCTGACACAGAGACAATACCTTTCTGATGCCTCCCCAGAACTGACTGCACTTTTTCATCTGTCTCCTGGGGAAAGTGCAAAGGGCATCGTCATCTGCTGTGACAGTGCAGAATGTGCAGAGGAGAACTCCCCTTGGAAAGCAGATGGTCAAAGAAGACAATGAACGAGAAGATTTCTTAAACAAACTAGACAACTTTCCCCTCCAGTGTTAGAATAGCAGAGATTCAACACAACAGTGTAATCTGGGGGAAGGAAAAGAGTCTGAGAGGTATGGGAATGCAACTACAGTTTATAGCCCAGATCCTCAGCTACATGGGAGCTATGCCAGTTTACACCCTCTGAGGATCTGGTCCCATAGGTACAGTGTGTTACACTCTGAATCAGTAAGCTGCCTACCAAATAATAAAACCCAATCCACATCCTATAAAGAGCCCTGTCCCTTGCCAGGAGTGGCATTACCTGAAAGCATTTGGTCCTGAGCCGGATGTTGGAAATTCTGATGGTGACATGACCATGCTCCGTTTTGTCCGCTATGTTCTGGTGTTGTCTGTCCAAAACCAGCTGATGTGGCACTAAACTGCAAGGTAAATACTTAAAAATAAAGGGGCCCGTCTGACAGATGGGCCCATTTCAGGACCTTCTCACACCTTTCCTAAGGCTGTTGTCAGCTGAAAGAGTGGCCACCAGGAATGTTTTGGCAACTTTAGGGAGAGGCACTTGTCCCAGAGGAGCAACCTGCCTGGAACTTGTAGGGAAAATCACAGGTTGCAGGAGGGAAGAGTTTGGAGGGAGTCCCAGTCTGTGTACACATGGTTTGAATGCCAGTCTCAGCTGCAGCACCTCTGTAACTAGCTCTCTTAACAAAGATCTAGTTTAGTTTTTAAAACATGGAAATTACCCAGCACATGGTACATGAAACAGGGTAGAGGAGGAATTCAGGAGGGTTTTAGCAGCTCAGATTTGGTGGATGGGAATATATCACTGTTTCCCCCCTGCCACCCAGGCCTTGTTGCTTCCCATTGCAGATCCTACCTTTTGTCCTGTCCCAGCTCTTACTTTATGGTTGAAATGGGACCTAACAGTTGCCTCTCTCCTGGCTCACATCGTTACTCACTAGCCAGCCTCTCTCTCTTATGTCTGCCATTTATGCTGAAACATACTTGGCTACCTCCTCTTCATCTCTGATTCTACCATGCTGCCATGTTTCAGGTCACAAGCTAAACTCTGTAATGGGAGTGGAACCACATCACAATCTGGGAGGTGGGGGAAGAGAGAGAGCGGGTGACTCATCAAGCCAGAACCCAGCAGCAGCTGGGTCTGACTTTAGCAGCAAAGTTGGGAGGTGGGAAGGGAGCCAGAATTGAAAGGGGAGGGGAAAAACTAGAGAAAGCAGAACAGGGCACGGGAGCAGTGTCTGGATGGACTTTTAACCAGTTCTACTGAAACTTGGGCAAAGCCCTGATTTCGGAAGAATTGGCTGGGATGCTGGGAAGTATCACAGACTGGGGACACTTCCAGTAAAGACAGATACTTAGTCACCCTGGTTATAATGGATAAAAATAGTGGGACTGGTTAGAACATTTATTTTTTCTTCAAAATATTTATTGTTTTTGGTGAAACTTTTTGCATAATTTTTTGCTGAAAATCCCCAACCCCCCCAAATTTTGGCTTTCAAAAATGGAAAACTCTGGCTTTCAGTTGTTCTATCCATCCCTCTATCCCTCTATCATCTTCCAATCGTGAAGTCAAAAAGTTTTGACCAGTTCAAAAAGCCGACTGGGCACAGTTTTTTTTCAAGTGTGTTTTCTTGCTTGGTTTTTATCATTAAAATATTAGCCGCAGATCTCCCTCCCTGAAGGATTCTGACAATATGGGAGCTGTGAGAGCCTGAATTTGGCTTAAGGCTGAACCTCCTCTATGCCCTTGGCTAGAAGCTGTGATACCTGCAGCCCAGGATTCAGCCTCTTGTGAAGTCATATTCCTAGTCCCCCAGAAATGACCTCCATCTTCTGGGGATGGAGGAAGGAAGGAAATTGGGACCAGTGACCTCAGTGTGTTCCTTTGTCTTCCTCTACTAGGGTCTGGGACATACATAGATAGTGATGAAGGTCTGGCTGACAGAGGTACATCTTTTTAGCTTAGGCAGTAAGCTTATCCTTTCATATCCTGAGGTTCCCAGGTTCAATCCCCACTGCTGACAACCCTCCCAAGGGTGCAGCATTACAAGCAGTGGCTCGTGTAGGGATTGAACCCAGGACCTTCAGTGGGTGTGGGTTACACAAGCAGTGTGAGGGGGAAACACCCTTTTTGTGTCTGTCTTAATAAATAACATGAGCAGTAAAGGGCACAAACCAAACATGCTCTCTTGCTGCGCTGCTGTTGGTGGCACTTTTTTTGTTTGATTGTTTGTTTTGCAGGTCACCTTTAAAAGGGAGAGATTGTTGACAAGAATGCCTGCTCCGTTATTCTCAGGAGTCATGTGAGTGTCTGATTCCCCTTGTTAGGGTCTCGTCGCTAAAGGAGCATTGATGTTGTCTGAAGCTGCAGTTTTAGACCTGCTCCATGAAAATAGACCCCAGTGCGGCACCATGCAGGTGAAAAAGTCTGTGCTTACAAAGCAACTTGCAGGACCGAGGCCTTAGAATTTATTCCTGGTGTGTTGTCAGACTCCCATTAAGGTTAATGGGAGGTGGGTGGTTGAATTCAATTTAGGGATCTCTTCCCTAACTTTTGTAGTGGATTTGAAATTCTTTCCCTCATGATGTCTTATTATGACAGATGAACAGTGTCTCCATGTTCGTTAGGCTCATTTCTTATTCAGTTTAAATGTGTTTGTATGGGGGAAGGGACTTTTCAATGTGTAGCTTAACTCTGCATGAATAGGAAGAGCTTGTATGTCTCAGGGACATCGTCAACTTGAAAATCACTAGAGCTGGTCATAATGAGCCCTGACTTTTATGTTTGTTTTCAATTATTATTTTTTAATTTTTTCAACCAGCTCTGAAAACGACATTCTATCTGATTTTTTTTTCCATTCGGTTACTAACATCTAAGATCACTGTCATCAAAAGAGAATAGAGGAAAGTGTTTTTTTTTTCTTTTTTGTTGTTGTGCGTTTTGACAGCAGTTTGTGACTGTGCTGGGCATCTGGGAGTTCATCTCCCAGACAGAGCCTCTGAGAGAGCCTTGTTTTCCTACCACTGTAATGTCAACCCAGAACACACTTCATTGCATGCAGATTATCTGGTCCTCTTCTTTTCCATGCTGCATCTCTTACAGGTAGAATATTCATAAGCATCTGCTACAAGGGCTGGAGTTTTCAAAGGGGCCTACTAGAATTAGACACACAACTCCCATTGAATGTCAATGAAAGTTGGGCACTTAACTCCCCTTGTCTACCGTGCAAATCCTGCTGCTTTTGTTCCCGGGGGGCTGAGATGAAGGGTTCTGTGTAAACTGCATGTGTGATCCTGCTCTGAAGACCCCATCTGCACACTGAATGCAGGGGCATCTGCACTGGGAAAGGTATGGTTTCCTGAGCCGATTTGAGCAGAAGAGTTCGGTCTGCCAGCCTATAGAAAATGAAGTTTATAGGGATATCTGTGCATATTCTGTTGTCAGGAGAACATTTTCTGTAGGTGAAGAATCAGTGAAGTGTAGATTCCATTTATCCGTCAGAACAGATCAGCCTGACAGACCAGTCTGCTTGGGAAAGTCAGAGGAGTGATCTCATCTTTCCAGCTTGTTTATAGCGTGTACAGCCTGTAAACTGCACAATTTTTTTCTTAATTAAAAGATAATTAAGTTATGCATGCTCTTTTATCAACTCTCCTATAGCTGAGGGCTGTGCACTTCCTAAGGAGAAACTGCTGCTGAAGCATCATTTCCAGATTAATTTGCTCATTGAATAGGTTAAATCTTTGCTACATAGGAGATTGTCTTCAAATTTTAAAAAGTGCTTGTTTTAGGATTAACCTACTTGACATGTAACCTCTTAATATGACCTGAAGCTAAAAAGTAAATTGAAATTTTGATTGTCTGCCTCTTTGACCCCAGTTGAAAAGACGGATGGAGGTCTATAAAATCATGATTAGTGTGGCGAAAGTAAATAGGGAAGTGTTATTTACTCCTTCTCATAACACAAGAACTAGGGGTCACCAAATGAAATTAATAGGCAGCAGGTTTAAAACAAACAAAAGGAAGTATTTCTTCACACAACACACAGTCAACCTGTGGAACTCATTGCCAGGGAATGTTGTGAAGGCCAAGACTATAACAGGGTTCAAAAAAGAACTAGATAAATTCACGGAGGATCCATCAATGGCTATTAGCCAGGATAGGCAGGAATGGTGTCCCTAGCCTCTGTTTTCCAGAAGCTGGGAAATGGGCGACAGGGGATGGATCACTTGATGATTACCTGTTCTGTTCATTCCCTCTGGGGCACCTGGTATTGGCCACTGTCGGAAGACAGGATACTGGGCTTGATGGCCCTATATGGCCGTTCTTATGTTCTTAGGGCCTCAGAATGAGGTGCTGCCAAGGGAACAGCAACAGGCCCCTTCCTCAGTCAGAGGGGAGGGGCCACAAAGAAATTTTTGTTACCAAGAAAAATGTGTTCGGGGGAAACAGGTCTGAGGTGCAAGAGGGAGCCAGTGAGGAGCCCTGAGCAGAGACGGCATGGGTACAATGAGCTGGATTGGTAACTCAGGATTCCCACATGCTCTGTCCATCCACCGCAGCATGGTGGGTGGTTGCCCAAGCATCACCCCATGCTGCCCTGCCAGTGTTCCTGAACCCTGAGCTGGAAAATCCCCTGCAAAGGTAGAAAAGGCAGTTGGGTCTCCGTGCCCATCCAGTTCTTGGTCTTTTACTTAAGTTTTGAGCACAAACTGTGTGTTCAGTGCTGTGTGAACAAGGTACAGTCCCTATCTCAAGAAGCTTATGATCCAAGCTTCTGCCCAGAACCCTAGTCTCAATTGTAATGGTGGTTTGTGTGTATGTGATACGTACACCTGTCCACTGGACTGAGAGAATGGTCTCCACGCATGCCAACAAATGGCCACTGGATGGTAAAGGAGGCTGATGTCTTCTGATCTGGGCCCAGTTCAGACGAGCAACCTGCAGATGAGTCTTTGTAGCCTGTATCTCTAGTGCAGGGGTTTCAAACACGCGGCCCGCGGCGTGCTTCCCTGCGGCCCGCTGGACTCCCTGCGCCCCCCCTCCCGAGTTACGTTCTGAAGTTCCGCCGCCAGAACAGCTGTCTGGCGGTTTCTGGGAGGGAGGGGGGAGGAGTGGGAAGTGCGCACACAGGGGAGGAGGGGGGGGAGAAGAGGTGGGCCGCTGGGCTCCCCCCACCCCCCATCCCAGTTATGTCCTATGGCCGCCAACTCCCCTCACCCCCACCCCCCCCAGTTACATTCTGTGGCTGCTAGGGTTCCCATTCCCTCCACGCTGCTCCAAGGTTCTATTTTACCTCCAGGCAGTTCCCGCCACCAGAACAGCTGTCTGGCGGCTTCGCGGTTTCTGGGAGGGAGGAGCGGGGAGCCGCGCGCTCAGGGGAGGAGGTGGAGAAGGGGTGGGGCCTAATGGAAGGGGTGGAGTGGGGCGGGGCCGGGGGCAGCGAGGGGGCCCTCGGGCTAATGCACTAGTCCTCATGCGGCCCTCGTGGTAATTTGAGTTTGAGACCCCTGCTCTAGTGTAACTAACCCCTGCGGCATCCATTCCTCTTCATACACCAAACAGAGATGGGGCACCAGGGATGAGTCCTTAGGAGGAATGAAGCCCTTAGTTTTGCCCTGGTCCTGTGACATCCCAGGGGGGATTGGTATGTGTGCACATGTATGGGAATGTTTGCTCTTTCATTGCTGAGCCTTTATGAAACACTGCTACCGTTTTGGGCAACAACTCCAAATGGTCCAGAGGAGGTGGTTTGTTTATTTTTTTTAAAATATATTTTTCCACAAGAAATGGAACCTAGGACCCAGTCCTGTTCTCCCTACTCACATGAGTAGCTCTAATGGAGTAAGGTGATGGAAACTCAGCCCATGCACTGTTCCAAAGCTCAGTACAGTCAGTGGGATTTCTCATGAGAAAGATTTCAGCCCTGACTTAAAGCCCCATGCAGCCCCATTGACTTCAAGTCAGGGCAGAATTTGACCCAACGTCTATTACTTGGAGCTAATCTTTCACCTGTTTTCCTAATGCTTAAATGCCAGGAAGAATCTGGCCCTAATGCTGCAGGGCAGGATGGGCAGGGCACCAGAATTGTTTCATTACGGACCTGGGACGACTTTGTAGGTCAGACACAGAAGCTTTTTAGCGGTGAGACCCGGTGGAACTGCCGCCACTGGAGTGCAGAGGCTCCTCCATCCCTACTCCTTTGGGGGCAGATTGCACCAAGGAAATGGGGCATGGCTCCGCCCTCCCCCCTGCTCACAGGTGAGGGGTAATTTCCACATGCAAGAGGTGTAGAAACAGGTGAGCTGCCTCTGCCCACTGGGGAGTTCCCACAGGCATTCTGCTTCTCCTAGGCAGCCTGGCTCCTGGCGCTCCCTCTGGGGTAGTGCAGCTGCACTCTGCCCCTTACCATGGGCACATCAAACCCTTTGTTCTGGGCTAATATTAGAACCTCTTTTGGCTCTGATGTCAGCAGGAAAGTGAACTTCTGTTGCCAATAGCTGAGCCATCGAAGAGCTGCAGCCTTTTGTTACTGGGCAGGAGAGAATAATGCTAGTTCGGTGCCCAGACTGAGATTTTCAGAGTTGTCTAGGGGATTTAGGTGCATGTCTTGCATTAATTTTAATTCCATTACAATTAATGGAAGATAAGCCTCTAACCCTAATGGAAGAGATGTAGCTAAATCCATGAGCCTGCTTTGGAAAATCTAGACCCTGGGCTTTGGTCTTTCTACTCTGCCCTTCCATTGGGTAGAGCCAGGAGACCTTCCTCTAAGTTTTCTCCTGTACAGAGATGATGTCCCGAGGGCTACTGTGACCTGAGTCCCAGGGGATCCAACTGAGGTCACTCAGTTAGGGTGAACTGTAAAGAATGGGGCAGACAATCCCCAAAGCTGATGGATATTCCAATACTTAGGTTAACCAAGCCAGCACAAAACAGCTTCTATAATACCTCACTGGTTACCCAGATGCCAACAACACAGTTCCTTAAAGTAACCCAGTCTCAGGTCTCCACCCAGACAACCAAGTCAAATAGGATTACTGAAATCTTATTCATCATATAAAAAAATTCTACCAATCCCAAAGGATCGGACACATTACCTCCCAGGTTAATGAATATTCCAGATCTTACCCAAATGCACGCTAACAGCCAATTCTTATTAACGAAACTAAAATGTATTAAAAAAAGAAAAGAGAGTATTGGTTAAAAGATTAGTATACATACATACATCAGTATACGTACATGAGTACAATCTAGAAATTCAGATTCATAGCACAGATGGTAAGCAACAAAAGTGATAAAAGGTTTAGAAAACTTGACCTATGAGGAAAGGTTAAAAAAAAGTGGGCATGTTCAGTCTTGAGAAAAGAAGATTGAGGTGGGGACCTGATAACAGTCTTCAAATGCAAAGGGTTCTTTTAGAATTTAGTCCAATGTCCAATATCATATTCAGGGTGTTCCATTTTAGGACTGGAATCTCAATCTTGCGACTCAAACTTCCCCGATGAAGCTTAAGCAGTTCTGAGATGACAGGATCAGGACCCCAAGGGTCTTTTATACAGTTTTTTAGTAGCCACTTGACCATACAGTCCTGGGTGAACAATAGGCCTTTGCTGTAACCTTCTTTTTCCCAAACCTCATCGGTAATTAACTACATGAATTAACATAAGGCAATTTATCCATTAGGCAGTCTATCACAAACTTTAAAGAGACATATAGACAATGACATTATTTCACCCAAGATTCATGTAAATGTTAATATTCCCTTTTGATCTCTGAATCAACAGCTATAGTGACAGACAGGAACTGTCTGTTTACATGGCTAACATTTAACAGGATGAGTAAACACATACAATTAGCATTACCTCTAATTTCTAACAATACAGGTTTGCATTTCAACGTTCTAGCCTACCTAGCAAGGAATGGCCCTAATTACCATTTCTAACATGTTTCTAACATGTTTACAGGTTGACTCTAGGTCAGTTAGCCGGCAGGATGCTTAACCATTTCTGGCCATGTGTCACACTTTGTATAAGATTCATTGCAGTTATATAACAGTGGTAGCAATAATGATTTGCATGATATATTTTAATTAGATAACGTCACAGCTACTCTGAACATTCTTGGAGTCAGCTGTTCACTCACAAAGCTTTTTAGGATTGTTTGACAGCGTGCCCAGTGACAAACAAAAGCCTCCTGATTCTCTAAACAGTGACTGCATGCACCTGGGCTTGCAAAAATTCATGTGTAATTGTGTGCCTAACTTACACTTCCATTTACTGCAGTTACATGTACACATGGGGTAACAGTACACCCCCATGGCCAGTTAGGTGCAAAACTAGTTATTTCAATGGGCAACTTGCCTAGTATGTATGTGCAATTACATGCATAAATTATACATAAAGGTGTGTGAATAATTTTTCATGCAAGAATGCACATGGACAGTTTGTAAAATGAGTCCCACAATATAATGCAACATCAGGAAAGAAATACTGTAACGTTTCAAGTTCAAAAAAGTGTAACTGGGGCTCACTTGAGTAAGAGAACCCCACCCCCAACAAAACTAAACCAAGAAATAAAATGAGTGGCAGCATGTCTCTGTGATGAACGGAACCCACGGAATCAATCCCCTTATGTAATTGTGTGTTTCTTCAATTCCAAATACAGAGAAACTCACACTTGGATAACATGTCTCTTGCTAGTTGGTTCATCTGTGAATTTTCCTGACAGGTAGACTATGAATAGCTCTGAAGCACTAGCAATTCATGTGTGCTTTTCAGAACACAATACTGAGTCATTGTAAAGCCACCTACTACAGTACTTTTAAAGATGCACTAATTATTTTAAGTGTAAGACTCCTACCTGAGAAGGAGAGAGGAATTCATGCCTTCAGTTTCTCATTTGGGTTCTAACTGTGGTCAAAATATACATTTTAATATTTTTACAAATCAAGAATAAAATTGTATGCTATTCCACTATTAAAGGGTATGGACTGGAGTCTGCAAATCTGTGTGGCTGTGCTGTCTGTAACCACTAGACTATACTCCTCCCCAGAGCCTGGAATAGAAACTAGGATTCCTGACTCCCAACATTCCTTTGTCATATAGCTAATCGTTATGTAAACTACCGTCAATGAGTGTATCACATTCCCCTCAAGAGGCTGGTCCACATAGAGACTAACAGCCTGTTACTGCTACCAGTCACTCTTTCAGGTAGTGGTGCTGTGGATTTAAAGGTCTTGGGTTCCAATCCTGATGATGGTCCATCTGAAGGGTTAATATGGTTCCGTATGATGGAATTTCTGTGTTTTCCAAGTTTGCTTTTTAAAAAACCTAGAAAATCACACACATAAAACAATGGCAAAAGAATGTTATTAAGGGTGAAAAGTCAAGCACCAAAAGTTAGGAAATGCCAGAATGAAGGTTGCTGTAAGGAGCTGCAACAAAAGAAGCCATTTGCAGGGCACAACCAGAAGTTTTATTAGTCCTACAAACCCCAGGAACTATGCTATATATTTTTGAGCACTATCTGCTGTCACTTTATCTATTAACTATTTACATATTTATGGACACCTCTCATAACATGTGCCACCTTAATTTGGCCCCCTTTTGTGTATATGTGTTATGCTATGGTCTCTAATTCTATGATCTCATACTATTCTACAGGACCCTCCCTCATTCAGTGCACAGAATGGATATTGAATGAGGCAGAGTGTTGCAAGAAGAGAGAGGATGCTGGAGAGAACTAACCAGGCCCTATCCCTGGCTCTGCCACAGACTTCCTGATGATACTGGGCGAGACTATCAGAGTGTATTTGTACTAGATCTGGTCCAAAAAATTAAAACCTATTTTTGTAAAAAGTGTGGAAGTTGTTTTCAATTCCATCTGTTCAAATCTTGGGCCATTTTTCTCTCCTGTTTTTTAAATTGTGATTAAATTTAAATTGGATCTCTAGAGGTCATCAGGTCCAGCCCCTTGTGCTAAGACAGGACCAAGTATACCTCCTAGATCACCCCTGACAGGTGTTTGTCCAACCTGTTCTTAAAAGCCTCCAATTATGGATATTCCACAACCTCGCTTGAAAGCCTATTCCAGAGCTAAACTATCCTGATAGTTAGAAAGTTTTTCCTAATATCTAAGCTAAATCTTCCTTGCTGCAGATTAAGCCCATTACTTCTTCTCCTACCTTCAGTGGACATGAAGAACAACTGATCAATGTCCTCTTTATAACAGAGCTTAACACATTTGAAGACTGTTATCAGGTCCCCACCTCAATCTTCTTTTCTCAAGACTGAACATGCCCACTTTTTTTTAACCTTTCCTCATAGGTCAAGTGTTCTAAACCTTTTATCACTTTTGTTGCTCTCCACTGGACTCTCTCCAATTTGTCCACATTGTTCCTGAAATGCGGTGCCCACAATTGGACAAAGTACTCGAGCTGAGACCTCATCAGTGCCAAGTAGAGTGGGACAATTACCACCCGTATCTGACATAGAATCATAGGGTTAGAAGGGACCGCAAGAGTCATCTAGTCTAACCACCTGCCAAGACGCAGGATTTGTTGTGTCTAATACAACACTCCTATTAATGCACCCTAGAATCGTATGAGCTTTTTTGCAGCTGCATCACATAGTTGACTCATATTCAATTTGTGATCCACTATAACCCCCAGATCCTTTTCAGCTATACTGCCACTTAGCCAGTTGTTCCCCACTTGTTTCCAATTGTGTAGTTGTGGATTTGATTTTTCTTTCTAAGTGAAGTATTTTGCACTTGTCTTCACTAATTTCAGCTTGCTGAA
The DNA here is from genome assembly GCA_033296515.1 of Macrochelys suwanniensis. NCBI lineage: Eukaryota > Metazoa > Chordata > Testudines > Chelydridae > Macrochelys > Macrochelys suwanniensis. Next base: position 12,928,326 of record CM065781.1, on the reverse strand, counting down.
TTCAGACCCGTTCTCCTATTTGTCAAGGTTGTTATTCAAATTTATCTTTTCAGTGAAGATAGAATGTTGATATTTTTGAAAAGAAATAAAAAGGGCATTACATTTTTTGTGGAAAAACAATGGCAACTATTTTCTATAAAAGGCCATTTTTAAAGGAAAATAAACCTTGTTTGGGTTCAAAAATGTCAACCGTCTCTAATATACATGAAGGTGATGAATAAAGGCTGTACATATAACATTAATTCATAACTCTGGCATTTTCTAGCTTTTGATCACTTGACTTTGCAACCTTTTTTTTTGTTTTTTTAACATAGCTGTTTGGCTGTCATTGTATATGTAGGTTAAGTATGCCTCTTTAATCTAGACAGGAGTTTTATAGACTGTAGTTCATTGCCAGTCTTTGATCCATGTGCTGAATTGTTCATTGTAACAGGAGGTAGTGCAGAATAATCGCTTAAATTCAACCCTCATGAGCACTGTGGAAACCCCTGAGATAAATAATGGGCCATAGCCTCAGCTGGTGTAAATTGGCTTAGCTTCATTGCCTCAGTGGAGTGGAGCACCATTCAACAGCACTAGCAGTGCCAAGATGATGATGATTTAACACTTATTCAGTTAATACCATAGGAGAAATGTATTGTGCTGGAATCTACCCAGTTGCTGTTCTGTTGTGTAATGCGTCTCTAGATCTTTAATGACCAGAAGCTGTTTCGTTTAATGACCTCTATTTTCGTATTTCATCTATTTAGCTCAGCACAATTCTCCCTGGCATAGTTCTCAGATGACTGACTCCCTATATCACCAGCGTTGTTAAATTTAAGTTCCTGGGTCATCAGTGTCAGTCAGAAGGAGCCCCATTCTTCTTAACGGTGAGATACGATGGAAATGCAGCGTCAGTTGGACTGACTGCAGGGCCATATCTTTGAAGTGAGTTTTAATAACACCCAGCATGTGGAATAATTCCCTCTTTCCTTTTGTCTTCACTACGTGCCTGATCAACGATGAGTCACAGTAAGAGTGGCCCTGTGTCTGCTTTGCTGAACAGGTTGGATTCATGCGTGATAGAATTAGTACCATCTCACTAATGCTTCACTCTCAGTGCAAAATCTAGGAGTTTTGTGTTGTCTCTCTGTAACAGGATGACTTGCCCCATGCCGGAGAGCCTGGGGCTAAGCCAACCCTGAATCTATGATGAACTCCACCTGAGTGGGATCTGGTAATTCTCTGTGAAGGGCAGCAGGGGGCTGCAGTGAAGGGGAGATGCTCAGGAAGAACAGAGACTGCTAGGAAGGAGCAGGCTCCAGCAGAGTCCTGGGATTTGGGACCAAGACTGAAGCCAGGAAGGGCTGGGAGCAGACTGCTAAACCAGGAGAGACCTGGGCAAGCAAGGGAAAGCATGCAAAAGCTCTCCAGGTAAGGAGGCCTGTGTAGGAAGAGAAATGCTTGTTTGGGGGACTTTAACTGGGGACTTTGTGTTATTATCTGTGAATAAACCCAAACCCCAAGGATGGGTATTTTGACATCAGAAAAAATGGGTGGCATCTGTGTAAGGAACCCTTTGAGGGAGAAATTATTAGCAGGGCAGTGCAGAGGCACCCTGGCCAGGAGGGGTGCTCAGTAAGTGGCCACATCGCTATGCTCCCTCTGAGCTTTGCAAGGAAATATCCGGGGGGAAATTCCCTATACTGAGCCATAAATGCCTGTAACTTCCCTGGAAGCTCAAGATGAAAATTAAAAATAGCCCAGTATTGCCAGGCACTTCTGGTTCTGGTGACAATATCAACCATGTGAGTGTAGCCGGAGTGATTCATACATGTCATCAGCACCCAGGGAAGATCTGCAGCCGCCTGGTATGCATTTAGGGGGTCTTGGCTCTCTTTGATTTAACCCTTACATGGCTGGTTCCTGCCTTGCCTTTCGGGTGTGGGAAGAACAAGGTGGTGGTCTTTGAAATGCCATGGTACAGCAACCGTCAAAGGTGACGTCCAAGGGATCCCCTTTCTGGTACGTTAGTCAGCACTGAACCAGTTAGTGGGAGTTACCTAGGTGCACACAGGGGAAAACGGACATCTTAACCTCTGCCTTTATTCTTAGACTACAATGGACCAAATCCTGCCCGCTTTACACTGTAGGGCTGTTGGCCCATTTTCTGTAACTAGCGCTGATTATTTAACCCTTTTGCTTCTTACTCCTGTGACATGGGGGGCTGCAGTCGCAACTTTGTTTTCAACGTTTTCAAACTTTAAAATGGGGTTGATAGACTTGGATCCACAGACTATTAAAAAAGCACCAACAAAGAGGCTGCAGCAATTCTCATTGAATGAATCCCACGGAAGGCTTTTGTGACATCCCAACCCACTTGGGTGCTGCTTTGGGTCTCTAATATTACAGCGCTCCACCGCAGAACAAGTCTCTTGTTAAGCTGCTGCAGTCAGTGGAGTTGAAGGATATGGCAAAACCACCTTTATAAGATAATGGCACCCGGGATCCTCACAGGACTGGAGGGGTGTTAGAGGGAGGAAAAGCTCCCTTCATAGCCTTAAGTTTAGAAGGGACTTTTCTTATCCTCTAATCTGACTTCCTGCATAATACAGGCTGGAGAAGATCACCAAATGGTTCCTGCATCAAGCCCACAACTACCCTGGAAGTAAGTGTGTGGTGGGGGAGAGGATGAGGGGGTGGAGCTACAAGCTCACTTCTGTAGCCCGTCTGAGGCGCTAATATTTTTTAAATCAATGTTTTTCCCCTAGTTCGTGTGGTTCTACAGTCTTGTCACATGTTTAATCCTAGTAGTAATTCACGCTCTGCTCTTCAAGCATTCACAGACTAATCCTCACAGCTGTCCTGAGTAGCAGGTAAGTAAATCTTATTTCCAATTTTTCAGTGGGGGAAATGGAGGCAGAGATGTTAAGTGACTTGCCCAGTGCTAGAGAGAGTAGGACACAGTCAGGGGTGGATCCCAAGAGTTTGCAGCTCACTGTCCTGTGTGCTAAGACCCTGAGACAGAGTCTTTCTTTTTCTGCACCACACAGGAGTGAGAGAACACACTGGAAACTTCTTTATCTAGTCCACTTCTGCTCCATGGCACCGAGCTGGGAAAGATTTGACAAAGTGAGCACGCTCTTCTCTTAATCTTCTTTGGCAACTTCTGTGTTTAAAAATAGAGCTGGTAGAATACTGGGGCGAAACAGCCTCATGGACGTTCATTCAAGTTCCAGTGACACTTACTTTTGCTGTGTTCATATCCCTTATTGTTCCGTATTGGGAAACCAGGCTTATGTTCCCAATAGTATTTGGGCAATGGCTTCATTTGAATGGGGGTATTTAGCAATTGCAGGAGTATTTGCCATTCATAACTCATTGGTTATTCTTGTCATCCAGGCAGGGAGCAGAAATAATACCATGTGAACTCAGTGACTACTGGAAAATAACAAATATATTCACACAAATCGGGATCCATTCGCAGTTGTCGAAAGGACTTAATTTGCTGGATAACTTCTTCACAGTTAACCGTCTGACCATATCTGATACAGAGGGGCCAGCTTTTTTTAGTGCTCATAATATGCAAGTCCCAATTAAGTGAAATATACTGTGTGTCTGTGTGTGTGTTTATATACACTCAAGGTTTAAATAGTGGGGTGGTAGGTTGCCTTTTTAGAGCCCTCTTCTCTTGAGAAGCCCTGGCTCAAAATTCTGTTTTGACCAATTGGCAAAAATATGTTAAACTCATGTTGAGAGGCCTAAAAGTGTGTCTCACAGTGACAAAGTAGGCTTTGGTTGTCCTGTTGTCTTGGTGCTGCTGCAGAAAGCAATATAAGATTGTTACATCCCAATATGGCCGAGAACAAAGGGGAAGTTACTGTATGTCACATGGAACAACAACATAAAAATAATTACTGTGCTACTCCTGTTACTGAGTAAAACACAACCTATGATGAACTCCTAGGAGCACTGGTGTGTTGAATGCAGGGCACCCGGTGTTCCTGTCTAGCCATTTAAGAGATCCACAATAGATCTGGTTGGAAACATTTTGTAAAAAGTTTTCCGTCAGCAAATACCATTTCAACCAAACCAGTCTTTTTTCCAAAATCCTATAGATTGTGATGGAATTGCTAGTGAAACAGAAGTTCTGAGTTTTGACCAACTCCAATCAGCAGTGCTTCTCGGGTGGACAGCGGGTTAGAGAGTAGGCTCTAGCTTTAATCACCAGTGAAGTTTAGACCGCTAGACACAAGTATTGTTAACCCACAACATACTGACAAAGGGAGCCTCTGCTGAACAGGAAGATAAATGAATTGATTAGCTGGTGGTTGTTTTGTGTCTGGCACCCAAGCAAGAATCGAGCTCTGTAGTGACAGGGTTACATTTGCTAAAATTCCCTTGGCATTACCAACTCACTTATTCTTTCTCAGTTTAAAAAAAACCCAAGATCTAGTTAGTTCTGTGCTGCATCCCACGCACTTAAAGCTCTTCTGCAGGCTGGTGCTTTCTCATATTTACACACACAAACAGAAACGCAAGCAGCACTGCAGTCTTGCAGCAAACACTGTTTGTGTCTCTCCTGTGAAGATCAATAGAATTCTTCCTCTCTGCCTCAGCATGATCTATTTATTTTCACGTGTCCCCTGCTTACAGGCCAAGTGTGGTGAACAATCCGCTTTACTTTTAGCCCTTACAGTGCTGGTCTCGTCACTGACACTCCATTCCATGAGTGAGTGTTGTGGGGCACGAACGGCCCATCTTGAAACGTTCCCGTTTAGAAGACCCTTTTTATGTCCTCCTGCTTCCTGTGAGCAATTCTGGTCATGTCTACGCTAGGAGCTGTGATTTGCCAGTACAGCTATCCCTGTGCATTAGTGTGGATGCAGATTATATCAGCAAAACTGCACTTTTGATAGTTTACTGTATTCCAAACCCGCCCCACCACCCTTTCCAAGCACAATCAGCTATATTGGCAAAACTGCTTTTCCTGTTATAACGAGGTCTACACTAGGGACTTTTGCCATTGCAGCTCTATTGGTCAGGCATGGTACCTCTTCACACCGCTGAGCGACACAGCTATGCTGGCAGATGTTTATACCGTAGACCTCGCCTCCATCTCCTCTTTTCAGATCTCCATTTGATAATCACTTGATAGTCCACTGATAATCACGGACACCAGTGGACAGAAACCTAGTTAAAGTCACAGTGGAGTGTCTTTATAGCCTGATACTTTACCCCTCATCTGGTGAAATACAATTGTAAACGAATAATGTAGCACCCTTCATCCCAAGCACTTCACAAACTACATAGGTACAAACCCAGTGAGATAAAACCTCCTGGAGGCCAGCCAGTGCACAGAGCAGAGAGGAAAAGGAGCATTTTAGTCAAGGAATCCAGCCCTCTACTCTTAGGTGAAATCCTGGCCCTATTGAAGTTAGTGGTAAAGCTCCCATTGACTCAGTAGGACCAGGATTTCACCCTGGGAATGCTTTACAGGATATTTACAGTTAGAGTAGGGAAACGATACAAAATAAACAGATGTTTTAATCTCCCCCGCCCTTTTGCCCCTATATTTAAGTTTTTATCTTTTGTCTAACACCTCAAATTTAAACACTCCCCTAATAGAGTTATTTACCCAAGGCATAAATCTAGCATCAATGATGTTCAGAATCATTGGTGGGTTGGTTTGTTTTAATTCACATCATAGCCACACATTGCTTTGCAAGGAAGGGTAAAGAGAGGCCTGTTTGCTGTTCTAGAAGCTTTATGAGAGGCAGTGTGGGACAGTGGCTAGGATACTGGCCTATGATGGAGACTGGGGTTCTAATCACAGAACAGGTCAGTGGCAGAACTGGGACCTTGGTCCTGTCACTACACCCCTCTGTGCCTGTCTCCCCCGCCCCTTTTCTCTAAATATATTGTGAGTTCTCTGGATCAGGGACTGTCTTGTATCATGAGTTTGTATAGTGCCTACCAAAATCAGGTCCTGATCTTGGCTGAGGCCTCTAGACATTGCTACAATACAAATAACAATTGAACTGAGATTTTCCTCCCTTGGTGCACTTCACCTTACTCTTTAGCTTCCTCTTCTTTCTTTCCATCTGTCTGCTTTCTGGAACCTCTGCAGCAAGCCAAATCTACTGTGGATAAAGTTTCAGTTTGTTTTGTGTACAGTTCAGGCAGATGGCATTCTACTCAGCGGTGGTCTCTAAAGATGACAGGAGATAATCATTTGTATTATTGGTGACACACCATTGATGATGATGAGAGACAATAGTGTGCACAATATATTAAAGTGTGGCTCACAAACATGCTAATCCGTTCATTTCAAAATCATCAGAAAACAAGGTGTCTCAGGCTTTCAGGCCCCGTTTACCTATCAGCCTATCGCTCGTATCTTTCAGTATGTTCTCCGGGATATTTGTTTCAGGATAACTTCAACATCTTTTATGGCATCTCTCTGGAGCTCACTCCACTTCACAACATCCATTGGAAGGCTCTCAAAGGCATTAAAGGACTCCAGAGCACAGTTAATGTCTGTCTTAATGCTGCCAGGTTGTTTACTCTCCATGTTCACTGAATGAGGAGAAGTCTCCTCTTGGTTATATTCTTTGGGGCAAAGTCAGGGGGCAAAGTGATGGTGTGGATTGGAAGCACTAACAAGTACTGTTTTGTTTCCAGCCTGTGCACTAACTGATTTCTGCAACTGCCTTTAAAAAGCATTGTTATGCAAGACCTCAGTGTCTCTCTTAGCAGAAACTATTGATGTGGACATCATCAGATCTGGACTTCATCAGAGGTCTATGAAGAGGCTGCTCATCAATACCTACTGTAAGTAAAACGCAGTAGCATCTGTAAATCACAGTAGATATCACATTTCATACATTATACATATCTAGTGTGAAGTCTAATTATGGTGTTAAATCAAGCCTAATGCATCTGTGTCTCTTTGCCCTGGAGGTAGGGAAATGCAAGTGAACTTACAAAGATAATTGATGAGGACAATGGGCTGGCTGCATCAAAATGTGTGTGTATCCATGAGAAGTTTGGAATCACCGCAAGCAAGCATGAATCCAGCAAAAGAGGAAAGGCCAGGTAAAATATATCACTCTTTGTGTATGTCTACCCACAACATATACAAGTACACTTGTGTAATATATGTATATATGCATACCCTGTTTAATAGTTTGTCATTTTATTTTCTACAGGCAACATCAGCTAATTCAAGACATGCATAGGAGAAATGTAAGGATCAGGCAAAAAGATGATTTTGTACTGGATACTTTCAAAGACATCACCATCACAAATGAGATCACTGTGAAAATGGAGAGAAGCAGCAAAATGTGTTTCTATCACTGTGATGTTTGCCAGATTAAGCTGTAAGCAAAGCAACTGCTGAAGCTTCATGTCTAGGGTGCACTTAGCATCACATGTCATCCAGTGCTCATATCTGAAAATACTGTTTCTACAATTATCCATGTGAGTGGAAATCTAAGGTGACATTCCTAATGATACAGTACACTACTACATTACCTGCTTTATATATGGGGATAATGGATTGCGGATTCTATTCTACTCTATACTGGTTCTTATAACACCATCATCCCCATAGTGTCTGAGCATCTTCCAATAGTCCATTAAGCAACATGACTAACATCTGTCATGTGTGGTTTGTCCTCTCCAGGAGGAGAATTGTGTGTGCAGAGTAGTGTTTTGGTAGGTTGTTTGTTTATTTGGAGGTGTGTGTGAAGGGTGTCAGATGTACATGCTGCTATGGATTTGTTAGAGAAGTGTGCCGTCTTGGAGCAGAAGGCGATAAGATTTTGGGTTTGTCCTTAGTTCCTGTGGGAGTTCATTCCACAGTCTCAGACCAGCCCCCACCATAGCTCTGTCCCCTACCCATGAGAGAAGAATTTTTGGAGCAGATGATCAGGAATGCAGTGATGCCCTACATAAGGATAAGTGGCCTTCACACATTCTTGCAAGGTGAGCACGGTCAACTAAGGGCTTGTCTACATGGCTCAGGCAGAGCACTCTAGAGAGGTGTGATTTGTAGAGTGCTCTAACATGTTGCTCTCTAACTGCCCCATGCAGACCCTGTGGACACACTCTAAAGGATATCTAGTTGCGCTGACGTATTCTCGTTTCAAACAGGACCATGTTAATATGAACTAGGTACCTTTTAGAGTGCACCACCAGGGTCTGCACGGGTCAGTTACAGAGCAACACGTTGGTAAGCTTTACAAATTGCATCCCTCTGGCATGCCTTGCCACATGATATAGACAAGTCCTCAGTTACATTGAACTGTAACGCAGTGATTTTTATGCCTGAAGCATGTTTAAGGTCACTAATCACATCCTGTTTTCTGTCCCTTTTAGAGACAATGACCCAAATAATATAACACAGACTTGAGCTAAATGGGGTTTGGACTCCAACTGAATGAGTGCTGCATCTGTCAGATACAGTGTTTGGTTCCCATAAAGTAACAATTTACCATAACATACTGCTGGTGTCTGCCTACCTATTCATTCTGAATCTTAACTGGATTTTTCAGAACACCAGGGATGATCAAACCCCATTGAGCTAATGTGGCCTCAGCTGAAGATTTATACCAGGATAGTTGCCAGAGCAACCAGAAAGGAGGAGGTGATGAGAGCATTTTGGAAGAAGGGGTTGACAGTCAGATAGTTGAATAGATGTGCTAATCCCCTTTGCAAAGTCCTGCTATTGCGTATTGAGCAAAAAGATGCTATAGAGTGTGTAAACAGTCGTCTACTTCATGTATCTGCATATGGCACTTGTGCATTTCATGTGGATTGCATACACTTTGTACAGAATATATATTATTTAAAAAATGTAGTGCCTTTGCTGTGTATTTGAAATGCCAGAGTCAAATTCAGTAACTATTTCAGGCTCTTTGGAACATACCCAGTAGGCCCCAACTCAATAAATTGCTCCCTCCCCCAATCGCTAAAACTTGGCCTTTCATGGCCTTACGCTGCCAGACACCACGCTTGTACTCATGCACGTGATTCCCGCTTGACTTCAGCGGAGATTGCACAGGTGTATTTTTAAGGGCAGCTTACGAGTCTCGCGCCTCGTCCTCCTGGCAGTACATCAGTGCTGAAGCAGATTCCTCCAGCCATATCAGCAAGACGTGGTGTTGTTAAGGCCTGGTCTACACTAGGAGGGAGGGGGGAGATCGATCTAAGATACGCGACTTCAGCTACGAGTATAGCGTAGCTGAAGTCGACGTATCTTAGATCGAATTAAAATTACTTACTTTGGGTCCACTAGGCGCAGGATCGCTCCCCCGTCTATTCCGCTTCCGCCTCTCGCCGTGGTGGAGTTCCGGAGTCGACGGGAGCGTGTTCTGGGATCGATTTATCGTGTCTAGATGAGACACAATAAATCGATCCCCAATAGATTGATTACTACCCGCCGATCTGGCAGGCAGTATAGACATACCCTAAGAAACTACGAGCTCTGTTGTGATTACTGGATCAATGAGCAACTTAAAAGCTCTATCTTAGTTATAAATGGAGATATGCCAATCTCCTAGAACTGGAACAACCTTGAAAGGTCATCGAGTCTAGTCCCCTGCCTTCGCTAGCAGGACCAAGTACTGTCCCCTGACAGATTTTTGCCCCAGATCCCTAAATGGCCCCCTCAAGGATTGAACTCACAACCCTGGGTTTAGCAGGCCAATGCTCAAACCACTGAGCTATCTTACCTCCCCAGCTCCATCCTTTCTGCATCTCAGTGCAGGGTGGGGACATACCATGTAGGGAATGTGATGGCCTAATGCAGGGCTGCTCTGTTTTCTGCACTCTCAGGAATACTACTTATATATGTCTCCACTTTCCCCAAACAATTACATGGCGATTCAAAGCAAAGACTCTGAAATGTAAGAAGAATTGAACATTTTTTGGGGAAAATTTATTAGGGATTATTGTACCGCATCCATTTAGTTACATAACAATTCCTCACAACGTGAGTTTTTAATCATTAATTATAGCCAGGGATTTGTGAAAAGAGATGACTACATTGCTGTATATATGCTTAGTGATCCACGGTGTGTTTTGTTAGGCAGTCGTCCATGCTTCTAAACACCCTGAGGGAAATTGCACCAAGAAACTGGCAAAAATTCACGACCTCTTTTTTGGCTTTAATTTTTCTGTGCCTTTATTTAGCAATTTAGGGCAAAGACTTAGCTGCTGAAGTGGTGTAAAGAGAATGTGCAGTGAGAGGGTTACAACTACTTAGAAAACTATCACATCTTAGGGCTGGTCCACACTAACCCCGCGGGTCGAACTAAGATACGCAACTTCAGCTACGTGAATAACGTAGCTGAAGTCTAAGTATCTTAGTTCGAACTAAAAGGTACTTACCGCGGGTCCAGACGCGGCAGGCAGGCTCCCCCGTCGACTCCGCGTACTCCTCTCGCGGAGCAGGAGTACCGGTGTCGACGCCGAGCACTTCCGGGATCGATTTATCACGTCTAGACAAGACGCGATAAATCGATCCCAGAAGATCGATTTCTTCCCGCCGAACCAGGAAGTAAGTATAGACGTACCCTTGGACAGGAAAATAGAGCTCCCCTGAGGGCTAGATTGGATCACTCTTACCATGGTGAGTATGATCTAGCCCCAAGACTACACTGTGAAGGGTGCGGGGGTATGTGTTCATGTGTATTACACACACCTAGCCGCACCCCACTGTACTCATGCAGACCTTTGCACCTCTGTAGAGTCACATTGCAGGGTGTGGGCCACTACTGTGTGTGCCGCCCCCCGGGAACTCACACTGGCCACCTGCTCCTACAGTATTTGTGGCTCCAGAAGGGGCCAGGGACCAGCCCCTGCTGGCGGCCCCAGGGGAGGGGCTGCTGCTTTGTGCCCCTCTCCTAATCACCGCCCAGGAAGCTGTGGCTGCAAGAAAAGCCCCTGGTGGCTGCATTTGAGAAACACTGAGCCTAGAGGCCCCATCAAGAAGGGAGCCTCGTTGTGTTAGACCACATAGTCTCTCTCTTGTTATGTGCCTTACTCCACAAAATGTATAGTCTAAATAGAGGATGAGAGGACATCATGGGAGGTGAAACAGAGGGGGAAAGTGACTTGCCTGAGGTAGGGTTGCCAACCCTCCCGGTTTGGCTGGGAGTCTCCTGGAATCAGACTTGATCTCCCGGAGGCTACTGAAGCCAATCCGGAAGATTTTTGATGGCTAAAAGTCTGGCGGTGCAATGGGGCTAAGGTAGGCTCCCTACCTGTCCTGGCTCCGCGCCACTCTTGTCCAGCAGTGGTTCCTAGGAGAAGATGCAGCCAAGAGGTCTCTGTGCGCTGCCCCCACCCTGAGCGCCGACTCCACCGCTCCCATTGGCTTGGAATGGGGATCTGTGGCCAATGAGAGGTGCGGGGGCAGTGCCTGCAGGGAAGGGCAGCGCGCAGAGCCACATGGCCACCTCTGAGCCTAGGCGCGACTGCCTGGCCAGAGCCTGCACCTCGTATCTCCTCCTGCATCCCAACCCCCTATCCCAGCCCTGAGCCCGCTCCCGAACACAAACTCCCTCCCAGAGACTGCATCCCACACACTCTCCGCACCCCAACCCCCTATCCCAGCCCTGAGCCTCCTCCCGCACCCAAACTCCCTCCCAGAGACTGCACCCCACCCCCCCTGCACCCCAACCACCTGCCTCAGCCCTGAGTCCCCTCCCGCACCCAAAATCCCTCCCAGAGACTGCACCCCACACCCCCCCTGCACCCCAACCACCTGCCTCAGCCCTGAGTCCCCTCCTGCACCCAAATTCCCTCCCAGGGCCCGCACCCCTCCCGCCCCCCAATCCCGTGTCCCAGCCCGGTGAAAGTGATGAGGGTAGGCGAGAGCAAGTGACGGAGGGAGGCGGGCTAGGGTGAGGGGGGTGAGGCCTCGGAGAAGGGGTGGGGCAGGGCCTTGGGGAAGGGGCGGGGCAAGGGTGTTTGGGTTTGCGCGATTAGACAGTTGTCAACCCTAGCCTGAGGTCACCCAGAGGGTTAGAGGCAGGACCAGCAATAGAGAACCCCTGGTGTCCCGTGACCCAGTCCAGTGCCCTTGCTCCTGGCTCACGCTGCCTGTGCTATGGTGTACTTAGGAGTACCCATTGCTGCCTCGGAAGAACAGGCCTGATCTCGAGAGAGAGGCTGCCTCCATGGTGCAGTAATGTGCTCCTTCACCAGAGGCCTATGGTGATGCCGCAGAGCAGGTCTGAGGGAATGCAGAAATAGTGAGAGCAGGCTGGACATTCGGAGCCTTTCGGAGGTGTGGAGAAGTGAGCGTCACCGTTATAGACCAGAAGAGGGCAACCATTGGCTCCATCAGCAAAATGATTTAAAAAACCAATAGAATACATTTTACATCGGCGTGGAAAGCCTCTGATGTTCCACCAGGGGAGGCGGAAGCTCCCTGTGAATGGGGTGGGGGCAGAGGGAAAGGAGGGGGTGCTACTAAGGCTTGTGGGGGGCAGCCAGCTCTAGCCTGGGAAGGGGCATCCCAGTAGTTCCTACTGCCTGCATCGGTAGCTGGTGCCCAGTGTGGTGCGCTGTGCTTTGCCTGCCCCGCTCCTTGCTGACTGGTGCTCTGTGTGCTGACGCCCCCTGCCCCGATGTCAGTGCCCTGTCCCCCACCCCACCCTGGAGGCTGGCGTTCTTACTCCTGCTCCTCCCAGAGGCAGGGTGGTTCTTCCAGGACCCATGGTGGTTACAAGGCTAGACTGGGCTGGGCCTGGGAGTCCTACCTGCTCCCCGGTGGCTGGCCCGATCTCCTGCAGCATGGTCTGGCAGCTGCTCTAGTAACGTTCCTCTTCCAGGTTTTCCTTTTGATACTGTCCCCCCAGTGCTGTGTGCGGGGAGGGGACATACTTGGCTTGCAGTGGGAGTGGAAACATATTCACCCCTTTAATATTTCCATTGCGGGGCCACAATTCCCCCCCACCCCCGAGTTGTACCACCCTTGCACTCCACTGCTTTCCAGTGGAATCTGAATTCTCTCTGCCTGTTTGGCGCTATCAGGCTGGCAAGGCGCCAGCATGCCATCCCATTGTGAACTGATGTTTTTGTTACATTTTAAAGTGTGCTTAGTTCTTAGTGTCATACAGACACCTGTCAAGCTCCTTCCCCTTGGCAAAGCTGGGGTCAGCACTGCCATTGCGTCCTTTGAAATGGGCTCCAACAACAAGGGTTTGCTACTATACTAGAACATAAGAACGGCCATACTGGGTCAGACCAATGGTCCAGCCAGCCCAGTATCCTGTCTTCCGACAGTGGCCGGTGCCAGGTGCTTCAGAGGGAATGAGCAAAACAGGGCAATTATTGAGTGATCCATCCGCATGTCGTCCACTCCCAGCTTCTGGCAGTTTGAGGCTTAGGGACACCCAGAGCATGGGGCTGCATCGCTGAGCATCTTGGCTAATAGTCATTGATGGACCTATCCTCTATGAACTTTACTAATTTTTTTGAAGCAGTTATAGTTTTGGCCTGTACAACATCCCCTGGCAATGAGTTCCAGAGGTTGACTGTGCGTTGTGTGAAGAAATACTTCCTTTTGTTTGTTATAAACCTGCTGCCTATTAATTTCTTTGGGTGACCCCTTGGTCTTGTGTTATGTGAAAGGGTAAATAACTCTCTCTACACCATTCATGATTTTATAGACCTCTGTCATATCCCCCCCCTCAGTTGTCTTTTTCCCAACCTGAATAGTCCCCGTCTTTTTAATCTCTCCTCATATGGAAGCTGTTCCATACCCTTAATCATTTTTGTCATTCTTCTCTGTACGTTTTCCAATTCTAATATCTCTCTTTTGAGATGGGGCAACCAGAACAGCATGCAGTATCCAAGGTGTGGGTGTACCATGGATTCATATAGTGGCATTATATCTTGTTATATTATCTATCCCTTTCTGAATGGTTCCTAACATTGGTAGCTTTTTTGACTGCTGCTACACACATAGCAGATGTTTTCAGAGAACAATACACAATGTCTCCAAGATCTCTTTCTTGAGTGGTAAAAGCTAATTTAGACCCCATCATTGTGTATGTATAGTTGGGATTATGTTTTCCAATGTACATTACTTTGCATTTAGCAAGATTGAATTTCATCTGCCATTTTGTTGCCAGGTTACTCAATTTTGTGAGGCCCCTTTGTAACTCTTTGCAGTCAGCTTTGGACTTAACTATCTTGAGTGATTTTTTTGCCAACTCAGTGTTATCCACCTTTTTCAAATCATTTATGAATATGTTGAATAGCACTGGTCCCTCTACAGATCCCTTGGGGACCCTGCTATTTACCTCTCTCCATTCTGAAAACTGACCATTTATTCTTACCCTCTGTTTCCTATCTATTAACCAGTTACTGATCCATGATAGGACCCTCCCTCTTATCCCATGACTGTTTAGTTTGCTTAAGAGCCTTTGGTGAAGGACCTTGTCAAAGGCTTTTAGAAAGTCCAAGAACACTATATCTACTGAATCACTCATGTCCACATGTTTGTTGACTCCCTGCCCCAAACCATTCTAATAGATTGGTGAGGCATGATTTCCCTTAACAAAAGCTGCATTGACTCATCCCCAACAAATCATGTTTATCTATGTGTCTGATAATTCTCTTCTTTACTATAGTTTCAACCAATTTGCCTGGTACTGAAGTTAGGCATACTGGTCTGTAATTGCCAGGATCACCTCTGGAGCTTTTTTAAAAAATTGGCATCACATTAGCTATCCTCCAGTCATCTGGTACAGAAGATGATTTAAGCAATGTTACATACCACAGTTAGTGGTTCTGCAATTTCATATTCATCCTGTCTCATGTATTCAGGGCCGGCGCTTGCATTAGGCGACCCTAGGTGGTCGCCTAGGGTGCCAAGATTTGGGGGGTGGCGGGCGGCTGCCTCCCAGCTCCCCGCTCAGCCGCTGAGCTGCTGAGCAGGGAGACAAGGGGCGGCTCACCGCGGCTGCCCCCTGCCTCCCCCCTCAGCGGCTGAGCTGCTGAGCGGGGAGACAAGGGGCAGCTCGCCGCGGCTGCCTGCTGCTGAGCAGGGAGGCAGGAGTCAGCCGCGGCCAGCCGCCCCTTGCCTCCCCGCAGCTGGCTCCTGGCTCCATGCTCAGCGGCTGACCACGGAGCCGGGAGGCTGCCAGTGAGCCGCCCCCCTGCCTCCCGGCTCCACGCTCAGCTCCCGGGGCCGCGGGCTGGGAATGGGGGGCTGAGCTCCTGGGGGCGGGGGAGCTAGCTGGGGGGGGGCGGCGTTGCGGGGGGGAGCGGCGCAGGGCCAGTGCAAGGAAGTTTCGCCTAGGGCATGCTGTCAAATGTCAAATGTCAATACAGTGATCTCAGTATTCTTATATGTAGTGAGGGAAAACCTCTGACCTCCAGCTTCCTCCATTTTGTGGAAGGGCCCCAGCAAGTCATGGATAGAGTATTCCTACAAAATGAAGAGTTGGATTCAGGATTCCTGGCTTCTACTCCCTGCATTTCCCCTGGTTGCTGTGTGCTCTTCAGCCTCCCCATCTTTAAAATAGAGACAATGATTATAGAATATCAGGGTTGGAAGGGACCTTAGGAGGTCATCTAGTCCAACCCTCTGCTTAAAGCAGGACCAATCCCCAATTTTTGCCCCAGATCCCTAAATGGCCCCCTCAAGGATTGAACTCACAACCCTGGGTTTAGCAGGCCAATGCTCAAACCACTGAGATGCCCCACCTTGAAAGTCCTCTGCTATCTGCAGATGAAAACTGAGGTACATGGCTTTGTTTATTTATTGGTGTCCCCTCACCAACCCCAGTGTGAATGTGCTGGTGAAGTATTAAAGTGAAGGAGAGGAGGAGGTGCTAGGTGATGTGGATGGAGGTGGTGGACAGAGAACAGAAGTGATGGTGTTAGAGAATGGGACAGGGAGGAGAGCAGCTCAAATACTCTTCACTGAAACTGTTTTATGTCAAAAATGTAGGTTTTTGACCAAATGAGATTTGTCACAAAAGGTGTCTGTTTTCCACAGAGAACTTAATCTTTTCATCACAACATTGGCCGAAAACAATGGTTTTAGCGTTTTCATTAAAAACCTCAAAATTTCCATGGACAATTGACAACTTGTTTTTTATTAACAGTTTTGGGGGAGGGGAGGTTTCAGGCCAGCTGTAGTAGGGAGAAGGGGTGATGTGATCACTGATGTTATATCCTACTCCTTCTATACAACAGTTCTGAATGGATGGTTGTGCTGCCTTTTCTCCATCTTGACAAGCAGCTGTCCCTCCCCCTCCCTTTAAAGAAAAGGACATTCCTTTGGAGTCCTAGACCCAAAGCCTGAGAACCCAATGGGATAAAAAGAATGGAGGACCAGGTCCATCTCTCTGTCTATGATTCTGTAGCTTTTCTCCTCCATGCCAAAAAAGCCCTCCCAGGGTCTGTTCATAATCCTAACTAAGGGCACTCCTGAAGGAGCATTGCCAGATTTATGGCCTTTCCTTCTTATTTTTACCTTGAGATCTACACTCAAAACAGAATGAGCAGTGGGTGCTAATTAAGCAGAAGCTCATTTTGACAACAGAGCAATAGTGTGGCGCATACAAAGCAGGAGCTCATTAAAGCAGCATGGTATTTAGTCAGTTAGGTTTTTGCAGAGATTAGCATTCCTGGGTTAATTCAGACTTGGAAAATAACCACTTACATGTAAAAGTTTTTAATATCTCAGTTATTACACACCGTAGGAATTGCTAAACTGCATTAGACCATTCATCCAGCTACCCAATTTCTTTGACAATGGCCAGCACCTGATATATCAGCAAAAAGGTCCCTTTCTGGACCTCAGCAATGTATTTCTCTGTGCCTCATCATAGGGTGCACGCGGCAGAACAACAGAGCCGACTCCAGGCACCAGCAAAGGAAGCAGGTGCTTGGGGCGGCACATGTGAAGGGGCAGCATTCCGGCCATTCCTGGGGCGGCACATTTCAAGGGCCGTTTTTTTGTGTGTGTGTTTTTTTTGCTTCGGCAGCAGCTCCGGCTGCAGCTTTTTTTCTTTTTCTTTTTTTGCTGCTTGGGGTGGCAAAAAAGCTAGAGCCAGCCCTGCAGAACATAAGCAATGCTATTGACTTCACTGGAAGTTTTTTGCTGGGATAAGGATTTTAGGATCTGGTCCTTTTATTAGATATGTAACTCCTAACCATGTTGTTTTATATCCAGTCTGAATTTGCTGCCATAATAAACCAGCCACCCGCACAACTGCCCAGTTGAATGGCATTGTACAAACAGGGAAATATGTTTGTCCAAGGTGGATTCAACTTCAATGCTGTTGCATTAGTGACCTGTGGGGCATTTTTCAGAATACTGACGCTCTGCCCCCTGTGTACAGGGGAGAATTACAATGCTGCATGTTGCAAATAAATCAATTATAACAGTAAAAATTTAAGCACACAGTTGAAAAAGCTGACTGTGTATTTGCTGTGTAACTTTCTCCTGAGTTCCTTGGGAGTATTATTTGTAGGTGTTTCCCTGGGACGCTCTAGAGTGCATTGTAGTAGGGCCAGGGTGGAATGACAAGACAAAGAAAATTCACCTGAGGCTCAGGTTTGAACATAAAATCAACCTGGGTTGGGGTTGTATTTCAGGGCTTCTGGTTTAACCCAAACTGACACCAACTTGGCAGAAGCCTACAGCTGCACGTTCCTTCCATGCAGTTTTACAAGCAGTAAACGCAGAGAGACTCAGTCCAGACAGCGTAGCTCCTGTGTTTCCCCAGAACTCCTTGATCGGACTTCTGGTCAGCACCACCTCCTTGTCTCTCCTCTGACACCAACACCCTTCTTTTAAGATGCTGAACCTACCTAAGATTAGCATCACCTAATTATGGGAGTGCCTCCCCAGGCCCACCGACAGCAATTCCGGGCCCCACGGCAGAACAATCAATGGGCCGAGCTGATGCTGGCTGCGCTGCTGGTGCCCAGGGAGCTGCTGGCTGCGTTGCTCGGCACGCTCTCCTGGCATGACCAGGGCTTCCTCATGCCCACTCGGCTGCCTTCACTGCCGCCGGTACTACCCCACGCGCGCCTAGGAGCCCTGCGGCCTGCCCAGGTGACTTAAAAAGGCCTGGTGCTCCCAGCCGCTGCCACCGTTACCACAGCAGCCGCAGTGGTTGGGGACCCCCGGGCCCTTTTAAATTGCCCGGGCCCCTGGTCAATTGCCCCCTTTGCTCCCCGCCCCTCCTGTCGGTGGGCCTGTGCCTCCCTCAGCTACCTCTGAGCTCTGGCTGGGAATGAACTCTGAGAACCCAGGCAGTTGTCTGGCTTGGCAAGGCCCCCTCTTAGGGACACGTCCAGGATAGGAGGTGACAGGGCTTTGGGGTCATCTCCAAGGGCTGCTATAAGACCAATACACCCTGTCACACGTATCTATGCTGGGAGAACTTGTACGTGCTGTTCTTCGCTGGTGCTGCTCCACCAGTGGTAGCCACGGTGGAAGCTGTAGTGCGGACAGGGCCCCGTCATCTAACCCTACCCTTCTCTGTTATTATTTATATTAAATGGATCCTGCAGGCTGCAACAAAGATCAGGGCTCCCTAGCAGTAGGCACTGCGCGCGCGCACACACACAGGGTGAGCCAGTCCCTGCCCGGAAGAGTTCACAACATCAAGTTACCTAATGCTCGTTCCTCGGGTCCGTACTCTTCCCTTGTGATGACTAAATGACTCCCATTAATGCTAATGAGAGAGTTGTATGTTTTTAAGGGGCAATAGACCACCACAGTGTTTTAATGGGGTGAAGGAATCCACTGCTGCTTAGCATACAGAAGTATATAGGATATGGCACTATCCCTTTAAATCGTTTGGGAGCTCTCTTGTAGGCCTCCTTGTCTTCTATTGCAGAAGCCACCCGAGCCTAACAGAGCAGCAGTGTGTGTCTGTAGCTGGGCCTTGTGTTTTTGCGTATCATTAAGAAACAGAGTTATTTAGAAACAGCCATGGCCAGGAGGGGCAGGGAGGGTCCTCACATTCTTAATGTCGTGTAGAGGGCAAAGACACAACAAGTGCACAGTGCCTGCTGCTACACACTGAATGTGTGCTGCACAGCGGTGTTTACCTCGATCATAGTAGTGGTGTTTTCTATACTCGGAATGGGAACTAGCACAGTAAGTGTAACTACTGTGAGTGGCTTTTCAGTGTTCACTGCACATACAAGCTCAGCCTTACAGATAACTAAGGCTATTCCAAGGAGCAAGAAATCAGGCATATAAAGTTATTCCAGCTTTTAGTATTAAAGAGGTCACCAGGCCAGATCCTCAGCTGGTGTTAGTCCATATAGCTCCATGGACTTTAATGAATCTATGCTGATTTATGCCAGCTGAGAATCTGGCCTCGTATCTTTAAGATCTGAAATGAGTGTCAGTCTCCTAAATGCAAATGGAGGTGAATTGCTAGTGGCTGGGTAAACAGATGAGGGATAGAGTGTATTTTCACATTATGATGAAGCTCTTTTGTAAAAAAAAAATTACTTAATCCCCAGAAGAAGATAAATCAGAATTTAATTTTCTTCAGTAAAAGTGCTTATGGTTTGATTGGTCTCTTCAGCAAAGTGAGGCAGACAACTGCTTACTGAACCTCTGCAGTTGGAAAGAGTCCGCCTGCAAACAATAAGTAGCTTCATCTACCCAGAGCATGCATTCATTACCTCTTCAAAACATGCCCAGGGCACTAAGTAGCATATCTTGTCTCAAACAAACAGATCTTTGTCTCTACCATGTCAGCACTGACAAGCAGACATTCCTCCAGCATTTAGCCAATGCATTGGGAATAATTCAGGATCATCTGCATTTGCCTTAGTGAGCTGTTCCTAGCAAGTGACAGTAGAGGATGTGATTTTTTTTTTTTGAGAGAGAGGTGCTAACAGGATTTGGAATAATTATGGAAATAAAGAAGAATCAGTAGAGAAATAGACATCCATTTGGAAATGGTGGTACATTATACTGAGCGGAAACAGACAATCTGCAATTAATTAATGATGACACCTTAATAGTTGTGTGTCATTAATATTTATTGTTAGGTAAAATGACAGTTTTGGTAATCCAAACTATCCTCTATTGTGAGAAGTGTACTATTTATTTTTGATGAGGTCAACTTCCACATTCTCGAAACAAAACACTTGCAAAGTTAAACTCCAATTATGGGCCTGGAAAAAATACTTTCTCAGTAAAAAAGTAATGGGATGAAAAATTCTGTCTCCGTGTAATATTTAAAGCCTAGCATAAAAATTAGAATTTATGTTACCGTACAGTAGAGTGGATGTTTGAATTGATTAAAAAATTAGCCATTTGTAGCTTAGTGTGTTATTCATCAGAAAATAGCTTTTACCTTCAGTGGCAATGCTGTACGACTCATTCTCAGTACTATTCAGGGCCGGCCTTATGGGTGGGTGACATGGTTGGAGGTGGGGGGCACCATGGTCAAGAGGCTGCAGAAGGGCTTTCTTGCTGGGCGGCGGGGGGAGAGGAAAAAGGGGTCTGTAGGGCGGGAGCAAGATACTCTCATGCGTCCCCGCTACCCTTCCGGCAGCATGACACCTGCCACGCTACCAATGCTCCACCTGCTGCTGCCCTCCTGCTGAATGGCAGCCTGCTGCTTGGAGAGCAGTATTTAAAGGGTGCCAAAGGAAGTTTGCCTAGGGCACCATTTTCCTTAAGGCCAGCCCTGGTACTATGTTCATTAACTTATTCTTGGCACCATGCCGGTAAAGCACTTAATTCAACACCACGTTTAGTTGTCTTTGCTTTGAAAATTGAATAGTAAATCATTTTAATCAATGATAAAATGGAACGAGAACAAAGTGATTTTCAAATGTAGCTGAGTTCCCGATCTTGTGCTGCTTAGTCACAGAATTCCCTGTTGGAGTCAAGTCCTAAGTAAATTCTTTCTCATTTTCTAAAAGGTATTCTTTAAAAAAAAATGTTTTGACCCAGATCCTCAGCTGGTGTCAATCAACATAGTTCCACTGACTTTAAATTCGAGTCTTTCTCAAAGACATGTTTTAGTTCCACCAGAAGTTATGGGTTTGATGCAGGAATGACTTGGTGAAAGTCTCCGGTCTGTTTGATGCAGGAGGTCAGATTAGATGGTCTCTTCTGGCCTTGAAATCAGTGAACCTACACTGATTTCCACCATCTGGCGATCTGGCCCAGTGGGTGTTAAAAGTGCTAAAGTGTCGGCTCTGGACACTGAAGTCCCGTATTTATCCATAGTAATGTTATCCCATAGGCAGAAGTAGTGCAACCTTCCCCACACCACCCTGTCCAAAGCTAGAACCATCTCTAGTGATGAGACAGAGGGTAGTTCAATCTCCATGCCTCTGCAGTCCTATTTATCTAGGTACAGTGATGGCTGTAGTCACTGTGGTATCTGAGCACCTTGACCGAATCCTTCGTCTCTCTTCTGTGGCTACCAATTGTTATGGCTCTCTCCAGGGGATCTATCACTAACCTAAGGCCCAGTCCTGACAACCATGTCTCACATGAATAGTCCTTCCTTAAGCCCAGATCCTACTCCAGCTGAGGTCAGTAGCAAAACTCTTATTGCATTCAAGGGGAGCAAGATCAGGATTTACACAAATAGTCTCATTAAAATTAATGGGCTACTCTCCTGAGTAATAATTACTTGAGTATTGTAAGGATTTTCCCCTACTCTTTTTAACAAGATGTATTTTGATTTTTTTAAGCCAGTGATGTTCCTTTGGAGGGCGAACGGTTAAAACTATCTACTCGGAAGCTTGCCTGAACTCTGGTAATAGAGGAGCAATGGCAAGGAAGCAGTGAAGAGAATAAAGACAGGACAAAATTTAGAACTGCATACAGGAAGGATCTCTCAGCTCTGTGTAGTTGGCTCTCAGAGCAGACATTCTGCTTCACCTCTGTGTCCCAAGTAGGAAGGGAAGAATCCTTCTCTCTAGAAAGTATCTAGATCTGACATGCAAGAATGACAGGAGAAGTCTGCCTTTAGTAATAAGCAAAAGCACAAAATTCATTTTGTTTAATTCCTCGTTGTGTGCAAATAATTCAACTGAAAACCAACACAGTAAATGGTGTCTTTCTCTTCAGGCTATTGTGCATGTTACTTTTAGCTTCTAATCATTAAAAGTCGTATTAACAGAGATGAGATTGGACTGAATCCACTCAAACAGACATTTGCACTTATGCAGTGATGTAGCTGTGTTGGTCCCAGGATATTGGAGAGACAAGGTGGGTGAGGTAATATCTTTTATTGGACCAACTTCTCTTGGTGAGAGAGACTAGCTGTTGAGGTTATGCAGAGCTCTTCTTCAGACAACTGGTATGGTGACTCCACACCCTCCTCAGCCACGAGTTTCCACAAAAATGCGCGCCCTGAAATGTCCAGCCTAGTCGTTGCTCCTCTAAAGAATCAATATCCAACAGTTTGTTATTTTAACTGGAGTTCCCGAACAGTTCAGTTCAAACACAGCACTGGCGTGGTCTAGATTTAAAAATAAAGCAAGTTCATTTAATTCCAAAGAGACTGCAAGTGAGTACACGTATAAAGAGTCAAGTCAGAAAGGGTTACAAGAGAAAGGGGGAGAAAATGCATTTTAGTAACTACAATTTAACAATCTAGACTTAGGGCTGGTCCACACTGGGGCGGGGGGGGGGGATCGATCTAAGATACGCAACTTCAGCTACGTGAATAACGTAGCTGAAGTCGAATATCTTAGATCGATTTTTAAAAGTACTTACCCAGGTCCACATGGCAGCAGGCAGGCTCCCCCATCGACAGCGCTTCCTCTGCTCGCCGAGCTGGAGTTCCGGTGTCGACAGGGAGCTGTTCTGGGATCGATTTATCGCGTCTAGACGAGACGCGATAAATCGATCCCAGAACATCGATCACTACCCGCCGAATCGGGCGGGTAGTGTGGACGTAGCCTTAGTTCATGGTAAAATCCTCAACTCGTTTCCAGCAAGATGGCTGACCGAGCCCCTGGGTCAGGATCTATCCCCCGAAGTCAAAGGGCTGGTACCTTTGTCTTCTTAGGTGAAAGATAAATCACTAGGGGTTTCTTTGCCCCTCTCATTTATAGTCCAATGAACCACTGAAATGGATTCTTCTGAGGGATACCTCCAGCCGAAAGTCTATTTCCAGCTGTGAGGTAGGCCACATGGAGTCTGTCGTGAAGGAAGTGATCTGCTGCTGCTTTCCCGCCCTGGAGTTGTCTGCTAAAACTCAAATTATTTAATTCCTGCCCCCGCCCCCCCCGCAGTGCATTTGAATGAACGTTAGACATGTGACTGTCAATCTCCTCCCCTTGCCATGATAGTGTGATGTATGCCTCCATCCCTTGTTAGATTGATGGGTCTGGTTATGCAATGTACATTTTCATTGTCTTTCAAAGCACTTTGGAAGTAACTCCCAGGTGGGGAAACCACATTCCTTTGTCTAGGGTGGGGTAACTCCTGCTTGGCTGGCAAACTCCTTGTAAGAATTATATTTTCAGTTTATGTCCATGACTTTGCATCAGTTGCTTCCACCTAATTACACAATGATATTTATAACCAGTGAGTCAGAGCTTTTCATTGACACCTTGCATGACACTTATCAGATACGTTTCATGACATTAATGAATTGGGGTACACTTGAACTGGTTAAGCCAACTGAAATTCATTGCCAGATATCAAGGTGCCCCTGGCCCTCTGCCTTTGGGTTTTTCTTAATGTCACACCTCTCCTTCTTACAAAGCTTCAGTAGGGTTAACCACTGGCTGAAATGGAGGCAGTAGGTTAGAACTTCCTCTCCCAAATAGGGCATCTGCCACCATATTTTCCTTTCTCTTTATATGCATAATCTCTATGTCATATGCTTGGAATGTCATGCTCCATTGTAGTAATTCAGAATTGGGACCCTTTATTTTTTGTAACCAATGGAGAATGATCACTGACCTGAAGAAAAGCTCTGTGTAAGCTTGAAAACATGTCTTTCTCTCCAACAGAAGTTGGTCCAGTAATAGACATTACCTAACCCACCTTGTCTCTCTAATATTGGTAATTGTCAGACATTGGTTTAAGTACATTATCATTCACATTTTCCTTACAAAGGAGCAACCACTTCAAGGAATGGATGTATGGTTCTTCTTCCCCTTTTCTTTTAATATGCTGCTGCGTAGCTATGATATCCTGAAAATGAGTGTGCAGCTCATCATTTTCAAGTTAAATTAAAAAGAATATGTAAATATCATTGGAGGGGCCTGCTGCAGGTAAAGGAATATTAATTTCTGTCCTCCGTTACTGTGTTACACAAACATATGCACATCCCAGAAAGACAACCTTTAAACAAAGATTTTTCACTTTCACCTGTACCGTGACGCCTCTGAATTTGCTGCCACTATTGGTATCCGGATGTTCAGGTGCATGATCATGGTTGGTCCCAGCATTGCATTTAAAAAGCACTTACTTCTTTGCAGTCAACATGCACAAAAGGTGCTCATATAATTAGAGCCGAGTTAAATTTTTTGGCCAAAACTTTTTTTGGTGAAAAATGCAGATTTGGTGACAAATTTCACCAATGTGTGTAGATGTCACCGAATTGCTCATTTAAGACCTCCCTTTCTTCTCTCCCCTGACCATTCTCCCAATCAACAAAAATCTGGGAAAATTGAAACGTTTTGTTGTGGGGGCTTGGAATGTCTTTATGTTTCAAAAATTCCTTTACTTTTATTTTTTAAAAATTCAAAACCATTTTTTAAATGTTCAAAATCTAAATGAAATGTTTTGATTTCTGTATAAGTAACGGGTTTTTTTACCTGAAACAAAATTTTAAACTGAGATTTTGCTGAAAATTTTGCAAAAGTTTGGTTTCAGTTCAACTCGACAGTTTTCTTCTTCTTCACTTTTCAAAACTGCCAGTGAACCAAAAACATTCATTGCTCACCCAACTCTACTCATGATAGAGCATCCTCAGTGGTCTTAAAACAATGGTGTATAGATGATATACTGCTGGGCTTGGACAGCCAATGGCCTGTTACAGGAGGTTTATTAAGGGAGTATTCTCAAAGTCTGTTCAAATTACCGTTTTAGATTTTAGACAAATAGTTATAAACTCAGGTGTGAAGCACAGCATGTAGAAAGAAATATTGCAAATGAGCTGATCAATGAAAGCAAACATTTTTAACACCTATGCATGGGATGGCAATAGAAGTCAAACACTAAAACATAAAAATTACCATAATGTAGGGTGACCAGACAGCAAGTGTGAAAAATCGGGACAGGGGGTGGGGGATAATAGGAGCCCATTAAAAAAAACCCTCAAATATCAGGACTGTCCCTACAAAATTGAGACATCTGGTCACCCTACCATAATGTGCCTTTAGGTCACACAAAACAGCTCCAGTAAAAGTGAAGATGGTCCCTAGGGACCTGATCCAAAGCCCATTGATCAATGGACTTTGGATCAAGCCCTGGACTGTCAAATACAGACCTATTACACTGATCAAAACACAGTGCATCTAGCTATGTTCCAGACATGCCCCTGCCCCTGTTTTTTTACCATTTTCCTGGCAGGTATCTACTCTTTGATACTACGAGCACTTCAGGGTGTTTGGCCTACCCGATGAAAAGTGCTAGATAAGAGCTAATTAGAGTGACCAGATGTCCCGATTTTATAGGGAGAGTCCCAATTTTTGAGTCTTTTTCTTATATAGGCTCCTATTACCCCCCACCCCCGTCCCGATTTTTCACATTTGCTGTCTGGTCACCCTAGAGCTAGTTTTTATTATTCTACCATGTGTCAGATTAGTAGGCGATGAAGCCGGGGCTCTTGTACTTGCAACATTGCATGGACGTCTTCATGAGCCCCTTCCTCTCCCTGGCTAAGTAGTGACTGAAGATCATTCTTTTTCAGAAGTGGTTTCGACTTTAATCACTGTTGAACCCAGTGTGGGAAGCCCCTTTCTACTGATGTTGCTTTATGTTAATATTTGAGTATGCTGCTATTATCTCTTACCTGATGTTTTAGTTTTAAGGCCAACATTGTATTGCATTGGTGCAGCTCAGTCCTTCCTGTTCTCTGTCTGTGAGACACAACAGTTTAGTCTTCTGAGGGCTGTAATGGTCCAGATCAAGATGTTGGGCTTATTGCAGGACTGGCTGGGTGGTGTTTAATGGCTTGTGATAGTCAAAAGGTCAGACGAGATGATCTGTGGTCCCATCTGGCCTTAAACTCTATGCATACAGCCCTTTCTTGTATGCGCACAATTTTTGAGCGCTACTGTTTGCACATGCAGATGCTGGAGTGTATGTGTACAAATTCCTCATATACTGAACTTGTACCCGCAAATAGAGTTTTCATACTGAATGCAACCATTTGCACATACCAGTGAAGATACATCAATGAGCAAGGATGGTTGAAAGGTTGAGGCACTGGACTAGGACTCAGGAGATCTGAGCTTATTTTCCAGGTGTGCTACAGACTCACTGTGTGACCTTGGGCAAGTCACTTAATCTTTCTGTGCCTCAGTTTCCCATCTGTAATGTGGGGATAACAACACTTGCTTTATCTGTCTTATCTTCTTAGACTGCAAGTTCTTTGGGACAGGGACACTCTCTTATTCTGCACAGTGCCAAGAACAGAGGGCCCCAGTTTCAGTTTGGGCCTCCAAGCACTACCAAGATATAAAGAAACTGCATGCACAGAGACCATGCGTACGAAGTCGCACATTCACAAAGAGGGCCTGCTTTCTGAAAATTTGGCTCGTGCTGTATTATTATTCATTACAGCTTTTTAACTCTTTGTGTGGTGCTTTATAAAATACATTCGTTTCTAATTTCTTTCACTTCGTGATTACTCAATTATCTTTCTTTCCCCCTTTCTCCTTATAATATTGCCACTGACTTTGGTGGCCCCTGAAGATGCATTTGCCAGATGAATTCTTCTGACAAGTCCCGTTATTGACTAATTGGATTTGCAGATGGAGTGTCTGTGCTGCACTTAGCATAGAAAGTAGAATTGATCCACTGCAGGCCTTCCTGATGCTCAATTAAATCAACAACCAGTTTGTGACTCAGGCGGATGTGACTGTCTTGCAGATGGAACATACAGTTATTTATCTGCTCTGGCTTAATAACCTGTATGGAAAAGTCCTACAAAAACTGACTAAAGATTACTATGTGTCTACAGAATTTTCAGACCAGCCCATGGAATTCAGTAACAGGAATATAATTCTTTATTACATGTTTACAGTAATTTCTATAGAATCCTATTGATATTATCCCTGACAAATTCTATAGGATTTTTCCATAAGGAACAAGCCCTTAATTCAAAGCTCAGTGAGATAAACGGAAAGACTCATACTCATTTAAATGGCCTTTCAGGCCGGTCAGAAATAGGCAGCATCTACAAATCCAGGGCCGTTTATCAAAAAACCCCACAGAGTGAAAAAATGCTCCAAAAACCACTCTGCTGGCTCAGCACAAAATGTGCTCCTGGCATCCTGTTAAATCTAGGTCAGTTTGTAATATGAGTAGGCAGTAGTATGGCTAGTGCGGAAGGTCCATTTAAGCAACCATAGCATTATCTTTATTATTGAAAGTTTCTGAAGAAACAACACAGAGTGGACTGCATGTAACCATGGCAGTCGGCTCTGGTGTTTGACAATTTTGCCATCTTTATCTCTATCCTAATCTAGAAAAGGCAGAAGAATTCAATAAATATTTCTCTTCCATATTTGGAAAGAAGCAAGATGTTAATCAGTGCTAATGAAATACTCGCTGTTCCCTCAATAACTAGGGAGGATGTTAAACAGCAGCTATTTAAAGTTAATGTTTTTTAAATCTGAACGACTGGATAACTTTCACCCAAGAGTATTAAAAGAATTGGCCAAGGAGCTCTCTGAACCAACTGGGGAAGTTCCAGAGGACTGGGGAAAAAACCTAATGTCATAACAATATTTATAAAGGAGAAACAGGATGACCCAGGTTACTATAGGCTGGTATTATCTGGACATCATTTCCAAGTAAAAACATGGAAAGATGATATGGGACAAAATCAATAAAGAATTAAAGGATGGTAGCATAATTAGTGCCGATAAATATGATTTTATTATAAATAGGTCTTGTCAAACAAACTTATTTTTTCTAAGGTCACAAATTTGGTTGATAAAAGTAACTTGATATATTATGTATCAGAGGGGTAGCCGTGTTAGTCTGGATCTGTAGAAGCGACAAAGGGTCCTGTGGCACCTTATAGACTAACAGAGGTATTGGAGCATAAGCTTTCGTGGGTGAATACCCACTTCATCGAATGCCATCCACAGCCTCAGAAACAACCCTGACGTTATAATCAAAGAGGCTGATAAAGGAGGTGCTGTTGTCATCATGAACAGGTCTGACTACCAAAAGGAGGCAGCCAGACAACTCTCCAATACCAAATTCTACAGGCCACTCTCCTCAGATCCCACTGAGGAATACACTAAGAAACTGCACCATCCACTCAGGACATTCTCTAGGCATCCGATGAAGTGGGTATTCACCCATGAAAGCTTATGCTCCAATACCTCTGTTAGTCTATAAGGTGCCACAGGACCCTTTGTCGCTTCTTGATATATTATGCTCAGACTTCCATAAGGTATCTGACTTAGTCCTGTGTAACATTCTGATTTAAAAAAAATAGGACTCTACAAAATCAATGCAGCCCATATTAAATGGATCAAAAACTGGTTAACTGATAGATCTCAAAAAGTAATTGTAAATGCAGAATTTTCATCCTTTGCAGGTGTTTCTAATCATGTCCTGCGGAGATCTGTTCTTGGCTCAGTGACAATCTGTATCTCTTTATCAGTCATCTGCAATAAAATATAAAATCATTAGTGGTAAGACTTGCAGATGACACAAAAATTGATGAAGTGGTAAATAATGATGGGACACATCAGTTATACAGCGTGACCTGAATCACTTGGTAAGGTGGCATCCTTTCAACAACATGCATTTCAAATCAGCCAAATGCAAGGTCATACATCTAGGAATGCAGGTCACCCTTATAAGAAGAGGGACTGTATCCTAGAATGCAGTGACACTGAATAGGACTTAGCGATAACAGTAGATAATCAACTGAACGAGCTCACAGTATGATGTTGAAGCTAACAGGGCTAATGCAATCATTGGGTGCCTAAGGAGAGGAATATCAAGTAGGAATAGGGAGGTGTTCCCTGTGCATACAGCAGCAGTGAGACAATTACATGATTCCAGTGTCCACACATCAAAATGAGTGCTGAAAAAATGGAAAGGTTCAGAAAAAAGCTACAAGAATGATTTGAGGACTGGACAACATGCCTGACAGTCAGGAGCTGAAAAAGCAAAATCTGTTTCACGTACCCAAGAGAAGGTTAAGAGGTGACTCGATCATGGTTTATAAAAAACTACTTGGGGAGAAGATTTCTGATAGCAGACAGCGCTTCAGTCGAGCAGAAAGTGGCACAAGAAGAACCAGTGGTTGGAAGCTTCAGATAAACAAATTCATACTAGAAACACGGTACAGATTTTGAACAGTGAGGGTAATTAGCAATTGGACCAACTTTCCTAGGGCAGTTGTGGATTCTCCATCTCTTGATGTTTTAAAATCCCAACTGGATGTCTTTCTGTGTGAGCAACAGCATATCTTTTAGAAGTTCAGGGCTGGGTGCAGAGGTTTAGTGGATGAAATTCTCTGGCCTGTGTTATGCAGGAGGTCAGGCTAGATAGTCATAATGGTCCCTTCTGGCTTTTAAATCTATGAATCCCCATTATGCTAAGCAAAAAGGGCGAGCAAGGCAGCAAATATTATCCATCCAGGCAGGCCCCATCTCTGACAGTGTTCTTATGCATAGAAGGAGTATTTCGGTGGTGTTTTGGGCAGCTGGAAGATGCTGGTTCTTGATTCACTCTTGTCTTGATTCTTCTGAGAGAGCAGAAAGCAGGAGGTTCATGACTTGGTTTTGCCTAGCCCAGTCCACACATTTCTTCTTAAAACATGTACAAGACTTGGGCTGAGACTTTTGAAGCTGACCAGTGGATTTAGCTACAAAACTCTCGTTAACTTCAATGGGAGTTGTGATGCTGAGTCACCTTGTCTGTGAAAAATTCAGTGGAGAACCTTCTAGACACATTGGTGTCTGATCAGTGCTTGCCCTGGCAGCTTAGGGGTGCACTTTTTAGGGGCTGCATCTGCATTCTTTTCTATGTGTTTGGACGTGCATCTGGCCCCATGGACTTGTGCTCGTTGAAAGGTTGAGAGCCACTGCTCTAGAGTTTCTGAGTTTCACCCATCACTAGCTAAAATGTTGCAATGGCAAACTATGCTTATTGTTTGTGAATTGAAATGAAAGTTGAGTGAAAACGCCTAAACCAAGCGATGCAGTTACACTATTACAATAGACTGTTGGTTTGGAGACATCTCTTCTGTGTCTGGATTCATTCCACAACTGAGAATGCCTTGCTACAAGCCTAGCAATCCTGCTGGTCTGTGTCTGTGTGGGCTGATTTTACCCCACCCCGCACGGTCCCTGTGCAGTGCCCCGGTGAAGAGGTCACATGTCTCCAAAGTGGCTTCCAGAACTTTGGCAAGGCCAAAACTGCAATGCTAAGTATAGTAGATCTTCATTTATAGATGCGGATGAAATTGAACATGCGTTAATCCAATGTGGAGTCCTGATTGGGTGGGACAGCTTAGTTTATTCCATGTCCTGAATTTAATTCCAGGAACTCCGATAATAAATTTGGATTTCTAGCAGCAATTTGCCCCCACATTAGAAAGTCATTTCATGATCCCATTCATGGTGCCATCTAGGGCTGAGTTTGGGCTGGGCATCTTGTTATGCAGTAACCGTTTGTGAGAAGTGACTCGCTCTGCGTCGTTCAAGTAGTGCTCTTTGGTGTTAGCTACACCTATAAAAAGCAAGCAGCCCGCGGGGCCCTGAGCTGCCCTTTACTCTGCGGCATGAAGGGGAGCAAAGGAACAGAGAACCGCAGGCCCTAAATTCCCGAAACAGGATAATGGAGCTAATGTGGCACTCTATTCCCACCCCATCTGACTCCACCCAGCTGGGGCTTTCTGGGTCTGGAGGGGGCATATTGCAACGGGGCAGTGGTGGGAGGCCGTGTGGGGCTTCAGCTCCTTTCTGCAACATGCATTCTTCTGAGCCCAGCTGGGCAGAGTTAATCGATTTGTTTTTCCTGCTGGCAGGGATGCAGAGCCCGGATGCGTCAATGGTGCCATGTCTCCTCAGGGAGCCGTGCTGCCAATATGAAGGGACTTGCCCAAGAGAGAACATGGAGGAGTTGCATGGGTGTCCGTGGTGGAGGCTGTCATTTCCCATGGACACTTAGGTCCTCACGCTGTGTGTGATTGAGAGGTTTCACCCGTAACTCCTTTCTCCCAGAACTCCTCCTTCCTCCCGTCTTCCTGATGGAGCAAGAGCTCTGTGACTCCATGAGCTTGCCCAAGTGGATTACACACCCCCGCCTTGCAGGTTTTCCGAGGGGAGGTGATGATAGGGCCGCTAAACCCTTTCCATGCAGATTAGAGTTTTGGATTTTCCCAGCAGCTACATCATTCATTAGAAAACTTCCAAACAAAGAAATCTGCCTAACCTCAGACACGAATGACCTAGAAAAACCAGATCCCTGTAAAAACCGTCCTGTGTCTTCACTCTCTGCAGTGAGTTTTGTTTATTCATCATCCATTTCATCATGTTTGTTTTATGACAAATGAACTTAATAATGATTTTCACAGTGGAATATTGGAGAGAGTACCGACCATAAGTATAGCTGTAGGTATCAGAAGCTGACCTTAATTCAGAAAGGACGCATTGAGGCAATCTAAGCAGCTGAAGCAAATAAAGAATAAAATTAATCTTAAAAAGATACAGTTGTCTATATTATTTTTCTAGTTCATGCACTATCCCTACAAAAGAAGATGTCCCTGGAATGTGATGTTAAAGATTAATGATTCTTGTAAGCCTAATATTAAACCTCATCATTATTTACTGCTGCCAAATGTATTTCAATGCGGAGAATGTTTGTAGTGCTGCAAAGTGAAGGAGGGTATGAATTGCAGTTCATTTATTAATGCTTTGTTCCATTGTAGTCTTAATCCCAAACAGATGGCCAAGGGTGGCTTGGCTAAAATTCAGCAAGATGAATTTGGATTTTCTCAGCGCCTTCCATTTTAAGTGCAGCACGGCAAGGACACAGTGCCGGCACCGAGTCCTGCACTGAGCCTGATTGTCATCGATGATTCCAGAATTCTGGAAAGTAACGAATGAATCACTCTGAGAACTTTTAGGGGAAAATGTTTTTCTTCCATTTGGAATGGAGCTTGGCTTAGTTCCTTTTAAAGGGGACTTCCTTGTCGGATAACAAGCATTTTCAGTGTTATTGGTGTTCGCTATTTGTCGTGTAATCAGTGATCACAAATGGAATACAGAGACAGTGAAGCATTCCTTTCATTCCCACAGTATCCTACGTGTCAAGTTATATTCCAGCATGGTTTCAAACATAAAGTCTCACACAAAGAGTCATTCTGGACCCTTTTCAGTGCTTCCCCCTCTCTCTGCTGGAAAATCATTATAACAATAGTGATAATATAGTGCCTTTCATCACAGAAAGATCCCCAGTTCCTTTAGAAACTGACTCATCGATATCAGTGCTATCTAACCCACACAGAGATAAAACAGTGGTATGATTTCAGTGCTTCACCCGCCAATGAAACACAGCTCTCTCTGGAGTTGAAACATGACAGGAAACTGTTATGGAAACATAGCAATGCTATAGAGGAGTTTAGGACAGGAAGTCAAGAGAATAATCAGAGTCCCCCCTGGTCAGTACAGGAGGTACAAATGTTTTCTCCCTAGCAGCCGGGGAGATTCATCTCAAAAGCATTTGCTGCTTCTACCACCACCACTTGGGAGTAACTTTAATTTTTGCCTGGGGCGATATAGGAGGTTCTTCAGTGTGGGCTGCTGCAGGGATTAACTGAATCCAAGCATCCAGAACAACACTGGCCACACCCCATCTTTGGCCAGCACCACCCGCTTCTTGCAGGTCTTCTCCTTACCCCTCTGGGCAAAGGGGGAGAGAAGGTTGCTTTGTGTCTCTGTAACAGTCCCAGCGGCAGGCTTCTGACCACTGGAACCTTGCTCCTGGGCTTGCCAGGGTAAGTCAGGTGTGAATATGACACTATTAAAATGATGATGAGGGGAATTTTAGGCAGTAGAATATAAAAACTCCCATCTGATCATTAGATTTGGGTACAGCTTTTATATTGGTATCAAAGTGTGGCAGACTCTTTGGGGTTTATTTAAATACCCTTTACAAAAAGAAGCAAAAAAAAGAGGGAATCTACATTCTTTTTTCAGGTTTCAGAGTGGTAGCCATGTTAGTCTGTATCAGAAAAAAGAACGAGTACTTGTGGAGACTAACAAATTTATTTGGGCATAAGCTTTCGTGGGCTAAGATGCATGCTGTCACTCCCCCTTTTATTGGACCTACATCTCTGTTTAATACTGGAGAGGTTCCCTGTTGTTGATAAATGCACACTTGGACAAGCGCCTTATGTTATGGCTCTATGTGATGTACATGAAAACTGCTAGTGTAACACCGACAGACCCCGGTCGTCGGTCGGATCGAATCTGGGACCTCTGGAGCTTAGTGCATGAGCCTCGACAGCATGAGCTAAAGCCAACTGGCTGTTAAGAAGACTCATTTTATCTCTCTCTTTAAGTGCTCTCGACGCCACTAGATGGGACAGAACACCCCACCTAGAAGGTGTGTGGGTTATACTAACACAGAGTGTTCTCAAGGACAAGTGACCTCCTGATTGTCATCTCTGAAGAGGAGGAGCCAGGCTTCAGGAGAGGAAAATAATAATCTTTTCCAGTATATAAACCTTTCACCCACAGGGATCCTGAAGGGACTTGCTACTTCCAAATCATGGTCACATTGAAGCCAATGGCCAAACTTCCATTGACTCCAGTAGTGTCAAGGTTTGGCCCTTTACGGTCACAAGAATGGCTTCACCAGCAGGGAAGTGCAGCCATTTCTGGAGTGTAATGTGGCAACTGTTGAATGTTACTCAGTAATGCCACACCGTCAATTGGGACAGGAAGTGAAGAATGCTGTAGTATATCTACTTAAAACAGCAAAGGGGAGGTGAGCAGCCAGTATGCCACTACCCGGGACCTCTAAAATCGTAAGTGGTCAGGACTTTAGTTTTACATCTCATCTGAAAGGCAGCTCCTTCAACAGTGCAGTGGCCCCAAAACCAGTGCTCAGAGGAGGAGAGCAGTCTGTTACTCAACAGCTGGGAGCAGCTGGAATAGGCTTGGGTTCTTCACCCTTGCTCAGTTTAAGAGATCTGAGCCTGAGACAGAATTGCCATCTCATTCAGCAGCCACAGCAGGTGAAATTCAGATGAGCTGTGTGACTTAGACCTATGCACCAGCATAGGTCCCCTTTCAGCAACTTGGCTAACTTTTGAATAAGTGGGCTGGTCCCTTTCTCCTCAGGATATTCTGGAGCTCACTATTAGTGCAGCTATGTATTTATTTTAAGACCAAAGACACTGGAGGGGAGAGGAGCTCCACCAGCAGCTTCATGTGTGTGTTCTGGCATAGGGTCACCCTAGACCCCTTGGCCTTCTAAGCTTGTTTGCTTAACTGAAGCTGGTTTTGTCTGGGATGAAGTCACAGGGGGGCCTTTGTTACGTTTCAAACCCGTTCCACGAATTCATTATCCTTGGCCTCGAGCAATGTTCCTTAAATGCTTTTGTTAAGGTTTTCATTCACTAACTCCTGACCTGTACAGCATTTGGGTGGCCTCCTGGGGGATGGCTGCTAGAAGAACATCATGGTAAGACATAGTCAGACTATTAGGCTCCCATCTTGTAAACACTCGTTCACATTCCCAACTTTTCATGAGGAGACCATTGAATTATATGTGACTACTTACATGCATAATATGAACCACGTGCATGTTTCCAGGATCAGGTCCTTAGCACTGAACCAGAATGTTATGTTCACAGCATACAAACAGAGAAGTTAGATAAAAACATAAAATACCCTCACTAGAAGGTTGCAATGTAACATGACTTTATTTCTCAAAACCCAGAACCTTAACACACAAGAACCAAAAACAGAGGGGGACAAAGCAGGCTGCTCCCTAAGGCAAGGAGGCACAACTCACCCTACTTACTGCTGTAGGCTGGCTCTTTGCAGACTGATTGCTCAAGGCCCAGAGCACACACTTCCCTACAGAGCTTCTTAGCCTGCTAGGGAGACCAGGCAATGACCTGAGAATTAATTTTAACACAGTTCTCAACACACCACATATTGCTATTCTGGGGGTCCAGCAATACTGTTGTGATCATCTCTTTGTCCTACTCCGCTCTCAAGGCGTGTTCCCAATTCACTCTGCTGCTCTTTGCCATTCCAGGCGGTTCTGCTTTCTGTCTCGATATCTGTGTTAAACTATTCTCCAGCAGAGCTGCAACTCCCATTATTCATGGCATTTGATTCAAAAGGCTATCAGGTACATATGGGGTGAGGCAGACTTGGGCAACCTCACTTCTTCTTCAGCTCCTGTATTCTTTAAAAGACCATGCAAGGAGTGCTGTAATCTCCCCACATTTTGATCAGTATAAACGGTTCAGGCGCTCAGTCCCTGGTGCAATTACAGGCATTTTTAGCATAAGAAATACCAAGGGGACACACCTTCATTATGTCAGTTCAGATCTAGCGAGAACTGGTTAAGTGAAGGCAGATGGACAAGGTTGTTTGTAGCTTTTTTTGAAAGCTAAGCTGCTACTGCAGCTTTGCAAAATGTATCGGTGTGTGCTACCCTATCTATTTCCAGATGTGTTAACCTTTTCTGCAGAACGGCCGCTTAGCCAGTCGGTCCCCAGCCTGTAGTGGTGCATGGGATTCTTCCGTCCTAAGTGCAGGACTCTGCACTTGTCCTTGTTGAACCTCATCAGATTACTTTTTGCCCAATCCTCCAATTTGTCTAGGTCACTCTGGACCCTATACCTACCTTCCAGCATATCTACCTCTCCCCCCAGCTAAGTGTCATCCACGAACTTGCTGAGGGTGCAATCCATTCCATCAGCCAGATCACTAATGAATATGTTGAACAAAACTGGCCCCAGGACCGACCCCTCCGGCATTCCGCTTGATACCAGCTGTTAACTAGACATCGAGCCATTGATAGTAGTGACCTGTTGAGCCCAACAATCTAGCCAGCTTTCTATCCACCTTATAGTCCATTCATCCAATCCATACTTCTTTAACTTGCTGGCAAGAATACTGTGAAAGACAGTATCAAAAGCTTTGCTAAAGTCAAGATATATCACATCCACCACTTTTCCCATATCCACAGAGCCAGTTATCTCCTCATAGAAGGCAATCAGGTTGGTCAGGCATGACTTGCCCTTGTTGAATCCATGTTGACTGTTCCTGATCAACTTCCTCTCCTCCAAGTGCTTCAAAATGGATTCCTTGAGGATCTGCTCCATGATTTTTCCAGGGACTGAGGGGAGGCTGACCAGTCTGTAGTTCCCCGGATTCTCCTTCTTTCCTTTTTTAAAGATGGGCACTATATTTGCCTTTTTTCAGTCCAGGACCTCCCCCGATTGCCATGATTTGTCAAAGATAATGGCCAATGGCTCTGCAATCACATTAGCCAACTCCCTCAGCACCCTCGGATGCATTAGATCCGGCTCCATGGACTTGTGCATGTCCTGCTTTTCTAAATAGTCCTTAACCTGTTCTTTCACCACTGAGGGCTGCTCACTTCCTCCCCATACTGTGCTGACTCTCTTCGTTAGGTGGATCCCATCTCTTCCCAGCGATCCTTCTTCCCGGAACAGCATCCCAAGGTCGAAGAATCCAAAGCCCTCTCTCTGACACATTAAAATTAAAATGTGGCAAGGGGCATGTCCCCTTTCATTCCCCTCTGTGGTTGCATCTATTGGGTAAGCTCCACTGAGCGGGGTGGGGACAGGTTTTCTGGAACTTGTAGTGGGGAGGGTCTGCTCCATCCGGGTTCCCCCTTGCCCTAAAGCACAGCAGAGCTTGAAGGGTTGTCAGGGGTCAGCCAGGCAGGTATCGAGTGATGCCAACCCCCCCAGCCGTTGTCTCCTGTGGAGCAGTGGAGCTATGGCAGCCTCAGCGCTCTCAGGAGCGTCTACAGAGCCACTCTGCCAGAGCTCTATGGAAGCTCTAAGTTCCTCCTTTGCCCTTGTCTTCATGGAATCCCTTATCCCCAACCCGTGCCAAGCTCCACTGCTCAGTATTGATGCAGGGGGAAAGATCTGGCCCTTTAGGAGAGTTAAAATCTTTATGATGACACAGCATTTACATTCAATTATTTATGGTGCAATCTCTAGTTGTGTTCTTTCCAGAACACCATTTTGGTTTGGGTCTCACACACGTCTGAGAATAGCTCTTTGCTGCAGCTTCAGCCGCAGGAACCTAGTTATTTATTCATAGGCATTGGATTTATTCTGATAGTCTGATGGGCTTACCGGATTTACTCTGAAAAGGGCCTTTTATGTCTGTGGGTTCCCTGTGGCGAAGATTTGTTTTGCCCCTTCCTCCAAGCCCAAAGTGAGAGAGACTCATAGTATACTTTGTATATAGTTAAAAATCCCCCTTAAAACTTTGTCTGGAATGAACACGAATAGGAAACTGGAAATTAAATTAACTAACCTTGAAGTTGTATGTAAGGGGATATGTGTACGTTCTAGCATCTGTAGATCTGTTTTCTATTTCTTTAGTTCCTTCTCTCATTTCTCCCATCTCCTACTTTATTTTCTTTCTCTTTTCCATTTTCTCTTCCTTTTCACTCCATTTTCACCATCACTTTAATTCATTTTTTTCTTCCCCTGTGTGTCTCTTTCTCTTCTCTCCCTCAGCCAATTCTTTTTTCCCCTTTGCCAGGTCACATTCTCTTTCTTCTGCTGTGTCTTTTTGCTCCCTTTTCTTTCCATCCGGCTCCCACACATGCTCATTCCCTTGCACCTACTTCACTCGATGGGACATTTCCCTTTCCCCGGTTGTTAGCCTTTGGCCCCCATTCTGTTTTCTCCTCTCACTTTCTCTCCCTCCTGTCCCCTCACCAATGTCCATCCCTACATCCCTAAATTGCCATTACAAATACTTTCCTCTCCTTCCCTCCTGACACCTCTTCTGCCAGGTTCCTCTGGTCACACCCTCCCCAGCTTATAAACATTCTCCCACCCAGGACACAAAGATCCTTTTGAGGCACCGCTGGGAGCCCCCCTCTGCACTTAGCGTGAGCTGGGCAGATGAGTGCTGCCAGAAGGGGTGTCTGCTCCCTGACTGCAGAGCGCTTTGTTAGAGACCCGTGGCTGGTAGCAGAAGTCGCAGAGCTGGGAGGGAGGAGCACGGCAGCACAGAGTACGCAAGGGGTGTTATGATGCCCTGTTAACTGATGAGCAGTTTCACTTGCCAGGGAAGGGTAATAATGCTTCAGACATTAATCTTTTAATGTCTCAGGGCTTGCACTGGGCAACAATTCCCTTAGTTTCCCCTGCGCCAGCCAGCCAGCGGGGAGAGGACACAGCTTTCCCTTAGACCTAGCTTCCTCCTCCCTTTATACTCTGCCCCGAGCTTAACCCATCACAGACTGCAGCACCCTGACATTGTCACGTGCCTCCTCAAGGGTAGGATCCTGGCATCTGTCTGAACCATCACATCTGTAAATGCGAATCAAGCCCATAGTGCAGCCATTGAAGGGCATGTCTACACTGCTAAGAAACACCTGCAGCGCCGAGTGTCAGACCTCAGGTCACTTGACGCAGGCTTGGGAGCTTGGGCTGCAGGGCCAAAACTAGTAGTGAGACATTCCCTCTCGGGCTGGCGCCTGGGCTCTGAAACCCGGTGAGGGGGAAGGTCTCGGGTACTGGGCTCCAGCCCGAGTGGGAACGTCTACACTGCTATTTGTAGCCCCTCAGCCCAAGCATCATGAGCCTGAGTCAAATGCCCAGCGCTCTGAGACTCCTTGCCATGGGTTTTTCTTTGCTGTGTCGACGTTCCCTAAGATAACCCACTGCAAATCCCCCCCACACACACACACAATCCCCTATCCTTACAATTATAATTCTCATCATCCCCTGCACCCTTCATTTTGAAACACTCCAGAAAAAAGATTGGTCCTCGGATGTAGGGTGTACAAGGTGCATAGGAAAAGGGCATCATATAATAGAAGGCTAGGGGGTGCATTTGCCCCCATTATAACAATTAGTTCCATTGCCTGGGACTTGAAGACAGTGATTCTGGCAATATTCAATAAGTTGTTACCGTGGCAACCACACTGCCATGTGGTGAGTAGCCTCCTGGGTTAGAGCCCAAAATACATCACGCACAGATGCTGCCCACATCCTTCTCTCTGGGCTCAGCCCTCAGCTGGGCTGAGATTATGCTCTAAGGGCCAGATTTTCAAAGGTCTGTCGGCGCATAAATCCCATTGATATCATTAGCTTGAAAAACCTGGCCCCAAGTCACTTTGCTGCTCCCCAAATCCTGGACCAGCCAGGGGCTAAAATGGCCCCCAGCATAATTTAGAGCATCCTGAAAGCTCTCACACTTCAGCGTTCTCACACTGAGCCGGCCCTTCTCCCCTCTGGCATGCCCCATCTTCCTCCTGCAGAGTAGGGCAAGTATGTGACGTCGAACTGCCCATACAGCCTTTATGTCGCTAAGGTGTCAGATGATACAGTCTCATCATTTGGTGATGCTAGCACTCTTTCCACCCCCATAACATCTCTGGAGGATGTTAAACAGCAACCACTAGAGTTAGACATTTCTAAATCAGAAGGTCCAGATCATTGAACCCAAGAGTTTTAAAAGAGCTGATTGAGGAGCTCGTTGGACCATTAATGTCAATTTTCAATAAATCTTTGAGCACTGGGGAAGTTCCAGAAGCCTGGAAGAAAGCTGATGTACCCATTTTTTAAAAAGATCAAGGGGATGGCCAGGATAATTATAGGCCTGTCTGGCTGATGTCAATCCTGAGCAAGATAATGGAGCAGCTGATACGGGACTTGATTAATAAAGAATTAAAGGCGAGTAATGCAATTAATGCCAGTCATCATAGGTTCATGGACATTAGATCCTGCCAAATTAACTAGATATCTTTTTTTTATATAAGATTAAATATTTGATTGATAAAGGTAATAGTGCTGACATAAAATACTTAGACTTCTGCAGGGCATTTGACTTGGTACCACACGACATTTTGATTTAAAAAGTAGAACAATTAACATGGCACACATTAAATTGATTAAAAACTGGCTAACTGATAGGTCTCAAAATGTCATTGTAAACAGGGAATCGTCATT
The DNA here is from genome assembly GCA_033296515.1 of Macrochelys suwanniensis. Lineage (NCBI taxonomy): Eukaryota > Metazoa > Chordata > Testudines > Chelydridae > Macrochelys > Macrochelys suwanniensis. The sequence continues at coordinate 12,887,953 of CM065781.1, read as the reverse complement.
GAGTTTAAGGGGTGACTTAATTACAGTCTATAATTATCTACATGGGAATAAATATTTAATAATGGGCTCTTCAATCTCGCCGAGAAAGGTGTAACACAATCCAATGGCTGAAAGTTGAAACTAGACAAATTCAGTCTGGAAATAAGACATAAAGTTTTAACAGTGATTGTAATTAACCATTGGAACAATTTACCAGGGATTGTCGTGGATTCTCCATCACTGCCCATTTTCAAATCAAGACTGGATGTTTTTCTAAAAGATCTGCTCTAGGAATTATTTGGGGGAAGTTTTACAGGTCAGACTAGATGATCACCATTGTCTCTTCTGGCCTTGGTATCTGGGAATCTATGAATCCCCCTGTTTCAGGGGGAATCTTCACCTGAGGTTTTAGAGCATTCTTCCAGCTGGTTTGCTTTGCCGATCAGATACATGGCAGAGGACCAAGCCCTCTCTCTCTTACTTTCTGTGCCTACCCCGCTACTGTCCTGACTCTCCCTCACAGAGCTGTGCCAGCCTGCCTGAACAGTATCTTATTTTCCCAAACAGAATTTCTTTCCTCAGACCATTCCACATCCCATGAACAAGGCTTATTTGTGGAGGTTTGTTCCAGCTTCCCATCACTGGACTTGCTCCAGATCTTCTGGGGTGTAAGCTAAATGGCCTCTCTCACCAAACTCCTTAGGTGGGGAAGAGTTCTTTTCATCAGAGAATCCTTCTGCACTGGTGGATGGTTCTGCAGGAGATGTCTCTGTTTCCTTCTGCTGTGGCTTTGGTATTCCAGGCGAGTGTGAGTCACCTCCCGGAAGTGCTCGCCACAGGCTCTTTCCACACCGTCTATTGTACACACGCCCTCCTCCCTTGCTAAGATGGTCTCTGCCCTCTTCTCTGATAGGAGGAGAGTTTGAAAGCAGTATAAGGGAGATGCTTTCCCTGGGGAACTGGTGAGGAAATATCCTTCCAGTTCCCAGCTTCCTACTGTAAAGTCTGTAGCATAGTGTATTTTCAGGTGCGGAGGATTCTGACCATGGTTCTTCAAGATGATTTGTCTATCATAGTTGGCCTATCTATGTAAAAAGCTCCCCCGGATCCCTCATTCAGTAACCTTTGGTCCTGATCAAATTTCAATGTGTATCTGCCATTAATTATTTGCAAATTTCTACTTAGTAAAAACACAGGTTGTGGCATAGTGATCCCAAAGCCAATTTCACTATGGCATCCTATTCCAGTAAGACCTTTCTGTTGCATGTGGTAATGCCCCCCCCCCCCGGGGAACTCCTAGGTAAAAGAAATGGGGATGAATCTCCAAGGAGGTCTTTTGGGTTTCTTGACATTGTTATTCAGAGCTATTTGAATGTCCTTGCCCTGCACTGCTGTATGCTTGACTTGTGTTATAACTGCATATCTGCTTGTGCTTTCCTGTATAAGCTAAAAAAGTCCTCTTAAAACAGTCCTGTTTTCATGCCTAATTTGGCCTCTTTCATGCATGTCATTTCACTTTTATCTTCAAAGTGGGTAACTCTCTTTGTTGGAAACTGGAAACATAGATCCTGATTATGCAACCCTTCCTCAGACTGAGTAGTACCAGGCTCTGCGTCAGCTCCTGATACCCTTCCTCATTTTCAGTAGTACCTCACTCCACGAAAAAGCTCATTGACCCCAGTGGAGCAACTCTCAGTGCAAGCTACAGCTACCTATGAGCAAGTGTCTCAGAATCTCCAAGTAGTCTATCTGAGATCCATGCGACCCACCTGTGTCTTAAGGTGTTACTTAGCATGAGAAACTGAGGAAGAATTTGGCCCTTAGTTAGTGAGGCCAGAAAAGACATCTGGGGTCATCCAGCCTGATTCCTTGCCTTTTGGATCCTATGTCATCTCTCAGGAATGTCTGCTCAGTTCAATTCTAATGCAGTGATGGTGCATTGATCACTTCTCTTGCTTTGTTAGGAAAAAATTCTTAACATTTAGCCTAATTTTTTCTTCCTTAAGTTCAAACCGCTGCTCCATCTTCTGAGATTGTAACTAATTCCCTTCCTTCGTTTATATTGGTACCTGGAGAGGTATATATAGACTGTGATCGTGTCCCCCAAGGAGCTCCCCTTTCCACATTACATAAATTTAGCTGCCACAGTGCCTTACCCTCCCCGCTTGTCCCATGTGCCTTATCCTCCATTTTTGGTGCCTTCTTCTGTAGATTCTCTAGGGGGGGGGGGGGGGGTTCTGCGCCTTTCCTGAACAGTAGGAAACCAAATAACCTTTCTAGCTTATTTGTGCAAGTGGTCTATAGAAACATGCTAGTTTAAAATGTGACTTCTCCTGTATATTCAGGGTATCTAGGAATAGCATTATGTTGCCTGATTCACTGAGTGGTTATTGATTATTGGTTATTTCCAGTGATTAAATTTCTGATGTTTAAAAGGTTCTAGTCCCAGAATCAGGCACAACAGAATTAAGTTCAGTATCTGGTTAGGAACCCCGAGGTGCACAGCAACAACACACTGAGGGCAAAGCAAAGCTTTAGATACTGTTATTACCATAATAAGTAAAAACACACATGTTCCAACCCAAATGCGAATACAGCTGTAGCAAAGCATTATGATGGTCATGTCCTGCACCATCCCCTTACATATAGTCACAGCCTTCTCTTGGAGACCTAGTGATGGGAGACAGGTGGTGTTCCCCAAGGGTCCTACCCTGCCTCTGGCATGCCAAGCAAATCCAATGGTCAAGGTCTCAAAGCTTACATCCTGGTTTGGCCTACTATAGGGCCTCATTACTGCCATGAATATTCCTATGGATAGATAGCCTCTTTGTCCATAACTAACTTCCTCACTGCAATAATGTTGGAGTGCCCTTATCCTAAAGGTTAGTGTATTAATGATCTCATCTTATTATCAGATACACCAATTCATTGCTTAGCCAGGTTTGGAGTTGTACTTTTGCAGAGGTTCCTATCCTAACATATCCAAAAGCTGATATCAGTTCATATTCCTTCAGTTACATGGTATCCGTTTATACAAAAATCCCCTAAATGTAATATTCCCAGTTCCCCAATAACTCAGGGTCACTGTTTGGTAACTCACTTATGCTAAGGCTCACACAGCCCTCAAAGCCTTATGCTAACTACTTAAGTGAATGTCTTACAGGATGTAGGCCTCTAGGTTTCTTGCATTACTGCTATGGAAAATACCTTAAGCTAGCTCTCTGGGCTACAGTTAGCTTTTTTCTCAATGTTGTGTTGATCTATGAGCTCCTCTTTCGCTGACTGTCACTCTGTATGTCTTTCTTAGGCTTCCCTGTTAGCTGTTTCCATACTCTGTATCTGTGCTGTTTAGTGCCTTTTCTTAGGTGCAATCCTTTACATTCTGCCATACTGAATCTCAGCTCACTGCCCACAGCCCACTCTTTGCAGTTTGGTTCTGATGTGCATTTGCTACTTCTCTGAATTTGGTGTTTTCTGCAGATAAGAATTACACTTCCTGCGTTGTAAATAGTTAATGCAATTATTTAATAATATGGGTCTCTGCTTCTAAACCCTCAAACAGCCTCCCCTTGGAGACCTTACCATTAATTCCTACTCTCTCTGCCTGTTCAATCAGTTTCTAATATGCGTGTTATATGTTTATGACTGTAGATGACACAATCCAAGTATACTACATCCACTTCATTCCTTTTCCCTCCTAAATCAGTTGCTATGTCCAAAAAGGCTGTTAGATTTGGTTAGCATCACCTATTTCTAATGAATCTATCTCTGTCAGTTATTAGACACATTTCTCCCAACTGTCCTTCTGACTCACTTATTACGGAACACACTCAAATATTTCCCAGAATAGGCATCATGCTAATTGACCCATAGTTCTCCAGATCCTTCCTCCTAGCTTTCTTAAAGATATTGACCTTTTCCGGTCATCTGCATTTATCATTTATGCATCAATGTGTAGGTGCTTTAACACTGTCTACAAAACAGTGCAATATACAATGGGAAGTTATTTATGTGCTATTTGCTGCATCTGGTGATGATAAAAGGTCTTTTCTCATAATGATATTTGTAGATACATGTTTTTCATAAACCCGTATCAAATGCCCCCATTACTCATTGTTTTTCATTTGGGATCAGGCACGCAGTACATATTCTCTTTATTCTTTACATCACAATTTTTCAGGCGAAAATGAAAGTGAGTGGCTCCTACATCCCACTATGACTAGCTTGTAGCCATCTGCCATCTTGCAGCATATGCCAGTGTGCTAATCTCCTCCTGAATTCCATAATGTTTGGATTGTCATAGTGAGGATGATGGTAACAGTGGAAATGTGGATGACATGGAGGAACTTCCACAGCAAAAGCTAGCAGAGCAAGACCAATAGAAATACAGGTATTCAGTCTAGCTTATGATTAGAAGATCTGTGGCATAATTGTGTGTTCCATGACTTGGTTGTCAGCAGTGCAGACTGATGGGTCCTTTTGCTGTGAATCAGCCAGTCAGAGTCAGCCGACCACCATTTTAGGATTTCACATCTTCAGCTGACTTTTTCTCGCCTTTTCTTATCCTCTTCTATTCGGTAGGTGCTCTAGACCAGTGTTTCTCAACGACCAGTCCATGGACCGGCACCAGTCCCTGAAATCTCCCTGACACAGTTTAGGAAGTCAACAAGCGGGTCCCTGGTACCAAACCAGTTGAGAAACACTGCTGTAGACTTTGCCTTAAGATGTAGGCTGCCACGGGTCAATGCAGCGATTCCAAACACAATCAGATGAACGACCTCACTGAAAAAAAGTCAAGACAATGAAAAAAATACTATATATTCTGGCTGGCAGTGCTGCAGTCTGACTTCTTTTGTGTCATTTGCAGCAAGCAGTCAACATGTCCCTTTGGGCACCATACTGTAGTAGGGTTGTGCAACTCTGAGAGCTCCATTCCTACTGCTGAAAAGAGGGAGGAAAAAAGGGAGTTTTTAAACTGCAAAACAAGTCCCACAAACTGGAATTTTAAGGCATGCCTCCCTCACCCACTGGCCAATTTTATTTGGCACTGCTTTTCCAGTAATCAAATCCCAAGTGTCTGCTGGCACCATACAGGTACAGCCTGTGAGTTGACACAATGACTCCTGAGGAGACTGAAAGGACTGAAGAGAAAGTGGTCTGGCTTTCTCCTCCTATTCAGTCCATTTGGAAAATGCTAGACAATACAGGCAAAAGACAACTTACTTTTAGAGCTGGTAGGATGTTTGGATTTTTTTTTTTTGCAGGAACTTTTTGACTTTTTGTCAAAAACCAAAAAATTTTGGCTGAAAACTGGTAGAAATTTAAAAAAAGGGGTCAGTTTGGGGGATTTTGATTTTCCAGTGAAAAACTGAAATGAAAAACGTTGAGGGAAACAAACACTTGCAACAAACTCTTTAGTTGGAAACCCAACTTTTTGTCAGAAAAAAGGTTTTAACAGAAATGTTTTGACTGGCCAGGTGACTGTGTGGACAGTGAGGGTGGGCCTTTCCAAAGCACTCATGTTGACCTAGCTGTGACTTCAGCAGGAGCAGAATTAGGCCAATGCTGAACATGCTTAAAAAGGCCTTCCTGATTCCTTTTCCTCAGGAGGGTGAACTCAAAATGTTATCACAGATACCATGGTGATGGGTGCCTTGCAAGTACAACAGATGGAATAGTTTAGTTAGATGGTGAGCAGTTGGTGTCTTCATAATGTCAAGCTCAGAAATTTGCAGCTCTATTAAAGCATATGTTCCATAAACAACTTAGACAAAAACAGGGGTGGGGATTTTTAGCTCCACGGATAAATCTTGCAGTGGTAGATGGAGGTCTTGGGACCCCTGAAGTTCTATTAGAAAACAATATTTTCCTGTAAGGATTCTGTTAGGATTGCCACCTTGTGACAGAGTAGACTAGGCCCAGAGGCCCCCTGTTGGAAGTCTCAGAGTCCTGCCACACCCCGTCCCAGAGAGGAGCGGAAGACAAGTCCTCCACATGGTCTAGAGTGGTTGCGGGGAAGCAGCCAATGAGGGAGGCTGCAGGGAGCAACCAATCAGGGCCCAGCCGATTCACATAAAAGGAGCTTCAGGACCAGAGTCCGTCAGTTGCTGCCTGGAGATGTTGGAGTGAGGACTGTGTTCCTGGTTGGCTGAAGGAGCAGCAGGACCATGGACAGATCAGTTGCTGGCAGGGACCTGGGGAGCAAGACGGAGCTCCTGGCTGGCTGGCTGGCTGCTGGGACTGAGTAAGGACTGAGCCCATGAAGGGCTGCAGGAAGACAATGTCTCCAGGGAGGAAGTTCTGGGGGTATGGCCCTATACCAGGGCTGGGACTAGTTAAAGATTGAGCTCACAGAGGGCTACAGAGATACCAACAGAGGGATACTGGGGATAGGCCCCTGGTGGACTGTATACCCCAGAAGAGGTCTGTTTTGTTTCACATACAGACAGTGTGTGTGACTCTGCCAGAGGGCTGAGTCACTGAAAACCCACCTGAGAAACCACCAACAAGGGTCACCACAAACTGAGAGACTGCAGGCACACGCACTCAGCCAGGGGGCGCTCACGAGATGTGGGTGCCACCCTGTTACACATCTAGTTCCTTTTGTCCTGAAGAACAAACTCTTCTAGATGCACTGACAACTGTCATCTGAACGATCTTTTGGGACAGTTATCCTGCCAGCAAGGCTCTCATGCCATGGGAACGCCCCTTACAACCAGCAAGGTCTTGCGAAATTTGGGACACGTAGCAACTCTCCACATGAGAAAGAAAGAGCCCGGCAGAAACAGGTGAGCTGGGAGAGTCCAAATGGGAGTCTCCGTTACTCCCTGCATGGTCCAAAGGATAAAGGATCATATGCTGCAAAGTGTTAGGCACCCCCTGAAATGTGCTGGGCTCTCTCAGTGCCCCTGGAGATCAGTATGAGAGGAAGCTTGTTGGAAGCAATCAGCACTAAAATCAGATCAGGCCTAAAAATGTCACAGTATCCATGACACTTTATTTGGGGCTAGATTGTCACAGTCCTTACTTGGCAGTACAGGACTGTAGTGGGGAGTAACCCCCCGCATCCATAGCCTATCTGCATCTTTCGGTGCCTTTAAAAATCTGGCCTTGACTCCCTCCCCAGTGGAAGGAGAGAGCAGGGGAGGGACTCTGATTCTCTAAGGCACGGTTCGTTCTCCGCTCTGTCACCCCTTGCTCGGGCCAGCTCCTGTGTTTTGTGAACATAATTACACGGCACGCATATGTAGTGACAGCACAAAGACGACAGATTCAGGAAATCACATTCCGCGGTCACCCTGCAAGAACGGCTTGCTACGCTGAGTAGTCTAAGAATAGAATTCCCATGTTGAACTGAAGTTAGTATCTAGGTCAGATATTAGTGCCAACTACTGAAGATTTTAACTGGCTCCTTGCAACATGCAATGGGCTGAACTGGTGCAGCATTGTTATCCATTATGCATGTTTTGAATCCCTCCGTGTACTGTTCTTCCTTAGCCTGATGGCCTCCCAGCATCTAGTTTGTTTTCAGAGGCAAAAAAATGCTGTTGCCTTCTGCTCAAATATCAGTTCGCAGTCACTGAGATCAATATGGCCCATGATTAGGATATTAGCACGATGGGCTACTGGTCTGTTTTCAGTACACAGGAGCTATTAGCCCACAAATCAGATAGAGAAAGAAAATTAATGCACCCTACTTAGTGGGGATATTAATCATTTTTACCTTGTGTGATGGTTTGTATAGCTACCTGCTTTCCCTGTGCATGGAGGGAATTTATTAAAGGGACAATAGGGATTGTGATCTGGGCACTTCTGTTTGTTTTTCATTTGCAAAGCCAAACAAAGAGCTATGCAGAGGGTGGTACATCCGAATAACCAGTCTCGGATTGTGCACAGTGTTAGATCCAGCTGTTCACTCCCACCTGTTTTAATAATATACATTCCAACAAATGATAGACCTGAAGTTAGGCTCACTTTCAAAGCAAACAGGAAAGCGTTACTAAATACCAGTTACACTGCGTAAGATCCCTGGGGGAGAGATTGTGTCTTTGCCACAATCCCTGTTTACGAGGCGGCACATCGCTGCGCCTCCCCAAGCGCAACACAGGGAAGACACAGTTTCCACCCTGCTTCCCCCTTGTGACAGGGGCATAGTAATTTGCTTCTTTCCTATCCTGGAAGCAAATGATGATATCTGCAGCGGCTCAGCTGAGCAGGCCAGTCTGTTGAGGAGGGGGTGGGGCTGAGACAAGGCTCTGGCCAATCCATGTCCATATTTTCCAAACCATGAGTAGCGAGTATGCAGCACTTCCTTGCTTCTGCATTGCTAGATCCAAGGACTGGGTAGTCAGAGGGATGTAGGGATGTGTGTGCAATGATCTTTATGCCTCTTGCACTCGTGTAACCCACTGCTGAGTATGTGTTTCAGGTGTCTTCCCTTGCCCCATCCTGTGTCTAATCCACAGAGTATGCTACAGCCCCAGTGAGGGAGTATGACTTTTTAACTCAAGCTGTAGCGGCTCATGATTTTAGGTGTCAAGGTCCCTGGTTCAGTCCCCAGTGTGTCAGTCAAGGTGGAGACTGTGACGGGTTCCCCGCAGGGTGCCACCTGGAGCTGGGGTACCACTGAGCCCTCTGACCCAGCAGCCTGGGTTCCTTCTCACACTGTGCTGCTGTGACAAGCTGCAAAGCCTGCCACGCTTGCACTTTCACCAGCATTCACACAGGTAGGGACACACCCAGCTGCAGTTACATGCAGGCGCTCTAACCACCAGCCTCCCAGCCTAGGACCCCAGAGCAGTACAGTCCTGACCTGGTCAAATCTGGCCAGTTTATGGGTTTAATACCCGGTCCACCGTTCCCTCACTGTGAAGAGGACCATGCACACTTGTGGTAACCAAGCTGAGGTTTTCCCCAGACACCTTAGTCAAATGCACACTGGTTTGGATTAAAACATAAAATACGCTTATTAATTACAAAAGATAGATTTTAAGTAATTAATGATAGCAAACAGGTCAAAGCAGACTACCTAGTAAATAAACAAAAATGCAAACTGAGCTAAACATACTTGATAGGCAGGATATGAATTAGCAAATTCTCATCCTGAGAGAGAAACAGGCTGGCAGATTCTTAAGGCACAAGCTGCCTTTGCTTTGCAGCTTGGGTTTCCCAGGTTTTCATATACAGGCTAGAAATCCCTTCAGCCTGGGACCATCACTTCTCCCAATTCAGTCTTTGTTCCTCAGGTGTTTCCATGTGTATTGTTGTAGTGAGAGTGAGGTACCCTCATTGATGTCAACCCCCCCCTTTTATATCTGCTTACTGGAAAGCTCTTTTGCTGTGAGCTGGGTCAAACAGTTCCCATTGTGTAGTGCTATCTCTGAGAGGTTTCTGGGGTAATCCTTGTGCTTGTGTGCATTTCCTCAATAAGCCATTAACATTGTTTGGCCTTTTTACTGTTGTACCTGAAAGGCTGCTTGTGGGTGTTTTCAACCTCACAATGTGTTTCAGTCACACATACATAGCCAAACTTCATAACTTCACATACGACGATAGCACATACAATCCAATGAGATATTAATGCTTAGCAGATCAAGACTTTTAGAATGATACCTCACAAGGCATGCTTTGTGCAAAACATATCCTAATTATATGACAGTGGTGAATAAGGGGGTGCCAGGGTGTCACAGCGACCATCACACAGATGCTAGGCCAAAGGACAATCTAACCCTCGCATCATGTCATACTACTGAAAAAGTAGTTCAGAATGAAGGCAAACAGCACAATAAAACCCTGATTATCTAAAGGTCTTTAGGAAGCCTAGAAACCTTGCAATAAGTGGGGCAGTCACTCAGCCCAGGTGACTTTGAAATCTTCATTATCCGCTGGCCCGGAGTGCAGATTCCAAAGCTTGCCAGGCTGGCTCATTAATTATCTGCATATTTCTGGTGTCCCCTCAGAACTTTGGAGATTCGTGGCTCTACTCTCTTATTTTCCTTCATTTTGAAAAGCGCTTATGACACAAAAGATGTGGAGTGTCTCACAGCTGTATCCTGAAATAGCACATGGGTTGGTATGTAATGTTCAATGGCTACGAAGGTTTTCCTATCCCTGCTTGGAGCTTCCTCTCCTGCAGGAACAAAACCCAAAATTCCAATCTTGGCAGGTAAGTACAGGAGGAGCTGATTTTCATATATCTAACTTTAAATGTACAGTAGAAGTTTTTGTAGCATCTATGTCAAAACATATAGGGCCAAATCCTCAGTAGGTGTAAATTGAATCCAAGCCAGTGGAGCTACACCAGTTACACCAGCTGTAAATCTGACTCATATTCTGCCACTGCCTTGGAGATTAAACTCTTCCTTTCATGTACTGTCAAAAACTGTTCAGTTGACATGTTAAACATATCCTCTGACCACCCTCCTCCCGCTCCTAAAAATAGAGAGAAATCACTTAACACAGGAACAAACAATGCAAGCGTTTTAGACCCCTGGCCCTGTGAGTGGCCAGGTGACTGGCTGTCTGCATCAGACTGTTTCTGCTTTTAGTGTTTCTTGATGCTAATTGCTCGTGGTGCCTTGTCTCCTTCACTCTGCCCCAATACCTCTTCCCCTGGGTCCTACGTAAGCAGCATCTATACTACCTGTTTTCTCAACATTTCTCACCAGTGCTACCAGTGAGTAGCACTATCGTAGACAAAATAACAGCAGCCACGAGTGGCCAGTCTATTCTAATGCTCCACTTGTTGCTCTCATTAGTGGTGCTGCATTGCTGGAGCAATGGAAGGAAGCTATAGGAAAAAAGTACTTAGACAATTGTACTAGATTGTGAGCTTAGGCTCACATAGCCGTGTCTGCTCTGACCTAGTTTTGGCTGCTTTCCCTTGGGCATTAGATTTGATCCTGATTTGAAGCTGATGATTTCAAATCTTCAGACTTGGTTTTCTCTAGGAGTCTGAGATATCTCTCTCTTGTGACCGCTTTCCACAGGTGTAACTCCACTAGCTTCAATGGAGTCACTCCTAATTTACCCCAGCTCTAAGTTCTTGTCTGTGATGTACTGTACCTAACACTTTGCTGTAGAGGTGCTATGCAGTATTAGAAAATTAAGTTTTCTCTTGAGTGTTCAATGATTCCATTGGCTGGAATCCAAGCGGTGAAACCCGGTGAGCGGGGAGAGTCTCAGCGCATGGGCTCCAGCCTGAGTCTGAACGTCTACACTGCTATTTTGAGCCCTACAGTGTGAGCCCCGCAAGCCTGAGTCAGTTGTCCAAGGCTATGGGACTCACTGCCATTGGGTTTTGGTGGGTTGTTTTGTTTTGTTTTTTGCAGTGTAGATGTATCCTCTGTCTCTTCAAAGCATTTATGGTGCTGAAGCAGCTTAGACCTCAGGGAGTTTAAACGAAGCCCAGAGCAGAAGGGTGCCCTTTCCTCTGAGTGTTTGACAAGAAATGGGCTTCGTTTTGTGCAGGGTTCAATCAGTCATGGCTGGCCCTCAAAAGTTCAGAGTTTCAGCTCAGATCTCTCTGGATGGTTATTTGAACCTTATCCAAATTCTCTTTCCACTTCCCCCACCATGCATTCTCATAGGAGCTTTGAAAGCCCATGAGTCTTAAGGCGCCTGAGTGCCTACATCATTGTGAAAATAGGGCTTAGAGTTTGTCTACACAGGGACACGCATGAAAGTTAATCTATATTTAACTGAAGATGTAAATTAAAAGTGGATTTCTGCATTAAACTCCTGTGTGCACATTCTCACTCAGAATTGAAGTGGCATTAATTCAGTGAATTGAAATAAGCTGAATCAAGGGCACCCTCATTCTCAATGAGCGTGTCCACACAGGGATTTGATGCAGTTGAACTAATCCATTTTAAATCACACCTTTGGCCAATTCAGATTAATTTTCCTGAGTGTCCCCATATAGACAAGCCCTTAGGCACCTAGGTAACATAGGTGATTCTGAAAATTTTATCCTTTGACCTAAGTTTGATCACTGTAGTACATTGGATAGCTTTTTAGGAAGATTTTTAGTATCCCTGAACCATACCTTGCAAGTCAGGTTACTACTGACAATATTATTGTTATAACAAATACATTATACTGCCTGTACCTGTCTTTTCATTTCTGAGGATGCTTGGCTTTCTGTTGAAATGGCAAAGTGATATGAGTGTCATCCTCAGTCAGATAATTACCATGGCGATTTAGTCCCAGTAGCACTATTGGTTCCTATTTAGAGGATGTCATCACGTCCTTTTAAAACTCACCCTTACACTGCTGGAAGATTTTTTGCTGATAAGTGGGGACTCTTTGGGGGGCTGTTTATTTTTATGCTTTCTAATCCACTGGTGAGAGCTGTCAAAGACACTTATACCAGCACTTTACGGCCAGGACAAGTTTTTTTTTCTCTCTCAGCCTGTTTGCTGAAGTGGAAAGCCTGCAGGCTGTGCATGTGGTCTCTTTCCATGGGGGGAAAAATGCTGAATCATTTATTATACACTCACTTTGCAAGCCTGGCTGATAACTTTGCCTGATCCTGGGATCCCTCAGCACCCCTTGGCAGGAGCTAAGCACCCTTGACACCTGTTTATGTTAGTGGGAGTTCAGGGTGCTCAACACCTCCAAAGATTGGGCCCCAAACTGAGACCTACTCGCCTCTCCTTTTAACAGTCCAGCATAGGAATTGTGGCTGTAGTACATGGCTTAGTCAGGGAACCATCCTGAGCACTCACAGATCGTATTGAAGACAATAGGAGTTGGGAGCTCAGCGCTGCTTAGGATTTAGCCCCTCGTTGTGTCCCTGTTCTCTACACAACCCTCCCAGAGAAAATGCTCTTGGGCTCAGCAGCTTAGCCTGGGCCATGACTTACCCAGGTTGGTTTTCTGAATTGCTCAGGAGTCTGCTTGACATAGTAGACATCTCAAGGGAAGGAAAAACCACCCAGCCACAGCTCTGGGCTGTCTTCTTTGGACCTTTGGATGGGAAAGACGACATGCAAATGATACCACAGTTGTCTAATGCAAGATTGTAAGAGTTCAGGGCTTTCTCCCCCTATCATGTGGGTGTAAATCAGGAGACACTCCACTGAAGTCAGTGGAGATAGCCAGTTGTAAAACCAGTGTAAGTGAGAGGAGAGAATCCGGTTTGCTGTTTCCTCACCCATCCTTTTGCCCTGGAGCGCCTTCATCACTTGGGCTGTGACCCACAGCCTCCCTATCTCTCCACACTGCAGCTATCCTTCTGGGATCCTGGGGGGAAGCTCCTTGAGAAGGATAACTATGTCACATTTTCACTCCTTCTCATCAGATGCATGGTCTCTCTCCTGTCTCAGGGAACTAAAGCAAAGTCTAGCCAGCTGGGTTGAGTCAGCACAAAGCATCCTCCCATCTGCCCCTGCATTCAGGACTCACATAGAGAGCTGGGGAAAAGAATGCCCAGGATGTGAATGCAATTTGGTTCTGCTGCAATACATTCATTTTTTTTATAATGCAGATCTCCCACCATTTCAAGTGGCTAAAGCAGGACACAACACCACTCAGGTTTGCCCCGTCCTCTCCTCTGTAGGTGGAGATAGAGGGGCAGACAAGCCAAATTTGATTGGCAATCAACCTAGTGCACAGGGTTGCAACGCCACTTAAATTTGGCCTGTCAACCCCTCTGCCTCCATCTAGAGGGGCAGATGAGCTAAAGCTGAGTGGTGCTGTGACTCCAGGCACCAGGTCACAATGTCACTCAATTTGGGGGCCCTCTCAAATGGGCCCAGGGCAAACTACCCCTCAGCTGGGACAGGGAAGGCTTGGAGGTCAAAGGGGGATAGTCTCACGAAACCCAGGACTGTTGGGAGATCTGATAATGTCCGTCACATAAACGTATCACAAAGTGATTGCCGGCCAGGTGCAGTTGATTCTGTCCATATTTGATCATACTGTACATGGCTGAGTTAAATCTTTCATACAGGCAGGCTCATGAGAGTTCTGTAGAAAAGTGTGAATGTAAAAGCTGGGTTTGCATATAGTACGTTAGAACAAAGAGCACCATCTGCTGGCAGATAGGCATGTCTAGCATTGTTGCAAAGGATGTAAATTCAATAAAGTTGTTGTTGCACTGCAAATGACTGGTCTGCATTGAACAGGTAGTATCTATAGATACGGTGTAATGGGGAAGGCCTCAAGGCCAATGCCTCCCCCCTCTGTAAATTTAGTAGATTTAATCTGAAAAAAGATCAATGAGGTACAATCAACATTGAACCTGGTGTTGCTATTTTTACAATTATTTTTCAGAATAGAACTAGACTTTCACATTCATATGAATGAATCCAGCAATCATATATTGGAGGCCATGACAGTGGTCTCTGAGTGCCTATCTATATTTAAATAACCTACCTTTTTGACAACTTGATAAAGACCTGTTAACATGGATCCTGGTTGTTTTATACATGCGCCTAATAATTTTCTTGGCACATGCAAAAGATTCTAAACTATTCACTGAGTGAGATTTAACATACCCTACTTTGCAGAAACTATAATAATCACTCATTTGAATTAGCTACTTTTCCCAGCTATTATCCTGAGCTAATTTTTAGTTCTGGTCCATTACCATGGAGCATTTAATCTTTCATTGATCCAAATTGGACGTCAATTGCCTTTTTAAAATTCAGAACGTTACTCTATATGGAACCAACGATTTCTAAATTATTTTCAGCATCAATTGTTTAATAGCTTCAGAATTTAGCCTTTAATGGAGACCATTTTGGTCAGTCGATAACAGCCCTGATGACACAAAATAGCCATTTTCAAAATCTCTTATTCTTTTCAATTCCTGAAAACACAGTTAATAAATGTTAGTTGAGCATAAATGTAGAACTCCCATCGAGTTCCATGGCCATTTAATCAGTCATACATACCAGTAGTGAAATTAATGGGGCTTTTACCATTAACTTCACTGGGACCAGTATTTTGCCCCAGGAACAAAATTCACCCTGTGCAGAAAGTCAAGGCCTGTGTACCACTTAAGTCCCATTTAAGTCAGCTCTCAAAACAAAGGTTAAGTGGGACTTACCTCGTGCATGATCCTTGGACTGGCCCTTTGCAAAAGGGGTGAATTTCTCGTAGGAAGAATACAAACAATGAGCCTTTAGATAATGGACAACTTTCTTTCTGACAAAGATAAAAGTTCCCTGTTTGCAAGAAAAAGTGCCTCTCCAGCAAACTAGAGTTTTCTGGAAAGATTTAAAAACCAGCTGATTTCCCTACAGTTTGGCGAGCAAACCATTACGCTAGACAGACACATTTTAATTTCCATTAGCCATCTCCACAGACATGTGCTGGATCAACACTCGGATATATTTCTCCAAGGCTTGTATTACAGGACATCATGACTGCTTCTTTCTGTCAGTGAATTGTTTTGCTTTACCTGAATTGGCAGGCAAAGTTTTGGGGGAACATTTGAAACAAGATTAAATTCAGTGTCAATTACCAGGGCTATTCATCCCTCCCTTTCCCACGGATATTGAACTGAATCTGAATGAATTTAAAGTTAGAGGGAGTCTGCTTAATCACTAGGCTCTGAATACACCACTCTTCGATAAAAGGGTAGCTATCTGCACCTAGCTAGAGCCTAGACACAACATCTAGCCAGCAGTTATAGCTTTCCCGATCTTTAATGGCCAGACTGGTAGCTTATGTATTAATATTTTCTTAAGCGGCACTTTTACAATTGGAGTTAAAAGTTTCTAAAATCATCTCCTATATAAATGTGGATCTGCACTGAATCCTCATAATTAGTCAATTTCATCATTAAACAATCTTATGAACCCTGCCGCAGTCCTGGGAGTTGGGATTTCTCAGTGCGCTATGCTAAAGCAAAACGCTACTGGCACCTAGAAACAACTCTAGTTTCACCCTAGTAACACTGGTTAGAAGTCTGGTTTCTGATCTGGCATTGGAAAATGATCAAGGATCAACAGGGGCTTGTTAAAAAGCAACAGTTATGTTTGATACCATCAACTACACTATTATTTATTTTTGAAAACTGTAAATAATATTTATTAGCAGTTACTATTATGTTTTATTTTTAGCTTTTCTACTGAAAAGCTAAACAGATACCAGCCTCTAACAAAAACATTATCAATCATCTGTTTTGCTGTGCTATAACCAATAAGTATCAGTGACTTGCTGCTAAGCTCCTGGTACTAAGCCAACATTTCGATTACCCTTGCACTAAGCTATTGACCAGAAATGCGAAGAGCTTCTAAGGTATGGTCATCTGACATATGTGTGCTGTGGGTAGAGCTGACTGAATACTGCAAATAAGCATTTGTGATATTGGTTTTGAATTTGCTTTGCCTGGATCCGCACTCCCAGCATTCCATGAACATTCACGGGAACAAGTTTGTGTTTGCAGAAAGAGAAAGTGTTGTGAATACTCATGTGACTGGTGACTGGCTGCTGGGTGTTAGATTTCTGGGTTCTAAGAACTAAAGTAGGGTTATGTTGTAACCTTTCAGGGAGAATATAAATTTGTTTTATTCTACCTTCTACCGTCTCTGTGTACGCTGTGAACATAACAGGCGGTATGTGGCCTAGTGGCAAATCAGATGATCCAGTGGTTAGGGCACTGTCCTAGGACTTGGGAGATGCAGATTGAATTCCCTGCTCTTTAGCAGACATCCTTGGGCAAGTCACTTACCCCTTCTGTGTATCAGGTTTCCATATGTAAAATAGGGATAATAGCACTTCCTTAATTCACAGGACTGTCATGGGGTTAAATACATTAAAATGGTGAGGCATTTGGATACTATGGGCCATATAAGTACCTAAGATAGATACAGCTGTTGTTAAATACCGGGCACAGTGTTCCGAGTTTCTAGGCCCAACGCTGCTTTTGGCTCTAACCATATTGAGAGTGATTTGGTCAGCAAAGCGGGGGGGAAGGGGGAGGAAGTTATTGAGTGAGTAGCTCTGGCAGGTGTACCTGTGCGTTCTTTCAGCACCAGCCCGAGGAGTGCACCACTCATGGGGGAGAGGGCATAGAGGAGCCCAGAAAAGACAAACCGAAAATGCAGACTATGGAAAACTGGGGTTTTGACTTAATGAACATTTCCATGACAAGCATCTGCTTTCCTGGCAAGCTCCAATTTTTCAGCAGAAAAGAGAACATTTTTGGCCAAAAATTGAAAATGTTCAATTTTCAGTGGTTTTCTGCCAAAAATGTTTTGTGGTTTCTTTTTTCAATGAAAAAGTGAAATTTTTGGGAGGAATTTTTTTACCCCAATCAGCTCCCATAAGGCTGTCTTGTAGTAGGTGTTATCTCCTGGATAACAGGTGGGCACCTGAACACAGGTGCATTGGGGACAGCTCCTCAACCCTGCCCTTCAGCACAAAAAGGTCATAAAACTGTCTAACCCACTGAGCTAAGGGTCCTTCTGGAGTGTGGAGCCCTCAGTGTGGGAGGCATAGAAGGGACAAAGCTAAAGGGGTCTGGAGGGAACACTACAGTAATCCAGTGAGCCATTCCCAGATCAGATGCTTAGAGTCATTGGCTGCTGGGTGCAAATTAGAGCAGCTCTGAAACTGGGGGACAAATCAGCCCCTGGATTGCCTCAGGATGAGGATGAGGACGTAGATGACCTAAAACTGGTTTTGCTTCCCCCTTTGTGTCCTGTGCAATATGGAGCTCACCTGGACCCAAGGACCTTAGAGTCTGCTTGATGGTAGTAGGGTTAAGGCTAATTCTAATCTGTTACACTGGTGTGAATCTGGAGTCACTCCACTGAAGACAATTAAATTATTCTGGATTTGCACCAGTGTAATAAAAATAAATAATTATCTATCTTTATATGGTATTTTACAAAGTCAGGGAAACATTATTAACCCTATGTAACTAAGAAGGAATCTATAGCAGAGAGAGGCAGTGACTTGTCCGGAGTCACATAGCAAGTCCATAGGAGAGTCTGGAATAGAATCCAGATGTTCTTCACTCCTAGCCACATGTTCATTTCACAAGCCACCACCGCCCCTGAGATCAGATTCTGGTTAGCATGTTCCCCATTGGTTTGTGAAACTTGTCTATGTGATAGTTTTTATTTCATGATTGAAAGTCCCACTCGATGCCTGTTGTGACCCAATAACCTCTCAGTGCCCATTAGCAAGGGGGTTAGAGGAATGTCTTGATTCTGATGTGTACATTCTGATTCATCAAAGAATGTCATGTGAGATCCTAAATGAAAGCCAGGGCCACACTGCTTATTAATATCACTGTGAAATGGATGTACAGATGCTAGGTAAGGAATTAGGTAGGTGTGCTGAAAATATGTTCTTAGTCTTTTTTCAAGGCAGGGTTGACCAATAGGTTTTTTGTCAGAGAAGAAATGTAAATTAACCACTGTAAGCTAACACAATGGTTAGCCTAGCCATTGTCAGGTGAAGTCGGAGAGATATGAAAACAACAGGCAAGAAGCACATGGGAAAAATGAACCACAGGTGGTTATCTTGACTGAGTTCAGACAAGGAACTTTGGAGATCTAAGCAGAAGGCAAAGAAAACACACCTTTATCCTGCATCTAGGAAGTAAACAGGCAGTGTGCTCACATGCATAAAAATGGGATCTCAATTAACGCTTGTTTAAATGCTGCAGAAGTGTGGGATAAAACTTCTTTACACAGGAGGTTAACCTGTCAAATTTAGTCTCTAGAAAGCGTGATATGATTTTGTTTTATATGTAACTCTTTGTTTCCAACGTTCTTAGTCATTTGAATCGTGAATCCTTGATAATGAATTTGTTGTTTTCACTATAATTATATCTCAGTGCTGTGATATTAAGCCTGATGCCACTCCTGAGCTGAAACTGTTGTGTATACTGTTTCTCCAGAGACAGCTGACTTAGTATTTCTGTGAGTGTTCAGAGGACAAGAGGCTGAAAACTACAGGGGAATGCTTCAATGAACTGGGGGATTGTGGGTGCACCTAACTGTTACCTTTCAAGACAAAGCAAGGGCTGGCATAGCCCAGAGGAGAGTGTGTGAGTGACTAACTGTCTGGTGATGTTAGGAAACCGAAACCCAGTTAAGCACAAGCAAGACTCCCTCTTGTTGGAGGGAGGGGATAACTAGGTGGCTCACAGTCCTGAGTACCCCAAGAACCATCACACCTCTCACAGCATTTCTGCAGGCTACATAAAATCTGGCAGTGCATTCATTCCAGGTGCAGGACTCCCACTGATCTCAGTGGGGTATATGCAGAAGGATTGCAGGCTTAATGTCTTCTGATCAAGACTGGATGCCTTTCTGGAAGATATGTGTTAGACACAAGTTATTGGGCTCCATTCGCAGCTAACTGGGTAAAAATCTATGGCCTGTGATATACAGGAGATCAGACTTGGCGATCTAATGGTCCCTTCTGGCCTTAAACTCTAGGAAAATCTATGAATCTGTGATTGGGCGCTAGGGATTTTAATGTACACAATAAAAAATTTTCTGCGAAATGTGTTCACAAACTGTGCCTGGAAAATAAAATGAAACAGGAAGGCATATTCATGAATATTTATATTTCTCCGCAACACAAAGCCATTGAGTGGTTATTTACTGCACTTTGTTGCTGTTTTAATGGCTTTCTTCTGACACTCAGTGATGGCAGTGGTTATGTTTTGACAGCATTATGTTTTAGGGAAGGCATAAGCATATTGTTCCATCATTGCATTGCAAAGATCTCCCCAGGGGTGTGGTGGTAAAACAAGAAGTGGGTAAACTAACCTTTCTAGTATTCCAGGCCAAGCAATGCCCTTATTTTGAAGTGGGTTTAGGCTAGAATGACATCGGGGTGAAACTGGATGTGCCATTAAAATGCATTTTTGGCTGAGCATAATGAGCTGTTAGATAACACACCCGTCAGTTATGATGGCCATACAACCAAGATTTGTTTATCACAGGAGAGTAGGAGTGATTAATTGCTTTATTCCTTAAATTAGAGGGGGATAAATACCATATTCCCCAAATGAGAGACGGGTAAACTCAATACTATGATACTATACTTATGCTATAGTACTGCATCTCCCTTAACAATGAGTTAAAATCCTTAAATAATAATTAATCCATCCAACTCTTTAGGTTGATATTAACAATTATCAACACTCATACTTTGTAGCTCGTACAGAAGTTAACTAAGTGATGTACACCACACTCCCTTGAGATAGGTAAGTATTATTAATTTTGAGCACCCAACATTCTCTTTTACAGAAGGGGAAACTGAGGCCAAAAAATGTCCAAAGTGACCTCACATTCTGGGTGAAAGCACCCAACATTCTCTTTTGAAAAGCTGGCCATTAGGACCTGATTTGTCAGATGCTCTGGAACCGCAGCTTCAGTTGTAGTCATGGGTGCTCAGCACCTCTGGAAATAAAGCACCACATTTAAAAGTTGGGCACCCAGAAATTGAGACGCCTATAATTAGAGGTCACTTGTGAAAGTTAAGGGTCTAAGCAACTTACCTAGGGCCACAGAGAGAATTGGCCTCAGAAATGGAACTGGAATGCAGGAATTGCTGATTTCCAGGCTCTGCTCGTTTGACACACTAATTTAGCACATGTGATCATTGTTTCTTCTAGTGGCTGGCCCCAGCAACTATTAATTATTATTAATAGTGTTTATTAATGATACAATAGCAGCTAGAGGCCCTCTGCTGAGATCAGTTGCCCCATTGTGCTGTGTTGCCCCATACTCTGTCCCAGCGAGCTTAGGGCCAGATTTGCAAAGATATTTAGGTGCCCAAAGGTACATATAGGCATCTCATGTGCTTTTCAAAAGCACCCAAGTCAGTCAGGAAGTCAATACCTTTGAAAGTGTGGCCTTTTGAGTCTAAGTAGACAAGACAGATGATGGGCAGGAAGACAAGACGAAATGACTTACCTCAGGACGCAAAGCAGGTCAGTGGCACAGCCAGGAATAGAACCCAAGTCTTTTGACTTATTTCACTGAACCACATTGCCTCTGCACACAAAATAACTGTCACATCTACATACGTTACTCACTGAGCTCAAGTGACAGGGCTTGTGCTGTTACTGCTGAAGGTTCCAAGTTCATTTGTCACTGATGACTGCCTGTGTGTCTATTTGACCATTTTGCAATTACATTCAAACTGGACCTTTCACCCACAGTGCTTGGAGTTTCCTTTCACACAGGCGTGTGAGACTGGGAGCTCGTTTACCTTTATTTTTTTCTATAAATTAATCGGACTGAAGATTATTTTCCTCAAAATCTCTGGAGAAGGGGAAGCTTTGCAGAAAGAGCAATTAAAGGAGTCACTTTGCCGTTTCACTGTGTGTTCTTTTTGTGTGTTTTCTTTAGGTGATGCAGAAGCCTCTCACCTCTTTGATTACAGTTCCACTAAAACATCTAAAGGAGGAGACCGGTCCTTTTACACATCTCTGATATCAGACGACTGTTACACGTCTCCACCAGATTCCACCTACTTCTCGGGAATACTGCAAAAAGAGAACAGCCATGTTACTTGTTCAGACAGCCCAGAAGGATTTAACACACTAGGGCACTCCATTCAAGATGTGATGGGATTTGAGTCCCGTGGGTTGTTTAGCTCAGATTCAGGAATAGAGATGACTCCTGCAGAATCCACTGATGTCAATAAAACCTTAGCAGATCCCATGAAAGTAGAAGCTTATAAATACATGGACATAAGTAGATCAGAAGAGGTAAAATACCAAGAAAGATGCAACACAAGCTTAGAAGACAAGAAGACAAGCTTTAGCGATAAGTGCCCTGAAACAGCAGCCAAGTCAGAGCATATTTCTGGATCTAAGAAACCCGCTTTTGAGGAGATAAAAGTGGCCAAAGGGCAAAACTTTTTTGAAGAATCAACTGTTCCATCCTATGCAGAGGAAATATTTGGTGACCAACACAGTGCCTCATTGATTACAGCACCGGTCAAGATTACACTCACTGAGATAGAAAGCGTAGGGGAACCTGACAAAGAGTCACCTCAAAATAAGCAAGAAACAGGGCTGAAACCAAGCCATGAAGTGGTTCCAACAGTGACTGTATCAGAGCCAGAAGATGACAGCCCAGGTTCTCTCACACCACCATCTTCTGGCACAGGTAAGATGTCCGACACCCAATATCTTACTATGCTAGAAAGTGATTGATTGGGTGAGATCTTGACCCCATTGAAGTTAATGGCAAATCTCCCATTGACTTCAGCCGGGCCAGGATTTCACCCATGGTGTAAAAATAGCCCCCCCCCCCTACTTTGGAGATGAGCAATCTGTGTGTGTTCAGAGACTTTTATCATTACCTAAACGAATGGCCTGATTTCCAAAGGTGCTGAGCACCTGCAGCTCCCATTGAAGTCAGCTGAACGATGTCAGGTGCTCAGCACCTTAGAGGGTGTCAAGGTTTTCTGCTCTTTGCTTCTGTTCACACTGCAGAGCCGAAACCAAATGGACAGAGTGAGCTGGAGTACACATCCCCAACAAAACTCTTAATGCTGCCTCCAGCTAGGGAGGCATTGTGGATCAGTGACACCCCTCTGAGAGGCACTGGGCTTAGGGTGACCAGATGTCCTGATTTTGTAGGGACAGTCCCGATTTTTGGGTCTTTTTCTTATATAGGCTCCTATTACTCCCTACCCCCTGTCCCGATTTTTCACATTTGCTGTCTGGTCACCCTAACTGGGCTTCCTTTTTGTACTGGGGAGGGGAGAACTTTACAGGGCTTAACCTATTCCTCCCCCTGCCACCCTAGCCTAGCCCTGAGGTGGGAAAGGAGTGGAGGGGAAGGGTTCCCAGCCCACTTACAAAGCCCCTGCCTTTACAGCCCTGGGGGGTGAAATGGTCTCCCTGTGGAGGTGGGAAGACATCACTCTCCAGAGTAGCCATGGGATAGCAGGTAAACCAGGCCCAGTGCCCCTGGGTCAGAGCAGCTGGGCCCAGTTGAGCCAATTAAAGAGGACAGGGCTACACTTGGGGCTTGTCAGAGCACAGGGAGGGTAGGCATGACTAGGACAGGAGAGAGACACTAGAGTGGAGTAAATGCTGGTTGGGGTCGGTCCCTGGAGCAAGGGGTCAGCAAGGGGAAGTAGCTGTGGGGCTGGTGGTGGTCCAGAAGGAAGCTGGCTGGGAGTGGGAGGATTTCCAGAGACCTGTGGGCGGGCAGGCTGTGAAACTCTAAGACAAATGGTGAGCTAAGGGGCTGTTCTGAGAGTTTTTTTTATTTGCTTATGTGGGGACAACAAACCTGAAAGGGAGAGTGGATGTGGCAGCTTGGAAGCGGTGGAAAAGCCTTGTCGTTTCACAGGCCCAGCCATGTCCCAAACTAGACACAAATATATCTATGTAAACTTGAGCTGAAGCTGATCCTCAGTGAGGATGTCACCTGGCCCTGGCTGAGTGCATAAGAGAACGGAGTAAGTATGAGGTGCCTTCCCCTTACCTCCCCACCCCCTGAAAAGGGGCCAGTGCAATCCACTCAGAGGACACTGGGATGCACTTGCTGGAAGGTGACCAAGCTGCAGCTGTTATGTGCTCTTCATCCCCCATGTGAGGAACTTGCAGGCTCTCGCTACAGCCCAGCTCCCCCTTGAGTCCCTTCAAGACAGACTACGGCCACAATCTAGCCCTGGCCACAGAAGCCCATGATGCCATTGTCCCAGTTCCTTTTCAAAGCAGAGCTACGTGTGAAACCGCATTGTGAATTGCCTTTGCATTTCAGGAGGGGAGAGGGAGCGAGAGCGCTCCATGGGATAAACACCTCTGGAGACACAGCCTGCACTTGGAAGGAAATGTGCGTTAATTCTGTGCTAGTGTTTGTTTGCTGAACGCCCAGCACACAATAAAGCAGAAACCCAGGACAGTGCTAAAAAATCTCTGAGACCCCTATTGTGATGTAAACCAGGGCCCTGGCATGAAGCTTTGGCAGCTGGGAGAGGCTGGAAGCCTTGTCATCAGGAATTAATTATTGTTGGTTTGTATTACAGTAGCAGCTGAGCTCGGGTCCTCCTTGTGCTAGGCACTGCATGTACACGTAGACATTCCCTGGGCTGAAGAGCTTCCTATTACGTAGACAGGCAAAGAGTAAGTGATTTGCCCGGTCACACAGCCTATCAGTGGCAGAGCTAGAATCAGAACTCAGGGCGCCTGTCTCTTGAGGCCTGGACCAGTGCCGTGTTTCCCAGCAGAAATGACTTCTCCAAACCACCCCTGCCCCCGGGCAGCCTTGTAGCGTATTCCCTACATCTCCCCTTCAAAACCACTATGCACCCATTGTAAGATGTACTCAGGACTGCTGTATTCTGTTTGTCTATTTTTTTAATGCACTGGCAATCAGTGGTATCTGGGATGCTCCACGCCCTAGTATTGGAGGGTCACAGGCAGGGGTCATCAAAGCCTAGGGTGACCAGATGTCCCAATTTTATAGGGACAGTCCTGATTTTTGGGTCTTTTTCTTATATAGGCTCCTATTACCCCCCACCCCTGTCCCGATTTTTCACACTTGCTGTCTGGTCACCCTATCAAAGCCTCAGGGCAGGCAGGGTGTTGTGGTGCATGCTGGGAGTGGGAAGGGGCAGGAGTCAAATAGAAATATCACGGCTTGTTTCCTAGCCCCTCTTGCCTCCCCCCAGGGGTCAGATGGCCTGGCCCAGGCTGCCAGGACTCCTGAGGGAATCTTTGCTCTCCAGGTCAGGCAAAAGAGAGGAAGCCCTGATTCATTTGCAGGTGAGGCTGGAAGCAGAAGCGGTTCATCCGCTGCTCAGCTCTGTTCTCTGCTTTGATCTTTCAGTGGCATTTTAGTGCATCGCTGCCCAACTGAGGGATGGAGACCCAGAAGTGGGTTACCAGGGAGCTCCCACTGGGTCACATGCACACTGAGCGAATCAACAACGTGTGGGCAGGGGAGCGAAGGAGCAACTTGCTTCTCTCCCCTCCCTGGCTGTGGCTCTCCTGCCATCTCCGCACTGCTCCCCTCCTCCTGCCCATCACCCGTCCCTGAGTGCTTCATCAGGCTCTGCCACTGTTCACAGAGAAGGTGGCAGGAGAAGCAGCTCTTCCAGGGTCTGCGAAGCTGGACAGCCTGTTGGAACAGCTGAGCGCTGGGTGGGCCAGGAAGAAAGAGGAACGGGGAGGGAGAAGCACCTCTCCACAGAAGTGTCACCCCACCCAGCAGCACTAGCTCTCCGCACCCCCGTCACCACTGCTCAGTAGCATCAGCTTCTTACGTTGTAAGCCACCCATTCAGCAGCACCAGTCCCTCACCCACAAAACAACCAAAAAACCCGTCCAGTGCTCCAAATCCCCACAATCCTTTGCACATCCTCAAGGGATTGTGGGATGTAGTGACTTGTGGGTGACGGACCGGAAAAGGTTTGTCTCACACTGCAGAACACATGCATTCACAATTATTTTTAAAGAAAAAGACACCCAAAAAAGCCTTTAAAAAGGCTATCTAAATGTTGGCACATGTGCCATCTTACAGGGCTCCTGCCATCTTGCTGATCTGCCACAGGCCTCTAAGGATTCATCTCACCATCCTGTCTATCTACGGTACTTATATGGCCCCCGATTTCTGTGTAATTGGAGTGCCTCACAATCTGTAATGTGGGTACCAAAAAACCCCTGTGGGGTAGGGATGTGCCCTCATCTCTGTTTTAGAGGTGGGGAACTGAGCCACAGAGAAACCACATGACCCAGGAAGCCTGGGGAAGAGTAGGGATTTGAAATGGGCCATCCTTTCTCTGTGACACTTGGCACGAACTGCGTATCTGGCATAGTGCTTAATGTGTGTTCCCTCTCCACACCTAGGCCTATTGCATCTCCATGCTTCCAACAAATCTGTCTAAAACAGGCTGCTGGGTTTCATCATTATTGATTTCCCTAGCTACTTTCTATTGCATTAGGTCTGTGCGTGTGCATTATAGGTAGGATCCAAATACTGAATATAATTAATATTCCTGGATAGCTTGGAACAAATATACAACAGTCTGATCCACGCACATTCCTGCTTCTTAAAGCCTTCATTCAGCAAATTGTCCCTATTCTGCAAAGCACTGCTTACCATTAAGCACCTGTTTAAGTCCCATTCAAAGTTAAGCACATGCTTAAGTGCTTTGGTGCACGGGGGCTTTAAGGAAACCCCTGCAGCTGTGGGCAAGAGTCTTTGTATAATAATCAGGTTTGGAAGAGATTTGCTTTTCTTTTTCATGGGATAATACTGAACTTTATTTCCAAGTAATTCAGTTTTTACTGAGTTTTTTTTTTTATACTAAAAGGAAATAAAAAATGTCAGGTACTAATTGTTATTTGTTCAAACTTTAATGATAGTAAAAGCCTGTCTTCAGAAGCATCATCATATTTGATCATCATATTTCCTAATAATGGCTTAGCATTGCATGGTTACATATCATAGATTAATGGGTTGTTTGCTAAAAGTCTCTAATGCACTCCGCATGTTCACACAGGTATTCGCTGAAATGCCTAGAATTGATTTCCTGGCTTTCCCTGTCTGGGGGCAAATCTTGTCACTGGTACAGTTTGAATGACTAGGCTGTGCTCTAGAAAGTTCCATGGCGTTCCAAGGAGAAGGAGGAAAAGATTGGCTGGTGGATCGCTTCAGCTGTGGAGCTGCTAGCTCTGCTTCCCCTCTTTTCCTGCCCCACTTCTGCCCCCTATTCCACTGCCTGCAGCCCTGCACAGAGATCCCCTGGAAATCTTTATGCTGTGATGCATCACATGGTTGCCATTGCCCTCCATTGGGTCAGAAAATCCTGTCCCCTCATGCAGCAGGACCCCACCTGTTTTGCAGTGTCAGAGTGTTCCACAAAGGGGAGAGGAGATCCCCCCCTTGTAGTAATGAAAAGGAGGCATTGAGGGGTGAGATGTGCCATTTCTATGGGTGGAGGAGAAAATAGATGATTGACGTTTACTGATTAAAATCAAAATGTTCAAAACCTAACTTACCCTCGTCTGTCTGAATTCCCAGTCAAAGCTTCTGTTGTTTCTCTGTCTGTTTTGCTGAGGATGGTGCTCTCTAAAAGCCAGAAGCCTGCAGGTATGCAGGAAGGCCTTGGCTTCCTAGCTAAAGCAGGTTTGGAGCCTAGAAAACAGAAGAGCAATATGCTGTTGTTCATATCCTACCACCCAATGCTGTGTGGTCAAGAGATAATACACCGCTCCTGTCACTTTGCCACTGTGAGCAGGGAAGGAGGTCAGCAAGTGATTCATCTGACAGTCCCACAAGCATTCGCTTGTTGTAAGCTGGAAAGAGAAGAGCAGCACAGCTCAGACCCATTCCCAGGCAGGCTACCAGTTATTATTGATAATAATAACTTCTACTTCACTCTGCCCAATGCTTGCCTGATTCCAAGAATGAGTGGCCCTGTGACTCACCCCAGGTTTACAGGGCCTCTGTGCTTTGTCTGTTGATGAAGAGGAATGTATATTCCTGTGTGAGCGACCATCACATTAAATTGCACGCAGATAACTAGGAGCAAAATACTGAGTTAGATTCTCTACCGTGCTTAATTTCTGCTGGGCACTGCAAGGCGGGGAAGCATGATCTTGAGGCTGTTTTATACAGCCCTCTAATAGATTTGAGCAACCCTCAGTGGTCTCTGGGATGTCATCTACCAACAGAGGTTTGCAGGAGCATTGAGCACTCTGACAACACATCTTCCCTGCCCTATACCCTGGGGGCTGCAAGAATGATGTAGAAGCTGGCTACGTTCTCTCTGGGCCCAGTGGGGAAATATGTCCTCTTTCTGGTCCCTTTTCACCTTTGAATAGAGTGAGCCAGAGCCGATTGTCATTGGGCCAATTTCTAAAGGTTCAGAAGTCAATTCCGGAAAAGCACCCAAAACCACACATGGTTTTCCTGAACCTGTTGAATCTGCAGCACTGAGTGGCGTGGTTTATGTAGCTATGAAACTGTTTTCTATTGTGCTGCCTCTTTAAGAGTGAAGAGAAGGACACTTGCTATGAATTAGCTCAAGATGACTGCTGTTTCTACAGCAAGTTTCATCCACCATGATCTCTTGGATCCTTTACATTTATTCTTAATTTATGTGTTAGTTCCTTTCATCTAATATAAAAGTCTACAGGACTGAAGGGGTCTGTTTGCTCATTATCTATGGAAAAGCAGAACAGGGGAGAAGTCTTAGGGAGGGAGTCTCGCTCACACTCATGAAATTTCTGGTACCTTTTTGCATCTAACTGATCATAGAAGACCAACCAGAACAGCCTTGCTTGCAGTATCTCGGCACTTCTGCTTCCACTGGGAACCAGGAAGTGAAGACCTCATAGTTTGTTGAGCAATCAACCAAACTTGTAAAGCTTCGAAAGTTTTGCTTCAAATTTTGTCTGTTTTGGGTGAAAGGTTGGGTCAGGTCTTCTTTTATCTGAACTGGTCCATCCCTCTGTAGGTATAATATGGTTAGCGAATAATACCTAGGAAGATGCTGGAAGATAAGAGATTAAGGCTGTGAATTAGCAAAGCATTTAAGAATATGCTTAAGTACTCTGCTGAATCGGGATGCTCAGCCGAATTGGGCCCTACCTGAGGGTGAGGGTGGGAGGAGATGGAGTGGGATTGGCTCAAGGGTCTCTGAAGAGTGACAGCACTCCATC
The DNA here is from genome assembly GCA_033296515.1 of Macrochelys suwanniensis. Lineage (NCBI taxonomy): Eukaryota > Metazoa > Chordata > Testudines > Chelydridae > Macrochelys > Macrochelys suwanniensis. Next base: position 12,859,356 of record CM065781.1, on the reverse strand, counting down.
CTTAGTTCAGTTTATTGTTGTTCTTACATATCTACCTGTCGGAGCACACAGAGGCCCAATCAGGGTCAATGCCTCAAGCTAGGTGCTCTGCAGATGTAGACTCAGCCCCCAATTCAGAGAGCTTGCAATGTACAAAAGGTGAGAAAGTGGGAGATAATTAAATGCAGTAGATACAATATGTTAGACACCAAAACCAACCCTATGTTAAAAGAACATTATTAAGGTTGCAAAATTAAGCACTCAGAAGTTAGACAATGCTAGAATGATGGTTGCCTGTGCAACCTTAATTCAGCCCCTGTGTGCGTGCTCACATGCTATTTCTTCCACCTCTGAGGACTTCTGCCTCATTCAGTGCCACAGGATGGATGGTACTCACTTAGTGAGCAGCTATTTAATACTTTGTTTTAGACTACTCCCCAATGTGTGGCCCCAGGTCTTGTTCACTGCACACTGTTCAAACCCTGCTCTAGAGCAGAATTAGGACTTTCCTCATGAGTCTTTCTGTGGTGCTCATCACTATCATATGTGGGTGCTCCACAAACATGAGTCTTCCTCTCACCTCCCCGGGGTGTTGTGGTATTATCCCCATTTCACAAATCGTGGAAATGCCGTCAGGTGACATCTTGACATCCACCTGGTTCTTCAGCAGAGTTGGAACCTTTAGATCCACCACCTACAGACCTCTGCCACTTGAGCTTAGCAGGTAACTGACAGCTGTAGTAGGTTGCCATCCGCTGTGGGGATCAGCGCAGTAGAGGAATGCTGAGACTCAGGAATCTTGGGTTCCAATCCAGGCTCTGAAGGGGAGTGTTCTCTGGTGGCCAGAGATCCCTCTGCCTGTTTTCTCCCCTTCCCAGGCTTGACCTTCTGCCTTGTCCCCTCCAACCTGGCCCTGTCCCAGTCCCATCTCTTCCACACTTCTGGGTCCCTCATCCTAGGCCCATTACAATTACCTACGCAAACCCAGTCTCCACTACTCAGGCTTCTCTTCCCAATGTCAGTCTCCTTCCCCAGCCCATCCTAGTCACCTTCTCCATGTTTGAGTCCCAGTCTCCCCTGCCTCCCAGTTTTCTTCCCCAGCCAGTCCCAGTTCTCCACCCTGCCCAGTGCCTTGTTTCCAGTCTCCTTGTCCTGACAGTTCTAGTTCCTCCTTCCAACCTCCTTGTCTGATCTGACTCTCTCCTTCCCCACAGCCTTCAGCCATCCTTCTCTTCCCTGCCTCCCCCTTCCCCGATTCCCAGTCTCTCTCCTCAGGCTCCTCATCCTATCTCAGTTTTCTCACACTCCCTTCTTCAGCTCCTTGTCCCAGTCTCTGCCTGGCCAGTCCTTGTTCTCCCCCACCACTCAGGTGCCTGTCAGATCCGTCTCCCCTTCCCTCCTTGCCGCTCCCCCCAGCTTGTTCCCAGTCCCCTTGTCTAGTCAGTCTCAGTCTCCCCCTCCCCATTCCTCATCCAATATCAGTTCCCCCTCTGCCAAGTGGTTCCAAGTCCCCTATTTCCTTTACTGTCTCCTAGTCTCCCACCTTGACTACCTGGGCAAGGAGACTGGGAGCCATGGCCTGCCCTCCCCCGACTTCGTCCCTGTCACCCTTATTCTATCCCTTTCCATCTTTCTCCAACTCTCAGTAAGTTTCTTTCCCCATCTGCCCCCATCCCAGTCTCATCAGGTTCCTTGTCCCACCCTACACCAGTCTGACTCTTATCCCCTCTGCCTTCAAGTCAGGCCTGGGTGTCAGCAGAGGGGTCACTGTGAGAGCATAGAAGAGACGTCTCCTTGATCTCAGTTCCAGTGCCTGGCCCCACCCTGGCCCTGAGCGCCTGGGAGCAGCCATTACAGGGAAAGTCTCACTTTATCCCTGTAGCCCTGGGCTGGAGCAAGCTCAGCTGCTGTGTGGGGAGAGCACATTTATGGTCTGGTCAGCTCTAGGAGCTGTGGGGGGCTGGAACATGCTCGGTGAGGACAGAATCTTCAGAGACTTTAGCTGCTAAACTCTAAGAATTTTCGATAAAGCATGTGTGAACTGAGTGGTTTGTTTTTTTCCCCAAAAGCTTAGAACTTGGCCACATTTGGGTGGATTGCCACCAGGACAGCAAAAGACACGTCCCTGACACAAAGGCTACCCCTCTCAAATTTGAAGTCCCTGCTCCAAAGCACGGAGTCAGTAGAGCTTCACAAAGAAAAGGTTGCCAGAATTTCTTTTTAACATGGGCAAAACAACATATTTTCCCTAGACTTGTTCTCTGAAACAGCTGAACCGTTTTAGCTGAAACATTGAAAAAAAATCTGTTTGAAGCAGACACCTAGCATGGAATATTCATCTGGGGCTCCTGAACAGATGATTATTCATTATCCAAATCTAGTATATAGGGAGGGACCTGATTCTGCATTCCTCATACCCTCAAAACTCCCAGTGTGGTCAACAGGAGGCTTGCTCCTTTGTATCCAGATGGAGAGTGGCCAATATAAATATTTTAAAGGGTTTAAATATAAAAGGTCAAATTATGTCAGTCCAAATCAAGAGATCTTCCCTCATATTTCACTGAGCCTTTACCCAAGACAGCCCTCATTGGCTTCAGTGGGTCTTTGCTTGAGTAAAAACAGAATAAGGTTAATTTCCATTGTTACCTTGTTCATGATGCACACAGCATATTTGACAAGCAGCTCACACTGGAGCTCAGTCTTTCTAATCCATGGTACTGAAAATTCAATCCCAAATGTGAATTGCAGTGCGAGTGAGAATATTGCCTTATTAAAAAGAATATTGCATGTTGCATACAAAACACTGAAATGAACGTCTGTTGCCAAGAGGTTGCTAAGAATTTTTTCCTCTATAAATTCCAGAAAATGTTTCCAGAATACTTACTCTGTGTGCGTGCGTGCATGCCCCTGTACATACGCACCCTAAGTGTATATTTATGTGTGTAATTTTTATCTTGATAATTTTCCTATTTCAAAAATAGCCAATCTTAGTTTGCTGGGAGACTTTGGGCATACGATGACACTGACCTTTCCATCCATAGATCTCAGAGCTAGGTATAATTGTTTATTATTAAAGGTAATGTTGCCTGCTTGTGTAACCAGTCCTGCTAGCTAAATCTGTGTTTGGTTAGGCAACAGACAGTGATTTAAAGCAATCAGAAGTTATCTTTGTTAACAACATTGTGTTTTTTCTCTCTCTATCTCTTTCTGTCTCTCTCTGCATGGGATAACAGAACCATCTGGCTCAGAATCTCAAGGTAAATGCAGCCTGTCAGAGGATGAGCTTATCGGTGCCATTAAAGAAGCAAAGGGCTTTTCCTTTGAAACCTCTGAAGCCCAGCGTTCACCAGGTCTTTATAGAGAAAAACAAGATCCGAAAAGCAAGCCAGGGCGTCCAGCAGTTTCATCCCCCTTAGATAACGAAGCCAGCAGTGCTGAGTCTGGCGACTCTGAGATAGAGCTGGTCTCAGAAGACCCGCTAGCTGCTGAAGAGGTGCTACACTCCAGCTACATGACCTTCAGTCATATCGGAGGGCCTCCCCCGTCGCCTGCTTCTCCTTCAATACAGTATAGCATCCTGAGGGAAGAGCGTGAAGCTGAACTCGACAGCGAACTGATTATTGAGTCATGTGATGCCTCTTCAGCTTCTGAAGAAAGTCCCAAGAGGGAGCAAGATTCTCCTCTCATGAAACCAATAATCATGGACATAATCCAGGAAGAGAGTGGTTCGAGAACTGATGCTTCCGACTTTGAAGTAAGTAAGACAACAGAGAGTAGGATGAACAGGGAAAATCTAGCTGACTCTGCCTCCTATCTGAAATGCTCTTTTGTTGCACCCAAAGTAAGTGTTGAGCCACCAACCTCTGCCATCGGTACTGAAGAACTAAAAGAAAAAATCATTCAGAAGAAGCCACTTGAAGCAACAGTTGTTAACCAAAGTAAACGGTCTTCCAAGGACTCTGGGAAAAGAAGTCCCTTGGCTTCACCCTCACTGCCATTTTTAAATAAGCAAAAAGGTAAATCCAGAAATTTATGTTGTCTCAGTAACATGTTTTTCTTGAATGCAGCTAATGGGGGATGTGTATGATTAATGTAGGAGGGATTTTTAATCTAGCTGGCAAAGGCATAACAAGACCAATGGGCTGGAGTTTGAAGCTTGACCAATTCAAACTGGAAACAAGGCACATATCTTTAACAATGCAGGGTAATTAACCACTGGAACTGCTCACCAAAGGGTGTGGTTGATACGTCCGCTCTTTAAATCCAGGGGGGAGGTATTTTTAAAAGAACTGCACTAGTTCAGTCGCAAGTTACTGGGTTGATGTCAGAATCTGTGGGTGGAGTCCTATGGCCTGTGCTGTGCAGGAGGTTTGAGTGGATGATCACAATGGTCCCTTCTGCTCTTATAAATCTGTCTATACAGTTAGTAGAAAGACTGGAGTCTGGTTCGGTTGATGCAAGGCAGCTTACCTCCGCTGTGGAAGTGTCCACACTTCAATTTCAGTCCCGCTGACATAACTGGCCCCCCACGCCAACTTAATAACTCCACCTCCACGAGCGGCGTAGAGTCAAGGTTGATGTAATTAGGTCGATGCAGTGTCGGTGTACAAGAGTCAACTGTTACTGGCTTTCAGGAGCCATCCCACAATGCCCCGCACTGACAGTACAATTGATACAAGCGCTCCTGGTGAGGACGCACACAGCCGACACCAGGAATGATGTGTTGACATGCACAACCGATGTAATTACTGTGGCGGCTCTATGCCGACGTAAGTTGTCGGCTTAATTTTGTAGTGTAGACATGGCCTGGGCAGGGCCAGTGCTTCCACTAGGCGAGTCTAGGCGGTCGCCTAGGGTGGCAGGATTTGGGGGGCAGCATTTCGCCGCCCTCGGCGGCATTTCGGCGGCAACTCATTTCCAGGCAGCGATTCGGCGGCAAGAAAATCGGCCGCTGAAACGCCGCTGAGAACACAGCTTCAGAGGAGCTGCAGCCGAAGCACCGCCGATTAGGGCGGAGGAATGCTGCCACCTAGGGCGGCAAAAACCCTGGCGCCGCTACTGAGCCTGGGCCCTTGTGCCTTTATATCGTTTTCATTAGAATTTATTTGGGTCCAATCCTGCAGTCCTGACTGTAGTCAAACTGCCTTTCTACTCTATTCAGTTTCATATATCGTGCCCATAACCCTGGCATGTGGGCACCATCTAGTAGCGCGTTAAGCAGTGCGACTCATACCAGTTGAGGGTTCGTCACTTCTTTCTCCTTTCCTCTCCTCTGAGAGAAGGTTGTGGTTGGATTTTTGAAAACACAATTAGGTGTGAAGTGCTCACTGTTTTTTAATTAGCCAAGGCAGGTCAGAAAGCTGCAGCTTGAACAGAAAGCGGTGAGGTAGTGGTGGTTATTAGATCCTTTACCTCCATGCAACCCACTGGATGTTTACCCTAAATTAGGACAGTAAGACCAGAACTTTTCATGGTTTAGTCTTAATTTTATATCTGCTTGTTTTCATGACCTCATTATCAACAAACTAAAACATATCAGTACAAACAACAAGCCTGGCTCTGCAACACTTACACATGTGAGTGAGCTTACTCAGATGCCAAGATGTTTATAGGATCAGCCCCATTGGCATAACCTCCATGAGCATAGGTCTGGGATCTGGTGAAGAAATAAATAACCATTAACAAATACAGTAGAAACTCAGCGTTACGGACACCTCGGGAATGGAGGTTGTTCGTAACTCTGAACAAAATGTTATGGTGGTTCTTTCAAAAGTTTACAGTTGAACATAGACTTAAAACAGCTTTGAAACTTTACTATGTAGAAGAAAAATGCTGCTTTTAACCATCTTAATTTAAATGAAACAAGCACAGAAACAGTTCCCTTACCTTGTCAAAAAAAATTTAAACTTTCCCTTTATTTTTTAGTAGTTTGTGTTTAACACAGCACTGTACTGTATTTGCGTTATTTTTTGTCTCTGCTGCTGCCTGATTGCATACTTCTGGTTCCAAATGAGGTATGAGGTTGACCGGTCAGTTCGTTACTCTGAAGTTCTACTGTACGCTCTGAAATTGTGCTAACCCTACACAAACTCAGCAGCGGAAGCAACAAGTCAGGCTCTTCCATGAGTTGTGTTGGCCACAGGAATGGGGGCGGGGAGGATGACCAGATTGGAAAAAAAATAGTTCAGATGAACAAATAGCTTTTTGATGGCTGGAACAGTCTGCCTGAAAGAATCCATGGTGCAGTTAGAACTCCTTCCATCCATAAAAATGAGTTGGCTTGTGGTGGCCAATCTCAAGTCTTGTGAATGGAGCGTGTACAACTTCATTTTGCTAATGCTCAGATCCTGGGAAATGTTCCTGCTGCTGCTGTCGGGCCAAATGCTAAAGGTCTTTGTCTAGTGTTGGTTCTTAGCTCACACAAAGTTCACACAACAGAGGGGATGGATTTAACTAAGGACTGAGTAAAAACCTTAGCAAGAACCTCAGGACCTGGCCTGTAATTATCAAAAAGGAATCGTCCAGTAGTGAGTAATTCAGATTTTAGGGTTTGGCCTCCAGTCTAGCTTCCACTTCACCTGTTATTCTTGTCACTCAAGGGTCTTATGTTAGGGTGACCTTTGCTATGTTAAGGATAGATCAGTATAGTGCTGCTCCCTCAGTTAACCTGGGGGTTGGGAGAGCAGGAGATTACTTAAATAAAACATACTGAAATGGGAGTCTAATCCTAGTGCCTGTGAAAAGGAGGCATTGCTTAAAGATAGGTGTTTTACAACCAGGTGCTGTAACTGTATGTGGGGCAAAGCGGGTTCCCCATTACTCAGGTCGCCAAATGCACTTCAATCCAGATCTGCAACAGCTTGAGCTAGTAGGGTCCCTTTAAAACAGAGACAACCAGACTGTGTGGTGCCTTTTATGCTACGAACAAAGGTCCAGTAGAGACTAGATTGGAAGCACCAAACCTACAGCATGACCAAATTTATGGCCTCAGTCAGATCAGAACTGAGGTCTGTTAAGGTGATGGATAAGTGCCTTAATTCACGCTATCACTGTGCCTTATTCTTTTTCAGGCCATCTGCTTGGGAGTGTTGGGGGGAATATCTCTAGTCTCCCTCCAATGCAAATACATAGCTGAATTCACAAGGCATGTGAGAGAGAGAATGGATCTGTCTTTTGATTGTCTGCTGTTTAAGATTTTGGGGAACTTCACCTCTAAATAGATAATGGCCCAGACTCTTCACTGCTTCCACAGGATGCAGCAGAGAGGGAGTGGATATGGGAGCTGGCTGACTGGTCCTGCCTACAGCTTAGAGTCACCTAGGGGCTGCTCTAATCTACCCCAGCTGTCTGTCATTCCCAAGGGACTCTATGCCTGCTGAAGATTGCTGGAGCTGTGACCTCTGCCCTTGTCTACCTGTTCACACCACTGTTGGTGATGTCTAAAAGGGAAGATACCCTGACTGGGAGAGCTCAGATTGAGTTTGTGAGGCTGACAGTTAGGGACCACCTTTCTATTTGCAAATGGAAATCAATGTGACACAACAAATATGGAAATGCCACCGTAGCATTGTTACCGAGCAGCTTTTTAGGGTATAGCCACACTTTGTAAAATACACGTGCAGGGGCTTTAACTCCATGACTTACCATGGACCTGTATGGTGAATTTCTGGGGAACACTTAAAAAATTAACCTATTGTATTACAGTGAACCAAAACAGCAAACTGACTCAGGTGAGCGAGGGGCTGAAAGATCGGGTTTAATGCTTGCAATGTGAGATATTGTAAATTTTGGGGGTAACAAATTAACAAAATTAGGGATTTAAAAAGTGCCTAATTTTATACTTCAAAGTGGAGGGCTCAGTCCTCCATTGTAGGGAGCTCATTGCCAGCCCAGCTGACAAAAGCACAGAAGTGGCTCTGTGCTCTCTTTCTGCCTTCTCTAATCCTGGGGCCACACCACGCCCCAGCGGAAATCAGAGAAGTCACAGGGCTGTCTGAACTTGTGCTAGCTAGAACACTCGTCTAGGGATTGTTCCGCTGGCCCAAGACATTCTGACAGGGGATGGGCCCTTATGAGACTGGGGTGCTATGATACAGGAGTGCCCCGCTGCCCCTTTCATGAAGTTTTAGGTCCTCTGTGCTGTGGGGGCACTGGACTGAGGAACTGGCGAATGAATTTCTGCACCAGTGGAAGAGTGGTTGAGATAAATTCTGTCCGTTTCCCCCCCACACACACACACTTGTTCAAATCCAGGATATGCCAGGGATGGCATTAAACAGCTGGCTAGATCTCTTCCCTGTAAACACTGAGGTTGGTTTTTTTTTTAAATATTCATTAGTGTTGATAGTTTTTTCCAGAGGGTTTTATTCATTACTTACTCACGCTTCGCTGAGCTGTTCCTACTGTAGTTTTTCAGCATTCTCTCTTGGTACAGGGCCAGTTTCTACTGTCAGAGAGAGAGAAAAATCTCCCACTGAGTTCCATAGGAATTGCACATGAGTGTCTTTGAGCAGAATGTGACTCCATAGGCCAAACTCATCCCTGCTGTAACCACCCTAAACTCATGGACTTACACCCAGGATGAATTTGGCCTGATATAGTTCTCCTTGATTTTCAGCGTATATTTTCCCTTGATGAATTCCTCCCACCCTTTCATTGCTTAAACTGATGCCAGTTCACTACCAAGGGCTATATCCCTTTTTGAGTCACACAGGGGATTCCTATGGACATCAGTGGATTTCCCCACTTGTCTCCCATTAAGTCAGCATTTGCCACATGTATTCCGTTCATTGTTGGTCGGGGAAACGTTCCCTACCCGGGACAGCTACTAACTAGTTTATTCTTGTTTGTTAGGGCTTAGCCAACAATACATATGTGCTCAGCTCTGTATTTCAGTAGTTGCTATTTCCCTGGGCAGACACTCCAGAGAACTCTCTGATATATCTACAATTGTGCCAATAAACTTATGCAGCCCACTAAGGGAGTAGAAGGGTGCTCAGCACCTCACAGGATCAGAACCCTTTATGCAGAAATATGGGCCAGATCGTCAGCAGGCATAAATCGCTGTCACTCCATTGACTTCAGTAAAGCTATGCTAGTTTACACCCGCTGAGGACCCCAAAGTTGCTAACTCACAATTTCACTGTCTTGCAATATTTGGTGCTCTTAGAATCATAGAATCATAGAATCATAGAATCTCAGGGTTGGAAGGGACCTCAGGAGGTCATCTAGTCCAACCCCCTGCTCAAAGCAGGACCAAACCCAATTAGATCATCCCAGCCAGGGCTTTGTCAAGCCTGACCTTAAAAACCTCTAAGGAAGGAGATTCCACCACCTCCCTAGGTAACCCATTCCAGTGCTTCACCACCCTACTAGTGAAAATGTGTTTCCTAATATCCAACCTAAACCTCCCCCTCTGCAACTTGAGACCATTACTCCTTGTTCTGTCATCTTCTACCACTGAGAACAGTCTAGATCCATCCTCTTTGGAACCCCCTTTTAGGTAGTTGAAAGCAGCTATCAAATCCCCCCTCATTCTTCTCTTCTGCAGGCTAAACAATCCCAGTTCCCTCAGCCTCTCCTCATAAGTCATGTGCTCCAGCCCCCTAATCATTTTTGTTGCCCTCCGTTGGACTCTTTCCAATTTATCCACATCCTTCTTGTAGCGTGGGGCCCAAAACTGGACACAGTACTCCAAATGAGGCCTCACCAGTGCCGAATAGAGGGGAATAATCACGTCCCTCGATCTGCTGGAAATGCCCCTACTTATACAGCCCAAAATGCCGTTAGCCTTCTTGGCAACAAGGGCACACTGTTGACTCATATTCAGCTTTTCGTCCACCGTAACCCCTAGGTCCTTTTCTGCAGAACTGCTGCCCAGCCATTCGGTCCCTAGTCTGTAGCAGTGCATGGGATTCTTCCGTCCTAAGTGCAGGACTCTGCACTTGTCCTTGTTGAACTTCATCAGATTTCTTTTGGCCCAATCCTCTAATTTGTCTAGGTCCCTCTGTATCCTGTCCCTACCCTCCAGCGTATCAACCACTCCTCCCAGTTTAGTGTCATCTGCAAACTTGCTAAGGGTGCAGTCCACACCATCCTCCAGATCGTTGATGAAGATATTGAACAAAACCGGCCCCAGCACCGACCCTTGGGGCACTCCACTTGATACCGGCTGCCAACTAGACATGGAGCCATTGATCACTACCCATTGAGCACGACCATCCAGCCAGTTTTCTATCCACCTTACCGTCCATTCATCCAGCCCATACTTCCTTAACTTGCTGGCAAGAACACTGTGGGAGACTGTATCAAAAGCTTTGCTAAAGTCAAGAAATAGCACATCCACTGCTTTCCCCTCATCCACAGAGCCAGTTATCTCATCATAGAAGGCAATTAGGTTAGTCAGGCATGACTTGCCCTTGGTGAATCCATGCTGACTGTTCCTGATCACTTTCCCCTCCTTTAAGTGGTTCAGAATTGATTCCTTGAGGACCTGTTCCATGATTTTTCCAGGGACTGAGGTGAGACTGACTGGCCTGTAGTTCCCCGGATCTTCCTTCTTCCCTTTTTTAAAGATGGGCACTACATTAGCTTTTTTCCAGTCATCCGGGACCTCCCCCAATTGCCATGATTTGTCAAAGATAATGGCCAATGGCTCTGCAATCACATCGGCCAACTCCTTTAGCACCCTCGGATGCAGTGCATCCGGCCCCATGGACTTGTGTTCGTCCAGCTTTTCTAAATAGTCCCGAACTACTTCTTTCTCCACAGAGGGCTGGTCACCTCCTCCCCATACCGTGCTGCGGAGTGCAGCCGCCTGGGAGCTGACCTTGTCTGTGAAGACAGAGGCAAAAAAAGCATTGAGTACACTAGCTTTCTCCACATCCTCTGTCACTAGGTTCCCTCCCTCATTCAGCAAGGGGCCCACACTTTCCTTGACTTTCTTCTTGTTGCTCACATACCTGAAGAAACCCTTCTTGTTACTCCTAACATCTCCGGCTAGCTGCAACTCCAAGTGTGATTTGGCCTTCCTAATTTCACTCCTGCATGCCTGAACAATATTTATATACTCCTCCCTGGTCATTTGTCCAATCTTCCACTTCTTGTAAGCTGCTTTTTTGTGTTTAAGACGAGCAAGGATTTCACTGTTAAGCCAAGCTGGTCGCCTGCCATATTTACTTTTCTTTCTACACATCGGGATGGTTTGTTCCTGCAACCTCAATAAGGATTCTTTAAAATACAGCCAGCTTTCCTCGACTCCTTTCCCCCTCATGTTATTCTCCCAGGGGACCTTCCCCATCAGTTCCCTGAGGGAGTCAAAGTCTGCTTTTCTGAAGTCCAGGGTCTCTGTTCTACTGCTCTCCTTTCTTCTTTGTGTCAGGATCCTGAACTCAACCATCTCATGGTCACTGCCTCCCAGGTTCCCATCCACTATTGCTTCCTCTACTATTTCCTCCCTGTTTGTGAGCAGCAGGTCAAGAAGAGCTTTTCCCCTAGTTGGTTCCTCCAGCACTTGCACCAGGAAATTGTCCCCTACACTTTCCAAAAACTTCCTGGATTGTCTGTGGACCGCTGTATTGCTCTCCCAGCAGATATCGGGGTGATTAAAGTCACCCATGAGAACCAGGGCCTGTGATCTAGTAACTTCTGTTAGTTGCTGGAAGAAAGCCTCGTCCAGCTCATCCCCCTGGTCTGGTGGTCTGTAGCAGACTCCCACCACGACATTACCCTTGTTGCTCCCACTTCTAAATTTAATCCAGAGACTCTCAGGTTTTTCTGCAGTTTCATACTGGAGCTCTGAGCAGTCATACTGCTCTCTTACATACAACGCAACTCCCCCACCTTTTCTGCCCTGCCTATCCTTCCTGAACAGTTTATATCCATCCATGACAGTACTCCAATCATGTGAGTTATCCCACCAAGTCTCTGTTATTCCAATTACATCATAATTCCTTGACTGTGCCAGGACTTCCAGTTCTCCCTGCTTGTTCCCCAGGCTTCTTGCATTTGTGTATAGGCATTTAAGATAACTCACCGATTGTCCTGCTGTCCCAGTATGGGGCAGGAGCCCTCCCCTCTTGCACTCACCTACTTGTGCTTCCTCCCAGTATCCCACTTCCCCACTTACCTCGGGGCTTTGGTCTCCTTCTCCCGGTGAACCTAGTTTAAAGCCCTCCTCACTAGGTTAGCCAGCCTGCTTCCAAAGATGCTCTTCCCTCTCTTCGTCAGGTGGAGCCCGTCTCTGCCTAGCACTCCTTCTTCTTCAAGCCCTAGTGCCAGAAGGCATGTGATTTGCTGAGAATATCAGCCTCCATGAAAAATAAAATAAGTTTTTAGCCCCCAGCGTTGTGGAGCAATGCTTGAAAGTGTGAACCCCAAAGGCTATGACAAAGATAAATAAAAAAGTACTGGTTGTTTTTTGGTTTTTTAAGATCTCATTATTTTTAAGCCAATCTCAAGACTTTTGGGAGGCTGACTCATGATTTTTGAACTCTTGGGGTTAGCGATGCTGGGATCTGGCCAGTAATGCTTTTCTGTCTGAAGGATTAATGCACCTGTCACTGTGTCTAATTAAATGGTCCCTTAAGAAGCGTGATACATGTCCGTTTTTCCAACCTGTGAACAGTACGTTTGTTTCTTATTTGGAGCATTCACAAGGGGCTGAATGGGTTAACCTAAAACATTCTACAGTATTTATCTTTGGGCTGGGAGACCAAGTCTACAAAATTTCTGCCTGAAAGGAGATATTCTGCAAAATAATTAGAAGTGAACTGGGGGCTGTAATAAAAAGCATCATGTAGCCAGAACAATAGCTTTTGATACTCAAAGTCTATAATATTGGAACTTTATCAACTGTAAGAAAAAATTATATGGCAAAGTTCATCTTTGTGGGCAGTAAAGTCAGTGATGTCATTGAGCTACACCGGCCTGGATTTAGGTCCATACTATAGTTTAGATTGTTCCATGACTCTAGTTAGTTATTGTCTAGTGTAGTCCAAGAACTGTCAATCATCAACCATTTAGCATCATATATAAACATTCATGTATTTTGAAACTTATCCTTATTGTGTAGTGTGTACAAAGTACCAATGTCCATAATGATATCAGTTTACAGGACTAAACGGGCATTCTGTTACACTGATTCGACTGGATTAATTCTGGCACTGAACATGGAAATGCAAATTGATTTTGAATTCATGCTCCATGGAATAAATGCACAGATTGTATAGCTTCTGGAGTGAGTGAATGTGAAATCACAGCATTTTACTTGAAACAAGCTCATAGTCTCACTGACTGACTACATTACTGCAAGTTTGCTGTGTATCACACCTTCAGAGAATATGTGTGTGTTTGCTTGGTACCCTATAATCACTCACTCTCTCTCTCCCCTCCCTGCACTGGTGCAGCCCCAAAAAAGTACTGTGGAACACAACAGATAGATGTGTGGTTTGTATGGTGCTAATTCAAAGTCTCTATTTAATGTCTATTGCCCTCCAGTGGTAATGATGAAAATGGCCAGTCATTTCTCACTTCCATTTTACCAGGTCTATTAATCGGCTTTTGTAAGATAGGAGATATTTCCATTTCATTCACCATGGAGAGGCCCTGCTAGCTTTTGTCAATGAGCATAAGATTTGATCAAAGATCTGATTTCTCTGTGTGGCTGTGATGGGGTGTGCATTCCACCTCGGAGTGGAAGGGGTTAATGGAGGCCAGATGGGCCAAATAACCTAGTAGATTGGAGGCTGAGAAGAAAGCTCTGCTTAGAGGGACAGACTCACCTGTGCAGGAACAGGTGGGGCCTGTATATAGCTGGGCTGGTGCTAGCAAAGGCTGTAGGGAAGTAGGCCGTAATCCCTCTCTTAGGGGAGGGAGTTGAAGGCTGGCAAACCCAGAGAGGGTAGGAGCTAGTGATGTAGGAAGAAGCCCAGGGAAACAGCAAGAAAAGGTAGGACTGCATGGGGACCATGGCTGTTTGTTTTAGGGCTTCTGGGCTGGAACCCAGTGTAGAGGGTGGGCCTGGGTTCCCCTACCAGCCACTGAGGCATGGCAAAGAACATTGGGGACACCAGCCAGCCAGCAGATCTGGAAAGACTGTGTCCTCTGCATTTACCCATTTGTTAGAAAACACCTCAGCTTCTCTTAACCCCACTCACTATGGCTGTTCGTGCTATAAAATCAGCTATCTGCCCTTTTATTTTTATACTAAGGGCAAACAAAGCAGAGGTTTATTCTAACATTCTAAAAAAAAATCTTATTTTGAGTCCTATGCATGTAACTTTTCCCTAGTCTCTATGTCCTATCCTAGACTTCTGAGCATGGGCTCTCCCACTTCATACCTGGCCACCCCAGATAGACTGAACCAACACATTATTAGAATCAATGGAAGGATTCTCATCCTCACAGAGGAGGGGTGGTCCAGTGACTCTCTTGTGTGCGTAGGGGTTAGGAGACCTGGGTTCAACTCCTGGCTCTGTCACAAGTAGGGTGACCTGATGTCCCAAGTTTATAGGGACAGTCTCAATATTCAGGGCTTTTTCTTATATAGGTGCCTATTACTCCCCATTCCCTGTGCTGATTTTTCACACTTGCTATCTGATCAACCTAGTCACAGGCTACCTGTGTGACACCTTGGGTGAGTCAGTCTCTTGCTTTCATTCTGTCTGTAAAATGGGGTGATAGCACTTCCTTTCCTCGTGGGGGTGTGATAAGGATAAATCTATTACAGACTGTAAGGTGCACACAGATACTGTGGTAATGGGGGGGTCATATAAATACCATAGTCAGACTTCAGTGGGCCTTGGATGGGCTCCATAGCCTTCATGTATTTATTCCCAGGGATATGATTTTTTTTTGCCCTCGAGCAGTTTGGCCTTTGCCCTGCTGGGTCCCCTCCTGTAGAACAGCCTCCCCCCTCCCGGGCTTAGGTGGCTTCATTGTATAGATGGAGGCACCAGGGCAGTGGAGGATGAGAGCCAGATCACATTCTATGCAGTGGATCAGCTGCTGAGTATATGATGAGCCCAGCACCCATCTCTGTATGATTTCCATCCAATCACAGAAATGAGCAATATGCCTACCATCTCCGTAGCTAAGCACCATTTATTTCTTTGCAAGCATTTGTACAGTAACAGGCCCACAGAGCTCATCATATGGCTTCTGTTTTGCTGAACAATTAATTGCTGTTCATGCCCGGTAAAGCCCTCTCTTGAACCATCCCTCAGCAAGCACAGTGGCAAAAGAGGCACCCTGCCACATGCTTTCAGGAGATAAGAGAAACAAGGAACTCCTCCATTAATCTTTGCAGGGGAGCCCCAGGCTCCCTGTTGCTGCATTATGAGCCACAACGAACCTATCAGAATAATTTGTTTCAGTGATAACATTATGAAAGGCCCCTCGGTAGCATGTGCTCAATAGAGCAGGCAGTGACGGTTTTGATACTGTGACAAAGTTCCTCCTCTACCTCGGTGGGTCCTGCGCTTATTGGCGGATTTTTTTGTTTGCCTCAGAGATCTTCCCCTCTGGTAGAACCCACAGTCTAGATCAACTCCTCCTGTGCTTGATCGGGAGTTGGGAGGTTTGGGGGGAACCCGGGCCCACCCTCTACTCCGGGTTCCAGCCCAGGGCCCTGTGGACTGCAGCTGTTTAGAGTGCCTCCTGGAACAACTGCACAACAGCTACAACTCCCTGGGCTACTTCCCCATGGACTCCTCCCAACACCTTCTTTATCCTCACCACAGGATCTTCCAGCAGTACGCCCTCTTACTCTCAGCTCCTAGTGCCTCTTGCTCCCAGCTCCTCACACGCAAACTCCTTCTACAGCTCCTGACATGCGCCCCTCACTGACTCACTGGGAGGCTTTTGACTAGTTTCAGCCAGCCCCTGAGTGGCTGCAGGTGTCTCAATCAACCTCCCTGCCTTCTGGAAAGTTCTTAATTGGCCCCAGGTGTCTTGATTAACCTGGAGCAACTGCCATAAGGTATCAGGGATTTGTTTAGCCTGGGGCTAACATACTGGTTCCTTACCACTTTCCTATAGCCCTCTGGCCTTGCCCCGTCACAATACCCAAGTGAAATTTCAGTTGTAGCTCCACATTTCCCAAAAATATCATGCAGAGGCATTTAAAAAGAATGGAAACAAACCTTTGTCAGGGTTGTTTTTTTATTATTATTATTATTTTAATGTCTGTGTCTACCTACGGCTGTTGCCATGGAGAAGCAGATTTTTGCAGCTTCACAATGAATTTGTTTTTCAATAGATGCCTGGGAGTTCTATTTATCAGGAGTGTTTTTGTTAGAAGTAACCTTGCTGGAATAACATTAACACATCCCTTGTGTTGAAAGCACATTAGTTGCTCATGAGGTTGTTTTGGAGGAAGGGAGGCGTTTGGTAGAATGATTTAACAATCTGGGACTCATTTTTCATCACCATGTTTTAAATAGACTGACTCTGTAATCAGCAGTAATCTGTGGCTGAGCTTTGAACATAAGGAAATGTTAGTTTAATATTTTAGTGCCATCTGCTGTAAGTTCTCCCACATCCTGGCCCATCTGATTTACTTGCATCACTTTACTTTTTATCGTGCTCTGATAGCTTTGCATCATTCAGAAATCCCTCATTTGTAAAAGGTGTAAATGAAGGGGTCTTTCCAGACCTTGATTTGCGTGGCGTTGGGATGCAGTGAGTGCAAACAATTCCTTTGCCACAGTGCACAGTGTTTAATTTCCTGTGGGCACCATTGTTTATCTTCACACATCTTACAGAAAGTAATTAAAAATCTATGTAGGGAGGAAGGATGTTCTTGTGGTTAAGACACTGGAGTGGGAGATCTGGATTCAGTTTTCACTTTGCCACAAACCCGTTGGGTAAATCCCAATATTTCTCTGAGCCTCATTCCCCATTTGTAAAGCCAGGTATTAATACTTCCTTTCTTCCGCCCTTTTTGTCCTAGATTGTAAGCACTTCAAGGTAGGGACTCTCTCTAGCACCTAGCACAATGGGACTCCAATCTCCTTGATAGAACCTCCAGATGCTACTGAAATATAAATAATGTGAGTCCAGGGCCAAATTCTGTCCTCCGTCATCTGCATGCATTGTCACCAAGGGTGGTATGCACATAACCAAGGACAGAATTTGGCCCCCAGACATTGCCTGTCCATATGCAGTGTCTACGAGGACAAAAAGCAGAGGCGAGCCTTCAACGTGGTTACATACTGGAGTAATCATTCAGCCAACGTAATTATCACAGGAAAGCCAGCCAGACTTTAAGGAGGGCTCAGGTTCCAGCTGTGACTTGTGACTAGTTTCCTCCCAGGCCAAGGGAGTTCTGGGACTTGTAGTTCCCCAGTTGATAGGCTGCAACACGGCCAGCTGGGAAGGGGAAGCAGGAAATAAGTTACCTAGTGAGAGGGGAGACTTGGAGACAGAGTAGCAGCTTGTTGGTGGGGTCCACATGTTATCACAGACCACCCGCCAGTAGTGCCCCACTGAGAAGGGAGCCCTGAAGGGGCTTGGCTGGAGATGCCTGGGAAAAGGCTAAGGAGAGGGCCTAAGAGAATACGCAGGAAGTCCCCTGGGGAAAAATGAAGCAGGGTGACTATTGAATGGAGTGAAGAGCTGCTCCGTGATCTAGGGGCAGGAGTCTGTGGTACAGGGAGGAGGTGGGTCAGTGGTGGTGTGGGGTCCCTGCAACCAAGGGGAAGGACTTAGGAAATTGTAGCCTGAATGATGCCCTGGTAAGAGGCAATGGCCCATGAAGGGTGAAGGACAACTTGTTCTGCTGAAGCTCCCTGTTTCCTGTGGAGCCTGTTTATGCTGGAGGAGAGAGTTTTGGCCAAATTACCCAACCAACCTCAAGGGGACAGTCTCCAGTGGGGGAACTGAGGCAACACCTGCACCTGGTGGTGGAGAGGTAAGCTGCCCTTGTGCTGTAATAAATGGGACTACCTGGGAGTACAGGGATAATGCCAAGGAGGCAACTGCAAACATAATCAGAAGATAACCTGCTGCAACAAACCTCAGCAATGTGGGAAACTGGGCTGTGTGTCACAGGGACCTTCACCAGAACAAATGAACTGTCTCCTGGAAAACGGCAGGTTCTTCATGAGGCCTTATTTAGCATACTGCTAGGTCATTCTCCATCGGATTGCTCCCAGTGTGGTTTTCGGATTAGGCCTGGCTTTGAAAAGGGCCTCAGCCTGAGTCACCTCCCGTTTTACCTTGGAAATTATTTGGGGGTGTCAACGGTAACGTAATGTGTAGCCATCCAGCTAACGGCCTCACTCCCAGGCACAGGGAGATAGCGGGATGTCTAAATAACATTGGCTGCATCCGCAGATAATTACAGGTGCAAAATGGGAGGCTGCTAATCCAGGACAGACCCATTGTGTATTATGGCATGTCTGCATTGGGAGACAATGGGTGTCCTATGGCAGGGAGTGAGGTGGACGGGAAGAGTGCCATGTCCATGGTACTGGGGTTACAGGCATACAGCTGAGGAATAATAGACTCCTTAATCATGAAGCACTTTCTGCTTTAAAGCTGCCCTACTGATGAAGCTGCTAATCCCAGTTAAAATAGTGTGTGTTTTACTTTGCTACCAATCCCTTGTTTCTAACATTTTAAGTGGGGTATTTGAAGAAGGGCCTCCTGGGATCCACGTGTCCTTTTAGTTGGCTAAAATAAGCCCAGATTTGGATACCTTTACTGTTGTTTAGTAGCACCTTACTCGTGAGTAATCCCATTGACGCCAGTGGGACTATTTATGGAGCAAGGTCCTACTGAATGTGAGTAAAGATGTTGGAATCTGGCCCATAATATTGATACTGAAGTCTGTCTGTGTGCATAGCTATAAGTAGAAAGACCGTGTGAGCTAGTGGATAGGGCACTGAACTGGTAGCCGGAAGATCTGGGTTCTTTTCACTGAGATGCCCCTGAGCAGCGTGTGACTTAAGTTATTTTATCCATCTGTGCCTTTGTTTTCCCTCCCACACATTGTCTATTTAGGTTGGAAGCTCCCTGAGTCAGAAACTAGTGTGTGTACAGTGCCTAGCACAATGGGGGTCTGACCTCAGCTGGTGCCTCTGGTATTACCGCTGTAATAATAATAAAACACTGACTGAAAATATAATGTAGGCAAATCTCCTGAAACGTTGTTCAGATTTGATCCAAGTTTTGCACCAATCGGGTCAAATCCTGGGAGCCAGCTGTAAGGCAAAAAGGATTTGCTCATTTGGAATGAAACAGCATGGGCCAAATTCACACCTGGTGTAAGTGGGTGCAGCTGCACTGATTTCAGCTAGACTCTGGGGAGCTTTGAGATGTATGTTTGGACTCTTTTTTTTTCAGGCTATGGTAAAACAGCTTACTCTCTCCACTTGCTTCCCTCGACCTATGTTCATTTTCTGTGTGTTGAAACACAAGAATTCTGGCAGAGATCCAGAGAGAAAAGGAGGAAAATCAGTTTATCATGGCAGCATCTCTGACTTCTGAAGAGGCAGAGACTACGTGTGGCTCTGTACCTAAAGCTGCTAGTGTCTGTGTGAACTGGGTTTGTTTTGAGCATTGTGTGTGTGTGTGTGTGTGTGTGAGAGAGAGAGAGAGAGAGAGAGAGAGAGAGAGACACTGCTGGGCACTTCCCAGATGGGGTTGGACCCCATTGGCGACATCTCTTCCCCCAAGGATGAAGCCCGAGTGACAAATTCATGGTATTGGAACAAACGTTTGGTGGGGGAGGGGTCACAGTGCTATGCGGGACGTAGCATCCTTACAAAGTAGGATTCTGCTCAGCAGCTTTCCCAGGGCTGCTCCTATTGAATCATCCCACTGTCGTAGGCCACTTCTTTGCTCGCACAGGCACTGTGGTCCTGACCCTGCCTTCCATCTTGGTTCAGAAATCTCCCGTTGTATCTGCTGTACTCTGGGTCTGTCTCCTACCCAATCTCTGTTAACCTTCTGATGCCATCGGGAGCACGTGGTAGCAGGTGACGAGGGCTCTCAGCTGCTGCCTGATGAAATAGCTATGGGGCAGAGGGCCACACAGGAGAGAACATCTGCTGCATTGCTGAGTACTGTGCCGAGGCTACGTTAGGAGCACTGGGTGGCTGCCTGTGACTCTCAGCATGAGGTTTTGCCACCAGTGTGCTAGTGGCTTTGTGGAGCGGTATCTCCCCAAGGGGTGAGGTCCAGCACTCGCAGTACGCTGCTATATATTCCTCTGCAGTAAGTTACGCTGCGGAATAGAAAACCAGCCCTCCCCTGCTTTCAAGTCCTGCTCCCCCCTTATACACGAATTCCCCCAGCCCTTCCTTACCTGCCCTGCCTATCACCCCAATCTGACCCCACCCACCTGGGCTGATTGCCTCCTGAGCTCTGACTGCCTGTGCTCTGAGATCAACTCACCTCCCTGGCTTGCCCCCACGTTCCCGCCCAGGCATCTTCTGGTGTCCTGCTGGCCAGCCCAGTTTCCCCTTCCAGTCCCTGACTTGGGTGGCCTGGTGGTTTGTTCCTTCGTGGGTGAATGAAGTTGCTGTGGGAGTGGAAAGGAGTGATGGGCTAGGACTCATTCCTGGCAAGAATCCCAGCCAGCTCTTGTCTCCCAGCTGTGAACACCCCTCCTTCTTTCCCAGGAATGAGGAAACCAGTCAGTTGCACAAGGATTAAGAAAACAAGCATCAAATCAGGGTTTCTGCAGCATACAGGGCTGCAGATGGGATGGATCGGTGTCGATTGCTAGGGCTTATTCTTACTGGGGGTAGCTCCACCAGTGTGAGGCTGCCCTCCTCATGGTGAAGGTGAGACGGAACAGCTGCTAATCATATGCCAGGCTTTGCTTCTCTTCTTGGAAACCTGTTTACAAAATGCCCTTCTCCTGACCGTCACGTTAGTGGCAGTGCTTCCGCACAGAATGGCACCAGAGCAAAGCTTTGAGTGGCAGGGTCCCTTGGCTTCCCCTGCTCCTGAGCTGTTGCTCACGTGCCCTCTCAATGTTTATAGCCATCCTCTGTTTCCTGGGGGGATTGGTGGAATGAAACCAGGACTAAGCCTGCTAAGGACCTATGTAAGGATTTAGTAAGCTCATGTTAGAGCAACAGGAAATACCTATGGGTTCTCTTGTCTATCTCCCCACTAATGCAGAGTGGCTCTTCGTGGTAGAGTGACCATTTTGGTGTAGTGTCGAATGATTTAAGGGAAGGGGCTCCCGCCAGTCCTTGTAGGAGACATTTTGGCCGTCCGACTTGCTTCCCTGTCGGGAAGACTGTTGGGCGTTCAGCCGAGAGCTTACAGTGTTCGGTTTCCTTCTGCTGCTTTAATGCATCACCCTCCCCGAGGCACAGAGGGCAGGGCGTGAGATCAGGCTTGAGGAGCTGTCCCCCTCCCAAAGGGACCATAGATGGTCACAGTTCCTGCATCTAAGGGAGTGTGCTCCCCAGGGGAGGATGTTGCCCCAGTGTGGACAGGGAGGAGAAGGTCCCACCAGTCAGTCCCCAGCGTGAGAAAGTGAACCAGGGGATGTGAGGACCATGTCAAAGAGCAGCGCTCCCCCCAGCCTGCACACTACCCTTCCAACCACTGGCGCTCCTCCTTCACCCCTTTAGAAACCTGCTCACAGGTGGCTGACAGCTCTTCCTCTGTGCCATCGACTGGGATCACTACCCAAGAACAATAGTGCCGCCGTCTCCTCCAGCCCAGAAACTTCCCTTGATGTGACCCTGAGAAATGTCTCACTCCTCACATCCCCTGTAAAACTCTACTTTTGTCCGTAGCCTTTGAAACAGCAACGTCTTGGGCCACAGGTTGTTCCTTATCCTGAACCGCTCTCCTAATACCCAGCTGTAGGCATGATACTCGGTCTCCATTGTTGCTTACACTGTTCTATTCAGCCTGTTCTACTGGTAGCATGCTCATCAGAGTAGTATCTGAGCACCTTCCAACAGTGCGTTAAGCAGCATGACCAACATCTGCGACATGTTGTTTATTCTCTCATGCTCTCACAGGGGAAGAAGAGTGTGCAGGGGCGTGTCTTGTTTTGGCAGGGTTTGGTTTTTTTTGTGGGTTTTCATTTGTTAACTATACCTGTTGTTATGTATTTCTATATTAGAGAAGGCCGGTCAAACAAATGGGTCGTGCACATAGGTGATGAAGTCAAATTTTTCAAACTTAGGTGCCCGAAGTAAGGCCATTTAAATCCAGTTAGGCACCTAAATGCAAGTGGTCTGAGCATTCACCAATCCCATTGGGGTCAACAGGAACTGCAGGTGCTTGAGCCACAGCTATACTTCAGTGGATTTAAGCCCTCAGATTTAAGCACTTTGGCCTAAAGTGGTGGTTCTCAACTGTGGTCCACTATGTGGCTTATTGTTTGTACTTTGGAGAAACTGAGGTAGAGATGCTCTCTGTCAGCTGTATTTCTTCCCTGGCAATTGCTTGAAATAAAGCTGTCTCTGATTTTGTTGCATGCAGGCCAAGGGATGTGCTGTCCGCCACGTTCCGCAGCCCCCATTGGCCTGGAGCGGTGAACCGCGGCCAGTGGGAGCTGCAACCGGCCAAACCTGCGGACGTGGCAGGTCAACAAACCGGCCCGGCGCGCCAGGGGCTTTCCCCGAAGAAGCGGTGGACCACAATTGAGAACCACTGGCCTAAGGTGATATTATTTCAAAGGCACTTAACAGTAGTTAGACTAGATAGAGCAGAACACGCATCTTCTCTCAGGACTGCCATCAGTTCACTACCTGTGCATTAGCTAGGCATGGCAGTCAGGGCCGGCTCTACCGTTTTTGCCACCCCAAGCAGCGTGCCAAATTGCCGCCGCGGACGGCTGAAGAGAGAAGCTGCCACAGAATTGCCGCCACCGCGGAAACACACGTGCCGCCCTAATGGCACACGGACTGCCGCCCCTTGCACATTGCGCCGCAAGCACCTGCTTGGAACGCTGGTGCCTGGAGCCGGCCCTGATGGCAGTATATTAAAAACACTCACATATGATGTGGCAGGAAGCATTGCCTTTAAGAGTTAAGGGCTCTGAAGGTTTGTCTTAAGGCCACAAAGCAGTGTGGAGAGCTGTCCGATACCCCACCAGACTGGGCTCTGTTTATAAATAATTCAATCTAGTTAAGATTGTCATAATTTTAAAAAAACCACAGCAAATTGTATAATTAGAAACAGGTGGCCAGCTGTTTGTCAGACATTTAAATATCAAGACCTATGAAGCTATGAATTGTAATGTCTAAGCCAAGAGAGCAAATCTCAGAGGGTTTGTTCAAGAAAGCAGTAAAAATCTATTAGTAAAAGTATATCCATGGGGGCAGGCTTCCCGTGTAGCATGTACTCCTCATGAGTCATTCTGGCTGAGTCTGACAGAATCCGACTGCAGAGTGGCCCCTCTGCATTACCCAGTGCAGGCTGCGGCTTTAAGCCATAATTTGAGCCTCTGTGGTTAAGTGCTCTGAACAGGAGCGGTGGTGGTGGTGTTTTTCTGATAATTCTGCACTGCAGTAATCACTTAAACAGAGAAGAAAATGGGGGCAATTCTGTCTTGTGCTGTATCTGCAGTGAAACGTTGCTTTAAAATTAGATGCATTTTTGGAATCTAGAACCTTGACTGTGTCCCTTTAACTATGTCCCAGCAATTGGAGATATCAATGACTCAGCTCTTCCTACAAGGTGATTCTTTGAAGGCCAAGTCACTTGTTTGTTTTGGCTGTGACATTAACTACTGTGTGTTATTGCATCTTTACCACTAAAACAAACAATGTCTCCAGCAGCCTGGATTTAGAGATGCTTTGCCTGGAGTTCAGATAACCGGGTAAACCCAAGAACAGAGTCACTACTGACAAGCAGAGACACGTAACACTTATTGGTGGTGTTGGCCAGTTAGCATTTCCATGGGTGCCGTAACATATGCATGTGTTAGACACATTTATTCCAGTCATACAGAAAAGGAAAAAAGGTAAATTAAAAATTGTGAGAGATGTCTACACTGCAAGAACAGACCCGTGGCACTGAATCAATTGTCCCGGGCTAAAAATTGCAGCGTAGATGTTCAGGCCAAGACCCTTTAATCTGGTGAGGGTGGTGGGTCTCGGAGTCCAAGCTCCAGCTCTAGCCCGAATGTCTACACTACAAGATTTAGCCCTGCATCCAGGCCCTGCAAACCCAAGTCAGCTGGCTCGGGCCAGCTGCAGCTGTGCTGTGGGTCTTGTATCACAATGTAGATGTACCTGGAGAGTTTGAATGTAAATCCCATAGAAGTGTTGCTATTTCTGTGTGATTGACAGGTCACCCAGTCTCCTAAGGACAGACATCCTGTCCTCCACCCAAATGACCCGGCTCTTTGTATTTTCCTTAGAAAGAACACCACTGTGGGGAAAATCCCCCCAAGAGGTTCTGAAATAAGAAACAAAGCACATAGCACGTGAATCCCTTCACTAGCCTATATATTCCTTAGATGTAAATAGACACAAAATGAAAAGTGTGTGTCACCCACTGGTGAATGGGTGTTACAAGTTCCCCAGCTCGACCCGATCCTCAGAGGACGAGAGTCTGTTCCAGCCCAGCAAGGGAGCCTTGGCTCTCCCTAGCTCAAACTGTAGTGGTTCATGCTTTAGCTCTGGATGTCTCCAGTTCAGTCCCCCGTGTGTTGGCCAAGATGGCAGCTGTCACAACTGTAGTTCTGCAAGTTACACAGTAACCAACTCTCCAGTCATAGGGTGACCAGACAGCAAGTGTGAAAAATCGGGACAGAAGGTGGGGGGTAATAGGTGCCTATGTAAGAAAAAGCTCCAAAAATCGGGACTTCTGGTCACCCTACCTAGTCATGAAATCTGAGGCTTCTGACTTAAGTAATGATTATTAATTAAACTATAGCTTTGCAATCTGGGAAAGTTTGGTTTAGCAGAATTTAGACTGGAACTCCTATTCATCTGTGCAGAAACAGTGCATGGCGAAACTCCACAGTCTTCTAAAACACAAACTTCTTCATTCTAGATTACAAAATTAATGGTTCTTTCAGATAACATGCTTCAGTTACATGGGAAAGGAACATGCAAGTTTCCAAAAGGCTTATACTTATTGATCCTTTCACACTTTTGGAAAGGGTGTTTTTTAGCATGTCCATATATGCTGTGGTTTGGGTTCTCTTCATTTTGTTATTTTCAAGACAGTATCTTGCAGTCTTACAGGAAGTGGTGACAGCTTTTCAACCAGGTCAATGAGAGGGATGTACTGTAAGCTGTGGGCATAGAATCGTACATAGCTAAAGTCAGAGCCAGATGCACATCTTCTAGATAGCGTATGTGAAACTCAAAAGCACACAAGAAACCAGTGAACACCATGGAGGGGGGTGGGAATCACCAAGCGGTGTAGTCTTTAGCTGAAAAGTATTTTGTTTTCCAGGGGGTTTATCTGAGGGCTTGTCTTCATTGCAAATTTAATTTGAGTTATAACTTGAGTATTGCCCTTAATTTAAGTCCTTTCCACACATGAAACCCCTTAACTCAAGTGCACTGGTGCTTTCATTCGAGTTGGCTGGCCCATCAGAGGGGGATAGGCCCCAACAGCATTAACGCAGCTCATCAGCTGCTAACACAACTGTTCTGCAGTGTGGATGCAGGCCAGTTCCATCTGAGCGCTGCTAGTCCTTCAGTGTCTTCCCACAATTCCCCCTGTAGGCCCAGAAAAGACACACAAGTTTTCCCACAATTTATTGGGAGAGAATTCATAGGGCAGTTCTATGCAAAGAACCATGGGATGTGCTTCACACAAGTGAATTCAGCATCAGTATGGACACCGCAGCTGGGGTGTTTTTCAGTGTGGCTATTCTCACTTGAGCTTGGCTAACTCAAGAGAAATAACTCGAGTGTAGATAACTGAAGTTTACTCTGCAGTGAAGACAGACCCTTAGACAGGAAATCTCTAGCTAGCAAATGTCCCTTTCTCCTGGATCTTTGATACAGAGATTTAATCGACTTTAATCATTCTGATCACTGGGTGGGGTAAGCATCACAATAAAATAAACTTTCTGCTTTCAAGCTAGATCCTAAAGCATATTTTTGCTTTGTGCAAAACCCCTCCAGCACCCTAACACAGAGAAAGTACAGCTAGTGAAGTAGTGTTCCCTACTTCTTTCATTTAAGAAGGCAATGAGCACCAGTAAAATGATTAGCAGAAAAATACTCCTCTCAAATGAGCAGTCCCGTCATGCTGTGCCAGCCTGCGTTAGCACTGCACAGCGTGCTCCTCCAAAGCCTGGGAGCAAAGCTGGCCTTTGTTCTTCGTGGTTGCAACCAAGGAGAGATTATTTTAGAGTGAAATTAAATGAAGAAAGAACTGATGATTTGAGCTTACTAAACACTGAAGCTGCTTTGGTGCATGTGTTTAACCATGATGAATTCAGCAGCCTGTTTGCTGGTTGAGTCAACATAACAACAAGCAAACGTTACCAGTGAGTGAATTTCAAATGAAGTTCAAGACAGATGGGCATGTCACTGTGCCATGGGGGCACTCGCTGTAGGGAATAGGAGGTGGGGAGCAATGTTCCCTCTAATTTTTGACAGTCCATGTGCGCAAAAAAATTTCTTCTGTGCAAATTTTTGACAGGCTGTGTGCGCAAATAAATTTTTCTATGCAAATTGTTGTGCTTCTGTGCAAATTTTTGTGCGCGCGGTGTTTCGCCGTGTGCGCAGGGTTTAGGATCTGCGTGCGCGCGCACACGTGCACAGCTTAGAGGGAACAGTGGTGGGGAGCATATACTCCCCTCCTGTGACATCCCCCAGAATACAATCTAAACTGTTGGATCATTGTGGCCCCTTTAATTCTCCAGTCTGGGGTTCACTATGCCCTGCTTTGCTGGGTGAGCTGACACCCTGCCACTCACCCCAGCCTCTAGCATGCAAGCCACCCCCAGATGTATATCTGAGTGCTGTGCTCAGCCACTCTTGAATTGCATATAGGGTGAAACCTGCATATCCCTAGTCCCAGCCTTGTACAAGTCCAGTAATGTGCTGTCTTGTACCATTCAGTTACTTACTGAGTGGTACAAGTCATAAGGTCCATCAATTTAACAAAGAAATTGACCATGCACCAGTCTTTGTAACCTGAGTAGATTCCCCAAATGCTTCAGCCACAAACACGCTGGTTTAGATTAAATATAAACCAGATTTCTTAACTATAGAAAGATCAATTTTAAGTGATGAAGTAGTATTGGCATAGAAGATCAGAGTTGGTTACAAAAGGAAATAAAATATAAAATCGCAAGCTAATTCCTATACTTTACCATGCTAGTAATTCTAAAAGCAAAAGGATTTCTCACACCCAAAACTTCACGGAGGTTCTTGCTAACTAGAATGCCTTCTAGTTAGGCTCAGCCTCTCCCGTAGTCTCAGTGAGGATGTCTTTGACTTCCAGATGATCTTGCTTCTTTGTGTAGAGAAGGGGGAGGAGAGGCAGGTGAAATGATGGTGTCACTGTCCCCTAGGTATACTCTTCTCCTCGCTTTCTGGAATACCCCGCTCCACCCCCACTGCAGTGCAGATGCTCAGTCTGTGGTGTATGGTGAGATTTGTAGTGTCTCTCAGGAGAACTACAAATTCCTCGCTCACCCCTTTTGTCTATGTGAGGCTTGAGCCCTCTCCAGGGATGACTTGCAGCTCTTTTGTTTATAGTTCCTTTGTTACTTTTAAGGGTTAGTCTGTGGGCATTTCCCAGACTCTCAACATGTTTCAGTAACAAATGTGTAGAAAAGTGTCATAACTTCATATAGATTGATGATACGCACATTTAAACAGGACAATGACTTTCAGCAAATTTCAATGATCTCTTACAATACATGCTTTTTACAAAATATAATAACCATATACAAGTGGTAAATATGGGAGTACAGGGTGTTATTTTGAGGTACGGTGTGTCACACCTCCGCAACCTCCCCATGCAACAGAAGGGCAAGATCTGTACCTAATGCTCAGGACAGCCTCATGCAGGGAGATTTGCTTCTTCACCATCCAGTATGCCACACACAAGGGGGCATCATCTTCTAGACTGATTGGCTAAGACTGTAGTTAGCTAGCATATACATTGGGGTGAGCACTTCATGATATGATATGATAGAGGTCTATAAAATCATGACTGGTGTGGAGAAAGTAAAGAAGGAAGTGTTATTTACTCTTCTCAGAACACAAAGAAGTATGGGTCACCAAATGAAATTATTAGGCAGCAGGTTTAAAATAAACAAAAGGAAGTGTTTCTTCACACAACGGGCGGTCAACCTGTGGAACTCTTTGCCTGAGGATGTTGTGAAGGCCAAGACTATAAAGAAAAGAGCTAGATAAGTTCATGGAGGATAGGTCTATCAATGGCTATTAGCCAAGATGGGTGGGGATGGTGTCCCTAGCCTCTGTTTGCCAGAAGCTGGGAATGGGCGACGGGATGGATCACTTGATCATTACCTGTTCTGTTCATTCCTCTGGGGCACCTGGCATTGGCCACTGTCAGAAGACAGGATACTGGGCTAGCTGGATCTTTTGTCTGACCCAGTATGGCTATTCTTATGAACAGAAGAGACTCAGGAATCCAGTTCTGAACAATCTATATTACAAGAGAAGTCCAGGGAATAGAACATGACTTTGAAACGTGTTGCCTGGGATGTCTTTCAACATGCACAAGTCTTCCTCTGCTTTCATGTGAAAAATCTTCCCCATGCTGATTATTAAGTTTATTTAAATTGTGGTAGCAGCCAGAGGCCCCAGTCAGACCCCAGCTAGGCCCTTTACAGACACATAATAAGCAAGACCCTGACTCAAAGAGCTTTCACTCTGAAATTCAACCTGCAATTAGAAACAAACATGTAGATTGCTCAAGTGAGATGTGAATTCACGGGAACTCCCTGACTTTATGCCAGCAGAGGGTCAGGCCTGGCACGGCTGCTGTCTTCACCTTTACTTCAGTCCCCTCTGCTCATATTGAGGATATTTGCTGACTTCACCATGGTGATTTATGGTGCATACAGTCATCCTGGAACTTTACCACTAGCCACTCTGACCGGTTTCACTAGCTCAGCAGAGATTCACCAATGTTACCTTCAAGTTCTAGGAAGCAAGGCTAATTGTAGACCAGACAATGAACCGCCTTACACCTTCGGGGTCCCTTGCTGATCTGTGCAGAAGGTGGCAAGGAAGAGAAAGAAGAAGCAGCGATAGCAGGGGTGGGCAAACGTTTTGGCCCAAGGGCCACATCTGGGTGGGGAAACTGTATGCAGGGCCATGAATGTAGGGCTGGGGTTGGGGTACAGAAGGGGGTGTGGGGTGCAGGAGGGTGCTCAGGGTAGGGGGTTGGGGTGCTGGAAGGGTGTGGCAGGGGGCTCAAGGCAGGGGGCTAGGGGGCTCAGGGCAGGGGGTTGGGGTGCAGGGTGCAGGAGGGGTTCAGGGTGCAGGCTCCAGCCCGGTGCCGCTTACCTCGAGCGGCTCTGGGATAGCAGCAACACACAGCAGGGCTGAGGTAGGCTCCCTGCCTGCCCTGGCCTCACGCCACTCCCAGAAGTGGCCAGCGGCTCCCAGGGGGGAGGGGAAGGGGGGAAAGGGGCAGCAGCTCCACCGTGCGCTGCCCTCGCCTGTGGGTACCACCCCTGAAGCTCCCATTGGCCGCGGTTCCCTGTTCCCGGCCAATGGGAGCTGCGGGGGTGGTGCCTGCAGGCGAGGGCAGTACACGGAGCCCTCTGCCCCCCCCCCTCCTCCAGGGGCCACAGGGATGTGGTGCCAGCTGCTTCTGGGAGCGGCGTGGAGCCAGGGCAGGCAGGGAGCCTGCCTTAGCCTGCTGCGCCACGAGGCTGGCAATCCCATGGGCCGGACTGAAAGCCCTGATGGGCCAGATCTGACCCGCGAGCCATAGTTTGCCCTCCCCTGAGCTATAGGGTTGGAACTGGCCAAGAAAAGCATGGTGTGCTTATATATTTCAGCTGTCTCCTGAAGATCTGTCTCCTTGAGCAGAGCCCTCTCTTAAACCCCCAGGCTTCACCTCTCTCCTGTTGTGGACCAGCTGTCATTTCATCAGGTGGGAAAGTGTGGTCAGCAAGTGTCCTTTTCAAGCCTTCCCTCCCTTCTTTTCCCTCTTGGTACGGGGTGGATTGCTCCAGCATCTCTGGAATGCTGAACACTTCTCCCTGGCAAATGGTCTGCATGGGTTCACATGAATCTCTTATTAATATCCTCCAGCCTCAGCTGCTCTTCCATAATGAGCTCCTTGGAGATCAAGAGCTAGGCAGGGACTGAAGTTTGGCTCCCCAAACTCAAGAAATGTTGCATCCTCTCATCTCTCAAAATCCCTCCTTGGTCTCTCCTGTTGGCCAAAATAGAGTACCAGCCATCCAATCAGCATCCCCACCCTTCCCTGCTTCCGAAACCATGCCATGGCAATATATTTCAACCCAGAGCAGTTAACAGCTCGGCATACAGTGCTATTATCATCCATCATTGTTTTCATGTGTATTATGCCCCATTTTTGTTTCCATCCTTGCCTGCTGCCAGTAAGCAGGAACAGGTTTCAATGCCAGCTTTGCATCTTTTGAAATGAGTGTCACATAAGAACATGCCAGGTAGAAGATGTTTCCTAGACATTGTCTGCAATTCTACAGTGTGGAAAATGTCGGTCAAAAAACAATGGAGAAATCCAGATCATGCTTCTGTTCGAGGCAGGAGGACTGTTTTACAGTCTGCTCTGAACCACTGTTTAGTTGCAAAACCTCTTGCTTAGTTAGATTGATCTGAGGAATGGTCAGGGGAAAATTTCATAAATGCTACAGATTGTGCCTGCAAGTCAATACAAATACCGTGATCCCCAACCAATTACTTGATATGGTCTCAAGTAACCTGACTGTATTCCCCTTTCATAATGAATAGGATGCCTGAGAAAACATGCCTAACATTTACTTTATATAACACTGGAATGAAATGCTAGATGCTGCCTCTTCGGGAAATGATCGGTTTGTGCTTCTTAACCTCTCCTGAAGAAGGATATTTGTCAATGAGAGAGGGCATGTAACACCCTTTCTCCCCCACACAAATCATTACCAGGCTGCTGTGCAGACCGGCTGTTTGTTACACAAGGCCATGGGCCTGCCTGTGTACCTGAGGTACCAGATCAGCTTGATGGAGTTGCTGCATTTTGTCCATTACATCTGCATTGAACTTAATATGATATGTGCAGATTAACGCAGGCATTCTGCACCCAGGGCATCCCTTCATGGCAGACAGGAAAATGAATCCATGCAATCCTCTGCCTCTTCCTGTCTCTTATGGGGGGAAATGATACGCTGCCAGGACTTTGTACTATGTGTTCTAGGAACTTCAGTCCAGTAATGGCTGGGGGACACTATGGTCCAACATTAGCTATTTATTGTTATCAAGCCTTTGTTGACATAAGTATTACATATTAGCCTGTATCTTGTCACTGTAACCACAGCCGTTGAGGGGGTAGCTCTCTCTCCTATTTTGGCCCAGGTTTGCATTGCTGTGCACTGCTCATTGCTGCAGCCAGCTATGGGCCCAATCCAACTCCCTCTGAATGCAAAGGGAGCCTTTCCATTGACTCCAGTGGGAGCTGGCCCCGGCCATGTGTCAGCTGCTTCCATAGCTCAAGGCCCTTTCTCATATGCTTGGGTCTTGTATGTATATTATCCCCTGCCTCCTTTCATCTCCAATTGTTCAAATATGTTACCGTTGCCAAGACCACAGTCAATCCATTTCTTCCCTTCTGGGATCATATATCTGTGAGATCTCCCTGGGGCTCGTTTTCTCTTAATTTTGCAAGATGGGCCTGGCTGATCATTCTTCATTTGCCTCAAGAGTGTGATGTTGGTTGACAAAAACATAGTGAGTGACAATCGTAGCAATTTCCTGTTTACAACATGAAAGCCCGGAACGCTGCACACGGTAGCATTCCAGACTATTAGGCTTAACCTGTACAGCGGCAGAAGCATTTCTTCATTCCTCTCTGTGCAGACATTGTTTACCATTTTTTAATAACGCAGACGGTTTTAGCGGCGCATCTGTGCTCACCCTCCCCGTCTCTCCTTCCTAGTCTGTATACTGTTTCGCACTTCCTTTTTAAGGGGTGGTTTTGTCACGTAATCTCATTAAAACTTCTCTTCATTGAACTCCATGAGCTGCTTATCAGACCACAAGCCTAATCTATCGTTGGTGATTAATTTGTGCCGGTCCTCTGCTGCCTCCGACAATGTGGTGTCATTAGATAATGGCATTCTCCTCAAGGTCATGTATACACAGTACAAGGTACACAATCAGGGCTCTCATTAACTATGGTGGTACCATCCTGGTTACTAGTCTCTCTGCTGTACTGTTTGATTTTATTGACAGCCTCTGTTTCCTTTCCCTAAGCCAATTTCTAATGCATTTCAGTTGCCTCCTGCCCAGCATACCCGGCTTTATGACTTTATAAATCAATCTCCTGTGTTGTACAGTAGCAAATGCTTTTCTGAAATCCTCAGCACTTATCTGCACTGTTTTCCTGCTTGTCTTGCAATTCAGCCGTGTAGCCCAAGGATACAAGTACACTGATTTGTCCTTTACTAAATTACACATCTGTAAATCTTCAAGAACCTTGCCCTGTTAGAGGCTTAATGGCTCACAGGATCAGTAATGGGATACAGAGCCTTCCACCTTCTGGCCACTGCTTTGAGTCCAGCTGTCCCACTGGTCAGTGGCATATGCGAAATTAATCGGTAGACCGTCTAGTTCCAAGTGAAAAGGGGTCCACATTAAAAAGGCTGCACCATCACACTTGATGGTGTCCGGAGCATTGTGGTATTTGAGCACCACTGCAGACAGTCCCCCCACATTGTGTAGAGGCCCCTTTGCAGAGCAGAAGCTAAAAGCATGTATTATTGTTGTGCACTTCTGTGCACTGTGGAGCGGGTCACCATCTGGGGCTGTCAACCGGGCACCTCTCACCAGTACTCAATTCACCTAAGAAGAAAGACATTCGTGCCCCTCGCTGGGATTTCCACTTGCATGGCAGGATTACGGGTTCTTCATCATTTGGAGCCTCTGTGAACTCTGGGAAGCAGGGCTTGTCCGGGTTACAGGGCTAGCTGCACCCTGTCCCCTTCCGGGTCTCTGATGCATCTCCTCAGGTCCTAGGCATCCTGCCATTACCCGACCCACAGTGGAATTCTGCAGTTCTCCCACTCTCAAACCAGGCCCTGGGTTACAGTATGCAGTATATCAGCTGTACTTACCTAGCAGGGCTGACTGAGTTTGGGCATCTGCAGTTCTTCTCTTTGGAAGTCTATGACCACTGCTGTACAATGATCAGAGAGCATTCTTCAGCCCAAAGTATTGTTTGTCTTGCAGTGGGAACAAAGCATTTAGAGAGGGAGGATTTTAAAACCATTTAAAAACCTCTGATCATATGTCTGTTACCTTACAGCTTACCATCCCCATCCTCTGATGGTAACCTAAACAGGTCTAACTTCCTCAGACACCCCAGGGGGTGCCTGTCACAACCTGTTTCTCCTGCACACCTATCCATGAGAGAGAGAGAGAGAGAAGCAAACCTTTTTTAAATTGTTTTTATACTTCTTTTGATCTCCTGCACTCCAGGGTTGTTTCCTGGCATTGTCTCTTAACAACCCTCAAGTGTTTAAGGAGAAATAGCTTATCTTGGTCCATTTTCTCCTTCCTACTTGTTTTTCCTTAAAAATCCCCTATTAAACTAAATCAGCATTCATACAGTAAACATTCTGATACTTAGGTCAACAGTATTTATAAATCATTACAGAGCTGCTCCACATCCATCACAGGATGTCTGAAGGAAACCTCACCACTAGGACAAAAAAGTTTTTTAACCTGATTTTTTTTTTCATTCGTTTTATTTATGTCTTTATTTTGCAGGTTTCTGGGGTGGGAGGGACCCAAAACACCCACCTTTCAGCAGATGATAGAGCAGTTTATCTCACCCTAAAAATGGGACTTGCTGCAAAACTGGCAAATTGTTTTCCCTGGGGAAAGTTCAGGAGAGCACAGGATTTTCACCATATTGTTAGCAGAAAGCCATACTTGCAAATTGTCAGGAACATTCATTATTATTACTTTCATCGTTCTATTTGCATGACAGCAGAGCCTAGAAACCCTAACGAGGATCAAAGTTCCATAGTGTTAGGGGCTGTAATTACACACAGTGAGAATCAATTCCTGTGCCAAAGATGCAATCTAAATAGGAAAAACAGGCAGACGGTGGGGAAAAAGGAAGTATTACAATCCCCTTTTAACAGGTGGGGGAACTAGTTACTAAGGCACTGAAAGACTGGGTGACTTGCCCAATGTCAGGCAAGAAGGCTGTAGTAGTGGTGGGAATTGAACCCAGATTTCCAGCCTAGTGCCGTAACCTTAGAACCATCATTTCTTCCCTGAAAAGCTCCTATTTTAAAAAAAAATTGGCTCCATCTGTGTTGCCTGATGGTCCCTGGAGCCATTTCCAAACTTGGTTCTTGAAAACCAATCCAGGACATATTGGCATTTTCCTTGTGTAGACAGGGCCATACTACCAAGGAATCATTCCCTTTCCTGTGGGAGCAAATGGTCCATGATCAGTTGTTGTCCTGGAGATGCTCGACAAACTTTCACTTCAGGCAGATGTATTCATTCCCCGGTTGTGGGGAAGCTCTACTTGTGGGTATCCTCATACTGTACCAGCTTTGTCCTCTCCTTTCTAGCAAATAGAACAAAGACTTTGGGCATGATTCTGTTCTTATTGACACTGGTTTTACCCCACTGTAACTTCATTGACTTCAGTGGAATTACTCCTGATTTCCAGTAGTGTAACTAAGATCAGAATCAGGCTTGGTGTCTATAAGCAAAGCTTCCTTTTTCACAATGTGATTCTTTCTTTGCTCTCTGTAAGCAGCACACTCTCCTGAGCTCTGTTGAGACCACGTATATTTGACCCCTTTATGTGACTTCCCTTTTGTGTGCTGCACTCTACCCTCTTTGCTTAGGCTACCGCAACATTATTGCAATCAACAAAAGAACAAAAAATATTTTTGTTCAGAGCAAGCTCAGTTTCCAATGAGAAAATGAGATTCCAATGAGATTCAGTTTCATTCAGAGGCAACACGTTTCAGTCCCCAGTGCCCAAGGCTGGCAGCAGAAAGGCTGAATCTAAGCACCCATCATAAAAAAAACACTCATCTTTATTTTTTATTTTATTTTTTTAAATGATACATCTGTTTCCTTGTTACAGAGTGGTAGCCGTGTTAGTGTTGTGGCAAATTGCCGGCACTACTATGATGGGTCCCGCACTTTCTCTTCTTGTGGGGGGGTTTCAAGGTGCCATTTCTTGCCCCTGAACTGGGGTAACAGCTATCCTACTAGTATCCCAGGGAAGGGGAGTGGAGAGGGAGGGACCCAGGCCCGCCCTCTACTCCGGGTCCCAGCCCAGGGGCCCTATGATAGTAGGTGAACCACTTGTACCAGTGATTCTTTCCCCTGGGCTACTTCCCTCTCCTGACCTTCAGCTTGTGGGGCTTCCTGCCTTCCCTCTGCACAAGCCAGGTGTCCCTTTACTTAGGATCTTGGTCTTCTTAGCCCGCTGCAGCACTTCTCAAAACTCTCCTCCACTTTCCTTCGAACTGCTCTTTGTTCCACCACCAAATCACTCTGCTTCACTCCTCCAAACTGCTCTTTGCTCCACCACCAAACCACTCTGCTCCAGCTCCTCCTCTGGCTGATTGAAGCAGGGGGATTTTATCAGGTGACTGGCTTCAGGTGCTCTAATTGGTTTCAGGTGCTTTTAATTAATCTACAGGGAATAAGGCTTCTCCTCACCCTAGATCACTCTCCTGCTGCCTTCTGGCCATGCTGTATCACATATCCTCCCCCCCTGCTCAACAGCATGGGGTTGGGCAACTTGGGACGAGAGGCAATGCTTTCGTGACAAGCCATCTGCGTTGCCGTGTTGGCTTCCGGCCCTATGCTGTACTCGGAAATGAAAAGGTTGCAGAGATAGGAGCCATCTAGTCACTCTTGCATTCTTCTCCTTGTTTCTGTGCATCCACTGTAGCGGGGCATGGTCTGTCACCAGGGTAAATCGCCGCCCCAGTAGGTAGTAACGGAGAGTTTCCATGGCCCATTTTATCGCCAGACATTCCTTTTCAACGACGGCGTACTTTTGTTCCCTGGGGAGGAGCTTCCGGCTGAGGTACAGGATCGGGTGTTCCTCCTCCCCTACCATCTGCAAAAGGACGGCTCCTAGCCCTACCTGCGAGGCATCTGTTTGTAGAACAAATTCTTTCTTGAAGTCTGGGGCTATAAGTACAGGATGGCAGCAAAGGGCTGTCCTTAAATCTGCGAATGCCCCTTCTGCTGCATCAGACCACTTTACTATCTCAGGGCCCCGAGCTTTTATCAGGTCAGTCAATGGCCCTGCTCTTGTGGCAAAATGAGGGATGAATCGCCGATAGTACCCTACTAACCCGAGAAATGCTCTGACCTGCTTTTTACGGATTGGCCGAGGCCAATCTTGTATTGCCTCCACTTTGTTCCATTGGGGTTTTACCAAACCTCTCCCTACTACATACCCAAGGTATCTGGCTTCAGCTAGTCCTATCACGCACTTGAGAGGGTTGGCAGTGAGGCCAGCCTTCCTCAGGGTGTCTAGTACCGCTTCTACTTTTACTAGGTGCGTTTCCCAGTCAGGGCTATGGATGACTATATCGTCTAAATAGGCGGCGGCATACCTGGCATGGGGTCGCAGCAATTTATCCATAAGTCGTTGGAATGTTTCTGGGGCCCCATGGAGTCCGAAAGGGAGGACAGTGTATTGGAACAGGCCATCAGGTGTAGAGAAAGCGGTCTTCTCCTTGGCGTTCTTGGCCAGGGGAATTTGCCAATATCCTTTAGTCAGGTCCAGAGTGGTTAGGTATCGGGCCTTGCCTAACTGATCAACTAGCTCGTCGACACGTGGTATTGGATAGGCATCGAATTGGGATACTTCATTCAACTTCCGGAAGTCATTACAAAACCTCCAGGTGCCATCAGGCTTGGGTACTAAGACGATAGGACTGGACCACTGGCTGTGGGATTCTTCAATAACCCCAAGTTCCAACATCTTCTTCACTTCTGTCCTAATTTCCTCTCTTTTAGCTTCCGGTATCCGGTATGGTCTTATCGTCACCCTTATTCCGGGCTTGGTGATGATATGATGTTGGACCAGTGTCGTACGGCCCGGCTGTGTACAGAACACATCTTGGTTCCGTTGGATCATATCAATGACCTCTGTTCGTTGTTCTGGGGCTAACTCAGGGGATATCCTCACCTGCCCCTGTCGGTCGTCCGTCTGGGATGGAGCTCTCCGAATGACCAGGCACGTCTCTCGGTCACGCCAGGGCTTCAGCAAGTTTACATGGTAGATCTGCTCTAGTCTTCGGCGGTCTGGTTGTCTGACCTTATAGTCCACTTCCCCAATGGCTTCCACTATCTCATACGGCCCATGCCAGCTGGCTAGGAGTTTGCTTTCTGCTGTCGGCACTAGCACCATCACCCGTTCTCCTGGCTGAAATTTCCGTACTTTCGCCTGGCGGTTGTAATATGTGCGCTGGGTCTCTTGTGCTTTTTCCAAATGTTCCCGTACTATAGGGGTTACTCGAGCTATTCGCTCTCTCATCTGTGTCACGTGTTCAATGACATTCTTTCCTGGGTTGGGTTGTTCTTCCCAATCCTCCTTGGCGATGTCTAATATTCCGCGTGGGTGGCGTCCGTATAGTAGCTCAAAGGGAGAGAAACCAGTGGACGCCTGGGGGACTTCCCGTATTGCAAACATTAGGTATGGTAGAAGGGTATCCCAGTCTTTTCCATCCTGTGCTACCACCTTCCAGATCATACCTTTAAGGGTGCGGTTAAACCGCTCAACCAGGCCGTCTGTTTGAGGATGGTAGACTGAGGTCCTTATGGCATGGATGCGGAGCAGGGTACATAAGTCCTTCATTAATTTCGACATGAAAGGGGTTCCTTGGTCAGTCAGGATCTCCTTAGGGATGCCCACTCTGGCAAAAACCTGGAGTAGTTCTTTTGCTATTGCCTTGGATGTGGGGTTTCTTAAAGGAATGGCTTCTGGATACCGTGTGGCATAGTCAAGGATGACTAGTACGTTTCGGTGACCTCGTGCTGATCTTTCCAGCGGGCCCACAAGGTACATGGCTATCCTTTCGAACGGGACTTCAATAATAGGCAAAGGTACTAATGGGGCCCGCAAGTGAGGTCGAGGGCTATGCAACTGGCATTCTGGGCAGGAGGCACAATAGCGCTGGACCTCCGCACGTATTCCTGGCCAATAAAACCTTCTTAGGACTCTATCCAGTGTCTTGTCTATTCCTAGATGTCCCCCAAATAAATGACTGTGAGCTAGCTCTAGTACTGCCCTTGTGTGTTTCCGTGGGACTAAGAGCTGCTCTACTTCTTCCCCTCGGATCTGCACTATTCGGTACAACAGATCACGTTTGATCACATAATACGGCCCTGAGCCTTCGGTCTTTCCTTCCACCGGTACGCCATTTACTTCCACTACCTCCTCCCTCACATTCGCATATAGCGGGTCATTGGCTTGGTCCTGCCTGAAATTCTCACGGGCGGTACCGATCTGACCTAATTCCAGGGGGCCTATTTCTACTCCGCCCCCTGGGTTGCCCCTACTTGGGCTAGGAACTGACTCTGAGTCCTCACTGGCCTGAATTGTCTCCTGGCCTCCTGAACGGGTTCGCTTACCAACAAGGGAGGCTTTCTGGTTCTCTGCTAGAATCCTGGTCCCTAGCCTTTTATCTGCCCTCCTTTCCCGCCTAGACTTTCGGGGTTTCCCAGGGGATGAGAATAGCTCTGGGGCAAATTCAGCAAAAATTGGGGTGAAGCTATCTGTAGGTTCCTCCATTTCAGCCCGGGGGTTGCTACCCTCCCTTGGCTCTACTTGGGGGAGTAAGTTCTCAAACCCAGGGAAGTCTCTACCAGTTAAGACCGGGTAGGGGAGCCTAGGGACCACCGCTGCAGTTACCCTGGTAGTGTTCCCCTGGATCTCAATCCGTACTGGGATTGTGGGGTAGAAATTTACGGTGCCATGAACGCACGTTACCCCTGTGGTTTTGGCCCAGGTTAGTTGGTCTTGCCCCACCAACTTCCCCGAGACCAGCGTGACAGCACTCCCAGAATCTACTAATGCTGTGGTCACAATACCATTCATTTTTACTGACCTTGTATACCCATGTGGGGTCGTTGCGACCCCTACCAGGCCAATTAGGCCACATTGTTCCCCAGGATCCCCCAGATTGCACTGCATAGGCTCTTCCCTGTTGGGGCATTGGGCTGCTATATGCCCCAATTCCCCACACTCGTAACACCGACCCCTTATCCCGGTTGCTGCCCTCTGCCTGGGGCTATTTGGTCGGCCCCCCCAGCCCTCTCTTCCCAAACCCCCAGGTCCCTTCTTGGACTCGGGCCATTCCTCAATGTCTTTCCTCCCAGTTATAGTTCTCCTGTAGTTCTCGGCGGTCCGGGACCTTGGGTTTGGGGCTGGCTTCCTGGATTG
Source organism: Macrochelys suwanniensis (assembly GCA_033296515.1). Taxonomy (NCBI): domain Eukaryota; kingdom Metazoa; phylum Chordata; order Testudines; family Chelydridae; genus Macrochelys; species Macrochelys suwanniensis. The sequence goes on along the minus strand of CM065781.1, from coordinate 12,819,804 downwards.
CCGTGTTTCACCCCCTGGGGTCTGGAACAGTTCACGGGCTGCTAGCTGTCTTTCCACGAGGGAGACCAACTCATCATAGGTGGAGGGGTCATTCTGGCCAACCCAAGCCCAGAGGCCTGGTGGTAGCCCCCTCATATACCGGTCCAGTACCAGGAGCTCCATCATCTTCTCAGAGCTGAGGGCCTCAGGGCGCAGCCATTTCCGGGTCAGGTGGATCAGGTCAAACAATTGCGATCTGGGTGTCTTGTCCTCTGTATACTGCCACTCATGGAACCTCTGGGCTCGTAATGCCGTAGTTACTCCGGATCTGGCCAGGATCTCTGCCTTCAGCTGAGGGTAGTCTGCTGCAGTCTCTGTGGCCATATCGTAGTATACCTTCTGGGCCTCCCCACACAGGAACGGGGCAAGGATACTGGACCACTGGTCTCGGGGCCAGGCCTCCCGCAGGGCTGCTCTCTCAAAAGCCAGGAGGTATGCCTCCACATCATCCCCCCGTGTCATTTTCTGTAGGCAGTGGCTGGCCCGTATAGTCCGGGTCCCATCGCCGTTCTGGCTTCGCTCCATAAGGGCCTTCATCTGGTTCACCAGCTCCTGCAGCAGGGCTCGGTCCTGGGCAGCCTGACTCATCAACAGACGATTAGTCTCTTGCTGTACCCTAGTCGCCTCCTGTTGGGCAGTTGCTTGGACCCGGGTAGCCTCCTGCTGGGCCGCGGTGGCTTGTATTAGGGCCTTGATTATGTCGTCCATCTTAAGGACTGGATTGTTTTGGCTAACCCTGGTTTAAGTCCCAGTGCGGAGATCCCACCCCTGACACCACGTGTGGCAAATTGCCGGCACTACTATGATGGGTCCCGCACTTTCTCTTCTTGTGGGGGGGTTTCAGGGTGCCATTTCTTGCCCCTGAACTGGGGTAACAGCTATCCTACTAGTATCCCAGGGAAGGGGAGTGGAGAGGGAGGGACCCAGGCCCGCCCTCTACTCTGGGTCCCAGCCCAGGGGCCCTATGATAATAGGTGAACCACTTGTACCAGTGATTCTTTCCCCTGGGCTACTTCCCTCTCCTGACCTTCAGCTTGTGGGGCTTCCTGCCTTCCCTCTGCACAAGCCAGGTGTCCCTTTACCTAGGATCTTGGTCTTCTTAGCCCGCTGCAGCACTTCTCAAAACTCTCCTCCGCTTTCCTTCGAACTGCTCTTTGTTCTACCACCAATCCACTCTGCTTCACTCCTCCAAACTGCTCTCTGCTCCACCACCAAACCACTCTGCTCCAGCTCCTCCTCACTCTGCTCCAGCTCCTCCTCTGGCTGATTGAAGCAGGGGGATTTTATCAGGTGACTGGTTTCAGGTGCTCTAATTGGTTTCAGGTGCTTTTAATTAATCTACAGGGAATAAGGCTTCTCCTCACCCTAGATCACTCTCCTGCTGCCTTCTGGCCATGCTGTATCACAGTGTATATCAGCAAAAACAACGAGGAGTCCTTGTGGCACCTTAGAGACTAACACATTTATTTGGGCATAAGCTTTCGTGGGCTAAAACCCACTTCATCAGATACATGGAGTGTATTTTTCACTCCATGCATCTGATGAAGTGGGTTTTAGCCCAGAAAAGCTTATGCCCAAATAAATTTGTTAGTCTCTAAGGTACCACAAGGACTCCTCATTGTTTTATCTGTTTCCTTGGACTCGGAAGCAGGAATGTGCAGCCAGAAGCAGACATTGAAACTAATTCTGATTTGCTGCTGTCAGCTGTCAATTCCCTCTTCTGCTTCCATGGAAACACACGTTGGATGAGGGAAAATGGGACAAGGGCTTAACGGAATGACTTCTAAAATATTTGCCTTTCTTTCATGTTGAACGATCCTCCTCTCACTTACAAAATGGAAGGCAGGAGGAGAATCCCCACAGTAAGCCTAATCGCGGCATCTCCTTAATGTTGTTTCTGCTTTGGCCTGTGTTATGCAGGTGGTCATGAAAAATGATCACAATGGTCCCTTCTGGCCTTGTAGTCTTTGAATTGATATAAGTGTGGGGCTTGCAATCTGGCCCGAAGTGACTAAATTCCTCTGTTAACTAATTGCAATATGTCTGTTTCTGACAAATGTCTGTGTGAGCGATACTGGGGTGCCCTGCATTTTCAACAGCAACTTGTGGGTTTGGAGGTCTGACTTGAAACTAGAGCTGAGTGAATAACAACAACTGGGGGCCAAATAAAAAAAATTGGTTCAGATTTAACTGAAACTGAAATTTTTCAGGTTTTCTCATCAAAAAGAGAAACCGGAAACAACAATTGTTTCAGAAACGCTGAACGTGGCGTGTCCAAAGTGAAATTTTCTCCCAACCCCGAGTGGTAGCTGCTGAGTGCAACTGACGCTCTTGTCAGTTTCACTGATGTAATAGCAGACCAGAATGCCAGTTTTGCCCCGTGGCTCCCAGGGTCTGCAGCTCCCAGGCAGGCTGGCCAAGTGGACTGCCCCAGGGACAGGGACACTAGGGCTTCCAGACTCCAAGCCAGCCTTGGCGCTGCACTCTGGGAGCATATTCCAGGACCCCCCGGCTCCCACAGGAAGCCCTGGCATTGCTGGAAGCCCTGGTGTGGCAGCTCTCTGGTCCTGAGCCACAGACCCAGGAAGTGCTGGGGTCTGCAGCAGCCTTCCAGGAACCCAGACAGTGTTCTGAGGGTGCCCTGCCTTGGATTCACTGAAAGCCCATCACACCCAGCTGGTTCATTGTGCATCCAGGGCGACGGAGGCTGTGGTCTGAACGTGGGACTGAGAACCAGGAATTCCTGAGCCCTACTCACAGCTTTGATGCTGATCTTCTCTTGAAGTCACTTTATCTCTCTGCTTCGCTTTCCTCCTCTGTGAGATGGAGAGTATTGAGCTTTCTTCTCTGCGGTGCCTCAGAGGGTAATGGTGCGCTAGAAAACTTGGAAGAGAGTAAGCACTGTGTGAATGCTGAGCGCTGTTCCCCGAGGCAAGTGGATCTCCATTACAGCTGACCAGCTTGTTTTGTTTTGTTTACACTGGTTACGGCATTAAGCCAGACCCCTGAGTAGACACAGGCCTTTCCCACCCAGCTCTCTGGTTTGCAGAGTGAGTGGTGCAGCCTCCTCTTTCCCAGTGTGCCTGGCCATGCTCCCATGTCCTCTGCCCCCCCTTGCACCCTTCAGCTCTTCGTATTGCTATTGGACCACATTCTGGGCTTAGACAGCAGAGGAACTTCATTGGGCCAAATCCTCATTCGGAGTAAATTGGCATAGTCCCATTGACTTCAGTGGAACTACACAGATTTACATCAGCTGAGTTTGCCTTCAGTAGAGTGACTCCTGCTTTACTCCGATGTAACTGAGAGCAGAGTCAGACCCACTGTTTTCCATCTGACTCCAGGGTACCGTTCATTATCATGCCATAAGAGAGAGCATCTTATCATATGGCTTGGTTCGAGTACGGCACTGAGATGAATTCATCACTCTGCAATAGGCAGAGGGGTTGTTGTTGTGTATTTTTTAATAAAAATCATTCCATTCCCCCCCCCCCCCACTAATTCATGAAGGGCTTTTCAAACTCTGACAAGTGCTACTGGTCCATTTGGAAGCTAGCACATATTAATAGTAATGAGGTCATTTAAATGGAGAGGAATTTCTTCCTGCAGAAGAATCTCCCACTTTTCTGAGTTAGCAAAAGCACAGCACAACCCTTTCAAACATTTTTAACTACATTCTTTCTTTGGCGCTGGTGAGCAATGTCACCTCGAGCTGTCTGACGGCGCCGCGTGATTCATGTGAATCCCAGACCTGCATTATTTACCCAGCTTTGGGGAAATCTGCAGAGGGGTTTCTGACACTTCAAACACACAACGGAATCATCACTTTTACTTTCCAGCTAATTGGGAGTCAAAAATAAGTCACGCCGGGCTGAGTTCTGCCTCTCCCTATGCCAGGGCATTAGCTCTTTCCCTCTTATGCATTGGAGCAGGAGCCTGGAACAAGCTGTGTCCCAGGCATCACCTGCAACTAGCATCCCTGAAGGGGCCATGTCTGGGTGGGAGCAGGGTGATCCCTTCTGCATTGCACCACGATGGTTGCACTGTGAAGGGCACTAGCTACACTTACCATACATATGCAGTGAGAGGGGCCCTTCCTTGTGCTTCCCCAAGCCCGCTAAAGGAATAATACCTCCATGCATCACACCGCCCTGAGCCTCCTCCCTTCCGCAGCATTGCTTGAGCTCCTATGAGCCACAACTGAGTCCAATATTTGCTTCATTCTGAGTCAACAGAAGACAGATTAATGCCATTTAAGGCTGTATATGGTAAGGAGCAGAAATGCATAGTGCCATGTTCTATCTGTCACTTCACACAGGCTGCTAGAGCACATGATCTAGTGCAGCAGTTCTGATGCCTTCTTCAATCAATATGTCTAGAGCACAGGCTCTCAACCTGGAGGATACAGACAGATCCAGAGGGTCGTGACCACCTTCCTTCTATATAGCGTGATGGCAGGAGGATCCTGGAACTTTTTCCTACTGTACCATGGGGCCATAGTATGGAAAAGCTCAAGAATCACTGATCCAGAGCCAGGCAAATAGCTCACACTAAGTAATTTATCTGATGGTTTTTCTCCTCCTCTTTTTCCATTCCTGGCTCTCCACAAACACATCATGGTTTTCTCAAATATATTTATAAACTAGAAATTAACTAAAAATAATGTTTATAAATTAATTTTTGGTCTTTAGCTTGGTTGCAAGGAATCTGAAATATGAGCTCTTTAGATTGGACACAGGTGTAGTGGTTTTTGGTCTCCTGGTTACATGAGTGTAACTCTTAAAATCAGGTGTTTACATCATGCAATTACATAGGATGAGGAATTCAAAACTCACTTTCCAGGAATATTTTGCAGTATTTGTTTAGGACTGGCAGTTTCAGCTAACCACCATTTGCTGGGATATTTTCAGAAAGTGAAACGGGTGGAGCAAATTTGTTTAAAAATTCCAACAAATACTTTTCAGTATTCATCCAGCTGTGGTTTTGTCCACTGCTATGCGTGCTGAAATGCTAGGTTCACGTCTTCATAGCTTTGCTGGGTCACACATTTCTTGTTATTTCAGAAATGATTTAGGAAGAGTCCTACAAGCGCAAATGTGAACATGCATTCAGAATTAGGGGTTTGCTAAATGGCATTTTGTAGGTTTATAGTCCAACTGTGATTAAATTTCTGTTCAGAGTCCAACAGTTTTCAATGTGCAAATTAAAAAAAATGCATGATTTAATACATTTTTAAAAACCCTCCATGTTACAGTCAGCTCCTGCAAGCACACCAGCTCACTGTAGCTAGGGAATTCTCAAGGGTAGTGAGATGGCAAATGTAATGAATCAATCTGCCACTTTGCTCCCTTTAGATACAGTGATCAGGTCTAAATATTATTTTGCTATCCCTATATGACATGTTATAATCCCATATTTTATTCCTTCACTTGCCTTCTTCAGTTACTACTGCTCCTACCGTATCATCTACCAATCACTACAGAAGCTCACGTGGTTGAATATACCATGATGTGATAAAACTATTCCAGTTCAGTTTTGCTCAGTGTACATTCTCGCTGCTTTTTAATTGGTTAACAAAGTCTAAATAATTCCATTTAAATTCATGTTCAGTTTATTCTGTACCTTATGCACAACAGAACAGTGTGCTGAGTAGAATTCCTCTTCCTGAGGAGATAGACTCACTGAGGTAAACTTCTCAGGCATCACTGAATTGAAATTTTCCTGGGGTGAAGAGTATTTTCTTCCTTTTGTATTCCACTTATAAAAGCATCTGGGAAGATATGAATTGTCACATTGGGTCAGACCGGTGCTCCATCTAGTTCAGTCCTCTTCCTCTGACAGTGGGCAACTACCAGCTGCTTCAGAGGAAGGTGCTAGAACCCCTAGTGGACAATTTGGAAATAACCTGCCCCTAAAGGAAGTTTCTTCCTAACCTCCATCTGTTAGTGGTTTTGTGTGCCCTGGAGAATGAGGATTTCTATGGCATCTAAAAATGTATTTTACTCTATTTAGTGTAACTGGATTTTTTCTTTAATCGTACTAAGCTTTTAGTCTTGATGACATCTTGTGGCAAGGAGTTGCATAGATTCGTTAGGCATTGTGCAAAGAGCATTTCCTTGGATCAGTTTTAAATGTGTTGCCTTTGAATTTGAGTGGCCTTTGGTTTTTCTGTAAGGCAGAAGCTAAACTGGAGCATCTGATCTACTTCCTCTAAACCATTAATCGTGTACCTCCAGCCTCTTTTTCATTTCCTCTCTAAACTAAACAGATCCAATCTTTTCAGTCTCTCCACCTATGAGTGTCTTCCCATGCCTTTAATCGTACTAAACCTCCTATTTCCGCTGTAGATTTTTACTTGTTTACTTTCCCCCAGTACTGCAGATACCAATGATTTTAGCCTCTGTAGTGCCTGAGTATCCCTCAACCACTCAGTGGCGCTGTTAAGTTCACCCATGCTCCAGACACACAGGCCACCTTAGTCTCATCTTAAATGGACAGCTTGTGAATGTACAGTGGCCTCTGTCAAAATGTTGAACACCCAGTTAGCATTGCTGCAGTTTAAGGTTCCCTCAGCGATATTACTTTACAAATGTAGGGTTACCATACGTCTTGGTTTTCCTGGACATGACCTCTTTTTTGGTCCTCCAATCTCCGTCCGGGAGGATTTTTGAAATATGAACAAATGTCTGTGATTTTTCCTTGCTCGTTCTTTTTCCAACATTGATTCTGGTAGAACTGCCATTCCCGGCGTGCCCCAGCAGCGGCGTGCGTGTTGACTGGGTTGCTCCCCTTACTTCCGTGCTGCTGGTGGTGGTGGTGCTGCCTTCAGAGCGGGGCGGTCAGAGAGCAGTGGCTACTAGCTGGGCACCCACCAGCAGCAGCGCAGAAGTAAGGGTGGCATGGCATTGACGAGTCGCTGAAAATGATCCTGCTTGTACAGTGCAACTTCAGGCACGCATCTTGCAAAGACTTTCGTGGCTACCTGATGAGCAATCAATCACTGCTGAGAAAGATACGCTCTACAGAGAAATAGGCATGGACGCAACAGGAAGAAGCACAGTAGGAAAGGACTGACTGCATGTAAAAAGGTACATTTACATTTATTTTTGAGGCCATTACACTTGTTATTTATAAATGTTAAATATTCAAAGTAGAAACTGTACAGTAGAAACTGTACTCCCTCCTCCTCAAGCTCAACCTCCCCCCGGCAGTGTCTTCTATTAGGGAACCTGAACTATGGTAACCCTATAGAAGCTTCCTAGAGTAGTTGCCATTTGTATGTATATTGTTATCCCTTTTGGCCTGAGCAGTTAGCCAAGATTTAGGGTCTTGAGGGTGGTTTCCATTAGGAGGACAATAGAGGATGGAGTTGTTTTTTTCTTTGATGTAATCCTGTTTATTTACAGAGAATGTACAAGGTCCTGTGTCCCTGAAGACAGTAGGAGTCAAACAGGAGGCAATTTCTTTACTCGTGATTCCAATTATCCTCATTCCAACCAGCAGTCTGCCCAAAAAGCTTCCCCTCTTTGCTTTCTCGCTGAACCACATTTCCAATGCTTCTCTTGGTGTCTACTTGACTTTTCACGGCTTCTCTCTGGTTGCGTCTGGGTGCTTCTGCTTGTAGACATGCACAGCTCCATCCACCAATACCGTGCAAATCCCTTCCCCCGCATAGATCGGCTCCTGACCAACCTTGCATGCGGTCTCTGTTTTGGGTAGTGACTCTTGTTGTTTCAAACATCTTACTGCGAAAAGGAGCTGAACTGCTTCTTACTAGGGCTGTCGATTAATCGCAGTTAACTCACACGATTAACTCCAAAAAATTAACTGTGATTAAAAAAATTTATTGTGATTAATCGCACTGTTAAACAATAGAACACCAATTGAAATGTATTAAATATTTTTGGATGTTTTCCTACATTTTCAAATATATTGATTTCTATTACAATACAGAATACAAACTGTACTGTGCTCACTTTATATTATTTTTTATTACAAATATTTGCACTGTAAAAATGATCAACAAACGATATAGTATTTTTCAATTCACCTCATACAAGTACTGTAGTGCAATCTCTATCGTGAAAGTGTAACTTACAAACAGTGCCATGCGAACACCTGTTCTCACTTTCAGGTGACATTGTAAACAAGAAGCAGGCACCATTATCTCCTGCAAATGTAACCAAACTTGTTTGTCTGAGCGATTGGCTGAAGTAGGACTGAGTGGACTTGTAGGCTCTAAAGTGTTACATTGTTTTATTTTTGAATGCAGTTATTTTTTTGTACATAATTCAACATTTGTAAGTTCAACTTTCATGATAAAGAGATTGTACTACATACAGTACTTGTATTAGGTTAATTGAAATATACTATTTATTTTGTTTTTACAGTGCAAATATTGGTATTAAAAATAAATAGAAAGCAAGCACTGTACACTTTGTATTCTGTGTTGTAATTGAAATCAATATATTTGAAAATGAAGAAAACATTCAAAAATATTTAAATGAACCCAGTCTTCCAAGTCATAGGCTACTGCCCTAACCACTGGACCTTCCTTCTTCGGTGGGTTAAATCGGATACACTAGTAATTGGGTTTATTGTATACTCACGCAACTCTGAATTCCCTAACTATTGTAGTTTTGTTTTCTGTGCTTTACATGGTTTTGCTGATGTTATCTTAACCCTTTTGCCTTCAGAATAGAAAATGAAATAATTTTTTCTCATATAATCAACTTTAAAAACTTCCAAATCTGGCACCCCCTTTGCACTGTATTACAAAGGGGGCGGAGATGGCCCCTTTTATTCAAATACCCTGAGACTGAATCGATTTTCCAGTGGGAGATCCCTGGTTACCTCTCTCCACCATGAAGGTCTCTGTACTTCCAGCAAAATCTACTGCCTCCCCTACTATCTGTTTGTTCTTTTCTCTCCTTCCTTGTTTCAGTTTGAATTTAGTGCCAGATTTAGCACATGCATGCACACGCCAAATGTAACTTCAGTGCTGAGCCATGGAAGCCCCTAAGGGTCAATATCAATGGTGTGGAAATTCAGTCTGTTTTGCTGAATCAGGATTGGAATCTCTCTGTTTTGTTTGCTCACACTATTTCCTGGGTACGCCTTCCTCCCTGCCCTCCAAGCTTCATGCCAGCAGCCCCCTTGAACGGATACATCCCAGGTGATAGTGACTCAATACTGCCTCTGGAAGCACATGCCCTTGCTTTGTTTTTTCATGGCTGTTCTCCCAGGTACCGTCACAAAGTAATACAAAAATGTCCTCATGTTTTTTTTCACCAGGAAACACAATTCTGACCACTTTACAGTCTCGGGCTCTGGAAGACCATTTCCTGATCTAATCTTTCTAATTCCCTCAGGGTCCATAACATCATCTAAGAATCAGCCTGGGTATCTTCACTGTCCGTAGCATCTCTCAGCCCAAAATGTTTGTATGATTTCTCTCCACACACTCAACCCTATTCCACCTAGACTGCCCCTCTCTCAGGGCACTTGTGTACGCTCTGTATTCTGTTTTTTTCTATCCTTTGTTGTCCTTGTTTACTCATAGCCCTGTTATTGTAATAATACTCATCCTCCTCTCTGTTTCCAGAAGATGCATTATCTTAGGATATAGACAGACAGCTTCCCCCCGAGCTCCCTCCTTCCCTCATCACTAATCTGAAAGCTTTGCCAAATCATTTTCCATATTAGCAGCCAAAAGATAGGCGTCCCTGTTTCTGAGATGCAGCCTGCTGTGACTTCCCTGCTCCCCCAAGCTGCATGAGAACAATCTAGAGTGCATGATTGCTCAGACCCGTTCTTTCCCTTTGTGATTCATAGAGAGAGAATTTTCTGTCTCCAAATGCCTCACTCCCAAAGAGGCCAATGATTGGACTGCGACACAAAAGGCATTTTACTGCTATTTAAATTCAGTTTAATATGAGTATTGTGTTGTCATTTGCCTGAAATAGCTGAAACTGCTCTGGCACTTTTGGCAATTGTCCACCTAGGTACTTATATGGCCTCCAACATTCTACCATTAATGAATGTATCCTCATATCATCTCTGTGAAGTAGGGGGATATTCTTATTCCCTGTTACGGATGTGGTGGGGACTTGACACAGAGAGTAAGGCTGAGTTTTTCAAAGGAGCTGGGTGCTCCAATCCCCTTGAATTTCAGTAGGAGGTTAGCACCTAATTTCCAGAGGTACCTTTGAAAATGCCAGCCCTCATAACGTGCCCAAAGTCACAGAGCTGGAAAATGACACCTGATCTCCTGATTCCCAGCCCAACGCCTTAACCACAAACCCATCCGTCTAATTTCTCTGTCCTGCCATAAACAAGCACAGTGCGCGCTGTACTTGTGCACTCTTTAACTAGAGTCAGTGATAGTTCTATTTCTGCACATGATGGTCATACTCTCCTTACTCTTTATATCAGAATGGATACTAGCACTAGGAGCTTTAAAATTAGGGCTTCATCCAGTAGAGGCATAGGGAGGTGCAGCTGGAGAGGCAGCTGCTCCACTCTCTATCCTGTAAGGCTGGATGTGGAGCTATGTGCCCCTGACTTGCTGTGCTCCTGCTCTTCGAAGGAGCACCATTTTTTTTCCAAGGCATGGCTGCTTGGATGAGTGTAGTGTCGCAGCTACACTTGATCTGCCCTTCCGGCACCTCCTCATTTGAGTCCTGGCTCCCTTGTGCAAGGGAGTGCAGATGGAGATGTCCGCTTACGTGTTTATCCCGTGGGGCACAGTCCTCCATGCTCAGTAGTTGCTGACTAAGCAGCGGCTGAGCATGAGTGGTGGGGAGAGAGTTGCCTCCTCGACCCCCAGAGCTCTGGTTGGCTAGAAGACTGGGAAGAAATCTCACCCATGACTTCCTTGCCTCCCTTTGGAAGAGGGGGATGCCACTCCAAAGGGGGAGCTCACGCCAGCCTGGGGACAGGGGATTTGTTCAGGCTACCTGGTTGCCTCTGGCCCCGTTGGGTGGGAGAAGAGCACATGCTGATGGAAGGAGCAGGCCCAAATGCAGCCTGGACCCAGGGCTGGGAGATCAGCCCAGAAAGCAGGCCAGGCACACTTCTGAAAGAGTGGCCCACACCCTGCAGAGGAAGGCCTGACCAGCATGGTGACCACAGGGACAGACACCTGGCAATGCAGTAGAGACCAGAACTCACCACTCTGGGCTCACACCCCTCCTGAGCATATGTGGCCACTGCAAGGGGCACCAGGTTCCCTGTCTGGAGACTCAGAGGCTGGGCCTTTTGGACAGTTTGTTGGTTACGTTAGGATTCTTTTGTTGTTAAGTGTTGGAGGCTCAGTGTGTTGTGTCTTTGCTGGGGCTGTATTTGGGGCTCCCCCGGCAGTCCCTTGCTGATCCCTTTTGCTGATTGTGGCTGTTTTCCAGCCTACTAGGGGGGATATAAAGTCATTGGCTCTATCCAAGCACAGCAGTTATTTCTGGGTAAATTCCTGCCTCTCTGAAGGTTAGGGAAGAGAATCCAGGGTGCTGGGTGTACTGGGAAGCAAGTGGGGTTCTCCACCCTGACTCCCCGAGGCATATGGGTTGGAATTTGGGGACAGTAAATGAACCAGGTTGCTCCCGTCTTCGGGCATGGTCTTGCCCTTCCTCCTCATGGCTCTGCAAGTGGAAAATGGTGATGAAGGAGGGTTAGTGGTTCTGCACTAGGCCAGCTAAGCTGCCAGCACACGAGGAGAATGGCTCATGGACCGAGTGGGAGGGATGCACTCGGTAGCAGTCATCACCGCTGCACCAAAAAAGTCCCTTTAACAACCGCTACCGAATGTGGAATGTGCCCAGGGCCCTGGCGTGCCGTCGGAGCTTGCTAGAAGTGTATCCTCCCCGCCATGCTTGGGTATGCTGGGGGAAGGAAGGAAGCGGTTCCTTAACTCTCTTCCTCTCTCCATCCCGCAGTGCAGCACGTAGCCCTGTCCAAGTGGGAAGAGGAGTTTGGCCAACTGATAGGCAATCCCAGGAATTCTTTAAAAGTTTGCGTGAACTCCAGACAGCTGTGAGGAGGATGAGTATAAAACACCTGTGTGTCATTATTATCATTCAAATCACAATAGTGGCCAGTAGTCTGAACAGAGATCGTGGCCCCATTGTGCTAGGTGCTGTAATAATAAGAGGCAGCTGATGTCCCAACGAGCTTGCAATTTAAATAGACAAGACAGAGAAAGGGAGGGAACTGAGGGGCTAAGTGATGCCCAAGGGCACACAGGAAGTTTGTGGCAGAACAGGAATTATCAGTGAAGTCCCAGGCCAGCACCTTAACCACAAACCTGTCCTTCCTCTTGATTACTGATGCATTAAGAGATCGATGAATGAAACAACATTATCCATAGTGCCAAATGCCGTGCCTGACAATGGCATAAATGATATAAATTTAGCAGCAAGAGGCTTAAGTGCAATAGCACGGTGAGAATGTGGGGAACATGGAACAGCCTTAACGCAGGCCTCTTTGGAAAAGGTCCCAGTCCTACTAGGCAAATCAATGTGTCCATGGGAGTGGCAGGAACTTATCGCCCTACAGGATCAAGCTTTAAAGGAGAAATGATAATGTAACAACTGCATCCGTCTGAGAAATGAAACACCTGATTATAAGGTTTCCAAGCACTTGCAATAAATAGCCTCATTGGAGGGAATCAAATGATTTTTCTAGTCAATGTCAGGAATAAATTTCTTATTTTTATTATCCATGTGGGGCAGACAGTACATTAAAGAGCCAAGGAAAATTGTCTGTAATTGAACAGCCAGGAGTAAATCCTGACTGGTCTTATGTATTAGACCCGTGAGTGCCTGTTCTAGTCCATGGGCTAAAATCTTAGCTAAGTTTGGAGTTTAGAAGCACAGTGGGGCTGTAGGATGCTCAGTGAAGTGGATCTTTGCTAGGTTGATAAGAAAAAAATGGAATGATGGTTTCTTTAGAGTATGGGGGTGAATTAAGTGCTGAAGTGTCTCATGCCACAGAGCAAAAGCCAACAGTTTGAATAGAAAATTGGCTTTAAATATTTAAATAGGTGGGTCACCAGACCCCAGAGATTTTCCCAAATACAGGCAAAGTGCTGGATCTCTTCTGTAAGTGACAGGGTTTCAAACAAACGCCCCAATCCTGCAGTGGGCTCCACAGAGGTAGATGCCTGTGCCCACATGGAGCCTCATTGAGTTCAGTGCAGGACTGGGGCCATAGCCGCTTGCTCAGCAGTAAGGATCTGTGAATCTTAATGCACCTTACCCCTAAAAGGTCATTTTTAAGCATAGGGGTATTTTTTGTTTGGTTTGGTTTTGCTTAAATATTATTTGGTATTACTGGGGTATGTTTGTGGCGCTGTATTAAGGTGGTTTTTCAAAAAACAATATTTTGGTCACAAACCACAATGTATATGGTACTTGGGCAATTGGGAATTAATGGCGCGTGCATCCTAAGGCGAACATATTTTCAGAATCAACAACAGGGACATTCTTGGAGCAATGGGTTTCAGAGTAGCAGCCGTGTTAGTCTGTATCCGTAAAAAGAACAGGAATACTTGTGGCACCTTAGAGACTAACACATTTATTTCAACATAAGCTTTCGTAGGCAGGGCCGGCTTTAGCAGGTGTGGGGCCCCACGTGAATCATCTTAAAGCTGGCCCTGTTCGTAGGCTATAGCCCACTTCATCGGATGCATAGAATGGAACACACAGAAGTAAGATGTATCTATACACACAGAAAACTTGGAGCAATGAAATCCTCAGATGCTCTGAAGTCTGATTCCATTCTCCGGTCTGTTCAGTCTGGCTTGGGCAATCTCCAGCTGGAGCAGCAGAGCAGATCAAAGAGAGGCTGAGCCCTGTCAGTTCCCACCCCTGACACTTTATGGCAAGCTTTGGCCTTGAACAAGGGTTCGTGACCCAAATTTGCTATGTGGGGAGTGAAACCGAGGGGCACAAATCATCTTATACCAGCAAGGCCACTTGTCTCAAACAAGGGCTTGTCTCGAATGGGGGGAGGGATAGCTCAGTGGTTTGAGCATTGGCCTGCTAAACCCAGGGTTGTGAGTTCAATCCTTGAGGGGGCCATTTAGGGATCTGGGGCAAAAATTGGGGATTGGTCCTGCTTTGAGCAGGGGGTTGGACTAGATGACCTACTAAGGTCCCTTCCAACCCTGATATTCTGTGATAAACCTCTTGTCCTGCAAACAACCCAACACTTTAACTGCTGATATGAAAATCCCAGACATTCCAGGCCTCCCAAAGGAAGTTGAAAACTGAGACCTAAGGTTTCTTTAGCCATAGACATACAGCTACAGATAGGAACTTGACCAGTAAGCCCAAAGCACCTTTTTAATGGGTTTATGGGCTAAACCCCTGAAAAATGGCCTTTCCTAAGATACACAGCTCAGGAGAGAGCCAGGGCAAAGGTGACTTTGTGCAGCCCAGACTCTGGACCATTGTGGAGGCTGAAATAGAGCCTGGTGTAAGTTAGAGTGGCCCCAGGGGAAGGGGCCAGCAGGTCCAGGTCCTAGGCAGGGGGGCCATGGGGCTCCACGCGCTGCCCCTGCCCTGAGCACTGGCTCTGCACTCCCATTGGCCGGGAACCTATGGGAGCTGGGGGGGCGGTGCCTGCGGGCGAGAGCCGGCTGCTGCGCCTCTGCCTAGGACCTGCTGGCTGCTTCCGGGGCACAGCGCGGCGCCAACCAGGACAGGTAGGGACTAGCCTGCCTTAGCGCCGCAGCACCGGGAGCCGCCTGAGGTAAGCCCACACCCCAACCCCCTGCCCCAGCCCTGAGGCTCCCCCACCCAGAGCACCCTCCTGCACCCCAAACCCCTCATCCCTGGCCTCACCCCAGAGCCCTCACCCCTTCCTGCACCCCAAACCCCTGCCTCAACCCGGAGCCTCCTCCCGCACTCTGAATCCCTTGGCCCCACCCCCCAGCCTGGAGCCCCCTCCTACACCCCTAACCCCTTATCCCGAGCCCCACCCCAGAGTGCACACCCCGAACCGGAGCCCTCACCCCCTCCCGCACTCCAACTCCCTGCCCCAGCCCAGTGAAAGTGAGTGAGGATGGGGGGAGAGCAAGCCACCGAGGAAGGGGGAATGTAGTGAGCGGGGCTGGGGCCTTGGGAAAGGGGTGGGTGAGGGGCGAGGCCTCGGGGAAGGGGCGGGGCTAGGGTGTTCGGTTTTGTGCGACTAGAAAGTTGGCAACCCAATTCCCCGCCCCCCCCCCCCGCCCCCGGGAGCCACAGCCGGGGCCTTGGTTGGAACCAAGTCCCACAGCTGGGAGTGGGGCTATTGTTGGGGCCGGGGGCCATGGCTGGGACTGGGATGGGGCCTAGCCGAGGCCAGAGCTGGGGGCGGGGCCGGGGGGCAGAAGCAGAGCCGGAGCTGGGGCCAGAGCAGAGCTGGGCAGAGCGGGGCTGGCTGGCATTCTCCCCCACCCCCATACCCACCATGTGGCCTGGCCTGGCCCAGCCCCACTGCGCTCTTCCAAATGTTTCTCCATGCCCTCCTAGGAAAGAGCACCCCACAGTTTGGGGACCACTGGTCTAGAAGATTAAATACCAGTCTGGGAGCTGGGTACTCCTAAAGTCTAATCCCAGTGCTGACAGTGACTTGTATGATGGGTTTCCATGTCTTGGTTTTCCCATCCGTGAAATGGGAATAATAATACTTATTAGGGGGTGTTTTGAGGATTGATTAATATACGGACTGTGTTTTGAAAAGGCCAAACACTGTGTAAATGCTAAGTCTGCTTATTGCCAGTGCTGTTCAGTTCTAGGATGCTAGATTAATTAACCCTCACCATGTCTGTGCAAGGGAAATGGGGAAGCACTATCCTTAATTTTACTGCTGGGGAAACTGAGGCAAAGAAGGTAAGTGGCATGGCTAAGGGGAAATCGGTGTCCGAGCTGGAATAAGAATTCATGGCTTCCATGCTTTATCCTAAGAGCATGCCCTCTTTAAATTTAAAGATGCTGCTACCACATGTACCTCATGTGGGGCCACCTTTAATATAGCGTTTTTTAAGAACTGTCTAGTGGATCTCCCTAGGAACATAGCCCCATGTCGCTGCCGGCTCCTAACCCCCTCTCTCCAAAGTCCCATTATCATACACATTCCTCTATCTGCGCTTGCTTTTTTGTGTGATGCACAGACTGGGGGGCTTGGGCATGGTAACTGGAATCCAGTCTCTGCTCATTTGTGCTGCGTCCAATACCCAGACTTGGAAAGCTGCGACCGTTTTGGTGGTTTATTTACTCCGTCATTTCCTTGCAACTCTGGACTGTTTGGTCAAATCTCAGTTTGCAGACGGTTTTAAAAAAAATAAACAGAGACTGGGCTGCATTTCTGGAGCTGGCTTCTGCCCGGAGCTGCAGCCATACCCTCTCTGGCCCTGCACAGATGTGACAGGGAGCAGGACTAATGCAGATGGATCGGTGTAAATGAGGGGGATTTGGCCCTCCATCAATCTGAAGAAAACAGTAGATTTCTTAATGTTCTCCAGAAATTTCTGGAACATTAATAGTCACAGGGGAGTACATACATAGGAAGCTGTGCCCCACCCCACCCCACCCCACCCAATTTGTTTTTGTTTCTGTGCTGTCACGTTCAGTTAACCATTTCGATGGCTTAACAGGGCTAAGCCGCCAAACGAATGCTTTTGATTTGATAGGCAACTGCATCCCCTTTTCAAAGGAGCCTGCTCCCTAGGGCAACCACATCACAGTGCTGATTTGCTGCAGTGAAGACCGCAACGCGTACAATATGCCCTCCCCCCTCTCCCTGTTCTGCTTACAGCATCGGTCTGTAGCCAGTGCAAGGAAGCAGCCGTGATACCCACTAACCTATTCATGCTTTGGAATGCCTCAGTGAGAATCCAGGAAAGGAGCCGCAATTCCTAACCCCTCAAGATGCAAGCCAGTGCCGATTCTACCAAGATGGACTGTCTGTGGAGCAACTGGAAATGTCAGGGTATTATATCTATTCTAGTGTTGCATGCCTAGAAAGACTGCATGGGAGAGAAGGCAAAGGCAGCATCCATCCATTTTGCATTGTTCACCTGTGGGCCGTTGCATGCTTTTTATTTCCCCGGAAGATTTTCTTTGAAGTAATTTTAAAAACCAACTCTAACTGTACTTTGAATTTCTTTTATTTCTCCAGTCCCCCGCTATTATGTCTTAAAAACATATAATGCAGGACGTTTTCCTCTCACGCTGCAGCTCATATCAATACCACCCATCCCTGATTATGTAGCTTCTTTCCTCATCCTTGAGGATCATTGTCAGTCTGTGCCCGGCATGATTTCATATGCCGTGGGCTTTTAGAAGAGGGCAGTAATTGTGAATTTGTGTCTGTTTGGCTCCTGAGGTTTACTGACAGTCCTGTTTTGGAGCTTCAGTGCATCCTTTTGGATGGGACACACCCATTTTGAGATCTGTGTCCACTGTCAACACAAAGAAAATGTAGCCCCAGCAATAACTGTCATAATACTAATACTGTGGCATTGCCACACATTTGTCAGTTTGCTGCATGGTAGCCTTTTAAATTATTCCGTGATTATTTTTTCTAGCACACCCGTAAACCACCTGCTGGAAAATATTGCACTGTTTTGATCATCTGTTGTGTAACTGACAAGAACAATAGAGGCTATGTTCTGTTATAACAAATTTATTTTTGAGACGGTCCATGTTAGCCCTGGGTGTGGCTGGCTACCTTCCAGCTCGCCTGACAGCTTTTCAGCCATTTTTATTCAGCTTCACACTTAATAGTGAGCATCTATCCTTTGTTTTGTTAAAAGACTGTCTATGTGACACTGCTTGGGGAGCAGATTACAGAAAAATGGATGGAAAGATGGATCCAGTTTTGTAATCTTATGTATGTGTGTGGCAGGATTATTAATTCTATAATAATCTTTATGACAGCAAGGTACATTTTTTTTACTTTGAACATATTGTGTATATTATTAATGATCTCTAGTGGGTCCTTAAGAGTGAATTGCACTATAGCAGCATCTGCTTAAAGGGCCGGTGCTTCTTTTCAGATGTAATTTCTCCTCCTCAAAAGAATATAAACGCTGGTAATTGTAATGTGATCTGGAAAGCCTTCTGAATGTGTTTGGGGAGCGGGGAAGGTTAATTGGATCCATCCGATTGCTGTTTCTGATATATTTTAAACCTTGGTTCTGCACATAATCGTCACCACATTCTGAGGGATTTATCCTAAAGTCAGGGAGCTACAAAGTAAACAGATGCACCTGCTAATATAAGCCCCCAGCAGATCACAGCTTCCGTTGTGTTAATAAAGAACCATTGTCAACAATCTACATGTGAAAGATTCACCACCAAGATTTATTATAATAACATGAATTCTGTATACTAAATTCCATGAGTTCCTTTTTAAAAAGGTTAGCTATTAAAATGCTGCCTATTCTTCTGGAAAAGAGAAAATTGCTGAGTCAAGTTGTCAAGCTCATCTTGACTTAAAGCCAGATTGGATTTTTTTGTCCATCTTTACTAAAAACAAAAAAATATATACATAAATTACAAAATATAGGGGCACAGGGTATGATATCTTTACTTAAATAATAATTAATAGTATTATTGTGCTATCTATCTCTTTGCAGTCTCCTCTTTGAAATCAATAGGCAGTTTGGCTTAAAATTGAATGACACAATATGGCCCATTTTGGTGAGAAAGAACCTAGTTGGAATAAATGATTACCATCCTTTACTTATCTTTTCCTTTCCCTCGATGTAGCTTTTTATGCATGTGGAATGAGGGGATAGGGACTTTTATGACGAAAACAGGGAAGATACTAAAATAACCATAGGATTTTGCCTATGTCTGTAACATTCTACTGATAAAACCCAAATGCACACGGGTGCAGAACGGTAACCCTCTCAAAAATAGCCACAAGAAGAATAAACATTGGGGGCTTTATATGGTCAACAACATACTGTGTTGACACCCCCCCTCCAATGTTTATTTTCTGAAAAAATGAAGTTGTACAAATTTTCTATCTTCATTAATTATTGCTTCATGTCAGGTAACGTCTTTTCTTTCATAGGGCTGTCTATGTACATAACAGATAAAGATAAAAGCCATTGCAAATAATACAATGAATTTTGATTGAAGTTATGGAAAATTTGAGTGGTGATTAGCACAACTTTTAATTTACTAGGAACCCAGGTGTGCAATTAACTAAAATTAAGCACTAGGCAATGTAATATATCAATACTATTTTGGGGTAGGGTAGTGAAAAGCTAGGTGGTGTTTATTCTGAAAAGCAGCAGATAAAGTCGTTGGCGTTTTGGTTTTGCTCATCTTAACATGTTTTTTTGAAAATATTCTTTGTGGTAATGGAAATACATTCAGTATTGGTATGTAATATTCAAATATATTGCAGTGGATTTTTATCCCTCTATACTTGAAGTATGACATGTTGTATCAATGACAGGTGATGATATAATCCTAAGGGAGAACCAAAGTCATTCTCCCCTGCTGGACATATGTCCCATTTAAAATATTATCATTGAGAGTAAGGTGAATTACAGCAGACCGTTATTTTGTTAGCATCTTTCACAGTTAGATGGTGATGTGTCTGAAATAGACTGGGGTTGAGCTATTCAGTATGTATGATGGTGCAGAGGTACATATACCACTGTGTATGCCAGCCACTGCGGGCCTCCATACGCTAACAGTCAGAAGAGCTGACTGCAGATGGTAATACTTCAGAAATGATGTCACAACACCAGGCAGTGCTCTGAGGTCATTCCTGAAGTATGACTGTTGGAAGCTGTGTTTCTGAGAGTGGCTTAAAAACACAAGATGGCAGCATCTACCGCTTCAGATATATGGGCTGCTAGACTAGGCATCCAAACCTTTTATGAAGATGTGGCATGATCCTCTAAGACTGTGGCTCTCAACCTTTCCAGACTACTGTACCCCTTTCAGGAGTCTGATTTGTCTTGCATACCTCCAAGTTTCACCTCACTTAAAAACTACGTGCTTACAAAATCAGACATAAAAATATGAAAGTGCCACAGCACACTACTACTGAAAAACTGCTTGCTTTCTCATTTTTACCATATAACTATAAAATAAATCAATTGGAATATAAATATTGTACTTGCATTTCAGTGTAGAGTATATAGACCTTATAAACAAGTCATTGTCTGTATGAAATTTTAGTTTGTACTGATTTCACTAGTGCTTTTTATGTAGCCTGTTGTGAAACTAGGCAAATATCTAGATGAGTTGATGTGCCCTGTGGAAGACCTCTGCGTATCCCCAGGGGGTACATGTACTCCTGGTTGAGAACCACTGCTCTAGGATACCCTATAATCAATACTTATGTTATGTACCAGTTATATTAGAAAAAAAACAAAAACGCCTTGCATGGCACAGCTAGTTATTTGCAATACTCTAGTCTCTGCTTTCATTTCCCCTTCTACAATCCACTTTTTAGATATCCATGAGTGATATGTTTCTGTCTGCCTCTCTGTTGACCTACAAGTCTCTATTAAAAAAAAAAACAAATGTGAAAGGTTCCAAGTAAAGAACTTGTAGAGTCTTTATAGAAATGCCACTAAATGCTAACTAGCATTTATCTCTGTAGCACCTCATAGACTCATAGACTTTAAAATCAGAAGGGACCATTATGATCATCTAGTCTGACCTCCTGCACAGTGCAGGCCACAGAATATCACCCACCCACTCCTGCAATAATCCTCTCACCTATGTCTCAGCTATTGAAGTCCTCAAATCATGGTTTAAAGACTTCAAGATGCACAGAATCCTCCAACAAGTGCCCCATGCTGCAGAGGAAGGCGAAAAACCTCCAGGGCCTCTGCCAATCTACCCTCATGGAAAATTCCTTCCCGACCCCAAATATGGCGATCAGCTGAACCCTGAGCATGTGGGCAAGACTCACCAGCCAGACACCCAGGAAAAAGTTCTCTGTAGTAACTTCTAACATCCCATCACCAGCCATTGGGTCTATTTACCACTGATAGTCATCGGTCAATTAATTGCCAAGATCATGTTATCCCATCAAACCATCCCCTCCATAAACTTATCTAGCTTAATCTTGAAGCCAGATAGGTCTTTTGCCCCCACTGCTTCCCTTGGAAGGCTGTTCCAGAACTTCACTCCTCTGATGGTTAGAAACCTTCGTCTAATTTCAAGTCTAAACTTCCTGATGTCCAGTTTATATCCATTTGTTCTTGTGTCCATATTGGTACTGATCTTAAATAATTCCTCTCCCTCCCTGGTATTTATCCCTCTGATATATTTAAAGGGAACAATCATATCTCCCCTCAGCCTTCTTTTGGTTAAGGTACGCAAACCAAACTCTTTGAGTCTCCTTTCATAAGACAGGTTTTCCATTCCTCGGATCATCCTAGTGGCCCTTCTTTGTACCTGTTCCAGTTTGAATTCATTCCCCTTAAACATGGGAGACCAGAACTGCACACAGTATTCCAGATGAGGTCTCACCAATGCCTTATTTGGAATACTGTGTGCAGTTCTGGTCTCCCATGTTTAAGAAGGATGAATTCAAACTGGAACAGGTACAAAGAATGCCAAGGGTGAATAAGGAATGCAGGTGTCTTTGAAATCCATCTTACTTAGCTTCATTGGAACAATGTTATGAACAGGGCTTGTACTGGCACCTGTTTTCTGAGTATTATCTTACTTGTTCAATTAAAGTAGGAGCTGGCTTTAAAATGGTACTGAAAAGCTAGACCAAGCATTTCTCCATGGCTATGTTCTCCGTTTTCAGTACTGACCGCAGTGTTCAATGGTAATAATATTCATGTGTGCATTTAAAGTGTAATCTTGTTAGCAGCTTTGAAACCATTCCAATTAGTCACCTTGTCATAAAATAGTAATTTCAGCCTATTGTTACTTCCGATGCGTTCCTCATTTTCAGAGGTGGATCGTTTCAACAGACGTTATGGATTAGATCCTCATCTGGTGCAACCTGGTGTGGCTCCAAATGAGCTAGGCTAGTTTACACCAGCTGAGGATCTGTTGTATGTCTTGTGCTGAACCTTGATAGATACAGATGCTTGGAGCCAGGTTGTCAGCTGATGTGTAGTGACTTAGATGCCAAGAGTTCTATGGAGCTACGACTCTGTCCCACTGAGAATCTAGCCTCTTTTTCTCTTCCAGAGGGTTTCCTATAAAGACTGAACAAATGTGGTCAAGTTGTAGTTTAAGGGAAGAACAGTCTTCCGACTTCAGGTGTTCTTTTTTTGCAGAAATTATAAGGCCAAGTTTACCAAAATCAGTATTAAGGATGTATTTTGTCCCTAACCTGGGTTGATGCCTTTTGAGGGTTAGCATAAAATAAAGTTTGTTTATGAAGTTTGAGTAGTTTGCTTGTTAAGCAGACTGAAACAAACAAACCCTGTTACTCCATTAACATGCAAACAGATTAAGGGCCAAACCTTCAACCCTGCCTCTAACATTTCACCTGCAAATTGGGTGATTAGATGAACAGTGACCTGATTTGTGTGCATAAATGTAACTTGTTATATGAGCAAACTTTGTGAAGGTATTATTTTAGGGTCCCATTTGAAAATTATACCCGGGTTCACCACAGACTTCTATTGGGATCAAATGCAAATTCAGAAAAAGGGTTTTCGCTATTGATAATCCAAGTCTTATTAAAAATATGGTCACTATTATTACCTCTCCTCAATTTGTTTCCCCCTTCAACTTGATATGTGCCTTGTCACCCGTTCGCAAAGTCCATCTCATTGGCACTCTCAAGAGTTATGCTGACAACCCCATCCATGGTCCAAGCCTGGTGCAATACTCTGGGAGCTCTCCTCCTGTCTGTCCTGATATCCTGGGGGCTTTTGCTCTCCTCTTTACTGTGGTGTTCCTGCAAGCTGCATTGCATGGCATTCTGAATAATAGGGCCGGTCAAAAAATCTGAAACCTCTTCCATGCACGTTTGCAAGAAAAAGTTCATTTTCTTTCAAAAATGTGTGCTGAAATTTTTGATTTTCTTATTGAAACAAAATTAAGTGCAAATTTTCCATTTGCTTTTAAGCAACGTGAAAATTTGGGGTCTTTCTCCCCCTCTCTTTCTCTTCCTTTCCCCCCCCCCCATTGGAGAAGTGGGGGGAGGAAAAAAAGGGGAAAGAGAAGGGAAAAAAAACAAACCACTTTCACTTTGATTCTAATCAAAACCAGCTTTTTCATTTCAACGAAACATCGAGATCTTTAGAACATATCCCTCAAAAAGTCATTTTTATCATCAAAAACCCCTTCTCAGTGAAAAAAATCTCAACCAGCTCTAGTGACTAGACATAAACTCATATAAGCAGCCACGCTCTGGCCTCCTCATGGCTTGTGTTATCAAAGTAATCCACGTGCTAGACTTGCACAGACAACTCTTCAGCAGCATTGTACTGGAGGGGCAGCACTTTGTGCCTTACTAGGCTGGTCGGGTTTAGCAGGCCACACTTAGGTGTGGGCAGCTTTATTTGGGAACAGGAAAGGTGCACAGGCGCAAACCTTCCAAGGTTAAAGGCCAGACTGTGCCTGGACCCCCTTGCACATGTTTGCAGTGGGGGAAGGACACAAAGTGACTGCCTCACTTTGTGCTCCCTTGCCTCAGCAGGGCCCAGGCATGATGGTAGCTCCATCTTGCAGGCCACACCATGCATCACTAGCTAGCAGAGCTAGCCAAGTGGGGAGGAGGCAGCTCTTTGCACCATGCTAAGGGATAGTGCAGCGGGCACACTCCCACTGTGCCCCTGGCAGCTCTGGAAGGGGGTGCACAGGTGTAGGTGGGTGGGGCTTCCCCAGTCCCTTGGGGGAGCTGTGCTCCAGGAGTGTTAGGAGGGACCACACAGTCCCTCCCTGAGGTGGTGCCTCTCCACTCCTCTCGCAAGGCAGGGCTGTGCCTGTCAGGCACAACTGAGCCCCAAGCTGTTAGCTTCATCGAGAAGGACGGGACGAGCCTGCACAAACCTTTCAGGGGAGAGCTCTGTGTGTGCAAGGGAGCGCGGGAGGATGGGCATCAGAATGAGGGGTGAGCACACTGGTTTACATAGTTTGCACCTTTGATCAGACCAAACCCTGACCGTGAGGTTTGGAAAAGCTCGTCTAACCTTCTTTCTTTTCTGTCTCAAATGTTGCCTTTGTCTGCTCTTGATTTCAGTCAGGACCAGAAGCATTAACAATGAAATGCCATAAGAGCGGCTTTTCTTATGGTATTTCTGACCTGACTATTACCCAGAGTGCTGGAAAAAGAGGCAGTAGAGTCTAGTGGTTAGAGCTTCGGACTGGGAGTCAGGATTCCTGGGTTGTATTCACATAGTTGCCTCTGGCTCCATTGAGGATCTTAGCTGAGTCACGTACATTCTCTGACCCTCAGTTTGCCCAGCTTTAAAATGGTAACAATAGAGCCCACCTTGTAGGAGTGTTGCTGGATTAGTTAGTGTTTGTAAGTAACTTTGAGCACCATGGATGAAAAGCACTGATCTACTGGGCAGGTATTAATTATTGTTAATCTGTCTTGTTCAAAAGTCTCTTCTCACGAGATTTGCACACTGATTTCAAGACAAAGATTCAGGTGAGTTTTTGGATAATAAGCAGCTAAATTCTCAGGACCAAATTCTGCCCACTGATGTGCACATGCAACTCCCCCAGATTTCAGCATAAACTGCCTGTGCACATCTGAGGCTGGAACTTGTCCCTTTGATGCTTAACTGAACTTCTATATCTTTTGTGGCGTTCACACATCATTCATCAGAACCAAGCACTCGCCAACCAGAAGAACATCAGGTAAGGGACCAGAGTGCAGGAGATGCAATCTCTGAGCATGGCCCAAGATCTAAGTCTGGCTTTTAGAAAAGCAGGCGAGGCACATATTTCTGTGTAGAATGCGTCTAATTACTGTTGCACAATTTGTGGGTGTGTAGAATCTTTGCAAGATACACAGCAGTGGTGGTTTTCTTAGCTGAGAGCAGGATCAACTTGCTGAGCTAAGATCCAGGACATAGGACAAAGAACAGGCAACAGTCCTGAGTGGAGAGGAAAAAGGATACCTGCAGCTTCAGTCTCACCAAAGAGACCCAGCTTAAAACTATTTTCAGAAAACTCTCTCCACAGCAGAAGTGTAGAGTATCTGAGTTGCTCGTGGATTCTCACAGACATGAGGCAACCTCTAAAGAGCCCAGACCTGTTTATGTTCTGGAGTGAAACCAATCATAGAACACCTGTACTCCCGGAGCACAGTTTTTTGTAAACTTCATTAAGAATCTTCTCCTATTTCCCGTTTGAATTATCAAATTCTTTGATTAAGAAATTGACACTAAAACCAAGACTGTCTACTGCTGTGATGAAAGCCACTAAAAACAAGGACAATCATAACCCTCCAGATGTCCTTCAGCACCTCCTGTACTCAAAATGAGGCTTCACCAATAACAGCTATTTTTTCTGAGTCCTAAAGTGCCAAGCTATAAGATCAATCTTTCAGTCCTTACTCAAGCAAAATTCCCATCGATCCCAATGGGACTGCAGGATTAAGAGCCCACGTTTAGAGCACAGACCCGGGAAGATGCGTACTACTTTGGTGTTTTATTGCTTCCCGTTTTAACAAGGCCACCATGCTTATCTAAACCACTGAGATTTAAAAAAAAAAAAAAGTGAGATTTTAACGGCCTGGCATTTGCTGGCTCCTGCTCATTTTATGTCCTGTCTGAAAATTAATCAATTTAAAATATATCATAGAATATCAGGGTTGGAAGGTCATCTAGTCTAACCCCCTGCTCAAAGCAGGACCAATCCCCAATTTTTGCCACAGATCCCTAAATGGCCCCCTCAAGGATTGAACTCACACCCCTGGATTTAGCAGGCCAATGCTCAAACCACTGAGCTATCCCTCGCCCATATAGTTCAACTTCCTTCATTGTCAGAATGAGAATGCCTTTTAAAATAAATCCTCTTGAAAATGCTCTACAGAGGAGTAATTCCAGCTGTGCTGGGGACCTTAGCTAGCTGTGCATGCAAGGGCTGAAGTCATTAGGAGCTGGTCAACTGAAGTCCGGGGGGTGGGAGGGGCGGTTAACTTTGACTTCAATGAGAGCAAAGTTGGGCCCTTTTCAGTTGCATGGGATGCCGTGCCAATCTGATGTTGATTTTCCCTTACAATTAAAGATGGGCCTGGGCCCTGACATTTGAAATCTGGTAGAGGGTCCACACCTAAGCTTCTGAAAGTTGGATAGAGACGAGGCCGGGGGCTGGATCTGCGGTCCTCGTTCATGCCCATCTGTACGTAAAATTAACATTGCCACACCTCGTGCAATCAGGAATTCTGCCTGTTTTCCTTCGTTTCCATTGCTGATCAGGCAGGTTCTTATTAATAAAATCCTGTGCACAAATCTGCAAGGGGCAGGCAGCGTTGTTATTTTATTACAACAATGGTTGCAATTCCTAATTCTGCAGGCTTCCTTGTGCGAAGAAATCCCATGGACATCAATGAGAATTCCGCATGAGGGGCAGTGGCAAGACTGGTTCCTTAATTATTGTCAGCCACCTAGTATTACCATGTGTGGGGCCAATCCTGCCACACTTAATCACATAAGCAATCCTCGTTCTCCCGAATAATCCCACTGATATCAGAGGGACCATTCTTGGGATTAAGGACTACTCAGGGGAGTAGGGGCTTACAAGATCTGTCATTCATTAATTGCATGCCAGTTCTCTAGTGTCTCCTGTCCGTATGCTGTATGTTGTCCATGCTGAGTTATCTAGAATGCAGGAAACCCTAATTCACCTCGAAACTCCTGTTTGTCATCCGTTGAGGTCTAGGAATGTCTGTCTGTCTGTCTTCTCATAACACCAAGTGACTAAGATTGCAGAATAACCCCGGCACTGAAAGCCATTGCTCTGAAAGGGAGGGGAGGCCTTTTGGATTAGGATAATGCACAGTATTGCCAGGCTACAAACCCAGGGTCAACTCTCACTCCTTGTCTCTTGTCCCAAGGGTTGGGAGAGCAAGAAGGGTGACCTCTCTGGCTCACTGAGAGCTGGCACAGGTGGATTCTCAAGGGCGTCCTGCCCCCAGGGAGAAGGATGGTCTCTGTGATATGGGCCTCAAGGATGAAGGGCTGTAACCCAAGAGAAAAAGATGGAATCCAGAGGGCTCCAATGAGAATGGGGGGAAAAAACCCTTATAAAAATAGCAAAGACACTCTGTCGGCTCTGCAGTTCATGGCAGCAGTCTTCTGAAGCTGAGATGTGCCAGCCGTTCTCCAGAAGTTGCATCCCTCTGTATTACATTTAAATACAGATGACCAGCTAGCGGGAGGGGGAAGCGGGGGGGAATGATATATTGGCATAGAAAGATGTCTTAACAAAGTGATGAGGGAAAACCCTGAGCAGGTAGCCTTTGGATATGCTTTGATACCGGGAGAACCCTCTGCTAATTGGTGCATAAATAGCTGGCTACTATTGGCCAGGTTTTAATCTCCCTACATCATGTGGAGAATCCACTACTTTGCTAACATGCACAAACATGCAAGTGGATCTGTAGCAGTGCCCTCTGTGACCCAGGGTTGAAACCCTGGCCCCATTGAAGTCAATGGCAAAACTCCTAATGACTTCATTAAGGCCAGGCTGTCATCCCATTTCTCCGAGGTGAGAATTTGACTCTATAAAATATATATAGTTAAACAATGGAAATAATTTTCTGAAGTTTTAAATTAGTGTATGTATTACTGGAGCATAGGAGGGATTTTAAATACTATTGTTACATCTAGGTTTGTCTGACACTGACTCTGTTTCTAATGTGCTTATCATGATAGTCCCCACGCATCCATTTTTCAGGGGGTTAAAAATTCATTTGGTAAGAAGTAGAGATGGAGTCAAACCAAAACCCTGGATCCAAAGACTGCAAAACATTGACAGTTCACACCTGGATGCAAGCTTCACACCTGGACCTTGGTCTATAACGGGTCGGCAACCTTTCAGAAGTGGTGTGCTGAGGCTTCATTTATTCACTCTAATTTAAGGCTTCGCGTGCCAGTAGAACGTTTTAACGCTCTGGGGTTCCGGCCGTCAGCTCCTGCCAGCCGGGGTCTCAGCCTGCTGCCAGTCTGGGGTTCCCTTCACCCAGGCCAGCAGAGGGTGCTGAGTGGGGCCGGCGGTGGGACCCCGGCCAGCAGCTGGAATCCCAAAGCCGTGGCGGGCTGAGCCATCAAAAATCGGCTCACATGCCACCTTTGGCCCGCGTGCCGTAGGTTGCCAACCCCTGTTTTAGACATAATTTGACTAAAATCATGTATCCTCCAGATGCAATTTTGGGATGTCCTTCAAATATAAAAGATAACACAGGCAAACTGAGGATATAGCTATACGAGTGTTTTGGTGACCACACAAACCGTTAAAGCTCTGTTCTCATGGTTACCATGAGGTCATCACAACCCTTGATGAAAGTGCATAGTAATATAGCTCACAGCAGCTCTCTCACACCCTTTGTCCATGTCCTTGGTCCCTGTCTAACTGCACTGTCTAGTGCGTCAGTGCTGTATATGGTGTGTCTTCCAACTTTTGTGATGCTAGATGCCCAATAACAAGAAACATTTTCCAAAAGAAGCAATGACGTCTGCCAGGAGAAGTTGCAGGCACTGTACCCAGGAAATTTCCTCAATGGGATAAAAGTCTCAGGCTACTGACATTATTTATTTTTGAGAACTTAGGTCTACCTTGCACTGCAAGTGATACATTTAGTTCCTGCCTGTACCCATCTGGAACTGTTGCTACGAAGTTCACCTAGTTGGATTTCTTGTGTGGTTGCATGGCAGAGAATGGAGAATTCAGGTTAGCTTAATGAGATGAAGTTATATTTAAAATGACGGCTGAGAGTCTGATTAATACTCTTGAGAGTTTCTTCTTTCAAACCTAAGCTTTGTGTTACTTGAGTTATGTTTTGCAGAGCTCTCCGGCATTCATTTCTAACTCAAAATAATGAACAAGCTGGACTCTACAAGTAAACAGCTAGTAAACACATTTCTCCATTGAAAACTCTTCAAAGAAAGTGACAACACTGATTTGTCATAGCCTGAGAGCCCTAGGGTGACCAGACAGCAAGTGTGAAAAATTGGGACAGGGGTGGGGGGTAATTGGAGCCTATATAAGAAAAAGACCCAAAAATCGGGACTGTCCCTGTAAAATCGGGACATCTGGTGACCCTAGAGCCCAGTTCTGCTCCCATTAAAGTCAGTTGTAAAACTCCCCTTAAATTCAGAAGTGCGGGGTCTGGCCTTTAATGAGGAGAGAGAAATGGTGCTGAACTTGAGGTTGTTTTGATAAATCATAGAGGCCTTTATACCTCCACAAGCAAATGAGGCCTACAGTGGATTCTACTGGAATTAATACAAAGATACTGGAGTGAAAGTAATGTCACCCTTGTTACAGTAAATTAAAAAGCAATCATGAGGAGCTACCACTAAACAGCTTTTTCATGTTAACGGCTGAGGTTATAATTTTAGTCTGGGGTATTCAAAGAAGCGCTAGGGAGTTAGGTCTCCAAATCCTATTGAAATTGAATGCGATTTTGGTGCCTATTCTCTTAAACTCCTTTGAAAATGTCATCCACTTAAGAATAACGAGGGCATTTGAAGAAGAGAGGATGCAGCCATTGTTTGTTCATGTTATTTGTGGGGAGGGGTTTATTCACACCTCTGAGCGACATAAGTTCTGCCAACATAAGCTGTAGTGTAGACGTAGTCTTAGATCAGGTATAGCCCTGGTATGTCCTACGCCAGTTTGTCTGCACAGCTCTGCATGCACCTGAATCCTGGCCCACAAAACTGACTGTGTTAGGCTTGGTCCACACTAACCCCCCAGTTCGAACTAAGATACGCAACTTCAGCTACGTGAATAACGTAGCTGAAGTCGAAGTATCTTAGTTCGAACTAAAAGGTACTTACCGCGGGTCCACACGCGGCAGGCAGGCTCCCCTGTCGACTCCGCCTACTCCTCTCGCGGAGCAGGATTACCGGCATCGACGGCGAGCACTTCCGGGATCGATTTATCGTGTCTAGACAAGACGCGATAAATCGATCCCAGAAGATCGATTGCTTGCTGCCGAACCAGCCGGTAAGTATGGATGTACCCTTAGTATTGACTGAGGCTTTCTAGAACAGAGGCTGCTAATTGTGACAGCTTGTCTGGGGATTCTACGTTGTGCACAAAAAGGGACTAGGGTGAGGCTGTCAAATGCCATTTCAGTGGTGACTCAAGCTAAGATTTGAACTTAAGACTTCAAAGATGGTGTCCTGAGCCTCAGTTTGCCAGAAGCTGGGAATGGGCCATGGGGTGTGGATCACTTGATGATTACCTGTTCTGTTCATTCCCTCTGGGGCACCTGGCATTGGCCACTGTCGGAAGACAGGATACTGGGCTAGATGGACCTTTGGTCTGACCCAGAATGGCCATTCTTATGTTCATATGATAGAAAACCCACTGGGCCAGCCGACAGAGTACAGCATATTGTGCACTGAATTGATATTACACTTGGAGCTGCAAAATAGTGTGTGCTGGTATCCTCCCCTTTGACTTTCACCTTGACTACACTTAAGAATAACAAGGGCATTTGAAGAAGAGAGGATGCAGCCATTGTTTGTTCATCTGGCGACAAGGGGGCTGATTAGCCATAGTGCTGCCCTTTGTGTATCATTTACACCCAAGGGAGTGTAAAGTCTTCTATTTGAGGCTGTAATGATTTACACCTCCTTTGTGGTGGGGTAAACGGCTAAACAAGGGGCAGGGGCATCTATGAACTGAGTCCAAGGATTCTGGCTACAGTTATTTTTGGCACCTCAGACTTCCCTTGTGTTCGACACTTGCGGTCAGTTTTGTTGTCTAGAGGAACACCCAGGCCCCAACCCCCATGTCACTGGCTGCCACATAGGTGAGATCTTTGCTCTTGGTAGAAGAGGCACAGACTAAATATCTGGGGCCCGATTGTTGTTCCTGCTATGGCTGCTTTGCACTGCTCTGGTGATGCAAAGCAAGTCATAAACCAGGCAGGTGTGCCTCTTCCCCTCCCCCTGCCCCCAAGGATTCCCCTTTGGCAGCCATTGTAGTGGCTCCAAGATCATGCCAAGAATAGGGGGCATACCCATGGGAAAGCTAGGACATGCATTTGTCCTGGAACAGGCAGCATCACAGGAGGTGCATTCTACCTTGATGCCACTGGAACATGCAACACAATCCCCTGTATCAGTCACAACCTAACTCTGTAGCCCTTTGTATCAGTCACAGTCTAACTCCGAATCTCTGCAGATGGCGAGCCAGGCTCGGGCAAAAACGGAACCCTGCCCTATTTGAAATGAGATTTCCCTTGTTTAAGAAAAAGTGAGATGTAAATATTGGAGAAGACCTTTTAAGTGGCTTGCATACAGAGGCAGCTCTACTTTATAGCCTGGTCTTTTAAGCAGCATTTTAATATCCTTCATTACTGTGGGCCCGATCCAGCTCAAAACAGCCAAATCCTGCCAGTGTGAAAGCTGCATGCTGACTTCCCAGCTGAGTAACCGGCCCGGGGGAAGGGCTGGATTGCCACAGTGGGAAACCAAAAATACTCAGTCTCCATCTAGCTTTGCACCCTGGAGTTATGGAGTTCCTTGAGGGGAGAAGGGCTCCAGTAGTGTAGCTGGGGGGGAGCAGGAGGAGCGGCCGCTCCCCCTGTGAGCAGAAGCAGCGCCGCCTGAGCCCACTGCCGGAGCCGGGCTCAGGAGGCGCTTTAAAAGGCCCGTGGCTCCCCACGGCTGCAGGAGCTGCGGGCCTTTTAAATCCCCGCCTGAGCCCGGCTCCGGCAGCGGGGCTCGGGCGGTGCTTAAAAAGGCCCGGGGCTCCTGCCACTGCGGGGAGCCGCGGGCCTTTTAAAGTGCCGCCCAAGCCCCGGTGGCGCTTTAAAGGGCCTGGGGCTCCCCGCAGTGGCTGGAGCCTCGGGCCCTTTAAATCACCGCCGGGGAAGCCGTACGGTCCAGCACGGCGCTGGCTCTTGCCGGTACACTGGACCGGACCGCCGGAGGCGCCGCCGGGTGAGTACAGGGGGAGCCGGGAGGCGCCTTTTTATACCTCCGCTCCCCCTGTGCTCCGAACCTGCCTACGCTACTGAAGGGCTCATGGTGATGAGCTCAGCGCTTTGTGTCCTGTACCCCAAAAAGTACCTATATTAGAGCCTCTCATACACTCTCTCTTCCCCGTGCCTGTCCAAGGAGCAGTCAGGGACTTCTTGCTCACTCCATGACCAGGTATCAGGGACATGAGACTGAGTGACACCATCTGTCCTGACTATAAGTTTAGTCTCTGTCCTGGTTTATTCACTTACGGCCAGATCCTCAAAGGTATTTAAGCTGCTAATTTCCATTGAAATCAGTATAAGGTAGGAGCCTAAATACCTCTGAGGATCTGGTCCTTACGACAAATGCTGCTGCATCCTACGGGCTCAGAGACCGTGCAGACTGACCCAGCATGGTTTCACTGCACATGGGAGGGATAAGATTTGGGGAACCCATGCAGCACAGTTCTGTGGTTCCTCCCAGCCTTCTGCCATGCAGAAGGAGTTTGGGGCATCAGTGGGACCAGACCCAGCAGATCCACCACTACACATGTCCATGAGTCATTGCCTTAGGGCTGTAGGAAGACTTGGCTGCTGCTCCATAGTTTGGAGAGGAAGATTCCTTCTCCTAACCCCTATGAATCCCTAACTATACTGACCATCCCAGATCATTAGTCTGTGCCTTCCGGGAAGAATTTGCCCCCTGTGCTCCACAGGATGCCCAATGATGTGAAAAATGACCTTTAAAACTATACCGACTGTCTCTCCCTTGGATTCAGTATGATTTTAAGCTTGTATCTGGTATGTAATTTCTCTAGCAATGTAAATTACCACAGCAATGCTAGCAGCATATACTAACGGATGCATGCTGCTTTGGAGATTCCAACCCCCTTCTAGTTTTCATTCGACTAGTGAATGAAATCAGCTGTATTTCTCTGGTCTCTTACCTGCATACAGGTCCCCATGAGTGTCTCTTTTGACATATTCAAGAGACAAGATGGGTGAGGTAATATGTTTTATTGGACCAACTTCGGTTGGTGAAAGAGACAAGCTTTCAAGCTACACAGAGCTCTTTGACCTGATCTGAAGAAGAGCTGTGTGGAGCTCAAAAGCTTGTCTCTCTCTCATCAACAGAGGTTGGTCCAATAAAAGATATTACCTCAGCCACCTTGTCTCCCTCACATCCTGGGACTGACATGGCTACATCACTGCAGACATATGTCCATGCATATGGTGAGTTTGCAGCAATGTGTCCTCATTAAGAAGTGCCTCTTTTTTCTCTAAAATACATCTGTTGAGGGAGGAAAAAGCAGTGAGAAAGTGGGTGATCCGTGAGCAGCTTTAATCTGAGCAGCCTGCTATTGCTGAAGCCAAATACCTGTAACTAATTCTTGTATTAGCCAATTCTTTAATATGCCTTAGCAAAAAATCCAGTTGTAAGAAAGGTTATGTCAGGATGATGCACACATCGGGACATATTAGCACTGTTTTAGCCATTCAGTTCCTTTTCTCATTGAAAGGAGTAGCACTCCTGGAAAGCCCGGTGTATCTAGGTGAGAATATACTCCATTTCTAGCCCGTGACAGTACTGAGCACATGACCACAGCTGGACTTTGTGCTAAGTCACATTGGTTAATTAAAGAATTAGTTGCTGACTTTGGGACTTATCCGCAGCCAGTATAAACCGATTCAGACTCGTTTGTTTTTGACAACGGACGTTGATATAGCTCTCCGTTCCCTATTGCCAGGCAGTGTTTTCTCTTGGTGGGTGGGCATACCGTTTCTTCTGCAGATGAATGTACCTGCACAATGCCAGGAGCTAGGCAGCTACCACTTGCATTGACTTCACTGGTCTGCAGAATATGAATTAAAATACGACATGAGAGGGAATATAATCAAAGGTATTGCACAATGGGTTTGCATTAAACCCCTAATGACACCCCCAAGCAGCAGTTTTAGGGCATTTTGGGTATAAAAATGAACAGGGGGCTTCAAATAATATCTCCCTTCCCGAATCCATATTGCTGAAGTCTGTGCTCTGCAAAACACTTGTAGTAGTGAATCTAATTAGTTCTGCAGATATCCCGCATATTCGCACCATGGGAATCCATCTCTTCTTAGTTGGACACACCGTGTAAGGAAGGGCAGTTAATCCATCGTATTTAGGCCCCAATCCTGCATGAAGTCTGACAGGTGAGTAGTTCCACTGAATTCAACAGGGCTATCCTGTGCATAAATGTTTGAAGGATCCAGACTGAATCCATACATTTAGAAATATGAAAGGATTCTCTTAGTTAGGGTTCGTATATGGAATGGAATAGAACTTGAATGGAATAGAAAGTGAATAGAACTTGATTTTAACTAGCAATGTTTGTACTCTATCCCAATGAACTTTACAATACTGAGTAAGAGTGAGAACTGTAATGGTAATGAGTAATAGCTCATTCAGCAATGACTCACGTTTCTTTGGAGATTATAATTATTGCTGGGCAAATAATTTGCAATAAATATTTTATTTTATGAATGTTGCCTCTTTTTCTGTTTATGAATTTTCATTGAACAGATCATAATTTCCCTGAATTTGTTCTTTATTCAGAATTATTTCACAGCTAACATGTATAAATAACACTTGAGCTGTACCACATTCAAGCAGTTCATCATGAATAGTCAATGTTTAAAATTAGAGCTGTTTTTGATTGGACATTATGTCACATAACATGGTTCTGTTCCCTGATTGGATGAAGGTCACTGTTAGAAGCAGATTTCAGAGGTAAATATTTGGGATCATGAATTTTCCAGGAATATTCAACAATGTTTGCTTAAATTTTGATTTTATGGTGAATACTCTAGTTGGTAAAATCATTTTGCTACAATGTTCATGGTACATGAACACAAAATGGGTCCAAGCCTGGCAAAGTGAACTTTAAAAGGTGAAGATGTATTTACAGAAAATGTTTTGCAGTGTTTGCATTGCTCAAATTAAAACCTATAAGTTGTATAGCGAGAGAAGGTTGGCTAAGTTTCTTAAGAAGTTTCATGGGATTTTTAACCTGTAGCTGAATGGTCACCAGACTAAATTGGACCTTTTTTAAAATGTCTCATTGGTTCCCTAACAATGTAACAAATAGAGCTGGTCAGAAAATAAGGGTTGTTGTTTTTTCTCTGCTGAAAGCGTCAATGAAAATGGGGGGGGAAAACAGTTCTCATTAAACTTTTCAATGGAAATTTTTTATTTTTTTGTTGATATACCAAAAACTGAAAAATATTTGGGATTTCTAATGAAAAATCTAAAATTTTCAAGGAAAGACGGCACTTTTTGGACAAATTTTCATTGAGTCGAAAACTCAGTCTTCCTTCGAAAAAAGTTTTGATGGGAAATTTTGGACTAGCCCTAATAATAACCCATAGCCCTGCATGGAAGGGTCAAGGTGGAGTAAGTAATGAGGCTGGTATGAGACTCAGACATATGACGTTCTGGTTTAAGGGCAAAAATGTTGTCCACTAAACCATATTGACACTGCAGTATAGAGATAGTAGGCCTGGTTTTGATCTTGTTTGCAATTGTGTATTTCTGAAATAACTCCACTGATGTCAACAGAGTTACTATATATATATATAGTATATATACTGGCACATATATAGTTGTTTGTCCTTTTGGCTAAGTCTACAGTACAAGGTAAGGGAATGGTTCCTAGCTTGCATACACATACTCACGTAGCCACGGTAGCAAAAGCAGCAGCCGCATGGCTTAGCAATGCTAAGTATGTACCGAAGGGGTTCAGGTGGGTTTGTGTCTGGCACAGCTAACCCACTGCCCATGTTATCACAGCTACACTATACTCGATTAGTTTCATTGAGCTAATGTATGTGTATGCAATCTTGGCATCACACCCTAGCTTGCAGAGTAGGCGTAACCTTTGTTTCTCTGCAAAAGTGCTTGGTCACCTGGATCTGCAACAGTAGCTTGCTTTGAAATCATTGCAGTGCTGGAGTTTGACTGATTTATCTTCTCTTCCCAGCTATTGACCTGTTGTACTGGCGTGACATCAAGCAGACAGGGATAGTGTTCGGAAGCATCCTGCTACTGCTCTTCTCTCTGACCCAGTTCAGTGTGGTCAGTGTTATTGCCTACCTGGCACTAGCTGCTCTCTCAGCCACCATTAGCTTCAGAATCTACAAGTCAGTTTTACAGGCTGTGCAGAAGACTGATGAAGGCCATCCATTCAAGTGAGTGCTTTGCAATCATTGCCAAAGGGGGATATATCCTGCATTATTCACTGTTAGTGACAGAGTTCTGTGTCTGCCGTAAACACTTTTAGACCATAGACATGGTGTGTTTTGTTTTCATAATGGGGAAAAATGTTCTTTTCCACTGTTCGGGGTCTTAAAAGTCCATGAACTGTATTTGCTCAAATTTAAAAAAAAAATCACCCTTCAGATCTTGAAAATTTTAGTCTGAAAGCTGAAAGATTTAGAAAGTTAGAAGCAACTAGAAAAAAGGAACAACTATAGTAAAAGCTATAGCCGTCCCTAGTGTTCCAGCTATAATATGCTTTCCCCCCCAGCAGCAAGAATACCGTCCTACACTTGTTTTTACGGAATGCCTAGATTAATGAGCTTTCCGTAAAGCACCTTGGACAACACAAGATAAGTGTTAAACATGAATACTGTTGTTTTCAGAGGGGAAGTTGTAGCAAGGTTAGAGTCTCAAGGGATTGTCAGCTGGAGGAGATAACAGAAGCCTGAGAGGGGAACCCCACAGATAGATTTTCTTTCTCTCGTGAGGAAATGAGGGCAGGGAATCCCCAGTTTCCAAAGGATCCTAAAGAGAGCCCTCCTTGGGGCCTGGGAAAGGGATGAGAATAGGGCAGCACAATGTTGGATGCGGTGGGTCAGGGTGGGTCCATGGGGACATAGATCATTCTCCCCTGCCTCCCCATTGAGTTTCAGAGAGAAAGCTAATATGGCCTGGTGTTGTAGTACCTTTTCCACATGGCCCACCATAATGCTGGCAAGCTGCCCTTGAATTTGGAGCTGTGCTGTCAGGGAGGGGAGGGGGAGTAAGAGGTGCTGGTGTTCCAGAACTGAGGCAGAGGCAGGAGACCTGTGAGCAGATGGCTCCGGTCTTCTGCCATTCTCCTGGAATCTACAGTGTCTGAGAGGCTGGCTCCATGGCCCATCCCATGGGGGGAATAACTCACACGCCTAATGGCAGAATGTGGCGGGAAGAGCCAGGAGGAGCCTTGTCAAGTTTCTTCCCCTTGGCCTCCTCTCATAGATTTCACTATTGGATGAGGCAACGAGGCCCAGAGTTGTCCAAGGGTGAACTATCAGTGCATGGGTGCGGGGGGGGCGGGGGGGGATGGTGGTATTGATAGTGCTGTGGCTGCTACAGCTGCAGAGAAAATATGCTACAGGATAGTAGGGAACAGCAGGAGGAGAAAAGCACAACAGTAAACGAACGGCAAGCTTGCCTGTGTTTTGTAACTGGATCTGTGTTTCTGGCAGAGCCTACCTGGAGATGGAAATGTCTCTCTCACAGGACCAGATTCAGAAATACACAGACTGTCTCCAGTTGTACGTGAACAGCACAGTCAGAGAGCTGAGGAGACTCTTCCTTGTCCAGGACCTGGTGGATTCCTTAAAAGTACGATTTGCTTATCCATTTTGAATCCCATTGGAGAGGAGAGATTTTACAGTGCAGAGCACTGCTTTCCTTAGTTTCCATGATAGTGCCTTGACAAAACCTAGATGTGTGTTACTGGACAGTATAAGGTTCTGCTCTTGTTCTCTCTTTTACCTAATAATTTTCTATACATTCGTGATTTAACATTACACATTGGAATTGAGTGATCCATGACATAAGAGTTATTAAAGATGTGGGGCCAGACCCTCAGCTGGTGTAAAATGGCATAGCTCCACTGAAGTCAATGGAGCTTCTTTGAGTTACTCCCTCTAAGGAGCTGGCCCACAGAGCGCTTTGTTTTCCACCATACTACACTCCTCCTGTACTCAGGACTCGGCTAGCAGCGCAGTCGCCCCTAGGCTCGCTGGAACCCTACATGATACTGGGATGTGATTTGCCACCTCTTCCTTGCCCACCAACCCATCCCATCCCTCAACTATGTCATTTCCTGCTGCAGAAGAATGTTCCTGTTACTGCTCAGCCATAATGGTTATTTATTATCTGTTGTTTTAAGAGTGCCCAAAAGCACGCTAGGTGCCCCCACACCCCTCAGAACAAAGAGGAGACTGTCAAGAAGAAGGTCATTTGGACTTAGGCTCTTTTGAAAATTTTACCCACAGTTCCTTCCTCCAGAGGTTTACAAACTAAAGCATCAATCGTGCAATGTACCCTGTGCAGGAAGACCCCTCTCGTCAGTGAGGCGCCACACAGGTGCAGGGGTCTGCCTATGCTGAGCTCATTGCAGGATCAGGTCCTAGACACAAGCAAAAACGCAACAAGGAGGATGAGGAGGAGAACTGCAGGGGGGATGGTAGTGGAAGGAAGGATGGGGTTATGCAAAAAAAAAAAGTGGGCTCGTTTTCCTTTGCTCTGCACCCTCCTAAAAATTTGCAAGGGGGGGAGGTTGCATTGGTTTTGAAAGTCTATGAAAAATTAGTCACCTACAGCAGATGTCCTTAGTTCCTAAGCATGCTGATATTCTAGCTAGTTAAGTGAAGCTAATGGAATAATAATATGCCCATATGCTAGATAGTTAAATGAAGCCATTTATTCTTGTGCTGACAATTTCAGTGATTGTCAGGAGATCTAACAATTTGTTTTTAATTTAGTTTGCAGTACTAATGTGGCTGCTGACTTACGTTGGAGCTCTCTTCAATGGCCTGACTCTTATGATCATGGGTAAAGATCATCAT
The DNA here is from genome assembly GCA_033296515.1 of Macrochelys suwanniensis. NCBI lineage: Eukaryota > Metazoa > Chordata > Testudines > Chelydridae > Macrochelys > Macrochelys suwanniensis. The sequence continues at coordinate 12,780,798 of CM065781.1, read as the reverse complement.
TTATTTTAAGATCTGTTTTTAAACGTGTATTAACCATGGCAATTTCTTGTTAGACAAACCAGCGTAGTCCCCCACTTGTCTCACCTTTGAAATGCGCTTTCTCCACAGTTAGACAATTATCTTTGTTCCACTTACTAATGCATATTCATCTTTATTCCTTATTCTGTTGGCCCCTGATATCTATCAGCCACTTGCTGTGCTTAGTGGCTTCTCGGCTGCTGGGTACGTAGTGATATAAATTTCACATTTGGAAGATTCAGGCAGGGTTCAGTTTTAATACAGCGTCTTGAATCATCTCTTGGATTAAGTGGCATCATGTGCTTTTGCCTTTTCTTTCTAGAGGAAACTAGATAATGCATCTTGTTTTCTGTGAGTAACAATCTCAACTGCAGAAAGTTAACACTGTTCATTTTTCTCCCAGCTGTGGTCTCTATGTTTACTCTACCTGTTGTATATGACAAGTATCAGGTAAGTCACAAGACTGTACAATAACTATCGTTCAGATTGGATTTGTAAATGGTTCTAGCTTTCCAAGGCCCTGTTGATCTTCAGATGTCTGTTTTTGCTCTTTGTAGGCACAGATTGATCAATACTTGGGACTTGTGAGGACCCACATAAACACTGTCATGGCAAAGTGAGTTGAGCAGCAGATTTTAACAAGAAGCATACCTTAGGTTCACTTGTGTCCTTAGGGCACATCCATACATTGGGGATGGCATGGAAGGTTATGGCCCCAAGGGGAGAAAAAGCAGGAATTCTGCCACTGAGAGAATGCCCACCAGACCTCCTCAGTGCATAGGGGGAGTGTGCCCGAAGCCACACACCCCTTTATGGAGAGCAGCATACTGACACCTGTGGCCTAGTCCCATGCTGCAGACCAGTGGATCTCGGGAGGAATCACAGCCCTGAATCCTCCTTTCTAATCTCCTTCCCGTTTGGGGAGCTATGAAGGGACCAGCCCTGGCACTCCCCTGAGTTCCTTACATAGGCTGGCCAAGGGAGAAGATGCTCTTTGCTCCCTTTCCTCACTGCCCAGCCCCAAAAGGGCTGGAGGCAACTTGGCCCTTGATACTCTGGGCTTATTTCATCCACTCTTTATGAATATCACGGCTCATAATGAACTAACCTGATATTGACATGGATGGTTGAGGTGCTTCGGCAGACTAGCAATGCTGTTGTCATGAGCAATCTTCTTGTTCAAGAAAATTTGCCTTCTGTATGTTCAAGTGTGAAGCCTAGTAGCGTAGCCAGTGGGGGAGCAGGGGGAGCGGCCGCTCCCACACTGAGCAGAAGCGGCACTTTTTTTGTGCTCCGACACCTTTTGCTCCTGCGCTGCAGCCGGAGCGGAGCATTTTTTTTTGCTCCCGGCGCCCTTTTTGCTCCCGACACTTTTTTTTTTTTTTGCTCCCAGCGCCTTTTTTGCTCCCGACGCTTTTTGCTCCCGGCGCCTTTTTATAGCGCCGCTCCCCCTGTGCTCTAAACCTGGCTATGCCACTGGTGAAGCCAATATGTGCACTCACTCTTACGCTTCATGTGCTGAAGAATTAAAATTCATCCAAGTGCAGAAAGATGGCCCAAGGATTTGGCCCCATTTTAAGTTCTCCAAACGGGGCTTAAGTGGGACTTCACTGGTCACAGACCTGGTGCTGGCCCTCTGCACAGCAGAGAATGTCACCCCAACATTTGATTTGGGCACCAGGCTTAGGACTCACCTCACAGAGAGAAACAAATTGTAGCCCTTTACTTATAGTACAGTGTTTGCTGTGACCTAAATAGCTGGAGAGCTCCGGGTTATAGTTCTGCCCAACAGCCACCTCTCTCTCCCAGCCTCTGACCACATTTCCTCAGGGTGGTGTAGAGCCGCTGTGATCTACACTCCTGAGCACTCGAGGTCTGCTGTATTATAAAGATTGGCCAACCAAACTGAACCCCCAGCTCTGAGCACCACTGGATTCTGGGGCTGTTAAAAATCTGGATCCAAATTTTGTACTTTAACTGTATCTCTAGTTTGTTACAGATGATAACATATGGTGGGACATCAAAGGAGCGGCAAGTTCACTGAGCATATCCCGGGTATATATGAACTGTTAGAACCCGACTGCTTACTCCTGTGCTCCTGGATACAAGGTCCAGCTCACCCATGTGGGCAGGCTCCCTTACCCCCTCCCCATTTCTTTCCTGTGCAGGTGTATAGTTTAACCCACAATCTAGCCCTCTTTGTTGATAGTTGTTACACACACATCTTACCAAGGCTCCGAGAATGAAGGCTAAAGCAAAGGTCTCCTTCTAGCTAAGAAAAGTCACAATGCTATGGAATGATTTTGGTTAATTGCTATCTGACAGTGTAATCCCATTTTTTACACCTAGGATTCAGGCGAAAATCCCAGGCGCTAAGAGAAAGGCAGAGTAAAGCAGACATCAAGAATCCATCAACAACAGGGAGTCTGGAGGGCAAACAGCTCTGCTCTTACACTTTATTGCAAATTTATTGTTCCTTTTTTTTCCTCAACACCATGTTCTTAGAACATAAAACACAAAAGCAGCTCTTTTTCCTTGCTGCTTGTGTACTCTTAGACTATTTGCAATCACTTGTGTCAAGCACTAAAGTATAGTAAAGAGAAAAGTGTACTAGATGTGGTTTTTGTGTTGCTTATAAAGTGCATGATGGTGAGAGCCTAAATAATACTGATTTTTGTACGTGTTTTTCTTCTATTGGCATTGCTTCTATGACTTTAATGTTACATGTGGCTAGGGCTTTCCTGCGTAGTGCCCTGATGCAATAGTTAAAATTGCTTCTATGTCACTGGGTCGCTGGTTGGGTTCAGCTTTATTAACTATATAGAATTGTGGGCTAATGGTTTAGTGTTTTCCAGCACAAATGGAATAAACAGTAATCAGTACTTATAGTAATCAGTTTTGTATAACTAAAAAACAAAACAAAACCCCAGTACTTTTGTTGTAAGGGATTGATGGGCTGATTTACATGTATGGTAACTGGAGAGTTCCAGCTTGTTACATTTATTACACTTTGTATTACATTCTCTGTAGTTCCTAATGGACTGACTTATGGACTCTGAATATTTGCACTTATGTACTTGATACCGAATGCAGAAATAAATGTTACTAAACGTACAACGTTCTCCTTCTTGTTGCCATTGGGGTTACGTTAGAATTTGTAAAATCAATACTCTGCAAAAAGCAGGAAGGACTTGTTGTTGGTCTCTGGGAGCTATTTATGCCTATTCCATGCAGTTTTGCCACTACAAAATTGTTCAGTCCCAAAAGATTGTCTGTACTTAGTTCATTCAGCAGTTTCACATCCTGATGAGTAAAGAATGGAAATAAAGCAAACTTCCTAGTGCCAAAAGTTGTTTATTTTGTTGGTGTCATTACTACATTTCAGGCACATGTAATAGTCAGTGAATTCTCTTGAAAGTTGCCTGATTATCTACTTAAACATGGGTCAAATCAGACGCAACACAACTTGGAAAGCAGTTAAAATGGCACTGACCATTGTTCAGTCTCTCCATACCCAGTATTTTGACTTTCTTAGCCCACTTTATCCCTTGAAATCTGTGCTAAGCTGGAGGAGTCCATATTGATCACAGGTGCTGTGAGCCAGAATGAACGCTTGCTTCAGTTCAAAGCTGGTTTACAAAGCCTTTTATAAATTGAAATTTAGTTTCTGAGAGCCAATAGATTAAAGCAAATCCCTATTGGTTGGAGCTGGTTGGAAATTTTCCATGTCCACTGTTTTTTTTTTACAAGAACTTGGAGGTTTGACACAATGAAAATTTTCATGAGAAGTGTTTGCTATCTGTGAAAATTTGTGACTTTTCATTTAAACCTGAAAACCAGAATCTTTTTGACCAAACATCTATAGGTTTTGGTTTTTAGCCAGCAGTTGAAATTTTCTCCAGAAGACTTTTTCTACAGGGAGAATGGGAGGAAAGGGAGGGAAGTTCTGACTAGATCTAATGTCGATGTCACTGGTGTATATATTTCCTCTCAGAAAATTAAGCTTCATATCTAACATGAGTTCCTGGAGCATTGAGCATTTGTCTGGTCTTTTGTGAACTGAAATTTTTCCTTACATTCATCTATTTCCTATCTCTAACTGCCCAATCACTTTGCCAACACATTCCTCAATCACGGATTAGCCACCATTGTGCTAGGCACCGTACAAGCACACAAAACAAACAGGTGGTCCCTGCCCAATGCATTTACAAACTCCAGCGATTTGAATGGAGTGACTATTGATTTACTGCGGTGTAAATGAGAAGAGAATCAGACTCCTAGGGAAAATATGATCCAGCAATTGCAGAAATATACCAGCATTGTTACAGCTTGGAGTTATTTAATCTTCAAGATGAGTCTCACTTACCCATTTAATTTAACATTTACATTTAAATATTATTTTTAAGCTTATTATAATATTTTATAAACCTCAGCTGCATGTGTGTTATAAACATCTTTCTAGATCCAACGCTGAAAACTCCAGTTTGATATATTTTTCTTTTGATCCAACGGAGTAAATTTCTTTTAATTGGTGCAGTTATGAGAGTGTTTAATTTGAAGCCAGTAGTTAAAATTGAACAGAACAGCCATCGGTGCTTTAACTGCGTTTCTGACTTCCATAGTCAAAGATTCCTACGGGCACAGGTTCTGTGCTGCTTCTTCTGAGGAGACCGTGTGGGTGTAGCTGAGGGCATAGATTGGTCTTCAGCACTCTTACTGATAGAGTGTGAGAAGGACAGATCCCAGGGTAACTTTAGGGATGAGTTGTGGCGCTGGTGGTTAGTTTGACTGGAAAAATAAGAAAATGTGACAATGTCTCACTGTTCCCATGCGTGTGGGACTTCCCAATGCAATTTTTATAGACTCAAATAGAACCACGTGTTAAAAGTTCTACCTTTAAGAAGCACTTAAATGTTGATTCTTCACCTATGAAACCATCATCTCCCTTTACATTGCTACCCAGCTGCAGCAACATCAGTTCCTTCCATGCCACCCTGTGACCATGAGAACAAGCTGTATCAGAAGTCCTCCATGTTGTTAGTTTCCATATGCTATATTCTTTGAAAAATCCTACAAAGCCCAGTCCTTCAATGGAATCTACTAACACAGAACCCCTGTGTCCTTGGGGAGACCTGTTCTCTATAGGTATTGTACCATGATCATCACCATAGTATCTGACTATTGAGTCCATGAGACTTCTCATGAGACTCTGGATGGGTGGGGGTGGGGTGTGTCCATGCTAGCAGATCCCATGCATGATCAGGTTCATGGTGCAGTATATTGGGGATTTTAATATGCTGATTTTTGGTTTTTTATTGGGGGTGGGAATCATGGAGTGCAAAAAGCAGTGCTGAGCTATTCACATGAAAATATAGCTGCCCAAAATAACTAAATGTATGTACTGTAACACTGCATTACATGAATTACAGGAATGATAGGAGATCAGAGTTACCAGTCTGCTATCTCCTTTCATTTCTATCCCTCATTTACATTCAAAATAAAACACAACAGCAGACAAGCCTGACTGGTAAGTGAGACAAATTTTGCAGGGTTTCTATAGAGTAGGAACCTAGGAGTTAGCTCAGACAGGGTCATCAGGGGATTCTAGTATTGCTCTCTCTTCTTTTCTACATGGTCCTTAGCAGGGGAACTTTAAAGAAATTACACTACCCGAGCCCCATGAATTACACTGGCTTCCCATTGCTTCTGGCGCCATTCAAAGTGCTGGTTCTAATCACTAAGGCTTGGATACAGCAAGATATTTAAGCGTGTGTCTAACTTTAAGTCCTATTGATTTCAGTGGAGCTACTCACATGCTTCAAGTCAGGCGTGTGTTTAGACTCTGATTCAGCAAGATACTTAATGTCTGACATGGTTTCTGGGGTTTGGCTTCTCTCTCCCTGTGCACTACCTTGAAGGTGGCTGAGATGCCATTGCAGAGAGCTCCTACATATGTTTGTTTAGGAATCGAAGATGGTGCATTTTCAGCTCAGACTCTTCAGCTGTGAAATTCACTTCCTTTGGTGACCCACCAGAGTACAGAGTTACTGACCTTCAGAGAGTTAGGCACACTGCAGCTTTTTGGGAAAGCATTTGGTTGGATGGGAGCCATCACTAAGTTATTTGTGGTTCGTTCGGACAGTGCAGAGAAAGTTGTGCTTCATACTGTCCAATTACTGCTATATTTCAATGTAACAGTGGGATAATGGGCACCTTGATCAATCGGTCCATCAGCCCTCACAGAGAGAGCACCAACCACAACACATCATTCGCGTTGTTCTAGCCACTCCTTCAGCTACCCACTGGCCAGGCACCAGAAACCTGATTACAGGCGTGCTCCACTGTGCCCAGTTGTGATGGGCACAAAAATTAAAAAGTACGTTGTAGTGGAATCCTTGTAAAGAGATTTGGAATCAGGGGAAACATGGGGTTGAATGTTAATTTATAACACTCCTGCCTCCATGACAGTCATAGGATGTGTGCCTTTAAACTGCATACTCCTTTCTTTCATGTCAAAGGCTTTCTAACAAAACCAAAGCAGTCCTGGGTTATTCCCAATGGACCAAATTCAGAACTGGTTAACGTCATTAAAACAGGTGCAGTTCCCATGACCAAGAGTCATTAGTTGCTTCTGCATTAGTCCCATATAAATTCTATGGGCCAGGGTGTCAGCAGGTGGATGGGGGAGCTTCATGAGTTCAAGTTGGCCAAGTTACACCAGTGGAGCCACACTGCTTTACACCAGCTGACGATCTGGCCCTTTATCCTTGAAATAGGCCACTTTAAAAGAACAATGAATGCTTTCTAATGTCTTTTCTTCCCAAATTAAAAATATTCCTGATTCCGTGTCTCATTCTGTACTCACAATATTCTTTTCTGTTACCTGCAGATTTACTTGCCTCAAAGCTTTACTGATCTCTTTTACTCCCCCTCTTCTCTTCTAATATTAATCTCGTGATAGCAGGAATATAAAACACATTAGTTCAGGAAAGCCCCTAAATTGGGAGGGAATTAGCATGCTACACCGGTCTGTTAACAGCTAGTCTATCCTCCTTCTTCCCCTCCCACTTTCAGATGGTGTGGAACATACATCGCTAGCCCTGGTGGGACACAAGATTTGACGTGTTAAGACTATCAGCCTTTCCTCTTTGCCCAGGCCCAATAGATTGAGTATGGCAAGTGCCAGACATCGGTCCAGAGTAACTTCCAGTCCCCAGGAGCCCCTTTTCTCACCTCAGCTGTTTTTAATGTTTTACTTTCCCCACCACAGAAAAATGTTCTTTCAAGGAACTTACCTTTTAATGGCCTGTGGAGCACAGAAGCAATGGAGAGTGATGCTGCAAGCTCCAGCGAGGCTGCTAAGACTGGCAGGTGTCCAGCTGTTGCCGGACAAGTTCCATTTTGGCTAAGCAGAGGAGCAGTAACAGGGCTTGTCTCCACCATGCTGGAATGGGAGGAGAACAGCAAAGGCACTGAGTAGAAGCAATGAAGCACTCTAGTGGTTTCCATTGATTTCTGCAGGATTTGTTAGTTGTTTTCACTGTTTAATATCCTTCTGGGGTTTCCCCTCCAACTTAAATGGACCAGGAAGGGGGTCTGAGGACTGTATATGCAGATCCCATAAAAGTCCCAGAGAGAGTTGGTGTACTGTGATAGTCTACACTAATCATCACAATATCATCGTCCAAAGGAAGAGATCTCAGGTGCAGGTGGAGCTTGTGCCAAGAGCTTTGTGCCACCAGTCAGAGTGGGGGGTAAGGCAGCTGAGAGTAGCTGATGCTTCTTCATAAACCTCTTTGGAAAGTGATGGCTGATTATTCCTATATGTGCTGGGTTTGCTCGTTATTTCCCTGTTATCTGACTTTCCACTTCCTAGTCGTCAGTGTTTCTGTTTGAGCACGCTGTAAACGAAGCCTCGCTTGGCATTTCTTCACGTATTGCTGCCAGGACTCTTCTAGCCAGACAGCTACAAGAACCGGAGATTTAACACGTCTGCTGGCTCGCAAACATGCCCATGAGGTGCCACGTGTACAAATCAGCCACCTCACGCTCAAGCAGCACAATCTTGCCTAATACCAACTGCTGCCATTCTGAGCTAGATCACAGCCCTCTGCAGGGGATAGTGTGTGAACGCTGGGAGAAACTGGAGTTTACCAGAGTCACAATTGTTCCCCTCTTGTTCCAGGAGGAAGAGTTTTTTACTGCGGGCCGCAGATGTGTGCAGCTCACTTCCTGCTATACACCCACCTAAATCCACTGTCTAGCCATTGCTCTGTTCCTTCCTCATCCACCTAAGGGACTAGTGGCAGTGTCCCAAATCGACAATCTGAGCAGCCTTCACATGTTTGTGCAGAAGGAGTGAAGTGAGGTTACTCCCTGCCTGGCTATGTCCAGCCTAGTTGCTATACCAACGCCACTCTCTATCTAGTCCTTTATCAACAGCATCCTTGGTACAGCCAACTGATTTGCCTCCCTTTCTCCTATTGATTTCTTCCTGTTCATTTTCCAGTCTGCGCTCTTTTCCCATTATAGATCCAGAAATATTTGATGAACTGTCACTCTTCCTCTGCAAAAATGCAAGATTAAGGGCATAGCTTCCAAATATGCATCTGCAATAGTATGTGCATAGACATCTGCACATGGCCTATCCATTGGAAGGTATTTACATGCACATGAAAGTCTAGCACAAGGCATATACCTTGTTGCCCTTCACCCATGAATCTGGCAGAAATGCAGCATCTCAGATACCACAGGATAAAGAGGAAAAATAGGGGTGATACAATCAGATCTGCAGAAATACCAGGGACCAAATTTATCCCTGGTCTCATTCCACTGACGGAGTGTTTAGAAAGACTTTCTAACAAAACTAAAGCAGTCCTGGGTTATACCAAATTCAGAACTGGTTAACGTCATTAAAACAGGTGCCGTTCCCATGAGCCAGAGTCATTAGTTGCTTCTGCATTCGTGTTAATTGTCCATAGGGCCTAAGAGGGTTGGACAATAAGAATGTGATGTAACTCGCTCCAAGGTGGCATTCAGGGAGAGTGCAACGTGAGCATAACTGACATGCTGAGCGGATGGAAGAGAGCTGCATCACGGGAAAAGTATTTAACAATGTTGTAATACAAAATAGCCCCTCCACACTTCATTGCACATGCTCCCATTAGTTGCTTTTCCTGATGCAGTCTCCTTTCGGCCCCTGGGCTGGCAAGTCACACTCATTTCTCATACTCACTCAATACCAAACTGGTTCAATGTTACAACTTACACCCCCTTATGACTGACTCTTTTCCAATTCATGTCACTGTTTAAGTCGCAGAATCATTTGGGCTAATGGGCCTAACTCCCGTTTATATTATGGCCCACCTGCACCACTCTGGCAGTGTAAAAGGTCTGTAAAGTTTTAGTGGGTACCCACTTTACAGACCTTTAACACTGCCAGAGTGGTGTAAAATGGCCTTAGTGTAACTAAGAATCAGGCCCCAAATATCTATAACTCTATAGATGTGACTGTAAAGAATGGGACACCTTCTCTCCGAGGTAGTGGAGGCAACTTTAACATCAGATCTCTTTACATTAAAAAATCGACGCTTGCCAAATTAGACATCAGCCGTTTCAGACCCAATTTAATTCTTGATTATTCCACAGATGCTAACTTGGAAGAAGCATGATATATGTAATTGATAATGATGTTACACTGAACAATAAAATACCACCCCAGGCATAAAATAAACATAATTACAGAACAGTTGCCAGCAGAGCAACAGCTTAATTTGTCTCTAATTAGCAAATTTAGAACACTTAAGTAGGTAGACTGCGGTGAGAGGAGGAGCTGCAATACTCACAAAATGGCTGGAGCAAAAGGGGTGTCACTTCTACCATCTCCCTGTTCGGTATCTAGCAGACATAGTGTGTTCAGGGCTGGAACATCTACTCCTTCCTTCCTCTTCTTCCCCACATCCTGCAGAGTTTAGAAGCTCAACCCCTGAGGCAATTGAGTTCAATGCACTAGTGAAAGTAAAAAAAATAAGTACTTCAAGGTTTCAAAGAGCAGAGACCCCTCCTGACCCGGCCCTTAAGCATGGACCCACGGTCAGGGTCAGCTCTGTCCAGGGGCTCAGTATTCACAGGGTGCAGCCTTTGACTCCCCTCCTGTCCTGGCCCTTCAGCATGGCCTCCTCTGCTTCCTCTGTGCAGTTGAGGAGTGAGAAATGCAGGGAGATGGGTCCATAGCCAAGACTGCCAGACCACTGCAGGGTGCAGAAAGCTTTCTCAACTACTATGTGGTGAATATCTTCCCTCCACCCCCACCCCTCTGGAGTACCAGGCATCCCTCCACCCCACTGCCCTTCATTTTCAGCTTTTACAAATTGTCACTCTTTTTTAACATTTTTGAATAAACACCAATAAATTCCAGGGAAATTAAACAAACCAACAAACACACACACCCTCGAAAAAACAAAGGGCCTTAGCTATGTAATAATGTTGAAGTCTTTCTCCTTAACTTCTTATTGCCATGCTTTTAAAGGTTGAGGTGAATGGCGTATGTCCTGATGCAGACTTAACTGGCACTAAATGTAGTTTTGGTTTGTTATTAGTCTATTTTTCATCTCGTGGGCTAATACAGATCTCTTATTAAACCCTCAAATAATGCACTAGCCCTATTTTAACCCACCTCTTAACTAATCTGTCATTATTCATTTATTTTTATGTCTCTAGCTATGATCACTACCACTGTTTGCTTTTTGATTTGTATTGCTAATTAAGAACATAATTCAAACCCAGTTAAAACCTCTTCATCCCTTGTATTTCTTGCAAATTACACACTATTATTTCATCTTCCTCATACTTCATTAAAAAGAACAATGTGCATAAAGAGGCACATGAATGTTGGTTCTTAACACATGCATTATAATAATAAAGAACAAGGTTAGCATTAAGGCTGTAGGTAGAACCTTAATTCCAAATTTCATTGCTGTTGACTATTTTTTAGAAATTGCAATATTTAATGCTATTGTTTCAAATTAATTTATATGTATTTTCAACCTTAACTATCTTAAAAGAGTTTGGGTTTGGTCTGGGAATATACAATTAAGGATGAGGCAAATTAACAGTGGCTCACACATAGGCTAAACAAGCTAAGAGCATTGTCACTTCAGAACGGAAATTGTCCTCACATAACGCCAGCTCACTTGCCATAAAACAAACAGGTGGCCTCTTTGTTGCCAAATCCTATGTTATGGTAGATGATTACAGGAAACCTATAGTTTTTTGATGCAGGATTTTCACAGCAAATGAATGCACCTAAATGTCTTTGAGGATTAGAGCCTGAGTGCTCACAGCTCCCATTGACTTCAGTAGGACGCTCAAGATCAGGCCCAGTGTTGGGAATAGCAGCATGGATAGCACCTGCTCAGTTCGTTTTAGTATGCAGCAGTTTGTCAGCATAATGCAATTAGATATATGGAGATATGCCTATCTCATAGAACTGGAAGGACCTTGAAAGGTCAACAAGTCCAGTCCCCTGCCTTCACTAGCAGGACCAAGTACTGTCTCCTGATAGATTTTTGCCCCAGATCCCTAAATGGCCCCCTCAAGGATTGAACTCACAACCCTGGGTTTAGCAGGCCAATGCTCAAATCACTGAGCTATCCCTCCCCTATTCTGCAAATATGCAAATTGTCAAAGTACCGGAGATGAAAAATGATGCCATTCTCACTGAATGTCCCGCACTGGATCAGACATTGGCACTAACTGTGAACAACGGGGATGTGCACTACTAACTCAGCAATGAGATGACAGCCATAAATCTATGGGTGAGCAAAGGCGCCAATCTGATGACAAGTGAGTTATCTCCAGGGCAAAGGTTGTTCCATTTTCAATTAATCTTTTTTTATATCATTAAAATGTTGGGGGATCATGCTGATTATTTCTCCAGACCTCTGTTTCTCTTAGGGTACGTCTATACTTACCTCCGGGTTCGGCGGTAAGCAATCGATCTTCTGGGATTGATTTATCGCATCTCGTCTAGATGTGATAAATCGATCCCGGAAGTGCTCGCCGTCGACACCGGTACTCCTGCTCCGCGAGAGGAGTACGCGGAGTCGACGAGGGAGCCTGCCTGCCGCGTGTGGACCCGCGGTAAGTACCTTGAAGTTCGAACTAAGATACTTCGACTTCAGCTACGTTATTCACGTAGCTGAAGTTGCGTATCTTAGTTCAAACTGGGGGGGTTAGTGTGGACCAGCCCTTAGTCAGCACAGTGATGCCAACTCATGATTTTATTGGAAGTCTCATGATATTGGATGTTTTTCTTAAAGCCCCAGCTCCTACAGGCATGTGATTAGGTGAGAATCTCAGCTTTCATTTAAAAAGGTAAGTTTCTAGCCCATATGGTTGTGCAGAAAATCTGGAAAATGTGACCCAAAGGTATAAACATTAAAAGGCAAATAAAAAGAATACAAAACATATTATCTGATAAATAAAAAATTCTCATGATTTTAAGCCAATCTCAATATTTTGAGATCTGACTCATGATTTTTGAAATGTTGGGGTTGGTGTTACTATCCTTCTGACCAAATTACCAAGTATACCAGACAGTACATAAAAATAACGGATGTACTGTTCCTTGATGTGTGCTACAGTTTGAGAAGGTGAAGATTAAGAACTTCAACTTATCTAGACTCATTGCATTATTTTTTCTTTGAATTGGACTTAATTCCAATACCCTGTCTCCAACAATGACTCAGAGGAAGGCAAGAGACTCCAAGCAAACCGCTGGACCCCTGTGCAATCCTGATACAGAAGGATGAGGATCTGTACTTGCAATATTGAAAGGGGAATGTGTCCTCACTGAGATATAGGAGTTAAGGCAGCATGTATAGAAGCAGGCAGCGCAGATCTCTCATTGAGTTTGCCCCTACAGGCATAAGACCTGGCAGCACAGTCTGTATGCCCTGTAACCTCGGTCTATGTGTGCCAGAGTTGGCATTCGCAGTCTGTATGCCCTGTAACCTCGGTCTATGTGTGCCAGAGTTGGCATTCGCAGTCTGTATGCCCTGTAACCTCGGTCTATGTGTGCCAGAGTTGGCATTCGCAGTCTGTATACCCTGTAGGTCTCTGTTAGCACAGTCTGTATGTCTGTCTATCCCATGGCAGGCAGCACTGTCTGTATGCTCTGTAGGTCGGTTTGTCTGTCTCAGGGCTGGCAGCATAGTGTGTATGCTGGGTGGGTGAGTGTGTCTGTCTCCCTGTCCCAGGGCTAGCAGCACATTCTATATAACGTATAGGTCTGTCTGTCCCAGGGCTGGCGGCACAGTCTGTATGCCCTGTAGGTCTGTCTGTCTGTCTGTCGGCTAGAAGTACAGTCTGTATAACCTGTAGGGCTGTCTGTCACAGGGCTGGCAGCATAGTCTGTATGCTCTGTAGGTCTGTCTGTCTCAAGGCTAGCAGTACAGTCTGTGTAACCTGTAGGGCTGTCTGTCTGTCCCAGGGCTGTCAGCACAGTCTGTGTAACCTGTAGGTCTGTCTGTCTGTCCCAGGGCTGTCAGCACAGTCTGTGTAACCTGTAGGGCTGTCTGTCTGTCCCAGGGCTGTCAGCACAGTCTGTGTAACCTGTAGGTCTGTCTGTCTGACCCAGGCTGGCGGCACAGTCTATTTGACCTACAGCCAGGTCTGTCTATTTCTGTGCCTGTGGGCGGCCCCGACCCCAGGGGAGCCCCCAAGGCCGCTGCCCGTCGCCCGCCCTCTAGTCCCAGACCCCGGCCTCCGCTAGGGGCCGCCCGAGGGCTCGCAGCGTCCGGTTCCCCTGGCAACCGAGGGGCCTTGCTTCGGGCGCGGCGGCGCGATGGAGACGCCCAGCCTGGGGCCCCCGGTCCCGGCCTCGGCCCAGGCCGCGCTCGCTGCCCTGAGCCACCTGCATGGAGTGGGTGAGCGGGGCGGGGCCCGGAGGAGTCGCTTGTGGAGGCCCCAGCAAGGCGCTGCGGGGGCGCGCACCGGGCTGGGCGTGGTTCCTGGGTGGGGTCCCAGGCTGGGGAGGGGCTGGGACGCTGGGCTGGGCATGGCTCTGTGGGGAAGGGGGAGGGGACACCGGGCTGGGCGTGGCTCCGTGGGGGGTACCGGGCTGGGCGTGGCTCTGTGGGGGGGGAACACCGGGATGGGCGTGGCTCTGTGGGGAAGGGGGAGGGGACACCGGGTTGGGCGTGGCTCTGTGGGGGAGGGGCACCGGCTCTGTGGGGAAGGGGGAGGGGACACCGGGCTGGGCGTGGCTCTGTGGGGGGGAACACCGGGATGGGCGTGGCTCTGTGGGGAGGGGGAGCGGACACCGGGCTGGGCGTGGCTCTGTGGGGGGGGAAACACCGGGATGGGCGTGGCTCTGTGGGGAGGGGGAGCGGACACCGGGATGGGCGTGGCTCTGTGGGGAAGTGGGAGGGGACACCGGGCTCGTCGTGGCTCGGGGGGGCGGGGCACCGGGCTGGGCGTGGCTCTGGGGGGGAGGGGCACCGGCTCTGTGGGGAAGGGGGAGGGGACACCGGGATGGGCGTGTCTCTGTGGGGGAGGGGCACCAGCTGGGCGTGGCCCCAGAGCAAAGGGTGATCCCATAATACTCAGGTGTCATTTACCCTCTCTTTGGTTCTGAAGGCCAAGGGGGTTAGTGACCCTGGGGTGTAAATTGCTCCTCTCTCCAGCCCCACTGTGGGATGCAGACCAAGAGCAGCTCTGCTGCTGGGAAAGGGGTAGGGGAGTGGGGTGGAGGTGAGTTGTCTCCCTGTCTAGCCCCTCTGTCAGCTAGTTGGGGGTCCCAGAGGCAGAACAGGGGAACAGCTCTTCAAGCATATGTCTCTTGCCTCCTGTGGATCCAGAGGGGTTAATTTGCTGGATTAGAGGGGTGAAACAATGGTTCATCCCACTGGGGTTCCCTTCCTCACCCAGATGGATTTGGGGGAAACTCCATGAGGATTCAACCCCCAACTGCCCCATTCCCATCCCAGAGGTATTTTCACAGGAGGGTAGGCCCTGGGCCAATGTTATTTATGGGATAATCTTTGCAGAGTTTTATTCATGTGTAAGTAGGAAAAGCCACCTTGGGAGGCATATACTTGGGATGCTTCATATGTATTTTACAGTATGTATTTGTTCAGATATACCCACACTATGGCAGTCATATTGAGACTCCTATCCTGCATGAGCTTCCTGTGGGCAAACCCCTGTATCCATACAGAGCTCATTGTGGTATCCGGCCCTGAATTTGAAAATCTGTATTATTCAAACTTATCAGTTACACATTATTTTAGATATATCTATAAAATATGGCTAAAATATTATTTATGTCTGTCGTTGCTATGGGCTGTCTTGTTCCTACTTGACCCAGGAGGTGTCTGTCTATATATCTAACTGCCCTATGCATATAAATCAGAAAGCTAAAAATCCTTCAGAAATTAGCATTTTGTGGGGGTGGGTAATATGTGTAGACAATACATTTCTTTGGTTTGATTGTCACATACACAGCCATCTGGTTTCTCTATGGGACTCAGACTTTTTGGCAAGCATATATGTAATGATCTGTTTAGGTCCCTAGATCCTCATGTTGTTCTACTGCTTCTTATTTTTGCAAACCATTATTTTAAAATCTTCTTGAGCAGGTAATGTTTCCACATATGTAAAATCCCTGTACCTACACATAGCGCTAGCATATTGGGGAAACCAGACATGGCAAAGAATCCTTCTTTGACCTCCATTTCTGCTGATATATTGGAGAAATGAACACATTTCACACAGTGGGCAAATATTGCATTCAGGTGCTGAGACAGGTGGTGTGAGACAGATGCCTGTGGTCTCCTATGAGCTTCTGCAATGAGCACATGGCATGGCATCTGAAGGAAGAAGGCACTTTGACAAACACTCAAAATACAGAATCTTTCCTTTTGGGCCTTCAGAGTTTGGAAAGTCCTTGAACTGACTTGAATGTTAATTTTGTTCAGGCGATATCTGACAAGAAGCTGGTCGTGGTGCTCCCGAAAGGCCTGGAAAAGAAATCTGCCACCTGAAAGCACATTTATCACTATATCTGTCACAAGAAATAAAACGCACTTTCGGGACAACAGAAAGGGCTAGAAGATACAACACTGGGAAACTTCAGCATTCAGTAGTTTGCTGCTAAAGCCTTCGTGAAAGGAGGTTTAGCAATAACTAAGAATGGAAGAAATTGATTCAGGAGGAAAGATTTACCACCATCTAGGGAGAGGCATTGTTTTAGAATAGTGTAAGCAAGGAGGTATAACCAAGAGTAATGGAATTAACTAGAACAAAGAAAAAAATAGATTGGATAGTGGGGGGGAAATTCCAAACTCAAGTTTTATTAGACCATGGAATACCTTACAAAGGAAATTGTGGAAACCTTTCGTTGGATTCATTTTAAAAATAAATTGTACAGGAGGGCTAGACAGCTCCAGTAGTTGGTAATGGGCTATGGAATATTTTTCCTTTAGGTTGCCAGTCCAAATCTGACTCTGGTTGATAGTGATGGAAAGTTGTTACTGTCTGATACCTGTTTAGTGCCCAATGTAACATGAATTGGTAGTCTTGGACTGGTTCCTTGTGGTGAGATGTCTGTGTCATAACATATTTACCACTGGCCTCAGCAGAGAGCTCTAGGACTGAATGGGGACAGAGGCTGCACTTCCTTGTTATCCCTGAGTAGGTCTCTTTAGTTTAGGTTTGAGGCATGTTGGCAGGGCTTTCTGACAACCAGGTTGAGCCCATTATGCTAGGCACCATACAGATATATAATAAATGTCAGTCCCTGCCCCAAGATCTTACAGTCTAAAAGACATGATGTAACAGAGGGATGAGACAAACAAGTGAGTCAGAGTGGCATGAGATGGCATAACATATAAATATAATAAGATGTGAAAATGCTTAGACAGTAGTAGTGATCACAGCTCTTTACCTGCCTGGCCATTACCATGTTGCAATTTACCATATGCGCTATGGAGGAGGTGAGTTTTGAGGAGGGACTTGAAGCAGGATAACATGATAGTTTTCTGGATTTTGATTGGGAGCTTTTCTCATGTGTAAAGGGCGGCCTGACAGAAAGAGCATGTCAGAAAAGTGGAGAATTGGGAGATCAAGGCTGGCGTTGTTGAGGGAGTGAAGGTGGGAGTCAACATTAAGATAACAGATCAGTTACTTGAAGAGGGGCTAAACTGTCGCAGGTGGGGGGCTTTGTAAGTAAGGACAGAAAGGTTGTGTTTGGTGTACTGGAAACAGGGAGCCAATGGAGAGCCTTAAAAGGGATATGTGACATAGTCAGTGCAGTGAGTCATGAAGATGATCTTAACAGCAGTATTTTGAATGGATTTGAGGAGAATGAGGTAACAGGCATTGAGGTCAGAGTGTTGATCACAGTTGTTAAGGCACAGGATGGTTAGGTCTTGGACAAAAATTTTGGCAATCTGGGCAGATGGATCACTTGATGATTATGTGTTCTGTTCATTCCCTTTGAAGCACCTGGCATTGGCCACTGTCGGAAGACAGGATACTGGGCTAGATGGACCTTTGGTCTGACCCCTTATGGCTGTTCTTATGAGAAGAAAAGTCGACTTTTGGAGATGTTGTGGAGGAAAGAAGTGGCAAGTTTTAGATATGGCCTGGGTGTGTGGGTCAAAGGACAGGGCCATGTCAAAGAGGAATCCAAGATTATGTTGTTGAGCAACAGGAATGATGATTGTGGTAGAGAAAGTAGAGGTCTTTGGTGGGGAGGGAGAATAGGTCATGTTAAGTTTCATTTGACAGCTGGACATCCACAAGGAAATGTCAGAAAGACAGGCTAAGATTTTGGGTTTAGATAGACTCAGGTCCAGAGGGGAGAGAAATTTTTGTGAATTATTAACATAAAGATGGTAAATGAGCTGCGATTATGGATGAGATTCACTCAGAGATAAGCTGTAGGAGGAGCAAAGGGGGCTGAGGATGGAGACCTGCATATATTGCCTTGTCATCAGCAGAATCTTCCTGTGGATAAAGAGTGCTTTTCTGCATTTTGCAGGTTCCCTTTCTAAGCCTGTGTTTGGTTGGGATTTACCTTCTTTTAAAAAATCTACATACTACGTTGTAAGTGGGCATTATCCCATTTAACAAATGGTCCTGAATGTAAGTATGCCAGAAAACTGGCAGATGCATTGAGTGAGATAATAAATGGCTGCATTTATTGTATTTATTTTTTTGCCCAAAGGATGTGGAAGCAGCTTTCCCATATAAAGGTAAAAAGATCTGTCATTCAGGGCTTGACATTCATAGTCAGCTGCCTATAGGCCTGCCCAGAGGGCCACCTAGCTCAGCCTTTTTGTCTGCAAAATTGGGTGGGGAAGAGGAATGCAAGAGGAGAGGGCACCACCATGGAAGGCAGAGAGAGGGGGTGGGGAAACAAGGAAAGACACAATGAGGGAGGGGAAGGATGGCAACACAAAATAGGAAGGATACATTATAATGGCCTGTAAAGGGGACAGTGTTAGCTTTTGAATTAAAAATGAGGTAGAGAGAGAAGACCAAATAGATAAAAGGAATCAAGAGGGAATCTGGGAGAGAAGACAGAATTAAAGCAATGGAAAACGGTAAAGAAAAATCAAGAAAAGACTTGACAAGCAGCAGTGTAATTAGTGACATTGATTTTTATTTTTGCACAGTATGCCCTACATTTATCCTGTTTCTGGGGAAAGTGGCTCACAGATCTGTTGATCTGCAAGTGGTAGAGAGATTGTAATGACAGAATGTTGTTGTTGAAGGGACTTGTCTCTAATTGCTGCTTACTGCTGGGCCTATAGTGCAGGGCCAAATTCTGTTGTGATTTATCCCCATGAAAGCCAACTATATCCGATGGACCTTCCTTCTGATCTCACTTACGCTGGTTGAATCACAAGTAACTTAATTCAAGTCAAAGGAGTTACACCAGCATAAAAGTGGCAGATCATCAGAATCAGACTCAGAGACAACAGTGGGGTACACAGGGCTTAAGTTAGAACTTGGCATGAAGACCACTAACTTGAAGTAAAATTCTAGTGAAGACAAGGCAGTTTGTAGTTTTCACCCAAGTTAGCAGGTCAAATAAAGAATGGGGAGAGCCTAGGGTTTTACTTAGAGTTAAATATTATGAGTTAAGAACACACCTTTTTTCCTAGTGAAGGCACAGCCTCCATTTTGTGGTCACAAGTTCATGACAGCCCCAGCTCAGAACTAGAACCCCTGTTTTATGGGACCTCAGTAGGTCAAAGTCCTTCCAGTTTTTCCTTAAGGATTGGGGCCCTCTATGGACCAGAGGTCCTGACCATTTGCTGGATCAGAAAGAAGGCTATGGATCAGGTTACTACCAGTCTATTAAACCAAAAATCTTTCTTTGCCTGAGAATCCAGTTTGAACTAGATTATGTGAATCTCTCCAGGGCATAGGCGCTGACTCCGTAGATGCTCTGGAGCTCGAGCACCCACGGAGAAAAATTAGTAGGTGCTCTGCACCCTCCGGCAGCCAAGCTTCCCCCTCCTCATCTCCTCCCCCCCACCCCCCCAGCGCTGCCTAACAGCTGTTTGGCAGCACTTAGGACTTTCCCGGACGGAGGGGGAGGAGTGGGGACACCATGCGCTCAGGCGAGGAGGCGGAGAAGGGGTGGAATGGAAGCAGGGTGAGTGCAGGGAAGAGGCGGGGCGGAGGCAGGGGCGGGGCAGGATCGAGCACCCACCAGGCACCCACCGGGTAGAGGGGAAGTCGGTGCCTATGCTCCAGGGAGTAGCTTCAAAAGGCATCCCGAGTACCTCTTAGGACAGGGGTTCTCAACATTTTCTTTCTGAGGCCGCCTAACATATTGTAAAAACTGCACGGCCCACCTGTGCCAAGACAATTGTTTTGCTGCATAGAAAAGGTCATTGTTAAGGAGTAGCAAGCAGGGCAATTGTCCAGGGCCCGATGCCACAGGAGGCACCGTGAAGCTAAGTTGCTCATGGCTCAGCTTCAGCCCCAGGTGATGGGGCTTTCCGCCCTGGGCCCTAGTGAGTCTAATGCCGGCCATGCTTGGCAAACCCCCTGAAACTTGCCCGTGGCCTGCCAGGGGACCCCAGACCGCTGGTTGAGAACCATTGTCCTAGGAAACCAGATGCATATATATTGTCCCAAACAGTTCTTTGAAGATCATAATTCTTTCCAAATATTGCATTAATTATGTCTTCTTTGTAAAAAAGTTCCATACAGTCCCCCAATAATACATAAATCTTTGCATTTGAATACAGTGAACTCCTAAACTACTTAAGCCTAATACAGTAGGGTTTAACTTAGTTCAGTAAGGTTTATCCAGTATTTTGTCATGTCTGTCATACAATGTTCCCCTAGAACTTTATACTTAATTTCTTATGTCTTTAATTTGAGGAATGTAAAAGGTGCTGCCGTAGTTTAGAACCATGACAGTAATCAATTTAGCAAATAGTTTGGGAATAAAGCCATCTCTATTAGAATAATATTTCTAAAATAACATAGTAGTATGAATATATGATTTTAAGGTAAAGGGAAAAAATTGAAGGTTTTAATTTCACAATGTTTTTAATTTAGAAATACAACTGAAAAATGAAGCATGTGCATTCCGTGAGGAAGCTGTGCAACACCTCGAGGACGCTACTGAAGCTATTAAGAAACTGGTAACATAAAACCTAAAAGTATAAAGTATTTAGAGTCACTTGTATATGAGAAAGATTTACAGTGTGAAATGAGTGAAATGAATATTTTACTATTGTATAATAAGCAACGTTCTGCTCTGAAGGTCATATTCTCCCGTCAGAGAAGGGAAGACAACTCCAGCTGAAGTCAGTGGAAGCTGTGCGTGCACATTGCAAAGTGCACAATTTGGCCCATATAATATAACCCAACTAATCCAAACCCTACCAAGATAAATCACACAGCCAGGGAAAATGTGGGGTTCTGTTACTTTGGAGCAGGGGCAGATGTAACCTCCCAGTTCAATGGGTGTACTATACTACATCCAGCCCTGCTCCTGCTCCCTCTGCTCCACATCTGGCCCTGCTCCCCTTCTCATCTTCCCCCCGGATGTAAGGAAGTTGCCATTGCAGCTTGGAGTGGGCAGGAGCATACTAATGAGGTACCCGTGCCCCAGTGGCAGTGGCACAGGCTCCCCCTCCCCCTGGCTTTCCCCACACCACAGCTCCCTGCCAGGCTGGACAAGGAGAGCAGCCTGACTTGCCCCTTCTGCCCCTCACCTAAATCCTTAATGCTGTCTGCTTATTCAAGGCTTCCTGTTGGTCCATGGCACTGAGAGGAGCTACAGTGGGTTCTGGCAGGAGGGCCAGGAAGGCAGAGTTGGACCTGGATGCTGGCCATGCTCCCCCTAAGCAGGAGTGCTCCCTGTCTACCCTCTATACCTTCCTGTTGGCTCGAGGCTTCCCACCGGTGCTTGGCACTGAGAGGAGCTGCTGCAGGTTCTGGCAGGAGAAGGGACTTGGGTACCAGTTGAGAAACATGAGATGCAGGCATGGAAGTGCACGTGTGGGCTTGATTTCTGTGGGTGCAGTTGCACTGAAGTCAAGAGAGGAAGGATGCTCTTGTGGTCAATGCAATGGATTGGGACTCCAGATCTGGGTTCCAGGTGCTCTCACAGACTTCCTATTTTGGTTTAGAGCAAGTGATTTAGGCCCCAGTCTTGCAATGAGCTTTTGTGGGTGGAACCTCACTGAAATGAATGGGGCTCCACATGAGTGCAAAGTCTGCTTGTGAAGAGCTCTTTGGAGGATAAGGGCCTTATTCTTTCACTTAATCCCATCTGTATGAATGAAAAAAATACCTCTATACCTCATAGGGATATTGTGAGGATACATTCATTATTGATTGTGAGTTGCCCAGATGCTACAGTGATGAGCACGATAGAAAAGCCTGTATTAAAAAATAAAGCAAATACGTTATTTTCACCTAGATGTTTTGCCCTCTGACCCCAATGCACTCTTTCCTGGAGCAACTCTGTGTCCTTCACTACAGAGAGACAAGAACTTCCATGTGCATGGTTAGGGAGTCATCTGTGATATTTCTTAACTGGGAATGGCTGTTCATACATGATTGGCATCTGTCATAAGGCCACAGTAGACATTAAAGCCGAAGTGGTTTCAAATAAAAGACGTTTTAAAAAATCTCTTTAATTTATCCGCTGGTAAATGTAAATCTCTTATTAAACTCTCCTTTCCTCCTTCACTACTACTCCAACTCACCTATTTCAACCCTCCTCTTCAGTAATTCATCATTAAGGCTGCAATTCTGTCACGGAGGTTGCAGAAGTCATGGATTCCATGACTTTCCACCACCTCCATGACTTTTGCAGCTGTAGTGGGTGGTGTGGCTGACCCCAGGGCCGCCAGAGCAGCTGGCCATGGGGCCAGCTTCTTGGGCGCCCCGTGGCCAGCCACACTGGCTGCTGCTGGAGCAGCCCCGGGGCCAGCCGCACTGACCGCTGCTCGGGCGGCCTCGGGCAGCTGGCTCCGGGGAGCACCCAAGCAGCGGTTCTGGGGGCGGCCCCCGGGAAGCGCCCGAGCAGCAGGCACCGGGACCTCAGAGCAGCGGTTTGCTGAGGGCAGTCAGCCCCCTCGGCCAGTGCAGGGGCTAGCCATTGGTCCCTGGGACCCCCCAGAGCAGTAGCACCCCCTGGCCCCAGGAGCTGCTAAGTTTTAGTCCGTGGTATTTATATAGTAAAAGTCATGGACAGGTCATGGGCCATTAATTTTTGTTTATTGCCCGTGATCTGTCCATGACTTTTACTAAAAATACCCATGACTAAATCTTAGCCTTATTCATCTTTTTAATCAACTTATTCATGAGTTATTTCTATGTCACTAGCTCAGTTCAGTAAAAGTGTTTTCTTTGCCACTTTTACTACAAATTGAGGATATAATTCCTCTGCAGTGAAACCTTCATATTTTCATTGTGTTTCTTGTATATTATTGCCAACTCTTCAGTCTTTCTGCACTTAAGGAGAGCAGTGTGTACTGGGTGTACGTGTAGGCATGTAGAATTGAGTATTTGAGGAATGGGCTTGGGCTACCTCTTTTCTTTCCATCTTGCTTAGGCTGAGGAAGATAGCTGTTAGCAAAACTGAAGGGAAGTCACAAAAAGGCAGGTCAGGCATTAGGCATAGGTCTTGTAGGCAACCGCCTAGGTCACCACTTATTTATGGACCAGCCACGCTTCCCCACCCACCTCCAGCTGGAAACTGTATCAGCACAGCACTGATCCAACTCCCCACCCCCACTGTACAGTTTCAGGGGGTCTGCCCCTTTAAGGACTCCTCTCAGCAGTGACTCCAGCCTAGCTTTGATGGGTGCCTATTTAAGGGTGCCTCCAACACACATCCTAGTAGTCCACAGCTAGGAGCTGACCCGCCAGTTTGCCAGCCCAGGATTTGAGGGGTTTTTTCTGACATTTAAATGATCCCCCCCAAAACAGAAGCTGAGAGCCAGGATCTGCCCCCAACAATGTAGTTCTGGCGCAGCTGCTCCCCCAACACAGCTTTTGGAGTGGGGAGAGGGTCTGCCCCTTTAAGGACTGCCCCACATGAGAATCCTGGAGCTGCCACACCAACATGGCTCTGGCCAGCCCTCCATGGGACAAGGTTTTTTGGAGGACAACTGGAGGGTGGGAGTGCCTAGGCTAGAGTAGCCATGTATAAAGGGGGAGAATTAAGAGTTTAGAAGTGATTGAGATTGAATCTAACCTTTGCGTGATCATCTATTTGTTAATTGTCAGGAAAAATTAAGAAGACATACCCTTGAACTTCTAGAAGAGGAGACCATCAAAAATAGTAATCTCCGTTTAAAACTCCAGAATCTTCCAGAAATGGTGACCAAGGAGTTGGAAGGTAGTGTCAAGTTAACCAACTCCGAGAATATAAGTGGGGAGACAAAATGTATCCCTAAAGTAAGAGACTCGCAGCTGGGGACCTATAGTTGACAGTTCCTACAGTAATGCATTAAAGATTACAGAAAATAAGCCATATTCAGATTGTTGATATACATGTTCTGTTTTGTTTTTGGTTTTTTTTGCAACAACTGCACATGTTATTTTTCTAGCTCTTGTTGCTGCGGCCTGTGACTCCAATACTGCTAAAATAAATCAATTACAGACTGCACTGAAAAACATCACGTCTGAAATCGAATCACTGAATCAGAAACAAATCCTTTGTGAAACCCAGAATGCTGCTATGTGGTATGTATGTATTTGCTTCAAGTTTCAGTAAATCATATTGGTAGAGGATTAAGGAGAAATGAAAGAGCCTGGTGAACAGTGCTTGTCCCTTGCTTCAGCAGTGAGCTGAAAATTTTCCTAGGCAGCTCTTTGCTGCAGTAGCAGCTCTGTTTTGAAGATCTTTTGTGTCACTGCCTGATGCCAACTGCCCCCTGCTGTAATGATAGCCTGGCTTATAGGAAAGTGACTGCAGATCTGGCTATGGTGACAGTGGCAGGGGCTGGAGAGCCTTCTGCCTGCAACAATGAATGTCAGAGGACAGTCAGAAGTAAAGATAGTTTTGAATTTGCAGCCCCAGATCACCACCTGTGGGAGAGAACTCTGAGTTAGGTGTTTATACTGAGACATCCCCCTAATGCTTTGGGGGGCAATGCCAAGCATAGCTGTGTCAGCATAACCTCCTAGTATAGACACAACATACACTGAGAGAAGGAGGAGTTCTGCCAGTATGGGAACACCACTTCTCCAAACATTAGTGATGACAACAGACGCCCTACGCTGGGGATTTTGTCCTCATAGCTATCCTGGCGAGGGAATGTGAATTTTTCACATCCCTGAGTGACATAACGATATTGGTATAAACTTTAATTGTAGACCAGGCCAAAATCTCTGCAAACACCCCCCTCATGAAAATTCCTCTTCCACATTGTCCCATTGGGATGTGGGGGCATTTGCTTTGTCCATGCCAGATTTCATGTTCCTTTTACTTTCTGCCAAGGAGTTAGAGTTGTTCAAAAAGAGATCATAGTGTAGTTTCTGACAGCAGGAAAACTGATATATTTTTCATTCCTTCTGTGTTGGAAAACAGTTAATCTATTTTGTATTAAACTTTCAGAAAATATTCACACCTGAAGAAGTAAAACTTTGAGAATGCTATAAGCAATTGAAAATGAACCCTTAAAATGGACACGCTTAGACAGTCTTAATTACAGGCAATTCTATATGCACTACTGTACCTATATTATATATATATTATATATATTTTATATATATATATGGTGCTATACTTGTCAGAGTCATTAATGTGCGCTTTACTTTGTTGAAAGGTAGAAAATAAAGGTTCAGGTCTAGAGGTACACTGCAGTGTTTTTACTGACTTCAGCAGGCTTTGGACCAGGACTTGAATCCTTATGGCAAGTATGCAGTATAATGTCTCTGATTTATTTTTGCCAGTAAGGAGCAAGAGTGGCTGTGGGTCCAGCATGGAGAAGCTGTAGACTTACTGAACCAGCAGATGGCACAGAAAGCTAACACAAATATACTTTTAAATGAGTTTTGCAACAAAAAAAGGGATGCAGAACAAGAAATAATCAAGTTAATGAATGCTGTGCAAGAAGTGAAAGATGTTCTAGCTAAAGAAATAAAAATATTTAATGATGAAGAAGAAATGTGGGCTAGAAGGGTAAATATCATGCGCTGTACTCTAGACTCATAAACGTATACAGGTTAATATAGCTGCAAAACTGAAATGGTTTTAGGAATTATACTGAAATGTTGATGTTTGTTCAGTGCCTAGAACAATGGGGTCCATGAGTAGGGCTCCCGAGTACTATGATCATACAAATAATAAATCATAATAATATTTATGCTAAACATTTTACACAGTTTGCTCTCATGGAGTCAAATTATGCCTTCATACCACTACAACAGAAAAGTGACTTCCTAACAAATCTTTATATTGGAGTGGGGAGCTGGGGTGCAACACACACTATGGAATTTAAGAGAATACAAGAGCTTTTATATATATATATATATATATATATATATTAGTGTGTGTGTGTGTGTGTGTGTGTATATATATATTGCCTATTGAATTCTGACTCCTCCTGTTTAATTACTTTAATATGAGGAGAGAGAGAAAAGAAAAATATATTTATTTTATATTTTGTCTTACTGACTTGATTTCTGTTTTGAAAAATGCCATAAAATACTTCTTAAAGGATGTTATATTCTTTTAGTTTGACAAAAATATTTTTCTGCAGAACAAATTATAAGCCTAGTACTGCCAGGACCTAATCACGTGCCTAATTTTATGCACTGTGAGTAGTCCCGTGTAAGTTAGTGGGACTGTTTATAGCAGGGGTAGGCAACCTATGACACGGGTGCCAAAGGCGGCACGCTAGCTGATTTTCAGTGGCACTCACACTACCTAGGTCCTGGCCACCGGTCTGGGGGGCTTTCCATTTTAATTTAATTTTAAGTAAAGCTTCTTAAACATTTTAAAAACCTTATTTACTTTATATACAAAAATAGTTTAGTTATATATTAAAGACGTATAGAAAGAGACCTTCTAAAAATGTTAAAATGTATTACTGGCATGCGAAACCTTAAATTAGAGTGAATAAATGAAGACTCGACACACCACTTCTGAAAGGTTGCCAACCCCTGGTTTATAGCATATAAGTCTTTGCTGGGTCAGAGCCTAAATTAATACTGTGTCCCTGTAGAAAGTTCTTTTCTTCTAGTATAATTTTCCCCTTAGTATAACACTTTTTATTGAAAGGCTCCAGAGATTTCCCTATTTACAAATATAGAGACTTTCTTTTTTAGTTAAGCAATACATAGTAGCTTGTAAAACTGGTTATATTTTTAAATGTAGAATGCAGAGATGAAAACAAAACTTGATCTTCAGAAGATAAAAACTTCAGAAAAAAAGGATGAATTTGAAAACTTGTCCCTAAAGCTATTGGCTGTGCAGTCTGAGATAGCTGAAAATACAACGGTAAGGAGAAAATAACTAGATTCTAGCAACAGAGTTCTTATTTCAATGCAAATTTTTACTGTAAAGAGCATGAACTTTTAATTTAATAGCTGGACAAATTGGAGGGATTTGAGAGAAGAGGGCTGGAGAGACCAACTTCTATGAAGAAAGAATAAAAGAGCTAAGGACTTGTCTACATGAGGAAATTAACTGGCATTATTAACCAGTAATTATTCCATAATAAAGTCACTTTTGGTCTGGAATAGAGTGTCCATGTGAAGGAATGATACCAGTATTGCTATAGCAGAATAATTGTTCTGCTATAGCTATGGCAGTCAGTTTTCCCATGCAGACATGCACTTTATATACGTACAAAGGCTCAGCTAGATGATGACACGGGCCCCAATCCTGTAACTGGCACCAGATGATTGCCCAAGCAGAGTCAGTTGCAGGATCAAGGCTAACGAGGAGAAATGACAAATTGTAAATACTTGATGGCTAAAAATACCAAACAGGAGAAGGGGTTATTTAGTGTGGTCCAAGGTGGCATAACTAGGAGCAATGGGAATAATAGAAAGGAGACTCAGGAACGAGATCTTGGCAATGAGATGTATTAGAATATAGAATAATCAACCAAAGGAAGTGATGGAAGTCCCATTGCACAGGACTCTCAAAGGTAAGTTGGACAAAATAACACAGCTCCCATTGATGCATGAATAAAAACAATATAGGGCATCTCAAGATCTGGGAAGTGAGAGCTAATAGGATGAAAAGAGTAATTGGGATTTCTATGCTTTCCATGCAATACTGGCTACCATTTTTACCCCATATAGTCCAAAAACAGTTTTCCCTTGTTTTTTCAGACGAATAACTTCTCTTAAAAATGTAGGGAGAGATCAGTGTCTTCCTCTGTTCTCTTACCCTATGTCTTCACTGCAGCAGTAACTTGAGTTATCTACACTTTAGTTAATTCCTCTTGAGTTAGGCCTGTCTACACTTAAAATTTAGGTCAATGTAGGTACAGTGCTCAAGGATGTGAAAAATCCACAGCCGTAGCTGTGACAACCTATCTCACAGTGTAGATGCAGCTAGGAATGTTTCCATCAACTCAGGCCTGGTCTGCACTATGCAGTTAGTCAACATAAGCTGCTTTGCGTCAACCTAGCTGTGAAAGTCTCTTCATGTAACATTTGACTCCCGCTGACGTTAGTGCCTCTGTATGCTGATTTAGTAACACCCCCCCGCCCCCCCCCCCCCAGCAGCACAGAGTCACGGTCAATGTAATTAGACCAACACAGTGTCAGTGTAGACACTGGGTTGCTTACATCGACTGTCACTTGCTTTGAGGAACCGTCCCATGATGCGCCACCCTGACAGTGCAATCGATATAAGTGCTCCTGGTGAGGACCGTGCACTGTCGACCCATGGAGTCAAGTGTGCACACACACAAGCGATTTAATAACTGCAGTGGCTGTATGCTGACATAAATTAGGTCTGCATAGGTAGAGCAGACATGGCCTTAGCTACCATCGCTTGGGGAGGTGATGTTTCTACAATGACGGAAAACTCCTGCCATTGCTGTAGTTTGCGAGTACACTATGGAGTTGTGCTGGCACAGCTATGGTGCCACGGCTATGCTCCTACAGTCCCCGTAGGGTAGATGTGGTGAAATAACACATGAGCAGCACAAAGTGACTGGATTAGCAGCTGATGGGTCGGCCCATACTTCCTGATCAGTCAGCCCATACCTCCTGATAGGTCAGCCAACTTGAGTTAAAAGCGCTACTGCATTTGTTAAGGTTTGTGTGTGTGGACAGGAGTTGCGTTAGGGGCTGAACTCAAATTATAATTCAAATTAACTCTGCAGGGAAGACAAGTTAGAGGATAGAGTTTGTAGCTCAAAGATCTTTAAATCTCTTTTGGTTACCACTGTGACTCGGTTTATTAACACTGTTAGTGATAAAATAGAGTAAATATAGCAAAGCACTGGCTTGACTAGTACCTTAAATATCTTTTTTTTGTATATTGGCTAATGGTTTTGCTTGTGACATTTCAGAATGAATATTAAAAAGTTACACAAAAATCATATGCAAAAATTACATGGTCTTTAAAAAAGATAAGAAGTAGCAGTAAATGAATTAGGTATCAGTACTAACTAATTTAATTTTTAATAGATTATTTTTAATGAGAAAGTTCAGATAGCACAACTGCAAGAAATAAACGAACAACTATCAATGGAATTAGAACTTAAAATGACAGAAAAGCTGGAAGTCTGCAAAAGGAAGTAAGTGATTTGATTCTTTGTTCTCTTTGCTAAACTTGTATCAGCATTTAATATTTCTGTAATCTTTAAGGAGTTAACAGTATTTGTTTGTAACCAGCCAGATTTAATAAATTATTTGAATAATTAAATATATAGAATGGTAAATAACTTCAAGTCAGCTATTGTATTTATAAATGTAGCTTTGGCATCTAATCTGTGCACTGGTTGCACAATCCAGTGCTATTCCTGGGAATCAAACTACCCCTCTTTCTAAAATATTGCAGGTCACCTGTCAGTCTTTCTGTTTGTGTGATTGTTTATAAAGACACAGAATGGCTGACTTAAATCAAAATAGCAATATTTTAGGGGCCAGTCCAGTGCTCATGGAAAGAATCCCACTGACTTCAATTGACTTCAGTGGGCACACACACACGAAAAGTAACTCAAATGATATATTGGTGAATTTGAGGTAGTTGCCATGGAGTAAATATTCACATACAGTGTACATAGGGCCAGAATTGTGCCCAGCTGCTCTGCGTGTGTGGGCTGGGGAAGGTACACATCACCACCAATGCACTCTGTTGCCCTCCTGCACAGCTACAATCCCTGTGCTCTGTAGGGCAGGGACTACCCCCTCCATGTGCTCCCAAAGGTAAAAGACACCCCAAAGGGGCAGGGAGGAAGTTGAGCCATGGATTGCTTTAAATGGCACTACTGAGCTCATCATTTGGCTCCCAGATTACCCCGACTGAAGGGCTATAGTGAAATGTACGCATTCTCTGATCTTTTTAACAGTTTTGAAATTAAGTGTTTTTTCAGCTGATGGAAAAATACAACATGGGAATTTTCTTCGCAAATCAGATTTCCAGTTGAAATCCAAGATCTTGCCTCCACCCATGGCCAGTACCTGATGCTTTGGAGGAAGGCAAGGGCACCTAACCGTAGGGAAAATATTAATCCTGGGAGCCCTGTGTAAATGAGCTTATTGCCTTGAACCCTGAAGTTTGACTACCCTTTTCCTAGCTGGCATAACTACACGTGTCATTATTAGTAATAAAACTATTCCGTTCTTTTCAAAATCTAGCTGCAGTCCAGTACCCGAACATGGTCCTGACCTGCCAACATTTTTGTACATGCTTCATTTTACTACCATGAGTGTTGACTTCAGTGGGACTATTCATGGTAATAAACTGAAGCACATGTATATGTGTTCACAGGCTCAGGGCCTTTGACATGTTGCAGTGAATTTCACTGGCTGATATGACAAAAGCATTCCCTTTATATGACTGATTTTTTATAGTCGCCAAAGTGCGTGAGGTGCCTTTTTTGCTCTACATTTTCTTTCTCTAGCTCCACCTCATATTATATAATGGGCAAGGGCCTTAGTCAGTTAAACTGAAGACCTGCTGCAATATGTTCCTTCTTTCCCTGTGTTTGGCACAGATCCCAAAGCCCAAGCCACGTGGGGTTCTCAAGTTTCCACATTTCTTTGTTATGAAGCCACCAGTTTTTCTCCTCTTCCTTTCTTAAATTGTTTCCTCCTTTGTCAGATTTCTGCCTTCTCACATTTTTCCTCTAGCTAGGAGGATGGGCCAGCTGGCTCTTTGCTTGACCATGGTCAATCCTGCATGAGGCGCAAGGAAAGTGAATAGCTGTCATGCTTCTCCTCCCCTTTCTAAGACACGCAAGCACACAACATCCATCAGAAGCAAGGCTTATGAATTTGTTTTCAATTTGTATTCCATCCACAAGGCTGATATCACTGGGTATGTCTACACTGCAGTCAGAGGTGTGATTGCAGCTTAGGTAGACCTCCTTAGCACTAGAAGTTAAAATTAGTAGTGAAGATGCATCTAGTATAGCTCACACTGAAGTCTGTGCTGCCACATCTTCACTGCTATTTTTAGCAAGCTAGCTAGATCACAGCTGGTGCAGGTATGTCTACACATGCCGCTATCAAATCTCCGGTCGCAGTGTAGACGTACCCATTGTCACTGGCTGGCTTTATCTGCTTCACAAGTTGTATATTAGTCAGGTGTGTACCTGGGAAGCGCCCACTGCTGAGTAGAAAATCTCTGTATTTGATAAAAGTTCAAGGTGCATTCAAAAAAATTGAATGTTGTGTTTACACTAAAGGTATGAGAGTAAGAACATGTAACATTTAATGGGCTATTGGTCATAGTTCTTTGTTCATGTTCACTCCTTAATGTGTCTGCATTGGCTTTGCTTCATAGATATGACCTCGATTCTGACCTACTCCTTTTGCAATCAACAATTGCCCGAGAAAGAAAGAATCTAAATATTGATACAGCAAAGGTAAGAAGCAGAAGATCTATTTTTTACTACTTCATTGGTTTTCAAAATATATGAAATGTTTGAGATATAGGACCAGAGTTTATAAAAATGCCCGAAAAATGACACGAAAGGCAGGGTTTCTCAAATGCGGCTACCAGTGGCTTTTCTTGCGGCCACAGCCTCCTGGGCTGTGATGACGGGGAGGGCAAAGCAGCGGCCCCTCCCCCTCCCTGCTGCTTCTGGATGGACTGCCTTAGTGTTGTCTGCTGGGGCTGCAAGCAGGGGTTGGGCCCTGCCCCCCCTGTGGAGGCAGCTGGGGCACAATGCTGGAGGAGCAGGCAGCTGGTGAGTCCCCCACCTTCCCAAGCATAGTGGGGCTCAGGCTTTGAGCTTCACCCCTGGGGTGGTGAGGCGGCAGGCTCCAGCCACAGGGCTTCGGGCTCCGTCTCTGGACGCACAGCTTCAGGTTCCATCCCCAGCCACAGGGCTTTGGGCTCTGGCTACGGGGCTTCAGGCTCTGGCCTCCCTCTGTCTCCCCTTGCCCCCACCAGGGGCTTAATTTGTCCACAGGCTTGCTGGGGCTGAGCAAGCTTTCTGTGAGAAGTGATAAGTGTGTGTTTGTTAATATCACTTTTTATAACAGACATACTGGCTAGCAATAAATACATTACAATGATTTGGACGTGTGTATGTGCATATTTATTTGTTTTTCCTAAAGCTAATTAAGTATTTTAGGAAAAAGTGTGAGATCGGCCACTAGCAAGAGTTGATGGCTGCACTCTGAGGCCACCAAAAAGTGTGTCCTGAGAACCCCTCTAAACAGCCAACAGGAATCATGAATAAGGCTCTGTGTTTGCTACAGAAGTCACGGATTCTGTGACCTCGGTGACTTCTCCAGCGGCTGGTGTGCCTGGTCCGGGGGGGGGTCACCTGAGCAGCTCAGGCAGCCCCTGGGCCAGTCGCACTGGCTGCTGCTGGGGCAGTCTCACCCACCCTGCCCCCGAGCAGCAGGAGTTTGGGGGGGAGGATGGGGGTTGGGGTGCAGGGTGGTGCTTACCTAGGGCAGGCTCCCCAGAAGGGCTACAGCAATGGTTCGGACCCCTAAGGGGGTCATGAGATTATTACATGGTGGGGGGTCACGAGCTGTCAGCCTCCACCCCAAACCCCGCTTTGCCTGCAGCATTTATAATGGTGTTAAATATATAAAAAAGTGTTTTTAATTTATTAGGTGTGGGGGGGTCACACTCAGAGGCTTGCTATGTGAGAGAGGTCACCAGTACAAAAGTTTGAGAACCACTGGGCTACAGGAACTCCCTTCCCTCAGCTCCTAGCTCCACATGCTGCCTCTGCCGGCAGGCATCATCTTCGCAGCTCCCATTGGCCGCGGTTCCCAGCCAGTGGGAATGGCAGAACCGGGGCTTGTGTCGGAGCAGAGGCAGCACATGGAGCTCAGGAGCCTGGTAGGGAGCCTGCTCCAGCCCCACCAACCCTTCTCCCTGAGCACCCGTGCGCCCCCCCCTCCCCAAGCACCCGCCATGCACCCCAGGCCATCCCCCTGAGCCGCCCCCTCCCCCCAAAGTTTTAGTCGGGGTATATAATAAAAGTCACAGACTGGTCCCAACCTATGACCGGTCCGTGACTTTTACTAAAAATACCCATGACTAAAATGTGGCCTTAATCATGAACAACTGGCCTTTTTTACAAGTTCACATTATAGAATCATAGAATCTCAGGGTTGGAAGGGACCTCAGGAGGTCATCTAGTCCAACCCCCTGCTCAAAGCAGGACCAACCCCTACTAAATTATGATGTGTCGTTTGTAATTAGCTTTTGTATACAAGTTTCATAGTGGTAGCTGTGTTAGTCTGGTATCAGCAAAAACAACGAGGAGTCCCTGTGGTACTTTAGAGACTAACAAATTTATTTGGGCATAAGCTTTTGTGGGCTAGAACCCACCTCATCAGATGCATGGAGTGGAAAATACAGGAGCCTGTCTTGTAGTAGGCTATCCCTACTCAACTTGTGCTACATTGATGACATCATCATTATCTGGACCCATGGGAAGGAGGCTCTTGCGGAATTCCACCAAGATTAACAATTTCCACCCCACTATCAACCTCAGCCTGGATCAGTCCACACAAGAGGTCCACTTCCTAGACACTACAGTGCTACTAAGCGATGGTCACCCTATACCGGTCATCCTATACCGGAAACCTAGTGACCGCTATACTTACCTACATGCCTCCAGCTTTCATCCAGACCACATCACACGATCCATTGTCTACAGCCAAGCTCTAAGATACAACCACGTTTGCGCCGATCCCTCAAACAGAGACAAACACCTACAGGATCTCTGTCAAGCATTCTTAAAACTACAATACCCACCTAGTGAAGTGAAGAAACAGGTTGACAGAGCCAGAATGGTACCTGGAAGTCACCTACTACAAGACAGGTCCAATAAAGAAAGTAACAGAACGCCACTAGCCATCACCTACAGCCCCCAACTAAAACCTCTCCAGAGCATCATCAAAGGATAATCCCTCACTCTCACAGACCTTGGAGGACAGGCCAGTCCTTGCTTACAGACAGCACCCCCCAACCTGAAGCAAATTACTCACCAGTAACTACACACCACACAACAAAAACACCAACCCAGGAACCAAACCCTGCAACAAACACCGGTGCCAACTCTGTCCACATATCTATTAAAGGGACACCATCAGGGACTCATTCACCTGCACATCTACCAATGTGATATATGCCATCATGTGCCAGCAATGCCCCTCTGCCATGAACATTGGCCAAACCAGACAGTCTCTACACAAAAGAATAAATGGACACAAATCTGACATCAGGAATCATAACATTCAAAAACCAGTAGGAGAACACTTCAATCTCTCTGGTCACTCAATAACAGACCTAAAAGTGGCAATTCTTCAACAACAAAACTTCGGAAACAGATTCCAACGTGAAACTGCAGAACTGGAATTAATTTGCAAACTGGACACCATCAGATTAGGCCTGAATAAAGACTGGGAGTGGTTGGGTCATTACAAAACCTAAACCTAATTTCCCCGATACTAATTTCCCCTACTGTTACTCACACCTTCTTGTCAACTTTCTGAAATGGACCACTCTCATTACCACTTCAAAAGTTATTTTTCCTCCCTTGGTATCCTGTTGTCAGTTGAATTGTCTCGTTAGACTGACCTCACACTTGGTAAGGCAACTCACACCTTTTCATGTATTTATACTTGCTCCTGTATTTTCCACTCCATGCATCTGATGAGGTGGGTTCTAGCCCACAAAAGTTTATGCCCAAATACATGTGTGAGTCTAAGGTGCCACAGGAACTCCTCGTTGTTTTTGTATATAAGAAATTTTGGTTTAATAGGACTATAAATACAGCGCAAATCTATTAGCCATAAATAACTGCAAAATACCTGTGATCTGATCTGTTAATAGGTATAATTTATATAAGCAGCATTATTTTATGTTGTAGTTTGTATACAGAAAGTGTATTTCTTGATCAGAGCTACTTTTTGTCACATTTGTATTGTGTTATATTTGTGGGTGCACTCTAGGTTAATATTCTAAAATTGGACTCATTTGTTATTAAGTAATCACTTGGACCCAGAGGCTGCTAGTGAGTGAGCCGTCACACCTGCACAGAGCCTCATTGACTGCAATTATTTGCAAAATTGGGGCCTGACAAGGCACAACCCTTTGCGTGTTCAGGGTTTAAAGAGCATTTGTTTTATTTTGATACATGTTTGTTTTAGGGGACAGAAAACATATCCGTGGAATCAGACAAATTTTACAGCAGGTATTATTTTCGATGTGCCCTGCTATAGCATTGGGTTTGAGTTGTTTACATAGGAGCAAAGTAATAAACTCTAAATAAGTGCGTCTCAGTGCAATGACAAAAGGTGAAATAGTATAACTGACCATGGTCTATAAACTGAGCATGTTTTTCACCTTTTGGATTTTACTGCTGTTTCATCCTCTAGTTTTCAATACATGCCCTTTCCTTAAAATGGCTCACTCTTAGGCAAATGAACTTATTTCTCTAGTAGCTATCATCAGGTAAAATTGAGGACCCGAATTCAGTGGTACAGCTCTGGCAGCTTTTTTTTTTTAAATCACTCCCATGATTCAAAGCAGGCATAAACCTGACTTAACCAGCCAGTTAAGTTGGGTTTAAGGCTTTTGTCTGTAGCTGGAGCAGCACAAAGCAGTCAGAGTGGACTTGTGAATATTTCCTAGTGTCTGTTCCAAAGAAGCCATGCTACAGTGGAGCTGAAGATTGGGTGAAGCAATAACTCTCATCTGCTGTATCTCACAGGGTGTGATATTTTCTGAGAGTCACTTTGTTACCCACTGCTTCCAGTGAGAGGGAGTCTAAATTGTAATAACTGGGTGTCAGCGCCCTGACATGGCCAGCCACTCAGGCGTTCTTCTCTGGGCTCATGCCAGCCCTAACTTTGCCTTGCAGATTAATACTAGGTGCAACCCAGTCCCTGAGCTCCTCTGAAGTGTCCCCCAGTAGTATCTGGCTTCTGTCATGGGACACTCACAGAAATTACTAGGTAAGCTGTCTCCAGGGGAACAGTATACACACAGCTTGACTGGTACAAATCAGTATGAGGTCCTTTATAACATTCCTGGGCTGAGCTGTATTTGTAAGGAAACAGTCATAAGTGTATTATCAAAGATTAAGATTGAAGAGATACTGAGCCAGGATGATGGAAACATAAATGGTTACATAAAATAAATAAGTATAACACTTCTTATAGTCTGAACTTAACTTTAGACAACTAAACATCTGTCTGAAAGCAGTTTTATCTCACCCAAAGCTTTTTTCCAACATCACTAACCAATATGGCTAGGATCCAACTTTCATGAATGCAAAAAGGGCTGTTCTTTTTGCTTCCTCAGTGAAAGATAACAAAGATGTCCTCTTGCCTTCCAAGTTCCTCTTATATGCCAAAGACCGCTGTTTTTACCCCCATAGTCAGGATGACTGACCCTTGTGGGTCTTTTCCTGGGATGCTGGCTCCAAGGTGTCTTCACATACTCCTGCTTAGTCTGCAGGCAGATTTGGCTTCCATTATGTTGGCTTATCATGCTTTATCTACATAGCCAGCAGAGAGACAGGTGGATCATTGTCCTTTGTCTGACCCCAAACCTGTTTGTCAGCTCTACCTTGGACACCAATTTTGGGACATATACACAGCTCCTTAAATAGTATCTGTACATATATCTTGTAACAATTAATATCAGTATGTTATAGGCTTTGCTAGTTGGTATTGAGGGATTCTTAGGGTCACACAGGGGTGCTGTGAAGTTTAATTAATGTAGAAGTCTCTCAGATTTTCTGATGGAAGGTGATGTGGCAGTACAAAGTATTATTACTATGACTATTAGATATATGTAAAATAGATTGGGAATTAGAATGAATATTTAGTAACTATCTTTGGTTTTTATTTCTAGGCTAAGGAAGAATTAAGTACAGTTGAAGGCCTGAATAGAAAACTTAAACATGAAAATAAATTTATAAGTAGCCAATATCGGATATTACTGGAGGAAGAGGAAAACTTACATACAAGAAGGAACGAGGCAGCAACAGAGTAGGTTTAAACTGTCAATTTCTTAATTCTGAGAATTAAAAAGGTTGTAGAGCAGTTTTTAAACTAAAAGCTGAGGGAAAGCCGACAGGTATGGAGGATCATGTGGTTTGGACAGATGTTCCGTAGGGGAAGATCTATTAATGGAGATTCTCTGTATCTTAGTAAGGAGGAGAGGATGGAACATGATAAAATACAGGTAGGATCTGATAACAAACAGCCAAATGAAAAAGAGTCCCATTCAGTTATATCACATAATGGCAGCTAAAAAGTGACAGTTTTTAAGTGCTTATATACAAATGCTAGAAGTCTAAATATTAAGATGTGTGAACTTGAGTACCTTGTATTAAATGAGAATATTGATGTAATAGGCATCACTGAAACTTTGTGGAATGAGGCTAGTCAATGGGACACAATAGTATCAGAGTACAAAATATATCAGAAGGACAGAATAGGTTGTACTGGTAGAGGAGTGGCACATATGAACAAAAGTGTAGAGTCAAATGAAGTAAAAATCTTAAATGAACCAAACAGTACCATCGAATCTCTATGGATAGTAATTCCATGCTTGAATAATAAGAATATAGCAGTAGAGATATACTACTGATCAGGATGGTGATAGTGACTGTTAAATGCTCGGGGAGATTAGAGAAGCTATAAACTTAATAATAATGGGGAATTGCACCTATCCCCATATTGACTGGGTACATATCACTGTGACAGGTTCCCTGGGGCACAGCTGGAACTGGGGTATCACTGAGCCTTCTGTCATAACAACCTGGGCTCCCTCACAGAATCACAGAATATCAGGGTTGGAAGGGACCTTAGGAGGTCATCTAGTCCAACCCCCTGCTCAAAGCAGGACCAATCCCCAATTTTTGCCCCAGATCCCTAAATGGCCCCCTCAAGGATTGAACTCACAACCCTGGGTTTAGCAGGCCAATGCTCAAACCACTGAGCTATCCCTCTCATACTGTGATGCTGTGACAAGCTGCAAACCTCTCCAGGTCCTGCACTTACCCAGACACCCACAGCCAGGGACACACGCAGCTGAGTTACATGAATGCTTCTCCTAGCCACTCATGAACCAACAATAGAGAGGCTCCAGCCAGTTCCCCACAGCTCCCCAACCTGACCAGTGTACATTTATTACCCAGTTTGACACTTCTACAAAGGAAAGTGGACATGTGCCAGCTTTCGTACACTGAGCACATTCCCCAAGCACTTCAAGCAAACCACACTGTTTTAGGTAAAATATAAAACAGATTTATTAACTACAGAAAGATGGATTTTAAGTTATTATAAGTAATAAACATACAGATCAAAGTTGCTTACCTAAGAAATAAAAATAAAATCACAATCTGAGTTCTATAAATTAGACAGGATTTCAAACAAGCCATGTCTCACGCTGATAGTATAGTTCCTTAATACAAAAGCTGGGATTCTCCTTTCCAGCCTGGGACCACCTCCCCAGTTCAGTCTTTGTTCTCCAGACATGTTTCCAAGTATTGAGTTGTGGGGGGGAGTGAGGACAAATGATGATGTTACTTCCCCTCCTTTATAGTTCTTCCAGCTTACTGGAAAGTTCTTTTGCTCTGAGGTGAGTCAAGCAGTCTCCATTGTCTACATGCTCTCTCTGAGAGGCCTCCCTTGTATACAGTTCCTGGGGAGTCCTTGTGAGTGTGTATTCCTCTTAATGGGCCATTATCAGTGTCTGGCTGCTCCACTGTTGTACCTGAAAGGCTGGTTGTGGGTGTTCCCAATCTTGCAACATATTTCAGTAACACACACATAGCAAAACTTCATAACTTTCCATGCAATGATAGCACATACAATCCAACAGATCAAGACTTTTAAAATGATACCTCACAAGGCATACTTTGTACAAAACATGTCATAATCACAAAACTATGGTAAATATGGGGGTGCCACGGTGTTGCTTTGGGGTACAGAGAGTCACAGTGACCTCAGGATGGGATGCAGAGATAAAATTTCTTGACATCTTACATGACTGCTTCTTGGAGCAGCCATATTCCTGGAACCCACAAGAGAAGAGACAATTCTTGATTTAGTCCTAAGTGGAGCACAGGATCTGGTCCAAGAGATGAATATAACTGAACCGCTTGGTAATAGTGACCATAACGCAAGAAAATTTAACATCCCTATTGGGCGGGGGACACCAAAGCAGCCCACCACAGTAATATTTAATTT
This sequence comes from Macrochelys suwanniensis, assembly GCA_033296515.1. NCBI lineage: Eukaryota > Metazoa > Chordata > Testudines > Chelydridae > Macrochelys > Macrochelys suwanniensis. Next base: position 12,741,408 of record CM065781.1, on the reverse strand, counting down.
CAGAAAGGGGAGCTACACAAAAATAAAGACGTTAGTTAGAAATTAAAAGGTACAGTGCCAAAAGTGAAATCCTGGCAAGCTGCATGGAAACTTTTTAAAGACACCATAATAAAGGCTTATTTTAAATGAAAACCCCTAATTAAAAAACATAGTAAGAGGACCAAAAAGTGCCACTGTGGCTAAACAACCAAGTAAAAGAAGCAGTTAGAGGCACAAAGGCATCCTGTAAAAAGTGGAAGTTAAATTGTATTGAGGAAAATAGAAAGGAGCATAAACTCTGGCAAGTGAAGTGTAAAAATATAATTAAGAAAGCTAAGAAAGAATTTGAAGAGCAGCTAGCTAAAGACTCAAAAAGTAACAGCAAAAAAATATATGCATCCGAAGCAGGAAGCCTGCTAAACAACCAGTGGTGCCACTGGATGATTGAGATTCTAAAGGAGTACTCAAGGAAGACAAGGCCATTGCGGAGAAACTAAATGAATTATTTGCATCGGACTTCATGGCTGAGGATGTGAGGGAGATTTCCCACACCTCAGCCATTCTTTTTCGGTAACAAATCTGAGGAACTGTCCCAGATTGAGGTGTCATTAGGGGAGGTTTTGGAACAAAATTGATAAATTAAACAGTAATAAATCACCAAGACCAGATGGTATTCACTTAAGTGTTCTAAAGGAACTCAAATGGGAAATTGCAGAACTACTACCTGTAGTCTGTAACCTATCTTTTAAATCAGCTTCTGTTCCAAATGACTGGAGGATGGCTAATGTGATACCAATTTTTTAAAAAGGACTCCAGAGGCAATCCCAGCAATTACAGGCCGGTAAGCCTAACTTCAGTACTAGGCAAATTGAAACTATAGTAAAGAACAGAATGATCAGACACATAGATGAACATGATTTGTTAGGGAAGAGTCAGCATGCTTTTTGTACAGGGAAATCATGCCTCACCAATCTACTAAAATTCTTTGAGGGGGTCAACAAGCATGTGGACAAAGGTGATCCAGTGTACTTAGATTTTCAGAATGCTTTTGACAAGATCCCTCACCAAAGGTTCTTAAGCAAAGTAAGCAGTCATAGGATAAAAGGGAAGGTCCTCTCATGGATCAGTAACTGGTTAAAAGATAGGAAACAAAGGATAAGAATAAATGGTCAGTTTTCAGAATGGAGAGAGGTAAATAGTGGTGTCCCCCAGGGGTCTGTACTGGGACCGGTCCTATTCAACATATTCATAAATGATCTGGGAAAAGGGGTAAACAGTGAGGTGGCAAATTTACAGATGATACAAAACTACTCAAGATAGTTAAGTCCAAAGCAGACTGTGAATAGTTATAAAGGGATCTCTTCAAACTGGGCAACAAAATGGCTGATGAAATTCAATGTTGATAAATGCAAAGTAATGCACATTGGAAAACAAAATCCCAACTATACATATAAAATGATGGGGGTCTAAATTAGCTGTTACTACTCAAAAAAGAGATCTTGGAGTCATTGTGGATAGTTCTCTCAAAACATCCACTCAATGTGCAGCAGCAGCCAAAAAAGCAAACCAAATGTTGGGAATCATTAGAAAAGGGATAGATAAGACAGAAAATATCATGTTGCCTCTATATAACTCCATGGTATGCCCAAATCTGGAATACTGCGTGCAGATCTGGTCGCCCCATCATGACTGATGTGGAGAAAGTAAATAAGGAAGTGTTATTTACTCCTTCTCATAATACAAGAACTAGGGGTCACCAAACGATAGCCAGCAGGTTTAAAACAAACAAAAGAAAGTATTTCTTCACACAAGGCACAGTCAATCAGTGGAACTCTTTGCCAGAATATGTTATGAAGGCCAAGACTATAACAGGGTTCAAAAAAGAATTAGGTTCATGGAGGATAGGTCCATCAGTGGCTATTAGCCAGGATGGGTAGGGATGCAAAACCATTCTCTGAAGTGTCCCTATCCTCTGTTTGTAAGAAGCTGGGAATGGGCGACAGAGGATGGATCACTCCATTATCTGTTCACATTCATTCCCTCTGAAGCACCTGGCATTAGCCACTGTTGGAAGACAGGATACTGGGCTAGATGGATCATTGGTCTGACCCAGTATGGCCGTTCTTATATCCTGATTTTTAGAGAATGCAGTTTTATTTCTGAAGCTTTTCTTTTTGAAGAGTAAAATCACTTCTTTGTATGACTGAGGATCTAACTGTTTTTTCTCTCTTGGTAGACTTGAACGAGTATCCAATTGGCTAGATGAAAGACTTGACATTCTGTCAAAGCGAGCGGTGGAGGAGCAAAACTTGGAGGATGAAGTTGAGAGACTCGAAGATATCTTTCAGTATGTCACTTTTCAATATTGACTGTATTAATGATCTGGCTGCAGCTTAATCATGGGCCCATGTGAGTTTGGGAAAGACTAAAACTTAAGCATTCAAAGATACTTTAAAGAAAATGCCACATGAGTTTATAAATCGTACCAGCAAGTTGGTATAAAACTATACGCAAAGAAGTCTTGCTTTTTTAGTTAGTGATAATGCCGCCTGCAGTTTATTATTGCCAGGCGAAGTACACACAAACAAGAAGATTAAGAACAAGACATTGATTCAGAGAAATATTATAGAAATAGTATTCAATGCATAACTTCAAAATCAAACAAGTGTAAATGGGTCAGATCCTGGTCCAGGCTACAGCCCCTTTTTGGTGGGGTAAAGAGGCTTTAAAGCTGCCCTAATTGAGAAGCTGAGGTTTCCTCTGATATGGTGCAATCCCTGGGTTGTGTAGACTTGGTATAATCTGCATCTTGCTCCCTGGTGTAGAGGATGTGCTTGGGGTGAGTGTTCACAGAGCATTGCTGCATTCTTGTGATCTGTGGCTATTGGCACAGCTTTTGGGGACCTGTTAGTGGCTGATACATTAGAGCAACTCATCCAGGGGGCTAAAAATAGCAGTGTGAATCTTGCGGCTTGGGCTCTCAAGCACATCTGGCCCCATGGGTTTGAGACCCTGAGCTCCAGCCCAACCTGCAACGTCCACACTGCTATTTTTAGCATGATAGCCCTGTACATCGTGTAGCTATCTCTCTCTCTCTATCTAATCCTTGAATCAGTGCAAAATGACGGCATCGTGTGCTCTAATAACTGTCCCAGATGGGCAAGTCCCACATGGGGGAGTGGCAGCTCCTTGCACTTCAACTCTTAAAGCTCATTTTTCTGCCAGAGGGCATGGTCTGGCCCTCTCTGCAGAGAAGGGTGGGGGAGGTCAGTGCTCTAAGCCTACGCATTCCACTTGATGGACCAGAGGCAATGAGCATCTGCACAGACACCCCTTGTCTTTTAAATGCCACCTATTTTCCTGGCTTCATGTGGCCTCTTGGTAGCAAGATTCTTGCAGGAGCTGTGCTGCCAGCCTCTTCTTGTCTACTATTATCCCCCCTGAATCCTTCTCAGGAGCATTTCCTAGCACATCATTAATATGCAGGTGCCCTAGTTATGGATAAAATGTAGGAAAATAATTGTTCTCACTTTTTATGTTGACGAAGGAAAAGACCCAATAGATGTAGTCTGATGTCTATCTTGGTATTTAACTTGAACTGACCCAACAGGATATATGCATGAAATTGAGAAATAAAGGGTAAGGAATAGCCAAACAATGTTGTAACGAGAAGGAAAATCTCATATTGAAACTCTCATGCAGCGAAGTCAGCAGTTTAAAAATATAAGGAATAAATTAACAAGAAGAGGAGGTGAACTAATTATCACTGTCAATATTATTTAGTTATCTGAAATAATGCTAGGAATGGACCGCATCCTGATAGGTGATCTACAGAAGTGGTAGAAGCCCCATTGGTTAAGACTTTTAAAACTAGATCAGACAAAGCAGTATATTTTACAGAACAAGCCTGCACTCAGAGAGCTGGATTGGAAAGTCTCTTCCATCTCTAATGTCTTACATTTTATTATACGATTCTGTGAACTCCCATTGACTTAATTGGCATTTAGTATTTCTCAAGATCAGCCCCAATGTTATGTGCAGTGTTACAGGAAAGCAGTATGATATAGTGGATAGAGCACTGGACAGGGATTCAGGAGACCTGGGTTCTGTTCTTAGCCCTGGAGTGCTGGGTGACCCATAGTAAGTCACTGCATCTCCCTATGCCTTAGTTTCCCCATCTGTAAAATGGGAATAATGATACTGTAGTGAAGTGAAGACTCACTGGCGCAGCGCCTCCTGCTGGTTGTCTTGGGAATTAGCTCTCCAGCTCTCAGAGCACCTCCTGGTGGCTGCCACTGGCCCCATGTCCCTCCCGGACTCTGGTGCCTCTTTACCTCAGGGTTCTGCCCCAGCAGTAACCCCACTCTCTGGGTCTCCCCTCCCAGGGGAACCCCCAACCCTCTAAACCACCTTGCCTCAGTGGCTACTGCCAGTCATCATCTAGCCCCTGCTCACTGGGACAGACTGCAGTCTATAAACCACTCATCATTGGCAAGGGGGTAGGACCTGCTGCCTTTGCCTATTCCCCAGCTACACCTCTGTAGCCCCAGTACCTTTTTGGGCCTTTAACAAGGCCTGCAGCCTGGGGGTTACCAGGCTGGAGGTCCCCAGCTCCCCTTGCCCTTTTCCCTAGCACTGCTCTGCTTCAGTACCCTACTCCCAGGTAGCTAGCCCTTCCCACTCCAGGACTAGAGTGAGATTCCTCCAGCTCCCACCCCCCAGCCCTCTTATAAGGGCCAGATGGGCCCTAATTGAGCTGACCCCGACAACTGTGGCTGCTTCCCCAATCAGCCTAGCTTGACTGTTTTAACCCCTGTTCTCCAGGAGTGGGGCAGCTGCCCCACTACAGACACTGATCTCCTTTTTAAAGGACTTTGAAATCTACTATGAAAACTGCTGTCTAATGTATTATTATTAGCAATTCCGTAGGAATGTATATTACAAGGATCATGGGAACACACACACACACACACACACAGGAGGAAAAGGGTAAAGTCTTTGTTTTGGTTTGTTTTTTAAATAGCCACCTGTACACAATACTATTGTCTGTAAGGGTTCTCTCAGAGAACAGTTCTACAAAGCCAGGAAAAATAAATCCACTGATGAGGGGTGAGCAAACAAAGTTTTATAAATTGCAGAATAGCAAAAATACTAGTATTATTTTGCTAACCAAACATGGCCAGAATATCAGTTAGGACATGTTCAGCTGTCTCTGCGGGGCCACCCCACCTGCGTACATTTGAAGTCTACTGGGGTGGCAGCCTGAGGGTTGATGTAAGCCCTGCCCTTCAAGCACAGGAGAGTGTCCGCTACCACCTACTGCCAAATCTTCATGAGGCTCTGGGTAGCCACTTCTCCATCTCCCTCTTGTATCTCAAAGGAGAGAGGGTCACTGGTAACAGTGTCTCCTGAAAACGCAGTCAGACATATGGGAGCAGGATTACATCTGCCTCCAACTACCAGCCTTTTTATTTTATTAAACTAAAATCCTCTAGAATGTGTTGAGTCCACAAAAAATTGTTGCATGCTAATGTTTGCCTTGGGACTTCTACATTAGCAGATATATATAATGTGTGCAAGTGAATGTATGCATCCATCTGCCTTGAGGCTCCACATCTGTGCAGGTTCTTCTGTATTAGTTACTGCACCTAAATCATACTAATTTAAAATCTCTGTTCTTAAACTTTTGCCCTGGTGTTTTGGGCTTGATTAATAGGACCTCTGATTGCCTTCTCTCACAGTGTTATTGATTCTGGCATAAGTCAGGACTCTTGGCTTTGCCATAGCCTCTACCAAGTGCCTGTTTTACTTTGCAATCATGTCGCCTACCTAAGAGACAACATACCATATGAAGCACAGAATCATGACTGCACACCAAAATAGGTATATTTCTGAGAAGTGAGTCCCCAGCTGGTAGGAGTGCTTAGCTTGCTGCCTTGGAAAAAGCTTTTAAAAACTGTATATTCAAAAAATAACGTATAAAATGAAGTGGTTCACAAAGGTTAGCATTATTCTGAACCTTTATTCTTGTTTCAGAAACGCTAAGGAAGCCTACGCAAGAGAACTAGAGAATCTAGAGGAATGTTTAAAGAGAGAAAGTGAGATGAGGTAAAATTGCAAGTCACCATCTGCATAAGGAACAGATCAACATATTAATGATTTACAGTGACTTTGTTTATATTTTTCAAATAAGACCTAAAACCAAGGTCCTAACCACCCAAAGGTCCAGTGGTCCTTTTTGCTGGATAAGGAGTGATTCATCTCAATGTCATGGCCAAATTACATCTGGGGTAATTGTATTCTGTCTTCTAAATTCCCCTGCTGTCTCATTTGGATGAGGTATTCTTCACCTCCTGTCCTGTAGTGTTGTTGTGTGGTAACACCTGCTAAAATTTACCAAGTAGGTGGCTCTGTATCAGCAATGCATTAAATTGTTCTGGTTTGGGTACCAATTTAATTTTGTAAAGCACTTTGGGATCCTTCCAGATGGAAAAACTGTATATTTGTAAGCTATTGCTGTTATTTTCCAGTTTAGGGCTGATCTTGCACAATTGAGGTCAATGGGAGTTTTGCCATTGATTTCACTGGGAGCAGGATCAGACCTTGAGTCTGCGTGGCCTAATTTTCTCAAGTGCCAAGTGCCTACAACTCCTGTTAAAGTCAATGGGTACTTAGAATGCTCAGCACCTTTGAAAATCATACCACCAGTCTGGTAGACATTTAGGGCTCCAGCTGTCATGAGCACAGTGGTCCGGGAAAGAGGGTGGTCTGTTTTAAATGATTTTGCATCTTGGATTATGTCAGCTGCTTTCCTGGGGACTGCACATTTTTCAGCCTTTAAATAGAGCCTTCCATTGAGTTTGTTTTGTTTCGTAAACCTTGGGGTGCGGGAGCATGTTCTACAAAGACCACTGAAAGCACATTATAATAAGAGTTATGCTAAATGCATCGCTATTGATGAGATCTGCCAAGATGTAACTTGCATCACTCTGCATACTCTGTTTAAGCACTGATGCTTGGATTTATATGCCAGGGGGCCCTTTCATGTCTCTCTTCTAATGTGTATAGGCAGGGGGGAGCTAGCTATGGAAGAGGCCCCAAGTTAGATAACTCCAGTTACAATAATTCGGATTTATTTGTGAGAGGATGATAAAATTTTCCCAGTTTGCTTTGAAGTTTACTCAGCAAACTCAGAACTCCAAGTGAACTTAAGGGGTAGGGGCGGGGGAGAAATACTCACAAGCTGAACCATCTTCAGATTCTGGTCCAAAACCCAGTTTCACTCAGCTGTGCTCAAGATGTGATACTCTTCCAAACTAAAAGGGACATGTCTTATTTTTAGAGAGGCATGTTCTATATACTTCTCTTTGGACTTTTTCTCCATGAGTACCTCCCAACTGCTTGTGACTCTGTTTTTCTTACAGAGGTAAGAACTGAAGCGCTCTCTGGCCCTATTGTTCCGTCCTCTTTATTATCCACATCATTACCCCATTGCATGGCTAGATCTGCTCTAGGAATTATTTTTGGGAAACTCTACGGCCTGTGTTATGCAGGAGGTTAGATTAGATGATCACTGTGGTCCCTTCTGGCCTAGAAACCTGTGAATTTATGCTGTTGGTGGGAGCCTCTCAGAGTCAAGTCTGCTTTGTTACTTTACACATGCTATGCAGCTCTGATTTCCCAATCAATTACAATGCAATGTCATGTAATGGGTGATATTGTTTGTGTACTTACCACTAGAGCTTTGCTTCAGTGGAAACAACTTCACCTAGCAAAGAAGAAGGAACTCTTGTGGGTAACAGAGGAGAAATTCATGAATGAAATGAATATAAGACTTGAGATTGGTAAAAAACGTCATGCTGAGCTAATTGCAAAGGTATGTTAACCAGTTGGCATTACCACAAAGCCTATTCACTGTAATTCCCCACCTTTCGTGCTGTTCTTGGCAAAGCGGTTAAACTTTAAGGGCCAGATCCTCAGTTGGTGTAAATTATTATTTCGAAGGCGCTGTGTCAGTTTACGCCATCTGAGAATCTGGCTTTAACAGATTGTTAATAAAATTGTAAAAGAGTTATGATCACACAGCACTGTGTTTCAAATGACAACTACACCCATTTTACTCAGCACGGTTGTTGTTTAATATTGCAAGTGAGCCAGTGTGTACTGCAGAAGTGATTGTCCCTGTTAATTTTGTTTTCTGCAACCAGAATGAGCATTTCCAAAAAGAAATTTTTCAGGCTCAGGAACAGGTCAAGCATCTTAGTGAAAATATAAATAAAACAGAAGTTGAATGCGAGAATTATGAATACAGCTTAATAGAAGACATACAATGGCTTGAGGTAAATGTCATTTTAAAAAAATTCTTGAAAAGAGTAGTTTAAATGGGAAGACGACGTTTGCTCATGTAAATTGGCACCACTCTGTTGACTTCAATGGTGCTACACTAATTGGACCAAATTCTTTCATGATTTGCAGCCCCGTTAACATTGAAGCAGTTGCTTGGAGTTGATCACTGTGAAATTTGTCCCGCGATATATAAACAGCACAGGCTTTATGAAAATATTAGTCTCGCTGCAGACATGGTGGGCCAAATTCTGTTCTGAGTTACAGAGCTGTAAATCCATTGAAATCACTGGTGTTGTGTGAGGCGTAATGCAGGGCAGTTTGGTCCTATGTGCGCTAATCCTCTGAGTGCTCTATTATAGCATGCAGCAGCCCTCCTTCAAAGAGCAAGGAGGACAATGTGAGACTCTGAATGAGAACTGACTGGAGCTTCCAGAAACATCAGGCACTTCTCCCATCCGATGTATATAGCATTTCCTCTGTCTCTAGGTAACCTTTCCTGGTTGTATGATTCTCAGCCATCAGTCTAATGGTTCAGAATAGGATAAATCAGACATCCATAATGTATGAAATATCCCAAGCCTCTTCTTCTCTCTCTCTTTCAATGCCTTTGTGTGTATGGATCTAAAATAATTACACACTGGATTTCTCCTTATGTGCACTTCCTGGCAGCTGTGCTGTTCAAAAACACACATAACGTATGATAAATGTTCTTTAACTCCTAATCTACTGTCTTTAATAGGTTTTCTCTAACATCACACAATGAATGTGACATATTGCATTTCATAGAATCTCAGGGTTGGAAGGGACCTTAGGAGATCATCTAGTCCAACCCGCTGTTCAAAGCCGGACCAATCCCCAATTTTTTGCCCTATATCCCCAAATGGCGCCCTCAAGGATTGAACTCACAATCCTGGGTTTAGCAGGCCAATGCTCAAACCACTGAGCTATCCCTCTCCCCAATTATTTGGACTAGACTGAGTCAAGTCAAAGATAATGATATACCCTTTGGGGTAGAAAAATAATTGTAACTATTATTTCTCCTTCAGTGGTTCTCTCTGGTTTTTCTCTTCTTTAACTGTCTCCGTTTCTTCCCGTGTCTTCACTTTTTGTCATTTTGGTGTTACAACAATTTGTGCCTCTTCCTGGGGCTTCTACTCTTTCGTAAACTTCTCCGGTTGTGCACACTCAAGTCATTTTAGTCATACTTGCTGCAGTCTCTGCTCACTTATTTATCTTATTATAGTCTTATTTGTCTGTAAAGCAATGTGAACACGCCTGGCTCTACTTGCTGTCTCTTCTATTGTGGTTCTCTATGCACCCAGAGTATATTCCTGTGTCAATACAAGTATTGCCAGTATACGCACCTGAATTCACTGCTTCTATTTAAATAACTTTGTAATATGGCTGGAAATTCACGATGTGTAATGTCAAAAGAATTACTTAGGCTGTCTCCTCATTCTGGATATTCAAATTGCCTTCATTTTGCCACTCTTCACTTTCAAATCTATGTCTCTCAGCTCTGCAGTTTCCAGTTAATCTGTTAATTTTGTCTTCCTTTGCTACAGTGATTATGCCCACTTTAATAGATCATTAATTAACATTTATTTTCACTAAAGGATGATGTCAAAGGTAAAACCGAAGAGATATATCAAAAAGAACAACAACTAATTCTGAGCATCCCTATCATAGAAGAAAGACAGAAAGAGCTGGAAGAGAAGCATGAAAAATATGAAGACTTTAAAAAAGTAGCCTCAGGTAGGTATTAAATAACTCCGATGCACTTTGAAGCCTTCTGATTCTGTCTTAGAAAGAGGTCTGACTTGGTGATATGGGTGACCTTGAAGCTAATGAGTGACTGGCGTTCCAAGAAGGGGAATGCCTGAAAAATTCAAAGTAATTTGAGTTGATTTTGTAGAGGTTTAAGATTAATATAGACTCTGAAGATAGATATTTCGCTTCCCCTCCCCGATCTTTGTGTATTATGGTGAATCTGGTGTTTTGATATATTTGTCGTATTTGAAAAAATTATTAAAAGTATATATAAATAAGAGATCTGACTGTACCAGAGCTCTTTACCAAAGTTCAGATAACTGTAAAGTACAGTAAAGCTCTGTGGGCTTTGTGCACCAGCTGGATTATGACATCTGGACACTACTGGAACATTAATAATGAATAATAACGTCCCTATACAGTTGATCACTTGTTGATGGAACATCTAATTCTGTTGTCTGAAAAAACCTTTTCCTGATTTGTAGAACTAAAAAATGAAGAGACAAGACTGACAAAATCCATTGATCAGTCAGTCAAGATGATTGGTAAACTCAAGAAGATCATGGTAATGGTTCAAACCTTGCTTAACATTATTTGTTAAAGTTTCCTAAATCAGTTTTCCTCCCCTCTGTTCTTGTGCTTTTTAATGATCTCCCTCCACCCTTCCAGTACCATCTCCCTATAGCTGCTATGGAACTGGTCATGCACAGAGATTCTGGCTGGAGGGAGCTTGCGTAGCTTGATTCAGACCACAGAGCAGCACTGTCATTTGTCATGCAAAAAACTGACCTTGATCTTGTAACCCTTAGTCATATGAGCTGTCCCAATGGAATTAAAAGGATTACTTAAGTGAGGAAGGTGCTGCGGTATTGGGCCCTGTGTGAGCTCTCTCCCTGTACAGAAGCTGACCGCTGCTGGTGCAAGAGTCTTTGCTGCTTCTTGGTAAAATTGTCCTGTATCTTTGTCTCATGATCTCTCCAGCTCATTGCCTATCTTGACTATATCAATAGATAACAGCATAAGGAGAGAGAAATTCAGTCACAGATGGTTTGTGTGAAGGACACAGTACTAAAGAAAGGTGTATGAGTCACAAACAAAACCACAAGGTTTGTGCCTGGCTGTGTGATACTGCAAGGATGGAACTCTGTGGTTGCTGACCCACAAAAGCCCACAGGCACAGATGCTGTTCCTGATTTGAGAAGGAAGTGCTCCTTCTTCAAGCATCTTTAAATAGGCAGTAGCTTACCCAGAATCTGTGTTCCAAACATTTGTGTACCACCAAAGCCTTCATCAATAGAAATACGTTGTGTGTGTGTCACTAAGCTCATCAATGTGATCCCAGGTCTGATTTAAACAAACAGGAAATGAGGTTCAATGGTTAGTATATGAGACAGAGTCAGGAGACCTGGGTTCTATTCCCAGCTGTACCACTGGCTTGTTGACCTTGAGCAATTCCACTTCACCTTTCTGTGCCTCTTTTTCCTAATGTGTAAGATGGAGATAAGATTCATTTTGTAAAGCGCTTTGAAATCTTTCAGCGAAAGGTGCCACATATGAGAAAAGTATTCTTATTATTAATTTATTAGGTTACAACAACTATAGGCCAAATACAAGATCAATTACAATGAAGCAAAATAATGAAGGGTTTATTCATTAATAGGCTGAGCTGAAGAATGAATTAAGAATAAAGCGTGACTTGGCATTTGACCAGTTAAAAGATCATACTGAAGTTCTGAAGTTGCTAGAGAGGGACATCTATGAGGTCGATAGGAAGCTCGACATTGTGAAAACAGAAAACTGCACAATGAAATTAGTGAGTATACCAATGGTTTACAGCACAGCTTGTCAGCATGCAGGTCTCTCTTCGATTTTTTTTTCACAGGGAAAAATAGAATTGGAGCATGATTAAACAGAATAAACTCTATAAATGCTTCAGCATGCAATATAGGAGCCAAATTTTTCCTTCTGATGCACCTGTGGAGCTCCCGGTAGCTTCCCTGGGAGACACATAGGAACATCTAAGGAGGGAACCTAGTGACAGAGGATGTGGAGAAAGCTAGTGTACTCAATGCTTTTTTTGCCTCTGTCTTCACAGACAAGGTCAGCTCCCAGGTGGCTGCACTCCGCAGCACGGTATGGGGAGGAGGTGACCAGCCCTCTGTGGAGAAAGAAGTAGTTCGGGACTATTTAGAAAAGCTGGACGAACACAAGTCCATGGGGCCGGATGCACTGCATCCGAGGGTGCTAAAGGAGTTGGCCGATGTGATTGCAGAGCCATTGGCCATTATCTTTGACAAATCATGGCAATCGGGGGAGGTCCCGGATGACTGGAAAAAAGCTAATGTAGTGCCCATCTTTAAAAAAGGGAAGAAGGAAGATCCGGGGAACTACAGGCCAGTCAGTCTCACCTCAGTCCCTGGAAAAATCATGGAACAGATCCTCAAGGAATCAATTCTGAACCACTTAAAGGAGGGGAAAGTGATCAGGAACAGTCAGCATGGATTCACTAAGGGCAAGTCATGCCTGACTAACCTAATTGCCTTCTATGATGAGATAACTGGCTCTGTGGATGAGGGGAAAGCAGTGGATGTGCTATTTCTTGACTTTAGCAAAGCTTTTGATACAGTCTCCCACAGTGTTCTTGCCAGCAAGTTAAAGAAGTATGGGCTGGATGAATGGACGGTAAGGTGGATAGAAAACTGGCTGGATGGTCGTGCTCAACGGGTAATGATCAATGGCTCCATGTCTAGTTGGCAGCCGGTATCAAGTGGAGTGCCCCAAGGGTCGGTGCTGGGGCCGGTTTTGTTCAATATCTTCATCAACGATCTAGTGGATGGTGTGGACTGCACCCTTAGCAAGTTTGCAGATGACACTAAATTGGGAGGAGTGGTTGATACGCTGGAGGGTAGGGATAGGATACAGAGGGACCTAGACAAATTAGAGGATTGGGCCAAAAGAAATCTGATGAGGTTCAACAAGGACAAGTGCAGAGTCCTGCACTTAGGACGGAAGAATCCCATGCACTGCTACAGACTAGGGACCGAATGGCTGGGCAGCAGTTCTGCAGAAAAGGACCTAGGGGTTACGGTGGACGAAAAGCTGAATATGAGTCAACAGTGTGCCCTTGTTGCCAAGAAGGCTAACGGCATTTTGGGCTGTATAAGTAGGGGCATTTCCAGCAGATGGAGGGACGTGATTATTCCCCTCTATTCGGCACTGGTGAGGCCTCATTTGGAGTACTGTGTCCAGTTTTGGGCCCCACGCTACAAGAAGGATGTGGATAAATTGGAAAGAGTCCAACGGAGGGCAACAAAAATGATTAGGGGGCTGGAGCACATGACTTATGAGGAGAGGCTGAGGGAACTGGGATTGTTTAGCCTGCAGAAGAGAAGAGTGAGGGGGGATTTGATAGCTGCTTTCAACTACCTAAAAGGGGGTTCCAAAGAGGATGGATCTAGACTGTTCTCAGTGGTAGAAGATGACAGAACAAGGAGTAATGGTCTCAAGTTGCAGAGGGGGAGGTTTAGGTTGGATATTAGGAAAAACTTTTTCACTAGTAGGGTGGTGAAGCACTGGAATGGGTTACCTAGGGAGGTGGTGGAATCTCCTTCCTTAGAGGTTTTTAAGGTCAGGCTTGACAAAGCCCTGGCTGGGATGATCTAGTTGGGGTTGGTCCTGCTTTGAGCAGGGGGTTGGACTAGATGACCTCCTGAGGTCCCTTCCAACCCTGAGATTCTATGATTCTATGATTTGTCCCTTTGGCATTTTGTCTGTGAAGGGATCTTTCATCATTGAGTAGAAAAAGCACTCTGGTGCATCCAGTCAGGTATATAGGGAAAGGCTTCCCTGCTAGCTGTGAAAGACGGTGAAAACTGAGGCATAGAAGAGGCCTGTGCTGTTTGGTATTGCAGCAAGGAAGACAATCCCACATTCCTCCCTGTTGACTTCCACAGCCATTTTAGCTCATTCTTTTATTCTGGAGCAGTGGCCGGAGCACCGTGTGCCAGAAAACCCAAGCCCACTAAGTAATAGGAAATGGTCTCAAGCTGAAACTAGGTGGTAGGTTTTCCCCTCTTAGAATGGTGCACTTTTGTGATGAGAGATGAGAAACACTGGGATTCATTGTGGTTACTGCCCAGAGAGGGTTAACAGTGCCTCCCGCCACTGTGCAACAAAGAAAGGAATCACAGGAAAGCTGACTTGTTTTGACTTTACAGGAGTTTTGCATGCAGCATGCTGATGTTCAGCTTTCCAGGTGCATTTCCTTTCAGGGACTGTAGGAATCCCTACATTTTACCTGATGGATCCAGCTCTGGACTCGGGTGATGACATGATCAGTCATTTCTATCCTGGCTAAGCATTTGCATTTGTTGCTGCCTTATTGTTTTTCAGGGTTAAGGTAGTTTTCAGAAGTGCCCAGTCCCATTTCAGAAGCGACTTTGAGCTGGAGGTGTGAATTCCAGCTTGAGGACACATGGCCAAGCTAGCTCTGATCAAGCTAGCACACTAAAAACAGAAGTGTAGCTGCTGTGGTACAAGCAGTGGGAGGAGCTAGCCACCCTGCATGCATACTTTTGGTCTCAGATGGGATTGTACTTGGGGTGGCTAGCCCCACGCGCCGCCATGGCTACACTTCTATTTTTAGTGCACTAGCTCTATCAGAGCGCCACTTGCGTTTCCTCGACCTAGAATTTACATCTTCCAGCTCTAGACATTCCTTTAGGCATTTAAGAGCCCAATTTTCATTGAAAGTCAATAGACTTAGGTTCATAAGTGCCTGAGTCGTCTCGGAAAATGGAACTTAGGCTCCTAGATATTTTTGGAAATGTTAACCTAAGTCTTCCATTGCTAGGTCCTGTGCGAGGTGTCAAACTAGCCTACAAGAATAGAAGAATTCCGTCTCCAGAAAAGATCTGAGTACATTAGACTATTGTGAAAGCAAAGTCTTGATTGCTGATCTATGTCAGGCTGCAGTTTGAAGCTGAAGCTACACCTTCATTAGACACAATGAGCTAAATTTCCAAAGGGCTTTCTGTATTGTGTGTAGTATTTGTATGTGCCCCTGTTTGAATGCACAGAAGCCTGGTTTTACAAGTGCAGTTGCCTGTATTTGCATGCACTAATATTACAGATGCTACTTAGGAGGCGCTTTGAAAATGTGACCTTATAATTTATTTTCTCTGATATAAACATAAGCCTTCTTCAGAAAGAAAGCCATAGTACAGTTATCCCTCTCCTTGATGCTCAGTACGGGAACAATTTCAAGATGGTTTGTTCATTCTGACACCCAAATGCTGGTTGCTCTGCGTCAGGGGTGGGCAAACTTTATGGCCCAAGAGCCACATCTGGGTATGGAATTGTATGGCGGGCCATGAACGCTCACGAAATTGAGGTTGGGGTGCAGGAAGAGGTAAGGGCTCTGGCTGGGGGTGCGGGCTCTAGGGTGGGGCCAGAAATGAGGAGTTCAGGGTGCAGGAGGGGTGCAGGCTCTGGGGTGGGGCTGGGGATGAGGGGTTTGTGGTGCAGGAGGGTGCTTCGGGCTGGGATTGAGGAGTTTGGAGGGCGGGAGGGGTATCTGGGCAGGGGGTTGAGGCGCGGGAAGGGCTCAGGAGTGCAGGCTCTGGGTGGCACTTACCTCAAGCAGCTCCTGGAAGCAGCAGCATATTCCCCCTCCGGCTTCTACACAGAGGCGTGAGGCGGTTCTGCGCGCTGCCCAGTCCGCAGGCACCACCCCTGCAGCTCCCATTGGCCGCAGTTCCCGGCCAATGGGAGTTATGAGGGTGGCGCTTATGGCGGGGGGCAGCTTGCGGAGCCCCCTGGCTGTCCCTAAGCATAGGAGCTGGAAGGGAGACATGCTGCTGTTTCCAGGAGCTGCAGCATGCACATGCAAGCTCCAGGCCCCACTCCTCAGTGGGAGATAGAGAGCTAGATTAAATCAGCTGGCAGGCCGGATGTGGCCCATGGGCTGTAGTTTGCCCACCTGTGTTCTACGTCCTCTATTGCTGATGATGTAGCAAAGGAACTACAGAAAGAAGAAAATCAGTTTCAACTCCAAAAGTTGAAAGAGCTATTGGTACCTGAAGTACAACAAAGATACTAATTTGGAACCTGCTTTTGTACTTCACTATTGCCTTGGGACAGTTACATATAGTAAAGAGTCACAGGGAAACTAAACTGCAAGTGACTAGTGAGTGCCAGAGCCTCAGCGGGTGTAAATCAGCACAGCTTCATTGACTGACTGGTTTACAGCTGAGGATCTGATCCTGAGATTTCACTTATTTTCGTTATCGTTAATGTGGTTGTTCTAGAAAGTGAAATGGATGCCTGTTGAGGAGAAGTGTAACAATGGAAAGAGTTTTGTCCTGGGGAATACACGACCCTCTGTATATCTGTAGGTCACACAAATTACTAAAGAGATCAGAAAGGAGAGACCAAACACAAATATTTACCTAGCTGCAATGATTTTCTCTGCAGTGCAATGCACAGATGAAAGCGGATATTTTGACAATGAGCCATGAAGCCGAAAACCACAAATCAACAACAACAACAATTCTGAGTGATCTGACAGTCCTTCATCGTGAGTAACATGTCATCAAAGGGAATGTTCAGCTATTTAAAAACAAAAAGTATCATATTCTCAGTATTTAAAAAGGAAGACTATTTTAGAATGTTTATGTTTCTCTGACAGTCTGCTAACATTTTAAAACTGAATTTATTTTAGAGCTTTTTCTGAAGGGATGGTCAGAGGACAGTAGCATTCAAAAGGTGGGTTTCAACATTTTTTGAGAAGGTATTTTTTAGCATTGAAAATAATTTGGTTACCATGCAAAAAAGAATAATAGAAGATTTGGCACTGTAAATACTCTACTACCATTATTACTCTGCCACAGGGTAAAATACAGGAAATTAGAAATTTTCTAGCTCTGCATAAAAATAATTATTGTAAATTTCTTTGTCCTAGGTTGGTTCTGATTCCATTTCCCTCATCCTAGGTTCAAACATACCTAAAGCTTGTCATCTTTCTTTAAATTTTTGTAAAACTCAACCTGCAATAAGAAACTCATGAAAAATCTGCATAAGAGCTGGCTCTGGATCTCAAGAGTGGGTATGCCAACCCAGCAGAGCTATACAATTGGTGTTTGGACAATCTATGAAAAGTCAGGCAATGCAGAACAAACGGGTCCTAATGTTTTGTGATTTCTTTTTCTTTACAAGAAAATGATTTTTCCACTTTGTCTCATTATAGGAATTTGTGGAGAATGAGAAGGAAATCCTGGCTTCAATAGCAGATCTTGTAACAAAACTTCATGAGAGAGAGAAAAAGATTGATGGTATTAACAAAGGGCTACAAAATAACTTTGATGGACTGGCTTCTTTGAAATCCAGCACGGAACCCAGTAAGATACACCAATCCCTTTTCTTTTACTTTGTATCCTGATGGAATTATGGTGAATTTGTTCATTAGGAATAAACGGTGATAACACTTCAGAAATAAACTCCATCCTATCCTCAGCTGGTGGAAACTGATGCAGCTCCATGGAGCTATGTCAGTTTCCACCAGTGAGGATCTGGACTTAAATTCACAGTGGAAAAGCTATTGTGTTCATTAGGAAAAGTATGCCTATTTTATGGCACAGCCTGGATGATGTTACATTTAATATCTTGTTCCTAAAGGCTAATTCAGTAAGGAAGCTGTGGAAAATATGTAGAGCTTCACTGTTCTCTTCAGAACCACATTTTAGCTTTTCCACAGTGGACATGTCAAGGCTAACAAACCAGAGCTGCTGCCTGGCCTGGCGCTGTATGATTAGCATTATGGCACTGTAAGTTTAATTGATGGTTAGAATGACTGGAATTTTTTGTATGGACAACTTCTGTTGTTTACATTTTAAATAATACTACACTGGGGCTGAGCATGAACATGTCTCCTCTTAGGGCCATTCCCTCCACCACCCATAATACCTTGCTACCTGCTCATTTTAGCTCCAATGGTACAGGCTTGTGCTTTGGATACTAAAAGTCCTAAGTTCTATCCCTGGGAATGTTCATGGTATGTGCATGCATGTGGCTATATTCTTGTAACAAAAGTACATTGGTTTCTTGATGATAGGATTTTTAAGCGGAAAGGTTATTAGTGTATTCATACACCTTTGAGGTGACTGGGATGTGGATACTTGGACAGCAAACTAGAGAAAGGGATGAGTTAAATCTATAAGGAAAAGAAAATTTCTGCTTCAGCTTAAGGCCTGATGCTGCCATTATTTCATGTGTGGAACGTTCACTGAGGTCAATGTTAAGTCATTGCATAAAAGGACCACAAGGATCAGACAAAAATGGGTCTGTTTAATTACATCCATCTTAAACTAAGTATCTGCCATTAACTTTTTTGTGCAGCTGAGAGCAGATACTGAGAAACACTTGCTAAAATACGTATTTTATATTTAAATTCCAGATGTTTCTGAAGGATAGACTATTGGAGTAAACAGGAAAAGGTAAGTATCCATATATGATCCCTAGGCTACATTTACCAATAAACTATGCTCTTAACAGTCTACTGACTAATAGAAATTTTAGGATTAATGTATAAGATTCCCCAGTCTTATCATGACATGCTTATCATTAGTGCTATTTGGGTTTTGTTTTCACATTTCTTTTTGACAACTTAGGGCCAAACTTTTAAGCCTGGAGCCACACTGTCCATGAAGAGAAATGCATATGCAATTGCTCTTTTGTCATTACCATAGCTGCGCATGCAAATGGACATTGCAGTTGGCCAGTTTTGTATGCAGGTGCTCTAGAAACCCAGTAACCCAAAGTGTATGTGCAATCCCAGTAATTGAGTCTGAAAACACAGGTACGAGACTATGCACAGAACACTTTTATTTTTTTTTATTTTTTAAAAGTCCATTCAACTACCAGCCAGGGGAGTTGGTATTTTCATGCATATATCTATCAGGGCCATATTTTCAGAAGTGCCTTATGGATTTGGGTACATACAAAATGGGAATGTTTGTATGCAAACAGATTGGGTACATCTATCTCATTAAGCAAATGCCTGTTTTCACACCCAAATGTGTTTTCGTGTGTACCATTGTAGAAGTAGTGAAATAGTGACTAATTTTCCAGTTAGACAAAGTTATTAGGACAAAAATCCTAAATCTTGTAGTAAGAGAGAATACTACATCATTCGCAGCTGAACAAGGAACAGTGACATCTGGAGGCAGGGAAGCTGGTGTAGAGTCCAAAGCAAATACCCTGAGTTATCTGCATGTTCCACAGTATTACTGGCTAGAAGGGGGACCAATTCCCGCATAGGAGTATGCAGGCAGCGTATTGGGAAAACTGCCTGAGTGGAAGCGATAGTACTCTTAAATAGTCTCCAGATGGAAGATTGTACAGTTAACACATCTCAAACCAGACAAAGAAGCAGTAAGAAATGTACTGTAGAAAACAATCCTGCTCTGACCGTTCTTGCTTCATTTCCTCGCCCGTGTTTTAAGATCTAAATTGTATTGGTCTGCAGGTTAATAGGAGGCTGTATCAGCGGAAGGGGGAGGGGAGGAAGGGGAGTTTCTAGTGGGAGTAAAATGCTAGTATATAACTACATCTGCAATTTTAGACACTGAGTGTTCTCTGCAAACTTCTTATTTTTAGGCAGATGGTAATTCCAAGTGAGGGGGTGACAGAAGCCACTTTACCAGAAAACCACAGCTCTATTTTACTACTTTATTCAAACAGATGCTAATATATGGCATTGTGAAATAAATAAATAAGGTACAAACAAAACTTGTATTACAAGGTATGTGCCACTAGTATTTATACATAGTGAAAAATTTACAGATTAAGACATTATCCACTTTGATTTTTTACAAGCCCTTCATGAAGTTAGAGTACAAAGTACAGCTATTACAGTCTTGCTCTTAGATTCTGTATGGTGTTTTACTTAGAAAATGTTTTTTGTACAGAAATGACAACTTTAGTCTAAGAAGAGCTGAAGGGCATAACAAGCACTGAAATTCTTTAATCCATGTTACTGGGACAGGTTCACTGGGGCGTTGGCACAAGTTACATTTAATGTCCATTTGCTCCTTCTGAAAGGATGCGTGAAGGTTCAGTGTACTTTGCAGTAAGTAAGTAAAAGAGGGCAGGTGCAGGCACCAAAGCCAACAGTGGTAAATCCTGGCCAAGTCTCTCCAGTTTGGAAATAGAGATGATTCCATAGGCGTGAAGTAACCAGTGGCTAGAAAGAACGACAAGCCTTTTCTTCCTGACAAGAAGATCCTTGAAAGACTTGTAAAAGAAAAAGTGTTGTTAATGTTTTCACACCTACATTGTATCTGACACTTAAGTGAGAGGTTGTGCACAGTGCAGGGGGAGGCACTATATATAAAGTCTATTGGGCTTGAGAATTATGATTTGACTCTAGTCACTCTATATGATCTTTCCCTAGTCCTCCTTGGGCGAGGGAGTTGCATCAAGGACTACCAATCCATGCTAGTTTCCTTGAGCTGGACTCGTATGCCAAAAATGAAAAAGGCTTATTCCCAGAATAAGTGCAAGAGTACACACAAATACATGAGGAAAGGCAAGCTAGCAGTCACCACTCAAGTCAGTATTCCAGGAAGATATTGTAGCATATGCCAGAGAGATCTGATCATGCATTAATAATGAGCAAGTGTTCCTCATCTTACGTCTCAGGCCTCAAGGCTCTGCTGGTAAAATTAAGTTTTTAAATCTATAACAGAAGAGACATTTCTACCTACCTCTACTTCAGAAGCAGACATGTACACAGCCAGGGTAACCAAAGATAACACCAATATAATGTATGGGAATGCATAATCTACAGGCAAACATTGCATGTATTAGAGGGAGGAAAAACACACCACTACATTAAGTACATTTCAGCAGAAAACATTAACTACTGCTATGTATGGAACTGTTCCACTGAATCAGTCCAGCCTACTTTAGCTCATGTGTTTGAAATTTAACAATCATGTACTACAGTATGAATGAGTGATAGACAAGCATGGAAGTTTACTTTCTGACCTTCTAGAGCAGTAATACTCAGATTGTGGCCCGCGAGTCACAAGTGGCTCTTTCATGTGTCTCCTGCAGCTCTTTGCAGCACATGATATTAAAATACGGTGTGGTTTAATTATTAACCAATCAGGATGCTTTTACTAGGTTATTAACTTATTTGCTGTGAGAATAATTTATATACAAAAACCAAATACTTCCTGTCATTCACACTACTGTGGCTCTTTTGGGTAATGTTGATCACTAATTTGGCTCCTGAACCACTGAAGTTTGAGCATCACTGTTCTAGAGGTTTCAAAATCCATCTCGTCCGAGGCCCAAAGGATCATATTTCTACGTAACATAAGGATGGCCATACTAGGTCAGATTAATGATCCATCTAGCCCAGTATCCAGCCCTCCGACAGTGCCAAGTGCCAGATGCTTTTGAGGGAATGAACGGAACAGGGCAATTTAGAGAGTGATCCATCCCGTGTTGTCTAGTCCCAGCTTCTGGCAGTCAGAGGTGTACAGACACCCAGAGCGTGGGGTGTGTCCCTGCCCATGTTGGCTAATACCCATCAATGGACTATCCTCCCTGAATTTATCTAATTCTTTTTTAAACCTAGTTATAGTTTTGGCCTTAACCCCATCCCCAGCAACAAGTTCCACAGGTTGACAGTGCACTGTGTGAAGAAGTGCTTCCTTTGTTTTAAACCTGCTGCCTCTTAATTTCATTGGGTGACTTCTGGTTCTTGTGGTACGTGCAGGGGTAAATAATTCCTTATTCACTTTCTCCACATCATTCATGCTTTAATAGACCACTCTCATACTATTTCTAATTAGGTACTGTACATTTTAACACACATCACTGAAGTTTAATAGCCCTTTGGCTCCCCCCATCACAGCTAACGCACAAATGTGAATAGAAAAGTGGACAGAAGAGCCCCAATAAAAGCTGGAATGGGAGCTTGTATGCTGAGTGATGGCACTGTGACATGCTGCCCCTTCACACAGACTGGGCTTATAGCACAAGGTTGGGGGGAGGGATAGCTCAGTGGTTTGAGCGTTGGCCTGCTAAACTCAGGGTTGTGAGTTCAATCCTTGAGGGGGCCATCTAGGGCAAAAACTGGGGATTGGTCCTGCTTTGAGCAGGGGGTTGGACTAGATGACCTTCTAAGGTCCCTTCCAACCCTGATAGTCTATGACTCGAGACTGAGGAGGCCTAAGAACAGCTAAATTTTCCAGTTTGCTTCAGCCTCTTCTGAAACCAGAGGTATTTCTGCTGGAAACGATAGATTAAGTTAATACCACTAAGATGCAGCATAAGCTTCCAGTCCACACCCGCCTCTTTGAGGGGTAAAAGGCAAGACACAGAGCCATGTGCCCAGGAGGGAGGGAACAGCACGAGGGAGCCTCTCCTCATGGATTCCTCAAGGTCTGGAGGCCACAAACCGCTCTTCACATCGCCGTAAAAAGGAGGAATACGGTAAGAAAGTTTGAGGCAGTCCTCAGTTTCCCTGATCTCTTCCCCTGTGGCTTTCTACAGCTTTCACAAGAGTGCTCAATTTGGCTGTAAGTGAGTGAGGGCTTCATTTTCAGATACTTTGAGTGCATCTGACAACCAGGCTCTGAATTCTTCTACTGGCAAGCAGCTTTTAGAATAATTTAGGGCAACAATAATTTTCGCTCTTGAGCTGCTGACTGCGTTTGAGTGTTCTCTAGACTCCCATTGTCACTGCTTTCCAAATGCATTCCTCAGCATTTGCTAATTTTTCCCTTTATTTCAAATTTCTTTCTAGAAGGCTAAATTTACAGAACTGCAAGGAAGCTTGGAACGCATTCCTACTATCTAGGGAGTGAGGCCAATGCTGCTTTGGGGAGGTGAAAGTTATTTGTGGTTTTAAACCAGTATCTGTACGCAAATACATATCTTAGCTAGACTAACAGTACACTCAATGCACTGCCATGCTCTGCTAAGGTAGCACTGAGTTAACTGGCTACTTTTAATTTACACCACCAGCTCCATGATTTGTCATTGTTTTCCCAAGAAGGGAGGGGGGGGCATACTTCTTCATGTAATAGATGGCTGTGTGGAGTAATCTAATTTTATAGCACTGGGGGCAGATATTTGAACAATAAGGGTAATTTTGATGAATGTTTCTTTGTACATTTAAGGCAATAGCCTTACCCATAGCAAAGCAAAAAAGGACATACTTTGTCCACTGAGCAAGGTGTTGTTTTTGTTAAGGGCATACATAAAAAACTTACAGAGCAGGCCTCCTCCAACTGCTTGAAGTACAGTTAGAATAGGGAAGAAGTAGAGTGCTGCATAAATACTTTTAAATCGATCAGACTTTCCTAACCCACAGGCAATCTTCTTAACCAGAAGAGGTCGGAGAAGCATCATCAACACCAGACAGAAGGCATAGTATATAAATACAATGGTGTATCTGTAAAGAAAAAAGTTAATACTTACTATTTGCAGGAAAGTAGTAACTACAGGCTCTAACAGACCTAGGATGCCTTGTGTTAGGCACTATACACACATACACACAGACAATCTTTCCCCTGAAGAGCTTACAATCTATACAGAGGGTGGGAGGGGAAAACAGAGGCACAGAGAGCTCAGCTGATTTGCCATAGGTCACACCACAAGGCAGCGACGGAGGTGGGAGCAAACTGCAGGTTTTCTGACTCACAGTACAGCACTCTCTAGACCATGCCACCTCCCAAGGGCAGTGAAAGCAACATGTAGGTTAGTTCTGAAAGGTTGCCCAAATCTATAGGTGTTTCTTAATTCTCTATTCTGAAGTGTAATTAAGATGTATTGAAGTTCACTGTTACAGATTCTCTGTACTCCTAAACCCTCAAACAGGCTCCCATGCATGGCTGCTCATTGTGACACTCATTTATGAGCTGTTAAAAGGTACAGGTTGCTACTCTCCATTGTAAGACTATTATAATTACCATAACTTGAGCTCTTTGTGAAACTACCTAGAGATGTGTAGAATTTCTCCCAAAGAGCCAGCATGCAACGTGCCAAAACGCTGCCAGTAAAGGTGCAGTCAGAGAGATTGTTGGCTTGCTGGTTTATTATGATTTACTATGCTGGTGCTTTAAAGAAGCGCCACAAAAGAGAGAGCTCAGTGAGTCACAAGACTTCAAAGGGTTTTGATAGCCCACTGGTCTGGGTTAGATAAGCACTTTTACATTCTGCACCTTCAAAGAGGAATTTCTAAAGAAGTCAGTCATTTAAACAATTGTGAAAATCAACATTATAAGCAGAAGAAAGGAAAATTGATGCCCTCTACCAGATGAAAGATTGACTTAGTGTTTGTGAAGTGCTGTGAATGTTCTGATTTTTTTTCTTCAATTAGTGGCATATGGCTATATTTCAGACTAAGGTTAGTTTAAGTTGACCTCCTTGGTCTATCCTCATTTCATCTAGTGTAAAGCTTTTATATCTCTACCTCTGTCTGAAAGCTATACAAACTTCAGAATTTAAAGTATGTATTTCTACCAATCCCTGGCAAAATTGTATTACTGTTCACCCATAATTACTATAAGCTGCTGTTATAGACAAGGAAATTCACAAATAAACTGAAGTCTAGACTACCACTAGGACCTTCCATTTCTCACACAAGGGCCAGTAAAAGAATTAATAAGCACTTACAGTGCTCCATTTTTAAAGTGCCATATAAACACAGCTCCCAATTCAAGATAGCACTTGAGCACATGCTTAAGGTTAAGCATGTGCTTAAGTGCTTCTCTGGATAGGGATGCTTTCCTGAATCTAGGCCACATTAAGTACATTTTGGCAAGCAGATTTCCCTTCTTATAAGAAATACTAACGTAGCAGAATATGGCCACATTTCAGGGTTAAATGTGCCATAACCCAACATTTTATCCATTCCTGAAATACATATGGTGAAAATAGCAAACTTATAAAAAATACTGACTTTATACTCACAGAGGATAGACAGCTTCATGAGTACAGTGTACAGTTGTAATGTAATCAGGACTTGGGTTGTAAAGCATTGTATACCAGTCAGAAAGCATCACTACCTTGCAAGAACGGATATACAGAAAACCTACTGGATCACTCACAAGCAGTGTAACTATTGCTGCAACACTACATTCGAATAAGGCAGTAAGATGCTGAAACAATGCACTGGAACTGTAGAGGGAGGAAGAAAAAGGTTCTTTAATACCACTTGATTACTGACGGGGAAAATATCAAATGCTGAGTGAAGTACAAAGACTCAACTCTAAACTGTCTATTGTGTTTAAATTCACTATGAAAGATGGGCTAAAGCCACAGTTATTACAAAATGAAGACTGAAGTAAGCATGACACTGAAAATAATCTCTGATTTATCTGAGTCACACTATTTAGTGCACAAGTGCAGTTGTACTTCATCTAAACTTCTGAAACTAACATTCACACCACAGGTTTCAGAGTAGTACTAACACGGCTGCATGTGAATAGAACATGTACTCCTGTTCTATTCACACCACTTTTAGTCTAGCAAAAACTAAGATCAAATATGCAAGGCAGGTGAGAGTTGTACAACTTCCTACAACACGGAAAGAATATTTTTTGTTCAGCAAAACTAAACTATTAAGTATTGCAACATTATAAAGCCCTGTGCCTAAATCACTGGCAAAGTGAGAACTAAGCACGACTCTTGATATTTCCAAGGCATTCATTTCCAAGTTACCTATTCTTTATAAATGGTGGTTTTCATTTTCATAGTGACTTGCTACATATATTTTTAAATAAAAGGGCAAACATTTTAAATTAGATGTCTGAAACTCTCACTGGAGCTGAAAGCTCATGTTAAAATGATATATTTTAGTGGGTTGAGAGTTTATAGTATGAAACATTAAGTGTTTAGTATATGGTTTTCACACCACTTTAAACAGTAATTTTAAATGTAATTTTACATTTGTAAAATATTTATACAGCATGAAATTACAGGACGCAGCCATGTTCTTTAATAAGTCTGTTATAACGAGCATTCAAAACCTATGATACTACAGTAAAGGTCATGTTGGCATTATCATCTAAGTATCTTCCTGTCAGGGGTTTTAAAGGTGTAGTAATACTCTTTAGGCCAAAACCTGCCATAGGTGAGCGTTCCCTCCTACATCAATGAGGATTCCTTCAATGCATTTAAAACAAGGAGTTGGGGACACGGCATTTTCTGGGCACTGAGACCATCTGGGAGGAACTGTGCCCCAGTAATTATTGCACCTCTAAGATGAAAATGAATAAACCCATAAGCACATGGTGTGCCCATAAAATTAGCAGCCTGTGTATCTGCCTGCCCAATAGCATGACTCCTTTAGCACAACACGATTTGCCTTCTCATATGAATGATACATATTTATGGTGGGCCTTTTTGTTTTTAAATTAAATAAAAAGATTACTAACCTCTTTTTCCCTGAATACCATTCAATGAAGAACCAGTGCAGAACCAAAGGAAGCATGGCCATAAAGCCAAGGTATAGCCAGTCATAATGCCCTGGAGATCCTGTACACTCCCGACAGATTTTATCACCATCTGTTCGCTGTCCTCGCGGACAAACCTACAAAAACAGCACCACAAAACTCTATTTACAAGTGCCTGAAAACCAAATAACTGATCATTTGTTTTGTTGGAAGTCCAGTTAAAAGGGAGTGCGTGGGCTGACAAATTTACCTAATTAAAAGAAGTTCAATCCCTCAGCCCTCCGCTTGCCCCAATGGTCCCATCCCCTGAGCAAACTCGTCCCACTCTCATTCCATCCTTTACTGTCACTTTCATCTGGCTTGTCCCCCTCAAAATACAAACATGGATTAGTCTCTCACATCCTATAAAATCCCACCCATCTTTAACCCCACTTGTCTCATTAACTACTGCCCCATCTTCCTTTCATCTCTAAGCTCATTGCATGCACTGTTTATCATCATTGTCTGGAGTTCTCCTCCTCCAATTCCATTCTAGACCCTCTCCAATCTAGCTTCCACTCCTTGCACTCCACTGAAATTGCTCTCGCCAAAGTCTCTTAATGACCTTTTCCTTAAAGCTCAAGACCAGTACTCCATCCTCATCCTCCTTGACCTGTCAGTCACTTAGTTGACTGTGCTCCTCTTGAAATCTTGTCCTTCCCTGGCATCCAGGACTCTCTACTCTCCTGGTTCTCCTCCGACCTTTCTAATGGCTCCTTCAGAGTATCCTCCTCCTCCCTCCAGCTTTGGGGGTGGGGGGTCCACAGAGCTCTGTCCTTGGTCCCCTTTTCGTCTCTCTCTTTGCCTTATCTCTGGGTAATCTCAACAGCAAACACAAATTCAACTACCATCTCTATACTGATGACTCACAGATCTACCTCTCCACTCCAGACCAGACTCCTGTCTAAACTAAAATCTCAGCCTGTCTCTGACATCTCCTTGTAGATGTCTAGCCATCAAGCTCAACATGGCTATAACAGAGCTCTTAATCTTCTCCTCCAAGCTTCCCCTACCTACCTTCTCGATCACTGGGTAAAATGACACCATCACACCTGGCACTCAAGCCCATAACCTGGATGTCATCTTTGACTCAGACCTCTCTCTAGGTCAGTATTTCCCAAACAGTGGGTCCCAACCCACCAGTGGGTCCCAGGCAACATGCAGGGAGGAGGGTTGAAGAGTGAGCCCACACCGCACTCATCTCGCAGTGGCGGCTCCTGTCCTGCAGAGTCTGGGCCTTCTCCAGGCATTGCGACCTCGTGCATGGGGTTGCAGCACCACTCAGGCTTGAAGGGGCAGCCAAGCCAAACCCGAGTGCCGTTGCAATCCCATGCACTAGGCTGCAAATGCCCAGAGCAGGGACCCAAGCCCAGCTCCGCTGGACAGGAGCCACCACTGTAGGGTGAGTGCAGAACAGGTTCTGTCTCCAACTTCCCTCCGTTTCCCACTCTGGGGGCTCCCCTCTGCACTGGTGTTAGGGTTGCAGTGGTGGGATGGAAAGTGATGTTACAGGTGGTCGGTGCCCCCTCAGCGGGGCAAGGAGGAGAAGGACATTGGCGAATTATTTTTGGCTCCTTCCCTCCATGAATTTGGACCCTGTGTGGGCCACACAAAAGACGACAAAATGCATTTGGTGAGTCGTCTTAGTAAAAAGTTTGGGAGCCACTACTCTAGGTCTTCACAGCTAGGCTGTGCCTCAAGCTTGCTGATTTTTTTCTACATAACATCTCTAAGACATGGCCCTTTCCATCCATTCACACGATTAGAACTCTTATCCAGGTCCCAGTCATCTCTTCCTGCAACATCTTTTTCTCTGGTCTTGACACATGAAGTCTTATACCCATTCAGAATGATGCTGCTGCTGCTAAGATCATTTCCCAAGCACGTCACTTTGACTATGTCACCCCTGTCTTTGCATCCCTTCCTTGGTTCCCCCTTCTCTATCACATCAGACATAAGGGCCTTGACACACAAGTAGCTGCACAGCCTATCCCCAGCTCTTATTTGCTATTGAGATGTCAACTCCCTCCTCTGATGGGCCTAAGATGCCAGCCTCCATCGTCAACTTGGTAAATCTTCAAACAAACACCTACGTGCTTCCTCCCATGCTGCCCCTCATGCTTAGGAGCTCCCTGTAAACATCTTCCTTCAGATCCCTCCTTAAAACTCTCCTTTGCTGGGATACCTATAAAAAAACTTGACAAAAGTCAGGCCACTTGGTGTGCTGAGACCATTGATTAGCATGCTGATCAATGCTGCCTCAGTTTCCTTGCACTCCCGTATGTTTGTCTGTATCTATCTGTTGTCGCTTGTGTTATACTTAAGGCTACAATTTAGTCCCAGAGTCATGGAGGAGGCAGGACTGTGCGCCCCTGCCCTGCAACTGGGGCTGGCTGGAACCAGGACCCTGCAGCCCCAACCCCAGGCTTGGCAGGGGCTGCAGCCGGGGCTGTGCACCCCAGCCCCACACGGCCCAGTCCCACGGCATCCCGGGCTCAATGGAGGCTGCGGCAGTGGCTGCAGTCAGGGTTGCACACCCAGCTCTGGAGTGGGGGCTGTGTGCCCCCCATGGCTGTGCCCCCCACTGCAGCTGCTGGAGTCGGGGCTGTGCTCCCTGGCATGGCGGGGGACTCGGCCTGTCAGTCCTCCCCCACATGGGTCTCCATTCCTCCCCTCTACCTAACCCTGCCCCCTGGTTATTTTTTAGTAACGTGACAGACAGGTCACAGGCTCCATGAAATTTTTATTGCCAGTGACCCGTTCATGACTTTTATTAAAAATAACCATGATAAAATCTTAGCCTTATAAGTTAGATGGTAAGCTCTTTGAGGCAGTAACTGTCTTTTTGGTCTGTGTTTGTACAGCACCTAGCACAATGGGGTCCTGGGCCATACCTAAGACTCCTATGCACTACAGGCATATAATCATCACCATCTAATGCTGTACATGACCTTTGTGCTCCAGATTCCAGCCTCATACAACTTAGAGCATCAGCATCAGACTTGGAGATTCCAACCAGGAATTGCCAGAGCACAATGTGCCTCAGCTTCCCTCCCTCAGCACCCTCCAATCTCAAGAGAAATAAGGAAGGTGTGGGAAAGGCATACTACCTGCTATGCCAGCTGGGAATTCCTCTATCATAGGACTCTCCCACAGATGGTTTAGACACTCTCATGCCTCCTTTGCATGTGACACAGAAGAAAACACATCACAGGCCAAGATCAGGCCCTAGATCTCGTTCACAAATTCAAGAGTCTGTCAGAATTCGACACTTACCCCACAGTCGCCATAGATTTCAGTTGACGCATTTATATAATGTACCGTCCTCCCACAATACAATCCAAGGCAGGCTGGTTGGATATCCACAGCTTTTAAAAATACAAGAGTTGCAACACTGTAGTACATCACGTTACTGGAGATGCAACAACAAAGCGGGTGAAATAGTTTGCTGCACTGTACTTAAGAAATGGGAGTTCTAGGCTCAAACTGGTCCCTTTGGTCCCGATCCTGCAAGGAGAACCCCACAGCTGGACCCTTGTGACCGCAGTCAGACCCTGACTTAGGTGGGGCTCTGCATAGGTGTCCACATTCGTGGCCCTCTGGGCAGAAGCGGGGCCCTTCGGCTGCTTCCCTGATGCAGGGATCGTGGTGCAGAGTGGGATGTAGCAGAAGGTGCTGGACTGGGAGGCAGAAGCAGCAACCTGGGCATCCCCCTGGCTCCAGCTCCGAGCCCCCCCACCCCCCTTCCCCCCTCCAGCTCCGAGCCACCACCCCCCTCCGAGCCACCCCCTCCCCCACTCCAGCTCCGAGCCACCCCCCCCCTCCGAGCCACCCCCTCCCCCCGTCCAGCTCCGAGCCACCCCCTCCCCCCTCCAGCTCCGAGCCACCCCACCCCCACCCCCCTTCCCCCCTCCAGCTCCGAGCCACCCCCTCCCCCCCTCCAGCTCCGAGCCACGCCCCTCCTCCGAGCCACCCCCTCCCCCCTCCAGCTCCGAGCCACCACCCCCCTCCGAGCCACCCCCTTCCCCCCCTCCAGCTCCGAGCCACCCCCTCCCCCCTCCAGCTCCGAGCCGCCCCCTCCCCACACCCTTCCCCCTCAGCTCCAGGGACGCTCCTGCAGGGCAAGGGGGAGCTGCCTTGACCCCGGGACAACAGAGTCTCAGTCTCGGGTCCCGTCAGGGGCCCCGCCCCCACGAGGGGACACCGGGAGGGGCCCGACCGGCGGCGCCTGGCCAGGGAGGAACGGGGCGGAACAGACCCTCGCAGCGCGGGCGAGGGGCCCCGGCCGAGTCACGGTCACCCCGGGGGCTGCGCTCACTCATTCTGCCGCAGCAGGGCCCAGGATCATTCCCCAACCCAGCAACAACCGCTTCCGGGTTCCCGGGGCGGGGAGAGGCGAGACTCCACCCCGCCCGTGCGCGTCACTTCCTTCTTCCTCCCCAATGTGGCAACAGCTGCCTGACTCCGCCCCTATCGGGGCGGGGTTTCACCGCCCCCATCCCGCTTGTGGGTGCGGCCAGGATAGCCACGCCTACCTGAAGGCGGAGCTCCTTGCGGCCTCTCACCCGGTTGGGCGGGGTTTCCCCGGCTCGCCCCCCTTATGGGCGTGGTTACCGCGCAAGCCCCACCCCTTTGGTTGATGACGTCCTCCGCTCATTCGGGCGTGGCCAGCCTCGACCCGGCCGTCTCCATTGGTCCTGCCCCCGCGTGGGCGTGGCCGCCTCGCTGGCTGGCGGCGATGGCGGCGGCCGGCTGGCTGCCGCCCGGCGCGCGGGCCGTGGTGCGCGTGGTGGACATGCACACGGGCGGGGAGCCGCTGCGCATCGTGCCGGGCGGGCTGGAGCCGGGCCCCGCGGGCCCCACGCTGCTGGCCCGGCGGCGCCACATGGGCGCGGCGCTGGACCACGTGCGGCGGCTGCTGGTGCAGGAGCCGCGCGGGCACCGCGACATGTACGCGGCGGTGCTGGTGCCCAGCGAGCTGCCCGCCGCCCCGCTGGGCGCGCTCTTCCTGCACGGCCAGGGCTACAGCACCATGTGCGGCCACGCCGTGCTGGCGCTGGGCCGCTTCGCCCTGGACGGCGGCCTGGTGCCGGCGCCCAGCCGCCCCGAGGCCGCGGTCACCATCCACTGCCCCTGCGGGCCCGTCACCGCCTTCGTGCCCTGGGACGGGCAGCGCAGCGGCAGCCGCGTCCGCTTCCACAGCGTGCCCGCCTTCGCCGCCGCCGCAGGTACCGGCCGCCGCCCGCCCCTCCGGAAGCCCAGACCCTGCCGGGGCGGGGGGGGGAGACCCCGGGCGCCTGTTCCTCAGAGCTGCCCCCTCTCTTTGTGACCCCCGGGGGGCGCCCCCCCCCCCCGCCTGTGTGGCACCCCGGAGAGCCTGGCCCCCTGTCTGTCAGCCCCCCAGTAGTGGTGTGGGGGCGCCCCTTGTCTGTGTGATCCCCGGCCACCCTCTGGGACCCCCATCCCCTAGAGCTGTGGGGCAGGGTGCCCCTATTCTCCCCCCCCCCCCGCCCCAGACTGTGCGGTCCCCCACGAGTGAAATGATGACTTGCGTGCATGACTAACACCACTAACACCTGCTCTCGCTCTCTCTCCCCGGGCTGTGGGTGTGAATTTGTGAGGTAGCGCCACACCTGTCAGTGAGGGGTGTGGCCCCTTTGTGCCATGGCACTGGGACCCCCCTGGCCTCACCTAGCTGCTTTCCACACACTGCAGAGGGGTGCAGGAACAATTGGTACAGCGGGGTGCTGAGAGCCATTGACCCAAACTGTAAATCCTGTATACGATGGAAACCATTTCAAGCCAGGGGTGCTGCTGCATCCCTAGTTCCAGCACCTAGGGAGGGGTGTTATGGGTGCTTTGGTTCTGATGCTGCAACCAGCTTCAAGCATGTGCGCTGGCCCCTTGACTTTGGAAGCAGGTGTCCGTGTCAAAGGGTGTGGCACTGCTCTGGCAGCCCACGGACTTTCTGCAGAAAGGATCATAGTTTGTGCCCTGCATGATGCTGCCACCTGAGCCGGTAATGGGCTGGCAACCTTGAATTCTGCAAAACACCGTGCATCCTTATTGGCGGGAATTTAAGATGGTGTAAACATCAGTAGTTTGAAGGAGGAAGCTTGTCCAAGATTGCAGTCCCTTGAACTGCAGAGGAGTTAAGGAGATACCACTTACTGAGATCACTCCTGAAAACAGAGGAATGATTTGTTTTTAACTTTGTATACTCCACCCATTAAGAGTGGGAAGGGGGCAGACAGGTGGATGTTTTGGTGGGGAAAGGGTTTTTT
Source organism: Macrochelys suwanniensis (assembly GCA_033296515.1). Lineage (NCBI taxonomy): Eukaryota > Metazoa > Chordata > Testudines > Chelydridae > Macrochelys > Macrochelys suwanniensis. The sequence continues at coordinate 12,708,518 of CM065781.1, read as the reverse complement.
TAATGAAGTCTGTGCCTACTTTTGATTCCACAGAAGACTAGACCTAACTATGGATCTGCCTGATGTTGAAATTGGTGACCAGGTCGGGAGGATGAAGAACTCTGCTTTGTAGGGCTCTCTGCAGATGGGCTACCTAATGTTTCTGAGAACCTTTATTAAGTAACAAAAGAGCAGAACTTCGGCTAGATTAGAGACTTCACAATACCTGCGATATTTTAGGATGAGATGCTATCCCAAATAGTGTCTTCACTATTGCATACCATATTCAGCTTCTGTAAGTACACTAGGAGTCACCCACACTCTTCAGTCTGATGGTCTCCTGCATTTTGCTTTTTCATTTTGCTACTGCATTAATTCCTTTAGCTGTTTTGCTTTCTGCCCTCCAGCATCCTTTCCTCTCCAAGACTCTCTTTTTATATCTGCATCTAATGATCTGTCTACTCACTGTCATTTGTAGTTTGGTTTGGGTTTTTTAATTTTTCTAATGATTGAAACTCATGACATGATTTCTAGCATTGTGTTCCTTGACTTTCCTTGTAGAGTTCTCTGCCATTCTCTTGCTTTAGAATCTAGCTCTATATCTCACTTCAAAGTAAATCTGACACTGTAATTAAGTTGACTTACCCTCCTGTGTTTGTTGGAATCCTGCTGAATTGATTGAATCTGATTGCATTATTTTACATTAATAAGCATGAGATAAATTGTTTTTTTAAAAAATCTAATACTTTTAGTTTGGAAAGTACAGTTTGTGTAGTTGGCCAAATTCAGCTTGACAAGGACAAATTGTTCCCTGATTTAGAACCCAGTTTGACCCATGGATTTTAACAGGCGAGTTTTTTCCATTGACTTTAATGGCAGTTGGATCAGGCTCTTATAAGACTTGCCACTTACCTGTCTTTATCCTTTGATGTCAAAGTGCTACACCAAATTATCCTTGTTACTACGCTAACAGTTGCATTAAAATCAGCAACATTGCACTGGGGTGTGAATTAGGACAGCATTTGGTTCCCCGTGTTAGGGTGGGAGAGATGTTGTTACCCATATTTGTTCATGCACATTCTGTTTGCCTTTTCCCCCTCTCCTGTTCTGTTTAGATGTGACAGTTGATGTTCCTGGCCATGGGAAGGTGGTGGTCGATATTGGATATGGTGGTGCTTTCTATGCCTTTCTCAGTGCTGAGAGATTGGGATTAGATGTTTGTTCTTCAAAGACTCAGGATCTTGTAGATGCAGCAAGTGCAGTAACAGAAGCAGTAAAGAGACAGGTATAGCAGGATGCCAACACACCCCAAATACTTTTCTAACAAAGTAGTAATATTGCTGGGCTTTTCTTACAGAGGAGTCTATTCATGACATTGTTTTACACTCCAGGTCTAGAATTCCAACAAAGAGTAAATATCATAGTGGACTTTCTCAGGTGTTTGTGGGTGTGACTGTTCTTGCCCTGTAAAACTGTAGTTTTACAGTTTTACAGTTTAGTTAACTTAAATTGTTGGTTATGTTGCTAGAAATGTGCTGAATAATCCACAAATAGCCAGAGGTGCTGGGAAGTGGGGAGTTTGGTGTGTCCAGCTGTAAATACAAAAAAATTTTAAAATGCAGAAAACACACACAGCACAACTTGCTTCGGGGAACATAGGCACTGCCCTTCTGGATCAGACCAAGGTCCACCAGCTGCTTCAGAGGATGGCGTAAGAATCCTGCAGTAGGCAGGCGTGGCATAGTCTGCCTCCCACCTTAGGTCTCAGCATACACTACTGTGAAGCAAGTGCATTGTTGTGTTTTGCGATGTGTCTAGCAATATTAGGTGGTGTGTACACCATATACCTATCAAGTACACACACACCCCCGTCACATCAGGTGTTGAATGCAAATCATTTATTTGTAGAAGTGGGCATTACTTTAAATTAACCAGCTATATGTTTTCTTCCTTGGGGAAGATGTTATGTTATAACCTCTCCATGTGATCAATATTCTGTGCTTTTGACACAGTTTCTATATCACTCTTTAAGGGAAAAAACCCCATAAAGTTTCAACTATGTTCTGTATTTCCCACACTTTAGTTGTTTTAGCACATTACTGGATTACAGATGCTTTGTGTTACAAGGTGGCTCTATTTTAACCATCATAATAAATAATATTTCGCATCTTTGTAACAATTTACATTTTCAAAGCTCTGGACAAATTAGTCTTTACAACCCCCATATAAGATGGGCAGATATTATCTTCATTTTATTGATAGGGAAACCTCTTCATCTCCGTGTCCCTCAACTAAGGGCTTGTACACACTTGCGCTTACTTCGGTATAACTTAAGTCGCTCAGGGGTATGGAAAAGCCGCCGACCCAGCTACTGCTGCTCGGGGAGGTGGAGTAATTATGCCAATGGGAGAGCTGTCTCCCGCTGGCATAGAGTGTCTGCACTAGCAGCTACAGCGGCATAGCTGCCCTGCTGTAGCCATTCTAGTGTAGACTAGCCCTATCCAAATTCAGAGCCATGGCTGAGGATTCTGGAGTTGCTGTTGCCAGTCTACTATACTATACTGCCTTCTGAATGATTGATCTTACTAAACAGTGTAATATTAGCATATTTTTAGTTTGAATGTTGTATTATTCTTAATGACTCCAGGAGTGCCCATATCTAGCATCAGAATGTCTGCTGTGGTCTGTTTAAATGTTTGTCACGTTTGTGCGTGTCCCACCTCCCACTCAACGCACACATACATCCCTGTACAGCCCCAGGCAACAACAGCACACTGATGGTTTGTAGTCAAGCAAATATTAGACCTGAAAAATGCATCTTGAACAGAGCTTAGGAAATCAGCGAAGTCAAGTCTTGAAGAAATACCTGAGGGTTTGAGTTGCACACAGGAAATTCCACAGTTCCACAATGTCTGAAGTCTTAAGTGAACACAAGATAAAGAAGTTGCTGTCCTCACTAATGAGCATCAGTTTGTTACCTGTGGGGTAGAAATAAACATGCCTAAGCGTAGTTAGAATGGTACATTTATACTTGTGTGTGTGCCCACCTCTGTCATCTTGTAAAACTCTTGCTGCAGTTTAATTGAAAATATTTGATTGTTGTATATGTCTGTATATCCATTCTGTGTGTTATTCCTAGTTTAAACTTCATCACCCTGACAACGAAGAGCTTGCTTTCCTCTACGGCACTATATTAACCGATGGAAAAGATGCATTTAGTGATGAACCAACAACCAACATCTGTGTGTTTGCAGATGCACAGGTATGAAAACAGGCTACTTTAAGAGATACAAGATGAGTAATGCCTGGTCTGTGTGTCTATTAAGAATGAGTTAAGTTGAGCTGCTGCTTGTCTCACTGTGCTGCAAAGGCATTGTATTTTTTATTTTTTTATTTTTTTTTAAGTGTGGTCTGTTCCTTAACAGTAAACTCTTTCAGTACAGAATGAAAGCAGGTAAATACTTCTGCAAACATGAGAGCGGCTTTCACTAAGGATTAAACATGAGTTTAGTAGGTAGGACTCTCCCAATTGTCACATGGGAATGATCCAGAGAATACTAGTCGAGAGAATTTAGTTGCTCTAGATTCTGTTAGTGATTATCTGCAAGTATTACAGACCCGAATGTAACATGAAGTTTTAATACTTGAGTAGTGATTATGAATATTGTCAAACTAGGATCCCTCACTCCTAGTATTTTGCCAAACAGAATCATAGTCTAAAGGTGCCAGAACCCACTTAGTTTCTTTTGTGCTTCTCTCACCCTGTCTATTTACAGAACCCCAGAGCCGGGAAATGCCAATGTCTGTAATAATGAGGACTGTAGTATGGCGGGGGAGGGGGGGTATCTCATGTTTTTATAATAAAAGATAAAAATAAGCTCATGAACGTTTTATTATTTTTTTAAATTAGGTCGACAGAAGTCCTACAGGCTCAGGCGTGACTGCTCGCATTGCCTTACAGTACCATAAGGGACTCATCCAGCTGAATCAGAGCAGAACCTTTCGAAGCAGCTCTACTGGTTCCTTGTTCACTGGAAAAGCAGTGAAGGCAAGCAGCAAACCTCTTCTTTTCTGTGTATTTTTAAGGTGTTTTTTGTGAATTTTGTGCTCATGCCAGTGAGGAACTAACAGCACAGGCTTAAACCAGGCATAGTGCAGCTATCTACAAACAGCTGTGCCACTGTAGTCACTTCTCATCTGTAGCATCCCTATCATTTCACTCCTGGGCCTGTTTTGAGCAGAGATTGGAAGTCTTGTCAAATTGTGTGTCGGAGAGCAGTGTGTTATGGATAAATAGGGACGAAGATTCACCTGACAGAGTAATCTTTCCATTGTGATCATAGGCTGTACAGAAAGGAATAAACCGTATGATGATTAAATTCACAGATGATACAAAATTGGAAGGAGCTGAGGATGGGGGAATAATTCAGACACCTAAAATAATTAGGAACATAGGCAGAAAATAATACAGATGGGGGGAAAATAATCCAAAACAGATATTAAGTGTGACAAACCGAAGAAGTGGTACTGCTGAAAGGGACTTGGGGGTGACAGCCAACACCAGATCAGAGATGAACTTGAAGTGAAAATCGGGGGGAAAAGGAGCCAGTACAGTTTTGCGCTGTATATACAAAGGCTTCTCATCAGAGGAGGGAAATATTTGTATGGCTTTACTATGGTTACAGCTGGAATCTTGTTTTCAGCTCTGGGCACTTGTTCTCCAAAGAGAGATTTCCAAATTGGAAGGAGTTCAGTGAAAAGCACCAGCAACATGGGCTGCTCGCATTGCAAAGAAGATTGGGTTAAGTTGAATGACTATTAAAGAGAGACACAAGAGGCTGCATACATTGGAAGGTGGCAAATGGGATGAACTTGGGATGGGAAAGCTCGTGAATATCAGAAACATTTTCCCACCAGCTATTGGACTAGGAAAGGGGAGGAGCCATGTGTCTGGGGCAGACTTGCCAACAGTAACTGCAGTTCCATTTAAAGTGCAAAACTATTGATTAACAAAACCAGTAAGCAAACCCCACAGGCTTAGGCCATGTCCATAGTGCCACCTATGTCGGTAAAACTTACGTTGTTCTAGGGGCTAAAAAAAACACGCCTGAGCGACATAAGTTTCGCTGGCATAAGTGGTGGTGTGCACAGCGGTATGTCGGCGGGAATGCTTCTCCTACCGCTGCTCGTTGGGGTGGTTTAATTATGTCGACGGGCGCACTCTCTCCCATCGTCCTAGAGCGGGTACATGAGAGATCTCACAGCGACGCAGCTGAATTGATGCCGCTCTAAGGTCTCTAGTGTAGACACAGCCTTAAACTGTGATTTCTGTTCCTGCGGCAATAGTGGAGCCTTTCCTTCACTTGCCTTGCCTTCCTGGAGCTCCCAGCAGAAGTCAGCATAGGCTACTAGGTCAAATCTTCTATACAGCAGCTATACCCTTCTTGCCTGTTAGCTGGTGACTCAGTCCAAGCTAGGTTGGCCTGTGCCAAATAGAAACCATTATCAAGGTGTGGCTCAGTAAGGCCTGGTCTACTCTTAAAAGATAGATTGACATAGCTAGTCAGAGGTGTGAAAAAACACACTCCTGACCAATGTTCCCTCTAATTTTTGAGAGGCCGTGTGCGCAAAAGATGTCTTCTGTGCAAATTGTTGTGCTTCTGTGCAAATGTTTGTGCGCGCGGTGTTTTGCCGTGTGCGCGGGGGTTTAGGATCTGTGTGCGCGCACACACGCGTACAGCTTAGAGGGAACAGTGCTCCTGACTGATGTCGCTATGCTGACCTCTAACCCCCAATGTAGGTGGGTTATATCTGCAAGTGACTCTAAGTAAACAGAAGTCCTCTGACTGTAATTGCAGTTGGTCAGAGCTGAGGGACACCCAGAGAATCAATGCCATCGGTGACACAATTTTATTGTACTTAACTACCTACTATGTAGTGATACTCTTTTGTAAACCAGGAAGAACCCCTTAAATGCCAATTCAATTTAAATCTAAACCTTTTCTCTTCTCAGGAAGCAAAGTGTGGTGACTATAATGCTGTTGTAGTAGAAGTCTCAGGAGAAGCCTTTTATACTGGAACAGCAACCTTTGTTGTTGAAGAGGAGGACCCACTGAAATATGGTTTTTCTGTAAAGTGACCTTTGCCATCATTCAATTGCCAGCTTTTCAATAGTAACCAATATCAAAAAGATGATCTTTGTAATCTGTAGGGGGGAAATATAAATACATAACCTATTCACTTAGCTTATATTTTCCTCATAGACTGCTGCATCTATGGATGGTTAAAAACAAATTCATTTAAATATCATAGAGCAGAGCTAAAAAAACTTTCCTAGTATCCATGATTACTTGTATTACAAATAAAAATCACAGGCCACATTATTCTGTAGTCATTAGCATGTATTATACAAGTCCGGGTCTGTTTGAAACTGTATTTACAAGTATATTTTAAACACTAGATAAGCTTGAAGGGGCAATTTCAAATGTAAGTGCCTCTTGTAAAGACATTATGTATTTTAAACTCTACTTCAGTGCAAGAATTCTATTAAAATGCAGTATTCTAACCTCACATTTTTCTTGTCTTAATTCTTGTAACCGTGTCCTCGGTCACTGATCTTAAGCAGTCATTGTTTTGGCTCATTTGCCCTGACTTGGTCATCTCACTTTAACTACCATAACCTGTCTGGCAACGCTGCTTCCTGGTTCAGATCTCTTAACTTCAGCTCTAGTATTTCTTCTTTCCTGCTCTACTAACATTACCCCTGTCAGTGGGTACTTCCACTGACATGCTGTCTCAGATCACTTCGTATTCAGGCTCCTTGTCATGACCAACAAGGGGCTACCATGCCTCGTCCTGCTATTCATCTGTCTCCTTTCCGCATTCTTGGCATTGTGCCTTTTGATATGCTGTACTCTACACCTGGTGTAGACTGGGTCATACTTTGCCAATACTTTTGTCCTTCCAATCCGTCGTTAGCCTCCATTTCTTCAAATATAATCCCTCCTTACATCTCAATAATCCCCACACTATCTCCAGATAGGTAGTCCAGTGTCCTCTTTATTTCAGATCAGAAATTCGTTGGGATGGGAATGTGTCTATATGGGCTAAATCCTAATCCCAAAGAAGTCAACAGTAAAAATCTGACTTTAGTAGCACCAAGATTGGGCCCTATGTTTTTGTAAAGTGCTGCATATGTTTGTAGCACTACATAAATCAATATGCAATCCACTGTTGTGGTTGGATGTAATGTACTAAATAGTAAATAATGCCTTTCACTTGTATAGCTAGACCCTTCATAGTCTACTGCAAGCTAAATCTAAATTGTGAGCCTGGATTCTGTGCTACCATGATAGAGCAGACTGGAAAAATTGTTTGCAGCTTGACTTAAAAATGCTAGTAAATATGATGAATTGGTACAATCAGTACCCTAGTATCAGAGGGGTAGCCGTGTTAGTCTGGATCTGTAGAAGCGACAGGGTCCTGTGGCACCTTATAGACTAACAGAGGTATTGGAGCATAAGCTTTCGTGGGTGAATACCCACTTCTTCGGATGCAAGCAGTGGAAATGTCCAGGGGCAGATATCAGTACCCTAGTGTCTGATAAACTCATTTTATACTGTCCCATAAATTCAGATTTTTATATTGACCATGCATATTTGCAGTTGGCTGGGGAAGCTGGTGGCTTTAGCAGCTAGTTGAGACACGAAACAGTTTGGCACCTAGGAAAGTAGTTTGGAGTCCTGGAATAAGTACTTTAACTAGAAGTTTCTGTTGAAACTGTTACCTATGAAACAGTTAAACTGATGCTGAAATCTATAAGTGATTATAAGAGGTGTAATGCCAACTGAGGTATTTCACGCTCTGAGTTTTTCTTTCAGGATGCCTGCAGATTCAGGAAAGCAACGCTACAGCATTTTGCTCTCAGACATGTTTTCAATGTCTTGCAGTTTTGAAGATCTGTTTCTTATCTGTTTCATCTTGCCTTTTAAAACCACAAAAGCGTTATGAAACTCAGTTTTCATAAGACCTCTTTAAAGTCTGCTAAGTCATGCAATGCATGCAGGATTGATTAAATTAGCATCTGGGGTGGGGGGGGTTATATTTTAATTGCTGCTGTGTGCTACTTAATAGGTCTGAAATGTACATTGATTTTTAGAGGTGCAGGGCAAGGATGCGTGTTCAGTTAAGTACATTGACATGTACAAAAAATGTACCAGTTAATAATGGCTTGGTATGGGACTGTCAAGGCTGATTCCGCACTCTGGCACTTTGAGTGCAGAAGGTGGGGGCCCACAAGGATTCTGAAAATTAATACTGGCCACTCCAGGCTGGTATGAAACTTCCAAGGTTACAACTTTTCTCTGACCTTGGATGTGTAGATGCTGCCACCATCATAGTGCAAACCCCCCAAACACCTTTATGAGAACCCAGAAGGGCACACTTGGGAATTCCTCCCTGTGGGGTACCCTCAAGCCCTTTCACCACTCCCCATCCACCCTACCCCCCGGGGAAGAGCTGAGAAAGAAAACAAAGGAAATTAGCTGTTGCTACCAGCTAATTAAACATGCACAAACCTCTTAAGACACAAAAAACCCAGTCCTGTTCTTTAAAAAGGTAAATTTTATTAAAAACAAAAAGAAAGAAAATACATCTGGAACTTAGGCTTTTTGCTAGGTCTTAAAAAAAAATTACAAAAATTAAGCATCAAAATTAAGCATCAACCTCTCTTGAGGTTCAGCTTAAAGGTTACAAGCAAAACAAAAGCCTTGGGGGTTAGTACACAGGAGTCCACAAACCAATAAGAAATAAAAGGAATAACCCTGATTGCATCTTCCTAGACATTCCTGATCTACTTACATATCGGGGTCACGAGTAGTTCTAGATACGATTTTTCATACCTGGTTTAAAGCTTTTACTGCCTAGTTTCAGCCCTGTCCCTGCTTTGTCCCCTCTCTCCGAAGAACAGACAGACAAAGGGAAGTTTTTTCCCAATTTTAAAAAGTTCTAGCCCTCCCATTGGCTCTTTTGGTCACGTGCCCACTCCCTTCTTTTTACCTATGGGGTTTTTTTAAACTTTACAAGTAAAGCAAGTAGAGAACAGCTACTAACAGGGATTTTATAGCTAACTGGTTGGCTGGGTGTCCACAAAAGGGAGCTGCTCTCCTCCCTCCCGCCCCCTTCCCCCCCCCCCCCCCCCCCCCCTTTATCACAGGGACCAGCTAGGGATAGCTGATAGTTACTTCTAAAGTAAATGTTTTACCTCTCTGTCCTTTTTGTCTCCTGTTTTCTCAAATTATGAAATTTTTGAGGCAGGAATTTTCTCAATATGGACTTGCTCAAATGCCCATTGAAATCAATGGGAGTTTTTTCCCTATTAACTTCAAAGGTCATTGGACAAAGCCCTATGTGTTTGGACCATGTTTCGCATCTGCAATGCACGATCATATTGTATGTAGTGAGAATCCATCCCTCTTCCCCAGGCTTTCACCTGTTGCTTGTCTTAGGCCCTCATCTGCAAACCTGCACACACTTTAAAGCATGAGTAGTTGGGACAAAAGTGGATTGACGTCTCAGATTGTAAACTTGTCAAGTCAGGGTCTGCCTATGTGTGAGACAGTGTCTGGCACACTGGGTGGTTACTACCAACCTACAAATACATGTCGAGTTTGTAAAAATAGATTAAGATCTACCAAGTAAACCATTAAGATTTCCCTGACTTGTAGGGCTTTTTTCATATAATATGCAGTACTTTATAATTTGAGTATAACACACCAAAATGGTCTTAATTAATACTTGTTTCTTGGTGGTGTTACATCATTACAGACAAAAAAAAATCCTGGAAAATTCTCTTATTAAAAATTTCTAAAGGCCAGGACAATGCTCTCTCCAAATCTTTAATGTACCAGTTGGCAGCTAATGGTACTGGAGAGCTTTGAAAAGAAAAGTTAAAATTAGAGTAATGATGGGACAAAAAAAAGCACAGATCTAATGTGCCAGTGCCATAATACACTTTAAAACCATCATTCTCATAATGAAAGAACAAAAATGGTTGATAGATTGACAGTTTGTGTTCTTTGAACTTATTTTGCTAAGGCAGGATGCCTGGGTTCTTGTGTTCCTACCTTTGCTACTAATTTTTGTGTAACTTTTGGGCAAGTCACTTACAGCCTTGTTCAGTTGTGCAGAGCAGCCCTAGCTCCTCTTAAAGCCACACGGAGCTGCAGGTGCTCATTTGTTCCTCAGTTTCCCCACTTGTCAAAAGGAGCGGGACCCCTGAAGGGACATAGGCATTGCAATGCCGAGCATCACAGTGTCTAATTTAGCTGTGTGGAAAATTAGGAACAACACTGTGATCCTCAAAGCTGAGTTAGGCAACTAGGCTCTCTAGACAGTGGATGGGGAGAGAGAGGAGGGCTTTAGAATGTGATCCACAAAAGCCATCATGCTAGGCATTGATTAGCTGCCTAATCTAGCCAACTGGAGATGCTGATCAGAGCGGGGATTGTGCTGAGCCCCACTACTCTCTATCAGTGTCTAAGTCTGAGCTGCCTGGAGGTGCCTAGCTCTGCTTAGCGATCCATGAATGGGCACCTGCAATCAGGCAGCTTAAATGCCTAATACTCATTGGGCTAGAGAGTTAGAATGAGAATGACTCTATAGTCTAGTGGTTAGGGCCCCCATGTGGGAGATCCCGAGTCCAGTCCCTGTTACAACCACTCTCTTGTTATTTATCCACAGTTGAACAGCTTCAATGGGAGAGACTGAAGCAGCCCCCTCACTGCCCCCCCCCTCACCTCCCGCCCATCAGAATATCCCAGGTGCTTTTTAAAAAAATCAGCTGCAATGAACCAGGCTATTTTAGCATCAGAGTAGATACAATTGGTGGCATGCTATGATGCATGGCTTGCTGGGACAGGCCCTCAGCTGGTGTCAATGGAGCTATGACAATTTAGGCCCAGTGAGAATGTGCTCCTCTGTAGCTAGGTACTGATGTGGCCCCCACCATTGTAGCAGAGTGCCCATCTTGTGCTAGGCTTGTAGGGCCAAATCCTGCAGTCCATACTACGGTAAATCAGGACAAAGAGGCAGCAAATGAGGAAAAAAAACCATCACAATCACACCATTTCTCAGCCAGGGAAATTCTTGGATGCTGTCTGGAAAAAAATAGAGTTAAATTAGAACTCTATTTACATTTTTAAAAAATGTTAAAATGTATATTGATTAGTATCTAATATCTCCATTTGAGCTCAATGTCTCTGTTCATTTCAATGAAGAATGAGTATCTTGTTTGCAGTGGTGCTGCAGCCATATTGATCCTAGGAGATAAGCCAAGGTGGGTGAGGTAATATCTTTTATTGGACCAACTTCCGGGGGTGAGGGAGGTGCTACTAGCAGGCAACGGCAGCTTCCGTGGAACAAGCTAGGAGATATCCATCGTTTGAAAGGAGTTTAGGCATTGAGGTATTTCTTAATGTTTGTCAATTTTAATTTAGCTTTAGGGCATATTTATCCACCCACAGAATGCACGATAGGAAAACACTGGAATCGTCCTTTAAAAAGCGTAACAATTATTTGAGCTAATTTGATTTCTGCCTTTCCTATCCCATAAATCCAGGGATACATCGACACATACTTGCAGTGAGCTAGTTTTGAGTACAAACAGCAGCGTAGCCAGGGTAGCACATGGGTAGCAGCAGCAGAGGGCATGGGTGAGCTATGCCTAAACCAAACCAGATGGAAACTGGTGGGTGTGTAGTGGGCCAGGGCCTCCGCTGTGGCTACCTACACTACTGCGGCCACAGGCGTCAACTTCAGGTGGCACCAGTGGGGCCCAATGCCGGGTGACGTTGCGGGGCCCCGCCCCCGACGCCGGGTGACGTTGCGGGGCCCCGCCCCCGACGCCGGGTGATGTTGCGGGACGCCGACGCAACGTCGCCCAGCGTCGGGGGCGGGGCCCCGCAACGTCTCCCGGTGCTGAGGTGAGCTTGCCGTGGGTCCCGGGGCTGGCGGGGAGCTGGGCGCGGGCCCCGGGGTTGGCAGGGAGCTGCCGGTGGGTGCTCTGTACCCACCAATATTTCCCCGTGAGTGCACCAGCCCCGGCGCACCCACGGAGTCGGCGCCTATGACTGCGGCTACGTTGCTATTTACGCTCCCAAGTTATGGTTATTGTTACATGTGGGACTACTGGTCAATCATTTTCTTAATGGTTTATCGTCACAACGTTTTGGGCTAGATCCCCCAAAGCCTCCGAACTGGAAAGCCTAATATTTAGGCACCCTGGGTCCTGCCTCTTTGCAAAAGGCTGGACTAGATGGTTTCTCAAGGTCGCTGCTAGCCGCACACCGATTCTAATAGTTAGGTGCTCGGGCTCCCTCTATAATGTATGGGGGGAGAGAGGTGCCTAAAAAAGGAATTCACAGAAACCAGCAAGCTAAGCGGGCAGCTACCCATAGGAAAGGGTGAGGGGCATGAGTGTTAGCCTGCCCCAAAGAGAGCCAGGTCAGCCCTTTTTTACAGACATTGGGGATGGTGGGATCCATGCCTTCCCATGTACACACTAGGCCAGTGTTCAGAGCCCTGCCTGATTCAGCGCAAGGGCTTGAACCCAAAGCGTCCCACCTGAAAGCTCCATCCACTCGGCTACAGGGTAGTGCCCTTATTATCAGGGGTGGCAGATGTAAGACATGGGCGATGACTGTTCCACCATATGTGGCACTGGTGAGGCCCCAGCTGATGACTGAGTCCAGGTTTGGATGCTGCACTTTAAAAAAGATGTGAACAAATTGGAGAAAGTCCAGAGGCAAGCAACAAAAATGATAAGTGGTTTAGAAAACTTGACCTCTGAGGAAAGGGTGAAAGAACTGGGCATGTTTAGTCTAGTGAAAAGAAGTGGGGGGGGGACATCTGTAACAGCCTTCAAATATGTTGAAGATTGTTATAAAGAGGATGGTGATCAATGGTTCTCCATGTCCACTGGGGGTAGGACAAGACGTACTCAGCTTAGTGTGCAGCAAGGGAGATTTGGTTTGGTTAGTAGGAAAAAGTTTCTGTCTCTACAGACAATGAGGCATTGGAAGAGGGTTGCTTAGGTTATGGAATGCCCGTCCCTGAAGGTTTTATAAGCACACGTTAGCCGAACACCTGTCAGAGATGATGGAGGTATAATATACTCAATCCTGCGAGCGCAGGGGGCTGGATGAGATGAGACCTTTTGAGGTCCTTTCCTCCTGACATTTCTATGACTCGGGGGGGTGGAGCTCTTTTAATCCCGCCTCTGGGAGCAGTTCCACTTTGTATAAATACTTGAATAGTCATTTGGCCAGTGAGTGAAAATTACACTACAGCTAGTGTTTAGCAAACGTTCCTGGGAGACCCAGGTTCCAGTCCCTGTGCCAATGACTCAGTCAATGGGCTCCAAACTGTGGGGGCGTGTCCCCCTAGTGGACATGGAGGATTGTTCGAGGGGGCATGTGGCAGGGCCCAGCCCAGCCCCCACAGGGAGTGCCACCCAATCCAGCTCTGCCCCTAGTTGCAGCTCCACTCCACCCCCTTCTCTGCCCCCTCCCCAATTGCAGCTCTGTTCCACCCCCATCCTGTCCCCAGCTCCACCTTCAACTCCGCTGCTGAGCCAACTGTGCAGTGATGGAGGGGTGGGCATGGATAGCTTCCATTGCGGTAAGTGGGGGAGGGGGGTCACACACAGACACACACCTTTCCCCAGGCCCCACTGATGAGGGCACTCACCTAGGAGGTGGAAGACAAAAGCTGGCAGTGTGGGGATTGGACTCCAGGACTCCTGCACCGTTGGTGAGTGCTTTAACCACCAGCTATTGGGCTTAGGAAGGCAGGAAGGGGTACCATCACTAGGGTTGCCAACTGTCTAATCGCACAAACCCAAAGACCCTTGCCCCACCCTCTGCCCCTTCCCTGAGGCCTCGCCCCTGTCCCACCCCATTTCTGAGGCCCCCAACCCCCACTTCCTCCAGCACTCGTTCTCCCCCACCCTCACTCACTTTCACCAGGCTGCAGGGCGGGGTGTGGTGTGCAGACTCTGGGAGGGAGTTTGGGTGCAGGGCAGGGTGACCCGATGTCCCGATTTTATAGGGACAGGCCCGATTTTGGGGTCTTTTTCTTATATAGGCTTACCCCCCCACACCCCTCATCCCGATTTTTCACATTTGCTGTCTTGTCACCCTAGTGCAGGGTGCAGGCTGTAGGCTGGGGCAGGGGTGCAGGAGGGATTGTGGGGTGCAGGCTCTGGGAGGGAGTTAGGGTGCAGAAGGGGGTGTGGGGGTGGGCTCTGGGAGGGAGTTTGGATGCCGGCTCTGGGCTGGGGAAGGGAGGGGGGGGAGTGCAGGAGGGGTCGGGGTGGTGGCGCTTACCTCGGGCAGCTCCTGAAAGCAACCGGCACATTCCTCTGGCAGCAGGTCCTAGATGGGGGGGGGAGAATAGGGGGGTTTCAGCTTGCCACTGCCCACAGGCACCGGCTCCGCAGCTCCCATTGGCCGCAGCTCCTGGCCAATGGGAGCTGCAGAGTCAGCGCTCGGGGCAGAGGCTGCATGCAGAAACCCCCTTCTCCCCTCCCAGGGGCCACAGGGACGGTGCTGGCCACTTCCAGGAGCAGTGGGGCGCCAGGGCAGGTAAGGGGGGAGCCTGCCTTAGCTCCACTGCCACGCCGGACTGTTAGCACCCAAAATCTCCCGGTTTGGCTGAAGTAGCCGCTGGGAGCTAGAGCGTGATTCCAGGAGACTCCCACCGAAAGCAGGAGGGTTGGCAACCCTAACCACCACCCCCAGAACACCCTATAGCGCCATGCTTAGGGCCCTCACCTGGGCCATGGGAGACCAGCATTCAAGTCCCTGCTCCAAATCATGCAGTGTGAAGCTGTGACCCTGGCCAAGTGCTCGCACCACTGAGTTATAGGGGGCAAGGCACCATTCACTCCTGCTTGGATTTTTGAGAGCGGCTTGACCTGGCTTAAATACCTCACTGTGGGCGAGGGCTTGCAGCTGTGAATCCCAAGAGGCGACAGATGCCTCCCTCATGGCCAGATTTAGGCCCCTTTGCGGGACTGGGCTTAGGCCCCTCATCCCTCGCCTCTGTATTTCCTTCTGGCTAGCTTAGGTGGGTCCCAGCTTAGCTTGCGGCCTTGTGTGAATGCCTTTTGTAAACACCTAACTCATCCCACGCATTGCATGGGCAGCCTGGCGTGAGGTGACACACTGCTGAGCCTAAGTCTTGGATCTGGTGCCTCCAGGGCTGAGTGATAGCTGAGCAAGGGGGTTGGGGCTCTGCAATATGGAGGCAGTGCTGGTTAGGTTTCTACATCCCTCTGTGTCTATGTGGTGGAACAGTTAAAAAATAATCCATGCTGGCCGCTGTTAACTACCTAATTTTTCCCCTGTACGGTGCGTGGTCTCATTAGTGCTCAGCTCCACTGGCTCATGGACTAGCCATTGCTAAAGCCACTGAAGCCCTGCAGCTTATCCATTCAGGGGCTTTGTTTCAGCAGCACTTTGGCTCAGCAACCTTAGCAGTAATGGACTTACCGGCCAAAGGGCAATACACTCTCTACTTGGGTAACATGCGCATCAGCCCTGCCGCGCACCTCTGCTGGAGCAGTTTGTAGTTATTATGCCTGGATGAGACAGAGGCAGCACAGTAGAATCAGGAGATTAAATCCCAAATTTGTATGTAAGAGCCAGTGTCCTAGTCAGAATGGGGCTGGATGCACAGGGTGATGGGGGCAAATTCTTTTTCAGCCACCCTTCGAATGCTGTAATTCCATGGCACCCGGATGTCCTCTCACAGAACCCTCTCTGCGGCAGAGTCCTGGGCCGGCTCCTCTATGGCTGGGGGCCAATTTCTTTGGTGGTCATGTGGGAATGGGCACTTGTGTTCATCAAAAGGTATAAATGATGTGCAGTATAGTTTAGGGCCGGCACATACATTAGCTGTAGGTTCGTTTTATGGCCTTTGGTGTGCGACTGCCCTGCAATTGGTTGTACTAAAAAAGCCAAGCTGTGAGCTAAAGGTCCTGTAGCTGCATTAAATTCTCCATTTGCGTAAACCATAACATGCATAATGGATGCTGCTAGGGTAGAGAGTGGCAGCCCTGCATCTCTTCTGGGGAGGAAGGATGGAGGGAAACGTCTCCGCTCCCCTTTGTAGGCTTTGGGGTGGGGGAAGAGCACTTTCCCAGCACTCTAGTGCAGTGCTGGTCTTTTGCAGGGCCTGTACGCTTGCCTTCCCCAGATGGCCTTACATCTCAGGAGCAGAGATGCCTGCCAGTAATTCGCCACGGGAGAGCTAGAAGTTATATGCGTAAAGTTAAGCATGTGTGGATTTGGAAGCTCAAGCACTTAGTTCCTTGGCATTATTGTTAAAAGAAACTATTATCCATTGTGGGTCTGAGTCCCTGGCCTCTTCTGTCTCGAATTAATTCTCACCTGCTTTCAACAGGTAACATTGCCTTTATATTGTCATCATCTCGCCAGCACCAATGAACCTGTGCATTACAAGTCACCTTTAGCTGTCAAAGGGAATGTAAACCTGTAGTTACATGGACCTAAGATCCAAAGGGTATTTTTATAAAGAGGCAATCTAATATTCGTTGGACAAAATTTCCTAGGGGCCAGCGGCTAGGAAGACAGCTGATAGAATGCATGTTGCGGCTGCGTGGCATTGCATCCTGTGCTGTTTGTCAACCGGGCTGTTGCAGAGACTGCTTTTTGGGGGTGTTTGTGTGTGTGTGTGTCCCCCTCTATCACCTCTTTTGTCTGTGAGGGGAGGGGAGCTGGTCCCAGCAGCCTGCAGGGTGAGGGTGGGGCATCGACTCCGTCGCTGCTCCGGGGCTGGAGCACCCACGGGGAAAAATTGGTGGGTGCTGAGCACCCACCGGCAGCTCCCCGCCAGCCCCCCACCCCCGCCCCAGAGCCCAGCTAACCTCCGCTTCCGCGTTCCGCCTCCCGAGGCGCCGCCCCACCAAGTCGCTTTTCCTCGCTCACAGGCTTGCCGCATGTCAGCTGTTCGGCGTGCGGCAAGCCTGCAGCCGGGGGGGGGGGTGGGTGGAGGGGAAATGCAGCATGCCCAGGGGAGGAGCCGGGGGCGGGGATTTGGGGAAGGGGTGAAATGGGGGTGGGATGCAGGGGAGAGGGTGCAGAGGCGATCCCAGCAGCACTCAGTCTGTGTGTTGGGGCAGGGGCTCTGAAATGCATGTCAGGGGGTGCTGGGACCCTCACATACACACAATCTGCTTGGGGGGATAGAGGGAGCTGTTGGGGGAAGCAGTTTCAGTCCCTATTAGAATCATAGAATCTCAGGGTTGGAAGAGACCTCAGGAGGTCATCTAGTCCAACCCCCTGCTCAAAGCCAACTAAATCATCACCACCAACTAAATCATCCCAGCCAGGGCTTTGTCAAGACGGGCATTAAAAACCTCTAAGGAAGGAGATTCCACCACCTCCCTAGGTAACCCATTCCAGTGCTTCACCACCCTCCTAGTGAAATAGTGTTTCCTAATATTCAACCTAGACCTCCCCCACTGCAACTTGAGACCATTGCTCCTTGTTCTGTCATCTGCCACCACTGAGAACAGCCGAGCTCCATCCTCCTTGGAACCCCCCTTCAGGTAGTGGAAGGCGGCTATCAAATCCCCCCTCACTCTTCTCTTCTGAAAACTAAATAACCCCAGGTCCTTCAGCCTATCCTCATAAGTCATGCCCCAGCCCCCTAATCATTTTCGTTGCCCTCCACTGGACACTCTCCAATTTGTCCACATCCCTTCTGTAGTTGGGGGACCAAAACTGGACGCAATACTCCAGGTGTGGCCTCACCAGTGCCGAGTAGAGGGGAATAATCACTTCCCTCGATCTGCTGGCAATGCTCTTACTAATACAGCCCAATATGCCGTTGGCCATCTTGGCAACAAGGGCATGCTGCTGACTCATATCCAGCTTTTCCTCCACTGTAATCCACAGGTTCTTTTCTGCAGAAAAGACTAAATGCATTTGATGAGGATGGGATTCAAACCCATGCATGCAGAGCACAATAGATTAGCAGTCTATCATCTTAACCACTCAGCCACCTTATCATTCTCGGGGTGGGGGGGCAGGGAGGAGTCCCAGCTCCTTGAGGCAAGACAGGGAGGGGGGTGCACATGTGTGTGGGCAGGGTGGTCCCAATCCCATCTGTATCTGTGTATGTGGGGGAGGACCAACGGTCCCAGCCCCTGTGTATATGTGCGTCGTGACAACAGGACAACTGCTCCAGTGTCCTGCCTCTGTGTGTGTGTGTCTGTGTTGGGGGGTAGTGGCTAGTCCCAGCCCGTCACTCTTTGTGTTGGGGGAGAGGTAAGGGTGTGTGTGTGTGCGCGCGCACCTTTGGGGCATGTGTGTGTGTGTGTGTGTTGGGGGTATTTGCTGGGAGGGTCTGTGTGCTGGGTGTGTCTGTGGGGTGTGGGTGTGTTTGTCTGTCAGGGGTACGTCTGTGTGTTGGGGGGTTTCTGGGTGTGTGTCTGGGGGGTGTCTGTGTGTTGAGGGTATGTATGGTTGTGTGTGCTGGGAGGTGTCTGTTGGGTGTGTCTGTCTGTTGGAGGTGTGTGGATGTCTGGGTTATGTCTATCTGTGTTGGGGGTGACTGTGTATTGGGGAGTCTGTGTGTGTGTTGGTGGGTGTCTTGGTGTGTGTTTCTGTGTTGGAATGTGTGTCTGTGTTGGGGTGTCTGTTGGGAGTATGTCTGTGTGTGTGCTGGGGGTCTGTGTTTGTTGGGGGGGTCAGTTGTCTGTCTCTTAATTTGTTGTGGGGTCTGCTGTTGGGGAAGTCATGTGTGTCTGTGTCTTGGGGATACATATGTCTGTGTGCTGGGGTGTGTTTGTGCTGGGGGTCAGGGGGTGTCTGGTGTGTGTGTATGCCTCTCTGTCAGGGGGTGTCTGTACTGGGGGGGGTGTCAGGTGGTGTCTGTGTGTGTGTTCGTGGTGGCCACATTGGGTATGTATATCAGTCTGTTGGGTGTGTCTGTGTTGGACGGGTGTGTGTGTCACTCTGTTGGGGGTATCTATGTTTGGGGATGTCTCTCAGGGGGTGCCTGTTGGAGAGGGGCATGCACAAGGGAGGCAAGCAAGGACACCCACCATAATCATCGGGGGCACAGAACTCCTCCAGCCATGGGACCACGGTGGTAGAGAGAGGTAGCTCCTCCAGCCCCGGGGCTGCAAGGAGGAGAGTGAGCTTCTGCTGGAGCCAGGGCAGGGGCAAGGGAGGGAAAAGCGAGCTCCTGCCGGAGCATATGGGGGGGTGGGAGGGCACACAGAATGTGCCCCCAGCCCCAAAGGGATCAAAGTTACATTTCTCGACATGCCCCTGCTGTTGGGTATATATATGTGTCAGTCTGTTATGGGGTGTCTGTATTGGCGGGGTGTTGGGTACGTTTGTCAGTCTGTTGGGGAGGTGTGTCAGTCTTTTCTGGGGTGTCTGTTGGATATGTGTGTCAGTCTGTTGAGAGGTGTCTGCTGGGTATGTCACCTGGATCACCTGGATCGATCGGACTTCAGCTGTCGTTAAGACTGCGCCGATCACAACACGTCTGCCATTCTTCTCGCACTCTTGCCTTTCTTCTCCACGTTTGTCCAAAACGTTTAACGATGTCATCTTCCCATCTTCTTGGAGGCCGACCAGGGGGTCTTTTCTGTTCTCGCGGGTACCACTCAGCAATGATTGCGGTCCACCTGTTATCCGTGAGCCGTGCTGTGTGGCCCGCCCATCCCATCTTGTTATGTCTGCTTTCCACGACAATATCTTTCACACCGCTGCGTTCTCTGATGATTTCATTTGGTATACGATCCAGAAGGGAGATTCCCAACATAGCTTGTTCCATTGCCCTTTCAGCTACCAACAGCCGTTGCTGTTCTCTCTTCGTCAGTGCCCACGTTTCACTGCCATACAGCATGGCTGGCAGCACTGCTGAATTGAAAATATTTTTACGTGTGGTCTTGTCAATTTTTCCTGGGTATGTGTGTCAGTCTATTGGGGGTGTCTGTCAGGGGGTGTCAGTCTGTTGAGGGGGGGGGTCTGTGTTTGGGGTTTGTGTGTCAGGGGTGTCTGTTGGGTATGTGCATCAGTCGCTGGGGTTGTCTGTGTTGGGAGTGTTTGTATTGGGGGTGTCTGTTGGGTATGTGCGTCACTCACTGGGGTTGTCTGTGTTGGGGGGGGTGTCAGAGGGTGTCTGTTGGGTGTGTGCGTCAGTCGCTGGGGGTGTCTGTTTTGGGGGGGTGCCAGGGAGTATCGGTTGGGGATACATGTCAGTCTGTCAGGGGGTGTCTGTTGGATATGTGTGTCAGTCACTGGGCTTGTCTGTGTTGGGTGTGTGTGTGTCAGGGGGTGACTGTTGGGTATGTGCGTCAGTCGCTAGTGGTGTCTGTGTTGGGGTATGTGTGTGTCAGGGGTGTCTGTTGGGGGATACGTGTCAGGGGGTGTCTGTTGGCTGTGCGTGTCAGTCTGTCAGGGGGTGTCTGTTGCTATGTGTGTCAGTCTGTCGGGGTGTCTGTTCGATATGTCTGTCAGTCTGTTGGGGGTGTCTGTTGGGGATACGTGTCAGTCTGTCAGGGGGTGTCTGTTGCTATGTGTGTCAGTCTGTCAGGGGGTGTCTGCTCGATATGTCTGTCAGTCTGTTGGGGGTGTCTGTTGGGGATACGTGTCAGTCTGTCAGGGGGTGTCTGTTCGATATGTCTGTCAGTCTGTTGGGGGTGTCTGTTGGGGATACGTGTCAGTCTGTCAGGGGGTGTCTGTTGCTATGTGTGTCAGTCTGTCAGGGGGTGTCTGTTCATAGACTCATAGACTTTAAGGTCAGAAGGGACCATTATGATCATCTAGTCTGACCTCCTGCACAATGCAGGCCACAGAATCTCACCCACCCACTCCTGGAATAATCCTCTCACCTATGTCTCAGCTATTGAAGTCCTCAAATCATGGTTTAAAGACTTCAAGATGCAGAGAATCCTCCGGTAAGTGACCCGTGCCCCATGCTGCAGAGGAAGGCAAAAAACCTCCAGGGCCTCTGCCAATCTACCCTGGAGGAAAATTCCTTCCCGACCCCAAATATGGCAATCAGCTGAACCCCGAGCATGTGGGCAAGACTCACCAGCCAGACACCCAGGAAAAAGTTCTCTGTAGTAACTTCTAACATCCCATCATTGACCATTGGTCCTATTTACCACTGATGGCAATTAATTGACCTTTGACTAAGATCATGTTATCCCATCAAACCATCCCCTCCATATGTCTGTCAGTCTGTTGGGAATATGTGTCAGTCTGTCAGGGGGTGTCTGCTCGATATGTCTGTCAGTCTGTTGGGGGTGTCTGTTGGGGATACGTGTCAGTCTGTCAGGGGGTGTCTGTTCGATATGTCTGTCAGTCTGTTGGGGGTGTCTGTTGGGGATACGTGTCAGTCTGTCAGGGGGTGTCTGTTCGATATGTCTGTCAGTCTGTTGGGGGTGTCCGTCGGAGGGTGTCCGTGTGCGTCGGGGGCGCGCGTGGTGCCAGCCCTGCGGGCCACCAGGGGTCTCGGCAGCGCGGGGGTCGCCGCTGACTCTCGCCGGGCCCCGTGTGCGCAGTCGGGCAGGCCGGACTCCGTTCCCTGGGCAACGGGCTGGAGACGTCAGCGGCTCCCGGAGCCCCCGAAGCCCGCACGCAGCGGGGGGCGCGGGCGCGCGGCAGGCAGAGCCCAGAGCCCGCCAGGCCGGGCCGGGAGCAGCAGCCCGAGCCGCGGCTCCCCCGACGCGGGCAGCGGGCTGCAGCCGGGCCCCCCCAACCCCTCGGCCGGGCTCGGGCCGAGCCTCCTCCCCCGCCCGCCGCTCTCCCCGGGGCGGCGGGGAAGGGGATGCTCGCTGCTCATGGAGCCGCCGTCGGCGAGCCCGGGGCTGCTGGGCGCCCTGTCCCGGGCCGGGGGCAATGAGAGCGGCGGGGAGGCGGCGGAGGGCTGGTCGGGCGCGGCGCTGGCCTCGCAGGCGCTGCTGCTGGTGCTGATCTTCGCCCTGTCGGCGCTGGGCAACGGGGCCGTGGTGCTGGTGATCGCCCGGCACCGGCAGCTGCGCACCGTCACCAACGCCTTCGTGCTGTCGCTGTCGCTCTCCGAGCTGCTGGGCGCGCTGCTCTGCCTGCCCCTCGCCTTCCTGCGCCTGCTGAGCCGCCCGCGCGGCGCCTGGCTCTCGGGCCGGCGCCTGTGCCTGGCCAGCGCCGCCCTGCACGCCGGCCTGGGCATCGCCGCCACCCTCACCATGGCGCTGCTCTCCTTCGACCGCTACTGCGCCATCGTGCGCCAGCCCCACCGCAAGATGGGCCGCCGCCGCGCCGCCCAGCTGCTGGCCGCCGTCTGGCTGGCGGCGCTCGGCTTCGCCGCGCCCTGGTACCTGCTGGCCCAGGCGGCGGCGGCGGCGGCGGCGGCGGGCGGGGGCCCGGGCCGCTGCACCTACGTGCTGCTGCCCTGGGGCTCGTCGCGGCTGGGCCCGCCCTACAGCGCGGCGCTGATCGTGCTCTGCTACCTGCTGCCCTTCGCCCTCATGTGCTTCTGCCACTACAACATCTGCCGCGCCGTGCGCCTCTCCGAGAGCCGGGTGCGGCCGCTCACCACCTACGGCCACCTGCTGCGCTGCTACGGGGAGATGCGCACCGCCACCACCGTGCTCATCATGATCGTCTCCATCATCTGCTGCTGGGGGCCCTACTGCGTCCTGGGGCTGGCGGCCGCCGCCGGCCACCTGCCCTTCTCGCCCACCGTGGACGCCGTGGCCAGCTGGATGGCCTGGGCCAACGGCGCCATCAACCCGCTCATCTACGCCGCCCGCAACCCCAACATCGCCATGCTGCTGGGCCGCAGCCGCGAGGGCGGCTACCGGACTAGGAACAACGTGGCCGCCTACCTGGCCGCCCGGGGCCAGCGCCTGGAGGCCCGCGGCCGGGCCGAGCCAGGCCGGGAGCGCTCTGCCCAGCAGCGGCCCGGCGGCCACGCCGCCAGCACCCTCTCCTCCTCCAGCCCGGCCAGCGGCGGCGAGGTGGCCATGTGGGCTTGCAAGAACCCGGCCGTGCTCTTCTGCCGCGACGCGCAGCCCGACACGGCCTCCCAGGCTGCCCCGCCGCCCAAGTCCGACACCAGCCTCTGAAGCGGCCGGAGCGGGGGCCCGCTGGGAAAAGCTGCCTGGCCGCCAGGTGCCCCCGTGGCTTGGGCCGTTTGAAACCAGGCTGAGCAAAGCGCTAGTTACTGGGGAGCGATGTGCAGTAACCAGGGGGCTGCCCCAGTTCCTAATGCCAGCGTGGGAGACAGAGGGAGTAGCCAGCGGCAGGTGCGCTGGCTCTCCCCGTTTCAACAGGGCAGCAAAGATGCCAGGCAGAGCCGCTGAAATGAGCCCAGCACACAGCTGAAAAGAGAGAGGGTGGCAGTAATCAGCCTGAGACTCCCTCTGAGCTTATCTCGGTTTAGCAAAAAAAAGTGCCAATTGGAAGTTAAGAACAATACAAGCCTGACTCTTGGGAACTGTTAAGTGCCCCCCAAAAAGTGACTGAAAGCTGAATACTGCCAGCTCAAAGACACACAAAACGTATCACACTGTGAAAACTGCGGCTTTGCAGGAAACAGTTGCTTTAATTAAGGCATTTTATGTGGAAACACACCAAGGCGCAGACTAGGACAGATTGAAAATCTGACATCATCAAGAGCACCTTGAGGTTCATTTTTTTTAATCCCAAACAAGAAAAATCCCATTCAGAGCGCTGCAGATTTAAAGAAAATGTGCAAGATTAGGGGGAAGAATGAAACTTGAAGCCCCATGAAATTTGTGATAGTTTCCTTTCAGTGCATACATTCAGTGTGAGAAGTATTTCAAATAGGGAAAATTCCTAGAAATGGGAGATCAGTACTGTATTCTGATCCAGACAAAATTGAAGAAAAGATAAAATATGGGTTTAGAATAGATGTGGCATCATTCAGTTTGTAGACTTGTGAATTTTCTCTGTGAGATGGACAAAAATGTCTAATTTCATCTAACATCCTTTGAATATATTTACATGAGCCACTAGGGAGAGGCAGGTATTCTGTTTAAGGAGAGAAAAAGCAATGTGATGAATCTAGTTTGTATTTCAGGGTGCACATTATCTTGCTCACTGCAAAACTCAGTTGCCCTATTAGAATTTAATGCTATTTGGAAAACAGCTTTGATTGCCAGTACTGATGTCATATAAAAACAAAAAACCGCACAAATCAGTATGTTGAAACCAACTCACATGAAATGCTGCTGCACAGCCAATCCTCATCTTGGGATTTATGAATTTATTTTTCCTCAGAGGTTTAGGAGCTCAAGCCTTAAATTAATACTTTTAAGTGGAAATGGGATTCAGACCTTCTGTTACCTTCACTAAATTTAAATGTGAAGAAATAGCCAGTATTTTTCTTGTACAGTATTTAAATTATAATGTTTTATCAGATTTTAAAACTGTTTGTGACTTGGGTGGATGTATATCATTTTGTAAATGAGACAAGAAATAAATTTCCTTTTATGCAAGAGAGTAAAATGTTTCTGCCTTTTATCATCCAAAAGCTAAATATGAAAGGACAAAAGGGTGACCAAATTGCCATGATAATGGGGACAGATTGAGTGGTAGATGAAGTTTTAAAATCTTGATAATTTGTTATGCTTTTGTAATTACTATACTTTTCTAGTTAGGGCTCCATCATGCCCCGTCTTAAATCAGTGGGAGAAAGTATTGAAACTATCTTTAAGGATCAAATCTAACATTTGCACATATATGGCTTGAACCTGCAACCAATACTACATATAGTCCAGTGTTTGTAATATAAAGGACACCTGTCCCCTAGGAACTGGACAGAGACCACCACCTCATTTCACAAAGGCCAGTAGAGGATAACAACAATTTAGGGATAGAAAAGTTTTTTTATTGCTTGCAGTTTTGCTTCTCTGGCCTGCCCAGCCTCTTAGATTGCTACAGAATTAACTGGGCATTAAGTGTCTTTTTTTAAAATCTGCTAAGATTTCATTATTTATTTTACTCTATATGTTTGTATTGTTTTATGTAATTTTATTTATTTGGATTTATACACTAAACAGGCACCTATCCATATGCTCTAGCTACATTGCTTTATTATAAAAGTACCTACATGCTATAAAACTACAGAGATAATAGGAATTTGTAAGGTACATGATTTCAGAATGCTATTCATCAATTTTTTGCCATCATTTAATTTATTATAATTGCTAACATGCAAGCAGGCACGGTTTTTGTGTCCCTCAACAGACAATCTCCAGCATTGTGCTTGGTCGCTGGTTCAGTACTGGCTTAAGTTGCATCTACTCTTGAGACATTGAACATCCCTTAGCAAGTGTGTGCCAGAGTAGGGGTGTTAACTCTAGTAACCTGGTCAAATTCCAGCTCAAGAAATTACCTTGCACATTCCTAAAACTTTCAACTGGATATAATATTCTTTACCTGCCTGTCTGAAATCTTGTTGCTGAGTGCTGTTAAACCATTTCAGACAGGAAAAGAACACTGAGATCAAAACATCTATCTGTTTAAGATCCCAATCCTGTAACCCTTCCACACACAAATAGTTTCACTTCAATGGGGAGCACCTGTGTGACTAAGGATTATAGAATCAGGCCATTAAAGTTTATAAAACAGGATAAAAAAAGCTTCAGTTGGGAGCTAGAGGGTAGTAAAGTTAAATAAGCATGGCTAAGATAATTTAATTAAGAGGAACTACTAAATATCTATATATTTAATCTGTCTATAAATTGCTTCTTGATTGTTTAATTGATTCCACCCAGATAGGCTAATAGTCTTCTAGTCTTCATAACACTTCATCACCGTATCAAATTTGTGAATTAATTTTGCCATGTTTGATCTTAATATGCAGCTAAAAGACCCCCCCAAAAGTATATTAGTGCATACAAATTCTGGAAAGAAGAGGGTGGAATTTGAATTGATACAGCTGTGCTGTGGCAAACGTTTTTTAATGTATGCATAACTATTATTATTCCAATTTTCCCTTGAGCTGGATTGTTTTCTGGCATCTGTTCAGATCCTGTGTGTGGTAACCGTCTGAGGAAACATGGAGATGTCCCTGCCCTGGTCTCTAATAGGTGTACTATTGATATATATCTCTGTCAGATGGAATTAACTTGGTCGAAACAGACAAACCAAGGAATTGATCATATTTCTCTTTGGATTATAATCTGTCTGCCAATATGTCTTAATTTATTATTATTGTTATTACATAGCTAACAAAAATTGAAGAACAAACAAAAACCACAGTGGGATGATGGAATGGATTTAAATAGTGCAGTAGAAACGTATCTAAGAAAAATAAACCAAACCATTGTGAGGTTTAACCACAGAGCTGTAAATTTGATGCCCTGTACTTTGTAGTACTTTAAATTTACTTTGTAGTGCGAACCTGGCCGGCCATTTTTAAACCAACAGTGTGGCAGGCACATTAACCATTTTATGTGCTATATCTTAAGACCAAATGTTGCATCGGTGTGCAACGACTTGCACAGTTTTTATGTACTATGTCTTGTGCACACAATGAAAGAACATCTCTCTAGGTAGTACTCTTCAATGGCTCTTATTACTATAGTATCTGTGCCCTGCCTACACGTAATGGGTTTATTATGATAGCACCCCTGTGAGGTAGGCTATTAGCTCCATTTTAGAGCTGGGAAAATGAGACAGAGAGATGAAGTGACTTGTCGAAAGTCACAAGCAGAGCTGGAAATTGAACTCAGATCGCCTGAATCCCAGTCCACCATCTGACCCACAAGACCACCTGCCTTTCCTTACATCTTCAACTGTGTTTGCATGCACACATCAAGAGCAAATGCAGTACAGAGTATGTTTACAAGCTAGTGCACACCAATTGAAACATGCAAGTGATTTGTATGTGCAAAGTTGCATGTGCGCAAATGGATGCATGGTTGAGGCCCCTTTGCAAATTAGGCCCTTTGTGTGAAACACCAGCTTTTTCAGGAGTCTCTGGGGAAGAGTCTTCACTTGCTCTTTTCTGAAGTGGATCTGCATGAATATCTGCTAGAAATCCAACCTTTTTAAGCAAACATCTTTGCCCTCCAGTCCCGGCAACGACAGTAGAGCTTGGCAGTTCAGGTACAAGTGACAGGATGAGCATATTTTTAAAATTATTTTTTCAAACTAACTAAATGATAAAGTATGTTCAATACACACTGCAGCAAAGCCTAAGCAGAGAGATGGAGTTAAAATTGTTCTGTCATTTAAGCAACCTGTGCTGCTTCTGATGGACGAATCCCTCAGCCCACGTGACACCTGACCAGAGATGGAACCTTGCGTCACTAGCAAGGATCACAAGATGTAAGATTCCATTTCCAACAGGTACCTTCCTCAAATACTATCACACTTCATCCAGCACTAAGGAGTCTATTCTCAAGTGCAGCAGCCACACATTAACTGTTTCTGCAGGAAAATCCTTTCCAGGTATGCCCCTTGTTTCTCATACCACAAGGCTCACGTCCTTGTCTGAATTTCCTGTTCTACCCCATACAAGCCTGCACCTAGAAGCCTGCAATACCTCCTCCAGGAGGACAGTCTGTCTCATGGGTATCCTCACGCTGTACATGACCATGCTAAGTCAGAAATGCCCAATGATATACAGCCCGATCCAAAGCTCATTGAATTTAATGGCAATCATTCCACTGATTTCAGTGAGCTTTGGATGAAGATCATTAAGCATTCTGAGCAGCTCCTTTATTTTTAACATTTCTGTTGATTAGCAGAGTACATATCTTGTCAGGATTATAATCCATGACATTAATTTAAAATAAATCTGCAAAAATCTCACAACCTTCCTATATTCAGGTAAATTGGAGCATCAGGTAACTGGATTTAGTTGGGGATTGGTCCTCCTTTGAGCAGGGGGTCGGACTAGATGACCTCCTGAGGTCCCTTCCAACCCTGATATTCTATGATTCTATTATCTGAATTTAAACCCCTGAAAAGCAAGGACATTAAACCAGGCAAATGGGGAATAGCATATTCCATTCACCTTCACATATTGTTTAGCTGTTCCAACACATATATGCAATTTCAGACAGTGTTTAAGGAGCCTTGGCATCACAAAATGCATTAAGGATGGAGGCTGTTTTAATTCCTAGATATTTTGATGGTATTTATATAGCAATAATCATTGCAGAATTTAGGCATTTTCTTTTTTGCTAAGTGCCTCTTAAGCACTACCTGTTATTTGAGCACAGACTCCAATTATGCAAACCCATCCTAACCTGTATTATCAGGCCCTTAAGATCCCAAATCAGTTAGGGCCATATGTTGAAAATTTTACCCAGATTTACTAATCCTGAAAGCTTTATTCATAAACAAACTAGGGAAATACAGCCTAGATCAGGAATCTCAAACTCAAATTACCACAAGGGCCACATGAGAACTAGTAAATTGGCCCGAGGGCTGCATCACTGAAACCTTTTCATATAATGATACAAAAGTATAGTCAAAAATGAAAAAAATGAAGAGTAATATTGTATTCTATTAAAAGTCAATGTATTAACTTTTTAAAAACTATAATGCAGAGGGGTTTTAATAAAATATAAACACTTAGTAATGTTTGGAGCTTGGCTGCCAGTGGAGTCGGCGCTTATGGCAGGCTGCGTGTTTGAGACCCCTGGCCTAGATAGAGCTACTATAAAGTAGGTGCAAAACTGGTTGGAAAACCGTTCCCGGAGAGTAGTCGTTTTCAGTGGTTCACCGTTAAGTTGGAAGGGCTATCAAGTGGGGTCCTGCAGGGATTGGTCCTTGGTCTGGTTCCGTTCAATAAATGATTCAGATAATGGCATAGAAAAATTATAAAGTTTGTAGACCTACTAAGCTGAAAGGGGTTGCGAGAGCTTTTTGGATAGGATTAAAATTCAAATTGATCTGGACAAACTAGAGAAATGGTTTGAAGTAAATAGGACGAAATTCAACAAGGACAAATACAGAGTACTCCCCTTAGGAAGAAACAAACTGCACACATACAAAATGGAAAATGACTGCCTACGAAGGAGTACTGCACAAAGGGATCTGGAGATTATAGTGGATCACAAGCTAAATATGAGTTCACAGTCTAACACTGTTGTAAAAAAAGCAAACATCATTCTGGGATGTCTTAGCGGGAGTGTTGTAAGCAAGACAAGAAGTAATTCTTCCACTTTGTGCTGATAATATTCTAGCTGAGGCCTTGTGTCCAGTTCTGGGCAGCACATTTCAGGAAAGATGTGGACAAATTGGAGAAAGTCCAGAGACGAGCAACAAAAATGCTTAAAGGTCTAGAAAACGTGGCCTATGAGGGAAGACTGAAAAAAATGGGTTTGTTTAGTCTGGAGAAGAGAAAACTGAGAGGGAGGGTGGGGGAATGACATGATGATAGTTTTCAAGTACATAAAAGGTTATTATAAGGAGAAGGGAGAAAAATTGTTCTCCTTTACCTCTGAGCATAGGACAAGAAGCAATGGGCTTAAATTGCAGCAAGGAAGATTTAGGTTGGATGTTTGGGAAAAACTTCCTAACTGTCAGAGTGGTTAAGCACTGGAATAAATTGCCTAGGGAAGTTGTGGAATCTCTGTCATCAGAGGTTTTTAAGAACAGGTTAGACAAACACCTGTCAGGGATGATCTAGTTATGACATAGTCCTGCCTTGAGTGCAGAGATTGGACTAGATGACCTCTTGAGGTGCCTTCCAGTCCTGCACATCTATGATTCTATGAGAAATCCCAACTGGAGTCAATAGGATTGCTTATATGAACAAGGCATTGCAGAATCAATCCCACAATTAGAGCCTATTCTTTGCTCCAAATAATGTGCAGTCTAAGAACCTGATTCTACAAAGTCATGTGCAAGTGGTCCTAATGTCATATTTTATTGTGAATACAAAAATACAGCACTACATTTAGGAATGTTTAATATAGCAATAATAATACAAACCTACTTTTGTTTACAATTAGGTGAAAATATCAAAATCTCTGCCTTTTTGATTGAAATTGCTTTGAAAAGTACACTGAAAAAGGCTTGGAATAAATTAAAAGCTGCTCTTGGAGGTCAGTGCTTTTTCTTTTTTAAACCCAATCCCTATGGGATAAAGGACAGCTACAAAAATAAAAATAAAAATGAAACCAAACGTGCTGACCTTTGGTGGATTTGTTGGATGGGCTGAAGTGGATAACTTGAAAGCACATCGGAAAAAGGGAGTTTCTTGGTACACTAAATAATGTTTCATGCAGTTCTGACTTGTCTATAGAGCTGTAAACCTAAGATACTCAGCTAGACAATTCAGTATAGCTCTGTTGAAGTCAATGGATTTACTTTAAGAGAAAAAGAGCCAGATTTTTCAGCTAATGTATATATTTATAGGTGGAGTCTAAAATAATAGTAATAATACGTAGCACTTACATAGCAGTGCTTTGAAAGCACTACACAAACACTAACAAAACACCTGAAAAACAAGGTAAAGTGTCCCAAAGATGGCAGTAAAAAGTCCAACTTTGCAAGGTATCAGATGTCTCCTGCAAGTAGCTGACCACACATCTGTCAGTGAAATCGATGCACCTGATCCGGCTCTCATTGAAATTAGTCACATGATTCTCACCTACTTCAACAGGATCATGATTGAGCCCTATGGAGTTGAGGGAGCTTGCACGTTGCACGATCCATCACAGACTAGTCGGACCTAACAGAGAAGTAAAGGGTAACTGACTACACATCATTTAGGGCAGTAGTTCTCAACCAGGAGTCTGCGTATCCCTGGGGGTACTCAGAGGTTTTCCAGAGAGTACATCAGTTCATCTAGATATTTGCCTAATTTTACAACAGGCTGCATAAAAAGCACAAGCTAAGTCAGTACAAACTAAAATTTCATACAGACAAAATGAGAAAATAAGCAATTTTTCAGTAATGTGCTTTTATATTTTTATGTCTGATTTTTTAAGCAAGTGATTTTTCAGTGAGGTGAAACCTGGGGGGACATAAGACAAATCAGACTCCTGAAAGGGGTACAGTATCTGGAAAGGTTGAGAGCCACTGATTTAGGGCACAAAGATCACGTAAAGGAGACATTTAAATTCACCCTTAAGGCCGCTTTTGGGGAACTCTCTCTCATTCGTCTCATACTTTTAGGCTCTCGTTTATTCACATCACACAGGAAACCAAGAGCACAGAAAGCTGTAGGAAAACCAGCTTAGGAGTAAGTATTGTAAAACACTTCCTGCAGCACAAGGCGTATGAGGCAATGTTTGAGTAATTTAAATTTAAAGTAAATGTAACACTAGATATGGGACACAAACTTCACTTGCCTTTAACCAGGATGGCTCTGGCTTTCACCGCGCTGTCCTTGCTGAGAGGATCATATGAGCCCAGGGACTGAAGCAGGCCGGAGTAGCAGACCGCGAAGCACATACAGGATCAAAAGGACATGGAAGTTACAGCAGCAATAACTATCCCCAGTTCTGCCAGAAAGCGGCAGCTTTACAATGCAGCTGAGTTCTGTGGTGGAAGCTCCCTGAGAGATGTTCTGAATCAGTGCAACTCCTAGCCAGTTTGGCTCCACCCCCTGGCCAATCTGGCTCCACTCCCTTCCCATTCTTGGGACCATGCCTGCTGCCTTCAAGTCCACCCGGCAGAGTGGGAGTTTTTTGGAGCAGCTTGCACCACTGTGGCCTCGCTCCAGGTAGACTTTGTGCTGTTAGGGGCCGAACACCTGGGTTCTTCCAATGCAAATCTGAACCTTGTAATATCCATGAATTAAAAACAATCCTTAACCTTGTTTCTGAAGAGTTTGTAGCACTAATCTAACCACCCCAGTAGGAGGTGTATTATTTAACATTCATATTGCTGTCCAACTGGGAGGCCACATACTGGGGGGCAGGGGGGAGTCCCACAAAGGTCAGATCTGGGTCTGGTACTATTCAATATTTTCATTAATGACCTGGATAATGAAGTGGAGAGTATGCTTATAAAATTTGTGGATGAAACCAAGCTGGTGGGGGGCTGTACGCTCTTTGGAGGACAGGATTAGAATTCAAAATGACCTTGGCAAATTGGAGAAATAGTCTGAAATCAAGACAAAATTCAGTGAAGACAAGTGAAAAGTACTACACGTCAGAAGGAAAAATCAAATGCACAACTTCAAACGGGAATAACTAGGCTCTTGGGGTTATACTGGATCACAACTAGACTGTGGATCAACAAGGTAATGAAGTTGCAAAAAAAGCTATTTTCATTCTAGGATACATTAATAGGCAAGACACTTGAGGTAATAAACCCACTCTACTCAGCACAAGTAAGGCCTCAGCTGGAGTACTGTGTCCAGTTCTGGGTGCCATGCTTTAAGAAAGTTGTGGACAATTTGGAGAATCCAGAGGGGAGCAACAAAAATGATAAAAGGTTTAGAAAACGTGACCAACCTGGGCATGTTTAGTCTTGAGAAAAGAAGATGGAGCGTGGACCTGATAACCGTCTTCAAATATGTTAAGGGCTGTTATAAAGAGAACGGTGATTGATTATTCCCTATGTCTACTAATGGTAGGACAAGAAGTAATGGTCTTACGGTGCAGCAAGGGAGATTTAGGTTAGATATTAAGAAAAACTTTCAAGAGAGGCTGTGGAATCCCCATCATTGGAAGTTTTTACAAACAGGTTAGACAGTCAGCTGTCAAGGATGATCTCAGTTAACTTGGTCCTGCCTCGATGCAGGGGACTGGACTTGATGACCTCTTGAGGTCCCGTCCAGCCTAAGATTATAAGACTATATGCAGTTCCAATTTGTTCTGTACTTATTTTCTTGGTGGCAACCAAATCTTGCAACTTCAGCAAAAGTAGGCCATTATAAAAGACCACTGAACTCAGCTTTGCGTTTGTGAAGCAATGTTTTCCAAACAGGTGAAATCCCTAATTTAATTAATAAATTCCCATCCATGATCTTTTACATTTTCAATCCTACCCTATACGTAAGTTATTTGTAAACCTAGCCCTTCTTATAAATTAGTAAACATGATGGCCTCTTTAAAGTATTTATAATCTTAAACATCTCCATTAAATCCCCTGTCTGCGCTAGGCAATCAATTATTTATCTGTAAGCACTACCACTTGCACTAGATGACCCTATCTATAATGTAGATGTAATGCTCATCCTATATAATATTACACACACACAAAAACTATGTACTTTGCTTTGAATCATAGAATCTCAGGGTTGGAAGGGACCTCAGGAGGTCATCTAGTCCAACCCCCTGCTCAAAGCAGGACCAACCCCAACTAAATCATCCCAGCCAGGGCTTTGTCAAGCCTGACCTTAAAAATCTCTAAGGATAAGCCATTTAGGATTTATCCCTTGGCACCCTGCTGATGCGCAGAATCTCATTCATCCTTTCCCAATACTAGAGTAGAAGTTGGCTGCATGTTAGACTCTTAGGCCTGGTCTACACTAGGGGGCGGGATCGATCTAAGTTACGCAACTTGGACTACAGCTAAGTTATTCACGTAGCTGAAGTACTTAGATCTACTTACTGTGGTGTCTTCACTGTGGTAAGTTAGCGCTCTCCCGTCGACTTCACCTGCGCCTTTCACCCTGGTGGAGTACCGGAGTCGATGGGAGAGCACTCAGCGTCAATTTATCGCGTCTAGACTAGACTATATACGATCAATCGACCCCCCACAGGATCAATTACTGCCTGTCGATCCAGCGGGTAACGTAGACAAGCCCTTATTTGGATGTTGTTCAAATCCAAGTGAACTTTGATTTGTTCTAATAAGTCTCTCTCTCTCTCGGTATTTGTATTTCCCCATATAAGGGTAGCTGAAGGGATCTGGGTAGAAGGTCATAGTACCACTTCATGAAGAACAAAAACAAATGATTCTTATAGACCAAGAACCTCCAAGTCATACACATGGACAAAGCAGTGAGACAAATTTACTTTGAATCACTGAACTGGCAATTCCCTCACAACAGAATAAATTTAATTTGATTATCCAACCCAGTAACATACACTGACCTAGTCTCAGTGTTAGGAAAAACATTCTGAATAAAAAGGTCACTTATTTCTATTGTGAAATCTAATGTACCAAGGCAGTTCTCCTCCTCGCTGAACTATGCCCATAGCTGCTGTGTTTAATCTGGTGCATTTTACAGCACATTTGATAATATATTAGCCCTGAGGTTGTGTCAAGTTTTGAATTAAAGCATCTCAATGTGGATCATTTCCAGAAAATGATTCAAGCTGTAATCTCTCCCTTCTCTTTGGCTGGAACGACCCATTATAGAACACTTCATTTAAAAACAACATTATTTTGAACAGATGTTACAATTTGGCTTGACTACACAGCAAGTGACCTCCTCCCAATCGTTTTGGCCTCCTGAAATGCAGTGAGACCCACACCAAATTAAGGATTGGTCTACCCTGTTCATAGGACTTCCCAGGCTCCATTTGTGGCAATATGCTTCAATGCTGAGACTTCATATCCAAGGTGGTCAATAGTTCATTGTTTGCTGAATCACTGTGATGGCATTTTTAACCAGTTCGGGAGCAAATGCCTACTGGCCTTGGGAATCACATATCAATTGCTTTGCAATACAAGGTATCAGCCTGCTTTGGTCTGCTTGCTAGTTTTCAGCCTGTTACACTTACACCCCTCGATTCTTGGGGTTGGGGGGGAAGGTTACAGTTTCAGCTCCTAGGAATTCCTCTTTCCTCCCCTAAATATAGTGTAGTTTAACACTGTTCCAGATTGTGTCATATGTCATAAATTTCCTACCTGCGTCTTACCCATTGTTGCTGTTGTAGGTGCACCATATTTATATATATTCCTGCCAATTGAGGTTAAAACATTACTTGCTCAGCCAAAAGAGCATGGCACTTGTGTTAAACATCACTAGATCTTTCTTAATAAGTTTAACAAGCTTGTATTTTTCCCCTTCTTAGCATGACCACAGCAGTTTATGGGAGGTCTGGTTCACGAATGAGCGATAGGTCCTTAAAAAGCCTGGTTCATAGGTCAACATCACATACTGAAGAAATTCACAATAAAACGCTACCCCAAATTTTTAAGTTCAGTTATTTGCACAGCTGAGTGTTACTAAACCTGACTGTCACAGGCATGATTAAAATGAATTGTTGTTAACGTGGGTATCAGGGGAGTCTGGATACAACACGTGACATTTTGGCTGTCCCAGGCCCTGCAATATGGCACACCTTTAGGTATGCCACAGAAATGTGCTAAATGCAGAGACAACCAAGGGCACGCTGGAGTTCTCCATGAGGGATGGCTATTAAAGTTTAAATAGCCACTAGATGGCACTATTGCTTTCTCTAATGGTCCTTTGCTGTTTGACCTGTATAATCTCTCGCACACGCATACACAGAATCTTGTTTAAAGCTGAAAAATACAAAAGATTCCGAAATCCGTCCAGACATTTTGATCAGAGAAGTGGAACCTCCTGACTAAGGAAAGGACGTTGTTTTTTTGTGGGGCAAGGCTCTCCTTGTTATATACAGTACCCAGCACCAGTCTGGCTAGCATGGCCCAGATTGTGTGACAATGGAAATGTTAAAAGGGGGAGGAAGAAATCCTGTGGGTTTTCCCAGATGGAGTTTTCTTGCAGAGGGAGTTTTGCATCTGCAGAACAACCAGCAGTTCTGTCCCCAAACTCCACAGATCCCAGGGACTGCACCAGAAGCCAGGGGTAGCTCTGCAGACGTTTTGTGCCTTCACACTGGCGCCGAATCCCCGCTGCTTCCCTCCCCAAGCAGTACAGCTTCCGGTACATTAACTTTGTGTTAGATTCCCTACATGTCTTGGGGGTATGAGATGAATCCCTACCCCCCGTGAGCCTGGTCTTCCGGGATCAACAGTCCCCACCACGCAGGGTTCTCCATGGGATCTGGGACAGAGTTCTGTGACCACACCCTACAGGTTCCAGCCAGTTTCTGAAATGGTTCTGAACATGGTACCTGCTTGGCTACACTTACAGCCAAACCACATCCTCTTCAGCGGTTTGGCTGCACCCTTTGTCAGCAGCAGGCTGTTCCACAGTTCAGACAAAGCTAGAGAGGGTAAGTGCACCAGGCCAACCCATGAGTCAGCAGCACAGCTGGGCTTTGAACTCTAGCGCCCGGTGCAATGCTCTGACCACTAGACCACACAGCTGCCCGTAAATCATACAGGCCCCCCAGGCTGCTCTCACACAGATGTAAACCAGGAGTAACATTGTTGCCGTCAATGGAATTATACCCGTGTAAAACGAATGGGAGAGGAGAATGAGGCCCAATGAGCTGAGTTTTCTGCTCAAAGGGGAAGGAAAAGTGACCACCAGTGGAAATCAGTACCTGTATTTTACAACTTCAGGCAGCTCCATTCAAGTACAGGCCACTTTTTCAGGGCAGGGGCAACTGCACGCCTGCAATCTACATGACAAGATAGCGCTTTACTCCAAAACAACAGCCACCCAGCATGAAAAACCCCTCGCTTCCCGCACGGCAATATCCTGATTGAAGACATAAAAAAAGAGAGGCCTACGGTAGGCCCCAATCCTGCAATCACACATCTCCCTGGGCCTGCTCACGGGCAGGAAGCACAGCATGTGCACAAGTGCGTGCGAGAACAGGACATTGGCATCATCGATTCTAAGGCCAGAAGGGCCCTCGGGGGCTATGGCTTGCCATGGTACAGCAGCGCCCAGCCCTGAGGGAGCAGCCCATGCCGCACGTGGACTCCTGCAAAGCGTGGGTGGCAGCAGAAGCCGCAGGCTGAGGAATGACACCCGAACTGGCTTTGGGAGGAGGCCAGCCCCGGCAGAGGCCCCGTAAATGCTTCCTGCTCTCTTCTAGCTCCTTGAGGTGGGGGAGAGTGGAGCCCAATGGAGTGGGGCCTGCTGCCCCCTCCATCCCGCCTGCCCAGCGCAGGAGTGTAGCGAGAGAGCATGGAGGGAGCTTGAAAGGGGAAGGTGGGTGAGGGAGGACGAATGGACCTGGGGTGGGGGGAAGGTTTTATATCACCTCTGGGCCCCCCTGACACCAGAGGCCAGCTCCAGCCACGCTGCCTGCCTGCCACACCCCATACGCCCGATGACAGTGAAGAAGTAGTGCTTCTGGCCAGTGAAGAAGGGGGCCCCACTGTGTTAGATGCTGTGTGAGCACAAACTAGCAGAGAGTCCCTGCCCCAATGGCTGTGAGAGGGGTTGGCTCTGCACCACCTGGGGACTCCCTGTCCTGCCAGCTTTACGGCGGCTTTGCACCACTGAAACCGCACCAAGGATCCAGCCCATTATTTGTCCAGGAGTGCACATCTCCACGGCGCCGGGGGCCAGAGCACTGCCCCCGCTGAACCTCAGCCCCAAAGCGAACGGGACGGCAGGGTTTGGCTGAGCAGGATGGTGCCGTTGGTGTGTCTGCATCAAGCAGCGCATGCACAACGATACTTGGTTGCGATAACTCACCTGGCGTACAGCAAAATTTGACCATTACATCAAAACGGCTCACGCCACCCCCCTGCCGGATGCAGCTAATATAAACGCTGAGAGACATCCAGAGTTCAGAGTACAGCAAACCAGGAGCGAAGGCACCGGCCTGGTACCCACAATGCACCCGGAAATGGTCACACCAGTGCGGGGGTCCTGGCACACTCCTCTATCCCCGTGCATACACTGCATTTGGGGATGAGGCGGCAATGCGGTCACGCTGGGTGTGATGTGCCTTGGCTCTCTGGCTTTCAGGTGTGAGCTCCTTGCAGCCAATGCGTTAGTGTGCGAGAGTCACATCACCTCACAGGCCAATGATGGCCTAGGAAGTGCTGAGCGGGACAGAGGACAAGCAGCGCCCCCGCTGGTGCAAGTCCAGGTGTGGTGCTAGGGAGAACTGCCTCAGCCGGCTGAGGCTTCCTGAACTGCCAGGTTCACGCTGCTTGCGGGTCAAATGCTGAAGTGCCAACTCCTCGGGCAGAACTCCTCCCACCTTTGCGGGGTTGAGAGGGCGTGCGGATGTGCGTGCTGGGTGTAACAGAGACCAGTTCAGCTGTGACTCATTTCACTTTGCAGAGCTCAGTATTCACACAGGACCAGATCCTCGGCCGGTGTCAAGCGGCATAGCTCTGTTGCCATCAGTGGAGCTATGCTGATTGACACCAGCTGAGGATCTAGGCCACGGTGCCTTCCTCCCCTACAGCTCTGCCTTCACCCCTGCTGTCCCCTGTGCACGGAGTTTGCTCACTTGCTGTCCACTGTTTCGGAGCAGTCAGGAAGAACATGGGTGAGTTAGTTCCTTGGTGGGAGAGCATGCCTGTCTGCTGGTAGCGGTGTCTTTTCCCAATGTAGTCAGGGGGTCAGTACAAACTCCTAGGGCCATAGATTCCTAGTCTGATTTTATTGACTTGTTTTTATGAATGAGCAGCTAAAACAGGAGCAAAGTTCACATGGCTGTAGTCTCCCCTTCGGAACGCCAGCAAAGCAGCTGCGTTCACACCGTCAACCACATGGCTTTGCCCAGCCAAACAGACCCCAGGGGCTGTCCAAAACCCAGGTCTCTGCTCCCCCTGCACATTTCAAAGTCCTCCACGAGCTGAATGCGCTAGACCTGTCTTTTCACAGGCGGTGCAGTAACGGGGTCGTGGGGGGGCTGGCGAAGGATTCTGTATTTTTATATCAATTCCTTCAGCACAACACTCCAGCGGACAAAGTTTTCGGGCTGCTCTCAAAGCTCAACTCTCCCACCAGCTTCTCAAAGCTTCGATCCCACCTTCTCCAGACTAGCCAGGCCTCTGTGAGGCCCTCCCCGGTTTCCAGCCTCTCCAGAGGCGGATGGCTGGTGCAGCTTTGCTTAGTGCCTTGGCCAGTTGAGCACCAGTCCTCCTGGCTAGGTGGGGGCTGGCTTAGGTTTCAGTGTCCTTCCTTTCCCCACACTGGCTGGCTGCACTGGAGAACACTCAGCAGCTGACTGGTAAGGGAAACCCTCAGTCCCCTGCCTGGACCAGTAGCAGCAGCACTTCAGCCTCTTGGATCAGGTGGCTGAAATGCAGAGCTTGGAGTGGGCCAGTCTGTAGCTGTCGTACATAAGGAACCATCCACAGTGGGGATGACCGTGGAAAATCAGGGTGGGGGTGTGTGGAGGAACTAGGAGCCTGTGGTAAAGGTTTCATGAAGTCCTGTGGCCTATTCAGAATACCAGATGTTTACTGCCCTGTGGCGTTTGCTCTAGTCCTAATGCTTAAAATAGGAACTACTACAAATGCCCTGATGAATTTAACAGTGAAGGTCTGCTTAGTAAAGGCACAGCTGCTGCTCACTGGCTGCTCCCGCCCGGTGTGTTTTGGGTGACGTTATTCTGAAATTCAAGATGAATCAAATCAAGACGTTTCTATAGAAAAAGCAAAGGCTATTGTGCTCCCTCAGCGTTCATTCAAGGGATCATCTGAGTCCATTTACCTTCACCACAGCAGGCCGGGCGCTGTACCGCGTCTGAGACAAGGAGACTGTACGATCGACGATGCGAAGCAGGTTGTTTATCAAACCCTGAGACAAAGCTCCCAGCAGGGAGACATGGAGTAGTGAGAGTGATGGATTAGGCTTATCCCCTTCTAGGGATGAAATCAGGAAGGTGTGCTTTTACTTCTGTTTCTAATTATTATGGAAAGAAGTGGGGGGAAGAAAAGACCCCCCACCCCCACCCCGCCGCAAAAAAAGGGTTTGGATCCCTCCAAAGAATGCTGGTAGCATGTCCACCTCCCCAGCCATTAGCCATAGGAATAGGTAGGAGAAAATATTCTTGTGTGTTATATTTTTACATGCTAAATGTTACTTTAAACCCTTCCTTTCTCCTTGGTTTTTAGTGGTATAAAGCCCTGCACTGGGTTCACGTAATGTTAACAATCAAACCGTACAGTGAAATTCTGTAACAAACAGCTGTAATGTTAATCACCACTACTCATTCCAGTGCAGCTGGAGTTTGACAAAACATGAGGTCACACAAGCTCTCTTCAGTGGGAAGCACTGGTTTATAAATAGGAAAACCAGCCCGCATTTGCCAAGACTGACGTTGCCGGTGTGTGACCACACCAAAAGGAAGCTACAACGAATAAAGACTAATGGTGAGCTGGACAGAGGTGCTCTGAAATTACAGACATCGTCAATGTACAGTGTTGTGCTTAACGGGTGCAACTTCAGAGTTAGTGACCGGCTTGAAATTAAAGTTTTTAAATGCAGGCACTTCATTTGAGCAAGAATCCTGGAAAAAGGAGAAAGCACTGAAAATCCAGGAATCTTGATGGACAGTGTATAGAAAGAAGAATTGCATTATGATGAGGGATTTCAATCTGGAGGATATATGCTGGATGTATCATGCTGCAACTAGTAAAGTAACTCTGGAGTTCCTAAAAATCATAGATGATAACTATCTAAGGGCTTGTCTACACTTACCGGGGGATCAATGTGTGGCAATCAATGCATCAGCAGTCAATTTAGCAGGTCTAGTGAAGACCCGCTAAATCGACCGCAGATCACTCTTCCGTCACCCTCTGTACTCCACCTGAACAAGAAGTGCAAGGGGAGTCGACAGGAGAGCGTCTTCTGTCAACATAGCGTAGTGTGGACCCTGCAGTAAGTAGATCTAAGTACGTCGACTTCAGCTACGTTATTCATGTAGCTGAAGTTGCATAACTTAGATCGATCTCCCTTTGTAGTGTAGACAAGGCCTAACAAAAAAATATTGCAACTCAGTGTAATTCCACTCATTTTGACAGATAAAGATAAATTGATCAGTGACCTAAATATTGATGGTTGCCTAGGTGCAATGATC
The DNA here is from genome assembly GCA_033296515.1 of Macrochelys suwanniensis. Taxonomy (NCBI): domain Eukaryota; kingdom Metazoa; phylum Chordata; order Testudines; family Chelydridae; genus Macrochelys; species Macrochelys suwanniensis. Next base: position 12,667,681 of record CM065781.1, on the reverse strand, counting down.
ATGACCTAATCTTATTTGCTGTGTGCAACCAGACTACAGTCCCAACAATAAATATATTTGGTGCTTTTAAAAAAGTGGTTTCCCAAAGCTGAAAACAATTGTGAGCAAAATTGAGTAGGAGAAAAAGAATGTGAATGATAACTGGGAATTGTTTAAGAATGCTTTTTAGATCCCCAAACCACATAATACCACAATCTGGAAAGAAAGCTTCTTTGGGCAGAAAACATCCTGATTAAGAGGACGATAGATGAAAGCAGCAATGCAAAATAAATAAAAAAATATAGCAAATGGGAAAATGTGGAACTTGATAGCAATGAGCACAAATTGGCAATTAGGACATGCAGACAATTGATAAGGGAAGCTAAAGGTATCAGTGAAACATTATGGCTAGTAGGTGTAAGGAAAATCAGAAATTCTTTAAATACATCAGTAACAAACAAAATCCTAGCAATGGTATAGGTCTGATACTAGATAAGGATGGTGAAATTGTAAATCATGAAGTAGAAAAAGCAGAAGTATTCAATAAATATTTCTGTTCTGTATTCAGAAAGAAGATGATGTATTCATATCTTACTCTGATAATACAATACTTTCTATTGTAGTCAGTAACTAGGGAGGATGTTAGCAACTATTAAATGTTTTTAAAACTGCAGGAATGGATAACTTGCACCCAAGAGTATTAAAAGAATTGGCCACGGGCTATCTGAAACATTTATTTTGATTTAAAATGGAGTGGTAAGTAAAGAAAGAGACAAGTCACTTATACAGGTCAACCTGGACCATTTGGTAAGGTTGGCTTGTTTGAGTAACATGTGGTTTAATATGCCCAAATGCAATATCTAGCAACAAAGAATATAGGTCACACTTACAAGATAGGGGACTGCCGCCTGGAATGCAGTGACACAGAAAAGGCATTAGGTTATCTACGGTTATATCTATTAAACATAACTTCCCAGTGTAATGCTGTAACTAAGAGGGCAAATACAATCCTTGGCTGCATAAGCAGGAGAATATCAAATAGGAGTAAGGAGGTGGAATTACCTCTGTATATGATAAGAGTGAGACCATTACTGGAATAGTGTGCCCAGTTCTGATATTCACACGTCACAAAGGATATTGGCGTTATTAATATTAGAAATGACAAATATTAATATGGGAGACCCCGCCCCCCCAGACATCAAGGTAACCATAAATTCCTTTATTAAGTCTGAAGGCCAAATGGTATTGTACACAATTGCTCTTAACCTGCCTACTAGCCTAAACATAAGCTGTCACTACACTCAAGACCAAGACAATAAGGTAGTATTCATAAGGACATGATCCATATGCTTCCAAATAGGCAGCCAGTGGGGAAAACCGTTTCATCCTGGCGTGCTCCAGCCCGTTCAGGTAAGGTCTGTCAAAGAACTTGGCAATTCCAAACTCGTTTCACAAACCAACAATGTCACCGCCAATTACCACTGGAGCTAAGAACTAATTTAAGGCCGTTCAACCTAATGTTCCATTTTAATCCAGAGAGGAATTACAACCTCCTTTCTCCCTAAGGTCTTTCCTCCCTTTCTCCTCCCCTCCTTCCTTCTGACCAACAGCTTTTCACTGCACCTGTTTCACATAGGCTTGGCTTTGCAGAGAACACTGGTATCAGGGGTTGGTCCTGCTTTGAGCAGGGGATTGGACTAGATGACCTCCTGAGGTCTCTTCCAACCCTAATCTTCTATGATTCTAAGACAGATTCTTACTGTCTTATTTAAAGCTCTCTGCACTCAGCTTTATGGTCAGAGGTCTTCTTTTTAGAAACTTCCCCTTATCTCATCGGTTATTCTTTGAACCAGACACTCTGCCTACCTCATTCCTTCTGGCCCTATAACTCATTCTTTTCAAGCCTTCCTTCTCCTTGCTGGTCAGGGCCTTTCTTTACAACACACATTTCCTTAACCAAACTTAACCTAACTCAAATCCGTTGATTTCATATTTATCCTACACATGTTGACACATTAAAAAGGGTTCAGAAGGGAGCCAGAGGCTTCTGAAGCTCAATCTGTGTAGTTCATCCAAGAGAAGGTGATGTGATCACAGTTTACAAGCACCTCTATGGAGAAGAGATTTCTGATAACAGATGGCTCGTTAATGTAGCAGATAAATATATAGCAAAATCCACTGGTCATAAGTTAACTCTAAACAAATTCAGACTAGGAATATGGTGCAAATTTTTAACACTAAGGGCAATTAGCCATTGGAACAACAAGTTGGTGGTTTCTCCGTCACTTGAAGTCTTTATAATCAGAACTAGCTGCCTTTCTAAAGGAGATGCTGTACCACAAACAGAAGTTATGGCTCGATGCAGGAATTACTGTGGGGAGGTTCTCTGGCCTGTGAGATGCAGGTGGTCAGCTGAGATGAGCATCACGGTCCCAGCTAGCCTTAAAATCTATGCATCTCCCCTTATAATGAGACACTTCCCTGTTGGCACTGTGTTTTCTCCCCCACGAGCGAGAACACGTCACATCACAGCACAGCCGCTGCCCAACTCCAGCTTCATCTTCTAACATGGGAAGATATTTTGATAAATGGCTGATAAATAACTTCTTCGGTGCCAAACCTGAGGCACGCTCAGGAACGCTGTCGTTTTCCCCAGCACCGACTCAGACCAGTTAAGGCTGAAAAATCAGAACTTGGCAGATTTGCTCCAAATGACCGGATGCCCTGTTTTGCATGTTTTGATGAATATGCATGAAAATTTACATAAATGTCAGCAAATAGCCTGTGTTGCCAGCCCTAGACTGGGAGGGGGAAGCTGGCTGCTTCTTGTCATCGGTTGGGCTTTCTCTGGGCTGCTGGACCCAACTGGGGACTCCTTCCTCCTCACTGCCCCTGCTTGCTACTCCCTGGCTGGGCAAGGAGGGTCCTGGCTTGCCCTGCCTGCTGCTCCCTGGCTGGAGATGGGGCAACACCCACATCTCAAGGTCATTCTAGCCGTAACCGTGAGTCTCTGGCCCGTGGTGGGTTGGGGGACTATGCTCTGGGCAACATTCGGTGGTTAGAGTCCTCCCAGCTGCCCAAAGGACTGACCACCCTTCCCCCGCCAAAAAAATCCCATATGGATAAAGCCTAGAACATCTCTTCAGCATCTCCAGAACAAGCCCCTTCCTGCTGGAGCTGGATCCCGGTACCACATGACTGCTGGCTGCCCTTGCGTTGTGGTGGTCAGGGCAGGAGCCCTGGACGCCTTTGGCTGCTTTACAGAGCCATAAAACAGATGAGATATTGAATGGTTATGGGGGGAAGGAATAGCTCAGTGGTTTGAGCATTGGCCTGCTAAACCCAGGGTTGTGAGTTCAATCCTTGAGGGGGCCATTTAGGGATCTGGGGCAAAAATTGGGGATTGGTCCTGCTTTGAGCAGGGGGTTGGACTAGATGACCTCCTAAGGTCCCTTCCAACCCTGATATTCTATGAACGTAAAACATCACAGAGCTCCCCACGTGCAAGTGGGCTGATAGACCGCATGGGTCTGAAACTGAGCAGCTATCAGCTAGAGCAATCTGTCTTAACCAGGGGGGTCATGCGACGCCCAGGGAGGTCATGAAAGGCAGTCGGGGGAGTGGGTAGCAAGATGTTGAACATTTTATACTCCAAGCACAGAAAAGCTCTCTCCCCCACTCCCCTCACTGTTCAAGGCCAAGTATTCTCTGTTTAACCCCTGGAAACACACTCACAACTTGTATCGGCCTTTCGGTGTTGTCACGGAGATATGTTTTACTCATATTTATATAGTAAACGTAAGCGGTCGCAAACATTTTTCACTATGACTAAGGGGTTGTGAACCTGAAAGGTCGAGAAACACGGATATTGACTAATCGTCTTTGTGTTACCGAACCTCCTAGAGGCCTTGACTGAGACTCTGTAAAACCATGTTGTAAGAGACAAATTCCTGCCCCAAAAGACTAGTTTAGAAACTAAATTCTGCTATTTGCATGTGATTAAATCCAGAGTTACACCCATGCTTTTCACGGGAGTTACTCCAGATCTACAGTGGTGAAAGAGAGCAGATTTGCTTCCAAGTGTTTATAAATGTAAATATCCATTGGTTGAAAATATACCCAATGTAACCAAACACAAACATCTGTCATAGAAGTCGGCATATAGGACCCAATTTTTTCTTCTGCCCTGATTGTGCTTTTCAATTATTATTTTTTAAAATCTGATTTCATGGTTTTCATGACTTTTTTCTGACCTTATTTTCCCATCATTTTTTTTTTTTGGTCCCTTTTGGGCAGCAGAACAATGACACTTCACACCCAGACAGCTGAGGAAGTTAAGTGACAAAGATGCTAGTCAGTTTCCCCCTCCAGTCCTCTGTGGTTTTTGCACTTCATAAGACAGGAAACTGACTAGGGGCCTGATCTCGTAAACACTTATTGCCAGGTGTATGGGTCCCACAGTGAGCAATCTTACAGATGGCTCAGTGGTGTTTGCAGAATCAGGCTCCTGTATCGCAAGATCACCATCAGCCTTTGTAGCCAGCTCCCTGCATAAACAACTTGCCCTAAAGGGAAACTGACTAATCCTTCAATCTCTCTTTGCAGCAAATGCCTTTAACAGGAGCAGATTACTAGGTACCAAGGGCCAGATTGTTAAAGGTATTTAGGTGCCTAGTGGGGTTTTCCAAAAGCACCTAGGCACCCAACATAGCTAGATGCTTTTGAAAAATCCCACAAGGTGCCTAAATACCTTCCAAAATCTGGCCCCAACTGAGTAAGTCACTGATCTTGCAAGATGATCTGTCTGAGTTGCATCAGTTTATCTAAAGGGATGTAGTTAAATTGGGGCACCCATCTGGGGAGGGATAGAGCTCAGTGGTTTGAGCATAGGCCTGCTAAACCCAGGGTTGAGAGTTCAATCCTTGAGAGGACCATTTAGGGATCTGGGGAAAAAATCTGTCAGGGGACAGTACTTGGTCCTGCTAGTGAAGGCAGGGGACTGGACTCGATGACCTTGAAAGGTCCTTCCAGTTTTATGACCTAGGCATATCTTCATATTTGTGGACACTCTTCAATCAATTTAAATGGTTTCTAGCAGCTTAGCTTGCCTCTACATTTACAAAGGCAAGCTAAACCAGTATAACCCGTTTTAAACAGGTATGTGTGTCTACACAGGGATTTGCATTATTTTAACTAAAACAATGCAAGGGGGGGGGGGCGCGTGTAGACAAGCCCTCAACTAGGTACAAGGACTCCTTAGAACCAAGGACAGAGGAAAGGAGATTGTCTTGACTCTAACATGTTTCTTAAGTTTCCTAGTCTGGCCAGAAAGTGCCCTGGATTAAAAACAAAAACAAAATAAACCAGTGCCTCTCCCTGGTACTCATTCGATGAACAGGTTCCTTGCTGCACCAAAACACATTCTGACTTTTGATCACTTCTCCCTTCCGATCTACGTTAATATTAGAAAGTGGAGAGGCAGCATTTCAACATCTACTCTCTGGGAGGCAGGATGGGTCTTGGCTGCAGAAACGGGAAACCAGTGCCTTGTGCCTGCATAACTCAAAGAGTGAGTACATGCTGAAGGATCTGTAAAGCTTGCCTGCTTTTCCTTAGTGAAAACCAAACGGCATTTGAATTAGTAATCAGCATTCTTATCTTCATCCCCAGTGAAACTATGCTAGAGCGTGGAAGAGTGGGCAGGCGGAGAGCTGTGCACAGGGCTTCCATGAAGATCTGTTTCTGCCATCCTTTCGGATACAGGAAATCCTTTGTTTACCACACAGGAAGCACATGCATGGTTTTGTCCTCCCTGGTTTTCTTCCATGTGAGATCTGAGATGAAAACCTAATGCTGTTGCTGAGGCGACTGCTCTAGAAATGAAAACTAATTGCTGGGAAGGGAACATAAAACCACAGTACTGTACAACCAGGTTCTTCTGCTGTAGTCACAGTGCATTCTAGACAGTTTACCCTCGTCGCTCGAGAATGAACTATTTCAAAGTAATCCTTTGATTTTTTCAGCTGGGGGATCTGAAAGCACTCGCTAAAGAAAGGTAGGCGCCATTATCCTCATGATGAAACAGGAGCACAGAGAGATTAAGGCCCAGAGCCAGGGGGAGTTAGGGATGCCTTAAGTAACTTACCCAAGCTCATAGGGATGAATCAGTAGCAGATCTAGGAATCAAAGCCAAGCTGCCAGGTTCCTACACAAGAAGGCAGGTTGGCTGGGCAGAATTCAATTTTTCTTTTAAAGATTTATTTTTATGTTTACAGGTCTGGCAATGAAGGGGAGGGAGTAAAAGGAGGGAGTAAGGTTAGCACCGACAGTGGGGCTGCAGGAGGCTCCCTAATGGCCAATGGGGCCCAAGATGCTGGGGCACAAAGTGCGTGGGAAGCTGCAGTGCCAGCCTGGTGGAGCAGAGACCCCCCCAGCCAGACTGCAAGCAGGGCCTGATTACATTTTTTGTGGGCCCAGCGCCAAACATATTTGTGGGCTCCCATGGGGGCAAAGGAGCATGGTGTGGGGAGGTCGGTCCCCAAAGCAAGGGGCCAGCCAGGGGCAATGGGGCATAGCATGGTGGGGCCGGCCCCGCTCCACCCAGCCCAGTGCAAGGGCACTGTATACAAACGGCAGTTGCCAGGTGCACATTGGGCCGCCCGTGTGCCCCTTCCCTGTGGGGGTGGGCCCATGCCTTGCCAGACAGCCCCCGACTCCCTATGCCCAGCGTCCCCCGGAACTGCTATACCCAGCAGCCCCCCACACAGACCCTCCACTACAACTGCACAGCGGCCTGCACACCACCCACCCCTACCCAGCACCCTCCACCACAGCCACAGTACCACTGCCCAATGCACTTCCCCACAGCCCACCACCACAACTACACAGCACCCCGCTCCGACCCACCACTGCCCAGCATCCCAACACAGACCCCGCCCACTGCCCAGCATCCCAACACAGACCCCCTCACCGCCCCCCCAAGAGACCCTCCACTGCCCAGCATCCCAACAAAGACCCCCCCACTGCTCCCCAAGAGAACCCCCACTGCCCAGCAGCCCCTCCCACACCTCCAGAGACCCACACCCTCATACCCCACCCCCTGGCCACACTCACCGGCCCTGCTGGAAGGTGACGGTGTCTGCCAGGCTGAGCTGGCAGCGCGGCTGAGGCTAGTCCAGTGCCAGGGTGGGGAATCGCTCCGGCCTCTCGGGAGTGGCGCGATTAGCCAGGCCAGGGTCTGTCCCCGCCCTGGCCCGACTCCCTCAGGGCCCACTTGCCTGGAGACAGGGTGACCATACGTCCCCGTCTGGCCAGGACAGGTCCCTTTTTAAGCCCTGTCCCGGCCATCCTGAATTTTTTGACCAAAACAGGCATTTATTTGTGTGTGGGGGGGGGGTGAAGCGAGGTGTCAGGCAGCAGGGCTTGGGGGGGGGGGGGGGTGTCAGCCCCAGCCTGACGTAGAATAGAGCCGGGGGGGGGGGGGCCTAGGGGCCAGCCCCAGCTCCTGGCAGTGGCATGCAGAGCTCGGGGAGTGGGGGTCAGCCCCTGGCTGCCGCGTGAGGAGGAGTCTGCAAGGAGGAGGTAGAGGATGAGCCCCGGCCATGAGGACAGAGTCGTTTAATAAAGGGTTGGCCTCCCCCATGGCTGGGGACGGGGCTCTTCAGTCCCAGCCAGCCAGTCTCTGCTCTGCCCCACCAGGACTGCGGCCTCCCCCTGTGCCCTGAGCCTGCAGGGCCCAGGTGTCACCGGCTCGGCAGCAGCACAGAGAGGCCCCTGCACCCCTGCTGCCACAGGAGCGAGGGAACGGGGCCGTGATGGGCGAGAGGGGACCTCAAAGGGCTCCCTGCCCTTCTGCAGGGACGTGACGCCCACTCCCTGCCACACAACCAGGTGAGGCTGCAGTTCCACCAGCTGCTCCCGACTGGGTTTTGTTTGTTGATGGCAGCAGAACTGGCCATTCAGTGACACCTAGCAATTAAACGCGAGTCCTGCCAAGCCTACTTCTAGCTGTGTCATTCCCCTGTAATGAAGCAGCCCGTGTCTCAAAGGCGACCGGTCACCATATTAACGGCACAAGCCCTAAAGGTCCGCGGCGCATGACAGCGTAACTTAGGAAAGGAAAATGTTTGGCCTCATCACTGCCATCACCCTCTGCAGGCAGGAGCGCTGACGAGCCGGGCACCCCAAGAGCACGAAGCAGCAACTACACTTGTCCAAGGATCCAAGCAGCAGCCGCCCTCAGTGGTGTTCCCTTAACCTGAGCATTTAGCTCCGTAGGAGGAAGAGGCACGAAACGCCTGGTGCTCTCCTGCAAAGTCAGCCAGATCTACATCAAGTGATTTCGCACTCCTGTGTTTCTCCTTCCCATGCCTCAGAGCGCTTTTTCCTCTCTCTCGCCGAGCCATTTCCTGACACTGGAAGAGTGAAGTTACGATACAGCCCAGCAGTTCTCACACTGCGGCTGAAGCCCAAGCCCCACTGCCTGGGGCCAAAGTCCAAGGGCTTCAGGCCCAGATGGCAGGGCTCGGGCTTTGGCCCCCTGCCTAGGGAGGCAGAGCTTGGACAGGTTCAGATTTCAGTTCCCCCCTCCTTGAGTCATGCAGTGATTTGTGTTGTCAGAGGGGGTCATAAGAACATAAGAAAGGCCCTAGTGGGTCAGACCAAAGGTCCATCTAGCCCAGTATCCTGTCTTCCGACAGTGGCCAATGCCAGGTGCCCCAGACGGAATGAACAGAACAGGTAATTATCTAAGTGATCCATCCCGTTGCCCATCGCGGTGCAATGAAGTCTGAGAACGCCTGGTATAGCCTAATTAACCAGGTGTTGCGGCTAGCTCCCTAGATTAATACCCACACAGTTACTTGGCATCAGAGGGAAACATAGGATTCCCCGGGGACAATATGATCCAACATGAACGTCTCATAGGCTAGTAAGAAAGCTGGTGGCTCTCCCAGAGCTGAAACAGCCATTGCACTTGTAACTGCTTTGCATGGGCCCCATAGGAAACATCACAGTGCCAGCCTTAGGCAGGAGTGAAAGTGAGCCGGTACGGCGTACCAGTAAGAACCTGCACTGGCCCGTACCCAGCCCACATTAAAGCGCTGCTTTAACGTCCCTTCCCCTTTTGCGTCCCCCGTTGGCGGCCCTGCTGATAGGGCCCGTCCCGGCAGGGCCGCCATCGGGAAGGGGCAGCAACATTAAAGCGCTGCCATGGTAGTGCTTTAAGGACGGTCCTTCGCTGCGGCAGCTCTTTAAGGATCCTCAAAGCGCTGGGCCCGGCCGTTCTGATGTTCTAAAGAGTTCCAGAAGCAAAAGCACTAGGAGCGGCAGATGGGCTCCACCAATGTGTTCGGAAACATGGCAGGTGCCACAGCTCATCAATACCCAGCCAGCAACGTCTCCTCGGTACGGCACAGCCCTGTCTCCTTCGCTGCACCAGAACCAAGGGCATCCGCAGGGACTCGCCGTTCCCCTGAGCCAGGCGTAAGGAATTCAGTAATCCCAAGAGACAGTTTCAAAGGTTAGGAAGAGGATACATGTAAATGATTGCGCCTCGGAAACAAAAATAACCTTTTCCATTCATGGTCACAGCGCGCGTTAGTAAACAAGCACAGCGCCGACGGCTGCATCCTCTTCGGCGGTAATGCCACGGGCTTCAGTTAACTGATACAGCAACCTCCTCTCCCAAACCCTCCCCCCGCCCCCAATCTCTTCTGAGCAGGACGGGTGGGGGCTGGATGCACAATTGAAATTGGTCTCTGCACACTGGAATCTAGGTCTCATTCAGCCCTGTGCCGAGCAATGGCACGAGGCTAAGCTAAGAAGGTCCATGATGCACCACTTATGTCCCATGTCAACTCCCACAGCTGGGCGTGAGGGGTGCGGACACTTCACGCTGACTCTGCGCCCAGGCGGCCTGCAACCTCCGACTGCAATCAGCGGCTGACCTGCCCTTTCCATCACACAAGGGCACTAGACAAAATAGATTTCTCCCCTCAGCCCCTCACTTAGCTGTTCCCTGCTCAAGTAGCCCTGTCTCCCCTTTCTCCTATCCCTCCCTCCCCCAGTTCCCTATCCAGGGCCATGCTATTCCCCTTCAGTCCATGTTCTCATCTCCCAGCCCTTTGGATACCCCAATCTGACCAACCTCATTGCTCTGCCTGCTCTTCCCCTCCCTGAAACCCCCTCCGCTCCACAGCGAAGACTAGATCTCTCACTTTATTGCTGTGCCTTGGGCCAGGCTCTGTTTAACTGCAGCACCTCCTCCACTCTGGGCTCCATTCCCGACTGCCACAGACTTCCTGAGCGACCTGGGGTGAGTCACTTCGGGCAAAAGGGCTTACCTGACTTAGGAGCCTACGTCCCATTGACTTTCAGACGCCTGAATCGGGTGCTTTTGGAAAGCTTTGCTTTTAAATCCTTTGTTCCTCAGTGAAATGGAGATAGTCATTCCTTCCCTCACAGGGGCGCCACCAGGGTGAATTCACTGGCTGTGAGGTGCTCAGTATGCAGACTGTACCAGCACACAGGTTGAGACTCCAGGCTTACACAGGCAACTGACTAGAATCTGGCCCTTTGTGAACTCATTTTTAAAAAAAACGAACATGTTTTTTGTTTCATCCGTCCTTCGGGATCAGCAGCCTACTTGCAACTATCCAAAAGAGGCGGCTTCGCTTTCATCTGAGGACACACAGGCGTGGCTGCTCTACAAATCGGCTTGAAAAATAACGCGCAGGCTCTGTGGACGTACACTCAATGCAATTCTTTTGCTTTATTGCATATTGCCATCTTAAAAAATGTACAGTCTCATAACATACACAGCATTTCCTGGCAGCTAAGCTACTAACATTCTTGCACCTAACTTGGTCCACTACTAAGCTAAGAAGGTCCATGACATATACTTCAGTTTACAAGTAATTTTTTTCTTTTTTGGCATTATTAAAAAAAAAAAAAATCTGTAAAATACACACCCAAGAGAAAAGAGTGGCTACTGACACCAGCACCTGTTTAAAAGTAGCTTTCTACAATGGCACATGGAATTACCTGCACATGGCCTTTTGTTTGGTAAGAAAACTAAATGGCAGACGCAGCCCAATAACCAGGCTGATGGAAAACAAGAATGTTCTGGAAGGGCAACTAAGCCCCAGAGCCTCCCCTGGAATCCCATAGGGTGGAGCCCAAGAGCACCGCATGACTACCCAGGCGGCGAAAGTGGGATCCAAAGGCAAGACTGGAGGCCTTTTCAAATTCAAAATGCATTATTCTAGCTGAACAATTAACTGACCATTCCTCAGATCGTCAGACATGAGACTCCCCCGCCCACCAAAAAGAGTCCGTTCCCTAAATTGTGTCGGCCCAAATTTCTTAAGCCATAAATAGAAAATATAAATAGAGGCACTTTAGTTAAGGAACAAGAATCACCATTAAGCATTTTTTCCCCTTCTTCTTCTTAAAACAAAGTGCTTCACTCTCAATCTTTAAAAATTTGCCAGTTTCGCAGTTGCTTTGATAGGAGGTGCAGGACTTTACGGAGCCGTAACTTTGTATTTATTACTGCTTTATACGCTTTTTTTATACTTACAGTGCGTCGAACGTTGCAATGAGGAAAAACAAAAATCGTAAGACCACAGCTCTTGACAACTCTTTTTAGAGTGATACTTCACAGCTTTCAGAGAGCACAGAGACCCCGGGCCGGCTCTAGGTGCTAAGAACCATATTTTTACACAATTAGGTTAAACAGCACATTAGCTATACAGTACATATAGGAAAAATGACATCCCAATCCACCGATAATACCCATTACATGAAAAACTTATTTCGAATAGTGTTACTATCTAGTGCAACAGGGACAAACTAATCTCTCCACAGGAAAAAAACAAAAAACAAAAGATCATAAGAATATTGATGGTATAAAAGAGTTTGTTGGTTTAAAAAAAATAAAACCACCACAAATAAATAAAAGCAAAAAGTAACAGTCTTCCATATATTCTGTATAATTTAAGAATATTAAGTGTTACTATGTTAATGGCATTTACTTTTTATTTTCCAATTTTTTTAAATTTTTTTTAAATTTATGTATTTATTACTTGTTACTATTTTACTCCCTGAGAGCTTTGGGGGTTTTTTGGACTGACATTTTACAGGTAGTTTTGCTTACAAATTTTAATGACAATATAAACAGCAAACCACTTGAAAAAATACATTGTTGAGAGAAATATTTCTTGGCATCATTGCTACTGTATGTCCGTTAAAAACAAGGGGCCCGGTTCAAAGCCCACTGAAGTCAATGGGGGCCTGTCCATTGACACAATGGGTTTTGGATAAGTCCTTTGTGCACTGGTTTAAATGACCATCAGTTCTGACCTACATTTAGATTATGTCTACACTAGAAAAGCTACAGCAGCGTAACTGCAGTGCTGCGACACTGTAGTGCTTCAGTGTAGACACCCACTACGACTACCGTCACTGGAGGTAGTCCATCTCCTCAAGAGGAGGTTGCTAGGTCAACAGAAGAATTCTTCCATTGACCTAGCGCCGTCTGCACCATGGGTTAGGTCGGCTTAACTACATCGCTCCTGAGATTTTTCACACCCCTGAGCGACAGTTTGGTTGACTTAACTTTTTAGTGCAGACCTGGCCTTACAGAGGATACAGTTTGTCCCACTGAATAGAAAATGGAAAAAAAAAATAAACACAAAAAGTTTATGCTCTTTGTCTCAGCAGAGAACCCCTCCCTCCCCCGCTTCCCATTTGTCAGGGGCAAGAAGATGTTGTAAAGATAGAACCATGTCTATGTATTGTGATAGCAATAAGCACACTGTGGTAATCTGTCTTCAGCAAGAGCAAGGGTTGCGGAAAGAGAAGTACAGTGCTTCCCAAAAACAATTGAAAAGGGATTATCAAGAGAGTGTACAGTACGGAACTCACTGGAATCCGCACAAGAGCACAGATGTTCAAGTCTTGAATAATAATAAAATGGATAGTTTCCACTTGACTTTTTTTTTTAAACACACTTCAGACTGTGCAAGGCGTTCCTAGTAGACTTTAACATACTGTATTCTTACACCACCACTACGGTCTCCAGGCTGACCCCCAGCAGTCCATGATGACACCCCAGCACCAGTGGTTCAGATAGCAGCGGTGTTTTTGTTTCTCTCTATGCTCTCCAACACCAGTTACACCAAGATAAAGAATTCCAAAGGGAGACCAAGTAGAAAATATTTCTCAATGCCTTTGTTTACTACAAGGAATGTTTTTGTCATCTCTTTCTCAGGAGACACAATGTTGTGCTTGTGCACCAGAATAACTACTTTTTGAACAATGTGGTTGAAGGAAAGAAAATGGAATTTGCACTCAGTGAACAGTGTCTATATATGTGTTTGCGTGGCACACATATATACACTGTCCTGCTTGACAGAGACAGACACTTATATTCTCCATACATACCAACAACCAGACTTTTTATATACACAACACACACACACACACACACACACGAAGAGTGTGCCACTGTTTCGGTTTGAATTACAAGGCAGTATAATGAAAAAACCTAGCCACTTCAAAAAGACTGCTAATCAATTTTCTAAAAAATGTTTACAAAACCAAAGGATCAGAAGTTGAGTTTGGTGACTGGCCTCTCGCGGCTGCTGTCCGTCAGCTGGTTGGTGATGCGCTTGCGATTCCGTTTCAGTTTCGAAAGGTCTTTGTCAAAGACTTCACCTGACCGTAAAGCCGAAACGAGGTCGTCAAACTCCCCACCTTCCTCGCTGTTTTCTTTAGCCTTTCTGGCCTTGCGTTCCCGCTCGCGCTGTTCTTTCAGCTAGAGAGGAACCAAGAAGAAAAATAATCCAGCTTGTTTTCTGTAACACATTGACTTGAAAGGACCCTGACGTATACAATTTAAGGCCTTGTTTTGGTTTTGTGGCCTGGTCTACATTTAAGTAATTTATCATCATCACTCTGGATTGGGGGCGTGTGTTTTTTGTTAATCAAAATGGTTACACTGCTACAACCACTTGAATGGATGCAGTTATATTAGTACAGCGGTGACTGGCTGGTCTAGTTAGTCTCCCTCTCAAACCGGAAAGCTATAGCAGTATAAAACACATACATGCCAGTATACCTGAATCCAGAGTACAGGGTCGTATTGCTTTAACTGTGCCGATCGAGTTAAAGCAGGACAACCTGCTAGTGTAATAAGCCTTAAGGTAGCACGGTGACTAGAACCACGTTGCTCTAGCAGCACCTTCAGGAGCCCCCCGGTCTGCAGTGTGTATGTTCTGTGCCCCCCAGAACTACACAGCATGCATGGGAAGCGGGCCCTCTGCACAACACCCTTTGGAGGCAGCAGCACACGTTCCTGTCTGTGCCGGGCCTAGTTGAAACATTGACATTTTCTGGATTTCAATATTGAAAAAAAAAAAAAAACCCCTTCAAAAAAGGAAAAGGAAAAATTCAGCTAACATTCCCTCATGTTCTGATCAGTGATCGAGCTAGTCAGAGACGCACTTTTACACATTTCAATGGGAGGAAGGGAAAGAAAAAAAGAAAAATTGACGAAATTCTTTCCGTGTTTTCAGCCAGGCCTGGCAATGCTGGCTGAATGCAAGGGGCAGGGGTGGAGACAGACGACAAAGGCCCCAGCCCCATCTGTCCCCGAGCCTATTTGGGGTGATCTAAGCCCCCCAGGGCACTAGCAGGGAGCAGCCTGCGTGTGTCGGACCCCCACTCCACAGCGATCGCATCCTTTATTTAAAAAAAAGCACGACAAAGTGCCATGGAACCAGTGCACGTTCGACAGCTGGCCAGTAGCCGTTGTTATCCATTTCTGTCACCGCTTAGCAGCTAGGTATATTGGTGGGATTCCAGTACAGTGACTGGTAACATGGCGTGCTTCCTACGCACGGTGCTGCAACATCACAGCACTGGTGTTGCTTTGGAGAGAACAATCCCGGTTTTGTCCTTCTCTCCTATGAAAGAGGCTCAGGCATCTCTGCTCAGGCACGCCATGGTGACTATCAAAACCTCTATACCAGTTATCAGAACTGAACACAGTGGGGCCAAATTTATCCTTGGGGCAAGCTCTACAAGGTCTGTGGAGTGAACTTAGCTCCTTTTTTCCCATCAAATCATGAGGCCACGTACTGAGAAACTGAGCCTGCAGCATCTCCTGCCTACTGAGATGGTGACCTGTTCACAGCAGGAAACTGCAGCAACCAGGACTCTCATAAGGCGACTCGGAAAAGGATTTGGGGGTCGTGGTGGATAATCAGCTGGACATGAGCTCCCACTTCTTCTTAACGTATGTGCAACGTGCCTCAGGCGGCATGTGACCAGGATTCATCACCGGTTGGTCATCTGGTTGGATCGTTAGCTTCCCCGGCCCGGGCACGGATGGGGAGTGTGACGTGAACGCTGATCCATGACCCCAGCTCCCACTGTGATACTGTGGCCAGAAGAGCTAATGAGATCCTGGGATGCGTAAAAAGGGGAATCTTGAGTAGCAATAGAGAGAGTGTCTGTATTTGACACTGGTGCAACGGCTGCTGGAATCCCGTGTCCAGCTCTGGTACCCACAATTCAAGAAGGATGTTGATACATTGGAGAGGGCTCAGAGAAGAGCCTCGAGAATGATTCAAGGACTAGAAAACATGCCTTATGGTGATCGACTCAAAGAGCTCAATCTATTTAGCTTAACAAAAAGAAAGCTAAGGGGTGACTTGATTACAGTCTATAAGGATCAAATATTTAATGGGCTCTTCCATCTAGCAGAGAAAGGTCTAACACGATCCAATGGCTTGAAGTTGAAACTAGAGAAATTGAGACTGGATACAAGGCATAATTTCTTAACAGTGGAAGTAATTAACCATTGAACAATTTACTGAGGGTTGCGCTGGATTCTCCATCATTGACCATTTTTAAATCAAGCTTGGAGGTTTTTCCTAAAAGCTCTGCTCTAGGAATTATTTTGAGGAAGTTCTGTGGCCCGTGTTATACAAGAGGTCAGACTAGATGGTCCCCTCTAGCCTTGGAATCTATGAAACATCTGGCTTGATGCAAGATTTCACTTCCGTCCTGGCACTCTCAGTTTCCAAAGGCAAAATTATTGAGCCTGGTCTGAAGTCATTAGGGACTGTATTGGACTGCACTCCATGGTTATCTTAAAGCCACAGGTCCCTTTTGACTCTCCTTCCTGGAGCAAAATTGATTATGCTTTGAAGAGAAGCAATTAGCAGCACGTACTATTGTATTAGAGTTGCACCTAGAGGACCTAACTGAGATGGAGGCACCATTGTGCCGGGGGCTGCACATACACAGACAGGTAGAGAGATTCCCTGCTCTATAAAGCTAACCATCTAAATTGACAAGGAATGGTGTGTGTGTGTGTCTTGGAGACCTCACAGGCTAAACAGACAAGACACGCTAGGGTGGGAGAAATCAAGTCAGTATTTTCCCCATTTTACTGCTTGGAAACACACTCAGAGAGATTAAGTGACTTGTCCAAGGTCACAGGAAGTCCGGGGCAGAGCTGGATAGACTCGACCCAGGTCTTTTGCATCCCAGTGCCCTATTCACAAGACCATCCTTCCTCTCAAAGGGAAGAGAGAGACCTAGGCGGTTCCAGGTGGGATTTACAAAAGTTCTCAGCATAGGCTTAACTGTTCCCATTGAAGTCACTGGAAGTTCCACCATCCATGTCAATGGTAGCAGAATTAGGTCAAGATGCAGAACTTCCAAAGTCCCACCCCACACTAGCCCCGAGTGCTGAAATGAATCCTACATTTCCGAACACATGCTAATGAAACAGTCACCATCTCAGTTCCTCCTCACCCCTCTCCTCCCTGTCTAGCATCCTGAAGCACACACTGACATGGACTCAACCATGCCTACAGTACGAGCACTGGAGATCATAGCGAGCAAGTTCCCCTCTAACCTGTGCTTCCATGCGCGCCCGACGCTCCTCCTCCTCCTTCCTTTTCCTCAGGTTTTCGTTCTCCTGCTTGGCCTCAGTCATAGCTTGCAGAAACTGATCAAAGATCCCAAAGAACTCATCCGGCTGCATTTTGCTCGCGTCTTCCCCAAAGTGCTTCACTGCCTTGGTAAACTGGGGAAAAATAGGAAGGAGTAGTTTAGTAAGCTAGTGAGAGAATCCACTGAACCAATACAGTCCTTTCCTGAAAACCATCTGCCTGACATAACCAGAGTAATATTTAAGGTGGTATTTGATGGAGTACAGAATGAAAGGGGAAATGATTATCTATTAATTCAAGTCTCACTTAAAAAAAAAAAAATCATACTTTGTCTTCTGCTCATTAAGCGATGGCTGTTAAGCGAAGATTTTCCAATGGGCTGTTCCTTTAAATCATGTAAGAAATTTTAGACTCCTGTTTCTGCTTAACATCCTTACCTAACTCGGTTTTATTAACTAAGCAGTAGTAAAAACAAGGAAGCAAAATATTGTGGTGCCAAAGATTGAAGACATAAAACTAATAGACACGGCAGAGGCAGGAAACTTGCACTTTTAAGTTTTCTTTGAAGTACTTTTTGGGTGTATTATTTATTGTTGCCACATGGTTCAATATTGAAACCAAATGTGTTAGTGAAGCTTTTAAAAAGGTATTTATTATTCAGTCAGAAACTACACCAGTTAGAGGAGCAGGAAGTTTGCAAGACCTATAGTACCATTCATGGACAATTAATGTGATTATAGCAACACTGTAGCGAAGGTCGACGCAAGAATTCCATTATACACCCCTGCTTCTAGGTGCCATTAAAACTGATAGAAGTTGTCCTTTGGACTGAGGTACCTTGGGCTTATTTGCAGCTAGATGTGGGGGAGGAAGGGTGGAACAGAGAAAGAGAGAGAATGTGTATAAAGTTTGTTAAAATTGTGATTGTACGGTTTTGAGATTATCGAGCTTTAAAAAAACAAAACCAACAAAAAAAACATTTACTAGTTACTTTTGTTTCCACTCTGCTGATAAGGTACAGCACACTAGCATGTTCTGCAATTCACACCTCTTAGTCCGAACTGCAGGGCCATGCAGGCAGAGTCTTAGGCAACTCTGAAAACGTTACCCTCCTACCACCTGGAACGTTCCAGAAGATTGACCCAGTGTCCCCCAAAATAACGGTAACGCGACTCAAACCCAGAGGAGCCTTTTAAAAGTGAGCATCACATTCACTGAACATGACGCGGGGCCCAGTGCCTGGCTGCTGCATTGTCTGACAGGTGTCGAAGCAGCAGCTCAGCCATTTTAGAGCAGGCCTTGAGTGACACTTAGGACTTGTCTACACTAGAGCGAGCCGTCAATCGGAGCATCTCCACTGACTGAAATGCACCTTGTGTCTATACATAAGAGCGTACCAGCTGATTGGCCAAAGGGCAGCGTTAAGTTACCCCGATAGCTGGTACGGGTAAGTGCCCACTGCAGCTCAATCCGCTGAGCGCCAGCATGGGGCTGTGACTGCCGACAGGTCCCATCTTTGATCGTTCCCTCAGCCAGGGAACTTCAGAGACCTGCTGGCTGAGAATCCCACAACCCCACCCTGCACATCAGGAATGGAAGTGGCATTTCAATGGGGTGGGGTGGTACAGTGGGGAGACATGGTCAGAGGACTGTGATGGGGCGGGGGGAGGGCTGAAGACCTGTGGTGCTGGAGTTGGGGAGAAGATACCTGTGGGCCATGCCTGGAGGGCATTTATGGGCAGGTTGAAGGGAGGGGTAAAGAGGAGACCAAAGATGTTCATCATTTTTGACAGAGGTTAGATGACAGCTCACACGCTAACTGGGCTTAGGTCAGCCCAGCATGGACAGGCCTTATACCAGCTGCGCGCACATATTCTGCTGTTAGCAACGCCCTGGCTGAAACACAAAGTGCTCTAGGGCAGACGAGCCCATAAATTGCAGGATTTGAGAACGGCTTCAGTCATCACTGGGCTAGTCCTCTCTTTCTCCGGAGATAGCAGGGTCAGCCACACAGGTCTCAGAATAGAAGACTGAGGTTATGTGAATTGTTATTTCACCCGAGTAACTTTCAGGGAGTGAGTCTTTTCTGTTTGCAATCGATCACATGTATCTAGCTGTACTAGCTGTACTTTCTGCTAATCAATCAATCACTAGATACAACGGCATGACTGCTCACTATCCTCAATTTCGTAGGAGACCACTTACCACAGCATTCAGCAATAGCATTTCTGACTCTGAAATGCTCAGCTGTTCAAGTTCTTTAAAAAAAAAAAATCCATTGGGTCTGAGGGAAGGTTTTTTTGATAAAAATCTAATGCGAGTAGTTGATCTACTGTTTCTATCCTTTGGGGTAGATCTACTGACATACGACACACAATGTCAGAAGGTCCTTTAATGCCGAAACGCTTCCCTCTAAAATCATTCCCTATGAAGATCACGGATTATACCAGGGATCTTACCAGTTCTTTAGCTTCCATCAGAAGATCTTCAATGTCGGAGAAGCCAAAGCTGGCCAACGTGATGAACTGGCTGACGACCGACACAAACTTGTCTCCTGGCTGAGAGAGCTGCGATTTCTGGTATTCCAGTTCCTTAAGGAAATAAATTTAATTTTGGTCAGTGTCGGTTTAAAAAGGGATATAGGATCGATCCTATTTCACAAACCCTCAAATTTATCTTATCTTAAAAAACGCTTTACCAGTCTCTTTCCCCATGTAGAAGCTATAACAGGTAAGATTTCAATTACTTTACTAGATGGTCTGACAATAAACCCTAGGACCTAGGTGTCTGATTATGGGCACAAAGATGTGACATTGACTCTCTGTTCTTACGAGAAAGCAGGGTGTCGAAATACATTAGAACATAAGAATGGCCATACTGGGTCAGACTAAAGGTCCATCTAGCCCAATATCCTGTCTTCTGTCAGTGGCCAATGCCAGGTGCTTCAGAGGGAATGAACAGAACAGGTAATCATCAAGTGATCCAGCCCATCGTCCACTCCCAGCTTCTGGCGAACAGAGGCTAGGGACACATCCTCTCTGCTCAGAACAGGTACACTGAGCAGAGGTGATGCATGGCAAAACACACCCAGAGGTGGCAGGCCTCATTATAGGACTACCTGTCTGGACAGCGTTGCCATAGCAATAATTGATTCTCGTCTCCTCCTATTCTGCCCAATTCTTTGGGGTGTGACTGTGCATAAACAGGACAATTTTCTGCGTCATTTCCCCTCTGAACCCAGCTGAACTGTTCGGAATTTGTCTGCTGAAGGAGTGGGGCTGGCAGAACCACAGCTTCTCAGATTAGCATTTGGCAGCCGTGTAGCTACACAAGGGCACACAGCGTTCTCCAGAGTTAGCTGGCTGTTTTCTAGTGGTTCCTCTTGAGTTTTCATGTTAAGGCTGACAACATTCCCCAAACCTCTGCAGAAATCAAATAAAATGTGAACAAACAGGAACAAACCTACAACCTGGTCTTATCATTTATGCAGGACTTTCCCATAAAAAAAGGCAAAACGTACCGAGTTTACCTATCTCACTGTATCTGTGGCTATTGAAGGTTTAACTCCACCACCATCTCTTTATACTGTCAAATGCAAGAGTTATGGGAAAACAAACTATAGAAAGCCTATTACTTTTCTTGTAGTAGTTAGATCCCCAAACTGCTATTATTTTTATACATACTATGTTCACACGCAGTCAGCACTGCTCAAGGCGGAGTTGCTATCCTCGAATGGAGCTGTGCACAACACTTAAAGGCGCACAACAGGATGCTTAGGAATTGCACAGTAAAACGTGCTCTCTCATCACTTAAAGCAGGGGTCTCAAACACGCGGCCCGCGGGCGGAGTTATTTCCTGCGGCCCGCCATAGGTGCCGACTCCACTGGCAGCCAAGCTCCAAACATTACTGAGTGTTTGTATTTTATTAAAACCCCTCTTTGCATTACAGTTTTTAAAAAGTGAATACATTGACTTTTAATAGAATACTATATTACTCTTCATTTTTTTCATTTTTGACTATACTTTTGTATCATTGTATGAAAAGGTTTCAGTGATGCGGCCCTCGGGTCCATTTATTAGTTCTCATGTGGCCCTCGTGGTGATCTGAGTTTGAGATCCCTGACTTAAAGGCTCAATATACTGTCAGGTCACCAGGCCAGGATTATTTTGGTGCTCGCTCTGTCTCCATCTATACATGGAATTGTAGAGAGCCACCCAGCTATCAATAGATCCCCCTTCTCCTACGTGCATGGAGATATCTTCCAGTCCATTTGTTCACCACTTCCTTTCCACGCCTCATGTGAGCTCAGGACAAAGCAAGAGGAGCTGCTGTCTGATCCAGGGGCTCCATGAAAGGCAGTTTCAGAGTTGCAAGCCGAGTACTCGTTCACGACCTCTTCATGGTTTTGGTCAACCCACCAAATAACTAAACTTACCCCAGCTCCCTGTGAATGTATTAGGCGTTTGGCTGATTTATAACCAGTGTACAGTAACTCCGTCCTGAAGCAGCCTTGAGAGAACAGGCACACATGCAAGGCAGGAAGGAAAGACAAACTGATCTCCAGGAAGTAAGATAAAAGCAGCTTTGCTAAGGGCTTCCTGTCCTGCCTCCCTAAGGATGGATGCTATGAAGCTTGGAATCAGAGTGGACTATTAAGTGGGTAAATAATACTTACAGTTTCCACAGCCCTCAGTCCGCTCCTCAAGGTGTTTATTTCTTTCTCCAGCTCGGTCATGCTGTTGAAAATGGCAACGCTTTAATTTTAAGCCTTTCCCAATGAATTGCAGAACTCTGTGCTCGAGTCAACTGTGTTTTCCCCGTTTAAAATAATCCCTCACGGTGCTTCCTGTTTTCAGATGAGCGGCTTTCAGGCAGCAAGTTATGTTGACACACAGTGGCCAAAGAGACTGACGAATGTGAAACGGATTATGGTTGTTTATTTTGAGCTACGCACACTGTTAGAAAAGGAACAGTCTCAAGATAAAAATCATGGGCCAAACCTTGGCGTAGGACCCATCCGTGGAGCCCTGCATATGTTTCGGGGGAGGTAACCTTACCCGCGACCCTCCCAGTAGCCACGTAGCAATGGTGGGGCCACCAAATTCTTCCTCAGGGCCACTGTTTGTCTCCCCCTGCTCCCGGTTCCCTTCCACCTCCCAATTGCCACATATAGCCATTGGGACACAGGGCAATGACGTCAGATCAAACGGGGGCTCCACGATGCCCCAACACAGATCGACATGGCTGAGTGGTAGCCGAAGAGGAAGGCTCAATAGGCCCAGCAGCCTGAAGGGGAAGGAGACAGTAAGTTAGACCCCCCACCCCCCTGCTCCCCAACTGATAGTCCCTCAATCTTCCAGCCCCAGGAATTTTTAGACGAATACCATAGGGGAACTCTCCTCAGTCAGTGTCTTTCCCCTCAGAGTGGCAATAACCACCATCGTCCCAGTGTGGAAGGATACAGAGACCAGGGTCTGCAGGGAGCTGGTTGTAGGGTTAGGGGATCAGCCTCATTTATATAAGGCCTCCCCCACCCCAAACACTGCTCTGTGCTCCCGTGGTGTCTCCACCCACATTCAACACCAGGTCCAAGCATCCTCTTGGCCAGTCTACCTAGTGCATTGCTGTCACACCCTTGCCACCATTTTGGCATTTTGCATGTCACTGGTCTTGGACAGTGAATCTAGACTTTGCATTAAAAGGGCCCTTTGAAACTAAAAGAACCACAAGCCATTACGAGGTTTTGTACATTCCACTCAAACCCATCTCACCCCAACTCTAGAATTTAGGATTAAATGATTTAACATTGTCCCTTTTAACATGTATCAATATAGCTTCAGTCGCATGCAGTTCAGCCTTAGACTTGCCTGCACCTTTGGCTTATTAATACACACACAAACCCCATAGCAGAAAAGCATACACATTTTGAAACCTCATTCATTTTAGCGTGACTTAAGCTTGTGCTTAATGGCTTTATTGAACCAGGGCCTCAGTCTAGTTATAGAGAAATCCAATCCACTTGCGACTGGTTTAAAAAACAAGTGGGCAGCCTTTAGTAAGCAATGGGCCATATTTTCAAAGAATGCAGCAGATGCCACAAGGCTTGCATTATTGGTTTAGACACGCGTGGATGAACTACTTCCCGCTTTGCATGCCCTAAAGTCAGGTCACATGCAGAAAAAGGAGTACACATTTGTGCAGACATTGCCATTGCGTTCACATTTAAATATCTGACCTATATCTGCAACCCCATCTCTGTACAAAATTCATTCATTCATTCATTCTAAAACTGTGTCTAGATTCATAAACGAAGTATAAAGGCTTCTGCAGTAAGTGTAACAGGGCACGGCTGTTCGGAGTGGCTCTTCTCTTGTCACAATTAAGAGATTTACAATTCTTTTCTGTTATGTCAGGGGTTTAAAACCTCTACAGTTGACGTGTCCTTTGTCAACAGCCTTTTGCTTCTTTCTAAATGGTGGATTCCAGACACTGGTGACACGCAAGCAAAGAAGAACGCAGTAATATTATAGCATGTACAATATTCTGTTGGTTTAAAGTTGCCACCTTAACGTCTACCTACTTTACTTTGGCTGCTTGAGAGATGTCTCGCAGCTCTTCATGAAGACTGAGGACTTTGGGATATTTCTTCTCAACTATAGTTATGAGATAGTGCAAAAGGGTGATGCTCCTATGATAAAAGAAAGACATTACAGATATTAAACTGTCACTAGCCTCAGAAGTTGGGTATTAGCCCCAGCATCCTGGCCAAATTCTTGTTTGGGTCATTAAATTCTACGTGTCTAAACTCTTCCAGCAGTTCCAGTTAGTTACAGCATTCTTCACTTCCTGTCCTGAAAGGCTGGGTAGTATTGGTCACACTGTCAAACAACAGCTGGCTTCCACCCCCGAGGTGGCTGATGCTCTCCACCCAGGCCTGGTGCAGAAGGTGGCTTCTTGCCTGTTAGGCAACATTAGCTGCAGGGGACATGTTACCTCGGTGCTCCAGGAACTGCATCCATTTCCTATGCAGTTCCAGGTGTGGACTTTGGTTCATCATTTCTTACCAGGCTTGACGTCTGGCTATCACGGAGGCTGCCTCTCTTCCCCCCCGGAGCCAAGGTCAACTGGGGAGCTCAGGCCAGGAGTCCCTACAATCAGACATCTAGGGGCTGGTGACCAAGGATTCTCAATGGAGGGAACTGGACTCTAGAACAGGGGTTCTTGAACTGGGGGTCGTGACCTCTCAGGGGATCACAAGATGGTTGCATAGGGGTCGCGAGCTGTCAGCGCCACGCCCAAATTAAATTACCCATCCATTTTTAATTTATAAGGGGATCACACTCAGAGGCTTACTGTGTGAAAGGGGTCATCAGTGGTACACTACCAGTACCAAAAGTTTGAAAACCACTGCTCTACAATGTCATTTCGCCCTGGTCCAACACAGTTCAAGTCTGTTGACAGCTAGGTCACAGGGCAAGGGCCCACGAATTCTCTCAAGCACCCACTGAAAAGGGTGGCTGGAGGGAGACAGTCCAGAGGAGTGTCCTCTCTCGGCTTCTTGGCAAAGAGGAAACACTGCATGTTTTATTACATTGTGTACGGTGCTGGCATTAGACACAGACTGCCCCTGGGCCCATTTAGGATGCTATTTTGCACGGGTGCCTCCAACCTGGCTGCTTGTCATGGGAGCTGCCCCAGCTCTCATTCACCACGAGGTGACTGGAGCTGGGAGCCAGTCTGGCCAAC
The DNA here is from genome assembly GCA_033296515.1 of Macrochelys suwanniensis. Taxonomy (NCBI): domain Eukaryota; kingdom Metazoa; phylum Chordata; order Testudines; family Chelydridae; genus Macrochelys; species Macrochelys suwanniensis. The sequence goes on along the minus strand of CM065781.1, from coordinate 12,642,985 downwards.
ACCCAACTCCAGGACAGGCTTGGGTGTGAGAGAGAAGCTGGGGCTTCCCAAACATCCCCCTCCCCCTGGGTGCCCCATCAACACAGCTCTGGCCTGGCTGCATGGCCCAGCACTGGAGGCACTGGGGGGGGGGGGGGGGGGGGGGGGGGGGGGGGGGAGAGAGAGAGAGAGAGACAGGACCTGCCCTGCAATGTATTCAGGCGCATTTTATAAATTGATCTAGAACTCTACGGAAAGGGCCCAAAAGTCCCCCTGGGCCTGGAGCACAAATACTCCATTCAAAGGGGACCCAGCGACCAACCACCCCAATCTCCAGACTGAACAGTACAATGAGGCGTGCATGAAACCTAAATGGCCTCGCCATTGCAGGATCTGCTACTGTTCCTTCCCAGAGCCTGCTAGAGCCACGGAGGTACCTACTCATGGTAGCTCCTGGGAATCATTTCAATGGCATGTCCTCTCCCCCGGATATTATATGGTCGGTGTCTGTCCAAGCGATTTCTTAGGGGCCTACCACTGTCTATCCTTGAGCATACGCAGAAACGCAATTGTGATGCTGGCAGACCAGGTGCCAGCTCATGCCAAGGCCCTAGGCCTCGCTGAACACTGACAAATGCGTAGCTGGAAACCAGCCTGGCTCACCTGTGTGTTACTATTGTTAAAACAGGTAGTCGCGTTACAAGAGCGTGTTTATACTTGATGAAATGCTTGTAGGATGCTGCATGTATGGATCTCACTGATAACATCTGTATCCCCCGGTGTAAAGTTATACTGAGTGTTTGCATTGTAAACCTCTATAACTGCGTAATTCCAACAGGAAAGACGCATGAACTAGTGTAAAATGCTGGCTTTCTACTGAAGGTCTTAGGGCTTGCTTAAAAGAAGGCCCATTGAAACCAAATTAGCCATTGTGAAACACGGACTGTTCCCCCCCACACCTATGAAGAAGGGAGTAATTATGGATCCTCTGAGCTATTCAGAATCCATAAATGCTTTCACCGATGCGACAGAATGAGCCACTCACTTGTCAATGCTGGACTTCGTATCTGCAATCTTGTTTAGGCTGACGATTTTGAACCCAAAGGCATTGCCTCTCTGGCCTTTATTCATGTAGTTTCCAAAGGCCAGAACCACCTCCAACAACTGCTTCAGGCTGTGACTCTGAAGCACCTCCTTTGAGCCAGCGCGGATTGCTAAAAAGGGTGGGGGGAGGGAAATGTTTTTGCCGCGGTTAGGTTCTGGCAGTAAACACACAGACTAGTTTGAGGATTACTTTAAATACCAAGCCACCATAACAAAAGCTGTCTGGAACTGCAGACTAAATGTTGCAGATTACCCCTGTGATGCTGGCAGACCAGGTGCCAGGTCATGCCAATGCCCCTCGGCCTCACTGAGCACTGACAAATGCATGCTGGCTCACCGGTGTGTTAGCATTGTTAAAAGACAAGTTAAGTTGATCATGTGTTAGTGTTTGGACTTTATGAAAAGATTGTGAGTTGCTGCACGCACTTGTAATGCCTGTATCCCATGTTATAAGGTAATATTTAAGTGTTTGCTTTGTAACTATAGAAGTGTTGGCTCTGAAATTGGAAACCCCACAGTCAGGAGAGAAGCATTACCAAGTGTGAAATACTAGTTTAACACAAGAGGTGTCGTCTCCTGCCCAGCTGAAGAAGGCCGATAGACATCAGACAAGCCATGGTGGAACATCAGTGGACAAAAGACTTTGTTGATTGCTCCCCCATGCCCAGGAAGAGGGGACATGCATGAACCCTCGTCCCATCACTCTGCTCTCTAGGAGAAGGGAATAAAAATCCCTGACCGAAGGATCTGCATCACTGCGCTGTTTGGAATTTGAGAGGGAAACTTTTCTAAGCAAAAGCAAGGGACCCCCAAACTGCTTAGCTTGGCTTAGCCCTGAAGGCCATACAGAGCTTGCACCTTACAGCAGTTTCTATTACCTTTGAAACCTAAGACTGTAACTTACCTATGCACGTAGATTACCTGCTTTAACTTTGTTTAACCTCATTTCTTTTTCCTAGTTAATAGGCTACAAGCGTTGTCTTTGGTGAGAGATCTAAGGTACAATTGACCTGAGGTAAGTGACTGGTCCTTTGGGACTGGGATTAGCCAGACCAATGCTGTGGTTTTTGGTGTAAGGGACCATCTATCAGAAAAGCGGGTTTGCCTAAGTGTCAAGATAGGTCCGGAGTGGGCTGTCTGGGGCTCCATGTTAAGGCTGTTACAATATTTGAGAAATTCACACTCGATACCTGGCTGGTGAGATATAAGTATACATCACACAACCAGTTTGGTATTTGAGCCCTGGCTTGTAACAGGCTGCCCTGAGGTTGGCACCCACATTCATGAGCCACTCCAACCAGCCTGACAACCACCTATGGGGTTTAAGAATTCAAGCTATTCTAAATAATATCTTAACACATTTGGAAGTATTCATAATCACCTCTTCCTTAAAGCAATCCTGTCGATACCAATACATCCAAAATCTGACCTCTCCCTCTTCGTCTGTATTTGCTACTTCCACGTAGCTTGGGTTTATTTAGTTTTGAGATAAAAATCTCAGTGCCGCCCCCCCCAAACAAACAAACAAACGCAACTCTACAATAACAAATCAATACACCAGTGCATCGGAGGAAAAATATTTCTGTTTAGAAACAGATTTCCGTTTCTGGATTCCAGGGCCTTGTTAGACACAAACGTATTTGGTTTTATTGTGAAGAATACATTGAGTGAGTCTGTGCTTTATGAGTGATGTGAAAATTGGGGAATACTTGACACATTGGCAAAAGCTTTCTTGCAAACCCATAAATACAACAAAATCCCCATTAACTTACATTCAATCTTGGGCTTAACTTCCGCAACTCTCTCCGCAAACTTCTTTTTGAAGTAAAGGGACTGCAGCCTTTGCTGATAGTGATTTATCCTGTCAGAGTAAAAGATGCACACGTTGAAATTCATTTGCTACCGACAGGACTCAGCCAGTCCACTATTCACAGCTGCAGATAGGAAGGGCCAATTTTACCTTGAGAGCACCTTTCTCTTAGGCCCCAATCCAGGTAAACACATGCTTATGTCCATCCCCCTTCAGGACAGTATATCACCACTTGCTTAACTTTAGACACGGATTTCAGTCCTATTGAATTCAATGGACCTTAAAAGCATGTGCTCATGAGCTGTCCTGAATGGAGATGCTCTCCTGAACTGAATCCTCAATACTTTTGTAACGGGCCATAGCTGCAGACAGACAGACAGACAACACAGCTACCAGCTATGTGGAACCTGCAACGTTCAGTACCAAAAAAGCTGGCCTCTACAGTTGGCCAAGTTCCTCTGAAGCATTAAAGGTACGTCACTGCTGGAGGCAAGGCTTTGGGATCTGTTGGCTTGAAGATCTTTGCCAGCATGGCAAAGCTTCTGTTCATAGGTCCTGAAAATGCAGCAGCGTTTGCTAGGTTATTTTTTTCCTCTGGGTAATGCCAACTCTACAGTTAAGGTAAAAAATGTCTAGACAGAGGGCTAGATCTTCAGCTGGTTAAATCCGTGAGAGTTCTACTGTTTTATAACCAGCTGAGAATCTGAGCCACAGTACTGAAAAAGAAAAATTGCTCCTGTCTTGCATAATTTGGACAGTGCTTTCTACTCTTAACTATACTCTCTGCAGCGAGTTCTAGCTTTAAACACTCAGCACTGGCAGATGAAGGTTGAAAATGGAAGTTCCTAATTTATCCCCAGGGCAGCAAGGCAACAGGCTCACACAAGTATATGTGAGCTGCAAAATAAATAAAAATATCCAAGTGGATTTTCAAGCAGGCCTCGTTAGGCTCCAGCTGCATTACACAAGATTATCTAGCTCCACTAGCCAAATATTTGATAGAAGCACTGTGACTAATCTGCCCAGCTGCCATTCCAATAGGTCTAGTGTGTAACCTGCTGACATTCTGCAGCTGGTAGAGTCAAGCATACCTGCTCATTTCAAAGAGGAACCTGTCAGCCTTGGCCATGCGATCTAATTCATGTTTGTGCTCCTCCAGGAGGTCAATATCGCTTTTCTCAGGAACAAATTTCAGAAGCTAAAAGGAAACAATTTAGACATGAGACCTACACTTGTTTTTATGCAGTCCCTTTCTTATAATGGGACTTTGGCTTCATTAACAAATGAACAGAAAATGAAACATTGCTGTGTCTACTTCCACCCCACAACCTTCCCCAGGTACAGAGGGAGCTATTACAGTTTGCCTAGGAAATACTGAATGTCTGCCATTTCCCCCATACGTTACTGTTCAATACTTTTCACCATGCCCAGGACACATGGTTTGGTTTTACACTGGCCAAGCTGAATCTTCACCCAGTCTGTTAGAACACAGTTATTTTAGATGGCAGCACATTGGTTCTGAAATGTCCTAGTGGTCAGATCAAAAGAAAGAAAAACCCACACGTTGCAACTAATGCTGGTTGAAAAAATTTAGACAAGACATTCTTCCCCATGCCCCTAAAATGCAGTCATGTTGAAACCGAAATGTTTCACGGAAACACAGAGGTGTCAATGAACGTTTCATTGGGAAAGTTTTTCAGGTCTAGAATGCAGCAGAGAGTGAGAACCACCCCAAACTATTCAAGAGCCCACAATAGGACGTGGATGACTCAGGTTCACGTCTTGATTCTGCCTGATCCAGAGCAGGGATTCCTGGGTCTCCCACTTTCCAGGTGAGTGTCATCACCACCAAGCTATTCAGGGGTGTGTCTCTCTCTCTCTCGTGCTTTTTCCATGAAAAGTTTCGAAAGGTCTTAGTCCGCTGATAACAAACCTCAAAACTTTTCAGAAAATGGAATTCTTGTTTTCTAGCCAGCCCTGGTTGCCATCAGGGTGTTTTTACTTGCAAATTATATTCCAGCTAATTAATCCTCCCAACTCTGCTCTGGTGGTAGAAGTATTATCTCTGTTTTACAGACAGCAGGTAGCTCTGTTTATTTCCCTGAGATGCCCAAGGTCTCTCAGAAATTTAATGTCAGAGCTGGGATCAGAACTCCGGTATTTTAGCTCAGACATTGAGTTGGCTAGAGCGTAGATCGGTGCCTCTTCGGTACTGCCGGGAAGGCAGCTCTCAGTCTGCTGTCAATGCACCTCCCCCCGCCACTAGTGCTTGGCTGAAATCAGCTCCTGGATCAAGGAGGCAATGCTGGTGGGCAGAGGAAAACACGCAGGAGAGCTTGCAGCCCTGGTGTCGTCTCCTCCGGTTAAAGTTACACACCCACAACTAGTCAAAGCAGCCTCCAGCTTACGGCAGCCCTGAACCCCTCACTGATGCTAAGCTCTCCTATTCCGGCATCCCCCAGTGACTCGTTACCATCGCTGGCTGGCTAGGAGCCCCTGGGCCAGGCTGGCAGACGACATGCCTTCCCAAATGGACACCGGCAGTGCAGCCACCTGGGCACGAAACCGTCCGGAAACTCCAACGAGAATAAACCAACACAGAGCTGCTCTCAATTACAGCCAGCTGCCTGTAGCCCTTGGACTGGACAGGAGGGCTAAAGGGGTGCCCCCTTTTGCCTGGGAAGGCAGGGAGCTGCCATCTGAGGATATCCCCATAGCAGGCAGTTCTTCAGCTGGCTGACCAAGCCAATACTGCTGTGCAAAGGGGGTCACAGCAAGACTAAGACTCTTGACTCGCCATTTGAATTCTGCATGTTGGGCTAAACCAATGGCCCTTACGGGTTTATTTATCCGTTTAAAAGGTAATTTCACATTTCTGCCTGGAGTGAATCGACCTGGCAGAGTGAGAGTCCCCCGGAGACAACATTGCTCACGCAATGAGGCACTCCAGGGTGCGGGGCTGCCCTCCCACACAGAGAGCTTGGCCCTAGGTGTGGTGACGTTAGTCAGGCGGCATCACCGCATTCTGGTGCCTACTGCTTTTATAAAACAGCTCTTTAAATAAAATCACGCCAAGGAGGGGCATCTGCCCCGCCTCCATTAGGAAATAACAAGCCTTTCCCTTTTGATTCACTTCTAATTCCTACCTCCACCACACCCCATGTACTGCGTGTCACTGATCTGAATGAAAGCACTTACTCCAAGGAGCTGGACACTTGTGTCTGGTTTGTTTGCGAAGGGCCAAGCGCCCTGTAGGAGTTCAATCAATAAAGAAATCAGCATCACGGCAACATTGCCTGACGGCATTCATGGGCTGGGAGTCCCAGTGACTAATCAGATTCCTATGGAAGGAACATGGCGTCACAATGAATCTACACTTGTCAGTTCTAGCTTTAACAGAATGTCCTCTTCATGCTCTGCATACCAACGTGAGCCCTAGCTCAGGGAACCTGCACAACTGCACTGCGAGGAAAGGATCTCGGGTCAGGTTCACTGCTGCACTGCTCCAGCTATGCGCCAGCGTAACTCCATTGGTTTTAAAAGGTGTGATAGAAGTGTAAAACCGGAATAGCGCTGGTGGAGGAGACCCCTCATCTGATGTACATCCAGGAATTGGGATTTTGTCTAGCACCAGCAAACGGTTGATTGGACTGAGCCGTCCCCTATGATGTCAGATGCACTGCTGGAATCTGAGCACAAGGGTTTGTGGTTATGAAAACATGATCAGTAAATACGGTTTAGGTCATGTTTTGCATGTTTGCTGCACGGCACATCCTCTGCTTTGGAGGGCAAAGGTGTTGTAAAGGCTGTGTGGACTAGCTCATCTCTGCGTCGCAAATCCTAGCTACTCACTCGGGAGTCATTTTAAACCTACCATTCATGAATCTTCATAAGTCTCTGCCTTATTTTGAAAGGCATCCAATACTAACAACCGGGCGCAACAATAATCATGACAGTCAGCGTCTGTCACCCACCTGCTCTAACATGTCTTTCGGGAGGTCCTCTTGTTCATCCATGGTTAAAATTGCACGTTTGATTTCATCATTTGATAATTTCAGCCTGGGAAATTAAATAAATGGATGTTCAGAAGGGTGTTATTCAGCCATGAAATGCAGCCTCCTACTTGCGTTATCAACACTGGTTCTTCAGGATGTTGTTTTGCCTGGACAATTTAGGCAAGACTCATCCAATAACCCAAGCGCCCCCCTCGACAATATGGCCGATCCTTTCTGCAGAACTGAACTTCCCTCAGGGCCTTACATAAGAGTCAGAGATCAGCTCAGGGGATCCCTGAGCAGGACCCTCTTCTGTTCGACTCACTGCTGTGGAATTCCTCGTATTACAAGGTCAGGGAGAGGGAAATGCAAGCTGGAAGGAAAGGTTAGTTTCATCCCATTATATAATTTAACACCTGAATAACAAAACAGCTCAACTCTTCTACTCCATGCCATGAGTGACACAGAAGGAGCGTGGAGGTGAATAATACCTTCCTACCTTTGCCTTATTATTACCTGGTTGTTTTTCAGCAGACACTTATTATTTGGCCAGTTACCATGTTAAAAATTGGCAATTTGATAGGAGTAAGATTGCTAAGGAAAGTGTTTCTAGTTAAAATCCTTCCTTTCAGTCCATTCCACACCCCTGGCCTGGGTCAATCACTCCATCGTATGTACTCCATCTTGGAGGCAAAGACGCAGCTCAGTCAACAAGACCAGTTTGGAAGCACATGTAAAGCTGTAGAAGATCGATCTTCACAGCCAGAGGGGAGACCTGGTGAGATTTAGCCTTCCCCTTGCTGCAGTGGCCTGGGAATGTCCTCTGTAAGTGTGTAAGTGTGTGTGTTCGTTCCTGTCAGACACCCTTTTTTAAAAAAAACACTACACAGTGTTATAGCTGTAACACGGCAACTCATCGCTTTTTTACGGCGCCAAATGTTAAGGTCCTGATGTGACAGCCGCCATCTTGGCCGACACACTGGGGATTGACTTCCAGAGCCAACAGCATGAGCTGCTACAGTTTGAGCTAAAAAGAGTCAGTGCTTCCTAGATGGGGCTGTAATATACTCATATTCTCTGTGGATCGGGTACAAATAGGAACCTGCAACTCACCAGTTGGTTACACTGACTCAGGCAATTTCCCCATCGACTTTAATGGGAGTTTGACTGAGTCAGGACCTCTGGATTTGGCTCATTATTATTATTTTCACGTGATTATTGGACAAATTGTGTGTGTAAATTAGCAAGCTTTGGCTGCCCCTTAACGTTTTTTTGAACTTTAATTTACTTTTTCCTCTTCCTCTGACACCAGACAACTCAGGTTGGTGTCTATTAAAAATGAAACCATCTCAAAAAACAAGAGCTGACATTTCCAGCCGTAACTAGTCATTTTGGGTGTCTCAATTTTCGGGTGCCCAACTTAAGACACTCAACTGCATGATTTCCATAGAACAGGGGCTGAGCACTTTTTGAAAAAAAAAATCAACCCCTTTTGCTGTGTCTCAGGCTGGAAACCAAAAAATGGAGGCACCTAAAATTACTAGGGCTTGTCTACACAGAGAGTTCATGCGCGGCATGTGGGACTCTGCTTTATTAGTTTACCGCTTTATTAGTTTACATTAGGCTTCCGCGTGGACATGCTACAGCCGTGCTAGAGCACTCCTGTTTCAAACAGCTGTACGTCAGAGCTCACTACGGACCTTTTAGTGCACAGTAGCATGGTCCACATGGCCAGTTAGCGCACAGCAGGCTAGTGCGCTGTAGATTCACTTCTGAAAATGTAGGCAAATGCAGAACAAGTAAAAAAAATAATTTGCTATACTCCCTATTGATTTAGCACTAAACACCACAGAATCTAGGCACTTGGGATGAAATCCTGGCCCCACTTCACTCAAAGGATTGGTGGGGGAAAGAGGGGAAGGGGAACAACAACAACAACAACAAAACCTACACCACATTCAACACATTCTTGGTTCCACTAGCCACTGATTGGGGCTCAATGCATCTGCAGACTTCCCCACCCAGCTTGCTGGAAAGGCTTTGCTTGCGTCTCTTCCTATTTTGCATTATGTTGGATAGAATGATTTAGATGCAAACGGAAGACAACCCCCTCTGTAGAGTTAATGAAAGGGGGTTCATTCCAGGGAGTGAGCATGGCATTTGCATATTATTGGAACGCCGGGGCTGTTTTATTTTCAACACCGTGTCTATTTGTATGCTCTTAGCATCCTCTGAGGCTTGGTCTGGATTCCACCTCATTTAGCCTTGGTTTGAGGAGCACAGCCTCTGTTTCTCTTTAAATGCATGCCTACAAGAGACAGCGTTATAGGGTGAACTCACACAAGAAAAAAAACAGAACTCGCACATGTTACAGTATCAGGAGCTGGTAGGGATGGTTAAAGTCAGCATTGTAATTCCCTGGATTTCTCACACACCGATCTACTGAAAAATTCACTTTCTTGCACTTATTGTCTATGCATTCTCTGCCTGAAAGCCATTTCCCACCCCTGCCCTTGGTAAAGTTTGAGCACAATCTGTTTAGCTGTTTATTTACAAATTATGCGAGTTTGACCACACACACTTTTCCAATTGTAAAATTATTCTAACCATCATCCTTATGGGCTTAAACAGGATTTGAGAGGCTCATGGGCATCATGCTAGCTCCCTGCGCACACAGCGAATTACACCCTGAGTGAATAAATGCCACATTCAGCTGCACATGAAATCAGCTCCTAACCAAAGCATGGCAGTGGTTTAGCCACACAACGGTTACAGGAAATAATTTAGCAAACAATCATTTTGGTATTCCTGTGCAAAAATAACTACAATGCATTTTCAGAAATAGAATTTGCTCATTTGGGGGAAAACGGTCTGAATTCTTAGGATTCAAAAAGCATTGTTAAAAGCAGAGAACTACTTCTATATACACAGAAAGAGTCTTTAAAAAGAACAAACAACCAAGTTAACATTTGAAAACAGCCAACTGTGCTTAATTAACCAGCTCTATTAATGTGAAGTATTATTTGTTACGATTGTATAAGGCATCGTTGACACCATTACTGGAAACATTGTCCAATTCTGGTGTTCATGCTTCAAAAAGGATGTTGCAATATTGGACAGATTTCAGAAAAGAGCCACAAGAATGATTCAAGGTCTATATAAACAACAAGGAGTTCGGTGGCACCATAACGACAAACAGGTTTATTTGGGCATAAGCATTCGTGGGTAAAAAACCCACTTCTTTAGAGGCCTATAAATGAAACAATTAATTCACACAACTGTGGCTCTTTTGGGTAATGTCGATCACTAATTTGGCTTCTGAACCACTGGGGTCTGAGTATCACTGCTTTAAAGAGACTTAAGTTCAGTCTATTTAGCTTAACAAAAAGAAGGTCAAGAGAAGACTTGATAGTGGTTTAATAGTACCCACACTGGGAGAAGATTTCTGATCATAGAGAGTCCTCTAATTTTAGCAAACAAAGACATAAGATCTGATCACTGGAAGTTGAAGGTGGAGACATTCGAACAGGAAGGCACATCTTGATTTAAACAGTACAGGCAATGGCCCATTGGAATAATCTATCATGGGATGTGATGGATTCTCCGTTACTTTGAATCTTTATGATTGGGGGTGAAATCCTGCCCCCACTGAAGTCAAGGAAGTTTTGCCATTGACTTAAATGGAGCCAAATTTTCACCCTGATGTTCTTTTCAAAGAATTCCTCTAGCCCAGAGGTGAGCAAACTACGGCCTGCAGGCCACATCTGGCCTGTGGGAACCTCCTGCCCGGCCCCTGAGCTCCTGGCCCAGGAGGCTAGCCCCGGGCCCCTCCCCTGCTGTTCCTCTTCCCTCGCAGCCTCAGCTCAGTGTGCCGCCGGCGCAATGCTCTGGGCGGTGGGACTGTGAGCTCTTGCTGGGCAGCGCAGCTGCAGAGCTGCGGACCGACCCGGTGCTCCGTGCGGCGGCCTGGCTAGCTCCAGCCGGGCGGCGCGGCTGCCTGTCCTGGTGCTCCAGGCAGTGCAGTAAGGGGGTCGGGGGGGCTGGATAGAGGGCAGAGGAGTTCGGGGTGGTGGTCGGGGGCAGGGGTGTGGATAGGGGTCGGGGCGGTCAGTGTGGGGAAACAGGGTGGTTGAATGGGGGCAGAGGTCCCAGGGCAGGGGAGTCAGCAATGAGAAGAGGGGTTAGATGGGTCGGCGGGGGTCAGTCAGGGGCAAGGGTTCCGGGGGTGGTCAGGGAGAAGGGGTGGTTGGATGGGGCAGGGGTCCCGGGGGGGCAGTCAGGAATGAGAAGAGGGGTTAGATGGGGCGGCGGGGGTCAGTCAGGGGCAAGGGTTCCGGGGGTGGTCAGGGAGAAGGGGTGGTTGGATGGGGCAGGGGTCCCAGGGGGGTAGTCAGGAATGAGAAGAGGGGTTAGATGGGGCGGCGGGGGTCAGTCAGGGGTAAGGGTTCTGGGGGTGGTCAGGGAGAAGGGGTGGTTGGATGGGGCAGGGGTCCCAGGGGGCAGTCAGGAATGAGAGGAGGGGTTAAGATGGGGCAGTCAGGGGTGGATGGGGCAGGGATCCCAGGGGGACCATCAAGGAACGGGGGGGTTGGATGGGGCAGGAGTCCCTGGGGGGCCATCAGGGGGCGAGAAGCAGGGGGGGAGTCCAATAGGGGGTGGGGGCCGAGTCATGCCTGGCTGTTTGGGGAGGCACAGCCTCCCTTCACCGGCCCTCCATACAATTTCAGAAACCCGATGTGGCCCTCAGGCCAAAAAGTTTGCCCGCCCCTGCTCTAGCCTATGTTAGACAGATGGAGAGACAAGATGATCACAACACTCCCTTCCAATCTTAGAAATCTCTGACTGCTTAATATTACAGGCTCAAGAGTAGTACTAATCATTAGAGTCAACTGCATTGAGAATAGCTATTTGTAACATTATCTCAATGGAACAGGACATAAAGAGTTTGATGGGATTTCACAAGAGACTTTTTCTTGTTGTAACCATAAAAGTCAGGAAAAAAAGTCCTGAAAGCATTTGCTCAAAGTTCGCTTTAAGCTCAGTTTTATTCTACACTATTCAGTTCTCCTTTACTTTCCTCACCAATGTCCACAGTACAAAGGCATCACAAGGGAGCTCATCCAGAAATGAGAGGGGAAAATGGTGCCTGACCTGGAGAGCAGTGATGGCACCGTGCGGTGCCCCCATTGAAAGCTGCATGGGTACTGCTGTTAAGTGGACACAGGGGGTCACACCTGCGGCAACATGTAGCCTTATTCTCGGTGTATCCTCCCGGTCTTGGACAGACATCTACCAGGGCAGGAAGGATGGCCTAGTGTTTAGGGTTCTGGCTGAGACTCAGGAGAATTGGCTCCAATTCCCATTTCAAACACAGATTTCCTGTGTGACCTTGGGCAAGTCACCTGGGCCTCAGTGCCCCACCTGTCAAATGGGGATAGCACTTCCCTGTCATCACAGGGCTGCAGCGCGGACAGACACCAATGCCTGCAGGATGCTCGGATGCTACAGCGATAAGGGCCAAGACTGAGATAATCAGACCTGCAGGGTCCATCGGGTTTATTTATTTAGGATTACACACTTCAGCCACACTTGCGTAGCTTGTCACGCCAATGAAATCTCACTGCATCGCCTCAAACAGTTGGACAAGGCTTATGCTGCTTGTGGTCTGCAAACGATTCAAAGGCTGAAACAGGCATGAAATCATTGGTTTCATATGACAAAACTATAGAATGGTTTTCTCTGGAGGACACAGCAATGCAGCCGCACCCTTACTTTGTCCGATCAGTCCCAACGGGGTTGTTGATCTTGTCCCCTCCTGAAGCTTAACTTGAGGGCTACTACATTAGCGTCATTCCTGCCAGGGAGCTGCCCTGTCCCTTTGGCTCTGTTGATGGTTAAGTGGTCCCTAGACAGACTGGTGTCACATCAAACAGCTTTGCACCCGCCCCCAGAAACGAACGCACTAGCTCCACTGAACGGCCACATTCTACCAGGTGATGGAACCAGAACGCAGGGAACTGCAGTGATCCTCTGGGTGGTTTCATGTTCCAACGCATCCAACCCCTCTGACTTGGCCAGTTACTGGGTCAGTCTGGCCTGTACCAAGATCACCAAAGACTGAATTTAAACTAAAACTGTGGCCTGGAAAGTGGTAATGCCACCTTCCCTCACCCTGCACCGGTGATCCCATTCTGGATCTGAGAGGTATCACTTCTAGGGAGAAGCACACAGCTCAGACGCCTTACCCAGCTAGCCCCTGATTTTCCTGTGCAGACTACCAATAAGGGTCATGATTAGTGCCAGGTGTAACAGTGCATTTTCTAGGTGACTACATAGAGTTAGTCTTACACCCATGCATGGGAGCCTGGGCAGAGACCACTAACTGATGCCATGTAGGTCACTGTTCAGCCAATAGGCAATAATTACATTTTGAGCACAACCATCCTGGCCCCTATCTGGAGTCCTACTACGGACTTTTCATAAAGCCTGTTCGTTATATGTCAAGTTCAAAAACTTTTTCCCAGAAGTGACCTAAAAGGAATGCCAAGAATTGCAACGCTTTTTAGAACTAGAGTGTTCCTTAATATCTTGAGAGAGAAATCACCCGGTGCTGGAATTAAACAACTTCTCAGACAATTTGATGGGAAAGAGGCCAGTGAAAGCTACAAGCTTATCTACTGCCACAATAATGATCACTGCTGGCAGCAGCTGTCGAACGCAAACCGTCTGAGAGGAACTGGGTCACAGTATTTGCTGTCACGGGGATTTAAACCCCGCAACTTAGAGATGCAAAGTGACAGCTCACAAGCTTGACCAATGCAGGGTATTTGGGGCGGCTTTGCAGAGGCGAATGGAGAACCTAATAAGTATGAAAGGAAAAAAACAAATTCCACATTGAAAGAGGCGCGCCCTCTTGAAAAGCCACAATCAGTTAAGAAACATGCTCGACACGGGCTTGCAGAAGGGAGAAACAAAACCAGCCATTCACCTACACAAGACTTAGAAATAGACACACTGAAGTATTCATTTGCATCTTACAAAAACACACTACATGCCTCCTCCTGCATTAGAAAAACCTGACCAGAGCAGCAGCTCTGATGTGGTGGTTTGTTGAAAGAGGCCCAAAGTGCATTGACATCAGCATGCTTTGAGCGATACTAAAAAAAGCAATGTCAAAAATATTTCCATGTTACATTACTAGTTTGAGGAAAATCCAGTGATCTCACTAAGCAGTAATTTCTCCCAAAACAAGAAAAGCAGGCAAACATCGAGAAAGGAGGCAGTATCTAGCCAGCCGTAATCTTTCCATACTGAAAACCAGACAATGGCTGTTTAGCTTACAAACGTCTAGGCTAAATGAACAGCTGACTGCAGTCTTTCAACAGGCAAAACTCCAATAAAAAAAACTTCTACTGGTGTTCCGCTAATACAGAAACAGGACAGCATTCACTGTGAGACAACTAAGTAACTCTCTCTAGGTTCACACAATACACCGTAGAACAAAGTGCATGAATTTGCCCTCACAATACCTAGGAAGCAGGGCAATGCTATTATCCCCATTTTACAGATTGGGAACTGAGGCACACAGAGGCTAAGTGACTTACCCAAGATCACCCAAGAAGTCTGTGGAAGAGCAGGGAGTTGAACCTAGAGCTCCAAAGTCTCTGCACTAAACACTGGGACATCCTGTGCAGTGCCTTCACCGCAAGGCCCTCCTTCCTCTCATCCATTTTGTGTTAAGAGTAAGCAGTCTGCAAGCTTTAAGGGGCAGGGACTGGATTTCTCACCTGCTTGTAAAGAGTCGTGTAGCTTTATGGCACTGCACAAATAACTGAAAGGTCTTGATGCTGCAAACACTTGGGCCCAGATCCTCAAAGGTATTGAGGCGCCTAACTCGCACTGATTTCAACAGGAATTAGGCACCTAAATATCTTTGAGGATCTGGGCCTTACTGCTGAGCATAGTGCTTGCTCCTGTAATTCTACTGGCTTCACTACTTACAGCAGCAAAGGTTTGCAGGATCAACCCTAGGGCTGCTACCGAAGCTCTGAACGTTACCGTTGTATAAACCCCATAAGCCTCTTCAAAAATGCTGTGAAGTAAAATGCCGGCATGACAGAGTGGCCTGTCCTCCCGTGTCATTAAACTGAAAACAGGCACCCAACTCACGAAGTCAGTCAAAGACAGGCCTGTCCCTTCAAGCTCAGTAAAAGCTCACACCAGGTCAAATTACCTCTCCGCTACAGAACTACTATTGTCCAGCACACAGAGTCCAGGCTGTGCTTAACTGCAGGCTGAAGGTTAAGGAAACATCAAACAGCCCATTTTAGCAAATAAGCTCTATTTGGATCTGTCAAGTGTCTATTTTTGGCTTATTTCACTTCGTACATTAAGGAGAATATAAAAAATAAATATACTGTAGTTTAAAAATTCCCGCAAAAGACCATAGTCTTACTAACAGGGGGATGCTATTTGGTGTTTTCCACAGTCAAACCAATTTACAAATATTAACCAATATTCAACACATCCTATTAGGGAGAGAAGAATATTTAAGCCAATCTTACAGAAGGGGAAACTGAGGAAGGCAAGTTATATGACTTGTCCAAGGCCACAGAGGAAGCCAGTGTCAGAAGCATGAAGAGAACACCATAGTCCCCAGTCAGGCTCAGGTCACTTCCCATGAAGAGGGGAATCAGCTGGCTCGCTGCACTGCCCTCATTACCAGTCTAATGAGAGGGTGGGTAGGTCATGAAGAAGAGGGCTACTGGTTCCTCACTAGCTCCATATTGGAGTGGCGAAGACTTGTTAGAAAAACAAATTGAGGTCCTGATTTAGCAAGGCCCTTAAAAATATACTTTAAAATGAAATACGTGAGTAGCCCCAACCAAAGTCAAAAGGACCATTCGTGTGCTTAAAAATAAGCACATGCTTAAATGCTGCGTTAAACTGGGGCCAAAGCCAGTTCACAACGCAAACACAATCAACTTAACTTGTCAGGGAGTGATGCAACCTACTTTCTAAATGCTAAGTTATTTTCCTTTAAAGTGCCCTGTTTAGGGAAATTTCCTCAATGATGAGACTTTTTTTATTCAATATTTTCCCACGCCTTTTCGAGCTTATTCCAAGTTAACATTTCTTACCCCTGTCCCCCTCCTTTTTTTAAGCAAATCTTTGGAGATGAGGCAGCAAATAGCCATGGGGGGAAAAAAGAAGACATTTGAAATACAAAGGTTTACATACAGCTTGCTGTACTGAGAGTTAACTTTGTCTCCAGGACAAAGTGAGACATCTAGGATACACTGAAGAAATGCTCGCCAGTGAAAATTAACGCCTTTTTTTTCTTTTCTTTTTTTTTAAAAGTAGTGTATTTTAAAGAGGTACTGCATAATTTTACAAGGAAAATAGAAACTCACATTGGGGCTGGCTGTCATAGGTCCCCGGCAAGTTATTGCCAGCAGGCTGCCAGGTGGAGGGTTGGAGCATGGCTGCTCCCAGGAAGCTTGTGGGCCTCCGTTTGAGACCCATAGGCCATGACAGGAGGGGTTGCAAGCACTTTGGAGGACAGGATTAGAATTTAAAACAACCTTGACAAATTAGAGAATTGGTCTGAAATAAACAAGGTGAAATTCAATAAAGACAAGGGCAAAATAGTTTACTTAGGAAGGAAAAAAAAAAAAATCAAACGCCCAACTACAAAATCGGGATTACCTGGCTAGGTGGTAGTGTAGCTGAAAAGGATCTAGGGTTTGTAGTGGATCACAAACTGAATAAGAGTCAATGTGATGCAGTTGTGAAAAAAGCTAATATTCTGGAGTGCATTAACAAGAGTGAAGACAGACACGGGAGGTAATTAACCCACTCAGCACTGGTGAGGCCACACATGGAGTCCTGTGTCCATTCTGGGTGCCACCCTTTAGGATAAATTGGAGAGAGCCAGAGGAGAGCAACAAAAACAATAAAATGTTTAGAAAACCAGACCTATGAGGAAAGGTTTAAAAACCGGCCATGTTTAGTTTTGAGAAAAGAAGACTGAGGAGAGAACCTGATAACACTCTTCAAATTTAACGACTGTTATCAAGAGGACTGTGAGTAATTGTTCTTCATGTCTGCTAAAAGGAGGACAAGTAGTAATGGGCTTAATCTGCAGCAAGGGGAGATTTAGGTTAGACATTAGGAAAAACTTTCTAACTATAGAAGCGACAAAGGGTCCTGTGGCACCTTATAGACTAACAGAGATATTGGAGCATAAGCTTTTGTGGGTGAATACCCACTTCATCGGATGCAAGCAGTGGAAATGTACATATAAGGTGACACAGGACCCTTTGTCGCTTCTACAGATCCAGACTAACACGGCTACCCCTCTGATACTTTCTAACTATAAGGGTAGTTAAGCACTGGAACAGGATACCAAGGGGTTGTGGAATCCCCATCACTGGAGATTTTAAGAACAGGTTGGACAAACACCTGTCCAGGATGGTCTAGGTTTATTTGGCCCTGCTTCAGCACAGGGGGCTGGACTTGATGATCTCTTGAGGTCACTTCCAGCCCTATGAAACATAGAATTTAGGCACCAAGAAGCTGGAAAACTGGACGTACCCAGATTCCACATGATGCATTTAAAGTGATTCTTAGTTTATATGTAATTTCAACATTTTCATGTACTGAAGGAGACATTTTCTAAATGGGACAGGAGAAGGTTTTTTTTAAAAGTATTTATCATTTATTTAATCATTAACATTTGCACGCCAGACTAGACTGGCTTGTATTTTCACATAAAATTAGTCTAATCCAGCGGTGTTCAATACGTTTGCCACTAGCCACATGTGGCGAATAAGCTACTGAATAGTGGCTAAAGCATGAGCAACGCGTTGGTGTATTGACGACAACAGTACTGGAAGACAGGTTGTGTGCTTTGATATACAGCTTGTTAACGTGGCTAGGATATAGTAATTTTGTGTTAGTCGTACCTATGTAATATCTACTTATTTTTGATCATTAAAATGTCGTTTGTAGTATGTTTTTTAATCTTTTTTTCTAATGTGGCGAATAAAAAAAATTCAAAACCACAAGTGTGGCTAATAAGAAAAATTCAAAACCACAAGTGTGGCTAGCATCAAATTTCTATTGGACACCGCTGGTCTAATTCATGTACTTTGCTAAAATGCTCCTTTTAGCATGTAAACAGAATTTAGTTTTAAAGACTAGACTAAAGTACTCATAGTAATTAAGCAACGATGTAACCCCTTCCAGACTGTGAGACTAATTTCATCAAGGGAGTCCAATGACATCACATCCAGGGCAAAGTCAGAGTGGTTTTGCTTGTAGTTCTGGACCTCTTCAAATGAATTATAGTCTTGATGAATGTAAATATCTTTGGGAATGCAGTGGGGTTTATTACTAATAACCCTATAATTCTCTTTCTATTCCTTAGTATCTCTTGCCAAATCTTCCCTTGTTCAAGAGGTGCATTGAACCCTCATTACTAGTATTGGACATCACTTTCCAAACAGCACCCCCCACCGTTCAGAAGCCTAAATATAATAATGACTGCCTCTCAGAGGCCAGTTACCCCTGGGTGTAGCATTTAGAATCTATTTCCTTTTCTGATTTTAGCAGAGTCCTTCTTAAATATCACCAAAACAGTAAAGAAAATCTGGGGTATAAAAAGGATATAAAAATTAAACCTCTCTGAACAGTGATAATGGTTCCCGTAGCATTCCCGCACTGACATCGGGCAGTCTCGTGTATCCTATTAAATGCATTTGCCTCCGCAAAACTACACATAAATGGAAGATGTAATTCCATATCTGGGTTCAACTGTCAGTAAAACTCCTCTGGTTTTGTTCCAAGCGTTTCTGTTATTAGAATCCCTCGAGAGGGAATTACAGCATGATCTCCAGTTCAGGGCACGTTATTCTTTACGGCTCACAAGTATCAGAACTTAGAATGACACAGTTAGAAAAAAGTCTCTAGGTCCTCTCACAGGACACAAGTAGCACCCAATAACCAGTTTCCTTGAAGGGAAAAGATATTAACAATACCTGGAGAGAAGAATATTGCAGTTCTGAGCTCTCCGGCCATCTATTACCGAAAGCTCCTTGACTTTATGTCTGGAACTCAGTGTGTCATCGATGGCATCTTCTTTCTACAAAAAGCATGATGAGAAAGTATGAAGAAACACAGCATATCGACATTTGGAACACCCCGCACACGCCCATATCCTATGTAATCACGAATGTCCATTAATCACGAATGTCACTAAGGCTTAGCACTAAAACCTGTAGCCTGTAACTGAAATATAATAAGCCATTTTATAAACCAGAGCTTGCTTTGAAAGCCCTAGGTAGAAATGTAAATATGTTTTCACACAGGAAAGTTTGAGAATTCACAAACGCACATACACTAATGAATAAATAAAGCAAGACTTTCCTAGCATATGTATTTGAGACACTTCATTAGATCGTCTATTGAAATGCTGTGTTATGGACTGTCACAGACTCAAGATCACTTTAGTTCTTCTACTGCCACTCTAAACATCTGCAGCATCCACTCACACAATAATACTCAATAGAAGGTGAACACAACCTGCAGCATTTATTACCCTTTAAGGAGGAGACTTCCAAAAACATCTATGGGATTCAAGGGCACAAGGAATCAATTCTGAACCACTTAAAGGAGGGGAAAGTGATCAGGAACAGTCAGCATGGATTCACCAAGGGCAAGTCATGCCTGACTAACCTAATTGCCTTCTATGATGAGATAACTGGCTCTGTGGATGAGGGGAAAGCAGTGGATGTGCTATTTCTTGACTTTAGCAAAGCTTTTGATACAGTCTCCCACAGTGTTCTTGCCAGCAAGTTAAGGAAGTATGGGCTGGATGAATGCACGGTAAGGTGGATAGAAAACTGGCTGGATGGTCGTGCTCAACGGGTAGTGATCAATGGCTCCATGTCTAGTTGGCAGCTGGTATCAAGTGGAGTGCCCCAAGGGTCGGTGCTGGGGCCGGTTTTGTTCAATATCTTCATCAACGATCTGGAGGATGGTGTGGACTGCACCCTTAGCAAGTTTGCAGATGACACTAAACTGGGAGGAGTGGTTGATACGCTGGAGGGTAGGGACAGGATACAGAGGGACCTAGACAAATTAGAGGATTGGGCCAAAAGAAATCTGATGACGTTCAACAAGGACAAGTGCAGAGTCCTGCACTTAGGACGGAAGAATCCCATGCACTGCTACAGACTAGGGACCGAATGGCTGGGCAGCAGTTCTGCAGAAAAGGACCTAGGGGTTACGGTGGACGAAAAGCTGAATATGAGTCAACAGTGTGCCCTTGTTGCCAAGAAGGCTAGCGGCATTTTGGGCTGTATAAGTAGGGGCATTTCCAGCAGATCGAGGGACGTGATTATTCCCCTCTATTCGGCACTGGTGAGGCCTCATTTGGAGTACTGTGTCCAGTTTTGGGCCCCACGCTACAAGAAGGATGTGGATAAATTGGAAAGAGTCCAACGGAGGGCAACAAAAATTATTAGGGGGCTGGAGCACATGACTTATGAGGAGAGGCTGAGGGAACTGGGATTGTTTAGCCTGCAGAAGAGAAGAATGAGGGGGGATTTGATAGCTGCTTTCAACTACCTAAAAGGGGGTTCCAAAGAGGATGGATCTAGACTGTTCTCAGTGGTAGAAGATGACAGAACAAGGAGTAATGGTCTCAAGTTGCAGAGGGGGAGGTTTAGGTTGGATATTAGGAAAAACTTTTTCACTAGTAGGGTGGTGAAGCACTGGAATGGGTTACCTAGGGAGGTGGTGGAATCTCCTTCCTTAGCGGTTTTTAAGGTCAGGCTTGACAAAGCCCTGGCTGGGATGATCTAATCGGGTTTGGTCCTGCTTTGAGCAGGGGGTTGGACTAGATGACCTCCTGAGGTCCCTTCCAACCCTGAGATTCTATGATTCTAAGTCAACAGGACTCGTGTTCCTAAACCATAGAATATCAGGGTTGGAAGGGACCTCAGGAGGTCATCTAGTCCAACCCCCTGACCTTCTTCTTATTGCTAACATACCTGTCGAAACCCTTCTTGTTACTCTTAACATCCCTTGCTAGCTGCAACTCCAAGTGTGATTTGGCCTTTCTGATTTCACTCCTGCATGCCTGAGCAAAATTTTTATACTCCTCCCCGTCATTTGTCCATTCTTCCACTTCTTGTAAGCTTCTTTTTTGTGTTTAAGATCAGCAAAGATCAGGTAGGACAAAAGGTAAGCCGCTTAATTTGCAACAAGGGAGATTTATGTTAGATATTAGGAAAACTTTCTAACAACAAGGATAATTAAGTACTGGAACAGGCTACCAAAGGAGGTCGTGGAATCCCTGCCATTAAAGGTTTTTAAGAACAGGTTAAACAAACACCTGTCAAGGATGGTCTAAGTTTACTTGGTCCTGCACAGCGCAGGGTGGTATGGACTAGATGACCTCTCGAGGTCCCTTCTACAGTGCTATGATTCTATCAGTGGTATAAAATACATAGTAACAAATGTAATGAATATTACTAAGCTACACAAGTGGTCATGTTTCCTCTGATTTTATTTACACAGTTGCAATAATCTTGATTAATGTTAATAGGTGAATACCTATTCCATTGATTCCCCAAGGAACAGAACACTGGGAAGGAAGGTGGTAATGCTAGCAGATGTGTATCAAAATGCATAACAATTTAGCTTGAGCATCGGACCACTTCATACTTCCAAGGTTTAAAGTGAGCAAAGACATGAATTTCTGTTATGGAAGACATTTGCAGTCCAAAATAACTAAGTACCTTTTGATCCTGTTACCATCTAGGAATGAGATTTTCAAAACTACTCAGTGTTGGCCCAACTCTGCTCCCGGGAACTTCAATGGGCTAACTTTGAGCACTTTTGAAAAATCGTATCCCTAGGAATAAAACAAATTTTAAAAAGCATCTTAGTGACTTGGAAACTGAAGTCCCATTTTCAAAAGAGTTGTAAGCACTTAGGAGTCCAACTCTCATTAAAAGTGAATGGCCTTTAGGAAAAACGAAGCCACTTTTTTTCAAAAGCACCTAAGACCCATTTTTAATTTTACACTTGTTCTCAAACCCTTGCACCTAAAGCAAATCTGCACAGGAGATGTCAAAAAGCATGGACGTTTGGTATTATCGCTATACTTTCTCGGGTTATGCTGTGCGGCTTTTTTAAAATTCTAATTAAAATATTAATCATATTTTACAATTATTAAAATATAATATCCAGTAGCACTGCATATAGCACTATCCTACTTCTAGATAAGTGTACTAAACCTGCATTAATTGCTCAAGCTAAACATTAGCAAAATCATCACATTAATAAAAACATAAGATTTCAGCAGAAGCTCGCTTACCTGTTTGGAGTTATTGTTCACAAAGAAGTCCTACAGCCATAGCAGAAGCATGGAAAAGGCAGTAAAAACACGTGCAATTCAGTGGTCACAGCAAAAGAAAGAAGAGTCAAAGCACAGTCAGGAAGAACGTATAATACAGAGGTATCTACTGCAAGAGAAGCACCTGCGGCATACGAATTCTGACAATGCATTTCAGTGCAAATGAAAATGCACTGAGCAGTAAAAGAATATAAATGAAAGGGCACTGAATGGGAAAAGCACGCAAAACAGTGACAGGCAGGGGAAGCACTGGTATCTGCTGTTTCATCAATGAACCATGCAAAGGCACTCTAAGTCAGGGTGTTAAAGCGAAACATGGAAGACAGAGAATCCCTCCAAAGTTTCTGAAATTCTGCAATCCCTTCATGCAAGAATCAAGAAGAGCTGTGCAACAGCACCAGTGCTCGTTAAGCAAACATTGGGGAGAAAATTGCTAGTTCAATGAGTTTGTGGAAATTTGAAGGAGTGAAATATGTCAACACGTCTGCCAGGAAAAAACAGGGCTTTGAAATGAAAATAAGATTCTCCTTCCGGAGCAAATTTTGCAATGGCAAAACTTTACCATTTGCCATGGCAACGTCTTTGTCCAGGAACTGTCTTACAGGGGAAAAGCTATGTGGGAGCTAGGCAACCTTGCTAGGCCTAGAGAATAGGGTGACCAGATGTCCCGATTTTATAGGGACAGTCCTGGTTTTTGGGTCTCTCTCTTATATAGGCTCCTATTACCCCCCACTCCCTGTCCCAATTTTTCACACTTGCTGTCTGGTCACCCTACTAGAGAAATACCCTCCCCATACCGAGACTAAACTTTGCCATTGTTCAGTTCCCCAGATATCCGGTGGGCTTTGACATGCCCCATGTAGCATCAACCACATTCCACCAGGCTGCAAATTTGTGCAGCTGGACTTTTATCATGAAACCACCAACGTGGGTATTCCCTATTTGTATGCTGGGGTCACTCTGTTTGCATAGCTCTAAAGACCCCATCGTACAGATGTGCAATCTGGAGTAATGTTCAAAGGTGCAGAAATACACCTTTTTGAATCAAAATGACTTGAGATGAGATATCTCAGAGTTAGATTTACGCTAAATCAAGTTACTACACAATCATGTTTCCTTCTTGGCCGTTACACTAGAAATCAAGTGACAGTCCAGATGGCTGTTTTAAGTTATTAATCCTTAAACAGATTTCCATCACTACAGCAATTTTAAAGGAAGGTCCTTGCTGGCTGGCTGCCAATCAGTTTATTAGCTCATGAATAGGGGATGGGGGGGGGGGGGGGGAGAGAGAGAGAGAGAGAGAGAGAAGAGAAAGGGGAAGTGGTTATATAAATTACTCCAGAAGTTTTGGGCATTGATTAAACTAACACCTAGTAATGAATCTGAGTTTTAGCTTTTTCTTTCCACAGTGCTGATTTTAGCTTCAATAAAGATTCAAAATGAATTTTTAAAACGCTTCCTAGAGTTTTGAAATAAATTTAATCCAACAGGGGAAAAAAACCTAGCCAAATACAAAGGAAGATCAGCAAAACACTGCCCTGAAGTCCACTGTCACTGCCTGCTCAGCTGATGTGACAGAGTTCTCTTTCACAAACAGCAATACACTAAGCTTCACAAGGAAGAGGTGCCAAGGACCTAGAGTTGTTACTAGCTGGAGCAGAGCTATGATGCTCTAACTCCACCTTGAAACAATGTTGGAGCGAAGCATGTTTCTGCTCCCATTAGGGACAGGGCCTTAGTTTCCAGATTCTTCATTCCCTGGGTAGTAGCCCCCTTTTTGCTGATTTCACATTTTGTAGTATTTGAACAGCAGCAGGTTTGTGATGGTCCTTAGTTCCTGGAAGAATTCATTCCACAGGCATGGGCCAACCCCCAAGAAAGCACTGTCCCATTAACTTCACTGAGACTCTTCACATGCTTACAGTTGAAGTGCATGTTGAAGTGCTTTGCTGGAGTGGAATCCAAGAGCACAAATTGCTCTTTCCTATCGGCACGACAGGGCCACTTACAGGGCGGGATGACTGAATTGCCTTCACTTGGAGATGTGACAGCTAGGGCGTAACCTTCTGTTAGCAATGGCCGAGGACAGGGAGGAAACAGCTTTGTGGCCATCAAGAATAGTAGCAAGAAGAGCAGAGTGGAAAACACTGAAGTAGCTCCACCACCGAGCACTTTAAAGAGCCTGATGGGGCAAAAACAACGCTGAATCCCAGTGGCAGGTCTGCACTATTTACTTGGGAGCAACCTTTACCCGTGGCAGTAGAGTTCACACCGCAGCCTACAAAACAGCTAGGCGAGGCCTTGATTCAGGTAAGCACTTAAGTACATGCTTAAAATTACGCACATAACTTCTCTTTGTACAGCATCTTATGCAATGGGCCCTTGTCCACGACTCAGGCTGACAGGTGTCACCTCAGTACAAAGAAATAAATTAGGAAGAGTGAAATAATGAGGTCCTATTGGGACAAGCTTAGTGTATTCCTGAATCAGGGCCTTACATGGGAAAAGAGCTCGTCTTTTCCACCCTCATATCTGAATTCAGATTTTAATGACAACTTTAGCAAAATGCCACTGAGAGGCTAGTGCAGGGGTCGGCAAACAACGGTCTGCGGGCCACATCCGGCCCGCCAGCCGATTTAATCTGGCCCTTGAGCTCCTGCCAGGGAGGGGGTTGGGGGCTGCTCCGCACACGTGTGCCGTGGCTTCCAGAAGCAGCGGCATAACCCCCCATGGCTCCTACGCATGGGGCAACCAGGGAGCGCCGCACGCTGCCCCCGCCCCAAATGCTGCCCCAGCAGCTCCCATTGGCCAGGAACTACGGCCAATGGGAGCTGCAGGGGCGGCGGCTGCAGACAGGGCCATGCGCAGAGCCACCTGACTGCACCTCCGCGTAGGAGCCAGAGGGGGGACAGGCCGCTGCTTCTGGGAGCTGCTTGAGTTAAGCGCTGCCTGGAGCCTGCACCCCCAACACTGCTTATTTAAATGTCTTTTGCCAGCCCCTCCCTAGCCTTTTGCTTTACTATGACAAATTCCTCATTCACCCAAAGTTTGGCTTTGATGAATTCCTGGCCCTCTCTCTCACTCACTCTCTTAAAGCTCCTTTTGATTCCAGCTCCTCTCTAGAACTATACACATTTCAATGCTCACCACTACCCATTTACTCAGGCTGAGCAGTTTTCCTGTGATGTTATTCCAGGAGGTACATTTCTATGCCAAAAACTTGGCAGCAACGGCTGTTCAGAAGTGCTGGAGAACATGTTTTGCTGGTCATGTCTCCCAGCCTCTATGCACTCTGGTGCTGGGAGGTATTTAGAGCCCTTTAAACATCTTTGGTCCATGCTCTGTGCTTTATCTTTCATTACTATTGGTTGCTCTCCCAATCAGGCCATTGGCATTAGTTACAGACCAACAGCTGCTCAAAAAAGGTGTTTTTGTCCCCTCCTGAGCCCTCCTCTCATAAGCATTTGAAATATTCCCTACATATTGGCCCTATAGCCATTGTACCACGCACCTATTTGAGGCTGGATCCAGCTGTACTGTCAGCTGAGACACATTATTTTTAATCCTCTGCCTTGTAATAGTCTCGTATCTAATCTACCTGTGGATTAACTGGCTCATGCTGACAGCTAGGAGGACAAATACACAATCTACCCACTAGCTCTCTAGTTCTTGCTTCCCTCCCATTTCTTATTCCTCTCTCACCTTCCACCATGCCAGGAACCCTTTTGCAGGCTATTCTACAAATTCAAGAATGGAACCCAACTGCACCTTCGTCAAACTTAAAGCAAGGGGGAAAGAATCCCTCTTAGTGACCTGTTTGCAAAATATACTCTCGCTGTGCTTCCTTCTCTTCGGGAACTCTCAACCTCTGCCCTGTTCTAATCTGGCGGTGATCTCTACCTTGATTAGCATCAGGAAGAAATAAACGTGCACCTTCTGTAAGGAGCTTAATCTGTTGAATCCATTTATTCTCTGCGAAGTCCCTCTGCACCTGCAACTAGCAGGAGACCCACTGGTGATTCTGGACAACTGACTAGGCAGAGTTCACCATTACATAGGAACGTAAGACTGGCCATATGGGTCAGACCAAAGGTCCATCCAGCCCAGTATCCTGTCTACCGACAGTGGCCAAGGCCAGGTGCTCCAGAGGGAGTGAACCTAACAGGTAAAGATCAAGTGATCTCTCTCCTGCCATCCATCTCCACGCCCTGACAGAGGTGAGGGACACCATTCCTTACCATCCTGGCTGATAGCCATTAATGGACTTAACCTCCATGAATTTATCCAGTTCTCTTTTAAATCCTGTTATAGTCCTAGCCTTCACAACCTCCTCAGGCAAGGAGTTCCACAGGTTGACTGTGCGCTGTGTGAAGAACTTCCTTTTATTTGTTTTAAACCTGCTGCCCATTAATTTCATTTGGTGGCCCCTAGTTCTTATATTATGGAAACAAGTAAATAACGTTTCCTTATTCATTTTCTCCACACCACTCATAATTTTATATACCTCTATCATATCCCCCCTTAGTCTCATCTTTTCAAGCTGAAAAGTCCTAGCCTCTTTAATCTCTCCTCATATGAGACCCGTTCCAAACCCTTAATCATTTTAACTGCCCTTCTCTGAACCTTTTCTAATGCCAGTATATCTTTTTTGAGATGAAACCACATCTGTATGCAGTATTCACGATGTGGGTGTACCATGGATTCATAAAAGGGCAATAAGATATTCTCCGCCTTATTCGCTATCCTTTTTTAAATGATTCCTAACATCCTGTTTGCTTTTTTGACAGCCGCTGCACACTGCGTGGATGTCTTCAGAGAACTATTCACGGTGACTCCAAGATGACTCCTTTTAGTGGGGGGAGGGATAGCTCAGTGGTTTGAGCATTGGCCTGCTAAACCCAGGGTTGTGAGTTCAATCCTTGACGGGGCCATTTAGGGATCTGGGGCAAAAATCTGTCAGGGGACAGTACTTGGTCCTGCTAGTGAAGGCAGGGGACTGGACTCGATGACCTTTCAAGGTCCTTCCAGTTCTATGAGATAGGCATAAGATCTCTTTCCTGATTAGTTGTAGCTAAATTAGCCCCCATCATATTGTATGTATAGTTGGGGTTATTTTTTCCAGTGTGCATTACTTGAAATTTAATATGGATAAATGTAATTTGCCATTTTGTTGCCCAACCACATTTTTATGAGATCTTTTTCAAGTTCTTCACAGTCTGCTTTGGTCTTAACTATCTTGAGCAGTTTAGTATAGTCTGTAAACTTTGCTCTCTCATTGTTTACCCGTTTCTCCAGATCATTTATGAATAAATTGAATAGGATTTGTCCTAGGACTGACCCCCTTGGGGAACACCACTAGTTACCCCTCTCCATTCTGAAAATTTACCATTTATTCCTACCTTTGTTCCCTGTCTTTTAACCAGTTCTCAATCCCATGGCAACTTAATTTACATAAGAGCCTTTGGTGAGGGACCTTGTCAAAGGCTTTCTGGAAATCTAAGTACACTATGTCCACTGGATCCCCCTTGTCCACATGTTTGTTGACCCCTTCAAATAACTCTAATAGATTAGTAAGACATGATCTCCCTTTACAGAAATAATGTTGACTTTTGTCCAACAATTGATGTTCTCCTATGTGTCTGACAATTTTATTCTTTACTATTGTTTCAACTAATTTGCCCGGTACTGATGTTAGACTTACCGGTCTCTAATTGCCGGGATCACCTCTAGAGTCCTTTTTAAATATTGGCGTTACATTAGCTATCTTCCAGTCACTGGGTACAGAAGCTGATTTAAAGGACGGGTTACAAACCATAGTTAATAGTTCTGCAATTTCACGTTTGAGTTTTTTCAGAACTCTTGGGTGAATGCCATCGGGTCCCGTGACCTGTTACTGTTAAGTTTATCGATTAATTCCAAAACCTCCTCTAGTAACACTTCAATCTAACAATTCCTCAGATTTGTCACCTACAAAGGATGGCTCAGGTTTGGGAATCTCCCTAACATCCTCAGCCGTGAAGACTGAGGCAAAGAATTAATTTAGTTTCTCCGCAATGACTTTATCGTCTTTAAGTGCTCCTTTTCTATCTCGATCGTCCAGGGGCCCCACTGGTTGTTTAGCAGGCTTCCTGCTTCTGATGTACTTAAACATTTTGTTATTACCTTTTGAGTTTTTGGCTAGCTGTTCTTCAAACTCCTTTTTGGCTTTTCTTATTACATTTTTACACTTAATTTGGCAGTGTTTATGCTCCTATTTACCTCACTAGGATTTGACTTTCACTTTTTAAAAGATGCCTTTTTATCTCTGCCTGCTTCTTTTACATGGTTGTTAAGGCACGGTGGCTCTTTTTTAATTCTTTTACTGTGTTTTTTAATTTGGGGTATACATTTAAGTTGGGCCTCTATTATGGTGTCTTTGAAAAGTGTCCATGCAGCTTGCAGGGATTTCACTCTAGTCACTGTACCTTTTAATTTCTGTTTAACTAACCTCCTCATTTTTGCATAGTTCCCCTTTCTGAAATTAAATGCCACAGTGTTGGGCTGCTGAGGTGTTCTTCCCACCACAGGAATGTTAAATGTTGTTATATTATGGTCACTATTTCCAAGCGGTCCTGTTATAGTTACCTCTTGGACCAGATCCTGCGCTCCACTCAGGACTAAATTGAGAATTGACTCTCCTCTTGTGGGTTCCTGTACCAGCTGCTCCAAGAAGCAGTCATTTAAAGTATCGAGAAATTTTGTCTCTGCATTTCGTCCTGAGGTGAAATGTACCCAGTCAATATGCAGATAATTGAAATCCCCCACTATTACTGAGTTCTTTATTTTGATAGCCTCTAATAATCTCCCTTAGCATTTTATTGTCACTATTACTGTCCTGGTCAGGTGATCGATAATAGATCCCTACTGTTATATTCTTATTAGAGCACTGAATTACTATCCATGGAGATTCTATGGAACATGTGGACATTCTTACCACTACGAATTCCCCTGCAGTCTCATCTCTTTTGGCAGCTCTCAGTCTCTGTTGACCCTCATACCATGTTAAAAATCTCAATCTCTTGCCCATCATAGAAACATAGAATATCAGGATTGGAAGGGACCTCAGGTGGTTATCTAGTCCAACTCTCTGCTCAAAGCAGGACCTAATCCCCAACTAAATCAACCCATCCATGGCCCCAGTTTAGGAAAGCAGGTGTCTATCCTTAAGTACTAAAAGTTATTTGCTGAATCAATCCCATAAGGTTTATAACAAATTGAAATTAAAAGCTGAGACTTGTTTGCAGTGTCATTTTTTGTTTAATACTCAAACTTCACTCTGGGCTTGCTAAAAAAATAAGGAACGAGATCCACACATGGCTGATGTGGTTAGAACTAAATCTTTTTGGCTTGAGACAGACATGAATTTTCAACCCAATATGTAAAAGTGAAGCATTTGCTCTTAGAAGTGATCCAAAACCATGACTGCATTGTAACCACATCTGTGTGTTATTTTTAACCATTCCCAATCATTTATTTTGTGATCCATCTTCATTACGTGCCTCTGCTTACACTGTAAAGCGTGCTGTCAGGTGTGTATGCGGTGTGAATAGATCTGTATCAGGCAGCTAACCAACATTTAAATGCAAAACACAGGCATGCATGGGGGAGCGTAAACCGACTGAGCTAGGCTAACAAGTTAAAATGGCATTAGTGTGAGATAATGATAAAACTTATATTCTGAGATCACATCTGACATGGAGCGATTGAATCTGTGCCACACACACACACACACCCCAGACCATTACCTGCTGTCTCTGGTAAGCAGAGAATGTCCTTTCAAGGTCTTCAAGATCAAGGATTTTAAACACTTTTGCATCATCAATGTCAGTCCACACGGTGCCTGCCAGCTTGTTCTGAAACACACCAACATTATTAGATGCTAGGTTTCTTTAACACAGCGAAAACAGCTGTTTCAAACACTGCTGGCACGTGGCGCATCACGCGCCCCCCTCAGTTATACGAGTAGGCTCCACAGGCCACGCATCACTCGGCCCAGATACCTGCACAAAGGTCAAGTCATGGAGCGAGACTCTTTTTTCCTTGCTAGGAAAATAAAATAATGTAACTGTCTGATCCATGATCTCTTCATAGAGAAGAAAGTGGCACGTTAAACAGCAAGTGAGAACACAAGGCTTACCTCAGGCAGCTTAGACCAGTTGAAGGATTTGAGGGCATTCGTTGGCTGCGGGATGTTTTTCTTTTTGAGGGCCGAACCCAGTGGCGCTCCAGGAGGCGGGGTTATCCCGCCTAGCGGAGGGGGGCCAGGTGGAGGGGGTGGGCCACCAGGAGGGGGAGGCGGCGGAGGGAGGATTCCACCAGGTAGCGGGGGCGGAGGAGGGGGAAGAAGGGCTCCTGAAGCCTGAGAAGGTAAAGGTCCACCAGGTGCTCCAGGTGGCAACGGGGGCCCTCCTGGAACGGGAGCACAGATTGCCCTCTGAAAGAGAGAGAATGAGCGCAGTTACAAAAGGCTGCTATAGTCAATCATTTTAAACCCTTACGCACATTAACCTAGACCAGGTGCGGATCACAGAGGGCTCCATTAGCTAAGATGTACGTCAAGGGCTGACACATTCTTAAAGAACCAGGAAACCAGTTTAGGATGCCCTGCACTTCCTGGCAAAGGTCCAGGACAGGGCATCGGGATAGCTGCCATCCTGGAAGACGCTAGTGATTGAACTGGGGAACGCCTGGAACGCATGAGCTTCTACAGCTTGAGCTAAAGAGCCAGGCTCCATTGCTGTGTGTTGTAACCAGCTCACATCCTCAGAGGATGGATACAGAGCACTGGGGTGGTCAAGGGATTACATATCTCTTCTAGAAGCTACAAAGGGTCCTGTGGCACCTTAAAGACTAACAGACGTATTGGAGCATAAGCTTTCGTGGGTGAATACCCACTTCTTCAGATAACCCCCTTATCTCTAGCCTGACTCTTTCCTGAATATTTATACCTGCCCCTGGACATTTCCACTGCATGCATCTGAAGAAGTGGGTATTCACCCACGAAAGCTTATGCTCCAATACGTCTGCTAGTCTATAAGGTGCCACAGAACTCTTTGTAGCTTCTACAGATCCAGACTAACACGGCTACCCCTCTGATACTTGATATCTCTTCTAGAAGCTCGCCTTGAGCACCGGAGGCCCCTAGCAGTTTGAATCCCCAAAGGGCCCCTATTTACGTCCACCATCTTGATGGACACCTGGGATTGAACCGGGGACTTTCACAGCTAAAAGCACAGGTCTACAGCTTCAGCTAAGCAGCTAGGCCAGTAGCTGGCATCTGTAATAGACTCACATCCTGTTTAACTTGCAGTTGACCCAAAATGGGTTTCTGTGTAAAAGAGCATCTAACAAGCCCACATGGGAGGCAACCAAGGAACAAGGCAACAGCCATCAGCCTAATAAGGCTATTTCCATGGTTAGTTTAAAGCTGTCCCTTCCCCAGCCAGCTACAACTCTGATTTCTTGCAAACATACTTGGGCCTTTCCCACACTCAAGACAGTTTTGTAGCCAGAATTCTTGACCTGCATTCTCTGCTTACGGCAGCGAGAGAGAATCTGGAACTGCACCATCAATGGGAAGTCTGCAGCATGCCCTTACCCTACTCAGCTCATGGAGCTGTGCTGTGAGGTCTGCCACCTGTTGCTTGACGTGCTTGTGCTCGGTAGACTCTTTTTCGAGTTTCTCTTTCATCTTACTTAAGGTCTGCATCATCTCCTCTTTCTCCTGAGTCTTGGCATCGCACTCTCGCTCCTTCTTTTCCAACTTCTGCTGGAGCTCGTTGTGTTCTAGTCCCCCCGCCCCAAAAAATTCCATGAAGTCACTTTTAACTACACGTTCCTTCCTGATGGCAAACTACACACATACACGCGCAAACACGCGGCCCAGAATAAAATCCTTGATTTCTAAAGAAAAAGTAAAGCCAACAAGGAAAAGGAAAGATTGTTGAGTCAACAGGACAAACAAGGACCATTTACTCCCCGCCCCCTCTCGCAAAGGACATTAACCCCTTCTCAAACACGATGGCCAGGACTAGCCACTGCATTTAGTGTGACTTTAAGACAGATCATACACAGTGACAAGGAGTTCGCCAATGCATTTTTTTTTTTAAGTTACAACAGGGTGAAATCCTGAGCCTATTGAAGTCAATGGTAAAACTCCCATTGATTTCAAAAGCGCCAGGATTTTATCCTTAGTATTTCTGAGAACAGTAGCTCTGGAGATGTCATATGTCATGGGCTCTCTCAACCGTTGATGTGGATATCAACACTGATATTTCAGGCTTTTGTGTCTGATGCTGTAGTCTAGGCTGCTCTGCCTTAACTTAGACCCCCAATGCAACAAAGCACTTAACTTTAGCCACCTAAACCCATTAAAGTCAATGAGACTTAGGCACATGCTTAAGCGCTTTGCTGAATCAAGATAAGCCTCCCTGCTGGGCCCAGGTGTCCCACTGTTACCCATCCTATTAATTATGCTGTAAACATCTAATCCACTAGTTCTTCTGCTCACAAGACCAGGCTTTGGAGTAGCCCAAGTTCAAGCAAGGGTTAAACGCCTGTGCATAACTGAATGGGAGGCAGTGAGCACTGACTGATAGAGCTGAGGTCCCAGGGCAGTAGAATAGTATGGTTGGGCCCGGAAAGTCAGGGACCTACGTTGCTGTA
Source organism: Macrochelys suwanniensis (assembly GCA_033296515.1). Lineage (NCBI taxonomy): Eukaryota > Metazoa > Chordata > Testudines > Chelydridae > Macrochelys > Macrochelys suwanniensis. Next base: position 12,609,966 of record CM065781.1, on the reverse strand, counting down.
CCAAGGGAGATAAGAGCAGGCTTGCTCTCGGCTAGCAGAGCATTTAAAATTGATTTAATTTACACGCCACATTAGAACATGAGACTCAGGATTTTTCCACTTGAACATTTCCCCCCTCAAAAAAATAGCGTTTCAACCAAAATTAAAAATTCTTCAGAAAATTCATATTTTGATCTAAATATTCCATTTTTTGACAAAAAAGTTGAAAAACATTGGGTTTCAGTTTTTTATAATAAAACCAATACATTTTCACTGGAAACAGCCTTTAAGAGGGGGAGGGATAGCTCAGTGGTTTGAGCATTGGCCTGCTAAACCCAGGATTGTGAGTTCAATCCTTGAGGGGGCCATTTAGGGATCTGGGGCAAAAATCTGTCAGGGGACAGTACTTGGTCCTGCTAGTGAAGGCAGGGGACTGGACTTGATGACCTTGAAAGGTCCTTCCAGTTCTATGACATAGGCATATCTCCATTTATATTATATACTTTCTTCCTCAAAATTTCCTGTAAAAAATAATTGGCATTTTTGGACCAACTCTATCCATAACTATGGATATAGCATAGTTTTAACCTGGTTAGATGCACAACTCTTATAGATAAAAATCAGTGAAGATTCCAGTCTGTGTGTGCATGTGTGTTCACACACACACTTTATCTTAAAGTATGTACGTACGTATTAGATTTAAACTTATCTTATTTTTTTTTGTCATTCACCTTTTCGCATTTTTTCTGCTTGCTCTTTCCACTGTTTAACTTCATTTTCATTAACTAACCTAAAAAGAATAGAAAATAAGTTTAGGAAATAATCTAACAGAGAAAATAATACAAGAAGCAATAAATGAGATTAAAGTAAAGTTGGGTGTAAATTGCCAAATAGCATTTGCAAATACTTGTTGAATGCAAATCCCAAACTGACTTCGCTGGTGTTGAGAACATCTTCTATTTGTTTTCATGAACATTCACACTGGCAAGTTTTTGTTTGCCAAGTCTTTGCATGGCCATCTTGAAAGCTCTGTAGGTTTTGGAGTCACTCAATCAGGAGGCAGAAATGACTTTCAATTTAGGTGGCCAATCACCGTACAAATAAAATTATGAATAAGGAATACAGGAAAGAATAGCCATGGGAAATAGTTCATGGGCAATCCATAGCTGAGCTCGGTTCATAGGCACATTTCATTGAGTAAGTTCAAACAAACAAATTCCTAAACATCAAAGTCTACCCCAGAGAATTCACAAATGGGAAGTGGGAATATATTAAATATCATTCCCCACAAATGGTTCACCCTGCTCGACTTCAGACATTCAAGAACGGGAGGCTGAAAAGCAAAGTCCACTTTCAAGTTATTAAATACTAAGCTGTTTAAAGAAAAACTAAGAGCAGATTGTTAAAGCTGCCTTGAGTGTGTGAATTAACCCGATGGCTTTAACAGATCACAGCCACATCAAAACACAGCATTAGGACAACTACTTGTCCTGTGAGCATACGGTTCCCAAAGGAAGGCGTGCACTTACATCCGGACGACGTTTTTAATATTAAAGTTTTCCAAGGGAGTGGAGTCGGGGTCCTGCCCTTTGTCATTCTGTATGACTATTTGCTGTACAATCCTATCAAGCAGTAGCCAGTACTGGACAGTGTTGCCACTTCTTTTAACTAAAAAAAGAGAAAGGGAATAAGTAGCAGTGGAAGGGAAAGAAACAAAACAGGAAGGATTTTTGGAAGCTGCGTTTCCACAGCATCAAGCAGAACCACACAAGCATGCATTTGTAAAAATAAAAGTTTATTTATGGTGTGCCTAGAGGCCCCAACTGAGATCAGGCTGCTGCTGTCAGCCATTATCACATGCCAAGAGTTTCTGACCCAAAGAGCTTAAAATCTAAGGTTGGGTCCACACTTGTGTCGGCGTGTAGAGTACAGACACTGCACGTCCAACTAGCACGGATATAAACAGCGGCGTAGAGAGTCAGGCACTGCTTAGGTGAGTAGGCCTGACTCTTATGGTATGTGTCCGCCCTACATTGCTCTCTACACATTCAAGCATCTCCAATGGTTACTCTATTTTTAGCAGTGTCTTGTCCTGTTGTGGGAGCCTTTCCCTGCCGCCGTGAAAGGCCCTGGCAGTTCTCTGCTGCCTTCCCCTACCAGAACCTTTCCAGCGCACATGTATTTTGCTGCGGCGTGTAACTACACTGACCCCTATACGTCACCACAAGTGTAAACAAGGCCTCAACAGAGAAGACAGACAGGGAAAGTGACTTGGCCAAGATCAGGCAGTAGGTCAGTGGCAGATCTGGGACTAGAAGCCAGGTCTGCCAATTCCCAATCCAGTGCTCTGCCCACTACAGCACACTGCCTCTCCCCATGCTAGCTTTAGTTTGCTGCCAAAGATTAAGAAATTAAAGGCATCCACATTGTATTATGCACTTGTACAGTAATTGCTCTACTTCAGCTCCAGGAGAAATCAGAGATTTTCTGGCAGGGCTGAAATACGAAGGCATATGCAACATTAATTCCTTATGACCGCCTGAAGGGCTGTAAATGGATTTGTCTACTCACAAGGCATTTGGAGACAGTGATGAAGGATAGACATAAAGTGCGGATACGCTTCTGTGTGAGTCAGCCTCTTCCTCGTCAGTTCAAACATCTGAGTGGCACTCTTCGTGTCTATGTGAACCTGTGGAACAAATTGAACTCGAAGGTAAAAATAAAAAACATGGACCCAGTGACAGTAGCATTTTCCCAGCTTTCCCAATGGCAGGTCAACAAGCCAAAGAGAACGTGATCTAATCAGCTCAGTGCTAGAGCACTGCATGAAAGACTAAGGACATAAAATCTAGAAAATAAATAAAATAAAATATGAAATGTGTAGGGCACAATCTACCCAAGGATCAGTGTATTTAGGCCAGGGGCGGGCAAACTTTTTGGCCTGAGGGCCACATCGGGTTTCCAAAATTATATGGAGGGCTGGGGAAGGGAGGCTGTGCCTCCCCAAACAGCCAGGCATGGCCCGGCCCCCACCCCCTATCCAACCCCCCTCTGCCCCCTGATGGACCCCTCACCCCATCCACCCCTGCCTGTCCCCTGACTGCCCCTGGAATCCCATCCCGACTGCCCCCCACCGTCCCATTCATCCCCCCGTCCTTCCTGACTGCCCCCCGCTGGGACTCCTGCCCGCATCCCCCCGCCCACTGACCGCCCTGACCCCTATCCACACCCCCACCCCAAACTCCTCTGCCCTCGATCCAACACCCCCCGTTTCCCGCCCCCTTGCCACGTTGCCTTGAGCACTGGTGGCTGGCGGTGCTACAGCCACTCTGCCCAGAGCACCAGGACAGGCAGCCGCGCCGCCCGGCTGGAGCTAGCCAGGCCACCGCGCAGCCCAGAGCACTAGGTCAGGCCGCCGCTCTGCAGCTGCGCTGCCCGGCAAGAGCTCGCAGCCCCACCACCCAGAGTATTGCGCCGGCGGCACAATGCGCTGAGGCTGCGGGGGAGGGAGAACAGCAGGGGAGGAGCCGGGGGCTAGCCTCCCTGGCCAGGAGCTCAGGGGCCGGGCAGGATGGTCCCGTAGGCCAGATGTGGCCTGTGGGCCGTAGTTTGCCCACCTCTGATTTAGGTACTTATATGGGTCAAAGTATTTCAGTGCCTCAAACATGTATGAATTTATCCTCAAAACACCCCTGGCTAGGTAAGACAGCGTCATCATTCCAAGTTGTATTACAGGAAGAAGAAATCAGGGCACAGGGCAGATTAAATGACTTGCTGAAGGTTGCACCAGGAGCCTGTAGCTGAGCTAGGAACCGAATCCCATCCCACTGCTCTAGCTGCTAAGCAGCCTCTTCCATACAAGAGTACTTTCCAAACATCAGTCCACGTACACGGCAAACCTCTCTGATGCAAGTATTACCCCCATTTTACAGAGAGGACACAGAAGCAGAGAAGGGATGAGTGGCTTGCCCAGCATCAACACAGAATTCAGACTCCCCCTCATCGCCAAATTTTAAACCAGAACAATATGCTGATTTCAAACAAACATCAATAATTGCAACAATAGGCAGCATACGTACTAGTTCAAATCTTTTGGCAAATTCCAGTTCATCTTCGTTTCTAAGCATTTCAAAAAAATCTAAATGCCTGGTGGGGAAGAAAAACGGACAGATTGGAGAACAGATATTTAAAACAGCACTTATAAGATAGACAAGAGTAATCAACTGATTTGAAGGGTTTCAAAATCAAGAATTAGCATTGATTTTATAGAGAATACCAGCAACATCTGCAAATTTACAGGATGGTTAAACAGGAATAGCAAAATGTCAGTTTTCAGAGTAAGGCCTGTCAGCTATACACTCTAAAATGCTTAAGAACACCTTAGTCAGATTTTGGTCTGTTAAATATCATAGTAATGCTCTCTCTCTCTGACAGCCCTTTGGAAAAAGGAAAAATTATGCTCTGGCAAACTAGGGGTGAAACTCACAAGGTCTTTAATGCCACTTAAAATTTTAAATTAGGGTGAAGATAGGCCCTGGACCTGCCCTCTGCACAGGGCTGAATTTCACCCTAGATGGGGGGGAGGGATAGCTCAGTGGTTTGAGCATTGGCCTGCTAAACCCAGGGTTGTGAGTTCAATCCTTAAGGGGGCCATTTAGGGATCTGGGGCAAAAATTGGGGATTGGTCCTGCTTTGAGCAGGGGGTTGGACTAGATGACCTCCTAAGGTCCCTTCCAACCCTGAGATTCTATGATTCTATAGTTAATAAGTGTAAGCTTTGTAAAGCCCCATTAACTTCAGTGCAGGTTAGGCAGACTTTTGCCAAATGTTATACTACATGGATTCTGCATAGAACCAAAGAATCTACAAACATGTGGATGTCACTCTGAGCACTGGCGAGGGAGTCCGTAAAAAGAGGGAGCTGGCAGACAAGAAAAGGATGAATACAGCAGATGAGCTGCAAGTTATTGAATAGTTTTCCTCACCTGTCTAACGTTGAATTTTCATGCTCCCTTAGTTTATCAATGACTGGTTGAATTCCAAGCATTAGAAATTCATATCTAAGATGGAGTCTGAAATCCAGACTTTCCTGAAAAGAAAAGGCAAAGGGTGAGCATTGCAGGGTGTGGCTCTACTAAAACTCTCTTTAAAAGAGCCCCCCAACGAGCCACACACAACTTACCACTCCAGCCCCTTGGCTCAGGACCGCGTTAATGAAGGACATGATGGCTGTCTTTAGATTCACTTCGTCTCGATACCTTCCCGTGCTTTTATCCAAGTCATTAATCAGCGTCTGCCAAACAGACGACAGATATGCCACAGGGTGAAAAAATGCGCCACAGAAACAACAAAAAATGAAGATTTGAATGACTCGTTTGTGGGCTCCCAGAAACCGGATGAGCCCCAGAGACTTCTGATAATGGTAACCCATTTACGGGGTTTAAATGGCTAGACACACACTTCTACAGCTGTATAGTGCTGCTTAACATTCCCTGACTTGACATATACTGCTGATGTCAAATGGTTACAGCACATCTTTCCCGGGTGTTACAGCCCTGGAGCTTTAAGATTCCAGTTGCTCTGCAAAAGCAAGTTTGTTTGTTTCCTTATAAGCCAGTAACTCTGTTATTCAATGGAATTCAGCTTGCAGGACAGAGGGGATTTTCAGGCTCGAAGACTACAGCCAGCCTCTGCCAGGTAAAACAAGGAGATGCAGGGGAGAGCCCCAGTTCCAATTCCCTGGTTTTCTGCTCAGCCCTGGCTCAGACCAGAGCAGCTCAGGGGCTACTCTAACCTGCACTATCTGGCGAATGGTCCCCAAAGGGCTATCCCCTGGCTGGAGACTGCCGGAGTGCATTGTGCCCTGGCCTCGCCCACTCTCCGTGTGCCTCCTGAGGAGGTGGTGCAGGAGGGGTCTCTGAGCAGCTATGGGCTTGTATCCGGTTTCCAGTCAGGTAGCATAAAGAGAACAGAGCAGGGCAGGGCAGAGAATCTTCCCCTCTCAACCGCTGCGTAAACCTGAGTATAGGAGTTTATGAAGCATGAGGAAAAAACGAAGACCACGTACCTGAAAGCGAGTCCTTTCGCTGGCGTATTTCTGGTAGTGCAGCATGGCCTCCAATACCTTTTTGTGACCCCCAGGAACCAGGCACACAGCGCCCATGATTTCCAGCACTGCCACCTTTGTCTTTATGTTCTCGGTGCTCAGACTCTGAGCAATTACATTAATACTCTCCGGATGGGCCAGGACATGAGCCCGTCCTTGAGAGTTGTTCATTAGTGCTTTTATACACCCAATGAGAGAGGTATGTATTCGAGACTCCGAGGTCTCATAGTCCATGCTTTTCAGAAAGTTCAGAATACATGTCAAGCCATCCAAGTCGATAAATCTGGTTACAAACCTGTCATGAAGAAGAGCACATTAAAACCAATGATCTACACATTAGACTATTGCATTTGTTAACTCACTCAGCTGATGCCATGTATGGCAGGTGCATTCTCTCCTGGCAGAAGGCACCGGCTGAGTGGATGCGCACACGAAGAGCATGCTGTTGATTCCAGTGTATGGTAACCGACAACGGCAGATGCCCAGCAGTAAAAGGGTTAATCGCAATCTGAGGGCTTGTCTAGATGGCAAATTAGCCCCTGGCAAGCTGGGGGGCGTAAATCTACAACACACACTTGTTTGCCGTGCGCTAACTGGCCTTTGAATCCTGCTATAGTCCACTAAAAGTGCCCGTGTGCACTTTGATCCACTCCAATTTCAAAGTGGAGCAGATCAAAGCGCCCCAGGGAACGTTCAGCCTGCGGTAGCAGGGTCCACACAGCCAGTTAGCGCGTGGCACACTAGTGTGCTGCAGATTTATATCCCAGCTTGCCTCACACCAGCTCCACAAGCCCTCAGGAGAAGGTCATTTGATACTCCCAGGCCGCCTCACTCTCCAGCTGAAGCCGGTGGCAAAACTAACACTCATTTCAGTGGAAGAAAGAGCAGCCCCAAAGGGAAAACATTTTTAAAGCCCCTACATCCCACTGACTTTCAATGGGGGATTTAGGATCCTAAATCACTTGGGCACCTTTGAAAAGTTTTGCCCAAAATCTGATGCTGTGATTTTTCAAAGGCACCTAAGGAAATGAAGTACTTAAATCCCCTTGGATTTCAGTGGGAGTTGGATGCCTAATGCCTTAGTCCCCTTTGGTGATGCATCCAGCACTGTTTGTTTCACAACCTATTGTTTAACTGTGAAGCAGAAATACTTTATGGAGCCACACACATTTGTAGCACTTTTCATACTCAGAGGGACACCCCATCAAGTAGATATTGAAGTTGGTTGAAAACTTTCCAACGAAAATCAGTCTTCTGCCAGAAAATACTGATTCAATTAAATCTAAAGGGTTAGCGGGCCCGGGTTGATTTCAGCAAAATTTTGTTTAGAAAAAAAAAAAATCAATATGAAGCATTTCCATTATTTTTTCAAAATAACTTTCAGGGTTTTTGTTATATTTTAGCAAAATATAAAATGAGTCAAAACCCAAACAAAAGGTTTTGATTGACCCCAATTTTTCTCCCCCAAGTTTTCAAGGGAAATTTGAATGTTCAGAGTTCCACGCCAATCTGGAGTGAAAGCAAATTTCAAAAGCACAGGATTTCCTACAAAATGGAAATTCTGGGTCCCACACAGTCCTAGTAGAGATCATCATGCCCCATCTTACAGATGAGGAGACTGAAGGAAGGCTGGTAGTCCCACAAAGTAGCTAAGGTCTGAGCTGAGACCGCAGTTCAGGAGTCCACAGCTCCAAGACTCATGTTCAGCACTGACTATGCCTCTCCTCTATCAATAATACAAACAGTTATTTCTATTTTAACATTCCTGGTTTGGACTGTGGTGGAGATGGGAGTGAGCACCACCCTTAGCAATTGGGTATTTTTACTGGATGGACTAACTGCAGCTGTCTGTGTTGGAAAACAATGGCACCAAAGCTAGGAAAGAGAAAATAATTGCCTCATTGGTTTTGTCCTCAGTGCCGTCTTCAAACTCTCTATTGTTTTATTTCTCTCCTCCTCGTCTTCTTTTTCCAAAGCTATCAGCGATTTTCTCTGTAAATGGAGAAAGGCAGATTTATACAACAGGGTTCGGCTCTCTGTCAGCAGAGTAAATACATAATTACAGTTAGGGGCAAAACGGACATTCGCTGTACTATGCAACTTCTATCAAACAGGTCACTGAGCAGATGTACCTAGTAATCATCACACTGTGTGCACAGTAATAGTCTAGGAGGAAATATTTATTTGTACTGTATTAGGAATAAGAGTCCCAGTCACAGACCAGGACCCCATTGTACCAGGTGCTCTACATACAGAACAAAAAGACCCCCAAAGAGCTCAGATTTTCTGGCTATTTAGTAGCCAGGAAACACTTCATTCCAAACTCAGCAATTTAACATAACGGGCGGTGAATCTTGTATCTAAAACTAGTTCCTTTATTATTATATATGGAGATATGCCTATCTCATAGAACTTGAAAGGTCATTGAGTCCAGTCCCCTGCCTTCACTAGCAGGACCAAGTACTGTCCCCTGACAGATTTTTGCCCCCGATCCCTAAATGGCCCCTCAAGGATTGAACTCACAACCCTGGGTTTAGCAGGCCAATGCTCAAACCACTGAGCTATCCCTCCCCTCTAATTTGCATTATGGTAGCACCTTGAAGCCCCAAACTGAGATCACAGTCCCTTTGTGCAATGCACATTTAAGAATCTGCCCTTGCTATAAAGAGGCTACACTCTGTTGAGGCACGGGTCACTTGTAGGTTTAAACAGTGCAAATGGTGGATTCTCTGTAACTGGAAGTCTTTAAATCATGATTAGAGGACTTCAGTAACTCAGCCAGAGGTTAGGGGTCTATTACAGGAGTGGGTGGGTGAAGTTCTGTGGCCTGCAATGTGCAGGAGGTCAGACTAGATGATCGTGATGGTCCCTGCTGACCTTACAGACTCTACGTCTAATCTAAGGTCTGCACTTGGAGCTGGAAGTGCAATTTCCAGCTTGAGGAGACATACCTGCGCCAGCTCTGATTGAATGAGCACGCTGAAAATAGAAGTGTAGCCACGGCAGTGCAAGCCGCAGGAGGGGCTAGCCGCCCTGAGTAGGATCTTGAGTTGCTAGGCCTGTACTTGGGCGGCTCACCCCTCCTGCCGCTCACACCACTGTAGCGACACGTCTATCGTTAGCATGCTAGCTTGATCCGAACTAGCGCGGGTTATGTCTTCTCCCGCTGGGAATGACCCCTCCAGCATGAAGTCCAGATGTACCCTGAAGGGACCAGACTAGAGAGGGGAATGGCAGCAGAGGGCCAGAGAAGGGAAGTGCCACACAGCAGGCTAGAGGCAGAACTGGGAATTGGACCCAGATCTGAAGAGTCCCGTTCCCTTCCCATTGGAGTGCTCTGCCTCTCCTGTTCGTGGGTAAAGGCCAGGTCATTTAACCACTGGAGCATCAGCTGCAGTTCCTTGATCATGAGATAAGGGGTGGATGCTATGCTGTATACTCGATGGGCTCCGTTTATAACACAGCTGTCTCTAGATTAAAAATTCAAACCAGTCCTTTACAGGGTAAACCCGATGGCTGTGTATAACGGCCATCACTCCACACTGCCCTGTCAGCAGGTCTGAATGGACCACAGGACTCTGTAGCAGAGTTTGTGACCGAGTGGAATTCCCTTAAATATCTGGAGCCGACACACCCTTAATTTCAAGTGTGGGTCCAAAAAAGAAGAGAAGCCCTACTATATACTGATGGAAATAATCCGCCAGTTGCCAATAGCCCACCTTGGATTAACGATATGCTGTGTATAGGGCTATACACCGGTTGCATACATGTTTACACGATTGAGCTTTAATTTTGCTTGTGTGAAGTTTAGCGGTTGTGAAAATTGCCAGACTGATAACCGTGTGATGGTCTTCGCTACGGGGGCAGGCACAGCTAGAGGCCTTCCCCCACCGGCTCCGTCAGGGAGCCTCAAATCTGGACTTGGACAGGCCACTTATATCAGCACAGGCGAGCGAGTAGCTCAGTCTCAGCCGCCGGTTCAAGCCCTGGCCTCTGCTGAGGTTGCCAACAAGGGGGCCAATCAATCAGTGTACATCATGGTGGGGCTCGGGGCACGCGAATGCTGGTCCACCGGGAACTGGGCTGAGATTATCAAACTCACTCCATATAAACCACTCAACAGCAACTATTTTTCTGTCTGTCCCTGATCCTGCTGGTCCCACTGAGGCAAGGAACCCTGACTGGGAAGCTAGTCCGGACTTTCCAGCCTGGCTGGCCAGACCCCAGCCATCTAGCTGCCTTACCACTTCCCAGATATTCAAGCCTCTGACTTCGGGGGAGGGGGAAGGAGATCACCCCCATTTAATAGCTAAGGAAACTGAAGTAGAGAGGGGCTAAGGACCCTGATCCTCAGGCATTCAGGCACCCAACTCACACTGGTTTCAACGGGAGCTAGGGGCCTAAATACTTTTGAGGAGTTGGGCCCAAATTACTTGCACATTGGCCACAGCCAGAAAGAGAAGCCAAATCTCCTGACTCCCGGTCCTATGCTCTAACCACTAGAAAACGCTCCCCTCCTTTATCTTTCTCTGTAAAATAGTAAGTCCTTCTGCTTTACTGGGGGACAGGAATGTGGGTGTCCACAGTACTGCAAAACCCAGCCAAGAATATGATGAGTCAGGCCTCCAAAATCATGAGGTTTTTTTGTTTGTTTTTTAAAATCAAACAATGGATGTCCCCTACCCTCCCTGCAATCTGGTTTTTCAGCCTGTAGCGTTCCCGTTTTCAAGCTTTTTTTCTCAAGCAGGAAGGCCAGACATTTACTTTTTAAAATCAAAGCTGAGCTAGTCACATAAAAGTCACAGATGGTCAGGAGCTGGGGTATTAATGCAGAAACTAAATATCATAAGACTCATGATAAAAATCATGAGTGGGTAACACCAGGAAGGAGTATGCGAGTTTGAACGTAACAGGCCTGAGCCTGCATATAAACAAGCACAAAATGGGTTTTAAACACGTGTGTTAAATTTAGCCTCTCTCTCTCTCGCACATGTTACTGTTAACAGTGAGTATTATGGGATTTATACATTAGGGATGCCCACAAAGGCATCAGCTTGATCCAGCACATTACTCATTGGCTTGTCCCCTCATTGGACCTCTGGATTTTGTTCCAAAACAGAGGGAAATGGAGTGAGACTCCAAGCAAAGGTGAACACACAAAAAACCTGAGGAGGTTGGGGTTGGTTTTTTTTTAACGGTTATTGCTTCCGCTCAAGCTGCCTGCTGGCTGGTGATGCAATTGGACAGCTGTCACCGCGGTGTTACAAGGGAGGAAGCTGCCCTGCAGAAATGTCTGACAGATGATGTCACCGCTCCATGAGAGCAATCCACTGTAAAATTCAACTGAAATCCAGTGGGGTACATTTAATCTCCTCCAGCACAGCTGAAGTGTTTTATATGCACCGGGACAGTGAATAGTTGAAGCATTTATGACCGTATAACCCAGTGCCCACATCTGAGGAACACCAAGATGTGGTTTATCCACACTAGGCTCACCGAACCATGGGAAAATTGCAAACACACAGGCAAAAGGACTAGAGCATCTCTGACTGGCAGGGCAGCAGGCAGGCAAATGCCGGTATTTGTTCCTTTCAGCAAAGGGAGAAGGGGCTTTTCACCCAGAGGAGACGGTGGCTTGCAGAATTCTCATTTACACAAGGAAAGGGGGAAAAGGGTCACATATTGATGAGAGCAGCCCTAGCCTACTCTGAGTAGCTCAAACCTCCCACTGGTCAGCCAGGCTGTCACAAAACAGGGCTCAAAGACTCCCTCAGACCCAGCAAGAGGGACACCTTAGATACCACCTTCATGCAGATTTAAGGTGATCAAATAAAGAAAGCCCATCCAGAGAGGGGTCTCTCTCTGATCTAGGTAGGAGTACTCAGCTGTTGCCCTGCTCCCACTCGAGTCAATGGGCAAACTCCCATGATTACAAGAGAAGCAGAGTTGGGCCAACACTGAGCAGTTATGAAGACTTGTTTTCCAACATTTCTGAGGACGCTCATGAAGCTAGAGAGGAGGAAATGCTGATGCAGCAGGGAGTCTGTATGTTACAGAGTCAGTCGATACTGCTACAACTCAAGGCCCCGTGTGCTCCGCCACAAGTTCTAGTCCCGGGACAGGCTTCCAGTTCTGATGTGATGAGCCAATGCTGAATTCTGCAGCAGGTTCACTTGGGGGGGAAAAACGCCAAAATCCAGACTTTGGGGACGATGAATACAGCCAGTGCATTGTACCATTTCAGCGGGCCACAGGTGTTCAAACTGACAGTGCGTAGCTGTGCTACGGAAGTGCCAAGCAGAAGCCAGAATGTTAGACAACAGGGCAGGGCACAGCTGGAGCTTCAGGGAAGCAGTGGAGACTTTTACCAGCCCATAAGGGTTACAGCTTTTCCCCTCTTCCCCGCGTGAGCGCGTGCATAGTTAACTCGACCCCTCACTTCTCCACCGCAACAAGCCTTGACAGCAGCATCCGCGCCATTGTATCCAACAGCAATGGAACAACAGGTTAGCTGAATGACCAGCGGCAAAGTAGCGCATGCCGTCCTCTGGGTTACCATTCGGTTCCAGAGTCAACACACCATAGAGATGAATGGAGCAGTTTGTGCAGCTCAGACCTATTGTTTCAGGCTGCCTATCGGCAAACTCATACAGACCACCCAGGGCTGAGTCACATTTGGAATGTTTGCTCTGCAACCGTCAGGGCTAGAAGAAACTAAATGAAGGTTTAGGGTCCAGTCAGCAGGTCGGTCCTTGGGAGACAGCAGCTGTCCAAGAGGCAGAACTAAAAATCCAATCCAATCGCAGTATCTTGCAACAAAGCACCCCGGGTGATTTCCATTTCCGCCACGGATTGATATGCACCATGCTGCCTGGGCTGGATTAGGAGTACTGTCATTCTTTAAGCATTTAGGAGAACATTAACCCAGATGCCCAGGGAGCCTGCATAAGAATCACATCAGTCCTCCACTGTCCCTGCACAGAAGGGCAGGGGAGCGCAAGAGGACACTGCACATGGTGGTAGGTCGTTTTAGAGGAGGATCCACACTCACAATGATCCAGTGGGCTCAGCCCCCTGTGACTATGCAGGGACCATGGAGGGGTCACAAGACAGCCCTGCAGGGGGTTGGGGGGGGGGGGGGCTGTGCTCCCTGCTGAGCTCCCCACACAAGCCTGATTGCACAGACTCTGGTGGAGATGGGAGTGAGCGTCACCATTAGCCATTGGCTATTTTTACAGGATGGACTAACCACAGCTGCCTCTACCTGCCAGCATAACTAGGTAAGATGCTGACTGCCCAATAAGCAGGGTATGTGCAGATACGGTGTCTCTTCTCTTTGATCAAAGGCCTCTTGTTAGAGCCGTTACAGTGACGAGAAACAAATATTTTGTACACCCAGCACACACGTGGCACTGCTCCATTGCTGTTGCTTGGACAGCTGGGGGCATCCGAACGGGCTGTTACTTCAACAGACACTTCCTCTATTGTAATCACTACAGGCCCAGCTCTGCCATCTTTCCAGCAGGTAAACATTTCACTCAGAGCTGCCCCTGAGATCGGTGGTGCTACTCGCATGGGGAGGTAGCACTTGAGGTGAGTGTGGGTGGCAGAATCGGGCCCTCGCGGATCGTAGCGGTCTCTGACACGCGTCTTTGCCTACGGTACCATAGGGTAGCTAGCTGCTCTTCGTGAAAGCTGCCTGAGAGGCCTGCCTCATGGCCTGGACAACAAAGCAGAGGTGAAGCCGAAGAGGGAAAGACAAGTTCAGGGCTTCGAGATGCCAATAAAAGCAAAAAGCTACGTTCACCCCTTTCTTCAGGCATGCCCCTTTAATGATGTGTCTGCACTGCCAGGAGATCAAAGGCACTGCAGAGCTCCCGAAGCGCTGAAAAGCTTTGATCACAAAACCTCAGCTCCTACACACGGCTACTCCCAGCCCAGCCAGCTCTCCCCCCACCCCTTCTCTGAGCACATGCACAAAGACCTTCCCAAACTGCACCCCAAGTTTCTCTTCAGCTTCTCCAGCCCATCTGTTTCCCTGCCTCTCCAGCTTCCCCCATCTGGGCTTGCCTATCTTTCCCCATGCTCCTCCACTTGCCTCTCTCTACCCATGGTATTGCTAAGGCTCTAATGCTATGGTACTGAGCAACTGTCCCATGGCTACATATCAAGTCTGATGATTTTCATTCATTCTGAGTTACTGGAGCTGAGACTGATCTTATCAACACTCCTGTAACTAAACAGCAACTGATCAGAAGAAAATACATTGCCTCTGAGCTGACCCCAAACATGGGGAGTTTCAGCTCAAAAAAAGAGAAAGTTTTTGAGGATGAGAAAACACCAGGATTATAATGGAAGTCTGGATGTGAAGTGAACTAGGGCCTTGTCTACACTAAAGGGAAAAGTTGATCTAAGCTATGCAATATGAGTTAAGTGAATAGTGTAACTCAAATCGACGTAGCTTAGATCGACTTATCGCAGGGTCCTCACTATGCAACGTCGACGGGAGATGCTTTCCTGTCAACTTCCCTTACTTTTCTCTGGAGACGGGAGAGCAATTGGCAGTCGATTTAGTGGGTCTTAGACCCACTAAATCAACCACCAATGCATCAATCGCCGCAGCGATCCTCTAATAAGTGTAGACAAGCCCTAGAGCTTTCGATGTCATTATGCAGCAAGAGCTACAACAGTGAGACATGTAGGATTTCAAAGGGTGTCAAATCAGGCCCTTTACTAATTGACTTGAACATTTTGAATAATTAAGATCTTTACTTCTGCCATTCACACTAATTTTCAGGTGAAGTGATTTGCTGAGCAGCGTGCAATTAAGTGTTGCCTCTCAGGATAGTCTAACTACCTACCCACTTATAGAGGCAATCAGTGCTTGAAGAAAGAATTTGATATTTGAAGAGAGATGGAAAAAAGGCAAGAGACTTTAAAATGCCAAGCAACTGTGGTTTGAAAAGCAGCTATTAAAGAACTGCACTACGGTCTTCCAAAGCATTCTTGCTTCATCTGTGTCTTTCAGCTTGCAAGTTCTCATGGCATGGACCATGTCTGTATGTGTCTTGCATAGCGCTGGGCAAAGTGACTGTAACAATAATAATTTTGTATCCAGAAATACACTCCTGCCTGCACGCACATGAGAGCTGCAGTTATGGTATATGCATAAAATGCTTAGTTGCATCACAATGCAAAGTCCATAGCCCTTGAAAAATGTTTCCATCCATAGTCTCCAGGATTCACATATCAAGAAGCCCACAGTGTAATACAGTGTGCCTACCAGGGCCAAACACAGGAGGTGTCAGTAACAAGATTAGCAGGGATCCAGATTTGTTGCAAATAGTAGATACTGAAGAGACACTGGGGCTGGAATTTTCAAAGGAAAATAAAGGAGTCTGGCATCCAGCTCCCACTGGCATTCACTCAGGTTCCTTTGAAACATGTTGCAGAACTACACAGCAGCACTGTTCATCTTCAGTCTAGTTACTGTAGCCGACTCACAGCTCCGCCTGATACGACAGCAATCGCAAAATGGGAACAACTGGTTAGGCGGCAGTACTGCTGAAAAGGATCTGGGGTTGGGGTGGGTCACATCGAATAGGAGACAACGTGAGGCAGTTGCGAAAAAGGCTAAAATTATTCTGGGGTGAATTAACAGGAATGTCATGTGTAAGAGTAGGGAGCTAACTGTTCCGCTCTACTTGGCAATTGTGAGGTTTCAGCAGGAGTATTGTGTCCACTCCTGGATGCTACACGTTAGGAAAGATGTAGATACACTGGAGAGAGTCCAGAGGAGAGCAACAAAAATGATATAAGGTTTAGAAAACCCGATTTATGATGAAAAGTTAAAAAAACACAACTGGGCATGTTTGGATGCGAGAAAAGGAGACTGATGGGAGACCTGATAAGTCTTCAGATAAGTTAAGGGCTGTTATAAAGAGATTGGTGATCAATTGTTCCCTGCATCCACTGAACATAGGACCAGTAGTAATGGGCTTAATCTGCAGCAAAAGAGATTTAGATTAGGAAAATCTAACTATAAAGGGTAGCTACACTCTGGAATAAGATTCCAAGAGAGGCTGTGGAATTCCCATCGTTGCAAGAACAGGTTGGACAAACACCTGTCAGGGATGGTTTAGGTTTACTTGATCCTGCCTCAGCGCCCCCACGTGCAGGACCTGACATCTTGAGGTCCCTTCCAGCCTTACATTTCTATGAGTAGCCTGACATAGGGGTGAACACAAGTCAAACTGCACGTTATGCATCCTGCCGTGACATTTCAGCTACTTACTCTGAGTGCATGTGTGCGCATACATACACCTTATGTAAAACACACACTGGAGACAGTAAGTGTATTGAGAGGGAAAGAGGACAGTAATATTCTGAAGTGTAACAGTTGATTACATCATAACGACATTGCTAAAGAACACTTTTGTTTAT
Source organism: Macrochelys suwanniensis (assembly GCA_033296515.1). Lineage (NCBI taxonomy): Eukaryota > Metazoa > Chordata > Testudines > Chelydridae > Macrochelys > Macrochelys suwanniensis. Next base: position 12,593,438 of record CM065781.1, on the reverse strand, counting down.
TCTACATATGCCAGCAAAACAATTGTAAAAATACTTACAGCAGCCATTGAATTTAGCTGATCAATATAAAACTCAGGCCAGCTAGTGGCTCCTTTATTTTCTTCCTGGTCCTGAAAACAAAAAGAAACTCATCAGGAGAAATAAGGTTTCCTTTCCCCATCCTTTTACAATAGCCACCTATGAAGATTGAACACACTGCACACAATAATTCCATTATACCACCCTAATTAAGTTTGATTTCGATCAGACTAGATGATCATGATGGTCCTTTCCGGCCTTAAAGTCTATGAGATTTCCTACATTCTGAGCCTGCCATCCCAAGCATTCTGATCTAGGTATATTATTTGGTCTTTTTAACCAAAAGCTCTATGGGACAACATCTTTATATGCAATCTGCGTTACAATGTCTGCTTTTAACTAAACGCTTCCCGATTTAACCGTGGCAATCTTCCGGTTCCAAGGTCCTTAGAGAGCAACTCTGAAATTCTAAACCCAGATCTCCCAGTACTGGCACTTGAAAATTTCCTCCATTGAAAATTTTTGCCTGCGTAACTTTGTCGAATGCAGTGTGGCTGCTTTTGACGTGGTTTGCTATAACGGACCCAGAGTAAATAAACTGGATACAAACCATATTTCACTCTTTTAGGAAGCAGCCATCACTTACCAAAACTCAAAATGGGCCATTACACACTTCACCATAGATACAAGACTCTCAACCTGGGAGGTTATGATTTCTCCACAGATATTAGAGGTAATGACCATTGACTTTTTTCACACCAGTCCCACACTCCATCCGTTGCACGTGGTCATCCTCAGACGTGCAGCAGGCACCTTAGCCCCCTGGTGTGGAGGACGGTGTAGGGGGCACTCCAGGCTTAGCTGGAAGTGATGAGTGTGTAGAAAAAGGCTCATAACATTCCTCATTTAAACAACTGCTAACTCCTACCTTTGGGTTCATTCGCGAGGGCCTGAAAACCACTGAACTACGCTACATGATTTAGAGCCCAGCTCTCTTGGCTGGAGATTACGACATGCTACTGGATGGAACACACCAGATAGCTTTTCAGGCTCTCCTGTGTCCTTGTACATGAGTCACGTGAAAGAGATCAAATTTACATTGGTGACATGGCATAGCAAGGAAACATGCGAGGCAGGAAACTAAAGCTGTTTACGGGTTCAATAACATGCTCCCACACTAACAGTTTCTCAATGATAGACACTTCCAGATTTGTTTTCTCTTTCAAGACCTGCAAAACGCTCTCCACACATCTGAAAGGTCACTCTTGACTCTAGAAGCAACAATCTGGATAGTCTTCTGTTATAGAAAGTTATACGGCATGAGGAGGCATAGGGCACACATGCAGGCCAAACAGACACTGCTAACTGAAAATCTCCGATCACGGGTTCGAGAGACACATGCACACCTGAAGTGCAGTCACAGGAACACTACTAGAACAACCTGTTACTGCAGTATTTGCAACACACCAGATTCCGTGGCACCAGTCCCTTATAGCAACAGGGTTATGCTGACTGACTGACACAAGGCTAGACAGTGCACATATTCCTGTACTCTCCTGGGAATAGTTACAGCAATGTTCCTAGCACAAAAACCCATGTTTCGCAATCGTTCGGCTCTGGCTCAGAATTACAAAAGCAATTCAAGCTGTAGTTCTCTAAAGTTTTGTTGACTCACCCTGGTACACCCAATTACTACAACACACATAAGGCCAATCCCCATGTAATCAGCCCCGCTTTGGCTGCCAGCAGGGATTTGAACCCAAGACCTCTCACATTCGAAGCACGAGTCTCTAGCATTAGTGCTAAAACACTAGACCTTGTAGCCGGCAGGTGCAATATATTTGTTATCCTCTCCTGTGGGCCTGCCACTAGAGGGGGACAAAGACCCATGTTGTCCTACTACAAGGCCCTCCCCCAGCCCACACACATCCATCTTTGCAAATACCAGGGTGTTTCGCTCACTGATGTGGGACTGTGAAGATAACATTTAGTTTGGGGCTGGCTTCAGAAACGCTTTGTTTCCCCTGCCACAGACAGAACTACTGTTCAATTCTATAGGCGGTTTCCCACATGGACAAAATTAGTATTTTTGCTCCAAGGCTTAAATCTGGATGCCACATTAAAAAAACTAAACAAAAAAACCCCAAAGAATCAAGCTTTTTTTTCCTAGCAGAGCTATTTAGACCTAAGAAATATAAGGATTTGTAACAGAAATCCTGATTCAGCTTTAATTCTAGCCTTGAGAATTGCACTGATAACAGAAATGCCAGGCAGTCATATTGTCAACATTGTTTGGAGTGAGGTTTTTTGGGGAGGATGGAGGAGTGAAGGCAGGGATGGCACAGAGATTATCTGTCCAAGAGTTCGTGTCTAGGATCACACAGGCATAAAGAAAACATTCTTGCCAGTTCAAGTGACCTTTGACATGAGCAGGTGGATGCAAGCTGTAATTGCAAGTTTCCCTGTAGAAATATCCAGCACACAGCGAGCCTGCTGCTGGTGCATCAGAAACGCCAGATTACCTTGTAAGAGAGCCAAGTCTGCAAATGAACCTGTTTCCCTCACTTACATGGCTGGTGAATTCACGGTCAGTTCCCCAGCTCCCCCGGGGAAGGGAAGGGAGCACCAGCTGTCTCACACCAGCAGCGAATATTACCCAACGATCCAACAGTAAAATTAGGTCAGTCCCAGAGAAAACCGTTAGCTTGCGATAATGGCTCACAGCCAAGAATCAGTATTAGAATCCACAGAAAAACAATTACACTGTGTATGACCCCCATCCCTCCTTCCCTGCCCCACAAGGTTACAACTAAATACAAAAGACAAAAGACACATAGTACTTTTTTTTTTTTTTTTTTTAAAGACTTGCAGTTTATGTTCTGCTTTGAAAAGAAAGAAAACCAAAGTTTGCATTCATAGGTTGATTGAGTTTAAGGCAAGATTGTGATCATCTAGTAGGACCTTCTGCATAATACACAGGGCATATAATTTCATCCAGTTATTCTCGTTTCAACCCCATAGCTTTGTTTGAGATGCTAGAGAATCTCTTTTAGGACTTCTAAAACATGAAAAATAATCTATTGGCTTCTCTGCTCCATGGACTTGAGCATTTTATAAAGAAACTCCCTAACTATTCCCCGAGTGTTAATAAGTAACATCTGCATCAGATACATTTCGCCATCTTGGTCAACACGCTAGTTCTGATGGGATTCCCTAATGCCAACACCACAGCAGGTCAATAACCAGCAGAAACCCTCCAGATCTGACCCTACTGGCTTAAAAGCCCCTGAACTTTTGGGACTTTGGAGAGCTAAGGTAGCAGCAGCCTCTTCAGAACAATTGTTGTTCCTATTTTGTTAGTGATAAGTCAGACATACTTGCTATGGAACAATGACCTGATTTTCCCTGAGGTGCTGAGCAGCCTCAATTCACGCTGAAGTCAAGATCTCAGCTTCTCAAGAGATCATCCAACAAGTCTTTAAAGGAAGAGCATCTTTGGAAGCAGGCTGGGTAACCTAGTGAGGAGGGCTTTAAACTAGGTTCACCGGGGGAAGGAGACAAAAGCCCCGAGGTAAGTGGGGAAGTGGGATACCGGGAGGAAGCACAAGTAGGTGAGTGCAAGAGGGGAGGGCTCCTGCCCCACACTGGGACAGCAGGACGATCGGTGAGTTATCTTAAATGCCTATACACAAATGCAAGAAGCCTGGGGAACAAGCAAGGAGAACTGGAAGTCCTGGCACAGTCAAGGAATTATGATGTAATTGGAATAACAGAGACTTGGTGGGATAACTCACATGATTGGAGTACTGTCATGGATGGATATAAACTGTTCAGGAAGGATAGGCAGGGCAGAAAAGGTGGGGGAGTTGCGTTGTATGTAAGAGAGCAGTATGACTGCTCAGAGCTCCAGTATGAAACTGCAGAAAAACCTGAGAGTCTCTGGATTAAATTTAGAAGTGGGAGCAACAAGGGTAATGTCGTGGTGGGAGTCTGCTACAGACCACCAGACCAGGGGGATGAGGTGGACGAGGCTTTCTTCCAGCAACTAACAGAAGTTACTAGATCACAGGCCCTGGTTCTCATGGGTGACTTTAATCACCCCGATATCTGCTGGGAGAGCAATACAGCGGTCCACAGACAATCCAGGAAGTTTTTGGAAAGTGTAGGGGACAATTTCCTGGTGCAAGTGCTGGAGGAACCAACTAGGGGAAAAGCTCTTCTTGACCTGCTGCTCACAAACAGGGAGGAAATAGTAGAGGAAGCAATAGTGGATGGGAACCTGGGAGGCAGTGACCATGAGATGGTTGAGTTCAGGATCCTGACACAAGGAAGAAAGGAGAGCAGTAGAACAGAGACCCTGGACTTCAGAAAAGCAGACTTTGACTCCCTCAGGGAACTGATGGGCAAGGTCCCCTGGGAGAATAACATGAGGGGGAAAGGAGTCGAGGAAAGCTGGCTGTATTTTAAAGAATCCTTATTGAGGTTGCAGGAACAAACCATCTCGAAGTGTAGAAAGAAAAGTAAATATGGCAGGCGACCAGCTTGGCTTAACAGTGAAATCCTTGCTCGTCTTAAAGACAAAAAAGCAGCTTACAAGAAGTGGAAGATTGGACAAATGACCAGGGAGGAGTATAAAAATATTGTTCAGGCATGCAGGAGTGAAATTAGGAAGGCCAAATCACACTTGGAGTTGCAGCTAGCCGGAGATGTTAGGAGTAACAAGAAGGGTTTCTTCAGGTATGTGAGCAACAAGAAGAAAGTCAAGGAAAGTGTGGGCCCCTTGCTGAATGAGGGAGGGAACCTAGTGACAGAGGATGTGGAGAAAGCTAGTGTACTCAATGCTTTTTTTGCCCCTGTCTTCACAGACAAGGTCAGCTCCCAGGCGGCTGCACTCCGCAGCACGGTATGGGGAGGAGGTGACCAGCCCTCTGTGGAGAAAGAAGTAGTTCGGGACTATTTAGAAAAGCTGGACGAACACAAGTCCATGGGGCCGGATGCACTGCATCCGAGGGTGCTAAAGGAGTTGGCCGATGTGATTGCAGAGCCATTGGCCATTATCTTTGACAAATCATGGCAATCGGGGGAGGTCCCGGATGACTGGAAAAAAGCTAATGTAGTGCCCATCTTTAAAAAAGGGAAGAAGGAAGATCCGGGGAACTACAGGCCAGTCAGTCTCACCTCAGTCCCTGGAAAAATCATGGAACAGGTCCTCAAGGAATCAATTCTGAACCACTTCAAGGAGGGGAAAGTGATCAGGAACAGTCAGCATGGATTCACCAAGGGCAAGTCATGCCTGACTAACCTAATTGCCTTCTATGATGAGATAACTGGCTCTGTGGATGAGGGGAAAGCAGTGGATGTGCTATTTCTTGACTTTAGCAAAGCTTTTGATACAGTCTCCCACAGTGTTCTTGCCAGCAAGTTAAGGAAGTATGGGCTGGATGAATGGACGGTAAGGTGGATAGAAAACTGGCTGGATGGTCGTCCTCAACGGGTAGTAATCAATGGCTCCATGTCTAGTTGGCAGCTGGTATCAAGTGGAGTGCCCCAAGGGTCGGTGCTGGGGCCGGTTTTGTTCAATATCTTCATCAACGATCTGGAGGATGGTGTGGACTGCACCCTTAGCAAGTTTGCAGATGACACTAAACTGGGAGGAGTGGTTGATACGCTGGAGGGTAGGGACAGGATACAGAGGGACCTAGACAAATTAGAGGATTGGGCCAAAAGAAATCTGATGAGGTTCAACAAGGACAAGTGCAGAATCCTGCACTTAGGACGGAAGAATCCCATGCACTGCTACAGACTAGGGACCAAATGGCTGGGCAGCAGTTCTGCAGAAAAGGACCTAGGGGTTACGGTGGACGAAAAGCTGAATATGAGTCAACAGTGTGCCCTTGTTGCCAAGAAGGCTAACGGCATTTTGGGCTGTATAAGTAGGGGCATTTCCAGCAGATCGAGGGACGTGATTATTCCCCTCTATTCGGCACTGGTGAGGCCTCATTTGGAGTACTGTGTCCAGTTTTGGGCCCCACGCTACAAGAAGGATGTGGATAAATTGGAAAGAGTCCAACGGAGGGCAACAAAAATGATTAGGGGGCTCGAGCACATGACTTATGAGGCGAGGCTGAGGGAACTGGGATTGTTTAGCCTGCAGAAGAGAAGAATGAGGGGGGATTTGATAGCTGCTTTCAACTACCTGAAAGGGGGTTCCAAAGAGGATGGATCTAGACTGTTCTCAGTGGTAGAAGATGACAGAACAAGGAGTAATGGTCTCAAGTTGCAGAGGGGGAGGTTTAGGTTGGATATTAGGAAAAACTTTTTCACTACTAGGGTGGTGAAGCACTGGAATGGGTTACCTAGGGAGGTGGTGGAATCTCCTTCCTTATAGGTTTTTAAGGTCAGGCTTGACAAAGCCCTGGCTGGGATGATCTAATTGGGTTTGATCCTGCTTTGAGCAGGGGGTTGGACTAGATGACCTCCTGAGGTCCCTTCCAACCCTGAGATTCTATGATTCTATGACTGGCAGCATCAGGACATCTCAGGTTGTTCTCACATAAGAATCTCTTCACTACCTCACTGATTTCAGGGTTCTGATTAGAGCTGGTTGGAACATTTCTGCATCCCACTCTCTCCTCTGAAAACTCAAACTTTTCTGGGAGAAGTCAAAAAGCAACACACCAGTCTCAGGTCAGTGCGGGAAGGCTGTGCATCATGGGAGATGTAGTCTCACTGGGAATCTCATCCCACTGAAGAGAAAGGGAGCACAAGGCATCCAAACAACAAATCCCATGAGGCACATAGCAGCATTTCTGTATTAAAACATTAAAACAAAAATGATCAGATCTATGAGGAGGGCAAATTCTAAAGTCAGGAGTTCTGCATCAAAAAGACTTTGCCTCCAGCAGCCAACTTCTCCAGCCCCACCGATGTTTTACATCCAAGGACCATTAGCAACAGCTCCCCAGCTGATCTCAGTGACGAAAAGACTTGAGACCAACTCATTCCTTGCGATGAGAGTGTCACAGACAGAAATGGAATGTGGTTTTCAGGCTAGCTCCTCCGGCTACACTTTCCAGAGTCGACACCCAATGAGAAGATGCCCCTAATGACAAGAGTAAATGTGTTTTTCCTCCATTCACATGCACAAAGCAATTTAATAGCAGGTAACAATACACTAGCAAATGCAGTTCCGATTCCTGAAGCAATAGGATCGGCCTCCAGGCTGAGTGCTTTCAATGAGTTCCAGAACTTGCCCTGATTTTCTAGCCAATTTAGCTCTCGGCACTTTCAAGACCATTGACCAGAGATGCTCACACAATAATAAAAATTGCTTCCTGGGCAGAACTGTAGCAGCCTCTCTCCTATAAAAGGTGTCCGGGCAAATTTCTGCACAGGCCATCAACTCTTCCCACCCAATCATTAACCCTTAGGAAACTCCCAGTGCCTCAAGCTTCTCCAGCTTAGGTTAAAGATGTTTAACTACGTGGATTTAGAATCAACAGCCCAGACAACCTCATACCCCCAAGACTCAGGTGCAAATGAAGAGCTCAACCACTTCCACAAATCTGCGCCCCCATCCGTTTGAGTGTCTTTACTGGGGGAGAGTGGCTGGGCCTGGGAGATGTATTGTTCCCCCATGGCTGTATTTCCTTCTTCAGTGACCTAAGGTCTGAGGGACAAGCACAGCCAGAATATGAGCTGGCTTGGTGGTAACAAGTTTAGGAAAAAGTTCCCAACTGTCAGGGTGGTTAAACACTGGAATAAACTGCCCAGAGAGGTTGTGGAATCTCCATCTCTGGAGATATTTAAGAGTAGGTTAGATAAATGTCCATTAGGGATGGTCTAGACAGTAATTGGTCCTGCCATGAGGGCAGGGGGCTGGACTCGATGACCTCTCGAGGTCCCTTCCAGCCCTAGAATCTATGAATCTATGCTGCTGTTGAGTGCAACTCTGAGCCTGCTGAACAGGTGGAAGAAGAGGACACCACTAGGAACCAGAGCTTCGGGATCTGCCATCCTTTGCAGGCAGGCCTGTGCCCTTTCCTTTCTGGGGTGTGGGAAAATAAAGCCCAGTCTCCAGCTGCACTGTGTAGTGTGTTTGTGAGTGAGTGATCTCCACGGGGACATGCTCACAGAGAGAGTCTCCCCTCACACACACACACCCCCTATGAGTGCTGATGAGCTAGCTTGGTGGTAAGAAGGTCAAGTTGATTTTTCTATTCAGTGGCTGCATTAACTAAATCCCTGCCCTAGGGAAATCCTGCCATTGATATAAACCTGTCGGCAAGCCTCAGCTCCCCTAGACATCAGGAAGTTTATGAGAAAGAGCCACCTTTCTGACTGAGGAAACCTTATGTGGACCCTCCCCATCCTTTGCTTTAGTTGGGGTGTTTTCCTACCCCTTCACCCACAAGTACCAGGGGTTTTCATTCAATGCCTGAGTCAACTCCCCCTGACATTTTACACCCATTAGGGAATAAACAGGCTGGAGATTTTTTAGTAAGTTAGAACAAAAAAAAAGGTGTCATGCCAGACTAGTGCAAAAACCTAATGAACCTCAAACAACTTGTGTTGCTTTACAGAGCCTGCTTCTGTGTGGATGGCTCTAAAGTCATTGATATTTATGCCGTATCAATAAGCTTACCTAGGCTGCCAAAGCTCAGAAATGCTAAGCTCCATGTCACTGCTCCATTCAGGACCGGCATACTCAATTCCAGGAAGAGAAAGCAGGTACGCTTTGCTTAGATCAACTTTTTTTTAAATTCCCCAGTAATGTGCAAGAACCTATCAGCCTTCATGCAAACCAGGACTGCTTTGGTCTTATACCAATAAGGCTTAAAAGGAAATGTTAATCTTTTAGCTGTGTTTGCAACAGAATGTAATACAAAAATAAAGACAGGTACACAGAGTACATTCTAACTTTACAAAGCAGCTACAAACTCTAGTATCTGTTTGTGCAGTGTAAGCACACTACAAGAAGTGCAATCCTTTGAAATGCTACTGAGAACCATACATTGCTGTTAAAAAATGCTATTAACCAAGAAGCATTGCAGAGGATAAACTCAAGTCTTTCTCGCGGTTCTTCCGCTCCATTAAATACAACATTCATATATTTATTACTACAATTTACTTGTATTGCAGTAGTACAGAGAGGTCCTAACCAAGATGACTGCCCCATTGTGCTCGGTGCTGTACAGACAGATGGTAAGAGACAGTCCCTGCCCCAAAGAATTTACAAGCTCAACAGACAAGATCTGCAAAAGGCAGGGAAGAAAACGGAAGCCCAAAGAGAAGCGACTTGCCAAAGGTTACCAAGCAGGTAAGTGGCAAGTCCAATTTTAGTGCCCTATCCTCTAGGCCACACTGCCTTACATTGAGCTTTTCTGACTCCCTCCCCCTTCTACTCCCCGCCTTACAATGAACTTATTGTAAAAGCTCATCTTGAGTGATGGAAGTAAATTGGGGGAGAGGGGGAACCCCCACAGAGAGAGAAAATGTCTCTTTTGGAAAACAAACGCAGTGCTGTAATATATCAAAATAATCCTGGGGTTCTTAGAGCTGCCAGTCTCCGGTACATCTTGGGCCACATTCATGACTATGCATTAAAAATGCCGGCTGCCAAAACCCGGTTTGGCCGACTGAAATGATCACTGCAGAGGAGAGGTTTCCACGACTGTCCGGAAATTTAACACCTACTGTTTTAGCCCAGGAATGTTATTCATGTCCCAGTGGGATCCAGGCAAGGTTGTACTGCCATGAGGAGATGGGCTATTTATTGAGCATTTAGCGAGAGTTTAAAGCGAGGCAACTTAGTATTTTTAATATTCACTGAAAGCACAGAGTTTACACCAGGCCTGCACAACATGGGGCCCGGGGGCCGCATGCGGCCCTCGTGGGCTCACTGTGCGGCCCGCGGGGGGGTGAGTAGGTGGGCTCACTGTGCGGCCCAAAATCTGGGACTGTGTCTGTTGGTCCTTTTTGCTGCTTGTCTCTGGACTGGGGGTTGTCCCAATGCTGCAAAGAGGGTGTTCCCAAAGGAAGTGCTTGCTTCTAACCCCCGAGGCCGTCAGTATGTCTGCTCTTCTCTAGTCAGCCCACTTGACAAGTTTGATTGTCCTTGGTCTGGTTCCCATCCCCTCTCTAAGGGTTGCACCTGTCTGGAGGTGCCTGCCTTCCACGCTTTCCTCATTCACACCTCATTCATTCAACAGGGCAATTGAATACAAAGTGGGGGGAAGATCTTATTCTACTTCTAGCAAAAAGACATTTTTCTTTTACCTTAATTATACTACCTTAGGGGCCTGCTATAACATATTACTAAGATTCAATACAAAGTCATATAAAAGTTATACAAAAATGTATAATGCAGAGATTTATCTACAACTGCATTGATTGACTGTTGTGTGCAGTAATATAGTGACCCCTGGGGGGGGGGGGGTGAAGAGGGGTGTGATGGTGGGTCCGAGCGGGGAGGGGACAGGTCCTATTTTACTGCTGTGATCTGGTCACCCTATGCGCGCTGTTTGTTTCCCCCTCTACAGGCTTCCACACCCCAGCGCTGGGGAAGGAGGGGTAGTTTCCGCGGGGCGGGCGGCGCTGGTGGGAGTGTTTCCGCGGGGCTCGGCCCTCAGCTTTTTTCTTTGGAGTAATATGGCCCTTGCTGATTTACGAGTTGTGCAGGCCTGGTTTACACACTTTCCCTAGATCACTAAAGTAGCTCACTCACTAAAACAGGCAGTGGCAACCTATTTAGCCCCCTCAAATTTGGCATCCATGAAAAGAACTGATTGTTTAGATAGTACTGGGTAGCACCCAGAGGTTAGTGCTTGGAAGTTAACTCATTAGTAGTACACAATGTTCTAAACTTATTAGCTGTAACTTACTCATGCAAGAAAACTGCAAGGCATCAACACAGATGACTAGTGAAACTGAGGGCATCAAGTTTTTGAGGCCCAACCTGGACACTTTAAAGAAGTCTGATTTTTCAGAAGGCGCTCATCCTTCAGCCTCCGGGAACCAGGCTGTCTGAAGGTGTCGCAAGCTGCACACCTACAAGATCGATGCACTCAGAATCGAGTGCGATTCTGATTCTCAGACTTCAACGAGAAGCTGTTGAACTTGAATTGATATGCAAACTAGATACCATCAACTCAGGATTAAAATAGGAGACTTGCAATGGCTTGGCCATTACGTTAATTGAATCTATTTCCCTTAAGTTAACGATCCTCATTCACACCTGTGTGTCAACTGTCCACATTGGCCATCTTGTTTATCACTTCAAAGGTTTTTCTTCCCCTGCTGTTATGGTTCCTCTCAATTAATTAGCCTCTTACGGTTGGTTTATGCACTTCCACCTTATCATGTTTCTCTGACTGTATAAATATCTGTCTACTGTATGTTTCATTCCATGCATCCGATGAAGTGGGTTCTAACCCACGAAAGCTTATGCTGAAATAAATTTCTTAGTCTCTAAGGTGCCACGAGTATTTCTTTCTTTATTTTCTTTTTGCTGACACAGACTAACACAGCTACTACACTGTAACCTATCAGAATCGCTCGTCACTTTGGAAAAATCTTCACCTGAAATCATCCCTGGTGATAGGACTGGGCTAAAGCAGATGTGTGAGTTATTCGCACAGCATGATGGTCGGCTGAGTCGCTTTCTTCAAACCAAACAGACACAAGGGGAAAGAGAGGAAAGGAAAATGAAGGGACAAAGAAATGACTCCTTCTGGGCTGGCTGGATTGGCTGTTGTCAGGGGCAACCCAAGGTCCTGTGTGTAGGGCCTGTCCTAGGTGTTTTGCCGCCTCAGGGCAGAAAGTGTTTTTGGTGCCCCACACAGAAGCGGCTGAGCAAAAACCAACCCCCTCCAACTTGGCATCCCCGGGATGCTGATTTGGTGCCCTCTGGAAGTTGGCACGCTGAACGCCCATCCCTAAGGCTGGCCCTGCCTGTCTGGAATAGGACCCTGGTGGGAGTGGACAGGGTTGCTCTTTGGTGTCTCTGTCCTTCTCAGAGAGACCTCAATGGATAGTTGTGGAGGCCAGTGCCTCTTCCTAACGAGCTCTCAGGCATGGGGTCCTGCAGGGCACTGTTCTGCCACCCTCCTGTTTAACGGGTAGGTGAGGGCTCGTCAGGAGTCACGGGTTTTCAGCACGCTGATGGCACCCAACCGTAGGTCTCTAGCTCATCCAGCTTGGACAAAGCAGTGCCGCACTCAGGCCGCGCCGGGCTGACAGGAGAGCATTGAGCTTTCTAATCTGCACTGGCTGCCTGCTGCTCTGCAGGTGGAGTTTAAGGTTGCAACCAACACCTTAAAAGCCCTAAATGGCCTGGGACTGGTCTCTCTGAGGGATGACCTCTCTACCCCCTAGCCAGACTGCTGCAGCCAGCCGTGGTGCCCAAAGGTGGACCCCTGTCATTGTCAAAGAGAGCATGGCAGCTGGCAGGGCATTCTCGGTGAGGGTTCTGGGACTGAAATTTGCTGCCCCCCCCCCCCCCTTTAGTCCACAGCCTTCTGAATTTGGTGACTTTCCAGGCCTGCTTCGTTACTGCATGAGGAACGATGCTCTCCCCTATGCTGGTGTAATTCCAATGAAGTCAGTAGAGCTGCAACCCCTTTACATCAGCGTCAGATAAGATCAGAATGGGACCCTGGCTTCATGTTCAAGACAACGGACTTGAATTCATAGAATCATAGAATCTCAGGGTTGGAAGGGACCTTAGGAGGTCATCTAGTCCAACCCCCTGCTCAAAGCAGGACCAATCCCCAATGTTTGCCCCAGATCCCTAAATGGCCCCCTCAAGGATTGAACTCACAACCCTGGGTTTAGCAGGCCAATGCTCAAACCACTGAGCTATCCCTCCCCCCCGATCTGGGTTCTGTTATTGGCTACAGACTTGCTGCGTGACCTCAAGCAAATCGCTCGAGCGCTCTGACTCCCTCCGCCCTCCATCATCTGTAAAACGGGGTCAGTACTTCCCTAGCTCACAGAGACGTTGTGAGGTTAAATTCAGAACAGTTAGTGAGACGCTCAGATAAGACAATGATGAGGGCGGCAAAAAAACATCTAAACAAACCCACCCTGAGGCAGGGCACGTGATCACTAGCATGTATTTGCATAGACCACATTCGCTGTAGAGTCTTTGTTTGGCGGCATACCACAGCGCCTGGCGTTCAGATACACGCAGACCCTGCTTTGCGTGATGGATGGAGGGCTGACAAGCGTGCTACCTCCAGAGCCTTCTGCGAGGTGTGGTGGAGCAAGAAGTCCTTCTGCATTGGGGGGGACTGGGACTGTAAGTGGGTGCAGGCCTATGCACAAAGTTCTTCTTCCAGAAACCGTGTGTCTAACAGGTCAGTTCTCAGCAAGTGCCTCTTGCCAAGATACTTTTGAATGCACAACTAAAGTCAAAAAACCATGGATTTCTTGGAGGTAAAGTCAGAATCTTGTTGCCGACTCGCTGAACAATACGCTTCAGTGTTCACTTCAAATGACACATCAAGCACAGAATTCCTATGGGGAGCCTGCAGACTTTGCTTAATATAGAACAAAAAATAAAATGTTTACTGTAATAAAAGAGCTGCCTCCTCTTATTTGCACAAGAGAAGTGACATTAGCATTTCAAGGGAGTGCAAAATGTAAGTGAGCTAAACAGGTATGTCCTGTTCATGAGCAAAATCATTGTTTAAATATTAAGGAAAGCACTCCCCATTCGGCATATGCTAAGCGCTTTTGCATCTGGTTGCATTGTCATTCATGCCTTCAGTTTAGAATTTTGCACAGACAAATACTTGCTATGCCAGCGATAATCCCTATAATAAGCACATCCATTCTCTCACACATCCTTAGGATGGAAATGCAGGTTGTTTGCAAAAATGTCATAATCCTGTCTTAAGCTGTGCAGCTGCTGTGATACATGGAGAAAATATTTGGGTGCTAATCAGCAAGAACAATCACTCCTCTAAAAAAAATATCGGGGATAATATATATTTATGAACTTAAGTGAGAAGAACAAAATATATGGTATCTTTTCCACAGAGGAGCATGAATGCTTTGTTGCTCACTCTCATAAGATTATTAAATCTGATAAGCAAAAATTATTTGTAGGGCTGTCAAACAATTGAATTAATCATGATTAATCGAGGGATAAAAATACAATGGTGATTAATTGCAGTTTTGATAGCACTGTTAAACAATAGAATACCAATTATTTAAATATTTTCGCATGTTTTCTACATTTTCAATATATGGATTTCAATTACAACAGAGAATACAAGTGTACAGTGCTCACTTTATATTATTTTTATTACAAATATTTGCACTGTAAAGACGACAAACATAAGAAATAGTATTTTCAATTCACCTCATACAAGTACTGTAGCGCAGTCTCCTTATTGTGAAAGTGCAACTTACAAATGTAGATTTATTTTTTTTTACATAACCACACAAAACCAAAACAATGTAAAACTTTAGAGCCTACAAGTCCATTTAGTCCTACTACTTGTTCAGCGAATCGCTCAAACAAGTTTCTTTACATTTATGGGAGAGAATGCTGCCGGCTTATTTACAATCTCAGCTGAAAGCGAGAACAGGCATTTGCATGGCACTGTTGTAGCCGGTGTCGCAAGGTATTACATGTGAGATATGCTAAACATTTGTATGCCCCTTCATGCTTCGATCACCATTCCAGGGGACATGCTTTCCATGCTGACGGGTTCTGCTCGGTAACTATCTAATCCAAAGCAGTGCGGACAGATGCACGTTCATTTTCATCATCTGAGTCAGATGCCATCAACAGAGGGTTGATCTTTTTTTGGTGGTTCGGGTTCTGTAGTTTCCAAATCAGAGTGTTGCTCTTTTAAGACTTCTGACAGCATGTTCCACACCTCGTACCTCTCAGATTTTGGAAGGCACTTCAGATTCTTAAACTTTAGGTCGAGTGCTGTCGTTATCTTTAGAAATCTGACATTGGTACCTTCTTTGCTTTTTGCCAAATCTGCACTGAAAGTGTTCTTAAATTGAAGAACATATGCTGGGTCATCATCCAAGACGGCCATAACATGAAATATATGGCAGAATGCAGGTAAAACCATGGAGCAGGCGACATATAATTCTTCACCACGGAACTGAGTCACAAATGTAATTAACACTTTTTTTTTTTTTTTTTTTTTTAACAAGCATCATCAGCATGGAAGCATGTCTTCTGGAATGGTGGCCGAAGCACGACGGGGCGTGCAAATGTTTAGCATATCCGGCACACAAATACCTCACAATGCAGCTACAAAAGTGACTTGTGAACGCCTGTTCTCACTTTCAGGTGACATTGTAAATAAGAAGTGGGTAGCATTAACTTCTGTAAATGTAAACAAACTTGTTTGTCTTAGCGATTGGCTGAACAAGAAGTAGGACTAAATGGACTTGTAGCCTCTAAAGTTTTACATTGTTTTGGTTTTGAGTGCTGCTATATAACAAAAAAAAAACAACAACTACATTTGTAAGTTGCACTTTCATGACAAAGGCTGTAGTACAGTTCTTGTAGCAGGTGAACTGAAAAATACTCAGACTCAGACTTCAAGGTCAAAGGGGACCACTACGATCATCTAGTCTGACCTCCTGCACAACGCAGGCCAAAGAATCTCACCCACCCACTCCTGCAATAATCCTCTCACCTATGTCTGAGCTACTGAAGTCCTCAAATCATGGTTTAAAGACTTCAATACTATTTCTTTATCTTCTTTACGGTGCAAATATTTGTAATCAAAAATAATAATAGTAAGTGAGCACTGTGCACTTTGTATTCTGTGTTGTAATTGAAATCAATATATTTGAAAATGTAGAAAAACATCCAAAAATATTTATAATAAATTTAAATGGGTATTCTATTATTGTTTAACAGGGCGATTAAAACTGATTAATCATGATTCATTTTTTAATCCAGTTAATTCGTTTTTAGTTAATTGCTTGAGTTAACTGTGATTGACAGCCCTAATTATTTGCAAAAAAATGCGCTACTCAAGGAAATATGGGCTACTTTTTGCCTCTGCTGTTAGATCCTTCACACTTCTCATAGTCTGGAAGCTGAACTGGGCAGTAGGAGGAATTTAGGAGTAGCATACTAGTAAATTACAAGTGGCTGACAAAAGCCAAGAGGATTCAAGCAGTGCGTGATGCCAGGATACTCAGCAAGACCATCACTTTCACTGGAAGTAAAAGGAGGTTACTCCATGCCAATTTGCACTGTTTATTCAGGAGTGACTGATCTCTCCTGCCTGAAGGACAGTTCATCTCCCCCATCCTCACAAGCAAGGGTGTGGATGGAGGAGATGGACATGCGCACACACAATTTCTTCTTCAAGTCAAATCTTTGTCACCGTCAATGACACCAGTCACAATTCAGTCCTGCTGGTCGGTATATTAACATATTTGGATACGCACACAAAGCCAAATCTAAAATTGAGGGTATTTCTACTGTTGGATCCTTTTAGCTCAGCCCCCACATCTTACTAAGTGACTGTGTAACTTTTAGGATGATCAAAAGCCATTTTCTAATGTGCTTCCAATTATTCTCAGAACCTAAGCAAAATGCCGTGTCATACATAGTGTGACTTTGCACAGACCACTACAAGAGGGCAAGATTTGTTAACAAGGGTGGGGAACTGTTGACCATGGGTTATCAATGTGAGGGTCATAAACCCTTCCCTTTTCAGGGGACCCTGAAACTTTCTGTTGCCACATAGAATCATGGTATGGCAAAGGCCACAAAACAATGCTTCAGGCTAATCCTAGGAGGCCGTTTCAGTCATGTTCCTACCATCACCGGATGCCGACATGGAAGTTCAGAGGCTTTGACAATAATCCCTATTTAGAGAGTGAGGATAGAAGTATCCCATATGATGTACACATAGGCCCCTAGAGCCACATCATCTTGAGTTCCAGTCATGTAGGACATCACAACCCAAGTAAGGCAGAGGCCTGATCAGTGCTCGTAGGGATGTCTTTGGGGGTGGGTGGGGAGAAAGGGGAGGCACTATGATCTTCGAGACATGATGCCAACAAGTCAGTACTTGGCATTATCCTAGCTTAGGATGAAAAATAAATAAATAAAATCAATGCCCCGCGTGGTGTTGGGGGGCACTTCTATGCTACTGGAACCATAGCAGGAACAAAGGTGACCAGGCATTTAACTGAGGTACAGATCACCTGTGGTCATTCAGGATACCATGGCTTCCTCCCTGCATGCCAGAGGGGAGCAGTCCTGGAATCCTAGTCGAATCCCATCCCAACAAGAGTCCATAATTAAATCCTGCCAACTAAACTTTCTCCTGAACCTGGCACCCTCCTTCACTTCCCACCCTACCCCATCCTGCAGCTAGGTGCCACATTCCAAACCCTTATACGGCTGTATTTCAGGATCACATGAAGCGAGCCCAGCGCAGGCGTGTGTATCTGTATTCCCACACATATACCCCAGGGGATCCTCAGGGATTGGGGATGGGGAATACAGACCTCATTATCACAGTCCCCATTGTGCTTGCCTCATTTCACTTTCTATCTGGAGTCATTTGATTTTAACGGGGCTCCTCCCCTGCTGAATAGCAATGAGCAATTAGCCTTCACTTGACCCCATTCCCCATCTGGCATTTTAGGCCTGGAGGGAAAACAAGCAGAGGTTAAATGAGATGGTTTCCTGGGAGGCTCAGAGGATCCAGAACCTGAAGCACGGCCAGAGGGTTTGTCCTGTAGCGTAGCAAAGCAATGACATCTAGAGAGACACAGCATGAGCTGTCTTATTTGGCCCTGAGGAAGTACAGCATGGAAATATCGCACCGCCCCATAGGGATATCTGACACCCGGCCTGTCACCCCCATGATCATTGCCCCTTGCAACAAGCACTTAAAATTCCTTTACCGAGACATCATTTGGTTCCTAGCACTAATTCAACACTCCCGAGAGGAGGGCCACAGGAAAGATGCCAGAGCTGCTCAGCCTCACAAGTCTAGGCGTTGAGATGGGCTAGGCTAATGTAACCACTAGCTTCCTCCCTCCCTACTACATCCTGGGCTTCCTCGCAGGAGGGACGGGGAATCAGATACAGGGCAACAGCAGCAAGCTGGCAGAAATAAAAAGGGGAGGGTGCAGGAGATCCTCAGGGCAGCCCCTCTTCCAATGGCCACCCGCTGTTTGGACAGATGTTACAACTTCCCCTCTGCACCTGTGGCTCAGTCACAGCTGTGGGAAGTGTCGGAAGGGCTCAGCACAGCTTCCTGCCTTCTGCCGATGTGCATACAAGACAGGACACACGCCTGCATCCCAGGCAGAAAGGGAGATGAGAGCTCTGTTTGTGTCGGACTGAAAGGAAGTAGTGGGGGCAAAAAGGTCCCTAGAGAGGAAAGCTGAACACCACAGCAGGCACAGCTTTTCACTTAGAATTAACTTGCCGAATTATAAATATTTCCCTCTCTCAGCTCCCCCTCGGGCTCGCTTATTGCTGCCTCCCAGTTTAAAGACCCCTCTCAATTAAGTGCAGCAGAACCTCATTAACTCACGCTAACCACCAGGCAAACTCATCGTAGATCACTTAATACGGCAACTTGGTGAGCAAAGGAGCAAGTACAGTAGAAGCACAAGGACAATCCAGCACAACATGGACTTCCGTCAGGTATCTGTAGAGGGTCGCTGAGCTGTAATGATTCAGGGCAAATGCCTGCAGTACACCAGTAACTGTGCTTTAGTGTACTCTGTGACAGTGAAGAAGCCCCACAGTCAAGAGCAGAGCCAGCTCATAAGTCTTCACTGAGCGTCTTCCCTGCGTGTGAATTTTTGGGTGTGACTATTAGCAGAACGCATACGAGTGAGATCTTACTGCGGAGCACAGTGGTTCCCATGCAACGTTTCACATAAATTTCACACAATGCTTCTCAGGAGTAATGGGATGGATTAACGGCAATGCAGTGACTCAGACGAATGCAGAACACGCGCTCAGCAACTGCTCACAAAAGGCTCTGCAGAGCCCACAGACCCCCTCACCCACCCCCAGACTGGGAGGAACTGGACATGTGAAGCTGCATTTCAGCTTTCATTAAATAGCAGTAGTAAGTTCCTAGCCCTTTCCCCTGGGAAGATCACTTGGAAATGGAAAGGGATATGAACAATGGCAGTTGCTGAAAATAACCAGCAGATGGGCTCCACACCTGCAAGAGGTGGCTGGAGGCCACCTATATATCCCCTCCCATCACATACCCCTATAGAAAATGAGACCGCGACATCTGGATGTACCCTACAAATTAACCTCCTTAAAAGTCTTCAGGCCTCACTTGTACTATGCAGGGTGGAAACAGCAGAGAGGAATCAATTATGTTGGGGGATGGAAACAAGGCAAAAGGGGGTTTTGAAGGCCTGCCTAAAAATGCCATGTTCAGCTTTCCACCCATCAGTACCATCTTACTAAGAAGGGAAACGCTGGGCAGAACACAGGGGCCATGGGAACTTTGGTTTAGATGCACATGGCAACTTCTCACTGTACAGCACCTCTACGTTCTGCATCAGCATGAGGCCAGCTCTAGCTGTAGAACTGGAATCCATGATCTCTTGTCTGACCGAAGTAGCAACAGCTGATAAAAGGAGGGGTTGCCTAGTCTTTCCCCTCGGCTGCAATAGCAACCTTTCTGTCGCTGCAGATTAATGTAAGGAAAGAATTGCAGACATGAATCACACTGGTGCTAATTGTCCGTATAATTATAAAGAACAGATGGAGGAACAGAAGAAATTCAGGGTATAGAAAGCCACTCTGCCAGTGATTCTATTCACTGTGTGATCTCAATAGGTAGGTTGTACATATGCTCTTGTGAATGCAGAGGATATACTAGGAGACTGCTGTCTAAACGTGTCCAGCTGGCTAGCTCCTGAATTCCTTAAGGTTCTCACTTGTTCATTTTCTTTAATAACCTCTTCGGACAATGCCTTTGCTCTCCCTTCCTTAGATGGATGGAGTGAGGATATTTGTAGGTGTTCCTTTAAATTCACTAGGCGAGTGTAAAGTGGTTGCACAGGTCCCTCCTCCTTTAGGGAAAGCTTCCTTCTCTTGTGCTTTTTAAAAGCTAGGCCAGATCCCAATCTAACACTCAGAATTCAGGGTCATTTTGTTGCTTACTAAGAACTGCTGTTTTAAGACAAACAATAGGTGAATTACTGTACATTAAAGACTATGTAGCATAATTAGTTTGTTTCAATTTGTAATATTTACTGTAAAGCATTTCAGGTAATTGATCCATCTGTCACCCCCATGGTGTTTGTTGCAAAAATTTTAGGACATAAAAACTACCAAACCTATCTGGTCAACATGCTTGTTGCTCTCTGTCTCCTGTATCCTTTTAAATTTCTTTCCATTCGGGCTTCCAGTGATTTGGCAAATGAAGATGAAATGGACTAGGATCCAAATGAGCTCTTGCACAGTGCTGTCGCTCTCTGCCTGCTTCGCAGTGTGAAATTGAGATACTGTGAGCGCGCTGTTTCACACCATGGCCGAAGTCATTGGTAACTGCTACTGTACAAGCCTAATTAACAAACCTAGTCAATCTCGTTCCCTCAGGGGAAACAGAAATGAGATTAGGTGCCTCATTAGCACTTCCAGGGGAAGGTCAATAGTTCGTATGCCCTGGTGGATGTGCACTGGCAGGGCAGTGGGTGACACTTTTGTTTTCATCATATGCCACATCTTATAAATGAGGTGCCGCTTTGCTACAAATGTGATTTGAATTTTAATCTCCTCTATACACCCCATTCACATCTCCCACCACCTGGGGCATTTTGTATCCTTTTTGCTGATTCTGCTGCAGGAGACAAGAACGTTCTCCCAGCAAAAACAACGAGGAGTCCCTGTGGCACCTTAGAGACCAACAAATTTCCACTTCCAGCTTAATTGAATTGGCCTCGTTAGCACTGACCCCCCACTTGGTAAGGCAACTCCCATCTTTTTGTGTGCTGTAATATATATACTGCTTACTGTATTTTCCACTCCATGCATCTGATGAAGTGGGTTTTAGCCCACAAAAGGTTATGCCCAAATAAATGTGTTAGTCTCTAAAGTGCCACAAGGACTCCTCGTTGTTTTTGCTGATACAGACTAACATGGCTACCAATAGCGCAGCCAGGTCCGGAGCGCAGGGGGAGCGGCGCTTTAAAATGGCGCCTCCCCCTGTACTCACCCAGCGGCGCTCTGGGTCTTCGGCGGCGGGTCCTCACTCGCTCCGGGTCTTCGGTGGTACTCGCCGCCGAAATGCCGCTGAAGACCCTGAGCGCCGCCTGGTGAGTGCAAGAAGCGGCGCTTAAAAAGAAGCGGCGCCTTTTTTTAGCGCTGCTAAAAAAAAGGCACTGCTTCCTATTTAAGGCGCCGCTCCTGCTCACAGGGGGAGCGGCCGCTCTCCCTGCTCCCCCCGTGGCTACGCTACTGATGGCAACCACTCTGAAACCTGTCTCCCAGCAAGTCACCGCCACTTACTTTCTTACCACTCTGCATCAACGGCTCGCAGCTGCTTGTTCTCTAGGCATTCCTAAAGCACCCAGCACCACAGCAGCTTAGTGATAAGCACAAAAGAGTTTGGCCCACCACCCTGTTCAGAACTTGTAGAGTCTCGTTCGCCATGACACGCACTCATTCAAAATCTGGGCCATCATCCGGGCTCCTCCTAAAGCGGTCTTTCATTCTGACATTCGCAGCAGTTCTACAACAAACACCTCACCCCAACCTGCAAAGAATTTAGAAAACTATACCAGCAGCAACATGGTAAGAATAAAGACTACCCTGAAGTTCCCTTCCGTTTTCTAACTATCACCCTCGTCCTCAGATCAAAGCTTCAGACAACTCCCTTCAGACACCCAGATCCCAACACGACTGAACGGCGCTGCCCTTTGGCCACAGCACTTCCACGGAGCAGTGAACCCAAGACGTTTTGTTTCTGGCAAGTGCTAAATTAGCATCTCCAAAATGAACAAAAGCCAGGCCTGGAGAAGGGAGGAGAAGCAGCTGTGCTGCTATGAACTGACTAACTGCCGTGTCTGCCCGTAATACCCTTTGCCTGACAAGTACAGCACAGACAGCCTGCGTTGTGATCGTGGTGGATTTGGACCTGCTCTGTAATAATTTATGAACACCGTATATTGCCCTGTTTATTGGGATATTTACTGTATGAATTCATTGGGCTAACTCAAGAGACAGCTGTCTGGAGAAACAGGCAGAAGGGAAAAGAATGGCTCAAGACAGCCACCACCTTGGGAGGGGGTGGGGGGAGAGAGGGATAGCTCAGTGGTTTGGGCATTGGCCTGCTAAATCCAGGGTTGTGAGTTCAATCCTTGAGGGGGCCATTTAGGGATCTGGGGCAAAAATTGTGGATTGGTCCTGCTTTGAGCAGGGGGTTGGACTAGATGACCTCCTAAGGTCCCTTCCAACCCTGATATTCTATGATATACTTGAGAGATGCTACAGGACAAGGCCAGAACTACTAACTTTGATGATTTCACCTCCCTTTCCAGCCAACCTGCCAAACTGGTTTAGATCAGGAAGGATTCAAAGCCCAAGAACAAAAGTACTATAAGCAGCGTTTAAAAAGGGCCTCTCCAGAGAAAGGGGGAACCAGACTGAGACGCAGGCACCTCCTGGGGTGTCTGGGGTGGTCAGGCCTGCGCACGTTGCCATCAGGGGATGGTAAAGCCTTTAGATAACACAGGCTATTGTAAAAACCAAAAACACGCACCATTTTTCTCTAAGTGATTTGTTCCTACTTCTAAAACAAACAATGCTTTGCTTTAAGAAGGCTGTCTGGGCAGTATACGCCACTGGCCACAGATTCCCAAAGGAAAGAACTGCACATACACAAACTCAGTCAGACTTGCAGGGTAAGAACAGCTGGTACAGCAGATCCGGGCCTGATCTGCTCGGAAGGGGACCGAGATGTAGCTAGCCCTGCAACTCTGACAGTGGCATCCCTCGACATACAGTCAAATATCTAGGTACTTATATGGATCCCTTCACGGTGCTATGAGAGCACTATGTAGCAATCCAGCCACTGAAGTCTTAAAGAGCTTGACGTTTAAGAAAAACAGCCAATATTTTAGAACATGAATTAAAAGTAGCTTCAGGTACATCACCTGCCTCTGAGTTTCTCTGCAAATATCTTGCAGCTTTGCAATCACATTCTTTCTTTGCCGACTAATTTCCCTCTCCCATGTTGCTCTTGAAAGACCCAAACAAAAGAAGCGAGCGCAGAGTGAAACTGACTACATACCAAATGCTGACAAATTCACAAAGCAAACTGAAACTGAGATACATTCCCCCCTTTCCTCCATTATCTTTCAGTGTCGCCAACTCAGATTTGTAACAAAAATACGTTCGGAAAAAAAAAAAAAGTGTTCAGACAGCAGCATGTATGATTTTTAAACTGACAGGATCAAATTCTCAAGTGGTTTAAAACTGGCACTGTTCCACTGAAGTTAGTGGAACTGTGCCAGGTTTGCACTAGCAGAGAATTTTGCCCACATTGGCCCTCTAAATATTTAGCTTCACCCCAGCCACTTAGTTTCAGAAGGTGTCCATTTAATCAACATGCAACTAATGATGTTCTCCACTACAACTGCAAATGCTTCTGAACCGATACTGCTAGCACAAGTGTTGTGGAGAAGTGCTGAAATTTAATAGGATTGCTCCTTGATCTGATAACCTCAGCATCAGATCAGCACGTTGCATTATGCACCAGTCTATTTTTTCTAATACTAACACACACACACACACACACTCCTTGCTTTTCCCAAGGTTTAAAAATTATGCTAACAATAAGTAAATACAGCATGACCAGATGCCTTCATGGTCAGATGGTTCATTGTTTGAAAAGCTTCAGTTTAAAATCCAAAAGATTGCTAACAGATGCAGTTTTTGGCTGGAGACTGGGAAAAACCTCTCTCAAACAAAAGAGTGTGTTGTGATTGGAACTAAAAAGGGAATTACCTTTAAAGATAAGAACTACAAACATTTCCTATTGAAAAACACCCCCAGCCATGTAAACAGCCATTTTCTGTACCTTGCAGTGAGAAAAGTTAAAATATCATCTGCAAAATGCTGCATCTGACATAATATTTCAACCTGTTGTAGCAACAACAATTGTAGGCACATACAAGATGCAAACGGGCCGTGAAATGTTTTTCATTCAACCCAGATGACCAAACAGGGCAAAATTCCAAGTGATTTTTTTTTAATATCTTCTTTGTCAGTCTCCAGTACCACAGTGAAAATGGTTTTCAAGTGAAGGAGATACAGGTATCTTGCCAAACTACCTAAATGAGCCACCGGATAAAGATATGAACACAATTGTTGTCTGGAATATGAAGATCCCCAGAGATGCAGGTGAAAGGCCCTTAGACAGGAAAAAAAGGCCATTGGGGCGGGGGGGGGGGGGGGGGGAGAAATCATTTGAGAATCATCCACTTTTCTATTTACCTCATTCTTCTTCAAAATCCCCTCTGCACTTAGTTGTTTCCAGTTTATACTACAGTAGAATCCTGACTTGAGAGTTTAGATTTCAAATGTAGGCTTTAAATGCACACTGTTCAATATTTCACTTATTTGCACCTGATATTAATTGCACTAAGAGGTCTTTGCACTTTCAAAAATCACCTAATACTGCTCCAAGTCTCTTCAGCTCAGGTTTCATTTCTTCCCAACCCCCACTCTGCTTTTACAAATGCTGTATGTGACCAGAGAGCTAGTTTTAAAAAGTCACAGCGCTACTGTATTTGTTACAGCAGATTCTAGCTAGCAGCCCATTCCACATGGTTATGTGGGATCAGGTTCTGCATGAACCCGGCATTTCCCCATCTGACTTGGGAGCTCTTCAAGAGTTTAAAGTTTGTACTTCAGCTGAAATGAGCCATGATGTTTTGCAATTAAGAGGTGCTACGGAATAAGTGTTATTTATTTACTCACTTTGTAACTGGGACTTCTCTGCTGTAGGGTCATCTTGAAGCACTCTCTTTTCAGTGGAAATAAACTCATTCCCTCTAACCTGACCTCATAGCCAAAAAACTTAAAAGCTGGACTCGTTCCCCTTCCAGCCCCACACTTTCTAACAATGTCCTTTCTAGGAGAAAGGGAACAGCAGAGAAGAAAGTGTTTTAGATTAGTTATAAAACAAGTCTTTGTCCGATTCTATTACTTTTATTTGTATTTTATCCTTCCATTGATGCATTTCCATATCCTCTTTTCCCTTCTTTATTATAGCCATACACTGGACTGACAACTTCAAAGGATCTTTCTACAATAATCCTTAAATCCCTCTCCTGATCCGAGTGCTGCATGACTGTTCTATTTAATACATGCTCCACTCCCTGTTTGGGTCACTGCCCACAGACTTGCTATTGTACATAACATGGCTTTTTCCTTTTCCACACCCCCTACCATGGCTCCCATTAAATAATCAATTCAAATCCCTCTTAGTTGGGTTGCTTTGTTTTTCATCGGCTGCCATCTTGTGATACTTCCAGCACCATCAGTTTAGGAATCAGTCAAAGCAGCCAGTTGTGAGAGAGCCAGAAAACCCTGTGAATCCAAGATGGTGGCTACAGCTGCTGCAAGTCAGCAGAAGCAGCTGCCGTGCTGGGACCGTCCTGTGGCCAGGTTGTGTGGGTACCGACAGGATCGTGCAAAGCCTCGCTCCCACCCCAAGGGTTACACCTCCGCTTTCAAGTGAGGGCGCGGTGCAGTCTCACATGATGTCATTGGTTGCCGGCCAATCGGAGCTGCGGGGACGGTGCTGATGGCGGGGGCAGCGCACAGAGCTGCCTCCCCCCACTCCCGGGGGGGCCACAGAGACATGCCAGCAGCCAGCCACTTCCAGGAGTGGGGTGGGGCCATGGCAGGCAGCCTGCTTGAGCCCCGCTGTGCTGCTGGACTTTTACTGGCCCAGAGATCCTGATCAACTGGTTGGTGACCACTGTTCTAGAATCTATACCTACCTGTTAAAGCATTTGTACACACAATTTCAGTCATTTTAGTGATAGAGGGATGGGAAAACCAGCAGCATTTATTCCCTCCCGCAGATCTACTACATATTTACTTGGAAAGAAGATTCCTCACATGCTCTGTGGCTAACGCAGATTGTCAGGGTTGTCGCATGTTGAGAGTGGGAGTGGCTACGAACTACCAGATTAGGGAGGAGAGCAGGGTACCTGAATGTAACCCAGGATTGCTGGAATCTGATTGCTCCACAGGATTACATTTTTAAGACCCAATATATTTTTGTGATCGGTTACTTTAAAAATCCTTGTGAAGTCAAACTGTTGCACGCAATTTGTAAAACGTGCATGTGCTGGAACAGGGAATGAAGAGAGAGTACGTTAGTCCCAGCAAAACCATACTCCAACAGATTAGATAACACGTAGGCTCCATACACCATATAATTATAGGGCTGTGCTTGATTTAAGACTTAATTGCGCCTGTGCTTATCCAGATGTGCTAGTGTATGACACCATCGAACCTGGAGGCAGTGATGAACCAGCATTTTCTTCTTGCTGGTTAAATTAATAGGCACAGTTCTTAACTTCTCTTCTCCCCTCAAAATTAAGCCAGAGACATTTTAGTCCTATTGTACGATAGATTTCAATGTTATTTACTAGAGGCTTCAAACTTAATCCTACAAGAGCAGTATAAGCCTTCTGTTGGCCTAACATCACGAAGGAAAGGGTTGGTGCCATTGAATAGTATGTAGTATGAGTGTTATGCCTTTAAAAAGAGAGAGGATGCAATTTACGAGAGGACCCCAGAAATCTCTGGTATTTCAGGGCCAACTTTTACAGCAAGGTTGAAAAATTACTGGTATGCCATGGATCCACCACTGAACTGCTGGCATCGGCGAGGAGTCCAGTTGTCAAATTCCATGACCCCTGGCATTCTAGAACGCCATGGCCAGACACGAGCTCACCACCTCACAAGATTTAATCCTTTCAGGGGACTTCTCTATAAAGCATTGTCCAAAATTGAAAAAAACCAAACAAACCATGTTTGGGTGCATCGCAGAGCCATGGAAGCCATCACTGGAGGTGAGTTTTATGGAACAAGGAGAAGAATCTGTCTCCGTAACAAAAAGAAATTCTTAGGGACACATGAACACTAACTAATTTTGAACCCACTAGCATCATGGGCTCAAAAACGTCTATGTTTGTACTCTGCTTAGAGGAGACCACCCACAACAAAGGGGTGTAGCAGAATTCCTGGCCAGATGGTTTAAATCCTAGGTGCCTTAGAAACACCAGACACACCGTAGGAGCTGCAAGTAGACTACTATCTCATATCTGATCAGACCTGTCTCTCTCTCAGCACATCTGAACTCTGGCAACTCTCCTCGGTTTAAAATTACAGGGAGGGGAGGGTACGTGGGGGGAGAGAGGAAAAGGTTAGTAAGCTCTGTTGTGAATCCAAAACTCCCCAGGGTCAACCCATCCCTAGATTTGACTTGCCCCACCCATTACTGAGCTAGCACTTTAAAGCCCTCTCAGTACAAAGTACAAGAGGATAACTGGGGAGGAGGGGTCGGAGAGAAGAAGAGAGATTCATCATCTGACCAGTGCAAGGAATGAATTAACACACTGAATAAATCATGGGTCACCAGAACATTAGGCTAACGAAAAGGACGAGAAGATGGCAGTTGAAAAGAAAAGGGGAACGTTTGTTAAAACGCCTTAGTCGATGTTAATCGTTTCAGTGGCATCTAGGGTGACCAGATGTCCCAATTTTATAGGGACAGTCCCGATATTTGGGGCTTTTTCTTATATAGGCACTGATTACCCCCCACCCCCTGTCCTGATTTTTCACATTTGCCATCTGGTCACCCTAGTGGCATAATTTCAACGGCATGAAGTTGTCTTTTCCCGTCCCTCCCAGTGCAATGTTTAATGGCAACTGTGGTGGGGAGTGATCATAGAATCATCTAATATCAGGGTTGGAAGGGACCTCAGGAGGTCATCTAGTCCAACCCCTGCTCAAAGCAGGACCAATCCCCAACTAAATCAGAAGAGCTATTTAAGTGATGGCGCAATATTTTGTAACATCACTTCAAAGCCAGTCTCCTCCCTTCCCAGTTTTATAAGTTGTTCAGTTGTTAGACGAGACAGTATCATTATTATTGAAAACAAAACAGGTCTTTGACTGCCCTTACCCTACAATGCTGATTACCTGGAGCAGTGGTGTTAGAAATACATATATATACACTCCGTTTTCTAACAGGAAATTTAATAGCACTAGCAGATATGCTCATGCCACTTGTGCGTAAATTTGAACTTTGCATTTGTGTGCCTATTAGGAGGACATCAAGATTTCACTCCATCAGACATGGAAAACACAGCCAGAAATCGTACCTGGATTCTATTGTATTCTACTGGATTCGATTGTGCCTACAGGCCAATTAACACAGTTTCAGCCAATTTCTTTATTAATGACTTGGTGATTTAATGACAGTCTTGGTCTTTTATCAGAGTCACTCTATTTTAATTCTATAGAATCCTATTGGCTTTATCCCTTTTTAGCTCTAGAAGATTTCAGTGTAAGATATGTGGGGGCCATTGATCACCCAGAAGATGACGAACTTCATATTGAAAGCAGTCAAGTATACAATTTATATTCAGTCTTGTTTGGACTATACCTTACCATCTAAGCCTTTATGCCCTATAAAATTTCCCACGCACCTACTGTACAGCGGATTTTTCCAGGTCTTCCATAATGCAGCCTGTGTTTATTCCAACATTTTTTGGAGAAAGGGAGATCATTCTCTCTGCCTCATAAAACAAGAACAAGGGGACATTCAATTAAATTAAAATGTGGCAAATTCAAAACTGATGGAAAGAAATACTTTTTCACACAATGTGTAATTAGACTGTGGAACTCACTGGCACTGGAAGTCATTAAGTCCAAGAACATGATTCTAAAGAGAGACTGGCTATTCATATGGATATCAAGAATAATTAACGACAGCAAAACTTTGAAAGGAATATTAAACCTCAGACTTCGGGGCTTAAGCCGGTCGCTAACAAGAAATGTGAACGAGACCTAGCATCAGGGGCAGATTAACCACATTTCCCTACTGGGGGGTTCCTACATTGCCCTCCAAAGCATCCGGTGATGGCCACTGCCAGAGACCGGATAGTAGACTAGATGAACCTCAGGTTTGATCCAGTCTGGAATGCCTATATTTTGCAATACTAATCTCAAATTCATAGTCAAGTCAGAAGGTTTTCAGAATGAAAACGGAAAGCTATTTCAACAGAGCCTGCCAGCGTGAAAAATCAGGACTGGATTCTTGGGACCACCCTTGGATGGCTGGTGGAGCTGCAGATCACAACAGCAGTGCACTCAAACAGAGTAAGGTGGTGGGGGGAGAGAGAGGGGTGGAGTGGGAAAGAACAACAGTTGTGTGCATAATTCAGCAGAAACTCCTCTAGCCAAAAGCACTGCAGAGATTCCTCCCCACATCTGCCTGGCTAGAAAGATGTTTGTGGCAATTTCAAGGCCTTGGTGGGATGTATTCTGGGGAAGGGAAGAAATAGTCTGATCCTCATCAGTGCGAGGGGAGGAGAAGCGGGGGAGGGGAGAGTGTGAGGTCTATATTTAATTGAGGGAGGGTAGGGGGGGGTCAAACGTCCTTTACACTGTAGTCTTCTAGAATTGAAAAAGGGATAAAACCATTCAGAGCCCTACAGAAATATATCGGAGTTTTGTAGAAGTTACTCTAAAATCCGAAAGCATTTAGCAGGCAAGAAGATGCTTTCTGTATTTTTTTTTCCTGAGACATTCTCTAGTACTCCACAACACAGATGCACTCTTATTCAACCCTACGGGATGGTTCCACAAGCCCTATAGAAAGGTTACTGCTTTCTAATAAATGTTTCAGAACTTTTCCAGAAAATAAGGAATACAGGCGACAAACCCACATCCGTTTCTCTCTCACGCACAGAACCAAAGTCTCTTACCTTTTTCTTACTGCAGTAGATCTGCCATTTCTTTTCTGCCGGAAGTGCAAACATGGCTTCTCGGTGTTTGTCTGTGAGGTCAAGTTCATCCTGGGGGTGGGGGGAAAAGCACAAACATGCAAAATTTTAATCACAAATAAATAAATACCTACCTAATTTATTTAATGTAAGTCAATGGAGAGCTACAACACAGCATAATGACTGCCACATAACCTCCCTCCCTCCCAAAGACTATTGATTTGTCAGGATCAATAATGGTAATTGTCTTTATTATTCATGACCCCTCTTTGACTTTGTCATCACAGCTGGATTCCAGGAGCAAGTAGGCTGTAAATCTCTTTGCACAGTTCCTTCTGGAAAACACCTTTATTACATTTAGATAGACATGCATTTAACCAAGTACACCCATCTAAGCAAGAGCTGGACCCAAACTTCCTATATATTACAGCAGGCTGAAAGTAACTGTACAGAACAGAGAATTAAAGCTCCATATGAAGTAATACGTCTAAGACAAGCATGATACAGAACGGGTAACAACTAGGACCTTCCCAGCCAACTTGAATAATCACTTCTACTCTGCATATCCTCATGGAAGCAGATTACTCCCGTCATCCACATTCTTATTATTTGTATTACAGCAGTACCTAGAACCAAGCCCAACCAAGATTGCCACCCCACTGTAGTAGGTGCTGTATAAACACATAGCAAGAGCCAGCATCAATCCCAAAGACCTTACAGTCTAAACACACAAGACCAGCAAATCGCTGGAGAAAGGAACTGGTACCATCCCCATTTTACAGATGGGGAACTGATGCACAGCGAAGGTAAGTGACTTGCCCAAGGTGACACAGGGCTAGTCTACACTTACGCGATAAATCGAACCAGGAAGTGCTCCCCCGTCGACGCTGGTAATCCTGCCCCACGAATGGAGCAGGCAGAGTCGACGGGGGAGCCTGCGCGCCGCGGTGTGGACCAGGAGTGAGTACTTTGAAGTTCGAAATAAGATACTTCGACTTCAGCTACGTTATTTACGTAGCTGAAGTCGCGTATCTTACTTCGAACTTCGGGGCTAGTGTAGACCAGCCCATAGAAAGGCTGTGGTAGGGGCAGGAATTGAACCCAAAACTCTAGAGTTCATTCCAGTGCCCAGAGGTAGAATGAGCATGGCTGTACAAGGGATGCGAGAACTCACTTCAATAACCTACCAGATTTGCTGCAGAAGTCTCCTGTATCTCACCACTCTGTCTACTCTGCTTTGCAACTGGATGACCTATAGAGCTCAAGGCAGATCGCTGTGACTTGAAAAACCCCACTATTATCCTGAAACTAGTACCTGAGTTCAATTTGCCACAGAAAGAGTCCTCCCTCATGCACAACTCCATTAGAAAGAGCTGGAAATATAAGATGTATTTTTATAATTAAGAAATTCACGAAGAGACGCTCCACTGCCCTGGAGTTCCCGTTGTGCTAGGGTTTTTTTTTTGTGTAAGACAGCCCTTAGGTTGGCCACATTTTTTGCTTATGGAGAAACCACCTATTTTTACTTTCAAGTCTCGTTAAGAAACACGCCAGTCATCGGGAGACTAGAACATTCTCAGAGCATCATGGTTTCCGGCAGCTAGACGTACGTCAAGGCTTTTATCAGGAAATTAAATAAATCAGTGTCCAGGCAGAGCAGAAAGGTGTGTTTCCAAAGTGAACACTGATCCTAGGGATGTGGATTTCCATCAGAGAATCTCACACAGCCTAAAATCATGTTCTCTGGTGGATGTTTTGGTGCTGTAGTTAGACATTTTGACCATCCACATTACAAATGGCCCCAGGAACAGACCAGTGCATGCATCAGCCTCAGGACCTGAGAGACCAGCTCTGTGGCTTTTTTAGTGTACAAGAGTTTGTCTGGCTGAATTTTCATTTCTATTAATAAAATTATTTGTTTTTTGGTAACGTGGCAGCCTCCAGGGGCCCATTCAGGGATCAGGGTCATGGTATTATGCCCATGCACAGCGCAAACACAGAACAAGAATGATGGTCCCCGCCTCAAAGAATTTACAAGCCATGCAGCTTGCGTTGCCAATTTTGGTTGGACGTATTCCTGGAGCTTTCATCGCACGACAATCTTTAATTAAAGGTTAATCTTTAATTCCTAAAGACTCCAGGACAATCCTGGAGGGCTGGCAGCCCTACATGCATCAGTCCAGTGGTATAATCCAGGCACACATTCCATTCAGTATAATCAAGGATATAGGAAAGTAAGTCTACATCTTGTAAAACAAAACCCCCAAACTATGGCCATGCATGCACAAAGCCCACCAGTTCATATTACAACTCACCCTGTACAGAGGCATGTACCCTGGCTTTTTTGATTACAGTAAAAAGGAAACTAAGTAGTTTTAAAAACGGATGCATTACCACTGCACACCTCCTTTGGTAGAAGTTATTGTGCATCACAATGCTATTCACTTACAGTACAGTTGGGGGGGGGGGGGGCGGGGGGGGGGGGAAGAGAGAGAATAAATAGTCAAAAGTGAGCTGGATACAAGTTTATCTAAAAATCCATTGCACATATTTGATTTCACTTCCCAAGGACATTAGTTCAGCTCAGAACAGGTATCTGGGAACATTTTCAATTACACACACATTGAGGAGCTTTAAGTCTTACATTTATTGATCATTTGTTCAAATCAATGCGCAAACTAACTTTGCTAGTACGTGCAAGAAGATGTACAACAAAGTCCTGGGTTTCTAGAAGCACAGATTACTACAGCAATCATTACAGTTAAAAAAAATTCTATTAAGCAAAATAAGTTGATAAGGGAAAGAGAAAGGAATACAAATCCAAGTACAAAAGGGCAATAACTCCCATCTTTTTCCAACCTAGGAAGCACAATAAACAAGCCCCGCATTAGGGCATGGTCTAGCATCCACTGAAATCTGCAACAATGTTGTGGCTATGGAAAGGACTGGGACTTGAGAAATCAAGGCTCAATATCAGACTCTGCAACAGGCTTCCCATCTGTAAAATGGGATTAATACTTCCTTTCTCCCATCCTTTGTTTTGTTTATTTAGACTGTAAAGCCCTTTGGAAAAAGTGACGGTGTCTTACTGTGCGTGCGTGTAGTGCCCCCCAGCACAATGGGGCACTGATCTCAGATGGGGCCTCTACACACTGATATAATAAATGTCATGAAAATGGTTGCAGAAGTCTAACCAATGACTAAGCATGGGTTACTGTTTTTAAAGTTACAGCTCCTATGGGGTATGCTTTGTAGACTGCCATTGCTTTATATTTTAAAGTTAGAATCTCAATAATATTTACCACATTGTAAACAACTTGTCCAGAAGTTGAGATTTACTGACCTAAGTGGAAATAGAGATCAAGGCAAAGATAGAGCTGGGTGAAGAATGGATGTTTTTGGTACCCGAGCAATTCTCAACATTTGGGGGGAAAAAATGCTTCCAGTTGAACGAAAACCAAAAACTTTTCCAAATGTTTTCAATAATCGAAAAATTTCAAGTTAGGTTAAAACTTTTCATTTTGAGCCGACTTGAAAAAATGTTTTGATTTTAGGCATTTTGACAAAAACCAGAGGAGGATTAGTCTGACAAAACAGTCAGAGGAAAAGAAGGTGGTCGAGATGGTGAGAGTAGAACACACGGTGGGTGTGTAGACTCTAGATTTTTTGATACATTTTTCAAGTTGTAAAAATTGATTTATCCTTAACAGTACGTTTCACTGTATTCAGTTTCCAGCATTTAATTGTAGAACATAGCACTGCGTTACTCAAAAACACCTACGCAATGACATCCTACATTATACTTGAAAGAGGTATGTTTAAGTCAATAAAGTGGCAACAAATGAATGTGAAATTCCCCATAATCAGGGACTAATGAGTGTTATTGTCAGCAATAATAGAAACATAAGATTCTTCACACAGTTGTTTGGATCCATGGAAATTATGCTGTAATGTATGTGTAAGGCCACTTCTGGCTTTTCGGATTTTATGCACTCCCACAGAGGATTTGTATCCCAGGAAAGGGTCATGGTATTCTGCTCCATGGACACTCAAAATTAAGCAGACACAGATTGTCCTTCAAACCCACAATCTCTTTGAAACTGGGGGTAGGAAAGGGAATTCTATTTCAAGTTTTTGAAGCCAACAGTTCAATGCTCAATTTACAAGGTTCACTTGCAACTCTGCCGCAGAGCCGGAACAGTGCATAGTTGCAGTGTGCAACCTCAAATTCCTGCGTCGATCCAATTAACAATCATGCACTGAATCATTAGACACCGGGAGATTCCAGCTGACAATGGACTCTGTAGCTACTAAAAGGGAGTCTCTACCCAGAGTGTTTTTACTGGAAACAGATATGCTACTTTCAAATATTTATCCCATATAGTTAAACTATTAACCTTTAGATGAGGAAACCCATTTACACGTCAAAACTCTATTTGAAGAGGAGTTTGAAAACATATTGGGGATTTAATTCAAAAGGCTTTAGAGGTTGCTTCTGGCAGGTACAACATGGCAGTGGAACGATTTGCTTTGCTAACGTTTCAAGGCGTTTCACTGGAAGCAACTGTGGCTGCTCTGAAGTCTCTCTCCCCTAAGCACACGTAATGCAAGCTGCTAATATACAGTATTTCTCTCAAAAGGTAGTTTTAAAACCATGTGGGTTTTAAGCTCATTTAAATGGTGAACTGCGTAGCAAAGAGAGTTGGGAAGCACTACTGTATGTTTAGTGTAGTTTCCTTTCCGGGAGAGAAAGCAGCAAATTTTAAAATGTGTCAGGAGTAATAGCACTGAAGGCTTCAGAAGCAAACAAGAAAGTAGTAAGAGGCAGAGTGATGCAAGGAGGATAACCCATGCCAAACAAACAAGAGTCCCTGCCTTGAAAGAGCTTACAGGTTAAAAGCACAGCCACTAGAAAGAGGGCTCCGAGCAGGAACGCTCCACAGAACTGGTGGTTACTCAGAAGTTTTTTTGGAAGGGTGCTTGCCGGACACCTCTCACAGGTTGTTCTCACAAGGCACAAAATCTGGACCACGCAAGCAAAAACACAAATCAGTTGAGAGAAACCTAGGAAGCAGGAGGTGGGAATGGAAAGACTCGTGCAGAAGTTGGGTTGTGCAAGTACCTACATGGGCAACAGAAATTAGAGAAGAGAGACCTCTCAATCTAGCAGACAAAGGTTTAACAAGATACAATCACTGGAAATTGAATCTAGACAAATTCAGACTAGAAATAAGATGCACTTTTTAACAGTGAGGATAATTAACCATCGGAACAGTTTACCAAGGGTTGTGGTGGATTCTCCATCACTGGACATTTTTAAATCAAATTAGGATGTTTTTCTTTAAAAAGATGCTCTAGTTCAAGCACAACTATTGGATTTGACGCAGGAATTAATACAGGGAAATCCTATGGGCTGTGTTATGCAGGAGGCCAGACTAGACAATCACAATGATCCTTTAAAAAATCTACAAAAAGCTTTGAAGGACTTTGATCTTGATGCAGACAGGAGCATAAGCCACTGGAAGGACCTAAGAAAGAGAAGACATGAGTGAGGTGGCAGGAGATGGTTTTTATAAACCTGGAGGGAAGACAGACAGAATTGGTGGGGAGTCATGGTGGTGATCACAGTAGAAGTTGAGATGAGAGATGACATGGGCATGACCAAGGGATTCAGAATATTTTTTTCTTAATTATTTTTGTTAATATATTATCTGCATCATTCCAGGGAAAGAGACAGGACTTAGAGCTGGGATATGTTGGAAAAATGAGGCATTGTCGATGAAAGAAACATTCAACTACACGAGTAGTAAGAGATCCAAATTTCAACCCTGAGTAGTTGGCGTAAAACTCCACTCACCAAGGCTCTGCAGTAGGGCACTGAGTACCATCTTAGCGGAATAAACTCATTAGCAGGTCTTACTTGGAGGGAAGGACACTAATCTAGTAGTTTAGCCCTTTCGTGAGTGTCATGTATGCCATGGTGGAAAGCTTGATATGCAACATCTTCTGTATTCAGTAAGCCAACAAATCCCAATCAATCACTGAAAGTGGCAGGAAGGGAGGAAGTGCTGGGTTTTTACAAAAAAAAAAAAATTAATAATGAAGTTCAGCCATCACCAATTCACCCAGAGGAAAAGCTTTAAAGTGAAGTAGCTTGGAAAAAATAAAGTTTATCACATGGGAATACAGGAATGATGGCACTGAGGAGCATCCAAATACTCAAGGGGAGATTTTCAAAGGCAAAAAGAGCAGCTAGGTGCCTATTTGCTCTTGAATATCTCTGGGCATTGGGTGCCTTGGAAAGTCTCTCCCTTAACTACTTTATATACGCTGATATTTAATAGCATCGAAGTACATGTCACAACATGATTCTGCCAACCCTTTGGATGGACACCAGGCTGTTGTGATTGGATCCAGCTCCTGAATCTCTCATGTTTCTAAGCCCCTGGGGTCTGGGCAGTGACTGATCACTGTTCCTCACTCTGAGTCTCTCAGGTGCACTCCCAGGTGCAGACCCCATGTCCAACGCACTTCTTGGGCAGTGGGACTTTGCTGCCTGAACCCTGGAACAAGTTCCATAGCCCTCCTAGTTGCTTAGCCATGTTCCACAGGGTCTGCCTGTCTAGGAGTGCACTAGTTTTCCTAGTTTTCCCTTTCAGGGATCACGGGGCAGTAAAACAAGCACACACGGGCTTAGCAACAGAATTTCTTGTCTCCTTTTCTCTCCTAAATAGCACTAGAGCCAGACTGCAGGAAAAACAAACTCCTGGCTGCATTCTCCTTGGTGTGACCTTATCACCGGCGTGAGTCCTGGGTCTGACCAGACTTCTTACGCCAGGAGGTTCTTCCAACCTTCTTGGTCATGTGTCACACCTCTGGCAGTGGGACGGCCTCTTGCTTAGAAAAGCAGCCTCCTTTAAAAACAGTCGGTCACCTTTCTTGACCATTTCTTTGGGGGATTTCCAAGCTCCAGCTCCCCTCCCCTGCCCACCCATCCCCAACCCTGGTTGGCTTTGGGGTATACATAGTTTGGGTTCAAATTAAATAGGCCCTGCCAGCAGCAAACCCATTGTTCCACTAGGGTAGAGCCATTCAACGTTGATAGCCTTTGATTGCTCTGTCACAGCTTCCCAAATGTAGCCTCTCCAGTCGGTGTCTAGCCCCTGCTACCAGATGCTCTAAATAAACAATGAAGGTTACCCTCAAAGTGATGTTCAAAAGACAACACGGAACGCATAACTTGACGCGGACCTATTCCCAAACGGTCACAGTGCCATCTGTAAAAACTGGGCTATGTCCACGCAGATCAAACTAATCAAAGCTGGCAGCTCCAGTTATTGCATTACAAAGAGTCCGTATATGTGCATATCCCCAGGGCAGCAACACAATCCTGTTCTGTTTTGTACAGTGCCTAGCACTTTAGGGGCCTGGTCTGTGACTGGGGCTCTGCGGTGCAACTGCAATAAAAACAAAATCTGCCAGTCAGTGTATGTGGTGTCAAGTCTCAAGTGGCCTATTTACCTCATGGAATTTCTTTTCCACAATGGCCAGCACAGCCTACTTTCATTAAACCATTACCAGGTAGGTTTACGCAACCAACCAAACTCTTCATCTGTCTGTCTTAACTGGAATTAAGAACAGTCGGATGGGTGCAAAGCACCCTTTTGAAGTGCAACAGCACCACTTTCTTTGGACTGCTGGGCAAATATTTGTGAACGGACATTAAACACTTTTGTAGAAAGCGTCTATGAAGGAATGAAACCCGTTAGCTCGCCAAGATAAAGAAATGAATGGCAGGCTGGGACGCTGCGTGTATTGCTCTTGGTCACGCTTTAGGTTTGGTCTACACTACAGAGTTAGGTTGATGCAAGGCAGCTGATGTCAACTTAACTATGGAAGAGTCTACACTTAAATTTCGCTCCCACAGTGAAGACACTGCATTGCTTACGTCACCTGTACTGGCTTTCAGGAGCCATCCTACAATGCCCCACACTGACAGTACTGTACAATCAATCCAAGCGTTCCTGGTTAGGACACACCACCGACACAAGAAGCAAAGTGTAGACATGCAAAAGCGATGTAGTTACCGTGGCGGCTGTATGCTGACGTAAGTTAAGTCAACTTAATTTTGTAGCGTATACATGGCCTTAGTCTAGTCTGCCCTATGATGCTGGACAGACACTTGGGTAACTCTGAAAATAAGAAAGAAAAACTTGTAGCACCTTAGAGACTAACAAATTTATTTCAGCATAAGCTTTCGTGGGTTAGTACCCACTTCAGCATGTTGAGGAGACTGTTGCAAGGAGGGGGAAATGAACTTATGCAAAACGTAACAGGGCTTAGTTTTTTGGTTTATTTTTTAATAAACTTCTTTAAAATCAGGTGTTTGTATAGTGGTTTTTCCTCCACATCCAACAGTAAGCAGCAACCACTGGACCAGTGAACAAGCAGCATTATAAAAAGCAGGTGCAACATATGATTGCAGGACGTAATTACATGGGTATCACTAAACACTCCAAGGTCTGGGATGAGTCCACAGGGATGAGAAACTCAAGCAGATGGATTAGAAGGATGCCAATAATAATAGCTACTCAAACTAGAACTTTTCTTCTTTAAGCTGAGACTCGCTTTTAAAAATAGGTAGCAATTTTGAAAACATTTCACATGAACTGGTACAATATGGGAATTTAAAACACACACTGGTTGAAGTCTGCATCTACTTCTTTTTTTGGAGGTCACACCCATGTTTTTGTGTCTTTCCAGTCATTCTTCTCAGAGGTCATCAATTTGATTTACCCAAGTGTGTTGCAGTGTGAAGGAAAGTTGCAATCAGCACTTTTTCCTCTGCACCCCATCTAATCCTCTCCTTCCTTTAAGCAAATGCGTTGCCTCTTGTGACTTCTTTGCTGATGTCAAACGGAAACTTTTTTCTTGCTGTTTAATTAAACAGCACACAGTCCATGCAGAGCGCGGATTACTGCACCAACCACTCTGAAAACAGCGTTCCATTGCAAGCTATTGCACCCAAGAGTGAGATCTTACATCCTAGCTGGACTGTGGCTGTATTATGGGAACATGGGGTCCTCACTTTAACTGAGTAAATATTAAGAGGATTTACAGGCTCACTTTGAAAACAAAATAAAAAGTAACTATTGTCTTCTTGATGATCTGTTACTGTGAAAGACAGCAATTTCTGAAGATTAATACAAATTATAAATCAAACAGACCGTAAGCTTCTCTGGGCAATGACTGCACCTGGTGTGTCTATCCTGTACTGCAATAAGTAGAGTTGGCACTTAATACGTGAAGGTTTCAGTCACAGGTGCCTGAATTCAGGCTCCTGAGGGCATGTCTTCACTAGCAAAGTTAAAGCGCTGCCATTGCAGCGCTTTAACATGGCTGTGTAGTCGCGGCACCAGCTCCGGGAGAGCGCTTTCCCAGCGCTGTTAAAAAAAAAAAAAAAAAAACCACACACACACACACACACACACACACACACACACACAACCCCCCACCTCCACAAGGGAAATAGCTCCCAGCGCTGGTGCACGGTCTACACTGCCACTTTACAGCACTGAAACTTGCAGAGCTCGGGAGGCGTTTTTTCACATCCCTGAGCAAGAAAGTTGCACTGTAGACAAGGCCTGAGTCTGTATTTATACACCTAATAAGTGCCCAGGTTTTTACGAGGTGCCAGGAACCCCCAGTACTGCAGAAGTCAAGGGAGCAGCAAGGACTCAGTACCTCGAAAAAGAAAAAGAAAAATCAGGCCAGTTTATTAGGTGTATAGATAAGGATTTAGATGCCTAATAGGAGGCATCCATGTTCAACTGGTTTTGAACTCATGAATGATTAGTTTTGCAGCAAACGGCTCAAAAATTGCCCAGCTAGATGTGCCCAGCTGTGTACCACCAAAGATACATTAGAGGATTTAACGGGGAATAAAAAAAGTGTTACTGAAACATCACTGAGATGAACAGCTATGCATGCAGGACTGGACGGATGCAGCCAAAGAGGACTTTGCTTATTGTGTGCGCCTAGCGGGACTGTGCCAGAGGAAGAGGCAGCTCCTAATTGGTTTTGGACATTGATATAATGTGAAACTGGGCTCCTTGGATACAAGAGGTGGCTATTTTGGGGCGAGCAGGAGAGCCTGGTTTTCCTACAGCCCTGGACTCCAAAACTTCTACCTCTGCTACAGGGAGATTTCCATCGAAAGAGCCCAGAACTCCTGGTTCTGTTGTTTTTGACACTCCCGCCCCATAGGACATGTGTGATTTTAACTCTCAGACTGTACAAAGCAAAGAGACATTACTGGAGGATGGAATTTCCGGATCTTGTGATTCAGCTGGCAGCAGCTGACGTTATAATAGACAAGTTCCCTCTTGCTCAACTAATATTCTTTGTAGCTATGCTCACATTCTGCTTAATGTCTAGGATATACTCCTGAGCTAACCTTTGCCTTTAAAACAACCCAATTTGTAAGGCTAATAAAGATGGGGTATTCAACTATAGGGTGCCCTGTGGAGGGGGAAACTTTTGCCCCAATCTTAAAGAAGGCAGCGGCGTAGGTGTCTAAGGTTTGTCCACACTTAAAACGCTACTGCGGCACAGCTGCACGGTGGTAGTACTTCAGTGTAGACACAACCTAAGCAGATGGGAGGAATTCACCCATCAGCACAGGTAATCTACCTCCTCGAGGGGTGGTAGCTAGGTCGACGGAAGAATTTGTCTGTTGACCTAGCTCTGTCTACACAGGAATTTAGGTCAGCTTAATGTCGCGACTCAGGAGTGTGGATTTTTCATGCCCCTGACAGATGTAGTTAAAGCAACCTAATTTTCTAGCGTAGACAAGGCCTTAGGGCAGAGGTGGGCAAACTACGGCCTGCGGACCACATTCGGCCCGTGGGACTGTCCTGCCCTTGAGCTCCCGGCCGGGAAGGCTAGCCCCCAGCCCCTCCCCTGCTGTCCCCGTCCCCCGTCCCCGCAGCCTCAGCTCACTGGGGCTGGCTCTGGCCAGGCAGGGGATGGGGAACAGAGGTGGTTGGATAGGCGTGAGTCCCGGGGGTCTGTCAGGCGGTGGGGGTGTGGATAGGGGTCGGGGCAATCGGGACAGGGAGCAGGAGGGGTTGGATAGGGGGTGGTCAGGGGACAAGGAGTAGGGGGGGGTTGGATGGATCAAGGGTTCTGAGGTGGGCCGTCAGGGGGTGGGAAGTGGGAGGGGCCAAGCTGTTTGGGGAGGCACAGCCTTCCCTACCCGGCCCTCCATATAGTTTTGCAAACCCAATGTGGCCCTCGGGCCAAAAAGTTTGCCCACCCCGCCTTAGGGCCAGGGGGAATTTTGATTCCCTTTGTTTGTATGGTGCTCTGAGGAAAACTACCTTTGGGGTCAGAGAGACTGGACTGAACAATGCTGATATTGGATACACTTACACAGAGAAAGTGTACAACTTCTGGTTCAACAGACCTTATGGTAACGTAACCAACTCTCTGGAAATGAAGTTGGTATCAACTCCATCATGGTATTTCCTAAGAATCTGCAAAACAAACAAACAATCTGGAGGAAAGCCAAGAATGATTTCTAGCAAAACTCCTCCCTGCTTAGGTATTGCTTTGCTGTTAGTATGGCTATCTCCATTCACTCTTGCCTGTAATCCTTACTAATGCATGAGGAACACCAGACAAAACCAGAGAAGGTAGGAACAGGAATAGCCAGACTGGATCAGACCCATGGGTCCACCTAGTTTAATCTCCTGTCTCCAACAATGGCAGCACCAGAAGCATTTGTGCTCAAAGAGGGACCTGAACCTGGGACCCTCCGATTAAGGGTACATGCGCTAGTTCTACTTGAGCTAAAGTGCAAAAAATAGCAGCATGGTTGCGGCGGCATGGGTGGCAGGTCAGGCTATCCCTGTGACTACAACCCCATCAGAGATCCTAGGTACGTTTTCAGGCAGCTAACCCAAGTCACCAGGGCCGGTGCAAGGAAGTTTCGTGCCCTAGGCGAAACTTCCTTGCACCAGCCCTGCGCCCCACCCCAGGCGGCAGTCAGCTCCCCCCCCCCACTCCCCCGCGGAAGCTA
Organism: Macrochelys suwanniensis; assembly: GCA_033296515.1. Taxonomy (NCBI): domain Eukaryota; kingdom Metazoa; phylum Chordata; order Testudines; family Chelydridae; genus Macrochelys; species Macrochelys suwanniensis. The sequence continues at coordinate 12,551,311 of CM065781.1, read as the reverse complement.
CCACCCCCCCTCCACCACCCCAGCGGCAAACCACCCACCCACCCCCCGCAGCAGCCTCCCCACCCGCCCGCGGCAGCAGCTCCTCTCGGCAGCGTTTCGAATCGCCGCTGGGAGTCACCGCCCCCCAAATCCTGGCGCCCTAGGCGACTGCCTATGGTCGCCTAATGGGAGAGCAAGTCCTGCAAGTCACCCCCCGTTCCACTCAGGCCACACTGCTATTTTTACCGCATTAGCTCAAGAGGAGCTAGCACGTGTACATCTTCCCAAGCTAGGATTCACATCTCTGCTGTGTCCATGTAACCTGCGAGTCTGACGCACTAGTGACCAAGTTATCCAGACACACCCTGCTTGCCCTCCTCTTCTACGGTGTGCAGCATGGAAGGCATTTCACTGGTAGAATGGGTCATTTCTCCACCTTAGAGCGGTTTTCCTCTGACGTAAACGTTTCCTTGCTTGCCTTCTACCTGCGACTGGTGTTCACACCGTGTTATAATATGGTCCCATCACAAAATTACAGGTTTGGAAGAGTGAGGCCCTTACACCCAGGAATGCCTGCGTGCTGTTTTGGTAGTTGTAACAGATATTGCAATTGCACAAACTGTTCATCTGAGATACAGCTTCGTACTGGATTATTTTATTCCAGTCTGCAGAACATGTGTGGGCAGAAATTTCTCGTTTCCTAGGTGAGTAGGTGTGTGACTTCTAGATCAGACAGTAACCGATCAAAACATATGTTTAAGGGATTACTCGCGATTGCATAAAACATAAAGGTTGTAGAAAGAAATATGGGGTTATTACCTAGTGAGTGACAGGCGGAGCAGAGAAAGACAAATATATAGATCACGAATACAGAGCAATCACTAGTTCATGAGGTTTTGAAAGGAGAACAAGCAAAACCCAGCTGTCCAAGTGGTTGGTATCTAATAAGCAGGAATTGGGCATCCCATTGAAGTAGTCTTTGCACTGCAGTGTCCTCCTGGAGTGATTTTAAGTACACACATGAACCAACCATTGAATTTACATTTGAAAGGAAGGCTGGTCTTGTGCTTAAGGACTCAAGAGATCTGGGTTCCGTTCCTGGCTCTGCTACAGAACCCCTGTGTGACCCTGGGCAAATCACTTACTCTCTCTGTACCTCAGTTTCCCATCTAGAACATGGGAAATATAATCTTTCCTCCCACCTGCCTCTCAGGGTATATATGTGCAGTGCCTAGTTCAATGGAATCCTGATCTCTGTTGAAGACCCTCGGTGCTATCGTAATTCAAGTAGCAACCATCAGAATGACCCCAATTCCTGTCCCCTTGAGGGAACAACTTAAGTGAAAGTAACCATGGAGAAAGACTTCATAAAAATGGGGAGAACTTTGTTCTCCTTGAAGCTATTTTTGTGGTCATTTACACACTATTACCAGGACACCAACGTCAAACCTTCGTTCTGCAAAGAAGCAGCGTCACAGGATCCTCTGACCTCCGTTGTGTTTCCTAACACCCCGGTGACTTTTCTCAGGAATAAGTATGCAGCAGACCCAACCACAGGATCCACTGTACACAAATGGGAGCTGGGCCCATGAGGTCCACAGAATCCAACCCAACGGGGCAAATATTAAACTTCTCACAGCTGCATTTGATTTGTGCAATAAATACATCTCCGTTTTTGTATGCGACACATTTTAAATAACTTTAGAATAAAATTGTGTCGTACAACAGACTAAGGGGATCCCAACATCATGAAATTCCTGGTAGTGCAGTGACCACGTGGCTAGTAATATCACTTACACCCATAGCATTCGTTTGCATGTAAGCTTTAAATATGAAAGCTTTGCCTTGCATTGATGCATCAGCTGTTGCCGTGTCTTCTGCATGAGCAAAAATTCACACTCTTCTAACCAGAAACTAAAAAGACCAGAAACCAGAAAGAGCCAAATCATTTACTAGCCGGATCAATTTTACTAACAATCTCAAATAATAATTAAGTTCCCAGTTGCCATTCTTATTAATTAACACCTACAGTGTTTGATACGTCACCTTCTTCTAATTTCTATGTTACTTCTATTGACAATCCTAAATTCTAAACAGCATTTTGAACGCTTAGTGAAGTTAATGGATTGCTACTGTAGCTTTCAAAAAGCTATTAATTTACAAGCATTAGCATGCCCACTGCTGTACAGAGTTCATAAACATTAAAAGATAAACACCAAATAACTAAGTGCTTAAGGGACTAGCAGCTGGGAGGGAAGACTGCCGTTCTCAGAGTCCACAGAGGAAAGCCATGAATTATTGATCTGCTAAAGTTTTACATACACAGTAATGTTGCAACTAGTGTACTACTTCAAAAAGTGAAGCTTCAACAGTTTTCCCATGAGTAGTTAGTTGCCCTGGGATCAGAATTTAAAGATACTATGAACAAGTATACAGCTAGGCCCTGGGATTCAAAGATTCCATTCTATTCTACATAAGACCACCCTCAACGTGATAGCATCTGAGTGCCTTCTAGTCACTCATTAGTGAGGTGACTAACATCTATCCCATGTGGTTTGTTCCCTCTCTCTCATCCTCCCTACGAAGTCATCTGAACATGCGGAATGTGAAGCCTCAGCAGACGCTCCATTGCACAATACTGTCAAACACGGAGAGTGGAAATCTTTCAAAAATGCTCACAGTCGCCGATGCAAATAAAGCTGCAGTAATCAAAATGGGGTCGCACAAAACAGAAGCCTTCACGTGACTGACTTATTAAAATGCATGGAGTGTTCCACCTCGTTGTTGGGCGCTGTTCAATGATGGCACGTAGGCTTAGCCGTGCAGTGTTCGCAAAGTCGTATGAAATCCCAGGATTAAAAATCATGATTATACATTTTATGACCCTCACATATGGTAGGAACAGAGTAGTACCAACAGCGCAAAAGAAACACGATGGGCAATTTAAAAGGTAATACAGCGTTAATCCCAGTGATTTGGGATGTTCTCTCTTACACGTAGTAGGATAATTGAAAGTCAAATCTCTAGCACACTACACTGAATAGAAACGTTACAAGTATGTCAAAACAACTGCATATGTATTAGAACCACAAACAGCTTTTTATTAATAAAAAGCATCTCTAATTCCAATTGATCCATCATGCATCTGAATGAAGTAGCAGAGTTCAGTGTTACAGAAGGGGAAGCTACAAACTGCGCCACTTGAGAGAACACATCTTCCCCTCCAGTAGATTCCTGCTTAATGCAGTCACAAATAACTGGGAATATCAACGATTCTTTGCACTTAAGGGGCTGTTCCACCCAAGCCAACTGGAGCTAGGGATGCAGGACTCCCTGCACAGTGCTCCACAGCTTTTGGGATGTAGAAGCGTGGGAGAAAAGAAAAAACACTGCTCTGGATGAATTCCTGGTTGACCAAAGAGTGGCAGTGGCTGGCCCCATAGGGAGTGGTGAGTGGGATTTTCAAAAGAACCAAAGTGATTTAGAAGCAAGCGTCTCATCAACCTTCAAATGTGACTCGTCCTCCTGAGTCACTGAGGCACTTTGGAAAATCCCTCTGAGTGTTTGGATTTCATCAGCTGGAAGGATGAGTCAGCCTGATGCAGGGCCTGGCAGGGAGTGAGGCTCTGGGACATTTCTAAAGGTGCAACTGTGGTGAATCACCTGCTCTTGGAAGCAGACTAGTTCTCTTCTCCCCCATGCCCTTTTAACAAAGATGGGGGAGCAAAATGCCTTACATCAGAAGCTACGGTATCTCTGCTTGGAACCTCTTTATGCCACCTTCAGACACACGAGGCAGCTCATTGGACATGCGAGCAGAAGGGACAGAGGCCCTGATCCTCAAAAGGTGGTATCACATACCCTTGAAGATCTGGACCCAAGTACCTTGGCAACCACTTCTAACTAAAACAATGGAGAAGATGTGAACAGAATACAATTGGTTTCACACAGCCTGCTCCAGGTATGAGGTACCCCACTGGGAAACAAAGCAATCCTAGATCACCAGCTTGTTTGAAGATTCAGGTGGTCAAATGAGTCAGTTATCTTGCATGTTGCTATTTTATTTATGGGACGATAGTGTTGCTGTAACCAATTCTGCAGCGAACACATCCGACACCACTTAAGCTCAGGGTGAGGAGAAGACAGACAGACAGAGGATGAAGGGACCGTCACACTGGTGAGAATCAATCCTGCTATCTGAAGCGGGAGGGTTGAACCTTTATCAGCAGACGCTCTGGGAATCTGGTAACCTGTGCTAGCAACACAGTGGGACACAGTTACCATCTCTCAGCTGGGCTTCCTCCCCAACCTACCATTCTTCACACACCAGCTGCCTCCCTGCTGCTCTGAGGGGGAAGCCAAAGTGACATCCACAGACCAGCACCAAGACTTGCAAGTTTCCCTGATTGCGAGCCCTTCCGGGCGGGGACGGTCTCTTGCTAAGTGTACGTACAGCGCCTAGCACAATGGGGCCCTGCCTTAGCCAAGGCTTTGCAGTGCAACCCCAAAAGAAAGTGAAACAAAAAGTTATTCTTCAGGCAACTTAACAGTCCACATTTAGCAGCAGCTCAGAGAGTATCATCTGATTCCAAATGAGGGGCAGGGACATAACACCCACAGCATCCAGCCCTCCTACCCCAGCCTGACTGGAGTCACTCTTACGATTTTATTAAGACAACTGTGTGCAGGAAGGACAGCATGCTGCAGCAGCCACAAACCAAACGGTAGCTGTCTCTGTCGTGCCTTGGGAGAAGTATCTTCATCCAGCCATAAGTAAATTCAGTAATTAAATTTACACTAAATTATCCCCCCTGCCCTCGTCACTGCCTTCAGCACAAGCCACAATAAAATGCCTCTGTATCAGGGAATATTTTGGAGAACTAATCTAAGGGCTGGTCTACACTGGGGGTGGGGATTGATGTAAGGTATGCAACTTCAGCTACGTGAATAACGTAGCTGAAGTCAACATACCTCCCTCGACTTACCTCGCGGTGTGGACCCTGTAAAGTCGAAGTCTGGCGCTCCCGTCGACTCCGCTTACTCCTCGCGCCGAGCTGGATTATCGGAGTCGACGGGGAGCACTTTCGGGTTCGATTTATCGCGTCTAGATGAGACGTGATAAATCGATCCCCAGAAGATCGATCACACACCCGCCAAATCAGGCGGGTAGTGTAGACTAGCCTGAAGTGTCTGGGGCAGCAGATTGGGAGTCAGGTCTCCTGAGTGCCAATCTATTGCCACCAATTCATTTTGACCCTCCTTGGGCAAGGCATTTAATTTCTCTGTGCTTCCCTCTATCCATCTGTGAAGTGCACATAATACTTACCTAACCCCCGGGGATGTTGTGCAACACAGCGCACTCCATGGTTCGTACAAATTCAGCATAACAGCAGGTACTAAGGAGCTGTGAGGGAATCATTCACCGAGCCGATGGAAAGACTAGTTGTAGGCATGAAATGTGAAGTATTGTTATGGTAGAAGTTACCAGATGGTGCTGTTACACAGACTTGAAAATTCTTTTGCTTAGTGTGAGAACAAGATTTTAGACTTTGAAGAAATGCTATACTGGTGTTAGCCTCGATATGCAATAGCATTTTAAGAGAAGCTGTGGAAGATGGCAGAGAGTTTGCTCTCTGCTTTATTCACTGTATTTGAAGGCAATTCTTGAGAAAGATGAGCCTCCTGGAAGCCATGTATTCATTCATGTGTGGGCTGAGATTCCTGCATGCGGTTTGTGACCGCCTCTGTTCCAGGTCTAGTGTATATGTGGAAATAAAGAAAGTTACAGTGTGAAATGCACCAAGAATCCACATCACCGGTTTCTCCTCCAATGGGAAACCAACCTGGAAGGCCCAAGAATTCTGCTACCATTAGTGGCAATGCTGGTGTCAGCAGTGGGACTCAGGTATCTGGAAAAAGGGGCAACAATATAAAACAAACCAATGTTGCTTGCTGGGGCTACACCTCATCATTAGGTCCAAGTGAAAGTGAACTCTTCCTATCTAGAGCTCATAGAACACAACGGGCTATTTTGGTTAGGAGTATGAAAGAATTTTTCAGAAAAATTTGGAAGTCAAAGCTGGTGGCATCACCCAGCTCTGCATTCATGGAAAGCCCTGCAGGTTGTCCCAGCAACCTGAACAGTTCCCAGGGAACCGTGAAGCACACAGCAGCTAACTCGCAGTGGAACACTTTGCTTTTGTGGAGGCCTACGTCCACACAGCTGCTCCTCCTTGAGTGGCTCTGGGTCGCTGAAGCCCTGACAGAACGAGAGACAATGAACTCTTCCAGATGAGGCCTAGTGCCCACTGGAGCCGCATTCCCACAACTCCCAGCTACAAAGTCATTGACACCGTGTGGAAGGAAGAGGGGGAAAGAGCGAACATCTGCCAGCAAAAATGGCAATATTTTCATGTTCTCTGAGACAAAGAAGGCCACAGTCTGCTAGATTTTCCTCTGTAGCCAGTATGAATTGTCCTCTTCTTGTCAGGATCACTAGGACCAGAAGTTTAGACACTGGCCTGGTTATCTTAACAACCTACCTAAAGAATCTGGCTCCCCATTTTGTTGCTGTTCCTCCAGAGAAACGTCTGTATCCACAGGTCTGGAGACAGTTCAGGGTATCATTAGATTAAAAAGCTAAAAATCAGCTGAACTGCACACAAGATCACTAAAGACTGTGGGTGCTGTGGGCAGCAGACGGTAAGCCTTTGGCAAACCCGAGTTCAGGGTAGGCAAACGTCCGGTGCAACTGACACCTCCATCACACAATCTCTGGTCTTCAGTCTTTGCTCTGGAACAATCAATGATTGCTCACATGTTAAGAATGTGACAGGTTTTCAGATGAATAGTCACATCCTAAATATCCAACCCAGGTAAGTTTTCCAGGACTGACCCAAAGGAAGCAGACTTGCCACACTAGGTAGGAGATTAAATGGGATTTGCAACACCGAGTTTGCTGAATTTGCAACTAGTGGTGCTTGCTGTATGATTCACTCAACAACAAAAGGCTAGCCTTATTTCACCATGAGTGCTCCTGGATGGTACTGCCAAGTCTCAAGATATATATTGCTTAAATCCCAATTCTATTTTAATTTTTTGGGGAGGGAGGGGAGGCGAGAGAAGCAATTCATCACGAGGTCCCAAAGTCTAGAATAAAAAGCAGAGAAATACGGCTAGCAAGAGCCAGCAAAGACAGATGGCCTTATGGCTAGATGCATTGGACTGGGACTCAGAAGATCTGTGTTAAAGCTGTGCCATCAACTTCCTGTGTGACCTTCAGCAAGTCACTTAACCTCTTTGTGGGTAAGGTCTACCCTTTGAGCTGGAGGCGTAAATCCCAGCTCAAGTAGACATACCTGCTGTAGCTCTGATTGAGCTAGCGTGCTAAAAGTAGAGCCTAGCCACCAGCGGCATACGCAGCAGGAGGGACTCACTGCCCTGAGTACTGGCACGCCTGAGATGCTAGGCATGTACTTGGGGCAGCTAGCCACTCCCGCTGCCTATGCCAGCACAGCTACACTGCTTTCAGGGAGCTAGCATGGGGATGGGCTCCTTGAGCTGGAATTTACACCTGTAGCTTGAACCTCACTGGGGCTCTGATCTTGGTGAGGGCCCTCTTGGTGCTACTCTCGTCAATAACAATAGGATTCCACAAGTCAAACTGGGGGCTGAACGCGGGAGAGAGTGTTTTTAGAAGAAGGTTACCCAACTCCCACGGAGAATGCTTTACAGATTAAAAGCTAAAGCACTGGCAATGGACCTTTGAAGCTAGCCTCTCACACTAGCGTTTGCTGGATTTGTAGAAAGACAGAGTTTGCCCGCTGCTTAGCCCAACAGGGCCCCAATCCCAGCCGGGGACGCTGGGCGCTACTGTAAAACCAAATCGCATCACATCGCTGATACATGGCGCAAATCCATAAACAAGTGCAACCTAGAAACACCCCCTATAACTCTAGGCCTGTCCTAACATCACCTTCAATGCGTGAAGATTCCCTCCGCATATTTCAGATCCCCTCATCCCTGTTTGCCAAAGTAATTAAGTGGATTCAAAACGTCTTTCAAATAAAGAGGGAAGAAGCCGCTCATAGAGCAGTTCCAAGTTGTCGCGTGCGAACTGTGTGGCAGCATCAGGGCTGCCGGGGTTTTAAAGAGACACCTTTCAGCCCCCTATCAGGCTTCAGCAAGCGGAAAATCAGCCCAACACCCCTAGCTGTTGTTGCTGTCGCTGTTCCAAATGTTACACAGTGGGCTTATACAGAAACAGTGGGACATTTTCCAAATCATTTGACTAATGCTGAAATCGAATACTCAACACTGGCAGGTTACGGCGAGCAGTAAGAAGGGGCTAGGTGTAGCAAGTTGAGCTGGCCAAAAGGATTTGCAGCAATTTTTTTTTTTAACTCTCCCTGGTGAAAATTTGTCTATTTTTGAGTTTGCAAAATGTTAAAGAAATTGGAACAATCTGGCAAACACTGGGAAAATCCCTGAGAGTTTCTCTAGATATTTTTAACGGGGAGAGGGGGAAGCAAAAAGTGGGAGCTTGGCTGCAGCGTTTCCACATGGTTTCTTTGAATTTCAGGAAGAGGTGTGTTGCGACTGGTCACACAGTTGTATGGTATGGGTGCTGTTTCCTCCCATTGGATTAGTCTGCCCTCATGCAATCAGGAGGCTAGCAGTGGGCCACAGCTGACTCCTCTCACAGGGAGTGGCTGAATTTTGGGCTCATTCTCTGAGCCTGTAAGGGGAAAACAAACTTCACGGCAGGGAGTGGCTGCTCCCTAGCAGTGTGTGTGGGCAGAGGGAGAAGAAGAGTCACTTCTAGCCACACCACTCAACCACCTGAGGCCAGTCAGGAGGAGTGTAATTGCCTCCCTAAAAATCACGCGTGGAGAGAGTGGTCTGTACACCAATAAGGCATTGGAAGAGGTAGCAGGACACAATCTTTCCCTGCAAAAAGAAACCACCATATCCTTCAGGGCTGGTGGGAAGAGGAGCTCTCAGGGCCTCTTGGGTAGACAGGGATTCGTATGAACCCCAGGCCTGTGTTTAATGGGTTCCGTTAAGCCTCCAAACCCTGATTCTCCAGGGAGGCTCCCCCCTCGCTAGATGGATCTGTAGGCCTAGCGTGGCTATGCTGGCACTGGGTCATAGCACGCTCTTACATTCAGTTTGGCTATGCTAACCAGAGCTGACCAGGGATTTTCCATTGAAAGGCTTTCCAGTGAAAAAGTCATTTTCCACAAAATCAAGATGCTCCATGGGAAGATTTTGATTTAGCTGAAATTTTCCATCACGAAAATCAAATGGAAATATTTTGTTTTGGGTCAGTTCAACCTGGACATTTTGTTTTATTGAACCAACCTGAAAGGTTTCTAATCAGTTCAACAAAATAATCAATTGTATTTCCTTATCGGAGTTGTAGTACAGGCCCCAGTATCTCCTATGGGCCAGATTCCCTGGAAGACTGCGTCTCCCATAGTGCAATGTGGATTTCCCATCTGACCAAGCGGCATGACAGGAGATACATTCTAGCCAGGAAGACTGGCCCATAAGGAGAATGGGTGCATCAAGCTCCCAAAATACAACTCCTATGAGGCAACAAACCACAACGGGAAAATCCATTAATGTTGAACTGACCCGAAATGCTTAGTTTTGAGTCAGTTCAACAAACTAAAAACCAAAATATTTTGCTTTCAGGAACGTTAAAATTGGGGCAACATTCTGTTCCACGAAAAAATTCAACATTTCAATTCTTCATTTTGATTTGGGACAAAAAACAAGTGCTGAAAGGTCAGCATTTCCTGTGGGACAGAAATTCCAAATTTCGCTCAGCTGTAATGCTAACGCTTGGGTTTACATGCACTTTATTTCCTTGCCCTTCCAATCAGAGCGTACAGGGCACAAGAATCATTGATGCTTTGGGTATACTGTGGGGCCCTGTCAAGAAACAGCCTGGCATAGGCACTGTCGCACCAGAACAGGAACAAAAACACCACCATTTTGCCCTCAGCCTCATGCTCTCTCCGGCTGCCCAAAATTACAGTTTAAGAAGCCACATGCCACTTGGGAGATTACCACATCCCCATGGGCTGCAGAGAAGGAGGAGGCGATTGCAGCAGCTGGACCAACAGGAACACACTATTAGTGATGGAGTAGAGGACATGGCCATATTTACTGCTTAGGCCTCATGGCCACCTGCATTGCCACAGCATTGGGATGGATCCATCTGTCCTTCGGATCAGCCAGTGCTCAGTCCTCCCATGCCATGTAACAGCAGCAATGGAGCAACAGAAGACCACTCTCAGTAGGGCCATCTACCTACATTTCTACTTCCAGAACACTACCTCTCCAAGGGTAGGTCTACACTACCCGCCCGATTCGGCAGGTAGAGATCGATCTTCTGGGATCGATTTATAGCGTCTCATCTGGACACGATAAATCGATCCCAGAAGCGCTCCCCGTCAACTCCGGAACTCCTGCTCGGCGAGAGGAGGAAGCGCAGTCGACGGGGGAGCCTGCCTGCGCCACGTGGACCCGCAGTAAGAAAGATTTATTTCGATCTAGGAAACGTCAACTTCAGCTATGCTATTCTCATAGCTGAAGTTGCGTATCCTAGATCGATCCCCCGCCCCAGTGTAGACCAGCCCCAAGATGCCCAGGCTCTATCTACCTAGCTGCTTCCCACCCAACCATTCCAGTTCCTTTTCAGGTGACCAGTGGTTCTGTACTCCAGCCTGCCCTTCCACTCTGGGAATCACAACTGACAAGGAGCTAGGGGCTAGGGATGAGACCAATCCAAAAATTCAGCTCAGTTCGCAGCCTGCCCATGGGAGAGGTCCAAGACTGGGGTACGGGTGAGGACTGACTAGGTTGCACTGGCCATGCGTGGAAAGTTACCCACCATGCCAGCCTATGGCCTCCTGGCTCAGGCACTGTTAGATTCTTTCACAAGCACTACGGTTGCTCATGGTAACATGTGTGCCTGAACTAGAGCCCAGACTTCACAGAGCAGGGGATATCTACCTCTCAGGCACACTGTCAGACCTAAACAAAGCAATATACTGAAAAGGAAATAACCATGAATAGAATGGGGTCTGGGGAAAAGACTGACGTTAGAGTGGGTTTTCTTCCAGGAATGGCAGATGGAAAGCCCTATAGTCTCAAAACTCCACATGGTCTTTAGGGAGAGAGTAATGCTCCTTTACAGGAGCTCTGTATCAACCAATGGAATTCCCCATGCACGGTTGGAAGTCACCGGTGCATCCAATGGGAATTCAAGGCTCAGGGGGCTGTCCAATCACCGACAGCAGCAAACCCTAATGTTCCTTTCAGTTAAAAGCTCATTTGAAATCACTTCTTCTGACCTCGCACCTATTAAAGTCAGTGGGAGATTTACCATGGACGTCATGAGCAGGATGGGGCCCAATGTTTTTCTGTGGTGCCCTCCCAAAAATAGCTACCCCATTGCCGCGAGAAACATGCAACACTCACCACAAGCTCACTGAACATGACATCCAGCTCTTCCACCGGGGGCATTGGCAACGCCGGCTCCATGGTCTGTAGGGCGAAGTTGCTGTCATTGCGAAGCCGGTAGGTGATCTCTGGATGGTCGTTGCTTCGGAAGCAGCAGAAGATGAATGAAATCCCCCGTCCACTTCTTTTTCTTGGGGCCATGACCAAAATCCTCTGTGTCCTTTCCTTCTAGCTACTAAATCCTACAGAAAAAGAGAGGACAGCAAATGTTTGAGTATCCACTTTGTCTAAGTGTGTTGAGATCTACTGAGAAAAGACCCAGAATCAAAGACACCCAACATACACAACTTGCAAAGAAGTGCCATTTACATGCCAAAGATTTCTGTTCCGGTTTGACATTTACAGTTCCAGCAACCTTGACGACTGTGCTAATTAATTAAAATATACCTTTGTTCTCTTATGGCCATAATCTTTTTTTTCCCCCAGCTGTAGCTGAATCAAGAAGTTGCCAGTGGGCAATTGCTATAGATGAAAGACAGTGGAATGCACCACCGTTCTGTTCCAGCTACAAGAAGAACTGACCCAAGCCCTCTGATTCCGTCTCTATCTTTTATCGTCTTGCTCCAAGACAGGTCAAAAGTCACTCTGATGCTAATTAGCCCCATGCTATACCACTCTTTTTTAGTTTGTTATCGTTATGTTGATGCTGCAAAACAGTTCTGTCTGGTCTACACTGCCAGCTAAAGTTTTCAGCACTAGGACAGCCTTTATGATTCCAGGGGCAGATCCTCAGCTACTGTGAGCCAGTAACACACTAGGGCAGTCAAGAGAACTTGGCCCGTTTTACACCAGCTGAGGATCTAATGCTGGAAATGTTATTTTTAATTACAGGACAGTTGGAAGCCATTTTTAAAATTCAAATTTAAGTAATTTTTTTTTTAAAGGCGGTACAAGTCTAGGTCTGCGCAATCCTCCCCTGCATCCAAGCTTAAAGCATCCCTTCTCAACAGCACAGCCTGAAATCTCATTTCACATTACGCACCTTAGGGTTTACACAAAAGGTGACCATTTGATGAGTTCGCACAGCCATGAAATCTCTTATTGTCACTTGCTACCCGAGAGTTATAAGCGGAATTCATCTGCAGCGGCCCCCTTCTGACAACAAAAATTACTTCACGACCCCAGGAGGGTGGACCAAAGCCTGAGCCTACCTGAGCCCTGCCACCCCAGGCGGGGGGGACCAAAGCTGAAGCCCGAGCCCCGCTAATGCCAGCCCTGGTGACCCCATTAAAATGGGGGTGTGACCCACTTTGGGGTCTTGACCCACAGTTTGAGAACCGCTGGCCTAAAGCAATGCAGTGAATCAGCGGCAGAGCTAGGAAGAGAAACTTATTTCCTGATGCTCCCCTCCCATGCAAATCCCGTATCTTCACCACACCACCGGAACTTTAGTTTTCTTCTTCCATTTCAGATTTTCAAACTGAAAGCGATAAATACAGAGACGCTATCCTCAGAACACGTCTGGTGTTTTCAAAGACCCTAGCTTATATAAAACATCAATAGACTTAAGTCTGAATGAAAGAACAAGGATGAGACTAGGTAAAGATTTATTTCTATTTTAGTCTTTAAAAGACAGACGTGGCCACTCAGACAAGGTATTTTTGAGATGGCTGCAGCCCTAGAGCTGTTGGGATTCATAATTACCATACAACTGCATTCTTTATGTTTATGCCTCATTTGCAAGACAGTAACTGTAATTTGCTGGGCTTGTATCTAACAAGAAACACTAAAAAACTTGAAGGAGAAAAGAACCTTAGCTAGCAGGCAAAAGGCACAAATGCTGCTGAATATTCATTAACGTGAAGGATAAAAGTCAAAACTCTGCTTCCTGACATGTTCTTCAGCTAGAACGCTTATTACATCTTATGCCTATTACATCTACAGTACAAAGACTGGGGTGCAAGGTCTTGTCATTCCACTGTAGCAGAAAGCTAAGCTGAATGACTTGTTCTCAAAGTGACATTGTCCCTTCCCAATGTCTAACAAATTCCGCATAAATGTCCCCAAATTTCCCAAGGTTACACTTTAAACATGAGCGTGAGCAGGACATACATATATAGGGTACAACCCTAATTAGGTTCACAGGATTTCAAGGTCAGAAGGGACGATTATGCCATCAAGTCTGACCTCCTGTATAACACAGACCATAGAATCGAGGTCCAATAACTTGTCTTTTTAGCTAAACCATACTTTCCAGAAAGCACCTAGTCTTGGATTTGAAGACTTCAAAGGAGGGGGTGGATTTTTCAGCTCCTGTTCGGTTTAATCACCCTCCTGGCTGAGATTAAGTTAATACAATCTAAAAGTACTTGGTCAAATTGTAAACTCCTTGAGTCAGGGAGTCTGTCTTTTTGTTCTGTGTTTGTACAGCACCTAGAACAGAGATGGGCAAACTACAGCCAGGGGCCACATCCAGCCCTCCAGACGTTTTAATCCGGCCCTTGAGCTCTCGTCGGGAAGTGGGGCCTGGGGCTTGCCCCGCTCTGGTGCTCCAGCCAGGGAGGGGGGTCAGGATCTTGCCCCACTCCACACGGCTCCTGGAAGCAGCGACACATCCCCACTCTGGCTCCTATGCATAGGGGCAGCCAGGGGGCTCTGCATGCTGCCCCCACCCCAAGCGCCGCCCCCACAGCTCCCATTGGCTGGGAACCGCAGCCAATGGGAGCTGCAGGGGTGGCACCTGCGCACAGGGCAGAGTGCAGAGCCGCCTGGCTGCGCCTCCACATAGGAGCTGGATGGGGGACATGCCGCTGTTTCTGGGAGCTATTTGAGGTAAGCGCCACCCAGAACCTGTCCCCTTCCCATGCCCCAACCCTGATCCCCCTCCGACCCCCTCAGTCCTAGCCCACAGCACCCTCCTGCACCCCCAACTCTCACTCCCAGCCCCTTCCCAGAGTCCACACCCCCAGCTTGAGCCCTCACGCACCCTAACCCCCAATTTCGTGAGCATTCATGGCCCGCCATACAATTTCTTTACCCAGATGTGGCCCTCGGGCCAAAAAGTTTGCCCACCCCTGACCTAGAACAACGGGATCCTGGGCCACGAGGAGAGCCCCCAGGCTCTCCCCCAATACAAACACCACCCTCTAGGTCATGTAAGAATTATTTGTATCTAGCATTTCCTGTAGAAATGCGGCCAAAAAGGCAAGGAAAAAACCCCAGAGAAGTACCAGAATATTTTGCAGCCCTGGGGAACTAAGGCAGGAGTTAGGCCTTGATCCTGAACAAACTTACACACAAGTAATCTCACTGACGTCAGTAAGGTTACTCACATGAGTGAAGCTACTCATTTGCTCAACTGTTTGCAGGATCCGAGCCTTAAATTACAATTGTTTCTTGGAGGTCTCAAAGACTTCCTTGAGCCCACATGAACGGGGCAAGCAATAGCTATGCTACTGAAATACCAAGATTGTTTCCTTTTGCTGTTACGCCACAGCCTGGAGAACGTACAGAATTCTCTCTCTTGCAAAAGAATCGTTCTGTCAGGTGGACACAATCCTGGCTTTTGCCAAGACTGCTCATGTGTCAGGCAGCAATGGGGTTATGACTTGCAAGTAAACCTGGCTTTCCACAAGGCACTAGTATGCAAGTATATTCTGAAGCAATAGGGGGTTTTTTTGGGGCTATCTCCCTTCTTCCTGCATTCGTGTCTGGTTTTATTCCCTAGGGGGACTCAGACAAGGAACTGTAATGATCGAATATATAATTAGAGATGTACTTTTGGCGAGTTTGGAAGACTAAGAATTTGTTTTCTCCAAGCTTAGATAACCAGTCATTCAAGCAGCTATGCAAGGGAATTCTCAGTCACTACGCACCAGCAATAGACGCTTTCTCATTCTTATTACAGGATACTCATAGGACCCCATCACCACTCAGCATTCATAAAGCACTTTTCATTTCCAAGAGGGCTTTACTAACTTTAACCCTCAGCACACTCTGGTGAGGTAGATGAGTCATTCTTAGACACATTGCATAGATGGAGAAACAGAGGTAGAGATGTGAAGGAAAACAATTTCCAAGCATGCCCGCTAATTTTTGGATGCCCAATCCAGGACACCGAGGGTCTGATTTTCAGAAGTGCTGAGCACTCAACTCCAGCCAAACTCAGTTGGAGCTCATCGCCTCTGAAGATCAGGCCCGGTGAGTCAAGAGGACTATTCAAGGCCCGAGACACCACAAATGAGAGGATGCTCCTGAAAATTCTGCCCTATGTGGCTTGTCCAAGGCCTCAAGGCAAACATCAAGGCTGGGATTAGACCTGAGAAGTTCCAGCTTCCCAGTCCTGTGCCCAGACCAAAGGTACTGAATGTCACCACCCAGAAAGATTAGAGAGGGGGGAAAAGAAGTGGTGGGCCAATAGTGGAACCCAGAGGCAATCACGTCAATGAGGGAGGAGAAGTGCAGCCACTACAGTGAGCAAGGAGGAGCTGACAGAAGAGAGGATTAAGGCATAAAAATCACATCATGAGAACAGGACTTCAGGGACTGGGGACAGCAAGGTGGAGGGGAGTGAAGGCATCAAAATACTGAGTCATCTGCAGACAGCCATCCTAGAATCAGTGTAAGTGGAGGGGAATGAGTCAGGAACCACAGATTTCAGAGTAGCAGCCGTGTTAGTCTGTGTCAGCAAAAAGAACAGGAGTACTTGTGGCACCTTAGAGACAAATTTATTTCAGCATAAGCTTTCGTGGACTACAGTCCACTTCATCGGATGCATAGACTGGCAGTCAGGAAAGGTACTGATAACTGGATTTGGAGAAGGGGATGAGATTGCCAGTTTTTCAGGACAGAAAACGGTGATCAGTGAGGAGTAGTTTTTAGTAAAAAATTTGCAAGAGCAGTTTCCATACAATGTCCAGGAAATCTTAAATGACCTGGCAGGACGTTGTCAGCTGCACACATACTGTACCGGATTTGTCCATGATACTGGACAAAAAGGAAAGTTACTAAGGGTATGTCTACACAGCAGCGCTTTAACGTGGCTGTGTAGTCGCGGCTCCAGCTGTAAAAAACCCACCCCCACGAGGTTTACACTGCCACTTTACAGCACTGAAACTTGCATCGCTCAGGGGGGTGTTTTTTCACACCCGAGCGAAGAAAGTTTCAGCGCTGTAAGTGGCAGTGTAGACAAGGCCTAAGTGACCGAGCAACATTCCCCGAAGGAACTTAAAAAGAATGTTTCAAATTATTTTAAGCTCTTTGGGGCAGGGACCATTTTTCATTCTGTGTCTGTACAGCATCTAGCACAGTGGGGTCCTGGTCCCTAACCAGCTCTCCTAGGTGCTATCCTGTCATACAAACAATAGATTTGCTTTCAAGTGACTTTTCTCTTTAGTTTCACATGTATATTAATTCCCCTACAAAATGAGGTTTCTCTGCCTTAAACATGAAAAAGAATGCAACTACAGACAGCTCCAGTGAATTCCTAAAGAACTGTTTCTTTGAAAGACCCCATTAAATATCCTTACAGATACGTGCCCTGCTCTGACCTCCACCTGAGGTCACTACCAATGGGAAGTGGTGGTACAACACTTAATCCAGATTCCTTTGAGAAAGGATGGTCCAATGGTTAGGGCACTAAGCTAGGACTTGGGAAGCCCAGATTCAATTCTCTGCTCTGCGGCAAACTTCCTGTGTGACCTTGGGCAAGTCACTTAACTTCTCGGGGCTTCAGTTCCTCATTAGTAAAGTGTAGATAATAGAGCTTCCCTACTTTACAGGGATGATGGGAGGATAAATACATTCAAGTTTGTAGATTGCTCAGACACTATGGTGAATGGGACCCAGATTAAGTACCTAATATTGATCGTGTACTGAACAAAAATTTAAGTAGTGACAACATAAAAGAAGCCTATACATTTCAATATAGAATTTCAATAGTGCAAATAAGAAAGGCACAATCTCTAGGATAACTGAGGCAGGGGCATACATTTTAGGTTCCATCAAAGCTAGTGACAAAGGAGCGGATACATTCAGCTTGCAGGGATTTTGGTATTAACAGGTGATCACTGCACAGAATGTTGTGAATATGTCACAAGCAAAAGACAAATCAAAAAGATTAATGGCAGGGGAAGAGAAGGAGGAAGTTATGAGATACAGAGGCACCTGTATTCCAGGCTTCCTATTAGAAGCAGAACTCCTTTGTCCCACCTCTAGTGTTTTCCCTCATTCAACAGAATCTAATTTGCTCTGTCTGGTCTGCCATGACCTTGCATACTGTTCTACACAACAATGCTACACCCCCAGATTCCTCTCCGGATGCCGCCTGGAAATACAAAGCAGCAGGGAGTTGTTTTAATCACACCACCTTCCCTCCCTTTCGTGTTATTTGGCCTGCTTTTATGCAAAGTTCTTTTAATACAACCGTGAAAAACGAAACACAGCATTAGTTTGAAGTTAACCAGAGCTATCTTTCCAGCCACTCCCCAAAACAGTCAGAAGATACAGGTTAGGCTTTAACAGAAAGGAGGACTTGCGGACCCAAATCAGAGACACTCGCCAAGATGGGAGCCTAAGGTTACATTCTTCAATCCATTTTTAGGTGGCTACATAAGTGGCCTGATTTTTCGGAGGCAATGAGCACCCAGCAACTCCCGCTGAGTTCAGTGGGAGCCATGAGTGCTCATGGTAGCCTAGCGTTGCCACCCATCCAGTTTTCACTCAGACAGTCCGGGTTTCAGCTTGTGTGCCCGGCTGCCACTTGACAAGCCCGGATGTCGGTTTTGTTTTCCCTAAGTGGAAGGAAGGAGGCAGCGCAGCAGCCGCCACCACCGCCAGGGCCAAGCTGCATGTTCATACGTGTGTGCGCACACACACACACACACACACACACACACACACACACACACCCCCTGAGCCAGAGGATGAGAGGCTGTTACAGGCCAGCGACAGCACCTGGCTCTTGAGCTCAAACGATTCCTGCTTTTAGCTCTGGAGGTCCCCACATCAATCCCTGGGGCGGGCCAAGATGGCGATTGTCACACACCGTGCTTTTGAAAACATGGCCAACTATTTAGGTGCCTCGAGATGGATTTCAGGAGCCGAACTTCAGGCTCCTGTTTTTTAAAGTCGTGGCCTCCATGTAGATTAGATGAGGCGTGGGGCAGGGGGAGAAGACGAAGGATGGGGGAATACAGAGATAGTGCTTTTTACTTTTGTTACCAATGGTGTTTGTGCCAGAAATACTATCTACATTCCTTTGCACTGACGTTGGTCATGCTTCGGCGTTGGTCCAAATTTGAGAGGACAGATACTGGTCTTGTCATCAAGTGTCCAGCCAGCATGGATCCTTCTAGTTCCCTGCTCCTGAATACAATGGAGAGAGAGAGAGAGAGAGAGAGAGAGAAAAACACACCACTGCTCATTTTGTTTAACCGTTAGGGGCAGCTTGTTTTCCATAAATGCAGTAACACACAATGTGCTCCTCTGCCCAACACTTAAGGAGTTAAATATTTTCGACCATATTTAAACTCTTCCTCAGCGCACACAGTTTCATTGAAGCCTATGAAGCTTTAACTATCAAAGCTGATGTAAACTCTTTGACATTTCTCTCAGGTCAGTGAATCAGTGACCTCATCTGCTTATTCGGGTTGGGAGGCATTCTGCCTGCACGGAAAACTTGTGAGATGGTCTAGTTAGCAGCATTCATGACAATGTATCGCTAGAAACGTATGGCACCCAGAAACGTATTCTCTCACGCAGCCCCATCCTACACAAACAGCACAAACCCATTTTTGTAATATTAGAAACTTTGAACTTCTATGCACTCATCACTGGCCAACGTGGCACGTATTCAAGGCTGATAATCTAGTAGTCGCATGGTAACTGTAGCTGTTCATTGAAGTTAGGGTATAATGAGCTACCCACAAGGGAATACAGACTTCACTCTGCCCCCAAACCTTTGGTTTCGTCTTCCCTGAAGGTCTTAATGGGGACACTCTTTAAGAAGCACTGGAATGGGTTACCTAGGGAGGTGGTGGAATCTCCTTCCTTAGAGGTTTTTAAGCTCAGGCTTGACAAAGCCCTGGCTGGATGGTTTAGTTGGAGATTGGTCCTGCTTTGAGCAGGGGGTTGGACTAGATGACCTCCTAAGGTCCCTTCCAACCCTGATATTCTATGATTCTTAAGGGATCAGTCTTCCTATGTGTGTAGAGTGCTACTGCAAAACAAATAAAAATAATCACTCCAGCAGGCTTTATATTGGTGATTTTCTATAAACGAAAAAAATTAATATTCCAGATTCTTTTCTCCAGCACTAACCCCAGTGCAGCCTCCCACGGCAGCACAAGCTAGAAGGACCCTCTGGATTTTCTAATAGAACCATACACTTTAAAATTTAAGAGATCCAAGGAGAAGAGTCAGGCAATTGACTGTTTTCTTTCACCATTTTAGTCTCAAAGTTACCTTGGGTTCTCCTTGTCTGTCTGTCGTACCTACCTCTCTTCCAGTCAGACGTCAATTGTAAGCTCTTTGGTTCAGAGACAGGATGGTGTCTAGCACAACGGGGCCCTGATTGGGGCCCCGTAGAGCCACACAAATCATTCTTGGAGTGGAAACTTTGGGTGGATGAAGCATTAGAGCAACACCGCTCGTGCCCAAGTGACAGCTAATAGCTAATTTCTCCTTAGGATCAGGAGCTTGGAGTACTTAAAACCCACCAGCCAACAGCAGCAAAAAAAGCACCAGCCTACAGCAGCAACTTGCATCAGTATTACGGAGTCACAATTGTGAGCCCTTAGTCAACGAAGCAAGATAGTTTCCATTAGATATAAATATAGATGCCTGTCATCAGCTCCAAGCAGCTTCCCAAAAAACTTTCTTGCATAAAAATATCTTTGAACCTGGACTGCACATGAGGAGAATTTGTATGTTTGTTTTAAACGCATGTGCAACTGGAGGAGTTGTTTTTGAGCTGAGACTTTGACAGAAATAGCCAATTTTCAATGTTTGAAAATTGCTCTTTTCTTGATCCACTCATAAAACCGCTTTATATATAAACGGCAATGGTTTCCACACACTGCAGAGGAGATTCATGCCCAGGGCTGTTTTTACCAAGGTGAAGCATGGCAGCGATTAGCAATTAGAGGAGAGCTTAGAGACATTTTATACACTCTCACGGTGGACTGGAACAGCCAGCTCTCTAGCTAAGCTTTGACAGAGAAGTTACCTCAAGTTCTTGCTCTAGTCCAGTGGTTCTCAACTCTCAGCCGTGGCCCGCTTGCGGCCCAATCAGCACAGAGCTGCGACCCCAACTGATATCCTCATGGCCATACAGGTAGTATAAACATTGTGTGGATGCAGCTCACAACACAGAAAGCTGCATATGCAGCTCACAATGCTAAAGAGGTTGAGTACTACTGCTCTAGGCTAAGTGACCGGCACCCTTACCATGCCCACCAGCTCTCACCCCTACACCAGGAGACTCTTCACCCTTGTGCATGCCCCATGGATCCCTGATCTCAGCTTCAACATTTCACCACCATCCCCACATTAAAAAAAAGAAAAGAAAAGAAAAAAAAACACACACCCCTTTCTTGTGGGGATGTCACAGCCCAATTATCCATTTTTACCCTGGCCAGTCAATAGAAACAGCCACAGACATGGTAGTACTACATGTACCTGAGAAGAGAATTGCCTGGCATGGACGGGAGCTTTCTGTTACTTCAGACAACCTGGTACTGCCAGCCCCTAGCTCCTCCTCCCTCTGATCAGTCACAGTCACCGGTTCCCACTGAGATCCTACACCCTGCACTGGCACCAATCAGCTGCGCAGCTCATGACAAATGTGGGGATGTTTCCACCATCGGTAGCAAAATCCCCTGGAGAGAAGTGTCTGTCCTTCACACCCCCAATACACAGTGGGTGTTCTCCACCTCCCCCACTGACCTACTCCAAGCTAGAAGGGCGACTTATATCATTATACCACTGCTTCCCATGAGCAGGTGCTCCATATACTCAACTATAAATATTCATCAAGGCAGACTTAATTTGCATGCGTCAAATGGGGTAGTCTCCATCCTGGATGCGGAAGGTGGACAGAGCTGCAGAGGCAGAGTTCAGGTTGATGTTGAAACCCGAACGTCAGCTGTACTACATTGGTAGCGTTTATAGCTCAATATTTTTCCAGACAGACATTCTGTTAACATGTGTATTCATTTCACTCTCTCTCGCTCCCCCGCCCCCACCCTCCACAATGCATTACTGTCACTATTAGCAGAGGAAACAGCTGAATTAACAGAGAGACTGACCTATCCCCTCATCCCTAGAGGTTATTCTTCCAGGCACCTGTTCTGAGAATTTTTCAATCTCACAGCCCTACAATTTGGGAGATTATAAACAACTCCTATATACATCCTGGGGGTTTTCTGAATTTATATCTCCTATGCCTCATGAACTAAAACAGGTTTTACACCCTATACTTTTTGATTAAATATAAATGAATTCCAACTTCACAGTTTCACTAATTTCCTGTAGATGAAATTGGAAAATGCTCAAATTTGTATGCTAACTCTGTCCTGGCTGTCAGCTAGATCCCTGGAAGCCCCATCTGCTAGCACCATAAAAGATCTCACATCAAAGGTGTTTACTACCTTTTGTATTTTTATTATAAGCTACTACAGTGTTCATCAAAAATTAAAACGTACATCTGGGCTTGTTACCTTGTAAGAACACGTTTCACTCCATTTAAGGTCAAATAAGTTTATAGCAATACTGTGAATTTAGCCATTAAAAATACATAGAGGTATCAAAAGAACTCATATCAATCTATACACTGTTCCAGTAAACAATCAAGTGCTCATATTCAAAGATTAACAGATTAATCTATTTCACAGCACCATACCAGGTACTGGAAAAGCAGCAGTTTTCTTTCTAATACATGAAATCCAGACATAGTCTAAGCACATCACTGCTAAAATGCTGAGGCAAGAACAGTAATTTATGTTGTATTGGCTACTGAAAGGAGGAGTCACCAGGTGGCGCTGTTACAGCCTCAAGTTTTTTTCTTGGCACGTGAACAAGTTTCTAGTCTCAGAAAGTATGCTTTGTTGTTCTGATGCACTTCTTTGGGGGAGCTATGGCAAGCAGCAAGGGAAGTTGTTCTCTGCCTTAATCTCTCTAATTAAGGTAAATTCTTGAGGCAGAGTTGCTCCTTGGGCATGGGCTGAAATTCCCAGAAGAACAGATTGCCCTCATGCTGTTTTCTGCATCTCTGTTCCAGGACTGGTGTGTGTGTAAACAACGAAACGTGTCACACTTAGAATATACCCAGATGCCACATCACTGATTTTTCCTCCAATAGGAATCTGACCTGCAAGGCCTCAACATCTGCTACCAAGCAGCAGAGGAGGGATGACAGTATGCTTGCTGCTAAAACAAGAAGTAAGGGTTTGATGCAGGAATTACTGGGCAAGGTCCTTTGGCTTGTATTATTACAAGAGGCCAGACAATGATTCTAGTGCTGCCTTCTGGCCTTAAAGTCTATGAAGATATGGAAGAGTTTCTCCTTGTCATATATCTACTGTGTCCTTCAGCACTACCTACACCATGGCTATATAAAACTGCAGAAGACATTCCTGGATCAAGAGTTTGGGGCATAAAAAGCACTACACTTGCTGACAAAGGTTTTCTGGTCAGCCAGCTGGAAGATGATATACAATTTCCAGGAGGCCCCAACTTCTTGTTTAAAAAGGAAGTTGAATTGCCTACAAGCTCAATGCGTGTTTCCAGCAATTCATTGCACACCTTCTTTTCTTACTTGCACTCCATCAGCACCATGCAGATAACGGTCACATATTTCAGGAAAAATGAAAAACCCATAATCATGGGCAAACCCTGATTTTTGGGCGTGCTGGGGTGTTAACCAACCCAATATTACAAATCTTGTCCTTCCACCTTTCCAACAAAAAAAGTGGGTTGTTTTTTTCTTAAAAAAGGAAAAACCACAAAAACCACTTTGAATCTTATACTCCCACAACACAAATTTACTTCTCAAGATCAGGTCACTACACTTTTAAACACGCATGCACAGCTTTGCTCCACTGCTAGATCCTCTCCAAGAATCTGGGAGGAAGGTCAAGATGTGAGGCTTAAAAACAGGCAAACGGCTCTCCAGGAAGGGCACTGTATGCAGGTGCTGGGGAGGTCTCCCACAAAGTGCTGAAAAAGCCGCTTCAAAAGGAGCCATAGAAAGTTTTTGCACTCAAGAATTCTCCTGCAATGAAAATCCTGTCAAGGGCCCCGTCCATTTAAATCCTCCTCTTCCCCCACCCTTTTTTTTTTGGAAGCAGCTGTTGAAGAGGCTATTGTGAGAACAAACATGCATTGTAGTGGAGCTCAAAGGGTAAGAGACAGCCTTTTCAGGACCCCGTTAACATTCAAGGAGGGATTAATAGCAAAACTGGATACTGACAAGTGCCCTGAAAATATGAAAGCTAGGAGACAAGATGCTCACGAAATTTCCCAAGCATGCCTGCATTTAAACCCTAGACCTCAGGGTGTTTACACTAAACATTTACCCACGCTGTACCACAAGAAATAATAGTGCAGGGAATAAGTGGAAAGGCCCTGCTCCACGGACAATAATAGAAAGACTAAGATCCCGTTACCTGGGAAGCAGCTCCACAGCTATAGCAGAAGAGCAAATTTTGTCGGCGCCGCTCCAGGAGGCAGGAAAAGGGGAGCTACTGATAAACCGGTGAGATACTAACACCATGCTTGGAGCAAAGTGCAGCAAAGCAGGTCAATAAAATGTTACTAAATGGTCTGTCAAGAACATCTAGGACAATAATGATCCATGTGCCTAACCGCTGTTAATTTCAAACATATACACAGAGCAAAGGGTCACAGGGGTTAGCAAAAGCTGCACTACCCAACCAAAGTCCCCACCTCTTAGACATCACAAAACCCCTTTCAGTTTCAAACTAAGCTAGCTCGTTTCTGAAATGCGACTATGGTTAGCAGAGGGGCTTGCAGAGAGATTACCATTCGCTTGTCCATGTGGGATGGGGCTGCCCATCATTTCAAACCCATCACATATACAAAGGACTGCCAAACTGCAGGAACACCCCACCTGGGTGCAACTCAGTAGAGGAGGAAAGTGGGGCAGAAGCTGGTACAACTGTCACAACTCAGGCTGGCCATTCGTCTGGTTTTGAGCCAGCCAGGCCTGTTTTTCTAAAGTTTGTCCCTGTCCGGTACGGATATAAAACCGGATGTGGTTGTCTGGAATCACGGTGGACGCCGGGAGGATGCCATTTGGCAGAGTGCCCTGCTCTGCCCCTGCCAACGTGAGCTCTCATGCAGGTCAGGCCAGGGCAGGGTGGCGCACGCTGCAAAATGGCAACCTGTGTATGGTGCGACCTTGCAGGCACTATGCGTGTAAGGTCACGCACAGGAGGGCAGCGCACTCTGCAAAATGGCATCCTCCGTGTGGTGTGATCTCGCAAGCACCATGTGTATGAGGTCACAGCAACGGAGTTGTCGTCACGCCATTCTAAAAGTCCGGTATTTTCAGGATGTGCCAGCAGCCACCCTAGCCCCCCGGGAACTGTGCCAATTTGCCCCAGCTAGGGATGTGGCCCGGTATCTTTGCTGGGTTTCATTATTTGTTTAACTAAGCCTCAGTGAGAACAGCTACACGCAAACCTCAGAAAAGAAGCCTGAAGGAGGCAGATGTTATCTGGCTATTTAATCCCTTCCTTGTATCATTCACTTTACATATAATTAGCCGTGTATGGCAATTGCTTTATTGGATAATTAGGCAGCCATCCACACTGCAGATGCACAGACCACCTTTCAAAAAGAGAAGAGAGCTCACAGGGCTGCCAAAAGAGGGCTCTCATCTCAGCATTCCCCTGCCTGCTTTAATAAGCGACTCCAAGCTGCTTCCTTCATGAGATGGATTCAGGTTCAAAAATATTTACTTTGATGACAAAAAGCTTTGTAAATAGCAACAATTCAACTGACTCTCATAGCACGTTGGGCAGGAGTTGTGCTTACATTTGTTTGCTAATTAACCTTTTCCCTCCAGGACAATTAAAACAGTTAATTAAATGCCTGGCTTTACTTTAAATTCTCTTTTTCCTTCCTTGCTGAGAGCCAGTCACCCGTTTGTACTCTGACCTCGATTGACTGAATGCAAAGACTTGCTTGCTAAGCTTTCCATTTCACTGCTCCCCATTTCATTGTTAATCCCCAGAGTCCAACAACCTGTGCAGTTGTAAGGCACCAGTGTAAGTAATGGAGTTTTCCCCGTTAAGGCTTTAATTAATTTGGCATCAGAAACAGAATTTTCAAATCGTTCAGTATCAAACATTTAACGTACACCAATGCATCACCACCTAGTCCTATCACCATAGCAACAAACGACAGCCTCCCAGGCTGGTCCCAATTGGCTAATTTGGGGACAGGTTTTGAGATTTGCGATTATACACACTTAAAATACAGGCTACTGCCCATGGAGTGTGTCCTTTATCTTTAATTAATAAGCAGAAACATGCAATTCATTAAACTCACATCTGAGGCCACCATTTAGACTCCAGAATATTATGGCATTAAGTCAGCCAATTTTTATTTTAAAGTGACAGTCAAGTAGCATCAGCCCACAGTTTAGTTTTGAAAGCGAGAGGTTTTTATAATAACCCTAACGTTAATACATTTCTAAAGATATAATTTTACATTACCTACATTTGCCCAAAGCAAAATGCAAATAGCAGTCAGTATAAATTAACAGTATATATTAGAAATGTTAATTTAAAAAAATAAATTTTAATGTAAAAATCTGAGATTATTAGTAAAGACTTTTTTTTCTTAAATGTGATTTTTTTCACCTTACAAGATTCTTTAATAAAATGCTCATTTTACAACAAAACCTGCACTGTTGGCAAATTTTCATTTCCACGGCAATACAAAAATTCTTCCCAGAGCTTTATTAAACCTACGCATTAAAGTTGTGTAAAAGACACTGCATTTTACTCAAGATTTGACGTTTCACAGTTCCATAGAAAGAGTTTTATAAATATCCTAGTGTACCCAAGCTAATTCTGTTAATAAAGCGGCTGTAAAAGCAGCACATTTTAATCTAATACATAAAACTAAGACTTTTGTTTCCATTTAAAAAAAAAAAGGGGGGGGGGGGCAACTTAACTGGCAAAAGGGAAAAAAAAGTCTCACAGACCAGTGAAAGTGAATGCAGTATCACAATATTCATCACAAACCACTACTTTAAAGATCCTGTGTTCTATTTAACATAATTAAAAGAGGGCCACTAAGCTACAGGAGAACATTAATTCTCCAGAGAAATTTAAATTAGACAAAAAGTGAAATTTACATAATTGTTTTAATTACCTGCCCTGAAGACTAATCAAGACTTTACATTGCTTGAGGATTATTTAGCTTATTTAAATGGGAACACAGAGAAATTATGGCCCTGTCCCATTCTGCCAGAAGACTCTGCCTTGTATATTACTGCAGTACCCAGAAGTCCTAATCTTCACTGGGGCCTGGTCTATATTCAAACTTGCATCAGTTAAGACGTGACTTTAATCTGATTTAGTTAGTTCAGCATAAATCCTCGGATGGACACACATAAGTAGATTGGAGCCATTTTAAAACAGATTTAGCTTAACTGAGTAAGGGATTGACATCAACCAAAATCGATATAAACCAAATTTAAATCCATTTAAGACCATGCACTCAGATTTTGACACTGGTTTAACCAAATGTTTTAAAACCAATTTAAAGATAAACCAGTGCAGCTCTAAAGAACGGCCAGGCATTAGACACTGTGTCTACCTCTAAGTCCCAGCACTGAAATGCTTACAATTTAGGAATACCTTCCCCATTCAACAAGTTTTTGCTTCTAGTGCCAAACCTTCGCTTCTAAAAGTTCATTACCTCAGTTCTCACAGCAGCCATTTCCCACATTTACATGGAAGAGTGCATTGTTAGAGTTTCCACTGATTATGGACATGAACATTTTCACAGAAGCACCCAACTCCTGTGATTTCCTTATGAATTCTATGACATTTGCGGTTTTACTTAACCTTCCTGCTCCTGGGACAAATTACATGAGAATCTCAGCTTTCATTTTAAAAAGTTTCTGGTCCTCACAGTTGCAGAGAAGAACTTGAAAAAGTGACCTTAGGGCAGCCGAATGGCTGAGAAACCAGAAGGCAATGAAAAAGGATCCACAACATTTGTTTTTAGGAATATGATTTTTAAGGGCCAGACTTGTGGTTTTTGAACATTAGGAGTTTGCAGCGCTACAGGTGCGCCTGTGCACTCTGCCATGACTGACTTTGTAGCTGCTCCTCCACCAGTCACCCGATGTTTTCATTGGCTATTCACATTCAAGCCAAACCTCAATGTAGAGCAAGCAGGAGAACAAGCGTGCTTGCTCATACAGGAAAAACTGCCACAACAAATGCTTAGGGTGTACACATCTCTAACCCCAGTATGACAAGATTTAAGTTGGCACAGCTGCTGTGCAAAATCCATGCACATGCAAAAATGAACTGTGTTACAGACATCAGAAGAGTTAGTGTAAACAGAGTGTGTACAAAACCTAAAGGTTCTCCTAATAACCAAGCCAAGAAACAAAGTTCTTGTGCAACAACAACATTCTGGCCGTGAGAGGAGCAATCATGATGCGGCTGTAATTTTACTTTGGAGGAGATTTGCAGCATTTTGATCTGAGTCACCAGATACTTTTTGTGCAAACAAAATAGCTTGTTTCTCCCATCTCCGTGGAGGTGTTTGGGCTTTTAACTTGGCCAGCTTTAGAGCATCTTCATACCTGCCCATGTGACTCAGTCATGCCTTCCTACCAATGCTGTAAAAAGATGAAAACACCAGCCCCTCCTGTCAAGAAACTTCCTCAGCTGATACACCCACAAAAAAAACAGGAGGAGTAAGAATGCTCAATGCTTCCAGCCTCTCTTAATATCACTGTGCCTGACCTAGGTGATCCACTCGCGCCCACTTGGGGCTGGAATCTAATACTTTTACTAACAAGGAGACGCATTCCCACTGCCGTCAGTCAGAGCTACTTGCAGAGTAAGATGCTCCTCACCAGGGCTCAGGGGTTCAGACGCTGGTCCTTCAAGGTTTCTGCACTGGAATCCTGTACGTTCACCTCAACCTACAAGCATTTTCAGGGACACCCACATCACACAGGTTTTTGATATAATGCTGCCCACCTCCACATCCACCACTGACATTTCTCTACACAGTGCCTGTGCAATGACTCTACCTTTCACCCTTTTGACTCTGGGTTCCAGAGTCCCTGTTTGGAGGTTTCTAACTTATTTCCAAGATGTTTTATTTGGCTAACATCACTTCAGTCCTGCTCTCTGCTGGACATGGCAGAAGGAACCCTGGAAACATCTTTTATGGACTCTGAAGCAGACAGCGGTGCTAGAAGCTGAGGTGCACGATTGTGCTTCTCACTGGAAGCCTGCAACCTAGAGTAGCCTTTATCTGGCTATTTTGTGCGTCTATCAGCCCATCGTGTCTTTCCTGCCCATGTTCTGATACTCCCAGTGTGTTACAGTTAGGGTCAGTAAGACTGAACAATCTCTTTTTCAACTCATGGTCTAGTCATATCCACAATCAGAAGATCAGTGAGTGAGACAGAGTGAGTATTTCCTCAGCTCTCCAGGATGAGCATGTACCATAAGGGGGAAAAAACCAATAGTAAGCAGAGGCTGCACTTTCCTTATTGGTTCAAGGGCTGCAATTATATCACACGCTAAAATTCAAAATATACAAAAGGTAACGTTTTGTAAGCTTCAGTCATGCCAGGAGAACATGGCTGGATAAGACTAATGTCTTATTACAAACTAAATTTCTGATAGGAAGAAAACCAGGTGTGAATTTTCTGTGAATTTCCCAGTGCAAACATGAGGAGCTGCAAAAATCTGTGTCTTGGGAGGCTGAATCCCCTATTTGCAATATTGGGATAATCCTATTGTGATCGGAATACTCAATGAGCCAATGTTCCATGAAGAGTGTATTTCACTTTGATTGAAACAAGGCAGTGGCCAGTTGTGCAAAAGCTGTGCAAAACGGTCCTTTACCTGCACTGGTGCTCATGGAATTATGATCTCTAATCACTGATCAATACACGTACTAGAGCAGTATTGTTGCAGTAAAGACTAGACGCTTTGCAGAACCCACCGCCACACCATTATTCAGTGTTTCCATGCATGACTCTCCTATTATGGATGTTGTATATCACAGAGGACTCTACATCTGAAGAATGAGGTACTGCAGGGTTAGAAAGAAATCCAATACGCTGTGTATCAGTTTCACTACAGGTGAAAGTGTAGTGTTTCTCTATGGTGAATAGCATACAAAGGTGAACACAAGTGCTGTCTCCAGGGGTGAAAGTAAGTTAAAGGACTTACTGGTACCGAGCCCCAGGCCCTTTAAATTGCCACCTGGGGAAGCTGGTCCCAGTACGGCGCACTGGCTCTTGCCGGTACGCTGTACCAGGGCGTACCGGTTTACTTTCACCTCTGGCTGTCTCTTTTAGAGAGAAAGTCTATGCATCAGGATGGGATGCCCTAAATGGATATGAAGAAATGTCTCCACAAGGATTAGCTTGAGTTCCTTTGTGGTCCTAGGATCATCATCTGTAGTGGACCAGAAGGAAAGTGCTCTTGGATTCTAACTGTTTCATAGCACATTCCAGTTCTAACAACTATTTTCACCTTAAATGGCTGTTTGGAGAGATGTGCACTGGCTTTAGTCACCTTACCAACTCTTGATCCACTGCACTAAGACCACAAATATGGCTTCAAAGGACAAAATATCTGAAAATATGCCTTTAAGACAAGAGAGAGAGGCCAAAACATTCAAAGTTGCTTGCCTAAAATTTGGCACCTTAATTCATATTTAGGTGCCTACATAAAACTGGCCATGATTTTCAAAGATGCTGAGCACCTGCTGTTCCCCAATGACTTTAATGTGAGCTGCAGGACGAGACCACTTTTTGGAAAAATCAACTGTGCCTTTACTCTGCTTGGTGTTCAAAAATCTAAATTACCAGACTGACGGGAGCACTTGAAATACATATATGGTTTATAAAATTAGGCCTTCAGTAGTTTTCTGATACATAATGAATGCGCACTATGCAAATCAATCACATGACTAGTCTCAAGATAATCTAGGTTTTTATTCGGCACACATGGCCATGGTACCTAATAAACTAATGCATGTTATACGGTATTAGTGTGGTTCCCAGTCCTTCAGCTGTGTTCTTACTAGGGAAAACAGAAGGCAGATGTGGCTAGGATGAAAGAGAGAAGCAAAAAATTAACAGGAATAAAGAGAAGTGGAAACTGGAGAGAACAGCAGCACTTGGAAATTTTACCTGACACTTACGAGCCAAGTAGTAGGTCTGAAAAAAAAGTTAGGAGCACACCAGTGAGGTCCAAGTGAGCTGGCAAGAAATCAACCTTCCACCTTCTCTCCCCCACATTCATCTCCAGGGATGTATGAGGGTGCTTGGATTTAGACTAGTGTACTGTTCTTAGAACCTGTTTGGAGACTCCCGTGTTTCCTATCAGCTTATGGATATGGCTGCTAGGGATCTTGTATGTGAACCTTTAACTCCTCTAGCTACAGGCTATACAGTTCAGGGTAACAGCGGGACTTAGAAGTTCTGTTAGCACCTTCCCTGCCATGACAGCAAAACTCCTTACAAGCATTAAGTTGACTAAGTCTCAACACTCTTGTGAAGTGCATAGGTATCTTCGCATTTCACAGATGGGGACATGGAGGCACAGAGAGGGTAACTAACTGTCTTGTCCCAAAAACTCTCAGCTCCCCACTCTTACTACTAGGCTATGCTGCCTCCCCGGTACTACACAAAAAACACGCACGCTCTCATGGCAGCTCCGATTTGAATTCTACCAGCAAGTCGGGCTTTTGATGAAGAACAGAAACACAATTTTAGGTGCCAGTCCTGTAAAGGGCCCAATCAGAAGTGCAGACATTTGCTCCCAGAGTCCTGCTGAAAGTCAATGGAACACTGAGCCCATGCATTCTGTTGCATTCTCTTGCACAACTGAGGGTCTTTTAAACTATGCACATTACTGCGCTACATGAAGCCGAATGTTGTCCTGTCAAACACGGATGTTCTATGTTTATTGATTGAAAGAAAGTTCCATCATAAAAGAGGGAGTTTGCAGCTCTCTCATAACCTAAGCGGTGACTAAATGAACAATTCTCATTTGCTTCACGGCTAGCACACGTACAATGCCGATAATTGGCATCAAGTTCACACAGGCATAGGCAGTGACCTTTTTCCTTACAGCGGTTTTATTTACCTGCAGCATAAACATTTCTTTGCCAGTTTATTCATGCACTCTTTGCCCACATAGCTGGCTTTGAGAAGAAATGGTGTTGTTAGAATTAATTGGCACATCGATACAGTTAAAATCGAGATGGTTGACCTGCCAACAAATGCTACCATTCAGCCAAATATAAATATACAGTGAACAGCTCTTAGACTTGTTACAGATTGGAATTTTAGATAGACTCAGACATCTTGCCAGACAATTTTATATCAAAGTAGAAGTAATTGACACTGCTGTAAATAAAGCTGCTATTGGATTACAAATTAGAAAGAAAATGAGTCTTACTGAATAAATAGATTCGGATCTTTAATGTTTTGGCATCTTGGATTTGCCATGAGCAAATCAAGTGCTCCGTGTGTGTTGTCCAAAACCCCAAAATAAAGATCCAAAAAGAGATGCTTAGCATCCTTCCCTGGTAAATCTGTGCATGTAAAGAGTTTATGGATACTCACCTGTCTGAGTGGGTAGTTCATGTGTGGTACTAACTAGAAAGAACCCATGACAAATAGAAATGGGTCCGATCCAAAGTTGGTTGGAGTTGGTAGAGAGACCACGAAGTGAATGGATTTTAGCCTAGAGCTATAGGTTCTCAAAATCCTACTGCTGACATCAGAACTCAAACCTTCCCTTTGCGGCCGTGTCTACAGTGGCAAAAAATTGGACCCTTAATTGGCCACACTCCTCTGTCAGCGGTAGCTGTACTGCTAGACAAGGTTTGGGCAACTTTCCCATTGGGATCTCTATCGCTGCTCTTAAATGTCTGTACAATAGTAAGGAGGCCTGACTGGGGCCTCCAGGCGTGACCACAATACAATTAACAACAGAAGTAAGGGCTACTGAAAGAAGAATGCATTGCTGCCTAATGAGTTTCCATCTCTGCAGCACCAGTTGTTTAAGGCAAGCTATGGCTCCGGTGTCCTAGCTACCTTTTTGAATGACATGACAAACAGTTGAGCAGCTTTCCATTTTTTAAAAACCCCTTTTAAAAAAAAATGTCACGTTAGATTAGCACTAAGACAGTGGGATATATAATAAAGTTGTTACCACATGCCTTGAATAGCTGAAAGTTACTACATGGCCTCCAGTCTCATAACAGACAAGGAATTCTGACACTATGTCCATTTCCACCACTGCTTGTGATCCAAGGGCTTGATCTAAAGCTCACTGAAGTAAATCATCTTCACGTACACGCAACGTGCCTCAGGCGGCACATGATCAGGATTCATCACCAAGTTTGGTCCGCTGGTTGGATCATTAGCTTCCTCAGCCCCGGCTGGGTACTGATGGGGAGCGCAAAGTGAACGCTGATCCATGCCCCGCCCTGAAGTCAATGGAAAGACCCCATTGATTTCAATGGGGTTTGGCTCAGACCCCAAAATGGTAGCTACGCTAATTACAAAATATTCAGAGCCCCCAACTGATTATAGTGTCAGTCTTTTTATTGGGGAATTCCCCCAGTGCTACTATGCCAATTACTGCAATTTTTAAAATGCAGGCAGTTTTCCTGAATACTCATAGCCTGATCATGAGAAGGGCTGAATGCCTGCAACTTCCATTTACTTCAATGGAGTCTCTGATGCCCTGGTCATCTCAGGATCAGGCAAACTAACAGGACCCTCCAACAGCAAATTAATGTTACATGCCAGAGGGAGACTACAGGATAAATACAAGCTATGCATCAAGGCCAACAGCACTGAGTGAATGCCAGAAGGGAAAAAAATGCCATTGCTGTATTAGTTTGGATAGTTAATATAGATATTCCCGGTGCCCACGCTGCAAATACTTTAGCACGAGTTTGCTAGCAGAAGTGTGCATGTAAACAGCAGCTTTTCAGTTAATACTGCACCATATTCTAGAGTGCAATTGGGAATTCAGAACTGCATCAGAAATCTGACTGTAGGAGTGACACACATCCAGTCAGTGACTGGAAAATACCCTGGTAACTTTGTGTGTCCAAAGCAGGT
Organism: Macrochelys suwanniensis; assembly: GCA_033296515.1. Taxonomy (NCBI): domain Eukaryota; kingdom Metazoa; phylum Chordata; order Testudines; family Chelydridae; genus Macrochelys; species Macrochelys suwanniensis. The sequence goes on along the minus strand of CM065781.1, from coordinate 12,517,470 downwards.
GGAATTTCCAATACCTGCAGCGAACTGGCCAAGGATTAATCTTCAATATCTGTTCAGCACATAATGCTGAATACATTTAAAGGCAGCCCACGCAGATGTTGGTCAACAATCCGCAAACAGAAGGGGAATGGGAAGGGACCATCACAGGAATTAGATTAGAAGTTACTTGCCTAAGTCTCCTACATCTAGGACTGTGTACCACTAGGACTGCCAATTTTGGTTGGACGTATTCCCGGAGGTTTCATCACATTACATAATCTTTAATCAAAGATTAATCCTTAATTCCTGGAGACTCCAGGACAGTGATACTCAGACCTCAGTGCTTCAGGAGCCAAATTAGCCAATCAACATTACCCAAAAGAGCCACAGTTGTGTGAATTCACTGTTGTAGATAGTACTATATATTCATATTTAAACAGTATGAGGAGAAATATTTAGTTTATATATGTTATTCTCACAGCAAAATGACTGACCAACTATTATTTTATCAATGACAATTGGTTAACAACATAGTAAAAGCATCATGATTGGTTAATAATTATATCACACTGTTTTAATATCATGTGCTGCAAAGATCTGCAGAAGACACATTAAAGAGCCACTTGTAGCTTGCGAGCCTCAGTCTGAGTATTACTGCTCCAGAACAATCCTGGAAGGTTGGCAACCCTATGTGCCACTTCTCCACTACTATAATTAGTGGGCCAAATTTTCCCCCTCATTTACAGTTGTGCAACACTGTGGAAATGAAAACAGCTGAAAGGATGTAACCGAGGGCAAAATTTGGCCTTCGGGGCTTTTTAAAGAACCCCCCTCACATACACACACTCACTCAAGACTATGTAACAGTTCTCTTTTTTAAGAAAGGAACCTAACAGACCCAAATACTGAGGTATAGTATCCTTGGCGTTGCAGTTTTCAGTCCACGTTTGCCTTTCTAGCTGCAGCAGTTTGCACTCAAAGCCATCTTCCCCATCAGAAGGCCTGAAAAGGCCCTTTGGCGGGGACACAGTGGAGCCCGTAAATTGACTCTAAACTCCCAATTTCTCTGCAGCCGCAAAGTCCTGGCAGCCATACTTAGGCCGGACTGTCTAGCGTGCAAGGACACAGCCCCCGAAGGACCTTGCATAAAAGGTACATTATACTGGATTCTAGTAGCAGGCCATGGCATGTCCACACATTTATATGGTGAGCTCTCAGTGGGTGGTCTAATTAGGAGACTGACCATTAGCTCTGTGTTACTCACGAGTCATGACCTGCAAAGAAGTCCAGCATTAAGTTTGTAGTTCACAATATACTCAGTGTAACATACGGTATGTGGTGCATATATGGCTCAGCTGAGAAAATGCTTTATAATATACTAATCAACATTAGGGCTGTGTCCTTCCTGTATCAGGCAGTAGGAAGCAGAGATTCAGAAGGAACATTTATTAACACGTTGAAGAATGCTGTGCGGAAAACAGGATAGTCCAAGAAAAACTGTCCACTAGTTTTTAAGTGGGATGTTTCATATCCAACACGGCTTTAATAAATATACTGCCCTTCTGGCGGAGAGAACTAGAATCCGATGAACAACAGGTTTCCTCCTTTTAATTAGGTCTCCAGAGTTTTATTCTCAGCATCTTGAGAAATGACAAAGATGGCCATAGTTCTAGTCAGCAATGGCTAACCAGTTCCTCAGTATTTATATTAAGACTTGAGTGAGAGAAGCTTAGATCGTCTCCAAACGAGGTCAGCTGGATGATCACGAAAAGGCGAAATTCTGTCTATGTTCCACCTGCACGTGTGTCTGTGAGGAGTGCATGTCTAGACGATGAGCTAGGGGCGTGATTCCCCTGCTCGCGTACACGTAGCCGCAGTAGCCTGGGTAATGGTAGCATTGGCATAGAGTACCTTCCCGCCAGATTCAGGCTGGTTTGTACTCAGCCTGCCTCCACTGCTGCTACCATGGCTATACTGCTATTTATACTTCCGTTAGCTTGATGAGAGCTAGCATGAGTGTGTGTACACAAGCTGGGGGGGGGGGGAAATCACACTCCTAGTTTGTACCGAAGAGACAGCCGTCAGCACAGAGAGGTTAAGGATCTCCCAGCTGTAATCGGGGGCGACACTTATGTACTTAGTAGGGCTGCTATGAGGATTAGTGAGTTAATGTCTATCCCAAGCTTAGAAAATGCACAGTGCTATCAGACGCAAATATGCTCATCCTGACCGTTTGGAAGGGCAGTACTGCACAGAGGAAGGAAATCCCTCACCGCACCCTGTATCTGCGCTCTGCAGAGGTAGGAAGACCTAGGACAGAGTCCGATCCGGCAAGAAGAGCTGGAATGGGGATAGGAACAGAGTTTTCTACAATGCATGACCACCCAACAGTTTCTGTAGCGCATGCCCGAGGACAGGATTCCAATAGCCAGATTCTGGGGGAGGGATTCACGCTCCTCCCAATACAGAGCTACCCGTGGGACAGGAGGGGTGTAGGAGATACAAAGCACCAAGTCTCATGGAGCAATTTAAACTATGTTCAGTATCATTCCCCATTCACATGTTAGAGATCATTTAAAAAGACAGCATACGTTCCAGCCAAAATTAACTTCCTAACAAACACCTGATTTAACTGAACAGGGTTTTAATGCAGGTGCTAAAGCTCCAAAGGGAAGCTAATATACTATGCAAGAGACAAGTTGTCTATTGACTTTAACTTCATAACCCACCACCAGGCCTAGTCATATGAAGGGAGGGGGGTGGGGGGGGCGGGGGAAGGACAATTACTAAAATAAATCATATTTCCAGCCCAAACACTTGTAATAATAGAAGGTACAGGTTACTCCCAAGCTGATTAGAACAGAAGAGAGAGAAAATGATGTGTCTGTTTTGGTCACTAGGCCCACAATGCAAAGGCACAGAGTCAGTTTCATTGTTTTACCAATGGGCAGTTGCATTTCCTGTTTCATGTACTACCATGATGCATTCCTCTGGGGGTACTCCCTACAGAATCTTCCCAGTTTCCCAGTAGCCACAGCAGAGCTGAAACAAACGAAGGACAGAACGCAGGAACATGCAGAGATGAGAAAGGGTCAGAAGAAGAATAAACTCAATCATGTTTGTTGTCACTGTCAAGCTCACCAAAAAAAAAAAAAAAAAAAAACTTCTGAACATCAATAAGGAGGCAAGAAGATCATTGAAACTTTAAATTTCTTTTAAATAAGATGTCTCAAACTTTTTTTAAAAGGTGCTCGGTCACAAAACTGGCTTTTTAAGCTTAGTCAAACCTGCAAAAAATTCATGCTGACAGTATCCCTTTTAAGTTTTGCCTCTTAAATTGACTTCTTAAAAAAGGAATCTGTTTACTGACACACAGACACCCCTCATTAAAAAAGATTGCTGGTTGAAGTAATTTGCAAAGCAAGTTTCTAGACCTTTGTTCTTTTCTTGGTCCAGGGAAGTCAGGAAAAGGAGTCACTCCTCAAAAATCAGTCAACAGCAACTCAATATATATTGCCCATGGTGAACCAGACATGATAAAACTGCCTATTTACAAGAAACCTCAAAGGAAGAAGTTCAGCTTTTTTCCAAGTTTCCTTCCAGCCACAGCTTCCTAATGGAATTACAGCATCCACCCCATGGAACATACAAGTGTAAAGCATTTCAAATGTAACCATGTGCCCTACCCGGAGATAGGACGTGAAGGAAACCAACAGCAGCTCATGAGAAGAGCTGGACTGATAGCCAAGGAAAGCGAGATTACTTTAATCATGGTAAATTAACATTTCTGAGCACTGGCAGACAAGAACACTGGAATCCAACACACAATGTACACGCCATCCAAAGTTTGTTTTGGAAGTGAACTCTAGAACTGGATTAGTGTCACTGGCAACCTCACTCCCAATTTAAGTCCCACAGTAAATTTGCCATTTTACCATCTGATAAACAGCAATAAATGCTAAATTCTTTTCTCCCCCTAGTTATTTTCTTATGTTTTCAGTTTAATATGCTCAGAGAACTGTGGATAACTAGCATTTTGCCTCCAGATATTAGTCAGTTACAGTATATGCTATCACATTTCAAAACTCCTAAAGAGGAATGCACTAAAATGATCATACTTTTACAGCGAAGTCACAAGACCAGCACTACATACTTGAATTCCTAACCCAAGGCAAGCTCATAAGAAAACGTACTGTGCATTAGAAGGATGGCTTTTAATGCCAGGAACTGTTATATCAGAAAACATGCTTAAAATACAAACATCTTCTAATGGGAGAAAGGGAGAAAAGGTAAACTATGTGAAATGCTATATTACTGTACTTGAACGTCAGATTCTAGTGCAAAAGAGATCCTAAGACTGATGTACTCCAATATTAGGATTCAAATCTTTTAAAACGCCTAAATTCCTCTTGTAGACCGAATTTATCTGCTAAAATTCACATTATAACCACTGCACTGGGAAGCAGGAAGATGCTTTCAAACACATTTAAGATCAGATTTATAAATTTCAGTGCAAGGATAGCATGGAGCTCTGAGAGGCATTTCTCACCTAACACTTCCTCTCCCTGCTACTTTCCAAATTATAACCAAAGCACTGTTCAGTTTGCAGACAAGAGATTACCCTTGGTGTCTACAGACAAAATTCACCTGTGCAGAGGTTAGAAGGACTACAAATCATAGAATCATAGAATATCAGAGTTGGAAGGGACCTTAGGAGGTCATCTAGTCCAACCCCCTGCTCAAAGCAGGACCAATCCCCAATTTTTTTATTGGCCCCAGATCCCTAAATGGTCCCCTCAAGGACTGAACTCACAACCCTGGGTTTAGCAAGGCCAATGCTCAAACCACTGAGCTATCCCCCCGAGCTATCCCATTTAGGCCCTGTTGGCCACACTTAACAGTTGTGTTGGCCCTCCACACAGAGGTGAGTTTCATCCCATGAGGACTGAGCCTGCTACAGTATGCAGCAGTAGTCCATGATAAAAGCTAATTAAATGCAAGTTATTGGGTGCAATACAGGAGTAACTAGAAGACATTTGCATTATGGTGGTGGTCAGACTAAACGACCATAATGGCCCCTTCTGGCCTTAAAGATATTATTTCTCTCACACACGCAGAAAACCATAATAAAAAAATAGTATGCACTTTGACAATCAGCCCCTAAATTTACATACAGGATATTTAACACAATAACCTACAGTCATTGATGCAGAACATAAGGGCTACCAGTGCCTCAGAATCACAGGGGTTGTTCCACCACCATTTATAAAACAAAGGCAAACAGCGAATTCTGTGTAGTTTCCAGCCACCGTTTAGTCACACTTCCTTTCAAATTGTTTCCCCTCCCATCAGTAGATTACGGGACCGCCTAATCTACTCAACTGCTCTTTGGGCCTCTGAATGTTAAAGGGACATTATCAGGAAATTTCTAATTCGCTAGATTAGGATGAGTCAAAAGTCATTTCAGTACCATACCTGCCTCCTGCTGTGGTTTTACAATCACATTTTCCTGTTTTCCAGTGTGCTTTCCCCCTGTACCCCACACAAACAAAAAGGGGAAATTGACTATACAAAATCAAATGTAATATACTGAACAATGACAAGGTCTCTCTCCCCACTCAGTTATGGTGATCTCAGTTGGAACATGTTTCCAGACAGAAGGGTGATTTTTAAATTGGCCGTGTCCCTCTGAATTAATTTATAAATGGGAAACACTACAACCAAAATCCCTTTCTTCCGATCAGAATTTTAGAAGACGTTAAAAAAAGTAGCATTCAGGTGATATAAATCAAGACTATGCAATCCAGGAGGCTATATTAAAATTTGATTAAAAGCAGCCATATTATATTGGTTCGGTCGGTAAGCATGAATCAAAAATACAATCCTCATCTTTAATATTTACTGCTACATAATGACACGGGGCCAAATCCTGTTCTCATTTACACCAGTGTAAATTAGGAGTGGTTCTTTGAAGTCATAGGCGTTAATCTAGATTCACAATTTTGTACCCGACAAGCAGAATCTGGCCCGTATTTTCGATTTACATAAGCGTGACAGAGAACTTGAGGAAATGAAACGCTGTCCTAAACAATTAAGCAAAGCTCAGACAGAACGCTGAAAGACAAATACGCCCTTTGGAAGCTCTGGAGCAAACACAAAGTTACAAACAGACAGTAACTAATTATCCTGATTAAATCTCATAAGAATTCAAAAACCTGACCTAGCCTGACTGTAACTGAGAGCCAAGGTGATATTTGTGTGTGTGCTGTCTGCAAACGAAGAGAAATCAAAAAGAATCACACCCTTCCAAAAAAAGGAAGGGAAGGGGGGAGTTAAAAGTCTAACATACCCTTAAGGGATTCTGTCGACATTAGCTAAAATTAGACCACAATGAAAGTCAAGTGCTCTGAGCAGATATTCACATGACTTTTGAGTGGCTGGCTACATTTCTAAACTTGCGATACTTACAAACTTTTAGCTGTGTTCATGGGAAATACTAGGTTTCTTTTCCCAAACACAAAGAGGAGCCAGACAGGTTCAAACACACCTATTTTTACATGAAGGGAAGTTGAGAAAGAACAAAAACAGAGTCCCTGTCGGGGAGCACAGTGTACATCTCTCTCCTCTGATGCAGACTGCAACTACTGAGAACAAGAATGGCTGAAGTCTACTCACATAAAGAGCTCTGAGGAGCACAAGAGACAGCTATGTACACCACAGGAAAGGCTGGACGGCCATGCAGGGAGGCCTGGAAGGCCCATCAATGACCTCCCCCTCCCCACACATTGTAACTGCAGGAAACAAGGTGCATTGTTTACTCTGTGTATTAGAGTAGCGCCTGGACATTACACTAAGGAGTAAACCACACGGGGTATGCTCACCTGATCAAACATGAATGCTCCTTTTCCTCCCTCAGAGGAAGAAAGCCCATTTCTACCCTCTCTACTTCTCCCCCACTCTGGTATCTACCAGTATGGCCCAGGGGGATAGTTAATCTCAAACCCAACCTTGGCAATCAATTTGACTTTGTGCATATGAGAGTCATCAAATCAAATCCCATTTACACCCAGAGATACCAGTGTTATGCAGATAAGCTCCCTTTCCAAGTGTAAATCCTGATTTGGTGACCCCCTTCCGGGGGGAGAGAGGAACTCCAGAGAAGGAACATCGGAGATTAAATCGGTCTGGGGATTATTTAAATGACATCATTATATCACTACTCCAATTTGCTTTAGCACATCAGTGCTTTGGCCCTGCATTTCGTTCCATTCTGCTGTCTTGTGTGAAAAGCAGTCCTGTATCCAGCCTTCAGAGTACAAGCCCTGGGTGCTGCATCATTTTTATAACTGCATCTCAGAGAGTGTGCATAAAAATAAAGGAGTACACTAAAAGCGTATGCACATAAAATACAAACACCCATTAAAAAAGGCTCTAGTCAGCCTTCAGAAACCCACCTGGCCTCTCCTCCAGCCACAAAGAGCCTGATCCATCTTTCAGTGGATTTCAAAGGGCTTTGGAGCATGCCCTAGCAGAGTTATTTTCTTTCAGGCCAGAGCAGGATATGTTGGACCAGACACTGGCACCAATTAGCCTAAGGCACGTGTAGGAGAAAAGGGATCCCATCAACACAGATATATGGGATTTCTCTCCAAAATTAGACATCATATGGTACAGAAAGGGGCTAACAGCAGGTAAGTGGGGGGGAGGGATAGCTCAGTGGTTTGAGCATTGGCCTGCTAAACCCAGGGTTGTGAGTTCAATCCTTGAGGGGGCCACTTAGGGATCTGTGGCAAAAATCTGTCAGGGGACAGTACACTTGGTCCTGCTAGTGAAGGCAGGGGACTGGACTCGATGACCTTTCAAGGTCCTTCCAGTTCTAGGAGATTAAAATGGAGATATGCCAAATTTAAAACACAATTAAAAAGTGTTAAAACAAAGGGAAGAAAGGTTTCTGAGGGGAGAGGAGAAGGTAAATGCTGGGAGTCTAGTGTACAGCTTCTATGCTATTATAGTGGAAGTAAAAGAATCCAGAACCAAACTCACTTTTTCCTCTGATTTGGGGTCTGTGAATATTGCCTGATCCTGGAGAGGCACAAAGTGACCTGAAAACTGTACCTGAGGGTTCTCTTGGCAAGTAAGCTTAGATCGGGGGAGCTGATTGGATGGGTACATAACTGGAACATGCAGTGCCGTGATGACTGATCCCAAGCTGGAGGAATAGTCCTTAGGGACCATTCAGCCCGCACGAGTTAGAGTAGCTCTGTGGTGGGACAGACATGAAGAAGCAAGAGAACAAAAAAGTCTAATGAAGCAGTTTCACTCTGGTCAGCCCAGGAGCAGGGGTGGTGCAAAGATGGCCGAAAGCCACCTTTCCCTTCCCTCTGCGTGCCACAGCTGTGGATTGAGTGCTCTGTGTTTGAGGGCCCCTCTCATAGGAGGCTACTGTATTAGGTCTCCTAAATAAATACACATGCTGGTATAAGATGCATATTCTTTGACTCGCAAAAGCAGTGTTAGGAAGAGAATGTGGTGCATTGCAACAGGAATTTTTCAATTCCACTTAGCAGGAAATGCCATGCTGAAATATGAAAGGGAAATGTACCTGTAATGGAGATTTCCTAACAGTGTTATCCTTCAAAAGCCATAATAACCCCATTCTTGGGTTAGGTTTCCTCAGTCCTATAAACATCGGGAACTGTTTGGCATATTAACAAATTCCCCAAGTTCCACATGCATCCTAGAGAGAGATTATTTTACATCACACACCTAACTTTATCCCAAATTGTGAAATGCAATTTCCAAAGGGACAGAGAAACGTCGGATCTACAGAACATGTTGCCTTTGGAGACTCCAATAACGTCCCTCCCTCGAGAAGTGGGAATCGCTGCAGCATGACACAGGACAGGGCAACGTTTTGTGCAGTATGTAGAGCAAATGACGCCTCCAAGGCATGAAAACAGGATGGATTTATTGATTCATGGAAAATGCCCTTAGAAAGGACTTCATTCAGATAAACAGGGTGAGACAAAATGAGGCTCGTGGGCTCTGCTGTTGACCCAGTTCTAACCACCCACACTGCCATGCGAGTTGCACTATGGAACAGAGATCCAGAGTGTAAGAGAATTATTGTCCTGGGAGGAATGTTATTTATTTAGTTGTGGCTGCTATAACAGCAGTGGTGCTGCTGCATTTTGAGAAAGAGCAAGCGAGCATGTTTGGTAGTGGGGAAATGGGACAGGGTTTGCTCCCCTAAGGAAATAGTCACCCAGCTAAAGTACCGATGTCTAGCAAGGTCAGGAGTAGACAGACTAGATCTAGGGCAAAGGTAGGCAACCTATGGCACGGGTGCCAAAGGTGGCACGCGAGCGGATTTTCCGTGGCACTCACACTACCTAGGTCCTGGCCACCGGTCTGGGGGGCTTTCCATTTTAGTTTAATTTTAAGTGAAGCTTCTTAAACATTTTAAAAACCTTATTTACTTTACAAACAATAATAATTTAGTTATATATTAAAGACGTATAGAAAGAGACCTTCTAAAAACATTAAAATGTATTACTGGCACGCGAAACCTTAAATTAGAGTGAATAAATGAAGACTCGGCACACCACTTCTGAAAGGTTGCCGACCCTTGATCTAGGATAAAGGTCACCAATTTTACAGACACAAGACTCTTCACACACCTCCATTTGCATCCTTAGCTTAACCGTGATTGCCCCACTGGGCAGGGTGAGGTGAGGATGATGGTGACGTTGCCACACAACAAGATGGGAAAGCAGATAGCTTGACAGAGGAGTGGCCCTTTTGTTGGTTCGCCCAACTTCCCTTCTGCAGCTCCAAATAACCCTTTGAAAGTGCACAGAGAACCACTGCACAGTAGGAAGCTAACCACCATAGGATGGATGATGGATAGTTCAGGAAGAACCCTTCTGAAGAAGCTAGACATCCTCCTGTGTTGATGTAGCAGTGTTTAGTAACTGCAGACAATTGACTCCATGTGGCTCCGAAGCAAACCTTACGCGACCCCGTTGCCGAGAAGATCCTCTCTCAGCAGCAGTTACACAAGTCTTGACACAGGACAACTCCCAGTATTCCTAAGAATGACGAGGCACTCGTGACAGTCAGTTGATCTGAACAGAATTCCAGTTGCTTCAGATAGAACCCATGCCTTTGTCTTAATCTACTCGTTTTGTCCCCCAAAATGACATCTCCCCACTAACGTAGGCATGCCAACTTCCCATTTGCGGAAAACTGAACACCCTTGTTCCGCTCCCTGCTCCGCCCCTTTCTGAGGCCACCCCCCCACTCACTCCATCCCCTTTCCTTTGCCGCTCGCTCTCCCCCCCCCCCCACTCGCTCATTTTCATCAGGCTGGGGCAGGGGGTTGGGTTGCAGGAGGGGGTGAGGACTCCGGCTGCAGGTATGGGCTCTAGGGTGGGGCCAGAGATGAGAGGTTTGGTGCAGGAGAGGGCTCCGGACTGAGGCAAGGGGCTGGGATGCAGGGGTATTAGGGCTTCAGCTGGGAGTGCAAGCTCTGGGGTGGAGCCGGGGTTTGGGGGTGCAGGAGGGGGCTCCAGGTTGGGGAAGGGGGTTGGGGAGCACGAGGGCTCCGGCTGAGGGTGCAGGCTCTGGGGTGGGGCTGGGGTTTGGGGTACAGGAGCGGGTGTGGGCTCCAGGCAGCGCTTACCCCTTCCCAGGAAGCTGCTGGCATCTCCCTCCAACTCCTAAGCCGAGGTGCGACCACATGGCTCTCCGCACTGCCTGCGCCTGCAGGCACCGCCCCCTTAGCTCCCATTGGCTGCGGTTCCTGGCCAATGGGACCAGCTGACCTGGTGCTGGAAGTAGTGCGCAGAGCCCCCATGGCTGTCCCTCCACCTAGAAGCCAGAGCGAGATCTACGCTCCACAAGGACACAGGAGAGGCTGGTCGGCCTTGCAACCATCTCAATAGAGCATGAGCTGGCCCAGACTGTGGACCTTCAGGAAGCAGTTCAAATCTTTGCACCGAAGAGGGCACAGAAAGCACCACTTTGATTATTCAAACAGATAAAAATGCCAGTGTTTACTATGCAGACAAGAAAAGTTACATTTGCTGTTCAGACATTTGAAAGTTAAGTGTTACATAAAATTTTTGAACAAGGCATTTTAAGTTGTTAGTTCTCCTTTTTTGGGGTAGGTAGTAGAGCAGTACCATGAGGAGGAGGAGGACAGGAATAAGGCAAACCTGAGACCTTTAAATGTTTTGGTGCAAGCAAGGGGAAAACGGGGGCGTCATTTGAGCTCCCTGCCTCAGGTGCCAAAATGTTGTGGGCCGGCCCTGGTCTCAGCCTATAGCAGCTTTGTCTGCCTAAACAGGGGGGTTGCACTAATTTCGCAGACCCTGTCACTGGCCACCATTGGTGGAAATTCTCAGGGCAGACAAGGCCACAGTTTATCAGAGCCCTCCTCCTGATCAGCCCATGGAACAATCTTTCGCTGCCATTCCACGAATCTGGGAATGGCCCAGGAAAGGGGTCTGCCTAACCAATACAGAATGGAAACGCGACCCCAAACAAAGACTTGAATGGTCCTAATCATTATTCTGTACCTGTGGACAAGGAACTAAGGGCATCCATGCAAGACAGGGGCTAACCATCTCGCCAATTCTGGTGGCAGAACAGATAGTCTCTATGGTCTTTCTGGTACGAAAAGAGTCTCCAGCATCCAAGTCAGGGATTCAAATGCTGCTTTAAAATGTAATGGAGGAAAAGGAACCCTTACACTCAGGTGCTGGAGAGCTTACAAGAGCCATACCATCATCAGGGGGTGGACTATGAGATGTCTTGGCATTTCTATTATTCTGTCTCCTCGATACCTCCTGCATGGTGCAAGCAGAAGACATGCCAGTTCTCTCATGCTCTACCAACCCAAGCCAAAAATATTGCCTGGCCTTATTAAAACTACAGGAGAAGTTCTGTACAGGGCTATGCTAGTAAATCAAGACATATCCCCAAGAGCAGGTGGATCATGGCAAGGAGCAACTAAGACACATGCATTGCAGAGGTATAAATGACAAATAAAAGGTCTCATTCTAAATACCCCCCCACACACACACACACACAAGCTTTTTTCTTTTCGAGAAGGATCATGCTGCCAGTGGGGAGAGCTAGTCCAAGAGTCCTACCATGTATGTCCCATTTGCTGTACCAACTGCTGCTAGCAGTGTGATTATTACTTCCCTCCTCTGTCTGTGGACCTGATCGCAGTAGTTCTCCAAGTGAAAGGCAGACTGCATTCCCATAAGCCAGCTCCCACTGAATGGGCTCAGCACAAATAGGAGAAGAATGGGGACACCCCTGGAACCCCTCAGCTGGCAGCTGTGCTTATAGAATGCTTTTTAAATTTCAATTTTGAAGCAAACTTCCTCCCATTAATATGCCATTTACTCCCTAATCCCCAGGAGCACATTGGCTACAATGGAGAACCTCTTACCAATAATCTTGTGTACAAGAGGGCAAGGAACATGCATGGTCAAATGGTGATGACCTAAGAACTAGTATCACAGTCCTGTGGGTTTTGCGATACGGGTACCTGCTTAGATCCTAAGCAGATACCAGTACAGCGGGCACATTACTTTTTTATGCAACAGGGTATCAAAATGCAGTGGCCACAGTTCGGAAGTCAGCAATTTGACACTGCAGAAACAGTAGGAAGTCAGCCAATTTTTACAACACAGGAGTATCTGCAATGCCACAGCTTTCCCCTGTGTTTAGGCCAGGAACAGGAAATATGTGCGGGTGGATAGTTGGGCCATATGTGTTGACAAATGTAGACTTTTTAAAACAGTGACTATTTTGTGAGAGAATTTCAAGACAACAGATCCACAAGTGCTGCGTAATGCAAACGTGCAGAAGTGCCGGCCTGTGGGAACAGGCACAGGTGTTTCCTTATGGCAACTTGCAGTTCTCAAGTGACAGCTTTCTTCCCATGCAAGGGGAAACTAAGCTTTCAGTTACAGAGTCCCACAAATAATGAAAGCAGCATGCTTGCAATGCTGTTTAACAAAACCAAATCCCCACACACTGCCTTAGTCCCATTTATTTCATAGGCTCAGTCATTTCTGAACAGCAACTAGAATTGTTGAAGAGCGCGCCAGAGGTTATTTCTTTGTCCAGTATTGCGCGTTCATTACGTGTCAAGTTTTTCCGCTCTCATAGATGTATGCAAGGTCTCGGCTTACAGCTTCGACAACTGATCCACTCTACATGGTTATTTCAGAGGCACATGGCAAGTGTTGATGCATGGGAAAAACATTTCTGACTGAAGAACAGGAAGCGTTGCATGCTTAACAGCCTACTGAATAGATGGATACACCATCAATGCATCTAATGTAGCAGTGTTTCTTTGACAGTCGGCCCTTCCCTTCCCCTCCCCCCCCCACCCCCCATTAGAGAGAGGGTAGTCAAGTGATCCTCCACATAGTTGGAGAAGTCTGGAAACTAAGGCCCCAATCCAGCAAAGCACTTGGCTTTCAAGCATGCGAGCAGTCCCACAGACGTCAAAGGAGACAAAACGAGTTAGGAGCCCAACCTCAAATTCCCTGAGAGAATGAAAATCCCCGCCCCAGTGCTAACTGCTGAAATTGTTCTCTTTCTGGTATTCTTACAGATGGGGATAGAAAGATGTGCTTGCACAACACCTAGCCTGAGGGGTCTTGTTCCATGACTGGGCTCCTACACGCTACCTAAATAAAAATAAGCTCAGGTTTTCCAAGCAAGACATTTCTTACCAAAAACTGTTCAACCTGGGAATAAAAATGCCGCTTTCTAAACTTCAAGCCTGCAGCATAATTAAAAATATGTACATCATCCCAGTAGCTTTTGTCTTTCTGATCTACTAACCCAGTCATTCTCTCTCTCTCACACCCCGACGTCTTGCCCCAATTCTAAAACTAAGTTTTAACAGCAGAGGGCTCGCTTGAAGTCTCTTCAGCAGCAATGAAATCTAAAGGTGCTAAGATAAATGTATCACTTGCAAACTATGAAGAATAATTTTCATAGATTAAGGACGGAGGGACCATTAGATCATTTTGTCTGCCCTCCTGTATATCACAGGACATTAAACTTCACGCAATTCTCCCTGTATTAAGCCCAGTAACTTGTGTTTGACTAAAGCATATCTTCCAGAAAGGTATCCAGTCTTGATCTGGAGACATCAAATGGTGGAGAATCCACCACTTCCTTTGCGATTTGTTCCAATGGTGACTCACCCTCACTAGAAATTAGGCACTTTTTTTTTTTTTTTTAACAGTTTGAATTTGTCTGGCTTCAGCTTCCAGCTGTTGTTGTTATGCTTTTTGCCAGTAATTGAAGAGCCTGTTAAAGCCTGGTATTTTCTCCTCATGAAGGGTACATAAACACTAACAAAATCATCTCTGAATTTTCTGTTTGATAAACTGAACAGATCGAGCTCTTTAAGTCGTCCACTGTAAGGCATTTTCCTCCAGTCCCTGAATAGTGTGCGTGTGTCTTCTCTACACCTTTTTCAGTTTTCCCAACCTCCTTCTAAAAATATGGACAACAGATCTGTACATAGTATTCTAGTCTGAGTCTCAACCACGCCATGTACAGAAGTAAAAATCACCTCCTTATTCCTACTCATTAGTCCCGTTTATACATCCAAGGATCACATTAGCCATTTTTGCCAAAGCACCACACTGGGATCTCATATGGCATTGCCTGTCCACTCCAGGGATGTCTACACAATGCTTAAAAAAAAAACATCCTGGCACTGAGTCTCAGAGCCCAGGTCAGCTGACTCAGGCTGCGAGGCTAAAAACTGCCCTGTAGACATTTGGACTCAGGCTGGAGACCGGCCTCTAAGCCCCTCCCTTCCTCGCAGGGGCTTAGAGCCCAAGCCTGAATACCTATAATGTAATTTTATAATCCCACAGCCTGAGCGCCATGAGCCTGAGCCAGCTGACCTGGGCCAGGTTCTATGTCTATGCTGACATACCCTATGACACCGAAATCCTTTTCAGGATACATCCCCCCATTCTGTAGATATGGCCTGCACTCCTTGTTTCTAGAAGCACAACCTTGCATTTAGCTGCATTAAAATTAATTTTGTTTGAATGGGCTCACTGTACCAAATGATCCAAATCACTCCGTAGGATTGCCTTCTCCTGAGCTTTATTTCCTGTTTCCCCAATTGTTGGGACACCTACACATTTAAGCCGCAGGGATTTTATACTTCCTTCCAAATCACCGATGAAAATAATGACTAGCATCAGACCTCGTACCAATCCCTATGGACACCCCCCCCACTCAAAACACCTCAATCATATCAAAACTAGGCTAGTTCTCAACAAATAGATTACATTCAGTGATGCAGTATCCTTCGTTCGTCTGCACTGGGATCACAAAGCAGTTATTCGTTCATATTAACAAGGGCCCGTTACACACACACATATTTTTCACAGTAACATACACGCTTAGTCATATCTTATCACTTACCCCATGGTCAAGAACCTATTCTGCACAAACTAACTTCACAGAATAAATGTCAATGAACTTTGAGTTCTCAATCGAAGGAGACAACATTCCCCGCCCCCCTCCTTTAAGGACAGCACAGTTAAAGATTAAAAGCCACATTGGACCGCCATTCACTCGCACATTCCCCTACCTCTAAATTCTCAGTTTTTCGTATCAGAAACTGCTTAGGTTAAATTGTTCCTCCTGCTAGTATTCTGGTTAACTCTTGTGATAAAAATAATAGGCATTTCTCCAACTACTCCAAATGCATAGTTAAATTCTACACTGTAATAAAAGGTTAGCACATCTGACCGCTGTGGATGTAACTAGAGCTTTTGTTTTTCCTACAGAAGAGCTTTGACTACCAAAAGGAACCACCAGCCATAGCCCCAGAGGGCACATCATCAGACATTTGTGTCTGAAAGTAATGGCTTATGTGCCGTGCTATATTCTAGATATACATGGACCAAGGTATTTTTTGAGATGAGGGGACGTTTGCATTACTTTTCCTTCATGCTAGTCAAGATGTTTCCCCAGTACTAGATAACTCAACAGGGCCATGAAGTTTTGAGAGAGTCTGCACAGAAAGAATGCGAGATGGACATCATATAAAATGTGTTTGCTTTGTACAGAACTGAGAAAGCAAAAAATGGGAAATTCACCTGCTTAACAACATACCCCATAGAGAGAACAACCGACAGGGACTAGACAAAGTCCTTGTCTGCACTAGGCTTATTCCCCAACACTGCAGCTCACCGGTAGTAGTCACAGTGGCTATGCTAGCACTGACAGGTCACCATGTTGCATATGTCTACTCCGGCTGGTCTACCAGGGATAGTGCAGTGTAGATAGCAACAGTGGGAAGGTTTAAGAAGGAAGTTTTGCATACAAACAGCCTCAGGAATGTCTCAGGCAGTTTAGCCTGAGTAAGAGCTGCAGGATTTGGCTTTTAAGTGAGTAAATCAGGTTCTGTGGGGGTGAAATGCAGAAAGAAGTTGGGTGTGTGCAAAATGCAGCTCCCCAACCTGGGGCGAGGCTCCTGTGCACACCCCACTTATCCCGGTAGCCTTGCTACTGCAGGGTGTGAGAACAGCAACTACCTGAACCACTTGTGAAGCAAGTTGGGATCCACGTAAATGCTGATCTGCTGGCCTTCCTCACCACTGCCCACCGACTTCCTCCATGAGGTTATGGAGATGTGGAGGCAGCACTAAATTGCTTCTAAGAGCTCTCTGGCTCTGAGAGTCAACGATATTAAGTCTCATGTTTTCAAGCCAGGGTGCCTAAAGTCGGGTTCTTAAGTCCTTATTTAGGCACCGATATGAAAGCCAGGCCATTTTTACTTGGGTACCTACATAGAGACTAACGAGCCCAACTGCAGAATTTTCTAGCCAAGGTGCCTAGCCTTTAAATAGCTGATCCTTTCAGAGTCAGAACCAGCACCAATATCAGAGAGGTGTTGGGCAGGAAATCACCTCAAGAGGCCATCTAGTCCAGCCCCCTGCACTGAGGCAGGGCCAAGTAAACCTAGACCATCCCTCACAGGTGTTTGTCTAATCAATTCTTAAAAACCTCCCATGACGGGGATTCCACAACCTCCCTTCGAAGCCTAGTCCAGTGCTTAACTATCTTTATAGTTAAAAAGCTTTACCTCATCTCTAATCTAATTTTCCTTTACTGCAGATTAAGCCAATTACTTCTTGTCCTACCTTCAGTGGACATAGAGAATGACTTATCGCAGCAATTTCATAGCACTCCGTGTAATTAATAGAGAGGAATTTGTTCTCTTTCTGCAAATAGAAGTGTTATTGTAACCAGACCAAGCTCAGCACATTGCCATACCTGTGGTTGTCCCACAGGAAGGGAAGGAAAAGAGATTACTGACAAAACCAAATGAAAGGGTGTGTGTCTCTTTAAGAGGGAACTGATTTACATTTAATTCCATAATTGCAGTAGCCAGTTTCCTTGGCTAGCACATACAGCCAGTGATACCTGTAAACAGGAATTGAGGGTTTGCAACCCACAGACTATAAGAGTCTCATAGCCTGACCATTTTGAAGTGAATCCAGTTTCAGAAAGGCACTAGCTATTTGAAGTGGAGAGTTGTCAAAATTCAGAGCTTTCAGCACGTGTGCGTGCATGCAGATACACACACACACACAATATTACCACACAGTACATAGCTAGCAAGTGCATGATGAGATATTCCAATAAAGCCTTTAGAGATCGACTGCCCCACTGAGTTAAGTTAGCATGTATTCTATTTTCTATATTTTCTTATACTGTGCATTCTTGGAGTTCAGTCTATCAGACTTCCATTCCCTGCCCCACCCCAGTCACGTATACCCAGGAGAGAAGGGTAGCAAATTATGCAATGCCTGCCCTTGATTACTGTGTATTCAGGTTGTGTGAGGAAGCAGAGAGAAAGAGGTGTAACACATTGAAGGAAGACACCAGGAAAGAAAGAAATTTGATCTTTTGAGTTGCCTGGTTTTCTGGGGGCACGTTCTATTGAACCGTATTGCTGTCCTTCAGTTATGCTGGGGCATTCATTCACTCTCTTGCATTTTAAAGTTAAATCATGGGCAGCTAGAACCTCTCGGCCGGCATTTTTTCGTATGGTGTGTGCATGCGTGCAAACCTAAAGAAGTTAAACAGTGGGCATTTTATTTAGCTGCCATTCACCATCAACATCCAAACTAACAGGACAATCTAAAGGTTTTATTTTGAAGCACTGTAAAAGTCACATAATGCAGCTCTACCAGACAACTTCCAGAAAAACTCAACCGACCAGCACAGATTATTCCCAACATATCAACACTTCCAGTGAGCACCAGCCATTCCAGCAGGAGGTTGGTCCTGCTAGTGAAGGCAGGGGACTGGACTCGACGACCTTTCAAGGTCCTCCCAGTTCTAGGAGATTGGCATCTCTCTCTCTCTCTCCCTCTATCTATATCTATATCGGAATGGGGGAGGCCGAAGACACCAAGGGGAACTTCCCTGAAGAACAAAGATTCAGAAAGGTTGAGGGGGAAGGAGAGAGAGATTCCTAACATCTTGCCCTGTAATTTTAACCCTTTCAAGTGACAGATTTTCATGCCTGATCTTTTTCGAACACAGTTTGAATAGTTGCCATCAGAGCAATCTACCATGAGGGCAGGAAGACCAGACCTAGTAACAGGCAACTTCTTTCCATAGTCTGAAATCAGGTACCATCCCTGAGTGCTGCTCTGTTTCAGATAGCTGGATGCATTATAGGAAAGAGGCAACAATACTAATGTCTTACCAGATATTTTAGTCAACCACGAGTTATCTAAAAAACTGCAAATGGTAATTCAAGGGGCAAGAGATCACACTGGCCTGTTTATTTATTTGTATTTATTTTTTTACACACACACACACACACACACACACACACACACACACACACACACACACACACACTTTATTTTTAAAACCCGTATATCACCATACTGTCTAGGTGCGGTATTTACTTGTTTCTCATGCCACCTTCTCCTGTGCTTCTAAACCTCTCTCTTAGAAAAGAGTTAAATTGCCCCAAACTATTCCCCCCCGAAAAGGCTTTTAAACAAATCACTTCCAAGAGGGTAAACATTGACTTCCAGTAGGACAAGCTCTGACTTCCAGCTGTCAGATCAGCTCTCTGGCTGAGGAGCCTCTACTGCTGTCTATTCCAATTCAAGTCACATCACGAGAGTCCACATACCAAAGAGCACTTTAAATAAGACATGCATGCGAGCAATTCACAGTACAATCCAACCTTTTCCTTAAGCAATTAGAATCAAGATAGTAACCAAGTGCAACCCTTATACACATACTGTATGTACATTTACATACAATTAATATTATAAGATTCACACAACTCTTGCTTGCCATGAATGCTGCATACACTGAGAATTTTAATGTGCATTTCTTTACATGATCCTGAAGGATTAGTCTTTGCTGTTTTGAATTCCTTACCAAAGATGCTTTAGAAATGAAGAGCAATCCTCAGCTTCTACACTGAAGGCTGTGACCAGAGAAAAGGCATTGGCAGGGTTGCCAACTCTTGCGATTTTTTCTTCCATGACTCTTGTGATATTTGATGTTTTTCTTAAAGCCCCAGCTCCTGGATTCATGTTACTACAGATGAATATCAGATATTGTTTAAAAAAAACATTTCTAGCTCTCATGTTTTCAGAGGAATGCTTGAAAACGTGACTCAAGTGCACCCTGTAGGCTCAAGAACTGGATGGCAAAAAAAAACCACACACACACACACACACACACACACACACACACACAAACACACCCAACATTTATTTTTTTAAATGTCATGTTTTTTCTCATGAGTTCTGAATGCTCGGGATTGGCAATACTGCAGTGCTCCCACCTGTTCCCAGACTTACCCATTCCCTGCTCATTTGCAAGTACACACACCCTACCGGACAGCCCCTCTGCAACAGTAGTTGCTTCTGCTGCTTGCCCCTGCGTTTCCAGCATTGCTACCTGCACTACGCTTGAAATGCACATATAAAAGCCATTTCAAAGTGCATGCACGGCCACTGCATTAGTGCACTTCTACATCCTACGCTTTGCCTGGCTACTGAGCTGCTCAAATTACCTTTTGAAACACAGTCTTGTACTGCACTTTATGGACCAACATGACCGCTCCCTGTCCCAAGGAGAGTAATCCATGGCCCTCGTCCTGCAACTGGATTGATATGAGCAGACCGTTGCATCCGCATGGAGGCCCATTGCTTTTACACAGGGCACTATGAAGGCACAGGGTTTCACCCCTACAGAACCAATTGCAGGATCAGGCCCTACATTTGCTGTTCTCCTAGTGCTTCCCCTTAGTCAGGCCATTCTTGGGTAACAGGAGGCAGGGTAGTTACATTTTACTTCCTTTTATTCAGGAAATATATTCTGCCCTAGCAGATCTACCAGAGATAGAGAGAATTAATTTCCCCGCATGAAATCTTTGGCTATGGTTAGATGGTTGCACCACAGTCACTGGATTTTAAAATATGCAAGAAAAAAACAAGGAAGGATTTTCTAGCCGAGTGGTTCTCTTACGTGTACCCTTGGGGATACGCAGAGGTCTTCCAGGGGGTACATCAACTCCTCTAGATATTTGCCCAGTTTTACGACAGGCTACATAAAAAGCACCAGCAAAGTCAGCACAAACTAAAATTTCACACAATGACTTGTTTATACTGCTCTATGTATTATACACTGAAATGTAAGTACTATATTTATATTCCAATTGATTTTATATAATTATATGGTAAAAATGAGAACGTGAGCAGTTTTTCAGTCATAGTCACCCAAAGTGCTGTGACACTTTTGTATTTTTATGCCTGATTTTGTGAGTAGGTTTTAAGTGAGGTGAAACTTGGAGTAAGACAGACAAATCAGACTCCTGAAATGAGTACAGTAGTCTGGAAAGGTTGAGAGCCGCTGTTCTAGCCTGACAGTCTGTTATTGCCTTTGTATCCCAATGTGATCTGTATTAGCACGTTCTCAGACATCAGTTTCCCTCATAAACCCAGAGCTATAACTCCTCACTGCTATAGATTGACCAATCTGCTTCCGTCAGAGCAAACCCTCCGGCCTAGACTGACTGCATCCTGAACCTGGGTTAGCACAAGCCAGAAAAAAAAAAACCATAGCTCTTAGCAATCAGATGCTTTTCCGACATGGGGCTCTCTCCCTCCAGAGTCACTGTGAGGTTAGCCAACTACAGTTTGGACTGGCAACAGTTTGAGTCCAAGTAGTCCCAGCCTAGCGGGCTTTTTTGGGGGGGAAGGGGAGGGGTTAAGTAAACAGAATTGGAAGGCATTTGCACCCACCACACTAAAATTATTTTAATCCATGCTGCCCCCAGGAATTCGTCTCCCATTGCCCAAGTCTCTCACGTTTGCCCTCCACAATCTAGTGGCATGTGGGGGAGGAGGAGGGAGAAGAGTTCTGCTCCTGGGCAGCTTTAATGGGAAAATATTTGTATATAGCGAAGGACTGTTCAACACTGACTAAGCAGCAGGATAGGCACAAAGGCTCCTCGTTGCCTTATATATGCTGTTCTAGAAGGGCTCCCATCTACAGGCTAAACCACCCTACTTAGCCAAGACCGGGATTTGCCCAGAGGGTTCTGCAGTGGCTCGGGGAATTAATAAATGAACCCTTCCTCTACTCCACTAGACCCAGGGAGCAGAACCTTTTATTCTGGGCTGTCTGCATCCTGTCTATCCCTCTGCATCCCATGCCCTGCAGTAGAGCCAGCACCGTTCCACCACTTTTTGGGCCGTACACCCTCTCCTTCCCCGACAAAGAGAAAGGCCAGGATATTCCCCACACACACACTGGGCTGCAGACATCTGCCCTGGGTGCACTGCATGCTTCCTCTGTTCAGACTCTGTCAATGGCACCTGATTCCTTCCTTGTGGTTTCTTTGGGCTCAGGTACCTCAGACACAGCAAACGCTTGGGGTATTATTAGATTCTTCTGCTAAGTAAAAAGTGTGTCCGCTCGCTGTGACAGCCATGTCATGTCCATGGGATGGTGTTCCAAGAAGAAGGAGTGCTAGGCAGAGATGGGCTCCACCTGACGAAGAGAGGGAAGAGCATCTTTGGAAGCAGGCTGGCTAACCTAGTGAGGAGGGCTTTAAACTAGGTTCACCAGGGGAAGGAGACCAAAGCCCCGAGGTAAGTGGGGAAGTGGGATACCGGGAGGAAGCACAAGTAGGCAAGTGCAAGAGGGGAGGGCTCCTGCCCCATACTGGGACAGCAGGACAATCGGTGAGTTATCTTAAATGCCTGTACACAAATGCAAGAAGCCTGGGGAACAAGCAGGGAGAACTGGAAGTCCTGGCACAGTCAAGGAATTATGATGTAATTGGAATAACAGAGACTTGGTGGGATAACTCACATGATTGGAGTACTGTCATGGATGGATATAAACTGTTCAGGAAGGATAGGCAGGGCAGAAAAGGTGGGGGAGTTGCGTTGTATGTAAGAGAGCAGTATGACTGCTCAGAGCTCCAGTATGAAACTGCAGAAAAACCTGAGAGTCTCTGGATTAAATTTAGAAGTGGGAGCAACAAGGGTAATGTCGTGGTGGGAGTCTGCTACAGACCACCAGACCAGGGGGATGAGGTGGACGAGGCTTTCTTCCAGCAACTAACAGAAGTTACTAGATCACAGGCCCTGGTTCTCATGGGTGACTTTAATCACCCCGATATCTGCTGGGAGAGCAATACAGCGGTCCACAGACAATCCAGGAAGTTTTTGGAAAGTGTAGGGGACAATTTCCTGGTGCAAGTGCTGGAGGAACCAACTAGGGGAAAAGCTCTTCTTGACCTGCTGCTCACAAACAGGGAGGAAATAGTAGAGAAAGCAATAGTGGATGGGAACCTGGGAGGCAGTGACCATGAGATGGTTGAGTTCAGGATCCTGACACAAGGAAGAAAGGAGAGCAGTAGAATACAGAGCCTGGACTTCAGAAAAGCAGACTTTGACTCCCTCAGGGAACTGATGGGCAAGGTCCCCTGGGAGAATAACATGAGGGGGAAAGGAGTCGAGGAAAGCTGGCTGTATTTTAAAGAATCCTTATTGAGGTTGCAGGAACAAACCATCCCGATGTGTAGAAAGAAAAGTAAATATGGCAGGCGACCAGCTTGGCTTAACAGTGAAATCCTTGCTCGTCTTAAACATAAAAAAAGCAGCTTACAAGAAGTGGAAGATTGGACAAATGACCAGGGAGGAGTATAAAAATATTGTTCAGGCATGCAGGAGTGAAATTAGGAAGGCCAAATCACACTTGGAGTTGCAGCTAGCCGGAGATGTTAGGAGTAACAAGAAGGGTTTCTTCAGGTATGTGAGCAACAAGAAGAAAGTCAAGGAAAGTGTGGGCCCCTTGCTGAATGAGGGAGGGAACCTAGTGACAGAGGATGTGGAGAAAGCTAGTGTACTCAATGCTTTTTTTGCCCCGGTCTTCACAGACAAGGTCAGCTCCCAGGCGGCTGCACTCCGCAGCACGGTATGGGGAGGAGGTGACCAGCCCTCTGTGGAGAAAGTAGTAGTTCGGGACTATTTAGAAAAGCTGGACGAACACAAGTCCATGGGGCCGGATGCACTGCAGCCGAGGGTGCTAAAGGAGTTGGCCGATGTGATTGCAAAGCCATTGGCCATTATCTTTGACAAATCATGGCAATCGGGGGAGGTCCCGGATGACTGGAAAAAAGCTAATGTAGTGCCCATCTTTAAAAAAGGGAAGAAGGAAGATCCGGGGAACTACAGGCCAGTCAGTCTCACCTCAGTCCCTGGAAAAATCATGGAACAGGTCCTCAAGGAATCAATTCTGAACCACTTCAAGGAGGGGAAAGTGATCAGGAACAGTCAGCATGGATTCACCAAGGGCAAGTCATGCCTGACTAACCTAATTGCCTTCTATGATGAGATAACTGGCTCTGTGGATGAGGGGAAAGCGGTGGATGTGCTATTTCTTGACTTTAGCAAAGCTTTTGATACAGTCTCCCACAGTGTTCTTGCCAGCAAGTTAAAGAAGTATGGGCTGGATGAATGGACGGTAAGGTGGATAGAAAACTGGCTGGATGGTTGTCCTCAACGGGTAGTGATCAATGGCTCCATGTCTAGTTGGCAGCCGGTATCAAGTGGAGTGCCCCAAGGGTCGGTGCTGGGGCCGGTTTTGTTCAATATCTTCATCAACGATCTGAAGGATGGTGTGGACTGCACCCTCAGCAAGTCTGCAGATGACACTAAACTGGGAGGAGTGGTTGATACGCTGGAGGATAGGGACAGGATACAGAGGGACCTAGACAAATTAGAGGATTGGGCCAAAAGAAATCTGATGAGGTTCAACAAGGACAAGTGCAGAGTCCTGCACTTAGGATGGAAGAATCCCATGCACTGCTACAGACTAGGGACCGAATGGCTGGGCAGCAGTTCTGCAGAAAAGGACCTAGGGGTTACGGTGGACGAAAAGCTGAATATGAGTCAACAGTGTGCCCTTGTTGCCAAGAAGGCTAACGGCATTTTGGGCTGTATAAGTAGGGGCATTTCCAGCAGATCGAGGGACGTGATTATTCCCCTCTATTCGGCACTGGTGAGGCCTCATTTGGAGTACTGTGTCCAGTTTTGGGCCCCACACTACAAGAAGGATGTGGATAAATTGGAAAGAGTCCAACGGAGGGCAACAAAAATGATTAGGGGGCTGGAGCACATGACTTATGAGGAGAGGCTGAGGGAACTGGGAATGTTTAGCCTGCAGAAGAGAAGAGTGAGGGGGGATTTGATAGCTGCTTTCAACTACCTAAAAGGGGGTTCCAAAGAGGATGGATCTAGACTGTTCTCCGTGGTAGAAGATGACAGAACAAGGAGTAATGGTCTCAAGTTGCAAAAGGGGAGGTTTAGGTTGGATATTAGGGAAAACTTTTTCACTAGAAGGGTGGTGAAGCACTGGAATGGGTTACCTAGGGAGGTGGTGGAATCTCCTTCCTTAGAGGTTTTTAAGGTCAGGCTTGACAAAGCCCTGGCTGGGATGATCTAGTTGGGGTTGGTCCTGCTTTGAGCAGGGGGTTGGACTAGATGACCTCCTGAGGTCCCTTCCAACCCTGAGATTCTATGATTCTATGTTATTAATATCCAGTGGCCATCTGAAAACTTGGGAAGAGTGCAGAGTCTGACCCTACTAACACTAAACTGAATTCATGTGTTTTTTACTGTGAAAAATGTCACCTCACGGCTCTTGCTCAGACCCACAATAACAGGAAGGAGTCTGGGAAAGGACGCAAGCTCCTACCCCCTGGGTAAATATGAGCACTGGTGTGGCCTGCTACTGAGCATTTCTACATCTTACTAGTGTTTTTCAGTCATGGACTTCACAAGACAAAGTTGCTAACAGAGCCAGGAGTAGCATGGGTTGACTTACCCATACAGCCACTCAACTCCCCGAAAGACTATTTGGCCATCTGCCACATCCATTCTGAAACATTACAAGATCTCAGTAAAGATAGTCAATTACTTTACATTCATTAGCAGAAGGCGTTCGAGTAAATAAACGTGTCTGCTATAGAAATGGGCTGACTGCACTTCAGATTTATTCGCATTTTTCCCCTTAGATGTACAACTCAAGTATCACATCACACAGTATGGATTGAAGTGAACGGGACTACACACATGCTTAAAGTTCGGCACATGCTTACGTGCTTCGCTGAACTGGGGCCTGAAAACAGCCCTAATTTGCTGGAATCTCGCAAATCTTGAAATCCATGTCTTCATACCTCCTACTTGGCTTTTATATTTTAAAAAAGGCCAAATATTTCCACAAGTAATTTAAGAGCAGAAATTCCAGTCTTCAAGAAGCAGGTTGATGGAGAAGTGACCCATGCAGAATAAAGAGGCATAGCAATGTTAGATTGGCTCATAAGTCTACTATATCTGATCTAATATAAACCACTGCAACAGTGGTTCTTTCCTCTGTGTTTTACAATAAAGGTGCACCACTGTATGACCTAGTGGCCAATGAAATAAGTGATAGCTGAAACCTAGCATTTGACCCGCCATATACAAAACATGTCACCACTTGCTCAAAGAAGGATCATGTCTCATCACAGTGAAGTGTTGGCATCATATGTGTCCAGTCCACATTGGACTGAGCCACATCTCATTACAGATAAGCACCATAAACGATACCCCAAATGCAATAGTGATCAGATTAATCACAGTGATCAGATGATCGGTTCTTCTGCTCATTTTATAGTTTGTCTTATATCCCTCCTTCTCTTACCACCTGGGAAGATAAGAAAAAGATATAGGGCATTAATGCAATAGTGCATTAATGCATGCTGTTCTCTATAACATCAGTCTCTTACTTCAAATTTGTAAAATAAATGTTTTCAACCTTAAAAAAAAAAAAAAAAAAGGATGGGGGAACTTGTTTTCCAGTTTGCCTGGATTAAAAACCATACAGCTTTGCAATTCTACATCATGACCTAGAAATATTTAGGGGACAATATATAGCAGTACCTTCAGAGAACAGTATAAAATACATCTTTTTTAATTTTAAAAGTGATCACAGAACTAGTTTCTCTTGTTGTGGATGGAGTAAACATTTGGGGTACTCTTAGCAAATGCTCACATCTAGACAGTTTGTGTTTGGATTTCTTTCCAATCAAGGCTATGACACACAATGCAAGGCTTGCTGCACTACTACACACAATAAACAGGCAAACCGTTCTATCATAGCTTATATAAAAAGCTGAGTCACTTTAACCAAGCACTTTTTAAGAACATAAGAATGGCCGTACTGGGTCAGACCAAAGGTCCATCCAGCCCAGTATCCTGTCTACCGACAGTGGCCAATGCCAGGTGCCCCAGAGGGAGTGATCCTAACAGGTAAGGATCAAGTGATCTCTCTCCTGCCATCCATCTCCACCCTCTGACAAACAGAGGCTAAGGACACCATTCCTTAACCCATCCTGGCTAATAGCCATTATTGGACTTAATCTCCATGAATGTATCCAGTTCTCTTTTAAACCCTGTTATAGTCCTAGCCTTCACAACCTCCTCAAGCAAGAAGTTCACACAGTGCACAGTCATCCTGTGGAAGAAGAACTTCCTTTTATTTGTTTTAAACCTGCTGCCCATTAATTTCATTTGGTGGCCCCTAGTTCTTATATTATGGGAACAAGTAAATAACTTTTCCTTATTCACTTTCTCCACACCACTCATAATTTTATATAACTATCATATCCCCCCTTAGTTTCCTCTTTTCCAAGCTGAAAAGTCCTAGCCCCTTTAATCTCTCCTCATATGGGACCCGTTTCAAACCCCTAATCATTTTAGTTGCCCTTCTCTGAACCTTTTCTAATGCCAGTATATCTCTTTTGAGATGAGACCACATCTGTATGCAGTATTCAAAGATGTGGGCGTACCATGGATTTCTATAAAGGCAATAAGATATTCTTCATCTTATTCTCTATCCCTTTTTTAATTATTCCTAACATCCTGTTTGCTTTTTTGACTGCCTCTGCACACTGGGTGGACGTCTTCAGAGAACTATCCATGGTGACTCCAAGATCTCTTTCTTGATTAGTTGTAGCTAAATTAGCCCCCATCATATTGTATGTATAGTTGGGGTTATTTTTTCCAATGTGCATTACTTTACATTTATCCACATTAAATTTCATTTGCCATTTTGTTGCCCAATCACTTAGTTTTGTTAGATCTTTTTGAAGTTCTTCACAGTCTGCTTTGGTCTTAACTATCTTGAGCAGTTTAGTATTGTCTGCAAACATCGCCATCTCACTGTTTACCCCTTTCTCCAGATTATTTATGAGTAAATTGAATCGGATTTGGTCCTAGAACTGATCCTTAGGGATCAGTTACCCCTCTCCATTCTGAAAATTTACCATTTATTCCTACCCTTTGTTTCCTGTCTTTTAACTGGGTCTCAATCCATGAAAGGATCTTCCCTCTTATCCCATGAAAACTTAATTTATGCAAGAGCCTTTGGTGAGGGACCTTGTCAAAGGCTTTCTGGAAATCTAAGTACACTATGTCCACTGGATCCCCCTTGTCCACATGTTGTTGACCCCTTCAAAGAACTCTAATAGATTTGTAAGACATGATTTCCTTTTACAAAAGCCACGTTGACTTTTGCCCAACAATTTATGTTCTTCTATGTGTCTGACAGTTTTATTCTTTACTAGAATAAATTCTAAATTCTTTTTAGACAAAGATTTTCAAAAGTGACTAATGATCATGTGTTCTGCCCAACTTGAAGTACCTTAATGGGACCTGATTTTCCAGCACTTTCTGGGGGAAAGAGCAAGAGCCCCCTTTTAAAAAAAGTACCTCAAGTTAAGCAACCAAAAAAAATATATATATATCACTAGTCAGTTTTGAAAGTCTTGGCCTTCCTGTTTGGCATTACAGAACAACACAGTCATGCACCAAAAAAAGTCTCTCTCAAGTGGATGGCTGCATTAATATCCTGATCCAAAGTCCACCAAAATCAGTTGGGAGACTTTCATTTTGTACAATGGGCTTTTGGTAAGACCATACATCTGCTGTGCTATACTTGGGTTTTGCACATAAGTAAATAACCAGCGAGATTTTAATCCTAGGAAATCGAGCTGCAAAAACAACTGAAGAGACACAAATTTATGCACCTATGGAACCCTCAACCACAACTAAATGCTTCTATATTTACCCAGCATACAGTCTACACCATCAGCTATTTTAATCCCTCTAACTATTAGTGGATAGTAACACTGCAGTTGGATAAAGACATTTGACAAAAATCTTATTTAGAGATCAGGACAAACTTAATTGGCTTTTAGCCAGACCTGCACAAAGATGGGCTATTCCACAAATACAGTTGTTAATCTGCCCATTATACTCTGTAAGCTCCAACTGAAGAAGAAAGAGATGCTAGAAGGAATGTAATATTTCAGGAGCACATTTTTCTGTGTGTTTTTAAAATGAGTAACAGTTACCAGATAGTGAATTAGGAACAAGAAGATTGTTTTAAAAAGCAGATTAGCTAGAAAAGAAAACCGTTCGGTCTCTCTTCTGCTTCACATTTGAAATACACTATACCTAATGAACACGAACCTAATGAACAGCTATTTCAGTTTCTTTAAACAATAGCTAATGAGAATTCTTTAAAGTTACA
Organism: Macrochelys suwanniensis; assembly: GCA_033296515.1. NCBI lineage: Eukaryota > Metazoa > Chordata > Testudines > Chelydridae > Macrochelys > Macrochelys suwanniensis. The sequence goes on along the minus strand of CM065781.1, from coordinate 12,488,283 downwards.
TTTTTAATAAGACAGCTGACCGCCCATCCTTTCCATTGCAAATTGACATTTCCTCAACTAAATGCACATTTTCCCATGGTACTGTCAAACAGATGAGACTCAGGAAATATGGGTCCACTTCCCAGCCTGTGCTCCTTTAGATCAGGTCCTACGTGACTTGTTCAAAGCCAATGGAAAAAGAACCCCATTGACTTTGATAGGCTTTGGATCAGGCCTTTAAGTGATCCAGCCTCAGTTCCCTCTGCACTCTCTTTATCGCATTGGGGTGCTAAGCGGCTAAGTTCATCAGTGATCATAAGAGGATGAGATACTATGATGTTTGATGGGAGAGAGTATAAATGCAGCAATAGAGCACACTGCTTCTATGCTAATATGCCACAAAGATTCCAAGTGGCTGGGGTTCTCTCTCCCGGGAGGCAGATGCTCCTAGTTTTTATATAATTCAAAAAGTATTGTTTTTGTTATAAAAGTTTCTTAAGCACACACAGAGTGGGAGGTTTACTACCAGTTCTCCTGGCGCCCACACCGACTCAAATTGCTGTACAATAATTTAAACAACATAAAAGCCATTCTCATAAGTGCCTATTAGAAATTATACAATAGCTAAATTACAGGGCTGCAAAAGCAGCGAAGATGCAAATATGCTGAAATGGGTGTTCGGTGAGGATGACGACTTCTTTTCTCCTGTGAAACAGCCTAGAATCATTGGGTACATCTACACCCCCACCACAACACTGAGGCACCAAGTCTCCAAACCCAAGTCAGTTGAGTTGGGCTTGCGGGTTAAAAGTTGCAGTGTAGACGTTCCAGCTCAGCGACCCACCCCCTTGCAGGATTCCCAAGGCTCAACATGAAGCTAGCAGTGCCAGGTATAGCATATGGGGCTGTCGGAAATTCTCTGTTGAAACTGTTTGACAGAAAATTGGATTTCAACCGAGTTACGCTCTTCACAACCAACACGTGTACGTGTTTTCTGCCAAAAAAATTTGATGTGTCAAAAAGCCAAACACATGAAAACTGAAATATTCTGATTCAGACATGCCACCATGGTGCTCCATGGGAGTTGTAATTTGGTTGTCTCATATCCCCATTCTCCTCTATTCGTTGGACTCCCCCGCTGGATTGCAACCACCATTACACACCACCTCCCCTCACCAACAGGGCAGACCATGGACAACATAGTCCAACCAGGGATCTTGGCCCGTGCAGAATGGGGGCATAAGACAACTGAACCACAACTCCCATAAGGCACTGCAGCAGCACTTCCAAATCAAACTACCATGGTTTTCAGTTGAAATATATCAGTTTTTTACTGGGAAAAAAAAAAAGTCAACATTTTCCATAGGGAAAGAAAACCACCACCATTTTCCAACCAGCTCTCTGTAGAACATTTCACCAACACTGGGATAACATATACACCAACCTTGGCAGATCACTTAACAGAAGAAATATATTAGCTTCCAGTTAATGTAATAGTAGAGAAAGAACAACAGTGACAGTTCACTGATTTATTAAAGCCTCTAGCCATATGGAAGAGCCCTATAGAATTTAATAATGATTTAACTTTGTAGGATTCTATGGAAACCCACAAACTAGAGTTTAGAAAATGATCTCTTTTTTATGGGATTTTTCAGTCACCTTATAAAATTGTATAGCAGGGATACAATTCCTATACATTTATTAGAAAAGTTCCCCCACCCCCCAAAAGCCATCTCAAGCTATAGAAAGGTTACCATTTTCTACAGGATTCTCATAAGGGAATAATGTGTTATCTGAGAAGACATCCCATTTCCTGCACTAAAATTATATGCTTTATTAATTCAAAGATTATACAATTTGATTCTCAGTATATTGCGTATCTCAGGTAATTTTAAACAATTAAGTGGAGTTTTGCTTCATTTGTGGATTAGAGAAATGTTTGTGCGTCTCACAAATGGAAGAACAGCATTTACGACAAAAATAAGTTCCAGAAAACTATGAATATTAAAAAAATTGGTTTCCAACTATGGATTAGACAGTAAATTGACTGCACAGATTACAGTATTTAATGTGCTATAAAAATGTTTCCCTTTTTTTTTTTTTTTTTCGGTCCTATGCAATTGGTTGAATTTTTGGTGGTTTCATAGCCACAGTTATTTCACATGCAATTTGCCAGGCAGACAATCTTCATAGAAAATAACTGGAGTTCAAAAATGGAGCAATACGCCCAGAAGAACCTTCAACCTCCTACAAAATGTCTTGATATATTTCAGAATAAGGAAGGAGGTATGTGGACTAACTCCTGCGTTGGAGAACATGCTTGGTTTTAAAACCAAACATTTGCATACATTGGTGTCTAGCACGCAAATCAGTTACGTAAGATATTTTACCAGGATACACATTTGAAATACCATCTCTTGTAAACAAGGTTGTTCTGGAGGCAACAGGGATTAGTATAGTTCAAACAGTCCCTCTTCCATGGGCACTGCACTGAGTAAAGTGTTTGCATCCACAAACAGAATTTCCATCAAGGTGGGCCTGAAAAGGATACAGAAATTTTCACGGACACATTTGCCCCTCACACAAGTCTGCATTCATCCCAGATCAGGAGATAACACTGTGCCGACCAAAGAGCAAAAGCAGCAAACACGAAGGAATGTTAAAATGAGGGGTCCCTGGCACTCATGGAATAGAAGTCTTTAAATTAACAGATTTACAGCCACTTACATACACACAAGCATCCTTGAGGGAAACAGCTGCACGTCCCTTCCTTATAGCAGAGACTTTTCATGGGGTCACACAAGAGTTTACAGCTCCTTTAAGTCTCACCCATTTACTGGGAGATTGGGGGCGTGTGGGGAGCAAACAAGACATGCTTGTTCAGACAGCCTCCCAGCCAGACAAATGGATTACGCCACAGCCCGAGACCAGCACTAAATCCTTTCAGGTACTTATATGTTTGCAAGGTAAAGACACTAGATAACAGCTACAGAACAGCAGCAGGTTAGATGGCATAGAGACTGTGATAGAAGGTAGCATCACCCAAACGTGTTCGAACCAGAAAGGATCAACATCGCAAGCGGCCATCCATTCAAAACGCAGGACTACCTCTGCAGCTGTGACATAGCAAAGCTCCATGCAGGTGCGGGGAAGCAGCTCCAAACTGCCTTTCCAATCCTGTGACTGGCTGGGAGCCAAAGTGGCCTCTAGCAGCCTAAAGGCTGCTCTAATCTATGCTGATTTGTAATGGACACCCCAGATGCCATTACATCAGAAGATCACCAAGCACAGAATGCTCTGGGCTCCTGCCATCAGCCACCCCTTCCGCTGACAAGCCCAATGGTCTGGCCCAGAGTTGGCTAAAGCAATCTATATTTCCCCATAGTAATTTTCATCCTGACTTTCTCATGCATTCCGTTCTCATGGCAATTCGTGCTTCCATGTCCGGGATAGTCCTCATCTTCCCATTGTGGGTTGCTTTAGCATGGGCCAGGGCAGGAACCCAGAGCAGTCTATGGATAATATTAAAGCAGCTCTGCCCTTTATAGCCTTCGGCATGCTGTCCAAACATCGCATAATAATAAAGGCTGACTGCTGATGCATGATGGGAAACTTGGAAGCCGTCCGACAGCATAAGCAGTTCATGTGCCCTATTTTCACGTGCTTTCCTCCTGCTGTGGTTTATTCCCCACCTCGAGCCATAGTCTCCGCTTTATGACTTCCCAATCAATTGCCACAGAGATGATTATGTTGTCACTGACAAACGTAAATGGCAGGTGAAAAATAAGCAGCAGAAGGAAATGAACTCAGAAGAGCCTGTTTATGGCAGGCAACATTTGCCTGAAGAACAGGAAGAGATACAAAATAACCAGCTGAGTATAGCAGAGAGGCAGGCTATGGGTATGTCTACACTGCAATTAGACACCCCTGGCTGGACCCTGCCAGCTGACTTGGGCTCTCAGAGCTCAGGCTAACAGGCTGTTTAGTTGTGGTGTAGATGCTTGGTCTTGGTCCTGGGCTCTAGGACCTCATGAGGTGGGAGGGTCCCAGAGCTCAGGCTGCAGCCCGAGCCTGAACATCCACCCCACAATTAAATAGCCCCTTAGCCTGAGCCCTGAGAACCCAAGTCAGCGCTGAGTATCTAACTGCAGTGGAGACATACCCTGTGATGTTTTTGTGGTATTCTGTAATAAGCATCAGCAGCTCCTTACGTAAAATCCTGATATATCTTAGAAAATTCTGCTGAGTTTAAGAGGATGCTGGGTAATAAGATTTTGTCCTATCCATTCAATCTTAGCAGAGAGCTCAGTGGAAACCCCAGACACCACCTTTTTTGGGAAACATGCGCCAGATCCAGGGGAGGACAGCACGGCTAATCTGCAGAGTACAAGACAGGGATGTGATGACAAGATCAATAAAAGCTCTCCTCTGTACCCCACTGATCTGGGGGCAGGGGAGGACATTGTCTCCTAGACAATTCTAAAGGGACAAAACTGCAGCTGAAAGTCAACATGACACCAGGTCCTGGTCATGTCTTTTTCGCTGCTACCCCTGCAGCAGGGAAAGGAGTGGTGTAAGAATCCCTATACCAGAAGGTTCCAATAGAGTTTAGAAGAGGTGGCCCCATTTCTCCTGTTCACCTCAAGTGTCTCTCTTCATGGGCAGGGGCAGTATTTAGCAGACTCAGTATTTCAAAGGGCACAGATGCCGAAAGACAGCCTTATTTTTCATTGGAGCACATCAGACTAGCTCAATCTTCTTCCCATTTACACTGGTGAATGCATGGTCATTGACTTCGATGGGTGCTAGAGGTTAGACCTCACAGAACGTACATTTCATTGTAAAGAGAGACATTAGTCGGTGATATCAATTAACTTCACCTGATTAGCCCCAAACCTCCTGCATGAGACAAGGAACTACTTGAGCCAATAAGCTTGAATGGAAGCTCACTAACCAGTACAAACATGGAAGACATGATTTACTTAACCATCAAGTAGCTAAATGCGCACAGTTAAGTATTGCCTTCTACATTCCTTTCGATAAGCAAGACGTGAAGCCACTTGCCTGACGAGGCAAATTGCTCTTAAGTTCATGCACTGGAGCTCAGTTTCCCCTCGAGTGGAATTCTCCCATTAGGATGCCTTCCAAGAGCTCTCAGTGGAATAGGTGTGCTGAGAAATACTTGAAGGAGGAAGATGCCATTACTTCCAAAAAGGCCATGCAGGAGGGCCTGTAGCGAATGCCTTTAGCCAGGCTAGGAGAGCACCCATGCCCAGCAAGAGGTAATGGCTGCTGCGGCTTGTAAAGATATTGGGGGGGAAAAATCGGAAAGGGTTCAGAAAAGAGCTACAAAAATGAACTGAGGTCTGGGAAACCTGCCTTATAGTGAGCCTTGGGCTGTTCACCTCTTAACCTTCTTGATAAGCTAAAGACATTGACTTGACCACTGTCTATAAGTGGGTAGATTTCCAACGGAGGATTCCTTAATTTAGCACACAAAGGCATAAGACCCAGCAGCTAGCAACCAAAGGAAGATAAATTCGAGCTAGAGATTAAAAATTTGCCCCTTAAGCCGTTGGGTAACTAATCAATGGAACAGTTTACCAAGGGATGTAGTGGGTTTGCCATCACTTGAAGTCTTTACATCAAGACCGGATGCCTTTCTGAACAGCGCACTCTAGCTCCACCACAAGATATGGGCTTGATGCAGGGATTACTGGGTGAAATCATTTGGCCTGTTTTACATAGGAGGCCAGGCTAATTGATCATAACGATCCCTTCTGGTCTTAACATCTCCAAATGTTTCAATACCCTAAAATCTTCCACGGCTTGGTGTTTAAAATAGACTTGCATTTCCAAGTGCCATCCTTCTGTTCAAGATACCAGACACCTGGTTGCCAAGCATTAACTGCCTGGGAGTGTAAACACTGCTTTCTACAGCAGCATTTCTTGCATGCAGCCACCAGGAGCTTTTCTTGTGACCACAGTCTTCTGGGCAGTGATGGGGAAGGGGGGAGAGAAAGCAGCAACGGTTTTCAAGGGAAGCTGGTGAACAGTTTTGAATACCAGTGTACAAAAACCCAGAGTATGAAATGCCTATTAGGGAAATCTACACACCGCCGTGTTACTGTTTCTATTCTCTTTCAGATGAGGAAATAGGCTCCATGCCCCCAGAGTCGCCAGAGCCCCACAGCACTGGAAAGACCACGAGGAAGGGCTGCACTTGGAGTGGGCAAGGCCAAGACACTGAAATGCTGTGTCCATTCAGTGCATCTCCTCCCTCCCTCCTGCTCAAACGCAGCTTCTGCAAAGTGACCCATCAATCCCCGACTGCAGTTTAAAGCCCAGTATTGCCAACCCCAAGCATTCTAAAAATCATGAGATTGTCTTAAAAGCCATGAGATTTTAACAAACACTAATACATTTGGGTTCTTTTCATTTCCCTTCAGGTTGCGGAATTCTTACAGTGCATTACTTTCGTTAGTCAGGCTTTTCTATGTAAGTGCAAGGGCTAGAAGCTTAATAGTATTCTTTTTAAAGGAAAGCTGAAATTCTCACCATCACAGGACTCTAGGCCCTGGAGCTTAAAAAAATAAATTACTGGACTACAATAAAATCATGAGAGTTGGCATCACTGAAAGTCTCTCTACTGGCTGAATCCCTAGGGGAGGGTAACAGGGCAAAGGTTGCGGTCCTCTACTGTCCACCCAACTCCTCCCCCATCAGCCTTCCTGTCTGATTTAGACTCCTGGTGCTCTCCCTTTCTCGCCTCAGAATCTCCCACATGCGTCCTCAGTGACTTCAATTTTCATGTCGATGACCCATCTGATCCTTAACTGCATATCCCCTCGCCCTCACTTCTTTATGTGACTCTCCCACTCACCAACAGGACTGTTCACTCGACTTGGTCGCCCCCACACACGGCTCTCGCTTGCTGCATTTCCCCTCCCTGAGCATCACCAGTCTCTCTTTCTGCATCATCCGTCACCCCTACATCACACCCCCATCCCTTGGCCATTCTGGTACTTCCAGTCCACCAGCATTGAGGACTTCTCGCCTGCTCTCCACCCTCTCCTCCCTTTCTTCTGCCAATCTGGCTGTTGATTCTGTTCATGCTTCCCTCCTCTTCCATCTTTGATTCTTTTGCCCCTCTCTTCCATGACAAGATCCACCCTGCCAACCCTCATTTATTTGCCCTCAACATCCACTTCCTCCACTCCGGCTCGTGCTCTGCAGAGCATCTCAGGCGGAAATCCTGTGACCAGACTAACTTCCTCCATGGCACGTTCGTTCTCTCCTCCCCCAGTGCAGTCATCTCCCTCGCTACACAGCTCTGCCTCTCCAGTTTAACTGAATCTCAGACACCTCTTCACCAACAGCAACTCATTCCTCAAACCCCCACCACCACCCCACACTTCCTCCTGCCTCCACCGCTCTCTCTGCAAAGGTTCTCCGTTTCTTCCAAGTGAAAACTAAGAGGAGACAACCCGACCTTCCCGCTCCCCTCAACTTGCCTTCCATTCCCTCCTCCTCTGTCACATCAAACAAGCTGCTAGTCTTCCCTTTCAAGGCCCTTCCCTTTCATTGACTATCAAGGATGTCGGCTCCTGCCTCGGATTGGCTCATGATGCTGGGCACCATCGCCCGCTTTGTGGAATTTTCAAACAAGCATCTTTCTGCCATGCTGCCCCTCGTGCTTGGGCAGAGCTCCTCCTCCAAAAACCCTCCTCCTTCCTTCTTTGCTGTGATGCCTACCCAAAAAAAACTGAAAACACAACTTGACAACTGTTAGGCTGCTGGTGCTAACACCACTGCCTATCATGCTCACCAATATTGACTCATTGTTTCCTTGCACTCTCCTGTTAGTCTGTCTGCATCCATCTGCTGTCTCTTGTTTTATACTTCAATAGTAAGCTCTTCAGGGTGGGGAACTGTCTTTTTGTTCTCTTTATACAGTGCTGCACAGAAGGGGGTTCTGGGCTATGACTGGGGTTCTTAGATATTTGTATGGTAATACAAATAATAATGCCACCTGTCCCTAGCTAAAGGTGAGCAACCTCCCTCCCTCTTTGCCCCTCACCCTTCCTTATTAGCAAAGAGTATGCTGTGCAAATTGCAACCTCACATACCAAGGAGGGGCTGGAGAGCAAATCAAGCCCAATGGTTTTGTAATCTGCTTCATGCATTAAATGGAATGTTAGAGATAGAGCAACTGAAGGAGGGACTAATGCAATTGTTTAGTCAAACCTAATACTCACATACTTAACTGCTTTACAAACACTTACTAATTAATCCTCACATCCCCCCCACGTGGCAGGAGAGTACTATAATCTAAGTTATACAGATAGGGAAACTAAAGCAACAAGTTTAAGTGACTTGTCCAAAGCCACAGACGGAATCAGTATCAGAACTGGAAACTTTGAGCATTCCTAGCTTCATCTCCAGTCCCAGGATTAAAATCATAGCTCTTTCTATAGCCCATCGCTTATTTCTTACGAAGTGCAACCACACACACGTTAACTTTAAAATTCAGTTCATGCCCTTACTGAATTTTTTAAAGCATGAAACTAACAGCACTTGGAAATGGATCCATGCGAGCTTTTTAGTTCAACAATAAAATGCAGATTTTTTTTAAAAAGTTGTAATTTTTTCTAAATCTGTAGTGCATTTTTAAACAGCATACTTAATAGCTCTGGTTAAGTCACATTCAATTACAACAGAGGAAGCACACCCTGCTTAACAGGACGCTAAGAGTTGATTCATGGCAGTTGCAACTTTTGGAAAAGTTCAATTATTTAATGATGACAGTCAAGCCAGGAACCCAAGTGTCCAACAAAATCCTCGTTTGCGAAAGAAGCGTGGAGAAATCTTGTCAAGCAGGCTTCAGAAATCGCCCAAGATGACAGCTAGGAGCCTTGACTTTATATGCTGGTAGCACATGAAAGAATTAAACCCATGAATATTTGAAGCATTGCTGGAAAGGACATTCTGACACTGCAAGTCAGCCCAGAGCTCTCTTGAAAGATACAAAGATTGACAATTTGTGTTTTAAACACTTAAGAGAAATAGGAACGACCAATGCTAACAATTTAAGTGTATATTTGAATACCAGGGGGGAAAAAGAACCACACTTTATGAAAGGAGCCTTAACATAATGGGCTTAGTAAATTTATAGATGTTATAATAAGCATGTTAGACATCTCAGCTTGTGTTAGAGATGATTATATGCATATCAGCGGAAGGGGTTATAAACAACCTATTGAACACTAACCATTTATTAAAAACATCTATGAATCATTAACCCTTTATAACTGGAACCTCAGAAAAAAATCTATAACATTAATCTGGGTCAGCCCCCACAAAAAATACAGAACGTGGAGTCTTTATTCAGTTCAAAGGCTTCCAACTTTGGGGTAAAAGAATTTCTACTAAAAAGCCCAACAAGAGTTGCAGTCTTATCAGAGAACATAAGATAAGTTTAACTGCACACATTCTGCTCCTTTTCTCCCCCCCTCCAAAAAAAAAAAAAAACCAACCCTAAACTTTTGCTTGACACTTCATAGCCCTCCTTCCCCTGCCAGGTTCCCGCTGGTTTTTTCAACAGCTGATAGACAGAGCATGTAAAGGGCAAGCAAGTCCAGGAAGTTCTCGCACTTGGAGGAACCTAAACTGCAGGGGTTATGCTCCTGACCAGCAGGTAAACAAGACATGCAAGAAGCCAGTACTGAATATCTTTGCACCTCCTGAGTGTTTTTAGTGGGAGGGACTTCTCAGCTGGGAGGTGAATAGAAACAATGACAGCTCAGAAGGGAAACAAGCAAAGTGATAAACATAACCCTGTCAGACTTGCTGTCTCGCCCCCACCCCTTTCCCATCTTCTGAATCTAAGGGAAGGGCTGTCTAGAGTGCCAAGGAAGTGTTAGCAGAGAGTGAACTGAAAGAGGGCATCTTCCTGTTATAGTCCCTAATTTCCCCACTGAAAGCAAGAGGAAAAGGAGCCTCAGATCAAGACTGATTTTATTCAGTTTAAAGTATTAAGGAACAAATTCTACACTACCTTACACTCTACCCATCCTGTTTACGTCACTGGGGCCAGCACAGGGTCTAAATCAGAATCTAAAACTGGATGTACGCCTGGTTCGCTGATGGAATCTGAAGGACTTCCTATAGTAACACCAGAGGAAGGGGCTGACTCCACCCACAAATAAACCCGGAGCAAGCAGGGCACAGAACTGTGCAGCACTGAGTGTCTTCGGCTGCCACTGAAGTCACACCTTGGAAGACCAAGGCCATAGTTACAAAATGAATTGAAAAGCTTGAAGTTCCTTTTGCTATTTTGTTCCAATATAAGGCAATTGCAAACAGAACATATTCAGGGTAGACACAATACCTGCATGTTTTGTACTATACTTGAGGTTTTCCTATTCTTCTGTAATTGATTAATCAAGAGAGTAATATGGGAGGTGTATGTTTGGTTTAAAAATAAATACCATACATAGTTCAATCTGCTGGTTTGAGGAGCAAATTTGATCCGACTCAGGTAACAGATTCTGACATTGTGGGACTAATTTAATCCTCATGGAATTAACAAATTCAGTGCTTGCAGGAAGACAGTTCACTGATCCCCTTAGCAGAAACTCATTGCTATGAAGAAATGTAGTTTGTAAATTTCACTTGCAGAAAGTGGAAGGAGACAGACATTTATAAAAAGAAGGAGGAGTACTTTTGGCACCTTAGAGACTAACAAATTTATTTGGGTTAGTCTCTAAGGTACCACAAGTATTCCTCGTTCTTTTTGCGGATACAGACTAACACGGCTACCACTCTGAAACAGATATTTATGGCTCACAAAGAATTGGAACAATCAGTATCAAGAGATTTAGCATGCAATATCAAAATCAACCTCTAGGGGATAAATTGGCAGAACGGGATAGCAGAGGCATCTGGGTGGATCATGGCTGGTTTGAGATTAGAGTTAGAAAATGAAGCAACTATAATTTTTCCCTCTTCTGACTATCATCATCTGGGTCATTCCCCCAAGAGCTACACCTCTTCTTTCTCCTCTCTGTCTGGTATCTAGCCACACAACGGAGAGAGGGACTTGTTTGAACCAATGGATCTTCTATCTTTAACGTCCTCTAGAGATCTTTCGGCATTTTACTTTACTAGGAGATATTCTCAAGGCTCAAACTGAGGAGGTATGTGAGTGGGAGAGATTTCCTCTGGTACAATGAGTTATTTAATATAATATTAGAGGGGAAGCGAGGAATGGAAGGTCCACTTTTAAACTTTTTTGTTCATTTTACGCCCCAGCATCTGGTCAATGTTCCCTATCACATAAGCTGTAATGTCCAACACTGTATGAGTAGCATTTTCAGAAGTGGCTACTGCTTCTAAGTATTCATCTTTGGACACTAAGGATGAAATCTTTACTTCATTGGGGCTAATAAGCGTTTTGCCATTGACTTCCATTGGATCAGGATTTTTCAGAGGTGTAGGGGGTCCAGGCGCTCAGCACCTCTAAAAAACAGAACATTAAAAGAAGCCAACAAAGATCCGATCCTCAATGTCAAATTAGTCACTGAAAAATGGGAGCATCCAAAATGAACAAACACTGTTGAAAACTGGCTTGAGTGACTACTCCAGGTCACAGAGCAAATCTGCGGCAGACCCCAGATCGCCAGTCTTATGCATGAACCACCCGCCCATTCTCCCTCTAACACTGGCGTTTCATAACTTCCTTTGTAAGCCCCTTGGGGTGGGACCCTCTTTTTGTTCTGTTTGTACAGCACCTACCACAATGGGATCCTGGTCTGTGACAATACAATATCCTAGTTACGGCAACACAAACAACAACAACAACAGTTAGTATGCACAATAATTCCCCACCACCACACACTGCTGTAATGCTGAGTTCGACTGTAAAGTCCTCAGAGATGGGGCACTTTATCTTCTTCATTTTGCAGGGTGACGGGTACTCTTCCTGATACACCATAAATTATGACAATTACTCTGTTAGCAACAGTATGATAATGTATTTCAAAGACTGTCCCAACCACCAGCTAGACAACTGGAGACTTAGGAAAAGTGTATTTGAAAAGCAAGTTTTTGACCTTGTGTCTGTAAAAATCATATTTAAAAGCCTACAACTCACACGCCTCTTGCTGCAAGTCATCAGTAAGTGGTTGTGTCAGCAGGAGGATAAACAGAAACACCCTGTGGGATATCGTGCATGTTCCCTACATGTCTGTTCAGATGCCATTAGCGAAACAGGTAGGCACAGCATCCTCACTCCCCCCAAAGGAGTGAGAGCACCCAAGGGAGAGCAGTAAGTAGAGGGAGAACGAGAAAAAGCTAGGCCAGTGGTTCCCAACCCACTAACAAAGGCCACCATGTACTTCCCAACCCATCTCAACTTGTGACTTGTCCAAGTGAAGCAACCACGCTCAGTTTCCCTCTCCCATCCTGTTCTCCCCTCTCCCGGCTGTTCATTTTTATTCTCTCATTCAGTGGCTTCCCCTCTCCAGGCAACCGAAGGCTACCAGCTAGAGGCAGGGGGTTCATTGGTGGCTCCAAAGGGGCCACATCACAGTTGCCTAAAGCAAGCCACGGCAAGGAGCTTGAGCCAGTGAGTCGCTGCTTGAGCCGGCAGCCGTATCAATAGCATCCTTTGGCTAGTTTCATGGGTGATAGAGCGGGAGCAGAAGGCGACTGGCTCCCAAGGCTGCTTTACACACAAGCCACAGTCTGTACAATGGGGAGGCAGATCCAAGGCTCTGGGGTTTACTCCAGCCCCGCTGTTCTTCCTCCAGCATTCTGGGAGGTCGAGCCCCACGGTAGGAAACACACCCCTAGGTTAATGGGCACGGCACCGGGCACACCCACTAGCCACACCCTCCCCAGCTACCAGCAAGAGACATCCCCCCCCCACCCATCTAAAAGACAGAACAGAGGAAACACTAGAGGCTCCAGTGGCAGGAGTAACCATAGCAACCAGATTCATAATACCCCCCCCCACACCCCCCATCTCGTGCAGACACACTCTCCGGCAGCCCAGCTCGCTCCGGATTTGACGACAACTAGTCAGGATGCGGAGCAGCCAGAAGCCCAGGTGCTTCAGCGCCCCCGGCTCACCGCTGATCGCCTGCCCCGGCGGGGCTCCCACGCGAGCCCCCCCCCCCCCAGGAGCTCGATCCCACGGGAGCCCGGCGCCCGGGGAGCGGAAACCCAGCCGCAGTTTCGGTGTCACCCGCTGGGGAAACCTGACTCGCCTCTTTTCCGCCCCGCCAGCCCGCGGCTTCCCCGGGGCCGCCGCCGGCACTGGGCTGCACCAGCGAGACGCGGCCAAGCCCCAGCCCTGCCTTGGGCTCGCCAAGCTCGGCAGGGCGGGGGCAGCGGGCTGGACAGGGCATCGCGGGCGGGGGCGAGGGGGGGGGGGGGTCCTAGCCAGAGGTAGCGCCCCCCGGGGGGTCCGAGGCGCTCCGGGGCCACACCCCCACGGAGCTCGGACGCCCGAGCCTGGCCGCTCCGTTGCAGGCGCCCCTAACGCCCAGGTACAGCTCCCCGCGGCGCCGCACCTTGCCCGGCCGGGCCGCCGCTCGCAGGGAGCCAGGCGCGGGGCCATCGCTCCGGGGAAAGCCGCCCGCTCGCTCCGGCAGCGCCCAAGCCGGAGCCGGAGGGGGGAACGTCCCTCTTTGTTCGGCGGCCCCCGGCGGAGATGCAGCTGCTGCCGCCCGGAGGAGGCGCGGGGGGCGGGGGGGGGGGGGTTGATTGGCCCCAGCTGCTCGCCCAGCCCGGCAGGAGGGTCGCTCCCGCAGCCAGCCGCCCCCCCCTCCCCGGAGCCGGGGGTTTAAAGCCCCGCAAAACCCGCCTGCGATCAGCCATTTCCCGCGCCGGCGGCCGCCCGCGGGCGCGGAGCCGGAGCTGCCCCCCTCTCGCGGTCCCACCCACCCCGCGACCCGAGCGGCCGGCTCAACCCCGACCGACTTGCCCCGGGCTGGGAGCGAGAGCCCGGCTCGGCGCAGCCCCTCCCCTGCGTCCGGGGCTCGTCCAGCCCAGCCCAGCCCAGCCCACCCCTGCGCTTCCCCGGCGGGAGACCGAGGGCCGCCGCCCGCCCTCACCTGCAGACCCCGGGCATCCTTAGCAGCCAGCTCCGCAGCCCTGCCTACCCGAGCAGCCGCTCCACTAGTGCCCGTCCCTCGCGCCCGGGCGCTCGCCAGCCTGCAGGTGACATCATCCCCGCTCGGCCTGATAGGATACACCGGGGGTCGGGGCTGCGCATGCGCCGGCTTCGATGGGGGCGGGGGGGCGCCCAGCGCCGGCTGGGAGTTGTAGTGCGGCGCCGCCTTGCCGTGCCCACGGCCGCTCTCCAGTTAGGACTACACTTCCCAAGCGCCCTCTGCCCCCAGCCGCAGCTGGAATGCTTCCCCAGTGGGCACGCTGCTGCAGAGGGGCGCGTGCCTGGCAGGGAGGCTGGAGCCGGCTGGTGCAGCGGGGGGCTGCCCTTTGTCATTCAGCACCCCCCCCGCCCTCCACCTTAGGGTCCTCGGGTTTGGTTGGGCTGGTCCTGGAGGCCGCCTCCCATGACACCGTCCTTAAAGATGAATTGTTAATTCCTGGAGCCTCCAAGGCAAGCCTGGAGGGGCGGCAACCTGCTCCCACCTGGCACAAAGCTAGCGAAGGAAGAGCTTGCTGTGCACCCTGCTAGCAGGGTCACCCGAGCCCCCGTTCCCCCTTCCAATGCACCAGGCGCGGCCCAGCTGTGCCTTCTTGGTGCAACCCTGGTTTTATCTTCCTCCCAACTACCTCTCCGTTTCTTGCACTCCCCAGTTGTCGTTGACAGCACGCCGCTTCCGTTGGGCAGGGGGTGGGGAGAGCACGGATTTATACGGAAAAGTTCCCTGTTCAGGGCTTGGCAAACAATTGAGCTTGGGAGGGACAGATCAAAACGCAGCGAACACAGTTCACTAGGCTAATCAGCCACAATAACGGAGTCATTCACTAGAAATAACACGGTGAAATCCACAGCCCCAGCAGTTTCTCATGCCAGAGAGACAGAGCTGTCAGCTGCTGTTGTAATAACTGCCTCCCTAATAACAGACAGCAATTCTTTGTTCGGTGCTCCTGCAGACGGGCTCCTCTGTCTCTTCTAACTGCTGGAAACGCCGAAGAAATGAGCATCCCTTTTAACTTGCATAATCCAGGAGGCTAACGATTTCCCCCCTGCAAGTTGCATCGCCCTACCCAAAAACACACAGGCACACAAATAATATTAGACCTCTTTAACAATCAACATGCAAACATTCTCAGAAGTGGGAACAGGCAGGTGCTTTTCACAATGGTGCTGGAGAGACAGAACGTGCATTTAAAAATGTGCAGTCTTGTTTCACAAATTGTATTCGTTATTGATGCGTTTAGCAAACACACATGATATGCAAAAATAGTCCAACACTAATAAGACATATACACAAAGGCATAAACGTACTAAGACCATTTTTAACCAGCACATAAGACATGGTAAGACACTAGATTTATTATTCTTTATTTATATTGCAGTAGTGCCTGGAGTACCTGTCAAAGAACACAGCCTCATTGTGCTTGGTATTATTCTGGTATGCAGTCAAAAGACAGTCACTGCACCAGAGTTTACACTCCAGGGCCCTGATCCTGCAAACACTTATGCATGCATGTAACTTTAAGCGTGTGTGTAGTGCCACTGATTTCGGACCATGGAGGCCTTAGGTTATGATTAAAGTGGATGGAACAAATGGAAGGATGAGGTAACAATAAAATGAGCCTATGATCATACCTCAAAAGATCTCAGCCCGCCACCTCACCACTCTCAGCTGGTAGCACTTTGTAGATATCATGGCAGAGGTGGGTCCTAAGAAAGAGACTGAAGCAGAATCCGGTAGTGGCTTTATGGATCCTTCCAGGTTGTTTTTTTTTTAAATGAGATGTGAGAGAGGAAGGAAAAAACCAAAACCAAAACAAACAAATAAACTATCAAAATAAAATAAATCTGAGAACCTGAGTCCAATCTATATTATAGCTAGGTTTTTTGTTTCTACTAGTGGCGCACATCCACACATCCCTCGGTGGACATAACAAAATTTATTCCGCGCACGGACGGAAAAAATTAGAGGGAACATTGCGGGTGGAGGCAAAACCAGCCCCCTACCCACGTCCCAGGCCCCCCACCCTGGGCAGGTGGAGGGACCAGGCTGCCCACAGCTGCCTGCTCGGCTCTCTCTGACTCAACTACAGCCGGCATGGCACGGAGCCACAGCCTGGCCATAAGAGCTGGGCAGGCAGCTGTGGGGAGCCCAGGGCCGGATTAACCATTAGGCTAATGAGGCTATAGCCATAGGCCCTCCTATTTTTAGACCCTGCTGGCAGGGCCGGCGCTATCACTAAGTGACCCTAGGCGGTCGCCTAGGGCGCCAGGATTTGGGGGGGGCGGGCGACTGCCTCCTGCCTCCCGGCTCCACGCTCAGTCGCCCCCTGCCTCCCAACTCAGCCGCTGAGCGTGGAGCCAGGAGGCAGGAGGCAGCTGCAGTGAGCCGCCCCCTGCCTCCCGGGTCCACGCTCAGCTGTCGCGGCCCCCGAGCGTGGGGACTGAGCTGCCGCGGCCCGCGGGCAGGGGTGCTGGGCTGCCGCGGGTGGGATGGGGAGCCACCTGCCGTGGGCGGGGGAGCTGGCTGAGGGAGGCGGCATTGGCTGGGGGGCGGGGCAGGGCGGGTGCAAGGAAGTTTCGCCTAGGGCACGAAGCTTCCTTGCACCGGCCCTGCCTACTGGTCAGGCAGGGGGCGCGGCCAAGTCAGGGGAAAGGCAAAGCAGCCCCCTGTGGGTTGGAAGAAGCTCAGCCGGCAGCCAGCTGCCTCTCCCGGAGCCCGCGCTGCAGGAACACACGGCCAGGGATCTGGTTAACACTGGTGACCGGACACTAAAAATCCGGTTACCATGGGAACCCGTGCCAGCTGTGGGTGTAGTTTGAGCAGGCACTGTCCCCCCCACTCCCGATTTCTCTGGAGCTCTGCTTAGCTGTCAGGGAGGGAAGAGGCTCCCTCTGTCCCTCTCCTGGGCTGAGGCTGTCAGGCAGCTCCAGGATGCTGCCTCCTGGATCCTAGTGCCCGTCAAAGTCATCTTCTATGCGTGCTGGGTCCTGTTTCTGGACAACTGCTGAGTGCCTGTGGGGAGGCAGGGCAAGGTGGGGGCAGGGGAAGAGGCAGTACCAGAGCAGTAGGGGGGAAGCTTGCACAGAACCTGCACACACGCTATCCAGCTCAAGCAAGAACTATTGCCCCTCCCATGTATAAGGAATGGATTCTCACACATTTGTAGTAAAAACAAAACAAAACATCCCATTCTGGATACCAGTACTTTAACTTTTACAGAACCTTCCATCGAGGGGCTTCAGATGTATGATGCACTGTGTTCAATACTGTATTGAACTGTACTAAAAATCAAATACATCACATTTTTTTCTTTGATGTACTGGGATGCACAGGAAACCAAGTTCATTCCTTATGCTCAGTCTAATTCCACAGGCCAACACATCTTTGTACTTTTAAGGGGTTGCAAACGCACAGAAGGAAGCTCAACACACAATGTTGTAGGTTTCTCCTTCCCCTCTCCGTCAAGGATTTTAAATCCACTTCTTAGCAGGCTATGATAGAAAGACTGACTGAATAGGCTAAAGGCAGTTTCTGTCCATTTGCTGGTTCTCTAGCTGGTCAATCCATCATAAAAATACCTCACATTTGATTTCTTTTGAGTTTCATTCCCAAAAACTTAAAGCTAAATAAACCTGAAGTTGGTCCTCTTTTTTGTGCCCCAACTCAAACTAACTTCTTTCCCGAGTGGAAAATGTTGGGTAAGCATGGAATGTGATTCAAGAAGGGAATGAGAACACAGGACAATTCCTGCTGACAGTTACACCTGTGTAGCCTTATTGACTTCAGGGAGAACAGATTTTTGCAGAATAGATTTGCTCCCTTCTGCTTTTTCACACCTGGTATAAGCAGAATCTCATTCACTTTCCTCCCCTAAACTCTGAACACTTTAAAGGGAAAAAATAAGCAAGGTCTACTTGATTTACACATGCAAATGAAACAGGAAGCTCTCCTTTCATTCTACACTTAAACAAACACCAGACCCGATATAACAAGGATGTCACTACAGCAGCCTTGGTTGGACTGTTCTTTTGAAAGATCCTTAATGGTTCTTTTAAGATGCTGATTTTCAGGGAAGTCTTTTTGTTCAGGGGGACAGAGAACACAACAGGGAATAGCTCTGTTTTGTCAACTCCTAATCATTCAAAAGCTGAAAGGCTTTAGATTAAGTTTGTTTAATGTTTCTACAGTGATTTTGAAGAGCTAACAGTACAGAAGTGCTAAATATTATGAGTGGGCAACCATCTAAAGATCTGTGTCACTTCTAGCGGTTACCTTTTTCTTACAGAAAGCTTAAAACAAACAAATGCAAACCATAGGGGGCTGGTGCACACAGAACTCATGCTTAAAAAAACTCATGTCAGCGCTGCTGATCATACATTCTAGAATAGATAATACTTAGTCCTGCCATGAGTGCAGGGGACCAGACTAGATGACCTCTCAAGGTCCCTTCCAGTCCTATGATTCTATTCTATGATTCTAATTGTGGAAGAGCTTGGTGACAGAATGGCCTGATGTGGTGAATCACTGGAGGTTAACTACACAAACTGGGTATCATCCCACAGATAATATTTGGGTTCAATTTGAAAACAGTAATTCATTGTCCTCAGCCAGTGCAACACTGGGAGACAGCTTTCAGAGCAAGACAGCCTAAAATACAATGCCACCCAATGTAATTTCCCCACTACTACTTCCTCTACTCCAGTGGATTTTACACCTGGGTGGTTTTCTTTTACATAATAAAAGCTGGCTGCCTCCCAGACTGCAGTCAGAGGGAGATAGGGTGTGTGGTGTAGAGGCCATAGCTTGGGGGAAGCACCTGCAGGGCTTGGCTTTGCACTGTGCGGTGTCAGAGCTGAGGGTAGAAGCACCAGGTTGAAAGAGGTGAGCAGGATGGTGAATGTTGCAGTGTTCACCCTCAGACAGATGAGCTCTCCACTACCTAGGAGGAAGGAGACCTAAGAGAAGGACAGCGTAGCATCCCTCGTGCTGCATCTTACTCAGAAGTATCTGTTTGAAGAATTGAGTGTGGTGAGAGTAGAATAAACTTAATTTTACATAAATAAATAAAATGTAAATATGTATGTAGAGAAATGTTTGATGACTTCATCATTTTTTTTGCAATATGTAATTCATACTTAGGCCTTTCCCTCCCATTAGCCTTAGGCCCCTCATAACCATAATCTGGCCCAGGCGGGCTACGGTGGACCCTCTACCTGCCCGCAGTGCAGGGGGCCCAAGCAGCCCCTGGCCCATGTCCCTGCCATCTGGGCTCCCTGCCTGCCTTGGGCAAATGGAGGGTCCATGACTCCGGGGCTCCTCACAGCTGCCCGTGCAGCTCTTACCGTGGCCGGGCTGTGGCTCTGAGGCCCCGTCCCCCGGGCTGGAGCCAGATCGGGGAGAGCCACGTGGGCAGCTTTGGGGAGCCGGTAGGGTGACCAGACAGCAAACGTGAAAAATCGGGACGGGGGTGGGGGGTAATAGGAGCCTATATAAGAAAAAGACCCCAAAATCGGGACTGTCCCTATAAAATCAGGACATCTGGTCACCCTAGGAGCCAGCGTGGAGTCTCGGACCATGGGGACATAGGCTGAGGGCTGCTCTCAGCTCCCCCACACCCCGGGCACGTGGAGGGTCCACCGTGGCTCCACACAGCTGCTCGGGCTCCCCGGCCGTTCTCCACACTGGCCTGGCGGGGAGGTGGGGCCTTGGGGGGAAGAGGAAGGTAAGGGGGCAGGGTCTGCCCCAGCAAAAAGTGGACAGGACAGGCCCATCCACTTTCAAAAAGTGGGAGGGCTATGGCCCCCTTTCCCCCACCCCAGTTCCGGTGCCACTGGCCCGGGGTCCCGGCCACATGGGAAGATCTGTGCCCACAGCAGAGCGCAGTGGGAAGCAGGAGCGGGCCCGGGGGGGGTGGAGTGTGGGCAGGGCCACGCAGGCAGTTTGGGTAGGCTGAGCCTTCCCCTGCCTTTGATACCCGCCACCAACATAGGACTGCCCAGCCTCCTCTCCCCCCAGACTCAGCAGATCCAACAGCTCCGGTGTACTCCACACAGGAGCGCATCTGTTGTGGAAAGCCAGCATGGTCCGCTGGGAAGATGCTGTGTGAACAGTCCACACCAGCAAACAGGAAGACGAATTTCAAAAATGCGCAGGCGTTTACACTGGGGAGGGGCTCATTCCTATGTACCGCAGGGCAGTGGACTTCAAACTGCTGACCAGAGTGGTCACGATGGGCATTGTGGGACCCATCCTGGAGGTCAGTTAGGGCAAAGTAAACAAGAGCCGTGTCTACACTGACGCTGCATCACTCTAACTACATCACAAAAAGCTCTATGCCACTCGTCAAGGTGGTTTTATTTTGTCGGCATAGCAGGGGAGTTACATCTGCAGGAGGAGCATTGCTGTGTGTACAACTCCACCGTTTTGTCAACGAAAGCTGACTTTTGTCAACAAAGCCATGTAGTGTAGACAAGGACTTTAAATGTGACATTATTTATTGATTTGGATTCCAACTGGCCCGGTGTGGTGGCGCGTGCCTGTAATCCCTGTTGCTTGGGAGGCTACGGTTGGCTGATCGCTCAGGAGTTCTAGGCTGCTGTGGGTTATGTCAATTGGGTGTCCGGTGCTACTGACAGCTTGGCCAGCAGGTAGTTGGAGGACTGGCTAGAACAACGCATCTGATGTGTTGTGATGGGCGTGCCCTCTGTGTGGACTGATCAGTGATAGTGTCCAAGTAGATCGAGTCATGCTCTGCTGGAGAAAAGTCACACAGGGAGGTATGGGGTGCTCACTGGACCCAAGAAAAGTTTTCTGAGCTAGACATATGTAAGATCAATAATGTTAGTATCCCTAAGGCATAGCTTTCAGGTGGCTGCTGAAGTGAAATTTCAGTTAGTATGTAAGAGGACACTGTCAGGGATGCAGAAATGGTCATATTTTTAAAAACTGTTTAGGGCTGCTTTTGGACAAGAAAATAGCAGCTTGTGTGGTTGTAGATCGTTGCTCTGCCCCCAGCTGATCTACTGAACAGAAAAATTGCCAGTAGCCTTTATTTAATCTTTGCTAGGGCTGGGCTGTGGACTTGTACCAAACTATCGCAAACAAACATCTAAACAAAACCCCACATTTTTTGTCTCACGAAGGTCAGGCATCTTCTCCTGCTCCTCTGGAGCTGATGGAAGGATCTCCACTGGCTTCCATTGGAATTAGGTCAGGCCTTCAGTTTGGGGAAGGTGTGTTTTGTTCTGTCTTTCTGAGATCAGGTGCGATGGGGTATCTACCTGGCTAGGTACAAAGGGCCAATTAACCCTTAACAGGCCACATCTGGGGGACAGCCAGGGCTGATAAGGCCTAGAGACGAAGCCCAGCTGGGGAAGAACTCGGACAGGGTAAAGAGAGGAAGTTGGTGATAAAAGGGGTAGGAAAGCACTCTGCAGTTGCTCCCAGGGCATGGCACAATGAAGAGTAAGCTGTGGGATCCTGTCTGGGAATATAGACTCTGGCAAGAACCTGAGAGGAGGTGAAATAGCTACAGGTAGCAAGGAAGTTCCAGTGTTAATGTTGGGGGCAGAAGATAGAGAAGAAAGGTAGGAAGGAGTCCAGGGAGCTAGTGACAAGACCTGGGAGCTGGAGCAGACGGGGGTTGCTGGCATCGGGTCCTTGGGCTGGAACCCAGAGTAGTATGTGGGCCCGTGGGCCCCTACCAACCATGGGGAAATGGCATGGTGAGGGCAGTGGATTGGAAGACTGCCTGATTTGTTTTGTCCAGTGGGACTTTGATACCCAGGAAGGGGGAAACTATAGTGACCTGGGCAGAGGGCCAAGTCATGAAGAGGGAGTAACCTGAGTCCAGAGAGAGGCACACACACACGACAGGTCAAACAACCCAAGGAGGGGGCGTCAGATGAGTGAAGAACTAATCCCTAGGTGAGCCACAGGGAGGCACTGTAGCTGTGAGTAGCATACCCACTTACAGTAGACTCTTATGATATATTTTGTGGTTCAGTAACTGATTTTTGAATCCTCCTTTGAAAACAAATCCTACCCTAAACTGGTGTTATCACTAATAGCCTGACCCCAATCTGTCCACAGGATTCAAAGGAGCTACTGGCACAGAGAGAGCAGGGTAATGCAATGCCTAGAATTGGTGTTTCTCAGACTCAAAGGGGAAACAATGTACTTCCCAAACCACGATTTAGCTCTGGAGGGTTAGCTGTGAATATTAATGGAGATTCTGTTCCTGGTGCCTGTGACTTCCAAAGTCTGAGGCCCTGATTCACTTAAGCAAAAGCAGGTGCTTTTGCACTTAAGCACTTAAGCAGGTGCTTAACTTTAAGTATGTGAGAAGTTCCCATTGACTTTAATTGGATTTAAATATGCACATAAAGTTAAGCACACATTTAAGTATTGTACCGAATAGGGATGTGAGTACTAACATGCTTAGGATTAAGCATATGCTTCCATGATTTCCTGACTCTGGGCCTTGTTGTTATTAATAGACCCTTAGGAATATTTATTGCAGTCAAGAGATTTGTCTTTTCTTTTAAGATGTCCTCAAAGAAGGGACAAATGTCAGGAATAATTAGTGAGCAGACTGTGAGACTAGATGCTGCCTTTAATTAAGAATTCCCATCAGAAATGTCACGGTAGTAATTGAATCACAGCACACAATTTTCCATAATAGTGGGTTGACAATGTGTGGTTTGAAAGAACTTTTCACAGTCCGTATGGAAATCCTCTACTGTTCCTCACATGTGGCCTCAGAATGTGATTCCTTTTCCTGCTTCCTTTCTGTAAGCAGCTTTAACCTGTGGGGCCTGGATAACTCAGAGGAGTGGTAATGAGCTATGAAGCACAGGCTTGCCGCTGATGGCCTAGCAAGCCATTAACAACATAGGCCCTAAGAGCCTTTGTAGAGTCTTTCACTCTACGGCTGTTGCAGTTGCCAGGATTGTTCCCTTCTCCCTGGACACTCAATAACAGACTTAAAAGTGGCCATTCTTCAACAAAAAAACTTCAGAAACAGACTTCAACGAGAAACAGCAGAACTGGAATTAATTTGCAAACTGGAAACCATCAAATTAGGCCTGAATAAAGACTGGGAGTGGATGGGTCACTACAAAAAGTAATTTTCCCTATGCTGATACTCACACTTTCTTGTCAACTGTTGGAAATGGGTGACGTCCACCTTGATTGCATTGACCTCGTTAGCACTGACCCCCCACTTGGTAAGGCAATTCCCATCTTTTCATGTGCTGTAATATATACTGCTTACTGTATTTTTCACTCCATGCATCTGATGAAGTGGGTTTTAGCCCACAAAAGCTTATGCCCAAATAAATGTGTTAATCTCTCAGGTGCCATGAGGACTCCTCATAGTCTGTATCGGCAAAAACAAACACGGCTGCCATTCTGAAATCTGCCTGGAGTGTTCATCTGCTTATTATGCTAATCAGAACCGCCTCCATGTTACCTTATGCTTCCTGTCTGTCATCTCTATCCGTTGTATTCCGTTAAATATTTAGAAAGGAAGGTCTCAGAGGCCCTGACCAACATTTTGCTGAGTGTGTATTGTGTGCCACAAGGGAGTCCCTCCCTGATAACTAACTGAGGCCCCTAGGTGATACTGCAATACAAATAGTAAATAATAATACTAAAGCCAGAAGTTGGGTCTCCTGCGTTCACGATCTTCTTTCTAGGCAATTCCCTGCCTGTGCCTATTGATCACTGTGACTATGTACCCCATAAGGCTTTATGGGGAGAGGCTTATAAATGTATACATGATGTAACTGGAATATGTTTTATGCTACATGTGCCATGTAACATATCTCTGTGAAAGTTATGATCTACTGAATCTGTTCCTCCTGTTTGTATGCATGTATCATTGTTGTAGTTGGAGTTATGAATATTGGTTTTATATTTGCTGGTTTTGTACATAGCCTTTGTAAGAGCCTGGGATCAGGTCTTGAGAAAGGTATGTGCATGTAAAGAGACCAATCAAGAAACCCTTACACAGACAATAGGAGGTGCAGACCCCAATCCACATCTGGGCCTGTCCAGGAATGCAACTGGCAGGACTGGTTAGGGTGCATGGACATGTGCCTTACCCTGGAGTTTTGGGATCACATGGGCAAGATGATGCTACACAGGGAGTGGGGGAGAGGCTATAAAAAAGCTTGGAAGACCCCTCCATGTTGTCTTCAGCTGGCTAAAGAGAGAGGCTCTCCACGCCCCCAAAGACATACCTGAAAAAGACTGAACAAAGAACAAAGACAATAGGGGTGTGAGCGATTGCTGGACCCAGGCTATGAGTTCTACAGCCTGTAAAAGGAAGAATCTGGAGCTGGTGAGGCTTTTATCTGTGTTAAGTTTGATTAGACATAGACTTGGGTGTTTTATTTTATTTTACTTAGTAATTCACTTTGTTCTGTCTGTAACTACTTGAAATCACTTAAACCCTACTTTCTGTACTTATTAAAATCACTTTTTACTTATTAAGTTACCTGGAGTACGAGTTGGTACCTGGGATGGGCAAACAGCTGTGCATATCTTTCTATCTTTGAAATAGAAGGCGAACTATTTATGAGTTTACCCTGTATAAGTTTTATACAGGGTAAAACGGATTTATTAAGGGTTTGAACCTCATTGGGAGTTGGGCACCTGGGTGTCAAGGGCAAGTGCACTTCCTGAGCTGCTTCCAGGAGCCTAACAGTAGCAGGGGACGTGGTTCGGACCTGGGTCTGTGTTTGCAGCAGATCAGTGGATCTGGCTCAATACAGACAGGATTCCGGAGTCCCAAGCTGGAAAGGGCAAGGAAGCAGGGGCAGAAGTAGCCTTGGCACACCAGGTGGCAGCACCAAGGTGGTTTCTGTGATCCCAACCCGTCACAGCCACAGTCCCTCAATAGCTGTCTTGTACATCCACACACAGCCAAACCCCTTCCCCTCCCCCCATCCAGTGGCAATGAGTCTTGGAGCCCGGGTAAATTGACTTGGGCTCACGGTAGGGGCTAAAATCCTAGTGAAGACATTCCCACGCCAGCTGGAGCCTGAGCTGTGAAGCCTCGTGAGGGGGTGGGGCCTGGAGCCCGAGCAGCAACATGTACACTGCTATGTTTAGCCCTGTAGCACGAGCCCAGCGCGCAACCCAGGCTCAGAGTTGCTGCTGCGGGATTTTTGGCATTGTAGATGTTCGAAGTTCAGGGGAAGCCCAGGTTTTTTTCCCGTTCAATGCAGAAGAGCACTGACATTGTGCCTATGGAGGTTGCTTCAAAGAACCAGAGAGAATGTTGCTCCAAGATACCTGCTATGGAAATACCAGCTAATAAAAACTAACAGGCAATTATCTATCTTGTGTCAGACACTATTTATCTACAGAGAGAAGCATAAATGTGAAAGGTGACAAGCTGCCTTAAGCAAGAGGGGTAGTAATCTCAGCAGACATGGAGCTCCATGATGGCCTGAAGAAAGAGGTGAAAAGGGGCATTAAAGTCTACGAGCTACACTTATTTACACCAGCTGAGAATCTAGCTCCATGAAGCCAATGGACCTATACAAATTTACCCCAGCTGTGGGTTTGACACAGGGCCGGCTCCAGGCACCAGCCGACCAAGCACCTGCTTGGGGCGGCACCTTCGGGCGGGGCGGTGCCGGGAGGCACTCCGGCTGGGAGGAGAGCGGGGCCGCGGGCAAGCCGCCCTCCCCCCAGCACTCCAGCCGGGAGGAGAGCGGGGCCGCCGGCATGCTGCCCTCCCCCCGGCGCTCCGGCCGGGAGAGGCACTGGGGGTGGTGGTGGTTGCGGTGTAACACTGCGGGGGGGGGTGTTTCTGCGGGGCGGTGGCACTCGGGGGGGGGGGGGGGTTGTTTTGGCCGGTGCTGTGGGGGTTGTTGTTTTTTTTGGTTGGACGGGGTGGCGCTTGGAGTTGTTGTTGTTTTTTGCTTGTGGCGGCAGAAAAGTTAGAGCCGGCCCTGGTTTGACCCTGCTTGTTTGAGTGGAAGAGGCTTTAAGGAGAGCCATGGCTTTTGAGTAACAGGGTCTGTCTACCGTGGAGCTGCAGGTGTCATCTCCAGCTCGGGCAGACATTCCTGAGCTAGCTCTGATCCAGCTAGTGTGCTAAAAGAGCAGGATGGCCGTGGTGGCACAGACAGTGGGACAGGCTAGTCATTCAAGTACAATCCCATCTGAGACTGTAGGTACATTCTCAAGGCGGCTAGCCTGTCCGGCCACTTGCACCACTGCAGTTATATTTCTATTTTAGTGTGCTGGCTTGCTCAGAGTTAGCATGGGTGTGTTCACCTGTGCTGGAAATTACACCTCCAGTTCCAGGGCTGATGTACCCATACTATGTACAGCAAGATGAGTGCAGTATAAAAACTTAAAGCAAGAGACTTTATTTATATCCTGTATGGGCGACATTTACACACACAAACACACCTTTGCAGAGGGGCACAACATCTACGCATCACTTAATCCCACCGAAGACCTCAAATTAGTGCTTCCAATGGGATTGGGTCTTGGCCCTATGCTATTTAATTTGTTATTAATGATCTGGAAACATAAAATAAACTTCATGCGTCTGACAAAGTGGGTATTCACCCATGAAAGCTTATGCTCCAATACGTCTGTTAGTCTATAAGGTGCCACCGGACTCTTTGTCGCTAAAATAAACTTTTGACAGGTTTCGGTGTAGTAGCCGTGTTAGTCTGTGTCAGCAAAAAGAAAATAAGAAAGAAATACTTATGGCACCTTAGAGACTAACAAATTTATTTCAGCATAAGCTTTCGTGTTACTGATAGTCTGTAGATGACCCAAATTGGGAGAGTGGTAAATAATGAAGAGGACAGGTCCCTGATTCAGAGCAATCTGGATTGCTTGGTAAATTGGGCACAAGCAAACAATATGCACTTTAATATGGGTAGATGTGTGTGTGTATGTATATATATAGGAAGAAAGAATATAGGTCATACTTACAGGATGGGGGACTCTATCCTGGGAAGCAGTGACTCTGAAAAAGATTTGGGGGTCATGGTGGATAATCAGCTGAATATGAGTAGGAGTAGAGAGGTTATTTTACTGCTGTAGTCAATGCTGGTGAGACTGCTGCTGGAATATTGTGACCAGTTGTGATGCCCATAATCCAAGGAAAATGTTGACAAATTGGAGAGGATTCAGAGATGAGCCACAAGAATGATTCAGGGCATAGGGGCCCCCAGCCCCGCCCCAACTCCACCCCCAGCCCTGCCCCCATTCCACCCCTTCCCCAAATCCCCATCCCCGCCTCCTTCCCCGGGTGCCCTGCATTTCCTCTCCACACCCGCCCCCCCAGGCTTGCAAGCCTGGGAGGGAGGGGGCAGGGGAAATGCAGCGTGCCCACTGGCAGCTCCCCGCCAGCCCCCCCCTCCCCCCCGGGCCCAGCTCACCTCAGCTTCCGGGTCCCGCCTCCTGAGGCGCCGCCCCGCGAAGCCGCTTTTTTTAGTGGAGGGCCTGGCTCTGCCTCCTCCCCATACCCTCCCCCGAGGCGCCGCCCCGCTGCGCTTTCCCCCGCGCCCCACCCCCCGCTTGCCGCCCGCCGAACAGCTGACGGGCGGGCGGCTGCGTGTGAGCTAAGAAAAGTGGCTTCGGCGGGAGGCGCCTCCGGAGGCGGAACCCAGAAGCCGAGGTGAGCTGGGCGCGGGGGGGCTGGCGGGAAGTTGCCGGTGAGTGCTCTGCACCCACCAATTTTTCCCCGTGGGTGCAGAGGGATGACTTGCTTCCAGTCATATATTAATATTAATAATGGGTCTTCAGGCTAGCAGAGGAAGGTATAACATGATCCAATGGCTGGAGGTTGAAGCCAGATAAATTCAGACTGGAAATAAGGGGTAAATTGTT
This sequence comes from Macrochelys suwanniensis, assembly GCA_033296515.1. Classification (NCBI taxonomy): domain Eukaryota; kingdom Metazoa; phylum Chordata; order Testudines; family Chelydridae; genus Macrochelys; species Macrochelys suwanniensis. The sequence goes on along the minus strand of CM065781.1, from coordinate 12,460,258 downwards.
GACAGTGAGAATAATGAACCATTCAAAGAGTTTACAGGGGGTTGTGGTGGATTCTCCATTGCTGAACATTTTAAAATCAAGATTAGATGGGGTTTTTTTAAAGATCTGTTCTAGGAATTATTTGGGGGAAGTTCTCTGGTTCTACAGGAGGTCAGACTAGATGGTCACAATGGTCCCTTCTGGCCTTGGAATCTATGGAGTCCACTTACACGTGGGCAAGGTTAGGGCAAAGTGGTTGTCAAATGCTACCAAAATGAGAGTGACAGGATTTCACCCTCACTTGGCACAGGTGTAAATGACTAGACCAGGGACAGGGGAAAATCAACCCCACAGACAGGCCTTCAGTTTGTAGGGCTGTCAATCCAGCATGTTTCAAAAGCTCAAAGATGTCTCACATGTCTCAAGATCTACGACGCAAGGTAAAGCCCCAGCTTCTCCCATGGCCTGGCGTCCATGTAATGAATCTTCACCCCAAAAACCAATCTTAAATAAAACCTGGCCCTCCCCACAGCCCAGCTCAGGATTGTCCCTTGACCATGCCAAATGTAGGAATTACAGATGAGAGCAGAGACCAGGCCCTGGAACAGCACTGTTATCGAAATGGGAATGTTATCACAGACCCCATGCAAGTTAATGAGATTTTAAAAGGAAACTGTTATCAGGCCTCTTATTCTTCTGAAAGGATGTTGGCAACGGGCCAGCTACAAACCTTCTTTGATTCAATAAATACACCACAATTATCATCCAAAGCGGCTCAGGTTTTGGACTGCTGAAGAGGCACTTAAATCACTTCAGTCTGAAAAAAGCCCTGGGCTGTAAAGCGCTTCCCTGCTGCTCTGAAAAAGCCACCCCTCTTCCAACAACTTTTCCCCATTTTTCTCATGATTATGCAGAGAATAATGGACACAGCGCAGCGAGAGCTACGGAATCCATTCCTCTCAGGGTTCCTGGTGATTTCATAAACCACAAGACTGGAGTTGCAGTGGTCTAGGAGTTCCCCAGAATGCTGGGATGGAACTAGTTCCCTTTTTCACTGCTGTTTATTAGAGAGAGAGAGAGAGAAAGTGTGTGTGTGTGTGTGTGTGTGTGTGTGTGTGTGTGTGTGTGTGTGTGTGTGTGTGTGTGTGTGTGTGTGTGTGTGTGTGTAAAAATGTTCTTTTGGTACTCTATGAAACTCAGGCTACTTGTACAGTTTCAGATATTTCATTCAAGCACTTTGTAAAACTGCATGAAAAGCATCTCCTTTCAGAATGATAAGGGCAAAGAATAAATGCATTGTTACTGGCATTGTCACTTTAAGAATCTCTGTACCACCCAGCATGGGGAATTGCTGGCTCAGATTCCACACGTACTGTCTTGTAGCACAAAAAAATTAAGTTTGCCAAACATACTAAAAGTTCTCTGAGTTCCATTTCCAATTCTTGAGCCCCTTAAGCTCTTCCATCTCCTGAGGTGGGTTATTATTAGTTTCAAATTGCTGGTGACTTTTTTTTCCCCACAGGTGTGTTTATTTTCTTCAGATTACACAGCACCTATACTTCTTCAGGGCTTTGTGCTATAAGTCTGGGATGTTCAAAGGAGCTTTAGGAGAGTTAGGTGCTTCTCTCCTTTAAATAATCCCAGTTCAAAGCAAGGACATCATTATTTTTATTCAGCCGCTGTTTTTCTTAACAATCTAAATAGAAGTTTTAAAAGTTATAATCCATGGCTGTGAGGCCAGATTGATAGATTATTAATTCTGTTGAGTGTTCTCTAGTTTGTTTTGTACATCTATACATTTAACAATCCCCTCCCAGCGTGTTCTTTAGATTGTCAGTTTTCATTTAGCCTACAACTCTGCTGAATACTGGCATTACAATTTCCTTTGTCTTCCTGTAGTGCCTGCCATACAAGAGATGACAAAAAGTTAATGCATGTTTGTGAAACAAAGTCTGACAATGTTAGGTGAGGTAGGTATGTATTCTCCTGACTGGCGTGGTACAGTAGAGAGGGTACAGGACAGAACTCCAGAGAGGTGGATTCTACTCCTGGCTCCACCAGAGACCTGCAGGGTGATCCTGGGCAAGCCATTTAACTTCTCTGTCCCTCTAGCGGGCAGGTAGGGTTTGTTAGCCGTGGTGGGCCATCCACCTAGGAGAAGGAAAACTCTATTTCAAACAAAGATTGTCAGGCCTGGCCAGCAGGTTTGACAGAGTGGAGTGGCCCTGCGACTTTGTCTTTTCATTTCAGCATCTCTTGTTTTTTAACTCTATTCACAGTTTACAGACTTCTCCTCACTCGCCACTTTAACCAAGAGACTCATCACTGGCCCATTTCTATATAAATGCTCAGAAACAACGGTACTAGTTACACATCCTCTGCCTCTGCCAACGGGCCCATAATCATAACAGCGCGATATATTAGGCTAATCTAAACCGTTTTATTAATATGGTTGCCCTGAAAAGTTTATAGGCAAGAGGTTGAAACTGAAAAGTGATGCTATGCTTCATCACAACAATAATAATAAGTACTTACATGGGACATTTAGGGCCTGATTCAATACCCATTGAAATGAATGGAAAGACTTCACTTCACTTCAATGGGCTTTGGATTAGGCTTTTAATATTCAGACTAAGAAGTTTGAGTACCATACACTTCTTTCCACATTACAGGAACTCCTCACTTAAAGTCGTCCCGGTTAACGTTGTTACGTTGCTGATCAATTAGGGAACATGCTCGTTTAAAGTTGTGAAATGCTCCCTTCTAACGTCGTTTGGCAGCCACCTGCTTTGTCCACTGCTTGCAGGAAGAGCAGCCTGTTGGAGCTAGCTGGTGGGTGGTTGGAATCAGGGTGGACTGGCAGCCCCCCTATCAGCTCCCCCCTATCAGCTCCCCGCTCCCCTAAGTTCCCTGTGCAGCAGCTGCCCAGCAGGCTATCAATTACCGGCAGTTCAGCTGTCCCTCCCCCCCACTGCCATGTGCCGCTCCTGCCCTCTGCCTTGGAGCTGCTCCCCGAGCCTCCTGCTTGCTGTGCGGGGGGAGGGGAGGAAGAGGGGGACTAATGTCAGGGTGTCCCCCTGCTCCTGCCCCCCACTTACCCCATCTTCCATAGAGCATGGACACACGACTGGGCTCGGGAGGGAGGGAACTGCCCCGGCAGCAGCTGCAGCTCAGCTTGCTGATCTAATTAACAAGGCAGTGTACTTAAAGGGGAAATGTGCATCTCTCTTTCACACCCACGGTGTGTGTCTGTCTCCGTCTGCCCTCTCTCCTTTCCTGCTGCCTCGTAGAGTGTGAGAGTTAACCCTTGAGGGCTCAGCCAACTGCTAGTTCACTTAGCAGTGAGGCATCCCCTGGGAACTATCCCACCCTCTGACTCCTCCACCTCAACCAAGCTTCACAATCACCATCACTGTGTACCAGTATTAAATTGTTTGTTTAAAACTTATAGTGTGTGCGTGTGTGTGTGTGTGTGTGTGTGTGTGTGTGTGTGTGTGTGATATAGTCTTTTGTCTGGTGAAAAAAATTTCCCTAGAACCTAACCCCCTCATTTACATTAATTCTTATGGAGAAATTGGATTCGCTTAACATCGTTTCGCTTAAAGTTGCATTTTTCAGGAACATAACTACAACGTTAAGTGAGGAGTTCCTGTATTTACTTACACCAAGGCCAGGTCTACCCTAGAAACTTTCCCAGGAAGGCTAATGCTGCTTAAATGTGTGATTTTTATTTTTTTAATAACTACATTTTTATATTGGCAAAAGCCCTATGTGCATATGCAATTATACCAGCACAAAAGTCCTTCTGATGGTATAGCTTAGTTCATATGGAGTACTGGTATAAGCTATACTGGAGCAGTGAAGAGGGAGACCATGGGCCAAATCCGTACCGCCAGATGCTTTTGAATGGACCACGAAATCTTTTTATTTACTTATTATTGTTATTGATGTGTAAAATATGTTTCTCTGGAATCTGGACCATGACCAACAAATCTGGGCCTTGACAAAAATAATTGACTACTCCTGAGCTACACCAGCAAAATCACTTTTTTGCCAGTATAATCTGCAGAGACTAGGAGGGTTTGCCAGCACAGCTATGCCAATCTACTAATACCAGCAACGCTGTAGACAAAGCCTGAATGCCGGGTACTAGAGGAAACTAACTGGATACAGTATGTATGTTGTAGCTGTGTTGGTCCCAGGATATAAGAGAGACAAGGTGGATGAGGTAATATCTTCTATTGGCCCAACTTCTGTTGGTAAAAGAGAGACACGCTTTTGAGCTCACACAGAGCTTTTCTTCGTGTCTGGGAAACAAAAGTGTCAGAGCTAAATACAATGTGGAACAGATTATTTTTTAGCATAAGTACTTAACACATATTTCAAGGGACCATTCAAGGTGAAGTGATCTGTTAACACCCCTCTAATAGGGGGTGGGGAAGGGACTGGGGAGAGAGTGAGGAGGGGGGGTTAGTGGGGTATAGATTTTTGTAATAAGATAAATCCAGTGTCTCTATTTTATCCATGATTTTTAGTGTCTAGCGGAGTTATGAATTTAAGCTTCCAGGCTCATCTTTTGAAAGTGTTGTGCAGGTTTCCTTTGAGGATGAGGACAGAGAGGTCAGATGCAGAGTGATCACTTTGTGAAAAGTTTCAGTGTAGTAGCCGTGTTAGTCTGTGTCAGCAAAATGAAAATAAGAAAGAAAAACTTGTAGCACCTTAGAGACTAACAAATTTATTTCAGCATAAGCTTTCGTGGGTTAGTACCCACTTCATCGGATGCATGGAATGAAACATACAGTAGATATCTGTCTACTGTATGTTTCATTCCATGCATCCGATGAAGTGGGTACTAACCCACGAAAGCTTATGCTGAAATAAATTTGTTAGTCTCTAAGGTGCTACAAGTTTTTCTTTCTTATTTTCATTTTGTGAAAAGTGTTCACCCACAGGGGATAGGGTGTTTTTGTCTTTTATCATTTTCCTGTGAGAGTTCATGTGAGTGTGTAGTGATTGTCTGGTTTCACCCACATAGTTGCTGGGGCATTTAGGGCGCTGGATGAGATACACCACATCTAGTGTAGACACGATAAATCGATCCCCGATCGCTCTGCCGTCGACTCCGGTAATCCACCCTGGCGAGAGGCGGAAACGAAGTCGACGGGGGAGCGGCCGCAGTCGACCCTGCGGCGTCCTCACGACGCGGTAAGTCGAGCGAGGTACATCGACTTCAGCTACGTTATTCACGTAGCTGAAGTTGCGTACCTTACATCGACCCCCGCCCCTAGTGTAGAGTAGGCCTGAGACAGACTAACTGTAAAAAGAGGCAGGAATATCTCAACTCAGTTAAACCCTGAGGATCACAGATGGAATAACCAACCTTCTGAAAATCAGTATTCCACCATGATAAAGGACTCTTTTCTGACATGGTATAGCATACCTGGGTAACCTCTCTTTTTTTCCCCCACAAAAGGCCAAAACCCGGCTTCCAATTTTGCATCTACTTGTGATTAATTGTGGGTACACATCATGTTATTAATATGTCCACAAATCTGGTAGTTAGATGCACAGAATTAATCACAGGTACAACATTTCTCTTTGCAAAATTTCAGATCATGTCTCAAAATCAGGTTAATAACATTTCTGTTCACACAGTATCCTGAAATCCACCCAGCATGTGCATGTTCAGTTTGATCTTGCTGCCCATGAGCTCTGGAGATGTGTACAGTTCCAATATAACATACAATGTGCTCCTCAAAAGACTTTCCAGTCATTGTACACTACCAGATTGGATTTGGTAACTGGCATCTAGGGGCCGGGCTTGCAATAGGAGTTTTTATAGACTTTAAAAAAAAACAAAAAAAACTAAATAGCATTGTTTTTATTAGTTTTTAACACTGCAAGGAGAATCCAAATCAGAGACCTATTACAAAACATGCCTCAATACACAACAGCAAAGATCTACTAAACAAACACAGCAGCGAACATTCAGGTTGCATGGTCCATCTTCTATGTGTCTTTTTTTTTTTTTTTTTTGCCATTCAACACCTATTGCTCCTGGAATAAATCAACTTTGTATTTGCCTATAAAAGTTGTCATTGTTTCTATTGGGCTGCTGTCTGTCTGTTTAAAGCAGGGCTTTCCCCATTTCACATATGTTGGCATAGATGCAGGGAAGGAAGTTCCCTTTAAGTGTCATAAAATAATCCTGGTGTCAATAAACCTGAAATAATGAGATGTTATCTTTCTACAGTGACACTTAACATGTTCTATCTTTCAAGTCCTTTACAAACACTGACTGATCCTATGAAGCAGTAGGTATACAGATGGTGAGAGACTAAAGGTTAGATTGAGAGACTAAAGGTTAGATTGTACAATGATGGTCTCCCCTGTGTTAGAAGCAGCACATAGCTGTGCCGCACCAAAAACACTTCAAAAAGTAAACTGTGACTCAGATACACGATTCCTTTTCTGCTATTGGCCCATCCCCATAGTAGATTACCAGCCCTCTGTGCTGGTTCAGCAGTGCTGGCCAGGGCATTGAGAAGTCAGAGACAAGGTTCAACCAACTTCTGTCCATTTCCCTCCTCCTGCTTTGGAGTAGCAGACACATAACTTCCACCTACCTCTATGGACCTACAACCACTGTCCAGGGAGGCCATATGGCAACATGGAGTGGGTCTTATGCCCTCTAGTGCCATTTTGCAGCTATGCAGCCTAAGGTACAGCCTAGCCCTAAATGACTGGCCCAAGATGAAAGCGTGAGGCAGTGTCAGAGGTGTGTCAAATTACACCAGCTGAAGATCTGTCCCAATACAAACTGTCCTAATACAAACATTAGGATTTTCTGTCCTAATACAAAGCTTTAATAATTTAATGTTGAAAACAAACTAGCCAACCTAGAGAGAAAAAGAGAGAGTGTGTGTGTGTTGAACTGAATTCAGTGCTCATTGAAACTAAGCCACCTGCTTTGCAGAAAAGTCTTGTAATGCCTTTGCATACCTGTTTTCAGACAGGTATACAGATTTTTGCCCTAAAACTACCTGCAGAATCAATATACTCAATTGATTAAACCAGGGGTGCCCAACCTATGGTCTACCAGAGCGATTCATAAAGACGCGCAACCTGCTTCAACATAATATGTTAACAGCCGATTCATTAATGTTTTGTTGTCATGTTTACATCATTTTAATTTACAGAAGAGTGTAAATATATAATACTGTACATAGAAACAACCTATCTAAAGGAAGACTCAACATGGTTTTAGTAAAGGGAAATCATGCCTCACCAATCTATTAGAATTCTTTGAGGGGGGTCAACAAGCATGTGGACCAAAGGGATCTAGTGGATATGGTGTACTTAAATTTTCAGAAAGCCTTTGACAATGTCCCTCACCAAAGGTTCTTATGCAAAGTAAGCTGCCACGGGATAAGAGGGAAGATGCTCCCATGGATTGGTAACTAGTTAAAATATAGGAAACAAAGGGTAGGTATAAATGGTCAGTTTTCAGAATGGAGAGAGGTAAATAGTGGTGTCCCCCAAGGGTCTGTTCTGGGACCAGTCCTATTCAACATATTCATAAATGATCTGGAAAAAGGGGTAAACAGTGAGGTGGCAAAATTTGCAGATGATACAAAATTACTACAGATAGTTAAGACCCAGGCAGACTGTGAAGAGCTACAAAAGGATCTCTCAAAACTGGGTGACTGGGCAACAAAATGGCGGATGAAATTTAATGTTGATAAATGCAAAGTAAGGCACATTGGAAAGCATAATCCCAACTATACATATAAAATGATGGTGTCTAAATTAGCTGTTACCACTCAAGAAAGAGATCTTGGAGTCATTGTGGATAGTTCTCTGAAAACACCCACTCAATGTGCAGCAGCAGTCAAAAAAGCGAACAGAATGCTGGGAATCATTAAGAAAAGGGATAGATATTGGACAGAAAATATCATGTTGCCTCTATAAATCCTTGGTACACCCACATCTTGAATACTGTGTGCAGATGTGGTCGCCCCATCTCAAAAAAATAATAATATTGGAGTTGGAAAAGGTTCAGAAAAGGGCAACAAAAATGATTAGGGGTATGGAACAGCTTCTGTATGAGGAGAAATGAATAAGACTGGGACTTTTCAGCTTGGAAAAAAGATGGCTAAGGGGAGATATGATTGAGATCTATAAAATCACGACTGGTGTAGAGAAAGTAGATAAGGAAGTGTTGTTTACTACTTCTCATAACACAGGAACTAGGGGTCACCAAATGAAATTAATAGGCAGCAGGTTTAAAACAAATAAAAGGAAGTATTTCTTCACACAACGCACGGTTAACCTGTGGAACTCCTTGCCAGAGGATGTTGTGAAGGCCAAGACATAACAGGGTTCAAAAAAGAACTAGATACATTCATGGAGGATAGGTCCATCAATGGCTATTAGCCAGGATGGGCAGGAATGGTGTCTCTTGCCTCTGTTTGCCAGAAGCTGGGAATGAGCGACGGGATGGATCACTTGATGATTACCTGTTCTGTTCATTCCCTCTGGGGCACCTGGCACTTGCCACTGTTGGAAGACAGGATACTGGGCTAGATGGACATTTGGTCTGACCCAGTAGGGCCATTCTTATGTGCTTATGTGTATCCCAGTGGGCCAGCTTACTTGTATTATATTTATTGCTTTGTTATGCTGCTTTATTATATTTAGTAGTAATACAAGGAAACTACAGGCTTTTAGTCTGTAAGATTTGGCTTTAGTAGATAGTGTGAGGCTTGAGGCCTATAACCTTTGGTATAGATAAACTTAAGTAACACTAACTTATAAGTTATAGGAAACTGAAAGTAGCGTGCAAGAAGGGGAATTTTGACCAGAATACAGACATCAGCCACCCACAGAACACAGCTGACACCAGCACAGAACATTGCTGACACCAGCTTCCGGAAGGTTCCAAACAGAACCTCCGACTGCAAAGGTGCCATGACAGCAAATTAACGTGTATGCTAATAGGGTAACATCATACATATACTAACCTACAGAAAACGGACACCTTAAGGGGAGGAAATACAAATAAAGACCTCTATGGAATATGCATTGGTTATGGCAGCGTCAGCGTAACCTACTATAAAAGTAACATCCCAGGGGCAGCAGATAGGCGGGAGAGATGTAGACCTTGGGAGGGGCCAGAATGATGGCCACCAGGGAAGATGAGGATGATAACGGTGATGAAAAAGATAATGGTTAAGTAAGATAAGGGTGTATGTATGAATGTCCAAATGTACTTTCTGTATTATCTCTATCTGCCTTGTTGAGTTTAAGTGTGTGTATAACTTTGCTAAATTATTAATCAATTATATATTTGTAAATATATAGAGAGAGTTCCTATGGTGTGAGTGTTGCACCTATGCACATCGGGGTTCCCAATTATATGATCATTTTACAATAATCTTACTGGGCCTGATCTTGGGACAAGAACCTATTAATCCTCAAATTACAATGATAGATACCCAACTTTGGGTCAGGCTACATATGTTCTAAATACATATGAAACAAACTGAATTTAAAATATAAATCAATACAGGTGACTTTAAATCTTATTAAAATATGTAGAATCTGTTTGGCCCACACAAGGTTGTGCTTAGGTTTATATGGGCCTTTGTAATAAGGTTGGGCACCACTGGATTAAACAGTCTAAAAAATCCCATCAAACAAACCTGAACTGCATGTGAAAAACCATCCCAAACTAATCCTCCTTGCCAGGGCCGGCTCTAGCTTTTTTGCCGCCCCAGGCAAAAAAACCAAAAAAACAAAAAACAAACCGACCGGCGTGCCACAGAAGCAACAAAAAAAAGAAAAAGAAAAAAGGAGGAGCGGAATTTGCTGCCCTAAGATTGGCTTGAATGCCGCCCCTTACAATGTGCCACCCCAAGCATGTGCTTCCTAGGCTGGTGCGTAGAGCCGGTCCTGCTCCTTGCTGAGAATTTGTAGGAAGATGTACAAGAAAAGAATTATGAACTACAGCACTAATGATTTTGGTTAGGATGTACGTTATCAAAGCAAGTTGGAGGGTGTTAATCAGAGGGCTAATATCAAGCAAATTGTTTTTGTTTCCAGTTACAAAATAGCAAAATAGATTATTGCTTAGACCCTGAAGCATGATACATCACTGCTGGTGGTAAGTGAAGGAAAACACAGAGCTTGCTTGTACACAAACACACAGATTACAGGCATTCTCCTTAATTAAGACTGTGCCTGTGTTTACATTGTGAATGATTTCTGAGGTATTTAAACTTGCCCAAACAGGCTGTGCTTTTCAAATGGAAAGCACGAGGTCCATGTGCAAAACATATCAACAATTTCATACTAAGGCCCCAATCCTGCAACCTACAAAGCTGCACCTGCTTAGAAGCCCGGTGAAGTATGTGGGGCTCCATGTAGGTGCTAGAGATGGTGCAAGGCCCTGATCCTGCAGCTTACTATGTAGAGGCAGACTGCTGTGCAGAGCCCCATTGAAGCTACATTGTAAATTTACACTGCCTAAAATGTGTTCTTGGACTTTCAAATCTTTCTGGCTTGATGCTATTCTTTAAATTGAGATCCAAGCTGTAAACTTTCTTTCTTGCTTGCTTTCTGATAAAATTGTTTACTGCAGCAAAATGACTCCTGTCTGTGCAGTATTGCCAACTCCAAGTAGTCAAGGAACAGGAGTTGGGCCCCCGAAACCATGAGATTTTTAAAAATAGTAGAAGTTGCATCTTTTTATTTTCTTTCAGAGTACACATATTCATGCTTTTCTCAGCAACCATGAAAGCCTGAAACTCCCTTAAAAAAAAAAGTGAACACAGATTCCAGTGTAATCACATGACTCCAGTAGTTGAGGGCTTTCAGAAAAACACCACATATCACAAGTACAGTGTCCGCTGGTGTAGTGCAATCTCTTTATTGTGAAAGTGCAACTTACAAATGTATTTTTTTTTTTTACATAACTGCACTCAAACAAAAAATTGTAAAATGTTAGTGCCTACAAGTCGAAGCATGAATGGGTATACGAACATTTAGCATAGCTGGCACATAAATACCTTGCACTGCTGGCTACAGCCGTGCCATGTGAACGCCTGTTCTCACTTTCAAGTGACACTGTAAATAAGAAGAGGGCAGCATTATCTCCTGTAAAGGTAAAGAAACTTGTTTGTCTTAGCAATGGGCTGAACAAGAAGTAGGACTTGTAGGATCTAAAGTTTTACATTGTTTTGTTTTGTGCAATTATGTAAAAAAAAGTCTACATTTGTAAGTTTCAATGTCACGACAAAGAGATTGCACTACAGTACTTGTATGAGGTGAATTGAAAAACACTATTTCTTTTGTTTTTATAAAGTGCAAATATTTGTAATCAAAAATAATATAAAGTGAGCATTGTACACTTTGTATTCTGTGTTGTAACTGAAATCGATATATTTGAAAATATAGAAAAACATTCAAAAATATTTACAATAAATTTAAATTGGTATTCTATTATTGTTTTTCTGTGCGATTAAAACTATGGTTATTCACGGCTATTTTAAAAAATCTAGTTAATTTGTTTTGCGTTAATCACTTGCGTTAACTGTGATTAATTGATGGCCCTACTTTCAACCTTACCTCTGATTTAAAGATAGCTTTTGTTTGGGAACACAGCAGGCATAAACTGAAATGCCCCCTCTTTACTACATACTGAAGATACATGACAGTTACTTTGGGCGAGCAAATACAAGTCAGCCGCCGAAGGAGTTACACTTATACTCTGGTGATGAGTTACGGCACAGAACACTCTGCGCATACAGTCATAATGATTTATGACTGCTGAAATATTTACAAAGTCTTTGTTTGGAAGTGAGGAGTGATGGGGTGGTGTCCCTTTAAATGCTTATAATTTCTAAAGGTGTAATTGGACCCTGTTAACAGACAAAATAAAACAGATAAACATTACTATTGTCATCGACCAGTTTCTGAAAAACGAAGCCCAGAGTTATTATATTCCCCCATTTTCTAAATTAGTTACAATGCTGCATGTTTCGTACTAGCCATCCCAAAAATGAAGGTAAGAAATCAGGGCTGTATGTTCCCCTTTGTAGTAAAAAGGTGCCGGAATATAAACAAACTATCAAACGAGCTATTTAATATATTAAGTATCATGCCATCCGGCCACGAGAAAAAATGTCCTTTGAAGTGGTCATTCTGTCTGGAGTGGCGCACGACCGTGAGTGCCAGTCTCAGGGCAGACTCTCAAGAGCAGGGCACAAACCGCAAACTGGTTGCATGTTCTATAATTAGATTTCACCAACCCAATCAGGGCCGGCTCTAACGTTTTTGCCGCCTCAAGCAAAAAAAAAAGCGCCGCCCCGCTGAAACAAAAAAAACCACAACCCCCCCAAGCGCCCCGCCGCAACAACCCCCCCGAGTGCCGCCGCCCCGCCGCCACAAACCCCCCCCAGCCCTGTGCCACAACAACCCACCCCCCCGAGTGCCTCTCCCGCCCGGAGCGGCGGGGGGAGTGTGGCATGCCCGCGGCCCCGCTCTCACGCCCGGAGCGGTGGGAGAAGCGCGGCATGCCCGCCCCGCTCCACCGCAACAACACCCCCCCCCCCCCCCCCGAGTGCCCCGCCGCGCCGCCCCACCACAACAACCCTCCCCCCCCCAGTGCCCAGCCGAAACAAACCCACTCCTCCCCTGAGCGCTGCCTCGCCGAAGTGTGTTTAAAAAAATACACAAAAACCTGAGCGCCTCCCCAAGATTGGCCGCCCCAAAGGTGCCGCCCCAAGCACGTGCTTGGTCGGCTGGTGCCTGGAGCCGGCCCTGAACCCAATAATAAGTGTGAACTCCTAAAAGCACTATTACGGTCTTACCATGGAGTCACAGACAGTTCCCTTGGGCATTCCAGTCTATCTTGCTATCCAGGCAAGCTGGACTATGTGATAGATGGCGCCTTACACCAAAAAACACAAGAATCCTCAGGTTACTTCCAGTCCCAAAGGACCAGTCACTTTCCCCGGGTCAATTGTATCTCAGATCTCAAACCAAAGACAATGCCGGTAGCCAATCCTGTAACACACTAACTAAAGATTTATTAACTAAGAAAAAGAAATGAGAGTTATTTATCAGGTTAAAGTAGGTAACACACACACACACAAGGGTATCAACTTGGAGTTTCAAAAGATAATAGAAACTTCTATCACAAGCAGACTCTCTATGTCCTTTGGGCTAACCCAGCTGGGGGAGTCTTTTGCCGATGCCTAGTGATTCTTGCCCCTTTAGAGCCCGAGCAGCAAAAAGAAACAAGTTTCTCCTTGTCAGGGATTTTTAACTCCTTCACCCCAGAATCCAAGATGAAGGGATGAGTCCATGCGCAGGTCTCCCCTTCCTGAGGAGGTGAGGAATGCAATCAACAAGGTCTCTGTCCTTTGATGCTTCATAATGGGCCTTCTTTTGTGCAGCAGGAGCACTTTACATTAACTGATGCTTCTTTCCTGTCTGGTGAGTTACACAGGTTCACAATGCAAACATTTACTATTGCTTTATAACACTGGGTACAGATAAATGAGATTAATACATGCAGCATCCTAAGCTCCAAACACATTCTTATCAACTTAACATCTATTTTAACAAGGGCAACACACAGGTGAACCAGACTGGTTTCCAGCTATGCATTTGTCAATGTTTAGTGAGTCCTGGGGCCTTGGCACCTGGCCTGCCAGCAGCACAGAACTAACACAGAGAGCATGGCTGGAAGCACCCAATCAAGTGATCCAAAATCTGCAGACACACTGTGTGAGCGAGGCAGCGCACTGGACACTCACACATGCAGCAGACACGCAAAGATGGGACCAGGATATATGCAGCAAGCGTTCCCAAGACCCTTGCAATCTAGGATGAAGCTCACAAACTTGCAGCATTTACAGATGCCTCCCCTATGCCTTGGACAGCCGTGAAATGGAAAGTTTGCCATGCTGGGATGTGGATTTCTGCCTAAAGCAAGTTAATGCAGTTCAATTTTGTGAAGTAATAATTGACTCAGCTTTCATGCACGGAAGTGCCTTTGTCTTAATTCTGACTTCTCCCACATTTCTTCAGACCACACTCCCCTCTTGGGACTATTGTTTGTGTTGTAAATTGGTACGGCAGTCAAGCCAGTAGGGAGCTTTTAGCTTCTTCAGAGAGGTTCGAGTGCTGCCCGTTGCTGTGCGGTGAAGAAAGCAGACAGTTGTGACAAGATAAGGGGTCAAACGCTGGCCTAATGACACTGCGAAAGCCCCTGCACAGGGCTGGAGGTCTGTGGCTTTGGGGTGGTGCCAGAGGGGAGGATGGGAAGGAGCCTGGAAGCAGTGACTCCATGCCGCATGGTTGCCTCTGGTTCAGGCAGGCTTTCCAGAAGAGAAGCCACCCAGGAGCTGAGCCATGGGGACGGTGCAGAGGCCCCGAGACTCTTATGCAGATGGTTCTGTCCCCAGTGGATGGCCCAAGATCTGCTGATTTTGGTGGCCAAACCTCCCCGCTATTTCCATGAGGAAAGCAATCGAAAGCCCATGGCAAAACGATCAGGAGGACACTCAGCAAGTGGAAACTAATGGGTGTAGTCATGAGAAGGGGGTAGCACTGGGGCAGAGGACAGAAGCCAGAAGCAGGTTTGTAATAAATTGCTACATGTTGAGGTGTGAAAGAAATGGGAACACATGGCCCTAGATAACTTTGAGGAAAGATTCGTTTACAGATTCAATAGGTTTCGCTTGCAGCTGTCTTGACTCTCTGTTCAGCTTCATTCACTGTGGTGTTATCTTTTTCTTGGGAAAGCCCATAGAATTTAAATTATACACCCCAGCAGCTGGCTAACTTGTCTAACGGAGGTCATAATAATGGAGTCAGAATTCCAGTTATAGTTCAACACAGCAGATGTAGCTGGGTTTGCAAATGATAAAAGTACAAGCCCCTGCCAGGAATGTTGCAGAAGGGAAGCGTGCGTGTGTGGTTTTCAGAGGGTTTCTTTAACCCTGGCTGTACTGTGAGCCAGTTGTTCCCATAGGGAAACCAGGTTTTATGTGGTAAACAGTGATGGGACATTGTCTTGTTTACTAGCATGTTAACCAAGACATGCTCTATGGTGCGTACACACCTCAAGGTGTGGAAAACTGTGCACTGGTCCTGAGAGAGAGAGAGAGTAATTTATCATTAAAAACCTATGAACACCTTTTTGTCCTCTCATTTGTACATCACCAAGGGTCTGCTTACAACCCAAGAAGGCTGCTGCTGAAGGAGTTGAAATTCAACTCAACATGAAAATCTAGAATGGATTCATTCAGTTTTGATACAAAACTCATGGAGCTCAATCCTGAGCCTGAGCTGAACTTAATGCACCTGGAAGAATGCGGGACAGAAGTAGCATTACGTTAATTTTCCGCCCACAGTAATCCTGGGTCTGGGTGAGGCTTGTTCAGCCCTCAGCATAAATTAAAGCAGCCTGTCCTGTTCATATTTACAGCAGCAGGAACACTTCCCTACATCTCCCTATGCGATATTTTGTTGTCACAGGGTCACCAGAGTGCATTGTACCCAACCCATCCCTTCCGACCCTGGCAAACCTCATGTCATGATATATGGAATCACTGATCTTCTAAAACAGAAGGCATTTATTACAGAAAACACCTATAACTAGATCTTCAAATAATCAAGCTTCCAGCAGAGCAGGAACTCAAGCTATATCTCCCTTGTTTACCAGGGAACATGCCTATGTGCCTGGAACTCTATACAGCACAGAAAGACAGCTAGTGGCTGAATAATATACTGCAAGTAAATATACAGTTATTAGGGTGGTGCCCAGCAGGGACTGGCATAGAGCTATGCTGTCTTTTTGTCTAAAAACTGTCCTCTGGGGCAGCGCAGATGGGAGTTAGCACAGGGCATGATTGAGCTCATGGGTTTCACTTTGATTGGCTGGTATTATGGTTGCATATCTAGATAATACGTAGTCCTGCTGTGAGTGCAGGGGACTGACTAGATGACCTCTCGAGGTCTCTTCCAGTCCTATGATTCTATTTCCTTTTATTTTTAAATGAACACTTTCTCAAAGCTGACTATGTAAGCTATATTCTCTCTGGTTTGTAGAAGGAATTTGCAGATGCACAAACAATGTAGTGCATCTAATCTGTATTTACACAGAATGGCAATAAAGGAATTCCTGGATGACCATTTAAACTCTCCTTGGGCTAAACTGTACCATCACTCACGGTGCTCCGATCCAGCAAAGTATTTGAGCACATTCTTAAACGATTTGCTGAATAGGGAGGACCTTAAGCATGTGCTTAAATTTAAGCACAAACTTAAGTGCTTTGTTGAAGTGAGGTCACTGAGCAGTACCATATTCTGCAAGAGGCTGTGAAATAGCTGAGCATATGATTGGAGTTAGGGTGGCACAATCTGGCTCTAAGTCAGCAAGATGTTCAGGACTGTGCCCTATTTTAAGCACATGAGGAATCCCACTGAAGTTAGCCAGACTACATGTGAAAGTAGCCGCTCACCAAATGCAAGTAAGAGGCTCCCAGCCTGGCTCTGAATGATTTGAAAGACAGGAAACTCATTGAAATGTGTCTAAGGATTTGATGTTGATGTTTGAATTTCCCTTTCATATCACTGTCACATTTCTGTCTAGGCAGTTTATCCCAGCCACGAAGCTGGCATTTATTTCTAGTCAAAGGTTTCATGCATTTGAAACTAAATAAATAACCCAAAGAGAGCGTGGAAAATAGAACGGTTCTAAGACACTTTAGTACATTAAGCAAGTATATATTTTGAGAGACTGATAGATTGTTTCCACCCCTCTGGTGAAAGCATGCATTGTATACAAATAATGTAGAAAGAGACAAAGCTACATCTCCCAGTAAATATTTCAGCAATGTACAGTGTAAGACAAACAGAATGTACTGTGAATACAAACAGGGTTATAATATGGCACCAACTGCCTGTAAGGAACTCTGGGAGAGACAAATGACTCCAACGGCTCTAACCTATTAAGGGTCTAATAAAGACGAAATCGTGTCCCTGAGGGACGAAATTATGTTATTCTTTGCAGAAGAGCAGCACGTGCACCACCACGGTACTTTGATGGGAATTAAGATGGGTACTGAGACACATTGGTAAATTTCACCATATGAATACCGGAAAATCATTCCAACCAGAAGTCAGGATAGATCATTTCCTCACAAAGCAGAAAAAGGAAGCAGCATCTGCACTCTGAGGATACATCAGTAAAGGAAGAGGGTGCCCATCTGATAAATTGCATCAGCGTGCTTGTAGGGGTTTCTCCAGAGGACAGGCCCAGACATATGAAAGGCATTTTCTCCCTTGTCTGCATTTGAGGCAATATGTGGGGAAGTACCTATGATAACCTTAAGGTACAGTCCTATTACGCCCCCTTCTTAATCCACACATTTTATCCCAGCGTGTTCAGGTTCAGATCTGCTCACTGCCATGATAAATGTTCACTACTTTCTGTTTGCAATGGCTAGGCAGCCGGTGGACAAGGAGGCTGGCCTCCTAAATTGAGCTGTCTTCAGAAGTCAGGCCTACGGCACAATGGAGCTAAGAGCGCCATTGCAACTCAACGAAGGAGTTAAAGACACCACCCTAAACATGCTCCCAATGGGCCAAACGCTGCTGCTTGCTTTGTTTATGCAAAATGTCCATTCACTTGAACAGGAGTTGTGTGTCCGCAAAATGGGCAGGATTTGGCCTGATATGTCAAGCTTGTGTACTCCCAAACTGAACAGGAAAAGCACGTATCAGTGTGGAATCATTCCCACACAAATATTTAGTTAAGGCAGCGTTACGGGTGAAAGTCCAGCTAACCTCCACAGACAGCAATGCCTTTTCTTTCGAAACCACCTCCCACACCCTTGCAAACTCCAACCATTAGAATGCCTGGAAATGAATTGATAAGGGAGCCAGTCAAGCCAAAGGGAGGTGTGTGTATCAGGGCTAGTCTACACTGGCAACATTGAAGCGCTGCCGCGACAGCGCTTTACCATGGGTCTGATGTCGCGGCAGAGCGCTGGGAGAGAGCTGTCCCAGCACGCTAGAAAAACCACCTCCACGAGGGGCGTAGCTCCCAGCGCTGGTGCACTGGCACTTTACAGCGCTGAAACTTGCAGCGCTCAGAGGGGTGTTTTTTCACACCCCTGAGCGAGAAAGTTGCAGCGCTGTAAAGCGCCAGTGTAAACAAGCCCTCAGAGTTTTACGTGGGTGGGACACAGAGGCAGGGGACAGTGCGAGTGAATGGTGGGGGAGGCTTTTAGCATTTCCAGATTTAAAGGTGCTTAAAGTTTCACATGAATCAGAGACTCTGGGCTAGATCCTCCTTACGGCACAGCTGCAGTGCGGGGAGGGGAAAGTTGGCTCTAGTCCACCATTGCAATGCCCTGATCCAGGAGCATTCTGGCCCCAAATGTAAGTTAGAGAAGCCGTAGGGATATTCTAAGTCAGCGGCTCTCAACCTTTCCAGACTACTGTACCCCTTTCAGGAGTCTGATTTGTCGTGTGGACCCCCAAGTTACTCCTGACTTAAAAACGCCTTGCTTACAAAACCAGACATAAAAATACAAAGTGTCACAGCCACACTATGACTGAAAAGCTGCTTAATTTCTCATTTTTACCATACAATTATAAAACACATCAACTGGAATACAAATCTTGTACTTACATTTCCGTGTATAGCATATAGAGCTTATAAACAAGTCTGTGTCTGTACGAACTTTTAGTTTGTCCTGACTTCGCTGGTGCTTTTTATGTAGCTGTTGTAAAACAAGGCAAATATCTAGATGAGTTGATGTATCCCTGGAAGATCTCTGTGTACCCCCAGGGGTACTTTAACCCCTGATTGAGAACCACTGAAGTCACAGCTAGTGGTCAGTGACCCCTAAGGACCATTCCAACAACCGCAGGTTGCTGAAGCAGCGCAGCAGCTCACCTACACCCCCACTTCTTCCTGCTCCTGTTCCCTCCGCTGAAGGCTACAAGGGAGAAATCCCAAGGGGGCAGGATCTGCCAGGTTTCCAGAGGTGCAAATCTGCTGGAAAAGAGCTGAGGATCTGGCCCATGGATTCAAAGGATCATATGGTGCCTTTCCTTAAACCCTGAGGAATCCTATTAAAGAACCTGGGATTGCACTGGAGAGTGTGACTTTAAGGCAGGATTTTTCCAGTTAACTAAGTTCAGGGACCACTGAAGCTGATGGGCGTTGGCTTATATGGGAGTGGAATTAGGCTCTGGCTCTGCAGTGGGCATGGGATCTCCATGGGGATTTCAAGCACAAATGGATCTGCTCCTCTTTGCGTCTGCCAAGTTCCATTTTCCTGAGTGAGGCGGGGACCCTGGGTTATTGACTATAAAATGATGGACCTGGAAGGAACATGTCTGCCAATAAAATCAATGCGGCTGTTTCTAGCAGGCGGAAGCAAAATGTCCTGGAGGTGATTCTGACACTAATTATAAAGCCATAGACAAGCAAGACCTTCACAGTGCAGCATGTGAGGGTAGCCATTAACCCTAATGAGTTTAGGTAGGGATAACTCCCAGCTTCTTTTATATGTAGGGATTTCATGTTTTATTCCCATTAAAAGCTATTCCCCCATTAAGCTCTTATGTTTGCGCTGCTGTCTCTAGTTTTCTTCTCTCTTCAAACTGAACGTTGTCCTCTGGAGACGATATTGGAATAGTTCTCCCTTTAGTTCCACTTATGGCCCCCATCACCATGATATCTGAGCCCCTCGCAGCCATTCATGGATTTCAGTATTGCCAGACTCATGCATTAAAACATCATGAATCAGCCCCTCCTCCCCCACCAATTCATATGAGCTTTTAAGGGCCAAAATCCAGTCTTAAATACACATGCAAAAAGGTGGCTACGCAGAGGGGACTCACCTTTCCCTCCACTACCCCCAGAGTGGGGGAGGTGCCATCTGATCCCCTCCATCTTCCACCCCACTCCAAGACTTCTCCTGCACAATCTCAGGTTCCCTCTTGCTCCTCATATTACCCCATTTCTCTTAGTCTCCTCCTGAACCCGCATCCCCTTCTTGCCTCCATTCCCCTGTAATCCTTAAATCTGCCTCAGGCTCCCTCCTCAGTCTCCCCATGCACCTTTGACCATGCCTCTGCTGTTCCTCATAGTCCCTGTGCCCTGTCCAACTGTGCAAACCATTGTATGGCAGCCATTTTGCCTGTGGGCAAGGCTTCAGTCTCACTAACAACAATAGGAATTTGCAGCCATCTTTATTGGGGCAGGCTCACGTCCACATGCAAAGCGACTGCAGGGAATGGTGGCATTGTGCTGCCTTCAGCCCCATTGATAGTAGTGGGTGATGGTGGCCATTTTGTATGAGGGAAAATTAATGAGTTTTTCATGTTTTCATGAGCCAGTTAAAAAAAGACCCTAAATTCTCTAGATTCACAAGAGTTGCCAGCATTGGGCGTTTATCCATACAACACCCCTCTAAGGTGCCCAACTTTCTCATCCCCGTTTTACAGAGTGACCCAAGCTCACGCCATAAAGATATGGCTGATCCAGACATTGAACCCACATCTCCTGAGTCTCCAGCTTATGCCTTAGCCACCAGGCCATCTTTCTCCCTAGAGGCCTATAATTTTCCTGGAGTCTTATTTAACTACACAACAGTTTCAATAGGGGCTGTAGCAAGAGAAGCTTTTGACAGTAGTCTAGCCAATATGCTGAGAGTAGAGCCCACGTCATAAGGTTGAGAGCGTAGTTCAGTCTCCATGTGCATCAAGCCCTATCTTCGCTACTTAGTCTGTCAGCTACATTAAAGCCCCCCGTATGCTCCCTCCTCCCCTGCCCAATGAAGCGCCTTAGGCCAGCTAATGTGTATTTTAACTTGACCACTTTTGTGCCCTCCATGACGCTTTGAGGAATAAGTCTGGGTCAATTTATGCATCCCTTTTTGTTTTATGAACAGCATTTATGATTATAACCTTCAGTGTAGATTAGAACCTGTTTTGAAGCTGAAACAGACTATGTCTGGGAAGATGAAACAGTGCCATCAACAGTGGGCGATTCTATTCGGGTGGGACAATGGGGTTGCTACTGGCATAGCCATTGGCTTTTAAGGACTCTTTGCCCAGCAACTGACAGGAGGGTTGGAGCATAGAAAGAAGAGAAACAGAAAAGGTATCAGAATATGCTCTGAGCAAGGGAGCCATACCAACGCCAGAACCAAAAGACACTGATGGAGGAAGGGCTTTGCCTTTACCTAAAGTCACTGACCAAACCTAAGGACTCTCAGGAGCAGTGAGGGCACCTGAAGTGGGATTGCTGTGTTCAGGTATGTATTGTTTGCAAAGATCTGTAAAGCACCTGTGCAGGCTATGAATAAAGTGAGCATGGTTAAGAAGTTCCTGTGCATAGCCTGTGTTCCTTACTTTACTTGGCACCAGTCCCTGAAGAGTTAAATGATAAACTAGAGTGCCCATGAACGTGGAATTCTGGGAGAGCACGAATAATTAACTGGGAAGGGTTGGGAGGTCTTGACACTGGTTTCAGCCTGTAGGACAGTTGGACTATGAAGTCCCACATTCCAAAGAAGGGAGCCGGAGAGGAAGACTGCGCCTTGGGTACATCCATATTGCAAACACGGCCCCACTGCAGCAAGTCTCAGAGCACGGGTCAAAAGGCTTGGGCTCACGGGGCTTGCACTCCAGTGCTAAAGATACCAGAGTCGATGTCCCTGCTCAGGCTGGAGCTCAGGCTCTTAGACCCACCCCTGACACCAGGCTCCAGAGCTCAGGCTCCAGCCTGAGTAGGAATGTCTACACTGCTACTTTTAGCACCGTAGCACAGACCCAAGTCTGTAGACCCCAGGCTTGGAGACTCACGGCTGTGGGTTTGTGTGTTTTGCAGTATAGATGTACTCCTTGCGCCTTCCCATCAAGCCTAGTATGATAGTGTGTTAGATATAGATACTCTTCACCTACAGTTATTTTTAAGGCTGGATTGACTTTGTCTAGAGGTGTGAAAAATGACCAAGTTTTACTCCACAAAACGATCATTGTGAATATTGAAAATTCCCTCACCCCCCACAAAGTTTAGAAATATTTACAAAGTGTGAAATTGTGCACTGATCCCCAGTATCATTTGTAATACAGCTGAGGCAAATACAAATGTTGAATGCAAACTTCCACAGCCCCTCTTTGCACTGGTAAATATAGACATTAGGCATTTCCTAGTGGGAAGATCATTCTGAGCTTTTCTGGGGGAAACATATATATTGGAAACCACAAACAGCATCAACACACCTGTACCAAACCTTTGAGAAATCTGGGAAACCATCATTTGACCCGAGTCTTGTCAGTGCTGAGAATTATTTCACCCAGCTCTGTCTAAATGCTAATTCAACATCTAAAGTACCAACAAATTATTCTAATTCATGGAGTCAAAAAATTAGACACTCCCCTAATTTATTTGACTGGAACGGGTTCTGTAGCAATTAAAGTTCTTCCAGTTGTATTTGTAGAAACTGTTTTATACATTTAGCTTTCAGTTCATTCCTGTGTCAGTTTTGCAGTCAACATAAATCTCAGGCAGGAGGTACAGAATGATTCATTTCTGAGCTACATTTTTGCTTTGAAGTGTCTATTGACTATTAATTGTTATCTCTTTCTTTAGAAACCACAAAATATATATGCTTTGGGCCCAATCCTGTGTTCCTTGCTGCCCTTGGGCGCTTTGCCTAACTCCGCAGCGGTGGTTTGGGCCTTTTGTCCAATAGCCTGAGGGAAGAAAACAACTTTGAGATGGAATCCAGTCCTGCATTCATGGTGCTGGCAAAAATGCCCATAACTGAGTCAATGGGCGTCTCTCATGGAGCAGGAGCGCAGACGTGAGTGCACAGGGTTGATGATTTTAGAGGGTGGGGCATGGAGAATGAATGTTACATTTTGCTAGAAAGCCACTGGTGTTTCTACAGCCCAGATTTAATAAAGATATTTTATATGTTACTGAGAGCTAAATGCCTTACACATCTGCACTGAGTATTTCATGGGATATATGGTATGTTCTGTGTCTGGCCCACAGCAGAATTAATGATGTGTCTAGAAACACAGATGCCTTTCGATTAGCATCTCTGGGAGTGTAAGTCAGGAGGGCTAAACTCTCTACTGGTGGATACTGGGGCATTGAAGTCAACGGAGCAGTGCCTGTTACACCTGGGAACTAGGCTCAGGATCTTTTAGCGTAGCTTTTTAATAAAGGAGATAGTAAAAACTAAGCAGTGAGCTGGAGTGCAGCTGCTTTGTGTTACACCAGCAGTGCAAAGTGGGCTTAATGGCGAAATCGCGCCAGCACAGGGGAACCTTCCAGTAACAGAGACTCTGCGGTGCAGCTCTCATGCCACCCTGCCGCCGGCACAGGGGGCAGGAAGGAGTAAGGTAGAGCTGAACATTTTTGATTTTTCTCATGGGAAAATCTAGATGAAATATTTTGTATTGGGTCGGTTTGACCCAGGCCCTCCAAAAAAAAAAAAAAAAAAAAAAATCTGTTTGCAGCTTACAAGTTTGCCAAACACAACTAAGCCTCTGTGTTCAGCTCTGCCTAACTCTAATAGGGAACAATTAACCACTCAGAGTTTTCAAACAGCAGGGTTGCTCAAAGAGCCAAGGGTCACAGCCACATGGTCCCTGCCGAGACACAAACAGACCTGTTTCAGCTGCCTATTACCAGGCTGTGTCACTTGAAGCTGCAAGGTGATAGCGGGGATTGACCCCAGATCCTCATGATCCAAAGAGCAGAGGCCCCTCTACCTGACCTAACATAAAGTCTCTAACAAGTAGGAGCTATATAGGGCCTGTGACACACACAGCTGAACAGCTCTGATTCCAGCCCATAGATAGCAGTGATTCATATACATATTCACTAACTAATTGCAATTATTTGGACACATTCATCCTGAAATAATTTGCATAATTTCTAGGGAGGGACATGCTCAGACCTGTAGCTCAGCAGGTTGGACAGGTTGCTTATTTATTAATAGAGACTATTTATTAGGGTTGAACTCAGTAAAAAGAGGTTGTAAGGCTGAGAGTTGGCTATGTTCCAACACAGGAAGGGAAGCAGTTGCTAAGGACACGCTGAAGCAGCTTTACAAAACGTATCCTATGGCGTGAAAAGTCCTTGTTATAGGATAACCTGACTCCACAAACTGTTTAAGGTGAAACTGAATTTCTACCTGAATCATTAATATGCCAGAAAATAAGACATTTCCCCAGACGGTTTTTGCCATTCTAGCAGACAGTAGAGATAAGGCAGGAGCTCTCTTCTTCATGTGCGGGCCCCTGAACTGCGCAGCGTGACCGAACAGGCATTGAAGATGCAGTCAATGATGCATGTCAATTCCGTGCAGCCATAAAACTAAGTAATTGCAAATAATTATGACCATTTTCCCACTGATTAGATCTGCAGTATTTTAATGTTAAAGACACAGCTTTGATTTTACCTCCTCTCAATTCTCACTCAGTTACTGTTGTATATATTTCCCCCGGAGATCCTTTACATTTTAAATAACAATGCCCTTCCTCCGGCTCCACACTGTCCTAAGCTCTCGTTTGGGGCCTAGCAGAGCAGACATTCTCCATTGACTTTAGCCTTAATGTCCAGTTATGATAGGAAAACTGATCTGGGACATTCTCCCCATGAGATAATCAAAAACACTGCTCCAAAATCCATTTCCCATCGGTCAGGAAGGTTTATCTATATGGCTTGGGTCAATACACAGCTGGAAACATCTGGGCTGTTCTCTGCCTCGACTCATCCCCCAGGCAATGCTATTGATTTCAGTGGGGTTACAGGGCCATCAGTCAGGACAGAATATGGCCAGATGGCCCCACTTCATGCCTAGGCTCTTCTAATTTCGCAGACCTGCCTTTCCTTTCTCCTCGCAGTTCTATTGTAACGTCCTTCACTGTGAAATGCCCATCTGGCGTCTTCCTGAAGCCTTGTTCTGGGTAATGTGCTAGCCCCCAGCAATGCGTGTTCTTTGCTTTGCTAGCCTAAGTATAGGGCCGGGGTGCCCACTAGGCGACCCTAGGTGGTCACCTAGGGCGCCAAGATTTGGGGGGTGGCGGGTGGCTGCCCCCCTGCCCTCCAGCTCAGCACCTGAGAGGGGGGCAGCCGCAATGAGCCGCCCCCCCTGTGGAGCCAGGGGGCACCTGCGGCGAGCCGCCCGCCCGCCGCCCCCCCCGCTCAGCGCCTGAGTGGGGAGCTGGAGGGCAGCCGCTGCGAGATGCCCCGCTGCCCCCCCGCTCAGCACCTGAGCAGGGAGCCGAGCCGGAGGCAGCCGCGGCGAACGGCCCCACCACCCTCCGCTCAGTGCCTGAGCGGGGAGCCGGGGGCAGCCGTGGCTCCCCACTCAGCTCCCGCGGCCAGTAATGGTGGTGGTGGGCTGAGCGCCCGTGGGCGGGGAAGCTGGCTGGGGGGGGGGGGGCACGGCATTTCGGGCGGGGGAGGCTGAGCTCCCGTGGGTGGGGGAGCTGGCTGGGGGGGGCGGCATTGGGAGGGCAGCATGGGGCGGGGGGCGGGGGGGGGCAGGCACAGGGCTGGTGCAAGGAACTTTCGCCTAGAGTGTGAAACTTCCTTGCACCAGCCCTGCCTAAGTATGCTTCAGTAGCCGTTTACAAAGCACAGCATATTTCCTGCATACATACTGGGGAACCAAGCTATTGTTCTGCTCCTTTTCCTATTACTCTTAACTCCCTTCATGAGTAGAGCATTGGGCACGGAGCTCCTGTTTCCCCCCCACACACACCCCACCGTGTCTAGACCCACTATCTGTGCAGATGAGTGGGCTATAAAATCTTACTGCTTTGTGCTGCAGTGTAGAACTGGGGCCTAATCTAGCCCATCATGAAATGACTACGTGGAAGTCTCAACTTTGTTTTTTGCTGATGCAACATCCTTCTGAATAGATACATTAAAAATTAAAGTACTGTGTTCTGGCCAGAGCTGGTCAAAAATTGGAATTGCCATCCAAAGGGGAAGTCTGAGAGTACTGATGTTTTGACAAAGTTCGAAACTATTTCAACTCAGAAATGTCAAAACATTTCAGTTTGGTTTGTCAAACTGAATTGAAATGTTTCATTTTGAGTCGGTTCAACATTTAACTGTGTCTGCCTGAGCTGCTGCAGTGTCTCATGGGAGTTGCAGTTCAGGTTCTTTGTGTCCCTATTCTCTTCTAGGGTTGGGTTTTCCAGTCAGACTACATCTCCCATGATGCACCATGGTTGTGGCTCTTTCATAAAGCACCATAGCAGTTGGCCACAGGGGAAACTGTGGTGCATCATGGGAGATGTAGAAGAGCCAGGGAGCCCAGCCCCGAGAGGAGAATGGACACATGAGGCACCCAAACTACAACTCCCACGAGGCATAGTGACAGCCCAGGAGGATGCAGTTCAGTGTCAAACTAACCTGAAAGGAAATGTTCTACACATTGAAATGTTTTAATTTGAGGTGAGGAAATTTTCCACGAGGAAAATCAAAATTTCCCCCCAAAGAAACTTGAGATTTTGTGGAAACTGCATTTTCTCTCAAAAATTTTGTTGTTGCCAATGAAAAATTCCCAACCAGCTTTAATACTTATACTATGGTGACATTCAAAGACTGGACAACAGTTTTAGATTCACCGCAGACATCCTAATAAACATTACATTATTACAGTACATCCTAATTTGTATCACCTGCATAGAGAGTCTTAATCCAGTATTTGAATACTGAATCCAATATTTGAATCCAGATCTGGGTGGCAGTGTTTGGAGTCATGGCTTTTCACAGATTCATAGATGCTAAGGCCAGAGGGGACCATTGTGATCATCTAGTCTGACCTTCTGTATAACACATGCCAGAGAACTTCCCCAAAATAATTTCTAGAGCAGACGTTTTAGAAAAAAATATCGAATCTTGATTTTAAAATTGTCAGTGATGGAGGATCCACCACGAACCTTGGCAAATTGTTTCAATGGTTAATTAAATTCACCATTAAAAATGTACACCTTATTTCCTGTCTGAATTTGTGTAGCTTAAATTTCCAGCCATTGGATTGTGTTAGACCTTTCTCTGCTAGAGAGATTTGGCCATTCCCTAGACCTGTGTCTGTGAACTGAGTGCTACTTTACACATCTGTAGTCTGCATAGCTGGGTGGACAGGTTGTACAATCTCCAAGTACACTAGCCCACTCTGTCTTTCTGCTGTTTATTTCATCCTTTTCCCTTTGTTTTGGCTGTGAAGTCTTCCATGCCGTTGCTGTGAAGGCA
Source organism: Macrochelys suwanniensis (assembly GCA_033296515.1). Lineage (NCBI taxonomy): Eukaryota > Metazoa > Chordata > Testudines > Chelydridae > Macrochelys > Macrochelys suwanniensis. The sequence continues at coordinate 12,432,954 of CM065781.1, read as the reverse complement.
TGTTTCAGTACAGAACACTCAACTTTGATATATGTTTCACTTGGCAGTGTTCTTTGCCAAATATTAATGGATTAGCTCCTGATCTTCGCAGTGACCTAATTTGAAGCGTGATTGATGCTTTCTCTTGTTTCCTTGTGATCTGTAACACAGGAAAAGAGGCAAAGTTGCAAAAGAAACAGCAGTGGAGTAAAGAAATGGCTACATTATTCAGAGGCAACTTCCATTAATTGCTCAGTGGAACAGGTCTGATTTGGGGAATATTAATGATTAGAAACAATTTTCATCATTCACCATCAGCTTTTTCTGTGCGTCATTTTAATATGGTTTGTGACAAACACATGCAATGAATGATTGATGTCTAAAAGGGCTTAGCCTACTTTTGGATCTTCCATAGGAATTAGGGCTGTCAAGCGATTAAAAAAATTAATTGCGATTAATCGCGCTGTTAAACAACAATAGAATACCATTTATTTTAAATATTTTTGGATGTTTACTACATTTTCAAATACATTAATATCAATTACAACACAGAATACAAAGTGTACAGTGCTCACTTTCGATTTATTTTTTATTACAAATATTTGCACTGTATACAACAAAAAAAATATTTTTCAATTCACCTCATACAAGTACTGTAATGCAATCTCTATCATGAAAGTTGAACTTACAAATGCAGAATTATGTTAAAAAAAAACAGCATTCAAAATTAAAACAATGTAAAACTTTAGAGCCTACAAGTCCACTCAATCCTACTTCTTGGTCAGCCAGTCGCTCTGGCAAACAAGTCTGGTTCCAATTTGCAGGAGATAATGCTGCCCATGTCTTGTTTACAGTGTCACCTGAAAGTGAGAGACCAAGTGTTCACATGGTACTGTTGTAGTCGGCATTGCAAGATATTTACGTGCCAGATGCGCTAAAGATTCATATGTCCCTTCATGCTTCAACCACCGTTCCAGAGGACATGCATCCATACCGATGACGGGTTCTGCTCGATAACGATCCAAAGCAGTGCAGACCGATGCATGTTCATGTTCATTATCTGAGTCAGATGCCTCCAGCAGGCTGATTTTCTTTTTTGGTGGTTCAGTTTCTGTAGTTTCCACATCAGTGTGTTGCTCTTTTAAGACTTCTAAAAGCATGCTCCAACCTCATCCCCTCTCAGATTTTGGACGGCATTTCAGATTCTTAAACCTTGAGTCGAGTGCGGTAGCTATTTTTAGAAATCTCACATCGGTACCTTCTTTGCATTTTGTCAAATCAGCTGTGAAAGCGTTCTTAAAACGAACGTGTGCTGGGTCATCATCCGAGACTGCTATAACATGAAATATATGGCAGAATGTGGGTAAAACAGAGCAGGAGACATACAATTCTCCCCCAAGGAGTACAGTCACAAATGTAATTGACGCATTATTTTTTTAATGAGCATCATCAGCATGGAAGCATGTCCTCCGGAATGGTGGCTGAAGCATGAAGGGGCATACGAATGTTTAGCATATCTGGCATGTAAATACCTTCCGGCTACCAAAGTGCCATGCGAATGCCTGTTCTCACTTTCAGGTGACATTGTAAATAAGAAGCAGGCAGCATTATCTCCCATCAATGTAAACAAACTTGTTTGTCTTAGCGATTGGCAGAATAAGAAGTAGGACTGAGTGGACTTGTAGGCTCTAAAGTTTTACACTGTTTTGTTTTTGAGTGCAGTTAGGTAACCAAACAAAAATCTGCATTTGTAAGTTACACTTTCATGATAAAGAAATTGCACTTCAGTACTTGTATGAGGTGAACTGAAAAATACTATGTCTTTTATTTATCATTTTTACAGTGCAAATATTTGTAATCAAAAATAATAATATAAAGTGAGCACTGTACACTTTGTATTCTATGTTGTAATTGAAATCAATATTGAAAATGTAGAAAAATATCCACAAATATTTAATACATTTAAATTGATATTCTATTGTTATAAGTGCGATTAATCGCGATTATTATTTTTAATCGCAATTAATTTTTTTGAGTTAACCGCAATTAATTGACAGCCCTAATAGGAATAAAAAACTAGGAATAACAAAAGGCAACAGAACTCAAAGAGTAAAGTCCCTGGAGATTTCTCATGTATTTTCACAGCCAGAGGTATTTTTCTCCTTCTTTATGGAGCTGAAAGAGGGATGCTGACCCCTGCCTCCATGTGTGTTTGTCATGCGAGTGAGCCTTGTAATGTGCCGACTTGATGTGCCACTAAATCTCTGTTTGACTGAACTATTGCACCATTGGTTAAACGTGAGACTTGGCATCTCCACTATCCTGGGTTGCTCAGTTGAACACTAGGTCCCAAGAACACAGTCTAGGGAATATGCCAGGACTTGGTTACGGAGCAGATATGAAGGAGTTTGCTCACTGCAGGTATCTCTCTGTGACCAGGCATGGGCATAGCAGGTTCCTCTCTTTCCTGGTGTACTCTGCTGACAGTTTTTCCAGCCCTGTGATGGTCTGCCTTTCCCTCATCACTCAGCCCACCGTCCAGGTCACATATTTATGTCCATCCCTTTTGGAGTATATCAAAAGTCCAACACAGGGAGAGCCCTGAGGTCAGGTGAGGGGCTCTAGGCCTCCCCTCGGTGCAGGTCCTGGGATCTTGACCCTTCTGGTGTCAGGGCCTTGTCCAGATTCTCTCATACCAGGGGGAGGCTTTCCACCTTCTGCACCACCCAGGGGTTGGTAGGGGACCCCAGGCCCACCCACTCCACCAGGTTCCAATCTGGGTCCCAGCGATGGGCAGCTAAGATCTGCTGCTTCCCTGGATCACTTCCTACCCCTTCCCAAGTGGAGAGAGACATTAAGCTGCTGAAATCAAAGGTAAAGTCTCAGACCTTTTGAGTGTAGCAAGCTCCTTCTGTAGTGAGCTGTTTGGAGACGTCCCCACAGCTAGAGGGCCCAGGCGGCTGGCCACAGGAGCTGAGAGTGGAGGTCAGTTCACCTCCACTGTCTGCTGCTCTAGTGAGTGGCCTGCTCTTCGTTGGAGCTCCTCCTCCATGCTTTACAGGTGTGGCAGACCCAGAGCAGCTCTTTAACCCCTTCCTTATTGGTGCGGGGTTTGTATAACCTGTCCCAGCAGGATTTGCTGTATTGTGTGGGTCTCCTCTGCAGCTCATGCCGGGAAGCTGAGCCGCTTGGGACAGGATGGTTATCGGCATTGTACCGGGAGGGGGGATGGTTGGCCATAGCAATCACTAGGGGATGGGGGAGAAGGGGTCTGTGTAGCCCCGCATTGCACACACATTCTGCTCATTAATATGTGCACTGAGGGAAGAATGGGCCTTTTTAATGTACACAGTGCTGTGCCTGGAAATCCCAGTGGCAGCTCAGTTACTGTCAATCTCACACCCATGGTACATTATTATTATTAGTCAACACACGTCTGTGGTGTGCTAGGCAGGTTCCAGATATTGAAGAAAATATGGTGCCTGGCCCTGAGAGTTTGCAGGTTAAGGACAGATTTAAGAGGAACGACAGAGAGGCAATGAATGTGTCAGCTCAATTCACCGTAAATAACTTGACGGGACTCTGTCCCACTGGTCGCAGCCTAGAAGATGTGCTTGGGATGGTCGCACCATGCCTAAAGAACCAGATGAAAGGAATCAACTGCTGGAGAGGCCACAGACACCAGATTCCTACTTTCCCCAGGGGTGCTCAGCCTCCACTCAGCCCCCGGCCCCCACCCCCTTTCCACCCCTTCCTCCAAGGCCCCACCCACACCCTGCCTCTTCCCACCCCTGCCCACCTCTTCCCGCCAGTTCTGTCCCTCCTCCAAGCGTGCCCCATCCCTGCTCCTTCCCCCCCAGCACCTCCCGCACGCTGCGGAACAGCTGATTGCGGCAGGTGGGAGATGCTGGGACGGAAGGAGAGCCGGGGGCCACCGGTGGGTCAGAGGCGCTGGGGTGGGGGTGGAGAGGGGAAGCTGTCTGCCAGTAGGTGCTAAGCACCCGCTAATTTTTTTCCATGGGTGCTATAGCCCTGGAGCACCCACGGAGTTGGCGCCTGTGAGAGAGGCTGATAAACAGGTGGCCAAGACCGGAAGGATTGGGGACCCATGCAATGGGGGATAATGGGAAACCTGACAAGGGAGGATAAGCAGGGAGGGGCAGAATGGCGTAGAGCTTTGAAGGCCATGGCATGAAGCTTAATTTGACATTATAATAAATACAGAGACAGTGCAGTTCCCTCAACTGAGGGGACTAACGTGCTCCAAGCAAGCAAGGAAGATGAGTTCAGTATCTGCATTTTGGGTAGATTCAAGGGGGATGGAGTGTGTGTTTGGAGGGCCAGAGAGAAGAACCAGTCAAGGCAGACTATAAGGAGGGCTAAAGGAAAGATTTGCCTGTGGGGATGGGAAGAAAAGGACATTTCTTGCTGCTGAGGAGGAAGTGGTGGCAGAATTTGCATACGGCCTGGATGAGTTGAGGTTTGGAAGGGAAGATAAGGAGTTCTGGTTTGGCCGTGTATAGTGTAAGCTAATAAGACTTCCAAGAGAGACAGGTGGAGAAGTGGGATTGGATGGGAGCAGCAGAGGGAGAGATCAGCGGAGATGGTTACTATAAAGTGTTGTTATAAAGAGGAGGATGATAAATTGTTCTCCTTATCCATTGAGGACAGGACAAGAAGCAATGAGCTTAAATTGCAGGAAGGGAAGTTTAGGTTAGACATGAGGAAAAACTTTGCACTATAAGGGTAATTAACCACTGGAACAAAATTACTGAGGAAGGTTGCGGGATCTTCGTGACTGGAAGTTTTTAAGAACAGGTTAGACAAACGCCAGTCAGGAATGGTCTAAATGATACTTAGTCCTGCCTCAAAGCAGGGGTCTGGACTAGATGAGCCATCAAGGTCCTTTCCTGTCCTACATTTCTATGAGTCTATGGGAGTCAAAGCTGTGTGAGTGGATGAGATCGCTCAGAGACAGGGTGTGCAGCGAGAAGAGAGATGGGCTATAGGCACAGCCCTTTTATATTATATCTAAAAATCACACTCCAATTCTTACACCTCCTGCAGGATCGCTCATAGACTTTAAGGTCAGAAGGGACCATCACATTCATCTAGTCTGACCTCCTGCACATTGCAGGCCACAGAACCTCACCCACCCACTCCTGTAATAGACCCCTAGCCTCTGCCTGAGTTACTGAAATCCTCAAATCCTGGTTTAAAGACTTCAAGTTACAGAGAATCCACTGTTCATATTAGGTTAAACCTGCAAGTGCTCCATGCCTCTTTCTGGGGCTTTAGACATACAGCGTCCATGTCAATGTCACTGCTGGAAATAGTGGCATTTCCAGCAGTGGAAATGGACAAATAGTGGGGAAAAACCAGGGGCATATTTTAGCACCATTATAATACATCGGAGAAGCAAAGCTTATTGGCAGAACAGATTGGAAACACGATAAGGAATTTTGCTAAACAAGTGGGAACTGTCCCTCTGTATTAGAATCATTGGCAAGATTTTAACCTATATAACCAGAGCGTTTGGTAGTTTAATTTGTATTTTATTTTCTGGGGGAAGCCTATTGTATCTAACATATGGCTGCTTGACAACGCAGGGCCTCATTCACTCCATGAGCACATATGGACTTTAAAAAATCCCAGCATTATAGAAAACCTCCCCATCCAGAGTAATTAACAACGTGGTTTTCCTCTTTGGGGACAAATGTAATTAGAGAGTTGGTTAAAATAAAGGGAGTATCAAAGGTTTCTTAGCACATGCCTTGGGCAGAGCAAGGGAAATCCCAGGCTGTGATGCATGGGGCATCTATCGTAAAAAGAGGGGAAATGAAACACCATATAAATACACAACATATCTAAAAATAGCTGCACTGGAGAAGTGTGATAAAATATACAGCTAGAGATCCACAGAGACGCCCTCTCCATACACTTATCTGTACATGTGAACAGATACGGATTTGTTTTTAAAAATGATCCATCGTGACGTTTTAAAAATAAAACACAGTAAAGACAGCTTAAGATCCTAAATGGGTAGGAAGGAGGAAATCACGGTGAGGAGATGGACGAATGCTAGATGGCGGTAAGGAACTGGAATACCAGTTGTCATAGATTTGCAGGCTTGTATGGCCTTTTTCTTCCTGTTTACATTTTTGGGAATTCTAAATGGATGAAACAGAGACTCTTTGTCCCCTACAGAGCTGCAGCAACCAAGAGCAATAACTACTCCGAGATCAGTAACTGATGAACTTTGGTCATTTGTTCAAAGAACAATATTAAAAACAAAGATATCTAGCATCACTTCATATCTAGAGCCTCTTCAGATACAGTGCTGTTTCCAATAGGAGTGATATTTAGCTAACAAGCAGCAACACTGACACCTACTGGCTCGTAGAAGCATTGGATAGTTTCCTGCACAGTTTCTAAACTGATGACTTTAGTCCATAGGACCAGCCTTTCAGAAGGGCTCAGGGCAGAGATGGCCCAGCCCCAGGGACGACAATTCCATGTCATGGCAGTTTCTTTTCTTGAGGTTTCAAAATTCCATTTCAAGGTTTCAAAATTTGTTTCTGTTCCACATTGGAATGAAACCCAAACCCAAGCGAGATGTCAAAACAGCCCTGGCTGGCTGAAAAAGGTCAGGTTTCCAATGCCTCCCCCCCTCTCTTTGCCAAAATGCCCAGGGTATGTCTCAGCTTCCATGAAATGGTGTATTTGGACAAAAATACATTTCTGTGCAAAGGTCCCAACCAGCTCTAGGTCAGGGCCAGATTATCAAGGGCTCTGTACCCAGAGTTGGAGCCAGATTTTCTTAAGATCTCCACACCCAATGCTCTGCACACTTTTGAAAATGTGGCCCATAATGCATCAGCCATCTCAGTTCTACCAGCCACACCTATCCACTCACCAGTGACACTGGCGCTGCTTAGCACCCCTTCCTTCAACGCAGCCAGCACCTTCTATGGTACAGCAATTGAAATAGCCACCAAACTGTCCTTGGCGCCTCTTGTTTTAATAACAGTGCAACAGTTCCCTAGCCTAGAGTTCTCAACCTACTCTGATGTACACTGGAGGTTTGGGACCATGTGACGGAGGTGCCACCCCAGTGTGCCCCCCTCATAGAGTGCAATGGTGATGCCTCAGTTTCCCCACATGGTCTTCAACTCACCTCCACTGTAGATGGGGCTTAGCCCTCTGGCCAAATCACATACGAGAGTTCAACCTCTTCCAGGGCAACAGAGTCCATCAGTCAAAATCCAACAGACATCCCAAACAAAAGACTCTTCAGCTCAGCTTTCAGCCCCCTTCCTTGCAGGCAGAGTGACCAGCTGTAGTGGCCTCTCCCAACAAAAGGGTCCTGAGCCTCAATCGAACCTATGATCCAGCCAGGCCCACTCTCCTACCCCAGGGCCTGGGCTGGATTAAGAACTCTCGGGGCTCTGGACACAGAATATTTTGAGGCAAACCGCCCCCACCCCCACCGCACAGCCACACATCCTGGTAAAAAAAACAAACCCTTGTTATTTGGAGAATGAACAGAAAAAGGGAACAACACACACATTAAGACATTAACAATTCGCTTTAGCTAGCCATTAGCATTTCCAGCTAATAGGTTTCTATAGAAGCACTGCCTGCTCAACACCACATGTCAGTTTGGACACCAGCTACATTTAACAATTCCATGCAAGCACCAACAGAGAAAAAAAGAGATAGAGGCGCAGAAAGAGAGCTGGTTTCATGTACAGACTACTGCTGAAGACAAGTGTAGTGGAAAATAGATACAACGCTGTTCACTAAAGTGAAATTTATGATCACTTAAAATTTACTACCCAACTTTTTCACCTTCCCAGTTCTTCTCCAAAACAGAAGCCCAAAACTAGGCCTTGGTATCAAAACAGTCCACTCTGGAAACCACATAAGCACTATTCTATTGCCAGATATTTGATATAAATGCAATATTTCATATTAACACTCTGTGTGCAACACACAAAATATAATTTAGTTTATCCTTCAAACTTTTAACACAAATTAAGATTATGTTAATTTTTGTTTTTGATAAAGACACAACAGCAAACAATAGGTGTAGAGAAAAAGCAACTCGCTTTAAACACAAATAACTGTGAAATACAGTAACAAACCTACACAATAGTTAGCATCATGTAGCGAATGGCGCGTCTGACAGGTGAATAAAATAAATACTTTTGCAAAGGGCATTTTTCTGAATTTAATACCAATACAACACGATTAATACCTTTTTATGCAACTGTTTTCTTCCTAACTTTGAGCAAACTGAAGTCAGGGATTAGGTTGTCAAAATTCATTTCTTGGACCAACTCTGATTCTACTGTCAACCGCCAAGAAGGACAAAGCATTCAAGAGACTTTGCTGCATTATGGATCTCAGTTCATTTTTTTATCCTCGAAAATGATTGCTGTACTTCACAGTTAGTCCCGAATATGGTAAGAAAAATGTGTAGGGCAAAGTCAACATTAGGAAATGTAGCCTGGAGACGACTGTGCCGTAGCACCCGATTGAGTGCATGTGTAGACCTCTCTCGTTTTGTGCAAAGAACTGAAAGGGTTTGTCAGGAAAGTATTTGTGGGTAAACTGCAGCAAGTCTTGCACATCTGCAAACCTGACTGACATCCAGCGAATCCAGTTTTAAATAGGACACCAAAGCAGGGGCGCCATATCAGATTTTTTGGCAGGGAGGGATTTTAACCTGTGATTCCAGAGGCTACTTGGGCACCTGAAAACTCTTGGTTTTTTGCAGATAATAACTTAGACACAGCACTCCTGTCAGATAATAATGTCTAATTTCTATATAAAGAAAATTAAATAAATATTAGACCCACTCAGCTCTAATACTAATATTTTTTGACATCTTGTGTCAAGTCACTTAAGGGGCACTGGTTAGGTTTAAAATTTTAATGTATATTCTTAATTTGTTACTAACTCTTGAATACAACGATTGAAACAATTGTAGGAAAATCTAGATGACTTTCTATCACTTTTTTGCAGTTCATCAAGCTTGGGATAGATCATTTAACTTTTGAAAGCATCCTATTAGGGCAAGGCCCTGTGAGTTTATACTGCACCTGCCTGGGGCTCTAGGGGTGTTACCCCACTGCAAATAATAGACTAGAAAATGACTTTAACCAGGAGTGAAACTGACACTTTCAAGTCACTTTCATAGTATTGCCAACTCCAAATGTTCAAAAAATCAGGTATCAGGCTCACCAAAAATGATGAGGTCGGCTTTAAAATAATGAGATGATGTAATAGATTTGGTGGGGTTTTTGTTTACATTCTTCTTTTTGAGCCTTTAAGGTGCACAGGCGTCACATTTTGAAGCTTTCTCCACAGCCACAAGAGCTAGAAACTTTATTTATCTTTAAGAAGGAAGGCTGAAATCATCACATATCACTTGACTCCAGGAGCTGGGGCTTTAAGGAAAACAATACTTATCACGAGACTCATGAGAAAGTCATGAGAGTTGGCAACACTGTTTTCACTTCTGTTTAAAGGCTAGTTACTTTCCAGAAGCGTCTTAAACACAACACTACAATGATGGAGTTGCAGTTTTCACAGGAGAATATTTTAAATCAAACACCAAAAAAATTGCATGCTTTAAAGTTGGGGGAAAAATTGAGACTTCTGAGGTATCTCTGGGCCCTGCAGGCAGGAAAGGAAAATAAACAGGCACAAGAGCTGTGGGCATTTCTTCCTCTTGAAAGAAAGTTGGAGGGTCAAATCTTCTAGTCCTTAATTAAGTAAAACTTCTGTTGCCATCAGGGCCTCCACTCATAGATATAAACATCACAGCGAACATGTGCTAACATGTGCGGTCAATAACTATACATTTCATACTTAAATATCGGAGCCATCTTATCCAGTTACCCATTTTATATGCATTGGCTCAGGGACTACATTTTCTGGAATATTCTGAACAGTGCTGAGCCGAAAGATGGTGCCCAGTGAATAATACAAATCATGACAGTAATCGTCGACTTTATGGACTCTGTGGATGCAATTTCTCTTCTTTGTCCTGGAATTGGTCTGAATCCAGCGGAAACCCTCAGAATCCGATGTATAATCACATCTGATACTCACACGACACTTTCTCGTTCCTTCCTTTTCTCAAACGCAGAACCAAAAAATGACAAAACAAAATGGTTTTCAGTTAAAATGTAAAATTGCCCAGCAGGCATTGCCGTACAACCCAGCCTGGGGCAGAACCTGCCACCCATTGGCGGTTAAGTGCTCTCCTTTCATCTGAGTCTCATTAGCTTTCTTTCTTCATCCTTCCTGACCTCTGTGCTGCTTTTCATACTGTCAGCCATGACATCCTTCCCAATCCCCTGGGACCGATTGCTGGAGTCTCAGAGAACTGGCCTTCTTGGTTTTTCTTCCATCCATCAGAGGCCTCTTTTTTGTGGCATGCAGCAGAGAGAAAGGCTGGTCCAGTAGAAAGGGAGCTAGCCCTGATAGACCTGGGTTCTACTCTCCACTCCACCATGGACTTCCTGTCTGACCTCAGGTCAGTGCCTTAGGGACAGAGTTTCAAAGGTTTTTAGGCATCCAAAGATGCAGCTAGGCATCTAGTGGGGTTTACAAAGCACCGAACCTTCTATACGCTTTTGAAAATCCCACTTGGTGCCTTTGAAAATCTAGCTGTTTGTCTCTCTGCGCCTCAGTGCCCCATCTGTACAATGGGGATAACAGCACTGCTCGACCTCACTGAGGGGCTGTGATGTGAGGCGCTCAGATACCATGGTGATGGGGCCACATAAGTACCACAGTTAGAGTGGGAACTTCTCTGTACCACTGCTAGCCCTTCGCTGGGTTTTGCCCCCTTCTTTTCACTTATGCCCTCACATCTTCCTCTTTTCTGAATGTAATCTTGGCTCAGAGGGCTTGGCTGTATTTCTTCTAAGTCCCCTTGTGTTCTCCCTTCAAACTCCCCCTCCCCACACCACCCGCAGAGGGATTCCTGTTTTACTGGGTAATCTAACGACTTCCAGATCCTTGATTTAATTGCCAGCCTTTTCTTATCTTAATCACTTGGGGGTGGGGGGTGGGGGGAGGGCAAGAGGCATCCCCCCTCCCGCCCTACCTAATTGGCGCCTTTGCACCGAAGCGTTCACACAGCACATTGTAAGCAGCCAGTCAGTGATGTAGACAAGCTGTAAGTTTGTCAGTTATGACCAAAAATGTTTCAATGCAAAATTGATGGCTTCCTTCCAGTACTGGCTTGACCCCTTAAGACTCATTTTCTTTTACAAGGAGGATGCAACTTGTGTTGCTAGTACTGAGAAGTCGCACTGAACATTTTGCACTGAATTCAAAATCCTCAAACTGGTCACGCAACATTGCAACAAATGTTTCCAGGGAGCACAGTAAATGAACAGCAGTACTTAGATCTAGGTTCATTTTCTGTAGCCGGATGCTGGTCAGTTTGAGCTGCTGAAGCCCAGTGATCCAAAAGTATGCCATGAAATGGGTCTCCAATTGGCCCATTTTCTTCTGAAGAGAAGCTGTATTTAAATGAGTGTCAGGTGCCCAATTTGTATCTTCTGACAGGTCTTCCAAGGCTTGTAGAATACTGCTCTAGTTTAGACACAGTGCCTAGGTAGAATCAGCATGACTACAGCATCGCATATCTGACAGATGTGTGAGAGTCAACAATCTCCGGATAGTGTCCGTATTTAAACATTGTGGAAAATAGCTTTCCCTAGACAGAAAGAGTATAATGATTGCATAAACTCCCCGAATTGACTGCATCTGAGCAACTGTTAACATGATTGAGTCCAACTAAATTTAAGGAATGTGCAGCACAGAACACATAAGAATGGCCTTTTTGGGTCAGACCAATGGTCCACTTATCCAGGATCCTGTCTTCTGATAGTAGCCTGTGCCAGATGCTTCAGAGGGAATATACAGAACAGAACAATTAAGAGTGATCCATCCCCTGTTACCCAGTCCCAGCTTCTGGCAGTAGGAGGGTTAAGGACACCCGAAGCATGGGGTTGCATCCCTGATTACCTTGGCAATATATACATACGGTCTTAGTGGGTTATTCTACAAAAGATGCGCCCACAGACCATTGTAACAATCAGCCAAGGGTCATCATACGATTGCCCATGGAAGTTAGACACATCCAAACCTCAGTTATTTATCAGATCCAGCACAACTTCACCCCGGTTTGCACCTCTCTGGTTCTCAAGTATCTGCAACCTGATGAATTGCTCAATTATTTGCCCATCTGAATTGGGAAACTGGAAGATGAATGAGAGCTGGTCTACAAACACTACATCCGGCACTGAATCAACAATAGAGAGAAATAGTTGGCTTGCTGCAATTCTCCTGCAATGGTATTTTTAATTTTCTTTCCCATCAATTCAATTAATTTATCTCATACAGTTGAGGACAAGAAGGAGGGTTTCCTTCCCCTTCGGTCCCAATTTAGCCAGGTGGTCAGACAGAAATTGATCAACCCTGTGATATTAGCTCCAAAATCCCCAAATAGTTTCCATTGCTTTTGGATCCTAATCCTTCATCCTGGCCAAAGAAGCCAAGCCCATGAGAACCTAAAAAACGTTATAACTGCCACTGCACACTGAAGAATGTCTCTCCAGTGCTTCTGCTTTGAATTAAATTGGCAGGCCAAATCAGAGTCAGTCCAATCAGATGGTGATTTTGTACGTGTTATCCAAGCCAGCATGCAATTTCAGTGTTCTGTACCCTCTTGTGCTCAGAGAGTCACTCGGGATATTTCCCATTACTAGTTGGGGGTGCAGGTTGTGTTCTTGACTATCCTCCCAGTTGAGGATAAGGGCCCAGGCAGGGACATGTGCATCCTGGAGATGAATGCACAGTTGTGCAGATGGTATCATTGGGAGGGCTTTGATTTCCTTGACCTAGTATACTTGGCGTTCGTCTAAAAACGGTCAAGTCATGTGCCAGAAAAACAAACCGCTTTCAAGGGAGATGTGGGGGGGGGGGGGGGCGTCCAGTGTTATTAAAGAAAAATGTACAATTGTTCTCAGCATTCCTGCTCTCTCAGTGATGTGCATAGGGTTCATGTAAATTTTAGGTATCTGAAAATAAAAACATGGAAGATGAAATATGTAAGATCTTAAGAGGTCCGTAGTCTTCTGAGGACCTCTGGAACTGGGGCCAATAGGCCTGTGTGTGAGTTTCACCCTGCCAGGGGCTTGGGCAGGCTGCAGACCAATCTCAAGCAGGGCTTCTGGCCCCAACACAGGAGCGACCTATCTGTTCTCCTTCTCTGTCAGGGCTCAGCTGCTGGGCTCCTCTCCTTGTATGTCCACCTCTCAGGCCAGTGTAGCAGGGTGGGGCTAATTGAGACAATGCCTGCTCTTTAACCCCTTCCTGTGGGGTTTATACACCCCATCACAGATCATTACTGTAAAAGAGAGCAAGAGGGGATTGTCGATTTTTAATGAGGGTCCCTCTTTTAGGTTTTTTTCTCGCCCTCCCCACTCATGTAATTCGCTCCAGAAGGATTGAGAATTCCCAGGTACTGCATCCCGTGCCATTACAAGAGATAGGCCCCGAGCCAGCGAAGAATTTGAGCACAAACTGAACTTTAAGCACGTGTTTAAAACCATCCTGATTCAGCACGGCGCGGTCTTGGTGACTGGGGCTGCATCATTAGTGATACCAGTTGTGCTGTGATGACAGAGGAGAGAGGTTTCGGCACGTTCACGTTCGTGGCAGGTGACCGTTGGGTGTGATCCGCATTTGAGCTTCCCTTCCCCCTTGCCTGGTGAATGCCAAAAGAATCTCCCCTGTTCTAATAGTAGTCACCAAGTTCTGCCTGGTATAGAGTCCTGGGGCGTTCAGCCAGTCTTTCAATTCAAGTCTTTTCTCTTCCCTCCCAAAATGCTCAATAACCCATGCACTCAGATTGGAGAATGCAAAACAGAGGAGCCTCCAAAGGGCTTATCACCACTCGGGAAGTCAGTAGAGAGAACCTAAAATGGTAGGAGATGCACCTTTTCTCAGTAAGATTACCAATATCACCTCACAGGCAGCCTTAATTCTGGTATTTCCTAGTTTTTGAATGCTTGGCTTTGCAACCTGAAGGTTCTTTTCGCATAGGATTTTGAATGTGATAATAATAAAGCAGTATGTTTATTGAACCAGTGTCTTTTTTTTTCATCTGTGGGATGTAAAATAGCAAATGTCCAGCAGGGGGCATGGAAGGAAATGATTTCTCCAACGATGCCAATGTCAAATCAAGTGCAGGGACAGCGCAATGTTTACATGTGCAACACCAAAGACAATTTTAAAAGGCAAGTGAAGAACTAAGAATGAGTTTGGGATTCTCAGCATTCAAGGGTCATGTCGAATAAACGTTTTAATGAAAAGCTGCTTTCTAAATCCTTCTCTCTACTCCGACTTTACTGGGACTATGTGAACTCCGGGTGAGGAGTAGATACTTTTTTGGCTGTTTCAAAGGAAATAGGACTTCACAAATATGCAGTTATGTTTTTGATGCCCCAGTTACTATGGTGACTGGGGCTCTATGGATAACTCTGAATGGCTGCAAAGATTTGGTGCCCCTGAGAGGGTTATTTTTATTTCAGCCTAACAGAAAAACAGTGTAATTGTTAACATTTGAAAGCCACTCTCTTCCCCCTCGACTTGTCCCTTGCTGGTCAGGGACGGAGGGATGCTGGAGGGGCAGGATGGGGAACACACCTAGTCAATGGACAAAGAGAAGACTCCAGTTTCCAGCGCTGCAATATGACACCGTTCGCAGAAATCCAAGAGCAACACTGCAAGTGGCCTCCCATGAGCTAGTCACAGGCTCTGCATTCCCACGGCTTCTCCCAGCCATCCTGAGGATCACTCGTCATCCCAAAGGACAGGAAGCAGGGCCCCTGCTCACCAACTCCACGGCAGCCCACAAAGCCTCCACGTACTCCAGGAAGAGAGCATGCCCTCCAGGAGGCACAGCCCTCCCCTGGCATCACTGGGGCAGCCGTGGGGCCACAGCGCTCTTACTCAGGAATGTGCCTTCAGTGGACAGCTAGACTCAAGGCTGCCACCACTCACGATTTCATCACAAATCTCACAATATAGGGTGGTTTTCTTGAAGGCCCAGCGCCTGGCCTCCCGTCAGAAGGGGAGAGGCTCAGCTTTCATTTTTAAACGGGTACATTTCTAGCCAGCCTGGTTGCAGAGAAAAGCGAGGAAGGGTGAGCCGTGCGCACACAGACACCAGGACACGCATAGAAAGAACAGACCATTCTTTTTTTAATCTCATGATTTTAAGCTGCTCTCCTGATTTGTGAAACCTGACTCAGGATTTTTTGAACCCTGGGGACCGGCAGCACTGCAACCTGTGCCTAAAGCATTAGGCTTGAGGTGCAGATGTGCTCCCTTGGGGGCACTCCCTGCATCAGCGCATGCAAAACGCACCCCTTTGTGCTGAGCGATGGTTAGCTGTATATGGTGTAGGCATTGCAAACATAATTACCCATTAGTGCACATGGACGGAACGCCGCGGGTCCCTTTCCGGAAATGTACCCATTGTACGGACCCACTGGTGACACTTTTCAGGGTTAACCAAGGTCAATCGCTACCACCTGCTCACAGCAGGAGGGAGCCTGGTCTGTGCCCACCAAGGGACACTCTCTCCACCCACTGCTGTGGGCCTGGCTTGACATGAGTAACTGGGCATGGATGATGCCTCATTTCTTGGGAGACAGGATTAGGGAGGTAAAGGGATCAGGCTGGAAACAGACTGTCTGGCCTAGCAAAGATAAGGGGGAACACGCAGGGAACCATTTACAATGGACAAGATAACAATGGATAAGATAAGCCTGCAATATAAGATGAGGTAAAGAGGAAGTTGTGCATGCTGCACAGCGATTGGTTCCTCCAAAGTGACCAAGCCAATCAGAAAACGTGTGATGCAATGTATAGTAAACGCAATGTAATGGGTAAATGTATACAAAGGAAAAGGGTTGCCATGTAACGTTGGATGTGTGGTATGTCCTATACCGACCCCTACGCACGAGTCAGAGCAACTCAGCGTAGCTGTAATCGAGTTCTTGGTGGGTTAGGTAGCCTAGTGGTTAGTGTACATTGTGCCCCTTCTTGATGGGTAGGTCTTGCAGTCCCGGTCTTCCTTTCATGAGCGTTCCGGTGAGGTAGGCAGGTGGTTTGCATCCCTCCTGTAGTGGGGGCACTGCCAGGGGATCCCGGGTCCACCCACTCCACCATATTCTGATCCAGGGCCCTAGGAGGGTCAACAGAGTCTGGCCCCCAAAGGTGCCCTGTGAGTTACCCTTTCTGGGTCATTTCCTACTGCTGCTTTCCTCTCCCAGCATCCAGGCCAAGATAAGAAGAAAAGAACAGAAAAGAACAGAAAAGCCAGCCAAACCATCAGCCCCAACCAGGTCTGGTACATAGTCTTATTCCTTCAAGGACACTCCTCCGGCACCCTTGTCAGGAGCGTTCAGGGTAGGTCTTCCCTCCTCCCCAGCCTCCCCATTCTGAGCTGGGCTGCTCCCTTTTCAACCTCTTCTCCAGCTGGAACATGCTCTGCAGTGTTGCAGGGGCGGGGCTAGCTGGTCCCAGTACTGTTCTTTAATGCCTCCCGGCCCAGTGTGGGGTTTGTATAGCCCAGTGGTTTTCAAACTTCTTTTCTGGCGACCCAGTTGAAGACAATTGTTGATGCCCGTGACCCAACAGAGCTGGGGATGAGGGATTTGCGGTGTGGAAGGGGCTCAGGGCTGGGGCAGAGAGTTGGGGTGTGCAGATGAGGGCTGCTGGGTGGGGCCAGGAATGAGGGGTTCAGGGTGTGGGAGGGGCTCTAGGCTGGGGCAGGAGGTTGGGGTGTGGGAGGAGAGCAGGGCTCTGGGCTGGGGGTGCAGGCTCTGTGGTGGAGCTGGGGATCAGGGGTTTGGGGTGCAGGAGGGGGCTCTGAGTTTGGGGGGGCTCAGGGCTGGGGCAGGGGTTGGGGTCAGGGCTCTGGGCTGGGGGTGTAGGCTCTGTGGTGGAGCTGGGGATCAGGGGTTTGGGGTGCAGGAGGGGGCTCTGGGTTTGGGGGGGCTCAGGGCTGGGGTCAGGGCTCTGGGCTGGGGGTGTAGGCTCTGTGGTGGAGCTGGGAATCAGGGGTTTGGGGTGCAGGAGGGGGCTCTGGGTTTGAGGGGGCTCAGGGCTGGGGTTGGGGTCAGGGCTCTGGGCTGGGGGTGTAGGCTCTGTGGTGGAGCTGGGGATCAGGGGTTTGGGGTGCAGGAGGGGGCTCTGAGTTTGGGGGGGGCTCAGGGCTGGGGCAGGGGATTGGGGCATGGGTTTGAGGCGCAGGCTTACCTCAGGTGGCTCCCGGTCAGTGGTGCAGCAGGGGGCTAAGGCAGGCTTCCTGCCTGTCCCGGCACCGTGGACCGCGCTGCGCCCTGGAAGCAGCCAGCAGCAGGTCCAGCTTCTAGGTGGAGGTGTGTAAGCGGCTTTGCGCGGCTCTCACCCGCAGGCACCACCCCCCAACTTCCATTGGCTGGGAACCGCCAATGGGAGTGCGGAGCTGGTGCTCGGGGCGGGGGCAGAGCATGGAGCCCCGTGGCCCCTCCGCCTAGGAGCTAGATCTGCTGCTGGCCGCTTCTGGGGTACAGCGCGGTGTCAGAACCAGTAGGGACTAGCTGC
Organism: Macrochelys suwanniensis; assembly: GCA_033296515.1. Classification (NCBI taxonomy): domain Eukaryota; kingdom Metazoa; phylum Chordata; order Testudines; family Chelydridae; genus Macrochelys; species Macrochelys suwanniensis. Next base: position 12,415,287 of record CM065781.1, on the reverse strand, counting down.
CTTAGCTGGGCAGCACCGCCGACAGGACTTTTAACAGTACTGGGTCGTGACCTGCACTTTGCAAACCACTGGTATAGCCCATCACAATAGCTTTGCTGTACGCCACATAAATGAACCTGAGTGATGAGACTGGAGTCAAACTGAGTTCTTATGGAACCCAGTGGATGAGATCTCGGGGGAACACCAACGGTTGACTGCTGGCAACACCAATGCTCCACTCCAGGCTTCGTGAGTGCCGTTCTTTCCCTCTGCAGCCTAGCAATTAGCACACCCCACCTTCTTACACTGGAGTGCCCAGTCCCTGATCTCCTGGACACCCAAAATGTACCCCAATCTGCTGTCTCCTTGGAAACAGAGCACCCCAGCTTACTGGTTTGTTTCACCTCAGTGCAACACTCTCCTGAGCACAAGGCACTTAGCTATAGTAAAACCAAATTGAAATTTATTTAACAGAGCTTGAGAGAAAGATTCCAATAAAAGTAAGGATTTGGAAACAACGTTACAGGTAAAAGAAAAAAGCAACTCACAATCTATAGCCTATATGTATTAACAAGTAGCTTTCCTGGCCAATAAAGTATTTCTCACCCAGTGGTCAGACCTTTCAGTGCTTGTCCTGTCCAGAGAGCTGAGACACTCAAATTGGCAGAGTATCTTCTCCATAATGGGTAACATTTGTGCCATTTTCTCTGATACACGTAACCTGTCTGCCAGTTGGAGTCAGCAGCAACCAGGGTCAGGTTCAATACCTAGGGGTTCCTCTTCAACAATACAACACAGAACCAGCTCGAGTCCCCACCCAGTAACCTGGGACAATTACACACCACCCCTGGGCACCTCTAAGAGGCAATACTTCCCCTCTCGCAAGCACAGAGTCTGAGGGTAGAAAAACTTTTAATAAAAGGAGGGAAGTCACCCAACATTAATTTGGGAAAAAGCTGCCAGCAGGATTCATAAACATAAAACCACGAGCAAAAGACCCACCCCAGAGTATGCTGGGCAGTGTCCTTTTGCCTCAGGTTCTTAAGTCCACCAACCAAAAGTTCCTTTAATGTGCCCCTCCCTTCTCTCTCCACCCCACTCACAGTTGTTGTCCTTGGTCAGTGAAGACTCAGAGGTGCATCTGCGTAACTTCACCTCCCACCCAGCAGGGCGGGGGGAGGGCACCTTGCTCGCTGTGCTGTCCAGGTGCTCGCTGTGGCATCAGCTGCCCTGCCAGTCACTCGCTGCTCCACCCCACTCTGCGCCCTATGGAATGTCTTGAGGTCCCACCACTTAACACAGCTCTCACTGGAGAAGCCTCACTGCTAGTGCAGACTGGGCAGCTTTATGCATCAGAGACACTGTCCCTAATGCTTATGGCTGGTTATCAGTGATTTTAGCTGTATAGTCATGTAACAAGACTCTCAATTGAGTCTTAATCAGCACTGTTATTACACAGGGGGGAGAGAGAACAGATCAAATAGTACCTAGGACCCACACCACCACATACAAGTACCTATCCCCACCCTCTCTCAACATCACTATGGCACCCTTGTCCCCTACCTAGCAAGCACTCTTTAGTTGAGGGTGATTCCCTAAATCAGGGCATGTCAAGCAGAGTTCTGCCACCCTTGATTCACACAACAAGGATAATAACCCTTTAGTACCCCTGCCCCAATAACGGTGATTTGTGATCCAACACGAGCCAAAAGTGATCATTTGGGCAAAGCAGTCTCATCAGGCTGAGCACCCAGGCAGCGCACCCAGACAGCATGGGTGTGTCCATGCAAACAAGTCGGCTCCTGCAGTCCTCTTCCCCAGCTCCTCACTAGATGTCAGGGGAGAGCTCATTCAGACCCTGCTTACATACAGTTATAGACAGGGCTGGCTCCAGGCACCAGACTACCAAGCACATGCTTGGGGCGGCACCTTTGGGGGGGGCGGCGCTCAGGTGTGGGTTTTGTTTTTTTTTTAAAAAAAAACATACTGGGGCAGGGTGGCGCTGGAGGGAGGAGTAGGTTTGTTTCGGCCGGCCGGCCAGGAGAGCAGGGCCGCGGCCGGGCTTGCCGCCCTCCCACCGGTGCTCCGGCCAGCCGGGAGAGAGGGGCCATGGCCGGACTTGCCGCCCCCCCACCGGTGCTCTGGCCAGCCGGGAGAGTGGGGCCGCGGTCGGGCTTGCTGCCCTCCCCCCGGCTCTGGCAGGGAGAGGCACTGGGGAGAGGGGGGGTTGTTTGCGGCGCAACACTAGGGGGCTGGGGAGGTGTTTCTGTGGGTGCCGGGGGGGTTGTTTTTTTTGTTTTGATGGGGCAGCGCTTGGGTTTTTTTTTTTTGCTTGGGGCAGAAAAAAAGTTAGAGCCGGCCCTGGTTACAGACTATTGTCTCTCAGCCCAGAGCTATTAGATGTTGCCAGGATGGTCAAATGCACCCAACACATCTCCTCTCGTATATTAGTTTGACCATTTTCAGACTGTCTCACGTGACAGATTTTGGAGCACTCTATTCGTGTTGTTCCCATCTATGTGGGACCAGATACTGAGTGCTCAATATCTCCTAGGATTTGGCATGGGGGCATTTTTGAGGCAACTTGGCAATGCTTCCTCGCTGTACCGATGTGGGATTGGAATCCGGCCCTTGGTGGGTATGTCTGTGTATGTAAAAGCAGGGGATTTGGGTGCAGATCAGAAACCTGCACCTGCTGGTCGTTCAAAGAGCTTTAAAGCAGACCAGTAAGGGAAAAGAAAAACGTGTTTTCCTCAGTAGCGTAGGCAGGTCTGGAACACAGGGGGAGCGGCGCTATAAAAAGGGGCCTCCCCGCTCCCCCTGTACTCACCCGGCAGCGCTTTAAACGGCCCGGGGCTCCAGCCGCTGCGGAGCCCCCAGGCCCTTTGAAGCGCCGCTGGAGCTCCGGCAGCGGGGCTCCGGCAGAGCTTTAAAAGGCCCGTGGCTCCCCGCGGCTGCAGGAGCCGCGAGCCTTTTAAAGCGCCCCTCCCCCCCAAGCCCGGCTCTGGCAGTGGGGCTCGGGCGGGGATTTAAAAGGGAACCGCGGGCCTTTTAAATCCCCGCCCGAGCCCGGCTCTGGCAGCGGGGCTGGGGGGGTGGCGAGGGGCCTTTTAAAGCACCCCCCCCATCCAGGCTCCGGCAGCGGGGCAGGGGGGGCGGTGCTTTAAAAGGCCCGCAGCTCTTGCAGCCGCGGGGAGCCACCCGTGGGCCTTTTAAAGTGTCGCCCAAGCCCGGCTCCGGCAGCAGGGCTCGGGCGGCGCCGCTTCTCCTCACAGGGGGAGCGGCCGCTCCCCCTGCTCCCCCCCCGGCTACGCTACTGGTTTTCATCCCTGTGTTGATTCTTTGTGATGGCTAAAGAAGGCTGCAAGGTTGGCTGACTAGATGGGTGCTTTGTTAAAGATTTTCGTTTTGGCTCGTGTTTTTATGTGAGAAATCAGGCCTGTCTGGGCTGGAGGGCGCAGGTCTTGGGCTGGCGTAATACATTGCTATTGGAGGCAATGTAGCTAGGACAATATACACCAGCTCTGGGCCTGCCCCAGTGAAGACTAGCGAGCAAGTGAAGTGATGACGCCACAGAGCTGAAAGAGCAAAATCGGAGGAAATGAGAGGAGAAGGGTTTTCTTAGTCAGTTGAAAAGAATCTTGGCTAAATTGTGGCTTTGCTAGGCTGGGTCCCATGCATGGAGCAGATTGGGAAGAAAATCGAGACTCGGAGAAAAACAATCTGTCTCTTGCCCCCCACCCTACAGCTTTCCAGGCAGACTGTTCCTGTGCGAGCCCTATAATTGGGGCAACGTACATTGGCCAGTGCACTGGCCCAGTTGTGCTGGTCCGAATGCTAGTAGGTGCTATGGAGAGCCCTAGCCTCTGCATGCTCCTCATCCAGCTGCATGGAACGCTTTAGGCCTCTTTTACTCCCCAGAGCTGGCCTTTAGCCTTTGGTTTACGCATATTAAACTCCAAGGCCTAATTAGCATTTTGGATAAAGAAAGTCTTTGTTCAAGATTTATCACCCACGCCCCTTCAGTTAAGGTGTTAGCGTTTATGGCAAACATTGCTGAGACCTCCCACAGAGGTCCTGGAAAAACCACAGAAGACTCAATTTGGCATTCCCGAGACTAGGCTGCCAATGTGCAAAGGCCACTGCCGATCAATATTGTCTCATTGTTTCTTGGCATGCCTCTGTCAGTCTGTCTGTAGCCATCTGATGGCTCTTGTCTTGTACTTAGCTTGTAAGCCCATCGGGGCAGGGACTGTCTTTGTGTGGTGCCTAGCACAATGGGGTCTGCTCTGTGACTAGGGCATCACCACATTAATACAAATCAATAATTAATAATAATAATAATAATATTGCCACGGTAAAAACACAGAGGGGACAATCTGAAAAGCAAAACCTCAGGCATACTTTATACATCCTAAAGATGAAAAAGGTCAACAAGCCCTCCCCCGTCCCCCTTAATCCCTTACAGTCACCTTTAAAAACCCATGGCATTTTGCAAGCCCTTCAAAGAAAGCCATCTCCATTCCCAGTTTTCCTGTTTTTCTGTGTGGTCCAGAGTCAGTGACAGGTTTCTGTGTTAAAGGACAGTCAGCACTCAACAGACGATAGCCGTCTGTCACTTCTTGTTTATCCCACCGAACTGAAAGCAAGCCCAGAGTCTCTGCATCGTCTTGTGTTTCTCAAACTCACTGAAAACACGGGGCTTTGGAGAGCAGCACTGGACGGCATGCTTAAATCCTTCACCAGTGGCCGATTTACTTTTATGATTTTAAGACAAAAACAGAACAGCCGCCTCGCAGCCAAAGAGCTTGTGCACACCAAGCGATCAAGGTTGTAAATCTAGGGCGGAGCAACTTCACTTGAAACATCTCTAAGGATGTACATGATACGTGGGCTGGGTTAGCCTAGCCAAATTCTCTCCTGTCCTGCTGTCCAAGGACAATGTCTGCCTTCAGGGGCTTTCCCCTCCCAATCAGCAAGTTCTCACGTACAGCAGGACTCCCAGTGACTTTGGTGGGAACAGATTCTGACCCTCGGAGCACAATTCCACATCCTTCACTTATGTTGGTGAGCACTCAACGCAGGTGGCTAGTCCCTCTGAAGTCAATAGAAGCTACTTGTATAAGTGCCTGCTAACCAGTGGGAGTACAGATTACACAGTCAGGCCCTCATCATTTCTCCAAGGGAATCTAAGCTTATCTGCCATACAAGTGCTAAAAGATGGGGCAGGTGAGCAGAGAGCGAGTATATCAATGACCTCACAGAGACCTAGGGGGGCAGCTAAGCAGCCCCACCAAATACAGGGGGTGACTATACCAGTGACCTCACAGAGGCCATGGGGCAGCTAAGCAGCCCCACCTAATACAAAGGTGAAGGAGGCAGTAGCCCAGCTGTGAGACACAAGGGGTGGAGCCGGGAGTGTAACACAGGGGCCGCTCTGGCTACAGGGAGAGGAACAGTGAGTGTGTGCCCATGCAGAAGGCTGCAAGGGTCAGTGAAATACCAATTTTACTTTAAAACAGAGAGGCCATTTCACTGGGTGTGGGGGGAGTGGGAAATGAAGGAATGATCCCACTGCCAGACACACAGAGAGGGTCAGTTAATGTGACGGGCAGCAGGTGAGAAAGTACTAAAGAGGCAGCCAAGCTCTACATAGCTCTCAGCTGTCGGGCTGTACAGACGCTCCATGGAATGCGGCTGGGAGAAGCAAATCGTCCTGCGTTTGGCTTTGGAAACATTGTTTTCCAGATCACTACTTATGACTCAATCACGTCCCACGTGAATATTGCTCTGCCAGCCAATAACAGCAGCAGGAGGATTAGCAACTAATTTTGTCCTTCATCTAATGATACACCATCTTCAGGAAACATTCCTCCTCTGATTGTGTAAAAAAAAAGTATCATGGGAGTGAAATGTATTAAGAAATAATAGGCCTAAAGCAAACTGTCAGGGAGACCAGATATCACTTGATATTTAGAGACCACCTTGCTGGTTGTGTTAAGTGAATAAGTCTTTTGCCATGCCAGCTCCTAGTTGGAGTACTTTCAAAACCTTAAAACCGGCTACTATAATACTGTGGGTCTGACCTATCGAGAAAGAGAGATTCCTACTGAAATCAATGGGAGTTTTGCCTGCATAAGGTCTGGAATTGGGCCCCCAAACTCTGATTCAACAAAGAACTTAAGCTTAAGCACATGCAGAGTTCAAAGGGACTTCAACATGTTTTAAAGCTAAGCTCCTGCTTAAGTTAATCAGGATGGATCGAGGCATGTGCTTAAAGCTAAGCATGTGCTGAATCAGAGTCATCGTAAAGTTGGTGTTCTGGGCAGTGTAGTATAATAGGAAAGGTTGGTAGAAGAACCCAGCTAGAACAGAATAGGGTGTGAGGTGAGAGGAGATCCTCTGGTAGGTTTTTAACAGAAGTTGTTGTCTCCAAGAGGTCCAAAGGTCACCTGGCCACCTCTAACATGGGGAATGCATAGCACAGGTGCCCAGGTACTCTGGAATGGAGCAGGGCTGGATTAATCTTTTGTGGGCCTGGCGCCAAACATATTTGTGGGCCCCCATGGGGGCAATGGAACATGGCATGGGGAGGTTGGTCTCCGGAGCAAGAGGCCGGCCAGGGGCTATGGGGCATGGCATGGTAGGGGCAGTCCCGCTTTGCCCAGCGCGAGGGCACTGTTTACAAACTGGCAGTCACCAGACGGACACTGGTCCTTTCCCCTTGGGGTCGGGTCCATGCCATGCTACACAGGCCCCTCCACCCAGCACCCCCCGGACCCGCTATGCCCAGCACCCACCCTCCATAAATGCACAATGCCCTGAATACCACCACCCCTGCCCAGCACCCCCCTGCCCACAGCTCCACCACAACTGCCCAGAACCCAACACAGAACCTCCAGTCCCTAGCACCCCAACACACACAGATCTCCCTCACTGCCCAGTGCCCTTCCCCACAGCCCCACCACCACAACTACACAGTACCCCCTAACAGACCCCTACTGCCTAGCAGCCGAAAACACACAAACCTCCCCCGCTGCCCAGAATCCTCCCCACAGACCCACTCCCCCACGCCCTGCCCCCTGGCCCTGCTGAGCCAGCTCAGAGCAGGGATCCCCCCTCCCAGCACAGTGTGAGGGGGCAGAGGAGCTGAAGCTCAGGAGCACAGAGCGGCCCCATCCCCCGGGGCCCCACCCAGCCCTACCCGCCTGGCGCTAGTGGTCCCCGCGGCGGAGGAGGCATGTCCTTGCATGGGCGTGGGGGGAGGCAGCTGCTAACTCCCCCAGCCCGCTGCTCTTCCACAGAGTGGCAGGGAGAGGTCTGGCCCCGGGTAGCCAGAAGTGGATGGTCACAGGTTGGCAGCGGCTGAGGGCTCCTCTCTGGCCCCAGCTCTGCCAGCGGCTGCCTGCCAGTGACGGGGGCAGACAGGAGCCTCAGCCGGCCGAGAGGAGCAAGCAGTGGGCAGGCGGGAGCGGCCAGAGGGCGGGGAGGAGCTGGCGAGCGGGGCCAGGGGGTGGAGAGAAGCCCTAGGCCAGCAGTCCAGGCGGCTGAGAGGGGTGAGTGCTGGGGGGGAGGAGCCGGGGGGTAGAGAGGAGCCACTCCAGCTGCTCCGAGCACAGCGCAAGTGGAGTGGGCCAGGCCGGGGCCCATTTTGAGCATGGGCCCAGCTCCATGGTAAACCCGGTACTGGAACGGAGAGCAATGAGAACATCTAGATACACTCATACGCACAGCTAGGGTACGTCTACACTGCCTTGTAAATCTGGGGCTGTGGGAGCCGCACCTGTTTCCAAGCTCACGTTCGAGCATTCACAGTGCGTTGTTAACCTGGGCTGACAATTGCTGGACCCGGGTCTCAGAGACGTGCTAACACATTCATACTGCACTACGCAGACCTCCTGACTTGGGTCTGTGGCTTGAGCTACTTCCACACTGGGAAACCCCAGCACAGACCCCTAAGTTCTGCTGCTCCCCCCAAAACCTCTCACAGAAGCACCTCACCACATCACCAACTCACCCAATTTTATCATGAGTCCCATGCCATTGGGTGCTTTTCTTAAAGCCCCAGCTCCCAGAGTCATGTGATTACATGAGACACTCAGCTTTCATTTGAAATAAAAATGTAAGTTTCCAGCCCTCCAGGCTTGGGAATAAAAGCCAGAAAAAGTGACCCCCTTAAAGGTTCAAAACCAAGACGACAAATAAAAAAGAGAGGGGCTTGGACCTTAGTCACAGCAGAATTCGGGATCAACCCCCCCTCCTCCCGCCTCCAGGTAGGTCCATGGGCCCCGTTCCGAAGGGCTTCTGACCCAGTCGGAAAGATTTGTGTGTGGATGGTTGGACTTAAACTTGAGTCTGAGCCTGAGTTTCCAGTGCAGTGGGGCCATACCTTCATGTGGCACTCAGTCGAGCGCTAAAGGCAGGGCAGGGGGCCACTCTGCTGTGAGTTGAGGGGAATGTCTATGTACAGGGCTGAAACATTTTGTAGTTCTATGGGATAAAACATAAATGAAGGTGCTGCACAATAGCGAGATTAGGAGGGTTTAGAGGGACATAATTTCAAGGTTTTATATGTGAACAAGACATAGAGCAGCAGGGCCATCTGTGGCATTCCAGGAAGCCCACTGCTCCGGCGACAGGGCTACTGCCTCCTTCACCCCCCTTGTTGGGGCTGTTCACCTACCCCACGGCCTCTGTGAGGTCACTGATGTAATCACCTACGGCTGGCAAGGCCGCGTAGCTAGGGAAGTGCTGGAGATTGGGCTTGTGGGCATCATTTCTGAGGAAGCCTGACTGAGCGAACAGCAACTTGCTGAGTGGAGACTCTGGTATGTGCTGGTTCTTCTAGGAAACAAACGGGGAGTTGGCCAGGAGCAGTGTGTGAACATAGGGCGGGTCCCAGTATGTAACACATGGGCAAAGTGCATGTCATGTCCCCCTCCAACAGCTGGCCCACAGACAATAACAGCCTGTTACTGCGCCCAGTGAAAGGAATACCTGGTTTAGCTCAAGTGGCAGAACCTTTTGGGGATGAAGGCCCTACCTTCTTTTCCCCGCTCAGAGCCCGTGGTGGTGAGATCGTTGCAAAGTGACTGCCTGGCATGGGATTTGAGCTCTGCTTGACTTCAGACACTTGGGACGAGCTTCTCCTGGCAGCCGGTTTGTTACGCCACGTTCCACATTCAGGCTTCCCCATCGCCAAGCATCTCCCTTTGGCTACAGGGCCTGGTGTTATGGAAACTCAGGCTTGTGCTGCAGTGTTTTGATCAACAGCTCAACACAGTATGCGGCGTGTGAACCTTGTAGCCTCAATAAGAACAAAGACAATTGCCATGAGGTGCAATGCACGGATCTATGGTTGTGGGTATTGTTTTCACCTGCTCCCTTTCCTCTCCATCCCCCCAGCACCACTTCAGCAGGAGGTGGCATCCAGCCAGTCCGCTTCCCACACTCTGACCCACGTTCCTGAGAACTCAGCAAGGCAAAGTTTCACAGACTGCAGACAAGCACAAGGATTTTATCCTCCTCCCCTAAATGGTATCAACAGCTTGCTGTCTGTGTCTGTGTGTGTGTGTGATCCCTAAGGAAATCCAAGCTGCTGGGCGGGGCCCATATTCCCTGGCTCTGATGTACCAGAAGTTTACATCAGAGAGTTGTGTGCAAATAGAGACCGTTCCCCATCCTCCCTCACATTTGCCTGCAGAGTACCATGTGCAGTGGCAAAATCCACACCGGTTTGCTGGTGGTCAGCTACGCCGCCTACCTCCTCTTGGGTGCGATCGTATTCCGGGCTCTGGAGAAGAATGCCGAGACAGAACAGAAAAGGGCAGTAATCCGAATGAAGGAGGCTTTCCTGCAGAACTTCGCCCACCTCACTGTGGCAGATGTTGAGCAGTTTGTGAAGGTAAGGGATGCTGCGGCAGCGAGGGACGGTGGCCTCCCTAGCTTTCACGTGCAACCCAGCCTGGTTTTCACTTACATGGTGTTTTCTGTGCCACATGCAGGTAACGAGTGTTGTGTCTTTTCTTGTGCATTCATTGGGAAGATTTCATTTAATCACTGATGGGTGAATCCTGAACCCAACGTCTGAGTAGACAGATCAGATACTGGGCAGCTGGCCAGAGCAGCAGCTGCTCCAGTCCCCAGAAGGACGGAGGCATATGCATAGCAGTGGCTTCTCTGACCCCATTCTTACATGGGCCTGATCCCACCCCCGGGCATGCTGCCATGCACAAACAACTGGGCTCGCAGCCCCAGCACAGACTCCTACATTCTGCTGCTGCTCCCCCCAAAACCTTTCACAGAAGCACCACACCGCAGTACCAACTCACACCATTTTATCATGAGTCCCATGTCATTTGGTTCTTTTCTTAAAGCCCCAGCTCCTGGAGTCCTGTGATTACACAAGAAGCTCAGCTTTCATTTGAAATACAAATGTAAGTTTCTAGCCCTCCAGGCTTGGGATGAAAAGCCAGAAAATGTGACCCCTTAAAGGTTCAAAAACAAGACAAGAAATAAAAACCACCTCTGCCATTCCTGACTCTCGCAGAGAGGGGAGCGAAGCCCTGGTGTGAGAACATTCTGGTGCAATTTATTCCATCTTGTGTCTAGCCTCTGGCCAGACTCATCTCTGGAATGTATCTAGGCTTATGTCTGTATCAAATCAGTCATAGTGCAAGTTGTCCAGCCCCACTCTGCAGGTTGCTAAGGGCAGGCACAGCTGGAAGCAGCTTTTGTTTAAATCTTTATCTTAAAATACGCACATCACTTAACATTAGAACAGAGAAAGACTGAAGGTGTCAGAAAACTCATCTTTCAAACTATCGTGTGTGTTTTGGGGCGGGGAGGGGGATATTCATAGAACCATAGAAAGGCTGGGCTGGAGCTTTTCGGGACCTCAAGAGATCATCTAAGCTATCCCTCTGCGCTGAGGCAGGACCAACTAAACCTCTTAGACCATCCCTGACAGGGGTTTGTCCAACCTGTTCTTCAAAAAACCCTCCAATGACAGGGATTCCACAGCCTCCATGGGAAGCCTAGTCTAGTATTTAACCATCGTTACAGCTAGAAAGTTTCCCCCAATATCGAACCTAAAACTCTCTTGCTGCAGATTAAGCCCATTCCCTCTTGTCCTACCTTCAGCTGACATGGAGAACAATTAATAACGGGATAGCACGACACGTTTTGGGCTAGTCTCTGATTGCGATTACACCACTGTGCATCTAGATAAGTTTCACCTAAGTCAATGGCATTCCTCTGGATTTACACTGGGGTAAAAAAGCAGAATCTGGACCTTTGCCTTAAAATAAAATGTTTCTAAGTGGATATTGTACAGAGCCAAATGTATCCCTGATGAAAGCTCACATATGTCAAAGTAGGAATTAATTTGAGCCTTTCTGTTGCTTTGTAGGGTAGGGGATTGACACAATACGTTTGAAGAGCGGTGTACATTGATTTGCATGAATACAGAGGTTACTGGCTTTCTATTTGCATGGATGCCCTAAGAATAAAGTATATTATTGTTGTTACTTTATGACTAGGAGAATCTTTTCCTTCCTAAGTATTTTTGAATGAGCAAGAGATACAATTTCCATATTCTGCTCTCACACCCACGTCCGCACATAACTGAGTTCAGTGGGACTGCTTGGATATACCAGTGCACAGAATTTAACAGAGTGGCCCTGAGTCTCCCTGATGGTGCAAAGGTTTTATTTCATTCTGGTGGTGCACAGCACCCATAAAGCTGGCTTAGTTCTCCTTCAGATTTTCTGTGCACAATGGGAATCCCTAAATGATATAGGCCTAGTAGTACAGCTCTGCACTTCCTAGCATAGAATTGTGACTGGATGAGAGGAGCAAGGCCAGAGAGTTTGCTCTGGCAATCCTGGGTTGCTGGAATTGCCCTTTTGGGCCACTGGCAGCGAGGCATAACTTAGAGCAGTTTTGAGGCTGATCTAAGTTTCGCCAAGGGCTGAATGGCCACGAGCTGGGGCCATGATCAGGGATCCACAAACGTGGCATAAAGCCACCTTTATTTCTGGTCCCGCATGGGGAGCAGCTCAGCTGGATGAGAAAATCAGGGTCAGTATATTTTTCATCTACCTGTGTTGTTTTGCATTGGCCCAGGATATTTTACAGGCCCAGAGTGAGGATGTCTCGTTACATGTTGTTTCGTTTGAAATGATCAGGGTTGGTGTTTGAAAACCTGGCCGTACACTTAAAGGATTCACAGTGTTCAAATTTATCTTCACAAGATAGAGTATGTTTGCAGGCAGGTGATTTACGAAGAATAAGTACAATGTAAACCTGGGAGAGCACATATAAAAAACTCATGTTCAGGAGAAATCCCATGTGACAAATTTCCTCCCTTTATTTTTCTAGTGTGAAAGTCAACAATGTTTCCAAAGCACTGGTAAGCCTTGAACCATAATTGTCATCACCCTATGCTTTTAATAATTGCTGTCTCCATTTCTTTTGGCAGATTAGCTACAGTCCCTAATGAGTACTGAACTGTTAGAATCTGGAAGGGAGGGAAAATATACAGCTAGCAGGGCATCACATTTTTTTTTTACTTTAGTCTCCTAAAATAAAGTTAGAGAATGCAGAGGAACGATGTGTGTTCCTTACAATTGCACCATGGAGAACCGTATCTCCCAAACTGCCAGGACCCAGCTACGGGACACAAAGAGGAAGAACCAACCAAAGAGACCAAGGGATGGAAAATAACCAGGCAGTAATGTAAAAATGCAGCAGGCTGAATTACTTTAGCCTATACAAACCTTTTACATGATTCTGCATTTCTGATGCAAATAATTTAGGATAACACACTATAATGCTAGGTCAGTGGCGGTAAACTTAGTTCTAAAAAACCCAAGTGATCTCTCATAGGGCCCATTCCAGCTCCTTTCTAAATGATCAGGTAAGCACATGACACTATCTGAAATACTGATTGGTTGCTGGTGAGCCAGTGGCCTTCTTGGAAGCAGGAGTGCTAGTAGTACTGGCAGCAGAGTTTAACTATAACTTTGCATACTGATGCATACGATCTATGGATACTCACAGGAAAGGGGCCGTGGCGGGCTGATTCCTCTGTTTTATCACAATGGACCGTGAGAATGGGGAGGTGTTCATATCAAACACTGGTTTCGCTTGCAGAACCTGACTGACGCTGTGCAGAAAGGACTATATCCAGTAGGAAACAAATCACAGACTGAACTCAGCAACTGGGATTTGAGTAACTCCTTCTTCTTTGTGGGCTCATTGGTATCCACAATAGGTAGGTTTGGTGCTTTTTCCCCCTCTGCCAAATATAGTTGTCATCACCCTAAATGACTGTGGGTTTAGACGAATTCAGACTGGAAATAAAGCATACGTTTTTAACAGCGAGAGTAATTAACCATTGGAACAATTTATCAAGGGTGCTGATGGATTCGCCATCAGTGACAATGTTAAAATCAAGATTCAATGTTTTTCCCAAAACGTCTGCTCTAGGGATTATTTTGGGGACGTTCCCTGGCCTGTGCTATAGAGGCAGATGATCATGATAGATTATCATGGCCTTGGGAGCCATGGCCATGAATTACCGTTGAGGCCTTACAGCTGCACGATTCATCGTTCACAGTATTATTTTAGTTTGTAACATGACAACAGCCTTTTACATCTCAATCTCCCCTTCCCTCTCCGTCCGTTCCTTTCTAGCCATAGAATTATCTGTTAAAACCTTGGCTGAGCCGCCAGTCATGGGTGGAAGACGGACTCGACTTTCCCTGGTTTTCATTCCTAGGTCAAACAAACTGTAAATCTTTTCCGAGGCAGCTGTAAGGCAACAAAGAATGATAGGAAACAACTGAACTCAGCTGGGCGGTAGAAGGCCATTGCTATAGTACATACTGCACCAGCATACGCAATTTTCATTGCTGCCAGGAGAAAAGATGGGGGAGGGACAAGATGAATACCATCACGGCCAATTCAAGCACAGCGCTGTCCTTAAAGCTAACAGAAATTGAGGCTGCTGGACTTGGAGGCAAAAACCAAATAGTGTCCAAAATCGCTTGTGGCCGAGAGGTCTCCACCAACCTGGTAAAACCATCTCGTGATCCAGGATATCACAGACAGCTAGAGAGAGAGGCCTGGTCAGTGCTTAACTAGGAAGTAGGGATGTAAAAGGTTAAACGGTTAACCGGGTAAGCATTAGGCTTACTGTTAAACAACCTTAACGGTTAACCTGGCTGGAGGGGCCCCAGCCCCGGCCACACTGGGCTGGCAGAAGGGACCCCGGCTGTGCCAGTTGACTAGAGGGCCTCCAGCCCAGGCCATACTAGGCCAGCCAGCCGGACCCCAGCCTCAGCCGGGCCAGAGCGGCCCCAGCTCCAGCCAGCTGCAGCCCGCAGGGACCCCAGCCCCAGCTGCCCTGCGCTGGCTGGCCGGAGGGACCCCAGCCCGTGCTGTACCAGGCCGGCTGGAGTGATCTCGGTTAATGGTTAACCAGTTAACTTTTTAAACCGATATTTACATCCTTACGAGGCAGGTGTTTGATCTGGATGAGAGAGGCCAAAAGTGCAGTGAGATGAAGACAAATAGCTCTGTCTCATCCAAACAGAGAACGCAACAACCTTCTGGTAACGCAGGCAGAAGGTAGTGTAAGCTCCCATGGCCTAAAGGCCAATGAACTAGGGCACTGTCTTATTTTCTTTCCCCCTAAATAGGACCATTGTATTATCAGTCAGCGATTGACTTGTGCTGGGATAGCACCACTTCTCAGGGACGCCATGAACAAAGCCTGGGACTAGCCCTAGATGACACACGCTTTGCAGCTGCTGAATGGCTATGGGGGAGGGGACACGCTACAGTAAATTCGTAGAGTTATGCAGCCATTGTCTCATTTTTCAGGTGTTGCTCCTCTTTAAAAACACCCGATGGCAAATTCAACCCTGGCGTAAATAAATTCTTTATCTTTAAAGGCCTGGTCTACACACCGATTTCCTACCAGCACAACCATGTTAGGAAGGTGTGTGGGGTTTTTTTTAACGAACATAATTATAGCAGTACAAACCCTCGTGTGGACGCACTTATACTGGTATAACAATGCCTTTCACCTGCAGAGCTTATTCCCCTTCCTGTAAGGCCCTGCACCGCTGTAGCATTTCTAGTGTAGACATACCCTCATGCTGATATAACTGTCTGCAATAGAGGGACTGTACCAGTTTCACTAAGCGGCTCAGGCCATAGTTCACTGGATCCGAGTTAGCTGGGTTTTAAGCATGGATACGTTTGTCCATTCTTCACCATTAGAATGGTGCTGCCTTCTTGGTGACAGTGGAGCACCAGGAATACGTTTGAGCCCAGGTGTTGCTCGCTTGTTTTTATTAAATAGAGGGTGTTTATTCCCAGCAGCCCGTTCCATTCCAGGCTATAGTTCATCAGATCTCAGAAGTTCAGCAAGGTCAGACCCTGCCCCTTTCCCCCAAGGAAAATCCACCATGCTACAAAATGTGAGGCTGTACATTCAATAGGTGGCAGGCTTCCCTCCCATTCGTACTTGAGCCAGTACTTTAGTATGGTGCTATTGTAACCCACACACCCCCTGGGTGGGGTGCTCTGTCCCATCTAGTGGCACCGAGACCACTTAGAGAGAGAGAGATAAAACGAGTCCGCTCTACAGCCTTAGCTAAGAACCAGTTGGCTTTTAGCTCTTGCAGTAAAGGCTTATGCACTAAGCTCCAGAAGCCCCAGGTTCAATCCTGCCTGCTGAAGACCGGGGTCTGTTGACATTACACTAGGGCAGGGGTGGGAGGAGGCCTGTGATGTTGGAATGTCCCATCTTCCTAATGAAACTTAAGGTTAAAGTCCTGGCCATTTATAACCATTAAGGATCTTTTGCAGAGGGATATTAGCCCCGGTGTCCTGGCCAAATTCCACTTTCTGCCTATGTAATTAATCTCTGTATTTTCAATTGGATATAAGAGGTGGCTGCATTTCAGTGGTGGGTGAAGTGACACCGATACATGGCACGTTTACAATCCCTTGGGATGAAGGGCGTTGTTATAAGGTGATACTATATTGTGTACAACTGTTAAAGAGTTGGGATTCCCCGAGCCATTAAAATAAGAGGGAAGTTGCGGGATTGCAAATTTTAGAGTCACTAAATGAAGAGAAGGCACAGGATTTTTCCATGTGTGATGCCAACGCCACATATTCCAAAGCTGTCAGTGGGTTTCTTAGTGCAGTGGTTTGAGCATTGGCCTGCTAAACCCAGAGTTGTGAGTTCAATCCTTGAGGGGGCCATTTAGGGATCTGGGGCAAAAAATGTGGGGATTGGTCCTGCTTTGAGCAGGGGGTTGGACTAGATGACCTCTTAAGGTCCCTTCAAACCCTGATATTCTATGGTGATCCCTGAGGGACAAGAAATTAGATGGGAGTTAAGATTCAGGAATGGGGCTTATCTGATCCTTGAGCGGCAAACAGCCCAAACTCCAGCCTTGACATCTTCCAGATCCCCTAACTTTTGGTTTCTTTCTTTCCATGTTGTATCTAGTTGCATACTTGTAGCAGTGGATCATGTGTTTTTGAACATTGCTTTCAGATTATAATGTAGTTCAAATGAAGGCCAGGCTGGAGCCAAACATAGCATTCTCTGAATCCTAAAAATATGCAGAATGTGTCATTTAATCAGTCTCTCTGCTTTGACTGGAAAGAGCATGAGTCTGACTACAGAGCACTAGGAATGCTCGTGATGTGCTAAAGCTGTGTTGGCATGAATGCAAGAAGTGGGACACCCACGTGTGAATGTTTCTATATGTGCATCCTGATTAGAAGCCTGAGGTCTAAGGGGAAGGCTCACTGGAATGTTCCCTGTCGCCTTTTTGTCTTTCAATAGGCTATGGCACCCAGTGTCCTAAAACAGCTGCTGGCCAGATCTTCAGTATCTTTTTTGCTTCATTTGGAATCCCTTTGACTATCATTTTCCTGCACTGGGTTGGTAAGATGCTTTCTCTGCTGTGTGAAAGGCTTGGGAGATGGCTGTATGAGAAGGGAATGAAAAAGGTAATCAGTTTCATTCTCTCAAGGATTGTTTGTATGCTGGCTATTGGATTTTCTTCCAGATATATCTCAGTTACTTTCCATGTTACTTATGCACCCAAGTGGTGTTAGGCGCTGTACAAATGCATATGAAGAGAGAGTCCCCGCTCTAAAGATTTTATACTCTAAAAGAGATGAGGCCAGGGTGTGGGGAAATAGACATATATGCAAAATATCTTCCACACTGTAGCAAGGTCGCTGACTCACCAGTGCGGCGCCTCCTGCTGGTCAGTCTGGAAATTAGCTCTTTCCAGCTCTCAGAGCGCCTCCTGCCGGTCGGTGTCTCTCAGGCCCTGTGTCCCTCCTGGACCCTGGTGACCCTTATCTTGGGGTTCTGCCCACTGCAGCACCCCCACAGTCTGGGTCTCCCCTCCCAGGGGAACCCCAACCCTCTATACCCACCTTGCCTCAGTGGCTACTGCCAGTCATCATCTAGCCCCCTCTCACTGGGGCAGACTGCAGTCTGTAATGGCCACTCATCATTGGCAAGGGGGTCGGACCAGCTGCCTCTGCTTATTCCCAGGCTGCACTTCTGTAGCCCCAGCACCTGCTTGGGCCTTTACCAAGGCCTCAGCCTGGGGTGTTGCAAGGCTGGAGCTCCCCAGCTCCTCTTGCCCTTCCCCAGCCCTGCTCTGCTCTGCTTCAGGTACCCTGTGCTCCCAGGGAGCTAGGTCCTTCCCATTCCAAGGCTGGAGTGAGGCTCTCCCAGCTCCTCCATGAGCCCTTCTTATACTGGCCCAGCCCGGCCCTGATTGGCCGCCTCAAACTCGCTGCTGATTGGCTCCCTGGGACAGCCCTTTCCCAGGGCTGTTTTTAATCCCTTCCTGACCAGAGCGGGGTGACTGCCCCACTACACACACCTACAAAAATATGAGAAATTTTAGCAAAATATCTGGGGTGATGCAAGGTGCACGACGTGTTCCAAGACACAAGCTACCCCGCCCCTCTCGTCCTGTATCCTAATGGCCTAAACTGCCTACTGTCACACCACGAGCCAGCCGCCACTCTCCAACGCTCCACGGGGTCAGAGACAAAGAACGAACAGCCCACCCGAAGAGGGCCATTCTAGTCAATGGGTTGAAAGACGGGGATGGGTCTCGTGGAGTTGGAGGCAAGGGCTCTCAAGGCTGATTGTGCCCCAGCAGATATGTCTACACTGCAGCCGAGCACGCGCGCGCGCCTTCCACCCCAGGGAGACAGCCTTGTGCTGGCAGGGCTCACACTAGCGCACTAAAAAGAGCTGCGTGGTGGTTGTGGCACCAGAAGAGGCTCAG
The DNA here is from genome assembly GCA_033296515.1 of Macrochelys suwanniensis. Classification (NCBI taxonomy): domain Eukaryota; kingdom Metazoa; phylum Chordata; order Testudines; family Chelydridae; genus Macrochelys; species Macrochelys suwanniensis. The sequence goes on along the minus strand of CM065781.1, from coordinate 12,396,955 downwards.
GCTAGCCACCTGACCCGCCGTCGGGGCGGCAATGCCCACCCAGTGATTTTAGCATGCTAGCACAATCTCCGCTACCACAAGGAGACTCGATCCCAGCTGCAGTGTAGATGTATGCAGAGTCTCTAGCAGCTCCTAATGCTCTCCCCGCTGCTTTTGAGGTGGTGGGAGTTATTCTTCTGGGGCTGCTAAGGAATCCGAGTTCTCCCATAAAAAGCGGTATCAGCGCTAAAGCCATTTCCTTTCATCCTTCAAACAGGTAAACCTCCCTTCCCAGGCCTGCCAAAATTCCATAGGCATGGAATGGAAAGATTGCACCAACAAGGGATCCGGGTTGTATACAGCTCACCCAGGCCTCTCCAGCGTGGGTACCACGGTTGTCCAGTTTCCTTTCCTTTAAGCCAATTTCTACTTGTAAATCTCATACCTACAAAAATAAAAGAGAAATTTTAGCATATACCAAACCCTTGCCCCAGCCAGGGCCCGCATTCTTGACTACAAGAAGAAGGGATGGTGTCGAAGCTGCTGCACTGTCGCTTCACCACCAGAAAGTCAGTGCCACACAGCCCAGGGTCTGGGCCTTAGTAACAGTTATTTCGGCTGGTTGGAAATTTTCCATGGAAAATTTAAATTTTTTTTTGGTCAAACAGCTGAACACCCAGAATCCAACTAAATCTGAAATATTTTGGTTGAAAACAAACATTCTGATTCTGAAATGTCAGCAAGGTGCCTCATGGGAGTTGTAGTTCAAGTGGTTCAGGCTCTCATTCATCTCTGGGGCTGGACTTCATCCCCCAGGATGCACCGTGGCTATGCGATGGTTATAATAGGTGACCTCTCCTCACCAAGGAGTGAGGCCATGGTGCCTCATGGGAAATATAGTCCTTTTGTGTGACTGTATCAACCTTTTACTCCTGCAGGCCTGGGAGAAGTTCCTGTCCAGCTATTTATCCAAAATACTCACGTTCTGTAGGATTTCCTCATGTGTCCAAGTGGATTGCAATTTGTGTTGGTTTATTTTTCAGAAGAAGATCAAGTTTCTGACCCTTCTCTTCTTCCTGGTGATGGGCATTCTCGTGTTCCTGTGTCTGCCGTCACTTGTCTTCCAGGTGACAGAGGGATGGTCCTACAGTGAAGGAATTTATTTTGCATTTATCACCCTGAGCACCATTGGCTTTGGAGATTACGTAGTGGGTAAGGATAACAGCACTTCTCTCTGAATTAAAAGGTGGCAGAATTACCATTGTAGTGACTTAAAGGAGATGGGGGCAAAGCACAAGCGAACATATACTAGGAAGCAATGCTGCATTCAATGGTCTTTTCCAGCTCTAGCTTTTGTAAATCTAGGAGGAATGACCATTTCTGGGGGCAGCCCAGAACGGCTCAGGGTACCGAAATGCCTAGACACTATGAAATGTGGTGCTTTATACATAGAACAATGGTTGGGCAGGGGCAGGAAGTTGGAGAGCAAGAGAGGAGACTCGGAGGTGTCCCAATTACAAAATCTTACGTGCATATCTGACTCTTGTGTTTTATTCAGTGAAGAAATAATCAGGGCTTGTTTTAAAATACCTAATTTTTAAGCAACATTCTTCACAGCTTCAGTCTTTGATGAAGAGTGAGCAATAGAAAACTTATCCTGGGAGTGGAGACCTATTCCTCCACTAACATGACTCACCATAGAAATTAACTCCTATGATCCCCTATGCATCATTAGACCCTCCTGCACATCACACATGGAGTTCAAAAGTTCTCCTGAAACTAAACCCTATAAAACACAGCCTAGCTAGGCAAAATCATTCTGCAAACACCTTTGGGTATTTCTCACCAAAATAGTCTCTCTCTGTTTGCTTTTGGAATGAACCCCGAGAGAGACCCCACACAAGAGAACTCCAGAATCCAAACCACTGTCAGCAGAAATGATCAAATATTTGGATTTTGTCAAAGTGAACAGATTCCTCCACAGTGCATGTCCTGGTAACACGCTGGCAACCAGAACTTCCTCTCCACAGAGAAATGACAAGGAAACAGCATTTGCATTGGTACTAGAAGATCAGTGGCTTAAGTGAAGTGAGTTAGGAGGTCTCGCTCCAGTTCTCAGTGGACAGGCCATTCACAGCACAAAAAGACCACCTCTGCCGGCATGCTTAAATTCAGCAGAGGCGCCAAGAACTGAAGGGCATGGAGACTGACTGTCTTGCCTTCTCACCCACTGTGAGGACTCCCTCCAGGTCAGGGCTGAGGTGTGTTGGCAGAATGGTGTGGGGAAACTTGCACTGACATTGCCTATATTCTACCCCTTTTGTGAGTAAATAAACTCCCGTCTCTTGGGCTGACAATCGAGATTTTTTCACAAGCCCTTAATTCCCCCCGCTCCCAAAAAAAGAGAGGGAGAGGAAGAGAGAGAGAATTCTGATTGGAACATCAAAGTTAGTGTGGGGTTGAGGATATTCTGCACCTCACAAGATAAAGGGCTAAGAGATACAGGCAGCAACAGAACTGGCTGTGACATCTGTCCCCTGTCCAAATTAAATGGGTACTTTAAAATAACTTGAGCAAACTACAGCCTGAAGAACAACATCTAGGGTTGCCAGGCGTTTGGTTTTCAACTGGAACACCCGGTCGAAAATGGACCCTGGTGGCTCTGGTTGGCATCACTGACTGGGCCATTAAAAGTCCGGCTGGCGGCGCAGTGGGGGCCCGGGGCTAAGGAAAGGGAGTCTCTTCCCAGCCTGACAGCTGCTCTTGCAGCTCCTATGCCAACTTCTCTCCACCCAGAAAGCAAGGGAAATGACTGATAGATCTGTGGCCACATGGATACACCTCCCTGGCCCATTCCTCTCCCATCTACAAAATCCCTGTGGGCTTGGGCACAAGAAACCCGCACAGAGCTCTATGGTTTCCAGCTGACGCAGAACCCTGCCCAGGTTCCCTTCATCCTGCCCCTCCCCAGTTTCATAATGGTTAGGGCTCCTCCACACCCTTGCAGGCCTCCACTCCAGGGGCTACTCTTACTGTCTCCATTCCACCCAGCTGGGATTATCCATGACACATGATCCTCAGTGTAAATCCCAACACTCAGAGCTACACTTCCCTTCTAAACAACGTTTTCAGGCATATATCAGGGCCATCACTGAAGAGCTACTTAGGACCTGGGACAAGAACAGAAAGGCAGTCTTTTGCACATGTTTCTCCTGCTTTCTTTGTCACATGTCTGCAGGGCCATACTTGTCCCAGAGAAAAGATAAATAGAGACTGTGATGGACCTCCCGAGGTGCAACCTGGAACTGGGGTACTGCTGAACCCTCTGTCTTACCAGTCTGGGTCCCCTCTCACACTGTGACATTGTGACAAGCTGCAAAGCCCTTCAGGGTGCAACCTGGAACCGGGGTACCATTTTGCCCTCTGAACTCTCCAGCCTGGGCTGTCTCTCACAATGCCTTGCTAGTGACCAGCAGCAAGCCCCTCCAGGTGCTGTTATCACTCAGCTAGATTGCACGAATGCTCCCAGAGCCACTCGTGAACTAACAATAGAGAGGCTTTAGCCAAAATACCCCCAGCTCCCCAGCCTAGGACCCTGGAGCTGTACCATCCTGCCCTGGTCAGAAGTCTGACCAGTATAGATTTATTACCCAGTCCGCCACTTCTACAAAGGAAAGTGGACAAGCACCAACTCTTGTTCCTGAGCTGAGATTTCTCCCCAAGCACGTCACTCAAACCTCACTGTTTTAGGTAAAATATGAAACCGATTTATTAACTACAGAAAGATAGATTTTAAGTGATTATAAGTGATCGCAAACAGATCAAAGTAGATTACCTAGCAAATAAACAAAAACTCAATCTAAGCCTAATATACTAGATAGGCTTTGAATTAAGCAGTGTCTCACCCTGTTAGATAGTATAAACAGTCCACAGTCCTCATACACAGACAGACTTCCTTCTTTCCTGCCTGGAACCAGCACTTCCCCCAGTTCAGTCTTTGTTCCTCAGGTGTTCTCCTGTGTGGGGAGTGAGGCCAATTGGTGATGTCACATCCCCCTTTTATAACTTCTTCCATATGCGGGAACCCCTTTGTTCCAAGCCACGTTCCCAGTCCAGTTTGTGGAAAAATACAGGTACCAAAATGGAGTTCAGTATCATGTGATCTAGGCCCATGCTCTTGCATGCTTCGGTGAGTCATGGTAGCTATTATCCATAGGCTGACTGAAGCATCCCCAGGACAGTTCATCAGGCAAAGATAAGCTTTGCACATTGTCTTTGTTGATGGGCCAGTCAACTTGAATAGGCCATTCACAGTGTGCTGGCAGACTGCATGTAAAGCTTTGTGTGTGTTATCCAGGTGCAAGCACAAATACAAATACATAGTCAATATTGATAACTCCAGATACAAAAATGATACATTCATACAAATAGGATAATCATATTTGGCAAAACATAACTTTTCTATAGATACCTCACCTGGCATATCTTGTCAAGATGCATCATAGTTATATAATAATCATATAATCATATTACTATGGTAAAAATGGGGTGCAGAGTGTCACAGGTACCCAAACCCTGACCCAAATCCACCCCCTTTAATTTTGCTACAGAAATGTAGGAAAACAGCAGAGTTTTGGGTGCCAAAGCTTTGGATTCACACAATGGAAACTGCCCACAGTGCAGTTACACTTACAGAGTCGAGGCCTGTTATTCTGAAGATTCCATGCTGATGTTTCGACCTTATGCATTAGCCAAGCAGAAGTTTACATTTCAGTGAGCAGTCTTGGCTGCATTGTACTATTAAGGTTACATGTGACTAAACAGAGTGGGAACAAAGCTTCACTTGTTGGAAGATTGCTTATGTCTGAGTAGCCAAACTAAATGACCTGTGTAGAACAGCAGGTGGAGAACTCCCCGTGATGTTAAAAGGTTTGGACTGCGTGAAATACACATCAATCCAGTGGTTTCAAAAGCGGAAAGTTCTGCCTTTGGTTTTCGGTATGTGGCAGAGAGTTTTCTTCATTGCATTTTATTATTTTTTAGTGGAGTAGGCCCTGCAGCCGGTAGGAAGTAACGTATGATTTGAAGGTGTCTCCTATACATGCAAGGTTGTCTGCTATTTGTGACAGCTATTTATTAGGTCACAATCACGCTTGGCTAGGTAAGTCTATGGAGATGGTATAAGTTGGTAGACATGGTACATTTCAGCTACACTCCTCCATTGCACTCTGTCCTTGTGCTTGCTACTAAAACATATCCTGGAGTATCTTAACGCTAATATAATATGGTTACATCGTTGTATATCACTACAAATGATCGGGTTTGCCTGTGTTAGCTCCCACACCATAATCCAATAAAGCATTTCTCCAATGGAAAAATGTAGCATAGTTGCATTCCTTTTGGAAAGATGAAGCAACACACTACATGTTAGTGTCCTTTTCAAAGTATTCAACATGAAATATTCTGACCAATACACTAGCTCAACCAACTCTATTCAGGCAAATTGAATTCAATTTCTTAATTGATTCTCCTCTATTTTTTCTCCTTGTATTCAGGTAAACAGCCTGACAGGAATTATCCTTCCTATTACCGATCTTTGGTGGCCATTTGGATTATCTTTGGCCTGGCCTGGATTGCTCTTCTGTTTAATTTATTGACAACATTATTGGAAGACACTGAAAAAAAAATTGCCCAGGATCTTCACAAAAGGGGAAAGGCAGGTAAAGACAATGAGGAAAACCGGAAAAGATATCAGCCCGCTGGATTTGTTGCTGCAGAAGAACCATCATTACTGGGTTCTGGAGGAGATGCACAGAAGACAGTGTCTCTAGCAGCACATCTTGGAGATGCAAAACAAGCGGAAACTATTTTTTCCTTATAGCAAAATATTATAATAACCCACTGGGATCAGAGTTATTTATTGCAGATTACACTGGGCCAGTATTGTAAGAACTAGACCGAAAGGAGAAAGTCCTGTGGAAATATAATTTCTCTCGCATTCCACACCGAGATGTGACTTTCCCTACACTCTAGCTCAAAAGTGATACAAATCAGGGGTAACAGTGATGATAAAATTGCTTTCCCAGCTGTGTTATCTGCAGCAGACCCATGATGACATGATTTACATCGTGTTCCCCCACCACACACAGACACACTGTTTGCAAAATTCTGCCTATCCCAAGTGTCAAACATTCTCTAGCTTCTTTGAATCACGGCTAGCTGATGTAGTGCCTTTGGATAAACATCACAAATGGCTCGATTTCAGGGGCTGCCAGGTATGAACCAAAATGCCATAATGAGCTGGCCGGCTTTCAAAAATGAGTGACGAGATCAAAGGTCACATAAGGAGAAAATCTCTGGGGTAAGAGAACGTTACATGAGCAGGATTAGAAAAGGTGTTGGTCCTGTTTGAAAACGGGTTATGCTACCTGTCTCACGCAAAACTGGGGGCAGTTCCTCCTCCCGGCCCTTCGGTTTAGGAAGGCTTTACAGTTCTGGCTTACTGAGTACATCACCACTGATTTGATTCAGTTTCTTGCTGCAAAAGGAAGTGGGCGGCTTTTCATGAGGGAATGCTGCCGTTTGAAACAGAGGCGTCGTCAAGCACCGTGCATGCTGTATGTATACATGGGCCTACTTACATTTCAAAACATTGGCATTTCCGCCCCTCCTGGGTGCCAGGAGAACCTTCCACATTTGATCTGAGTCTACAGGATGCAGCCTGGTCTTCTCAAGCCTGCAAGCAAACAGTGAAAACACTGGCTTGGAGGAGTCTGGGCTTCCTAACCTGTCCTCATTGAGAAGAGCCACCAGATTGAGTAGAAGGCCTGTCTTCCCATTCTGTAATGATTGAGCTCCTTGAGTCTATCTACTTAGCTTAACAAAGAGAATTGTTAAGGGATGGTGATCACAGTCCATAAGTATTGATACAGGGCACAGAATTTTGATAACAGAGGGCTCTTCAATCTAGCAGACAAAGGTATAACAAGATCCAATGGCTTGAAGTTGAAGCTAGACAAATTCAGACTAGAAATAGGGGGCAAGTCCTCTCTGAGGAGCATCACCTTGTTGTGATGGAGGGGCTTGCATGTTCCGATGAGCCCCAGGACTATGCTGCCTGGAGCCTAGTGCACCTGGTAGGGTCACCCTAGATGAATAGGGTGGGGGAGGCTCCAGACTAAAATGATCCACCTCAAGACCCTCATGAAAGCCCCAAAATGACCACACAAACCTTGCCTGTACTAGTGATACTGGGACCTACCCTGGGGGTGGTGTCAGGCGAGCGTCTGGTGTTCAGGCTATCCACGCAACCTGGCTGGGCCCAGCCCGAAAAGGCGATCCTCCGGATCGAGAGGAGCCAGTTGAGATGGTTCGGGCACCTGATAAGGATGCCCCCTGGGAGGCTTCCGTTGGAACTATACTGGGCACGTCCCACTGGGCGGAGGCCCTGAGGCTGACCCAGGACACACTGGAGGGATTATATCTCCTGGCTGGCCTGGGAACACTGGGGAATTCCCCAGGAGGAAAAGGAGGTCTGGTCCACCCTATTCTACATGCTGCTGCCGCGACCCTCACCAGGAAAAGCAGCATAAAAGAAGTAGGGTACACGTTTTTAACAGTGATGGTCATCAACCACTGGAACAACTCACCAAGGTTTGTGGTAGATTCTCCATCACTGGCAATTTTAGGTTTCAAAGTTTTTTTCCCCTAAAAAAAATGCTCTAGTTCAAATAGGAACTAATTCAGGGGAGTCCTACAGCCTGTTATACAGGAGGTCAGACTAGATGATCACAAGGTCTCTTTTGGCTTGGTAATCTATGCATTTCATTATTTGTTGACCCTAAAGCCCAATGACGATAGTTATGATGTCAACATTAACTATTTAATTGCTGCACGGTTTTGCAGATGAAAAGGGGAAGGGGGAGGAGCCAAGCTTCTGGAAGATGGATGGGTGGGAATAGCTGCAAGGAAGAAACTGCTCTCTCCCTCCCTGTGCATTAAAGCAGACAGAGAAGAGAGAAATGAGGATGGGGAGGAAAGAGAAACAAAGGGCAGAAACAGCAGAGGTATAGAAAGTGATGCTGAATGAGACAGTGAAATACTGAGAGTTTACTTACTGCACAAAGACTTTTTACCCCTTGCTCTTTGTGCAAACACCTCTGTGAGCTCATGGGAGTTCCACGGGGGTTGAAGGGGAACGCGGAGTTTGACGTGTACAGCTCAGCCCACAGGCTGTGGCTGACAGCAGAGTTCGGCCCATTCCGTAGAATCAGCGCGACTCTGCTGGTTTAAAACAAGAAAAGAAAACCCCTCCAAACCACACGGCACAGCCAAAGCCCTGGGTCAGGAGAGCCTATTTCAGGGAATTTCACAACTAGTTGAACGTCGTGGGTTCAAAGCACTCATTGACAGAAGCAAAACTTTGGGCAGTTTTTGTTCATTTAAGCAACACATCCCCTGGATACAGGGGACAGGCAGGGCCTCAGGAACATCAAGCTTTTGGGAGCCTTGAACTGGGTTTGTGTCTTCAGCGAGGCCTGGTCAACACTTAAAAGTTAGGTCAACATTGGTCAGGTGTGTACAACCCCGCCCCTGTTCCCCCCTGACCGATGTAGCAATGCCGACCTAACCCCCAGTGTAGACACAGCTATGTAATGGAAGAATGCTTCCGTCAACCTAGCTACCATCGTATGGGGGAGGCGGCATTCCTACGCTGATCGAAAACCCCTTCGGTTGGGGAGGCTGCATCTGCACGATGGGGTTATGCCAGCGTTACTACGGCGACATAGCCTCTGTAGTGCAGCCGTACCCTAAGAACAGGCTTGTTCCACACATACAAGTTGTACCACTTTAACAATAGCAGTCAAGTTAAAGCAGTAGGAACCCCCACCCCCGCAGTGGGGATGGAGTTGAATGGGTGTAAATGTCCTTTAGAAGTGTTATAAGCTCTACCTGTACAAGGCACCCTTATACTAGTATTACTGTGTCCACACTAAGGTCTGTACAGTGTGACCACTTCAGTTAAAAATAAATAAATCACCCCCCTAACCCAAGTAATGATACTGGTTCAAAAACTATGGGTAGACTAGGCTACAAATGGAGTTTGTCTCTCCCCACTGATGCCCCCCCCCCCAGTAAATTAAATAACTATTTACCCCCCATGTATGACTGAAGTTTAAATTTTTTTTTGCATTTCTAATGGGAAGTCTGTGCTATGTATTAGAGAAAGAACTACCCTCAGAACGTTGGATGACATAAAAAAGGTACCTTAGATATGGTATATTTACTAGGTGTTTTTTAAAAAATATATATACAATTACTTTCTCCACATCTCTCTGCTCTATTTTCCCAGTCTTTCCTATGTGGAACATTGCCAATGTGGCTGGGTTAATCAAGCTATATTTATTAATATCATTCCTATTAGCCCCATTTTACAGATGGGGAACAGATGCACAGTGAGATTAAGTGACTTGCTGGAAGTCACTCAAGAAGCCTGTTACAGAGCAGAGAATTGAACCTGGGTTGCCTAAGTCACAGGCGAGCATGCTAACCAATAGACTATTCTTCCTCCCTTGGGCCATGTTTATTTAGGTGACACCGCTGAATATTTATTCCTCTCTGTTTATCATTGAATTCCCCCAAATCCTGGCCTGCTGAGGATGCTATGTGACCAAGAGATTGCTGTGGGCATAAGAAGAATTTCTCAAAGGGAATTACAACAAATATCTCAGAAAAATGTAGTTCTCATAAGCCACTGTAGGGCTGTACTGTGGCTTCTTTGAGCTACCTCTCCATATTTCATCCTCCCACCTTGCACCCTCTTGTGGCTGTGTGCTGTTAGTTCCACAGTACCTTTATCATCAGGAAATGACCTCTCTTCCCTGTTTCTATCCAAGGACGTTATACTGCCCTCATCCCTTCACAATCATTAATAGATTTCATCCTCATAACGCCCCTGGGAGATGGGAGGACCTATCCCAGGGATCTCAAACTCAAATCACTACGAGGGCCACATGAGAACTAGTAAATTGGCCCGAGGGCCGCATCACTGAAACCTTTTCATACAATGATACAAAAGTATAATCAAAAATGAAAAAAATGAAGAGTAATATAGTATTCTATTCAAAGTCAATGTATTAACTTTAAAAAACTGTAATGCAAAGAGGGGTTTTAATAAAATATAAACACTCAGTAATGTTTGGAGCTTGGCTGCCAGTGGAGTTGGCACCTATGGCGGGCCGCAGGAAATAACTCCGCGGGCCGCATGCGGCCCACGGGCCACGTGTTTGAGACCCCTGACCTAACCCCTACCTTGCAGTTGGGTAACAGGCTCATCTGCCCTACCGCTGTTCAGGAATCAAGTGGATCACGATAAATAGCCCTTGGAGTCTTGCGATATTTCCTTCTGACTGCAAATCTCACTCAGAATCAAAACTAGAACAAGGCTTTGCCTCAGTGCCACAGGCTTTTTGAAACAGTCCTGAAATATTAAACAAATGCCATCCAGACTCTATGAATGCAGCTTCTACGGAAGGGACCTACCTGCCCAAAGCCCAGAAAGCAGGAATCAAATCCATCCTAAAAAACAATTGTGTGAGGCAGCAGGAATTCCCCAGGCGACCAGTAAAGTGGTTTCTCCACTGAGGGATCTCTGCTGGCTGGAATGGTGGCAAAGAACAGTTCAAAAATCTCCTTACCAAGCCGATGCCACAGCATAGCTAATAGAATCCAATTTTCATAGGCAAGCCTCCCATGCAATTTCCCACTGCTGCTCAGGGAAGCATTTCTAAGGCTGGCCAACTACTTCCCCATCCATGAAATCAGTTCCAGCAATACTCTACGAGAATGATCATGAACAATATTATCACAGAGTAAATGGCAACAAGGTGTCACGGCATTGAGCCTGTGCTGGAATTACAATTCCCATCTGCCCACCAAGTCTTTGCCGTGCACTAACACAAACACACTGTATAATACGTGCACTTGGAGATGAATAAACAGTCCAGACAATACGGTTCCCTGCACATGTTGGAAGCAGCCACCACGGGGGGAGGGATAGCTCAGTGGTTTGAGCATTGGTCTGCTAAACCCAGGGTTGTGAGCTCAATCCTTGAGGGGGCCATTTAGGGATTTGGGGCAAAAATTGGGAATTGGTCCTGCTTTAAGCAGGGGGTTGGACTAGATGACCTCCTAAAGTTCCTTCCAACCCTGATATTCTATGATTCTATGCTTTGTTCCTCCCGAGACACCCAGACCTGCACTTTGATCAATTGTAATTAATACATGGCAGACAAACAGGTGATTGCTTGGGGATCTCATGAGGTCTCATTCATTCATTTCTGAGGATTTATTTTCATGTGGAATGGAAGGACTGTTTAAAGCAGTGAAACAGCTGAGCTGTGTTCTTTGCTAACGCAACATCACACTCCAAATAGCTAGGGGTGTCATTTTTTAACTCCAGGCATTTCGGTTATTTCCAAGCTGAGGCCACACACTGTGTTTTCCACTCTATCACACTGAGACGTGCATTGTTTGCCAGACTCATGTTAGAAAACATGGAATTCAGCGAGGAAGATCTTTTTTACTCTGGTTTAAAAAACAAACAATATATAAACCAGCATCCAAGATACCGGCTCCTCATGCCTTTAGGTCACAACCAAAGACACTGAAGGGCCCGATCCTTGGCCGACGTTAAGTCCTCCTTGCACCACTCCAACAGGACTTAACGCTGCCACGGAAATTCCCCTGTTGGCTTTAAGCCAACTGCTCCCAACCCTAAAGAGGCTATTCCAGTGTGGGTCAGTTGTAGGAGCTGGAGGCGTGGCTGGCGCACAATTGCACTGATCTCCAATCGGCAGAATGGTGCCTATGGGGCTGGGGTAAGTTAGAGCACCCTTGGATCTGCTCCAGTCTTCACCGGATGGGACTGATCCCTCTGGAACCAAGTTTATCTGCCATCTTCCTTGGGATAGTTTGCAAGTGAAATGTCATATAAAGCGATTATCCCATCCACAGTTTTACTGCTTGCTATTTTCACATTGAACTATTTCATGCACCCAATTCTATGCATCCAACAGGGCTATTTGCTTCACACCCTGAGACACATTGAATACAGTAGGTTTAGCCTTCAGTGAGTTTGAATGGATTTGGGGCTGGTCTTAGTAGGTGCTGAGCACTCAGCTACCCCTGAAGTCAACGGGAGGTGAGGGCTCTGTCTAGGCATGATCATACACCTACACCGCAGCTGGCGGTGTAGATTCCGTCTCGGGTGGATGGACCCACGCTAACTTTGATCGAACTAGAGTGCTAAAAGTAGCAATGAACTGTGGTGGCATGGGCAAGCCACCCGAGTACGTACTCAGCGTCTCAGATAGGATCATACTCAGGTGGCTAGCCAGCCCCACCGCGGCTACACTCCTCTTTTAGGTGAGGTCGTTTGATCAAAGCTAGCGCAGGTACCTTTGCCCAATCTGGAAATTACATCTCCAGTTGCAGTGTAGATGTACCCTCAGGGACGGTCAGCAGCCTGCAGGCTCCTGCTCCTAATACTTTGTTTGGCTTAAAAAAAATCATTGACAAGAGTGCTTGGATTAGACTAGAAGAAACATGCAGCTGCTGAGACCATTTCACTGTTCGCTCTAGTTTTACTTTGCAACAAGCTTCTCCATTAAACAAAACCACAGCTGGAACATCGCCTGGGATATTAGAAACACCAAGCAGAGTCATTGCCATCAGCAAATAAAACTAGAACCAGTCGCCTGCACCTTGGTTAGGTTCAGAGATGGGTGCGAACTGCCCAGGGCCTGTTTGCAAGAGAAACCCCTTCTTCAGGGTTAGGCCCCCACTGTTCAAACTTCCATCTATATCAGGAGGCTACTATAGGGCTATCATTATAATGATCATGTACCTTGGCACTATATGTGGATCTATTAGGTGGATGCTAATTCTCAGACAATAGCTTTTAATGATCATTTGAGGAACAGTCTCACCTTTAGGTTATTCCCCCTGAGGGGGCTAGAAAACCCAGGAGTTTGAGCTTGCAGAGTGTCTATGTGAGAGAGACAAGGTGGGTGAGAGGACGACCACCTGACCTGAAGAAGAGCTCCGTGGAGCTCGAAAGCTGGTCTCTTCCACCAATAGAAGTTGGTCCAATAAAAGACATTATCTCACCCAACTTGTCTCTCTCATATCCTGGGATCCACACAGCTACAACAACTCTGCAAACAGCAGTTCTACATGGTTGCTCCATTAGATGGCTGCACTCAGCACAGGGCCATGGGAAATCTGCAGGAGATGATGTCTCCACGCGTTTTCTCAACCCCCTGCCTGTCCCCTCCCAGGGCAGCAAGAGTCAGGTTGCCACTGTGAGTATCCATCCTGTGCGGCAGAGGATTTCTCTGTAATGAGGGAAACTTTATAGCTTGATGGCAAGTGTAAGTATTAACTTATGTTTGGATCCCTTGAAGAGTTTGGGGTCGCCCTGGAGCTCAGCTGTCCCTTTGGCCCCAGCCCCACCTGCCCATACCCACTTACAGAGCGCCCCTTGCCTATGGAGGGACAGTTTAATGCAGTTTGGAATTGGTCCTGGCAACTTTGGCACATTATAGGGTTTTAAGATGATTACATTTCAGAAACTGGAACCATTTCTCTTGCTAGAATCTAATCCCAATGGTTAACTGCACCTTTAACTTGGAATGTGAACCAGAACAAATCCATTTAGAAATCTTGAAGGTTTTATTTTCTGGAGGATTCTGGACAATACTGTAGGAATCCTTTACCAAAAACTTCAGAGTGGCTCATTTGACTGAATTAAAAATCAAGGCAATTACTGCATTCATTTAATTGCCGGTTCAATAGAATTGGGGAGCCATGTTTCCTGATTTTTCTTCCAATTGCTCTCACACACGTGGTTGGAAGACGGAAGTAGTTTTGCAGCAAGGCATCAGAGCATGAAACAACACCCCCCCCCCCCGAAAAAAAAGAGAGCCAATACATTAAGTAGAATGATAAGGAGTAAAAATCACATGCCATTGAAAACTGACGGGAGGCATGATCCATGATTTAGATAACATCTTACATAAGAAGAATTCGATGGAAAGGATGCCAAAAATCGCACAGAGAACAAAGGTTGCTTGAGATGAACCTTGAGTCCCAGACAAAGTAAAGGCTGGTTGTTTTTCAGAGCAAAAGGTTGGAAAAACCATGGCTTTGCTATGGCAAAAAACAAAAGTCAGCATTTTAAGCTGAAACCCCCTCAAAAGTCACACCATATTTCCCCCCCCCCCTCCGAGCATATATAGGGTCTTTTATATTTTAAAACTGTACTAAAAATAGGAAATTCAACCAAATAGGAGACATCCATATTAGCTATCTACGGGTTTTATACTGCAGCCCATCACTGTAGTGTTGGAGTGCCTTCCGTGTACAGTCAATAGCAATAGGGCTTCATGGAGACTATTGAGAGCATCCCTTATAGTGGAAAGGCTTTCTCAAAGAGGATGGTTTGGCAAGAATTCCTAGAGATGGGCAGATTCTGGCTTCACTGGATCTCCAGAAGCCTGCTCCGTAGCTGGATCCCCTTGACAGAGCATGTTTTGCTCCCAGCTCTCCCCAAGCTTCATCCTGAGCTTTGAGATCCCCATTGTCCCAGGGGGCGCAGCGGTTCATAGATCAAAATTTGGTCTTTGGCGTAGCTGGGGCTTGATCTATTAATTGTTTTGAAAGTGAGGCTCAGGGAGGGAGAGGAATTATTTAAGCTCAGTACCAATGTGGACACAAGAACAAATGGATATAAACTGGCCATCAGGAAGTTTAGACTTGAAATTAGACGAAGGTTTCTAACCATCAGAGGAGTGAAGTTCTGGAACAGCCTTCCAAGGGAAGCAGTGGGGGCAAAAGACCTATCTGGCTTCAAGATTAAACTAGATAAGTTTATGGAGGGGATGTTTGATGGGATAACATGATCTTGGCAATTAATTGGCCTTTGACTATCAGTGGTAAATAGGCTCAATGGCCGGTGATGGGATGTTAGAAGTTACTACAGAGAACTTTTTCCTGGGTGTCTGGCTGGTGAGTCTTGCCCACATGCTCAGGGTTCAGCTGATCGCCATATTTGGGGTCAGGAAGGAATTTTCCTCCAGGGTAGATTGGCAGAGGCCCTGCAGGTTTTTTGCCTTCCTCTGCAGCATGAGGCCCAGGTCACTTGCTGGAGGATTCTCTGCATCTTGAAGTCTTTAAAACCATGATTTGAGGACTTCAATAGCTCAGACATAGGTGAGAGGATTATTCCAGAAGTGGGTGGGTGAGATTCTGTGGCCTGCATTGTGCATAATTGTCTAGACATAATTGTCCCTTCTGACCTTAAAGTCTATGAGTCGTAAATTGGGAACAGAAGCTGTCTGGGAACCAGTGAAGGGACATGAGCACAGGCCTGCTCCAACCTAAACCATGGAACAGGTGGGCATTCACATTCTGTACCAGCAAGAGCCTATGCATCATCTTTACATTCAGCTTTAACCACCACCTCAAACCCCCACCTAGCAAACTGGGAAAAACTAAATACCTTCTCCAGGCACCCTTAACAGGCCACACTTCCCTGCCCGCAAGCCCCACGTATGCATCTAAAACAAAGACAGACTTTATTAGGGGACAAGGGCATCAGAATTCACTAAGGCCAGGAAGCAGAAGAACTAGCCCGAGGAAATGCCCCAGCAGAGAATGGGGAGAGAGGTGTACTCAGCTCAGAGGACGTTTCTGAACACAGACCGAAAGGGAAGGGGTTCAGCCATGCCATGCGCCTGATAAGTTATTAAAAGACAGACCTCTGAGGTGGACGAAAACATCCACCATCAATCTCCAAAATACCAGGTGAGTTGAGGTCACTTGTACAGATCAAGGGCTCAGTCCAACACCCATTAAAGTCAATGGGAATTGGAGCCACACCTCTGGTTATGGTGACCAGATGTCCCGATTTTATAGGGACAGTCCCAATTTTTGGGTGTTTTTCTTCTATAGGCTCCTATTACCTCTCACCCCCGTCCCGATTTTTCACATTTGCTGTCTGATCCCCCTATCTCTGGTTAGTTGTTTTAGCATGAGAGCTTGGAAACCAGGTTTGGCAGGGTGCAAGCTCTTTATTTTAAACCTCACTCTAGGGGTGCATACTTTTCTGCACAAGGAAACTAGCCTATCAACAGTTGATCACAGTGTCAACATACATTGTACACTGTAAGGGTAAACAAGGCTATTGCTATGTCTGGAACATTTTTATGCCTACTTGTGTGACGTGAAATGTGCAATTGGAAGTTTCCACCCTAGGACGTCTCCCTCAGCTAGAGGTGCTTCTGCACCTAATATTGAGAATGGATGGAAGATGTTTCAATGACTTAATGCTCTGAAACTGTCACCACAAGGATCCCAGGGAGAAACTCGCAGGTTGCAAGTTGAAAGACTGTCACACAGTCACCAGTGTCATCTACCAATCAGAGTGATGGAAGGGTGAACAAAGGTTATGTGGAACTGCAATCTGCAAAAATCAGTCAAGGAGATCCAGTCTTCCTGAAGTGAATACTGATAGCAGTACACGTCTGTTCTGGGCTCTTTACTGGTCAGGGCCGGCTCCAGGCACCAGCTTTCCAAGCTGGTGCTTGGGGCGGCCGGCGAGACTGGGGCGGCAGTCCGAGTCCCGCAGCAGCAATTCGGTGGCAGGTCAGCTCTTCCCGCCGCTGAATTGCCGCCGCGGGACTCGGACTGCCGCCCCATTCTCGCCTGCTGCGGTGGTAATGGGGTGGCAGGTCCGCCGCTCTCCCCTTGCCGCCGCGGACTGGGACTGCCTGCATTGGGGGCGGCCCCATGCCCGACGCATGCAGACGTAGCGGGGCCCCGCCCCCGACGCAGGCAGGCATCGGGGGCGGGGCCGCCGCCGCTGCTTGGGGCGGCAAAATTGTGAGAGCTGCCCCTGTTATTGGTAAGACATATCCACAGTGCAGTGAGCTCTCTGTCAGAGGTGAATGCCGGTGACCCCTCAAAATTTTCATGTCATAACAGGCTGGGTCAGGGGAGCAGTGAGGGTCAGGCAAAGATAGGTGAGCACTAGAGAGGAAAAGTAAGGAACAGGGGGATGAGGAAACCAGAAGAGATCAGGAGAAACTGGCCGTCTACATGACATATCAGAGAGGGCCAGAATAGAAACCTTTCATCCATATTAACCCCAGGTATTTTAGACACATTTCAACCCCTACTCTGGGCACCATTCTGTTCCCTTCACCCACTGCCCCCATTTTGGGCTCAATCTCTTCCCCTTTTGCCTTCCCTTCCTCCAAGCTTAGGTCTCTCTTTCCTTCTCTCATCCTTTCCCCTGCCCCATCCCAACCACTTTCTCTGTCCCCTTCTGAGGGGCTCACCTCCCATTCGTGATTTCTCTCTTCTCTGATGGTGCCCATGGTGGTATCACTGTTAAACAAAAGAGATGTCAGGAGGTAATAGGGGGCAGGGCTGGATAAGTAAGGAGAAGGGGGAAATCGGGCATTATAATACTTCAAATCCTCACCCCCTCAGTAGAAATGAAACCCATTTTCCCTTGCATTGGGGCCTGTTTCTGCTTCCGTTGACACTGAAATGAATTTTGTCATTGCCTTCAAAGAGCTCCAGGCTTGTCCCAGTGGGGAGGATTCTGTATCCAGTTCCACCCACCTATGGTTTGATATCACATTTGCTTCTAGGTCTTGACTTCTAGAGAAAAGAGAGGGAATTACTGGCTCAGATAAGGGGGATAATGGTGCTACTTGAATCACTAACAGCTCACCCTGGTTCCATAGGAAATCGATCTTGATTACTATGTTTGCCTTAGAGTTGAGTGATAAAAAGGAATACCAGATAGAGTTAAAGGGGCTGCGTCAAAAAGCGACATAACTTTGTGCAGAGACTGGCTTGTTTATGTATTCAACACCCTCATTCACAGATCAACTGGGATTCAGTTCAGTTGTGAACTGCCACGTCTTCGCCGCTAGATGTCAGTACAGACAAGTCATTGAGACAAAGTTCTGACATGGAGAAGAATTACACCCCTTTGACTTTTTCTTCTTAAAATTATGCATTACAATTATTGCTATCTGGTTTTGTAATTAATAAATAGATGGCTTCTGATTAACCCAGAAAAAATGTTCAGTTCAGACAAAACCATATGGGATACAAGCACACACACTTTGCTCTGGCTTTTCAGCATAGAAAAATAGAAGGCTATTTTCCAACAGCCTTACAGGAAAGTGTTTCTAGGCGTTTATAGTTTCAAGCCCCATTTCTAAAAGCAAGTCTCCAGCTCCATACATTTCTCCCAGCACTCACTATTGACAGCAGTGGAGGAACCAGCCCGCTTCTATATTTACATTTAACCTGGCAATTTTTCACTTTTCATCATTTTTTTTAATGGTAGTGTCAATGTGCATGTTGAAAAGACAAAATCCAAACCTTTCCCCTCCCCCAGGGGTACCAGAATGGGGCGGGGTGGGGGTGGGGTAGGGGGCTATACCCTCCTTCTGTTTACCGGCCATAAGGGGGGGGGGAAAGAGGGGAAAAGAGCGAGCTGGGGTCAGGGTCTTGTGGGGGGGGGGGAGGTGGCATGGAAGTGGGGCCTTGGGGGGGAAAAGGGCAATGCGAGGGCAGGGCCATGGTTCGGGTGCCAGTGCCCTTCCCTACTTTTAGGGTGCTCCTGCCACCCCGTCCTCTCACTCAGCTTTTGGATGCATTCAAAATTCATTCCAAAAAGATGGTGCAGAATGTGACTCTTGAGATGAAGGAGCGATAAGTCAAGTGGTTAGAGCTCCTAGCACTAGGTCTCAATTTACTCGTCTACAATGTGGGAACCTCAGTTCTCTACCTGTCAGGAGAGCTATGAGGTTAAATTAAATTATATTTGTATGTTTGCCTACTTTGTAAAAAGCTTTGAGATTTACCGATGAAAAGTATGTGATAAGAGCTAGGTATTTATTATTTTAGTAAAATCTCTCAGATTTTCACATGAAAAGCTCTGTGAAAGTGCAACATGTTATTTTTGGCCCTTTTGGCCCAAGGATTAGCCTTCCAGGCTTGGTTTCATTAAGATGAGAAATCATGGATACAGTAGAACCTCAGAGTTACGAACACCATAGTTACAGACTGACTGGTCAACCACAAGCCTCATTTTGAACCAGAAGTACGCAATCAGGCAGCAGCAGAGGGAGAGGGGGGAAAATAAAGCAAATACAGTACAGTTCTGTGCTAAATGTAAACTACTAAAAAAATTAAGGTAACGTTTAAAAATGTTTTGATAAGGTAAAGAAACGGTTTCTGTGCTTGTTTCATTTAAATTCAGATGGTTAAAAGACACATTTTCTTCTGCCTAGTAAAGTTTCAAAGCTGTATGAAGTCACTGTGCAGTTGTAAACTTTTGAAAGAACCATCATAACATTTTGTTCAGAATTACGAACATTTCAGAGTTACAAACAACCTCCATTCCTGAGGCATTCGTAACTCTGAGTTTCTACTGTACATGTCAGATAGATCCTTGGTGTCATCTTGTTTATTTACAAAAAGTCCACAAAGTCCTCTTTCCCGGAGCACAGAAAAAACCAGCAACAGTCTGGCCCAGAAATCTCACTCCTGTTCTGTGCCCAAGAAGCAGTGTCCCTGTGCTTCCTCTTAGGGTCACACTCACAACTCCTGCTACTGGCTTTCTGCCTTCATCAACCAGCCTCCTCACCTCTGTGTTTGCAATGAGGGAAACCCCCAAGTCCGCATGACTCAGCTCCGACCCGCCATAGAGCCATAGGCAGTCCCCCCAAGGGATGCAGCTGTTTCTGTTACATGAAAGGGTTTGATTGCTTCTTCTGTTGAGGCTGCAAGAGAGTGCTTGGCACCCATTGGCGTTAATGTGGTCTGTGATTGGCCTTTAGATCAGACACATCTGCTGTCAGCCATTAGCACCTTTCGGCATAACATTATTATTGTACCTGCTGCTATAAGTAGCAAAACGATTCAGGAAAATCAGAGGCCATTTGCTGAAATCTCACCGCTCCATCAGGGCACTTTTCACTCAAAAGAAATGAACCACAAAACGTTACAGATTTGTACTGGTTTATTAAAGTGCTGATCCAGACACACCTAAAAGAATTCCGTTTAGCGAGGCTCAGGCTTTCCGATGGGACTGGGAGTGTTAGATGCACCACAACACAAAAGATTAATTGATCCATTTCACCCACAGGTTTTCTGTCACGTCAAGCACTAGTAGTGCCGGATGCTTTCCTAAGAGCGCTATTAGCACCAGGATGGAGCTGTTTTTAAGTCCTCTGTGTAAAAGGCCTAATCCTTATATGCCAACGGATCATATCTTCAAGCTTCCCTTGAGACGAGGGGAAAAGTGGAAATAAAGAGAAAGAAAATCCCTTATTTCATAATGGTGCAAACAGACGTGTCAGGAGCATTACATCAACATGCAGGGGATGTGAAATGTAATACCGTGCCTAATGCATTTAGAGGAGGCAAAATGCAGAGTCTGTACTGCCTCTGGGACTAATACAGGGAGGAAGCTTTCACCACCAACAATGAAGGACTTTCTGCTTATTATGGAATTCGAGCTTTCGTTTTCAAAGCCTTCCTGAGCGATTCTAAACAGCTAGCGGTTAAAGTGTGTGTTCCTGGACGCAGAGCTATTTTTCCAGAAGGAGAGGTCCAATTCTCTTGGTGACGACTATAAATCAGGAGCTGCAACTCTACTGAAATCAGTGGGGGTTCCTGGGTGTTAAACTGGGGGACGTGAGAGGAGAATCAGGTCCAGTGTGTCTCAAAAGCCCAGGATATACAAACAAATATATGCAGGCCAAGAGGTATAGCTCCAGTAGTATCAGCGGAGCTGCACTGTGTCACACCAGCTGAGGACTGGGCCTGTCAATCTCTCAAAGATCTGTAAAGCACGGTGGTATCGTCTTAGGAGTTTGCAAACGGGAAGCCCGACGTCTTCTGGCATTTTGTCTGTCAGACCAAAGATGGAACGTCAGTGAAGCTGAGGGCAGTTTAGGATTTAGCTCAGACGTGGCTCGGATTCAGATGATACACTTAAAGTGCTGACTTTTTTCCACGTTGCAAATGATCCATGTATTATGCATGAAGCTATCACCAGGCACAGATGGGCTGGGAGCAGAAGTGTTAGTTGGCAGTGACGTCAGCCCAGCTCTGGTGGAAAGGACTCAGCAGCTCGTTTGCATATTTGACAGAATCTGCATATAATATGCATTCGAGACAGGCCATGATTGAAAGACCCAACCTGCTCAGCTGCCACTACAATAGTCAGATGCAGCCAAGTAACATGGCCATCCTGGTTTCTGAAAACTGCTGGTTGGGAGCCTGGCGTGCAGAGATCCAGTAGGCCGACTTGGCGTTGATCAGGGATTGCCTCCTGCAGAGTTCAGAAGCACTGTCTTAGCTGTGCTGAGGACTTTGATCCAATGCCCAATGAAACCAATAGGAATCTTTTCATGGACTTGAATGGGCTCTGGATCAAGCCCTGGTACTCTTACACTCTGGATCTGATCCTGCATTCGCACGCTGGTTTTAGAGGGGTGTAATTCCACCGGCTGCCGTGGAGTTGCTCCTGGCTTACACAGTTATAAACAAGCAGAGCATCAAGCCCACTAAATTCAGCGAGTAGCACATGGCACGGGCTGGAGAAGGATCAGTGAGGTCTCATCCAGCCCTGTGTTATAAGAGAGTGTTAGCCGATATGCCATCCGTTCAGGACACAGATTCATTTTGAAGGGCAGCAGGGCTTAAATTCAGCCAGAGCTGTCCAGAGTGAAACTCCGATAAATATTTTCAAAGCAGAAGCCCTGAGCCCTGGGGGCCTGCCCCTGTCCCCCCTCCGCGTAGCAGAAGCCCCGAACCCTGGTAGCCCGTCCCCACAGAAGCCCTGATCCTTGGGGGCTCACCTCTCCCATCCCCACCCCGCAGGGCTAAAGCCCTGAGGCCCCCCCCCCCCACCTGCAGCTGAAGCCCAGAGCTCTGAAGGGGGGAGGTGTTGGAGGTGCCGGAAAATAATCTCTGAGAATTTAAGCCCCAAGGGGCAGGATTCAAAAGAGAGAGTAAATTCCACTCCTTGAGAATCAGTCATTCTCACGGCCCTCTGGATGATCCGTTGCTGGAGCAGATGTACCCTGTAAAAACACTCAATCTGCAACCAGGACACTAAGAGGCATCGTTATGTTTCTTACAAAGCCTGCGTGCAGAAGCACAGGTCTCTCTCGGGGTACACGCTCGCTGTGCATGCTGCTCTGCAAGAAACATCAATCTTGGTCAAATTTGACCAGAGTTGCCTGCTCCGTCCCTAATATGGTGCAAGACCCTTCCCTGTCCCCGCTGGCCCTCGAATAAACGTAGAACCGAACTGAATTACCCTGGATAGCTGCTGTCCCACTGAGCGGCAATGGGGAAAGGTAGAGCAGGCTCTACAATTAGCAATACTGCGGGCAGGCCTCATGCTGTGGGTAGGGTTGCCAACTTTCTACTCACACAAAACCAAACACCCTTGCCCCGCCCCTCCTCTGAGGTCCCACCCCCTGCTCACTCCATCCCCCTCCCTCTTTCGCTCGCTCTCCCCACCCTCACTTATTCGCTCATTTTCACTGGCTGGCTCATGTGGTTGGGGTGTGGGAGGGGGTGAGGGCTGCAGCCAGAAGAGCCCATCAAACGTATGAACAGGAACAAATGGAAGCTCACCTGAGTACATGCCACTCAAGGCTGTTTGATTGCTTCCACCCTCTGCTCCTCTATTGTAGCCGATTTGTATTCTATACAGGTTCTAACTAGGGTGACCAGATGTCCCGATTTTATAGGGACAGTCCTGATTTTTGGGTCTTTTTTTTAATATAGGCTCCTATTAACCCCCCACCTCCTGTCCTGATTGTTCACACTTGCTGTCTGGTCACCCTAGTTCTAACACCATCACCATCGTCTCTCCTCAGACTAAGTTCCATCACGAGTTCTTTTCCCATTGGTGGGAAAATACCGTCTTGCCCATCCCATCTTCGGTTGCCCATGTTTGAAGACAGCGAGGAAAAGGTAGCTCCAAGCCCTCTTTCTACCTTCCTCAATCCTGGGGCTGCGTAGGGGGCAGACCAGCCCCCAGCCAAACTTAGAATAACCTAAGTGTTGCTGTATCTTCCTCTGGCCTGTAAGGCCAGGCGATTAGGTGATGATGCCAGTAAGCCAGGCTGTGCTCTCTGATGCTGCCCCCTCTACCTCTGACACATGCCCTCCCAGCCCTATAACAGGGAGGACCCGGAGTGGCCTGCGTAGAGTTAGCTATGCTTACTTTTACTCCAAGCCACGGATGGCTTCTTGCCGGTGGAATCCTTTGCTGATCATTGAAGGCAGTTTTGAAGTCACTGTCTGCTGTGCCAGAGACGCAGTGTGACCTTAGCATGGGCCAGAATCCGGCCCAAGTCTGCCTAACTGTGAGCATTGACAACGCATTCATTACTCTAGTTATCTTGTGCATTTTAAAGCACATCCTATTTAGGAGGTCAGAGCTAACCAATAAGACTGGATGCATTCTTCCCTATTGCTATACTCCAATGCCAGGCCAGAACATCACTGCTAAGGATTCATTATGCTTATTTAATCTATAGCATCTCTGGTATTATATGGCCCCCATCACCCTAGTATCTTAGTGTCTCACCATCTTTGAACGAATTTATCCTCACAACACCCTGGCGCGGTATGTGCCGTATGACATGATACAATTTCAAGTGTATTTAGCGTTGGCTTTATTTGAAGGGAAGTAGATTTGATTGAGGACAACACATCAGTGTTAGTTACACAAAGGCACGTTCCCCTCGCAAAGCCTGGCCTAATGTCACACTGAACATGTGACCAGCCTCTCTTTGGCCCTTGGCTGCCTTTGTGCAGGGGTGAAGAGATTTTATGTACCGTTAGGTTAAACTCAGAGAGCCACGACAATAGACAAAGTTATTTGCTACCAGGGGAAGTAAATGTGGGCATAGTCTATCTATCTTAAGTACTTCCATGCCCCCCTATTACTACAGTATCCAAGCAACTTGCAATTTTTAATGTATTTATCCTCATACCATCCCTGGTGAGGCAGGGAAATGCTATTTCCCCCATTTTACATGAGGGAAACTGAGGCACAAAAAGGCTAAATGACGGGCCCAAGAAGTCTGTCGCCGAGCACACACTTGAACCCACATGCCCCTAACCATTGAACCCTCCTTCCTCTCCGTTGCTACACTGTTTTCTCCTACTTATTCACCGTCTCGGCCATTTAAACTAAAGGAGAGGACACTCTGCTCTGACTCTCCACCCTCGGAAATGGGGAGAAACATGGAAGCTAGATCCAAGCCATCCCCTAGCTTCGGTTTCGTAAAAACCAGAACTTGACCCCTAAGATTTTGCTAAACCCAAATGCAGCCTCTTCAGCCCATTTCTAATGCAAACATTCTTCCCCGGAGAGAACACGTTTGTTTCCTACGGCATTAAAGTGTGCTGCCTCTTCCTCCCTGTTGTTGCAGCTGCGGTGTGCACAGGCCCACACAGCCCAGCCAGTATTTTTACAGGCAGAGTGTAGGAATATAATGGCGATATTTTATGAATGCCGCCCAGAGCAACATTGACATTGGGGGTTGACTGTAAAGCTGAGACGAAATGGATCAGAAAGGAGCAGATGGCAAAATGATTAAGATTCCATTTCAGCATGGAAAGAAAAAGACACGCCCCCCCCCCCCCCCCCTCCATTTCCACCACAGCTCTCTGGAGCTCTGCCACCATGTGCCTGTTCCTCCGCTCATTTCCACAGCTACAGACGCCCGGGCTGGGAGACAGGCAAAAAACCCTGCTCCAGGACACAGCTTAGGGAAGGGAAAACAAAGCTGACTTGCTCCAAAGCAGAACTGCTGCAAGCTGCGTGCCTCGGACATGGGTGCTACAGAGGAGCCTGCCTCACAGAGATAGGGCTTGGAAGAGTCAGGGTATGAAGGATGGTCAGGAATAGACTGAAGCTGGCTACCGGCCCCCGAAATGCCAGCACTGAGGCATGTCCCCTAGCACAGGCTGAGCACCTAGGCAGGTAGGGTAAATCAATGCAGGGAGGGGGAACCAGTCAGCTGGGAGAAGCCAAATTGTGAAGGGCCTTTCACAACCCCTCCTGCAGCTCCATTGGAGAAGCATGACAGCCCAGCTGAGCTATGGGGGCACTGGGACTGCATCTCTGTCCAGGGGTCAGGGGGGCTGCTCTGGGACTCCCAACCATAGAGACACCAAGAAGTCCCCTAGAACTATGGGGTCTAGTTCCCAACTTTTCTACAGACAGATGCAGTTGGAACACTGGGCACTGTGATGGATAGAGTGGTGTTATGTAGGAAGTCACTTGAGCCATATCCCTATGGCCATGGGAGGCTGGGGGCCATGCTGTAGGGTGTCAGTGGTCAGGGAAAACTCAAGGAAGGGTGAGCCAGTCAGAGGGAGGGGATATGTGGCAACTCCAGGAGAGGAACCAGGGAGAAAGGGGGGATGGGGTTGGGGAAATCTCTGGGGCACAGACAGAGAGAGGATATACGCCTTAACTTATTTGCAGGGGATTGGACTAGATGACCTCCTGAGGTCTCTTCCAACCCTATGATTCTATTCTAAATATGCACACGAGTGCATTATATCATTTGCACAAACTCTCCAGACTTTTGGCCCTACAGGCACGCTAAGGGTGATATTGCGTTTCTGGATCCTGAACTCGCTCTCATTCTGGGCTAGCCTGGAGCAGCGCAGCCCAAAGAAACCCCAGAAACAAGTCAGACTTGTCCACAGGCTCTGAGGCTTAACTGCAGCCCGTCCAACCAGGCACCAGGTTCTCCAAACACCCACATACCGGAACCGATTGCTGGCCATTTGAAGAATTCCAGTGTCACCTAAGGAAAGAGCCTGTGGGGAGGCAGTCAAATAATTTGATAGCTACATCTATAAACTGACAAGGGGGTGTAAGAAGTTCAAGGCCAAACACAGAAGCAAATGCAGAAAGTCACTTAGTCTCACACGGAAGGGGCACTAAACACAAGAGCAGACTGGCTAAGCTGTAGAGAAAGAATGCCAAGTGATCCCTGAATCAGGACGTTTTCCAGCTGATAGCCAGGAAACTAAGGTGGACTCAGTCAAAATGCAAAACCAAGGCTCTTCTTCACAAGGAAATTCATGCCATGGATCACGGGGAGCAGACACAGTGGCACAGGAAGGGTCTCACCTACTCAGAATGTCTAGGAAGAATAATTAAACAAAATAAAAAAGGAGAAGGCAACGTTAGTACGAGCCACCCCAAATTGGCCAAGGTGGCTCCGCCTCTCAGGCCCAAGTGGAACTTTCACACAGCCCGCCGATCTACCTTCCCAGCACACAAGCTCTCCTGTCACAGAATCTTTACTTGCATCTGACAGCTTGGTGACTGAAAGGCAAGGCCTAATCAAGATGGGATATTCTGCCAAATTCTCCTGGAATGTCACAGGCCTTCCACTATCATAGAATATCAGGGTTGGAAGGGACCTTAGGAGGTCATCTAGTCCAACCCCCTGCTCAAAGCAGGACCAATCCCCAATTTTTGTCCCAGATCCCTAAATGGCCCCCTCAAGGATTGAACTCACAACCCTGGGTTTAGCAGGCCAATGCTCAAACCACTGAGCTATCCCTCCCCCCGTATATGAAAAGATATGGATCAGATTCTCATATTGTTGTTCCGACACAGATAGTGTCCGAACCCCAGGAAGTCAGGCATCCCAGCTCTACAATTTCTTCCAAGTTGGCCTAGACTTGGGTCCAAGACCTCCACTATCCTGTTTCAGCTCCGTGTAGCATTACAAAACCAGGTTATCCAAATCTCTGGTAGATCATCCAGCAATATCTCTAGGTTCCTTAGTGTAGTACATCTAACCACTCCCTATTCGCTGGGAGTTTGATTTAAAAAAAAAATCACGATGCTGAACGTAAAACTCGTGTCAAAGCTGTGTATCATTTCTGTAGCACGATCATTTTGCTTTTGAAATCAGTCGTGAATATTAATTTCTCCTCTGTGACTAATTTATTTATTTTGGGTCCTTTTTTATTGCTCTGAACTCAAACACTTAGCACTGCTATATTGATTTTCAAGTGAATCCATACAGCACAACAGACAAGCCCACAGCATTGGCCATGGCTTTACATCTAATTGAAAAGGAAGCTTTATATCCCAGCCATTGGCTGTAGAGATCACAAAGAGTTTTCAAATCCCTGTTTAAACTGATTAAGGCAATGTGTGTACCACGTTAAGCACAGAGATCAGATGGCAGATTTGGTGCATTCTTATTATCTAGCTGTAAAACCCATAATGGCCTTGAGCATTTGGGAAATGTGAACTCAGAGAACACTAGGGATTTTGAGAGGACATGGATGGGGTACTTCCTGTCTGGAAGAGCAAGTCCAGAAAATTTCCCCACTCAAACAATCTGATGCTAGATCTTATCTCCCTATGACAAACAGAACTCAGCAGAAGCACTCTCTTTTCTTTTCCAGAGAGCCAGAGGAATAAGAGCTCCCATTTGTCTACATCATCTCACATTTATTTTTAGCTTTGTGTATTTGGTTAGCGAGGTCAGTAGAGACCAGGCTTAAACATGTTTAAAGCAAATGTTACCCAGATCTGCCAGCGATCTGAATTGCCTTTGGCTATGGAGAGCCTGAAGTAGCATAATAGTCTCTCCCATGATTCGTTATGTTAGCATTTTATGTTAAGAGTTCAAACAACGATGTAATCTAATTTACTGCGATACATTTCGGGGGCACAAAGAATGTAAAAATAACAATTTTT
This sequence comes from Macrochelys suwanniensis, assembly GCA_033296515.1. Lineage (NCBI taxonomy): Eukaryota > Metazoa > Chordata > Testudines > Chelydridae > Macrochelys > Macrochelys suwanniensis. The sequence continues at coordinate 12,369,111 of CM065781.1, read as the reverse complement.
GGTAGGTTGATCCAAAAACAGTTGATGGAACTATTTGCTGCCCGAGGCAGCCCATTGCCTTCTCCCATAATTCTGCAATCAGGATTTTATTTGCAAAGATACTGCATTTCAAAGCATTTCTCTGAAACACTGAATCACTGAGTGACTGATTTCTGGAGTACCAAGCGCTATCTGCTCCCACTGATTTTGGCCTCTTCTCCATTAGAAAAGGTTTGCCAATTCAGCGACACCAGCAAATCCTTTTAATGTAGATGAACCTTATGCTGGCAAAAAAGTGCTTTTGCTGTTATCGCTTATACCAGTTCCCTGAGTGAAATAAACAACACCAGCAAAAGCACTTTTAAGTCAGTTAACCCCCCCTCTGGGCTTTTCCTGATGTAAACAGTTGCAAAACAATCACATCTTTAACCAACACTGCTATACCAGCAAAAGTTTCTAGTGTACACCTGATTCGACTCCAGTTGAGGATGATCAGCATTTCTGACACCCACAAACTACTCAGAAGCCGCTAAAACTTAATTGAACTTTTGTTTATGCCCATAGTGTCTAAAGCTCCTACAAGTTTCATTAGCACAGAGTCCATGATCACTGCAGTACAGCTGACAGCATAAATCAAACAGATTAAATACTGGAAAAAACAGTGTTCATGAACTTTCACTTGAATTCTGAATGGTTCTTAGGTTTAACCATTGTTTGTACCTCCTTTACTATTTGCTGATGTAAGCAGAGTCAGGATGAGCTCCACCCTGACATCTGGTGGTGAGTCATGGCAAAGCACACCAGGGGCTGATCCCATTTGCATAGGCACACCCACCCCGCCTGGTACGAACGATAGTGGCTCAAATGGGCACTTTGGGCTGCTGTAGGATCCCCAGTTTTCTGTATTGGGGCAGGAATTTCTGTTATTGGGGCAGGAAGAATAAACTGTTGTTATACTGCTTATGTAAATCATGGACAGTGGAACTGTACTTGGCCTTGTGTCATGATAAAAGGGAACTCACCCTTAGCTAAGCAGCACTCGCCAGCCAAGGGACATGGGTTCCAAAGCCCAGTGAATTGAGAGAGAGTCTGGGGACAGGTATTTGTATCTGGTGGCATGGGCCTCTTTTGAGGGCCCTAAATGTCAATTGCACTGCCTTCTCTCTCTCTCTCCACTGTGGAATATCAGAGCTAATTTTAAGTTCCTTAGGAGTCTAATCACAGGCTGCTGAGTTGGAATCACTCTGGGTTAAGTGTGCAAATGAGCATGAAGGCTCCCCTAACTACAAGCTGAAATTGCTAAAAAGCTGAAATTGTTATGAGCTGAAATCACTGAGCACTGTGTTAAGCAGTGGGGGAGCCAGAAGATATATTGCGGAGTGGCTGACGGAGCGGAGCAGTTGGCGGGACAGCCGGAGTGGCTTGTGGGACGGCTGAGCGGAGTGACTCATGGGATGGCTGGCGGAGCAGAGCCAAGCAAAGCCCCACGAAGGGATGGGGCAGTCAGCTTCGAGCCACGTAAGGTGCCCCTTACCTCTCCCCTGCCCATTTCTACCCAGACTGGGGGGGTGTAACACTCTGCAGATGAACTTTTGAACTCTGGGTCTGGACTTTTGGGACTTTTTGGGGTTGCTGGACTCAAGAACCAAAGGGAAAGGACATGGCCAATTTGCTGGGGTGGGCCATTGCTCACAGTTTGGTTTACAAATCCTAGATGTGGTGTTTCCCCAACAAAATGCCCCATTGTTTCTCTCTGTCATTAAAAGGTTTTTCTACACTCAGACTCTGTGCTTGCGAGAGGGGAAGTACTGCCTCCGAGAGGCACCCAGGGGGGGTGATATATATTTGTCCCAGGTCACTGGGTGGGGGCTCGAGCCGGTTTTGCATTGTGTTATTGGAATGGAACCCCTAGATACGGAACCCGGCCCTTGTTGCTGCCGACTCTGACTGGCAGAAGGGTTACACTAACATTCATATAAATGGAATTTTACATGGTGTCAATGCTTGGAGAATGGCTGCCCACGGTGCAAATGTATTAATTTTGCATGCAAACAGGACACCCATGTGTGATCTACGGTACTTGCTAATCATATTAGTAATTTACTATTGGTTAGAAAGCAGAACCTGTGACATGTCACTTAGATGATGAGGAGTCCACACACCACAAATAGCAAATAGTCAAAGATCAACCCGCACAGTGAAAAGCTGTTCTTCCAAACTGTTCAGCAAATACAGAGTCACAGAAATCAGGATTAGTCTGAATGGTCTGGGAACAGAAAAAAAATGAATAAAATCATCAGGTAATTTGACCAGCTTTAATCACAGCAAATCCCTGTGTCTGTGGAAAGGCGAAATACATATAAAAGGGGCACAGCTTCCTGAGTCATTAAAGCTACATTACTGAAGGCAGGAGGACAGGGTGTAGGTAACACATACCAACCTTCACTTTGAAATATTTGTAAACAGGGATCAGCCAGACGTAATGGAAATGTGACAAGGAGCAATCAGGCTCTAGAAAGCCTTGCCCCTCTGCCATGTACATTGGCCAAACCGGACAGTCGCTACGCAAAAGAATAAATGGACACAAATCTGACATCAGAAATCATAACATTCAAAAACCAGTAGGAGAACACTTCAACCTCTCTGGTCACTCAATAACAGACTTAAAGGTGGCAATTCTGCAACAGAAAAGCTTCAAAAACAGATTCCAACAAGAAACTGCTGAACTGGAATTAATTTGCAAACTAGATACCATTAACTTTGGCTTGAATAGAGACTGGGAGTGGCTGGGTCATTACACTAATTGAATCTATTTCCCCATGTTAAGTATCCTCACACCTTCTTGTCAGCTCTCTGAAATGGACCATCTTGATTATCACTACAAAAGTTTTTCTTCTCCTGCTGATAATAGCTCATCTTAATTAATTAGCCTCTTAGAGTTGGTATGGCAACTTCCACCTTTTCATGTTCTGTGTGTGTGTGTATATATCTATATCTATATATATCTTCATGCTGTATGTTCCATTCTATGCATCCGATGAAGTGGGCTGTAGCCCATGAAAGCTTATGTTCAAATAAATTTGTTAGTCTCTGAGGTGCCACAAGTACTCCTGTTCTTTTTATAGTAGACAGAAAGACAGTGGAGCAAATATAGAAAGATTGAAGTGGGCATAGCAAAAAGCACATCTTCTAATACTAGAGCAAATTTACAAATTTCAGGTCCTTGCTCCAAAGCATGGAGGTGCTAGATCTTCCCACTGACACAGTTATACGAATTTTTTAATGTGAGACACACATTTTTCCCTCTAACCTCATTCTTAGAAATGGCTGAACCATTTTAGATTGAACTTTACAAAAAAAAATTAGCCTGAGACATGGAAAATTTCAACCCCAACAGTTAAAGTTTGGCAAAATTCCAAGGACCTGAAAACAGCATTTTATAATGGAAAAATATCACTGAGTTATACTTTCCTCCCACCTTAAAAGCGCCTTCATGCTGCCACAGCATAAATCAGAATCAGGCCCCCAAATATTTTAAGTCAGACAGTGACTGCGTCTAGCGCCTGTCGTTTGTCGTTCTGAACCACAAAGTTCCTGCTTTTCAACAGCTGTAACAATAAATCCTAACTTCCCACGCATCAAGGTTGTATTTTTTGTCTTTTATATTTAAGACCTGATGGGCGCAGAAGTGCCGGTTCCACATTCGTATGGAGGAATGCTTTTTGATATTAACCACAGATCTTATCGTGGCCTGCATTAGGGACACCATTATTTTCCTTCCTTTGTTGAAGATACTCTTAGTTTCATTTGGTCTGTTTCAGCAATTGGAGACTTGGAAAATGAATGTATTAGGTTAGGTACCATTGTGATTAGTTTCTCTGTTTGGACTACGACACACCCTTTCAGAATAGTCTGGGATTGTCCTTTATGTTCCGCAAAAGAATTTCAGGAGCCGATGGAATACAAAACACACCCAATCCGGTGGTTTTCCTCTCCCCCCACATTCAATAATCCCTAAAGTCCACGATTTTGGAGCAGACGTCAGTCTCTCTTCTTCACAGAACCTCCATTTCTTTCTCTAAGCTCTTGGAAAGTTCAGTCAGTCTTCTTTGTGTTTCTTTATATTTCTTATGCTCAGCTTTGATTTCATCCACTTGGGTTTCAATGGGGTTTCATGGACCAGCAGCTGATCAGATTTATGATCCAGGTTTGTTAGAACAAGTCTGCTTTCATCAGGATCCATCTGCATTTCATCCAGTGGGTCAGAGCCCGAGGTGCTGATCTGCCTGGGGACATGTTTCTTCTATCGTGTATTTTGTTACGGGCAAAAACAAGACTGGCCTCTATGTGGCATTCCCATCTTAGTAGGGTATGCTTCCTTGTTGCCCTAGCACCTGATTTATAGCCCACTGAAGCCAATGGGGATCTTTCTGTTGATTCAATGAGCTTTGGATCAAGCCCTGGATTTTTAAATGGGGGCAGGAGAGAGAGGAGCTAGGGAAGATAAGAAGAGTGCTTCAGTCACCACAGGATGTTGCAAGCTCCTCCCCTTTCTCCATTGCTGCCATGATCTCCAAGATGGAGACTGGAGAGCTGAGGGGAGATGAGTGGATGGCTTCAGTCTTTGCAAGTGACCAACGTGGTGTTCAGTGATCACGGTGCTTGCAAGAGACTTCTGCATTCTGTGGCTGGTCCCTCCGCGAAGCTCGGCCCTTAAAGACACATCCCCTAATACTACACCAGAGCCCGCGCTACAAGCCACATTCTCTCTCTCTCTCTCTTTAAAATTGCTGCTCCAGTCCCCTACATTCAGGGCTGCCCCTAGGGGGGTGCAGGGCCCAGGACAAATCAGCCTCCCCACTAGTCTCCTTGCTGTCTGCCTGGCATGCCTGCCCGGCCGCCACTCGCTTCCTCATTCCCTCCCTCCCTCCCTCCTCCACCCACCCGCCGCTCTCCTCCTCGCCGTCTGCCTGCCGCTCGCCTTCTCATCCCGCTCACCCACCCACCTCCTCACCTGAATAGCGGGACAAATGGCATCCATATTGTCCATCGGGATGCGGGACAAAGGTTAAATATCAGGACGGTCCCAATTTTATTGAAGCGCGGGCGCCCCCAAAGCGCAGGGCCCAGGGCGGTCGCTCCAATTCGTTGTACCCAAGGGACAGCTCTGCCTATATTAATAATTTTTTATTCCAAAGGAAACATCTTTGTAGCATCCTCAGTGTCGGATCCCAAAAGTGGTGACTAGGTCAAGCAATGTTTTTTAGTTGACCAACCCCCACCCCCGACTTCCCCCCCCACAAAAAAACCACACATTTTTACGCAATAAGAAAATAAGAAATACATTTGACTTCTAGTTACAGACGGTACTTGAGCCATCAGAAAAGAGCAAGGACTTTGTTTCACACTCAGATCATCATTCATATCTATTAAATTGGGAGGCCGTTGAAAGATTATTCTTTTTGTGGAACTCCTAACATGATAGCCTGCTACTCATATCCCCAGAGAAATCATAATAAGAGACACAGACTTTACCACCTCCGGGCAGGAAATTGCTGCCTTTCTAACGCTTCCTAATTGCTTCACATAAAATTGCTTTGATTTCTTGGCACCGAAACAGTATTTTCAACCTGAATTATTACAGAAAACTTTCCTTTCACCTACCAAGAGCCCAAGTCATTCAACATGTGCACCAAAAGGTCTCTCTGAGTACTGGGGAAATTGTTTGCAAGCTCTTTTACAAGTCATAAAAGATTTTTTGCTCCTGGATGAAAATTGCCATCTCTCCATTAAGCACCAAAAGCTATGGCATTATTTTATTTATATTTCGCAGGAGTATGCACAATGCTATTCAGATTGTGAGATGGTGGCAGGCAGTAATCATTCAGCTATCAACAAATATTTCTAATAACCATCTTCTCCTGGGTGGTGATATGTTTGTACCTCGCTTACAACTATCTACTCCACTTATTGGCGTAAGGAACAGATAGGACTTTTTAAAAAAAAACTTCACTTGATGTTTTCAGAAGCAGCGGACAGTGGAGTACCATTCGTCTCCAGGTAAATTATATTACAATGCCCTTTATGGTAGGACCAATAATAACTTGACTGACCTGCCTCAGTTGACATTAAGATGCCGAGCTCATTCTTTACTTGCAGAAAGCTCATTGTTTTATGACTCTAGATACAGCAATCATTCTCGTTAGAACTGGCTTGTCCACATCAGCCTTTACAGCAGGAAAGAAATTTCTACTTGATAGGGAATAACTCAAGAAATCTTCCACAGCTACAATGTAACCGAGATTGTTTAAATTATAGCCTTTAAAATGGAACTTGAATCTAAATACATCATCATCAATAAGCTACTTAAATTGGATATGATAGAATGGAACTGTATTTTATAGCCACATATTTGCTTCACATTTTGCTTCTTCAGCTACTTCTAAATGATTCTATAGCCAAGCCAGCCCTAAAACTTCTCTTCCTGCATCTTTTTCTGAAAAGTCTCCCTGAAACTATAAAACACAACAGTTCTGGTAAGTAATATTTCATAATCCACAGTCCCTTTTGAGGATTATGTACCACTATAATCCAAGTCTCAGAAATTCTTTCTCAGCATTAAATCTACATAGGGGAAGGATGTCCTGTGATGAAGACACTGGACCAGGAATCAAGGATTGACTACTTGCATGAGTGAAGTTACACAAGAACATAAGGGTGGGATTTGCAAAAATGCTCAGTATTGGTGTGTAACCCCCAAGGATGTAACTCTGACTCCCACCGCAGCCAATGGGAAATCTCTTTAATCAGTCACTTTCTGGGCTCATTTGGTTGAGGAGCTTTTTCCAAAATTGCATATGACAAATTGTCCCTTGTGAAGTGAAACAGTCGGGGCCGTAGGCGCTGACTCTATGGGTGCTCCAGGGTTGGAGCACCTACAGAAAAAAAAAAGTGGGTGCTCTGCACCCACCAGCCATCCGCCAATCAGCTGTTTGGAGGTGGGCGGGAGGTGCTGGGGGAGGAGCCAGAATGGGAAGAGGCGGAGCGAAGGTGAGGCACAGGGAGGTGGGGGTGGAGCACCCACCCAGAAAAATGAAATTTGGTGCCTGTGGTCAGGGCTTCCTTCTTCACCTTGACATGCAAGAGTCAGGAGTGTGTGCCCCATCCTACAATGTGGCTCTGAGGAATATCAGCCAATGAAGTCGTTGAGGCAGTGGCATCTCTTTAGAAAATAGCTGAAGTATCAAAATGTGAAGCAAATATGTTGCTATAAAATAAGTTCCATTCTACTGTATCCAACTTAAATGGTTTCCTAGCAATTAACCGTAACTTCTGGATGGACTGGTGGTGGGGTTTTTTATTTTTAAGCCACATCACCTTTTATTTTTAAAGGAAATATTCCAAGGGTTACTTCTTAAAAAGCATATGGATTTGCTCATGTAACTTGTTAGAAAAGAAATGGCCTTCCCATGTTCAGAGTCCGAGAGCTATGCTATATATTCCCTAAAACCTTATGGTGATGCATGGATATAAATAATTTGTGTGTATTTGTGAACCAAGTACAAGCGCACACCCACAAAAATGATCATGAATACACTGCCTGTTGCCCTGTTTACTATGGCAGTATTTAGTAAGAAACTAGAGAACAATTCTAGAGCAGTAATGGCACTAAATAAATGTATTCAGAGTCCTCCAACTAAGACCTTGTCTCACTTGGCAAAAATGCAGGAAATCACAACCAAAGACGTGATAGGGGCACAGTGGGGCAAGAGCCATAGATTTCTCCATGTTAGGGTAAATTTTCAAAGTGTTCTGCAGGAAATGCACAGACAGAAAGCATGCCAGTCTTTGCAGGACCTGGGCAATGTTTTGGAAAATGTCTCTGTACTATGTTATCTAAAGCAAAAGAAAATGTAATTAAAGGCAGGTCTTCAGTTGGCATACACTAGTGAACCTCTGTTGAAGTCAATGGAGCTATGCTGATCTACATCAGTTGAGGATCTGGACATTTATCTCTAAAGAAAATGAAATCTGAACCAGAGAATTATCACCTAATAATCCCGATTCTGATTTAAAGCCTGTACAAAGTTAAAGAAATTCCTTGATGACAAGACTGTCCTTCATTGAGCCATGGTCTTGACACAATAAAATGAGAGCACTAAAGAGGTCACCATTATAAAGTCAGACTTCCTCACTCCTATGTTTGGACCCCTTTGGATGTTTATTGTGGTGCCCAGTGATTTAACTGCGAAGCTTCCATTCATGGTCAAATGAGTCTCCTGATCAGACCCCACAATCTGTGCATGTTGAGTTTCAACTGAAGCATGTTTTTATGCATGTGTTATAGACCCTCGGCAATGTGGATTTGTTAAGGAAATGCCGACTTTCAAGTTCCTGTGGGCACTGTCTTTAAGGAGAGTGTTAAAATGGGATTGCCTCGTTTAAAAAAAATGATATTCCCCTCTGATTAGCAGGATTTAGAATTCCCTCTAATCTTGTTTCCTTTGAATTAGTGCTTAAATGACATTCATTGAATACAGTTCAGGAACCCAAAGCAGGGAGCAGAGATGGTGTGGAAGTAGAGAGAGGGAGAGAGAAAAAAAAAAAGTCATGATAAAACAATGGTAAGGTTTGGTAAAACTGAAGTTATCCTTTGTAAGCATATGGAACCCAAGTTGCAAAGTTTGGATCTAGAGCAAAATGCCCTGAGTTGGGAAGATGTTCTAATTTTGACCCTTAGCTCTAACGGAAATTGCCCCAGCTTCTTTTTCCAATAGCTGTGAGCTGAGAACAACAGCTCTTGCACTATTGTTAAGGAGGGGGAAAGGTAAAAACATATAAACATTAACTAACTTTCTGAATGCTAACACATAGAAATCTTATTCTGACATGTACTGCCACAGGATTTATTTTCTAGACTGTCATAAGATGACCCATTAGCTTGTTTTATATATATATATATATATTAAAAAAATCAACCCCATCCCTCCACAATAAACATTGGCATCTTTCTGATCTTTTCGCCTCTTCACCTCACTTCCTTGACCCTTTACCAGTCTCCTAAGCACTTGATGAAAGACATACATGGTTCATGGCAGGAACTGAAACTTTAAGTTTTGCTTTCAAGCTTCAGAATATTCCCCAAACATCTCATATTCCTCTCCAGGAAATCCCTTTAAAAACAATCTCTAGTGGGTAATAAAGGAGTCAAACCATCACACATCCGATCTCAAATTTCTGCTAGTACTTAATGACTGGATCAAATATCTGAGAGGAGGGTAACTTTTATCATCTCTAGATAAATGCGAAGATGACTGGATATTTCCACTCTAGCACCACTTTAATACAAATATAAATTAGACTGCATTTTAACAGTCTGCTTTTCATTCCCTCTTCAGCTGTTTTGCCCCTCCCCAACTACTGCTAATATGTTCTTTCATGACAATTAGTGAAATATCACTAGAGTTGAGGTTGTCTCAAACACTTAAGTTACAAACCATAGTCCTAGTCTGCACTATAGAGTTAGGTTGACACAAGGCAGCTTACAATGATCTCAGTATGTTAGTGTCTACACTAAAATTCACTCCTGCTGACGTAATTGCTCCGCTATGCCAAGTTAACTCCACCTCCATGAGAGGCATAGAGTTTAGGTTGACGTAGTTAGGACAATGCAGTGTCAGTGTAGACCAGGGGCGGGCAAACTTTTTGGCCTGAGGGCCACATCGGGTTTCTGAAATTGTCTGGAGGGCTGGCTAGGGGAGGCTGTGCCTCACCAAGCAGCCAGGCGTGGCCTGGTCCCCACCCCCTATCCGACCCACCCCTGCTTCTCGGCCCCTGATTGCTCCCCCCCAGACTCCTGCCCCATCCAACCCCCCCTGTTCCCTGTCCCCTGATGGCCCCCCCAGGACCCCTACCCCATCCACCCCCTCCCCCTGTCCCCTGACTTCTCCCGAAACCACGCAACAAGAATCCCACCGCCCAGAGCATTGTGGGGGAGGAGGAAAGCAGGGGAGGGGCCAGGGAGCTCAGGGGCTGGGCAGGAGGTCCAGCGGGCTGGATGTGGCCCGCGGGTTGAAGTTTGCCCACCTCTGGTGTAGACGCTGTGTTACTTTAGGGTTGCAGGGCTGGCTCCAGGCACCAGCCTACCAAGCATGTGCTTGGGGCAGCACCTTAGCAGGGGCGGCGCTCAGGGGTTTTTTTTTTTGCTTTTTTTAACGTTGCGGCCGGCTGGGAGAGCAGGCCAGGGCCGGGCTGGCCACCCTGCCCCCGGCACTCCGGCCGCAAGAGCGGGGCTGGGCTGGCTGCGGAGCTCCGGCCACGGCTGGGAGAGCGGGGCCCGGGCCGGGCTGGCCGCCCTGGCCTCAGAACTCCGGGAGAGCGGGGCCCGGGCCGGGCTGGCCGCCCTGGCCGCAGAATTCCGGGAGAGCGGAGCCCGGGCCGCGCTGGCCGCCCTCCACCGGCGCTCCGGCAGGGAGAGGTGTGCTGGCAGGGGGAGGGAATTGTTGCAGAGCAACACGGAGGCGGGGGGGGGGGGTGGCTCCGTTGTGGGGGGTGTTTTGGTTTTTTTTGTTTTGGTGGGGCGGTGCTTGGGATGTTTTGTTTTTTTTTGCTTGGGGTGACCAAATAGTTAGAGCCGGCCCTGTAGGGTTGCCAACTGTCTAATCACACAAACCCAAACACTCTTGCCCCGCCCCTTCCCTGAGACCCTACCCCTTCCCCTGTGGTCCCACCCCGCTCACTCCATCCCCTCTCCCTCTGACAGAGGGCAAAGTATGATAATCATAATAATTGGAAGCATCTCTCTCATGAATTTGCTGGTAATTTTTTGTCTCTTACTACACACTGTGGGTTAAGACAAAGAATTTGGTACTGATGGTAAATACTTTAAAAATGTGTGACATGTATGATTTTTGGAAGAAACTTTGGTACAGACTAGAAATGGTAACAAGAAAGTCCTATAAAATACTACCTCTCAGCTAGTACCTGTTAACAGGCTTAGAGCTTGGCACAGCAGAGAAAGCATAACCAATCTAGACTGCTGTGTGGAAGGGGAAACTGAGGCACCTTACCTCATGGCATTGATGGCTAAATGCCAAGACACATACACGTTAAAAGATATTGATATCTGATTTATGATGACAATGCTACACACCAGAATTTTGTCAGGCAACCTGGAAACAGAACCCCAGAACTTTGCAAAAACCCCTATGGATGATATTACAATGTTTGGTAACACTTGGAGGTTGTATAACCAAAGCCAAAAAGGAATTTTAGGCGCACTGCCTCCGCATTGGTCAGTGACCAACACTCTGGCAGTAATCTAAGGGGGGAGGTTTGACTTTACACCCCATATTCTTTATGAAAATATGCTTATGATATGGATATAGCATAACTGAGATATTTTATCCATGATGGGTCTTGTAAGATACCATTGGAAAGGTTACAATTTACTGAATGTGATTATCCAATTTGTATGTATGCATCATTTCTGTATCTGGAGTTTGGAATATTGACTATGTAACAATTACAACTGTGGTTATACTTGGAGACGCCCACCAGACAATAAGCAATCAGCCTTAATGGGCCATTAGGAAGAAGACAAAGAGTCTTTGAAAATGTGGGTCCCCCATCTTCTGGAAGTTTCTTTCTGTGGAGATTGCAAATAAACCTGGTTCCATGGCTGCTTGGACATTGCAAGGTCAAGTGATAATGTTACCTGGTAAAAAGTAACATCTTGGACACTGCTGGTACTTTTCCACTGGGAACAAAGGATTACCGCCTTATGTAAATTCTATTTAAGGCTGGGGAGTAAGGCAAGCAGGACTCCCCGTTCTCTGCCTTCCCACCCAAGAAGAAAGACTGCTAAAAGTATCTGAAGAGACAAAGGGCAGGTCTTCACTACCCACCGAATCGGCGGGTAGCAATCCCCCATCGCTCTGCTGTCGACTCCGGTAATTCACCCCGGCGACAGGGGAGCGGCGGCAGTCGACCCTGCGGCGTCCTCACGGCGTGGTAAGTCGATTGAGGTACGTCAACTTCAGCTACGTTATTCACATAGCTGAAGTTGCGTACCTTACATTGACCCCTGCCTTTAGTGTAGACCAGGCCAAAGGAACTAGGATGAGGGAAAGGCAAGAGCTGAGTCCAGACTGAGACAGAGGAGTCTAGTCTGTAAAGAGAAATAACTGGAACTCTAAGCTACAGAAACCCTGCATCCTGCCTAAGTCAACATTTAGGGTGAGAAATTACATTTTGTAACCAGTTTCTTTAAGCTCTTAATCTTAGTATGCGTGTTTTGTTTTATTTGTTTAGTAATCTGCTTTGTTCTGTTTTCTATCCCTTATAATCACTTAAAATACCTTTTGTAGTTAATAAACTTGTTTTGTTTATGATTAAACTCAGTTTGTGCAATTTATAACTGTGGGGGAGGAGTTGTGCACATCTCCCCCCACATTGAGGGAGGGGGCCAATCTCTGATCTTATGTTGTATAGATTTATCTACAGCACAAGACAATATTATTTTGGGTGTACTTTCCAGAGGGGAGCTGCACTTGAGTGCTGGGCATTTTCCTAGCTCAGTCTTCTCATAGAGAGAGCAGTTTTCAGACTCTGTGAGATTCTACAGCTGGTGCGTCTCTACCTGTGTGTGTGCTGCCGGAGGCCGGAGAGCCTAATTCAGCAAAACAGGGAGAGGGAGCCCAGGCTAGTGGAGCAGGCGCGCTCAGTGAAATCCCAGTACATCAGGTGGCATCCCAGAATGGGGGTCCAACCCATCACACCCAGTACGGCTGTCCTTATGTAATCCGCCAGTCTGGAAAGAAAATCCCTGCTCGCAGCTTTCTGAACAGTCACATGTTCTTAAAGTTGCATGTGTCAGGCACCTTCTCTGACCAGCCCATGTTGATGTCACTAAAGCATCCCCTGTGATCCACCAGTGTTTGCATTACTGTAGGAAAGTAGCCCTTTCTGTTGATGTGCTCTGTGGCAAGGTGGTCTGGTGCCAAAATAGAGATATGCATGCCACCTATTGCCCCACTGCAATTTGGGAACCCCATTGCTGAAAAACCATCCACTATGTCCTACATATTTCCCAGAGTCACAGTCCTTCATAGCAGGAGGCAATAAATGACCCTGCACACAACAGCTCCCATAGTGGATTTCCCAACTCCAAATTGATTCCCGACTGATCAGTAGCAATCGGGCATTGCAAGTTTCCACAGAGCAATCGCCACTTGCTTCTCCACTGTCTGTGCAGCAGATCTCATTTTGGTGTCACCACGCTGGAGGACTGGGGTGAGCTCTGCACACAGGTCCAGGAAAGTGACCTTGTGCACCTGAAAGTTCTGCACCCACTGCTCATCACTGCAAACCCGAATGACATCGTGATCCCACTAATCAGTGCTACTGTCTCAGGCCCAGAACCGGCACTCCACCCTCTGCAGCTGTTCCGTGAATGCTGCCAACAACTTTCCATTGTTTCTTTCTATGTCTCACAGCAATCTAGCCTTCAAGGAATCATCATGTTCCCCATGACTCCTCTGGCTGCTCTACAAATACCGCAGGATCAGGAGTTCTGCGCTCACAAGGCTCATCACAGTAGAGCAGAACCATGCAGGATCCAAGCTTCTCACCCAGATGTGTGGGTGTGCAGGGGGTTTGAAAAGAGGCACAAAACATTATGAGATGCAGAAGAAATTATGGGATGGAGAACAGTGCATTATGGGATGTTAAAATCATGTTCCCAGTCACCCCTGTGCAACTCGGTTCAGCCCCACGAGGCATTGCTAAACCTTCCCAAAACATCCTGAGCCAGTTAGTAGTGAGTTGCACAGTGGGATCGCTGCCCACGGTTCACTGTTCTCTGGATCGATGTGAGCGCTGCTGGTGAGGACGTGCACTGCTGACACAAGGAGCATAGACTCACAAAAGCAATTTAATTACTGTGCCAACTGTATTCCGAAGTAACTTAGGTCGACATCATTTTGTAGTGTAGACATGCCCTTAGTTTTAAGATTGAATGACTTAATAAACAAACAAAACCCCCAACCAAACAAAAAAAGAAATTGCTCCTGGATTAAAAAATGATACCTAAAGTCATAGCTGAGGGGAAAGTGTACATTACACCTATATGTATGTATATGCGAAGGCGGGTTTGCATGGGTTTTTTTTAGAAAACATTTGATTTGTTGTTCGTTGGCTCTTAAAAACAAAAAGTGTTGTAGTTAATTGATTACACGTTTCGCTATTTTAGAAAAGACGAGTTATTATCCTTTCAAAATCCCATACTTCTGTGTGTGTTCAAGATGTGCCGAGAACCCAACAATTCCAATGTTTTTTTGAGAATGCATCGTTTTTCTACATATGCATTGCACACCACCCCCCTCAAAAATGATTAAACTAACCCAGGCTAAAATTACTTCCCTGCACAATAGACTGCAATTGCTTGCATGAAGGAAATATCACATAATGTTATAACTTAGGACTGTAATTATATATTTGCTCTATGGAGAGTCATAAATAATAGAGTGCAATGAGTCTCTTATTGTTGTTAGTCTATCGTGCCAACTCACATTTTAATTACTTGATTTTTAAAAAGCAAATAGAGAGCTTGAATCCTAGGCAACATGTTCAAATCAAGTTAGGTTGGGAAATAAATGAAGTGAGTGTGTCCCCATCCCCATCTTAAGGCCCAGCCATCCTGTCCGTTCCATGCACACGCCTCAGAGTTGCTGGTCAGGCTATTCAAATTTTCTGTCAAAACCACTTCAGTGGAAAACTGGGGTTTTTACTCAACAAAATTGGCAAAAATTGTTTGCTTTCTCTGGATTTTTTTTTAAGTTTTCCTTGAAAAACCATATGAAAATTGAAATATTTCATCCCAAAACTAAAACATTTTGATCTGGATATCCCACCCTGCTGCCTCATGAGAGAGTTCAGTTTTCTCATGTCCTCATTCCTCCATGGGCTAGGCTCCCTAGAAAGACTACAGCTCCCATGATGCACTGTGGCCAGGAGCTCCCATGATGCAAGTGCCCCACTTCAACATAAGGGGAGACTGTAGTGAATCATGAGAGTTGTAGTCCAACCTGGGAGCTCAAACTCCTTTATCATTATAGAGAATGAGACACAAACTACAACTCCCATGAGACACCACAGCAGCATTTTCAGTTGTTGGCCAAACAGTCTAACTTTTCCACAGAAAATTTTGATGAAAACTAATACCACCCTCCCCCATTTTCTTCTACATTTTCTGTGGAAACACCCAGTTTCCAACCAGCTCTAGTCCCTGGTAATTGTATGACTGCATGATCAAAAATGGTGGTTGTGCACATTGGTGTTAAGCTAAAGGTAAGGAAAAGTTTTGCATGGGCTTGTGAGGTTTCTTGACAATTTAGTACACAGCAAGAAAAATACATAATTAAAAAACTGCAAGGCTGGTCCATAGTTCCATGAACCCCTACTTTGCACATTCATTGACTCCAAGAAAGCATTCAACTCTATTAACAGAGAGAATCTGTAGGAAATACTTAAGTGGTATGGTTTTAGCAGCAAGTTGGTTCAGATACTTCAGAGTTTGTATATAGGGTGACCAGACAGCAAGTGTGAAAAATCAGGACAGGGTGAGAGGTAATAGGAGCCTATATAAGAAAAAGACCCAAAAATCATGACTGTCCCTATAAAATTGGGACATCTGGTCACCCTATGTATAGCATAACTTGGCATGCACTATGAGGCAACGGTGAGCTGACAGAGTGGTTTGAAATGAAAACTGGAGTACACAGGTTTGCATACTCAGCCCAATATTTTTTGCTCTATACTTAGAAAACATCTTGTCCAGCTCCCTTATTGGCACTGGCGGAGGCTGCAGGATTTTGGGGAAATTTATCAATCACCTTGAGTTTGCAGACAATATCATAACACCACCTATGGAGGAATACAACCAAGAAGCAGCAACTAACCTGTACACAACAGCCAGAGAATGAGGATTAAAGATGAATGAACAAGAGACCAAACTAAGGGTAACAACAAAACACCCCCCTTCCCAAAAAACAGGCGAAACCAGTCATTAAGGGTGTAGACATCAAACAAGTAGATACTTTCTGCTACTGTCCTATCATAACATATGACAACTGCTATGGAGAGGACCTTGACAAGCAGATCATTACTGGCAAAAGAATATTTATATGCCTGAATAAAAATGTTTGGAACCTTAAAAATCAGTGTCCACGACAGCTAAAACCAGATTGTATACAATGGTTGAGAAACATGGGAACTGAGAAAGCATCTGTAGAAAAAGCTGCAAACATTTGAAATGAAGTATCTCCACCATATCCTAGCTGTGACAAGGCTAGATATACTAAGAAGCGACATCATCTGTAGAAGACTGAAAGTGCACTACATGACTAAACTCATCAAAACATGCCAATTACAATGGTTTGGCCATGTTGCTAGAATGACCCCATACGGCTTTCTTAAAATTGTTCTCTATGGAAGAGCACATGGAGAGGCAGTCTGTGGATGTTGAAGGAGACAAGGGTATAGCGCGGTATATAAAAACTATCCAGGCAATACCCGTTCTTCCCCCAATAAGGTTCAAATGGCAGCTCACAGCAGACTTGGATGGAATCTGCTCAGAATCTTGGTGCTACCCAGCCAGACCACTGGAAAAAGGAGGATGATGATGATGAAGACTGGTACATTCTACATAGATAGTACAACTGCAAATGCAACAGAGCAGAGGATTCATTCAGACCTGGGAATTTCCATTTCTCTCAGGAGGCACTGTACACCAATGCAGAGTGTATGTATATGAAGACCCTAAATCAATTTGTGACTGTATACCAGACAAAGCAACTTCAGAGAGAAATGCCACAAGGAGCTAATTTTGGATGTGGGTGTTCTCATTAGAATTTTTATATTTCTGCCTAGTAATAGCAAAAGTAATATTACAACTCCAAAAGTACAACAAATCTAATGTGTTGGGTATAATGGATGGAAGTAATTGAGTGTGAGTGCTCTCTCTCTCTTGTGAGAGAAAGATCTCTATTGTGAAAAATTCCTAGTTAATGATCTGGAGGGTTATTTTAAAAGTCAGATCTTTTCAAATCCAGATGGAGGAGCGGGTTTATTGCAGCTGAGCGGGAAGGAGGATATTGATATTTTGAACTATGTGGACATTATTAAAATCCAGAATCTGCTTTAAAATGATTTTTGATGTCATCTTGCCTAAAGGGACATAGTCAGTTTGATTCACATTTGTGTCTGAAAATGTTGTGTCTACTATTAGTACAAATAGCACTTAAGGTTACTGGAAGGGAAAGAAGCTAGTGGTGTGTGTGTGTGTGTGTGTGAGAAATCATTTACAATTTGTTTTCATAATATATTTGACAACATTTTACATGAAATTTCCAAAAGCATTCAGCATTGGCCTACTGTGAAAATCCTACATTTATATAGTCATTTTCACGTTTCCCCCCATGTACTAGCATGACGCCCCATTGACTTTCAATTTCAGGATCAAGACCTTAGCCAGCTGCTTTCTTCCTTGTTTAGAAGGTTCTTTTCAACATCAACAGGAAAGCAGAAAACCCGCTTAAATTTGCTTTTAAATACTTTTTTTAAATTCTAGGACATGCTACTACAGGCAGATAGCGTTCTGTCGACATCAAAATACTTCATGAAACAGTGTTGATTTAGCCAACATTTCATTTCAGGAAAGCAATGACAAAGTGCTGACAAAGGACCCATTTCAATTTTTTGGAATGAAATGTTTTGGCTTTTTAATTTTGAAATGATATATCAGTTTGAATTTAAATTTTTTTATATTATATATTATATACCAAAAAAGTCAAAATAAAGAGGTTTAAATTTTGTCAAAAATGAAACATTTCAATCAATCCCAAATGAAATTATTTTTGGAATTGCCCCTCACTGAGAATTTTGAAATGTTCAGTTTTTGTTCTGATCTGAAGCAAAGCCAAACTTTGAAATCCTTCAGAAGAACCGCAATGATTATCCTTCAGCCAGCTTTAATTATTAACTGAATTTTTCAGGCAGGGAATTCAGCCCCAGAGAAGCTAAATGATTTATCTAAAGTCACACAAAAGTCTGCAGCAGAGCAGGGATGCAAACCTGGAGCTCTGCAACACTGGTTTAGCACCTGACCCGCTAGACCACCCTTCTTCTCTTGTGGGTTTATGTGTTGCCAACCAAGAAGAGGAAACCACCCATCCGATTTCCTGTTCCAGCCTCTAAGCATGAAATAGGGCTTTAAAGACGCAAAACAAGTTTTATGATGACAACTACATTCATCTTGGTGGCAGCCACTTATACTTTATATTAAAAACTTGTGCGGGAGTTTTTATTGTTCACCATAAAGCCTTTTAATTTAAAAGAGCGTGTGACTGTCTTAATCCACAGCTAGGAGGCACTGTTCAAAAAGAGAGAAAGCCTCCCCCCCACCAACTCCCATCAAAGAAACTTTTGGAGCAGACCCAAAGATTGAGTCAGTTGAAAAGAGAGGCAGAGCAGGCAAAAAGTAGCCAGATTCTGACCCAGAAAGAGGTTGAAGAAACCAATCACTTCAAGACTAAAAATGTGTTTTAAGGCAGAGACACGCAATGTACTTTAAAGTCCTTTCCAGGATCTCCTTACCTGCTGGGCTTCATTTCAGAGCCCAGCGGTTTTATTAGACAAACAAGTTTAACCCACCCAAAGCGTTTGCTCTTTAATGTGCACTTCACATTGCAATAGTTTGCACAAGGAATTAGAGGTGCTGGGACAAATTCTGTTCTCACACGCAGGTAATAAACAGAACAAGATGGGGTCCACCTTTTCTGAGGGTGGCCCCTGGAATCTAGTCCCATATTCCTAGAACTTCAAATCTTTAGTTAGTTGTATTTTCTCTTTGCATAGGCTTAGCTGATACATGAGCCATTAAAACATTCTTGGATTTTTTTTGTAAGTCCTCCCTCTGTGCTCAGAAAAGCAGAGGTGCAGATTCTTGGGGCTGATGAGCAAGAGACAAAATCCTGGAATGGAGGGAAGAACACATTTATATTTTTAAAAGAAGACCTGAAGGTCTGGGTTCTATATCTAGCTTAGCCACAGACCACCAGTGTGACCTTGGGCAAGTCACTTACATCCACATTTTCAAAAGTGGCAACGATTTTTGGGTGCTGCAATCTTGTGGCTGCCCAGCTTTAGTCAACTCCGGTCTGATTTTCTAAGGTGCTGAGCCTCACAGTTCCTATTTAATTCAATAGGAGCTGTGGTTGCTTAGTACCCATAGGTGTACTCCGGGAACTGGTAGGTCCTGGCACCAGAACTGAGAGCCTCTCTCTCCTGTGCTCTTAAGTGTCTGCCCCCTGCCCCCACATTGGGCCAACTCAAATGCAGAGGGAACAAGAGGCAGACCTGAGGAACAGTGGGGGGTAGAAACTGGGACTGAAGGCTGGCAGGAAAGGGGGGAGGGAAATTGGGACTGGGAGTTGGGGGGAGACTGGGATGGGAAACAGGGAGAGGGACCGACTGGGAGCCAGCTGATGGGGCAGAGACTTGGATGGGATGAGGAGCCAGGAGGGAGACAAAACTCTGTGCCACAGAGTTTCTGTGGGCTCCAGGACAGGTCACTGAAACGGATCTTTTCATAGGTGGTCACTAACTTCCTGCCTCGCCCCCATTGGGTGTCCACCTTCAGACGCTGGGGTCTGATTTTCAGAAGTGCCAAGCGCTGACAGCTGTAAATGAACTCAGTAGGAGCTGTCCCTGAGTACAGAAAGTGCTATGTCATGCTACGTGCTCGTGGGGGGAAAAAATAAATCAGGTTTTAGGCAAATTGAGCATGCAAAATTAGTGGACACTCCTGACCTTAATCTCTCTGTAACTCAGCTCTCCACCTGTCAAATGGGGCTGGCATCCCCTCATCTCACAGGTGTTCTGTGGAGATAAGTTTCTGGGTGTTTCTGAAGCACTCAGATACTATAGTGAGGAGCACCATAGAAAAGCCATTATGGAAATTAGTCATTCTGTCTTCAGAACAAGGTTTGGACAGTGCATGGTAAATAAGGCCTGGGGCCACACGTTGAACACGGAGGAAAAAACAAAATATGTAGCCGGAGCTCTGTGAACTTGGTGCACCTGCCACAGGGAGTTTGGCAGATGATTGCTAAGGTGACTTGGCCCTCCAGCGAAGCCCCAACTCCTGTCACCAAGCCATTGCCTGGTGACCCAGGATGATCTGACCACAGCGGGGGTGGGAGGATGCTAGAGAGATTGTAGAAATATTTATAACAGGTGTGCCTCAGTATTCAGTTAATCATGATCTACACCCAAAGTTATAGTCCCATTTCCCTAGGAGTTCCCTTACCCCCCAGGCAAGCCCACAGTTTCCTGGGGAGGCAGACCCCAAGCTTCCCAACTTTCCCCAAACTCAGTACCTCCCTTGACAGGCATTTTCTTCTCATCCTGCCCCTTTCTGGAACTGCTTCTCCCTCCAACCCCAGCACTCCTTCAGCATCCAACCTCCTTGGGTGCTGACTCTGCCCCTCCCTCACTCCCTGAAATGACTTATCTAGACCCCAGATCTCTCCCACGCCCAGCAGGCTCTGAGAGGAGTGGTTAATTGGAGTCAGCTGCTTGGGGTTTTTTTTCTCTCTATGTAACAATTCACACTGTCAGATTCTCATTGCTCAGTTAATGTCCATTCTGTGCACTGAATGAGACAAGGGTCCTTTGGGGGAAAAAGTAGAATGTGATCATGTAATTAAAGACTGTATTATAATACATATGTACGTGGGGGCCAAATTAAGGTTACACACGCAGCCTGAATTTTGGCATTTCCTAACTTCTGAGAGCTTGACGCTGGAACCTTAATAGCGCTCTTTTAACATGGCTTGTGTGTTTAATATATAAATATGTCACCTATGGGAACATGAACGACAATGCTTCCTAAAGACATGGGGAAAATACATTAACAGAGAAATACACATTAAGGAATGCTGATCAACATGGCAGGGTTACATGAGTAAGCTTCTCCTGTATTTGCCATTATAAAAGGAAAACTTTTTTAAAGATATGGTGTCAATATAATAGTGTTTGTACCTAATATTCTACAATGGGCTATTACAGCAGTAAACACTGAAAATATATCTATATGTGAGCAATACTAGAGAGGTGGAAATCTAAGAAGCTTGTTAATTAATCTGTAATGAGATTGCCACAAGATCATTGTGACAAGTATGGATCAAATCAGGTCAATAACTGGATGTAGTCTTCCTACTTATAGTTTTTTAGGGTCTCAGTGACATTGCCTTCCAAGAACGTCTCTCTTTAATAACACATTCATTAATGACAGTTCAGCTCTTGTTAGCAGTAATTGGGAAAAGGAAGCATCCTGCTCTAACACTTGATATATGATAGAGTTTCTGAAATAATGGGAATAACAGAGCAGTAGACACCGCAATTTAAAACTCACAAGTGACACACAAAATTAAAGGTCACTTAATATAAAGTTTACACTTATAAAGAGCTTATAGAGGGTTAAAATTATTAGAGGTTATAAGCATGTTGTAGTCATAAATAGCATATGTTATAGATTATAACACCTTCTACGGACAGGCTCGTAACAGATGGTTCCAAGTCACGGCTATAGACAATGTCGTTGGATTCTAACAATTGAGTGACCATTTATCAAGACATCCATTACTCCGTTATTAACCATTGAGAAACTGCTTCTAAATGTACTCTTACTATAAAGTATAATCCAACTAACAAATACATAGCTATCTGGCTTCCTTTTATTGCATGTTCAGATAAGGCATTCACCAGGTTAAGAAAAAAAGGTGTTTTGGTTTTATAGCTAACTATTAAACAAGATGTTGTCTGGGTTAAATGTTTCCAGAGAAAGTGATCATTGATAATAGCAAGAAATACAGAAAACACACACAGCAATCTCGCCTTGGAAAAAGAAGAAAGAAAATTAACCTAAGATTGTAGCCAAAGACTAGATCCAAAACCTGGACCTTTCAGAACCTGAAATACAGCACAGGAACGTAAGTTTGACAAAAGTAACTTCACAACCTTTTGCAATGGAAAATTCACACATTCATATATTGCATGAACGCTTTTTATATTTTTAAATTTTCTCTCTCATGTATGTCCAAAAAAATAAAATAAAATGTTATTAAAATATAATTCCCTTCTTCCTCCCCTCACCCCCAGAACAATATTAAAAAGATAGGACCGGATCCAAAGCTCAGTGAAGTCAAAGGGTGGTGGGGGGGTGGAGGTCTTTGCATTGAAATCCTTCAGTTTAGTTCTTGTCACTTTTCATCCTCTTCTTTCTCCTCAAGTAAGTTTTTGAAACTTGCTCTCACTTTAGTAGTTTTCCTCTCCCCTTTTTAAGGACAATAGGCGCCTTTCTGATATTGGGCGATCTTTGCTGGACAAAGGACATTCATAGAATCATAGAATCTCAGGGTTGGAAGGGACCTCAGGAGGTCATCTAGCCCAACCCCCTGCTCAAAGCAGGATCAATCCCCAACTAAATCATCCCAGCCAGGGCTTTGTCAAGCCGGGCCTTAAAAACCTCTAAGGAAGGAGATTCCACCACCTCCCAAGGTGCACCTAAGTGCACCAGCTGCACCTAAGTGAAGAGCAGCTGGTTATCACTGAACCTAGGCAAGATGGAAATGATGTTAGTGGGAAGAGGAAGACCTTCGGAAGAATGTGCCTAATCCACAACATCTCCCTCCATCAAGGCCATCTGCCTTTGGATTGTTACATCAATCTGCACCCTGGGGTTTTGCTTAGATTTCCCATTGCTATCAGATGTCCAGATAGCCACTGTAGCCAAAACTGCCCACTTCCAGCTGGAAAAACGCATCCCATCCTCTTGGGCACAGTCAGTCATGCAGATCCATGCACGTGTGACCTCCAGGATTGTTTCCAGACAGGAGTTCCAATGAATCACATATTCTAAAAAAAGCCCCGGCCTGTCTGCTTAGCAACACAGGTCACCAGTAAACATATCACTCCAGTGCTCTACTCTCTGCATTGACTCCTGTTGAGTACAGAGTGCAGCTTAAGGCCTAGTCCTGATTTTTGACAGGATTGGCCCTATCTCCCTCCCCAGCCATGGCCTCTCATGTTAGCTACACTCCATGGGCCCAGTGAAATGGTCATCTCTCCAGCATGCTCTCCATGAGTGCATGAGACAGGGCCTTCACAGAAGTGAGACCTAAACTACTAGAAGAAGTCTGGTTACTACTCTCACTGGGTTCAGATCCAAATGCAAGACTCATGTCTGACCTAGCTTTTCCCACAAGAACTATAGAGGTCTTTTTTTAAAAAATACATTGGAGGTATTAGATACTGATGGTGCAAGTGTAACTGCCCAGATAGACAACTAGATAATATCAGGAGTTAAACTAAGGGAATGAGGTCAGGAAGCTTCCTCTCTTTGGACTGGATAAACAGCCCTCTCCTTCCTTATTGGCTGGTGTAGTTAGAGCTCCTCCTCCTTTTTCATTCTATTTTAACTGCTGGACAATATCTCCCCTTTGGAATGTCTCCGGCACCACATCCTTGCTTCTTTCACTACTTCCTTTGTTTGCATCGCTCCACATAGGGTGACCGGACAGCAAGTGTGAAAAATCGGGACAGGGGCTGGGGGGTAATAGGAGCCTGTGTAAGAGAGAGACCCAAAATTGGGACTGTCCCTATAAAATCAGGACATCTGGTCACCCTACCACAGGGTGGAAATTCCAAGCCTTTCTGAAGTAGCTCCCAGCTCCACAAAGAGCAGCTGACTTGGTGCACACCTCATCGCCCTTTGCTTAAGCAACGAGAGAAAATGCAATGCAATTCAACCTCTTCTACTATTCCACGTAACGCTGGTTTTGAATGCTCCCTAGAAGGTTACAAACATAATATTCCCAACTCTCCCTGCATTTTGGAACGGGTTTTGCAGACCTGTCAACTCTCACGAATTGCTTGCGAGAGGTACTAGCGATGCCGGAGTACAATTAAGCCTTGCTCACGATAGAACTCAAATGTCAGGATTTTTTCCCCAGCCGCGGCACATTCTTAAAACTTATTTCCAGTCAAACCCCACCCTAAATAAAGGAATGTGATTTCTCCACCAGGCAGTTACTTTTAAAGTACTTCGAAAGACCATGAGAATTCAGCTACATGTCGGATAAACAAAGCTATCGAGCTAACAAGTGGTGGGGAGGGAAAGAGACAGCGTGGCTACACCCCAGCAGGGAAGAGAAACTTCATCTGAGATATAAAGAAGGGAAGGAGGGCCTGGCAAACCTCAAATAAGCAATTGAATAAACTGAAAAAAAATCCTGACATTTGAGAGTTCTAAGAGTGAGTCTTAATTTTACTTAGAAATTCTGTCAGCTCCCCCAGGTGTGGCCAGGTCTCCAGGGGTCAGCCTGGGGCAGCAGCTCCCCTGCCAGCCTGGGAAGTGGGGGAGGGGACCCCACGGCAGCCCCCACAGTAGGGTTGCCAACCCTCCAGGATTGGCCTGGAATCTCCCGGAATCAGCATCGATCTCCCGGTGACTATTGAAAGCAATCCTGGAGATTTGAATAGGATATTTTAAGAAAATGACTTATGTCATGTTGGAAAAAAAATATCTCCTGGAATAGCTTTCAGTCAGAGCTGGCAACCCTACCCCTCAGCCCTGGCGAGGGGGAAGAACCCTAAGGAGAAGAGGTGAGGCTGGGGGCTGCAGTGAGATGGGTGATGGCCGATGGGTTGGGTGGGGGGGCTGTATTGATGGTGGGTTCTGAGCAGATAGGGTGAGTGCTGGGTGGGTCAATTGAGGGCAGTGGGGTTTGAAGGGTAGGGGGCTGAACTGGTGGGGTGGTGATGATGGAGGCTGTGGGACTGAACTGAGCAGGGGCTGAATTGAGGGGAGTTGGGTGAAGAGAGAACTGATGAGGGTCTGGGAGACAGGGGGACTGGGCAGGATACAGGCAGATGTGGGGATGAGCGCTCTTACAGCAGGGGCCAAAATCACCTTATCTAGTTCATGTGGGAGAGCGAGTGACACTAATTGTCACATGCACACACCCTGGGGATGGGCAGTGGGAGACGGATCCAAAAAGTCAAGAAATTGACCGAAAAGCACAATGTAATCTTTTTTTAAAATGTCATGATTTTTTGTGGGGGTCCGTCT
Source organism: Macrochelys suwanniensis (assembly GCA_033296515.1). NCBI lineage: Eukaryota > Metazoa > Chordata > Testudines > Chelydridae > Macrochelys > Macrochelys suwanniensis. The sequence goes on along the minus strand of CM065781.1, from coordinate 12,343,940 downwards.
GACTCGTGACTTTTGATCTCTTGAAGTTGGCAATACTGGTTTTGTGACTAACTGGGGGACATGAAACATACTAGAGCCAGTTGTTTCAGACAATTTTGTCTTTGCATTGGTGATCTCTGTGTAATCCCATTGAGTAATGCAAACACACTATGCCTTCTTGCACTGGCCCATCACAACAATTATCATAATTCAGAGGCTTTTACAGCCCTGATCTTGAGAAATGATTATGGAAAAAAAAAAGCTAAAACCTTGTGTAGCAACCTGGTGTATTAGGAATTTTTATTTGGATTTACTTTCATCTACTGTTTTTCCAAACACAAATTGGCTTGGTGATGCCACAAAACCAGACTGAGTGACCAGTTCATTACTGTTGATTATATCTCATTATTTCATCTAGGTTTCAATTAAATACATCACTGATGAGAAAAATAACCCCACGAAAGCAAGAGATGCATCCAAGCAACACTACATTCTATACCATGTCCAACTATTCTAAGACCCAGAAAGAAAGGGGGGATTTTTATTACCGTTAACACAATAAAGGAAGGCAAAGTGACCAATTATGGTAATATAATTTAGCAAAATAATGTAGGATTATTAGACTTTCCAGAAAGACGTCAGTTCGCTATTCCTACCCCACATTCATCTGGGATATTTTCCCTTTTCCTGGGGCCAAGTTTTGCTATGATATATATATATATATATATATATATATATATATATATATATATATATATATATATATATATATATATATATATATATATATTAAAAAAAATCACACTTTTCCTTCTGTAAATGAAGCCCTTGTTTGCAACTGCCCTAGGTGCTCATAATTTTACTGGTTCTATACTAAGAAGCTGGGTTTACTGTGAATTCCTGCCTTGTGGCTATCTGGTTTACAAAAGTAAATACATTTTCTGAGCCAGCCAGGCCTCATGGTGCCCAGAATCCCATGTGGAATAAGACAGCCTATAGGAGGAAGCTTTGAAACGCTAGTTGTTTTTTTTTTAAAAAAAAACCCATGCTTCTGAGGGCAGCAAAACACAAATGTGCTTTTGTGTCATATTTACTGTACATGATGGATCCAATGCATAAAAGCTGCATTGAACATTTGCTGAGGGGGATGGTCTCCCCCTTAATATGTGCAGAATGCAATGGAAAGTAGATGTGGTTGCTATTTACTAAATCCCTTGTACCCTCCATACAGGTGGCTACATAAAGACTAAACACTCAAGGGCAAAGGGAAAAGCAGCCAAGAAAGTAACTTTCCTGGCTCAGATGCACTTATTTTAAAAAATAAATAAATAAAAAACAACATTGCGTGACAGCCCAGACCCCTCCCCCCACATCCCCACTTTCCTGTGCGTTTCATTAAAAGTCACTGCAGTGTTTAGCACAGCAACCATGGCCAGATACGCTACAGATGTGTCCTCTGACACGCAGCGTGTTCTTCTGAAGAGTCTACTTTCTTAAGCAAACACACAGTCATTCTTTAAAGGATTTCTAACATTGTTTCCGAGACACATTATATTCATTTTTTAAAAATGTCAAGTAGAGATGGACCCAAACCAGAATCATAGCTCCTGAATCCAGAACGTTGGGGTTCAAATTTAAAGTGCCCCCTAGCTCCAGGAGTCCGGCTGGCAAAACTAAAGTCCTAAGCACTAAGGTTTTGCCCAAGTGAAGACATCATCCATAGTTTGGCCATTCTTTCCCCACCCCCTTCTTGTTCTTGCTGGACCAAATTGTCCCCAGAGCAGAAGAGACCCTCAGAGAGACCAGGAAGGCCACAAGTGTTTCCTGAATAATCCTTCTCTCCTCCCAATGGGAGAGAAAAAAGAGAATGGTTAGAAACCTCCTCCTACAACAGGATGTCCTCAGATCTGTGAGGAATTCACCCACCGCTCAGGGCACCCGCAGAGAAAAGTGGTAGGTTGCCCAAAGGCTTAACACCACCACACCACTACCTGACCCCACCCTCAATAGCTAACCGGTGACTGCTCCCCCATACCCAACACCCCTATGTTATCAAGGAGGGAAACTCATAAGCACAGATGATAACATGGACAGTAACCATCTCCCCTCCGACACCATCCTGCCTTCATCCTCACACTCTGGCAAGCTGCTGTGGAGTGGGGATGGAGGGACCGTCACAGAATCAGGGGAAGGAAAGGAAGCCTTGGGAGGGAAACTTGCTACTATTCTCCTCCTTTGTACCCCTTTTGGCACCTCTCTGCTTTGGAGCCACGTGGCCCAGCGGATTGAACACTGCAGTGGGAGTCAAGATAGGGATTCTCTGCCAGCGACTTGCTGTGACACCGGGAAGCCACATGCCCTCTCTGCTACAGTTGCCCCTTCTGTAAAATGGGGCTAATGAGGCTTGGAAAAATGTCACATGCTTCCAGATACAGAATTGAAGCCCCAAAAGTATTTACATGCTGCTCTTCACCACCACAGCTGAGCAACTGTTCAGACGTCTTAACAGCAAAATACCCTGTTTCTTAAAGGTCATTCTAATGAGCTTCCATTTTCTATTTATCTCAAATATTTCTTTTTACCATGAGCACCTCAATCTTTATCATATGTATTTAGCCTCATAACACCCATGTGAGGTAGGGAAGTACTCTCATTCCTATCTTATAGAGGGGGAACTAAGGCACACAGTGTAGAGATATGTTTGTAGAATATAATTTAGAGATGCTCCCCTAGAAAGGATAGTAGTATGAACGTAGGACTTTGGAGATGTGCCCTGGAGGTGGGGGTTGGGAACACTATATGGCTGTATGCACGCTCCCCAGTTTGTTTTATTCATTTCTCATTCACTGGTTTGTTATTTAATGAACCCCCAAGGTCATCACATGGTGTCAGAATTGCTGAATGGGAGGGAAAGCGCAGTCATTTTGAAGTTAACTCCTGTGTTTGCAACTGAAAGCAGAGGCCAAGGGAGGCACCAGAGAAGCACATGGTGCACCAGGCACAGAGGCTTTTGCATCTATTTAGTAAGCACAATAGTAGCTTGACTAGCTTAAGAAGGGGAAAAATGCCAAAGATATATTGCAACCTCCATCCAGTCTGCAATTGTCAGGCAATGCTGCAGAGACAGATTTGAATTGTATTTAGCAGCCATAGGGAGAGAGGAGAATAAATGATAAAGTGAAATCAATCAATCAATCTTTTTGCATGTTGTGGGGGAGGAAGCACTGAATATTTACAACTTTAAGTCTGAAGAAGGTGAAGCATGAAGTAAAGCAAAATAGTGCTAAATTTGAGGAACATTGCGTGCCAAAAAGGAATGAAACCAGAGAAGACTTTAGAAACAGAGATACACACCTATGTCGATTTGATTGTGAAGTCAATCCCCATAGCGAACAGGAAACTGCAACAAATAAGAAAGGAAACAGAGAAAGATGAATCGTTGGGAATCATTAAAGAAGTGAAAATTAAAGAGTGGCTGTAACTGGGTACCCACAGCACCCCTCCGGTTTTAGCTCCTTGGTCCCTCTCCTTTGGGAATCAGGGACACTTCAGCCTGGTGCAACACCCATGTTCTTTACTTGTGATCAGTTTCCCACCACCAGTTTCCATCTGCTTGGCCTGGCCAGCAACAGACTAGGAGGCATCTACTCCCTCTGAGTCTGACCTCCTTCTCTTAGTCTCTGTACCCCTGTTGCTCACTTCCTTCCAGCCTTTATAGCTCCTTCTAATGAGGCTGGAAGGTGTGGTCAGTTACCAGGCAAACATAGGGTGGTTCACCCAGCCCCATTCTCCCTGATTGTGGCAGGAGCTGGTTAAGGGCTTCTCCAGCAGGCCCCTGCCACAGTAGCCCGAAGAAATAAGTAGTTACTGTCCAAGTATAAGAGACTACTGTAACAGACATGATCTTACTGTGATTTTCAAGGGCAGTAAGGTTCTAATTCCAACGAGCCACCGAAAAGAAATGCGACAGAAGATCCATGAGGGTCATTTAGGAATTGAGAAGTGCAAACAATGAGCACGAGAGGTGTTGTACTGGCCACGGATCAATCACGACATTAGTAATGTGGTAGGAAACTGCTTTTCATGCTTGAAATACAAACCATGCCAACAGGCAGAGCAACTGAGACCTCATCCAATTCCACAAAAGCCTTATGAGAAGGTCGGCACTGACTTGTTTACGAGGCAATCAAAGGCTATTTAATAGTCACAGATTGCAAATGTCTGGATACAGAGAATAATACACTGCACAGTACTAACAGTAAGTCAGTGATAGCCAGAATGAAGGGAATTTTCTCCAGACGTGGAATTTCAGATGAAGTCTTTAGTGATAATGGGCCACAATTTTCCAGTGCAGATTTTAGGCCATTTGCCATAGACTGGGATTTCAGTTAAAGGTGCCTGTACTACTCAGGTGGCTGTGGCAAGCATTCTAGACAGTGGAGCCTGATTATAAGAGGATTTTTTAAGAATGTGCTTTCCGTGCCATCATTTCATCGTTGCTGTGGGAAAGCAGCAACGCTGACATGTTTGTCAACACAACAGTTATTACTGTTGCTCTTTCTCTTCTGGAATTTTGCATGTGCTCAGGACACTTCCCAGCTGTTTATATTTTTCTCTATTGTTAGATTCACCAGTTATGCTTGTCAGCGCGCACACAGAGAGAGGAGAGAGAGAGAGCGCGTGCGCCAGGCAGCATAATCAACCCACTATTTTCTGATGTATAATGAAGAGTCCCTACTGTTTCAGGCTCCTAGATCTGAAATTAAATTACACATTAGCCACAGCAGAGTGCTGATCAGGACATACTGTAACCCGCAGAACAAATCAAATCGCAGAAAGCTTTGAAATTTACTCTTAATCACCCATGCTCACACCCCAGAAGTCCTCATTTTTTAAAGGCATGAATCTATTTTAACAATAAACAAATGTTCTTCAGATTACAGGGCTATATTGAACTGCTGCAAACAGAATCTTGTTACACTAGGCAAAAATCAATTAATGTGGTGTAGAGAGCAGTCTTCTACAGGGCAAGAAGCTGGACTTGGTGACCTCGTTCAGTGGTTTTCAACCAGGGGTATGCGTACTCCTGGGGATACACAGAGGTCTTCCATGGGGTACATCAGCTCATCTAGATATTTGTCGAGTTTTACAACAGGCTACAGAAAAAGCACTAGTGAAGTCAGTACAAACTAAAATTTCATACAGACAATGACTTGTTCATACTGCTCTATATACTATACACTGAAAAGCAAGTACATTTTATAATGACATGGTAAAAATGAGAAAGCAAGCAATTTTTCAATAACAGAGTACTGTGACACTTGTATTTTTATGGCTGATTTTGCAAGGAAGTCGTTTTTAAGTGAGGCGAAACTTGGGGGTAAGCAAGACATATCAGACTCCTGGAAGGGGGACAGTAATCTGGAAAGATTGAGCGCCACTGACCTAGTTTACCTTTTCCACCCCCAGTAGCCAGGACTGTGAATTAAGGTCCTCATCCTGCAAACACTTAAGCACATAGGGAGGGATAGCTCAGTGGTTTGAGCATTGGCCTGCTAAACCCAGCGTTGTGAGTTCAATCCTTGAGGGGGCCATTTAGGGATCTGGGGCAAAAATCTGTCAGGGGACAGTACTTGGTCCTGCTAGTGAAGGCAGGGGACTGGACTTGATGACCTTGAAAGGTCCTTCCAGTTCTAGGAGATTGGCATATCTCCATTTATTTATTTTATAACTTTAAGCAAGTGAACAGTGCCATTAATCAGGGACTGACATCAATGGGGCCAGGCTATCATCCATAGGGTATGTGTTATAGTGATTTTTCCATTTAAATTACCAAAGACGCTTCAGCCATTTCCCTTTGGAGGTGATTCTGCGCTTTTATAGTCTCACTATTCGTTACCTGTATGGATATTTGTTCACTGAAATAGTGGAAGTTGAACAAATAGAAGCTGATTTCAAGCTTGCTTGAACTAGAGGACCAATGCCTACCTAAATATTTGAATTAGTATTTTATTTTTACCCTTTTCTAGCAAACGCTGGGATTATCCTCCTTGTTTCAAGCACCGTATGGCTAGTAGGAAAAAATTATGACCAGTGTGTGCTTGGACTACGTCACTATTGAATGATTTTTAAACATGTCATTTGGCATATCAGGACAGAGGTTTGTTCTGCAGCCCCTGTAATTCTGCCATAGACCCAGGAACATCCAACGGAAATGGGAAAGAAGAGAGATTAGTTATCATCTCTCTCACATTGCCGTTGTAATTATGTCTCTCATGAGCTTACCCAGCACAACAACCAGATATTTCCAAACAACACTGCAAGTATTACTCATAGTCAAGAGTCACCGCTCCTGCTGAGGTTCTTCCTAGGGCCATATTACTGTCTGGGAAGTGTGTAAATGCAATACGAGTTGAGTTTCACGGAGATTATCAATCTAGTCCAGCTGTCTGGCTCTTTATTGTACACTGGGGGAATAGAGCAGTGATCCTATAGCTATGGCCAGAGTCACACATGCTTGGAGAGTCAGACCCTCAGGATGTTCCAGCCGGTGATTTATAGATCTTTGCAAAGAATTATGGTTCTCACTGATGAGCTAGGGCAGTTACAGTAAAACCACTAACTCTACAATGAAAGGGCTTTTATATGCTTAATAACGGTGGCAGTTATGGCTGCCAATTTTGCACAATTCGCTTTCAAGCATGAGAGCAGCACAAACTGGTTTAAGACGATTTCTGAATGATGAATGGCAACTTGAAAGGTTTCCAGTGCAACATAATTATATTGCATTAATGTGCAATACACAATGGTCTATATGTATCTCAGTGGGGATTTGCGGGCATCGTTCCAAGTAGACTCCAATGGGAGCCATGCTCACAAATCCCAGCAGCCTGAAATGCAAATAGATCCCATATTCATTCCTGAATTACTGGCGTATGGAATTGTGTGTTAGAGATTTGGGATCACATTCACCACTGGCGTAAGGCAGCATAGTTGTATTGACTTCAGTGAACAAGGCCCGTTTTCTTTTTCCCCTCATTCATAGATTCATAGATTCTAGGGCTGGAAGGGACCTCGAGAGGTCATCGAGTCCAGCCCCCTGCCCTCATGGCAGGACCAATTACTGTCTAGACCATCCCTGATAGACATTTATCTAACCTACTCTTAAATATCTCCAGAGATGGAGATTCCACAACCTCCCTGGGCAGTTTATTCCAGTGTTTAACCACCCTGACAGTTAGGAACTTTTTCCTAATGTCCACCCTAAACCTCCCTTGCTGCAGTTTAAGCCCATTGCTTCTTGTTCTATCCTCAGAGGCTAAGATGAACAAGTTTTCTCCCTCCTCCTTATGACACCCTTTTAGATACCTGAAGACCGCTATCATGTCCCCTCTCAGTCTTCTCTTTTCCAAACTAAACAAACCCAATTCCTTCAGCCTTCCTTCATAGGTCATGTTCTCTAGACCCTTAATCATTCTTGTTGCTCTTCTCTGGACCCTCTCCAATTTCTCCACATCTTTCTTGAAATGCGGTGCCCAGAACTGGACACAATACTCCAGTTGAGGCCTAACCAGTGCAGAGTAGAGCGGAAGAATGACTTCTCGTGTCTTGCTCACAACACACCTGTTAATGCAGCTCAGAATCAAGTTTGCTTTTTTTGCAACAGCATCACACTGTTGACTCATATTTAGCATTGGTCCACTGTATTTTGCTATTGCTAATGTAGGCACACCTTAACCTTTAGTTTGCCTCTGGGTGACTAACGAGCTTCCTACAGCTTTATATGAAGATAGCATATTGAATAAAAAAAAGAAATCCACCTTTTAGTTTTGAGCAAGATAAGCGAGCAAAAATGCTGATCAAGAGATTTAATTTAATCATGCCAAGCCCAGTTCAGTGGCCTTGGTTTTTTTCAACATCAGTCAATCTCATTCGACCCACCAATTCATTGCAATCCTCCAGAATGATTCTCTCTCTACCTAGACAGCTCTGACACCTTTACTAAGCAGAGAATCCAAACTATTTTTAGTAATAAAGACTGAAATAGCCGAGTTCAAAATTCACATAATTTTGACCAGTGTTTGAACATCCCAAAAATTTAGGGATGTTTAGATCCGGCCTTTGTAAATATTAGACACCCAGACCCCATATTTACAGGCACATTATTACTACACTCATGAGAAATGGCACAATTCCACAGCCTGGGTCAGATTTCAAACATCCCCCAAAGTTCAATGACATTTGGATCTGCAATTTTCATTTGGGTTCATCTTTAATTTATAGCACGATTTCTACTCGCTCTGTACCAGAGGAATGTTTTTAGGCCTTGTATCATGTCAATCGGCTGGAATTCTCCTCCTGTCAAAGAATGCAGACATTGTTATTAAAAATAGCAATAATCTTCCCCTGCTTATGAATGAGGAATACAGATGGCATTTTATGATTGCAGTATCTCTCTATTCTTTTAATTCCAGGTTTTATTTCCTATTTCAACTTGCTTCACTGTTTAGTAAAGCCCCACTCCGGCTATAAAATTGACTGAACCTTCCCTCCCACCCCATATGGTGGAATGCCTGGGCAAAAGAAAGAAAAAGCCAATTGCAGCCAGCAAAGTTTCTTCTTCAAGGGCTAGCACTTCTAGCGCCCAAGTAAAACAAGTTACAGTAAGAATCAAGGGATGGTTGTCAGTGACAAGGATGAGGACAGTCATTCCAAGTGGTTAGAGCGGGAGTCAATGTTCAGAAATCAGAGTCAGATGCCTGAGTCAAGAGTCAGAGCCAAAGTCATAAATCAGAGCAGAGGATCACAGCGCATCACCTGGAATGAAGTCAAGCTGGATCAGAGGCAAGAACAGGGCTAGGAACAGGACAGGAGCAATCCCAGCTGTGGTCAAATGCTTTGAGCAGCCACAGAACTGCTGCTGCTGCTGCTGCTCTTGGGCTTAAGAGCTGGTCTGCTGACTCTTCCCATAAGCAGGCAGTGTAGCCAAGCAGGCAGCCTACTACAGGCCAGGTGGGCTGGTTAGGTTATCCGGAGACTGGCTCTGCTGCAGGACCCGATGTGACATTCTGTACCTTGTGGGAGCGCTCTGTAACCCACATATTCCTCATTTTTATATATAATTGTGATCTTGCATATAAAGCAGGCCGTGTGAGGTATCAGGAGAAAGGTTATGATCTGCGGAAAGTCATTTTTCTAGCCATATATGTATATCCTTAATGCATATGAAGTTATCCGAATTGTGTTGTATGGTTGTCATTAAAACATGCCGTAAGTTGGGGAATCAGCCCAGATATTGGCTCCCCAGAGAGAACAGCAAGGAGAGTAGCCAACGCCCGGGTGGATGTCAAACAACCCATCAACAGCCATTGTCCAGCCAGGGAGCTACAATGCAATGACTCACCTGCATGAGGCCACACCAAGGGAATTGCTCAACCTTGCCTGTGGATTCAGCAATGCCCACCAGACATGCCTGGACTTGTGTTCTCCGAACACATGGGGCTGAGGGTATAAAACAGAACACAGGGGCCCCATGCTTGGCCTTTCTCCTGCCCCCACTTATGCTGCAAGCAACAAGGACACTGAGAAGATTTAAGACACCAACAGAGGAGACTGGCCCAGGTTTCAAGGGTGAAATCTGCGTACTATGAACTTCAATATCCAGTAAGGTAAGAAAAACTGCTTAAGCTAGATGTTGCCCAGTCTAATAGGGTTGAGAGCTTAGACTGCGGGTTTATATTTTATTTTCCTTTGGTAACGAACTCTGACTTTTTGCCTATCGCTTATAATCACTTAAAATCTATCTTCTGTAGTCAATACATTTGTTTACCTGTTTATCTCTATCAGTGAGTTTGCCTGAAGTGTTTGGTAATCTTCTCAGGTTTTGCAAAGGCTGGTGTATGTCCACTTTCCATTGATGAAGTAGTGAACCAATTAATAAATGTGCATGGCTCATCATGACTGGGGCTGCAATGAGGAGAAAGATAGGCCAGTGGTTAGAGTGCTAGCCTTTGATGTGGGAGACATGGGTATGTTAGGGACAATCTGGCCCCTAGGACACGTTTGGGGTTCAGCCCGGTACTATAACTCCACGGTTTGGTGCCTAAAGTAGGTAAACTGTGCCTACAGCCCTTCCCCTGAGTACCAGCAGAAGGGAAGGAGGAAGCTGAGCTGGCATTAATCCCTTGTTTACTGGGGACCAAGTTAGTATCCCTGCACCTTCTCTCAAACATTGTGAGCCAGCACCATGTCCTGCTTGCCTTGGTCACATGAGTAGTCCTTCTGGCTTCATGGAGACTGTTTGCCGAGGACAAGCAGCATGCAGCCTTTGGGTGGTAACAGAACTTAGTACCCCTGAAGGATTCTTTTCACAGCCTGTCTCCACTCCACGTTTTGTTTAAAACAATCTCCACAAGGCACTTATTTTCCAGACCGGTCAGAACCCCACTGCTGAGACACTGGCTGGAATCAGGGAGGGGTCACACGGGGTTAGCTTATCTCTCAATAGAATTGATATAAGGTAAGGTGACACTGAATTAAAAACTTAAAACAATAATTCCCAAATTCACTCTGAATAGAGCAAAACAAAAAAAAATTCAATGGCTTTTTTAATCTCTCCCCATTTGGGACCAGGAACATGTAATGCCACCAGCCTCCCTTTTATTTGTCTGCACAAGAGCCGATCAGTACTTCCCAAGTGAGAGTCATGCTGGGCGGAGAAGCTAAACCAAGTGCCTGTAGCATCTCTCTGATGGCTGGCCAAAGAAAAGTTAGATCTCCCATGGCACTGTGACAAGAGGAGGTGATCTATAACCCTAGACTTCTGGCCAACATTCTTCCTCTCAATTAAATGTCCAAGGCTATGAACTACCACTCAGGATATAACGACTACCACATTTGCTTTATATAGCTACTCTATGCCTAGTATTAACTCATTGCTTTGTGAAGTGCTTTAGGAGAAAGGGTAGTCTTGATGTTAAGGCAGTGGAGGTCTGAGTTCAATTTCTACCTCTGCCACAGACTTCCTTATGACACTGGGCAGGTCACTTAATCTCTCTTTGCCTGAGGTCCACACTGAAAATGGAAATGACAATACCTCCTTTCCCCATCCTTTGCCTGTCTATTTATAGCGTAAGCTCTACAGGGACCATCTCTTACTACGCGTAGATACAGTATGTAGTACACAGTGGGTCCCAGCTCTTAACTGAGGGCTCCTGGAGCCACAGTAATATTCATAATATCATGTGTGTGCAAGGAGATTTGATTTACATTGTCCCTATGATGTTTGTATTGAGCGAAGTAACATAAGCCACTTTTGATCTATTCCTACACCAGTAAATCCCCATGGCCTCGCTCATGCATCTTTGAACAGTGTTCTGTAAATTTAGTTCCTTGATAGTAATAAAGCCATTCCTTCCAAACGGAGTACATTCTGCATCAGACTCACACATACAGGTATGCTTTGGCTTGTTTAACTGTACAAACCAGTGCTTCCAGGAGAGTGGAGGGGATTAGCAATAAACAACAAGAGATTTTTTTTACTGCCAGCTCACTGGTTCAAATCCTACCCAGGTCACCAGTGACCAAAATGTGTTACTATCTAATGGCTGTTGGTGACGTATGGAGGCAAGCGAGTTGGTGGACTCTGACCATTTTTTGTGTGGACAAGTGCCCACATCACATAAAAAATTGTCATGTTTTGCACCACTGCTGGAAGACCAAGCAGAGAAGCAAAGGCTTAAATAGGCGTGGAGACTGAAGGGCCTTCTCCTGCCTAGCAATAGTCCCTTCAGGGCAAGAGTGAGGCACAGTAGTGAAGCTGTCTGGGAAAAACAATTGCTGTTGGCCAGACTCTCCTTGTTAAGGAGATGCAGAGAGGACTTCAGGTACCGGTGTTGTCAATCTGGCCCTTCTTACCAACACAGGACCCAGGCTGAGTAGCATTTTACTCAGTGTAGTGAATGGAACTGCGCCTGGAGTAAAGTACCACTTAACATGAGTTAAGAGTAGCAGAATCTGGTCTTAATTTTAGATGCAGACTCTAGACTCAAATGCCAAAGACTTGTCATGCCTCAAAGTGTCCTCCACAAGGATAGAGTCTCTATATGGAGTTAAAACAGATGCTGTTTTGGAAAGTCTGCCAACAATGGCTGTGTATTTTTCTACCACTGCCAGGAGGAAGCAGCTAAAAAGCCCCACATTCAAGAGTCTAAAAAACATCATGCAAGGAAAAATGAATTGCTATTGGCATGTGCATATCTATGGAGGGCAACGGAGGAGGCGGCTCCTATCGTATGCCATGTTAGTGACATGTTTACGTGGACCATTTGATTACTCAGCTCTTCCCTCCAAACAAACAAACAACCCTGGATTTGGGGCCAGAGGCAATCAATATGAAATCTGGAAAACAAAGCACTCACTGTTTGAAAAATTGCATTGTGCTTTATTATCTGTAACTACACCTCCACCTCTGCCTGGTTAAAAGAGTCCATCTCAAGCATAATGATTCTGCATTTTAAGTTAACTTTTTTCACCATGTCTTACAATACACACCTATTTTTGGTTTGCAAACAATGAGTTCATAAACTGAAATGCAAAACCTAGGTCAAATTCTGCCCTCAGCTGCACCTGCATAAATACAGACTAATGCCAGTTAAGTCAATGGAGTTAATCGGGATATATACGTCAGTATAGCCGAGCTGAATTTGGCCCTTTAACATTTGGTTCCTTAAAAGCAACCCACAAAGGGGAAAATGAAGTTTGGGTTTGTGTCCTTTTTGTTGTTGTTCTTACAATGTGGGTGGATATAGGGCAGTCTCATGCTTTTTTAAACAACCTAGCTGTCAGAAATATTACATTCTATCTTGCTGTAAGACTACACAGATTGATGGCTTTTTCAGCCCTGAAGTGATTTGGGTACCGCAGCTTTAACAAAGAGGTTTTCTCCCAAGTATTCTTGCTGTTAACAATCAGGCAAACAGTCTGAATAAAAATAGTTTCTCCTTGCTTGGCATTTCCCAGGTAATCTTCCAGGCAACACTGTGTAGAAAAATAATTGAATCTCTACTGTAAAACCCAAGCAGGAAAAATACGTGGGGAGGGCCAGGTATAAATGATTTATGGTATAAATCAGCATAGCGCCATTAAAAATCAACAGGCTTCCCTCTCCTGCCCCCCGCTTTGGTTTTTAGAAAAACTTTTCAGGCCTTCTATATACACATCATAAAGAAAGAAACAAACGACAAGCCCATTCTTTTTCTTTGCAAGTCACCTTTAAGGAATGTTTTCACTCTCACAAATGTGATGTTCACTGCCCATCTGATTACTAAGGTGCTTGTGTCTCCAGTCAGAGGTCATTCTCAACTGCACTCTGCTCTAGAGGTCTGATTTATCGAAGAAACACACCCATTTAATACAACCAGTGCAAAGCCATAAAAGAACAGATTCCCATAGTGTGCTGCAAGGAGGAAGTTTTCTGCATATATATACACACATACACACACACAGAGAGAGAGAGAGAGAGAGAGAGAGATCAGCCCTCTCGCTTTGGTTTAGTGATGTATTTTGAAGTTTTGTCTCCAGAATACATATGGGTGTCAAAGTAACTTTGGATATATAGGAGATCTATTCCAAGAATAAGATCTCTCTCGAGTTAGACTGTCTGCAGGCAATTCAGACCTCCCACTCACAAAAGATGTGCAATCTGTTCCAAGTCAAGCAGTTCAGATCAGCGCACAAGCGATCTGCACAAATTATGGGAGCTTGGCATCCATCAGAAATGTCCAGCACACGTGTGGTGACACTGCTCATTCTGCCTAGGGCCATTCAAAGGTAGGTGAGGCAGAGTTGGGACACAGCAAGGTTTGAAACAGTCTAATCTTCATCTCAGCACACTGTGCATTTGCAGAGTGTGAGGAAAGCATTTTGAATTTCACATGCATTCCACAGAGTTCCCTAGGGTCCTGAATGCTTTAATTTATTCACTTTGCGACATGTGTATGTTGTTCTTAAATAACTACACTGTATTACTTTTCCTTTCTTGTGTCCAACTGGCTGTGTTCTCAGCTAGCTATCCAGAATCCAGTATAATCTCCTTTAGCTTTCATATCGCCTACTAGTTTAGGATCTTTGATCAATTCTCAGTAAAGCCTCTGGATGTAGCCTGCCCAGGTAATTAACCAGGTACTTTTGTACTCCTGGGGGAATTCTGTGGCAAAAAAATTAAAAATGTTGCAAAATTCTGCATATTTTAATCAAAATAACACAAGATAATCATGCCAATTTCGATAATTTATTTCAACACACCTGTCAGCAAGTAGATCTGTAACAACACAGACAACGAAAAAGAGTCCCCCCAGGAGTAGAGAGTTTAAGAAACCCCTGTGCCCACATGGATCCTTACTGCAGGATCAAGGTATGAATCACCCTAAAGTAGGCTAGATGAGGAAGAAGGCAGAGAGAGCAGTTTAGGCAGTTGAGAGAATGCATTAGCTTAGTGGGGTCGGTCGCCAGTCTCTTCCCAGGGAAAGGTGAGGGTGCTCCCTGCTTCTCGGAGGGCAAAGGGATCCCAAGACCCACTTAGCTGCTCTTAGCCCCCCACCCTTCTTCAGCTCCCCCTCCCTCAGGATCCTTCCCCCAGGGACTGTTCCCCCTCAGCTGCTCCTCCCACGCTCACTGCCCCTGCCCTCAGGGCACAGCCCTAGGCCCTCACCACCTCTCCCTTTGCTGGGAGATTAAGGACCCTTTCCTACCCCATTAGCCCCCACCCCCCCACTCCAGGCTCCAACACCCCCTCCCACCACTGGGAACCCTCTGCTTCTCCTCCCACCCCCACCGAGTCCCCCCTGCTCCCTCCCACCCTCACCACAGGGTACCCTATGCTCCCACCACCACCACTGGGGACTCTGTGCTCCCCACTCCCACATCCCCAGAGGCCCTAGTGCCACGGAGGAAATGGACCATGTGAGCCGCAGCCAGAGAACCCTGACTCCTGGAGGAGGGGACCTGGCTGCACAACGCTGCAGGTAAGAGCTGGGGCATGTGCCACGAGCAGACCTCTGGTGCAAAACCTGGGGGTGGCAGGTGTTCCCCCCCCCCCGCCCTCCCTAAATGGGACCCCGACCCAGACTCCCCACAGCTACTTATGATAGCCCTATGCCTCTGCAGGGCAGGTGCAGTGACGTGGGGCAAGGGGCCCACAGTGGGGCTGCCTCCCAGTGGAGAGCACAGGTCACTGGCTGCACAGAGGTGGAGGATCCCCCTGCAGCCCCCCTACCCCACCGCCAGGACATATACTCAGCAGTGAGGCAGCACCCGACCTTGACACAGCCCCAGGGGTGGGCCTACCCCATGCTTGCCCCAGAAACACCCTGGGACCCTGTCATTCCATGCCAGGCCAACCACGCTAGTGAGTGAGAGGGGACAGAGTCTAGCACGCACGCCCAGCCCCCTCACCCCATACCCCCGGCCGTGATTTAGGTTTCTCCCGGCTGCTCCTGACACCTGAACCGATGCATCCACTAGGGACCTCTGCCAGGGAGGGGTTCGTGACCCCTTTTGTGGCAACCCTTTGCTTCCCCATCAGAATCTTTTATTCTGTGGGGAAACAAACCAAAAAAACCCCCAAACTTTCAAGGGACATGAATTCTGCCTGTGCGCAGTATTTCCTCAGGAGTACTTTAGGGGCACCACAGCAGGTCAGGTTGTAATCATCAGGGTGCAATATGCATCTCTGAAAACACCTCTTTTACAAATGGGTACTTTGGGCTGGGCTAAGGTTCAGTGGAACCTTAGACAGAGTGAAATATGCAGATTCCCCATCTCGCTCCCTGCCTGTGACCTAGGCCTCTGATTGCTGCAGGATCTTCATGATGGCTGAATGAGGACTTGATCCTGCTCCCATTAAAGTCGACGACAAAGCTCCTATTTACTAAAAGTGGTGCAGAACGAAAGGCTGCTGCAGTGTATGCAAATGTTCACCTGGCACTGGCCACTGTCGGAAGACAGGAGACTGGGCTAGGTGGACCTTTGGTCTGACCCAGTAGGGCCGTTCTTATGTTTTTATTCCAAGAATGCACCAAAAGAAATGGAGATAGGAGGTATTAGGAACCCTGCAGCACCAGTGTCAGCCCGTGGATGGACAGGCAAGATGCAGGGTGGATGAGCAAAGAGAAGGGTTTATCATGGGCTGCTGAGAGAGTGGGTGGTCTGACAGCTGCTCGGTTTCTGCTGATGGTCAGCACCTAAACTATGCAGGGGCCCGGTATGCGCAGGACTTTCTCTGACCACAGAAAGCTACGTCTAAGGCTGCCATTATGAATAGCTCTCATTAAAGGAGGTGTCCTACCAATTCCAAAATCAACGGGAGTAAAGTAGCAGTGCAAGCAGGATCTGTTGCTTCTACAAACAAGCAGGTAAAGCATTTTATGTTCCCAGTAAGTCAAACAACAAAAAAAGGTCTTTCCTGTTCTGCAGAAGATCACAAATGAGCCGGAACTGGTTTTTCTGTGTGTTGTGGAGAGGAACAAGTTTGGCTTCTCATTTGCTGGCACTCCTTTCAGCAAAGGCTGTGTTTGATGCTTTAATGCTTCTGTAGTGTAGCATTAAATGGAGGAAACCTTCAAAACGGTACCCATAATAATTACCAGCGTATGTAATCTCAACAGGTTTGCACTTCCTGCTCCACGGGAACCAAGCATCGACAAATAACCGGACGCCTTAAAGAAGAAGTAACAAACAATGTGAAGTCTACTTTTCTCTCCGGCCGAGAAGCTGACCTTGCTAAATCAAACAGGTGCCTCCGGGCTCCAGCCACAGACTTACCACGTAGAGAGAGAAAGGGTTTTCTGCAGCAAGACGTAGTGGAAACTGGAGACAGTTTAGCAGATCACAAGTCTGCAGTGTTTGAAAAAGACAGGGAAAGACCTCAGAGGACTTAGCAGTGACTGACACACTCCTGAATCTTTGAAAGAGAAATCTACCACTACTGCAGGCGCACGCAGACAGGGCTGATTGTGTGTTACTGAAAGGAAAGGATTCGTGGGGAATAGTGGAAGGGGCTGAGTAAAAATTGCAGTGTGATGGAGCAGAGCCTCGGGGGCAGATGGTGGCTGGCCTTCCAAGACTGCATAAGGAGAAGAGAGGGCAAAAGCTACATTCACCCTTTCAGACTTTTTATACCTCAATACAGGGACAAGCCAGAGTCCCAGGCCTTGCCTTCTTGGGGCCTTATTTCCCACACTGCAGGATATGAAGAGCTCCACTGAAGTCAATGAAAACTACTTGTATCCTATGCCAGGAGATTTGGGCCCCCAGGGACTGAGCGCGCCAGTACCACCATGAAGGAGCAGTATGGTGAGGGAATGAGCTGGACCCTTTGCTACCTGTCAGGTTTTCACCTGGACAGTCTGAGTTTCGGCTTGTGTGTCCGGGTGCCATTTGACAAGCCCTGATGTCCGTTTCTTTTGGTCTGGGGAAAAAGTGGTACCCCTAAGCGGAAGGAAGGGGGCAACGCAGCTGCAGCCGCCTCTGGGGCTCAGATGTTCGTGCAGCTCGCGGCAGTGTGTGGCCCTGCACAGCTCAGCAGCGTCGGCCATGCTGATGAAGACCCTGGGAGCGATGGGGGCAGGGCCTTGGGAAGAGGTGGAGCAGGGGTGGGGCCACAGAGGTCCGGTTACCAGCCATCAGAAAGGTGGCAACCCTACCCCTTGGGCACTGGTCCGCAGAGATGAGCCAGGGGTAAGTACACCCTGTTAAAGTGTGTCAGCATCGCCCACCCCGGAGCGCATGACCCTCGTGCCCCCTGGAATCATTAGGACGGACTCAGCCAAAATGCTGCCAGGGATACGGCTGGCACATGGCCTCCCAGCATGCCCCATACCCACCACACTACTTCCAAAATTAACTCCCATTACCTACTAGCTCAGCCCTCGCTGCTCCGAGGCATGGGCTCCAACTGCCTCCTCCACTCAGCAAACCGACCCAGCCCCCTTCAATGGAACTCAGATCTCCACCTTCAACCAGGGGGCCAACCCACACAACATTGTTCACTTCTTTTACTTCACAGTCCCCTCCCCCCGCAGTTGCTTGCTGCATCACTAGGAGGACAGGGGCAATAGCCATTACCCTCCTCTCCTCTAGAAGCTTTCCAGGCCTGACCAGCCAGACTCCTCCATAGCTTTTCAGGTGGCAGCCATCTTGCCTGCTTCTGCTCCTCCCCTCCCACATCCAACCTCTGTGGGGCTACCAACATGGTCCGTGCCACTGCACTTCAAGAAAAGGGTCTGTTGGGTTGTGCGGCCTGTTCTCCCTATTCATCTTTCCCCTCCCACAAGCCTAGAGCTGAGAAAAGCCAATCTAACACCTAGTGGATGAGGTTCATTGTCCTACATGGTACTGGGCAGAGTTACCCTGGAAAATCCACCTCTCCCTTCCCCCAGGGGAAACACTACCCATCGCCATGTATGCCACATGGAGCTTGCCTACAAGATGCACTAACGCAGTATGCCGGCTGGCCAGGAGCCCAGGGCCCATTTAACTTCTCCCCATCCCTGATCAGAGTCTCAGTGATGAAGGCGAAAGCAGGCCAGGTAATTAGTTAAATCATCATTTAAAGATGAAGGTCTATCAGTGTCACCCGACACTGACAACATTTACCTTCCTGTCAAAAATGGAACGAGGCCTGGGGAAGGGGCGAGGAGGTGGAGCGGGCAGGTGGGACTTAAAAGCTGAAGATTAGGAAGTTAGAAACAAGTATTTTTAGACAAAACTATCTGAGAACTATCTGCCAAGAAGCATGGTCACTGATGCACAAAGTGCACGGAGCGTGAGAGAGAACAGAGCGCAATGATGATATCAAACAGAGCAAGAGAGGAACAAGCAGCAAAAACAGGAGAAAAGCCCAGAAGTGCCTCAACCACGAGACCATCCTTCCTCTGTTCCTGCTTATTGCCTGCCAAGTTTTTAAAGGAAGGGGAGATGGAGACCAGTCGTTTAGTCCCTTTGTCTAGCTGATCAGCCAGCCAAGCGAGAGGGATGCTTGCAGTGATTACAATCACCGGAGAATAAAACAGAAGCCTCTGTGTAAACACGTATTGTTAGATAGTCGCTTTGCACTTGGTGCCCTGCACTGAGTTCGGCCGGTGCCTACAGCTGAGCCATTCTCAGAAAGCTGTGGAGTGGAATTGGGATTAGCTTTCAGAGCTCCAGTAACCTGCTTAAGCCCTCATGCTGCACTTGCAAAGAGCGATTAGTTTGAGGAACAGTTTTTCCCATTTCATGCCCTTGACTCCACTGCAAAGAATCAGCATTTCATATCCCAGCCGCACACGGCTTCCTTTTCTAACTAACCCCTCCATGTTCCCCCTGAAAAGCTACATATTGTGGATGCAAATTTAATGAGACACTCAGTGCCTCACGATGATGAACTAACTGTTTCAAGAAACTAGAAACTGACCCGAGAGTTATTGCGTCTCTAACCCATTTATTTTCTACAACATTGCATATTTTCAATAGCTGTTCAGCCACATCCTTACCTTTAAACACAGAGCTTCTTTCAGCAGCTCGGGGGGGAGGGCGGAGGGAGAGAATTCAAATATTATTTGAGGGAAATTTCTGACTTGGCTCCAGGGTAACCCAGCTTTTACTTATTTTTAACCAGCTTTTAAAGTCCATCCAGTGAGTCTATACCAAACCCAACAATGCTCCATACCTCCATAGCATGGTTAGAAGGGTAGGCGCACAGTCACTGAACATGCTGGCAAATAATAATCAGTAATAATACCCAGCTCTTATATAGTGCTTCCCCTCCTCCCCTACATAGAAACTTTCCTTAGACATTCTGATAACTATCCTTCCGCAACAGTGACCCTCTGCTCTTGTCTCGCATTGTACCGCCTCTGCTCCAACCAAGGAGGTCAACCATGTCTGGCTCCGAGTGGGCTTGACTGCTCCATGTCTTTTTCCACACTACCTCTGAGGCGTTGAACATTCATCTTATCTAAGGTATTTATATGGCCCCCATCAGCACAGTATCCATGTGCCTCACAATCTTTAATAGATTTATCTTCGCGACATCCCTGTGAGGTAGGGCAGTGCTATTGTCCCCATTTTACAGATGGGGACCTGAAGTGCAGAGAGACTAAGTGACTTGCCCAAAGTCTTCCTGAACAGATCAGTAAAGCCTCTTTCCTCCTTCAAATCCCTCCTCAAGTCCTACCTCTGACCAATCCCGTGGTTCCCAACCTGTGTGGGAAATCCTATGTTTTCAAAAGTGGCCTGTCATTCCAGGTACCCCAATTAAAGATACCTAGAGTTATTGCCGAGTGTCATGGTTTTATCACAAAGGCATCAGTAAGTGGTTTTATTCTTACAGCCCCAGGAGTATTGTGAATGTTTGAGAATCCTAAACTTTCATTATTTAAAAGGTAAATGTCTAGCCCTTGTTGTGGTGAAATACATGAACATGTGACCCAAGTGCACTCAAAAGGCTCAATAACCAGTAGGCAAAGGAAAACGGATATAATCGCTTGATTTTTGCAGCAATCCCGCACCAACCATGAGATTTGCATCCCTCTCTTTAAGCAGCCAGGTTAAATAGAACAGGCAGAATAATAGCCATTACATTAAGTTCTGCTGATGACCAAAGGCTACAAGGCTACCACCATGAGGTGTGACAGTCCGTATAACACATCGGGTGTACATAGCTTGTAGACGTTTGCTGTGGGCTGTACCTTTCAACTGTGTGGTCTCCATGACAGCAGAGCTGGATGCCATTTTGTGTAGTGATACAGCATGCCACATGGGAGAGATACACAAACACCATGCTCTCTTTTGGAGACCTTCCTTTTGTTCTTCCTTGTTTTGTTCTCCTCAATATAAAATCAAGGTCATTCTCACTAGAAAGGCATGGTTGCCCCGTTTATATGGAAAGACATCATAATAATTTCCTTGAGTGTGGAGTCAGAGTCGTACAGGAATTATAAAAAGATCCGGCACAAACATTAACAGAAAAACAAACATTAATATTATTCATCTCAGGTAATGCAAACATTCAATTTTCTAGTAAAAGACAAATTAAAAATCACATTTATTAAACATATTTCCTGCTCTGTTAATAGTCCCCAATGTGATTTTTATTATCTTCTCTTAAGTGGTCATCTCTTTCTGAGCAGCAGTGAGAAAAATTAACCTGCCCAATGAAGACACTTGCAGCATTTTCATATACCACAGCAAAATAAAATAGACGTTCGTGTGGCAGGCTTGTACGATACATGCTAAAACATGTAATTCACTTGAACACCACTGCTAGAAACAAAGGCAGTCGAAAAATTGCTTTTTCAAAAGCACAATGGTGCTACAGCACCACATATACAGAAAGAGCTCTGTCATCCTTTTTTTTTTTTTTAAAGTAAAGCAGTAATTTATCACCACATTATTTCATTGTCTATAGATGCATCTAAGAACCACTTCTTTAAGAGAAGCAGAATTAAAGCAGAATAAATGACCAGCTTGCATTTGCAGCAGGGAACGTAGCGTCAATCTGGTATTTTATTAATATGAAAATGGACCCAGCGTATTGTGACAATGAAGGCAATCGTTTTTGCAAAAAAGTGTCACCGAACGTGAGCAGAATTCAGGTGCTATCTTACAGCGCAAGCCCTTTAATCTCATACTGCCTGGATGTGAAGGTCCCCAGAGAGGTTAGGTGGCTGTAGCCTAATCAGAATCATCTGTGTGTTTCCAAGTGCAAGGACTCTTTTCTGTTAGAGCCTTGAACAAGGTCATTGTTCTGTCCCTGTAATGCATGAATGCACAGCAGCCCTGTCAGACCGCTCATTAGTATTCTATACATTACACGGGTTAAATTTGCCATTTCATTTACAATGCTTCTGTTTGCAGTTTTTCCCCCTCTATATCATAGGCCTCCTCAGAAAAACAGGTGCCATCGATAAGATCTGACAGGCATTTAAACATATTTTGCAACATATTTACAGTAAAACAGCAGAAACTGCCTGTTATGAACCTATTAACTTTCCACCGAGTGGTTTATTCTATGTATGGAAAAAATGAAAGGTGAATTTGAAATTAACGCTGCAAAGACATGCAGGAGGATGGAACATCAGAAACAAAAACATGTTTTAAAAAGGCCGTATCATGTCACATGCATGGATGGGAAAGAGCAGCTTTGGAGCCAGGCCCAGGTTTATACTCTGACTTCAGGGAACTAGTGCAGACATCCAGTTCATTAGGACTTTACTTTAGCTCACTCTACGGTCAGTTCATTAGGGCCCTGATTCAGCAAAGTACATGAACACCCGCTTACATCCATTCCTATTCAGAAAAGCACTTAAATCATTAGCTAAAAATTTTCCATTACTTCAGTGGGAGCAGGATCACTCCGCTAGGCCATAATTCAGGAAAATACTTAAGTATGGGCTTAAATTTAAACACCCCTATTCCTGTTCAGCAGAGCTTGCTGCACATGCTTGCACGAAGGTTGCCAGGCATTCAGTCTTGGTCGGAAAGGGAACCTGTCCGTTCTGGTCAGCACCGTTGACCAGGCCATTAAAAGTCCAGTCGGCGGCACAGCGGGGCTAACGCTCCATGCCTGCCCTGGCTCCACACAGCTCCCCAGAAGCGGCTGGCATGTCCGGCCCCTAGGCGCAGGGATGATCAGGGAAGCTCCATGTGCTGCCCATGCCCCCAGCACCAGCTCTGCAGCTCCCATTGGCCGGGAACTGTGGCCAATGGGAGCTGTGGGGGTGGCGCCTGCATGTGCAGGCAGCGTGCACAGCCACCTGTCTGCACCTCCACCTAGGGGCCGGACATGCCGGCTGCTTCTGGGAGCAGCACGGAGCCAGGGCAGACAGGGAGTCTGCCTTAGCCCGGCTGTGCTGCCAACCAGGAGCCGCCTGAGGTAAGCGCCTCTGAGCTGGAGCCCGCACCCTGAACCCCCTGCCCCAAGTTGGACCCCCCTCCTGCACCCTAACTCCCTCCCAGACCCTGCACCCCAACCCCCTTCCCCAGGTCGGAACCCCCTCCCACACCACAACCCACTGCCCCAGCCCTGAGCCCCCTCCCGCACCCAAATTCCCTCCTGGAGCTCATACCTCTAACCTCCTCCCACACTCCAACCCCTTGGCCCCAAATCTCTCATCCCCAGCCTTACCCCCGAGCCCCAGCTGGAGCCCTCACCCCCTCCTGCACCCCAACCCCTTGCCCCAGCCCAGAGCCCACTTGCACACCCTGAACCCGTCATTTCTGGCCCCACCCCAGAGCCCGCACCCCCAGCTGGAGCCCCCTCCCGCACCCCAACCTCAGTGAAAGCGAGTGTGTGGGTGTGTGGGGGGGGGGAAGAGTGAGCAATGGATGGAGGGTACTGGAGTGAGGGGGCGGGGCCTCAGAGAAGGGGCAGGGCAGGGCAAGGGTGTTTGGTTTTGTGCAATTACAAAGTTGGCAACCCCATCTTGCACATGATTAAGTGCATTGCTGAATTGGAGTTTAGGGGATTGATCTTATTCCCACTGAAGTCCAGGGAAAAATTAGCATTGATTTGAGTGGTACAAGAGCCAGCTGTAGGCACTTACTCTGGAGCTTATTGGTGATTTTTATTGAGGCCTTTATTGACAATATTTAATTGCCATAGAACCACATCCATTTCGCTATGGGTCCAATCCTGCAGGATTGGGCTGTCAGACTGCTTTGCTGTTCTTTGTCTTTTCTGGCAGCAAAATTTAATCCATAGTCATATGGAAGTTATTAGAAGGCAATCTCTTATGTTCCTAGACTATTGTAATAACACAGAAAATATCTTTCCACACATTAGATATGTTGGGGCGATAATTACCCATTGGCTGGCTTGGTTTTAATAAACGTTTTTCTAGTATTTAAAAAAAAAAATCAGTGAAAACAAATTCTGATCCCACCACATAAAAAAGAGAGACGAGAGTCTCAAAGCCTCTGAGCATTTCTTACACAGAACTCCATCAAAAACCATTCTATGAAAAATAAAAGCAACCCAGCTAAGAACACTTTTCCACATAGAATATCAGGGTTAGAAGGGACCTTAGGAGGTCATCTAGTCCAACCCCCTGCTTAGAGCAGGACCAATCACCAATTTTTGCCCCAGATCCCTAAATGGCCCCCTCAAGGATCGAACTCATAACCCTGGGTTTAGCAGGCCAATGCTCAAACCACTGAGCTATCCTTCCCCCACATAAATGATGTGGATTGTAACTGGCCTTTGGAGAAGCACAAGAACATCAGAGCTTTCTCTGTAATGCTGAGCACTGATTACATATCATGCAGTATTTTCAAAATGATAGCTTTCCATATTACAGCATTTGAAATTTGCATAAAAGTGACTGGATCGTGTTGTCTCCTACATGGACTGTATCATGCCAAGGGGATTTGCCCTCTCATGGAAGTAGCAGGGGGTTCAGCCCGCAACACGACTGGATCTTAAGGAAAGGATTCCTGGCTTGGTTCTTGCATCCCCTAAATTATACATCCTCCAGTTTTCATGGAAGCCCTCCTTCTCCTAGATTAGATTAGGACAGGGTAGGTCTCTACAGACTGAGGGTATGTCCAGACTCTACACTGCAAACAAAGGTGTGTTCTTAACTCAGATTAGCTAATTTGGGTTAAAATAGCAGTAAAGACACTGTGATGGGGATCCACTCTCCACACTGGTGCCTCCTGCTAGCCGTTTTGGGGATTAGCTCCGCAGATCGGTACGCCCTCTCCTGATGGTGCCTCGCCCGCCATCACATCTGCTCTCAGACCCATGTCACTCCAAGGACCGCGGGGTCCTCTTCATGACACAGCCCTCTGGCCATGTTACAGTCTGTGCTCTCCCCTTCCGGGGGCCCTGCCGTCAACTATCTGGCCACTTCCCCTAGTGATGAGTAGAGGGACCCAGGCCTGCCCACTACTCCTGGTCCCGGACCAGGGACCCTGAAGATAGCAGCCACATGTTGTGTCCCCTCCAACTACTCAGTATATTCCCCTGGGCCACTTCCCTGCAGCCCCAACACCTTCTTCGCCCTTACCTTATGGCCTCAGCATGCCAGTCCTAGCAGCCAGCCAGGAGCTCCCTCTCGCTCCCCTGTTCCTGCCCAGCACTGCTCTGTCCAAGGTGCTTGCTTCCCTCCCCGTGCAAGGCACCCAGAACTCCCTCCTTGAGCTCTAGGGAGTAACTGCCCCTACTCTGCCCTGTGGCTCTTCTTATATAGGCCTGCTGAGCCCGGATTGGCTGCTCCTCACAGCCTCTCGTCTATTGGCTGCTTCCTATGCAGCCTCCCTAGGGCTCTATTAACCCCTTATATGCCAGTATGCGGCGAATGCCCCATCATAGACACAGCAACTTGGCTTTTAATTTGGGTTGGCAGCTCGAGTTCAACCCCAGGCTCCTTTACAGGCCTTGACTCAAATAGCTAACCCCAGTTGTGTCTTCACTGTTATTTTTAACCCAAGTTGGCTATGTTAGTTAAGAACATATTTCTTCCAGTGCTTTATTCTGCTAAATGGAAGAGTAAGATATGCCCCACTGCATCGTTTTCTTTTGGAGTCAAGAAAATAAGGCCTCTGATCGTGCCACTGCTATCTGTGAACCCACACAGAGCCTCAATGACTTCCCCGGGACTCTGCACAGGCATAACGCTCCCGCCATATAGATCTGATCATTGGATTGGGGCCTGGAAGAGCTTTCTTCATGAGAGGACTTAACCCTCCCCCTCAAAAAAACTGACTGACTATCCTGGTTGTGGCCCCTGAAATGCAGCTGTAGAACGAATGCATTCTCAATCCTGCTGCTCCATCAAGACTTGTTTTATGTGCTTGCACCACTGCACAGAAAATAAATACAGTAGAACGTCGGCAGTATGAGCAGCTCGGGAACGGAGGTTGTTTGTAACACCGAAATGTTCATAACTCTGAACAAAAGGTTAGGGTTTTCTTTCAAAAATTTACAACTGAACCTTGACTTATACTGCTTTGAAACTTGACTATGCAGAAGAAAAATGTGCTGCTTTTAACCATCTTCATTTAAACGAAATAAGCACGGAAACAGTTTCCTTACCTTGTCCAATTTTTTTTTAAACCTTTCCCTTTATTTATTGATTTAGATCTCTGCTGCTGCCTGATTGCATACTTCTGGTTACAAATGAGTTGTGTGGTTGACGGGTCAGTTCGTAACTCTCGTGTTCATAACTCTGAGGTTCTACTGTAATTTAAAAGGAATCTTTGAGCCAAATCCAAAGGAAATGGTTGTTATGCACCATTTAAAATAAAGGCTGTGACAGCGTTGACCTCTGAAGGAAGATTGATCCACAAAAGCAAAGCTGGCCCATGCACATTTTTCCTATTGTGGTGCTCCTGCAAGCCATTGAGACGAGCACCTTTCATTGTCCAGTCAGAGCCCTGGTCTACACTACGAGTTTAGGTCGAATTTATTAGCATTATTTCGATTGATCCGTGCACCCGTCCACACGACGAAGCCCTTAACATCGACTTCTAGGGCTCTTAAAATCGATCTCGCCACTCCACCCCCAACGAGGGGATTAGCGCTTAAAGCGATATTGCCGAATCGATGTAGGCTTAGTGAGGACGCAATTCGACGGTATTGGCCTCCTGGATCTATCCCACAGTGCAACATTTGACCGCTCTGGACAGCAGTCTGAGCTCCAATGCTCCGCCCAGGTAGACAGGAAAAGCCCCGCGAACTTTTGAATTTCATTTCCTGTTTGGCCAGCGTGGTGAGCTGCAGGTGAGCGCAGATCTCATCAGCAGAGGTGACCATGATGGAGTCCCAGAACCGAAGATGAGCTCCAGCATGGACCGATGGTGAAGTACGCGATCTGATCGCTGTATGGGGAGACGAAACCGTGCTAGCAGAGCTACGGTCCAAAAGAAGAAACGCCAATACATATGCCAAAGTCTCCAAGGGCATGCAGGACAGAGGCTACAACAGGGACGCGCAACAGTGCCGCGTGAAAATTAAGGAGCTCAGGCAAGCCTACCAAAAAACCAGAGATGCAAACAAATGCTCTGGGTCAGAGCCCCAGACATGCCGCTTCTATGATGAGCTGCATGCCATTCTAGGAGGTGCAGCCAGCACTGCCCCACCCATGTGGTATGACTCCGTATGTGGATCATCAGAAACCACAGAGGAGCATGATGATGATAATGATGCTGAAAATAGCCCCCAGACACAGCAAGGAAGTGGAGAAGCCCTTTTCCCCGACAGCCAGGAACTCTTTGTCACCCTGGAGCCAGTACCCTACGAACCCACCCAAGGCGTGCTCGATGCAGGAGAAGGGACCTCTGGTGCCTCTGGTGAGTGTACCTCTGTTAATTAATACATGTTTTATAAGCAAGCGTGTTTAATGATTAATTCGCGGCCAGTACAGCTACAGCTACTGGAAAAGTCTGTTAACATGTTCGGGGATGGAGCAGAAATCCTCCGGGGACATCTCCAGAAAGATCTCCTGGATGTACTCCCAAAGCCTGTGCAAAAGGTTTCTGGGGAGGGCAGCCTTATCCTGTGCTCCGTGGTAACACACTCTACCACGGCAGGCCAGTAGCACGTAGTCTGGAATCATTGCTTTGCAAAGCATGGCGGCGTATGGTCCCGGTGTTTGCTGGCATTCAAGCAACATCCGTTCTTTATCTGTCTGTGTTATCCTCAGAAGAGTGATATCATTCATGGTCACCTGGTTGAAATAGGGGAATTTTATTAAGGGGGTATTCAGAGGGGCTCCGTCCCTGCTGGGCTGTTTGCCTGTGGCTGAACAGAAATCTTCCCCGCTGTGACCCACGCGGTGGGGGGAGGGGGAACAGCGAACATCTTGGATGTGTGTCTGTGTGTGTGGGGGGTGTCGATTAGGTTCGCGCTGCATGTTAACCCAAAAACCGCCGCCCCTCCCTTTTCAATTGCCAACCAGTTTTAAATTGCCAGCCCAAAGGCTGTTTGTTATGGGAAATGAGGGGGTTGCTGTTTGAAAACATTCCCACGTTATGAAGGTTAAAGAAGCCTATAGACTGTGGCTTACCATGGCTGTGTGCAAGCCGAATTCTGTTGCCCGCCGGACCTGCTTGTGTGATCTCTCACACCAAACCGGCAGACCCTCAATATAACAGGCAAAGTGCAACCTTGGACCAAATGCACATGTGATATGTAATGTTTGGAGCATTGTTCTCTAATATGTGTCTTTTAAACTACTCCTCTCCCGTTTGTTTCCTCCCGCAGCTGCAAATGTTTCAACGCCACCCCCTTCATCACCGTCCCAGAGGCTAGCGAAGATTAGAAGTAAAAAAAAAAGGAATCGAGATGATATGTTCTCAGAACTCATGGAATCCTCCCACACTGAAGCTGTCCAGCAGAATGCATGGAGGCAGACACTGTCGGAGTCCAGGAAGGCAGATTTTGATCGCGCAGACAGGTGGCGTGATGAAGAGAGTAGGTGGCGTCAGCGTGCAGAGAGAAGGCAGGATGCAATTCTGAGGCTACTGGAGGATCAAACGGAAATCCTCCGGCTTATGGCTGAGGAAAGGCGTAGGGTTCAGGAAAGGCCGCCTGAGCCCAGACCGCCGCTACAGCCCCTGTGTAACCAACAGCCCTCCTTCCCGAGTCCCATAACCTCATCCCCGAGACGCCCAAGAACGCGTTTGGGCGGCCTCCGTGCACCCAACCACTCAAGCCAAGAGAACAGTCCAAGCAAGAAAGGGCTGGCATTCAATAAGTTTTAAAGTGCTATGTGTCCTTGTCCTTCCCTCATCCCCTCCTCCACCACCCATCCTGGTGCTTCCCTTCCTCCACCAGCTATCCCGGGAGACTGTGGCAGTTACCCCCATAGTTCCCCCTCTTTGTTTTATGAATTAATAAAGAATGCATGATTTTTAAGCAACAATGACTTTATTTCCTCTGTGAGCGGTGATCGTGTGGGGGAGGGCAGGGCGGTTTGGGTAAAGGGAAGTAGAGTGAATGAAGGGGCGGGGCTTTTCATTACTGGGGAAAAACAGAACTTTCACACAGCATCCTGGCCATTCATGAAACTGGTTTTCAAAGCTTCCCTGATGCGCAACGCACCCTGCTGTACTCTTGTAATAGCCCTGGTGTCTGGCTGCACATAACCAGCGGCCAGGCGATTTGCCTCAACCTCCCACCCCGCCATAAACGTCTCCCCCTTACTCTCACAGATATTGTGGAGCGCACAGCAAGCAGTAATAATAATGGGAATATTGTTTTCGCTGAGATCTAACCTAGTCAATAAACTTCGCCAGCGAGCTTTTAAACGCCCAAAT
Source organism: Macrochelys suwanniensis (assembly GCA_033296515.1). Classification (NCBI taxonomy): domain Eukaryota; kingdom Metazoa; phylum Chordata; order Testudines; family Chelydridae; genus Macrochelys; species Macrochelys suwanniensis. The sequence goes on along the minus strand of CM065781.1, from coordinate 12,314,660 downwards.
GCACATTCCACCACCATTCTGCACTTGCTCAGCCTATAGTTGAAAAGGTCCTGACTACTGTCCAGGCTACCTGTGTATGGCTTCATGAGCCATGGCATTAAGGGGTAGGCTGGGTCCCCAAGGATAACTATAGGCATCTCAACATCCCCAACGGTTATTTTCTGGTCTGGGAAGAAAGTCCCTTGCTGCAGCAGCCGAAACAGACCAGAGTTCCTGAAGATGCGAGCGTCATGTACCTTTCCCGGCCATCCCACATTGATGTTGGTGAAACGTCCCTTATGATCCACCAGTGCTTGCAGCACTATTGAAAAGTAACCCTTTCGGTTTATGTACTCGCTGGCTTGGTGGTCCGGTGCCAAGATAGGGATATGGGTTCCATCTATCGCCCCTCCACAGTTCGGGAACCCCATTGCTGCAAAGCCATCCAGTATGAGCTGCACATTTCCCAGACTCACAACCCTTGGTACCAGCAGCTTGGTGATCGCCCTGGCTACTTCCATCACAACAGCCCCCACTGTAGATTTTCCCACTCCGAATTGATTCGCGACTGACCGGTAGCTGTCTGGCGTTGCAAGCTTCCACAGGGCTATCGCCAGTCGCTTCTGTACTGTGAGGGCTGCTCTCATCTTGGTGTTCTGGCGCTTCAGGGCAGGGGAAAGCAACTCACAAAGTTCCATGAAAGTGCCCTTACGCATGCGAAAGTTTCGCAGCCACTGGGATTCATCCCAGACCTGCAGCACTATGTGGTCCCACCAGTCTGTGCTTGTTTCCCGGGCCCAGAATCGGCGTTCCACTGTATCAACAAGCCCCATTAACACCATGATGTCCACCTTGCGGGGGGGCCTTTTTTGAGAGAGGTCTGTGTCCATGTCCTCATCACTGTCCTCAGGGCGCTGCTGTCGTCTCCTCGCCTGCTGTAGCTCTAGCAGCTCCTGGTTCTCGTTCTCCATATACTCCTGGACAATGCGCATGGTGTTCATAACGGCGAGAACAGCCGCGGTGATCTGATCGTGCTCCATGCTTTCCCTGGTATGCTGTTTGCAGGACAGCAGAGTGGCAGCAGAAGCGGGGGGTGGATAACAATGGAGTCAGCAATATGGCGCCCATATGAAAAAAGGCGCGAAAGGATTTTTTGCTCCCCCCTCAGTTGCTTTCACGGAGAGAGGGGGGAGCAAGGGTTAGGCTCATTTCCTTCTAGCAGCAGATGGTACAATATGCGGTGAGCAAGGGTTAGGCGCCTTCCCTTCTAGCAGCAGATGGTACAATATGCTTGATATCCATCATCATCTCCTGGCCCCCTCAAGGATTGAACTCGCAACCCCGGGTTTAGCGGGCCAATGCTCAGACCGCTGAGCTATCCCTCTGCCCGTGTTCCAGGCAGTACTGAATCTCCCTTAAACAAAACGTAAAAAAGAGAATGACCAGAGTCACTCTGGTCACTCCCATTTATGTCCAAGCGCCCCCGGCCAGCCACACCATAGGCCGCCGGCCAGGAGCACACAAATTCCAATCATATTGTACAATCTGCAGCTAGAAGGCAAGGAGCTTCTACTGTGTAGTCCCGCGACTACCAGCCTCAGGCGGAATGGCCCCCTCAAGGATTGAACTCGCAACCCCGGGTTTAGCAGGCCAACGCTCAGAACGCTGAGCTATCCCTCTGCCCGTATTATAGTGTGACTGAATCCCCACTAGACCTAATGTCCAGGCGTATGCTGGAGATGTACGGTAATTGTGAGCTGAGCAGGCTTCCGTAGCAAACACGGAAACCCCAGAAAAAAGGCCCGAAAAATATTGCTTTCACGGAGGGAGGGAGGGATGACATGTACCCAGAACCACCAGCGACAATGTTTTCTGCCCCATCAGGCTTTGGGATCGCAACCCAGAATTCCAATGGGCGGCGGAGACTGCGGGAACTGTGGGATAGCTACCCGCAATGCAATGCTCCGAAAGTCGATGCTAGCCCCGCTACTGTGGACACAGTCAATCGACCTCATGGTCTTAACGCTCTTTAGTGGGGACACACACAATCGATTCCATAAATTTGGGTTTTAAAATATCGACTTCTATAATTTCGACCTTATTCTGTAGTATAGACGTACCCTTAGAGCCCTGTTCTGTGAGGTGTGGAGAACCCTCATCTCCTATGTGGAAGTTAAGGATGATCACCACCACTCAGTGGGCATTCAGCTTCCCAAAAGCTTGAGCCAATAGGCATCAAACTGGAATCCTGATTCTGCTCTCTCTTTTACCAGTGAGAATCAGGTGTAACTCCACTGAAGTCAGTGAACTTACACTACTGTAAAACTTATTTAAGTGAGATTAGAACTGGTATCAGAAGCCCAGCAAGAATCCATCTCAACCTGATCTTTGGGTTTTATTTTTTTGATGAGTCCCTCTTGCCTGAATCCTTGTCTTTCATGATGGTTAGCCTCAGTTGTTTCACCATTTCAGGGGTCTAGATTCCTCTTGGCTCATCTGTATAACAGCTATTAAGGTAAAAAGAGGAATAATTGCCCACAGTCTTATGCATCCTGCTTTCTTCTGCTATAATTACATGTCCTTCCTGTCCCAATACTTACACTTCATAAACATCACTCCTGCTATGTTAATGAACTCTACAGAGTAGTTCTTGGATTGTGTGCCTAACTCAAGAAATTAAGCAACAGAGTTATAAAAATAAGATCCCAAGCACGTACCCATCTTTAACCACACGAGTAATCCTATTGATGTCAATAAGACTATGTACTTTGCTGGATTATGGGGTATATGTAAGTCGGCATACCAGGGCCACTGAAAAAGATATGCAACAAAATTCACACATAGAACCTCATTCCAAAATTCACATTCACAAAAGCAAAATTACCCTTGATTTTAACCAGAGGAAAATCAGGCCCTAAATTCATGTTGAGTACAGAATTAATAGGCTATAGTTTTAAAAAAGATATAGAATCTGACTAAGGCAAGACATTTACCTTTTAATGGAAGTGTTAACAATGCACTTTATTTGAATTCTGTTTCTTTGAAGAAGCAGCTATTTAAAAGTCTTAATTTTCCTATAACCAATATCCAAAATTAAATAGCTTCTACATGTGTCAATAACAAGGCACGTACTTCATTATTTATTATCTACCTCCCAGTGATAAATTCAGTTCCTGTTTGGTAAATGCAATTATCCTTCCAGACATTCGTATGAATTACTGATATACTGATTGATAAATGTACACAGCAAAGAAAATTGTGATGGAATGATATTTGCTAATGCAATATGCATATCCGTGAGAGTGGGAATAAATAAAGAAGGCTTGAATCACTCTCTCTAGGAATCTCTTCATTCGTAACATCCAGGATATAGAGGGCAGAAATTTTTGCAGAACTAACAGGGCTCAGAACAAAATTAAATTCAGTTTGTCTTGCAAATATGAGCTGTAAATGACACCATTTCCTATTCAGCAGTGTTTAATGTCTGTCCTCTAGTATGTACACTGTGCCATTTCAATTAAAATACTCAGTTCTAGGACTTGATTCATAGTCCATGAAAAAATCAATGGGGACTGGTTAAGGGTTTTGGCGAGTTCTGATTGTAATAAACTTGCCTTCTGGCTGATGACTTTCTACCATTTTCCATAACAATTTCAGACTCTTTTCAGTTGTTCTCTCCCTGGGTCTGCACAGTTGGTACAACTATCACCCTCTTTGTTCTCTAGGCAGTCAAAAACGTTATCTATGGGTAACCTTGGAAACTGCTCACGCAGCAAGAAAAATCGAGATCAACTAGTTATTTCATGCTTGGCGCAGTTATAAGCACGCATTTCTTGGTTAACTTCCGGCGGTCCGTCCAATTTGACTTTTGTTTCTCACTCAATCTTCATAATGTAACAGTTTTGTTTTTAATTTACTAATAGTGTTCTGTTGAATCCTTCAAATGTCTTTTCATGCCAATGACAGGACAAAAGTCTGAGGACAAAGTCTCAAACAGATTGCCACATTCCTATGCTAGTCATGATGGATCTTTTCCAGGAGAATGGAAGTCCAGACTCTCTGAATACATAGCAGTTGCTAGGCCTAGTTTATTGGTTGTTGGATAGTTCTCTAAGTTTAGTGAACTGGTTTTTTTCTCTCGCCTAAGACCTTTTGAAAAGTCATAAGGCTTAGCAATGTCAGAGGAGTCACTAATGAACCCACAACAGTATCCCAGGAAGCTTGTTGGCTTTTAAACCTCTTGAATGGTTTCTCTTCTCCTTTCTTCAAATTTTGAATGGTGGTCATGCCTTGAGACCCAGCTCAGTACCCTTAGCTTGTTATCAGCCTTCCTACATATCAGATTACTCTTTTAAAGATGTCACACGGAGCAGGTTTTAATCTGATCCCTCAGTCTCACAATTTCACAGAGTCTAAGATCAGAAGGGACCAGATTTTGTCACCTAATCTCCTGTATAGCGCAGAATTTTTACTCATATCCCTGTATTAAACCCAAAGACTCTAATTCGACTGAACAATTTCAGTCCTCAGGAGAATTAACTGTGAGCCACAAATAGAACCGGAGAGACTGAGGTGCCACCAATGCCCAAGGCCCCAGCAATGGCAGAAAATTGATAAGGTGAGATATGCCCAGATGATCCTAGCAGCTGTTCCATGCCCCATGCTGCAGAGGAAGGCAAAAAACCCCAAGATCCCAGCCAGTCTGACCAGAGGGAAAAGTCCCTCCTCACCCCAAATTTGGCAACCAGTTAGAAACTTCGCATGAGAGTAATACATGCATCTAGAAAGAGGATTTTCTGTACCAATTCAGAGCATAGGTTCAGATGCTTTCCTTACATCTTCCACATGTTAGCCAAATCCCTGGCAATGCACAGGATTAGGGCCAAATTATTTGCTGATGCAAACCAGTACAGTTCCATTGATTTCAGTGGAGCTGGTCTAGTTTATACAGGCAGCAAATGTGGTCCTTTGAGTCCCCATGATGTTACAAATGTGATCAGCTTATGAGCATCCTCACTCACAAGCCACCGGTGATAAGCTTTACATTGATAATATACAGTAAATGACAAGTTTCCCCAAACTGCCTAGCATGTCTTGAATCTAGGCTACCCAGTGTGGGTCTAGAACATTATGGTTTAATCTTCTGTAACCAAAACTGTCTCAATAGCCAATCCTCTTTCCATACCACTGGTCATTATGTTAATTGAATCTATTTCTCCTAGTTTAATATCCTAGTTAAATACCCTTAACACCTTTGTGTCAACTGTCCGTAATGGGCCATCTTGATCATCACTTCAAAAGTTTCTTTTCCCTGCTGATAACAGTTCCTTTCAATTAATTAGCCTTTTACAGTTGATATGGTTACTTCCACCTTTTCATGTTTCTCTGAATGTATAAATATCCTCCTATTGTATGTTCCATTCTATGCATCCGACGAAGCGGACTGTAGTCCATGAAAGCTTATGCTGAAATAAATTTGTTAGTCTCTAAGGTGCCACAAGTACTCCTGTTCTTATTTTCTTTTTGCTGACACAGACTAACACGGCTACTACTCTGAAACCTGGGAACACTGTCTTCCAGTAAGGATCTTGGATGCAGCTTTTGACTTCTCCACGGAAGGGGTCTAGGAATGGAGTGATCAGTGCGGTGAATGGGGGGATACCTGTAAGTTTGATGCCCATCCACAAACTTGGGACACACTGTAAGTCTGACTTATCCTTAACAAAACAAACACTCTTCTTGAAGCATTTTGCACACCTTTCCCTGCTGATCCAGCATCACGCACGCTCATTCTTTCATGGGCCTACACAGCTGGGATGAAAGGCACTGGACAGCTGGCACATACACAATGGTGCTGATATGGGGGAGGACAGAGTGGAGTTTTGACCCAAAACAATGGACGGATCTTTAGTCTTACAAAATTCATTGCCCACACACAGCAGAGAAGCCTCCATGTTATTTTTAAATGGCTCTCTTTCAGGGTCCGTCACTCAGCAAACCACAGAATGCTCCATTTATCTACTTTGGAGGGTGAGGGGGAAGGTGGTTAGTTCAGTTCCAAGAGAACAAATGGTGATCGGTGTTAATGGCAGATTTATATAAATGAATTCTGAAGTGGGCAGTTGTATTGGGCCATTGAGGGTGTCAATGGATATGCGACATTGACAATGGCATAATGTTCCATAGAACTTCTTGAAACTAGCCCTGTTTGCACAGGAAGGGAAGGTGCAAGGCAATTCATTTGGACCATTTCTGATCTCACTTTCTCCCGTGTGACTTCACTAGAGTGAATTTTCCCAAATGTTCACTTGTGTAACTTAGAACAGAGCCAGGCCTGGTATCTTCTGCAGCACTGAGAGAATTAGACTGGAGGAGAGGGGAAAAGAAGGGATGGCTGTCAGGGCAATTGATGAGAAACATAAGCATGACAAGCATTCAAAACCCATCCAAATATCAGGCCTATTTTCGAGGCATGTTAAGAAGTTACTGTAAACTATTAAGTGGAATAGTATCTTCCACCCAAGGAGTTTAAAGCACATTACGGACACTGAGGAATTATAGCTATCTGGGGTTATTCCCATTTTACAGATGGAGAACACAGCACTGAGGGAATAAAACCAGATTTTTCAAAAATGTCCTTGGATGCTGGGTGCTTCCATTGCTTGAGTTGTTTAGGGCCTGATTTTTCAGGAGTGCTCAACACCCACAATTCTAGTTGATGCCAAGGACAGCAATGGGTGCTCAGCAACTCTGAAAATCAGGACTGAAGTGTTTCAAGTTGGGCAACCAAAAACTGAGTCATCCTAAAGCATATCCTTTGAATATTTTTGGATTAAGTAACCTGTCCCCGGTCCCATGGCTGACGCTGCCCCGTTGACTCCGCTTGCACCTCTCGCAGCAGTGGAGTACTGGAGTCGACGGGAGAGTGCTTGGGGATTGATTTATCGTGTCTAGACTAGACATGATAAATCGACCCCTGATAGATCGATCGCTACCCACCGATCCGGTGGGTAGTGTAGACCTGCCCTTAGTCCAAGTCACATGTGACAGAGCTGGGAATGAAGGCTCACTTGGCTGCCTTTGCATAGGTGTAGCAAACTGTATGGAATTTGGCCGGAGGAGCATGGGTGGCAGGAGGGAAGAGTTTGAAAATGGTATCAGGAAGTCAGTTTGTGTTAGGATTGCCAACTCTCCAGGATTGATCTGGAGTCTCCAGAACTTTATTAATCTTTAATTAAAGATGATGCCATGCAATGAAGCGTCCAGGAATACGTCCAAACAAAATTGGCAACCCTAGTTTGTGTACACATGGCTAGAAATGCTAAACTGCAGTAAGAGCAGTTCTGTAAGTAGCGGCTTTACTAAAGAGCAAATTTGGTTGAATAGGAATGAAGTAATTTCATGTTATTATCCAGCAGACAGTCCATGAAACAGTAAAAAAAGAAAAGAAAAACTTCTGTAGAAGATTCACTAGGGGGTGTTACAGGTACTGCTGGCCCCTGTGCAGTATTCCCTGCAGCCAGTAGTAGGGTTACCATCCAGCCTATTTTTAAAGGGACAGTCCCATTTGTTGGGACTTTTTCTTAGGTTGGTGCCTATTACCCCCCCTCCCCACCCCTGTCCCATTTTTTCCACAGTTGCTATCTGGTAACCCTAGCCAGTAGGGAATACAGGGTCTACATGGACCAATTACTGCACAATACATTAGTGTGCTTTAGAAATCACCACTCTGTAGGGTGCATTGCTGTTCTGTGTAGACAAGCCCTTATATCTATACACCTGGACCTAAGATCTGGGTAGTTCATGTAGAGGGCAGTTGTGACTCCCTTTAGGTCCCTACATGGACACTTAGTCCAAGTCACATATAGTAGTAGCCCTTAGCAAATCTAGTCCTCAGTCTCTCGAGGGCAGAGACAGCTCTGTATCGTATATACCAGTTTGGTGAGTATTGTGCTAATCAATGTGGAAGATTTAGAGAAATAGCTGCTAAATGACTCATTTCCCATTAAGAATGAACTTTAGACTAATGTGGCCCCCTCCTGAGCTGGGCTGTGCAATGAGCCAGTACTAATTGTGCCCTAAAGCGGGACACTCCTCCTGGCATTCACACTGTCCCTGCTTTCCATCAGATTTAGCTCATGGTATGAGCTCTCTCTTTCCTCACTGTGGCCCCTGCCTTGCGATTTGGCAGTAGTGTGAGTGCAACTTGGGTCAGGCAGGGGCACAGAGTGCAGAAAACAGGCATCTCCTTTCTTAAGCGACATCATAAAACTGTCCAGAAAACACAAGTTGAGTAGCATGTCTTCTAACAGCATGCTCCGCTCCAGCTTCCAGATGCTCTCCTGGCTCTTACCATCAAACCTCATGAGTGAGGATCAAGCCTGTCTTCCAGCAGAGACCTCAGCTCACCGCGTTCCTCGGCGCTTGGTTGTTCCAAACAGACGAAAGGGAACCAGATCTGGGCTGGCTCTGAGCATGACCGACAAGCACTGAAACACCTGCAAGACCATTCGAAATAAAAAACACTGGGCCCAATCTTTGATTACAATCGGACCCCTTTCCATCATCTGGCAGCATAAAAGAGGCCTTAAAGTAAACAGAAATGCTCCCCCTAAAAATATATCCTGTGTAGGGGGTTTTCCCAGCCACCGCAAAACTGATGGAGCAGAGTTTGTGCAGAACCATTACGTGTCCTGACACAGAGGGATGATTAGAGATGTGGCCAAAGAACACTGTGCCATGGCTATTCTCTGATTGCCATGGCCCAGAGGAGGTACTAGGAAGCAGAGCATAAGTTACAGCAGCCTTAAGGCTGCTTTAATTTACACTAAGGTCAGGCTGGCCCTGGAATGGCCACCTCTTCTACCCCAGTTCCTGCCCTATGGGCAGGAGTGAAGTAAATGAGAATCAGACCCAGTGAATTTAGAGTTTGCAACTAAGAAATTCCAAGTGGTTCAATTAAAGTTAACGAAAAACGAAACCTATGTTTGGTATGAAGCAGTTGGGCGAATAGAGAGAACATGAGAACATGACCTATGAAGGAAGGCTAAAGGAATTGGGTTTGTTTAGTTTGGAAAAGAGACGACTGAGAGGGGACATGGTAGCGGTCTTCAGGTATCTAAAAGGGTGTCATAAGGAGGAGGGAGAAAACTTGTTCATCTTAGCCTCTAAGGACAGAACAAGAAGCAATAGGCTTAAACTGCAGCAAGGGAGGTTTAGGTTGGACATTAGGAAAAAGTTCCTAACTGTCAGGGTGGTTAAACACTGGAATAAACTGCCCAGGGTGGTTGTGGAATCTCCATCTCTGGAGATATTTAAGAGTAGGTTAGATAAATGTCTATCAGGGATGGTCTAGACAGTATTTGGTCCTGCCATGAGGGCAGGGGGCTGGACTCGATGACCTCTCGAGGTCCCTGCCAGCCCTAGAATCTATGAATCTATGAATCTATGAATAGCGGGGCTGGAAGAAGAGAAATGTAACACACATGCTCTTAATCCAGATGTGCATTTCCTTCCCTGAGCAGTTATTGTACCACTGATAATTAGTGCACCAGGCAAAGTTTTACTGCTAACCTGTGGGGGGAAAAATGTAGAAGGGGTTTGACAAAATGTCCAATACAACCAGGACACATAGTCCTGAAAACAATCCACAAGTTGTTTTAAAGAATATGATATTACAGACTAGCAGTTACTAAGGGAATTTCTCTGCGGGAGGCAAGGGAAACCAACTCCTGTCAAAGCCCAGGGAAATGGGGGGGTGGGGGAAGGTATTCCGAGATCCATGCATGAAATGTAATATGGCAGCATGAGTCTACAAGGAATGTACTCCACAGTAGTGCCATTGCAATGGCAAAGCATCACTCCCTCTACAGTTAAAGATCCCTCATAAAAAGACATTAGAGAATCCTTTAGTAGGTTAAGGCATTTATAAAAACAGTAGCCACTTTACCTTGATCTCCAGTGCTGGAAGTGTACTCTAGTATTGCCAACCGCAAGCATTCAGAAATCATGACTCAGGGCCCACAATCATGACATTGGCTGAAAATTCATGAGTGTTTTTCACAACAAATAATATATTTTGGATCCTTTTTATTTGCCTTTTGGTGTTTGAGCCTTTAGGGTCCACTTGCTTTTCAAACTTTTCTCAGTAACCACAAGGGTTTAGCTTTTTTGAATGAAAGCTTGAGAGACCCATGTAATCACTTGACTCCAGCAGCTGGGGCTTTCAGCAAAATGCCAGCGAGCCCTATGATAAAGTCTTAAGAGTTGGAAACAGTGGGAACTTCTTGGCCCATGTGATAGAACAAGTGCTAAGCAACAAACAAGGAAACAGACTGGTTAATAATGTTACCTCTGAAAAGCCTTTTGTATTCTGAATTGCTATTCCTAAGAATAGCAAAACAGAGTAGGAGAGAGGGTGTAATAACCTGATGCTCCATGGCCTTCACCTTAGATAGTTATTTAGCCTTGGGCAAAGTGTGTGCCAGATGTCACCATTTTGATTGGGTAGTGTTTTTCAGCTTTCGCATAGGTGTAAATTATAATACAAAGAGCCAGATAGTGGGCTTTGGTCTACATATGCCTATGTACTGCTGTCCTCTACTAAGCAGAATATTTAAGTCCTGTCCTAGTAAAGGTCCCCTGTGCAGGCCTTTGTGCCAAAGGTCATGAGTTCTAGTCCCAATACTGGATCTATGGAGATGGCAGCTGATAAGAGCTCTGTATTGGATTTCAGATGCATAGGCCTATGTCATTGTGACGCTCCCCTGGGGTTGTGTGGCACCTTGCCACTGTCCATCATAGCATGAAACAGCCTTGTTGGTACCTGCTGTAGTTCAGCTCCTGGAAACCAGCAGTCTCCCGACACACAAGCATTGCCTTCCATGCCTCTGGAGATTTTGTTCCCCCAGATCCAGCTAGGGACAGGCACAAACCAATCCCTCAGTCCCCAGTGCATGGCAGCCTGTCACTGGATGCTCATAGAAATTACCAGGTAATCAGGGGTGTAGTTTGGGGGGGGGCATTGCCCCCCTAAAATGCAAGCCTCAGGCAGGCATGGAATTTGCCCCCCCACACGCAGCCCCATTGGCCTGACTGGAGCTGCCCCCCTAAATATAGAAGTCAAACTACATCTATGCATGTAAGCTGCCCCAAAGGAACAAGTACACACAACATGACTTGTACAACTCAGGATCAGTTCCTTTATAAACACCACACTAATTGACTTGTAGTGAAAAGAAACAAAAGTTTATTAACAAAGAAAGATTCAAGAGATAGTGAGCAACCACCACCACAGGTTTCATATAAAACCAAAGATGCAACAGACTTCTGAGGGCTTGTCTACACTACGCAGCTTTTAGTGACAAGGCTGTGTCGACACAGCCTGTCACTGAACATCAGTGTGCGTGAACGTTCTTTTGCAGTATTTTGTCAGCACTTTTGCCAACCAAATACTTCCAGCCGCGCGAGCAGCGGTAACTTTGTTGGCAGGAGAGCGCTCCTGCTGACAAAGCCACGTTCACACTGCCGCTTGCGTCGGCAAAACTTTGGTCTTTTACGGGGGGGCTTTTTAAAGTACCCGCGAAAGACAAACGTTTTGGTGACAACTGTGCAGTGTAGACAAGTCCTTAGAGTCTAAACAACGTAAAATAGGCTAAAATCCTTGTCTAAAGTAGTTTCTCATCTAGAGCAATCTTCCAGCATCACCAGCCCACAGAGGCAACACCTACCTGTTGATAGTGGGGAGGGCAGGCCACAATTTAAAGGTTGGGGGAAGGGCATGTGACTGCATCATGGTCATCTCAGGGTACAGGAATCTTCCAGCCCCACTTCCCAGGCCAGGGCAGCTAATCCCACCAGCTCCTGGCCAGCCCAGGAAGGGGAGACTCAGCAACAAAGTTTCTTCCTGGAGCTCCCAGGCCCTCGCGGACATCTCAGGGTGGAGAGGCACAGGTAATGCCCCTACCTCAGGCTGAGCAGAGAACCTGCTCCCGACGCTTTCCCCAGAGACCCCCGGCCCAGGGCCACCGCTGCCTCCCCAGCCGGGTTCTCGCAGGCAGCTGCGGCGCTGCACAGAGGCAGCAATCTGGAGCATCCCTGGAAGGTTGAGCAGAGCAAGCCCTGCAAAGACAGCTCATCTCTCGCAGAAATCGGGGGTGAGGGAGGAGGGAAGAGAACGTGACCCTGCATGGCCCCCCCTCCCCCCCCCCACACGTTGCCTCTGCCAACCCACGTGGCTGGGATCCAATGTTCATGGAGGCAAAAAGCTCCTTCAGTGATGGACAAGGGGTGCCTTTTTGCCTTCCCCTTATATCCCCAAAGTTCACGGTCTTTGCAGCTCAGAGTCAGGATAACCCCCTGTCATTCTGTCTCTGGTGTTTTGGCTCTTCACGTACTCCTGTGTGCACAGATTTGGCTACTATTGTGTTGGTTCCCAATGCTTAATTTACATTTCAACGGATAGAAGTATAAACATCTCTGGTCTGGCAGGAAACCAGTTTTTCCACTTCTGCTGGGGAGTAACACCTTGGTATAACATATATTCAGCACGTAGGCATACCGTTTTAAATATCGTCATATGTACATTTCACCAGCATGATCCCGGCTTTCGCTGAAGAGCTCAAACAACATTCTGTATAGATAAATACCACGACAGCAGTGTGTTAAGGGTAGTGAGCTTGTCAGGGCCAATAGGAATTACTGTTACAGAACAGTGAACCCTTTGCCAGCTGGCAGCGAGTTCTTAGGGTCACAGAAACCTTTTATATGAAGTGTGACTGCTGATGCCTTCCCCATGAAACTTAATTTAGGACAGAACCCAGTGACAGGGAACCAACTTCTCAAGTTGCAGTCCTGTGATAGCGGATATAGAAGTTTAACGGTGCTCCTCACGTTTGGGCGCGTACATTTGGCCAGGAGCCGAGCCCACTTCAGTGCTGACTCAACAGGATCTCTTCGAGCGTTTGCAAACTCCCCCAAATAATACATCTGGAGTCAGTGGTAATAGTCAAACAGAAATCCCTGAAAATGGGCCATATTCTAGCCTTGATCTGTGCACAAGCTCCTGCTGTTGTCAGTGGGAGTTCTGGAAATGGAAGAAGAATAGAACACAGGCCAAGAGTGGAAGGACACATGCCAGAACTGTGCGAGGGATGTAAAAGGCTCTGGTACAAGCTGGGGGGTGAAATGCTGGCTCCACTGTAGTCAATAGGAGCTTTGCCATGGATTTCAATGAAGCCAGGATTTCACCTCGCTGTGGAAGCCATTAGATTTAATCTATTAACTTCAGGGTAAACAGCCCAAATAAGAGGTTCTGCTTGTGAGCAGTGGTGACGGTTGTGGGAGATTAATTCACAAGACTCCAGAGAGTCTGCAAAACAATGGTCCAGAGCAACCCGGACATCTCTTCAGTTTTGATTTACAGCAATTCTGTGGCAAAATTACTGAGCTTCTCATTCATTACGGCACACTGGCGTCTCCACTAATGCGCAGATACTGTAACCCTGGAGGTTTTCACATCCCCCATAAAGAGCAGTAGAAGCTCCAGGCGTCAGCCAACCAAAAACATCCTCCTTGCCATCCATCCCACAAGCCCTGTAGTTAGCATGTTGGTCCGAGGTGTGCATCCGTCGGTGTTACCAGCACAGTTGGCCTGTCTCAGTCTTGTGCTGACACTTCAGTTAAACAAACTGGGCAAGGCTCGCGGGGCCAAAGGCAGCCAAACAGAGGTCTGGCAAGAGTTCTGCCAAGCCAAACAGCTGAGCCATTAGATTCACTTGAACAAATCTGGGAAAAACCCACAAGATTAAACAGGAAGGAGCAGGAGTCTTCTACTTCAGCCCTCTCTGCTCCATGAGTAATATCAGGATGCCATTAGTGAGGGGAAAGATGATATTATCCCACAGGGACAGTTTTGTATACAGCATTACCTATTCAATCCATTAGACTTCCTGCTCTTGTCATTTTGATTTCTATAAAGAGGGCTTGTGTGTTGTCGTGATATTTTAAAGAAATTCTTTCATTGTTTACAAACCTGTCCACCTTCTGCTCTCAAGTGCAAGGTGCAGGTCCGAGCCCTGCCTTCTCCATCCCTAAACTCAGAGCAGCATGTGCATAACCCCCCCATCCCCATCCAACTCAACCAAACCCCTACACTGCACACACCCAATTCTCCCCCTGGGAAGAGGAGGAGCGAGAGAGACTGAGCCACACATGACAGATGTGAGTCATGGCAGGTGCTCAGATCCCATGGTGATGAAGGGAGAAGAATCCATTCAGAATAGAAGAAACCTGTCTTGTTAGGGTAATATTTTCAAGCCTCTGTGTTTGAAGTTAGGCTCTTAAATTGACATGGAGGTAGCTAGATAGAAGTGGCTAGCTTTTCCCCACTAAATTCCATGGCAATTGTGGGCAAACCTAAAAATCAGGCTGGTTTTATTTAGGGGTCTAAATGTGGATATGGGAGACTAATTTTAGACACTTGGGTTTGAAAATTTGGGCCCAAGGTAAAGTAAGAGGCACAGTGAGAGACCTATGTATAGATCCATTCAGCTACTCCTACAATTTTCCCAGTGAGGATTCCCAGGGTCTCCAGAGTGGGGGTAAAATTATATACCCAGGCTCATATGATACAATTAGACCTGGACACCACTGATCTGGAATGTGGCATCTAAGACAAATATGGCAATTGCCTGCTACCTTGTTGGGAGATCTTCCTGTATTAAGTTTATGCATCATTGTGAGACAGGGATTTTCTCCCAGCTTCCCTGGAGGAGGGTGACCACATCGCCTCAGGAACTAAGAACAGTGCGGGGTGATTAGCAAATTCTCTCCCAGAGCTACCAGTTCTTGGAGAGGCTTGCATAGGCCGGTTCAAACTTGATTCTCCAGAGACCAGACAAAGAAAGGACTTTGGGATAAATAGTCTGATTTAAATTGACTCAGGGGCTTCTTTCTGATCCAGCAAATGAACAGGACCTTCTGTTCAACAGGGACCCCCAATCCTTCCTGTGATGGGTTAGAAGGACTTTCACCTACTGAACCCCATAGAGATGGTGACCTCTGGTAGCAAGCATATAGCAACGTATATGGTTTTTAGTATGTTTTCTCTAATGCTTTCACCTTAAGAATAAAATGTGCTTGCTTAGAAAGAGCTGTGAGGAAACCTATAACTGTGGGCAATTAGGCGGTTTATAGCCTTTGAAGTGTAAACAAACACTTGCCTGGTTAGGCAGTCTGGCTTGCAGGGAATAACACAGTGTAAGCAGGGAACTGTGCAGCCTGGAAACACTCTGGTCAGGAGGCAATAGACACGGGTTTCCACCCAAGAGAGGCGACAGCTGAGGAGCTGGGAGCCTAGAGTGGGTGCCCTTGCTAGTCCAGAGGGGGAATACAGGGGCCATTGCCCTGAACTGTAACAGCAACATTTACACACTTAAAGCCTGAAGGCCGCTTTCATTTCAAATTTCAGTCTCGAAAGTGCAATGCTGTCCAGCAGCAAAGGGAAGATTGCTAGATCCATAAGGCCATCTACTCTGGAGTTGGGAGAGCCCCTAAAAGGTGGCAGGACCCAAGCACAAGACTAGAACACCAACCCACATTATACCAGCAGAAAAACATGGAACAGGGGGTGGGGGAAGTATCAAGAACACAATAATGCTGACCTTAGCTGGAATAAATTTCCACTCTTAGCTGGAATCACTTTTGTTCTTCCGCGACCACACACATGCAGTCATTAGAGTGTATTTTGGCTGCATGCGTTTTCTTCTTTTCCCCACATCTGTCAGCTAATCCACAGGCAAAGCGGCGCACTCCAGAGCATGATGTGGATTTCTGACATGCTCCAACAGGCTTTGGTTCCATAGAGCAACGAATGAATCACATTACAGAAAGATAGGAAGGCGTTTCATCTGTGCCAGATATAATGGTGCTCCAGCATTGTTTGTTCTGGGTACAGTTTTACCCATCTCTTCTTTGCAGCAGCTTTCCAAGCGATGGAAATGAGGCGCACCCTGCTCAGATAATTATCTGAGAAATATACAAGAATAAATCTAGGATCATCTGTTAAAACATCCTAGTTCTGAGCGAAGGAAAAGGAGTGCAGTTTTCGATTAGTTACCTTTCAAACACCATGCCTGACTGAATGCACTGGAAGAGAAATTGCCCATCCAACCTGTGAGGAGCTTGTTTAGATTGTGACTTATGCTGATTTCATGGACATATGTGGAGACTGATCTTCTAGAACAAAAATAAGGTTCACGGACAAACCTGATTTTGCAACAACACCCGTTTTCCAGCAGTGGCCCTCCATTGGTTTCAATGGAGTTACTCCTTCAAAGCAGTCTAAGTCAAGTAAAAAATCAGGTCTGATTTTAAACTGTAAAGGCATGGAAATGCTAATTCAAATTCAGCCACGGACACAAATACCTGCAAAATTGGATACACAAAGGACCAATTTGCCTGCACAAGTGCCAGTGTGCATGCAATTTTTGCATATGCACTTTGATCTCTGCTTTTTGAAATAAAGGTTTGCAAAAAGTGCTCCAGTATTGTTAACCTTAGTCAGGGAGATGACCAGTAAACCCTGTTGAGAGTTTAGTACCCAAAATGAGGCACTTTGAATTTAAAAACAGACAAACTGTAGTTCAATTTAGCCCAAGAGAGAAGGCTGGCTGTTGCCAGAAAACTGACCATGTGTTTCTGAAGTGCAGATCTGACCAAAAAACAAAACAATGAAACAGACCAGATCCACATTTATGATAGGGATTAATTTGGCAGAATCAGGGCAGTCCAGATGGCGTGCAGAGAATCACTAAGGTTTTCAGTTTAAGCTTTTTTAAAAAAAAATGAGGTAGGAAATAGCTTAGTTTTATGCCTCTCATGGCCCACTAGATGTGGCTGACCAACATACCTTGTCCTGATCTTGATAAAGTAGAGTTTTTAGCCCTAATCCATCTTGCTTTGTGACTTCATATAATACAACTAGACAAGCATTGTAAGGCTCTGAGTTTTAGATTTCTCTCCGAGGGCCAGCATGCCTTTGCTGAAACAGTTAGAATTAAGCCCTTCCCAAGGAAGCCCATCTGATACCATCACCAGATTTAAGGGGATCTCTACACAGCAAAAAATACCTTGGGGCAGCAAGTCTTAGAGCGTGGGTCAACTGGCTCAGGCTCACGCTGCAGGGCTAAAGGTAGTAGTGTAGCCGTTCAGGCTTGGGCTGGAGCCCAGACTCCGAGACTCTTCCCCCTTGGAGGTTTCAGGGCCCAAGCCTGAATGTCTACACTGCTGTTTTCAGCCCTGCAGCACGAGTCCATCTGAGTCAGTTGACCAGGGCTCTGAGACTTGCTGCTGCAGGGTTTCGTTTGCTGTGTGGCTGTACCCTAAGATAAGAAAACAAACTAGCCGAGATTGTCAGAAGTCGTCCGTGATTTTTGGGTGCCCACCTTAGCACATTTGAAAGGGGCCTGGTTTTCAAAAATGCTGCACACCCACCTCTGATAAACCAGGGCGTTTAAAGGTGTTTTTAAACTGAGGACCCAAATCACTTACTCCCAGCTGCAGTGTAGATGTACTGTGAGTTTCCTAGCCTGGGCAGGTCGTGGGGCTCACTCTAACTCGCTAAAAATAGCGGTGTGGCCATTGCGGCACTGGCGCAGGCTAACCACCTGAACTCAAGTCCACCCGACCCCTGGGTCTGAGCTCACATGGGTAGCCCAAGCCTGCTCCCATGCCCCAACGTCCACACGGCTATTTTTAGTGCACTAGTGCTAGCCCCACTAGCACAAATATATCTACCTGGGTAGGAGGCTCACTGCCAGCTGCAGTGTAGACATGCCCTTCATTGCTTTACAAACAATAATGTTGGTTTCTTGTCCCAATACATTAACACCCAAATGTCAGATCAAACTGTGCAGCCCGGTCAAATTTTCCACTAATAACACGAAGAATCTTTTCAAGCGTCAAAACAGCTCTAGTGGTCAGCTTATGATAACTCCTGTGTTGAGTTATGCATAATTCAGACTGCAGAGAGGGTACATCAGGCAGAGCCTATCGGCCAGATTCCGATTCCAGACACAAAATCAGTGCAACTCCATATATGTAGGTGTTTGTCACTCACGTGACATAATCAAAGGATTAAAATACAAACACACACACACACAGATCCCCCAATTTCCACTACACACACCAGAATCAAGCAAATTTCCATGCATCACCGGTGCTACCATAAGGAAGGCTTACCCTTCATGGGCTTAATTTTCAGAAGTGGCCTCTCATTTTGTGCCTGCAATCAACTACGAGAGCAAATTATCCTGGACGCAATCATAGAAGCCATTCTTGAAAATTTGCCCCCATCATTCTTCTGAATCCTCCAGAGAAGTGACTGACCTTGTAAATATACTGACAGTTCCCCTGTTTCTGAATGGACGTGTTTCAAAGGAGAACTCATCAGCACAGCTAACCCATAATGCACAGATCACAATTCATTCTTAGAACAAAGCAGAAAGTATACAGCATTGTCTTTTTGGAACTCATGGCCACAGGAAGTCGCTGGGGCCAAGAACTAAGCAAGATTCAGAAAAGGGCTGGACAGGTTTATGGATATCAGGAATATCCAGAGTATTCACGATTAATGGTGATCATTTTGGAAGGGATGTTAGCCATCATGCTTCAAGGTTTAAGCCAATCTCTAATTATTAGAGAGCAGGATGAGGCCTAATTTGCATGGGGGAGCAAATTACCCCACATCTGATTACTGCATGATTCTTCCTCTTAAGTGTCTGGTTCTGGCCAGCGTCAGACAGGACTAGATGGACCTTGGGTCTGATCCGGTCTGTCAATTCCTATGTTAGTGTATCATATTAGATTTGTTCCCAGGTGCAGAGGGGTTGTTGTGTGTTTCTAGCTCTGGCCCTTCTTCTAGCTCTTCTTCCCCCTCAATGCACCATATGATCTCCCCAAGCCAATCCATAAGATTCCTACCCTTGCTGCGTTCGGGTCCCTCTTGAAGCCCAGTTCTGCTGTGTTAGGTACGAGTTGAGCTGCCCTGCCTATATCAACTGCCTGTCCCCCTATCTCCGTCTACTTGTTTGCCTGTCCTTAGGCTAGGAGGACGTTGGAGCAGGGAGCATCCTATTCTTCCTGATTGTTTGGAAACACCTACTACATCGACATCACTACCACCAGTAAGTAATCATCATCATACTACTATTAGGACATTTAAAAACCAAAGTAATAGTGTGTCAGTGAGGCTGACTCAAGGCACAATTAGGTAGGGTTTCCTGTCCTTACTGATTAAAAAATAAAGTGGATTTCTTAATTTCATTAAATACAACTGCATGGTGTTCTAATTGGTACCTCAAACAACAAAAAGGCAACAAAGGATGCAAGCAAAACATATGGCTTAACAATTCTGTCAGCTGAAGACACTCGTGTGGCCAGTATACCAATGATGCTGCAAAAACATTGCCTTTTAGTGGAAGCATAAACTCAATAAATCCCCAGGAGAGCAATAAAAATGTAGTAGCCAGCAGATTTAACAAGGACATGCTTAGTGCACAGTGTAATCTTATGTGCTGGATGCCCAGTGGAATTCACAGGAATTTGATATGGCAACATCAGATCTCAGTTTCTCAACATGTACTGACTGCTTATAAATTAAGGGTATGATTTGGGATAATTGCTTTTCATTTGTGTTGATGAAACCATACGTTATGTTTCTTCTTAAGGGATTGTTTTACGCTTTTAACCTGCCTTTGGGACGTAAGCTGCAATGATGGAGGGCTTACCTCTGCAACAATGGCACAAACTCTACTTTTCCATTAAATCTTGGGGAAGTGTTCTAGCCCAGTGCTCTACACATGCCCAAAGCATCTATTTGATAGTTTCTCAAACCTCTCTGAATTTCTGGAGAAAGGCGCTGCTTTTTCTCTATCAATTTCAATGGAAATGATGTCGTTTGAAGGCCAGTGACCTGCCGATGTTCTATGAAGTATCACTATGAAACTGTCCTGGGGCCTCAACTAGGTCTGACTGTAAAGTCGTCTTAATGACTCATTTCAGCCAATCCAATTGCAGTATGTAAATGAACTGGAGAAGACTAGGAAGTGACTGGCTGAGTTACCTATGGTGTCACAAAATACCGCTACTTAAGAATGACCTGAGCAATTGATAGGACAGCAGCTGAGCATGGACAAAGCAGTACAATGCAAAGAGGACAGGAGCGTGTGAAGAACAGTACTGGAGAGTAAAGGGGAGAACAGACAGGCCAAGGGTACAGCAGCAACAAAGCAGGCAATAGGCAAGGATGGCTCCAATAGCAGTTGAAATGGGGGAACTGAAGCAGCACAAGATAGGTAGAGGAAGGGCTATGGGAAGGCATGGTCCCCATCTTGGATTGAGTTACCTGGGTATCTATAAGATCATTATCCCCTGAGTGTGCCTGAATAAATTTTCTTTGAACTCAGACAGTCAGCCTCTGATCTGGACGCAGAAAAATCTCCACAACCTGTATGTATGCAAAGAGCTCTTGTTTGTCTAGCCAAATCAACCAGTGTCTTTTGAATGCTAAGACGTTCATCTTTCTCTGTCTTCTCCTATCTTCTCATTCTTTGGCCAACTTATTTCATTTCAACCAATAGGGCTGCACAATGCAAATTAATTGAGGGAGGAATGACTTACATCTGGTGTCAATGACACTGGTCAAAGTGATTAGCTATTCATAGCACAGAAAAAGGAAAGAGCTCGGCTCCTCACAATCCTTCTAATGACTTGGGGGGGGAGTGTGATAGCAGAGGGGCAGGGAGGGGGGTTGTAGAGACTGCAGTAATTAGACGATGTGGTGGTGGATGCTCCTGGAATGACCACAGGCAGGAGAGGATGTAATATCAGGAATGAAGTCAGGGACAGTGGTGCTCTTTGGTACCCGACGTAGCTGCTGGTAAATCAGATATTTGAGAGACACTAATTCGTAGTCCAGCAAGTTGGTTATACATCACCCTTCCTCTCCCTCATCTGGTCTCTCTGCCCCCATTCCCACCATTCCTTGCAATCCTCCTTTTGTCTCCTTCTCCCATGCCTGATTTCATGTCATTTTCCTCTACACAGACACTCGTTCCTTATGCTTGAATCAGCCTCATCCTTCCTGTGAGCAAAGTTCCTTTCCTGTGCCCTCCTTCAAACCCACTTTGCTTGGCCTGCAAGCGGTGAAGTGTTCCCCAGCATGGTCTGCACCTGCCTTTCTGTCTGATCTTTTTGATTGTGAACTCTTCAGGACAGGGACCTTTTCACATACATTTGTAAAGCACTGGCTGGGTAATGATCACCTGCCCCTAACATGGGTCATTGGTGGGGACTGAATCTGGGACCTCCTGCACGAGCCTCTACCGGTTCAGCTAAAGGCGTCACTCCATTAGCTATTAGCAGTAGTGGACTGCTATCCTCATTTGTGGGCCAGCCATTAGAAGGGGACATGCAACAACCTCAACTAGTACATTATACCTATAGTTACAGGGCTATCTAATAAATAATTAATAGCCAACCATCTGCACATGGAGACATTATGAGCATTTGGTACTATAACCAGACAGAAGAGTCAATTCGTCTCAAGGTGATTAAAATAAATAACTTAAAATTTAATGAATACAGGACCCTAGAATGCTTAGTAAAGGAATCCAGGTTTGTTGGCTTAAAAGATATAGAATCTCAATGCATAAAAGCCAATATCGGAAACAAACATATTGCCTATCCATTCAAAACAATGTAAAAAAAACGACAGCAAGTTGATGTAGAGATTGTTCAAAACATGCCATACTGCAGTGACTCCCTAGGAAACCAAGATATGATCTGGATTTAAACAGTTTTCTGCTGTAACGTCATTAATAGATTATAACAGTTTTATAGAAAAAACTAACAGGGTAATTCAATTCAATTAAGTCTAGTTAATTATTTTAACATATTGTACCATAGGGCGATACAACTGGTGCCAAGTTGTATCGACATTGTCTTTCCCTTGGATCCATCAGTTGTGTGGAGAGGGGGGTTCTGCTGCATGGGCAACAGCTGTTCCTCCATATCACCCTGCCTGGCTTGCGCCCTGGAGAGGAGACTCCAGCTTCGCTTTACAGCGTCGACACAACACGGGAAGCAACAGTTTACCGGTTATAAGCCCCCTGCTCGATTGGCGTAGAGCTGGCGCCATGGGTTGCTTCCGACGGTGGGAGGGATCACCATGTCTCACTGGACAACTATCGCCTGCCTCAAGAAAAGCGGGTTCAACAAAAAAGGAAGCAGCGGCTCCAACCCACAGCTGACACCGCCTTCAAATGCAGCAAATGCAATCGAGACTGTCACTCTTGTGTGGGGCTTCACAGCCACAACAGACGCTGCACAACCATCAACTAAACATTCCCCATGGGCGCATATCCATCGTCTCTCGAGACTAACGGACGCCAACAACAACCATAGGGCAATTGGCAGGCACATAATAGTTTGTTAAACTGGAGTATTTTGTCCATTTACTGTCTACAACTACGTCATACATGAATCAAGTAACTAGCTGAAAGCTTGGGCAGGAATCCAGTCTTAAGTGTTCTGTAATGTGCCATGTACATTTACTGCACTATATAAATTGAGGTTCTTGTTCCAAATCTTGTTCCTGATTGCCTCTAATGTAAAATTGAACTAGTGATAGTGCCTTGTAAACATAGGCTAAAGGTATCTGGTGAGTTATAAGCAGATAACCCACAGAGAGCTACAGTTAGAGAACTCAAACCTGGAACTCCCTGGAAATGTAGTCTATAGGTTATTCCTTGCATGTCACTATAAATGATATTGTTCTTAATGAGCTCATCTAGTACTTGCAGGGGGCCCAAACATACTTGCAGGGAGGAAGGGGAAAAAATAAATTCTAACGTTGTCCCATTTCTGCCACCCCAGAGGCTTTACATTACTGCTCTATGTACAATAACCTCCTGCATAGGTCATCAGTGGAATTTGAATCCAGGATGTGACTTGGGGGTGGGGGTGGGGGATGTCTCACTGCCATTTTGCAGGTATGATCCCTTGATGACTCAGGGCTAGGGAAGGAGTATTTGATCCATAGCTGGCTCCGATCAAAGGGCATCATTCCCTCCAAGGAGGCTGCATTTACATCATTAGGGGAAATCTCACACTTGCAGCCATTAAGAAACAGTGCAAGGAAGGAAAGATGGTGAGCCTCAGATGTATCCTCAATACCCCTCTGTAGGGTGACCAGACAGCAAGTGTGAAAAATCAGGACGGGGTGGGGGGTAATAGGACCCTATATAAGAAAAAGACCCAAAAATCGGGACTTTCCCTATAAAAGCGGGACATCTGGTCACCCTACCCCTCTGGACCAGCCAGACATTGCAATAAAAATCCATACTCTAGCTATGTGAGCACTACAGCGTAAGTCACTATAAGTTATGTAACTCGGGGATGTGAATAAGCCACCCCCGAGTGACACAAGTTATACCGACCTAAGCGCTGGTGTGGACAATGCTATGTTGGTGGAAGAGCGTCTCTCGCCAACATAGCTACTGCCACTCGCAGGGGCTGGAGTAATTAAGTCGACGGGAGAGCTCTCTCCTGTTGGTTTACAGCATCTGCGTTAGTAACACCACAGCAGCGCAGCTGCATCGGTGCAGCTCCGTCACTGTCAGCTCTGTAGTGTAGCCATAGCCTCTGACACCATCCTCTTAGTAATCTTAAGAGGTTGTATGGCCTCACTGCACTTGTTCCCAAACCACTCAGACTAAAGCAACCACTCAGTGCTTCCTGATAGCTAAGACCTGGAATACCCATAATAGCAAATTTTCCATTAGTTCGTCCCTGGATTCCAAGAGGATTATGGTCACAGCTAGGTTTCTGTCTGCAATTGCCATACACTTTTAAATAAGTTTCCTCTGTACTTTGGTATGTGCTGGTTTTACCCTTTCCCCCCCTGCTAGATTGCCTGACAGATTTATGTGCTTCTGTTCCACAATATGCTGCTGCATAGTGAAGTTAGCCTCCATTCAGGCTTTTAAATAATTGAACAGAATGATGCACCAGACATGCAGCTGAATTTCAGAATAGACTAAGGAAGGGGACAACATTAACCAAAAATCTTGAAAATATATCTCCATAAATATCATTAAAGGGTACCACACAAAAACACCTGCCCTTGACAATGGAAAAAAGGACTAAGGGGGAAATAGTACATCATACACTTCAGCTTGTCAGCATCTCAGTGCAATTATGTGATCACAGTTAATGCTTTCATAGTCTACTTGGTAACAATAGGAGGCCTTGCATTTGATCCAATCCACCTACTGTTAAAAGTGAAACCCTTTCAGAACTAGCAGGGGCATCTAACCAGTGTGAGATCACTGAAATATCGCTAGCCTTCATTTACAAAGAATAATCCTCTGAGCGGTGAGAAGACTCACTAAACAATTAGTAGCTCTTAGAATAAGCAAGTTCTGTCAGTGACATTGCCCAACACAATACAAGCTTCCACCATGTGACATTTCGTAATAGGCTCCAGTCCTGTAAATCAGCATAGGGCCTGCTTGAAAGTGCATAGAATTGCCATTTACTTGAATGGGTTTGTATCAAGTGCCATGTCCTAGAGGTTCCGCCTATCACTAAAAGTTTAAGTTAGAGCTGGCTGAAGTTTTTCAACCAAAAATTCTGCTTGCTGAAAAATGGGGGTTGTATGAAAACCAGGTTCTTTCCTCCCTCCAGGGAAAAATGTCATTTTCAATAAACCCTTTCAAAAAGGAAATTTCTAAACTACATTTCACAAAAGTTTGAGTTTTGCTTCAAACTGGCCCTTTTCATTTCAGTTTTGAAACACTGGGGGGGGGGGGGGGGAAGCAAAAAAAAGGTCCAACTATGAGACAAAAAATGAATTCCTCTCATTTCACAAGGTTCCTTCAAATATTTCATGGGACAAAAAAATGGGGGTGGGGTTTCATCCAACTGTAGGTCGGATGCTTTCACCCTATATGCCAGACTCTTCAGGGTGCACAGCGTCTCCAGTGAAGTGCTGAGTGCCCTCAACTCCCAGTGATTTCAGTGAGAGCCAAAACTAGGAAAGGGGAGGCTCGGATCCTAAGCACCCCTGTGGTCACACCCTACATGTTACTGTAATAATCTTTGTACAAAATATGCCTTGGGAGGTATCATTTGAAAACTAATAACTCACTGATCATTAGTGTACATGGTGTGTAACAAGAGTTATGGATATGTGCTGAAATGATGACTAAAAGCTGTTCAAGCCGGGCACGTCAGGGGAGTTGGTAAATGGCATGTGTATTTGTATCTCTAACTGGCTCAGTCATCAGGAAGAGACAATGAAGGTATATTCACATATCACGTAAACAAAGCTATCAAGCTAACAAGGGGGTGGGGGAAAGGCAGCATGGCATCTATGCTCCGACAGGAGAGAGAAACTTGGTCTGGTGGGTTTACTGTTCAAAGAATACTATGAAAAGGTTTATTGGTCTATAAAGATGGTGGGAGCAGGGGGCTGAACCTCAAGCAATAAGCAGCTGAATCAACTGATTGTATACAATATTACTGGATTATAAAAGAGAGTGAGGTCTTTCTGAAAGCCTATGACACTAGTGATTAATATCATAAAATGTATTTATTAACACTATCGGGAATTACGGATAATCTTTGTGTAATGGCATGGACTCACCACCACTGGTGCCTCCTGCTGGTTGCTCCAGGAATTAGCTCAGTCCAGCTCCAGAGCTCCCTCTGCGGGTGGTGTCTTGTCTGTTGCCTGCTCTGCTCCACTGTTTCAGACCCACAATGCTCCCTCGCTCAGCGGTGTCCTCTTCAGGACACTGCAATCTGGTAGTGCCCACTACTTCTTTCTCATCCCCCTTCCCAGGGTCACGGCAGTCCTTTGGCTTGCACCCGCTGCAGGGGCCAACCACAACCCAAAGTCTAGCCCCTCGCTTCAGGGGCAAGTTGCAGTCTGTATTGGCCATGCTCTTCTGCAGCCAGGTGCAGTGTAAGCGTGGGGATCCAGGCCCGCCCGCTACTCCGGGTCCCAACCCAGGAACCCTCTAGCAGCAGCCTCTCCACCCTCCTTCTCTCCCCTTGTCTGCCTATCGTCCCTAGGCCACTTCCTCTTGGCCCTTGCACCTTCTTGGCCCTCTCTGGCAGGGGCCTGCAGCCTAGCAGGTAACAGGCCAGAACTCACCCTCTGCTCCCTTGAGCCTGCCCTGCCCTGCCCTGCCCTGCCCTGCTCTGCTCTGCTCTGCTCTCTCAGGTACTATCCCTGGGAGCCAGTCCTCCTCCCTTGCTTGTCAGGGAGAGACTCCCCTCTGCTTTGCTGGGCAGCTCCTTATATCTGGGCTGCCCCAGCAGCTGCCTCCTCTCTGGCTCCTAACAAGCCTCGCCCTAATTAGCTGCAGATTTCCACAGCCTCCCTGGCTGCTTCTGCCCCAGCCCCTGCTGGAGTGGGCCACCTGCACCACTACACTTTGATTTTAGGCTTTACAGTCTATGTCCAAACAAAGGGAGAAACAGATCTCTCCTAGACAGGATGGGATGTCACAGCTACTTACCTGTGTCTCCTATGTAAATTAAGCATGGTGGAATCAAAACAATGGAAGACACATTTACATATAGGCAGATGGGATACCCACAGGAAGCAAAAGCCAGCATGAGGTCATCCGGCCTCTTGAAACAAGGTCACTGAACTTTGGAAGATAAGCAAGGACAGAAGCCATCTTTGGCATCCATCACTAGACAGACACAAGAAGCCAGAGCTCTTGCAATTTGAGAAAGATGGGTCTTTCAATGGGGGTTAGCGTTTCTGGAAACTGAATAAGTGAGACACCTGCTTAGACAAAGATCTTTCTGAACCAGGGCTATCTAGCATCCAGACACTCAGGGTGTGACCTGCGTGTTTGTAGGTTGTCTGTGAGCATCCCAGCCTGGGAGCTACAGCTACAAAGCATTGTAATGCAACCAGGACTTCAGGACAAGTGGTGACAGCCCCTCAGTGGTCTGAATTGTACCTGAACCCTGTGATAGAGGCCTGGAAATAAATAGGTAGGCTCAGCCAAACTTTTAGAACCCTCAGAAAAGTTTCAGGTTTGATTGGAGTTTGGGCTGAAGGTTTGGGTCCAATCTTATTTATTCCAAATGGTTTCGCCTTTTCCTAACTCCCAATAGTTTCAATTTGGGCAAGAGTGTATGACCTCCATTCCAAGCCGAGGAGCCCAGCTCAGCATGTGTTACTATCCCACTTTTGATACACCCCAGTCCCATTTTCATGAAGGCTTGGGCTGGATACATTTTAATGGCAGATCCCAAGGACATCTATGTGTGTGAAAGAATATCAGCACTTATCCTCCCACTCCCCCGATCATCTACAATTTAGGAACCAGGTTCAGCATCCTCCCAACCCCCTCCTATGTCAAGCAAGCAATGAGGCAACCCAGACCTAGGTTCTCTCTACACTGCACTTTTGTCAGTCAGGGGTATGGAAATAAAAAAAACAACAATAACCACAAAAACCCTGACTGGCAAAAGTTTTAATGACAAAAAGTGCCGGTGTGGACAGTGCTTTGTCAGCAGGAGACGCTCTCCTGCTAACAAAGTTACTGCCTCTTGTTAGGGATGGTTTTATTTGGCCTGCAGGAGAGCTCTCAAGTTTGGGTGTGGGTCACACTGTTGTTGTGGATGTATCTTTGTCATCCCCTTCAAATTTCTCCCACATTTGGCCAAGTTTAAAAGCCTCTTTACAAAAAAATAATTATCTCAGCTTAGGAGAGACTTGACAGTATTTAGCTGCCAAAGTATTTAGCTGCCAAATTCTCTTAAGATTCCATCTGTACTGAGTATGCCCCAACCCAGGGCAGTAGGGCTCACAGCAGGAATTTCCCAGCAATTACTCCTCCTGGCCACTATGGTGCCAGGCACCAAATCTGAGACCAGGGAGGTTGTCCCTCCTGTGCTCTCAATGCCTCCCTGCTAGTGCCCAGGCAGCAAAGAGGAGAAAGAGGAACAGCCCAACTCAAATACAGAGAGGTGAGAAATGTGTTGGGGGTGGGGGAGATGGTATAAGAGTGCGTATGCACAAGGGGGGCAAGTTAAGGTTAAATGCGCAACCTTGATTCTGGCATTCGCTATGTTTTGAGTGCTTGACTTTGCAAACTTGACATTCTTTTAATGTAATGTAATTTAATATACGTATTGTTCAGTATACTACATGAGTCATATACACAACCTGCCACTCAGCTGTCTGCGAGTACTGAAATCAGGTGACCAGATTCATCCAGTACCCAGTCAGGTGTAACTTGGATATCTAGTACCCATTCAAACTTATTTCCTGCCCCTAAGATAACAGAGCAGCAGTAGGCGCTGTGAGGACAAAGTGCAGAGGCAGAGTTCCATAGTGTGCTGGGCACTTTTATTTGGTGACCACTTATAACGAGCCCAAAGTCTCCACCGGGCTGAAATCCAGCCCCCGAGCTTCTCACATCTGTTGAAAAACAAAACACAAGAAGCCCCAGCATCTAAATAATGCCCATGTTTAATGTACAGTTGTAAAAAGACATTTGGTTGTTCCCTGCTGTCAAATGCTAACAATAATATCTGCACTGAGTTAGCAGCAGAATGAATGCGTTATTAAAACTCTGCCAGTGTGTAGCTAGAAATGGTTTATTTTGTTAATTAGGCATTAATTTATACTAGGTGGAAGCATCCCCATGGTGGTGCTTTCTGCACTGTTATGAGGACTGGTTGATCCTTCCACAGTACCATTCCCCTCCCTCCCTTGTTCTCCACCAGAGCTGCTCCAAAGAAGGGTTGGCAAGAGTACGGCTGTGTACTCAAAGTGCTCTACAGAACAGCACTTCCTAGCAGGAGTTAGGAAACAGTAGAAACTCCTTCAGGCTCCATGCTATGGCTGTGTAGCCACAACGTTACACAGCATATGGAAGCACTGTGCTGCCAAAGAAGGGGGCCGAGGGAAGGTCCACACAAGTAGCTCCTGGATCATAAAGGTAAGGAGACTTCTTCCTCTCTCTCAAGTTCAATGGGCCTCTGAAAGCTCTGTTCAGGAGGAAATGCTGTGCAGGAACTCCACATGGTTCCTCTGGGTTCCTCCCTGAAGTCTGAACCTAAGCCAGATTCTATTCCACCTTTTTGACTCCCTTGGTCATTGTTGTGTCTAACTAACTGTATATGAGCATCCTCACTCAATCACCACTGTTCTTATAGGCCAAGTGCATAAGGTTGTGAATCTTAGAAGAACACTCATCCTATATAACTATTTCTACCTATAGAACTCAAAGCACCCAGCGACAGAAACCCTCTCTCTCTCCCCCTCTTCCCCCACCCCCATGCACTAACCTACGCATACCTTCTAGATAAGGTATCTGAAGCGTTTTGAGATGTTTATTCCCTGACCCAGCTGGATTTCACAGGACTCTATTTGCTTTGCAAATGCAAAATTATCTGATGTGAGGCTATTGGTCCCAGTGCCTCTCTTCCTTTTCTAGCAGCCAAACCAGAGAGAGGCCAACCCTGACGCTGTAAGCAGCTACATTTAATCCTCAAATATTGTACTTCTCAATACATTTGCAGTGCAGTTACCAAGAGCAGACCAATGCAGCTGGCACTAGAGGCTGGCTGCTGTTTTCAGGATACAAGGGCCCCTCTGTGTTCAAGCCAAACATCTGCAACAAGCATAACATATAGTGGTAAGTAATGCGTTAGTAATGTGTTCCTAATACAACCCAACCGGATTGACTGGTGACAGCATAAGGAGTTCAGAAAAATGCAATATGAATTTTTAAAGAACACACCTATTTAAAGTGTATTTAAGTCACATTTATTAGCTCTTCGTCCACAGTGGAAATCAAAAGAATAATACATACAGAATGAACAGAATACAATTTGCTTTCCTTCATTGCTTTCAATATTCAAAGGGCCAGATTCTGCGCTCAGTTATAACTGGAGTCACACATGTTGACTTTACTAGGGTTGCAGCAATGCAACAGAGAGGTTTAGTTCAATTTGCAGAATCCTAAACTGCTTTAAAAAAGCTGCTGTGGTAGATGTTCAAGAGAGTTGGCAATTTTCCAATGAGATATTATTAAGGGCACAAGAGCAAACTATCCACTGCATAGGAAAGATAGGAAGCATGGCAAGAGACCACCCTGCCTTAACCAAGAGATCTTCAATGATATGAAACTCAAAAAAATTAATACTTAAGAAACTGACTGAGGAGATCTCAGCCATTAACGATTATTAGCAGGTGACCAAAGCCCACAGGTAAGTCAAAAACGTGGAGACCTGGGAGAAGGGTCGGAATCTGGGGGGAGCATGGGCTGTTATAGCAGAAATAAGGGAGAGACATGACAGAATGGCGGAGTGGGGAAGAAATCAGTTCAGTATCTTAGATGTCTGTATACTAATGCAAGTATGGGGAATAAGCAGGAAGAACTCAAATGCTAGTAAATAAACACAACTATGACATAGTTGGCATCACGGAGACTTGGTGGGATAATACGCATGACTGGAATATTGGTATAGAAGGGTACAGTTTGCTCAGGAAGGACAGGCAGGGAGAAAAGAGAGGAGGTGTTGCCTTGTATATTAAAAATGTATACACTTGGACTGAGGTTGAGATAGAAATAAGAGACAGACTTGTTGAAAATCTCTGGGTAAGGATAAAAGGGGTCTACTACAGACCACCAAACCAGGAAGAAGAGGTGGATGAGGCTTTTTTTAAACAACTAACAAAATCATCCAAAGCACAGGACTTGGTGGTGATGGGGGACTTCAACTACCCAGACATCTGTTGGGAAAATAACACAACAAGTTCTTGGAATGTATTGGAGACAAATTTTTATTTCAGAAGATGGAGAAAGCTACTGGGGGGAATCTGTTCTATATTTGACTTTGACAAATAGGGAGGAACTGGTTGAGAATTTGAAAGTGGAAGGCAACTTAGGTGAAAGTGATCATGAAATAGTAGAGTTCATGATTCTAAGGAATGGTAGGAGGGAGAACAGCACAATAAAGACAATGGATTTCAAGAAGGCAGACTTTAGCAAACTCAGGGAGTTGGTAGGTAAAATCCCATGGGAAGCAAGTCTAAGGGGAAAAACAATTGAAGGCAGTTGGCAGTTTTTCAAAGAGACGTTAATAAGGGCACAAGAGCAAACTATCCCACTGTGTAGGAAAGATAGGAAGTATGGGAAGAGACCACCCTGGCTTAACCAGGAGATCTTCAATGATCTAAAACTGAAAAAAAAAGTCCTACAAAAAGTGGAAACTCGGTCAAATTACAAAGGACGAATATAAACAAATAACGCAAGCATGTAGGGACAAAATTAGAAAGGCCAAGGCACAAAATGAGATCAAACTAAGTAGCGACATAAAGGGTAACAAGAAAACATTCTACAAATACATTAGAAGCAAGAGGAAGACCAAGGACAGAGTAGGCCAGTTACTCAATGAGGGGGAAAAGACAATAACAGAAAATGTGGAAATGGCAGAGGTGCTTAATGATTTCTTTGTTTCGGTTTTCACCAAGAAGGTTGGTGGCAATTGGACGTCTAACATGGTGAATCCCAGTGAAAATTAGGTAGGATCAGAGGCTAAAATAGGGAAAGAATAAGTCAAAAATTACTTAGACAAGTTAGAGGTCTTCAAATCACCAGGGCCTGATGAAATGCATCCTAGAATACTCAAGGAACTGACGGAGGAGATATCTGAGCCATTAGCAATTATCTTTGAAAAGTCATGGAAGACAGGAGACATTCCAGAAGACTGGAAAAGAGCAAATATAGTGCCCATCTATAAAAAGGGAAATAAGGATAACCCGGGAAATTACAGACCCGTCAGCTTAACTTCCTGTACTCGGAAAGATAATGCAGCAATTAATTTCGAAATCAATGTGCAAACACCTAGAAGATAAGGTGATAAGTAACAGTCAGCATGGATTTGTCAAGAAAAAATCATGACAAACCAACCTGATAGCTTTCTTTGACAGGGTAACAGGCCTTGTGGATAAGGGGGAAGCGGTAGATGTGGAGTATCTTGACTTTAGTAACTCTTTTGATATGACTTGCATGACTTTCTCATAAAACAAACTAGGGAAATACAACCTAGATGGAGCTATTATAAGGTGGGTGCATAACTGGCTGGAAAATCATTCCCAGAGAGTAGTTATCAGTGGTTCACAGGCATGCTGGAAGGGCATAACGAGTGGGATCCCGCGGGGATCGGTTCTGGGTCCGGTTCTGTTCAATATCTTCATCAATGATTTAGATAATGGTGTAGAGAGTTCACTTATAAAGTTTGTGGACAATACCAAGCTGGGGTGGGGCGGGGGGTTGCAAGTGCTTTGGAGGATAGGATTAAAATTCAAAATGATCTGGACAAACTGGAGAAATGGTCCGACAAAAATAGGATGAAATTCAATAAGGACAAATGCAAAGTACTCCACTTAGGACAGAACAATCAGTTGCACACATACAAAATGGGAAATGACTGCCTAGGAAGGAGTACTGTGGAAAAGGGACTGGGGGGTCATAGTGGATCACAAGCTAAATATGAGTCAACAGTGCAACACTGCTGCAAAAAAAGTGAACATCATTTTGGGATGTATTAGCAGGAGTGTTGTAAGCAAGATACGAGAAGTAATTTTTCTGTTCTACTCCATGCTGACTAGGCCTTAACTGGAGTATTGTGTCCAGTTCTGGGCACCACATTTCAGAAAAGAAGTAGACAAAATTGAGAAAGTCCAGAGAAGAGCAAGAAAAATGATTAAAGGTCTAGAAAACATGACCTATGAGGAAAGATTGAAAAAACTGGGTTTGTTTAGTCTGGAGAAGAGAATACTGAGGGGAACATGATAACAGTTTTCCAGTACATAAAAGGTTGTTACAAGGAGGAGGGAGAAATTTTTTTTTTAATTTTTAACCTCGGAGGATAGGACAAGAAGCAAAGGGCTTAAATTGAAGCAAGGGCTGTTTTGATTGGACATCAGGAAAAGCTTCCTAACTGTCAGGCTGGTTAAGCACTGGAATAAATTGCCTAGGGAGGTTGTGGAATCTCCATCATTGGAGGTTTTTTTAAGAGCAGGTTAGACAAACACCTGTCAGAGATGGTCGAATACTTAGTCCTGCCATGAGTGTGGGGACTGTACTAGATAACATCTCATAGTCCCTTCCAGTCCTATGATTCTATGCGAGTATCAGGAGAAGTGGTAGAGATTATATTCACCCCACTGATGAAGCAGGCGTGTCTACTGTTTGTTATTTAGGTTTGCCACTGAAGCATCGTGCTGGATTCCCAGCTGCTTCTGATGTTCAGATGGTTCTTGGCAACCATATCGCTTATTCTCATTGCATTTGTTGAGGTCTGAACTGGTCTCTTTTGGATGTGGACCTCTTCACAATTACTTGGGTGTTGGTCACCTTGAGGTCAGGCAAATTGAACACACCTTAAAACCACTTGGAAACTACAACTGAAGCAGAAATGCCCACCTGTTAAGTACTTATTTCTCACAGCAAGTCCACAGTTCTACATGTTAATATCCTAGTTTTGACCTATAAAGCCCTAAATGCATTAGTTCTGGCTACCTTAAAGACTACAAGAGTTGTGGTGGGCTGAGGCTCAAGCTAATAGGCCCCTAGTTTCTTACCATTCATCTACACTGCAGCTGGCTGTGCGCGTCCGAGCAGCAGTGTAGACATCCCTTAGTGAGGAGTCCTTGATTCTGATACTCATGTTCAACCCATTCATCTGCATTTGGCAACCTAATAGGCACATTACACAGCTTACCATTTTCCCTGGTTTCTTCAGGAGCAGAGGCTGGCAGATGTGGAGGGAGCGGAAGAGCTGAGGAGAGTTTTGGGGTGGATAGAACAGGATCCGTTTGTGTAGGTGGCAGGGGGAGATCTTCGTCTGGTGATTGCACAGTCCTCAGGCCTCTGAATGGGCATTTCGTACATTTAAATAAGTACAACGATGTAGCACTTGTGATGGTGGACACCTCACATACGGCCTCGAGGTCAGAACACATTTTGCTTGGAACTTTGGCATTATCAAGGAGGTTCTCTCATAATTTTTTTTAAACTAATCCATATGATCTCCAGCGGTCAGTTGGACCACGACGAACAGAATGCATTTCCTTCACATCTCACCCAAAGGATGGCATGTCTGACAGTGCAGAATGCTTCTATCATTGCCTGTAGGGGTCAGCGTTGTTATCACAGTGCTAACTTAGGGTACGTTTATACTTACTTCCTGGTTCGGCGGGAAGCAATCGATCTTCTGGGATTGATTTATCGCGTCTTGTGTAGACGCGATAAATCGATCCCGGAAGTGCTCGCCATCGACACCGGTACTCATGCTCCACGAGAGGAGTACGCGGAGTCGACAGGGGAGCCTGCCTGCTGCATCTGGACCCACGGTAAGTACCTTGTAGTTCGAATTAAGATACTTCGACGTCAGCTACGTTATTCACATAACTGAAGTTGCGTATCTTAGTTCGCACCGGGGGGTTAGTGTGGACCAGCCCTAAGAGTTTGCACAACGTCTTCCCCCACAAAAAATCAGCACACATGTTCCAATAGAGAAACGATGAAAAAGATCCACTTCAACACCCCCCCTTTCTTCACCCAGCCCATTTGATCAAGGTTAGCCTTCTGTGATCTGCTTTGAAGTAAAGGGCCTCTTTGTTGATTGACCTATTGGCAATCTGCAGGGTTAACTCCCTCGTCAGTACCAAGCTTTCTCCATAGGTGCTGGAACTAAGGCTGCTGGGGGGTGTGGCAGGACCCCCACTTGAAATGGTTTCCATTATATACAGGGTTTGCAGTTTGGTTCAATGGCTCTCAGCACCCCCACTATACAAATTGTTTCAGCACCCTTGGCTCTCTCTTTTCCTACCATGGCCTTCCCCTCTATCAAATGCTAGTTAGCAGCTTGGTGGGAAATGCTGCAGCTGGGTGCTTTTGTCACTTCATAAGCAGAAGTGATGTCCAAAAAAGATTTATTTAGTCCTGGATGGCAAATAGACACAGTCTTACCACCTCTGAACACTTTCATCTTCCAATAAGTTATCAACAAGGCTTTTGTGGAGCAAAGTTTTAGGCTTTTTTGTTTTGTTTACTTCAGTATCTCAGTGCTTCCCCATCTAACAGACAATGTTGATTTTTTAAAATGCGAGTTGATCTATAAGTTGGGATCCCAGTATTCTCAACATCAGACCACACCTTGTCGATTAGGTCTGTGTAGGTTTCATTCTTTCATTACAAAATGGTGAATCTAAAAAAGTAAAGTAAATAGAAGAGATGATGCAAAGACAAACAAAAAGAACGAGGAGTACTTGTGGCACCTTGGAGACTAACATATTTATTTGGGCATAAGCTTTCGTGGGCTATAGCCCACTTCATCAGATGCATAGAATGGAACATACCGTAGGAAGATTATATATATACACAAACACACATACAGAGAACATGAAAAGGTGGAAGAGGCTAATTAATTAAGATGAGCTATTATCAGCTTTGTAGTGATAATCAGGCTGGCCCATTTCAGACAGTTGACAAGGAGGTGTGAGTAACAGTAGGGGGATACTTAACATGGGGAAATAGATTCAATTTGTGTAATGACCCAGCCACTCCCAGTCTTTATTCAAGCCTAAGTTAATGGTACTCCTCGTTCTTTTTGCGGATACAGACTAACACGGCTGCTACTCTGAGACTTAAACAAGTGTCACCTTGCTACTTTCAAGCACCTCTCTGCCACCCCTTCTCTCAATGGAAGATACAAGGAGTAGCAAGAGCCTCCGCTACTCAGGGCATGGCTACACTTGCAGATGTAGAGCGCTGTGAGTTAAACCAGCCTTCGGAGAGTGCAGTAGGGAAAGTGCTGCAGTCTGTCCACACTGACAGCTGCAAGTGCACTTTGCGGCACTTGCAGCGGCCACAGAGAGCAGTGCATTGTGGTAGCTATCCCAGCATGCAAGTGGCTGCAACGTGCTTTTCAAATGGGAGGGGGGTGGAGTGTGACAGGGAGTGTGTTGTGTGTATGTGCGGGGGGAGATAGAGTGGGTTTTTGGGGGGCTGAAAGCATGTCAGCATGCTGTCTTGTAAGTTCAGACAGCAGCAGACTGCCCTTCTCCCCCACACCCGCCGCCTCTCTCTCTCACACACAGCATTCCACAGTAATGGTTGCTTTGTCCTGGAGCAGATAAGCATGCCAGCTGTCAGAAACGGAGCTTTGAAAGGGCATATCCGCATTCCTGCAGCCAATTCCAAACAATGACAAGAGTGGCCACTTGACTTAAGGGGATTATGGGACGTTTCCGGAGGCCAATCACAGCGCAGTAATGCAACACCTCCTTCACACTGATGCCCGGGCGTTTCAGCCAAGGCACACCAAGCGTTACGCTTCTCGTGGAGGTGGATTACCAGGAGTGCTCCAGCTGCAGAGTCCAGGCGCTCCAGTGTGGACGGGTCGTGAGTTCGGGTGCCCGGGGCTGCTTTAATGCGCTCTAACTCGCAAGCGTAGCCATGCCCTGAGATTTCTATTGTTGTCAACAGGGATGCAGCTGTAACAGTCTAACTGTTGTTATCCAAATGCAATGCAGATGCGTGTGAAGCATTTGGACTGCTGATTGCTTTTACTCAGGACAGAGACCGTGGCCAATTGTTAGATTCATAGCTGCTCACTACAAGGCACTGTCACAAACACTATCTCTAGTCTCCTGCTTCATTTTGGAAGCCATTCCATGCAATGTTACTCATCAGCTGTTGACATTTATAGTATATTTCAGTGGGAGAGTTCAAAACTCTACTCTTGCTCCGTACACTCAGCGAGACTTGTCTCCCTCCTCCCCATTCCCCATTCCCTGTGTTACTAAAACACTCATGCCAAATATATTCACTGTACTCCAATAAAGTTTGCATGGCTCATGTTAGGTGGAGCCAGGAATACTTAATCTTTGGAAAAGCCAACATACAAGGAATAATGGAGACAATCGAGTGCTTTCCAGCTTGGAGGCATGTAGAATTCTCTGCAAGACCTCATTAAATCCTAAATATCAAATAAATGAATCATATGTGGAAACAATATGAAGAAAACCTGTTCTGTATTCTTAGACATCTTAAGTGAAACCAGACCTGGCCTTGGACTTCCTTTGTGGCCCAGGTGGAAGCTTCTTGTCCTGAGAAAGTAATGAGAGGGTACAAAGGGCTTTCTTCAGCCCTGCAACCCCTGTTCAGGATCACAGCAGCCTTTCCCGTTTGAAAGCTTTCCTCCTCTTGTTATACAACTTATGGAAAGGAAGCAGAGGTTGTTATTGCTACAGTTGGCTTGGGCTTTTTGATAATGTTAAGCTGTTTAGGTTGGATCCGAAGCCTGACTTTGTTGAAAACCATATGGTGCTTAAACAATGTTGCTGCCTTGTGATTCCATGGGACGGAACATAGCCAAATTCTACAATATCTGTAAAATTACCAAATCTGTGAATTTAATGAAGAAAGAAGGAATTAAAGAAGTTCTGGTTTTGCTGGCAAAGACACAACTGAATGTGGGAATGCCCGGGGCGTAGGAGTCTGTCTGTAATAAGTTACAGAAACAAATTCAGGTACAGGTTTAACTGTCAACCTCAAGGAATGAGAGCACTCAAGGATATGAAGAATCCATGACCCTTACCATACACCTACAACCAATTCTGTAGGATCCTCGTTATGATCAATCACTTTTCATATCTCTTTTCCTAGTGATCCAATAACATTTACATTTCCCATCTTTGCACTGTTGTACACCACTCTATGAACCAAGGACCAGATCTTTAGTTGGTGTAGCTCCATCAAAGTCCAGAGAGCTATGCCAGCTTACACCAGTGAGGATCTAACCCCAGGAGCTCACCTAGGTGCCACCTTCCTTCCCAAAGGTGGCTACATGTCAGTGGTGCTGTATGTACTTTGTCAAGAACCTTGGGACCCTTCCGGATGAAAGGTGATATATAAATGTAAAATAATGTTATTAAATATAAAAGAAAAATATGCACCAGCAGCCTGGAATCATTGCCCATAAGTGCAGAGCGGGGGGTGGTGGAAATCAATGCAGTCTTCCTGCAAGTTAATGAGAAACATGGAAGTTATTTTCCCCCGACGTGCCCAGAATTATATATTACATTTATTGCCACATCAAGGACTTCAAAAAAATCTCTTTAAATACATTTTAAAAATTCTCTTTTTATTTTATTCTATTCATCTTAATGGAAGGCAAAGCTGCTGGAGTGTACAGTGCATTGCAGGAAAAGTTCTGTTCCAGAACTGGGGGCTGGGTTGCCAAATGCTTGGTCTTCCATGTTCTCATTGCTGTAGCCGCCTTAAGGTGAGTTTGATCGCAGGGGACACGGACTCTTAGGCCCTGAACCAACAGTGAGATCTACATGAGTGGATCCTTT
Organism: Macrochelys suwanniensis; assembly: GCA_033296515.1. Taxonomy (NCBI): domain Eukaryota; kingdom Metazoa; phylum Chordata; order Testudines; family Chelydridae; genus Macrochelys; species Macrochelys suwanniensis. Next base: position 12,276,208 of record CM065781.1, on the reverse strand, counting down.
CCCCCACCCTGAGTCCCACTAGTGGCAGAGTGTAGCCCAAGCAATGACCGAGTAACATTCACACTGTGGCTGTGATCATGCTTCCTTAAACAGGGATCTTCCTAGACCTCCTGGGGTAGGGGGGTGTACATCCCCCCTGAATTTCCCCAACACTGCCCCAGTTACATGCAGTGTTGCCAATTTAGTCGGTTGGAAATTTGAATTGAAATTGAAACATTACTACACACTTCAAAAGCATATACAGTATACGAGAAAATACTTGAACCTGAGAAAGAATAATGGGTTTGAAAAGTATGAACCAAGACTAGCTTCCCCCCACAGCTGTTATTTATGACAATGTCGGCACATTTGTTTTGGCTATATTGGCCTACCGAATAATTTCAAATGATTATTTATAAGCAAGGTCTGACTGAGCTCTCCCCTGGCAGCTAGTGATGAGCCAGTGCTGGGCGGAAAGGCTTCAGGACCAGACTGTATTTACATGAACACACCTACTCTGCCTAGGTGTCCAGCAGACACAGCTGTGTTGCCCACGTGATCAATTTTGGCTGGTGCTGACTTACAAATCACTGTACTATTAAATGTGGGGGTCATGCAATGTTGTTGTCCTTATTGCATCAGTAAAGGGCGGCAGAACTGTACTTAGCCTGCCTGAATGAGGAGGTCTCCCTCAGGGCTTAATGTGTGCTAGGGCCTGCCAGGGCTGAACCCATGCACCTCTAGGCTTGGCAGTTCATAGCCCTGGGACCTCTGGGCTTGTCACAGCAGTTATGAAAGTAATAAACTTGCTTGAGCCCTGGCACCTCTTTCATTACAAATTAAGCACTGGTCACCCTCAATTGAACTGCACTTGCTAAGCAGGAGGTTTGGATGCCAGATCCTAGTGAAGGGAGAGAAGGTGGGGCACGGGTCACAGGCACTATTTGACCTTCTCCTCTCTCCTGTTTAGAGAACTGATTATGCTCCATAGAGAGTCTTTTGGTTTGTTAAGTGACCACTAGAGCTGAAATCACTGATAATCAGGTCTAAGTGCTTAGACCTGCTGTGGAACAGTATGTATGTGGAAGACATGGCCCAGCCTGCGATAGCAGCGAGGTTCCCTCACTGAGAGCTGAAATCACTGAGAGCTGGGTGGAACCTCGAGAGACCGACTCACAGAGGTCACAGTGGCAGGTGGCAGCAGAAGGTGACAGTGCAGGGCCATTGGGGACAGAGCGGTAGAGTGAACGGTGGCACGACAAACAACAGTGGCCAGAGCACAGGACTATGTTTTAGTGACTTTGCTCCAGAATGCTAGATTTGTGACTGGGAAACTTATATAAATAATATGTTTCCTAGTAGACCAAGATTTGTAAAATGCATTATTTGCCAAGGTCATTATCTCACACCATCACTATCTCAAGAGGTCATTATCTTGGGGAGTTTCTGTACTAAACTTATTTATTATTATAATTATTTTTATGTAAGAACGGACATATTGGGTCAGACCAATGGTCCATCTATCCCAGTAGCCTGTCTTCTGACAGTGACTATTCCAGGTGCTTCAGAGGGAATGAACAGAACAGGGAATCATCAAGTGATCCATCCCCTGTCGTCCCCTCCCAGCTTCTGGCAAACAGAGGCTAAGGACACTCAGAGCATGGTGTTGCATCCCTGCCCATCCTGGTTAATAGCCATTGATGGACCTAACCTCCATGAACTTATCTAGTTCCTTTTTGAACCCTGTTATAATTTTGGTCTTCACAACATCCCTTGCAAAACGTTTCACGAGTGACTGTGTGTAGAAATACTTCCTTTTGTTTGTTTTAAACTTGCTGTCTATTAATTTCATTGGGTTACCCCTGGTTAGGGTGACCAGATGTCCCGATTGTATAGGGACAGTCCCAATTTTGGGGGCTTTTTCTTATATAGGCTCCTATTACCCCCCACCCCCTGTCCTGATTTTTCACACTTGCTATCTGGTCACCCTACCCCTGGTTCTTGAGTTAAGTGAAGGGGTAAATAACATTTCCTTATTCATTTTCTCCACACCAATCGAGATTTTATAAGCCTATCATATCCCTTCTTAGTCATCTCTTTTCCAAGCTGAAAAGTCCCAGTCTTTTTAACCTCTCCTCCTATGGAATCTGTTCCATACCCCTAATCATTTTTGTTGCCCTTCTCTGTACCTTTTCCACTTCCAATATATCTTTTTTGAGACAGGGTGACCAGAACTGCATGCAGCATTCAAGATGTGGGCGTACCATGGATTTATATAGTAAAAGTGGTGGAGCTTGGCATCAAGTATTAAATCATTGCGTATGTTATCATGACGTCCGTGGTAGACCAGTAGATGAATTCTAGATGTTCGGGTTTTAGAAGACACATCAGCTGCATCTGTGACATCTTAGAAGAATTAAATGCTTGTAAATTGAACCCCAGACAGATGGCTGCTTGTGCATTTGATGGAGCTACAAACTTCTTTGGAAGACATAGTGGAGTACAAGCTTTGCTCAGAGAAAAGTGTAACCCTAATCTCTCCTATACACCCTGCAGAGGCCATCTACTCCAGCTAGCGCTAGTACAAGCTGCAGAATCTTCAAAAGACATTAAAAAGCCATAAATTTAATGGCTTTTTTATACTTCTTTTCAGCAAGAGTCCAAAAGGACTGAACATCTTGGAGACAAATATAAGATACACTGGGATTGAAGTTCAAATTAGTCCAACCTGGGAAAACCAGCTGGCTTTCTCATGAGCGGTGGTTGTCTTAAAATTACTGCAACCATTACTACTGGCTTTGGAAAGTATCCACCAAGATAGGACAGCTCTAATTAGTGAGGCTGGTGGACTACTTTTGTTACTAAGTTCAGAGAAAACTATCGCCATTCTCTCTCTTGTAAGTCTACTGTTGAAACCACTTGGGTCATTAAACAATGTCATCCAGGCATCTATTACAACAGTAGTAGATCTTTGTCCAGCAACAGAAGCTACCCGTGGATCAATCAGAGATATCCATTGAAAATGTACTGGAAGAAGCAAAGACTTTAGTCCAGAAGTTGACTAAAGAAGGTACTTATATTAACTTCTTACATGAAGAGGACAAGAAGTGTTTGTTAAGCCAACTGAAAACTTGATTCTTACAAATCTACAATAGCGATTTCTGGATTCTACTCAACCTCCACGTAGCTTTTACAGAGGCCTGTCTTATAAAACACCTACAGTTGAGCGGAGTGAGGCACTACCAGCAATAGGGCTGCTATGTGACCAGGACAGAATAGAGAATTTTGAACACAAAGTGGAATATCAGACAACGAATGAATGAAGATTTACTTCAACTTCTTTATCATCACTAGTGGTTCGACCCAATCTTTGTGCTATGTTTCCTGGTATGAAAGAAGTAGGAATTCATCTCTTGATAATTCCATTCACAACAGCTACAGCTGAGCATTCTTTTTCCTCACTGAATAGAATTTTGTGATCTGAAAGAAGTCGCCTTCTGCCTGATCCTTAGCAATTCGTGAAGGACTGGAAGTAACGGACACACAAGAAGACACCAAAGAGTGCAAAATTACAACAAAAAACCAAGACGGATGCAAATGTCGTGCTTCATAGTAGGCTTGAGTAGCCCACTTTAATTTTTGTGATGATTTTAAAACATGAGTTAAATCTAATAAAATGGTCCTGAAACATTTTTCAGTTTTTACTATGGTGCCATACAGCCTACCTTTGCCCTCATGATCTCAACCCTGGTCAGCGCTCCCCCGCAATCCGAATATTCCAATTCCTTGGGGAAAAACACTGCTTCCTAGTCCAGTAGACGAACATGCGCTAGCTCTGCTCTAACTAGTGCTCTAAATAATGGTGTAGCCCAGGTAGCTCAGCAGCAACTCAAGCTAGTCACCCGAGAACGTGCCCAAGGAGCAGGGCCGGCTCCAGTCACCAGTGCAGAAAGCATGGGGGGCAGCGTGATGGACGCTGAGAGGGCGGCATTCAGCCAGCCTTCGGCAGCATTTCTGCAGGAGGTCCACCGGTCCCGCGGTTTTGGCGGCAATTTGGTGGTGGGGCTGCTGATGGCGCGGGACTGGCGGACCTCCCACAGAAATGCGTCCGAATCCGCAGGACCTGGGCCCTCCCGCAGGCGTGCCGCCGAAGGCCGCCTGACTGCTGTGCTTGGGGCAGCAAAATTCATAGAGCCGCCCCTACCAGGGAGTCCGGGAGGGTTTGGGGGTTTGTACTCACGTAGCTAGCCTGAGCTGCCACTTGTACTACCCCCAAGGTACACTGGTATTTGTAGTGCACTCGCTTGAGCAGAGCTAGCCCATGTCCCTATACCTGCACGGGGAAGCATGATCACAGCTTCAGCGTAGACATACCCTCAACAGCCAAGGCAGTGCCTCAAAGGGATATTCTCCTGCCCGCTGGCTGGGCTCAGATGCCAGCCTAGGTTCAGCCCAGCTGGTGCAGGGAACTGAAAGTTGCACCCACCCCCTTTCCAGCTAGGCCAGCTGCACCTGAGGGATTTACCCACAAAAAGGAGGCCAGGCTGTGTTTGCATCACTGCCCTCCCTGGGAGGTCATGCCAGGGGAGACCAGCTTTAGTTTCTGCCCTGGGCTCCATACAAACGCCACTGGCAGAACCTGCAGCCAGGCTCTGCGGAGTCAGCGCAATGCCTTGGCTTTGCGCCCTCCTCAGCTAGTGCTTTACAGGTTATGCTGTTCACGCGCAAGTGCCGCTGTAAGCTCCCCTCTCGGGGTCTTTAAGGCACCAGCGGCCCAGTGCTCTGACTGATACAAGCAGGGGCAGCTCTAACAATTTTGCCGCCCCAAGCAGGGGCGGCGGCCCCGCCCCCGATGCAGGCAGATGTAGGGGGCCCCGCCCCCGAAGCCTGCCTGCGTCGGGGGCGGGGCCCCGCTACGTCTGCCTGCGTCCCAGTCCGCGGCAGTAAGGGGAGAGCGGTGGACCTGCCGCCCCATTGCCGCCGTGGCAGGCGAGAACGGGGCGGCAGTCCGAGTCACGCGGCAGCAATTTGGCAGCAGGAAGAGCGGACCTGCCGCCGAATTGCCACCGCGGGACTCAGACTGCGCCCCCATTCTCGATGCCACCCCAAGCACCAGCTTGGAAAGCTGGTGCCTGGAGCCGGCCCTGGATACAAGCAGACGCTCCTGGAATACAGGACGAATGGGGCCTGCCAGGGGATTCTCAGGTGAAGATGAGATGGAATGGAGAGAAGCGGGAGTAGAAAAGCTGGCTCAGGATAACAATGTGGACGAACCTTCACTGTGCTTCCTCAGCCAGCCTGAAAGAGGAAGTGGGAAGAAGCCGTACACCAATGCCTGCGGCACCATTGCCAGACAAGTCCAACATCTAAACAGCTGTTAGAGAATCACAGCCAGGAGTCAGGGACTTGTGTGTGCCCACATTTAAATAAAGAGAAAGGATGTGTCTACTAGCACAACCGACAAGGGAGAACCATGACTGGCATCCCAACACCAGAACCCATCAAAGCAAGCATTCTTGTCCTTTAGAAAGTACCTAAAAAACCCTAGGGAAGGGCTTCAGGTCTTTATGTGTAAATCAGTGTAGCCCCATTAAAGTCAATGCAGCTATGCTGATTTACACCAGCTGTGGGTATGGCTCACTGTCTTTTACAGAAGATAGATTTGTGACTGCGCAGTTTAACACTGCAAACAGAAATCTGGAGAGCCTCTCCCCAATTACAGAGAAATGATATTTCAATGTGTTTGAGATGAGAAAGAAATACAAATATTCCCCCTATGGTGTTACACTTCCGATCCAAGGTGTGGAAAAAAGCATTCTTTCCCAAGTAGAGCTAACATGATAGTTTTGTCATCCGTGAAGTTTGAAAACAGTGATTCCCTCCAGGGCATTTGCAATCTGTCTTCTAGGTACTGTTCTCAGATATGTCATGGTGTCAGACAGCAATAGCAGAGCAGATCCGGAATGGCGCCAATGTTAATGCTCCAGAGAGGACCATTAGGCTTGCAAAAGAAAAAAATTGGGAACATTCTTAAATCCAAGGGATCAACTCCATCAACTATGCCAATTTACACCAGCTGAGAATCTAGCCCAATATTTGGAAATCTGGCACAGATTTCAAACAGTTCCTTTGGCTGCCATTCTAAGAAAACATGGGCAACATTTTCGAAAGCACATAAGGGTACGTTTACACAGAACTCCCCCTTCCTCCCCCCCGCAGCGAGTCTGAGAGCCCAGGCCAACCGATTTGGGCTCGTGCTACAGGGTTTAAAAATAGCAGTGTGGATGTTCAGGCTCATGCTAGAACCCATGCTGTGAAACCCAGAGGGGCGGGCAGAGATGACCCCTGCCTGCTCATAGTGGTGGGGAAAGCAAAGTGAGGGCAGCAGACTTCAGCAGTGTTACTGGGCATGTTCAGTCTGGGTGAGCATACTCAGTGCAAGCCAAGCAGCAAATTTTGGGGGGGAAGGGGGGGCATGTGACCCCGCATGTTCCGTCCCCCCCTACATCGCCTCAGGACAGAGGGTCTCAGAGTCCCAGCACCAGCCAAAATGTCTACACTGCTATTTTTAGCCCCATAGCATGCGTCCCATATGCCCAAGTCAAGTGACCCAGGTTCTGAGACATACTGCTGCAGGTTTGGGGTGTTTTTGTGGGGGTTTTTTTGGTTTTTTTTTGCTGTGTAAACATACATTCAGTGATTTAAGGAATCTAAATCCCATTTTCCAAATACACTTAGGCACCTAAGCATCTACATCACTTTTGAACGTGGGACTTGGGTTCCTAAATCACTTAGGTTCTTTTTGGACGTTTTACTTCCAGTCTCCCTCATAAGAATATAAGAATGGCCCTACTGGGTCAGACTAAAGGTCCATCTAGCCCAGTATCCTGTCTTCAGACGGTGGCCAGTGCCAGGTGCCCCAGAGGGAATGAACAGAACAGGTAATTTTCAAGTGATCCATCCCCTGTCGCTCATGGGTGGGTAAAAGTCTCTCCCACAACCCCTACTGTAACACTCATACAAGTCTTTCCCCATGTAAATTCTCCATCTCAAGTACTGATGAGGAATGTACTGACGGGGGGAGGGATAGCTCAGTGGTTTGAGCATTGGCCTGCTAAACCCAGGGTTGTGAGTGTCACGGAGTGTGGGGGAGTCAGGTCCTGCACCCCTCTTCCCGGGATTCAATGTGACTCTCAGCCAGCCAGTAGAACAGAAGGTTTATTAGGGTTGCCAGGAAAGAGTCCAAACAGAGCTTGTAAGTATGACCAGGACCCCTCAGCTGGGCCCTTCTGGGGGGCAGGGAGCTTAGACCCCAGCCTTGGGGCTCCCTGCGTTTCACCACCCAGCTCCAAACTGAAAAAACTCCCCAGACAAAACCTCCAGCCGGCTCTTCCCCTCCCCCGGAGCCCCTCCTCTCGCCTTTGTTCATTCTCCCAGCCAAAGGTGTCACCTCCCAACCCCTGTCCTGGCTCATGTTACAGCCTCAGGTAAAGTCTCGCATTCCCAATGTAGCCTTTCCCAATGCAGCAAGCCTCCCAGGTCAAATCCATCTCGCTCCCTACTCCGTCACATCTCTCCCCCCTTCGAGACTGAACTGAGCGGGGTCACTCTGACCAGTGGCCTGGGGAAGTTCAGGGCCTCCTCTCCGGGACAACGCATCCGCTATCAGGTTGGCACTTCCCTTCACATAGACCACGTCCATGTCGTAATCCTGCAGGAGCAGGCTCCACCTCAGGAGCTTGGCGTTGGCCCCTTTCATCTGGTGTAGCCAGGTCAGGGGAGAGTGGTCGGTGTACACGGTGAAGTGTCGCCCAAATAGATACGGCTCTAGTTTCTTGAGGGCCCACACCATGGCCAGGCATTCCTTCTAGATTGCCGCATAATTCTGCTCTCGGGGTAGCAGCTTCTTGCTTAAGTACACGATGGGGTGTCTCTGCCCCGTTTCATCCTCCTGCATTAACACCGCCCCCAGTCCCATGTCTGAAGCATCGGTGAACACCAGAAAGGGCTTGTCAAAGTCTGGGTTTGCCAGAACCGGGCCCCTGATCAAAGCCTCCTTCAGTGCACAGAGCGCCCTCTGGCACTCCTCGGTCCAGACCACCTTGTCTGGCTTCCCCTTCTTACATAGCTCAGGGATGGGGGTGGCTATGGTGCTAAAGTGGGGCACAAATCTTCGATAGTACCCTGCCATCCCAATAAAGGCCTGGACCTGCTTTTTAGTTTGGGGAGCGGGCCAGTCCCAGATCACCTCCACCTTGGCTGGTTCTGGCTTTAGGCGGCCGCTCCCCACCCGGTGGCCCAGGTAGGACACTTCAGCCATCCCCACCTTGCACTTCTCTGCTTTTATGGTCAGCCCAGCCTCCCGGAGTCGGTGCAGCACTTGTTTAACTTGGGACACATGGTCCTCCCAGGTCTGGCTAAAGACACAGATATCATCGATATACGCCACAGTGAAGCTCTCCATCCCCTTCAGTAGCTGATCCACCAGGCGCTGGAAGGTGGCTGGCACTCCCTTGAGGCCGAAAGGCAGGGTCAGGAACTCGCAGAGCCCCAGAGGGGTAATGAAGGCAGATTTCAGCCGGGCATCTGCATCCAGTGGCACTTGCCAGTAGCCCTTTGTAAGATCCATGGTGGTAAGGTACCGAGCCCCTCCCAGCTTGTCTAGGAGCTCGTCCAGCTGGGGCATGGGGTAGGCATCAGACACAGTGATGGCATTGAGCTTCCGATAGTCCACACAGAACCAGATCGACCCATCCCTTTTGGGGACCAGCACCACTGGTGAGGCCCAAGGGCTGGACGACGGCTGGATCACCCCCAAAGCCAGCATGTCCTTGACCTCTCTTTCCAGGTCCCGAGCTGTCTTCCCTGTGACTCGGAAGGGGGAGCATCTTATAGGTTGATGCGATCCTGTCTGCACCCGGTGGACAGTCAGATTAGTGTGACCAGGCTGGTTGGAAAACAGCTGTCGGTACCGATGCAGCACCCCTCTGATCTCAGCTTGCTGGGCAGGGGTTAGCTGATCGGAGAGAGGGATTGTTTCTTGGGAGGAACCAGCTCCTGTCTCAGGGAATAGATCTACTAGAGGGTCACTTCCCTGCTCCTCCCACTGTCCACACACGGCCAGCACCACATTTCCCCTGTCATAATATGGCTTCATCATGTTGACATGGTACACCCGGCAGTGGTGTGCCCGGTTAGACAGCTCCACCACATAGTTTACCTCATTTAGCTGCTTGACAACCTTGAAAGGGCCTTCCCAAGCGGCCTGCAGCTTGTTTTTCCTCACGGGGATGAGAACCATCACCTGATCCCCGGTGGCATAGGCACGGGCCCGCGCCGTGCGGTCGTACCAGACCTTTTGCTTCCTCTGGGCTCTGGCCAGATTTCCCTTGGCCAGGCCCATGAGTTCAGTAAGTCTCTCTCGGAAGGTCAGGACATACTCCACCACTGACTCTCCATCGGGGCGGCCTCCCCCTCCCATTCGTCTCTCATCAGGTCCAGGGGCCCCCTTACCCTCCTGCCATACAACAGTTCGAAGGGCGAGAATCCGGTAGACTCCTGGGGCACCTCCCTGTACGTGAAAAGTAGGTGCGGTAGGTACTTGTCCCAGTCCTGCGGGTGCTGGTTCATTAAGGTTTTCAGCATCATCTTTAGCGTCCCATTGAACCTCTCCACCAGCCCATTGGACTGGGGATATGCTGAGGCCCAGCTATGCCGGACCCCACATTTCTCCCACAAGCACCGGAGGAGGGCCGACATGAAGTTGGACCCTTGGTCTGTCAGGACTTCCTTGGGGAACCCCACTCGGCTGAAAATGGTCAGCAGCGCATCCGCCACGGTGTCTGCTTCAATGGAGGATAAGGGCACCGCCTCGGGGTAGCGGGTGGCGAAGTCTACCACCACCAGAATGTATTTCTTCCCCGACCGGGTTGTCTTGCTGAGAGGCCCCACTATGTCCATGGCCACCTTCTGGAAGGGCTCCTTTATGATGGGCAAAGGCCTCAAAGCCGCTTTCCGCTTGTCCCGGGCCTTCCCCACCCGCTGGCAGGGGTCACAGGACCGGCAGTACTGATGGACTGTTGTAAAGACCCCAGGCCAGTAAAAGTTCTGTAGCAGCCTCTGCCTGGCCGGATTCCCTGGTGCCCTGCGAGAGGGATGTCATGGGCCAGGTACAGTAGCTTGCGGCGATACTTCTGGGGGACCACCAGCTGCCTCCTGATCCCCCACGTCTCCATCTCACCGGGGGGAGCCCATTCCCGGTACAGGAACCCCTTCTCCCACAGGAACCTCTCTTGGCAACCTCTCCACATGGTCTGTACCTCCCTGCGGTCGGCCAGGTCCCTGAGCTTCCGCAAGGAGGGATCTCTCTGTAACTCGGCCTGGAACTCAGCCGCTGGGGAAGGAATGGGAGCCTGTTCCCTCGTGCTGTCCGTGTCTGAGGCCGCAGCCTCTCTGCGCCTGGTCCTGGGGTACTCCCTCCCCACTGGGGCAGGGTCCTGCGCCATGTGCAAGGCACCCTCTCCGAGGCCCGGGCGTAGCGCCCCTTGCCGGCTCTGGCTACAGGTCACAACCAGGGTGTCCCGGGATTCATTGGGCCAGTCTTCTAGGTCCCCCCACATCAGTACCTCAGTGGGCAAATGCTGGTGCACCCCTATGTCCTTGGGGCCCTCCTTGGCCCCCCATTTCAGGTGTACCCTCGCCACAGGTACCTTGAATGGGGTCCCGCCCACCCCTGTTAGGGTCAGGTAGGTGTTGGGTACCACCCGATCTGGGGCCACCACCTTGGGCCGGGCCAGCGTCACCTCCGCGCCCGTATCCCAGTATCCAGTGACCCTCCTCCCATCTATCTCCAGGGGAACAAGGCACTCTCTCCGGAGGGACAGCCCCGCGCCCACCCTATAAACCGAGAACCCTGAGTCCGGAGCATCCAGCCCCACCGAGGAGCTGGTCTGGGGCCCTCCTCCCTCCGGAGCAGTTGATAAGCTGCCAGCCCCCCTCTTCTGGGCTGTCGGCCCCTCGTCTGGCTGGGTCCCTACCCAGTTAACCCGGTGTGGGTTTGGTCTGCTCAGTCTGTCTCTGATCTTGGGGCACTGGGACCGTAAGTGGCCCCTCTGGCCGCAGTGATAGCAGCTCATGTCCCGTTGGTCCCCTCGAGCAGGTCGGTTGGTTCTGATGTCGGAGGTTCCCCTCGGGAGGGGGTTCTCCCTATTTCCCCTTTGGGATGTCCCATGGTGACTCTCTTGCTGCCTCAGGGTGGGCCTGCTCCTTTGGTATTCCTTCCTGCCACCCCTTGACCGACTGTTCACAAACTCGTCGGCCAGCCGCCCTGCGTGCTGCGGGCTCCCTGGATTTTTGTCCATCAACCATAGCTTCAGGTCTGATGGGCACTGTTCATACAGTTGTTCCAGTACGAATAGTTCGAGCAGGCCCTCCATAGTTTGGGCCCCAGCGGTCCACTTGCGGGCGTATCCATGTATCCGGTTGGCCAGTTGTAGGTACGTGACCTCAGGGGTTTTTCGCTGATCCCGGAACCTTTGACGGTACATCTCGGGAGTCAGCCCAAGCTCGCAGAGCAGGGCCTTTTTGAACAGTTCATAGTCCCCAGTCTCCGTCTCTTTCATTCGGCCATACACGTCCAGGCCTGCCGGGTCCAGTAAGGGGGTGAGAAACTGGATCTTGTCGGCAGGGTCAACCTTGTGCAACCTGCAGGCATTCTCAAAGGCCGCCAGGAAGCTGTCTATGTCTTCCCCTTCCTTACGCCGGGCCAGGAAGTTACGATCAAACTTCCCTGTAGTCTTGGGTCCCCCCTCACTCACCGCAGCCGGGGCCTCACTGCTCCTCAGTCTGGCCAGCTCCAGCTCATGCTGGCGTTGTTTCTCCTTCTCCTGCACCTCATGCTGATGTTGTTTTTCCCGTTCTTCCCGCTCCTCCTTCAGTGCCTGCTGTCTCAACTCGAGCTCTTTCAGTTTTATTTCCCTCTCCCAATCCAGCCGCCTCCACTGCTGAGATGGGGAGCTCCTCCGGGAAGATCCCCTGCTGGCCGCCGGGGTCAAGGTGCCCTCGGTATTTGCTGGGCTTTCCCCAACCTCTCCCCTGGGCAGAGGCAAGAGGGGTCTTGGGATGTCCTCGGCAGCAGTCTGACCCCTCCCAGCCAGGTCAGGCCCTGGGGCCCACGCTGCGTCTGCCGGGCGGCTTCCCCCAGGGACAGGGATCGGGTCATCCAAGCGATCCTTCTCCTCCAGCTGCGCAATCAGCTGGTCTTTGGTGGACTTCCCAACGCGCAGCCCCCTCTGCCTGCACAGCTCCACCAGGTCGTTCTTACGGCGCTTAGCATACATCTTCCTGTTGGCCACTCTCAGGCCTGTGCGGTCTTGGCCCCCACGGCTTCCAGGAGGAACCCCTAGTGTGCCAGCCCTTCTCACTGGTCACACCCCTCAGGGTCAAGCGTAACTCCTCCGCCCCCCGAAACCGCTTCTCTTTGCCTCTTCAGCAACCTGCTCCCCGTCAATCCCCCTTTGTTGTACTGCTCTCCAGTCACTTACTGCAGGAAGTGCCGTTCATGGGGTGCAGAAGATCCCACCTCTGCCACCAGTTGTCACGGAGTGTGAGGGAGTCAGGTCCTGCACCCCTCTTCCCGGGATTCAATGTGACTCTCAGCCAGCCAGTAGAACAGAAGGTTTATTAGGGTTGCCAGGAAAGAGTCCAAACAGAGCTTGTAAGTAAGACCAGGACCCCTCAGCTGGGCCCTTCTGGGGGGCAGGGAGCTTAGACCCCAGCCTTGGGGCTCCCTGCGTTTCACCACCCAGCTCCAAACTGAAAAAACTCCCCAGACAAAACCTCCAGCCGGCTCTTCCCCTCCCCCGGGGCCCCTCCTCTCGCCTTTGTTCATTCTCCCAGCCAAAGGTGTCACCTCCCAACCCCCGTCCTGGCTCATGTTACAGCCTCAGGTAAAGTCTCGCATTCCCAATGTAGCCTTTCCCAATGCAGCAAGCCTCCCAGGTCAAATCCATCTCGCTCCCTACTCCGTCACAATGAGTTCAATCCTTGAGGGGGCCATTTAGGGATCTGGGGCAAAAATTGGGGATTGGTCCTGCTTTGAGCAGGGGGTTGGATTAGATGACCTCCTAAGGTCCCTTCCAACCCTGATATTCTATGAATAGATTCTCAGGGCAACATTTTCTAACCCAAAAATGTGCCCCAAAACACAGAGGAGCTTGGAAGTGGACCTAAGGCAGGTCTGTTGCTAGCAAGATGTCTCTGGAAACATACTCAAACCCGCTGTCCAAGCCCCCAACTTCGTGATACAAACAAGTGACATTCCATTGGCTGGTAACGGATTCATAGATTCCAAGGGCAGAAGGGATTATTGTGACCAACAAGTCTAACCTCCTGTATAACACAAGCCATAGAACTTCCCCAAAATAATTCCTAGAGCAGACCTTTTAGAAAAAACATCCAATCTTGATTTTAAAAAATTGCCGGTGATGGAGAATCCACCACAACCCTTGGTAAATTGTTCCGATGGTTAATTACCCTCACTGTTGAACAGACACCAGCTTACGTTTTGCCTAAAATTGTCCATACTGGTTCATTTTAACAGACAGTTTGGTTGGGCTGCATTCTGGATTTGTGGGGGAGTTGTTCTTTTTCACCCCAAGAAATTCTACAAAAACCTACTAAATGAATTCAGATTTCTCCCCACCCTCCCAGTAGCCATCTGACCTGCCCAAGGACAAACACATACAGTGACTCCCTAGTAGCTCACTAGGAGTCTATTTTACAAAATAAATTTGTTGTTAACCTGCAAAACTAATTAAAACCCGGTTGGAACATAGAATGATTAGTAATGCTGCCGGCATTCTGGGTTGGTCAGTCTTTCCATTCTAAACTCCTCCGTGTGTCACATGAGCCAAAACTAGGTTGTAAAAACATGACACTAGATAAAAACACGACAAAAGATAAAGCAAAGATAACCTAAAGCTGAGGCCTTAATTTGAGTTGGGGGCAGGGAAAAGATTTGGTTATTTTGGGGAGAGATGCAAATGAGAATCCATTCGAAGATCTCCTGCTCGAGTCTTAACTAATTGTTCATCTGGCTTAAAATGGAGATATTTTGTTGACTAATTTTGCATAATATAGTGGAATTGCTTTTGAGATAGCAGAACAAAAGAGAAAAATACTGAGGTTAATATGTCAGCCACTACAGGAACAGAAAATCCGTACTCTTTTTGCATGTGAAATTAAATGCATTCATGGGTGCGACTCCACATCTGTGGGCAACCAAATTAACATAATGGCTCCTTGTGCTTATTGCCTCAGTGCAGCCCATCAGGCAAAAATTGGCCTAGTAAAGCAGATATCATCCACATTCAAACGTATTCAGGCAAGTAAAAAAAAAAAGTCAAAATATGTATTTATCCTGTGGAGACTGGAATGACTCATCTGAACAATTTTTCCCATCCCCCGTTAAGGAATATCTTTTTCCTTAACTATGAGAAGAGTCAAATCAATCAAATAAATCAATCTGTGTTTAGAGAACATGATGAGTTGAATGCAAAACCACCAAAGCCGTCAGAAATCAGGGCTGAAATCCTGGCCCCATTGGGGTCAATGACCATACTCCCATTTACTTCAATAGGGCCAAGATTTCAGTCTAGGTCTCAAGTCAGCCTGTTCTTTTCCCTTTTCTGTTTTTCAACATTCCTAAGCACTGATTTTACTCGTAATGGATATCGGTGAACAGCAAATGGTAAGTCCGTACTCCATATTAATCAAAAACAAATGTCTTATGATTGAACTAATTTATAAAAGATTAGTTTATCCAGCCAGGGAAGAGACCTAATACCATGTGATTTAACTGATAAGTTAATGCTAAATAGTGAATTCCAAATACTAGATCACCTGAATACTCATTGAAAACAGTTATATGATCTTAAATACTAGTGACCCTACAATTTCTAATAGTGAACAACTGCATCAAATAAGTGATTGGTTTGACAACCAGCCCACAGGAAAAATAAGATATGTGGAGTCTGCAGATAGGGACTAATAGCAGAAAACTGAACACCCTTACCCCACCCCCTGCCCTGAGGCCCCACCCCTGCTCCTTCTCTGAGGCCCCCGTCTCCTGCTCACTCCATCCCCCCTGCCTCCGTCACTCGCTCTCCCACATCCTCACTCACTCATTTTCACTGGGCTGGGGCGGGGAGGGGGGCAGGCGTGGGCTCCGAGCTGGGGCCAAGAGTACGGAGTCTGGGGGGGGGGGAGGAGGGGAGGGCTCCGGTTGGGGGTGCAGCCTCTGGAGTGGGGCCAGGGATGAGGGGTTTGGGATGCAGGAGGGAACTCTGGGCTGGGACCGAGGAGTTCGGACTGTGGGAGGGGGCTCAGGGCTGGGGGTTGGGGCGGAGGGGTTTGGGCGCTTTGGGCGGCTTACCTCAGGCAGATACTGGGAAGCAGCGACATGTCCCTGCAGCTCCACATGCTGCTCCTGCCCACAGGCGCCACCCCCACAGCTCCCACTGGCCACAGTTCCTGGTCAATGGGAGCTGGAGAGCTGGCTCTCAGGGCAGGGGCAGCACACGGAGCCCCTGTAGCCACACCTACACCTAGGAGCCAGAGGGACATGCCAGCCGCTTCTCAGGAGCCATGCAGAGCCAGGCAGGGAGCCTGCCAGCCCCGCACCAACCGGACTTTTAACGGTGCTGACCGGAGCCGCCAGGGTCCCTTTTCAACCAGGTTTTCTGGTTGAAAACCGAACGCCTGACAACCCTATCTGCAGGGCCTGTCTGCAGGGGACGTTTGTAGATTCACACACTGGCTTGCCATGCACTAAAGTGTCATGTGGCCACTGCTGCAGTGCACTAAAAGTTTAATGGTGTACTTTGATGTACCCTTACTGGAGGGCTCTTAGATTAACACCATGGCTTGCCACACACTAATGTCCCACATAGACAAGCCCTTACATTGTTAGCAATGTCCTGAGGCCAACCAGATCTGGAATGTGTTGTTCTAGACACTGTACAAACATATAGTAAATGGTACATTATAGTGCTCCCATGATGCCCACAAAAAGTGAGTTTAATAATAATTAGGGTAGAAAAATCACTATGGTTTCCTCATGCATCCTATTTCCTAGACTACGTTCTTTGGGGCAGGAACTGTGAAGATACAGGTACAGTTTGTCTAAATATGTAGCAAGAAACTGAACAGAACAGGGTTGGAAAAAGTTCTAGCCAAAAGTTCTGCAATGAAGCTGAGAGGAGACAGAGTAGCTTTAGAAATCATGCTGTTAACTTATTCTGATAACACCATTGCCAATGCTCATGATTTTATTATGAGTGTCAAGATATTTGAGATATTGATATTGATATACTACCAATGTGATATATGCCATCATGTGCCAGCAATGCCCCTCTGCCATGTACATTGGCCAAACCGGACAGTCTCTACGCAAAAGAATAAATGGACATAAATCTGACATCAGAAATCATAACATTCAAAAACCAGTAGGAGAACACTTCAGCCTCCCTAATCACTCAGTGACAGACTTGAGGGTAGCAGTGTTGCAACAGATTAACTCCAAAAGCAGACTTCAAAGAGAAACTATTGAACTCGAATTGATATGCAAACTAGGTTGCATTGCGTCCGGATTAAATAGAGATTTGGAATGGCTCAGCCATTACGTCAATTGAATCTATTTCCCTTAAGTTAACGATCCTCATTCACACCTGTGTGACCATCATGTTTATCACTTCAAAGGTTTTTCTTCCCCTGCTGTTATGGTTCCTCTCAACTAATTCGCCTCTTAAGGTTGGTCTATGCACCTCGACCTTATCATGTTTCTCTGACTGTATAAATATCTGTGTACTGTATGTTTCATTCCATGCATCCGATGAAGTGGGTAACAACCCACGAAAGCTTATGCTGAAATAAATTTGTTAGTCTCTAAGGTGCTACAAGTTTTTCTTTCTTATTTTCGTTTTGCTGACACAGACTAACACGGCTACTACACTGAAAGATATTTGAGGTTTTTCTTAAAGCCCCAGCTCCTGGATTCATGTGAGAATCTCAGCTTTCAAGAAAAAAGGGTTCTCATCCTCATTTTGCAGAGAAAACCTTGGAAAGGTGACCCACAATGGCTCAGAAACCACAGAAAACCCAAACTTTTTTTAATCTCTCACTATATTTAAGCTAGTCTCATGATTTTTGGATTCTTGGGACTGGCAATCCTCTAATAAAGTTCCTTATTCACTGTTAGAACACAGTGGCTCTTCCTGCACGTCTTTACCATTGTCACATGCCAAACAATGTCTATTTTACATATTGC
Source organism: Macrochelys suwanniensis (assembly GCA_033296515.1). Lineage (NCBI taxonomy): Eukaryota > Metazoa > Chordata > Testudines > Chelydridae > Macrochelys > Macrochelys suwanniensis. Next base: position 12,258,903 of record CM065781.1, on the reverse strand, counting down.
ACAGCACTATAAACAATATGTGTTGACAACACACAACATCAACAAATATTACACTGATCTGTGAAATATAAAGGGTCCAGGGCTGAAGTAAAAAAAAAATAAACGGCCTGAGCGGAATTTGCCGCCCTAAGATTGGCGGCATTCAGGCCGCCCCTTACAATGTGCCGCCCCAAGCATATGCTTCCTAGGCTGGTGCCTACAGCCGGCCCTGAAAGGATCTCATTCTGTGCTGCACTTCCAGGAGGTGCAGCAGAGATGGTACAGTCCACCTTTACCCCCTCCACATCCTGGGCTGTCATGGGGGTGAAAATGGCCCCCCAGCATAAGTTAAAGCAGTCAGTGGATGCTGTAAGTGATGGCAGCTGTTCCAAGACTACTTAAAGGCCCACAATCAGCATACCCTTTATACCAGGGCTTGTGAGGGGGATAATATAGGACTGCAGTGGCCACAGTGAGAGAACTGGCCGTTCCCTTCTGGCCCCTGCACGCCACCACAGCAGTGCCACAAAATCTGTCCCAGTGATGGGGAAACGGAAAGACACAACATTTCAGGTTCCTGTGGACATCCCAAGGCACCTGAGCTCCATTTTCCCAGCTGCAATCCACAACATCATCCTGACACATTACATATAAATCCTTTCCTTCCCTCTCACAGTTCTATGCGGTGATTCCCATTTCTCATGTGTACACAGTGCAGGGTGTGTGGGGCACGCTGCAATATTCTGAGGATGGAATGTACGCCTTCAGCACTTTTAAACACTGTAGCTTTATTAAGAGTGCCTGAAAATGTATTCGCCCTTCCAGACTGCAGACAGATGTGCTTTAATACAACATCCTGATGTTTTCCCTTCCCTCCTCATGACCCCTGGATGTCTAGGGAAGGCTCTCATTTTTCCTCATGCTGCCAGCTCCTGGAGAAACTCTCCCCCCACCCCCTCAGCACTAGATACTAGAAATCAGGCTGGCATTAGACTAACGTGGCTTTTTTGACATCTTTTGTCCCACTGACAAGTTTTATATCATTAATTCTTCCCTGTCTCCCCAAATAAGCAACTCCACTGACAGCCAATCCCAAGAGAACGCTCAGTGCCAGAGATGTATTGCAGCAAGTCCCACCCCAGCCAGCCACATACTGCAAGCCACCCTGAAGCAGCTGAAATCCCAAACCTCACTCAAAGACTGGGAGGGGTTCCTTCTGAATGAGTCTCCCCTGTCCTGTAATGCTTCCATAGGTAGCTACGGGCCATAAAGATGGCTTTATAAGGCACATTTATCTCTCCCCGGCATCCACCCGTGCTTACCAAGTTCATATTTCCTAATATCACCACATGCTGTTACATTTCTGGAAAAGGATTTTGTCCTTTTCCAAGTTGGAAAGTGAACGTGGAGTGTATCACCTAGACTGTTGCCTACTGTATCATGTGTCAGACTACACAGCTCCTCTGGGGAATGTCTGTTCTACACCTCTTTTGAGCTAATATCAAGTAGTAGACAACTAACTGAAGGTTAGAAACTAGAGGAAGCTGGCGGGGGGTGGGAGGGTATCATCTTGCATAAAAGGTGGGAGTTGAGGGCTAGACACCTCACGTAGGTTGTCCAAAGTCAACGGTGCCCTAGTCTTGTAACCAGCTCCACACGGGCAAGACCCCTGTGTGGAGCAGAGCTGTGCAGCTGACTGAATTCATCCCTATCCCCATTTTTTGGTTTGCCCAGTAAATTGTGGGGGGTGGGAGGGAGGAGTCATTTAGGATCAACCGAAAACAAAAGGTTTGGGTTTTTCTTGGCAAAACAAAAATCACTGGAAAAAAATAGTGTTGGGTCAAATGAAATGTTTCATTCAACGCAAAACGAAACATTTCATTCAGTTTCAAGCACTTTTTTATTAAACGCAAAGGATATTTGGAAGTGCCATTCATAGAACTGGAGGCAGATCATTCTTTACTGTTGCTTTATTGCTGCTGCCTTTCATTTAGCCAGGATAACACTAAGATGTGATCCATTTATAACGCAAACTCTTAATTCAGGATCTGACTGCAATACCCTTACTTGTGCTGAGTAATACTTTACTCCTTGAGTAGTCCCATTAAGATCAATGGGAATTATCAGGTAGTAAGGTACTAACTATTCAACTTAAAGAAGGATATTGCAATCTGGCCCTAGAAGAGCCAACTCTGACCTTGGAAATGTGGTCATCTCATTATACATCTCATACGGAATATTATTAGTATGTCAACATTACAGTTGACCTTATGCAATATTTCATGCAATGATATCCCGAGCCACCCAGTGCTCAGATGACAAATACTTAAATAAGCACCTCAGAATAGACCGATTCAATCAAGGTGACATACATTCCAGTGTGGAATATCCCTATAAGACCCTATGCACCATTTAAACTTGATCCAACTCCCATTTAAGTCAACAGAAGTCTTTCCATTAGCTTCCCTGGTGCTAGGTGAGGACTAAGGTGAATTTCATCCTAAAGGACTGTTTTATTAAACTAAGGGAATTGTCTTCTCCCTAAGCCCTCTTAACTGGATTCATGCACAAATTCAGGGTCAGAATCAGGCCCTTCCATTTTTAGTTACCCTAACTTTCCACTGTAAACTGTATAACATCAATTGGAAGTGGCAGTTTTGACAAGAAACATTTTTATTGCCAATGGCAACAGCTTTAAATGATCAGCTGGGTTGTCCCAAGCCTGATAAGGATCCACTCTTATTCAGAAAAAAATGTTGATTTTACCCCCTCTTTCTTAGTTTCTAAATTGGGAGCTTCATAAATCTTGTGATACTGATTTTTTGTATAACAGCCCATTTTGGAACAGTAGAGACAGCTGACACTCGTGCAGAAGCCAAAAGGAAGACCTAGACATTTCTGCCAAAGGAGATCGGAGGTTAAAAAAAAACAACCCAGCCATAACAACTATGGAAACAAAAATAGCAAATACATTTTTTGCTATGAAAATAATTCATAATTAGTTTTGTTTTGAATATCTCTAAGGAAGACCAACTTAAGCAATAATTCAGTGGCTCTGAGAACACACAGAATGCTTTGGCTGAAACAGATCAGAAGGGCAGAGGAATCACAAGAGGAACAGTTCCGAACAAAATGATCCACAGGATGAAAAAAAGTGTTTGGAAGCTATTATTCCATTAATGTCTCTGTTCTGTGTAACCAGTTAGAGTATGATTACTTCTTGTGCGATGCTAACCTTTCCACATGCCCCACAATGGGGCTATGAAGATAGCTGGAAAGGATTTGTACAAGACTCAAATTCTCCTAAGCCACCATCGGTAACTGGGGGATTTAAATCAGATGTAAACTCCCAGATCATTTCTTCACACAATGCACTGTCAACCTGTGGAACTCATTGCCAGGGGACATTGTGAAGGCCAAAAGTATAACTGGGCTAAAAAAAAAGAAGGAGATACATTAATGGAAGATGGCTAATAGGTCCACCAATGGCTAAGATGGTCAGGGATGCAACCCTATGCTCTGGATGTCCCTCCAACTGCCAAAGCTGGGACTGGATGACAGTGGATGGATCACTTGATAATTGACCTGTTCATTAACACCGACCACTGTCAGAAGACAAGACACTGGGCTAGATGACTCATTGGTCTGACCCAATACGGTCATTCTTATGTTCTTATCACGATGGTAAGTAAGGTAAAGGGGGATGGAGGAGGGGGAGCTTGAATTAAACCAGTCACAATCACTTCTTCATATCTCAATGGGAAGCTTCTGATATCCTTTCCATGCAGTTTATCCAGCAGAGTATTTAGTTGCCCGGCATGGACTTAAAGATCTTAACTATCATGCTATATGTAAATGGTTTTTGTAAGCATATAGTGAGGATTAGCCAACAGCTGAGCTTTAACACAGATAATTTAATGCGTGTGGCATGTTTACGAGAAAGAGAAACCACTAAAATCTGTGGCATGCTCAGAAAAAGGTCAGTCAGTCCTAGAACAGTGCAGAGATAGCTTTCCAGTTTCAGTCTGGGTGTGTAGGAACGAAAAGCTCCCTTTCTCTCCCTATGCCAAAGGCAGAATGAAATGCTATACAAGTGACTGCCCCAAACACAGTAATAGTATTTAATACCCTCTGGCAGCACATTGCAGAGGTTTTCAACTCCAAACCAAGCACGACAATGCTGCTGCTTTACTTGTGAAATTATTTATCATGGTTTAGTTTATAGAGTCTTTTATCCGCCTCATATTGGCTAATAGTGGCCTGGGGTTCTTGTGTTCTCGGGCTTGACAGATTTCATGTTTATGAGGTTGGAAGCTTGACTCCTGGAAGAGATTTTCAGAGTGGAGCCAGGCTGTCTGGCTGACCTATATTTATGCAATAAGACACGACAGGGGGAGCATGTCATGCTGGGACGTCACTGTGCCTTGTGCACACTGGTGGGCACGAGGCTGGAGGCAAAGTGTCTGTGGAGTCACAGCATGACTCTGTCACGTGTTGCTGGGATTGCGATGCAGGCTGTACAAACCTACGTTTTTTAGATATGAAAAGTTGGAAAATTTGGGTTTTTTCTATAGGAAAAAACAAACAAAAAAGATATATTCTTATGCCAGATAGTGCCACCATATATATTGAGAGCAACAGAACTATTCTAAAAATACATGAGTTTTCCTAGCCCAGATACATCTGGTCTGGGCAGCAATCACTGACTTGTAGAACCAGAAGCATCAAGGAGCTCCTAGACAAGCCTTATGAGAGTGGGGTGGGACTAACCAATAAGTATTTGTTCTGATGATATAATACCTCACAGTTATGATTTATTGGTTGAGCATATGGTCACATAGTAGCTTGCTGGAGGAGCTGCATGGTGGATTTTCCCCCAGAACCTGTTTGAACTTGCTCTCTACATCTTAAGAGAAGTTTCCCTCTTTCCCTTGATTCTGCTGTTGAACGGATCTCTGATCTCTTTCGAAAGGAGGGTTGTTAACCTTAGGTTTTTCCTAGCTCTCCTATTCGTACCCCGGACAGTTGAACCTTGAAAACTGGTACTGACTATCTGCTGGGGGCAGTACACTGAGTCAAGGCAAGATGGCTGTTAATGGGAGCAACACACTGTGCTCTCACTCAAATTCTTACACTTGTTCTCTTTGGTGGTGGTTTTCCTTAATGTAAGATAAAGTTATCCAGGCTAAAAATACATGGTTTGCCTATGGTACATGGAAAAATACATAGCTAGAAAATGTGAAACACCAGAGGATGACTGTGTTCTGATTGGACAATAGCCTTTGTCAGTTGAGATGAGTTAATGGTTTTGGTGATATCGTGACATAAAATAAAGGTATCCGATATACTGCTATGGCTGTTGGCCAATCAGCATGCTGGAATTTCTAGCCTTGTGCTACAATAACCTGGGCAATTAATATCTATTAGATATAAAAAGACAAAGGCCAGGTAATGCATTGTTGTTGGGATTGTTTTTTTAAAGCGTGGAACAGAGAAGTAGCAGCAAAGACAGTTTTCTAAAATATCATTTTGATTTAACAGAGGGAAAGACGAAAAAGCTTTAGTTGCAGAAAGCACTTGCCAATTGTTGAAAGTCTTAGCTTCCAGGCACCAGTTAAGTGCTAAACATATTAAGATAATCGCTTATTTCAAACTAAATCTTTAAAAGAAAAACCAAGAGTCTGAATCACTTTTTTGGGGGTGGGGGAGATTTCTAGGCAGCAGCTAGCAGAGACTAGATTTCCTCAACATGGAAACAGCAACAGGCTCCCCGTACAGAAATGCCATGCCCAGCACATCTGAGATGCTTGGTTTTACACAAGCCTCTTTTCCACCTCCCTACATTGCTCTGTTGCCTGTCCTCACTCGCTCACGCGCGCACACACACACACACACACACACACACACCCCTCCCTCTCTATGTAAGCAGGTAATCCCCACAGCAGCTCACTGCTTTAATGCATTGGCCTTCTTCTTTGCTAAATCCGCAGCTAATGCCCTACTTTTATCATCAATATGAGCATAGAACACACCTTTCTCTGCCTTTTATACAACCCAGATGGCCAGAATGTGAAATCACAGCACATTTAAATAAAAAAGAAAAAAATCTTGGAAATCAAGATATCAGAAGTGAATTTACATAAATTGGAATATGTTCCAACAAAAATACATAAATAAGTTCAACATCTGTCAGTCAAACAGTGACTTCATTCAATAGCCCAGCACCTGGGCATGCCTCCCTTCCACTGAGAGGAAAGAAAGTATTTCACGCTAATCCTCTTGAGATTTCTGTCAGTTCAATAGTGTATGAGATCACTCAGAGATCACATTATCCTTCCCATAGGACTTTGCCTTCGTTGGAAGACTTTCAAACAAGGTGCAATGGCTTTTGCTTGGCATGGGGTGAGACAGCAGCTTGACTAAGCAGTCAGTGTGTTTACCTGGTACACACCTTTACCTAGCTAAATCTGGACTCCCAGCCAATAGGCCACTGGACAGGAACGCAGGAGTGGTCAGTGTTATCTCTTCTGTGCAGATGAATGTTTGTGCCTTCCCTGGAGAAAAGGTCAGAATCAACAGTTCATTGTGCATCTCGATGGACTGTACTAAAGGGACTGGAGTGGGGTTCATAGTGTCTGGAAATTAGATGTCTAGGATTGTAATGGAGTGTGCTGGCCCTGCAAGAGCTGAATTGGGCCAGGTGGGCCCAATCAGCAGATTAGGCTGAAAACGGGGGAGCTTTAGGCTGAAGGCAGCTAATTAAAGAAGCAGCTCACCTGTGCAGGAACAGGCAGGGCCTATATAAGTAGGGTTACCATATTTCAAGTTCCCAAGTGGAAGACACTGCCAGGCGGAGGGGGAAGGGGAGTACAGTTTCTTTCTAGTTGGAATTTCTAACATTTATAAATAAGTGTAATGGCCTCAAATGTAAATGTACCTTTTTGCTTGCAGTCAGTCCTGTCTTACTGTGCTTCTTCCTGCATATTTCTCTGTAGAGCGTATCTTTCTCAGCAGTGATTGATTGCTCATCAGGAAGCCACGAATGTCTTTGCAAGATGTGTGCCGGAAGTTGCACTGTACAAGCAGGATCCCTTTCAGCTACTCAGTCAATGCCACGCCACCCTTACGTCTGCGCTGCTGCTGGCGACAGCGCTGCCTTCAGAGCTGGGCAGCCAGCCAGCAGCCACTGCTCTCTGACTGCCCTGCTCTGAAGGCAGCACCACCACCACCAGCAGCGCAGAGGAGTGGAAACCAGTCAACACGCATGCCGCTGTTAGGGCACGCCGGAAATGGCAGTTCGACCAGAATCAATGTTGGGAAAAGGACAAGCCAGGAAAAACCACGGACATTTGTTCTTATTTCAAAAACTGGCCCAGTTGGAGATCAGAGGACCAAAAGAGAGGTCATGTCCAGGAAAACCCGGACGTATGGTAACCCTATATATAAGCCAGGAAGCTGGCAACAGAAGGGGCTTCTGGGAAAGGCTGCAGTCGCTCCCTGGGAAGAGGGAGGAGTGTTTTGGGGGCTGCAGAGACGAGTTTCCTAAAGTTACTTCCTGGGAGGAAGGAGTGAAGAGCCTGGCAAACCCTCAGGAGTGGGGAAGGCCACGAAGTATGGAAGAGGCTGAGGGAAAGGCAGCAAGGTGCAGGGAATGGACCTTGACTGCTGACTAGAGTGTCCCTGAGCTGGAACCTGGAGTAGAGGATGGGCCTGGCTTCCCCTGCCAGCCGCTGCAGGAGTGGCACCGTGAGGCAGAAGACTGCCTGATGCTGCTGGAGAGCAGGAACCCTGATCCACTCCCACCACGGAAGGGGAAACCACAAGAGTGACCTGGCCAGAAGGCTGCGTCACAAAGAGGACAGCTGTGGCTCCTGCGAGCAAGAGAGAAGCCACAGAGGAGAAACTCACAGGGTGTAACCGCTGGAAGGGGCGTTGGCCTGACCAAGCTAATCCCCCAGTACCACCAGGAGGTGGCACCATCCAGCGGTAAGTAGAGCAACCCCTCACAAGGATGGTGTGTCTGATGTATTATGTTTGTAGTTGTCACTTGTAGGAGCCCCAGTTGTGGGTCAGGCACTGTTTGTGCTAGGCGCTGTACAAACACAGAACAAAGAGACAATACCTGTCTCAAAGAGACAATAGATGGACACTGGGGCAGGGGGGTGGGCATACAATGAGACAATAGTGTCAATGATCAGCAGTGGTTTGAGCACACCAACAGCCTAACCAGGGTCAAGTTTTTTTGTTTGGTTGGTTTTTCAGTAGGCATCACAGCAAAGGAAAGTTTTGAAGGAGGATAATGAATTAGTTGTGTGTGTTTTGGGAGCCCCTCCCAAGCATGAAGGGCAGCATGGAGAGAGTTCAAAGGAGCGTGTTTCAAATGGTAACAAGTGGGAGATGGATAGTCAACTAACTGCAGATGGTAACCTATTTGGGGCAGGACCTGTCTTTTCATTATATATGCGGAGCTCACTTGGACCCTGAACGAGGCCTCTAAGCACTCCCACAACACCAATAAACTCCCACCTAACTGAAATTGTGCAACACCTCGTTTGGTTATTGTCAGGAAATAAAACCTTCACACAACACCCACTTCAGAAGATGTGACCAGCGCTCTTCAGAAAAACTTTCTAGCATGTGGTTAGCTATTGCATTTGATGCTATGCATTGGAGAACACCTACCAAATCACATTCTCCAGGGTCACAGATATACCGGAGATTACCTTACCAGTATCAATTTTCATGCATAAGTATATAAAACCTTGGCATCACTACCCATTTCACTAGGTCAGACTGTGTGTGTCTGTGTGTGGGTCTAGGCATTAGTGCAGCGTGTTTGCCAACTTTCCAGGGAACGTTTACTTTTTATTCTCATGGTCTTAAGTTCAGGCTCTCTTTCCACTGGAGACAGCACTAGAATGAAGATAAAGAAGCAGTTTACACTTGTTCTATCAAAATCCTTTTGGGGAAAAAATGGATAGCCCCTCTCTTTGTAGGATTAAACCTTTAATAATTGAATAACCTTCTTAAGGAGGCTATCGCCTACACTCTCCTCGGTCTGCTCTCTCCTCCCCATAATGACGGATATACTAGCAGTTATGCTGCTGTGTCAGCCTGTGAATTACAGAAATCAGGGGGGGCGGGGGGGAGGGGAGGGAAGAGATAAGATGCTGCAGCAAGAGATAAAAGCAAAAGGTAATGGCCCCAACTTGTCTCAGACTTACACCTCAGAACTCCATTAACATACTCCCGATTCATACTGGTGACAGTGAATGGAGAGGCAAACCCGGTGCTTAATTCACATTTACACACAGCTACTTTACACCATTGTGGCCTTAAAGTGTGAGTAAGTTATATCTACACCATCTTTAAGGCTCTTTTACACTGCCAGAAAATCTTAAAGAGGCCTTGATTGTCAACAAGCATCAGGGCCCCAATGTCTCCGCCAGTCATAAGGGGAACCTAGGTTGTTTTCCCCACCTTCTGATGTAAGTCTCGCTTCCTTCCACCATTAATTTTGGTTTTATATTTGCAGGACATGTTTTTAATTAATACCAATCCTCCTTTGTGTTTGTGTGTGTGTTTCAACACCTGGGAATTACTCTCTACCAGCAGGATCATAGATTGCTGTAGAGCAAGGAGTTTTGTATCTTTAAACAACCTAGGAGCCTTCAGAAATATTTATCAGCATTGGCTAAAATGAGACAAAAGGTTCTATAGTTAATCAGGAAAGTTTCATTGCTTAGCTTTTCTGTGCCTCCATTTCACCTCTATAAAAATATATGGCCAGGTTCTCATTTTGACATGAGCTTGCCTCATGACTGTGGCTTACAACACATGGTCACATCAGTTGGCTATATGGCTGTGGCCTCATTAAATACTTTAATTTGTATCATGGGTAACCTTCAAAGGTCCCACTCAGGATTAGGAGCCCACTGCACTAAGCAGTGCACAAACACAGAGGAAAACATGGTCCCAGCCATAGAGTTTACAATTTCATTTCTTAAGACTGTCCTTTGACTATCAGATCCCAAGATCACCGTGAAGGTCTCCATTAATAAGGGAGGAAGATGGTCCAGGTTCCCTCTCCCCTCCACCCACTACCAGAAGTCAGTACCTGTGAAGACTGGAATGAGTTTACATAACTGTCCTTTCCAACAACATTGGGCCCACTGTGGGAGTCTATGGCAGCTGGCCTGCTAGTGAAGAATTAGCAGGGAAGGAAGGATACAATGCTGTGGATGCAAAAAACAGTCTTTAAATCTGAATGCTTTATGAAACAATAGCATAGGAGAACTAGGGGCCTCCTATGAGCTTGGCATTTGAGCACAGCATGCAATCAATTCAAGACACCTTGGGAGGGCCCCATTTACTACCACATAAAATCAAAAGCACTGAACATATCCCTTCCCTCATACTTTCCTCGTCCACAGAGGGCATTTCTGGTTCCCTTTCACATCAATGGGATGGTTAAGAGACTAGCCAAGGTATCATAACATGCTCTGGAAAGCCTACCATATTAGATCCACAGAAATACCAAAGTGTTGAATCTAGGAACGATTGGCACTCTCTCTCTCTTTTGTCTCTGCATTTTGTGCAGCAACAACCCAGCTGAAGCTACAACATACCATGCAACCTGGAAGGGGCACCGGGATGCAGAGCAGCTCAGCCCTCATGTGGGGCACTATCATCAAAGCGACCCAGGACAATGCGGACTTAAAGGAAATACAAAACCACCAAACAAACAGCCTGCTTTTAATACCTTTAGCATCTGCTCCCCTACTCCTCAGCACTTCCATGCACCTCTCTGCAGCTGCAGCACAGGGTATTAGTTCTTAATTGAGCCCCAGGCTGAGTCCTTTTCCCCAATCAGTAACCCTAATTAAGTTCACAAGCCCACCTATAGCTTCATGGCCGGGAAACAAGCAGGATGAGGAGGGAATTAATTCCCGGTATGCGGGTTTAGTTGTAGGTCTCTGCTCCCCCTCATAGGGGAAGCTATGTAGTAGTGTGTGGTCTGGCTAGGAACAGCTTCGTGGAAAGCTGAGTCGGGATTCCTCCCACGTGGGAGAAAGGAAGATATGAGCAGGGGGCTTTGGCACACATTGGGACCCCATTTATGCCCCCATCCATAGCTGCTACATTCTGTGCAGCTCCATGTGTGACGTTATGCAAAATAGTTAATGTGCTCCATTACATAGGTGCAAAAAATTTGCATATGGAGTTGGTAGTCAGCACAGCCTGACTCAGGCAGTGGCTGGCATAGGAACAGAAGCTGCACAAAAGGTGGCAGCTATGGAGGGGTGCTGAGATAAGTGGGTCCTGGAAGGTGTCTTGGGGGGAGGGAGCAGGTTTCTGGGTTGTAGCTGGATGGGGAGGGGGTCAAGATTGAGGGGAAAGGTGTGGCCAGTATTGAGCCCCCCTCCTCTTCTGTCCCTCCCACTGCTGACACCATTGCCAGCAACTCATGTCTACTGGGACCCAGCAGGGGGCACACTGATGAGAGAGGCAAAGTGGCTGCCAAGCTGCCAGCATAGCACAAGTGTCACAGCAGCCACTGGTGGCCAGGAAGACCCACTGCAGGTCTCCATTCATGTAGGGCAGCCGAAGGGGTGAATGAGTGTCACATGAAATACTGGGGACCCCTTTTTCCATTTCAGACTTCCTCACTCTTGACGCTGGTTCTGTCCCCCACTAGTTGCTATGGGCTGCAGTTCTCCTCCAATAACTTTCTATCTGGGAGCTGGACCTGGCTCAAAATGCTTATTTTTCAGAATATTATGGCACTGGAATTTCTCCCCTCTCGAATGATGATCAGCAAGCGCTGCTTCTGAATGGGAGAGTGCAGCAGGGAGCAGAGGCGGCTTGGCAGCCGCAGGACAGAAACCTTGGCTGAAAATTTTTTGGGGGAAAAAAACAAAGGGAGAAATGGAACAGCACAGGAGACAGGAGTGGGAAAGGAAGAGATGAAAAGGGGAATAAAAGGTTTGGGGCTGATGAGAAAAGAAAACTGAGAAGTTAGAGAAAGAGGAACTACATCTATTAAGAGGTGACTTGATTATGGTTAATAAGGTATAGAACCTCAAAGGTATTTAGGCACCTAATTCCTTCAATTCAATGGGAGTTAGGCGCCTAGCTACCTTTGAGGATCTGGTACCTAAATACCTTAATGGGGAGAAAATTCTGAATAGGAAAGGGCTTTTTAATTTAGTGGAGAAATATACAGCAAGAACCAATGGCTGGAAGTTAAAGCCAGCCAAATTTTTCTCCATCTCTTGACAACTTCAGATCAAGACCGGATGCCTTTCTGGAAGACATGCTTGGGTCCAACACTAGTTATTGGGCTCCATAGAGCACCAACTGGGTGAAATGTAATGGTCTGCGATACACAGGAAATTAGACTAGATGGTTTAATGGTCCCTTCTGGCCTTAAAATCTACGAATAAGATGAACAAAGGAAGAAGAGAGAATACAGCCTATGCCATTAAGTTGTGAGACATGCCTCTCAAATAGGGCCATCTGATTGCCCATTTTTGACACCATGGCGACAACCCTTGTAGTAGCCTAATAAGCAAATTGGACAGATGCCCAGGTGAGTCAAGACCACCATTTTAAAAAGCACTTTGCATATAGAGTTCACTGACACAATCTCTCTTGCTTCATCCCTCCTCATCCGCTACATGAAAGCAGAGAGAAGTGAGGGAGTGACAGAAATTCCATGTAATATTTACCCCCCCCCCCCCCGAGTCTCCACGTCTCTGTCATGGTTTTTTTGCTGATTTCAGCAAGCAGTTGTGTGGTCTGTGCAAGGGGGCTGCAGCCTGCCAATACTTTTCTCTTTTCAGCTGGTTTAATTATTCTCTCGTAATAACTCTCCCCCTTTTCTATGGAGAACAGATGATCAACATGAATTGCCCGGAGACTCAGTGCTGTTGTTTGCATTGACGGAATGTTTTCCAACCTCCTTTTATCAAGCTGAGGCGTGTGAGCTCACTGTGCTTTTTCTGGAGCCTTCATGTCAATAATGAAGGAATTGCCAATACAAATATGAAACTAAAATGTCTTCCACGATGGGCACGTTTGCCAATATTTTGGTGAAACTGAAACACAGACGGGCAGCTCCAACAGCTGCATTGAGCTTTGGCTCTACCACGCAGCTCCCCAGCGATACAACACACCATCTGATGAATTCCACACTCGGTTCTTCATTTCCAGTTTGTGAAAAGATGGATTCAAAATCTGACACAATAGTAGCCACAGGCATTATTTTCCAGCTACATCGTCCCAGAAAGCATTTGGAATCGCCTCTAAATCAGGACACAATTCAAACCAAGTTCAAATCAGTGTTGTTCAGAAAACTGACATCCACTCTTAGCAGAGTGTTTCTTTAGAAAAGATTACTTGTGTCCATCATTTAATCAGTGTCACCACACATCATTACTAACAATAGAAATACTCTGCAGAATGACAACAGAGTGGGAGAAAGGCCCCGTGCTGGTGTTATTTGAAATCTGAGTGAAGGGAATGAGACTTGGAAAGCTAAATTATATGCTTGCTCTTCAGTTACACTTTGAAATCAATGTGAGAGGCAGATTCTACACAGCGCTCAGCACGACAACCGTTTCCTTTACATTGCACAGCCTGGATTGGAGCTGGAGTTCTGTGCAAATATGTACAAAAGATGGGAAGCCTTTCATAGACTCATAGACTTTAAGGTCAGAAGGGACCATTATGATCACCCAGTCTGACCTCCTACACAATGCAGGCCACAGAATCTCACCCACCCACTCCTGGAATAATCCTCTCACCTATGTCTCAGCTATTGAAGTCCTCAAATCATGGTTTAAAGATTTACTTCAAGATGCAGAGAATCCTCCAGCAAGTGCCCCATGCTGCAGAGGAAGGCGAAAAACCTCCAGGGCTTCTGCCAATCTACCTTGGAGGAAAATTCCTTCCCGACCCCAAATATGGCGATCAGCTGAACCCTGAGCATGTGGGCAAGACTCACCAGCCAGACCCCAGGAAAAAGTTCTCTGTAGTAACTTCTAACATCACATCATTGACCATTGGTCCTATTTACCACTGATGGCAATTAATTGACCTTTGACTAAGATCATGCTATCCCATCAAACCATCCCCTCCATAAACTTATCTAGCTTAATCTTGAAGCCAGATAGGTCTTTGCCCCCACTGCTTCCCTTGGAAGGCTGTTCCAGAACTTCACTCCTCTGATGGTTAGAAACCTTCATCTAATTTCAAATCTAAACTTCCTGATGGCCAGTTTATATCTTCCAAAAAGATATGCTCCAGTTCAATGACAAGTTGTTGGATTTGATGCAGGAATCTCTGGATGAAATTCTTTGGCCTGTGTCATACAGGTGGTCAGACTCCATGATCGTAACAGTCCCTTCTGGCCTTAAAATCGATTACATCTATTATGAGAACATGATCTGGGCCTGAACGTTCTGCAGTGTGTTGACCATATCAAGTTTTAGTATCAGTTATACTGTGATGACCAATTACATTTCAAGAGACTTCTTGGTAAAGGGCAGGAGTTGAAATTAATATAATTCTTGGAATGAGCTAGCAGATAAATTCATTTGTTAACTAATGTTGCAAATCTATAGCAAGAGAAATCAGTAAACATCAGCCTAAATAAGAATTTCCTATGCTGATTCTATTGCTTTGCTTGGTAGGCATTCACAGTATTGTAAGAAAAGTTAGCCAAACTTTGGTGCGAGTGAAAACATGGAATAGCATCACTCCCGAAGAGAAGTTGTGCTGATGGAATAGGCAGAGCAGTTGGAGTAAATATGGTGTCCCTTGAGCCTTCATGTGCTGCTTCTAGCTTATTGTCTAGCTATGTCCCGGCTTCACAACAAAGTAGTAGACAGCCAATAAAATGACTAGTCAAGCAGCTGTAGCCTCCAGTATATAACTAGCCAGTAAAGGTAGACGTCATTTGACTATCTTGGCTCCTTTCTCCCAAACAATACTGTATTTCACAGTAGCGTTTTTCCTACTTCCAAGATGTCTCTCTATTTAGCTATGTCGCCATTGCATAAATTCTTCACTTACACTTAGTGCCAGATTCCGTCCTGATGGACTACAACAGGGTTGCAACAGGTATAAATTAGGCCCACGTTTGAGCCTTCATCTTGTCAGGGCTAGATCTGTACACAAGTATGTGATGGAAGGCATAGGGATTGTGGAACGGTTTGTTAGTTTCGGAAATGCTCACCCACCATGAAGTTCGTTAAGGTTTGATGTGGGAATCACATCAAATCCTCTTTAGCTATCTATGGCACCCACAGAGCCCCACATTATTGTGGTATCTGAGTGACTCACTATCTTTACTATATATTTATCGGCGCATTTTATGGCTGGCAAACTGTGGCAGAGAGAAAGCCTAAGAGTGGAATTTTCAAACATGCCTAAGTGACTTAGGAGCCTGGGTTCCATTTGAAAGGTATATAGGCACCTACGGGGTTTTTAAAAGCATCTAGGTGCCTAAATGCCACTGGTTTCAGTGGGAGTTAGGTAGCAGGGCATTTTTGTGCATCTCACTAGGCGCCTACCTGCATCTTTAGGACCTTTAAAAATCTGGCTCTTAGACACTTAGAAGCATATATCTCATTGAAAGTCAATGGGATTTAGGCTCCAAAGGCCCAGATCTGAAAGGTATAGGAGCTAGGCACCTAAATACCTTTGAAGATCTGAGCCTTAAGTGCCACATTTGAAATGGACATAGGCTCCTAAGTCACTTAGGCACCTTTGAAAATGTTACCTTAAGTGACCTATCCAAGTTCACATGGGGCTTTTTGGCAAACGAGAGACCTGAACCTAGGTCCAAGGCTAGTGCCCTAACCACTGGGCCAGCCTTCCTCCAGTTAGAGTGTAGAATAACCACTGGGATGTGTATGTTATTCTAATCTTGCTAGATTTTCTGTCAAATATTTGCAATTTGCCTGCTTTTCTCCACCCAGCTCTCACTGCCCCCCAGGAGAAAAGAGCCTAAAATAAGTGGTTGTGTGTCTTGTCCAGATCTGCGATGGAGTATGGATTGCTCCAAAGGAGATTGTAAGGCGATGCACATGAATTCTTGGATTGTAGTTTGTCGGTGTACATGAAAATGGACTGAACACTTCAATAGTCTACTCAATAGGGCATCCACAGTCGATCAGCATGGCCTTGATCAATTACCCAAGAAACCCAACAAGAGGATCTCGACCTCCCTCCATCAGTTGAAGAAATCATGAAAGCCATCAGACAATTAAAGTCTAGCAAAGCGTGCAGAAAGGATGGTATTCCAGTAGAATTGTACAAAGTAGAAGGCCCAAAGGTTATTGAAGTTTTTCATGACATCTTGAGTAGCATTTGGAAGGAAGAATGCCACAAGATTTCAAAGATGCTATTATTGTATCACTGTTCAAAAACAAAGGCAGCAAAGCCGACTGCGGAAACTACAGAGGCATTTCTCTCCTCTGCACAGCAGGTAAAATACTAGCTCACATTCTACTGAACAGACTCACTGCAAACATATGTGAGGAAAATCTGCCAGACTCGCAGTGTGGTTTCAGACCAGGTTGTAGTACTACGGACATGATCTTTGTCGTAAGGCAAGTCCAGGAAAAATGTTTAGAGCAGAGCATGAACCTGGATGCAGTTTTCATCGACTTGACCAAAGCTTTTGATACAATCAACAGAGAGGATCTATTGGCATAAATTGGGCTGCCAAAGAAGGTTCATACAAACCATCCGTCTGTTCCACGACCACATGACAGTGCAAGTGCTCTCCAGTGGTGACTCTTCTGATGCAGTGGAAATCTCCAGTCAAGTGAAGCAGGGCTGTATACTTGCTCCAGTGCTGTTCAACTTCTTCTCTGCCTGTGTCCTCCTCCATGCCAGAAAGGACTTGGATCAGGTGATATGCATCCACTACTGACTCAATGGCTCCCTCTTTGATCTTCGAAGACTCAATGCTAAGACCGAGATGCTGGAGAGACTTCTCATCAAGGCACTTTTTGCAGATGACTGCACCTTGAAGGCCTATCGACATGATGACCTGGAGGTCATCATTGATAGATTTTCTGAAGCATCCCATCTCTTTGGCCTTATCATCAGTCTTAGTAAGACAGAGGTCTTGTTCCAACCAGCACCTCATTCCAATGCCCCAAGCACCAGCCATCTTCATCCAAGCAACACAGCTGAAAAATGTGGATCAGTTCAAGTATTTGAACAGTACTATAGTGACTAGTGAACTACTCTAGTGAACTATATTCACTGAAATACTCTACAATACAATAGTTCCCTTGATGAGGAAATTGCCTCCAGAATGAGTAAAGCCAGCCAGGCACTGGGTTGACTCCAAACTAAAGTCCTTAACCAACACAACATTCGTCTGCCCACCAATTGAAGATCTACAGTGCGGTGGTTCTAACATCTCTCCTGTATAGATCTGAGACATGGACTCTTTATAACAGCACATTCAACAGCTTCAGCAATTTCACATGTGCTCCCTCTGCTCAGTAATGAGCATTCACTGGCAGGAAAGAGTGACCAGTATTAAAGTCCTTGAGAGGGCAAACACAACCAGCATTGAGGAAATGCTACTGAGAGCACAACTTAGGTGGACTGGACATGTCATCAGAATGGAAGACCACTGCCTCCCAAAACAGATCTTGTAAGGAGAGCTGAGTCAGGGCAAAAGAAAGAAGAGTTGTCTGTTTAAGCGCTTCAAAGATAACCTGAAGAGCAGTCTCCAGTGGGCTGGCATCAATCTCAAAGACCTTGAGCAAATGGCTCAGAACAGGACTCACTGGTGGTCTCTTACAAGATCAGCAGGTAACAGGTTTGAGCGGGATCGACGAAATCATATGCAGACTGCACATGAAAGGCACCACAGAGCTGCATCATCAAACATCATAGATACAGATTTCCCATGCCCTCAGTGCGACCGACTCTGTGCATCAGGGTTCGGACTTCGGAGTGATGTGCGTAGGCATAGATGAGAATTGTGACAATATTGTCATCATTGTCAGTGATGGACTACCAACAAGTGTACATGAAAAATGTGCACTGTGGCCAGCCACTGAAAGACAAGGGCACTGGTTATAATGTGGCCACAATGACGTAGGACACTTTCAATGTAATCCTACATTGTATGTACTGTATTCACATGACCACATCCAGGATAAGGATATAACTTCAGGGCAGTTTCAGACAAGCTTTTTAATGTACTTTAATTTACTTAGGAACCAGGAAGGAGGTTCAGTACATCAACCTAGGTATTTATCTGGCCCCCGTTATTGGGGTATCTTAACTCCATGCCCATGTTACCTTCTGCCCTTCCTGCTCCCTTTATTGATATTTTTATCATTAAAAAAAATCAAAGCATTTGCTCTAGTTTCCTTTGGGGCTTGGCCTCTTACTCCTGCATTTCTTTGACTGCTGATCTGGGTTATTTCCCTAAAACATTTCCAGAAATGGACAATGACTGGGTTTGCTGAGCAGCTCTGCAGTTTCTGTGCCTGATTCAGGGAATATTTGGGCACATACTTGGCAAGTGAATATAGTTCCAGGGCTATATTCCCCCTTAACTACTCCCACCATAGTAAAATTGGTTTTATTTTCTAACTTCTTTCTTTAAAAAGAAAATCTTAGAAAACTCTTTTATAGCTGACTGATCAACCCCTTATCAGTCCTGATCCAGCAAACTGATCCTCAGAGATGGCCCCTCAGATAGACACAGGTGTTTATTCATGAGGGAGCAGCTTTCAGGACTAAGGTCTTTGCTATGAAGTGGAGAGCATCATATATATAGTTTGTGGCTCATAAAGGGATGCTGGCTTTACAAATGGCTAGAATGGGTTTCAAAATGGGGTCTAGGATGTTTTCCTCCACAATTGTCAACACAAATATGAAATGGAAGAAAGAACAAGAAATCTTGATCACTGAAATACTAACACTCTCAGTGATAATATGTGGACATGTTGCTAGCATAAGCTGAAGTTCATCGGCCTGAAGTCTAGTGATTTTAATTAATAGATTCACTCTCTCTGCATTATGGATTTGATCCAGCTGTCAAGGAAGACAATTGGGCCTCTTTTCTTTATCATCAGGCACATTGGATCAGGTCATATGCTCTGATGACAACATCAGTGGGAGTTCTGTTGTGGAGGGTGAGCATCTCATTCTCAGCCTCTCTTGATCTAAAAAAAAAAATGCAAAAATTTAATGGAATTAGGAAAAAAAGAAAATCTAACTGCAGCTCACTGAAGACCTGGCTTGAATTAAACTGGTGTCCCAGAGAGAAAAGTCCAATACTATATCTGCCAAGAATCAGCTCTGTCAAGTAATCAGCTCGTGGTTGCTGTTGGCAGCTGTGTTGCATAACCATCACCCCGTCCAAATAAATACCACCAATAAGTCTCTTAGGAGCATAGTGTAGGGTGACCAGACAGTAAGTGTAAAAAATTGGGATGGGGGTGGGGGGGAATAGGGGCCTATATAAGAAAAAGCCCCCAAAATCAGGACTGTCCCTATAAAATCAGGACATCTGGTCACCCTAGCTTTGTGAGAGAAACAATCCTATACGAATACAAAAGGAAGGACTAGATTCCCTAGGAGACCTTTTCTATGCGTAGTTTCCAAGTCTATGCGTTGAGTTAATTAACATTTTTATATACACTCCCGGGAATGGGCTTGGGTTACTGATTTTATGGCCTTAGTTCACACTAAGTTTTAGTTTTATGAGAAGGTGACTTTGGTGACTGAAAATAAAGGACTGATAGCAATGACTAGTGCCATGTATATGATGAGCAGGCACAGCACAAGCGTCCCAGTGTATCGAAATCCTCCCCTGCAACAGCCCTGCTGGTCCAATGCACGGTATCTTCTCAGCAGAGACTGCTGGTCCTAGTGAATTTTGCCAAACTGCGCTTTCATTTAGTGATGCGGACAGACTTATGCTTGACTCTAGAACAACACTGCCCCATTCACGTTTGCTCTTCAAGTCTCCAGCAGGCAAAATCCGGTGCATTAATCCACCGCGTCATCTTATTTATTCTGATGCAGACACATATATTTTAAGAGCATCTACGCTGGGTTCTAAATACTTCTGACAGCTTTTAATACAATAAAGATATAACTCCAGCAGCCAACCTAACCCCCAGAACATTAAAACCCACCTAAACTGGCCAACAACATTGAAATGTCTCACTTTCCACCTCATCAAACCCATCCAATGCAGACCACCACAAAACCCTAAACAAAAAGGTCAACAATTACAGGCTATTTCTGGCCAGGCCAGGGGAGTGAACTGCAAGTGTACTGTGCCAGTAGATTTCAGTTCTGACCTGCAACAACCATTCTTTTCTACAGATACTTTTCTATAGATGCATAAATTCAAGCATGTGCCAAGCAGAGCTGCATCATTTGGGATTGTTATGATGTGAACAAATGTTTACTATAAATATAACACTATATAACTAGCTTTGATTGTGACTTAAATCCTGTATGGCCCAGTTTGGGCCAATACTGATCTAATATTGGTATTGGTATAAACCCAATACTGATATTGGTGTAAACCTAAAGTAACTCCACTGGCTTCAATAAGATCACAATCTCACCCACACTACGATGGCAAGGCATGTTAAATTCAACCTTATCCCAAAAAAGTACAATGCTATTGCAATCAGAAACCATGAGTTAATGCTTCCAGTTCATTTTCCATATGTTCTAGTTTGGTGCATACCATCTCGCAAGGTAGGGAAAACATTACATGCTGATATGGACATTGGTTATAAACATCTAGAACATTACAGTTATCCAACATTAATCTTACCATTTAAGGGAACCTATGTCTGCTACAGGGAACTCAGAATTTACTCTGACCCATGGATAGGGTTGCCAGGCATCCGGTTTTTGACTGGAACACCTGGTCGAAAAGGGAACCTGGCGGCTCTGGTCAGCACTGCTGTTAAAAGTCTGGTCAGTGGTGCAGCGGGTCCCAGGGCTAAGGCAGGCTCCCTGCCTGCCCTAGCTCCAGATAGCTCCCGGAAGCAGCCACCAGGTCATTTCAGCCCCTAGGCTCCGCAGCTCCCATTGACCAGGAACCGCAACCGTGGTCACCGAGGCAGTGTGTGGAGCCTCCCTGTCTGCCAATGCGCCTAGGGGATACAGGGACCTGGTGGCTGCTTTCTGGGAGCCACAGTAAGTGCCACCGGAACCCCACACCCCGAACCCTCTCCCACATACCAACCCCCTGCCCCACCCCAGAGCCCACACCCCCAGCCGGAGCCCTCACCTTAACCCCCTGTCCCAGTGAATGTGAGTGAGGGTGGGAGAGAGTGAGGAGGGGATGGAGAGAGTGGGGGCAGGGCCTTAAAGAAGGAGTGGGGCCTCAGGGAAGGGGCGAGACAGGGGGCGGGATAGGGGTGTTCGGTTTTGTGCAATTAGAAATATGGCAACCCTACCCAAGGACTGTAATTCAGAAAACGCCTGTAACCATCCAACCCAATAGTCACCAACTTGTCAGAAACCTGCAATATTTTCTATTTAAGGGACAATAATGTAGAGGATTGCTACAGAGCCAAGACCTTTCCAAAGAGAGAGCCCACTGGATCCTTGTGGAAAAAGAGAAACTCCATCAGCAAGTTCTATTTCATTTAAGCCTGTTTTGCTTTGGTTTTTTTCGGCACTCAACTACTGATTTTGTTCCACTAGCTCTTTTCAGTTTGCAGGACCCATGACATCATCATCTTTACACGCTCACTACACTGAGACTTTCTTTCCACAGAACCTTAAATCTAGGCAGGTCATTTTTCAGAAGAAGATGCCCTGACATGATCTGGTATTGATGAAACTTCCAATCACAGCTAAGGCCTGGTCTACCCTAGGGGCGGGGGTCGATGTGAGGTACGCAACTTCAGCTACGTGAATAACGTAGCTGAAGTCGACATACCTCGATCGACTTACCGCGCCATGAGGACGCCGCAGGGTCGAGTGCCGCCGCTCCCCCATCGACTCTGCTTCTGCCTCTCACCGCAGTGGATTGCCAGAGTCGACGGCAGAGCGAT
The DNA here is from genome assembly GCA_033296515.1 of Macrochelys suwanniensis. Taxonomy (NCBI): domain Eukaryota; kingdom Metazoa; phylum Chordata; order Testudines; family Chelydridae; genus Macrochelys; species Macrochelys suwanniensis. Next base: position 12,236,845 of record CM065781.1, on the reverse strand, counting down.
CGAGGATCGATTTGACGTGAAAAATCGATCCCCGGAAGATCAATCACTACCCACCAATTCGGCGGGTAGTATAGACAAGCCCTAAATTCCTGCTGAGTTTCCCCTCAACTTGAAGGATTTATAGGAATCTTTTTCCATTTTGGTCCACTTCAGCATATCTGTATAGATACCTGATACAGTAGGAGACAAATTGACTTTACGTTCCACTCAGACCCGAATTTATAGTATTTTTCCTAATAATCCCCTCCTCAAATTAAATAAAAGCCCTCAGAATATGTTAGCCTGAGCTTAATGCCTTCAGTTTCTTTAGGGATTGTTTTAGCTGTTTATTCCTTGTTTAAGTGCTGCTATGCAGCCAGGTCGCTCTGAAGCCTGAATTCAGAACAAGGGGTATAGGCCAAACATATAGCCACCAGCTACAAAGGGTCAGAAGCCCCTCTGATTTCCTACTCAGTGTGTTTTTATCTGCCTTTTCTTGTCATGGCAACTATCATCATACATTCTTTCGACACGCCTTTGGATTTCATGTTGTTCCAGAAGAGGGCCATTATCACATAGCATTGAGATGGCACGTGAAATAAAAAGGTGAAGTGGTTTCCCTGGCAACAGTAACCATGTATAAATGATCAGAAGTCCCTCTGTATCCTGCGCTATGCTTGCCAGTGCACATACCTTTGCATGGATTATAGTCATGGCAATGAGGAATTCATTGTATAACGAATGCCCTCTGCTAGCCAGCATACGTTCAATCGATTCAGCTTCTGCTGATTATTTTTAGACACAGCAGAACCCTAATTTTAGCCAGGGCCAGATTAAGCTATAAGTACAATAAACTTGTGCCTAGGCCCTACTTCCTGGAATCACGCAATGCAGGCAAAGTCTTAGTTTTCATTTTTTTTAAAAAAAGAGTAGATTTCTAGCCCACATGAGTGCCCAGAAAAGCTTGAACATGTGACCTGAGTGTAAATGATATAGTAGTGTCTGCCTCAGTCTGCAGACAGCGTGAAACAATAGCTCAGAGAGGTGTCAAGAGCCCTATTCATCTCAATGGGGTGTTAACACCAAGAGCCATTGCTTTGAGGGGCCCCCACCAATAACAGCTCAGTAGGACTCTGTGTGGCAGGAGAAGAGGGAAGTGGGCTGAGCCCACCTACCCCAGTAGATACCCCAGCAGTCAGATGTAAGTATTCCAAAACCCCCCACTCCCATCCCTACTTCTTGAGGAGGTGTGGGAGGGGAACCCTGTTGCTCCCCGGTGGAGGAAGGGGTCCTGCTACCCTTCCTGGGGGTTATAGGAAAGTCTTTGTGGCTGCCTCTCAGAGAGAGGAGGCCCCCGCCACTCCAGAAAAAGGGAGTAGGGACATGGTACAGGTCTGAGAATATGGGGGTATGTCATGCTGTGCCTACAGCCCCCAGATTTGCCTTAATCCCCCTATGTAAACCCCATTTAACAAAGCTCCATTGAGTCAAAAATGCTAGTGTGTCTCACCCCTCCTTGATCCGAAAATTAATTATTGGGCATTTCCCCCCCTTTTAGAAAAGTCTTGGGTGGCCCCCCAAGGCTTCTGTAAAATTGGGATTCACCTGTACTGGGGATGGAAGACTCAGGGGACTGGTTATATTGTGCAGAGCACTTCACCTCCAGGTCACCAGGTTGCACGTAGCCTCAGTTGGAAGCAAGTGACTGCAAGTCACCGCCTTCTAATGGCAGTTTGGCCTATACGAAAAGCATGGGTGTCTCAGCTCCTTATGGGCTTGATCCAAAGCCCACTGAAGTCAGGGGGCATTTGGATCAGGCACAAGCACAGAACCATCGTGACAGCTGATATCTATGTGAGTCAGCTCAGCAGAGAGGTGAAGGACTGAGCTGGTGCAATGGTTGATCCAATCGTTGGCCAGAGCTGAGGCCCACTGTCAGTGCACTGCGGCTTGCACATCATCCATTTACGCGGACACTGCTGAGTCAGGGCAAGATTAAGGCATAGGCCCTAGCTTCTGGAGTCATGTGATGAGATCCAAGTCTCAACTTTCACTTTAAAAAGATACATTTCTAGCCTTCTTGCAAAATAAAACTTGAAAATGTGACATGAGCATAGAAGATGCCTGAGTCTGCAGCGAGCCGGATACAATATTACTATTTGTTTGTATTGTGGTAGCACCTAGGAGCCTGTCAGAGGCCAGGACAACAGCTCCAAGAGGTGTAAACTACCCTATTAATCTTTACTCTGAAACCTCCAAGGAGGGGCAGGGCCAACTGTGCGGGAGGTGCCTAGACCCCCAGCTTGCCTGATCCTGTGCGAGTGATGGACCTCTCCTGGAGTTACAAGATTCCTGTCTACAGAAGGGCAGCTGAGTGCCTTCCACAAGCACTAAAACGTAACAGTAAAAAGCTGCTTCTCTCTTACATCCCAGGTCTCTGGAGGACTTGCCTCTCACAGAAGAACAGGCCACATTTCCATTGTCAGACATATAGAACTTCCAAATAAACCAACTCGTTTGTTTTCTAGAATACGTCCTTCAAAATACTGATGAAGCCATAGCTTCTTCTGTGTCTCTGCCACGTCAGGCAGTCCAGTTCCTCCTCTGATTACAGTAGCTCGCTGCTGGTGGTACTTCTTCCTGGGGGATGCCAGCACGTTCTGTATCCTCTGCCACTGTCTTCTGCTGGTTTTGGCCTTCCTTGCTTTCTCTTTCCCACCTCAGGCACCCAGTTTAACACTTGCTTAGCATGTCTCCTACCTTCTGTATGGTATTCATGTCCCAACCTCCTAAGCCTTCTTTCTTTGATGATATTTAACGTGTCCTTCTGTGTCAGCTCCCTTCCATCTTGCATGTGTTGTTTTGTCTTCCCAGGAAATGTGTAGTGTTTTCCTCAGCCCTCTGTGATGGGCAGCCTCCAATCTATTTTGGTTAGCAAGTCTCTGCTCCACACAGAAGTGTGCTAAGTACCATCACACAGTTTAACTTGGCCTTTACTTTGGTGTGGAAACCATGAGACCAAGACTTTAAATATCCAATTGCCACCGTAGGTCAATTTGTTGTGGTCCTCAGGGTGGGGAGAGAGGAGGAGGAGAAGCATTTTATAATGGAAGAACAGACATCACCTTAAATCTAATCCCATGGAAATTCTGGGCACTATCTGACAGGCGGTTATCCTGTTGAAAGGCTGTGTCATCGGAGTGGTTCAAGGAAATTCTCATCATTGTTTGAGGAATAACGTTGGTCCCAAAAGGGAGAGCGCTACCAGTTATGCAACTCAAGAGATTGGTTCTTATAATTCAGCATCGTGTCAGGAGGCTCTCGCCCAATTTCTCTGCTTTAGCTGATTTAGCAGGAATGCAATTCACAATGAGAAAGTTACTCTTTCACCCACATAAAAAAATGTTCTTGTTATTCCAAGAGACCCAGAGGACACAGCACTCCCAGCACAGGAAGTTTAGGGGAGAGGCTTCCAGACACCAGACCTGATCACCACTAGTGAAGACCTCTGCAACCATAATGGGCTGGATTTTGCATGAGAGGCACAGGCCTGCTACAGGGATGGTGCAAAGCTGCATTGCTCCAGGGTGACCTCCAGGAGGTATTATATTTCAAGCTGGCCTGGCACAGCACCTCTGGGAGTTCCCAGGAGCGCACGACTGCTGCATCAGCCCTTAGTAGGGTGCAGCTTTCATTAAGCTCTGCAGCTGGTGTGGCAGCTGGATAGGGCCAGGGCTTTGCTTTTTCCCTCCCCTACTGGATGTCTAGGGGCCTGGGAGGCACTCGGAGGGAGCAGCCCCTGCATTCAGGAGAGTCTCAGGTCTGCAAATCCCTACTGTGCAGGGTATGATCAATGCACACTGATGAAAGACCTTATACACTCACAGCTTCCAGATTTTTGACCTCAAGCTTTTACCCTCAGGGAAACAGCTCACAAATCAGATCCTTCTTACTGGAATTAGCTGCGGCGGCCATGGGCTAGAGCTGACGTATGCACTGCTGTGCCCAAAACACTCCCCCAAAGCACACTCAGCCTACTGACTAGTATCAGTACTATTTGCTAAGTGCTCACAATGTCCCAGCCTCTCTGCTCATTGAATAGCCCTGCTCCAATGCTCACACTTCTCCAGCCTTTGCGGTTTTACCCCACCCCCAACCCCCAGGATGGCACCAGGTGATCCCCTCTCCTTACTCACCGGGGGGGGTGGGGGGACAGAAAGGTCCCAGTCCCCAAGGGGATGGTCACTTCTGGGTCACTCAGAGAGGTACTATCACCACACATCGCTGCCTCTAGCCCATACACAGGAGCTCAGATCCCCATAGCCAAGGGGGCATGGCCAGCAGGAGAGGGAAAAGAGCTGAGAGACCCGCAGCAGGGCCGGCTTTAGAAAGTGCGGGGCCCGATTCGAACACCCGCTTGACTCACCCGGCAGCGCTCCGGTTCTTCAGTGGCACTTTGGCGGCGGGTCCTTCACTCGCGCCGGGTCTTCGGCAGCACTGAAGGACCTGCCGCCGAAATGCTGCTGAAGACCCGGAGTGAGTGAAGGACCCACCGCCGAAGTGCCGCCGAAGACTCGGAGCGCCGCCGGGTGAGTAAAAATTAAAACGGCGCAGGCACAGGGCCCAATTCCCCCGAATTGGGGGAATCAGCCTCAAGCCAGCCCTGCCGGCAGCTTAGGAAAGATAAAGCCTTGTGTTTGTCAAACCTGTATTATGTGCCACATTTGAGGCCTTAAAGTTATCAAGGGTGCCAAACTGGCTTTTCCCGTGGGACAGCCCCTGTTCTAGGAAGGGACTGATACATTCATCAAAGCTGGAAGACATTAGAAACTTGTATTTTGTACCATTGAAGTTCATTGATTTCCAGAACGTTGACCATTGGTGCTGACCACTTTGCAGGGCCGCATGAAAACGTCACTGGGCAGCCCTCGTTAAAATGATGCCTTAACAGACCAAACAATAGCATCCCTGTATTACTCTGTCAGGAGAGCCTGTTTAGTGGGAGTGACATGGAGGAGAGGAAGCCTAGTCCAGTGGTTCGGATACTAGTCTAGGATTTGGGGATAACCAGGTTTGAGTCCTTGCTATGCTACATACTCCCTGTGTGAGCTTGGGCAAGAGGCTTAGGCCTAGATCCTCAAAAGTGTTTTGGTGCCTAACTCCCATTGTTTCAATAGGAGTCTGCAGTGGTGTGGGAACAATTTGTATGGTGGGGGTGCTGAGAGCCACTGAACCAAACTGTAAACCCTGTATATGATGGAAACCACTTGAAGCCAGGGGGTGCTGCAGCACCCCTAGTTCCAGCACCTAGGGGAGTTTGGTGCCTACATATCTTTGAGAATCTGGACCTTAGTCTCCTCTGTGCCTGTGCCTCTGTTCCCCACCTGTAAAATGGGTATAATCACATTTCCCTTCCTCACAGGAGTGCAGGAAGGATAAATACGATAGAGACCGTGAGGTGCTCAGATACTGCAGTAATGGGAAGGGGCATATAAGTACAGAGAAGTGCCAGAATGTGCCTCAAAGTCAACATACAGGATTAAGCCTTGAGAGACAGAGTTTCAAAACAGCTCTGTATATGCTAGATACCGAGTCACACAGGGCACGGGGCCCTCCTGGAAACCTGGCCCCACGTGTCTTATTAAGAACCGTACCATGGAAAATGCTTTATGGCAAATCCATATAACCAATGGTCATTTGCGTCCTTTCTTTGTCAGCTTGCTCTCAGAATTGCTTCACCAACTAGCATTCCGGCAGACGCTGACGAGGTCTTGGCACGCCAAATCCCCTTGACGCCGCGTGAAACCAATGCCAGGCGTACGATAGCGGGAGAGGGAGCTGGGCGGCCTCTCCTGGCTTCTCAGCTGAAATTTACCACAGCAGCTTTTGCACATGGGATGATGGGAGTTGCTCAGGGCAGGCGTGAGAGGAGACTGTGCTAGCGTCTTTGTAAGGAAAGCTCTGAGAAATAAGCACGCGGTCCTGCTAAGAGGCAAAGTCCTCTAGTGCTGATTTGATTAGCTAGAGCTTATTGCTCTGTCAGCCAAGAAAAAGAGTAGAGGGGATTGTCTCTGCATTTGCCGGGCGGAGGGAGAATTTAGGGAGTATTTAGAAATGGACAGGAAGTTGGGGGGGGGTCTCGAGTTTATTTTTCTTTGATTTTGGACCGATCGCCTCCCCTCCCCCATCTCCCCACGGATGGAGAAAGGGCAAAAGGGAAAGGGAGGTGGGGGGAGGGAATCATCCCAGTCCTTCTCGCAAAGAGAGAGACAGGGGCAGGCCAGGCCCAGAGCTCTCAGAGCCCCCAACGTTTCCCACAAAAATGCCGGTCCGTTGTTCAGAACCTGAAATAATTATCCCCAAAATGACAGATTGGCAGGAGGCCAAAGCTTGCCTCATCAGCATTTAGCAGCGCTGCCACAGCGTGTGGGAAGGAGGAGGGCGGGGGCGGGAGGAGAGCTGTGAGAAGGCAAGACATGTTTCTTCACTGCCCTCTGATGCCCCGCCTCCAGCCCATCCGAGGCACTGTACAGCCACCCGCATGTGACACCCGCCACAGCTGGCACAGGAGAAGCACACAGACCCAGCCTACGCACATGTGTCTGGCTTTGCATTCGGCCACTAGCCAGCCGCGGCATTCCCGAAGCGAAGGGGTGGGAGCAGTTGCACAGAGAGGGTGAGTCCATTAATCCTGCTCCTCAGGCAGAAGGCTTGACCCCAGCACTTCCTCGTCCCTCCTGACGCTGACTCACTGTCTGCTGCTCCCTTCGCAGCTGGGGAGGAGATGGTTTTTGGCAACACACACACACACACACACACACACACACACACACACACACACACACACACACACACACACACACACACACACACACACACACACACACACACACACACACACACACACACACACACACACACACACACACACACACACTGCAGAACAAGCACGCGTTCCTTAGGCCCGCTTGGTCCTTTACCAGTGTGCTGCAGAGGAGGCCGAATGAGCGCGCCCTTTGTGCTGTGCAAGGGAATCAGTGGTTTTCGCGCACTGTCAGCCGTCTCTGTCCCCAGGCTGATTTTCAGGGCTTAGCAATAACAGACGCAGCCAGAGCACGGGCCCTCAAACCCAGCTTTGGTTGGCTGCACGAGCATGTGCAGATTAGCACAGGAATGGCTATCGGCTCCACTGTGCCCGAGAGTGTTTTCTGGTCACGACCCAAGTTTAAGGCGGCCGTGCGCTTGAGTGGTTAGCGCAGCGGGCTGGGAGCTAGGGGGATTTTTGGTTCTGATCCCGGCAGAAGAACTTCCAGGGGTGTTACCTTGGCTTCACAAAGGAGCCATTGTGCTTCTTTATGCCACAATGAAACCCAGATGGAAAAAGGAGGCCCAGGCTGAAAAACATGCGGCATCAGATCCAAACTTTCCAGAGTGAATATATGCCACCTCCTAAGTGGGGAGCGGAGCAGTGAGCTCGGGGAGGCACGGCACCGTGTATGCTAAGATGTGGGACAACTTGCCTCAATAAGGATAAAAGGGTACACTGCAATATAGTGAAAGGAAACCCCAATCCAAGCAGAGGCTGCTACCTTTAAGACCATGTCCTCCTATAGGATACCACCCTGAAGCCGTATACCGGTATGACGACGCTGCCTAAGGCCTGAAATTGATTTTGAGATGCTTTGTTCTCCTGAAAGCCCAGCTTGCAGAAGTCAGGAGAGTCACATCCAAGGGAGTGTCCAGGGAACGCTGGTGAGAGGTATCAACCTCCTGTGTGTTACAGGGGCACAGGCTTGAGTATTTGTCCATCTGCCACTCACCCATGGCCCTCACAACACTCCTCTTCTGCATCATAGCATCCATCCACCTCCTTCTTCCTCCTCCCTTCCCCCCACTGGTAGAATTCCCCCCTCCTGGTTAGCCTTACCCCAGGATACTACCCACCAGCTCTACCTACACCCCCTTCCCCTCCCATCTCTCCCCTCTTCCCACCAGCTCAAATCCAGTTCCCACACCCTCCTCCTCTTCACTTCTGGTGACATTTGCCCCAATCCTAGTCCTCCCCACCCTCTCCCCCTCCCCCATCCATCCTCACCATCACCTCTGACCCTCTCATGTCACCATCCTTACCCTCATGCCCAGCCCCCCCTCTTCCCCCACTCCCCTTCTCTTGCCGTCTCTGGAATGCCCACCCCATCTCTCAAACAGCACAGCCCTCCACAACGGTCCCCTCCCACTCCTGGCCCTCAGAGAGAGCCTGATCCCTTTGTCTGACACTGCCTCTCCAGCACCCCTCTCTTGTGGAGGCCTCTCTTCTCACGTTCCCCGGCCTGGATCAGACCATGAAGGAGGCGTTGGGCTTCTCCTCTTTCATCCCTGCCACTTCCAGCCCACCTTCCTCCCCGTCCGCACTTTTTGTCCTCTTTTGAACGGCACCACACCGGCTCATCTCTCCTCTCCCCCTCTGCCATCTTCCAGCCACCTAATTCCTCCCCATCAGCTTCCTCTCTGATCTCGCCTCCTGGCTCTCTCTCTTCCTCGCCTCACAACAGGGCCAGCCTGAGGGGCTGGTGATCAGTGCGGCCATGGTGGGCGCCAACATTCGGGGGTGACCAATCCCATCACTGTTTATTTCAGGGGGAAGGTTGCACAACAGTTTTGCTTGACTTTTATGTTTGTTTGTTTGCACCTTTGGGGGGAAAAGCGGGGGCCAGAAATGTTTTCCGCCCTACACGGCGAAATACCTAGGGCTAGCCCTGATTCACCGTCTGCCACGCTCATCCTGAGTGACTTCAGCTTCCATGTCGATGGCCCATCCAACCTCTTAGCTGCACGTTCCCTTGCCCTCACCTCTCCATTCAGCCTGACACCCTGGTTCAACTTTCCCACTCACCGAAAGGACCACTCACTTGATTGGGTCTTCACAAAGCACTGCTCTCGCTGATCTGTTGGTGAGTTCCCCCTCCCAACCAGCACCTGGTCTCTCTTTCAGCAGCACCATCACTCCCCCACACCCTGCTGCTTGTCCTTTCCAGAACTTCCAGTCTATCAGCCTTCAGGACGTCCTATCTGCTCTCAGCCTTCCCCTCCCTTTCTTCTATTGATCCAATTGTTGATTCTCTCCACCCTTCACTCTCCACCACCCCTGACTCTTCTGCCCCTCTCTCCCATCACAAGGCCCTGCCAATTCCCAGCCCTGGGTCACCGCCCTCCCCCCCATTCAGTTCCTCCATTCCTGCTTGTACACTACAGAGCCTCTCTGGCGGAAATCCTGTGATCAGGCCGACTTCCTCCGCTGCGCATTCATCCTCTCCTCCTTCAGCTCTGCCCTCTTCCTCGCTAAACAGCGCTACCTCCAACTCAGTTCACTCCCATCTCTCTGCAGTCCCAGCTGCCTTCTCATCACTTTCGACTCGCTCCTCAAACCCTCCGTTCCACCTACCTCCCCCTCTCTCTGCACAGGATCTCAGCCATTTCTTCCAAAGGATACATGACAAAATACAACATGACATTGCCCCTCCCCTTGACTTGCCTTCCCCTCCTACAACTCTCTTCTTTTCCTCCCATCACAGCTGCAGAAGTGTGTCGCCAGCTCTCCTATCTCCTCCCTTTCCCTCATTCACTCCATCCCATCCCCTCTCCTGATCTCCCTTATCCCCAGTCTCGTTCCTTCCCTTACGATTCCCCTTTCTGCAATGGGGCATGCTCACCACAGCGCCCCCTCGGGCCAAGACGCAGCATTGCAGGGATTCTTCCCACTCCAGCGCTCTCCTTCTGTCAGCCAATCGGGTTCTGCCGCTGTCTCCTTCTGGGGGACTCAGCCCTCTGGCCAGGTCACACGTCACGGTCAGTCCCCTTCCGGGGTATCAAAAGTCCAACCCAACAAGCCATGCTTCTGCCCCTCCTTGACCTTTGTTCAGCCCACTGTGTGGCCTCAGCTCTTGCCCCTTCTGAGCTAGCTTTTTACAGGCCCCTCACCCAGGGACTCCCACAGGAGCCTAAGCTGCTCCCTGTAGGTTCTCTCCCTGCAGCCTCTACCACAGCTTCCTCCTCAACTGTTCTCTCTCCAGCCTTTTTATTATGAGGGCCAGGTGTTTGCAATACTAATACCTGACCATCACCACCCTTCTCATTACAGAGCAGGCGGGGCTGATTAAACAGGGCAGGGCTAGCCCCAGACCTCCTGGCCCTTACGGACATGTCTACATTGGATCTGGGAGCGAGTCTGCCACCCAGTTCCACCGACTTGTGCCTGCAGGGCTTGGGTCAGTGCCCTAAAAATGGCTGTGGCGATGTGGTGGCTCTGGCTGCAGTCTGGGCTCTGGAGCCTGGGGCAGGAGGGAGGGAGTATCTGAGAGCTGGAGCCATCGTGTCAAAAGCAACGTTCACACAGCTGTTTTCAGAGTGCTGGTGCAAGCCCCTCTACCACAAACCTGTGGACCGGGGCTGGACACCCTCTTACACTCACAATACACGTCTCTCCCATCTCAAAAATAAAGCACCCACTTGCCTCTTCAGCTAGTGCCTCATCTCTCGTCTCCTTTTCACCTCCAAGCACCTTGCATGCACTGTTCACCAGCATTGCCTGGCATTCCTCTCCTCCAATTCCATCTCTGCTTTCTCCCATCAGCTTCCGCCCCTAGCTCTCCTCCAAAACTGCCCTTCTCTTCTCCCTCCGTACCTTAGCTCTGGGTAACCTCATCCACGAACACACATTCAATTGCCATGTCTATTCAGATGACTCCCAGATCTACCTCTCCACTCCTGACCTGTCTCCTGGCCCAACTCAAAACTCAGCCTGTCTCTCTGACAGCTCCTCAGCTTCCTTTACACAAATCAAAAATAGCAACAATCAAGGCCCAACAGCTAAAACAGACACTAGGATTCATTTCCCAGAGATTGCATGCCTGGCACTGGCCATGGGGCTCAGGAAGCTGTCTCAGTAACTGGACTGCTGCACACATGGGGCTAAAACCTGAACTCAGCCTTCTAGCTACCTATGTATCCCCATGGTATCTGGGTGCCTCACGATCTATACTATGTATATTCTTGTAACACTCCTCTGAGTTAAGGCAATGCCATTTGATAGATGGAAACTGAGGCACAGAAACTTCCCTGAGGTCACCTAGGAAGTCTGTGATGGAGCAAGGACTTGAACCCAGGTCATCTAAGGCCTCGAGCAGTGCCCTAACCACTGGACAATCCTTCCTCATGCTAGCATTATTGGTAGCTCCTGGAAATTGACATTCTTCATAACACAGGCTTCAGATACCTTTTACTAAAGTCTCATCCTGCCTTTTTATCCTCTTTCCTGATTAGTTGAAGGGATTTTTGGGGGGTGCTATTTTCTGCTCTGAGCTTCTGTAAATCAAAGCGTCAGACCCTCCAATACAAATGTCAGGAACAGGGAACATTCTTCTTATTTATGCTCCAGCAGTGCCTAGAAACCCCACTCATGATCAGAGCTCCATTGCACCAGGCTCTGTACAAACACATCTCCCGACACTCTCCACCAGCATGCTCCACAGCTAAGCTCCTGTAGATGTAGGGTCGATCTCTGGGGAAGGGGTATCAGTGCTGCTAGCAAAATGAAATACGGTTCCCATGTACCTAATGCAAGTATCTTAATTCCTGGGATAAATTGCCACTGACCTCTGATGTCAGTAACCTAATTCCTGTGCTATCAGCAGGGCATATTTTTCTACCCACAGAGCAAGCTGCAGTAGTGGTCCTGCCATTGGAACAAGCATGGCACTGCCCCACTCCGGAGGAAAAATCAAACAAAGCTCAAACAATTCATCCCAATTCTATACACCATGCCCAGCTGCGAATGGAAGAGACTAGTTCTTCCCCTGGCGGGAACCAAGGCATGGCAGCTACTAGGGTGTCCCAGACTGCATAGTCCACATGTACCCCCTTTCCAACAGGTGGTTCCAAATCACCACCATCATTAAACAACACAGCAGAGCCCTGAGGGGTATTTTCAAGGGCTAAAGAAAGGCTTCTATGAGCACATGTGCAGCTAAAATAAACGACAGTGTCCCCCTAAATTTGACCACTGTACAGCTGCCTATGGCTGATTTAGACGAGGAAATGAACAGTAATAAACCAAAGATGTTCTAACAATAAAACTGCCTTCTTTTCACTTGCAGTCAGTGACATGATTATAGCTCCCGGGAGTTCAGGTGGGGAGCAGCAAAGTATTTTATGTAGCAGTCACCTTTCAGGAAGGTCTCCCAAGGATGCGCTCAGCCTGCTGCCGCTGCATGCACGTTTTTATTTGTATTCGCTGATTGGCTTCGGATCCCTCCTGCGGCAGGGATTTCTAATTGTATTGTGCTCGCTGCAGCAACGTGTGATTTAATTGCAATGCTCCTGTTTCCTGTCACGCTAGGGCTCAGCTAAAGGAAGGCTTTCTCTCTTACACAGTGTGCACACCTCAGAGTGCTCCCACGGTTGGGATCTGAACAAGCCAAAGATTATCTAGGGCCTAATTCACCACATGTATGCGTTGAGAATCGGAAATTGCTTTTGATTTGCTATAATAACTATTACATAGCGATGTTAGAAGCTTGTGGAGCAGCTGTTTATGAAATATTCTACCTGCGACTTTCTACAAAGCCAGGCAATAGAGATTCCAGGAGGGAGAACTCGTTGCAGTATTGAAACACTGGCTCTGATCCATTACATCTTACACAGTCACATTTGCAATGGATGTATTTGCCATAACCACCATAAGAAAAGCGAGAGATGGCTGAACAGTATCTGTATTGAACAGAGAGCTGCTAACATGACCCTTCTCATTCCTTTTAAACACATACGCTCAAAATATTCAGCTAACTGAACATTTAGAAATTGTTTGTTAAAGTATGCAGGGCCGCTGCTGACCAGACAGAGCAAGGACCAGCAGGGGGCCAGCTGTAAAGAAGTAGCCTGAAGGAATTCCTTCCTTTGCTCTTCACCTCGTAACTTCAGATCTCTCCAGCAGCAGAGTGACAACTGTGTAGACACCCCATGACCAACTCGGTCATCAGGGCATCATTTCAATGAGTGGGTTTTAGCCTAACTGTGCCCCTCTTCTTTCCAGGAACCCCATTTTTACAGAGGGGGAAACTAAGGCCTATGTTCACACAGGAAGGCTGTGGCAAAGCAGGGAATCGAACCTGGGCCTCCTAGGTCAGCACCCCAACCACCATGCTGTACTTCCTCCCGTGGCTGTGTGTAATACACTTATCAAATGTATTACAGAGCTTCCTCTCCGGCAGGTCCACAGGAAGCTGCCTGCAAGCTAATGGGCTTAAGCTTTTAGCCAGAGCAGGTGAGGTTCATGTTTTCACTTCTGTAGGTCCCAGGGTTCAAACCCAACTGTCACCCCGAGCGAGGTCAGTTACATCAACGGAAACTGCACTTTCCTCTCTTGGCCCACTGAGTGCCCCAAAGAAAGAAATCATTTGTTACTGTTGTGATGACCAGAGGCCTGAGCTGAGATTTATTTTGAAGCGAGGCTAGAGTCGTTCGTCTACTAGTGCTGAGACTCGAGACTTTAGATTCAATTCCTGGCACTGTCACAGACTTCCTGTGTGTCCTTGGCAACTCACCTAATCCCTGTGTCCCTCATTTTCCCATCTGTCGTATGGGATTAATTAATCCTTTGCTGTCTTGTCTACTAAAACTGCAAGCTCCTGGGAGCAGAGACTGTCTCTTACTGTGTACCTGCCTCAGCATGGGGCGTGTATATAACACCAAGCACAATGGAGTGCTAATCTGGTGTGTGTCCTCGCTGCACAATTGTAATACTAATCATTAATAGCAATAGTGTTTCTATCTGATAAACACTTGTCTGCTGCTTTAATTACAAAAGGACAGTGCTGCGTTAGATGAAGAAGTTACAAAACAAAACCTCAGACAATCAAAGCCAAATGGTCATCCTGCCTCTTGAGAAAGTTCACTGCTGGCCTAAATCGGTGTGTAACACAATGCCCCACTATAGGCACCAGGAGGGTTTGAACCTACAGCCTTCATCAACAAAGCATAACCCTTTAGCCAAAGGAGCAGTTTTCCAAACTAGTAACAATAGTAGGCTGTTTTCCTCTACTAGCTCAGCCTGCATACAACATACATCTCATTAGTGGGACATAGATGCCATCCCATGGACATCCGGACGTTCTGCCCACTTATGCTAGCAGTGATTTTGACCCAAAGCTTTTACAGTCTTTAGGCATCAAGTCAAAAAACCCAGCATCAATATTACCCACAGTCAGTGCAGTTTCTTTAACTAGTCATTGGTGGCTCAAGCCACATCATGCCACACCGCTGCCCATAAAAATTCAATATATCAATGAAATGGGAAATAAAACTCATGCAAAAGCCTCCTCATTTAGCTGTATTCTCTTTGTAAGTCCGGTGAAGAGGACTGCTGAGCCCTGGAGCCGATGGTACTGAGGAGACCGGGCCTGCCTACAGTTGTCTTTCCAAAACGTACCATGAAATTTAGAAACAAAGAGTGCAAGTCAGCTCCACTAGGATGCTGTAAGCTAACCTGTGATTATTAATGGTTGTGCAAGGACTCTGTGTGTGCATGTGTTTTCATGCGTCACAGCTCAATTAAGGTTGTGTTCAGTGAAATTGACATGGGGGTTTTTAAACAGGTTTCCCATTCATGCCCAGGTCAATTCATAGGCTAAGTGCAGAGCTGGGCCCTATGAGTATTTGGAGCTAAACATCAATGGTAAAAAGCATCAGCTGAGTTTCGCTTTTTGATGGACATACTTTGCTCTATGACACATTTGGAATCCGAATACTGTAACCCTAGCACTATATGAAATATTGTTTTGGTCGTGTTAGAGTTAGCATGGGCCTATTAGTCAGTTACTATATAACCAACATAAAAGAGCTGCAGATGACTTTCATATAACAGAGATACAGTCAAAAGAATAACAAGAATCCTGCGTGAAATTGACAGAGGGAAGGACAGCTTTGAAACTTTTTAGTGCTGGGGCAATTTCTTCCCACACACCAGTCACTTTCTGAGATCCCATGAAATCTCCCTGCTCTGAGCCCTGAGCTTGCAGCATCAGAAAACAACAGTACATTCCCCTATAGACTAGGCCAAAATTCCGCAAACTACATGGAAAAAACAATCGACTTGGCAGCTCTGCAGCTTGTTCCTGGGAAGCCAGAATGATGCTTGACCTCCTGGAGACAAGCACAGCATTCACTCTCTGCTCCCAAAGAAAGCATAATCTAATTCTAGATGAGGAGCAATTCATACACTGGATAAAGCATTGCCAATAGAAGAAAATAGCGGGACAGATCAGGGACATGCTTTTTCCTGCCGAGGAGTGAGCCTAAGTGGAGTGAAAAAACCCAACACTTTTTCACCAAGACTATTCCCAGCTGTTGGTACATCCGGAAACGGACATTTTGGGCAACACTGTAGATGTTCCTTAAGAAAGGGCCTCATGGGCAGATAAAGAGGAAATGAAAGGTTACACTTTCATCCCATATGAAATAGACCAGATGGACCCCAGCATGTTCAGAAAATAGATTAGCGCTGTCTTTGTATTACATCTGAAACTTTGATCCCCGTAGTCATACTATATACAGATTTATAGGAAGATACCTGCAATCAGGGTGCTCATGTATGAAGAAGAGACTTTAATGATGAGCTAAGATATGGAACAAATGATGCTGATAAATCCTTCACCTGCAGCTGGGACAGACACGGATGGCCACTGCTAAAACAAACAAACTGTTCAGGGGAGCTGGCGGGCTTGTTTTGAGAATGCTTGGGATAAGTCTCCATGCCCTTTGATCCCATGATGTTTTTGGAGCCTATGCTGCTGTCTAGCAGCAGGGTATATTTTTCTATCCCAAGGAGCAAGTGGATGCAGCTGCCTATTGTTGATTTATAGTAGGAAGGGACTGCTAGAAAACCAAAGCTTCTCACGCAGTAAAACTGCTGTATTTTCACCACCACTGTCAGTGAAATAATTAGAGTTCAGTTCTGGGAATTTCAGGTGGGAAGAGCAGAAAAGCATTTTGCATTTAGCATAAATCACCTTCCCAGATGATCCACAAAGGATGCTCTCAGCATGCCACAACTGTACGTTTTTATTCATAGAAGCCAGTTGCGTTTTGATTCCATCTCCGCTCCAGGGATTTTAAATTCTAATTGTTGGGCTTGCCACAGTGACGTCAAGTTCACTTCGAGACTTCAGTTTCCTGTGTGTGTCTTGCCTTTGTTTGGCAAAGTGGAGGCTTCTTTGCAGATTTTACATTTCCACAGTATCAGGATCAGAAGGACACTGTGGGGTACATGTGTGTGTGTCTGCGTGAGTCCTGCCAGACATTGAGAGCTGTCTGGGGCAGGGACAGTCTCTTTCCCTACTTGTCTACAGCATCTAGCAAAATGGGGCTCCAATTCTTGACCGGGACTCCTAGATCCTACTATAATATGAATGAATGAATGAATGAATGAATGAACAAAAAACAATAGAGTCTGGCTTAGCACATTTATACTTTAGGACTGGTTATTGCTTTTAATTATCTGTAACTTTTGTTTCAGTTTTAGGGGCTAATGAAGCAGCTATGTATTACTATAAAATTTGGGACAAGGTTGTACCCCGGGCATTCTATATAGACAGATGATCCATGTGCTTCTAACAGTCATGCCAGTAGGAAACTTCAGCTCTTGTTCCACCTCATTTTTACACGTGCAATGGATACATTTGCCATCAGCATAATCAGAACCATGAGTGAATTAATCCTTGGCTGCTAGTAAATATATGTCATCATCTGATTAATTGCATGGAAATTTCTGTGCTCAAGCAAGTGATAAAAATCAAATGAAAAACGTGTGAAAACTCAGCTCTGTCACACATGCCTGGCTAATCCGACATGGTATTATAGGCACACAAAGGCACATGCCATAGATCTTAATATAAAAGGCCAGATTCTCAGCTGGTATAGATCAGCCCCAAATGTCTGAAAAACAAAGAACCGTCATTTAAAAAATAACCCTTTGATCCACCGCCCCCCCCAAAAAATAAACCAAAAATCCAGTGAGGTTTTTCAACCCCTTTTCCCATCGTGTAAATAACCACCTTTTATTATGTCAACATGCCGCGAAGCCCCGTTGACGAAAGGCTCATGTACAGAAATGTCCTTCTCGTCCCAGATGCAGACAAGATGCCCAGAGACAAAACGGTGCTTGTGCCCTGCAGCAGTGCTGGATCAGAGCCCTCCTTCCCGGGAAGCAGATCTGACCCACACACAAACCAGCAGGGAAGAGCGGCCCAGCCCTCCGCCACGGCCCAGCCTGGCCATTTCACACTGGATCCAGCAGAGAGGCAGAGTGAAATCAGCCATTCAGAGAGGAGAAGGAAGCGCTCACATACAGGGTGGCCGTCACCAACCATTAACCCCTTTCTAGCGCAGCTGCATACTGCTCTGCGGGGTTTGCCACTCGCTAAGTCGGGTGTTCCTCCGCTGAGTGGCAAGAGGGACAGTACTTATCTCTATTAACCTCTGACCTCACACAGCTCACATCTGCAAACCATCCCCCACCGACATGATAGCGGAGAGGCAGGTATTCTTTTCTCTTTTGTGGGCTCTGAGATGTGCTCCCCAGGGCCACCAGGGGCAGCTGAATCCTTGGGGAAACCGCCATTCTGCGGGGAGTGTTCTGCAGACTGATTGTTCTCGGCACAGCATAGAGCTGTCATTCAAAGCTGGGCCCTGCGGGAGACTGGAAGATGATGCTTCAAGATTCTGCCGCTTGGAGGAAACAATACATTGCCATTTTGTGATCAATAAAAACTCCTGCACGGCTGTACCTGGCACGTCTGCACCAGTTTTAATTAGAGGACAACAGAACCACTGATCACACACGGTACTGTGTTATATCCGGAGAGAGATCGATGTACAAAATGACACACACACTCCCACCCACCAACACAAAAAGCAGCAGAACTTGTGCGATTCCACCATCGCAAGGGTGGGCAAGTCAAGGACAACCCCTGGAGCAGGTTCCGCACCCAGGCACAGCATGGTGCTGAACTCCTGGATTCCAACCAGGGCAGTGCAGAGGAAGTTGGCAGGTGTGGGGCAATGAGCAGTGTATACTATAGCTACATGGATCCACCAGATAACCCTGTCTTTACGTAGGGGACCTGGTAGCTGTAGCAGCTGCGGAGCACCTCCAATGGCATTCCAGTGTTGGTGGTGGAAGGATTCTGTACTCTAGCCACAAGGTGTAAATACATAAGAACGGCCATACTGGGTCAGACCAAAGGTCCATCAAGCCCAGTATCCTGCCTTCCATCTAGCCCAGTATCCTGTCTTCCGACAGTGGCCAATGCCAGGTGCCCCACATGGAAGGAACAGAACAGGTAATCATCAGGTGATCCATCCCCTGTCACCCATGCCCAGCTTCTGGCAAACAGAGGCTAGGGACACCATCCCTGCCCATCCTGGCTAATAGCCATGAATTTATCTAGTTCTTTTTTGAACGCTGTTATAGTCTTGGCCGTCACATCCTCTGGCAAGTGTTCCACACATTGATTGTGCGTTGTGTGAAAAAATATTTACTTTTGTTTGTTTTAAACCTGCTGCCTATTAATTTCATTTGGTGACCTCTAGTTCTTGTGTTATGAGAAGGAGTAAATAACACTTCCTTATCTACTTTCTCCACACCAGTCATGATTTTATAGACTTCTATCATATCCCCCCTTAGTCATCTTTTTTCCAAGCTGAAAAGTCCCAGTCTTATTAATCTCTCCTCATATGGCAGATGCTCCATTTTTGTTGCCCTTTTTTGACCCTTTTCCAATTTCCAATATATCTTTTTTGAGATGGGGTGACCACATCTGCATGCAGCACTCAAGATGTGGGCATATCATGGATTTATAGAGAGGCAATGTGATATTTTCTGTCTGATTATCTAGCCTTTTCTTAATGATTCCGAACATTCTGTTCACTTTTTTGACTGCCATTGCACATTGAGTGGATGTTTTCAGAGAACTATCCACAATGACTCCAAGATCTCTTTCTTGAGTGGTAACAGCTAATTTAGACCCCCATCATTTTATACGTATAGTTGGGATTATGTTTTTCGATGTGCATTACTTTGCGTTTATCAACATTGAATTTCATCTGCCATTTTGTTGCCCAGTCACCCAGTTTTGAGAAATCTTTTTGTAGCTCTTCGCAGTCTGCCTGGAACTTAACTATCTTGAGTAGTTTTGTAGCATCTGCAAATTTTGCCACCTCACTGTTTACCCCTTTTTCGAGGTCATTTATGAACATGTTGAATAGGACTGATCCCAGTACAGACCACTGGCGGACACCCCTATTTACCTCTCTCCATTCTGAAAACTGACCATTTATTCCTACCCTTTGTTTCCTATCTTTTAACCAGTTACCAATCCATGAGAGTACCTTCCCTTTTATCCCATGACTGCTTACTTTGCTTAATAGCCTTTGGTGAGGGACCTTGCTGAGGGCTTTCTGAAAATCTAAATACACTATATCCACTGGATCTCCCTTGTCCACATGCTTGTTGACCCCCCCAAAGAATTCTAGTAGATTGGTGAGGCATGATTTCCCTTTACAAAAACCATGTTGACTCTTCCCCAACAAATTATGTTCATCTATGTGTCTGACAATTTTGTTCTTTACTATAGTTTCAACCAGTTTGCCCGGTACTGAAGTCAGGCTTACCAGCCTGTAATTGCCAGGATCACCTCTGGAGCCCTTTATAAAATTGGCATCACATTAGCTATCCTCCAGTCATTTGGTACAGAAGCTGATTTAAATGACAGGTTACAGACTACAGTTAATAGTCCTGCAATTTCTTATTTGAGTTCCTTCAGAACTCTTGGGTGAATACCATCTGGCCCTGGTAACTTATTACTGTTTAGTTTATCAATTTGTTCCAAAACTCCTCTAATGATACCTCAGTTTGGGACAGTTCCTCAGATTTGTCACCTAAAAAGAATGGCTTGGGTTTGGGAATCTCCCTCACATCCTCAACCATGAAGACCGATGCAAAGAATTCATTTAGTTTCTCCGCAATGGCCATATCATCATTGAGTGCTCCTTTAGCACCTTGATCGTCCAGTGGCTCCACTGGTTGATTAGCAGGCTTACTGCTTCTGATGTACTTAAAAAAAATTTTGCTATTACTTTTTAAGTCTTTGGCTAGCTGTTCTTCAAATTCTTTTTTGACCTGCCTACTTATATTTTACACTTCATTTGCCAGAGTTTATGCTCCTTTCTATTTTACTCACTAGGATTTAACTTCCACTTTTTAAAAGATGCCCCTTTGCTTCTCACTGCTTCTTTTACTTAGTTGTTTAGCCACGGTGGTTCTTTTTTGGTTCTCTTTCTATGTTTTTTAATTTGGGGGATACATTTAAGTTGAGCCTCTATTATGGTGTCTTTAAAAAGTTTCCACGCAGCTTGCAGGGATTTTACTTTTGGTGCTGTACCTTTTAATTTTTGTTTAACAAACCCCCTCATTTTTGTGCAGTTCCCCTTTCTGAAATTAAATGCTACAGTGTTGGGCCGCTGTGATGTTTTCCCCACCACAGGGATGTTAAATTTAATTATGGTCACTTTTACCAAGCGGTCCAACTATATTCACCTCTTGGACCAGATCCTGTACTCCACTTAGGACTAAATCAAGAATTACCTCTCCTCTGGTGAATTTCAGGACCAGCTGCTCCAAGAAGCAGTCATTTAAGGTGTCAAGAAACTTTATTTCTGCATCCCGTCCTGAGGTGACATGTACCCAGTCAATATGGAGATAGTTAAAATCCCCCATTATTATTGAGTTTTTTATTTTAATAGCCTCTCTGATATCCCTGAGTATTTCACAGTCACTATCACCATCCTGGTCAGGTGGTTGGTAATATATCCCTACTGCTATATTCTTATTATTCGAGCATGGAATTACTATCCATAGACATTCTATGGTACAGTTTGGTTCCTTTAAGATTTTTACTTCATTTGATTCTACGCTTTCTTTCACATATAGTGACACTCCCCCACCAGCACGACCTGTTCTGTCCTATCCCGTTGATTATTCTCATTCCACCAACTTTCTGTGATGCTTATTATATCCATATACATAAATATCCTCATTTAATATGAGGCACTCTAGCTCACCTATCTTATTATTTAGACTTCTAGCATTGGTATATAAGCATTTTAAAAACTTGTCACTTTTTAGCTATCTCCCATTACCATATAATTGGATGAGACTTTTTTTCATTTGACTGTTTCTCATCAGATCCTACCTGTATTTTATCTTCCATACTCTCCCCCTTACTAGGACATAGACAATCTCCATTAATAGATCCTCCCCAATGGGATGTCTCTGTCCAAACCATGTGCTCCTCCATACCTGTCAGCTTTCCTCCAAGCCTCAGTTTAAAAACTGCTCTATGACCTTTTTAATGTTAAGTGCCAACAATCTGGTTCCATTTCGCTTTAGGCAGAGCCCATCCTTCCTGTATAGGCTCCCCCTTTCCCAAACGTTTCCCCAGTTCCTAATAAATCTAAACCCTCCTCCCTACACCATCGTCTCATCCACGCATTGAGACACTGCAGTTCTGCCTAACTGGCCCTGCGCGTGGAACTGGGAGCATTTCAGAGAATGGTACCAGGGAGGTCCTGGATTTCACTCTCTTACCTAGCAGCCTAAATCTGACCTCCAGGACCTCTCTCCTATCCCTCCCTATGTCATTGGTACCTACATGTACCACGACCACCGGCTCTTCCCCAGCACTACACAGAAGTCTATCTAGATGTCTCGAGAGATCCGCAACCTTCACACCAGGCTGACAAGTCATATTTTGCAAAGCCTATTTGCTTGGGTGGGCCAGGAGGTTGACTCTAATTGAATACAGCAAAGGTTACAGTAAGTATGGAGAGCATTAACATGCTCTCTTTCTCCTCCGGTAGTTCAGTGGTTTGCGCTTATAGAGGCAGTAAGCCTGTCCGTTTCTCTTCTTTTTTGTGAATCATGTTCTTTTTAGCAAGTATTTGGTTGGGGACGCTTTTTTGCTACCCTAGGAATAACATATGTACTGGCCCTAGGCGCTGACTCCGTGGGTGCTCCAGGGCTGGAGCAACCACGGGGAAAAATTGGTGGGTGCAGAGTACCCACCGGCAGCTCCCCGCCCTGCCCCCCCGCCCCAGCTCACCTTCACTCCACCTCCTCCCCTGAGCATGCCGCCGGGTCCTGCTTCTTCCCCCTCTGGGAGGAAAGAGGGGGAACACGGCGCACTCAGGGGAGGAGGCGGGGCCGGGATTTGGGGAAGTGGTCCAATGGGGCAGGGAGGGGGCGGAGTTCGGGCAGGGACTTTGGGGAAGGGGTTGGAATGGGGGCGGGGAAGGGTTGGAGTGGGCGGGGGGGCACGAGCACCCACCGGCGCTTGGGGAAGTTGGCACCTATGGTACTGGCTGCAGTCACAAAGATTCAGAACAAGTATCTGTCTTTAATTTCAGCAAACCAGGACAGTTCCTTTCCACCACACCGACAGTGATTTGGGAACTCTATCCCTGTGCTATGTCTTTCATCAATTTTCTCACATGAGACCAGAGAGTGTTTCAATCTGGAACTTTTCCAGAAGAATTAAAACAGTTCCCTGCAGCATTTGGTTCCGAATTTTGTTTTGCAAGAGTAGCCTGTGAAAACCGCTAATTTTCCTTTTCCGCTTGGACTCACTGCAGGGAGGGGTGCGACTAGCATTATATATTTCCTCGAGGGAGATTTGTTGGTTCATTTCCTTCCTCTGACCCAGCCTGACATTGCCAATATTGTCCTGCAGAGATTATCATCTACCTATCTGTGCTTTCATGATTTTAACTGGAGATCTGATTATCTTATTTCTTGCACATAGTATTCTATGATTGGATGCATTTAATTACAGCTCTTACATCCTTATGACTTTGCAAACAAAATTGTATCGGCAAGAAAATATGAGAGTCCTGCTTTTCTACCTCCAGATTTTCTGGCACCAAGGAAATGACAAGATAATCAGGCTGCTCGCAAACAAAAGAAAATCATTTTGTTGTACATATCAGTCTACAGAACTACATGGTAATATTAACAACATGCGGCTAGGAAGTCAGCATCATCATGCCCATTTTACAAATAGAGGATGGAGGCACAGGAAGGTGGGGTAACTTGCCCATGGTCACACAGGAGAGGAGGTTTGTGGAACCCAGATCTGATTGCCAGAGCTTGGCTGCCGGTGGGTGATCCAGCCCTGGAGCACCCATGGAGTCAGCGCCTATGGCAGGCCGCAGGAAATAACTCCGTGGGCCACATGCGGCCCGCAGGCCGTGTGTTTGAGACCCCTGAGCTAAACTGACACAACCCCACATGTAGACACAGCTGCGCGGAGGGAAGAGTGCTTCTGTCAAAACTAATGTCATTCGGGGAGGCAGTGTTCCTACATCAGCAAAAATTCCTTCTGTCAGCATAGGCTTTGTCTACACTATAGGTCTATGCCTGGGTAGCTATGCCGGTATAGTCTCCATAAGGTAGAAATATCCTGTGTCACAACCTTGGAAGACAATGTCTCATGCCGTGTATGCCCAGAAACTGTGCTGCTTTTAAGGCAGGATTCTCCAGTGAGAAACATTAAGGAATCACATAGCCCTAAACTTCTACAACTCGAGTTAAGGAAAGCAGCAATCTCTACTCTGCCTCCCAGTTTCACCGGCGTCAAGGGGAAAATGGCATTTCTATCCATGCGACACTGAGATTTTGCCTCTGGTGGGTCAAGATTAGCAGGGAGCCGAGCAGAGATGTTCACTAATGAAGTTTCGGTCCCCTCGCAGCTCTCTGCAGAAAGCCCCAGGAAACTGGCTTTAAAATGTATTTCTGCAACTTGCAGGACTGGTTTGCCTCTGTGGAGTCCAAATTTGCCAGAGCCTAGTCTGGCTCCATTTGTAGGTCACTAGGAAAGGCTCCATACCATTTCTAATGAATCAGCCCTTCTGGGCTCGACTTTCTTAGGTGCTGAGCAGCTTTAAATCCCACCCAGTGAGAGAGGGATGTCCTTGTGCTTAACATACTACCCTGGGACTCAGTGGATCTAGGATCTATTCCTGACCCTGCCACGGGCTCTCTGTTTGACCTTCAGCAAAAGTTGTTGGAAACCCACAGCTCCTAGTGACTTCTGGAAATCAGGCTCTTAAATTTCTCTCTGCTTCGACTTGGGGCCTGTAAAATGGGGGTGATAATATTTCCCTACTTTGCAGGGGTGTTGTGGTGCAGTCAGCTACTAGATTGATGCGTACCACAGAAAAGCTCGTAAAGAATTAATGCTTTGCATAAATAAGTCCCCTGCACTAGCAAAAATGGGATCTGTGTTTAGCTCATGGCAGTGCTGCCATCCTGAGTCTGCAGGCAGACACCTGCCATGTCTCTGCTGCTGCTCAGAGCTCTGCCAAGTGAAAGCTGACCAGTCCTGTCCATTTTCACTGCTGCTGTCCAGAACCCTATGGGCAGCAATGAAACAGACGGTCAATTTCACTCTATTTCTTGGGAAATTCAGGAGCACGCTCCTCGGTGGCAGTAGTCAGGAGGTTTTGGGAGGGATAACACTAGCAGTTGTATCAATATAACTATTTTGGGTTTTTTTTAAATCACACCACCTAACTGGTTCAAGAACTGTGCGTTGAGCAGACCTCAGAGGGGACAAGATGGCATTTAATCAGATTAGCCAAATCTCACCAAATACACTCATAAATTGGCAATGAAAAAGTTATTCACACCGGGCTCCATCCTGCAAGGTGCTGAGCCCACTGGTCCTGACCCAGCACACCATATGAGCATGTGTGTAATTCAGGCATCCATGTAGTCCCATTGACTTCTATGGGGCGATGTTCATGCTTAAGTGCTTTTCTGGATTGGACCCTGACTGCTGAGTATCCTGCAGGATCAAGCCCTTGGATGAATTATCCCCCCCACCCACCCCCCAATAAAACAATGAAACATTTAAATGAGGTTTTTGTTTGGATAAGGACAGTGTTATCAAGGAAGCAGACTGCCTCACAAGAAGTCTTAGCTATATATTTGTTTGGATAAGCTACAAGAAGGGATTATGAAACATCAGACTTGGAATGTGTTCGGTACAACTCAGATTTGTTCCACTCTGCCATCCAAAGAAGCTCTGTTGTAAATATTGTGTGGGGACAAGGGAAAGGAACCTGAGATGTAAACAAGAAACAGGACACATATATTTCCGACCGTGCTCAGCAGCATCAGCACTCCCCAGCAACAGCAGCATCCCATGAAACTGTAAGATAGTCATAATGCCAAACATGGAAAAGCAAATGCTAGAAAGCTACATATTCCATGTAGGATGGATCCAAAACCCATTGGAGCCCATGGGAAGACTTCACTCGGCTTTGGATCGGGCCCTTTACAAATAGAAACAAAGGGGCAAATGTCAGGCTTTAATTGAGGAGTCAGATCCATCACCAAAACCCGAACGCTGCCGGCTTGACAATTTGGGGACAAACAGCCACAAATGAAGTGACCATCAGCTAACCTCCCGGCTCTTGCAGATTGGAAAAATCGAACTTTTGACCTTTATGCCTCATACATCAGGACTTGGCAGAAGCTTGTGGCTCAGGCGGGCTGAAATGTGCCAGGCTTGTAGTCCTGTGCAAGAGGCAGCTTTCATATGCTAAGGGACCCACACTTCCCCCCTCCCCTCCCCCGAGCTACTACAACAATACAGAGAGACAAAGTGGGTGAGGTGAATAGAACAGTCCCTTGAAATCTGTGGTAACTAGTTATGCTAAACAATCAGCTTCATCTTGTATTTAGCTGTCCCAGACCTGAAGAAGAGCTCTGTGTAGCTCCACAGCCTGTCTCTCTCACCAACTAAAGTTGGTCCCATAAAAGATATCACCTTGTCTCTCTAATATCCTGGGACCAGCTACATTGCATACAACAATATAGAGAAGGACAATGTGCGAATCTGCATAGCAAAGGTCTGCTCATTAGGAGCACATCATTAGGGAGCTCTGAGATGAAAGCCTGGCTGGGTTCTGCATTATCTCTATGCTAGGCCTTTGATTTCCAAAGAGAGGCTGGTGGAAAGCATCAATCACCTCTTTTTCTCAGAGGGAGGGTCATCAGTCCAGCCGGTTGGTGGCCAAAGTCATTATCGGCCACTGCTCAAAAGGGGTTTTAGGATCAACAACTGGCTACAGGGAATTGGGCATTACATCCAGAGTCAGCAGTGACCCAGAAAGGAGACTAAGAACTGAACAGCTCTCATAGGATTCCAGGGCAGCGCTCGAAATCCTTAATCTCACCCTACGTTAGTGTTGGTAATTTAATTCCAGTGTATAGGGAAAGCCTACTACAATACACAGTTAATTACACAGAGGAGGCTAATGAATTTATAATGGCCTTTGGGCTGCCGCTGATGGACACAGATCTGTACACTGGTGGGTCCTTGAAATGTGAATGGATTCCTAGTACAGTGACAGAATCGCCCATTGAAAATATTACCGCTTCAAAGGTAATTTACGTGAAAGGCTCGCAGTGCTTCGAAGGCCGCCGAAGGAGACTCAATGCAAGTGCCTGGTAACGACTAGGGAGGGCAAAATCATTTACCTTCTAGGAGCTTTATTACATTAACATTAAAAGGGTGCTGTGAAGAGATGCATTTGCCATAAAATTGTTCCTACAGCAAAAATTGGGGGAAAGAGGGTGGTTCAATGAACAGCCCCAAACCAAAACGTTGTCCAAAGAAAGCATTTCTCAGCTGCAAACAGGCATGTCCCGTGCCCCTGTCAGGCACAGAGACGCCGACAAGTTGTATGCAAAGAGGCTGTCAATAAGATGATAGTTACTGTGTGACAGACTTTATGCCATGACTGTAATTCATAGATGAACTATGACCCCTTGGACACTGAAGAAATGTTCGCCATTATATGAATTTAAAATGGCCTCAGTACAGATGTGCTGCAAGTGTGTTTTACACTTCTGTGATAATTTATCAGTGTAACCTCGATGGTGTGAATTCCTCGAACAGTTTGCAGACCTGGCTTCTGACAAAGGTCCAGCTCAGACTGAAGGCGCAGCAGCAAAATGACAGCCTCAAAAAGATGAGGCTGTAAATGGCGCTGTAGGTTGATTTCAGTGGTGCGTATCACACTGTCTGAAGCAGTGAGAGATGTGCCCTCCCAGCCAGTGGGGGGGTACTGCTGATAGTTATTTCTTTGCTAGTGCTGCTATTGACCTAAAAGGCGACCGTTGTGCTACTATGGCCACTGCCACAGAGAGGAATAAATTATCCACAGGGGGAGGAATAGCTCAGTGGTTTGAGCATTGGCCTGCTAAACCCAGGGTTGTGAGTTCAATCCTTGAGGAGGCCATTTAGGGATCTAGGGCAAAAATTGGGGATTGGTCCTGCTTTGAGCAGGGGGTTGGACTAGATGACCTCCTAAGGTCCCTTCCAACCCTGATAGTCTATGATTCTATCCCCTGAATGCAGCTTGAAATATGGGTTCTGAAACCAACAGGTGGGAGATGGTTTCACAGGACATGCACTGAACAGCTTTGCCTGGTGGAAGTAGCAATGCAAATCCTTTTTTGCAAGTTCCCCACCCCGTACAGACATGGATGGCTGGGGTCTATAAAAGTGAATGGCCATGGGCCGTCACAGGCATGCAGAGGTGAGGTCAAACAGAAAGGATACGTACACCACAGTTGGGAGCGTGCTTCCACGCACGGGTAGACAGACACATGCTAGCTCTGCTCAAGTTAGTATGCTAAAAATAGCAGTGTAGCCCGAGGCAGCACGGGCAGCAGCTCAGACTAGCTGCACGAATATGTACCTGGGGGTTCAGGAGCGTCTGTACTCAGGTGGCTAGTCCAAGCGGCCACCTCTGCTACCCCAGCTATGCCGCAGTTTTTCAGCACTAACTCGGGCGCCTCTGTCTACCCACACAGGGAAGCGATCTGCCGTGTAGAGATCCCTGAACTGTTCATTTAAGCCCAATCCTGCCTATGTTTCCTACGAGGCATAGTGTTTACTGGCCTCAGTGGAGCAGCTCTCAGTCATAAACACTGCACCAGGTAGCAAATATTAACAGTTTGATAGAACCAGCCAGGTACTTGAAGTTAAGTACATGCATAAGCCTTGGCGGAAGCAGAGACTTAGATTGTAAATTCTCCAGCGCAGATACATGGGGTTAAATCATGAGAAGTCAATTGGCAGAACTACCACGGGCCAGGATATCACCCATTGTCTTTCACCAGTCTGTTGTGGTGCTTATCAACAAGATACGAAGTGTTCTTTACTTGTCTTTCAATTTTACTTTCTAAGCAGCGGCAGAATCCCCACTAATAAGCTGTCGATTTGATAGACCTGCAGACGTGATGATGCGTGTTAGCTGTGGGAATTTTTAGTGCAGTCCCTTATCATTTTTGTATAAGCTGCTTAAAATTCCATTAAGATTTTTAAACCCATTTGAGTCAGAACGCACAGAAGCTCTTCAGTGAATTTCCCTTCCTCTCTACTCCAGAGATCTTCCTGCTCCTTCCTCGGCAGGGGAAAGGAAAGGGCCTGAGAGCCAGGATTCCTCAGCCCTTCAGGCATGCTGGAAGGAGACTGCACTCCAACCATTTTTCAGACCGTCCGGTGACTCCCAAGTGGGAGAAGCACATCCCTACCTTGGGGAGAGAAGGCATCTGCTGAGACTTCTCTGGAGACTGCAGCTGTCAGGCCCAAGTTCTTGCAAGATTTCTGCTGACTTGAACCAGTTCCCGGGGGAAACACACTGCCCGAAGTGACATTGTCAGTGAAAGGCATGGAGATCTACACTGTCTGTAATGTGGACTTTCCAAGATATACATTTACAGTAACTCCAGTTATTGCAATGGGAGGCAGTGGATGTGACGGAGGTATTCATCTTCTGACATGCTGACCCTGGTCATGTGACTTTCTTCTTCTTCTTTTTCCTTTATGCCACTTTTCCTGGTGAGGGTCGCAGCAGCAGCATTGGAGAGTAGGGAGGACCAGACCTCCTTTTCCTCCGCAACAGGTTCCAGCTCCTCCTGGGGGATTCCCCAGCGTTCCCAGGCCAGCCGGGAGATATAATCCCTCCAGCACGTCCTGAGTTGACCTCAGGGCCTTTGCCCAGTGGAACGATCCCAGTATAGTTCAACGGAAGCCTCCCAGGGAGCATCCTTATCAGGTGCCAGAACCACCTGACCTGGCTCCTCTCGATCTGGAGGAGTAGCGGCTCTACTCCGAGGCCCTCCCGAATAGCCGAGCTTCTCACTCTGTCTTGGAGAGTAAGCCCAACCACCATGCGGAGAAACCTCATTTCCGCCGCTTGTACCCACAATCTCGTCCTTTCAGTCATTACCCAAAGTTCATGACCATAGGTAAGGATGGGGACGCAGAGCGACCTGTAAATTGAGAGCTTCGTCCGAGAACTCAGCGCCCGCTTCACCATCACACTTCGGTACAGCGCCCGCATTGCTGCCGCACCAATCTGCCGGTTGATCTCACGCTCCCACTTGCCATCACTCACGTACAAGATCCCTAGATACTTGAACTCGTCCAATAAGGGCAGATGCTCCCCCCCACTCACCTGAAGAGAGCAGTCCCCTTCCTTCCATGACCTCTGATTTGGAGGTGCTGATTCTCATCCCAGCCACTTCACACTCAGCAGTAAAATGTTCGAGTGCGTGTCAGAGATCGCAGTCTGAAGAAGCAAGAAGGACAATATCATCTGCAAACACCAGAGATGCCACCTCCGCATCCCTGTACCGGATACACTCCACAGCTTGGCTGCACCTTGCTATCTTATCCATGAAAATCACGAACAGGAGTGGGGACAAGACATACCCTCGGCAGAGTCCAACATTGAATGAACTCGACTTAATGCCAAGAATACGAACGCAACTCTCACTCTGAGAATAGAGGGACTGGATAGCACGCAAAAGCAGTACCAGCACCTCATATACCCACGGCACTTCCCACAAGACATCTCTGGGAACACGGTCACATTCCTTCTCCAGGTCTACAAGACAAAGGAAGACCGGAGTAGCAAACTCCCATGACCCCTCGAGTATCTGCAAGAGAGCAAAGAGCTGGTCCATTGTTCCACAGCCGGGACGGAATCCACATTGTTCCTCCTCAATCTGAGGTTCCGCTAACAGGCGTAACCTCCTCTCCAGCACCCTGGCATAGGCTTTGCTGGTCATGTGACTGAGTCCAGGAAATGATCAGTCTCTTTCAAGCACAGTTCCGGCCATTGTCCAATGACACCAGTAACAGCCATCATTCATTTTGTGAACTGTTCAAGATCAGCATGGCTCAAAACCCACCAGTTTCAGTTCTGACGAACGTTCAAAAGCAAGGATCCTTCTCTGAATCCTGGGAGTCCGGCCTTCCTTTCATTTGTTCCTTGGCTACAATGGCGTTCATCATAACCACAGCACGAGAGCAAGGATGGTCTAAACTTGGGAGACCTGGGTCCAAGACCCTGCTCTGCTATATACTTCCTCTGTGACCTTGGGAAGGTTACTTAGCCTCTCTATTCCTCATGTCCCATTGCACAATGGGGCTAATAGCAGTGACCGGGGTGTTGTGAGGTTAAATGCATTAGATATCGTAAGGCATTCATATACTATGGTAACAGTGTCATATAGGTACCTAAGATAGATCTTGACACAACTCCAAAGCTGTTCTTCAGCATCTAACAAGGTGGCTTTCTAGTATAATGTAAATGTTAAGAGAGACAAGGTGGGTGAGGTAATATCTTTTATTGGACCAACTTCTATTTTTGAGAGAGACAAGCTTTCAAGCTAACACAGAGCTCTTCTTCCGGTCTGGGAAGTTCTATCAATGTATTTATTTAGCTGTGACACTCTGATTAAGTTTCCCAGACCTGCGTAAGCTCAAAAGCTTGTCTCTTTCATCAACAGAACTTGGTCCAATAAAACATATTACCTCACCCACCTCCTCTCTCTAATATCCTGGGACTGACATGGCTAAAACAAAATTGCAAACTGGAGAGAACTAACACAGCTTCTAAGAAAGAAACTCTCATCGTATTTGGTGCTTTCGCTTAAAGCTAGAGCTGCTGGAGTCATGTGATTTCATTAGACTCTCAGCTTTCACTGTATGTGTACAAAAAGTTGTTAACCCTCATGGTTGCAAAGAAAAGCTTGGAACTATGAACCCTAAAGTCTCAAAAAACAGAAGGCAAATCAAGAGAACCCAAAAAGGATTATTTTTTAAAAATCTCATTATTAACCAATATCATGATATTTGAATGCATGGGGCTGACATTACTGCCTATGTCTGCTCTGATCAGTGACTGGGGATGAGCTGCAGAGCTTCCCGTCCAATCAGAAGTTATACTATTGATTGACAGTTCAACTAAGCAGTCAGGCCCAGATCCTCAAAGGTCTATACACCCCCTAACCCAGTAATTTCAGTTGAAGTTAGGAGCCTAAATACCATTGAGCATCTGGGCTTCAGTTCTTAAAGGTGCAGCGCTGATGTACCTCATCTATATCCTCTCCAGCCCCTACCTCTGACTTCCTGCTTTTGCCAGTACTCTTGAGAGGGTGTGTGTGCTTCACATGCATTTACATTGCCAGGAATGCACATTCCTCCTCAGAGAGCTTTTCGAGGAGCGTATGAAATGGGAACGTGTGTTGCTGCAGCTGCAGGAAGGGTTTCATCCCCCTTTTTATGACCTCCCATGCAGCTGCAGTGAATCGCCCTTACGTTTTATGTCCTGTGCTTTCCCCAAAAGCACTTCAAAGGCAGGCCGGGCAGGGAATGCCTCGAAATTTCAGAATAGGCTGGACTCACTTTGCAGCTCCACCCAACTAGAAAACGCCGCCTGCTAAATCCCAGGGAGCAGCTGAGCGCTAAGGAGAATTCCAGCCAGTGCTCCTCAACCCAAAGGGCAGGGGCAGTGACTAGTAAGAGGGGTGTAGAGTGAAAGCAAGGGATGGGGTGATCCTCAAAGCCGAATGAGGGGAAACCCACAGGCAATACTTAATAGCAGAGGCGCCAACTTCCCCAGTTCCCAGAGGGTGCTCGACCCCTGCTCTGCCCCAGGCCCCGCCCCCACTCCACCCCTTCTCTCAAGCCCCTACTCCCACCCCACCTCTTCCTGCCCCCGCCCCGTCTCTTCCTGCCCCCGCTCCTCCCCCTCCCCCCAGCGCCTCCTGAATGACGCTGAACAGCTGATTGTGGCGGGTGGGAGGCGCTGGGAGGAAGGGTGGAAGCTGATTGGCGGGGCTGCCGATGGTTGCTGAGCACCCACTTTTTTCCCGTGGGTGCTCCAGTCCCAGAGCACCCACGGAGTCAGTGCCTATGCTTGATAGTCAAGCTCCTCTTCTCACTATCACTCTTACCGGCTTTCTACTGCCCTAGGGAGAGTTCTGATTCTCACTGTCTCTCTCTTGAGGTGCTGGAGGGGAAGGAGCAGAGCTCCTACATGTCTACAAAGTTTCCACATCTGTGCCGGCCTCTGCCATAATAACACCTTCGCCAGCAGCATAGAAAGGAGCAAGGAATGATATTGACGTTCGTGCCCAAGACACCAGGAACAAAGACAAACTGCTGAGCAGATCTGATTTCCTAAAAAGACTGAAAAAGAAAGTGCCAAGAATTTCCTAACTTTAGCGAAACTCTTCAGCATGTACTTAAAGCTGTTTAGCTTACTAGCCAAGGACTGGCATTGCAACACAGCTTTTTCCATGTTAGAAACCTTTACATTTTCTAACCCAGTCCTTCAAAACAAAATGAATTCACATGAAATATATATATGAACGATCAGTGCTATTAACGGACCTCCTTCTCCAGATTACTAGCTCTCCGTGTGGCTGCACTGTAAACCACTAAAGTTTTCGTGATGTTTGAAAAAAGTTCAGGATGTGGATCATAAAACCGCCTGACCTGTCTGCTCAGGAGAACACTGTCCTAGGCCTGCCTGGGCTCGACCATAACACGTGAAGCTCATTGTCTCCAGTGACTAGGAGTAAATCCAAACAAGAGCATTGCAAATTAGCTGAGATCATCTGGAATATTCCAATGTTAGTGGGCTGGCTGGAGCCCAGGAAGGATGGTCTGTGGGACTATGGTGACCGGACAGTCCTGCTTTTTGGGTCTTTTTCTTATATAGGCCCCCATTACCCC
The DNA here is from genome assembly GCA_033296515.1 of Macrochelys suwanniensis. Classification (NCBI taxonomy): domain Eukaryota; kingdom Metazoa; phylum Chordata; order Testudines; family Chelydridae; genus Macrochelys; species Macrochelys suwanniensis. Next base: position 12,203,651 of record CM065781.1, on the reverse strand, counting down.
CACACCCCCTGTCCTGATTTTTCACACTTGCTGTCTGGTCTCATGAGATAAAGGGTTCAAGGCTCTGACTCTATCATATACTTCCTCTGTGACATTAAACAAGTCACTGAGGCCCAGATCCTCAAAGGTGTTTAGGTGCCTAACTCTCATTGATTTCAAGGGGACTTATGCACCTAACCCCCTTGCAAGATCTGGGTCTTAATTTCTCTGTGTCTCAGTTCCCCATCTATAGAATGGAGATAACATCTCGTTTCTTCTGCCCCTTGCCTGTTCTGTCTCCTTAGACTGGAAGCTCTTCAGGACAGAGACAGTCTTTTACTCTGCATTTGTACAACACCGAGTGCAACGGGGCCCTGATCTCAGTTGGGGTCTCTCGGTGCTGTTGTAATACGAGTAATAAGGAGCCTCGCATAGCTTGCCATTCGCTGCTTGCTAAGAAATTGGCCAGTTTGCAATCCGCATTCATGAAAGGGGCCCCATCAGGAGCACCGGAAGATCCCTGAAAATGAAGGGGGCCACAGGTGCCCGAACCATGGCCCTGCCCCCCGCTGCGCCACCCCCTCACCACCCCTTCTCTCCAAGCCCCCTCCCTCACACTGCCCCTTCCCACAAGACCCTGCTTCCACACCATCTCTTCCCCCGAGGCCTCACTCACGCACCACCTCTTCCCCACAAGACCCCGCCCCCCCATTCACTTCTTTTCCCCCCCTTCCCATCACTCGCTCTTATGGCTGTTAAAAAGTGGGGGGCATGTTCCAGCACCCCTGTGCTCCATAAAGACAAATTTCAGCCCAAAATTGATTCAAATAAAGTTACTCAAGCTCTGTGAGTTAGTGCTGCTGTATATAGTCGAAGTATGCAAATACAGTCTGTTCACAATAAGGATATGAAAGAGCAGCTTAGCTCTAATGAAGCAGCGGGGAAGGTTTGCAGGGAATGAAGGAAAACAGATGTCTACAGGAACCATAGTCTGGAGGGAGAAAGAGGGTAAAGCTAGAAGACTAGGAGCTAGATTAAGGCACAGACTACTTTGGGGCAAGAACCCTGGGCAGATCCTCTGCTGATGTTAACTGGCTTAGATCCATCAATGGAGTTTGCACTGATTTATACCAGAAGAGGATTTGGCCCAACGTTAAAAGTTTTCAACCATTTCAGGCTAACTTTATTAAACACCATCGGGAAGGAGTGTTTGTGTGCGTCTCACCCTTTCCTCCTCCAAGTCCCTTTTTCAAACCACTTCTTCCAAACGACATGTCCTCCTTAGCCCTTGTCCTCAGGCGTGTGCCTAGATACCAGACTGGAATTCTATTCTCCTTCAGAAAAATTCCAACCAACCAAAAGCTGAAAAACTACTAGGGCATGTGATAAAAGTCACTGTTCAATCTCAGTGGTCTCTCTACCCACATACCTGCCGTGTCAACCAGCCCCGCTGTGTTTGTCTGTTTATATTGTCGGTCTAAATTGTCAACACTTTGGGCTGGGGCAATTGTCTTCAAAGCTGTGTGTGAAGCATCGAGAATGCTTTTGGCACCATATGAGCAGGGAATAAAAATGTTCCACCCAACTAGAGATGGGTGGAAGCTGAAAAATCTAGGTCTGGCTCTAGAGCTGGATTTTGAACTCTGCAGAAATGGAGCCTTTTTGGACATGGATTCAGATCTGAAACCCAGCTTAGTTTCTGAATTATATTAAAGTCTATGGCATCTGGATCTGGGGTTTTGGCGTGGGCCCCATATCTAGTTTAAACAAACGTTGGAAATTGTGCTCTCGACTGTGTCCTACTAGGCTTTTTTCTTAACATTTCCCACCAGCGCTAATCTGGCAGGAAAAATGGCAAGAAAACGGAAGTCTAGTATAAACACAGGCTGAGTCTAGAGCACCTTCTACATTTGGATTAAGTAGTTTGACCCCCAGTCCCACTCAGACTAGACAAACAGAGATACCCGGTTCAGCTAACACAGTTTGGCTGGTCAGTGTGGATTAGACTAACTTTGTTAAAGCAAATTTCAGGCACATTGTGGACAGCCTCTGAGCCCTGGTCTACACTGGGGGGTGGGGGTCGATGTAAGGTGCACAACTTCAGCTATGTGAATAACATAGCTGAAGTCAAAATACCTCGATCGACTTACCGCGCCGTGAGGACACCACAGGGTCGACTGACGCTGCTCCCCAGTCAACTCTGCTTCTGCCTCTCGCCGCGATGGATTACCGGAGTTGATGGCAGAGTGATCAGGGATCGATTTATCACGTCTACACTAGATGCGAAAAATCGATCCCCGAAAGATCGATCACTACCCACCGATCCGGCGAGTAATGAAGACGTACCCTTAGAGATGTAAGACACAAAAGGGGACCAGAGGAGAAAGAGCTTATTAGTGGCTAAAATGAGGACAACATAAGTTTTGAATGACTGTAAAGAGATGGAAACAGGATTAACTGACTTCACTGGGAAATGAGAGCATTCAGCGCCTCCGGAAGTTGCTCTGCATCTTGCAGGATCAAACCCTTAATACGGCTGAGATGGAATCTGAGTGTAGAACGGCTGAATTTGCAGCTGGAGAGTGAGATTTTAAAGAACAGTCAGTGTCCTCTTCTCAGGGACCACTCTGTGCATGATCTGAAACTGTAATTCAGCAGGGACTACGAGAAAAAAATCAACTGAGGAATTTGGCATATATCGTGAGGAAAAACATTAAAAACGGATGAAAATCTGAGACCACTGGGCTAAGCTTACATCAGCCACTAGCTAAGAGTAACGTACATCTGCAGGAGATAGTCCAATCGCCAGCCTGTAGCAGATCTGCATTCTAAAATATAGTATTAAACAAACCAAAAATGCTATTTTGAAAGAGCTGTGACTGAAAAGCAGGCAGAAAAAGAGAAGAAAACAAAGTTTTATAAAAGAAACTGAAGCGATCGGGGAGAAGTAAGGGTTTGGAGAGGGAGATTGTGTGAACCAAAATGCTTAGCACTAGAAAGACACCCCATAAATAAAAGGAATCAGGACAAGGGAAATCAGTAAAAGGCTCAGGGATGGGAGAATATCACCATTAGTTAACAGGGCAACTCGCTAATGGAAGCCACCAAGGTTTCGTACCAATAACCATTCCTGCTGTGTTCTAGGGAGGGACCCTGGGTTAGGAAAGAAGTGAAATTGAGGGTAAATTCTCTGCTAGTGTAAACGGGCAAAACTCAGTCGAAGTCAGTGGAGGTTCCACCACCACTTAACATGGAGTTTACACCCCCAATTTGGCCCAGAATTACTCCAAGGCCAAAAATCAAATGTCTAAGATTATGAAAGTTGCATGAAACCACCCACAAATAGCCAGAAGCAGCTCTGCTCGTTTGTGTGCGTGTGTAGTTGTCAGCAGGTTAACACTGTGGTCAACAACCCCCCCCCCCCCCCGCCAAAAAAAAAAGAAAGCTGTTCCAGGCTTTGATTTTAAAATCTTGAAAGGCATTTTATACCCTTTTCAACACTTTGCAAATACCCCCCTTCCCCTGTCACACACACGCCCTGAGAGAGAAACATCTGTTCCCTCGACTTTTGCTCCATGACATATGGTCCCTGCTAAATGTTCCTCCCCAGACACAGTGATGAAACAGCCCCTGCTAAAAGGGAGGAGGGCTGTTAGACCAGCTGGGAGCAGAAAGCTCTCATAGCCACAGGGGATGGAGCCAAGATGAAAGGCAACTATATTTTCCCAGGTGATGCCATTCCCAATAGCACCTCCAAGCTCCAGTTTTCTCACTCCAAATTTAGCCCCAAAACAAACAAACTGCAGCCGATTTGAATATTCTAAGGGTTGCTGATTTCACTCTTTGTTGTCTTATCACAGCCAGGAGTTTAGTCGGATCCAAAGAGAAAATAAAACAGGATAGCAGATTGAGGAGACTGCTGAACTCTGTCTGGGGCTTAAAGTAACTTTAGAGCTGTGTGAACTGGGTTTGCAAGATAAGCCCAAAACTGGTGTTATAGCACAGCTAAAGAATGATGCATGAAGTGAAAAAAAAAAAAAGGAAGCCATCACAGCATGGGTCAGGCAGCCCCCCAAACTTTGCCTTTGCTCCTGTCATCTCCATTGGATACCATCTAATTTAGAAGTAACAAGGACCCTGCTCCTGTGCCCACAGAAATCAGTGGCAAAACTCCTATTGGCTTTCATGCTTCTTTGGAGTCGAGACAGGCTCAGCAGAGCAACACCAGATGTTACTTTCTGAGCTCCTCGGGTCCAGCCTGCATGCGCAGTTGCAGGATCATAGATTATTGCATAGTTATATGTCCAGTTTCCGGGCGCAATCCTGCTCAGTCATGAGAGCCCCCCAAAAATCCAGAAACAAACAGTAACCAATGAATCTCATTGCTGGGGAAATGGTCCCTCCTAACTGGGGCTGGTTCTCATTTATTTTGCCTGAAACATTTTTTTAAAATAAAAAATGGTCTTTTTTCAAAAATGAAAATTTTCACCAGAAACTGTAAGTTTTACAAAATGTCCTCTTTTCCAATAAGATTAAAACTTGCGGTGGGGGGCAGGGAATTCCGGTTTCAGTTTTCAATTTTGGTTTTATGGTTTTAGGGGATTTCTGACCCCTTCCCCTCCTTTTTTTTAGTGGCAAAATGAAAAGGGGGAAGAAAAAAAAGCAGGGGGGCATACGACAAAATACTGAGGCCGTGTCTACACTACACTACAGTGCACAGCTATGTGCCAGCACACCTGCACAGGGTAAACGCAGCCCACAGCGACAAAAGAGGCTTTTTTTCAGTGTCCGATCACCTCCCCAAATGACGAGGTTAGCTGGTCATAGCTATGGCACTCAGGGGGTGGATTTTTCACACCCCTGACCAACATACTTATGTTGACCTAAGTTTATAGTGCAGATGAGGCCTGAAAAAATTTCATTTTGAACTTTGGTTAATTATTTTTCACAAATTAAAAAAAAAAAAACCACACACACACACCCCCCAACATTGTGTAGTCCTTTTCTGCAGCACCAAAATTATTTTGCAAAAACTTAGTATCTTTTAATTAGCTCTACTCCTAACAGTGCAGGTGGTATGCCCCCCAATCTACCCCTCAGAGAAACTCCCACATATTCACTGCCATGGATTGCTAAGTTTCTGAAAACATGCTTTTCACGTGGTACCATCTGGTCAACCAAACACGTACGTGGGGTCTCCTATTTGCCTGTAAAAATAAGACCATCTATTCTGCAGCAACATACGCAACATGTGACTGGCACTCGAACGCCCATTGTGTCGGCAACCCCTTGCATGGTCCAAGATTGCACTAGAACACTCTAGTTGTGCACTAGAGTGGGCGCAATAAAATGTTAACTACCCACCTCCAAACTGAATGCATAATTGTGTAACAGTCATTTGCCCTGATCCTGCAAATGCATGCACCTGGGAGGACCCCGTGAATCTCAGACAGTTGCATCTGGTGATGCCAGGCTGATTCTGTCCTGAAGGCAATTCAAAGCAACTGTCCTCTGGAAGGTTTCTTTCTTTCTTTCTCCTCCTCTCTTAAGCTATGTCTACACTACCACTTATGTCACTCAGGGATATGAATATTCCACCCCCTGAGCCACATAAGTGACACAGACAGAAGCACTAGTGTGCACAGTGCTATGTCAGCAGGAGAAGCTTATGTCGTTCACGGGGAGGGTGGGGGGTTAATCCCATCCGCATACAGCATCTTCGCCAGATGTGCTCCAGCAGCTGTATCGGTACTGCTATGCCACTGCAGTGCTGTACATGCAGCCATGGCCTTAGCCTTTGCAGACAGTCTATTCCTCTCAAGCTGCTCGTGCATTATAACTCCTGAGGTTCTATCCGTGCACCTGCAGGACTGAGGCCTATATTACCATTGGTATACCAGGTATTTACAGTACGGCAGCAGGTGAAGGAAGAGGCTGCAAAAGAAACGCGGGAGGAGGAGAGCCTAGATGGTGATTCAGCAGGAAGGGTAGGGGCCACCAGGTGAGCTAGAACGGGGACGTAGGAAATGCCAGGCTGGCAGGAGGGGAAGGGTGTGAGAGCAGAGCACATGCTGAGAGCAGAGGGAAGCAGCAGAGAACGGGCAGCAGGGGGTTGGGGTGTCTCTAAGAAGAAAATGTCAGAATTCCAACAGATTGGCTCTGAGCCCCTCACTGTCCTATCAGAAAGCTGCTTTCTCCCCAGGGGCTCTTTTAAATAAGCTTCTGGCCGGGACTTCCCTACATCATGCGTGCCATCCTTAGCAGTGCTTCATGCCATGCTCACCATGGAGCTAAAGGGATTAAGAATACTTATGATTAGTCCCTGGAAGCCTCTGCAAATGTTTGGCTGATGGCAGCCTCTTTGATAAGGAAGAAAGGAGGCAGCCTGCTCAGCAAATGCACTCTCTCCACCTCCCTCACTAGCTGCAAAATGCATTAGCCAGTAGCATAGCCGGGGGGGGGGGGAGCAGGGGGAGCCGCCGCTCCCCCACTGAGCAGAAGTGGTGCCTTTTTTTGCTCCCGACGCTTTTTGCTCCTACGCTGCAGCCAGAGCGGAGCAATTTTTTTTGCTCCCGGCGCCTTTTTTTAGCTCCGCTACCCCTGTGCTCTAAACCTGGCTATGCCACTGGCATTAGCCTTTGCAGAAACTGTAGGGCTGGGGAGCTCCCATTCACAGGGCAGCATTAGTGTCAGCAGGAAAAGAGATTCAGTGTTTTGGTTTCAGAGTAGCAGCCGTGTTAGTCTGTGTCAGCAAAAAGAACAGGAGTACTTGTGGCACCTTAGCCCCAGCTCCTGGAGTCATGTGATTATGTGAGAATTTCAGCATTCATTTAAAAAAACAGTCAGTGTCTCACCTTCATGGCTGCAGAGAAGCTGGAAACTGATCCAAAGCTACCCTACAGGCTCAGAAACCTGGGGGTGAATAAAAAGAACCCAACTTTAGAAACAAAAGTCTTGATCTTTAAGCCAATCTCATGATTTTGGGGGGAATGACTGACAATTTTTGAATGCTTGGGTTTGGCAATGCTATGAGTGGAAAATGTTTCCAAATCAGACTCGTGTAACTAGCAACACATGGTGCAGAGCAACGGGGAATCAGGCCAGCAAGGAATAGCTGTTTTTTAATGTTCTGGTCATCTGTTTAAGATGTGGCAGTGACTATCGGCACCAACACGAGAGAAAGCCCACGTGTGTAGCTAACGCTGTGCAAATAATTGATTTTTCAGTTCACTGGGCAAACCAAAAAAACAATTGTTTCGGGCTGACCCAAAATGAAACTTTAAAAAAAAAATCGGTGAAGCAAAAAATTGGGAAAAAAAAAGGTTTTGGGTCGAATGAAATGCAACACAAGATTAAATATTTCGCTCAGTCTTCAGGGCTGTTGTTTTCTTTTTCCCGTCTTTAAAAATAAAATTGAAGTAAACGTCTAAACGAAACGATGTTTTCAATCAAAAAAATAGAAACGTTTCATTTTAAAAGGTCAAACCAAAATGTTTCAACTTGAGGGATTCAGCACAAACTCATGAAATATTTCCGTCTACCTGAATCTGCATTTTTCAGTGGAAAAAAAGGCTTTGGCTGAAAAATTTCATTTAGCTCTATGCGTGCACGAGAGCTCCAAAGGAAAGCCAGTACTGTAAATATATGAGCACAACTGAAACTTGGCACCCTTTCCCTTGCTGTCCCTAAGCAAACAGTTTGCCTGACAGCGAAATCAGGTAGGGGAGAATGAAGGGGCCGCATAGTGCCAGATGCGATTGCAATAACACCTGTAAAAACAGAAGGAGGAAAAGAAGATGAGCGAAATAGAGAGGGACACACCTGGACAGGTATGCATGACATAGGTGGGGGGGAACAGAGGACAAAGATGAGGGGCCAAAGGAAATGAAAGAAGGTGGGGATAGTAAAGGAAGAGAAGAAATAATCAGTAACAAAATGATCGAAAGGAGAGCGGAGAATGCAGGAGACTAATTCTTTGCCCTTCTGAAATACTTTTCGTCTGAGGATCTCAAAGCAATTTACGAAGGTGGATCCCTGTTTTAAAGATGAGGAAATAAGTGAACAGAAATTATGTCCTTTCCCAGGTGAGACAATGGCATTCAGGAACAGAACACAGGTCTGTCTCGCAGTCTCCCGCTCTGACCACTAGACCAAACTGCCTCCCTCACAACAAATATTCCTGACAGGTGGTTTCCGTGTAGAACTTCCCGATACATAACCCCATTGGCACCAGACTCAGCAGAGACATTCAGAGCAGTTCGAGCCAGAGAGTGATGCTGCAGGCAGCAAATGTGAATGTTTTGTATCTCACCCATTAAACAGAACAATAATATGTTAACAAAGGTTACATTTTTCTTTGGGGAAAAAAAAGATGATGGATGCATTTTAACTATACTGAAAAGGAACTACACAGGAATGGTCCCCAGAGCTGGAATATAATTCCCAGAATGTTGGCGTAATGCTGGTTTTATCAATGAAAAGAGCATTTCAGCATTTTACAAAATTAACAATTACGATATAGTAAGCAAGAGGCAAAATAAAGACACTCAGGAGTCCTCTTCTCTATGATTTCCAAGATAGTTTCGTGACTATATTTTTTTTTAAGGAGGCGTGCCCTCTAGCGTTGCACTACCGGTAAAACCTCAAATACTAGTCACAGTTCGGCATTATTAACCAGAGCAGATTTAAATCATTTGAGGCAAATAATTTGCTATCCTTTTCTTTCCATGGAAAATCCACATGCACAGTGCAACTTCCTCGGATGTATTCAGGATTCAAAAGTAATAGACGCATTTATGGCAATTTTTTTAGCTCTGTAAATGGATGGCAAATTCTATATCGGTCTATTCCACATAGATTCTTCTCCCCAACTCATCACCGCTGAAGCTAGCATTTCCCTGTCATACATTAAGCGACGTGACTAACATCTGGCACGTGTGCGTCGTTCCTGCTCATCCTGTCCCTTGGGGGAGAATTGTGTGTGCAGTGGAGCGTTTTGTTTTGGTAGGGGTGTTGTTGTTTTTTTGTAGATGCCCAGAGAGCTCTGAGTGATGGATGGAAAAGGCAGGTTGAAGAGGTGCACCTTGCCCTCAGAGCAAAAGGTGGGCAGCTCTGTGGTGCTCCTTCGTTCCTGTGGAAGTTCTTTCCACATTAGTTATGACTGACCAGACACAACATGTCTCTCGCTATATGGCAACGTGGAAGCCCAGGCTGTGCTGCCCACGAGAGGGCCTTGGTGGTGTAGACCCACTCCCTTCAGCATGGGCCTGGGGCTTTGGATGAGCCCCCGATGAGCAGATTCAGGTTGAGTACTCTCTCTCTTCCCCACCAGGCCAGAAGGCCTGTAGGTCTTTCCATGGACAAACCCAAGATCTCCAGTGGTTGAGCTAAGTGGCAAAGGCACGGCAGCACACGTGCCTGCTGTCCTCGCAGGCCCGCGAGTGCAGGGGTGAAGCTCGAGAGCTATTCTCCTCTGGGACCCCCTCAGCTACAGGACATTGCTCCCCTGCCAGCCTGGAGCGCTTGTACTTTGTACACATTCCTCTAACATGATTTACTAATACAAATGTGAAATACAAACACTCAGTTACCGCTGCACTGCAGCCTCGCTACACGGCCAAGAACAACATGCGACGCTTGTACAGCGCGCACGGTGCAAGTCTCTTGACAGACCAATATTATTACAGCTCCGGCGATAACAGCAAGCCAAATAAAGCAACAAAGTTATGCTGAGGGGGGCAGGATTTTCAGGGGGTTCCTAAATAGAACCCATAAAATTTGCGAGTATGTTGTTGACCCTGCAAACGCAGAATCCACAGTTGCATGTCAAAGACGGCAGACTGTGCTCTTACCTGCTGGCCTGCATGTACAAACTGGCAAGCAGAAGTAAACACACCCAAAACTTTTCCAAAACTCAAGGATGCTTTGATCAGGTTTGGCTTGACCCCTTGACTAGCGTCAGTAATATTCGCCAGGCGATACACTGCATGCGGAAGAGTGCTAAGCACCCCCAAAGAAAAATGTGATCCTTAGAGTTTAATGAAGCTAACATCACAAACTAACAGAGGAAGGGGATAACAGAGGTAGAGCTCTTGCATATTCTCAGGGCCACATTTCTAAAAGCAGCCACTAACATTGTTAGGGCAGTGCTGCGTGTTTGCATTTTTGGACACATAAATTTAGAGGCCAGGCCCTTTGAAAATGTGACCCTAACTGGGCAAGATCTTACCTCACTAACTGGGACCACTCAAAGGCCCGCTTTATTCACCCAGGCTCAGGGAGGCCCACCGAATATAAAGTCTAAGGAGACTATGTGGGGAGAAGCTGTGTCGTACTGCAGGTTAGTAGAGCAGTTCAGAAGAACACACATCAAGAGCTAGCGCAGAGTACAGCTGGCCCTGAGCTGCAGCATTTGGAAGGGAATCCCAACTATTCAAAATGTCAGGAGTCTTGGACACAGGTTTTTGGTTTGACTCATTATAAAGATGGGGGTCTAATGCAAAGTTCAGGTCCTGGTCCAGATCCAAACTTTTCTAAAACTCAAGGATGCTTTGATCAGAGGGTTTGGCTTGACCCCTTGACGAGTGCCAGTAATATTCGCCATGAAATACACTGCACGTGGAAGAGCGCTAATGCCTTGTAAGCCTGGGATGTATTGGCATCATCAGGAAGTATCCAGTATTATTTCGAGATGCAGAGTAAAATTTTCAAAAGTGCCTAAGTGACTTAGGAGCCTACGTGCCATTTTCAAAAGTAACTTGGGTACTTCGAGCTGGATTTTTAAAGGTCTTTAGGTGCTTAAAGTTGCAGAAAGGCATCCAGCGGGATTGTCAAGAACTCCCATTGAAACCAAGGATCCTAAGTCTCAGTGAAAGTCAATGGAACGTAGGCTTTTAAGTCACTTAGTTGCTCTCGAAAAATGTTACCATCAGACATGATCCCTCCCCTGCTGAGCTATGTCTGAAGACTGATATGTAAACCAGCAAGCACACAGAAAGGACAAAAGAGGATCTGGCAGAATATGAACTCTATGGGGGCAAAGACTGTGTCTTATGTGTTTAGGCAACTTGTAATATAATGGGGTACAGCTTCTGACCGGCCCTTTGAACACTCCCACAATACAGATAATAAATAATAAGAACCAACCTGTGAGCTGCAAATAAAGGGCTCAATCCTGGGAGGCGCTGTGCAGTCTAAACTTCCATTTCAATCAATACATCCTTTTAAATATACCCTGAAAAGCAAATATAAAGTTCACAATGAAATTTCCTGAGCAATAGTCCCTAAAGGTTAACAAAGATAATGAGATTAATGCAATAAACAGGGTCATAGGCGGACAGGTACCTCATACCTAGGGCCCTACCAAATTCACAGCCCTGAAAAATGCATCATGGACTGTGAAATCTGCTTCCCCCCACCACCGTGAAATCTGTATAGTATAGAGTAAAAGCACACAAAAGACCAGATTATTTCACGGGGGAGACCAGTGTCTCAGACTGGGGGTCTTGACCCAAAAGGGAGTTGCAGGGGGGTTGCAAGGTTATTGTAGGGCAGTCACAGCATTGCCACCCTTACTTCAGGGCTGTTTTCAGAGCTGGGCAGCCGGAGAATGGCGGCTGCTGGCTGAGGGCCCAGCTCTGAAGGCAACAGCACAGGGTGGCAATACCGTGACCCCCGTACAATAACCTTGCAACCTCCCACAGCCCCCTTTAGGGTCAGGACCCCTACAGTGACAACATCGTGACATTTCAGATTTAAATATCTGAAATCATGAAAATTATTATTTTTAAAATCCTATGACTGCGAAATTCCGCGAATTTGGTAGGGCCCTACTCATACCATAGAACAGTGGCAAATCCCCAATCTCGTCAGTTTCAAACATTGCACTTTTTGGAGCAAATCATCTGTGTTTCTTTAGGTCTTGGATTATTCGGAAAGTGTCTCGTTAGACCTTGAATGTTGTCAAATACACTTGGCCGGTCTGTCTAATTCACCATTGAACATACCCTCGCCAGTGGTGACTCAGTCAGCAAATTCCAATAGGACAAAAAAATAGCAGGGAGGACCAGCACAGCATCAAGCTAGATAATAAGCTGCAATTCAAAGGGGAAGGATGTTTGCTTATTCTTTCTGATTTACTAGTTACATCTTATTAGACCCTTCCATTTTGCAAACTCCAATCCGAGTGCTTAGCGAGTTAATAAATACCCCCAGAAACAAATTCCAAAACGTAGTTAGTGCTAAACGATTTTGTTTCTGTTCCCTTTTTTAAAAGCACTCCAGCAGAGCTGGAATGATCTTTATTGAGATAATTGCTTTGCTGTAGACTGTTTAGTCCGTCGTCTGCCGAATGAAGACGGGCCGAAGGAGCTGAATCCGTTCCATGCCGTGGTCTTGTGCCAACATGCAAGCCCTCGCGCTTTCACTGCACACTGAGAATGAGTCGCTTCGGCCATCCTGCCTTTGCTTTTCAACCAGGCTGCTAGCATCTGCTCTGAGTCTGTTCTGAGAGCCTCTGAGCTGCACTGTTCTAACTCCCCATCTCGAGAGTCCTGCAGGAATCACTGGCCATGCGGTATTACTAAATAAAATAAACCTCAGCTTAAAGGCACCAGGCTGAAAAAAAAAAAAAAAGAACACACACAAAACCCCAAAATACCAAGCATGGGACAAAGTTAGGATGCTATTGTTTAAAGGTCTTGTCCAGGGGCTTGTTCATGTTAAAGAACCTCTCCTGTCCAAACGACAGCGGTGAAAAACCGCAAGAAGGTCAACACTGAATAGAGCAGGCGTTCTCGAACTGGGGGCCATGACCCCACAGGGGGTTGCAAAGTTATTACATGGGGGGTCGTGAGCTGTCAGCCTCCACCCAAAACCCCGCTTTGCCTCCAGCATTTATAAAGGGTTTAATATATTTCAAAAGTGTTTTTAATTTATACGCGGGGGGGTGGGGGGGAGGTCGCACTCAGAGTCTTGCTGTGTGAAAGGGGTCACCAGTACAAACGTTTGAGAACCACTGGACTAAATGAACCCCAGCCAGAGCAATTTGGGCTTGAAATAGGGCTGGGCAAACCTCCAGGAAATCAAGAGTGTTTCAATCCTCTCCAACTATTTTTGATGATGTTGTTGTTAGGGTTTGCATTTAACCCAACGAACCGTCTCATCCCCCTGGCTGGGACAGATGGATGGCCCTGTATATAGCGCACACTGATGTGTTAATGTTTTTTATTATTTGTATTATCCTAGTATCATTGGCAAGGACCCTGTCGTGTTCAGAGCTGTGTGCAACATGTTCATTAACATTTCTCACTCTCCTCCCATCTCTGCTCCTTTTCTTGACATTCTCCCTGGATTTGATTCATAGCTGCATACATTTCAAGGCCAGAAGGGACTGTTGTGATCATCTAGTCTGGTCTTTTGTAGAACGCTGGGCACGGGACTTCCCCCAAAATAATTCCTAGCACAGATCTTTTAGAAAAACCATTTATTGGCTTTTAACTCTGCCCACTCTCTGCTCCATTTCCAATCCATGTTTTTTTTTTACTCCTACTGGATCTTTTTCTTGCTGCCCTGGGGAACAGGAACGTTGTAAAGTTTAAGTTGAATTTAAACTTTCAAACACAAAAACAACTGCATCAGCTCTTCGGGTCTGGGACTGGGACTGTCTCTCAACTATATGCTTAGTACAATGCAGCCCCGATCCTGACTGAGGGTCCCTGGGTGATACCATAATAGAATCCATTCTAATAGTAATGACTATGTAAGTAGAGCGAGTTTGCCCATCCCAAATTTAAAGTTATAGATGTGTAGCTGAAAAACAACCGTCGGGATGTGAGCCAGATTTAGGGATGAAGGGAAGCCAGGTTGCCATTTCAATGTACTTGGAAAAAGGAATTTTACACATTCCACCCCCAAGTCTCAGCTGTGTCCCTTTTTTTTAATCAATGAACCTTAATGCACAATACAGTCCCTAAAACAGCCAACAGCTCACATCTGTTTGTTTCATTCATTTATTTCGCGCTTGCGGCTGTGATACCTGAATGCATCATCCATAAAAACAGACAGAAACGTGGACAAAGACAATGGCTTGTTCAGATTTGAGATGGGCCCAACCACAGGACTCACGGATGGATTTCGAACACCCAGAGGTGTTCGGATCTGGGGTTCGACCCATCATAAAGACATAGACTAACTGCAAAATTTAGAACCAGAGTTCTGATTCACGCCAGTCCCTCGTTTAAACCCCATTCATCAAAAACTCGGTCAAAGTAGATCAGTGCAGCTTCCATGTTTGGAAAACTCAGATGGACTAAGAGTAGGAGCAGTTTCACATTCAGGGACTCTCCTCTGAGAACCCCTATTGTTCAGACCTCATGAATGCGGACTTATCTGCAAAAGCTGCCAGGCATTTGTGGCCTGATCCGGAGAGGTGTTGAATACCCACAATTCCCCAGGCACTGCTAGCATGGAGAGCCTGTTGCAACACATAACTATTGCTTTCATAATGTTTTCTCTGCAGCTCAACAGTTTCCTTTGCAAATATTCCCATCATTTAAACAAAAGCTGTTGCACAAACACGATCCAGAGAATACTTTCTCTAGCCACTTACATATCACCCATCTACTTTGCTGGGACCTTGAATGGCTCAATAGCTGGTAGGGTGACCAGATGTACCGATTTTATAGGGACAGTCCCGAGTTTCGGGTCTTTTTCTTATATAGGCTCCTATTACCCCCTACCCCCATCCCGATTTTTCACACTTGCTGTCTGGTCACCCTAATAGCCGGCCTCCTTCAATTAAAATGGTCTCCAGCCATTGAGGGCATTGGACATCTCTCTTTGAGATTAAGTGGCTACCAAGGTACAGAAGAAAACAATGGAAACTTGTGTTTGTCGTCACATCCCATAGCACAGATCTGCGGAGCCATCTGTTCAGGGCTCTTACAAGCTCAGCATGGGACAGCCATGTCTTGCTCCTCCCACTCTGCACTTGCACTGTGACTCTGAAATTAGAGCCAGATGACACCAACGAGAGTTAATTGAGACTTGGGGGGGGGGGGTGTTGCTCGGAACCATGTGTGCTGCGGAAGATAATCCCAGGAAAACGTCCCACTTTCTGAAAGGAAATGATGGATGACCTCACGTTTTCCATGATTCGCTGCCATCCACCAAGTGTTCCCCTGACAGGCTCAGACAGTCAATACAAGGATGCATCAGGGAAATAATAAAATAATCAATATTGGGAATAATGTTCTTAAGTAACTGATAACCAGAGTCCTTCAGGTATCAGACGACCCGGACGATCAATAAACGTCTGGCTAAAAGAAAGCCGCCACAATGCAGATTACACTAAGAAAGGCCGCCTGACTGGTTTTTGTATTCCCATTTGATTACCTCTCTTACTCCTTCAATAGTGCCTAGATTATTATACCCATTATACCTACAGCACCTCGTTTATATAAACCAGCTCCCAGACATCTACATATCTTTAGCTTTGCAATCAAAGTCAGGATCAGCAGTTCTTTTCATTATTATAAATACTAAGACTTTGACCTCACACAGATCCTTCCAAGCAAGATCTCAAAGTGCCAAATATTAATTAATTTAGCCTCAGCAAAATCTCTTGGTGTGGGAAGTGTTCACTACCGGTTTTTGCTAATCATGAAAATTAGGGGCTTTTCTCATGTATAATTATTACCAAAGTTGCCCAGAAACAGCTGGCTGGATAATCCGCTGTGAAGACTATTCATTGCAAACTTTGTTTTAAAAAAAAACAAAGCTAAATAATTTATTCATAAATATTTTCCTCTCCCCCATTTTATAACAAGCTCTGCTTGAAAACCAGATGTAATAAAACCTTTGTTCTGTTTCACCTACATCCTTTTTTGTGTGTAGCCAGAAGCCTGGATAAAATCAGCAACTATGTTTGAGGATAAACAAAACCAAAACAAATGTTTCACCTGTTTAAACCAATTTTGCTTTAGATCCTGCTTGCGGCTCTCCACAACTGAAGAAGACACTCCTGCATGGTAACCTTCAGCAGGTACAGTGCACCTGATTCAATGTTAAATCATCTTATGTAGCCACCTGGGGATTTAACCCAATTCTGCAGGGTGAAGGGGAAATTTCATCCTTAGTTTGAGGAGTGGTCTACACTGGGCGGCGGGGGGAAGTTACGCAACTTCAGCTACGTGAATAACGTAGCTGAAGTCGACGTACTTAGATCTACTCACCACGGTGTCTTCACTGCGGTGAGTCAACTGCTGCCACTCCCCCGTCGACTCCACCTGTGCCTCTTGTGACAGTGGAGTACAGGAGTTGATGGGAGAGCGCTCGGGGGTTGATTTATCGCGTCTAGACTAGATGTGATAAATCGACCCCCGCTGGATCGATCGCTGCCCGCCGATCCGGCAGGTAGTGTAGACATACCCTTAGAAATCTGGTACGGTAGGTCCCAAATGGCCAGCAATCCAACTCTACACAGGATAGCCTCCACAGAACCACAAGCCACCATGCACCTAGGTTCCTGTGCAGCAAAACACAAAAGCCTGTGCTTAATTTGAATGTAATTATATTCTTAAGTGCTTTCCTGCATAGGGATGGACATTGGCATTGCTGAATCAGGTCCTTATGCAGACCAAGTGTCTGGTAAGTAGGTACAGGGCCACGTGATCGGATTTTATTATTTTTTGTACGCCTTGTAAATCGAGTGTTTCCCTTTCTGGAAACACAGTGACAACAAAGCAGTTAACCCACAGCACCTGAAATGTGCATATCCCAGTTGCTTCATTGTGATGTTAAGGACCTAAATTTGTACTTACTAAATCCTCCACGCACGGAAGCCAGGGCCAGAGGTGACAGTATCACAATACAGCTTAGTCATTTATCAACTATCCCCTTTGCACAATTATTCCAAGACTAACAGCTCCAGCTCTTGGCACTGAATACTAATGCCACTGACTCATCAGTATTCTGAAGGGCCATGTGTGCATCGCTCAGCCACACACACTGATAGCACGCTAGCCACAGAGGACGTAATGGCAATTCACACTCAGCTCAACAATACCATTAGCATGTCTTCTGGTCTCGTGCCTTCCGTTGTCGGAAAGAGCCAGCTCCCAGATGTTCCGGGCAATTGACCCTGCCACACTCCTCAATACAGACCGAGCCAAGGTTGCTTTGTGAAATGCAAGGGAGCCGTCCTGCAAAGAAAGGCAGTCGCGGGTCTCTTCCAGACTGACTCCACCTCTCCCATTGTTTGCTGAAACCTTTCGTTTGTAAAGCTCAGGCTGCAGCCGCGCCGAGGCGCGAGCCCAGACATAAGAACTTGGCCTCTCTTCTGAGCCAATCCACACCCCAAACCACAGAGGCCTAAACTGGAGAGGCTATGTCCAAACTGGAACACAAGGAGAAGAGAAGAGGGATACTGTGTGGGGTACAATTTTTAGGCATGAATAACTTTGCCTGTGGCAGGGGGACCCACATATCACAAGCGTTGCCCAGTCATTTGTCAGGTGGCTGCTCCTAATTTCATCATCATCTCCTCCTTTTTCCAATGCCAAGGGCACTGTTCCCTCTAAGCTGTGCACGTGTGCGCGCGCACACAGATCCTAAACCCCGCGCACACGGCGAAACACCACGCGCACAAAAATATGCACAGAAGCACAACAATTTGCATAGAAGAAATTTTTTGCGCCCCCGGCCTGTCAAAAATTAGAGGGAACATTGCCCAAGGGTGGGTAGGGCCGAGGTTATGAGCAGATTCCAGCCACATCTGTTTTGAGCCACCATTTGAGCCCATTGGGGCGCCATCGTCTCCTTGGACGTCCCTGGCACTCTCTCCAGGCATTCTTTTAGAGCACAGTTTTGGGCAGTTGCTATGGGGTCATTCTAGCAACATGGCCAAACCAAATTTGCATATTTATTATTAGATTGTGGTAACAGCTAATGGCCTCAATGGGGCTGGGGCCGCATCATGCTGGGTACTGTAGAAACTATTCAGAAATTCTCCTGCCCCAAAGCACTTGCAATATATATTTATTAGGTTAGATAAATGGACACAGTCAAACTGCCCTTACCCGTAACCTTCTCGTCGAATGAACAGGAGCTGGTTCATCACCATTACCAGCCAGCAGTTGTGCTTACCTTGCAGTTATAGGAAGAAGGTGGCTACAGGCCAGGTTTTACGTTCCACAGGCTGCACTTTGGGATCCCGGACTACATTGTCAGTTTCTGACTTCAGCATCCTTGATGTAAATACATTACAATAAAATCGAGTGGTTTGACGTCTGACATGTTCTCTGTCAGAGGACTATAGCCTGACCATGCGATGGAGATATACGTGATGTTGTAACATGTCTTTCCCATCTCTATCAGGTGAACTATGAACCTAACCCCAAGTTGACTTGGGATGGAAGTAGCTTTTGGTCTGTAATGAAGGACAGTTGAGAAACATTGCCCTGTCTCTCTTTAGCAAGTTACACTGATCTCAAGCATTTCTACCAACATGGCTCACTTGAGGGACCCAATTTCCTAGTATATTTACTATTTATATATCCAACAGGCCCCAACTGAGATCAGGACCTCATTGTGCTAGGTACTCTACAAACAGAGTGAGATACAGTCTCTGCCCCAAAAAGCTTACAATCTAAATAGCCAAGACAGACAAAGGGTGGGAGGTGAAACAGAGGCACAGAGAGGTGAAGTGACATGTCCAAAGTCACACGGTAGTTGTGGCAGAGTTGGGAATTAGGTCTCCTGATTACCAGCCCAGTGCTTTAGCAGTGGTTCTCAAACCAATCTCTCTACTTCTCTTCTAGAACAACCTTATTTTTAAACGGATTTTACGCCAGTGTAAGAAATAAAGCCCATTCTTCTTTCCAAAGGCCTCCTAAATATGAAGCACTAAGTAAGTGTCATGGTTTAGACTCAAACTCTCTCTTTTTATCCTTGCACACAATGTAACCATTGTTATATGGTGTGACTCAGGAGTCCCGTGACCCAGAAAAAAACAGTTCAGATTCATTTACATTGAATATGTGGCTTAATATGGTGGCTATTTTGAGGCAAATGTAAGACACTCTGTCATGATTGTTAAGTGTCTGTATGAAACATAGAATATAAGCCAATGGGTCATGAAATGTGGAATTTCTTTCAGCCTTATCTTCCTTTTTCACCTTGCCAGCCTGCAAGCAGTCATATATATACATATAAAGCAGAAATCTGACTCCCAGAATGGAAAAATATTAATCTTTAAATGACGTTGGCTTTTGCCAGTGAAATAGGCAGCGGTAACTGCAGGAAACATGATACTATTAAATATTATTAAATACCTAAATAACTTCTGACAAGCATCTGAGTGGGGCTGTAGAAAACTAAGCCTGTCCAGCAAGCAGGCTCCCATATCCTGGTTTTATGGAATGCTGAAATGAAGTAAAATAGAAATTTTAAAACAAGGGGGGGAAATCAAGGCAGTAGGAAAAGCGTAAGTTGCATCTCAGGCTTTAGCCTCAATTGGCCCCGCCATGAGGCTTTCCCCTCACTCTGAGCCCATTCCTGAGTGCAGCAAATCACCACAAACACATTTGACAGATAACCCAGCAGAGCTGTTCCGTGCCTAGCACTCTGGTGTACAGGTGTATGCTAGCCAGTCATATCTGGTGGAGGACGTGGTAGGTCCCTAGGGACTGGGTCCCTGCTCACACACTTTGGGAAATGTTTCTTTGCTTGATATTCAAAGGCCCTGGCAGTTCCCTTTGCACCATGACTTCCCCACATGCAGCGTGAGTGGCTTCTCAGGTAGCAGAGGTGGCAGTGTTAGGGTGACCAGATAGAAAGTGTGAAAAATCGGGATGGGGGCTGGGGGGGGGGGGGGTAACAGACACCTATATAAGAAAAAGCCCCAAATATCGGGACTGTCCCTATAAAATCGGGACATCTGGTCACCCTAGGCAGAGTGTAGGGGCCACCAGCAAGAGCCAGCTCTGTTGGGAGTATTTCTGCAACCTGCAGCCAACCCTTTGCCGATTCTTCTGCCTTGAGAGAAGCTGTTTCTATGTCACTGAGTTCTTTGGGAAGTCTTCAGTCTGAGTAACTATCATCTTCATCGGGGGATCCATTTGGCTCACACGGACAGCCACACGGGTACACAGTTGGCTAAACCTCATCCCCGTGTCATTCTCAGTACCTGGCTATCTAGTCTTGATAAATGGTGTGACAACAAGAAGACATCTAGGGGAAGATCCTCAGCTGGTGTGAATTGTCACAGCTCTCTTGACTTTAATGAAGCTATAATAATGTGCACCAGCTGAGGATCCGTACATCAAAGACCTATAGGAATAACTATTATATACAATTATACATAGTAATATAAACACACACGGAGAGTGGGCAATTATTCATCGTACTAGTCTTTACACATTACTGGTAAATGATGTAAATAAGCTTCTTTCCCATTTTTTTGGCTGGTATAATTTGGACACATAACCACAAACTGCAGAAAAACTCTTGCATCAAGTTCATCCTCTGTGATACATGGCCTTTTGGCATATGCGCTGTATATGTATAAACATTCCTTATAACCGAAGAATCCCACCCTTTCATCAGAAAGAAATGAACTTGAATAATCTCTGAGTAGTTTTAGTGTTGCTTTGTTTAGTTAAACCACAGTTTGTATTATGGATATTTCAATGTTCCATACAACTGTTCAAGTCTGACCAACATTTCTACCCATCTTAAGTGAAATTTCTGATGCTGACTTGTTTGGAGAGAGCTGGGAGTGTAGTACCTGAAAGTTATACAGAGATCTGTGAAAAACAGCATAGATGAGGACCCAAGGAATATTCACATGAGTCTGCAGCAGTTTTATTTGTTGGATTAATATTGTCTTTCATAAAGGTACATTTAAGTCCCAAATCAGAATGCTCTGGATATCACTTAAGCATGATGTCAATAAATATAAAACAAATGGAAGAAAGGGGAAGTTGATAGTAATGAATATAAATGAGAAGCAAAGAATTGTAAAAAAAAAAAAATAGATAAAGGAAGCAAAGGAACACAAGGAAAAATCTATGGTCAGCAGAGTTACGGACAATAAGAAAGAGGGTTTTTTAAATATATTCGAAACAAAAAGAATCCTAGCAATGGTATTGGTCCTTACTCGATGGAAATGGTGGAATTATCAATAATAATGCAAAAAAGGCATAATTGTTGAATACATATTTCTGTTCTGTATATGGGGAAAAACAGATGATATCATCACATCATATAATACTCTTCCATTCCACCAGTATCTCAAGAGGATGTTAAACAGCAGCTACTAAAATTAGACATTTTAAAATCTGCAAGTCCAGATAACTTGCGCACAAGAGTTTTAAAAGAGCTGGCTGATGAGCTCACTGGACCATTAATGTTGATTTTCAGTGAGTCTTGAAACACTGGGGAAGTTCCAGAAAGCCTGGAAGAAAGCTAATGTTGTGCCAATTTTAAAAAGGATAAACAGGATGACCCAGGTAATAATAGGCCTATTAGCCTCACATCAATCCTGGACAAGACAATGGAGTGATTAATACTGGACTCAATTAATCAAGTATTAAAAGAAGATAATATAATTAATACCAATCAACATGGGCTTATGGAAAATAGATCCCATCAAACTAACTTGATATCTTTTTTTGATGAGATAATAAGTTTGGTTAATAACATTAATAGTGTTGATGCAATATATTTAGACTAACGTAAGGCATTTGACATGGTACCACATGACATTTTTATTTAAAAAACTAGAACGAGATAAAAATAACATGGTAGACATTAATTGGATTAAAAGCAGGCTACCTGGTAGGTCTCAAAATGCAATTGTAAATGGGGAACCATCACCAAATGGGTATGTTTCTAGTGTCCTGCAAGGATAGGTTCTTGGCACTGCTCTATTTAACACTTTTATTAATGACCTGAAAGAAAACATAAGATCATCACTGATAAAGTCTGCAGATGGCACAAAAATTGTGGGAGTGGTAAATAGTGAAGAGGACAGGTCACTGATACAGAGTGATCTGGATCATTTGGTAAGCTGGGCTAAATGTATACATCTAGAAACAAAGAATGTAGGCTATACACGATGGGGAACTATCATAGGAAGCAGCAACTCTGAAAAAGATTTTGGGGTCGTGGTGAATAATCAGCTGAACATGGGCTCCCAGCACTACGTAGGGGGTTAATGAGACCATTGGATGCATAAACAGGTGACTCTTGGGTAGGAGTAGAGAGGTGCGGCCACTGATGGAATACTGCATCCAGTTCTGGTGCTCACAATTCAAGAAGGATGTTGATAAGTTGGAGATGGTTCAAAGAAGAGCCATGAGAATGATTAAAGGATTAGAAAACATGCCTGAGAGAGAGAGAGAGAAAGACTCAAGGAGCTCAGTCTATTTAGCTTAACAAAGAGAAGGTTAAGGGTGACTTGATTACAGTCTATAAGTACCTACATGGGGAACAAGTATTTAGCAATGGGCTCTTCAGTCTAGCAGAGAAAGATATAGCATGATTCAATGGTGGGAAGTTGGTGCTAGACAAATTCAGACGGGAAATAAGACAGACATTTTCAACAGTGAAGGTAATTAACCACTGAAACAATTTACCAAGGGTCGTGGTGGATTCTCCATCACTGGCAATTTTTAAATCAAGAATACATGTTTTCTAAAAGACCTGCTCTAGGGATTATTTGGGGGAAGTTCTGTGGCCTAGGTTATAGAAAAAGTCAGACTAGATGATCACAATGGTCCTCTCTGGTCTTGGACTCTATGCATATGAATCTATTAAATATATGGCCCCTGGGCTGCATCTGTCTCACATGATGTACTTATGTGACCTGTGTGACATATTCAGAGTCTCCAGAATCTAAGCTTTCATTTAAATAAAAAAGTATGTTTCTATCCTTCATGACTGCAAAGACAACCTTGCAAATCTGAACCGAGTGCAGCTGATGGGGTGATGTCTGCCTGAGTGTGCAGATAGCCTGAAATAATGACTCACAGGGGTGGATTCAAGTGTCCCCTATTAATCAAAAGTAAAGCCAATGATGACAAGTCAGTCTGAACATAAACTCTTTATCCCCTGATTATTTTAAGAGGATGAAATGGGGAGCAGGAGCTGGGGGTAATGATGGGAAACTGCATCTCCACCTCTAGACCCTCACTTGTGCGGTTCCATAAGGATCAATTCTCTATGTAGCCCTTTTCAACATCTACACGTAACCATTAGGTGAACTGGTCAAATAACATGGACTCAAGTGCCAACAATATGCAGGTGACACACAGCTCCACCTGTCCTTTACCTCGTACGATGACACCACTACCACCGAGATGGCCAAGTGCTTGGATAAGATCACCTCATGGATGAAGAACAGCTGGCTGAAGCTGAACCAAAGCAAGAAAGAGGTGATGCTGGTGGGCAGATGACAATATTTCTAAGAGCTTGCCGCCATGGTGCAGTCTCTGCTGGTTGAAGATACACACCCATAGTTGGTCAATTCAGTCCATAGTCTAGGAGTACTCTTGGATTCCTCGCTGATGCCGAGGTCTCACATAACAGCCACCACTGGCAATGCTTTCTACCATCTCCACTTGGCCGAGAAATGTGTCCCATCCTGGCAGATGAAGGCCTGGCCTCAGTAATTCACACCTTCATCACCTCTCGGCTGGACCACAACAATGCGCTATACCTGGGCAGGAAGTCTTCACTGCTTAGGAAACTTCAATTAATTCAAAATGCTGCAGCACATCTCCTCAGCAACATAGGCTACTGCCAGCATATCAGACCTGTCCTCTGCTCTCTACGCTGGCTTCCTATAGAATTTCAAATCCAGTTCAAGTTCTCGATCCTTATCGTCAAAGAGCTCCACAGCCTGCATCCAGGGTACCTAAAAGATCATCTAAAGCGTCAGAGCTAAGACAGCAAGAAAGAGTCCTGTGGCACCTTATAGACTAACAGACGTATTGGAGCATAAGCTTTCGTGGGTGAATACCCGTGGCTGACAAATCCACACCTCAGGAGCAATGGGACTCTCAACAATACGGGGAAAGCTCATCTGTGGGGGAGACAGAACTTTCTCCGGCGGCAACCCGAGATGGTGGAATGAACGTCCCTGAGGGCTAAGGACCATCATAAACCTCACCACTTTCCACTCCAAGCACTCTTTGATTTTGCCTTCTCTAACACTGAAACAGGGTTGGCTGTCTCCCGGGCATCCAGGGGTGGCTCTGTGGCACCCTGCCTCAACTTCCCTCCTGGATGCCTCAACAACTTCAGATCACAGTCGAAAGGTAATTAAGACACTCCCCTTCTGAGCTCCAATTTCTTTAGTCCTCACTGTTGCCACCTTTGTAAATGCTGGTAACCAGACCCCTGAGCCCCTGCCCCTTGCTCCGCTTCTTCCCCCAAGGCCCTGCCCCTTGCTCCGCCTCTTCCCCCAAGGCCCCGCCCCTTGCTCCGCCTCTTTCCCCAAGGCCCCGCCCCTTGCTCCACCTCTTCCCCCAAGGCCCCGCCCCTTGCTCCACCTCTTCCCCCCAAGGCCATGTCCCCATCGTTTGCTCCTATCCCACCTCCTCCCATCACTCACTGGATTGTCTCAAGGAGCCTGACTGCAGGTAGGAGGCGGCCCTGGCTGAGCAGGGGCTGGCGCAAGTTAATGACGCGGCACCTCCCCCTGCCCTGCGGGAACCGGACTATTGCTTCGGGCACCATTTAGGGTTGCTAGGTCCCCAAAAAGCGGGCACCTGGCAACCCTAAATGGCACCCAGACACAGAAGCCCAAAAGCAGACTGTCCGGGTAAAAACCGGATGGGTTGCAACCCTAGTGCTCACACACACTGGCCCTGCAGGCCCCAATCCCAGTTCAGTGTCTCTCTCCCCTTGGGTAGGGAATCCCCAGCCCTCCTTCACAGAGATGGGTCCCAGTTCCTTTACTCTCTTCAGGCCCCCAAATGCCCCTGGTGTCACGGTCGTCCCTGTAGGAACCTCTCCTCTCCTCTGCCCTCCCCTACCCCCGCAGTTTCCTCCTCTTTTCAGAGGTGTGCACATTGCATCTGGCAGAGAGCCTCCCAGCCTGGGTAGACAGACTCATGCCAGTTCAGCTCAAGCTGGCGTGCTACAAATAGCAGCATGGACGTTACGGCTTGGGAGGCAGATCAGGCTGTCGAGCCCACCCAGGCTCCTGGGTGTGAGCGGGGCTGGCTCGCCTGAGCCTCTACTGGAGCTGCAACGTCCACACTGCTATTGTCAGCGAGCTAGCTCAAGCCGAGCTACCACAAGTCTGTCTACCCAGGCTGGGAGGCTCACTATCGGGGAATCAGCTGATTCCTGCTCAGCTGTGCCTACTTAGTAACTAACTCGTACTAGTCACTAATAACCCTGGCCTCTCACCCTTAAAGGGGCCACCCATCCTGTTACAAACAAACACAGAGCAACAGTTATATTTCGATTTTTTTTTTTAAAAAAAGACGCTACCAAAACGAGATACTTGTCCTCCTGGGAGAGGATGAGAGAACAAACAACACATGACTTAATGCACTACTGGAAGGCGCTCAGATATTATGGTGATGAACGTGGTACAAACACCTGAACAGAATAGAATAGAATTAAAGCCCATTGGGTCGGGAATAGGGAGCTGCTGTAGGGAAGGGAATGCAGGGAAAATTACAGAGGAAATTCACAAAGAAGGAAAGGAGAGAGAAACAGAAAGGAGGATGGGGAAGGAAGATAAATAAGGGCTGAGACAGCAGTGACCTAAAGGGGAGCAGATTTTTTTTACTGAGCACTGAATGCAACAAGAAAGTGCTGAACAAGTAATAAATAATGAAACATTTAGTTACTGCATAAAGGTCGTATTCGTCCCTGGATCTCTGTGCAAACCTCTTACTGACATCACTGTGCAGTCCTGAATTTATATCCTGGCTGGCCCACAGAGAATTTGTCCTCTCTTTTCAATGAGCGTGACAGCCCTGCTTTAGGCATATGCTTCTATCCCATTAAAGTCACTGGGGCTTAAGCACATGCTTAAGCACTGTCCTGAATAAGCAGAGGCGTAAGAACACCCCTGAGCGCTGTCCTGAACGGGGACCAGAGAAAGTAAAATTAGACGATTTTAATCAGTAGGTAAAGATGGAAGGTGCTAGCGAATAAAAAACATGCTGCTAACATTAACATCAACGGCTAGGAAGTCACCAGTTAGTCACAGAGAGAAATCTTGCTGATAGAGTTCATTTTTCTCACTCCACCCAGGAGTTGTAAATTTTTCTTCCATTTCATTTTTTTTTTATTTTCTGAATGCATCATCCCACGGAGATTAAAAAGCTGCCCTGCTCCTAGCTGTCAGAGCAACAGACACTATGGATTGCCAGGGGCTGTCTGACTCCTCACAAAAGAAGGACAAACAGTGGAGGACTTTGCCTTTAGTGGATGTTCTCATTAATCAAGTTCCAGAGTAAGCTTAGTTGCCGTCATCACTGATCAGCTGAGAGCACCGCTTAGGGCTGCCGCTGTAAAGCGGCACTACGAACCCAAGCTGGGATTTTCGGAAGCGCGAAGCACTGGCCTAACTTTGCTGCTGTTGAGGTCAATGGGAGTTTTGCTTCTAATGTAGCCAAGCGCAAAGCATACATCTAAGAACAAAGAACATAAGTCCAGATCTTCAAAGGTATTTAAGGGCCTCGCTCCCAGTATTTTCAATGGGAGTTAGGCACCTAAATACCTTTGAGGGTCTGGGGCATAGGTCACACTTACAGACTGAGGGACTGTATCCTGGAAAGTAGTGACTCTGAAAAGGCCTTGGGGATCATAGGTGAAATCCAACTGAACATGAGCTCCCAGTACCAAGTGGAGGCTAAGAGAGTGTACAAATGGGAGAATATTGAGAAGGAACAGGGTGGTGTATTGCATTGATGAAACCATTACTGGACTCCAGTGTCGTGTTCTAGTGTCCACATTTCAAAAAGGATGTTGAAAAATTGTAAAGAGTTCAGAAAAGAGCTACAAGAATGATTCAAGGCCTGGAAAGCATTCCTTATAGTGAAGGACAGAAAGAAGCTCTATCCATCTAGCCTTCCAAGAGAAGGTTAAGAGGTGACTTGATCATGGTCTATAAATGCCTACACGAGAAGAAAATGTCTGATAGCAGAGGGCTCTTCAATCTACCACCAGACAAAGGCATAACAAGTTTTATTGTCTGGAAGTTTAAGCTAGACAAATTCAACTGGGAAATAAGGCACACATTTTTAACAGGGAGTGTAATTAACCATGGGAACAACCGAGCTAAAGATGTGATGGATTCTCTGTTAATCTCTTTAAATCGAGACAGTGCATCTCTTTTAGAAAAGCAGCCAAACTCAACCAAAAGTTATAGGCTCAACTGCAGGAATTACTAGCTGGACTTCTATGGCCTGTGTGACGCAGGTCAGCCATAATGGTCCCTTCTGGCCTTGAAATAGATGCATCTCTGTCTTCAATGGAAGCAGAGTTAGAACAACCCTAAATAATGAGGAGTCTGGTGTCGCCTTAAAGACTAACAGATTTATCTGGGCATAAGCTTTCGTGGGTAAAAAACCCACTTCTTCAGATGCATGGCTCCATGTCTGACTCCTTGCATCTGAAGAAGTGGGTTTTTTACCCATGAAAGCTTATGCCCAAATAAATCTATTGGTCTTTAAGGTGCCAGTGGACTCCTCATTGTTTTTGTGGATACAGACTAACACAGCTACCCCTCTGATACTTGACAACCCTGAATATTAAACTGTATTATACTGTTCATCCATTAGGTGGCACTGTGTATAAAATACCTCATTTAAACAAACCTCAGCCCTACCTGGCAGAGCATTAGAAGATCTTATGATGAATACATGTGATGTGTATAAGCAAGTTCTGTGACCAGTCCATATGTGGTACAGAAGCACATGACATGGTGTCAGGAGTAAACTAAAAACAGAAACAGAAGGAAGAAAGGTTACAGGATCCCACCAGCATGCCACTCTTTAATACCCCAGAGAACTTCAGCTTTGACAAACCTTCACAATGGACAGACTGGAGGCAAGATTTCGCGAGATTTCAAACGGCAAACAAACTCCACAAAGAAACTGGAGATCTACAGGTATCATCTTTCATTTATGCTATGGGGAAGGTGGCAGAGCATATCTTTAAATCCTTTGACTTTACTGAAGACAGTCACAAAGGTGACCATGAAAGGGTTCTGGCTATCTTTGATGCATACTCTATACCTCAGAGACATGTGGTTTATCAAAGAGAATGTTTTCACCAGAGAATTCAAGAACCGGGGGGAAATGTTAAATGTTTTATAAGAGCTCTGCATACACTGGCTGAAAAATGTGATTTTGGGAATGCAAAACCTGAAAATATCAGAGACAGACTAGTTATTGGATTAACAGACAAAGATGTTTCACAGCAGCTACAGCTGAAGAGAGATTTAACCCAAGCCACAGCTATATAGATAGCAAAGCGGTCGGAATTAATCAAACAACAGAACAAAAGACAGGACCAACTTGAAAACCCTGAAACTAGTTTAGAAGCTGTAAAAAGACACAAGTGTTAAAAGGCATCATCATAAAACCCCTGAGGCAAGGAGAGAGATCTCCCAGGCTAAGAGCTTGTCTACACTTACAGCGCTGCAGCTGCAATGCTGTAGTGCTTAGTGAAGATACTACCTAAGCCAACGGGAGAGCTTCTCCCTTTGGCGTAGGTACTGCACCTCCCTGAGATGGTAGCTATGCTGACAGAAGAAGTTCTCCTGTCGACATAGCACTGTCTACACCTGGAGTTCAGTTGGTATAACTGCGTTGCTCAGGGGTGTGGATTTTCTACACCCCTTAGCGACATAGGGCAGGTCTACACTTAAAAAGGCTGTAAGCACTTTAGTGAAGACACTCTACACCGACGGGAAAGAGCTCTCCCATCAGTGTAGTTAATCCACCTTCACGATAGGCAGTAGCTATGTCGGCGGGAGAAGCTTTCCCGTCAACACAGCGCGGTCTACACCGATGTAGGTCAGTATAACTACATCACTTGGGGGTTGGATTTTTCACACCCGGAGCGACATAGTTATACTGAAGTATTTCTGTAGTATAGATTTGCCCACAGTTATACCAATATGTTTATAGTGTAGACCAGGGTTAAGAGAGACAAATTCCAGGTGACATGCATAAGATGTGGAAAAAATCACATCCAAAGAGATGATGTATGTCAATCAGAGGTGCATGGTGTAATAATTGGATGAAATATGGACATTTTGCAGATGTTTGTCATACCCAAGCAGCCAGGGAGTTGACTCATATTACAGACAATCAAGAGCTGTTGTTTCTGGGATCTATCAGGTTTGATTATATAGAGCCTTCCTGGAGAGTGAAACTGAATATTCATGGCAAGACTATTGACTTTAAAATTGACTCCATAGCTGACATCACGGTCATCTCAGAAGGGACCTACAATAACCTTCAACCCCTTCCAGAGCTGACGTCACCTGACACAGCTCTGACTAGCCTGGAGGTATTCTGGGGCCAGTTCTTCCCAGAAATAACTTACAAAGACAAAAGTCATGCGTTCAGCGTATGTGATCAAAGGACCACAGACCAACAACCTTCTCAGCTGCAGAGTGGCAGCCACGATGGGCCTAATGAGAAAAGTGGAAGAACTCAATGGAGGATTTGATTATATTGGTCTTTCAGAAGGAGATCCAGTACAAATCAACTTAAAGACAATGCTGAACTATACAGTGTACAAACACCTCTACCAGAGAGACCCTGAAAGAGACTATCTGCAGATTTATGCAACTTCAGAGGGCATTACCTGGTCATTGTGAAATATTTTTCCAAGTATATAGAGATAATGTACTTGAAAGACATAACATGTTGTGGTGTTATTGAGAAACTGAAGTGCACTTTTGCTGATTTCAGTATCCCAGAACAACTAAAGATGGACTATGAACCACAATTCACTGCAGCAGAATTTAAGTCATTCCAAACAAAATATGATTTTGACCATATTACTTGCAGCTCAGATTACCCACAAGTGAATGGAGAGGCTGAGCGAGCTGTACAAACAGCCAAGAAAATCCTACAGCAGGAAGATCCATTCCTTGCTCTTCTAAATTACAGATCAATACCCATAGCAGGTACTGGATATAGTCCAGCACAACTCCTGATGGGAAGACAACTCAGAACTACTGTTCCAACTTCGGAAAAGAATCTATCTTCCAAGTGGCCAGACATGAAGAGAGTAGTTTATGGACACTTTTACAACAAACATCACTCAGCGAACTGCCGGGTCTAGAACCTGGTGACCATGTTCATGTCAAATTGGATGGAGAAAAAGGATGGACAACTCCAGCTACAGTAAAGAAAAAAATTTCAGCACCCAGATCATATGTGATTGAGGCCAACAGTGGAGAGCTCAACACAAACTGTTGACATCTACAGTTTATTCCTCAGGAAGAACAATCAACAGAGAAAACTCTACAGATGGCGGATGCAGAACAAGAAGACAATGATGACTCAAGGATATCAAACTGACCACAGCCAGTCGCTGCAACTAATAGACAGCCTAACAACCAAGTTGTTACGTGTTTGGGTAATATACTTAGAAAACCATTATGAATGAGAGACACAACTTCAAAGACAGCATGATAGTGTAAAGGGGAGAATGCTAATCTGTATTACACTGTTCAGCCACCTCAGCCATACCTTGCTGAGCATTACGGACTCTTACAATAAACGTATCTGGTGTGTATAAGTAAGCTCTGTAGCCAGTCCATATCTGGTACAGAAGTCCATGACACTGAGCCCTTTTGAAAATCCTACTCCCAGCCTTTTGAGACACTGAGTGCCCTGGACCCTCACTGAATGGCTCAACACGTTAGAGAATCAGGTTACTGATGGCCTGCCAGATCTCAGACAGCTGGAGAGAAACCTCTGTGATTTGGGCTCATTCTGAAGGCTGGTCTCAAGGCCTGCCTTCTCTCCAAGGAAGGACTTTGCTCTGTAGTCTGACAAGATATTTCAAGTCTGACTCTTTTCAACATTCAGTCGTTCAGAGGCTCACAGCATGACCCTCCTGCTGCAAAGCATTTGCCACATATCAATATTCAATTAATAACTGTGGAGAACTTGCCCAGATGTCAGGGGAGCTGGTGGTAGAATGATGGCAACTGAACCCAAAGGAGGTCACCAAAGGAGAGGAAGGATACAGCAAAATAAAGACTAGTGGGGGCGTGGACAGGACCCTGACGAGCACTGGCAAAGTGTTATATTCCATTTTTTAATCGTCTCGTTGTGATAGCTTATATTCTTGGCCACTTCGCATTTCCTCTCCTTTCCCAAAACTCTCATGTACAGCAAATGCCACTTTGAACCAAATTTGCAGTCAGCATCCAATTTTGTACATGCAACAATGGGCAGATACCCACTCTGCATGCACCATAAACCCACACATACACAAATAAATACAGTAACTGTATAACTATTATATTTGCATAGACTTTTGGATATTTGAGTGTGTAACCCAGGTGCAGGCCACATTTCTAGCTTCACTCAGCTGCCAGCAGAAAAGTGAATGAGGGGAGCAATAAATAAATAAATAAATAAGACTAGGAAGGAAAATGTAGCCTTTTCTGTCCAAAATCATTCACAAAATCTAAAAACTTCCATTCAGAACGCTTACATCTCGCCTCCCGATCGGGTCATTTTCTAACTGCTCCTTATTTAGTTTCAGCAGGAGCTTAATGTGCTAATCAAACATGATAGTTTCTCTGTGGGATATAAAACCCCTGCATGGACTTGATTAGCTGGTTTTTAAAGTAAAATATTGAAGTGTAAAAATATCACATCTTCCTGAAAGGATTATTTAGCACTCACTTCACTTGTTAATTCACCTATGCCAGTCTGGTTTATATGCTGTGTTCTCTATTCTGTTTTAGACACACATGCCCCAATTCTCAGTTGTCCCAGCCCTGATCTTGGGGCAGGATTGAGGGCGAAAGCAAGGAGAGAATGTAGCTTTAAGCTTTTGCATTCCCCATATTATGAGGCACCTAGGGTCTTACCTAGGTCCTAGTGTAAATAAGAGCAGTCCCAGGGCTGCTCTAACTTATGCTTTGCCTTTCAGGGCACCGGGAATTAGAAAATGGCTGAAATGCTGGAATGCAAAGACTATGGCAGGGCTTGGAGCAAGGTCCCTACACTAGTTCTCTACTTGCCAGAAGGACCCCTGCACAGGGTATGTTCTCAGAGGGACATTTCCACTGCTGGGTACTGGACTCCCACAGTACAACTCTCTTCCTGGTGAGCCTAGGGAAGCAGTTGGCCTAGCGGCACTAGATGGGGATTCAGGCGATCTGAGATCTATTCCCAGCTCTGCCCCGGCCTGCTAGATGACCTTGGGCAAGCATTGGAGGCTAACAAAGCTGTCCTCCTTTGTAAAGCACTTTGAGATGGACAAATGAGAAAAGCACTCTGTAAGAGTGCGGTGTTATTGTAATAATTAGCCAAGAATTATGCAGTCAGGGTGAAATCCACACCTCAGGATGGAGGGAGTGGGAGACCCCCCCACAAAGGAACAGCCACAGTTCCCTTGCAGGGGAAATCGATACCGGCAAACCTCTTCTAGTATCGATCTGTCCTTAGCTGTCAAGATCTCAGAAACAGGGAAGCTGGCAAGCTGTAGGTCAAACCAAAGTAATTTTGGCCATTGACTTTATTGAGAGCAGAACCTGCACTTGCATTAATAAAGCACCCTGTAAATCTCCATTATTAACAATTAGCACTGGCCCATACCTGTCTCTCCCAGTTATTTAAATCTTCCCCACCCCTGCTCTTTCTTTAATTAAATGAGGAGGAAGTGAATCCAGTGCAAAGTGTGTGCCGGTCCGTCCTCCTCTTTCCTTCCCCATCAGAAAGTAGGGACTATGAAGATTGCATACGGGTGGTTTGAGCCAGGTGGATTACTTTGATGCTCATAAAAGCAAAGCAAATGTCAAGCATAATAACCTTGTTGCGCTACCTCACTGGGTGTTTGTCACACAGGAAGTGCAGCACTACAGACCAAAGCAGACAAGAATGGTAACAAACTCCAGGCCAGGGAGACAAAAATATTAACAAGCCCTTAGCTAACTATTTCCCCAGACTAAATTATGTGCTAATCTAAATATAATGGCACATTAACGTTCATGACGGTGTTTTATGTTTGAAATTCCGAGTGTTCGCCTTTGAGGATGACATGAATATCTTCTTGATCATTTTGCTCGGGCTGGAAAAGCCTGGAGGGGAGGGTTGTGAAACCTCCCTTCCTATTTTTAAAGAAAAGTTTAGGGCTTCTCAAAGCTTTTTCAAGCTTCTCCTGAAGAGCTGAATTCAAAACCACCTGATGTTGAAGGGACATTTCATCATATATTTTTTAACAAAATGGAAGACAGGGCTATGCACGCTACAGAGATCCTTGCTTGAAAGTCATTCTCTTCCCTCTTTTTCTAGGATGCCCGGAGAAATGAAATACAGGAGCCCCCAAACAGCAGCCCAGAACTCATGCCTTGCCAGAGCCCTGGGAACTCAAGCCTCAGTTGTGTTCAGCTCTTTTTAAAAAAATGGGGTTGAAAGTGAGTTCTCTCGGCCCTCCCTGCCTGAGAAAGGGGAGTAAATCCATCCCAGGCCAAACTTCCAACGAAGTCAATGGGAGTTGTGGGTGCTCGGCCCCACTGAAAAAATCAAGGTTGGGGATAACTGTGTTAGAGGCAGCTCTGGTTATACTTTCTATACCGGTGTGTCATGGGGGGACTTCCCAGCCCCTCCCGCAAAGTACTCTGCCTATCAAAGCCATAATATGCTCAGCCATTTCACTCTGGGGCTACCAGGACTGATGTCAGCCGCACTAGAGACCTCTTCATCTACGACTCTGGTAGTCCCCAGAGGTGTGGAGAGGCAAGCAGAAAGGGCTCCTTACACGCGCTCCCTTTCTCTAGCCCTCTCCACCTACTGGGAGGCTTGCTTCTGCCCATAACAAAAGGTTTTTGGTCTCCGTAGTCCAGCGGAGAAAGGCTTACGTGTTACCCACTCAATCCAATCTTCTCACATTGGGCACCCAAAACTGACGGACACTTCTGCAGATGTGACCTCTCTCTCTCTGTTAGTTTGTCCATCCCTACACAGTGTGTAACTGCATGCAGCCAGAGGCCTTCTTGAGAACTTTCTATGGAAATATTAAGTCTCATAATTGAACATCAGGGAAGTTTTCTTTAAGCTAGATCCAACAATTTCACTTAATGCGTATTGCTTCTAATGCCAATAAAAGCAGTATCACCTGGGAAACTTTTCCCATGTAGAGTAAATGCCATTACAGCTGCAAGGGTATTTTCAAGAAATCCCAGCTGTGGCCTTCAAACTCAGATTCCTAGAGACGTTTACCACACGGTAATTTCTCCTTTTCAATACGTGCCATTCATATCCAGGTACTAAATAAATGTTGAGTCTCCAGCCTGAAATTTCTGACTCAGGTTTTGAAAAGAGCAAGAGCCAATTATTTGAATGTATCTGAAAATATTTATACAGAAACAGAGATCGCTATGAATAATTGTCGGATCCGCAGAAGCATCCTGTGCAGGGGAACAATTAGAATAAATTCTGCATGGGTTATTTACGATCCAGCTGTTTCGGCAATTATAACCTGAATGCCTGCTCTTGATCTCACAACCGAAATGAGACGATTCGTCCCTGCGCTCACAAACCCTAGTGTTTTCCAGCGCAGTGAAGCTGTATGTAAAGAAAGAACCTAGTCTCCATATAGAGAACATCATTACGGTCACTCCTGTAATAATGAAACTCCTCTCCTAATGACATTTTGTATCTGGAAAGGGAACTTTCTGAGCAGTGACGAAATCCATCAGCTATAACTCCTGGAATCTGTGTGTACGTTTTAGTAGTTAAGGAAAGGTTTTTTGTTTTGTTTTTTTTCTTTTTTGCAGGATATTCCATTTACGCTTCCCAGCTGTTGGTAAGGCCTCGGCTCTAGCCCAAATGGGGATTTATTTCTCAAACATTTACCATGCCCCAAATATATTGCAAGCAAATGTTTAGCCCATTCCATAGCCTGCAGCCCCCAATTGGGGGCATGCTTGCCCCTAATTATTCTCACACGGTTGAAACGCTCATTTTGTTCCTGAGGTTGCTCCCAAAGGAATTGGATAAGGCAACATTCTTGCGGAATGCCCAGTGTGTCAGGAGGACCCTCAGGAAGCCTGGCACTGTTTTTTTAGATTAACCACCTGCTTTATAACGGAGGAAATACAATCTTTTAATACAAGCTGCAGTTGAAAGAAAAACTGTCCAGATTTTTGCAGAAGGCAAAGAAGCACAAGCACAAAGTCCAGCAGCATCTTCTCAGGAAAGTCTCTAGTCAGGCACCTAGGCCCCCAAAGTCACTGTTCATGTGAAAATATTGGTCCATCTTTCTTCTTTCCTTTGGATTTTCTCTTCCCTCTTTTCTCATTGTTCTCCACTTCTCCCTGACTCCTTTCCCCTTCCTTTCATGAGTCCATCTCCCTCCCCTTCCATTCAACTTCATTTCACCCCATAGCCCAGAGGAAGTCAAATCCGGACCACCAGATGCTTTTGAACAGACCCCCAAATCTTTTTGTTTACTTATTAAAGTAAAAGCTTTGTTATCCGGCATCTTGTGGGGAAATGGGGGGTGCTGGTTAATCAAAAATTCCGGTTAACTAAGAGTTACACTTACAATGGAATACCAATTTTCAAAGAATTAGAGTACAATAAAATGAATAAAGTATAAAATAGTGTACAGATACTTACCAATCCAGTAGTAGTACTGCACTGCAGAGTGGTTGGTTTCTTGAAGCACTTAGGTGTAGACAGGTAAAGTTTTCAATACAGTAGTGTAACAGGGTGCTAAGCAGAAAACTGCTTAGCCAGCCCTCTGTCACTCCAGCTTCAATTAAGGGAGGTGAATTGGAGCTGGGTAGCCCACCTGGCTCTGATTGGGGAAGCTGGAACAGCTGCTGCCTCATCAGGCTGGGGCTGGATAAGAGCCCCAGGGGAAGGAAGCCGGGGGGAGCTGGAAAGAGGAAAGCTGCAGTAGAGGAAAGGCAGTGAGGGGAAGCAGAGAGATTGCTTGCCCCCTTTCTCCTGCTGGTGGACTGCAAGAAGGGGACTACTTGTATGATGGAAAGGTGGTGGGAGCACCAGGTGGGCACTGCACTTAAAGGTTTCTGTGTGACTTTCTCGGCCCAACGGGGGCAGGAGCCAGGGGGGCCCTGCAGGGATGCTGCTACACTTAGGTTACACTGGTCTACAATTTTTGAGAAGTCGTCTGCTTCAGAGATAAAATGTGCTATTTAGTATGTATTTTGATGTGCTGAATTCAAATATGACAATTAAAACAACTGATTGGCTACTGTTTCTAAGATATTTAAGTTTTTACATTTTATGTCTATGTATATTGTGTAGATAGTAGAGTTTTAATCATAAATTGTAAACCTAGGTCTTTTCATGTGTTTATGGTTGCTTTACATGATACATAAACAGGACAGGTGAAATAGTAACACTTTAAAAATCAGCAAAGGGGTTATATCAATAAAATTTATTATGAAACAAAAGGCAAAAAACTATTATGTACATAGTTTAGTCCTATTCAGTGTCTACTCGGCACTTCTTGGCTTGTCTCTTCTATTCATTAAATGGAGCATCTCTTGTCACTGTCCAGCAATAGTCTGCAAGCATTGATGGGCTCCATTTGCCCTGATAGCGTTTCGCCATTGTTGCAATGTCCTGGTGAAATCGCTCGCCATGCTCGTCGCTCACTGCTCCGCAGTTCGGTGGAAAAAAATCTAGATGAGAGTGCAAAAAATGTATCTTTAGTGACATGTTGCAACCAAGGCTTTTGTATGCCTTGAGGAGGTTTTCCACCAACAACCTGTAGTTGTCTGCCTTGTTGTTTCCGAGAAAATTTATTGCCAGTAACTGGAAGGCTTTCCATGCCTTTTTTTCCTTGCCACGCAGTACATGATGCATTTGACCATCTCAAAGAAGTTCACGAATCTGAGGACCAACAAAGACACCTTCCTTTATCTTAGCTTCACTTAACCTTGGAAATTTTCCACGGAGGTACTTGAAAGCTGCTTGTATTTTGTCAATGGCCTTGACAAAGTTCTTCATCAGACCCAGCTTGATGTGTAAGGGTGGTAACAAAATCTTCCTTGATTCAACAAGTGGTGGATGCTGAACACTTTCCCTCCCAGGCTCCAATGACTGTCGGAGTGGCCAATCTTTCTT
This sequence comes from Macrochelys suwanniensis, assembly GCA_033296515.1. Classification (NCBI taxonomy): domain Eukaryota; kingdom Metazoa; phylum Chordata; order Testudines; family Chelydridae; genus Macrochelys; species Macrochelys suwanniensis. The sequence goes on along the minus strand of CM065781.1, from coordinate 12,166,341 downwards.
GATGGAGTGGGAATCTCTTGCACGACTATCCCATTCGCAGAGAAAACAGCAGTACTTTGTGTATCCAGTCTGCAGACCAAGCAAGAGAGCAACATCCTTCAAATCGCCACAAAGCTGCCACTGATGTTGGTCATAGTTTATGCACCTCAAAAGTTGTTTCATGTTGTCATAGGTTTCCTTCATATGGACTGCATGACCAACTGGAATTGATGGCAAAACATTGCCATTATGCAGTAAAACAGCTTTAAGACTCGTCTTGGATGAATCAATGAACAGTCTCCACTCATCTGGATCGTGAATGATGTTGAGGGCTGCCATCACACCATCGATGTTGTTGCAGGCTACAAGATCACCTTCCATGAAGAAGAATGGGACAAGATCCTTTTGACGGTCACGGAACGTGGAAACCCTAACATCACCTGCCAGGAGATTCCACTGCTGTAGTCTGGAGCCCAAAAGCTCTGCCTTACTCTTGGGTAGTTCCAAATCCCTGACAAGGTCATTCAGTTCACCTTGTGTTATGAGGTGTGGTTCAGAGGAGGAGGATGGGAGAAAATGTGGGTCCTGTGACATTGATGGTTCAGGACCAGAAGTTTCATCCTCTTCCTCTTCCTCGTCTGACTCAAGTGAGAATGATTCTGGTGCATCAGGAACCGGCAGTCCTTCTCCGTGGGGTACTGGGCGTATAGCTGATGGAATGTTTGGATAATGCACAGTCCACTTTTTCTTCTTTGACACACCTTTCCCAACTGGAGGCACCATGCAGAAGTAACAATTGCTGGTATGATCTGTTGGCTCTCTCCAAATCATTGGCACTGCAAAAGGCATAGATTTCCTTTTCCTCTTCAACCACTGGCGAAGATTTGTTGCACAAGTGTTGCAGCATATGTGTGGGGCCCACCTCTTGTCCTGATCTCCAATTTTGCAGCCAAAATAAAGGTGATAGGCTTTCTTAACCATAGTGGTTATACTGCGCTTTTGTGATGCAAAAGTCACTTCACCACAAACATAGCAGAAGTTATCTGCACTGTTCACACAAGTACGAGGCATCTCTGCTCACTTTGGCTAAACAGAAATGTGTCCCTTTGCAAAATCAAACACTGACAAATAAGAGAGCACGACACTGTATGATTTCTAGAGCTGATATAGGGCAATTTGTTCAGCAGAGTGATGTAAGCTTCGTTATGATTGCATCATCCATGACTTCTAGGAATAACATGATGCAATTCATATCGTGTATGACGCAATACCAGCTTCAGAGTGCATCATTCATTGTTTGTCAAAGCAAGTACTGTCCAAACCCAGTCATAGATTTATTCATCGATCCAGTCAAAGATGTATTTTAGTCATTTCTGGTTTAAATTGAAATCCCTTCCCTTTATAACTCACTTATCCTCCGCCATTCCCAAGTCAAGGGTCGTATATACTGACCCAATAGCATGTCTTGAAAACTAGAGCCAATCAACAATTTTAAGCATCATTTTTGTTCTCAGTGACCCAGAATTAGTAAAGTTTGACTACATTTATTTCAGAAGCATTTTGGCTGTAGAGCAGTGTTATCTGATGAGGCTACATCTCACTATGGGCAGTGCATGGCGTACCCCCAGATCACTAAAAATACACTTAACACTAAAACTGTACTGAACATAATTTAATCTTTCTTTGATGATTCAGAAGGCACTTCAGGATCTTGCAGTGCCTCAGGGTCATCATTAACAACATCAATTATCACTGTAGATATCGAAGGTGTAGGAGATTGGGCTGAATCTGCAATGACCCTATGACACACCCTGGGAGCTGCTTTTTTGAATAAATCCCTGATATCAGCTTCCTTACTTGTCTTCTGCCTCTTTTGCATAAAATTCGAGTGCAGAATGTGCAATTGCGTAACCTCCCGGGCAGTCCTGGTTACTAGAGTGAAGATTTGTATTGGGAGATATCAGAAATGCCAGTTAATAGAGCTTTCTGGTTGATAAAGTACCAGATAACAGTTTTTACTGTACTATCATTATTGTTGGGTTTTTTTATTATTTACTCTGGACCTTGACTATACCCTGACCAAGAAATTTGGACCTTGACAAAAAATAATTGACTACCCCTGCCATAGCCCCTTCACTTCTGTTGCTCCCTTTCTTTCCTCAGAGACATCAGATCTCGTGTATTCAACCTGTGATATAGTCACTGACATGTTCTCTCTCTCTCTCTCGGGTCTTCCCCCACAAATAAGCTCTCTTATGGTCCTTGCAGGACAAGTTTTGCTCAGATAAATCGGGCACTCCTAGTATCTCTGCCTTCTCCTTTCCCTGCTGCTCCCCTGCTGAGATTCACTTTTTCTAGAGGCTGCGGTTTCAAGCACTGTGTAATGCGTTTGGCATGAATCTCTTTCCCAGCTGTGACATGCCCTGGACTGTTTATCTGTGAGCACATGGGAGATTTCACAGCAAAATTGTCATCGGAGGGAGATCCTTTAAACCCCGACTTAAATGCACATGACGTTGATGCTGCATGAATGAAAGAAAACAGAAACTGGTGAGTGCCATCCTGAGCCATATCATATCCGAGTATTGGTCTATCTAATCTGGCACCTTCCCTTTGGCAATGGCCACTGGGGACTGCTTCTTTATAAACCCTGCTGGGCAGGGCCTGTTGCTTGTTAGGTGTATGTAAAGCACCTCGCACACTGGGGTCCTGATCAAAGCTGGGGCCACTAGACCTACTGTAATGCACATGATAAACCATAGTAAACACATCCCACTAGTGCAACATGGCTGTCTGCACATTGCTGAGCGTGCAACAAGAATGCCCTTCCCGGTGGTCAAATCATGTTTATGATTTTACTCCCCGGAACTGCATTGCTGAGTCTAGTACTCCGTGGACAGTGGGATGTCCCAGCACTGGGCAGTGCTAACTGGCCAGTGCTTTGATGTTAGCCTCTCTTTTAAAAATCACTTGCACAGCACCAGATGGACTCAGCTCTTTGCAAACAGAGGCTTCCGTCCTGTACTTGGCTCCACCTGGGTGTCAGGGTTTGCCCACCTGGAGCTCAGGACAGGATCAAGACCAACATAAGGATTTAGAAGGCCAGTGTTCCTTCATTGTTGTGCTTACCTATGGTCAGAGCAGGTATTTGGAGCACCCACAGAGGGTTAAGTATGACAGGGACCTGTTTGCTGGCCCTTTCTGACACAGTGTGGCCTAGTGGCTAGAGCATTGGCCTGGGACTCAAGAGACCTGGGTCTTATTGCCAACTCTGCCACTAGCCTGCTGGATGACCCTGGAAAAATAGCATCACCGCTCTGTGCCTCAGTTTCCCCATCTGTAAAATGGGGTAATGATACTGACCTCCTTTGTAAAGCCCTTTGAGATCTTCTGCTATACAAGAGCTAAATACTATTATTTGTAACTACTGTCACAATTCCAAACAGTTATCAGCAGAATCTAAGGGCTAATGCTGCCAAATGGTTAAAAAAAAAAAAAGAAGAACAAGAACACGAAGGGAGCAAAGTTGCTACATCAAAAAGGCTTTACCAATGCGTGTCCAAAGAGCACACAACCCACTCAGGCAACATCTTCCAAGGGGCTCTGATATTAAAAGAGCAATATTTCCTTCTGCTATTGTTTTTCTTGGTAAAAATGAGTCATTAAACTGCTGGTCATTGTTGGGGAGGGAGCCACTTGATGAGGAAGACACCCTGGCTAAAGGATGGGATTGCAAGTTAGGAGATCTAAATTCCATTCCCAGCCTTGCCATGGATTTGCTGAGTTACTGTGGGAAAGTCACTTGATGTCCCTTTCCCCATCTGTAAAAAAGGGATAACGATTCTAACCTCCCCCACCCACCAACCAGTCTGTCATGAGGTTTAACTCATTCATGTTTTGAGATCTTTAGATGGAAGGAGTTCCATAAGCACCTGATCCAAACCCACTGAATGGTGAGACTCCCATTGATTTCAAGGGGCTTTGGATCAGGCTTTAAATCAGACATACTCAGACCTCAGTGGTTCAGGAGCCAAATTAGTGATCAACATTACCCAAAAGAACCACAGTAGCGTGAAGTCATTGTTTCATTTACTAATATATATATATATATAGTAAAAGCATCCTGAATGGTTAATAATTTAATATCATGTGTTGCAAAGAGCTGCAGGAGACACATGAAAGAACCCCTTGTGGCTTGAGAGCCTCAGTCTGAGTATCACTGCTCTAAATGCAATGTAAAGTTACAGCAAGTAACAAATTCTGGTGGAATGTTTCTCCATCAGAAAATGCAGTGTTGTCGAAAATTAAAACTTGCTGTGGGAACGTGTCAATGTCAAAGTTTCATTTAGAAAAAAAAAGGAAACTAAGTTGATTTTTCATTTCAAAACAGCTTTCACTTTGAGGGTCAGTGTGTATTTTATCAAATTATAATATCACATTTTAAAAGGTTAAAATTGGAACAAAACATTTCAATTTTATCCAAACAGAACATTTCAAATGACCCAAAACAAACTTTTTAAAAAAAAAAAAAAAGTTTCATTTTGTGGAAAATTTTGAAGTGTTTAGTTTTCAGTCCAATTTGGAATGGAAACAAATTTCCCAATGTCAGAATTTCCTGTGGAACAGAAGCTCCAAGTTTCCATCAGCTCTATGTAAAATATTATATAAACACAGCTTCACTTATTTTCCTAAATAGTAGAAATGTAAATAGAGTTGAAAAAATAGCCTTGGAATACCTAAATGCTTTGAAGACATCAATATAAAAACTGCATGCTTTATTTTAAAATGGTATATGTACGAAAATACAGCATCAGCTGAGTACCTCAATAATATTTGATCATCTCTTCTGCTAAACTGTCTCAAACCGTTTTTTCCTGATCAGGTCTCTATTTACACAAGGTGTAATTCTATGATCAGTTCTCACTGGGGAAGGGAACCCCCCCCCCCCCCCCTTCTCTGCAGGATGTTAGGCTGTCCTTGTGCTGTTCATAAAGCATTTGTTCTGTCCCTCCCACATTTAATTGGTTAGATATACAAAGAACACTTCAGGGATTTGAGGACAGTCAAGCAGCTTGGTTTATTGCTGTGCTTAACTAGACTACTCCAAGCATCTGTAGTGGAGTGGGAGACGGGCGATGGATGGAACAGAGACAGAGGCATATTAGTATAATTAATCCTTTCAGATGTATAGAGCAACAGTATTAGCATGGCCTATTAGTAAGGTTCCCTGATGCTCCCATTAAGTCTTTCAAAAATTCCAATTTGCACATGCTCAGTAGAGATTTCTTATATTTTAAATTCCCTGAAGATTCTGTCTACACTGAGCATGCTCCAGCCTGGGGCTGAGCAGGGCTTTCCCAGCAACTGTAGCTCTGAGCTGCTATGTGCTGTGTGCCAGGCTTGGGAACAGACACCTGTACTGATAGCAGGGAGCCTGTGTCTCCTGTGCTATCAATGACCCTCTGATAGGCCCAGGCACCAGAGATGAGGAAACTACTTGATTCAAATGCAAAGGGGACAAGAGCTGGCCTCTGGGAGGCATGGGGAGTAGGGGGAGACCTGGAAACCAGTAGATGCGGGGAGGGATAGCTCAGTGGTTTGAGCATTGACCTGCTAAACCTAGGGTTGTGAGTTCAATCCTTGAGGGGGCCATTTAGGGATCTGGGGCAAAAATTGGGGATTGGTCCTGTTTTGAGTAGGGGGTTGGACTAGATGACCTCCTGAGGTCCCTTCCAACCCTGAGATTCTATGATGAGGAGGGTACTGAGATGGAAAATATAGTATGTGGTCATGTTCTGAAAGACTGTCAGAATGCACACGCACAAGTGGGCGATGAAGGCTGCACAGAAATCCTGAGCTTTGGCATTTCCGAACGTTGGGTGCTTGATTTAGCACCTCAACAATGTTCTTTTAACATAGTTTTTGTGTGTGTGTAATATATATTCATGTTGGAGAAAAATAGGCAAAATATCATACTGCCTCAAAGCATTGCAGCAGGACCCATCCAGGGCCGGTGCAAGGACGTTTCGTGCCCTAGGTGAAACGTCCTTGCACCAGCCCTGCACCCCTCCCCCAGCCAGCCCCCCACCCCCACCCCGCCCGTGGGCCGCGGGAGCTGAGCGTGGAACCGGGAGGCAGGGGGGCGGCTCGACGTGGCTGCCTACCGGCTCCCCGCTCAGTGGCTGAGCTGGGAGGCGGGGGGGGCTCCCCACAGCTGCCTCCTGGCTCCCCACTCAGTGGCTGAGCGGGGACCCAGGAGGCAGCCACCCCCCAAATCCTGGCACCCTAGGCGACCACCTAGGGTCGCCTAGTGCTAGCGCCAGCCCTGGACCCATCCCCTAAATGGAGGGCAGGGACTTTCCCCTCAACTTTTTCCTCCTTTTCCAACAAGCAGCAGTGAGTGAGAAATGAGGGTATGGCTCACTTCCCACGCGCAATTATGGCCTTTGGATTAAGGCATTGTACTGGGATGCAGGAGATCTGAGTGCAATTCCTGGCTCTGCCACCGATTTCCCATCTGACCTTGGACAAGTCCCTTAGTCACTCTGTGCCTCAGTTTCCTATCTCTACATTGGGAATAACACTTCCCCACTGCAGAGAGGGGTGGGGAGGATAAATTCATTCGTGTTTATGAGGTATCCAGATACCGTGATGATGGGCTCCTTATGAGTAGATAGATGGATACGCTACTCAATGGCAGCCCTTATAGCTTCACGATTTTGGCGTGTTAGAGATTTCTGTAAATGCAAATACACGACGACAGCAAGTTCCTCCTTTAATGGTACTCCTACAGAGCTTTAATACAAACAGACCATCAGCTAAAGGAATGTGCATGATTCATGTGGTGTGTTCGCTAACACGGTGGAGCGTTGGAGGCTGTTGAACTAAGTGGATTAAAAACACATGATTAAGTTTCTTAAAATAAGGATCCTACAGTTTGCAGAGTTAGAGGGTGGGGGGCAGTCATAATGTCTATCAGAAACAGGGTTTCTCAAGGTGGATAGCGACATAGGACCTAATAATTCCTTTTATTTGCAAGGATAATTTTTTTGCTATTAGACTAGGATCAGATGGTTTTATAAAAGATGTTGCCAGCGCTTAGTTTTACAGTCACTTTTGCTTCTTTTTCAGGAAGGTGGCCAAAGAACCCAGGACAGCTGAGATGTTTTGCAGTGAGATGTGCCTAGAGCACATGCACTTCAAAGAGGACCAGGTTAAACACACCTAGATGCCAGGGACTTGGGGTAAATAGCACACAGTTGAAAGATATGTATTCAGGGGTCTGGTCTCCCTCCTTTGATAAGAATGTGAAGCTTCTATTAAAGAGACAAGGTGGATGAGGTAATGTCTTTTATTAGACCAATTTCTGTTAGTGGAAGGTACAAGGTACACCACATGTTGCGATAAGCCTGGACCCATGAATCCTGAAAGGTGTGTTGAGGGGGGTATTGCTCATCATAGCAATGGAGATATGTCTGCAGGTTTGTATCTGTTGTTTTAACAGGGTCTGGTGCGGTTTTGAGTTGGTGTGGCCTGGTCTGTGGGGACTTGCTTCTGATGATGAGCTTGGTGAGTTATTTGAAGGCTAGTAAAGGAGGGTTGGGAAAGATTTCTTTCAGGATGTGTTCCCCATCAAATATGGAAGCCAGACTAAACAGTGACATGTACTTCCTGAGCAAATGCCAGAAACAAAACATCTCTCCAGAGGACTTCCATCTATAACCCTCTGACCACTACATCCAGCTCCAAATATGCTGAACTGCTCTGCAGAAGGACCTCAGAAAATCTGAGGAACCATCTCCTGTACCTTACATACTCCAAAATAGACCACCTCAAACAGGAAATCATCACATATTCCCACACACTGGAAGAAAAAAAAAATCAGGAAATCTACCTAGAGCTCATGCAGGAAACCCAAAACAACTATCAAAAACGCCTGCTGACAGCCATTCAACACAACAACAAATAGTGGAACCAACTGCGACTCCACAACCACCAGAACATCCCCTCTGGGAGAAATCAAGACCCCATGACCCACCACACAGACATCACATGACACCCCAACGTCATCAACCTATGAAGACTACCCCTAACCAGAACTGAAGTATCTGTGCTCTCCAAGAGTCAGAACTTCTGCCCCTGCCACAGAACCTGATATCATACTAACATGTGGAGAACTAGAATAATTCTTCAGCTGACTCCTCCTGAAGGAATTCTTTCATAACAAAGACGAAACCACCCACAACCACCTTATCCCCACCAACAGTCATAACAAAAATGAATCATCTGACTGGACACCCGCCCCCTCCTCCAGCAGATGAAACCACACACTGGACCATTGCACAGATTGCTTCAAGGGGGGAAAAGAGACTGTAAAATCCTCAACGAACACACATCCACCACAATCTCTCTACCACCCAGAGGACGGCTATAGTCCCTGAAATCCAACCACAAGACCGTGATCAAACCTGCAGACAAAGGGGGCGCCATCATAGACCTAAGTCATGATGACTAAGTCAATGAGGCTAACAGACATGTCGCTAACACTGCCTACTATAAAGAACTCATAGATGATCCTACACCTCAATTCACACAGAAGTTTAAAGATATAATCAAATCCTTCCCAAAACAGCTCCAAGAAAAACTCTACACCCTCATCCCCCACAAACCCACCTCAGGGATCTTCTGCATGCTTCTCAAGGTACACAAACAAGGGAACCCAGCAGACCCATCATATCTAGCCACAGCACTCTTACTGATGGAATATCAGGACTCATAGAAACCATCCTAAAACCACTTGCCACATACAGGGTCGGCTTCCTCCAGAAATTCTGCCACACTAACAACTCCCTCAGAACAGCACCTTTGCCACAAGGCATGTCACCTCCCTATACACCAATATCCCTTGGGCTCAGGCTCAAGGTGTGGTGGCTGTCCGTAAATTGCAGGCCTAATCCAGTGCTCTCCCACCCCCGCAGGAACTGTTCAAGATAAGTGACACACCAGGTCTTGGCTGAGGTTTTGGAGCGACAAGCTAGGATGATGACTCACTAACAAGATGTCAGCTCCCGCCTCTCCTCTGCTAATGATGCTAGACTCTATGGCCCCCTTATTAAACTTTCAAACAAGCACCTTCGTGCTTTATCCAAGGATACCCCTCATACCTGGGAGGAGCTCCCTGTAAACATTCACATAGCCCCCTCATTGTCCTCCTTCAAATCCCTCCCTAAAAACCTTCTTTGCAGTGATGCCTACAGAAAACTGGACAACTTTTTTTTTCGCTGAGGCCACTGCTTATCCTGATGACCAATGTTGTCTTATTGTTTCTTAGTATTACCCCAAGCTGGCTGTCAATATCCACCCATGGTCTCTCATCGTATACTCAGTTTGTAAACTCTTTGGGGGAGGGGCCGTCTTTTAGTTCTGCGTTTGTACCTAACACAATGGAGTCTGGGTAATAATTAATAAATTAATTAAATAACAGACTCAGAAGCTGGCAGTAACAACAGCTGCACTCATTTTTTAAAAAGCATTTTCATCTTTTGTCTGACCCTAAAATGCCACACAAGTGTCCCAGTTTTCAAGTTTGCAAATACAGTCACTTTAATCAAGAGATGAGAGAGAGAGAGAGAGGCAATTTCAGTCCTACCCTGCTTTCTGCCCTGCTACCCAAATTTCTGCCTACCTCTACCTCCCTGTCAGCAGCGTAACAAAGGACGGAGGCACACACAGCTTTGATGTACGTACGTTAACATTCAGTGCTTTCAGGCTGCAGAGAGACTCCATGCCAAGAACACTGTACTCTGGATTGCTCTGCTAAAATGTCTGAAAGTCAAGGAAGATGATATTTCCATCTCTCCGAAACTGAATACTGGGAACATGCCCACACAGACCTTCTTACAATCTCCAAAATTCAGTTAGCCGCAAGGGATGGGCAGGGGTCAAGCTTTCCCTGGCTTAATAGTAATACTATTGTATATTAACCCCTTCCCTGCTGGTTGTGCACAAATTCTCCTTGGCTAACAAAAAAATAGACATGGCATTCATATGCACAAATACATATTCATTTTTGCAAGGGATGCGATTTTAACTCTGCCAGGTCCCTGCCTCCACAACCGGGGAGGCACAAACCTGCAGCGAAACACAGCACAGCCTCCAGAATGCCATACGTCAGCGTTAATTACTGGATCATACCATATGGGTACCATGTCTGTAGCTGTATGTCAAGAAGTGAAGGGCACTTTGGGTTTCCACCTCTGAAAGTCTCGGGCAGAAGTTTCAAAACATGATTAACGACTGCTGTCTAAAAAATGAAACTGCCACTCTCTTCCATTTTCATGGGTGCTTTAAGGTAGAGTAGTAATTCAGGAGTCAGATAACCAGGTCATTCACCACACGTTTATTTTCTTAGCACTGTGCTTCCACTATTTGGAGAAAGCAGCAAGAAAGGAAAATGGGAGCATTCATTTGCTAAGATGGCTGCTTTTTTAATCGATTCATCTCAGCTGAACACTTCAGACGAATGGTCGACAATTGTGCACCTACGGCCAAGCCTGAAAGCAGGGAAGCAAACTGGTCAAATGAGCTTAGAGCTATCTTTAAATCAGCCAACCATAACAACATAATACTTTAGCAGCCGGGCACCACCGCTTACCAGAAGGTCAGGAATTAATTTTGATCTACAAGTTTGTCACAATGGGACGCGGAGCCTCAGTAATCAATACTGAACTCCCAAATGTTGCACATTAGACAAGGATAATGAGACAACGTTAGGGTAACCTTATACTGTCTGGCAGCACACTTTGGTAGGACAGTTTGCAGCAGCCCAGCTGTCTCAGAGCTCAGGAGCTGCTCGGCTGGTAGAATTTGGACTTTAACAGCAGCTGTTAGTGTTCCACCATGTTTCCCCCTTAGTGCTTGCCTTCGACTTTAACGAGGCATTTTTTGGTGGGTCTCAGCATTGCCTCGTCTTTTACAAATTATGCTTTCGGCTACAAAAATAGCGCAGATGGTAAAATAATCATCATAAATCAGAGAAGAACTCCCCAGAGGAAGAGAGAAATGTCTTTCTTTTCCCCTCCCTATGTAAAAGGGCCTCAGCTTCCATTTGTATATTGCGTTTCTCATCCCAAAGTGCTTTACAAAGTGTGTGGCCATCCTCTACTAGATGCTGCACATCACAAAATACCACTGAATTAGCCATGAAATCCCCGGCACGTAAACATGCACTGATGGGACGCTACCACAGCCTAGCATTAAAAGCAGCCGCATAGAATAGCCACAAGAGAGCGTGGAAAACAAAAAGTGTGGTCACTAGGACAACAGAAGGAGTCACCGTGGCTGACATTTCTTCCTTATAATCCTCCTAAAATATAGCACAAAGCGGGAATATAGGCCTATGCTCAAGGTGCTGGATTAGGGCTTGGAAGAGCTGGGTTCAATTTCTGGCTCTTCCTTTGTGACCTTAGCCTCTCTGTGCAGCAGATCCCCATCTGAAAGAGTGGAGAGAATAATCATTCAAACAAGTCACTGGTCACCGTAATTTGCAATGCAGAAGCAGCTACTAAATACACCGGATGGGGCAAGCCACAAGCCTGGGTTATTTGTGAATAATGGTAGCATGGAAAGGGAACAAGCTGACCCGGGGGTGATGGGGTATAGGAGGGCAGTGCTGTGCAGTGGCCTGGGCTAGGTTGCGACTCTGCAGGAATGCCAATAGAGTCCTCTGCTCTCATGGCCCGGCCACTCCTAATGACAACAGGTCTGGCACATGTTGTAATAATAATAATAAAAGCCTGGCTTGTATATCACACTTTTTATCAGTAGATCTCAAAGCGCTTAACAAAGAAGGTAAACATCATTATTCCCGTTTTACAGATGGGAAACCTGAGGCACAGAGACCGGAAATGACGTGCATAAAGCCATCCAATGGCAGAGCCAAGAATAGAACCCAAGTCTTCTCAGTCCCAGTCCAGTGCTCTATCCACTAGGTAACACTGCCTCCTTTGTAGCATTTTTCCAGTTTAGTTTTCTGTAGAAGTCTTCTCCTTCCATGTTTTCCCTGTGGGAGGGCACTATAAAGTCAGATTTATAAATATATACTGTGTATGTACTATACAAAAAGGGCACATGGTAGTATAAGTACAGAGATCCTAGTGGCATGAACTGGGACCACCTCATCACTAATTCCATCTCCACTGTAGTGCATCCACCTCTGGCATTGAACATGGCAACTGTTTATCAGCATGCAGCAACGCTTTAGAACATTTGAGACACAAAGTGCAGAAAAACACCACCATGAAAAAGAAACTGCAGGAGGAAATTAGAAAGTCAAGAATGCATTTACCAATGTCACCTGGTGTCATATTCTTAAAAGTAGTTAATCTATTCATAGATTCCAGGGCCCAGAGACCATTGTGCTCATCTAACGTGCCTTCCTGAAGGAAACATGCCATACAGCTTCCCCAAAATAATTCCTTTTGAACTAGAACGTATCTTCTAAAAAAATATCCAATCTTGATTTTAAAATGGTCAATGGAGAATCCGCTACAACCCTTAGTTAAAAATGTACCCCTTATTTCCAGTCTAACCTTGTCTAGCTTCAATTTCCAGCCATTGGCTCGAATTCCATAAGACCTAATGACAGCAAGGGTTTAATGGACCCTGGTTTTACGCAGTCACCAATACAACAGGGCCCCTCAACAACATGCAGGGGCGTTTTTTGATTATTGACTAGGAGAAAAAAATGCCCACTATTAGAAAACCTACAACACTTCCTGCATTTTCCCTATCAAAATACTGAGATCGTCTGATTCTGCTTAGCTTAGGAGACCTGATGAGATCACATCCCAAGGTGACATAGCTTTAGGCCAACATAAAGATGCTTTGGGAAGAGTTCACCAGCGCCAACCCTACTTCCTAAAACCATACAGATATTTTCTGAATTTCTGACTTACTATTTTGGGGCAGCTGTTTTTGTTTAGGGTCAAGTTATGTCCGTGTTGCTAATGGTAGTTTTTAAATGCTTAACTGTTTCATATTTCTTTTTCATTTCTTCCCTAGTGACGTGGGATATCATGCGTTACCAAAGGAATTTCATTAATCTTCCAGGTTCGTGTCCGCGATGAAAAGATGCAATCTTTCACAATGAAGCGCCCCGGCTTGTCGCTAGATAGTAGAAAGCTCTGAGTGATACCCAAGAAGGAGACACCCATTACCTCGAACACTCCAGCAGCTGACAAGGACTTTTTGCAAACTCTTTGGCAGAAGAGAGTTTTTATATATTTTTAACTTGGCTCTGAAAATAAGTCACAAAAGAACTAGACTCACTGTTCATTCCTGGGTTAGATGTGCTCCCAAAGCTGTTGGATTTCCCAGTAGCGTGAGACCTGTGCTGACACATTCCAAATGGAGAAATTGTTTCTACCATGTTCTCACTTTTCCCTAATATGTAGTTTTGTGCAATACTTACAGCTCTTTGACAATCAGCATTGCCTGTAGACAGCTCCATCTCACTCCAATCACTCCCTTAGATGTTAACAACCCTGTGATGGCCATCACTGATATTGACAACTCCTAACAAAGCTAGTAGAGTGACAAATCAGTAGGAAATTATGGTGAAGCTGCAGTGATCAGACAGAGCCATAAAAGTTAATTAAGATGTGACAACAGTAAATACACAGGAAAACCATAGGCACCATAGTCAGGTTTTGGTGAGATTTCTTAAGCTGCAGCATAGCCAGAACACTGATATATTTCTTGCAATTCACAGCTCATTTTGCTGGTCTCCAATAGCCTCAACAAATCTGTATCACTAGGTGAATTAGAAGGAATGCAAAGCTACTGCACAGTTGGTAGCATTTTTATTGATTGTATTCGAGTACTTGTCAGATATCTGAATATGGAGAAGATGGTCAAGTTTCCAAATGGAATTTGAATACAGAGAGAGCTGACTTCATCCTGGTATCACGCCTTGAGTGGAAATTTAACATAGTGACTTCTTGACTAAGACCTGAATATGGAAAAGGTCAGTGGGAAAGAAAATATTAACATCTACCTAAACAATATGGGACCCACCTTTTAACTCCAATGAGGGTACGTCTTCACTCTATCAGGGATCAGTTTATTGCGTCTTGTCTAGATGCAATAAATCGATCCCCGAACACGCTCCCCGTCGACTCCAGAACTCCACCGCCACGAGAGGCGGAAGCGGAGTCGATGGGGGAGTGGCAGCGGTTGACTCGCCACCGTCCTCACGGCCAGGTAAGTCAACCTACGATATGCCAACTTCAGCTACACTATTCGCGTAGCTGAAGTTGTGTATCGTAGGTCAACACCCGCCCTAGTGTAGACCAAGCCTAAGTATTTTGGAGGAACACAGTGGAAAAGCAGTAATTATGATGCTAAAATCTCAGGACTGGCTTCTTAGACAGAGATGGATAGGATAAGAGAGGCCAGTCCAGCACCCCCCTTCAGAGCAGATGTGTCTGGTCTTACCTGTTTCCAACTTACCTGTTGCCAACTCTCATGATTTTGTCATGAGCCTCATAATAATTATTGTTTTCCTTAAAGTCCCAGCTCCTAGAGTCAAGTGGAGATGTGATGTTTTCAGCCTTCCTTCTTAAAGAAAAAATAAGTTTCTAACCCCAGTGGCTGTGGAGAAAGCTTAAAAATGTGATCCCAGTGCACCCTACAGTCTCAAAAAGCAGAAGGCAAATAAAAAGAACACCAAATCTATTATTTGTATATAATCTCATTATTTTTACATAATCTCATGATTTTTGATGAGTCTGACTCATGATTTTTGAACCTTTGGGACTGGCAATATGATTGTTTCTCTGCATCAATTCAGTCATCACAAGGCAGTTCCCAATGGTTCCCTTTTCAGTGTTACATCCAGTCCACATTTCAAACAATGGTGCTTCCACTGGGAAACTATTTGACACTCTTCACAGATATCATCAGATTTTGAGTTTTTTGGGTTTTTTCTGCTGTTCCACCCAGTTTCTCTTTTTTATATTTTATTTCTGGATCTACCATCTCCCCACCCCAAAACTTGCAAATAGCTGCAGACTCTTAACCTACCTTCTCTTCATCCTCTGCCTTAGCTGTGGCTTAGCTAAGCTATATACAGATCTATCCAACTATTAACCCTTCCACATAAATCGGTCCCATCAATCTCCATGTGATAGGTGCCCTTCTCTGAACGTCCTTCTCACTTATAATATATTTCTAGTGATGAGATGCCCAGAAGAGAACACAATCCAGGTGTGATCATACTAGAGCTGCAGAGAGGTGGACTAGTAACCCCTATGCTCCATGACATTAGGTATTTGCATGCAACGCCCATCGCTGCACTGGCCTATTTTGCTGCCATACCATATTAAATTTATACCTAATTTGCTCTCCCCTAGGTCTCTAGTAGTACAACTTCTTTCCAGGTTTCTCCTTCTCAGTTGATTTGAATTAATCAGATGAATTTGTTTGCATTTTTCCTTATTAAGCTTTATTGTTATTTTCTACCCATTTTTCTTGGTCCTTCTACACCATTTTTCTGTATCCAATGGTATTTGCAATGCCTCCCAGTTTAGTATCATCTGTAAGTTTAATGAATGTGCTTTTTACTCCCTCTTTTAGATCTTTTATGAAAACGGTATATGAGACCAGGTCTAACGCTGATACCAGCAGTAACCCACTAGATACTTCCCACTCACCAATTTGGAATATTCCCTTTCATTTATGACCTTTAAGCTAGTTTTCAATTCATATGAGCG
The DNA here is from genome assembly GCA_033296515.1 of Macrochelys suwanniensis. NCBI lineage: Eukaryota > Metazoa > Chordata > Testudines > Chelydridae > Macrochelys > Macrochelys suwanniensis. The sequence goes on along the minus strand of CM065781.1, from coordinate 12,150,589 downwards.
TTCATATCCAAGCCAGTTTGAATTAATGTTACGGATGGGATTTCACGAGGCCCTGTATTATATTTGGCTTGCAGTAGCGCATATGTTATGACCCATGACAGATTTCATTGTGGGCTTGAAATTCCATAGCAGAGATATTGCTGAAGACCTGAAATCCTAATTGCTTCCTGAATAAAGTGGAAATTCCCCCCACAGCCCTCCGGCTTATTGACATTCAATATTTTGATGAGAAAAAGTTAACGAATTCCTGAGAGAACTGTGTCAGGTAATGGTTACAAGTGCCAAAATTCACACTCATTTTTATTGTTGTTATTAATATATATTTTCTAATAGCACCCAGACAGCCTGGTCAGGAGATAGGGTTCCCAGGAGTCCAATTTTAGACCAGAACGCCCAATCGAAAAGGGGGGGGAATAGCTCAGTGGTTTGAGCATCGGCCTGCTAAGCCCAGGGTTGTGAGTTCAATCCTTGAGGGGGCCATTTAGGGATCTGGGGCAAAAATTGGGGATTGGTCCTGCTTTGAGCAGGGGGTTGGACTAGATGACCTCCTAAGGTCCCTTCCAACCCTGAGATTCTATGAAAAGGGACCTTGTTGGCTCTGGTCAGCACCACTGACGGGGCCGTTAAAAGTCCAGTCAGTGGCGTAGCAGAGCTAAGGAAGGCTCCCTGCCTGCCCTGGCTCCGCGCAGCTCCTGGAAGCAGCTGCCATGTTCCTGAGGCCCCTAGGCGCAGTGGCAATCAAGGAAGATCCACATGCTGCCCCCACTTCCAGTTCCTGGCCAATGGGAGCTGTGGGGGCGGTGCCTGCGGACGCAGGCAGCGCGCACCGTGCAGAGCCACCTGGCCGTACCTCCACCTAGGGGCCGGACATGGCAGCCGCTTCCAGGAGCGACGTGGAGTCAGGGCTGGCAGGCACTGGCAGCCTGCCTTAGCCCTGCCGCAACACCAACCAAGAGCGGCCTGAGGTAAGCGCCACCCGGCTGGAGCCCAAACCCTCTGCCCCAGGTCGGAACCCCGTCCCGGAGCCCGCACCCCATCCCTGCACTCCAATCCCCTACCTCAGACATCAGCCCCCTCCTGCACGCAAACTCCCTCCCAGAGCCCACACCCCGTACTCCAATCCTCTGCCCCAGCCCTGAGCGCCCTCCTGCCATCCCAAACCCCTCATTCCCAGCCCCACCCCATAGCCTGCACATCCAGCCAGAGCCCTCACCCCTTCACACACCCCAAACCCCTGCCCCAGCCCAGTGAAAGTAAGTGAGGGTGGGGGAAAGCAAGCGACAGAGGAAGGGGGGCTCGAATGAGTGGAGGGTGGGGCCCCAGGGAAGGGGCGGGGCAGGGGGCGGGGCATGGGTGTTCAGTTTTGTGCAATTAGAAAGTTGGCAACCCTATCAGCAGATAGGCCTCTTTGTGTTCAGTGCTGTACAAACACAGACAAAGTTCCTGCCTAAATGATTTGTGGTTTTTGCTTAAAATGGAACCAGGCTGCATTTTGTTCTTGTGTGATACTGACAGACCCAGTGGGCAACAGAAGTTAGCAAGAATCTTGGTTTGGATTTGCCTAAAGCTAGTTTCTATTGTCAGGATAAACCAGAGGTCGATACTAGGCTGTGTAGTCATAGGCACATCACTGGGAAGCATTCTGCTAGCACTTGATGTGAAATGACTTCAGCGTCTCAGGGCTTATCTACGCTACCACGCGGGGTCGATCTAGTATACGCAACTTCAGCTACGTGAATAGCGTAGCTGAAGTCGACATACTTAGATCTACTCACCCCGGTGTCTTCACTGCGGTAAGTCAACAGCTGACGCTCTCCTGTCAACTCTGCCTGCGCCTCATGGCCTGGTGGAGTACCGGAGTCGACGGGAGAGCGCTCAGCGGTTGATTTATTGCTTCTAGACTAGACGCGATAAATCGACCCCCGCTGGATCGATCGCCACCCGCCGATCCGGCAGGTAATGTAGACAAGCCCTAACACTGGCGAGTGGCTGAAGGAGCATGAAAGGATAGCAAGAGCTGGAGGCGGAGAGAGGGGTTTAGGGCATTAGAGAAACACCAGACACCTTTGCCAAATCTATAGCTCTGTAATACAGTGATTAAAAGATGGAGAAGAATGTACCGTAAAAGAAAATCGGCACTCACCATTCTAATTAGATTTAAAATGTTGCTGAATATGGTAATCAGAAAAACGTCACAGAGCAGTGGCAAGTAGCCATAGGGAACATTGCTCAGGCTGTTTGAAACTGGCTGCGTCTCTAGAATGGCCATCTTTCAAAATAGCTGTTTAATAAAGCACCCAGGCCAGGCTTTCTCCTCCTTTCTGCAAGGCAGACAAGCTGCATTATTACACAGGTGACAGTGATTGGTTCTGCTGCCTTAATCCAAAGGTACGTCATTATCACCTGAGGCTGCAGATACTGACAAAGGGAAATGCTGCCTGGTGCAGTGTAATCTTACATGTTGTGAATAGCAAAAAAACCTCATGCTTAGGCTGTGCTCGACATGCCTTTTTTTTTTAATTTGTTTGTTTTCTTGCTATGGAAGACAATCTGACTGTGGGCAGATTAATACTATTCTCTATTTGTCAGCACCAAAGGTTCCTTAGCGTGAACAATGACTGATTTAAACTGACAGTAGTATTACCAGTGGTGGTGTAGCCATACTGGTCCCAGGATATTAGAGAGAGCTCCGAATAGCGCTATGAAGCTCTAAAGCTTGTCTTTCTCACCAACAGAAATTGGTCCAATAAAAGATATTACCTCACCCACCTTGTCTCAGTAGTATTATCAAGCAGTGCTCAAGTTTTGGGGTGGAGGAAATGATATAACACCCCAAAAGGCGGGTAGTTCAACTCTCCCCCACACCTGTTGGTAGCTACCTTCTTTCCCCCCCAACTGGCCCTGAAATCAGCAGCACAAAACTGGGTTATGACTACAGCTGGATGGAAAACAGCTTTTCCATCCTGCGAATATTTTAAAGAGTTTGAAATATTTTCCTGTCTCAAACTGGGGCGAAAGAGCTGAAATCTCAAAGATGCTCACAAACTGAAAATTTACTATATATTTTTTTCTCATTGGGGGTCATTTGAAACATTTTATTTTGATCATTTCAAAATGTTTCAATTTCAACCTTTGTCCTCTTTTTTAACCTTTTTCTTCAGTCGAACTAGCTTACATTTCAAAATGAAGAGTCAGTTCAAAATGGGAACAAGAAATTTGTCATTTTGAAAATGTTTAAACATTTTTCTCTTGACATTTTTTCGAGTTGGGAAATTTCTCGAGCCCGACCTTGTTTTGTGAATAGTTTTGGTTTTGTTGAATCGGCATTTTTGATGAAAAAACAATCGAAAAATTCCCAACAGGCTCTAGTTATAAACATGATAGCCTATAACCCCTCTTCCGAGCACTGTTTCCAAGGTGGTTTGCGCCTAATGAGAGCAAAGCCAAGAACATTGGCCCCGCCCACCTGGACTTTGCTTCTGTTTTAAAACCACCGTGGACAGTGAAAAGTTTTATCATGAGGAAACCTTATTATAAAAATATAGTTAATGGTATATTATTGCTGCTGCCGCCAATGAGTTCTCTTCAGCAGAAACAAGCCCATGCATTTTCAGAGGTGAAACTCGCATTGACTTCAATAGGATCAGGATTTCACCCATGAACTCCAGGCAAAGCCAGCTACAGAATAGTTAGAGCACTCCCTGCTGGCTGCTTCGCACAGCAGCAATCTTGAACCCCATAGGTTAAATGAGGTCAATAACTTTGCCCCGAGAATAGAGAGAGGCCATTCTTCAATGGACGAGATGAGGGAAAGCAGGGCGGGTGAGTGATGATCTCAGATGGAAGGAGCAGGCTACTGCTGTTCTTTCTCAAACGGTTATAAATTCCCACCGAGCGAAAGAAAAACAAAGGGAGACCAGGAGGAATGCAGCACTGGCAGCTTTTCATCATAACACCACAGACTAAAAGGCAGCAATAAACAATAAATCTCATCGTAGGAGAGTTCAAGCATTCTCTGATTTTCAGCCTCACCAAAAGTTGGTGAGAAAGAACATTAGGTCGAAAAATTAATAGACCACCATCCTTGTGCTGCAATCTAAATCTCATCTATCATTCAGGGCATATCACTATAAATTACAGTGACTCTCAATGCATGCTGCTACTTTACTGCCCATCACCTATGCTCAATATTGAACAGTTATGTCCCTCAGTCTAGTAGAGTTATTGATTCAAGGCATGGACACTGCAGATTACATTATCCCTTGTTAAAGCCCTTCAGACAACCCAAGAATGGATCTCCTAGGCAGTAGGCATTTCTATGGGAAGATTTGAAAGCTTAGCTGACATCTGCACAGATCCTTTTTGTGCTCTGCTTGTCCATTTGATCACATGGGTGTGGGTGTAATTTCCAGTAGAATTAACTGAAATTACATACAAAAATTCCCCCAAAAGAATGAGAGGAGAATATTGCCCCAAATTATGTTAATGCTTCATTCAAGCCACAGACTGCATGCATACTTCATACATGATCCCTAAACATAACAGAATTCAAATCATCAGTACAAAGCTAATGAAAGTGAGCAGGGCCGGTGCAAGGAAGTTTCGCGCCCTAGGCAAAACTTCCTTTCACCAACCCTGCTCCGCCCCCCCCAATGCCACCCCCCCAGCCAGCTCCCCCGCCTGCGGGAGCTCTGCCCCCCCTCCACCCACGGGCCGCGGGAGCTGAGCAGGGAGCTGGGGGGCGGCTCGCCGTGGCTGCCCCCGGCTCGCCGCTCGGGGGGGCAGTGAGGCGGCTCCCCACTCAGGCGCTGAGGGGGGCACAGCAAGGCAGGGGGCTTGCCGCAGCTGCCCCGGGACAGCGGGGCGACTCCCCGCTCAGGCACTGAGTGGGGAGACAAGGGGAAGCTGCGGCAAGCCGCCCCTTGTCTCCCCACTCAGCAGCTCAGCCGCTGAGCGGGGAGGCAGCGGGCAGCTGCCCGCCGCCCCCCAAATCTTGGCGCCCAAGGCAACCGCCTAGGGTCGCCTAGTGGGCGCGCCGGCCTTGAAAATGAGAGATGGTAAATCTATTTGAAATCTGAATTTCACTCATTTCAAACTCTCTGTATCTATGCTGCAGCCAGTTATGTTGTTTTCCTATGGTGCCATATGTCGTAATTTGCTTGCCAACTCCTTTCATATTTCCACAGATCACAGGCCCCATGTGTAAATTGATCTTCTCCATGGACGCCACACGTGGGTTTTAAGTTGGCAGGGCAGCTTACCAACTAGGTGGTTTGGGTTTGAGCTCTGGATTTCAAGCCAGTTCTTGTAGCGACTTGCTTTGCTTTTGAATTTGCCCTGCAAATCCCTGGGTTCCACAGCCACAGAGAAAGCTGCCCATTCTGAGGATCTAACACACCAGTATCTCCACTGACTGCAGAATGCCAGGTTTGCTTGTTCTGGTCTGCACAAAAATCTAATCTGCCACACCTCAGCAAGCACAAACCCGCTCTCATTAATGGAGAGTTATTTTTAAATCCTAATTTTCTTGGACCTGGTTCTAACTACAAGTTATTTTTAAATGCAAGAAATAAGCACATTTCGCATGCCAATCACAACACCCAGTTAGGATCTGAAATATCACTGAATTGTACTGTAGGGCTTATGCAAACTAGAGCCAGATTCAATAACGGCTGTCCAGTTTCTGCACTGCTCAAGGTTACATACACTGAAAAATACATTTTTTAAGAGCTCGTGTTGCCTTGAAGGAGCTTCTGGAGCATGAAAGGTGGAGCAGGATTTTTTCCTGTGGGTCTGCCCAGGAAGAGGTCCATCACCATGGTATCCAAGCCCCTCACATACATTAGGGTATTTATTCTCCCAACAGCCTTTGATGTAGGGAAATATTATTATCCCTGTTTTAAAGGAGGGGAACTATGCCTAAGCTCACACAGAGATTCCGGGGTAGAATCTATATCTCCTGAGACCTAGCCCAGTGCTTTAATCATAAAAAAAATCATAATTCACCATATTCCAAAGAGTGAACAAATATAATATAAATTGATCATATTGATAGTTGATTTATAGTACGGTACAACAGTGGTATTATTTTTACTTATTCAGCCCAAAGAGGTGCATTATATGGCAACTAACGTTCAAACCTAGTTTAAGTCAAGCTGAAGTTAATCTGCCCTAACTTTATTCCATAGTCATAAATTCACAGACCATTATGATCATCTAGTGTGACCTCCTGCGTGACATATAGAACCTCACCCAGTAATTTCTGCATCAAGCCCATAACTTCCGGTGGAGCTGGAGTTTATCTTCTTGAAAGACATCTCGTCTTGACTTAAAGACTTCAAGTGATGGAGCATCCACCCCCACCCCCCCAAGGTAAGTTGTTCCAGTTGTTAATTACCCACACTGTTAAAACTTACTCTGCATTTGTTTAGCTTCAGCTGCCAATCAGTGGATCTCGTTATGATACTTCCTGCTAGATTAAGGCACCTTCTAACTCTCAGAAATCTCTTGTCCTGTAGGTACTTGTAGATCATGATGCAGTCACCTATTAACCTACTCATCGATAAACTACATTGATTGAGCTTCTTTGTAATAAACATACTTCATAGTTAAACCAGGCTGACGTAGTTTTGCATGTACAGTTTACTCTGATTTCAGGGGTGACAGAAGAACAGCAGCTTTATTCTTAAAAACAATTCTTATGCTACCACTACATTTTGTTGAGGATAAATGCACAATCTCTAGTTGTTCTTAGGCAGCTGTACCAATGCATTTAACTGTACTTCAGAGAAAGGAATTCATCAGAGAAGAAACCTTTCTAAAAACCATGGTAGATGCCTCGGAAACAACACAAAGAGGAACCAGCTCCGGGAAAGTGCTTGAATGATTTAGCATCTCTACAAATTAAAAGCCAGTAAAAATAGCAATTACTAATGACAGACCAGCAATTTACTCTTCTATTCATCCACCTCATCATAGATATATGGTTGCATCCTTGTGACTTATCTACACCAGCTCCATTTATACTGTAATATATGGCTGTTATTGCATTATCGCTTTTTTTTTTTAAAAGGACATCCGTTTTATTTGCAGTTGAATGCAATGAAAAATGCGCTGAAAGAGAAGGATCTAAATAAAATAAAATTAGAGAAATAAGAGAAGAAATGCTTCAAAAGCCAAATAAACATAGCTTGTCAAAAGGAAGGTTTATGGGGGGGCTGCGTTTTGGAGGCTTTTTTGTGCCTGCTGGACCAATTTTTCATACATCTGGAAAGACGTATTAATCACTTTGGGTCCAGTAGAGAGAGTTATTGCATGTTTTCCTTAGGGCAAGGAAGTTTACTTTAATCAAATGGAATTTAAGTCCCTTGCTACTCCACCTACAGATGGCTGGATTGCTGAACTTTATCCACTGGTGGCTTTGAAAAGACTGTTTGTTCAAGATACATCTTAATTTATAATCCCACAAAAGTGTGTCCCAATTTGATAACACCATGGGCATGTCTACACTACAAATGTAAGTCGACTTCAGTTAAGTCGACATCCAGTCGCCGCAGTAATTAAGTCGATACATAGTGCGTATCCACACCACACTCCTTGTGTTGGTGGAGCGTGTCCTCACTAGCATCGCTTGCATGGATGCAGAGAGCACTGCAATGTGGGTAGGTATCCTACAGTGCAACTTGCCGCACGGGGTTTTGGGAAGAATATAAGAACATGTGACCCAAAATTATTACTTGAAACAGCATACTCACCAGAGGTTCCTTCCCTGGCATCATGCTCGGCCACGATGCTGTTCTGAGACGGGCTGGTCTGCTCCAGGGTTACGAACAGCTCCTGTCTCTCTGGGATAATGGATCCCCCGCTAGCCTGTTTCCCATTCGCCTCCTCCTCTTCCTCGTCCAAGACCGCCTCCTTAGTGTTGCCTGCACTGGCCCAGGACTCCAACTCCTCAGAGCAATTCAGGCTGCTCTTGGGGGTCATGGTGGGGTCGCCACTGAGAATGGCATCTAGCTCCTTGTAGAAGCGGCATGCCTGTGGTGCTGCACCAGAGCAACTGTTCACCTCCCTTGCCTTCTGGTACACCTGCCACTGTTCCTTGATTTTCATGCGGAACTGCGGTGTGTCCCTGGTATAGCCCTTCTCCCCACGCAATCTGTTTGTAGATGTCTACATTTCTATGGCTGGACTGAAGCTATGCCTGCACAGCCTCTTCTCCCCACAGACCAAGAAGATCCACTACCTACCGTGAACTCCAGGCTGGAGCACGTCTGGAGCCTGGAGCTGCCATGTTCAGCCGTGCAGGCGAGCTCTCCACACCAAAAAAAACAGGAGATGGAAATTCAAAAGTTCCCAGCCCTTTAGCAGGGGAGGGGCTGTTTCCTGTGGACCAGGCTGCTGTGCAGCAGAGTTGAAAACATTTACCAGAGCAGCGACAGCTGAACATTGTGGGACACCTCCTGGAGGCCAGTTAGGTTGACATAAGCAACTCAATGTCTACATTGCCTCTAAGTTAACCTAACAAGGTCGAATTAAGCACTACGTGTCGCATGGAGGTGGAGTATTAAGTCAACATAGCAGGCAAGTTACATCAGCGGGAGGGACCTGGTAGTGTAGACACAGACATTATTAGGTCGAAATAAGACAGCTTACGTAACTCTGTAGTGTAGACAAGGCCTATGTGAAGTGACCTACTGTCCCATGGCTTAGTTACCACAATTAGCACTCGGCCTATAGTTTCAAGTTAATGAGTGTACTTGTTCCTGTCTTCTCTTCCTCTCCTCATCAAAGGCAGTTTTAGAGATGTAAAAGATTATTATTATTATACTTATTTCAGTAGTGCCTAGGGGACATCCAAGAACCCATTGTGCTAGGCACTGTACTGACACAGAATAAGAGACAACACCTGATCCTAGGAATTTATGGTCTAAATTAACAAGAGGGACAAAGAGAAGCGGGACAGGGTAGAACATACCAGCAGAGTGAATCACGTGATGGTCTGCAAACATCACATTAGTGCTATGAATTTTGTGCGTGTGGTTTTTCTTGTAATCCTTTGGGTGGGGTTTTGTTTGGAGGGGATTAGCTCAACAGAGAGACAAAGACAGGATAGAGGAATATGAGCAAGGTGGCGGGAGGGGGTTGGAGTGAATAGTCAATCAGCGTAGGGGAAAGAATATTGTCATGCATGATGCACTCCCCTCATCAACCAGTCAAGTTGCAAACGCATGATGGAATTCACCATAGTAAGCCAATCAGCATGACAGAGATGCCCAGAACCCAGCAGAGCCCTGAACCTGGTGCTAAAGGCACAACAAGCTCTTGATCTAGTCATATACTGTAAGCTCTTTGGGGCTGTGACAAGGTTGGACTCATCCCTGCGGCACCTCCTGCTGGTTGTCGTCGGGAATTAGCTCACCAGCCTCTGGAACGCCATCTGCAGGCCGGTGATCCACCTGACTGCTCTCTGGCCCTGTGTCCCTCCCAGGACCCAGTGCCCCTTTAACTACGGTGCTGCCCCCTGGCAGTACCCCCTCCGCCTTATTCTCAGGGTCTCCCTCTCCCAGGGGAACCCCCACCCACTATCCCCACTTCGCCTCAGTCATAGGCTACTGCCAGTCACCATCAAGCCCCCGCTCACTGGGGCGGACTGCAGTATCAGCCACTCATCACAGGCAAAGGGGACCTGCTGCCTATGCCTACCCATGGGCTGCCCCTGCAACCCCAGTATCTATCTTGGCCTTACCAGGCCTGCAGCCTGGGGTTTTCTCAGGCCGGAGCTCCCCAGCTCCCTTAGCCTTTCCCCAGCCCTGCTCCACTTCAGGTACCCTGCTTAGCTCCTAGCAGCCAGGCCCTTCTCCCTCTACAGGCAGAGGAAGACTCCTGCTCCAGGCCCACTGCCCTGTTATAAGGGCCAGCTGGGCCCAGATTAAACTAGCCACAGGTGTGACTGCTTTGCCAATCAGCCTAGCTTCCATCCTCAGCCCACTCCCAGGGCTGTTTCCAGCCCCTCAGAGCCTGAGTGGGGTGCCACCCGGCTACAGGGGCAAGGAATGAATCTTCCTATGATAAACCTCTGCGAACAGCACTGTATAAAACTGCCTTATGGAATGAGCTGCCTGAAATGAGGTAGCGCTAACAAGGGCCAGTTATACTGTCCCACCTTTGCCAAAATACCTAGCAGCATGGTAGCTGCTGGGGTCTCTTTCTCCTCTTTAGCAGAAATTGGTTCTTTTCTGTGGTGTGAAGAGGGAAAAGACCCTTTGCATGTGGGAGCAAAGAGGAACGTGGGAAGAGAAGATGGATCCTGAGGGAAAGAGGTGGGGTTTCAATGCACAGCATACGGAGAAGCGGGGAGTTTGGAGGAAAGTGGGGAAGAAGCAGGGAAGCACCTGAGGAAAGGAGACCTCTGACATACCTGAATAAAGATGACCTGGAGTGACACCTGAGCCATTAGCAGAAGCAAGGAAAAGTTAGGGAGTGCAGAGAAGACTATTGATGGCCAGGGAGCTCCATGAGGGGGAGATTGGTATCAACCATGAAATGGGACCCACCCACCCCATGTGTTTCTCCCCAGGCCTTTGGAATCTGACGTAACCAGCTCTATCCCTCTTTGTCACCCTTTCCTTAATAGAATGATGAGTGGGATTGGAGAAACAGGGTCAAGTTTCAGGAGGGATTTAATTGGGTGTGGCACCAAAGGCCTCAGAAATGTAAGCAGAGGCCAAGCAGCTCCCCAACTGCCGAACATTCAGCATGTACCATTGACCACTCAGCACAAAGATCTGTCTCCTACAACTCTGCCTTCCTGCTGCATCACTAATGAACCATCTCCCACATCCTATGTCCACATTTGCTACCTTTGACACAAATTCTTGAACTGACTTAAATCTAACAAACACTTTAGTTTAAAGAGCAACAAAGAGGAGGAAAACTATAACTTTACAGCGTATGGCTGTCAAAATGAAAGGCCAGTACAGACTATGTCAGACATAATAACCCGGTACCATTTCTGACATTTACTTTCATGCAGAAGCTGCAGTACTGTTTAATATTTGTTTTCACTACTGGGACTGAAGCAAGAATATTCAGGTAACCGGCTCTTCACCTCTGCTAAGCCTTTTCCACTAACGGACAGTTCCACTTCTGCAGCAGAAGAGATGGATTTTGTTCAACATTATCCAATGCTGTAGTGTCAAGGCAATGTAAGAAGATATAGTCTACAAGGTATTTGTAAACTGTCTGGAAACTATCAGATTGTTTTCGAGACTCAAAATCCAACCATCCGTCCTGTCTTCTGCAGGACAGGCTTCACGGTATAACCTTCAACTTGCCAAGGCTCAAAGGAGGGCCGCAATGTGCAACAAAGATCCCAAATGAACTCAATGAATTTATTCATGCAAGAAACTCCCAATGTTCCTTCCTTTGGGGTACATGACTCTTTCTAAACCCCAGGTTTGCAACTCTTTGTTTCGGACTTAAATCACTTCCCACAAAAAAGGGGAAGGGAGCACCAAATGTAGGGAGCTTTGAGACTGAAATAAGTAAGGTCCCTTGAAACGAGGACCAGTCCAGAGGCGTGCTGCAGAGCTCTGTCTCGGTAGTAGCATAAATTTACCAATCACCAATAGCTTAACCAAAGAAGACTCCATCAACCACTGCTATGCTTTGCTGCTGTTACTTATTAGATGAATTTGTGCTTGTTTCTCTGTTTGAGTGCTCCCCTTCCCCATCTAACAGCCTGGATAGTCTTCTGCCCTGTCACTGTGCGAAAGCTGGCATGAAAAAGTGGGGTTTTGCATTGTAATCTGACCTGGTAAGGACTGGGTTCACCCTGATCTGTTGAAGTAATGAGTCCCATAGGCATTGCTCAAACCCCCACAACACACTGAAAACCCCATAAAAGTTGATTAGTTTAACCCTGGACCTCAGCAGTTCTGTTGCCCCCCAATAATCACAGCTGAACTGGTGGATGGGTGGTGGAGAGAGGCCGTGTCAGGGCCTCGTAGAGTAAGATCAAGAGTTTGCATTTGATCCAGAATGAGATGGGGGCCTGTGGCGGTCACAGGGCATCAATACGATTTGCTCTCATTGGTCTTTCTCGCTTACAAAACTGTTCTATGTTCCAGAAGTCTTCCAGAGACGGTCAACTCCAGTTAGATGGAGTTGCTATGGTTGATTCTGTAGGATGTAGGTGATGAAAGTGGGGATTACAGTGGCTTGGAGCTCATGCGAGAGGAATGGATTTCCATCACAGAGGACTGAGGGTGGGGTGAGGAAATCTAACTTTTTAAATAATTCATCTATATCCTCCAGAGATGACTGAGTGTGGGTTCATGAGTGCTCCCAACAACAATTTCAAAAGCAAAACTAGAATTTTCTCCTGCTATATTACCTAAGAGTACTTAGGGGAATAGCTACATTATACTCAGACATATGTGCAAAAATATACAATTTTTATACAAGCTGGCTTATTAGTGCCCGACAACAGAGATCTGCCACAGCTGAGTCAACACCCTTCAAAGGAATTAAAATTGATTACATGTCACTGGCTAAATTAGCCCTTTTTAAAATACACTTGGAGCACCTGGCCTATTAGAGCACTGTAATTTTGATATAAAAAGCAGTCTGGTGTGCATATGCCTCAATGCTATGGAATCAGCAACAGCTCAGAACTAGGGACCAATCAGAACCAAATTTCTACTATTTACATATGGAGCTATTATTACTCTCAGTCTATAATAGCAGCAAGAGGCAGCCTAAGGTTTGATTAAGAAATGGACAGAAGGTCATCCAATAACATGAAAAGTATCACACTGGTCTTCCATTACCTGAACCAGGACAATTTCCCTTTGGCCCACGTTACTCCAGAGGGAGTAAAGCATGTGTATATTTCAAAAGATGAAATCCCTTTTTAATGAGAGAACACGATGCAGAGACTATAGCTGAAATCATAGATGTGTAGGACTGGAAGGGACCTCAGTAGGTCATCTAGTCCAGTCTCCTGCACTTAAGGCAGGACTAAGAAATAACAGACCATCCCTGAGAGGTGTTTGTTTAACTTATTCTTAAAAATCTCCACCAACAGAGATTCCACAATCTCTCTAGGCAATTTGTTCCAGTCCTTAACTACCCTGACAGTTAGGAAGTTTTCCCTAATGTCCAACCTAAACCCTTCTTGTTGCAATTTAAGCCCATTGCTTCTTGTCCTATCCTCAGAAGTTAACGAGAACAATTTTTCACCCTCTTCCTTGTAACAACCTTTTATGTACTTAAAAACTGTTAGTCTCCCCTCAGTATTCTCTTCTCCAGACTAAACAAACCCAATTGTTGCAATCTTTTCACATAGGTCATGTTTTCTAGACTTTTAATCATTTTTGTTGCTCTGGACTTTCTCCCGTTTGTCCACATCTTTCCAGGACTGGACACAATACTCCAGCTGAGGCCTTATCAAACAATTCCATTAGAATTGCACACCCTAGGACACCACTGCATTTTCACCCCCTCTGCCGTGTTTGCAGAATGGTTTGAAGTCAATCAGATACAATACACATACACACAGAGCTCCGCCAGTTCCTTCAGCCCAGTAAATTGTCTAGTTTAATGATTTTAAAGGGGCCCTCAGCCAAACTACCTTGTAATGAGACTACATCCATCCCCCTCTCAGCTCACACTCTGACACCAGCGCGACACACGCTGTAGCTTCTGTTACAAATGAAACCTATGGCCATGGTTTATAAAGTGATTTATTCTGTTGTTTTCTCTTAGCAAACGCTAAGCAAATCGGATTTGTCAACCGCCATCTATTAAACCATTCAGGAAGAAGGAGGATTTAACACCTGCTTCGAATCATCTATCACTAGAAAGGGTCAATTTTTACGTAATTAAGACAAAGCACTCCTGCTGCCAAGAGCACTCAGCATGAGATCCAGATCCTTCCAGGGGCATCATTTCAGAAAAATCCAGGGGGCAGCAAAGTTGTGTCAGCATATAGACCATTATATGATTATATTATCTCCTGCAAAGTCAAGGGGATCAAAAAGTGTAAGACAAAATGGAGCATATAGGCCTATAAAAAGTCTGGGGGAGGCAAACCTAGGTCTGCTAGGCTGGAGCTCAGCTCTTCTCAGTGGGGGCAGATGACAGAACAGGGAGCAATGGTCTCAAGTTGCAATGGGGGAGGTCTAGGTGGGATATTAGGAAACACTATTTCACTAGGTGGGTGGTGAAGCACTGGAATGGGTTACCTAGGGAGGTGGTGGAATCTCCATCCTTAGAGGTTTTTAAGGCCCGGCTTGACAAAGCCCTGGCTGGGATGATTTAGTTGGTGTTGGTCCTGCTTTGAGCAGGGGGTTGGACTAGATGACCTCTTGAGGTCTCTTCCAAACCTAATCTTCTATGATTCTATGGGGGGAGGGAACTGCCCCCCCAGCCCCATAGCAAATGAATCCTTCCCTCAGAATTCTCTCTTGGACGGCTGTGAAAGAGTAGGACTTCAGCTAAAACAAACAGGTGTTTGTGAGAGGAAGGATGGCCACCCAGGCCATCCCAGCCTGGACTCTGTGGAAGCCCCTTTGGCACATCTGGGGAAGAATGGCTGGATAGGGAATGACATGGATACCCATTCACTCGTGGCATAGAGAGCTGGCTGGAAAATTCTTCCTCATGGAGAATGTTAATGTCTTGTAGGAAACAAAAAACAAAAAAGCTGAAAAATTGTTATCTGAAAGTTGCAAACAAATTTCATTTTTCCGATAGAAAAAATTACATTTTTGAGGAGAGCAGGCACTCTCCACTAAAGTAAAGAAAAAAGTTTTGATGGGAAATTTTCAATCCCCATTCCCCACTGGCAACACCCTCCAAACCTGTGGGGAATTCTGACCCTGTTGATACCATAGCGGAGCTCCTCCCCTGAGCTCTGAAACTCAGCTCCTTAGGAACCGTGGGCATACAAGGGCAGAGAGCCAATGGGAGCATGTTCTACCAGGGAAGGGAGCTATGAGGGTCGGGAAAGGGGGCCTGAAGGGTCATGGGGAGGCAGTGGGCCTGCATGTAGATGCCCTGAGGTTTGGGGGATTTCTGTGTGACTCTTAGAGTATTCTCAAGGTTGAGAGGACCTTGCTCACTGACCAATGCTGGGTATGCCTGGCCCATGAGAGGAAATGGCAGGGAATTAAATTCAGTAAGTTCCCTGGCCCTTCTGTTGCATTCTCCCCATTCACAGCATGACATGGCCCCCATTCAGGATGGCCATCCTACAATAACATTGCAGTTGCTAACTAAATACCGGAATCAAGAAAAGCAATTCATGAAACTCATTTAGACGTTAGTAACAAAAGGGACATAGGTGGATTAAGAGTCACTGGAATGTAGCTGCAGACAAATGTTGCAGGTAGTTCAGAAAGTGGTACCTCCTCCATCACAACTTTCCTCCTCTCCTGATTCCTTAATCACTCCTCCACCATTGTATTTCTTAACCCTAAACCACTCATTTCTTGGATTGATTCTCAAGGCCAAATTCTGCCTCTGCTTAAACGGTGTTAACCAATTGACCAAAGTGGAATTTCAGTCCCTCGCTACTCCACCTACAGATGGCTGGAATGCTGAACTTTGTCCACAGGTGGCTTTGAAAAGATGGGTTTTTTAAAGATACTGCTTAATTTATAATCCCACAAGAGTGTGTTTACACTAGGTGGAGTAATCTACTGTCCCATGGCTCAGTTATCACAATGAGCACTCAGCCAATAGCTTCAAGTTAATGAGTGTACTTGTTCTTGTCTTCTTTTCCTCTTCTCTTTAAAGACAGTTTTAGAGACGTACAAGAGTTTATTAATATACGTATTGCAGTAGTGACTACGGGGATCATCCCCAATGGTCAGCTATCTCACACCACTATACCTGAGTCTTGCCTTGTTCTGCCCATAAACAAGGAAGGATATTATGGCCAAACTGGTCCTTGTAACTAATTTACAGTGCCTAGTATGTTTTGGGGCAGTCCTACAACACACCTCCATGTGGACATGACAGGCTTTGCATGGAGGAATGCCTCATAGGGCTTTGCACAACAGCATAACGGAAATTCTAATGTGCAATAAATAGCCTCAAAGAAAAGCTTTCGATTTTGGCCCAGGGGCTCTCACTTTGGTCAGCTCTTCTCTGAAAGCAGCACCCTGTTATTCCTTACTCTGCTGATAGCTGCCCTGGGAAGAGCACTGTCCTCAAGACAATGTTTTCTCTACAAAAGAGTGCTTGAGAAAGCAACTCTGTCATGTCCTGGTCCTCCCAATTCCTACTAATAAGACTCCCCCAAAGCATTTGGGCTTCTGGATACCATTAGGGAGGTGAATCTGCTGCTTTATCATTGTGTGAGACAGAACATAAAGGCAGGTCACGTTACCTAGCACACCTATAAGCCTCTTTCCTGCGGTAGCTATACAGTTTCAGATCAAATGTTGTCATCCAAATCATCTAACCAAAGCTGGCCTTGTCTTGGGGATTCTCCCAATGGCTTTATTAGACATGCGAGTGAAAGACACACGCCAAGATCAATAGAACTGTCCGTGTGCGTGTCGCTTTACTGGCCTAACAGTGACAACAGAAGCCTTTTCCCCAAATTGGCTATTCTGAATTTGTACACAAGAAGCAAATTCTGGGAAACTGGGGTCGGTAACATTTACTCTGAGCCAACAGTGTATTTTATTGACAACATCCCAGTAACCAACCCTGTGCATCCACCATGAGCAATGATAAGAGCTAGGCAGGCAGCCTATTGTCCAAAACATGCTTATTTTATCATTACCTTTGTCCATCGCTCCAGCCTCCTCTCATCTTGTTACCAAGATTGTAAATTTGTTGGGGCTGGGGCTGTATGTTTAGTAAAATTGGGCTTTGATCCTTGATGGAGGCTTCTAGATGCTACTACAAAACACAAATAAATAAGAGAACAGTTACCATTCTAGAGTCAGCGTATGTCACGCACAGAACTATCCAAGAAACTAGATTTTCCCCACACCTATACGAAGAAATAGCTGCTGTGACAACATACCTCTTTCTTCACGTCAGAGCTCAGCATTTCTCCTTCGAGCGTTGAGAAGGCCTGGGGTCAATCAGTCCCACTCCCGAGCCTTAATACTTCACATTAGTTTATTTACAAGATTTACAGGATAGGCTTTAAGATTGGCCGAGGGCTTCTTTAAACAAAAACAAAACAAAAATTACATTTCTCAACTCCCGCTGGAGTACTGCCTCTTCTTCTGCTGGCTACCTATCACCAGTCACCCTTTCTAACCCTCTCTGGACCCAGCTATACCAGGAACCACGCCTCCGCAAATAAATGCCACCAAAACTGCCATTTGTCTACCCAAACAGTGAGTGCATACACACTGTGAGGTGACTTTTGTTGGGGAAAAAGCCTGGTTTTGGCAACAAAATGCATCCACTCTCACGAGAGATTTACGTCTTTTTCCTCTACATTTTTGTTGACACAGTGCAAGTGTAGACACCATGCTTCATTTCATCACTTTAATTGGCCTCCAGGAGGTGTCCCACAATGCCCATCCTGACCGCTCTGGTCAGCAGTTTGAACTCCACTGCCCTGCAGCCAGGTAAACAACCATCTGCCCTTCCCCCTTAGAAGCCCCAGGAATTCTTGAAATTCCATTTCCTGTTTGCTCGGTGTGGAGAGGTCTCATCGCCAAGAGCCCCATGGATACTTTGGAAGGCACAGAGGCGGCGGAAAGAGGACCTAACCCAGAGGACGAAGTTATTGATGAAGAGGTGGAGTTAGATCAGGATTTGCAGCTCCCAGCGGGGTCGCCCGGTGGAGCAGGCAGCCAGGAACTGTTGTCCACTCCAGAGGTGTCTAGCCGGTCTCAGCAGGTGCTCTCAGGCAAGCAAGAAGCAGGAGAGGAGATGCCTGGTAAGTGGCTGTGGTTTGTGTAGTGTGGAGATGGGTTCAGGGAATAGAAATGTGGAAGGCTGGCTGTGTTTCTGTGAGCTGCACATTTTCCTGTGCAGCTAATTGGTACAGCAGAACAGGGTGTTGATACACGGCAAGATCTCATGGGAATCCTCCAGAGAGATCTCCAGGAAAGTTTCCAGGAGCACTCGGCAATCCTCTGCCAAAGGTTCCGTGGCAAAGCAGCTTTGTTCCTTCCCCCATTGTAGGAAACTTTCCCACGCCATTCGGCAATCACTTGTGCAGGGACCAAAGGGGCATATAAGCAAGCAGCATAGGGAGCTAGGGTGGAAGCCACAAGCATGGAGTAGATGTACCCTCGTTTCCCTGCGTACCCTTAGCAGTGAGATGTCTGCTAGAATTACCCCCGCCTCTGGAAAAGTGTGGGAGAATTTTAGAATTTGTTCCCGAGAGTGCTGCACCACGACTCTTGCAAAGAGTGTGTGCTCTTTTCCCCATGTGGAGTGCTCCCCACCCCCTCCTGCCAATACTCACCATGCTTTGGGTGTTCACAGAGATGTGTGCCTGGCCAGGGTCAGTGCGAATGTGATGGCAATGTTGCAAAAGGTGTATTTAGCAGAAATGCTTCAATGCTGTGCATGAATTTGCTCCTCCATTACTTTAATCATCCGCTCAGTAGCATCCTTAACAAATGCATGATTCTCTTCTGTCCTGCCGTTCAGGTTCCCAAGCACTCATGTTCCCTTTTTTCTGCATTGGAGCACTGCAGGACCTCCCGGAACATGTCTTCTTTGCTGGGTCTTGGATGCTTTCTTATCTGGTGGAAACGCTCGGCCGGGGTGCGTGGGGTGTTCCCGAAGGCCACATCTGGTGAAGCATAGGGGACAATGCGCAGAAGTGGGATTGCTAAATTCACACACAGCATCTCAGATAAACCCAATCAAAAATTCTCACCTTTTTGAATGGGTCTGCTCTCCATGCTTGAAGCATACCACTAAAGCCACATAGCCAGGTGTAGGGTACCACGGAAAATTGTGTTACGGCATAGTAAGGGTGTTTTCACTTTCTCATGCTAGTCAGGGCATTTTTGCTTTCACACACTCTTTTGGCGGCTGGTCACAGTCATGGCCGGCCAGCTGCACTCTGTTTTGAGCTCATTAAAAGTGCTTTTTGCTTTGTATGGCCTTGAGCCAGGAGGCGGCCCATGCTTGCTTCTGTATGAGAGGTCTGTATATAATTGTATGAGCCTAGCTCCACTTTGGCACTCCGTACCAGGCCCGAATTTTGGTGAGCTGGTTTCCCCGTCTCCGTGACAGCAACGCCAGGAGTCCCCGTTGCGGATGTGTCACTTTGCCTTCAATAAAGCCAATAACTCACAGAGTGTGTGGGCCTCGTTCTTGCAGAGCACCCTGGGTAGGCCCGCAGCCTCCCACGAATGTAACACCAGGGTTAGGTCAAATTTCTTTTCCCCACAGCCAAAAAAAAAACAAACAAACCACCCTGGCCTTAAGCTAACCACAAGAAATTGCAGGCCAAAATAACACGCTTTCCCTTTTGGTAAAAGAGGTCATGTTCTTTACTGTAATATCCTGCCGTACTAGCACATGCTGCCCTTTAAATGTATCAGCTGAAATCTGAGGAGCGCATCAATAACAGCAAATGTGAGGATAGTACTGAATGCACCAGGCCACAGAGCGATTAGGGCCAAATTCTGCCTTGACTTACACCCCATATGCAATGCCACTGAAACCAGGAGCAGACTATGGCCCTCAGAGCGCACTGTTCGACGCTGCCCCAGAAATGCTAAGCCATTCATGATTCCAAGCTTTGTTTTCTGTCATCATGATTCTAAAAGAACTAGGACTTTGGTGGGGAAGGGGGTTTATATATGTTATAATCATGGTGAATCCTCCCCTCCCCCCCCCCCCAATAAACTGTTAACAAAATATCTAGAAATATTTTCTAGCAGTGGTGGTTTGGCCTTTCACAAACATGATTTAGTTGGGGTTGGTCCTGCTTTGAGCAGGGGATTGGACTAGATGACCCCTTGAGGTCTCTTCCAACCCTGATATTCTATGATTCTAAGAACTATGAAACTATGTAAAGTAACTGAGGGGAAACGCAAACAAACAGTATGAAAGACAGGAAGAAAAATAAATTGACATTGCATCTTAAAGGGTAGGGTACCTTTAAGAACACTGCACTGTAAACATAATTATCTGATGCCAGCCATGTTTATTTGGTATTTGAGGTCTCATGTACAAGGCAATCTCATTTTATCAGAAAAGAGTGTCACCAGTAAACCACCTCCAGCCTAGAGAGATACTTTAAGCTAAATGATTCCTGCACTAGGGAGATACTAGCAAAATGTGAGAATGGGCTTGATCATAATCACTTTCCACTAATCAAACAGCCTCAGTAACACTTCCTCCTACTTCATTAAAATGCATAAAAGAGCCTGAATTGTCCTGGATAGATTTCTACTTGGCAAAAGTGTCTTATGCCAAGATTTCAGGGGTCCACTTACAACATGTGTACACTATTAGCAGCTAACGTCTTCAGTTATTTTGAACCACAGTATTCCATGGCTAACTCAGTGTCCCCACCCCATCCCCCATCCCCTTAATCTTGCATCCTAGCAGAATTCTTTGAGGAATAAGCAACTTTCAGCCAAGTACTTTAAACAATCATCTCTGTGCCACCTTGAGATCCTAGCACTTGGGGTGTCCACATAAATACTGATATGGAGACAGTATGCATTGCTTTGTCTGTGTCTGTCTGGACTAAGCTCCTTGTGGTTGGGACTTTACGGGTTTGTACAGAGCCCAGTGCCCCATCAGTACTCAACAAATAAGGACTTTGAGGACTTTGGGGATTAAAATTCAACAAACTATTATAGTTCACCTCTTAGAATTAGCTAAGGAATTGTATTAACATAAGCAATGTAGAATCACATCTACTGTATGCCCTGCAGCTACCGCGTTGGCATGCATCTTGCATTCAAAGTGGATACTTGAATAATTCTAAGTGGCTACAAAAACAGCAAAACTCTAGAGTAAAAGCATCTGCGACACTATTCCAGTTCACCCGCTAAACAGGAACATCTGATATTCAAAACAGACAGGTGGATAATTAGCCAGTGAGGCATCAGAGTGTTATGCCTAAACAAATGCAAGAGAGACTAAAATGTCATTTAGGACATCAGTTCACTACATCAATTCAAATCAAAGCATCTTTTCATCAAGTTGAGCCTCATGTTTCCTGGGAAATGAATAGCCTGTACAGCTATTGAACAGCTCAGCTCCTCTGAGCCTTAATTTTTTTTCTTCAATGTAATGAGATTCTAAGGAAGCTCACCTTATTTCTCCATGTTCAGTCAATCACTTTATTTCTCCAGGCCCATTATATAAATATAATCATCTACTATGTTTGCAAAAGCCCTCAACAGGTATTTTCCTCTCACAGCAGCATTAGATCTAATTACTCATGAAAGACAAACACAATGCTAAGTGGCTCCCGAGCATAAGCATTTCTTATATGATATCGGAAAATTTAAAACACTTTTAATTCAACGAGCCCAAGGTCATTTCCTCTCCAGACTAGCTGTGTTTATTCTTGTGCAGCAGCATACATATCAGTGTTGTTCCTTCATCCTTTTAACGCACAAACATCATTACAGGTTGCAAAGAGTCACCGATCATTTTAGTGCATCTGACATTGTAAAGTCCATTAGTAAAATGTATTAGCTTTTACTATAAACAAGCAAGCCTTGGTACAAGGGCCAGGTTTTCAATTATTTAAGCTCTGATGCCAAACTTGGCCTGTTTCAGAAGCAGACAATACACCGCTGAAATCGTATGTTATCTTTGCTTTTCAGTAGCTATAGATAACTATCATTATGTCACTGTGAAAAAATGTGCTCAACTATCCTACGTTGTTATTACTTAATCTGGGTTTCAAAAAAAGCTTTAGCCTGAAAAGATGTTAGATAAAGACTAAGTATAGCAGATAAAGGTATTGTTTCGGTGAGCACATGCTGTAAGTCTGAGCTGCAGTTTCGTATGTGTGAGTACAATGTTATTTCCCTCTTACTATGATCCCATAGGCGTGGTATCTTAAACTAAACTCGTCTGTGGATGAGTCTGTTCCACCCAGCAACGTGCTGTCTAAAGACTTGTTAGCACAGGTAAGTGGAAATTCTCCCTTCCAGTGGAGAATCTGGATCCTCATTGTGGCTGACTAAGGGAATGTGCATACAGAGCTGCTCTACATAGAGGAAGGGTGGTCATGAGGTTAAGGCACAGGCCTGGGGCTGAGGTGTTCTTAGCACAGCTACAGACGGTTCTGAAGTGTGATCTTGGATAAATCATTTATTCGCTCGGTGCTCCAGCTGTAAAACAGGGAGGATAATACTTCCTTTGTCTGTATTGTCTGCTTACACTGTAAACTCTTCAGGGCAAGGAGTGTTTCTTAGTGGGTGTACAGCACCTAGTACCAGGAGCCCCCCCATCTCAATTAGGGCCGATATGATATTCCTCCTAATAAATGTAGTGTGATGTTTGCTTGCTCCTGCTGGCCTTTGACACTGTAAGGCAGCGGTGTCCAATACGTTTGCCACTAGCCACATGTGGCTAATAGGCTATTGGATTGTGACTAATGCATGTGGATTTTTTATAACGTGGCTTAATGTGGCTTTTTTATAATGTGGCTAATAAGAAAAATTCAAAACCACAAGCGTGGCTAGCAGTGTGGCTAGCATCGAATTTCTTTTGGACGCCGCTGCTTAAGGTTTTAAACAATACATTTGGGAAAGCCTGGCTTTTTATGATGTTAATTTTAATAGGATGTGTGTCAAATATTTGTTTAGGGGCATAAAAAGCCGTGCTAGGCCCCCAAACTGTTCTCTGCACACCGAGCACAGCAATTAAAACACACACTTAGCAAAACGATGGCTCATCCCAACTGGTCTCAGAAATATTTCCCAGTAAAAATACTGGCGAACAAGACAGCCTCCAGCCCAACCCTGTCCAAAAGGCCTGGGGAAGAAACAGTTTCCCACTCTCGCAGACTAACCCACTGGGTAGGAGATAGCATCTGCGTTCGCTAAAACATACAGTCTCTCACACACATTCCAGAGTTTTTGCAAGCAGCCGGTGACTCCTCACCAGCCATCAGCCCAGAAAGGGCCTCTCACTTGTCAGCCACTCGTTTTCCTGCCAGTGCCACAGGCTGCAAGATACTGATCTGTGCTCCGTTTTTGTTATTAGGGCTTTGATGTACATGCCTTCGTGGCAGCCGCAGCTCCCTTGGGGAACACAGCAGAGGTCTAGCCAGGCTCTTTGCCAGTTGTCCAGGTATTAAATTCATTCATCCAGCTTCAGGGCAAGCAGATCTCCAGCCTTTTCCTGTGACCTTTGAAAGGACCCTTCTGCTCACTCCCATCTGTGGGCTTCTCAGTGTTCACCTGGATGATCAGCCCCAATTCACACCGCTTACAAGCAATAACCCTCCTGCTAAACAGCTTGTGCCTTTTAAAGCTGCAAAGCTAAGCATGGGAGGCTGTTAAAGGGAACATCTCTAGCAATTCATTTCAAGTGGGTTTTGTAGCTGGGCTGAGAAATTGTTGTTATTATTATTATTATTTATAAGTGTTACGGTAAAGGCCAGGAACGCCAGCGAAGGATCAGGGCCCCATTGCAGATCTCCAGAAACGTAGGGCTAGAAGTCATCAAGTCCAGCCCCTAGGCACTGTCCAGACAAATAACAAAGGAGCAAGCCCCTACCATAGAGAGCTTACAGTCAAACGGACAAAACAGACAACGTGAGTGAGGATAAGGTAACACGATGAATAAGGCTAAGATTTTGTCCCAATTATTTTTAGTAAAAATCACGGACGGGTCACGGGCAACAAACAAAAATTCACGGAGCCCGTGACTTTTATTAAAAATAACCGTACAAGCTGTGAGGGGGGAGGCGCATGGCCCCAGCGGCAGCCCCCATCGTGGGGCAGGGTGCTCAGCCCGGCGGCAGCCCCCGGCAGAAGCCATAGGGCAGGGGCGCATGGCCCCGGAGGCAGTCCCCGCGGGGCAGAGGCACACGGTTCCAGCTGCAGCCCCCACCGCGACCGCGGGGCTCTGTGGGGAGCATAGCCCCTGCTCCAGCCCCTGCCACAGCTCCAGCCCCGGCGTCAGCTCCAGACAGCTGAAGCTGAAGAAGTCATGGAGGTCCGGTAAAGTCACGGAATCTGTGACGGCCGTGACCTCCATGACTAAATCGTAGCCTTAATGATGCACATAGGCAAATGGAAGGTGTGATACCACCAAGGGGCTACAACATGGCACAGTGAGCTCCTGTATGCTCTGGAGAAATCCACCACCATCCACCCTCATCCGTTGCTGCCAGTAACCCCCCTTCCCCACCCCCCCAATCCAGTTAGCCCCCATTATATCCCCTGACTCGCTGTGGTGGAGATGGAGCCCATACATATCCTGGGCTGCTGTGTTGGCTATACAGGGGTTTTGAATGATAACAATAATACAGCACAGACACGCATAGACAGTCTTGCTGAATGCTTCTTGCCACACCCTTGCAAACAGCAAATCATTGTGGCCGTGATTGCCTTAGTGAGCGGGCTGATGCTGAGGGAGTAGAAAGTACAAAACAGCCCCAACCCACTGGTGGGCAACAACAAATCCAATCTCAGCCATGTCCTTGCTACCAATAAGGAGCTCAGCGGACAGGACGAGGAACCATCATGGAAATGCTCCCTCTGCTGCAGCATGGAGGAGTTGAGGCATGTGAAGAGGCGCAAACAGAGCAGCAGGGACTGAGGGCCGACTGCGCGTTGCCGGGAACGGTCTGGATTTCACATCACGCTCAAACGTACAGACCGAGCTCCCTAATTCACAGTGAGATGAAAATATGGCCAAAGTCTTAGCAGCTAGGTTAGAGAACGTTGGGCCCACGATCATCCTCCCAAACCAGCCGGGATTTGTTAAAGGCCGGCATGGCTCAGCTAATGGAAGACACGTATTAGATGACCCCAGGCCCCGAGCATTCCTAACCTTGGACCCAGAAAAGGTCTTTGATCAAGTGAACTGGGAATCCATGCAATACACCCTCCAGAGATTTGGGCTGGGGCCTGTTGTTGGAGTTAAATGTCTATATAAGGGCCCACATGTCATAACTGAACAACTAGAACAATGTCCCCTCTCCTGTCTGACCTGGCCCTAGAGCTTATGGTGAGGGCCATACCCTCTCACCCAAATGTTCAAAATATGAAGATTAGTCCACTGGAGTACCGTTCAGCTATACAGCAAGGATGCCCTTTTATTTATAACTAACTCCAAAACCACACTCCGTGCCTTTCTAGCATTAATCCAAGATATCAGCTCACCTTCCGGCTACAGAAATAACTGGGGAAAGTCAGAATTACTTGAGATTTCCCAGCTGACTTGTAATGGGGCTTTCTCCCCATGGAGCTTTCACAGGCCCAGGCAATTAAAAAATAAAAATATGCAGAAATCCTGAAAAACGTGTAAAAATGAATTTAGAACCCTCCCCTCTAGCAGAAGACATCAATCGGTGGCAAGGGCTTTCTCTGGGACTCGGGGATGGGGAGGGAGGAATTAGCACAATTAAAATGAACATCTTACCTAGATTTTTGTACATTTTGAGTGGGCTACAGGACATCATTTTACCATCCTATTTTAAAAGATTTAATAAGATCATCAAGAAAGGCCTTTTTATGGAGACCAGGAAAACGCCCTGCGCTATCTTTCAGGAGACTTCAGCTCCCCATTGATAGGGGTGGTTTCAGACTCCCCAACCTTCTACCATAGAATCATAGAATCATAGGACTGGAAGGGATCTTGAGAGGTCATCTAGTCCAGTCCCCTGCACTCATGGCAGGACTAAGTATTATCTAGAGCATCCCTGACAGGTGTTTGTCCAACCTGCTCTTAAAAATCTCCAATGATGGAGATTCCACAACCTCCCTAGGCAATTTATTTCAGTGCTTAACCATGTCCTCTACCTCTCACTGGTTCCAGCACATAAACAATAACTCTTATGAGTGGGGATTGAAAGATAATTAATGAAACCAATGCCCCTATCCTGGGTCTAGGGATCATCATCCTGCCCTATAGAGAAAACCTGAGTACCTTTTGTAATGGTGACCAGCCAAATATGAACTCTTTTGGCTACCAGATTCTATTTTCACCTGACACCATACAAAAGTCACTATCTAGGGGAGTTCTCAGTTACAGACTGGCAATCAACCAATCACATGGAGAGAATGGATAGAGACACTATGTCTCTCTCCATTGGTTAACAATGGTGGGGATAGTTCCATTCCAGGTTCTACAACATCAGCATAACCTCACGGCCAAAGTGATATGGCAACATATACAGTTGAAACATTTATTGACCTATTACTTTGGCCTGAGCACCCTGGGGCTGCCTGACAGCCCTGAAGTATGGGGTGTAATAGAGATGCACCACAAACCCCCGTACTTCAGGGCTGTCAGGCAGCCCCAGGGTGCTCAGTTGTATTACTCAATGCAAAACCTGCTGCTATACATTTACATTTAATTCAACAACAAAGATGTAGTTAGAATGTACAGGACAGCACAAAGACTACATAAGCATAAAGCTCTTCCTTCGGCACTATGGGGAGGATAAACACTCCTGTCTATTTTGTGGGAATGTCCTCCAGTTAAACAGCTGTGGAAAGAGGTTGACGCTTTTTGAGCTTTAGCAATCAAACTTTGGTCAAGCACTACATCAGGGATCGGCAACCTTTGGCACGCGGCCCGCCAGGGTAAGCCCCCTGGCGGGGCGGGCCAGGCCGGTGTGTTTACTTGCCGCGGCCTCAGGTTCAGCCGATCGCGGCTCTCATTGGCCCAGGTTTACCGCTCCAGGCCAATGGGGGCTGCGGGAACCTGGTGGCCAGCACATCCCTCGGCCTGCACCGCTTCCCGCAGCCCCCATTGGCCTGGAGCGGCGAACCGCGGCCAGTGGGAGCCGCGATCGGCTGAACCTGCAGCCGTGGCAAGTAAACAAACCGGCCCGGCCCGCCAAGGGGCTTACCCTGGTAGGCCGCGTGCCAAAGGTTGCTGATCCCTGCACTACGTATTAGGATATCTTCCCACTAATTTGGGCCTCTCATCAGCACAGCGTTTTTGGTTTCTGAGAAGAAGCCATGATCACAAAGCAAATGATTTCACAGTGATGGAGAAGAAAATCCATACACACAACAGATCAGTGGTATTCTGAACGTTCAGCCATAGAACGGGTCACTTTCCGCCACATGGCTCAACTACAGGAGTTTGAAGAAATCTGGGCTCCATTTTTAGAAATATTTGATTAAGGGATACCCAAGGGCCCAGCTGCCAGTCCAGACCGCCTCACCCATGACCCTTTCTCCCTGCTTTCACACTTCCCCTCCCTGCCTTGTCTGTGCTGTTCCCCCCCAGCGACATAAATTACATCAACTTAAAGCAGTACCCACAACGCACTGTCGGTGGGAAACGTTCTCCCGCCAACACAGCTTCTGCCTCTCATTGAGGTGGAGCTGCATCAGTGCAGCTGCGCCACTGTAGCATGGTAGTGTAGACTAGCCCAGAGAAAGGAAGGCTTATTATCCCCATTTTACAGACAGAGAATGGAAGCACAAAGAGATTAAGTGATTTGCCCAGGGTCACTCAGGGAATCTGTGGCAGAGCCAGGAATTGACCACAGCTCTTGAGTCCCAATTCAGTGCTGTAACCACAAGACCATCTAAATGCTAACACGGCTCCTTTGAAAGCAAAGTCTGGCACGGGATGTCAAAATGGGGGCGGGGGGGAACTAGCAGAGATCACTATCTCCATGTTAGATTTTAAAAGAGGCAGCTTATCATTTAACAATAATACTCAACATTTTGGAGCATGCGTCTGCCTAAAGGATCCCGAAGCTCTTAACTAGACAGCTACAAAACCACAGCAGTGCAGCCACTGGACAGGCCAGTATGTTAGAGCACAGTAGGCTGCTCAGCCACTGAGGAAGGAAGCAAACATTAATCTTATGCCGCTCCCCTAAAAACAAACTCTGGCGGCGCCTTCGACATGAAACACAAAACTAAAGCCATCTGTCACCCTGCACTGAGGGAACAGAAGGGAATCAGGGAAATGAATGAGAGGACGGCGATAGGGGGAAGGCCCATCAGCGTCAGTTTGTAGATTTGTACTACAGCCCGTTGATTAGACCCTCCCAATCCTGCACCCAGTGGAAATGCTCCCCTTGGCGTCGCATCTCTGGGATCAGGCCACTAGCAGAAAAACAGAATCTTAACAGAGCAAAATGGTTACGACAGGCTTTTATTATATGCTACCTTCTTACCAGTGCGTCTCAGGCACTGAGCCTTTCACACCCAAACAGACCTTCCAGCTCTGATACAGATGATAAACGGTAGCGCTCAAGCCCCATTTCTAAAGGGGATAAGAACACGTAGCAGTAGGAATATGTTATTATCCTTTCCCACCCATCCAAAACCTTTTGCCTGCTTCGAGGCTGGACATGAACACTTTTGAATGTTCCCCTTTGTTGTCATGCACCTCCCTGGTTCTGCTTAGTCCACCGTTAGAAATATCACAGAACACTTCTGTCACCTGAGCCAGCACCATAGTTGCTACATGATTTTATTTTTCTTCAAGTCTTTCAAACACTGTTTTGCAGCAGCCCTCAGCTGTGCAGAGAGACTGATGCTGGGGTGAGGGGGACACTCCTTTGCTGTGTTTTTTAAAAAGCAATACTTTGATATGCAGTGATAGCTCCAGGTGAGTATCTTGGAAGATGAATGAAAAAAACAGAAGAATGTAATGTGTTCTGAGGATAATTTCTCTCTCAGCTAAAGGCAAGTACCTATGGGCACATGACAGGAACACAAGATCACTGAGGAGGGGGAGCAAAGGGAGCAGGGGCCTGCGGGTGATATGAAGCAAACCAAGATTTGATATAATTAAATGCTCGTGCTTTTGTTGCTTGCCTTTCCTTTATTCTTATGTGTCATTTCAAATGTCAATACAGATGACTTTTACTAGACTGAAAATAGTCTCTGCAGCAACCTGGCAGCATGAAGGCAACATAAGCGGTAGCAGTGAGTTGAAAACTAAGGGCTTGACTCAGTGCCCATTCGAGTCAATGGCAAGACTCCCACTGACTTCAGAGGGCAGCGGATGAGGCCCTGTCTTGCTTGCATAAACCTCTGAATGCCAGAAGCTGGGACTGGACAACAGGGGATGGATCACTCAATAAAGTGCCCTGTTCTGTTCATTCCCTCTGAAGCATCTGGCACCAGCCACTGTCAAAAGTCAGGATACTGGGCTAGATGGACTATTGGCCACGCTGGGTGAGACCCTTCATAGAATCATAGAATATCAGGGTTGGAAGGGACTTAGGAGGTCATCTAGTCCAACCCCCTGCTCAAAGCAGGACCAATCCCCAATTTTTGCCCCAGATCCCTAAATGGCCTGCTGAAGGATTGAACTCACGACCGTGGGTTTAGCAGGCCAATGCTCAAACCACTGAGCTATCCCTCCCCTCAGAGAACTTGGAGATGCTGGGGGGAGGGATGTTCTTATTGATGCAGTAAGATGCTACGCTTTGCTGTAGTTGACACTGGTGGCCTTCGCAGTGCTGCTTCAGCAGGATTTACAGTCTACAGCACGTGGCTTGTCAAACCCGATGGAATTTCCTCTCTCCCACCACCCTCTTCAGCCTTCACCCAAACTTGGCAGAGAGACTGCACAGCGTATCGTTAACATTGACCTAAAGTCTGGAGATAGAATCTGATCCTGGTTTTCACCCTCAGAAATAGATCCTCTCTCTGCCTTTCAGTGGCCTCCTAGCCTTTCCTGATTTGTATCCCTTCCAGGGAAGTGCCACCTCAGGAAACAGCTTCTGTAGAAAATGCAGAAAGGACATTTTCCTTCAACAGATGCAGAGCGTATCCCCTCATGCTGTTGGGAATTTCTCCTTTTTAAAATCCCTTAAAGAAGGAAACTAACCACCCCATGAATCATAGTCCTGAAGGATAAATGCTCTCACGCCTTCTTCTGCTCTCTTGCCAAGTTTAATAAACCTGGGACCGTGTTTTAACTGGAATCTGTCCCCACTCCCTTCTCAGCCCTTGGTCTAGACATGGGTGATGCAGGAGCATGGTGTTTGCTCACTATTATTCCCACACTGAAAACATTGGGACAAAAAGAACAGTGGAGTCCCCAGATGTACAGTGCTTTTAGGAACTGGCCGTGTGGGTTAGTGACAGCACAGTGTCGGGAGGGTTCAGGAGTTGAGCTCAGTTCTCCTCACCTGGCCCAGTAGCTGGGGGGGCGGGGGGCGGGGAACACCTCCCATTATGTTGTAGCACCATTAGACCTGCGCAAGTGCTGACCATCTTTTCAGCTGAGGACACCTCTGACACGACACAGGTCCTTTGAGGGGGAGGGAATGAAGACAGGTTCATTAGCTCTTCGGCCCAGATCCACAAGGCTACTTAGGCACCTAAATCCCAGCTTTAGGCACCATGGTGCTCCACAACACACATACACCATGGCTGTCACCTAACCCTGTAGGTACCCAAACTCCCTCGGCACCTGAATTTTCAAGGTAAAAGTTCCCGACATGCACGCTGCTACCTCACTCTGGGCACCCGGGTACCTATCGAATGCCTATGCCCCGGCGTGAGCCACAAACTGGGGGAGGATAATCGCTCCTCCGCCTATCTCACCTGCTCAGAGCACGTGGCTGGGTCCAACTCAGAATCCAGGAGGAGATGGTGGTAGGGCCTCCTTAGAACTTTTAGCCCAGTCATTAGAGCATTCACCTGGGATAGGTTCAATTCTCCCCTCTGCCTGATGGGGACAAAAGCTCTGAACAGGGGGTCTCCCTCCTCTCCTGAGCATTCTCTCAGCACTGAGCTTCAGGATATTCTGATGCCGGGCTCCCTTGATCTCTCCTGTTGAAGCCGTCTCACTCTGTGCAAATAATTAAAGCGTCACTGGAGCAGGGACCCGACCCTGGGTTTCCCAGCTGGGTCCCCCAACCATTGGTCATTCTCACTCCCTGGCCCAACGACTATTTAATCCACAGTGCAACAGCTTTAACAGGAGAGATTGAGGGAACCCCCCCACATCAGAATACCTCAGAGCCCAATCGTTAGAGCCCCTCCTGAGAGGTGGGAGACCCCTGTTCAAAGCCGTTCTCCCCCTCAGGTGGAGGGGGGAATTGAACCTGCATGAGCACTCTGACCACTGGGCTAAAGGGAAGCAGCAGTAGCACCTCCTGCTCTGGTGTTTCTTGCACAAAGAAATTAGGTGCCTAAGTCCCCTGACTCCAGGACAGGGGTTCCTGGCTGTGGATCGCAAGCAGAGAGAGCCCCCTCCCCGCAGCCTGGGCTTAGGCACATAGGTGCCGACTTTCGTCGGCGCCGGTGGGTGCTCGTGCCCCGGCCCCGCCCCTTCCCCAAATCCCCGCCCCCGCCTCCTCCCCGGGGAAAAATTGGTGGGTGCTGAGCACCCACCGGCAGCTCCCTGCCGGCCCCCCCACCCACCCGCACCCAACTCACCTTCCAGGGTTCCCGCCGGAGGGAGGCACCTCCTGCTTAAAAGCAAAAGCCGCGGCTTTTCGGCAGGAGGCGCCTCCCTCCGGCGGGAACCCCGCAAGGTGAGTTGGGCACGGGTGGGTGTGGGGGCCGGCGGGGAGCTGCCGGTGGGTGCTCAGCACCCACCAATTTTTCCCCGTGGGTGCTCCGGCCCCGGAGCACCCATAGAGTCGGCGCCTATGCTTAGGCATCTAACTCTGTGGGAAAGGTGGGGCTTTCCCATTAGCTAGTTCAGACGGCTTCCCACCTAGCATGCTGGCTTTCTGGCTCGCATTCTTAGACGAGCCCTCTCCCCATTCAATGCATAGCCTACAAAGCCTGAGTTATTTACCTAACTCAGGCTTTGTAGATCCCATTGTTGTTGTTCCAGTGATTTACAAGGCTCCTGCATCCCTTTGTGGATCCAGGCCTAACTCCTTGCTCTGGCTTAATAAAACAGAAAACAGCTACTATTTTATAAATACTCCCGTTTACAATGAATGCAGGAATCACATGCATGATTTCTGTGGTTAGAAAGACACTAAGGGTACGTCCATACTTACCAGCACTCAATCGATCTTCTGGGATCGATTTATCGCGTCTTGTCTAGACACGATAAATCGATCCCGGAAGTGCTCGCCGTCGACGCCGGTACTCCTGCTCCGCGAGAGGAGTAGGCGGAGTCGACGGGAGAGCCTGCCTGCTGCGTGTGGACCCACAGTGAGTACCTTGAAGTTCGAACTAAGATACTTCGACTTCAGCTACGTTATTAACGTAGCTGAAGTTGCGTATCTTAGTTCAAACTGGGGGTTTAGTGTGGACCAAGCCTAAGCAAAATACATCATGATCCACTCCTAAATGCTTAGATCAGTCGCTGTGAATGTGACAATACCCAGAGCACCTCTTAACTTAAAAGCACTTTTCTATCTCTGCTTAGAATGTGCATCATACTATAAGTCATATATACTTTTGTACCAGCTTTAGATTGAAGCAAGTTTCATTATTTAGGATCTGATTCTGCAACCCGTCCGTGGAGCAGCTCTTGTGCAAATAATCACAGTGAAGTCAATGGGACCGCTTACACGAATGAGTACTTGTCAACGTAAGGATTGCAAAGACAAGCTCTTGGGCCCTGATTCAGCAAAGCACTTAAGTATGTGCTTAAGTGCTTTGCTGAACAGGGATGGGCTTAATCCTATGCTTAGACAGTTTTGTTGAATGAGGGCCTTAGAGACTAAAGTTGATTAGGCCTTTTCTCCCTCCGTGAAAAGCAAGTTTCTGAGCACACAGGGCTCAGTGAGTTTGTTTTAATGCATGGTGGTGAATGTGGATCTATCTTAATTTTCTGTCCCAAACCACCGAAGAAATGAGACTTTTGGGGGGTCCATCAATGAAGGGTATTGGCCTGATGGCACCATGAGCCATCAGATGCAGAAAGACAGGTTTCAGAGCGGTCAATAGTCTTGGATAGGGGTAGAAAGGTTCCATGTGAAACAGTTATGGGGTGGGAGAATGGAAATTGCTACCCTAATAATACTCAAACTCAGACCAGGCGTGGAGTCTGCTGTACACATATGCGACTATTTCAAAAAAGTTGGTATCAGACAGCAAGGAGGCTAAAGGAATAGAGGCCTTTCAGCTGAACTTCATCATGAAATGGTGGCTGTAACGAACTCATGCTCCACATGTGTGCTGTGATTATTAGCTCTGGGACCAGCATGGCTAGAGACAGCACGTACACACACACACAGATGTTTTTTGAGAACCACACACAGCGTGGAAACCAAATCAGCAAATCCAAAGCTTCCTTAAAAACCAATGCAACATTCCCCTTATGCTGTCTTTGCTGTATTTCATCTGCAGAGCTTACGAGGGAAAAGGGGACAAAATAAAGGACAATAAAACGCCACAGATATAGACAATGTCCATCAAGTGTTAACCAAACAGAACAATACTTTCTCACAAGGCAGCTAAAGCTACACACTAGGCTGTACAAAAACCCAATCATGGTGACATCTGCATTTCCTTCCCTCTCTTCCTTGAAAGTTTAAAGAAATACAAGGGAAGAAAGCCCAGCTTTTGGGCCAAACTATTATTCTGTGGAAGGGTTTTAAACAAAGCTGACAGTGATGATAGGGACAGTATGAAATTGTATCATTTTTGCATTGATTGTTGAAATGCATCTTATGTTACAGAGAGCTGTGGAACTGAGTTTTGCAATAATGGCTCTGTTAGCTGTCAGGGCTCGCTTCTTCACTGCAATGTGCGAGATGCAGATAGTTTAGATTTAAGGACTGTCTTATCTCATTTCTATTTCATATAGATGTGATTGCCAGGCACCTTTTCATTTTTTGTCAGAGGAACTAGTTACTCCATAACATCACACAGAAAGAGAGCACCTTGAAGGAGATCTGGAGTTCATGAAGATGTTGGCTGTCCTGTCCCATAATATGTGTTACAGGGTGACTGGCCCTATGAGGAGGAGATGGATCCAGCCCCACCTGTGACTGGTGCAAGGCCTCGTAAGGAACTCTTTTTAAAGCCCCGTTTAGAGTGAGGGGACCTCCAGAAGGCAGGTTGGGTTGCTGAGGTTAGGCCTGGAGCAGGGTCACTCCCAGACACGTAGCCTAGAGGGCTACAAAGAGCAGAGAGGCTCCCGCAGAAGCCCTAGGTTAGGGGAAGATTGCCAATGACCACAGGCAGAAGTGTGTTTGAAGAAAGGATGGACAAAGTCATCAGGAAGGGAGGAGGGGCTGTGCCTGTCGTGAGACTGGGGCATGGGACAGAAGATTCCTTTTGGTTTTGTGATTTGTTTGGCCTCTACTCTCCTTAAATAGTTAAAGGACTAGGACACACATTTCAGCCTCTCCTTACAATCTAGCGCACACCATTCTTTGTATGTAGGATTTTCTCCCTGCCCCCTCAAGCCCAAACTCCATAGCTCCAGTCCAGCAAAGCACGTAAGCAAGGGCTTAACTTTAAGCACAACTTGTCCTACTGAAGTCAAGAGAACTTCTCATGCGCTTAAAGTCAAACACATAGTACTTTACTTGATTGGGGCTGAGAGGCAACCACCCTGAGCCACCCTACAACAAGTCAGTGTGCAATGAGAGAAAAAATACTTCAGCTGTAAATGTCCAAAGGCTACTATAAACTAGGAGGATAATTAAAACATGGACATTATGAAAGATATATTTGTAAGGACACAGGAGGGTAGAGATGGAAGCCAGTTAGTTTAAAGAAGTGCCAAACATTTAAGCAGTTGCCAGGATTAGCAGAGGTTTTTTTGGCCCAAGCCCAGGGCCGGTGCAAGGATATTTTGCGCCTTAGGCAGACCTATCACCTTGCACCCTCCCTCCCCTACACCCACCTCTTTTACGCAGATCTGGTGTTGGCTATAGATGTAATGTACGAGAGAACGACAAGTTAAAATGCAAGTTGAATGACGTTTCTCTTTTCTTTATTCATTCGTTTTCCGGCAATAGTGTAAAAAAAAAAAAAATTGGAGGCACTGCTTTTTGGCACCCCCAAATCTTGGCACCCTAGGCGGCCGCCTAGTAGTTGCACTGGCCCTGCCCAAGCCTACAAACATTTACTGTCAATTGTGTTTCCAGGATCAGATTCAGACGCAGAAGGGGGAAGGAGATAGAATGAGCATTTGGAGCAGTTCAAGTAGCATTTCAAGATTCCGATCTTAAAAAAGAACAAACTAAAGATAGCCGAAAGATCTCCAAGCCCTTCTTATTCAAGCCCTTTCTTTAAGGAAAGAAAAATTCCTCCACCAAATTGCAATGACTCAGATACAATTAAGAGAGAGATAACATCAGCAAATGTCCCGTCTAGTAACAAGCAATTCCAGGAGTGCAAAACAGGATGCTGCTACAGCTGCTCACCCACATGCTCAGCGTTATTGGGGGGTGGGGAGGGTTGTTTTGATTTTGTTGCTGTTGTTTTAGTTACCAAAAAGGCAATTCCTTAGCAGCTCCTATTTAGAAAGTGGCCTCATCCATTTGACAAGGGCTAATGTATGATCACAATGCATTTAACAGGAGCAATAATTTAAAAGCTCCCCATCATTTTGTCTTACTGCTGTTCTTTATAGCCACGGGGACAGAGAGAACTCTGCAGATTCAGCTGACTGCCCGTCACACCTTTTGGAAGATTTATTGGGATTTTCACATCTTTGTCTTGCTCAGAGAGATCGTGTGGCATGATTAGAGACATTCTGGGAGAGACAACCTTCAGGAAGCATTCGTGGCTTGAGAAAGTTTCCCCAAACTATGAAAAGGGACGTATCAAGCCATTAATCCGCCTTATAAAAGTTGTGTCTAAAGAAATAGAAGCTCCCCCCTTGCTACAGCCAATTCCCAATATTTTAATACGAGTTACTCATTTTGAAAAGTATAAAGGTGTTAGTGCAACCTGCTCGTTTATGAGCAAAGTAATGGCAGGTGAGGAAGGAAAGGAAATACCTATGTACAGCAGCACATTTTTCACCATCTTATTTTAATAGTTGCAACCTTTTGCTGTTATAATTCATCCTCCCTAACAACAACCAGAAGGGAGTGATTTTAGGGTTAGCGATTGATTGCAATTTGCAGATTCAACCGGCAGGATAGCACAGTTAGAAGCAGCACCATGGAACACAGTTCGTCTTAAGAGGGCGCTCTCCTCTTCTAGGGAGAATCTCCAAAATAACAAAGACTCAAGAAAGTGTCCTTTTCAGTGTCAACTGGGTGTCCGAGAAGAGATCTGGAAAGACCTGTGGATAACCCACAGAGAAGGCTGCCCCTCTGGAAGCAGATCTTACAGTGCAAGAACCTGAAGCACTCTAAAGGGCGGTGGCCCTCAATCACCCCCAGCCCGACTCTGTAGTTTAAATAGGGAGGAGCCATGATAGAGCTGTTTTCATTTTAAAAAACTGGGGATGTCAAGGAAACGTAGGGTTCCCTGGCAGCGCCACCTTCCCGGTCAGAAGTCAGACCCCCCACCTTCTGCTGAGGAACCCCTGAGCCCTCATGACAGCAGCAGGGGGAGACAAGCCCAGCTGCCGGAAAGCTGCTCTTCAGTAGCTACTGGGAAGGAAGAACCTCTGTACCCACATACAATCAGCACAGGATCAAGCAACCATCATCCATGGGGTGATTGGAGAGGCGCCCACAACCGCACCGATACCAGAGCAGCAAGTGACCTTCCGCTAGCGGCCATCTTGGGCTGTGCCTTCACAATGAAGGCAGGGCAGCCACAGGGTCCTACCTTCCTACTGGGACAGCGCTCCCAGCTCCTGTGGAGAAGTGGTGCTGCCTTGGAACCAGCTCCTCTCTCCCTCCAAGTCACAGCTTCCCAGGCCAGAAGGGAACACTGATCACCTGGTCTGACCCTCTGCATACCACAGGCTGTAGAACTGCCCCCCCAAAATTCCCACAGCAGCTATTTGATGAAGAATCCACCACAACCCTTGGTAAATTGTTCCAATGGTTCATTACTCTCACTGTTAAAAGTTTGCACCTTTTTCCCCCAGTCTGAAGGTGTCTAGCTCCAACGTCCAGCCATTGGGTCGTGTTAGACCTGTCTCTGCTAGATGGATGAGCCCATTTTTAAATGTTTGTTCTCCGTGTCGATAGTTTTAGACTGTGATCCACTCACGTATTAACCTTCTCTTTGTTAAGCCAAATAGACTGAGCTCTTAGAGTCTATCACTACACGGCAGGTTTCCTAACCCTTCAATCACTTCCATGGCTTTTCTTAGAGCCCTCTCCAATTCGTCAACGTTCTTCTTGAACTGTGGGCCTCAGAACTGGACACAGTATTCCAGCAACAGTCGCCCCACCGCCTCCTACTCGAGAGTCCCATTTTATGCATCCCAGATTTGATTAGCCCTTTTGGCCATGGCGTCACACCGGGAGCTCACCGTCAGCTGATTAGCCACCATGACCCCCAAATCTTTTTCAGAGTCACTGCTTCCCAGGAGCAGTCAAGAGATTCAGCTCCACCTCCAAAGGCAGGAAGAGGCTGATATAGGGAGCAACAGATTGCCGAGACAGCTCTTATTTCTGTTCCTCTCCATGGGGTAGCACCACCCTGACAGGGAGAAGCCAGTGGCTGCCATGCCTGAAATGGGGAGATCAGGGGCCCAAGGACCTGGTTCACACATGTAGCAAAATCAACTGCTGCCCCCCATGCTCCCTGCAAGCCCATCTCCCAGTGGACGTGGCTCTTTTGGAGTGGAGTTGCCTATCCTTTTAGGGAGGGGTCCCTGCTGAATATCAGGGGGAACTGGTGCTTTTCTGCCACCATAGAACTGGTATGGCAAGCCCTCTACAGGCAGTGGTAATATTAAATTGCCAAAGTTGCAGGGCAGATGGAAACCCGCAGGTGTCAGAGCAAGATTTATTCCTGGGTGCCAACATCCCATCCTGCTCCGCACAAATCCTAACTATTAAAAGAAAGAATTGAGCCACACTGAGATTTGACTGACCCATTTCTCTCCTTTCCCACCTCAAAGCACAGGTTCCAAACACAGGAACGCCTCAAACTCGCCTCAGTCACTGTGTAGTTCAGCTGCGGCTGGTGTCGCACCGCCACATCCAGTGTACCTCTATGTGGGAGCAGCGCTGGTGCGGTCCCCACCGCTGGTTCTAGCGCAACACAACAAACTTTAAAAAAAGTATTAAAACAGACTGTTTATTACAGCATATGATGTGTTATTAATTTACACAATGATATATAAAAACAGCCGTTTGTGATGTACAGTAACTTGACAGTGACAGGAATATTAAAACTATGGATATTCATGCACGTGACATGCATATGTTTTTAAAAAGCGCTTTTACACAATATACTGAAGAGTTACTGAGCCTTTCCCAGCTGGTCCAATGGTTCCTTCTGGAGAGCAATGTATTACTCTGGTGGGAGTCCCAGGCATGGGATGCACATTGGGGTCATCCAGAGCAGAGTGCCTTTTGGAGAAGGCAACTCAAGAGGGAGATTAAGCGAGGGCCCTTTCTATTATTTGTATTACCATAGCACCTAGGGGCCCTAGGTGTAGACCTGGACCCCATTGTGCTAGGTGTTGTACAAACACACAGGTGGAGGGAGAGGAGGTTGCAAGAAGACAGTTTACAAGAGGAAATCCAGCCAGACAAAAGGAGGGACATAGTCAACATGCAGGAAGACGAGCAGAAAATATGAAGGGCTAAGAACAAACATTAGGATCCTCCACTTACGACTTTAAGCTATTGATCTCCTGGTATTACAAGACCCAGAGTTGGAAAGAATAGTCAAGGAAGATCCATTCTTGGGAACATTATTATTTTTCAAAGCCTTCTGATACTATGCACTTGAAGCTGTCACCACTGAAATGGCAGGTTTTTTAAAAAACTAGTATAATGGTTTTTATTTCCATGAAAAGGCACTAGTATCCACCCAAGATTTGAAGCCATGTCATAATTTACCTTAAGTTTTAAATATTTGTATTAAAAAAAAAAATCTATGAAAATATTTACACAAAAGCACCTTGTTTCTTTAAGTAGAAACAGACGCGTTCCACACGGACAAGTCATTTCATTAGACAGTCGTCATCAGTTTGAGAGAGCCAGATCGGAAGCGAAGGATTTTCTTCTTGAGGTTATGCGAGGCTTTAATTTTGACAAAGGCCTTCGCTGCATTTTCGTGCAGCTCTGGAGCGGCCACCGTTTGGATAGGAAGAGTCTGGACAAACTGAGACCAAATAAGCCCCCCGCTTTCATCGGAGTCACTAGTAGTCGTGCTCTCCCCAACGAACTCCACCTCACTCAAGCTGGACTCGCTGTCCCCAAAGCAGTTTGTGGTGTAGTTACTCTGCTCATCTTCACTGGTGTCCACTACGGTGGAGTGGAACAGGGATTCACACTCTGCTGAATACTCGGAGTCACTAGCAACGTAAGCGTAGGGGCTGACGTACGGAAGGGGAACTTGTGAATAGACCCCTACGGCTTCTCTCCTGTTTCTTCTTGCCCTTCTCAGGGCTTCCTCGTAGGAAATCTCTGCCGACGACTTCCACCGGCGATAATCTCCTCGCTTGTGTTTAGGTTTGGCCACAACTACTTCTCTGCCATGTCCGTGAGATTTGATCACAGTTTTATGAAGGCCAGGCGGCCTGCTTGGGAGGCTTGGCTCCAAATGTGAACTGCTGCTTTTCTTCCCCCTCACAGAGGGCTTTTTAAGTTTCTTATTTGTATCCAAGTCATCAGGGAAACGACACTTTTTGCCGATTGGCTTGGTTTTCTCCCGCACGGTCGGCGCGTTGCTTTCCAGCAAGCTGGCCAGGTGGGACCTGTATTTCAGAGTAGAGCTCTTCATTATTTTGACACTTTTGGTGCCTTTGTGAAGCTTAAGGCTCTGCTGTTGAGCTGGTATGTAATGAGCACTCACCAGCAAGCCTTCATCCAGGCTCTGCGAGGAAGAGCCCTCACTCTTGAAATCCAGCGTGGGTCTCTCCTCCAGAGGAGGCGAAGTGGGGTGAGCCACTTGCAAGCGGTTTTTTAGCAGTAGCTTTTTGGGTGGCTGGGTCACTTTATTCTCCTGCTGCAGTGCTGCATGCCTACCAGGACTTTCTTTAGGAGACGTAGCAAAGAGTTGGCCATTTTCCTTTGGGATATCCCCGGTCGCAGCTACAGGACACCAGTTTAGTTCTTGAGATGCTGGTTTGACGTTCCTTGACAGATGTTTGCTTTGAAGTTCATTGACAGCGCTTGGTGGGTAGGCTGCCGCCGTAGGCACCTTCCTGCTTTCCAGCTGCTCCCCATTAGATTCTTTTGACCGCTGATTTAATGGCGAGAAGGTGCCATTATCCAAAGCAGTTGTTCCACTGGAATGCAAACATGCTTGTTTGGAATTCTTTAGGTTCACAATGTTAGTATGTGAAACAGCCGCGGTCTGTCTAACACACATGCTCCCATGTCTCAAAATGCCTTTTGTGGGGTCAGCATTCAGACTTGTTCTCGGTTTGTTAGTCCTCACAGAATGCATCTTTTTCTGAACAAGGCTCAGAATGTAACCATCTATTTTTTTGTTGGCTGAAGGACAGGATACAGACCATGAGCTCTGCGGGAGAAAGGAATTGCCTGTTTTTACTGAGTCTAGTTCAGCTCCAATGCAAACATCATTAACATTGCAACCACGTCTCTCTTCTTCTCTCAGGGGATTGCCGGTCACTGGTAGAAGAAACATTGGACTCTGCACAGCTACTGCATGTAGGGGACTGGGGTAACGGTACACGTCATTCCCATTTTTAGATACTAAGTCACACTGATACTTTGGATGTACATCTGCAACCACATCAAGGGAATTGGAGTGCGTTGTGGAGAGCGAAAGACAGACAGCACCTGATGCTGGGTCCTCGTGCTGGCCTTCTTTATTATAATCCATCCAGCCTATGAGATCTGAAATGCATGTGAAAAGAGTTTAAAGATTCTGCCATTGTGTAGTTCTGCTTTTATTTAGTCTTTTCAAAGATACTTTTGAAGACTTTGGCCTGTTCTACACCCACACCGCTTTAGCTAGGGCAAAAAAACCCTCTACAATCTTCCTAGTGTGGATTCAGTTATACCAGTATAAAGATGCTTATTCTCAGGTCTACACTACAATGTTTTGTTGGTATAGTTACTAGAGCGACAAGGTGGGTGAGGTAATGTATTTTATTGGACAAACTTCTGTCGGTGAGAGAGACCAGCTTTCGAGCTTAGCTATGTCCATCAGGGTGTGGAAAAAAACACTTCCCCTAGTGACATAGCTATGCCGGCAAAACCCTCAGTGTAGAGGCAGCTATGCCGACAGAAGAGTGATCCAATAAAAGACATTACCTCATTCACCTTGTCTCTCTAATATCCTGGGACCGACATGGCTACAACACCACTGCAGACAGCATAGCTAACGTCAGTGAGGGAGATGGTGTTACAATACAGGCAGCAGGGCCGGCTCCAGGCACCACCGCAAGCACGTGCCAGGGGTGGCAAGCCGCAGGGGGGCGGCCAGCCAGTAGCTGCGAGGGCGGCAGTTAGGCAGCCTTCAGCGGCGTTTCTGTGGGCGGTCCGCCGGTCCCGCAGATTCGGAGGCGATTCGGCGGCGGGAACGCCGACAGCGCGGGACAGGTGGAGCGCCCGCAGGAACACCGCCGAATCCGCGGGACCAGCGGATCTCCCACAGAAATGCTGCCGAAGGCTGCCTGACTACCATGGTTGGGGCGGCACAAAACAGAGCTGCCCGTGACAGGCAGAAAAACTTCTGTTGGCATATGCTGTGTCCACACTAGGAGATTGCTGGTACAGCTATACTGATATAGCTAGAGCAGCAGAGACTATGTAGTGTAGCCTAGCCCTTATGTTCCCATATAGGAAGGGGAATAAGCTATACTGGTATAAGGTGCCTTTATACCAGCAAAACTGAATCCACTAGGGATTGTAATAGTATAATTATATCAGTTAAAAAAAAAAAAATTTACACCCCTAACCAACATAATTATACTGGTACAAAATCTGTGTATAGAGCTGGCCTTAAAGAGCCTTTCACTTTGTACCAGAGGCCTCTAGAATTCTACAGTTGACTTTTACAGCATCCACATGAACTGCTAGATGCAGAACTGTAGAAAGCCCGAGAATGTGTGTGTTACAAGATATATTGCACTGCTAAACCCACAACTAACCAAGGGTACATCCACACTACCCGTCCGATTCGGCGGGTAGCGATCGATGTTCTGGGATCGATTTATCACGTCTCATGTAGATGTGATAAATCGATCCCAGAAGCGCTCCCCGTCGACTCCAGAACTCCAGCTCGGCGCGAGGAGTAAGCGGAGTCGACAGGGGAGCCTGCCTGTGCCGCGTGGACCCGAGGTAAGTACTTTCTAATTCGATCTAAGATACTTCGACTTCAGCTACGCTATTCATGTACACCCGTAAAATTGTTAACAGTCGGCTGAAGGGCAATATTAACCATCCTTTTCTTTAGGAACTTCAGGCAGATCATGGACTTCCACCACTTTTACTTAGAACTGCTTTTATAGTGCTTCAAAATCTGTTCAGGGAAAGATGATCAAGATTCAAAGAACACTCATAAGAGAATCTTCTTGAGGGGAGGGGATGTCAAAGACAAAGACTCTTTTGACTGAAGCACAGGAGTGGGAGTCGAGAGACATGGGGTTCCATTCCCAGCCCTGCAAGAGACGTCCTCGGGGGCTAGTTCCTTAGGTCAAAATGTTCAAATGCGAATGCCTTATTAAGGTCATATTTAGGCACCTAAGTAAGAGGGCTGATTTTATCAAACATGCTTAGCCCCCGCAGTTCCCATAGACTTCAGTAGGCCTATATATGAGAGGAAGTACTGCTCAGAGAGCAAGAATGGGTCTATCAGGATCTTAAGAGAAGAACAGCTGACTTACTGTAGGTCATATCACAGTATTTCTTAAATTCTCTGTTGCAGTCTAATATGCACAGCGAATTGTCAAGAAGACTTCACTGAAACATGCCACTGTGGGAAGTGGGCTAGACTGCCATAATCTGTTTGAGAGTTTCATATTTCTATTCTGTATAATGAAAACCAGCAATGTAATCTGCTGTCGATCTTTTTAAAAACAGGCTTGATAAAAAAGACCTATAGATTGGTGATAGGGAAATTTAAATTACATCAAGCCAGTCAGAGGGTAATTTGAAAGCTCTCAACATCTTAGAATTGCTACAAAGTCACATTTCTAGGACAGACAAACTTAAATGATTATGCCCTGGATTCCTAAATGCAAAAGTTCACTCATAGGCATAGTTTGACTTCTATATTTGGGGGCGGGGGGGCAGCTCCAGTCAGATCAAGGGGTCAAGGGGGTGGTGCGGGGGGGAGGTGGGGGTAGGGGAGGCTGCAGAATGGAAGTTCTGAACACCAAGCAATACATGTCTGCTTGTAAGCCTCCTCCAGGATCCAAACTGAAACAAGGTCCTATTCAACCCCTTTCCAGACCTATGCCACAAATAAGAGGATTCTTGCAACAGAAATCTTGTAGTAACCAGCCTCAATATATAACCTAGACACACATACACACTGAGATTTACATTTTTAGACTAGAGTAACAGGAATTCAAACATCCATCTTCCCCTCACCAAAGAGAGAGAAACCTTTTCCATTATTCATAATGGCTATTTGTCCGTCCCACACAAACTCAGCATACACTTCATCACAATTGTCTATGTGCTGAGGAGAGCAATTAGAGCTGGGAAACTATTAGTCCCTCACTTTCATAGGCATAAATATGCACTACCCATAAATGAATTTGGCTCAGGTGGGTTTTTTTTACTTTGGTAAAAACTGTTTTCTAAAGGAAGTGATAGGAAGTTATACAATGAATTTGCTTATGTGTATATGTACCACTGCCCTCTACTGGGTAGAAAAGATCAGAGCTGATCATGTGTTTATAGGTGCTCACAATTCACACCAATGACTGAAAAAGTGGCGGGTGAAATCTATACCCCATGCCACACATATGCGACAATACATCAGTCAGAGTCTTTCTGGATTATTTTATATTAACACGTAGTTTAGCAAATGAAAAAAGGAAGAGTTAATAGGACCCTGCCAGCCCCAATGCAGCATTTCTACTGATAAGCCAAAGCCACTCTCTGGAGTATGATGTATCATACCAGCTTTTACGGTACCTGCAGATTTTGGGCGTCCATCCGAGATATTCAAAGAGGTCTCCAAAGGGCTGCAAAAACAGGTGCTAGAATGGCAACTGGATAAACACTCACTGAAGACTGAGTTAGAGGAATTGGAAAGTGATCCAGAGGCCCCATCACTCAGCTCATAAAACCCTATAAAAATAAAAACTTGGGTTTATTTTGGTTCTGTTTATTATGCAAAAAATTCCCATCCCCCCCTTAGAAAAGCAATTGAGTTTCTGTGTATTTTGGCTCACTGGATCTCAAACAATTTATACCATTTCATTCAATCATCCAGATTAGTTGTACTATACAGTAGTACTATAATACTGGGACAATTTCTGTTTATTGAAAATAAGGCAGTGGGATGTCACTTAGCCTTTGAAATATTAATATCGCGAACAATTTTTAAAAGCCAATTTGAAACTAAAAGCTGTACAGATTGTGCTAAGAGAAATCTGGCTGTACTTGCC
Source organism: Macrochelys suwanniensis (assembly GCA_033296515.1). Lineage (NCBI taxonomy): Eukaryota > Metazoa > Chordata > Testudines > Chelydridae > Macrochelys > Macrochelys suwanniensis. The sequence goes on along the minus strand of CM065781.1, from coordinate 12,105,898 downwards.
TTCAAAGCTCATTTAACAGGATATTAAGTCTCTTGACAACCATTATACCAGTATTACTTGGCTACGAGACTGTCTACAAGTCTCCTTAGCCACTGTTGCTGCTTCCTTCCTGTACTTTTTCTTGCAACCCAATTCCCATAAATAAAAGAAATGAAGCTTTCTGAAAAAGCTTCATCTATGGCATTCTTTTTTTAAAAAAGAAAACCCACTTGCTGAAAATCAGACACACGATTGTGCAGCATGTTCTCAATAATCCTGAAATTTGCCTTTGAATATATTGTATGAAGTCAGTAATGTTTCCAGTGGCAGCTGAATTTTTCTTGGTCCCACTGTAACACCGACTGCCATACTGTGGACCCTTTATCGTTCTCCACTGTTAAATTGCTGAAGGTTCTGGACAGTTTTATAACCGATTGCTGGGTGGATCCAAATTGCAGCATATGGGGCTTACCTGAACTTGGGCGACTGTCTGTCTCAAGGTGCTCATCTGTAGTCTTTTCTACATCCAGTCTTAGATCACTTATCTGTTTGTCTAGTTCTTGCAGCTGATTCAATAGACCAGCGTCTCGCCTTCTCAAGCAGTTCTGGAAAACAAGCAAAGCAACATGTCACCTTTGTTGTCCAGAAACAAATGGGGCACAAGTATCATCTGAAGAATAGCTTGTAAATTCCATGTCAGTTCTTTTAAAAAGAAAAAAAAAAACAGAACTCTTGCCTGGAAGTGCAGGATAAAAATTCAGCTGAACTATAATGCAGAGACATTTAATTCCAGTCTCTCTCATTCTGTTGCACATTATAATCTTATATTCTTAAAGCACAAGGCAAGATTACAGGAGCCAGGCTCAGGGTCCTTTCATTAATTTTACAATGCAATAAGTAGGAAAAGTAATCCCTTCTCTTCCCCCATTACAATTGTATTACATTATTTGTAATAAGACTGTTTAAGCTATTTATGAAGGTAATTTTGATGATATACAATGGGCAATAAAGAATGATTTTGCAAGAAGCTCATTAACCCAAGGTCAGTGTAATCAGTTTCTCCACATATACTACAACTGTATCTATCCATCAGCTGTCCTGTTGCATCAGTTTTTATACACACGGGCACATACACTTTTGCATTGCACCCAGCAGTATTCTGATGGGTTTCTGAGTGTAGATGCTCATAAAGGGCCCAATCCCAAAACCAAGGGGAGCCTTTCCATTGGATTCAATGGGTGTTGGATCAGGCCCAAGACTGAAAGGCTAATATCATTAGCTAGACCAGTGGTTCTCAACCTGCAGCCCAATCAGCACACAGCTTCAACCCATGTGACATCCTCAGGGCCATACAGATAGTATATATATTTTGTGGATGTGGCCCATATAACACAGAGAGCTGCAGACGTGGCCCACAATGGTAAATAGGCTGAGTACCACTGAGCTAGACAGACTTGCACAATGCACTACCACTTGGGACCAGAAGGGCAAGCAAATTCTTTTTCCACTTCTGACATGAGCCAGGATTTGGAGCCAACCCAGATCTGCAGAGGTGACAGGTTTAGAGCGGGAACTCATTGCGCCACCTACTGACCCAGCCCCCATCTAAAGGAGTACTGGGAATTGTGCATCTGGTTCAAATTTGGAATGTCAAGTGCACAAATTAAAGTGTTACCACAAACCCCCAATTCCGAGTAATAATTCTGTTTACTTTACTGGGGCCATTTGGCAGCTAATAATTCCTGAACAGTCACATCACCTTTTTAGAAGGAAATAACCCTGCTATATACATTTACTGAACCAAACGGTAAAAAAAACCTACAAAAGCCATCCAGATTAGCAAGTGAACATCAAAAATCCAACCTCTCCCTTGGTCAGAGCCAATATGCACAAATCCTGAGCCAGGACTGTGGCACAAGGAATGCCATGCACAGCTGAGAGTTATTTTCATTGAAAAATGATCCACCGTTTCATGTCCAGCTCTCTCTTTCCCCACAAGCTACAAAGCGCATTTTCAACAAAAGCATCTCTATTTTAAAGGGCCTGATCCTGAAAATTGCACAGCACTTGCGACTCCCAATAAACTCTCAGGATAGCCTCTGGGCCCAATCCAACTCCCATTCAAGTCAGCAGAAACACTCCCATTGGCTTCAGCGGTATAAGAGCACCACCAGGCTGCATCAAGGGCTTTCAAAATGAGTGAATTTATTTCTTTTGTAGCAAACCAAGAATAAACTCCTCCTCACCTCACGCCTATGAGTTGCTCTGTTGAGCAATGAACAGGATTTTATACCAAGACGCCCGCACTGTATAGTTAGTACATTTTTTTGGCTCTTTCATATCTAATGACTAGTTATTTTATATGGCTAACGCAAATATATTGACTCCAAGCTCCTTTCTCAAAGTCAGCAGTAAGAGCCAGCTGATGCATTATTTTAGTTCAAGTCTTTCTTCTCACTTGAGCATTAATGAAAGTGACACACAATGGCCACAGCTCTGATAAAAATTCAATAGAATAAATGCTTTCTGCAGCACAGTCCTGAGTCGTTCTAACCCGCTCTCTCTTTTGCTTTAAAAAGCACAGGGAATGAAGGGATTTTCAGAAACTAGCTTGCTTAGTCCACCAAGCGCAGCTCCCTACGAGAGGCACCTTCTCATCAGGGACTCTTGCCCCATTAGGCAAAGTGATTTCACTGAGCCTCCCGTTTCAAATTACGAACCGGACCAGACGCAATGTGGACAAGGTGAGGAGAGCTCAGGGGACCGGATTAGGAAGGCTCTTCCCGAAAGGCGGCTCAACCTAATGGCAAAAACACCCATTTGACGCTGGGCGATTAACCACGCTGTGAGCCGCCCGGGCTGCTTCTGTGAGCCGTGGTGGGGACCAGCACCGGGAGTCTGGAGCTCTCCTGCCCTTGTGCCCCCCAGACACACGCCAGAACCGACCAATTCGGATGAGGGGCCGCGGGGTTCGCCGGTGTCACTGGCACCCGTAGGAGCCCGCAGAGCCCCCTGAGAGGGAGGGGGAAGGGCGGGGGGGTGGGGACAACAGACACACGGAGGTGTCATTCTCCACCCCGGCGCGTCCCCGTCAAGGGTCCCCGATCGGAGCAATAAGGAGGCGACGGGAAAGATCAGACTCAACCGGGCACCCGGACTCTCGCGCCCTGCGAGTGCGCCCCAGTCCGGGACCCTCGCCGGTGCGCCCCTGTCCCCTGCGCCCCCCAACCCTGGGCTCTCCCCGATGCGCCCCCTGGGGGCTCCCCAGCCCCCTGCGTCCCCCACCCCGGGGCTCTCCCCGATGCGCCCCCTGGGGGCTCCCCAGCCCTGGGCTCTCCCCGATGCGCCCCCGGGTGCTCCCCAGCCCCTGCGCCCCCCAGCCCGGGACTCTCCCCAATGCGCCCCCTGGGGGCGCCCCAGCCCCCCAGCCCAGGGCTCTCCCCGATGCGCCCCCGATGGCTCCCCAGCCCCTGCGCCCCCCAGCCCGGGGGCTCTCCCCGATGCGCCCCCTGGGGGCGCCCCAGCCCCTGCGCCCCCCAGCCCGGGGGCTCTCCCCGATGCGCCCCCTGGGGGCGCCCCAGCCCCCCAGCCCAGGGCTCTCCCCGATGCGCCCCCGATGGCTCCCCAGCCCCTGCGCCCCCCAGCCCGGGGGCTCTCCCCGATGCGCCCCCTAGCCCCGCTCACCAGCTGCTTCCTCAGCAGGAGGATGTTCTCCTCCAGGAACTTCTCCTCCAGGCTGCGCTGGGCGTCCCCTTCCCCGGGCGGCTCCCCGCGGGCCCCCGCGGCGCTGGGGGCGGCCCCCGGGGGGTGGCCCCGCAGCAGGCTCTTCACCAGCAGCTCCTGCCGCTGGCGCAGGTAGTCCAGCTCGCCCAGCCCAGCCAGCGTGGCCTCCAGCCGCTCCCGGGTGCGCTGCCGCTCCGCCTCCGCCTCGCCCTTCTCCCTCCAGCGCGCATCGGGCTCCCGGGGCGCCGCCGCCTGCTGCTGCTGCTGCCCCGGCTCCGGCTCCTGAGCCGCGGCGGCGGCCGCCGGGCTCGGCTTCATCCCCGGGCGCCTCCCTCAGCGCATGGGGAGCGCGCAGGCGGCTGGGGGTGCCCGGGGCGCCGAGCTGCGGCTGCCGGGGGAGGGAGGCTGGGGGCCCGCGAGGTGCCGAGCCGCCGGGGTGCTGCGGAGCCGGAGCGCAGCCCTGCCGCTGCCAGCGCCGCCGCTGCAATGGGCCAGGGGCGCCCGGCCCCCGGCCGCCGCCCCTCGCCGGCCCCGCCTCCGCCCCGCAGCAGCATCCTCGGCTCCTGACGCTCCGCGGCGCCTCCCCTCGCTCGCCCCCTCCCCCTTTCCGCGCCCTCCCTCTGCTTTTAGCTTCCCCCTCTTCCTCCCCTCCCCTCCCCGCTTGCTTTCGGCCCGCTCGGCCCCCTCCTGCCCCTTCTCTCCCCTCACACACAAGCTCAGGCCACTAAAGCCCCCGTTCAACCCCCCCCTCCCCCCATAGGGTAGTCACCCCCCTTGGGCAGGCTCAGTGCCGCCTTCCTCTTTAGGTGGGGCTCAGCTATGGGACCCTCAGCACTGCTTGCATCCGAAGAAGTGGGTATTCACCCACGAAAGCTTATGCTCCAATACCTCTGTTAGTCTATAAGGTGCCACAGGACCCTTTGTCCCGTCTATCTCTCTAGGGTCTTCCTAGGGGCTTGTCTACAGCTTGGGGCGGTTATGCCAATACTAGCTAAGGCGTGCATTTAAACCAGCCGGCCTGGGCACTCTTAGTGCAGTTTCAGAGTGGCTCTTTCCAATTTAGCTTATGGCAGAGGGAAACAGGCACTTATACTGGACTAAGAGCGTCCACACTGGGGCTTATACCGCTATAACTCTATAGCGGGACCGCTGGGGAAGTCGCCCCTGCAGACAAGCCCTGTAAGGTGCTCATCCTCCTCCACAGCCCTGCGCTCTCCTCCTTTAGGGAGCCTAGTGCCACTTGTAGCTCTGGACTAACAGAGAGCATGGCCTGGGATTGTAGGAAGAGGGGGTGAGGAGGTTTGCTTACTTCTGTCTCCTCCCTTTCAGGGACAGCAGGTTTGTATAATTTTTGGTGGGGTCCAGAACGGGTCTAAGTCCTGCCTCCCCTCCCCCCAACACACACACACCTGCCTAAGGCTCTGTGACGGAGTTTGGATGCTGGGTGCAGGCTCCGGGCTGGGGCAGCGGGTTGGGGTGTGGGCTCTGGGAGGGAGTTTGGGTGCAGGCTCGGGGCTGGGGGCTCTGGGAGAGAGTTGGGGTACAGCAGGGGGTGCATAAGGGGTTTGGGGTGCAGGAGGAGGTTTGGGTGCTGGGTGGGGTGCTGGGTGCGGGCTCTGGGCTGGGGCAGGGAGTTGGGGCGTGGGCTCTGGGAGGGAGTGCAGGAGTGGTTTTGGGGTGCAGGCTCTGGGAGGGAGTTTGGGTGCATGAGGGGTTTGGGGTGCTGGGTGCATGAGGGGTTTGGGTGCTGGGTGGGGTGCGGGCTCTGGGCTGGGACAGAGGGTTTGGGTGGGGGAGGGGTGTGGCGCATGGGGCTGGGCCAGGGATGAGGAGTTTGGGGTGCAGCAGGCAGGCTGCCCTGGGGCTGGGGCAGGGGGCCAAAGAGGAGGACTCCCCCCAGCCTTCTCCTCACTGGCAGCAGTGTGCTCTGGGGGAGGGGGGCCCTCCCCAGTCCCCCCGGCACGGCACTCACCCAAGGCCCCCCGGGCTACAGCTCAGGAGGACCAGCCAGGATAAGCCTGCCCCCAAGTCGACTTGGAGTCACGGGCAGTAGCGTAGCCAGGGGGGGAGCAGGGGGAGCGGCCGCTCCCCCTATGAGGAAAAGCGGCACTAAGGCGCCGCCAGAGCCTCGCTAGGGCGGCGCTTTAAAAGGCCTGCGGCTCCTGCCGCTGCGGGGAGCCAGGGGCCTTTTAAAGCGCCCCCCCACCCCCAGCCCCACTGCCAGAGCCGAGGGGGGGGGGGGGCTTTAAAAGGCCCACGGCTCCAGCCGCAGCAAGCCGCCCCTTGTCTCCCCGCTCAGCAGCTCAGCGGGGAGACAAGGGGCAGCCCCAGCGAGCCGCCCCTTGTCTCCCAGCTCAGCGGGGAGGCAGCGGGCAGCCGCAGCAAGCCGCCCCTTGTCTCTCTGCTCAGCGGGGAGGCAGTGGGCAGCCGCAGCAAGCTGCCCCTTGTCTCCCCGCTCAGCAGCGAGACAAGGAGCAGCCACGGCAAGCCACCCCTTGTCTCTCCACTCAGCCGCTGAGTGGGGAGGCAGCTGCCCGCCGCCCCCCAAATCTTGGCGCCCTAGGCGACCGCCTAGGGTCGCCTAGTGGGCGTGCCAGCAGCTCCTGCCGCTGCGGGGAGCCGCGGGCCTTTTAAAGCGCCACCGGAGCCCCCGCTTTAAAGGGCCCGGGGCTCCGCAGCAGCTGGAGCTCCGGGCCCTTTAAAGCGCTGCAGGGTGAGTACAGGGGGGAGCGGGAGGCGCCTTTTTATAGCGCCGCTCCCCCTGTGCTCAAGACCTGGCTACACTACCGGTCACGGGGGAGGGGTTTGCAATGCGTCTCCTACCCTCCTCCGGCGCAGCAGGCGCCTCAGCTTGCCGCCTTGTAGTCCACCACGGCAGCGGCCGGCAGGGGAGCTCAGCACAGAGCTGCAGGGGCAGCCACCCACTGCCCAGGGCAGGAGGGGACGCTCGGGGGAGGGGCGCGGGGGCAGCTGACAGGCCCAGGGGAGAGACCCAGCCCCAAACATTGGTGGAGCTGGGCCACCTGGGCCCTGAATTTGCTGAAGCCCAGCCACCACAGGGCCCATACAACTCACCGCCCCTGCTCCCTTTCATCCCCCATTCACAAGCAAAGTTCCAGACACCATGCTGGCTTCACCGTGAATCGATTTTACTGACTGTACTTAGTGAGTGATTGTCAGTATTCTAGGGACAGAATTCAAGGTGGATCCCCTAGGCTGATCCCCTGCATTTCAGCAGCCCTGCTCATTGCCTCGATCATCTTAACATCATTCTCCAGCAGCCCTTCACAACCATGCTCTTTTAAGCTGTGCAGAATGACTTATGGCCCATCAACAGTACATTTGGGTACTTAGTGACTTTTAAGGCCAAACACTTCTAAAATAAGAACACAAATGATGCAATAAGGGAAAGCCATTGCCAAGTGTGCATTGGGGGTGGGGGGGAGAAAATGGCGATCCTTTGAACAGGGCAATGACCGCTGCCTAGGAGCTGGGATCAAAGCTCCAGCAAGGCATCGCATTAATTCAACGTGCCAAGACAGCTGTAATGAAGCAAACTTTGTACAGTATGTAAACGAATTACACTCTGGGATCGGCAACAAGGGTGCAGTAGGCACGTGATGGGTGGGGGGGAGCAGACACTGAAGAAAAAGAAATGAAAAGAAATGTTAGTAGCCAAAGGGGGCAAAATTGAGCTTTGGCCGTTTTAGCGAGTCGTGGGAGGACCGAGGAGAGTAAGTGGAGGAAAGAGGAAAGCATTCAAGGAACCCTTCACAATGTGGGCCTTGTTTGGAAGGATGGGAGCCTCCGGCTATAGTAGCGCTCACAGACTGAGCTGGAAGGAGGCTGTCTTTTTTTTGCTCTTGAGGAAGATCATCATGATTATGGGTATTACGGTAGCTCTGAAAGGCCACAAATGCGCTCAGCGCCCCACTGTGCTAGGTGCTGTATCCGCCCTTAGTCAGAGGCAGCCCCTGCCCTAGAGAGCTAACGATCTAAACAGGCAAGACAAAGGGCAAGAGGGGGAAAAGAGACCCAGAGAGGGGAAGTGACTTACACGAGGCTGCTGAGCAGAGCGGGAAACAGAAACCACGGCTCCTAAGACCCAGCCCTGGGCCCTCTCCATCGGCCCAGGCCGCTTGCTCTATAAATAATATTTTTAGCATCAACCATGCGTTCAGCTCTGTAAAAGGCACAGAAGCTTCTTGTCTATGTGAGTTCTTAGGTTGCAGAAAGCTGCACAAGCCTGCCTGGGGCTCCTGTTGCCACATGCTGAAAGTGCACTAAGGAACTTTCCTCTACTCTCATTTCAAAGCAGAGTAGAGCAACGCGCACTAGGAGACTAGGAGCAGGGGCCACATGGACGCTTAGTGCGCAGCCCGCTGTAGATTTACACCACAGCTTGCCCAAACTACACTTAAAACGCTGCATTGGCGCAGCCGCACCAATGTAGCTGCGCCGCTGTAGCGCTTCAGTGAAGACGCTCCTATTTAATCTACCTTCCCAAGAGGCGGTAGCTATGTTGACAGGAGAACCGGCCCCTTTGACATAGCGCTGTCTACAGCGGGGTGAAGGTCGGCATAACTACGTCGCTCGGAGGTGTGGATTTTTCACACTCATGCATATTTATTTGTTTCTCCTAAAGTATTTTAGGAAAAATTGTCCAAGTGGCCACCAGCAAGAGTTGGTGGCCGCACTCTGAGGCCACTAAAAATCTGTTGCGAGAACCCCTGCTAGCGTAGATGCAGTCTATGCCGACGGAGGGGTTTTTTTCATCACTGTAAGAACACCACCGCCCTGAGTGACAGTAGCTAGGTCGAGGGAAGCAATCTTCTGTCAACTTAGTGGTGTGTACACCTGGGTTAGGTTGGCAAAACAATGCTGCTAAGAGCTGTGGAGCACCCCTACCTAAGGAGTGGTCTCATGGGAAGCTAGCCACGCAGTCCCGCCCCTTCCGCCTGAGGCCCCACCCCTATGGCCCCCCCAATCCACCAGAGCCCCATGCGTCCCCATCCCCCACGTCCCACAGCTGGAGAAGCCACAACCAAACTGCCCCAGGCCACAGGCCACCAGCCACCCCCAGCCTGAGATTGTACGTTCTTTGGGGTAGTGACCATCTTTCAGCTCTCTGTGTTGTACAGCACCAAGCACAATGGGGTCCCCAAGTGGGGCTCACAGGTGGGATACAATACAAATAATTCTAATAATAATATTGGGGAAAATACTCTTCTTTGGCCGGCAGATGAAGCTCTGAGGTTCCCTAGGGTTGCAGAGCAGGCTTATCTTCCTAGGCCTCGTGCTCTCGTTGAGCATCCTTGGACTAAAGGATAATTAGTCCTTTATGAATATGAACAAGAGGCTGCTAGGCAGCTCTCTAACACCACATTCTACAGGCCATTACCCTCTGATCCCACTGAGGATTACCAAAAGCAACTACACCATCTGCTCAAGAAACTCCCTGAAAAAGCACAGGAACAAATCTGCACAGACACACCCCTAGAACTCCGACCAGGGGTATTCTATCTGCTACCCAAGATCCATAAACCTGGAAATCCTGGATGCCCCATCATCTCAGGCATTGGCACCCTAACAGCAGGATTGTCTGACTATGTAGACTCTCTCCTCAGGCCCTACACTACCAGCTATCTTCGAGACACCACTGACTTCCTGAGGAAACTACAATCCATTGGTGATCTTCCAGAAAACACCATCCTGGCCACTATGGGTGTAGAAGCCCTCTACACTAACATTCCACACAAAGATGGACTACAAGTCGTCAGGAACAGTATTCCCGATAATGTCACAGCAAACCTGGTGGCTGAACTTTGTGACTTTGTCCTCAGCTACAACTATTCCACATTTGGTGACAATATATACCTTCAAGTCAGCGGCACTGCTATGGGTACCCGAATGGCCCCACAGTATGCCAACATTTTTATGGCTGACTTAGAACAACGCTACCTTAGCTCTTGTCCCCTAATATCCCTACTCTACTTGTGCTACATTGATGACATCTTCATCATCTGGCCCCATGGAAAAGAAGCCCTTGAGGAATTCCACCATGATTTCAAAAATTTCCATCCCACCATCAACCTCAGCCTGGACCAATCCACACAAGCAATCCACTTCCTGGACACTACAGTGCTAATAAGCGATGGTCACATAAACACCACCCTATGCCAGAAACCTACTGGCCACTATACTTACCTATATGCCTCCAGCTTCCATCAGGACACATCACACGATCCATTGTCTACAGCCAACCTCTAAGATACAACCGCATTTGCTCCAATCCCTCAGACAGAGACAAACACCTACAAAGATCTCTATCAAGTGTGCTTAAAACTACAATACCCACCTGCTGAAGTGAAGAAACAGATTGACAGAACCAGAAGAGTACCCAGAAGTCACCTACTACAGGATAGGCCCAACAAAGAAAGTAACAGAACGCCACTAGCCGTCACCTTCAGCCCCCAACTAAAACCTCTCCAGCGCATCATCAAAGATCTACAACCTATCCTGAAGAATGATCCCTCACTCCCACAGATCTTGTGAGACAGACCAGTCCTCGCTTACAGACAGCCCCGCAACTTGAAGCAAATACTCACCAGCAACCACACACCACACAACAAAAACACTAACCCAGGAACCTATCCTTGCAACAAAGCCCGGTGCCAACTCTGTCCAAATATCTATTCAAGTGACACCATCATAGGACCTAATCACATCAGTCATACCATCAGGGGATCGTTCACTTGCATATCTACCAATGTGCTATATGCCATCATGTATCACATTGGTAGATATGCAAGTGAATTGGGGGGAGGGATAGCTCAGTGGTTTGAGCATTGGCCTGCTAAACCGAAGGTTGTGAGTTCAATCCTTGAGGGGGCCATTTAGGGATCTGGGGCAAAAATTGGGGGTTGGACTAGATGACCTCCTAAGGTCCCTTCTGACACTGATATTCTATGTGCCAGCAATGCCCCTCTGCCATGTACATTGGCCAAACCAGACAGTCTCTACACAAAAGAATAAATGGACACAGATCTGACATCAGGAATCATAACATTCAAAAACCAGTAGGAGAACACTTCAATCTCTCTAGTCTCTCAGTAACAGACCTAAAAGTGGCAATTCTTCATTAAAAAAAAAACCCTTCAAAAACAGACTCCAACAAGAAACTGCTGCACTGGAATTAATTTGCAAACTGGATACCATTAAATTAGGCTTGAATAAAGACTGGGAGTGGTTGGGTCATTACACAAACTGAAATCTATTTCCCCATGCTAGTTACTCACACTTTCTTGTCAACTGTTTGTAATGGGCCAGCCTGATTATCACTACAAAAGTTTTTTTTCTCCTACTGATAATAGCTCACCTTAATTGATTAGTCTCTTAGAGTTGGCATGGCAACCCCCATCTTTTCATGTTCTCTGTGTATATATATATCTTCCTACTGTATGTTCCACTCTATGCATCTGATGAAGTGGGCTTTAGCCCACGAAAGCTTATGCCCAAATAAATTTGTTAGTCTCTACGGTGCCACAAGTACTCCTGTTCTTTTTGCGGGTACAGACTAACACGGCTACCATTCTGAAACCTGATTACAGAACTATCTGTCTAGTGCTAGTCCTAGCAGATGTACTTCAACATCATTCCATATGGGGGGGAGGGATAGCTCAGTGGTTTGAGCATTGGCCTACTAAACCCAGGGTTGTGAGTTCAATCCTGAAGGGGGCCATTTAGGGATCTGGGGCAAAAATTGGGGATTGGTCCCACTTTGAGCAGCAGGTTGGACTAGATGACCTCCTAAGGTCCCTTCTAACCCTGATATTCTACGATTCTATATCTCCCTGCCTCCCACAGACAGATTGGCAATGATAGCACAGCTGATTCATATGCAGAATTTACAATCTCTTTGATGAATATGCAAAAATTGCATGTGGTCCCCAGATTTGGGACTAGCTCTGAGAAAAAGCTCTCTCTCTCGCCAAAACTATCAAGCAAACTTGATGAAAAGAGAAAGGAAGACAAGATCAGCTCCATTTTTTTTAAAGATAAGAAGAGGGTCTGATAAAGAAGACAATGTTCGGGGCTAATGGAATTAAACAGAAGTTGTCCAGGTTATTTGAAGTTGACAAGAAGCAAAGAGTGGGCCCATTGGCTCATTGTTCAGTACAAAGCCACGTAATCAGCATCTCAGTTAAGGGCTTAATACATCATGTTACAATGCTAAGTGGAGGTGATTGTATTCTATCCCAATGGTCTGTGAACAGTGCATTCAAATGAAGCTGGAGCAGGATCATTTCAATGACATTATTTTTTTCCCTGAGTGAATGAATCTTGGTTGAGTTATGATTTGGTGCTCAGAGCATCTCATTTGAAGCTTCCCACAGCTTTGATGCCTCTCTCTCAAGTCTTGGGGGTTTATGTTTACATTTCAAAATGGCTAAACTCACGGAAATGCAGAGAGATCTGTTAGGAGAACAGATTTCCAGAGGTGCTGAGCACCCACGGATAGCACTGAAAGCCACGACTCCGCACCTCGGTGCATCAGGCTGGGTGTGGTTTCACAGGACTCCCAGTGTAACCGGCTCTGCATGGCAGGCAGCAGCACCTTTTCACTACTGAGGATGGGACTGGCTTATGAGCTCTGTAATAGGCTTCAAAGGGCCATTAGGTAGCTACTTCTTGCTGTAAGGTCTTCAGTGATCTTCGCTCCTCCCGGCCCTAGCAAGTGGAAGACCAAGACCAAGTCTTGGTCACCTGTGCTGCACTACAGACCATTTCCTCTACCGGGGAATCCCCAGGAATAGCTTTATTCCAGGCCTTGGTTAGAAATGGGTTGACTAAAGAATCTACCAAGAAAGGTAATACATTGGGTATCATGTTCTACCTCTCTTGTTTCTATCTAAGGGAATTTTGGTTTTCCACAGGACTGAGGTACCTTGGTCGTGTCATTCACAGGTGTGTACTTGAGGTCCCACCTTTGTTTTTGCTGAACACTAGTGACTGCATAAAGCAAATCCATCCAAAGAGCACAACAATGACTGTACCAGAGCCTTCCATCATCCTGCATTGTCTCTACTTTCCTTCCCTCTCTCCTAGGGTGACCAGACAGCAAATGTGAAAAATCGGGACAGGGGGTGAGAAGTAAGAGGAGTCTATATAAGAAAAAGACCCAAAAATCGGGACTTTCCCTATAAAATCGGGACATCTGGTCACCCTACTCTCTCCTGATTGCTTTACCATTCTCATTGGCTTAGAGCATCCAGTTTCCCTTTGTGCACCAAATGGAAATCTCCTAAAATATAGTGTCCCGTGTTTGGCAAACAAATTCCTTCTATCCTGCTACAAGAACTCTGGCAGCTTCAGAAAGCTCAGTTCAGACCCAGCTGAATAGTTAGCCCTGGAGTAGAGACATTCAGAGTCACAGGTAAACCCTTCCCTAAAGAAGGGACGCTATTCACACTCAGCTAGTCAAGGGAACTCTACCCAATATCCCATGTAATACCTTCCTCACTTGTAGTTTTCTTACACCATCACATCCTCATATAAACATGAAGTGATTACAAAACATGCAATAATGGTTGTTAATTCTATTACATGGTGTCAGGGTTCCCTCCCCACTCTAAACTCTAGGGTGAAGACGTGGGGACCCGCATTCAGAGCCCCTAAGCTTATTTTTACCAGCTTAGGTTAAATCCCCCAAGGTACAAAATTCCCTGCACCCTGAGAAATGCTTCTTTCGCTGCCACCATCAAGTATCTAACAGGAATCCAGGAAAGGAATCACTTGAACTTCCCTCCCCCCCAAAATACCCCCTCAAGCCGTACACCCCCTTTCCTGGGGAAGCTTGAGAACAATCTCCCAACCAATTGGTTACACAGTGATCTAAAAACCCACCCCTTGGGTTTTAACACCATAGAAAACAGTCAGCTTCTTAAAAGAAGGATTTTATTAAAAATAAAGAAGGTAAAATCATCTCTGTAAAATCAGGATGGTAACTATTTTACAGGACACTATATTTCCAAACTCAGAGAGATTTCCCCCTCTGGACAAAACCTTAAAGTTCAAGAAAACCATGAATAACCCCCCCCCCCCCGCCCTTGCCCCTTCTAACACAGGGGATACACCAAGCAAAATTAAACAGAAATCTATACGCTATGCGCTCTAAACTTACTTCAGAAAAGGGAGCTTTGATTTTCTGTAGGTTCCTTCTGTCTTCCAAGATCCCTCTGACTCAGACAAAGACACACACACAAAGCCTTCCCCCCTCCTAAGATTTGAAAGTATCTTGTCCCCTTATTGGTCAGATGCCAGCCAGGTCAGGTGTCAGTCTGGTTACCTGCATTTCTTAACCCTTTACTGGGAAGAGGATTTTATAGTACTGCATCAGACCCACTCCCTTCATATTTATGACACATGGTATCTAATTCTATTACCCTACTCTGAAGAGCTTAGTCTAATAGACAGAGAGAGAAAGTCAAGACGCACCGAGATTTAGAAGAAAGAGTTAATTATTATTTATATGACAATAGCTGCCATTACTATTAGTAGAAGAGCCTACTGAGATCAAGATCCCATTGTGCTGGATACTCTACATACACACATGAAAGCAGAGTCTGAACGAGCTCTCCACTGACATCTAGTGGTGAGCTGTGGAAAAGGACTTCAGGAGCTGATCTCGTTTGCATGGGCACACCCACCCTGCCTAGGTAGGTGCTCAGCATGATGGGATTGCTTGCCCAAATGACCACTTTTGGCTGGTGTTGAATCCCCAGTCTCCTTGTTATTGGGGCATGAGTAATAAAGGGTTGTTATCCTTGTTGCGTGAATCGAGGGCAGCAGAACCGTATCTGGCATACCTCAATGGAGAGACTCACCCTCAACTGAACGGCACTCACTAGGCAGGAGACATGGGTTCCAAGCCCAATGAGTTGAGAGGGTGGGTATGGGCACTGTTAAAGTTTTACCTGGTTCTGTGGGCCCTGTTTAAGGGGTCTAGATGCTGTTTGATCCTTCCTTTCTTCATGCTATAACAAAAAGGCTAATTTAGACTCAATTGAGAGTCTTGTTACATGCTAAAGAGCTGAAATCACTGATACCTAGGTCTAAGTATTAGATCTATTTTGGGACAGTCTCTCTGATGCAAGAGACTGCCCAGTGTGCACCAGCAGTGGGGCTCCCCTCTACTAACAGCTGAATTCATTGAGAGCTGTATTAAGTGGTGTCCCCTGAAGATAGCTTGGTGAGAGGGTCGCTGGTGGAGAGGCGCGGCCAGTAGGACAGCTGGTGGAGAGGCGTGGCCAGAAAGGTGGCTGGTGGAGAGGGCCAGAGCAGAGCCCCACAGAGAGGTGCAGCAATTGGCCAGCGGGGTGGCAGGCGAGTGCCCGAGCAGCGGAGCATGTAAGATGCCTCCTTACCCCCTCTTCCATCCATGGAGGGAGGTGAACTCTGCAGATGAACCTCTGAACTCTGGGGCTGCACTGACCAAGAACAGCAACTGTGAGTGGGGTGCAGAGAAGGGATGGGCACATTAAAGGGATTTTTGGGTTGCTGGACTTAAGGACCTGAGGGGAAAAGGATACTGCCCAACTTACTTGGGGGTGGGTCTTTTGCTCAAGGTTTAAGTTTATGAACCCTAGTTGCGGTGTTTTCCTAAATTTATACTGAGTTACTCCCCTCCTTAAAAGTTTTTGCTACTCTCAGACTCTGTGCTTGCGAGAGGGGAAGTATTGCCTCTTAGAGGCGCCAGGGGTGGTGTGTAATTGTCCCAAGTCACTGGGTGAGGGCTCGAGCCATTTTTGCATTGTATTGTTGAAAAGGAACCCTTAGATATTGAACCCGGCCTTTGTTGCTGCCAACTCTGACTGCCAGAAGTGTTACATATAGTATGAGAAAGTTCCTGCCCCAAAGATCGAAGAGACTAAATAGATAAAAAGTATCAAAGTTAGATTGATGTAAGCTGCCTTACATCGACCTAGTTGTGCATGTGGCTATACTTACATTTGTCTCCCACCGATGTAGGTGCCCCGTTACAGCCGCATAGTAACACCACCTTCCTGAGATGTGCTGAATCATGGTTGATGTACTGAGGTCAATGGAGCACGCGCGTAGATACCACATTATTTACATTGAGTCTAACTATCCTCCAGCAGCTCTCCCACAATGCCCAACACTGACCGTTCTGGTCACAATTGTGAACTCCACTGCCCAGGGGTCATGGAGATCAGAAGGCCCCTGCCTCCCACTTCAAAGCCTCGCTAACTTTTGAAATGCTTTTTCCTGATTGTCCAGCTTGACGAGCACACCTAGCAGGTCTCCACTGTTGTGTGCAACGTCCCAGCTGACCATGCTGGCTACACACTCCGGCTTGGAGCAGACAGGAGGTATTGCACCTCCTGGGCCTGCAGGGAGATTGGGCTGATGAGGCACCGCTATGGACCAGCTATAGAAAAAGATTGCACATGGGGATGCAGGAGGAGGAGTACAACAGGGACAAGCAACAGTGCCACATGAAAGCAAAGGAACTGTGCGAGGAACAGCAGAAGGCCAGGGAGGTGAACAGTCAATGCAGTGCTGAGCCACAGACCTGCCACTTGACAAAGAGCAGCATGCCATAGTAGGTAGAGACCCACTGCCACCGTGGATACCTCCCAGGAGCCTGAGTCACAGGCCCCTGCCCTGAACAGCCATGATGAGAAGGAGGTGGTGGTGGAGGAGGATGGGGGACATACGACCAGGGAGTCCAGCTATGCCACGAACCTGGACCTGTTTGAGACTTCACTGCAGTGCAGTCAGTTGAGCATGGGTGACCCCCGATGCAGGGGGAGGAACCTCAGGTAGTTGTGTAAATATATTTTCTACTACAATGATGTACTGATGGCAACTTAACAGATACAGCTATCGACTTTTCATTAATTTACTCGTACTAGAAGAGGTAGAGTTGTTATCTGCTTTGCATTCCCCTATAGAGTTAGGTGGGCGGAGGGGCATGCGGAGCAATTTGTTTATGTACACAGGGATGGCCCTAGAATCCTCCTGAGATCTCAATGAAAACTTGAATGGAGGTACTCTGCAATCCTTTCCCACAGATTTCTAGGGATGGCAGCCTTGTATTTTCCCCCTCTGGCAGGACACTTTCCCACGCCAGGTAGCGATTACTGCACTGGTTCCTGACGAAGTTAACAGGCAGGTGGCATATGGGCCCAGGTGGCTTTGGGATGCCAGCAGCAGCTTTGCTCTCTGTGGCTTTGTTACGCTCAGGAGTGAGATTTCAGCTAAGATCACCCCCGCCTGTGGAAATGGTAGTGCCATTGCCCTGTATACACATAGTTTCATGCAACTGAGCAATTCCCTCCTCATTTCCTTCACACCTAGCAGGACATCCTCACCACGGCTAGTGCTGTGAGTGGCACCACGCACAAGCACGCTGAAGCAGACGTGTCAATGAGCACGTCTTGCTTAAAACTTTAGGGGAGCAAAGGAAAGGAGTTCCAAATCCTAACTTTTGCTTTCTATTGTCCCTATGTTGATGATGGTAACTTTATGTATTTTAGCTGCATCTGCTGCCGATGCAGCCAGGAGGGGCTCTCCCTCCACACCCGTGGAACGCCTGAGCCAGATAACAAGGAGAAAGAAGAGGACTCAGGAGTCAATGAGATCCTGAAAGTCAGTGCTGCATCCCACCATGAGCACAGGGCTGGAGAAGGAAAGAGCAAAGAGGAGAAATGCCCAGGAGCCCCAGCAGGAAAAGGAGAGGGAGATGCACAAGGAAATAAGGAGGCTTCTCGGTCAGCAAATTCAGATGCTGCAGACTGACCGGTTCACCAGTCATGGGCTTGCTTCCCTTTGCAGTCCCTGGATAACTCCATTACAGCACCTCCCTAGACCGCCCCCCCCAACATTCCACATGGCATCAGGGGCTGCATCCCGACCCCTAGCACTCTGCCCCGGAGGACATTAAGGACAACCACAGTTTCACATACACTGAGCTGTGAAAGCCATGGCTGCTGGATGTGCAGCTCAAATGGGCATGAGTGGTCTTTCCCCTTGATAAGTCCTGTTCTATTGCATTTATTAAGTTTTTTAAAGTATTTTCTTTTAAATTGCACAGATTTTGTTACTGAATAAAATTCTATTATTTGGAAAAGAATCCATCTTTATTCGTTCATACCATATGCTGCAGGGTGCCTAGCAGCTCTGAAAGCACACCCTTACTTCTTACCGTACAGTGTGACAACTCTTCAGATCAGTGACAAACACCGTGTCATGATTATAAATCTACACCAAGCACCACACAATTCCTAACAGGTGCCAAAAGAGCACAGCCAGGTACAGCACAGTACACCACAACGCATTACTGTGGCTCACTGTTAAAGTGCTCTTTCAAAGGCTCCCTGGCCTGTATAGCTCCATGCCAAGCTCTTCTAATAGCCCCTCTGTCTGGCTGTTCAAACGCAGCAGACAGTCACACCATCTTTCCTGGTGGAAACTTCCCCCCTTTGCTTCACAGCTATTATGCAGGACACAGCAGGCAGCTACAACCATTTATCACTGAAACCCAGTCTTGGGAGTACACAATGTCAGCGCCCCTTCAGTGACTTCCCCAAGGTTATATAGGCAGTCTATGGCAGTGGGAGGAATTGAAGCTAGATCTTCTGAGGCTGAGCCCAACACCTTAACCATAAGACTATTTATCGTCTCAATTACTATAAACTAGAAAAGAAAATGGTGCCCTAATTGAATATGTGTCATGTGTGGCCCTCACAGAAGAAGTGGGTCTTTAGGCTGGACTTTAACGAGGTGGGAGACTGGCAGACTTGGATTAGTTCATTCTTTACAAAGGACCTTGTACCTCTCTAGATCTACCATCTGTATGCAGCTCAATGGGTGTTCCTGGCATAAATCAAGTACACTGTACAGACCAAAGATTCAAGAAGGCCAGTCGCCAATTGCGGGCTTTGATTTAGGCCAAAGTGTACATACGATTGAGGAATGCAATTACAAACCGATCTAAAAAGCACATGAGATTTTGAACAGTTGGCTAATCCTGCTATAATCCCTCTGGTCAGGGACAGGAAGCTGCCTCCGGCAGCAGAAGAATTTACAGGGGTTTGTAACTGATATCCATGGAACCATTTCTTTAACAGCAACACAACATTGCAACATTTCTGATGGTGCTAAATAGACTGAGCTAGGGCATGGCAGCTGAGCCTAAATCAAACTCCTCCACTGAGGGCAGGAAAAACGACAAAAGGTTCCCTATAAAAGACAGTAACACCGTTATAATGCAGCCAAGAGTGAACATAATGGATACACAGTTTTCAAGTCAATTCTAAAAATAGCCTAAGAGGGAAAATACCATTTTAAATATATCAGCTGTGCTATTTTATTTATCAGCATTCCAAAGAAATTCACAGGGAAGACTTTATTGTGAGTGATCTGATTTTTGCTTTAGACCAAAGAAAAGCGGGGAACAGACTGGATATGTGTGGGCCCCGTTCATATTTTTGGTGCTCTGTCTTTCCTCCCCACTCTGCCCACTAGTTTGTTTCACCCACCTGCTATCTCTAAACTTCTCTATTCAGCAGAGCACTGAAGCACATTCATAAGTCCCATTGAACTGTTCTAATTTGGATCTTACATTGTCATGGACAGGGACTGACTCTCATTCATTCTAAGGTCCCTTTACATTGCTGTAGCAATGTAAAAGAGCCCTAGTATAAATAAGAATCAAAACCCATGTGCGTGTCCCTAATTTAAATATCACAGTACCCCTGTGAGTTAGGTAGGTGGTGTTATCCCTATTTTACAGGTAAACTGAGGCAGAGAGATTAAGGCCCAGATCCTCAAACCTCACTCCTATTGAAATCAATGAGAATTAGGCACCTAAATACCTTTGCGGATCTGAGCCTATGTGATTTGCCCAAGGCCACAAAGCAAATCATTGCTGAAGCCAGGAATAGAGCCCAGAAATTCCTGTCTCTCAGTCCCAGGGCGTGGACCTCTCCAGGACATTACTGTCTTGGGGCAGAGTGGTCTAGTGGACTCAAGCACTAGACTAGTAGTCAAAAGACCTGAGTTCTAATCCTGGCTTTGTCATCAATCTGCTGTGTGAGCTTAGGCATGTCACTTCACCTCTCCGTGCCTGTTTTTTCCCCTCTCATTCTTTGCCAGTTTATCTATATAGATTGTAAAGCTCTCCAAGGCAGGGACTCTCTCACACTATGGGTCTAGCAAATGGGGCCATGGTTATGGTTGGGGCCTCCAGGTGCTATTGGTTTACAAATCATAACTGCTCACTATTAATACAAAGTAGTCCAATTCCAATTTCCATCACGCAACCCTTGCCGATGGAACTGGTAGCAAGACCAACCACATGAGAACTAACGAGCACAGGCAGTGACTCTATGGGATGGGTGAGAGCTCTTGTACATGGTTCCACATTTTCTTTAGAATACCCAGCTACTTGAGCATAACCTTTGACAGATCCCATCCTCAGAGAAATAGAGGAAAACTACCTTTCTAGAAGTCACATCTTACATTGTAATCTCCAAAAGGAAAGGAACATGTCCTCTGAATTCTGCGCCATGCAAAGCACACCATCAATGCTGAACAAATAGCACTTAACAATTTTCCACATTTCCAGCCAGATGAACAAAAGGATGATGCATAGATAACTCTGTGTGTGTGCATGCTAGCGTATGAATGTATATGTGTAGGCACATGTGTCTGTCTGCAATTTACAAAGAGTTAAATTGACACTGATAAAAGCTAGTCTTTGTGCCCTGCATTGGGCAAAAAGATCATTCAAAATTGCTCTGCCGGAAGGTAAGCTTAAGAGATCAACAAAACAAGAAAGCACAAAAATCAAGTCGCTATAAGAGAGTACAGTGTGAATGCCCCTTCTGATGGTCTGTACTCCAACAAGATGACTACTGAAGAATGACATTGGGAGAGTGCTTAGAAGAAACTTAACATAAGAATAGCCGTACTGGGTCAGACCAATGGTCCATCTAGCCCAGTATCCTGTCTTCCGACAGCAGCCAATGCCAGGTGCCCCAGAGGGAATGAACAGAACAAGTAATCATCAAGTGATCCAAGGCAATCACCAACTGATTCATCCCCTGCCGCCCCACTTAAAGGTACACAGAAAATAAAAGCCATCCCAGTTTGATAGCTACATTTTTGAGAGAGAGGATCATCTGAGGACCAGAAACTGCTTGCACAGTTGCCAACAGTTTGCTTGCAAATGAGTTAAACGTGTGCAAACGATAAGTTGTCATAGGCAACTATTCACCTGTTTCATACACAATTGGGGTGACTGTGAAGGCAAATGGGGGGACACGTGCCCATTACATTCTGCTCCTAGGGTTCTGCCTCCCTAAAAATGTGACCCAAAGTGCAACACTGCTAAACCGTCCTCCCTTGCTGGCCCACATTTTTAATCTTCGTTGGGGAGCTGAATGTTCATGAAGTGAGGGAATAACTACCTGCTATACAAAGCACATGCAGGCTCTGTGCAAGCTCCTCTCTGCCCCAATGCACCCAAGTCTTGACCTGCAACTCCCCGCGCTGCTCTTCCAGCGTTGGTCCTGTGTTAAACACCTGCCAATCACGCTGATTTGTGCAAAGGTTTCTGGAGAGAAAAGTCAACCGGGGACTGGTTGAGCCCTTCAATTTCATTGAGATTCCAACAGCTCCTTCAGTGCTGGTTAGTTCTGCAAGGTGCAGCCCCGACCTGTAACGCACACAGGGACCTCTGCAGGCCAGAACCCTTGCAATAGCAGGTCCCCCTCTCTGCCCAATCGGTGGATGATCCGAGGCTATTACAGCCCCAGCTAGAGAAGAGTGGCTCTTTAGCTCGAGCTGCAGCAGCACATGCTTTTACCTCAGGAGGTTCCCCGGTGTGTCAGCCAAGATGGCGGCCATCTCACACCTGGTGGGTAAGCCTCCTTGAATGGTAGGCGGCATGCAACTGCTAGGTTCCAGTGCCCCCCAATGCAGTCACCAGGTCACATAGGGAGGTACCCTGCTCATCTCCTGTTCCCTCCCTCCCCGCTCAGTTGCACCAGCTATGACAAATTTGGGAGTCCTTCCAGCACAGAGGCCAGGTGTTCCCAGGATCTACGCTGACCCCCTTTGGATAATTAGTAGAGACCTCTCTGTACCCAATATAAGCTGGAGGAACAGGGGTACAGTCTCTCAGTATACAGCTAAAGACCACACGGCTCATCAGGACAGACATAGGGCAATTGGATGGGGTCCCCTACACATAGGTAAAAACTGGGCTGTGATACCTGGGCAGAGTAAAGGCTGATTTTGAAACCCAACTGCAAACTGGCTTGCAATGCTAACTAAATTCCCTGAGTTTCTACTGTTTAGGGAATTTTTTTAAAACTTGTAACATTTTTTTAGCATTGGTTTAATCTTAACTCTCTTTATGAAGATGTTGCCTGGGACTAAGAACTGATGTCCTATTAAACCAGCTGTTTACAAACAGACAGAGCATTTCCTGCTTGGAAAAGAAACGGCATTTAAATTGCAGAAAATTATCAGGCCCAAGCTCATCCGGAACTCATGACCGTGCTGCTGATTCAGGAAATAGAAACGAGGACGTTTCTTTGTACTGTTGTTTTATTAGGACCAGATGTGGATACAGGCGAATCTTCACAATAATAATCTCTAGTGGCCATGCAGCGCAGGGGAGTTTACTTAATTTCAAAGGCGGCAGGCACTGCAAATACAACCCCCTCCCTCCCGGCACAAGCAGCAGTAGCTGGCAGCCTTAGAATCATAGAATATCAGGGTTGGAAGGGACCTTAGTAGGTCATCTAGTCCAACCCCCTGCTCAAAGCAGGACCAATCCCCAATTTTTGCCCCAGATCCCTACATGGCCCCCTCAAGAATTGAATTCACAACCCTGGGTTTAGCAGGCCAATGCTCAAACCACTGAGCTATCCCTCTCTCCCTCCCAGCCTTTTCTGGGAACATTGCTGCCAGCTGATTCAAAGTGACAGCAGGTCCTGCAGCCAATCCAGGTTCATCCACCTGGATTCACTGAATGCAAAGCAGGACAGGATGTGGCAGAGGAAACGTTGTAGCTACCTTGATAGGAGACTGGTTCTCCAACCTTCACATTTTTAAACTGCAATTTCCCCCCTTTCAATCTCTCTTCTTCTTCCCTTTATCCCATCCACTATGGTCAGGTTGTCATGCAAGCGTCCACCATCTCCATCTGTCTGAGGTAGCACTAAGGTCCACCTATTTGCCATCTTCTTTGATGCCATCCATCCATCCCTTCCTTGGCTTCTCTTTCCTTCCACCCTCTCCTGCCTTGCTGTCTTTGCCAGGTCCTCTTCATTCAACCTCTGTATGTGCCCACACCAGCAAAGTCACATTTCCCGGATTTTGTCAGCCACATCACGGACTTTAACTTCCATCTTCATACTTCCATGCTGAAATCTCTCTCACCATGCAACTCCTCATGTAGGCATTGAACCTGTCATCTTTTTATCACCCATGCTTCTGCACCATACAGCATTGCGGGGTGCACCCCTGTTCTATACAGTTGGGGTTTTAGTCTCAGTGGCTGATGCTTGTTATCCACAACTCCAGAGATGTTATTCCACATGCTCCAATCTGGATAGTATCTCACAGTCAAGCTCGCCATCTTCCATGACCCAGCTGGCAAGGTACTTGAATGGATCAGTCTGGTTTAGTCTCACTCCATAAATCTCTATGTCCAATTTCTCTCTGGCACCTCTACTGACTCACATGAACTCAGTCTTAGTCATGCTAATTTTCAGCCCATGCCAGCTTAGCTGGTCACACTGCTGGTTTACTATTTCCTTCGTCTTCCCCCCAAGGCTGAAAACTCATTTTTCTTTAAAGGAAAATATAATGTCCGGTAACATTGGAGCAGCTGCAGTTGGCTGAAATCACTCCCAGACACTTCTGGTTTTTACATGATTACCTCCAAGTGGCTCTCAGATTCCAACTGGAACCACTGTGCATAATTTATTTCATTTACAGTCTTTTGTTTGTGTTTTAGTTTTCCGTTTATTTCCTTCGAGGGCTGGGTTGAACAGACACTTTACCAGGAAAAGAAGCTGCATTTTCCTTCCGCCCCTGTGTAAATCCAGAATAACTTTACTGAAGTGAATGAATCTCATTTCCATTGAAAACAGTTTGGAGGTGGAACTTTCTGAAGTTATTGATGCTCATTACTGGATGAAAATTACAATCAATGGAGTCCAATCCAATGGTGATTTACAGATTTTATTGTATTTTCAGCTGCAATCCAAATGAGGTTCATTCATGGGATAGGTTTCAGAGTGGTAGCCGTGTTAGTCTGTAGCCACAAAAAGAAGGAGGAGTCCTTGTGCACCTTAGAGACTAACAAATTTATTTGGGCATTATAGCGATGCGAGACTCACCAGTGCAGTGCCCCCTGCTGGTTGTCTAGGGAATTAGCTCACCAGCCGCTGGAGCGCCCTCTGCTGGTCGCCATCCTGCTTGCTGCCGGCCCCCGTGTCCCTCCCGGACCCCGGTGCCCCTTTATCCCGGGGTTCTGCCCCAGCAGTATCCCCGCAGTCTCTGGGTCTCCCTGGGGAACCCCCAACCCACTACCCCTACCTTGCCTCAGTGACTACTGCCAGTCAGCTTCTAGCCCCCACTCCCTGGGGCAGACTGAAGTCTGTAAACCACTCATCATCGGCGAGGGGGGTATGAGGTTGGAGAGAGACTTCCACAGACCTCGTATAAGGGCCGGCTGGGCCCTGATTGAGCTGGCTACAGCTGTGGCTGCTTCCCCAATCAGCCCTTTCACAGCCTAGGTTTGCTGCCTTCCCCAGCCGCAGCCCTCTGCGGGGCTGTTTTTAACCCCTTCAGGCCGGAGCGGGGTGCTCACCCCGCTACAGGCATAAATAAATGTGTTAGTCTCTAAGGTGCCACAAGGACTCCTCATTCTTCATGGGAGAGTTGTTCTTTGGCTTGTTGCAGCTCTTGGACTTGTGCTTCTATACAGTTAGGCCTTGCCGACACAAAAAAGTTGTACCAGAAAACATTCTGTCAGCAAAGTGCCACAAACAAAACTATCTCAACAGAGTGGGTTCACACTCAGTCACTCGTGCAGCTGCGTTGTGTCCACACCACATCAAAGTTGTACTGGCGGAAACATGTTGCACTGTGGGTAGGCATCCCAGTGTCTGCCGTGCCACCAGGAGGCACACTGCTTTATGGGAAATTGTTGCTTTGCATTATGGGGCAGCCCCGGTGTATTGGGGGATGCCACGTCTCTCAGGGAATTGTGCGGGCTTGGGGTTACCCAGGGAGGTTGTGGAATTCCTGTCCTTGGAGGTTTTTAAGCACAGGTTGGACAAACACATCAGGGAAGGTCTACATTTACTTGGTCCTGCCTCAGTGTGGGGCGACTGCACTAAATGGCCCCTCGAGGTCCCTTCTAGCCCTGCATTTCTATGAGTCTATTCCATGAATCATCCACTCCCGTGTGCCATTAATAAACTTGCCCCAGCAAACACGGAAACAGCACAGAGCTACACAGCCCTCTTCTCCGTTCTCAGCACAGGGCATAAACCAGAGAGGGCATTTGGAGCATCAGTGAGATTGGGTTGAGAAGGGCAGGCTCCCCGCTCTCGGTATGGGAGTGGGATGGCCAGGGACTAGTGTCCGTTTGAGTCAGACACTCAGCGGTATTGGGATGTCATTGTTTGTGTTTGGGGTTTTTCAAACACCTCATTCACAAGCTAGAACTGACGCAGAATGCAGCAGCCGGCTGTGTCAGAGGAGTGTCTTGCCATGAGTGCATCCAGCCCGTGCTGCATGATCTACACCAGCTGTTGAGAGACTAATATGTTGGAATTGACTTATAAAGCCAAGGGCCCTGATTAAACAGCTAAGCACTTAACTTTACATGCATGCTCAAGCCCCTCTCCCTTCAGCAAAGCATTCAAGCATGTGTTTAATCCAGGGGTGGGCAAACTATGGCCCACGGCGACATCCGGCCCGCGGCACCATCCTGCCCAGCCCCTGAGCTCCTGGATGGGGAGGCTTCGCCCAGCCCCGTCCCTGCTGTTCCCCCTCCCCCGCAGCTTCATCACGCCACACCGCCGGCACAATGCTCTGGGCGGCAGGGCTGCAGAGCCGCGGCCTGACCCGGTGTTCTGTGCTGCGCGGTGCGCGGCTGCTAGTCCTGGTGCAGCCACGCCGCCAGCCACCCGTGCTCCAGGCAGCGCAGTAAGGGGGCAGGAAGCGGGGGGGTTGGATAGAGGGCAGGGGAGTTCAAGGGGTAGTCAGGGGGCGGGGGTGTGGATAGGGGTTGGGGCAGTCAAAGGGCGGGGAACAGGGGGGTTGAATTGGGGCAGGGATCCCCGGGGGGCAGTCAGGAATGAGAGGAGTGGTTGGATGGGGCGGCAGGGGGCAGTCAGGGGTGGGGGTTCTGGGGGCGGTCAGGGAGAAGGGGTGGTTGGATGGAGTAAGGGTCCTGGGTGGCCGTCAGGAAGGAGAGGAGTTGGATGGGGCGGTGGGGGATAGTTAGGGGCGGGGGGTCCAGGGGTGGTCAGGGGACAGAGAGCAGGGGGGTGCATAAGGAAAAGGTCCCAGGGGGGCCATCAGGAAGGAGAGGAGGGTTTGGATGGGGCAGGAGTCCGGAGGGGGGGCAGTCAGGGGGTGAGAAGCAGGGGGGGTAGGACAGGGGACGGGGGACGGGCCATGCCTGGCTGTTTGGGGAGGCATAGCCTCCCCTAACCGGCCCTCCATACAATTTTGGAAACCCAATGCGGCCCTCAGGCCAAAAAGTTTGCCCGCCCCTGGTTTAATCCATATTAGATGGGCCGGAACCAAAACAACCAAGTTCTCAACCTCCCGAACTTCTTTTCTGTTTGGAAAGGGGTGGGAGTTGGAAACTGAACCTAGAGCCCAGTTTTGCAAATAGCCTATTTGCCAGTGAGCCAAAACACCAGAGCCAAACACGCCCCAGTATTGGGGCCTTCAAAATCTGGGCCCGGATCTGAATGTCGTAGCTTCAGCCTCTCCCTAATCCATACACATGATCGTTAAATAGGCCACATTGCAAATGGGGAGCCGAGAAACTATGTTTCTGTCCCGGGGTCCCATTGGTGGACCCCGCCCATGCTCCACTCACTTGAGATGCTAGAAGGAGACACGGCTCTCAATGTATTTTGCAGATGTTCAAAGTATGATCATGCAGGCTCTGCCGAGATCCTCAACCTTGGTTGTCCCCATTGCTGTTTGGTTCCATCATAGACACCAGAACCTTAGCTCTCATTAATATCTCTATATGTTTGCAAACCTATGGACTAATAATCATGAAAATGTGAACTGAAGGTATAACTAGTCTGCAGACAGCCACCAGTAGACAGAGAGACCACGGATCCAATGAGAAAGCTGGTGGGCCCCCACGGGTTTGAAGGCAGAAGGAGCTGGTTGATTGAGATGAAGGAGGTCCCACCTTTCAGACCTATTGTTTCAAGCTCTCTGCAAACTCAGGCAAACATTATTGCATTGGTCTGTGCTCATTTCACATTTGAATTGTTTTCTGCACAACTGTAAGGGCTTGAGATTTTCTCTAATGAAAGCGGAGATTCTGGAGAACAAGCTAGCAGTCTTAAAAAAAATAACCTTGGACACCTGGTCAAATGTAAGCCCTGCACTTCTGAACCCACAAGAAACCAATTCCATATAAGCACCTGGAGTTGAGCCCTCTCCTCTAGTACTAGCTTTGGTGAAGCCTCGTCAGGAGGGTTGCTGGAGGAAAAATGAAGTCAGAAAATAAAATACCGAACTCATTCCAGGAGAACAAGAAGCCTGAAATAAGCAGGCTGACAAATGTCTGGGAGTCTGAGGAACTGGTACTCTATCATCTAAGACTACGGCAGCAGGACATGAGTGCATTAGCATTGAAGTTATTGATAGAGAAACAACAGCCTGGAGGAAACCCAAACTAACCTGATTGAAAATCCAATGCAGATTACAAATAGCAACACAACGGGCTTGCCAGGAAGAGCAGCATGGCAGGGCTTTAGTATGAAATTGCTGCCAGAATCATCGGGGAGTGAGGGACAGAAACATCCCAAACCATTTGCGACAGCATCCATAAGGAGGCATTCGCTTTGAGGAACAGAAGGGCAGGTGAGCCAACGGGCGCTTGCCTCTGGCCACATCAGCAGGAGGAGCGCCATGAAATCAAGCTCACTCTGCATCCATCACGCCTGCTTTCATGTACCAAACTTAAAGCACTCGTAGCCTCTCAGAGAAACCAGCCATTTCCTTCCAAGGGCCGAAAGCCGGGCAGCTTGTTCAGGAAAAAGTCAGCCTGTGCACAGACTGAAAGCCAGAACATTGCTGCAATTGTGTAGGTGAGATGTACCCCTCATCCTCCCTGGGCAGCCCCCTCAGGACTCAGACTCATAGACTTTAAGGTCAGAAGGGACCATTATGATCATCTAGTCTGACCTCCTGCACAACGCAGGCCACAGAATCTCACCCACCCACTCCTGGAATAATCCTCTAACCTATGGACAAATCTCCATCCACACAGCTTCCAGGAATGTCAACTTGCTTTTATTTAGTCACACTTACACTGTTGTAAACAAAGACGCTCCCATCACAAGGCTCTGGACACCCTCACAAAATAACTGGACGGGAGAAAGGAAATATTGTATCTTCTTATTACAGCTGGGAAACTGAGGCACAGAGCGACTAAGGGTATGTCTGCTCTGCAATTAAAAACCCACACTTGGCCCCTGCCAGCTGACTTAGGCTCGCAGGGCTTTGGTTGTGGGGCTATTTAATTGTGGTGATGTGGCTATTTAATTGTGGTGTAGACCCTTCCACCTCGCCGCGTCCCCTGAGCCTGGGCTCCACCCTGAGCCACGACGTCTACACTTCAATGAAACAGTCCCGCAGCCCAAGCCCCGCGAGCCCAAGTAATTTCCCAAGGTGACATGGGAAAACTGTAGCAGAACTAGTATTAAACCCAAATCGTCTGGGTCTGTCTAGCGGCTGAACCATAAGACCACGTGTCTTCATACTACTTGCTTCAACAGCTTCATACAGATTCTTCCCAGCCACAGAGAGGAGACAAAACTGAAAATCAATGAACTCTTCCTTTAGAGCTAACTAACGCCATGGCAGTTTTCACAGAGCAGCCACAGAACCACCGCACTCAGCTGTGTTCGATCACACCCAGTGGTGGCAGGGTTGGCACCTGTCTCAATCCTAGTGTCTGCGGGACATTCTTGGGTCTCAGAATGGTTTTCTGGCCCTGTGAATTATGTCATGATGCAATGATGTTTTGACACAGATATCACAATAGGTCACGCCCCTAAAACACCATCACATTGAATTGCGCCCTGCCAGTGCAGTGTTACAGTGTGTCCTGAAACAACAAGGAGTCCTTGCGACATCTTCTCTAAGGTTCCACAAGGACTCCTCGTTGTTTTTGCTGCTACCGACTAACACAGCTACCCCTGTGAAACCTGTGTCCTGAGGAGGCAGGAGCTTATTTCTTTGGCGAAATCTACAAACGTAGCAATTCTGAACTGAAACCTCGGGTACTAGATTATAGGGGTAAAGACTGTCTTGACTGCTGTCTCTCATAAAACACTATGCCCGTTATCAATGGTTACTAAATGAGGAAGGTGTGTCTTACTGCTAAGGCACTAGACTCGGACTCAGGAGCTCTAGATTGAGTTCCTGGCTCTCCCATAGCCTCTGCATATGACAGGGTAAGTCACTTAGGCCCAGATCCCAAGGTATTTAGGCACCTAACTCATTGATTTCAATTGGAGTTAGGCACCTCAATACCTTTGAGGATTTGGGCCCTAATCTCTCTGTTACTCAATTTCCCATCTATATAATGTCAGTAATAATCCTTCTGTTGACTCCAGAGACTGTAAACTCTTCAGAACAAGGACTCTCTCTTACTATGTGTATATGCAGCACCTGGTACAATGAAATCCCACCCTCGGCTGGCTCTGCTAGGCATAGCTGCCATAATTATAGTACTTTCTAGAAGATGCTGGTACAAAATTATGCTCCACAGTTGGTCTCCTCTTTTTCTTTTTATCTAGTTTTAAGCCACCAGCATAAGAATCGTACATTGCAGGGTTACTTGATTCTGCTAATGAATCTGGCCATGAATCCTATGTAGACTGTTTGCCGCATCCTTTGTATAGGCGTAATCAACAAGGGAATTGACTGTAAATAGTCATTACTATGCAGATTTGCGAGAAGTGCATCTGTGTGTTTGGCTACTGCTCTGTTTGTTTATCTGCCTCTTCTGAGAACAAACTGGAGTTTTTCGTGGCCCTTAAATTAGCAAGATAAATATGAATTTGTTATGACACTAATTGTTATATGCAATTTTTTTTAAAAACAGTACCACCACCCACTGGGACTGAGATGCTGCAGCTCAGTGGGTGGTTTCCTGGAGGAACATATCTAAAAAGCAGCAAAATCCCCATTTTAATTAAAAGGAAAACTCTGAGACGAGCTTTTTCCATGAGAGAATACGCCAGTATGTAGCAAGCCATCATGTCTAATGCATATATTAACACTAAAGACATGGAAATTAATTGGACTTATTTCAAACCACAGCCGCAAGGGTGGCTCATTTCTACTCACTCAGTTTAAACAGTGTGGAAGGGTGATTTAATAGCTTGGTGCAGTAAAGGCTAACGGGAAACAAATTATGCAAAACTGATGGCCAGTTGGCCACTCCTTGTCTTTAGAGGCCCCAATTCATCGAAGCACCTAAGCATGCGCTTAATTTTGACATTGATTTCAAAGGGATTACTCGCATGGCAGTATTTCAAAGGGACACTATTAAGGGCCCAAAAGCAAACTATTCCGCTGGGTAGGAAAGATAGAAAATGTGGCAAAAGACCACCTTGGCTTAACCACGAGATCTTGCAAGATCTAAATAATAAAAAGGAGTCATATAAAAAATGGAAACTAGGACAAATTACAAAGGATGAATATAGGCAAACAACACGGGAATGCAGGGGCAAGATTAGAAAGGCAAAGGCACAAAATGAGCTCAAACTAGCTACAGGAATAAAGGGAAACAAGAAAACTTTTTATCCATACATTAGAAGCAAGAGGAAGACCAAGGACAGGGTAGGCCCACTACTCATTGAGGAGGGAGAAACAGTAACAGGAAACTTGGAAATGGCAGAGATGCTTAATGACTTCTTTGTTTCGGTCTTCACCGAGAAGTCTGAGGGAATGCCTAACATAGTGAATGCAAATGGGAAGGGGGACGGTTTAGAAGATAAAATAAAAAAAGAACAAGTTAAAAATCACTTAGATAAGTTAGATGCCTGCAAGTCACCAGGACCTGATGAAATGCATCCTAGAATACTCAAGGAGCTAATAGAGGAGGTATCTGAGCCTCTAGCTATTATCTTTGGCAACTCATGGGAGACAGGAGAGATTCCAGAAGACTGGAAAAGGGCAAATATAGTGCCCATCTATAAAAAAGGAAATAAAAACAACCCAGGAAACTACAGACCAGTTAGTTTAACTTCTGTGCCAGGGAAAATAATGGAGCAAGTAATTAAGGAAATCATCTGCAAACACTTGGAAGGTGGTAAGGTGATAGGGAATAACCAGCATGGATTTGTAAAGAACAAATCATGTCAAACCAATCTGATAGCTTTCTTTGATAGGATAACGAGTCTTGTGGAAAAGGGAGAAGTGGTGGATGTGGTATACCTAGACTTTAGTAAGGCATTTGATACGGTCTCGCATGATATTCTTATCAATAAACTAGGGAAATACAACTTAGATGGGGCTACTATAAGGTGGGTGCACAACTGGCTGGATAACCGTACTCAGAGAGTAGTTATTAATGGTTCCCAATCCTGCTGGAAAGGTATAACGAGTGGGGTTCCGCAAGGGTCTGTTTTGGGACCGGCTCTGTTCAATATCTTCATCAACGACTTGGATATTGGCATAGAAAGTACGCTTATTAAGTTTGCAGATGATACCAAACAGGGAGGGATTGCAACTGCTTTGGAGGATAGGGTCATAATTCAAAATGATCTGGACAAATTGGAGAAATGGTCAGAGGTAAACAGGATGAAGTTTAATAAGGACAAATGCAAAGTGCTCCACTTAGGTAGGAACAATCAGTTTCACACATACAGAATGGGAGGAGACTGTCTAGGAAGGAGTACGGCGAAAAGGGATCTAGGGGTTATAGTGGACCACAAGCTAAATATGAGTCAACAGTGTGATGCTGTTGCAAAAAAAGCAAACATGATTCTGGGCTGCATTAACAGGTTTGTGGTGAGCAAGACACGAGAAGACATTCTTCCGCTCTACTCTGCGCTGGTTAGGCCTCAACTGGAGTATTGTGTCCGGTTCTGGGCACCGCATTTCAAGAAAGATGTGGAGAAATTGGAGAGGGTCCAGAGAAGAGCAACAAGAATGATTAAGGGTCTAGAGAACATGACCTATGAAGGAAGGCTGAAGGAATTGGGTTTGTTTAGTTTGGAAAAGAGAAGACTGAGAGGGGACATGGTAGCAGTCTTCAGGTATCTAAAAGGGTGTCATAAGGAGGAGGGAGAAAACTTGTTCATCTTAGCATATGAGGATAGAACAAGAAGCAATGGGCTTAAACTGCAGCAAGGGAGGTTTAGGTTGGACATTAGGAAAGAGTTCCAAACTGTCAGGGTGGTTAAACACTGGAATAAACTGCCCAGGGAGGTTGTGGAATCTCCATCTCTGGAGATATTTAAGAGTAGGTTAGATAAATGTCTATCAGGGATGGTCTAGACAGTAATTGGTCCTGCCATGAGGGCAGGGGGCTGGACTCGATGACCTCTTGAGGTCCCTTCCAGCCCTAGAATCTATGAATCTATGAATAGTCAGAACACTTATCTATAATGTGTAGGGGGGAAAAACTCAGTGATCATGGGGGACTTCAATCTGAGTGACATATGCTGGGGGTCTCAAGCTGCCGGTACTAAAACAGCCTCAGAATATTATAGATGACAATTTTCATGGAGGATTGGTCCATCAATGGCTATTAGCCAGGAATGGTGTCCCTAGCCTCTGTTTGCCAGAAACTGGGAATGGGTGATAGGGGATGGATCACTTGATGATTATCTGTTCTGTTCATTCCCTCTGGGGCATCTGGTACTGGCCACTGTTGGAAGACAGGATACTGGGCTAGATGGACCCTTGGTCTGACCCAGTATGGCCATTCTCATGTTCTTATCCTGACAGCACGAGACCTGCTATGCGTGTTACAGGGTACACTGGCACCGCTACAAATGAAATTAGCAACCTGGTGCTCCAGAATTAATGAACCAGTACAGCAAAGATCTAGATATACAATAATCATAATCATCAGAAAGAGCAATGGAGCTCGCCGACTGGATTCTAGGAGATTAAGCCTTGTTAGGAGCCCATGCTGGCGTTGCTGGATGTGGAATTTAACTTTTGCAGCCTGCATAAGCGTATCCATCAGGAGGAGACCGGCAAGTGTGCGAGAAATCCACCTCTCAGACAGACCCCTGGGAATCCTGGGCTCAGCGCCCCGACAATGGGGCTGTAAAAAGCCAGGCATTCCACCAGCTTCGCAGCATCCCTGAACAGAGCATTCCAGCGTAGACCCTGACACGCTCAAGTACGTTGACAGTCTATTTTTGTTTACCTCTTCATTTATTGCAAACTCTCCTTAGAAACAATCAAAAAATAACCCCAGTACTTTGCCCTTGCAGGAGCGCACCCTCCCCCTGGCGATCTCAGAGTGCTTCCTGTACAGCTAGCCCAAGGAGGTAGGTTAGTCTTAGCCAGACTCATTGCACTGCTGGGTAAACTGAGACAGGTGTCGAGGGGGGAGGAGCGTAAAGCCACATAACGAGTCAGCAACAGAAATCAGTGACAGAGTCTGCTGTCTGTGCCACCCACCTCGAAGAGGCAGTGTGGTCTAGTGGATAGGCCACTGGACTAGGAGTCCAGAGAACTCTGCTCTGCTGCTGAGTAACCTTGGGTGGGTCACTGCCCGCTCTGTGCCTCCATTTCCCCTCCCACCTTTTGTCTGCCTTCTCTGGTTATTCTGTAAGCTCTTTGGGACTGCCCTACAAGGTGTAGCCTCCAGCACAATGGGGTCCCGGTACTGGTGGGCCTCTAGGCACTCCTGCATTGTAAATAAATAATAGAAACCCTCCTATACCTTTGCTGATTACATAATTACTATTTTGATGGCATCAGTGGTAAATAGACCCAATGGCTGGTGATGGGATGTTAGAAGTTACTACAGAGAACTTTTTCCTGGGTGTCTGGCTGGTGAGTCTTGCCCACATGCTCGGGGTTCAACTGATCGCCATATTTGGGGTCGGGAAGGAATTTTCCTCCAGGGTAGATTGGCAGAGGCCCTGGAGGTTTTTCGCCTTCCTCTGCAGCATGGGGCACGGGTCACTTACCGGAGGATTCTCTGCATCTTGAAGTCTTTAAACCATGATTTGAGGACTTCAATAGCTGAGACATAGGTGAGAGGATTATTGCAGGAGTGGGTGGGTGAGATTCTGTGGCCTGCATTGTGCAGGAGGTCAGACTAGATGATCATAAAGGTCCCTTCTGACCTTAACGTTTATGAGTCTATGAGTCTCCCACTGCCTTGAAAATCAGGTAGGGCTCTAAAGAGTGGCACAGACCTGCCGTTTTTGTGCCACTAACTTACACTCCAAACTAGTTAACAAACGACATGCATCATTCACACCCGTTCACAGCCAAATGCGCTCACGCTTTTGGGGGGTGGAGGGGAAGGGCTGTCATACCATAAAAAAGCTCAGTCATTAAAGAAAAGAGAGAGAAGAGAGGAAAGGAAAAAACTTATGAGCACAACCTAGCTCGGCAGAGCAGGCAATCAGTCCTGGAGAGAAATCTGGAGCTTTCTGTCCTAATCAGTGATTGATGCATCATTAGAGGTTTTTAGCCAGAGTTCACAGTCAAGAAGAAAAATCTGGCCTGAAGGAACGAGAGTCCAAATTGGGTGGTTTTTCATCATGTCCCAAACTTTAGGGCAAAAGGCAAAGAACAAAGCTAAGTACCTTAATTCCACCATGAACCCTACAATTCTCCTGGGTACCACTGGCTACAGTATATTGGTACTTATTAACACTGGCCCTTAGTTAGCAAGGAAGCAAGGCAGTGGAATAATACACTCCAGATTCATTACTGTCAGCTCACTCGGAATTATGTGTATTAATGACCAGATTATATCTGCTTATATAATACAAATTACCATAGAGTGACTGCAGGCATTGAAATGCTCCTTGTCTGCTTGACACACATGAATAATGGAGAAGCTCACACTGCATTTGGTACACATGACTAACCTTTTATGCCTGGCACCCACGGAGCAGGCTGGAGGAACAGCTCCGGCTTCAAATTCTTCATTCCAGCCGTCATTAGCTTAGCGAAAGCAGTAGCGAATAGGCGGCTAATTGACGTGTTTGTTGGACATTGTTTTATTAGTCCGGCCTGGTGAGCAGCAAATGGAATTTTAATGTCCTTTTAAGCCTCAGGGACCTGTTGCCTTAAGTATTAAGGCTCGTAAATAATTAACCACACATTAAGAGCCATTTTCAAAAAATGAATACGTTTATTGTGTGAATTCAGCCAACTCAGTGGCTGGCCTTGGCTTCAGGTGGCATTGAGGGCACTCATCCCCTTGCAAGGGTGAGCGTAGCACTTTGCAGGGTTGGCCCCTTCTGGAAAGCAAAGAATGGGCACTCACCTTACCGTGACTGAGGTTCCTCAAGATGTTTTGACTCATGATCTGCATCCGTGGGGTGCATGTGCCTCAGAAGTGGAATCCACATGGACCAACGCCTGAAGGCAAAGCAAGGGGTTTTCCATACAGGTCTCCATTAAGGCATTCTCCATCTCTGCTGTTTCTTACAGGACGGGGGCAGCCTTAGGGTCCTTTTTTAAAAAAAGAATGAAAACCCATCTGGTTTGGAGGATAAATAAAGGCTTGAAGAAAGACGACCGTATCATCAGTGCACTCTGAATCCCTGCCCTCATATGTGGCAGCCAAAAAAGCCTGAAGCGAAGACCTTCTGGGGACTGATTTAACAAGAGAAGGCTGGGAACTAGCTGCCAAACAAATGCATTCTCAGTGGGCCATTGCATGAGATGAACCCAGTCTATTTACTTTTTGAAACGGTGCACGGAGATTGTATTACGTCACCAAAACCATGCTAATGTAGAAAGCCATCCTAGAGATGTGGTGCTCTCCCACTCCCCTACATGCTTTGGGCATGTCTGAAAATCCAAGCTTTGGGTTGAGCTGGGGGTAATTGTAGTTTGGAGACAATGTGGCTTGGGGAATAGAGCTGCTACCTATAACTCAAAAAACATGGGTTCTACTCCCACCTCTGGCATAGGGTGAGCTTGGGCAAGTTACTTCCCCTTTGTTTCCTCTCCCACACTTTGACTTCCTTGTCTAGTAGATTGTAAGCTCTTGAGGGCAGGGATGGTATCTCTGTAGGCCTGTGAACAACCCCTGCTCTTGATTAGGTCCTCTAGGTCAGGGGTTCTCAAACTGGGGGTCTGGACCTCTCAGGGGGTTGTGTGGTGATTACATGGGGGGGTCGCAAGCTGTCAGCCTCCACCCCAAACCCTGCTTTGCCTCCAGCATTTATAATGGTGTTAAATATATAAAAAAGTGTTTTTAATTTATAAGTGGGGGTCGCACTCAGAGGCTTGCGATGTGAAAGGGGCCACCAGTACCAAAGTTCGAGAACTACTGCTCTAGGTGCTTAATGTGAATACATTTAAAACAAAACATATTAGTCTCCAGAAATCTGTACTGCAGCTCTGCTCATGTACAGTGTCAGTTTACGAGGAGCATTGTAAGACTGACTGGAGAACTCCAGCTACACCATACTACTCATACGTGAGGTTGTTATACCAATAAAATAAAAACCAGCAGGATCTTATTAAAGGGGATAAGACAAAATGTCACATTTATTGTGAATACAAAAAGAATCATAGTAAGCAGTCAGTTATAGCTAGAACATTTCATTCAGTTTCACATTCATTCATACACACACACATACACAGGTTCTGCATAGATGTCATCGTTACCAGCCTAGAAGTTGCTCATGCCAAGTTACTGGCCAGGTAACCTGGGCATGAGGGAGGAGCTGAGTCCTTGTCAGATTCATCTGATGCTCCTGGAGGGTGGTAACAAAACCAGACTCAAAGCTCTTAGTCTTTTGGTTCTGTACTTATAGGGATTTATTCCTATGTCAGTCTATGGGAATTGCTTCATCATGCTGTTGCTGAATCAATCAGCAGATGGCACATTCCTAATGGCTCCATGCTGTCAGATGTTATCTTGTTTTTCCCATCCTTTGAGATGATCGGGTGGATCCCAGTTTACCCTCCGGGGGTTGTCTGGTCATTCCCACTTGATGCTGCCTTCAGCCGATGGTCACTGAATTCCTACGCTGGCACCTCCCTGATCATTCATTAATTATCTACACCAAGCATCCATTCACATACATACTGTCTCCACCACTTTCGGGGTGTATACTAATTTATTTGAGACTCCCTGCCCTTTAATCAAAGAGGGTGGGGGTCTTTCTATGCTGTTTCTAGGTACAAAGCATGCATAAAGAACAAAGTCAAATAACTTCTTTGCAAGTTTCTCATAGTAATACAGTATCTTTCTGAGAACAGATAGAATCAATGGTTTACACAGACAGTAGCTTGTAAGTTTAACAAGGGACCCAAGAGATTTTTTACTTGGTAATGCTATGAGGTTTAAATTGTGGGGGACAAATTATGGGGAGTTACTTTCACTTGGGGAATCACTTTCAGTACCTTCTTTAATATCCCTACAAGGTAATAATTACAATGTACATTAATTGCCAGGGTGCGGAAAGAGTCACAGTGCAACACTGCTTCTCTACTAGGCGACAGAAGTGATAAGATAGTGACAGATTCCCTCTCAGACATGGAATTAAAAGCAGCGGCTCATTTCTTCATATTTTTCAAAGCTGCTAATCATAAGGAGTTTCCAGTCAGATTTCCATTTTCACGGCTAAGCTAAGCAATACAAACAAAAATTAAAAATACTAGGTCTGATTCTGATCTCACTTACGCCAGGGTAAATCAGGAGTACCTCTATCCAAGCACTACACACCATGGGAGTAACCAAGATCAGTATCTCGTCCACCGAGCCCAGTCTTCTAAAGAGACTATAAACATGAGCATTTGGCTCCTTTTTTAAATGCTAGCTGCATCCACCAAATTGTGGGTTTTTTTTAAATAACCTAGAAGATAAAACTTTTGAACTAGGACAACCAAACAAATAAAAAAACACCCAAGGCAATTTCAAAGCTACCAGGAGGATTCTTCAAAACTGACATTTCCATTTAGTGACCCAGCCCCTAGCTAGCGATGAATACAATAGAAGAAAGAGGCTAGATCATAGCTGAGCTGTGAAGCACAGTAAATGACATTCATTAGTTTCTCTTGGACAGTTTTAGTGACTCATTCTTTTTCGAAACATGGTTGGAGTTTCAAATCTTTCATCCAACATCTTTAGAGACCAAAATATAGTTTTGTGTAAAACGTAATATTGTTTGGCAGGCATTCCACAGTCAAGAAGACATTTGAAGGCACCTCACAAAAGATGTTTGTAGTCAAATTTCATCCAAATCAGTTTACATGCTCCAGTTTTGTCTGTATCCACAGCATCTAAAAATAAACCAGTCTAAGACAGACACATACACAAGGCCAGCATAACTGTGTGCATATCTCAGATGCCAGGACATGCAGATAACCCAAGCATGGATTAACCAGATTTGGCTGCCTGTATTTATTGTGGTTGAGCTTTTAAACACAGATAGCTGTTCGGATTTAGCAGCACAAAAGCTGTATTTTTTCCATTGTGCTGTCCATCTTGAATGGAAAAATAAGCTCCTAAGCAGAAGACAATTTCTAGCAGGTTCATACACAAAATGAGGTCTAGGATATCAGAGCCATTTAAACTTCACAAAACAGCTTGATCTGTTTCCCTTCTGAGCACTAATATTTAGCAGCTACAGAGGACTTTTCATCTTCCCAGCATGGTGGAATCATTCATTCCCATTTGTGCCACACTTTGGAAATGGAAAAAAG
This sequence comes from Macrochelys suwanniensis, assembly GCA_033296515.1. Taxonomy (NCBI): domain Eukaryota; kingdom Metazoa; phylum Chordata; order Testudines; family Chelydridae; genus Macrochelys; species Macrochelys suwanniensis. The sequence continues at coordinate 12,066,997 of CM065781.1, read as the reverse complement.
TTTAGTTAACTAGGGCTTGTCCAGACACAGAAGGTGTCTTAACCATTTTCACTTAAACTGGTTTGATTAAACCAGTGCAACTTCTGCGTGTGGATTCTTTCCGTTTGGTTCCATCAATTTGGCTGGTGCCTGTAAATTTACCAATACAAGCTAAACCAATATAAGGCTGTCCACACAGAAAGGTGCACCAGTTTAACTAACTCAACATAAAATCACTCCTTTAGCTAAGCTGGTACAACTGCATATGTAGACCAGGCCTTGAAGTGAACACTGCTGCTGAGTGCATTTCCTATCAGTGAAATCCCTAAAATGTATTAGGTTAGCCAACATTTCTCACTACACCTCAACTCACATCTGACACCTAGGGTGACCAGATAGCAAGTGTGAAAAATCAGGACGGGAGTGGAGGGTAATAGGTGCGTATCTAAGACAAAGCCCTGAAAGGAGAACTGTCCCTATAAAATCAGGACATCTGGTCACCCTACTGACACCAACCAAAGCTCACGTCATTTAAACACCCTCCCAGCAACCAAACATCACCCACTACAGCTCCACAACACAGGCACCTGTTCTTCCAGCACAGGGCCGCTCAAAAAGCGCTCATTCAGCCCTTTGTGATCGCAGACAGATGCCCCCTCGGACCTTTGCTACTGTAAGAGATGGTCCATAGGGGCCTACCTGTAGTGGTAAAGTCAAGGGTGTGCTTATTTGTACATAAGGAAGCAGGAGATTGGTGTTAGGATTTTGCTTTTCAGTATGGCTGGATGTGATTCTACACTAGAACCCTAGGAGAGACGTCAGAGTGCATCTCCGATCCAATCCTGTTTCTTCTCACCCCCACCTACACAGCACTGGTCCCCCCCCAAATATTCCCTTACTACCACCCCGCTGCTTGCTAGCTTGAGAAGCTGGGCTGGAGGGGAACAGTGCTCCAATGACAGTTGTGATTAGTCAGCGTGCAGCTGTAATGAACCAGGCGTAGGAGAACCAAAGTGCAGCTCTTCTACAGGTCATCCCACACCTTGACACCCACCCCCCCAGCCAAAACCTTGCTCCACCATCTCCCTGTGACTGGAGAAGTGAGGCCAGAGAAGACCAGCTGTCAGATGAACTCCCTATAGTTTTATCAGAAAGCACCGATACTGAACTCAGCTGACAAGTACAGCGCATTGTTCCTCTCCGGCAGCCCCACTTCTTACACTGTGACCTTTAAGCAGAAACCTCTCTCGGTCCCAGCACCTCCGCGCACAGCCCTGCTTCCTCACGCTCCATGACATCCAGAGGACAGCTGGGGATTCAAGGAGGCAGACCGGGCTGAGTTTGTGTGTGACAGAGAGGGCTGGAGTTGATGGGGACTGTGGTTCTCTAGCTATAGAGGCCCAAAAAGTTTGACTCTCAGGGAATTTGTTTTTGAATGATTCAACACAAGTGTCTTCTGAAAGATAACTGGGCCAGGTCCCCATTCCCTGGTGTAAATCAGTGTCCTGTCACTGAAATCAATTACATTAATTTACACCAGCTGAGGATCTGGCTCTCTGGATGTAATTTGGAGATGAAATTCAGTGAGTAGAGCAGGGGTAGGCAACCTATGGCATGCGTGCCAAAGGCGGCACGCAAGCTGATTTTCAGTGGCATTCACGCTGCCTGGGTCCTGGCCTGCATTTTAATTTAATTTTAAATGAAGCTTCTTAAACATTTTAAAAACCTTATTTACTTTACATACAACAATAGTTTAGTTATATATTATAGACTTATAGAAAGAGACCTTAAAATGTATTACTGGCACGCAAAACCTTAAATTAGAGTGAATAAATGAAGACTTGCTGACCCCTGGAGTAGAGGGTTAAACAGTGGGATTTGAGTCCTGCTTTAAGTGCAAATTTCAACTCTGCTATGTGGCTGGGCGAGCCCCTGTGCAGTATGAGTGTTAATCCCTCCAGTTAGGTCTGTAACTGCCTTCTAGAAACCGGGGTGCTTGTCAGGGTACATTCAGGGGGAAAGCACATCAGGAAAACCCTTAAGGCTGTGAGTGGGGAGAAGAACTACAGGATGTCAGCCATTGCTCTTCAGAACATTTAAAGGCTCGGAGAAACTGGGGCATAAAGACGCCCCCAGACAGCTTCAGCCTGTGCGGCTGGCGCTTACTCAGCAGATCAGCAGGGCTCTCGCTGCTCACGTCACCTTCACTGGGGTTTTGCTTTCACACAATGGAGCTGTCCTTGAATACGGCACAGGGAAAAGGATACCCAGCTACAAGCCTGCCACATGGAAAATCCAAGCTGAAGTCCTGAGCAAAGTTCCCCAGGGCTCCCAGGCCGGTGAGGGCAACAGGCTCAAAGCTGGGGAAAGACGGCGCATCTCACCTTGTTTGAGTGACCCACCCTGGCCGGGACAAGGAGCAGTGCTGACTGGCCACAGAAAGAGCCGCATACTGTCCCAGAGGGAGGGTCAGGTCACTGTTGTGAGAGATGTCAAGGGGTGAGTGGGGGATTTGGATGGTAAGAGCCGTGGAACAGGGTCATTAGGCCTGACTCTTCTCTCACCTACGTTTACATTTACATGACCTGCCGGGTAGCTGATGGAAACCAAAGGCTTTGGGTTCCGGGGGGAGAATGGTTGCAAAGCTGTAAATCGGGAGTCACTCCATTGCAGTGAACAGGGTTCTCTGAGTTAGATCAGAATCAGGCCCCTTGCCATGTTATTTGTCTCTTAAGCTGCACATAAATGATGACAACAAACTAGGACGGAATGGGTTTTTACAAAGCAATATGGTGACAGTTAGATGCTGGTCCCAAGATGCAGAGGGAAGGCGAGAACAGGCAGCGTTTCCAGATGCTGTTTATAACAAACTCCCTGATCTTCCAACGATGCAGAAGAGTTTAAGGGAGTAGTGAGCTGTGCAGAAAAGGCATTTTGCTCCTGTTGCAGACTCTGAGCGCTGGTTTGCTATCGGAGCAGACCTGCCACCTTTGTTTATTTTATTTTATTTCCAACAGGCTTCTCTGAAGCCCTGAGCGCATTTATCGATTAGGTATCGGCCCGGTTGCCCGAACCCAGACTCCCACTCCACTCAATCCATCCGCCCCACTCACTGGCCGAAGAGCAAAAGGCTCAGCTCTGCACCGCTGAGGACTTTTGGGTTTATTGCAGCGGGAGCAGATCAGGCCCGAGAAGTATTCCTTCAAAATCCAAGGAGAAAGAAAATCCTGATTTTTTTTCACTTCGCTAAATCTGGCCCCACTGGCCCCCTGTTGCATGGAGAGTTCCAGGCACAAAACTGCACAGTCAGATGAAAATATAGTATCCTCTAAGAAAGCCCTGGAACCAATACAGTAGTGAGCTCTTCCCCTGATTGTTTCATGTGTTAAATCCATTTGGTAAGTACAGGGCATACGCAGAGACCCATGACCTCTTTTTATTATTACACATTCTGGGCACAAAGAGGCAGTAAAATTCTGCTGCAGCATCAGCCAAAACTAGACCCCTTCCACCAGTACACTTCCCCATTTAAATGGATCAAAGAATCCTCCAGCCGTGATTCATTCCGAAGAGCGCGATTAGATGTTTATGGGGGGAGGGCATGAAGGGATACAGAGCTGAATTAAGCATTAATTCAAATTAAAAGGTTCTATTTTAAATGCAACAGGGACTAAAGAACACCAGCTAGAGCACTAGTTGCTTAATGAGTTCAGCTGCAGAAGTGTCTTTAATAATAGATCTGACAGGGAGACCAAGTAACCGCATCAAGGAAAGCCACATTTCACTCTTGCTACAGTAAAAGGAACAGCAGCTGAGTCCCTTATGCACAAGCAAATATTAAGATTGTGTTAGATAGTACAGTACTTAGATGACCAAACAAAGAGGGGTGCTCGTGGTCTTATGGACAGGCACTGGCTATGCTCAGGTACTGCGATGAGAAGGGGAAATGTTGCCATCTAAAGACATTTGCAGCAAGTGAGATGGCTTGTACAGTTTCATTATTTTTTAATTGCGGTCAATATAAGCAAAAGCTGATTTGTCACACGAAGTTGGTGATTGATCTTTGGTTTGAATGTATAATTGAGGCTTTTTAAGTAAATTGCATTGAAAAGCATTTTATTTAGCAATTGAAACAGAGAGAGCTATTCGTCTTCCTATTCAGGCTGAGGAGGAGTAGAGACGGGACCTAGTAGCCGGCTTTCTCAGAGCGGGAGTCAAGAGTTATGTGACCAGTTGCAGAAAGAGGGAGGGAGGGAAGGATCCAAGACTCTTTTAAATGGAAGGGCTGCTTTGAAGGCAGCAAACTACCGCCGGATCCTTTAAGCCAATGGTTCTCAAGCTGTGGTCCATGGACCACCACAGACTTTTCGAGTGGTCCACGTGAGCATGAAAAGTTAGAGTTAAGAAGGTGGATATTTTAAAGGTGGGGGAGGGGAGAGGATGGTGATATGTGAAAGGCAAAGAATGGGTCCATGAGGAGATTTCTGTCTGTAGAATAAAAAAAAAAAAAAAAGAAGCAAGAGCCATGGCTCTAGGAAGTTATGAGCACAATCAACAATGCTGCGTACCAGAAGACAATCCCGCCACCAAATCAGGTTTCACAACTTTTATTTTTCCATTGTTTGTGTTTAGTCGTTTTCCTCTTTCTTGGCAGTCTGTGGGTAACATTTTCAAAAGTGTCTACCTGGGGGGTCTAGGTCCCATTTTCAAAAGTGTCTACCTGGGGGGTCTGTGTCTCATTTTCAAAAGTGTCTACCTGGGGGGGTCTAGGTCCCATTTTCAAAAGTGTCTACCTGGGGGGTCTGGGTCCCATTTTCAAAAGTGTCTACCTGGGGGGTCTGGGTCCCATTTTCAAAAATGTCTACCTGGGGGGTCTAGGTCCCATTTTCAAAAGTGACTTGGAAGCCCAAGTCTCACTGACATGCAATGAGACTTGAAATCCTTGTGCCTGAGGCACTTTTGAAAATGGGACCTAGAGCCCTAGTCATAGAAGCGCCTTTGAAAATGTTACCCAAGTCTAAGTGATTTAGGGGCTTATGTCCCATTTTTAAAAGTGAAAGGATCCCAAGTCTCACTGAGAGTCAATGAGACTTGGGCTTTTATGGGTCTAGGCCACTTTTGAAAATGGAATTTAGGCTAGCAAATGACTTAGTCTCCTTTGAAAACTTTCCCTTTTGTCATTATTTCTACAAACGTTGATCCATGCTGTGGAGTCACGGCCAGGGCATTTTCCCAGCCACTAAGCAGTCGGAATAAGGCAGTGCTTGCTAGAGGCATTTTACAGCGAGGAATGTAGCAGCCCAAATACAAAGAGTTAGAGTTTGGAAACAGGCAGAAATAGAGAACTGCCTGGTGTTTTGATATGCCTAATACTACATAGTTCTGCGATTAGAGCCCAACAAGGCTCTGACTGGAGTCAGAGAGAGTTTTGCCACTGACATCACTGGGAGGAGAGCTGAGTCATTAGCAAAGATGCTTAAAGGGACACAGGCCGGTTTAAAATAACGTTTATCGAATTTTCCACAGTTGCTGCTACCACATTCACACCATTTGTGAAGCACCCAGGAACATGGCATTCGATTCTTGTAAAACCTATAACTATTGAAGGGACATTGTTAAATCAGGTAGTTTCCAGCTCCTCCCAGCATTTTCATAGAATCATAGACTATCAGGGTTGGAAGGGACCTTAGGAAGTCATCTAGTCCAACCCCCTGCTCAAAGCAGGACCAATCCCCAATTTTTGCCCCAGATCCCTAAATGGCCCCCTCAAGGATTGAACTCACAACCCTGGGTTTAGCAGGTCAATGCTCAAACCACTGAGCTATCCCTCCCCCCTGCTACAGCTACTGCAGATATAGCAGTGTGCCCCCCCCCCTTGGCCTCCGAACACCAGGCGGGTGGCGCAAGCACTGGCTCAGGCCGCCTGGAGTCCCTGGCCACAGGAAGGCCCCAGCCACGATAACCGCAGAGCACCAGCGGGAAGCAGGAGGAGGCCTGGAGGCAGAGCATGGGTGGGACCACACAGGTCTGTTTGGGAAGGCACATATTCATTGCACTCTCCCGGTGTGGGTGTGTTCACTCTAGGGGGTTTGGAACAGGTGCCCCTAGGGTGGAAGGGACTTTCCCTGATACATTCCAGCACGCGCCTTCTCTTGGCCAGAACTGTCTACAGAGCAGGCTCCATCTTGGCCACAAGGGCACTAAAGTTACAGTTCGCTCATTTCATGAACCTGCTTTGCAAAGTGCCATCCACGTTTTTCAGCTAGAAAGAAACCAGCGTCTATGGGGTGGAGTTGCTAAACTCTAAAATTTACTTTCCAGAAAGATCTGACAGCTTAAACCAATTTCCCTCAACACTTCCCACTGCCTGGAGGGGCCATTGGAAAACTGATCTTTGCAGAGGTTGGTTTTCTTAGAGCTGTTTTTAAAATAAAATGTTGTGCCTGTATAAAATTATAGAAGAGCCTGCTGTTAAACTATACTTCTTAGAAACATGCCATAAGAAAAAGGGTTTGGTTTAAAACAGGAGATATCAGGCACATATGAAAGTGATAGTCTCATGTGGCCTCTCCTGATAAACATTCTCAGAACGACCAACACTTGGGGAAAGGCAGAAAGTTTTCTCTGTTGCTCTGGCACGTTACTCTGCTCATTCAGCTGTGTCCGACTGGAGGAAGTTTGCATTTTAAAGTGTTGCTGTTAAATGCTACAGAGCACACACTATTATTCAGACTCCGAAGTGGCAATCTTGTCTGCACATCTCAACCGTTAGCATTCACTTCTTGCAAGGGTTCTGTCACCCCCTGGCTTCCAGTCAAGCATGGCCACAAAAAATTTTGTTCCAGCAAAATCAATCTGGTTTCAATCATGCAACAAGTGTTCTGTGTCTCTTTCAGCCATGTGTTTACTGAACAGTGTTGAGCAAAGTGAACAATTAAAAACTGGGAAACATTTTGCCCTGACTACAACGGATCTAGTATAGGATATTTTGAAAGGGCTCAGTGTTGGCTTAAGTCTGCTCCCACTGAAGTCAATGAGAGATCTAGCATGGTCTTTAGTAGGAGCAGTTAGACTCATAGACTTTAAGGTCAGAAGGGACCATTATGATCATCAGTTAGGCCAATGCTAAATGCTTCAGAAGAGACCACCCCAATAACCCTTTTTTTAAATCACTCGCAGCAGATGCATTAGTAGGTGTTCTGCAAAATTACTCGCAGCCTTCCCGTTTTCCCTTGTGAAAAGTACATAGCTACAGAGATTGGCTTCCGTAGAATATTGGCTTCCCTAGGGTTATTCCACTGAATTTATTTAACACGGCCCCGTGACATTGTTCCACAGGGGTGAAGAGTGAACTAACTGACGTGTCCAGTAACTAACATTAGCTAAGGACAACCAAACTCGTGTCAAATTAGCCACTGTCAGTGGCGTGGGGAATCCAGATATACACCAAGATAAAAAAGATATATATATTTTTTTTGCTGGCTTTCACACATGGTGAGACAGCAAGCAGGGATTGCAATTCATACAGCATCTCAGATGTTAAACCAACTCAGTTCACTTAACAAAAGATGTGCAACAGTTCAACTGCTGCATTGCTGCTGAATGTAACAAGTACATTGGGTAAAATGCAGCTTAGAGCTACTGGGATGTACCAGGCACAGCGGGATATTCCAGGATTTCAAGAGGACAGTAGAACATGACGACAGAGGCAGGAACAGAGGATCAGCACCAGCGCAGTTAATTCAAGCTGCAGTGCCACAATAACAAATGGAACAAGAGAAAACAATTCAGGCCTTGGCTTTCAGCAACATCTCTGACATCTCCTGGCTAGTTAATCATTTAGATAGTGCTGTAAATTTACCTGGTGCTTTACAAAGAGACTAAAATATGATCCCTGGCCTGAAGAAAGCCAAAGTGAAGGTGCTAAGTCGCTGAAAGAAGAGCCCTTAAGGCAGACACATTTAGGGATTGATGAGACAACTAGTCCAGTGCCAGATGACTCTAACTGGTGCATGGGTAGTTCAATACAGTGACCAGCTAGAGCTACTGGTAAGAATCTAGTGAAAGTTATGGGTCAAGAGAAGCACTTATAAAATGGAACAACAGCACAGGACTGACAAGTAATGTAAAAGAACCAGGACTGGAGTTATGTACTTGTTGGAATAAAGTCCAAGGAAGAATCAAAGCATTTATTTAGTACCACATGTGGTCTGGTAAGGCTGCATGCAGGGAGACCAGCAAAAAGAGCATCACAATATTCTAAAGGGAATGAAAAAAAAGATACCAACAAGAACCTCTGCGTCAGCAAGAGAGCTGGGGCCTACACAGATTTTATCACAGCAGACACGTTTTTTCCCTTATATTAAACTAGACTAGAGCCTAGCTGAATTCCTGAGCTTGTAACCAGTGAAGCCTGGGGTTAATCCCACAAGCAATAGCTCTGTCTCGAGTCTATTAAGTTAAACTGTAAAATAATTAAAACAGTCTTTGCATGAAGTTTGCACGTCAGTGCTATTTGGCTACGGGTATCCACTCTTCTTCTGGTAATCCCATGACAAAGACAATACATTGGCAATTGGCTTTGCTGATGCATTAAGCTAGCAGTTCCCAAACAGTGTGTTCTGAATCAGGGGTGGTCTGTGTGATGCTGGCTTGGTGGTCCACAGACAGAAAGCTGGCTGGTCACATGCTTTCTGCTTCTCCTCTCTGTTTTGATTTGCTAATTTGCCTTCAAGACAGCTAATAATACAGTCATCCTTCTGCATAGAAGCTGCTGCTGCCCTTGCCATTGGGATGTTATTTGATCATCAATGAGGAGGGAGGCCCACCACAAGGCACTTTCATAGCCTGGACCAGGTCTTAATTGGGACAGCATCTGGGAACCCTGCATTGAAGTAAACTCCTAATTGGGATTGCTCTGGGAAGACGACACTGCCCCTCAGTTCAAATCCCTCCAACAGTCGCTTTTAAGAACCAGGTTGGCTCTCAACAGTTCTGCTTCTTTACACAGTCATCACCGGCCACAGGGGTCACCTGGCCTGGTCTGATCACAAGAATAGTCCATGTGCAGTGATCCTAACAAACTCCTCAGGAAAGACGCAATCCTTGAAGGCGGCTTGCGGCATGCGGACATGGAGTAAGTAGGCTGCGGCGGTGAGATTGCAGCACAATGGACAGAATACAGAAAACGAAAGAGATTTCACCTGGAAATTAACACTGAGGGCCTGATTTTCAGATGGGGCGAAGCATCAAAACTCCGGTGACTTCAAGGTCGATTTACATTAGCTGTAATCATAGAATCATAGGACTGGAAGGGATCTTGAGAGGTCATCTAGTCCAGTCCCCTGGACTAGATGTCAGTCAGCAATGGAATAATTGCACACAAGAAAAAAAATAGGTTAAAAAATAAATCTGGACAACATCAACCCAACAGATTGGAATCTGCTGAGTACAGCCCCAGGCATACCAAAGCTGGTGTGCGAATCTGACCTGACCATGCTCAGTATTTCCTTTTGGCTGGTGACATTTGTTTGAACCATAAATCATCGGGAACATGGCCCTCTGCAGTGCATGACTGTACTACATGAGCAAAGGGAATGCAATCTGGTGATTTATTAGGGTAACACACTGTTAGAATTAAGAGGATGCATTAATCAAAACCATGGTGCCAGCCTCAAGAAATTATTAGGAAAACCATGACAGTCCAGTTCTGAGTCTCTGCATACTAAATAATTGTTATAGCACATAGGTAACCAGGTGACACCAGATAATGGCAGTGAAGTGCTGTCTTAAGTCTGTGTTTTATAAACAATAGATTTCAGGATCTCACTAATCCTAATTTATTATAGCATCTTTCACATTTGCAATTTGGTGTAGAGAAATATTAATTGAGTAATTGGAAAATTGCTCTTTTTGGAAAATATACTTCATAGAAACAGCAATTCTACTTCAGAATACAATTTTTCACGTAACCCTCAATATTAAGTGTAGCAGGTTGTGTTTATCAGGAGAGCCGTTCCTTAGCTGTTTGAACAATGGCGTTTTGTTGACTGCAAGCACATGAGTGCATTGTGGCGGGGGGGGGGGGGGGGGGCGAAATGATCTAGCAAGCTGTCTTCAGGTCCAAGGCTGCTTCACTGAAGTCTATGGGCCTGATCCAAAGTCCACAGAAGTTGATGGCTCACAGTTTGAGAGAGTTTTTTGCTTTATTGGGATAAGAATCAGACCCATTGGCATTTGCAAAGCCCCCATCAGTGTAGCATCTAAACACATATTATGTATTACACACACACACGTACACAGACACACAGTCGCCAATGCATTAAGCCAGAGACTGATTCGTTTTTGTTGTACTGTAGACCTGATCTCACATGCCTTTTCCTGGGTTGTCACGCTGCACTCAGCACTGCTAACAGGTGGAGATACAAGTGGCTTTAACCACCTTTTGTGCCTCCCACCTGTGACCCTGGTGCTGTCTGCTGGGCCCAGGGCCGGACTTAGGGGCAGCCACCCCAGGCAACTGCCTGGGGTGCCGGTCTTGCGGGGGAGGATGCTGCTGCTGCTGTTAGTGACAAAAGGGAAATTGAATGTTTGAAGTAAAATGTTTCAGGTATTCCTTATGTGAATTCATTTTTCATTAACCTCCTAGAATGTTCTGGACCTTTGTAGAATCTCATGGAGCCTTCCAGACTTTCTGAGAACGACATTTTCCTTGAACCTCCTAGAATGCTGTCAGCCAGGCCTTCACGGTATATAAGGGGCGGGACGTCGCCGGTCAGTGAGCTATATTTGTTGCCATATTGTGAACCTTGGTTTAGTGTGTAATTGTGAAAGTGTACTTGTGTTTTAAGATTTGAAGAGTGTAAGTAGTGACTAATAAAGGATATATTTAATGAGATGCCAGAGATCTCTCTCAACCCCCTATCTATGCAATAATATAAAAGAAACACTGTTACTTCTTTTGCCATGCTTAATATGTAATGTTTGATGACTTTCTAAGGCTGCAGAACATAGACTTTTGCTCTCTCTAATACTGTGTGTTTTCCTGCGTAGAAAATAAAAGATGCCCCCGAAGAAGCCTTCAAGAGCTCAGTGTAGGAAGCAAAAAGCTCAGTTGCAATCTAGTTTGCAGCAAGGGGGAAATTTGATGGGAAAATATCTGAAACAGAACAACAATCTGGGCTTTAGGCAGTAGCAATCGTCCCAGTGCAGAAGAAATTGAGGAGCAAAGTGTAAATGATGGAAGTCCTATTACTAAGGAATTAGCAGATTTACCTGAAGATAAGGAATGGAAATGTGAGGAAACTGAAGGAGAATCATAGTTTTTCTGGCAGTGTAAAGGAGAGTGATAAGAACATAAAAACGACCATACTGGGTCAGACCAAAGGTCCATCTAGCCCAATATCCTGTCTACTGACAGTGGCCAATACCAGGTGCCCTAGAAGGAATGAACAGAACAGGTAATCATCAAGTGGTCCATCTCCTGTTGCCCATTCCCAGCTTCTGGCAAACAGAGGCTAGGGATACCATCCCTGCCTATCCTGGCTAATAGTCATTGATGGACCTGTTCTCCATGAATTTATCTAGTTCTTTTTTTAACCTTGTTATAATCTTGACCTTCACAACATCCTCTGGCAAGGAGTTCCACAGGTTGACTGTACAGTGTGTGAAAAAATACTTCCTTTTGTTTGTTTTAAATCTGCTGCCTATTAATTTCATTTGGTGACCCCTAGTTCTTGTGTTAAGAGAAGGAGTAAATAACACTTCCTTCCTTATTTACTCTCTCTACACCAGTCATGATTTTATAGATCTCTATCATATCCCCCCTTAGTCATCTATTTTCCAAGCTGAAAAGTCTGGTTCTTATTAATCTCTCCTCATATGGAAGCTGTTCCATGCCCCTAATAATTTTTGTTGACCTTATCTGAGCCTCTTCCAATTCCAATCATCTTTTTTGAGATGGGGTGACCACATCTGCATGCAGTATTAAAGATGTGAGTGAACCATAGATTTATATAGAGGCAATATGATATTTTCTGTCTTATCTGTCCCTTTCTTAATGATTACTAACATTCTGTTTGTTTTTTCACTGCCGCTGCACATTGAGTGGATGTTTTCAGAGAACCATCCACAATGACTCCAAGATCTCTTTCTTGAGTCGTAACAGCTAATTTAGACACCATCATTTTATACGTATAGTTGAGATTATGTTTTCCAATGTGCATTACTTACTAACATTACTGATGATAAAGAAGAATGTGGCTCACATGAAAAGCAGAGTAATGACAAAGAAAAATCTGGTTTACATGATCACTGACCAAATTTCTGGTCTCAATTGTGGTTTGGCATGATAGCCTGTTCCAAGTAAATGTTGTAAGCAGGACATTACAAACTCAGTCGATGAACATCACAACTGCTACTGCTTTGATGAGAAGCTGCCTTGATTTCGTTGTGGCCTACAGAGCATAGGCGCTGAATCCATGGGGGTGCTCTGGGGCTGGAGCACCCAGGGGAAAAAAATGGTGATGCTGAGCACCCACCGGCAGCCCCCTACCAGAACCTCCCCCTCCCCCAGTACCTCCTGCCCGCATATCAGCACCTCCCCCTCCCTCCCTCCCAGCACCTACTGCCTGCCACGGATCAGCTGTTTCGCAAAGTCAGGAGGCACTGGGGGGGGAGGGAGAGTGAGGGCGCAGTGTGCCTGGGGGAGGGGGGGAACTGGGCAGGGTAGGGGCGGTAAGAGGCAGGGAAGAGGCAGAGCAAGGGTGAGAAGAAGAAGGGTGGGGTGGGGCCCTGGGGGAAGGGGTGGAGTGGGGGCAGGGCCTGGGTGGAGCTGGGGGCGGGGGGAGTACTCGCCAGCAGATTACAAATTTGGTGCCTCTGCTACAGAGACAACGGATCTGAAGATGTCATCACTGCTGCCAAAGAAATGACTGAAAACTTAGGAGTGAGCCTGTCTTCAAGGAAACTCATATTCATCGGGAGAGGACATAGTTTGGTTATAAGGGCAAAGATGAAGTGATGGGAAGCTCAGAAGAAAAATTCAAGAGGGAGTTTTTTTGCTTCCTCGTTGACACTGCTCGAGTGTTCATCGAAGAACGGTTTGGACAAATGAAGCACCATGAAAATACCTGAGTTTTTTGGTATGACCTTAGTAATCCACTGGCAGACAGGAAAACACTCTTGAACAACTGTACAGACCTTTACCTGTCGCTGACACATGGTGAATGTTTGGACGTCAGTGATAAAGACCTCTGTGTCAAACTGGACAATAGCCGTCACATTTTGCAACACAGGACGCTCTCTCCACTCCAAGTTCTCCAATTCATTCATGATGCAGCGCTGAAGGACACTTTTCCTAAGGTGTGGATAGCTTTGTGGAGTCTGTTCACGCTGCTGGTCACAGTTCGGCATGGTGAGCACAGCTTTTTGAAGCTCAGGCTCATTAAAACACATCTTCGATCGATGATGGCCAACAAGAAACTGACATCGCCTGCTATTTTATCGCTTGAAAATGCCATTGTCCAGTCTTTGGATCTCTCTGGCGCTGTGCTTCAGTTTGCGAGGGCAAAGGCGAGAAAAGCGACCTTTTGAACGAAAGGACCAGGTTTAACATTCTAAGGTGGTCACCTTCTGTAACAGTATTTAATACTGGTCCACCCAATGTTGGTTCCCAGTTCAGTTCCTTGATGTTAGTGCATTTCAGTTATTCTTAACATTGAAAAGTTTCTATAAGCTTACAGGAAACAAATCTTTTTATTTGCTTATATATGGCATGAATAAATACAGATTTACAGAACCTAGCATGCAAATTTACTGTCTTATATTGTAAGGATGAATCATGTATGCAAATCGTGCATCAAAGTTGTGAAATGGGTTACAAATGCAATAATAAGGTATTCAAAAGTTTAGCAACTGGAGGGAGGATGCCAAAGACGCTCCTCGCGTGTGGCGTCATTTGCTCTAGGACCGGTCATGGCTGGACCAGACCCCGATGTAAAGCAGAGGAGCCTCAGGGTTGCTCTGGTGCTAATGCTGGCCTATCTGAACAACTCCAAGGGCTGCTCAGACAACTGGGGATTGCCAGGGTAAAAGGATGCCCCAATTAAACCTTCTAGACCAGGAGAAGCAAGAACTAACTTCTGTGGCAAGAACCCCTAAATCCCACGGCAAGTTAATTCATTGCACCTCCGTGGAATATGATTCATGCCCAATCCTCTACCCTCAAATGCACACTCAGCTGTGGCTCAGAGCTGAAAATACTCGATGTAAAATTCACTGGTGCCTATTTTAATTGAGACGATTCTATTTGACGATGGGTACTTTTTCAGTGTTCTCCAGGTGGCTGAGCGCCACAGATCTCGGCAGTTGCAATGCTGTCCAGAAGGCCCAGATCAAAACTTCCTTCCTACTCCCCATGTGTCTAAGGGAAAGCGGGAGCTTGTAGCCAGCCTCAGAGACTCATCTTCTTGTCTTCCTAGGCCTTGGCTGCTGCTCCATTCTCCAGCCAGCCCAGCTGGCCAGCCTACACTTCTAGCTCCTCCCACTCCCTGGCTGCAAACCAGGCTCCAGCTCTGGCTACCTGCTACCTGGCTTAGTGGAACAATGCAGGAAGCAGGTATTGTAATCCAATTAATTCCCTTTTGCGGGGAAAGCTGGAGAGGCAGCCGTAGGCATATCCCAGCAGGGCAGGGGACAGAAAACAAGAAGCCAGGCACCTGGCTCCATCGAGACAGTGAACTCCATGATAAAACTGCTGAATTACGTGGCAGACAGGAAAAAGCCGAATTCCAAGGCTGTGGAATCATGGAATCCAGGGGGCCCTGATGGAGACGAATGAGGCAGGTCACACCCCGCCGAGATATTATTTCAGGCTCTCGGCAGGCTTAGGAAGACAGTGCACTAGCTCATGTTTTCAAGATTGTCAGCAACCATGAAGGCTAGAAACCTTTTTTTTTTTTTTTTTTAATTAAAGCTGAGATTCTGTAGCACAAATCCACTGCAATGGATGAATTTGGTGGCAAATTGCGTGGTCCTGGAATCAAGGCATACACAGGGTTGCACCTAGGAGTCCTCCCAAAGAGGAAAAAAATCGGAGGGACTGCACTTATTCCATAACACTGCATGGTCCTCAGCACTGAAGGAAATGAGAGATCTAACAAAATTGTCCATCACCGAGACAACATTATCTAAACAAGACTAGTGCAGGCCAAACACCACAATGAAAGGGGTCAAAGAAATCTGAGAACTTCACGCTGCTTCAGTACAACCTTCCTAATGAACCTTCCTTTCTAAGGTAGGGTGACCAGATGTCCCGATTTTATAGGGACAGTCCCGATTTTTGGGTCTTTTTCTTATATAGGCTCCTATTACCCCCCACCCCGTCCCGATTTTTCACACTTGCTATCTGGTCACCCTATTCTAAGGGTATGTCTACGCTACGAAATTAGGTCGATTTTATATAAGTTGATCTTTAGAAAGTGATTTTATACCGTCTGTAGGTGGCAGCATGGCTTGCAGTTGCAGTGAGCTGCTGGGTGCCAGACGTCTGGTTGGCTCCAGCGGTGCTGAGGCATGGGGTTTCGCTTTCCCCTTACTGCCTGTCTCAGAGCTGGCTCGTTTAGAGTCCTTAGCTCTCGTGGTACCTACAGTACCTCAGTTGGAGAGACTGACAGTGCGGTCGGTACCGACTGAGCATGTCAGTGTGGGGAATGCCTTTTCTTGGCCGTTTCCCGAGTCGGTGAAGCCACAGGACGCTTTTTAGCCACCTTCATGGCTGGATGGTCTGTTGTCTGAGCCTTAGAAGAGCAGCCTGTGTCAGAGGCTGCCATAGGTGACTTGTGTCTGGGTGAGGGGAGTCCTGGTTTCTGGCTCAGATGCTGGCCTGAGGGACTTCTCCATTAGGAGTTTTAGCTGCAAGTGCCTGGCTTTCCTGGTCCTGGCTGTTAGCTTATGACCGTGCGGACACTTTTGAGGGCCGTGTGTCTCGCCAAGGCAGTGGACATATTGAGTGTGCCCGTCCAACACTGGAATCAATAGTTAGGGAAGTGGATTGGACTAAAGAATTTATGGACCTAAAGGCGGAGGAGGCCTGGGATTATTTCAAGTTAAAGTTGTAGAAGCTATCAGAAGCCTGTATCCCAAGAAAGGGGAAACAATTCATAGGCAGGAGTTTTAGACCAAGCTGGATGAGCAAGCATCTCAGAGAGGTGATTAAGAAAAAACAGAAAGCATACAAGGAGTGGAAGATGGGAGGGATCAGCAAAGAAACCTACCTTATTGAGGTCAGAGCATGTAGGGATAAAGTGAGACAGGCTAAAAGGCATGTAGAATTGGACCTTGCAATGGGAATTAAAACCAATAGTAAAAGGTTTTATAGCCATATAAATAGGAAGAAAACAAAGAAAGAAGAAGTGGGACCGCTAAACACTGAGGATGGAGTGGAGGTTAAGGATAATCTAAGCATGGCCCAATATCTAAACAAATACTTTGCCTCAGTCTTTAATGAGGCTAATGAGGAGCTTAGGAATGGTGGCAGCATGACAAATGGGAATAAGGATGTGGGGGTAGATATTACCATATCCGAGGTAGAAGCCAAACTTGAACAGTTTAATGAGAGTAAATCAGGCGGCCCAGATAATCTTCATCCAAGAATATTAAAGGAACTGGCACATGAAATTGCAAGCCCATTAGCAAAAATTTTTAATGAATCTCTAAACTCAGGGGTTGTACCATTTGACTGGAGAATAGCTAATATAGTTCCTATTTTTAAGAAAGGGGGAAAAAAGTGACCCGGGGAACTACAGGCCTGTTAGTTTGACATCTGTAGTATGCAAGGTCTTGGAAAATTTTTTGAAGGAGAAGTAGTTAAGGACCTTGAGGTCAATGGCAATTGGGACAAATTACAACATGGTTTTACAAAAGGTAGATCGTGCCAAACCAACTTGATCTCCTTCTTTGAGAAAGTAACAGATTTTTTAGATAAAGGAAACGCAGTGGATCTAATCTACCTCGATTTCAGTAAGGCATTTGATACAGTACCACATGAGGAATTATTGGTTAAATTGGAAAAGATGGGGATCAATATGAAAATTGAGAGGTGGATAAGGAACTGGTTAATGGGGAGACTACAGCGGGTCATACTGAAAGGTGAACTGTCAGGTTGGAGGGAGGTTACTAGTGGAGTTCCTCAAGGTTCAGTTTTGGGACCAATTTTATTTAATCTTTTTATTACTGACCTCGGAACCAAAAGTGGGAGTGTGCTAATAAAGTTTGCAGATGACACAAAGTTGGGAGGTATTGCCAATTCAGAAAAGGATCGGGATATCCTACAGGAAGATCTGGATGACCTTGTAAACTGGAGTAATAGTAATAGGATGAAATTTAATAGTGAGAAGTGTAAGGTTATGCATTTAGGGATTAATAACAAGAATTTTAGTTATAAGCTGGGGACGCATCAGTTGGAAGTAACGGAAGAGGAGAAGGACCTCGGAGTCCTGGTTGATCACAGGATGACTATGAGTCGCCAATGTGATGTGGCTGTGAAAAAAGCTAATGCGGTCTTGGGATGCATTAGGCGAGGTATTTCTAGTAGAGATAAGGAGGTGTTAGTACCGTTATACAAGGCATTGGTGAGACCTCATTTGGAATACTGTGTGCAGTTCTGGTCTCCCATGTTTAAGAAGGATGAATTCAAACTGGAACAGGTACAAAGAAGGGCCACTAGGATGATCCGAGGAATGGAAAACCTGTCGTATGAAAGGAGACTCAAGGAGCTTGGTTTGTTTACCTTAACCAAAAGAAGGCTGAGGGGAGATATGATTGCTCTCTTTAAATATATCAGAGGGATAAATACCAGGGAGGGAGAGGAATTATTTAAGCTCAGTACCAATGTGGACACAAGAACAAATGGATATAAACTGGCCATCAGGAAGTTTAGACTTGAAATTAGACGAAGGTTTCTAACCATCAGAGGAGTGAAGTTCTGGAACAGCCTTCCAAGGGAAGCAGTGGGGGCAAAAGACCTATCTGGCTTCAAGATTAAGCTAGATACGTTTATGGAGGAGATGGTTTGATGGGATAACATGATCTTAGTCAAAGGTCAATTAATTGCCATCAGTGGTAAATAGGACCAATGGTCAATGATGGGATGTTAGAAGTTACTACAGAGAACTTTTTCCTGGGTGTCTGGCTGGTGAGTCTTGCCCACATGCTCGGGGTTCAGCTGATCACCATATTTGGGGTCGGGAAGGAATTTTCCTCCAGGGTAGATTGGCAGAGGCCCTGGAGGTTTTTTGCCTTCCTCTGCAGCATGGGGCACGGGTCACTTACTGGAGGATTCTCTGTATCTTGAAGTCTTTAAACCATGATTTGAGGACTTCAATAGCTGAGACATGGGTGAGAGGATTATTCCAGGAGTGGGTGGGTGAGATTCTGTGGCCTGCATTGCGCAGGAGGTCAGACTAGATGATCATAATGGTCCCTTCTGACCTTAAAGTCTATGAGTCTAATAGCCTACAGGTGAGGCAGTGTTTAAAGCCGGGGGAGCCAGGCATGCCCCTGAGGGGAGTGTTTCGCCCTCCCCCGAGGAGAGAACTGGGAGTAACAGTTCAACGAAAACCCACTTCTAGTCAGGAAAAACAAATCAGGATTTATTGTGTTTTGGAAAATAAATGGAGACAAAGAAATGAAAAAGGGTTGACAATCTCTAATAAAACTAGAACTAACGGAGGTATACTACGCTAACTTAACTCTGAGGCGCTGCTGAATGCTCTGACTTATAGCCAAAGGCTGTAGAGAAGGAACTGAGGGGGGGTTGGTTGCACAGCACTAGTCAACTGCCTGACGCGATGTGAGAGGGGGACCACACATGTGTCACCCAACCAGGCACTGCTACCGTAAATCTGCGATTACGAGTGCAGGGGGGCACGACCACCCAAAGTGGAGCAGCCACAGGGACATCACTTGAAGAAGAACCAATGGTTCACTATTAGATTAACCCATCTGGAAGGAGACAGGCTTGCAGATCATAGCTCAAGACCCTATAGGTATCTCAGAAACCCCAGTGAGAGAGAGAGGCCAAAACCCAAGCAGAAAAAACACATCACATGTGCGTTTCTCTCCTGTGACTGATTTGTCCAGGCGCTCTGGTCCATATGAGAGAGAGAGAGAGAGAGGTGTGTGTGTGTGTGTGTGTGTGTGTGTGTGTGTGTGTGTGTGTGTGTGTGTGTGTGTGTGTGTGTGTGTGTGTGTGTGTGTGTGTGTGTGTGTGTGTGTGTGTGTGGCTTTGAAACAGTAACACTGGGATAAACATTTCTTGACTTAGTGAAAAGCCCTACATTAAAAAACACCCATACGTTTTAATGACGACAGATCAAATCATGGTCCTTTATTTGATCAGAAATAACACAAATTCCAAAATACTAAATACATTAGCTACCCTAAAATACAATGCGTAAATACGTGTACACGTCTGAGCATGTGGTCTGACTGAAATACTGTGTGCAGTAGTTTGCCCAAAGGAGAAAGATTTATCATATTTAACGTCAGCAAGATTTAAGATTTTTCAAGTTATTTGTACACTCACCTGCTTTATGTACCCAATTTCTAACTTCCTTCGTGTTTCAGTTGTTACTATTTGGGAGCTGAGTGGGAAAGAGGAAATAAATGTATTCCTACTAAGGCTCTCATCCCATGCAGTCGAGGAACTGAAACACATGCCTAAACTGGAGCATATCAGTGATCCCCACTGATGTCAACGCAGTACTCTCACATGCTTAAGTTTGGGCAGGTGCTTAAAGCACCTTGTTGAATTGAAGCCTAAACACACATTACACCACAAATATTTTAATGCCACCTGTGATTAAGGTTGCTTGACACTTTCCTATGAAACACGCTGTTTTCGGTTGCTTATATTCTTGCAAAACTGACTGTTCGGGCTAAAATTTTCCATGCTGAGTGTCTTCCCCAGGTTGAAAAAAAAATGTTTTTAATTTCAGCTAAAATGGTTCAGTCATTTCCAAGAAGGAGGCTAGAAGCAAACCGTATGTGATCATGTAATACATACACACACACACACACACACACACACACACACACACACACACACACACACACACACACACACACACACACACACACACACACACACACACACACAGAATTGTGGTTGCACGGGCAACCTTAATTCTGACATTTTCTAACTTTGTAATGCTTGACTTTGCAACCATTGGTATGGTGGTTAAAAAAAGTGGGTAAACGAATGTAAACTTAAATGTCATATTCCCAAAATGAGAAGTGAGCAAACTCCACTTACCTTACGCTTAATAATAATCCTTTAACATGGTTGGTGTGTGCAATTATTTTGTTGCAGAACATATATGTTAAAACCTGAATTTGCTTTTCTTCAAAGTTTTTTCTTTTATTCGCTATATAAGAATTAAGTATTATTTACTATTGATTATTCCTGTTACATTACACAATAATTGTAATAAAACCCCATTATTTCCTTTCCTAACAAGGTAATGATTTTAGCAAGTTAAAGAAATAGCTTACAAATAACAGTTGGATAAACTGAAGACCAGAATCTATGAGTTACTTCACACTTATGTTTCAAAATTTATGAAATTACACCTGACTGATCTGTTTAATAAACTCTTGTATAATTTTATTGGATATCCTGTCAAATGTGCAGTATTTGGTATCATATACAAACCGTAAGTTAAACCTTTTTATAGTTGTCTTTCTTTTTGAAAATAAAAAATTATTCACAAAAATAAACTCATTGGGGGATTTGTTGTTTTGGCTTTTAACACTGGCTTGCAGTTTATCAAATGCACATTCTTATAAGAACATGAGTCACATGTTTTTATACCACTAAATATAATCTAATGGTTAAGTTTCCCCAATTGCTTCCTGCATATTACAGAAATGGAGTTCAATCTTCACTGCTTTCATTTAAGAGCAATAAGGCCATAATGCTATTCCAACTTATTTTGGTTTGACAGCTGTCATAAGAGTAATTTTTTCAGCTTTGCAAGCCTCCTTCGTATCCTGCCCAAACTGGCTTATCTTTGTTTAGAACTGATTTGTCTACATGGCATTCTTCAATAACAGATGTTCTACCTGACCCCAGATAGCATCATTCTTCAGCAGTATGTCCCCATTTTGAACCGATTATCCTGTCACACATGAAAGAACCTAAACTCAAAGGGCTGGCACTAGACCTTGGAATGGTTATTTGTGAACTTTCAAAACATTACAAATCACCAAATATTTCTAAAATAATATTTAATCAGATGCCACGAATTTAGTTACTTTAAATGGCTACGTCTTGGGTCAACTCAAGTCACCCAGACTTGTCATCTAACAAACCAAATGGCGATTGGTACAACTGTTAGAATAAGAACCATCAAGAAACTCTTCTCCGTTATTAACATATTGTAAGTAACAATGATCTGTATATACATTGATTAGAAGTGACGTAGCTATTGCAAAGTGCCGAGAGCACTTAAAAAACAGCAACGGGACAGATCCTCAACTCGCGTACATGGGTGTACTGCCATCAGAATCATTGGAGCTACAGATTTATACTAGCTGAGGAATGGGCCCAGAAGATTCAGTTGGAACAATATCCACAAAAGGAGTGCTGCAGCCCACTGTAACAAAATTCTCTCACTTCGATCCGCACAGGCACCCTTCTACCCACTCCCCATCAGGAAAAACAGACCTTTAAGGCAAGCCCTTATGGTCAACAGACCCAGACAAAAGGGGTGGCACGCTGGGAGTGGGTAGCAAGTCTCTGACCACCCGGCTGGGAGGACATGTTCCCCTGACCCTAACTTTTCACTATCCTCTTTATGACAGGTTTCAGAGTAGCAGCCGTGTTAGTCTGTGTCAGCAAAGAGAACAGGAGAACTTGTGGCACCTTGGAGACTAACAAATTTATTTGAGCATAAGCTTTCGTGGGCTACAGCCCACTTCTTCCGATGCATAGAATGTAATATATAGTAAGAAGATATTTATACATACAGAGAAACATGAAAAGGTGGAAGTACCCATACCAACTGTAAGAGGCTAATTAATTAAGAGGAACTATTATCAGCTGCAAAACTAACATGCTTCGTCCTTTGTCCTCTCCCCTCCTCAACACACTCAACTTTTTCCCCACGCGGTTGCACCAGTGCAGTCAGATTCTCCCACTTACACGACAAGTGCCTTAGTGGACCACAACTGTCAGAACATCACAGTGAAAAAGATGGCATTTGAGGATCCAATTCTAGGTACTACCCTTTATGAAAGATGTGGATCAACTGGAGAGTCCAGAGAGCAAAAAAAATGATAAGAGGTTTAGAAAACCTGACCTCTGAGGAAAGGTTTTTTAAAAAGGGCATGTTTAGTCTTGAAAAAAGAATATGGGGGACCTCATAATAGTCTTCAAATATGAGAAAGGCTGTTATAAAGAGGAAGGTGATTGTTCTCCATGTTCCCTGAAGGTAGGACAGGCAGTAATGGGCTTAATCTGCAGCAAGGGAGATTTAGGTTAGATATTAGGAAAAACTTTCTAACCAGACGGGTAGTTAAGCTCTGTAATAGGCTTCCAAGGGAGGTTGTGGAACCCCCCCATCATAGGTGTTGGTCCAACCTGTTCTTAAAACTCTCCCATCAGGAACGATGTAGTTTTACTTGGTCCTGCCTGCACAAGGGGCTGGACTTGATGACCTCTCAAGGTCCTTTCCAGGTCTCCATTTCTATAATTCTATGATAAGAGAGCCATGTAGCAGAGACCCGTCAGGTGCACACCTTATTTTTGTAGCTGTATCGTATGAGTCACTAGAGTCATTTGGCCTTCCTATAATAGTGAATTTTACTCCCAATGCATAGTCTTTATTTGAAACAGGAATAAACTTTACAAAATCAATTTTCCAAGGATGCACTCTTGGAACAACGGATCTACTGACCTTCCTCTCCATCAGAAGAGCCATACAGCGCTTAGCACAATCGGGTCCTGGTCCATGACTACAGCTCCGAGATGCTATAGTAACATAAATAATAGATGATAATAAAAGTTAACTGCCACATTGAGATTCATATCTTAGCTACCCACCACTCCTTCAAACTCTTAGACAAAGACAGAAGTTCTGCAGATGAAGCCAGTTTACTAAGATGCTCTAGAGCTAGTGATGCCATCATGAAATTCTAACCACCAGCTTCCTTAGCAAAGCAGAGAAATGAGATCCACGGTCTATGCTTTCTTTCATACTTGCAGTCTTGTTAACTCACTGTGCTGTCCCCAGATCTGTTGGGTAGTACCATTGCTGACTTCCCCCAGATATTCCTATCAATGTTTGATACTGATCAAGCGTTATATTTGGCTTTTTCCCTCTAGAATAGGAGATTTCCTCCTTTGGGTTCTTTCACATTCTGGAGTGTAATATTCTCAGAATTAATTCCTGCAATTATATTTCTTCATTTATTTCTTGGCCAAATAATGGTCATGATCTTTTAACTAGAGCAAGATGTTGGCAAGGCTGAGTACCAATTTACCTTCAAGTAAACATGATCATTTTAAATGAACCCAGATAACATTTAACTGAGACCATTCCAAATCTTTGGAGCATTTTGTTGCTCCAGAAAGGCATTAACTCTGGGTGTTGTTTTCTTTAAAGACAAGCTGTTACCGTTCCTCTAATTTAAAAAGAATATTTTCATAACAGAGTAAGACTAATGTCCCACAACTCCTTAACTATAAAACATTATGCTTGAAAGAAAGTCACAAGTTCCTAGCATTAAGCTGCGCCAGGATTTCACGGTTAGAATTTTCCTCTTCTTGGCTGGCTGTTCATTTCCTTAGAAGCAGGAATGCTTTCTGGTTTTATAGCCAAGTTAGCGAAGAGAAGCAAAATCAGCAAGAGGTATTCATGTAGTCATGTTACATTAAATGTCTCTGGCATATAGTTCCTATTATAGTTAGCAACAAAAAGTAGCAGAACACCATTGTGTATATATTATAATAGTTGCACTCTCTCTCGAGCAGACGTGCTTACAGGAGGCGGCAGATTAAAGAACTTGTGTTGCCCTAGACAGAAAGAAATAACATCTGCCAGTTGTGTTTATTTGTAGTGATGTATGATTTATGCTTTCCCATTTGTAAGTGGTAAAGAGAAATGGATCACGTGACACTGTTTAGATAATCCTCAGGCAAATTCAGAGTACATCATGTGGGGGGTTGTTCTTTCATACGAGAGAGACTGAAGAATGGCAGAGAGGAGCGAGAGTTCCTAAAATTCTTGGAATGGGGTTCAAGGCCCAGTCCGATGGGTTTTCAAGAAGACTGGGTCAGGGTTATGAGGAGAAAGCAGGAAGGCATGAGTAAGCGAAGAACAAAAATGGTCTGGGTTGAATGGTCATTTCCTATTATTTATTGGACACTATCTACATAGCTGGCCCTGTGCAGACAAAGGAAAACATAAATCCCGGCTCCAAAGATCTTTAGCTAAATTGGACAAAGCCAATACAGCAAATACACACAAGTCTGTTCCTAAACTGTATGCAGTGAGAGAGAGGTAGGTATCACTCATAAGCTACCAGACTTGAAGGTTCTTTCTTTTGCCCATACTCTCCTCTGGTGGCTTTGCATTGCGGTCACCCTCTCTCCTCCTTGACTACCAAGCCCATAGCTGACAGCCTGCATTTTTCTATCTAGTAAAAGCAGGAAAGCAGCCTTGCAGGACCAGAACCCCATTGTGCTGGGTGCTGTACAGAGACCCAGTACAAGAAAGCACTGAAAAGCTTGCAATCTAATTTGGGAGTCGGAATAGTGCAACTACCTCAAAAGGGAAGAGATTTCTTGTTGAGATGGCATCTTTGATTATCATTCTAGACCCCGTCCCACAAAAACCTGAAAAATGACATGAAAGAAATCAATTGTTAAAGACAAAGAGGGATTTCATGTTGAGAGGCAAGGCCTAGAGGTCAGAGCACAGGACTGAGAAGCAGGAATCTCAAAACGTAATCTTATTTACTGAGACTGTACACTCATTGGGACCGGGATCATCTCTTTGTTATGTGTTTGTGCAGCACCTAGCACTATAGGACCCTGATTAATGACAGAGATTCTTGAGTGCTATCATAATACAAATAATACAAATATGGTATTCGTCTCACATCTCACATGAAAACACTACATTAAACAATAAGTATTAACCAATTTAACCATAGTTTAAACAGCAGCTTGGTTACACTTAAAATACTGTGTGTCTGAGCAGCTAAATGGTGCTGGTTATTTTGCTACAGGTTCTGAATAAGGACACAAAGCACAGCCTTCCAGGGGAAGAAAAGCAACCCGGCTGCATAAGTTAAGACTATCTTGATGCGACAGATGTAGGCCACTGAACGACCTTCCCCAAGAGCAAGTCACACAGGAACAGCGAAGACAATTTTCAAGACAGTCAAAAGAATGAAAAACATGACAGGATTCCAGGCACCCAGGGCATTCCCCCCATTGCTTCAGACTTCCCATCGCTGCAAGAAGTATTTCCCATACGCCAAGAGAGGCTGAAAATACATTTATATAGATATTATACACACACACACACACGTACTAACTTGGATGGAAATGGTCAGATTACAGTAAGAAGTCAGCATGCTGAGAGAGAGAGAGAGAGAGACAGAAGATCAGGGAAACAAATCCCAACATTGACACACAAAGCAGTACATTTTACTTCTTACCTCTGCAAGAGGGAGGTTTACTTGACTTGTTTCAGTGAGAGCTGTAGCAGCTCCAATGCTTTTGCCTGAGTCTGAAGAAAATGCACCTTCTTGACTCTTCAGACTGTTCTGACTTTTGCATCGCACCATATCCCCCCCCTTTTTTTCCCCAACAAGGGCCCTGATCTTGCAATGAAAACGGCACAGGCAGAACCCCACTCAGTCGAATCAAGTTCTAGGTCTTGGTCCTTCTCTTCAAGGTGCTCAGTGGCCTGGATCTACAGTGTCTGAAAGATCAACTTAAGCTCCAGGATAAAGACAGCGATTGACAACTTTGCTCCCCTGGCACAATGGTATTTTCTACAGTAAGGGTAAAGCTCACCTGTGCAAGAGACAGAGCTTTCTTAGGGACTGGCCCAAGACTGTGGGATG
Organism: Macrochelys suwanniensis; assembly: GCA_033296515.1. NCBI lineage: Eukaryota > Metazoa > Chordata > Testudines > Chelydridae > Macrochelys > Macrochelys suwanniensis. The sequence continues at coordinate 12,040,879 of CM065781.1, read as the reverse complement.
AACTCTCACAAGAACTAAGGACCATCACAAACCCCACAACCTTCCTCTCCAAGTGCATTGTGCATTTCTTTGCCTTCCCTAACAAATACACACACATACACACACACAGACACACAAAAATTCCAAAACAGACCATTGCACACACTGCACACACTCCCCCAGGAGAGGATGAGAGAACCACCACCACATAGATATGTAGTCATGCGGCTTAATGAACTACTGGAAGGGGCACAGATACTACGTTGATGAGCACAGTCTAGGAACGTGTGTAAAATCAAATTTACAGGGGTTCCATGTGGGCACAAAAATGTGCATCTACAATGTTTTCATTGCAGGATTGGACCCTATAAGTCCATTATTAGTCCATTATTGGCATTATTAGTCCACTATTAACCCATTGGGCAGAGGCAGGATCACATTTTAAAACACTTTTTCAAGGGGATTTAGAGAATAGCTTCTTTTGCAATTCCCCTTACTTTCATCACTAATGAGAGGTCAAGAAAAAATTTACCATGGGGCCAGCGCTTTCCTGGCACGGAAGCCATAAAGAACCTGCCCTTTCACATGCAACACACCTTTGGGTGATTTCCCCCATACTAAAAAAAAAAAAAAAAAAAAAGCTTCCCCTGCACCAGATAATAGCCAGAATTCCCATTAATTTAGATTTTCCTTCATCACTGTGTAAATGATGCATTCTACTTTGGACGACCGATATTGTTCTAAATGGACAATGTTCAAATGTGCAATAGTAAAAGATTAGCAACAAAAACCAAACTATGCCATTGGTCTAGAAAACAAGTTCATTACATTTGTAGAGCTATTCAGGAGATCAAAAGAACAAAAACCACATCAAAGGCTTAAATGGAAAGATGCTAGTTTGAAAGTGTAACAAATTACCAATGAGACAAAATGCGTAAGGACAGAATTCAATTTAATTCAATTTAATTAAAATAGGAATTAAGTGGAGGACACGTTGAACCACAGCACATACTGCAAACAGATGCGCACACCACTAATATCATACAGCATTATGTGGAACCGCGCCTAAGCAGCGCTGTTTTTTTATTTACAGACAGGAGAAAATGTTATTAGACTTCTATAATAAAGGATGAGCCGAGAGGTGGGATTTGAGATCTCATCTCCTGCAAATTCAGTTCACCTTCTGTCTTCAAGGGTTGCATAGAGTGCTACAGTGTAACAGCTGCCAAATTTCACCCCTGGAGCATCTGCATTTCAGCAGCAGAGTAAGACTCTGATCCTACAAAGTTTTACATGCATATTTAATCTTAAACAGATGGAGTGGTCTCATTTAACTCAAGAGGTTAAGATTAGGCATGTGCATAAGTCTTTGCAGGATCAGGGCCTTAATGATACCTGTATAATGTTTGAGTATTAATTTGTAAAGGGTTTCAGAACTCTAGAAAGTTGCTATAGTTATTAAGCATTTCAACCACTTTTCCCCAGTTAGCTATAAAGATGAGCAACATGAGCTGCAAAATAGCCTAATTTCTCAAATCCGAAACAGGAACAGGGAAGGAGTACATGTGATATTCTGAACGTTTTATATACTGAAAAACAGAGCATAACAGAACTGGATAATTAGGGGACTGGGAACAGGATGATGAAGTACAGTTCTTTGCATTTGTCTCAGGTCAGTAATAGCCATTTTATGTCCCAATCCTGAGACTGGCTACGTGCCACTGACTTCAGTGGAGCTTAATGAGGCTGCAGGGTTCCATCCAAATGGAGCCAAACACAAGAATGGGACTGTGGTTCCCATCTTGAGGTTGGGAAGCTTGCATGCTCCTGCTGGATCTTTTTGTGGAGACAGTCTCAGTTTCCTATTTTATTTATTTGGCACTGTTTCTGGAGTATGACTTTTTTCCCTCCTAGAAAATTGGATTGCAATGACCAGATTCTGAAGTAAGTTGCCTCACTGTACTTATCAAAGTCAGAAGAGGAAGACTTGCTAAAACAGACACCTTAGACACTTAAACTTTCCACTTTTGGAGGCTGCAACTCGAATACATGAACATCTCTCTTCAAAACAGGAAGTACAGTCACAAAAATCAAGCAAGTTCCACCACAAGTTACCTGAAACCAAGAAACAAACCAAGCATTTTGAGAATTAACTGCAAAATACAGCTACCCTCAACTGGCATTTTTATACTTCCACTGCATGAAATGCTATTTAGATGTTACTTTGATGACGTACTCCAAGGACTTGCTTGGAAGAAATCCATACAGCAGTCTTGCAAATCATGCTATTTCAGTTTTGCAAATGACTAGGAGAAACATGCATTTATAGTCGTAAGAGCGGTAGAAAGAAAATGGAACTTTGATGCACAAAGATGAATTCCTTATCACATCTTGGCTGTGCTCACAGAACATTTGCTTTCCATTTTAAACTTGACGAGAGAAAGTTACAGGCATCTCAAGCACGAGACTAAATTCAAGAAAGTAGGTCGGTAATTTTTCTTTTTCAAAGATCGTCAGAATAAAAGAAACAACCCCTCCCCCCCCAAATATAGCTACTAGCTAGTTCCCCAATTCTTAGACACAATTTCCTAAATGCTCATTCATAAAATGATCTACATGGAGTATACCAGCTTCTCCCTCATTGGCACAGAAAAGTGCAAATCACATCTCCTTGGGTTTGCCAGGTTTGCTGCACCATGAAAGAAAGGAAGATTCACCTTTGAGAGGAAAGGAAGTGTGTTGCACCACTGAATACCACCCTACTTCAGAAACTCTGTTTGGGACGCCATAGGATCCGTGGAGGTTGAAGTAGGGATGCACCAAATCTGCATATCCCTCAGCCACGAACCACTCCTAACCACAGCCTGGGACGGACATGGCTACAGCTACACTGCATACAGGAACTGTTCATGGCAGCAGAGTATCTGCAGGTGACTAAAGGATGGAGTGGAAGCTGCGGCTGATAAAGTGATGTTATATGCCTCAAAGTCACAGTGAGGTACATACAAACCACCAAAAAAGGAAGGGATTGTTTCCTCGCCACTTGAGAGGCTCCCTGATACCCCTGGAGCCTTGAAAGAGCTGTGATATCCCAGACTTTCCAGGGATATCACATTGCAGGCACAGATAGGATAAAGAATGGAGCAAAGGCATAAAGAGTTTGCACTTCCTGGTGAAAAATCCATCTGCTGATGTCTGTACTTGAAGCATTATGCATCCAAATGATTGTATTTAGATTAGAAATACAAGGATCACATCTTCCTCGATATTTTGTACAGCACTGACCACACTGTCGTTGCTCAATAAACAAACTGAATTATCTCTCCAGAGGGTGATGGTGATATGTTCGCATATACAGCTATTAATGGTAGCTGTTATTTTTAAAGGGAGAACACTGGATTTTTTTTGAGGATTGTGACTAGTTAAGATGTTTCTTGTCATATCATTTGCATTTGCTTTCTTTGTATTCTTTAATCTTTTAAAGATTTCCATATCATCTCTCATACAGTCACAGTTCAACTCTAAAGAAACTTACATGCCAAAATATTGAAAAAATATAACAACTGTTGCAAGAAGAAATACCTATAGTAAAAGGCAATTGTGTCTGTGTTGCCTTATTGTTTGCTAGGAGAGTTTTAGGAGTGAATCAAAACTGCTCAACATATTTAAGAACATAATCTTCTTTCAATACTTGGTTTTCAAATATATTTTACTTCTAAACTCCCCTTTTCAATAACTGAAAATCCATTCTGTCACAATGGCCTCTATATACCAACTAACTAGCATATTCAATTTATGGCAGAGTCATTTATATGTTCTTCCTCTCCAAAGCTGTTTCCTTTTTTTGCTGTGTTGTGGTTTAGCCTGTTCCTTTCAAAAGATCTGTCAAGAAATCCCATTGATTTGTATAATTCTTCATAGAGATCAAAATAATTTCAAAGGCCTTTGAGACATACGATAGGCCCCAATCCTTTACCCATTGAAATCAATGGGAATTTTGCCAGGGAATTAAAGGTCTATAATACAGATCCCCTTCATATTCAAATACTCAACATATAAATACATTTTCAAATAAATCAGAGTGAGGGCCATTTAATCCCAGTAATGATGAATAATTATAATCTTTTATTTTTGTTTAAAATATTTTATATATTCGCAACAAAATAATTGTCTAGATTTACATTCCGATTAATACAAAATTACAAAAAACAGTAAGTAGAAAATGAACAGTACTGAGAGATTTCATGCCAAAAATATATAGATTATAACACTAGCTAGACAAAATACTTCCCTAGAAAATTTTCTGATATGTGACTGTTAATAAAAACCCCATGTTTTAAAATGTATCTGTTCCTGAAGAGTCTGAATCCCCATGTACCGTACTGATACTTTGCGTCTGGTCATCTATATTCATGGAAGGCAGCATCACTGACATCTTCGCTGGAGAAGTCAGTGAACTTAAATGTGGTACAGTTTCCTCCCCTAAAATAAAAGGCAGAAAAATTACATTATTTTACAGTCCAAATATAGCAATTTCAAACGTACTAACGGCATCACCTTATTGCATCATCTTATGGATATAAGGATACATACTTCTTATGTCAAGGATAGACATATGGCAAAACATATGCTGGATGTGTTACGCAACCAGCTACATCTTTGTCTCATATTTCCCAGTGTGGTCTTATTTCAGCCACTACATTTCTTTGTAAGGCACTGCACACACATATAGATATTTTGTGTGTGTGTGTGTGTGTGTGAGATATAAAAATCTGTATCTTCTTATATAGTCACATACCAAAAGCCCTATGAAACAATTAAAGTTGCGACACCCAGCATAGCTGACAAAAACTTTAAAAAGGAAACGAAAAGTTAAGATAACCAACAGTAGATACACTCTACTTCTTCCCCCACAGGGATACACTCTATCACTATCTCAAATACCCTACATTACAGACCAAACACTGCCTTAACTTTGCTCTTGTAGGAAAACCCATCCTTCCAGCATCCCCTTCCCTGATTGGATGAACAAGCCCTACGTTAGCCTCTTGTCATTCATCCCTCTTTTCTTCCATCCAGTGGAAGATTGCAGCCAAAGAGTAGATGTAATAAGCAGTCTGACAGGAGGTGGCTTAGGTAAAAGGAGGCCTGGGGAACTCTACCAGCTGAGTGCGCCTCCACTATCTGTGTCTACCTGGTAGGGTGGGATTCGAGTGTGAGGCAATAGCTTGAGTTTTCCTCTGTCGTGATCTCAACCCTCTGACCCCAAGAGGTGTAAATACCCTCGGTAGAGTGAAATCCCAGGCAGTAGCCAAGCTGGCACTGCGCCAGCGGCCATGCTACAACAGTGGGCAGCACGCTATGGGAAGCAAGCCCCTAAGAGATAGCTGGACTCTGTGCTGAGCAGCAGGGAAAGCTACTGCAGGGCCGAAAAGCTGGAGAGGGAGAAAACACCTGCGCCCAGACACCAAGGGAGGGGAGCAGAGAAAGAGTAGGCAAAAGGTAAGGGTACTACTTGCATTGAGCTGTGGGAAGAAAACAGGACAGGGCAGCAGAAGATGGAGCAGGCCACAAATCAGTCTATGAGAGTGCTAACATGCAGTGGAAGCAGAACTGGACTCCAAAACAGCATCAGAATTAAACTACCCAAAGGCCAGCTGGCCACAATCAAATCCACTATAGGAACCGAGAGGTTAAGGGGAGTGAGAGCCATTAGCCCTCCAAAGGGAAGGATGCTGACAATTAGTGCTGGGCCCCGTGAAGTGTTCACTCAGACATTCCTCCTGCCAGTGTGGGGGGGGGGGGTGTGCAGAGTTGGGGGAGGATCCCTTGGAGCAAGCTCCCCAAGACTCTTTTCAGGACGGGTAGCACACACAATTGGTGCCCAGTCACCATGTGATGCTAAGTCTAAGCTTTCTTAGATGGGTTCTTCCTGTTTTGGTCCCTCTTCTCAGAGTCACCCTTCTTCTTGTCTAACCTCATTAAGTAGGTGCTAGAGGGAAAGGGGGATCTGGATTCAAAACGTTAACTAGGCTCCATGCTTCCAGGAGAGGAGGCAAAAAAAATACTGAATGACTGGAAGATGGTCTCTCTGCCCTTAGATATCATCTAACTTTCACTGCTCTTTGGCACCATACCACTAACTGTTTGGTATCTTCTGCAGGATGGGAGGTGGCAGCAATTAATGGTACACAATTCAGGACCTCAAATTAATCTTTTTCAGTATCAGTGAGAAAAACAGACAGCATTACAGATTTAACTGTTGTCCATACTACAACTATCCCAAATAAACAGGACTTTGGGGGAGGGGGGGAGAATCCCCACAGTAGTAATTTTTAAAAGCTATTTCTGAACTCAATTTTTCTATTGGTTTAAAATTACAAATAAGCAAAAAGAGCAATAAGGGACATGGGAAGTTCAAGATCATCATCTCACCATTGCAGAAACAATGAAACAAATGGCAAATTAATCTGATCAACATACTATGGAATGAGCCGCTATAGTAAATTCTTTGAACACATATTTAGTCTTTGGAGTATAAGAAGAAATCAATTACTGAGTAAATTCAATTTACATCTATCTGCTTTACAGCAACCGTAGAACAGATTTAAATGTGTGGACAAAGGCCTCCCATAAGTACCTCAGGACATTAGTCGAAAGTTAAAATCTAGGGCAGGGAGGAACCACCCTCCTGCAGCCAATCTATACTGTCAAGCTACCATAAGTTTCATTACTTAAATAGTGTTTTGTGAACTCAATGTCACTTTGTAAAATAAAGGGTTCAGTAACAAAGACCAAACATCCTTAAGGTGAGCTGAAAGTATACTTGGTTTGGTGAGTGTGACAGTGAAATCCCTGGCGGAGTTTGTTTTTCTACTAACATGACACAGTACATTAGTGATCTTCCCTTGTTCTCCGACAGCCTCGGCAATTAAAACTCCATTCTCTCAATTCCACACACAATATTTGTCAGGTTTATCTGGCTTATCTATTAAGACAATGCAGCAACACCCTGTTTTCACTTGAATGTGCCAAAACATACTTAAATTGCTAATTAAACTGATCAGTGATGGAATAAAAACCACTGCTAATATAAAATTTCATCTAGTGCTTTTCGGTCTACAGTAGTTGCCAACTTCCAAGGAGGTCAAACACATTTATGGCCAAACCTGGTAAATCCAATACAGGGAGCAACCTTTGCCCGCTAAACTTTTTGCACCTCAGGAGGGCTGGCCCCTGTAGAAGGAAGGCAGAGATACCACTGCTATCTCTTTGTCAGAGTTCCCATTAAGTCAGCGAGTTACTTGGCTGCTATGGTGACACCTCCTTTCCAATCCAATTCACTCTTCAGGCACTGATGCCCCATTGCATCCACCCCCACCCTGAGACTTTGCACAAACAGCCTCATTCCCCTGCTGTCTTTCCTCTGCAAAGTACATCTGCCAAGCTTTATATTGGCATAAGCCCTGAGGAAACCTAACCCACAGTGAGTACATGCAAGAAGTTGTACATCTTCTGAAGACTGTTTAAAAGAACACTCTTGGAAATGCTAAAAAGTTGCACACATCATATATATTAGATATGAACTTATTTTTCAGAAAGGGCTCACAAGAGCTTTCTATGCAACTAGGGGCTGCTTAAAAAAAGAAACTGGTTATGAAAAATGGGAACTGAAAAGTGTGAATGTTCATTTGGTCAGAAGCTAAGCTAGTAATGTGAAAGTGTGACGCCTAAAGAAACTTTGTAAATCATCAATAAACACTAAAGCAAACCTTTGTATACTCTACCTACATTATATGTAGTTTGATGCTTTCAAAGCTTGACTTTGTTAATAATTTCCACAGTCATGCCACTATTCCATGATGTCATTGTTTCAACAGCTGTTTTCAGGTTTGTTAAAAAAGAATATTCCCTGATGCCAGGGGTTTGCAATAACTGCAGCTAACCTGCCAAGTGTTTGAAGCTGGGGTGCTGAAAGACCATACCAGTCTAAGTTCTTCCTAACATATGCTGTAATATGTTTGGCAGACATAGTAGAGTCCAATTTTATGTTTGATGTAAAACGCGAAAAGTACATACTGAAACCAATAGAATAATACATTCTAATCGGTCAACAGAAATATTCTCAGCTATTTCACTATCTTCCATTTTTTTAAAAGAGCCATTTAAAATGTGCTATGTATAAAGAACAATGATTTATTCTCAAGACATAATTTTAAAATGTTTTCTACTGTATACATTAGACATGTGCAAAAAATGTGTTATCTGTACTTTCAACATTTTAAACATGAAGGTTTATGGATATCCTATTTCAGGAAAGTTTGAGATCTTGCTTCATGACTGCAAGTTTCCAAGGCTGTTGGTATTCTAAGTCTATGTTGGCCTAATGACACAACTATTAAGTTACCCTCATCTGCGTTTTATTATTGTCAACTCTTTCTAAATCTGACCTCTAATGTGCATGGTGCATACATTATATAAACAATTCATATGCGTGCACGCAGACACACACACACCCTCACCTATATGTAAACACACAGAGCACATATGCTTGTGTGCTTATATATCTGCAAATACATACAAACATATACACTTGCTAACAGCTGTATTTGCCTTTTTGGCTGGATCTAGTTATCAGTATTTGTGCCTGCATAAAACCTTTGGCAAGCTCCTATTTTAATGATGTGGCATTTGTTTTATTATTTTATCAGAAGATAACAGCTTATGATCTTTCATCTTAAATATCCTTCATTCATAAATATGCAACTAGTAGTGGTATATAGTATAGTATAGTATATAAAAATTGAATGGAGAATTTCACTATTCCATAAAAACACAGTAAATCAGGTAACTAAGCATTATTCTTATCACAAATTCAGCAGCTTTGGCCTGTTTAGAAGTTCTGGAAGTACTCTATTTAGTTTTATAAACACCTACTTTAACATATTTATAGACATTTTCCTTGTTAAAACCCAATAAGAAGAACCGGTGACCTCAGATGTCCTTCATTTCCCCAGTCATCATCACCATCTCATAGAATATATTAACATAATTTTTGAAAATTTATACCGTTAACATTCAGATAAGAGCCTTTGATTGGTTGAAATTCAATAACGACGACTGACAACATTTTAGTGACCCTGTGACGGAGAGGACGGTTTTCAGATTTGGGAGTTTCCCCCTTGTACTCAGCAGTCTATAACAAATTAATGTTCAGTACTAAATGTCAAGATTCTAACTGAATGAAACATGAAAATTATCTATTTCAATCCATGACTGGTTATAAAAAATGTTCTGTGTGAAATGTATTTGCACATACACACTTCGTATACAGCATACTGTGCATCAGGAACTTGTGCCAATCTGAGCAGGAATCAAACAGATTGAAGAGAGGTTTGGTTACTAACACCATATGTCAACATTAGGAACAAAGCAAAAATGTTTAAATCATTTTTTTCTATTTGGCAAAAGAAAAAACTAAACAAATCTGACTTTTTAAAGCCAAATAAAAACATATGCTTTATACTTTTAGTTCAGTGCTGTTCTTCCAGGGACAGTTAGTAAGACTGGTATTTTAAATCAAGAATTCTCTTAAATGAGAAACCCAATCAGGGCCATATTCCTGAAACTGGATCTCTAAAGGTGGACTCCTGTGGACACCTGAAATATATAGGGGTCCACTCGTGGAACAGTTTGAAGGTCTGGGGTATAAACTACTACCCTAGAGATACAAAAAATTTCTATCACTCCCTTCATGTTTGTTGCAAAACCTTCCAACCAACCACTCATCCACCCAAGCTTGGATGCTTGCTTTACAAATGTATAATTCAATGCAAAAGTAAAACAGCTAAGTCCTAGAGTAAACTTTCATGCATCTATAAAAACAACTCCAATACAGTACCTCTTGTTCCCTTAACAGCAATAGTTCATATGAATGACTTGTTTCTTCGTATGCCAGATTCCAGCTGCTTCACTTTGTTTAATACTGACTTCAAAGTTTAAACACTGTCCTGTTTCAACAAATAACGTCCCTCACATGGCATTATCAAGTGCTATCCCCAGTGCTCTGAATGCAACACCTGCGGCTCTTTAATTCAACATGGTATAAACCTCCTAAAGGGAAGTGACTTTTTAAAATCTTTTGCTTTTGGTTTTCTCCCACCCCCCATTGCCTATTTTTTTGGGGGGGCACAACGAAGCTTTACATCTGGATTATATTTACAAAGACCTTTAACAAGAAGAGAGAGCATGTATGTTGTTAGGTTCTTTTAAGACAGTGACTGTTAAGGAAAAGAAAGCCAAATGAACTCAAAGAATGTGACTTAATAGTTATAGGTAGCAAAACACTTCACCTGTAGCTCTTACCTTTAAGTAACAATGTGAGGTACATATTGGGCTCAATATGTGTCCGATCCATGTCTCCCTGGGAATCTGTGTTGTAAAAACACTCATTTTAATATCTGGTAGAAGTGGAGCGTTACCAAGTATGGAAACACAAGAAGGATTCTGTTCCATAAAATCAAACTTATCCCAGATTTGCTGGACTAAAATATAAGATGAGAAACAGTGTCATCTTGATCCAAGCGGTTTGCATGCAAAATTGATAAGAGAACATATCCTACAGTGGTTAGTCACTTATGTTGCTAATTATAAGTAGCAGTATTTTCAATTTAGCTGTATGTCTATCTGTACTTCCATATACTGACTACATAATTCAATGCTCCTGGAATTTAATCACTTATACAGTTGGAACCATAGTGTAGAAGAGAAGAATTAATCATATGGTCTCAAGATGCTACACTTATATAGTAGAGGATATAGAATACAATAGTCTAATCCCTACATCCAGCAATGACAATGAAATGCACAAACTGAGTGGTTATCAACAGTTTCTCAAATAATTCCATCATACCAGATGAAGTTACTCTCCATTGTTTGAGAAGAATATTTTTTAATAAACATCACATGTAAAGAAAATGCATCTGGCTGGAAAAAAGCTAGCAAGCTATGGGGCCTAATCTTGCTGTTTTTATTCAGGATGAACTCTTGCTGATTTAGATGGGAATTCCCCCTGAATGATGACAGGAGTGGGACCTAGATTATAGAATCAGAGAAGATTAGGGTTGGAAGAGACCTCTGGAGGTCACCTAGTCCAACCCCCTGCTCAAAGCAAGACCAACCCCAACTAAATCATCCCAGCCAGAGCTTTGTCAAGCCGGGCCTTAAAAACCTCGAAGGATGGAGACCTAGACCTCCCCAGGGCTGCCCAGAGGGGAGGGCAAGTGGGGCAATTTGCCCCAGGCCCTGGGCCCCCCGGAGAATCCCCGGGGGTCCCCGAAACGGCACGTCTGTGTTTGATCGCCCACTGCTGCCTTATTGGGCGGCGTTTCGGCAGCTGCTCAAGTGTGGGCACTGCTTTCGGCAGCATTTCGGCGGAGGGGCCCCTGAATCCTGCTTTCCCCCAGACCCCTTACAGGTAGTTGAAGGCTGCTATCAAATCCTGCCCTCACTCTTCTCTTCAGCAGACTACAGAAGCCCATTTCCCTCAGCCTCTACTCATAAGTTATGTTTCCCAGCCCCCTAACCATTTTCGTTGCCCTCCGCTGGACTCTCTCCAATTTGTCCACTTCCTTTCTGTAGTGGGGGGCCCAGAACTGGATGCAATACTCCTGATGTGGCCTCACCAGAGCCGAATAGAGGGGAATAATCACTTCCCTCGATCTGCTGGCAATGCTCCTGCTAATGCAGCCCAATATGCCATTAGCCTTCTTGGCAAAAAGGGCACACTGCTGACTTACATCCAGCTTCTCGTCCACTGTAATCCCCAGGTCCTTTCTGCAGAACTGCTGTTTAGCCAGTCGGTCCCCAGCCTGTAGCAGTGCATGGGATTCTTACATCCTAAGTGCAGGACTCTGCACTTGTCCTTGCTGAACCTCATCAGATTTCTTTTGACCCAATCCTCCAATTTGTCTAGGTCACTCTGGACCCTATCCCTACTCTCCAGCGTATCTACCTCTCCCCCCATCTTAGTGTCATCTGTGAACTTGCTAAGGGTGCAATCCATCCCATCATCCAGATTATTAATGAAGATGTTGAACAAAACTGGCCCCACGACCGACTCCTGGGGCACTCCGCTTGATACCAGCTGCTAATTAGACATTGAGCCATTGATCACTACCCACTGAGCCCAACAATCTAGCCAGCTTTCTATCCACCTTATAGTCCATTCATCTAATCCATACTTTAACTTGCTGGCAAGAATACTGTGGGAGACCTATCAAAAGCTTTGCTAAAGTGAAGGTATATCACATCCACTGCTTTCCCCATATCCACAGAGCTTTGGAATTTACATTCAAAATATATACATTTATCAGACATCTGTGATACAATGAAGAATTTCATGGGATCAAATTCTCTCTTCCTGATTCCTACTATTCTCCCTTCCTGATTATTTCACACTGCCGGAGGTGAGGCCAGGCCTTCCATATACCTATGCTGTTTGGGGCAGGGACTATCTTTTCATTGTGTTTGTGTATACATTTGAGAGGGGCTCTAATCTTGACAGGGACCTCTAGCTCCTACTGGAATACAAACAATAAATACACTACAACTAGGGCAAGTTGCTCTGTAAATGCTCACACTTCTATTTTCATGACTGAAAAACTTGTGCAAAACTTGGCTGCTTTTGTTATAAACCCAGAAGTCCTTCAGAAAACTTGGGCCAAGCTTCTAGTGAGCCTGGGTTGAGTTACAATTGAAAGGGAGGAATTTATGGTTAAAACATTCAGTTGTTTTGCACAAATACATTGTCATCTGCAGGGATTTGAACCTGTGACCTCTAAAAGTATGAGCCTCTACCGGTTGAGCAAAGAACCCAGACTCCTTAGTTCAAAGGCTGTAGCAACTAATAAACCTCCATAAGCAGACAAGAGGGGTGACAAAGTACACTGTGTAAGCATGAGTTACAAGTGGTTTTGACCTAAACTTGGAAGCTTCAGTCTCACTTGGTGTAACCTACTCTTTGTTTTCCTTTAACTTTTTTTTCATATTTTTTGGTGTAAACTGTAGTTTAAATGCAAACTATAAATATTTGTAAAAAGAAAAAAGTTTCAGATCCCAAGTCAGTAACAGAAAGGGAGGCAACAGCTTACAAGCTAACTATTTCTAAGGGAAAATATTTGAAAATGAGTTCTTCCTTCATTAAACAAGTCTGAGTTCAAGGTTCAGTGGTTTTTCCCAAACTGTTGATGTTTCCACTAATGACAAACAATGCTAAAAGGAACAACAAAGAAAGAAAAAGAAACCTTCTTCAAAATCAGAAATAATATAGGGTAAAAGATCAGTAGAGGAGGACAGTTAGAAAGCATCTCCAGAAGCAAATAATACTATTGTATCTAGAAGTGAAAATGGAGAATTTGATATACATATATTTCATTTCTGTAACTAACATCTCTACTAGTCCTTTAAATCTGGGTTGCCTTCTCTCTAGTGGATGTAGAGGGAATTGAACTCTCTGCCTAGTAACCCATCTGGCTTGGCCTCACCCCTTTCTGTTGGTCTCAGAAAAGTGCTTCCAATGATTTATAAAGAACTTAACAAATAATAAAAGTCAGTGCAGTTCATCCTGAACTTCCCTCACATACAAAAGGAAAAAGACAGTTACCTTTCATAACTGTTGTTTTTCAAAATGTTCTTCAAGATGTGTTGTTCATGTCCATTCCATTGTAGGTGTGTGTGCTCGCCACATGCACCGGTGCCAGGAGTTTTCCCCCACTTCTGGAAGAGCATCCTGACAACGTCCGAGTGGAGGGACCACAACTAGCGTGTTCCGGACGCCAGGGAGGTGTGAGGCTTCTAGCGTGGATCATATGTTGGATGCAGAAGTCCCACAGGTGAAGGGCTTCCTGGCACAGTGCCGATGACCGAGCTCCCCCCTGCCTGCTGACATAGAACATGGAGGCTGTGTTGTCCGTTAACACCTGTACTACCCGACCAGAAAGGTGGGGAAGGAACACCACAAAAACTAGATGGGTGGCTCTGAGCTCCCTGACGTTTATGTGAAGCATGAGCTCCTCTCTTGACCACAGCCCCTGTGTTCGCAGTGTACCGAGATGCGTTCCCCATTTGATGTCAGACACATCCGATATCAGGGAGACCGTGGGCTCACAAATGGCACACCTTCCAACACCAGGGTCAGATCACCATTGCAGAGAAGTACCTGTGGCGGGATTGTGAGGCGCTTGTCCAGGTGATACCTGGCCGGGGAGTAGACCAACGCCAGCCACATCTGGAGGAGGCATAATCTGAGTCTCATGCGCCGAACTACGGTATGTGCATGTGCCCCAAAAATTTGAGGCATACCCAGGCAGTGGTGATCGGGTGGGCCGTGACTTTGGCAATCAGATCTGACATTGCCCTGAACCTGGCCTCTGGCATGTAGGCTCTGGCAGAGTCGAGGACCGCTCCGATGAACTATTCTTTGACCTGTGCCTTGGAGCAGCCCTTGATGAGCCAGTCATTGAGGTATGGATAAATCTGGATACCCTGACATCTGAGGTAGGCCGCCACCACCAACATGCACTTCATAAACACCCTTGGCGCTGTCACTAGGCCAAAAGGGAGCACTGCGAATTGGTAGTGGGTGGTCCCAACTACGAAACGTAGGAACCTTCTGTGTCCATGAAAGATCGATATGAGAAAGTAAGCATCTTTCAGGTCGAGGGCAGCGTACCAGTCTCCCGCATCCAGGGAAGGAATGATGGAGGCCAGGGAGACCATGCGGAATTTTACCTTCTTAAGATACGTGTTGAGGTTCTGCAGGTCGAGAATGGGCTGTAGCCCCTGCCCCTTGGCCTTTGGGATCAAAAATTAACGTGAGTAAAATCCTTTCCCCCTCAAGTGCAGAGGGACTTCCTCCACAGCTCCCACTTGCAGAAGGCCCTGCACCACCTGAGGGAGCAGATGCTCGTGAGAAGGGTCCCTGAAGAGGGACAGGGAGAGGGGGTTGGAGGGAGGGTAGAAATAAACTGGAGGGTGTGCCCCCCTGCTACTGTGCTGAGGACCCACTGGTCCAATGTTATATTAGCCCTGGAAGGGAGGAAGGGAGACAGATGGTTGGAGAAAAGCAGGGGTGCTGGATCCAGGACACAGGCTCGAGTGCACCCTCAAAATACTGCTTATTACCCTGCTGGGTAGAGCTTGAGGGAGATGAGGGTGCCAGCTGTTGGCCTTACTGGTGCTTGTAGCTCCTACCCTTTCTGTGGAAGGGCTCTGTCTGGGATTGGTTCCCGCACCTGTGGGAATGCGGCGGTTTGAATCGCTTTTTCACGGGAGCTGGTGTGTAGAGGCCCAGCGAGCGCAAGGTAGCCCTAGAGTCTTTCAGGCCATGTAGCTTGCTCTCTGTTTGTTCCATGAACGGTGCCTGGCCATCAATAGGGAGGTCCTGGATGGATTGTTGAACCTCCACAGGCAGGCCCAACAACTGCAGCCAAGATGCATGCCTCATGGAAATGGCCTAAGCCATGGTCCGGGCCGCAGAGTCCGACGCATCTGAGGCCGCTTGGAAGGCTGCCCCAGCCACAGCTCTGCCCTCATCCAGAATAACCAGAAACTCCTTCCTGGACGCCTCTGGCAGCGAGTCCGCAAACTTGGCCATGGACTGTCAAATGTTAAAGTCGTAGCGGACAAGTAGGGCCTAATGGTTGGCCACTCTTAACTGGAGGCTGGCCGTTGAATAACTTTTTCTGCCAAAGAGATCAAGCCTCTTCGCCAACTTATTCTTAGGGGTCAATCCCGGTTGGCCCTGACTATCACGCTCATTGGCCGCCGATACCACCAGTGAGCTAAGAGCAGGGTGTGTATATAGGTATTCAAATCCTTTAGCAGGGACGAAATACTTTCTCTCCGTCCTCTTGGAAAGCGGGGGCAGGGAGGAGGGAGTTTGCCACAAGGCTTTGCTCGGCTTTACCACTCCCTCGTGGACTGGCAATGTCATCCTGGAGGGGGCTGCGGAGTTGGAGGGTTCTGCCAACTCCTCGGACTCTAACTCCAGGTTCGAAGCCACCCTCTTAAGAAGCTCCTGGTGGGCTTTTATATCATCCTGGGGGACCATGTGGGAAGGTCCTGCTATCGCCTCATTAGGCGAAGAGGACGAGGAAGTGGGTAATGGTGGGTCTGTCACCTCTGTGGCCTCCACCAGGGGAGCCCAGCTGGGGCTGACTGACTCTGGGGACCTCGGTCTGACTCTGCTTCCGAGTGCGGGGGTGGTCAGGAGATGGTTGCCGACCATTTCTCAGACACCCCTGAGACTGATCGGTGCCCTTGCGATCAGGGGTTCCATAGCTGCCAGGGAGCCAGCCATTGACCTTGGCACCATGTGGGCACTGGTGGTCCTGAAGGGAATGTCGATGCCCATGGTGGGTGGCCCTGTCCTGCCAGTAGATCTTCCCCCCTCACTCTCTGAGCCTGAGGGAGAGACATGTCTGGGGGACCAGGACAGTACCGATGCTGCCTGTCTATCCCGATCCCATCGGCCCTCTCCGTGGGTCTCCACCGGTGACCTGTACCAGGAAGACTGCTCCCAATGCTGTGCCTCCAGTGACCGGCGTCGCGTCGTCGTTTGATGGATCAGTGACGGTACCCCCGCGATTGACCCCTCACGCTTTGAGAGCTGTGCCGCTCCGTGGATCGGGAGGATCAATGTCCTGGCACAGGGGATTGATGCCATGCCCGTGGGGATCTGTACCAGTGAACCAGTGACGGGACTCTGGGGACCAGTGTCTGGACTCTCTGGAGCAGTGCCGTGAGCTTGGAGATCGATCTCGCCACTCCAGGGACCGGTGCTGGGACTCCGGGGACTGGCAGCATGCCTCCACAGGTCTGCACCAGACAGTCAGTGAACGACACCCGGGATCCCGGGGAACACTGTCTAGAGTCCAGGGAATGACGCCGGGAACTCTGACAGTTAAGCTGGTGGCACTGCTCTGGTGAGAGCTGGCGGGGCACTCCCTGTGTCGGGGAGCAGTGCCGCTCTGATGGGGACTGCTGGAAAGGTACCAGAGCGGGTTTACCCCTTGAATGGGGCACCTCACTGGCCGGCACTGGAAGGGACAATATGTCCTTAGTGGCCTGAAAGGCCTCCAGTGTGGACAGCACTGCCAGATGCTGAAGCCTGGCCACCGTCCAGAGGGGAAGAGCTGCCCTGTGCGAGTCTGCTCTCCCCTTCCCTTTATGGGACGTAGGGGAACGCCCTCTCCTGGCCCTTTTCTGCTTTTTAGCCAGTACCGGGAATGGGGATCGGCACTGGTTGGAGGCCAGTGCCGGCGGCGCGCTCCACACCAAAGCTGCAGTGCTTGGAGCGGAGTCCAATCTAGCCGGCTCAGAGGCCGGTGTGAGGGCTAGCTCCATAAGGAGCACTCTTAGTCAAATGTCCCGCTCCTTTTTGGTTCGGGGCTTGAAACTCTTACAAATGCCACACGTGTCGCTCATATGGGTCTCCGCAAACACTTAAGACAGCTTTGATGGGGATCACTGACTGGCATAGGTTTTTTGCAGCGGCAGCAAGGCTTAAAGCCCCATCCCTAGGCTAAGTCCCACAGGGAACTAACTATTTCTAACTTATACACTAGGGGAACTAATACACTACTCAAACTTTCCCTTTCTATATACAAGGGAATTCTCAACTAGGCACAGTTGAGAAGGAAGCTTGCCAAGACAAGGAGATGTGCCAGCACCGTCACTGGCGGTAAAAAGGAACTGAGGGAGGGAGGAGCTGACGGTGCCCCTTATACTGGTGCATACACGCGCCACTCCAGAGGGTGCCAGAGCCGGTCCCCTACGGATACCACTGAGGGAAACACTTCCAGCACCGGTGCATGTGTTGAGCACACAGATACAATGGAATGGACATGAGCAAGCACTCGAAGAAGAACGTGTAATTTGTCCCCTGAAGAAGTGGCTGGAAATGAACAAGGTCTCGCAAACAGAGCGTCTCTTCATTTTGTGTGGTGTTTCCTTCCTGTCTCTGCTATTTTCCCAGGAGACAAAAGAAGGGGGGACTACAAGGAAATGTCCTAATGAAGCTTCACACACTAGGTGCTACCTCAATGTACAATAAATAAGCAGAAGAAACAGAAAAAAGGAGACTTGGCTCACACCTGTCGGGGGGGAAATTTTGGCTTTGGATATCTGAAAAGAGCTAGTAAAAATATTAGTTACTTTGAATATATGAAAAATAGCAGGTGAAGTTACTACTTATGCTGCCTGGTTCTACTAAAGGAGGCAAGTGTCAATCAGGAGGAGCATGGCCAGCCGGACAGTAACTGTCTGGCTCCACTACAGACAGACAACTTTGATAAAGAGCTTGTGGAGTATTAAGAATCAGAAAAATGTTAGTCGAGAAATGGCAAAATTTTACTCTCATGAATTTATGAGGGATGCTTAATATTAGTGTCCCTCTGGATTTTTTTTAATTCAGCAAAAATAATTTTTTAAAACTATTTCCCCTACCTGCATCTTTTTCTCATTTTCTGTAAATGGTTACTTCTGATACTGTTTTGGGGTCTTAAGCACACATTTAATGTCAGACTTCAGAGGGAACTCAGCAAGTATTAAACATCCAGATTATTAGCTGTGGGAATTACCACTCAACACCAGTATTACAGAAGATTGGTCAGCACATCCCTGCTTATGCAGACATGCACATTCACTACAACATAGCAGTAGTATGGCACCAGAGAGACTTCTTGTCTTTACATATTAATTGTAATAATACTCCCTCCAGTGTATCTAAATCCTGACAGTGCCAGAGATTAGAGCACTGGTATTTGAATAATGAAGTAGCAGGTAGGATCTCACAGTCAAACATATTTTTAAGATTTAACAGTTGCTTATTTTTGTTTTTTCATTTCTGAGAGTATCAGGAGAATAATTCAAACTGAACTGACAAATCAAAGTGTGTTTCAAATATATTCAGACTCTTGCAGTTCACACACTTAACATAAAAACTGGCGCCCACGAAGTGTATGAAGAAATAAAGGAATGATCTCAATAAAGGCTATATAGTGCCGTCGGTGAATGTGTTGTCCCTTTGCCCTCTAAGAACTTTTGCTCAATCTAGCCTGGCTTGTATAGTGAAAATTATTTGTAGTTTGGTGGCTCCTGCGCTGGCGTTAGCACGCAACTGTCCATATTACTAAGCCACCACACAATTCACTGTGACTGGCAGTGTCTGCTTATGAAACAGGTTCAGTGTGTTGCGGGTCAAGACTGAATATGTACTTGTAGAACTCTGTGGGAAGCATGCACTCGCCTGCTTATGCAATGTCATGTTCATCCAGCACTATTAATCCCTCACTTTCATTAGGACTAAACATTCTCCTATGAATTTAAGAGGGTAAGATTCTGGGAGCGAGCATAATAGAACACAAGCCAGCCTCTTAATAATATTTAAAGACACTTGGTGGAATCGTGGTCTCATCAAAGTCAATGGCAAAACTCTCACTGACTTAAACCGGGCCAGGATTTCATCCTTTGTTTTTCTGAAGGTTGGTGTTTAACGTGCTAGAAGTGTTATCTTAATTAAGTGGCAAAAATAATTCAAAAATATTTTCTTTTACTGGATAATTTTTCAGTTGACGGATGCTACATATCCTCTTGTCAGAAGCAGTCTTATGCAGAAAGGCGCTAATGCTTCAAAGTTGTTGGTGGCTCATGTTCCAATAAAAGCATTATAATACTGGCATCAATAAGAAGTTTTAGGAATACATTTGGAAGCAAAGCACAAAGTGAAGCATTTCACAATGAATGCACAAAAGCTAAACCATTTCAGCAGAGAGGAGGCAAGGATTTTGTGGGCATGGAAACGACACTACCCTCTGACCCTTAAATATGATCCACACCCAGGTTAGTATGGAGGTTTGTGCATTGGGAAGCTTGCACTCCAACTGTCCAAGTCATCCTGTTCTTTGGACATATAACTTCAGTCACCAGGGCTGTCTAATAGTCACTTTCCACATGTAACTAACTTCGTAAAACAAACCGAAAAAAATCCAAATTTGTAGCAAATGCACTAAAAGTAAGATTCTGTAAATTAATTAATGGAAGTTCCTGTAAATGGCCAGAGACCAAGTACCAACATTTTTAATACTCGAATACCCACATAATCCATGTATTGTTTTTAAATACTTTAGGTTGACTCTTCCAAAATTATAAAAATTTCCATGTGGAAATATTTTGCCAAGAATCAGATTAAAGTATTTCAAATACTCACCATTTTAAGATATCCATATTTGCAATGTAATTACATAATTTGAATACATGCACTATTCCAAGACAGTACACTTGTCTGAAATACTGAGTAAATGTTTTTTTCTGAAAAAAGCAAACAACTAGATCTTGAACAAAAAGACCCTTTAGGTCACCATTTTGCTGAGAACTGTAGTTTCATTTCATTTGAGTGCTATATTCTTTGATAAATATTCCCAGAACAAACGCTTCTAATTCGTTAGATAGCAGACCATATTGGTTAAAAGCCTGCGGGCTTGTCTACACAGCCCCGTAGTTCAGACTGCCAGGGTGAGAACGGCAGCAGGCACTAGCATGCAGTGCTCTAACTGCCCAGTGTAGATGCTGCTGATGCGAACTACAAGGTACCTAGTTTGTGTTAACTTAGTCCTGTTGCTGAAAAGAGAACTACGTTAACAATCACTAAACATCTTATAATTCGCACCAGCAGCATCTACATGGGGCAGTTAGAGTGGAACAATTTGGTGCGCTTTGCAGTTCACACCCCATCGTATGCACTACGGCACAACATAGACATCAACTCTGTGTGTGCACATTCCAACCAGACATCAGTTAACTTAAAAAAAATTATTTGCAATTAGCAAGTCTAGGATATTTTAAAGAGGAGACTCCATATTTCTGTTTATCAGATTTGAAAACCCACTGCAGGAGCCTTTACTAGTAAGCACCAGTAAAAAAAGGTAGAAAAATGTGAACCATCTATTTATAGGCCAACTGTAGTACAGGTACTTGCAATGTAAGCTTCCTTCTGCTGCTCTGCCAAAGATCCCCTAAAGCTTTGATTTGAAGAAATCACCTAATGGAAAGACAGGAGGTAATCCTGCCCTTACAGCATCTTAGATAGTAGCCTAGGACCAGAGGCACAGAAAGGTTTGCTGGCAAATCTGCCATCCTTATCTTGTACAATTTGAGAGCTTTGCAAAATGTAAAACTTTACTATATATGCCAGAAAATGGCAAACACTCCCCTTTGCAAAATATTCACAGCCAGTCTGAAGAGAAGGGAGGAAAATGACTAGCAAAAATTCTCATTAGTACAAAATTGACTAATAGCCATAGAATTTAATAATTTAGAAACTGTATAAATCTACTGTTGCTTAAATACATCACTTGATACCACTACCTCACCTGGAGTTCGTCTACCTTTTACTACAGTGAAGTATTTTCTTAAACTTCCTCTTACATACATTTCCCCAACCTAAACCTATGCCCATGTCTCCAAGTCTTCTGGCTGCTATGAGAGGCAACACTATGAAATGGACATGACTTAACAGTTTCTCTACTGTTCTCAGATTTCGGAATAGCAGCAGCAAAACTGACAAGACTTGCTAATATCAGTAGCTACTCTGTGAAAAACAGTGAGCAGCAAAGCTGTCTGGCTACATACTCAGGAAGACAACACTGCATTGATTTACACTCTGTTCTTATTTGGGATATTGTCCTTGAAGGCTAAAGGTAAACACACTTTTTTTTTAATGAAAGCTTAAATTCTGGTAAAATTGGTGGCTTAAGCTCATTAAGGAAAACTGTAAGAGTGGATTTTTCAAGCTCTGCATATTTGGCGGTGATATAATATAGACTTCAGTGCTTTAAAATGATGCTGACTTCAACAGTCTCATTTCACGTATGCCAGCAAGTAGTGGCACTAAAGATCAAAGACAAAAATATTATCTAGAAAGCTACAGTTGGAATATCCCTAAAATTCAAAAGAACTTGCACAATATAGCAAGTGTCCACAAAAATGGCAGCTATGGCCCTGACCCTGCAAACATTTTATATTTAACTTTATGCAGTGAGTAATCAGAGAACTGAGATCTAATTTAGTTATACTGAGGAGTCCTTGTGGCACCTTAGAGACTAACAAATTTATTTGGGCATAAGCTTTCATCAGATATACTGGTGTGTCATCTGCTTACCATACAACATGCAACCTAAACAGTCAAGTGGCATAAAACAAGGAATAGTTTTAATAAGTTAGGCAAAACTTTCCCATTTTGTTACTAAAAAAAGAATTAAACATCTTCTGGAATCAATTTTCTTCCTCTTTCTGTATATATATTTACACACCCACAGACTTTTCGTAACTTAGATTCAGGTAATCTCTCTCAGGAATTTCTTCTCTTCTGAATGTGTAGGAGTTGTATCTATATAACTCTCATTGTAAATTTAAATAAAAATGGAAATAAATATATAAATGCTGACATAGGCATTAAATCAGTTCTCTCCCATATATAAATATATGTAAGTACGTACAGGGGAGAGAATTGATTCCAGAAGATGTTTTCAAACTATGGGCATGCATGCATGAATGTGTGAGCGAGAGATAATGAATTTATTTAAGGCAATGAACTGGGATTCAGAAGATTTGGGTTGAGCTCCTGGCTCTGACAAAGACTCACTGTGTGACCTTGGGAAAGTTAATTAATCTCTCTGTTCCTCAGTGCTGAATCTATAAAACAAAGATAATACTATTCCCTTTTTCATACCCACTGCCTGTCTTGTTTATTTAGACTGTAAACTCTTTGGGGGTGGGGACTGCCTCTTACTATGTGTTTGTACAGCACTTATCACAGTAGGGTCCTCATAGTGGTTGGAGCCTCTGAGTGCTTCTGTAATACAAATAATAGTTTTATTGCACAAATTACAGTACAAGGGGTCTGGATCCTTCCCTCTTTTATTAAAGACACAAAATTAATATGCTATTGCAGAATTCAATATTCTGTACTGTTCTGTTGTTTTAGATGGCAATTTAAAAAAAATTAAAAGTGAGAGATTCAGTGCTAGCTAGAGTTGATGACATTGTTCACATGATCTGTTTGTTGAGCAAAAAAAAGCCCCTTGTCTCAACAGGAAATCTATTCTAAATCTGATAAAGAAAAATCCTAGTTAAAAAACATTTGCTTGTTTTATTTTCATTTATCAGGCTTTAATGTAAGGTATACCATAGCAAATGAATTTAAAGAAAATTAAGTGAGGACAGCTATGCTATCACTAAACATTACTCATTTCATATACATTAGCTTTTGAAAAGAATACACAGGGATCTCTCAGATACAGGAAGCTGTTACAAAATAAAAACTAGACCATGACAAAAACTAAAGAAAAGCTTTAAAGAATTTTTGTTGAATACAGAGTTCAACAAAAATGTATTCTGTTCACTGTACACACGACACCAATGGGAATAAGAGTCAGTTCAAGTTCTAAGTTACCATTACTTGGGTAATAGTTTCAAGCTGCAAGGCACAGCTGTATAGACCCAGCCAGACAGGCTATCACAGTAATGCTTTGATAGCATGAGGCCCTTAAGTGTCAGGATATAGAAAAGGCAGCAGTTGTTGGCTGTGAAAACAGTCTGATACAAACCAGATGGGGACTTACTTGATGGGCAACACAAAGGAAAACAATTGGCTCATTCAACAAAGTCAGGCCACTGCCCCAGAGAATTAACAGAAGACAATAACCATCAACCAGAGTTGATACAAACAAGGAACAGCCATGTGGTTATGGCTTAAGGAATTGTTTCTCCTCAGACTAAACATAAAGTTTTGATTTCTAATTCGTATATTCATTAATTTCAGTCTAGTTTACAGGCTCCCTCTTCCTCCAAAGTCTTCAGTAAAATTCATTTATAGAACTTCTGCTTTCCAACACCTACTTAAACAGGAAAAAGTGATATGACAATAAAGGAATATATTATTTTAATGTTTCCTGCAGAATGTTAAGACCACAGACCGCTTTGTAAATTTCAGAAAACCATAGCAGATCCACAATGACTAGCTCTGAAAAATATAATAGTGTGGCAGTCTTTAATAATACTTTATTTTTAAAATGGACAAAATCCACTAATCACCTGCCAGATAAGTATATACACTCATATAAAAATGCTTTCCAGTTTTGTGCAGATTTCCTTGACTTTACCTAAAGTGAACCCAGACTGATTATGGTACTGTGTAACAGTTATATCTATTATAAAAAGTTGGTTTTGGAGTAATTTATAATTCTAAAATAAAAATAAACTGGCTATTTCTATAGGTCCTAACTCATAAAACTTCATTTTTAGCAACATATTATAGTCCAAAATCTTAATTGCTCTTGCAGTTTTATTACAGGAAATATAAAAGTGACATACGCAAAGGGTTTTTTTATTACAAATGACTTACTGAGAATGCACAATAAGTCAGACCTGTGAAGGCCTCCTGCAAAACTAGACTCAGACTAAAAAGGTCCCCACAATTTTTCCCTACTGCATATTTTAAAGCATCGACCCTGAAGGCTCTGCACGGCAGCTATCCTTTGAGTCCGAAATGGTATACTCTTAAGGAACAAATCAACACTGCTATTTAGTCTACCTTAGGGATCACTGATGAGAGATGAGAAGAAGTCTGCTCTGCGCCATAAGTGCTTCCATTCCACACAGAGTAATGCAATAAAAAGGCCAGGTTTAAAAGTTGAATTTATGGTCCGCATGTAACAGCCCAGAATGCCACAGCTAGGCCACTCAGTTCATTTTTTCACAAAATAGTTAACAATGAAAAATACAGTCCTAACACAGAAGCTTCACTGTCTATTGGGTCAATGAAGGATGCAATAGCAAATTGTCTTGTCAATTCATTCCCATTTTTAATTGCTAGGTAGTTTAGTCTGCAAATGTGGTTCTACTTTGCAAAAAAGTGACTAAAATGGCACCTTCTGACTTATTTGACCTTCTCTCTGTACATATTCACATTCATATCTGCTCACTTGAGTGCCAAAAGTAACTTCGTACACCTATTAGCACCGCAGAGCCAACACCGCAAAGGAGTAATGAGCTGATTCCTTTCTGGCTCATGCATTTTATCAGCATAATGGTTAACTAATTTCCAAAAGCAGGGAAAAATTCTAACAAACCCACATGAAGAAGTGGAATTGCCACAGGTGTAGCAGAGAGAAAAATCTGGCCTGTAGAATCATCATTATTTGACACTCAGCTCCTAGGGTGAGCCTGCAGACCAGACAGTCAGAACACATTTGTGTGTGTAAGCTGAACAACTTTGATATGGGTCCCTTCAGAATGCCTTTCTACCAAGCCACCCATCAGAACAGAAGAGCACCTCAGAGCTGCTCCTTCTTCCAGCCTTACGTTTAAGAGAGGAGGAAAGAGGAACTGAGAGTTCCTCAAAACCCACACCTGATTGCACTGGCAGATCCACAGGCTGCAAGGCATTGGCTCCAAAGAAATGTCTTCAGACATTCTCAGTGCAGAAAACACCTCTGGCAATGACAGCACTCTCAGGCCCGGGTGGCACAGACTGACCCTCTCTGGCATCAAAGGCCCTCAATTCACAGGAAGCTCCTTGAACATGCTTGACACCCAGGAAGCCTCATCTTCAGTAGCAAGGGTGCATTGTGTAGCCTTGTTGTTTGTACATCCTTAGGCCCAGCTCCTAGTACAGGAATAAGCAACATATACTTTTAAGAAGTTAATTGTGTATTTACACAATAACTCAAACTAGTAAATACTTCCCATTTAAAACTTCCATAATTATGCTTTACATCACAGTGGCCGTTATGTCAAGTAAACAGCACAAACCCAGAGAGACCTACAATTATGGCCTTGTGAGTATAAAAGCACAACTTAAAATAATGGAAATTAAGTATCTGTCAAAAAATACCAAGCTTTTTACTTAAACGTAATACACCATGGACATCCTGAGTTAGAAACAGAAACTGCAGCTGTCACGCAGCCCTTAAAGTAATGCAACTCCACCTTGTCTGATAATATGTACAGTACATAAGATCACATAACAATATTAGACCCCGATATTATTACCTAGCTGTAATAACTTGAGTTAAGATGGAAGCCACCGGGCCAGTCCACATTTTTAACATTAAGTCTGAACTGCCTTGATTTCGTGGTCTTGAGTCAGAAATCTAACAGACTCTGTATGACCTGTGTAATATTCATTTTATTTTCTATACACAGTTTATGATTTATTATTTTGTACTTAGTCCACAAGCCTGTCTGATGTCAAAGAATAAAAATTGATAGGATGTCAAAGTAATGCCATACACAAAGGAGAGCCAGAGCCTTTCCCCAGCCAAAGTCTGGAAAATTTGCATTTTACAGAACTGGAAAGCTATTTTGTAACATCCTCAGTAGCTATCTGGCCTGTTCAGAACTATGCAGAAGAGTTGCTGCTGCTTTAAAGCAATACACCATGATTGAAGATTAAAAGACAAAAACAGAACAGTGCCTTAAGTGACGATAGACTATTGTCTATTAGCTTTTCCATATGAACTCCTAATTATTTTCTTCTAAATGACAGAATTTAGAAGTAACAGAACATAGTAGTGGACAAAGCTTCAGGGTTTAAGCCCTCTTCACCACTTAATATAATATTTTCTACTTGTCAACGAGTACAGCAAAAGGCAGTTTTGACCTAATATGTGTTTGAGATGAACATTATTTTCTTATATTGTGCTTTCAAAATTCCAATTTTGTTGAAGAGAAAAAAATGCATAATCAGTTTTTACATTCGCATGCATGATCAGACAGTGCTACAAAATTTAATCCTATCTGTACATCGGAAATCGAGCAACAGCTCACACATGCCTGCTATGCTCTTTAGCTATCAGTTCTTATAATATTTTTAGGGAGAAGGAAGAGTTGGCAGACTATTTTATTGACAACAACACAAATTGCCAATGGACAGAGCTACAGTCTGAATTATACAGTTCCCTTAACTTGAAAGATATCCTGGATAACATTCACTTTAAATTGTTACCTTACATGAAAATTTACCAAGAGCAGAGAGTTTTGAGAAATGTGACAAACAGGAGCTAGTCTTTGTAACAATTTGTTGCGATCATCTGGAGCATTCCACATTCAAATGTCAAATCTGCTACAGAAAACCTAAGCTCTGCACACAGCATGAAATGGGAACGCTGGCTAATCTCCAGGAAGCAAGGCCAATAAATAAATAAATAAATCCACAGATAAATAACTGCAGTGTATGGACACAGCAAGGACATCTTTAAGTTTAGCCATTTTACAACAGAATACCCTGGCACAGGTATGTTCAAATATGTCTATGAAGCCAACTGTTCAAATACATGTCCCGATCGGCTAGTTTCGTCTTTCTAGTCATGTCATAGTTGTGCATCAGCTACCACCAGTGTAGGGATGGAACCTTGTCACCAAGAAGTTTTTGAAAAAGCCAATTATGTTTAATGGGTTAGGGAGGCATATGTAAATATACTTCCCCCATTGTAAAAGTAAATATAGGTTTTAGCTGCAAAATGCAGCTGTCTCATCACTCAGGTTATGCTACCTGTATCAACATACCTGGTCACCCCACTTCTCTCCCACCAACCCATCTCACTTACAGCCAGCTGGACTCCTTTAAAGTTTTCATTTTGATTTGGTCGGTTGATTTGGGAGCTGTTTAGGGGCTGCCTTAAGCAGACTAAAGCTAAAAGATGCCCAGCTTTCTCTCTGTAGGGACAGCCACAGATACACCGGAGAGGAAAGCAGAAGTAGCTCATTTCACTGCTAGATATTGGAGTTTCTCTAGCCGCTGACCTACTATTCCAATAGAAATGTTTGTTAATAAATAATAATCTTCCCTAAAACTTGACTTTAAACTACTTTAAAATACTCTCATAGCAATAAGTCAAGCGAGGACATGCACTCTGTAGAATGTGGATGCACGTCTCATTTGGACAACTTCGTGCCTCACAACACATGCACAGTGTGTGCCAAGAACCTATTAACGCACACCCTCTTGCAGCTAACTGGTATACCAATCAAGAGTCTCAATTTACTTTTCATTCTACTTTTTTAGTAACCCAAAGGAATAGCAACATGGTTAAATGAGAATCCAGCCCTATGAGTCTAATGCTCTGCCATTATAAGGGGGCCTTAAATTGGTGTAAAGGTCAGAATGGTGTAAAGAAGCCTTAGTATAAATGAGAATTAAGCCCAGAAGGGACCATTATGATCCTCTAGCCTGACCTTTTGAGTAACACAGGCCAAAGAACAGTTAAGGGCAGTTTATTTTATTTGATGCATGTTAATTCTCTTTTACAAAACCATGGGCACAGAGCTGGAAGCCATATTGTGAGAAAGTTCTTCTCTGTAGGGAAAAGTAACTGAAAACAACTCTCAGGCTGATGTAAGCATTAAATACATGGGGAGTGTCTGTCCGGTAAGTGGCTTGCCCAAGCCAATTAATTTTTTGTATCCCCATTTATGTAAGTGATGTATGCATGAAAGGGGAAAGCAGGTCAGCTGCTCCAGCTTGCTACCATCTGCTTTTATTCAGAATTACTCAGGATCAGTGCCAGTGGGATCAGTGCCCATCTAGGGTTTTTTGTTTTGTTTTTTTCCCCTCTCTTTACAATGAAGGCAACAGCAATTACTGTATGTTCCCAAAAGTGCATGCAAATCACAACAACACAAAGCTGCTTTAGTCAGATCCTAGCATATTTAAGAATCCCACATACGCTGTGAGAAGATGATTTTGGCAAACAAATTTTGGACTGACTAGAGGGGAGAGAGGTTAGTATCCAGAAGACCCAAGAGTTTATCTGGCATTCACTGTGGGGCCAAGGAGCTGCAGGATCAAGTCCCACTTGTGGCGCACAAGTGCCTTTGTGGGTCATCAAACACTTACTCAAAGTACAAGGAGCTCAAAAGTTCTGCAGGTAGAGAGCTACTTGGGGTGCTCAAACTCTCAAAAAGGGATGAGCTGAGGTCCAAAAAGAAGCAGAGTACAATTCCATCTGGACCTCTCAACTCCTCTGGGGGTGAAGAGGAGACAAGTGGAAGGAGAAGATAAAAGTTAAGGTATCACTGACCCAAGTAGAAACTAAGCCCCTTAAAAATGGCTCCCCCCAAAATAAATAAAAAAATGTCTTATGAGTATGTAGGGTAACCTAAATTACACATTTGGAACTAGCTCCAAGTGGTTAAGGGTAGTTATGAGGGACAGGGATTTGCTTGCTCTGTTGCCTCATGTGCACAGTGCCTGGTAGGACAAGGAGTGCCAGAGGAAGCAATAATACTACTTTGTTCTTATCCAGAACCTTCCAACTAAATATATCAAAGCACATAAGTGCAGTGAGATGTAGACAACTATTCACTTAATTAGAATCCTGCTTGGAAGTTCCTTGACCCATGCACATTTAGGGACATAAACTACAACCAAAGTGGAAGACTGTCCAAAGTAAGTGTTCTCATATTGCAGCTGTGCATTCTTTAACCATCCCAATAATCTATGCTCGTACTGGAGTCTCCCTTCTGGATACATAGGGCTTAAGAAAAAATACTGGGAAAACAGACTGAGGCAGAGAAGTCTCTAAGTACAAGAAATGAAGCAGGGCTGTTGTGAGAACTATATAATCCTTATGAAATATGCTAAATGAAGGGTTAGCCAAATGGGCATGGAAATGTGCTACCTGAAGTTACTGTAAATGAAAAACCTATCTTACTAGGGAAAAAATAAGAGATACATGCACAGCCCGATACTATTTGAAAATACATCCCAGAAAAATACATGGGGAAATGTGAAATTGTGGAACTATTAACTATAGTTTGTAACCTGTCCTTTAAATCAGCTTCTGTACCCAATGACTAGAAGATAGCTAATGTAACGCCAATATTTAAAAAGAGCTCTAGAGGTGATCCCGGCAATTACAGACCAGTAAGTCTAACGTTAGTACCGGGCAAATTAGTTGAAACATAGTAAAGAATAAAATTGTCAGACACATAGAAGAACATACATTGCTGGGCAAAAGTCAACATGGCTTATGCTGAAATAAATTTGTTAGTCTCTAAGGTGCCACAAGTATTCCTTTTCTTATTGCTGACACAGACTAACACGACTACTACACTGAAACTAATCTATTAGAGTTCTTTGAAGGGGTCAACAAACATGTGGACAAGGGGGATCCAGTGGACATAGTGTACTGTACTTAGATTTCCAAAAAGACTTTGACAAGGTCCCTCACCACAGGCTCTTACGTAAATTAAGTTGTCATGGGATAAGAGGGAAGATCCTTTCATGGATTGAGAACTGGTTAAAAGTCAGGGAACAAAGGGTAGGAATAAATGGTAAATTTTCAGAATGGAGGGCTAACTAGTGGTGTTCCCCAAGGGTCAGTCCTAGGACCAATCCTATTCAACTTATTCATAAATGACCTGGAGAAAGGGGTAAACAGTGAGGTGGCAAAGTTTGCAGGTGATACTAAACTGCTCAAGATAGTTAAGACCAAAGCAGACTGTGAAGAACTTCAAAAAGATCTGACAAAACTAAGTGATTGGTCAACAAAATGGCACATGAAATTTAATGTGGATAAATGTAAAGTAATGCACATTGGAAAAAATAACCCCAACTATACATACAATATGGGGGTGGGGGTGGCAATTTAGCTACAACTAATCAAGAAAAAGATCTTGTAGTCTTCGTGGATAGTTCTCTGAAGACGTCCACGCAGTGTGCAATGGCAGTCAAAAAAGCAAACAGGATGTTAGGACTCATTAAAAAGGGGATAGAGAATAAGACGGAGAATATCTTATTGCCCTTATAGAAATCCATGGTATGCCCACATCTTGAATACTGCATACAGATGTGGTCTCCTCATCTCAAAAAAGATATATTGGCATTAGAAAAGGTTCAGAGAAGGGCAACTAAAATGATTAGGGGTTTGGAACGGGTCCCATATGAGGAGAGATTAAAGACGCTAGGACTTTTCAGCTTGGGAAAGAGGAGACTAAGGGGGGATATGATAGAAGTATATAAAATAATGAGCGGTGTGGAGAAAGTGAATAAGGAAAAGTTATTTACTTGTTCCCATAAGAACTAGGAGCCACCAAATGAAATTAATGGGCAGCAGGTTTAAAACAAATAAAAGGAAGTTCTTCACACAGCACACAGTTAACCTGTGGAACTCCTTGCCTGAGGAGGTTCTGAAGGCTAGGACTATAACAGGGCTTAAAAGAGAACTGGATAAATTCATGGCGGTTAAGTCCATTAATGGCTAGTAGCCAGGATGGGGAAGGAATGATGCACCTAGCCTCTGTTTGTCAGAGGGTGGAGATGGATGGCAGGAGAGAGATCACTTGATCATTACACCTGTTAGGTTCACTCCCTCTGGGGCACCTGGCATTGGCCACTGTCTGACCCAGTATAGCCATTCTTATGTTCTTATGGGGAAGAGGTTGTGGGGGGTCGCTGCCAGTATCAATGATTTATTTGTCCCAGCTCCCACAGCAATGGCTTTCAGAATGCCTGGAATCATCCATACCACTCACCCCGATATTTTAAGAAAAAGCCTTTTCAATATCATTGCACTGTAGTTTATGATGTGAGATACTGTGATGTTACAAAAGCTCCTTCTCCCACCCCTTATAAAGACACTTCCAGTTTGTCTTGTAGATATTAAAATTATTTCTGGGGTTCTTGGGGCAGCAGTATGAACACTAAGTGTTGTGCTAACAACACATCAGTTATGGTTGAGAGGGCCCTGGCCCTGGGAGCACCAATACAGTTTTAAAGCACTTTTACATTTTCTAAGAATATCAACCTGAGCTGACAGTTCTTTATGCTTGTTTTTTTCAGCAGGGACAATTTTTGGAGAGTTTGGTCAATTTTTGGCTGATTTTGAACTATCAAACCATGTGCAGGTAGGGGAATGCAGGGCTGCATGTTCTTCTATTGCTCATATTTTTCAGATGCTTCCTTTGCATTTGAATAAGTGTGTGTGTGTGTGGGGGGGGGGGTTTAAAAAAATTCAACATTGGATGACTTGGAATTCATTTTTAAAAATACTCTGATTTCCTAAAACATCAAAATTATTATACAAGGTGTCACACAAGGGCGATTTGCCCACATGGAAGTGTCTGAAAATAGTGGAACTCGCTAGGATGGGAACCCAAATGACCTCACATGCTCCTTGCAGTCACTGGCAGTGTCTGCTGCTTAATCTCCTGTGGGATGGGGATGACAGTTGGTGGGAGCATCTTTCCCAAGCTGGGGCCCTGAGGAGGGACCTACAAGCCTTTACCTGCCCACTGCAGTCATTGCTGCTCATCCTTTTCCTCCCACTTCCTATCAGCAGAATACATATCAGTGTGTATTTTAGTTATTCCACATTCAAATTAATATGTGAGGGAGCACAAGTTATTCTCATGCCAAGCAACTGACTGGAATAAAACAATGTTAATGTCACGCTATGACTGACATTTTAACTGTACAAAAGTCAGGAAATTCAAAGTTATTGTTCCCAAAGCAACTGTAACTCAACCACATAGTAACTTTTATGCTTTTACACCACCTAGTGTTAAATAAATGACTACCTGTGGGCAAAGGGGCAGAGTTTTATTATAGTTGCTTTGGGAATCAGCTTTGTGTTTCCTCATGTATGTACATTTAAAATCTCTACCATAATATGTGATCTGTGAAGGAGATCACAGGTTGGAGAAATATTAGCTGTAGATTGCTGATAAGCATCCTGATATCACTGTGATGGGCGCAGTATAAGAAATTAAATAGAACAGAATGGAGCAGGGATAACAAGAAAAATTATGTGAAGTTCTACACCAAATAAATATGGCTACAAACTGCCTTAATTATAGCTAGTCAATTTCATGACTTGAACTTCCAGCACACAGTCACCAAAGAACAAGAACCAAAAATGTGGTGTGGGTTATTGAACTATTCTGATAGCCCATGTTGTCACGTAGAAATAAAAGTTTTCTTAGTCTTACTTCTACAGCATGAAAGAACAACCCTGTCCTGCTTCATTGGACTATTTTTCAGGGTGACTATAGAAATCTTTAGTGAAAGTCTCCAGTGAAATCCAGCCCAAAAAAGAATGAGCAGGACATTAAAAGAAAATCTAAACTTTCAGAGAAATAGTTGTACAGAGTTTGACCAAAGCAGTTCCAGATCCAAGGAAAATAAAAAAGGAATAATTCTAGCCTTTATCCTAATCTCCCTTTCTAATAATTTATGTTAGGGATTTGCCACATACCACAGTAGTTCTTGGAAAAACTAACTCAGAAGAATTTCTGGCTAATGAAGAGATGACAGTGAAGTAACAAAACTAAGTTACATTCATCATAGTCAATACAGAAATAAATTTTGTGAAATATTATGAAATTCAAGCCTGAGGAAAGAAAGATCCCATACTCAATGTGGAACAGGGGTTATGTAAGCAATTCATAGACTGTCTTGAGGGCCACTTGTCCTCCCATTCACCACTGCACAGACCACCTATTCCCATTTAAAAGTGCAGAACATCCATGTGGCAATCACTGCAATTACATACTTTCCCAATATTATTTTTTCATGTGTTTATAGCTATGAATACAATTTGCTAGCTGGAAATAGGGAGGAGGAGGAGTTACCACCATGCGAAAAGTCCTCCACCGACCACCAAAATGTGGTTTGTGGGCCACATTTTGAGAACTTCTGCTATAGAAAATAATTAAAATGCTGACTCTTGTTCTTCAGCTATAAGTGATAACGATTAAAGGAATTACATCCAAGCATGACACCTGTTCCTGGATTAAATTCAATTTAAGAATTCAAGGTTCTGTTAAAGGAAGCCTTAAAAATTCTTGTATTCTGGAAGTAATTGTTGTGGCTTGTGAAAATACATATTAACATATTACATTTATGGAAACATCTGTAGATAATGATAGAAAGATTAATGGATATATTTAAAGCGTGTGTATTTTTTCAACCACTGTCTCCATAATGTCTAGAGAACATACATATTTCAAATTAATGATACATTCAAGCTTTATTTTCAACCATAACTTCCAGGAGGTTATTCTTTCAGACTTGACTTTGTAGCTTTGTAATAGCCCTACTGAACTTCAACTTCCATTAAAAGAAACCTATCAATTTTTACATAGTTTCTCTAGCTAAAGAAAACACATGTTCCATGTGGACTGCAAAAAATTCTTAAACAACCAAAGAAAGCGCTATTAGAAATACATATATTAGAAAAATTCAAAGAAGAATCAAATCTCTTTTGTGTCTATCTATTAAATAAAACAAAAAGCTTTTCATGAACAAATTTAAGTCCAAACTGTTTTCTTTCTTCTCCCCAGCCAACCTCAGCTGCTTCAGGGCTATGATTTTCCTGAATTCTGCTAAAAACCCACCCACTCTTCCTAGAAGGTATACAAAAAGAACTGCAACTGCAATGTTCCTACATGTTTATGCAAAAAATCATTGTTCCTCCTAATTCTGGCAAAGGCATTCACTTAACACTGACATTTAATAAGCAGGATGTGTTCACCTATAAAGTAACAGCTGTGCTTGGTTTTTAAATGCTGTATTTATTTAAACCCATATATGTTCATAGCTTTCCAAGTCTTCATTTCCCCTTTCCAAAGATTTGCGCCAATTTGGATCCTGTGTACTTAACTTCGGAATTGAATACGATGGTTCGGTACCATAAAGCTGATCTAGACAAAGCTTCGGCTTTAAGGTGACAAACAGTTTAAGTTTGTACCCATTTTGATTTTTATTGGATTATTAAATATGCATACACGGAATAATATTTAAATAATACTGGTGCATAATTAACTTCTTTTCTGCCTAAAGAAAACTGACTTCTGCCATCTTGTGGTGAAACGTACATATAGAAACCGAGATATACTTTAGTCCAACTACATTTAAAAAACAAACCAAAAAAAAAACAGATTTCACAGAGAAAAATATTTTATTTTGAATTTTAAAATAAAAAATTAGGACTTTAAAAATTGTATTTCCCGTTTCCAGTCTTCATCAACTTCCTGGGGGAAAGCAAGGGCTGAAGATGCTACTTTTCTAGTATTTGGAGCAGAAGCAGAAATACAAAAAAACCACCGTGACACTGTGTATGTGTTAACAGAAGTGTCCCTTCCTTCTGCTCTTTCTCCTAAGGGCTTAATTTGAAGAGACTCCTACCACTGCTAGAGGAGCAATGGGCCTGTTTGATTTGGGGACATGAGAGCAGAAAGATTGGGTGGCTGTGGTTGCAGGGAGGGCTTGGACAAGAAAGGATGCCAGACAACTCCTCTCCTCCATTTTTATGTGCTCATCCGTAACTTATTGCAAAATTCACATTCTGAGACTCTCACATTGAGATTTTCCATTTGGTCTCTGGTCAAAAGGTGGTAATTTTTTTTTAAAAGTGTGAGCAAAATTCTTAAAACGTTTTGCGTTTTGTGAAACTTTGGGAAAAATACACTTGCTATACCTTCCTTCTCTAGATTCAAAATGGGTTTTAGTCCTTTAGTTTTCCTGCATTTTTTAAATGGAAAGGGCTAAAAAAAGTCCCTATTTAGCTGCTTTAAAGTAGAATGTGTGCTTAAATCTCCAATGCATACTTTGCTAAATGTACACTTATGACAGAATGCTCACATGCACAGCACATTTCTCAAAAGCACAAACACTCAGATTTAATGAGCTTTCCTATCATGTATGCACAGTAGGAATGTTTTAGATCATTCATAAATATTTTTTAAGCCCACTGTTATTGATTTAACCCCCAAGTCCTATGAGTATGAAGAGGTTAACTATAGGCACAGGGCTCTTCAAAGAGGATGATTTACAGAGGCAATTTCAAACTTCTGTAAATAAATTGAGGCAAATAGCTTAGTAAGTTGCATAACTTGATTACACATTTGTAAATATTAAATGCAAAAGGTATTTGTTAATATGGTGTTGAGATTTCAGTTAAAATTTTAAAAATAATGAATGCAGAAATTAAGGTACCTACAGCAACGTTAACTTCGGACATATTGCACATAAGAGTATTTTCAATCACTATTATTACCATTTTTATTATTATAATTGCGATGTGTCTTAATTAACATTGCTACAGCAAAGTTAAATTAAAAAAAACCCAACACGAATGCCAAATTTAACTGTGACTTAACCTTAAGACTGCACGTACAAAAGTGTTTGCATTTAATTTTTGGTTTTGCCTTATTTTTATGTCTAATCCAGTTGTAAAACACATTTAAATTATTTGTCTCAGTAAAAACATAGCAATAATCTGCTCAGATCATGTTAGCTAAATATCAGGTTGACCCATAGTATATCTGAAATATACTCTACATAATACTTTTATCAATCGTAATGTAAATGATCTCTTATATAGCACATTTATCCAAAGATGATATAGCACTTTATATTGGGAAAGACTCTATATTATATACTAGCTGGCACCCTATCTCAGAACAGGCATAACTGGTACTGCTCTGTTCTCTTCATCTTCCCCTGATCTTAACTTTACTTCATTCTCTTGAGCAACAGCATATGCTCTGCTGCTATAAGAACAACATTTTTGGTGGAGACTGGAACTAACACAGTCCAGTAAACTAAAACCATTTGCATACTGTAAAGCTATTGACTAAGAAACATTAAAGTAAGAAATAAACAATCAGAACTCTTTGGATCAAATGTTTATCTACAGAACTAAGTGATGCCAACAATACCTTGCTCATCCAAACTGGATCAGTACTGTGTACGCAGAGACCTATATATGTATATAGACTCCTGGATACTGTTTAGACTCAGTTGTGATAAAAATAGATATCAAATATAGAAATTTACAGTAAAAGTGTATGAAGAGCAAAACAAACCGGTAGGTTACAGTGCCTGTACTTTAATATCAGAATAGATGCTTAAAGATATGGATTTACCTTGCTGCTGTGTTACTTCAGATTTTTCTCTCACAGGAATGACTCGGGATCGTACTGGTTGAACCTGCACAACCTTTTGGCTCTGCTTCTGTATATCAATTATTAAAACCATGTTATAATTCTGATTTTTATTAAAAATACAGTAAAAACAAATGCAGTTTTAAGAACTATTTACTTAGCACTCAGAATTGTTAAAAGATTCATAAGTTCTTGGTCTCCATTTCAATTTTAAAAGAATTCAACCCTAATTTTCCTTTTGTAACCATTTATTTTCTTTGACAACAAACAGCATGGCAAGCTATTCTCTGATGTGATTCCCATGTAGTCAGTAGAGATGAGCAGGCACCATTTACAGCTGAAGACATGGGGGCCCTCAATTTTTAATCAAAGGATGTGACAGGAACAACTTGTCAGGGGTTCCCTTGTCTCATTCCTCTGCAACCAAGAACTTCCTCTTTCTCCTGTTTACAGGAATTGAAGAGTCTTGGAGAAAAAAATTCAGCTGCTTCCTCTAAATTAAAAACCCTGTATAGAGTGAAGTAGTCTTTAAGACCACTTCCTGGAATCCTCCTCAAGGCCCATCTCTGCCACAACACTTACATAGATCAGTTAATGGCTAGGCTGAAGGGCACACAGATCAGGATAGTTCACTCTTATAACAAAAACTGCAATGTATATACAAAGTTACATCACCTCTACCAATGCCCTTCATATGATGTCTATTTTTATTGTAAGCTCTTTGGGGCAAGAACTGTACACAGAGCCATCCTGTTGGATAAATGGACTGTCCATAAGAAATGCAGAGCACAGGGGAAAGTAGATTGCAGACATGAAGACATACAAAGTTTAAGGATTATCTGAGTAAAATGCTAACTCCAGTTTATCAGTTACATTGTTCATGTAATAGTTGAATAAAAGCATTCACTGAGACTTCATGGGGCCATGTCTTCATATGTATTTGGGGCCCAATTCTGCTTGGGGCCTTTGGATGCTACTGCACTATAACTTTTAAAAATAATAACAGAATTTCCTGGATTTTGGCTGCAGCTCAGGCTCATACACTTTAGTCAGCAGAGATTCTCTCCAGAGGACACAGAGGAAAAGCAGTAGTGATATCTTGCCTCCCCGGCTAAAAGAAGGAAAGATAAGGAGTAATTTTTCTTGTAAAATCCCTGCTTTATTGCTTAGAGCGAAGACATCCACTTCAGGTGGACCCCCACAGATATTGTTTGCTAAGTGCTCAATGTCGTACAAGATACAACGTTAGTCCCTGTCCCTTGAGAAACCCATTTGCAGTGACTGATGAGCCCAGAGAAGAAACACTTACTGGGTGTTCTGGAGCCAACTAGTTCTAAGATATCTACCTATCTTAGGTATCCATCACCTTATCTGAGTGCTAGGCTACCACAGGTTTAGCATAGGGTAGGCCAACATATCACTGCAGGAGGATGAGGTCTCCTTGGCTGATCTGTGGTCTAGAAGAGTCTCCTGCACTGTACCTTTGCCTGCCACATCACTTTAAAACAGGGGTCGGCAACCTTTCAGAAGTGGTGTGCCGAATCTTCATTTATTCACTCTAATTTAAGGTTTCGCGTGCCAGTAATACATTTTAACGTTTTTATAAGTCTTTAATATATAACTAAACTATTGCTGTATGTAAAGTAAGTACAGTTTTTTAAATGTTTAAGAAGCTTCACTTAAAATTAAATTAAAATGGAAAGCCCCCCATACCGGTGGCCAGGACCCAGGTAGTGTGAGTGCCACTGAAAATCAGCTCACGTGCCGCCTTTGGCACCCGTGTCATAGGTTGCCTACCCCTGCTATAAAAGGTAAATTGTCCTCCTGCACATGCTCTTTTATCTAGCTCCTTTGAACGGCAACAGAGTTCCTAACCATTTACAAGCAATGCACAAATGCTATGCATATTTTACCTCTGGAAGATCTTCTGATAGAGATATTAGTCTGTCATTTGCTTGTGCTGTTTGAGGAGCAGGGTTTAAGAGTGGCTGAGACTCCAATTCAGCCAGGCTCATTGGACCATGACTAACATCTGCAGCATCTCCAAGAAGTTCAGCTGAGATTATAAAACATACACAAACATTAATGGGGAAAAAGAATCCCTGATAAGTCCAAATTAGATCCACAGTCTCCCAACTACCTCATGTTTGTATCTAGGCTCATCAATGGGACATTCCATAATGAAGTGAATGATTCTCTCTCTACCCACTCATGTTTTCAATAGAACTCAGATTAACAACGTGGTGGCTCTTTTTATTTCTTTATGTATGTACCAACATCAGTGCTCTCTGTAGAGTGTTGTGGGGTAGTAAGGGTTTTTTGTAATTGTTCAATGTGAGGTTTTTTTAATTAGTATTTAGAACTCCCCAGCCTTCCATCGTTATAAAATAATTTTAAAGCTGGTAACGTTTTAGGCAGAAGCTAATTAACAATATCCTTTTAATTCTCCTTGCTGAAAGGAGAAAGAAAAAAATCTCAATGGAAGTGAGGGAAACAGTTTTATGATCTGTAGATTTCTAACATGGGTAGACCTTAATGGTGGCTCCTGAGTGGTTACAGTTCATCATGTCACTATGTACTTAATAAGCTTTATTCCTCTTAATGGAAAGAGAGATTGGAAAGGCTTCTTCATTAAAATGTCATTTTACTATGTGAATGAACAGAAACCTAAGAACAGTAATTGAAAAAAAAAAAGTGCTATATAATCCATACAGTTTATCACAGTTGTGCAGCCTGTATGTACATGAAACATCTTTATGAAAAGTATGCTTACATTTCATGAACTAACTTTGTAGACCACAGTTATCTCACCAAAACTAAAACACTAGTCTGAAACCTAATTAGTGTAAAATATTGCGCTTGGGCTGAGATTTTGTATGACATATTTCAGCCTGTGGCTAATTTCTATAGCCAAATTCTTAAGCACTGAAAATAGAGAGATATAATGGAAATGCTGATAGACCTTTAACTATATTATGGTGAGTCAAGTAGGCAACACTATAATTTCTAAGTTCTTGGAATAGACATCAAGTTTCTATTGTACAAATAAAATCAGGTCACAAGACTAAAGATATATTTCTATGATCTACAGTAATCTAAGATATATCAATAACAAGCGAGTGACTCATTTTGATGTATAAGTTGAATACCTATTGTAAGAGGATATGATTGACAATTCACGTCTTTAAGTATGCACATGTAGAGTTACGCATGGAAATATATGACCCTTTATAGCCAGGTGATGTAATGGTTATTTAGTTACACTGTTAAATATAACTCTTGTAGACTACACCATAGGCACTGAGATTGTAAGAAAAATGGCACTTAACCCTAGCTGTTAGACTAATGGATGGATCCACTCTCACAACACATTAGGTATACTGAGAAATCAGCTGAAAAGTGGCAATAATTCAAAGGTGATTATCAATAGTTTAGTTTTTTCCTGGAAGTGATTATTTTAACTTGAACGGTTTCTGTGCTCTTTGGTTGCACTGCCAAAGCTATTAGGAAACAAGATCTTTTGTTCCTCCTTAGTACTAAAATACTGTTCAAGTCAGAAGTAGGCCCCAGCTTTCCTACAAGGTTATTTTCTTAGCAATGCTCTCTGAATAGCTTTGCTCAATGTTCAGTGCCTGTCAAAATGCAAACAGAAAGTTATAATGTATTAAAGGGGATGTAAAAATACTACTGGAAATATTATCTAAAACAACAGTACATCCCCATTTGGAATGGCATCCACTTTATAATAAAAAATGATATTGCAGAAATTGAACGGATTCAGAGACAGACAACAAAATGGCTGCCTTAAAGGATCAATTTATCCTAGATAACACCAATTCAAATCTGGTCCAAGTCACCAGTGACCAAAAGCCATTAGCTGATAGTGATTACATGAACTGTGTGAATTGAGTTGGCATCTCTGTCCATTTCCTACTGGACAAATGTCCACAACACAAAGTCACTATCCCAAAAGGCAACAGCTGCTCTTCTCCTGACAATCTCATCAGAGGTGTCAAAGTTTAAATCAACATGTAAACTGAATTACCTTATCTCTAGAGTTACTGGTCTTGTCTACACCCAAGCTTGCACTAGCATAACTACACTGATTTAGCTGAATTGGTGCAAGTTTGTGTGTAGACACTCTTATTTTGGTTTCAGAACGGTCAGTTTAGCCTAATCTGGTTTTAAGCCAAACCAAAATAAATCAGACTTGACTGAAATAGGAATGTCTATGCGCAAACTTGCCCCAATTTTAAATCAGTTTTTAAAAAATGTGCCTTTAGTTAAACCTCTGCAAGTTTAAGAAGAGACAAGGTGAAGAAGGATGGGCCAGTGGCTAGGGTGCTAGTGTGGGACTACAGAGACTTGGGCTCAATTCCCAGTTCTGCCACCCTTCCTGCATGACCTTTGGCAAGCCACTTTGCCTCTGATCCTCAGCTCCACATCTGCAAAGCACAAGGGAATGACAGAACAGCGCTATCTCACAGGAGTGTTTGAGGATACAACACATTAAAGACTGCAAGGTGCTCAGGTACAGTACTATGGTGATGGGGGCCACACAAGTACCAGAAAGAGAGAGGGGGCAAGCAGCATGTAAAAGCTTGCACTGCCAGTACTATACCTGTTTTATGGACATTAGCTTCCAGGACTGTTTGTTAATCTAGCATTTATGGTAACTAAATTCACCCTTAAAGAACAGAAGTCACGACAGCTAGGTTTTGTGTAAGTAAAGGGCTATTTGGCACTATTCTATTTAATACTGTATAATCCTTTAGTGAATGCCACATGTCACCAACAAGATTGAAGATGCTGCTTGAGACATGCCAAAGCATTCAAACTCCACCCTGCTAAACTGGGAAAGACACAATCCAGATTGAGGTAAAGAGAGGTACCTTGGTTTTTAGTTACTGGAGATGGAAAAACTGGAAGCCTGATGGAATCAGTTAAGGCCATTGCCAGCATAAATGGAAAACAGACTTATAACAATTCATAAGAAACAAGTAGATAACTAACTTCCCTCCATCTAACAGCTCCTCCTATGAAAGGTTTCAGAGAGGAGAATATGAGCTTATTTTCTCCTAGTAGGAGATGTGGGGGAAATAGCAAGTGCAGCTTCACTAGAAAAATGACCAACTATTGGCAACAAATATCAAGAACCCTCCCCCCTTCAATAGATTTGAAAATGTTTTAGCCACTACTGTGGGAAAAGGCAGTTTTCAACACCTAGCAGAGACAGTATGCAAGACCCTTTATTGTACTAGGTGGTGTTCAACACCAGGTACCAAAAATGTGCTCAACACAGTTCCAGTCTGTCCGCACTACATTCTGACACATTTTCCATCCCATCATGGTCTCCAGTAGATAGTACAGAGGAAAGATCATGTTCAAGTTTATACCTGTAACCCTGTCACACTCTCCTGGTGATGGTACACGGTGGGGTCTCTGTTCAGTAATCACACCAGCAGCCTGGTCTGTATAAACTGAATGTCCCATTAGAATACTTTCTGCTGCTCTAGTCAGTCTAGGTCTTTGGCCTTCACTAAGTTCTCCAACACTATTATCAGAGTCCT
Organism: Macrochelys suwanniensis; assembly: GCA_033296515.1. Classification (NCBI taxonomy): domain Eukaryota; kingdom Metazoa; phylum Chordata; order Testudines; family Chelydridae; genus Macrochelys; species Macrochelys suwanniensis. The sequence goes on along the minus strand of CM065781.1, from coordinate 11,998,322 downwards.
AGAGAAAACAGAGAAACACATTCAATGAATCACAACAGATATCTTTCAAACTATGTAATACTGTTTAAATATAATATTCTTTAACATACATGTACATAGTTTTATACTACCTGTTCTCTATAAAGAAGACCACAACCTGAAAGACACACGTGACCACAGGGTGGAATGTAAGATCTACCTTTACCATTGGACTGAATCGAGCAATGGAGAGATTATTTTCTTTGTTGTTGGTTTGCCAGAGGAGCAGAGATGTATTGTTTTAAAGAAGAGAATCTTCAAAAAGTTACTATCATAGAATCATAGAACTGGAAGGGACGTCAAGAGGTCATCTACTCAGCGTGGAGTAAAGCAGAAGAATTACTTCTCGTGTCTGCTTACCACACTCCTGCTAATACATCCCAGAATGATGTTTGCTTTTTTTGCAACACTATTACACTGTTGACTCATTTATCTTGTGATCCACTATGACCCGCAGATCCCTTTCTGCAGTACTCCTCCCTAGGCAGTCATTTCCCATTTTGTATGTGTGCAACTGATTACTCCACTTAGGAAGGAACTCATTGCATTGTGCTTATTGAATTTCATCCTATTTTTTTCAGACCATTTCTCCAGTTTGTCCAGATCATTTTGAATTTTAATCCTATCCTCCAAAGCACATGTAACCCCTCCCAGTTTGGTATGTCTTTTACAAGTGTATTCCCTATGCTGTTATCTAAATAATTGATGAAGATACTGAACAAAACTGGACCCAGGACCGATCCCCGTGGGACTCCACTCGATATGCCCTTACAGCTTGATTGTGAATCACTGATAAGTACTCTCTGGAAATGGTTTTCCAATCAGTTATGCACCAACCTTATAGTACCTCCATCTAGCTTATATTTCCTTAATTTGTTTATGAGAAGGTCATGCAAGACCGTATCAAAAGAGTTACTAAAGTCAAGATATACCACATCTACAGGTTCCCCCCTATCCACAAGGCTTGTTACCATGTCAAAGAAAGCTATTAGATTGGTTTGACAGGGATTTGTGCGTGCCATATCCATGCTGACTGTTACTTGTCACCTTTTATCTTCTAGGTGTTTGCAAATTGATTGCTTAATTATTTGTTCCATTATCTTTCCAGGAACTGAAGTTAAGATGACTGGTCTGTAATTCCCCGAGGCTGTCCTTATTCCCCTTTTTATAAGTGGGTACTATATATTTGTCCTTTTCCAATCCTCTGGAATCTCTCCCATCTTCCATGACTTTTCAAAGATAATTGCTAATGGCTCAGATATCTGCTCAGTCCGCTCCTTGAGTATTCTAGGATGCATTTCATCAGGCCCTGGTGACCTGAAGACATCTAACTTGGCTAAGTAATTTTTAACTTGTTCTTTCCCTATTTTAGCCTCTAATCTGACCTCATTTTCACTGGCATTCACTATGTTAGACAGCCAATTGCTACTAACATTTTTGGCGAAAACAAACAAAAAAGTCATTTAACACTTTTGCCATTTCCACATTTTCTGTTATTGTCCTCCCCCACCCCATTTAGTAATGGGCCTACCCTGTCCTTGGTCTTCCTCTTGCTTCCAATGTATCTGTAGAGTGTATTCTTGTTACCCTTTATGTCTTTAGCTAATTTAATCTTGTTTTGTGCCTTGGCTTTTCTAATTTTGTCCCTACATACTTGTGATGTTTGTTTATATTCTTCCTTTGTAATTTGACCTAGTTTCCACTTTTTGTAGGACTCTTTTCTGAGTTTCAAATCATTGAAGATCTCCGGGTAAAGCTAGGGTGGTCTCTTGCCATACTTTCGATCTTTCCTATGCAGTGGGATAGTTTGTTCTTTTGCCCTTAATAATGTCTCTTTAAAAAACTGTCAACTCTCTTGAACTATTTCCCCCCTTAGACTTGCTTCCACTGGGATATTACCTACTGACTCTCTGTGTTTATTAAAGTCTGCCTTCTTGAAATCCATCATCTTTACTGTGCTGTTTTCCCTCCTATCATTCCTTAGAATCATGAACTCTACCATTTCATGATCACTTTCACCTAAGCTGCCTTCCACTTTCAAATTCTCAACCAGTTCCGCCCTATTTGTCAAAATCAAATCTGGAACAGCCTCTCCCCTAGTAGCTTTCTCCACCTTCTGAACTAAAAAATTGTCTCCAATCCATTCCAAGAACTTCTGGATAATCTGTGTCCTGCTGTATTATTTATCATGCTCATCTCTATGATATAACCATCAAGAGTTGTCAAACAATGTGATATTTGGAGTACGTAAAAGATGGCAAGTCTGTGCTGTTGCACTATGCCAAATTAAAAGGTTCATCTTCAGCGAGACTTTGATATGGCCTGAATCTTTCTCCAGGTTCCATGTTTCAATCAAGCTGGATAATGAAACCAGTTAACTCTCCTCCATGTAATGGGAAACAAGCAATGTATTTACGAGATTTTTGTGTATGACGGACCAGGAAAGTAATTAAGATGTTGTGCTAAAGCAGTGTGATGAGTATTTTGTTTCAAGAGGTAATCTCATATGCAAGAAGGTATGCTTGCGCTAGCATTGCCAGAATCTGTAGAGGCATTTGTTAGAACATTGTGTGACTAGGCTGAGGACAGAGTATGGGGCAGACAAAGAAAAGCAATTAATGCTGTATTTGTAATTGTCAATGCTGACAAGAACGTGTCACTAAGATTACAGCTGGAGTGAGAGTTGATACTACAGAAAGCTCTTCAAATTGTTCATCTTCTAATCTCATTAAGCAAACAAAATAAAGATCAGGGATAGTTCAGGCTAAGCAAGACAGAAGGAAGAAATGGGATATGTTCCAGGAAAGTCACAAAAAGCAAGAGATTGACCTAAATACAGGTATTCCATGAGTTGTGTGGCAGTGTCCTCCCAAGTTCTCTCTGTCTGAATATCCTTCCAGGCCCAGCCAGGATTGTGCAATCAGTTCATTCGTCTTTTTACTTACACAAAGCTGTCAATTGGCTGCAGACTTTTGAATTGAAAATACCTAACTGCATTACAGAAATATTACTGGTCTAAATTATTTTAATATAGGCCGATAATCATGTTTTTCAAATAGCCATTAGGTAAATATAATTTATTTTTTTTTGTTCTTCAGGTCAGTACAAAAGAAAGGGAGACTTAATTAAGTGTATGAAATCTTTTGTTACCATCTATTCCCTAGATCTCCCCCAAACCATCCATCTGGTTGTGACTGCCATAAACTTCTTGCCCTTTCAAAACGGCCAGACAAAGCATGGCCAGACATTGCTGGAATACTTCTAAACGTGCACATAGTGGAGACTGGTATATATGATGTTATGTACAGCAAAAAAATTGTTTATAAATGGAAGAGAATTTTAAGTACTTAGAAGCCTGGAACAGGATCAGCAAAAGAATCAGCATTCACCACAGAAGAATTTCCTTCTGGGGGCAAGAGGTTGGATAAAACTTTTTGTTTTTCCATAAGCAAAAGAAACTTCAGATTTTACCATCTTCTTTGTATCATAAAATATCATTTTAGCATGCCAAGTATTTTTGCTTTAATTCCAAATAGCAATGAAAAGGAAATAAGATACCTCAGAGTGATAAATTACTTCTTGTAAAGCAACTGGTGCCTGATTTAGTTTAGCAAAAAGAGAGAGAACTGGATCTCTGTGGTATCCCCTATGGGGTCTTCTCATGACCTGTCCTTCACTGGGAGGATCGTAATCCTAAAACAAACAAAAAATTTTTTTAGTAGTCAGATCATCCTCAGTGTAGAGTTAACTGTACATTATTTTTATAAGGTGTCTCCAACTTTTATTGCAGTTACCAATATTAAAAACTTTTATTACAAAAGTACAAACACTTCGTAACAGGGAGACTGGTAGCACTGCTTCCTCTCTTTAGCAAAAGAAGGGCACAATAAATATACTAGAATATACTATTTTGATACACAGGGACCTTAACAGTCTGAGACAGAAAAGACCTATTAGACCATAAAGTCCTATCCCCCAGCAAATGCATAATATAGCCCAGATGCAGAATCTGGTATTGAAATTATTATTAAAGCTAATGTTAAAATTATATCATACATAGGTTAAGAAAAGAGTGTCTGTACATCTGGGTATAGTGCTTAAATTATCCAAAAGTACAAAGGTTGGTTTAAAATACATAGAGAACATAGTCAACAATAACCCAATTAGGATTAATAAATTTAACTATACAGTTTAGATATTAGCATCCAAATATTTGACTACACTTGTTCTTAGCCAAAAGGCTAAGAATGTAAAAATATACATTCAGATTCTTGAATCATTAATCTTCAGTAATTTCACGTGGATGAACATTGACATGAAAATATTTCTATTTTTTGTTTGTTTTTTTGTTCACCCAAGGCTTAAGAGGAAGACTGTCTCCATACAAACTCTTTATTCCCAGCAGAGCAGAGTAGACATGTGTAACAGAATTTTCAGCGAATTTTTACTAACCACTCCTTGCAGGTAGGTGACTGGATATTTAGCCAGCTGCATGAAACTGGCAGGACTGATAAGCCAATGTTGCCTTTACAGTGGAGTCGCATCATATGCGCATTTAACTTATACGAATTCAACTATACGCACTCGGCAAAAAAGAAAAAGAGAGAAAAATAATTTCAATACTGTACCTGTTGTGCGGGCGATTCTGCCCGCCATTCCACTCAATAAGAGTTTGACTATACGCAATTTTTGCCCTACGCCCTGACTTTAGAACCTAACCCCCGCGTAAGATGCGACTCCCCTGTACTACAGAGACCCTGAGGTGGTGGAACACCAACACAGGAAGATCATGCAGCCAGTCAGAAACAGATACCCCTTTTCACTGAATTAGCTAACCTGCTAAGTAATTGTTTTTTTGCTCAGGATAGTATGTGCAGTTGAAGGGGTATGCCCTCACACAGACTGCTCATCAAGAGGTACTTGCTTCCACTCCCATAAAGAATTTTTTTTTTTTAGCTTGAATGTAATAGTACTACAGTGCACATTACTAGTCTATATTCCAACATCTTCCTTCTAAAAGCCATCACACAGTCATAGAGGGAAAGTCCTAGGGTTTTCTGGAGGAAACATGTTTTAAAAATTGTCAGTTTTTTGGCTTGGAGAGCTTACAAGCCAATGGACTAAGGCAAGGGGCAACCAAAGGGGTTTAGCTGAGGCAGGAGTCAGCTAAAGCAGCTTAAAACTTCACTAATACAAGTAAGAACTTAAGCCTACAAGAAATTAAAAGGTGCCTCAAAACTGAAGCAGTTTAGCATGCACCCAATGTTCTAGACAGTTTAGCTTTAAGATATCTCAACCCCCCAAAATACAGATGCGGTGAAATGCAGCCTTTGGATGTTCAAAACTTGGGGTCTACTAGACAGATTTTTTTCAAACTTGATTTGCTTTTTATGCTTGAAAGAGACTTAAGTCATAGCACAAAACAACTCTGAAGTTTCTAGTTTCAGAGATGTGAGGTATGAGTGTGTAAAACCTTTTACTGGAACGTGTGCTCAAAAATAAATAAAATAAATAAATAATAAAGGACATGAAAACTGCCTCTGCAGAACCAGTCTTGGGAGTGCACCACTTGGTGATGCAAATCCTAGAAATATCCAAAGAACAGCAATCACAGGGGCTATGCACATCTACCCTTATGGATATGACCATTTGGTTCACAAGGAAGATTTCAAACAGCTTTAGTGCTATATCATAATGACTTTAGCCTTTTTCCATTAGTCAGGCAAGTGGTCCAGGACGGGAAGACTTCAATCCCAAGTGTGAAAAATTGTACCTGGTCTTCACTATCAGATTGAACAATTAGATTCTCTCTCTCTCACACACACATGCACCCTTCCACCCTGCCCTCCCAACCAATTACAAACTATATAATAAATATGAACAGATTAAAAATATGGAGCACAGAAGTGAGCCTAAAGAAAGGAATTGAGATCAGAGTGACAGTATATGCAGACAGATCCCCAGAAGTCGCTGTTTTCTAAATGCTTCTGGGACTTGTGCTCAGATGTATTAAAAAACATGCTTTGCTCTTTTTTCTTTTCTTTTTTAAAAGAAGAGTGTAATAAATTATTAGGGGTGACCTGTAACAGAAATAGGAATTGTGCCAGAAAATTCACTTCTAAAACATGGTTCTACTCAGAAAAGATAAAGGCAAACTCTTCCATTCTTTAAGTAGGAAACTCATTTTAAATAAATATTTTTACTAGAGTCAAAAGTGAGTAATAAACTATTTTCATTTCACTAAGTTACATGCCATAAGTAGTATCATGTGACATAGGGAATAATAATGCTCTGACATTTTTCTTAATACATAATTTAAGAGGGGGAAAATGAAAATTGGGTAGATATTGTATTTCATATAAACTGTTTGAGTGTTAAGCATGTATTACAGTTTAGATGAAATGTTTGAGTGACTCCACTTTTAATCCAGCTATGAAAATCTTCCAGGCAAAGTAGGAAAAGAGATCTCTTATAAAGGACTCTCTAAACTATAGTGGATGCTACTTATGTGTAACTGCCTTATGAATTAATTTGTATGAACTGTATATTTTCTCTTTAGAAGTTTGAATTCTCCTCAATATTTTATAGCTCATTAGTCCATTTATTTAATTAAAATTTAAATAAGTGGATAAGTTTATCAGAGAACATCTTATCTAATAAACGTCTCCAGCTAAGGTACTATGCTACATTCAGTTTCCTACTCAACTATTTCCTTACCATTTCATTTGCATCATGTAGCGTGCTAGTTAAACTTTCACTGAGGTTTGGAAGAGACAGTCCTCCTTCTGCTAATGCTGAAAATAAAAATTGTGAGTTTTTTTAAAGTTACAAGCAGAAAATATCCATTTTTATGACAGCAAGTTAATGCCATATTTTTTCTTGTTTGCAGCACAATGCTTTTATAAGGTTACAAATGTCTATCAAATGTCTCTCATAAAGACAGATTTTTAGTCAACAACAAAAACATTCTGACACTTTGGAAATTTAAAAAATGTGCCTTCATTACAATTTGATCCTGGTACTTGTGCAAAACAGAATAATCCAGCATTTCAAAAATGCAGCCATGCAGCCACTAGGAGCTTTTTGTGTGGCCAGAGCCTCCTGGGAGGTAATTAGGGGGGGGAAAGCCATGTTAACAAACATACAAATATCACTTTTTACAGAAACAGACTTACTTGCTAGCAAATCTAAAAAAAAAAAAAAAAAAGGCAACAAAATAGACAACAACATGCAAAGCACATCATTTGTTTCTATTCTGTTTAGGTTCAGTTAAAAATACAGTAACTCCTCACTTAAAGTCGTCCCGGTTAACGTTGTTTCGTTGTTACGTTGCTGATCGATTAGGGAACATGCTTGTTTAAAGTTGCGCAATGCTCTCTTATAATGTCCTTTGGCAGCTGCCTGCTTTGTCCACCGCTTGCAGGAAGAGCAGCCGGTTACAGCTAGCTGGTAGGGAGTTGGAACCAAGGTGGACCGGTAGCCCCCCTATCAGCTCCCCGCTCCTCTAAGTTCCCTGTGTGGCAGCCGCCCAGTAGGTTATCAATTGCCGGCAGTTCAGCTGTCCCTCACCCCACTGCCATGTGCTGCTCCTGCCCTCTGCCTTGGAGCTGCTCCCAGGGCTTGGAGCTGCTTTCGGTGCAGGGGGGAGGGGAGGAGGGAATCTAATGTCAGGGTGTCCGCCTCCCCCCGCTCCTGCACCCCGCTTACCCCATCTTCCATAGAGCAGGGGTGACTTACGACATGGCTCAGGATGGAGGGAGCTTCCTGGCAGCAGCTGCCTTCTCAGCTTGCTGATCTGCTTAACAAGGCAGTGTACTTAAGAGTGGGGTCAGTGTACTTAATGGGGCAATGCGCATCTCTCTCTCACACACACACAGTGTGTATCTCTGCTCTCTGTCTGCCATGCTGTCTCCCCTCCCTTCATTCATGCTGCCTTGTAGAGTGTGAGGCTACATTAATAACAACGAGTTAACCCTTAAGGGCTCAGCCCATTACTAGTTCATCATTTAGCAGTAAGGCACTCCCTGGGAAATATCCCACCCTCTGACTTCACAACCTCAACCAAGCTTCACAATCATCATCGCTGTGTACCAGTATTAAATTGTTTGTTTAAAACTTATACTGTGTGTGTGTGTGTGTGCACATATAATATAGTCTTTTGTCTGGTGAAAAAAATTCCCTGGAACCTAACACCCCTATTTACATTAATTCTTATGGGGAAATTAGATTCGCTTAACATGGTTTTGTTTTTTTCAGGAACATAACTACAACGTTAAGCGAGGAGTTACTGTAGAGACAACTGTACATTATTTGTATTATTGATTCTGCAATAAAACCCTACATAAATAAATTACAATGATTTGGACATGTACATGCACATATTTATTTATTTATTTTTCCTAACATTAAGTAAGTATTTTAGGAAAAATTGCCACATTTTGAGGCCACCAAAAAATTTCTTGTGAGACCTCCTGGAATACACTAAACAAGTTCTTATGTCAGTAAGATTAAGTTAATTAGTTTAATTATTTTCTTTCATTTATTTACAATTCATAAGCAAACACATATTTCATTCTGAGATGAGAAAAAATGATGAAGTATCTTACATGTGCCCAGAAACTTGAACAGGAAGTTAAGGAATACAGACACAGTACACTCTCACTGTAGGCTTACCAGAAAAAATATGAAATTGAATGCTCTTTTATTAAATTGGGAGAGTAACTCTCACATGAACAGCAAAGAAAAACATGTTTAAACCAACCCTAAACTAAACAGATTCTTGGAAGTTAAATTACCTCTTGCAGCCACCAAGTGTCCATAGCTAAATAAGACCTCGCCTTCTGAGATAGGCTTGTCTGCAGTTTCTGTTTCCGTGACAGTTAGGCTGCTTTCATGTGTTGATGGGCCAGAACTGGGAGTATGCACGGGAGATGGGACCCTTGGTTCACAAGGAAGTGACTCAAATGGTCTAAGTGGTTCAGGAGACGGTAAAATCAACATCTCTGGTTCTTCATCCTTAGCCACAGACATTACACTAAAAATGTAAGAAAATATATTGTTAATGCACCAAAATACACTGCACTATATCTTAAACGCAACATTGTAAAGAAATTCTAATTTACAAAGCTTTTATTAGAAGAAGGAGCACAGTATTTCATGGACCGATCTGAATAAAAACTTTAAAATAACCTTAACAATGAGCTCAAATTATCTAACTAAAAATTTGCTTATTGTGTTTTGTTATAAAGACGTTACTTCCATTACCACAGAAGCAAAAATAGTTCCCCATTTGGTAAAACGATAATAACAAAAAAGCACTTCAACAGAGCAAAATCTGTTACTAGCAGTTGTGACAAGAACCGGATTACTAAATATCTTGTCAAATACGATTACAAACATGTATTGATAAAATATGGAGGAGGTCCTGATTTTCTTATACCTGTTATATAAATCAGCCTCTGATTTTATTTACTGAATTATTTAACCCAACACTTCATGATATATACATATGGTATTTCCCTAAAGTTATTTACTATACAGAAAAAAAAGGCAAAATTACTTGGAAGAGAAATTATATAATGTATTGATTGTTATAACTCACACAGCTCTTGGATGGAGAGTTTCTTCATTCAAAGGACTGGGTTTTTCCTCATCCAGAGGAAGTTCGGCATCACCCCATGGATTTGGAGGCTTTGGACTTCCCATTCTTGTGGATTCAGAGCCATGTTCTGATACAGGAGGGCTTGGAGTAGTTATTCTAGGAGGTGTATCAACTGGAGTAGCAGCAGGTGTGCCAATAGGAGTAGTGGCAGCTGGAATGTCAAATCCTACACATATGAAATCAATCACAAAATTTAGACTGGCAAGTAAAACGGCAAGTAATCCTCAGGCAAGGTCAAGTCATTTTGTTTCATAAGACTTTCATATTTTACCTGAAAACATTCCAATAGTTGTGGGGACTAAACTAATTTAAATAAATGGTTAGCATTTAGCAGGATTAGACAATTGCCTATAGCTCCCATTGACTTCAATGTGATTTGTGGGTGCTCAGCACTTCTGAAAGCCAAGCCAATCTATTTTGGGTGCTTAAACATGGATTTATTAACATTAGGCACAGATAAAGAAACAAAGGTCAGCTATTAGGGGGGGGAGGGATAGCTCAGTGGTTTGAGCATTGGCCTGCTAAACCCAGGGTTGTGAGTTCAATCCTTGAGGGGGCCATTTAGGGATCTAGGGCAAAAATTGGGGATTGGTCCTGCCTTGAGCAGGGGGTTGGACTAGATGACCTCCTAAGGTCCCTTCCAACCCTGATATTCTATGATTCTATTTCTCTGACATGGTGAGAGGAAAAGGGATGACTCCCAGAGACAATGCCAATGCAAATTCTGTCTGGTCAAGGCACAACTGATGCCCGATGGAAGACAAAAAAGCATATATTTTAAACAAATTAGCTCAAACCTTTTAAACTATGAGAGTTCCCACCTGCTCTCTCAGTGGAAACACATATTCAACAGTGGCAACTTAAAGGGGCAGTGCACATTATTCTCAGAGATAGTATCTTTGGGGGAGAAAATATTCCACGCCATAAATTAAAGTCAATAGATGTCAGTACACTTGTTCCATCTCAAGTTTAAAGACCATTTTCATTACCTGTTTCTGCCATTTGTTCTTGTTCACCAAGATCTCCACTGATTTCTGTCACAGACGGAGAAGAAACCGGAGTTTTTACTGAAGGTGATTCTTTTTCAGGAAGTGGTGTATGAGGTGGTGTAGTTAATGGAGTAGACACCACAGACTCCTGAAAAATATAAAAGAAGAAAAAGATATATCACTGAAAATCCAGTAACACTGAATGTTTTTTCCATTTAAATACGACTTCCTGACACTCTTCCTAGCAAGCAAGGGCACTTGAAAAACCTTATCTGAAGATAACTTGATTAGTCTCCACAGTGTCAGAAGTCAGAAATCCTGGCTCAAGATATAACAAGATGCCTTCATTTAGTGTAATCAAATATTTCAATCTGCAGTCTGTTGGAATTAGTTGTTCCTCTCTCCACCAAAACAGGAACCAAATTTGTCTCTATCAATAAATAATTATGCCCTCCATGCAAACTTGTCTCTCCTAAGTTTGTTCAGAATTGCTGACACCAGAGGAAGTCTCGGAAGAGTATAACTGAAGTTCCACAGATCCTAAACAAGGAAAGTTTGGTCCTCCACTCCCTCATCCATAGACTACTCATGGATATTGATAACTGTAGGATAAGCCTATCCACAATTATGTTTTCCTTCCCTGAAACATAGAGCCACCCAATGTTTTCACAATTTGAGTCAATGGCATTTACTGCCCATTAACCAGATCCATCAGCACTATCGCCAATAGTACATTGAACTGGTTCTGCTTCAGTGAAGAAATTGTGCATTTAGATTCACCTCTGCATCAATGCCCTGATATCCTTGGCACATCAGTGCAGGTATTTCCACAGCTACTTGCTTCTTATGCTATTCCCTTTTTATGCAGTGTTGCTGCAGCTGTGTTGGTCCCAGGATATTAGAGAGACAGGGCAGGTGAGGTAATGTCTTTTATACTGGACCAACTGCTGTTGGGGAGAGAGAGACAGAGACAGAAGCTTCAGAGATTACACTGAGCTTTTCTTCAGGTCAGAAGAAAACCTGAAGAACAGCTCTGTGCAGCTTGAAAGCTTCTCTCTTTCACCAACAGAATTTGGTCCAACAAAAGATACTACCTCGGGCACCTTGTCTCACTGATTCTCTTTTTTAGACATTCTGATTTGATATAATGTGACATACTGGGACCAGAATCTCCACCACACACAAGAAGGGATCAGGGAGCTGGTTGCAACTCCTGAATCCTGCACTGCCTGCTCACAATATAAGCCACGAATTGTTAAGGAGCAGCTCTAACTTACACAATTGTTGTAAAGCACACTCAGTAAACTCCCTTAAATCAATGGATAATCAAATAGGGCAGAGTTCTACTCTACTCTGCCATATTCCAACTGTTTCTTCCACCTACACTGGAGGTGAAGGGCCCACTGGTAAAGGAGGCAGCCTGCCACCTCTACTAGCTTTATACCACCAGAGAGCTCACCTATGCAAAGGGAATACTCAGCTGGCCAATTACAGCAAGAATACGGTCACTTGTGATACCTGAGAGACACAAAGGGGTCACAGTGGATCCAAGAATCTGGCCCATTTTTTATTTAACCTTTATGTAATTAGATTGCCCATGTAGAGTCCCTCCAAAAATCAAATGGAAGATCTTACCCAACACAGAACTCTGGATTATAGTTTAGAATCTTCTCGTTATCAAAAATATGTTAAGAATTCTGCCTTAGGCTGATAACAGGCAGTGGTCATTTGATTATTAAAGGAAGGAGAAAATTCTTCCACGTTAAAGGTAGATTTAACTGTTTGAACATTTGCTGAGGACTACTGGAATTCAAAACATAGTCAAGGAAAATCAACCTAACAATGAGGGGAAAAGTACAAATAAATTATCTAAATTCTTTTAGTTCTATAGTCAGGTTCTGAATCTCATGCCTGAGGATTGTAACCAAGACTGAAGATGCATGAAGACTACTTATCTTTACAGATATTAAAGAATGCCTTCTGGTTCACAGGATCAAATATAACAAGATACTTGTGCTGAAATGTCTATCAACCTTGCAGCCTTGCACTGCAAAGAGCATAGCTATTATCCAACAACATGAAATCCAATATTACTATTCTCCTCCTTCAGAGACCAATTTTATGTGCACAGCATTTTAAAAATAAATGTAGCAAACTGCAAAAACCCTCAAGTTTTGAAAAGTGAAATTGGTTTAAATCTTGTTACTTACTGGGACATGCAAGTCTGGGATTTACAGTAACCAAGAAGCCACAACATGTTTGTTCAGATTCAGAATCGCTTTTCAATGTCTTCAGATTGCACATAACCAATATCCTGGGATTAAAAAATAAATCCTAATGCCCCCATAACTACAACTGGGAACGATAACAAAATTCACTCTTACTGGCAAGACTGTTGTGCTTTGAAGAACATTTGCAGCAGGAACTGCTTTCTGAGTCTCCCTCTCTCCCAGCATCACGGCAATAGTCTCAGTAAGAGCTTCATTCACAAAATGACTAATCATTTCTGAGTTCACTGGCACACCGGCGCTGACAAAGAGCTGAAATCCTCCACCACCTGCTGCCTCAACTAAAAAAGAAAACACACAAAACCCAAATTCAAATTTTATTTCTTGATATGGAATGTATTATACTGCAGAGATATAACAATATAACAACATGCTTAGCAATTTGCATCTTCAAAGAACTTTACATACATTAATGAACTCTCAAGCACTCTTGTAAGGAAGTATTATTCCTATTTTACAGACAGGGAAACTGAGGCAGATGACTTGTCCAAGGCCACAGAGGGTGTGAGTGTAAGGGCCGAGGTGAGATTGTGGGAGTCCCTATGTCTCTCTCTAGTGTATGTTTACAAGGCAGGCATTTATCTGACATGCCATTCTTCACAAGAGAGATAAAGACAGTAGTCTAGCAAAAGTACAATGTGCAGCTGCACTTTGATTTGCATGGAAGGAGGACTACCAGAATTTGGTTTGCAAAGCTGGCCCATTTGTGGAATGTTCTTTATCAATTAACCAGGGTAATTTGCTTTTATTGGCCTGATGGCCGCTTTCTTCACCTCTGCATGTGCACAAACACACATCTTTTCTGTGCATTAGTTTTATCAGTTTTGTAAGTTTAACACCTCTTATGGTAGCCAGTTAAAACTCCCTAACCAAGCTGTTAAAATATCTTTTAGCCCAAATTTGAGATGGATAGCCTTTGGTCCCACCTGCCTTCGGGCTGGAAAGCAACTGAGAACTACAATTCCTACTTACCAATCTCAGAGGTTACAGCCTCACTCTCTTCGCTGTCTGATGCACTCACACTGGGCACTCTTTCCTTCTGGACAGGGTACATCCCACTAATAATTCGTGCCATTACTTCTTGTTCCACCCTGACAAAACAAAACTTTTGTATTTCTACCAGCAGGCTCTGACACAGCCAAATTTACAGCACTCTCACTATATGGGGAAAACTTAATAAGACAAAGGGAAATGGTTACCAAAAAATACTTGTGTTGATTATGTATTTCTTCCTACTATGTTTACAGCTGCTATTTTATTACCTTCACCCTGACACGAAACTCACCAGCTAATCAACCTGTTTTCTAAAGTTTCCCTCCTTTCAATGATTTCATCCAGAATATCAGCTGGCTGTTGAGAAGCAGGAGCAGTTGGGGGAAATGGAGGGCCGCTATATTTTGGAGAAACAACTTCAGTTTGTCTATTAAATTCCAGGATTGGTTCAGACAATTCTGGGATTCCATTCTCCTCCTCCAGATCCTAGTTACAATAAAGCAAAGAGACAACCTTCAGTATTTTTGCTTTAGAAAATAGTTACAGTTGTGTTATAACATACTATGCACACACTTTCCTTTTACCATTTTGCAGTTAATATACAACATTTCAAGCCTACCAACCCATAAATCTGTGCAGATATAGTGGTACAGAAGTTATTACATAAAACAGGATTTGGCTCTCCTGCCTGTGGTACACTAAATGCCCCAATAAGAACGATGTGGGTGAAACCAGACAGACAATCACTACGCTCTCAAATGAACTCACACAGAAAAATGACAAAAGACAAAAACACTCAATCACCCATGAGTAAACACTTTTCACAAAATGATCATTTCATATCTGATCACACAGTCTTCATCCTCAATAGAAACCTGCGCAACACCTTCAAAAGATGAGCCTGGGAACTTAGATTCATAATTCTGCTACATACCAAAAATTATGAACTTACTAAAGACACTGGATTTATGGCTTATTACAGCAATCTGTAACCCACTTCTGTCCTAGGAGTCTTAACTGGCCACTGCATCTTGAACAGCCTCTTGCAACATGTGTTAACTCCTTATCTGTTCCACTTTGTATTTAGCTGTGACACTCGAGAACCTTTCCCAGACCTGAAGAAGAGCTCGGTGTAAGCTCGAAAGCTTGCCTCTTTCACCAACGGAAGTAGATCTAATAAAAGATACTACCTCACCCGCCTTTTCTTCGGTTAACATTCAGTCTAATATTGTGGGACCGATATGGCTACAGCAACACTGTAATTATAACTGAAGTTACTTGTAATATGCATCTCAGAAATGCTGTCCCATAGCACAGATTTTCAATCTTTCCATTGATATTTATTTTCTGCAGAATTTACGCTTTAATTTAAAATAAGTTTCAGTACCATCTGGCTGTGAAGATACGGACCAAAATTTGAATTTACTGAGCACACCAGCTGGTACACTATAGCTCTAACAGCTGTGTCGTTACCTTGGAAACTTAATGGTAATTTTAATACGCACATTTATTTTTTCACTACATCTATTTGCTGAAGAGTAAGCAGGGATTTCTAAGCAATGAAATGTCAGACTAAAAAGCTTAATTTTCTGACCCGCCACCCCTTTTGTTTTTCGTCTGTGTTTTTGCACCTTTTGCACAAGCCTCTACACGTAACCATGGCCAATCACGCATATCATACCACACTGTAACACTTAACAGAGGCACCACGAAGGACCAGATCTTGCAACCTTCGTTTAGCATATAAACATTTTTACTTATCCAAATAGTAAGAATCACCCAGGGGTGAACACTTTTCATAAAGCGATCACTCTATATCTGACCTCTCAGCCCTCACTCTCAAAGAAAACCTGCACAACACTTTCAAAAGATGAGCCTGGGAGCTTTAATTCACATTCATTGAATTTATTCATTTAAATTTGCTAGACACTAAAAATCATGGAATGAATAGAGATACTGGATTTACGGCTTATTAGAACAATCTATAACCCACTAACAAGACCCCCAGCTGCTCACCCTGCTCCTTTCCTCCCTATCAATGGAGGGGTGTTAACGGGTCACTTCACCGTGAATGGCCCCTTGAAATATGTGTTGACTATTAATGCTAAACAATCTGTTCCACCTTGTTTAGCTGTGACACTCTGAGGCTATGTCTACACTAGCACTTTTGTCGGTATAACTTATGTCGCTCAGGGGTGTGAAAAAACATCTCCTGAGCGACGTAAGTTACACTGACAGAAGCGCTGGTGTGGACAGCGCTGTATCAGTGGGAGACGCTCTCCCACCGACATAGCTACTGCCGCTCGTTGGGGGTGGTTCAATTATATCAATGGGAGAGCTCTCTCCCGTCGGCATAGAGTGGCTACACGGGGGATCTTACTGCAGTGCAGCTGCATTGGTACAGACGTGCCGCTGTGAGCTCTGTAGTGTAGACATCGCCTGAATAAGTTTCCCAGTCCTGAAGAACAGCTGTGTAAGCTTGAAAGGTTGTCTCTCGCACCAACAAAAGTTGGTCCAATGCAAAATATTATCTAGTTCATCTTATCTCTCTAGTAAGAATTACTCACATGAGTAAGACCTGAAGGACTGACCCGTAAAGTTATGTCTACACTGCAACGAAAACCCCACAATTAGTGCAAGCCAGCTGACTCGGGCTTGCAGGGCTTGGGGTGCCGGGCTGTTTCACTGCAGTGTAGACTTCCAGGCTTGGGCTGGGGCTCGGCGCTAGGAATCTGTGAGGTGAAGGGCCCCAGAGCTCAGGCTAAGAGGGAAAAGGGAGCAAGCACTTCCACCCTGATATTAAAGTTTCTCGCACAGTCTTCTGCTCTACTCATTTTCAAGTATTTTAAAGTTGAAAAAGGTAAGAAAGCTCCATACTGGGTACTAGAGCAAAAAACATTTTTGCTGCAGACGTGGGGTGGGGGGTGGGGAGGGGGAAGGAAAGAACGTTCTGGGTTTTTAAAAACACGTCTTCTTAAATAATGCATAACTTACAAAACTGACATATGAACATGATATTCACATTTGGATTGCACCAAATAGAAATCTTACCCCAAATATTCTATATGTACTATTCGATAACATTTTAAAATAATGTATTACATTTAAACTCAAATAAGGGTGCCATATCGTCTTAAAATTACTCTGGATGACTTGTGAGTTGATAAGCAATTCGTTCTATTGAGATATATGCATTCATAGCCATAATTCATTCTCATAGTGAATGTACAAATTCCTCTGTTCGGTGTTTCATTATGCATGTTCTTTCTACTGACTGCATTAAGTCTTATAAATTTTCTTTGATATCTCCCATTTAATATAATCTTTTCTAAAGTGTTTAAAATGCAGACATCTGGATTAAATAAACTAAGTATATGCAATAAATCTCACATATAATTAATAGCTTCTGGCTAAAACGTCAGCGGTTTTTCTACATTTCCAGATCATATACATAAGATTAAAAAATATATTTTTATTAGTATACCAATCTGAACAGGGACATATCTATTATGCTAATTTTGGGATAATACATAATCTTCACTGGAAATTAAATACAAAAATAATGTTCAGTATTTAATTATACAGACTAAACCCATTCATATGTCATCTTCCAGTCTTGTTCTGAATGATCTGTAGTTAATTCTGCATTTCACCTCCTAAGGGACCTTTGAAAATATCTATCATGACGACCAATCAAAAAAATGACAAATTAGAAGTTATTTTAGATCTAGTTGGAATATTAATCATTCTACTTTTCAAAGTATCAAGTTGAGGCCCTCTTTATTTAGATCTCAAAAGTATATTCACATAATATTATAGAAATAAAAAATGGCAGAAATGATCAGGTAAAATATGAGAATTTTATTTTATCATTGAAAAATATATTAATAGTCTCTTATCAAAGTTCACCAATAACTTAATTATGAATTAATTTTTGACACTGTTGATTTCAAAGGCTTTCATGATGTAGGCCTTGGCTACATTAGATCTCCTCTTTGAGAAACTCATCCTGATGAGTACAGCTAGTCAGAAAAACTAGATGTAACCATTTTCCATGGGGAAATAGTTCCATCTACACCGAAATACTTTGCAAAATCTTGTTGATTTTGCCAAAATTTCATTTAGAGGAAAAAGGAGGGGAATATTCCGACAATGGTGAAACATCCTGTTTCAGCATTTCTGCTGGTCACACCCTCTGCTCCAGCTTGCTACCAGACTTTGATTCCAAAGTTGCGTAAAAACTTGTAAAATATGATTAGTAAGAATAACTTCAATGCCAACTAGTAAACCATGTACAATAGGCTAACTGGCCCACGTACTGTAGGTACAAAAATTATATTTTGTCCTTTGGATAAGCAGCCATTCAGGGAAGGCTGAACTGTGGATGCTGCTACTATTGAAAAGGATATGATCAGGTAAGAGATTTCCCATTCTATAGCCTTATGTCTCCCACAATACTATTACATGTGGGAAGTAGCAAGCAGAGAACAGAACTAGGGAGGGATGAAGAAGTAGAATAAGAAGTGAAGGGAGGGCTTTTCCCATCAATTGCCAAAATGGAAAGCGACTTCTCGATCAATGCATGCAGCACCTTCCTGTTCAAGGAAGACGAGGGGGGGGGGGGGGGGGGGGCGCAGATTGGCAGTTTGACCGTGGGGACAGATTGGCAGTTTGACCGTGTTTGATTTCCTGTTTGAATAGTGTGATTTGGGAGTGCTTTGTTCCAGGCTCTTCTAAGAAGACAGTCAGTCAGCTGTGAACCAGCTGAGTGAGGAAACTCTTCAAAGGAAGGGACTATGGATGCTGAGCGATCCGCTGTCGTGACCTGCACAGGATGTGCCATGTTTGTCTTTCTTCCACAGGATAGAAGTGACTTTGTCTGTACAAAGTGCAAGCTGATCTCCATATTGGAAGAGAAGATTCAAGGTCTGGAGAAACGAGTATCAACCCTGCGTTCCATAAAAGAAAATGAGGAGTTCCTGGATAGACGTCAGGATCGGCTTCAGCGGGCACAGTGTTCTGAGGATTCAGAGCAGGCTATGCAGCGGGGACAGAAGGCCAGTGAGGACCATTGGCGGCATGTGACCTCCAGAAGAGGAAAGAGTATGAGACAAGTCCATGTACCAGAAACGCATATTCAGATGAGCAACCGTTTTCATGTTCTCTCCACAGGTACTAGTGCAGAGAGTGGAGTGAATGATACCTCTGAGGGAACAGAGCAGAAGGAGACTCCACTGACTGGAAGGCATGAGATGCACAGTCCTAGAGATGGGGGTTCCACGACCACCACTCCCAAGAGGAGGAGGAGGAGGAGGGTGGTGGTGGTCGGGGACTCTCTCCTCAGGGGGACTGAGTCATCTATCTGCCGCCCTGACCAGGAACACCGAGAGGTGTGCTGCTTGCCAGGGGCTAGGATTCGTGATGTGACGGAGAGACTGCCGAGACTCATCAAGCCCTCAGATCGCTACCCCTTCCTGCTTCTCCACGTGGGCACCAATGATACTGCCAAGAATGACCTTGAGCGTATTACTGCAGACTACGTGGCTCTGGGAAGAAGGATAAAGGAGTTTGAGGCGCAAGTGGTGTTCTCGTCCATTCTCCCTGTGGCAGGAAAAGGCCGGGGTAGAGACCGTCGAATTGTGGAAGTCAACGAATGGCTACGCAGATGGTGTCGGAGAGAAGGGTTCGGATTCTTTGACCATGGGATGGTGTTCCAAGAAGGAGTGCTAGGCAGAGATGGGCTCCACCTGACGAAGAGAGGGAAGAGCATCTTTGGAAGCAGGCTGGCTAACCTAGTGAGGAGGGCTTTAAACTAGGTTCACCGGGGGAAGGAGACCAAAGCCCCGAGGTAAGTGGGGAAGTGGGATACCGGGAGGAAGCACAAGTAGGTGAGTGCAAGAGGGGAGGGCTCCTGCCCCACACTGGGACAGCAGGACGATCGGTGAGTTATCTTAAATGCCTATACACAAATGCAAGAAGCCTGGCGAACAAGCAGGGAGAACTGGAAGTCCTGGCACAGTCAAGGAATTATGATGTAATTGGAATAACAGAGACTTGGTGGGATAACTCACATGATTGGAGTACTGTCATGGATGGATATAAACTGTTCAGGAAGGATAGGCAGGGCAGAAAAGGTGGGGGAGTTGCGCTGTATGTAAGAGAGCAGTATGACTGCTCAGAGCTCCAGTATGAAACTGCAGAAAAACCTGAGAGTCTCGGGATTCAATTTAGAAGTGGGAGCAACATGGGTAATGTCATGGTGGGAGTCTGCTACAGACCACCAGACCAGGGGGATGAGGTGGATGAGGCTTTCTTCCAGCAACTAACAGAAGTTACTAGATCACAGGCCCTGGTTCTCATGGGTGACTTTAATCACCCCGATATCTGCTGGGAGAGCAATACAGCGGTCCACAGACAATCCAGGAAGTTTTTGGAAAGTGTAGGGGACAATTTCCTGGTGCAAGTGCTGGAGGAACCAACTAGGGGAAAAGCTCTTCTTGACCTGCTGCTCACAAACAGGGAGGAAATAGTAGAGGAAGCAATAGTGGATGGGAACCTGGGAGGCAGTGACCATGGGATGGTTGAGTTCAGGATCCTGACACAAGGAAGAAAGGAGAGCAGTAGAACAGAGACCCTGGACTTCAGAAAAGCAGACTTTGACTCCCTCAGGGAACTGATGGGCAAGGTCCCCTGGGAGAATAACATGAGGGGGAAAGGAGTCGAGGAAAGCTGGCTGTATTTTAAAGACTCCTTATTGAGGTTGCAGGAACAAACCATCCCGAGGTGTAGAAAGAAAAGTAAATATGGCAGGTGACCAGCTTGGCTTAACAGTGAAACCCTTGCTCGTCATAAACACAAAAAAGCAGCTTACAAGAAGTGGAAGATTGGACAAATGACCAGGGAGGAGTATATAAATATTGTTCAGGCATGCAGGAGTGAAATTAGGAAGGCCAAATCACACTTGGAGTTGCAGCTAGCCGGAGATGTTAGGAATAACAAGAAGGGTTTCTTCAGGTATGTGAGCAACAAGAAGAAAGTGAAGTAAAGTGTGGGCCCCTTGCTGAATGAGGGAGGGAACCTAGTGACAGAGGATGTGGAGAAAGCTAGTGTACTCAATGCTTTTTTTGCCTCTGTCTTCACAGACAAGGTCAGCTCCCAGGCGGCTGCACTCCGCAGCACGGTATGGGGAGGAGGTGACCAGCCCTCTGTGGAGAAAGAAGTAGTTCGGGACTATTTAGAAAAGCTGGACGAACACAAGTCCATGGGGCCGGATGCACTGCATCCGAGGGTGCTAAAGGAGTTGGCCAATGTGATTGCAGAGCCATTGGCCATTATCTTTGACAAATCATGGCAATCGGGGGAGGTCCCGGATGACTGGAAAAAAGCTAATGTAGTGCCCATCTTTAAAAAAGGGAAGAAGGAAGATCTGGGGAACTACAGGCCAGTCAGTCTCACCTCAGTCCCTGGAAAAATCATGGAACACGTCCTCAAGGAATCAATTCTGAACCACTTAAAGGAGGGGAAAGTGATCAGAAACAGTCAGCATGGATTCACCAAGGGCAAGTCATGCCTGACTAACCTAATTGCCTTCTATGATGAGATAACTGGCTCTGTGGATGAGGGGAAAGCAGTGGATGTGCTATTTCTTGACTTTAGCAAAGCTTTTGATACAGTCTCCCACAGTGTTCTTGCCAGCAAGTTAAGGAAGTATGGGCTGGATGAATGGACGGTAAGGTGGATAGAAAACTGGCTGGATGGTCGTGCTCAACGGGTAGTGATCAATGGCTCCATGTCTAGTTGGCAGCCGGTATCAAGTGGAGTGCCCCAAGGGTCGGTGCTGGGGCCGGTTTTGTTCAATATCTTCATCAACGATCTGGAGGATGGTGTGGACTGCACCCTTAGCAAGTTTGCAGATGACACTAAACTGGGAGGAGTGGTTGATACGCTGGAGGGTAGGGACAGGATACAGAGGGACCTAGACAAATTAGAGGATTGGGCCAAAAGAAATCTGATGAGGTTCAACAAGGACAAGTGCAGAGTCCTGCACTTAGGACGCAAGAATCCCATGCACTGCTACAGACTAGGGACCGAATGGCTGGGCAGCAGTTCTGCAGAAAAGGACCTAGGGGTTACGGTGGACGAAAAGCTGAATATGAGTCAACAGTGTGCCCTTGTTGCCAAGAAGGCTAACGGCATTTTGGGCTGTATAAGTAGGGGCATTTCCAGCAGATCGAGGGACGTGATTATTCCCCTCTATTCGGCACTGGTGAGGCCTCATTTGGAGTACTGTGTCCAGTTTTGGGCCCCACGCTACAAGAAGGATGTGGATAAATTGGAAAGAGTCCAACGGAGGGCAACAAAAATGATTAGGGGGCTGGAGCACATGACTTATGAGGAGAGGCTGAGGGAACTGGGATTGTTTAGCCTGCAGAAGAGAAGAATGAGGGGGGATTTGATAGCTGCTTTCAACTACCTGAAAGGGGGTTCCAAAGAGGATGGATCTAGACTGTTCTCAGTGGTAGAAGATGACAGAACAAGGAGTAATGGTCTCAAGTTGCAGAGGGGGAGGTTTAGGTTGGATATTAGGAAAAACTTTTTCACTAGTAGGGTGGTGAAGCACTGGAATGGGTTACCTAGGGAGGTGGTGGAATCTCCTTCCTTAGATGTTTTTAAGGTCAGGCTTGACAAAGCCCTGGCTGGGATGATCTAATTGGGTTTGGTCCTGCTTTGAGCAGGGGGTTGGACTAGATGACCTCCTGAGGTCCCTTCCAACCCTGAGATTCTATGATTCTATGATTCTGCAGAGGATAGAAAGTCCACCTTATACTGTCTAATAAAAGGGTTAATAAAGGACCATGTTGCTGCCCTGCAGATCTTCTCAGGGGAAGAACATGGGCAGAAAGAGCCTAAAGACACCATAGATCTTGTGGAGCGTATTTTGATTCTGTCAAAAGAGGTTCAACCTGATGCCTTGTACGCCTTGACAATGCATAATCTGATCCATCTAGCCAGATATAGTTTGGATAGCTGGAGCCCTTGTCACTTCAGATGAAAGGAGATGAACAAGGAAGCCAATCTTCTTGTTGAATCAGTGAACTCAATATATATCTTTAGTATTCCAAAAGCATCCAGATTATTCCACATCTTTTCTGCAGGATGCTGTGGCTTTGGATGGAATGCGGGAGGATCACCCCCCCCCCCCCATGTGGCATGGGACGATTAGTTCACTTTTGACCAGAAAGATTATGAGTTCCTTCATATCACTTTGTCGTTATGAACAACTCAATGAGATTTTATGCATAGATAAAGCTGCCAACTTCAAGACTCATCTAGAAGTCGTGACAGCAACCAAGAAACAGGTTTTGATAGATCTGTAGAAAGGTGAGGATCCATGTAAATGGTTTAAAAGGGTTCTTTCAGCACCAGTGGTAGGTCCCATTTGGGAAAGACTGGTCTGACTGCAGGTCTAACCAGTCTGACTACTCTGAGAAATTTGAGTACTTGGATTCTCTTCCAAGGACATCAAGTAAGACGCTACTTGTGGCCAACATCTGGCTGTATACTGCAGTGTTGAACTGCCCCTCAAAGCTACACACAGGAAGGAAATAGCTCATATGTATCAGAATTGGGGTTGATGCTGGACTGCAGAATATGAGTGTCCACATGGATGGGGTGGCTATACTGGTATCACTGTTAAAACTTTTCTGTGTACATAGTCTCTAACTATTACTCTTGAGGAGAAACCTTCAAAATGAGAGCCTGAAACAACAGCTCTAGGGTGTGAACTGTCCTATTTATTTCAATGGGTGCTAACTCCGATGCTAATGAGGATACTTTGATAGTTAATTATTTCACTGCTCTCCAAAGCATAAACAAAAAGAAAGGGAGTAACTTTAGGGTCTATCTTAGCATTTCCCCAAAGTGCAAGATGCACCAAGGGATAAGAGGGCAAATGCAGAAGGGTTATACATTATGTGATACAGCATGGCCAGAAGGCAGCAGGAGAGTGATCTAGGATGAGGAGAAGCCTTATTCCCTGTAGATTAATTAAAAGCACCTGAAACCAATTAGAGCACCTGAAACCAGTCACCTGATAAAATCCCCCTGCTTCAATCAGCCAGAGGAGGAGCTGGAGCAGAGAGAGGAGGAGCTGGAGCAGAGTGGTTTGGTGGTGGAGCAGGGAGCAGTTTGGAAGAGCTGAATCAGAGTGGTTTGGTGGTGGAGCAGAGAGCAGTTTGGAGGAGTGAAGCAGAGTGGATTGGTGGTGGAACAAAGAGCAGTTCGAAGGAAAGCGGAGGAGAGTTTTGAGAAGTGCTGCAGCGGGCTAAGAAGACCAAGATCCTAGGTAAAGGGACACCTGGCTTGTGCAGAGGGAAGGCAGGAAGCCCCACAAGCTGAAGGTCAGGAGAGGGAAGTAGCCCAGGGGAAAGAATCACTGGTACAAGTGGTTCACCTGCTATCATAGGGCCCCTGGGCTGGGACCCGGAGTAGAGGGCGGGCCTGGGTCCCTCCCTCTCCACTCCCCTTCCCTGGGATACTAGTAGGATAGCTGTTACCCCAGTTCAGGGGCAAGAAATGGCACCCTGAAACACCCCCCCCCCAAGAAGAGAAAGTGCGGGACCCATCATAGTAGTGCCGGCAATTTGCCACACGTGGTGTCAGAGGTGGGATCTCTGCGCTGGGGACTTAAACCAGGGTTAGCCAAAACAATCCAGTCCTTAAGATGGACGACGTAATCAAGGCCCTAATACAAGCCACTGCGGCCCAGCAGGAGGCTACCCGGGTCCAAGCAACCGCCCAACAGGAGGCGACTAGGGTACAGCAAGAGACTAATCGTCTGTTGATGAGTCAGGCTGCCCAGGACCGAGCCCTGCTGCAGGAGCTGGTGAACCAGATGAAGGCCCTTATGGAGCGAAGCCAGAACGGCGATGGGACCCGGACTATACGGGCCAGCCACTGCCTACAGAAAATGACACGGGAGGATGATGTGGAAGCATACCTCCTGGCTTTTGAGAGAGCAGCCCTGCGGGAGGCCTGGCCCCGAGACCAGTGGTCCGGTATCCTTGCCCTGTTCCTGTGTGGGGCGGCCCAGAAGGTATACTACGATATGGCCGCAGAGACTGCAGCAGATTACCCCCAGCTGAAGGCAGAGATCCTGGCCAGATCCGGAGTAACTACGGCATTACGAGCCCAGAGGTTCCATGAGTGGCAGTATACAGAGGACAAGACACCCAGATCGCAATTGTTTGACCTGATCCACCTGACCCGGAAATGGCTGCGCCCTGAGGCCCTCAGCTCTGAGAAGATGATGGAGCTCCTGGTACTGGACCGGTATATGAGGGGGCTACCACCAGGCCTCCGGGCTTGGGTTGGCCAGAATGACCCCTCCACCTATGATGAGTTGGTCTCCCTCGTGGAAACACAGCTAGCAGCCCGTGAACTGTTCCAGACCCCAGGGGGTGAAACACGGCAATCCAGGAAGCCAGCCCCAAACCCAAGGTCCCGGACCGCCGAGAACTACAGGAGAACTATAACTGGGAGGAAAGACATTGAGGAATGGCCCGAGTCCAAGAAGGGACCTGGGGGTTTGGGAAGAGAGGGCTGGGGGGGCCGACCAAATAGCCCCAGGCAGAGGGCGGCAACCGGGATAAGGGGTCGGTGTTACGAGTGTGGGGAATTGGGGCATATAGCAGTCCAATGCCCCAACAGGGAAGAGCCTATGCAGTGCAATCTGGGGGATCCTGGGGAACAATGTGGCCTAATTGGCCTGATAGGGGTCGCAATGACCCCACATGGGTATACAAGGTCAGTAAAAATGAATGGTATTGTGACCACAGGATTAGTAGATTCCGGGAGTGCTGTCACGCTGGTCTCGGGGAATTTGGTGGGGCAAGACCAACTAACCCGGGCCAAAACCACAGGGGTAACGTGCGTTCATGGCACCGTATATTTCTACCCCACAATCACAGTACGGATTGAGATCCAGGGGAACACTACCAAGGTAACTGCAGCGGTGGTCCTTAGGCTCCCCTACCCGGTCTTAATTGGTAGGGACTTCCCTGGATTTGAGAACTTACTCCCCCCAGTAGAGCCAAGGGAAGGTAGCAACCCCCGGGCTGAAATGGAGGCACCTACAGATAGCTTCACCCCAATTTTTGCTGAATTTGCCCCAGAGCTATTCTCATCCCCCTGGGAAACCCCAAAAGTCTAGGCGGGAAAGGAGGGCAGATAAAAGGCTAGGGACCAGGATTCTAGCAGAGAACCAGAAAGCGTCCCTTGTTGGTAAGCGAACCCGTTCAGGAGGCCAGGAGACAATTCAGGCCAGTGAGGACTCAGAGTCAGTTCCTAGCCCAAGTAGGGGCAACCCAGGGGGCAGAGTAGAAATAGGCCCCCTGGAATTAGGTCAGATCGGTACCGCCCGTGAAAATTTCAGGCAGGACCAAGCCAATGACCCGCTATATGCGAATGTGAGGGAGGAGGTAGTGGAAGTAAATGGCGTACCGGTGGAAGGAAAGACCAAAGGCCCGAGGCCGTATTACGTGATCAGACGTGATCTGTTGTACCGAATAGTGCAGATCCGAGGGGAAGAAGTAGAGCAGCTCTTAGTCCCACGGAAACACACAAGGGCAGTACTAGAGCTAGCTCACAGTCATTTATTTGAGGGACATCTAGGAATAGACAAGACACTGGATAGAGTCCTAAGAAGGTTTTATTGGCCAGGAATACGTGCGGAGGTCCAACGCTATTGTGCCTCCTGCCCAGAATGCCAGTTGCATAGCCCTCGACCTCACTTACGGGCCCCATTAGTACCTTTGCCTATTATTGAAGTCCTGTTCGAAAGGATAGCCATGGACCTTGTGGGCCTACTGGAAAGATCAGCACGGGGTCACCGAAACGTACTAGTCATCCTTGACTATGCCACACGGTATCCAGAAGCCATTCCTTTAAGAAACCCCACATCCAAGGCAATAGCAAAAGAACTACTCCAGGTTTTTGCCAGAGTGGGCATCCCTAAGGAGATCCTGACTGACCAAGGAACCCCTTTCATGTCGAAATTAATGAAGGACTTATGTACCCTGCTCCGCATCCATGCCATAAGGACCTCAGTCTACCATCCTCAAACAGACGGCCTGGTCGAGTGGTTTAACCGCACCCTTAAAGGTATGATCCGGAAGGTGGTAGCACAGGATGGAAAAGACTGGGATACCCTTCTACCATACCTAATGTTTGCAATACGGGAAGTCCCCCAGGCGTCCACCGGTTTCTCTCCCTTTGAGCTACTATACGGACGCCACCCACGCGGAATATTAGACATCGCCAAGGAGGACTGGGAAGAACAACCCAACCCAGGAAAGAATGTCATTGAGCACGTGACACAGATGAGAGAGCGAATGGCTCGAGTGACCCCTATAGTACGGGAACATTTGGAAAAAGCACAAGAGACCCAGCGGACATATTACAACCGCCAGGCGAAAGTACGGAAATTTCAGCCAGGAGAATGGGTGATGGTGCTAGTGCCGACAGCAGAAAGCAAACTCCTAGCCAGCTGGCATGGGCCGTATGAGATAGTGGAAGCCACTGGGGAAGTGGACTATAAGGTCAGACAACCAGACCGCCGAAGACCAGAACAGATCTACCATGTAAACTTGCTGAAGCCCTGGCGTGACCGAGAGACGTCCCTGGTCATTCGGAGAGCTCCATCCCAGACGGACGACCGACAGGGGCAGGTGAGGATATCCCGAGTTAGCCCCAGAACAACGAACAGAGGTCATTGATATGATCCAACGGAACCAAGATGTGTTCTGTACACAGCCGGGCCGTACGACACTGGTCCAACATCATATCATCACCAGGCCCGGAATAAGAGTGACGATAATACCATACGGGATACCGGAAGCTAAAAGAGAGGAAATTAGGACAGAAGTGAAGAAGATGTTGGAACTTGGGGTTATTGAAGAATCCCACAGCCAGTGGTCCAGTCCTATCGTCTTAGTACCCAAGCCTGACGGCACCTGGAGGTTTTGTAATGACTTCCGGAAGTTGAATGAAGTATCCCAATTCGATGCCTATCCAATACCACGTGTCGACGAGCTAGTTGATCAGTTAGGCAAGGCCCGATACCTAACCACTCTGGACCTGACTAAAGGATATTGGCAAATTCCCCTGGCCAAGAACGCTAAGAAGAAGACTGCTTTCTCTACACCTGATGGCCTGTTCCAATACACTGTCCTCCCTTTCGGACTCCATGGGGCCCCAGCAACATTCCAACGACTTATGGATAAATTGTTGCGACCCCATGCCAGGTATGCCGCCGCCTATTTAGACGATATAGTCATCCATAGCCCTGACTGGGAAACGCACCTAGTAAAAGTAGAAGCGGTACTAGACACCCTGAGGAAGGCTGGCCTCACTGCCAACCCTCTCAAGTGCGTGATAGGACTAGCTGAAGCCAGATACCTTGGGTATGTAGTAGGGAGAGGTTTGGTAAAACCCCAATGGAACAAAGTGGAGGCAATACAAGATTGGTCTCGGCCAATCCGTAAAAAGCAGGTCAGAGCATTTCTCGGGTTAGTAGGGTACTATCGGAGATTCATCCCTCATTTTGCCACAAGAGCAGGGCCATTAACTGACCTGATAAAGGCTCGGGGCCCCGAGATAGTAAAGTGGTCTGATGCAGCAGAAGGGGCATTCGCAGATTTAAGGACAGCCCTTTGCTGCCATCCTGTACTCATAGCCCCAGACTTCAAGAAAGAATTTGTTCTACAAACAGATGCCTTGGAGGTAGGGCTAGGAGCCGTCCTTTCGCAGATGGTAGGGGAGGAGGAACACCCGATCCTGTACCTCAGCCGGAAGCTCCTCCCCAGGGAACAAAAGTACGCCGTCGTTGAAAAGGAATGTCTGGCGATAAAATGGGCCATGGAAACTCTCCGTTACTACCTACTGGGGTGGCGATTTACCCTGGTCACAGACCATGCCCCGCTCCAGTGGATGCACAGAAACAAGGAGAAGAATGCAAGAGTGACTAGATGGTTCCTATCTCTGCAACCTTTTCATTTCCGAGTACAGCATAGGGCCGGAAGCCAACACGGCAACGCAGATGGCTTGTCACGAAAGCATTGCCTCTCATCCCAAGTTGCCCAACCCCATGGTGTTGAGCGGGGGGGAGGATATGTGATACAGCATGGCCAGAAGGCTGCAGGAGAGTGATCTAGGATGAGGAGAAGCCTTATTCCCTGTAGATTAATTAAAAGCACCTGAAACCAATTAGAGCACCTGAAACCAATTAGAGCACCTGAAGCCAGTCACCTGATAAAATCCCCCTGCTTCAATCAGCCAGAGGAGGAGCTGGAGCAGAGAGAGGAGGAGTTGGAGCAGAGTGGTTTGGTGGTGAAGCAGAGAGCAGTTTGGAGGAGTGAAGCAGAGTGGATTGGTGGTGGAACAAAGAGCAGTTCGAAGGAAAGCGGAGGAGAGTTTTGAGAAGTGCTGCAGCGGGCTAAGAAGACCAAGATCCTAGGTAAAGGGACACCTGGCTTGTGCAGAGGGAAGGCAGGAAGCCCCACAAGCTGAAGGTCAGGAGAGGGAAGTAGCCCAGGGGAAAGAATCACTGGTACAAGTGGTTCACCTGCTATCATAGGGCCCCTGGGCTGGGACCCGGAGTAGAGGGCGGGCCTGGGTCCCTCCCTCTCCACTCCCCTTCCCTGGGATACTAGTAGGATAGCTGTTACCCCGGTTCAGGGGCAAGAAATGGCACCCTGAAAACCCCTCCCCCCCCAAGAAGAGAAAGTGCGGGACCCATCATAGTAGTGCCGGCAATTTGCCACAATTACCACAAGTAGGCCTTTAACATGACATGGCAGGACAGCAATGGGTACACAACACATTTCATCTTCCTCTAAGGGGACTCAACTTTCAAAAATTTGGGAACTGCTGCATTATCCAATGACAGAGTAGCTAACTAAAAGTAGCATTTTAACATCTTAAGTATCTTCTGGACCTATCTTCTACCACAAGAAATCAGAGAGAAGTACTAAACGCAGAGAAAACTCATGGACCAAAGTACTGAAAAATCCTGTCCACATGCAATTGAAAAACCAAGAAGTTTTTTTTGACAAATACTGATCTTAACTTCTAACAGATTTAACTTTTCATGGGGGAAAAAGGCCAGTTTTCTTGCATAACAGTTTATGGACACATCTCCTTACACATTCAAAGCAAAGCTATTACTATAAAAGAGAATTGTTTTTGATGTCTTAAATATTTCTGTCACTCTGGAGACCTGATTTTATGGTTCCACATTATGTTTGTCTTGCACATCTCTAAGAACGCTATATATATGGTCATGAGCCAAACATGTGTTGCCACTGAAACATTATTTTGTTTTGTGTTAAAATGTATACCATTGCCAAGAACAAAAAATAAAAGCAATCCTGGAGAAAAATGGAGAATAACTCATATCAACATTTAAAGAATTTAGATGCTGCTTGGTTCTTTTTACTGTTATTTCTTAAATTGATTTTTAAAGAATAAGCATTTGTGCAATTAGAAAAAAACTGCCCAAGCAGATTGATTAGTTCTTTTAGAAAAGTTCTGGTCATTTTTCAAAGAGTAATTTGCATAGTTTTGACAGAACTGGAACATACTTTTAGATATAATGTACACTTAATACACATATTTCTGAAGTGAATTTACCATACTGGTCACAAATGGAGCTCTCTGACTTTCTGTCAATAAGGTTATTCGCATGTTCATATATTCACAGGGTATTATTGACAGTTTTTCTTACTTTTATTTCCAAAATCCATTTGGTAATAAGAACACTATATATGCAATTCATTTTCAAGGGCTGCAACATCACCAAATGATGTATGCTCTGTCTTACTACTTGATATTAATACTCCATTGCTATTCTCCAATAAGTACACATACAGGTAGGTCTCAAATGATAGTACCACTATTGACTCTGAAGTGCTGTTCTTCAACGGCATGCCTTTATTTCTAAGGAGTCTAGGCATGTACAATTAAAACCCAATTCTTAAAATTAAGTTAACTCTCTTCCTTTTGTTTGTCAAAGATCCTTTACCTATTAACAAATTACGTATTTATTCCATGAATGAAGAATAAGATTGTTCACCAAGTAGATATATTTTTAAGTTGTTAGTAAATGTAGGGGAAAGATCTCAGTATTGATACAAAAATTATATTAATAACATTATTGTAACTTTTAAAAAAGTGGTTAGAAACTTGTTTGCACCTTTACTAAATATTAAAATATAGCAACAAAAGCGTTATTGCCAGGATGCTTGGAAATATAACAATATACATGTTTAGCTAATTATGTTACAAAATGTTAAAGCTAATCAAAGAAATTCCAGAAGGTTTCCGCTTCTATCTCCCAAGGACAAGCACACTCACATCAAGCAGAAACAAACCTTGAGAACATTTTTAGGAATAAATCTGATTGCGAATAGAATGCAGGGTTGTGTTATCAGAGCAATAAATCTACAGGTAAACTGGGCTTATATCAACCCCTCCTGCCCAT
This sequence comes from Macrochelys suwanniensis, assembly GCA_033296515.1. Taxonomy (NCBI): domain Eukaryota; kingdom Metazoa; phylum Chordata; order Testudines; family Chelydridae; genus Macrochelys; species Macrochelys suwanniensis. The sequence continues at coordinate 11,966,834 of CM065781.1, read as the reverse complement.
TCTTTTAAAAGAAAAAGCTATGTTTAACGCACACAAAGAATTCTACAACTATCCTTACTGAAACTGATTTCTTTTGTAAACACACTGAAGTCTTTATTCTTTACACGTGGAGAATATTTATGGTGGGAAAAGCTTTACAGAAGATACCAGTTACTTCCAAGTAACTCATGTCAACACTTAGAGATGAAAATCTTCGTTCAAATACTTAAGATTGTATATGCTTCTTTCAATATGTATATTTGCAAATATTTTGTAAATGCAAGCCTGATAGTATTGTTATATAACTAGTAAAATGTTTTATGTATAAATATAGTAAGTTCATTTGATGATTGACTAATTATTAAATAAGAAGCCATTTAAGTATAGAATATTTATATTAATGGGGAATTATGGGAGTGAGCAAACCTTCATCCAATGCAGGAAGACGAGAAAATCATCATTCCAAAAACTGTCGTGTAGAATCAACCAGTTAGTCTAAAGACTTTCTAAAAGTTATTTAATTTTAAGACTGTTTTGAGAACTAAAAAGTCTTGCATAAAGAAGTGTTTGGACTTTTTGAATTTCATTTCTGTCATACTATAAAAAATTTTTAAAAAAAATCTAAAAAAAATGGATTGAATAAAAGAGTTAAAACTTTAAAAGTTATCTGAATCTATTCTTCAGTGGCCTTTGTTCTTTTTTGTGGTAAGAATGTTGCATATTCATTAACATTGCATATTCAGGAACTGAAAGAGTCACCTAGGCCAACCCCAAAGACATAAAGCCAATGAAAGAATGACAGCAACCAACCTGAATTTAAACAAGAATGAAAGAGGTGTGTTTTCCCTATGATTTCATGAAAATAAGGAGAAGGATATAAAAGATTTTGAAGTGAGCACCCCCTCACATCCAACCCCTGCTACTCTGCTTAGACAACAAGCACTTCACAACTCACCCTACCCATCTCTACAAGCAAACTGCAAGGAAATCTTCCCAAGACATCAATGTGGATTGGTGAGAGGAAGTTGACTAAAACACTGCCAAGTGATTAGATTTAAAACTCTTGTAATGATTTTGTTGGATTACTGAAATGCTGTTGTAATTTAAAAGACAAACAGTTTTTCCTATTAATCACCAAGTGGTTATACCATGTATTCCTGGAGAGGAAAGCAGACTAAACATTGGTAAACAGAAAAATAATGAGTTTTAATTGGATTTAAGATTCTTAATATAGGTTAATTGGCCTGTCTCAAAATAGTTCCTTAAATGCCCTTTTCTAAATAACTGATTTAAATATTTTCCTTGGTTTCATAGGATCTAGTTAAGATAGCCAGCCAGTTTATAATTGGTCATTTATTAATAATCAACAAGTCCACTTGCCTTGAAACAAATTTTTTTTGTCCATCTATAAACATTAATAGTTATCTGAGGCTATATTAAAGAATGGATTCACAATCATTTTAAACACTATACTTAGGTCTTAACTTTACCAAGAGAAAAGAACACCTCAGAGTTGTTCACTCTCAAGAGTGTTAGTCTCTGTTAAAAGCTCTCCACAGAAAGACATACAGAAGAGATTATAACAGAAATAAGCAGTTTATCATTTTGGTTTGGTCATTTGTGTTGTTTAATGTTTTCTTTTCCTTTCTTTAGTAACAAAATAGCCATGGTTAATAATTGTAATTTTGCTTGGTCTTGATCACACCAAAGCAAACAGCTCCCAACCAAGATGCATACATTTGCAATAACTGCCAAAATTCATGCAAATCTCAAATTGGACTGATCAGTCATATGAGACATTGCAAACCATTTACATCATAGGCTACAATTCCCACCATCTCTCACAGACAAAAAGATGCCAATCATGATCACAGTGTCCCCTAACATATGGATGATTTAGTGGGGATGATTTGGATGATATTGGATGATTTAGTGGGGGATTGGTCCTGCTTTGAGCAGGGGGTTGGATTAGGTGACATCCTGATGTCCCTTCCAACCCTGATATTCTATGATTCTATGTACAAGAAACACTGTGACTAAATAATGGTAGCCATATCCCTGAGTTAGCAGAAAGAGAAACAATAAGTAAAAACTGGCCTACCATCTCTTCTTTCTCTAAACCAAACGTTTTTAGTCATTTAAAAACAAAATTACTTGGCATCCAACAATTTAAAACTACCCCTTTCAATCTCACATAAAGCTAAACTAAACAAGATGCATATTTTTTATAAAGTAAAATTTGTAATGCTGTATTTCGTATCGAGGAACAGAACAGAATGGAATATAAAAGTCAAAGGCAAGGACATCTTTGAGATGTAATTACCTGAACGACATCAGTAACATCAACAAAATTAGTTCCTGGGAACTTTAGATCTTCCTCCTCATACTGAGTTTGTTCTGGACCCTTATAAAAGGTAGACAGAAACATACATATCTTAAATTAAAAGGTATAACTGTAGAAAAACTTTACACTGAGAATATGATCAAGCTATAGTGACCATTTTGTTGCACACTAATTAGATCTTAAACAACCACCATGAAAAAATGTTTTATCCTAACAGTTAGAGGGATTTCTCTATAGACCAGGAAGAGGACTGGATGGTATCCATTAAGCAATTCAATAAAATGAATGCTAGCACTCCTTGGACTTGGCTGTAGGATTTAATAGAATATCTCCACTTCAGAATCCCAGGAAAACATTATTTTTATAACTATCAAACTTTTTTTTTGAAATATACAAGAGAGGGACAAATGACTGCAAAGCGAATCACTCCATCTAGAAATACCTAAATTAAGGTTCTCCAAAGCAACCTTAACTCTACTTCCTTGTGCATAATCATTACAAACTAGTTTTTAATTACATGATCACATGCTCTTTTGGGGGGGGGGGGAGGGGGAGGAGTGATTGGGGGAAGAGCAGAACCCTGCCCCATTCACTGGCAGAATGAGAGTTCAGCTGAATGATGAACGAGCTGTGTCGTGAATGAGGCAGGGGTCTGCAGGAACATCACCTCATGCAATGAGGAGGCTGGTTGGTGTGCAGCGAATGAAGCAGACACACACGCTGAACAGCTAAGGAAAAAAGAAATATTGAACAGTTGCCTCATTCAGTTCACATAGTTCAGCCTGTGCACTGAATGAGGCCGAGGTCCTGTGGAAGAAACAATACGTGATCTTGCAATGATGTGCTTCAGTTTGCAACCTTAACATTCTTTGGATAGTTTTCTGCCTGGAATTCACAAACAATCTTCATTACTTCCTAAATGCTCTACAACAACTCCTGAAAAGCGACATGGGCAAAATCATGATTCACAGATCTGAAGGCCAGAAGGGGCCATTATGATCATCTAGTGAAAGTCTGACCTGCACAATATAGGCCATAGCACCTCACTGAGTAATTAGTGGCTTGCCTATGTTGCTGTGTAAGGGAGCACAAGGCACCTCCTTACTCCCTTGCACAGCTACCTTGTATTGTCGGTCTGTGGGCAGGGTGGTGAGATGATCCACAGTGCCACTATTCCCCACCCGAGGCAAGTGGACAGGGAATGGACACAGAGGGGGCAAGGAGTGGGTGAAATCTTTTCTCCGCCACGTGCCAGCTAATACAGCTGAGCCTGCCTGGATGGAGAAGCAATGTGCTACTGGTATGGGCCAACAGCAGATTACTTCCTCCCCCTCCCCCCGCCCCAAAAGTGTCACAATTCTTTCCCTATGCTGTTCCTGGGGTGGGCACAGCTATGCACCACCCCTTACTCAGGGATGGAAGGAAATTAACAATCTATACCTCGTTAAAGATTTTGTTAAAAATAAATAAATTAATTAAAACACACCCAGATCAGAAGTCGCAATTTAGTTCTTTTTTCTGTTTATTAGTGGGCCTACTTTCTTTAACAACAAAGGAATACTACATTAGATCATTTTATAGTAATTGAACATTAATGTATTAATATCTACTTATCAAACTAACACCAATTCTTAGGCATTTAGACCAATACCTGAATCAGACTGCTGACAGGAGGAAGTGCTGCTTCAGAGCTTGCGGAAGCCTGGTTTATACTCACGCTGTCATTTGAAATACTGTCAATATCTACATTCGGTAATACCTAAAATGGAAAACACCACAAGTCCAAAATCTAAGTCTGTATTAATTAAATTTTCTTCTGTTCAAACTTTTCATAAGAACATGGAATGGCTCCCCATTGTCATGCCTGCACCTGATCAGGACTGGATTTTAAAGACAGATTTAACATAACAAACAAGCTAAGAACATTCCCCAAAGAGTACTTCCTTCTCCTTTTTTTCTTACTTTTACTGCTCTCCATTTCATTCGAGGTCTTCAGTTTTGTTATCTATAATAGATTGTTAACTCCCTGGGACCTTGAAATCTAGTATGTTTTAACTGCCAAACACATGTATGGCAATTTTATATAATAAATACACCGCCCCAATTCACATAAATTATTCAGAATTCTGTGATTGATTGGCTCATGAGTCATTTATGTTGCCTTATAAGCAACTGTGTAGTTAAATGTACTTTTAAGTAATAAGCAGTAACTATTAATTTTGTAATAGACATTGTAATAGATGTACAATCTTTGTACAATACAGTTAGAAGAAGAATTAGAGTGGTTATGTTCTTTGCAGTGACAAAGATTTTTCAACAGGTACACAAATGCATCAAAAGGAAATGTAAGTACTAGTTTAAATCTTTGGCAAAAGCCTCCTCACTTGGAACATTTAAAACTAAACTGGACAAAGCACTACCAAAAAAGTGTGTTGATGAGAAAAGTAGTGCATTGGCAGAGGGATGGAATACACGTTCTATTAGGGATTTTTTTTTTAATCTGACTTCTATGATTCAACAGTAGTTATATTTAAAGGGGGGAAGGGAAGAGAGGGGGAATACTGACAGCATATCTTCTGCTTCAGTTTGATTCTCCAGTGAACACAGAATACTGAATTTTTTTATTAATCCTATACTCTAACGCTCTGGTAACCCCTCCCAGTTTGGTATGTCCACAAATTTTACAAGTGTACTCTCTATGCCATTATCTAAATCATTTATGAAGATATTGAACAAAACTGGACCCAGGACCAATCCCTGTGGGACTCCACTCGATATGTGCTTACAGCTTGACTGTGAACCACTGACACCACTCTCTGGAAATGGTTTTCCAATCAGTTATGCATCCACCTTACAGTAGAACCATTTCGGCTATATTTCCCTAGTTTGTTTATGAGAAGGTCATGTGAGATAGTATCAAAACCCTTGCTAAAGTCAAGATGTATCACATCAACTGCTTCCCACTTATCCACAAGTCTTGTTACCCTGTCAAAGAAAGCTATTAGGTTGGTGTGACATGATTTGTTCTTGACAAATCCATGTTGACTGTTACTTATCACCTTATTATCTTCTAGGTGTTTGCAAACTGATTGCTTATTTGCTCCATTATCTTTTTGATTACTGAAGTTAAGATGACTGGTCTCAGATTAATAGACTAAGGTCAGAAGGGACCATTATGATCATCTAGTCTGACCTCCTGCACATTGCAGGCCACAGAACCTCACCCAACCATTCCTGTAATAGACCCCTAATATCTGGCTGAGTACTAAAGTCCTCAAATTATGATTTAAAGACTTCAAGTTATAGCGAATCCAGCATTTACATTACTTTAAACTTGCAAGTGACCCGTGCGCCACGCTGCACAGGAAGGCGAAAACCCAAGAGGGTCCCTGCCAATCTGACCCAGGGGAAAATTCCTTCCCAACCCCAAATATGGCATTCCGTTAGATCCTGAGCATGTGGGCAAGACCTACCAGCCAGACTCCTGGGAAAGAATTCTCTGTAGTAACTCTGAGCCCTCCCCATCTAGTGTCCCTTCACTGGCCTTTGGAGATATTTACTGCTAGCAGTCCTGTAGGCAGTCTCATCATACCATCCCTTCCATAAACTTATCAAACTCAGTCTTGAAGCTAGTTAGGTTTCCCTTCCCCCACCCCCCGCCACTGGTCTGTAATTCCCCGGGTTGTTCTTATTCTCCTTTTTATAGATTGGCACTATCTTTGCCCTCTTCCCATGCTCTGGAATCTCTCCAGTCTTCCATGAGTTTTCAAAGATAATTGCTAATTGCTCAGATATAGGGTGACCAGACAGCAAGTGTGAAAAATCGGGACGGGGGGTAATAGGAGGTAATAGGTAATAGGGGGGTAATATAAGACAAAGCCCCACATATCGAGACTGTCCCTATAAAATCTCTTCAGATATCTCCTCAGTCAGCTCCTTGAGAATTCTAGGATGTATTTCATTAGGCCCTGCTGCCTTGAAGATATCTAACTTGTCTAAGATATTTTTAACTTGTTCTTCCCCTATTTTAGCCTCAGATCCTACCTCATTTTCACTGGTATTCACTATATTAGTTGTTCAATCACTACTGACCTTTTTGGTGAAAACTGAAACAAAAAAGGCATTTAGCACTTCCACCATTTCCACATTTTCTGTTATTGTCTTCCCCCCCTCATTGAGTAATGGGCCTGCCCTGTCGTTGAACACGAACAATCTTTAGCGAATATTAATAAGTATAGCAGTAGTTCTTGCCTCATACCTGCACAGTGAGTTTAGGAGGGTCCTTTTTTTCTGATCTCATCTCTATTACTGCTATGTTGGGTTTCTTTAGCTTAGGTTGTGGTTTTGGAGGAGCTGGAAGAACAGAGGTGGTCACTGTAACAGGGTGTGGTTTACCTATAATGACTCCAGCAGGCTGTGGTGAGATGCCGTTAATTTGCGTTTGACCTAAAGAAAGTTGGTCAAGAAACATAAAAACCTTTAATCTACCGATTAAACAGAATAAAGTTAAACTTAATTTAATTCAGAATGTTTTTGTGAATTTTATACAAATCAGATTAATTTTCTTCCTCACTGGTCAAAAACTGGTGCCTTATCAGTTAAATTTAAATTTTTATGCATTTTTTCATATTCATTTTTTTAAGCCTAGATGCCTGAGGATTTTCCCAACTGTTTTGTAGTAGTTCAACTGACTACAGTGCCACCTAGTGTTACGAAACAGCAATAACTGCAGTCACCTGTGCTACTCAAAAAATGGGTCATCGTAACGGACAGACATTTTTGTTCTTTGACCTACAGGACATGGGCTATATAAAATAAATACCTACATTACACAGTCTCTCCCTGCCTCCTCCTACCTGGAAGTAGTAGGCCAGTTAGTCAAGATATGATTCAGGTTATAACATCCTGCAAGCTTTGACTGCAGCCCCTCTTTTTCGTATATTTATTATCTTTAGGTGTCAGCTTAATATTAACCTCTGTCTATACACCAACAGTACTCAGACTATATCTGCTCTCAAGAGGAAACTCTCTCGGTGGCGATCAATATGCTATAATTAACTTGGGACAATATTATTGAAACTGTTGGGCAGAAATGATCAATTTAGATCTACCCTCTGTCATGCAGACTAAATTCCAGGGCCCGGAATTCATTCTATGATCCTCCTATAGAGCCAAAGGCAGAGCCGAGGCTGCTGCAGTGCAAAATACCAGCACTCTCTCCTCTGCCAGGCAGCAGCGTAGGCAGGTCCGGAGCACAGGGGGAGCGGCGCTATAAAAAGGCGTCTCCCCAGGCTCCCCCTGTACTCACCTGGCGGCGCCTCTGGCGGCGCTCCGGGTCTTCGGCGGCGGGTCCTCACTCGCTCCGGGTCTTCGGTGGTACCCGCTGCCGAAATGCTGCCGAAGACCCGGAGCGCCGCCGGGTGAGTGCAAGAAGCGGTGCTTAAAAAGGGGAAGCGGCGCCGCTTCTGCTCACAGGAGGAGCGGCCACTCCCCCTGCTCCCCACCTGGCTACGCTACTGCTGCCAGGATGTTCTCAAACGGGCAGCACGAGATGTGAGTAGTGCTGGCTAGGAGTGGGCCTGGCTAAAAGAACCAGAGGATACACAGATTCCCTGCTGCAGCCTCTGCTAGTTCGGCTTCTTTGGAGTCCCATCAGAATTTAAAACTGCTCCTCCAAACCAGGGTCCCCAGCTGTAAATCTCCAGGGGCACAGAAGCCATCACTGATACAGAGAGATAAGAGATGCTTCTCCCAGAAGCAGCAGGGACGAATCTGGCCCATACAACTCATTAGGTTTTTGGTTGTTCTTACCTAATGGAATAGCCATACGAATTAGATGGCCTTCAAGTGGACCGGAGACATCAGGCATTTCTCTGCTGGGGCTGAACAGATACTGGCTTTCTTTAAGGGGTGCAGAAAGTGGCCGCTGCCTCTTAGGACTGATTATTACTTTCTGTGTGCAAGAGTTGGTTTGTGTTCTTGCTGACCTTACCTTAGTACCTGAAATGAGAATCAACTAAATTATACACCTCTCACACGCATTCACATGATGTCGTATACTAGTATAAAGCTTATGTAATACAAATTGTTTGGTTGCAATAACTATGTATAACTGCTTTAACAACAGAGAAGGTATGACCAGCCATTGTTCTAATAAATAAAAAATGTTGGAAGTGATGAATAAGTTATATTCCTCAATACTGACAGCAGAAAGACATTCTGTAAAGATACACCAAACTCACAACTTTCCCCACCAAAAATACCCATTTTCTGGCACCCCTCCTGCCAATGAATTTTCTTCTGTTTTTATTTTGCACAGCACTCAAACCAAGTGATCAGATAACTGAAACTGCTATCGAAACAGAGTAGGCTAACCTTCGAGGATTTATGAAAGAGAAAGAAAAGTAAATATAGGGTCATACGTGAAACACCATAAGGAATAAGGGAAATTCTATATACAACCCTGTATTTAGTTAAACAAAAAAGCAGCTCTCCTTCCATTTAAATAACATGTAACAAAAAATCTTAAGTTAAGTAGAAACTACCTCTGACATTGACTGAAAATAAATCACAACATAAAATGCCTAAGATCAATTAGAACAAGAAATAACAGGTGTATACTATACATTGCTGGCTTTATTACCCAATGAACTACAAACTGACCCTGGCAGCACATGCCAAAGCCTCTAGGCCTCACTGAACACTAACAAACATATAGCTGGAACCAGTGTGGCTCATCGTTGTGTTAATAATGATAAAAAAGGTATGAGAGTTACAAAACTGTGTTTAGACTTTATGAAAGGCTATTAAGTTGCTGCATGGATTAATCTCACTTATAATACCTGTATGACATGTTATAAGGCAATATTTAAGTGCTTTTCTTCTACTGTAAATCATCAGACAGGACAGAAGAATTAACAAGTGTAAAATACTAGTTCCCACCAGGTGTTCTATTTTGCCCAACAAAAGAAAACCCATCAACACCAAACTAAACATTGTGGACCATCAGAATTGCTTTCCCGGCCCCTATGCAGAAGAAATCCGCAACTGAATTCCTCCTAAAAGCTGAATTTGTAACTCGAAGCAGAAGGGGAAAAGGAATAAAAAGCCCTCACAAGAGGAACTGTGGCTTGGTCTATACTACCAACTTATGTCAGAGCAACTACGTCATTCAGGGGTATGGAAAATCCACTCCGCTGAGCAACATAGTTATACAGATCTAACGCCCAGTGTAGACAGCACTAAATCAACGGGAGGGCTTCTTCCATCTACATAACTACCACCTCTCGGGGAGGTGGAGTACCTACATCGACAAGAGAAGTTCTCCTGTCGGTGTAGTGCAGGTGTGCCATTGCAGCACTGCATGTGTAGACAGGGAGAACTGGAAGTCCTGGCACAGTCAAGGAATTATGATGTAATTGGAATAACAGAGACTTGGTGGGATAACTCACATGATTGGAGTACTGTCATGGATGGATATAAACTGTTCAGGAAGGATAGGCAGGACAGAAAAGGTGGGGGAGTTGCATTGAATGTAAGAGAGCAGTATGACTGCTCAGAGCTCCAGTATGGAACTGCAGAAAAACCTGAGAGTCTCGGGATTAAATTTAGAAGTGTGAGCAACAAGGGTAATGTCGTGGTGGGAGTCTGCTACAGACCACCAGACCAGGGGGATGAGCTGGACGAGGCTTTCTTCCAGCAACTAACAGAAGTTGCTAGATCACAGGCCCTGGTTCTCATGGGTGACTTTAATCACACCGATATCTGCTGGGAGAGCAATACAGCAGTGCACAGACAATCCAGGAAGTTTTTGGAAAGTGTAGGGGACAATTTCCTGGTGCAAGTGCTGGAGGAACCAACTAGGGGGAAAGCTCTTCTTGACCTGCTGCTCACAAACAGGGAAGAAATAGCAGAGGAAGCAATAGTGGATGGGAACCTGGGAGGCAGTGACCATGAGATGGTCGAGTTCAGGATCCTGACACAAGGAAGAAATGAGAGCAGTAGAACAGAGACCCTGGACTTCAGAAAAGCAGACTTTGACTCCCTCAGGGAACTGATGGGCAAGGTCCCCTGGGAGAATAACATGACGGGGAAAGGAGTCGAGGAAAGCTGGCTGTATTTTCAAGAATCCTTATTGAGGTTGCAGGAACAAACCATCCCGATGTGTGGGAAGAAAAGCAAATATGGCAGGTGACCAGCTTGGCTTAACAGTGAAATCCTTGCTCGTCTTAAACACAAAAAAGCAGCTTACAAGAAGTGGAAGGTTGGACAAATGACCAGGGAGGAGTATAAAAGTACTGCTCAGGCATGCAGGAGTGAAATTAGGAAGGCCAAATCACACTTGGAGTTGCAGCTAGCCGGAGATGTTAGGAGTAACAAGAAGGGTTTCTTCAGGTATGTTAGCAACAAGAAGAAAGTGAAGTAAAGTGTGGGCCCCTTGCTGAATGAGGGAGGGAACCTAGTGACAGAGGATGTGGAGAAAGCTAGTGTACTCAATGCTTTTTTTGCCTCTGTCTTCACAGACAAGGTCAGCTCCCAGACAGCTGCACTCCGCAGCACGGTATGGGGAGGAGGTGACCAGCCCTCTGTGGAGAAAGTAGTAGTTCGGGACTATTTAGAAAAGCTGGACGAGCACAAGTCCATGGGGCCGGATGCACTGCATCCGAGGGTGCTAAAGGAGTTGGCCGATGAGATTGCAGAGCCATTGGCCATTATCTTTGACAAATCATGGCAATCGGGGGAGGTCCCGGATGACTGGAAAAATGCTAATGTAGTGCCCATCTTTAAAAAAGGGAAGAAGGAAGATCCGGGGAACTACAGGCCAGTCAGTCTCACCTCAGTCCCTGGAAAAATCATGGAACACGTCCTCAAGGAATCAATTCTGAACCACTTAAAGGAGGGGAAGTGATCAGGAACAGTCAGCATGGATTCACCAAGGGAAAGTCATGCCTGACTAACCTAGTTGCCTTCTATGATGAGATAACCGGCTCTGTGGATGAGGGGAAAGCAGTGGATGTGCTATTTCTTGACTTTAGCAAAGCTTTTGATACAGTCTCCCACAGTATTCTTGCCAGCAAGTTAAAGAAGTATCGGCTGGATGAATGGACGGTAAGGTGGATAGAAAACTGGCTAGATGGTCGGGCTCAACGGGTAGTGATCAATGGTTCCATGTCTAGTTGGCAGCCGGTATCAAGTGGAGTGCCCCAAGGGTCGGTGCTGGGGCCGGTTTTGTTCAATATCTTCATTAACGATCTGGAGGATGGTGTGGACTGCACCCTTAGCAAGTTTGCAGATGACACTAAACTGGGAGGAGTGGTTGATACGCTGGAGGGTAGGGATAGGATTCAGAGGGACCTAGACAAATTAGAGGATTGGGCCAAAAGAAATTATGAGGTTCAACAAGGACAAGTGCAGAGTCCTGCACTTGGGACGGAAGAATCCCATGCACTGCTACAGACTAGGGACCGAATGGCTGGGCAGCAGTTCTGCAGAAAAGGACCTAGGGGTTACAGTGGACAAAAAGCTGAATATGAGTCAACAGTGTGCCCTTGTTGCCAAGAAGGCTAATGGCATTTGGGTTGTATAAGTAGGGGCATTTCCAGCAGATCGAGGGACATGATCATTCCCCTCTATTCGGCACTGGTGAGGCCTCATTTGGAGTACTGTGTCCAGTTTTGGGCCCCACACTACAAGAAGGATGTGGATAAATTGGAAAGAGTCCAGTGGAGGGCAACAAAAATGATTAGGGGGCTGGAGCACATGACTTATGAGGAGAGGCTGAGGGAACTGGGATTGTTTAGCCTGCAGAAGAGAAGAATGAGGGGGGATTTGATAGCTGCTTTCAACTACCTGAAAGGGGGTTCCAAAGAGGATGGATCTAGACTGTTCTCAGTGGTAGAAGATAACAGAACAAGGAGTAATGGTCTCAAGTTGCAGAGGGGGAGGTTCAGGTTGGATATTAGGAAAAACTTTTTCACTAGTAGGGTGGTGAAGAACTGGAATGGGTTACCTAGGGAGGTGGTGGAATCTCCTTCCTTAGAGGTTTTTAAGGTCAGGCTTGACAAAGCCCTGGCTGGGATGATTTAGTTGGGGTTGGTCCTGCTTTGAGCAGGGGGTTGGACTAGGTGACCTCCTGAGGTCCCTTCCAACCCTGAGATTCTATGATTCTATGACACACCCTGTATCTTTTATGCTGCTTGGACTCTGAGGAACAAGGATGGCTAAGCATAAGCAAAAGATTGCCAGTGCTTGGCATGGATTAGCCCTAAAAGACATATAGCACTTGTTTATTATAGAAGCTTCTATTACCTTTTCAAAATTAAGAGTGACTCACTTGTTTGCATATGTTTACCTACTTTAACCTTCTAAATAACTCTCTTACTTCCTTTTCCTACTTAATAAATCTTTTGATAGTTTATTATAGGATTGGCTACAAATGTTGTCTTTGGTGTGAGAGCTAAGGTGCAACTGACCTGAGTTAAGTGACTGGTCCTTTGGGACTTGGTGTACCCTAAATATTATTGTGATTTTTGGTGTAAGGGAACATCTATCACAAAGGTAACCTTGCCTAGGGGACAAGATAGACTGGAGTACCCAAGGGGACTCTCTGTGACTCAATGTTAAGAATGCTATAGTGTCTGAGGCGTTTATACTAGATAGTTGATTGATTAAATCTAAGTATAGAGCTCACCGCCAATTTGGGATTTGTGCCTTGTTTCTTAACTGTCCACCCGGAGGTTGGTACTCACCTTTTCCAACCACTGCAGCAGGACAAACTGTGAAAACTTCCCACCCATAAATACAGACATAACATCAACATGTGAAAACTGATTTGTCAATCCAGTTTTGAAAATATATTCACAAACTAACCCTATTTAACAACATCTAAGCATCAGAGTGGAACATATATTGAGTACTGTATTTCTTGTTGCGCATACATAAAGCTTCCTATGCAATATACATTCTATGCAAAAAGTATATGTTATGCCACATTAAACATGAGAATTTAAACACAGATCAGGTTCTGCCAGAAGCTGGGACTGGACAACAGGATGAATCACACAATAATTGCCCTGTTCTCTTCATTCCCTCTGATGCACTTGGCACTGGCCACTTTCGGAAGGCAGGATAGTGCGGCTAGACGGACCATTGGTCTGCCCCAGTATGGCCATTCTTATGTTCTCACATAGCAACACTAGCCTGACCGCACTAAACAATAATTTAAAATGTTACAGTATGTATACTCTATGATTCAAGGGAGAAATTCTGCTCTCAATTATACTAGTGTGAATCCAGAATAATTAATGAACTGAAGTTACTCTAGATTCACATCAATATTAAAAAAAATTAGCACTATACAATAACAATAAACTACACATTAAATGGATTAAGAAGTGGCTAACTGACAGATCTCAAAAATCAGTTGTCAAGGAGGAAACATCCTCAAATTGGGGAGGTTCCTAGTGGGTTCCACAAGAATAGGTAGCAGGCCCAACCCTATTAACGTTTTCATTGATGATGCAGAAGAGCATATAAAATCACTGATGATAAATATTTGCAATGACACAAAGACTGGCAGAGTGGTAAGTAACAATTAGGACTTAGCAGACATACAGAGCAATCTGAATTTCTTGGTACATTCTCTGAACATGATTTTCAAGTGCTTTTTAACTCTTCCTTTCTCTTGAAAAGAAAATAAACACACTCAAATTTAGCAGAAACTGGATTTTTGATTAAACGTACATGTAAAACATGATGCATTTAAAACTTAAGTTCTTTTTCAGTTACAATTATCCAAGCACAAAAAATTATTCTTTAAAAAACAACAAAAACGTAACAAAAAACCTCCTTCACACACTCAGATTACCCAGGAACAGATGGATTTCTCCACCCCCAAATTCTTAGGAGAATTCTTGCACTGATATCAAGCATTATTCATGGAAGTTTAGTTGCAAAGGAAAACTGTTGAGCAAGTTATAAATGACTGAAAAGAGCATCTCAAAATGTCCATTTCAGTCTTAACTAGCAGCATCCTTATTGCAACACTAAATTTAACACAACCGAAATATGCTATTAGTGAAGGGGAGTCACTTTAATAAAATTAGATTTTCTTGACAATCAACCATGAGGCTAACTATTTTCAATGGTTCTGTGGTCTATGTAACATGGTATGCAATCTCCAGGAGCGGGAATCAAAAAGGATGTTGATAATAGGACAGCGCTCAGAGAACAGCCACAAAAACGATTAAAGTGATTAGAAAACATGCCTTGTAGTGATAGACTCAAAGAGCTCAATCTATTTAGCTTAACAAAGAGAAAGTTAAAGGGTCACTTGATAACAGTCTACAAGTATCTAGTCTATACCACTATACAGTCTCAATCAGAACCTCACAAAAACATGAACAAATTATTCCCAATACCTATTGGAAAGTATTATTTCACCCATTTTACTAACAAGGAACTGAAGCACAGAGGATTTAAGCAAGTTGCCCAAAGTCAACCCCAGAAATCTGTGGCAAAGATGGGTAATAAAATTAGGTATTTTAAGTACCAGTCAAGCCCCATCCTACCTCAGGCTAAAGCCTTGGGTTGGAAAGCTTAGGACTAGATTTAACTTTATGGAAGCTGTATTTACAGCAAATGCTCATTAAATGACACAGTATATTCCCATCTTCTTCCCCCTTTTTCCCCTAAAGAGAAAATAAATATGTCTTACTTTATTTATTATCAAGATACAGAGAGATCAATGTAACTTGCACAGAGTTCCAACTACAGGATAATTCCATTATCTTACGATAGTTTTATTACATCAGGTTGGTGGGACAGAGGGCTCAGCAGTCCCACAGTACAGGTTGAATCCCAGGGACCCTGTCACAACAAGTCATGACTACTCTTTGATATTCACTAAATTGTTAATAATAAATCACCATGTAACATTTAAAGCACAGTCTGACCTTTTTCCTACACTGATCTGTTTTTGCTTAAAAAACAGTGTCAGAATTACCCATCTTCATCCAGTCAATCTCTGTTTATACAGCGTATGGCATATTGACAAAGCTCACTGTAGTTAATACACAAAAAGCTCTGTTGTGAAACAGATATGGTTTCTACGCAACCCACCTCGACAACAAGCCACATAAGCAAATAAATGAAATGTTAAAACAACTAACCATATGTACTCTCTACTCTTCCACCCCCAGATACACACTTTATCCCTATCTTGTATGCTACAATCATGTATGCTACAAACCACACACTCTAGCCTTTAACTGCTGCTCAGCACCCTAATCAACGACTTCTTCCAATCACACCAGACTCCATATCAGCTTTCCCTTTTCCACACTACCTTCACCACATTGAATATCCACACATTTACACTGAGAAAAGTTAATGTAATCATTTGGTAACTCACATTCTCCCTTCACAGTCTCCCATAGTGTCTTGTCTTCTATACTTCTCCTTATGCTTACTATTCCTTTCCTACTCTTCATATTCTTCCCCACTTCCTCTCCTATTTCTCTGGCTTCCTCCTACATTCCCGCTACACATGTCCCCAGTTTCCCCCTCCTACATGCCACATTCCCCTCCAACTCTCCTAGGTTTCCTTCTTGCTTCTCGGATTCCCCTTGTTACTGGATGCTCCCAGTGACCTCCTCTGCCTCCTCACACCTTAAAGGGCAACTTAGGGTACGTCTACACTACCCGCCCGATTCGGCGGGTAGCGATCGATCTTCTGGGATCGATTTATTGCGTCTCGTCTAGACGCGATAAATCAATCCCAGAGGCGCTCCCCTTTGACACCGGAACTCCAGCTCCGCGCGACGAGTAAGCGGAGTCGACGGGGGAGCCTGCCTGCTGCGTCTGGACCCGCGGTAAGTGCTTTTAAGTTCGAACTAAGATACTTCGACTTCAGCTACGATCTTAGTTCGATCCCCACCCCTAGTGTGGACCAGGCCTTAGTGTCACTTTCACTGGGAATGATTCAAGGGGATAGCCATATTTGCTAAACTTCCCCCTGCACAGTCTATACAAAAACAGAGGTCTCCAATAGCTTCAGTTGTATTAAGAACAATGGGAGATAGCAACTATTTTGACAGAGGGCAATTCTTTATGAGTTTCTTTGAGGCAGAACAGTCCCCAGGTTTTGCTAAAGGAAAATTTTAAGTTATGAAGAATAATGGCAAAAGTTAATCCTACCCATAATCCCAAAAGTTAGTCCTCATACCAGATCAGATCAGGATGCACCTCTCTGAAAATTTTTGTGAAATGAGAATGTTTTTTAAAAGTAACCAGCTGATTAAAAAAATGTTTGACTGTCACAGACAAATTTCAGCAACATCTTCAAACATTTTTATGTAGAAATGAAAAGATATCAAACACAAACCACACAGACATTTCAAAGGGCATAAGAACTAACACTATGTGTGAGATCAAACGAGATCAAACTAGCTAGAGACATAGAGTAACAAGAAAACATTCCACAAATACATTAGAAGCAAGAGGAAGACCAAGGACAGGGTAGGCCCATTACTCAATGAGGGAGGAAAAATAACAACAGAAAATGTGGAAATGGCAGAGGTGCTTTAATGACATCTTCGTTTCGGTTTTCACCAAGAAGGTTGGTGGTGATTGGATGTCTAACATAGTGAATGCCAGTGAAAATGAGGTAGGGTCAGAAGAGGCTAAAATAGGGAAAGAACAAGTTAAAAATTACTTGGACAAATTAGAGGTCTTCAAGTCACCATGGCCTGATTAAATGCATCCCAGAATACTCAAGGAGTTGACTGAGCAGATATCTGAGCCATTAGCGATTATCTTTGAAAAGTCATGGAAAATGGGAGAGATTCCAGAAGACTGGAAAGGGCAAATAGAGTGCCAATCTATAAAAAGGGAGTTAAGGACAACCAGGGGAATTATAGCCAGTCATCTTAACTTCTGTACCCGGTAAGATAATGGAGCAAATAATTAAGCAATCAATTTGCAAACATCGAGAAGATAATAAGGTGATAAGTAACAGTCAGCATGGATTAGTCAAAAACAAATTGTGTCAAACCAGCCTGATAGCTTTCTTTGACAGGGTAACAAGTCTTGTGGATAGGGGGAAGTGGTAAACATGGTATATTTTGACTTTAGTAAAGCTTTTGATACTATCTCACATGACCTTCTCATAAACAAACTAGGGAAATGCAACCTAGATGGAGCTACTATAAGGTGGGTGCATAACTGACTGGAAAACCATCCCCAGAAAGTAGTCATCAGTGATTCACAGTCATGCTGGAAGGGCACAACGAGTGGGGTCCCGCAGGGATCAGTTCTGGGTCCGGTTCTGTTCAATATCTTCATCAATGATTTAGATAATGGCATAGAGATTACACTTATAAAGTCTGCGGACAATACCAAGCTGGGAGGGGTTGCAAGTGCTTTGGAGGATAGGATTAAAATTCAAAATGATCTGAACAAACTGGAGAAATGGTCTGAAGTAAATAGGATGAAATTCAATAAGGACAAATGCAAACCTGCTCTTAAAAATCTCCAATGATGGAGACTCTACAACCTCCCTAGGCAATTTATTCCCATGCTTAACCACCCTGACAGTTAGGAAATTTTTCCTAACGCCCAATCTAAACCTCCTTTGCTGCAATGTAAGCCCATTGCTTCTTGTCCTATCCTCAGAGGTTAAGAAAAATAATTTTTCTTCCTCCTTCTTGTAACAACCTTTTATGTACTTGAAAACTGTTATGTCCCCTCTCAGTCTTCTTTTTCCCAGACTAAACAAACCCAATTTCTTCAATCTTCCCTCATAGGCCATGTTTTCTAGACCTTTAATCATTTTTGTTGCTCTTCTCTGGACTCTCTCCAATTTGTTCACATCATTCCTGAAATGTGGTGCCCAGAACTGGACACAATACTCCAGATGAGCCTTAATCAACATGGAATAGAGCAGAAGAATTTCTTCTCATGTCTTGCTTACAGCACTTCTGCTAATACATCCCAGAATGATGTTTGCTTTTTTTGCAGCAGTGTTGCACTGTTGACTCATATTTAGCTTGTGGTCCACTATGACCCCCAGATCCCTTTCTGCAGTACTTCTTCCTAGGCAGTCATTTCCCATTTTTTGTGTGCGCAACTGATTGTTCCTTCCTAAGTGGAGTACTTTGCATTTGTCCTTATTGAATTTCATCCCTGACAGGGATGGTCTAGATAATACTTAGTCCTGCCATGAGTGCAGGGGACTGGACTAGATGACTTTTCGAGGTCCCTTCTAGTTCTATGATTCTATGATTTCACACTTAAAGGCCACCTACATGTATAGAAAAACAGATATTTGCTACATTGTAAACCCCATTTTAAATGCAACTCTAACTATGGAGATATGACAAGTGTGATAATTCAACTATACATTTCTTAAAACACAGTAAAAGTGTATATTGATCATGGATTGCTAATCTGTCATAAAAAATGACAGTTTTGAAAGAGATGGGATCTAAAGTTTGATACAGTAACAAAAGAAATACCTTCAGAGTATTACGTCCATGTTAAGAAGAGAGACTATAAGCAGTAGGCTGAAGATGAATTTCCATTAAAAGTATGAATATCATAGCTATGCCCGTAATAATATAACTTGTTGATTTTACAACATGTACCGGGGATGCATTTCAGAAAGGCTCTCTCTCAAATAACGAGAGGAAAAAGAGAACGATTATCACAACCCACTAAAGCATAACTTGAAGAGTGTGCCTGCTGTAAACAAGCAACTCAATCTGCTATAAGGAATTTGAAAGTGACGACAGACACACCTGTTTATAATTTAAACATGTATGTCAAAGGATTACTTACCCCTAACACACTCTATAACTTTTGGTCTTTGAGGTTTGGATTTGGGAGATGGAGAGTTGAACCTGAGATACGGCGCTTTTTTAAGAGTGCTGCGGTGGCCCTGGTAAATTGGTTTCCCATACACCTGGGACAAATACTCTTCATTCTGTACCACAGCACTTGCTTTCAGAGATCCCTGCACAAAAGAAAAACCATTTCTAAATTCTCCGTCTGTGAAGAACTAAATGTGTAATTATTGCTACACATTTTTTCCAGCAGTTTTACATTTTGTGAAATACTCTGGACAAATAAGATACAGAAATGAAACAGTGTTAGATGAACTGTAAATCTTGGCTTTTTTTTGTTTTTACTTCCTATGTAATTTGATGAATTAGTTGTCATTATGCATAACAACTTTTGCATCAATCAGTATCAAGTATACAATCAACTTTACCTTTTTATACCCTGTTACATATTATTTATTAAGTGCCAATCAGCTCGGTACTCTACAAGCATAAAAATAAAGTCAGTCCTCACAATGGAAACCCAGAGGGAGCCATTTTATTTTAAATTTGCATTTATGGACATATTAATTATATATGAAGTAATGCACACTCAAACAACCCTTCAAACAAACCCTACAACTCCTGTGCCTTATAGCATAATTGCCCAGAATTAAATGTGCAGTATTCCAGATACTACCCAACTATCACTGTGTGTAGAGGAATATTTGCCTTACATGTGAACATTTTAATTACTGTCAATCATAAAGCAGGACACCTACAATTCCAATTCAGTTCTCTCCTGGAAACTGAAGTAGGGCAATCATTACCAGAAGGAACTCCAAATAATAAACAAAACCCTTTACCTCTGCCCTTCCTTCTTTCTTCAGCAAAGTTTCAGAAACTGAGTAACTTCTCAAGCTCTGCCTTCTAAAATTATCCTCTGACTGCTTCTGAGAAGGCTTAGCAGCAGATAAATACTTCTTTGCTAAGGATCCTTGGGTTTTTTGAGTTTTTGCTTTAATTTCTTTGTTGGTCTTCATATCCCTGGTGGTCTGTGTTCTCTTGGTCCATGGAGTCTTCGGATCTTTTTGATTATATTGTGTTTGTTCATAATCGCTTTTTGCCATTTCTGCCTAAAGATCAAATGGAAACATAGTCAAATGAGATTTTATCTTCAAGTCTATCAGGAGAGGCTGGGGGCAACTTTGAAGTTCTGACAAATGGTTTGTTTTTCATGTTAAACAGTAACTGTGATGTAGTGATTTTCATTAAGCTAAACAAGTTTTAAAATAGGTGTGAATATTTTGTTGTTAAGCTACAAACTGGCCTAATGGTCTCCTGATGTTTTCATACTGAGAGTGAACAATATTTCTGAAAAGTCCACATTTTACAAAACCACAAGAGTGTCTTACAATGCGAGAAACTTTAACTCAAACATTTTCTTCCGGCCATACCTGAATTTCCACATTGATTGCTTTAATCCACTCATCTACCGTCTTTCTGATACGAATCTCCTCCAATACATTTCTGAAACACAAAGAAGAAAGAGTTATGTTAGGTCAATGTTTCTCAAACTGTGATGAGTTAGTTCCTAATAATGTAGTGTCCTGTTCTGAGGGAGGCTTTAAAAAGCACTGGGAAAATGAGAATATTACTTACCTACCATTCTTGATCTCTGAAGGTATTGGATGTATTCATACTACTTTCCCACGCCTGTACCTGTGCTTCTAGAACATCATTGTTGGAAGCTCCCATATTGCTATGCCCATGCACCATTAACATGCCTCACAAGCAGCTGCCATGCACTTATACACTCATGAGATGGTATAGCAGCCCCTATTGCCTCATATGTTCCTTTTTTGAACAAAAAGTGAAAAGAAAGAGAATGAAAAACATATTCCCAATTTGGTGGGGGAGAGTGAGCAGATGAGTATTTAAAGACAGGTAAGTCTTTTTCTCCAAAAAGGAATTATTATGGATTCCCATTCCCAGAAAATCTTTACAAAAGAGAGACTAGTTTAATTCACAACATCAAAGAGATGAGAGTTCAATTACCACCAAAATATATTTTGCATATATAATGTTATGTAAGCAACTGATAAAATATCTGGAACAGAAACTATAGAGACATCCTAAAAAAACAACTTAGGAGAAAGATTGGGTGCTCACAACATGGAAACAGGTTCTGTAACATCAATGGTCAAAATCAGATTCATGACATGAGACAGAGAGCAAGCAATAGTGCATTGAGAAAGCATGCAGAGTATTCTCTGTGATAGCTTTGCTAATCTGAACAGAAAATAAATAGACCTGGGTTGTTATACTGGTGCACGACATTGTACTATCTGCAGAGAGGCTGGCTACACTTTTAGATATATATTGACTGAATGATCCCCAACAGGTTCTTGAAATTGTGAGCTTGTTACAAGGAGTAGCAATAACAAAAGCAATCAGACAAATGTTTAAACCATGGCTGTCCTGGAGACAATCTGACTTACTTTACTAGTATCATATGAAACATGAAGTTAAGGCCTTAAGTGTGCTCTACAAAACAACCCCCTAAAAAGCTTTTCATGCTGAGCTTATGACATTTGGTTCAGTTGACCTAGACCTCTTTTTAAATCCTATAGAGACGAGAGGGGAAAGATGAACAGAAAACCTTTGGATCTTAGTGTGACACTGGTAAAACAAGTGCCAGCTCTGGCCAAGGCTGTAGGTGTTAGCTAAGAACTGACAAACTATAGCGGGAAACCAAACCCGCTGACCTGTATGTTAGTTTTGTTCAAAATAGGTATTAGTCTTATAAGAATGCATTCCGTGTTTAGACTCTATGACATGATTATAAGCAAGTTATTGCATGCATTAATCTCATTTGTAATACCTGCATTCCATGCTACAAGGAAATTTGTAACTTTTGCTTTTTAACTGTGAAAATATTTGCTCTGAACTTGTGAACCCTGGCAAGGGAATCATCTCCCCTCCCCCGTGCCCATTCAAGATGCCTCTCAAGATTAAACAGGCCATTAAGGAACATCACGATACAAAGGATTGGTGAACGGCCTTATCAGACCTTGGAAATGCTACTTGTACGGGAGCTCATCTCATGCACTGGAAGGCTAAATGTAAAAGATAAAACAGGAAGAAAATTTTTCATCTCTTTGCCGTTTAAACTCTCACAAGGTCAGAGACACTAAACTAAGGCAGATATCCTCATGGGTTACTACTGGGTCTGCCCTGAAAGACATTTTGAATTGATAGATCACTACATGTCTGTCATCTTTAGGAAACATAGATATTAACTCATTTGTGTGTATACTCTTGCTTGCTTTAACCTGTAAATAACTCATTTCTCTTTCCTCATTAATGAATCTTTAGTCAATTTACTATAGGACTGGCTACAAGCATGGTCTTCGGTGTGAGATCTAAGGTACAAATTTATCTGGGGTAAGTAACTGGTCTCTTGGGACTGGGAGAAACCTGAATATTTTGTGATCTTTGGCACAAGTGACCATTTATCATCAACTGGAGGGCCTAACGGACTGTATGTGACTCCATTATAGTGATCCAGGAGTTCACATTTCTTTCTGGGCTTGTGAAACTAACTATGGAACACACCACCAGTTTGGGGTGTCTGCTCTGTTTTTGACAGGCTGCCCTGAGGTAAACTCTCATAGTCATGAGCCACTCCAAATCTGTATTAAGCATCCACTGGATAGGCTAAGTTATTTGGGTACCTGGAAATTACCTTTGGATACAGAAACTTGATCCTTAACATCTGAAATTGACGCTGCAGAGAAGTTAGAGTTTTTACTACCTCAGAAAGCACTGGGACCCGTGGTTTAGGAGGCTTGGCCTAAAACCCAGCTAGGACAAGCTGCACTGCTGTGCTAGAAAAGGAACAAGTATCAGTTTTCCTTCCAAAAACGTCTCTAAAGTTCTCAACCCATTTTTAACCCTCCCTTAATTGAAAGACTTAGTTTGACTGGGAAAAAAATTAGCTGAGAAATTCTAGAAGGAAAAGTAGAAACTCAAAACTTGTCCTATCCTGCCTATTTGAGGAAAACTGAAATTGTGATGCTGACAAGAAACTTAAGTTCACCTGGACTGACAACAAAAACCCTGAAATATCATCATCTGTCACACCTGAACAAGCAAGAACAAACTGCATCATACTAGAGAATGGCTATATATATTTAGAAATGAAAAAAGGAGCATATTTCCAGGAAGACTGAGTAATGAAGCAAGGGGATGTGTTTAATTAAATAACAAAATATTTTATACTGCTGACAGAGCAAAAACATATTTAAAAGCCAAAGCCCGCTTTAATGTGAATACGCCTAGAAAAGTTGCAGGTGTTAAACTGATGAAGAGTCTTCTAGATGTGAATGGCATGCAGGGGTGGTGTAGCCATGTTGGTCCCAGGATATTAGAGAGACAAGGCTGAGGTAATATCTTTTATAGGACCAAGTTCTGTTGGTGAGAGAGACAAGCTTTCAAGCTACACAGAGCTCTTCAGGAGGACAGCTGTGTGTGGCTTCTCTTCGTTCAGCTAGATAAATTCAGCTCTTTAAGGCTATTGCTATAAGGCAAGTTTTCTACTCCTTTAATCATTCTCATGGCTCTGAGCCCCCTCCAATTTTTCAACATCCTTCTTGAATTGTGGGCACCAGAACGGGACACAATATTCCAGCAGCTGTTACACCAGTGCCACACACAGAGGTAAAATAGCCTCTGTGTTTCTACTCAAGACTCCCGTTTATGCATCCAATGATTGCATGAGCCCCTTTTGGCCACAGTGTCACCCTGGGAGTTCATGTTCAGCTAATTATCCACCCTGACCCCAAAATATTTTTAGAGACACTGCCTCCCAGGATAGTCCCCCCCACCCTACATTTTTCCTAGATGTATACATTTACGTTAAGCCATATTAAAACACATATTGTTTGCTTAAGGCCAGCATTCGAATCTATCCAGATCACCCTATATCGGTGACCTGTTCGCTTCACTATTTACCACTCCCCCAATTTTTGTGTTGTCTGCCAATTTTATTAGTGTTTATGTTTTCATTGATAAAAATGTTAAATATGTAGGACCAAGAACTGATCCCTGCAGGACCCCATTAGAATCACACCCGCTCTATGATGATTTCCCCATTTAGAAGTACACTTTGAGATTTATCAGTCAGCCAGTTTTTAATCCACTTAACGTGTGCCATGTTAATTTTATAGCTTTCCAGTTTTTAATAATCAAAATGTCATCCTGTACCAAGTCAAATGCCTTACAGAATTCTAAGTATATTACATCAACACTATTATCTTTATCAACCAAACGTATATCATCAAAAATATATATCAAGTTAGTTTGACAGGATCTAGTTTCCATAAACCCATGTTGATTGTCATTAATTATATCATCCTCCTTTAATTCTTTATTAATCATGTCCTGTATCAGACACTATATTATCTTGCCTAGGGTAAACCTTGGGGATTGGTCCTGCTTTGAGCAGGGGGTTGGACTAGATGACCTCCTAAGGTCCCTTCCAACCCTGATATTCTATGACCTGGGGAGGGGGAGGAATAGCTCAGTGGTTTGAGCATTGGCCTGCTAAACCCAGGGTTGTGAGTTCAATCCTTGAGAGGGCCATTTAGGGATCTGGGGCAAAAATCTGTCAGGGGACAGTATTTGGTCCTGCTAGTGAAGGCAGGGGACTGGACTCGATGACCTTTCAAGGTCATTCCAGTTCTAGGAGACTGGCATAGCTCCATTTATTTATAAACCTCAGAATGACAAGCCTATAATTAAGAGTCATCCCTCTTAGCCTTTTAAAATATCAGCACCTACATTAGCTTTCTTCCAGTCTTCTGGAATTTCCCCAGTGACCCAAGACTTGCAGAAAATCAACATTAGCAGACCAGTGAGCTCCTCAGCCAGCTCCTTTAAACTCTTAGATGCACGTTATCTGGATTTGCTGATTTTAAAATGTCTAACTTCAGTAGCTGCTGTTTAACATCCTTTCAAGATACCAGCCCAATATAAAGAATGTTGCCATCATCATATTCTATGATTACATCATGTTTTCCCCAAATACAGAACAAAATATTTATTGAACATGTGACATTCTATACCTTGGTGGAGCGTCCTGTAACCCTCATATTCCTCATTTATATATAATTGTGATGTTGCATATAAAGCAGGCCATGTGAGATATCAGAGGAAAGGTTATGATCTGCTGAAAGTCACTGTTCTATCTAAATATGTACATCATTAATGCATATGAAGTTATGAGAATTGTGTTGTATGCTTGTCACTAAAATATGCTGTGGGTTTGTGAAGCATCCAGATGCTAGCTCTCCAGAGACAATGCCAAGGAAAGTACCCAACACACAGGCGAGTGTCAAACAACCATTAACAGCCATTGTCCAGCAAGGGAGCTACAATTTAATGTCTCACCTGCATAAGGCCACACCAAAGGAATTGCTCAACCTTGCCTGGGGATTCATTAATGCCCACCAGACATGCCTGGACTTGTTTTCTCCAGGCACATGGACTAAGGGTATAAAACAGAACACCGGGGCCCCATGCTTGGCCTTTCTCCTTCCCCTACCTATGCTGCACGCAACAAGGACACTCTGAAGGCTCCAACAGAGGGGATTGGCCCAGGTTTCAAGGGCGAAACCTGTGTACTATGAACTTCAATATCCAGTGTGGTGAGAAACTGCTTAATCTAGATGTTGCCCAGTCTAATAGGGTTGAGAGTTTAGACCAGGGGTAGGCAACCTATGGCACGCGTGACAAGGCGGCACGCGAGCCGATTTTCAGTGGCACTCACACTGCCTGGATCCTGGCCACCAGTCTGGGGGGCTCTGCATTTTAATATAATTTTAAATTAAGCTTCTTAAATATTTTAAAAACCTTATTAACTTTACATACAACAATAGTTTAGTTATATATTATAGACTTATAGAAAGAGACCTTCTAAAAACTTTAAAATGTATTACTGGTATGCGAAACCTTAAATTAGAGTTAATAAATGAAGACTCGGCACACCACTTCTGAAAGGTTGCCGACCCCTGGTTTAGACTGCGGGTTTATGATTTATTTGCTTTTGATAACCACTCTTTTTGCCTATCACTTATAATCACTTAAAATCTATCTTTTGTAGTCAATAAATTTGTTTTACTGTTCATCTTTACCAGTGAGTTTGCCTGAAGTCTGTGGTAAATCTGCTCAGGTTTGCAAAGGCTAGTGTATGTCCACTTTCCATCGATGAAGTGGTGAACCAATTAATAAATTTGCACTGCTCGTCTTGAGTAGTGCAAGGTGGTATGTATAGTGCCGGGAGCTGGAGGGATTTGGCTGGTGCCTTTCTCTGTGTGATTCATGAGCGACTCTGAGAGCATTCATGCAATCTAGCTGGGCGTGGGGGTCCACATGCTGTTGGGCTGAGTGATAACAGGGCCTGGAGGAGTTTGCTGTTTGTCATTAGTAAAGCATTGAGAGAGATAGCCCAGGCTGGAGAGTTAAGGGGGCACAGAGGTCCCACAGTCTCAGGCTGCACCCTGGGGATCCCATCACAGAACACTTCTATCTTTTCTGCATTATTATTCCTAATTCTACCATTTCCATTTAATTGTGGACTAATGCCATTGCTGGCATTCCCCCCCCCTCCCTTGTACATTTAACCTTCTTATTTTCCTGAACTCTGCAGGCCATAGATTTTGCCATATGTCCCTTTGCTTCCTTTATCAATTTTCTACAATCCCTAGCTTCTGATTTATATTCATTACTATCTACTTCCCCTTTTTTCCATATGTTATTTTTTTATTTTGTATAGCTGCCTTCACTTCTGCTCTAAGCCAGGTTGATATTTTTAACTAGTACTCTGAGTAGAGCAGAGTAGGTAGCAGCATGGAAGATTAAATGAAATCCCCACCTGTTTGTAGTCAAAGCATTAATAAAGGTATACATGGCATCTCCATCTTTTGCACGAATAATGGCTTCCAAATTTTCTTCAAGGACTTTTTTATTGTTTTGTACGCCTCTTAAAATCCTTTCAGCATCCTTCAACACGGATTTTGGTGCTTTAACTGTCTGAAGAATAGATGGCTTGGAGACCTGATGACATTCAGCAAGACTAGGTGCAACAACAGGGTTTGTCGGCTAAAATTTAAGAAAAACAATTATTTTAACATACTAAATCATTTTTCTAAATGGAGTACATTAATCTGATTTACTGTTGATCTAGTATCAGTTCTAAGGCCCAATCTAATAAGGTGGAGAGCAACTACCACTGTCTTTAAACCTAAACTAAAGAGAGATCAGTGTCTTGCAAAGTTAGGGCCAATAGTTAAACAAACAGAAGGAGATCTGAAACTTGTCAAACAAAGTATAATATACCGAGTCTAAGGCACAATGCTGATAACACGTGAAAGCAATATAGCATGTGAAAAAGATGAAACCATTAAATGTAATGAGTAGGATTCACATGTTAATTTCTCTGTACAACAGCATTCAAGCATAATTAATTCTAAAAGAATAAGGATTAAATTCTGCCCCCAGATAAAGGCACATAACTCCCACTGAAATCAATCTGGCCTTAAGGAACAGCAGGTAACATAGCACTACATGACTCAGTAGCACCACATGCCACTGATGTTTACTTCTTTATAAGAAATACTGAAAAAACTATTAAAAGTCATTTGGTTTGCAAAACATTTCACCGAGCTGAAAACAAAATTAGTATGAAACCACTAAGTATGAACACAAAGGACACCAGAACACAGAGATTGGAACAATGATGGGCTTAATACTCTTGTCTGGAAGTACACAAAAGATGACATTTGATCTCCAAGAAAAGAGGTGGGGAAGAGATGCAGGCAGATAACAATGCTGTTCTGGACATGCTAATGACAAGCTAAAGTGACCCCAGGCCACTTCTTAAGCCATGTCTACACTAGAAACTTATGTTGACTCAAGTTATGTCGGCATCCAGTTGCGGCAGTTACTACATCGCTTGTGCATTTGCATACTTGGCTCCTTGTGTCAGTGGTGCACATACTACTCCTGGGAGAATTCTGTGCCAAAATATTTAAAAATTCTGCACACAATATTTGAAAATTCTGCAAATTTTGTTTTTCAAAATAACACAATATAATCATGCCAGTTTCAATTATTTTGGGAATTTATTTCAAAGAATCTGTCAGCACGCATGTCTGTAACAATATAGACCCAAAAAAAAGATTCTGGTAATTTTTTTTTTTTTTTGACAGAGATTCCTTACTAGGCATATTAATACAGAACGTTGTGTAATTCATTTAAATTACAAAACTGTATTTCCTGCAGCTGTCAGAAGCAGTGCAAAGGCTTGGTGAAGTCAGGGATAACAGAGGAGCCGAGGGAGAGGGAAGGAGCCTAGGAGTGAACCTTTTTGGTGTTGGGTGTGGGTGGGGGTTTTCTTGGGGAGGAGGATTGTTAGGGTATTGGGAAGCCTCCCCCATGCAGACCCTGGCTGATCCCAAGCCTCTCCCATTCAGTCAGGCATGTCTGCCCCTGTCCCCAAGAGTCTCTCCAGCACCCTCCCCAGGCTCAAGGCCATCACCCCACTAGCTCCTGAGCCCATGCTCCAGTTTGTCCCCCCCACTAGCCATTCTGAACCCCAGTCTGTGAACCCAGCAGCCCTGTGTGCCCCACTCTGTCCTAACCTGGCTCTGCGGGCAGAGTGCTGTGATGAACTTCTACTCTTGGGGGAATTCTGCAGCATTGGGCATAGAATTTTGTATTTTCCTGCATAAAATACATTTTGCCTAAGAGTGCTATGGTTCTGCCTTTTGCTCACCAGAGGCCGCTGTGGTGCTAGAACAGCGGGCACAGTGGACTGTGGTGGGCAAAAGGTGGAACCTCAGCACTTCTTTGGCAAAATGTTTTTTATGCGGAAAAAAACAAAATTACGCGAGACAGAGGAATTCTGCACATCTGTAGATGCACAGAAATCCCCCAGAGTAACATACTCACCAGCAGTACTTGTATTGGTGCAGAGCACAATGCACCATGGGTAGATATCCCACTTTGCAACTCGCCACCGTCCAGCACACTGTCTTTTGGGAAGTTTTGGCAATGCATCATAGGGGCGAAATGAGTTGTACATGGGTGACTGGGAGCATGGAGTCAACTTCCCAGTTTGCAACTGTCTTCATCCTATAATGTTATTTATCTCTCATAATTTTCATGTCTTTTTTTCAAAATCCCACAAACCCGTGTGGCCCTCTTTGCTGTATGCCCTGTCTGACAGAAGCATGGAGCCTGCTCTACTGTCGTGACCATTGCAAGCACAGGGTGTACAATCCTGGCGTATTTGCAGAGCTACAAGAAGAACCGAATGAGTGGGGAACAGGATGATTGCTTGGAAGACAGATTGCTGTGGGACAGAGTGAGAACAATTCAAGATTGTTGGTGGCATTTATAGAGCAGCCATGGTGGAGTGCCGCTTTGGAAAAAGTCTCTTGCTGACAAGACAAAAGAGAGCCCAATACTTCAATGCACAGGGCTTGATACTGCTTGGGGAGGAATTGGTATACTACAAATTATCTATCACCTTCATGTAAATTTTAATTTCAGAACAAAAGCCAAGGTTAAAATATGTGCTCAATAAAACATCTGAAATTAGTGAAAAAGGTGCAACATCAGGAATTTAGCTGTGGTGTATTTATATACACACACAGAGCACAAAACAGTTATCACATTAGCAGTCCACCTGATATAGAGCTAAGGGGGCAGCATTTATAGTCTGTTTTTCCAAGTATATTTCACTAAACCAGAATATCAAAAGTCACAGAACTTCTCAAACCCTGCTTTGGGCTACTTGCTCTGAATGTAACAGACACCTTTGAAAAAGATCAAGATAAAGGAAGCAACAGAGTTTCTATAAATTAAATTTAAAAAATCCCACTCTACCTTAACAAAATCATTCATGTCTGATTTCCATGCCTTTGCTTCCTGAAAAAAAAAATAAAGACAGAAAAAAATCTTTGAAACGTCAATGATAAGTATCTATCAGATTTAAATTCAGTATTTAGAAGTTAGGTGAATAAAAAATCTAGGTAAAATAGCTTGTATGATGTCTCCACATACTTCTCTGGGACAAGAGGAGCATCCTCAAGCACAACTCCATTTCCTTCATCTCACCTATCTGTCTATGGTACTTATGTGGCCCCCATTACCAGAGTATCTGAGCACCTCACAATATTTAATGTCTTTATCCTCACAACACCCCCATTGGGTAGAGAAGAGCTATTTATCCCCATTTTATAGATGGGGAACTGAGGCACAGGGAGGCAAAGTGACTTTACCAAGGTCAGCCAGTCTGTGGTAAAGCAGAGAATTGAACCTGGGTCTCCCAAGTCCTAGGGTTGTGCCCTAACTACTGGACCATGCTTCCTTGTCTCAGACTTTCTATTTGTCTACATTTTCTAAGCTGGAATCATGTTTGAGCCCAAATACTTCTTTTCCTCTTACATCTTCTGGGTCTGCAAATCTACTTACCACTGCCTTCTTAACACTGCCTATGTTCCCCCCGCCACCTCCGCCACACACACCCTCAACTTCACCTCTGCTAAAATTCTCATGTCTTCCAGCTGACTTTTCTTCCTAAATTGTTACGCTGATTTGCTACAAACACTACACAGGGGAAGCCTGAATGGTATCTATGTTTGTCTTTGCTTATTCCACTAATTAAACAGAGGAGATTTTTTCACCTCTTGCCCTTCTTTAACCTGCCATCCCTTTCTCCTCTTCTGTCCCTTTAAGGCAAGTTCTCCAATATTTCCAAAGTACTGCCAGAGTAGAGCTAGTCTAGCTCCAAAGCGTGCGTGCGTGTAGAACTAGATTTTTTTTATGTAAGACATCTTAGTTCTGTAGAACCACATTGTTCTAAATTGTTTCATCTAGGTTTCATAAATAAAATATGAAATACACATAAATAGCTAAAGCTTCTTCATTTTTAAAAGCCAGTAACTAATCTTCACTGCTGACAGCAGAGACCCACTTTAGTAAAAGGGACTAGCTCAGCAGAAGAAGAAACATGCAAGTAACGGCGCCCCAGGAAGCACTTTGGAAATTGGGCTATTTTACCATAAGAAACAGCTGACAAGGTAGGAAAAGCACTGGTTTAAATCATCCCCCACATTTAATAAATGCAACAAGCCAAAGACTTTTCTCTCCAAAATGTGAATGGCACAATCAGGTCTGCAGCTAGAGTACTGGGGGAGAGAAGAGAGGACAGCAGAAAGCATTTAAAAATCAAAACATTTTAAAAACTTTGAAGAAAAAGTTCTTTATTAATACTATAGGGGGGAGGGATAGCTCAGTGGTTTGAGCATTGGCCTGCTAAACCCAGGGTTGTGAGTTCAATCCTTGAGGGGGCCATTTGGGGATCTGGGGCAAAAATTGGGGATTGGTCCTGCTTTGAGCAGGGGGTTGGACTAGATGACCTTCTAAGGTCCCTTCCAACCCTGATATTCTATGATTCTATTACTCTATAGACTGGATTTTTTAAGTTACTGTTTAGGTAAAGTAACATAGTAGCTTTAAAATCCAGATATAAATGTATGTTTATTGGGAGATAATTATATTCCAGACCCAGAACCCTTTTCAGATAAGCAGGTCACAACTTTTAGCCAAGTCATTTTGTAAACATAATTCTGTTTGGAGAGTTGGAAGCAAGGGCAATCTTTGTTGGTACCAGATATCATAATTCTGCTTACATTTTCTTATTGAAATGGTTAGTCATTCCAACAATATGGTGACCCATTTTACCTGTAGCATGCCATGCATTTCTCTTTTCAGCTGGCCAAGATCTTGAAGCACATCTTCCGCTTTCTTCACTGTTTTATTAATTGAATTGAAATCTTGGAGAGGGCTTTCAAAGGCAGGGATTGAGTCAGTTTGCAGGGCAGCAGGCCTGCTGAGAAGATTATATATGACTAAAATCTCACAGCTTCTTGACTGACTTTAAAAACAACTAGCTTCTAATTTGAGAATTTTAACCTGGATTTGAACTTTACACAAGTATCAAACCTTTACACAGAAAGGAAATTGCTTCTTCTCCCAGAGGCCTTGGCCAATTATATTGCTTCCTTTGTTTAATAGTTACAGTATTTACACTATTAGGAACAAAATAGAAAAATAGCAGTGATTAATTAATTTCCAAAGTGAAAAGTTTCTCAATTTTCCAATGTTACTTCGATTATTTCAATCTGAATTTAAGGTATAATTTCACTGTTAATTAAATGAGAATATGGTGCAAAGTGATTTTTTTTTTCCAGATTACATGTTCAAGCCATCAGTGTAATATATAAAAAATGTAATGAAATCTTGACAACAAAAGGGTAATCTGGAAGAAGGTTCTTCAGACAGAAAGGATAAAATTTCCTGACTTGTTCTGAGGCTTAGAAACTGATTGCACTAATAGTTACATTTTCCTTCTAGATGCAGTTTAAAAGAATATCCATACATTATTTTTAAGACAGTATATGAACCAGATAGCAGTTTCTGATAAAACACCTTCATGCAAAGTGGCCAGAAGCTACCCTAACTGGAAAACGGAGAATTCCATTGGCATGGGGAACCCCCTATTGGAACACTGCCAATGTAACTGGCTCTAAGCCATTACCTTCCAGCCCGCTACAACCCAGGGAATATACCCAGAAGGGAGATCACCCACAGTGCTGTTCTGCTCCAGTGAGCCCTTTGGGAGACTGGTTACCAGCCATCATTACTTACAGTTGTCCTAAGGCTCCTCATGCTGTTGTAAATACAAGCCCTTAGCAGCCCTGGAGATCATGGAAGCACAACGGTTGTATAAAGCCACCTTTGCTTCCTCTTTTTGGGTCCAGCACCAAGCACATCTTGGTCAGACTGAAGGCCCAGGACCAATCTCTCTAATGCAGTGGTTCTCAACCTGTGGCCCAATCAGCACACAGTTGTGGTCCATGTGACATTCTCAGAGCCATACAGGTAGAATATATATTGTGTGGATGCGGCCAATATAACACAGAGAGCTGCATATGCAGCCCACAATGGTAAATAGGTTGAAAACCACTGCTCTAGTGCATCTCCTACCTATAATACAGTGGTTCTCAACCTTTCCAGACTACTGCACCCCTTTCAGGAGTGTGATTTGTCTTGCGTACCCCAAGTTTCACCTCACTGAAAAACTACTTGCTTACAAATTCAAACATAAAAATACAAGTGTCACAGCACACTAACACTGAACAATTGCTGACTTTCTCATTTTTACCATATAATTATAAAATACATCGATATGGATTCTAAATATTGTACTTACATTTCTGTGTGATACTTCAGCTTGTTTTTCACTTATGAATCTTGTCTGAAGCCGAAGCCCCACCGCCCAGGGTTGAAGCATGTAACTTAGCTTCACAGTGCCCACTCTGTGTGAGACCCTGGGCAACTGCGTTGCTTGCCACCCCCTAATGCTGGCCCTGTGCTTGCAACTCCCTAAACCTGTCCTTCAGCCCCCAAATTGAGAAACATTCATTTAGATGAGTAGAGTATCCCCTGGAAGACCTCTGAATAACCCCAGGGGTATGTGTATCCCTGGTTGAGAACCACTGTCTAGCACATACCTAAGTCATATAAAAATAAAAAGTCTGTATGAACTTCTGATTCAGTCACATTTACTTACCACTCTCTCTCAGAATGCCAGGCCATTTTGGTAGTGTTTAATGACGACTTCTCAGAAGACTCAGTTTGTCTCAATGGAGTTTCTTGAGAATTCAGGATCTGCTCCAGAAGTCTCCCTCCACCTACAGTAGGAAAAATATAAACAACATTATTAAGCATATTTAATACATTTAAGTGGCTTATTTTCATTCATTTAAAAAAATAACCACTATACAATATTTAACTAGATTTATGAGAATATTGCAATGGAAACTATTTATCAATTTGGTTTAAAAAAATCATAGAATAATAGAACATAGCGCTGGAAGGGACTTTGAGAGGTCATCTAGTCCAGTCCCCTCCTCCTCACGATGAGGCAGAGCCAAGTATACCTAGACCATCCCTGACAGGTGTTTGCTCAAACTGTTTTTCAAAACCTCCAATCATAAGAATTCTAGATACGTACTGATCTCTTATTCCCTGGGTCTTCTTTGTTCCCCCCTTTTTAAATATAGGTATTATATTTGCCTTTCTTCAGTCCTCTGGGACATCACCCTTCCTCCATGAATCCACGAAGATCACTAATGTACTTTTACAGCACCAAAGAACATGCTATGCCTAAAAAACATTCAGGTAAACATATTGTTTTATTTAGGACTCCTATGCAACAGTGAGATGAGAGGAAAAACAAACAGGAACATCCCCAGATTGGAAACCATACAACACATGGCAAAGGAAACAAACAGTTCTCACGAGACCAGTGAATAAGTGTTTTTTATTTAATATAGGTGTATTTAGAGATGGGGCCCTCAGGCCAGGTCTATACTACAAAGTTTTGCTGGCATAGCTATGTCAGTTATGAGTGTTAAATATATAAATGAAAATCAAACCCCTGACAAACATGA
This sequence comes from Macrochelys suwanniensis, assembly GCA_033296515.1. Classification (NCBI taxonomy): domain Eukaryota; kingdom Metazoa; phylum Chordata; order Testudines; family Chelydridae; genus Macrochelys; species Macrochelys suwanniensis. The sequence goes on along the minus strand of CM065781.1, from coordinate 11,932,107 downwards.
TAGCATAAACACCCATGTCAACACAACTTATACCGGCAAGTGTCATTTTCCTAGTATAGATATTTCAGCAAAGCCTTTGTAGTGTAAACTAACCCTTAGAATGACTCCAGACCCTAAAACTTGAGAGTCTTATAAGCCTAAACAGTAAGATAACCACCACTAACACAGCCACAACAACAACTCAGAGAAACATTTTGTCTTGGCTCATTTGGGGATTTTTTGATTCCATCTTACAGTGGGTGCATTTTTATTGATGTGGGTTACTTTTTCATGCTCCCCAGAAGTGATCTGAGAGACTTGAAGAGAAAGATAGATGCCTAGCACACCAGGATAGGGAATGGAAAAATGCAGAAAGGCAGAGGGGAAGTGGAATTAACTGGTGGAGCACTGAGCCCATATAAGAAAATAGTAAACAATGAGAACAGAGATGTAGTCAGGGATGAATGATGAGAAGATTCATTCTGACACAGAAGGTAAGAAGCCAGGAAAGGGATTCAAAGATGGAGTGACATGGGCCAAGCAGTGAGCAAGAACGATTATTTTAGCCAGGGCCATTCTGCATGGACTGGAGAAGAGCAAGAGGGAAATCTGGGGGCCAGAGAGAAGGTTTCAGTAATCTAAGCAGGAGGTAACCTAGTGACAGACAATCATTTTGTCCACATGGTAAGAGTGCAAGGGCTGGATTTTTTAAAATGTTCTCAAAAGTCAAACTTAACCAGGTCTGTGTGTTTTTTAAATATGGTACTGAATTCTGGGCTGCCAAGCCAGTACCAAGTACGGCTGTTAAACACCTCCTTTGTTCAGCATACTCTGTTTTTATTAATGCAATCCAATATACCATCTGCCTTTTTGTGACAGTGTTCAATTTATCTACCACTGTAACTCTTCTGGCCTAGCCAGTACTCCCCTATTCAATATTTGAGGGTATGATACTGCATTCCTACACAAATCACTGTAATGAAGGCTGAACTGCACTTTAATCCTATCTTCTCAAGTGTCTTTAAGGTGTACATCATGTATGATTTGGGCTCCCTTCAACATTCCTTACTCAGAAGTCACTAGTTTTGCCTGAGTAAGAAGTAACGTACAGGGCCTTTAAATACCACACTCACCACTTCATCCTTCAAGTCTAACATGAAAATATTAAATACTATTGGACACAGAACAGACCCCCACTCAACTCCTGCCTGCAACTTCACAACAACCCTTCATTAGTTACTTGGATATTTAAGGTTAGGGTCAAAGTGCAATGGAAAGACAGTGGGGAAGCTCATCCAGAGTGTTCAACAGTACTGCCTTGAACTCCGGGAGTCATTCATTTACTGCCAGCACTAACCCTTCACCAAACACATTTTTAGAAATTCTGAATCTGTATACCTAGATTCAGGTAATCCAATAAGGACTGTCTTCAGAGAACGTGAAGATGATACAGGCAATAATAGCCACTGGCTATAGCCATATCAGTGAATAGACAAAGGAAGGCTATTTCTGAACTTTCCTCTGGACTCTTACCCACAACACTTCCATATGCTGATTTGGGCACATTTTCCTTTTCTGCTATAGGTCTCTCTCTCTTTGAAATTTTCTGTGAGATTTTCACGTCTTTTGATACAGGTACAGGAGCATATCTCCGAGGAGCTGGTGTCTTCAGAGGTGATTTCTGTGTACGAACGCCATAATTTCCAAATTGACTTGAATACGCTTAAATTCAGAAAGAAAAAAAAAAGAACAATTTTTTTAAAATCCGAAGTTAAAAGATTGATTTCCTTTTCAAAAACTCTTCACAAAAGCAAACAGAAGTTTAAAAAATCCCCACAGAAATATAAAACACTTCCATTAGCAAGACAAAAATTTTAAAAACAGGTAGTAACTTTGGTATTGAGGAAAGTAAGTGGAGTATGTCTACACTGGAGCTGGACTGTGTTGTTCCCAGCTCAGGTAGACATACCACGCTAGCTCTGATCCAGCTGGCACGCTAAAAGTAGAAGTTCAGCTATTGTGACATGAGCAGCAGCAGGGGATAGGCACCTAAGTCCGTACTAAGCCTCGGGTGGGATCTTACTCGGGGAGACTAGCCCCTCCCTGAACTCACGCTGCCACAGCTCCACTTGTATTTTTAACATGCTAGGTCAACCAGAGTCAGCACAGGTATGTCAACCCAAGCTGGAAATTACACCTTCCAGCCCCAGTGTGACACACACTACCTCAAAATAACCCCCTGTAACCACCTTATTTACCAATTTTATATGGTTATGAGATATTTTGTACAAAGTATGTCTTGTGAAGTATCATTTGAAAACTCATGAGCTACTGAACATCATCACCATGTTAGCATGTGTGTATCATCATTGTATATGGAGTTATGAGATTTTGCTATGTTTACTTTGTTACTCAACATTTTGGGAGTCTGGGAAATGCCCACAGACCAACTCCTCAGAAATAACAAAGGCCTTGCATGTCATCCCAAATGCCATGTACACAAAAGGTGCAAGCAAAAAATTTACAATTCATCTGAGACATGCTTTGAATCTCACATACACAGGAGACTGCTCTGTCTATACCCCACGGGGGTGGGGGGGGGTGTTCCTCAAGGAGAGGAGGAGGGCATAAAATAAGAGACATTGGCTCCTGCATTACCTCTCTCCTTCCCCACCTCTAGCAAAATAAGATTGCTTGAAAGACTTTGAACTGGGATGATTGGTCCCAGCTGGGGAGGGAATCCAGCCTGTGTACTAAGAACTGTGAACTGCTGGCAACATTCAGAGGGGCGAGAAAAGCTGTTTGCTTCAAATTTTACTTAACTTGGTAAAATTTAGGAATTATATTGCAATTTTATCATTTTATTTCTTTTTGTAACCAATTCTGACCTTTTATGCCTGTATCACTTATTATCACTTTAAAATCTTTCTTTCTATAGTTAATTGACTTGTTTTTATATTTTATTTAAATCAGTGTGCTTTGACTGAAGTGTTTGGGGAATCTCTGCACGGGTTAATAAGGGCTGATGAATATTCATTTTCTTTGATAAAATGATGGACTTATGAGCTTACTCTGTCCAAGGCGGTCTTGAGCAGTGTAAGATGCACATTTCTGGGGTGCATGGCTGGGGGGATTTGCAGGTGTAACCCTGTTTACAGTTCATGAATGGCTAGGAAAACATTCATGTAACTTAGCTGGGTGTGCCTTACATGCTGATGCCTGTGTGAAACCAAAGCCTGGAGGGGCTACTTTTCACTAGCATAGCAGTGTAAGAGAAGACCTAGGCTGAAGAGTTAAAGGAGCACAGTGATTCCACAGTCCAGATTGTACCCTGGGAGATGTCACTCTCAGTGCAGACACACCCTAACAAGAGTCCAGGGCAAGATACAGCATGGTCGGGCAGTGTACAAGTTTCCACATTCACTCTCTTTTATAAAACAGTCTTGGACCTCTTGAATATAATCAGCTGGGTGAGCATAAGTATCCACTAAATAACAAAAATCTCACTTTAATTTGATATAAATGTGGTTTTTAGTTTATGTAGTACACACTACTACATAAGATAAAATCAGTTGTGCAAAAATATTTGTTATTCCTTAGAAATATGTGGTCCTAAATTTATGAAAGCAAGATTAAGACAGAAATAAAACTGAATATCTAAATTAACTGAATGATTCACCTTGGGTGGGCACAGCATTGGTAGAGAATAAATTCCTATGACATGAAGAGACTTGACTGGTAAGTGGTTGTTGTAACTCTGGTTTTGTAGAATGCTTTGCCACCAAATTGGAAGATGGTATGTTAACTGGTTGGAAACCACCTGTGTTGATTGCAGAGCTAATGAGATGAGACTAAGAGACAAAAGGTACAAAGTTAATTAAAAAAAAAAGAATTATAGCTATTTAACAAACAATCTGAAAAAACAAATATGTAATATAATTGTACTTATTGAGATCTGGGGGGAAAATGATAGGCAGCAGGCTAATAAAACTAATACTTGCTCATTGTTTTGAAAGGGAGAATAAAACAAAACTGACATATAGGAATCTCTACCCCCCCACCCCCTCAAAAAAAAAAGGGGGGGGGAGAATAAGCATTCCCATTCTGGCTGGTTCCCAAAAACACAGACAGTAGGATAAGGGGGATTTTTTTTCCAAATCCTTAGGGTATGTCTATACGGCCATCACGAGGTGTAATTGCAGCTCAGGTAGACATACCCAATTTAGCTTTAATCTAGCTAGCCCGGGTAGTGGAGCAGTGAAGCTATGGCAGCACACGCTTCAGTGCAGGCTGTTCAAACCCATCCAGAACTGTGGGTAATTAATTACTCACGGGGCTAGTCTGCACTGAAATGCACACTGATGCAGATTCACTGCAGATTAAAGCTAGCTCAGGTATGTCTACCTACGCTACAATCACATACAGACACATGCCTGACAACACTGTTATTAAGTTGAAAACTTCCCAAACAATCTAAGAGACTTGTTCCCATGACAGTGGTATCCAACGGACTCACAATCTAACATATTTATCTTCACAACACCCCTATGAGGTAGGGGAGTGTTGTTATCCCCATTTTACAGATGAAGAACTAAAACAGAGAAGCCAAGTGACTTGCTCAAGGTCAAACAGGAAGTCTGTGGCAGAGCAGGAATTTGAATCCCATTCTCCAGGTCTAGGCTAGTTCCCTAACCACTGGACCATTCTCCCTTTCTGGAACTAGGTCATAAAACTTCTCTGTCCTATACCACACATTCTCCTCTGCAATTTTAACTGTTTAAACAGGTAAAAAGCCACCAAACTAATCCCCCTGGCATAGACATATGGGCACAATAACAATCTCATACATGTGAACGTTCTGTTGCAGCTTTACTCAATTAAAGAAATTTAACAAAAAACTTCAGTATAACTAACACAGATTCAGAGAAACAGCAAGAAGTTCTATATTTCTATGCAGGTACCTGAATATGTATTTGTTGCTGTTGTAACTTTTCAAGATGCTGAATCCGCTGTTCCATGAACACATTCATCTGTTTTTCAAGCTCATTGACTCTGTCATGACAACGGGATCTCTCCTGTTGTTGAGTCTTTATATTTGTTTGCTGTTCTGCAACGCGTTGCAGTTGCTTGTCTGTCTCCTGTAGTTTATTGAGCAATGCTGAAACAGAGCTAACTTTTGCTTCCAAATCGCTTTGAACCTGAGGGAAAAAATTAGACTCTATAGCTCAGGCACAGTTCAAAGAGAAGTTTGAAACCTGAGGCAAGAGGAAGCAGGTATTAATGCCATTCCTATTTGTTCCCAATATCCCTCCCCCATCATTTCATCACACACTTTTTGGCATCTATATTTTCTTCAAAAGATATAAATAATAATAGTCCTGATTTGGGCTGATTTGATAATACAAGAGAACCTTTCCAAAGATAAATACAGCATTACACAGGTAGTGTTCCTTAGTGTCAAGCCACTTTTTACCCAAATAAAACGAACAAAAACATCCCTTAAAATAAGCAGTACTCCTTGTTGTTTTCACAAAAACTAATTTCCCCTTGCTAAATACTCACACCTTCTCGTCAACTGTTTCAATGGGCCACCTTGTTTACATTGGCCTCATTAACACTACAAAAGTGATTTCCACTCCTTCTTGTCAACTATTGAGAACTGCCTGCTTCCAACTTAAATTGAATTGGTTCGTTATCACTGACCCCCCTCTTGGTAAGGCAACTCCCATCTTTTCATATGCTGTGTATTTATACCTCCCTACTGTATGTTCCACTCCATGCATCTGATGAAGTGGGTTTTAGCCCACGAAAGCTTATGCCCAAACAAATTTGTTAGTCTCTAAAGTGCCACAAGGACTCCTTGTTGTTTTTGCCAATATTATCAGATTGCTGTAGACTCTCTTTTATGTTAAACCAATCTTTACATTAACTCTCACTGGCAAACCCCCTCAAATCATTATTGCTCGGAGAAAACTGCGGGTTTGGTTTTTAAAAAAAAATTCATAGCGGCGTCATGGGTGTTTGAATTTAACGGGATATACATGGCTGCCAAGTCTTTTTTCCCCTCCTCTCCGAATGCTGCTATTTTCCCAACAGCAGGGAGCAGAAGCAGTCATTCTTTTACTTCCACCTCCCTGCCGAGGCCATACCTGCTCACAGGGTAGTGGGGGGTGGGGTGGGGGTTGTCTCCTCATCTGGTGCAGTCCATCCAGCCCAGCCCAGCCCAGCCTAGGACAGGGATTGACTCGCCCCACACTCAGCTCCGGACCAAGGATGCTGCACAATTGCTTCCTGTCCAACTCGTAGGGAGAGGGGACGGCACAGACAATGCACAGCAATTAGGAGCTCTGACCCACCCCACAGCAGTGCCCAGCAGGCAAAGGAGCTGAGACCAGGATCCGTTGCTTGGAGCACGAGCAGAGATGAGAGAGGGCCCTGCCCTGGCGGGGGGATCCGTGTGAGACTGTAATCCATCCCTGTTCAATTCTGATGCTCAGTATAATTCTCATAGCTGCTGATGCTGCCTACGTAGACCACTGCTTCTGGTGCAAGGCCACAAGCACAGACTGGTGGGACCACAACATCATGCAGACTTGGGATGACCAGCAGTGGGTCGAGAACTTTTGCATGAAGAAAGCAACATTTCTGGAGCTTTGTGAGCAACTTGCCCGCATCCTCCAGCGTAAAGACACACATCTGAGGTCACTCTTGGCAGTCCAGAAGCGGGCTGCTATAGTTGTCTGGAAGCTGGCTACTCCAGACTGCTAGAGGTTCATTGGCAAACAGTTTGGGGTTGGAAAGTCGACTGTGGGTAGAGTGGTGGCAGAGGTAACTGAGGCAAATAGGCATGTGGTTTACCCCAAAGTGGTTGGCATTAAAGATATTCCAAAGGTAATTGCTGACTTTGAGAGAATGGGGTTTCCTGACTGTGGAGGGGCTATTGATGGCATTCAGGTGCCCATAATTTGCCCTCCTCAAGAAGCACATGAGTACATAAACCACAAAGAGTACTACTCCACTGTTATACAGGCACTCGTGGACCACAGAGGCAGATTTATGAATGTCAGCTTGGGAAAAGCTGACACGATGTACAGGAAAAGTTTACGATACCAGTTTTTCGCCGCTCAGGATATACATAGACAAGCTGGGACACTATTAACACCAAATGACATTCGAATTAAATGGTGTTACTGTCCCATTGTTATTCTGGGGGACCCTGTCTATCCTCTTTTTGCCTTGGCTTCTGAAACCATACCCTGATTTCAGAGGCCCTGGCAAAAAAGAGATTTAATTACACTCTCAGCAGGAGTAGAATGGTTGTTGGCAGACGATAAGGCCTAATGAGAGAATTATTTCAGGGGCAGATAAAGATCTGCAAAGTCAGCAGACACCTGATTCCCCAGGGGTCAGAGATATATAAATCAGAAGTAAGAAAACCAGGTAAGTATCTATGTGCTTATATGACCATCCATCATCGCCATATCTAAGCACCTCAAACATTACTGATTTTACCCTCACAACACCTATGAGGTACTGTGCGGGGGTTTACAGACCCCTCCCTAAGACTAAAGGGGTGATGGAACTGGACCAAGAAGGCCCTGCCCCATAGCAGCTGCAGAGAATGCTCCAAATGGAGGACCAGCTTACAATGGGATAGCGGCAATAAAGTGGGGGAGAGAGTGAAGAAGAGGCTATCTACAGGAAGGAAGCCAGTTAGTACCCTTCTGGAACACAGGAATCCACAGAGGAAGGACCTAGACTGTGGGTAAGGCCGAAACGGGCAGCGAGGGGCCTGACCCCTTTTTCTCTCCCCTTCTGCCTGACAAGGCTAAAATCATAGGACACTGAAAAGGGAGGACTGGGAAGCTCTGACGAACTATCTGAATTGCTGAGACTGTTTGAACAACCCTCTGTGAGGAATGAAGCAGAGGGCTGTGGCCATGCCCCAAACTGAAAAGAACACCGGGCGGTGGGTATGAAGTGGCCCAGGGTAGGCTGGTCTGGGTATCAGCTAGAGGGAACAGAAACAATTCCCACTCCTCCCCACTTAGGCCCTGGGTTGAGAGTCCGTGGAAAGGGCGAGCGCGGGTTTCCCTACCCTTCCCTCTACCCTAGACTGATCAGGAGCAACCCAGAGAAGGACAGACTAACTTGGTTGCCAGGGCTTCATATTGCCTGATAAGCCTTCCCACCCCGCCCAGGACTCTAGAGCAGGGATCTCAAACTCAGATCACCACGAGGGCCACATGAGGACTAATACATTGGCCCGAGGGCTGCATCACTGACACCTTTTCATATAAAGGTACAAACACACGCCCCCGCGCTGCCCCTGCCCCTCCCCCCCCACGGGGCCCTGCCCCGCCTCTTCTCACCCCTTCCCTGCCCGCATTCCAACCCCTTCCCCAAAGTCCCACCCCTGCCCCGCCTCTTCTCTGTCTCCTCCCCTGAGCACGCAGCTCCCCGCTCCTCCCCACTCCCTCCTGGAAAGCGCTAAGCACCGCCAAACAGCTGTTTGGCCGCAGGAAGTGCCTGGAGGTAGGCAGAGGAGCGGGGTTGCAGCACGCTGGGCGGGAGGGGAGGAGAGGAGGCAGCAGTAGGGGAGCTTGGCGGCCACAGGAAATAACTTGGCGGGCCGCAGCAAATAACTCTGGGGGAGCGGGGGGCCCCACGGGGAGCTTGGTGGGCCGCAGCAAATAACTCCGCGGGCCACGTGGTTGAGACCCCTGCTCTAGAGACTGAGTCATGGCCTGATTACTAGGCCTGCTGGTCCCCAAGTGAACCCTACTACAGGTACTATCCCTATTTTCACAGATAAGGAACTGAGGCACAGAGAAATTTAGTAACTTGCCCAAGGGCACACAGGAAACCTGTGGCAGAGGTGGGAATTGATCCTACATCTCCTGAGTCCCAATCCAGTACCTTAACCCCAAGATCATCTTGCTTCTCTCCCATGCTATCTAGAGCATACCTGTGCATGAACTGTGACCTTCAGGAAACGGCTATACATGTTATGTTGACTGCATGCTGTAGGTTTTTAAATGAGCAGTAAGAAGGCTGATCAGTGTCTCTTTTTGAAATACCAGATGAAAACTGCCTCTTGACTTTACAGAAATTCACCGGAATCAAACCTCATTTATCCTTTTACTCTCCAGTTAACACAAACCTGACCTCTCTTTTTTGGATTCTGCAAAATAGAGTTATATCTCAATAAGAAGTTAGGGGAAGTTCCTTCTTTCTGGCTTGAACATTGATAGACTGACCAACCAGGCACAGCCACATTTGAATAACAGGTGTGGTGTGTTGTCTAAAGTTTTGGCCATCTAGTTTTTATTAAGGAGATTTACACCATAGACAAAAAAGTTAAAGCTACACCAAAGGGGATCTATAAACAGCAGTGTAATCTATCAAATGTGGGCTTTCTCCCATCCTATTCACTATGTACTACACAACATCACACTATCTAATGTGACACTTCCCAGGGTACCCAGAGCTGCAAGGCACCTCACTACCACCTGCCCTTACCATGAGAGAATCTTGTCTGTGCCTGCTGTGGATCAGCTCCCTGACTCCAACAGCCTCTGGCAACACAAGCTGCCTTCTAGGCTTCCGCAAGCCTCGTGCTCTCTGTACAGGTTAGCAACAGGTACACATCAACCCTTGAGTCCTCAGAGCATCACTCTGGAGGACTCAGATCCATTGAACATTCACCGAACTCTTAGATCCTCTTTTCCTAAGGGTATAGCACACAGCAGTTTACAAAATCCAACTCAGGATCACTAATCTGCTTAATTTACAGCACTTAGATATATTTACAGTGAAAGCAAGAATAAGTTTATTATCAAAGAACAGAGACTCAACTGACAGTAAGAATATTGGAAACAAATAGTTACATAGAAAACAAAATCATAAGACACTTTTTAGAACTTCAACTTCACTCGCAAGGCATTCCCCTATCTCCTACAGAATAGCTTACTCCAAGTCCTTTCCCCAGTATTGTCAACCAGGATGTCTGAGATTCTTCTTTCATGTTTGTCTCAAGGCACGCTACCTTTATGTATATATAAACAAACTTCTCACATATTTTTTGTATATACATCTCACAATGATTAAGATGATCAGAGGGACACAGACTTTCAGTAGAGATCTTACATGACCTCTTCTGGTAAATCCAGAAGATTCCTGTACCTCAATGTACCCTGTGCCTTCTGCCAATTGGCATCAAGAGGCCCTTGGGTCACACCTACAAATACACAGAACAGACCTCACTGAAAGCACCCAGTGTTTGTATCCTTTTGTCATCCCCTCCTACCGACCCAATGAGCCATGCTGTTCATCGAGATGGCTGTGAGCACATATGAAGAGGATACAAATGAAAGACAGTGAGAGTTTCACTACTAGCCACCTCAGACTTATTTATTATTTCTACTATTTAACTTGACAGAGAACTAATTTCACCAAAAATGTCTTACTTTGAGAAGTGGCGCTGTTGTAGCAATGGCAGCCGCTGTGGCTGCCGCGATGGTTGTAGCTGAATCTATATTGCTGTGTGCTGACCTGGTATCTTGAGCACTCTCTTTCTTTTCCGTAGATACATTTTCTAAAAGCTGTACCTTCACCTCCTTAAATACAGGAGGGTTTTGGGTTCTATAAATACAAAACATATCTTCCTGTGAATGGCATTCATGTCAATTCCTGATCAAGCATAACGTTCCCGTTCCCTCCACTCCTTCCCCATAAACTAGTCTTTCCTCAGCACTATTAGCCATTGTGAGGCTTTCCAGGGATACCCAGAGTGGTGAGGTCCCTCACCACCACCTGCCCTTAGCATGAAGATGTCTTGTCTGTGCCTGCTATGGATCAGCTCCCTGAAACCACAAGCCTCTGGCAACACAAGCTGCCTAGCAAGGCCTGCGGAGGCCTGGACTCTCTGTACAGGTTAGCAACACACACCCCAACCCACAAGCCTTCCAAATGTCCCTCTGAAGTGCTCAGCCCCTGTTTAACTGGACACTCACAGAACTCCTAGATTTGCTACCTCCAAAGGAATAGTACACACCAGGTTGTAAGAGTCAACTTAATACACAGCACTCAGATATACTTATAGTGAAAACAAGAATATGTTTATTATCAAAGAACAGAGATTCAAGCAAAAGAGTGAGAATACAGGAAACAAATGGGTTACATATAAAACAGAATCATAACATGCTTTCTACAGCCTAAGCTTAATACACAAGGCATTCCCTATCCCTTACAAGATAACTTACAGAAAGTCTTTTTCAAAGCATTTTCAGTCAGGTTGGATGAAATCCCTTCTCATAAGATAGACTCCAACAGCAACTTGTCCTCACAGAATGAAGAAATAACCTGAGGGTTCATCTGCACCCAGATATCGTTTCAGAAGTTCACTGTCCTACTCCTAAACAGGATAATTCTTGCTGGCTTTGTTTTTTCCTGCAACCTCCACAATCTATTGATTGGGATTTTGCTTGGTCTGTAAATGGGCATCCACTGAGAACCACACAATACTTAATTTGCACATGACCAGCCAGAGTGAGATAAGCATCTCTTCCCATCTCCCTGCCAGGAGTATGTGGATTATCTTTAGGGCTGTGAGTTAAGACAGGTCACTAAAAGAACATAATTTTTAGTATCTATACATAACTTCACATATTTTCTGTACATACATCTCACAATGATTATGATTTCCAGTATGACACAGACTTTCATTACAGACCTTACAGGACATTCTTTGCTGGACCAGCACGTAGATATCAGACCCAGGGGATTCCTGTAACACCTATGTACCCCTGTGCCCTTTGCCAGTTGGCATCAAGAGATCCTTGGGTCAGACCCATACAGGCATTCATGGCTTCTCCAACAATAAACTTCATTTAAAGAAAAATTACACATTTCTCCCACACAGCTGACACTGAAGAATTTTACTTAAATCTTTATTGCAACAAGATAATAAAGATTTGTTACAGAGGCACCATTTGTTAATGTTTGTAATATTAAGGGCATGGTCTGGCTATGGTATGACTGCAGCCATGACACACAATGGGGTTACACGCTGGATGTCACCTAGTTCAATTACATATGCAGTTCTAGACTGTGGTTTAGACTTGATCTTAGTCAAGCAATCTGTAACCAGGCTACAGTCCAAGTTGATGGCTGCTAGTGGCAGGGACCTTATCTCCTTATTTGTTTGTAAAATGCCTACCATCCTTTGGGCACTAAATAAATCAGAACAATTCCTGCCCCATTTTTTGTATCACTAAAGCATTATTCCAAAAAGTTTTTTAAAGCATTAAAGGGAAAAAAATGTACAAAATAGTAAAGACACTATAGGGCAAATAGACTTCAAACCAGAAAATGAGTTCTGAAAAAACAGTTCCACAAGTATAAACAAAATATTAATGGAGGAGAATAAAGAACCATTTTCCTTTTACCAATGCTAAGAGGGATCAGGGAAACCAGGAACCACATATCTTAATAGAAACTGAACAGCTGAGACACTATTAACAGCTCAAACTTACCTCTGCTTTAATACAGCGCGCAAAGCCTCTTTCTCACCAGTAGTGTACTGAGAAATAAATATATCACCGTCTGTGAAACAAGAATATAATATACGCTTTGTCAATTTAATTTTCAGGTCTCATTTTATAAAGGTAAAAACAAAGTTATTTCAGTAACATGTAGAAATTTGGTATAAAGTACGTCACAGCTGAATACACAAGCCACGTTATCTATTTTAGGGTATAAATGTTTCTTCGCAAGTAATAGCTTCAAGTTATGAAAAGACAAACATTAGGCATCATTTAACATAAGGCTAAAAAAATCTGAGTATCATTCACTACTGCATTTTAAAGATAGTCAGTGATAAGACAACCCAATGCACTTTGAAAATAACTATACATTTATTTTCTCTCACATAAAGCACTGAATAATTTGAGAATGCTGTCAAAATAATGACCGTTTTGAATGGGTGCACCACATGACATATACATTTATATATAATATAAATGGAGATATGCCAATCTCCTAGAACTGGAAGGACCTTGAAAGGTCATTGAGTCCAGTCCCCTGCCTTTACTAGCAGGACCAAGTACTGTCCCCTGACAGATTTTTGCCCCAGATCCCTAAATGGCCCCCTCAAGGATTGAACTCACAACCCTGGGTTTAGCAAGCCAATGCTCAAAACACTGAGCTATCCCTCCTCCCCATTTAAATTGTGCAAACTCTAACTGAAACTTTCAAATAAACAAAAATGAACTAAAACTGCATAGTATTAATATTAGTTTTTCCTGCACTATCATAAAGTGCATCAAAAGCTGCCACCCACCATCAAATGCTCTATAAGGTCCATTAATCAGGATTCTCCCCCATTGTGCTTCACAGAGGACCATAAATCCAATAGTCAAAAGCAAGCTGCACCAAATTTACTTAGTACAGGATCTTGAAAATTCTGATGAAGCAGCACTGCTTTCCACAGATAAACTATGTTACAATAGAACCTTGCTGATATGCATATTGCTAATCTGCACACTTTATAATGCACACACAACAGAGCAGCCTTTTACCTCCCTCTCAGCAAAGATTTAACAGAAGTTGTAGTAAGATCTTATCAATACTACTGTGCATTATTTAACAAAATACATACGTTGCACCTTGATAAGAAGGGCTTGGCCCTCCTTTGCCCCACCCTGAGGGCTGCACAGAGGGTGGATCTTTTCTTAATATACTAGGTAGTATCAGACAAGGTTAAACTGTACTTGAAAAGCAATGAACAAAGTAAATTTTGCAATGCATTAACCTTGCTCATTTTTAACTGTTTGCTTATTTATCAATTTGTGAAATTTAGTAACTCACAATGGGGTCTCCTCCTCAATAATGTTCTGAAAAGTGACAAGGTTTAAAGATGCCCTTTCTTACTCTACAAATCCGATCCTTGTATGTATTTAGTTATATCTGCTAACCTCAGTGTTTAAAAATAGGTGTGTGTGTGTGCATTCCTATTTACCCTGGTCATCAAAGAACAGTGAATCTGTGCAACTACACTGAGGGTTGGCAAAGGTTGACTGAGGTCGGAATTTGCCCCACAGTGACAATGAACAATCCAGGAAGAATCACTGACTTTCAGATTCCAGACTGAGTTTGCAAGGCTGGCAGTTAGAAAACCATCTTTATACATGTAAGCTGGGCACACAGAATCTGGAAATCGTTCATATACAACTATGGATCTTCTTTCTACCGAGACAAGGTTGGCGAGGTAATATCTTTTGTTGGACCAACTTCTGTTGGTGAGAGAGACAAGCTTCAAGTCACACAGAGCTCTTCTTCAGGTGTGGGAAAGGAACTCTGAGCATCTCAGTTAAATGCATGGTGAAACAGATTGTTTAGCATAAGTAGTTAGAACATATTCTAAGGAACCGTTCAAGATAGAGTGGCCCGTTAACATCTCTGCACTCATAGGACAAAAAGAGGGGTTTAGAGTGGGTTACAGCTTGTTGTAATAAGTCATAAATCCAGTCTCTGTTCAGTCCATGAGTTTCAGTTTCTAGCAGAGTAATGAATTTAAGTTCCCAAGCTCGTCTTTTGAAAGTGTGCAGGTTTCCTTTGAGGATGAGGACTGATAGGTCAGATATAGAGTGACTGCCTTATGAAAAGCTATGATGCTTGGAGTACCTTTCCCAGACCTGAAGTTAGGGTGACTAGACAGCAAGTGTGAAAAATTGGGACAGGGGTTGGGGGGGTAATAGGAGCCTATATAAGAAAAAGACCCAAAAATCGGAACTGTGCCTATAAAATCGGGACATCTGGTCACCCTACCTGAAGTAGAGCTCTCTGTGGCTCGAAAGCTTGTTTCTCTCACCAACAAAAGTTGGTGCAACAAAAGATATTACCTCACTCACCTTGTTTCTAATATCCTGGGACCAACATGGCTGCAACTACACTCCATACTCCTTTTTACAGTTGTTTTACAGCCTACAGAGTAGAACTATACTTCAAAAATCGGCATCTCTGATTTAAATGAGAGATTAGGATTGGGGAAAATATTTAGATTTTATTAATTTAAACTCATTTTTTTCAACATGGAAACTGAGTTTTAAATTATTCACTTTTATACAACCAATATAAACTACAGGAATCTAACAGTTATCCCTATACACAGGGATATCATGGAGACAGAGAAGTTCAAGAATGGAGGTATTCTCACAAGGAACCTCAGGATTTACAAATTTATTTTAAAGATGCATATAGGAAAGGGGCAAAAGCATTATTTAACCCAATAGAATTCATAGCAGTAACTCTCAAAAGAATCAAACACATTTTGAAAGAAACTAAGAAAAACTATTAGAGGAAAATAATAATTTATCATAAAATGAAGTGAAGTAAACATCTTAGCAATTTACTACAGGACCATTACCTGACCACATGGCACTTCAGTTTAAGATTACACAACCTACCCCCCTCCAAATTGCACCTAACGCACCAAATTCCCAAAAGAAGGAATCTCTCATAAACAACTTGTTTTGTTGTAAGTAAGTAGGTTCCCATAGCAACAATCCAACCCTTGCACCATTCCTTAAAGGGGCTGTACTTTATTTAGTTGTCAAACTTAAGAGAGAGAACACACACACACAATCTTCTTTTAAATAGATTTCAGGCCAGAAGAGACTATTATAATCATCAAGCCCAGTGGTCCCCAAACTTTTCAAAGCTGCAATTCCCCTTTACCCCATCTCCCCCTCTCCTTCCCCACAAGCTGGGGCCAGGATCTGAGGGCGGACAGGAGTAAGAGAGCCAAGGCTGGGGCCGCAGCTGGGCTGGGTCTGGGCTGGAATGGAGCCATATCCAGGGGCCGAGGCTGGGTGCGGGTCCAGGGCTGGGAGCAGGGCCGAAGCTGGGTGCAGGGCTGGGAGCGGAAGCCGCAGTCGGGGTGGAGATGGGGGTCAGGAGCCAGGACTGCGGCTGGGGGCAGGGCCAGGAGTGGGGCTGAGTGGTACTCCCTCCCTGCCCCTGATGAGGGCTGGCCCAGACCCAACCACACCCCCTCAAATGTTCCTCCAGGGGACACGCCCCTGTTTGGGGGCCTCTAATCTAGCCTACAGGTTACTCCTGCGTAACACAGGCTATAGAATTTCATCCCCTAAGTCAGTATTTTTAGAATTACATCCATATTATGAGACCTTTAAAAGATTTTCCTTCATGATATTCAAAGAACTCAGAAAGAAGTCTTGTATGTCTGGGCAGTTAGCTTCAGCACCATCATTTTAAGTATTATCAGGATAACTGTGTTTTCAATTATTTCTTTCCCCCCTCAACAAATATTAATTTAAAAACCTCACAGAAAGCAAAGCCACTGCCAATGCTCAGGGAAGAGACTATAATTACGTCTTTAACAGTTAAAAATTTTACACAAAACACAGGGGTTTTTTTTAGTGTAGATATTCCATATTATATGTAATTAAAAGGTGAGAGAGAAATATTAAATAGATTTCTTTGCCTATATTAACATCTAATTATTAAAGCTAAAAGAGCTTAAAAATGTAGTTTACTTTTTGGTTATAAACTCCTTTCATGTTCAATGCATCACTTAGTAAAATGCTGCAAAAATTATAGATGAATAACTTTTTTTTAAAATAGCTTTTTTAGAATTGAAAAAAAATTCATAGAATGTAAGGCTAGCATGGACCATTGTGATAGTCTAGTCCAGCAGTGTCCAATACATTCGCCACTAGCCACATGTGGCAAACAGGCTATTGAACTGTGGCTAATGCATAAGCAATGCATTGGTGTATTGAAGACAACAGTACTGGAAGACAGGTTGCGTGCTTTGATATACAGCTTCGTAACATGGCTAGGATATAGTAATTTTGTGTTAGTAGTACCTATTAATATATTTTTTGGTAATATCTACTTATTTTTTCTATTTGAAATGTCGTTTGTAGTATGTTTTTTAATCCTTTTTTATAATGTAGCGAATACGAAAAATTCAAAACCACAAGTGTGGCTAGCATCAAATTTCTATTGGACACCACTGGTGTAGTCTGTCCTCCAGTGTAGCTTGGCTATAGGAATTATCTGAATTAATTCCTGTTTGAACTAGAGCATATCTTTACCTTTATTTAAAAGTTTCCAATGATGGAGGATCAACCAAAGCCCTTAGTAAGTTGTTCCAATGGTTAATTACCCTCACTGTTAGAAATGTATTTCTTATTTACAATGTGAATTTGTCTAGCTTCAACTCCCAGTGATTGGATTGTGTTTATAACTCTGTTTGTTAGATTGAAGAGCCTTCTTTATCAAGTTTCTTTTCCCCATGTAGGTACTTACGGACTGTGATCAAGTCACCCATAACCTTCTCTTTAAGCTAAACAGACTGAGCTCCTTGAGTCTATATCACTACAAGGCATGTTTTCTAATCCTTTAATCATTCTCATGGTTCTTCTCTAAACCCTCTCCAATTTATCAACACCCTTCTTGAATTGCACACACCAGAACTGGACACAAGATTCCAGTAGTGCTTGCACTAATGCCAAATACACAGAGGTAATATAACTTCTCTATTCCTAGTGCATTAGCACTTCTAGCCACAGCACTGTACAGGAAGCTTACGTTGAGCTGGTTATCCATCATGACCCCCAAGTCTTTTTCAGAATCACTGCTTCTCAGGATACAGTCCCCATCCTAAGCATGACATTTGGCCATTCTTAAATACAGATTGTTTACCTGAGTCCTGCTTACCAAGCAATTCAGTTAGCTCAGTATCAGTGATCTCTCCGCCTCATTATTCACCACTTCCCCAATCTCTGTCATCTGCAAACTTTATGGGTAATGATTGTTTTCTTCCAGCTTATTGATAAAAATATTTAACAGCGTAAGGCCAAGACCTAAGTTCCCTGTAAGCTGCGTGGTCGCGCAGCAGGCTCTCAAGGGCCATGCTGGCGGGGAGAGAAGCCCCGCCCCTGGCCCCGACGGGGAGAGGAGTCCCTCCCCCAGCCCAGACCCACCGGAGCTGCAGCGAGAGGAGCCCCTCCCCCTGGCTCCGCCAGAGCTGCCAGGGAGAGGAGCCTCTACCCTGGCCCTGCCCCAGCCCACCGGAGCTGCCAGGGAGAGAAGCCCCTCCCCCAGCGTGGCCCATCCCCGCCCTGCTGAAGCTGCTGCGGATGGGGAGAGGCACCTCTAACCCAGCCCCAAGCTGCTGCGGTGAGAGAGGGCTGGGGGGAGTCCTCTCTCCCTGCTGTAGCCCCGGGGCAGCCTGCACCCCAAACCCCTCATCTCTGGCCCCACCCCAGAGCCCACACCCCCACCCCGAGCCCTCACCCCCACACCCCAACCCTCTGCCCCGGCCCTGAGCCCCCTCCTTCACCCTGAATCCCTCATCCCCAGCCATCTGCTCTATGATAATTCCCTGTTTACAATTATGTTTTGAGACCTATCAGTTAGCCAGTTTTTAAACCATTTAATGGGACATGTTGATTTTGTATTGTTTTAATTTCTTAATCAATATGTTGTGCAATACCAAGTCAAATGCCTTTCAGAAGTCTATTACATCCACACTATTACCCTTAACAACCAAACTTGAAATATCATCAAAAAAGATGAAACTGCAATGTTAGAGTCTTTTAAATATTAATTTTTAAAAAATATATAATTTAGGGGCCAAATCTGACCAGTTTAATTAAAATACAAATCCCATTTTCAAAAAGCTGATTCCAAACAAATCTCATTTTTAAAAGATATCGTTTTTCCTAGAAATTGGTTGCGTGCAAAAATCTGCACACTCACTGCAGCAATTACTGACCGCATGCTAACATCACCAACAAGCTCTTCAAAACAAAAATTGCAAGCTCTTGAATATTCTACTAAAAGGCACGCATCACTTCAGTAGTAGGAGGCTGCCAAGATTTCTGGCAATGCAGTTTAGTACTCTACTGGAAAGTGCTCGGATACTAGAGTGATGACCATAGTGTACGACCTCGTATGGTAAAGTACAGAATGAAATAGAATAGAACTCCCACTGTTAAAAAAAACCAAGGATTTAAGTTATCTTCATTTTACTAGTGAAACTCATGAACTGCAACATCTTGACTAAATTTTTATACTGAAGGAAAAGATATGAAACAAACATATTTTATAGCTATTTTCCAAAATAGCTCTTTTCTTAATGATTATAGAAGTCTGATATTTTGCCTTACCTTCTGGTCTATTTCCATCTTCCATTACTTGCAAAGGAACTCCTTTTACTGCAGCTTCCTTAGAATAATCCTTTAGAGGTACGTGTGGGGGAACACAAACATTAACAACATGTATCAAGAAGAATTTATTTTTAAATTGTTTATTTTTTTATATATTTTATATATAGAGAGAGTTCAAAATACAAAAGAAATATAGTATGCAATTATAAATCAGTAAAGTATGTCTCATTTTGTATAAGCACCCAAAAGTTTCAGAAATAGACACAGCTGCTGAACATGTGGGCATAAAGACCTCCACATTGGAGTAATACAAGTTGCTGTTCAGAGACCTACTATCTGTACCCTCTAGAATAATAATGATTGTGATATTTTTCTGGACAGTAATGCATCTAGACTAAAAATAAGAAGTAATCTCAATATTAAGGTGTTTATTTTGCACATTGGTGGCCAAAGGATTTTATACAAATAACTCAATGGTGAGGTAAATTACATATGTGCTTATCTTAACATGTGCAAGCAATCCCAATTAATTCATCATAACTACTCATGCACATAAAGTTAAACATATATGTAAGTGATTGCAGGACTGGTGCCATATAATGGAATTTATTTCACCGAGATAAACCTTAAATAATCATGCTCTACTAGCTGGGTTGGGGAAATAAAAATCCACCACCTTACCCTAAACTTTGATGTGGGTCAGACGACCAGTACTCTACAGTAGTGGTTTTCAAACTTTATTCCTTTGCAGACCCCTAAAAACTCAAATGGAGGCATGGGCCCCTTTAGAAATTCAAACTGTTGTACTCTAAGTCTTAGACTGAAAACTGACTGAACAGAATTCAACTATAAATGTTGTACGTGCATGGCACGGCGTTTGACACAATGTGAGAAACGGTGGTAAATGTGGGCTTCTATGGTAACGAAAATACTTCGTTTTGACCTGTAGGTGGGAGTATTCACATACTTTTGATAGATCAGAAAAATGGAATGCCTTTTCTGGGATCTGAAACTTTATTTTCATAGTCACCTTTCGCAGATCCTGAGACATAGTCTGCAAGCCCTCAGTGATCTGCAGACCACAGGTTGAAAACCACTGCTCTACAGTCACTACTTCAGCCTATGAGTAAGACTAATAGCTACAGGTCCTATTTGCCACTACTCAACTGTCACTGGATCTACTCTGAGTCATACAGAAACCCATTTGCAGTCCCTTCACACCACAGGAGACAGGAGAATTTTATCCTAACACATGGCCATGTACAATGGATTTGCTAACAACAGATCTCAACAAATACAGACTACAGAAAATATAGCAAATATAAAAGGAGAAACTAATTGAGCTAGGAAGGGTCACATCAAAATATTAAAGAAATTTAAGTAGATTGATATGAACTAATGTCTATTTAAATGAATGATGACAGGAAGCAAAAAAAAAACCCCTATAATCATAATATTAAAGGTCTTCAGGAAATCATATTGATTTGTGCTATTCAAGGAGCAGAAATTTCATAGGAAGAATTACAGTATAATTTGAAAAAACAATTGCTATAGGTGGAACATAAGAAAATGATGCATGCATACTCACTATATACTAGCTAGGTTAAGAAAATATAAAGGCTCTGATCCTGCAAAGACTTATGCATGTGCATTGACTTCAATACTTCCAGTGCATAAAGTTAAGCATGTGCAGAAGTCTTCACAGGAACAGGGCTGAAGTCAGATAAGCCTCTCGGAAAGAGAAGTTTGCTGATCTACTAAAATTTGGATCATACATATATATATATATATATATATATATATAAAACCTTTTGAGATGGAAGCATGGCATACACTTCAGGATTGTAGGATCAGGAATAGAACAGTAACTCTTCTTACCTTCTGTGATAATAACGTGGGTTCTAAATCATTTTCTACTGAAAGAAGATGTTCTGAACTTCTTTCAGCCAACATACTTCGGACAGCTAAAATAAGAGACTTTACTATAGTTATGCATATGTAGTTTGTACATTTGTGACAGGTATAACTAGTCTGTCCCACATCTTAGTCATTTCTACATCTGTACCTTTAACAATCTAAACTAAAAAAAAAATGACTTTCATTGCACAAATGAGCTCAGAGTGTCAACCTGGAACTGGCATATTAATGAACAATGCCTGAGATGCAACATAAACCTGTTTGACACACAAGAGAAACTTGCTGAAAGTGAGAATCGCAAATGATGCAATGACAACTCTGGATCAAATTCAGTATGAAATCAACATAAATTAATGGGGTAATGCATTCTGATGCCCGTTAACAAAGATAACATCTTGTAAAGTTTGTGATCCTTTGATCAACAATGAAAACTTTATTTTCTAAGGAGACAAGAGGCACACTCTAGCCCAGTAAATTCATGGCACAGTACATGTCAACTTTAGCTATTTTAAATGAACCCATCACTGTAGTTTCTAGGTGATAGGGAATAAGATATAGCTTTAGCTGCTAGACATCTAAGATATACTTGAAATGTAGGGAGAAACACTGTTAAAGGGATGTCATCAACTTAAAAAAAATTCAATTTCAAACCTGAAAATGCTTTACTTACTATTGTAGCAAGCACCAAAAATTACTAGAACTTAAAGATTAAAGGAAATAATATGTTATGTTTTTTCAGTTTACTTGTATATTTGTCAGTTTCACTGTTTCATCTGTATAAGTAGTTAATTGGGTTCAGCTGTTTGTGTGGGTCTTTCACAAAGCAACACCACAGGAAAAATAAACTGCAAAAATCTCATTTTAATATTGTAATCACAGTAATTACCAGGGACAGTCAGGGGCAGCTGTTGGATCTGAAATTCTTTTTAAACAGTTTAAAACAAAAAACAAAAAAAACCCGACTACCTTTCAAGTTAAATGTGTCCCTCTATACATGCAAATATTGTGTAACCAAAACAAAGGGGTCACTGGAATTACCTTTTCTGAAATATCCATACAAAGCATTTAATATTTAACATCTTTTCATGACTGTCTTCTCTACTCTAAACTGCCAATAAATATTTCTTTCTAATCTCAGTAGGTTTTGGTCATCATACATTGAGAAATCTATCAGTTCCGGCTCTCAGAGCAAATTAATCTATCATTTTAAAGATACAGAAAGCTGCAAGTGCATGAAAAGGCCTGTGATCTTTCCTTCAGTACAGTGCTACCAAAGGACCTGCAATACCTTCGTATAGGTACAAAGAGGCTATAACGACCAAAAGGTACAAGACACAGAAAATCCTTCCTTCTAATTCATCATAATGAACAGCCAATGGTAAATTTATCAGCATAATGAATGTACTACACAGAATTTGGAGCAATATTTAAGAAGTGTGTGAAGTTTGGGGACATTTTGTACAGAGTTAGAATAACATTCTAAAATATTTTACATAAAACATGTTAAAAACAAAATAGTATTTCACAAAACTGGCTAAATGGCATCTAGTCAATTAGAAAACAAAAAAAAAAGTATAACCAATTCATATAATCTTTACAGACAACTTTCTTAATATAAATACACCCATAAGTGACATGCTGGAAAAAGGATCTGGCTAGACAAATTACCCCCGAGAAATGGGGTTTGATCACATACCCTGTGTAATGCTGCTGGAGGTAGTGACAGTTGATCTGTTCGGTAGAGGTTTGTTTGCTGACAGGGCTGGAGGAATATAGGATGTTTTGTCTTTAATCAAAGCTGCATCATCTGCCTGGTAGGGAGAAGCCACTTCACGAAGTTTCTTTACTGAAATTTTAACTTTTTTTCTACTGCAGTCAGTAACTGCTGTCCAAGTGCCAGTGGGTTTTTCTTGTGTGTGGAGGCTGGTGGAGCGGATAAGCACGTCGCTGGCAGTGAAGCTAGCCATAGAGTCCTGGCTGACACTAGAATTACTTTCCACCTCCATGAAGAGCTCACAATGCCGTTTTCAACATTCACAACCAACCTAGTAATGGGGTTTAATAACATTATTAACAAACTAAAAGGGGCAGTTTATTAATGCTCATGAATTGATTATGGACAGGGGCACCCACATCACAATAACCTAGGAGTAAAGAAATAAAAGCGGGGGTGGGGGGGGGGAGTGAATGGGGTTTACAAAGTAGTCAGATTCCAGCAAATTATCCCTGGATCTCAGCCAACATAAAACCAGTCACCTCCTCCCTCTCAGACCCTGCCCCTTCTATTGTAAAACGATGAGGGCTATCTACCCTGAATAGTCGAATGGGCCTAACGCCACAGTATTTCGGTACCGCGTAGGGTGACCAGATGTCCTGAGTTTATGGGGACAGTCCCGATTTTTGGGTCTTTTTCTTATATAGGCTCCTATTACCCCCCACCCCATGTCCTGATTTTTCACACTTGCTGTCTGGTCACCCTAGTACCACGTAGGGCCCACCTAGCCAGCATCAGTGCTAAAGCGAGGATAGGGTGTAACGACAATTGGGATGCAGGACCCCCCCCACCCCACAGCAGGGCGCAGGCTCCCTCCCCTGCCCCCCGTCCCCTCCCGCAGGGCTCAGGGCGCACGACTCCCTCCCCCACCCCCGGGAGTACTGGGGCCCCACACACCACCACCTTGGGGTGCAGGGTGCCCTCGCCCCCTTTTCTCCGGAAGCTGCAGCACACCCTCATTCAAACCCTTCCCAGCAGCCACCGGAAATGCTAGTTACCATGGTAACAAGGCCAGCGACTCCCGCCGCTTCCAGCCCAGCGGCGGCCAGCCCGCCCAATCCTTTCCCGGGGAGCACCGCGCACGCGCTTGCCACTGCAGGCTTTCGGGACCGGAACGCCCCAGAATCAATACGCATGCGTAGGGGGAAGGGGATCCGCTCTTGCGCGCGAGATGCCGCATCTCCAGGGCGCGTGCGTAAATCCGCCTCTCACGGGAAGGCCGTTCGCTAGAGCAGCGCGGTCCCCCTTCTTTACTGTCCGGGTGGAACAAATACGCGGTAAAACCAACCGCTCCCCGATATAATGCTGTAATAGCCGCCGATGGTTCAGCTCTCTACCCTGGGAACATCGTGTTCCCGTACGGCTCTCCCCGCCGTACTGTGTGGGCTCCCCAGGCACTTCCGGGACATGGGGGACACTTTACAATGCTACACCATCCTGCTCCGCGGGCCAAGGTAAATCTATCAGCGGCTCCCTCTGTGCCGATTCGTCTCCGCGCGGAGGGCGGGGGGGAAAAAACGTGGCGAATCTGCGGGACGGAAGGAGGAGTTGAGGCTGCCGGTTCCCCCACGTGTTGAGAGGCGCCGGGCGCGGAGAGGGTGAGTAGGGGAGCGGGACTCCTGGTTTCCATCCCTGGCCCTGTGTGTGTGACGGGGTGGGAGCCCGTGCCTCAGTTTCCCCTGAGTGGTGGGGCGGTGGTGCTGGGGGCAATGTCGGGGCGGGGCTCAGGGCGCTGCCGGGCTCGCTCTCTGTCGCCCCCTCCTCACGCGTTCCTGGCACCAGGCGGAGGCTCGGGCTCTCGGCTGAGACTCCCAGGCTGTGACCTTCGTTCTCCCCGTGTGGCCGCAGCCGGGGTGTACGGCTCATGGCTACTCATGTCACCGAGGGAACAGCCTGGCGGGCCAGGGGGTCGGGCTCTGGCAGAAACTTTCAGAGGCGATTAGATTTTTCTGCCAGCAAAGGGAGACGCCACAAAGCCTCCATAGAGACCGCGAGAGACTTTGCTGTCGCCAGAAATTTTACGTGGCAGGTGCTACAGGAGCGATCGAAAACCCTCAAATAGACTTAGCATTTTGAAGAATTGCTGTCATGGTGGTCATAGAGTTTAAGGCCAGAAGGGACCACTCCATCATTTAGCCTGACCTCCTATATATCATAGGCCACCAACAACACCCACACACTAAACTCAACAACCAAAATTAGACCAAAGTATTACCACCAAGTGGAGACTAGACTCTCCTTTTCCAGAGGCCAAGGATAGGAGGGACCCTGGTGCACCAGGGCTTTGAGGCCCCCACAGTAGCGTGGAAATAAATGAGAGATCCCAAGGTAGGTGTAGAAGTGTAAGAGCTTTGTGATAATTTACTATCAAGGTCATGTACTCCAAGGCCAAAAGGGACCACTGTGATCATCTAGTCTGACTTCCTTTATAACTACATCCCAGAGACCTTCTCCAAAATACAGTCGTTATCTCATGGTTATTTACTTTTATGGTACATTTTAATAATTTCCTAAAGAATTATGTACATCATTCTGTATGTCAGGAGTGAGTGGGTGAGGGTCTGTGGCCTGCAATGTGAAGGAGATCAGACTAGAAGATGATCATGATGGTCCCTTCTGACCTTAAAGTCTATGAGTCTGTGTCTGTGATAATGTGTGTTTAATTTTAGGGAATTGGGTAAAAACAACCTAAGTAAAAAAAAAAGAAGGAAAATGTTTTCACTTACATTTGAGAATTTTGCTGTCTCCTTTCACTAAATAAAACATTCAGATTGTAATTCATAGAGCTCTTAGATTGGCTACTTTAGGAAGAATATGTCAACCCTTAAATATCTATAGCAACAGAACGAGGAGTACTTGTGGCACCTTAGAGACTAACACATTTATTTGGGCATAAGCTTTCGTGGGCTAAACCCCACTTCATCAGATGCATGGAGTGGAAAATACAGTAGGAAGATATAGATATATCACACACACACAAAGAGAACATGAAAAGATGGGGGTTGCCATACCAACCCGCAACGCCTTGCATAACTCGGAATTTGTGTAAGTCGGAGACGATCTCCGACCATTATGCAAAAAACACCCCACCCTTCTATTTTTAGTTTACGGAGCTTTTTCCGTAAGCGCAGATTTGCGTAACTCGGATTTCCGTAAGTCGGGGAGCGTCTGTATCACATTGGTAGATGTGCAGGTGATTTGTCCTTTATTGATTTGTCTCATTAGAGTTGGTATGGCAACCCCCATCTTTTCATGTTCTCTGTATATATATAGATTTTCCTACTGTATTTTCCACTCTGTGCATCTGATGAAGTGGGTTTTAGCCTATTAAAGCTTAGGCCAAAATAAATTTGTTAGTCTCTAAGGTGCCACAAGTACTCCTCGTTGTTTTTGCTGATACAGACTAACGCGGCTACCACTCTGAAATCTATCGCAATAGACTATCTCAGATATTAAATCTCTACTTGACCAGGCCCTGGTATGGCTTCATACTGCTGTTCTCACTAATATCTAGCTCTTACATTGTGATTTTCATCCATACATCTCAAAGCACAAAGGAGGTCAGAATATTTTTGTTCCTGTTTTACAGACAGGGAAACTCAGGGAAACAGGGATGTAAAATGATTTGCCCAAGACCACCCAGCAATGTAGTGGCAGAGCTGAAAATAGAACCCAGGTTTTCTGAGTCTAAGTCCTGTGCTTTATCCACTAGGCCATGAAGATTCTCAGTACAATACTTTAAGTATGGATTTTCATAAATTGTGTTATCAGTGCTCTTTGCATCTTCACAACTCTTATTTACAATTATCGTTTAGGCACTACACAATTACAACCAGTTTTTGTAACCAGTTTGTAACATACTTTCATGAGACTCGTTTACAACAAATATGGAGGAGATGCATCCATGCAGCAGCTTTTTTCCACAATGCAGCCATGTATCAATATATTTTTTATGTTCAGACCACACTACTTAACTGTTATCCCTTCTGGAGAAATCTGGGCATCTAGTGTATTAGCACTATGGTATCTGAGGGCATAAAAAAGATGTTACTAATATAATCAGCTCAAGTTAGGAAGCAAAAAAGTAATGTGCGTTCACTGATCAATACTTGTTACTCTTCAACAAGAAGCATATTATTGCATTTGAAGGAGATGCAGGGTTCAGCGGGATGAAAAAATAGTCTGTCTGAAGAACGTAAGTTATGAGGAAAAGTTAATCTGTTGGATTTATTCTCGATGCAAGAGAAGAGACTTCAAGGTGACCTGAGACATGCTTTCAAAATTCATAAAAGGGATTGATATATTTGATATTACCCTGGTAAGAGATTCAGAAACGAAAGGATGCAATTTCAAAACTAGGAACAAATAGGGAATTCCAGGCAGAACAACTACTTTACACAAAAGATAATAAATGTGTGGAATAACTAATTGGGAATGGGATGGGGAAAAAAGGGCCAAATTCAGACACCTTTCACCAGTCTGCACAGACTTCATTGCCATTTTATCCACTTGTATCAGAACACAGTGAAATATCAGGAAGAAGGGATTAAGATAAATCTGCCTTACCTGAAGCCTTTCCACCTAGGGCTGTGACCTCGTCAGATCACCAGATAAGGGGGGTCAGGCCTGGTCAATACTTTGATTGGAGACCACCCAAGGGAAAAAGCAGAGAAGCTGTTTCATTTTTTAAAATGACATTGAGTATGCTCAGAATTTGTTCAGGATGTTTCTAATAGATCTCTAACATTCAGCCTCACTAAGCCAAATTCAACTCTGAACTTACTGAACTCAGTGGAAGAAAGGTCCATTAAGGAGCTGTGCGTGCTTGCTTCAGGGCTGAATCTCGCCCACTGACCTTGTGCACTGGATTGTAATTCATGATACATGCAATGTCTGAGTATAATTGGTGAATTATTTAGAATAAAAATATTGTATGCATGGTAACTACATGAAGAGCATGACAAAAGTTTGAAATAAAACAATACTAAGTAATTCAAAGGTACGGATGACGTGTGCCCTGACTCTCAAGCACAAGAGGGAGCTCCAAAGCTGTTTCTTTGAAGTGTTAGTTGGGCCTACTGTTGGAAGACCTAAAGTACACCAACATTTAACAGAATTTCCTGAGTCTTGTGTTGTCACAGCCTTGGTTTAATTTTAGTGTGAATTACTCTGTGTCCTAGTGGTTTTCTGTGTAGTTGTACTTTGATTAGGTTCAATAAAAGCATTTCTGAAGCTCTACCTCAACGGATTAAAAACAAATTCTTAAATTCAGCTCCAGCATGACAACTCTTAATTGCATGATCCTTACTTCCCAGACTGTCCAATTTTAACACACTTCTGTGATTTGACACTCTTCTTCTCACCTGTCTTCCCCTCCATGAAAAATATATACACTTACAATGAACCCTCTCCTCTCCTCGCAGTGGGCCAGTTACAGAAGTGTTACTGATGAACCTAAAGGTACTATGTTGTAGTTCCAGGGGTAACCTAAATTCAGGTAATGGTTGGAGCTTTCTCTAATGCTGGACCTTCAGAATAAGCCATGATTATGTAGTCTGTCAATAAAACTGTTATTTGGCTTCATACAGAAGAATACACTAGCCAGGGTGTCCATCCAGCTCCCAGTGATGTCAAATCTCTAGATTAGGTGATGGCCACTGATGCTGATTATCTTGGTGAAGAATTAGCCTCCTCATGACACTGTAAATTTCTGCACATTTCACATATAACAGCTCACATCCATCAGCACTGCCGGGATTTTAGCCACACAATCCCAGTCTTAAAGTAATAAGAATCAAATGTTCCAGCCAAGTAAATTGCTCGGAACAGTTGTGCTCAGGAGCCAGTGCCTCCTAAAGGCTGTAAATACAGCTGGGAAAATCGCATTCCCACGCTTGTGAAATTTTAGAGAAGTTCTGACAACTGTGTGCTTGCTGCTGCTCCCATGCCATGGAAACAGAGAAATGATTGGCTCGGCTCTGCCTGGGAAGCTTTAACCTAATCACTGTTTTTATAAAAAGAAAGCAGGTTTCTTAAAGCTATGATTACCTGGAGATCAGCTGTTTCCATGACAATGGGAGTGGCAGCCCACAGAAGGGAACTTTAGAACATTTTTCAGTTTCTAAAGCAAAGCTGGAGAGGTTGGGAATGCCATGTGTACAGGCATTAGGATCTAACAGGCTCAAGGTCTGTTACCTTTGGAAAGGGGATCATGGGGGAAGGAAAGCTTTTACCCTTAACAGTAAAAAACTTTAACTCTCAACTATTTTTGTTCTTACACTTAAAAAAACCCCTGAAAATGGCTTTTGATATATTGAAAATGTTAGTAGCAACTGTGTAGCATTTTAACAAGTGATAATATCCTAGGTATTTGCACGTCCCTGGTGGTCCGTGGCACTCGGGGCATGCTGCTGTATAGTCTAACCATATGCAGCCTTGTGTGTAGTTGTTTATATATTGGCTATCTGCCTTCCCCTGAGGTGACTCATTAAAAAACGCAGCACCTAATTTTGAAGTCATGTTTAGCCCAAAGCAGTCCTCTACCATATGGAAGCTGGACTAGTACAAGAGTTACACCTGACACATTTTCAGAGCTTTCAGCTGCCACTTAAGAAGTTTAGCCATTACTGCCGTGATTAACACTTCAGACAGATTCTAAAATTCAGGTAGAAATGGCGTGTTTTATCATCCTTCCTTTAGTCTCAAAGACCAGATGTGACCAACAACTAGAACCAGATATGATGTATAAAGTAAACATACCTTAATATACCAGACAGCATATTTTGGAGGTATAAGGCCAACTAGGAGTCACGACCACTGAAGATGTGCAGTAGAGCCATATTAATGTAGTGCCCATGGTATGGAAGGCATAAAAGTAAGGGCAACAGATTTGTGCTTCAAAGACATTTACAGTCAGACAGTGCTGTTGTGTTAAATTCTAACGGAAAGTTATTTCTCAAGTACAGCTGCAAAGGTTTTCTGGAACTTCAGTTTACTAAATCATCAGTTTTAATCTCATTAAATTAGTGACAAAATGGCAGGCCATCAGGTCTGATTAAATAAAAAAGATGAACAGAATATAAAATGTGAGGAAGAGGCAGTGCTGGGAGTTGAGGCCATTAGCTTTTTGTGCCCTGGTGGGGAGACAGGAGTTTCTGTTTCTCGGTGGGGTTTTAACACTCACTGATAATGAGCTACCTTGGTTTTGACTTTACTAGGCTGAAGGTGGCTCCAAATATATACCTTTTACCCTCCACCCCCAGGCACGTGCTTTTGATAAAGCTCAGTTTGGCGTTGCTCATTGTTAAGCAGCTAGCTTTTAGGTGATATGCCATGATCGATTTTTAGATTTGCACTCTTTAAACTTGTGCTCGGCTAGACAGTTGCACTCATTCCTATCTGATGCAGATATCAACATCTATGTTTGTGTGCTTTAAACACCCCTACCTAATGATCAGATTTAAGCTCCTGTAGAACACAGTCCACTTTCTTAGTGAAGTTTTACATATAGAACATATTACATTCGTACTAGCTTCTAATGGGTTTTCAGGTGCAAGTCAAGGTTCTAATCTATAGAGCCCTTTGGCTTGGTTTCTTGGTATCTGAGAGTGCTTCTTCTCCCATGCTCAACACTGACAGCTGAGATCTACTCAGACACTTGAGCTAACAGTTCTCAGGTTTGTATGTTGGGGGCCTGGGGTAGGATGTTCTCAGTGGAGAGCCTTTGACCCTGGAATTCACTTTCCTTTTCTTTCTTCCCATCACCAAACCAGCCTTGATATGACCGATCCAGAGGCCTCATCTGCAGTTAAAGTTTTGCCACTTTCACTAGTTTAAAGGGGCAAAACCCCTCTAGTGTAGATGCAACTGTACCAGGAACAAGCATAAGCTATACCAATAAAAAACACCTAGTATAGCTGCATCTCCACTAGGGCTTTTACTGGCACAGCTATGTTGGCAAAGCTTCTAAGCACAGACCACCTCAGTCTGTTGATGTTAAGACGTGCTGCAAAGTTCATCTGTTTACTTGATCCCTGTCAGAAGAGGTGTGAGTGGAGAGGATTTAGTGAGAACTTTGTGTGTGTGATTTGCTTATAGTGTTAGTGCATTTGATTTTTCAATTTTTAATGTTAATTTCACCAAGGGATAGCAGTGAGCCTCAGGCAATGTGTAAATTGGGGGAAGGAAGGCAACAGTTTTTTCAGTATACATAGATTTATCGATTCCAAGGCCAGAAGGGACCATTGTGTTGTACAGGAAGCCAGACTAGTTGATAGGCCGTAGAACTTCCCTAAAATAATTCCAAGAGCATATTTAGAAAAACATCCAATCTTGATTTAAAAGTTGCCAGTGATGGAGAATCCACCATGTCCCTTGGTAAACTGTTTGAATGGTTAATTACCCTCACTGTTGAAAATTTACACTGTGTTTTCCAGTCTCAATTTGTCTAGCTTCAACTTGCAACCAGTGGATCGTGTTAGACCTTTCTTTGCAGGATTGAAGAGTCCATTGTCAATATTTGTCCCCCATGTAGGTATTTAGAGACTGATAAGACTCTTAATCTTCTCTTTACGTTAAATAGGTTGAGCTCCTTGAGTCCATTACAAGGCATGTTTACTAATCCTTTAATGATTCTTGTGGCTCTTCTGTGAACCCTCTCCAATTTATCAACATCCTTCTTGAACTGCAGACACCAGAACTATTCTCTCCTAGAAAGTCTCAAGACTTAACTTTTTTACCCCACTGTATAACGAATGTCTTTGTCTTTGAAGATGCCTTCTTAAATTCTTTCTTCTTAGACTCCATTAGTGTTCATACTTTCACTTTTCCTCACCTGTTGTTCATTTCCTTTTTAATGCAATTTTTATTTCTTCTTCATAATCCCTTATATTTAACTCACTAGGTTCACTGGCAGAAGTATTTGTAGTTTTACTGTTTTTCTAATGACTAAAACAATAGATGTTTTAAAAACACGAACTGGTTTCTAAGAGGTGATGGGGCGGAATTAATGTAATCAATTTAGAATACTATAGAGTGCTGTTTTTTTTATCCAAGTGTTGCTGTAACTGAAAGGTAACTAGAGGTCTTTTTTCCCCCTTTTTCCCTTCCAGTTTTACTTTGTGTATCTGACAGCTCTTTACTTGTAGCTAGTTTTGCTGTTTTCTCTATAATGTGTTTCACCTGTTTGGATCTTTCAAATAATGGAGAAGAGCAACATTAAAGAAGCAGAAAAATGTAATTACAAAAACTGGCAGGGGACTTTAAAAGGTGTGCTATCTGACCCTATGTTGAACTTTTTTTTTTTTAAACTGACTACATTTCAACTTGATAGCTTCCATTTAAATGGATACTGTCAATGAGAATCATGTCACTCACTCATTAAGGAGTTATTTGTAATAGGTAAGGAATTAAATTATTAAAACGACTCTTCCATTATAGCCATTGCACGGGGCTGCTAAAAAAAACCCCAAACCAACAAACTATTTCTATTGGAACTTTACAAATCATAGCATCGTTTCTATTGGTTTTAGATTTTATAAAACTTTATTTCTATAAGATGTAAAATTTGAGCCAAGTTTAACCAGAAGCTGTTCCTTTAAATCACATGTAAGCCTGTCCTTGTAGTATTTTGTTAGCTGCAGATCATGCTGGGAACTTAAGACACAGTAGCCACTTATTCCTGTTTCTTTGAAACCATAGTTATGTCTGGCTACGCTTACAGAAGGGGCAGAGTTTTAATCAGCCTTCTAATGTTGTATTTCTTGTATATGTGTTTTGGTGCGAATTATGACACAAATTTTATCTTAAAATTAGGTGGCTGATTGCAGACCAATAGAATATGGCTGGGCAAATATCAGAATCTGATCAGATCAAACAGGTAAGATTCTGTACTGTATTAATAAATGATGGTTTTGAGAAGCTTGCATTACCTCAACACACTGAAGCTTAGCAATAGAGTTTTATGGAAACTAATTTAGAGGTTTCAGCATTTTATTTTCAAAGATAGGGAAGTTATTAGCATGCATATATGAAATGCAGCTTTTTCCCAGCATTTACTTGGTAACAGTTAGTTATCAAGTAAAATGTTGTCTGAGTTGTAGTATAACTTCCTTTTATGAATTGGGAACAGTATTAAGGTAGCCAAGATTTCATTATTTCGATCATCAGCAGGCATGGAATAAATAGTATCTGATCTAGGTGAACAGTAGTTGTCAGCATCAAATGATGTTATTGTATTGATACTAAATTACCTCTGGTGAGTTGTCACTTTAAATGAGTAGTCTGTTCTGTTAATGTCACTGAATGGTACATACAGCTATTGCAAGCTGTACATGGGGAAAATTTGAAAATGTCTTTTTTTCTTTTAATATTGAATGTCTGTTCAATTTGTTACAGTTCAAGGAGTTTCTTGGGACATACAATAAACTTACAGAAACCTGTTTCCTGGATTGTGTGAAAGATTTCACTAGCAGGGAGGTTAAATCAGAAGAGGTATGCCCCTGTTGTGTGTTTTGGGTTTCTCTTTTGTGGAAATGCTGTACGATAATGTTTGAATTTGATAAGCAGCTTTGAAAGTTTTGATCTGATCAAAAATTAGTTAAACTAACATACAAGAGGTTATAGCTCTTAGGTATGTCTGCAGCCTGCAGGTGAGAAATTTTAACTGAAGAGACAATGACGTATTTGTGGTTCTGTTTCTGTGCAAATGTCATTCTGATAGGATTCTCGCTCTTTCATCTTAGTTCCTAGCATGCAAACAATAGATCTCCCACATCACAGCTTTTGAAAAATGTTGACCGAGGCTAGTAGTTGCAGGAGTAAGTGCATGCCAGGCGCTTTACAGGACATTGCACATCAGACCCTGGAAGGCAGTATCTTCCTCCTTATTTTCTTCACATAGATGCAGATAGCCTCCCTGTTTTCGGTGTTGGCATTGGCCTTATAAGGCTACAACAAGCAGCAACAACATATTTTGTTCTGGGGCATTCCTACAGCCTCTTACTCTATAAGAATGAGAATTCTTTAGAGAAGGGAAAATTACCCACCCGTAATCTACTTCTCTGAAGAGAGAATCTCCTGGACTGCTCACTCACCCTCCCGCTTTCCCTCAGAGTTTGGTATCATCCTCTTTGGAGAGCGTTTCCCATCTTGCACTGTTTGTGTATTTTTGGAGGCATTTTAAAATCATGAATCATTTTGAATTGTTTTAGCCATATGGGTGGTTCACCTCCTGTGCAATTAAAGGAACTGACTGAAATGTTTTGGAGGCAACGTTTATAGCCTGCAGGGGTAATGTGACATCCAGTAGATGGTCAGACTTGTACCATGTCTTGCTACCACTCAGGGATAAAACTACTTAATGGGAGTTCAGCTGGTCTTGTGCTAAAGAGCTACGATCCAAGAGTGAGAATCCTGATGGATCGTGTCTGTAGTCTTAAGATATAAACAGCAACCTGTAGCTAGCCATTTTTCTTTTGTACTCTGTAAAGGGACCCCCATGCTGCAAGACATGAGCCAATCATGTCCCCAAGGGGGGAGGGATAGCTCAGTGGTTTGAGCATTGGCCTGCTAAACCCAGGGTTGTGAGTTCAATCCTTGAGGGGGCCATTTGGGGATCTGGGGCAAAAATTGGGGATTGGTCCTGCTTTGAGCAGGGGGGTTGGACTAGATGACCTACTAAGGTCCCTTCCAACCCTGATATTCTATGATTCTATGATTCTATGAATCATTAACAGATGGGGATTAGGGAGAAACTTTCTTTATGGGCAGTTTATTACATAATTGTCAGTTACAGGGTTTCTTGCACCTTCTTGTGAAGCATCTGGCACTGGCCACTATTGGAAACAGGATACTGGATTAGATCGACCACTGGTCTGATCTGGTATGGCAGTTCATACATTCCTATTCAAGTTTTAGTTTCATATTAAGTCAAAATCAAAAGCTTCCAGGAATCTCCTGTGAGCAATGCCACACTTTTTTAAAAGTTATCTTTGGTCACTTTTTCACACAGCAACCCCTGGTGCAAGTCTAGCCTTCCCAAGGCACCATCCCCTGAATACTACACCCTCTGGGAGCAATGGTTTGGAACTGTTCCAGGCTCCCTCACTGTAGGTGTTTAGTTAGAGTTCACTCCTGCTTAACAGGTTTTACCAGGTAGCTGATGTCCAGACAACAACAGTTTAGACCTCCTTTCCCTATTTCTAAATTCTAAGCATGATCAAAACAACTCCTAGTTTATTGGTAATGATGCAAACTGGTCCTGTTCCCTTAGTTAAAGTGAAAGCATACAAAACTTAGAAACAATCAGTTCATTTATGATAATGACAGCTAGTTTGGGAGCTTCATATAACGCAGGGGTCAGCAATCTTTGGCACACGACCCATCAGGGTAATCCGAAGGTGGGCCGCAGGACATTTTGTTTATGTTGACTGTCCGCAGGCACGACGCCCCGCAGCTCCCAGCCACGGTTTGCCATTCCCAGCCAATGGGAGCTGCAGGAAGCTGTGGCCAGCACGTCCCTGTGGCTCGCCGCTTCCTGCAGCTCCCATTGGCCAGGAACGGTGCAGCCACTGGGAGCTGCGGGCGGTCAAAATGTCTCGCGGTCAGCCTTTGGATTACCCTGATGGGCTGCGTGCCAAGGGTTGCCGATCCCTGATATAATGTCTAACATGTGCAACACTGGCCCAGGAATAGCTTTGGAAACGTGCTGTAGATTCGTAAAACCAATTTTGCAAAAGTGATGCAATGCAGAACGTGGAATGGGCATAGTACTTTTACTACCATCCTAGCCAACTGAGCCACAGAATGATAGCAACCCTAGGAAAAGTTCTCTGAGTACACACCACACGTGGCAGATACAGGTAGTTGGAAGGATCCCAATGGAAGCCTAGAATGAACAGGGGATATAGTAGGCCACATTTGGCTGCCATGGGCAGAAGGTGGGTCAAACAGAATTTAAAGAAATAGCAATTGATGTAATATGGGCCTTTGCCATAAGGTAAGAGACAATAGATTTTATTTCAGAGGATTGTAGGCATAAGAGGGGGACATAATGACTTATTTCATTTTTAAAAGATTCTCTATGGTAGTTTTCCATTGGAATGCATGCCAAAAGAAAACTCAGCTTTTCATATTTTCCTTGAAAACTAAACTTGACATTTCTTTCCATCAGAAACAGGTTGGGCAGTGAGCTTGGGGCTAAAGGCAGCATAAGCATAGGACACAAGAGTGTATTCACCTAGTCATATGCCATCATAAACTGTCTTCGGTCAGTTTTTCCTTTAATCATTGTTGTGGTCCATCTGTGTCTCCTTTTTCCTGTAGATGACGTGCTCAGAACACTGCTTGCAGAAATATTTAAAAATGACGCAGAGGATATCCATGAGATTTCAGGAGTATCATATTCAGCAGAACGAAGCTCTAGCTGCCAAAGCAGGACTTCTTGGGCAACCTCGTTAAACAAAAGAGAATTCTATTCCAACCTTGCTTTAAAGCAATGCCAATGTTTGTTGGATTGCAAGTGGAGGTGTTCTGTTATGGGTGTGTCCACCAGCTCACAACAGAGTTTCAGAGACAGTTTGGCACATGGAAACCATTGGGGAAACAATTATGGGCTGTACCAGGAGTTGGTAATGGCCAGCTGGCAAACAAAGCCTATTTCTGAGGTCCTTTTTTACTGTGCAATGGAATAATGTTGATACAACCATTTCTAGAGGCCTGCAGACTGGTTATGCTGGTCACTACATTGGGGGCAGGGGAGGGAGAGGACCATTTTTTTGTTTCTTCCACTACGACTGTTAATTTTAATGCAAAAAGTGCTATACAGAAATATATACAAAAATGTCTTCAAAATGTTTTTATTTAATCAAAGTACAATAAATGGGAACTGTTCAGTTTTGTATGTATTTTCTTTCCAAACAAGGGTTTATAGGCTAGACAGCTAGAGTCCTGCCTTAACATTGCTGCCATCTCTCATTCCTTCTCATCTTCCACACAGTCCTGCTCATTCAATGCTGCTTGAAGTCGCTGACAAACAGATAAGAGTTAGTGACTAATTACCTCATCAGCTAGGGACACGTGAATAGTTATTTCTTTTTATTCTGGGAAAGCCTTTGTTATTTCCTTCTCTCATCTTCTCGCCCATTCGAGAATGGCTAGAGCAAGCGCCTTCCCTAACCAGCAGTCTTCCCCTATGCTCCCCAGGGCTAATGGCTATTATAGGATAATATGGCTATAAGGAATAGCCAACATGGATTTGTCAAAAACAAACCATGCCAAACCAACCTAATTTCCCTTTTTCACAAGATTATTGGCCTAGTGGATGGCGGGGAGCAGTAGATGTGATGTATCTTGATTTTTAGTATGGCTCTTGATACAGTTCCACATCACATTCTCATAAGCAAACTAGGGAAACACGGTCTACATGAAATTTTACTATAACATGGGTACACAACTGGTTGAAAAACCATACTCAACGAGTAGTTGTCAATGATTTGCTGTCATAGTTATAGTGGATGACAAACTAATGAGTCAGTGTTGTGACACAGTTGCAAAACAAGGCTAACATCGTGCTCCTTGTATTAACAGGACTGTTGTACGTAAGACACAGAAGGTAATTGTCCTGCTCTACTCTGCACTGGTGAGGCCTCAGCTGGAGTACTGTGTCCAGTACTGGGTGTCACACTTCAGGGAAGATGTGGACAAGTTGGAGAGAGGCCAGAGGAGAGTAACAGAAATAATACAAGGTTTAGAAAACCTGACTATGACAAAAGGTTAAAAAAACTGGGCAAGTTTAGTCTTTGAGAAAAGAAGACTGAGTAGGGACCTAATAAGTCTTCAAATATGTTAAGGGCTGTTATAAAGAGGATGGCGATCGATTGTTCTCCATGTCTGCTGAAGGGTAGGACAAGAAATAATTGGCTTAATCTGCAGCAAGGGAGATTTAGGTTAGATATTAGTTAAGCTCTGGAATAGGCTTCCAAGAGAGGTGGTCGAATTCCCATCATTAAAGGTTTTTAAAAACAAGTTGGACAAACACCTGTCAGTGATGGTCTAGGTTTACTTGGGCCTGCTTCAGCAGAGGGGGCTGGACCTAGTGACTTCTTGACTCCAGCCCTACATTTCTGAGTCTGTAGCACTTGCCTTTATGGTATGAGGGCAGACAGCTGCTATAAAAAACTCATGCAAGTTTGCACAACTCTATTAATTTCAAAGAAGTTCTACCAGTTTATCCCATTGTTGAATTTGGCCTACATTTTGTTCCCTATATGAATGGCACAGGAGCATGTTAATTAGCAGCATTCACTCCCAGAGCTACTTCTGCATACTTCCCCCACAGGAAAGAAGTAATCCAAAGGCTACTCCGGATCTCATGTTTAGTACATTATATATGACTTATTCCTTCAATGCTACTAGGCTACCCAGCATACTTCTCCTATGAGGGAATGCCAGTAGAATATATGAGGTGCTCACAAGATGACATCTTCTGCTGATAAGCGCTGAGATAAAACATGAGCATTTATGAAAATTAAATATTGGTGTTTTCAAGGTAGTGGAAACAATGGTTCTTTGACAGCATTTTATTACAGTGAATATAATTCTTGAATCTGATT
Source organism: Macrochelys suwanniensis (assembly GCA_033296515.1). Lineage (NCBI taxonomy): Eukaryota > Metazoa > Chordata > Testudines > Chelydridae > Macrochelys > Macrochelys suwanniensis. The sequence continues at coordinate 11,893,624 of CM065781.1, read as the reverse complement.
GTTAATGCAGTAGTATGACAGTTTATTGCTATTTCATTATCAAATAGCCTTGTTCTGAACAGAGTAGAGAACAGACATGGTCTGTGCTTTGTTCAGTTATACACAACTAATATGATGTATTACTGTGAATAAGATCTGACAGATTCAATTTTATTTTCACTTTAACTGATAAAAGGGTATCTACTAAGCCAGTGGCTCTCAACCTTTCCAGACTACTTACTCCTGGGGGAATTCTGCGCTGCTGCATGCATAATTAATGAGCCCTGAAGATTTCTATTTTTTTGTGCAGAAAAAAGCTGCCAAATGTAGTTCTGCCTTTTGTCCACCAGAGGGTGCTATGGCGATAGAACAAAACTGCAGCTCCCTGACACAGGGACGAGAAAGAGCTGCCTTCTTCACAGCGCTTGTCAGGCCAGGTCAGGAGACAGGAGCTATGGGGAGACAGACCGTGTAGGGTTCTGAGGGGGTCAGACGGGGGCTCATAAGGGCTAGTGGGGGAGGACAGACTGAGGAGGGGCTGAATGGGAGTGGAGGTATGGTCACGGGGGAGGGAGGGAGGGAGGTGCAGAGACACATGGGGACAGGAGGAGGGGGTGCAGAGCTACATAGGGACGGGGAGTGGCGGGGTGGAGGCAGGGGTGCAGAGCTACATAGGGACAGAGGGTGGCTGGGTGGGGGCACAGAGACACAAGGGGACGGGGAAGAGGTACAGGGACACCGTGTCTGGGTGGGGGCACAGACACATGGGGATGGGAGGGGGTACAGGGAGACATGGGATGGGAGTGGCTGGGTAGGGGCACAGAGACACATGGACAGAGAGGGGGTCCAGGGACAGAGGGTGGCTGGGTGAGGGCACAGAGACACATGGGGACAGAGGCAGATGTGCCTGACTGAATAGGAGAGACTAGGGGTTAGCCAGGGTCTGCATGGGGGAAGCTCCCTAATAATCCCTTCCCACCCCCCGCTAAAAACTTGTTTCATACTTTTCCCACCCATACCTAACAACCCTCCAAGTTCACACCCTGGCTCTTTAACAGCAATTTACTTCCCTCTCCCTCAGCTCCTCCATTACCCCTGACTCCCCCAAGCCTTTGCACTGCTTCTGAGGGGTGTGGGAAATATGGTGCTGTATTATAGTTTAAATGAATTACTCAGAGTTCTGTATTAATATGCCTAGTAAGGAATCTACTTGTCAAAAAACATTTCCTGAATCTTTTTTGTGGTCTGTATTGTTACAGAGAGGTATTTTGAAACAAATGACCAAAAATAATTGAAAGTAGTGTGATTATATTGTGTTATTTTTACAAATAAAATATGCAGAATTTTAAAATATTGTGCACAGAATTTATTTATTTTTTTGGCACAGAATTCCACCAGGAGTAACTACTGTCCCTCTTTCAAGAGTCTGATTTGTCTTGTGTACCCTCAAGTTTCACCTCACTTAAAAATTAACAAAATCAGGCATAAAAATACAAAAGTATCACAGCACACTATTACTTAATTGCTTTCTCATTTTACCGTACAATTATAAAAAATCTATTGGAATATAAATATTGTACTTACATTTCAGTGTATAGTTTACAGAGCAGTATAAACAAATCATTGTATATGAAATTTTAGTTTGTACTGCCTTCGTTAGTGCTTTTTATGTAGCCTGTTGTAAAACTAGGCAGAAATCTAAATGAGTTGATATGGACTCTGAGTACCCCCAGGGGTACATGTACCCTGGTTGAGAACCACTGTCTAAGCAATCTGGCTGCTAAATTCCATTTGGTGGAGACTTTAGTTTCAGGCATGTCCTCTTAAAGAACTGAGTTGAAATTCCAGTAATTATTGGTATTCAATCCAATACTGTTTAGAGGCCATAAAGGCAGAGAGAGATGCTGCTCAGTCTTTTTTTTAATAATCAGTCCAGCTTGAGCCTTCTGTATTGATTCCTTTCTTATTAAATATTGCCCTTTCCTGACAATTTATGGCTTAAACAATTTACCTCAGCAGCCACAGGAACCAGAGTTCCAAAGTGCAGAAAATCAAGGACAATTTCTAAAAACTGAGATATCATTGTACAACCGTTTACTGTACACACAATGGTTCTCTACAAAACAAACTGCAAGCTCCCAATCTATTTCAATGTATATTGCTGACTAGATAGTGTCCAGCACACACAACGCCAATAGTTTCCTCTAACTTTTAAAAAGTATACCTACTTGTTTTGCATATGGTACTCTCCGCATAAGCATCTCAAAGACTTGTGGTGGTAGTGTATTGTGCAAGACCTGCAGTAGCTGATGTGGCTGTGCACACACTGAAATAGCATTAGTGAGGTGCTCCACGCTCTTCTTATGTTCTCCTGAAGCAAATTCATATTTTTAAACTAAATTTTAGAGTTGATTGGAAAACATTCCCCCCCTCCCAGAAAAAAGTTACTTTTCATACCCACCCCCTAAAAAGAACCCCGACCCTTCCCCCCTCCTTTTTTTTGTTTTCCAATGAAAAGTCAAGTATTTGAGGAAAGACGACCCTCCTTCTGCAAAAGTATTCATTTATTCAGAAACCCAGGTTTCCATAAATGCTTGGTGGAGGGGCTACCTGATTAGGCAGAACAAAGGGGGAGGAATTTAAAGTAATTGGGTTAGTGCCAGGGTTTGTGTCTTTTGGGGAAAGCTCTTTGGGGTGGAGGGTGCAGTGAGAAAGGTGAAGGAGAAGACAGTTGGGATGTACTAGGAATCTTCTTTAGCTACTCACTTTCAGGTCTTTTATAACCCCTCTCCACACTGCTTTAAAAACCTTTTAACCCTTTGTAATCCAGTAACGATTTTTAATTCTCCAGATCTAATTGAAATTTCACTTCCCTTTGTCTCCTCCCCCACCTACTTTCAAGTGTAGGAATTCCTAGCAGCATCAGCATCAAGCCTGGTGGAGCAGACAGTGCCTGACTGCTTCATGTGCAGTGTGCTCGAGGTCTGACAAAACAATTTAGTTTGTGCTAAAATGCTACTGCACCTCGACTTCAGCTGAGCATTTCAAGGCAACTTATGGGAAAAACAAACCAACTGCAATACACATCCTGCACAACTGTTGTTGACAACAGCCCATGCTTATGTCCTTACCTCTAGATAACCAGTGTTCTCCCAGCTGCACCTCTTGCAGAAAGAATTCCTGTACCCTTCCAATATTGTTCATCTTGCATAACTAAAGATGTTATGAAATATTTTTAGCTTAGAAATAAGACGTGTCAGGGCAACTAAGACATCTCTAGTTACTGTGAAAACTGGTAGTAGTGAAAAGTTTTTCTCAAAAGATTAATTTGCAGTGCTGTCTTGTCAATTGCCATTTAGACTTATATTTGTCAAACCTATGGAGGTCACTGTTTTTCTTGACACGTCTTTGATTTCCCTCCTCCTCTGCATGGGTCATTTTGCTTTTCCCAGACTGTTGACCGAAAAAATATGGTTTAAAAAAAAAAAAGCCTACAGAGGTTTGATGACAGGATTTTGTAGTCTGGGATTGGGAATTATCTTAACTTGCTATATTAGTGAAAATGATTTCAGTGCTACCTGCTAGTGCAAAATGGGTGTTGATGAATGGCGGTGGCTGTTCTTTGGGGAGATTATAGCTCTGCAAGCCAAGGTTGCACCCTGCACTGAATTCTGGAATACAGACGTTGCTTTGTCTTCATGATACAGATAAAATAGCTCAATAGTGGCTGAGGATGTGGCTGTAGTGAAGGATGGGAATGCCCACAAAGACATGGTAGATGAATCTCTCCTCACATCCCCCCACCTTGGAAAGTGAGGCAGGAGAGGAAGTACTAATGGTGGTTAACTGTACCCTTAGAAGTGACAGAGAGTCCTGTGGCACCTTATAGACTAACAGACTAACTGTTAGTCTATAAGGTGCCACAGGACTCTTTGTCACTTCTACAGATCCAGACTAACACAGTTACCCCTCTGATACTTGTACCCTTAGACTATATCTACTTTCTCTAGCAAATTAAGATTAGCCAAAACTTTACGAATGTAAAAGTGAGCTGCAGGCATGCTACAAATTTATTAAATAAAAAACAACTTTAATCTCAAATATGTATTAGAGTTAAAAGGACACAGTCAACTTGAAATAGTTATTGTGAAAACCTATTTTCAGATACTACACTTGACCATAAATCCCTCCCGCAGTGTAGGGGGAGATTTTCAAGGGCACAAATGAGTTGGGTTCCTAATTCCCCTTTGTGCTTTGGCTCAGGTCAGTACAACCAAAAAGACATTCAATTTTAAGTTAGTATTCTTTCTACTAAGTTTAAGTGATTTTTAAACTGAATGTTTTACCTCAGCATCATGCTCTTTAGCTTTTTCACGTTCTTTTCTTCTTTCTGTAAATGTAACATGGTGCATTTAACATCTAAGCTTAATAGTTCAGAACTCCAAAAAGATTGTCAACTCTGCTTCTCCAAAGTTTTTTTTTCCATATTAGTGTTATCTCATCCAAAATGTGCTGACCGCTCTAACATGAAAACAGATATAATTGGAAGATAGAGATCTGAGAGAAACCTATACAAGTAAATTGTACCTAATTTTTTTTTATTTATAAATATTTTTAAACTCTTCTTGAACTGACCTGTTAAATTTTCTATAACATGTCACCTCTTCTCTAAAATGAGAGATGCTCAGGGAGTTGAATTTGCCATATAGATATTTGTTGATACTTTATTAAGTACACCAAAATATTTTCAAATTAAAAAACCGAATCACGATCGGAAGGAAGCCAAGCTACATTTCAGTTTTATGTTGTTGATGAGTTCATATGTTTTACTACAAACACTCGGCAGAAATTCTTGCTCAAGACAGAATTTAGCCAAGTAAGCACCTGGAGTGAGATTTTCAAAAAAACATGGCCTGCTGCTCCTAAGTCACTTTGCCACTTTTAAAAATGTTACCCTATGGCCAAGATTTGTGAAGTTATTTAGGTGCCTAGTGGGATTTTCCAAGCCACCTATGTGCCTAAGTCCCCTGGTGCATAAGCAGTGTTGTAGATAGTCCTCCAGTGGGATTTTGATCTTTAGACACCTGAATACCTTCAGAAATTTGGCTTTAAGTGTTTTAGAAGTCTAGGGCCCATTCTCAAGTGAATTATTAGACACTTAGGTGCACTAAGGGTATGTCTACACTGCCCACGTTACTGTGTGGAAGCGCTGTGATGTGGGCAGTATAGACACGCTTTATCGCTGCGGGAGAGCTCTTCCGGCGATAAAAAACCCGCACCCCAATGAGGGGTGGTAGCTTTATCACTGGGAGATAAAGCACTGTCTATACTGGCACTTTTCATCGCTAAAACTTGTCACTTGTGGGGGGGGGGGGGGCGTTCCATACCACTGAACGACTATAAAGTTTTAACGCTGAAAGTGGCAGTGTAGACCTTCCCTAAGGGCATAGCTACACTTGCAGATGTAGAGCGCTGTGAGTTAAACCAGCCCTCGGAGAGTGCAGTAGGGAAAGCGCTGCAGTGTGTTCACACTGTCAGCTGCAAGCGCACTGGCATGGCCACATTTGCATCACTTGCAGCGGCATTGGGAGCGGTGCATTATGGACAGCTATCCTACAGAGCACCTCTTCCCATTTGGCGCTGTGGCTTGTGGGAAGGGGGCGGGGAGGGTGGGGCATTCTGGGTCCTGTCCCAACGCCCTGTGATGCATCGCTTCGCATCCCAGCAATCCCTGTTCTTCCGTCCACAATTGGCACCATCTTTCAACGTTTTTTGTACTGCGCGCGCTGTCTTCCCTTTCGGTCTGCAGGAATGGAGCCCGAAGTGCTGAGGAATATGCTGATGAGTCTTGCCAGCACATCACGTTTGGCAGTCGAGTTACTCCTTAAGCTACAAACTGACAGTGAGGAGTCTGACGATGATGTCGACTCGCGTAACGCATATGACATGAGACTGTGGCATTCACGGGCATGCTCACCACCGTGGAACGCCGCTTTTGGGAAACAAGCACTGAGTGGCGGGATCACATCGTCATGCAAGTCTGGGATGACGAGCAGTGGCTGCAGAACTTTCGGATGAGAAAAGCCACTGCCTCTGGATATTTCCACTGCATGCATCCGACAAAGTGGGTATTCACCCACGAAAGCTTATGCTCCAATACGTCTATAAGGTGCCACAGGACTCTTTGTCGCTTCTACAGATCCAGACTAACACGGCTACCCCTCTGATACTTGATTTCATGGGACTGTGTGCTGAGCTCGCCCTCACCCTGTGGCGCAAGGGCATGAGATTGAGAGCAGCCCAGACGGTGAAGAAGTGGGTGGCTATTGCAATCTGGAAGCTGGCAACTCCAGACAGCTACTGATCGGTCACTAACCAGTTTGGAGTGGGAAAGTCGACCGTTGGAATTGTGTTGATGCAAGTTTGCAGGGTCATTAATCGCATCCTGCTCAGAAGAATTGTGACTCTGGGTAATGTGCATGACATTGTGGCTGGCTTTGCACAAATGGGTTTCCCTAACTGCGGAGGGGCAACAGATGGGATGGATATTCTAATTCTGGCACCAGCCCACCTAGCCTCCGAGTATGTTAATCGGAAGGGGTATTTCTCTATGGTTCTCCAGGCGCTTGTGGATCACCGTGGGTGTTTCATTGACATTAATGCAGGCTGGCCCGGAAAGGTGCATGACGCATGCATCTTTCAGAACACTGGCCTGTTCAGGAAGCTGCAAGCTGGGACTTTCTTCCCAGACCAGAAGATCACCGTAGGAGAAGTCGAAATGCCCATTGTAATCCTAGGAGACCCCGCTTACCCTTTAATGCCGTGGCTCATGAAATCCTACACAGGGAGCCTTGACAGCAGCAAGGAGCGGTTCAGCAACAGACTGAGTCAGTACAGAATGACTGTGGAGTGTGCTTTTGGCCGTTTAAAGGGCCGCTGGCGCTGTCTGTATGGGAAGCGGGACCTGGCCGATGACCACATCCCACGGTTATATCCACGTGCTGTACCCTCCGTAACATTTGTGAAGGGAAGGGTGAAAGATTCATTCAGGCATGGAACTCAGAGGTTCAACACCTGGAGGCTGAATTTGAACAGCTAGAGAGCAGGGCTATTAGAGGGGCCCAGCACGGGGCTGCAAGGATTAGGGATGCCTTGAGGGAGCAATCTGAGGCTGAAAGCCACCAGTAATGTTTGGTGCCCTGCACGGGAGTGAAGAGCAGTGGTTCCAGTGTTAGTAGGAATCTGTGTTTGCTACACTGACTTGCAGTGCCTGTTGCTTCCCTGGGCTAAGGTATCTTTTACTTAATGCAATAATAAAGAATGTTTTCAAAGCCAAAAAATCCATGTATTTAAAAAAAATTTCATTTATTGAAAAAACAAACAAACAAACAAAAACACAACTTCTTGGGAAACAGAAAGGGCAAGGGGGTGGGGAATGGTTCAATCACATATTTGCATATGTCCTGTTCTCATACTCTGCCTTCCTGTCTGGAGTACTGTGCAATGAGTGCTGCACTTCAGGCTGGCTAAAATGCATGGTGATGGGGGTTGAGTGCAGTGGGTAAGGGTCGTAGTTTGCAGGGCTGGGTGGTGAAGCTACAGGTGTTGGAGGCAGCTGGTGGTGATAAGAACCCAGATGTGGGGGAAAGTGGGTTGGAGGTGACATGGGGGCACAAGGGAAAGTGTTTTGGGACAATGGCTGCAGCGGGGGGGTGTGGGGGGGTGCGGTAGTGCTCTGCCTGAATGGCTACGAGTGCCTGTATCGAGTCCGCTTGGGGCTCCATAATGCTTAGCAGCCGCTCCATGCTTTGGTGCCGGCATTCCGTATTCTGCTGGCAGACCCTCCTTTCACTCTCCCGCCACTCCTGCGCTTTTTGATTTTCATTAAGGGGCTGCTGCATTACTTCATGCAGCATGTCCTCTTTGCTTCTACGTGGCCTCTTCCTAATTCTTTGGAGTCTTTCGGCCTGTGATAACGCGGACGGCTGAGATCTCAAGGTTGCATCTGTAAAGGCAACCTCGCCCCAAGAGCCTTCACTGAACAACTTCCTTCCCAAAATAAAAGCCACTTACCGGGCACCCCCTCTGGTGTTTGTCCTTCCCCAAGCATTGGCCGCTCTGACTGGCTACCTTCCTCCTGGCTTGAAAACAGCTCCTGGCTACATGCATCTAGGGATGCCGGGGTGTCTCCCTTCTCCTCAGCACCCTCGCTCCCGCTTTCCTCCTCCTCCTCCTGCCTTGTTGAACTGAGCTCTGAAGTGTCCATGGTGGTCTTCAGAGTGGAGGTGGGGTCGCCCCCAAGTATTGCGTCCAGCTCTTTGCACAAACGGCAGGTCGTGGGGGCAGCACCGGAGTAGCGGTTTGCCTCACGGGCTGTGCGGTAGGCATTCCACAGCTCCTTCCCTTTAACCCTGCACTGCAGTGCATCCCGGTCATGGCCCCTTTCCATCATGTCCCTTGATATCTGCTCGAAGGTATCGTAATTCCTATGGCTGGAGCGCAGCTGGGACTGGTCAGCTTCCTCCCCCCAAACACTGATGAGGTCCTGCACCTCGCCATTGCTCCATACTGGTGATCACCTGTCATGTGAAGGCATGGTCACCTGGAAAGATTCACTGAGGACACTCCATGCCTTGCTGAGCAAACAGGAAGGGGATTTTCAAAATTCCCAGAGAATTTAAAGGGTGGGCCTGACGGTTGGTCACTTGAGGGCAGGGCAGTAGAGTTCAAAGTGATGACCAGAGTGGCTAGAACAGGCATTGCAGGACACTTCTGGAGGCCGATCAGAGCGCATTAACAGACCAGGGCGTCCACGCTGGTGCTGCGGCACTCCAGCCGGGGCGCAGCAAGCGTTATGCCTCTCGTCGAGGTGGATTACCAGGATCGCTCCAGCCACGGAGTCCGGGCACTCAACGTGCCTTGCCAGTGTGGACGTGTCATGAGTTAGGGTGCCCTGGGCGGCTTTAATGCGCCCTAACTCGCAAGTGTAGCCATGCCCTACGTCTCTTTGGAAGTCAGTGGAGCTCACGCTCCGAAGTGCCTGAGGCCCAGTCTACACTTAAAAATGAGAGTGACTTAGCTACAGTGCTCAGGGCTGTGACAAATGTTTGTAGCTAGGTCAACCTAACCTCCAGTGTAGCTGTCGCTCGGTCAATAGCAGAATTCTGCTAACCTGGCTACTGCCTCTCAGTGAGTGGATTAACTACAGCGCCGGGGAAAACCACCCGGTCAGTTGCTGTTAGGGTGACCAGATGTCCCGATTTTATAGGGACCGTCCTGATTTTGGGGTCTTTTTCTTATATAGGCTCCTATAACCCCCTCGCCCCCTGTCCTGATTTTTCACAGTGGCTGTCTGGTCACCCTAGTTGCTGTAGCAAGTGTCTGCGCTACAGGAACCCGGCTGCCCGCCCCTAGCTGTGCTGCGGCAGGGCAGCCATGGCCTAAGGCACTGGTGAAAACAGGACCTAGCTTAGAAGTGATTGAAGCAGGTTTGAAAATCCCACCCTTGCTGATGGAGTGGGATTTATGTGGGGCCAGAATTATTTATTTTCGGGGGGGGGGGGGGGGGGGAAGGAAGGTCTAGGGGCTTTAGCCCAAAGGGGCTCAGGCCTTACACTTGAGTGTGTGTGTGGGGGGGGGGGGGTGTGTGTGTCAATTTAGCCCTGTTTCCCCCCCCGGGTGGGACCAAGGCCTGGCTTTGCTAGGGGGAGGTTCTCTAAGCCACACACTCTTGGGGAGGAGGGGGGAGGCCTGCAGCTCCCCCTCGCCGCCCCCCACAGGGGATGGGGGGGGGGGCTTGCAGCTCCCCCGCCCGGGGAGAGGCGGGTGCTAATCCCCGCCCCGGCCCCAGCAGCTCGGAGGCGGCCCGGCCGCCGCTAACGGCTTCCCGCTCCCGCCGGGGACGCTCACTCTGCCGCAGCTTGCGCTGGAAGTCGGGGGCGTGTCTCCGCCGCCGGTCGAAGTAGACGCCGTAGCCGAGCAGGGCGAGGCCGCAGGCCCCGGCCAGCAGGAGCAGCAGGGGGCGGGCCCAGCCGCTCATGGCCGCCCCCAGCCCGCTCGGGAGCCCCGCGAACCTGGCTGGGCTAGAGCCACCCCAGCCATCCCCCCCCCCCCCCCGCCTCAGCCCCGCGCGGGCAGCGCACCGAGCCGGACGCCCCCGGCTAGTCAGGGCCTGGGAGCCCCAGGGGGACACTCCCCCGCCTGCCCCCGGGTTGGAAGGGGGAGGGGCTGACCGGAGCCCTAGTGGGGAGAATTCACACACACACCCCCCCCCCCGGCCGGTTTGTGGGGGTTGGTCTGTGCCTGGGAGCCCCAGGGGGACACTCCCCCTGCCCCCGGGTGTGGGGGGCGGTTGGAAGGGGGAGGGGCTGGCCGGAGCCCTAGTGGGGAGATTTCTCACACACACACACACCCCCCCCGGCCGGTTTGTGGGGGTTGGTCTGTGCCTGGGAGCCCCAGGGGGACACTCCCCCTGCCCCCGGGTGTGGGGGGCGGTTGGAAGGGGGAGGGGCTGGCCGGAGCCCTAGTGGGGAGAATTCACACACACACCCCCCCCCCCGGCCGGTTTGTGGGGGTTGGTCTGTGCCTGGGAGCCCCAGGGGGACACTCCCCCTGCCCCCGGGTGTGGGGGGCGGTTGGAAGGGGGAGGGGCTGGCCGGAGCCCTAGTGGGGAGATTTCACACACACACCCCCCCCCCCGGCCGGTTTGTGGGGGTTGGTCTGTGCCTGGGAGCCCGGGCTCCCCAGCAGGGAGGTGGCTCAGAGGAGACGCCTGCTGACCCGACTGTCTCGGCCCCTCTTTTACTGGCCGGGGGCTGTGCTGCAGCCAGGAGTGGAGGGACTTGCTGGTCAGCAGCAGCCGCCAACCTCCTTTCCCCTGCGCTCATCACCGCTGTGGCTGGGTCAGCTCAGAGTGTCAGTGTTAATCTCCCTGAAATTGTCCCCATTTAGCCTTTGACAGCTGCACGGCGCTAGATAAATGAGCCCCACTTCCTTCTCCTACTACCTCCGCTAGGGGACTGCTGCTTGTCAGTCTCAGCTCCATGTTACAGATGAGGAAGGGCTGAAGCGCAGAGAGGGGATTTGCTAAAGGCCAGGCACTGAGACAGTATCAGAGAGCCCAGAGCTTTTCACAGCCCACCTTACTGCTCCACCTGAGTGAGGTACTCAGTTAATGAGTAAGGAAAGAACCATTAACATTTATCTAGTCCACCTCCCAGTAAATGCTCACATGGCAGGGATAAAAGACTCAGCCTATTTTCTTGCATCCAAGGAAGAGGGTATTCACCCACGAAAGCTTATGCTCCAGTACGTCTGTTAGTCTATAAGGTGCCACAGGACTCTGTGTTGCTTCTACAGATCCAGACTAACACGGCTACCCCTCTGATACCTATTTTCTTTGTTTCCAACCCAACTGTAGCTGTTAATTATTTGTAAAAAGACCAGGAGTACTTGTGGCACCTTAGAGACTAACAAATTTATTTCAGCATACGCTTTCATAGTACGAAAAGCTTATGCTGAAATACATTTGTTAGTCTCTAAGGTGCCACAAGTACTCCTGTTCTTTTTATGGATACAGACTAACACGGCTGCTACTCTGAAACCTGCCATTAATTATTTGTGCATAACGGTCCAATAATCAGATTACTTACCTACCCCTACCTCTCTCATAATTGAATAAACATTGCATTAGAGAAAGCATATTACTGGGAATAAAAATCTAGGGACGGTAATCTTGCCATTTATATTTGCCACACTTCCCCCAGAGCTTGCAGAATGCTGCAGTGAAATTGAGCCATCCCATCCAGGACTGCAAACTGCCAGGGAATGAACTAGGATCTTTTTGGTATTTGGGTGTGAGGCTGAAGAACAGAGTTACATGTAATTTGGTTTGGGACAGCCATTAAGTTCCTATAGTTAAACTAATTGAAGCATCAGGGAAATACTGTTCTTTAAAAACTGACAGGGTATTTGGTGCGTTACAAGACGAGTTGAAGGAAATATCATGATCACGGAGTCAGGGAATCCGGGCTCTAATCTTAGTTCTGGTACAAACTTTGCAACACCTTGTAAGTGGGCCTTGTTCTTCCCTCCCTATACACTGAAGATTACATTCTATTTTCATAGATATTAAGCCATTTGAAATAATTCAGCGGAAGGCATTATATACTTGCAAAGTATTTCAACAGCTTGGGAAGATAGAGAGCAGAAACTGAAAATGTAGTGATCAGCTATACAGAGAGAAGTAAAACAAAATGGCAAAAGAGGAAAAAAAAGATGTAGAAAACAGCAAATTTAAAAGCAACTGAACACTTTCCACAGTAAGTGGTAAAAGCCATATTTAAAATTGGACTGTAAAAGGTAAGAGAGCTCCTGTAAAGTGACACATATTGCTCATTCAAACCTGCACTAGTCCCCTTGGATGGACACATACAATATGATCACAGTAACAGCAAATGCCATTAGCAAGGGAGAGAAGAGTGTGTAAAGTTGTTTTTTCTTTTAAAACCCTGCTAGCCCTGTAAGTGAAGTTACTTCCAGGAAATTCAGAAACATTTACTGACATGGTGTATATCTACCTACACTTACGACACAGTGATTAGTGTGGCCCTGGCAGAAAGGAATTAAATAATTGGTAATATCTTTTCCATCTCTAACTTAAATATGTCTTGCTTTTTTCAAATACATCCTGAGAGATTTTATAAATTTAGTATTTTTAAAAAGAGCTCTTAGCTTGTTTTAAGGAAAAACATCTTCTATGATGTAACAAGGTATTAATATAAATTCCACATTTTATCCTTGTTCCATAAACTGGCATAGTTGGTAGGATCATGGCAAATTAGGCCAGGCTGTACCCATCTGGGGGATTAGAAATAAAGTCGTTTAGAACAGCATAGTAATTGACGGGAGTGGACTGATATGACAAAGTGGAAATTTTTTGTAATATTTTTATGAAGCCTGTCTGTACCTCAGTTTCCCCTATACACTGCATTGTTATCTACTGGTGAAAAGGGAGTTTGTGGTCAGAGCAGGTTAAGACACAGGTGTAAATAGTGCCTAGCTATCTGGTGGCGGGGGAGGGGGTTGAGTCCCATATCAATGGAGCTCTTCAGAAGTCTATAGCAAACCAAGCTGTCTGGACACAGACATGGACACCTAGCAACTAATAACCCAGAGAGACATGGACTTCCCTACCTCTCATCAAGGCGATTAAGTTGGATCTCCCTAGCTCAGGAACAAAGAACTAGAGGCAGGAGGTGAGGTGGAAGTTAAGTGTTGGCTATGGGAAGCAGTCAGGGGCACGTTGGGAGTCTGACAAAGGAGATCAGATGGAGAGGGAGACAGAGCTTGAATGGGACTCACTACAGCCTGGCTGGGCTCTGGCTACCCAGCATGGACTATGGTTTAACTTTCACTTCTCCGTGATAATCCTGGTCTTCCTATGCTGTGTTCCAGTCAACTAATAAGCCCTACTGTTTGATAACACTGCTGTGTGTCACTGCAGATGCTTGAAGAGGTGCACAGCTCCCTAAGATTGTACAAGTCTCCCTCAGGAGTCTGTCTCAGTGGGACTCTGTGAACAGAGCTGATAGGGTGTCTAACATCCAGTGACTGAAGACTTGATTCTTCTTTAGAAGCATGAGGTTTAGGTAGACTACAGGAAGGTAAATCTTTTGGTTAATGTAATATGCCAATGAGACTTTAGGAAGAAAATGGGGATGACAGCATAGTACAACCTTTGTCCCTATAAAAGGTGATATGTGGTGGGTTGGCCAGCTCTCCCATTCTTCTTGATGATGTAACGGTGACCAGGAACGAAGTTTTAAAGAAGAGGTGGAAGAGAGAGCAGGTGGCCATCAGTTCGAAGGGGGCTCCCAGAGCATCAAGAACCAGGGTGAGGCCCCACGGGGAAGTTGGGTTTCACACAGGAAAATATAAATTGTATAGACCTTTGAGGAATTTGTCTGTGACAGGGTGGGGAAAAAAGGAAGAGCCAATGAATGGGTGAGTGGAAAGCTGTGGTATCAGCCAACTGTACCCTCATAGGTCATTGATAGACCTCTGACTTTTAATTCCACTTGGAAGTCCAGAATCTTGGAAGGCAGAACTCCAAGGCTTGGGAAGATGGAAGAGAGCACCAAGAATGAATATGTTTCCACATCTGGAGGTAAGTCTGGCAGCTCCTGGGCTTTCTACTGGACAAAACACTGATTGTACTGCAATTTAACAGGTTAATTCCCTGGTTTAGAGCCATTAAGGAGCCACACCCTGAGGTTCAGAGGACAAGTTGGGCTGGATGAAGGACCCTGAGTTCTGTGTCAATAGGTCCTCTGTGGTAGAAAGTTGGAGGGGTGCCACCTCTGAGAAGAGGATGAAATTTGAATAGCACACACATCTTGGCCTGGCTGGTGCTATGAGAATAGCTTTCGCCCTTTCTTTCCACATCTTGAGAAGAGTCTTGCGGATTAATGGAATCGATAGATATACATAAAGCAGGGCATGAGGCCATGGAGCTATCATCACATCTCCCAGAGAACTGAGACCGTAACTTCCACTGGAGCAAAACAGGAGACCTTTGGAGTTGTTTGGGGTGGCAAAGAAATCTACTTGTGGTAGACCCCAGGCCTGGCAGATGTTGCAAAAGTCTTTGAGCTCCCATTCATGGTCTTGCCAAAAGTGTCTGTTCAGGGAGTTCTGCACTTGTATGAGTCTGGTAGGTCTGCAAATATGTTTATTGAACGGGAAAAACACCAGTTTCGGAGTCTTAGTGACTTTGCACATAAGGACTGGGATCTTGCCCCCACCTTGGCTGTTAATGTAATGCACTGCTGCCCTGTTCTCTAGCATTACTCTGACTGTGTGGTTTGAATGTCACGGAGGACGTATTGGCAAGCGTAACAAACTGTTCTCAGCTTCTGAATATTGATGTGAAGCAGTGATTCTTGTAGACCTTTTGCCCTGAGCTGTATTTCCCTGCAAGTGAGCTCCCCATCCCAACAAAGACGTGTCTGTTATGAGGATCTGTGATGGTGTGGGATGCAAGAATGGGGTTGCTATAGAGACCCTTTGTGAGTTCTTCAATCACGTAAGTGCACCCTACACCTTTGAGGCACAGTGACCCATTTGGAGGGGTTGTGTCTGTTGGGGTGTATACTGTTCTTAACCACATCTGGAGACATCCAAGGAGTAGTCTCACATAGGAAGTCATGATGGTGAAGGCACACATGTGAACCAAAAGCTGAAGAAAAGCCATCCTGGTTGGTTGTGGGTTGAACTACAGCACAGAGATTAGGCCAGATAGGGTGGAAAATCTCTCCCTGGCTAGAATCATAGAAGATTAGGGTTGGAAGATACCTCAGGAGGTCATCTAGTCCAACCCCCTTCTCAAAGTAGGATCAACACCAACTAAATCATCCCAGCCAGGGCTTTGTCAAGTCGGGCCTTAAAAATCTCTAAGGATGGAGATTCCACCACCTCCCTAAGTAACCCATTCCAGTGCTTCACCACCCTCCTAGTGAAATAGCGTTTCCTAATATCCAACCTAGACCTGGAATTCCGCTGCAATTTGAGACCATTGCTCAAGGATAGGTAGGCTCTTGCTGATATGGAGTCCAAAATGGCTCCTATGAAGTTTATCCTTTGTACTGGAGTTAGTATAGATTTGTTATGATTGATGCAAAGTCCTAGTGATTGGAACAATGCTAACGCCTTGGTTGTAGTTGACTGAACCTCTTGTGAGAAATCCCTGAGCAACCAGTCATCCAAATATGGGAATACTGCGACACCCCCCCCCCCCACATTAACAAAAGTACCTTTGTAAACAAACACTCTCAGAGCTGCGAGAGCCCAAAAGGAAGAACACTATCAGTAGGGGTTTGTTCCTATTACAAAGCACAGGAAGCAGTTGTGCGATGGGTGGATGGCTACATGAAGGTAGTCAGCTTGTAGGTAGAGGGCAACAAACCAGTATTCTGGATCCAAGGATGACAGAATGGTAGCTAATGTCACCATTCTGAAGTGTTGTGCTATAACATAGTAGTTTTAAGTTCCTGAGGTCGAGGATTGGTCTCCACCCTGTCTCTCTTGGGAACTAGGAAATAGTTGGAATAGAATCCTTCGCCAATGAATTCTGTTGGAACCGGCTCTACTGGCAAAATGGGGAGGGACAGGATCTCTTGCCGACTTTTCAAGAGAGGGGTCCTTGAAGGATGGAGAAAGAGTGTGAAAATGGATAATTACCCACTCTGTTGGCTTCCAGTATCCATTTGTAAGAGGTGAGGAGTTTCCAGGCAGGTAAGTAGTGGAACAGTTGATCTCCAAGGGGAAACTGCACAGTGGGAAATCCAGTGACCTGGGTTGGTTGATGCCCTCAGCCAATGTGTCAAAATTGCCTTATAGAAGGAGGGACCAATTGAGAAGAAGGGGTGGATGGTCCTTACTTCTGCTGCTTTCCCCTTCTCCCAAGGCCTAGGGAAGGTGGGCTGCTGCTGGTACTGGAATGGCCTGGATCTTTGGGCAGACTGAGTCTTACTAAATAGTCTTTGGTCCAGGCATGTAGATTCTCAGTCACCACAGCATAGCTCTGGAATCCTTGAGAATATGGAGAGTGGAGTCTGTATGCTCACTAAAGAGGTTGGGTCCTTCAAAAAGGAGATCCATGACTGTGGACTGTACTTCTCTCAGAAGACCTGAGGACTGGAGCCATAATGCCCTTCTCATAACCACCACCATGGCCATGAATTTGGAGCACTGTCAACAGCATCTTAGGGCAGTTTAGGGGGAGGTTATTGCAACCAACTGCCTGCCCCTCCACAACAGACTGACTGAGACTGGTCTCTCGGTCTGATTTTGTGGTAGATGTTCAATAAAAGTGTGTACATTTTTAATATGTGGTAAAGCTGTATTTCATCATCAAGGCTGATAGTTAAGTATACACAATTGAAGAGCAGCTGACAAATAACACTGTCTGCCCAGTAAGTCCAGTCTCTTAGATTCCATGTCTAATAGAGAGGGTCTAGACCAAGTTTGGTAGCTCCTTTCATTGACTGCATCCATCACTAAGGAATTAGGGCTAGGGTGCGGAAGGGGGAAGTATTCTATTCCCTTTGGCGGGATGTAATACTTTTTGTCAGATTTCTTATAAAAAGGTAGAATTGTGGCAGGGGATAGTAATGCCTCATTAATGGGTAAAGCATGCTTCCCTTAAGGATTTACATTCAAGATGTCTACCAAGGAATGTTGTGACTCTTGAACTTCGTCTTGCGGGATTTGGAGACAATCTGCCAGCCTCTTCATGAGGTCCTCACTCATTCCATTAAGAGTTTTAGTTTAGCCTCCCTATCTTTTTTTGGACCTGCCCTTAAATCCCAGACAGACCTTGCACTTTGAGGGGATACGGGGGTCCCCCAAACACTGCAGGCAACTCAAGTGTCACTGTGGGGAACAGACCTGTGGCAGGTCTTCCATAGGGCTTAAACCCGGAGGTCTCAGGCATAACAAATTGTGCTCTGGCACAGAGCTCCAGAAGTAGAAGGGGGAAACCCCCACTCCACGGAGCACAAACAAAATAAAATACAATAAAGTAAATAGCTAAGAAACAAATTAATAGAGTAGACTTTCACGATGTGAAAGAAAGACGGGACGCTGAAATAGCTAACAGCAAAAACTCCATCTTGAGCTGCAGTGGTTGAGAAGGAGCTGAGTGGCAGCGGGCTCGTGCCTACCTCTATCCCCACATTCAGAGCATGAAGTGTTGTTTTGCACAGGCGCAGTCCCACAAGCACTACTTCGCAGTCGATCAAGAGTACGCAGATGCACACACATCC
Source organism: Macrochelys suwanniensis (assembly GCA_033296515.1). Taxonomy (NCBI): domain Eukaryota; kingdom Metazoa; phylum Chordata; order Testudines; family Chelydridae; genus Macrochelys; species Macrochelys suwanniensis. The sequence continues at coordinate 11,875,820 of CM065781.1, read as the reverse complement.
TACGGTTGAGCATGCATAAGGACATATACTCAAAGAAAAACACAACATTTGATATACATTTTCCATTGTACCAGCACACCAGTGTCAAAATTAAAAATAAAAAGCCAGCATATTTTCAGGCCAAGGGTATGAAGCAAGGAAACCTGGGGAAATTAAATTGAGACATTGAAACTAGTAAGTAAGGGCTCATGGAAGTTTGGATGCTGCTAGATTTCCAAAAATTAACACACGTATCAATACATCAATATTCAGAAGCGACCATATGAATGTTTAAATTTAGTACTCCTAATACAATTGTTAGGAAATTTAATGCATATCCTTTTAAGATACATCCTCAGACATCAACGCTGAAGAAGAAAACATACAGTACTGGTATTTCTAACTTTTCACCAATAAATATATTATTTCTCAGTGTGAGCACAATGGCTTGATAAATACTGGGGAATGTGAGCTAATTACTATAAAATATCAGTATTTGAAGAATGGAAATCCTTGAATGTTTGTGGGTCAGCTGGGTCATCCTCATATGCTTCATGAAAGTTTGATTGTTGCATGCTCCCTACATCTTTAAAAAACAGTCCTTACCTAGAATTTTAAGGGAATATTGTAGCAGGTAATTTTTTAAAAAATTGCAAGCTTAAAAGAGCTAAGCACAAACAAGTTCTCAATGCATGGAATCTGCAAAACAGTTACATGGTAGAGCAAATAGTTAGATATGTCCTGTTCACACACTTAAAAGGCAGAAACAAAGTGGTAAAATTCAGTGTTATCTGGAGCTGTTTAGCATTCCATTGTTATCTCACCAAATTAGCTCAATGGACCAAATTGTCCTCACCATCTCCATGAACCACCTAGGAATCCATTGAATGAGTTAATGTTGGCCTGCCCTCTTAGGTTTCCGCAGCATGAAAAAGTTGTCCAAAAAGGGAAGCTTTGGTAGAACAGCTCCACCACACGCTGCATTCAATTTACTTGAAAACACATGCAACTTAGGAAAAGGGAAAAGAGAAACCATTTTCAGTGCATGAATGGCCCTGGTCTACTGGTCCATAGACCTGCTAAGATCTGGACAGATATGAGAATTCCATTGCTCATTCCACAGGCTGTGGGAGGGGGAATAAACTCCTTGGCCATAGCAGGATGGAAACTGCACGTATCTCAGAGGACTTTTTGTTCACAGTATGTGGGATTTTCTGCAAAGGGCCTAGTCTACTAAGCAAGCATTTCTGTTCAATATTAATTGAAAACATCACTGTAGGCAGCATATTCCAATAAATGTCACCCCAAAAAGTAATTCAGTGTCCACATAAACCCAAGAGAGAAAGAATATTCTTCTTGTTTACAGGGACAGAAGGTGAACATATTATACAGGATGGAATCATATAACTGAAGTTTAATTTGCATACCAAAGGCAAACATCATGCTGAGTAAGAGAAAGCAGAGTAGGCCAGATAGTTTGTGGTAAACACACAGGACTCTGTACCAGCAGTCTCTTTCTGGTTCTGCCAAAGTCATCTTTGATAACACCTTTGGTAACCACTCTGCTCTTTAATTTCCCCATGTATCAAATAAACATAGAATATCAGAGTTGGAAGGGACCTTAGGAAGTCATCTAGTCCAACCCCCTGCTCAAAGCAGGACCAATCCCCAATTTTTGCCCCATATCCCCAAATGGCCCCCTCAAGGATTGAACTCACAACCCTGGGTTTAGCAGGCCAATGCTCAAACCACTGAGCTATCCCTCCCCCCTAACATATTGCCTACTTCAAAGGGCTGTTGGGTTGCTTAATTCATCAATCTATCTAAAACACTTCAAGATCCTCAAATGGAACATGTCATAAGTACAAATGCCACTACTGTAAAGAAGTGACACCATCAGCTTTGCTACTCTGCAGTTGTTCTTTAATTTAAAGGGCCAATGTCTTGGGAAACTTTACAGATAGTAATGAAAGGAAATTGTAAGTAAGTGGGTGTAACTTTCTCTTATGTCTAGGCCACCTCCTCACTTTATGCACTGAGAATTCAGTGCTTGTGAAATCGCAATTTGTCACTATTCTGGACAGCACTGCTCTATTCAGATTGGTTAGGCAAGAGACAGCTACTGTCAGATACCTTGGACAGACGCTGGTGGTGGGAAGGGAAATACAGGAAGAAGGTTTAACAGGATGTTGATAAACTTACATTTTTAACTATTCTTTAAAATCATTAATGCTAAAACATGAAATAGCTTCTACAACATCTGTTTTTGTTTCCACACAAAAGCATGGAATCTTTCTCTACAATAAGTCCATTTAAGGGTCTGGAGAAATGTAAGTGTTTTTGATTACATTAATGAAACAGAATATTAACTAGCTGTCAGAGGAAGAAAGAAGACACCTATTGCAAGATAGAGATAAACAAACCTTCTGCTTTGAATATTGGTTCAAATTCACATTCCTATAACATTTTCAATCTTTCAGATTTACACCGATTCAATCTTCAGTTCCTAGAGCTATCTTGCATCACAATCGCAGTTTTCTAATGTGCCTACTTGTTCTTCAGTGGCTCCTGTTGGTAGCTCAACTACATAAGAGGTCCAAATTCTGCTGTTAAGAGTAGTGCAATTCTGTCAACTGAAATGGAACTTCAACTGATGTAAAAAAGCAGAATTTGACCCAATCTTCTCTCCTGACATACCTTCCAAATGAAGTATATAGTTTTGGGATGAGAGTGGGAGAGATGAGAAGGAAAGAATAACCCTGCCAAAAAATCCTCTAGCACAACCAGAAAGTAAAGCATCATTATTAGCTGTATCAAAACTGCTTAGATAGTTATTTTAATACCAGCCATAATCACTGTGTCTTCTTCACCAGATTTATTTAAGGCAATGAAAGATATTTCATACTTGTTTTCGAAGGAGGAGAAAGGAATTGTACTCAAAGCTGGAAATGAAAGGCCTACTAGATCCTCTTGTCTATCTCCCTGCTGCTACAGGATTGTTCCCTACTGAACATTTAGTAGCCTTAAAAAAAAAATTTTTTTTGGATAGAAAACTTTAAACATCTACTGAAACAAGTGTTTGGGGAGTGTAGCCAAATGATATACCTCTCTCCTAGGAGGCAGACTAAAAAAGCAATAGATGTTAGAGATAGTACTAGTGGTAAACAGTAGAAGGAAAAGAAGAAAAGCCCTCTTTCTTTTAACTGTTTTTCAGTCTGCAAAAACCAAATTCCTAATTAATATTCAAGCACTGAATGGCTGCCTTACCCACCTTTTCACAGTTTCCCGGCCATATATTAACCAGTCAAAGGCAAAGTGGAAGCAGTCAAGTTGTTCATTTTGAACAACTTTGCTATAGTACAGAATGTTAGAGGCTCATCCATAACATTTGAAATGGTGATTTACGTCAATTACGTGATTTACGTCTATGCTAGAGAAATGCTGGTAGTATTTAGACACAGGTTAAATATTTGCACAAGATGTAAACTTATCCAAGAGCAATACATGGAATTATTTACACTCAACATTTAAGATTTACTTCTGCAAATATTAAGCATGGAAGTTAATTTGAGAAAATATGTGACCCATGTTATTTTCCTTAATAAATGAGTATTATTTTTATTTAGTATTCATAGTTAATATAAAATTAACAGTGAAAGTTAGCTCTGAACATTTTTTACAACACTTAAAGTTTGATTTTTCTATTGTTTAGATGTCAGTAGATTTACAAGAACAATCATTTAAATAAAAAAATATAAAGCCTATGTTTAAAACATGGCCTTTATTAACGCTCTCGAACTCCATTTTATCTTACATTGAAATAGTTCTGCTTTGCTTAAGAAAAGACGGCAAAGTGCATTTTACAAGAGTACTTTTTCTTTAATTCTCTGCAAAAATGGAAGGAATTGGAATCACAAGTTGACAAATGTGGTAAAATGAAGTTTCAAGAAACATCAATTTTAGTAATGCTACCTCCATCACTAGTGTTTCGCTCTGACTTTCTGCTGTGTGAACCATAATATCCTGATATACAGTCTAGAGCATCTATGTTATTACTCTACAGCATTTTAAACACAGAAAGAGGGGTTAAAACCCTTTTCAATGTACAAACATGAATAAAAAATTGATAAAAAATCACTTTTATACATAATGTATATGCAAACTGTTTTAAATACATGGTTTTGGAAGAGTTATTTACAAACTGCATCAGCCCGTGGGACAATCCACAGACAAAAGTATACACAGTTGCTTTACTTTATTGTTGCATCTCAACTTTGGGAGATATAAATTCATTCGGCAGTATAGCAAACATAAAATCTGTGACAAAGCATCTTAAGGACAACCCAATAAAATTTGTTCCTCAAAACAATATAAGTACTAGGACTGCCAAAGTTTCCAAACAAGGTTATAGTTTAATCCAGATGCCCGATTACAGTTCTACATTGTGGAAGAATAGACAGACCCACTGCACATGCAGGCCTGGCTACTGGGTAAAACCTCCTGTAAGAGCTACAACTGATAAGGTATGTTTTTTCAAAAGAGTGAACTAACCTAATTTTTTTTTCCAATTTTATTAATATTTTAAAAAATACATAAAAATACAACATCCAATGTCTGAATAAATATATTTAACAAGTTGCAAGATACCTTATTTTACACAAAAAAATTCAGCTTTAGAAATCTTGTTAAATAACTTCATTGTTGTTATATATTTTATTTTTCGTCTTTTTGTAACAAAATAAAAACTCTGAAATTACATAGAAAAAAAGACAAAATATTTTTGTCAAGGGATAAGATAGTCCACTGAAAACCTATTCACAATTCCACTGTAAACATTAATAAACATTAAAATATTTGCATAATTGTGTGCTCAAAAATCCTATAAAAAGTGGAAGACTTATTACAACAGTAGTTTTCAGTCAACTACACTTCCTTTCACAATTTATTTTGTCCCATTTACATCTTTTAAAACTGGGCACATTGCTGAACACATACTTTGGCAGTTCTGTATAGCAAGTGCTTCCACAAAGAGGAACTACTCACCAAGGGTTAGCATACAAGCTGGGTGAAAGTGCAGCAGTAACTTGATTCTGTTTGATAATATTCTGATGTCTCTTTGATGCACTTGCTTTTCTATGATTTCCTAGAACACCTGAATGCTTCATTGGACATAACTTTTCAAATCTGATAAGTGCCCTTTCTCTGTATTAACAAAAAAACAATAAACACGATGACAAACATATCAGACGGTGCCTACAAACCTTCAGTTACCAATGAGCTTAATTCCTCAAGAGTAAAAATAAAATAAAATAAAATAAAAAAACCAGGGGGGAGGAAAAAAATACAGTCCAGCAGTGGAAGAGTGTACAGCATGTACTTGGCAATGTCAAACCAGTTGAGTGCTTTTTGTGGTTATATTTCAGGATTTATGTCCATGGCAGCAAACTGCTGACAAGGCAGAGAAATATGTATCACCTGCATTCTACAGCAAGCACATTCTGGGGAGGAGAAGATGATGATGGACTCATCCCAGTGTCTGATGAAGCAGATGACATGGATGCTCCTGTATGAGACACTGTAAATACATAAAGCAGGACATCAGCACCAGACTGTCAAATTATCCTTCACACTGGAGGCTCGCTTAGTTATCAGATTTAGTGTCTGTACACACAAAAAACAACTTAACAGATCCCAAGTGAGGCCTGTCAGGTTTAAGGTATGTCGACAGAGTTTTGTGTAGAAGCTTACATCGTTCACCCATTGTCCCTGGCTCAACATAGCGTTCTTACTAGTTGCTCATTTTAATGAGCATTACCTTTATTTATTTATTTATTTAAAATACGCATAGAGGAGAAGTAGTAGTATAGGAAGACCTCTCAAAGTCCCGTTATAGAAAAATACAAGTGGATTCCTCATGTATCGACAAGTAAGTTCAAAGCCTTAATGTTTAGAGCCTTAATGTTTCTGTATGTTTCTATACTGTGCTCAGATACCATGGAGATGAGTAAATATTACTAGATTAAAAATAAGATTTACTTTTACTACAAAAAGCTTTATGAAACGGGTCCAGATTATTCTTGCCAATTACTTTTCTCTTATGTTCACACAAGATGGATAACTAACCTTATCATTTCTGTGCCTTAAATCATAAAGGGACTAGACAAACTGTTCTACTACTTGTGAAAACACAGATTCCAGGTACATTACGAAGTCCAGATCCTTGTCTTTTTAAAGTGAAATTTTATATATATGTGAGATTTTAATTTATTATATGTACTAATTTTGAAAAGCAAACCATGCTGTGGATTCTAATTTAATCCTGTATGGATGGAGAGAAGACAAGTTAAACTTCGTATAGTAACTGTTTTTCCAAAAAGTTAAAATAATAGCTGCAGAAAATGTCAATTAAATTTAATGTTTATGGGGTCTACATGTTTAAAACAGACATCTCATGAGAGGGAGGTCTGAGTGTAAAGCAAACTGGAAAGTTACCTTCTCGGTCTTTCTTTTTTAACCGTTTTCTTCTTCTGTCTATTGTTGCTACTTCTGACTTCAGGGACATGTAATATTTTCGGATTTCCTGTAGTTTTTCTTGTAGAAAGGAGATTCTCTCAGTGCTGTTCATGTTGTCTAGTTCATCTTAAGAGTGGGGGGAAAAGTTTATTTACGATGGTGATTTTAAGAAACGATAACTGCAACATCACATGCAAACCAATAATGCACTTCCACAATGCTATACTAAGTAGGGTTACATCCAAGACAGATAGCCAAAACCACATTTTTCCCTTCAAAATACAAAGTTTCTTATTAAATTCCAAGGTGTTTTAATTATGGTAGATTAGCAAGAATTGTGCTCCTTATAAAACAGACAGCTATGATCTACAGTATAATATATAAGTATAAGTGACAAAGGGTCCTGTGGCACCTTATAGACTAACAGAGGTATTGAAGCATAAGCTTTCGTGGGTGAATACCCACTTCTTCGGATGCAAGCAGTGGAAAATGCAAGACGTGGAATACCCACTTCTTGCATCCGAAGAAGTGGGTATTCACCCACGAAAGCTTATGCTTCAATACCTCTGTTAGTATATAAGGTGCCACAGGACCCTTTGTCGCTTCTACAGATCCAGACTAACACGACTACCCCTCTGATACTTGATATTATACTGTATTTACATGGATCAACAATTTTTTCCCTTGATTGATCATTAGTCCTGCACTAATGGTTGTGGGGAAAAAGATTAATGCTTCTGAAATATTTGTCTCAGACCCCCAGAGTTTTAGGTTACAATACAGTAACACCACATTTAAAGTCATCCTGGTTAACGCTGTTTCGTTCTTACGTTGCTGATCAGTTAGAGAACATGCTCGTTTAAAGTTGTGCAATACTCCCGTCTAACCTCGTTTGGCAGCCTCCTGTTTTGTCCACTACTTGAAGGAAGAGCAGCCCGTTGGAGCTAGCTGGTGGGGGCTTGGAACCAGGGTGGACCAGCAGCTCCCCCTATCAGCTCCCCGCTCCCCTAAGTTCCCTGTGCTGCAGCTGCCCAGCAGGCTATCAATTTCTGGCAGTTCAGCTGTCCCTCCCCCCACTGCCATGTGCTGCTCCTGCCCTCTGCCTTGGAGCTGCTCCCGGGAGCCTCCTGCTTGCTGTGCAGGGGAGGAAAGGGGGTGCTAATGTTAGCCACTCCCCCCTCCACCCTGCTTATCCCTTTCACCATATAGAGCAGGGTGGGACACAGATGGAGAGAGACAGAGAGCTTGGGGAAGCAGCTGCTGTATCAACTTCCTGATCCACTTAGACAATGCATTTAAGAGTGAGTCATCTTACTTAAAGGAGCAGTGTGCATCTCTCTCTCCGCCCCCCCAAACAAGGTGTGTGTCTGTCTCTGTCTGCTATGCCATCTCCCCTCCCTCTCCATTTGTGCTGCCTTGTTAATGTAGCCTCTCACACTCAACAATTTGTTAACCCTTGAGGGCTCAGCCGAGTTCTAGTTCATTTAGCAGCAAGGCATTCCGTGGGAAATACCCCACCCTCTGCCACCCAACCAAGCTTCACATGATCATTGAAAAAAATTTCCCTGGAACCTAACCCCCCCCATTTACATTAATTCTTATGGGGAAATTGGATTCGCTTAACATCGTTTCGCTCAAAGTCGCATTTTTCAGGAACATAACTACAACGTTAAGTGAGGAGTTACTGTATCTTGGAACTTAAAAACAAAACAAAAGAACTGCTAAATCCTCCCCCTACACAATAATTTTGTTAGTCATCTTGCTCTTCCAACTCAACTCTTCAAACCCAACCTGAATTTTTGCAGCCAATAATCCAGTAATTCCAGAATTAGAGATGAATGCCTGGATTATGCCATCTGAAAACTAGGATTCCAGACTGTTTTCAAATTATATACAATATTAGTTTCACAGTCTAAATATTCTTGAAGTAATAAAACTGTTAAATGCATGCTGGAAATTAAATGGGGGGGGGGAAGTAAGATGATAATTTAAATCATACCATTTTTAAAAGGACTTTTATAGTGTGAAAGTGAAGCACAGAAATAAATACATTATACCAATAAACCTGGCTTTACAATGATAATGAGCATTCATGGCAGGGGCCTTTTTGGAACTGAACATAGCAAGTTCTGGATATTGTATTAATATAATTTTGAACTCTGATTTAAATATTTAAACACACTTAAAAAAATTCTTACTGAGTTGGAAACTCCATTTATACACTCTAGGGGAAGCACTGTGGTGATGTTTCTCTCTATGTTTATCCTTTTCTCCATCTTTGATGTGAGGGGAAATTACTCTTGCAGGGGATCGTGCAAGCTTCTGTGGTTTGGACACATTTATGTGTTTTACTGGAGTACATTTACTTGAACTATCCATGACAGGAAGATCTTCACTATCACTGCTTTGTCCTGTAATAACATAAATTAATTTTGATTAGAAGACTATAATTTTGGTATTCTTCTAACCCTACAATCTAGGTTACATAAACCGTGGTTATGGTCAGAAAAGTGAAAGTTAAAACTGTGCTTCCTTACTCAAAAGGCCCTGCTCCCTTTGTGGATTCCAAATTGTTTCAGATTACTGACAAACCCAAGTTTAATATTTTCTAATTTTGTTAGGTACATTATGAGCTGAATCTTCAGGTGCACCAGTGCTCCCTCTAACCCCAATGGTGGGAGCAGTTAGGTGCTGAATCAGCCCCTGCCAAAGTAGATTTTTTACCTACAAAAACAATACAGATATTTATTCCAAAATAAGTGTGTTTGCTGCCAAAAAAGCAGGTGTGACTTAAAAACACATTTAGTTATTTCAGTGTAGACTTAGTCACTTAGAGTCACTTTTCAGATTGCAAATGCACTAATTACCTATAGATGTGAACAATGTACGATCATTTCAGTAAAGAGTATGCATCTCTGATACAGAAGAACCTCAGTTACAAACACCAGAGTTACGAACTGATCAGTCAACCACACACGTCATTTGGAACTGGAAGTACACAATCATGCAATAGCAGAGACAAAAAAAGCAAACACAGTATAACACTATGTTAAATGTAAACTACTAAAACAATAAAGGAAATGTTTAGAAAGTAAGATTTGACAAGGTAAGGAAACCTTTTCTGTGCTTGTTTCATTTAAATTAAGATTGTTAAAAGCAGCATTTTTCTTCTGCATAGTAAAATTTCAAAGCTAATTAAATCAATGTTCAGCTGTAAACTTTTGAAAGAACAACCATACATTTTTTTCAGTTTCGAACATTTCAGAGTTATGAACAACCTCCATTCCTGAGATGTTCGTAATGGAGGTTCTACAGTACCATATTCACAGACATGCAGTGTGTTCTTGTACTTCAGTGTATAGTTAAGATTTATTTTGTAAAATCAAAAACAATGCAAACTTCTTACAATAGTGCCAAAATAAAAAGGTTCACATTTCAAATATACAAGTCTCAGGAAATTTTAAGTTAGTTCCCACAGAAATCTTCACCCTGTCATTCTGCACATATTAGGCATAATTTAACAGCCTATGAACAATATCTGTTGCAGTTACTGTGGGAACCCAAAATATTTATTTGACATAAATCTTAACAATGCCATTGTTGGCATTGACTATTGACCTATTTGATTCAATTCCTTTAGCTATCTAAGGTCATCATTACCTATAAGGGGGTATAGAAGACTAAATCCAGACTTTCTGCAAAGGATTTAAAAAGGTTACATATCTGATCACACTGTCAACCACACATAAAAGTCCTGTCTCTAAACGGTGTGGTACTTACCTCATTTCACTCTATGTAGTTTTTCTTGTAAGTTATAATTCATGTATCTTTCTAGCCTTAGAAGCACTTGGACATGATTTTTCAAGGAAGTGCTTCTATTCAGCAAGCATAGGGACAAAAATGATAACTGAGCTGAACACACATAACCAGAATAACTGTACAATATTTGGTATCTTCTCACGTACAGCTGCCTTGTAAAGACAGTTGGTAATGAAAATGATGAAGTTAACAGTCATGAGACTGCCAGATATTGTGGTTACTGAATAGCTGGTATATTCTACTAGATATATAGTCAGTGCTCCAGTCAATACTAATTAAAGGCCCTGGCAAGGAAACCCCTACACATGTACAATGGTGATAAATATCAAAAGGATGGATTATTACACACTTGCTATGATACAGCACAAACATTCACTTCCAAATGTACCTGTTCCATTCTTTTCATTTTTGGCTACAGCACTTGATCGCTTTGGAGTACGTTTTTGTTTCTTTGCCAGTGTCCCACTATTGCCATCGCTTGGCCTTTTTTGACCTGAAGGAAAAGAAAAAACGTGCCTCAAATATTTCTGCCTTCAATCTATTTGTTTTTAAAAGGGTATACTGAACTGAAAACTAGTATTAGAGGAAGCCAAATGCCACTTTTGAGCCAATAGTCCTTAGCAAAGCAATACAGGATTTACAACAGTTTCAGGAATTGTTAAAACAGAGATTGGCTTTTCACATGGGAAACACTTACCCTTCTCTCCAGTATCTCTGTCTTGTACTGCTATACTACAACTGCTTGAAGTGGTACTGGCTTCAAATCCATTAGCAGATTCGCTTTCACAGAGACCTTCTTGAGATTCTTCTGCCACACTGTCCACTTCAATAGTTACATCGCTTTCACTTTTTATACTGCGAGATTCATCCTGACTAAGAGCAAGGGGCGAGGCCACAGAGAAGTTAGGCTGGACTGCAGGGGTTAAGGCAGATGGATTTGAGGTCAAAGTGTTGGGGTCTGGCTTTTCTGTTACTGCATCCTCACTACTGCTCTTTTCCTTTTCATCAAAGTCATCCAAGTCCACTTCATGGCAAAGTAGAGTTTCAGGTCCAATCTGAGGCATAGTGTCATCCTCATCTTTTAATGGAATATGCTCATTTTCCTCAGATGTACATTCAAAGTTTTCATTTGTCAGCTCTTGAACATGTTGATCTGACTCTGCTACTAAAGATGGCATTTCCTCATTTTCAGTTCTGAGTGACTCTTCATCATGAAAGTCTTTACATTCCTCCATCCCAATACATTCATTGGTCCTCTCCTCAGACACAATATTTGGCACTTCCATCTCACATTCTCGTCGTACCTTTTTCTCAGGCGATGTCTGTTCCAACGTTTTCCTTTTCAAAAGCTTCTTATCTTTTGTACAAGGGTCTGTTTCATTTTCAGTAGCGATGGAAAACTCTTTACTGTCTAAGGAAGAAATTTCTGATCTTTCAGATTCTATGAGGGTTTCATTTGTTCCTTCTTCCTGGCTTTCTGGCAAAACCTTTACATTCTCTAAAGAGGGGTCTCTTGTCTTGCTCCTTCTTCCCTTCCCCTTAGGTGATTTTTCAGTCTCCTTTTTAAGTTCTTCCACTTGTTCAGCTTTATTTCCAAAAATCTGAACTATTTGTTCACTTTCTTCAACTTCCAGTTTCAAAGTTTCTAGAGGCTGCACTTGAGTCCTGTCATTTTCTTTCATCAATACATGTGGGATCTTTGGGTTTTCTTCAGCAGGTTTCTCATCAATTAGTTTTTCATTTTTTTCCGTATCTGAAATTTCTGCAGAAAATTCTTCATTCATACTCTTTTCGGAAGTCTCATCAGCTTCACTGTCAGATGAACCAGAATCTGCCAAAAAATAAGATTAAAAAACAACACATCAGGTCATTGTTAAAGCATAATTTCTTATATTAGCTATGCAGATACTATTCAATAACCCACACAGATATAGTGTCAAAAATTACTTTACAAGGAAAAAAAAATCAGGAGTTTTGGTTATGCATCAACTGAAAAAAAAATCCAACTGTGCTGCATTATTCAACCTATTTTTGCTACAGTTTTTCTGAGTGTTACTTTAGATCTCTATAGAAGTATGGTAGCACTGGTGTAAGCTCTCTTTTTCTGTGTTCACTTTCTTTTGGGGGGTGGGGTGGGAGGGGGAGGGTTAGAAATCAAAAAGCCACACATAAATCACAGTTCAGGAGGACAGGATAGTTTCACAGGTCTCCTTATAGCTTGAATCTTCCCAGTCACCTCACCTCAAAAAGGAATGGATGGCTCAGAAGACTGGTAACGGGGTTACAGCCATTTCATTGCTAAATCAGTGGTTTCAATCAGAAGCCATATAGATAGCAAGTAATACTATGGTGCCTGATAGTTGTGCAGAGACCTATATGAAATGAGTTGGTGGCGTCAATTCAGTTCCTACTAGACAAGGGTTCTTATAATCAAACAACACTGCCACCATTTGTACTTAACTAGCCTTCCTGCTGGATGCATGAGCTGAGAGATTGGAAAACTGAGTGACCACTATAATGGCCACAATTTTATCTCTGGATTAGGACTGAAGCAGACTGATATGAGTACATGGGGTAGCTGCCCCTTCCCTAACTGCTTGGGGAGGAAATATAGATTTTTTTCCCCCTCCACTGGTGTCAATTTAGTTCTTTCAACAGCAATAAAATTTGCAGGGAAAAAAGTGGGGTTTAAATTGCTTTTTCAAAAAGGAATGAAAATCAAAAACCACAGGACAGAGATCACTCACCGTTTGATCCTCTATCAGAATCAAACATTCCTGAGCTACGTCTCGTCTGCCTGCGAGGTGTTCCTAAAAATCAAAATCAAAACTAATTAATTTATATAGAATAAAATTTGTTATATAGCTAGTAAACTGACTGACTGCACAGGACTTCAAAACTGTTGACTTACAATACAGCGATATGTTTATTAAAAGTTTCATACTAACGTGTGGGGTTACATTATTAGTATTTACATACATTTCTCCTATGTATGAGCACCTAAGTGTCTCACATGACTGCATCAGGTGTACCTTCTGTTCCATTTGGTAATGACGAGCAATCTGACATATTGCTCCGTGTACTTCTGGCTCCTGCTTTACCTTCACTATTAGGTGTTTTGGATAAACTGCAAGACATGTTTGACAGAAGAGTAGATTTCAGAGGAGGGCGGCCACGTTTTGATTTCTGTTTCTCCTCATCCTTCTTTTCATCCTTTTCCTGGTCTTCTTTACTCTAAAGACACAAAATTGGGAATTCTATGAATGTACATCACTGCTTATAGTCAAAACTTCACCCTCTTTGGGCTACACATTAAGGGGAAGGGCTAGGGATTGAACAGCTAAATGAACTCTTATTCTTAGGAGCAGAAAGAGTCATTAAGCTCTTACAAACTATTACAAGAAGTTTACTGATCTAGAAATATTACTTTTGCTTTTTTCTTTTGTTTTCTCTTTGGTCCTCCTTTGTCCAAAGGCCAGATAATCCGATCAGCTTTCACCCATTCATCGTATCTAAAGGCAAAACACAGCACACTGTTACTCCTCCTATTAAAAACTATTTCATTGTAATTTGATGGTTCAAAGCTGAATTGCAAAGACCTTAATAACAATTCAAAATAGATCCCCAACCCCCTTGTAGCAACATATCAAATATCTGATGTTTTAAAACGTATTTAGTGCTATGTTTTATTGCAATTACCTTCCTAAGATCCTGAGGAAATCTGAAGGTGCAGACCTTCCTGGTCTCCTGCCAGCAAAGCACTGGAAGTCAGGTGACCTGGGGTCAATTACAGACTCTTCCATCAACTTCATGTGACCTTAGGAAATTCAGTTTTAATCTCTCCACGCCTCAGTTTCCCCATCTATAACACTGTTATAAAATAATCATACTTACCTGTGTTTTTAAAGAGTTTTCAAATCGTCTGGCAAAAGACACTAAGCATTAGGGGAGACTATCAAAGGCATAAATGCAGTTAGGTGCTTATCTGCCATTTGTGCTTTTGAAACTCTCTTGCATTAATTATTATTATTATTATTAATATAGAAGAGGGGATGTGAATAGAAGTTTGGAAAGAAGACTTCTTTCAAACCTACGTGATGTCATAATATCATTCAAGGAAGTGTTTAGATTTCTCAGGAATTCAATGAGGTGGCAAGTCTCAAATTTTAATGTACAAGGAAAACACATTTTAAAAAATAATTGAGTTTTGTGGCATTAGCACAGTTATATTGTTAATAAAAATAAAGAAATGTCATTACACAGCAGGTATTAAATATAAGGAATGCACTCTTTTGGAATACAACGTAAGTGTTCAGTGGATTTTTTTCTGCACCTCCTTACAGTTCAGCTTTCCCCGCTCGCTCCCACCATGAATTTCTTAAAACATATATCTTCTTTAATTACAGCCAGTGTTCAACTGTCAGCATATTTTTTGTTGCTGAAATTTCAGAGTTCAATAAACCAATAACTGTATAAGCTACCCTACTACTAAACACAATACAGTTTCTAATACTCAGGGTGACATCTGGAAGCACAACACCACTTTCTTAAAAGACAAGAGTAATTTAAAAGGCACTATCATAGCTCACTATATTCGCCAAAGGTCTGATCCTGCTGACAATTATTACCAGGCATCGGATTTATTCCCACAAGAACTCCAATTTAATATAACACTACTACTCACAGTTTTATGCAAATGGACTAAAATCCTGCAAACACTTACACACATGCGTAATTCCATTGGCTTCAATAGGATTACTCATATGTGAGTGAAGGTACTCACATGAAAAAGTTTTAGCAGGATCTGACCCTATTGTGCAATACTAATTCACTGCACGTCCAAGAGACCCATTACTCTTCCCCCTTTGATGACATTTTCTCTTAAAAAGCAAAAAAAAATCTCTGAATACAACAATTATTTTAGTAAACTAAAATGAAGTTAAATGGTAATTTCTCCTTCTTACCTTACATTCCAGCCATAGTAATGTACTAAATATAAAACCTCTCCATCATCAATTTCTGTGCTTTTAATACTGGCTTCATAAATTTTCTGAGTTTTTCCACGTCCATATTTTACTTTCACTTTGGTTCCCGTTAGACAGGGCTCTGTGTCCTCCTCATCTTCCTCCCCTTCTGATTCTCCTTTGTTTTCAATTTCCTCCCTGTAGCAAGGTATATTTATAATGCCCATTGATTATTTAATTACAATCAGACCTAAAATTTCCAAAGAATAGTTAAATATTCCCTTTCTAATCAGAGGAAGGAGAAGAGAAAAGTTTGCAGTAGGGAGTTCCTTGCTTCATGAAGTGCAATGTATAAAAAAAGGAGTTGGTCATAGCTTATTCAAGTCATACACCTCCACTCTGTTTTGCATAAGTCAGAAGTGTTAAAAATGATACATCGAATTTATTCACAAATCACATTTTAACATGATTTATTATGTGCCTAACTATCTCAAAGCTTTAACGTTTATCCTCTGAAACATACAGAGATCATAGAAAGAAGGTGGAGAAAATATATTACATTAACTCACTGTTTTGAGGCTCAAGTGAAACAGAAGGTGCTGAGCAAGGAGACACTAACTTTAATTCTTAATATTTGCTTCTGATGTGCTATTTTAAATTTACACCTTCCACAACTGGCTTTCAAGTTATATGAGACGTTTGGACTGTCAATGTAATGGCCCTTTTGTGGATATCTAATCAGTTCCACTGAAGTAAATAGCAGTAAACACAAGGTTACAATAAATGCCTTTAACTGTGATAAACATGAACAGCCTCTTTTTTAAATTATATCTACCATTTAACTTAAGGAAAGATCCATAATAAGGACTAGGTGCCTGAAAAATGTCTTTTCAATAACCAATGTCTCATCTGATCTACATATATGGCCTTTTAAACAAATTATTTAGAACAGAAGCAGAACCTAGAACTAAAAGGAACCACAAGTAGACAAAATAGACAGAAAAAGCACAGCTTGCTTTTTATAAAAGATAAATGTTAGTTCATCTCTGACTATAACCTATCTTGCTGCAATAACAGTTTACACTAAAAGGAAAGATGATGGCCAAGGCATCTAGTACTTACAAGGAAGATAACTAAGAGACTGTAGATATATGTAATACACCTATGCAACCTACTGTACACCCACGCTGTATCTATGTTTGAACGGAATTTTTGCTTGCTGTGTTATTCTACAAGATCTTTTTTTTTACTGAAGGCGCAGACTTCTTTGAAGTCACGGTTTTTTCCATGAGTGCATCAAAATGAGAGCATCAGAATGGCCCTAATGGGTCAGACCAAAGGTCCATCTAGCCCAGTATCCTGTCTTCCAACAGTGGCCAATGCCAAGTGCTTCAGAGGAAATGAAGAGAACAGTGATCCATCCCGTCACTCATTCCCAGCTTCTGGCAAACAAAGGCTACTGACCCCATCCCTGCCAATCCTGGTTAATAGCCATTGACCTATCCTCCGGAACGTATCTAGTTCTTTTTTGAACCTGTTTTTTATAACCCTGTTATATAATCTACACCTTCACAACATCCTCTGGCAAAGAGTTCCACAGGTTGATTGTGCATTGTGTGAAGAAATACTTCCTTTTGTTTGTTTTAAACCTGCTACCTATTAATTTCATTGAGTGACCCCTAGTTCTTGTGTTAAGAGGAGTAAATAACACTTCCTTATTTATTTTCTCCATGCCCATCATGATTTTTTAGATCTCTATCATATCCACCCATAGTCATCTCTTTTCCAATCTGAGAAGTCTCAGTCTTATTAATCTCTCCTCATATGGAAATGATATGGAGATGATGCAGTCAACACATTCTCCAGTTGCTTGAAACAAAAAGTTATCAGGCTTGATTCACTTTCAGCTTGTGCCCCAAGTGCTCTCCTCCCCTTCCCCAGGCACATGGGCTAGAAAAGAGGAAGAATGATGTCACAAGGAGCAGAACCAATCCCTGAATGGAGCGAGGGGGTAGTCAGGACTAGCAGGGTGGGAAGAGAGAGGCCTAGCCTGTTTTCACACCCCCTGGACAGCAGAGATTTAAACCAATTCTGCCTCTCAGTTTGTACTATGGATGCTATTTTCTACCAGTTGGCTCTTTACTCCAACATCTCCTCATTCTTACACATTGTTCTGTTGCCTGCCACTCCCTCCTTGCCCTCCATGTTGCTCTCTCTCTCTTTCCCTGCCTCTTCAATCTATTTCCCTTCCCCTTCCTTTCTCCTGTGCTTATTAATTCATTCCCTCCTGCCCTCTAAAATACATTGAAATAAAAATGGAAACAAGCGCAAGTTGGACATTTGCCAACCATCATTAGCCACTTTGCTTGTATGTTACATCTACTTTCTACCCCAAATCATATAATATAAATAGATAAGACAAAGTGTGGGAAACCATCTATCACTACATCGCTGTACAACACCTAGCCCATCCTAGCTGGCGCTTGCGTGTACTACCGTGCACAAATACCAATATAATCCAAGCCCGCAGTGACAGAAGTCCATCCAGAGAAGTGGTATAGCAGTGAATATTGTGTGCAACTGAGGGTGGTGGCGACATTCTTGGCTAAAGCAGTCCAGAAGTGGGGCTGGGATGAGAACAGAGCTAGAGCATTCAGGGATGCACTGATTCAATACATCTCCTGGGAAACATTCTCAAGATAAACTCCTGTATGGCCCCCAAAACTAGAATGCTGCCCTCCCTGACTGAATCCTTGGAGGAAGATGACAGTGGAAATACTACCTGCCATCCCCCAGGGACGAATCCTCCCTCAGGTACAGCAGGCCTCTGCTATCTTGGAGATGCACAAGAAGGGGCGAAGTGAGTGAGAGTGTGAGTGTGTCACACCTGATCTCCAGAAATGGAATCCTAAGCCTCCCTTGTACTCAGCAATACAGAGTGCCGCTGTACCACCACACAGGCACTCTCTTAAGTTAATATGTACCTCTCTTGCCTTCTCTCTTCCTCTTCATCAGATTCTTTATCAGATTCCTCTTTTTTCATTTTCTTCTCTTTTTGCTTTGGTGTGTTCTTTCTCCCGAGTGGTGTCTCATTTTCTTTCTTCTCTGCAATCTCAAGTGTTTCCTCTACATCTTTATTTTCTTCGTTGCTATCTTTTAATTTGTCCTGCATTTTATCCTCTTCAGTTTCCTTTTTAGTAGTTATTGCATCGCGAGCAAGTCTCCTTCGTCCCTAAGATAGAAACGCAATCTGTTAAGCAAGCATTGTCATGTTCAGGGCAGGGGAGGTTATGCAGTGCATGCTGTGCACTGAAGTATATTTCGTTTTCTTGTACAGAAGACAGATTGGAAGTCAATGTGAAGTTTTGCATTTGAGAGTTATCACATATTTATAAATTTAAAACATTGTTTGGTATCAACAGAATCACCATTCTATTTACAATTATGGGATTCCAATATCAAGAGTTCTAGCTTTTCATTAGCTTCCAGGTGCATTTTAAAGGAATTTGTTTAGATCTACAAGGCCTGTAGTCCCTGAACACATGAAATATCACCCTCCCTAGCTGACTATGGCAGTTGTGGTAAGTGGAACTACTTGAGTTGACAGACCCATGGTTTAAAAGGGACAGAGATGCTCACAAGGCATTTTCCACGAGGGATCCTCAACTCTGGAAATTGCTCTCCTTGGTCTGACAGGACCCAGGTTTGTATGCAGTGTTGTTGTAGCTGTGTTGGTCCCATCAAAGTGGGTGATGTCACATCTGTTATTGGACCAACTTCTATTGGTGAGAGACACAAGCTTTCGAGCTTACACAGAGCTCTACTTCAGGTCTGGGCCTGATGAAGAGCTCTGTGTAAATTCAAACGCTTGTCTCTCTCATCAACATAAGTTGGTCCAATAACAGATATTACCTCACCGACCTTGTCTCTCTAGATTTGTTAGCCTTCAGAGCATGCTGCAAGACTGCTGGAATTTCCAAAGGGATAAAGAAATGCAGTGGGGATAGCTGGTGAGTTTGGGGGAAGGGGGTCTTAACCGTTATGGGCTTATTGTTTTATTATTAAGCGGCCTAGGTGCTCTTTTTGGTAGCGTCACATTTTTGTACTCAGAATATAAATCCTTCTGTTAGAATGTAGTTATTATTCAAACAACAATCAAAACCCATTAGGTGCCCTAATACTTAAACTTATGGCAACCACCTGGAAGTATTACATAGTCACATACAGATAACATTACCTACATATTATCTAATGCTGCTGGTTGGCTCAGTTAACAGATTAACTTTGCCATCCAATAAGTCAAAGCAGCATTAAAAAAACAACCTTCCTCTCCTCCTTCTCTCCTGACCCACAACCTTACCCAAAAACCCTGTCAAATAAAAATAGCTTTTGCAGCATGCTGGAAGGTGATCAAGTTAGAGATAATCATAGGTGATTGGTCTTTATTATCTTTTTATATTTTCAGTGCTTGTCTAAAGCTAAACATTGTATATTTATATTATTGCAGAAACCACATCTTTTAAACTATTGATTCAATACATTTGCAGCATTTTAAGTAGCATTTCCAGTAAGCATATGCTCACAGTATTTTTATTTTCATTTAATAAGACCCTTTCTATCAATCATTTAATAGCTTGACAGGATCTAGTCACCAAAAAACTTCAACAGGAAACAAACTTCTGATGTTATATGGAAGCTAGCTTACATCACAAGGATATGAGATACTAAATGTGCATTACAGTAGTAAATATTTTAACTGGAAACATTCTCTCTTCTTTGGTAATTGCCACAAGTAACGTTTTTTTCCCTTTCAGGGTGCTAGTTTTAATCAATGAACACATAGTAACGTCCTTAATAGAACTAGCCAGAGTTCTAGCCAGTTAATCTAGAGAACTGAACCAGTTAATTTCTTGTTCCAATGAAAGAAAAATTCTTTTAAATATTTTCTTATACTCTGCTTTTGATTGAACACTGAATTAGATGGGTCACTGATATATCTATGTACCTGCTGATATGGCCCTCATCACCACAGCTTCCAAGCAATACTCAAAATAAAAAAATAAAAATAAAGACATCAAACAAAAAACTCACTATCCCTCCATTCCCCTCTCTGCATATGTGAATGAGTTGAAAGGCTGAAGGTTTTTATTTATTTTTTACAGAGAGTTACCATGAGAACACTAGGTCAAAGAAATGGGGTTTACATTTGGTACTTAAAGCTGTGAGGGGTCTGCTCATTCTTATCTCTTGCAGGAGGAAGTTCCATAATCTAGGTCCAGCTCAGTGGCGTAGCCAGGGGAGGAGCAGGGGGAGCGCTGCTCCCCCCTGAGCAGAAGCGGCGCCTTTTTTTAGCAGCACTAAAAAAAGGCGCCGCTTCTTTTTAAGCGCCGCTTCTTACACTCACACGGCGGCACTCCGGCGGCTCACTCCGGGTCTTCGGTGGTACCCACCGCCGAAGACCCAAAGTGCCGCCAAGACCCGGAGCGCCGCCGGGTGAGTACAGGGGGAGGCGCCTTTTTATAGCGCCGCTCCCCCTGCGCTCCGGACCTGGATGCGCTACTGGTCCAGCTCCTATGAAAATTCTCCCGTGTTCACAAGTCTACTCCATTTGGTGATAGTTTTATGGTTCTGGTGGTACACAGCTGTTGATGAAAGTCATGGTTGTGCAGGGAAACAAAGTCTGAGTCAGCAGGGACCATCACGATCATCTAGTCTGACCTCCTGCACATTGCAGGGCATAGAACCTCACCCACCTACTCCTGTAATAGACCCCTAACCTCTGGCTGAGTTACTGAAATCCTCAAATCATGATGTAAAGACTTCAAGTTACAGAGAATCCACCATTTACACTAGTTTAAACTTGCAAGTGACCCGTGCCCCACGCTGCAGAGGATGGTGAAACCCCCACAGGGTGTCAGCCAATCTGACCCAGGGGAAAATTCCTTCCCGACCCCAAATATAGCGATCAGTTATACCCTGAGCATGAGGGCAAGACCCACCAGCCAGACACTTGGGAAAGAATTGTCTGTAGTAACTCAGAGCCCTCCCCAGCTAGTGTTCCATCACCAGCCATTGGCGGAGGTATTTGCTGCTAGCAGTCGCAGATCAGCTACATGCCATTGTAGGCAGTCTCATCATACCATCCCCTCCATAAACTTATCAAGCTCAGTCTTGAAGCCAGTTAGTTTTTTTTTGCCCCCACTACTCAGCTTGAAAGGCTGCTCCAGAACTTCACTCCTCTGGTTGTTAGAAATCTTCGTTTAATTCCAAGCCTAAACTTTTTGATGGCCAGTTTATATCCATTTGTTCTTGTGTCCACACTGGCGCTTAACTGAAATAACTCCTCTCCCTCCCTGGCATTTATCCCTCTGATGTTTTTTAAACAGAGCAATCATGTTTCCCCTCAGCCTTCTTTTGGTTAGGCTAAACAAGCCAAACTCTTTGAGGCTCCTCTCATAAGGTTCCATTCCTTCAAAATATCCTAGTAGCCCTTCTCTGCACCTGTTCCAGTTTGAATTAATCTTTCTTAAACATGGGAGACCAAAACTGCACACAGTATTCCAGATGAGGTTTCACCTGTGCCTTGTATAATGGTACTAACACGTCCCTTTCTCTACTGGAAATACCTCGCATGATGCATCCTAGGATTGCATTAGCCTTTTCATGGCCATCTCACATTGGTGGCTCATCATCATCCTGTGATGAGCCAATATACTCAGGTCCTTCTCCTCCTCTGTCACTTCCAACTGATACGTACTCAGTTTATAGCAAAAGTTCTTGTTGTTAGTCCCCATGTGAATGACCTTGTACTATTACATTTCATCCCATTTCTATTACTCCAGTTTTCAAGGTCATCCAGATCATCTTGTATGATATTCTGGTCCTTTTCCGTATTGGCAATACCTCCCAACTTTGTATCACCTGCAAATTTTATGAGCGCATTCCCACTTTTTGTGCCATGGTCAGTAATAAAAATGTTAAATAAGGTTGGTCCCAAAACTAATCCCTGAGGAACTCTACTAGTAACCACTCTCCAGCCTGACAGTTCACCTTTCAGTATGACTCATTGTAGTCTCCCCTTTAGCCAGTTCTTTATCCCCATCTTCTCCAATTTAACTAATAATTTCCCATGTGGACCTGAATCAAATGCATTACTGAAAGCTAGGTAGATTAGACCTACTGCATTTCCTTTGTCTAAAAATGATTTCAGGTAGCTTGGTCAATCTCCTGGAGCATTTTGACCATCAAGTCCACTTAAAATGGACTATATTCAATGGGAAGCCAGTGTAATCAGTGGAGCATTGTCTTGATATGTGAATGGAAGCCTGTGTTGTTCAGCATGTGGGCTCCTGTGTTTTATACAAGTATGGCAATTCCCATGTACAGCCAATCCTTTAGGGATATCTCATATCAGTAAACTATTAAGGACACCCAGTTCTATTTAGCCCATAAATAAACCCCCCCCTCAAATCAGACTACTTACTCTCGGGGATCTTAATTCTATTTCTTCTTTTTCACTTTCGCTGCTGGAATCATTTTCTTCTACTTCATTTTTTACTTCTGCTGGAAGCATTTCTTGTTCCTCTTTTACACTTTCCTCCATTGGTTCTTGTTTCTGAATGTCTTCTACCACTTTTGGTTCATTATGATGGATGGTCCTAAACTGAATGTGTGCAGAGCGGCAGTATTCTTCAAAACCATAAAGATACCTATATATGCAAACAAAGTTTCATTAAATTTTTACCATTGCATATCTGATTTTCATTTCACTGAAATGCAAAAAAATTCTTTATTTTCTTGCTTGCAGAAGTGCAAGAAAAGAGCACTAACTCCTGGAAGAAAAAAACAACAACAACAACCACCCCAAAACCAAACAATAAAAACCTCAACCCTATGTTAAGAGATTGAGGTAGCATGATTAAGCAGTCATATTTGAGTGACTAAGTTTAACATTGCGCATGCCCAGCTTTAATTCTGTCCCATTTGCTTAAGCATTCATGAGAGTCAAGAGCACATCATGTTATACTGTTTCTCAAACACACAATTGCTTCTACAATCTTAGAATCACCTTGCAATATTTTTTTCCATCCCTATATTGTTGGAGAGTTTTCAATGTCATAATGGTCTATCACAACTTCATTAATTTTTGCATACTCGATACTTTTCTCTGTAAAATATGCATCTTAAATTAGTACCCAGCTCAGCTCCCATTGAAGACAATCTGCATATTTTCATTTACTTTAATAAGTAGGATGAGACCCTTAGTCACCTGCTATTCAACAAGCACCAACTTTCATTAGATTCAAGTCAGAGAATGGAGGTAGTTTAACCACTAAGCTTGTTTAGCTGCAAAATTTAGGTGGCCTATATATGCCTGCAAATTTTCACTTCTCTTCTTATTTAAATCAGCAACAGTTTGCTGTGTAGTTTTCAAATATATTACTTTAATGAGCTGTCTGGCATACACAACTGTAAAAGATAATAGACATTAATCTAAGGCTTAGAAAACATATGATCTATTGTATTTGAGAAACAAAATGTAACCACGTCATTAAAGACTTTTGTACAGCAAATGCACAACAGTGAGAGTTAATGTTGCATGTGTAACCTTAACTTACGCAATTCCTGATACTGGTGCCAACCACACAACCTCAGTGCTCAATTGTTCTGATATTTGTTTATTTTTGTTTAAGAAAACAAAGTTCTTCAGAATTGGGCAAAACATTCCCCCTGCTTCCCACATGCAGCGCTCAGTCTTTCCTTTTACTCAAAACACTGAGTATAATATTTGCTCAATCTTTCAGGAGAAAAAAAGAGGAAAAAAAAGTCCACTTTACATAGAAAGTGAGCCTGAAACATATTTAGCCCAGAAGGTGTAAGTATCATAAATGAAAGTACAACTGAACATCAGGGGTTAGAATGAAAAGGCTTATGCAGCCTTAACTCAAGTGGTCACAACCACTCCTCCTACTCTTATATCTAACAAAGTAAGTGTGTCTGAAAGCCATCATTTACAGATCTATAAAGATATAACCAAAATTTCTGCACTGATGTTTGAAAGATTACTTCTGCAACACACTTATTTCTAGCTACATTGTACAGAAAGTTTAAAAGTCTGGAGCAAATAAATGCAAAGCTCTGCCCACAGCATGCAACTATCACAAATCTCAACGAAAGCAGAATGTGTGCACATCGGAGGACAGAGTCTGTCCATGTTGTCAAGCAATAAGTTGCAAACCGATTGTATAGCAGTTTCATTGCTATATTCCAAAATAGTAACACCACATGCCAACAATTGAGATTTCCTGCTCTAAAACAAGCAATGTTCTAAGAAACTGCAACTGCAAGATCCTACATGGTGCCCAGCAGTCTTCTACTGCCCTTTGTAGTTAATGGAAGTGGAGGATGCAAAGCACCACTCTCACTGCAGAACTCCGGTCCCTGCTTACAAGAACTTCTTAAAATCTGGCAAAATTAATGTAACACCATAACAAGAGAATGTGGAACACTTACTTGTCTACTAATATCAACTGCTGAGCCATCAAAATAAAGTGTTCATGCCACTTTTAAGATTTTCCATATTTATAAAACCATTCATTCATTCATTCATCTAGTAAGATATAACTTACTTTCTATAAGCAGTTTTTACATTGTAGGAAGCAGCTGAGTTCAAAATAGGAATGCCAAGGTCCATATAAATTTGCTTCCATACAGCACCACTGTCAATCTGGAAAAATAAGTTTTATTCATTAACCAGGAAAATTAAGAATGAAATTTACTGTGACACTAGAACTGTAACCATAATTTTCAAGAACACGAATAGATGTTTTGCTTAAGAAAAATTTGACACTTACATTGTCACACCCACCCTGTTGATACACCAGTCTAAAAAGTTTGAAGAGGTTAAGATCCTTGTAGCCCAGAACAGGAGGTTTATTGATAGGAGTACCTAATTAACATAAGAATACAAATAAATAAAGTTACCATGCAGATGAGCAAACTTCTCTTCCATCCCATAGCACACACCTGATGGCTGGTACATTTTTCAGTTTAGTGTCTGTAACAATATTTTTACCATAAAAAGGCATCCCAAGTCAGTTGCTCCCAACAAATGGTCATGCTCAGCTTTTGCATCAACATCTGGTTGGTTCTAGATGGGTTACTATAATGTTTGGCATTACAGGCCACAAACTACACGGATTTTCTGACCCTCCTCAGATCTCTTGGGAAAACCCCATCTGATTGGCTGCCCTTACCCAAACAGCAGAGAAAACATGGAAGGGCAGCCAAAACATGGAAGGGCAGCCTATCAGAATTGCTAAGGGAAAGCCTGGTAAATGGTAGGGTGTGGGAGTCAATAAAGAGAAGAACATCAAAAGATTGGGTGAAGGGAACACGGAGTAGAAAATTAAATTAAAAGGGTCAGAATGTGAAATGGCGGAAAAGGTGGCAAGAGAGAAAAATATTTGTGTGGTGAGAGAGTATGAAACTAAACTAAGAGCTGGGAATCAGGTAGGAAACGAGAATCTATTAATTGTGAAAGAGGAGGCCAGAAATAAACAGGGATAAGGGCTGAAAATTGATGAAGTTGCTGCTCCTCCCCGCCAAGGTAGAAAAGGAGGCCCCCTTTTTTCCATGACATACTATCTTTAAGCAATATCAGTTTGTCTCGGGAATGGGTCTTTACTTTTACTGCTCTGTTACTTCCCTTGTTCCCCCCCACAGCCACCTACACAGTCTCTCCCTGCTTCCTGGACTAACAGCACTTGAGGCAGGGTGACATTCCTCAATGAAGGAAGAAGAGAAAGGACAGTAACAGAAGTAGAAGAATCACATTATAAAGAAGCTAGTATTGCTTACACAACACTTTTTTCTGAAGCCCCTCCTTATTTTTTCTCTCTCTCCTCCCCCCCTCCCCCGAGAGTGCTAATTACACATGGCATGGCCTTCAAAGTGATGCTGGATGAACTCCAGAAAAGCTTGCCATAACAAATACATGACCCACTGATATATTTGTGATAGGCAAGTGGCAAGACTGAACAGGCTAGGTACTACTCCATTAAGCCTCTGTGGATTGGAAAATATATTATTAAAGAAAACCAACCTACTTAAAATGGTGCCATATTTTTTTTTAATTATACTGAAAGATTGTGAAACCATTCTGTTTGCACTAATACAGTCTGTCTGTCTCTCTTTTGTATGTTTTTCTATCAACATTCATTGCTATAGATTGTTGTAACATTTTATGAACTTTTATGCACTCTTCCCTTGTTCACCAAAGGGCAGAGAAGGTATTCAGCACGTAACGGATTCTAAACTTACTCCTCTCAACCCCAGTCCTTTTAAAACCAGATATAACTACACGTGCTTTGCTATACTATGCTGTAACGTCACCACTGCTACGGAATCATTTTGGAGCCTGGCAATTTGGGGATCCACGAATTGGTCAAATAGCAGTTTTTAGTACATACGGTGCTTACAAAAAAATGTAAAAGATATTTTCTACCCTGCTAAAAACACCTGCTAATTTTTGACAAACGTATCTAAAGAGAGTCTAGTCTTATTTGTACAATTTTTTCATTTTTGCTATTGATCAAAACAAGTTTGCAAACACAGGAGTGAAACTTTTTATATTCAAAAAGACAGCCATTTCAGAGCATAAAATATGTGGGCACAATATGTTATTTGCTGAAAGGATAACCTATTTTCTGGCTTCAGTGCCTTTAGAAAAGCTCAGGGTGTTCGAACTGGTTGCCTCCCCAAAATTGGAAAACTAGTATTGCATAAGCCACTGAAATTTGCGGTTGTAAGGAGGATGAAACTGGGAGGAGGGCAAAGCACTGTACTATATATGAAGGTATCTGTAGCACTTCCAATATATTCTTTGCCATTATAGCATCTAAGTGTCATGTATATAAGGGCTGGTCCACACTACCCCCCAAATTCGAACTAAGATACGCGACTTCAGCTACGTGAATAACGTAGCTGAAGTCGAAGTATCTTATTTCGAACTTCAAAGTACTCACCGCTGGTCCACACGGCGGCGCGCAGGCTCCCCCGTCGACTCCGCCTGCTCCGTTCGTGGAGCAGGATTACCAGCGTTGACGGGGGAGCACTTCCTGGTTCGATTTATCGCATCTAGACAAGACGCGATAAATCGAACCCAGAAGATCGATTGGACTCCTCCGACGCGGTGGGTAAGTGTAGACCTACCCTAACAGACTGGTCTAATTCTGTCAAGAAAAGCAGCAAATCGACTCCTTCCTTATTCTAACTATTGAGCCAAGATGGCTCACTTAGGTTGTTTTCCAGGTGAATGTCACTGTTGCTCCACTACTAGTAGAATGTCTGTGAATGATTAGGATAGCCTTGCAACAAGACTTAAAAATGGCACATTTCCAGATTTCTGATGGCTAAAAGTTCCACAACCCAGGGACAAGTCTCGAAGTGTTTTTATCCTCCAAATCAGAGTTGCGAGCCATAGCTGCCATAGAGGGACACCAACTCAGAGGCTATTTCAGAGATACTTTGGTTCTAGCCCATCAAGAACGGTCTAAAAAAACCCAACACACCAAACAACAACAGAAAACCAAACATCAATTAGGCAGGGTTTGCTTTTACTCTGTGTGTTATGCTGATAAGCATCTGACATAAAAAGACTTGCCCCATTTGAAAATGGTTACAAATGTTTTCATCTGTATCAGGTTAGTTATTGTAATATACGTTTCCCTGTTGCAAGGGTGATACCATAATACAACACATTACATTTTAAAAGAATTTTTTTTAAATGGGTTGGTACACAAGAGATAATAAGTTAAGCAATGAATTACCTCTGTCTTCCATAAACTTGTAAAGCTGTTGGAGGAAGTTGTCCCTCTCTTCAGGATCAAGCTCTTCCTCAGGCTGTCAAAACAAAGGGAGACGTATTGAAAATATGAAATGCATATGGACAGTCAGACCCCAAACAATTCATTTGCACAAAAAAGCCAAGCTAGAATTGTTCACCCATATAAGGATATGATATCCAGAAAATAAACCTATCAGAAAGGGCTAGCCACACAGATGAGCAAAAGTTTAAATAAGATGAGGAGGATTAACTTGGTTTCCTCCGAAGGTTCAAAACCCCATACGCTGGAGTCTCGACTGAGGAAAAAGAAAATATAGAGCAGTGGGATCCTCAATTCATTAGGGGACAAAAAGAGTAAGAAGTATGACGTGTCCTGTACTAATATACTATGTGATGTCATACAGTAAAATCTAATACTGAATGTGTCATTTACAAGACTATAGCAGTTAACATGAATTTCCCCAGTAGCAAAACTATAGTCAAGGTTGCAAAATGGTTTCCACTGTAACAGCCCCTATATCTTCAGATGCTCATACATTTCTGGGGGAGAAGGGAAAGGAAATTCCTTGGGGAATGAAACTTTCCATGCTTGGTCTCAGCTCAAAGAGGTCATCTCTGGAAACATCTCAGGAGACACTTGTATAATTCAGAAAAGCAGAATGTATGTTATCTATCCTGTTTTCTTTTTACCTCTACTATTCTTACACTGCGACCACAAATAAATACAGGTAAACTTTGAGTTGGATAGTCCACAATGTGGAATAAAGCCTTTACTATATTCAAAGGGAAAATGTTAGAATAAATAAAAAGTTATGAGAAAAAAAAATCACTTTTGAGCATGTTCAGTAGGATTCTGAGATTTTAGCAGAGCCTAATGGGGTCTTGCTCCCTGCAACATCTTATGTAGGCCACATTCTTCCTGCCCAGCCTGGTAGGCTTAAGGATTTCTGGTGAGGCTGTCTGTACAAAAGTGACTGTCTCAGAGGAAAGATGTACAGAAAAAGTCAAAAATAAAACTCCACTACTGTATCATTAATAGAAAAATCACAGGCAGTTTTGAGAGGAAGAGGGAAGCAATAAAAAGGTTACTGATCTCAGTTTCAGTTTGGTCTGCATTCAGCAAATTCTAAACTTCCATTTTAATAAATTACATTCCTAATTGTCTGTTGTGAAAATAGAGCCATTGCAATCTACACTGATACACCACTGCCTTGTTAACTGAAAAACAGCCTCCTGTGAAGCATTGGTATTAGTTCACCCCTTCTTCATCCTGCTTGCTTCAATGAGCTGTAATGTCCAGAGCCCAATGGGGGCCATTTAAATACTGACATTATTCCGCAGAGAGAATTTGTATTTCTTCTCTTCTGATTTTTCTTTGAAAAGAAACAAGGAAATTAAATGCCAACCACAAAATTATATGTGATAGTGGCCATTTTGCTCATCCTGTATATTCTATCGTATACATTTAACAGAAATATAAGTAAAGCTATAAAATTAGCAATAGAATCACAGAGACAATGCTGCATATTTATTATTGCATAGGAACCTTAGCTTTTATATTTCCTGCTTTAAAAAATATTAAACTGTGCAATCTTAACATTGCAATTAATAGATCTCATCATTTACTGTAAAAGGTTTTTATACCTATGGATAAAAAGCACTATAAGTGCAAGATAGCTATAGATGTTCAAAATTCAGAAGAACTTCCACCTTGAACTGTTTATTCTTGTGGACATATCCCCAAAACTGAAACAATGAAATTGTAGGTTAGAAATAGCTCTGCCATGAGCAGATACTTAAATACGAACAGTCTCTCAGTATCTTCACCTGAATTTAAACAAAAGGCAAAGATGAAAAACTGTACAGCCCAAGGGAACAGGAGTAGGAAGACCAAGTGAGTGACTATCCACGGGGAGCGTGGAAAACAGAAGGAAGAGTTAGAACAGTTGATGCACCTAATTGGTCAGTCACTGGACAGCAGAGCAGGTGAAACAAAGACTCATGAGTTGATGCTGGAGAGCATTTCACATTAAGCTATCTATATGCCATTCTTACCCCCTCTCTGTGTGTCTTGGGTGCATGTGGTTCCCAGGACATCACCTGCTGTTCTAAAGCAGGGTTTCATTTCAATTATCAACTGCCCTCCAGGCTTCATGAACTTAATGTCCCTAACAGAACATCCTTACTCCTGAGTGATGAAAAGGGATGAATTATTATTTCTGTCACGATAGCCTCAACCAATTGGGGCCCCTTTTTGCTAGATGTTACACATCGAGAGAGACAGTCCTTCCCTGAAAAACCTACAGTCTGAATAGACAAGACAAAGGAAGTTTTATTATTCCTGTTTTACAGATGAATATAGGCACAGAGGCTCAGATCCACAAAGGTACATAGGCGCACGAGTCCCAATTTCAGGCTCCACTGCAATCCACAGAACTCCCACCGAACCCTGTTGGTGTCTAAACTCACCCAAGCACCTATATTTTCAGAGTAAGATTTCCCTCATCACAGAAGTTTCTTCCTCTAGGTACACACACTGCAGCCTCATTCTAGGTGTCGAGTCACTCGAAGTTTTTATACAAACCAGGGGAAGATCGGCACTTGCCCTCCTAAGGAGGGTGCAGGGCCTAGTCCAGCAGATGTGCTAGAGACCACCTATCAGATCAGGTCTCATTCAAAATCTGAAAGGAGGAGGTGGTGATGGTGGTGGCAATACTCCACCTTATAACTTTTAGCTCAGTGGTTAGAGCACTCATTTGGCATGTGAGGGTATATCTACACTGCAATAAAAAACCCAGGGCACGATCACAGCTGGCCTAGGCTTGCAGGGCTTGGGCTGCAGGGCTCTAAAACTGCAGTGTAGATGTTCAGGCTCAGGCTAGAAATTGAGATATGAGACCCCATGAAGGGGGTCAAGTTACAGGCTCCCTGCCTGGGGCTGAAGCTCTTGAGCTTCAGCTTTGGCTCCCTCACCCAGGGCAGTGGGGCTTAGGCGGGCTCAGGCTTCAGTCCTCCCTCCTGGGGTCATGAAGTAATTGTTGTTGTCAGAAGGGGATTATGGTACAATGAAGTTTGAGAACCCCTGGGATATTCTAATGTGGGGCTCTCTCAGTCTCTCCTGTTGGCTGTTCCACTGTGTATAAATAAAGAGAGTCACTGGGCCAGAGAGAGCGTTTGAGTGACTATAGTTCAGTGGTCAGAGCACCCACATGGGATGTGGGAGACCCAAGGCCCAGTCCCCCTGCTCCAATGACTAATTATTTATACAGTGTGCAAAAGCTTTAAACAGGAAAGATTGAGGGAGCCCCTCTTCAGAATATCCAACATCTCAGTGGTTAGAGCACTCTCCTGAGAGATAGGATTTGAACAGGGTCTCCCACATCCCAAGTGAGTGCTCTAACCACTGAACTAAAGATTATAAGGTGGGCAACACCATTTCCACCTCCTCCTGTTATTGTGTGTGGAGTTAGGCAGGCACCTAACTCATTCTCACAAGAAACAACTTAGGCACTTACGCTGCCTGACTCCTGGAGAAGGTTCCCAACTGTGGATCACAAGCAGAGAGAGGCACCTCCCTGCAGCCTGGAGTTAGGTGCCTACCTCCTTGAGAGGGGCAGGAGGGAAGACACACTCCTTTAGTTGGCATCTCCCCTGGGCTAGCTTAGGTAAGTCCCCACATAGAATACTGGCTTTTGTGGATCACATTCTAAAGCCCATTCACTGTATAGGGAGTCTAGGCACCTAACTCAGGCTTCGTGGATTACAGTGTTGTTCCTGTGATTTCCTAGGTACCTTATGGATCTAGGCCACAGAGGCCACTGTAACTTGGCCAAAGTCACAAAGGGAGCCTGTGGCAGAGCCAAGAACTGAACCTAGACCTCAAGTTTTACTCTAGTGCCTTAACCAGGAGGCCATCCTTCTCCAGAATGTTATGGCCACCTCCTTTCTTCTGAATGGTGTAGACGTCCTTTGGCTGAATAGCAGGTCCTTTGGCTTCTCTCTCCCTATTCCTCCTGCTGCAGCCTCCAGGAGGGGGAAGATAAAGAAAAATTGAAGAAACCTGAATAAGCATGGTAGCATCTCAGAAATGCCATTTCAACCACCTGCCACCATTGAGGAGAGCGATATTTCTGTTGGTAGGTAGCCTGAACACTGCACTTCTAAGCATAGCATTCGTGCCACCCCTGTGGTAGATAGCAGAAATGTTGCATACCAAGCAGCAGTCCCATCTCTTTTCAAGTCCAGATATTTTCACTGGAAGGCTTCAAAATTTTGTGTATAAAATCTGTGCAAATAATTGTCCGTGAAAATGTCCACTTCCACAGTAGTTTAGTTTCTCATTTGCATCCTTTTCCCACAAATAGGCTCTAATAAAGGGTGAGAGAGGCCCAATGATTTAGCTCAAAGAAAAGGCCAAACCTGTTCACAAGTGGCCATTTAACAAATTAATTTACAGAGTTCAGAAATGAAATATTTATTGCTCACTCATTACATATAATCAAATGCAACACCGAGAGTTTTTACTTTCATTAAATATTTCTGTTAGTAAAGATGGTTTAATTTAGAATATTGCTATGCTGCTTGGTCAGAGTGCTCTTAGTTGTAGCAAGAAGAGCCCATAAAATGTTGTGAGGGTTAAGTTAAAAAAAAAATCTGGTCAAATTACTAAATTTTTCTTCCATCATGATAGTTAGATATAATTTGTAGTTATTCAAAACCAGCAATACTTACATGATTTCTTTGTAAACGATACACCCCTACCCCATGTCTCAGAGTACCTTTCTTAATCCCTGTATTGCTAAGTACTTTGTCAAGTAATCATGTGTGTTTTATTTAAACTGAGAGTGTAGGCACTAGCAAAGCAAACGATCACTATGAGCCTGATCCAATGCCCACAGAAGTCTACAGCCAACTCCCACAGATTTTAGTGTGCCCTGCTTCATGCCCCATATGTTCAGCAATAGTTATGTCAGCCTTGAACACGTCTATGGATTTAAATGAGAAAGGAAACATAGCCCTGACATCCTGGCTTATCACATACTCTTCAAACAGAAGTTACAGCTCTTGTTGGTCTTAACCTGTACAGCTGACAGACCAAAAAAACCCAAACCAAAACAAAAAAGCACACTGGTTTGCTGTCCAAAATGAAGAACAAGAAAAATTTAAGACATTAATACCAGTGAGAGCATGGACAGTTTAATATAAAAGAGTAGCAGTGCTCAGACTACATAATCTTTAGTTCAGGACTGATATGAAAATTCTTCAAAATTTTGGATTTTTCAAGTTGTAACAATATGTAGAATACAGTATTATAAACTAAGATACAGAAATATCTTTTTTTTAAGTGTTATTGCTTGACCAGCCGCACTATGAACTTCCTAAAGGGAAAATAGAACCAATCTAGGAGGCAGAACAACATGATATGGCAATCAAAGCTCAGAAGAGTGTGAATACCTGTAAGATCAAAACAAGTCCACTTTGAGTTGTTACATAAATTTGTCAGCCACAGATTTGCTTTCTGATATTGGATTTGATGAAGTTAAGACAATTTAAAGGATTAAAATGACTGCAACAACTTGCAGTTTGGCACCAACTGAAGACAATAGTTGTTTTAAGTTTTTAGTTCTACTCATATTGCAAAGTTCCTTTTTAAGAGGGGCTCTTCCTGTAAAAACTCATAACATGATGGGCAAATGGAAAGGTAGAGAGAAGCATGAACTGGTGCTCTAAACAGAAGAATGGGAACCAAGAACCCTACAGGTTTGACAATTTGCTACATATCTTCAATCTTTTAACCTCTCTGCGCCTCATCTTATCTGTACAATGTGGTTAATATAGGTACTGTAACTCATAAGGGTATTATAAGACTACAATGTTCATATACAACTTTGAAGATGAAAACTGTATATAAAATGCCTAGTTTTACAACAAGGTGCACTATAAACCACAAACTCGAACAGTAATCAGAAATCTTGGAAAAATGAGTTACTTTAGATTAGTGAACTTGTCACTTGTAATACTACACAACATATATTTACAGTTATCATGGCTACTTACCTGTTATGTAAATCCATGTATCTTAAAGAAGCAGTTTCTCGCTGAATAGCTTTGAAACTGCGATATTCTTGTATGCAATTTTTAGTCTCAGATTTTATATGCTATCTTAAAAACACATGCACTTGACACCAGACATGGATGGCTTCAGATAAAAATGTTATCTTGCCTCTGAAAACCATGTATACATTAGAGAAATCTGGGAATAGTGGCAGTTTGGAAGCAGCATTAGAAGTCGCTAGTCATGTACAAGAATCCCAGATCTCTATTTCTAAAATGTAATTCATGGGTTTCAAATATTTTCAAATACATCCCCCACCCGATGTAAATTTAATGCTGGTGAAAGGTACCAGAAATGAAAATCCTTAAGACTGAATCCTCTACTTATCCACAGAGCGGGTACAGCAGGGAAAGCTTTCTTGCACTGCTGGTGGGCAGTGATGTGACTCAGTGCTAACTGGATAACACCTCCTCTACAGGCTAAAAGGTAGTCCAGACACCATGCCATTCAATCACTGGCTTGTCTGCTCAGCGTGGCCACACGGATGCCAACTGTGGTGATATTTATGATGCAAATACCTGTCCATTAGGAAGTGGACTTTGACCAAACAACTAATTTCACACAGGAAAACGCTGAACACTTCATCTGTTTTTTATATATATCTGCAAATCTGGAAGTATTATATGAAACTTTCTATTATAATTACATGTTCTATGCTCTTATCATAGTGTATTGCCTTTCTGAGAAACAGGGATCTGAAGGGTGTTGGAAAAAGTGCATGCTACACCACACTCCTGATTCAGCATTTAGGAATTTGACTTCATTAGACTGTGTCTTATTTTGAAAAAAACTCCTCAGAGTCATTGTTTAAATGGACTCTCTTTCCCCCCAGGTGAAGACTTCAGTAAGGTAAATTCACGTGACAAGAAATCTATAATTTGACTTTAAAAATACATGCCCCTGCTACAAGGAGTATGACCAGATGCTTGCCACTGCCCTGCGAACAGAGCCCACCCTCTGCCACCACATCCTCCTGGAACTTGCAGTTCTTATTTTCAAACGGCAGGAAGTGAGTTAGGCACCAAAGTTTCATTTTCAAATGGGAAACAAGTTACTTCTGATCTCATATGAGACAGACACCTTTAAAGGATGGCCAGCATGGTGACTTGTTCCCCCCGTATCTCCCATGAGATGAACTGGCCAGCTTCTGCAATATCTCCCATTAGGAAGATGCAGGTCTGCTAGCCAATTCCTCTTGAGTGGGAGTCACTGAAGGAGCACTGTGGCTAGCCCTGTTTTTATGTTCTTAACTCTTCATGCTTCTAAAAATGTGGAAGGATCAAAACAGATGGAAAATCCAAAGGAATAATAAAACAAAACACTACCTCCCCAGGGGCAATAGCAGTTAAATTCAGTCATAGTACACTGTCCAAACCTGAACCCTGAGGGCCTTATACACCGTTCCTCCCTTCCCACAACACCCCACCCTCCAAAGTTCTTGGCCTTTGATCCGATCATCGTTTAATATTATGTCTTACTATAAAACTCTTTGAAATCCTACACATAAAATCAAATGCACACACTCGATGTATAGGAATTCCTTTTGTTGCTTCTGACTCAACAAAAGGAATATATATATATTTTAACTAAGTGCATGAAGAGGGCTTGATTTGTCCACAGGAAGAATGTCCAAAGAGACTCAAAAGATCAAACTGCAAGCTGCAGGCGCTCTCCCCTTTAAACACAGGGCAAGGAAAAAGTTAATCATTAGACATTTTTATTTCCTGGTAAACAACTAGCAATTGCCATCTTCCTTGACAGAAGAGTAGAAGTACAAGAAAATAATATGGTTGTACATATTTTTGATTTTTAATAAGATATGCATATTAGCGACAGACCTTGAGCTTCTGGAATGTTTTCAATGCAGCCAATGATATAGAAGAGTTTCAAATTTTTATACCTTTAGTTCCATTTTACCCTCAGAATGGCTGTTACATCCAAATATGTATCTAGCACACACTTACTGCAGATTTTTAAATTTACAAATTGAATACAAAAGTTTGTAGCCAACAGACCTGAGGCTATATTCAAACCAACCACTCATTTCCAAATGGGAAAAGTGACCTTATTCAACCAAAAGGAATAGCAAAAACAACAACAACAAAAAGTCAGTTTCATTATTTAAACAAGCATCCAAATATAAGTTGAAAGCAATACAGTAACTTAGGGCTGCTATGTAGCATTTTGAAATTACTGCAAAAAAGTCTCACAAATTTAACCTTTTGAGAAACTCAGTATGTAACATGATACATGTCAATGTTCTTCTAAAATTTAATATAGATGTCAATGCTAAGGCTATCTCCAGATTTTCCTCCTGCACTGCCAACTGTAAAGAATTCCACACTCATAAGTTACCTCCAACAGGAGAGATAATCATCTGGGTACCACCATGTTGATCCCATATTCTCAGATCCTGAAGAGACTATGCAGTGACACCACAATACCTTGGTGCTTATCCTAAATTACTCCTTGTACTGCACCACTACCAAATCACTGAAGGCATCACACAAAAAACAAACCCCCCCGCAGTGTGTCAAAGCAAAATTATGGATCCTAATCCAGCTGCGAGAAAATACTAGGTTCTATAATCATAAACAACTACATTAGGCCTCTCTGTTCTGACTCCATAATAAGACTATCCTTTGGATTTGACTGACAATATGCTGGGTATGTATTAAATATATATTTGTAGAGTTAAGGGGACTCCATGTCATTTATCTGAGAAAGGCCTTCCATGCCTGTTGGCAGGTAGGCCATTACTGCACCACCATGGCAAATTTAAAAAAA
This sequence comes from Macrochelys suwanniensis, assembly GCA_033296515.1. Classification (NCBI taxonomy): domain Eukaryota; kingdom Metazoa; phylum Chordata; order Testudines; family Chelydridae; genus Macrochelys; species Macrochelys suwanniensis. The sequence continues at coordinate 11,838,796 of CM065781.1, read as the reverse complement.
AATAGAAGAGTGACTCAAGAGTCCCAAAACAGAAGATGCATTGAGGATATTCTGACAGAAGAGGGAATGAGGTTATTTTGACCTTGATTAAAATTTGAGTGATTCAACATTTATAATCATATATAGCCAAGACAACAGTCTTTTATTCATTGGCTCCCTTAGGTCTGCATCCCAGATTAGTGACGTTTTTGAAGAAAACCCTTAAAGAAAAAAAAAAATCACAATTCCTAAAGTCTCTCTTTAGCAGAAATATTGAGCTTTTCCCACAATTAAATATTTAAGATTAGACTATTATAACAGAATAACCAAGATTTTGACTTCATGATCGAGAATGACAGCTCTGCTTAGACAACCTAAAAAAAATAAAAATAATATCTATGCTCCACTAGATAGCTTTATGATCCCTTTTTTTTTACATGCCTAATTGTCACCTGGAAACAATGGCTTTTACAGCTTTTTCTACTGACATATCTACATCTCTGGAATGCTTTACCTCCCTTGCCTTGATCAACAGATTATTTTCTTAGAATCAGAAATGAAAACCCCATTTGTTTTATAGGAATGCTGTTTTGTTTTTAAACAAAGCTACCCCTCCCCCTTCTTTGTTTGAAGCATACTGCACTTTTAGACAACATCCATTGTAAAATGACACCAAAAATTATACTAGAAGCTGATAAAGCCATCTTTTTTTAAAAAAACCAAACAAAAAAAACCTGACTGGGAGTATGCAATTTTAACAAACGTTAATACAGATCAACGCAGACTGCAACAGTTCACACCCTGCAAAATGTGGCCTATTCAATTCTTATCACTACATACAGGGGAAAAAACCGAGTGGGATTTCATATTCTATGCACATTCATCCTCACATTTATCTAACCATATCAATATTTTCATATGGAAAACTACTCCATTTTTCAGAACACTATTACTAAGGCATAACATTAATATCTAAAAATAGGTTTTTATTTTTTTAAACAAGGAAACATTTACTCTTGGCTACATGCTATACCACATTGTTCATAGATCAGAAACCTTGAACTCTAAGTCAAATCCACATTCTTAAAATGAAAAATGTTAATGTTGCAGATTAAAACACAAACTCCTTACCTATGAGCTGCATTTTCTCTCAAATGAAAAATGGTTATATTTCCCTTCTACCTAATCTGCCCAGTGCCTGGACATATTTCATCCTGACTTCCAAATATTTGCTTTCTTTCTCTCTCACTGCACGACATCCGCAGTTATACAGCATTACTTACATTCTCTTCCATATAAAAATCAGACATTACATGAAAGGAAAAGAAAGAGACAGTCCATTTCAAAGCATCTGGCAAGCCTCACTGGCAGGCTGCCAAGCCTCTGCTAAATCTTCCTCTTTCCTGAGCATGCTCACTTGAAACCAACAGTATGTTACTATGGCAACACTGTAGGCAGCCTGCCTCTAAGTATGAACAGCCATTCTGTTTTCAGTGTGACAAAACCACATACTACAGGGGAAGTGAAAGGGAAACGATATTTGACCTTCTTTAAAAAACAGAAAGTTTACTTTCCTTTTCTATAGAATGAATCTCCTGGTTCCATGTATGGTACACAAACGTACAAAGAAATATTTTGTTTACAAGTAAATCTAATTCTGTAAGATTTAAAACCAGATAAAAATTAAAGGAAATTCCATAAATTCATTTTTGATGACATAAGGACAGATGATGCTTTACTTTATGGAAACTGAGTAACTGGATCATTTTATCAATACTTCTGTGACACAGATACTTGTACAATGAATTGAATTGAAGGCATATATTAAACAGACACTAACATTACCATTCCATAACTTTAAAAATGTTAATATTTGAAGAAAGCTTTACTGAAATATTATCTACAAAGATAATTAGCATAAGATTCTGAGGTTCTGAGATAGCTAACAAATAAGTTATAACAGGCCACAATCCATCCACCTACCACTTTCCTCTACTATGCCCGATATTTTTAATTTGGCATTTTAGTACCTTCTCTGACTGGAAGTATTCATTATTCAAGAGGATCTTGGATTTTAGAAGCATGTTACATTTTAAATCATCACTAGGTTATTATCCAGACATGCAGCAAATTTTAATTTCCTTTCCTTTCTCTATCTGCATATTTCTGAGCCAGACCCTCTCCAACAATGTTTTCTGATTTATTTCTGAGATTTGTATCAAATTTGTGCACTACATAATGGCAGACTATATGCAGTTGCACACAGATACCATTAAAGAGAGTTGTGAAGGGAGGATAAACAGGTCTGAAAACTCAAAAGTGAGTTAGCCAAGTTTGAGATCACAACTCTGGTAATTAAAATGTCCTTGGATATTTAAAATTCTGTATCTGCCATTTCTAATTGCATAATTGTTTCTAATATAAAAATAGACTTACCACTACTTCTTCCTCCTTTTCTTCCACTTTGTCTTCCTCTTCATCACTTTCTGCAGCAGCTCCATCTTCCTCATCACTGCTGGAGGACTCCAGGATTTCACTCATATCCATTTTCCAGTTATCAGGAACAGCTTTTGTATTTAAGAAAGTGCTTGCTTCCTGTAACCCTACATAGGAAAATGCCCAGTGTGTTCAAGATACTAAGACTCAAAATTATGTAAATTACAAAATATTCCTAATTTTTCTTTTTTTCAAATTATAATGAAAAGGGGGAGAAATTCAGAGTTGAATTGTCAATAGGTGGTGAAAAATTAATTAAAAATTTAAACACTATCATTTATTCCACATACAAAAACTTAACTTCATCCTAAGGTTGCAAGCACATCTTCATAGTATTTTATGCTTTCAGGAATGTTAGATTAAAAACACAAATACTGGAAATCCCTGGAATTCAGAGTTAACTTAGGTGCTATTTGACAAGTACAATGTTATCTTAGGCAGGCACCTCTAGGGCAGAGTTATCTTCACCTTATATCCAACTTTAATCAGAAACAAGCATCACATAACATTGGTTGAAATATTTGCTTCATACATACATGTCTCTTACGCTAATTGTGATGATTTCTCACCACATTATCATTTGCTCTTTTAATACAGTATTAGTGCTCTAATTTCATGATCAAAGCAAACGCTTCTCATATGAGAGGCTTTGAGTGACCTTAGCACTTTGTAGGATAAGACATTTAATGGTAAGGAATGAATGATTGCTTTCAGTATGCCCATTTGCCTATAATTCTTCAGTATGGGTCATGTATGACTGTAGGGTTTTAAAATAAATTGTTATGGGTGATAATATAGTAGAAGTTTCTTTATTCCCCTCAGAGCACCCCCAGGGGGCTGAGTTAAGACAATATAATTGTATTTCTCAAGCATGGCAACCTTCCCTATGAACATATTTGGTTTGTAGTGTTTGGATTTTTTGTTTCAAACTCTAATGTTATTACGACAATACACATCTAAAACCCACTGATAGGTATCCACACTATAATTTTAGTGGTCTTGTATGGATATTCCTTTAAAAAAACCCAATAAACTATTCTCAATATGGGGCTGGGGAGCAAAAGGAGGCTTTGAGAGACTATAGGAGTGGAGATTCCCCCATACCCTCCCAATTCCCTGAGACTCATTAACGTATACCTTCCTCATACTCACTAATGCTCATTTAATACAGCCAGCATCCTGCAGATCTTTGGGATGGTGGAGTAGGGCTTCACCTGGGTACCTGCATCAGTGGCCCAGTAAGTCTTTTTGGACTCAAAGCTTGTGAGCCCCTATGAGGCCTAGGAATTTGGCAGGGAGGGGGAGAGGCTGGTTTTTGGTTGGGGAGTGTGGAAGCAGCAGAGGAAGGATGGTCCAATGGTTAGCGGTGCTGGTCTGGGATTCTGGAGACTCACGTTGTTTCCAGCTCCACCACAGACTTCCTGTGTAATCCTGGGCATGTCACTTAATCTCTCTGTGCCTCAGTTCCCCGACTGTAAAATGGGGATAACTGTCCTTGCTCACACAGGTGTTTGTAAGGAAAAATACAATACAGACTGTGAGGCACTTGGATACTACAGTAATGGGTGCCATACAAGTACCTAAAATAGATAGAGGTGGGAACACCAAGGACCTGCTCAGTGCTGCTGTAGAAGGTTTGGGGAGAACTAATACCTCCCCGGCTTCTGTAACTGATGAACCCCTGTGGTTTGCAGAAGACTCTTTGTGGACAAGCCCTTGCTTGGCAAGCCCTCCTGTGACATACAAGTCCTTCCCTACCCCTACCTACTTTTTGGAGATAAAATTCTCTTTTTTCATTAAGAAGTCTCCATAAGGAAAACAACAACAACAAAGGAGACTTTTTTAATTCTAGTGAACAGCTGTTTGTAGAGTGCCATAATTCAGGAATCCCATGTATAAAGGCACTTCAAATTTGGTAGAATATTTCTACCTCAGGTCCAGGGATATCCTACCAATTTGGAGGCTAATATAACTTGGGTGGATTTTAGAGAGGGAACTCCACTCCCCAAATAAATCAGACTTATAATGGAAGCTTGGTTACCATCTTAAGTATGAAGCAATAGCTACCAGTGCTTCTTAGCAAAGCACTGTTAAAATGCTAAGTAGTAGCATTATAGTCACTGTCACCAATCGGTCCATCAGCCCTCACGGAGAGAGTGCCGATCACAACACGTCAGACGTGTTGTTCTAGCCAGTCCTCCAACTACCCGCTGGCTAAGCTGTCAGTAGCACCGGACACCCGATTGACATAGCGCACAGCAGCCTAGAACTCCCAAGCGATCCACCAACCGCAGCCTCCCAAGCAGCTGGGATTACAGGCACGCGCCACCACACTGGGCCAGCATTATAGTATATAGCAGTATTATTAGTGTTCACTGTAACCCTCCAATGGTAAACTGATAGCAGTTAACTCTGGTCACATACCAGCAGAAGGTTCAATATTGCATTACACAACTGATTTGTTTTTGAAACCAGAGAAGACTTATTCTAATATACCTTTTTTAGCAGACAGATCAGATTTTGATAGGTTTACATCTAGTTCTTTGATGTCCTTTCTTGCTATTGAATAACTGGAAGAGAGGAAAGTATTTAATAAAATATAATAAAATAGGAATAAGTCAAGTAGTACTCCATTTATGAAAAAAGTGGTTTCTCAAAATTCAAGACCCTTCATTCACTTTCAACAATAAGGTCCTTTAGAATTATACATAAAGCATCAGCGGATATATGTACTAACACAAGCAATAACACAGAAACTCCCAATCCTCATTCCCAAAGTCATCAGAAGTGCCTTTTTAATTAAAAATGATAATTTAATCTGTTACAGTTACAGAGCTGTTATATTTTTAAAGATAAAAATATTTAAAATTTTTTTATTTTTTTCTTTTAAAAACCCACACCATGCTATGGAGCAAATTAAAATTCCGGACAGATATTTTGCTATTACTCTCAATCACGCAAAGAGTTAACATCTGTAGCACCAATATACAAAGTTTTATCCCTACATTTCCTTGTTTTTGTCCATGTTAGTTAGATGTCATGTTAAGAACTGGTGGGATGACAAAGGAAGACATGTTAGCATGTGGTGTGATAGAGGATATGGCACTGAACTGGGCACTTTGGAGGGAGAGGACTTGTAGAGCAGACCTCATTTGAGGGAATTAATGCAAGGAAGAAGAAGAACTGGATGTCAGGTTACAATATAACCTTTTACTATATTTCATAATATTTTAAGGAAAAGCTGAACATTTACTTTTTAAATACAAATTTTAGGGCATGCTACAGAGATCTGATCACTCAAAGCAATTTCAAGACCAGTTTACAGAAAATCCAATATAAAAATAGTCCCTCCAGCTAGATCAATGGAAATTAATTCTTGATTTTATAATATGTAACCAGCAGAAAAGGAATGGGGTGAGAAAAGGGGGAAGTCACTCTTTAGAAAGTGGCTACTGCATGTATAAAGTAATATATCCCATATCAATATGACTTTCCTTTTGATAGTAGTTATTTTTGTAAACAATCTATATATTGACAAGTAAATGTGTGCCCTGTTTTTAAACTGTATTTTTGCTAACACAAAACAAGATATTTGAAGCAAATACAAATATTTGTGTTATTATATCATCCAATTCTTTTTTTTTTTAAGTTACAAAAGTGCTCTCATGCTAATACATATGGAATCTTTTAAGTATGGAACAAGATGTATTCCAAATATTGAGTTAAATTTGGTTGCTATAACAGGAATGCAGGCCAACCTACAATTATAGAATTTCAAGTGAGTTATTATAATAGGATTTTTCTTCTTTCAGTTCATTCACAAGAACTGTAGCAAAACCCCAATAGAGTGAAAGGAATTAGTGGCCACCATTTTCTCAAGCTAAAGAAAATTATGGGGGTGTGGAGGGGGGGAGTAGTCCTTTTAAGAGAAAGTAAATAGAAAAATGGTCCAGTAGGCACTGGTAATAAGACATATTCTATGTTATTTATAGTGATAATTCACAATAAAATATGCTTTAAGTAGGCTATTGATGCATGCCTTGACCACATAATAAGGCCAAAAGGAACAGTGCATCAGTAGTCTACTAATTCACACTCTTTTGAGAATTATTGCTGCTATAACAATAGATCATTTATTTTTTTAAAACAGGCATGTTTTGTACATACACAATGTCCAGGTTTATGCACTATGAGAAGCAGTTACTAAATGGTATATGAAAAAATAGTAGGAAATGGTTAAAATGTTATTATTGTTTTGAATATACTGTTTAATAAAGTTCTATTTCTAAAATTCCCTGGAGTAACTGGACCCTCTTTCTCTCACTCGATATCCTAGACACACAGGTGCCTCTTCAGTTGCAGTTTGTAACCCAATAGATACTTTCAATTCACCTTCTCTTATAAATACTGAGTTTGTTAGTTAAAGGTTACAAATTGCTACTAAAAGAGCAGCTTAAAAACATTGTTTCAACAAACATGCACAAAAATGTACCAGAGTGGCAGACCTTAAATGAAGAACATCAGGACCCAAGTTACATAAAATGCTTTTACAAAAACTTAAGACCTCTAAAAATGATTTTTCTATTTTTTTATTTCAGTGTAAAGTTAAAAAAAGCCTACCAAAAAACCCCCAAAACATTCCAACTCAATGTCAAGAACATAAGAACATAAGAATGGCTGTACTGGGTCAGACCAAGGTCCATCCAGCCCAGTATCTTGTCTACCGACAGTGGCCAATGCCAGGTGCCCCAGAGTGAGTGAACCTAACAGGTAATGATCAAGTGATCTCTCTCCTGCCATCCATCACCCACTTCTGACAAACAGAGGCAAGGGACACCATTCCTTACCCATACTGGCTAATAGCCATTAATGGACTTAACCTCCATGAATGTATCCAGTTCTCTTTTAAACCCGGTTATATTCCTAGCCTTCACAACTTCCTCAGGAAAGGAGTTCCACAGGTTGACTGTGCGCTGTGTGAAGTATGTTGCAACCCAAATGAAGGACTATGGTAATGTACGGAAAACCCAAAAGGAGAAATTAATTGGAAACTGTCTATAAACTAAAAAGTGTATAAACAGAAGTAAGATGCTTGACTAACAAAAATACATTTTGTTTAAAAAAATTATTTAACTTTAATCATCTAAGATGATTTAGTAACATTGGTAAGCCCCTCACTGTCCTCCACCAAATATGTTAACTCAATTGTGCATCTTAAGCATGCAATAGTTAAGAAAATGTCATAGTTTTTTCTTGAATTGTAAGTCACTTGCCTTTTTTCATTTTAAGTTGCAAGAAACTAATGAGTCATTGGTTACAAACTTTAACTAAGTAGAATCCTGTACTTAAGTTTTGTATAGAAAGATCTTAATGTACAATTGAATAATGTCCACATAAATAAATTTTTGTCACAAGTTCACACATTTTTCAATACAACGCTATTATTAAGAGTATCCTATTACTCACAATTTGGAATCTGCAAAAGATCGAACTAAACACTGGTCCTTTTTCACTGTGATGTCATCGTTACAGCTGGGAGATATTACCTGAAGTTTCAAACAAAACACATTGCTCTCAAGAGTTACTTTTTTTAGCAAGAAGAATAGCAAGACTGTATAAATGCTTTCCACTGTCTGTTATTGTTATTTCCAATTTCAGAAAAGGCAACAGCAATTAGGTTTTTGGATACTCCTATTTACGTTGTAAAGTCTGGCAATGAACAACTTCTTCATAAATACTTGACCAAGATGAAGAAGCTGCCAAATGAGCACCATATCCACCATTGTAAACATTCATGTGACAACCCAGGAATTTTGATCGTTTACCCCCTAGATATCAATAATAAAAGTGCAGTTATACTCTGAAAAGCTATTCTATAAAGATGGCATTGTGGAATTCCATGTTTACCCCTACAATAGTTTTTCAGATTAAAACTTGCTCAGATTACAATTTAAAAAAAAAAAATCCCCACCCTCCCAATTTCTAGTCTTTCATAGTAAGGCTGGGATCCAAAAGGCAAGCTTCCTTTTTTTCTGGTTTATGTCTAATCCTCAATATTAGTTTCTACATCTGGAACTTAAGTAAATAATATTGTTGATAATGTCAACCAGAGCTCCTCCACAGTGATATGAATACTGTAGGATTAAATGGTAGTTTCGAAAAAAATAATCTTATTTGTGTCACTAAAGTAAACACAACTCAGAATGCACAAAGAACATGACAGTAATGATTTTACAGTCTGTTTTCCAGCTATAACTGCTTCTTAAGGTCTGGAGCAATGTTAACACTCTCAGGCAAAATCCTGGCTCCACTGAAGTCAATAAGAGTTTTGTCATTCACTTCAATGGGGCCAGGATTTCACACCAGACTGAATTCACAGATTCCTATTTCTTGGTTAGCTAAGAGGATAACAACAGTTTCTGGATCTCTAGCAATTTCACCGCCCAGTTTGAATATTAGAACATTTTTTGCTTAATGAATGACCAAAATGGAGTGCTGACCAACAGTCAGAAGATATGGAACAATATGATATTTCATATTTCAATGAACAGAGATCTACTGTCCTGTAAGAGATGAATACCGACAGGCTTTTAATAAACCTTGACATGCACCTCAGAAGTCGTCAATATCTACTTATTAGGGTACAGTATACTGATACATACTTGCAGCAGAAAAACACTCCATTTGTGTATACAATTAATCTTTCTTCCTACTTGCATCCAAAAAAATCAGTGTTAAAATCTAGTGAACCCAATGTGACAGGTGGTCTCTTTCCAATTAGTTCCTGAAAAGCAGAACCAAGTAGCCAGATACAATTCAGATTTCATTTACCTACAGTAAATCTAAGAAGGTAACATTTGAGTTAGTGGGTAAAATGTCCCAATTCAACACTTTAATGAAAGTGTTTATAATAATGGGTGGTGTCTTTGATGTAAGGAGACAATAGGCATACACTTAACTGGTCAGTCAGGAACTACAAAAATGTATTGCTAAAGCTTCCTTTGATGCACATTAGCAAATTTTTTTTTTTAAAGTTCTGTGAAACATCTCCATACTTACACTAAAGGTACAAGAGCAATAGAACACCAGGATTATTTTACATTTCTTTTGTGTATGTTATTTGTAACCAGAACTATTCCAAGTCAATTTACAAATGAAAACACTCTAGTACCCAATCCCTACTGTTCATGTCATTGAACAAAGTTTAATTTGTCAATTTTTAAAAAAAATATACTATAATATGCAGAGCACACATGTGCATTTTATCTGGTAGTTTATAAATTTTAAACAAAGAAAAAGGATTAGAAATGTAGTTTTATATTACCAACATGTAGTAGTTTTAATAGATCTGATTTTGTTGAAAGATCAATATTAAAAAATATATATATATATATTTTTTTGTAAGTATAGCTTTTTATTGAAGTCAGAGCCATTAACCTGACACAAGTTTCAATACTTCTCAGAATATTTATTTTTCTTTTGCTCATCTAAATTGTAAAAACAAAAAATGACAACCCCAAAACATGTATTCTGCATGAGCCTGCTGCCTAGGGAGTCCTGAGTTTGATGGTTATCCCCAAGTCTTGCTCCAGGAGCTGCAATGTCTGCAAGTAGTGCTGTTCAAGTACAGAGGAAGGAAGGAAGGAGCTGTAGTGTGACGTGACAAGAGTAGGGCTCTGACACAGATTCAGAACACCCTTTTACCCCCAAAAAACACAATACATAGTATTCTGAAAGCATTATACTGTGGATATCCCAATCATTTGTTACGTACCAAAGCCGGATACCAGTCAGTCTTCTCCGAACAAAAAATTACACTGACAACTTTGCCAAGCAATTCATCATTAAGACGTCTCTTATCTTCCTCTTCCTCTTCACTACTTTCTTCCTCTTTTTCATCTTCAGTGCTAGAGGATTAAGCATACAATATTTTAAAACAGCCTTAGATTTGAAGACAAGAATTGTGAGGAAATATAACTCGTAAGAACAGCAGTAAAATACTGGTTAAGGGCCACTAAAACTAACTTTTAAAAGCAAAAGGTTGAACTTGAAAAAACTGAAATAGTAAGAGAGCATAAACTAAGGAAAAGGAGTTTGATTTGCTGAAGTTCCTCTGTGCTCACAATTATAATTATTTGTATTGCAGCACTACCCGGGAGCCCCAATCATGGAACAGGACTCCACTGTGCTAGGTCCTGTACAAACACAGAACAAAGAGTGTTCCTGCCCCAAAGAGTTTACAAACCTGAAGCTTCTGTATACACAGTTTTGCCAGTTTAAATGCCTAAGCATGTTAAAAATCCTACATTTACTCATAGACCAGACAAACTTTTTTCATAAATTTGCAAGTGATTACATTTTAAAGCTAGTGCCTGACAAGATGACCAGTTTTCAAATACATGCTGTGAATATAATACATGACAAATTAATGACTGTTTCATCCCTTCTACATCACTCTTTTTAGTCATTTAAGACCAAATTCTGTCTGTTATGCACACTTATGAATAGTCCCATTGAAATTCTAGGGTCATCAGACTTTAGCAAAGGACAATAAGGTAACAAAGTAGCATATATAGAATTATAAAAAACTCACACAGGAAGAGATGATCTTCTTCCTCTGTTGGATTTCTTCCCAATTACTGGAGTTCCAAAGTGCTCTGGATTTGTTAGTGGCAGTTGGTCAAGTGTCTAGGAGAAGATGGGAATATAAATCAGCTTGCAATTCTTCCACAATGTAAAGACTTTTAACTTTTCTTCAAGATGGAAAGTAACATCTCCTTACCTCACTTTCTGCAAAGTGTCTTTCCCCCTTCAAGCACAATGAAGTTCGTCTCAATGTCCTCTCATCTCCATCATCAAAAACTAGAATGAAGCCAGAGACAAAGATAGTGGCACAAGATTTGCAAATGTAACTAAATGGCCAGTTTTGCTATTCAAAATCTTAAGTTAAATAATCCTGTAGAACAGGCCTGCACAACTCGTAAAGCGGCGAGGGCCATATTACTCCAAAGAAAACAGCTGAGGGCCGAAACCCCACGGCCCCACGAAAACAGCCCCACCCCCAGCGCCGCCCGCCCCACGGAAACAACCCCTCCTTCCGCACCCCTGGGGTGTGGAAGCCTGTAGAGGGGCAAAGAAACAGCATGCATAGGGTGACCAGATCACAGCAGTAAAATAGGACCCGCCCCCTCCCCGCTCTGCCCCACCATCACACCTCTTCACACCCCCCCCCCCCCGGCTTGCCTCCTCAGCACCCCTCCCCCGCCGCCGTTGGCTCACGTGCCGCCCTGCCACTGCCCGCCCACTCGGCTCACCTCCTCAGCCCCCCCGCCGCCCGGCTCACCTCCTCAGTCCCCCCGCCGCCCGGCTCGCAGGCTCCCCCTGCCGCCAGCTCATCTGCCTGCCCGCTGCTAGCCTCTTACTTTCTGCAGCTGCCCCCTCCCCCTGTCGCTGGCTCACCCTCACTCCCCAGCCTGCCACTGGCCTCTTCACCAGCCAGCCCACCCTGCCGCTTGCCTACTCACACCGCCCCCCCCCCCCCCCCGCCGCGGGCCGCACAGTGAGCCCACGCGGGCCGCATGTTGTGCAGGCCTGCTGTACAATATGCCTCTGAAGACTTAAATTAAGTTCTTTGGTTCGCAAGTGGAAAGAAGTTTGATAGTCAAGATCTGGCCCAAGAGCAGGCAAACATTCCAGCACATGGATTCAAAGTCGCTGCAAAAATCAGGCTGCCAGCTGCAACCATCTCAGGGTTTGCCGTCTCTCTTATCAATACACTGTACTACTAAAGACCACAAATACTGGCTGCCTGCCAGTTATCGCTCCTAACCAACATCCCCAGCTGGGTTGAAACACCCAATTATTTCTGATTTAAACTGGGCCAGTCTCCCAACTCTGTTTCCGTTGCCATGGGAAATAGGAAGCAGGCAACTGTCCACTTGTATACTCTGTGGGGAAATGTTGCTAGTGGGCAGACAAATACACATGGACGTTTCTGCTACAACATAAAATACTGTGCTACAGATAAGAGGAGAACTGGAAGCCCACGTGTTAATCCGGCCATCTCTGTTCTAGTCCCTACTGGACATTTTGTTCACCTCACAAAATCACATATAATCAGAAGCAAGTCATCTACATTTGTAACGCATGGCTAGGAGAGGCCTAGAAAATAATAGTGAGGCTGTTACATACACGGACTCAGGTACGCTGCCAGATATATAAAGAATAGCTTGTGCTACTCCTGGTTACAGGGATGGGCTAACAGGACTGTCTATTACAATAAGATTCACAACTTCTTCCAAAAGAAGGAATTTTACCTCTAAAGTAGTTTTTAGATTGTTAACAGCTTAATATCTATGAGAGTCACTGTATACTTTAATTAAAATGCGTAAATCACTGACTAAATTTGAAGCAGAATGTATACATTTTATCAATTTCGCATTTTATGTTCAGAAATCCCGATCCTAAAATCAGAACATCTGAGCAAACCCTTGTGCACGTGTAGAGACCCAGTGACTTCCAAGGACACCGCACTGATCGAAGGGGTCCATGGCCTGGATTCAATTGCAGGATATATATTCTATATTTACATTATTCGGAAGAGGTCGTCTATCCCATAGCCAATATATACCATACAGTCTGGACATATTTGTTTTATTAGTGTGATAACGGTGGCATCCCTTTTACAAGAAAAATCTCTCAGGCGAACGTGAATACAATATATTTGTGTCGCTAAAAATTTAACACATTTACAGCAAGATATAAAGCAAAATTTGTAATTTAAATTATTCCTCTGTAATTCTAGTCTGCCAACCAAAAAGAAAAGAAACCACCACATTCTAACAGCTTAATTTAAGACTAGAAACTGCAAGAGTAACTAGAAATAAAGAGCAGACTACGTAAGCAATATCCTAGCAGGCCTACTAAGCCTTATAATTGCATATCTGTAGTCTCCCAACTGAGCTACTTTGATAGAGGTTAGCCAATTGATTCAGCTTGTTATACTTGTTCACACAAACTACTATTAGTTTTAAAACAGTAAGCAATGCTGCTCCCTAACTGCCTTCCAATAATCTTTCTCAAAACTATTAAAATATAAAATCGCTAGATAGTAACTACAAAATAGTCATCTGATATAGGTTTGCACACATTTTTATTAATGTAAATCTATTTGAAAAGTTTAAACTATTACCTAGTTTCCCTGAAAAGCCACTGTGCACATTTTGCTCTTTGACTTTCTCATTATTTCTTATCTTTTTTTTTCATTATTTCTTTTTTTTTTTCTGCCAGTAATCAATGTTACTTTCTTTGTGTAAACAAGGACGTGGTCCCTCACCACCTCTTCTCCTCCCACCAGATTCTACACAGAAGTCAAAATTCGGAATGTGTAGAAGTAATCATTTCGGGGGCAATAGAGTGATGTTCAGCATAAGATAACTTACCAGAGCATCAAGCAGGACATGACAGTGGACTGCAAGGGAGAAAGCACACCTAATTTATCTGATATTTTGGAAGCTAGATTTTTAGAAAGAAAATCTCTCTCAAACAAGTTTGATGTAGAAAAAAGGAAACTCCAGGCTAAAGCCAGATGACGGAGAGAGCTGCCATGTTATATTTTTAGGGGATAGTACAGGATGCTCAATTGTTTAAGGTTTTGCAGTGGTACAAAAGAAATTCTATTTCCTTCCTAAACATGTCACACTATAATCCTCCAATTAACTACTCAGCTTTCATTTTACTGTGAAGACCAACATTTAACATCCATTAAGAACAAAAAATCACAAAAGTTAAATACTGAGCAAAATATAATACAATATAGTGTATTTCATTAAAAAATTAAAAATAAAACCTCTTAGGCTGCTTGTGACAAAGAGGTCTTTCCTCAGCTAGGATCAAACATCTCATTTAACACGTGGCTCAGGAACTCAAATAATCCAGCCCAATTCCCTGCTAATAGGACAGTGAAATGTTATCAGAACTAATTTATCTTTATCTCAGAACTTCAAATTTCTCTTTCATGGGCAGAGGGGCAAATCTCCTCCCATACGTCTACAGGTGGAAGAAATTAGGATATTAACATGTTGAGGGAGATCTGAATGTACCCCTGCACCTCTTACAGACCTTTTCTACAGCCCCTACAACCCTCCCAGCCATACATCCCCTTTCACCACACACCTGAACAAAGGGAAGACTCTCCTGTCTAATGCCTTGCTGCAGGCAGTCCTCTCCCTGCAAGGCCTGGTATGTCACCTTTGCAATCCCTGGTGCCAGCTACAAAAGTGGCTCTTTCTAGGACAGCTGTTTGTCTCTTACAACAGAAACGGTGTCTCACTGTGCAAGCTGCCAGGGGAGACAGACTGAGCAAGCACTAGGACATTCAGTAACAACCGCAGCTGAAGAGAGTGTGGCTAAGAGAGTCAAGATGCGCCCCCGCCCCCCAATCTCCACCATGAAAAAAAGGGTAGGAAGGAAAGCCACCATCTCTGAAGAGATACAATTATTTGTACAGCACTCCTTTCCTCGTCTCCCTTCCACACACAGGCCAACTAGAGCAGCTAGCTCTGCACTTCAGGAAGGAAAGGTGGAAAAATATGAATTTCACACCCTCCCTCCTGAACTCTAGCAGGCCAAGCAATTGGCTTAAGAGTTAAGGAAGGGGGGAGGAGGGGTCGGGAAGGGAAGGGGAAATGTGTTTGTTCAACAGCCATGTGGGATTCTCCTGCCTGGGAGCAGAGGAAATACATGGCAGGCTTAAGAGTGCACGATCCCTTCAATTTAATTAAAGCCCCAAGTTATAAGCTACATTTTTATTTTGTTTCTGCATACCTAGGACTGAAGGTTTTTCAAACTAAAAGAATGGTTAATGTTCAAGTAATTTGACTACAGACATATATAAACAAACTACGCAAAGATTTATGAGGTCTGTCTGTATTCCAACCTGTGGCTATCCTCACACACGTCTAATGCACAATACAAAGGATGTTTTTAGACCGTTACTACAAGCCTAAATTTAAAACACCTAACTTAATAGTTATAGACACAATAATAGTGTCCCATGGCATTATTGTTACTTACAAAACCCAAAGCAAAATCCTTTAAAATACTACTGGAGAGGTGACTGTTTGATCTTTGAAAAAAAAAAAAAAATTGGGGGAAGGGAGCGCGAAAAAAGGAGTAATGTTTTTTTTAAAAAGGGTCACACTTATTAAATTACTTTGAGGACAAAATGAGGGATTTCCTTTGCTCACATAGGAGTTTCTGTAAATATAATAACTTACAGATCATTCCACAAACATAAGAATAAACAAAGGATGCTAGCCCATAAGGAAAAGGCACTCCACAGAAGGAATTTTTTGTGGATCAGACCAATGGCCCACATAATTGAGACCACAGATGAATAATTCAGAGGAAAGCACAAAGTTTCCATTAATGCACCAAAGTGTGCAATACTAAACAACGAGGATACACTATTCCCTACTCCAGCTGAAGATCAGGTCACACAATGAAGTAGGAGAAAGAATAGCCCCTGTATTGCAGAAGTTATTTTTACTTATACATTCTTTATAAATTATTCTTACTTACATACATTAGTAAATCCCCCACTCCACCCCTTTCCGCCCCTCGCCTGAGCCTGCTGTGCCCTTGCTCCTCCCCCTCTGCCTCCTCCCAGCTTCCAACATGCCTCGAAACAGCTGATCAGGAGGTGCGGGGATGGAGGGGGAGGTGCTGATCAGCGGTGGGCAGGAAGCGCTGGCAGCAGGGAGCTGATGGGGGGCTGCTGACGTATTACTGTAGCTGTTTGACAATGTACATTGGTAAATACAGGCTCCTTCTCAGGCTCAGGTTGGCCATCCCAGGCTAGAATAATATCCTGCAGTAACAAGTTCCACTGGTTAATTATATTGCGTAAGAATCTTTAATGTTATAAATTCTAAATTCACTGCCTTTTGATTGCAAGTGCCCACTCAATTATGCATTACAGTAAAGGGTAAACAGAAGCACATATCTGACCTTCTCAATACCTTAAAAACAAACCAAAAAACCCCTCACTTCTACCATATCTCCCTCACTGTTTTTTCTAAACTAAACAGTCCTTGTGATTTTAATCTCTCCTCTTTTTAATCTACTTCATATGCAGCATTCTTCAAATTAAAGTCTTCCTAAACATGACCTTTTAATATAGATCTTAAAGGTTTAAAAATAGCCTTTTCATATTACAGCATCAAGGACCCACAAATTACGGACTCCCTGAATATCAAGTGACAGGACAGCCTGCAACAATTCTGCTGGCTCAGTGGCATTTTGACACCATGGTAATGGGCATGGCAAAATAACTTGAAAAGATGCAGCAAAAATAGGTACTGAAATTAATAGGGAAATAACATGGTACCTTTTTGTTTTCCCAACATGCAATATGCATTTGTTTTCAGTAACTGATTACTAAGGTCACAAATTGTGACATTGTCAAATGCTTTAGTGCCTACCAGTGGCATTTTAAGATTTCAAATCAATTTTTTGTTATTAAAAAGCGTATTCTTATTTCTTCACCTGCAGAGGCAATATTGATTGTTCAAGAGCTATACAATCCAAAAGTATACTTGTTGAATGCAAAACTGTGCTTCATCCAGTATCAAGCCAACTCTACAAGTGAGTTCTTATCAATAGCAAGATGAAGGTCTGCACTGCACTAATCTACAGACAGTACCATACAAAAAAAGGGGGAACAGATTATTCTAGAGATCAGAGGAACTGTAAAAAGTAAAAAAACTGAACTTCTTTGAGACTGTTTGTAAGGACACTGTCAACTTAAAACGATAACTTCAATCTGAAATTGGTTTTACTTGGATGATACTCGTAACAATAGTAAAATAAACTTAAAAAAGAGTAGTGAAAAATATTTTCCCCACTTTGTTTACTTTGCACAACCGCGTGTTTCACCATTTCCCCTTTATACAAGTCACAATACGCAAACAAAAACATGAGTTTATAACTAACTTAACCAGTTACAAGTAACTGTTCACTTTGTGTCCATAAAGCTTTCCTGACATCACATCTATGTTTGTCCAGCTACATGCTGCCTAATCATTTGTATAAAGTGCAAGCTGGGCAAATCTGGGCAGTTTTCCCATGGTACCTTAGTAAGGTTTACAATTCCTGGATGATATACACACATAGGAGCACATGGCATAATGCAGCTAGAATGTCTCACTGTACATGATGCTGTGAGGAAGGAGGATTGGTCAAACTACATTAGAAGACAGACAGCCAACCATGGCATTTGGCATGGAAACACTTAGCTAACCATGACTATATTAGTAGTTTTAATCTTGTGGGTGGAACTAACCATGCCATTAACAGTTTACAAACTTGGTTCAGGGAGTAGTGGGGGGACCTAAGTCAGTCTCCCCTGTTAGTATGGGTCTTTCACATAGCATTAAAAGAAAAAAATATTTTAAAGATAGGTAAATCTGAATGTAAATCAAAGAGTTAGCAGGGCCTGTTCAGTACCTGAGACTATTTGGAACTCTTTTTGAGAATGACTAGATTTCAAGTTGATTGTGTCCCTGTAATATGGTGAAGATGTGAGCTAGATAATTACTATCATGTTTTCGGTAATGTACCCTAAGTGGGATTTAAATTTTTTTTTTATTAAAGCTACTGTTAAAATTATATAATACACACGTTAAAGAGAGTGTCTGTACATCTATACTACACCCTATCACAGCCAAGATAGACATCTGCATGTGCTTGATTTGGATGTGTTATGCATAGTTGGAAAGAAGAGAGAAGACTATAATCATTTTTTAATTAAATGGTTTCCTAAAAGATTAAGACAAACTATAAAAGGAGAAAGACATGACTGCCCTTATATGAAGTGCTTCAGAAAAAGCCTGAAGCCCACAGCTGCCACAACCCAACGATTTATGTTTCCTACTCTGGACAGCATAAAAGGGCCTAACTGTGGAGGGCAAATCCTGCTGAAAGTTCCTATAAATGCACATCTTTCTCACTGAAAATGGGAGGCAGAAAAATAAAGTTAGAATTAGCAGTAATGTTTGAGATTATTGAAAAATAATAAACCAACATCCTGCCTTCCGCCTTCCTCTCCACTCCACTTTCCCTGCAAAAAACCAACCAACCCCACAATCCTCCCATATTAGAATAGCTAGGAAAAAGGTAAAATGTGTGTTGTTGCTTTTTTTGTTTTAAAATTGCAGATAAGGATAAGTTATACATTCAAACAACTTTGTAAAAGAAATCACAGAATTATAGGACTGGAAGGGACCTCGAGAGGTCATCTAGTTCAGTCCCTTGCACTCAAGGCAGGACTAAGTATTATCTTGACCATCCCTGGCAGGTGTTTGTCTAACTTGCTTTTAAAAATCTCCAATGATGGAGATTCCACAACCTCCCTAGGCAATTTGTTCCAGTGCTTAGCCACCCTGACAGTTGGAAGTTTTTCCTAATGGCTAATCTAAACTGCCCTTTTATGCCCAAAATCTAGGCCTATAGATGGGGTTAAATTTTCTTGAGGATTCTGTCACCAGCAAGGTGTGTACACTGACAGATAATAAATGGGTCTCAAAGAATACACTGTCCTTCTACTCCCTATTACAAAAAAGGCTACTATAACAGCAGTAGTTTAGTTTGTCTAATGGCTGCAATTATTGCTTCCCACTAGAGGGCTCTTTATCTGGTGACTCAAGCCACTTCAGTACTTTATGAAAGTATACAAGAAGTATACAAAAGTAGCACAAGACATCCAGAATAAGGAACATGTACATTTTTTCACTTCCTGACCTGCTGGAACTCAGGTAACTTACCTGAGTACTAGGAAAGGGAAAGGAAGGAGAAGAAATCATTAGGAGCTTCATGAACAACTCATTCTGGATTTTTAACAGAATAGCACTGACTTCTAGCCTAAACATATATATGCATATGTATTGTACATATACACACACAGCCCAGTGAATATTCCTTGAAAGAGAGCAGAAGGACAGACATGAACAACTCTTAACTGAGCATGCATAAGAGCACACCCTGAAGATAAGCCAACACCACAAGACAGAGTGAGTTCAAAGCATTTCACTGAGGTCTCCGAACACAAAATAAATTGTCTTTCATCCTAAAACACTGCTTTTAACTGGTTACTATTTCAAATTTACAGAAACAAGTTTCCTCTTACAGAATGTTTTTTTTAAATCATTTTTTAATGTTCATGGCTAGGTCCAAAATTAATCATCTTAATGTTGCCTTTGGCAAGTGTTGCAAAACACCTATAGAATCATATAGTGTATTTTTTATTATTATTGTTTCAGAGGCCTATTTCAATATTTAATATTGGAGAACATTGTGGATGAAACACACCATAAAAATAACCCTTCGTTCTAAAATGACATAGATGAAAACAGATCTGATAGGTTGAAGACTGTTTAAATATATATAATTATCTCCTAGTGATAATACACAGCATATACTGAGAATATAAATTCTCTTCAAAAACAGAGCAACACCCCACCAAATTTGTAATTATTTAAAATAAGCTTTTTAAAAATTAAGGTTAGCTGCTTGTTTTCCAAGATACCGGAACTGCTGCCACTTCATTATGATGAGACTGAGAAGTGATAAAAGACTGGTGCGTGCAAAGGAGGTGTTTTCTAGAGCCTGTTAAAAACTTTTACTCCAGATCTCTTGTTTCTTTCCGTATCTATACTTTTGGGTAAGCAGCCCAATTCCAAAAGCATTTCCAAGCCCCAGTTTAAAATTCCAACATCACTGTATGTCTGCTGTGCCACCGTTACTAGGTCAGGACTTTTGATGCAGAGGTGGCTCCATGGCAGAAACAATGAAAATAAAACTCCATTTGATCATTTTTAAACAGCCTGTTAATCAATTTAGAGCAGAGCAGTACCATTCTAATAGCTAAGAGAATTATTTCTAAAAACTAAGTGCTTTATCTTCATTGTTGCTATATCAATATCAAAGCCCTAATCAGAGATGATGGCAACAAAGTAGCCTAGTATAGAGACTAAGGCCTGGTCCACACCAGGGGTGGGGGGGATCGATCTAAGATACGCAACTTCAGCTACGTGAATACCGTAGCTGAAGTCGAAGTATCTTAGATCGAATTACAAAGTACTTACTGCGGGTCCACGCGGCACAGGCAGGCTCCCCCGTCGACTCCGCTTACTCCTCGTGCCGAGCTGGAGTTTCGGAGTCGACGGGGAGCGCTTCTGGGATCGATTTATCACGAATTGGGCGGGTAGTGTGGACGTACCCTAAGGCTGGAACACAGTGAGCACTTTCAGAATGGACTGGCTCACTTTAGGACACTGGGCAAGTAATTTAGGCCCAAATTATTTCAACTGTCCACTAATTTTTTGTGTGTCCATCTGAACACGGGTCCAGATGTTCAAATGTGCTGAGAACAACTAGCTACCCTTAAAGACAGGCACTGGGTGTCTCAAAACATACACCTGAAAAACGACACACCAAGTTAGTGCATACTTTTGACAATTTTTGCCTTAATCTATGTGTCTTATTAGCTGTCCTGTTCTTTCAAAAGGCGTGAATACTTAACTACCATCGTAAGTGTTTCCAGACCATTGGAAAAATGATGCCATGTAAGAGGAAAATAAATCAGAACTAGAAAAGCATAGACAATTTCAACGCAAGCTTCCCACACTGCCCTACCACTGAAACTTGACCTGGATCTGGTAGGGACTGCACAAGTGAAAGGGTTGTTCAGTCCCCAAATCCATGCAGTTCTTGGTCTCTCTGTTTAAACAGCCAACAAGGGTGATAAATATTATAGCTTAATACCATTCACTAGGAAACTGAGTCCATCTCAGTGCACAGAAGTTACTGTACAGACATCATCTTTAGATCACTACTAACCGATGGTCAATTGGAACTGGTAACCTAGAGATAAAAGGTTGTACGTCATTGCTATTTCCCTGAGCTACAAAGTTCCCCTATTTTTAAATGTAAACTAACTCCTTTATTAGAAATCTACACTTCACAACGTATGCACTTCGGTCAATTTTACCTCTGGTTTGCAAACTGACAAATGCATACCCTGCCCGTTATATATTATTGTTTACTTGCAAAAGTGGACTTAGAAGGTAGGAGGCAGAAAGGTCAAGTTTTCCAACTTAGATTCTTCTGAGGCATTGATGAAACGAATAGTTACAACCCAAAATGCAGTTTTTATTAAAAAGCAATGAATCTGAAAATAAGAGTTTAGAACAGAAATATCAACTTAGTAAGTGTAACACTGTTAGTGCAGAGTATTTCCTTCTTCCTTCAATATCGGAAAGAAAATCTCTAAGTCAACAAAAATCAAAGTTAAAGTCAACAGTGTCCTTTGCCTGCTATGTTGCATCAGAGTATTGAACTAAACTGATGAGTACTCCTCTAATTCCCACAACTAAATGCCTAAATGATCACTCCTTCCCCCACAACACACACAGAGTCATGCATCTGGAATTATACCAGCTTATGCTACATTCCTGACGCAGAAAACAAATAGCAGTGTAGATGGTCAACTTAAAACTAGCTAACTGGCTCAGATCCGTAGGCGCACAATGATATTACCATAAAGTACTACATTATGGACATCTAAGGCCCTATCCCGCTCCCACTAAAGTCAACATGAAAACTCCTGTATATTTCAATGCAAACCAAATCGGGCTGCTAAACCATTGCTTCTTTGTCTCCAAAGAAAATGAGTACATTAATAATTAAGATAATAGACACTTGAACTACCAGAACGCTACCAGAACTACCAGAACGCTAGTCTGTAGAACTCTACTTTTAAATTCTTCAGTATTCTCTTAAAAGCATTTCAATAATTTGCAATAATGGTAATGAAAAGGTAACAGACAAGGAAATGGGACCAGTGAATTTAAACATTCAAGAATTATTTTCTAAAGCAATGCATAGGAGAAACATGTACAATTTCCATTAAGTAAAGAGGTGCACACCACCCACAGAACTCTGGAAATACAACCCTCACTATCCCCAGTTTTTCTGCGGGAGGGAGGCACACGATAAGGGCTGGTATTTTCAAGGGTGTTTGATTTGAGTATTATATTATTTGACTGGCATCTCTAGTTAGTTATTTTCTGATTTCAGAGAAGCTGATAGTTTTTTATGTCATACTTTTAATGCTGTGTCAGACATCTAGACACCAGACTATGCATTTTTATTAATAATCCAAAATAAATAAAGTTATCTCTACAACGAACCTACTTATGGCTTGATGTCAAGTTTCATTGAATTTTCATTGTGTGTCACTAGTCACGATTTTACTGGACTTATTTCCAATGACCATCTCAGTTATCTGTCCCTAAAATGAAAGCAAAACCTTCTTCTACCTGTTCTTTTAAGATTTAGTTCCTTTAAAGGAAACACTATCGAAATGAAATCTAATCATTTCAAACAAAGGAGTAAAATTATGGTTTCAAGGTACTACACTCTTCTCTATTCTCTTAGAAATGTTTTCTTCTCTGTAGCTGCAGTGTGTAAAACACCCACAACCTACCACATAAACAGAGGGAAATGACCGAGTATACAGGGGAACAACTGAAATTCTCTCTATAGAAAGTCTTAAAATCACATGTAAACAAACTAGAAATATACAAAAACAATGAGGAGTCCTTGTGGCACCTTAGAGACTAACAAATTTATTTGGGCATAAGCTTTCATAGGCTAAAACCCTATTTGGGCATAAACTTTCATGGGCTAAAACCCACTTCATGAAGCTTATGCCCAAATAAATTTGTTAGTCTCTAAGGTGCCACAAGGACTCCTCGGTGTTTTTGCTGACAAGACTAACACGGCTACCACTCTGAAACCTGTCACCATGCAAGGCATTAGAAATATAAAGAATGTGTTTTCCACTAATCTTTGTAGTCATTTGTAACAACAGTAGGTAACAAAATTTTCAGACAGCAGTGGGATTTAAGTATGTCCTTTCAAAATAGCAATTAAGCAATATTGGCTTCCAAGAAGTTAAACTGAATCAATATGCATCTATCTGACCAACTGAAACTTGATCATACAAGCAAGGTATCAAAATCCATAGGCTTTTCTATGATGCTCATAACTATACTATTTGAGCACCAGACAATTAATTTATCCGTACACAGAGCTCTTCACAGGTGTTGTAAGTTTGAAACCGTCTCTCACCAACAGAAGTAGGTCCAATAAAAGATATTACCTCACCCACGGTGTCTCTCTAACACCTCTATAAAGCATGCAATGACTGTTTTCTTAGTTGTAAAATGGAGATGAAACAGCGAGAGAGTTAAGTGACTTGCCAAAGGTCACATGAAAAGTCTAACAGAGCCAGATCTTAAGTCCGGTCCTGTGCCTTGAATAAAAAAACAGTTTAAACCAATGGAAAAAATATATTGTACCAACATTAAAAACCATAAGTTACATAGTTACTCACCTACAGTATACCAGCTGGCATCTGTCAATTTGTTGATAACAGCTTCTTGAAAGGATCCATCAGGCATCTTGGTTTCAACCATTGCACCAACCTGTGATATAAAATACTTCAAAATTATAATATTATATACACTTATAGTCCCAGATTCATACACTGGAGGTAAAACATACCAATTCTTCCAGAAAGAATGCGGGGGGAAGGGGGTTGGCAGGGAAGAGACTCATTTAAGTTTCACTACCCTTGTGAAATGCATGCATTGGTTACATAGCCTCCAAAGTGAAAAATCATTAGTCAAATCACATTTTATTCTGACTTGGATTCACTTAGCAGTGGGCAGTGAAATTAGCATACCGGGATCCCTACTGTTACTTTTGTATTATAACAAGAGGTAAGGTTACAAGTTTCTTTTATTATAAATGTTAATAAATAACATGGCAGAGGTGCAAGAAAACAAGGATATGTCATGGAAGTTGGGGGGCAGGGAGATTGGAAGCCTTGGACAGTGAGCCCATCCCACATTCACTCCGCAGCAATGGGTCCTATCCTATGGGGCTGGGCTCAACTCCCTGCATTGAGCGTTGTGAGCTGAACCACATGGTCACAGCACTAAGCCCTCTGTCTCTATATACACCAAACTTGAGAGGTGCTGTGACCACCTGGGCCAACTTCCAATGTTCAAAGGGGAACGGTGCAGCTTCTACGGTAGTCATAGATTTTATTCAAATTCAAGATCTAAACCACTAATCCAACACTTTAACAGTATTGGTAGTGGTATATGTGTCTATAGTATAAGAAAATAAAGCCTGTGTTATTACATACATTTACTCTTTGAACTCAAACATCAAGTAGATATGCTTCATTGTTAACTGGACAATACAACAGGGTTTCTGAACTTGGTCTAGATTTTGACAACAGCATTTACCAGTGCCTTTGAGGTAGCCGCAGAGGCGGTAAGGACAAGGGAAAGGCAAAAACCCCAAGCAAATAAATAAGGGCTATCCAGTATAAGGCCATTTCTGCCCTGAGTATTTTATATTAGTCACCAGTTCTAGCAGCTCCTGAGCGAACTGAATATACATCTGTTTTGCACATAGCAATCTTGTTTACTTCTGTCTAATGTATGTAGTTTGCTTGACATAGTTGACCTTCCCCAATTTATGTCTAATATATTTACAAAAATAGTCTTGCCTGCAATAACATTTCCATGCAAAACTAACTATGTCAAAGGCATAGGGATAAACG
This sequence comes from Macrochelys suwanniensis, assembly GCA_033296515.1. Lineage (NCBI taxonomy): Eukaryota > Metazoa > Chordata > Testudines > Chelydridae > Macrochelys > Macrochelys suwanniensis. The sequence continues at coordinate 11,813,622 of CM065781.1, read as the reverse complement.
TATTTTAAAAACTAAAATATTAGCTAATAAGGATAATTACTCATTGAGAGCCTGATCGAAAGCCCATGGAAGTTTTTCCATTGAATTCAACGGACTGTGGATTAGATGCTCAGTGTCTAAATGTCTATGTCTAAAGTGTCTAAATTTAAAATAATTACAATTTAATTGTACATTTGAAAAACATGCTGCATACATACTCTTAAAGGTCCTTTTACTTGGTCGTCTTGCACTAACTGAGCTGAGTTATCCTGTTTCAGGATCACCTGAAAAATATTTTATAAACGGATATATACACTTTACTTTCATACTACCAAAAAGCATGTACAACAATCTTTATGACAACGTCTAAAAGTTAGAAAATACAACCCTTATCAAAATCGCTAACATTATTTAGTACAAACAATAGAACAGTGTTTGAATTTACAAGAAGCCCAGGTGCCATCTGAATTACCAAGTAAATACCATGCATTCAATACCCAACTTGATGAATCAGTTAGTAGTTAAGAGGATCTCTCACCTAAATCGAATCTCAGTTATACCAAGAAAAAAATGTACAATTTTTTATACAGTTATGAGGCTGGACTATAACACAATCCTGGCTTTACCTGCAATGGGCCACTAAGCTAGAGGCTTAAGAGTTATACTTCTCTCACATCTGTAGCATTCACTATTAACAAAGCCCCCAGAATTTCCAGGGGAGAGAATTTCGTACAGAATCCACTCTTTGCTGCAGTTGTGATCCAGAACCTAAGGGCTTGTCTACATGGTAACAGGAACCAAAATAACTAAGATCAGTTGTAATTCACACCTTTAGTTATTTTGGTACAAGTCAGTATGTGGACATTCTTTAGAGTGCCCACACACAGACTCGCAAACTAAAGTTGTGAATTTAAACCAATTACGGTTTTTTAAATTCCAGTTACTGTGTACATAAGCCCTAAGTTTTCCTTCCACAAAAATTATGTTTTCAGCTCTCACAGTTGTGAAGACAACCTTGAAAATATGTAGAACCCTGTGTGGATACAAAATTTGTATCTGCATCCGATCCGCAAAAATGATACCCGCATATAAAGCAGATATCCGCAGATTTCCAAGGTTCTAGATACAAAATTTGCATCCATTTTCGATCTGCAATCCGCAAAAATGGTCCACAGATTTGCAGAGCTCTAAAAATACGGATTGATGTTTGCCACTTCCTGCAGAGAGACTGCAAAGAGGAACTTCAAGAGATGTAAACTGGGTCATTCATTTCCACAGGCTGTTAACTTTGAAACTTAAAGATGAATGTAGGATGTCAACATTGTTAATTATTTTACTGCTGATCATTTTAACAGAAACATCTAGCTAACGCATTTATCCTATAATTTCAAAATGCTTCCCACATCTTTGCAGTGGGCAAGAGTCAAAACTACTCCCTTTGCATCTACCAAAATCTCCAACTTCCTCCCAAAAAACTTATACTATGTAGTTATTCTTTGTCAATATAAAAATCTGTGGCACACTAAAACATGAACATGAGGACATAAAATAAACTACAGTTAATATCAAAAGTGACTCGGGAGCTACTGTACAGATTGTATTATTCATTTTCTTATTTAAGGTGTATGCAGGCAGACCCATGTGCTTGTGAAGAGCCCTACTGAACTCAATGGACTTGGCATAGACACTAGGTGTGGCCACACGCACCTAACTGCAAGATCAGGCTTAACTAATTCAAAATGTCAAATTTTAAAATTTAAATTAAATAGTGGTAGGATTTCCAGTCTGTCACAGCAACGTTAGAGATCCCAGAGACCGTACAGTTGAATATACATGGCCCTAACTATGATCCAAGGGGAAAAAACTCACATCTCAAAATAATCTAAATAGTCTGTGGACCAGTGCAGATCAAAAAAGTGGAATCCACTGCTTTCCACAACAATACCCTCATTCAAACAGATTTTAAAAAGCGCCACCAAAATCCCATAATTTGCTTGTTGGCGATAAGGAAAGAAGAGATTTGTTTTGAAATTCCGGGAAGGTACTTTGATATAAAGCGATGAGGTCCTCCTATAAGCACCCAGATAGATAGATCAAATAGGACAACAAAAGTACAAAAGCACATAGAAACTAAGATGTGTACCAAAAAGGAACAATTTAAAAGGAATGCCAAAACAAAACAATGTTTCCTCCTGCATCAATGTAAAGTAAGTTTTAGCACAATCCTTGCCTCAGAAAGACATTGCACAGAAATTTCATACAGCTAAAGCTTGCTGCTTTGAAACCGTTTTAAAACATTTGTTTACATTTAACAGACATCTCATGGGCAATTCTGAAAAACCGTTCAATGGAAATAATTTTCATCTCCTCTTTGTTTCCTAGCTATAAAAGACTGAGAATGTCTGCATGATATAGAATCTTTGCTTCTGAAGAATCTTTGCTCTTGGTTCTTATTGCTCACCTAAAGCCATAATCCTCTGTTTATGGCATCAACATTGATTAGTGTGGAACTGATGAAGTCACAAACAGAAAGGTTATAACTACAAATGAGAAAAAGTAGCAAGCGCAGATAAACTTATTTTAAGGACTATTTTTATGCTAGTATCCTTGAAAAGAAAAAAATATTTAGATATGACAAACATAATTGCACCAATACAGAATTACTTTTAAAAAAATCTTCCCAAGAAATATCTACAGCTTTGTATAACCATACACTAATTTTAAGGGATATGATTTTCCTTGACAACCCTTTTAATATATTTTCTAATAAAAAAACAAGGAAAGCAATAGCACTAATGTCATAAACCCTACCTTGACTTTCACCAGCCGTTTCACGGTCTTAATTTTTGCCTCACAAAAGGCACCACGGTACTTGGCACTGACATCAGTTCCCACTGTCAGGTAGGCAGGCTCATCTGCTGCCTAACAAAGGAGAATAAATTAGAACATGGTTTAGTCTTATATTTTACAAAAGTGTATTTTATTAAAAATAATAATAATTACTGTCTTTACAGTTGCATCATCATATATTCAAATATACACCCAAACTTTTAGTCCTATTGACCATTTCTTAATCAGGTCATAAACGACGATGTATGTTGCTTTCCAATATTGCAGACAGCCTAATCTTTCTTTACACTAAAATCTGACGTATGCTAAAATCTAGAACATCAACTCTTTCCTAATAGTTGCCCTTGATTTTTCTCCAATTAAATCTGTGGAGCATGCCAAGTGTTTTTTTTCCAGATATACACATTTTTACCAAGGTGCGGTGCATAACATTTTTACCATATTTAAAGTTTCATTGCACAGAAATTGTTTCTAAACAAAACATACAACTTCAATCGAACAGTGTAAGAAAAGTGAGTGGTACAGATTTTTCCTACGTAATTATTTTCATGTCCCTGTTTTGCAAGAATGTACCAATAGTCATTTAAGTGCAGAAATACAATTTAAAATAGCAACTTAAAAAAAAAAGAAGAACTTAAGTAACTGATGAAAAATGAGTAAGAATGAGCCAATGGTTATGGTTTGTAGCACTATCTGCAGCATACACAAACCATTATGATCCAAAGAAATAAATCAGCTTTGCCAGTAAATTTCAGCATATTAGGCTAGCTAAAAAGCTTACATCATGCTGAGTTTACAGATACATTTTTTTCTTCAGGAATCTTGATCCCCCAATTTTACCAGTCTGATTGTCTCAGAAATACCAGTTCAGTCATCTCAAAGAGAACTGAAGCATATGCTTACAAACGGAGGGGGAAAGATAAATACAAGGATGAAGATAATTTCAATACATTGCTATAAATAATACAATATGAAAGTAATATTTCATTTTAAATGAAGCTGCATCTCAGACAATTGCAATTTCAAAATTTATACAATAACCATAACCTTTATGTACTTAAAAATGTCTTAGATTTCTGTTGTTTCAATGAAAAAAAAAGTGTTGTATGGTATTCTCTTTAGCAGATTTTCTGAAGGAAAAAACAGCAAAAGAGCTACAGAAAAATTTGCTGTAACCTTTCAAACAAGTATATTAAATGTTATTTTTCTCCCTTGAACGGTCTTTGTTAAGATTTATTTTCCCCCAAAAACGTGTTCAAGTTTACCATTTCAAGAACATTTGTGTGTACCTGGGAATTATTTTACGTTTTATTTTCTTTATTTTACTTTTACAATTATCAATAAACTTATGCTAAGTTACTATATTAAAAAACAAGCTACAGTAAAATAGGAAATCAGTACATGCAATGAAATATTTTGTGTGGATAATAAACACAAATAATGAACTATTTTTTTGCTCATCTCTGCATCTAAGAAGTGTTTCCCTTCATGGGACTTATCCTGCAATTGTTAAGCCTTTGCTCTGGAAAAACTGAAACTGCTAAGGAAGGACAAAAGCTGTGGTTTTGCAAACTCACAAAAGCTACAGCCAACACAGGAAGCATTTACAGACAGTACTGCAAATGACAACAAGTCAAAGGCATCCCATGTGTCCAAGGTGTTGTAACTGCATAGGTGAGGGATTGGGATGAGCTGCCTTTCAGGGAGAGAGAAAAAATGGAATTTCATTCCATTCAACATGTGCCGCTTTCCACAGCCAACTTTATTCTGCTGTTGTACAAGGAAGATGCATTGATTAAAAATGAAACCAATAAGGTGATTGGTGCAGGAAGAAGAGAAAGCGCACAAATGCTTCCCCTACTCCTCTTCTCAGGACCTGGACAAACTTACCTTCATCTTTGAAGGTTATTTGAGGGATTCCAGCTCAAAGATTTCTCTTGACCCCAGTTACACAGAAAAAAAGCTAGAAAACAAGAGAAGGAAGATGATCAGACACACATCTGCATGCATGTGGATTTATTAAAAGGCAACATCCTGATCTTGGGAGAACATAATTCAGCTAGGAGCATATGGTTGATTATTAAACACACCCCTCCACATTGTTTACACACACCCCCTCCACCCTCTGAGCACACCCACCCCTTACATCCCTAAAGCATTCCCTCCACAGGAAGCCTCCGAGCCCCACTTGCTGCCCTGCGTGTGCAGCTGGAGGGGACAGCGAGAAGTGCTGAAAAGGGGTCCTTGCTGGGGACACATGGGCCCTGGGAGATCTGGGCAAGAAGCCGCTACTACCTCCTTTTCCTTCCCGCTTTGGCTGCCTCCTGCTCTTCCTCAGCCCCTCCGTGTGTCAGGTCGCCATTGCTCCCTCTGCCTTTGCACCATGTCAGGCAAGAAGAGGCTCCACACACACAACGCAGACAAAAATAATAACAACACTAATAAACTGCTCGCAACCCAGCTCCTGGGACAAGGGCAGCTCCTGCGCAGGAGAGACAAGGCCCTGAGCCGCCTCCTTCCCCTCGCAACTTTCTCAAGCACAAGAAGAGAGATTACTTAGGAAGGACCCTCCCCCCCCTCCCGCAGAAGGCTTTAGACTGGGACGCAGAGAGGAGTTAGACCAGGGCTTCCCCACACCCCCCGCCTCCCCAACTAGCCTCCAGCCCCACAACGCCTCCTCCCCCCCCAAATACCTTCCAGCCCCCTAACGCCCCCACACCCCCTCCTCAAAGACCCTTCAGCCCCCCCCCCCCCACACACACACCACCCCACCCCTGCCAGGGGGTGGCCCTCAGCAGCAGCCCGCTTCCCGGGAGCAGGGGGGCTTCGCCCACGGAGAGGGTGGGAAGCAAGGTCCCCGTGCCCCCTGAAGCTGAGCGCGGAAGAGCTGATTGGAGACGCGGGAGGGGGGCGGGCAAGGGGAACCTGCCGACTCCCCCTACCCCCGAGAGGGCTGACGGGGGGCGTTCCCCTCTCCGGGGCCGGGAGGTAAGGGTCCCCGTCGAGAAGGGATCAGGTCCTCGATCAGAGACGGGAGGGGAGGAAGCGCCGGTCACCGCGCTGGGATGGGGGGTGGAGTTCGGCGGGCGAAGGGAGCCCGAGTCCCCCGCTGACGGGAGCCGAACGTGTGTGTGTGTGGGGGGGGGGGGGGTGGTTCCTGCTCCGTGACTGGCTGGGGGAGCCCCGATCCCCCCGAGTGAAGGGTTTCGGGGATCCCGATCCCCCTTCCCCCGGGACGGCAGCGGAGTTGCGGCTGCTGAGCCGCTCACTGCCCTCCTGCTCCTTCCCCCTACCTTTAAACTCAGAGCCAAGTAGGGAGCTGCTGCGAGCCCGGCCCGGCCCCCAGCCCCGCTCGCGGCAGGCGCCTCAGAGACAGCGGCGGAGGCGGCGGCGGCGGCGCGGCTCCGCTCCACCCCCCCCCCCCCTTTCCAGCCCGGACTCGTACCGAATCACCAGCGATCAGCCAAATAACAAGCTGTTGAGCAGTATCTGCCCTGCTCGAACTCCCATTGGCCCCTCGTGACGCCCAGGGGGCTCAACCCTGCCCGGATTGGGCGCCGCGGACAGCCCCCTCCCATTGGTCACAGGGCACCAGTGAGAGCAGATTGGTCAACAGACGACGCAGGTGAACCAACGGAGACTTTTGATTGGTGAATTGGTGGAACTTGAGTCGATTGGGCATTTCTGAAGTGAAGTAATCGTTCACCTCACGCTGATTGGTATGAACTGGATCCGGATGTAGCTTTACGTGCGACGATTGGCAAGCGGGGAGGTCAGGAAGAGCAGCGGGGCGATGTGATTGGTGCGGACCGTGTCATAGCAATGGAGTGGGGGCGGAACCAGAGGCCTGCAGCAGCGGCGGCGGCTGCATAGCTCCGCACAGAGCATGCGCCGCGATGGGCCTCCCGGGCGCCATTTTGTACGATGCTCTTTCCCATTTTAGGCGGGGAGGAAGGGAGCGGGAGTGGTCGCTGCGTTTCCCGGGGGGCTCTGCCTCGTCTCGGGCTAGGGGATGGGCTCCGAGGGACTTCCGGCTGACGACTCCGTCTTCTCTCCTGTCCGGAGGCGATGGTGGCTGTGGCGAGCGGGTAGCGTTTCCCCTCCCTTAGCGCGGTGATGGCGCAGCAGCCGGGGGGAGGGGGAAGCTCGGCGAGGCCGGACCCGGAAGTGAAGGGACCTCTGAGGAGCCGCTCACCTAGCCCATGGCCGCCGGCGGCGGAGGAGGAGCTCCGTGAGGAGGGGGAGGTGGCAGCAGCCCGCAGTGATGTCTGGGCCACGGAAGCGGGGCCGCGCAGGAGGCGGCCGGGTACGGCGGAGTAAGTCGGTCGGCGCAGCCGCGTGGGGATTGGACCCGCTGGTGAGCGGGGCCTGTCCAGCTGTGACCCCGTGCGGGCGCCTTCTGGAGCTTGCCGGCAACCCGTGTCGGGGAAGCTAGGGGCGAGGTTCGAGCTGCCGGTTCCAGGAGCGTGTTGACTCTGAAGCCTACCGATCGCAACGTCGTGGGGCGGGGGGGGGGTTAACTCTGTCGCTGCTGATCGCTCCAGGAGAAATGTGCAGAGGCTCCGGGATTGTGGGCAGAGGTCTGGGGAGCTGCCTGTCCGGCGAGCATAGCGGTGCGTTGATAACTCGCCAGCTGCTGCTTTCAGAAGCAGCAGGGTTGTTGCACGTGTTGCTCTTGGAACCACCGCCCGGGGCATGAGGCGGCAGCTTGCTCCGGGTTAAGTGTGTGCTGTATCTCCATTAGTCCCTGCCATACTTATGATGCACAGGATGGAGCAGGGCTGGGAGGATATGCGTATCTTGCCTCCCAGGCAGTATTTCACGTGGCTTGAGTGCTTGTGACCAGTCCAAAGGCTACAGCCGGGAAGACTGAGGGCTTGTCTACACTGGCAATTTACAGCGCTGCAACTTTCTCGCTCAGGGGTGTGAAAAAAGACACCCCCCCTGAGCGCAGCAAGTTTCAGCGCCGTAAAGCGCCTGTGTCGATAGTGCACCAGCGCTGGGATCCATGCCCCTCATGGAGGTGGTTTTTTAGCGTGCTGGGAGAGCTCTCTCCCAACACTGTGCAGCGACCACACAAGCCACGTTAAAGTGCTGCTGTGGAGACTGGCCCTGAGTTTTCCTTTCCACAGAATAGCCAGAGTGCAGCTTTGCTATAGCTCACTGCTGGTGGCTATAGCATTGACTGTTGTTAAAGGATAGTGCATTTTCCTTGTCCTTTCCTTGGTGCTGCTGCCAGGAATATTGCGGAGGGTTCTGGAATAAATAACTAAACTAAAATCTCCAGACATCTCAGGCATTGTCTACACTGACACTTTCATTGTTAAAACTTTTGTCACTTGGCGGTGGGAAAAACACCGCCCTGGACAACAAAAGTTTTAATGACGAAAAGCCCCGGTGTGGACAATACTTCATTGGCGGGAGCCGAGCTTCCAGCGACGGAGCTACCACCCCTTGTTGGAGGTGGTTTTATTTTGTTGCCGGGAGAGCGCTATCCTGGTGATTAAAGAGCAGCTACACAGCACACCTTACAACAGCACGGCTGTAGTGGCACAGCCATGCCATTGTAAGGTGCGCAAGTTAGACATAGCCTCAGTTCAGCTCAGGGGGTCTCAAAATGGGGGTCGTGACCCCTCAGGAGGTCGCAAGGTTATTACTTGGAGGGTCATGAGCTGTCAGCCACCACCCCAAAACCTTCATCACCTCCAGCCTTTGTAATAGTGTTAAATATTTTTTAAAAGTGTTTTAATTTATAAGGGGTGGGGGTCGCACTCAGAGGCTTGCTATGTGAAAGGGGTCACCAGTACAAAAGTTTGAGAATCACTGGTTTAGCTATTGAATACCCCTCAGATGGTAATGACTTCGTTGCTTATTAGCCTTTGCTAGATTTGAACATTCTAATTAGAAGTGAAAAATGCTATTTCTTGTACCCTTAGGCCAAGGTTGGAAGAGTGGATGGCTAAGTCTTAAACTGGTTATTCGGAACACTTTCATTTCTACAAGAGAAAACCATTACAATTGTTTTGGCATTTTTTACTGGGGGTCACTAAGGCTTGGTCTATACTAGGAAATTAGGTCCATATAACTGTTGCTCAGGGGTGTGAAAAATCAGCACCCCTGAACGATGTAGTTAAACCAACCCAACCCCCTGGTGTAGTCATGGGAGAATTCTCCTGTCAGCCTAGCTACTACCTCTTGAAGTGGATTACCTCTGTTGACAGAGAACGTTTCTCTTTGACTTAGGTAGGATTTCACTGAAGTGGTGCAGTTGCAACAGTGAAGCTGCAGCATTTTAAGTGTAGACAAACCTTTAATCATCAGTTGACTTTATATATCTCTGTTGCACTTCTGCAGTTGCAGGCACCATCCATGTCACAATTGGTGGTAAAGTTAGTCATGCAGAATAATCATGTAGTCAAACATGTAGGGAGGGGAAAGGAATTGTATCTTGTAAAGACAGTGGAAATGTCCCACATGGGTCAAACATGGATTGCTTCCTCATGCCCACTTTTCTTCTTGGGACCAAACGTACATGCAAAAGGGATACAGGAGAACCTCAGAGTTACGAACACCAGAGTAACAAACTGACCAGTCAACCACATACCTCATTTGGAACTGGAAGTACACAATCAGGCAGCAGCAGAGACACCCCCATCCCCCCCCAAGAAGTGAATACGGTACAGTACTGTACTGTGTTAAATGTAAACTACTTTAAAAAAGCAGGGGAGGGGGGAATTTAACAAAAAATTTGAGGAAGGAAACTGTTTCTGTGCTTTTCATTTTAAATTAAGATGGTTAAAAGCAGCGTTTTCTTCTGCATATTAAAGTTTCAAAGCTGTTTTTCTGTATATAAAATCCAGGGCTGGTGTTAGGGGGTAGCAAGTATGGCAATTGCCCGGGCCCCATGCCACAGGGGGCCTTGTGAGGTGGCTTGGGGCCTCAGGCTTCAGCCCCAGGTGGTGAGGCTTTAGCTTTCTGCCCTGGGCCCCAGCATGTCTAACGCTGGCCCGGCTTGTTGGCCCCCCTGAAACCTGGTTGCAGTCCCCGAGGGGGCCCTGGACCCCTGGTTGAGAACCACTGTTCTAGGCTCAATCCTGCAATGGGCTCTGGTTGCAGGAGTTCACCATGCAGAGTTTATAGGAAGATGAGGGCCGCAGAGATGGTCGGTCAGTGCCTGCTGAATGATGTCAGAATGGCTTGATATCTAATAACCAGCTTCCAAGTCTGTTCTAGTTCCAGAGTTTGGTTTTTATTAGATCTGAAGCTGTAGAAAGAAAATGGCAAACTCTGACAATGGAAAAGTTTACTAGTTAGGCAGTATTGCATAGTATGGATATGCTTTAGGTATTTTATTAGAGATAGCATGTTGGGGATGTTTGGAGTCAGCTGTTCAAAGGCTTAACCATACAGGCAAAAAAGTTCAGAACATAGTTCTGCTAGCTGGAGTTGAGTTGTGATTTTTTTTAAAAAAAAATTATTGTTGTACTTAACTGGTAATGTGTTTACAATACATAACAGAAGCATGGAGTTTGAGAGGAATTTTTTTTTGGTTTAGATTGTTGGGGTTTTGTGCTAGCTAAGGGATGTAGTGAAAAGCAAGTTGCAGCTTATTCATGCATAATATCATTAGTTTTGTTTTATAAAATATTAAGATTCTTCATTGGATAAAGTGAAGAGATTGTATTATTGCTAAGAATACAAGATCAGTTATTGTTATGGTAAATAAAAATGTATGGCTTGAAGATTGATCCTTTTAACCGACGTATCTTTTGTTTGGAATCTGTTGCCCATGTCATGATTTAGATTGTAAGCTTTTTGGAGCAGGGGTTGTGCCTTTGTAAAGCACTTAGTACACCAGCACTCAATAAATATCAGCTAAATACAAAACGAATGAGCCTTGTTTCTAATTTCTAGCAGAGGCCCAAATGCTGGCTACCTGCTGATATCGCTATTGGTATTGGAGACTACATGGAATGTTTAGGAAGTTCTTGATGCATTGGTTATCTATGGAATAAAATGATTTCTGTAGAGGGTCTACTTATATCAAGTGTACAATAAAAGTACCTCAGACTGTTCAGCCAATCAGACCACCTAATTGAACATTCTGACACTACTTAAAAAGATGACATCTAGTATAATGGAATGAAGGTGAGGGGAAGCTTTCATTTTAGTTTTAAAATATGAATTTCAGAGCTTCACTACAACAAGAATTGTATTGTGTATGTTGAAATTCTGAGTTTTTCCCAATTCATTGTAATGTAAATAGTTCCCAGTCAACTTACACTGTAGAAATCAGTTCATCATCCCATTTTTGTCATTTTCTTGTTACTAGGGATATCCTATATGGAAACAAATCTTTTTAGCAGTCTGCTGCTAATTTTATCTAATGGCATAATCCTTTATGACATAACTGCCCCTCTAGTAGTCAGTTTGTCATGCACAAGGTTAACAGCCTTTTGGGAATAGGTGGAGGAGCAAACAGAAAATTTAGGGCAGGACTACACTGCGGGGTGGGTTTGACCGAAGATGTGATTCGCGTAGCTGAAGTCGACGTATCTTAGGTTGACTTACCTCGGTGTCCTCACGGTGGCGAGTCGACCGCTGCCACTCCCCCGTTGACTCTGCTTCCACCTCTCATGGCGGTGGAGTTCCGGAGTCGACGGGGAGAGCGCTCAGGGATCAATTTATCGCGTCTACACTAGATGTGATAAATCGATCCCTGATAGATCGATCACTACCCGCCAGATCTGGCCTTAGAGACATAAGGGGAATTAAAAATGAAACTATTAATAGGGACCTTTTACATGGAAAAATCTTGGCTTTGATTCTAAGATTGTACGTACTTTCATACATATTGCATCTGTATGAAAATTGGGTATATACACAGAAATTTGGGGTCTTAAGGCCTTTGCAGAGATCGTTTTGATACTTAATCTGACATGAAATTTTTCGTATTTCAATATGTAATCTTATAGGTATCTACAGATGTCAGTTATGAAGACAGTTTATCAAATATGTAAGCCTTGATCCTGAATGATGGGTACACTTTTAAAGTACACCGGGTGGGAGTGGGGGAGGGATTTGATAAGTTCTTTCTAATGATGATATCTGATCTGAATAATTTACAGGAAATTATGCTGATAATTCCAAGTATCTGGCACTCTGTCCAGGGAAACAAGCAAAACAAAGAGGGCAGTGGATTCTCAATTTCATAATATTCCTTATAAGAGCATAAATAGCAACCAAACACAAATTGTTAAAAGGAAAGCTCTTTACTTCATTTTGCTCCCCTGGATAGTAAAGGTCAGATGAGTATGTTTTAATAAGATCTAATTATTCAAATTGATCAATGCATTACTTCTGACACATTCCACTTGTATTCAGAACTAAGAACTCAAATATATATGCAATTCATGTAAACATGGTAGTCAAAATAGCTTTGGCAGTATTCAGAATACCAGAACTTTGTTTCCCTGCCAGCAAATGAAATAGATGTAGAGAAGGGGTACTGTTTTCATCCAAGAGTGTTTGAAAAAGAGCCTGTGTTCAGTGTAACCTCTTAATGATGCTTTTATTCCTATCCTTCTTTCATGTCTACCTCATCTGAACTTCTTCCCACATTCGCTATCCTATCTGTAACCAGTGAAGTGTGTTGCATTGTGTGGCAAGCGTGCGTTCTAGTGGAGCCTGAGTACCAACCTCCTTTGAGCCTCAGGACATCTGTGCCACTGGAATTGGCATCTTCCGACAAAACATGAGCATGAACTAAGCTGTTTGTAAGCCATAAAGCTTTATTTTGTATCACACATGATTGTGAGCTGTGTGAGGCCTTTCTAGAGAAAAAGGAAACATTTCTTTCAATGTTTGAAAATACAGATGTCCCGTGAACACAAGCCCATTGCAGGGGGAAAAATCAGTAAAAGTAGCTGCATTACTAAATGAGAAGCATTACATTTTATTTTAGTCAAAACAGTATTTTCCATTACTGTTCACCACAACTAGTAAGTTCCTCTTCTTGATGCTTCCCAGTGATGCTGAATGCATAATACAGGTTTTCCCAAAAAGTTCACAACCTATTCCCTGCCTTTTATAAAGATGTTAAAAAAAAAATGGATTTTGTTGGAATTGCTGGGGAAGCTGCAGTAAGAGTTGCCACCACATAAGAGGCATGAATCACCATTTTTCTGTCCCCCTGAAGTTAAGGGTGGTCTTTCGGGTCAGTATTACTGATGTTTAAGTTGGCAGCAGTGCAGTAACTCTTCTTGCTATGTTGAACTATAGCATTGTGTTTTAATGCAACATTAGAAACTTTACTACTCTGTTGCAAAGCCACTGAGGAAAGATGCAATTCTTAGGCAGTAACATTGAGGTCACAGCTACTGCTGCAGGTTCCCCTGAACTTTGTGTGACTACCAATCAATTTTTCCTCTGTCAGCAGCTCTTCCAGCAGATCCAGTGATCTCTTGGGAAAATTTAAAATTTCATTATTACTGAGTAACTCTAGTCTGGTCTCAGTTCTGCTTTGTGGCTGCAGTTCTTTTAGATAGACTTCCTGATCATAGAATGTGTGCGTGGTTCAGCGATGTCAGTTTACCTGCATGTGTTGGTAGCAGCTGTTGAGAGCAAAGCCGTGTGCCAAAACAAGATTTTAATCCCGACTGGCTTATTAAATGCTACTTCCTCTTTAGTTTCAGATCAATCTGTTTGCTCTCCATGTCTTCCTCTTTTTGACTCCCATAGCATAGTGACTCTAAATCTAAACATTGGATATTCTCTGATGCTTTAGGACCAAAGCTTGGTAATCTGCACGTTATAGGACAAAATACAAGAACAGCATTGTAAGTAAGACTTCTTATTTTTGCCTGTCGTTTTTTCTGATTGTGATAATTGTAATCCAGTTGCATAGAATGCTAACTAAAGAGGCTCGAGTGTTGAAGCAAAGGTTTACTTCAGGTCTGTCTTTAAAACCAGTTTTACATATTACTGACAATGAACTATTCAATAAGATATCTTGATAATAATAATAAGACTTCAGTTTCTATAGCATTTCACTTGGCAAACACAAGCAATGTCGTACTAATTTGTAATGAGAAATCCATTTAATGTTCTAAATTTTTTTTAGTGAAGGTGCAATTAGAGAAATCACTATCTTAATTGTAATAGCCTCTCTGTAGTCACTACTTGAGAAGTAATGACTGACTATAAATGTGCAGAGAATTGACTCTTGCTTTCATTAGTGTACTGGTATAGCACAATGGAGAACTGCACTGGAGGCAGAGATCTAAGTAACAGCTATGCAGGCTGTATCTCATTGTTTCAAAATATCTGTCCAGACTTTATTTTAGGGATGAGAGAGTCCTGAGGTAAGTGAAAAGTGACAAAAACTAAAGGCTATCTCATCATTTTTAAGAACAGGGCAAAGAATTCTGAAATTTGTCCTAATTTGATTTCTCAAGTTTTCCCTTAATTACTTTTTTGGTTTGTAACCTTACTTTTTTTATGTAAATACCTCTTTCCTTCAGCAACCACGTAATACTTAAACTTGTTTAGCTCTTAGGTGAAGAATATGGAAGATAAGCAGTAGTATGGACTTCTGTAAAATGCCCATTGATAAAGGTAAAATATTAGCTATCCTTTACCAAATACATCATGCTCACTGTTTCCAGTATTGTGAAGTAAGAGCCTCAGAGCTCCACTGTCTGGGTCATGTGCACAATATGCTTTCTATGGGTGCACTTTTTTTTAATTGAATTGGACTGATTATGGACTTTGGCTATGTTAGCATAGACTTTTATCAACAATGTCACTGTTTAAATTTATTTTTTTTATATTTCCACTGTTGCATTCAGGCCTAAAAAAACCAACTCATTTTACTGCATCCTATTTAAAACCGCTCTTCTGGTGGGTTCCACATTTTGGTGTGTGTGTGTGGGGGGGGGGGGGGTTTCAGCAAAGAAAAACCCACTTTCTGCTATGTACCTGCAGATCTTTCAAATCTTTGCCACTTCTGAATGGATTGAGGCATGCCTGTATATTGCACGAATTGAGGAAAAATTCTTAATTTCTGCCTAGTACATAATTATATATGCACAAACTAGTGACAAAGATCAATGTTAGTGCTTGTAAGATAAGTTCTAAAAAATTGAGCTTTTAAAAATTATACTGTCTTTTGCAGCTTTCTTGTTTCTTACTACAAATTCTTGATCTGTTAGAAATGAACTTGTGTCCGATGAAGGGTTTTGGTTAAATTAAAACATGTACCAAACATACCAGGAATTTCAGAAGCCTTCTGTTTCTTGATTTGGATGTAAACATACTCAAACTTGTGTTACAAGTTTTTTGCAAAACTGGTTAATATATTTGTGGAAGTGGCTACTCCCTGTAGTTAGAGGTATTTTAGAATAGTGTTTTTCTATATTTCACAATAAAACATCAAGTGAGACTTAGTTTTTCTTTTCCAGAATTACATGCCTAAATTTTGGTGCTGGATCCATATTTAGGCATCTGAATATGTGACCGACTGCTTTTAAAGTGCTGTGCACCTGCAGTTCCTGCTAACTTGAGTGGGATTTGTTAGTGTTCAGAATTTCTGAAAGTTCACTCTTATTTAGATTCCGGCATCCACCTTGGAGGGATTTTGCCTGAGGTGCTTACTTTCTATTTTGTGGTATTGGTCTTTGACTCACCATATGGTGAATAGGCTATTCAGTTTCCTTCTTACCTAAGAAATCGCTTCACACTTAGTTTCAGAGCTAAAATATGCCATTATGTCACTTGGATGGCAGAAGAGAAATCCGTTCTGTTGGTCTTTTACCTTAATATTGGCAATAGAAGAGCTAGTTTCTCTTTTCCCCTGAGGAGTTTTTGTGAGTGATCTGTCATTACCAATCAGAAGTAAATTGCTTCCATAGTTTTTTTCCCCCTATACTTGGCATTTGGTTCAGCTTCTTTTTCAATTCTTAAAAGTAGCTTTTTTGACAGATGTCTATTAATTTTTATCCATGCTGCAGCAAGAGTGCAGGAGGGGGTAAAATTGTGTAGGAAACTTAAATCGAGATTGTGCACCAAATTTATTCAAACACTGATAAGAAACATGCATTTTTGATGTGGATTTTTTGCACTCATGCAGCACAGATTAGATTCAGTGGTGGTATAGTATATACGTAGCAGGAATATTGAAGATGAGTACATTGATTTGGGTTCATATCTCAGCATAGGTCTCATTTGAAAGCTCACCAACTTTTATAGGCTATTGATCAAAATGACAGATACAAACCTAGTTATGAAGCTGTTGAGCACCCATGCTCAAACTGATCACAAGAGCTGCAGATACTCAGCATTCCTATAAATCAGGCCCCAAATATGTTGCTGACATAGCTTAGATAATTCTTGGGATGGTAATGGGAGTTGATGTGGAAGAGAAATGGCCAGAACATCAGCCCCCAGGTTAAGAGACACTTGGTTATATTTTACAATCACTGAGTAAATTTTTGGATCTCTGAATCCATAGGAGCCACAGAGTTTGATGTTAGAAAATTTCAGTCAGTCTGGAATTTACTCTGCAACTACATTAGTTATTTTCCTGAACCGTGTAAAAACTAGCTACTACTTCGTCTCACTTTCACATTTCTGTCTCGAATAGTGCAAATCTAAGACCTAGGTTCTAGCCTATTGACAGCTCTACCTGTTTTCTGTCTGTCTTTGTCTATTTGGTACCTCTATGAGGCAAGGACTGACGTCTCTATTAGAATCACTAAACATTACCCTAATACAAATGAATTGATGGTTAGTCAGTTGATGCTTAGTATTTTTAAAAAGCTTGGTGATTTTTAGACTATGATTTAACTCTATGCAATAGATGGCAAATTGTGCCTATATTTACCACTGAGATGGAGGTGTAATGAAAAATTAACACTTCATAGCAGATATATAAATATATTTATTTATTTTTTAGAAGAAATAGTAAATATGCAGATGTAAACCTTTGTGGTACATATACACTGTATTTATTGAGGTATCACTGTAGCTCTCTAAAATTTGAATCTCAAATAGCCATTACTTATGAATTCATAGAAACTTGGCCGTTTTCAACATTTTGTACATTTCTCTCTCATCCAGATGCTTTCAAAAGTACTAAAAATCAAGTTTGTAATGCTTTCCTTTAAATCCTCCTTTCAGTCTAGCTCCATTTTATGAGTACTGACAGGCTTTTTTAGCCTATATTGCTGCATATGTAGAATGATAAGGAAAAAAATCACAAGTTTTATCTAATGGCTTATTCCTCTGTTCTCTACTTTAGCACTTCCTTCTCCAGTCCAGTCTCAACCCAAACACATAGATTCAGCATATTTTTGCTAACTTGGCTGTCAGTTTTAAGGTTTCCCTTGTGTTTAGCTGGCGGTCTTTGCTGATAGCTTTCAAAAAACATTAATGCTCTGTTATTCTTTTAAAATTATAAGCACTTAACATAAGCAGCTGCTTTGAACTGAGAATCCATAGCTGCCTGGCAATTCAATTTTTGAAATTTTTCTCAACTGTGCCTGCTGTGGAACTTTATGGTGCTTGCAAAAGCCACTCTTAACATGTTTTATTTAAAAGGCTTACTTGAGAATATGAACTATCAACAAAGCAGTGAACACTGAAAGGAACTGCAGTGTGACTAATGCTTGGGTAGCCTTTGGCTGACCGCAAACTGTAGCATTGTACCTGTGCTGCTATGAATTCCAGTATTTTAGTACTAGCTATTAGTTAGACACACGTCCTCCCCGTCTCTCATTTTACAGTGTATTTTACACTTTTTCCAGAACACATAAGACATAGTGGAATGGCTATCGAGAAATCTCACTCCTTTGCACAAAATCGTGACACGCTTGTTCTGCATTGTTTCCATCTCTATAGGGAAACAGCTAGAATTGAAACTTAAGCATTGTGTTTTATGTGAAAAATCATTTAGCACTTCCTCTTCTAGACATATGCTTGCCTTGTATTGCCCTTGAACACTGCTAATACACAGTCTAACTTAATAGATCTTTGTCCTCATTGTCCTGATTCGGGGCATAGTATGTTGCTGCTTTTCTAAAAGCCCTATGAACAAGATCACTTTAACTTCCATGAATCTTTTTTTTTTGGTGGTGGCCTTGAGAGACAAATAACACTTTTTTTGTTAATGGAACATATCTCTTGATCCAACATTGGGTGAGTTAACGATAACTTAGGTGTTTTTTAAAACATACAGCCAATTTTCTTCTTCCCAAGCTTGGAGTTTTTTTCTTTTAATTATTGAATATGGTTATGTGGTATGTTTATCATGAGTTTGGGATGATCATGTTACCTATTGGTGGTTGGCTCACAAATGAGTTTACAGATCATCCCAACAAGTGCCCATAACTCTATATGATACTACAACATTTATTTTTTTTAAAGCTAAGCTTCATGGGTACAGTGTTATGTTTGTCTCCACATCTAATTAATTGCCTTAGTTACCGTGAATCATGGCAATTAATGTATAGGCAGTGGGGATAAAAAATGAGTACTGACATTTTTAAAAACTCGCTTGACTAAAGTAGCATTTCTGTAGAATGAGGTGGGGAGGCTGCTAGCAATTCAATCTCTTCTCTGACACCCCCCAAAATCTGCCATTATATAGACTATTAATTATGCCAGACTTCTACTCCCTGCTTCCCTCTAGCCAGCAGTAGCTGAGAAAATGACACCTGACTAAAAGCTGCTTGGAGATCCAGAATCTTTCAAGAAGATGAAAGGGACAGAATAGTTAGTTTTACTTCCAATATCCCAGAAGTGCAACATGCTGGGTGATGGCTGTTGTACCCTATGTGTACAGTATTCACATACTGCCTCTGAGAATGTAGGACCTGTAGTCCAGGGTAGAAGACTTCAGATTTGTAAGTCTCCCATTTGTCCTTGATTAAAAATTGGTCAGTATGGTATCAATTCCAATTAACCTATATGCTGGTGTTTGCATTTTGGCACCTTTGGAGACAATGGTCTGTAAGAACTTCTAAAATAGGAAGTAACAAGCAGTCAATTCGCAAAGTTAATAGGCTGTTTTTATTTAAAGTGTAAGTCATTTGTTCTTTTTGCATGCTTGAAAACCTACATACAGTGGGGGGAGGGGGGGGGGGACACCTAGTTTCCTGTCTGCTTACTGTGTTTGTTGGATACAGGTACAGTCTTAAAGTTGTTATGGCAACCAGGAGCCTGTTTTCCTCCCCAATAAGCTTTAGGTTCTACATTTTATTACACAGTCATGAAGAACTACCTTCCAGCAGGTAAACACAAGATATCGAACTCAATTCAGTGTGTTGTGCTTTCTTTTTTGTTTGGTCATATTTTCATTTTAGCGAGAAATGGGATACAGTAGGCAGTTCTCTTTAGGGTCTCTCTTAATGCTGCTTGAATCTGAAGACCAGATAAAATCACAAACATGAACATGTCAATTTCTGGAGACACACAACTAGTCAAAAAGCCTGAGTCGTCAGGCTATTTCCAGTTGTGGGGAGGAAGTAAGAAAAGAACTGCTGGCTCATTTAGAGATCTGCAAGAGAGACTATATTTTGAAATGGGTCCTTAGACTCCACTGCAGAATCTGAGAAGACTCTGAGTTTTGAGACTCGTGCTCAGGTTTTTGTGTATATTTGTCACGTTTGGAGCTTTTTGTCTGTGAGTACAAAATTAGTGTCATTTCTGGAGCCATTTTAAGATGGATAAATTGCTTTAATGTCTTCCAATTCACAGTTCACTTGCAGTACTGTTAGTCAGTCCTGTGTAAGGAAGACATTCTCCACAATTTAGCTTCATGTTTTAATTTCTAATTGCTATGGTGATAAGGCAGCATTTGTGGAAGGATAGATATGTAAATCAGTGGAAATTATGGTCCAAGTTCTAGAATAAAATGTGTAGTAATCTAGAGCATGAATTAAATTTCACTTACTGAAAGTCCCTTTGGTCTAAGAACATCAGTCCTATAGATGCATGTAAATTATAGATGTTGGACCCCAACTTTCTTTTTCAGAGGCAGTCTACTGAAAAAAGGAGTGTTCCTCTTCTCTGCATGCTCCCCCTCCCATCTGAACACTTATGGGTCTGATTAAACATTAAGGGGGGAAGGGACTTTTTAGTTTTAAAAATTGTTTAACAAACCCTTTTTCTTAACATGCTGTTAAAATTACATTATATTAAAGATGTATGATATACATTTAAAAAGACATACTTTCAGCTCAACTTTCTGATTGTAACTGTTTCATCTGAAGTTTTCTTTTGAGGCCAAAGCACCAAGGCGTAGTTCATATGCATGTTAATAGTATTCTTGGTCTTCATGATTAAAGCTGGGATTTTCAGGGGTGCCTAAGGGAGTTTTTTGTACCCAAATTCTGTTGAAAATCAGACTCTGAAAATCCTAGCTGAAAAGTCCACTTGCTATAAAGAGTGGTAAGCTTTTCCTGCTGACTGATGGGCCCAGGACATCTTTCTATTTAATTTATTTTCCTATGATTGCAAAGTCCTTTCAGCTTTAAACTGATATGGTGTCTTCATGAGTCTGTAGAGGGAACAAATGAGACTCATAGCAGCTTTGCAGGCAGCAGCAGAACAAAGTTAACAGGATCAGTCAAGTTCACTGCTGTTCAGAACCTTGTTGGCATCAGTGAAATCTCATTTTCACACTAATGCTCAGAAAAGCTATGAGGAGCAATAAAGGGAAGCTTTCCATGGAAGACAATCCCAAAAGAAGGGTAGAAGAGTGGGAAACCTTTCTTCTTGATATCCTCTCCTCCCGTCTCCTGGCTATGTCTCACACAGTATGTCGGAGGCTCTGAATGCAGTGGGAGTGACAAGCTCTTTTAGATGCGTGGGGGTGCACGTGTGGGAGAGAGAAAAGGAAGCTTTCTTTTCTATCAGCCATCTGTGGTTGATGTGAAAGATAGAAACACCAGGCATGCTTTAGCAACCATACCCTGGCAGAAATCCCAGCAGATGAGATGGGCATTCTTACCAGCATGTTGGCCCTTGGACTCTGCTGATTGGGAGAAGGTTATAAACATCTTCCGTTTATAGCTTTGGCTAGTAGGTGTCTAGTTTCTGGTCTCTAATTCTGGTCTCACCTGACTCAAGAAAATGTGCTGTCTGTGGTTTTCTTCATAATCTTATAAAAAGAAGGCTTGTGTGTGTTGACTCACTTCCATAGAATAGTATTGTATTGTAACTGGGAATCATGACAAGTCCACTTCCACTAAATACCAGAATAGTGACTCATCAAATACAGAATAAGAACACATACTTTAGGACCGCAGTAAGATTTGCGTAAAGGAAAATGTTTGTAGAATAAGATCAGTATGTGTGTGCAAGGTTACCTTCTGAGAGAGCTACAGATCTAACTGCTGTTCATGGTAAAACTGGGAATCTACTTTGGTTTTGCCCTGATCAAGTCAATGGACTTTCAACCTCAAGGTGCATGGCATGACTTTTTTTTTTTTTTTTTAAATCGGCAACAGTGGGTAGGGTATTGGGTGAGAAGAAACTTTGTTTTTTGAGGTAGATTGGTTTAGCAGTTTCAATATAGCCAAAGATTCAGGCCCCAAGCCTGTTTCTTTGATAGGGCGATTGTAACCACTGTTTTGGTTTTATATAAAATGCGCTTGAATTGTCTATAGAGGCTTGTACTTCCTATAGGAAATTTTATTTTGTACAAATAGTAAACATTGTGGAGGATGTGGTATTTCAGAGCTGAGGCAGAGATACATATTTTAAATATTGGCCTGTCTGGAAAAAGTCTGCATGGAATAGACTTTTGACTGTCAAGCTATTATATGGACACAAACCTGAAAGTATAAACCAAATAGCTTCCAGAAACTGGTTACTTTGTGGTTTAGATACAGCACTGGATGATACCGGTCTGCCTGTTTCCACTTCCAAGCAGTGTTAAAGGGGAGTCCTAACAGGTAAGGTGCCAGGATCTTTTTAAACTTCTGGAATAAGTGTGCCACAAATGTGGAGAGAGCACCAAGGGACAAGTAAGATGTCTAGTGCATGCCATAAACTGTTGTGTGAAGATGTTCCAGACTATCCTCCTGCTCATCAAGAGGAAACATATGGGAAGAACTGAGTTTTAACAGTAGTTGGCTATTCTGTCACAACAAATTTAATAGAAAAGGACTTTGTGACACTTTCCTTTTGGTGTAGCTATCTTGGCATCTGGACTAAACAGCACTAGCATGTTTGGTGCTCTCCTAAGGCATATATTTTTAGTCAGAAGCAACAGTGCATTAAATGTTAAACTGCTTGTGAAATCCTGTAGCATTTTGGAATAGCAAAAGTGACTACAGCCACTCTGCCAGGACAGTTACGTATTTTTGTGCTGTTCTGTTAAGTATTACCATATATGGCTAGAGCCTGGATTGTCTAGATTTGTCATGCCTGAAGCAAAAAGAGGAAGCTGTCTGGTGAGCCTAATTGTGCTATTCTAATATTCTAGAGGGTGAATCTTTCCAGTAGCTGTGGGTACAAATATAAATTATCTAAATAAGATGATCCAAAGAAAAAGCATCACCTGCTTGCTCAAATAGGCTGCTAAGAATTGGGTGAACTTTTCACCCTGGCACAAAGCAAAGTGTCAGATTTAGGATTTGATTTTACCTTAATTTTCAGTGTTTACCTTTAGGCAAATTATAGCTTGCTTTTCCCTGAAACTTTGACTACTAGGCTCTTGAGTACTGTCTTCATAGGGGGGTTACATGCTGGCCCCATTACAAACAGAACTCAGTACTACCTGCTTTTATGTCAAACATTTTGCCTGATTTTAATGTACTTTATAAATCTTACATAGACACAAATATTAAAGGGCTCAAAAGACACGCAGAAGGCAATACAGGGCAACTGATCACAAGCCAGCGTGGTGCACTATGATGAAACTACGTGAAGAGGGAATATTTGTCTTTCACCTTCAGCTGTGTACAGTTAAAGACAATTGTCATTAAATAGGTGCATTTGTAGTGTCAGATGCTGATATTACAACTCATCTAGGGCTGTAAGTAGTTTAATCTGAGAGTCCACTAGTCTTGCAACTTAGACCACAAGGGAAACTAAAGCTGCTGAACTACATGTGGAGAAAGGTGGTTTTTGCAGGACTACTGGCAGCAGCACTGTTTGGGAGGGATAAAACTAAGGATATCCGCCCTGAACAAAAAATTACTTACCTGGGCCCAGTGTTAAAGCACTGAAAGTGAGGGATGAGTTCTTTAACAAGCATCTGCTATTGCTGGTGCTAGAGACCAATGCTGTATTGCTAAAATTCCCAAACTTGCCCTGGCTTCCAGTGGTTTGAAAGCATTTGTTTATATCCCTGGCAGTTCTCATACTATCAGCAATTGGCATGATTTGTAAGGTCTATTGTTTTTTTTCCTACTTTCTCAAAAAAAATAATTACAAAGCTTGAAATGCAAACTTTCAGATCATGGAAGGCATTAATTTCTAACTAGTCATTCTCAAAAGTAATGTTGATGACTGGCGCAGAGGTATTTAAATTGAAGAGTAATGTGCTTTCCAAAGTACTGGTCTTGAACTAGTGATCAGAATTTTGTTTAGTGTCAGAAGTATTAGGTGGTTATATCAGAGTGATGTGTGGTATGTTTAATGCAAGTGTTAATGAGCTATTGTCAGTGAACTCTAGTCTTGGCAAGTAGTCCCCAGTACAAATAATGCACTAATCTATTAGGAGATGGAGAATTATATTAATCTTATGTCAATTTCATGTGTCTAAACTCTTCTAGCACTTACTCCGTTTCTTAAGGGTGCCATCTACTTAAATGCCAGTACTACCATAATTCTCTTGAATCCAATTCCTGGCCTACTATTGCTTAAATTTAGAGGAAATCCTTGCACTAAAATGGCTGAGCAATTTTTGCTCTCTCCTAGTGGCACAATGCAGTTACATGATCACGTTTACAGTGGTACGGCTGTGCTGCTATCAGTGTAGGCCTGCCTTAGTGAAAATGCCTGCTCATGCTATGGTTGGATGTTTAACTGAAATGTATAAATCTTTAAAAGGTAGTTACCAAAGGTTGACAATATGGCAACAAGCCCTCTTGATCAAGGTAGCCTTTAAGATCAAGTGATCTTGCCTGGAAAAAAGGCAGTTTTGAGGAATAAATAGCCTTGGGGAGAATCCAACAACTTTCAGATAACCCTTAGACCATTCAGGCCTCAATTTAGTTCCCTCAGACAATTAAATCAGTTTGTTGTTACCTCTTCTAGAACAGGAAGTTTAAAAAAACCAAAACTCTTCTCCTGGTATTTTAAAACTAAGTTACTAACTTGCATAGCTTTCTACTGACCATTAACAAAGCAGTCTTGGCTCCTGTAGTTTTTTTAAACTAGATCCAAACCAGTTGCATTTAAACAGGTAGTATAACTGCTCATTCAACTGTGCACCCTTCTGGTAAGTATGTTCTTGTATCCGTGCCTTGAGCCAAGCACTCCAGCTATAGCTGAAATGAAGTGTAATCAGCAATAGCTAAGGTTAGGAAGTGGGAAACACAGCTTAATTTGCAAAACCAATATAGCCATCTCTTCCTTCAAATGTCTTAAAAAATAGTAACACTAAATTGGGTGAAGTTGAAGCAAGGAGAATTTCAATTAAGATTTGAAGCTATATTTGTGTTCCTATTACCAAAATATTAGAGCACTTCCATGCGTTTATCATGCTCACTCCTAGAGTATTCTTATCCCTATTTTACAAATGGTGAAGGGAGACACATTAAATGACTTAAGGTCACAGAGGAAGTCTCTGGTAGAGCAGGGAATTGAACCCAGGTATTAAGTCCCTAGTAACCTAACCCCTGGATCATCCTTTAGAAGTAAGTACTGTAGAGGTCAGGGCAGAGCTTCATTTAAATCTTAGCCCCTACTTCCAAGAGCCAGGCTTATTTCATGCCCAGGTAGCTTCCCTCTGTTGCAATGGGAAGCAGACTAATATAACACTTGTATGTTGTTTTAGACAGCACTTTCACAATATGTAGCACATACACACGAAGTTTAGGTAAGGCAGGTGTTATACTGACGTAAGAGAAACGCATTAGATGTCAGTCGTATGTAGCACTAGAATGGTACTAGTCTACTTGATATGCACAAGCTTAGCTGTTGCTACTGTATTACAGTTAGACATACTCAGTCTCTCCCAGATAAAGTTTGTCAGTTTGAATGTACATATATTCTAGACATGACTGGCTATAAAACTAATGCAATGATGAAGTAAACTTGGATTACCTTTCAGTAAATGCAGACTGCACAATCCAAGCTAATGAACACATTCCCTTGATATTCTGACATTGCCTACCCTCTAAGCATTGACTTTAAGCTATCTTAAAGTCAAGATTTAAACATCTCTGCATATCAACTTAAGGAGGTAAGGTACCATACTACCATCGGAGGAAAGGACTGCATAGCAATCTTTGGTAATTAACAAACACAACAGCTGGTTCAAGTCATGTAGCTTCAGAGAGGGAGACTACCAGCTTTGGTCAGGTACAATGACAAAGTGAGATCTGCACTGATTATAGACTGGATGTTCTCCGTTCAAGAAAAGGTAGGCTGGGCCTAGCCTAACTTGGGGTGGAGAGGGCTGTGTCATGGGGTAGGTAGTTGTCTCCTAGGTGCAGACAATTAAGATAGCAGTAATCCAGGTAAGGCTGATTATTCCCAATTATCTTTTGTGGTGTGCTAAATTCTGATAACAGGACTGTGTGTCAAACTGGCACCAGGGTTTTCTTGCCAAGTCAAAGAATGAATGCACCTCCCTCTGAAGGATCTCAACAAAGCAATACTAATGAATGGAGCCTCACTGGCCCTGAGGTAGGCAAGTGTTTTGCAAAGTTGAAGTGATTTGCCCAAAGAAGTGAAGTCACTGCTTGAACTACAGGACTTTTACCTTTCCTTAAATAATTTAATGGTTGATGATAGAGAAATAAATGGAGTGTAAAATCCATTTGAAATGGTTTCAGGATACAGTAGCTACAATACAAGCTTACTTTAAGACCAATATCTTAAGGCTTGTCTACACTAGAGTGCTCTAAATGCCCTGGGGTAGACACTACTGGCACAAACTAACAGGTACCTACTGTATATTGATGTAGTCCTGTTTTAAACATTAACATGCACTAGGTACCTGTTAGTTTGTGCCACTGGGGTTTACATGAGGCAGTTAGGGTGCAATATTTTAGAGCACTCTAAAATTCACACTCACACCCCTGTAAACTGGACTGCTGTGAAACCATTATGCAGGATAGAATTGCAGTGTCTTCAACTTAGACTTCATACATAGCTTTACTAGTTAACTCAAGAGTTAGACGGCTTTGATGCCTTTTGAGGTTAAGAAATAGCTCTAGCTGTCTACTCAATTGAAAAATGAAGGAGAGTTCAAGTTGTGAGGGTTGTCTTTGATGTACATAAAGTTGAGACTTAAGTATGCGCTGGTGCACTCAGATGACATTTGGCAATCTGGTGGTTTTTCCTCTATTTCACACTTGACACCCTGGTCTTTGGCACAAAAGTTTACTAAAATACCTGCTTAGAGGCAATATCTTATCTTTTTTCATAGGTCAACACAGCTATGTCCAATTTTTAAATGAATTCTGAACCATGATCTGACAGTAAATGGGAAATTTATTTTAGTGCAAGTTAACATCTTTCCAGCAAGTAAATAATAATCCAAGGTTAACACATTAACCCCTACTACAAATTAAGAAAATTGAAACTTGTCTTGAAGTAACAATGTGTTACATATTGTCGTCATCCGATTCATCCTCCTCTTTCAAAGACTCCTGTTTTTAAAAAAAAAAGTGTAATCAACTCCTAGGTAGTCTTCAGTGGCTGCCTTGCAAGTCCTAGGAGTCGGCCAACATTCAACAAAGCGTCTGATTCTTTAAAGCTATACCTGGTATAGTCATTTACACTAGCTCACTAAGTGAGTAGGAAATTTTGGGGTGGTAATTGTATTGCCTCTACTTTGTACAGGTAAACTAAAGCAGTAGATAATAAGGCCCCGTATCTACACGGATGGCATAGCACCCTGTGGCAGTCAAGAATAGTGTTGCATGGGAAAGTGTCAAATACTGTGACTTCAGTGTACAAGAAACACTGTTGAAGTGCAGCCATCACTTCCAAAACAAATGCAGAACTGATGCATGCTCCGATTGCTTCTATTTTTCCTAGTCAATTCGTGTTTTAAAGGGTTAGTGTACTAGATATAACTCATCATTACTAATACTGTAGGTTCTCTCAGTTAAACCAAATGCATCAGATTAATTTTCTTGTCTTATTATTTAGGCAAGGAGAAACATGCCCACTGTACAAGACTTGAACCATACATTGTTGAATGCACATGTGATCAGCTGAATATGCCACTGGATTGATTACTTCCTATTCTTCCTTCCAAAGTTTCAGGTAATTGTTTCTGAAACACTAATCTAAAAACCCCAGGCTAGGTTTGCCTTATAACTAACGTACTTAAAATAATGCACTTCTAGCTGCCAAAACACTACAAAGTAAACTTTGTGCTGTTTATTCTATTCTGGACTTGTAAAATGGAGTTTTGAACCTGCTAAATAAAATACTGTTGCTTACCTTCGCGTATTTCTCTGCTTCTTCTCTGATGTCTTTTGGAACAATTTCATGTTTTCCTTTTGTTACTGTGAATGAAGCCATATTTATAAAGACTTTAGAAATTACTGGTATAAGCATGGAACTTGTAAATCTCAAAGTAACAAACTTAGTAGATAGAAGCAACCATAGAAACTACAAACATTAACATTTGTTACTTTCCCCGTAGTATGTGTGGAATTTAGAATTTGAGTCTTCAATTTGTTTTACTCCCACAGAACTGACATCAGTTTTAACCTGTTCATTTCTATAATCAAACATGGTGTAGCTAAAGGTACCAAAACAAGGAAAAATGAAATACA
Organism: Macrochelys suwanniensis; assembly: GCA_033296515.1. Taxonomy (NCBI): domain Eukaryota; kingdom Metazoa; phylum Chordata; order Testudines; family Chelydridae; genus Macrochelys; species Macrochelys suwanniensis. Next base: position 11,785,822 of record CM065781.1, on the reverse strand, counting down.
TTACTTTCTCCAACCCAGCTGAGTTCAAGTTCAAAAGATTTATCCTTCACTTCATCATGAACTATGTAGATTCTAGAAAGAGGAGTGAAGAAAACTGTTTACAAAGTTAGCCACTGACATTTTCCCTTCCCACAGCCAAGGATTAATATGCAAAATGAACAGTTGTTACAAAATTCTACTTGCACCCTCCCTTCTGCTAGTTTGTAGTATCACAATTTTCCTGTTTTTAACATGTTTCTCTTGTCTGGTAAAGGACACACACACTAGTATGTAGTAGTTTTACATTAATGTATGAAGTAAATGCTGAAAGTAACATTCCCTCAATCACTTATAGTAGCATTCACTAACAATAAAACTTTCAGCCAAGATACCACCCAGCCATTTGGTCTTAACTGTCTCTTATAACTAGTAATACAAATGCAGAACAAGTATCTTGATCAAAGATGCAGACAACATAACACTTAAGTGACCCCATGGGCATGATGCACTTAGCCCTATTGCCTCAACTATTCATGAAACTGAAGCCAGCAAGTAGTTCTAAAAATATTTCTCCTGCAAGTCCCATACAAATAAAGTAATGAAGACTGAGTAAATGCAGCTCAAACTTACAAATGTTGTCTAATAGTACACATGTGCATGCACACACCTTGCACATCTGTAGTTAGTAACTTGTGTACAAGCCCCTATTTACATATGGAACTGGCCATGTTACCATGATTGCATGCAGAATTAAAATACTAAGTTATTCATGGGGTGTTGTACATACAGTTCTGAAACTAGCCATCAGTCTATAAAATAAAAGGCAAATTGGCATTGATGACCAGACTGTAGACTGAATCTTATTTCCATGTTCTGCAAGAATATATAAAACACCTTATAACCTTAATCTATTTGTTCACATGAGGAACACTAAAAAAAAACCAAAGTAGTTAATGTTCTCCAACAGCTCCCTCAAAGCAGTTGCACAAGTTAACTTCCTAAACAAAACTTTTAGTTCCAATTGTTACAGAAGCTTGCATTCTTCAAAGTTTGAATTTAGGATGCTTAAATGCAAAGCTGAAAATGGATAGTTCTAATGGTAACTTTATCCCTGGTCCTCTAGAAGAGGAGCTAGAACCCACAAGTTCACTAATTGCACTGGACATACTTGCCAGCCAAGATCAGAGCTCTGAATGCCTCAAAGCCTACATGGAATTGTAGGCACTGATCCTGTGAATTGCTCACACTATTTTCATTACCTCAACTCGCATGCCCTCACTCCCCTTTGTCTCATCCACCTGTTATTTTTGAGACTAAGTGCTTGTCTCCAACAGCTATCGTATTGCTAGTGCAGTGGGGGCCCCAAACCGGTTAAGGCCTTTCAGTGCTACTGTAGTGTTAAAGGATTGGTGATACTTTCTTTTGACATTTTCAGTTTAAAGTGGATTAAAGGTGCATAGAGTTGCCCCATGCAACATTAAGCCTTCAGTACCATGCGGTTCACTTTTCTATTTTAATTCCTTAGACCAAAAACTGAAAGTCTGCCCCATTTGTGCAGCTTGAAAGAGTTTGATCCCCCTTCTCACAGGGTTTTAAATAGGTATCAAGGTCCGAGATCCTACTTAAGCTCTCTGGTTCAGCACATCTCAAGGCAACCTGAGATATCTGCTGTATGGAACATGCATATGCCCCAGTATAAAAGGATTCATCCTTGTATATTTCTTAATAGCTTTCCAAGATATTGCTACAAAAATATTTTAATCTCATTTGCAACTAAACTTTAATATTAGTTTCACAGGCAAGCACCCTAGATGTCCAAGAAACTCAGTGTAATTCCTGCAGTGGCTCAAGTTTGAAGGGGAAATGTGCTCAGATCTTCAAACAGTACTAACCCCTGCTCTGAAGTGTTTGCAATCTACCATTTAATTCATATAGAGAATCAGAGGACAATCATGGTGAAGGCAGCATTTTATAAATACCCAGCAGATTAGACCAACTCAGTGCCAGAAATGGAAACTAAAGCCTTAAGATCAGAGGAAAAGTGTCTAGGAAAGAGTCCGAGATACTGACATGAGCAAACATGAAAATACAAACGAAGGGAGACACAAGAGTGACCAAAGTGGACAGCTACAATAAGCCAGGCAAGAAAATAGTTGGGGAACCCTGAAGGGCAGTTTCAGAAGAATGAAGGTGGTACAAAATTAAAGCACCACCCTAACAATGCTGGATGTGAAGAGGTCTCTCACTGACCCTTAGGTAGAAAGAGTAGTGGGGTCAACAGGAGGAGTGAGTAAACTAGCATATTTAGAGGCAGCGGAAATATATGGTTGGAGAATTAGAATTAAGATAGGGCCAGACGGGAAGAAGGTGGAGTCACAGACAATGCCAGATTGCACATATTGTTTGAGAGAGTTGGAAAGGTCCTAGATGGAGGGGAAGATGGCCATAAGGCAGGTTAACATGTAGGAAAATAGAACTGGGGTGCAGAATTGAAGAAATAGGAGTGTGAGTCCAGTGTTGGGGGTAGCAGCAGGCTTTAATGTGTGTTTGGAATCTTTCAATTTTCTCTCCTGCCGTGTTTGTGTGGTTTATAGCACCCGGGAAATGTGCTCAAGTTCAGCAAGAGCTATGTGGGCTCATAGCAGCCAGCAGATCAGACTAGGAAGGAAAAGTGACTATCCAGCACTGTAATGTACACAGTACATAAAATATTTCTCTAGTCTTAATTACCTAACATGGTATTTGTAACACCTGTTTGCAAGTTTAATGTTTCTAAAGCTATTAAGCTATTGTGCCATCAAATATCAAATCTGATTCCTAGTTTCCTCCAGGAGTCAACTAAGTCCTATCATTTCTCCACCCACATAGAAGGCTACATGTCATCTGGATAAATTGCACTGCACTTGCTCTCCTAACCAAGCAGTGATGCTCCTTAATCAGCTAGCAAGGCCCTCTCCAGGAACAGCATTCCTTTGCTTCATTTCCAGATACTGCCAAGCTAGGAAGCACCTGAAACAATTCATTAAGTTTGCACAGGTCTATTTCCATAGTACCTCTGTATTATGAACTATGACCAGCTTCCCTCTCTCTCAAATGTTTACATTTAAAAAGAGTAGGAACACAGCCAAACATTTATCTACACTTAACTCACTGTTCCAAGCAACACCTAAAGTGACTAATGGAAAGGATAAAGATACATGTTTTCACTTAGTTTCCTTAGTGATGCCAAAAGCACAACTAGTTGACTCCTTTCACTGTTTCTGCTGTATCATCAGTTTCCCCATGCTGGGTAGATCTTTCACAGAGCAAGAAAGGAGGGAAAACCACACATTTAAAATAGGGAAAGAAGATTGTAAAGTTAGTACAGGGACAGCCCTAGGAACAGAAGTAGTACTTTAAGCTTCCAATTTTATTTTTTTAAACTGACTCAGTTCCATATTAGGGCCAGTTTGCTGATCTATTGAGATTTGTTTATTTTTCATGAGGGATGAGAGAAAAAAAGCACTGGGGATGAAAGGCCAGAAGAAAGGAAACTTACATTTTTGCAACTTCTTTAACAACATCACGGCAAGTCATTTCTTTCATCTGTGGGTAAGGAACATACAATTTAGTTGAGGATTTAACATTTTGTATTTTTGCAAAACACTTATCTCCTAGGAGAAAGCCCGGATATTGGTGACTGATATACCAAAGTATATTACGTATGCAGGAACAAAACAAGAGTATCTGCTGCACAATCCTGCCACAGACTCAGTCAAGAATAGAACCAAATTAAATTATCTAATAATTCCTTATTTTCACTTTTTATTCAGACTGCTACTTTTGTACGAGTCCCAAAGTTATTTTTTCCCATATTCAGTTGCAGACAACTCAGCACACACATCTTCAGTTTGTGTTCCTTTCAACTGGAAGCTTAGAAGCTGAATAGCTTTTTATAAATCTCAGCATACATACCTTTACTTAGTTGATTATACTTTGACACCTTTTAACAGACTGTAACTAATGAGACTATCATACCAACAGATGCATCTCTATCTTAGCACCTGTTCTAACAATCATACTTCAAGAGTCTCTAGGGCATTCCTGTTTACATATAGTGTCCCACCAGTAAATGCTAGTCTGATTTTGATAAGACAGACCTTGTGAGGCTGAACAGAGGATTGGTTTTTCATTTTGCATTTTTTCCTCAAACTCCTCTAGTTACATCAGCAGTCCACTGACAGCTGACCAAAATAAAGTTTCACACTTGATAATGGTAACATTTACACAACTGAATTCCAGGGCCCATGACATGGCACAAGCTCATGTTAAAACATTCATACACATCAGATCTCAACAACCTCCCCCTTTTAGAGTAATGGAAAAGCAACACATCCTGCCATGTTGATTTAATGCAGGCACAAAACTAGAAGATCATTGTTCCCTTTCCCCAATAATTGATTCTTAATGGAGACAGGATCATATCTGGACAAACACTTAGTGGACAACAAGATAGGATACAAGTCTACTGTGCTATTTGCGCTAAATGTTCACGCATTAATCTACTCATTTCAAAGCTGGGTAGATCAGAGCACACTAGGGAACTTTTAATGGATAGCAGCAGGCCCAGACATTGCTCATGCACAGCAGGCTAGTATAGGGTAGATTAGTTTGTGTTCAGACGGGGCACAAGGTATTTGTGTTGACACAAGCCCTAAGATATCACAAACCAGTATCTTTGTATAACTATTGCATGCACCACAGAACTGATTTGTGCATTTATGCACTTCTGAAAGAGTGAGATCTATTAGTCTACTGATGTTACAAAGATGTGCAGGCCACATGCTTTGGCTAAACATTATCCCTGGCCACCTTTTTCATCTCAGATTTGTTAATCCTGCAGACAATAATATCAAAAGCTTGACACTGAATTTATTATTCAAAGGGTTACTTGTATCATTGTGTTCATATCCACAGTAATGTAGGAAATTTAAACATTAGATGGCACATGAATTGTCTCAGAAGAAGCTGAATTTGAGAGATGCTAAAAACCTTTTCCCTGAGTGAATACAGATTCACACTTTGAGGTATTAAGTGTTTACAGCTACCACTAGAGGTGATTAAATCAGCGGTTCTTCATAATGTGAACCACGTAATGACGGAAAATATTTCACTAACCACCGACCGTCCCAGATTCTGTATCTTCACTGCAGTATGCTTAGCTGTTCCCCTATAATGCTTGGTTGTCTAAAATCTGACAGTACTAAGAAGGAAAACCTTGCTTTAATATGACAGGTGTAGCTACTTCCTAACCTCTCCCCTTTTTTCTGGGTGTAGATTTTTATATGTAATCTCCAGCAGGCCATATTGTCTAGCACTTCAAGTCACTTTGCAGTTTGCTACTTCTCCTAATTTTATGTTTGAAACTTGATCAAAAGTTACTCTGTGCCAAACATGCACCTGACAAATAGGTCAAAGTCACTGGAAACCTAAAGCTTTTCTCCACTTACCAGGAAGGGGTGGCCCCGGGGGGGGGCACGATCTATGCACAGTGATCGATCCACTAGCGGTTGATTTAGCGGGTCTAGTGAAGACCTGCTAAATCGACCACCGATCGCTCTCCCATCAACTCCAGTACTCCACTGGAACGAGAAGCATAAGGTAAGTCAAAGGGAGAATTTTCTCCTGTCAACCCCATGCGGTGTAAACACCGCAAAACGTCGACCTAAGCTACGTCGACTCCAGCTACGTTATTCATGTAGCTGGAGTTGTGTAATTTAGGTCGACTGAGCCCCGTAGTGTAGACCTGCCCCTACAATCCTGAATGAGGTGCATCTAAGAGGAAGCATTACAGCTTGAGACTGATGCAAGCTTTGCATGTGTTCCCCCTAAGGTGTGCACCTGCACAGCAGGCCATCAAGGGCCATGCACCAGCTGCACAGGTGCGCACACAGGTGAGTGTGGAGGATGTGTTGGGTGGATGGGGGCAGTGGGGTGAGGTGGGGGGCAGTGATGGTTTGGGGGAGCTTGGGGCATGCAGTGCTGCGGTGGGGACTGGAGACACACCTCTCTCTCCCCCGGCCCCAACTCTGGCTAGGACTGTGATGGGGACGGGAAACACGCCTCTCTCCCCCGCAGCCCCACCTCCAGCCAGGGCTGCTGCTACAGGGACAGGAGACATGCCTCTCCCCCGTCCAGCACAGTATCTTCATTAGCAGAATGTGTTTTCTCGCCATCTGAATAGCTAGGAGATAATGCCTCTATAGAACTGTCAGTAGTTTGCCAGAGAGATGCTTCGAGCAAGCTCCACCCCGATTGATAAGTTTTAACTTCATGTAAAGGTCTTATAAACCTCATTCTTGGCCATTACCTATGTTATTTTTTCTCGTGCTTTTAAAAAACGGCAAAAATAGTATTTCATTGTCCCGGGCTTACCATTGCATAAGAGACCAATTACTTGGATCAGCTGGCAGAAATTTTCTTGCCTTGAAGTTAGTCACTGGATCAATATAACATTGTGTCTCAACTCAAACTGTGCTCTGAATTCAGAAGTAAGAGCATCTGTTAAGCATTCCAAGAAAGCTTTAAGTATCAGCCTGAAGGAGTGAGCCTTTCCTATTTATAGATTGCAAAGGAATAGTCTCTAGGTAATACAAAGTTAAGACAAATTCTGATAAGTATATTTTGGTTGAGCTCCCCTTGGGAAAACTAGGGGGTCTGATTGTTGCTCCATGCAACCCACATTGGGGTGAATGTCAGCTTTGCACACTTTTGTTGAAATTCATCCAAGAACACAGGTGGCCACAGAAAATGCAATTTTCCCCCAATGCAGCAGAACCATCGTGGTTTCACTACATGTGAATGGGTAACTGTTCAGTGGGTGCACGGAGGACACTGTACCTCCTGCATGTGACAGAACTGGGTTCCACACTAGCTATGCATAGGCCACTACAGAAAGGGGTTAAGGAATGGGCCAAGGAATGGAAAAAGGCCATGGTTATACGTATCCAGTGGGTGTGGTAAGGAATATTATTAGACCAAGGTGCAGGAATCACAGGGTCTGGTACAACTGCAAAGTGTATGTATCTGCTCTGGCCACAGGTTGGGATGTTCATTCTGTAACCCCATCCTCATTCCCACATTGCCTCAGTTTCCCCATTTTCCAGATGGGAATAATGATATTGACCTTCCTCTGTAAAACACTGATATTTATAAAGGAAAAGCACTAAACATTGTTGGCTTTTCTATTTGAGTTTTAAAAGGAAACTACAAAACTAGGACTTAATGGAAATGTTTTTGTGACTTTGTGTCTGATTTCCAGTGACAACAATTCCCTGTTGTGGATTTAAACCTCCCCTTGCAGTGTCTGTAAAGTTTTTTGTGGGCAGGAGGACAGGTGGTTTTTCTAGGGGCCTGGTCCTGCAAAGTATTACTCATGTAGTTGTTACTCATGTGAGTGGCCACCTTTACCAGTTTTCCACCAAAGCTCAGAAAGCCGTACGTAATCTCTAGCACAAGCTAAGCAATCCACTTTTTGCACTCTTAAATCAAAGGTTGTCTAATATATCCAAGTTACTAGATGAATAATTTGTATTACACAATTAACTGACTTCAGGAGCACTATAGAACAAAGGTATGAATGACTGGTATTTGCAGGTTAACTGAGCTCTTTGGGAGAGAAAGTCCCAACCTCTCCTGTTAATAGTAATAAATTAACATATTGCTTTGCAAGTTTCTTTGCAAACCTGAAACAATTTAAGTAGTTATAACACACTCCCTCATATGTGGCTCAATAGCCATTCAATAAATGCAGTTTACCCCACATGCTTTTGATTACTTCACCTATGCTCTGTCTACTAAACCATTTCTCCTGGGATGGATTTGAACTTTCCAAACTGCTGAGCAACTTCAAAGTGCTTCTTCTCTCCCTTTCTCCTCACAAAAGGGAATAGATTTCTATAAGAAATTATGCAGGCTTGTGAGGAAAGTTGGGCAATGTTCCAGTATTGGATTAGTAAAGTCTCAAATCCATCATCTGTGACTTCAAATGTAAAAACGGGAGCTTTCTACCACTGGGAAGAGGAGATTCCCAGTTTTCCAATGGAGCCCTTCATTAGCTTTGGAGGATCTCGAAATCTGACTTCACAGTAATTACATTTATTTTAGGCAATATTTAGAGATTTTTTTAAACCTCTCACTTGGAGGCCAGACAGTTGTATTTATGTGAGCCAAACTTCATACGTGAAGGGTAAAGTTTTAACAAAAACAGTTCTAAAAGTGGTTTGTGTTCTGTATATACTGCATTTGACAGTTAAGTTGGTATACAGGTTTAGCTGGTACTGGTGCTGCAAAACTCACAAGTTACTTTGCCAATCATCATTAATATAGTCATCCAAGCTCATGTCAATAAAGCTTTTAATGCTACATATCTATATACTGCTTTAAGAAATTATTAGAAAAAATGATAACATGATTCTCAACAAATATATTGGAAGGGAGCAAGACGACTGGCTGGTGCTTCACCTGATGAGAACAAACATCTCTGATCTTACTTCTCCATGACAGGATATTTTAGTACAATTCATAGTATTCCTCTTGTCATTCAGCATGGGAAAGAGATGGGGCTGCAGCCCCATTCATTGTTCTTTAGGGGATGTTCCAGTCACAGTGGGCTATAGGGAAATGTTCCTGTACAGAGCAAGTAGCTTCATCTACTTGCTAACCTCCCTTGTGGCAGAGTGCATTGATGCCCACTAAACCTTACCTTCAAAAACCTAAAAGTTACAGCACAACAGTGGTAGCTAGGAATATCTGTCTTGAAATGGATTAGTACAAAATAACTGGATATACTGTATATTATACTGTTAATACCATCCTACCTGAAGTTTTTCAATCTCTGTCTTTGCAGCTTGTCTGGCTTTACCAATGGCACACCCCCAATAACCCTATAAAAGCAACAAAAGAAGAGATTAGTTAAAGTTTGGTTATAATCTCTCTTACAGCGAGGGTTTCTTTAATATTCTTTAGGTGTAAGAACTCAGTAAAGTGTTGCAGTTTACGATGCAGAACTCTGAGTATACCTGTAGGTAATATTACAGTAACAACAAACCATCTTTCTCAGTAAATTCCTCAGAGCGGAATCCTATTTATACTGGTGTTTTAACAGAATAAATGAAAACGCCCAAAACCTTGGCAAAGTGGGCATAGTAATTTCTTTTATTGGACCAACTTCTGTTGGTGAGAGACAAGCTTTCGAGCTTTACACAGAGCTCTTCTTTAGGACTGGAAATTAACTCAAAGTGTCACTGCTAAATACAAGGTTTGAACAGATTGCTTAGCATAAGCAGTTAACATACATTTCAAGGGACCATTCAAGGTGACCCCTGCAGTTATGAGAAGGAAGGGAAGGGAGTAGGGGAAACAGCTGGGCATCGTTAGGGGGTTGCAGATAGTTGTAATAAGCCATAAATCCAGTGTCTCTAGTCAGTCCGTGATTTTTAGTGTCTAGCAAAGTTATGAACTTAAGCTTTCAGGCTTGTCTTTTGAAAGCATTGTGCACGTTTCCTTTGAGGATGAGAACTGATATAGAATGATCACTTTGTGAAAAGTAAATAAAGAAAGAAATACTTGTGGCACCTTAGAGACTAACAAATTTATTTCAGCATAAGCTTTCGTGGGTTAGAACCCACTTCATCGGATGTTCACCCATAAGTGATATGGCGGTTTTGTCTTTTATCATTTTCCTACATTCATTCGAGAGCGCAGTGATTGTCTGGTTTCAGGCACATAGTTGCTATGGGACATTTAGTGCACTGGATGAGGTACACCACATGTAGCAATGTGTAGGACCCATGGATCTTAAAAGGAGTGTTGTGGTGAGCGTTGATCATCGTAGCAGTGGAGATGTCTCTGCAGGCTTTGCATCTGTGGTTCTAGCAGAGTCTGGTGCCACTTTGATTTAGTGTGTCCTGGTCTGTAGGGAATTTGCTTCTGATGAGCTTGAAGAGGCAGGGGGTTATTTGAAGGCCAGAAGAAGGGATTCAGGAAAGATTTCCTTCAAGATGGGGTCCCCATCAAGTATGGGTTGTAGCTATTTGATGGTACCCTGTATGGGTTCCAGTGTGTGGTGGCAGGTGACACCTATGGGTGTGCAGTTGGAGGAGGTTTAAATTCTATGTTGAAGCCAGTTCTCTTGTGGTATTTGGATGGTCCATTCCATGATGTGCTCTATTTCTCTAGTGGAGTGCACCCCTTCACTGCTACAATGATCAACGCTTCCCACAACACATCTTTCAAGATCGATGGGTCCTGTACACATGCCTATCACAACGTCGTGTACTTCATCCAGCGCACTAAATGCCCCGATAGCAACTATGTGAGTGAAACCAATCACTACACTCTCAAATGTAGGAAAATGACAAAAGACAAAAATACCCTGTCACTCCCACCCATGAGTGAACACTTTTCACAAAGCGATCACTCTATATCTGACCTATCAGTAGGGTGACCAGATGTCCCAATTTTATAGGGACAGTCCTGATATTTTGGGCTTTTTCTTATATAGGTCTTTATTACCCCTCACCCCGTCCCGATTTTTCACACTTGCTATCTGGTCATACTACCTATCAGTCCTCATCTTCAAAGGAAACCTGCACAACACTTTCAAAACATGAGCCTGAGAGCTTAAATTCATAATTTAGCTAGACACTAAAAATAATGGACTGGACACACTAGACTTATGGTTTATTACAACAATTTATATAACCCATGAGTAACCTCAGCACAGCTGCCCTCCCCCCTTCCTTTTTCTTTCCCCCCTATGACTGGAGGTGTGTTACTGGGCCACTTCATCTTGAATGGTCCCTTGAAATGTGTTAAGTACTCATGCTAAACAATCTGTTCTACCTTGTATTTAGCTGTGACACTAATTACCTTTCCCAGACCTGAAGTAGAGCTCCATGTGAGCTCGAAAGCTTGTCTCTCTCACCAACAGAAGTTGGTCCAATAAAAGATATTACCTCATCCACCTTCTCTCTCCAATATCCTAGGATCAACATGGCTTCAACACCGCATACAAAACTAAACATTCCATTTGGATTGCATCATCACTTCCACCCCAAAAAAGTCAGTTTGGCTGTACAACATATATCCATCTCTGGTAATTAACATACTACTCTACATTCCATCTGGTCACGACTGTTTTCCCAACATCTCCGCTCATGCCATCTGTCCCTTCCCATCATTCTCCTTTGCAGAACTCCCACTGGTGGGTTATCTGCCTTGAAGCATTTTATATGTTAAAGCCTAGCTGTTCTTACTGATTTTTGTTGGACCCCCAAAACCGCAGCTTTAAAAGTTTCACATACTCTAGAGTGTCTTTGCAGAATATGTTTTCTATATTCCTCATGCTTAGGTGGGAGAGGTGGTCACCAAACATCTGTTTTAGTCACAAAGGAAGTATTAATCTCCTAATTTTTGCACTGCAAGCACAGTGGTAAATACAGTGGAGTTTAACCATGTATACCATTTGATGAAGGAAGGAGAGGCACATCAGTGACTCACCTTCTTATACCTCACAGCACAGAAATCAATGTAATACACAAACTACTGAAACACAAGGTTGAAATGCCTATGGGTCATCCATCTAGTCCAGTCTGTCTCTTGACAGTGGCTAGTACCAGATGCTTCAGAGAAAGAAGCCCTATAGTGGATTATAGTTAGTTTCTTGCTAACCTCATTCATGTTAGCCATGACCTGAAGCATATAGGGTTTACATCTTTTCTTAAAAAGTAGTTTTTATCCTTATATAAGCCTGAACACTCTCAGTACACAGATATCTAATAACGTTTGAATCCTAAATCCTTGGATTTAATGATATCTTGTGGCACTGAGTTCCACAGGTGGCGTACAGTAGTATTTGTTTTGCCAGTTTTGAATCGGCTCAAAGAAAAATTTACAAGTCTTCAATTCTAAGATCATCCCAGCAACTATATTAAAAATAGGTACAGCATTTCCTACCCTCCAGTATATTGAGACATGGCTGATTTGTTAATAAGAATATGCCACTTCATTCTTAAAGTCCTTTAGAACTCTTGGATGGATGCCATCTAGCACTGGCAACCTGCTACTCTTTAACGTATCAATTAGTTCCAACAACTTCCCTTGATAGCTACTCTTAGCAGGGAATAAAGGTACAGTACAGACCCGTTTACGCGTGAATCCACTTAACGCGCAGTAGCGCCATGCCTCCCAGTGCTACCTATTTAACATGAGACTTGTTAACACACGGTATAGGAACTTGCTATGTAGCGCTACACATTTTCTCACTAACTGACAGAAATCGACAGGAAGTGCGGAGCGGAAACGTGTTGTAGGCCTACTGGTGTTTCCTCTTCCTTTTGATCGCCAATATTGGTAAAGACGTATCACACATGCTTAGTCATTGAATTTATATTCTTGCAAAGCGCCGTTAACAGATAGGCCTTCAGTATTTGGGACGCTGTGAATACGTATGTAATCCTAGATAATTATACATGTATATACAGATATCTTAAGATATTTCAGCATGGCCCTCTTAACCCACGCTCAGTTAACACGCGGTCGTGACAACTTGACTCCTGACATCCGCGTGTAAACGGGTCTGTACTGTACCTCCACAATATCCTCTGCAGTAAAGACTGATGCAAAGAAACCATTTGGCTTTTCTGCGGTGTCCTGATCCTCCTTAATTGTATTTCTTACACTCTAGTCATGCAGTAGACCCATAGATTCTCAATGTTTCTTGCTTCTGATACTAACAGAATGTGTTACTTGTTTTTTCAGATCTTTGGCTATTCTTCAAATTTGTAGCCTCCTAATTTCCATTTTACCTACCATTGTTTCCTAGTAATTTGAAACCTTCTCTACAGAGGCTCTGAAGTTCCCCGTGTGGCTGGTCCTGTGCATGGAACGAGAAGCTTTTCCATAAAAAGCTACTGTAGGCATTGACGTGAGGTTGTCTAAAACTAGCTAGGAATAGCTAACCAATACTGTGCTTGTTATGGTTAGTATATATCTATTAGACATTTGCTATAGTAAAATATCTTTACTCAGAGATGTGCTCATTAGGATAAAATACAAAGTGTCAGATTCTATGTGAATATTGTATTCACAAGCCCAACTGTCATGCCCAACTTAAGTATTTAAATATATTCAAACAAGACTATGAAAATAAACCAGTAACTGAAATTTCCAAAGTGAAACTGTTGTGCTGCAAAGTTTAAATTTTAACAGTAATCATTCAATGGTGAAGTAATATAACACTGACCTAGTATGTATATATCACAGGATACACACACGCTTTAATAGGGCCAATTTCTCAATGTTTAACACAATTATGGTCACGAGTGAGTGGGAGGAAAAATTTAAACAATAAAAGTGTGAATTATATTTAGGAGTTGTTTAAGAAAACATTGCTAGATGCCCCCCAAGCCCCAAAATTCCAGTGTCAATAAAGAATGATTCTTTGGTTAAAAAAATAATAATCTTAAATTTAAAAAAATCATAATCAACAGAAAGGGGAAGTCAACAGGAAAGACTAAAAATCATCAGTTATTAAATACAGAGAGTTGACAGGAAAAGCTAAAGGTGTAAATGAAAAAACAAAACAATAAGTAGTAATTTTTTTAAATATCAGGAACAAAAGAAAACCTAGCACTGGTTTTGGTCTGTTATTCAACAGGGATGGAAAAGCTGTTGATACAGAAGAGGCAGATGTAGTCAGTACATTTCTGTTCTGCATTTAGAAAGAAGCTGGATGATGTATTCACAGCTTACACTGACAGTGAAATACTTTCTATTGAAAAATGTGACTCGGGAGGGTGTTAAACAGTATCTTGCATCCAGGAGGCTTAAAAGTACTGGCTGATGCGCTCTGACCCACTGATACTGATATTTAAGAAATCTTGGTGCACTGGGAGAGTTCCACAAGACTGAAAACAGCAACATTTAAAAAAGGTAAATGGGAGGAACCAGGTAACCATAAGCCTTTTTAAGCAGATGCAACTTTAATTCTAACATTTAACGTCTGAGTCTTTGCAACCTTAGTGTTCTTTTAATATAGTTTGTGTATAACATATGTAGGTTGCAACTGAAAACTAAGTCAGGAAATTCAGATCAAGGCTTAGAGACTATCCTTAGCTATCCACACTTTGAAAGATTTCCTTGCCTTACAAATGAGCTTACTAAGCACGTCCTTAGGGATATACAATGAGCAGGGCTTCGCTGTTACAGTAGTACTACACTTCCTGCTGTTGTCTATGGTCTTGTATTGTCCTGTTTGTTCTTTAGCTGACTGTTCAGAGCTAGCCCTGGCAAGCATTATGATGTACAAGAGATGGGTCCGTCTTGATCTGACATTATTAAAGCAGTGTCTTAAGGGAGTCTACCTGGAGGTAACTGTTAGTAAGTTGGACTCTTACTACATGCCACATGCTTTTTGTGTCAGAGTCCCATCCACTAATACCTGACTTCGGAAGACAGAACAGTAAAAGTGATATGCTGGGTTTCTGACACATTTAGCAGAGGGGTTTAACAGACAAGCTACTTTTCCAAAAAAGTCCTTGACACTTATCTTTAACAAATATGAAACCAGGTTTGAGAAACGCTGTCAATTACAATTGACAGTGATTTTGAAGAGGTCTATCTCAAGAGTACTTAGCTTGCAAACAGACAAGCCGCATCAATGCCATACAACACTACCAGTTCAACTGTCATCCAGCACTAGTGACCACTATCCAAAGAGAAAATCCTATAGTCCATGACCCTATTAGGAACTATTAGGTCAGAAGATATTTGAGGCTATTTCAAAATACTCACATATGAAACACCTGATGGGTCAATCATGTAAAGTTGAGCGCCATCATCCTCATCATAAGACCCTAACATGAAACTGAATAAAGAAAACGAGATAATAGAAGACAGATTATGCACGGTGCTACAAAAATCACACAAAATTACAAAGATTAATTATACTGCCTTGGTTTTTTTGCTCGCAACAGACAACAAGGTGTCATTGTTCTTGCAGTGAAACCTCCACTACATACTACCTTCCAACAAGAAACCCATCTTAACCTTTTGGGTACCCTCATTCCCAAAGTTGTCAGTACAATTTTGCTCGACCTATACCTATAAGATCATCTTTCTTAAATTACTGACGTATTGGTCCTTTGGATTGTCATTTAAGATAGGCAGCACTGTATTTACAATGCCTCACTTAGCAACACAACCAGAGAAGCAAATTTTCAAATGACAATTTTGCTTTTGAGATTCCCATGGAAGTTACCAGCACAAGCGTCTCAGTTTTAAAATTTAGGAATAATTAGATATTTTGCCTAGTAATCAAATGCATCTTTACAGAGACACATGAGCTCTTTCCCTAAGGTCCTCCTCAATATTACCAATATAATTACACTTGTTTTTATGATATAGATAGATACACACAAACTGAGGCACAGATACACGAAGGTGAAAAATCACTTTATAAAATACCTAAAATAGATTTATCTATTGTGCACTGAATCAAGATTCTCACAATCAAGCACAAGTATTTAAAAAACTTATACCTGCAGCCAAAAGGTCTGACAGCACTGTATAGTGTGTAGGCATGTACATACATGGCCACTCTGTCGGCAAGATGCTAGGGGAGGGAAAAAAAGGAAGAGTTTTAAAACATTTAATTTAATGAAATAAACATGCCTCAAGTAAAACAATTCAAAACAGGCTACCTTCCTTGTCACGGGATCTAAGGAAACCTAAAGAAAGAATTTGTGCTAAAAACACCAGTTACTTACCTTCAGTGGAATATTATATCCATAGTTGGATCTAAAGTTAGAAGCTTCTTCTCTAGCTATGTCTGCCAAAGAACGAGCATCTGCCAGGAGTCCTGCTACTGCCTGAAATGAAGAGTATCACCATCTAAAGTCAACACTCAGATAAATTACCGCTATTTCTTGCAATCTAATTCTGTTACTGTAACTTAAACAGGTTTTCACTACACCATACATATGTCCTTTCAAAACTGACCATGATATCTGGTCCCTTTATACCAGCCATTATAGCATTCTGCTCCTTCCGTCCCACACCCCTTTCAAAAGAAGGTGAGAATATCTTGTATGTTAGTACTGTTGTTGTGTGTTTTGCTATTCTTAGAAAATGTGTTTTATGATATGGGTAACAAGAGGCTGCTTTCTTAATATTTAGTTTATGCATATTTCTGCTCTCATTGGAGCATTTGTTTTAATGCATATAGAGAAAGAAACCAGAGAAAGTTAACTCTAGAATGAGGAAATATCACAGATCAGCCTCCCATTTTACTGTGAGATTTTGCTTGTATGTGAACAGGTTTATACACATACCCACAAACAGGACTAGAAGTGCATACACAGAATTGAGAATCAGATTTGTCTAAATGTCCCTTGACTTTTCTCTGACTACAAGTTCAGAAGTGTTGGGATACAGTACTTCACAAGCTATTTAATATTGGCTATATTTATGCAATGGACTATCCATTTTCTGTGACGTTTTCCTAACTCATAGGAGAAAAGCAAAAAGTGTTGCAGCACCTCACCATTCCAACATGTCGATCAACATTAAACAGACGTTTATTGGAACCTTCTTCATAAAGCTTGGACAGGACTAGTTTTTCTACTCCGAAGACAACACCATCTTTACATCTTATGCCAATTGCTGTACTGAAAGACAAGTCAAATGTAAGAAGAGTAAGATTTTTTTTTTTAAACCAACAAAAAACCCACACTAAATAGCTAGGAGTGGGATTGGAAAGTTATTTTAGCATTTCTTTATCAAAGTTAAATGGGTGCAGGACTGAAGTACAAGACAGCGTAATTTAAAGTGAGATAGAGCTGCTCCATGATTTCATTGCTGCCTTGAAAATGGGGAGGAAAAGAGTAATACCAGGGTGGATTTGACAGTTTTCCTATAGTTCTGAAGCGGGAGCACTTACATGGATGTTATTTTACTTCAATCCCCCTCTCTCCCAATAAGCACATAATCATAAAAGTGGGAACACAGCTCCTAAGTACTCAAGAACCTCTCGTCATCACTAAGTTAGGAGGGCCATGGCCCCTACCTACTCCATAAGGAAGAGGTTCTCAAATTAGGGAGCACAGAATGAATTCTGGGGTAGCGTGAGAAGCAGCTCTGCCTTCAGAGCTGGAAGCCAGAGAGCAGCAGCCGCTGACCAGGCATCCAGCTCTGAAGGTAGCACCACCACCAACATCAGCGGAGAAGTAAGGGTGGCAATGCCATACCATGCCATCATTACTTCACTGCTGCTGGTGGCAGCGTTGCCTTCAGAGCTGGGTACCTGGCCAGCGGCCGCCGCTCTCCACTCTGCCTTCAGAGGTGGACGGATGTATGTGTACTTGTGTGGCGAGAGCGGGAGGTGTAAACTACTACAGAGAAGGGGGGAGGGGCTCGATCAAATAAGTTTGAGAACCACTGCCATAAAGTGCAACACTGACAAATTCCCTCCTCCCTCCATGGGGCTAAATCATGTCCTCGAAGTGCCTAACAAGAAAGTATCTAGACATCAAAAAGTCTCACTGACCAAGTGAATACAGAAGAGAAGATAAATCACTAGAACATGCACTTCAGTGAAATTAAATAGTTCTTACCAATTGGTCCATATCATAGTGAGAATTAGCACAAAATAGTTTTGGATGCATATTTAAGATTTATGAACCATTCCACAATTAGTTTTAGGATGGTATTACAGATGGTAAGAGATCTTTAAAAGCATTTGATGAAGTCACTAAAATGGTGATATACTCCCAAGATATTAAATAGTCACACTAGCTTGAGTACCACACAGATTTATTTTGAACTATGTTGTTATTTCTATTGCAATAGTATCCAGAGACCCAGATCAAGACCAGTTGCTGTACAAACACAGGATGATCCAATCCATACCTCAAAGCATTTTATCTGCATTTACTAGTCAACACGTCCAGATTGTGCTACAACACAATAGAGTATTTACATTTTTATAGCTGCCACCTGACATATGCCTGAGGGAACATATGTACTCTTGGTTTGGCTAAAACTACAGCGTCAGCCTCCCTATCATTCTTTAAGAAACTGGCAACAGCCAGTGAGACTACTACAAACCTGTGTGGTCCTGAGCAAGGTACTTGACTTCTCAGTGCCCCAATTCACCATCAATAAAATAGCCTATATGGTATTTATATAGCCTATTACCATAATATAAGCACCTTACATATATTAAGGACCTATGCAATCAGCTTTTGCCCCAAAGTATGAGATTTTATTACACTTAGCACACATGAATAATTTACTACCTTCCTTTTCAGTCTCTCAAGCCATGCCTTTATAATTTTTGTTCCTCCAAAGTATAGAACAAATAAGGACGACTATACTCCCTTTATATTTAATCTGAAGCGCTTCCTGAGAGGAATACAGTCACAAAATTGGCTCATCGCTTATTTCAGGAGTACAATTTTCTTTGCAATACTATCTTAACTATCTGCCCTAATCACATTTATCTTGTCTTTTTAAAGAAACAGGTAAAGTAAAAAACAAACATTTCTCTTACCTACTATTCTCCACAGCTTTCATAGCATATTCAACTTGAAATACTCTGCCATCTGGAGAGAATGTGGAAGCTGACAGGTCATACTGGAAAGGAAGAAAAACACACTACTCAGTATAAAAAAAGTTACAGAGCCCACATAGTGGTAGTAACTAAGCTATTTTTCTATGCAAAGTCTTAAAGTGAGTCTCTGGAGAAAATCTGTATAAGAACATAAGAATGGCCATACTGGGTCAGACCAAAAGTCCATCTAGCCCAGTATCCTGTCTTCCGACAGTGGCCAATGCCAGGTGCCCCAGAGGGAATAAACAGAACAGGGCAATCATCAAGCTTCTGGCAAACAGAGACTAGGGACACCATCTCCGCCCATCCTGGCTAATAGCCATTGATGGACCTATCCTCCATGAACTAATCTAGTTCTTTTCTGAACCCTGTTATAGTCTTGGCCTTCACATCTTCTGGCAAGGAGTTCCAAAGGTTGACTGTGCGTTGTGTGAAAAAAAAAAAACCTTCCTTTTGTTTGTTTTAAACCTGCTGCCTATTAATTTCATTTGGTGACCCCTAGTTCTTGTGTTCTGAGGAGTAAATAACACTTCCTTATTTATTTTCTCCACACCAGTCATGATTTTATAGACCTCTATCATGTCTCCCGTTATTCGTCTCTTTTCCAAGGTAAAGAATCCCAGTCTTACTAATCTCTCCTCATATGGAAGCCTAATCATTTTTATTGCCCTTTTCCAATTCCAATATATTTTTTGAGATGGGGCGACTATATCCACACAGTATTCAAGTTGTGGGCATACCATGGAGTTATAGAGGCAATATGTTATTTTCTGTCTTATTATCTATCCCTTTCTTAATGATTCCCAACATTCTGTTAGCTTTTTTGACTGCTGCTGCACATTGAGTGTGTTTTCAGAGAACTATCCACCATGACTCCAAGATCTCTTTCTAGAGTGGTAACTGCTAATTTAGACCCCCTCATTTTATATGTATAGTTGGGATTATGTTTTCCAATGTGCATTACTTTACATTTATCAACACTGAATTTCATCTGCCATTTTGTTGCCCAGTCCCCCAGTTTTGTAAGATCCTTTTGTAGCTCTTTGCAGTCTGCTTGGGACTTAACTATCTTGAGTAGTTTTGTATCCTCTGCAAATGTTTCCACCTCACTGTTTACTCCTTTTCCCAGATAATTTATGAATATGTTGAATAGGACTGGTCCCAATACAGATCCCATGGGGGACACCACTATTTACCTCTCTCAATTCTGAAAACTGACCATTTTATCTTAACGTGTAAGAATGGTTCACTCTTGTTGATATTTATTTCATGTGAATAAAGGAGGCAATATTTTAAAAAAAAATTCAGACAGTTCCCTTTTAGTGAAAGTATATAAGCAAAGTAAATTAGTAAACTCAATGTTGGTTAGCTTAGTTTTTAAAAAAGCTCTTACTTCAGTGATATTCATTCCATAATTCAAATCCATTAAGGGATCTCAAATTCCAAACAATAACATAATTAGCAAGGCTTCACAGACATAGGAACTTTTCATATGGTTAATAATATTTTTTAGTACATTGTGACTTATTTTGATACTTAGAATAGCATTAGTACTTTTCTCTTCCATACGAGGATCTCAAAGCCCTCCTCACACTAACATTTAAGCCTTTCCACAAACCGGGGCTTCATCTCTCATACCTAGGCAATGTGTACAGCAGATAGTGAGAGAGGTCATTGGGCATTTGAGTGATGTCGGTCAACAGTGCTGCCTGCTGGCCAAATAGGTACAACACGAACTGAGCTCTGCTTATAACTATTATCCTTGGTCCAAGGAAATTTAGGATAGATCTACACCCACCTCCCCTCACCACATTTCAGAGCCTGGGTGATAACATCTACACTACTGTTTTTAGCCCCATACCATGAGCTGCACAAGCCCGAGTCAGTTGACCCAGGCTCTGAAACTCATTGCCACAGCTGTGAGGTGTTTTTGCAGTGTAGACAGATCTTTAGTCATCTCAGTAGCGTGGAGTCTGCGCATGCCTGGTGCAGCAAGGAGCAGAAGAATAAAAAAGTAGCTGTTTCATGAAAGCACCCAACTATTATGAATATGCAAGTTTAACCCACCGCTTGTGCCCAGAAAAGTTTTCAGGTCTGATTCATTCTTAATGAACTGGGAACTGCCAACAAGTGACAGATCATCTTTTTAGTACTTCTCACTGAGCTGTAGGCTCAGCCTACACTAGCACTTTTGCAGGTAAAACTTTTGTCCGTCGGGGGTGTGAAAAAAACACACCCCTGACCGACATAAGTTTCACCAACAAATGCGCTGGTGAGGGCAGCGCTAAGTCAGCGGGAGACGCTCTCCCACCAACATAGCTACCGCCGCTCATTGGGGGTGGTTTAATTATCCAAACAGGAAAGCTCTCTCCCGTCAGCATAGAGTGGCTACAGCTGCTGTAAGGTCGGTAGTGTACCAGCATGTCTCAAATGCGGCCACCACCTTCTGGGTGGTGATGGAGGGGGGAGGGGAGGAGTGGCCCCTCTCCTGGGGCCGTCAGCATGGATTGGTCCCGGCCCCCTTCTGAAGCCACAAACACTGTAGGAGCAGGCAACCAGTGTGAGTTTCCCACCTTCCCAGGGGCAATGGGAATTGGGCTTTGGGCCTCAGCCCTGGGGTGGTGGGCAGCAGGTTTCATCCCCCAGTTGCAGGGCTTCGTGCTCTGGCCCTGGGCACATTCCCCCCACATCACTCCTGATCCCTGCTGCCTCCTCCAGCCCCCAGCCATGCAGCAGGACCCCAGGATCCAGCTCTGGATTCACCCCTCCATTGCCCCAACCCCCGCTACCTCTTTCAGCCTCCCCATCCAGTCCCCCATCACCTCTGGACCTCCTTACTCACCTCCCCATCCAGGGTTTAATTTGTTCCCCAGCTTGCTGGGGATGAGTAAGTCTGCTGTGAAAAGTAATATTAACAAATATACAAATATCACTTTTCACAGTGGCAGACTTACTAAATAGCAAATTTATTTTAAAAAATTCAACCAAAAAAAGCAAAACACACAAAGCACATTATTTGTGTTTCTATTCTGTTTAGGTCCAGTAAAGATTAGAGACAACTGTACATTATTTGTATTACTGAGTCTGAAAAAAAAACCCTGCATAAATAATACAATGATTTGGGCATATATATGTGCATATTTTTTTGTTTCTCCTAAAGTTAATTAAGTATTTTAGGAAAAATTGTAAGAGCAGCCACGAGCAAGAGCTGGTGGCTGCTCTGAGGCCACCAAAAATTTTGTTGAGAACCCGTAGACATAGCCATGCCATAGTCTCATGTACTGCATTAGCCTGAGTCAGAGTGGCAGAGGCCCTTGTCAAGCACCAGTTAAGTCTGCATATATCCATAGAAAATGTCACGTTCCCAGCCACAGCCTCCCCAGTTCATTGGCAACATGCATCTGAACATGGAGAGGGGCCTCCTGAATCTCTCCCTGCGGATGAGGTGTCCCCTTTTCAAACACAGCAGCGACTGGAGGCGGGGGCATCGTGGGGCTGAGCGCATCCATGGGGCTGAGAAGAGCACATGGGTGTCCCGGGGCTGGACAGAGAGCCCCCATTGCTCCACCACCCCCATCATCCCCTTCCCTCCTCCTAGGGCCCCAACTCCCCCCCAGCACCTATTCACCCCACTTCCTATAGTCCCACACTCCTCCTCCCAGGGCACCCACCCATCCAGACCCCATCTCCCCAGAGCCACCCCCACCCCCACTCCCCCCCTTCTTAGAGTCCCCCTCCCCCACACCCCCTCACACCCATTCTCCCTACGGCCTAGCCAGACCCTCCCGCCCCCCCGCTCGCCTCACGCCCCCCCGCTCGCCTCACGCCCTAGGGTTCTCAAGCCCCACCCCGGGCTGAAGCCCTGAAATGTTTAAAACATGTCGGGGAAGACAGACCGCGGGGAAAAAAGCTGTGAGCCGCCCCCCCCCCCCTCCTTCTCCTGGCTCCTAGAGCCCCCCCCCCCGATCCCTTCCCCCTCTCCCAGCTCTTGCCCCCGCTGCCCACCCCCGGGGCCCCTCCCCTCGCTTACACTTTCGCTTTCCCACCAGCCTCGCGGGCCGAGGTGACTCAGCAGAGCGGCGCGATGCCTCGCCCAGCCCGCGCGGGCAGTACCGCCTCCCTCCCCGGTCCCGCTCCCGTGAGGGGGGGGGGGGGGCTCAAGCTGCCCCCGCCCAGCGGCGGCCCGGCCGGCCCCGGCGAGGAGACACACTCACCCCGGTGCCGATGGAGCTCATGGCGGCGGAGCCGTGCGGAGAGCGAGCGCCGGACAGACCCGATCTCCCCACACACACGCGCAGCACCCCCGCCGCACCTCGCTCACGCGCCCCAGCCCTCACCAACGCACTTTCCCATTGGTCCGCTGCGCACCAGCCAATCAGCTCCCGCGGTGGGTTCCTAGGTCAACGTGCGCGCCCGCAAAGCGGCCCCGTCACTGCCGCGGGGGCGCGCCCGGCCCGAGACTGGGAGGAACCCGCGGGAGATGATATGAAAGGGGAGGAGTCTCGTAAGGAGAGTGAGAATCAACTAGTTCTACGCATGCTCCAAACTATGTTTCGAATAGTCGCTGAAGGAAATGCAGCCTGCAGCGCCCGGCTAGCTCAGTCGGTAGAGCATGGGACTCTTAATCCCAGGGTCGTGGGTTCGAGCCCCACGTTGGGCGCAAATAATTTTGCTCCTATACCTTGCAGTTACCGTGGCGTTTCCTGTGCTTTTGCCCCCTTGAGTAATAATTCATCTAAACTAAAATACAGAACTCTATTTCCCGCACCCCTCAGAAGCAGTGCAAAGGCTTGGGGGAGTCGGGTAATGGAGGAGCTGAAGGAGAGGGAAATAATTGCTGGGAAGGAGCCTGGGAGTGAACCTGGAAGATTGTTGGGTGTGGGTGAGAGAAGTATGGAAGGGGGATTGCTAGGGAGTTGCCTCCCCCAGGCAGACCCTGACTGGTCGACCCCTAGCCGCTCCCATTCAGTCAGGCACATCTGCCCCTGTCCCTATGTGTCCCTTCACTCCCCTCCCGCCACCCCATGTGTCCCCGTACTCCCACTCAGCCACTCCCTTCCCCCGTCTTTATAAGGCCCTGCATTAACCCATCCCTATGTGTCCCTGTGGGGGAGGCCTCTGGGCGAGGGGGCGCTAGGCATAGGGATCTGTGGGGAAGGTCTCTGGGCGTGGGGGCGCTGGGCATAGGGATCTGTGGGGAAGGTCTCTGGGCATGGGGGCGCTGGGGGAGGCCCCTGGGCGAGGGGGCGCTGGGCATAGGGATCTGTGGGGAAGGTCTCTGGGCGTGGGGGCGCTGGGGGAGGCCCCTGGGCGAGGGGGCGCGAGGCATAGGGATCTGTGGGGAAGGTCTCTGGGCATGGGGGCGCTGGGGGAGGCCCCTGGGCGAGGGGGCGCTGGGCATAGGGATCTGTGGGGAAGGTCTCTGGGCGTGGGGGCGCTGGGGGAGGCCCCTGGGCGAGGGGGCGCTGGGCATAGGGATCTGTGGGGAAGGTCTCTGGGCGTGGGGGCGCTGGGGGAGGCCCCTGGGCGAGGGGGCGCTGGGGGAGGCCTCTGGGCGAGGGGGCGCTGGGCATAGGGATCTGTGGGGAAGGTCTCTGGGCGTGGGGGCGCTGGGCATAGGGATCTGTGGGGAAGGTCTCTGGGCGTGGGGGCACTGGGCATAGGGATCTGTGGGGAAGGTCTCTGGGCGTGGGGGCGCTGGGGGAGGCCTCTGGGCATGGGGGCGCTGGGCATAGGGATCTGTGGGGAAGGTCTCTGGGCGTGGGGGCGCTGGGGGAGGCCCCTGGGCGAGGGGGCGCTGGGCATAGGGATCTGTGGGGAAGGTCTCTGGGCGTGGGGGCGCTGGGGGAGGCCTCTGGGCGAGGGGGCGCTGGGCATAGGGATCTGTGGGGAAGGTCTCTGGGCATGGGGGCGCTGGGCATAGGGATCTGTGGGGAAGGTCTCTGGGCGTGGGGGCGCTGGGGGAGGCCCCTGGGCGAGGGGGCACTGGGCATAGGGATCTGTGGGGAAGGTCTCTGGGCGTGGGGGCGCTGGGGGAGGCCTCTGGGCGAGGGGGCGCTAGGCATAGGGATCTGTGGGGAAGGTCTCTGGGCATGGGGGCGCTGGGGGAGGCCTCTGGGCGAGGGGGCGCTAGGCATAGGGATCTGTGGGGAAGGTCTCTGGGCGTGGGGGCGCTGGGCATAGGGATCTGTGGGGAAGGTCTCTGGGCGTGGGGGCGCTGGGGGAGGCCTCTGGGCGAGGGGGCGCTGGGCATAGGGATCTGTGGGGAAGGTCTCTGGGCGTGGGGGCGCTGGGGGAGGCCCCTGGGCGAGGGGGCGCTGGGCATAGGGATCTGTGGGGAAGGTCTCTGGGCGTGGGGGCGCTGGGGGAGGCCCCTGGGCGAGGGGGCGCTGGGCATAGGGATCTGTGGGGAAGGTCTCTGGGCGTGGGGGCGCTGGGGGAGGCCCCTGGGCGAGTGGGCGCTGGGCATAGGGATCTGTGGGGAAGGTCTCTGGGCGTGGGGGCGCTGGGGGAGGCCTCTGGGCGAGGGGGCGCTAGGCATAGGGATCTGTGGGGAAGGTCTCTGGGCGTGGGGGCGCTGGGCATAGGGATCTGTGGGGAAGGTCTCTGGGCGTGGGGGCGCTGGGGGAGGCCCCTGGGCGAGGGGGCGCTGGGCATAGGGATCTGTGGGGAAGGTCTCTGGGCATGGGGGCGCTGGGGGAGGCCCCTGGGCAAGGGGGCGCTGGGCATAGGGATCTGTGGGGAAGGTCTCTGGGCATGGGGGCGCTGGGGGAGGCCCCTGGGTGAGGGGGCGCTGGGCATAGGGATCTGTGGGGAAGGTCTCTGGGCGTGGGGGCGCTGGGGGAGGCCTCTGGGCGAGGGGGCGCTAGGCATAGGGATCTGTGGGGAAGGTCTCTGGGCATGGGGGCGCTGGGGGAGGCCTCTGGGCGAGGGGGCGCTAGGCATAGGGATCTGTGGGGAAGGTCTCTGGGCGTGGGGGCGCTGGGCATAGGGATCTGTGGGGAAGGTCTCTGGGCGTGGGGGCGCTGGGGGAGGCCTCTGGGCGAGGGGGCGCTGGGCATAGGGATCTGTGGGGAAGGTCTCTGGGCGTGGGGGCGCTGGGGGAGGCCTCTGGGCGAGGGGGCGCTGGGCATAGGGATCTGTGGGGAAGGTCTCTGGGCATGGGGGCGCTGGGCATAGGGATCTGTGGGGAAGGTCTCTGGGCGTGGGGGCGCTGGGGGAGGCCTCTGGGCGAGGGGGCGCTGGGCATAGGGATCTGTGGGGAAGGTCTCTGGGCATGGGGGCGCTGGGCATAGGGATCTGTGGGGAAGGTCTCTGGGCGTGGGGGCGCTGGGGGAGGCCCCTGGGCGAGGGGGCACTGGGCATAGGGATCTGTGGGGAAGGTCTCTGGGCGTGGGGGCGCTGGGGGAGGCCTCTGGGCGAGGGGGCGCTAGGCATAGGGATCTGTGGGGAAGGTCTCTGGGCATGGGGGCGCTGGGGGAGGCCTCTGGGCGAGGGGGCGCTAGGCATAGGGATCTGTGGGGAAGGTCTCTGGGCGTGGGGGCGCTGGGCATAGGGATCTGTGGGGAAGGTCTCTGGGCGTGGGGGCGCTGGGGGAGGCCCCTGGGCGAGGGGGCGCTGGGCATAGGGATCTGTGGGGAAGGTCTCTGGGCGTGGGGGCGCTGGGGGAGGCCCCTGGGCGAGTGGGCGCTGGGCATAGGGATCTGTGGGGAAGGTCTCTGGGCGTGGGGGCGCTGGGGGAGGCCTCTGGGCGAGGGGGCGCTAGGCATAGGGATCTGTGGGGAAGGTCTCTGGGCGTGGGGGCGCTGGGCATAGGGATCTGTGGGGAAGGTCTCTGGGCGTGGGGGCGCTGGGGGAGGCCCCTGGGCGAGGGGGCGCTGGGCATAGGGATCTGTGGGGAAGGTCTCTGGGCATGGGGGCGCTGGGGGAGGCCCCTGGGCAAGGGGGCGCTGGGCATAGGGATCTGTGGGGAAGGTCTCTGGGCATGGGGGCGCTGGGGGAGGCCCCTGGGTGAGGGGGCGCTGGGCATAGGGATCTGTGGGGAAGGTCTCTGGGCGTGGGGGCGCTGGGGGAGGCCTCTGGGCGAGGGGGCGCTAGGCATAGGGATCTGTGGGGAAGGTCTCTGGGCATGGGGGCGCTGGGGGAGGCCTCTGGGCGAGGGGGCGCTAGGCATAGGGATCTGTGGGGAAGGTCTCTGGGCGTGGGGGCGCTGGGCATAGGGATCTGTGGGGAAGGTCTCTGGGCGTGGGGGCGCTGGGGGAGGCCTCTGGGCGAGGGGGCGCTGGGCATAGGGATCTGTGGGGAAGGTCTCTGGGCGTGGGGGCGCTGGGGGAGGCCCCTGGGCAAGGGGGCGCTGGGCATAGGGATCTGTGGGGAAGGTCTCTGGGCATGGGGGCGCTGGGCATAGGGATCTGTGGGGAAGGTCTCTGGGCGTGGGGGCGCTGGGGGAGGCCCCTGGGCGAGGGGGCGCTGGGCATAGGGATCTGTGGGGAAGGTCTCTGGGCGTGGGGGCGCTGGGGGAGGCCTCTGGGCGAGGGGGCGCTGGGCATAGGGATCTGTGGGGAAGGTCTCTGGGCGTGGGGGCGCTGGGGGAGGCCTCTGGGCGAGGGGGCGCTAGGCATAGGGATCTGTGGGGAAGGTCTCTGGGCGTGGGGGCGCTGGGCATAGGGATCTGTGGGGAAGGTCTCTGGGCGTGGGGGCGCTGGGGGAGGCCTCTGGGCGAGGGGGCGCTGGGCATAGGGATCTGTGGGGAAGGTCTCTGGGCGTGGGGGCGCTGGGGGAGGCCCCTGGGCGAGGGGGCGCTGGGCATAGGGATCTGTGGGGAAGGTCTCTGGGCGTGGGGGCGCTGGGGGAGGCCCCTGGGCGAGGGGGCGCTGGGCATAGGGATCTGTGGGGAAGGTCTCTGGGCGTGGGGGCGCTGGGGGAGGCCTCTGGGCGAGGGGGCGCTGGGCATAGGGATCTGTGGGGAAGGTCTCTGGGCGTGGGGGCGCTGGGCATAGGGATCTGTGGGGAAGGTCTCTGGGCGTGGGGGCGCTGGGGGAGGCCCCTGGGCGAGGGGGCACTGGGCATAGGGATCTGTGGGGAAGGTCTCTGGGCGTGGGGGTGCTGGGGGAGGCCCCTGGGCGAGGGGGCGCTGGGCATAGGGATCTGTGGGGAAGGTCTCTGGGCGTGGGGGCGCTGGGGGAGGCCCCTGGGCGAGGGGGCGCTGGGCATAGGGATCTGTGGGGAAGGTCTCTGGGCGTGGGGGCGCTGGGGGAGGCCTCTGGGCGAGGGGGCGCTAGGCATAGGGATCTGTGGGGAAGGTCTCTGGGCGTGGGGGCGCTGGGCATAGGGATCTGTGGGGAAGGTCTCTGGGCGTGGGGGCGCTGGGGGAGGCCCCTGGGCGAGGGGGCACTGGGCATAGGGATCTGTGGGGAAGGTCTCTGGGCGTGGGGGCGCTGGGGGAGGCCTCTGGGCGAGGGGGCGCTAGGCATAGGGATCTGTGGGGAAGGTCTCTGGGCGTGGGGGCGCTGGGCATAGGGATCTGTGGGGAAGGTCTCTGGGCGTGGGGGCGCTGGGGGAGGCCTCTGGGCGAGGGGGCGCTGGGCATAGGGATCTGTGGGGAAGGTCTCTGGGCGTGGGGGCGCTGGGGGAGGCCCCTGGGCGAGGGGGCGCTGGGCATAGGGATCTGTGGGGAAGGTCTCTGGGCGTGGGGGCGCTGGGGGAGGCCCCTGGGCGAGGGGGCGCTGGGCATAGGGATCTGTGGGGAAGGTCTCTGGGCGTGGGGGCGCTGGGGGAGGCCTCTGGGCGAGGGGGCGCTGGGCATAGGGATCTGTGGGGAAGGTCTCTGGGCATGGGGGCGCTGGGCATAGGGATCTGTGGGGAAGGTCTCTGGGCGTGGGGGCGCTGGGGGAGGCCTCTGGGCGAGGGGGTGCTGGGCATAGGGGTCTGTGGGCAGTAGCGCAGCCAGGTCCGGAGCGTAGGGGGAGCGGCGCTATAAAAAGGTGCCTCCCCCTGTACTCACCCGGCGGCGCTCCGGGTCTTCGGTGGCACTTCAGCGGCTCAGTACGGGTCTTTGGTGGTACCCGCAGCCAAAATGCCGCCGAAGACCTGGAGTGCCGCTGGGTGAGTGCAAGAAGCGGCGCTTAAAAAGAAGCGACGCCTTTTTTTAGTGCTGCTAAAAAAAGGCACTGCTTCCGCTCAAGGGGGAGTGGCCGCTCCCCCTGCTCCCCCACTGGCTATACTACTGTCTGTGGGGGAGATCTCTGGGCATGGGGGCAGTCTCTGGGCGAGGGGCATAGGGATTTTTTTTTTTTTAATGGAGATATGCTAATCTCCTAGAACTGGAAGGACCTTTCAAGGTCATCGAGTCCAGTCCCCTGCCCTCACTAGCAGGACCAAGTACTGTCCCCTGACAGATTTTTGCCCCCGATCCCAAAATGGCCCCCTCAAGGATTGAGCTCATAATGCTGGGCTTAGCAGGCCAATGCTCAAACCACTGAGCTATCCCTTCCCCCTTATATGGGGGAAGTCTCTGGGTGAGGGGGTGCTGGGCATAAGGGCAGGGCACTGGGCAGGGAGGCAGTGTGGAAGGGGCACGCTAGCATCGCAGGGCTGGGCGGGCCCTTGCTCTGTGGACTGCCCCCCATCACATGCCCTATTTCCCCAATGGGGGCCCACAAATATGTTTGGCGCCGGGCCCACAAAAAGTTAATCCAGCCCTGTCGTGTTGGTGGTACCTGTGACGTTATTGACAATAACTGGGACTGTATAGAACATTGTTGCAACCAAGGTCCTGTAGTGGCACCAAATCTTATATAAAGGGGATCAAATGAGGTGTCTAAGAGCAGGTTATGCTTGGCTGGTTATGATTATGCCATTTCTATGTATGTATCAGTTTTGTAGTTGAAGTTATGAATATTGGCTATATACTGCCTGTATTTCAAACTGGGGCTGGGCTTCTGGGACCCAGACAAGCAATCAGCGCTGCCAGGCCTGCTTGATGGCCCATTAAGAACCATCAGCGATACAATGGCCCCATTGTGAGAAGGCAGACACGCCGTGACTCAGGAAGGTATGCAGAAACATGCCTATGGAATGAACTCTAAGGTTGTTTCTTGCCATGTGCCCCAATGCTTGTCTCTGGAACAAAGAAAGAGAGGCCACATGATGAAAGGCTATAAAAGACTGCTGCAGCTCCTCCATCTTGTCTTCTTTCCTGCTTCTTACCTCTGGAGGAACTTTGCTACAAATGGAACTCTACACAAAGAATTGAATGACCCATCCCAGCTGTGGCTGTATTCCAGAGACTTGATTTGAACCTGCAGTTTAGTCCAGCTCTGCTTCAAGCCTGAACCAAAAACTTTGCCATTACTGTATGTAATTGATTCCTTTTAACCAATTCTAGCTCTCACCTAGACCTTTTTCCTTTTATGAATAAACCTTTAGATTTTAGATTCTAAAGCATTGGGAACAGCGTGATTTGTGGGTAAGATCTGATTTGTATATTGACCTGGATCTGGGGGCTTCGTCCTTTGGGATCGGGGGGACATTTTTTCTTTTACTGGGGCATTGGTTTTCATGACCATTTGTCCCCATAACGAGTGGCACTGGTGGTGAGACTGGGAAACTGGAGTGTCTAAGGGAATTGCTTGGGATGACATGTGGTTAGCCAGTGGGGTAAAACCAAAGTCTCCTCTGGCTGGCTGGTTGGGTTTGCCTTAGAGGTGGAAAAACCCCAGCCTTGGGCTGTAACTGCCCTGCTTGAAGCAATTTGTCCTGAACTGGCACTCTCAGTTGGGTCCCGCCAGAACCAGCATCATTACAGTGGCGTAGTTGTGCTAGGATCCATAGAACCAGATCAATTAAGCTTTGGGTCAGAACCCCATGCTATCCAAATTTGAATTTTGGTATTGAGAGTTTGATTGGTTAAAGAGCAGTTGCAATGGGTGAGCAAAGAGCATATGAGGGCCTTGGCAAAAAAGCCCTGAAAGATTTGTGTGCAGAAAAGGGGATCAGCTTTAGAAAGAAAGCTACAAATCCAGAGCTGAGAAATCTGTTAGTGGCCAGTGATCAGGAGGCAGGAGCACAGCCCTTATCTGATGCTACAGAAGCTGCAGAAGCAATTAGAGTGCAAAAGGCAGCAAGTAAACGGCAACTTGAGCATGAACAAAGACTGGCAGAAATTCGATTGCAGGAACTAGAAGTTAAGGCAAAAGTGGAAAGACTTCAGCTCCAAGTGAAAAAAGCAAGGGAAGAACAGCAGAAATTGTATTCTCTTGAAAGTCCAGTTTCTAACAATGTTGGCATGTTGTATAACTCTGAGCAGTTGTCTGGATGTAACCCAAAGTACCCCAACACTGCCACTTTTTATGTAAATGCTGTTACTGTGAGTTCAGTAGGGGGTGGCCCCATAAATTGTGCTATGTATGGGAGTGGTACTGAAAAATTCATAGAGAATGTAAAAGTCAATGGTAAAAGCTGTTTAGGGCAAATGATGGCTTCTAACATCGCTCTTGTTAAAGCAGATCTGGTCAAAGAGGAAGATTACTTGCCAAATCAGAGTGTTAATGTTGTAGTCCTCTATGAGTTTATGTAAATGTGCCTTTAGCCAGAATCCACCTTGAATGGAATGGTATTAAGCATGAAGTTATAGCTGGTGTAAGGAAGTTATTGCCTAAAGATCTTTTGATTGGGGAAAGTATCAAAGCTTTGTTCAGTCCAGGTAGCCAGTCACAGGAAAGGAATGATCTTAAACCTGCGTCTATTATGGACAATGATTTTTCTGGGGAGGGTTTCTCCAAATGTTGGTCTGAGGAAAAGAGCTGTTTGTCTGTGAATGAAGTTTCTCAATGTCTGTCTAATGTCTCAGAAGTGAATCTTGAATTAGATCAAGCTCAGAAAGAACTCATTGGTCAGGAAAATGTTTCTCAGGAGCAGATTAAAGTGGATGGTCAGGTGAAAACCCTAACTGAGGAAGGAAAGGGTGAAATATTGTTGGCTAGTACAGCTTATAAAAGTGAACCTGAAAAGGGTAACTGTGATTTGCTGGAAGTAGCTCAGTGTAGTGAGAAGAGCAGGAGTTTGTCCGTTGGGAGTGGTAATGTGGCTGGCTCTTCTTTGTCTGTGGAGCAGACAGAAGGTGCCTTTCAGCCTGTGATGGTTGAGAATAGTGCAATTGTCTCAAAGTTGGTTCTAAATTCAACTAAAGCCCAGGAAGGGAAGAGTCCTAAGTTTGTGTCTGCTAGGGAGAAGGGCACTGTAACTAGGTTGCATCCAGTCAGTGTCTATGCAAAATCCCAGAGACCAAAGAACTCTGGTCCCTGCACCCCCATTCAGCCACCCCTCCTCCTCCCATCATCCCCAGGTGTTCCTGCACCCCCTCCCCATTCCTATGTGTCCATGCACCCCCACTTAGCCACCTCCTTCCATCTCCATGTGTCCCTGCACTCCACTCCCATTCCCAGTTCAATGTTGTCACCCCATTAGCTCCTGTGCACCCACCCCAGTCTGTCTCCCCACTAGCCCTTCTGAACCCTAGTCTAAGTGACCCCCCCCCCAGAAGCTCTATCCATCTCCCCACATATCCTGTGCCACCTCATCTGGCCCTGCGGGAAGGGCGCCATGAGGAAAGCAGCCTCTCCTCCTCCCTCTCTGCAGCTGGCTGCTCCTGCCCATGATCTGTCTGCCCTCTGTTCTAGTGCTCCAGCAGACCCTGGTGAGCGAAAGGTGTAATTGCAGCGCCTCGCTGGCAGAATTTATTTTCTGCAAGGAAACAAACTGCAGGGAACATGAATTCTGTGTGTGTGCAGTGGTGCAGAATTCCCCCAGGAGTGATATATGAAAGCCCCACATGAGGTTTTATTTGTCTAGGGACCCAATCCTGCAAGAGGAGAGGTGCTTTCAGCTTTTTGAACAGTTATGGGCTCTGTGGCACAAGAGAACTAATTCTGTATTTTTAAAAGGTTATATATTTTTGGCATTTGTTTATCATACAGCTTTCATATTTGTTGCTATGCTATAATTATAAGGCAAGAAAAATGCAAATGTTTTAGGAAACTCTTCCTTATTCTGTTCCAAATTAACATTAGATAGAAGTCAAATGATGATAATTTCTCTCTCTCCAGAACAGACATGACAAGAAAATGGTTCAAGACTGTCTCTCCAGTGGGGGTGGTGGGGAGGGGTACAGCATCATCCCTCTTGCTGCAAACTTCACCCAAGGCAGGGGGAAGTGCAGGGTGAGACCCTGACAGTAGGAAGGTGCCAGGGACAGCAGCCCGCTCCCCCACCTAAGCAGCTGGTGCCAGGTGTCTCAGCAGGGCAGAGTCTGGGGTGAGGGGCATGCTTTGCCTGCCCGGGCATATGATGGGCGCGGCGGACACTCTGACATCAGCCTCCACCTGCCTCTGCCCCGGGACTGGGTTCTCACCTGCACAGCAGATCAGGAAGCTCCCAAGCACCGTGGCCAGCGGCAGCTCCATGGTGGGGCAGGAGCATCATGGTGGCAGCAGATAGCAGCAGAGCAAGGCAGTGCAGGTGAGTGGCCTGTCATTCACCGCCCCTCAACTGTGATGGGGGATGGCGAGACCAAAACTGAGTGATGGCACAGCCACCTGGTAGCAAGGGGGCTCAGCGCTGCGCCACTCAGGTGTGGCCCCTCTATCGTGGCAGTGCCAAACCTGAGTGGCCAGTGGGGCCACCAGCAGTGCTCCTCACCACTGCCTGTGGTATGTGTCATCACAGCTCAGGGCAGCGGCACCTTGATTCCCCTTCAATAGTCCAGCAAGGACACCCATGCTAGACTCTCATCCATCACCTCTCTTGAGCAGAGAACCACATCTCTCTCTCTTTCCTGACTGAGGTTTTTCCAGGCTGCACAGTTCCCTGCCTGTGCTGTGAGTTCCCCAGCAAGCCAGATGGACCTAACCAGGCCTGCGTCTGTGCTCTGCTTTCTCTCTGAAGGCTGTGACCGACTGTAATTGTCAGCAGGCACAAGTCACCACACAGCTCTGTCTAAGCAAGTGCATTGATTCTTAAGGTAAAAGCATTACAGAAAAAACATATTAAAACCAATAAAAGAGCCTACCCACATGCTCATTAGCTTACCAGAGATCACCCCAACTCCAGCAAGGGTTCTGGCAAGTGTCAGTCCCTCCAACCCTTCTGCAAGGATTGAGCCGCCCCTTCCCCGCCCCCGGTCAGAAAGTCCTGTCCATTTGCTGGATCAAAAAGAAAACCCTGAGCCAGTTTAAACTCAGGCTATTTATGCAACAGACATTTCTTTATCAGTTGGTCTCTAGAGAATCCCTCACTGAAGGCTCTTACGCAAAGTAAGCCATCATGGGGTAAGAGGGAAGGTTCTCTCGTGGATCAGTAACTGGTTAAAAGATAGAAAACAAAGGATAGGAATAAAAGGTCAGTTTTCAAAATGGAGAAGGTAAATAGTGGTGTTGCCCAGGGATCTGTAAAGGGACCAGTGCTGTTCAACATATTCATAAATGATCTGGAAAAAGGGGTAAACAGTGAGGTGGAAAAATTTGCAGATGATACAAAACTACTCAAGATTATTAAGTCCAAAGCAGACTGCAAAAAGTTACAAAGGGATCTCACGAAACTCAGTGACTGGGCAACAAAATGGCAGAGAAATTTAATGTTGATAAATGCCAAGTAAAGCACATGGAAAACATAATCCCAACTATACATACAAAATGATGGGGGTCTAAATTAGCACCAGGTTTGTGTAATTTTTGATGGTACCCAGAACGGGTCCAAGCAGAGCCATCCCATCCATAGGATGAACCGGGGCAACCGCCCCAGGCCCCACGCTGTGGGGGGCCCCCACGCTTCAGGGATGCGGGGTCTAGGGCGGCCTGGGGGATTAGTGGGGGGGGCTTGGTGCCAGCAGCAGCTAGCAGCCTGGCCCCAGCCTACCCCGCTTCATCGGCTCCTGGTGTCACTGGGGGGAGGGGGCGGAAGCCAGATAGAGGCGGGGCAGAAGCCAGATAGAGGCAGGGCAGAGGCGGGGACTTGGGGGAAGGGGTGGAATGGGGGCAGAGTAGGAGCGGGCTGGGGCTGGGTCGCTCGCTGCTGCCGGCGCCAGACCCCCCGCCACTCCACAGGCCGCCCTGGACCCTGCATCCCGCTAAAGCATGAGGCCCCCCAAAGGGCAGTGGGCCCAAACATTGGTGGAGCCGGGTCCACGTTCCTAAATATTGGTGGAGCATGGGCACCATAGGCCGATATAACTCACCGCCTACAGCTGTTACCACTCAAGGAAGAGATCTTGGAGTCACTGCAGATAGTTGTGTGAAAACATCCACTCAATGTGCAGTGGCAGTCAAAAAAGCTAACAATGTTAGGAACCATTGTGAAAGGGATAGATAATAAGACAGAAACTATCATAATGCCTCTATATAAATCAATGGTACTGCCACATCTTGAATACTGTGTGCAGATCTGGTCACCCCATCTCAAAAAAGATATATTAAAATTGGAAAAGGTAGAGAGAATGTCAACAAAAATGATTAGGGGTATGGAACAGCTTCTGTATGAGGAAAGAGAAAAATGTCTGGGACTTTTCATCTTGGAAAAGAGACAATTAAGGGGGATATGATAGAGGTCTATAAAATCTTGACTAGTGTGGAGAAAGTAAATAAGGAAGTTTTGTTTACTCCTTTACATAACACAAGAACCAGGGTCCCCTAATGGAATTAATCCACAGCAGGTTTAAAAAAAACAAAAGGAAGTATATTTCTTCACACAACGCAGTCAACCTGTGGAACTCTTTGCCAGGGGATATTGTAAAGGCTAAAACTATAACAGGGTTCAAAAAATAATTAGATATGTTCATGGAGGACAGGTCCACCAATGACTATTACCCAGGATGGTCAGAGATGCAACATCATGTTCCTCTGTTTGCCAGAAGCTGGGAGTGGATGACAGGAGATGGATCACTCGATGACTACCCTTCCTGTTCATTCCCTCTGAAGCACCTGGCATTGGCCACTGTTGGAAGCCAGGATATTGGGCTAGATGGACCATTGGTCTGACCCAGTATGGCTGTTCTTATGTTCTAATCCAGTTAGAACCAGTCTAAGCAAGCCTCTCCATGTGATTGTAGTTCTCTGGAGGTGTCACAACTTGAGTGAATTTGCCTAATCAACACTCTCTCCAGCATTCTTAGCTCCTGGAGGGCTATGGTCACCCTCCTCCATGGAATCACAGACAATCCCCTGGTTCACAATGATACATAAACTTAATACAGTAAGATCTCTCAAAGATATTTCAGGAGATTGCCATACCTGTCACATTATACGCCATGCATAACGTTCGTAGGGCAGGGCTGAGGTCAGCCGTGTAGGTGGGAGTGCAAACCTGTGTTCACCTCTTGGTGAGAGTGGAGTGACTCTCCTCCGCCTCCCCTCCAAATGGCATGATTTGGAGAAGACCCCACCAGGAGACCTGTGGGACTTTCCCTGCCTCCTGAAACCCACATACTTTACAGATAGGTGTCACAATGGTTTTATCAGCATGAGTTTGAGATGGGTTCGTTACGGACAAGTGAGTTATGCACAGCATCTCAAATTAGGGCTGATCAAACCCCTACACTATCCCACAGCACCCTGTATTCTGTGCACACAACAGAGCCATCTCTTAGATTTTTTTTAAATTTTGAATTGGTTGATCCTGGGTTGAACCTGTTGGATAAGTATACAATGAAAGAATTAAAGTTAGCTTAAGGAAGTATGTGTGTGTTGTAAAGGAAGGCCTTGACTAGCAAGTAGAAGGAAGACCTTGAAAATAAGAAGTGATAAGGCCAGCAGGAATAGAGTAGGGAGGATGTCTGATTCAAAGGGGAATTAATGAGTTAATGGGGAAGGTTCTAAAAAAAGGAGGCCCCTGACCAATACGGGTGACTGCAGCTGATTTTAAATAAAACAGAGAGAATTTGTCTGAAAATCAGTCAACACAGCCATTTCCCAACCCACCCACCAGTGTTAAAGACTACGTGAACCCAGGCGCGGTGGGAAAGCTGTTGGACCGCAAGAGGAGGGGAGGAAAGGCCTTGGGAAGAAAGGAGGTTGTACATTTTATCTGGATTAAGACTGGAAATAAGGGTGAACTGTCTGCAACTGGTTTTAGCTCAAGTCAGGACTTGGCAATGACATCACTTGCTTGTTAAAAGGTATAAAAAGTAAACTCTTAAAGGGTTCATTTCTAATCCCTGCCTGACCACTTTGAAGCTGACCCATAAGGGTCTCAGCAGCCCTGGCTGTAGCCCATTTGTAAGTATCTTGATCAAATGCTTATAAATGTTTTGTTACTGTTTGGCTGTAGTAAATGGCTTATTATTATTTAGGCTTTTTAGGCATGTGTTAGAGCAACTGTGTAAGTAGCATTTGGCCTTTGGACTGAGTTTGTGGTTAAATTAGTGTTTGGTGGTTTCCCATATTCAGATTAATAATTTAAAATATTAACAATTCCAACACTTTCCTCCACACCAACTGAGCTGGGGTAGAAAGATAGAGCTAGTGGATGGCACTGAGTTACCTACTTCGGCCGCCTCCATAATCCCTAGGGTACAGGAAAAATAAATTCCTCCTGAAGGCAGGCATGTCCAGTCTCAGGTGAAAGAGCCAGAAGTTGCATTAGAACAGGAGCAGCTGGCTGTGGAGGGAAGGCTGGCCCGCTGGAATCCTGGGCACTGAGATGGAAAGGCTGAGAACCACCCTTCTCCTCGCAGAAGGCCAGCAGTAGCCAGAGTAGGGGAGGATGCCAGGTAGCAGCCTGCCGTCAGGAGGACGATGCAGAGGGGTTACAATGAGCCACGGTTATCCGTATAATCTTCTGCTGACCTGCCCTTAGAGGCTGGGTTTAGAACTGTTGGGTGACTTTTGTGATAACAAGTACTGTCATGGGCAATAAACAAAAATTCACAGAAGCCTGCAACTTGTCCCCGACTTTTACTAAAAATAACCTGGGGCTGGGGAACAGAGCACTGCCGTGGCTTGTAGCTGCTCCAACCTTGCTACTGCTCCAGGCCCAGAGGGACTGACCCAGCCCCAGCTGCTGTTCCAGCAGGCTGGGGCCTGATGCTCCAGCGACAGGCCACCAGGCAGCTGTTCTGGCGTGGCGGCCGCTGTTCCAGAGGTAGGGTGACCAGATGTCCCAATTTTATAGGGACAGTCCTGATATTCGAGGCTTTGTCTTACATAGGTGCCTATTACGCCCCAGTCCCTGTCCCAATTTTTCACACTTGCTGTCTGGCCACCCATCCGGGGCCCTGGGACTGGCCACCAATCAGCTGTTTTTGCAGCCCCAGGGCTGACTGCTGGTCAGCTGTTCCAGGGGCCACTGCTTCAGCAGCCCTGGGGCTGACAGCTGCTCCCGTCCTGCCTCAGATGTCCCGGAGGGCTCGGAAAGCCATGGAATCCATGACCTCTGTGACAGAATCGTATCTATGCAGACTGAGAATCAGTCATGAAAAGAAATGCAACGGGCTGTTATCCAGAAGCTATATATTTTTCTCTCACACGTGCTTTTAAAATCAAGTTCGCCCTTTTGCAGTGATTTATGCTTTCCTAATTATTTCATTAAAAATGGGTAGGGGAATGGGCTAAGTACTGGCCATTATCAGTAACTGTTCCAAGATCTTCATTACAAACTATAGCATAAATGATACCTAGATGGTAGGTGTGTACAGAAAGATGAATGTAGCTAGTATCAGAGATATTCTGCCTAGCTCCAGTTAGCTCAAATATATCCCTCAATAATATGTTGGAAAAGAACACAATTTAAGGCCAGAAGAGGCCACTATGATCATCAAGTCTGACTTAATTTATAGTACAAGCCATGGGATTCCTGGACACACTAATTAAAAATATTAAGATAGGAGAGAGGATCGGACAATATTTGCCAACTAAAAATATGCATATGAGGTTAGGGCACTTATGAAATATAATGACACCCCACAGATTAAAGCTTATTTAAATACCACTGCATGCTACACTGTTTAGTTTAAAAATCAACAGTCTTTGTTGTTTCTAGATAAGAATGCATTTTATTTCTAAAACTACATTTCAGTAACCACCAGAAAGTGACCACCAGAAAGTGGGGGGGTGGGGGAGGAGGAGGGAAGCGGAGGAATTAGTCACGCAAATCCTATTAGCAGTAATGAAAGATTCTAAATAAACTAATTCTAAAGATTGATCTAAACATTCAAGCCTAAGGATAGGATTTAAAGGCACAAGAATCCATCTGTCTCAGTATTTAGTACAGTGTAGGTGAAAATTACTAGTTATCTAGAGATAGTTACGAGTCAGGCATATTGGTGTAAATGAATGACAAACTGATCCTTAATCTTGATATTCCTCACCTAAAAATAAGTCAAACCTTTGTCACTGAAGTGTTCATAATTCTCAGATGGAAGGCACTATACCATGTGTGCACAAAATATTATGTAAGGCAATATTATAGATAAAATTGTAGTGGAAATAATGAGAATTGACAAAAATAACAGGGGGTGTGTGTGTGTGTGTGTGTGTGTGTGTGTGTGTGTGTGTGCGCGCGTGTGTGAGACAAACTTTTGCGATACTTTTCCAAGTAAGAGTACCTTGCAGTATGCAGTTACAGGATTTATAGAAGCCTATTAATTAGTGTCATAATAGCACGTTGTGTGCATCCAAATGTAGGCTGCTGTGTTTTTTAAAGGGTGGACTTTTGACTCAACAGACCTTTACAATAATTAAAGTGGAGGATGGAACTCTAGAGTCTGGAATTGTTAATGCTAACGTGGATATACCTGGAAAAAAAATGTATTTGCATCAACAGTAATTAAACAAAAACAACAAAAAAGCCTGATCACAGGCAGCACCAAGAACATTTTCATTTGATTCTCTCTTAGGAATTTGAAGGGTTTTATTACTTTTGGTCTGTATATCAGTTATTGTACATCATTTGCCTTAGAGTTCAGTTTTGTATTTTTATTTCATACTTATTGCCATAGGATTACATATTTTAAACATCTGCCTTGCTGCTAACTTGCCTCTCCACCCCAAATAAAATTAATTAAAATGTGCATGTTATTAACATTACGTTTTTCATGTACATTTCCTTAGCGGTCAGACAGATTTTTTGGGGTAAAGGTCGTTAGTAGGCAAGTTAAGTTGACACTTTGACAACTTCAGCCTGGAGCAAGTCCCTGTTCAGCTTCTGAAAATAGGAATCTCTGTCTAAGAGAATTACTATCCCTATAACTTCTTCCATGGACAGACAACAAAACAAAACAGTTTCCAGGAGACATTTTAATGTATGAACCAACAGGTTATGTTAACATGTGCAACATTTTATGCAGAGTTTGGCAGAGAAACTTCCAAAGATTGTTTCAGGTAACAAGGAATCTCCTTCATTCTTCTAAGATATTTAAAACAAAACAAAAACCATCTAAAACTAATCCTCTTCATTTTGTATCCACTGTACATATATGTATAGAGCAAACAACTTGGTAGTTAACAACTTATGCCAGTTACATTATTTCCATAGAAAGGAAGAAAAAAACAAAAACCAAGCACATCACCACATTTGTCAAAACCAGTGTTTGGGGTTTTTTTAAATCTAAATGTAGAATTGTATCCAACTTCAATATAGTCCCAGCTAACAAGATGCTCCCAAGCCACACCTCTATCATTCATTTTAAACAGTGTTACCCCTGATTCACTTACTGCATAAGAAACAACTTGTACAGGTCTGCTTGAAATAGGGGGAAGGAATTCTTGTGTAGCTGTGCTGTATTCAGATGCTTATTTCTCAGTGGAAAAAGCCCTCTTCATCATTGGTGGTGGGGCTTTGCCAACATCAAACATAATTTCCAAAGGAGGGTTATTGAGACAGCACCAGTCAGGTATACGGCCTGTCTGACTATAATATTCCTTAGACACTGAACGGCTTCCAAGTATGTCCTGAAGAGCTCCAAAAACGGCCCCTGCATTGTAAAACAAAACTTCACATTAATTCTCATCGCACTGAATTTCTCTTTCCCCTGCTCGGTTGCGGGGGTTCTTTTCAACCCGCCAAAGAAGAGGCAAAAGACTGAATATACTGGGTCTAAGCCCTTTCCCACTTTTATGTATTTTATTGCTTCATTCCACACCCTTCATAAGTGACTGAATGAAAGACCCATATGGGCTTTATTGCCAGTAGTTGCCTGCCAGAGGCCCTTCCCTTGAAGCATGCTACAAGTGCTTCAAACAGGTACCTTCAATCCCCTGGGTAAATGAAATTCCCCCAGAAACTAAGCACTATGGGAAACTCCTAGCATGGCACAACGTGCATGAGAATAAGTTTGTACGACTCGTGGAGAAAAGTAAGTCTATGTTGGTTAATTGGCATCTCTTTCTGATGAGGAGCTGCAGACAGGCTGATGACACCCACAATATCAAACATTTGCAGTTCTGTGGCACTCACTTTCAACCAGGCTTAAATGTATTAAATTTGGTTTCTCTAAAATTCTACTCTAGTTACATACAGAGGCTTAGTTTACTAGCTGAAACGTACATACTATAAATTCAAGAATTCTTGTCAGAAGAAACCTTTAGCCACATGGAATTGCCATGAAATGCCTCTCTTGGCCCTTCTCTTTCCCTGATTTACAATACCACATCCAAAACCCAACATGGGGCCTGAATATTCTGTGTATAAAGCCGTTATCTGGGAGTTGTGCAGGAAGTTAGCAGCCTTTGCCTAGCCCATGATTGGCAGCTTTTAAGTCAATAACTTCCCCCCCACCACCTCTTTTTGGTGGGGGAATCAGGGCCCAACTCACTCTGCGCTCAGCTCTGACCCTGGCTGCTACTGCTCCCTGGCTGGCTGGGGGTGGAACTACCAACACAGCAATTAGATCTCC
This sequence comes from Macrochelys suwanniensis, assembly GCA_033296515.1. Lineage (NCBI taxonomy): Eukaryota > Metazoa > Chordata > Testudines > Chelydridae > Macrochelys > Macrochelys suwanniensis. The sequence continues at coordinate 11,744,309 of CM065781.1, read as the reverse complement.
CGGCTCACCGTGTCCCCAGGGCATGCAGGGACGACACTGCAGTGCCAGCTGGAGAGGAGCTATGAAAAATCTGGCCCCCGTAGCAAATGACACCCCTGTCCAGCACGTTTGTGCTTTGGATGGTTACTTTGCTGGTGCCACCACACGGCATGAATAGTCTACTGCACACCTGAATCAACAAATGCCTGTCTTACACACCACCGCTTCAAATTTGATGTTGCTGCTTTTCAATGATCTGCTATGTGGTGTCATTAGTGGGGCAAATCTCCTGCCCTCCAAAACTCCAGGAAGCAGCTTTGCTCCACAGGACTATGACATGAGGCACAATAACTACAAAGAGCTCAGATGCAGTTTACACTTTGCAATGTTTCAAAGAACTATTGTCATTTGCACCTTCCAAATCCCATTGCAAAACCTTGCGTTTCCCTTCAGACCTCTGACTAACCCCAGTGTCATTCTTACCTCCCAGCCAAGCCACACAGTTGGGTTTGGCAGGTGGAGTGTGAATTCTGAAGGTCTTAGTGGCAAGTGCTTCTTTGTATTTTGGTTTATCGACCAGGTACCTAATTTCAGCCATTAATCTGTGTAGGAATCCTGGCAACATAGCAGTGCCACCAATAACTAGTAAGTTCTCAGCCAGCTGCTTCCTGGTGTCTATTGGACACTGGTACAAAAGAAAATTGAAAATGTTTAAATGAAGTTATATACACAGCATTCAAAACATGCCAGAAATGTAGCTCCTCTCTCTTTACAAGTGACATTGGTATGTATTTCTGTTAGCAAATGCACAAGACAATATACACTATGTGCAGCAACTCATTTGTGTTTTTATCTAGGCCTGCTACCCCTCTCATGGTGTCCCATGCTGCAGTGACCCTCTCCTGTAGCAGAAGCCTGACTGACTTATCCCTCCAGAGCCATTGCTTGCTTTGGTTAGAGGGAGTCACTAGAGAACAATGTAATTTGAACCATCCCACTATCTCTAGGCCAAGGAACAAAGAACCCAAAACATTCAGAATTATTTAATGGGATCAATTTTTAAAACAAGGTGAGCCCTAACTTGAAATAATTGTCTTAAAACATCCAAGTTTATTGCCTTAGCAAAGAATTACTCATATGCAAACTTTGGTTCAAATAATATATTTGTAAATGCAGAAACGCATCTTTAAAACATACATAAAATGAGATGTAGTTTACATTTGTATTGATCAAACCCACATTCCATATTTTTTTCCTAACCAGACAAAGACATTTTTTCTTATGATAAGCTATCATGCCTCAAGAGAATTTCCAAGTCCAAATAAAAGACCTTAAAAGAGTGGGGCGAGTAATAAAAATGCTGACACCACTTGAATTAGAGCACTCGAATTTCTATGAGTGCACAATATGCTGTAGTTTCTCATCTTCCCTAAGCCAGTCAAGAGCCTGATTCAGAGAACTCTTACCCATACACGTGGTCCATACTTATAATCAGTGAGACTGCCCAAGTGAATGACCGTTTGTAAAACCAGGCTCTATGCAAGACCACAGCAATTCATGCAACTATTTATCCTGGTAGAGATACCTGAATAAGTGCATCAAGTATTAAAGTGGCAACAGATTTCTCTTCATTATCCTGCTCAAACAGTATTTCAACAACTGAGTCTCTGTTGACAAGACAAAACAAAGCAAGGAGCATTAATAACAAACAACAGCATCCTGGTATGGGGTCAGTTTCCTTGTGTTCCCCCAACTGTCTGTTTCCACCTATTGTCTCTCATCTTATACATAAGACTCTAAACTCTTTGAAACAGGGACAGTTTTTTGTTACATGTTAGTACAGTACTAGCACAATGGGGTCTTGATGCATGACTGGGGCCTCAAGGTGGTACCACAGGCTGTTATTATATTACAAAAAGTTTTAGGGACCTCAAATCACAAGATCAAAGTGCAATGGTTCATTAATGCCTCTAAACACACAAATAAGTCTTACCAGCACACAACTAAGGCATCATTTCTAATGGTATTTATTTCAATATTCAGGCATCTGGACACTACTCTAACACAACAATAAAATAATAATGCATTTTAGTTATAGAATTTCTAACCTGATTGATCCAACTACATGCAGAATCTTCTCTCCATCTAGAGGGTAGTCTACATCCGGAGGTGGTGAAGGACGCTAAAAAAAAAACCAACACCACCACACACATCATCTGAAAGGCGCAAAAAAAAAAAAAAAAGGGGGGGGGGGGGGGAGAAGAGATCTCCTTCCACTTCAAAGAGGAGGAGAAACATTTACTCTCCACCTACCTCGGCACTGCCATCCATGTTAAACTTTGAAGCCTGGATTTTCAGCCCACGTTGGAGATCACTCACAAAACAAGTGCGGACTTTAAGAAAAAAAAAAAAAGGATATACAAATATTTTGTTTTAGATGCCTTAACTTTCCATTGCCTTGGAGTAGCTTCAACACAGCTTGTGACTTCTATCCCTTTACTTAACATATTTGGGACCAAATTCTACGTTTTTATGTATGCAAGACATTGCTACTTGCTGTGAAATACTCGGACACTACTTATCAGAATTTAGGCTCTGGTTGGGATGCAGAATTCTAAAGGGAGTAGCATGCAGAAGAACATAAGAATGGCCGTACTGGGTCAGACCAAAGGTCCATCCAGCCCAGTATCCTGTCCACCGACAGTGGCCAATGCCAGGTGCCCCGGAGTGAGTGGACCTAACAGGTCATGATCAAGTGATCTCTCTCCTGCCATCCATCATACCACAACTATGCGGTACTAGAGAGGATTTTCTTCTTGAGGAACTAAATAGCTAGATCTGAAGTCCATGGAGTGTCATCAACTCTGCCTTTTTGTTGTCAGGAGGTGGAAGGGATAGTGTATTGCATTTGAATCAACAATTCCAGTCTTACATGCCACCATCTCAAATTGGACGCTGCTGTTTTGTAAATGGTCTGCTATTATGTGGTGGTGTTAGTGGCACATATCTCCTGCCCGCCAAAACGCCAGAAGAACCATAAGAGCCAAATTCCATTTGTATCTTTAACATAACACAAATAACCATTCCAGCAAGTAACATCTTATATCTGGTTAAAAATAACGGTGTGAAAAAAAAGACAGCCAATCAGAAAGCTGCATTTGTGTCCAGAATTTTAAAAAGCCATTTCCATGAATTAATTATATTTGATAAAATATTAGCAGTATGGAGCATCTTAAGGTATCAAGGTGCTTGACATGTGGTCTTTCCCCCTAGTTTGGCCCAACAGGTAGATATGATTTCTGTTAAGACTGGTCGTTAATAAGCCACAGGAAACATTTCTTAAGATCATCAACGATTTTTAGTTTCTATTAAAAAAGAGTTGTAAAGTGCTTTGGAATAAACTGCATATAAAGTGCTATAGAGAAGTTAGTATAGTTTACTGAAGTATGCCCAATTTTTTGAAGTGTAAATTTATTAAGGTGATTAATATTTCATACCAGATCCAATATTCCAAAACGCCTTCTACATGCTATTTTCAGTTTTGGTGAAGATACCATACTACGTGGCAAACACAGAGCATGCTTAGCCAAATCATTTAAAGCAAGAACTAACAATTTTTAAGTCAGAATTTCTCAGCAGTAGCGGTCTTTTTGAGCAGAAGCAACAGAAAGTTGATGTAGCCAGTTCCTGGAAGTTAAATCTGCTATTAATCAAATCTAGGGTACGTACTGTGTGTTTCTATAAATAGTCATCAGAAAAAAACAGAACATGAGTATTTAAAAATGCAACACCAGATTAACCTAAACTGCTGATGGATGGATACACAAAACTATGCAATATCCTTACATTGTGTTTACATGCAAAAAACACAACCCTCAGCTATATCTGGATCAATACCTCAAGTCTAACCTCAGAAGATGGATGCAATATGACCTGCAGAACACCTACAATATGGACAGTACTTCAAGTTCTTCTGCTGATGTAAGAAATATGACAAAAGGGAATTTAAACAGAATCCCATAAATGTACAGTGGTAGGGTACTGTAAATGTAGTGACATTGTTAAATTGATCTCTGGGGGAAAGCACAACATAGGGTTTCTTGAAGTAAAGAGTTTTACCTTTTATATCCTCTACAACGTCTTCTGGAACTGAGCCTAAAAATAGTTAATAGTTTAGTACAGATCTTCATTAAGTAAAAATACAATTTGCAAAATCCAACCAATAATTGAAGAAGTGTGAATTGAGTACAGAAACTGCACAACAATAACTTTAAAAGATTTGCTAGAAATAAGCAACTTTATTCTCAGGGAAGAAATCTACATGAAAAAAGAGAACCTGTCTTACATTTGGAAACAATCTAATGTGCTCTTCTCATATTCAAAATGTAACTGACAAAGAATATAGCACTAACTTTATTTCAAACCAGTTAACAGTTAAGAGTGGTTTGTCATGAAAGTAACATACTAATTAATTTTATACTGGGAGAGGAAACATGGAAGCAGCAGCATGTTAAACCTGGTGGAGAAAAATTAATTTATTCTTTCTGATGTTAGCAGCATGAAAGGAAGCAGAGAAGGAAGCGGGATTAACCCACCTTTCCCAGTATAATTACCTAAAAAGGAACACATTTATATTACATCAGAAATACACCTTACCCATCACTGATGGGAGTCTTTGTCCTTTAGCTACTCCTGTGTCAACAGTGCATTGCTCCAACAACTGATTCTCCAGCTCCCTAAAATGTAAATATAAAAAAGTCTATCGTTACCACCTGCTATGGATCCTATGTATTTGCAACATGCTAGCGCTACATTATTTACTTCCTTCAGTAACACTTTCTTTTAAATAAAGACCAAAATAAATCCAATTTCTAAACTGTTATTTCCACAGTTCCGATTATATTTCCATGGCCACTACACGTTTACAACTTTAGAATGGGATGGTAACACAATAGGGGTTATAATCCAATTTAATTATATTCTAATAAAGTAATTGACTAAAGATTAATTTTCACAATCAAATGGCATCATCAATTGACAGAATCATCTTGGATACATAACTGTAAACTTACTTGTGAATTGCTTTTCCTCCTAAAGGAAGGGCACCCCAGCAACTCAAAACTGGGATTCCCTCGTATATCTACAAGCAGCTCAGGAAATCTCACTATATTATAATGTGTTTTCCATCTGAAGACACAGGGATTGAAGGCATTTTTCTTCCTCCTTTCCCTGCATCAGTTATAAATATTTCCAATAGTCAGTTCTGTCCAGAACTCTCATTTATGTGAAGGAGAAACACAGAACTGTCAAGCAATAGAACACAGATTATGTCTGTTCCTATCCCATCCTTTGCAAAGAGCATAGGTCTAGGGATTTTCATGTAGTAAATCAGGATATTGTGATACTCTCCACTCTAAAACAACAAGCCAGAATACTATGATCAAAGATTAATTGCTGGTCTGTCCCTATTCTTGTCTATCATATTTCAAGTCTATAATAAAAATTAGCTACTTCTGGTTATAGTTTTCCTGCTGAGGGTTTAATTTCTGGATTATTATTCAAGGATACAGGCAGCACCAGACTTTCTGCATATCCACAGTCTAAAACCATAGCAGAATTAATCCCAAGCGTCAGAAGAGACATCAGGTGACTTGGGGCAAACAACACGGATGGAACCTGTAATGAGACCAAAATGACTAAATTCGGTGCAAGAAAACTTGGTTTATAATTTTCATTACCTCCCAATTTCATATAAAAAACAAAGACTGAACAATCAAGTACTGAACTGCCTAGTCTTAATTCAGGATTTAATCTAATGTGATGATGACCAACTAAATACAGCAGCATACTCAAATTCACTCCCAACATGTTCATCGCTACACTATGTCCACATATGTGCTTAACAACACTGAATAGTAAAGGGGTTGTAAGAAAAACAAGCACGGTGTATGGAACATAGCTTAGGTCAAGTCACAGTTGACTACAGAAGGCCAAACATAACTCTTCATAACATGTTGCGAAGGCATGAAGAGGTGAACAAAGGAGACAAAAACCCATACGAGTTTTGATGTATGGCCAGTGGGATCATGCTCTCCGCTGTCCAAACACTGATTAAAAGCCAGTACCAGGAAGTGCTAGTCTCAGAGCAAATCAACAGCTCTTTTGGCCACAAGGATCACATTGCAATATAGGTAAGAAAGAGGGAACTCTAAAAGGAAATGTGGAAGAAGCAGATCAGACCATATAGCTAGGTGAGAGCCCCAGCCTTGCCCTAGAAATCTCGCTTTCAGGGTGGTGACAACCCATTGGCAAATACCCTCCCCTGAACTCTGGGGAAAAGTAATTCCATAAAGCTATTATTTTCTGGGAACAGTATGGTATAATTAGATCACAAGATAACTATTTAAAAATGTTGACCTTATATCAAATGTCACATTTATTCGGAACACCACTAAATGGTGGCCCTACACATGAGGCTCACTTTACATGGCTACCTGCAAGTTTGTCGTCATAGAACCAGGCCTCAAAACCAAAGTACGAACCTCTCCCTGTCACCAGTCATTTTGGATAATGTTTAAAGCAGCTCTATGCTAAATTCATTATCTGTCATCCTCACATTGCAAAGGAATCAAAATGAAAGGCATTTCTCTCTCCTCTTTTTTAACTTTCTGTACACGGATTAGAAAATCCACTCACACTGCTCATCAAATTTCAGTTGGAAAAAAAAGATTAAGTATACCAGGAAGGAATTATACAGAAATGTAATCTATGACAGTTTAAGATTAGTTCTAAAATTAGGCTGAGGAGGCAAACTATTTATCTGCATAGCCTTTAACAATAAATCATAGCCATCTGACCTATATGAACTGAAAGTTTATAGCATCACCTTGCAAGATGTTTTCCATTGACACTAGGATAAAAAATAGATTCCGATCTAACAAAAAGATTGATTATGTGAAGGACATAAATATCAGATAAGTTCTTATCTAAGTGAGTACAGCCAGAGTTTAGGTCACATGCTAAAAGATATTGGCTTATGGTAAAAAAAAAATAAAAAAAAATCAAGACTTGTGTTGAGAGAGAGCACTAAGAAATGTTTAAATATAGACTCAGGTTTCTGGCAGTGCTCAATGGGGATTATTGGTCCTGTCAAAAATGAGATGATGTGAGCTATTTTTTGCCAAGCACAAGTGAAAAAAAGCCTATAGGTAATTCTTCCTAATATATGCTATTTAGATAACTGCTAGTTAAATGAGTCAGGAAAAAATCCCGCTGATCTCTACCTTTCCGTCTTCCTCTTTACACTTTCATTCTTTTCCCTTTATCCCCACTCCTTTGTCCATTCCCACAAGTGCCAAGTAAAGCAATGGCCACTAGCACTATTGATAATATCCTATTTGATTATTCTACATATCCTACGTGACAGATGATATTCACCCAAGAATTCTAAAGGCACTCAAATATGAAATTGCAGAACTACTAATTGTGGTATGGTATGTAACCTATTGCTTAAATCAACCTCCGTACCAGATGAATGTTGGATAGCTAACGTAACACCAATTTTTATGAAAGGCTCCAGAGGTGATCCTGGCAATTACAGGCTCGTAAGCCTAACTTCAGTACCAGGCAAACTGGCTGAAAATATAGTAAAGAACAGAATTACCAGACACACAGATTAACATGATATGTTGGGGAAGAATCAACATGGCTTTTGAACAGGGAAATAATGTTTCACCAATCTATTAGAATTATTTGAGGACGGTCAACAAACATGTGAACAAGGGTGATCCAGTGGATATAGTGTATTTGGACTTTCAGAAAGCCATTGACAAGATCCCTCACCAAAGGCTCTTAAGCAAAGTAGGCAGTCATGCGATAAGAGGGAAGGTCCTCTCATGGAGCAGTAACTGGTTACAAGACAGGAAATAAAAAGTGTAGGAATAAATGTTTTTACAGTGGAGAGAAATCAACAGTGGGGCCCTCCAAGGATCGGTACTGGGACCAGTGTTGTTCAATATATTCATAAATTATCTGGAAAAAGCGGTAAACAATGATGTGGCAAAGTTTGGAGATGATATAAAATTATTCAAGACAGTTAAGTCCAAAGCTGACTGCGAGGAGTTACAAAGGGAATCTCACTAAACGGGGTGACTGGACAACAAAATGGCAATTAAATTTAATGTTGATAAATGCAAAGTCATTCGCATTGGAAAACATAACCCCAACTATCCATACAAAACAATGGGGTCTAAATTAGAAATTACCACTCAAGAAAGAGATGATGGTATGCCCAAAACTTGAACAGTATGGGCAGTTCCGGTTGCCCCTTCTCAAAAAAGATATGTTGGAACTGAAAAAAGTACAGAAAAAGGCAACAAAAATGATTAGGGGCATAGAACTGCTCCCATATGAGGAAAAATTAAAAAGACTGGGGCTGATCAGTTTGGAAAATAGATGACTAATGGGGGATATGATAGAAATCTATAAAATTATGAATGGTGTGGAGAAAGTGAGTAAGAGTTATTTACTCCTTCACATAATACAAGTACCAGGGGTCACTCAATGAAATTAATAGGCAGCAGGTTTAAAACAAGCATAAGGAAGTACTTCTTCACACAACGCACAATCAGCCTGTGGAAATTATTGCCTGGGGATGTTGCAAAGACCAAAAGTATAACTGGGTTAAAATAAGAATAAGGTAAGTTAATGGAGAATAGGTGATCAATGGCTACTAGCCAAGAAGGTCAGGTACGCAACCCCATGCTCTGGGTGTTCCTAAATCTCTGACTGACAGAAGTTGGGACTGGATGACCGGGGATGGATCACTTGATAAATTCCCCTGTTCTCTTCATTCCCTCTAAAACATCTGGCACTGGCCACTATCAGAAGACAGGATACTGGGCTAGACGAACCACTAGTCTGACATAATATGCCCATCCTTATGTAATCAGTTAAGACAATGAATGCCAATAGTTATGTAACCCACGTACCTCAAAATACTTGAAAAGAACTCTAGTGAGTGTCTCTCTGAAGTGTGAGGGGCATAGCACAGATTCCACTATTACAACACGGCGGTCTCTGGGATTCACCAGCAGATGTCTGGAAAACAGCACATAAATTTAACATATTAGTCTCAATTTGCAAATATAAGTGTCTCTTATGGGACCTGATACCTTCTTTCAATTTTTGTAACGACTTCTTTTGAAAGTTAATTCAGTCAAAATCATAATAATAATAACGTGCACTTAGATAGCACCTTCCACCCCACATCTCAATGCATCTTACAATGAAGCTTCACACCACTCAGGGAGGTAGGCATTATCCCAGATTTACAGATCAGGAAATGGTGGTGCAGGCAGAGGTTACAGTCTTGTCTACAAATGGACTATGTAATTCTAAGTATATTGGTCTCTGTGCAGGCCACCCCTCAGTGACTTGTCCAATGCCACAGTGCATTTGTGGAAGACCTAAGAATATGACTCAGATCTCCTGACCCACAGTCCTGTGCTTCATCCCTCACAAAGTTAAAAGAAAAAGGGGAATAATTTGCATTTTCTCAAAATGATAATAAAACCATCTTCTAGTTGCAGAAGGACGTGTCCTCATCATGTCAGAGACTTTGGGTCAGAAACAGAACAGCACTGGTAGAGGACAGAAAGAAAATCAACAATGCTTGAGGCAGTGAAGTCCAGTAACAAAAGTAATGTTTGTCCACAACAGGTGTCAAGTCATTCTGTATGTGGATGTGAGTGGGAACATGAAAGTACCAAATCTAAGTTCATGAGGACATTTACACCAAGGGGAAGGTATGTTCTATTCAAGTAAAAAAAATAAACCTACAGAATTCAGTGATCCCATCAGGCACATTACAAATCTCAGACTTTGAACATTTGGATCCAGACTTCCAAACCCTTGTTCACATCAGGCCTGGTTTTTCCATTTACCGCAATGGGCTTTGGAGTCCTATGAGCAGTCCCACTGAAATCAATGCAACGCCACACAAGAACAACAATTTTCAAGCTCAAGCCATTTGTGACTAGGTCACAGTTAACAGTTGTTTTATTTCTGTTGATGTTTTTAAACAAAACGATGCATATCCAAGGCTCTAGGTGCTTCTCACACATTAGCAACACAATTCAAATTTTAGCAGCATTAAATAATTCTTTCAGCAAGAGCTCAGTCAGCTAGCCACCTCCTTCCCATCCTTTTATTATTTAGGAAACATAACGTCAGCCTTCTCCAAAACCCCTATCAAAACAGACCTCTTTTTCCAACATGCTCAAACAAAAGCAGCTAATCAGAGCAAAATATCCCCCTGCCTCTTACCTGAAATACAGCATGTGAATAAATTCCTTCAGATATGAATACAGCTCTTCTGTGTTAATATTATACTGAACAACTTTGATAGGCTGCAAAAATAAAAATTTCTATTAAAATATTATCTATAGCCAGTATACAATTCAGAAGATATTGTTATTGATTTTAAGAAACATCATTTTCCATTGCTTGATTTATTAATGTACATCACAAAATTATCCTACACATTATTTTACTTGAATCAATCTTGAATTTTTCTTCTTTAAAAGCTGACATCAATTTTAATGCTGAGGAAAGGTGTCAAATTGACAATTCTGGAGACTTACATCCCCTACTAAGAGAAAAAGCATAGCACAGGCAGAGGCAATGTGCCTCAAACCTGACCCTGTGTTTATGTCTACACTGCAATTAAACACCTGAGGCTGGCCAGTGTCAGCTGAAGCAGGCTCACAGGACTTGGGCTGCTGAGCTATAAAACTGCAGTAAAGATGTCCAGGCTTGTTCTGGAGCCCGGGCTCCGGGACCCTCCCACCTTGCAAGGTCCCAGAGCCCAGGCTCCACCCCACACCTCTACACTGCAGTTTTATAGCCTCACAACCTAAGCCCAAGTTAGCGGACATGGGCCAACTGCGGGTGTATAACTGCAGTGTAGACATACCCCTAGAGACCTCCTCTAAAGTACCAATTAATGCCAAATGTGGTGGTGTGGACACTTTCATGAAGTGCTCCAATCCTGCAAAGACTTATGCATGTGCTTAACTTTATGCACTGATAATCATCTTTTTGAATTCAACAGGATGATTCACAGTGCACAAACACATGCATATATCTTTTCAGAACTGGGGCCTAACTGATCACCTGAATAACTCAGGCGATAAATAGGCTTACATATTTGAAAGGCCCCAAGCCTACCAGCTGTTCTGCATACGGGGACCCCTGTGTTCGCATGGAGACCCATTGACTGAACACCTTGTAGGATTAGAACCTTAATTTGTAAGCAATATTGATGGAGAAAAAGAAAGTTTCCTGAGGATTAACAATTTACTGAGAGGAATTTATAGCCCAAATCACAACAGAGAGAACATTAACACCCAGAAAACAAGGTCATCATGGCTCTTACAGGTGAAACATTTTTATTATTTTTAAAAATACTTTTGAGGATTATTCTATTTATCCTGTTTTGTGTGTGAGGTGGCAATTGTCAAATTCGTGTTTGGCAGTTCCAGACACTTTTATATCAATCAGCTTACCCTATTAATTTACTATATGGGCCCAAATTTCTAATTTAGGGATGTGTCCAATTAATTTTTCATTTGCATAAGCCAGCTCACTTTATGGTTGTTCATATAACAGGACCATAATTGTCCTCAATATGAGGTCAATTTTCAAAGCAATTTATTATGGCCTCTTAAGAGGAACAGCTAAGAGATAATGGACATAGTTTATGACAGAGGAAATAATGACACACATTTCTGTGATGTCTGAACATACATATTTAATGTACTTCTTAAAAATAAAAATGTAACACAAATAAATCTTGAATTTGTGAATCTTTCCCAATAGTACATTTTAAAAAGTGTTACCTTAGGAATGTCAGATTTCTTTATTTCACTAGGAATAATGCATCTTGGTCCTGTTTCTCCTGCAAAACCACATCTAAAGAAAAATATTTAAAGTTAACTAATTACATATATGTATTTCACATTTAAGAACTGCCAAGAAATTAATGATCTGGTATTTAAAATAGTAAAAGTGGATTTGATAATCAAAACAATTTAATCTGAACAAAATGTTTTACAGTCCATAGAGGTGTTTTATGTATGATTTACTAGGGCCAGATCTACACGGCAGACTTCTGCCAGCATAGCTAGTGGGGTGAAGGGGTTGATCCCCGAGTAACATAGCTGTGCTTGCAAAGGCCATAGTGTAGGTGCTTCACTTTTACTGGTATAGCTTGTAGTGGCTGGTTTTAATATACCAGTACAAAGCACAGCGTTACCAGGATAGCTGTGTCCACACTAGGAGCGCTTTGCAAGTATAGTATACTGGTATTCTTATATTGGTAGAGTGCTCATAGTGTAGACTCAACCTAGGTAGTGAGTTCAAATTAGCAGGATTCCAAGCCAAGATTTAGAATAGCCAGTCAAGTTAACTTTTCATAAATAGGTCATATACAAAGGACAGCGAATTCTAAAGATTAAACGGAAAAAACAAATGCCCTAAGGATGAAGTTTTAGGAGTTCCCAATGCATTACATTTCTTTTGTCTCTTTTGAAATATTAGAAGTTCAAGCATGATTTGGTAGAAAGCCTATCCATGATTTCAGAGTTTAATGTTTTTAAAGTAAAGAGGTCAATAAATATATTTTATCATGGCATTCTGATACCATGAATGCATTAACAATTTCCTCCAATCAGGAACTATTCTAGAGAAAAATGGCCAGACTTCAGAATATCAATATTTATACATATGTAGAGGATTTAACAAATCCTTACTATAACGTTATTTTGGTTATATATTTAGACCTCAATGTTGCAATCAAATCCACATCACAGACTCTTGCATCTGCAAGGATCTGATTGCAGAACTACGGCCTTAATTTTTAATCGTCATATACAGTCATGTGGAAATCAGTACCATCTGATCTAAAGATCGGTGTGATTAAGACCACAATCCTACAACTGTCTCCACATGGGAGCTCATGCTCCGCAATGATATTATTGGCGCTCCATGCATGCATCTGGCAGCATAGAGGCAGGTGAAGAAGTGGGCCTAATGTAGTACAGACACAAATGTGGCATAAATGTAAACAAATGACTCTGTTGCAGTTATAGGGCTCAATGTTGCAAACATTGCAGGAATAAAAATTACTCCTCCACGTAGGTCCACTGAAACCAATGGAACTACTCATGTGAATAATATAGTCACTTGCTTAACTGTTCGCAAGATCAAGCCCATACTTATCTTATTTTAAGTAAATACTGTACATGCAGAAGACACAAGCAAAAAAAAAAGGGTCTGGAATTTGGCACAGATAATACAAAAAGGACACTTTTGGGTGGAGGATAGAAGGGGGTATAAATAGTTTTACATTGCAGGTATCTGACATTTTCTTTTGTAAACTGGTCTAAGAATCATTCTACTTTTTCACATTTTGATTTTCTTAGTTATAAAGTGAAAGGTAGAGTTTATATTTAGGCTTTATTTAGACTAGAAAAAAAAGGTGTGTGTGTATTTTTAATCAAGTAGCTAACACAATTTGTCTACAATAGGCGCTAAGTGATGTTTCAAATCACATGAATTAGTTTGATCAAAAAGGAAAAATAAAACCTAGGATATAGAAGGATTCAAATAAAAAATCTCTGAAGATATGAAGAAAGTTTCTCAATATATTAATTCCAAAATGAATCAGACATCACATCTGAAAGCTCCATTAATTAATGACCACTTTCAACTGAAACTGTTCACTATTAAGAATAGCAGGGATTGAAACAATTGAATCCACTTTAGTGTCCAAGCTAATGACTACAGGCACAACTTTGCTCCCTTTGAAGTTAATGGCAATTTTGCCATTGACTTCTGAAGGAGCAGGATAGGGTATGGGGATAATGATATTAGCCTCCTTTGTAAAGTGCTTTGAGATCTGCTATGCAAGAGCTAGGTAGTAGGACTGGTAATTTTTATATACTGAATCCTGAAAGACACAGCCAAGTTTAGTTCAGAACCTCAAAAATAGACTTCATGGATTAGTCCAACTGCCTGAACCGGTCGTCTACTAAAACTAATCAGCTTAGTTTTACTAAGGCATACACTCACATATAATAGGCATTTGATGAGAGAAAGCATGATTTACATAATAAATTCTAAGGTGTTTGTGTCAAAATATTTTACAACAGTATCTTCAAGTGACTATTCTCAGTTTAGCCATAATCCTGCAAGCTATTCCACATGGTTTGACTGCTGAACGCACACACAGCCCCACTGACTCAGGGTTCAGATGCTCAGTTTACAGACTCTGGGGCTTCCGAAAGAAGTATCTTTGTGCCATAATTATTCAAGCCTCACTCCCAAGCATGTTCTGTGAAGTGCTGAATGGCCTCACCTTGGGAATTCAGACTCATAGACTTGAACACCTGATAGGCTTGAGCTCTTAAAAACATGGATTAAAACTATAATACCAAGTTAACATACCATGTTTTACTTTACAAACATGGATTCAACATCAAAGTTCAACAACACAACCAGAGCTATTAGGTTGTATTCAACACTTTGTTAAGGGGCAATTGCCAGGGCACTTGGGTACTATAAGTAATTAAAAACTAAGGCCCCGATCCTGCAAACACGTATGCATGTGCATAACTTTACTCATGCAGGTAGCCCCACTGACTTCTCACATAACACGAGAACTAGGGGTCACCTGATGAAATTAACAGGCAGCAGGTTTAAAACAAACAAAAGGAAATATTTCTTCATCAATATACAGTCAACCTGGGGAACTTGTTGCCATGGAATGTTGTGAAGCCAAAAGTTTAACTAGGTTCAAAAAACAAATTACATAAATTCATGGAGGACTAGTCCATCAATGGCTATTAGCCAAGATGGTCAGGGATGCAAACTTGTGCTCCGGGTGTACCTAAACCTCTGACTGCCAGAAGCATCTGGCACTGGCCACTGTCAGAGACAGGATACTGAGATAGATGGACCATTGGTCTGTCCCAGTATGGCTGACCTTATATTCTTAAATGAGGGTTGACAAATTCAGGCCAGCACTGTGGATTACCTCCTTTAATCTCTCAAATTCCCAAATCATGTGGGCCTCAAAACAATCCTACTGTTCACATACACATGACTAATTAAAGAGACAATGCTGGGTAGTTTATGTCCAAAACTGAACTCTAAACAGGTAGAAAAGTTTTACACCATTATTAATGGAAATGTTTACAGACATTGTTCAAATCCAAACTTTCATCTATAATATATGCAACCCTAACATCACTGTATCATAGTGCTAGTGCAGGAGAGCCAGAAAATGAAACTGAGTAGTTTATTATCACTGTCCAAGGTATGTCTAACAGAACAAGTAAACAATGACAAGGCATATGTATTATTTTGTTTAAATTTTAATAATTTAAAAGGTGTTATTAACAATCAAGGGATGGATTTTTTTCTTACGTAAATTATTTTTAAACCTGGCAAGATCTGTTTAATAAATTAAACATCACCTGGAATCAGAAGTGATTGAGGGTGTGGGGGTAGAAGAAAAGTCAGGATGCAGAACTGCAACTAACACTAAAAGATCTTTCTGCATCTGGATTAGGAGTAATGACATCATTATTTGTATAGGTATTTAGAGAGACAAGGCAGATGAGGTAATATCCTTTATTGGGCCAACCTATGTTGGTGAAAGAGACAAGCTTTCAAATTTACAGAAAGCTCTTTCAGGTCCCATTCACAGTTTCAGCTATTGTAAGGCCGGAAAGGACCATTATGCTCATCTAGACGGATCTACATAGCACAGGCCAAAGAACCTCTCCCGTCAATTTCAGCATCAAGCCCATAACTTGGGTTTGTGCTACTGCATCGCTCTTAGAGACAGCCAGCCTTAGCGCAGAGTCAGGACGTTCACCGCCATGGTACCCGAGTGCCAGGCCCCAGGGCAGGGTTGTTGCGCCTCCTTGGCGATGGTGACCGGCCAGGGCTGGGCACAGCCTGACGTGTGGTGACACGGCGCTCAGAGGGCAGGGAATGCCGGACACATCGCCGCACGCACGCGCTGCCACAGGGCGGAGATGTCGGGGATACAGGGCCAGCCCCACCTGCACCCCTAACATGGGCCTCGTGTGGCGGGGGGAGACAGCCCGCAGCGAGCCCCGGGACCGGGGGAAGGGGCTGCCCGCCAGAGCCAACCGGGCCACTCACTTGGTGAAAGATTCTCCCAGGTCTATCACCACCGCCGTCTTCTCCCCGCCGCTCCCCAGGCCCTCGTACAGCGGCATCGCCACCAGCGCCCGGCTTCCACCACAACAAAGGGGCCTTCCTCACTTAACGGCGCAGGCCCCGCGGCCGAGGGGGCCTTCTGCACCGGCCGGCGCAGATCAAGGCTGTCCTTGGTCATGCCTGTTCTCAGCTTTAATCCCTCTCTCGGGGCTTGACACTTTCAGAGGGAGCTGAGGTGATTCTGCTCGTCCCCTTTTTACTTCCCTGCGCTAGAAACTGTAGGGCTCTGGCCCTAGCTGTTTTCAGGCACGCAGTAGTCACCTTAAGAGGGGCTATATGTAGCGGTGGGGGAAGGCGGACAGAAGGGTGCTGGGGGTGAAAGAGAGAGAGGGCCCTAGCGGGAGAGGATGACAAGGAGTGGTGCTGGGAGTGAAGTTTGGAGAGGTCCCTGGGGGAAAGTGATGGAGGACGGTTGTTTTGAGGACTGAGACCCAAGTAGGGGAAAGGGGGGTGCTGGTGATTCATGGGGCGGGAGATGGTGTTTGGAGACTGGAGCACAGGGTCCTGTTAGACTCCTTTGTCCCTGCCCCCGACGTGGGGTAGAGAGAGGACAGAGAGGGATGATCCAGGTTGGAGAGCTTTGATTTGATTTGGCTCCCCCACTATCAATGTGCTAGTGGTCAGAGCATAGGACTGGAAGTCAGGACTCCTGAATTCTGTTATTCCTGGCCCTCACTCTGCAATCTTGGGAATGTTTCATTTTCCCCACTGTGCTACTTAGCACTCAAGGGAGTTGTGGAGCTTAATTCACGGATGCAACATGTTTTGAAATCTCAGGTGAAAGGTGCTATATAAATACAAAAGATTGTATATATGCAAATGCAACTCCCATTTCAATCTTATATCATGAAAATACAAATATTGTTGCCAGCTCTTACAATTTTATCACGAGTCTTGGCTGTTTGGTGTTTTTCAACTCCTGGAATCGTGATTATATGAAACTTGCAGCTTTCATTTTTAAAAAAGTAAAAAATAAGTTTCTAGCCCTCACAGTCATAGAGAAAAGCATGAAAATGGGAACCCTACATGCTCAAAACTCAGAAAGCAAATTGTAAAAAAGATATATTATTTTTAAGATCTCATGATTGGTAAGCCAATCTCATGATTTTTAGGATCTGACATTTTTTTGAATGCTTGGGTTTGGCAATGCTAGAATATTATTATTTCATGGTATTATGATTCAGTAATATCAGCAATATATTATCATACTAACCCAATGTTAGAGAACAGATTTATTTATATATGTATGTATTGGCTAGAATTTATGTCAGTGTGACAATCCTTATAGTACATTATTTTTTGTCACCGATCGTGTAATTTGGTAATATAGAAAACTATGCTGGCAATGCAAGTTCAAAACAACTGAAATAAAATGTGGCAGCTAATCCACTGAATGCCCAAACTTTCTGGTCACTGCAGCTGCAGAAACTGCTCCCTATTCTGTTTGGTCACTAGCCCCTTCTTTGGCACCCATGAAATAACACCTTAGGCCTTTTGGGGTAGTGTGTTTGATTCAGCCCTGCTCAATATGCACAAATAGTAGACTGACCTACAGAAAGGAAGGTGGCTCAATGGGTAGGGCACTTGTTGAGTACTTGGGTTCAAGTCCCTGTTCTGCTGCAGACTTTGTGTGTGTCCTTTGGAACATCACTTTGTCTCTGTGCCTCCATTCCTCATTTTTTAAATGGGGGTAAAACACTGCCCTACCTCACAGCAGAGTTGCGAGGATAAATACACTAAAGATTGTGGGGTGCTCAGGAACAATGGTTTTAAGGACCAGATAATTACCATAGATAGCCAAAGAACTTTCCCCAAATCTAGAGATTCTCTATCCAAATATAGGTTAGCTAGGGAAGAACCAAAAATGATTTTGGCCTACATGTATGGAGACTCTCCTTAGGTGACAGCTTCATTCCCCTCAGACAGAAGAGAAACAAAATATCTCATTAGGCCAAAGAACCATTCTTCTTCCACTGCCTCTCAACAAAACCAAGCAGATTGGTAGGGGAAGACAGGGACTCCCAGATACCCTGACAGCGGAAGTGGGACAGGTAGTGTGACCAGACAGCAACTGTGAAAAATCGGGATGGGGGTGGGGGGTAATAGGAACCTATATAAGAAAAAGACCCAAAAATCGGGACTGTCCCTATAAAATCGGGACATCTGGTCACCCTTGGGACAGGCCACCCTGCCCTCACCTGCATCCAGCAGGACTGTGTTTCCTTTTTTTGATGGGCTGAGGTTGGGGCTAGGAGATGAAGTATTCTGGGAGTTAGCAGTAGAAGAGCATGAGTGATATGGGAGTTCATTTGCACAAGTGTCTTTTTAGACAGCTTCACAAAAATAGTTCTTGAGATTTGACTTGATTTGATTTCTTATCAGAGTTTCTTGGTTTCCATTGGCCAGACCTTCCTCCGAATAGGTTGGTTTGTCACAGACACACCACCAAAAGCCTTCCAGAGTTTTCAAAAAGACTGTGCCATGTCAGACCCTGGCAAAATCATGAACTAGTGAAACCTTATCTAACAGGGTAAACAAAACTGTGTGTGTGTGTACATGTTTATGCAGTATAACAAAAGACTTGAATTCAACATTAAGGTTGAGATTTTAACTGCATAAAAGAAAATTCAGAGTTAAGTTTCCCTCAGAGGTCTTAATTTGTTCTCCTTCACATTATAGGAGAGTGCCAACTCTGCTAGAGTAAGGTTGAGCATCACATTCTTTTTAAAGGTGGACTATTCTAAGGGCTCTAAAATCTGCAGGCTTAAGTACATTGTCTTGAAATTTGCTATGCCTTATGGGTAAGGTTAAGGTTTTGTCATGGATATTTTTAGTAAAGTCACGGAGGGGTCACGGGCAAAAAAGAAAAATTCACAGAAGCCGTGACTGGTCCGTGACTTTTACTAAAAATATCCATGACAAAATGGGGATCTACGGGGCCCCGCTCTGCCTGAAACGGGGCAGCTGCTCAGGGGCTAGGAGCCACCTGCAGCAGCTGTGGACTGCGGAGTACCCCTGCTGCCTGCAGCTCTGGGGGTCCCCTGCTGCTCATGGGGGCTGGGAGCTGGGGGGTGCCCCGGCCTCCCATGTCGGTCGGGAGCACCGGAGTACCCCCAGCAGCGGTGGTCAAGAGCTCAGGGGTTCCCCTGCTTCCTGCAGCGACCGGGAGCTCAGGAGTTCTCCCGCAGCTGCTGCGGCTGAGAGCAGCAGGGATTCCCCCACCATAGGCAGGAGCTGCAGGGTTCCCCACCGGCAGTGGCGACCGGGAGTTTGGGGGTTCCCCCACCACCTGTGGCAGCCGGGGGCTTGGGAGTCCTCTGCCGGGGGCTCAGGGATTCCCACGGCAGCCTGGGGCTCGGGGGTTCCCCCTCCACCAGTGGCAGCCAGGAGCTGGGGAGGTTCTCCTGCCGATGGCCAGGGGCTCGGGGGTCCTCTGCCAGTGGGGGCTTGGGGGTTCCCCCACCACCCATGGAGCTCCGGGGCTGCCAGAGGCCCCCAGGGTACCCTGCAGCTCCCAACCACTGCAGGCTTAAGTCATGGATTCTGTGACTTCCATGACCTCTGTGACTAAATCATAGTCTTACTTAGGGGGGTGTTGGATAATATTAATGGTCCATATCTGAAGTCATTTGAGCAAGAGTTTCCTGAGATACAGCCCCTGTAAAAACAGCATTGTTCAGAATCAACTTAGTTCTTCTAAGGTTTTTTGTGAATGCCTGGGGCTCAAGCTATGGCTCTGATCATTCCCCAAATGATCTCAGTCACTTGGCATTTATCTCAGCTAGTTCATGGCATTCACTGGCTATTTAGAGAAGCAATATTGAAAAGTTACTAATCTTTTGGAATTTGGATCTAGAGGTTGGCTCATGCCCAGTGGCCAAGCCAAAGAGACTGAAGAATCCATATGAAACAAGATTAGGGCTCTACTGAAGAAGAGGGTTTCCAGGCAGGCTGTTAGCTGGATGGTGCAAGGTGACATCCAGTGACCACTGAACCTGAGTTGCACGCATGCACTGTGAATTCATGGCAATTTTCAGAGAATGTGTCTTGTGCTCATAGGGTGATCAGACATTCCAATATTATCGGGACCATCCTGATATTAGGGGATTTGTCTTATATATGGAACTATACCCTCCCACTTCTCCCTCCCCTCCCAAAAAAGTGTCTGGTTTTTCACACTTGCTATCTGGTCACCTTATGTGCATATTCCGTGCATTTTTCAGGGTTTCTTTTGGAAATTTTGCTCTGATACCAAAATGTATGGTTTGGGTGATATTTTAAAGTGTTTTAAAATCCACATTCAGATTCTGAATTTATCTCAGAAGTTTTGTCGAAGAAATTAGAGGGAAGATGACAGGATAATGTAGTTATATTTCCTGAATAATGGCATTGAGTGTGATCAAAGGAAAGCAAGTCACCAAGTTATTTGGTCAATGACTACAGTTTGCTGCTTTTTTTTTTAATCTACTATTGTTGACTTACTACTTGTGGGTATCTTGAAAGAACAGAGTCTTAGGGAAGTATTTGAATGACAAGAGGTTGATGGGTTGAACAAAGCCCACCAGAAAGTTTATAGAAATGGTACAATTTAAATGAAAAACAATACGTCATCAGTCTCACTGAAGAAGCATTATAGAAGAAAATGGAAATCCTTTCTATAGTGCAATATTGTGCTATACAGAATGGTTGCATCACTGAGTGTTGTGCAGGCATGTGGTGAAAATTGCTATTAGAATGTGTATGCATGGGGGCAGAGTTAAGATTGTTTTGATTTAACTCTGCAGTTGCTGAGAGCTTAGATCTCAGTTTCCTGATTCTATACTTAAATGTAACCTTAAGGCAGGGGCAGTCAATTATTTTTTGTCACGGTCAAAATTTCTTGGTCAAGGCATAGTCAAGGTCCAGACTCCAGAGAAAATAATAAATATAATAACAATGACGATAGCAATAAGTCAATAAAAAGATTTTGGGGTCTGTTCAAAAGCAGCTGGCAGTCCGGATTTGGCCTACAGTCCACCTATTGACTACCCCTGCCTAAAGGTTTACAGTTAAGGGACATTTTTCTTGTATGTGTGTTATTTCTTTGTAAAAAGGAGAGAAAAAATATATTCCAGTAAGTGGTTGGGAGAGGTTTTTATTGCTGATGGAAACCTGTGTGCTGATTTGAACATCAGAGCCTGAAAAATGGCTGAATGTCCATGCTGGTTGTATCAAGCCGTCAACTCTGGATTCGATCCATCTCTAAATACATCTGAGCCAATGTGTGACCATGCTGGGAACTAGAGCTAAGATGCTTTTCTTTGTTTCGGCTGTCTACCAACAGTAGGTTCTAAAATCCCCCGACTTAATATATTAATTGCTATATGCCATTTTTGGTCATTTCAAGGAAGTTGGCTAATGTGACTGGTTATGGAGTATATGTTCCCTATTAGTTTCAAGTTGTCTGGTCTTAACCTAACTTGTGTAAAGCATTTCTAGATACCACAGTGATAGGGATCTTATAAAGACTTGAGGTGATATATTTGACCTTGTGACTGCTGAAATAATTAATTTGAAATCTAAATCTTGGACTAAGGAATTATTCAGCTAATATGTGATTAAAATACTGTAATGTCTTAACCTGAATTCTTTATTACCTGCTTCGTCCAAAATCCTTTCTTATTTATGATTACTTGGCTTGATTCAGACCATTAATAATGAAAAATTTCTTAAATGTGCTTTTTGAAACAAATCACAAGCCAGACTTGGACTATATTAGGTGTCTTTTGAAAAATGATCTCCTAACCATACGATTGTGGGGTTAGAAGAGATCAGAGTTTATATTGGATCACATTACCATCCTGGTTGCCCTTGGAATTCATTTCTTAAACAGAGTTAATCAATCACAGTTAAAATGAGTTCTGAAATGCAAGCAACAGCTAAAAGAGCACTTATAATGGATGGTCTTCAGTGGGTATAGGAATTATTGATAATAGAAGCCAAATATAGCTGAAAAGTATGTCAGTGTTTCATAACAAATTCTATGTAGAGTATGCTGGGTTAATCAAGGAAGCTGCTCTTAAAATGTGAAATGTAGTCCAGTTTTCCCAGATATGTAGCTGATCGAGAAACACAGATGGCAGTGCTGAACCATACGATTCAGACTATAAATACCTTCAGGATGACAATATAAATGAAGATAATTATTCACAGTCTCAGAAGGTAGGACAATGAAATCAGATATTAAAAGGAATTTAGAGGAGAATAAATATCTAGCTCTATCCAACCCTCCAAAGAATGCTTCCTGAACTTTGACCATTGACCTCAACTTGTCAGCTCTTGGCTACAGTAATTTCCCATGATAAACATGTTGGTATTGCTGATAATGAGACTTGGAGGTACTGGCCATTCCTCGTTAACAATGTCCCTGCCTTTGACTCTTCCAGGGAAATAGCACTATTCATAGCTAGTTCCCTTTGGTGTGTGGATGAAATTTGGGATGTCTTTAGAGGAGTACTTTGGAGAGTGGTTATTTCTAAGTTTTCTGGAAATAACTGGTTGCCGAGTTTACATCTTGTGAGGTTGCCATCTGTATAGAAGCTGATTTCAATACATATGCCCTGAGACAGAAAGCCTAATAACTCTCTTGAAAGAAAATACAGCAAATGTATGTTATTTTAAAATTAAAAAGCTATTTAATAGAAATACACAGGTATCCTTTGCAAATAAGATACAAAGTAAATCCTCTGCAAACAACTATAGGCACAGTACATTGCTTGGGACAATGCCAAAAATAAAAACAAACTCTTAAATGTACAAGTAGATTAAGAATTAACTCTATGAATCATAAAGTCTGTTAACTGTTCATGAATTAGTATTTCTGGTGCTGACACACAATTCCTTTAGAAAATGTATGTCCCATTAGATAGTCAAGCTGGGGGGGAAAGAGGTGTAAAAGATAAGGTGTCACATTCCTGTTCTTCTGTCTTATCAAGACCAAAATCTGCAAGTTAATAAAAACCGACAGAGGGGAGATATCCTCAGATAAACTGAATTAAATAAAAAATGGGGCCACTATACAGACTGTTATTCATATTCGTAGTTAATTAATTGGAAATGTCCGTTTTTAAATCTATCTGAAGGTACTGCAGAATTTAGCTTCAGCTTGCTGCAGAGTACATGGGGCTTTACCTATAGCTTCCTACTGTGGTAGCTAATGGTGAGTTATAGTGTATGAAATGATAAGCACAATAATATAGTAGAATTATTTAAAGTGGAACACTCCAGTTGTCAGCCTATGCACAGATTAAAAAGCTGTTCCAATAAAGAGAATAGGTCAATTAAAGAAAGTTCTGAAAATAGTTAAAATTAAATAAAAAGCTCTACTGAATAAAAAGTCACCATTATCTGACATCACATATAATATGTTAAATGAGGCTTCCGGTATCTGTGATGTAAGAAGCTCAGATATCTTAAGTAAGTTGGGAAATACCAACAAGAACTCACAGAGGGTAAAGGCGACATTTAAATAGTTAACGTTTATTTCTGTGTTGAATGACTGACAGATTAGTGACTGGGGATACTCAGCACAGAAATCTCAGCACAACTCAATTTGGATTTTTGCTTTGCAATTCATCTTTAGATCACCTGGAAGCATCTCCATTAAGTGGCATTAATCTTCCCATTAAATAGCTGTCTTTGCTATTAAATAACATGGAGTTTAAATTGGTTCTCTAGGAGAGAGTACTGTCCCCATTTTACAGATGGGAAGAGAGAGTTTAAAGTGTGGGTCCACATTGAAAAGTGTATCATGGAGTTCATTGTCTATTTCAAATGTGCTCATCTTACAAATAAATAGATGTGGGGTTTTTGTCTAAATGCCAGCCCTGTAAACTTAACCTGATATCAAGCTCAGTCAAGAGAATCTATTTGGATTCTTTCTTTCATCATCCCTAACAATAATTAAAAGGGTGTCCAAGCTACATTATGCCTGTGCAACCCCACTGGTGATTGCAATTTAATAATTAGTCCCACAAGAAGAAATAGACTCCAGCTCACACCGTCTCAGTTCGGTTGGCTCTGCAATGCTCAAAGGAGTAAGAAAGCAGTAAAAACCTATTTTTGTCACTAAAGTCAGCAGCTATGACTTGGAATACACTCAGAACAGATCTGCTGAGTAAGAAGGTGCCATTTTTACATAGTCTCTTTCCAGAACAGAACTACACTTTAACTGGCTTTTGCCCAAGGTCACACATGTCAGTTGCAGAGCCAAGGAGTCCTGACTCCCAGGTCCTCACTCTAAGCTCTGTAAGATACTTGTTCCCTTTCATATGTCTTTTAAAAGGCATAAAATCAATGCAGTGAATACCAACACACATTACACATTTATACTTTTCCAGAAATAAAATGCTGAAAAAAACAAACCGAACTCAGCTGAATATGAACCATCTGTCGATTTCCTGTAGCACTTGGATAGCTTACCCCTGTCCTACATACCAAGCTTCAAAAGACTAATAATACAATGTTAAAAGGAAAATGACACATCATGCCAAAGCAAGTTCATCTTAATTGACATTCTTAGGGGTGCCTTGGGGTTTAGCTGTATGACTCTCATTAACGTTAAATGGAGTGGTACCATTGAACCCACATGGAGAGCTTGAAAACTTATCCCAAATATTTCAAAACTGGGTACCTAAAGTCACACACCTCAATCCACAGATGTAAATAAAAGTGGCCCAACTTTCGGAGCTGCTGAGCACCCACGGCTCCCACCTACCTTTTAAAAAAAATGCACACCTTTTGGTGGGGGTACTTCACATCCCATCTCTGAGCCTCAAATCTGAGTCATCATCCTCACTATGCCAAGGAGGACTGGCTGGGACCCCTATGAAAGCCTGACAAATTTGCTATTATTGGCTACTGAGCCACTCAAAGTATATTAGCCTCTCACTGGGCTAATATAGCCTGTCTGTTCACCACTCCCAGTGCTCAATGGCTGAATGTATGGGACTCCAAGACTGAACAGAAGTCTCATGGCTGGGCAAAGTGCACCAATAGGCTACAAGGCCAAGACTTTGTCCTTTGTCATGTGATTGTATGACTGTAAATTAAGCTAAATTAATGTTTTGATCCTGGTCTCTCTTTGCATTTTTACACCAGGAAAGACAACCTCTTAGGAGGGTTATGAGCAGAGCACAGGTTCCTTTGGGGATATCCATATCAAGCAGAGCTAGATTCATATAATATGAGGTAGGACAGTTTTACCGCTTGCGGAATCCCAAACAGTGGAAGTTCTACTGGGTTTCTTCCTCTAGCTCTGTGGCTAGAAATGAGAACTGGGCTTTGGGTATTTTCTCCTCTAGTCCCTGAAATGGGAGTGGGTTGGAAAATCATTCCAAGAGTTCTGGAAGTTACAAAGGGGCATCAAGCAATCAGCTGTCCTGCTTAAAGCTGGTCCTGGCTATGCACATGAACATTTTTGTGAGGAAAATGGTGAAGTGACTCAGTTGTCCTGTATACTGGGATTAAGAAGGTGTAAAAACAAGAATACGACAAAACTGGAAAACATACCATGTGTGGGCTCAGAGGGATGACTATTTATTTTATGACCGGGAAAGGACTAATCAGATGTTTACCATTGAAATATGTATGGGAGTAATTCAAAACGTAGTGTTTGTACAGATTATGACTAGCATGGCTATATTAAAGAGAATCGTTTTTTTAAATTGTAGTTTACTTCTGGGCAAGACCAGTTTCATGTTGGATTCATTTTTTGTGGTTTTGGCCCAGAATATTTACACTCTGAGACAAATTACTTTTCATTTTCATTGCCCACAATTTCACTGCACTGTTTCATTCTAACAAAAGCGATCCCATTCCAAGGCTTGTTCACAAGAGTAGCTCTCTTTATGAAAAGTGTTTCCTTAGCCCCTCAGGATAGTTCTTCAGCTGCTGCCTCAAACCACCAGCATCACTTTGACCGCCATTGCCAACTGCTGAGCGCACAATACTATTATGTGACATTAATTTGCCTGCAGTACATTCAAAAATACTTTTCCTTCTAACAATGACTTGAGTGCCAATGGAAGTTTAAAGAAACAGGACACTGTAACTGAGAGTAGGGTGACCAGACTGCAAGTGTGAAAAATTGGGACAGGGGGTGGGGGGTAATAGGAGCCTGTATAAACAAAAGACCCCAAAATCGGGACTGTTCCTATAAAATTGGGACATCTGGTCACCCTAACTGAGAGAAACTGACAGTGAATTATATGCTTAAGGTAACAACATTCTGATCTAAAGCCCATTGATGTCACAAAGGTAGAAGCAGGGGTTAACGTAAGGGCTGGGGGAAAACTGGCGAGAAGCACAACTTCCCCTCCTTTCCCTGGCTTGGGTTAACAGTCACCCCTCCCTCCCCACAGCTCCCCTCTTGTGACATGAGAGCTCCTCTTCCTGTTGTGAAACCTACTTCAGGAGTGCTCAAGAGGTGGACCTAGGGTGACCAGACAGCAAATGTGAAAAATCGGGATGGGGGTGGGGGCGGGGGGTAATAGGAGCCTAGATAAGAAAAAGACCCAAAAATCAGGACTGTCCCTATAAAATCGGGACATCTGGTCACCCTAGGTGGACCGTGGGCCAAATCTAGACTCCCAGACACTTTTGAATGGACCCTGAAATCTTTTTATTTACTTCTTATTATCATGGTTATTTTTTATTATTTTCTCTGCTGAAGTCCGGACTTGGACTATACCTTGACCAAGCAATTTGGACCTTGACAAAAAATAATGGACTACCTCTTTAACCACCGCACAGGGCTGGGCCAGTGACTCCCAAGCGCCTGCACCATGCCAAGGATAAGAGGCCCCGGGGGTGCAAGGAGGCAACCCACCCATCTGGTTCCCCACAGCTCCCTTTGCCTGCAGCTGTCCAGCGTGTCAGGGGCAGGAGAGCTCACTGAGCTGTCCCCGCACCCGCAGTGTAAGAGCCGTGACAGCGACACCCCCCACACCCCCAGCAGGGGCCAGGCGCTCTCTGGGTAGCCTGCCCCTAACCCGCACCCCCCAGTCCCGCAGCGCCAAGGAACCGCCGGGCGGGGAGTTCGCACCTGGGACCCGGCTCTGCGGGGGTCCCTCCTGCTCCCGCCCAGCCACCCTGCGCCCTCCGCCTGCGGCGGGAGCCGGGGACAAGGCACCGGCGGGGGCGCAGCAACAGCCGCCGCCCCGGGGGAGCCTATGGGCGGCTCCTGTGGGCCCCGCCGTGCGGGGGGCGTGTCCGGCCTCTGCCGCCTGCCCAATCCTGGAGCGGGGACGGGCGCCTCATGAATAAGAAATCGGGCCGCGCTCCCCCCTCCCCCCGGTCTCGCCTCCCCGCCCAGCCCCACTGGCCAGGCAAGCGGCCGGCGGCGGGATGTTGAGCGCTGCTGGCACGGACCGCGCCCGCTGTGCCTTGGCCAGGCTGCCCGGCTGCAGGGACACGCGGGGCTCAGGTGAGCGGCGGGCAGGGGGCAGCCCGCTGCAGCGGGGCTGGGAATCGCCGTGCGGGGGGAGCTGTTACCGCCAGGGAGCTCTGCCCCGAGGGGGCGATGGTTGAGGGAGGCTCCCTGGAGAAGCGATGTCCCCTGATCGGTGCGAGGAAGCGGGCCTGGCCGGCCGTGCGGTGCGGTGCCCGGGGACAGCGGAGCGCTGCTGAGCCGCCGTCGTGTTCCATGGATGCTGCTGCCTCTGGCCTCCTTTTGTGTGTGTGTGTGTGTGTGTGTGTGTGTGTGGGGACGGGGCGGGGGGGGGGGGTCCTCTCTTCCGCCTCTCCTCCCCACTCCTCCCCGACACAGCAAGTTCCCAGCGCCGGCTGTCGCCCCTTTCTCCTCTTCGATCCCCTCCTAGCCCGTGGCGCGCCGCGAAGCTGCCCCTCGAATGGGCTTCGGGCAGAGAGCTGTCTGCGCGTTTATCTTTTGTAGGCAAGGATGCTCCGGAGCGGCTGCTTCCCTCTGCCACTGCCCAGGGAGACAAGGCTATTGTTCGGAACGGCTACTTCATTAGAGACCTGGCTAGGTGAGGGGCATGGGCTTCCTCCCTGCGTCTGCCTTAGCCGGTTGTGCATAGATGCTGTCTGAATGTCTGTGGCTTGTAATGAGCCGAGTGCCAGAGATTAGCCGGGGAGGGGAAGGAATTGGCACTTGGCAACTGTCAGGATAGTTTTTATTTTTGCATCCTTCTTGCCCACCTCGGAGCTGCTGTCCTCCGTGCAGATTGTCGGCTGTCACCGCATGCCAAGCCTGTCACTCACCTTTAACACAGCTGTTGGGTTACAGTGCATTGTCATCTCCGTTCGATTTTATGCTCCCTTTACAGGAGGGATTTTGCACAGCAGCAGATTTGGGGGAGAGAGAATGCTGGGAAAAGAAATGGACATGGCTGGTCTTCTCCTTTGTTCCCTTCATTGTTGTGTTGTGGGAGGTGTTTGTGTTTCTAAAAATGCTTTCCCCTCAGAGCCCAGCTTCTCCTTTAGCATGAGTGAAATCACAAGCCTGTATTTATGACATCAGAGTCTGTTACTCTGGAAATAGCTATGGGGTCACCAAAGCATTATTATGGGGTAGATTCTGAAACTTGGCTGTTTGGGTACAAAACCATGAAGAGCACAGATTACTGCTGCAAGAGCATTTTTAAAAAGGACTGAAAGTATTAGTTCTGGCTCTGTGACTGACTCACTGTGTGTCCTTGGGGATGGTACTTAACCTCTGTGTTTTGCAGTTTCCCTAACTGTTTAATAGGGATAATAATATTCACCTAATTTACAGCAGGTTCTGAAAATGAGCTAGTACTTGTACAGTACATTGAAAATGTAAAATGCTATATAAGTGCTAAGTATTAATAATATACAATCCTATTCTGCCATGCACTGATACCAGGTACTGTTTCCTGAGGCAGATTTGTCTCTAATACCACCAAAGGGTCAAGTAAGATAAAAATATAGGTTGTGAGGAGGAAACCCTTTGTTTCAGCCGTAATTTGCAGAGATGAGTTGAGAAACACAGACTTTGTTTTTGTAAAACCAGAGGTTAGTTGGATCTAAAGTCTATTTTTATCTGAATTTATAATGGTCCAGGATGGTTGTGTTGGATAAAAGGTTCCAGTTTTTACTGCTCGTTAGTAAGGAAAACAATGAAAAAAATGTGCCAAGGAAGCAGATTTATGTTTTATGTGGCAGATAAGTTTTTATGATTGATAGATTTCCTCAGCATGAAACAAAGTGGTAGCAAATCCAAAACAACAACTGATATTTTGATAGCTTTGTCCAGCCAGCCTGCCCACCCTCTATCTCAGCAGTAATTTAACATATCTCTGCTCATGCTTTCCCCCATACCTTCTCCTCCCTCCTCTGATCACTTGAAAGAACATGAACATAGAGGAAGACTCATCAGTTCAATTGTAGTGTGGTGTGAGCATCAATACGAAAGGTGTAGAAAGCAAATGGAGACGTTGAGCTTTTTAGTAGCATGGTCAAACATAGGTGTTATCCTGCTCATTTTCAGTAATGCAGTCAAGCAATGGTGGGACTGGACTCTATGAGTAGTAGCATGGGATGGTAGCATTTGTCAGATGAGGTGGTATGCTTTTTAATTTGTGTATGTAGCACCTAGGTACCAGTGATGAGTGCATTAGAAATGCCTAGACAGTTTGGACAGAGATGTTAAGAGCCAATATATGAAGGAACTTGGCTTAAAGAGGACATGTCTGGCATCTGCGAGAGAGAGCCCATCAGTTGACAGGGGCCATGTTAGGGGAGTGAACCAGGACCTGCAAGCATAGGGAGGTGTGTGTGGTGAAGAGACCCAGGGGTGCTGGATTCAGAGTAGCAGCCGTGTTAGTCTATATCCGCAAAAAGAACAGGAGTACTTGTGGCTGTTGATAGAAACCATGGAAACCACGCATTTAGTGTTTGTTATTACTACTTCAAGCCAGGGGGTGCAGCAGCACCCCTAGTTCCAGCACCCCGGAAGAGACCCCGAAAAGCAGAGTGATCAGAATGATGACTCTGAAATGAAGAAAGAGAGAGGATCCCTGAAGCAGAGAGCACATAGCACATATCTGTAGAGTGAAGCTTCAAGAAGAGGTGTGGAAGTTGCCCCCATATTTATCTGTATATAGATATACAGAGATAACTAAGGATTTATATAGATAAATATCTAAACATCATATGTAGTCACTGACAAAACAAGCTACCATATGAGACATGCTGTGCTTTTTTCCTTTTATTTTTCTATTTCTTTTAAAAAGACAAAAACTGCAATAAAATGTATATTTAAAAATCACAAACAACCCTAGGAAATATGAGAAGGGAGGGTTGAGCTGTCTCCAGCCTGGACCATTGTAGTGCAGATAGATGACTGATGTGGAGGTTCTGTTTTGCTTGGTCTTTCATCCTTTTTAGGGCGGATGCCTGCATAGAACTGGTAAATAAAGTAGTTTGTTTCTTGGAAAACTAAAGATATTTTGGCTTCCTAATGATACATGTTTGATGCTGTAGTGAACTTATCCATAGGGACACAGTAGATTGCATATGGAGTGACAGAATGATAGTCTTGTTCCACCCTCTTGCTGAATCTGATGGGCATGTTTGTTATTGGCTCCTTTTTTTGAACCTGCCTTATTCCTTGGGATTTGGCTGGAAGTTGTCAGCTGTGAGAGCAGGCCAGATAGTTCTAGCTGGTTGACGTTTGTTTATCTGCACTAACTGGGAATGAAAGGTGTTCAGATGTGTGCTGTATTGGAAGACTGAACTGGCAATAATTTAGCATGAGGAGAAATACAGGCATTTGTCCATAAAAAAATTGGCAAGAGTTAGAAGTCTGTAATGTCAGACCACTGATGTGTATAATCCCTTGGCTTTTGTGTCCATCATAATGGGTAAAGCCTTGGGGGCAGTGTGCATTAGCACTCCAGTGTTATGGAATTTGATGGCTGGCAATGACTCTATTGTGTGTTTTGCACATATTTTCATATTTATATTGAGGAGTTCCAGAGTTTTTCTCGTATTCTTTTTACCATTTAGCAGATGAATCGCCCTGCTGAACACGTATGGGACCATTCAGCGGGGCAAAGCTGGTGTAATCAAGCTTGCACTCAGAGATGTGGAGAGCTGTGTACCACAAAGGTCATCCAGTTATTTGTGTGAAGCTGATGACCTGTTAATCCTCTTGTGCTTTTTCTACATGACACATGCAGTCACTTCAGTAACTTCAGAGCACAAGCGTAATCTTGAACATGGAAGATGGACCATCAGGGCAATTGTATTTATTCAGGTGTCTAAAAGCTTGATGCTCATCCCCTGTCAGAGTGTTTGCAATTGGAAAATATGGTCAGAACCTACCAAAGGCCAGAAAATAGCAGAGAGGATAGTTTTCCTTGGAAACCCATCAGTTGAGATATTTAAAATTGGATCGGACAAAGTGCTATCAAATATATTGTAGGGAACAATTATGCAGTAGCAGGGGATAAGCTTAGATCCCCTAATAGGTCTTTTCTGTCATTAGCTTCTGTGATTTTCTGACAGCTATTTGCTGTTTGTCGCACATATCCACCAGCTCTTTGGCTATGCAGTGGGTGACTTTCCTGAATGGGGAAGTCATCTGTGATCCTCACTCCCCACCTGCCATCCCCAGCCCTGTTGTGTGAAAGTAACTGTTGTATTTGAGGGATGGGACTTTCTCAAAGCTGAATCTCAGTATAAAATAAGAACTTCCTGACAATGGTAACTCAGAACCTGCCATTACTCTTAAACAAAAAAACATTGACTCTTCACATATTGAGATTCACTTACGACCAAAAAATCCATTATAGTCAGCTGTGCTAATTGCCTTCACACTGCAGGGCTGGTGCTGTAGCCTGGCTCAGAGAAAGCCTAATCAACGCTGTTCTTAAAACAGTACCTCAGCTGGTGGCCTGTTTACAGGAGAGCTCCTGACATGGCTTACACTTGTTCATCTTAGTGACTCACCCAAGGCTAGAGATGAAGTCAGTTTCGGGATCAGAATGCTGGAGTTCCTGGCTTCTAGTTGTATTCCCAGATCACTAGAGCACGCCCCTCCCTCAGTTTATTTCCCTTGCTATGATCAGCCTCCTCCCGCTTCCTTCCCTCTTTCTTCCAGCCCAACTGATATAAACCTTTCATTTTACACTGCCCCGCTGCTTCCAAGAGTGATTTTCTCAGTTATGATGGGCCACCAGTGCCTCTTCAAAGAGAAGAGCTGGGTTTTCCCTCCAGACTAGCTGTGTAGCTCAGCAATATTGGAGAAGTGGCTGGGACTGTTTTAACCCTCTGATTCCTGTAAGATGAAACGACAGCAGTGACTCCATAGTCGAGGCTGTAACTAGCTTTCCACAAGGAGCCTGATTTTGATTCCCCCTCTAAATTCCTTTCTCCTGGAAGGTATCAGGCTAAAGGGGATATTTTTGGCAAGACTTGAGGACACTCAAAGTGTTTGTGGGACTTGGAAAAATTCTTCTATTGTATTCTTCTATGCTGTGAACAAAAAGCCTTTACTTTAGTCCAGTTATGGAGATGTGATTAGGTCCTAACCAACAATGAAAACTTTAACCCAGTTGTACATGGGTCCCCTGACTTGAGATGTTTGTAGGATAGACGGACCCTACAAAGGCCAGAAAAGAGAATAGATATGTGCAATAGGTCCATGGCTCAGTGCAGCACAAATAATGAACTGCTTTGCAGTTGATTACTAGTTAAAACCTGAATCGGCTTTGCTTTAAGCTTTCCACTGTTAATTTATTTAATATATTACATTATTTTATTTAAGACGATAGCCAGGGGGATACTTGTAATGCTTCTGAGACGCAAAATCCAATCCAGTCTTTTTTTTTTTTTTAAAGCTAAGTCAGGACTTAAGCTTTGCTTAATCTTCTTTGAAATGGGTCCTTGCTGTCATTAATAAATTCTTAGGCCCCAATCCTTCAATGAGCTCTGTGCCGCTGTGCCTGCCACAGAGCCTTGTTCAAGTCAAGAGATCTACGTTAAATTCCTGGCTGTCACAGACTTCACGTGTGACTTGGGCAAGTCAAACGCTCTGCGTCTCTGTTCCCGTTTGTAAAGTGGTGATGATAATACTTCTCGTCTTCTACCCTTTGTCTGCCTTGTCTATTGAGATTGTAAGCTTTTTCAGGCAAGGGACACTGTCTCTCACTGTGTATGTACAGTATCTAGCACAACAAGCCTCAGTTGGGATCTCTATGTACTTCTGTAATGCAAATTATGATAATACTAGGCAAGCACTGCATATCAACCAGTTACGTGCTATTAGCGGTGGTGGTGGAAAGGGGAAGCAGAAAACCCCCCCACTTCACTTGAATACTCCCACTTGCTGGGAGTGGACAACAGGGGGTGGATCACTCGATGATTGCGGGTTCTGTTCATTCCCTCTGAAGCACCTGGCACTGGCCACTGTCGGAAGACAGGATACGGGGCTAGATGGATAATTGGTCTGAACCAGTATGGCCATTCTTATGTTCTTAAGTAAATAAATACTTTAAGAGTTTTACAAATTACTGTAAAAATGATATACTTAATTTGAGGGACACAGATTAAAAGATACAGATTGAACCCCCCCACACACCTTCCCTTACCTGTTTTACAAAGAGTGCATTAGGCTATGTCTACACTGCAATCTAGAGGTGTGATTCTCCTGCTTGTAGAAACGTATTTGTGCAGGCTAGCGCGAGTACAAATAGCAGTGTAGCTGTGGTATCATGGGTAGCAGCAGAGGCACCGCTGAGCCATGCCGAGTACATACTCTCCACGGGTTTATACTCGGCACAGCCTTCACCATGGCTACCGGTGCTATTTATACTCTCACTAACTTGATGAGAGCTAGCATGAGTGTGTGTCCATGCGCAGGGAATCACATCCCTCGCTCATAGTGTAGACATAGGTTGAGAGGGTTAAATTTGAAAAACAATTTACAAATCTAATTTGCTTTTCGCTATTGTGGGATATTCGCTTTCTGAATTTCTTGCAGGGAGCACACTGAAATACCTTTGCAGTTGGTTTCTAGCCAGTTTCATCTCTGGGTTCTCTTGCATTAATGCGCACCTACAAAGCTTGAGTTTCAAGCACTGTAAGGGAAGATTTATTTGATTTTTTGCCACCTAAAATGTTTTCCATTGAACTTTTTTATATTCTGTAGAAATATTTCTATATCTTATTTGTGTGTTTATTTACAAACACTGCATTTTGAGTCAAATTTCCTTTTAAAAATCTTTTGAAAGGACTGTTCCACAATCTCCAAGTAATCTTATGGCAAACCCTGTGGGGAATGAGGTGAAAATAATCTGTATTCATGCAGAAAGGCAGACACTTGCCATTAGGTATTATTGATTTTTTAATTTACACAATATACTTGTGTGCATCTTTTAGTCATTGGAAAGCACTAACGGATTAGATTGCTAGATTAGCAATTAGATTAGATTAGAACATTACCAGGCCTCAAATTTTGAACAGGAAAGGTGTTTTGCAGTGCAGACAGCGAGGAAAGGTGCAGGATGGGAAAAGAGAAGGAGGATTCAGCAGGGTTGTCAATTCTTGTGATTTTATCACACAGGCCTCCTGATATTTGATGATTCGCTTAAAGCACTAGCTCCTGAGTCATGTGGATACGTAAGAACCTCAACAAAGCTGTTTCATTAAAATAAAGAAGTTTCTAGCCCCTATGTGTGCAAAGAAAAGCTTGAAAATGTGATGTGAGTGCCCCCTAGAGGCTCAAAAACCAGAAGGCAAATAAAAAGATCTCCAAATTTATTATTAAAAAAGCCCTCATGAATTGTAAGACAATCTCACGATTTTTTGGATGTTGGGGGTTGGCAAAACTGGGGTTGTGGTATCCTTTCTAAAATTAACAATGCACACTTCAGAATACCGTAAGATCTGTAAGGTTATTCTTGTATAGTTGTTAGCACTGGCTCTTTCAAGGAATGTTTTAGACCTTAGAATCACTTCACTTTCCTTGATTGTTTTAACCATCCTTATAGGAGTGTGGGTGGGAGGAAGGGAGAGGCATCTGTGTTGTGGTGGTGGATGTGGGTGATGTACAGTAAAGAAGACAGTCATGGGCGTATATTGCAAAGGTAGACTAAGAATTGAACTAGTAATTTCCTGGCTTTGTAATAGTTGTGTTAGTGGTCTATGCACTTAAGAATCCTTAACTAGTTTTTAACAGTTTTTTTTTTACTTTTCCCTTTGGTGGACTATGAGTACTGTTATTTTATATTTGCCTTGTGGTAGTACCTATCAACCCCAGTCAGGGCTCTGTTATACTGTACACAAAAATACTAAACAAAAATACATTCCCTGCCCCAAAGAGCTTAGCGTGTAGGGCAGTGGTTCTCAACTGTGGTCCACTGCTTCTTCAGGGGAGGCCCCAGGAGCGCTGGGCCGGTTTGTTTACCTGCCGCGTCTGCAGGTTCGGCCGGTCGCGGCTCCCGCTGGCCGCGGTTCGCCGCTCCAGGCCAATGGGGGCTGCGGGACGCGGCGTGGGCCGAGGGATGTGCTGTCCACCGCATCCCGCAGCCCCCATTGGCCTGGAGTGGCAAACCGCGGCCAGCGGGAGCCGCGACCGGCCGAACCTGCGGACGTGGCAGGTAAACAAACCGGCCCGGCACGCCAGGGGCTTTCCCTGAAGAAGCGGTGGACCACAGTTGAGAACCACTGCACGTGATGATACACAATAGATGGATGAAACAAACAGAGAGAGGAGGGAATATAAGGTAACAGTCCAATCTAGTATAATAAGCAGCTATCTCAGCACAGCCACCAACTGCCTAGCCATTTTATATACATATGTACAAGTGTGTCTGTATTTTTTAATATATAAAACCACAAAATACTATGTTAAAATAACATTATGAAGGTTGTAAAGTCAATCATCCAAAAGTTAGGAAATGCCGGAGCTAGGGGTGTCTGTGCAATCTTCATGCAGCCCCCTTGGGTGTATGCATTATGATAATGACATGACTATACAGTATTTTTTCCACAGGACCCCAGCCTTCTTGCTTATCCAGTCACAGCCTCCCCTCCACCCATCTCCCACTTGCAGTCTCCTTGCCCCGCCAATTCCACTTTCTCTCCCTGCCCACCTCCAGTCCAGGTATCACCAGCCTCCTTTTCCCAATCTACTCTTCTCCCCACTCTGAGGCTGCGTCTTGTCCCCTCTTTGCATTTGAATCAGGCACCTTTCTCCTCCGTGCTGCCTGGGTGCCAGCAGAGCAGAGGCTCATTGAGAACTCAGGAGAGAGAGGTTCCCTGCTGTCTGTTCCAGGGTCTGGCCCCATCCTGGCCTGGAGCCAGTGGTGCTGGAACACGGGAGGTTGGGGGCACGGCCCCACCCCCTGGCTTGAAGTAGTAATAACAAACACAAAATACATGGTTTCCATCATCAGCACCCCCACTGTAAAAAATTGTTCCAGCAACCCTGCCTGGATCACCCATTACAGGGGAAGTTCAGCTTTGCCTCTGTAGCCCCAGGCTGGAGGGAGCAGGCTTACTCATTCTGTGGGGATGTCCCACCATGTATAGTCTGGTCAACTGTAGGAGCTGCGAGAGGCTGGCGTGCTCAGTGAGGACCGAGTCTTTAGAGATTTTAGCAGCTAAAATACAAGGAGTCTCTGAGCTTATACAAATTGCAATTTTTTCCCCAAAGGCTTATAGCTTGGCCAAATTAGGGTGGATTTTTACGGGGCCAGTAAAAGGCATATCCCGGACACAGAGGCCAATTCCTGCTGTATTTCACGTCCCTGCTCCAAAGCCTCCGAGTGCTGGAGCTTCTCAAAGAAAAAGCCAATAGAATGTTTTCAACATGGGGAAAACAATGCATTTCCCCCTCATTCTCAGAAACAGCATAACCATTTTGGCTGAAATTTTCCCAACAAATTCAACTTGAGGTGGACACCTGGCATGTAAACTTTCACCCCAAATGGTTAAAATTCGGCAAAGTTATAAGTGACTGAAAACAGGTCTGATAAAGGGAAGTGTCTGGCAACCTTCAAAATAGGCAGCACTGCCTGCTCTGTCTCTTGTATATATAACATTTCTATATTTCAATAGGTCATATTAGGATTACTCTTCTATCACACAGCAAGGTGGGCATGTGTATACATACATAGACATGTTGCCTGATAGTCTGCAGGAAATGTTGTAACCAGATATTCAGAGTATATTTCACCACTGTATCCTGTTTCTGGGAGAACAATGATACTTAGCACCTAGGTAGCATTTTACATCTTCAAAGTGATTGTGATACATTAAGGCCCGATAAAGCAAAGCACATAAGTTTGTGCATAATTTTAAGCATGGGAACAGTTCCACTGAAGTCGGTGGGGTTACTGACCTGCTTAATATTATACACATAGTTGCGTCCTTTGCTGGATCACAACCCAACTGGTTAATCTTCAGCACACCCTGTGAGATAGGTATATATTGTATGCTGAGCGTGTCAATGTCAAAACTGGCTGAGAACTCATGAGTATATGTCTCTAGGTACTAGGGCACACAGAAATAAAATGAAACCCAGAATGCAGCAGGAATGAGTGAAATAGGTTGTGCTTATAGCAGGGTTGGAAAAAAAGTAGTGCCAGTTCATGACTGGCATCCTCACCACAAATTACCTTAGAGACTATTAACCTGTCCCATTGTCAAGGTGACCCACTTACGTGCATTTATCTTAATTTAAAGTGTTAATTTGAAGCATGTAAAAGTGACACATTTATATATTGTGTTTTTCTTTTCCTAGGACTCACTTTCTGAAATGATCAACTCTGCAAATTTCTGCGCACATCTTTCTTCCGATATGAGCAGATCAATAGGATTTCACATTTGCATGGTCATATGCAGCATTCTGCTCAGCTCCACCAACCTGCAATGTCTAACTTTTCAGAAACCAGAGAAAGATACAGTGCGGGTCCAACAAACTGCATTGGCAGGGAATGGGCTAGAAGACAAGAGGATGAGCATGCAAAGCTTGGAAAATAACTTAGGCCCTTCTGAGCAATCAACCAGTGTTGCTGTCTCAGAAGAGCCATCTGGAGTGTCAACAGAGCCATCTGGGACTTCATTAAACAAGATCTTCACTGCTAAAGGAGAAACACAACACACAAGTCTTAGCGATAATCTTTTCATAGGCAGTAAGAGCCTCGATGTTTACCCCCCTACGGTGTCAATGGTTGTGGCAGATGAAAGTGAGTTCAGTCCCACTGGACCAAGCAAAGACTCGAGTGAAAATGGGCTATTGAAGGCCATGCTAACTACAGCTTTGACTACTCTCAATCCAGACATTGAGGCTGATGTGCTCAGTAGTACTGGGTTCAAGACGACAGTAGGGGGTAGCACAGAGGCAGGACAGAGTTTTATTGGCGACCTGGATAATCACTTTTTTAGGATGGATGCTGTAGAAGAAGGGAAGAAGGCAGATGGTAGTTCCGACCTTTCAGCTACACCCCAGCTTAGCAATGAAGAATTGCCCACTCTGCACCCCAGAACCCCAAACTTAGAAGTGGTGAGTGACTACCCCACAAGCCCTTTACTTTTGGCTCATCAAACAGCTGATTCTGAGCCTGGAACACTGGGGCCAAATGTAGGGAGCCCTTTGCAGTTGACAGATGCTAGCGCCTCTGTCCTCTCTGCGAAACAGACATTTGCATCCACCGATGCCTCCCTAAATTTGGAAACAAAACCGGACAGCAGGCAAGGGAGCTTGCGAGTGGCAGCCAGCGCTGTCACTGGCGCTCCAGCTGTCTCTGTACTGAGTGATGATTGGGATGATACAAAATTAGGAACTATAAGTCAGGTAAGAGGCTCAAAGCATGAGGGGAAAAAACAGAGCGATGTGGTAGCGGAACCTCCTTGGACAACGGGAGGAGAGGATGATGAAGACGATGTGAAAAGAGGCATGCCCGTTACTGCTTCTGCATATGCAACAACCATGAAACGAGAAAAAAACGTGTACCCTGGGCCAGCACAGGTGTCAATGCAGGGGGAGGTGATGCCAACAGTTTCCGCTGGCCAAACTTCTGTTTATCTCACACGTCCCTTGGCAGAAGCTGAAGTGACTGCTGTAAACACAAAGAAAAATACACAACCAGTCACAATGGAAGATAGCAAAAGTGTCTCCTTGTCGTTGCCAGAGACTGTTACTATGACGGACACAACGTCGAATATCTTCCTTACCCTGGGAAATTCATTAAAAGGTAACTTGCCCACCCACATTGAAATAAAAACCTACTCTTGCTTTCCACCATGGGTATTGGGAGAAGTACCTTTGTTATTGATTTGTCCCCTTAAAATCGAAGAACAAAAGCGAACAAAGATGGCTTTGATTTATAGCTAGAGGCTAACCTGCAGCTGCAGTATAAATGTTTAAAGGGATGCTGTTATACATTTTTGTGCCTGCTATAGCTATGAGTAACATGAATGAAATGACTAAATATACTTTTTCTGTGCATTTTGAGGTTTTGACAGCACCTCGTGTATAATCATAGAATCGTAGAACTGAAAGGGAGGTCATCTAGTCCAATCCCCTGCAGTCATGGCTGGGCTAAGTATTATCTAAACCATCCCTGACAGGTGTTTGTCTGACCTGCTCTTAAAAATCTCCAGTGACGGAGATTCACAACCTCCCCAGGCAATTTATTCCAGTGCTTAACCACCCTGACAGGAAGTTTTTCCTAATGTCCAACCAGTTTCAGTAGCATAGCCAGGGGGGAGAGCAGGGGGAGCGGCCGCTCCCCCACTGAGCAGAAGTGGCGCCTTTTTTTGCTCCCAACGCCTTTTGCTCCTACGCTGCAGCCAGAGCGGAGCATTTTTTTTTTTGCTCCGGGCACCTTTTTTTAAGCTCTGCTCGCCCTGTTCTCTAAACCTGGCTACGCCACTGACCAGTTTCACTCTTTTGTTGATGATAAGTTCAAGCCTCCCACACTGAGGTGAGATCACTCTCATGCACTGAGCTGATATATATGCTCTACCTCATGCCCTGGGGAGAAAATGTTTACCAGGAACAGAAGCAGCAAAGCTGAAGCTGAAAAGGCAGAAGCAGATGGAAACATGGGGGTTAGGGCTGTGCCCCAGTGTCTGATGAACTTGGTCTCTACGTAACCATCACTGGGGGAGGAGAAAGAAAAAAGAAATATAAAAACTGTTTTAAAGAGACTTTTAAAAATTTCTGTGTATAGAACACCATTTAGATAGTATCAGAAACTTGGGGGGGGGGTTGTTAGTAAAAAATTCAAGATTACATCGTGTGTGTGTGTGTGTGTGTGTGCGCGCGCACGCGTGCGCACGTGCATTCACTGTTCCATAAGGTAGTAACTTCAGAGCTCCTACTGGGGCCATTCAGTCTGTGGGCCAAATTCAGCCCTTGTGTAAACAAGTGAAACTCCAGTTGGCTTCCGAGGTCATACCTGTCTTTAAAGTGTGTGATGGATGTAACTTAAACTCAAGTGCTGGGGATGTGAAGACAGTGAACCATCTTCAAGCCAGGAACAACTGTTCTTGTAGTGAGTTTTATCTGTAGCCTGTGACTTTGGAGAATCTGAAGGCTCAGTGCAATGATGCCACTGGAACAGCAAGAGCAGGTAACAGAGGGCCTGGAGCCACTGACGTTAGAGGATGTGGGAATGGAAGAGTTGTTGACCTTCAGCCTCTTCGTCCTGGAGCAATTGCTGCTGCTCAAGACGTTTGCAAACAGCTCAAAATTCTGTGATCTGGCTCGGATTCATTGGCAGTTTTTGTGAGCTTGCAGAGAGCTCCAGGCTCAGGTTATAGGTTAGAATTGAGTCACATTGGGAAAACTGCATGGGCAAGGATTGCACAGAGGTAGTCTGTGCCTTCCCTGGCTCTGTGCATAGCAGTTCCTCACAGCTGTAGTATTTATATTCCAGAGGGACTAGACAGAACAACCAATGCGCCACTGAGGTGGCAGAGTATTTTAAACCATACAAAACTGAAAATGAGAAAGAAAACAGATTCCTTCCATGGGACAGGAAGTGCTTTTTCATGCAATGAACAGTGGATGCTGCTTCTATTATTTGTTGTTGTTATTATTATTTTATTTCTTCATATTACCATAGTGCCTAGGAACCCCAGTGAAGGGGTAGGACCACTTTGTGCTAAGTCCTGTACAAACTCAGCCTTCCTACCTCAAGATGTGCAGAAAACCTTTACCCCCCACCTCTGCTCCTGGAAAACAAAACCAAGACAATTTTCGTGTTTTGATTCTGCTTGTACAGGAGTTTGTCAATCCATTACATTTAAGGCTAAGATTTTGTCACGCATATTTTTAGTAAAAGTCGCTGACAGGTCACGGGCAATAAATAAAAATTCACAGACGCCTGTGACCTGACCATGACTTTTTCTAAAAATATGTGTGACAAAATGGGGAGCTGGGGAGTCCCCACAGCACCTGCAGCAGCTGAAGGGGCCCTGGCTCAGAGCACAGGAGGCCCCCACCACCTGTGGGGGCTCAGAGTTCTGGGGTCCCCCGCCGTCTGTGGCTACGAGATCCAGGGGCCCCCGCTGCCTGTAGCAGCTGAGAGCTGCGGGGTGCCCCCATGCAGACGGCGGCTCGGAGCTGTGAGGGGGCCCCGCTGGCAGTGGTGGCCACCAGGATCTGCGGGGTACCCTCCCCGCCCACGGCAGCTCAGAGCTCTTGGTGGCCCCACCGCCTGCGGTGGCTGGGAGCTGCAGGCAGGAGCGATGCCAGCTTTTTTGCTGCCCTAGGCGGCGGCGGCGGGAGAGGCTGCCGCTGCCACCACCACCTAGGACCCCGGCGGCCAATGAAGCAGCCGCCGAAGTGCCACCGAGGACCCCGGCGGCTGAAATGCTGCCCCCCCAAATCTAGGCGCCCTAGGCGACCGCCTAAGGTTGCCTAATGGTAGCGCTGGCCCTGGCTGCAGGGTACCCCCACCACCCCTGACAGTTTAGAGCTCGGGGGCAGCAGCAGGGGTACCCTGCAGTTCCCTGCTGCTGCTGGCGGTGGGGCCCCCAGGAGGTCTGAGCCACTGTGGGCAGAAGTCACGGAGGTCTCTGAAAGTCACGGATTCCGTGAGTTCCGCGACCTCCGTGACAAAATCATAGACTTAATTATGTTCTATAGTCACACTGGATTATTGCTCTAAACTGGTTCCTTTTGTTTATTGCTCTGTGGATTATCTCAAATAATAGAGCTAGTAATGTGTAAAAATAATACCTGTGGTGGTGTGTTTTGTTTTATTTTAAGGTACTTCTTCCAGAATTGGGGGGTGGGGGGGTGGGGGGTGTTATACATTTTTGAGAGCTGATTATTGATCTTTTACTAATCCCTTAGGGCCTGATTCTGCCAACCTC
The DNA here is from genome assembly GCA_033296515.1 of Macrochelys suwanniensis. Lineage (NCBI taxonomy): Eukaryota > Metazoa > Chordata > Testudines > Chelydridae > Macrochelys > Macrochelys suwanniensis. The sequence continues at coordinate 11,701,658 of CM065781.1, read as the reverse complement.
ATTCACACTGAAGAGTGCTTTAGGTTCCAGTCCTGCTCTGAGCGCCTCACAGAGCTCATTGCCGGCTCAAGGCCTTATTTCATTATTAGTTGCATTTATCTGAAGGGAGCTCCGGGTGGAGTAAGGGTGACAGAATTGGACCCTTATAGGATGGGGGGGGGGGAAATCAACCTTTAGTTGTTCCCATTCAATATTTCCTTTACCTCTTCCTTTTTGCTTTAAATTTCTTATAACTTTTTTGGATCGGGAGTTCCACAATTAACATACAAGAAGTCGGTGGTAATTTTCAAAATCAAAGCTGAAAAACGTTACTGCCATAGGTGTTACTCAAGAGACGATGACAGCCAGTCAAGAAACGGATGCCTCCTTGCCAGTCATGACACCAGCGTGCTTTGCTGTACACGAGACCACCAGTGAAGCAAGCGTGACAGAGGAAGAAAGCAAGGGGGCAGCCCTGATACCGACTGTTTCTAGTGTAGCCCAGCTGTTGAAAAAATCAGAACACTCAGCCACTGCTGTCTCCTTTACTGCCACCCATTTGTCTATTGCAAAAACCCCAGATGCTGAAGGTAGGGCTTTCTGCTTTCATTTCTCTACAAACTTTACTTTTTTCTTCAAGATAAATAAAATATTACTGGTCTTGTTCCTGTGCCAGAAACCACTTTAATCAAGATGCCTCCTTCTGCACATTATCAGCTCACTATTCTCATTGAAAAATGAGCTTGCCCTGCTAGAATATTTGTGGTGTATTCTCCTCCTCTCCATGGATTGGTTCTGTTGTTCTGGGGTCCTATCTACCCTACAAAAATCACAATGTTTGTGTAACTTGGCTATGGCCAAACTATGTTGTAACATATTTTTGTCTTGACAGTGTGACGGGGGAAAAAAACTGTTTACAATCATATTAGAAGAACCAGGTTTTAACCTTGGTAGATACCTAGACTGAACCTGGTTCTCTAACTGATAACTGATTTTTTTTCTCCTCGCAAGCAAGAATCAACAATCATATAACATGCTTTAGCCACAGCTAGATTTAAATACGGTGATTTGGGAGGGGGCAGAGTGACACCAGAAACTTCAGCTAGAGCAGAAGGTGGCTGCTGGCTTTGGTGAGTGAGGGTTCAGGGAACACCCTATTCTTGCGCTCCTCCCTGGTTGCTAGTTCATTTCAGAGGCATTGGCCTTTGTCTTCCAGTCCCTAAGTGGTTTGTGTCCTTGCTTCTCTAGCCGTCACTCCTCTTATACGTGTCAGGGTATGCAGGCTTTTTGGCAGCGTGTTATGGGCAAGGAGATCAAAGGCAACTGAGTTGGAGTTCATGAGTCAGATGTGTCAGATTAGCTCTACCTCTAATGCAGCCATGCAGGGACGCAGAGGGATGTAAGAACTGCCCATGTCTTCTGTGTTTGTGCTGCCTCAGTAGAGGCTCTGGGTGCAGGGGGAAGAGCAAGGACTCCGCTCCTGATACTCTCACCCACAAACTAATGGGTAGGGAAGAATGGAGAGTGAGCAGGGATGCTCCTCCCACCTGCCCTAGTGCAGCTGAGAGTTCGTCCTTGAACAATATGGCTACAGCCTCTCCTTCCTTGGGACTGAGCCCAAAGGGATGTGAGACTAATTACTAGCCTTTTGTTGTGGGGAATTAATGAAAGATCTTTATCTTTGGCAGGCATTTGATGGGATTTTCTTTACTGTATCTACTTGGTTTCCTGATAGACCTTCTAAAGCCTTTAGGGCTGGATTCTGGCTCCCCCAGAAGCACGGCCCGGGGTTGGTATTGAGCTGCAGGAAGACTTCTTGCTAACATAACCAGAATTCCTCCTGGGATCAGCCAGGGAGTGCACACCCACTGCATCAGAAACTCCGTCACCATTGCAAAGAGCGCGGCCTAGGTTCCCCTTCACACAAAGCTAGTACTGCAAAACTAACTGAAAATCCAGCCAAGGCATTAAGACAGTAGAAACCACTTATAATGAAACACCACCAATGGCAAATCTAGCCAGGGAGTCTCCTTTTGCTTTGGTGCTCTACAGTATGAAAACTGCCGTTTGGGTCAGGGTGAGGTTCTTCGGTGGGAAACAAATTACTCCTTCCTAAAAGAAAAAATGACTCCTTTCTTAGAGTCCCACTGTAATTAATTTGCTGCTAGAGTTTAATTATAAATCCATCATCCCTAATATTTTATCTGTGCAATAAACATTTAGATCTGTCTCTTGGTTCATAACTTGATTTGTGCCTCTGAAGTGCTCCGATCTTGTCTCAGTGTAGTGACGGGCATCCCCAGAAGCAACATAAAGTAAAACTAACAGAAGGCTTGTTACAGGAGCTCTCCCACACTCAAGAGAGCTGTCCCTTGGGGAGTACTTGTTTCATTCATTACACCATCTTACAGAGAGAGCTTTGTGCATAAATGATAACGGAATTTAATAATTCCTCTTTGTTTAAAGTTAAGCCTCCCTTTAAGAAGGAATTCTTTAATAATTACTGGTGTTAATGCTGCAGGGTTTGTCTGCAATAATTATCACGGTGGGTATTTATGTTTCCTGTTTTCAGTCGTCTTAACAGACCTGGTCACTGTCTCAGATGAGGAAGCAGTCACTGCTCTTCCCGAATCCTCCAAGACCCTCGCTGGAATGAGAATGCAGGTGGAGGAGCTGACCAGCAGAACTGCGACCCTGGCAACTCCAGCTTTGATGGCATCTTCTGTGAGGAGAACTGTCGTTCCATCTGTGAGGCGGATTAGCACAGCTGTCACCTACGGATTGGACCGGCTGGAGTCGGAAGGTACACGTGCTCTGAAGGCTAGCGGGCAGGCTGGGTTAGGATGTGCTACTTGATTTTTCTTCACTTTTATGATTTTGACTGGGAGATGGATCTATGTACACTTCTTACAGGTGCAAATAAGGAGAAACAGGAAAATCTGTCCCCCTTTCACAGGGACACAGTGGACAATTAACACCATGCATCGTGCCTCTGAGCATAATTATTGATTTTTGATAGAACTGTACGCTGGAAAAACTTGAGGTGTGGGGGAGGAGGGACATTCCACTACATCCCAGTAGTACTTGTTCTTGGTAATGATAACCAATGGTGCAAAGGCTCATTTTGGTGCCTCTGTCCCGCACGAGTAACACAATGACCATAAACATTTAAATTTAAAGCTGTATTCAAGCAATTTGAGACCCCGCCCCTTCTGCGTTTGTGCTGCCTCAATAGTGGCTCTGGGCATATTGAAACCCAGTGTCTTCCACAAAGAGATGCTGTTAACGCTCCTGAACAGCGTAAGGGAAAAGAGACCATCTTGAGCGCTGGGTGCCTCACAGTTCAGGGAGAGGGGGGCATTAAAAAGATCCATATTGGTGCAACAAGAAATTTAGTTAAATCTTGACGAGCGAGCGCTGCCCTTTAGTGCTTAATTTGCAATGAAAAGGGCCCAAGCAATTTTTTTACTTTCATAACTGACGCGGCAAGCCCAGAGGTGCCGGGGCTATGAACTGCTGAGCCTAGAGGTGCCGGGCCTCAGCCCTGCCACAAATTAAGCAGTGCTGCCCTTCCTATGAGCCCACCCTTTATGATCGCCTCCAGCATTGCTCACCCTCGCCCCTTCCATGGCATCCATTCCACCAGCCACTCCCGCTCCTCTGCTGCTCTCCATCCTCCCTTTTTGATTCCGTGCTCTCTGCCTTTCCTCTACCCTCACACCCTTGACTCTCCTCTCCCACTGTTAGGACTGCCTCACCCAAGCCCAGGCCTGGAGGGAGGCCACTCTGCCTCACTACACAGGATCATAAAGAAGCAAAAGTGAGCGCAGACCCTCTTGTATGCCCTTGTAGGTTACCTTCATAAAATTTTTTCTCTAATTGATTCCCAGACTCTCTTTAACCATTACCTCCTGTCCCCAACACAACCTCTGAGGATGTGCCTACACACCAAAGAAAAACCCACAGCTGGCCCATGCCAGCCGACTCAGGCTTGTGGGGCTCAGGCTGCAGGACTGTTTCATTGCTGTATAGACTTCGGGGTTTGGGCTGGAGCCCAGGCTCCCTCCCACCTCACAGGGTCCTAGAGCCCTGGAAGTCTACACGCAATGAAACAGCTCCACAGCCCGAGTCGGCTGGCACGGGCCAGCCACGGGTGTCCAGTTGCTGTGTAGACGTACCTTGAGACACAAAACTCCCTGGAAACCACTTAGGGTCTGATTTTTCTGGGCTGTCAAGTATGCACAACTCCAGCTGATGTCATGGGCAGCTGCAGCTGGTAACCACTCCTGAAAACAAGGACCCCAGCCAGGAAGGCACTACAGATAGAGAAAAACGTTCTAGCTAACCATTGCCTTTCAACCACACTAACTAAACTCAAGGATTTGGAAGCCACACCCTTTTCTCTGCAAGAAAAAAAAAAGTTTAAAGGAAAAGCCCCCCTCTCCCCAGCCATCCTCCAGTCAGTAGGTTGCCTCATGCAAGGTCATCTGGGGCTCCATCCTGCAACATGCTGAGCACGCTAGTTAGTGCCTGCGCACCTTCCAGTGTCATTGAAGTCAATGGGAGTTGAGGAGGGTGCTTAGCACTTTGCAGAATTGAGCGACAGAAGTAGAGGCTGGGCTTTGCCCCAGGCCCAGTGGAGGAGAGCAAACTACAGACAAGCAGCACGTTAATATAAAAAACAGGCAGTTTAAAACTAAACTGCATATGGATGGCGATGGAGGGCAGGGGTCGGAGTGCTACAAATCGTAGCACAGCGTGTCAGTGTCAGGGAATGTTAGGGGCCGTTTAAAAACTCAGCCCTGTTTTCAAGGCAACGAATGAATTTGTTGACCTTCGGCGTGCCGTTGTCTCATTTCTCAGGACTCTGCTCAGGAGGGGGAGTCAGTCGGGTTTTAATTGTAGACATCGGCCCAGCTTGTATTTTCGTAAGTGTAGTGCAGGTGCCTAGTGCAATGGTTAAGTGGCGTGTTAAATAATTCTGTGAAATGCCACAAGCTATGGTATGGCTGTGAATTCACAAGCACAGGAGTAGGAAGGTTCCACCTATGAGACGTAATCCCGGCTCCCTTAGAGTCAGTGGTAAAATGCCCATTGACTTCCAAGGGGGCAGGATTTTACCCCGATTCTCACAGCAAGTAAGGCATAGGTAGTATTTTGCTTTGCTGCCGGTCAGATCCTGCTTTGCTCGCCCACACCAGAAATCCCACGGATGTCACTAGGACTAGCCATGTTAACAAGGGGAGTAGGATTTGCTCTATTATGTGGTATGGGCTTGTGCTTGTGCCCATTGGAATTAATGAGAGTTTTGTACCTAACTTCAGTGGGAGCAGGACTGGACCCTGTATATGCAACTTCACTGAGTTATGGCCAATATGGGAAGCATAATGTTGAATATCTTGATGTTTGTGCAAAATCAGAGCCCCAGCAGTGAATTAATGGCTCCTGTTTCGTTTCCTTGCTCTGAAAAGAAAACGCCAGTGTCAGATATGGGACTGTGCACTATCGAGCACACGGCTGAACAACGTTTTTTTCTAAATTTTCTTGGTGCTGAGTGGGCTACAAACTCCACTCCATTTTTGTCCTTGGGCAAGCTGAAACTTTCTTTTTTGGAAGTCTTTTTACACTGTATTGGATTGAAAAGAATAAGGTATTTTTAAAATGACATTTCAGTCCTACGCAGACAGATGGAACACACCGGCATATATCACAGTGGGTTGAGGACCTATTAGCTTTCAAGAGTTTGAGTTAACAACCAAACCAGGTTAGAAACCCAGGATAGCAGGAGACCCTGCCTCTCCCGGCATGAGCCCCTCTACACCCAGCCCCTGCTAGGAGCCTCAGTTCCTGAGGGAAACCCCTTCCATCCCCTCCCAAGCTCCTCTCCCTGCTGTCTGGATGCTTCCTTGGGGGAAGGGACTTTAAGGTTTTCCCTTCTCTGCCCCACAGCCAGCCCTGCTCTCCCACCCCCACCCCCAGTCAGCAGGGACAGCACAGGCTCCCCCTTCTTCCCCTTCAGCAGCTTCTTACTGGGCCGGCTGCTGGGGGCTCATTTTAGCACCACCAGCCCTCGGGACCAAGCTCTCCGCAGCCAGCGCCTTGTGCCCTGGACGAACAGCTTCCCGATCGCCCCCAAATGGAGCCCCTGGCCTGCGCCCCCCGCCCCCCACGGCTCCTTACCCTTCCCTGCTGGCTGGAGGCGTCCCACGGTGCCCAGAGGAACTGCCGCAGGTTCTAGCAGGAGGACCTCGCAGGCAGAACGGGACCTGGGTGCCGGCCGTGCTCTCTCCAGAGCTCCGGTTGCCTCTGCCCCCATGCCTCGCTCTTCCCTGCTGGTTTGAGGCTTCCTGCTGGTCCCTAGTGCTGCCAGGCACTACTGTAGGTTCTGGCAGGTTGAGGGCCCAAGTGCCAGCTTGCTCCCTCCCACGTGAGATGCGTGGTAGGTAACAGAGTAAAGGGAACATTGCAACTGAATGTGGATCGTTGCAGGGGCACATACAGTTCAGATTTCACAAGCTGTGGTCCCGGGTGCCCGCTCAATGCACTGTGCCTTGTGGCTCTGACACCGTGAGAAATGTACAGGGGTGGGGGTTTAGCCAACAGGCTGCCAGATGTGCTGGGCCACTTCTCAGACCTGCTTTAAAGCAGGAAGGGACATGCATCTTTCATAGCTCTACTGAGGTGCAAATACTGCCCCTGTGACCATGGGGGCTGCCCTGGCAGAGAAACTGATACAATTCCACTGTGCAAGAGGGGAGAGGATCCCGAGGCCTGGTACAAAGCTCAGCACTCTAGGGGCTCCCCTGCATGCCAGCACAAAGGGAGCAAGTCTGGGTGGAATATATAGGAATGGGACTAGAGCAGGGGTAGACAACCTATGGCACGGGTGCCGAAGGCAGCACGCGAGTTGATTTTCAGTGGCACTCACACTGCCTGGGTCCTGGCCACCGGTCATGGGGGCTCTGCATTTTAATTTAATTTTAAATGAAGCTTCTTAACATTTTAAAAACCTTATTTACTTTACATACAACAATAGTTTAGTTCTATATTATAGACTTATAGAAAGAGACCTTCTAAAAACGTTAAAATGTATCACCGGCACGTGAAACCTTAAATTTGAGTGAATAAATGAAGATTCGGCACATCACTTCTGAAGGGTTGCTGACCCCTGGACTAGAATATCCTCTACTATGCAGATCTTCCCATCTTTCCCCCTGCAGAGGGAGCATGCCCCAGACAGCCTCGGAGCTTAGCGCTGTATGCAGAGTGGCTCTACAGACAGAGGAGGCAGGTATTTCTCCCCCAACTCCTGCCTGTGCTCCCTGGAGCAGGGCAGCATGCAGCCCAATCCCTGGTCTATGCACTGCTGTGCAGGATTATAATGGACTGCACCTGTACATTGGTGCATGCAGTTCTGTTTCACTCATTCATGCCATCTCTGTTCTGTAGTTGGTGTTTTTCAAGTCTAGCAACGTGTACCTTCCTCAATGAGGACTACACGCAAGCCGAGTTTGATATTTTAAATCTAATCTGCTTTAGTTCTCCATGTGCAAGAACAAGTGCTTGAGACTTCTGTTTAAACCCCCTCCCACCCCAGCCCTCCAAAACCACCCAAACCCCTTTTATTTTACACTCTGGTCATTCAAGTGGCTGAGTCTTCTACAAATTTTTCCAAAAAAATAATTTGTCCCTGAGCTGTGATTAAGCATGAGAAATTTCTCCCCAAAAGGTCATTTAATTTGAGAGAGAGGAGTGTATAAATTAATCAAAAGCAGAGGCTGGCAGTGAAATCGCTGAGCCCTTGCTATAATGGGCTAAAATCTGTTCCCTTACAGCCTTGCAATCTCGTTAAAAATTTAAATGAGGTTGCAGTGGTGTAAATAGGAAAGGAATTTGGCCCAGTGTGGCTAACTAGCTCCACCCAGCTTTTTAGAAGTCAAAAAAAATTGGCAAGATCCAAATGATTTAAATCAAAACAGACAAGTGGATTAATTATTAAAAGGCTGTCGATACAGATTTTTCATTGCTCCCTATTTATTAATGCTACTTAGAAGTGGGAACTGCAGTATTTTTGATACCTACTTGACCTCTGCATCCTTTTCAGCTTTTATCAGCAATTGGCGATACCTCCCAGATTTTTCTGCTCTCTTGCTGTATCTTGTTTTAAGATCTTGCAATTGAAAATGAAAGCAACTGTTTAACAAAATGTTGCATCAAAAAAAAAGTTTGTATTTTTTCCCAAACCAGTGTTTTGCGGTTTTTTGTTTCTCCCCCCGCCCCCCCGTCATCGTGAATGTGACTGAAGAGAACATCTCTACCAGGGGTAAACCCAGTCATGCCTCATTTTTCTTAGCAAGCTGTGCAGGGTGTGAGGGGATGTCTTGCATTCATAGAATCATAGAAGATTAAGGTTGGAAAACACCTCAGGAGGTCATCTAGTCCAGTCCCCTGCTCAAAGCAGGACCAACCCCAACTAAATCATCCCAGCCAAGGCTTTGTCAAGCCGGGCTTTAAAAACCTCTAAGAATGGAGATTCCACCACCTCCCTACGTAACCCATCCCAGTGCTTCACCACCCTCCTAGTGAAATAGTGTTTCCTAATATCCAACCTAGACCTCCCCCACTGCAACTTGAGACCATTGCTTCTTGTTCTGTCATCTGCCACCACCGAGAGCAGCCTAGCTCCATCCTCTTTGGAACCCCCCTTCAGGTAGTTGAAGGCTGCTGTCAAATCCCCCCTCATTCTTCTCTTCTGCAGACTAAATAACCCCAGTTCCCTCAGCCTCTCCTTGTAAGTCATGTAACCCCAGCCCCCTAATCATTTTCGTTGCCCTCCACTGGACTCTCTCCAATTTGTCCACATCCTTTCTGTAGTGGGGGGACCAAAACTGGACACAATACTCCAGGTGTGGCCTCACCAGTGTCGAATAGAGGGATATAATCACTTCCCTTGATCTGCTGGCAATGCTCCTACTAATACAGCCCAATAGGCCGTTGGCCTTCTTGACAATGAGGGCACACAGTTAAGAACGTAAGAATGGTCATACTGGGTCAGACCAATCATCCATCTGGCCCGGTATCCTATCTTCTGATAGTGACCAATGCCAGGTGCTTCAGAGGGAATGAACAGAACAGGGCAATCATTGAGTGATCCATCCCGTCATCCACTTCCAGCTTCTGCCAGTCAGAGTCTTAGGAACACCCAGAGCATAGGTTAATAGCCATTGATGGACCTATCCTCCATGAATTTATCTAGTTCTTTTTTGAACCCTGTTATAGTTTTGGCCTTCACAACATCCTCTGGCAAGGAGTTCCACAGGTTCACTGGGTGTTGTGTGAAGAAATACTTCCTTTTGTTTATTTTAAACCTGCTGCCTATTAATTTAATTGGGTGACCCCTGGTTCCTGTGTAATGTGAAGAAGTAAATAGCACTTCCTTATTCACTTCCTTTACACCATTCATGATTTTATAGACCTATATCATATCTCCCCATAGTTGTCTCTTTTCCAAGCTGAAAAGTCCCAGTCTTTTAAATCTCTCCTCATATGGAAGCTATTCCATACTTGTAATCATTTTTACTGTTCTTTTCTGTACCTTTTCCAATTCCAATATATCTCTTTTGAGATGGGGCAACCAGAACTGCACACAGTATTCAAGGTGTGGTCATACCATGGATTTATATAATGGCATTATGATATTTTCTGTCTTATTATCTATCCCTTTCCTAATGGTTCCTAAAATTCTGTTTGCTTTTTTGACTACCTCTGCACATTGAGCAGATGTTTTCACAGAACTATCCACAATGACTCCAAGAACTTTCTTGAATGGTAACAGCTAATTTAGACCCCATCATTTTGTATGTATAATTGGGATTATGTTTTCCAATGTGCATTACTTTGCATTTATTATCATTGAATTTCATGTGCCATTTTCTTGCCCAGTCACTCGTTTTTGTGAGATACTTTTGTAATTCTTCGCAATCTGCTTTGGACTTAACTATCTTGAATAATTTTGTATCTTCTGCAAACTTTGCCACCTAACTGTTTACCCCTTTTTCCAGATCATTTATGAATATGTTGGACAGCACTGGTCCTAGTATAGATTCCTGGGGGCCACTACTTTTTGCCTCTCTCAATTCTGAAAACTGACCATTTATTCCTACCCTTTGTTTCCTGTCTTTTAACGAGTAACTGATTCATGAAAGGGCCTTCCCTCTTATCCCATGACTGCTTACTTTGCTTAAGAGCCTTTGGCGAGGGACCTTGTCAAAGAGCTTTCTGAAAGTCAAAATACACTATCACCACTGGATCACCCTTGGCCACCATGTTTATTGACCCCCTTAGAAAATTCTAATAGATTGGTGAGGCGTGATTTCCCTTTACAAATGCCATGTTGACTCTTCCCCAACACATCATGTTAATCTATGTGTCTGATAATTTTGTTCTTTATTATAGTTTCAACCAATTTGCCTGGTACGGAAGTTAGGCTTACCAGCCTGTAATTGCAAGGATCGCCTCTGGAGCCTTTTAAAAAAATTGGCGTCACATTGGCTATCCTCCAGTCATCTGGTACGGAAGCTGATTTAAATGATAGGTTACATACCATAGTTGGTAGTTCTGCAATTTCATATTTGAGTTCTTTCAGAACTCCTGCGTGAATACCATCTGGTCCTGGTGACTTTACTGTTTAATTTATCCAATTTTTTTCCAAAACCTCCTTTGTTGACACCTCAATCTGGGATAGTTCCTCAGATTTGTCACCTAGAAAGAATGGCACTGACATGGGAATCTCCGTCACATTCTCTGCAGTGAAGACTGATGCAAAGAATTCATTTAGCTTCTCTGCAATAGCCTTACCTTCCTCAAGTGCTCCTTTAGCATCTCGATCATCCAGTGGCCCCACTGATTGTTCGGCAGGCTTCCTGCTTCTGATGTACTTAAAAAAATTGTTGCTGTTTGTTTTTGAGTCTTGGCTAGTTGCTCTTCAAATTCTTTTTTGGCCTTCCTAATTCTACTTTTACACTTGACTTGCCAGAATTTGTGCTCCTTTCTATTTTCCTCAGTAGGATATGACTTCCAATTTTAAAAGGATCTACTCTGTCATTCCTGTGTATTTTGTACCCTGATATCACCATGTCCCATTGATTATCATAATTCCACCAAGTTTCTGTGATGCCTATTATATCAATATCCTCATTTAATACCAGGCACTCAAGTTCACCCATATTAGTGTTTAGACTTCTAGCATTTGTATACAAGCACTTATGACATTTGTCACTTTTTAGCTGTCTGCCATTATGAGATGTAATTGAATGGGACTCGTTTTCATTTGATTGTTTCTCTTCAGTTCCTATCTATACTTTATCAACTTCTGTCCTCTCCTCTTTACTAGGATATAGAGAATCCCTGTTTAATAGAGCCTCCCATATGGGATGTCTCTGTCCGAATTGTGCACTCTTCCACACCTGTTGGCTTTCTCCCTAGCCCTTAGTTTAAAAACTCCTCTACAACCTTTTTAATTTTACATGCCAGCAATCTGGTTCTGTTTTGGTTTGGTGGAGTCTATCCTTCCTGTATAGGCTCCTCCTTTCCCAAAATGTTCCCCAGTTCCTTATAAACCTAAACCCCTTCTCCCTACGCCATCATCTCATCCACGTGGGGGGAGGGATAGCTCAGTGGTTTGAGCATTGGCCTGCTAAACCCAGGGTTGTGAGTTCAATCCTTGAGGGGGCCATTTAGGGATCTAGAGCAAAAATTGGGGATTGGTCCTGCTTTGAGCAGGGGGTTGGACTAGATGACATCCTAAGGTCCCTTCCAACTCTGATGATCTATGATTCTATGACAAATTGAGACCCTGCAGTTTTGCCTGTCTAACTGGCCCTGTGCACAGAACTGGAAGCATTTCAGAGAATGCTACCAAGGAGATCCTGGATTTCAGTCTCTTACATCGCAGCCTAAATTTGGCCTCCAGGACCTCTCTCCTACCTTTCCCTATGTCATTGGTACCTACATGTACCTGATCACCGGCTCCTCCCCAGCATTGCACATAAGCCTGTCTAGATGTCTCGAGAGATCTGGAAAATGATCTAGTAATTAAAGATTGGCCTTTTCTAGGTGAACCTCTAGTACAGTGGTTCCCAAACTGGCGTTCATGAACCCCTGGGGGTTCACGAAATGTTACAGGGAGTTCTTGGGAAAAAATTTCCTAATGGCGGACAGAGCTGTCCCTAGGGACCCTGGGCAGCATGGGGCCAGCAGCCCGGAGCCCCTGGACTTCCAAGAGCTAAGCAGATCAAAGCAAGCATCATCTATCACACTGAGGAGATTTAAACTTCAACACTCCTTATAAGAAATGGAAAGGGAGGTGGATATTTTTTGCTGTTTTTAAAATTAAATAGGCAGCTAGTATTGTTTTTAAAATTATTATGAAGAACAAGTTTAAGCTTTGTTGTAACATGCGTTGTTTGCCTGGACTGCTCAAGACCTGAATGCTTGTATAGAAGGAACTTTTTGAGTTGGCTTTTTAAATACTTTCATGCTGTTTCACACCTGATACTCCTTGATGAAACACAGGAGCCTTGTCTTATAACAGGCTTATTCAAAGTGATATAAGCTACGAAAGTGAGATCTTGGAAGAGTGTTGCCATTTTCATAATGTAATAAAAATACTGTAATGATAAATAATAATTAATAATACATAGTGTGTAATAAGCATGTCATAAAAACAAATTTTATAGTTCCAAGATCGCGGCTTTTATCATTCATATTCAGGTAAAGGAGAAAATCCCTGGCAATATTCATTTTTAGGAGGGGTTCGCGAGACTTGACATTTTAGTGAAAGGGGTTCACAGACTGTTAAAGTTTGGGAACCACTGCTCTAGTACAAAGTGTTTAAAATGTTAATATTTGGCTCTTAACTGAGCTATTCATTATTAACACCTCACTGGAGCCATCCCAGCTGTAACAGATACACCAGACACTGGTAAAAAGGAAAACCTGAGCCCTCTCTACTTCCTGGGGTGTAGTGTGCATTTTAATCTATCAGCTTGTTCCAAAACCTCCTCTGTCGACACTTCAGTCTGTGACAGTGCCTCAGATTTGTCACCTAAAAAAGAATGGCTCTGGTGTGGGGTCCTTTGCAGTGACAAAGAATTCATTTAGCTTCTTCACAATGGCCTTGTCTTCCTTGAATGCTCCAGTAGCACCTTGATGGTCCGGTGGCTCCACTGATTGTTTGGCAGGCTTCCTACATTTTTATGTAATTAAACAAAATGTTGCTGTTCGTTTTATTGTCTTTAGCTAGTTGTTCTTCAGACTCTTTCTTTATACTTGACTTGCCAGAGTTTATGCTCCTTTCTGTTTTCCTCAGTAGGATTTGACTTCCAGTTTTTAGAGGATACTTCTACTCTGGGTGGCTGTCCAAGACTAAGGCTTTGTCTATACTACACAGCTTTTAGTGATATGGCTGTGTTGCCACAGCCGTGCCGCTAAAAGTTGTGTAGCTGTTTGTCAGCTCTCCTGCCAACAAAAAACTTCCATCCCAACGAGCTGGGTTAGGTTTGTTGGCAGGAGCATCCTCCTGCTGACAACGCATTGTTCACACTGGCACTTTTGTCTTTCGGCGAGGGTGGGGGTGTAGGGAGGTTAACACCTCTGAAAGACAAAAGTTTTGTTGTTCAATTGCCAGTGTAGACATAGCCTAAGAGGGTTAAGTCTGGCAGACTGACCTTGTTAACTGGCCAATCACAGTATTGCTAACCTCTCTTATCAAGAGATAAAAATCAATGTGCTGGGAGGAGGAAGAGGTCTTCTTCTGAACCCTGTTACATGGGGAATAGGTATCCCAACACAGCTAGCTTTGCATTGGAGCTTTGGGTGATGAAGACCACAATCTCATTGGTGTGTGCAACTTTAACTCTGATACAAGTATCAGAGCAGTCCCCACTCCTTTATCTTCTTCTTAGGAGAGGAAAAGTAAGACATCCTGGCCTAATGCATTACAAAGTAACATCTCTGAGCTGTCTGGGCCAAGTCACACTTCCTTTCAAGATGTACCAAGGCTGAGCGTTAGACCTCTGGGGTGATGAGCCTTCATTCTAGACATGTCCTGTCCGTGTTACAAATCCTCAAATAGTTAGGTCCTTGCAGCAGTAAAGAATAGTCGTTTAATTGTTTTTTGTTATAGCTTCGTCTTCCCGGTCATATTATTTTTAACAAGTCCAAGCGTGTCATTAGGTTTAGCTCATCTGATCCAGCCGTCTGTTCTTGCTCTGTTTCCTCTCTGCCGCTTTGCTATTTATATTTTGCTGTCTGTAGAGATTGTGTTTTGACATCCAACCTCAATCGTGTGGAGCAGGTGGAACAGTACATTGTCATTCATCTGTCACTGCATCATTTACCTGCTTCAGTGACTTATCGATTTCCTGTTCATACCTGTTCCTGCATCTCTGAGGTTGTTTTTCCCACTCTTTGGGACACATTTCTCACTTCCACTCCTCCTTCCTTTTCATTTACTCTGTGTAATAGTAAAAGGGAACTCCCTTTCTTTGTAGGGGGTCCTTCACCTTCCCAGGTTACTCTTCTGCCTCAACCAAAAGCTTGGCCTAAGTGTGGGGGGAGGGATCTAAGGTTCTGTCAGCATCTTTTCTATAAACTCCTCCACCTTGACTGGCCCCTTGAAATATATGTTAGCTACTTATTCTAAACAATCTGTTCCTTCTTGTATTTAGCTCTGACACTCGGAGTAAGTTTCCCAGACCTGAAGAAGAGCTCCGTGTAAGCTTGAAAGCTTGTCTGTCTCAAAAAGAGAAGCTGGTGCAATAAAAGATATTACCTCAGACTCCGTGTCTCCTTAGCCCTGCTCAGTGCGCAGGCAATTTGGATAATGCTGCTGGAAATGCAGTTCATTTGAATGACAAGGTAGGTGAGGTATTATCTCTTATTGGACCAGCTTCTGTTGGTGAGAGAGAGACAAACTTTTGAGCTCACATAGAGCTCTTCTTCAGATAGTATTTCTGATCATAATACAACGCAGACCCATGATTCTCTGGTTGAATAATTTGTTACTCTCCTTTTGTGGCAACTGTTTCAAAAGATCTTTAGTGCATGAGGTCTCTTTTGATTGGAGATGAGCAAGAATCGAAACACGTCTGCATCCACTCAGACTTTTGGGATGTGGCTTGGGATCAGAATCCAAATATCTCCTCTCCGTACATCTGTATTGTTGATCTCTTAGGGTTTGTTTTCACTACCGGGGTAAGTCCACTTAAGTGACACTACTCCAGCTACATGAATAACGTATCTGGAGTCGATGTAGCTTCGGTAGACTTACCCCGGTGTCTTCACTGCGCTGCGTCGACAGGAGACGCTCTCCGGTCGACTTCCCTTACTCTTCTCAGAGAGCTGGAGTACTGGGGTCGATCAGAGAGCGCTCTGCCATTGATTTAGCGGGGTTTAAGCCCTGCTTGGACTGCAACAGGCCTATGCCTGTTAGTGACCTGCATGGCAGCTGCTTGAAGTGCTTGGGGGAATCCCATATAAAAGAAAAGTGTCACATCTGTAAAAACGTTCATCCCAGGACACAGAAGGAACGCGACATTTGCTTGAGGGCCCTCCTCATGGAGGCTGCTCATCTCCCAGTGCTTCAACTTCAGTGTGTAGCGCACATCTGGCACCAGGCTCTTCCCAGCACCGGTCCCCTTAGCCGGTGCCCAAGAAGACGGCCAAGAAGAGGGACCCGGCACTGAGCAAGCTGGATCAAGGGGCATTGGGCTACCTGCCCACACCAGAGCTGTTGTTCCGCGGGCGCCAGGAGCTGAGAGGGTGTTGATTGCGTCATCAGCCTGGGTCCCCTACCGCTCCCCGGAGTCGGTGGTGGGTCCCTTAGTGGGTGGTACTCCCCTTGCAGCTCTGGTGTGGGCAGGTAGCCCAATGCCCCTTGATCCAGCTTGCTCAGTGCCGGGTCCCCAGTGCCGGCTCCCCAGCTCGGCGCCGCTCCCCTACTCCCAGCGCCGGTTGGATATTCCAGGCACCAGTCACCCGCAGCGATGGTTAGCCGCCAGACCAGGCCTCAACGGCCCCGCCCTCGTCTCCGGAGGAAGAGGACTTCTCTGGCATGGAGCGGGGGTTCAGTCCCTCACCTAGGCAGCAGCGTGACTGGGCTCCGGAAGGTGCATCCGCTGTGGCCATGCCAACCTGGCGTCAGGGCCAGTGGCCGACGCAATGGCCCTTTTGGAATGCCCGGGGCGTACCCCTTATGCCAATGGCCCAGTCCCACCAGTCCTCGGTTGCCGCATCGGACAAACCTCAGTCTGCATTGGTGGCAGTGATGGCACCAGGCTCAGGTTAGGACGCACTGGTGGGCGTTGCTGTGGAGGAGCAGGTGCCCACCCCAAGACCCTCTTCCCCTGCGGGGGAAGACGCTGTGGGCCCTCCCCCTGTAGTCCAGTCATCCTCCTCCTCTCCTCACGAGGCGGTGGCGGGGCCCTCCCGTGCTGCTCCACCGGCTGGCCACCAACTTGGGCCTCAAGGCGGAGGAAATGGAGGAGCAGGCGGATGCGCTATTCAGTGTGCTTTCCGCCTCCACCCCTGCTTGTGTCGCACTCCTGGTACACGAAGGGGTCCTGCATAGCGCCAAGACCATCTGGCAGACCCTGTCCTCCATCCCGCCCACTTCCAAGAGGGCGGAAAAGAAGTATTTTGTCCCTGCGAAGGGATTTGAATACTTATACATCCTCCTGCCCCTAGGGTCCTTGGTCATATTGGAGGCCAACGAAAAGGACAAGCAGGGGCCAGCCAGTTCCCCCCTCAAAAATAAGGAGGCCAAGAGACTGAATCCTTTTTGGACGCAAGATTTATTCCACGGCCAGTCTCCAGTTCCAGGAGCCAAACCACCAGGCCCTTTTGGGGCGCTATAATTTTAACGTGTGGGACTCCCTCCTTAAGTTTAAGGACTCCATGTGCCAGGCAGCCAATCCCGGGGCCTGGACAAGGCCGTTCTCCACTGGTGATGGGAACTCTGGTCCCATGTGTTCTCTGACCACAGCACCAGCTGTTCCATAGAACAAAACTGCCTCTTTCCTCTGTGACCTACCTGTCTGCTTCCCAGCACTGCACCCACAACACTTCCTCTGGCTGTCTGACACAAATGCAACTGGGATCTTTTATCTGTATGACCCTGGCCATTCTCTGGCTGCTCCACTCACTGATGAGTGCAGAGCTGCGCCCTTTGCGTGCGCCACAGAGAGCTCTTTAGGAAGGAGAGGCGACGTCCTCACACTTTTTTCCGTGCTGCGCACTGCTGTGAGGTTTTGTGCAGTTTCATAATGTAAAATTATCTTTAAGTTATAGCTGTTGTTAACCCTAACATAGAGGCTGCTTGCCACTAGGAATCAGAAAGGTCCCTGGTAAATTTACTGCAATACTGCTAGTAGACCCACCTGTGGCAAGTTATAATTACAATTTCTAGTGATTGGTAATGTAGCTGGGGATCCTAGTGCTCAGATAAGTATTTTGACTCTTATCTAAACCTCTGCATGTCCGGACATTCTTCCATCACTGATTCTAATCTCAGCTTCCGAAAAAGTTCTAAAAGCTGTCAGGTGCTTAAGGGAATAAAAGTCCACTGGGACATGAGCTGCGGCATATCACACCTTCTGCTCTCAGCACTCCAGCTGCTCATGAGCTATTCTGTATCGCTGTTCCAGCTAGGAGTTCTCAGCAGCCAGTTAAGTTCCTTAGGGGTTTTTTTCCCTGCCTGTTTTAAAGCCTTCTAAAAATAACAAGTTTTATAGATCAAACCCTGCTGTTCTTCCCTGAGCCAGGGGCCTCCTGAAAGGCAAAACTTCCGTTGACATCAGAGAAGGGCAGGGTTTTCATGTTTTCATTCATTTCAGATTCTGTCCTCCGCTACATATGCATTGCTTCTCTTTATTTCAGTGGAGGCTGGGAATGCATACGCCACTGCAAGCTCCTTGGGACAGAGACTGTCTTTGTGTTACGTATGTAGTGCCCAGCAAAATGGGGCGGGAATCCTTGATTGGGGCCCGTAGGTGCCACTGCAGTGCAAATAATAACAAACTAATGAACCGAGAGGCAGGATTTGACCCAGAGGCAGGGAGTGTAAAAACATAGCACTAACTTTGTGAACTAGTGTTTACATGAAGATATAGCAGCTAAGGGTATATATATAAACAAAAATGTAGCCCCACTCTCTGAGCAAGAAAGACACTATATCTGACCCCAGGGCCGGCGCTTTCACTAGGCGACCCTAGGCAGTCGCCTAGGGTGTCAGGATTTGGGGGGCGGCTGCCTCCTGCCTCCACGCTCGGCTCAGCGGCTGAGCGTGGAGCTGGGGAGGTGCCACGGCGTTAGCTGGGGGCGGGGCGCAGGGCTGGTGCAAGGAAGTTGCAGTATCTGGGCACTTCACAGTCGCTAATGTATTTATCCTCACAACCCCCCTCTGAGGCAGGGCAGTGCTAGTATCCCCCTGTTATAGATGGGGAACCGAGACATAGAGAGACTAAATGACTTGCCCAAGGTCACACAAGAAATCTCTGGCAGAGCAGGGAATTGAACCCATGTCTTTCAAGGGCTAAACTAGTGGCCTAACTGCTGGGCCATCCTTGATGTCAGGCCTCGGTCGTCTGTGTTGCAGGCAGAATCTGAAAATGATTTGGGGCCAAAATTCACTACTTTTTTACACAGGCCAGTTCCCAGTAAAATTCATCATGAACAGCTGCCATATGGGCAACTCTGGCACACTCCCTTAGTCTTTGGTCATTGTGGCTTCCATCCTACGCACCTGTAACCACTTTTGTTTCTTTTCTTTTACCTCTGGCTCTGTCCGAGCCCTGGGGTGCCCAGCCAGTGATGTACATGAGCGCAGGGGAACATTGTCACGGTGGGGTTCACTCACTGGAGTATTCTGGGGTTCGGCTGAATTTGCCCCTGAATGCTGGTCTGTGGGAGCATCAGGTCTGACGTGTGGATTGTCTGTCTCTGTCAGTCTCCTCTTGCCTCTTTCGCCCTTCCCAGCATTTGTGAAATGCGCTGTTTGGAGGCAGCACTTCCTCACAGTGACTGGCAGGTGGCGCTCTTCACTACTCTCACGGTTTGCTGAACGGTGTCACTAAGGAACGGTGGACAGCTGGCAGCAGGATAGGGAGATTTTAAAGGCTTTTTTCATACTGTGAACTTGCGGTAAAGGGTAGAGAAAGAGGAGGTGCAGCGTTCATGAGCCATCTAATAGGGATTTTTACCAGTGTTTATGCCAGAGGGCTTGTATCTTGATCTTTGTGGCATGATCACAAAGTGGTCATTGCAGCTTAGGGACCACACCTCTCTTTGTAACAGCTCTTTTCAGACGTGACTAGTGATTCTGGTGGCCACTTCAATTTTTGGCTGCCCAGCTTCAGATGCTTTGCAGGGGCGTGTTTTTCAGAAGTGCTGTTACCTGCCCTTTGACAGGTATCTCAGGTTGGGCTCCCAAAACTGACTAGTCACTGTGAAAAATTTTGGCCCTAAATCTTTTTCATATTTGACCTCAAATCCCTATTTCCTCACCTGCAGCCCAGCTCTCCCCACCCTCCATCAGAGCTGCCCAGATCTCCCCACCCTCCGTCAGAGCTGGGGGGAACTCTGCTAATATTCAAGTTTCTGCTGGTGTTTCCCCCTCCCACCCCTTCTGTCTTTACTATTAAAGCTTAGAAATCCAAAGCTGCTACCTTCCTTTCTGCCAGCATTTCTCCCAGCAGAGAACACAAAACACCTACATTAATTTGTCTTTGCAACTCTCCTGCAAGAATTCTCCTCGTGACCCACCAGGGATAGGCTCCAGCTCTGTTTATAGAGGCTGACTGTTTTGGTGTGAGCTCATTCAATATGCCAGTGTAAGTTCTTGTTGTTGATTTGAAAGGACAGGAAAAGCAGAAGGACAAAGCCACCGGGGGGATGAAATACTCCTGCCTTTCTCCTATCAAAGGTATTGAGAATCGGATCGGCAGGTAGCAATTGATCTATCGGGGATCGATTTATCTTGTCTTGTCTAGACGCGATAAATCGATCCCCGAACGCGCTCCCCGTCGACTCCGGAAATCCACCTCGGTGAAAGGGAGAAGCGGAGTCGACGGGGGAGTGGCAGCAATCGCCGTCCTCACGGCCAGGTAAGTCGATCGACGATACGCCAACTTCAGCTACGCTATTCACGTAGCTGAAGTTGCGTATCGTAGGTCGATCCCCGCCCTCTAGTGTAGCCCAGGGCTAAGGGGTTGATGGTACCCCAGAAGTTCTATTCAGTACTCTGCATGGCATAGTTGTTCTTAGGAATGATCTTTACACTAAATCCAAATAGCGCATCACTTGCATAAAATTCTGGAATTGAATAAAACTCATCAAAGCGAAATTGCCTCATCTGAAGATCTGAAG
Organism: Macrochelys suwanniensis; assembly: GCA_033296515.1. Taxonomy (NCBI): domain Eukaryota; kingdom Metazoa; phylum Chordata; order Testudines; family Chelydridae; genus Macrochelys; species Macrochelys suwanniensis. Next base: position 11,681,255 of record CM065781.1, on the reverse strand, counting down.
AGCAATGTAGCCTTTTAAAGCAAATCCCGGATGATATAAACATTTGTGTCATGCACCAGTCTTTGATACTAATGCAGCCTGGCACACCGAAGGCTTGTAAATTGTAATGTCATTCTCATCTCTGACATATTAAGTAGAGGGAGGAACTCAAAAAACAATGAATTCAAAACTTGGGTGTCCTCCCCACAAAGCAACGTCCTTTCCAAAAGTTATTCCAGCTTGTTTGCTAGTTCACCCCTGGACCCAGACCTGTTAAAGTGTAATCGCATCCTGTAGCAGGGTAAAGCAGAGCCATGTTAAATAAGGCACAACGCTCAATGTTGTGATAAGTATTTGAGTTTTCCACTCTTATACTTTGCCTTATCTAAGCTGAGCTGCTCCAGCTAACTGCCAAGGCAGTAGTGTACTTGGGACACACAGCTCTGAGCCCAAATGACTCACCTGTTAGAAGTATCCAAATGGCAAACGCGGATTTTTCCTCGAATGTTTGTTTTTAACACAGGCTGAGGCCCACTGACTGGAATACACCTCCAGATGCACGGCGACAGTGTCTTCCACTCTGATTGCGTCTGTAGAGCAGTTTTTGACAGATCAAAGTGAGCTTTATGTAAATGATAATCGACAGCGATGTTATGTTTGCGTAGGATGGCTTGCAAAACTATTTCTGATCATGATTTATCAGCTTACTGCCTTTTCAGATGTCCAGCACTCCAGCAGCCAGGTGAAAAGAGGGTCACATGCTATCTTAATGCTACTGGATTCTTTAAAGACTTTCTGAAGACACAGTGGGTCAAATTTTCAGCTGGGTAAATCAGTGTAGCTGATGGAGCTATGCCAGTTTACACCAGCTGAGGATGTGGCCCCCTATTTTTGCAATAGTGACTCAAATGTGTTTTTTTTTTGTAGGGAGCCACATAGAAATACATTTGCCTAAACTAAGTAACCATGTGACACTGCTGTAACCCTGGTTCTTCATTGCCCCATCCAGTCCCTGCTGTGATCCTCATTATAAATAGATGTGCCAGCACAAATCAGTGGGACTCCTCGTGGGCCCATGCATCTGCCTTAGCAGATCTGATTGCAGGATCGAGGCTTCTTCTGGTGGTAAGCCTTTTTGAACCAGGACTGTGTCTAATTGTGCTGGGAAATAACTTGGCACATGATTGGGTGCTGTGAAAATATTGATAATAAAAAACAGAAGCAAATTGTTGCTGCTTTAAAGCTTGGAAAGTAGGAAAACATTTCTCACTTTAATTGAAAATTGTCAAGACAGGCACACGTTTGTTGGGTGCATTTACACACACACACACACCACACACACACACACACAAATACACAAACACTCAGGATACTGAATGACAACATACTCCACCACTGACACAAGACATCCTTAGAACACACCTCATTGGCTGAGAATAACTTGAAGACAGAACATAATTACTTAGCAACTTCAGAAGGCTGATAACGTTTCCAAATTAACCCATTCCTCGGTGTCACATACCCTATAAAACCAATACAACCTGGTTCAAATAATCAATCTGTCTTTCTGAATGAAGGAAATAAAACCTGTTCTGGTAGCAAACCCAGTTAGTAGAGTCTGATGACACAGACGTATACATCTTCAGCTTGGCAGGATCTTTCTCACTGTTGTTTTTGGCTTGGTTTCTGTTTGTCCAGAGGGGGAGGAGGAGGAGGATGAAGAGGAGGATGAAGACGAGGAAGAGGAGGAAGACAGAGATACAGACTCAATGGAGGAAAGCATGGAGGGTGACACGGAGCTGCCAGGTTTCACTCTTCCTGGCGAAACTTCCCAGGAGCCTGTAGTTGGCCTAGGAGACTCTGCAGCACAGCTGGCTGGGGTATCTTACCAAGTTCCAGACACCATTGAATGGGAACAGCAAAACCAGGGCCTTGGTAAGAGCAACTCTTCTCTTCTTTCTTTAAGGGGGAGTGTTCCTTGTTTTGCATTTTTTGCTCAGAAACCCCCTGGGCTGTATACTTAACTTATTCACTAAATACAGAGTATCATCACTGTAGTCAATGCGAGTACTCCAGATGGATACCTGTGTAACCGGGATCAGAATCTGGCTTTGTGTCCCCAGTCAAATAACATCACATTTAACGGAGAACCCACTCGGGGCACCCATTCTAGCCCTTTGTTTCCAAAGCCTCGCTCCTTATTACTCGGCTGGCACACTAGCTGGCTACGGTAAGCGCTGCAAACTGAGCCTCGAAGGGAAAGTTGGGTGCCCTCTGCTGGAGCAGAGGTGCAGCAAAGTGAGGCCTGCTAGGACAGGGAAGAGTAGCGGTTAGTCAGGCATTTTGCTACTGCTGCTTTCATCTCCTGCTGCATTCTTTTCAGTGCCAGTTTCCTGGCATTTCATGGGAGAGGTCTATTCCAGGTACATGGGTCAGGCTTAGAGGCAATGAGTTTGTGGTATCTGAGGCAGCACTGGTGAAGGTTACAAAGCATGGCCTACATGAAATTATATTCAGTCTGTGCCCAGATTATCTCTAGCCCTGGATTGCATGACCAGATCAGGTATCCTCACCTGGGAAAACCGCCAGTCTAGGAAGGCCATTCCCTAGATCAGTCTCCTGGGCCTCACCATTGCAGCTTGCACAGTATGTGAAGTCACCAGCTGTTTGGCGATCTCTGTTGCACAAGGCAACATAGAAAGCTTCAAGGACAGTGTCAGCCTCTTCTCCAAACTCCTTTGGTCCCAGCTTTAGTCTTCTGCCTTATTGTCGACATGACGTGAATTTCCCATCCTTGTACGCCAAGGCTGAATGTGTTAGGAATTGAAATGGGTGCTGGCAGCCATCTGAGGTGAGCAGAGGACCTGAGGTGTGGGCCAGTGGAAGGTGTACGAAAGAGAGAGATCACCAAACTTAGCTAAGCAAAGTAACAATTGTACCAGTGTCGTGTTCTGCATATTGTGGGGCGCAAACCAGCTCCCATCAAAATCAGTGGGAATCTTTCCAGTGTCTTTGATGGGAGCTGAGTCCAGTCTAGACAGAATACCCTTGCGTGTGACCATTAAACGTCTGGCCATTCTAATGGGCCCTTCAAGTAAACCATTCTCGAGTCCTTTTATCCTCAGCCTCTATCATGTATTGTGTGATTATAACTTGCACCTCTGCCAGCAGTGCAGTTCCTTGCGTTTGGCAGTTCTTTCCCCTGTAAATCCGTTTCCAACCTGCTCTGGTGGTGCTAATTTCCTCTGACGCATTTTTCGAGATCCTCAACTGCCAAGCTCCTCTTTCCCTGCTGAGGGCAGATTGAGTTTGACTTTGATCTGATATTGCCCTGGCTGACTAAATCTTGCCTGGAAAAACTGTTCCATGTTTCACGTGTAAAATCTGTTGCATGGGTCTTACCCCGTTAAACTGGACAGGAGCAATGTGTGAAGTAAATAATTCTGATTCCTTAACTCCTTTCTGGTTGATTTTAAAGAACTGGATTTAGAGGAATAAACGGGAATATTTGGGAGTGAAAGATTGCACCGGGAGAGCCTCAGAAAGCTTTTCATTTGTTGTTGCGTTATTTTTATGGTGTCTAGGGAGAAAAAGATAATGGACCAGATCCTTTGTGCTGGCTTGGCCAGTTCAGTGCCACCAGTGGGATTACTCACATGCTTACAGTTAAGCGTGTGGTTAGCCTGGTTCAAGACCAGAGTGCTCGATACCTGGTAGGATTGCATCCTGGATAAGTCTCTCTGCAAAGCTTTGCCTCTTGAGCTGCCAATCATCGCCAGATGTGTCAGTGTGCTGTGGCCACTTACAGGAGTTCTGTCGTATGTATTCGAGCATATGTGTGTTTGCATGAGTTCTGTTATAGTAGTTACCATGTAACATAAGTTTGTGTTTAAGGCTGTTCACCCCGCACCAGAAAGGAAGGGGTTAAAAGCAGCCTAGGGAGGCTGTGCAGGGAGCAGCCAATCAGGGCCCAGCGGGCTTACATAAAAGGTGCTGCTGGCCAGTGACACTCAGTTCCTGCAGGGAGTCCAAGGGGAAAGGACTGTGTTCCTAGCAGGCTGCAGGAAGTTAGCACCTTGGACAGAGCAGTTCCTGGCAGGGACTGGGGGAGCAAGAGGAAGCTCCTGGCTGGCTGCTGGGACTTGCAGGCTGGAGGCCCCCGAAAAGAGGGCGAACAAGGCGCTGGGGCTGCAGGGCAACGGCCCAGGGAATTGAAGCAGTATTGGCAGAGAACTTAAGGAGAAGCAGCAGGAGGCTGCTATCGACAGGGTCCCTGGGCCGGGATCCAAAGCTGGGGAAGTGGCTGGACTATAGAACTGGGAGGTGCTTCCCTCCCCACCACCCCAGAAGGGGGAAACCACACATGGTGGCACGGCTGGAGGGTGGAATCCTGAAAAGGACACTGCGGTTCCTGGGCTGAGATGGGTCTGCGGGCGGAAAGGGTGGCAGCAAAGGCAACACCAGGGGAGGGTGTGCTGGCTGAAAGAGCTGATCCTGGAGACAACCAGCAGGAGGTGCTGCTCTGGTGAGTCGCCCCTGACCGATCCCTGGAATATAGATTGTTTGGGTTATTTTCTCCAGAGAATGTATACAGCTCCTCCCCAGTTCCTCTTCGGCGCACAAATGAAGCACTTAAAATGTCTGTTGATATCAACCGCTATATTCCTCATAACACATGAAAAATGTCCGTTTGACCATCCCTTTGTTTTCTTGGTCTGTTTTCCAGAGCTTGTTCAAGCTGTGTCTAGTGGAAAGTCTCAGACCCTAAAAGAAGACAAACACTTAATCAGGTTTCTCGTGTTGAACCAGAATCAGCCTCCAAATACATCTAAACATTAACAAGCCTATCTGCCTTCTTGTAATGGCACCTGCAGTTGTAACTTCTGAGTAACTCCTACATGAAAATATCTAGACTCACAATAAGCCTGTGGTCAAATTGTCTGGGGGTTTTGTTTTGTTTTTCCCAAAGGCAACTTCTCCTTTCTCTAGTCATATTTCCTTTTAATGACTGATGCAATAAAAAGGCTTATGACCCTGTCCTGCAAACACTATCAAGTTCAGTGGGACTACACATAGTAAGCATTACGTAAGGGCTTGTCTACACAATGCATTGTTCCGGATCAACTCCATGCCTGGAAAACTCTTATTCTGGAATATGAGTTTCCACAGATGAAGTCATTCAGGAATATTGATTGCATTTAAATTCACACCCTTCCTTAATCAGAAACCACTTTCAAGGGTAGACAAGCCCTTAGTGTTTGCATGATTTCTCATAGAGAACTAAAATTCACACTTCGGCCTAGGCACAATGGGTTCAACCGACCACTCTGTTGCTCTGTTTTTACACTCCGCTGAAACCAAAGAAGTTACATCACTGTAATACTGGAGAAGCGTAGTTGTGAATTAAGCCCATTATACTAAAAGTAAAAATTTGATAGTCTCCTCATTCCCTAGTGAGGTGGAAAAGAGAAATCTGAATCTACACGGGCCATCTGGTGTTAGTTCCAAGAGTTAATAAGAGCCACATGGTTCTGTAGGAAACACCTTGATTATTGATTCCATAATAGAAATGAAGTTGGAGGCAAAGATAAAGGAAAAGGAAGTCTGGGTAGTATCCAGGAGCTTCTCCCAGGCTCTAGCATAGAACAGCACAAAGGTGGAGCAGCTTTGGGAACTCTCAGAAGATTTGGGAATTGGGTTGTGCTTAACAGCACTCAAAGGGGTTAATTCTGAAAAAACTGCTATGAGAAATAGATGACATCAGGCTTCTGCTTGGGATAATAAATGTGTCTTTATAAACCTATCAAGGTAAGGGGAAAACAGCAAGGGTCTTTTTCACACACATCTAATAAGAAATTTGAGCTGATTTTGGTCCGACATTGTTGGCTGAATATATTGAGAAACAGCAACATTTTCAAAAGTTACTTTGAAATAGCAGCTGTTTCAAAAGGTTTATGTGGCCAGTTAAAGCTATGTCAGAGTAAGTTTGGCTAGATCAATTTACTATCCCTCCTTAACTCTTACCTCCAGTTGTGCTGAGAGACTTAGAAATATTTGCTCATACAAAAAACCACATCTGTCTAGGCCTTCATTCTTCCCATCAATGACAACAACAAAAACGGGATTTTTGTCAGACTTGATGCTAAACTAGGGCCAGCCACTAATGCCGACAACCGAGTTATTAGGGACTTCCCTCTGCAGCATTTTTTTCCCCCATTTCAGCCTTGAGTTTTAGAAGCAGCAGAGAATTCCTTTGCCAGTTCAATGGGACAAAGGGGAGACCCTGTATCAATATCCAGTATGATGTATACAAGAGGTTCCGGCTCAGATCTTATTGACTGAGAGCAGTTTCAAATCAGTTACACGAGGACGCAGATTAGCAAGGCCCAGTGATACAGTGTAAACCTAGGAGGGGCTAAGCCCTTCCCAAAGGCTGCTGTAATTCCACATCCTGTTCCTAGGTCCCCCTGCAGTGCAGAGATCTTTTGGAATCACAGGATCTGAATACCTAAGTTAGCCAGCCCTCCCGTGAAAGGACGGCGTCTGCAGTAGAACAGGCTGAAACACAGAATACCTGAAGATCAGGCCAAAGGTAGTGTGGGTGGCTTCCACGTATACAGTTTTGTGTAAGCAGGGCTGAGGAGAGTCATGCCACCTGCAGCTGTTTGTTACAGACTGTGGGGTGATGCCAACTACCCAGCCTGCAAACCTCCTGCAGTTTAAAAACGAGTCTAGCCTGGCTTACTCCCTGCTAGACTGCAAAGAAATCAGGATCAGCTTAAAGGTGGGCTCCTTTTGTACGCTGCTCCCCTGCCTGGGGGCTGGTAATGAATAGGAGGGCAAAGCCAGGCAAATCAATGGAGCCACCTGCTTGCTACAATCCTTATCTCCCTCTCTCCCCTTGGTCAATGTGATATAGGCATTTGCAGTCTCTCTCCAGGTGTAAAGTAATGACTCATCCCCCAACAAGAGTCTGATTAAGCCACGTACATTGATGAGTCAGTCCTGTGCTAGGCTCTGGCCAATCCAGAAGCCAGGAGCTGGTCTGGTGACTCACAGGGAAGGTATATAAGCCTCCCTGGAGAAATGGCAGCTTAGTACAGTGCAGTGTTGCTTCATGGCTTAGAATTCTCCCCTTCCTGGTAGTGATAAGAGAATCTACAAGTGTTAGCTTGTTCCAGCCCCGTTCCTAGTCCTGCTCAAGCCTCGCTCTTGTTCTAACACCATTCTGGACTCCTGATTCTGGCTCTGACCATTAGGCCTGTCCATCCCCTTCATGGTTTCTGACCCCAGCTACCTCAAGCATAGGTGGGGGAGGTACAAACGTCTCAGATGGTTTAGATGGATCTTGCATGAGCCAATAAGAGCCCTTATGGTGCTGGAAGGTTTTTGATGTTTTAGAGGTTCACTGTAGTTCTCATCTGATCCTGATTTGGAACTTGCGGCTTTTTAAACTATTTCATATATGAGAGACATGGGCTAGTGAAGGGAAAAACCAAAAACCCATTCAAACATACACATCCTGGTGTTCGAGTTGTTGAGGTCTCTTTCCCTGCTGTGGTTGGGGTGTGTGGACTTGCAGCAGCTGTCACAGGGATGTGCAGGAGGCAGGAACAGTTAAAGTGTCCACTAGCACGTTACCAAAAATGTCTAGTATTTTGGGGTTTCTAGGAATGGCACAGGCCTGCTCCCGTTGGCGTCACCTTGCAAGATCATGCCTCATGGAGGATGCCATTTTGAAGAGCATGCCATAGATTATGCGGGTTACACACCTGCCCTGCCCCAGGGTCTTTGGGATCGCACTCGGCAGCTGCCAGACCATAATCTGGGCACGCTATACCAGCCGAGCGCTGCTGGCTAGCGTTGAGGGGTTGGGGCCTTGGCTCTGCTCTAACTGTGCCTGTCTCTGTGCCTTTTGAGACAGTTTCCTTGTGTTGCCCATCTGTCTATATCCACCTCCTGTCTCTTGGATTCTACTTAGCCCTGGGCTACACTAGAGGGGGAGTCGATCTACGATATGCAACTTCAGCTATGTTCAGTAGCTGAAGTCGGCGTATCGTAGATCGACTTATCTGGCCATGAGGACGGCGGCGAGTCGATTGCTGCTGCTTCCCTGTCGACTCCGCTTCTGCCTTTCACCGAGGTGGATTTCTGGAGTCGACGGGGCGCACGTTCGGGGATCGATTAATCGCGTCTAAACAAGACGCGATAAATCGATCCCTAATAGATTGATTGCTATCCGCCGATCCGGCGGGTGGTGAAGACAAGATCTTTGTTCTGTTTGTAGGCACTATTGCACTATAAATAATAATGGTGCTTTTTTAAATCTGCAATTTAAAAGTCTTTTCTTGTGTCTCATAGTACAGGCAATATTCTTGTCTTCTTCCTCTGTCCTGTAATTTATTCACCCCAGACAGCTCAGCTTCATTTAGAAGTAACGTTTAGTATTCAGTGACGTCCTGCTTCTACAACTGGTCTCCTTGGAGTTTCCAGAAGCTCCAGTAACTTTCACCAGATCCCAGTTGTTCAGTGATTCACCCAGGATTAGAATCCAAGATCCTCCTGGGTCCTAGACTTTTTCTTTGATCCTTAAGCTGTGTGGCTTTCTGTATAGATGCAAGAGCTGAAATATCAGAGGACAGCACTTATTCTCAGGGGATGAGAGACACTCCTGGGCAGAAGGCCTGCCTGTGTACCATTTACATCCCATGTAAGCCCTCCAGAAGAGTAGGATGTAAGTGTGCATCCGCCTTGAGCTGATTCCTTATAAGGGGGAATTCACTTCTGATACTAATCTTGAACCCCAAAGTGTTGGTTCTGGTTGCACAGTGACTAAGGGAAAAATGGAGGGAGAGAGATCACTTGCGGCTAGTATCATGCCCCATTATTGTGCTTTATTGAGAACTTCTGCTTTAAAAGATTCCTACCTGCTGAGAATGTAAAGGAATGGTATCCACCTCAGAAAGGAAGAGCCAGAATTGACTTAAATATACCCTCCCCCATACTGTGTGTCCAAATAAAAGCATCTAGGACTGTGGAGATTAAAGTTTTTCTGGAAGGGCTCCTTTTTGATAAACATACAAATCCTACCCTCTGAGGGCTAGACAGGAACATCTATTGGAACTAAGTGTGTTTGGGTTGCCAATAACAAAATAATTCCTTCAAACCTCAAGCAAATGTTGTTCACAGAGATGTTGGAATTGGCATTACTCAGTGAGAGGGATCGATAGGATGAATATTACCCCAGGTCTCTCTCTTTTTTCCCTTTTCTTTTCTTTGTTTTTGAAGAGCTCTAATCATAGCCTCATACAAACCTGGGAAAAGAAGAAAGGGTTTCAGTAAAGCATTTAGTTCTTTTAATTTATTGGCAGTGCCATCTGTGCTGGAAGCTTTATTAATCTAAAGTGAGTCCCACAGCTCTACCAAGTTTTTTCCAGTTCTGTTTGGTTTGCTTTTTCTCTCCTTGGTCTTGAATATAAAATGAACTTTCTAGCTGAAGTGTCCGCACAATTCAACTTTCCCTTTCTGGGTAGGTAAACACGCACCTTGATAAAGCTTTTTTTAGAATTTTTTTAACACACTCGCTGGTACTGGGTTCTGCTCAGCTCCAAGAGCTCAAGGTCCTTTCCTTTCACTAGATTGGAGTAGCTAAGAGATTCTGTCCTTATTGCCTCTTTCACATGGATATTGGCTTCTGAAGTGTGAGGTAATCTCATCTTTTCGGGGCTTGTCTTCCAACTGGAGATCACTTCCTAGTGAACATGACCTTGATTATTACTATCTCCATTTTATGGGCCCCGAGAATTAAGCAACTTGCCCAAGTCACACAGGAGGCCGGAAGGAATGGAACTCAGGTCTCCTGCTCCAATCGTATAGCTACGCTGCAGTCATGGGGTGTGATTGCCACTTTTGTAGACATACCTGAGCTAGCTTTCATCTAGCTAGCAGATGAAGACTCACCAGCACAGACTTCAGCATGGACTGTACAAACCCACCGGGATAATTCCTCAGGCAGATAGGCTGCACTGAAACACATCCTGCTGTAGGTTCGCTTCTCCGGTTGCCATGTTAGCTAGATCAAAGCTAGTTGGGGTATGTCTATATGAGCTGCAATCATACCCTGAGACTGCTGTGTAATACACTGCTCTAACCGCTAGAACACACTGCCTCTTGTTCTCTTCCTTCCGACTCAGTACTGGACCAAAGCTCCAGTATGATGCTAAGCAGCACTCTGCTGTTGGAGGTGGTGTCATTTCATGTAATAACAGCTAATGCAATGATTCTGGAGATGTAAAGGTGAGGACTGACCATCTTGCAGTCATTAAGAAAAACACACTGCTTCTTGCAAGTGCTGGGGCTAACAATGCTATCCTAGGGTTAGCTTAGCCGCAGTTCTGTGGCTAAATTCCAATTATATAATTACATTTATCCTACCTCAAATTCCCCTGCAGTTTCAATTGGATATGGTATTCCTCAATTTCTTTTTAAAAAAATGCTGAGACGCATTGCGGTCTAATGAACTGAGTCAGGAATTCCTGACCACCACTACTGAACCACCAACACCACTTGGTTGGACCTAGGTTTTATCTGGAGCTGACTCATCCAAGTATTAGTCAGGGCTGACCTTGCATAGTTGATGAGAATATGCGATAATATAGTTTTGAGCTCATATAGATACAGTTAATTCATTCCTTTTGAAAGGAGAAAGACAGTCATTTAAAGAGAAATATTTTCACCACCAATCAGGTGAAGTATGTAAGAACATAAGAATGGCCATACTGGGTCAGACCAAAGGTCCATCCAGCCCAGTATCCTGTCTGCCGACAGTGGCCAATGACAGGTGCCCCAGAGGGAGTGAACCTAACAAGTAATGATCAAGTGCTCTCTCACCTGCCATCCATCTCCACCCTCTGACAAACAGAGAATCAATGGAAGTTTCCCTAAACTGCTCCACCCAACACATCTGAACGCCATTTTAGTGAGACTTCCCTGAGTGGTGAGAGTGTACTTCAGTCTCCATGGCCATTCTTGCCCGCTCTGCTGATACTGCCAACTAGTACCAATTGTGATGTGTGTTTATATGGGCACCTGTCCACTTGGAAATCCGAGTGACTCCACCAGCTCATTTCACATCTGCTGACAACTGTCATTACCAGGCTGAGCAGGAATCGAACCAGTGAGCTCAGGTGAAAGGGTCCATATTATCATCGCTGCCCTTGAGTCATCCACAAATTAAGCTGTGCAGCTTCTCAATCCCCTTCTGCAATCTCCTCTGTGTGGGTCCCCGAATTTTGTAACATGCGCACACAGCAGTTGTGCTATTCAGCAACCAATACATTAGATTGGATTGCATGCCATATTGCAACCGTTCGTACAACAAATGTACCATTTTGCATCAAACATATTGTGTGACCATGTGATGAGAGCCCTTGGAATGGTGTTAACATCCCTGTTGGAACCTTAACCCTGATTTTTAGATGATCGAAGTGAATGTTGCCTCGGTGGTGTATTTGTGACTTGTTTGCGTATGTTGATGTTTAAGGTTGGGCCAATGAGTTGGCCCTTCTTTTAAAGCACCTGGGGCCTGATCCAAAGCCAGTGGGAGTCCTTCTCTTGGCTTCAAAGGGGTTTGGATCAGATTCCTGCTGCCTTTCACTGAAGCAGTCAACAAACCATGGCACCGAGTATAACTTCTCGAGACTCTGGATATTAAGCCGTGTCCTGTGTTTACCATACAGCTGAGGTTTATGATAATGATGCATGGTCTGACTTCCATGGGGAATATCATAGAATCATAGAATATCAGAGTTGGAAGGGACCTCAGGAGGTCATCTAGTCCAACCCCCTGCTCAAAGCAGGACCAATCCCCAACTAAATCATCCCAGCCAGGGCTTTGTCAAGCCTGACCTTGAAAACCTCTAAGGAAGGAGATTCCACCACCTCCCTAGGTAACCCATTCCAGTGCTTCACCACCCTACTAGTGAAAAAGTTTTTCCTAATATCCAACCTAAACCTCCCCCTCTGCAACTTGAGACCATTACTCCTTGTTCTGTCATCTGCTACCACTGAGAACAGTCTAGATCCATCCTCTTTAGTACCCCCTTTCAGGTAGTTGAAAGCAGCTATCAAATCCCCCCTCATTCTTCTCTTCTGCAGGCTAAACAATCCCAGTTCCCTCAGCCTCTCCTCATAAGTCATGTGCTCCAGCCCCCTAATCATTTTTGTTGCCCTCCGCTGGACTCTTTCCAATTTATCCACATCCTTCTTGTAGCGTGGGGCCCAAAACTGGACACAGTACTCCAAATGAGGCCTCACCCGTGCCGAATAGAGGGGAAAGATCACATCCCTCAATCTGCTGGCAATGCTCCTACTTATACAGCTCAAAATGCTGTTAGGCTTCTTGGCAACAAGGGCACGCTGCTAACCCATATCCAGCTTCTCGTCCACCGTAACCCCTAGGTCCTTTTCTGCAGAACTGCTGCCTATCAACCAGGTTGCTTCTTTCTCTGATTTTTGGGCGTGTCTGCAGTTACAGTGCTGCAGCGGCGCAGCTGTACTGAAGACACTCTATGCCAACGGAAAGAGCTTTCCCGTCGGCATAAAAAAACCCACCCCGCAAGCAGCATAAGTGATGTTGGTGGGAGAAGCTCTCCTGCTGACATAGCGTGGTGCACATTAGCGCTTAGGTTGGTGTAACGGTGGAATATTCAGCCCCCGAGCAACACAAGTTTTGCCGACGTAGGCTGGTAGCGTAGACGGAGCCTAAACTTTTCTCAGGACGGCGGCGTGTGACTTTTCTCCCCCTACCTGATGTGAGAGGTGCTGTTCTGTCCCATTGGACTGCTGTGGAGCTCTTTAAACGCATCTGTCCTGAAACACAGACTTCGGAACAGGTCCTTGATTCAAAACAGAGCAATGAGATTGGTTCCTGCCGCTGCAGCCCAGCCAGCATAGGGTCATTTCTCCCTTTTGGTATAAGAACATAAGAAAGGCTGTACTGGGTCAGACCAAAGGTCCATCCAGCCCAGTATCCTGTCCACTGACAGTGGCCAATGCCAGGTGACCCGGAGTGAGTGGACCCAACAGGTAATGATCAAGTGATCTCTCTCCTGCCATCCATCACCCCCCTCTGACAAACAGAGGCTAAGGACACCATTTCTTACCCATTCTGGCTAATAGCCATTAATGGACTTAACCTCCATGAATTTATCCAGTTCTCTTTTAAACCCTGTTATAGTCTTAGCCTTCACAGCCTCCTCAGGCAAGGAGTTCCACAGGTTGACTGTGCGCTGTGTGAAGTACAACTTCCTTTTATTTGTTTTAAACCTGCTGCCCACTAATTTCATTGGGTGGTAGGGATGGGTTAAAGCAGCCTTGAGAAACCATCATGATGACTTATCAGTCCCAGCACCAAATCTACTTGCTTGCCCTTTGCCAGGCTGATTATAAAGAACAGCTAATATTTTACTCACCTGTATAAAAAGGTTGACTCTGGATGTGTTGAAATTCGCAAGTCTGGGTTGAAGTTAAATCGAGCTTGGACTGATCAAATATGAGAGGTCTCTGGGCTGGATTTCTCCAGGTTGTTCTGCCACTTTGTGCTGCTCAGTCAGCTCAAAGTGGCCAAATTGTGGCTGGAAATTGCCAGAGGAGCTGTCGTTCCTTTCACAAGAAGTAAATCCCCACTGGTCTCAAGCCAGGGGAGCTGGCTCCTGCTCCAGCTGCTCCCCACCCCTCTGGCAGAAGGGGGTATGCCAGGGGTAGGGGTGGGAGAGTGAGACGGGCACAGAGGATCTCTGCTCTGCCCAGCCTCCAGTGGCCTAAATCCAGTATAGGTTAGGGTAGCCCCTTAGCGGTTCTAAGTGTCTCCAGGGGCAGGCAACTCAGATTCACCCACCCACCTCTCCTGTTTGCCAGCTGGAACTTAGATGCAGGGGACAGCTGAATGCTGTATTGACAGATTATGTGGGGGATGGGAAGGCCCAAAATTCAGTTCAGTCCTTCTCTTGCAACTGCCTATAAACAACTTCAGGCAAGTGATTGTATGAATAGCCTGGGATTGCCAATGAAATTTCCTAGTGGGAAAACCTTTCTCCCACACACTCTCTTTTCTGCAATTGAGAGCGAGTTAAATGCACTCTCTTGTATCTACTGTGCTGCAGTGGGAGGGAGGTCTAGTGTAGTATGAGACAAAGCAAACTGCCTCAGTAGAGCAAACCTCTATAGATTCAGCTGTGTTTCCCTTTAATTGGAGTGTTTGTCTGAGTGCTATTTATGATGATTGGGTCTATTAAGTGTCAATAGCATGCTACTGATGTAGGAGACACTTCTTGGTTTAATGTGCAGCTGATCTATCTGTCTGCTTTTCAGAAGTCTGCCTAGTATCTGCACTTTAAATACACCGGAAAAGTTACTCACTGCCAGGCCGAACAGGGGTAACTCTTGAGATTCATTTCTGCATCCTGTATTCCAGCTCCACAGGCCAGGAATAGAGTTCCTGACTGCGGGAATGATCTCATGTTATCTTATGGCTGAATATCTTCCACGTTAGCCCAAGACAGCTGCTCCTGTGTAAGTCCACAAGGGAGGTCAGGGGAAGCTCTGGGAGCCTTTCCCTCTTCTGCTTCTGCCCTGGGGCAGCTTCAGAATTTTGTTTTTTTGCTGTGGTGCATGAAACTCTTAATTGAACAGGTGGAACCAGATCCTCGGCTCGCATAAATCAGCCTAGCTCCAGCTGATGAAGTCACTGAGAATCTGGCCTGGGGACTTGAAGTGTATGTTTTTAATACCATCTGCCAGGACTAGAGCGGTGCAACCCATGGCTTTGTTTCACCCTGGGTCATACTTCGCTTCACACCCCTCCAAGTTAGCTTTGAATTTTGAGTTCCAACAAACCTCAGAGCAAAACCCAGTGAGAACAGGCTGGTTTTGCTGGATTTGGTGTCCCAGCCATGCAAAGCCACTCAAGTTTCCACCTGAAATGACAAACCAGCCCGGGCTCATGGGAAGCTTGGCCCAGATTGGCTGAAAGTTTCATCAGCTGTTTTGCAGAGTTGGCCCAAGTTTTGTGTGGATGGACGGTGTGGTGGGAAATGGACCTGTGCTGATTGTGGGCGCTGGTGGTGTTCTTACTAGATCACATCCCTTTGCTATACAGTACCTTTGTTTTAACTAAAAAGAAGAGGCTTTTACATCTGAAAGCAGGAGGAACGTGCAGTTCTGAGGCCAGATCCTCAGCCGGTGTAAATTCACATGGCTCCATTTGGAGCTGCATCAGTTTACACCAGCTGAGAGTTTAACTCTGGATTGGCATGAAATGGAGTAACATCTCCTGGAGGCCTGAATGGCTTGCAGACTGAATTCAGTTACTGGGGAACTGTATCAGAGGGGTAGCCGTGTTAGTCTGGATCTGTAGAAGCGACAAAGAGTCCTGTGGCACCTTAAAGACTAACAGACGTATTGGAGCATAAGCTTTCGTGGGTGAATACCCACTTTGTCGGATGCATGCAGTGGAAATATCCAGAGGCAGGTAACTGTAGTGGGGAAACTGTAGTGATCCCTTTTTGTTCTCAACACTAGGTGTCGCCGCTGTCAGCTAGAACGGCTAGGGAAGGTTTTATGCATAGGCCCGAAACACTGCAAACTGCAATATCACCTCTTTAAAAAACAAACTTGGATTCACATATTTGCCTCATCTTCAGCAGGAAATGTGTAACTGTATTGTGCAACCAAAGAATTAATAAGTAATACTGAACTAGTTCATTCTGTGGCTGATGATCAGTCCCTAATATGTGGGCTCTGAAAACAAACACCAGTAAAAGCATATGGGCCAGTGAGTTTTAAAGGTCAAGAATAAAAGCAGTAGGTACATTCTGAATCTGCTTACAAGCATCTAATACAGTATCAGTTAAAATATACTGATTAGTATTATCCTGAGAACACTTATCGCATGTATATGCATTATGAAGGGGCTTTTGGCAGTGATGATTATAATAATAATACATGCTCTTATACAGTGCCTTTTATCAGTAGATCTCAAAGCACGTAACAGTCTTTAATGGATTTATCCTCACAACACACCTGTGAGGCAGGGCAGCGCTGTTATGCCCTTTTTTACAGAGAGGCTACATGACTTGCCCAAGGTCACATAGGAGTGATTTAAAAGTCATGATCCTCTGTATTCCTCAGGCCAGGGCTCAGAAATGATTAGTTATACATAAGACACTGTGGTGCACCGAAGAAGGCACTGTGCTGAGTCAGTTCTATTCCTGGCTCTGCCACTGGCTCGCTGTGCGACCTTGGTCAAGTCACGTCACTTCTCCCTGCCTCAGTTTCTCTCTCTGTTAAATGGGGATAATGGTATTTCATCCTTTCTCTCATTCGCTTTAGCCATAACTGCTTCCGCTGGTGGAAATACCGAACAAGGGAGCATCCCGATCCAGTGGTCTGGCTTCTAAGTCCCACTGAGGGGAACTGCTTGTGAAAGTTGTTCTGTTGGATGTCAGTGGCACCTAGGATATTAGGTAATGCAGCCAGGGAGAGAATCCCCTGGACTTCACATTGCTGCTCTGTGACAGAGGAATACATAACGTAGCTAATGTGCCGAGCAGCGGGGGCCCAGGAATCACACAAAGGAATCCCCCCCGCCCAGTTTCTGAGTCATCTGCACAGGTTAAATTTATTTACCATTCACTTCTCAATTTCACACTGTTTAAATGTAGTTGCTAACGGGATTTCTAGCATGGTTTCCATCATCGGGGCGAACAGGCTGTTCTGAGCACTGTGCTAGCCTGACTGCTAAAGGCTACTCCATCCTGTAGACAGGTAGTAGCGTGCGTACATCAAACAGCACTGTCACTGGCTGACAGGCCCTGTACAGTGCTGCAGGACTCTTCTGTTGAGCCACCCTAAGCTTGGGCTAAGATGCACCATTAACAGTTAGGATAATTATTACTGCTGCCTCATACTGGCAGGCAGATCTCATTAGTTCAAGCCAGACCATGAAGGTGACGGGTGTCTCTCTATGGGCCAGAGCAGGTCGTGGAGGAAATCCCTAGGAACAGTCAAACTTAGGGAGGCGGAGTTTGATGTTGTAGTGTTTGTTTTTGCCGTTGCCAGTAGTCAGGCTGCAAAAAGGAGGTGAGTTTGGACGGTAACTCAGGGACTGTGTGCTCTCTTGAGGAAGAGAAGGGGTTTAAGTTGTTCACAATGGCCAATCCCTTGGGAGAGGAAGCACTGGCTTGCGACTTGTAAGAGCTGATTTCAGTTCCTGGCTCTGCCACTTATTTCCTGTCTGACCTTGGACAAGTCACTTAATCTCTGTGCCACAGTTCCCACCTGTAAAATAAGGATAATAATGCTTCCTGTGTGTACCATGTCTATTTACATTCCTTGGGACAGAGACTCTGTTCAGAATTTAGGACACAGTCTCAGGTGGGGCTTCTAAGTACTACTGTAATATAATAGTTAATAACACACCCCTGAAATCCTTATGTCAATGGACTCTTAGTTCACAGACAAATAATTCTGTCTAGACTAGTCATGGAAACTTTGCTAGAAAGAAACTTGCTAGCAGCAACGGTGTGGTAGCCAGCATGGGTCTGATCTAGGGCTGTCGATTAATCGCAGTTAAGTCATGCGATTAACTCAAAAATTTTTTAAAGTCGTCGTGTCTCTTTCCGATATAGTCTCTCTGCATTTAAGTCTCCCTAAAGACTTGCTGCTTCTGTGACACCCGCAAGAAATGAGCCAACAATGGTAGTTAATAATATAAACCTAAAAAATCCGGCCAGTTATTCCTTGCTTTGGGCTTGTCAGTGAACCCTGTTTGTACTGAAAGATCTTCATGGCAGGGTCTGTCTTCATGTTACTTTCAGTGAGAGTCTTTCCATTCCTTCACTGGTCACAGGCTCGGGTGCTTTTTGAGGTGTACCAAACACACTGTCAGCACTGAACAAACAATAGTATAATTCTTGCTTATAGAAATCCACTGATTCACTGGGACACTGCAATTGACAATTCCAGCACACAGGCAGGACTAAAACTTCTACCAGACGCCTGATCAAATACAACATAACAGCCAAACAAGAGGACAGCTTAGTGCTAAGATAGCTAAGCACCCACTGCCTGGGGGTGCAAGTGCTGTCTACACTGATCTCTGCAATAAAGATGGTGATCTGAAGACAGATCAAACATTAAAGCTGAGCTTGTTAATATATTTTGGAAACGTTTCTCAATGTTAGTTTGTTGCTGTTTGTGAAGTCAGGAACCCTCCTATTCTAAAGCACTATACCAGAGCAGCATCTGATTGCCATCCCAATTTGAGAGTGGCCCTAGATCAGTTCAGATCACTATAATGCCCTTTCAGGCTAAATTAGGGCTGTCAAGCAATTAAAAAAATTAATCGTGATTAATTGCACTGTTAATAATAGAATAACGTTTATTTAAATATTTTTGGGTTTTTGTACATTTTCAAATATATTGATTTCCAATTACAACACAGAATACGAAGCGTACAGTCCTCACTTTATATTTATTTTTATTACAAATATTTGCACTGTAAAAAACAATAGTATTTTTCAATTCCCCTAATACAAGTACTGTAGTGCAGTCTCTTTATAATGCAAGTTGAACTTACAAATGTAGAATTATGTACAAAAATAACTGCATTCAAAAATAAAACAATGTAAAACTTTAGAACCTACAAGTCCAATCAGTCCTACTTCAGCCAATCGTTCAGACAAACAAGTTTGCAGGAGATAATGCTGCCCACGTCTTGTTTACAATGTCACCTGAAAGTGAGAACAGGTGTTCGCATGGCACTGTTGTAGCCGGCGTCGCAAGATATTTACGTGCCAGATGCGCTAAAGATTCATATGTCCCTTCATGCTTCGACCACCATACCAGAGGACATGCTTCTGTGCTGCTTGATAACGATCCAAAGCAGCGCAGACCGACACATGTTCATTTTCATTATCTGAGTCAGATGCCACCTGCAGAAGGCTGATTTTCTTTTTGGTTGGTTCAGGTTCTTTAGTTTCCGCATCGGAGTGTTGCTCTTCTAAGACTTCTGAAAGCATGCTTCACACCTCGTCCCTCTCAGATTTTGGACTGCACTTCAGATTCTTAAACCTTGGGTTGAGTGCTGTAGCTACCTTTAGAAATTTCATGTTGGTACCTTCTTTGCGTTTTGTCAAATCTGAAGTGAAAGTGATCTTAAAACAAACGTGCTGGGTTATCATCCGAGACTTCTATAACATGAAATATATGGCAGAATGCGGGTAAAACACAGAGCAGGACACATATAATTCTCCCCCAAGGAGTTCAGTCACAAATGTAATTAACGCATTAGTTTTTTTTAACTAGCATCATCAGCATGGAAGCATGTCCTCTGGAATGGTGGCCGAAGCATGAAGGGGCATACAAATGTTTAGCATATCTGGCATGTAAATACCTTGCAATGCCGGCTACAATAGTGCCATGTGAATGCCTGTTCTCACTTTCAGGTGACATTGTAAATAAGAAGCAGTTAGTAGTATCTCCCGTAAATGTAAACAAACTTGTTTGTCTTAGCAATTTGCTGAACAAGAAGTAGGACTGAGTGGACTTGTAGGCGCTAAAGTTTACATTGTTTTTGTTTTTGAGTGCAGTTATGTAACAAAAAAAAATCTACATTAAGTTACACTTTCACAATAAAGAGATTGCACTACAGTTCTTGTATGAGGTGAACTGAAAAATACTATTCCTTGCTTACTTCTCGTGTCTTGCTTACAACACTCCTGCTAATACATTCCAGAATGATGGTCTCTTTTTTTTTTTTTTTTTTTTTTTTTTTTTTTTTTTGCAACAGTGTTACACTGTTGACTCATATTTAGCTTGTGATCCACTATGACCCCCAGATCCCTTTCTGCAGTGCTCCTTCCTAGGCAGTCATTTCCCATTTTGTACGTGTGCAGCTGATTGTTCCTTCCTAAATGGGGTACTTTGCACTTGTCCTTATTGAATTTCATCCTATTTACTTCAGACCATTTCTCCAGTTTGTCCAGATCATTTTGAATTTTAATTAGGGCTGTCAATTAATTGCCGTTAACGCATGCGATTAACGCACAGCACAATTAATGTGTTAATTTTTTTAACACGCATTCATCGCAGATCTGAGCATGAGCTGCTCCGGAGAAGAAAAGAGGGCGTGAAGGGAAGAGGCTAGAGAAAGTAACCTGGTTCTCATCCCAGCGTTTTTAAAATAAAAACAGGATCGCCAGGGCTCACTGGAGCCGTCCTCTCTCCCCCCGCCCCCCGTGCAGGGCTTGCCTGAGCCACTCTCACTATGCTTCCTGGGGCTGGGGCTGACACCCCCCCACACACCCCGTGCTGCCCGCATCTGGGGCTGAGTCGTCCCCCCCCCGCACGAGCTCCGCACTACGCATGGTGGGGTCTCCCCTTCCCAGCACTGTGCCGCCCGCAGCTGGGGCTGAGTGGACGTGTAAGCTCTAAAGTTTTACATGGTTTTATTGTACAGTGCAGTTATTATTTTTTACATATTTCTACATTTGTAAGTTCAACTTTCATGGTAGAGATTGCACTACAGTACATCAGTGAGGTGAACTGAAGTTTCTTTTTTACAGTGCAAATATTTTCAATAAAAACAATATATAGTGAGCACTGTACACTTTGTATTCTGTGTTGTAATTAAAATCAATCTATTTGAAATTGTAGAAAACATCCACAAATATTTAAATAAATGGTATTCTATTATTGTTTAACAGCACGATTAATCACGATGAATTTTTTTAATCGCTTGACAGCCCTAATTTTAATCCTATCCTCCGAAGCGCTTGCAACCCCTCCCAGTTTGGTTTCGTCCGCAAACTTTATAAGTGTGCTCTCTTTGCCATTATCTAAATCATTAATGAAGATATTGAACAGAACTGGACCCAGAACGAATCCCTGCAGGACCCCACTTGTTATGCCCTTCCAGCTTGACTGTGAACCATTGATAACTATGCGCTGGGAACAGTTTTCCGACCAATTTTGCACCCACTTTATAGTAGCTCCATCTAGGTTGTATTTCCCTAGTCTGTTTATGAGACGGTCATGCGAGACAATATCAAAAGCTTTACTAAAGTCAAGATATATCAGGTCTACCTCTTCCCCCCCATCCATAAATGGTGCAGAAAAGTCCTATCTCCTGTTCAGAGTTTCCCTTTGCAGAACTTGCTTGTGTAATAATGGAGAAGGGAGGGAAGTTGGCGCATGCAGGACAGATGTAGTTGCTCTTTTAAAATGCCTCTCTTAATAACTCAGAGTATTTAAAGCTATAAATCAAGCGGATCAGGAATGTAACCACTATTGGTTTATCATTAATCCGGACCAGAACTAATGCTGTTAGCTGCATTCTTCACAAGAATGCTCTTGGTTGAAGCTGCATTGCTAGCATGTTGGGTCACAAGCTGAATGACTTTTCCCCTCAGCACTTCCTAGAGCTTCATTCTTCCCTTCCTGCCTTTTGGTGCTTAGGGAACCCCATGAATATATGCATTAGCATAATCCGGCATGAGATGTCACTACCGCTCTGGGGCATCTGCAACAGCCATTTGATTGAAATCACACAGACATTAATCTGTTTGTCTCACGTGAGCAGGAGCAGCATGTTCTGTGCCTTTTGTGAAATAAAAATAAAATGTAGATGATGGATATAATCCCTGTATAAATTAACCCTTGGAATGCCAGCATGAGTGTGACACACACAGCGTGGGGGGAGAGAGAATTGTAGGGGGTTTGTAGGGCTGAACTTCAGTGAGTTTTAGAACGTATCTGTTTGTCCCCAGGGTCTCCCAGGTGTTGCTGCGACGGATGTCGTTCATGTATGGCCACTGCAAAGGTTACCCTACAAAACCTATTGTAATAAAGATTTAAGTTAAAGTCACAAAGGCACCGGAAGTCTGAGTTCTGACCAACGTTTCATTCTGAGTTCACCCAGTCAGTCCTTGGT
The DNA here is from genome assembly GCA_033296515.1 of Macrochelys suwanniensis. Taxonomy (NCBI): domain Eukaryota; kingdom Metazoa; phylum Chordata; order Testudines; family Chelydridae; genus Macrochelys; species Macrochelys suwanniensis. The sequence continues at coordinate 11,659,285 of CM065781.1, read as the reverse complement.
ATATGTTCTAAGGCAGCGAGGGTGAAATTCACCCTTCTTGGGGAGACTCCAAGTCATCCTTAGGCTTTATGCTGGCTCTGCACAGGGGTAAATGTCCATCCAGTGTGTAGGTCCACCAACGGCAGTCACACCTGCCTACCCCAGGCTGAATTTGGCCCTATGTTTTAGTAAAACAGACCAATGCCCCACTCTGACACTTGCGTTGAAGCTGTGTAACACCGACAGACCCCGGTCGTCGGCGGGTGGGATTGAATTTAAGACTTCTGAAGCTTAGTCCATGAGCCTCTACTGCATGAGCTAAAAGCCACATGGGCCCTTAGCTAAGGCTGTAGAGCAGACTCATTAATCTTTAAGTGGTCTCAGTGCCACTAGAGCTGGGACAGAACACCCCACCCAGGAGGTGTGTGGGTTACAGCTGCACCAGCTGGCCAGTTGTTAAATCAATCCTCTAATTCTCTGAATTTCCCTCTGAGACTGCAGCATCAATGCGAGTGTTTGAGACAAGACACGTCTACCAGTACAAGCTAAAAATGGACCAACCCTCCATTCAGTCATATACTGAGCGAATCTGGGGCTTCTTCGCGTCTGCTTATTGAAAGGACAACTGCACTTTGTAGGAAAGTTCTCAGCTGTCAAGTCTGCTTCCTTTTCTGGTTGCTAGAGTCTCAGTGGGCTCGTTTGGTTTTGCTTGTCATTAGTTGCCTAGATCATAAACGCAGAGAACTAACTCCTGGTTTGGAACACGCCTGGTGAAATGGCTCAACGCTTATGGACAAGGTTGTTCATTCAATAAATAAGGCACGTGGACTGGAAGACTAATCTTGGGACTGTTTGGCTGGGACTCCGGGTGAGACTTGCAAAAGGCCTCAGCGTTTAGGGGGAGCAGAGTTAGGCCAGGGCTGAAAACTTTTGAAAATCCCAGCTTCAACTTTCTAAACCTGGCTCTGACCCTGATTACCTCATATCAGGGTCAGAGCCACGAGGAAATCAGCCAGCCCCTTTTTGTCTGTTTCCTAATCTGTAACATGGCAATAATGTTGATTACCTGTTTTACAGGAATATTGTGAGGCTCATTAACATTTCTACAGTGCTGAAAAATAATGGAGGTTCTAAGTATTAAGTAATGAGCACCAGTTCACAGTAACTAGTGTGAAGTATGGAGTCCTGCAAGGGATGAGGAGTTGATGTTGTTTTTTAGTTTATTTGTATACACTTAATTCTGGTTCATTATTTGTCATTTGAATGCTAATGAACAGTTTTAGTTCTAATTACTGCAGTTATGGAAAACAACACATTAGCATTTTCCAGTGTTTGTAAAGGGCTGGCTTTCTATAAATATAAAAGCTTAATAATTAGCACTGTCACACAGCTCTGTGGAAGACTAGAAATAATACCTAGGTCTTATATAGCCTTTCATCCATGGATCTCAAAATGCTTTACAAAGGAGGTCAGTATCATTATTCCTGTTTTACTGGTAGGGAAACTGAGGCACAGAGCAGTGAAGTGACTTGCCCAAGGTCCTTCAGCAGGCTAATGGCAGAGCCAGGAATAGAGTCCAGGTCTCCACTCCAGTGCTTGATCCACTATGCCACACTGCCTGTCTAACACACAATCACAACACAAACACCTAACCTTTCAGGTGCATTACAAATGCAGCCAGTGTTAGCCTGCCCAATTTGAAATGGCCTGTGGGAAGAAGAGAAGGCCGTCCGTGGTCCATGAGAATCCAAGAACCCAGTTCCCAGGTGCATTACGGAGGCAGAAGGTTCACGGTTAATCTCTTATGGCCAGACTCGCATCCTACTGAATTTAATGGGAAGCTCCCATGGATTTACTGGGAGTTGGTTAGGTGTGGATGGAATAAGTCGTGCTCTAGGTCAGCCGCTCTTAGAAACCTGTGAAGAGAATAGAGTCCCCAATCGCTATTGACAGTTCCTGGAGATGGGCCCATGGCTTCCGCCTTTTTCAAAATGAGGCAGGGCAAGTTGAGGGGTGTCCCCCTTTTCACTGAGATTCTGAATGCGATGTACTTGCACGCACCATTTGACTGATGGATGGAAGAGGTATTTGATCTGAGAATTACCTATGTTACAAAGTACAGCTGTACATTTGCTTCCCTGGATTTTGGGCCGAGGCATCCAGCATATAAGGCATCCAGCATCTGGGTGGATGCAGCTGATCTTACTGCTGTAGGGAGATTACATAAGACCAGCAATAAGTGAGCGCTGTATAAAACTGGAGTGTTTCTTTCTCTAAGTAGGTTATGGTTTGGGAAGATGAACATCCCAGGCATTTTGGACAGCATGTGCTAAAGAGGGGTTGGGAACTTGCACAGAATGTGTTTGAAATTTAAGAAACCTGCAGGTTCTAATTTTTATCCCTCTTCTCCCCCGCCCTCCGTATTCTCACTGCACCAGTCTGTCCGTGAAATGGGACTGACAGGGTCTGAAAGCAGCCAAGGCCCTAGCACTAAACGACAGACAGACATGAGTTTAGCATGTGCAATAAACAGAAATAATGCCCGTGCTATTACTGACAACTCCAGCTTTCCTGATTCTGGGGTCAGGGTGTTTCAGTGAAGAGGGAGTCGAAGAAGATAGACAAGATGCAATTTCCATGGCGTGGAGTATTTGAGCAGGTCCTGAAACTAATACTTAGGTCCACTTCAGCTGTCACAATAAAAACCTAGGTATCCATAAGCTCCTTGTCTTAAACCACAGAATTGAAAGTCCTGTCAGCCATCCCATTTTGGCAAGAACAATACTTCCTTACAGTTAGAATTCTAGTACTGGATTCACAAACAGGATATGAACATAGAGTTCAGGACAACAAACTGAAGCAAAGGCAAAACTACCTCAGTTTGGGAAATGATGTATCGGTGCAATGGGTGCATGGTTTGGCAGACAAACTCCTGGACTGGGAGTTGGGGGACCTGGGCGTATGCCCAGCTCTGCCACTGTCTCATTTTGTGACCTTGGGCTTGTCACTTAACCTCTCTGTGTCTGAGTTTCCACAGGTGTGCAGGTGAATGAGCCCCTGATGGTGTGACTCATGTGGTTGGGTCCTCTGATGGTGTGGCTAGAGTAGATATGGGGACAGAGTAGGCAACGAGGTTTGTTACAGGGATTGGTTCCTGGGTTAGTGTTTCTGTGGTGTGGTATGTAGTTGCTGGTGAGTATTTGCTTCAGTTTGGGGGGCTGTCTGTAAGCGAGGACTGGCCTGCCTCCCAAGGTCTATGAGAGTGAGGGATCGTTTTCCAGGATAGGTTGTAGATCGTTGATTATGTGCTGGAGAGGTTTTAGCTGAGGGCTGTACATGATGGCCAGTGGTGTTCTGTTATTTTCCTTGTTGGGCCTGTCCTGTAGTAGGTGACTTCTGGGTACCCGTCTCGCTCTGTCAATCTGTTTCCTCACTTCCCCAGGTGGGTATTGTATTTTAAAAATGCTTGATAAAGGTCTTGTAGGTGTTTGTCTCTGTCTGAGGGATTGGAGCAAATGCGGTTGTACCTTAGGGCTTGGCTCTAGACAGTGGATCGTGTGATGTGTCCTGGATGGAAGCTGGAGGCATGTACGTAAGTATAGCAGTCAGTAGATTTCCGGTATAGGGTGGTGTTTATGTGACCATCACTTATTTGCACTGTAGTGTTCAGGAAGTGGCTCTCTTGTGTGGCCTGGTCCAGGCTGAGGTTGATGGTGGGGTGGAAATTGTTGAAATCCAGGTGGAATTCTTCAAGGGCCTCCTTCCCCTGGGTCCATACGATGAAGATGTCATTAGTGTAGCGCAAGTAGAGGAGGAGTGCTAGGGAACGAGAGCTGAGGAAGCGTTGTTCTAAGTCAGCCATAAAAATGTTGGCAGACTGTGGAAATACTCACCAGCAGCTACACACCACCTCCTCATTAATTATTGGGAGTGAACCACATCTACCCTGACTGAATTGGCCCTGTCAACACTGGTTCTCCACTTGTAAGGTAACTCCCTTCTCTTCACGTGTCAGTACATTTGTGACTGCATCTGTAATTTTCACTCCACGCATCTGAAGAAGTGGGTTTTTGGGCACTAAAGCTCATGCCCAAATAAATCTTAGTCTTTAAGGCACCACTGGACTCCTCGTTGTTTTTGTGGATACAGACTAACACGGCTACCCCTCTAAACTGTTTGGCACGAGCTTCAAAGGTGAATTCATGAGAACAATAGAAGAGACAGACAGTTCTCTCCCATTGTGCTTGTATGAAGACATCTATATACAGCGTCCTCCCTTTTCATTGTCTGGCACGGGCCTCATGCTTTGAAACTGTCAAAATTAATTGGTCCGCAGAAGTGAAGTGGCCTGATTAATTGTTGCCTTGCACCGTCACCTAGGCCAGTGCAAAGTGGGTGTAAACTGCAGCCGTTCTGAGCTGGTAGGATTTAGGGCTCACTTTGCCCTGATGTGAGTGGCTGCATACGCAGGCGCTGAGTTTTTCTTTTCCCCGGTGGTGCGCCATCCCTGCCCCCTCCCCCGAGGCCCCTGCCCGCTCGCTGCTCTCTGCCCTTTCCAAGCCCCTCCTCCAGCCGCCAATCAGTTGTTTGCCGGTGCCACTATACAGCTGTGGCTGATGGGTGCCGAGCACCCACTATTTTTTTCCAAGGGTGCTCCAGCCCCGGAGCACCTACAGAGTCGGCACCTCTGGCTGCACGCGTTGTAGGGCACAAGTGACTCAGGCCCAGAAACACGATTCCTGGTGCCCATCTCTCACTCGTGGCTAGATTGAATGGGGCTAGCCCGTTCTGACCCGTGTTGGGGGACCTTTCCTTAGGTCCACTTACTCTAGCTTTTAAATCAGACCACAGCCTAACCTGCCTGTTAACTCTGCGTGACTTGACCGCAGAAGGGAGCCTCCCTGTGGCCAGCTTAGCCTGGAGATGAACAGAGCGATTTTATATGAATAATAACACTACTATTAACTATTACAGGCGCATTTGGGGCCCGACTGAAAAGGGGGCCCCATTGTGCTCAGACTGTCCAGCAATCTAGTAAGAGTCACAACAACACTCTGATGACCTTACCAGTGTCTATCAGTCTCTGCTGCAGAGCCTGCCGAGGATGCTTATTGTCTTTGGCTCCCGCCTGGAGGAGAGAGGTGGCCCCACATGGGCCCTAGTGCTGCTGAGTGAAGGGGGGGTCACCTTTGCACACTACGGGGTCCCCCCACCAATGCTGCAATACCTGCTGAGGCAGCTTCTGTGTCTGCTCCTTCCAGCTTCAGTGTTTAAATACGGGGCCACCTTGGCACTGGAGCGCCGTCTGTCTAGCCCAGGGGTCTCAAACACGCGGCCCGCGGGCCACTTGCGGCCCGCAGAGTTATTTCCTGTGGCCCGCCATAGCGCCGACTCCACTGGCAGCCAAGCTCCAAACATTACTGAGTGTTTATATTTTATTAAAACCCCACCTTGCATTACAGTTTTTAAAAAGTGAAGACATTGACTTTTAATAGAATACTATATTACTCCTAATTTTTTTCATTTTTGACTATACTTTTGTATCATTGTATGAAAAGGTTTCAGTGATGCGGCCCTCGGGCCAATTTACTAGTTCTCATGTGGCCCTCATGGTGATTTGAGTTTGAGATCCTTGGTCTAGCCACAGGTCTGTAGGAGAAGCCACTGATTTCTCCTCTTTCAACACTTCCTTCCCCACCATCACCTAAAGCTGAAATCCAAAGCTCTGCCAGTTAGTGGAAAGTCTGCCATTGACTTGGATGGGCTTTGGCTCAACCCCATGGGAGCACTGCTCCAGCCTTCCAGCAGCAGTGTCTCTCTCCCCACCTAAACCCATGTGCCTGGTCCTCCCGAGCTCACTGCCCTGGGGATGGAAGCAGAACCATCTTCACAAGAGGGTGCTGATGCAGAACAAACACCCTACCAGGGTAGCAAATGACATCTCTGGTATTCCTAGCCCTGGCCAGGAAAGGACTGAGCTGGACCCTTCTGGACCTGATTTCAGTGTAGTTCAGAAATATGATGCATTTTGCTTTCAAAAAAGGCCCTTTTGGGCCAGGCGCTGAGACTTTGTTCCCATCCAATGTGTGTATAAGTCGTTTGTTTGAGTGTATCGTGGGGCTCACTCCTGCATTGACAGGAATGGACTAAATACTCAATACCTCTAATTTATGTGCTAGCACATGGGACGGAAACTGGTCTGCTCTTCTTTTAATACAAAGCAATGTCCCTTCCTGCTGATTCCTACCCCTTCCACTTCCTCCCTCTGCAGCAGTGATACAGCTCTGAGCTTTCATATATCCAGCAAAGCTTATCATGGTCAAGAATTGCAATCAACAGGTGCTGTTCGATTGTCGAACGTGCACTATATATATTTTGCTGCAGCTACATCCCTGGAGCGCAACACCAAAGAATTATGGTGATGTCTTGTTACTGGTTAACGTCTCAAACCCTGCAGTGTCTGTTCTCCAGCTTGGTCTGTTCTGGGGTGCCTGAAGCTATGCAGGAATGTGATTTGCTTTCCGGACTGGAGAAGGGGCAATTTAAATAATTTGTTGTTTTCCTAGTCTGTGACTTTGCAGTCAAAGGGATAAAGTTTCATTAGTTTCACTGTCATCCTTTGGTGAAGCTCTTCAATTCATATAACTCACATGCTGAGTTGCCAGAGATTTAATCTTGGTGGCAGGAGGCGAGGGATCAATATTATTGGATTCTCTGGGTCCAAAAAAGAGATTTAGGACCCAGGTGGTTTGCCAATGTGAGTGCTGGGTTGGGAACTTCAGCGAGTCTGGAAAGATATTCCGCACCTCCAAGGCATAAAAGGAGACTTATAAATAATGAACTGCTTCCTAGCAGTGCTCAAAACAATCCTTAATTTGGTTCTCTTGTGGGGTTTGTGATTTGGATTAGGAGCTTTGTAATTCTTACCAAACAGATGAGCTGTGAGGTGCTAAATTACTCATCTTTTCATTTCCTCTTTCCCCCATTCCAAAAAGATGTTCATTCAGAGAAACATTATGTCTTGTAATTTTCTAAAAGAATGACTTGCTCATTAGGACTTCAAGAAGAAATGGTAAACAAATCAGTCTTTCCTTTCCCTGATTATTTCCCTGTTTCCAGCTCCACGCACCTCTGAGGAGTTAGAATGATGCCATTCTCAGCACCTAAGCTGGTGTTGGATTTTTCTGGTCTAGTGCCTATTGTCAACAATGACCAAGAGAATGATGGACCTAAAGAGTTGATTACTTTAAATATTCTGTAGTTAATGTGGGATAGAGTCTGTGTTGCTTTTGTTTTCTATCAGAGAGAGGCTTTCAATGGCATATAAAGAGTCAAAGTGGTACCTTTCTGGAATTAACATGTGTTTAGATCTTTAGGCCCGTGGATCACCTGGATTTGGGCAAGAGTGATGGACTGTTTGGATAGCTGGGGGTAAATCCACTACTACAGTCCTCTCTTTAGGTTTGGAATCTGTTTCACTTAAGGTGCTGTATGAATACTAGTTTAGGCTGGCGCTCATTAAAGGTGTTTCAGGGAGTTGGGAACTCTCACTGGGAGTGGGGAGCTTAATTTCCTTAGGTGGCTTTGAAACTGTCTCCATCCTCCCAATGTCCCTGTGAGATAGGGAAGTATTTTCACCATTTTCAGGTGGAGAAACTGAGGCACGGTTTAAAAAATGGATTGTAATTTTGGGTGCCTCAGTTTTTGGGTGTCTGGCATTAGACAGCTGTGGCCTGGTTTTCAGAAAGCGCTGAGCTCCCGTGGCTCCAGTGGACCTCAGGGAAGCTATACTCTGGCTTACACCAGATCAGAGTCAGTTTGTGCTCTGGGCCAGTTTACAGAGCTGCTGTTCACTTCCCCGCCCTGCTGAAGGGAGAGACAGGACCAGGTGAAGTAGATTTACGAATGGAGCAGAATATGTGCTCCCACATCTGGAAAGTGCTCTGTGCATGGAGTGATTCAACATCACAGTGCTGGCTCAAAGATCTTTTGCTTTGGGTTACTCCTAAAAACATTCCTTCGTTAGGAACGCCCACCCCCATCAAAGTGATGTCAGTTTGAGGCGAAGGTGAACATGAAGGCTTTTGCCACAACATTGGGCTGCCTTGAAACCTTGTCCTGCTTTATGTTGCATGGATTGTTTGCTAGTGGGCCAGCTTTATAATTTGTAAATCCCCAAACAAGGAATCAGACTTGCGACCCCATTTCCTATCCTGCTATTTGGGGGCGAGGGTTTGAACTGTGAGTTCCTAAGCAGGATAACTAGAAGTTGCTTGTACTTAAAGCCAGCCTTGTAACATGAGGCATAAGGGTTGCCTTGTCCAGAGGGAGTCTTTCCAGTTGGATCAGGCTGTTTGTTGCAATGCCAGGATGCACAACATGTTCCAACACAGCAACAAATATCTACAAAGGGGTAGGTAATGGCACGCTAATGACTCAGACTCCCATTGTTGGGCTGGGCTGCCATGGTCGCTGGAAGACAACTTGGCCGACCCCAGTCGCTTTCCCAGAACCATTGTTCCGTGTTGCTCAGTGGCCAGAATGGTAATATAACTTCCCTTGTAATGCCGAGATGTGCTACGTCTGGCCATCGAGACCACAACTCATGCTGAGGTTAGCCTTTGTGTCTTGGGAGCTGCATCTTTCCCGGCACGCCTTGGAAAGGGTTGGAAGTGTAAATCAAAGGACGGAGGCTGATGACCTCCGGCTGAACGCTGTCTGAGAGCACATCGCATGGCTGGCCTGCGGCCGAGTTCATCGGAGGGACCTGTTAGGACAAAGGAATGACTCGTGTCGCATCCCGCGGTAACGGCACATTGAGTTCAGTCCGTTACAAGATGTCACAGGACCAGCACTTTGTGTTGCTGACTTTTTTCCCAGTTCTCTCAACTTGCAGGTTCGCTGCCCTGGCTGAAGGGAAAAAGCAGAGACTGTTACGTCAACTTGGATGAGGAAGCACAAGCCCCTCACCTTTGTGGTGACGGTTCCATTCGGAAAGTGACTGAGTTCTGCAGCCTTAGCGCACTCCCTAGGGAACAGTCCCTTCATCACACACAGTTGCCAAGCTCTGCTCAGGGCCAGGAAGATGTCACGACTCTTCTATGTAGGGGTCTGATTCTTACAGTGATTAGGTGCTTATATTGCATCCCTCACCAGGGCATCCGGGCACCTTGACATAGGATGATGGCTCCAGAGCTGGGTTCATATAGCTAGTTAGGGCAGGGTGAGAAAGAGTTTCCTGCGCACAGAGACTTGTGGTTAAGGCACTGAAGACACCCATTCTCTGCACTGCCACAGACTCCCTGGATGTCCTTTAGCAAGTCACTTCATCCATGTCTATGCTACCACTTATGGCGGCAAAGCTTTTCACTTCTGGAAAAAAACACCCCGCTGAGTCTGAGTGACGCAAGTTTCACCTGCATAAGTGGTAGAGAGCTTCTCCCACTGACATAGCTACCGCTGCTCATTGCGGTGGTTTTATGATGTCCACGGGAGAGCTCTCTCCCATTGGTATCGAGCGGCTACACACGCGATCTTGCAGTGGTGCAGCTGTGCCGCTGTAAGCTCGCTAGTGTTGACATGGCCTTCGTTTCTCTGGGCCTTAGTTTCCCCATCTGTATAATGGGAATTTCCTACCTCACAGGAGTGTTACATTCCCTAACATCTGTGAGGTGCTCAGTTCCTACAGAGGTGCGGGGCGGGGGGCGGGGTATAAGCACACAGAAAGCTAGATTAGACATGCTACAGTCGCTGCTTTGACCTGTTGCTGGATGAATATCCATCATAACAAAAAGGCAGACTATCAAACACCAAACAGTGCCTGTAGGCAGCAGACAGCCTCAGAACTAACTGAAGATGCTTTTTGGGAAGTGTGATATGTTTTAGTCAGTGCTATAATAATGCACTTTGACATGTCAAATCCTGTTATTTGGCGTGTGATTTAACCTGACATTATGTGACTTAATTTGATGTATATGGAGATATTTTCCCCTTTTTAATGTACTATAAATTTAGGCTAGGAGTAGTGTTAATTCTAGATGCACTGCACTACCTAGAAGACATTATATATGCTACCTTGGGGTGATGCCTTGTGTCATTAGCTCCCTGTGTGCTTCACTTCCAGGCATGAAGTCTCTTTGTGACATACCTTTCCTGAAGATCCCAGTCCAATTAAGAGTCCGTCTGGGTGCCAGGCAGTCGCTGTGGCTGTCATATGACGTTATGAGGGCCCTTTTGGCCGGGGCAGGCCATCATTTCTGGTGCAATCAGGAGCCTTGCTTTGCCGGTTTGTAGGGCTCTAGACCTCCAGGGACACAGGACATGGTATACCTATCTCCTGATGGCATTAGGGGACTTTCCTGATAAATACAAGTGAGGAGTAGATCCAAATGTTACACAACCAAAATCTGTATCGTGTGCTTATCAAGAGTAAGGCCCTGGTAGCCTCAGAGTGATCTATTTTTGCTGTCCACTTCACACGTCTGTCTTTGGGCTTTCTAGAGTATCCATGTCGATGGAATCTGTTCTGATCTCTACTGATGTCAATGGAAGTCAGCCTGGTGAAGCCTCTAGTGGACTTCAATGATTTTTTTGCCCTTCTCCCATCCCTGGGTAAAGAAGCTCTGCTTGAGGGACCATTAATCTGTGTACCTGTGTGTTTTACTATACGTGGAGAAATGTACAGACATGGGTTTGAGCCAGATCCCCATTGAAATCAGTGGAAGAATTTTATATAGAATTTCCATTGACGTCACTGGGCATTGGGCATTGGATAGGGAAGCGGAAGGAAACATATTCGTCTTTATAGACCTATCTTCTGTGGAATTCAGGCAAGTGGGGGCTAACATGGGGAATCAAATATCTTTCCCTGCTCTCCCCAAAGCTTGATTGTTACTCTGGACATACAGAACCTTTGCCTGTGTGTGTTTTGTTTGTTTACTGTAAATATCAATGGAGACTACTAGAGCTTCCCATGTCTGATCCTTGGCCAAATATTCAGACCTTGTGGAAGTGGATGCAACTTGATTGAAGCCAGTGGAGTTCTAGGAGATTGGTATATCTCCATTTATTTAAAAAAAAAAAAAAAAAGTGCAGAGAGATTGCATCCATAGGCAAGTCCCTTAGTCTGTGGGAGAGCTGGGAATTAACCCTATATCTCCTGCTGGGAATTAACCCTCTATCTCCTAAGTCCCAGTCCATTACTTTAACCCCAAGACTATTCCTCCTTTTCTCTGCAGTGAAATCAATGTGCAGTTTTAGGTGCACGAGGAATGCAGGCCCTTGATTGGTTAGCAGGTATGAACAAATACATTTTCACGTGCAGCTAATTCCGGACCAAGTTCGGTTTGCTGATGCTCATAAGTGTTTGCATGGAAATGAGTCTCTGGGATAATCAGACTTTATTTCCTAATCGATGCTTAGGGCTTTGGGGTTTAATTACTAGAAGAAGTGTTTGCTGAAAACAGTTCACTCTCTCTCTCTCTCTTCCTGTAAAAATCAACCTCCTTCATCGTTATTTTCAAGCATTTAGGACTTTATTGATCTTGACTTTATGGCATTTCACAACTACTACTTGGTCTTCCCGACTAAAATAAAGGCTGCAGAAGCTGAATCTCGAATAGGAAATTACATTAAGAGAACTGCGTGGAAAGCATCCCAGTTACAAGCCATCACGAAGTGCACCTTTTTTATTTCAACATGGCTTTCTGGAGGCAAATCCATATTATGCAGTGTCCCCAGAAATTTTTTTTTTGACAAATGCAATTCCTCTTTATGTAAGGAAAAAACCCTGAGGACATTTTCAGAGCCTGATTAATTATAATGTAAACTGAATTATAGGAAGGAATTTTGCAGTTTGGCTGCGGATCCTTTAGCGCACATAAGGGTGTGGTGTTGACTTTCAGAAATAGCTGGAAGCTTATGCAGATTGCATGAAGAAAAGGCTGAACTGAGCGCATACAGGAGCTATACAGAGACTCCAAAACATGTGCATGGAGAAATGGCCTCTTCTGGCGGTGGAGGATAGGATCACATGGTCTCAGCTGGAGATTTTGCAGATATTCGTTTAGTCAAATAAGAGGAGCCATTGCTTTGCGGCTGTCCTGCAGCAGAAATGAGATGCTGTCAGAGCGGAGGGAAAATGCATCAGGTACACTCCAGCTGCTGCTGCTCTCGCTTTTCCACTCCCCCAAAGCAGGTATTTGATGTTAGTTTTAACTTGCAAAAATGTGTCTGCCTTTCCCAGAGTAAGAGAGATGGTGCTGGGCTATGGAGCAGAAAACAGGCTGGCTGGAAAAATGGGCATTTCAAGATGGTTCAAAAACTGGTATCGGTTGCATCACCATGCTCTTCTTTTCTAGAAAAATAAAGGGCCCAATCCTGCAGCCTTTACGAAGGCAAAACTTGTAGTGATGTCAGTTGGAGTAAGGACTGCAGGATTGGATTATAGAAGTACAAAGGTTTTCTATAATATACTAGGATTTATTCTTCTTATTAGTATTCTCAGCATGAAGGTTCACTGTGTGACAGCAATAGATTATGTGGCATGTCTAAATACCAGTTAGTTGCTAAGTGCCATATGACTTTAATTTGTTTCCAGTAGCTCCCCAAATAACTTAGGCACTGTACAAACACAAAAGAAAACCTGGTCTCTTCCCCCAAAGAACTGAGTAAGGGCCAAGTGCTCAGCTGATGTAGATGAGGCAGGGTATACCAGCTGAGGATCTACATTAGCGCACTTAGAAAAATCACCTGTTAAAATAGTAAGCTTATCTCAACCTTAATTATAATACCTCCTCCTCTAATGCAACGCACACACAAGCACATGCACTAATATAGGTGGAGCTGACTGGTACTGAGGTTGCCATTATAAATCCAGGGCCGGCACTACCATTAGGTGACCCTAGGAGTTTGATATCACTGGATTGGAGACCTTCAGGATTTTCTGGTGGGACACAGGCTGCTTTCTGCTAGCTCTAGAAGTTCTCAGATATTAGCCCGTAGAGTCATGGTATGTTTATGGATTGCAGAGCTTCTGTACTTTGGGGTATTAAAGCTTTTAAAAGTCTCTCGTTCCTTTCCCTGGTTATGTAGGTCTCATGTTACCAAGGCTGACTTTACAGGTGGAGGGATAGGAAAAAAATCTCTAATAGATCCCTAACTCCCCTTGAATTTCAGTCTAACTTCCTCAGCCCAGGGCTACACTAGGGGAGGGGGTCGATCTACGATACGCAACTTCAGCTACGTGAATAGCGTAGCTGAAGTCGGCGTATCGTAATCGACTTACCTGGCGATGAGGACGGCGGCGAGTCGATCGCTGCCGCTCCCCCGTCGACTCCGCTTCCGCCTTTCGATGAGGTGGATTGCCGGAGCCGACGGGGAGCGCGATCGGGGATCGATTAATCGCGTCTTAACGAGACGCGAAAAATCGATCCCCGATAGATCGATTGCTACCCGCCGATCCGGCGGGTAGTGAAGACCTGCCCTTAGATTCCTTTAAAAAATACAGCCATAGTGAATACCTGATAGTGTGGTGTGGCATCAGGTTTGTATCAGCACTAGTTTGGGATGCCCTGCAATTCACCTTTTATACCAGTGGTTCTCATCCAAGGGTACACGTACTCCTGAAGGTATGCAGAAGTCTTCTAGGGGATACATCCACTCATCTAGATATTTGCCTCGTTTTACAACAGGCTACAGAAAAAGCACTAGTAAAATCAGTACAAACTAAAATTTCATACAGACAATGACTTGTTTATACTGCTCTATATACTGTACACTGAAATGTAAGTACAATATTTATATTCAAATTGATTTATAACTATATGGTAAAAATGAGAAAATAAGCAATTTTTCAGTGATAGTGTGCTGTGACACTTCTGTATTTTTATGTCTGATTTTGTAAGCAAGTAGTTTCAGTGGTGAAACTTGGGGGGTACACAAAAGAATTAGACTCCTGAAAGGGGTACAGTAATCTGGAAAGGTTGAGAGCCACTGTTTTATTTGACATCACATGGTTCTTTCTATATGCTCTGCACTGGAACCCTTCGTTTGATGATCTCGAAGTGCTTTGAGGATGAAAATACCCTGTGGGGTGAGTAATGATTATACAACTGGGAATCAGCTACAGAAGTGAGTTTGTGACTTCCTGGTGTTTGCATAGCAAGTCTGAGTCAGGACTCATGGGTTCTTTTACTGGCTCTAAGTGTGTATTTTAGTAGATATTTATATTTGCAACTTTAACATAGGGACTGTTCAGCAATGTAATATCTGTTATGTGCTAAATAGACAATGGGAATGTGAATATTTTCACTGTGCAATAAAAATAATTCGCTATAACAGACCAGATTCTCCGCTGGTATAAATCAACAGAACTCTAGGAGCTGGCCCAGTTTACGTCAGCTGAGAATCATTTCAGAGTGTGCGCTCTAGTAGGTTTTCACATTTCAGTAAGGTAGCTTCGCATTTAGTTTCTCGGTGTATCTATTGCTTTGGTACGTGGTGTGCCACAGTAAACTTTAATTATACAGTATATTAATACCTCGTGCCCGTAGCTGGAATGATGTGTGCTTGATGTACAACAAAAGTTGAGTTTCAGAGTAATTGAGTTGGATCACAAAACAGAAAATAGGTACTTTCTGATCTGTGTGGGGAAAAAAAAATCTGTTTGTTTTAAAAATCAATAACCTAATCTGGGACTACAAACACAAAAATGCCTTTACCCTAATCATATGGTTATTGGATGGTGACCCTACAGGTCAGAGTTAAGTGCCCTAATTGTGTACTTCCGTACCTTAGCATGTTTGGATTTCTTTTAGCTCTAATCTTAATTTCCTGGGTTTGTAATGCTCATTTTAGGCGATAATGACAATATTCCTGTACTCTCTTTTATTCTTACGTCTTAAGAATGCTGATAAACACTCAACTTTAACTCCATTTTAATGTCTTCATCTCCAGACAAAACAAAGAGGTGGTGGTAGGAATGAACCTAGTTGGCAGGTTTGCCTTAGCGTCACAAAAGCAGCAAGTCTGCAGGAGGAATTGAAAAGCGGAAAGGGTATCGTCTTTGTCAATCAGCTCATGAAGGCTGTTCCATGCAGATAGGTCGTGGGGCGGGGAGGGGCAGGGGAATGGAGGGGCGGGGGTGGGGAAGAGAAGCTCAAAGCTCAGAGAGGTTGTGGAAGAAGCAGACAGATGTGGTGGCAAGGCTGACATCCTATGTGGAGCAGCGGCATAACTAGGAATGGAAATTTGGATGGGCCCCCACTTTTGGGTGGACGGGCAATGACAGACTGTGCCATCCACTGGCCATGCTGGCTGGCTGTGCAGCCTGGCCGGGGCGGGGAGCGCTGATCCCTTCGGCTGCACCCTGACTCTGCAGCGGCGGAAGAAAGGGAGCCGCTGCCTCGTTGCGGGGTATGGGGTTTCGCATCTCCTGCAGGCTGTACGGCCCCCTGTGTGGCATTGGCTACGCTGCACTGCAGGGACATGAACAGGGGCTCGCCTGTGCACGCAGCTTGGCCCGGACTCTGTCCTGAGTTGGCCAGCAAAGTGCATCCTCTCCTGGGAGCGCTGCAGAGAGACCAGCCTCGCCGTTGCCCCCGGACGTGCAGGAGATGAGCCGGGCAGAGATGCCGCTGGCCAATGGGCAGCCCCTGAGCACCTGCTAGCTCAGCTTCTCCCCTGACGCCACGCCCTCTTCCTAGCCCTGGTGCCCCCAGACACAGGGCTTCACCTGCCGAGCTGGGCGTGCGCAGGGGGTGGCTCAGAAAATGTCAAGGCAGAACGGAGTGTAGCTTTCTCAAGGGTGGGCACTTAGCTCCATCCTGGGTTTCACCTGAGTGACACTCTGGGTTGCTGTGCCAGGACTACACCCCTGCTCAGATTTGGGTGGGCCAGGATGCCACCCAGGCCCATCCGTGGCTACGCCCCTGATGTGGAGTGGGCACTGGGCCATGCCATGTAAATACATTTAGATAAATAGGGTGGGGCATAGTTTTGTAGAGCCCTGAATGTGATGAGAAACTTGACCTTAATCTCATGGAGAAGGCACTGCCAGCAGGACTGATGTGGTCAGATCAATAGGCTAGGAAGGTGGTTTTAGCTGCTGCTTGCTGTATGAACTGGAGGAGGAAAGAGCAGGACTTAAATAGATTCTGTAACGTCTTGATCTTAGGCCAGGTCTACACTACAAACTTGCAGTGGTACAACTACGTCGCTCAGGGGTGTGGAAAATCCACACTCCTGAGCGACGTCGTTATCTTCACCTGACCCCCGGTGTAGACAGCGCCGGGTCAACGGGAGAGTTTCTCCTACCAACCCAGTGACTGCCTCACAGGGAGGTGGATTCACTGCACAGATGGGGGAAGCGCTATATGTAAAGACAAGCCCTTAGATAATTTATGGCCCCCATCACCTCAGTATTTGAGCACCTCACTGTCTTTTCCCTCCGAGGCCCCATGAGGCAAGGCAGTGTCGTGAGCCCCATTTGACAGACAAGGAAGTGAGGCAGAAACAGACTGAGTGACTTGCCCAGGGCACTCAGGAAGTCTGTGGCAGAGTAGGGAATAAACACCAGGTCTCTGGATAGCACACCCTAACCATTAGACCACACTCTGTCTCTGGAGAGTTTGTAGTAGAGATCTAGCTGTGTGGCCAGAGGAACGTTTGGCTCTCTAACAGGTAATAACAATGGTATTGTTCAGATGTCTGTAAATATTAGTTTGGTTAATTAGAAGCTCACACTGCAGACATTTCTCTGAAAACTTAAACGATAACCATCAATTTGACATTTGTCTGTTCATCCAACCATTCAGCTCTGGTTTAATTGGGTATGGAGGGAAATAAACTTATAATTATCATCAAGTGAAAATATTTTTCTATGCGGACTTTTTAAAACATGCTGCCTCCTAGCAAAATACCATTTTCTCTGTTATTTGTGTGATTAAGTACAGTTTCATTTTTTGAAGGAAATTGATTTGACGCAGCATCTTGCCATTAACTTGTCAGGGCTGAGCAGATGAAGAGAGGAGCATTTCTGTAAAATTGTTCTCTGTAGTCTCATAAAAACAAGTCATTTGCCTCAGAGAAAGAGGTGATATCTGTAATGTAACAGGACAGATCCTTTCGTGTCTCTGGATTAGTTTAAAGTATTCTTTTTTATTTTCATCCTTTAAATATTCCTCTTTTGTTGGGAGCAAATAATATACTTTGAGATTTGTGAATGGCTCTGTGTATACAAGTGGAGGATGGGTGTGGAAGAAGCAACTCTAGTAAATTACACAGTTTTGTGTGTGTAACGGAGATTTAAGAGATGCATTAAAGAACACTAACAACCAGTTTTCTAACTGCAGACAAAGGAACTTTTACACGTGTAACTGCTTTGGGGACACGATGTCTCAGCTGTAGTAAATTGTGAATTATAAACGTAATGGGGGCAGGCTCTCTCATTCTGGCTAGAAGGGGGGAAATAATTTTGAATGACCAATACATTTAAACATTTTACACTTTGGTTTGCTTAGACCGCTGCTGGCCAATGTTCTCTTGGTTTCCTTGTGCTCCCCCATCTGTCTGTCTCCATCTGTTGTTTCTTGTCTTATGCTTGGTCCCTGCTCCAAAGATCTTACAATCTATCTTTTTATTCTGTGTCTGCATAGTGCCTAGCACAATGTGATCCTGGACCACGACCCAGGCTCCTAAGTGCTTTGGTAATACAAATAATTAATAATAAAAACAAAGTAAGTGGTCTTCAGAGTTGTGGCTTCATTTCTGGGCCGCAGGATTGTTTCCCACCCAAATTCATGTTGATGTGAATTGCAGTTAATGGCAACTGTTAGAACAAAATATTCGGATCTCCTAAAAGTATATAGTTAACCAGCAGTTTACTGACTTCTGAGAACAGTAGCCAGTGTGCACTTCTTCCCGCATATTTCATGTAAAGTACTATAGATGTGACTATTGGTCTAGCTGCTTAATTGCAAGCTGCAAGTACTCTGGGTAAAAAAAAAAAATCTTTACATATTACTGTAGTGCATAGAGGTTCCAGCCCAGGATATGTGCTAGGTGCGGTGTACACACTCTAGTGACGTCTACACTTACAGCGGCGTGTAGGATACAGACACTACACATGTAGCTACATGCTGCAGTGAAAGGCAGGCTGCATCCACACGTATCACAGCCGTGTGTAGCTACATGCAGCAATGACAGGCTCCAGCAGCGGGACATTGCTAAAAATAGCAGTGTAAACATGGGAGGCACTGCTGAGGTGTATAGAGAGCCATGTAGGGCATATGCTTTGGGGGTTGAGGCAGGTACTTGCTTTAGGAGTATAGACGGGGAGGCGCGGCTTTTTATATCTGTGCTTGCTGGGCGTGCAGTGTCAGTATTCTGCACCCTTCTATAAAGAGATGAAGGAAGTAGTATTATTCCCATTTTACAGATAGAGGACTGAGGCACCCAGAGAGTAAGTGTCTCACCCAAGATCACATAGGAAGTCTGTGGCAGAGTCAGGTTGTCTGAGTCCCATTCCAGTTCCTTAAGACCATCCTTCTCTCGTCTGTCTCCAAAGTCATTGTGTTTATGCTCATTAGCATCAGGAGATTATATAGCTCTTATCCAATGCCAGGCTTTGCGTTGTCCATCCTTTTCCTGGGATGAACCATACTGCAAAGTGAAGCTGATAATGGTCTGTTTGGGTGATGCAGCTAGAGAGCAACATGTTGTACAGTCCAGAGCCTTGAAAGTCTGCCTAAAGGGAGTTGCAGATGAAGAATTGCTTTAGTTCTTTTGGGCCCGTTTTCATAGTACAGGGGAGTGGCAAAGGGATGTGAGGCCTTTCGCATCTAGGCCACATTGTAAAATCCCAGAGTCATTATCTCATAGCTTTTTGATGGTTGCCTTTATGAAATGAGTTATGTTTCAGCCCAGCTCCGATCACATGGGTGTCTACACCTAAGAACCCCCCATCCCAACTTGTGTGAGTTGGCCCCTTAGTTGGCAGTCTTGGCAGAGAGGCCGAAGGTGTGAATGGGCTAGGGCTGCCAATTTTGATTGGATGTATTCCTGGAGGCTTCATTGCGAAGCAGCCTTTAATTAAAGATTAATCTTTAATTCCTGGAGACTCCAGGACAATCCTGAAGGGTTGGCAACCCTAGAATGGCCTTGTAGGTGTATTTCACCCTACTCCTGGAGAAGGCTTACCACTTAGCACGCTAACCTTTCACTCCCCCATTTTGGGGCAGCCAAGTGCTTTCTTTATCCCAGAATGCACTTAGCAATTTCACCCTTGAGGAACGCGTAGCACTGCTTGCAGCCCTGTACAAGCATTTTCTAATTCCAAGCAAATATCTTTTCAGCTTCTAGCTGGAAGCCTGGCAGCTTGGTGGATTTCCCTAGCCAAAGTCTTCTGGGTACTTGTGGAATGGGGGTACAGTATCAGTGGGCACAAAAATGAACTGTAGAAACAAACCTCATGACTAAAGCCTGGTTCAACCAGACCTCATAATACCATAGGGTCTGGCTTGTGGACTTTCTACCTATCTCAGGGGGAGAGATACCAGTCCAGTATCAGACAGAGCTTAGCAAGTCAGTATGTTCCTGCAGAGTTTCTGAGGTCTGCCAGAGGAGTGCTGCGAGGCTTAAAAGCTACCTGGAGAGCTGTTGGATGGGTCCTCTTCAAACCCTAACGCTTCCAGTACCTCCTATGCACTGCAGGGCTTTACCCCAAGTCAGGGAGGCAGGTTAAGAAATTCCATAGGATTGCAGAAGTAGCTGGTGGCAGGGACAGCCTGCAGAATGTAGGAGCTCTGTGTCCACTGATCAGTGATGAGTAGGGAAGTAAAGTGCGACATGCCTGAATGTGAAATGACGGGATGTGGCTCAGAGCTGTCACCATGCGGAGCTGACAACATTTTGTATTGTCAGGATCTTGAGACTTCAGCCTCTGTACTTCCCGCCTGAGCTCCATGTTTAGGTTTTTTGCCTGATGCCCTAATTCACCAGAACCTGGGCATGTTTAAACTTTAAAAATCTTTGGATGCGTCTGACTATTGATATTCAAGGGGGGAAATGAATGAGCTGATCGTATTTCAGTCCCTGAAGCGATGCCTCTTCCATTTTGTTTCATCTACTTCAGGAAGAAAAAGGGGTTTTGTGTATTTGAACCCACAGAGGACTCAGTCCTGCCGTCCTATCCCAGGCAGAAATTTTATTCATTTCAGTGTTGGGTTTGAGTAAGAGCTACAGGGTTGGACCCTAAGCGACCTTTACCTATGAGCTGTGTTGAGTCTTTCAGAACTATTGGTTTCGACACTATCTTCTACTATGGCTTTGGGGTATATACCTGGAGTTTTGGTGCTAGACTTTCAACACTGGCCTTTAAGATTGTGGCTGAGTGTTACTGAAGTGTGGAAGTTGCATGCACATTTAATTGTTAATGAAAAGCTTGGGAGCAGAATTTCAGACGTTGGTTTTGAAACTGTGGCCATGTATCATAATCAGGGGTATAACTTGTCTGTCCTGTGGCTGTAAAAATATAGTTATTTGGAGATGGCAAATATAAAAAATTAAAAATGATAGAACAAGCACATTGTCACTTTGGTTTCTGTGCTATGTAAAGCGTCAGGGGCACGTGAATGATGGAGGAGACTTCTGTTTCTGTGAAAGCCGGAATCAATTATTTATTAATCTTCACCAGAAGGTAACATCCTAGGAGCGGAAATGAATTTTCTTAGCTGGGGAGGAGGAAGGGAAAGTGAACAGAAATATGAGTCTTTTTATCACTGCGTTGGAGCGGATAATTAGGCAATTACAGTTATTACAATTATTAAAAGTGGACAAAGCAGGAAGCCCAGAGGAATTACTTTCCAGAATTCTGAAAGGAGAAGCAAGGAAAGCCGGAAAAAGCCTTTAGCAAAGCGATTTGGCGGTTCACGTGGATGGAGTTAATACTGGAGGTCTGGGGTATAGCCAATGTACTGCAGCTCAGATTTGGGATAACAGAGAGGAGGGTTCATGAAACTAGGTCAGTGAATCTGAGTTCATTTGGCTGTGGAAAGTATTGGGAACAGTGAGAAACCTGATTAAGGGCCACATATGAGGATTCAGGGGAGGAAATTATAATTAATGTGCTTAGGTTATTTTTATTTTCCATGGGAGGGTCCTTCAGGCCTCTGTCTGAGCCTTACTTTACCCCACTTTAACCCTACCCTCAAGGCCGTATATTGCAGTCATCATCTTTTCTGGCAGAATGAGGCTAGATAAGACTTTTCAGACCATCATTCTCCACAGTTGGTCATAGGTTTGACTAATGTGAAGTACCCGTTTTCCAGAGCTTGTGTGCATTGCTTACCCATTCGGAGAGTTAGACCAAGGTCCTCAAAGGTATTTAGGAGCCTAACCCACTGATTTCAATGAGTTAGGCACCTAAATACTATTTAGGATCTGGGCCCTACAGATTAAGGCCCACATTCTTAGCTCCGTCAGCGTTCATGGAGTTATGTGGATTTACACCAGCTAAGAATCTCACTCCAAGAACTTTCTGAGGTCTGAGTGTTACTGATAGAGGGCACTAAAAGAGAGGACATAACTTTTGCTGGATTTCAGGAAGCCTTTTGTTTCATATCATGCAGTTCCTTACAAAGTAAGGGTATGTCTTCACTACCCGCCGGATCGGCGGGTAGTGCTCGATCTATCAGGGATCGATTTATCGCGTCTAGACAAGACGCGATAAATCGATCCCCGAACGCGCTCCCCGTCGACTCTGGAACTCCACGGCCGCGAGAGGCGGAAGCGGAGTCGACGGGGGAGTGGCAGCGGTCGACTCACCGCTGTCCTCACGGCCAGGTAAGTCGACCTACGATACACCGACATCAGCTACGCTATTCGCGTAGGTATAGACCCCCAGTGTAGACCAAGCCTAAGAGAACATAGAGCAGACAAAGGATTTGCCGAGTGAATGGGGTAGAGGACACTCTGCACCTTGCACAAGGGGGATCATTAAATTAAAAATCTGAACACAGACGGCTGTTGAAAAGGGCAGAAGGTCTGTGCTTATTTACAGTGTTTTGTTTATATCTAACCAATGGAAAGTTAAACTCATTTTAGAAAGGAAGGGAAGGTGACAGCTGTTAAGGCAGTGAGAGCTGGGTTGTCTTACTGGGGTTTATCATTAGCGGTGGGGCCCTAAAGATGATTAAAAAAACCCAAACATGTTAAAATCAATCAGCTTGATTCAGCCCCTGGGTTTGGGCAAAACGAACTCATCCGAATTTCTGCCCAAACCCAAATTCCCTCAGTTTGGGAGTGTTTCTTTTCCCACTTATACCTCTCTTTGGCTGCACAGGACAAGCAGACTGCAAATCACACTGTGATTCTATGGCAGAAATTTAGACTTTCTGGACCACACCATCCCTGGTGTAACTCAGCTAGAAGTCAAAGTAGTAGTAATAATAACTTAGAGATCAATCTATTTTAACCTGGAATGACTAATTCTTTCTGTGTGTGCATGTGTATGTGTGTGTGTGTGTGAGACACACACACACACTTCAGGGTGCAATCCAGACCAGCGAGGGGCTGTGTCATCCTTGACCTGCAACCTGGGGTGCTTCACAATGCTTTGCTGCTGTAGCTTCCAACCTGGACTCATCACAAATAGCCAAACAGCATACACTCTTAGTGTCTGTATAGCCACAACGTTAGGCCAGCAACTCTGACCCCAGCAGCACACCAGCCACTCTTGGGTTTTCAGCAGCATTGGTTACTACATGCAGGGTGACCCCAACACATTTCCAGTCCTGGATTTCCCCGCCCCCTGCAAATGTGTGTTCTGCACTGCCCAGCCCTCTCCTAGACAGTCTAGATATATTGGGTCTGTTGCCCCTCTACAGTTTTCCATTTAAATGGAGTTGCCCACACAGTTCACAACACTGGATTAGTTTTGATTAAAGAATAAAACAAGTGTATTTAACTACAAAGAGATTTTTACGTGACTACCAGTAATGAGGCATTAAAGTCAGAAATGGCTACAAGAAAAATAAAGGGAAAACATTATCTAAACGTAACAAACTAGACTTGATTCAAGGTACAGTTCTTACCACATGCTTCCAGCAACAGGGCTGACCAAATTCCAGGTCAGGAACTTCTCCCAACGTCCAGAGGCTGTTTCTTTTGTCTTAAGTGAAAAAGAGAGATGAGTAGAGAGAGAGAACTTGGTGTTTTTTGTCTTACCTTTATAGTCCAGTCTCCCTTCGAGATGCATTCCTCAAAGCAAAGCTTATTCAAATAGTAAAGAAGGCAACCTGGTGTTTGGTGGTGAAAGACATTCTATGCTGTTTCTTCTGTTTCACTTCTGTTTGCTGAAATGCAGATTTTCCTTGTCTCCTGTCTTCCCCCTCTTGCTGTCCGAGGACTTTGTTTACCATTTATATTACACACGTTACTTTGTTTAAGACCTGATTGACCAATCCTGCCTAATTGATGCTAGTGGGTTTGAACATATGTTACCAACATCATTTAGAGGGAATTCATAACTTTAGGTATAATTTTGCTACACACATTTCATCATATTATTGTCTAGTGAGTTATTAGCTTTCAAATGATACCTCACAAGGGATATTTTGTACAAAAGTTATTACAGTAGTGTGTCAGGTGTGAATACAGGGGTGCATTCGGTCACTGTGTGTGTGAACTATATTTACCCACTTTCATTCTTACAGTTGGTATTTATAGCCACGCAACATGCCCTATTGAGATGCATGTACTTCAAAAAGAGAAAAAAGTGGGGAACTGTTCCACATTTCACTTCCCCGAATTCTCAGGGCCTCCCAGAGATTGAAGATGGTATGACCCAGAGTATGGTGTCATATAATGTTTGAAGGGATTAGGAAGGCTAAGTAGCGGTCATCATTTGTCACTTTATGTAAGGTAAATTTTTTCCCCAAGGCCTGGGGCTCAGCTAAACAGTCCCCTCCTTTCCCTGCCCATCCCCCTTCCCGTGTAAGTTATTTTTAACAAAGTGTCTCAAAAGCACCACTCTCAAGGGCTCTCCGCTTTCATCCCAGAGCACTTAACAGGTGGTTAGATGTGATTCCTGTGGAGAGGGAGGTATTTGGCATGTGCTTTGTTTGGTAGTGTTGGGGGAGCAAAATGGTTGCAAGAATTTCCAGCTAAGTATAGCCCACTATGAGCCTGATGCTCCTTTTACATACCCCACCCTGAACCAGGAGCAGTCACTGGGGTAGAGCCAGCGAAAGCGAGAGGCGAATCGGGACCTGTGGGTAGAATTGAGAAATGGTGCATCCTTTTATATAGTACAAAAGCATCTGCCACTGTTAAATCCCTGTACACTCAGTTGGAGACTGATCCAAACAATCCATTGAGATGAATAGAAAAACTTACGTTAACTTCAGTGGGCTTTGGATCAGGCATTAGACACTCTAAGCCCGACTGACACCTGTTCCACTGACGTCTAACTGGGATGCCTGCACAGCATGGAACTGGAACTTAGCCTTTCTTCTGGCTCCTGGGTTTGCAAATTACACCTACTTAGACACAGGAGTTGAGCCAGTGTAATTACAACCAAGGGAGTGTGTAAGAGGAGCTAACATCGTCACTTCTGAATATGGGCCGTTATCTTTAAAACATCCATTCTAGAAAGGGAGAATGGACAGTACTGCCTCAGTTCGCTGGTATAGAATTAATTGCCTCACTTTGGACACACAACAGAATTTAAAACGGACCCTGATTGATTAAGCAGGATCATGTCAGTAGTCCTGAATCATTAGCACTAATGAATGGTGCAGGGTACCAGCTGCAGTATGTACTCTGGCTTAGGAAGAAAGGTGATAGAGCTGTAGTTCAGATGGTCTGCAAATGTGGTCAGTAGTTCAAACATCTTTTTTTTTTTTTGTACAGAGCTTTCAGTATTGGCACCTTCCATTGAATAATTCATGTGGGATGTACGTTGCCAGAGAGTCTCTTCAAAAACTAAGTCAGAGGTAGCTTCCAAAGCTCCTTTTCTCTTCTGCGTTGTAAATCATATCTAATCTCTCCTGTCTATAAAGAAAGGCGATCAACATATCCTTGACTTTAGATCAATGCCGTTTTTATCACAGCTAAGTCTGTTTCAGTGGATTTAGCCAAGGTTCTTATCTTTCCCAAAGCTTGTTACATTTTTATTAGAATCAACAGAACAAGACTTTCAATCTGAAGTACTTGTCTGGCCCACATCTCCATAGTATCTGAGCACTTCACAATTCATAATGTATTTACCCTCACAGCATCCCTGTGAAGTAGAGTATTGCTATTATCCCCATTGTACAGATGGGAAACCAAGGCCCAGAGAGATTAAATGACGTGCCCAAGGTCACACAGGAAGGCTGTTGTGGAACAGGGGATCCAACCCAGGTCTCCCAAGTCCTAGGCTAATGCCCTAACCACTGGACGACCATCTGTGTGTACCTTGTAAGCAGTGGACAAAAGCATCTGCAAATATTTGTTTGAATGTGCAAACAAATTTTGATTCAGTGTTGTTCGTGATACTTCATGTGCTCGTTGGGTCAAGTTCACCCATGCAGCAGGCCAGCACAAGATTAATGTGCTGCCATGTCCCACTTATCCCTTCAAAATAGGCCTTGAAAGTGGAATTTTAGTGGTGTCTAGGTCTTGAACATGGGGAAATTTCACTTTCTGCCTATTTTCAAGTGCCCTGACTTTACTAGCACGAATACCGGTGGGATGTGAATGATTAGCTCGAATGAGCAAATATTTGTGAAAAACCAGTTTTGAAATTCTCACTGTGTTGAGCAGACATAAGTTACACACAGTTCTGCTCCCTGGTTGGATGGCTTGCCATATATATATATATTGGATGGCTTGCCAATTCTGCTCCCTCATTGGATGGCTTGCCATTACTAACCCACACTGCTCAAATGGTGACTATTACATTCACACGTGCAAGTCAAAATCCATACTTTCTTGGGTAGTTACCTTAGTTACACATAAGTTACATATGTTATTTAAATGACAGTTGCATAACATACATTATATAAATTACTGTGAAAATTATAGATTATGCCTGGAATTTTCAACAAATCTTAGTGCTGGCCTAACTCTACTCCCACTGAAGTCAGCGGTTCAGACTCCCCATTGAGTTTGGCCAACATTGTGAGCTTCTGAGAATCCCTCACTTGCATGTTTAGTTCTAGGATGCTCAGTTTGAGCAACCTAAAGACAAAGAATTATTCAGTGCAGAAATTTGTAAATGCAATCCATCGAAATGTTGCAATCTGTTCAGACATTTTGTGAGCAGGAATAAGACAAAACCAGTTTAATAAATTGTCAGAAATTATTTGCTAATCTCTAAAAGATTAAAATGACAGTCACTAGTGTTCTAAAGGTAGATTTCATTTTCATGAAGATATTATCTTTACGGTTTCCCTTTCAAGATCAGGGCAGAATACTAATATTTTATGAATAATTATGTATAATAGAGGCTATATTCACATATATAATCAATGGTAGCTAAACAAACTGCACCTGCTGTAAGAACAGTTTATCCAGTTATCAGTCCCATATTGGTATATTCAAAATAATTGGACAATACATGCTTTTTAAAATCACAGCAGTTCTGTCATTTTCCCCTTTAGTGCTAAAATTAGTTTTATATATTGGATCACAATAAAATCAATACTTTGTAATTCACTATAATCCACAAGTTAATGAGAGAGGAAATGACTTTGAAAATCCCAGTCAGTGAAAGGGCAAGGATAACAAGTGTTATTAATGTAATAGCAAATAAACTGTCCTAGGGCATCTCCATATGTTCACGTGCTGTTCAGTTCAAAAACTGTGCACACCGGTGGACTTCATGGTCTCCAGAGTCTGAAGTCAGCTCATCTACATGGGACTGTAGAGGCCTTTTGCTGGGCCACTTTATTATTTATTAGTAACTTGAGCACACACTTAAATACATTGCTGAACTGGGGCCTGTTTTAGCAACAGATGGTCAGTGCATAAGGGAAATAGTGGTCCATGTCTCAATGTACGTGTGTCCTACAAGACATCTTAGTATTGTTTTGAAGAGTGAGAGAATGAAGCAAGCGTATAATATTCTAATCCCTATTTTCAAAAAATATTAAAAATACTTCCACCGGGGAGAGGATCAGCCTCCTATATAAGAATTGTTGCAAATATTCTTACATTAATTGCTGCTTTCGAGATGCTCAATTGTTGTTCTTTTACAAGGAAGTAGGTCATTCTATTCATGAGATTGCTACTGCAATGTAATTATTGTGAAAAACATAACAAATGGGTTTTGTGCTTAACTTGAATTAAGGCAAATTTAGCATAATTAAAGCTCTAACAAGCTATATTTATGTGTATATACCTACGACCTCCAGCTAAATCTTCAAAATGTGCATTGAATTTTATTTTGGACCTATAGCTATTCCAATACAAGTTTGAGAATTCATCAGACTCTTACTGCATCTAGCATAGGAAACTGGAATGGAAAAATAATAGCTTAGTTAATTAAGAAGTTCAGTTCTTTTATTACTTTATGCAACTTTTAGCAGAATTTACTTGAAGATTTGCCATATTTTTTTCAATATTTTTATTTTAAATAGAATTTTCCCATGCGATGGCATCTGTCAGATATCACCTGCTTTCTCTTTCGTTTTCTGCTCAGTGAAATATAATGAGGTGTCATGGGATTACTCCTCACAGCGGCTTGGCAGTCCACAGCCGGGCCACTCCTTCAGCAGCTAGTGGGGGGCCCAGGCCCACCCACTACTCCGGCCCTGGAACCCTACAAACAGCAGTTTCCTGCTGTGTCTTCCTTCCTGCTCATTGTCTCTATTCCCTGGGCCACTTCCCTGCAGCCTCAGTTCCTTCTGCTCCTGCCTCCAACTCCTTTGCCCTCTTCCCAGGGCCTCAAGCCTGTAAGTCCTGGCAGCCCGTCAGGAATTCTCCCTCGCTCCCCCAGTCCCTGTTAGCACCTGCCCTTCCCCAGCTGCTGGTCTCTCTGTAGCCCGCTAGGAAGCCAGCCTTCTCCCTAGGGCTCCCTGCAGCAAACTAACTCCCTCTGGTCTGCAGCTTCCTTTTATATGAGCCAATTGGGCCCGGATTGGCTGATCCAGCCGCTTCCCTAATTGGCTGTTTCCCCTGCAGCCCTTCCTTTGGCTGCCTGCCACTCAGCCTCCGTAGGCTGGTTTTAACCCTCTCAGGGCCAGTGCGGGGCACATGAGGCAATAATGTCGTATTTCTCCTTGACATGCAAGTGAAAGTTACACTTTAGTTTTACATGTAGTATCACAATGCAGGGAGTATAGAGCCATGTTTTTCTCTCTGTATTTCCCTTGCTTAACTTAATATTCAAAAGGGAATCCAATTCAAAGCAAGCACTTAAATGCTGGTGAAGACCCATGAAAGGGGCTGGAGAAGAAGGCATCTGTGGGTGTGGGTGGGTGGGTGTAAGTCAGAGTGTATCTGCTTCTGCTCCAACCCACTGGCATAAGTTAGAACAGTTCAGTTAGATCCTGTATATGCCTCTTCCTGATCTAAACAACAGTGTGACTATGTACTTGTCGATTGCCACATTTCTTCCATGGCGGCATTTCAAAGTGTGTGTGTGTGTGAGACTTTGTACACCGTATTTGTTTAGGTAGGGAAGGTGCTATGTTAACATAAGATATTATTGATTATTAAAGGGGCACTATCCAAATTGATCCAAACCTTTAAAAGTGGCTTAGGTTAGTTTAGTAATCATGACAGGCTGGATCTCATTTCTTCCCACCCAGTTTGTCTATCCCTATTTTTTATCTGACAGATTTAAAGGCCGTTCACTGCTGCCTCCATTGCTATACACTCTCACTCACCTGAGTAGGCCTCGCACAAACAATGAAAGAAAACAGAAGTTAACAATGGACGAAGCATGAATTCATATGCAGGTAAATGTTAGTAAACAAGGCTGCAGCTGCAAAGTTATTACACGTGACCCTTAATATTTCTTTATCTGCTACTTGCTGGCTATTTACAAGGCCACTTGTGAATTTCATGCTTTGTCCATTGTTAACCTCTGTTTTGTTACTTCTGTTTTCATTGTCAACGCAAGGCCTATAACCCATAACATTCTGATGCTCTAAGCCTTCTTAGATTGTCTTGTAAAAGTGCTTTCCGTGGCGCTCTTTTAATATGCCAGCAGGCAGACTCTAATACTGCAGTGAAATCTTTGAAGTGATGCCCTGTAGGGAGGTATCCTTTATAAATCAGGTATCTCTCCATAAAGGAAATGTGTCAGGTTACATTTGGGATCTAATGTAGCTTGGGGAAAGTATTACCTGAAAGAACACCCATCCATCCAAAATTATGAACAGATCTAATCTCTTCCACAGTGAAAAGTGGATCCTTGACTACTGTTTAAAACATAATCACTGTACATTGATAAAAGAACTGTTTTTCACTAGTCCACAGCCTCTTACCTATGAGAGAGACATCCACATAAAACAATGGCAGATGTCCCAAAGGCTAAACATTTTGTCTTCAACACCCTGTGGCTGAATCTAGCATTGCCAGTAGAATTAATAAATGGTGCTCCCACTGTTAATCATTTTCAGTTCTTTGCGATTATCTTGATGTTTAACTCCATAGTGCATGACACGAAGCAGGGTTTAGTTCTTTGGTATGACATGGATTATCTTAACTCTGAAACTCTCAGGTGGTGATAGCATGAACCTGCAATGCATTCGTAACTAAACCAGAAATCCCTTGGGAGGACACTCACCTTTCCAATAAAGTCCCATGACTGATCTAATGAAGCCCCAGATGGGTGTATTGCTCCACGTAGGACTGCATGCACTCCATTCCATAGGAAAGAGTGTAACAAAAGTCACAAATCCAGCTGCCATAGCAATGTATCTGCAAGGGGACAGCTCATCTAGGAGTCAGCAAACAGACCAGTTCTGGTGCAGCACCATGGAGAGCTCCTTGGATGTCCCTTAGCCACCCAGCAGTATAAGTCTGCGAAGCCTTTTGAGTCCTCTCACCAGCACACAGCATTCCCGCGGGTGCTAGTTCAGCGCCTTCAGTGGTAGCAAGAGCAGAGTGTCTAGTGTAGAATGTTCACCGGTGGCCACAGGTGTTTTAACCACCATGTCTTCTAGGCTTACTCTGAGCAATGGTAAGTAATATGGTGCTGAATGCACCAGTAGCTGGTTTCCACTCGTGCTCCCACCATTTCTGCGATCAGTAGAATTGAACTAGTGGGTACAAGGGTGGGAAACATTGGGGGAGAGGGAAGGAAACTGGAGCAGGCCCCTTCCCTAAAGGGCCACATTTTAAGAGCTGTGTGCACCAGATAGTCCCACATAACCCTGCACGACCTTCCTGTAATTGGGTAGAAACAGGGAATTGCCCCAGACTACAAGAAGGATGTGGATAAATTGGAAAGAATCCAATGGAGGGCAACAAAAATGATTAGGGGGCTGGAGCACATGACTTATGAGGAGAGGCTGAGGGAACTGGGATTGTTTAGCCTGCAGAAGAGAAGAGTGAGGGGGGATTTGATAGCTGCTTTCAACTACCTGAAAGGGGGTTCCAAAGAGGATGGATCTAGACTGTTCTCAGTGGTAGAAGATGACAGAACAAGGAGTAATGGTCTCAAGTTGCAGAGGGGGAGGTTTAGGTTGGATATTAGGAAAAACTTTTTCACTAGTAGGGTGGTGAAGCACTGGAATGGGTTACCTAGTGAGGTGGTGGAATCTCCTTCCTTAGAGGTTTTTAAGGTCAGGCTTGACAAAGCCCTGGCTGGGATGATCTAGTTGGGGTTGGTCCTGCTTTGAGCAGGGGGTTGGACTAGATGACCTCCTGAGGTCCCTTCCAACCCTGAGATTCTATGATTCTATGAATTATCTAGTTTGTACATGTACAGATGACTTGTATTTGCAAATGTGAGCAGCCGGCTCAGAAAACAGCTTCCCTTCAGTCTGATAGGTGCGTCTTTGGTGAATCCAACCTTCCCGGGGCTGAGACTTGAACTGGGGGCACCAGGGTGTGAGATCAGCAGCTCTGCCATTTCAGCCAAAGGCGAGCATCTAACTCACACAGGGCTGGCGCTACCATTAGGCGACCCTAGGGTGCCAGGATTTGGGGGGCGGCATTTCAAGCCGAAGAAGCTGCCGCCGAAGTGCTGCCGAGGACACCGGCGGCACTTTGGTGGCAGCTTCTTCGGCCGCCGGGGACCTCGGCGGCATTTCGGTGGCAGCCTCTCCCGCCACTGCCTAGGGTGGCAAAAAAGCTGGCGCCGCCCCTGAACTCATGTCACTAATGGCTGCACCCATGTCCGCTTTGCAGGTTTCTTGTCACAAGAGGGCACAGCAACCTCCATTTGTTGCCAGTGAACATGCTGGGAGCACAATTTCAATCCGGTAGGAATCTGAAGAAACTTCTCTATGGTGTCTTGAATTAAGTCAATCACAGGAGCAATGCAGTAGCCAGAGGACTGGTGCTGAGCGCTCCTCATGCATCTCCCACGTTCCCTCTACAGCAGTTGTGCTGTATTGATGGGTTCCTCAGCAGTCCCTAGAGAGGAGGGGATTTCTTTTTTTTTTTAACGGGGACCTGGAGTAGAGACTAGCTGATATGAGCATCTTAAAGGCAGAATAAAACTTGTGAACAACAGGCATAATAGACCATTCAGAGAGACTGGTTTCAACGTGTGCTTTTCAAACATGGACTCCCCTGTATTGTCAGAAGGCAGGGCCACTTTTGTTTGCCACGGGTGGCCAGAACTGTGACTTTGACTTGCCTCTGTTTTTGAATGACTCTCTTGGTTATTTATTATTACTTTTTAATAATAATAAGAATGACTTGTGTAGCACTGCAAACATGCACAACACTTTGCAAAATCTTACAGAGTAAGACACATTTCCTGCTCTGCAGAAGGGACAAATTGTGCCCTTTCTCCTTTGTGGGTGTGTGCAGAGTTGTAGGGGCTGATCAGATTTAACCAGAGCAGATGCCTGCAGACTGCCTCAGGGACTGCTTGAGGGAGCATGCTGAATAGTGCTCCTGAAACCAGCTGGTGAAAGGGGTAGTGTACATCCATTCCAGCACCAGAAGCCAGCAGATGGGCAGTGGGGACTCAGACCTGGCTTCACTCTCACCACAGTACTCAGGGGATGCTAGGTCAACATCCTGCCTTGATCATGTATAGCTGGAGTAAGAAGACCCTTGAAATGCTCTCCCATCCTAGTGCACCCACTCTGGACAAGCCAGAATGTAGCCCTATGCATAAGAGCTGTCTGTGAACCCAATGGGAAAAGGAGTTTTCAGTCTCCAAGATAAACTTACCCTTTTACAGAGAAAAGAATCCTTCTGAATGGATCCTTCTGTTCAACAGAAGTATACAGCCACACTGCCTGGAGAATCTACAGTCGACCACTCACCACCAGATTTTTCCCCTGTTGCAAACTCTATACACATGCTGGGAACTGCTGGGATGAGGGAACCAAATGTGGAACATTAATTTTTGGAGGGAGGGATAGCTCAGTGGTTTGAACATTGACCTGCTAAACCCAGGGTTGTGAATTCAGTCATTGAGGGGGCCATTTAGGGATCTGGGGCAAAAATTGAGGCTTGGCCCTGCTTTGAGCAGGGGGTTGGACTAGATGACCTCCTAAGGTCCTTTCCATCCCTGATATTCTATGATTCTTTTCTTTTTCCCTCTTGAGTCCAGTGAGGCCCAGATCATGCAAAATGATGCTAGTTCATCTCCCATCAAGCGGAATTTGTTAAAAGTTTCTTTTCTGGCTGATTTGCTGCATTCTGTCTACTTAATAACTGAGAAAATATGAAACCTAATGAAAGTGTCAAGTTTATTGTGGCTATTTGTAAACAGAATTGTTACTTATGTTATATTAACTAGATACAAATTATGAGTGCAATTCACAGATTTTTCTCTTCCTTATTTTTTTAGTGAGAAGCTGGATGGAAAAGCTAAAAGATAAGGTAGGAAGCTCTTTATTTCCCTTGATTGATTTTAAAGACAATTCAATTTGGACTTTTAGAAAAAAGAAGTCTAGACCGGTGAAGTTATTTTGGGGGAGTTCTATGGGTCACTGAGATCTGGCTGGTTAGCTTCTCTTTCCTTTCCTTCCATTTCTCTTTCCATTCCTGGCTGCTGGGAAGGCTGACATTTTTTTCCCCCTCCCTCTTTCCTTCTTGTC
Organism: Macrochelys suwanniensis; assembly: GCA_033296515.1. Taxonomy (NCBI): domain Eukaryota; kingdom Metazoa; phylum Chordata; order Testudines; family Chelydridae; genus Macrochelys; species Macrochelys suwanniensis. Next base: position 11,626,088 of record CM065781.1, on the reverse strand, counting down.
TCCCTGGAGGCCTGGGAAGGGATCGCAGTAGCGCGGCTCGGTGGGAGTAGCACTGCCCTCGGGCAGGGAGTGTGCCTGGGCCTAGTGCTGTTTGCTCTACCTGAGGGTACGTCTATACTACAGAATTAGGTCGATTTTATAGAAGTCGATATTTTAAAACCCGAATTTATGGAATCGATTGTGTGTGTCCCCACTAAAGAGCGTTAAGACCATGAGGTCGATTGACTGTGTCCACAGTAGCGGGGCTAGCATCGACTTTCGGAGCATTGCATTGCGGGTAGCTATCCCACAGTTCCCGCAGTCTCCGCCGCCCATTGGGATTCTGGGTTGCGATCCCAAAGCCTGATGGGGCAGAAAACATTGTCGCTGGTGGTTCTGGGTACATGTCATCCCTCCCTCCGTGAAAGCAATATTTTTCGCGCCTTTTTTCCGGGGTTTCCGTGTTTGCTACGGAAGCCTGCTCAGCTCACAATTACCGTACATCTCCAGCGTACGCCTGGACATTAGGTCTAGTGGGGATTCAGTCACACTATAATACGGGCAGAGGGATAGCTCAGCGTTCTGAGCATTGGCCCGCTAAACCCGGGGTTGCAAGTTCAATCCTTGAGGGGGCCATTCCGCCTGAGGCTGGTAGTCGCGGGACTACACAGCAGGAGCTCCTTGCCTTCTAGCTGCAGATGGTGCAATATGCTATAAATGGTCGTGGTCGCGGAACCACACAGCAGAAGCTCCTTTCCTTCTCGCAGCAGATTGTACAATATGATTGGTATTCGTGTGCTCCTGGCCGGTGGCCTATGGTGTGGCTGGCCGGGGGCGCTTGGACATAAATGGGAGTGACCAGAGTGACTCTGGTCATTCTCTTTTTTACGTTTTGTTTAAGGGAGATTCAGTACTGCCTGGAACACGGGCGGAGGGATAGCTCAGCGGTCTGAGCGTTGGCCCGCTAAACCCGGGGTTGCGAGTTCAATCCTTGAGGGGGCCAGGAGCTGATGATGGATATCAAGCATATTGTACCATCTGCTGCTAGAAGGGAAGGCGCCTCCTTGCTCACCGCATATTGTACCATCTGCAGCTAGAAGGAAATGAGCCTAACCCTTGCTCCCCCCTCCCTCCGTGAAAGCAACTGAGGGGGGAGCAAAAAATCCTTTTGATGGGACTCCATCATGGTCACCTCTGCTGATGAGATCTGCGCTCACCTGCAGCTCACCACGCTGGCCAAACAGGAAATGAAATTCAAAAGTTCGCGGGGCTTTTCCTGTCTACCTGGGCGGAGCATTGGAGCTCAGACTGCTGTCCAGAGCGGTCAAATGTTGCACTGTGGGATAGATCCAGGAGGCCAATACTGTCGAATTGCGTCCTCACTAGCCTACATCGATTCGGCAATATCGATTTAAGCGCTAATCCCCTCGTTGGGGGTGGAGTGGCGAGATCGATTTTAAGAGCCCTAGAAGTCGATGTTAAGGGCTTCGTCGTGTGGACGGGTGCACGGATCAATCGAAATAACGCTAATAAATTCGACCTAAACTCGTAGTGTAGACCAGGGCTAAGATTGAGATGACGTACCTCCAGGAACATGCACTTCTAAAGCACGGGGGAATGTGACTGTTCTAGGACACAATCTATGATAGTGTGTGTTCCCCTGTTCTAGTGCAGCACCCTTCCTTGGTACTGCTCACGTGCCTGTTCTAAACCCCTGTCCTTCTAACTGCTGCCCTACCTTCCTCCCCTCTCCCTTCAGGCCTGACCTCCGCTGTGAATCCCTCTCCCAGCACAGTGTAAGGGTCCATCTATACTGTGCCTATGCTGTAATTAGACACCCGCAGTTGGCCCGTGCCAGCTGACTCGAGCTCGCGAGGCTCAAGCTGTGGGCTGTTTCATTGCAGTGTAGACTGATGGGCCTGGGCTGCAGCCAGAGCTCTGGAACCCTTCCACCTCAGAGCGAGCGAGAGAGCGCATGTGAGAGAGCGAGAGAGCACACGTGCGCACAAGAGAGGGGGCGCGTGCGAGAGAGAGAGGGGGCGCACGTGAGAGAGAGAAAGGGCGCGTTTGAGAGAGAGAGCATGCACACGTGCGAGAGAGAGAGAGAGCGTGTGTGCGAGCGAGAGAGAGTACATGCATGCAAAATAGATGGAGAGGGTGTGTGCGAGAGAGAGCGCGTGCGAGAGAGAGGGTGCGCACATGAGAGAGCATGCACTTGTGTGAGAGAGAGTGTGTCTGCGAGCGAGAGAGAGCATGCACACGAGAGAGCATGCAAGGGCACATGTGTGAGACAGTGAGAGAGCGCGCGAGAGCATGCGAGAAAGCATGCGCGTGAGAGAGCGCACATGTGCGAGAGACTGCACGAGAGAGAGCGTGCTTGCGAGAGAGCATGCACACATGCAAGAGAGCACGAAAGAGTGAGAGAAAGCGAGTGTGCACACGTGCGAGAGCAAGCGAGCGTGCACATGTGCGAGAGAGAGAGAGAGAGAGCACACACCATGCGGCTGCTGCTGGCTCTACGTTCAAAGGAGCTGCAACTGCCCAGAAAAGCCAAGAGGAGGTTGTGGGGGCAACGAAAACACCAATGGAACCCAGTGTTTTGTTCACTTCCCTGGAGAGCTGTCGGTGGACTCAAGGAGGACCTGTTGCACCAACCACAGGGTGGGACTCAAACAGCTTCTCAGACATTGCCCAGGGAGAAATACAAATTTTGTAATGTTGTGAAGCTATTGCAATGTTATTTCACTGGCAACAAAGAAACGGAAACGAAAGGAGAATAAATCAGGTGGCCCCTGTGCTTTAAAACGCATTTTGTGACTCACTAAGGCTTAGAACCCCTTTTGGCAAGAACAGAACGACAGCTCTCAGGGCCTGGACCAATGATCAGAAGGTGAAAATAACACTGATCCCTGAGTCCCAGCAGTTCCACTCACCCCCACCCAGCACCACCTACCAGAGCCCATCAATAGAATGGGGGAGAAGGGATCAGGATAGTGGTTTTCCTGGAATGGCTTATGCGAGGGGATTAAGGTGAGTTTCTACCCCTCCTGTGTTGAGGTGCTTGTCTGCCTGTACTAGGGAGGAGGTCCAGAGTGGGGCTTTTAGCAAAGCATCTTCGCCTAGGACTCAGCCAGGCCACCCCAAGACACTCAAGATGCGGGGAGGGGGGAAGGGAGAAAACCATCTTCATGATGAAAACAAAGACCAAGATTGAGTGTCCTGAGTGACTGTGGCATGCACACAAACGTGTCGCCTGCTAATGCCAAAGCTACCCCAGTACATTGCACTGACTTCTCAGCGAGTGTATATCTTTCATTTTTCTCCTCCTGGCACTTCCCTCCTTCCCTCTCCAGCTTTTTCCTTTCCCTGGTGCAGACGCCTGTGCGCGTTGCCATTGCAAATTGGAATTGCTCTGTTCTTTATAATATCGCTGGAGCCTGTTGCAGGCTGGTGCCATATTTCATTACTGTGCCCCATCCCAGGCTTTACTGCTGTTGTTCCAGTGTAAAAAAAAAAAAAATCCGTTCGCATCCACATTATGGAGGGATTTGCCTCAGATTCAGACATCCCAGGGGACGGGAATTATACTGGGGCTGATTTATTTTTTTCATGCTACTTTATATTATCTAGTCACACTTTGTTCCAGTTCAAAAAAATAAACACCCCAAAATAAAATGCTAAATAAAACCACTCAGTCACCCTCTTGCGTCCTTTTTCCTCTTGAGACTCCTAGTTAGATTTAGGCTTAATCTTTTCTCTGCTCAGGACTGCATTCACCCTAGTATAGGGCAAAATTCTGGCCACCTGAACTCCTTACTGCTGCCTGTCCCAATTCTCCACCAGCCCATCTGATCTCCGAAGGGAGCGTGCCGTGGTTCTGCGAGAACGCTGCATGGAACCGCTTTGGGAGGCAGGGAGCCTGTAAATGAGCCATCCTTGCAATCCTGTCTCTGTGCTCCGTTCCGGGGCTGTGGAAATGCCACAGGGCATGGGCAGATAAGGGGTCACTAAACTGATGTCCCCTTTCCTCTTTGGTTTTTTTTGTGCGGGCTGGGGTTAGGGATCATGGGGGTGTTTTCCCCCTCTTCCAAATGTCATGAGGGGGCTTCTTTGCCCCAGTTAGCTCTATCCCACTTGCAGCCAGCGTGCAGAGTGATGCCTGTGTGGCCTCTTTAAGGTCCTATGTTGTTGACCCTTCCAACAGTTGACCCTTCCAACTGTGGAGTCAGGCAGGCCCTGCTCGTGCAGAACCTGCCAAACATCACCTTCATGGGAGCAGTCAGATTCCACCCCCAGGGCTGGGGGCAGAGGAGTGGCTACACAGCTGCACCTGAAGTGGGGTTTCCTATTGAGTATACATGCAGCACTCCACAGTGAGGGAGTAGGGACAGGATTTAGCCCATGCTGCAGGCATTTGGATACAGGACCCTGACACAATTGCATGAGGAAGCTCTAGAAAGGAGCACAGATTTGCTAGGGTCGTGGCTGGCTAGAGAATCAAGATTCAGACACAGAACAAACACAGATTTCCGGATTGGAAACAATGCTAACAGCAAGCATTTCAACCTCCCCTCGCAGTCTGCACTCAGCAAAATTCCAGGAATAGAAATGCCCATAGTGTATTAATTAGGTCACACAATTAAGGCACCTTAATTAACTCTGAAATTGAGCCATTCAACTGTATTCTTCCTAACCTCCTTTTGCAGTAACTTTAAAGCAGGCCGCTGTCTTTCCTTTTGAGTGAGGCTACATTTTCAAAGAATGCACGTGCAGTATGCGGTAATGTGCCATTAAACAAACAGTGAATGCAAACAAACAGCAAACACATTCCTCGGGCCTTGGGATACAGGGATAAAGCTGTTACTATGGGAAAAGCCATTCCTGTACCAGACAGACAAGGCGGGTGAGGTAATATCTTTTATTGGACCTTCATCCACTTTGTCTCTAATATCCTAGGACCAACACGGCTACATTCCTGTAACAGCTCTGATAGAGCCATGATATTAAGAGGGGTTTATGAGGTGGACAACTTATAAATCAGCTCTCACTAACAATTTCTTCCTCAGGGGAAAGTATGTATTTTCATTCTCCAGATTAAAATCCAAAGGTAATGCTTGCCGAATAGCTTTTTTTTCCACTTAGTGGCTTATGGAAGAAAAGCAATTATGGTTAAGAAGTATGTGTCAGATTCTTCTAGCTCAGGGGTGGGCAAATGTTTTGGTCCGAGGGCCACATCGGGCTATGCAAATTGTATGGCGGGCCATCAATGCTCATGAAATTGGTGGTTGGGGTGAGGGCTCTGGGGTGGGGCTGGGGATGAGGGGTTGGGGTTCAGGAGGGTGCTTCAGGCTGGGACTGAGGGTGTTGGGCTGGTGGGAGGGGGTCAGGGATGCAGGCTCTGAGCAGCGTTTACCTCAAGCAGTTCCCAGAAGCAGTGGCATGTGTCCCCCCCCCAACACACGGCTCCTATGCGGAGGCGTGGCCAGGTGGCTCTGTGCGCTGTCCTGTCCGCAGGCGCTGCCCCACAGCTCCCATTGGCCATGGTTTGTGGCCAATGGGAGCTGCGGTGGCGGCACTTGGGGCAGGGGCAGTGTGCGGAGCCCTCTGGCTGCCCCTATGTATAGGAGCCGGAGAGGGGACATGCTGCTGCTTCTGGGAGCAGTGCGGAGCGAGGCAAGCCCCGGACCCCACTCCCCTGCGGAAGCTCGAGGGCCGGATTAAAACATCTGGAGGGCCGTATGCAGCCCCCGGGCAGTAGTTTGCCCACCTCTATTCTAGCCTGAGACATCCTCAGCTGAATGTGTATGATTGCAAATGAGTGAGGACCAAAACTAAAATGCCCCCATTTTCAGCAGGCCTCTGAACTGTGCATGTATCCATTGTAACTGTGCATGCACAGGGGGGAGGGATAGCTCAGTGGTTTGAGCATTGGCCTGCTAAACCCAGGGTTGTAAGCTCAATCCTTGAGGGGGGATATGGGGCAAAAATTGGGGATTGGTCCTGCTTTGAGCAGGGGGTTGGACTAGATGACCTCCTAAGGTCCCTTCCAACCCTGAGATTCTATCATCTGCATGTGTCAAAACCATTTTGGACACTTACACTTGCATTTGTGTGTGCATATATGGAAGGGTAAGGACCTGGCTGACTAAGCTGTGTGTGCAATGCCAGAGCTGTTTGCACGTGCAAATTTTGGGTGCACCAAACCACAGGAGCACTAAAAATGTGGGTTAATTTTCATTTAAAACAGTAAAATGTAAAACACGCGTTTTTTAAGAAGTGTTTTTGTAAATCTAGCAGTTATTTCCAAAAGATTCATTTTTTTTTGTTACTGGCCATTTCCCAAATTATAAACTCCCAGGCAATGCAAACTGGCTTATAATCAATAGCGAATTTAAATCCGGTTATCCTAGCTGCATTTCTCACAGCGGGTGTTTTTTCTTGGCTGAGTTACAGGTTGCATCTCAGCTGGGATAACAGCATTCCCTGAGTTTTACTGTACTGCCCACTTACACTATGCGGCAGGAAATTCACGTCTCCTTACATACAGGCAGAGTCATTTGGCTTTGTGCATGGAGCCAAGCGGGAGTGGGATGGAGTTGGGCATTTACCCTCTTTCCCCAACCTGTGGGCACAGTCTGGGGCTGCAGTACAGCTCCTCTCCAGCCACTATTTCCGCGGCTGAGCTGGAATAGCCTCCCTCTGTGCAGGCAATCGTGGGCCACTGGATCAATTTAAACATAGGTCCTGTCGCCGCCCTGTTATGTCCACAGCACCTCCCTCCACATTGGCCTGTCTGAAGCCAGTACAGAGACCTCCTCCGGGGCGTGTGGCTGGGCAAAAAGTTTCAGCCAAAACATTGTACTGGTGGAACAAGCCGATTCAGGTTGACCAGAATATTATCAAATTCGTGTCGATTTCAGCGACTTATTTCAGCTGGTGAAAAATATCCAGTGTTGTTTTGGCACTTTTGATCCAAAGCAACTTTTTGTTTCAAAATGACCTTCAATTTTATTTTTAAAACAGGGTGGGGAGACTTGAAATCCAAACAAAACCCTCTAGGGGAAGCATTTTTCCTGACCTTTTGATTTGCCCTAAATTTTGAAACTGTTCAATTTTGGTTGACCTGAAATAATTCCCGCCCCCCAGAATTTCCAGCAAACTGAAAAATCCATTGTTTGCCCAGCTTTCGTAGGCAGTGCAGAGACTCCCCTGCCAATGCCGGTATGGCCCCCATCTATGTGGTGTTCTCCTTATTACGGAATGGCGAGCTTGCACTAGGACAGCCACTACACACACTCGTGTGCACTCGCATCCCCCGACATCCTTGTACAACAGCTATTCCTCCCGCACGTGCATGAGCGTGCACACGGGCACAGCCCCACCCTGGCGGATAAGTGGGACAGAAGGCCTTCGGGTGGAGGGTGACGTTAGCCCTGGCTGAGTGGGACTACAGTTTCAAAGAACGTGTTTTAAGCACACGGTAGTGCACCAGTAACCACGCACCAGGGAGTGCAAAGAAATGGCCGTGATTCCATAAGAGAACTGTAGCTCCTGTCCAATTGTTCCCTAACCTGAGCTCACGTAAACCAGGCCCCTTTATTTCTGTGCTCTGATTTAGGCACGCCTCATTTCAGGGGTGTGGCGTTCAACATGCAATGGGTCTGTTGACATGTCTGTCTAGGCACGCAATTGGTTATAGGCATATAACACAGGCTTTTTTCTCTCCTCCACACGGTCACCTGTTAACAGTGACACTGCTGTCAAATCCCGCGTTTTTCATTGTCCCTGTGCAGCCATTGGAGTCCAGCTGGTTACAGGCTGGGAGTGAGTGAAGAGTCATTCCAGCTCTAAACCCCAGCCAGCTGTAAAAAGACAAAGGGGCAAATTCACACTGACGTACGCAGATGACGCCAATGATGTCAGCGGAGTTGCAGCCCCATATGACCGTGGTGACTTTAACCCAGCGTTTTTAATGGAACTTGACCCTTTAGAAGTTTGGCAGGGATTTAAAACATGTGAGGGGGCTGATGTTGTCTGAAACTCATTTAGTCTGTCCCTAATCTTCAGATCCCACAGTGCTGAGCGCAGTACAAACACCTCAATAGGCCAGGTACCGAGCAAAGAGACTCATCTTAGGCTATAGAGCAAATTATCTTGCTTTCACTAAAAACTGATGTGGAGGGGGCGCAGATTTTCCCACATCTGCCTTCTGCAGCATTCTTACACCCTCCTCTGAAGCAGCTGGCTCTGGTTACTATTAGAGTCAGGAACTGGAGTAGATGGATCTCGGGTCAGATCCCATCTGTCAGCTCCTATGTTCTTATTCAAAAAACTGAGGCTGATAAATGTGTATATCTGAAGGCTAGACCATTTATTTTGTTGTGTCTCCTTGCATTTTAAAAGGGATAATGATACCGCTCCTATAAAGCGCGTGGAGAGCTACTGATGAAAAAACACGATATAAGAGCGAGGTGGTGTTATAAATAGTTCTCATCCCTTCCCACTTTTTTCAGGGGTGTTTGGTTATGTTTGGGAACATACTGTAAAATAAAGCATAGAAATGCACTGCAGTCTTACGCTAGTGGAAAAAGGACCTCCTTGAATTGCTTGCCTCTTTAGTATTGCTGTGATTGTCTCCTTTTCATGTAGGCGGGATACATGTCTGGGATGCTGGTTCCTGTGGGGGTTGGTATAGCTGGAGCCCTGTTTATCCTGGGAGCGCTCTACAGCATTAAGATCATGAATCGCCGAAGGAGAAACGGCTCCAGAAGGCATAAAAGAAAGGTACAGCAAATGCAAAGAAAACCCAGATCTGCTCTCCTGGCCCCTCTCCTGTTCCCATTTCTGGTTCATAAAGTAAATACAAGCGAATTGTGGAGCATCTTTGTGTGTTTGTGTTGAAATGGACCACTGCTCTAGAGTATAGTAATTATAGTGGGGGAGGGCGGGTGAAGGAATTGAAAGTTTTTGCCCATGTAATTGAATCTATGCTTTTCCTTTCCTTAGCAGAGGGAATTTAACAGCATGCAAGATCGAGTAATGCTCTTAGCAGATAGCTCTGAAGATGAATTTTGAACCTGACTGCAGAGCCGTTGTGATATCCAGTGACTTTTTCGGGGGCAAGGGGAGAGGAGGGAGCAAAAGGAAAGCGTTTGTGCTGCATCACTGCTATCAGCCACCACGTGCCACTGTGTAGTGGTTTTTACATCCTGGCAAAACAGGCATGTTGTATTCTAAATGTAATGCGCAATGATGTTTGTTTTTACACAGTAGTGAGATTACACATTCACACAGCGCACCTCATTGAAAGGCAGAATCCGTATTGTTACAGCTGGAGCTGCTACTAATGGATGATGACTTTGTTTTGATCACAGTGTAATATTTTTGTTCCAGCTGATGGTAATTAATCATAATTATTGCTGTCACCTAATTTCAGGATGGAAACCTTCACCGAGAATGACTTCTGTCCAATTAGTTAACTGTAAATGTTATGTAACCGGAGCTAGAGTTTGTCAGTGCTAAAATTAGCTGTTCTGCTTAATTAACAAATACACACTTGAACCACTTCCCTTGTCAACAGGAAGACGCCCAAGTATAGTCCAATTATAGACATAATAATAGACTCACTTGTACATTCCTTGCCCCAATTTCCCTTGTCCTTTTAAAAAATCCTCCTTTTGACTGTGTTCCATGTTTAGGGAAAACAAATGGAAATGGCAACAAAACATGATTCACAGCCTAAATATTCAGTGCAGTTTTCACCAGCATTATAACAGCACAACAAATGCCACCACACGCACATTGACAAATGCTAAGATGCTCTTTGCATGAATCTCTTAGCTTTTATTCAGTGTGCGGTTGGAATATCAAGCAGGCAAAAGAAACGGAAAAGGCAGGCTAGAGAGTTTTCCTCTTAAGGGGCTTGTCTGATTATTTGTTTGGCGTGGTTCACTTATTATGCAGAGCTCTGCCCACTTAGTGGTGCTAGAGAAATAACAATCGAGTGTCTGTCTCTTTTCACAATTGGTAACTAACTGCTATAAGCGTCACCAACACCTGTGGCCCTCTGCATCATGGAAGTTGCATAATGCCGTGGCTGCGTCCTGCCATCTGATTGATCAGGAAAGCGGGTGGCGTGTGGGATGCAGTACAGGAGGCAAAGGAAGCACAGGCTGGCAGCTCATTGCAAAAGGAGCTCTCCTCTTCTTGAGTGCTGAAGAGGGCCTCACCTGTGGCTGATAGATTTTTTTGGACCAGATTCAGATCAGTTTTAGACGTCATGCCAGCACAAGGCTGCCATGCATGTGGCTGTAGATGGTTAGGCAGTCATGGCTGGGGTACATATGGTTATAGATAGCAAAGGCCCCAGCAGTGGGGAGGGAAGTCCAGGCTGGGATACATGTGATCAAACAGGAAAGGCAGGGCTGCAGTATGTATGGTTGTGGCTGGAATGGGCTCAGATTGGGAACATGTGGTCACAAGCCAGACGTCAGCTGAGGCTGGAGTGAAGGCAGCCGCAGATTAGAAAATTGTTAGGCTGGGGTGAGTGTGGCCCTAGGTGGAAAGGCAATCAAGGCTGTAGCACATGCGGCCACAGGTGGCTGAGACGGGGGGAAAGTGGCCTTACAGGTCATTTCATCAGCAAGCGTGAGCAGCATCAACATGTGCAGTGGATCGCAAAATAACAGAGAATTAGCAAAACATGTTTCTGGAACTGAACAGGAAAGAAGGGCACTGCTGTTGAACTGGTTGGTTGGTTGTTTCAACCCAGAATACGTGCTATGTTTTGTTGTTGTTTTTTTAAAAAAAGGCCCCTTATTTCCTCTGCTCTGGCGTGCAGTGAGACGGCTGTTTCATTCTGCAGCCACATTACATGGATGCAAAAATCCTTATTCCCCAGTTGGAAATTGCCCCTCTTACAGGGAACCTCGACTAAAGCTGCTATGAGTTGAGGAGACAAGATGAGTCAAGTAAGGTCGGGCTGCTCATTTATCGAGATCGATCCCTCTAAATCTTGGAAAGAAGTACGAGAGACGTGTTTGAAGAATAGACAGGGTATGATTGAATTCTTTGTAAAGGTGAAAAGGACTGGCTAATTGCCAAGATGCGACATAGCAAAGCCCTGTAAGTTACACTGATGGCTGAGGGGATGATACAGAAGCCAGAGATACAGGGACGCCTCACGTCTGCCCTAGCGCCCTGCCCATACCCTCCACCCTGTGGGGGCCAGTAGCATTTGAGTGTGTAAATTCTATCGTTGGCATGCACAGATGATAGTGATCAAACACTGCACGGGCACATGATGGTGTGTGCAAAGCTGAGGCTTATGCTTTGAAAATCTGACTGGCTGCTGACTGTGCAGGAAACAGCTCACCCACCAACCAGTGGATACAGTGCGAACCGGAAAAATGGGATTCCTTCTCTGGGATAGTAGTAGCTCTCCTGCTGGAAATGGAAGGTCAGTGGTCTGCAGAATGTCATGCACCAATGTGATGTTTAATAACAAGCAACGGAGTTTGCTCACCCAAACCGAGGCACTTTGTGGTATCTCTTTCCCATGTTACGGTGGTTTCCCTTGAGAGTGAGAGAAGGGACCAGCAGAATTTGAAATGCGCCAATTGATTAGTCTTCCAATCTGACAACTCTGCATGGTGAGTCAGGGATTTCTCAGCAAACACATGGAAAATAGAGGTGAACTAAGGCTAAACAGAGCCAGTTCCAGCAAAATGTTGGGGTCCGCCTGGAGAGTATCTTCCTTCAAGCACTCATCTGGGACAGACATTCCCTCCCAACACCTCCAGATAGACTCTTGTCTTCCACCCCTGGGTCTTTGGTCTTCCCGCCTTGCTAGGCAGTCCCAGATCCCCTGGCAGCAATCACCTGTTTGTTCTGTTGCCGCTTGCTACTCTGCCTCTCACTGGTGCTCCGAGGTGTCTCTGTCCATGAGGTCTGGATCTCAAGGATCCTGCCTAAATCCACCCCGGAAACATATAGCAATTATTTAAATGCAGTTTAAATCCAGCGGCAGGGTTGTTTGTTCTTATAGCAAATGGTTAAAGCCTCTTTCCCTCAGAGCTAGGGATCAGTCCTAGCTCGGAGAAGCATTCCCTCTTGGAATGAATGCCCACTCTTTTCTTCTCTCTCTCAAGTTGCTTGGAGGAGGGGAGATGGTTTTGAGATGTTGCTGCATTAACGAAATGAGGAACTTTGCTGGCTAATTACCTGGTCCAGCTGAGGCTTCTGGTAATGGGGAGGTCTTTTCCTTTGGACTCTTTGAGAAGGTGGCAGGGCTTGTGGCCAGGTCTGATGGTGAAAGCGAAGCCTTCAGCAGAGTGACTTTCATCCCGGCTCAGCTTAATTAATGTCTCAGCCAGAATCACCTTTTGGCAGGCTGGGAGCAAGAGACTATACAGGCAACAGCGGGATATTTGTGGAAACTGTTCTTCCATCTTCAGGGGGGAGGTGGAAGAAGAACGTATGGGCTAAGGTCATGAACCGTTCTGTAGGAGTGAGTGTAACTGACTTAGGAGCAGCAAGGTTAGTAACTGCTCTCACTGGGCTCTTTGCCTGCGGCGATGCCCTGGAAGACAGATCTGAGCTGGTAGGGGGAAGGTGAGCTGCGGGGGGAGATGAGAGTCATAGGACTCAGGATGGCTCAGTGAGACCCAAAAGGCTGGGAATCAGCAGGGCTTTCTGCAATGACAGTCTCTGCATTGTGCTCCTGCTAGTGATTGTTCACAAGGGGTAACAACAGTGTGGGGCTCTGTGCAGTAGATTTGTAGCCTGTGTTGATTGAGCAGGACAAGAGGAAGGGTGGGGGTGGCGGGGGAGCCCGGTGCTAGGAATGTAAATAACGCTGCTGTGGCAGTACTGAAAGGAGTCCGGGGCCCCTCCGATGGGGATGTCAGCTTGCTGGATTGGAAAAGCTGCTAGTGAGCTGCTCCAGCCTTTCATTGTGCTAATAAAGTCGTAGTTTGGGAAATGCGAACGTTGTACGCTCAACCGTTTCTCTCTTTTCTCCACTGTCATTAAGTTCATAGGAAATTAAAAGGAAGGCTGTCTGTGGAAATGATGAAGCCGCATTTAAATGAAACAGCTGCATTTCTCTCTTCTTGTCTGTCATGGTGTGTTTAACAGCCAAGAACAGCTCAGTAATATCGCAGATTTTATTCACACTGCCTGTGCCAGGCACGGGTGCTAACCACAGTGCTGTAACAGCTGTGTCTGACGTAGGGTCTGATCGTTAAATGCAAATGTCTTAATGGTTAAATAGCACTTAGCCCTGGTCTAATAGCTGAAGTCAACGTATCTTAGGTCGACTTACCTCGGCATCTTCACGGCACAGGGTCGACTGCCGCCGCTCCCCCGTTGACTCCGCTTGTGCCTCTCGTAGAGGTGGAGTTCCGGCATCGACGGGAGAGCGCTCAGGGATTGATTTAGCGCGTCTAGACTAGACTAGACGCGCTAAATCGACCCCCCCAATAGATCGAGCGCTACCTGCCGATCCGGCGGGTAGTGTAGACATACCCTTAGATGCTGGAACGAGGGGTGCGTGAGGTGCTGCAGCCCCCCAGGCTTGAAGTGGTTTCCATTATATACAGAGTTTGCAGTTTGGTCCCATGGCTCTCTGCACCCCCACTATGCAAATTGCTCCAGCGCCCCTGCTTATGGGGCGACGTGAGCTGCCGCAGCAGGAAATGCCAAGCTCACTGAGATGCGCTACACTTCCTGGTCATGTTGAATGTCTGCCATTGTGGTCCATCTGGGGGGCCAGGGTGCACCCGCCTGTGGGAAGCAGCAGAGGGCCTACGACACTGTCAGGTGACGCTCAAGAGGACCCGATCCACAGCCCGGAGAAGTCGATGGAAAGACGCCCATTGACATCAGTGGGCTTTGAATGAGGCTCAGAGTTTCTGGCTAATCTCCTCCCCCGGCAGGGTGCGGGAGAGGAGGCAGGTGGCATAGCCTTCCATAGTGTTTGAAGGGAAAGCCCCAGTCCGGCAGATGCAGGGACATCCACAGAAAGGGCTGGTCCCTCCATGCTTTTGTTTCAGGCCTCCTTGACATCATGACTCCCTCAGGAACGGGGCTGTCATTAGCCAGGCATGCACTGTCCAGGCAAAACCATCCTCTCGGGCGGGCTGCAGCACAACATAACGCCAGTTCTAGCAGCACTGGTATCGACAGCTGCTTGGAGAGCCTCTCCTCTGATGAGGAGCATGCCACAGAATCCAGCCGCGACCTGGATTTTCCGATCCAGCTCCCGCTCTGCACAGACAAGTCGAGACGCCGGCCAGGCCCATTATTAGGCTGCCAGTGAAAAATCATTTTGGAATGTCTTTGGAAAGGAGGCCGGGCCTGATCCAATGTCCATTGAAGTCAATCGGAGTTGGAGCTGGCCAGGGCTGGCTCTGGCTTTTTTGCTGCCCCAGGCGCAAAAAAAACGGCTGGAGTGCTGCCGAAGGGGGGGGGGGGGGGGAAAGAGTGGAATTTCCGCCCTAAGATTGGCCTGAATGCCACCCCTTACAATGTGCCGCCCCAAGCATGTGCTTTCTAGGCTGGTGCCTAGAGCCGGCCCTGGAGCTGGCCCTCAGTACACACGCACTGTTTAACTGCATGTCCATTTAGGGCCTGATCCAAAGGCAGACAATGGAAAGACTTCAGAGGACTTTAAAATTACTTCGCAGACAGCAACCTGGGTTTCACCAGTAGCTGGACAAATCCGTTTGGAATAATCGGGATGCAGGCTGGGTGGGAGTCATGTCTTGTGGGACTAGGGTGCCCAGATAGCAAGTGTGAAAGATCAGGACAGGGGGCATAGGGTAATAGGCGCCTCTATAAGACAAAGCCCTGAATATCAGGACATCTGGTCACCGTATGTAAGAGTTGAAACCTCCCATCTCTTAAGGCTTCCTTGATTTTATTTGTACTTATGTATTAAAATAAACCACTTTTTTTTTTAAACTGCTTTTTAAAAAAATATAACACTTGTTTCTGGCCCTACATTGCAACAGTGGACTATCAGCCTCTGAAAATAGGGGTGTATCATGAAACCGTCGGCCCAGTGATAACCACAGTACAATGGTCCCTCTGCTTGGCACGAGGCAGGTAGCTTGCATCTGTTACTCAGCGGATGCCTGGTTAGGAAGTTCATGCTAGCACAAGCCACAATTTATTGTAGGCATCACAAAAGAGTTTCACTGTTTTAAAGTTTTGGTTCAAATGGGAGGAGTAGGCCTGCTTGATGTGCAGTTCTTGTAATGACAAAACGTACCTTCACTGTACAGCTGCTGATTTTAAAACGTCTATCATGCTGGATGTTCACCTTCTCTTAGATTTTTTTTTGTGTGTGGACTGCATGGCTTCCATAAAGTGCTAACAGCAGTCCCTTGTGCTTTACTGTGGATTTCTATTCCAAACAAGAACTACTGCTCATATTGTACCAATGGAATGTAGCACTTTGTTAAATTAAAATATCAGAAAATAAAAGCTGTCCATCATATCTACCTTTAATTGACTCACATCCTTGATTTATGGTTTGTCACTTTCACTGGCATTTTTATTAATATTTAAGTCATATTTTTAAGACCCAAGCTTTGCTTTGCTTTGCTTTTCTTGTCTGATGTATTTGCATGTTTTAGGGGCCTATGCAAAATTCTGTCGGGGACTGAATCGTGATATTTGTGCACTTTTCCAAGTGATCCAGAAATAAGTTCTACAAATATTTCATAAAGAAAATAGGCCTGTTATCAAGTAATGCACTGGTGCACAGAAGGCGATTAGAAGAAGAGTTTATTTTGTTCAAATGATACAGAGGAATGGAAAGCATTTGAAAGTGAAAAATGTCGACCATATTTTTCAAACGTTTACATTATTGTGTATGCAATATGCCCATTGCATGCATAGATCAAAGGCTGGAGTATACGTAAATCTTTGTATGTACGTAAAAAATGCACCTTAGTGTGTGGGTGCATTCCATGTGTTACACATGCATCTTGAGAACATGCAAAAATGGACAAGGTTGCTTAGGATCTTAAATTATAATGGCTAAAATTCACCATGTGGCACCTACATTCACCCTCTGCAGTGTTTCACTAACAATTAAATCTGGTTGAAGTTTTTCATCCTAAATATTTATTTTTTGACAAAAAATGTTTTCCCCCCCCCACCACCAAAACGGACATTTCCTTGGGGTTGTCCATTTCAATAAAAAAATGTCCCCAACCCACCAATATTTTTTTGGTTTCAGTCGCAGAAAACGGAAACATTTTCTGTTTTCATGGTTTTTGTTTTGATGAAAACCTGGAATTGTGTAGAGATTTTTTTTTTCATTTTTTGCTAAACTTCAGAGGGAGCTCCCCTCCCACCCCCTGACTCTGAATCTCCCCACAGTGCTCTAAGTACAGAGTATATCTAGGGTTGCCATGCGTCTGGTAACGTGGCTGACCTTTTGGGGTCAGAAGAACATTTTTGTATATGTGAGCAGAGTTTTAAAATCACTTCTCACTGTACTGGACCTAGGTGCTGATTGGGAGCCAGAGAACTGGAATGCAGTAAAGGGAGCTGTGTGAGTTCTTTTTTGCTTTTTGATAACCTGTGCGGGGGATCAGAAGCACAGTTTGTGACTGGTTGGGAGGTTTGACTTTCAGTGTTATCCACCAGTTTTAGGAGTATCCACTCTCCCTTTTGCAGCCTGCCCTGACCTTGGCATTTCCAGTGAGGGCTGCCCCAGGCACCACAGGTCACTCCCTCATCTGGTGTAAAATGGAGTCTTCCTTTAAAATCAATGGAACCACTCTGATTTCCACCAGCAGAGGAGCTGACCCTCTGGCTGCTCTAGGCCTGCAGTAGTTCCCACATCCTCTTACGGCAGTAGAGCTGTGCGTGTCCCAGACAAGGACAGCCTGTCGTTTGCTAACGATGTGCCCATGTGTCCCTGTGACTGTAACATAGGATGGGACGGTGTGTATGAAGACTGTTGGCCTGATCCTACACCAGTGAAGTCAATAGAGGTTTTGCCAGTGACTCCAACTGGACCAGGACTTAACTTGGCCACCCCGTGATGCGATGCATTGACAGCATGGTTGGCATGTATCTAGGGATACCTGCTGCAGTTGGATATACAGATACAAACCTATATGATTCTACTTATGCAAAATCTTTTACAAGTCCACATCAAGCCACAGGGTTTATTTTTTTAGTTTAATGCTGTTTCAGTTAAAGCTCTTCTTGGCCTAGTTCCCAGAGACTTTGCTCTCTGTCCCTCGTGCAGGGCATGTTGCTGGAACAGAAATGGGGAATCCGGAGTGAACATTAGTCCAGATTTCTAATTAAAGAAGCACAAAAGCTTCTTGGGAGAGAAATAAGCAGGCTCTGATTGCAGCCACATCTCTGGAGAAACACGCTCCCAAAGATCAGGAGGGCAGAGTCTTCAAAGGAAAACTGCAATTGACTTTTAAAATGTCAGAATCACTTCCTGTAGTTGTGAATATGTTTGAGTTTTGTTTTTAAAATACGAAATATGCTTCAATGCAAAGATGGCTAAAGAAACAGGAAGCTGCTGTCCTGTCTGCTGGAATTGATTGTGACAGAGGAAATGCTTCTTGGCATCTGAACGCAGGAGCCTTCCAGAGGCCCGTTTTGGTGAGACGAGTTATACCATTATTAATTATTTGTATCGCCTTATTTGAATTTGTTCATTTAACACTGGTGCACAACGAACAGTATGCATGCACTCTCGACACCTTTTCAAGTTAAAAGAAGCTTACCTTAAAACAGCCGTGAAAGCCTCCAGCCCATCTCGTGTATTCATCAGCTGTAGCGTGATTCGCACTTCCCGGGTCAGACTGTTGACTTCATTGGCAGGCTGCACAGGCTTCAGTGTCTGCCCGCAGGGAATTCACTGCAGGATTGGGGCCAAATTAAAATTCCAGTTGGGAAGCGGGAGGGCTAACGGTGAGAGAGTTTATCGTGTCTTATGCTAAGCAGCATTGGACCTTGCTCCGTATTTGCATGGGAAATCCCCAGGAAACCCCACAGTGTGCAAGAAACAATGGTGACTCAGTAGGTCTCACTCTTTGGAGGCAGTATTGAATTGACGCCCCAGCACAGCGTTACCTTTCAGATGAGACATAAAATTAAACGCCCGGTCACTAGGCCCAATTTTTTTCACATAGCAGCCCAAGATCCATAGGTGAACATTCCCGGGCAAGTCCATACCTGTATTTGTGTGTGAAGTTTTTCCAGCTACATTGTCAAATCAAGTGATTACAAGAACAAATAGTTTAGACATTTAACCAGCTATTTGCATGCACGGTCACCTGATTTGTGTGGGAAATGGCAGTACTATATATACAAATGTAGGAGTCCAATTGCACGTATGTGTCTGTACACCAACCTTGGCTTCTCTTTCTAAAAACATTGCCTTCAAGGTTCCATGGCACTTTCAGCAAGAAGAGGGATTTTAACCCCAGTGCCCTGGCCAGTTTCTATATCAGTTAATTGCTTTCTGCTTACATATGTTTCCCCTGCAGTTTCCAAATGGATACAGTATTCATCTTCCTGTCCTGACTTTTAAATGGTTATGCAGTGCCACTGTGCCCCATTAAACAGCTGCCATGCTTCATCACCGGGGTGTATGAAATGATCATCGTGTTTGTAAAGTGTTGTGAGAGTGAATGTAAGTGATTTTGATCTTTTCCAAGACTGTTTAAAACAGCAACGTTAAAACAAAAAAATCACATCAGCAGGATCTTTTGGGAATGACAGACTCCTTTACCTCAAACTTATTTTTAAAAGTGGTATTAGGGTCATCTTAAAATATAAAGAACTGACCAGAGGCCTGTAGAACAAATGTCTCACTGACCTCTTCTGTGGTATCTCGTGGGGACAGAGGCAGTTTCTTAAGTAGGCCGGGTATTAAACTGTCGGGGGCTTTATAGATCCGGCCACTTTGATCATGCAATTCAAGGGCTTACTTAGGACAGAGTCTAGCAGCTGGCAAATGGAGCATACAGACTAATTTGAGGAGTTCCTAGCTCAGTGAGCGGTGATCACAGCTCATTATGCCCCCCATAATCACCTCACTGCTATTTTGATCTCTCTGCTGTCTCTTCGTTGTACTCACCTGCTGTCTCCCGTTGTATACTTAGGTGTGAGTTTTTGGGGCAAGGCCTGTCTTTTTACCATGTGTTTGTACCCTGGCAAGCACATGGGTATATCTACACTGCAGCTGGAGCGAACTTCCCAGATTGGTAGACAGACTCACGCTAGCAAGGCTCGAGCTAGTGTGCTAAAATTAGTGGAGTGGACATTGCGGTTTGGGAGGTAGCTCTTGCCCTCAAGCCCACCTGATCCCCTAGACCTTGTCTACATTACCCGCCCACACCCTTATTTTTGGGCGCTAACTTGAGCAGAGCTAGCACATGTGTGTCTACTTGA
Source organism: Macrochelys suwanniensis (assembly GCA_033296515.1). Lineage (NCBI taxonomy): Eukaryota > Metazoa > Chordata > Testudines > Chelydridae > Macrochelys > Macrochelys suwanniensis. The sequence goes on along the minus strand of CM065781.1, from coordinate 11,606,669 downwards.
GCTGGGAATCACACCTTCCAGCTAAACTTACCCTAGGTGTGCACTTGTTGCTCTGATTGTCTTACCTGGACGCTGCATGCACGCACCCTAGAGTATGCAGTTTCTGCTGTACGTGTTTCTGTGAATGAATTGCTGTTCGTTTTGCAAACAAAGTTTGTGAAGTTATTCTAAAATGGTTCCAATAATATGACATCCACATTATACAATTAGAAAGAGAGGCTGAGCTGCAAAAATCAAGGGAGTGTTCCTGGCCAGCCTGGGACTATTTCAAGCGAAATGAAACTTACCAGATATTGCAGACAAAAAGACTCTAAGGATAAGCTAGAATCTCCGAGGACATTAACTATTGAAATCTTTTTCACTTGAATGTAGGAGCATGGAAAGTTAAATTGGAATATGAAAAAGGAGCCTGACATATTAACCAAGCTCCACTACACTTTAATTTTAAGGAGGCTTTTATGTAGACAATAAATTGGTAATGTGTTTTAAAAAAAGCGGTTGCAAAAATTTGACCTTCTTCATATAAATAAATATTCTGAATTAAACCGAGAGAGAGCTAACACAGCCACAATGATACATGCAAAATCTAGATCGTGAAATCAATTAACCAGATTCAGTATGTAGTTTAGCTAATTTTTGGTAGCATTTGCACTATAGCACTATGGACGAGATTTTCAAAGCAGCTCCTCGCATTAGGTCCAAGGCAGAGGGGTGCTAAATTCTTTTGGAAATCTGGCTCAAAGCATCACGTGGGCGCCACTAGGTGCTGAGCAGTTTTTGAATATTTGGCCCTTATTTAGGCGCCTAGATGTGACCGCTGAGCTCTTTTGAAAATCTGGCCCTGGGTACACAATACAAGTGCTCTGTGAATGCCTAGGCAAGCCCAGTTTTGTGAAATTCTAATTACACACACCCTGATTTTGTTCTGAAATCAGTAGGACTTCGGTGGGATCAGGATCTAGTCCTTAAATCATAGAATCAGAAATGTAGAGCTGGGTGGACCTCAGGAGGTCATCCAGTCCAGGCCTTCCAGATTAAGGCAGGACCAAGTAAACCTAGACCACCTAGACCAAACAGGTGTTTGTTCAACCTGTTTTTAAAAACTCCTGAGACAGTAATTCCACAACCCCCCTGGGTAACCTTTCCCAATACTTAGCTATCCTTAATGTTCTTCCTCGTATCTAATCTAAAATCTCCGTTGCTGAAGATTAAGCCCGTTACTACTTGTCCTACCTTCAGTGAACGGATCACAGCCTCTTCATAACACCTCTTCACATATTTGAAGATGATCAGGTCCCTTGTTCAGCTTTTTTAACCTTTCCTTATAGGTCAGGTTTTGTAAACCTTTTGCCATTTTTGTTGCTGTCCTCTGGACTCTCTCCAATTTGTCCATATCTTTTCTAAAGAGTGGCGCCCAGATTTGGACACACTACTCCAGGTGAGGCCTCATTAGAGCCATGTAGAGCAAAACAATTACCTTCGTCACTGCCCTAAACGCCGGAGGAGTAATAGGAACATGACGACGATGATCTTACATAGGACACTCCTGTTAATATTCCTGTTAAGATGGAGAACAAATATTTAATCATGGGCTCTTCGGTCTAGCAGAGAAACATCTAACACGACCCAATGACTGGACATTGAAGCTGGAAAATTCAGACTGGAAATAAGGTGTAAATTTTCAACAGTGAGGGGAATTAATCATTGGAACAATTCACCTGGGGTTGTGATGGATTCTCCATCACTGACAATTTTTAAATCAAGGATGTTTCCCTAAAAGATCTGCTCTAGGAATTATTCTGGGGAAGTTCTATGGCCTGTGTTAGACCAGACGTCCGACTAGACGATCCCAATGGTCCCCTCTGGCCTTGGAATCTATGAATATGTAGCTAGTTGCTTTCTAGACTGTATATATAGGTATGAGATAACACAATGTCTAGCCGTCCCCAGACGCAAGGTGTTTGCTCTCCCTTCCCAACATGGACTGCTGAACAGTGAAATCCTTGTCTGAAGGAATTGCTTTCTGTTAGCATTTATTTTACTAAAGCAGAATGGGAAGGTTTAAAGGCGTCTGTTCACCTGAGTGTTGTAAACTGACCACTCTCAGTGTGTTCTGTGTTGGGAGAAAACACCCCGTAAATAGTAACCGCTGAATGTATCGTTAAAAAAAAAAAGCTGGCCTGCTCTCCTGCTGCTGTTCAGTAGCAGTGTTGTGCAACAGGGTGGCCTGTGGCTAGCTCAGCCCTGTTCAGTCAGCCCCACCTGTGCTGTGATTAGCTGCAGCCCAGTGGGGCAGAATCTAGGGGGTCAGACATTGGTATGGTGAACACCTGGGCCTCATTAAACACTCTGTCAGGAGGAATCTGGGATAGGAGCCACAGCATAGGCTCCTGTGGGAAGGCCTGTAAGAAACAGGGAGGTCCCTAAGAGAAAATCTCCGAGTCCCAGGGAGGGGAGGCCGTGGAAAACCTGTCAGCCCCACAAGGGGCAGAAACTTGGCTGGCAGGAGATTTTGTTTTGCTGTTCAAACTGGACTTTGTTATCATGGAAGGGGGCTGAACGCTAAGTGTGACTTGGCCAGAGACACCCGGAAGAACCAGGTTGGCCAACGATAGGGACTGCTAGAGTGAACAAGTCCTTGCAGTGCCATATTGCGATGCCAGGGGGCACTGTGGTGGTGGTGAGTAGAACTGCCTATGGGTCGTTTGGGAGGTCCTGAGAGCAACCAGGCCAAACGAGTGAGAGCCCACCCCTCCCTTTCTGTCTGTGCACGCGCCCGCCTGATGCCTTTTTAGTTTCAGCTCTGCTGATGTCCGAGTGGCAGATATCCCCAGGCAAAGCTGATGGGCATGGTGGTGTAAGTTGGTATAACTAAGATGCCAGTGGGAGGGTGTAGCTGGAGGAAGCACTGGTGTTGCAGGCTGTAACAGAGCGAGTTTGGCCCAGTCTCTCTAATGTTCCTCAGAGTCAGAGTCCTCGAAATATCACGTCGTTTCTCTGGAGAGAAGGGGGAAGGTGCACCCCCTGTATCTTCCCGTGGAACAATGGATAATATCAGCGCCAATTGTGCTGAGAAAATGGGACTCCTGCTGTCAAAGAAAAGGCCACGGCTTTCGGCCGGCCAACGCCAATTACCTCCGGAGGGAGGATTTAAAGAAACAGTACACATATATCCACACACCTCCGCAAGGGTTGTGGCATCATGGCTCTGGTGTGCACTCCCTGGAAGTCCCCGAAGGACAAATGCTAGCCAGGGTTCTATCAGAAATCTCCATCTGCAACGTCCCCCTATCCTGGCGTTGCCGGCACACATAAGGGTGCTAAAGCCAGAGCCTTGTCTCTTAATCCCGAGGGTAATAGAGGCCTAACAATTAAATTAAGCCTTCTAGCAAAATGATTTGTGTGATCCTTGGCTGTTTGATGGTTAAGAATAACTCGCGGCGTCTTACGTTGTATAGTTATATAAGGCTAAGTGTTCCCACATGACCCTCGTATCTATGTTGTTGCTCACAAACACATGGGAGAGGTGGAGGGACCAGACCAGATGCTGGGAGTGCATATGGTCTAAGGGTTGTGTAGGTAGCCTCTCGTGTAGCATGGCAGAACCTCACTAATTTGCACGTATGACTGGGAACCTACTGGCATGTATTGCATTTTGCAGACCAGGAAGTGAGTGAAGACGTAGACTAACCTAGCCTGAGAAATGTGTGATTTGGTGCCTTATTTATCCATTCTTTTAATCAATGTGTTGTTCTTAATGCTGCACTAGGAACGGGTCCGCTGTCTAGTTGGCAAAAATAATGCGTCATTAATACTAGCGGGCCTCAGTGCCACATCTGCTATTCAAACTTTTCGGTGAGGTGGAGAGAAACTTCCCCCTTCGGTGTGGATTGGTGCGTTCTGGTATGGAATAACTAGCCTCTGGAGAGCAGTGTCTGTTCGGGACTGACACATCCCTGCTCTCGGGTTTTTCACAGCATGGGCATGTCTGGTGTAAGGAGTATTGGAAATGGTCCACTCCACTGAGTGGCACCTGGTCAAAGTCCTTTTCTCTTGAGGCAGCTGTCTGCTTGGAAGCGTACTACCAGCAGTAGCACTCCTTCAGAGAGCCCTGGGAGCAGCAGGCCTTCTCCATCTACAAATATGGCTTAATGTAACCAGTTCGGGTCTGGCTGCACTTCAAGCTGGGGGATGGAGGTAGTTCCCAGCTCGAGGAGCAGGGCCAGCGCGCCCACTAGGCCTAGGGCACCGGGAGCCAGGGGGGGCGGCTGGCCATGGCTGCCTGCCACCCTCCCGGCTCCGTGGCTGAGCCGGGAGCCAGGGGCGGGGGGGAAGGCTGCCACGGGCGGGGGGCTGAGCTGCCGGTACGTGGGGGAGGGGGAGCTGCCGCAGGGGGCGGACTGGCTGATGGGGGGGCGGTGTTAGCTGGGGGAGGGGCGCAGGGCTGGTGCAAGGAAGTTTCGCCTAGGGCGCGAAACTTCCTTGCAGTGGCCCTGTCGAGGAGATGCTCCTGTGCGAGCTCTGAGTGAGCTAGCGCACACAAAACAGTGTAGCGCTGTCAGCTTGAATGGCAGGAAGCGCTAGTTGTCCCGCGTACCTATGGGATGGAGACCATAGGTACATAGGCAGGGCGGCTAGGCCCTTCTGCGCTTCTTGTTGCTATGGCTGTGCTCAGAGCTGGCCCGGGGATGTCTCCTCGAGTTGGGAATTACACCCCCGCTAGAGCAGAGTTAAATGCCTGGGTGGCGCACACACGCTGGGTTTAGACGGATGAAACTGGGTTAGCTTGGCCCTGTAAATGTACTGAGGGAAGCGAAGCAGCTATAAACCAGGTTTAGAGAGATTGAAGTGGGTCCACATACAAAGCGGCGCTGATTTAGCTGAAGCAGTTTAAAATGGTGCCTTTACTGTGAACTGGTCCAACTCTGTGGCGAGAGGGTAATACCCTCGCATAGGCCCGGCAGTGTGGTCTAGTGGGTAGGCTGCTGCATTGGGACTCAAAAGAGCTGGGTTTTATTTCTGGCTCTACCACTGAGCTGCTGTGTGAGTTTGGTTGTTGCTTCACCTCTCTGTGCCTCATTTTCCTCTTCCCCCTCCTTGTCTTGTCCAATTTAGATGATAATCTTCTTGGGCCGGGGACCCTCTCGCATGAGGTGTATGCCCCATGTGGCACCAATGGGCCCCCAGTCTCTGCTGGGGGCCTCTCCCTGCTACTGCACGACTAACACTGTTGCTGAAACAAGCGGGACAACTTTTGCTGCAGGGATGTGTTTAAAGACATGAGCGCCCCTAATTCTCCCAGGGTGCATTGGGCTGGTGGGGCTGAGGTGGTACTAGCAGGGGCTGGTTCCTGGAGCCTTTCCACTGGCAGGTAGCCGGATGGCTTGCCTGAGCCTGTCACTGAGCAGTGAGCTCTTTTGTGCTTCTTCCTTTAAACAGGCTTGCCTGTGTCCCCCCTGCCCCCGCACCTGCTCCGAGTGAACTCCATGCAGTCTAGGCAGCTGCCTTCTTGTGGAACCTGCCCCCTTCCTGCAGTTACACAGGGAAACCAAAATGGGGTGATTTCTATAGCATTCCAGTCTGGAGGTGGAGGTCTAGCGATTAGAGCAAAGCTCTCAGACCCAGGACCCCTGGCTTCTCTTTCCTGCCTTATGGAGGAATAAAGTCAAGGTGGGACTCGCTGTGTGGTCAGAGGGAAGTCACTTAAGCCCTATTTCCTTCATGTATCCAGCAGCAAATAGATATTTCACTTACCTCGCAGGCCTGCTGAGGGGCTTAATGTAGCCTCACAAAGTGCTTTGGGAGCCTCCCACTAAAGGTGCCGCAGAAGTGAAAAGTATTCGTATTCTAAGTCCGAGTCGAAAATCGCTGCTCCTGAGAGCCCACTACGGGTCCAGCTAGCAACAGACCGTTCATGCAAGGAGAGATGTCAGAAAAAGTAATCGCTGGCTGGGTGTAGTCTCTGTGTGAGACTGGGAAAAGGTTGACTCACACTCTAAGCAGTACTTTTCAGAATCTCAGGGCAGGTCGACACGAGAGGCACTACATCGGCGCAGCCGCAGCACGTCTGGTGAAGACGCCCTGCGCCGACAGGAGAGTGCTCTCCCGTCAGCATAATTACTCCACCTCTGTGAGAGACGGGAGAACGTCTCCCACTGACATAGCGCCGGTATGGACAGTGCTGAGGTCTCTGTAACTCGTGTCGCTCAGGGAGTGTCTTTTTCGCACCCCTGAGCAATGTAAGTTAGATCGACTTAAGCAGCAGTGTAGACCTCCCCTCAGCTTGCATATTTAAACAAAAGATCTTAGAGATGTTTTCTGGAAAGCTGGCGCATCTGCTGGATGCGCTGTGAGGAATGAAGACAAAGACCAATGTGTTTTTTTCACTTGACAAGAGCAATAACGCCCCCTCAAATGCCATGGCTAGAATCTTACTGCTCTAATGAAGTGGACGTTACGCGGAAAAGAGGAGAGATCTGCTCTTGAACACTTGCTTGGGATGACTGACACAATTCAAGAAGGAGCGTTAATTTTTTGTCCAGATGTCCAGAGCCATTCCACCACGAAAACAATGTCTCTTAAATTATTGAAATCAATTCAGCTGCATTCTTATTTTGCATTGCAGGCTTATGCTGCCGTTCAAGCTAGAGCCATCCTTGCTGATAAATATTATGCTTATAAATGCCGACCAACAAACTGGTCAGGTAGGAGTTTCGCTGTCTGGGCTCCTAGGAAAGTTAAGACTAATAGTAGCTTTTGTTGTAGTGAGATTACTCTTTAAGGCCAGACTGAGGATAACTTCAAAAGTGACGGAGCTGTTCATTTCATCACTACGGACGGAGTCGTATGATGAACTTGCTCAAAAGACAGCTTTAGCAACCCCATCAAGAATGCCTCTGCTCCAGGAGTATCGTGCTCATCTAGAATCCTATGTTGCTTACAGTGCAGTATTTAGCATCACTAATGGAAAAATATATGTTGAATGCTCATTAAATAGATACTGCTCTTATTAGATTAATAGTCTGTGCTTTATCATCCTCCCACCAAGCATCTCTACAGCTTTGCCTGGGTACGGCTCTGCCTTGAGAGCTACCAACTAGCCATTCATGAGCCTGAATCAAAGCCCATATTTCAATTTGAATACTCTAGAAACCCATAGGATTTAATAGAAAATAATAACGTACCTTTAAGGTTTTTAAGCCATCTTACAGAATTCTAGTGCAGGGATATAATTTACTGTTACATTCTATAGGATGGCTCAAAAGACCCATAAAAAGGTCATCATTCCCTACTAAGTCCTGTAGGCCTCTTCCATAAGGGAAGGTAGGCAGGCAAGCAACCTACTGTGGCAGAGCTCCAACCTTGTCCCCGTGGGTCCTGGGCTTCTAGGCGGTTTATACTAGCCTCAGAGGCTCACTGTGACCCTCCGCATAGCCCTTCTCTCTCTAGGGCCAGGGTTACAGTCTCCTGAGCCCTTTTCATCATAAGCCAGCCAGGAGGTTGGTGAGAGAACTCCCACAGTCTCTGTTGTCCCTGTGGGCTTATTGTAGACCAGTTTAGCCCCCTGTTCTGCCAGAGGCCTGTCTTCTTCTCGTAGTGGCGTGTTGGGGGGAACCCAGGCCCACCCTCTACTCCGGGTTCCGGCCCAGGGACCCTAATGGTAGCAGCTGTTGGCAGCCGACCTTTCACTGTCCAAGTTGCTACCTTTCCCTGGGCCACTTCCCCACAGCTCTCCCGCTTCTTCCTTCTTCACCCTTACCTTAGGGCTCCCTTCCCAATGGCTTGGGGGTGTCTTCACTGCCCAGCCCTTCAGCAGCACTTCTCTCCCCTGGCTCTCTGGCTCTCTCCCAGCCTGACTGGAGTGAGCCCTTTTATGTGCTCAGAAGAGCCTTAATTAGCATCAGGTGTTCACATCACTTTAATGGCCTCACCTGACTCTTTTCACTACATAGAGTCCTGCTTACAGGTAGAATTCCCCTCTTGCCAGGTCCACCGGCACCCGGAGTAGAAGATTCTGTGACGTTTGTTCCTTTTATACCCCTTCAGGACAAAGAACGTGGCTCCCCCTGAGCTCAGCCACATACATCATCACCCAGCTGGGTTCTCTGGCAATCCTTGCACTGAAGGTAGAACGTTCAGGGGGAGAGTTTTAACCCTTTCCATCCTCATCAACCACTGGACAGGATTTCTGCCTTATGTACTAGGTGCCAATTACAATCATAGCATCGTAGCCTAGAAGAGACCTCAAGAGCTCATCTAGTCCAGTCCCCTGCACTCATGGCAGGACTAAGTATTATCTAGACCAGGGGTGGCCAACCTGAGCCTGAGAAGGAGCCAGAATTTACCAATGTACATTGCCAAAGAGCCACAATAATACATCAGCAGCGCCCCATCCACCCCCCCAGCACCTCCTGCCTGCCAGCAGCCCCCAACAATCAGTGCCTACTCCCCCCTTCCCCCTGCCCACCTCAATCAGCTGTTTCACATGTGCAGGAGGTTATGGGGGGGAGAGGGGAGGAGCAAGGGCATGGCAGGCTCAGGGGAAGGGGTGGGGCCTTGGGAGAAGGGGTGGAGTGGGGGCAGGGCTTGGGGCAGAGCAGGGGGTTGAGCAGTGAGCACCCCCCAGCACATTGGAAAGTTAGGATCTATAACTCCAGCCCTGGAATCAGTGCCTAAGTAAGGAGCCGCATATTAACCTCTGAAGAGCCGCATGTGGCCCCGGAGCCACAGGTTGGCCACCCCTGATCTAGACCATCCCTGACAGGTGTTTGTCTAACCTGGTCTTAAAAATCTCCAATAACAGAGATTCCACAACGTCCCTAGGCAATTTATCCCAGTGCTTAACCAGCCTGACAGTTAGGACGTTTTTCCTAACGTCCAACCTAAAGATCCCTTGCTGCAATTTAAGCCCATTGTTTCTTGTCCTATCCTCAGAGGTTAAGGAGAACAACCTTTGTAACAACCTTTTACATACTTGAAAACTGTTATCATGTCCCCACTCAGTCGTCTCTTTCCCAGACTGAACAAACCCAATTTTTTCAATCTTCCCTCATAGGTCATGTTTTCTAGACCTTTAATCATTTGTGTCGCTCTTCTGTGGACTTTCTCCAGTTTCTCCACATCTTTCCTGAAATGTGGCACCCAGAACTGGACACAATACTCCAACTGAGGCCTAATCAGTGCAGAGTAGAGCGGAAGAATTACTTCTGCATCTTGCTTACGACACTCCTGCTAATACATCCCAGAATGATGTTTACTTTTTTTTCTTTTTCTCTTTTTTTGCAATAGTGTTACAAAAATTAGGGCTAGTTGTGTGATGTGGAGCAAGACTACTCGCTCATTTGACATAGGGTGACAAAACAGGAATTGAATAGTAAGAGGCTTTGGTCAATGCTGGTCTGAGCTGGGTTCAAACCAGCCTTCTGGCGGTATAAAGTTTATTATCCCTATTCCTGTGTCCTGTGACACTCATTTCCCTTTCTAAAGGCATGAGCCGGGATTGTCAAAGGAGCCGAACTCCCATGGACCTTGTAAACTGTACAGTAGATGGAAGAAGTGAATGTCTGGCTCAGAACACCCCAACTCAGGTTGCAATAATGTTCTTCCTCTGCAGTCTCTTAAGACTCCCTTCTCATGACTAGTGCATCGAGAAGCAGGCCTCGATGAACCCATTCTGATGAGGATGCTGATGACTAGAGGTCCTACCAGTCAAAATCACCAAGACCACAAAGAGTTAATTTTACTTGCCTTTACATACATTCGCATTACAATTCACTTTAAGAAGGAAGTTGCATAACCGTTTTTTCCAGGAGGCCAAAAATTCATTTGTGGCAATCGCTAGCAATTTTTCTCCATAATATAAACCTGTCAGTGTCCAGCTCCCTGCAATGGCACAAAAAGTCTGTTACAGAAAATCTCAGCGAGTCTGAATAGTGCCTTTCAGATTCAATATCGACTCCCCAGGGTGAAGCATTTCCCTGCCGAGTCAGTCTGCCAGAAGGTTCATTTTTTTTCTCACACTAAAACAACCAAGAGATGAGATATTTTTCTGGGTTGGTTTTTTTGGCCTGATAAGAATGAAGCTTTGCTGCTTTGAGGAGAGAACAGGCTCCAGGACCCCCTCATCAGAGTATGTAAGTAAAACCAAAAACCAAAAAAGCCCTGACCTGTTGTCAAACTGAATCCGAGCTTGGCAGGACTTTCCTCTTTTCTGTACATGAGCAGGAGTCTATTTTACCACCTGCTTCTTCCTATGGATTGACTCATAACTCTGGTGTCTCTGCTGTCCATCTGTAGTGAGCACAACTGACCTGTTGCTCTGGCATCTCAGTGCAGGGGAAGTAAAGGGATCCATTGGCAAACAGATCTGCTCCGCTTCAGACTGAGATGGGTTTTGCTGGGTAGAATAGCGCCTGGGCCAACTTTTGTGCTAAAACCCAGAGCTGAATGACTGACCCTTCCAGCTCCTGAATGTGTCTGTGCCTGAGATGTGTTGCCTAGAAATCTTCTTGCAAACCATTCTAGTAGCAGTGTGGAGTCGCATCTATTGCAGAGTCCAAGATCACACAAGTACCTTGCAGGGAACAACATTTTGCCATTACAGCTTGTGAGACCTGCAGGGCTGGGAACAGAGTGGCAGAGGCCAAACAAAGGGTCCTTCAGTCCTGCCGTCTGTGGAGGTGGAGATAGTCTGCTGCAACACAGACCCAGGGTCTGGGCCACGCCCCCAAAGCTGCAGCCTTTAACTAAAAAAGGCTCAGCAGGTTACTTGTCTCCAGCACCCAGACACCCAGTTCCCAATGGGATCCAAACCCCAAATAAATCCGTTTTACCCTGTATAAAGCTTATACAAGGTAAATTTGTAAATTGTTCACCCTCTGTATCACTGATAGAGAGATATGCACAGCTGTTTGCTCCTCCAGGTATTAATCCCTTACTCTGGGTTTATTAATAAACAAAAGTGCTTTTATTAAGTATAAGAAGTAGGATTTAAGTGATTTCAAGTAATAACAGCCAGAACAAAGTAAGTCACAAAGCAAAATAAAACAAAACACACAAGTCTAAGCCTAATACATTAAGAAACTGATTACAGGTAATATCTCACCCTCAAAGGTGTTCTAATAAGCTTCTTTCACAGACTAGTCTCCTTCCTAGTCTGGGCCCAATCCTTTTCCCCGGTGCAGTGTTAGATCCAGCAGACATCTCAGGTGGTCAGCAGGGGTTTTCTCATGACTGGCTGCCCCTTTGTCCTGCTCCACCCCCTTTTATAGCTTTGGCACAAGGCAGGACTCTTATGTCCCGGGGGGGAGGGATAGCTCAGTGGTTTGAGCATTGGCCTGCTAAACCCAGGGTTGTGAGCTCAATCCTTGAGGTGGCCATTTAGGGATTTGGGGCAAAAATTGGGGATTGGTCCTGCTTTGAGCAGGGGGGTTAGACTAGATGACCTCCTAAGGTCCCTTCCAACCCTGATATTCTATGATTCTATGTCTTTCTGGGTCCCCACCCCTCCTTCTAAATGGAAAAGTACCAGATTTAAGATGGATTTCATTATCAGGTGACATGATCACATGTCACCATAAGACCCTCTATTCTTCCTGGGTTGGCCCCCACGTACGCAGGAAGGTTTGCTGGTAAATAAACCATTTACAACCAGTTGTCCTAGTCAATGGGAGCCATCAAGAGTCTAAACCACCATTAATGGCCCACACTTTGCATAATTACAATAGGACCTCAGAGTTACATTTCATATTTCTAGCTTCAGATACAAGAATGATACATGCATACAAATAGGAGGAATATATTCAGTAGGTTATCACCTTTGTTATGATACCTTACAAGAGACCTGTGGAAGTTGGTAAAGGGAATTTGGATGCAGGCCTTTATATGAGCAAGAGTCAGGCTACTCTAGCTGTAATAACGCAAGATTTGCAGAAGCAGGGCTCACGTCAAAAGCGGGTAAAAAGGCAGCAGAGTAGAGTCAGCATGACCCAACCTTAAAATAGCTATGTTTTAAGAACAAAAGTAAAAAAATACAGGAATGGGCAAAACATAATATAAACAAACTGTTAATCATTACTGTATGTAACAAAAAGTATAAATGCTTGCCTTAATTGTTTATCTTTAGAGAGACCTGCCTAGAAGGGGGAAACCCTGTGTCCTAGTGCACTCTCTCCCTCTGTGCAATTGCTTAAGTTAATAAAATGTATCTGCCTTGCTGCACCCAAAAAAAGAGTAAGAACTCTGTTTTTCTCCGACAGACCTTTTGCACAAAGCATATTCCAGTTACATGATGTTCACACTCATAAGCATATTTCCATGAAACATATGGAGTGCAATGTCACAGTGTAGTCCAGCAAGATGATGTCCTTCAATCACATTCCCTTTCAGCTAAGCCCTGAACAATACTTAGGTTAGGTCTTCACTACCCGCCAGTTCGGTGGATAGTGATCGATCTATCGGGGATCGATTTATCGTGACTCGTCTAGACGCAATAAATCAATCCCCGAACGCGCTCCCCGTCGACTCCAGAACTCCACCTCAGCGAGAGGTGGAAGCGGAGTCGACGGGGGAATGGCAGCCGTCGACTCGCCGCTGTCCTCATGGCCAGGTAAGTTGACCTACGATACGCCAACTTCAGCTACGCTGTTCACATAGTTGAAGTTGCGTATTGTAGGTCGACCTCCCCTCCTAGTGTAGACCTGGCCTTAGCACCTGCAACTCTCTTTTACTTCTGAAGCGCCGACTCTGTCATTTGCTTTACTAGAGTGTAATGGGGAGAGAGAAGCCAGGGTGAAAGCTTGGCCATGACGGAGGGAAAGGACCGCATCTTTCAAGCCTTTTGAGTTCAGTGACTTCTTTGAGATTACTCTCTCCCATCCCAGCCCCCAAGATGGCTCAAACCCCTGACTGTTAATAGGTCTCAGTTCAATCCTGACGCTGCTGAATTCAATAGCAAACCTCCCATAGTGAAGTAGGAGAAGGAGCAGAGCCAGTGTGAGTAGGCGCATTGAGGCAGTTCTCACAGTAGGTTGGCTTGGGGTATAGAGGGCTCATCACTCATTTTGTAACTGCATCTTAAATGGTGAGTAATAACGATACCCCCATACTTATTGCCACGCTGGAGGGTTGGGGACTATTGTTATTGAAATGATACCGGCACAAGATTATGAATGGGGGACTAAGCAATGGGCGCAAATGAGCTCTTAAAAAGCAAAGTTCTGTCTTTCCTGCAGATTCCTTTAATCATAAAGATTGAGGTGCAGCCAGGGAAACCCGGGGAATGCAGTGAATAATCTCATTATCAAGGACACTTGTTGCCTACACCTGGCTAAGGACAAGGGCCTCCTTTCTGTCCGCAGGGATTTCGAATGAAGCTGAAATTCCCATGGTGGATCTGTGTGTTCTCTTATTTGTGCACCAGTAGCGCTGATGGCAGTCAGCAGCTATTTTGCATAGCTTTGGAAATATCATCTTTGAGTTGTCTGACAACAGAGAGCCCAGCTGAGACCGTTCACGTGGTTTCTGTGTGTCCCGCAGAAATAGGATCTGTTACTTTATTTGATGGGTCAAAGAATAGTGGGGTTTAACAGGGAGTCTGGAGGGTGTTTCCTGCTATATCACGGGAGGTCCACTGTGGGCAATGACACCCTTTTGGCAAAGGCACTGGCCATGGGGGCCCTTCCTTGTCCATGTGGGAGCATGCACTATCGCACAAAGCAGCCCAAAGGCCATCTTAGCCATGTACAGTGGCTCCAGTACCACCCCCAGCCTAAGGCTGGTGGGAAAGGAGCTGTGGCCATGGTAGGTCAGGGCCCTGGTATAAAGTGGCCACATGGTAGTGGAGAATCTAGCCTGGCAACTTATGGTGTCAGCATAGCTCCTGAGATGAAGGATCTGATGGTGACCTTGGTTTCACACAGACAGAGGCTCCCCTCCTCACCGTCATCTCCCTCTCAAGGGAAGGGCAGCCCCACCTCCGCAGTGTGGCTCTGTCTCCCAAAACGAGCGCTGAACACGTTCCCAAAGTACACTGAATAGCTTCAACAGCAGGTGCAGCATTTTTGTCCTCATTTCATAGGCTCATCAAGACATAAAAGGAGAAAAGATCTGGCAGGTTCACCTACTCCAGCTGCCACCCTGCCAGAAGTTTCCTCCTGAGTGGCCACGTGTGCCCTGAAACAGCCATACTGCCATATTGGACCCCTCAGTGGAAAAAAGTGCGAAAGCCTCGTGGGGGCACAAACTCCTTTGGCATTTGCAGCTGCCTGACCAGCCCCAGACACACCAAAACTACATTGCTACAGGCAGATCAGGCAATAGTAACATCAGATACGGTGCAGCTGCTCTCTAGGTTTGTCTTCTTCTGAGCTGCCCACAACTCTCCCCAGTGCCTATATTTATTATGTATCTGATTGCTGCAGAAGGATGCTGACTGCTATACAGCATGGGCGGAGCATGCTTCAAGGCCAGCTTGCCCTTCATGGCATGTACATCAGCCCTACTTCACCAGGTATAGAAACATGCTCATTCCTCTCTGAGCCACATTGAAACGGAGGATGGAAAGATCCTGTTAGGCCATCCAGTCCAGACCCCTGCCAGTGCAGGTTCCCTACAGTGCATCGCCTACCTGGTGTTTGGTCAAGCCATGTTTCAGATTCCCCAAGTGCTGGAGCTCCAATCCTTTCCCTTGGGACGCCGTTCCACAGTCTGACATTGAGGGGCTTTTAGACTGCTCCAGCCCCACCTCGCTCCGGGAGCGGTAAAGAGAGAAGCTGATTAGCCTGAAGGGTGTTTGAAAGAGCTCTCTTGTTCTGTAAAAGAGAAACAAAAAAAGGAAAGATCCTGCCCTGGGCAGCAGTGACTGAGAGCCATACGCAGGAGTGGCAGAAACTCGCTAAAAGTGTGTGTGTGGGGGGCCCACTGGAACTGTGGCCCCTCCCCCCATTATGTCCCTCCCCCCTAAGGCCCCACCCTCCACTGCCTCTTCCTCCTGATGCCCCGCCCTCACACCACCCCTTTTCCCTGAGCCTCCACCCCAAGGCCCTGCCCCCCGCTTACTCCTCTCGGCCCCCTTCCCCCCCCCGTTGCTCTCCCTTACGACTGGTAAAAAGTGATGGAGCCATGGTCCCCTGGACTCCCTGTGAGTGCATGTGAAGCGCCGCGCAGGGGTGTCCGTGAAGGAGTACTTCCTGTGCTGTTGGTCCTTCACAGCTCTCTTCTCGGTGCAGAGAATGGCAGAGCCACGTCTCTTCCTACCACTTCTTTGAGGCTGCAATCCGTGCAGCCCCAGATACCTGGTGCTATGGATGGAAGCACTCGGGCCTGGCCGGCTGCTATGGTTGTACTTAACCAGGGGGGTCATGTTCTCCCTTCCAGAGCAGCCACAGGAGAAGGTGCTGCTGCGGGGCGGCACGCAGTAGTGGAAAGCTCAGCACCCCCACAAGAGCCCACGTGTTTTGGAAGGGAGCCTGCAGGAGTTTCTGCACGAGGTCCTTTGGGGGCATTGCTTTGGGCCGTGTCCAGGCCAGTCAGCTGTGACGTCATGTCAGCACAACTGAGCGCCACAGGTACAAGGGATGGGGCGGGATTGGAGATTTCCTTCAGCTCAGCTCTCCCCTGCACTAGGGAGAGAGGCAGAGATTTCACCTACTGCCAAAGCCAAACCCCCCTCCATAAGCCAGGGAAATTTTTCTTTCCTTCCCTCGCCCCAGCATTGTACTAGGACTTTGTCCCTCCTCTGAAACCCGTCAGGTGATAACTACAATTAAACATGAACCACAGATGCATGAGCTATTTTCTTTCCCTGGCCCCCTCTCCCCACAACTCCACTGCACACAAGTGACTTCAAAAGTCCTTGTGCATTTTTCCTGGGCACTAGGGTTAAATGATTTTATTATTAACTATTATTATTATTTATTATTTATTATCATGGATGGGGCTAAGCCCCAGAGCTTGTGAATTTGTGGATCCAGATCTTTGGTTCAGCAGCTACATAGCAAGCCCAGCTGCAAAGCCTGGCTCTGAATTTCCCCAGAGCACCACCTTGTCCAGATATGGGTCTAGGTTCGGGCCTATCTGCAGTTATTATCTTAGTTCATCAGTGTAGGGTGATAGACAAAGAGTAATGTCTAATATACACATTTTAGGCTGAGATTTCTTTTTAACTGGAATTAGTCAGCCAAATCCCTTCTGCAGCTTTGACAAACCTCAGCTCAAACTGTTTTGCAATCCCTTTATTGAAGATGACGCTATTTTTAAGAAGCAAAAAGCCAAGCATTGCTGGGGAGTTATTTCTCTAACTCTTTGCCCTCTGATGCTGCTGACCATCCTGGCCTCACTTGGAAATGCCAGGCCCATGAAGCGTGACAGATTATCTAAAGCGACGCATGCTGTGAAACAAGGCGGTAGCATGTTAACATGAAGAACAGTGTGTGCAAACTAGCTGCGTGGCAAAGTCTCTTTTTGCCATGGTGCCAAAGTGGCAATGGGCCAGAGTGCATGAGTCTTTGTTAGCAGGGAACAGCTGAGAGGGGGGAGATATAGCTCAGTGGTTTGAGCGATTGGCCTGCTAAACCCAGCGTAGTGAGTTCAATCCTTGAAGGGGGCCATTTAGGGATCTGGGGCAAAAATCTGTACAGAGGACAGTAGTTGGTCCTGCTAGTGAAGGAAGGGGACTGGCCTTGAGGAGCTTGCAAGGTCCTTCCAGTTCTATGAGATAGGCATATCTCCATATATTTATTATTATTATAAGATTTCTGTAAAGGAAGCTCAGTTTTTGTTTTCCCCTGCATTCTCGAATCTTGTTGCCTGAGTATATGAGCTAGGGGACAGTATTTTATCAAAGGTACATTTTCACCTGCAATTGCAAATGTGATGGTGTTTAATGTCAAGCGTAGTCTAAAAGATGACATTTAATCTTCTCCACTAGGTGTAATATACTTGGAAGCTAAATGACTTCTCAGCATGCAGATGTTTTACAGCCCCCAGGTAATGTGAACAAAAAATGACAGGAATGGCATGCTCTTATTCTTGTGTGTCAAACGTCTGACTCTGATGAATGACTTAGCAAGGAGATAGAGCAGAAGAGAAATCCTAGAACTTTAATACAGTTTGATGTTCTGGCTTAGTTCCCAGACTAACGATTTCAGGAGATCTGTCCATGTGAAGCCACTGGTGAGTGTGTGTTACATGTCCCCCTTTGTGTCTAAGCCACAAAGGATGTGAGTTGTTGCAGCCCCCATTGGGGAAACCTCGGCCCTTCAGTTCAAGCATCTTATGCTTTTAGCTCTGGAGGTCTCCTGTCCAATCCTATGCATGTTGGTCAAGATGGTGGATGTTACAGAAATGGAGACGGGGAGGGACTTGTCCAGGATTTGAACTGTTGGGAGGCTCAGATGCAGGAAAAGCTGCCTTTGTCCAGATGAGGTCTATAACCCACTGAGTAGTATCATGTGTTACAAAGCACTAGATAACATATACACCAATTAAGGCCTCAGTGCTACAACTAGATTTGCACCTACATCATTGACTTCAGTGGGGCTCCTTCTGAATGCACAGGTCAGTGCCGATTCTGATGGCAGGTTCAGGGCTTTCTTGTGCAGGGCTGTCTTTCTTACAAAGAGTTTGCAGAGCTAAAGAATAGAGCTAGAACTCAAATAAAGATGGTAGTCGCCGAGCAATTTAGTACGGATAAAAAGAGACAGGATGTGTTCAGGTGAGATTTGACAATACCTGTGACGCCGGTGTGATGATGGGAACTCCAGAGGTGGAGGTTTTTGTCAGCAGCAATGAAACTGCTGAAGAGACAGAAAAAAAGGCTGGTGCTAGGGAGGTAGAAATGGTGAAGCAAGTCTGTGGGCGTTGGAGGGAGAGCAATATTATAGACTCATAGACTTTAAGGTCAGAAGGGACCATTATGATCATCTAGTCTGACCTCCTGCACAATGCAGGCCACAGAATCTCACCCACCCACTCCTCTCCTGGAATAATCCTCTCACCTATGTCTCAGCTATTGAAGTCCTCAAATCATGGTTTAAAGACTTCAGGATGCAGAGAATCCTCCAGTAAGTGACCCGTTCCCCATGCTGAGTGACCCGTGCCCCATGCTGGAATATTGAAATGGGCAGGAAACAAATGAGAAACCAGAGGAGTTGTTTGATAACAGGGATAGTGTGTGATGTTTCTCTGAATATGTGAGAGGGCAGGACAAAGCATTCTACCCCTGCTGGAACCTACAAAGCTGGGTCTCCGTGAGGGCATAGAGAATAGATCAAGTTGAGAGGACAGGAAGGCATGGCTGAGGATTTCAGCTGAGGTTGTGTTGCAGTAGTGGTGTACAGGGGCATTGGTCCATAAGTAGTGATGCGTGTGTAACACCGACAGACCCCGGTCGTCGTCGGGTAGGATTGAACCTGCGGCTTCTGGAGCTTAGGGCATAAGCCTCTACTGCATGAGCTAAAAGCCATATGGCCCTTAGCTAAGGCTGTAGCAGACTCATTAATCTCTAAGTGTTCTTGGTGCCACTAGATGGGACAGAGCACCCCACCCTGGAGGTTTGTGGGTTACATGTGGATCAGTGCAGGGAGCTGGACTAGATGACCTCTTGTGGGCCTTCCAGTCCCATGTTGGTGATTCTAAGATTTGGAGATGTGGGAGAAGAAGGAAAGAGTGGGACAAGGATGATACCAAAGTTGTGGACCATGGAGGCAAATAGCTTGGCTGTCTTTCTAAGAGATATGCTGTAGCTCAAACAGATGAATCCCATGCACTGCTACAGACTAGGGACCAAATGGCTGGGCAGCAGTTCTGCAGAAAAGGACCTAGGGGTTACGGTGGACGAAAAGCTGAATATGAGTCAACAGTGTGCCCTTGTTGCCAAGAAGGCTAACGGCATTTTGGGCTGTATAAGTAGGGGCATTTCCAGCAGATGGAGGGACGTGATTATTCCCCTCTATTCGGCACTGGTGAGGCCTCATTTGGAGTACTGTGTCCAGTTTTGGGCCCCACGCTACAAGAAGGATGTGGATAAATTGGAAAGAGTCCAACGGAGGGCAACAAAAATGATTAGGGGGCTGGAGCACATGACTTATGAGGAGAGGCTGAGGGAACTGGGATTGTTTAGCCTGCAGAAGAGAAGAGTGAGCGGGGATTTGATAGCTGCTTTCAACTACCTAAAAGGGGGTTCCAAAGAGGATGGATCTAGACTGTTCTCAGTGGTAGAAGATAACAGAACAAGGAGTAATGGTCTCAAGTTGCAGAGGTGGAGGTTTAGGTTGGATATTAGGAAAAACTTTTTCACTAGTAGGGTGGTGAAGCACTGGAATGGGTTACCTAGGGAGGTGGTGGAATCTCCTTCCTTAGAGGTTTTTAAGGTCAGGCTTGACAAAGCCCTGGCTGGGATGATCTAGTTGGGGTTGGTCCTGCTTTGAGCAGGGGGTTGGACTAGATGACCTCCTGAGGTCCCTTCCAACCCTGAGATTCTATGATTCTATGACGTTCTGGGCATGATGCAGGAATCATTGGGTGAAATTCTATGGCCTTTGTTAAGTAGCAGATCAGACTCCAGGATCACAAAGGGGACTTTTCTGTATAACTCTGTGACATTGGGAGTCTAAGCTGGGAGCAATGGAAGTGATGGAACTGTTTGAGAATGCTCCTCTTTCCTAAGTGGAACGTTTTAGTAAGTTGAGACAAAGCCACAATTGTATTAGGTGAGAACTGCAGAAAGGGAGGGGCCATACAAATGTCTAAATGTAATAGAAAAAGTTGCTATGGGGCAAGGGGGAGGGATAGCTCAGTGGTTTGAGCATTGGCCTGTTAAACCCAGGGTTGTGAGTTCAATCCTTGAAGGGGCCGTTTAGGGATACGGGGCAAAAATTGGGGATTGGTCCTGCTTTGAGCAGGGGGTTGGACTAGATGACCTCCTGAGGTCCCTTCCAACCCTGATATTCTATGATTCTAAGGGGGAAGTTGCCCCCCACAAGAGCTTGATTTGCCCCTCTTCCCAGACTTTTGCTCCACTGTATCGGTATCATCTGTATGCTCCACTTTTTCCTCCCCGCAAATCTTTGCAGGTTATAATATAATTCCATGTGTTCTATATGCTCACACAATTTTGTTCCCCTCACCCCGCAATTTTTTCTGAAATGACACCCCTGCTCCTGTTCTGCCCATGCCTCACCCCCAGAATGCCCTGCCACGCCCTGTCCTTCCCCTTTACCAGGTAGGGCAGCTTGCACGGGAACCCACAGAGTAACCTCTACCATCCCTCTGCACCCAGAGAAGGGGAATTCCTCGTGGGATGCCACCATTCGCTTCAAGGCAGCTTTTCCCCTGAGCAAGCTGGGAAATCTGCCCCCCATGCATGGGTAGCACGTGACTCCTCCATTTGGGGAGGCTGGGTATGATATTGTGTGGCTTATCAATTGTTGCAGCTGCTTCCATTTTACAGAGCCAAGGTTTTAAAGAACGGGTGCCTGAAGTAAGTCTCCTGAATCCATATCAAACCAACTGACTTCAGTAAGAGCTGGTGAGTGATCTGGACTTTTGATGATCAGGGCACGTTTTCTTGTCTTTCCCTTTAACTTGCTCCTGCTCAGGGGGGCTGCGGAAGACAAGAAGTGTTTCCTAAGTCAACTCTTTTCAGTGTGATTAAAAAGAAGAAAATTGAGCGTCCCTCCCCCAAGCGGATTATTGTAAAAGCAATTTTCGCCAAGTCAGCATTGGATCGTTATAATTTACTTATTTATTCAGGGCACATGATGCCTCAAACTTTTTAATATGTTTTTTAAAAGGCAGTGGAAGAACTTGGCCCAGAGCTAATGGTATTATAGCTGACTAAGGAGGGTGGATGGCAGAGTGTGGCTCTTCATTCCATTTCTGAAAGAGGTGTCATAGAGGTGGAGAACTGGCATCTTCTACATGAAAAGCATTTGGGATCAGATAGAAGGCCAGAGCCTCAGCGGGTCTCATCAATGTAACTCAATTGAGCCCAACGGAAAGGAAGATGGTTTAGTAGCTAGGACACTGGACTAGAACTCTACTGTGTTTAAGTCTCACGTCAGCTGCAGACTTCCTTAGTCAAGCTAGTTGGTCTACTCTGTGCCTCAGCTGTCCCTGTGCCTCAGACGTCTGTAAAATGGGGCTAACATCTCTCAGGGGTGTTCTGAGTGTTAAACATCACTCAGGGGTGGTATGGGGCGGTGCAGGGGCGGGGCCTTGGGAGGGTTGTCCAGCGCAGGATGGGTAGGGCCACAGGTCAGGCACCTGTGGCCCCCTCGCTTTTAGGGCACTTCCGCCGCTCCTGCTGAGCCCCCTCTGAGACTCGGCACCATGGATTTTCTTTTGCCGTGTCAACATACCCCAAGGGCGCTACGAGAATAGTGTAGCTGAAGTCGACGTTTCCTAGATTGAACTAAATTTACTTACTGGGGGTCCACGCGGCGCAGGCAGGCTCCCCTGTCGACAGCGCTTCCTCCTCTCGGCGAGCAGTCGACGGGGGAGCGCTTCTGGGATCGATTTATTGCGTCCAGATGAGATGCGATAAATCGATCCCAGAAGATCGATCTCTACCCGCCGAATTGGGCGGGTAGTGTGGACCTACCCCAAGTTTCCTCTTGTGCATAACAGAAATTCTGTCTCTCTGCTTTGGTTCAGCTCTCCACCATGTCACTGAACAGAGCAACACTTTACAAGTGAAAGAGAACATACCAATGAAGCGGTACAGAGGCTTTGCAATGGAATGGCAAACTCCGCCTGTCGCTGAGCTGCGAGGAGGTGGCTTTTCTCTTCCTGGGACGGCCGTGACTGATTTAATGGGTGCTCTCAGTGTCAGTTTGGACACATTGTGTTTTAACCTGCCTTCTAACACTAGCTTGCAAATGCCACATATTTCTACAATTACATTAGGGCCAGATACTGCCCCCTTTGCTGACATTGAGAGGTACGTTACTCTGTGAGTCGTCCTAGTATATTCAGCTAGGCTAGTCATGCAGTAAGGCTCTACCAATGTGAATAAATAGCAGAATCTGGCTCTTATTTGAGGATCTCCTTTAGAACATAAGAACGGCCACACTGGGTCAGACTATCTAGCCCAGTATCCTGCCTCTGACAGTTGCCAATGCCAGGTGCTTCAGAGGGAATGAACAGAAAAGGCAGTCATGGAGTGATCCATCCGCTGTCGTTCACTCCCAGCTCCTGGCAAACAGAGGCTAGCGATACTGAGAGCATGAGGTTGCATCCCTGCCCATCCTGGCTAATAGCCATTGATGGACCTATCCTCCATGAACTTATCTAGTTCTTTTTTGAACCCTGTTACAGTTTTGGCCTGCACAACATCCTCTGGCAATGAGTTCCACCGGTTGACCATGCGTTGTGTGAAGAAATACTTCCTTTTGTTTGTTTTAAACCTGCGGCCGATTAATTTCATTAGGTGCCCCTAGCTCTTGTGTTATGTGAATTTGCCCTTCCCACACCCACGTCCAGTGTCATGGATGGTAAATGTATGTTCATATCCTGGAGAGAACAGATTCATAGATGGGTTGGTTGAATGTGAGAGTGCATGGGGAACAGCGTTACTTGCTTGCTAATGTAGTCAGTGCACGTGCCTGTAGAAAAAAGAGTTAAGCTGTCCTGTTAATTTCCAGGCAAAATAGAGGCAGTCTTTAAGCACTTCACAAACCAACCTCTTGATCTCAAGCCTGGCAAGGAGTAAATAAAACTCGGTTCCATCTTAATTACAAAACAGCAGTGGAATCAAAGCGATAATATGAGAGACGGAGCAACAGCAATGGAGAAAGAGAAGGAGAAAACCTAGAAGTGCCTCTCTCAGCCTCCCCATTACGAGTGCTAGATGCAGGAAGGATGCTGAGCTCAGTTTCCTAAGTAATTAAAAACTAAATGCAGTGCTCACAGAAACCTCTACATTGGCAGGGAGCCTGGGGACTTACTGCATTGGGTAAGGGTGGGAGAAGGGGGAAGGCGAAGCAGAATAATGGCTCGGCGAGCTTCCTGGAAAGGAGGGACAAATCACAAGTGGGTTGTCTTGTTTTGTGCGTGTGGCACCACAGCTTGTGTGACATGCTGCCTATTGGCACTCTGCATTTGTCCCTGTTCAACACCTTAACAATAGATTTCACTTAGAATAGGACTAGGTGAGCTGGCTCATTTAGGGCTAGACGGTAGCCTTGTCTTATGTGTGAGGCCCCAGCACCCTGCATGGTTCTGGATCGGGCGTGGGGCACCAGAGGCAGCAGACCTACGAAGCAGACACATAGGCTTATTCAAGGACCCAGTGGGCTGGCATGGCAGCTTTAGCACCTGTGTAGCACAGAACATTCAAAGTGCTGTTTTAGGGCTGGAAGCACATGCCAACTTCACATTTGAAAGTGAGAATATTAACCTCCTATGCATGAACCAGTCTGGCTGTATGTCGCATAGCCTGTCTCGTATGTCTATTCCAGACACGGATCTGGGGCTGTACAGACCTGCCTAATACTCACCATGCACCATTGCAAAAGGGCCTGTATTTGCCAGCCTCATACATGCTTATGCAACAGCTATAAAAGAGAAATTCATATTCACACTTTCAGGCCTACTGCAGGTGTAAATCAGGCACTTGTTTCCAGGTATAGGATGGGTGCTGTTACAGACATGGGAGTGGACAATACTGTCATCTTAACAAGCATGGTCATAGGAACATAGGCGCTGACTTTCGTCAGCGCCGGTGGGTGCTCGCGCCCCCAGCCCCACCCTGCCCCCATTCCACCCATTCCCCAAATCCCCACCCCCGCCTCCTCCCCCGGGCACACTTCATTTCCCCGCCCCCCAGGCTTGCAAGCCTGGGCGGGAGGTGGGAGGGGAAATGCAGCGTGCCCACTGGCAGCTCCCCACCAGACCCCACTTCTCCCAAGCCTGGGATGGGGCGGGGGGGCGGGGGGAGTGCCACGGCCGTGCCTCAGGGCAGGGGTATGGGGAGGAGGCGGAGCACCCAGTGGGGAGCTGCCAGTGGGTGCTCAGCACCCACCAATTTTTCCCTGTGGGTGCTCCAGCCCCAGAGCACCCATGGAGTCGGCGCCTATGCATAGGAAGTTAAAACAAGCATCAAGAAGAGGCCAAAAATTGTTTAAACACACAGCTACAACTTCCAAACTGTTCTTATAAATGGAGGTATCTTTTCTGTAAAAAAACAAACAAACAAAAAAACCAAGAAAGCCCCCTCCCAAAAAAAGAAACTGAAACTGACCATCAATTACTACAGGCAATGTCACAGTGCTGAAAGCAATTATGAGCCAAATCCGCTTGGAGAAAAAAATTAAACAGAAAAATGTGAATGATAATTGGAAACTGCTTAAGAATATTTTTCTAAATGCCCCCCAAAAGCGACAATCGTGCAGCTGAGAAAGGCTAGATCAGTTTAAAAAACCTGGCTTAGAAGGGAAGTGAAATGACTATATAAAAAAATAAAAAATACATATGTAACAGATGGAAGAAAAGAGAAATTGATAGTAATAATATAGTAGAAGCTAGGAATTGTAGAAAATTGACAAGGAAAGCAAAAGGACATGAGGAGAATTCTGTATCTAGCAAAGCTAAGGACAATAAGAAAGAGTTTTGAAGTACAATTAGGAACAAAATGGAGGGAGGGATAGCTCAGGGGTTTGAGCAGTGACCTGCTAAACCCAGCATTATGAGTTCAATCCTTGAGGGGGCCATTTAGGGATGGGGCAAAAATTGGGGATTGGTCCTGCTTTGAGCAGGGGGTTGGACTAGATGACCTTCTAAGGTCCCTTCCAACCCTGATATTCTATGAAAAGGAATTGTAACAATTATATTGGTCCATTAATAGATGGAAATGGTAGCATTGTCAATAATAATTCAGAAAATGCATAGAAGTTCTATAAATACTTATGTTCTATACTGGCAAAAAGCCAGATGTAGTCATATCATATGATGATGATGAAATACTTTTCATTTCCACAGTAACTAACGAGATGTTAAACAGCAGCTACTAAAGTTAAATATTTTAAAATGAGCAGTTCCAGATAACTTGCATTCAAGAGTTTTAAAAGAACTAGCCAAGGGGATCTCTGGACCATTAATGTTAATTTTCAAAAAGTCTTAGAATGCTGTGGAAGGTCTAGAGGACTGGAAGAAAGCTAATGTTGCCAATATGTAAAAAGGGTAAATGGGATGACCTGGGTAATTATAGGTCTGCCAGCCTGATATTGATCCCAGGCAGTTGTGGAACTCGTTGCCAGGGGATGATGTGAAGGCCAAAACTATAACTGGGTTCAAAACAGAATTAGATAAGTTCATGGAGGATAAGTCCATCAATGGCTATTAGCCAAGATAGTCAGGGATGCTTTGAATATCCCTGGTCTGTGTTTGCAAGAAGATGGGAGTGGACAACAGGGGATGGATCACTCAGTGACTGCGTTTTCTGTTCATTCCCTCTGAAGCACCTGGCATTGGCCACTGTCAGAGACAGGATACTGGGCTAGATGGTCTGACCCAGTATGGCCATTCTTACGTTCTAAAGGAGACCCTCAAATAATTAAGAGCCAGAACCTGCTTCTTATTCACATTGGTAGAGCCTTACTGCATGAGTAGTCTAGCTGAACATACTAGGACTACTCACAGAGTAACGTATGTCTCAACTTCTCTGAGTGTCCCTAAACCTCTGACTGCCAGCAGCTCAGACTGGACAACATGGGATGTATCACTTGATAATTGCCCTGTTCCGTTCATTCCCTCTCCAGCATCTGGCACTGGCTACTGTCAGAAGATAGGATACTGGTCTGACCTAGTTTGGTCATTCTTTTGTTCAAAATAATGGAATGTTGATATGGGACTCTATTAATACAGAATGAAAGGAGGGTAATATAATTAATGTAAATCAACATGAATTTATGGAAAATAGATCCTTTCAAACTAACTTGATATCTTTTTTTAATATGATTATAAGTTTGGCTGAGAAAAGTAATAGTGCTGATGTAATATAAATATGTGGCCTATGACTTGGTACTGCTCAATATTTTTATTAAGAAACTAGAACAATATAAAATCAATACAGCACACATTAAATGGATTAAAAACTGGCTAACTGATAGGTCTCAAAATGTAATTGTAAATGGGAAGTTATCATCGAGTAGATATTTCTAGTGAGGTCCTGCAGGGATCAGTTCTTGGCTCTGTGCTGTTTAGCATTTTTATCAACGATCTGGAAAGAAACATAAAATCATTACTGATTAAATTTGCAACTGACACAAAGATTGGAGGAGTGGTAAATAATGAAGAGGACAAGTCACTGATACAGAGCGATCTGAATTGCTTGGTAAGCAGGACCCAAGCAAACATGCATTTCAATATGGCCAAATATAAATGTACACATCTAGGAACAAAGAATGTAGGCTATAGGTACAGGATAGAGTCCCCCAATCCTGGGAAGCAGTGACTGTGAAAAAATCATGGTGAGGGTCATGGTGGATAGTCAACTGACAGTTTGACATGTTGCTAAAAGGGCTAAGGTGACCCTTTGATGTACAAACGGGAATATTGAGTAGGAGTGGGGAGGTTATTTTACCTCTCTATCTGCCACTGGTGTGGCTACTATTAGGATACTGTATCCAGTTCTGATGTTTACACTTCAAGATGGATCTTGAAAAATTGGAAAGGGTTCAGCAAAAAGCCACAAGCATGATTAAAGGATTGGCAAACATGCCTCACAGTGACAGATGTTTAAGGGGTGACTTGATCACAGTCTATAAATACCTCCGTGGGGAAGAGAAACCTGATCATAGAAGGCATAGGCGCTGACTTTACCTGGTGCGGGTGGGTGCTCGCACCCTCCCGCCCTTGGCCCCGCCCCAACTCTGCCCCTTCCCCACCTCCATTGCAACCCCTTCCCCAAATCCCTGGCTCCGCCTCCTCCCCCGAGCATGCCGCATTTCCCCTTCTCCCCCATCCCTCCCAGCATAGGCGCCAACTCCGTGGGTGCTCCGGGGCTGGAGCACCCGCGGGGGAAAAATTGGTGGGTGCTCTGCACCCACCAGCAGCTCCCCGCCATCCCCGGGCCCGCGCCTAGCTTACCAGAGCACCGGGCGATGTTGAGGGCCCCCCCCCCGACGCCGGGCGACGTTGTGTCGGCGTCGGGGGCGGGGCCCCGTGACATCACCCGGCATCGGGGGCGGTGCCCCGCCCCCGACGCTGGGCATCAGCACCCAGTGATGCTGACGGAAGTCAGCGTCACTGCCTCCCAGGTTTGCCACGCGGAAGCCTGGGAGGGAGGGGTGAGAAGCGGAGTGGCGGCACACTCAGGGGAGGAGGCGGAGCGGAGGTGAGCCGGGACGGGGGTGTGTGGGGAGGGCCACAGGAAGTAACCCAGGGGGGCAGAGGAACCACTCCCCACCCCAGCTCACCTCCGCTCTGCCTCCTCCCCAAGAGCGCCGCCGCTGCTCCGCTTCTCCCCCCTCCCTCCCAGGCTTGCCACGGGAAACAGCTGTTTGGCGGCAAGCCTGGGAGGGATGGAGGAGAAGCGGAGTGGCAGCGGCGCGCTCAGGGGAGGAGGAAGCACAGCGGATGTGAGCTGGGGCAGGGGGGGCGGGGCGGGGAGTTGCCAGTGGGTGCCAGTGGTGCCAGTGGCAGCCACAAATTTTTCCCCGTGGATGCTCCAGCCCCGGAGCACCCACAGAGTCAGCACCTATGATAGAAGGCTCTTCAGTCTAGAAAACCAAGGTCTAACACAGTCCAATGGCCGGAACATTGAAGCTAGACAAATTCAGACTAGAAATAAGGTGAACATTTTTAAAAGTGAGGGGAATTAACCATTGGAAAACTTAACAAGGGCTGTGGTGGATTCTTCTAGCACTGGAGATTTTTAAATCAAGATTGGATGTTTTTTTAAAAGTTCTGCTTCAGTTCAAACAGGAATTAGTTCAGGGAAGTTCTCCGGCCTGGGTTATATAGGAGGTCAGACTAGATGATCACACTGGTTCCTTCTGACTTTGAAATCTATTAAGTGTAAAAGGAAAAAAAAAGTGATTAGTCTCCCCTACATGCCCACGACCCCCTTATCTCCATTTGTACTTACTCAAATTGCATTGCATTCATTTTCCAGACATGCTGGCACAGCTCTATGGTGAAATGAATAATTCACAACGCATGCTGCCCAATTCTCAATCTGACTGATTATTGGGTCTATCTATGTGACAGATTACTGTAGAATTGCTTTAGACTGTAAAGCTGTTAAATATTCATGGATGGTCTTCATTCAATTAATCTGTGGTTCTACCTCTCCAAATTAATATCCTGAGTTGTTAAAATCCATATGCGTGCGTGTGTGTCTAAAGTAAGTACTGACTGGGTAGAAAAAACACAAGTGACTTATTTCAATGAGGAGCTTAACCAAGCAAATGTAGGGTCTTCTGGAATCAATGGAAAGAATCCCATTGTCTTTAAGTGGGGTTTGGATCAGGCTTTCCTTGCAGACTAACGGGGATCCGGGGTCTTGGTGATCTATTGATCAGGTTATCGGGTCCAGTTTATGAATTTTAAACTGTAATATTTTATGCACAGAGCCCCAGTGGCTCCTTGGTGGTGAAGATACTATTTACATTAATTATTGAAGAACTACTCTACTTAAGGATTTCAGCTGAACTGTGCTCTAAGGAATATTTCCAGGCTTGACATTACAAACCTGTTTCATTAGGGGTAAGTAGGATCCCCCCTATTTGGCCATCTGGTTCCCATTCTATTAACGTTAACCGTGCCAATAAGTCCCTTGATCACTTTGAAACTGTGCTGCTTAGTGTCAGTGTAAAACGAAGAGGTTAAATTCCCGCTTTAAGGGCCTGAGCCAACCTCCATTGAAGTTAATGGGAGTGTTCATATCACATTCTGTGGGCACTGGACCAGGCTGTATGTGCAAAACTCAATGCAGCTTTGACTATGGAGCTGGGTTTTGGCCCCTCCGTTATTTGAACGTATATTTTGGGTTGGGGGAGTGTCTGGATGCTGGGTAGTGTTTCAGATCGACACACATTTCAGATTGTAGCTAGGAAAGTGTGCCCACCATCATGGTGCATCTAAATGATTTGGATGAATGTTTAAAAAACAAAGGGAAATGAGAGTACGTGAGACTTTCCCCACCTCAGAGGCTGAATTTATCGCCGATCCTTACTGGCATTCGTTAGTTGCATTGACTGCTCCTGTGAGTAAGGGTTCCTTAAGGGTGCTCTAGGGCCAGGTCTACACTACCCGCCCGATTCGGCGGGTAGCAATCGATCTTTTGGGGATCGATTTTTCGCGTCTCATGTAGACGTGATAAATCGATCCCAGAACGTGCTTCCATCGACTCCGGTAATCCACCCCGACGCGAGGAGGAAGCGGAGTCAACGGGGGAGCGGCAGCCTTCGACTTTGCAGTGTCCTCACGGCGTGGTAAGTTGAGCGAGGTACGTTGACTTCAGCTACGTTATTTACATAGCTGAAGTTGCGTACCTTACATTAACACCCCCCTCCCCTCCCCCGTAGTGTAGACCAGCCCTAAGAGATGCTCTGAGTTACACAGCCTCTGCTGGCCTGGGATTGCCAGTGCACACCGTACTGCAGCTCCATCCCCTCCTGCCCATAGCACACCTCTGGCCTGACAATGGATGCCCCCTTGCCTGATGTTGGGAGTAGGTGTTAGGGAGCTACACCAGCTTTGCACACCTGGGTATTCTCTCTACATCAGGGGAATTCCCCGTCATCCTGTTAGGGCAGGTAGGTCCCCTTGCTGCAGCTTCAGCTGCTCCAAGGCTTCAATATGCAAAACCACACCTCTTAGTTTATGATGAGGGCATGACTGATACGGACGTAGGTGGACTAGAATGGAAGTGTAGGTGACATGATCACTTGGATACTCTCTCTGTGTGGAGTGCTGGTGCAGTCAGTGCAATTTTTTCATAACGGGGCTATGTCGTGATTCATGAGACACCGGGACGAAAAGGCATTTTCCTCTGTGCAGCCTTTGGAGGCGGGACGGTGGCTCATCAGGGGAGATTGTGCAGAAATGTAAATTCTTGAGCTGAAATGTTTGGTGAAAATCATAGAATCAATCATAGAATCATAGAATCTCAGGGTTGGAAGGGACCTCAGGAGGTCATCTAGTCCAACCCCCTACTCAAAGCAGGACCAATCCCCAACTAAATCATCCCAGCCAGGGCTTTGTCAAGCCTGACCTTAAAAACCTCTAAGGAAGGAGATTCCACCACCTCCCTAGGTAACCCATTCCAGTGCTTCACCACCCTACTAGTGAAAAAGTTTTTCCTAACATCCAACCTAAACCTCCCCCACTGCAACATGAGACCATTACTCCTTGTTTTGTCATCTGCCACCACTGAGAACAGTCTAGATCCATCCTCTTTGGAACCCCCTTTCAGGTAGCTGAAAGCAGCTATCAAATCCCCCCTCGTTCTTCTCTTCTGCAGGCTAAACAATCCCAGTTCCCTCAGCCTCGCCTCATAAGTCATGTGCTCCAGCCCCCTAATCATTTTTGTTGCCCTCCACTGGAGGCAATACTGCACGCACTGTAAATCCATCTCCTGAAAATCCTTTTCACACTGATTTTTAAGGTCACTGTGACACTTCCCTCAGGGAGCCCAGAACTGTAAGCCATTGTTTTATCTCTCTGGTTTAGCAAGAGGGAACTTTGCTGGAGCTTAAACTGTGTGACAGCTCCCTGCCACACCAGTCTGCCTGTCTTACCAGCAAACTCCGTGAGACTCTATCAGTCTAACCCTTGCCTCACAGCTAACGTTCAGTGAACCCCAGTTCCCCAGAGACGTTTCTCTGTAGTGCCCAGTCCCTTTCACTGGGTACTCACAGAAATTAAGTTCACTGTCTCCAGCGAGACAGTACACACATGCTAGCCTGTCAGTGCAGCTGTGGACACACACTGTTGTCCTTAATACATAACACTGAGTCTATAGTAAAACTAAGAATAAGGTTATTAACAAAGAACACAGATTCAAGTGGTACTAAGCAAGAGAAGAAAAGACAGAGTATGGGTACAGACAAAACAAAAATAACACACTTCCTCCTGCCTAGAACTTAATGTTAGCAAGCTACAATCTTTGCCTAAGCACCTTTCTCAGCTACATCAAGCTATCAGCATCTCCAGCTCTTCCGGCAGGAGGATCCACCACTGACAGACTCAGATGGTGTCGATCCCTTTGTCCTGTAAGTAATGGATAACAAAGGAGTCCAGCTTGTTCTTTGGGGTGCAGGCACCAAGTCCCTTCTTCATCCTCAGGTCAATTTGCTTTCTGGAGTGGTCTGATCACTTTGTTTACTTTAGACGCAAATGTGCTTCTGCTGTCCTGGCTGTTTTTCTCATCTGCATGTTAGCTTGTCCCATGCAGTCAGGTAAATCCACATTCCTTTGCCTAGGGTAGGCTTGCTTATCAACGAAGTATTTGAAGAACATATTTCCAGCAGACACACAACTCAGTACACGCAGCCCATATGGGCATTGCACGGTGATATTCATGACCAGCATGAAGCCAGTTTTTACATGATCCCTAACAAGATTCGGTCTGGCCAAATTTCTGACCACAGTGGGTTGGATGTACCCTTTGCCAGTTGGTATAAAGGGGCTCTGAGCATCGCAGCTACTCTCCAGCACCATGACCACTCTTCTGTACAAAAGCCTCAGGCACTTCAATGAAACAACAGACTGGGTCTAAAAGGCTATTTATACCCCGAGGTACTAGTCTCAGTAATTTTCTTGATTTCTGATTGGAGATGGGTTCAAACCCAAACCCCAGATCCCAACTCCAGCAAGGTCCAAGACCACATTCTAATGCTGCAGTTCACCCCCATTTCTAGAACATACATCCTGTCCTTCTGCTGTACACCAAAGTGACCATGTGGCTGTATTGACCCTCTGCCTCATACCTGGCCTGATAGTTTTGCTTCCTCTTGGTACCTGCCAAGGATAATCTCAAATATTTATTCCCCATGTAGCTATTTGTAGATTATAATCAAGTCACCCCTTTGCCTTCTCTTTGTTTGGCTGAATAGATTGAGGTCCAGGAGTCTATTAGGAAGGTTTTCTAATCCCTGAATCATTCTCATGGCTCTTCTCTCCAATTTATCAACATCCTTCTTGAACTGTGGACACCAGAACTGGACACACTATTCCAGCAGTGGTCACACCAGTACCAAATACAGAGGTAAAATAACCTCTCTACTCTTGCTTGAGATTCCCAATGGTCATAATAGCTATGCAGAGAAGGTGAAACTCTCCCCTATGCAGAGAGCCAGCGCAAGGTCTAGCCATGATTTAAGATGTAAAGACCTCAGGGTCTTTACATCTTAAGTGGGACTTAAATGGTGCATATGCTTTGTGCCAGCTCATCCCCACACGGCATGGGGTGGAGTTTCACCCCTAATGAGACAGGCAAAGAGCAGTATTAAGGGCAGTCAGATTAGTTTAACTGATTCTTAAAACAGCCTCCAAGTTGCAAGAAGTAGTGTTCTTTCCATGGCTCATATTTCACGTTATTTTTTGGTTTCATATATTGGAGAAGGGAGACTGTGTGGAATGTAAATTCATTTGGTGGAAGCACTGTAATTTCAAACAATTGCTGCAGAGCCCAAACTTGATTATCGTACTAAAATAGCCTATGTAGCTTTTTTTTTTTTTTTTTTTTGCACTGGCCTGGTTTCTGTAGACTGCAATGATGTATTGATGTATTTCTCTTTGGAAGGTGCCTAGAATACAAGTACAAAGTGCATGGGGTCTTATTCTCCTTTCACTTACACTAGTTTTAAACAACGGTAATGTCACCAACTTCACTGGGGTTACTCCTGATCTACATCAGGGTCAGTGAAAGGGAAGTCAGATGATCAAAGTTTACATCTTCCATAGTATGAGCACTTTTATTAAAATTCCATTTGTGGAAGACTACAGGCTCGCTCCTCAGCAAGTGCAAATCAGTGTGGCTGCATTGAAGTCCATTGACAGAACAAGGAGTAATGGTCTCAAGTTGCAGTGGGGGAGGTTTAGGTTGGATGTTAGGAAAAACTTTTTCACTACGAGGGTGGTGAAGCACTGGAATGGGTTACCTAGGGAGGTGGTGGAATCTCCTTCCTTAGAGGTTTTTAAGGTCATGCTTGACAAAGCCCTGGCTGGGATGATTTAGTTGGGGATTGGTCCTGCTTTGAGCAGGAGGTTGGACTAGATGACCTCCTGAGGTCCCTTCCAACCCTGATATTCTATGATTCTAAGTCAGTGGGCCCATACTGATATATACCAGCTGACGATCTGTTGGGTGTGTGTGTGTCTGTGTGTAATATATACACACAATTATATATACATTGTGATGGGGCTTAACCCCCATTCCCTGCAAGGCAAGAGAAAAAACCCCAATTAGTCATGCTCCATACCTGGCGGGTCATTAACTAATTTCCTCCTGGCCAGAGGAGGCAGAGCTGGGCCTTATAAGTAGACCAAGGGAGCTCCGTTTTGGAGAGACTGCAGAGGAGACAGGTCTCTGGTGGAGAGAAGCCCTGGGATAGTGTTTAACAGTCAGGATACAATGGAGGCCAAATGCTACAGGAGCAGGTTAAGCTCCAGCAGGGGAAGCCAACTGAGGCAGAGCCAACAAGGGAACTACAGTGGGCCCTGAGAGGGATGGAAAGGCCTTGAAGATTTGTTTGGACTTTCATTTGGACCTGGTCGTGCTATCCCATACGGGATTTAGACTTTTAGCCACAGAATACCCAGAGGGGTAGTTGGGAGTAGACACAGGCTGAGAAAGGACATTGCAGGTGGGAAGGAGAGCCCAGTAGGGGGTGACAGAAATGGGGGCCTCATGCAAGGCTGTGACCGGAGATGACGGGGTGTCCACAAGATGCAGACATGTTACTGCAATAATGTAAAATATAATAAAAATGTGTATCTAGAATGGAACTAAAATAAGTGCCAGGCATTCAGAAGTGATCTAGAAGTGGTTATGTGCAGTGATGGTTCATATGTTATATTCTTACTACTCCCTATGGGTTGCCTGTAAGCTGCTTATACTTATGGATTTTGTATGTCTAATTTTGTACTAAGTTAATTGTATTTTCACTAAGAGCTGCAGTAGCCTGCTGTTTATTACTGTCTCTTCACCAATGAACAGTTACACTTTATCTGCAAATAAGTAGTTTCTGGCAACACGATCTGCGTAAATATTGTTCAGCCTTTTTATTCAGTTTGCTGTATTTGGAGTGTAGCAGTATTTTGAGCTACTCGGTTGTTGAATGCCTGCTAGTGATCTTTACTATGGGCCTGTGAATTGTCAGTATAAAAATTAAAGTAGTTTGTGAAAGCCATTATAACGACTTCAAAATCCCACTTAGTTCAAATAATCTTGAAATATATCTTTAGAAACCAAAACTTTGCTTTGTTTACTCTCGATCTTACGCTCCAAGCTGAAATGTAATAACTAGGCAGTAATGTGCTATATTGTTACTCTTTTATTAGAATATCAGTAATGTATTATTTGATATTGTCGGCTATTTTGTCATGTTATTTACCATCTTAATGTGATATTTATACTGATCACTGCTGTGTGGTACAGAAACAGCAGTTCATAGGCTGTTGCTGGCAAATCCAGTACAGTGGAGCTGTAGTTACAACAGGCTCTGAGCTACTGAAGCATGCACTGTTGTTGTATAAGCACATGTCAAGTTCCTGTCTAGGCTATCTCGTTAAATCGCTTTCACTTGGCTGTGTGTGGTATGCTCAGTCTAGGTACTTTTTCTCTGTCTGTGCAAGTGGAAACTTAGTAACGGGTTGGATATTTACCATACACACTCTATTTTACCTTGTTTTATGGCCATTTTATCCCAGTGTCGTTTTCCCTATTACAATACTTTATATGTGTCATTGTGTACAAGATGGTGCCTGCTGGGATATCCTTCTCCACAGGATGCTAAACACTTAACCTCTGTGTAGATGTTCTCTCGGGGCGGGGGGTGTGACGGGGAAGACTGGCCCCGCACTGGCCATGAGAGGGTTAACCCTTCTCTGCTGGCAGAGGAAGCCACGCCCCTGAGGCCCTGCTGGGCATGCTCCAGCAGAGGGCCAGGTATAAAAGCCTGCAGAGTTGCTCAGTCAAAGCTGGCTGCTGAGGAGGAAGGATGCCCAGCAGAGGCTCCAGCCCAGGAGCTAGGGCCGCCCTTACCAGGGAGAGCTAAAGAGCCCAAGACCGGGACTGGAGGCCAGCCGCTACTGGAACCCCAGGAAGTTCAGGGAACTGAGGAGCCTGGGGGCTCAGAAAGCACATGGACTACTGCATCAAAAGAGCCGGTAGGAAGTGACCCAGGGTGGGTGCGGGAGTGGTAACTCCCACCCCAGTGAGGGCAGCGTGTTTCAGTGGGATTCCCCGCTGACCCTGGTGGGCTGTGTTACCCGCTGTTAAGGCCCTGGGTTGGGCCCCAGGTCCCCTGCCGAGGACCGCCGCCCTTGGGGGGACGGGCCCCAAGCTCAGAACTGAAGACTGCCTTACCTGACTGGGAAGGCACACGGAAGTAACTCAGGCCCCTAGGCCGTGCTATCCCTTCAGGGGAAGAGACTAAGGGGGACTCGGGCCATTGAGTCCCGCTGGACGGGCTGCCAGGAGTGGCATAAAATTCGGACCGGGAACTAGACAGGCAGGGTACCAACTAGACAGGCAGGGTACCTCCTAGCCCCCCTGCGACTCAGAGGGGTGACGGAGTACGAACCCTGCCACAGGGGGTTGTTCACCAGAACCATTGTTGTAAGAGGCAGAGTGGTGATAAAAAGATATCCTTGAATCACTCTGATGGATCTGCACTTCCCTTCTATTCCTGGTTCCTGTGCCACTTCCTCACTCCGTGCCTCAATTTTCCCATCTGTAAAATGGGGATAATGATACTGACCTCTGTTGTTAACGTGCTTTGAGATCTACTGATGACAAGCACTGTACTAATTATAATTATTATTGTTTATGCCCAGTAAGCTGTTAAAATCTTCTGTGGATGCAGAAAGAAAGCAATGATGATTCCTTCTTTTAACATTTACATCAACTGAGGTTCTGAGCCTTCATCTGAACTTGTCCTTTTTCCCCCCTAATCTTCCTGTTTTGACTTTCCTTTTCCCCCCTCTTTTGCTTGGACATAAGAACAGCAGCAACTGAAAAGTGACATCTGTTTGGGCCCTTGTGTATGGCTCTTCTCTCTCTGCTCCCAGGAAAGTGCTGCTATTATTATTCTTGTATTACAGTAGCAGCCAGTGGGACCCGGTCAGTTTTTGGGACCCATGGTGACACGTGCAAATTGGTGTAGCTCCATATACTTCAGTTTACACCAGCTGAGGGTCTGGCTCAGTCTCTACAGGAGCTTACAGTCAGAACAGAGATAAGACACAACAATGGGGAAATGTAGGACATAAAAGAATAGATTCCCCTTGTTTTGTCCCAGACCTCTCTATTGTGTCTCGTCGCTAATTATATTCCATGCCTGCCCTCGCTGTAACCTGCCCTCCCACTTGTACCATCTTTCTTCTGTAAACAGCACTGTTCATTTGGATGAGGCAGAAGCAAAATCCTCCGATGTGTCCTTGCTTTCAGGGTTACATTCACCGTTACAAAACAGGGAGTTGTTCCAGTTTAAAGTGTTACCAGGAATCCTTTGAGCACATGGACTGGGGACAGAAGAAGGGGTGGAACACTAGCCTTTTAGTTGCCCATTGTACTTATTCAAAGGTGCTTTCTTTATGGGGGCCATGACTTTCTTCATCTTGTGTTTCAGGCTGACATCCCTTTTGCCACTACGTCTGATCACCTTATGCCAGTGTGCTTCTAACACTCTCTGGGCGCATCCTGTGACTGGCCGAGTGGAACTGACAGTCTCTTTGGGGTGGGGGTGGGGGTTGCCGTTAATGCTGCTTCATGGGCTAGCCGCTGAAGAGCGTCCGTGGCGTGATGTACACTTCTGCCTCTTCCCGGGAGATGTAAAGTGTCAGCTGAGCGATGTTTTCTTACTGCACTGGCCTGGAGACTGGAAGCCAATAGTCACTCCTTAAACGCAAATTCGCTTCCCCGCACGGCATCACAGCGTTGCCATCTGAGCCACAGGGTTTGCTGAGTTCTTTATTGATCAATAATGAACATATGTACATTTATTTTACTCTACAGACATGCTGCTACTAGCCTAATTCATTGATCTTTTGCCTCGTCTAACACTTTATAGTTTGATTATTCTATTAGGCGCCAACTTTAGTCGGTGCCAGTGGGTGCTCGCACCGCCCCCTCCCCAACTCCATCCCTGGCCCCACCCCCATTCCACCTCTTCCCCAAATCCCTGCCCCCGCCTCCTCCCCCAGGCGTTCCACATTTCCCCTCCACCCTCCCAGGCTTGCAAGCCTGGGAGGGACGGGGGAGAAGCAGAGCACCCACCGGCAGCTCCCCGCCGGCCCCCACATCCAGCTCGCCTCCGCCTCCTCCCCCGAGATGCCGCTGCTTTGCTTCTCCCCCCTCCCTCCCAGGCTTGCCACGCACCAAACAGCTGATTCCGGCAAGCCTGGGAGGGAGGAGGGGAGAAGCGGAGCAGCAGCACCTCGGGGGAGGAGGCGAAGCGGAGGTGAGCTGGGGCGGGGGGCGTGCAGAGGAACCGCTCCCTGCCCCAGGTCACCTCCGCTCCGCCTCAGCCTCGGAGGTGCCGCTGCTCTGCTTCTCCCCTCCCCCTTCCCAGGCTTGCTGGAGAATCAGCTGTTTGGCGCGCAGCAAGCCTGCGAGGGAGGGGGGAGAAGCAAAGCAGCGGCATCTCGGGGGAGGAGGCGGGGCGGAGGTGAGCTGGACGGGGGGCTGGCGGGGAGCTGCCGGTGGGTGCTCTGCACCCACCAATTTTCCCCCGTGGGTGCTCCAGCCCCAGAGCATCCACAGAGTCGGTGCCTATGTTCTTCCATCATCGTAACTGAACTGGGAGCTGTGGGTCACATGTCGGGCTACAGAAGCCTTAAGTGAAGAGCCTCTGAGGAGGAAGTTATTGGGGCAGCCATAAAAGGACATCCAGAACGGTGCGGAATGTTTTCTAATGTGCCTAATGCAATGGTACTTAGTTCTTATATAGTGCCTTCAAGTCTGTCGTTTGGGTTCTATGTTTGTACAGCACCTAGCTCCAAGATGTCCAGGCCTATGACTAGGGCTTAGGTGCCACTGAAATCTAAATAGTAAGTGGGAGGCAGCTATGAGGACATGCTGGCTTCTCTTGCCTGACAAGCTAGAAGAGTCACCATAGCAGCACGATGCTGAGCAAGCAGCCAGAGTGGCTCTGAGGAGCAGTCTTGAGAAGAGAACTAGACTGGGCTAGCCCAGGAGGAAGTCCTATCAAAGTGGAGAAGCCAGTCAGCAGAGGAAAAGGACCGGTACAAGACTGGCCAGGATGGAGGGGGCTGAACCAGAGTGTGTTCCTTCTAGCACGAACAAGACTAGATATGCTCAGCCCTCCAGGAGAAGGTGGGCCAGACTGAAGGTTTCTGGGAATCATAGAAATTTAGGGCGGGGCCTCGAAATCATCAAGTCCAGCTCCCTGTACTGAGGTAGGACCAAGTAAATCTAGACGATCCCTGACAGGTGTTTGTCCAACTTTTTTTAAAAAACCTCTAATAATGGGGATTCTACAACCTTTCATGGAAGCCTATTGCAGAGCTTAACAATTCCTTATGGTTAGAAAGGCTGTCTAATATCTAACCTAAATGTCCCTCGTTGCAAATTAAACCCATGACTTTTTGTGAGTGCTCACAGCTGCAACTGAAGTCAATGGGAGCTGTGCTCTGAATATTTAAGGTGCTGTAAAAATGCAAATTGCTCTGAAAAATCTGAAAAATCAGGCCCTGGGAGTCTCAAAATGGTCACCCAAAATTAGTGGTCACTTTTGAGAATGTTGACAGTGCGGTGCCTCAGTTCCCCATCTGTGAAATGGGGATAACAATGCCCTCTTACAAATCACGGGTGATGTAAAGAGAGATGCATTAGTGTTTGTGAAACACTTAAGAGTATCACAGAAAGCCCCACAAAGAAATTACCAATTGTGGATTCAGTGCAGGGTTTGAACAATGTGTAGTAAAAAAGGCCTGGGGCCACACATTGAAGGATAAGCATGAAGAGAAATATTGAATAATTCAGGGAGAGCCATCTGTCCTGTGCACTGAATGAGGCAGGGGTCCTGTAGAAAACACATAGCATGTGATCACGTCATTAAAGGCGGTATCTGAATGCATACATGCAAGGGGGCTGCATGAAGGTTGCACAGGCAAACTGAATTCTGGTATTTCCTATCTTTTCAGTGCTTGACTTTGCAATCTTTACATTCCCCTAAAGTAGCTATTTTTTCATGTAATAAATAGAAGGCAGCAGTGCACGTTGAGATACACCTGACATCTCTTTGAAATGGAGTCAAATGATTTATACCATAATCAAATAACTGGAAAGGAAGTAATTTATTTTAAACTGTAGAAATTGACTAGAAACCCATAGACCACCATGCACCAATTTCTATGAATGAGTTATTGCTGCTCTAAATTTCAATAGTGCTATACCCACTTCTCTGGGATTAGTGAAGTCATGTTTTCTGGAGATTATACTAACAAATGTGTCAATTCAATGTTACGGATGTATAATGCTCTGCCAACGAAGCCTGATAATACTTGAAATGGGATGTCAGATGGAATGGGAGGGACAGTGTCTGGGGAATATCACATAAAGTTCTAAAATACTGCAGCACTGCAAACAGAAGCGTGGAGGAGATGTGTTTATAGAGGAATCACATCTCATGGGAGCTGGGGTGCTGATTATGCAATAAGAGCCATGATGATGCTAGTAAATTCTGAAATCTTTGTCAAGACAGAAAAAACAGTTGCAGATGTGCTTGGGTAGCAGGAGCAGTGGGAAGACCAAAGCAACACTACATTATATACAACACCATCCAGGACACCCTTGATTTAATTAGAAAATCTATTGCGAATTGAGGTGTTTTCCCTCCTAATCTGTCTCATTGGGCAGATAGGTCAATTTCTAGACAGCAGAAGTTGGAAATTGGAACACCCGGACTGTTTAATGTTTGGTACAGATGTGGGTGAAGACTGCACCACCAGGGGGAGCAAGATACCATTTTTTAAATTTAATCATAATCCCAAACCCATGTATTTACTTTAGGGCGCTTCTAGAGGGAAACTAGACATTAAAACCAAGATCCTACAAAGGATTCTGTTAGATCACACCCTAGTTAGTGTAATTTTGCTCCCACAGCTGTGTAATAGGTGGAAAGATTGGAAATTAAATTTGTCACTATTAAAATATGCAAAACGGGAAATATTATGGTGAAAACCCCCTTAGAGTACTGTGGGGAGACTTTCAATGCAAATTGTGCTCCCAAATCCCTTAGGAACACCTGAAAATTTCCCCATGAGGATACTAGGGGGATTGCTACATCACTCGGGCTGTGCAATGTGATGAATGCAGTAAGCAGAGGAAGGGTAATGATATCTAATTGTGACTTGCTAAATTTAGCAAAGCAAGGTGAACAGCTGCGGGGTGGGGATTAAAAATCAACCCCTGTCCCCGGTGAGACAGTTGACAGAAGGATGAGACAATAATGACCCATTTTCAAAAGGCAGAGGATCAAGGTGGATTGATTTAAATCACCGATTTAAATAATGATTTAAATCAGCAAATGGGAAACCGCAATTTAAATAAATTGATCTTTAATGGAGTTTTGCATTTGTACTTTATAGTTATTTTCCTAAAGAAAATGATTCTCATTGGTAACCATTAAAACATGTTGATTTCCAAGTAAATATAGTATTTACATTAAATTTGGTGCTTCTTTTTGGTAACCAGAAGGATACACTACAGCTGTACTCATTTATTTAAGCAATTATACAATTTAACTTACATTTATTCAAATTCTTAATTTTTCTATTTTTATATGTTAGAAATTGGTTAGTGATGCATTTCTTAATTACTAGATGGTGATTAATCTCTTACTTGTGATTTGTATCCAAGCTTTATTTGGATGCAAATTCAAATTCAATTAAAAATGCGCAGAAAAAGCATTTATTTTGTAAATAAAATAAACTACCTTCCATGTGCTGGATACATAAGAACAAAAAATTTATCAAAAGGTGTTTTGAATTTCAAACTAACTTATTTATTAAAGAAAGGAAGTATTATCTGTAGTTAGTGAATGTAACTGACTGACTCTGGTCACCAAGTTCTTCAAGATTTTAGAACTAGTAGAGTTCATCCTCGCTCAACAAGGCTTCATTCATAGATTGGAAGAGGGAAAACAAGCTTTCACGCTTTTTCCAATTCCCAATTGGTTTCTTAACTTTGAATGAACTAGTCATTGTACTGAACTAGTTGATTAAACAGAAATTAAAAGATATGTTCTGCACCTGCGGAAAGAGGCTTCTGCAGTCAAAAGCTGGTTTAGGACTTCAGTGAACTCTGGCTCCAGATGCTTAGCCAGTCCTTTCCACCAGGTCAATGATTTGACTTTCTTAAAAACTGCGAGGCAAATATGTACTGCTTAATATCACCTTTTGTATTTAATTTAAATGATTTTAATAGATTATGATAAGTTTAGGCCTGCCCACAAACTGAGAATTTCAAATTTAATTTTAAATAGGTTTATTTCTAATTTAAATTGACAAAATTCCTATTTAAATTTTAAAAAATCCATTTTTTTAAAAACATCAATTTTTATCCACCGTCCAGAGTACTCAGCATTT
This sequence comes from Macrochelys suwanniensis, assembly GCA_033296515.1. Classification (NCBI taxonomy): domain Eukaryota; kingdom Metazoa; phylum Chordata; order Testudines; family Chelydridae; genus Macrochelys; species Macrochelys suwanniensis. The sequence goes on along the minus strand of CM065781.1, from coordinate 11,564,888 downwards.
ACATGTGCCTTTGCGCATCTGTGTGCACAGTTACTGCATGCACAAATGGGGAAAATGTAAGTGCAGTTCTTTGCACATGCAAAGCAGTCAGTGCTTAAACATTTTTCTGCCTGCACAAATTCAAGTGAGTGTGGACTTTTTACCCCCCCCCCTTTTTTTTTTAAAATTGCCTTCATAGGCTATATTTTAAATGAGATTGGATGTTAGGTTTTGATGGAAAAAGATCTCTATTCCAAACGGGTGGAAAAGGCAGTCAAATGGCCTGCCAAAAGAGGCAGAAAGTACTAGTCTAAATCAGTAATGGAATGGATTTGTTAGTGTCCACCTCCAAATCCGCCATGGAAATGCATGGTATAAAATAGCCTTGATTGAATTCCATAGAATTGCACCTATTTACATCAACTGGGGATCTGGCTCAGGGAGAATTCCGCAAAGCACTCATACTTCAGAGAGTCCGGAGCGGGGGCGGGGAGAGAATAAAGCTCTCTACTCTCAGAACCTTGGGACGTTGACATAACTCAGGATGAAATATTCCTGACAACAGAAGAGGCAGGATGTGCTTGTCTCACCTTCAAATTGAACAAAGACCAGTTAGCTCAATATGCTGGTAGAGACCCTGGATCACTTGATTAAAAAAAGAGGCACTCCCGGTTTCAGTGAACATGGCAATCTGCCTGACTGGGGGTCAGGGGAGGCGTGTTGAAATCAAACAGACAAGATCTCCTACCTATGGCATGAGAGCTACAGGCTGTTTTCTGTGAATTGTGGTTGTGAGGTCTTAGCAAATGTGCTGCAGCCTCATCTAAAGTGATCATTACTGACCAGGTGGGTTCACTAAAGCCCATCTTATTTCTGAAACAGCAACTGCAGCTTCGGGACACTGCTGTGGCTGTCTCAAGAATCATAGAATCTCAGGGTTGGAAGAGACCTCAGGAGGTCATCTAGTCCAACCCCCTGCTCAAAGCAGGACCAACACCAACTAAATGGTGCAAAGAGCTTTTGGTAAAACCGCCGGGAGCTCTCTGGCGAACCTTCAGAGGGGTGTTACTGCAAGTGGGCCACTAGAGGGCCCTTAAACGGCCCATGAATAGGATTTTATCTTGCTTAGGAGAGGGTGAGGGGTACATATTGCTACTTGCACTTTCTTCTCCCCGGCTGGCCATTACCTCATTCCAGTGGGGTAGCCAATTAGTTTTCCTGTGAGCTGTCCAGTGGGACACCTGGGTCTACCAGGCTGGAGCACCTGGGAGACGTCATATTGGGTGAGCACGAGGATATGTGAGCACGTTCCTGCAGAAGCCCCTGCCTTCATTATGGGGGCCATTTGTGCCTTTTTGTGGCTCAGTGACTTTGGAGGGGAGATCACTTTTCCCAAGCGCACAGGATATAGCCTAAGAGACCAATTAGGGGAGAGGAGGAGAAAGAAGAAGGGGTGGGGAATCTTTTCTCCAGCCCAATCAATCGGACAGGGAACCTAAATGAAGGGAGTCCATCCATAACCTAGGGAGAGGTAGTGAGGGGCTAGGAGCCTGTTTTAGTGGCATCTGTCTTGAAATGCTTCCTCCCTGATCTATGAGTGTCAGCAGGAGTTTTTGCATGGGTTCTGGCCTGGGTTATGGAGTCTTTCTTATTGACTTCAAAGGGCTTTGGATCAGGCCCTGTATGAATAGAAGGTGAGGGGTTTATAGTGATATACAGAAGAACAACGTTGGATACTGCTATGTAGCTAACACTATTCTTAGGCTTTTAATTCATTACGTTCCATGAATTCTGTCCCTGGCTCCGAATGCAAGTTGGGGAACCTCATAGTTATAAAAATATTGGATAGGCCATGGCTTGAAAAACCCACCACTCTTATAGACGTCAAGAACTAAAGGTTTGTCCTGTTTGATTAACTGGGAAAGAGGGTCCTCCATTTGTTTGTAGTGGCAGTAAGACTCCTGTCATAAAGGATCAGAGGACAGAGGAGTCTCCGTCGGGTAGACAGACAGAATGAGTCAGATATAAGTCCATATAAAGATCATACTGTGGGTCACCTCTAAGAACACCCATGTGCCAGTCCACTGGCCTGGTTACTCTCAAGTGGCACCAGCCTCCACTTTTAGAGTTGAGGAAAGGGAGGGGAAATGGAGATACAGGGACTCTAACCAGATACTGAAGAGATAAAAAGGAGTCTATGCATATGACTTCATTATCACAATGAAGAATCCATATGCCTCCGAGCCCTCTTTACGCTGGATATTGTTCAGGGATCGGAATCCTGATTGCGCTTTAAGTGCAGTTATTATCAGAAAAGAGGCCCTGTAGAAATAGCATCTCAGGGGTGCCATATTTATTCAGAGACTACCTTGTTATTTTCCCAAGTCAAAAATCAGTTTTTTTGTTTGCAAATTGCCAGTAGTACAAATTCGACCTGGAATCTGAAAGTCAAGCTGGGCTTTTTCTGCTACATACATCACCCCCAACAACAAAGATCCTCAGACAGTGTAAATTGGCCTGCCTCTACTGAAGACAGCAAAGGGCTCAATTCTGTGAGGTACTGATCACTTCCTAAGAGATATTGAGAATTCTCAGTTCCCAGTGAAGTCAATGGGAGTTGAGAATGCTCAGCAACTTGTAGGATCAGGCCCTAAATTTGGATCCACAGGACCAGTTCCTCCGCTGGTGTAAGTTAGCATAACTCCATTGACTTGAAGGGGAGCAGGAGCTCTTGGGAGTGATCAGCGCTGTGCAGAATTGGTCCCTTTATCACCAGACAGAACAGAATAGCCTGCCCATCTGCAACTGTATTGGTTGTAGGAGAAAAAATTGTTTTTGTTGGTGAAAATGAACAGGCGTGACCTGAAAGACCCAAGGGGAGCAAACGTTTGCAGTAACAAGGTGCAATTTTTAATTCCCTGATCGTAACCACTCGCTGAAATAAATGTCAATACATGGGTAGCATTAGCAGTAAATAAATGTTCTCAGGAAATGATTGAGGGTTTGGACTTAAAGTAGATAGCTGCATGCCTTGTGTATTTGGAAATACAAGTGCTGTGTGCCCTGAAACAACCTCCCTTGTTGGCTTTGGCTAGAAAAGATTTAGAGAGCTGGGAGTTTGTGTCTTCCTCTGCCTAGGGGGGCATTGCCCCACCTTTGAAAGAAGTATGTACCTTTGTGCTCACTGACTCTGTTGATGACACTCCCTTTTCCTCTCCCAGTAGCAGTGGCAAGAATATAAGAAACTAACAAGCAAGGGCCATTTTCTTCAATGTGGCGTGGCTGCTCTGCAGATCCTGGTCACAGAACAGGCATGTTCAGCCCTGCTAAGATTGCCGCCGCACACTCCCATCCCAGGTGTAGGTGTAGGGGATGTGACTGGAAGAAAAGCAGGGTGGTCCGGACACCTCTAGGCTGCACCGATCCCAGCCCCTTGGTGCTCTTAGCAACTGGCATAAATTAGACTGCTTTTATTTATATGTGGGGAATGCGCCGCATACTTCATGACTGGGAGAATGCAAAGGTGAGCTTTGAACCACTTCTGTCTTCTTCCCCCAGCCTGTGCTGTGCCTTGACTGCCAAGAACTGAAAGACTTACAAACTTGCTTTCATTATTATTATTTAGCCATAGTCTAACAATTTTTTTTGGAATAGGCACTGATGCAGGGCAAAGCAGGATGAACAGAGGGATGGTTTACAAATGTCATGTTAAGTCCACAACATGTCACGTTAGTTCCGTTGCCTGTCTGTGTGCATGCATCTCTTGCCGGCCTTTCCTCTTCCACTATTGCTCTCTCTTTCCTTTGACTTTCCTTCCTTTTTTTGTCTTGGGTTCTTCTCCATCACCCACAATGTCACCCTTATGCTTTGGATCATACAGGATTGAGCGCTTCTTACTGTTCCACTGGTCAATGAAACTGCTTAGTACAGAGAGATGGGCCCCAGCCCCTTAGCTCAGGTCTGAATCGTAACCTCCCAAAGTTCAACAGTTTTCAGCTTATTTGGGGCCCCCTTCGGTCCATTATCATGGGAGGATTTTGAAGCTTGATTGCAGATTGGGACCCAAATTGGAATTTCCTGAGTTTCCAGGGGGAGGGGACGGGTCTGTACTATATATTCTGATCTCTGCAATCGGTAACTTTCAGTTTCATTGAAGGAGATACCATGTCATTTTTCATACGTAGTGCATCTGAGGCAGAATGCAAAAGGAAACAGGTATGTCACAAAAAGATGGAGACCTATCTTCTCTGGTGAGTTTTACACTGACAGTGGTGAGTGGACACTCAATCATTTCACACCTTACACACTAGACCCTTTATTCTATCTAGGGGCCTACTTTCTTCACATTTATACCAGTTTCTAAACTGGAATAACTCCGTTGACTGATTTACAGTGGTGTGAGAGGAGAACCGGGCCCATTAAGTTCAAAACCACCAGGTAATAAAAGAGTAAGGGAAAAAAGCCTTTTAAGATCCGAAAATAGTTGCAATGCTGATTTATTTTATTTTGTACACCGCTGTCCAATTGTAATAGCTATTTAAAGCAAATTGTTCAATATTTTCATAGAAAATTGTGTACAGGGGTTTTAATTTAGGATGATAAGAATTGTAATTTATTCTTCATTAAAAATATAGCTTTGAACACTGCGTCATTGAACGTGATTTTATTTCATCTCAGTTACTAACATTCATGGGTTTATAGTTTAGCTGTATGCAGAGAATAGGGTACCTGTTAAATAAAAGCTTCCTGTGTTCTCTTCATGGTACATTAAAGAAACAGTGCAGACAAGAACAAAGGAAAACAATCCTGGCTGGATAGTCATATCAGAAGTGATTCATTAGTATTGGCAACTATCTTAATGTTTTGTGCCGCTACCCCCTCCTCACAGTATGTGTGTGCGCCTATAGAGACATGGAAGACTGTAGCATACAGGGTATGAAATCCCAGCAACTAGCCTCCTCTTTCTAGTGGCAAGTTGTAACATCCCAGGTCTTGAACCCAGTCCTGGGCATTCCTAGACAGCCACTGCATCCTGGTCTCCACCCAATGCCTGCTGAAACCTGGTGGGCTGAGAAGCTGGCAGGACCATAGACTCAGCCAAGGCACCACCCATGAGAGCCCTGACTGGAGGATCGCCCTGCTCCACTGATTGGTCCAGCCACACTACTTAAGCCAGAAGGAGGCACAGGATGTTTGCCTGAGCAACTAGGTGGTTTCCTATTGTGGGTGTACTGGACCCTGCTTGTGACTGCTTCCTGCACCCATCCTTGTTCCTGATTCCAGCCCTGCACCTGCCTCACCCCTGCTTTCGCTCCTGTTCCCACCATGTTCCTGTGCCATGCTTGATCTTTGCCTCTCCTCCCATTCTTGCCCTTACACCTTGCCTCCAATCATCAGTTTCCAGTCCTGGCTCCGTCCTTGGCCTCCTGCTTCTGACTCGGGCTTGGACCCTGGCTCTGGTAACTAGCAGCTGACTCTGGTGCTGACCCTTGGCTTTGTTCTCCAGCCTAGATGCCTGCTCCACCCACTAGACCTGACTCCTGCTCTGACCTCTAGGCCAGACTGTCTTGTCCGTAGCACAAGTCTGGCCAACGTAGCTAACTGGATGAATAAGGGAAGAGAGCAGTGGGGTGGGGGAACTGGCATTGTCTAGTGGATAAGGCACTAGACTGGGAGTCAGGCAAACTGGTTTCTTATCCAGTGGTTCTGTCACTGATCTGCTGTGTGACTTCAACCAAGACACTTCCTGTCTCTGTACCTCATTTCCTCTGCCACCCCTTGTCTGGCTCGTAAGCTCTTCAGGGCAGGTACTGTCACTCACTTGGTTGTACCCTGCGGTGGCATGTGTGACGGGTTGGTATCAGAGAAACCCCCTTGGAGCTGCCACCTGGTGTGCCAAGACTACTCCTGCCCCTGCTTTCCTGCCTTTTCCAGCTTGGGACTCCAGAATCCTGTCTGTTTTGAGCCAGACCCGCTAGCCTGCTGCAAACCCAGACCAGGTCTGAACCACATCCCCTAACAGCTGTAGGCTTGCCTGGAAGCAGCTCAGGAAGTGCTCTTGCCTTTGACACCCAGATGCCCAACTCCCAATGGGGTTCACACCCTGAATAAATCCGTTTTATCCTGTATAAAGCTTATACAGGGTAAACTAATAAATAGTTCACCCTCTATTTCATAGATAGAGAGGTATGCACAGCTGTTTGCCCCCCTCCAGGTACTAACACGTACTCCAGGTTACTTAATAAGTAAAAAGTGATTTTAATAAGTACAGAAAGTAGTATTTAAGTGATTCCAAGTAGTAACAGACAGAACAAAGTTAATTACTAAATAAAATAAAATAAAACACACAAGTCTATGTCTAATCACACTGAATACAGATAAAAACCTCACCAGTTCCAGCAAACTTTCTTTTACAGGCTGTAGTCCTCCTAGCCTGGGTCCAGTAATCACTCACACCCACTATTGTCCTTTGTTCCAGTCTCTTTCAGGTGTGTCGTTGGGGGGTGGAGAGGCTCTCTCTTTAGCCAGCTGAAGACAACATAGAGGGGTCTCCCAGGGGTTTAAATAGACTTTCTCTCCTGGGTGGCAGTAGCATAGCCAGCGGGGGAGCAGGGGGAGCGACCGCTCCCCCTGTGAGGAGAAGCGGTGCTAAGGCGCCACCCGAGCCCGGCTGCGGGAGCCGGGCTCGGGGGGCATTTTAAAGGGCCCACGTCTCCCCGCAGTGGCAGGAGCTGCCAGCCTTTTAAAGCACCCCCCCAGCTCCGCTGCCGGAGCCGGGCTCGGGCGGGGATTTAAAAGGCCTGGGGGCTCCGCAGTGGCTGGAGCCCCGGGCCCTTTAAAGCGCTGCCGGGTGAGTACAGGGGGAGCGGGGAGGCGCCTTTTTATAGCGCTGCTCCCCCTGTGCTCTAAACCTGGCTACGCCACTGCTGGGTGGATACCCCTCCCTCTCCCTGTGTAGCATCCAGTTACCAAATAGAGTTTTGGGGTCACATGGGCAAGTCACATGTCCATGCACAACTCAGTAACCAGCCCAGCCACATTCCTGGCCAAGCTCAGATGTGGATTGGTGTCTGCAACTTCTATTTGTCTGTTAAGTGCTTCTTGATTGGGCACTTTACCTGCACATTCCTTTCTCAAGAAATACAACCAATATTCATAACTTCAACTACAAAAATGATACATGCATACAAACAGGAGGAACAGATTCAGTAGATCATAACTTTTACAGAGATATGTTACATGGTACATGTAGCATAAAACATATTTCAGTTATATCATATATACATTTATAAGCATCTCCCCATAAAGCCTTATGGGGTACACTGTCGCAGCATGCTGGTGCCTCTAGATGATATTGTAATATAAATAAGAAGAGGGGAAAGGCGAAACTGATGCTTATTATCTTCTGGACCTGGGAGAACCTTAGCCTATGCTGCCCTAGAACTGAAGGTGTCCGTGGGGAAGAAGGTTTACAGAGTGAAGTCTGGTTCCAAATCTTCACTCATGTGAAGGGTCACACAGTTTCGGGATGGAACCAAAATTTGGGAAGAAAAGCTGACCTGCCTTTAGTGGTGGATGCCCAGCCTCTAATATACAGCACTGGGTATTATTCATAGATTCATAGATTCTAGGGCTGGAAGGGACCTCGAGAGGTCATCGAGTCCAGCCCCCTGCCCTCATTGCAGGACCAATTACTGTCTAGACCATCCCTGATAGACATTTATCTAACCTACTCTTAAATATCTCCAGAGATGGAGATTCCACAACCTCCCTGGGCAGTTTATTCCAGTGTTTAACCACCCTGACAGTTAGGAACTTTTTCCTAATATCCAACCTAAACCTCCCTTACTGCAGTTTAAGCCCATTGCTTCTTGTTCTATCCTCGGAGGCTAAGATGAACAAGTTTTCTCCCTCCTCCTTATGACACCCTTTTAGATACCTGAAGACCGCTATCATGTCCCCTCTCAGTCGTCTCTTTTCCAAACTAAACAAACCCAATTCCTTCAGCCTTCCTTCATAGGTCATGTTCTCCAGACCCTTAATCATTCTTGTTGCTCTTCTCTGGACCCTCTCCAATTTCTCCACATCTTTCTTGAAATGCGGTGCCCAGAACTGGACACAATACTCCAGTTGAGGCCTAACCAGCGCAGAGTAGAGCGGAAGAATGACTTCTCGTGTCTTGCTCACAACACACCTGTTAATGCAGTCCAGAATCAAGTTTGCTTTTTTTGCAACAGCATCACACTGTTGACTCATATTTAGCTTGTGGTCCACTATAACCCCTAGATCCCTTTCTGCCGTACTCCTTCCTAGACAGTCTCCTCCCATTCTGTATGTGTGAAACTGATTGTTCCTACCTAAGTGGAGCACTTTGTATTTGTCCTTATTAAACTTCATCCTGTTTACCTCTGACCATTTCTCCAATTTGTCCAGATCATTTTGAATTATGACCCTATCCTCCAAAGCAGTTGCAATCCCTCCCAGTTTGGTATCACCTGCAAACTTAATAAGCGTACTTTCTATGCCAATATCCAAGTCGTTGATGAAGATATTGAACAGAGCCGGTCCCAAAACAGACCCTTGCGGAACCCCACTCGTTATACCTTTCCAGCAGGATTGGGAACCATTAATAACTACTCTCTGAGTACGGTTATCCAGCCAGTTGTATTTCCCTAGTTTATTGATAAGAATATCATGCGAGACCGTATCAAATGCCTTACTAAAGTCTAGGTATACCACATCCACCGCTTCTCCCTTATCCACAAGGCTTGTTATCCTATCAAAGAAAGCGATCAGATTGGTTTGACATGATTTGTTCTTTACAAATCCATGCTGGTTATTTCCTATCACCTTACCACCTTCCAAGTGTTTGCAGATGATTTCCTTAATTACTTGCACCATTATTTTCCCTGGCACAGAAGTTAAACTAACTGGTCTGTAGTTTCCTGGGTTGTTTTTATTTCCTTTTTTATAGATGGGCACTATATTTGCCCTTTTCCAGTCTTCTGGAATCTCTCCTGTCTCCCATGATTTACCAAAGATAATAGCTAGAGGCTCAGATACCTCCTCTATTAGCTCCTTGAGTATTCTAGGATGCATTTCATCAGGTCCTGGTGACTTGCAGGCATCTAACTTATCTAAGTGATTTTTAACTTGTTCTTTTTTTATTTTATCTTCTAAACCTTCCCCCTTCCCATTTGCATTCACTATTTTAGGCATTCCCTCAGACTTCTCGGTGAAGACTGAAACAAAGAAATCATTAAGCATCTCTGCCATTTCCAAGTTTCCTGTTACTGTTTCTCCCTCCTCAATGAGTAGTGGGCCTACCCTGTCCTTGGTCTTCCTCTTGCTTCTAATGTATTGATAAAAAGTTTTCTTGTTTCCCTTTATTCCTGTAGCTAGTTTGAGCTCATTTTGTGCCTTTGCCTTTCTAATCTTGCCCCTGCATTCCCATGTTGTTTGCCTATATTCATCCTTTGTAATTTGTCCTAGTTTCCATTTTTTATGACTCCTTTTTATTATTTAGATCTTGCAAGATCTCGTGGTTAAGCCAAGGTGGTCTTTTGCCACATTTTCTATCTTTCCTACCCAGCAGAATAGTTTGCTTTTGGGCCCTTAATAGTGTCCCTTTGAAATACTGCCAGCTCTCCTCAGTTGTTTTTCCCCTCAGTCTTGATTCCCATGGGACCTTACCTATCAGCTCTCTAAGCTTACCAAAATCTGCTTTCCTGAAATCCATTGTCTCTATTTTGCTGTACTCCTTCTACCCTTCCTTAGAATTGTGAACTCTATGATTTCATGATCACTTTCACCCAAGCTGCCTTCTACTTTCAAGTTCTCAACGAGTTCCTCTCTATTTGTTAAAATCAAATCTAGAACAGCTTCCCCCCTAGTAGCTTTCTCAACCTTCTGAAATAAAAAGTTGTCTGCAATGCAGTCCAAGAACTTATTGGATAGTCTGTGCCCCGCTGTGTTATTTTCCCAACATATATCTGGATAGTTGAAGTCCCCCATCACCACCAAATCTTGGGCTTTGGATGATTTTGTTAGTTGTTTAAAAAAAGCCTCATCCACCTCTTCCACCTGGTTAGGTGGCCTGTAGTAGACTACTTCGGGTAGGTGGGGCTCGTCAGCCTTGGAAGGCAGCCCACCTAGGAGAAGGAAAACTCTGATTTAAAACCTCCACTGCCTTGTGGCAATACCCACTCATGGGAAAGGCTAAGGGAGTCAACCCTGAAACCAAATCCGGTGTCGGAGTCCCAATGGCAGTCTGACATTGTCCTCAACGTCATTCCGGCAACTCCAGCGACGCCACTGGTGCCAAGTTGTATCGACATTGTCTTTCCCTTGGATCCATCAGTTGTGTGGAGAAGGGGGTTCTGCTGCATGGGCAACAGCTGTTCCTCCATATCACCCTGCCCTGGCTTGCGCCCTGGAGAGGACACTCCAGCTTCGCCACATTCCCCATGGGCGCATATCCATCGTCTCTCGAGACTAACGGACGCCAACAACAAGTAGACTCCTAGCATGACATCACCCTTGTTTTTTACCCCTTTTAGCCTAACCCAGAGACTCTCAACACTTCCGTTCCCTATGTCCATCTCCACCTCAGTCCAAGTGTGTACATTTTTAATATATGAGGCAACACCTCCTCCCTTTTCCCCCTGTCTGTCCTTCCTGAGCAAGCTGTACCCATCCATACCAACATTCCAATCATGTGTATTATCCCACCAAGTTTCGGTGATGCCAACAATGTCATAGTTGAATTTATTTATTAGCACTTCCAGTTCTTCCTGCTTATTACCCATACTTCTCGCATTTGTATACAGGCATCTAAGATACTGATTTGATCTTGCCTCCCAGTTTTGCCCTGACCCTCCTATCTCTTTGTCATTAGAGCCCATGCCCCCTCCTATTTCCGACTCATCTCCCACGTCCCCATATTCTCCACTTACCTGTGGGCTTTGCTCACCTGTCCCCGTCGAACCTAGTTTAAAGCCCTCCTCACTAGGTTAGCCATTATGGATCTGCCCATCACTTTCTTATGTGTTCTCCTCTACTAGCTACCTACACAAACTCCCCATGCTGCTTTCTGTGCAGGTGCAGATGTAATACATAGGCCTTGAAAGATGTATTGGACACACAGAATCTGGAGGACTAAATTTACTAACCAGAGTTGGTTAGAAATAACAGGGCATAGGCCTGCCAGTGAGTTTCAGGGGCAATGCCCTGATAGAGAGCCTGGTCCCCACCACTCACAGTGGCTGGTCTTTCTACCAGGGTGATCTTCTGAAATGCTGCTCTCCATCTTTTTATCAACCGGTAGTATCCATCTTTCTCTCTGCTAGAACAGTGAGGGAGCTCTGTTTCTTCTTTCTCTTCTATAGCCTCCTGGCTGTGGTCAGTGGGGAGAGTCCCCATTACTATGTATTTTTTATTACAGACCCATCAACATAGTGTCTGAGTACTTCTACCCCTCCTGCCTCTTGGTGGCTGCAAAGAGGGGAAGGGGACAGGTCCCTTCTACTCTATCTCTCTCCCACCATCTGTTTTTTAAAATTTCCACCTCTTTGAACAACTCCATTGCCTGTTTCAGCTTCTGCTCATAACATTCTGCTGCAGCAGCAGCAGCAGTGTGAAACTGACATGATTCTTTACAATTACAGTGCTCCCACAGGGTTCTGAAAGAGAACTTCCAAATTGACCAGAACCTCATTGATTTCCATCAGTGCTGCTTGGCAAAGCTATGAGCAGCCACAGAGGCACTAGAGCTGTCTGGCTGCAGACTCAAGAAGACAGTAGTGTTGTTTACATCATTCTCATATTTAGAAGGTTATCTTTGTAAATAGAAGGGCTAGCCTCTTGATTTAAAATGAGAGCTTAAAGTCTATGGATATTGGTGATATAAATCCCCCCACTCAGTGGTGAAAGCTTCCTATTTGTCAGGGTTGAGTGAAGTCAATGGGACGACTTACAGACTTCAAGTTAAGCTACTGATTAAGTGCTTTACTGAACAGGGGCCTTAGTTTTTAGTCAGAGAGGTGGAAGTATACATCTTTCTAGAATCACTTTAGCATATTTATGCAGCTCGTCATTTGGATTGAGACTGTTGACTTGAAAAGTTGGAACAAATAAGTCCCCAAGAGCATTAAATTGTGTAAATATCTGTTTCTTAGTAATGATGCTTGATACAGTTTATCCTGTTGAACCTCCCACTGTATTTTTCTATGTATAACATTTCAAAAAGCTTTTCCATATAAAAAGCAACATGCTTAATTTTTTTAAAAAAGTTGTCAGCATAGCAAGAATTCAGAAATAATACCAAGCTGAAATTCATTATAAACTTTCAAAGACCCAGAAGTACTACTGTGTCTACTGCATATAGTCAGATGCTGGATGGGAAACCTAGCCAGGAGCAATTTCAAGAATTACTTTGCTTTACATTATTATCTAGGGATGTTTGGACATGCACAGCATGTCCTTGAAAGACAAAGGGTAAAAGGAAGAAGAAACGAAATATTAAACCAAATCTATGGTGTTTAGAAACAATTTGAACTTTACAGTTGTTTCTGGTCTTATTAGTTTAACCTTCACATGAACCAGATCAATTCTTTTCTCTCTAAAGTAGCACTTTTAAGTCTTGAAAGTTGACTTTGAAGCTGAGATCAATGCCGATCCTGTTTCATAACATCAGCTCCCGCTGGAACAGGGATAGGAATGCCTTGTCATTTATTCAGTGATTCCAAACAAGGCACAGTGCAAGTGACTTATGCTTTCCGAGTTATAGAGAATTTTAGTCTGAGAGTGCCGTCAGGCGGGATCCTGAGAGCACTCACAACTCCTATTGACTCAGCACCTCTCAAGGTTAATTAGTAGATGAACACAGGTTAGTTGTGTGATATTAGACCACCATAGGCAATGAAAAACTGGGAAATTAGATTTACTCTCCTATTCCTGACTGAGTCTCACTGATGTGTGGCTGATTTAACACCCAGTACACTAGTTACCAGTAAAAGTCTCTTGCAGAGCAAGGGGAGACAAGTAACCAAGATCAAAAGAGTACTTAGTCTCTTAAATGCATCTATTATATCCACACATAAAAAATTCCAATCTTCAAAGCCCTGCACTAACATTAACCATTGACTGAATACCTACAAACTTCTGCGTGTTGAGTGCAGTGGCTACTTTTACACATCTATTTGTTTGGGCTCATAAAAGGCCTGTATTGTGCCCTCCTTTTACATGGCCATGCGGAGGGGGTGGGGAATTAAGGCCCTCAGAGACCACTTCCCTGCATGGTTACATAAGATGGGTATCACTGTGTGAAGAGCAGGGGCTGGAAGCCTGGTGCTGTGAATGGGAAGTGACTCCACCTCCCTCCCCATGCTCCAGCTCCTGGAGGGATGTGAGGTGGGGAGTAGTGCAGGGAGGGTGCAGAAAAGAGAGAGGAAAAATGATTTGAGGGCAGGAGAAAACTCCTGACAGTGAGCCTTGAAACGCTCAAGCTGTTTAGTTTATGAAAAAGAAGATTGAGTGGTGACTTGATTACTTCATGGGGAGAAAATACGGGGTACCTAAAGGCCTCTTTAATCTCTCAGAGAAAAACAGAACCAGAACCCATGGCTCGAAAGTGAAGCCAGAAATGAGACATACAACACACATTTTTATCCATGAGGGGGAGTAACCATTGCGCCACATTGCCAAGGGAAGTGGTGAATTCTCCATCTCTTGATGTCGTCAGATCAAGACTGGATGCCTTTCTAGAAGATAGTCATGGGCCAAACATAATTGCTGGGCTCAACACAGGGGTAACTGGGTGAATGTAAAGATCTGTGATACATGGGAGGTCCGACTATGTGATACACATGACAGCAGAGCCAGGTCTTGAGAGTTGCGTGTCAGTAATAGTGTGTTTCCTGAAGCAAGGCGACGTGCTTCATGGTCTACGGCCAGCTGGCGGACATCCCTCTTGGCTGCTGAGATTCCCTCAGTATTGAGGTACAGCACCTTGCGAGCCAGCCCCCGTGCTAGGGATTGGGACACTGGCCCTGAAAGGACCCCACTGGAGGACCCCTCGGGGCTGTATTTTTCTTTCACTTTTTACGATGAGAACTTGAGCGCCAATTTTGCATTTTGTGTACTTTAGTTTTACTTAGTGATGGCGGGGGGCACCATGTGAAGGCAGTAAACTTGCCCCTCACTCCTGCAGACCTGGGTGTGACACCACAGCTGATCTCTCGACTCCCCTTTGCTACAGTAGCTCATGCACGCTTGGACAAGAGTGCTACTAGCCCTATACCATGCCCAGACGATCAGCGTGGCCAGGGAACTGAAAACGACACCCTCACAAAGGGGAAGTGGGGGGGAATCTAACACACAATATTCTGGTCTACACTGATAACGTACATCGGCATAACTATGTTTCTAGGGTGTGAGAAAATCCACAGCTGAGACTTAGCTCTGCAGACCTAACCACCAGTGCAAGGTTGATGGAAGAATTCTTCCACTGACCTAGCTACCGCCTCTGGGGGAGGTGGATTAACTACAGTGAGGGGACAACCCCTCCCATCATAGAATCATAGAATCTCAGGGTTGGAAGGGACCTCAGGAGGTCATCTAGTCCAACCCCCTGCTCAAAGCAGGACCAAACCCAATTAGATCATCCCAGCCAGGGCTTTGTCAAGCCTGACCTTAAAAACCTCTAAGGAAGGAGATTCCACCACCTCCCTAGGTAACCCATTCCAGTGCTTCACCACCCTACTAGTGAAAAAGTTTTTCCTAATATCCAACCTAAACCTCCCCCTCTGCAACTTGAGACCATTACTCCTTGTTCTGTCATCTTCTACCACTGAGAACAGTCTAGATCCATCCTCTTTGGAACCCCCTTTCAGGTAGTTGAAAGCAGCTATCAAATCCCCCCTCATTCTTCTCTTCTGCAGGCTAAACAATCCCAGTTCCCTCAGCCTCTCCTCATAAGTCATGTGCTCCAGCCCCCTAATCATTTTTGTTGCCCTCCGCTGGACTCTTTCCAATTTATCCACATCCTTCTTGTAGCGTGGGGCCCAAAACTGGACACAGTACTCCAAATGAGGCCTCACCAGTGCCGAATAGAGGGGAATAATCACGTCCCTCGATCTGCTGGAAATGCCCCTACTTATACAGCCCAAAATGCCGTTAGCCTTCTTGGCAACAAGGGCACACTGTTGACTCATATTCAGCTTTTCGTCCACCGTAACCCCTAGGTCCTTTTCTGCAGAACTGCTGCCCAGCCATTCGGTCCCTAGTCTGTAGCAGTGCATGGGATTCTTGCGTCCTAAGTGCAGGACTCTGCACTTGTCCTTGTTGAACCTCATCAGATTTCTTTTGGCCCAATCCTCTAATTTGTCTAGGTCCCTCTGTATCCTGTCCCTACCCTCCAGCGTATCAACCACTCCTCCCAGTTTAGTGTCATCTGCAAACTTGCTAAGGGTGCAGTCCACACCATCCTCCAGATCGTTGATGAAGATATTGAACAAAACCGGCCCCAGCACCGACCCTTGGGGCACTCCACTTGATACCGGCTGCCAACTAGACATGGAGCCATTGATCACTACCCGTTGAGCACGACCATCCAGCCAGTTTTCTATCCACCTTACCGTCCATTCATCCAGCCCATACTTCCTTAACTTGCTGGCAAGAACACTGTGGGAGACTGTATCAAAAGCTTTGCTAAAGTCAAGAAATAGCACATCCACTGCTTTCCCCTCATCCACAGAGCCAGTTATCTCATCATAGAAGGCAATTAGGTTAGTCAGGCATGACTTGCCCTTGGTGAATCCATGCTGACTGTTCCTGATCACTTTCCCCTCCTTTAAGTGGTTCAGAATTGATTCCTTGAGGACCTGTTCCATGATTTTTCCAGGGACTGAGGTGAGACTGACTGGCCTGTAGTTCCCCGGATCTTCCTTCTTCCCTTTTTTAAAGATGGGCACTACATTAGCTTTTTTCCAGTCATCCGGGACCTCCCCCGATTGCCATGATTTGTCAAAGATAATGGCCAATGGCTCTGCAATCACATCGGCCAACTCCTTTAGCACCCTCGGATGCAGTGCATCCGGCCCCATGGACTTGTGTTCGTCCAGCTTTTCTAAATAGTCCCGAACTACTTCTTTCTCCACAGAGGGCTGGTCACCTCCTCCCCATACCGTGCTGCGGAGTGCAGCCGCCTGGGAGCTGACCTTGTCTGTGAAGACAGAGGCAAAAAAAGCATTGAGTACACTAGCTTTCTCCACATCCTCTGTCACTAGGTTCCCTCCCTCATTCAGCAAGGGGCCCACACTTTCCTTGACTTTCTTCTTGTTGCTCACATACCTGAAGAAACCCTTCTTGTTACTCCTAACATCTCCGGCTAGCTGCAACTCCAAGTGTGATTTGGCCTTCCTAATTTCACTCCTGCATGCCTGAACAATATTTATAGACTCCTCCCTGGTCATTTGTCCAATCTTCCACTTCTTGTAAGCTGCTTTTTTGTGTTTAAGACGAGCAAGGATTTCACTGTTAAGCCATCGCTGTAGTGAGTGTCTGTGCGGAAGCTCTGCTGCGTTTGAAGCTATGCCACTGTAGCGTTTTAAGTGTAGGCAGACGCTACGTACATTCAGGCGTCCATTGCTGCACCTGTCCCCTTGCCACTTGATCACACATCCTGGCCCGGGCACAACAGGCTACTCTCTGGCTCACACAGAGTTGCTGCCACTATGCACCGGCGTGGCCTGTTTCCCCCCCCCCCCCCCCCGCCCACGTGACTGTGGGACAGTGCTGCAGACAACAACTCATGCGGTGGAAAAGTGCCCAACCTGACCGCTGGAGGGCAGTTTCCAGGACTGAGCTTCCCTTGCTGCTGAGGCTATCCTGCGGTTATAGCCCTGGGACATTGCGTTCTAACGTCTGCATACGTGCCCCAGAGAGAGACCTAGATGATCTACCCATCCCTTCTGGCCTTACACTGTGTTAAGCTCTGCTGCACTCTGTGAAGGGCTGTAACACTACTCCCTGGCCCAAAGCAAGAAGGGAGCACGGGGTGACTCTGTGCGGTGCTCTGGGGCTGGAGCACCCATGGAAAAAAAATAGTGGGTGCTCAGCACCCACTGGCAGACCCGCAGATCAGCTCCTCTCCGTCGCCCACCAGGCCTCCCGCCCGCTGGTGAGCCCCGTCGATCAGTTTTGCCGCTCTAACTGCATCTACACTAGTGCTTAGGCCGGCGTAGCTCTGTTGGGTAGGGTGGTGATTTTTTTCAAACTCCTAACTGATATAATGATGCTGGCAAAACTTTTAAGTATAGACAAGGCCTAGGGCACAGTGCCGCCTGGGATTGCTCCTGGGATGGTGCAGTCTATGTACCAACCCTTGCTCAAGGCTGTGCCTAAGGGCACCATCTAGACCAAAGGGAGGAAAAAGATCAAATGAAAGAAGGTGCTAAACTGTTTTGGTTAATCCAGCTCTATCTTTTTAAATACTCTCCATGTTATTTTCATGGCATAGAAACAGAGACATTAGATAAAAACATAAAATACTCTTTCTGGGAGGTTGCAACATAGCACTACTTGACTTCTTTAAATCCAGAACCCTAATGCAGAAGAACCAAAACCAGAGAGAGATAAAGCAGGCTGCTCCCAAGGCAGCAAAGTACAACTCATTCCACCTTGCTTTAGAATTGGCTTTCTCCAGACGGACTGCTGCTAGATCTAGGCTTCCCTCCAGAGCCCCCTACCCTGCAAGCAAGACCAGGAAAACCTCAAAAAATGTAAAGTGTAAGCTTACAATTTTAACAGTTTGCAATACGTCACACTCTGCTCATCTGGTTAGCGGGCTTAGGGTCAGATCCTATAACTCCCTCCCCCTCCACCCCCAACATTGACTCTATTGGCTAAAGAGTGAATTAGGCTCCAGGATTCACCCGATACCAACAGGACACATGGAGAGTGGTTCAGAAGAGGCAAGTTTCCCCAAGGGTAAGGAGCTGATCCTACCAAAAGGCATGCTTTGGGGTGCAGATCTGACTGCACAAAAGAGGACCCCAGTGGAGACAAGAACCAAACAAACCTGAGCTGGGCAAGCTAGAGGAGCCTGAAGTCTCCCACAATATGCCCCAAATCCAGGGGAGGGGGAGAGCGCTGCTGCTGCTTTGTGGGGAGGACAGAAGGCCTCTGCCCCCTCCTCACAGCCTACACTGGGGGCAGATTCAAGAAGCAGGAGAGGGGCTCACATGCAATTTGGAAGGGTAGTTGATACTACACCTAGCCTGGGCAGCAGACCAAGCAAATGTCATGAATTTCCCTGTGATGTCCCACCCTCTCTATAGCAGTTGTGATCATGCACAGAGCTGGGAAGGAGGGCGGGAGGAGATGGAGGGGAGGGTAGCAAAGAACTAGGCTCCTGACCGGTTCAGTTCAAGGATTGGGTGGAGGAAAGGAGCAAAGGCTTCCCTTACATTGTCCATGCACGGTAGGATCCTGCTCCCTTCCTGCCCAGAATGGGGGGCACACAGGGAAACAGCAGCCGCTTGAGAGACCTATGAGGTGGATGGTGGTCTCAAAAAGCTCCTGATCACCAGTCTCCCCGCTGTCCAAGCCCCCTCACCTCCAAAGTGTTCCAGACCCCAACCTCTGACCCTCAGTGTGTTCCTGCCCCCCACCTCCTGGCTTCCCCAGCCTCTGACCCCCAACGTGTTCCTGCCCCTCACCTCCCTGCCCCCAGCCTCTGACCCCCAACGTGTTCCTGCCCCCTCACCTCCCTACCCCCAGCCTCTGACCCCCAACGTGTTCCTGCCCCATCACCTCCCTACCCCCAGCCTCTGACCCCCAACGTGTTCCTGCCCCTCACCTCCCTGCCCCCAGCCTCTGACCCCCAACGTGTTCCTGCCCCCTCACCTCCCTACCCCCAGCCTCTGACCCCCAACGTGTTCCTGCCCCCTCACCTCCCTACCCCCAGCCTCTGACCCCCAACGTGTTCCTGCCCCCCACCTCCCTGCCCCTCAGCCTCTGACCCCCAACATGTTCCTGCCCCCCCACCTCCCGGCTGCCCCAGCCTCTGACCCCCAACATGTTCCTGCCCCCCACCTCCCGGCTGCCCCCGCCTCTGACCCCCAACGTGTTTCTGCCCCTCACCTCCCAGCTGACCCAGCCTCTGACCCTCAACGTGTTCCTGCCCCTCACCACCCGGCTGCCCCAGCCTCTGACCCTCAACGTGTTCCTGCCCCCCACCACCCGGCTGCCCCAGCCTCTGACCCTCAACGTGTTCCTGCCCCCCACCACCCGGCTGCCCCAGCCTCTGACCCTCAATGTGTTCCTGCCCCCCACCTCCTGGCTGCCCCCCGCCTCTGACCCTCAACGTCTTCCTGCCCCCCAGCCTCTGACCCTCAATGTGTTCTTGCCCCTCACCTCCCTGCCCCCCAGCCCGAGCCCCAACATGTTCCTGCCCCCAACCTCCTTGCTGCCCCATCCCACCGCACTCCTCCCCTCACTCCCTGCCCCCCTGGTGCTCCAGTCCCCCAGCCTCTAACCCCCAACATGTTCCTGTCCCCCACTTCCCTTCTGCCTCATCCCACCGCACTCCTCCCCACACTTCCCACCCCCCTTCCCCCAGCCTCTGACCCCCAACATGTTCCTGTCTCCCACTTCCCTTCTGCCTCATCCCACCGCACTCCTCCCCACACTTCCCACCCCCCTTCCCCCAGCCTCTAACCCCCAACATGTTCCTGTCCCCCACTTCCCTTCTGCCCCATCCCACCGCACTCCTCCCCTCACTCCCTGCCCCCCTGGTGCTCCAGCTCCCCTGCCCCCCAATGTGTTCCTGTCTCCACCTCCCTGCCCCTCCAGCCTCTGACCCCCAACGTGTTCATGTCCCCAACCTCCCTGCTGCCCCCACCCACCGCACTCCTCCCCACACTTCCCACCCCCCCTTCCCCCAGCCTCTGACCCCAGCGTGTTCCCGCCCCTCACTTACCTTCCCCACCAGCCTGACCCCCCCATGTGTTCCTGCCCCCCCCCGCACTCCCCGCCCGGCGCCCCCCGGCCGCGGGACGAGCGGCGGCCCCGGCGGAGCCGCAGGACGCTTGGCAGCGGCGGGGGAGGCTGGCTCGGCGGCGGCTGCCGCGGCGCGGGGGGGAGCCGGTCCTGCGCCAGGCGGCGGAGCCAGAGCCCCGGCGCCGGAGCAGAGCAGCGGCTGCACCACGAGCTGCGGCAGCGGCGGCGGCAGCAGCCTCCGCACCTGCCCCCCGGGCCGCTCCCCATGGACGTCAAGGCAGCGCCCAACGGGGTGGCCACCATCGAGGACAGGATCTTGCGGATCACGGGCTACTATGGCTATTACCCCGGCTACTCCAGCCAGAAAAGTAAGACCCCCGCCTCGCCCCCTCCCCGCTCGCCCCCCGGGGGGGGGGGGATTTTCCCCGGGAGGGGGGCCGGAGCAGCCGGGGCGGGGGGGCAAGCGCCTCTCTCCCAGCCTGGGGGGCTTGCAGAGGAAAGCAGGGGGCTAGTTTGGCCGGCGCTTGCAAATGGGGGGGTTGGAAAAACTGCCCCGGAGCGTGATTTTTTGGGGGGGGGGGGGAGCTGGGCTGGCTGGGTCCCCCCCGCGTGGTTGTGCCTGCGCGGTGGGGCTTTGCTGCTCTGATCTCGTGTGTGAGCCGCTCTCCGGCAGTCGCAGAGTAACGGAGCCAGCCGGCGCCGACCCAGCGCCCTGCTGCTGCCCTGCGTGCGGCGGGGCGCCTCACCCCCAAACCGCGTCACCCCCCTTCAGCTCCTCGGGAGGAGCTCACCAGCCGCCTCCCCTTGACCGATTGCATGGGATGCCGCTCGCCTAAAAGATACCCCCCTCCACGCCCACACTCGCTGAAAAGTCAGATGGGATTTTAAAGCCCCCCCCAGCCTTCTTTCCCCCACCAAAAATAAGGCTGCTGTACAGCTGTCCTTTCCGGTAAGTTAGATCATGGGATTCCTGAAGCGGTAGGAGATTTGTGATGCCCGGAGCTGCTGCAGAGCCGTCCCTCATATTTACAGACCAGTAAGGTGTAGTAGGTTTCTCGCCGTCATTAGTTTTCCAGCTGTGTCTGGAACCGCTCGTTCATGTACAGGCAGATAATACGGAAGAGACAAGTCATTTTTTTTTTGTTTAGAATTGACCTGCCTGTAGCACAGAGATGATTTCCCTCTCGTCTCTGAATACTTTACTTATTGGCCAGTTAAACAAAACGGGTTTGGTTTTGCTTTTTGAAAGGGGTTTGAGAGAGCGTGGATTTAGTTCCTGATTTGCTACAACAAATTCATGGTTGAGTCCAGCTGATTAGACAATCCCAGTACAACAGGTAAAATGACAGAGCTCAGAAGAAGACAAGGAATGTTGATTGTACAGTCTGTGTGCCCTGTGTTTAACGTTGCCGTCATTACTTGGGCAAAACTCCCATTGAATGAAGTCTGCGGGAATTTTGCTTGACTTAAGAAAGTCATTATAATACCACAAACCTCTCTAGTCTCAGTCTAGAGAGTGAAGCTCTGAAAAAATAGTTTTAGCATTTCACTTTGTTTTTGGAAGGTTTAAATATATATCACTCTTCTCTAGTAGCTGTTTTAACATAAGACAGGTAGAATATTCATTTTCCTTACAAAACTTAATTGTATAGGGTTAGATTTTTCCAGAAAAAAGTAATGAATTACAGAGTGATTTTTATATAAAACTGCTCTGGTGAAGGCTTTTTTTTTAAGCTGGAGAAGCAAAAATTAAAGCAAGTACTCCTTGTAGAAATTAAATATTTTTGCTTTTGACATTTTTAATTAAGAACAGTGGGGTTTTGGCAGCTGGGAAAGCTTTAGAAGGTTTCTGTGAAACTATAAATGTCCCGGTGCTCTCTAGAACCATTTATTTTTTTAAACAATGGAAGTTAATCTAATGAAAAGTGATTCACTTTTTTCCATCTATGCAAAAGTTACACATTAGAATTTTATTGTTTAATAATTATTTTGCTTTTTGCAAAAGCTCAAATGGCCACACAATACTTAAAACACAGTGACTAAAACCCAAAGTTGAAACAGCGACCAAAGCATTTGTGAACAGAAAACTTTAAGCAGAAAAAAATAAAGAACAATCAGTTTTCTGTGGCTATTTAAACTCTCTGTGGAATCAGAGAAGATAACCACTTCTAAAAATCACAACACAGCCCACCAGTCTTAATGGCAAGAATAAACCAAGGATCAACCAACAAAGTGTCAATACTAGACCATGCTCACAGGCTTTATACTTGATATGAGAGAGACTAGCCAGACAGCGAAACACACTAAAAAATTCTTCGGTTGCATGCAGCTGGGAAACAAACAAACTGAATAAACCCACTGCATGAGATTATTTGTAGGGTACCAGCAGGGTGCTAGGTACATTGAGCAATAGAGTAGATAGGTCATTTGATGCGTCTCTATCAACACAACCAATCCAGGACTTTTTGAAGAGGAAAACACACCAAACCGGAATGAAAGCATGTGGAAGTAATGTGATGGTTCAGTCCACTGACCAGTGAAATCTGATCAAGGTGGGCCTACTCCTGCAGTCTGGCAAAAGACTCCAGTGGAGAACAATGGAGAGATTTGCTAAATATGGATAGGGGGTAAAGACTTAAGCACTTTGCCTCAGGTTTGCTTTGGCAGCAAAACAGGGTTTTTATATCTGCTACAATACAGCCTTCTTCTACGCACACTCTGTATCACAATGCATGGTTGAGTTAGGTCCTGATATTGCAATTCTGCATAGGTAGGTTGCTGAAGTCGGTCTTTGCCTGGTTGCAGGGGGGTTTTCTGCATTCAGTGCAGGAGCAGGGGCTTAAATATCCTATAAATTGCACACGTTACAGATTTCATAAAGCTCGCTTGGAGGCCAAGGTTTAGTGTTGCCAACACTCATGATTATATCGCAAGCCTTTTGATATATGGTGTTTTTCTTAGAGCCCCGGGGACTAGAAGCAGGTGATTAGGTGAGAAATGTGGCTTTCATTTTTAAAAAACAAACCAAAGTAAGCTTCTAGTCCTCATGGTTGCCGAGAAAAGCTTGAAAACGTGACCCGAGTTTACCTAAATACTCAAAAACTAGAAGGCAAATAAAAACAACACTATTTAAAAAAAAAATCTTGTGATCTTTAAGCGGCTGTCACAATATTTGGAACCTGAATTGTGATTTTTGAGGGCTTGCACCTGGCAATACAGAAAGACTAGTGATTTTAGCTGACTCCGTTTTTGGGTGCAAACGTACGGCATCTTAAAGGGTGGGTGCTCAGCACCATCTGAAAAATCAGCCGCCCCGTTCAGGTGTCTCAAGATGGGGACTTCAAATCTTGGCATGCCCATAATCACTAGTCACTTTTGAAAATCTTGGGTGGGGGATTTTACTATGTTACTTTATTTAGGTTAAAACATATTCTGAAATTATGTTAGTGATTTTTAATAATTAGTATCTCGTACTTTGCACTGTTTTATACAGCTGTAATTCTGAGAATCCAGACATTAAACATATGACGTATATAGATACCAAATAGATTGATATTCTAAATTGATTTCAGTGGAGCCAGGATTTCACTCTAAGCTCTCCAAGTAAAGCGTACTGCATAGGCCTCTTGTTGGCCCGCACTACAGGGACGAATTTCATCCTCTAGAGAACAAAGTGTATTTCCAGTGTGAAGTAATGGGAAGATAAAATAAAGATATAATGTCTGTGAAATATAGCGATGAAGATCAATGAGTGACATAGTAGCTGATCTTACAAAAAGGCAGAAATACCGTTTTTTCTCGGAAATGTTTTTACTCCAACTGGTACAGTACATGAGCGTGAAGCTATGGAAAACGTGTGTGTGTGTATGACAGTCCTATCAGTCTGCAGAGTAATAGATACTTTTCTTTTGTCTGTTCATTCTAAAAAAGTAGCTAAAGAAGTAAAAGATTTTCTTTATTCTAGCGGCGCCGTACTCTGTCATTAACTAATAGCCATTTATTTTGATCCTTGCTAAAATATGCATTTTACAAAAAGTTTACATCGCATGAAATGTAGCATTAGAAATGGAGATACTTCTGAATATACTCATTTACAGGGGTGAGTTTTCCCATCTGCCTGTATGTAGTTGATCTCCTCTAGAGCTTGGGCCCCTCTTTTAGGAATAAGAGAAGATAGTTATCTGTTCCGCCTACTCCCAATATGGATGGGCCCTTTCCAAAAACGAATACCATGTCTTCCTGTGTATAAGGTGATTTGTGTATAACTTGAGGCCATCATTCCCCTATTTAAAATGTATCAAAGTGTGTATAAGCTCCCTGGCTCGTAAGCTAAGGAAGAGGCTGCCCTGCTTTTCCGTTAGGTCCCTATAGGATTTGCAAGGGTACAAGTGTCCATTTTGCACGGTGGGTGCACTGGCCCAGAAAAGAGATTCCAGGTTCTGACCCGGAGTGATAGGCAATGCACACCAGCAGGCAGGGTGGGAGGGGAAAGGGAGAACTGGAAACACAATAACCATCCCTTCTATGTGGACAAGCATGTTCACTAGAATCGCCAACTTTGTAATATACAAAAAACAGAAACTTTGTACTATATAAAAAATGGAACCTCCCCTGCCCTGCCCCTTCCCCCTGAGGCCCCACTCCTGCCCTGCCCCTTCCCCAAGGCCCCACCCTTGCCCCGCCCCTCCCCCCTGAGGCCCCGCCCCTTCCCCGCCCCTTCCCCCAAGGCTCGCCCCTGCCCAGCCCCTTCCTCCTGAGGCCCCATCCCCATTCACTGCTCTTTCCCCCTCCCCCTTGTCACTTGCTGCTCTTCCCCTCCTGTGTGGGCGTTGGGAGGGACTGGGCTGGGAGCTGCAGCCGCCCGATGCAGCTAGGAGCTGGCCCTGGCTGAGTAGGGGCTGGTGCGGGTGTTGACTCGGCACTTCCCCCGCCCGCAGTAGATCCGACTGGACACTATCGGGTCCCCTTTTTGACTGGACTGCTGGCCGCTCTCGCGTTCACCAATGTGTTACCTCTCTGTTTACCTTAGGTCTTTCTATAGCGCTCATCACTGTAGTATCTAAGCACTTCAGGATAGTAAGAGTCTATTGTAGAGATCTTAGCACAAGCCTCACCTGAGACTAAGACTCCACAGGAGACGCAGACGGGGGTTCTCTGGGCTCCTGCTAGGATCCTGGGCAGCAGACGCACTCTGAGCGGAATGAACACGCTGCAGCACGGACAGGGTGTAGGTGAGTCTGAACCGCTTGGGCTGGATGACAGGGATCTGGAAAGAATATAGATGCGGCAGCAGAATATGCCCCCCCCCGATATCAATTGACATCAGCCCGGATGCTGCGGATTATCATGCCATCGGGCTTTGCTGTGTGCAGGCATTTTTTGGCAAGCTGAGAGTGGTGGTGATTACCAGCATCTGCACCATGTGCAGAGGGAGCTGTCCAGTGCCACCAGCAGCGGTCCTGCCCTCTTTACGGAATACACAGCTGAATACTTTACTTGGATTCACAGTGAACGCAGAGCATGGCTTACTACCACTTCCCTGTGTAGCTTGATCACCGCACCGTGACCTTTCTTAGCACTCGGGATGAAGGAATGAATGTGGCCGTCTGTACGTGCAGATGTTGCAGAAAATAAGCCCTCTATCTTGTTAGCTTGATATGGTAGCTTCCAGTTTTTAGTGATTTACTTTGACAATTTGAGCTCCGATTCAGCAAAGCACTTAAGCACGTGCTTAACTTTAAGCCAATTGAATGTAATCTTACGTTTAACATTAAGCATGTGCTTTGTAGAATAAGGTTGGGATTGCACACTTGCTTGAGTGATTCGCTGAATCAGGGCCATAGCTTCTACAGCTCCAGCCCACAGCTTTTACCCTTTAAAAAAAATAAGAAGTCATGAAGCAGAAACAAACTCCAAAACTACACAATGAATTGTCTACTGGCTCTTACAGTAGCTGTATCAATAGCTCTGCCGTAGTAAGAAGCACAGGACAGAACAAGAACATCTCAACATTTACCGAGTGACATACCCTGCAGGCAGGTCATCACTTTCAGTGAGGAAAATGAAGTCCCAATCTGTTTTCTGGAAATAGCCTGACACTGCTGCAGTGCTTTCTGTGGACCCCTGCTCTACCGCCAAAGCATGATTTTAAGATACTCAGTGCATACAGAACGTGTGGTTTAATTGAATTTGTAAAGAAAGATCCTTTGAACTTGTTGGAAGATGACAGAAGTCTGGCTGAGCTATGTTTGGGGCAGGACCTGAGATGGGTCAAAGGTGACTAAGGCCAGGTCTATCCTGAAAGGTTAGGTCAACCCAGCTACATCGCTCAGGGGTATGAAATATCCACACCCTGAGTGATGTCGTTAAGCCAACCTAATCCCTGGGGTAGACAGTGCTAGGGCAGTGGAAGAACGCTTCCATCGACGTAGCTACTGCCTCTCGGGAAGTTGGATAAAGTACAGGGACAGGAGAACCCCTCCCCTTGCTGTAGTCAGTGTCTACACTGAAGCGCTACCATGGTGCAGCTGTGGCATTTCCAATGAAGTCAGAGTCTTAAAGCCATAGTTCCTTCCTCTTGACACCAGCTAGGAATTCCCCGGTGCGTGGGAACCCCGAGCTGCTCTGTCAGGGCAACTTCCCAGCTTTTTTAGTGCCGGGGGGGGGGCCAAAGATCTAACCCACAATTCACAAATCCCATCAGGTCTGAGTGAATGAAGCAGAGATCCCGGTACAGAACATGTGACTGTGTAGCTATTACCTTATAGCCTGTTTACAAGCACAACATTAACAAATACATGTGCATCTGGTTTTTTTTTTTAAGATATGAGATTTCTGTGCATGAAAGGAAAAAGTGATCTTTGATTCAAAGTGTAGTCTAAAGAAGCTGCCATAGCAGACTAGAAAAGGGATGGGATAGTTCTTCCAGGAAGGTGATTATTATCTGTCTTTCAAGATGTGAAAAATGTACATAACTCTCGAGAGCCCCAAGTGGAAGTACATTAGGAAAGTGTTTCTCACAAGTGAAAGCAATGAAATAGATATTCTTTACTGACCATATGCTGGCTGTTCAGTGCACAGCATTTTTAATGCAATAAATCCATATTTTGTGTAGTTGCTGCATTTAGTAATATTGCTGCACCTCTGCTAAAGTCTTGTGTGTGGTATTCAAGAATGTGCTTGTGAATGATACTCTGGTAGTAATAATAATACTTCGGGAGTGTCTTTCATTTGAGGAACTCAAAGCTCTTCAAAGGAAGGATGATCTTGTGGTTCAGCCTTATAGGCTAGGAGCCAAGTGATCAGGGTTTTGTACTTGGCTTCGGTACTTTGTGACCCTGAGCAAGTCACCTAGACCCAGATTTTTAAAGGTACTTAGGTGTTGCTCATTTTCAAAGACAGTGCTGCCTTTCATTTTGGTCAGTGAAATGTTTATTTGCATTCCTCACTGGGTATTCATGGGCGTTACATCGCCCCACACTGTAGAGTAACAGAGTTAACTGTGTTGTATAGTATTGAGGCAGGGGGATCTCAAAGCTGAGTACAGCACACACCACATCTTGATGGAAGGACTCTCATGGACCAACCTCCTCTCCCATTTACAGTTACATCACCCATGTGGTGCCTACAGCAATTGCTTCTAGCTGTGTCTCTGGCTGTCTTTAATGTGCTAAAAGCTTTCTGTGTAAAATCAATCACCTTCCCTACTTTCACTCTTCAGTTCATCTCCTGCTCTGTCCCTTGCTCATTCTTCTCTGCCCATCTCCTCCTTCCCTCTGAACAGTGTTGCCTTGTCCTCTTCTCCCCTTTTCCTGCTGCTTGATTCCCTTCTGCTCTGCTTCCTTGGGCATGCTATGAAGTCACCTAATTCTCTTCTCCTCCCATCATTCCCCTAGAT
This sequence comes from Macrochelys suwanniensis, assembly GCA_033296515.1. Taxonomy (NCBI): domain Eukaryota; kingdom Metazoa; phylum Chordata; order Testudines; family Chelydridae; genus Macrochelys; species Macrochelys suwanniensis. The sequence goes on along the minus strand of CM065781.1, from coordinate 11,537,011 downwards.
ATATTTATTGCCCATACGCCTCCTTTCCATTTGTCTTCTGCTGGTGGCTGAAATCCCAGGCAAATACTGTAAAACATGGTTAGGAGCACTGGGTTGAATTCTGAGCAGCTGTTTGCTTCATCTGTATTTGTTCCCTTTTGATTAGCTATTTGTGCATGCAAACATATCTTTGTGCAAGCGTTTGGCGAATGGCTGGTTTTCTGGCTCACCCACTTGCTGCTTGTTGAACCACCAGTGGCTGGAATTTGTTCACGTTGGATAATGAAAACCTCTGTAAAAATCACAGTCTCTTTGTGGATAATCTGCAAATAGAAACAGGGCTGAATTCGCTGGACTCACTCTACTCAATAAGGGTGGAATTCACTCCTATGCAGAATGCCCTCAATGTAGGCTTTACCCTGGCTGTCTGCATGGGAGTGTATTTCACACTTACAGGAGGCAAGGTTAGAGTCATGCCTGCTTCATATACAGGGTTTGTCTAACACAAGAATGACAGAGTTGTAGGAAACTAAATAAGAGTCTGCGAGAGATTTTTAGATGATGATTGATGTACAAGAGTGAAGGCCACAGGGGTTCAGCATCTCAACCAGGCAAATAAAACCTCTTTGTTGCTGCTTTAAAAAACCGCAGCTACATCCTGGTCTACAGCTGGAATGAACAAATAGTGCTGCTAAAACAGGCTCTTCCTTCCCTGGCACCAAGTTTTTACACTTCCTTTTGTTGCCCACGTTACCAGTCTGACGAGTGGGCTAATCTCAATGTTAGCTGTGAAAGATGGCTTTGAGTGGAACGCTACTGAGGCGATAGAGTCCAGGGGGCACACTTCTGTGTTTAGGTTGAACGAGGTAAGTCACGGGTTGCCACCGATCCATCCCTGAAGAATTCAAGCTGATATATGACGTTGTTTGAAAGAATGGGAGGGGAATCACAGTTTCTGTTGTAGGGTATTTTAAGGCTCTTCAAGTGTTTTGCCTGTGTCACTGTCTATCTTAGGTACTTCTATGATCCCTGTTACTAGCGTATCTGAGCATCTCACAGTCTTTAAGGAAAGTGTCATGCAGGGTTTATGTGTAGTCAAGGGCCTGCCATCCTGAAGCTTTGCCACACCCTGTTGGGCTAGTGTGTAGAGGTGGATTGCATAGCATCCTCTGAGGACAGAATGCTCCTGTTGACTAGTCCTATAGTTCATTCTACTGGATCTCGGAATAAAGAATAAATACTCCACGGGAGAGAAGCAGAATCTTGAAGACTCCTCTCTCTACCCAACTGGCACATACAATAAGTGCTAACATGGTGAGTGAAGCCAAGAAAATGTCATCTTCATCCCTATCGAACCTCTCAGTTCTGTGGATGGGGTCTCACCATCTCCACAGTACTTGGCAGAATGGCCTGGAATAACATTTTAGCCTTGCCCTGTGGTGATAACTTGTCCAGAAAACCTTGAACATCCTGATGAGCTGCAAACATCATAACTAAGCGACAGTTGGGCCAAATAGCTATCTAAGGCACTTATATGGTCCCCATCAGCATAGTACCTGGGTGTCTCACAATCCTCTCAACCCCCCTGTGAGGTAGGGAAGTGCTATCCCCATTTTACAGATGGCAAATTGAGGCGCACAGAAGCTAAGTGACTTACTCCAAGGCCATGCAGGAAATCTGTGGAGGTGCAAGGAACTGAATTTGGGTCTCCTGAGTCCTAAACTAACCGCGTAGCCACAGAACCATCCTCCCCCGCTTACCTTTGTCTTTTTATAATGGACTGACTCTATGGTACTCCCTTCTACCGTGCAATCCCAAGTGACAGACTTTGAAAATATAGAAAATATTTCCGGGACTGTCTGTTCTATTTGGTATAGGTTTTTATACCGTGCCCATCACTAAAGTATCGGAGCACTGTTCAGTAGTGCTTTAAGCAGTGTGACTTCACATCTGTCATGTGGTGTTTGTTCTCTCAACCTCTGCCCAGAGGGAGAAGCATATGCAGTAAGAGTGTTTTGTTTTGGGAGGTGGATTTAATTTTTTTTTTGATAAATATTTACCTGCTGCTATGCATTTATATTAGAGAAGGCAAGGTGAAAGAAATGTACCTTGCACTTGGGATGGAAAGTGGTGAGGTTGGTGATGGTCTGTAGTTCCTGGGGGAGTTCATTCCACAGTCTGGGACCAGCCCCCCAAGAAAGTTCTGTTTCCCATACAGACAAACTTTACCCTTATTTTTGAGAGTTCCATTGCGCCAGAGGAGTGAAGTTGTCAAGTGTGGTCTTTGTCCTAGACCTTCAGATGATCTTTAGGTATCCTGAGCCCAGGCCATGGAGTGCTTTGAAGATAAGCACCGAGACATTGACCCGGATTAGAAATTCTGTGGGAAGCCAGCATAAAGAGCAACGGACAGGTGTGATGTGTTCATGGTAGCCTGTGTTGCTGAGGAGATGCACAGCAGCGTTTCGTACTAGTTGGAGTCTCCTAAGGGCTGCAGATATCATGGTATATCACATTGCTGTAGTGAGAGGTGACGAAGGTGTGAATAACTGAGGTCTGGTCTTCGTATGCAAGGATAGGGCAGAGTATCCAAGATGACCAAAGATGGTAGGAAATGTTACTCGTGGCTATTGCTTTGTGAGAGCTCAGCATCAGTGAGGAATCCAAGAGTACTTTGAGACTATGGACTGAAGTGACCAATTGCGGTTTTGAACCTGCAACTAATGGAGCCTGCAAAATGGGTGCAAGTTCTTGAAAAGACTTTCCTCTCCCCACCAGTGTCACCTCTTCATTGCTTGGGTTCAGCTTCAGCTAGCTCTTCTTCACCCATGAGCTGATCTCATCTGTCTTGGTGGTAGTGGTGTGGTTGTATGGGGTGAAGGATAGGTGGGGATGTGTCATCTGCATATTATCGGCACTCTGATGGAAAAAATTTCCTGGTTGGCTTGGTTTTCTTGTATAATTCTGTGGCCTCATGCTGGCTCATGATCTTTCTTTGGGTATGTCTATACTACGGGCAGCGATCGATCCAGTGGGGATCGATTTATTGCGTCTAGTCTAGATGCGGTAAATCGACCCCCGAGTGCTCTCCTGTTGATTCCTGTACTCCAGCAGGCCGCGAGGCGCAGGCGGAGTTGATGGGGGAGCGGCAGCAGTCGACTCACTGGAGTGAAGACACCGCGGTGAGTAGATCTAAGTACGTCGACTTCAGCTATGTTATTCATGTAGCTGAAGTTGCGTAACTTAGATCGATTCCCCACCCGCCAGTGTAGACCAGGGCAAAGTCTGGTTTCAAAGTCTGTTCCAGAGCTGTGTGTGGATTTGACTTTGAAGAACCTGTGTTTAGTGCTTGGATACCATCGAGGTCCATAGTGATGGGTGTCCATATAAATACCCAGATAGACAGTGGAGAATCCCAAGCTGTAAGGCAACTAGGATCCATAAAACAAGGCTGTTGCATGTTCCCACATACGCTCAGCCAGGCTGAAAAGCCATGTGTTTTTCCTTTGAGGTGGTTCTCTTATTCTTGGCCAAAACGATGAAAGCGTAGAGACTTTAGCACTCTGCTGTCACTAGTTGGGTTCCTTGTTTGTGGATCTGGTCTGTTGAATTCAGAAGATGTCTTGTTTGAGCATTAATACAGCAGTACTTACCGCTCTTGTATCCGGTTTTCCCACTGCTCTAGCCTGGGTACCAGGGTGTCTGTGTAACCTACCGGTAAGTGTGCATTACAGAGCCCCCCCGTGCCTGTTTGCAGAGGATGTGAATTGTTACGGCCCCTAGCTGTGGAGCCTGGTCTCTTCCACTCAAGAGGTAGCAGCTCAAGCTTTTAGCTCTAGAGGTCCTTGGTGCATCAGCCAAGAGGGTGGCTGTCGCACCTACGTCCCCGCTCTGGAGCTGGTCTCTCTCCTTTCACAGGAATGTAGTGATAAAGCTGTCTCTGAACCATTTGCTAAAACCTCACCCTAGACTTTTCCCTTGTGGACGTGTACATTCCTACTTTTTGTTAGTGAGTTGTATATGTGAGCTACTGTAAAGTAAGGCCGGGCTAGCAGGACTGGGTCTGACACAGGTTTTGTCTCCTGCTCTCTTCAGAGAAGGAGAGAGAGAAACTACTTTGCTTCTATTCCAGTTTCATTGGGAGCGGGAGTGAAGGGGGCAGAGCTCAGCTCCCCCTTCCCCTACTTACAGCCGAGAGGAGCTCTCCCTCTGCTCCCTGGCTTCCAGGAGCCGCGTTCCTTCAAAGCTCCCCTCGCTCGTCGTGTGGGACAGTGAGAGCTCCCATGCTTGTTCCAATCCAATTACGACTCTTTCTTGGCCAAACACTGGCAGTTCTGCTGACGGGCAATGGCGACCGCTCTGTCCCTGGGATGACTACACTAAATTCACCTCAGGGTAAACAGCGACTAGGCCTCCATATGCAGAACAAGGGGAGAGAAAGAGCACGAGGCATAAATCACCTTCCTCTCCAATTTTTGTTCTTTCCTGTCTTACATACTGCTCTCTGCCCAGGTTATATCACTAAACTGCTGCTTGGGAAGCAACTTTCTGGAACTGAAGCCAATGATGCAAGAGTGTTTAGCTGCTGAGGAAAAATGCTGGGTAGCCATCACTCTCCTTTGTGGAGACAGAGTCTTTTGGGGAGCATTTTCCATGAGATTTAGCACACAGCCCCCATTGTTATGAACGGAGTTGTTGGGGGAAATGATGCGCTGAAAAAAACCATCCCAGTGGGGGCTGATTTTCAGCACGATTCATAAGGATTTAGCCACACCACTCCATTAGAGCTAATGAGAGTCATATGATGGCATCTCTGAGGACAGTGATGAGAACTCATCCCAATGTGTAAGAGAGCTATCTGAGAACCTGGGTCTGTACGTATGTCATCTGTCAGGGCTTTCTGGGACAGCAGGCTGCACTAGTGAGTGTAATGTGTGTTTAAATTTATCACCCGCGATTTAAAATGTCATCTTCTAGTGCATTTTCTTTAGGAACTTTCATTTTGATGGGTTTAAAGCTCAGTCACCTTTAGTCCTCTACAGGACAGAATGTGGCAGGCATGTTTTGAGCCCTGCAATTGTAAAACTTGATTGCACGTTTTAGTGCCGCAGGACGGCAGCAGTGATATCCGTCTCCTGTGCGACGCAGGAGGTGGGATTTGAACCTGCCACTACTTACACGTGACACACGATGCTTTCTACTGCTCCGCAGAATGAACACCTTGGAGACATACAACATGGGCAGTAAAGTGGAGACTTCCCCACACAGCCCCAGTGGGTCTGCCCCTGGACGGATCGCTTCTGGGCAGAGGTGACACATAACTGTTGATAGTGGGAGGGGGGCACAATTCTGAACCCACTCCTAGTAAAAAAAAGAAATAAAAACATAAACCCTGGCAGAAGGCTGGGACCCTCCACATCGGCTCTGCTTCTGGGTATGAGAAAGCAGTTAGTTAATTCTCAATCCTTGGCCTGCCTCAGGAGACTACCAGCAAATATTGCTGGTCTGGAAGGGGAAGTATGTCTCATGGAAAGTTTAAGAAAAAGAATGTTTTTTTTTTCAATTTTTTCACTGTAAAGTTTCAAGTTTACCCCCTACCCGCTTACCACCATTTTTTTGTTTAACTTTTTTTCTCCCCTTCATCCTGTTTCCATTCTTCTACTGGAAAAAGTAGGCCAAAAAAAATTGTTTCTGAAAACTGAAACATTTCTGGGGTTTTGTCAAAAAGCTGGAAAATTTCACAACTACACCCACCCCCCCCGCCCCAATGTTTGTTTTGGGGGAAAAGGCCTTTTTGTCAAAACCTTTTTTCAAATGAAAAACTTTGACTAGTTCTGCCAGCAAGGCTTATCAGTTCAGGTCAATGCGGTATGAACACTTGTCCCTGGAGAACGGAGTGCCACACGGGGTGTGTCTACACAGCAATGTGGAGCAAGTCTCCCAGGTTGGATCGACTGACTTGGGCTCGCACCAGTGCTCTACAAATCGCTGTATAGACAGTGCTTTCAGGGTGCAGCTTGGGATGTAGCTTGGGCTCAGAAGCCTGAGTCTGTCGACCTGGGCTGGGAGCCCTGCTCCAAAATGCTGTGTAGACATACCCATAGTCACAACTTTCAGTCGATGTCTAGCTGGGCTAGATTCTCATTGGTGACCGGAAGGTCTGAGACACTATCTTATCTATAAGTGTCTGAGTGCCTGGTTTTTAAAAGATCGAGGCACCTAAAGAGGCAGATAGGCACCTTGTGGGATTTTGAAAAGTGCCTTACATGGATTTTTGCATCTGTAGGCCTTTACAAATCTGGCTCTAGGTGCTTAAGTAACTAAAGGCCTTTACAAATCTGGCTCTAGGTGCTTAAGTAACAACCAGGAGCAACATACAAAGCAAACACAGTATTCATGCAGCTGTACTCTAGCCTGGCTGAATTCTTTCTAGATCCCTTTACCTATTCACTGAGAGTTGTAAAGTTATTTTATTACAATATTTGGTTTATATATATATATAGGGAGATATGCCTATCTCATAGAACTGGAAGGACCTTGAAAGGTCATTGAGGCCAGTCCCCTGCCTTCACTAGTAGGACCAAGTACTGTCCCCTGACACATTTTTGCCCCCAGATCCCTAAATGGCCCCTTCAAGGATTGAACTCACAAGCCTGGGTTTAGCAGGCCAATGCTCAAACCACTGAGCTATCCCTCCCCCCAATTTAAGTTGGGTTCAATCCTGTTTTTAGACGTGCATAAAATGGTAAAATTCTCAGGATTTCAGAAGTCCATGCTTGTTTCCATGAAGTTTAAGAGCAAAGTTACTACATTTTGAACAAAATATTTGTTAGCTAGATAGTCACCACTTTCCGGTTTCGCGGCCAAATGAACAAGTTTGTTCTCTGTAAGCTTCCACAGAAGCCTGAGGGTAAAATGGACCAATCACTTATTTATAAAATGCTTTGTTCGTTTTTAAAGACATCTAAATTACTTACATTTGAAAAATGTCTAGCTGTCCTTGAAAAATGTTAGCTTCCTGTGCCTTATTTTTCTGTCTCTGTGTTGTGTAGTATGAAAACTGGACAAAGTCCCAGTGACTTCTGTGGATGTTTTCATTTTAAGATTTACAGTCTAATGGCCACATTTTTGGAAATGTTCAGCTCCCGTTTATGCACTTAAATACAGTGGCCATATCTTCTGTACATTGCATTTAGGTGCCTAAATGAGGACTGAGCTCCCTGGTTACAAGTGCACAATTCTGCTCTTAATTGCATGGCTTTAACTCCCATTGGAGCGCCATAAAAGTTAAAACCGTAGTAGCTGAACCCCTGTAGTTGAGGGCAATATAATTTGTATTGATATTTTGTTGGTCAAAAGGAGGTGATTTTATGTTAATGGAAATCTTGGGTTAATATCTATGATGATCTTAACTATAGAAGCATAGAATCGTAAGGCTGGGAGGAATCTTGAGAGGTCATCTAGTCCAGTCCCCTGCACTCATGGCAGGACTCAGTATTATCTAGACCATTCCTGACAGGTGTTTGTCTAACCTGCTCTTAAAAATCTCCAATGAGGTTGTGGAATCTCCATCCCTAGGCAATTTATTCCAGTGCTTAATCACCCTGTCAGGAATTTTTTCCTAATATCCAACCTAAACTTTCCTTGCTGCAATTTAGGCCCATTGCTTCTTGTCCTATCCTCAGAGGTTAAGGAGAACAATTTACCTCCCTCCTCCTTGTAACAACCTTTTATGTACTTGAAAACTGTTATCTTATCCCTTCTCAGTCTTCTCTTCTCCAGACTAAACAAACCCTAATTCTTTCAATCTTCCCTCATAGGTCATGTTTTCTAGACCTTTAATCATTTTTGTTGCTCTCCTCTGAACTTTCTCCAGTTTATCCACATCTTTCCTGAAATGTGGTGCCCAGAACTGGACACAATACTCCAGTTGAGGCCTAATCAGCGTGGAGTAGAGAGGAAGTATGACTTCTTCTGTCTTGCTTACACCACTCCCGCTAATACATCCCAGAATGATGTTTTCTTTTTTTGCAACAGCATTACACTGTTGACTCATATTTAACTTGTGATCCACTATGACTCCCAGATCCCTTTCTGCAGTACTCCTTCCTAGACAGTCATTTCCCATTTTGTATGTGTGCAACTGATTGTTCCGTCCTAAGTGGAACACTTTGCATTTTTCCTTCTTCAATTTCATCCTGTTTACTTCAGACCATTTCTCCTGTTTGTCCAGATGATTTTGAATTTTTATCCTGTCCTCCAAAGCACTTGCAACCCCTCCCAGCTTGGTATTGTCCGCAAACTTTATAAGTGTACTCTCTGTGCCATTATGTAAGTCATTGATGAAGATGTTCAGCAGAACTGGACCCAGAACTGATCCCTGCAGGACCCCACTTGATATGCCCTTCTAGCTTGACTGTGAACCACTGATAAGCACTCTCTGGGAACAGTTTTCCCACCAGTTATGCACACACCTCATAGTCGCTCCATCTAGGTTGTATTTCCCTAGTTTGTTTATGAGAAGGTCATGTGAGGTAGTATCAAAAGCCTTACTAAAGTCAAGATATACCACATCTACTGCTTCCCCCTATCCACAAGACTTGTTACCCTGTCAAAGAAAGCTATCGGGTTGGTTTGACACAATTTGTTCTTGACCAATCCATGTTGACTCTTACTTATCACCTTATTATCTTCTAGGTGTTTGCAAATTGATTGCTTAATTATTTGCTCCATTATCTTTCCGGGTACTGAAGTTAAGCTGACTGGTCTGTAATTCCCCAGGTTGTCCTTATTCCCCTTTTTATAGATGGGTACTATATTTGCCATTTTCCAGTCCTTTGGAATCTCTCCCATGTTCCATGATTTTTCAAAGATTAATTGTTAATGGCTCAGATATCTCCTCAGTCAGCTCCTTGAATATTCTAGAATGTATTTCATCAAGCCCTGGTGACTTGAAGACATCTAATTTGTCTAAATAATTTTTAACTTGTTCTTTCACTATTTTAGCCTCTGATCCTACCTCATTTTCACGGACATTCACTATGTTAGACGTGAAATCACTACTAACCCTTTTGGTGAAAAAAGTCATTAGCACATCTGCCATTTCCATGTTTTCTGTAAATGTCAGCAAAAATTTCCAAAACTCGAATGACATTGACTGTGAAGTTACACTCACTGGGATTTTGTATGAGATTCTTAGGGCTAGTCTACACTACCCGCCTGATTCGGCGGGTAGTGATCGATGTTCTGGGATCGATTTATCGCGTCTCGTCTAGACGCGATAAATCAATCCCAGAACCGCTCCCCGTCCGCGAGTGGAGGAAGCGCTGTCGACGGGGGAGCCTGCCCGCTGCCGTGTGGACCGGGGTAAGAACTTTTAAAAATCGATCTAAGATATTCGACTTCAGCTACGTTATTCACGTAGCTGAAGTTGCGTATCTTAGATCGATCCCCTCCCCCCCTAGTGTGGACCAGCCCTCAGTCTGCAATATTTATTGTTTGTAACATTAAGTATTCTTGGCAAGAAAAAATATACTCTGAAATTTTGAAAGTTAAGATTACTGCTCTGCATTGAAGTGTTATGCCGTTAATTGGGTTTTGGAGCAGATTTTGTTAAAAAAACAACGACAAATGACTGACATTAATGTTTATCCCTTGATTGACTCCATATTAAAAACAAGAGACAGGCTACAAGGGAAAGAGTTAACATAGCAGGTTGTTTTTTTTAAAAAAAACTGCCACTAAAGAAACACAAGCAATAGGATACAAAAATCTGTTTAAAGAAGCTTCCTCCCCCACCCCCCTAATATTTCCAAATCTGGGTCCACTGATTTAAGCACGTTAACTTGGATGAAAATCCTGCACCCAGATTTCCAAATATCAGCACTAAAAGAAGCAAGGAAATTCAGAGATAAGAAGTTACATCTTGTTGTGCCAAGATCCCTCATGTGTCATAGTATCCACTGCACCATTGGAGGCTGATGATGTAGTGCACCATAGACCACAGCCGTCACAACCCTTATTTGCAGTGGGCAACATGTTATTTTCTCCTGTTGTGTGACTTGTGTAACCAGACAATTCTTTAACTGAATGATACTGACCTCTTTTGTAAAGTGCTTTGAGATCTGCTGAGGAAAAGCGCTATATAAGAGGCTAGTTGTTATTATTTATTAACTTTTCTACCAAAGTAAGACTATAGACTTAGGGTGATCATATTTCCCAAAGGGAAAATGGGACACTGTAGGGGGCTGGCCCAAGGCCCCCCACCCCTGCGGGGCCCTGAGCCCCCTGCTGCCTCCTGCCCCTATGGGGCCACCCCGAGACCCACCTCTGCTGCCCACCCACGCGGGGCTGGCGTTGCCACTCGTCCCCCTTCCCCCACACATGTTCCGCCATGCCTCGCTGGGGGTCACACTCCACTTTTTTGGCACAACTGCATTTGTCTCGTTTGCTCTTGCCAATTGATGATGGGTTGGCAAGAGCAAATGGGACAAATGCCCAGTTTTGCCTAAAGAGTCGGGACGGCCGGAACAGGGCTTAAAAAAGGGACTGTCCCAGCCAAAATGGGACGTATGGTCACTCTACATAGACTAGTCTAAGCCCATCACCATATGTTGATAAAGAGAATCCGCTGGAGCGGGGGAGAAGCTAAAGTGGAAGCCAGGGAACTAGGAGAGTAGTTCTGTTCCTTGCTTTGCTAGAAGCTTGCCTGGGCTAATCGCTGCCTGCTCATGCCTCAGTTTCCACTGCTATTGTTGAAGAGTTAGTAACATTTTCAGCTCTGAATTTCCTTAATTTTGAGGGGTGGGGCAGTATACAAAATTGCAGCCCAAAACAGCATAACTATATCAGCGGTGTCCAAAAAGTTCAGTTAGACACGAATGGATAAATTCGACCCAGTTACACAAAGTGCCACCTCACAGAGCCAACATTTCCAAGGCAGGTACCTGGACGTACTACATCTGTGTATATGGACGTGCAGAGGGGTACTCAGATGCACTACTAACCAATGTGTGTGAGGGATTATATAGGATTTGCAGTGCCCATAGAAACATTACAGGCATAATTTAGAGTGCCTTTGAAAACTTGCTCCTTTGCTGGTTATTCTAATAAAACATTTATACAGTGCATAAATTTACATGGCACTTTACAAACATAGATAAGACAGTCCCAGCACTGAAGAGTTTACAGTCTTAATAAGACAAGCCAGGCAGGTGCAGCCCCCAAACTTGTCCTGGTGGAGGGGGAAAAGAAACCCAACAGCATTGCTGGGGAGTCCCTGCACATGTACAACATGAAGGCCAATCCAGGGTTTGGGTTTGGCTCAGGGTAACAGTGAGGAGCCAATAACCTATTTAGCTGTTAAGTTTTTTGGAGCAGGGGCTGTCTCGCTGTTTGTACTGCACCTAGCACAGTGGGGCCCCAGTCACAGTTGGGGACACAATAGGCTATTGCAATAGTAATATCGAAGACAGGCCCCGTATAAATAGAGAGGTCATTTGCATGGGTCCAGGTTTGGATTCCACAGCTTCTCCTACTTCAGGGATGTTCAGAAGTGAGGGATGGTTCTAGGCCCAGTTCTAGACAAAAGCTAAGCCTACCCAGTTCTTTTTCCATCTCCCCCACCACAGTGAACATGACTCTCAAGCTGGATATCAGGGCCCCAGCCTCTGCTCTGCTCCCTCTGCCTCACGCCGCTCAATGGTACAAAGTAGAGCTAACACCAGCACGGCAGGATCACCCCAGCGCAGGGAAAACTCTTGTGGGGTTTAGCTGCTGTAATGGCACCTATGCGGCTGGCCCAGAGGAGATGGCCAGGGGAAAAGATGTGGCTGGGCATCCCTGCACCCTGGTGTTCCCCATGCCGTGGCATTTCCCAGCTGACACGGTGACCCTTTGGGACCGCTGACCGCTGGTGTAAATCAGAGCAGCCTGCAGGCTGTAATTTACAATGGCCCTGCTTGGGGGTGGGATGTGGAGCATGCAAAGATCCTCAGATGACCGTTGCAGCCCCAGACTTTATCTCCTCTGGTGTATTCAGAGGCTGGCTTCCCTGGAGGCCAGACAGACGAAGGCTAGCTCTGACTGTGATCTGAAAATGTGCAATGTCACGTCCCCCGCTGCACTTGCATTTCATGTAGTTTGAGTGGAGTAGGCCATTGACCTTGGCCAACACCTCTCCCTTCCCGCCCTCGCCCGTCAGCGACAGTGTATTGTGCAGGTTGGGACAGAGAGCTGTTAGGAAATATATTTGGTGCCTTTGCTGTAATGGGGCCTTTTTTTGGCAGACTAGGAGCAAAAATTATTTCTGTGTATTCAAAGCTGGCGAACACATGATTGCTGTTCCCAGCCTCCCTTTGAGGACAGGGTTTGACATCATTTGTACTCTATAATTTATGACATTTTGTAGCAGGCTGTTAGAGGCTGGAAGCAAGTGGCAGGGATGATTCTAAAGGAAAAGAATGGCAGAGCGTGTTGTCGTAGGTCTGTAACGTGCCGGTTTCTGGAGCAGTGTGCTCAGCTTGAAGCAGTTTGCTCTTCTAAGAACTGCAGGCTCTCCGTTTTCACCACCACCGTGTTTTTGCTCCATGTCATGTGTATCCTGTATGTCTCATTAGGACTTTGTACCTTTCTCTCGAGTGGCTTAGAGGGGGTGGCTTTGTTCCCATACATTACAGAATTCCTTCTGATTCTTTTTTCCTTTTACTGCCAGCCCCATGGATGATGATTCTGCAGCTGCTACGTGAGGGTAACGTCTGTTAACGTACAGAATGGGACCCTGTATTTTTATTCAAAGGCATATGGGTACTAATGAAGGGAGGGAGAGAGAAATATAAAGGATTGATCAGTCTGGTGTGAAATAGGGATTATCCTGGAACAACGAGAACATCTCTCTTACTCCTCACAGATTCAGTGTGGTCCAGTGGGTGGGGTAATGGATCGGGGATCAAGCAATCTTGGTACTGTTCCCAGGTCTGCTACCTTGGACAAGTCACTTCATTTCTGTGTCTCTGTTTTCCCTCCCACCCTTTGTCAACAACGTGTCTGTGCTTGGTTGGGACTTCGAGTGCTACTGGAATATAAATAACAATAATGGTCCCACATAAAAGTTTCAAGGTTTGGCCTGAAATTGGATCAGTAAGAGGTTAATTTACAGGCCTGCAAGTATTAGTAAAAGACTCCAAACTATTATATGCTATGGCAGGAAGCCAGTTCAGATTTATAGTTAATAAAAATGGAGTGAATGCAGGAATTCTTATCAAATATTCATGACTACCATCTATACTTATTTGAAATAATAAAATCCAATCTTAATTTCATATTTGCAAAATAACTGCCTTTGCTTATTAGCGCTCTATTTCTCTGCCTGGGCAATGTAAAGATGATAGTTCATGTTTTATCTACTTTGCAGAGATGTTATTAGGCTCACAAATATGCCAGGGTCTCCTGGGAATAAAAGGGAAGATTTTTTTTTTACCTTGCAGATTGAAATAAAGGAAAGCGCAGTCACTGCAGGCATCTTTTTGGCTGCTAAAGGAAATGTTCAGGAAACCAGTGTACGGAATTGCTCGTTGATGCATACAGTGCTGCCATAATCCGGGGTGGATGTAACACTTTGAGTAGCTCTGAGTCTTTAGTTAAAAAATAAGAATCAGGAAACGATCCCATGTCTGCTTATTTAAAGAACTGAATTCCTAGCAATGATTTCGCTGTGCTCGCACTGCGGAGGGTTGCCAGTCATTAAATTTCCAACCTGCGTAGAAAGTTTGCATGTGACATTGCTGTGATCAAGCTAAATAAGGAGAACACTCCAGGATTTTATCAATATAATTCAGAACAAGTTTTTCTTTGGTTGCACTTTATTATTTTGCCGTGTGTCATCCCCCAAAAGCGACTGATGATTTTAATACTGCCATGTAGCGACAGCATGGAGACTTTTTAGTTGCTATTTTTGCACAAACTAATGTAAAGTCTGACATCCCTTTTGAAGGGTTGTTTTTATCCAGTGCTGCTATTTTTATTTGAGAGTTGTTCTGCGCTAGAATTTTTCCCCCTTTAGTTTGTCCTCGTCTGCCCTGAATTTTCTGAAATGTTTTCAGATCAGATTAGAACAGATCAATTGATCTTTCCTTATGTGTCCCCTCCTCCTAAGGCTTCTAACTGCGATTTCTCATTGCTTTCCCTAGACTCAAATCACAATAGTCTTCGGAGAAATCGCAGTTAGAAGCCTTGGCCCACAAAACCTGTTGGGTTGTCCATATCACTGTGAAAGTAACGTACGTAATTGTGTGTGGTCATTCAAATCTGGCACTATGGTTTAGAAATGATGCAGAGATCTAGCCTGTAAAAAAATATAGCATTCTTAATGAAATATAATTCATAAATACATTGAATGTGGGTTTACGGTGGATTTAGTTAAGCTCTGTGCAACCTTGAAGGCAAACTTGTAAACTAAGAGAGCACATGTATAAAAAAGAAATATTAAAGTTACTGTACAAGTAAATTTAGGGACCCTGAACCTTTTATGCTGCTCTGATTGCATAAAGAGGGCCATAACAGCCCTTAGGGAATACCTAGGTGTGCAGGCATTTCTTGAGTAATATAGAGCGGCTGCAGTAGCCGTGTACTACCGCTGTCATGGTCTATGGTATAAGGGGGCATGTTGGGGAGGTAGAGGGCATTGCTGGAGTTCTCCAGGAATTTTAGGCTGATGGACTGTCCATAAGGGGCCACCACAGCTAGAATGTAAACTAGAGCAGACCTGAGGCTGCTCTAATTTATATTGGAGGCTAAGGAAGGTCCCAGGCAGCCTGAGAGTAGTAGTAGTTCAAAGGTGGCTCTAAGCCACATACTGCATTTTGTATCAGGTGCAGGAATAAGCCCTGGACAATCAGGTCCTCAGTGTATGTGAAAGTTGCCTAGTGACAGCCTTAGAGAATGGAGTCACAGAACAGATACAGCACGGGCAGCAGCAGGGCAAGCCTCCTTGCCATGGCCTGCGATGTGCTTCGACTCTGCTCAGAAAGGACCATCTCTAGGGAGCAGTGGTTAAGTCTTAATCTCAGCTATCCCAAGAGAACAGGGACCAGGTTAGGTCATCTACACCCATGCGTTTGCTGCCTAGTCTATAAACGAGTATCCTGGTTTCTGCAGTGGATATGGTCAGTGCATGCTGGAGAGGATAGCCCTCCTCACAGTAGTCACATGCTTGTATATGAATTGCTTACAAAGCGGTGGGCTGAGAGCTGATGTACAGAGGTGCACAAAGGAAGCTATTTGCAGTGCATGCACAACAGAGAAGTTTCTTTTATAAAGAGAGAGTGTCTGTGTTGTAAAGTCCCTTAGCAGGAACCTGAAACATGGGAGTCCAGACAAGGGACTGCAATAAAAGAACTTTATTTAATTCAGCCTCTGGGGCACTGTTTCAGCTCACACTTTATATGAAGGTTACGTTTATAAAGAGATGGCTGAAAGATGTTATAACCATGTTCCAGACGTGAGTTGTATGCAGTACAGACGATTATAAGCACATCAATGGAAGGCATTATAGAGGGTTATAGATGATCTGTCAATCTACTTGACCTTAATGCCCAGTGGCTGAAGTGGGCTAGGGGCAGTCCAGGGCCGGGGTTGGAGTTCTCACAGGGGATCAGTAGCCGGGAGATCCAATTCAAGGGGGCAAGTTGGCAGGACAGTTAGGATTTGAGGACTTCAATTGTTGAGACATAGGTGAGAGGATTATTCCAGGAGTGGGTGGGTGAGATTCTGTGGCCTGCATTGTGCAGGAGGTCAGACTAGATTATCATAATGGTCCCTTCTGACCTTAAAGTCTATGAGTCTATGAGGTGGCGTGCAAGGTGCTATAGGCAGCAACCAGCAGGACAGTGGCCTGTTGCTCAGACAGCTTCCTCTTCCTGTGGGGGTCTTTCTATAGTCCAGGTACCCCACAAGAATGCTGTCTGTCCGGCCAGTTGGGCCTGGGTGATGGGGGTCTGTAAGGCTTTAGCACGAAGGCTATTGGTTAGAGGGAGTAGGTCAGCACATGTGGCATGGAGCTGAGGGACACCGTCTAGGGACGTAGATTCGTTACTGGGGTCCTGACATCAGTGCTAACAGCCTAGAACAGTTGACTAACCATTTCTTAGAAGATCTATTCACCCTTTATGGACTTTTTACAAACATCCCTTAACTGTAAAGTGTGACCCAGCTCAGAATGCTCAACTCTCTGCTCTTCTGGAGAGCCGTCCACCACAATGATGGGGAACCAAAACCACCCATGACTGCCCCACCATAGACTCCCCTGCTTCATGTTACACAAGAACCCGAGTTATTGGGCTCAATACAGTGGTAACTGGGTGAAATGTAATGGCCTGTTATATGCAGAAGTTCAGACTATGTGATCTAATGGTCCCTTCTAGTCCCTACTCTGTGTACATCAGGGACAGCTGAAATGAGCACTGCTTTCCCCCCAAAATTTTGAATATGACTTTCAAATTTGTCTAGAGGATTTAGACACATCCCACCCATTAATTTTAATGGGAGATGTGTCTAAACCCCTTAGACTGTTTTGAAAGTCTCAACCATAGTCTTTTTGGAAAGGATTTGAAATCTGTGTATTCCTGTAGTGCAGTTTCCTGGTTAGCCTTTGGCACGGCTAAAGGGAAAATGGGCTCATATGTCTCACAGCCAAAGTCGTAAGCCCCTCCGCTCCCCGCCAACTACTAGAGAGATAGAACAGAATAGATTATGTCTGCTCTTTCTCTAACCCTGCATAATTGCATATGATTACTGGATTGCTACAGGACAGTGTCTGGTAATTGTAGGAAAAGTGCATAGGTGCAAAAGAACAAACAGTCCTAATTCTTAATGAAAATATGAACATGCATCAAGGTTATGGGTCAGCGTCTGCTGTTGTTTCTCATGCTGAGTAGTAGCCAACTCCTCAAGTACAGCGCCACGCGATGTGAGTATGCGATTATTGCTAACAATCTATTTAGACCATATTCTGCCATTTGGACAAATCCCAGAGTCCTGCATAAGGGCCTTGAAATTTGGCCTACTGACTTTTGCTTTCAGTGATGAGTTGTTAGGGTTGCCAGGCATCCAGTTTTTGACCGGAATGCCCTGTTGAAAAGGGACCCTGGCAGCTCCGGTCAGCACCGCTGACCAGGCCATTAAAAGTCCAGTTGGCAGCACAGTGGGGCTAAGGCAGGCTCCCTGCCTGCCCTGGCTCTGCGCGGCTCCCAGAAGTGGCTGGCATGTCCCTTCAGCTCCTAGATGCAGGGGCGGCTAGGGAGGCTCTGCACGCTGCCCCTGCCCTGAGCGCCGGCTCTGCCTCTCCCATTGGCCAGGAACCGCAGCCAATGGGAACTGCAGGGGCAGCACCCGAGGGCGAGGGCAGCGCACGGAGCCCGCTGGCCGCCACTTCACCTAGGGGCCGCAGGGACATGACGTCTGCTTCTGGTAGCCTCCTGAGGTAAGCACCACCTGGAGCCCATACCCCGAATCCCCTCCTGCACCCAAACTCCCTCCCGGAGCCGACACCCCGCACCCACTCCTGCACTCTGAACCCCTCAGTCCCAGTCCGGAGCCCCCTCCTGTACCCAAAAGTCCTCATTCCTGGCCCCACACCAGAGCCCGAGAGCCTTCACCTCCCCGCACCCCACCCCCTTGCCCCAGTCTGAAGCCCCCTCCCACACTCTGAACTCTACACCCCAACCCCCTGCCCTAGCCCTGAGCCCCCTCCAACACCGCAAACCCCTCATCCCCGGCCCCACCCCAGAGCCTGCATCCCCAGCCAGAGCCCTCAGCCCTTCCCTCAACCCTTTGACCCAGCCTGGAGCCCCCTCCTGCAACCCAAACCCCTCATCCCTGGCCCCTGCTGAACCCACATCCCCTGCTAGAGCCCGCACCCAACCCCCCTGCCCCTGCCCGGTGAAAATGAGCAAATGAGCGAGGGAGGGGGAGAGAGAGCGATGGAGGGAGAGGGGATGGAGTGAGCGGGGGCGGGGCCTCGGAGAAGGGGTAGGGCAGGGGGCGGGGCAAGGGTGTTCGGTTTTCTGCAATCAGAAAGTTGGCAACCCTATGAGTTGTGTGTGTGGATTAATAACAGGATATGACTAACAACCTTAGTTTTGGGGCATTTAACTTGTTTTAAAAGTGCACAGGGCCAAATTTTGTTCTAAGACGGACCCTGTGCAAACTTAACAGAGGTCAAGAAGTTATGGGTATAACTGAAAGCAGGACTGGGTCCAAGGCAATCTAGTTATTCTTCAGAAATATACTGTACCAAGGGGCAAATTGACTACTAAAGCACATGTACAATACAGTTTTTTCATTGCTCCACTGAAAACTTTAATAAAACTTGTATGTTAAAATGCATTCCCACGATAATCTTTTTATATTTGTCTATAGATCAGTCAATGCTAGAAAGAGAGTGAGAGAACTTGTGAACCTTTCAGTGACTTCTAAATATAAATTTATTTCAACGATTCTCTTTATTTTAAGCGTGTTGCCAGCATTTGTGCGAGTGAAGGCTTGTTTGTATGTAATTCAACCTGGCAGGACACAGACTACCCACCACTTGAATCCCAGCGTTCATCAAATCATTTTGGATGGCAAAACAGATGGCCTTAGGGTGGGATTTAAGCAGTACCTAGGCATTGCGCTGACCCTCTTCACAGGGGTGAAATTCCCTCAGAAAGTGAACTACGGGCCTGTATCTGGGACTCGCTGAATCCCAGAGTAAATTTGTTAAATGACCAAACTACTGTAATTTTATGCAGAAGTGGGGCGTGTTTCATAAAAGATTTCATCCCATTAAGGAGTAGAAATGGGACCACGTGATTTAAGTGAGTGGCAGGGCCAGATTTAGGCAATCTGCAAATTTAAATGCACCACAACATAGGCCCCTCTGCCCCATGGCTGCCACCTCCATGGCTTTGCAGAGGGGTCTCCCTTCCAGAGAAGGAGGGCAGCAGCATGGGGTCTCCCACAGGAGTGACAGCAGGGGCAATGCTCCCCTTGGGAAAGCAAATCTAGAAGGAGGGGGAGGATGGCCCTTATTGCAGTAGCTGGGATGTATCTGAGTGGGTGGGCTGGGCTGGGCTCGGCTCACTGAGCTCTTTGCCTCCTGCTATGCACAGAGTCCCTTGTTGGGGTCTTGGAGTTGAAATCCCATTGAGATCCATGGGGCAGCTCATGCCTCTCAGAGCTCTTGTTTTAGGCTCTTTGCAGACTGTGACAGATGCTGAATCGGTTGCACTTAAGTCACATTTTCAAGCTTTTCTTTACAGCTTTGAGAGCTTGCAATTTACTTTAAAAAAGAAAGAAACTCGAGGTTCTGATGTAATCACGAGACTCCGGGAGCTGGTACCATAGACAAGGTCCTACGTTTTCTATGCCTTAATCCAGCCCTGGTGACCAGTCACACAGTTTCAATTTCAGATGCTTGCAACAGACAATTTGTGAGCCGTCCACTGGCTTAGGATTCCTTGCACAAAACATTCATCAAATCATTTCGGATGGCGAAACAGTTACTATAAATTCCAATCAGTTTGTGAACAGGAAAAAGTACTAAATTGGCTGAATGAATTGTTTGTGGATACTTTGTCCAGTTCTAATTAAGGTTCCAAATCTGCACTCCTGACTCTGGAAAAACTCCAATTGATTTCAATGTGAGTTTTGCCTGACTCAGGTCCGCAGGATGGAGCCTGAGGTGTTTTTCAGTTTGCTGCATTTTGTTTGACTTGAGTCTGCTTGCAAATAGACTGTACTTACTGGTGCATAAAGTGAGTTAATTTTGATCTTGGCTGGTGCTTGTTTGCAGGTACCTGCCTATCAGCATTCTGTCGCTAATTGATTTTTTTTTTGGTATTGTTCAGTAATTACTTCTGCACATCCCAGTTTGCAAAATTGAGAGAAACAAAGGGGGAAGCCGGAGCATTTATGCCACATTTAGGTTGTTTCCTTTGTTGTTGTCTTTTTTTATTTGAAAAATAAAAATGGTTTCTTAAAGGAATAACACTACCATTAATTTTAATTAGACACCACACAAATGCAGGAATAGTTTGTGAAATTAGAGACAATTGTGTCTCTGTTGTTTTCTTTTATCTGGAAAAGTAATAAAGCCTTCCTGTATTAGTCTTCTCTAGAGCAGCAATATGTCCTTATCTTAAACATGCCATGTGGTGTTAATAATTAATCACAAGGATTAAAAATAGAATCAAACCGTAGTGTTTATTTCTAATCTCACTTATACCAGGGTAAATTAGGCATACCTCCATTGAAATCCGTAGAGCGACACCAGTATAAAACTGGTGTGAATGAGATCAAAATCAGATCCCTTAATTTTTGTTTGCCCTATCCATGTCTCATAATTCTTATCTTGATGCATTTCAGAGGATAGCTAGAATCTATTTATAGAGCAGTACTTGAGCGTCTGACCGTGGAGTTCTGCGGACAATGCAGGAAATTTTTAAATGTAGATACAAAGAACATATTTTCCAGTTGGAAGAAATTCTTTAAATTTTTCTAATTAAATTGTCTTGTCTTAAGATTTTCATGGGCCAGATTGTGATCTCAGGAACGCATAAATCCATAGTTACTCTTCACAAATAAATCCTTACTTCTCTGTAACATTAATGACTTACTCCAGGTTTACACAGAAGTAGCTGGGATCAGGATTTTGCTTGAACACTTAATTTTTTACTGGGTACGTAAATACTGCAGTAGCTACATTTGTTTAGTTCCAATGACATGCAGTAACTGAATACGTCAGTGGGAGTTGAAAATTGCCTTTCAGCAACCCAGCGGACATGCAGCGGTCCTTGTAATCCGCATCTGAACTGGGTCGAAGCCTGCCATACAGAAGCTGCATTTTTCTTTGCAAAATTACCTTTGATAATTGTGATACAAAGCATCCCTAGTAAAGACTATTCTATTCCTTTCCTTAAGTGGCAATCAGTGCACATTACAAAATCCCACTACACCAGTATTACCGTTTTCCATACTGGGTTCTGAATGACAGTTTCGACTCAAGTATAGTTTGAACATGGGTGACAGTAACTCTTACATTCTTTATAGGTCACAAATGAGGACATTGGGAACTAATTACGGGAACTTAAAAGTACCTTACATATTTTCTGCTCTGTGAGTAGACTTTTATGTCTAATGATGACTTTCATCCTCTAATTAATGTGATTACTGCACATACTGTATTAAGGAAAACAAGTGTAGAAGAAACTCCCTATTTCCCTTAGGGCAAATACAGAGTCAAAAAGTATTTGCAAGTGTGTGCTACTTTATTTTGAGCTTCTGTATTATAGGGCATCCTCTAATGAAACACGACCTTCGTCGGGTCTCTAATTCCTAAACATATCACTTGGGTGAAACATGCATTGATGTTCCATGTGTAGCAGAACAGTCGTCACTCAGAATGACCCGCTCCTAAGAGCAATAACGTTACTTGTATTTATATGTCCCTGATGATAAATTGTAATTACGGCGACAGGCCCAGAGAGTCACTTCTGTGGTAAATCGTGTGTAAGGGACGGGGGCCCAGTGAGGTTCCCAATACAGAGCTTCCACCATTATTTCCGCTTGGAAGGAGGATGTGGAACAAACATAGGGTGACCAGATAGCAAGTGTGAAAAATCGGGACAGGGAGTAGGGGGTAATAGGCGCCTATATAAGAAAAAGCCCCCAAAATCGGGACTGTCCCTATAAAATCAGGACATCTGGTCACCCTAAACAAACAAGTGGTTCCCTCCAAAAGCTCATTGATCCCCTGAGATGTGTATGGATCTCCCAGGGAGCCACTCTAGGTTAGAGACGTCCTTATGGGGGCCCTCTGCCTCAGTGCTCCCTCATGGAGTTCTCTTGGCCCTGTTTTGTTCTGTGGCTGCCAAGGTCCTGGAAACTCCCCTTCTAGTGTGGGCTGAGCCGCGTAGAAGATTCAACGTGAAAGCAGCCGTTTAAAAATGTCTTCGATGAAAGTCCCACGGCCTCAATTCAACAACAGCTCAAGGCTGCCACTACCTGCAGACATCCACCATAGTAGAAATGGGAGACAAAAGCTTTTATCTCAGCCTCAGCTGAGGGCGCCAGACCATGGAACTGTTCCGTACACCACAGTGGCTACTTGATCTTGAGTTAACCCACTGGTCCTCAGACCCAAGGCCCCATGAGGCGAAGGGCTTTCTTCCACCACCAGTAAAATCCAACAGAGTTGGAGAGAGACTTGCTAAGGGTAAACAGAACCAGTGACGCTGCCTAACCCATCACCCTTGACTGAGTTTTGCCAGCCAGATAGACAGGAGCCGTGGTGGCCCTTGTATGGAGATTAGGTACCACAGTGCAAAGTAATTTACAGATGCCTCTGGTAGATAAGTGCTGGAGTCAGGATTGCTTTGGCTGGGGTGGGGAATCACTGGTTGCGCGGGGAGGCTGAGGGATCCTGCCCCGAATATTTGTCCCCCTGTGACAGAGTGCGGGGCACCGGCAGCTGAGCCAGCTCTCTGGTCACTGCAGCTGCAATACATTACTCCAGAGCAGGCCTCATTCGGAAGAGCTGGGCCTGACTGACGGGCTGAGGAGAGCTAAGAGGCTAATCAGGCCGTTAGGCAGACGGCACAAAAGGCACAGGAAGAAAGGGGGAAGCAGGAAGAGAGAGAGTGCTCTTCCCTGCTTGCCTCAGGGTCTGCCGGTTCCCTAGGCTGCGGGTGTAAGGCTGTCTAGCGTATAAGGGTGGTGGGAAGTAATGTTGTCAATAAACTGCCTGGGGTGTTTTACCAGCAAAAAGATCTCTGAGCTGTTTGTGGAGTTGAGCAGGGGCAGGAGAGAGCGGGCCCTGCCGCAACCCCTCAGCCCTGGCCTTCCCCTTCCAGAGAGTGGATCTCACAGAGAGAGTGGATCTGTGAAGGGGCTGTTATGGTCCGAGTGGAGGTGTCTGACTTCACACAAATGGCTCTCTTCCTCCTGCCTGGTTTTCATTCCATCTGCAGGGGGCTGATTCAGCCCCCCCGTGATTTATAGATTTTTCTTTTTAGGCCAGAAGATCACCAAGTTTGCCCTATGCTCATTGTTAAAAACGTGCACCTTATTTCTGATTTTTTTTAGCTTCAGTGTCTAACCATTGGCACTCATTATTCCTTTTTCTGCTAGATTACAGGGCTGTCTCCCATCGGTAATCTCTTCCCTAACTATTGTGACAGATCAGTCTATGGTGGTATATGTCTATACCCACCTGCAAACTCCATTTTGTTTTGTGAATGCTAACTGGAGTGAACTGCTCTGCCATCATGGTTGTCCTTTTACCTGCCCGCACAGTGTCGAAAGGCAGCTAATGCCTCCAGGCTTCTGCTGGCCACTGACATAACCCAGCCGCCTCCTGTCCCCCCAGCTCCAGCGCAGGCAGGAAGGGGTTAAGCCCTAAGGACATATTGTGCACCAGGGCCCAGGGAACCTGACTGCAGGGGCTTCAGGGGACCCAGCCAGAGAGGTGGCTCAGCAGGGGAGGGTGCCTAGGGGACAGAGCAGCCCCACGCTCCCTGGGGGCAGGATCCAGGGTGGGGGGAGGGAGCGGGTGAAGAGGGTGCTAAGCTCCTGCCCTGGGGGCTGCTGTGGAGCCTGCAGGTTCAGGGTGGGAACGGGCTAGAAATTGTTCCCCTGCCCCCACACCATAGAACTTAGCTGAGGGGCGGAGAGGCTTCCCCGTGCCAGCGCTGTGCGGGGCTGTGGCACACACGGGGCTTGGCTCCTCCTGGCCAGCGTCCTGGGCCAGAGGGTCTGGGGCTTCCCACAGGGGCGCCGGCCCAGCCAGGGGCGGTGGGGGAAGGAAGGAGCATGCCGGCCAGGCTGTTGGTGAGCTGAGCGCTCCCACCTGGGGCTGGTTTTCTGCACAGTGCTGGGAGGGGATGTGCCCGCTGTGGGCGGGGGGAGTATGGAGGAGCAGCGGGGCGTGAAGGGGAAAAGCAGGGAGAGGACGGTGAGAGGGGGAGCACGTAAAGGGCCGATGGGTGGGCAGCAGAGGCGACACGTAACTGGCCACCGCCTGGCAGCTGCCATCGCAGCTTGCAACGCGCAGCC
The DNA here is from genome assembly GCA_033296515.1 of Macrochelys suwanniensis. Taxonomy (NCBI): domain Eukaryota; kingdom Metazoa; phylum Chordata; order Testudines; family Chelydridae; genus Macrochelys; species Macrochelys suwanniensis. Next base: position 11,512,945 of record CM065781.1, on the reverse strand, counting down.
AGAACTGGCCAGAAACGGAGGAGGGACTGAGCCCTGCTGGCCGAGAGCCGGCACCCAGCAGGGGCTGCGCTGATGGACCAACAGGGGGAGCAGCCGGCCCCTTGCACTGCATCTTTGCTCTGCCACCAGCCTTGCACACTCACCCTCATCGTCGGCCACTGGACCCCCACCCCCACCGCTGGTGGCTGGTGAGCAGGGATCCTGCCAGCAGCTGGACTGATGGGGGAGGGGAGATAGAAAATATGGGACAATTTTCCCATTTTAAAGAAAAAGTCAGGACACCTGCAGCAGGGCTTAAATACAGGACTGTCCCTTTAAAACCAGGCCATCTGGTCACCCTACTCCTATCGGTAATCTCTTCCCACTGTAGGTGTTGTGATGGGTTAACACAAGGATCGGCAACCTTTGGCACGCGGCCCGTCAGGGAAATCCGCTGGCGGGCCGGGACGGTTTGTTTACCTGCAGCATCCACAGGTTTGTCCCCTTGTGGCTCCCACTGGCCGCGGTTCGCCGCTCCAGGCCAATGGGGGCTGCGGGAAGCGGCGCGGGCCGAGGGATGTGCTGGCTGCCACTTCGCGCAGCCCCCATTGGATTGGGATGGCGAACTGCGGCCAGTGGGAGCCGCGATTGGCCGAACCTCCGGACGCTGCAGGCAATGGTCCCTCTAATTTCTGACAGGCCGTGTGCGCAAAAAAATTTCTTCTGTGCAAATTGTTGTGCTTCTGTGCAAATTTTTGCGTGCGCGGTGTTTCGCCGCGTGCGCGGGATTTAGGACCTGTGTGCGCGTGCACATGCACACAGCTTAGAGGGAACAGTGGCTGCAGATCAACAAACCGTCCCGGCTCGCCAGCGGATTTCCCCGATGGGCCATGTGAACAAAGGTTGCCGATCCCAGGGTTAACATATGGCTGTACATCAACTTGGTGAGTGTCCACCAGGGGGAGCCCATTCAAGGTTGTCACAGGTATCTAGACCATGATCAAGTCACTTCTCCACCTTCAAATAAAATTTGGGAAAATAATAGTTCAGGGAATTTGCTGAATTACGGAAAGGTGTTTGTAATGTAGAGACCTCAGGCCAGGCTCTCCCCTAACATATATACAGCTGAAATCCATGGAAGTGCATTTGGTTCTTCGTGCAGTACTACAGTAGTTAATTGTATATCAGTGTGCTTCTTGCAAGCCCCTCTTTATAGAGCTACATTTGGCCATAATCATGGAATCCAGCTGGCACACAGTGTCCTACACTGGACACAGAGTATGTCTGGTAAAGTCTTACAAAAATTGTCAGTTGTTAAAGATCCTGGGGCAGAATCTTCTGTTTGTGCCAGTGTAAAATCAGGAATAACCCCACTGAAACCAATGGAGTTACTTCCACCATGTTTATACCAACAATTCCTTTAACTAGAGTTACTCCAGTTTTACACTGGTGTAATAAAGAGGAAAATCAGGACCAAGTATTTTTTAAAAAATGTCCTTACAGTGACTGAGTTACGACAAACACATGATTTCACTAAAACAGATTTTTAAATGGCTAATTCATGTTAAACCATCTTCTGTGGATGGTATCAAGTATCAGAGGGGTAGCTGTGTTAGTCTGGATCTGTAGAAGCGACAAAGGGTCCTGTGGCACCTTATAGACTGACAGGTATTGAAGCATAAGCTTTCGTGGGTGAATACCCACTTCTTCGGATGTAAGCAGTGGAAATGTCCGCTTCTGTGGATGGTTTGCTAGTTGAACTTCACTGGCCTCTTGTATGCAAAATCACCTTCTAAATTGGGAGTTTTGTTTCAATACCTAGCTACAATGAGAAGGACTGAGGAGGAGATCTTGACCTCTCTGATTCTCCTGCCTTTGATCAGTTTAAATCCAGACTTTTAACATATTTTGGTCTATTTAATGTATTGCACAGCACAACACACCCATCCACGATAACTGCAATGCAAGAATAACTCCTAACACACTGGGATTTGTTTGCAGCAGAACTTCCGGTGTGATGCTGAATTAACGAGTTTTTAATGAAAACAAGACTAATTTATATAAACACTCGGAAAGGAAGGACAGGATGTCGATATGAAGGTTAATAGCTGATATAGTAAACGAGACTACAAAGAATAAGTCCAGGGTAAGAAATAATGTTTTTAGGTTTGCAACGTACTACATTTCCTTCTTAGGCACTGATAATATGAATTATGCAGGAATGTTCTGAAGGGGTCTGCACTGCTTTCCTGCTGTTTGACTAGAAGTCCTGGGCCTTCCCACATTTCAACTGCGTACATTTGCCAGGCACTCTTATTACTTCAATCAATTTAAATTTGCGAGACTGATGATCCTGACAGAAGCCATTGCCATGTCATGTGATCAGAGGAGCTAAAAATACTGTTCTCCACAGAGTGTACTTATTTCATGCTCTGAAGCTCAAGGAGTGTTTGTTAAAAAAATAGGAAGTTTGCACTTTATGCTTTTCAAGTACACGTCACAAATAATTTACAAAAGGCAAAACAATATCCAGTGCATTTCATGGAGTCTTGGAGACTATTATTATTATTTATGTGTATTATGATTCTGCTTAGAGGGCCCCAGCTGTGTTCAGGGCCCTATTTTGTGCTAGGGGCCGTGAATAAACATAACGGTAGACAGTGTCTGCCCCAAAGATCCTACACTCTAAAGATGCATGACAGAAAGTGGGGGAGGGGAACCGGAGGCCCAGAGACATGAAATAACTTGCCCAAGCTTACCAAGCCTGTCAGTGTCAGAGCCTTGAATAGAATCCAGGTCTCCTCCCTCCCAGTTCCGTGTACTGTCTGCTAGACCAGGGATCTCAAACTCAAATGACCACGAGGGCCACATGAGGACTAGTGCATTGGCCCAAGGGCCGCTTCACTGACACCCCCCCCTCGCTACTCCTGGTCCACCCCCACTCCACCCCTTCCATGAGGCCCCGCCCCTGCCCCGCCTCTTCCCACCCATGCCCCTCCCCCATTCCAACCCCTTCCCCGAAGTCCTCACTCCAACTCCGCCCCCTGCCTGCCCCCATTCCAACCCCTTCCCCAAATCCCCGCCGCTGCCCCACCTCTTCTCTGTCTCCTCCCCTGAGTGCGCAGCTCCCCGCTCCTCCCCACTCCCTCCTGGAAAGTGCTAAGCACCGCCAAACAGCTGTTTGGCGGTGGAAAGCACCTGGAGGTAGGTAGAGGAGCGGGGACGCGGCGCACTGAGGGGTGGTGGGGAGCTTGGTGGCCGCGGGAAATAATGCGGAGGGGAGCGGGGGGCGCGGGGAGCTTGGCAGGCCGCAGGAAATAACTCTGCAGGCTGCATGTGGCCCCCGGGCCACATCTTTGAGACCCCTGCACTAGACCATGGTGCCTAGTTTGAACCTTGGTTCACAGAGTTTAAGGCCAGAAGAAAGAATCGGATTATCTAGCCTGACCTCCTATAACGTATTTTTCTCGGCCGTGGTAGTTGAAAGGCAGCAGTAGGGATCATTCTAATCTCTGGTCTGTATCGTGCCTGTTCATTGTAGAGGATGTTTTGGAGTCTTCCTGTGACTGGTCCCTTCCAGTATGAGGCCTTCACCTATCCCACCGTGACTTGCCCCTGGTGTTTTGCCCCACAGTGCAGGGTGCATGTGGTGAGCTGACGGACATGGAACGGTGAGAGAGCCCTTGGTATCCTCCTGTCCCTGGATAGGCCCTGCAATGTAGTGGGTTATTTTTGCTAAGGTCCCTCGTTGCCACTCATGATAGAGGACGCTCTTAAGCAACTGAAGGTCGAGGAGAGTAGCTCAGTGCCTCCATGATACAATCGGTGATATCCTACAACTTATTTGACCTTCGTTATGTGACTTCCCTTCCTAGACTTCATAGGGGAGAGTGGCCTACCTGTGATTGACATGTCGTATTGCCTCAGTTTCTCAGCCTGAGACACCACTTTGAGTGTGTGTCTGTGTGTTGGGAGACAGAGTTTGGGCTCTCCCCACTCTTCAAAAGCAACAGACAGGAAACTTTCCCTTGGCTCACATGGCCCAATGGTCCTTGCCCATCGTTTCCAATAGATCACTCTTTCCTCCGGCTGGGGCATGGCACCTAAGCTTTACCAAGGGATTGGTAGCGTTGGTGGACAAGTCAAGACTGATGGGGTTAGCATGACAAAGTTAGAGGCAGAATTCAACTCCCAGAGCTAGAGGGTTAATCAGAAAATCAATTTTTATAGCGAAACCCTTGAATCAGCATGACACCTGGCAGCAAGAGAATAATCTAATTTGTAAAATGGGAGGAATTCTATATTAGCAGAGTGGAACAAGCAATAGAATTAAGAGCTAGACTAATATGCAGCACTTTGTGCATGAGCAGATGTTCCTACTCCTATTACTCCATATTACTGTTTGTCCCTTTGAGACCATATTACTTATTATTACATATTACTGTTTGTCTCTTGAAGACCAGGAATGCAGAATGCATCTCCAAATAATGGAATCCCTAGGGAAAGCCAGGGAACAGTGTTGCAAATATATTTTCACAAAAGAATGCCCCATACTGGTTCTGCCCCATGGTCCATCTAGCCCAGTATCCTCTGTTCCGACAGTGGCCGGTGCCAGCTGCTGCAGAGGGAGTGAACAGAACTGGGCAATTTATTGAGTGATCCGTCCCTTGTCATCCAGTCCCAGCTTCTAGTCAATAAACATTGAAATGAATGCCAATGATGGAAGACAAAGTAACCTTTTCAGAGGAGCTAAGGAAGAACCTCATTACAGCCTCTAATAAGTATCAAATAAAATTCAATTAACTCCCAAAGACTCACTTCCTAGGCCTAATGCTCAGCTACTGCCTAGCTGCTTAATCATCAGCCAGCACATGGATTGCTGGCATCTGCGGCAGGCAGGAAACACACAAACGGATGCAGGCAGTGAGCCATTACAACCCTCCCTTCCTTCTTTGCTTTATTATGAGACCAAAAATAAGCCCAAACCCAATAACCGTTATTCAGGAATCATCCGGGGTCACGTGATGGAGAGCCGCCTCGTGGTGCAACATGCAAAGAAATCAAAAATCTGCTGCCCATGGAAACATCTCGATCTGGGAAACATGACACTAAACTGGGAGGAGTGGTTGATACGCTGGAGGGTAGGGACAGGATACAGAGGGACCTAGACAAATTAGAGGATTGGGCCAAAAGAAATCTGATGAGGTTCAACAAGGACAAGTGCAGAGTCCTGCACTTAGGACGGAAGAATCCCATGCACTGCTACAGACTAGGGACCGAATGGCTGGGCAGCAGTTCTGCAGAAAAGGACCTAGGGGTTACGGTGGACGAAAAGCTGAATATGAGTCAACAGTGTGCCCTTGTTGCCAAGAAGGCTAACGGCATTTTGGGCTGTATAAGTAGGGGCATTTCCAGCAGATCGAGGGACGTGATTATTCCCCTCTATTCGGCACTGGTGAGGCCTCATTTGGAGTACTGTGTCCAGTTTTGGGCCCCACGCTACAAGAAGGATGTGGATAAATTGGAAAGAGTCCAACGGAGGGCAACAAAAATGATTAGGGGGCTGGAGCACATGACTTATGAGGAGAGGCTGAGGGAACTGGGATTGTTTAGCCTGCAGAAGAGAAGAATGAGGGGGGATTTGATAGCTGCTTTCAACTACCTGAAAGGGGGTTCCAAAGAGGATGGATCTAGACTGTTCTCAGTGGTAGAAGATGACAGAACAAGGAGTAATGGTCTCAAGTTGCAGAGGGGGAGGTTTAGGTTGGATATTAGGAAAAACTTTTTCACTAGTAGGGTGGTGAAGCACTGGAATGGGTTACGTAGGGAGGTGGTGGAATCTCCTTCCTTAGAGGTTTTTAAGGTCAGGCTTGACAAAGCCCTGGCTGGGATGATCTAATTGGGTTTGGTCCTGCTTTGAGCAGGGGGTTGGACTAGATGACCTCCTGAGGTCCCTTCCAACCCTGAGATTCTATGATTCTATGATTCTATGATCTCCCTCTTTGAGCTTCACCTCCCTCATTTGTAAATGGGGGAAATCACAGATGTCAGCATCACAGTGGTACCATGACATAATGCATGCAAGCTTTTGAGTCCATGGGAGTTGAAGGGTCCCATCCTTTCCCAGGAGGTTGTTCGGCAGGATCAGGCCCCCAACGGAATTGCATATTTAAATCACAGCTGCCTTGTGTGGGTTGGGCTGCTTAATGGAATGAGCGCTGGCATAACTCGAAGTAATTGCCAATACGTTGGCATCGGTGAGGAGGGGGAGAGAGAAACCATGAAATCATTTTTGTATTAAAACAGTAATGAAATAGATTGCGCTGGGCTTGCATCCCTGGATTAGTCATGCTGGTGTCGAGCAGTGACCATCATTTTTAACTGAACGGTTTCATTTTAATGAACAGTGAAATGACATCTAATTCGATTGCTCTAAGGTGTAGCTGCTAAGGAGGTGAACGCAGGAGGCTTGCTCGGATGACACGTAGCTTCTCCGATACGTTCCATCCACCCTTCATTTAAACAGAACAGCACAATGGGGGCACTAATCAATCAGAGGCTGTGATGGAGCACAAAGGAATCTTGATTCGTGGCTAATTCAAATTAGTGTTTTGCTGAACTGCGGACTGGTAACAATACAGGGTCAGCAGAAATCTTCCCTTGTTGATGTATTTGCTGGTCTTTTTGCTGGTCTTGTGACTGGAATAGGAATCCACAGGACCTCACCCGTGATAGGTGATATTTTAGATATTTTAGATATTTTAATCTAAAGCAGATCTCACTTGGCCCATTGAAATCATTGGGTCATTTGCCATTGGCTTCAGTCGGGGCTGGATGTGCGGAGGGGGGGGGTGGGGTCAATGTTACACCATCTCTTAGCCCTGGTCTACACTACGAGTTTAGGTCGAATTTATTAGCGTTATTTCGATTGATCCGTGCACCCGTCCACACGACGAAGCCCTTAACATCGACTTCTAGGGCTCTTAAAATCGATCTCGCCACTCCACCCCCAACGAGGGGATTAGCGCTTAAATCGATATTGCCGAATCGATGTAGGCTAGTGAGGACGCAATTCGACAGTATTGGCCTCCTGGATCTATCCCACAGTGCAACATTTGACCGCTCTGGACAGCAGTCTGAGCTCCAATGCTCCGCCCAGGTAGACAGGAAAAGCCCCGCGAACTTTTGAATTTCATTTCCTGTTTGGCCAGCGTGGTGAGCTGCAGGTGAGCGCAGATCTCATCAGCAGAGGTGACCATGATGGAGTCCCAGAACCGAAGACGAGCTCCAGCATGGACCGATGTTGAAGTACGCGATCTGATCGCTGTATGGGGAGACGAAACCGTGCTAGCAGAGCTACGGTCCAAAAGAAGAAACGCCAATACATATGCCAAAGTCTCCAAGGGCATGCAGGACAGAGGCTACAACAGGGACGCGCAACAGTGCCGCGTGAAAATTAAGGAGCTCAGGCAAGCCTACCAAAAAACCAGAGATGCAAACAAACGCTCTGGGTCAGAGCCCCAGACATGCCGCTTCTATGATGAGCTGCATGCCATTCTAGGGGGTGCACCCAGCACTGACCCACCCATGTGGTATGACTCCGTATGTGGATCATCAGAAACCACAGAGGAGCATGATGATGATAATGATGCTGAAAATAGCGCCCAGACACAGCAAGGAAGTGGAGAAGCCCTTTTCCCCGACAGCCAGGAACTCTTTGTCACCCTGGAGCCAGTACCCTACGAACCCACCCAAGGCGTGCTCGATGCAGGAGAAGGGACCTCTGGTGCCTCTGGTGAGTGTACCTCTGTTAATTAATACATGTTTTATAAGCAAGCGTGTTTAATGATCAATTCGCGGCCAGTACAGCTACAGCTACTGGAAAAGTCTGTTAACATGTTCGGGGATGGAGCAGAAATCCTCCGGGGACATCTCCAGAAAGATCTCCTGGATGTACTCCCAAAGCCTGTGCAAAAGGTTTCTGGGGAGGGCAGCCTTATCCTGTGCTCCGTGGTAACACACTCTACCACGCCAGGCCAGTAGCACGTAGTCTGGAATCATTGCTTTGCAAAGCATGGCGGCGTATGGTCCCGGTGTTTGCTGGCATTCAAGCAACATCCGTTCTTTATCTGTCTGTGTTATCCTCAGAAGAGTGATATCATTCATGGTCACCTGGTTGAAATAGGGGAATTTTATTAAGGGGGTATTCAGAGGGGCTCTGTCCCTGCTGGGCTGTTTGCCTGTGGCTGAACGGAAATCTTCCCCGCTGTGACCCACGCGGTGGGGGGAGGGGGAACAGCGAACATCTTGGATGTGTGTCTGTGTGTGTGGGGGGGTGTCGATTAGGTTCGCGCTGCACGTTAACCCGAAAACCGCCGCCCCTCCCTTTTCAATTGCCAACCAGTTTTAAATTGCCAGCCCAAAGGCTGTTTGTTATGGGAAATGAGGGGGTTGCTGTTTGAAAACATTCCCACCTGTTATGAAGGTTAAAGAAGCCTATAGACTGTGGCTTACCATGGCTGCCTGCAAGCCGAATTCTGTTGCCCGCCGGACCAACTTGTTGCTTGTGTGATCTCTCACACCAAACCGGCAGACCCTCAATATAACAGGCAAAGTGCAACCTTGGACCAAATGCATATGTGATATGTAATGTTTGGAGCATTGTTCTCTAATGTGTGTCTTTTAAACTACTCCTCTCCCGTTTGTTTCCTCCCGCAGCTGCAAATGTTTCAACGCCACCCCTTTCATCACCGTCCCAGAGGCTAGCGAAGATTAGAAGTAAAAAAAAAAGGAATCGAGACGATATGTTCTCAGAACTCATGGAATCCTCCCACACTGAAGCTGCCCAGCAGAATGCGTGGAGGCAGACACTGTCGGAGTCCAGGAAGGCAGAATTTGATCGTGCGGACAGGTGGCGTGCTGAAGAGAATGACTGGCGGGATGAAGAGAGTAGGTGGCGTCAGCGTGCAGAGAGAAGGCAGGATGCAATTCTGAGGCTACTGGAGGATCAAACAGAAATCCTCCGGCTTATGGCTGAGGAAAGGCGTAGGGTTCAGGAAAGGCCGCCTGAGCCCAGACCGCCGCTACAGCCCCTGTGTAACCAACAGCCCTCCTTCCCGAGTCCCATAACCTCATCCCCGAGACGCCCAAGAACGCGTTTGGGCGGCCTCCGTGCACCCAACCACTCAAGCCAAGAGAACAGTCCAAGCAAGAAAGGGCTGGCATTCAATAAGTTTTAAAGTGCTGTGTGTCCTTGTCCTTCCCTCATCCCCTCCTCCACCACCCATCCTGGTGCTTCCCTTCCTCCACCAGCTATCCCGGGAGACTGTGGCAGTTAGCCCCATAGTTCCCCCTCTTTGTTTTACGAATTAATAAAGAATGCATGATTTTTAAGCAACAATGACTTTATTTCCTCTGTGAGCGGTGATCGAGGGGGGGAGGGCAGGGCGGTTTGGGTAAAGGGAAGTAGAGTGAATGAAGGGGCGGGGCTTTTCATTACAGGGGAAAAACAGAACTTTCACACAGCATCCTGGCCATTCATGAAACTGGTTTTCAAAGCTTCCCTGATGCGCAACGCACCCTGCTGTACTCTTGTAATAGCCCTGGTGTCTGGCTGCGCATAACCAGTGGCCAGGCGATTTGCCTCAACCTCCCACCCCGCCATAAACGTCTCCCCCTTACTCTCACAGATATTGTGGAGCGCACAGCAAGCAGTAATAATAATGGGAATATTGTTTTCGCTGAGATCTAACCTAGTCAATAAACTTCGCCAGCGAGCTTTTAAACGACCAAATGCACATTCCACCACCATTCTGCACTTGCTCAGCCTATAGTTGAAAAGGTCCTGACTACTGTCCAGGCTACCTGTGTATGGCTTCATGAGCCATGGCATTAAGGGGTAGGCTGGGTCCCCAAGGATAACTATAGGCATCTCAACATCCCCAACGGTTATTTTCTGGTCTGGGAAGAAAGTCCCTTGCTGCAGCAGCCGAAACAGACCAGAGTTCCTGAAGATGCGAGCGTCATGTACCTTTCCCGGCCATCCCACGTTGATGTTGGTGAAATGTCCCTTGTGATCCACCAGTGCTTGCAGCACTATTGAAAAGTAACCCTTTCGGTTTATGTACTCGCTGGCTTGGTGGTCCGGTGCCAAGATAGGGATATGGGTTCCGTCTATCGCCCCACCACAGTTTGGGAACCCCATTGCTGCAAAGCCATCCAGTATGAGCTGCACATTTCCCAGACTCACAACCCTTGGTACCAGCAGCTTGGTGATCGCCCTGGCTACTTCCATCACAACAGCCCCCACTGTAGATTTTCCCACTCCGAATTGATTCGCGACTGACCGGTAGCTGTCTGGCGTTGCAAGCTTCCACAGGGCTATTGCCAGTCGCTTCTGTACTGTGAGGGCTGCTCTCATCTTGGTGTCCTGGCGCTTCAGGGCAGGGGAAAGCAACTCACAAAGTTCCATGAAAGTGCCCTTACGCATGCGAAAGTTTCGCAGCCACTGGGATTCATCCCAGACCTGCAGCACTATGTGGTCCCACCAGTCTGTGCTTGTTTCCCGGGCCCAGAATCGGCGTTCCACTGTATCAACAAGCCCCATTAACACCATGATGTCCACCTTGCGGGGGGGCCTTTTTTGAGAGAGGTCTGTGTCCATGTCCTCATCACTGTCCTCAGGGCGCTGCTGTCGCCTCCTCGCCTGCTGTAGCTGTAGCAGCTCCTGGTTCTCGTTCTGCATATACTCCTGGACAATGCGCGTGGTGTTCATAACGGCGAGAACAGCCGCGGTGATCTGATCGTGCTCCATGCTTTCCCTGGTATGCTGTTTGCAGGACAGCAGAGTGGCAGCAGAAGCAGCGGGTGGATAACAATGGAGTCAGCAATATGGCGCCCATATGAAAAAAGGCGCGAAAGGATTTTTTGCTCCCCCCTCAGTTGCTTTCACGGAGGGAGGGGGGAGCAAGGGTTAGGCTCATTTCCTTCTAGCTGCAGATGGTACAATATGCGGTGAGCAAGGAGGCGCCTTCCCTTCTAGCAGCAGATGGTACAATATGCTTGATATCCATCATCAGCTCCTGGCCCCCTCAAGGATTGAACTCGCAACCCCGGGTTTAGCGGGCCAACGCTCAGACCGCTGAGCTATCCCTCCGCCCGTGTTCCAGGCAGTACTGAATCTCCCTTAAACAAAACGTAAAAAAGAGAATGACCAGAGTCACTCTGGTCACTCCCATTTATGTCCAAGCGCCCCCGGCCAGCCACACCATAGGCCGCCGGCCAGGAGCACACGAATACCAATCATATTGTACAATCTGCTGCGAGAAGGAAAGGAGCTTCTGCTGTGTGGTCCCGCGACCACGACCATTTATGGCATATTGCACCATCTGCAGCTAGAAGGCAAGGCGCTCCTGCTGTGTAGTCCCGCGACTACCAGCCTCAGGCGGAATGGCCCCCTCAAGGATTGAACTCGCAACCCCGGGTTTAGCGGGCCAACGCTCAGAACACTGAGCTATCCCTCTGCCCGTATTATAGTGTGACTGAATCCCCACTAGACCTAATGTCCAGGCGTACGCTGGAGATGTACGGTAATTGTGAGCTGAGCAGGCTTCCGTAGCAAACACGGAAACCCCGGAAAAAAGGCGCGAGAAATATTGCTTTCACGGAGGGAGGGATGACATGTACCCAGAACCACCAGCGACAATGTTTTCTGCCCCATCAGGCTTTGGGATCGCAACCCAGAATCCCAATGGGCGGCGGAGACTGTGGGAACTGTGGGATAGCTACCCGCAATGCAATGCTCCGAAAGTCGATGCTAGCCCCGCTACTGTGGACACAGTCAATCGACCTCATGGTCTTAACGCTCTTTAGTGGGGACACACACAATCGATTCCATAAATTTGGGTTTTAAAATATCGACTTCTATAAATTCGACCTAATTCTGTAGTATAGACGTACCCTTAGGGTCGTTCTCATGCACTGGGAATAGCTGGGGAGGAAGGTAGGTCTCCCGGGCATCATTTGCACCATCCCCTCAATCCTGGGATGGCTCTGGGTCAGCCCAGTCCCTGCTGCAGCTTGTTACACTGGTGACCCATGGCCCTGTTCCAGAAGCTGGGGCTCACCAGAGCAGAGAGAGGTCCCAGCCGTGCCCCATTTTACCCTGGAACGTCTCCTCTGCCAGGCGAGGGGGTGGCTTAGGTGCTGCTATGGCATTGAGCATCACCCCCATAGGTTGAATCTGCCAGGTTGATTTGTGCTGGGGCAGTGGCACCAAGCAGATCCAAGAATCAGGCCCACTCTTTATAAAGTGCATATATTGCAAAGTAATACGGGGGGCTTGGAGCAGCTTGTTGACATATAATATAGGTTACCGTCCTCAGTCTGAATTTAAACTCCATTCTAATAAGAAACAGCGGCTGGGTTCCATCCCTTGGGCTAAACCTGTGGTAATACACACCTGTGACTAATGACATAAGTAGCTGCAGGATACTATTGCTATACTGAGCTTCTTATTTCCAAAAACTAACGTTCAAAGCCTGATTCTCAGCACATACATGGTTAATCGGCTGGATCCACTGCTGGTGCAAATCAGTGCAGCTCCAGGGAAATTCACTGGAGCTACTCTAATTTACACTGCTGAAGATCTGATCCAGTGCTCTAGACTGTGGTCTGCCTGGCCTTCACGTGATGTGCAGTGAAGAGAGAAGGGCTAAGGGGACTTCTCCCTGCATCCTCCTTGAGCAGCACACATAAGACCAAGCAGAATTTCAGCCCCTCTGTACTCTGCAGAGTGCAGGAGCTGCTCCCTGTCTGCTCCCTCGGTGGTGTGCAGCGCCCCTGAAGGGGAGGGAGATGGGCCATGCTCCTACTCTTGAATGCGCCGGCCTACAGAACTGACTGATAGCGCATAGATGGGCTGCATCCCTCAGAGCGGCACCACTGCCGGTGTTCGTTGGAGTGGGAGTCATGCTGCTGCCCTGAGGTAGATGCCTCCTGGCGTTCACTGTAGGGTGGTGTAGCTCCCCATCACTCCTTAGTCTGGGCGGCGTGTATAAATGGCACAAGCTAGCCATGTGGATATCACTGCCCACGAGACGTACTTTGCAAACCAAAGCCCCATACTACTAAGTCATCAAAATCCACACTGGAACCAACAAGATGCTCACAGAGAGAACCAAGCAAACCCATGAGCCGAACCCTTGTTCTTTGTTCTGCCTCCTGGTCTGGTGTTAAGCCTGAATGGTAAGATTGGGGGGGCGGGGCAAGGACCATCAGTTTTAAGCCCCCAGTGCGCTGTGGCTTCCATACAAATAATACTTATCTGTTTAGACTGTAAGATATTTGGGGTGAGAGCTGTCTCGCTTTCTGTTAATCCAGTGCAATAATGCAAGTGGCTACTGATATGTTAAAATGCTGGCTCAGTTATAGTCAGATCCAAACCATTTGAGACTGAGAGGATAAACTACCAAATCCACACGGGGATTTGAGCATGGTGCAGTTTGCCCCCAGGGCCTTAGCCACATTGTCAGATGGGATTCTATGTGGTTTTGCCTCCATTCCCTAGCAGTGCCCCTCCTGGCAGGGGACACCATGTGAGCCATCTGCTGGGCTGCCACACTCCTCTTTGACTTAGGGGGAGGGATAGCTCAGTGGTTTGAGCATTAGCCTGCTAAACCCAGGGTTGTGAGTTCAATCCTTGAGGGGGCTATTTAGGGATCTGGGGCAAAAATTGGGGATTGGTCCTGTTTTGAGCAGGGGGTTGGACTAGATGACCTCCTAAGGTCCCTTCTAACCCTGATATTCTATGATTCTATGATCACCTGTCAGACTATCGGTGGGATTTTCAAAAGCATCTAAACAGATTAGGCACCTAATTCCCATTGACATCTATAGGAGTTAGGCACCTAACCTGTGTGAGTGTTTGAAAATCCTCCCAGGCACCTTTTAGGTGCCTTTATAAGTCTGGCCCAAAGTGACTTAGGAGCAACCATGACTTTCAGTGGGATTTATGCTCCTGAACCACTTAGGCACTTTTGAAAAATCCCACCCTATGTTATGGAAGTGCCACTTGCGGTTCCATAGTTAAGGTGGAGTTGGAGTTTGCACTTAAAGCAGGGATTCAGCCGCTTTGCTGTGGATGAAGAATACAGTGTAGACCATAGCTGGCACTTGGTTTACCAGTGTCACACCCATCATTAGAGGTTTTTCAGAACAGGTTGGATGAACACCTGTCAGGGATCTTCTAGGTTTACTTGGTCCTGCCTCAGTACAGGCAGATGGACTTGATGACCTCTTGAGGTCACTTCTAGCCCTACATTTCTATGATTATTTATTCTCCTTATTGAAGACTAAGGGAGGGAAAGGTAGGACAGAGTGTGGCTGGAGTGGACTTTGCTGTGGCTATTCTCTGCTTCCCATGGCTTAGAGCAGCCTAAAGGCTGCTCTGAGTGATTCCCAGGGGCACACTAGCTCCTGAACCTTCAGAATATGAGGAGTGCATGAAGCTACCTTTGCCTCTCCTTGCCCCAACCATTCCTACCTTCAACATGGCCTGACTCACTGAGAGGCATAACTCCACTTCACCAGTGCGACTCCTGGCTTAAGTGAAGGTGGAATTGGGCCCATCATGTATCAAGAATGCCAGTGCCACATGGCAGCTTGTCAGCGAGAGGGGCGGTGCAGTTGTGGAAAAGCAGACAGGGCGGCATGTGAGAACAAGCTGTTCTGCTTCAGCTCGCAGAGACACGTTCCTTATTTATTTATTTTTGACCATTTACCATGGCAATGTCTGCACAGTTGCGGGCTCAGTTCACCTGCTCATGCTCTGCCTGTAGGAAATGCTTTTCACTCTATGAGCAGTTGCCTCTGAAGTTTTATCTGCATTCTCATAGACATGGAGGGTCTGGGCGGTCCTTCCCCACAGGCCCCTAGAGTGATTTCATTCTCCTCATGCCTCAAACAGTGATAGATCAAAGCCACGTCTCAAGCTATAATAGGATTCTTCTGTATGTGTTATCCTGCGATAGACTCCTTTTCCCCGTTGATGTTTGCATTCTGCAGGGTCCCTGTCTACGGTGTTTGCTTTCTGTTGTTATTCTCCGCTCTCTTTTTCCCCTGCATCTTTGTCTTTCCTTCTCTTCCCCTCCCCCCCACTCTTCTTTAGTTCTCTTTCCAACATGCTGAATATTTTTTTTTCCTTCTGTTTTTAGGAATGATTTTCACATGGACTTTCTGAGTGGGAACTTGAATTGCATTATTGTAATTGCTGATTCTTGGAGTGAGGGCAAGAGAGAGGCTTTTTGCCTATTTCTGTCACAGGCTGTTCTGGCCCTTTAAGGAGTAGGGAAAGCGGGTAGGGATCTAAGAAAACACCTTTTCCCTACCATTCCCTGCTTTTTGGTTTCCAGTCTGGGTGGACATCAGTAGGGTGACCAGATAGCAAGTGTGAAAAATCAGGACAGGGGGTGGGGGGTAATAGGAGCCTATATAAGAAAAAGACCCAAAAATCAGGACTGTCCCTATAAAATCGGGACATCTGGTCACCCTAGACATCAGTAACATGTCCATGCTGGACCTGGGTTTGTCCTTAAAGAGCCAATGTAGCCTGTTTCGCTGCCTTTCTCCAAATACCAGGGCTTTTGTCCTACAATGAGTCTGCCTGGCTTCTTGCATGTGGAAATGTCTAAAAGTAGCCTATAGAGTTATTTGAGGTTAATGGGGTCTCGAGTTACCTTTGCAGCCTGCCTAGTTCTACAGAAGATGGCTAAATTGACTCAGACACTACTCCTCATTTAGCATTGCCAGATTAAAGACCTTGTCTTGGTGGGGTTGTTGATTTTCCGCTTGGTGCTGGTCTGCTCCATTAAGACCTGGGCTACGTTTTTGGTATGTTACTAAGTTAATGCAAATTGTGAATAATCACAACAGCTATTCATGCGTGATCTACAGACTAAGAATCACTTGCTGAAGAGATTCACAAATAGCTTTCACAAATGGATTTGTTATCCCGGACAGAAAGCAAGGCAACATTTCTCTAGTGGTTTTTCTTGTTGCAAATTATTCGTTCAGCTCTGTTAACAACCCCAAACCTTCTTAAAACTACTCAGACACTAAGTCTTATTTTAGACAACTGAATACGATAAATCTGTGTTTTAGACCAAACCCTTTTGAGACAGAACAGTCCAAAAACCTTAGACTGTTTTTCCAAAAGGGAAAAACCTCTCGTCTCTGCTATGCCTTCTCTGGCTTATAGTGAACATTGCAAACAAAATTCTACTTAGGTTAGAGATCATGTTGGAAAAATTTTGGAAGAGAAGGCGCATTTTGAGGAAGTTGGAATTAAATACCCCTTGTCTATATTTTGTAGTTAGTTACAACCTTCACTATGAAATCATTATCATGGCGCCATAATTGAAGTGTAATAAAATGACATAGGTTTATAAAGATGCATCTGTGTGGTTTAGACTTAGCCTACACCTTTAATAGAGAAGTGAGGACCAATCTAGGGTCTCATTCTCTTCTCACCTATATCCGTTCGACACCAGTAGAACGCCACTGGTTTCAGTGACGTCGCTCCTCAAATACACAGGAATTGCCACAGTGCAGACAGATAGTCCAGTATCCTCTTTCTGACAGTGACTGAACAGCACCAGCTTCAGAAGAAAGTGCAAGGCCAGGTCTACACTACCCGCCTGATTCGGCGGGTAGCAATTGATCTTTAGGGGATCGATTTTTCCCGTCTCATGTAGACACGATAAATCGATCCCAGAACGCGCTCCCCGTCGACTCCGGTAATCCACCCCGGTGCGAGGCGGAAGCGGAGTCGACGGGGGAGCGGCAGCCTTCGACATTGCAGAGTCCTCATGGCGAGGTAAGTCGAGCGAGGTACATCGACTTCAGCTACGTTATTCACGTAGCTGAGGTTGCGTACCTTACATCGACTCCCACCCCCGTAGTGTAGACCAGCCCCAAGAAACTTAAACTAGGCATTTATGGAATAACTTTCCCACAGGGAACTTTATTCCTACCTTTCACTACCTAGAGGTCAG
Organism: Macrochelys suwanniensis; assembly: GCA_033296515.1. Lineage (NCBI taxonomy): Eukaryota > Metazoa > Chordata > Testudines > Chelydridae > Macrochelys > Macrochelys suwanniensis. Next base: position 11,495,915 of record CM065781.1, on the reverse strand, counting down.
CTTATGACAGTTTATATCCGTGCGAGAGGCGAATCAGACCAAACCTATATAACCTGTATTTGATCCTGTGCTCGTTAATATCGGTTTGAGATCAGTGCATTGACGGAAATGAGGGTGGCTCGTCCTTGTGATTTTATATTCTTTGATTTGCTGAGTTGTTTGGGGCTGAGTACAGAGCCTAAAAGGGTGGTAATAATAAAAGTACTAGAGTTCACAAATCAGTACTAGGCGTGGCTCTAGGGGTCAGAATTCCAAATGGATGCTCTTTGAGGCTGCATTAAGTTACTACAATAGTAGGGTGAAGTAGTTCATTGTAGTGCTCGTAGAAGTTGCAATTTAAAGTCATTCTTATATACACAGAAATGTCAACGGGGAAAAGCTTACTTTTGTGTTGCTATTATAATACGTATGAGAGCCCTGCAGGACTGGAGCTAGCGTCAAAGCTGAGCTGGCTCTTTTCATTCTAAACACCTGTTTTCAGCGGCTCATGAATTTTTGTCCAAAAAAGCCCCTCTTGAGAAGAAATTTCTTGTTCTCGGTTTCTGCCCAGAAGTGAATTTTTTGGAAATATTTCAAACTGTTTGTAGCTGTTTTGTTATTGTAGGCGATTAGGGCTGGAAAAACGGTATCCCAGGTCACCTAATTTAACTGGGAGCAGAATTTTGGGCTTGATCCAGTGCTCGTTGAAGTCAGTTCAAAGCTTCCCGTTGACTTCAGTGAGCTTTGGATCAGGCTCTTATTGCTCAGTGTGTCTTATGTTCTAACCTACCCTAAAATGCTTCTTGAGCTGGTGCTTTAGCTACTTCCTGCAGGCAGATCATCCCACTGCCTTGGCTGCTAGGAATTACACTGTTGAACTCAGTTTAGCTCTCTTCTCTTTCAGACCATTGCGCTTCACCGTGCTATTCTCATTCACTATGGTCTGGATAACCCCACCTGTCTAAAGTTTGTAGACAGTATAAATGGAGATATGCCTATATCCTAGAACTGGAAGGACCTTGAAGGGTCATTGAGTCCAGTCCCCTGCCTTCACTAGCAGGACCAAGTACTGTCCCCTGACAGATTTTTGCCCCAGATCCCTAAATGGCCCCCTCAAGGATTGAACTCACAACCCTGGGTTTAGCAAGCCAATGCTCAAAACACTGAGCTATCCCTCCTCCCTAGTCAGCTCGATCCTCCTTTACCTCTGTTTCTCCAAACTGCAAATACTCACTTGCTTTGTCCGCTCTTCTCAGGTGCTATTTTCTAATCCTTTCGTCGTTTCTCTTCCTTTTTTAATAATTGCTATCTTCGTATAATGACAGGTTTTAGAGCAGCAGCTGTGTTAGTCTGTATCCGCAAAAAGAATGAGGAGTACTTGTGGCACCTTAGAGACTAACAAATGTATTTGAGCAAAGCTTATGCTCAAATAAATTTGTTAGTCTCTAAGGTCCCTTATCTTTGTATAACGCTTTTCATCTCAAAGTGCTTTACAAAGGAGGTAGGCATTTTACAGGTGGGGAAACCGAGGCACAGGGCAGTGCGGTGACTTGCACAAGGTGACCCAGCAATCCAGTGACCGAGAGCTAGGAATAGAATGCAGGTTTTCTGAGCCCCTGTCCAGTGCTCTAGCCACCAGGCCATCCTATCTCCCTATTGCAATAGATGCCACTGTGTGTATCTAATATAGGGTGACAAGTCCGGCGGGAGGTTTGTTTTTTTTTACTTGGACAAGTCCCGGTTTTTGGGTCCTTCCATCTGGTCACCCTTGTATCTAATGAACCACGGCTGCAGAAGCATCGCAGCCACCAGCTGGGATAGAATCTGGGACTGTTAAGAACTGTTAAGTATGCACCTCGGGGCCCTGAGTTACCTTCGCACTTCATAAAAGGGAGCTTCCTATCAGACAGTCCTTCCAAGGATCCATTTCCAGGGCTTGATCTTGCTCCGTGCAGGTGCAGACTGCTGCGGAAGACAAAACATGAGAGCAGAAAAGGGAGCCCAGGGGAAGCAGATCCCACAGGAAGGAGAGCGCTGCCTTGCAGCCAGCCACCAAGTTGTTTGCTAGAAGCAGGAGTGAGGTCAGAGAGGGGTCGCTAGGCACCTTATTTGCATGCTGAGGATCACACAAAAATCCCTGTTTCCCCATCTTCCCCCCCACACCCCATCCCTATGACCCTGAGGGTTAGGGACTGGGAGCATAAGAGGCTCAAGGTGTACTTCTGCTCAGCATGGAGGACTCTTGCCTGGCTGTGACAGGGTGAGGTCCCACTAGAGGGGTGGCACTCAGCTTCTTTTAAACCAGACAGTCCTCTTTTGGGCTGCTTTGTCGCCATCCGGTAAAGGGATAGAACCAGAGTGGTTTTTTCCAGTATCAGGCGGGGCACACCCCTTTGAACTAGGGTGACCAGATGTCCTGATTTTATAGGGACAGTCCTGATTTTTGGGTCTTTTTCTTATATAGGCTCCTATAACCCCCCCACCCCCGGTCCCGATTTTTCACATTTGCTGTCTGATCACCCTGCTTTGAACAGTGCACCGTTCCACCTCCTCCGCCAGTTCAACATCATGCACATGCTGCGGGTGAGGTCAGGCTGGCAGGAGCCAGGCAGCACACTCTTGAAAATGGCGTCCCCTGTGTGGCGTGACCTCGCACGCACCGTGTGTACGGGGTCACGCCGGCAGGGGTGAGCCCACACCATTCCTGGAAGTGTCAGAATATCCCGTTTTCCGGGAATGTGTGAACGGCCACCGGGGGTCCCGCCCCTGCCTTCTGCTCTGCCTACACAGACTGTTCAGATACCTTCTGTTGTTAACCACCATCACCTTGTAGTTTACCTCAGGAGTAAACACCTCAAGAGTTACAAACTAACCGGTCAACCACACATCTCATTTCGAACCGGAAGTGTGCAATCAGGCAGCAGCAGAGACGAACCCTCCCCCCCCCCCCCCCAAAAAAAAAAAAAAAGGCAACAAATACAGTACAGTACTGTGTTAAACTACTAAAAAAAATAAAGGGAAAGTTTTTTTTAAAAAATTTGATAAGGTAATGAGACTTTCTGTGCTTGTTTCATTTAAATTAAGATGGTTAAAAGCAGCATTTTTCTTCTGCATAGTATAGTTTCAAAGCTGTATTAAGTCAAGCTTCAGTGGTAAGCTTTTGAAAGAACCACCGTAACGTTTTGTTCATAGAATTATAAAATATTGGGATTGGAAGAGACCTCAGGAGGTCATCTAGTCCAATCCCCTGCTCAAAGCAGGACCAACACCTACTAAATCATCCCAACCAGGGTTCTGTCAAGCCTGACCTTAAAAACCTCGAAGGATGGAGATTCCACCACCTCCCTAGGTAACCCATTCCAGTGCTTCACCGCCCTCCTAGTGAAATAGTGTTTCCTAATATCCAACCTAGACCTCCCCCACTGCAACTTGAGACCATTGCTCCTTGTTCGGTGATCTGCCACCACTGAGAACAGCTGAGCTCCATCCTCTTTGGAACCCCCCTTCAGGTAGTTGAAGGCTGCTAGCAAAACTCCCCTCACTCTTCTCTTCTGTAGACTAAATAACCCCAGTTCCCTCAGCCTCTCCTCATAAGTCATATGCCCCAGCCCCCTAATCATTTTCGTTGCCCTCCGCTGGACTCTCTCCAATTTGTCCACATCCCTTCTCTAGTGGGGGGACCAAAACTGGATGCAGTACTCCAGGTGTGGCCTCACCAGTGCCGAATAGAGGGGAATAATCACTTCCCTCGATCTGCTGGCAATGCTCCCACTAATGCAGCCCAATATGCCGTTAGCCTTCTTGGCAACAAGGGCACGCTGCTGACTCATATCCAGCTTCTCATCCACTGTAATCCCCAGGTCCTTTTTTGCAGAACTGCCGCTTAGCCAGTCGGTCCCCGGCCTGTAGCAGTGCATGGGATTCTTCCTTCCTAAGTGCAGGATTCTGCACTTGTCCTTGTTGAACCTCATCAGATTTCTTTTTGCCCAATCCTCCAATTTGTTTAGGTCACTTTGGACCCTATCCCTACCCTCCAGCATATCTACCTCTCCCCCCATCTTAGTGTCATCTGCAAACTTGCTGAGGGTGAAATCCATCCCATCATCCAGATAATTAATAAAGATGTTGAACAAAACCAGGCCCAGGACCGACCCCTGGGGCACTCTGCTTGACACGGGCTGCCAACTAGACATCAAGCCATTGATCACTACCCGTTGAGCCCGGCAATCTAGCCAGATTTCTATCCACCTTATACTCAATTCATCCAATCCATATTTTTGTAACTTGCTGGCAAGAATACTGTGGGAGACCGTATCTAAAGCTTTGCTAAAGTCTAGCTATATCACATCCACCACTTTCCCCATATCCACAGAGCCAGTTATCTCATCATAGAAGGCAATCAGGTTGGTCAGGCATGACTTGCCCTTGGTGAATCGATGTTGACTGTTCCTGATCACCTTCCTCTCCTCCAAGTGCTTCAAAATGAATTCTTTGAGGACCTGCTCCATGATTTTGCCAGGGACTGAAGTGAGGCTGACCAGTCTGTAGTTCCCCGGGTTCTCTTTCTTTCCTTTTTTAAAGACGGGCACTATATTTGCCTTTTTCCAATCATCCGGGTCCTCCCCCGATCACCACGAATTTTCAAAGATAATGGCCAATGGCTCTGCAATCACATCAGCCAACTCCCTCAGCACCCTTGGATGCATTAGATCCAGACCCATGGACTTGTGCACGTCCAGCTTTTCTAAATAGTCCAGTTACGACCGTTTCAGAGTTATGAGCAACCTCCATTCCCGAGTGTCCGTAACTCTGAGGTTCGACTGTATTTACATTGCTCTTCCCACCACCTTACTGATCCATGCACCACAGCATTTATGATATCAGTTCCACCTTTGCCAAGGAGAGGGGAGGGAAGAGATCTCTCCATGCAGAGATCCTTTGTTCTGACTCCGCTAGCCTGCCTTTCTTCCTGTGCCATCTTCTACCCTCTGCGCTAATGGGCTAATTAGTTCATTAGTCCTCCCCAGCTCATTATAATCCACTAACTAGGCACAGTCAGGTCCGCTCTGGGGGAGTTAATTGGTGTTTGTGTGATCAGAATGCTGGCTGAGCTATAGATTCCCAGCACTGTCATGCTAGCCCTCGGTCTTATATTTAAGCTGTGCTCACAGTTGAGGTGGAGTGCAACAACATTGCTAGGAGCTAAAAGACCAAGGTGCCATGAGTGACACACGTTAAGTTAACATGAATAATGTCGGTATTGCCAACCCCAGTTGTTCAAAAATCATGAGTCACGCCACCCAAAATCATGAGATATAAAAAAATGTTGGGCTCTGTTATTTGTCTTCTGGTTTCTGAGCCAAAAGGATGCACTCAGGTCATGTTTTTGAGCTTTTCTTCACAACCCTGATGGCAAGAAACTTACTATTTTTTTTAAATGAAAGCTGAGATTCTCATGTAATCATAGAATCATAGAATCATAGAATCTCAGGGTTGGAAGGGACCTCAGGAGGTCATCTAGTCCAACCCCCTGCTCAAAGCAGGACCAAACCCAATTAGATCATCCCAGCCAGGGCTTTGTCAAGCCTGACCTTAAAAACCTCTAAGGAAGGAGATTCCACCACCTCCCTAGGTAACCCATTCCAGTGCTTCACCACCCTACTAGTGAAAAAGTTTTTCCTAATATCCAACCTAAACCTCCCCCTCTGCAACTTGAGACCATTACTCCTTGTTCTGTCATCTTCTACCACTGAGAACAGTCTAGATCCCCCTAGTTGAAAGCAGCTATCAAATCCCCCCTCATTCTTCTCTTCTGCAGGCTAAACAATCCCAGTTCCCTCAGCCTCTCCTCATAAGTCATGTGCTCCAGCCCCCTAATCATTTTTGTTGCCCTCCGTTGGACTCTTTCCAATTTATCCACATCCTTCTTGTAGCGTGGGGCCCAAAACTGGACACAGTACTCCAAATGAGGCCTCACCAGTGCCGAATAGAGGATTCCAGCTCCTGGAATCACGTGACTCCAGGAGCTGGAGCTTGGAGAGAAATGCCAAGCATCACGAGACTCATGATAAAATCATCAGAGGTAGCAATACTGCTTTATTTCATGGAAACTACTGTACATAGAAACTGTGCAGTGACTCCATTGAAAACAATGGTGACTATGCAGTAACTTGGGTTAATGCTGCCACATCATCCTCCAGTGTATGTAACCAAACCATACGTCTAAAACATTTTCTCCACCAGTTTAGTGTTTTTAATCATAAAGGAAATAAAGAGCCTCATTGAGCATATGCCTTTGCAGCCCCTCCCTACTTCACTCCCTGACAAATACTGCACAAGAAAATTGGGAGAACATTCCCTTTGAGATTTAAACATGGTATCAATTTCATGGTCCAAAGCCCTGCAAATGGAGACAGCAAGACTAATTGCACCGGGGAACTTTTTATTTCAGCTTCTAAGGACCTAAAACACATTGCCTATCCTCATTACAGGGACAGGTGTATTTTCTCTAGGAAGTATCAATTGCTGGGCACAAAGTGTTGTCCTTCAGCAATAACTTGGAGGAAAGTTCAGTTAATACACAGTGCCTGGAACTTCTGACTTCTGTCAAGTCAGAGGATCTAAGCAAATGCACAGTATGGCAGTCAAGTCACTGAAAGTTTGTCTCATCTTTTAGAGAATGACAAGGTGGACGAGATAATATCTTTTATTGGACCAACTTTTGTTGGTGAGAGAGAGAAGTTTTCTAGCTACACAGAGCTCTTCTTCAGCTCTGGGAAAGGTAATCAGAGTGCCACAGCTAAATTCAAGGTATTTATAATGATGTTGTATACTCTAGGTAATCCCCTTCATTTTAAGTTTAAATTGATTTTTATCGAAAATCTCGGGTTTTACAAAAAGTAGTATTCTTTTTTTTCTGATTTTCATCCTACTTTTGTATCATTCAAATATATAAAAAATAACTTGTTTTATTAGGAAAACACAATACATTGCATAAGCTATAACAAGTGAGGTCCTGCAGGGATCAGTTCTGGGTCTGGTTCTGTTCAATACCTTCATCAATGATTTAGATAATGGCATAGAGAGTACACTTATAAAGTTTGCAGACGATACCAAGCTGGGAGGGGTTGCAAGTGCTTTGGAGGATAGGATTAAAATTCAAAATGATCTGGACAAACTGGAGAAATGGTCTGAAGTAAATAGGATGAAATTCAATAAGGACAAATGCAAAGTACTCCATTTAGGAAGGAACAATCAGTTGCACACCTACAAAATGGGAAATGACTGCCTAGGAAGGAGTACTGCGGAAGGGGGCCTGGGGGTCATAGTGGTCCACAAGTTAAATATCAGTCAACAGTGTAACACTGTTAAAAAAAAAGCGAACATCATTTTAGGATGTATTAGCAGGAGTGTTGTAAGTAAGACACAAGAAGTAATTCTTCCGCTCTACTCCACGCTGATTAGGCCTCAGCTGGAGTACAGGCAAGTCTCATTTTACGCGGGGGTTCCGTTCCGCAGTTCGCGCGTAAAGCGAAAACCGCGTATAGTGAAACGCCATTGAGTTGAATGGCGAACGGAATCGCCTGCAGTACCGATGCTGTTTTTAAATTGGTTTTTTTTTGTTTTTTTTCTGGTTTTGCCGACCGCACAAAGCTGAATTCGCACATGTTAAATGCGCCTAAGATGTGACTCGCCTGTATTGTGTCCGGTTCTGGGCATCACATTTCAGGAAGGATGTGGACAAATTGGAGAGAGTCCAGAGAAGAGCGACAAAAATGATTAAAGGTCTAGAAAACATGACCTCTGAGGGAAGATTGAAAAAAAATGAGTTTGTTTAGTCTGGAAAAGAGAAGACTGAGAAGGGACATTATAACAGTTTTCAAATAAGTAAAAGGTTGTTACGAGGAGGAGGAAGAAAAATTGTTTTTCTTAACCTCTGAGGATAGGACAAGAAGCGATAGGCCTAAACTGCAGCATCGGAGGTTTAGGTTGGACATTAGGAAAAACTTCCTAACTGTCTGGGTGGTTAAGCACTGGAATAAATTGCCTAGGGAGGTTGTGGAATCTCCATCATTGGAGATTTTTAAGAGCAGGTTGGACAAACACCTGACAGGATGGTCTAGATAATTAGTCCTGACATGAGTGCAGGGGACTGGACTAGATGACCTCTCGAGGTCCCTTCCAGTCCTATGATTCTGTGATTCTATATATGTATTATGATAATGCATTAGTCTCTGTGTATATGCAAAGCTGCCTGTTGAAGTAAGGCCATGTATTAGTCTAGAAGATACACACAATAAAACAGGCATGTACACAAGCGCTGAAGTGTGTGCGCATCTGAATGTACTGATGAATCCCACGTACACATTTCAAGCTATTAGCAGATAATGGTTTAAAGATCTGACACACTAAAATGGGAAGAAAATGAAAATCTGTATCAGGATATGTTTCAGAACACAAGGAAGTATTCGAAAGTTTAAAAAACAAAAACGGGAGAAAAGGAAGAAGTTGAGTGTATGCGCTGCAATTATTAAATGTGGTGTGGCCCAATTATTAAATGTAAATATTTATAGGCTAATAGTTCTAAGTCTACAGCAGCAAACTGTTTATTCAAATGAAAAGTTTTATTTAGGGATTGTTTTCTGAAACTCAGAGGTGGCATTTTATTTTGAGTTCTGTGTTAGGTAGGTCTGCAGCAAACCACATTGAATTCAATTAATCAAAGCATTAATCTTCTGAATACTTTTTCCCTGTCCTTCTGTCCACCAAAATAAACCCGGATATTTATCCAGGATTTTCACCTGTTTCTGTTGTTGTGGTAATAAACACCAATAAATTCTTGGGAAAAATTAAATCAAAGAAAACCCAAAAACGAAAGGCCCCAACTCTGGGGAAGGGCTATTTTGGCTATGCTGGAATCACTCTCGAATGCCTAACTGGTTGCCACCAAATAAGCCCGTGCTGAAAAAAGCACTCTGAAGTAAACTCCTCCCACTTCCCCATCACTCAGAAAAACAGACCAAGTGAAGGAAGGCACAAATGTTTGCCAAACTTGGATCAAAAATCCATGTGCATGTCTATCCACTGACTAACGTCTGCTAGCCCTGGCAAAAGGAAAGGTCTACAAACTACTTATGCCTTCTAGTCCTCTCTTTTGTTGTAAACATTTCCTGGATGACACTAAAAACACAGGTAAGGAGGGTGACAGCTAGATTTTAATGCACAGAGTAGAAACAATGGACTCCCCCCTGCCAGATTCACCAATAAAGAGCTGCCACATTAGTACCACCTCATATAGCTTTGGGCCACGATTCAGTTGGCTTCGGCATACAGCTTTATAGGGTTGCCAACTTTATAATATTTAAAAACTGGTCACTCCAGCAGGAGTGCCCGAACCTCCCCTGTCCCACCTCTTCCCTCCCGAGGCCCCACCCCTGCCCTGCCTCTTCCCCTGAGGCCTTGCCCCCCATTCATTCCTCTTCCCCCCTCTCCCGTCGCCCACTGCTTTTCCCCTCTCTCCCTCCCGCTCTGCTTAGGTCGGGAGGGACTTGTCTGTGGAGCCGGGGCTGGGAGCTGCAGCCTCCCGACACAGGTAGTGGAGTAGAGTAGAGGCTGGCACTGGTGATGATCCAGTGCCTCCCCACCTCTGCCACCCGCCAGTGGGGTAGCCAGGTTTAGAGCACAGGGGGAGCGGAGCTGAAAAAAAGCGTCGGGAGCAAAAAAAATGCTCCGCTCTGGCTGCAGCATAGGAGCAAAAGGCGTTGGGAGCAAAAAAAGGCGCCGTTTCTGCTCAGTGTGGGAGCGGCCGCTCCCCCTGCTCCCCGCCTGGCTACGCTACTGCCACCCGCATTAACCAGACTTTTGGTGTCTGGTCAGTGGATCTGACCGGACTCTGTCAGGTCCACTTTTTGACCGGACTTTCTGGTTGAAAACTGGCCACCTGGCCACCCTAATACAGCAAATTGTAACATCAACATTTCGTATTGAGGTAGCACCACTCAGTCTGAAGGTTCCGAAAGCACTTTCCAGCTGGGGGTCACACACCCACACTGGAAACACAGTCATTTCTGGGGTGGAACATGGCAGCAGCACTACACAACAAGGTGTTTTTAAGACGGGCAGTAAAGGACAATTTCCTCAGTTGAAACTAAAGAAGGGGGGAGGGATAGCTCAGTGGTTTGAGCATTGGCCTGCTAAACCCAGGGTTGTGAGTTCAATCCTTGAGGGGGCCATTTAGGGATCTGGGGCAAAAATTGGGGATTGGTCCTGCTTTGAGCAGGGAGTTGGACTAGATGACCTCCTAAGGTCCCTTCCAACCCTGATATTCTATGAAGGTTTTTGGATTGGCAGACTGTAACTATCCAGTTAGTAATATCATACGTGATAAGGAATCTGGTGGTGATTTCTGTGTCCATTCAGCTGATAATGAACTAGATCAAGGTGAAAATATGCATTGCTGCTGTTCAACTATCAGGGTACACAGTTAGTTACAAGACCAAGATGGTGTCCTGACTTAGACATAGCCTGAGGAAGGAGGAGATCTGGGGTCAGATTTTCCAAACCTGCACAATTGAGATTAGATTGTCAAAACATCTAAGCTCCCTTTTAGGTAGCTAATTGAAGTAGCCAGGATTTCAAAAGTGATCAGCACCCCAGAGCAACCGTTCTTGCTTGGTAGTAACTTATTCCTGTGAATATGCGGTACAGTTTATCCTGCACACAAAGCAAAAAAGGTAATAGAAAAAAATGGAAATAAAACTCTTGGGGCGGGGGGGGGGGGGCGGGACACACGAGAACAACAATAAATCCAGTGTTTTGTAATGGTACCTCCCCAATGGTCCACTTAGAACAATGAAATAGAAACCAACATCTCCTGAGAAAAGGGTCTATGAAATTACAGCTCATTAAAGGCGAGGACACACACTTTCATTGCAATTCAATCTGAAGCGCATCGTGTTTAAGTACAAAGAGGTCATTTGTATTTCCAAGCATGATTTTTTTATTTTTTTATTGTCTTACTTGCAGCTTGGGGCGGAAACAAAACAATTAAGGAGCTGTGGGCAGCATTTCTAGGCTAATACTGCATGCTTCACGGGATACTGTAAGGCACAAGGACAAAGGCCAAGTGACTGCAACACACGATTTTTCAACTGCAATAGTGCAATTCACACAATTGTGCTTGCACACTGGGCCAAATGGAGCTAACTGAGCAGTGTGCAAGGACCCAAAAGGCTCATTTTTTGAAGGTGTTGTGCAGGTTACCTTTGAGGACGAGGACTGAGGGGTCAGAGCTGGAGTGAGGGTTTTGTGAAAAGCGCTCGCCCACAGGTAATAGGGAGTTTTTGTCTTTTATCATTTTCCGACATTCATTCGAGAGCATAGTGATTGTCTGGTTATATCCATATAGCCGTTATTGGGGCATTTGATGAAGGCTGCACAATATGCCAGTCTCCTAATGGGCCACTTGGAGGAATAATTTCTGGGTAGATGCACCATAGAACCAATGATATACCTGAGATACGTCAATGATATTTTCATCCTCTGGACAGACAACCTAAACTCCCTCACAGAGTTCCACCACAACTTCAACAACCACCTCCCCGACCCATTAAACTCTCATGGGTGTGAATTTTGCTCCGCCCTGAGTGACGTAACTAGGTGGACCTATATTTTAGGTGTGGGCCAGGCATGCTTCCCAGCTCAAGCAGACAGATGCACTAACTCTGCTTTGCGCTAGTGTGCTCAAAATAGCAGCAGAGATGGGGGTAGCACCACCATATAGGCTTTCCAGAGTGATTCCAGCATAGAGCCAGAATAGTCCTTTCCCAGTGTGTACAACATCGTTATACTTTACAGTGGATGTTAATCTCTGATCAGGAATGTGTTCGGCCATAGAGTAAAGAGAACTAGGATTGGTTTGTACATCCTGAATGAGCTGTGGAAGTGGAGAAGGATCTCACTTAGCTGGATTTGGGGAAGCATCTCACCAGTTTTCGTAGATGCTTGTAGTGGAAGCCCAGTTTGCATTATACACCTTACATGGATTCAAATTCTGCGCTCGTTGTAGACTTGATCCAGGGAAGCTCTTAAACCCATGCTTAATTTTAAGCATATAAGTGGTCCTATTGCCTTCACTATTAACATGGTTAAAAATAAGTGCAGATTTAAGGGCCATTGAAAGATTCTCATTGACGTAAGGGCATTGAAACAGGCTATGAGTGCTTTGCAGGACTCTGGATTTATACTGGTGTGTCCACATGGGATTGCACCAGTGACACTGAAAGCAGATTCTGGGCCACTGTGACTACCATCAGGAAACATCACATAATCAGATTAAGGCAACGGATGGAGCAATAGATGTGACCTGGGTTTTTGAAGGGTTTTTTGTTATATTGCAACAAAGAAGCCAAAAGTGAGACTCTGTGAAGTTATCCAAATGGCAAGTAGATATTTCAACTGATCTGGAAGGCTCCCAGCTGTGTGCATTTGTGGGAAATATACTATTTGGTTTGCAATGGCTTCTCTAGTGAGTGCTGCTACCAATGACTGCTTAGAGGTGATGGCAAAACCACTTGTGTCAGGCCCAGAAATAGGGTTGAAAATAAATATCTCCTCCGCCCAATCTTTGGCTGCTTGTTCGTATCAGTAACAAAACACATGGCTTTACCCTTGGTGTGTCTGAAAGTACGGCTGTTTTGATGATTAAGATGTTACAATTATGAGGTATAGCAGCACTGCAAAACATTCCAGATAGGAGGGATTGTCCTGCATGCTGTTTGACCATCTCTGTTGCAGGACTAGTGCCTGTTTGTAAATAAAGCAAGTTACATGTATAGTACACCCGAACTCTGCATCACTGATTTCTCCTCCAACTGGAAGCTGACCTCCAACACCCCAGATGTCTGTTACTGCTCAGCAGAGGGGCGGCATTATGATTATTGTATGTATTATTGTAGTGTCCAGAGGTTGCAATCAGGATTGTGTCCCCATTGTGCTAGGCACTGTACAAACACAAGGAAAGACTGAAGTGATGCTGGGCATCTAAACACTTTTACAACAACCAAGGATTTTTATTCTCTTTGTTAATTGATGAAGCTATGAAAATTAACACCACCTGAGGATCTGCCCTATAGATTTTGAGGCCAGAAAAAACCAATATAATCATCTAGTCTGACCTGTATAACATAGCAGGCCATAGAATTTTACCCAGTGATTCCTGCATCAAGCCCACAACTTGTGGTTGAGTTAGAGCATATTTGTGTTTGAAAGATATCCAATCTTGATCTAAAGATGGCAAGTGATAGAGAAGTCCCTCTTTATTTGCTGAAAGAGCGCCAGTGGGAAATGCTCAAAGCAGCTACTTGTGGGACTTCTCTCTGTTGTAATTTTTCATAAAAAGGCACCGAGAGCTGCTGGCAAAGATTTGGAATCTCAGATATAAAACCTAGAGAGACTTCACAAGAAAAAGAGTTCCCCAGACATTTAAACTCAATTTACCATCCTTCAACAGTTCTTACGATTTCCTTTTAATTGAGAGAATGGAACATGTGCTTTGCTGAACTGCACAAACGTATTATGAACATAATTAAAAGTCAGCAAAATCTTTGCGTGCAAATTAAAAAGTAAAATTTCACTAAATGCTTAATAAGAAAGGTATTTACTATGGAAAATTAATACTCTGCTACAGAAACATCCTTGTGTGTTAAAAATTCTCTAGCCAGCTTTATACCTCACATCTAGCAGCTTCACCTGGAAACATTCATGATTTTCTTAACAGAATCATCCCCCTTGATTAACAACAAAATGATTTTTTTTAAAATAGCCCTGGCCCTAGCAACCTGGAAAGCTATAAGTCTGTATACATCAGCCTAAAATGAACAATTGTTTCTAGAAGTTTTGGGATTTGTTATTGAAAAATGGACTTTTATCAAGAGACTTGCAAAACTCGCTAATCTATTCACCCACTGCTCACCCATGGAGCTAAACATCCTATATATATATAAAAAAGGGAGATCAATCCATCCATCCATCCTCCCTCCCTCTTTCTGGTTCACTCTGGCTAGACCATGAGGAAACTGAGAAGAAGCCATTGCTTCAGTACGCATTCCTGTCAGGATTATAGATTGCTGTATGGGGAGCTAGTTGCTATATACTTACTTTGCTATTAGCAGGTGCTTTGTTGGACCACATTAAACCCTTTTGTGCATTGTTTTGCTTTGTGTTTTATAAATGATGGTTGCTGCTGGTGCATATGTTTCATAACCGCTAATTATCTGTCCCGCTTTATCATTCTGCCACAATATTTCCCTTTAACAAGTATTGTTACATCTCACTATGTATATCTAACATACATCTAACTATGTATGAACCTGGTTGTTTTCTTGTTCTCTGTGCGTGTCTGTCTGTCTGTCTTACTGCAACCGAAATAATTAAAGTGAGAGTAAAATAAAAAAAGACACATGCCCGGTTTTAGGAATTCTGGCCTGTCCTCCTCACTCGCCTGTTCATTCAGTGTGGCAGAACAAAAAGGATCTTTTGTTCTCTATTTTTATCTCCTTGATCCATACTACTGAAGCCAATAGGTGTTTTGCCAATGATTTCACCAGATGCAGGATCAGGTCCTTGGAGAACTAAGAATTACATGTGTGTGTGAACCCTTAAAGGTCGATCTACACTGCAGTGGAAAGAGTGCTTCCCAGCATGGGTAGAGAAATATGCCAGCTGTACTTGAGGTAGCGCACTAAAAATAGCAGTGTAACTGGGTAGCACGGGCAGAAGCTCGGGCTAGCCACCTGACTACCAACCCGCCCGACCCCCTGAATGCATACTCAGCCAGCCACCAGTGGTGCTACCCATGTCCCCTCTGCTATTTTGAGCACACCAGCTCAAGCAGAGTTAGTGCATCTTTCTACATGAGCTGGGAGGCATGCTCCCAGCTATCATGTAGATGTACCCTAAGGCCTGGCGTATGTCTAAAACACAGGTCGACTTAGCTACGTCACACAGGGCTGTGCAAAATTCACGCCCATGAGAGACGTGGTTAAGCCCACCTAAGCCCCAGTATAGACACCACTAGGTCAACGGAAGACTCCTTCTGTCTGCCTAGCTACTGCTCTTGGGGTGCGTGGATTAACTACAGTGATGGGGGGAAAAAACCCTCCATTGCTGTAGCAAGTGTCTACAAGGCAACTGCGCCGTTGTAGTGTTTGTAGCGTAGACGCAGCCTTGGAGGCCTGACTGATCTGCTCTCCTCTGATACTTATAAGAGCGAACATATGAGGCCTTGTCTTCACTGCCAAGTTAACTCGAATTATCACTCGAGTGTTGCCCCAAACTCGAGTCCCATCCACACACAAAACTCCTTAATTTGAGTGCTGTGGTGATTTTAGCTGGCACGTGTGGCCCTGCTAACTCGAGTGTAGATAACTCGAGTTAACTCTTCAGTGAATACATAATCAGAGAGAGGATTTGCCTCTCTTCTTGGTGTTTTGCTAGAATATCATCCACTTTAATACAGATGCCGTGGTGAGCAGACCCGCTTCCAACTGCGTCTCTTGGGATATATTCCTTCTTTTTTCCAACCAACGAGCAGTTTCTTTCCTAGCTCTGGAATACCAAGAGGCCCACAAATTACTCAGAGTCACAGTGTGGGAAGGGATTGGTCTCCTGGGTTTAACTTTAAATTCTGCATTTGCCCATCCAAACCAGAATGCTACTTGTGAGTCTGGCTGTTTAATAAAGTGACTGGAGTGGACAGGATCTCAAGAGGACCTGTGGTGATGTGGCTTTCCTCTCACTTGCTATATTTATATACCTGGCATTGGGTTCACCAGGCTGCTAAATAACCCCTTGAGCTTAGAGATTGCCCAAGGAGGATATGTTTTGGCTTTGCAAAAGCAAGCCTCAAATCAGCTGTGCTTCCGATGTGGGGCCCATTTGATCTCAATGACCTAAGGTTGAGAATGGAGATGCAACATAAAAGCTTTGGGATTTCTTCCATCTCTGTGACTGGCTATGAACGGATGGAGCTCCCATCCTGCTCCTAATAAAGCATCCACACAATATAGAACTAACTTGCCTCCCCATGGGATGGCTTTATTGGTATCCCAACTAACTACAAGAGCCTAAGTGTTCTCCTAATGCTTGACTCTTTGGGGCATTATCCCTGCAGGATCTTTCTGTATTGCCCCTCACTCCCTCAGAGAAAGATGTTCCAGCCTCTCGTCTCTCTCATAGATGCACCTGCATCTATGAATCGTTATCCTGTGTCTCTAGGCAGGGCTCTAACACCTGAGTGTAGTGTGGTTCAGCAGACAAGCCCTGTCTGGCTATGCAGGGTCTTAGAAACTGCCAGGTGTGGAAGCCTGGGATCTCTTTTTAATTTATATTGGTTTGTGCAAATCCAAAACCAGAGATCGTCTGGATTTGGATTCCATTTAATCCAGATCAGCACATTTTCAGGTAGTTGGATAACAGGCTGCAGTTTTTGTGCCATCAGCTACTTTAAATTAGATTACATTTTGCCTAATAAAAATGTCGTGTGTCTCTGTGTGGGTGTGTGAATTATTGGGTTTCCCATCAGCTCACCGAAATGAAAGAGTTGTGCCAAAGGCATAGAGGTTTATTGTTCTGAGAACCAAGTTGGTTGACCTGAAAACCTAGATGTCAGCAATGTTCTTCTGTGGAGCTGTGCCCATCCACCCTTTCTGCTCACTAGCCTGGGTGGATGTGGAAGGTAGATCTGTTAGCATCCACAGATTCAATGGAGTTTTTTCCCCTTCTGATTAGTATTTCTTGTGGTTGTTTTGGCTGCATCCTAATACATCTGCTATAAACGGAGAGCTCACTGAGCTAAGTAACTCAGAGACTATAATAGAACCAGCACAAGTTATGATTGTTCGAAGCTTGTACCAGGGCTTAAATTCTTATAGAGCGGGGTGGCCAACCTGAGCCTGAGAAGGAGCCAGAATTTACCAATGTACATTGCCAAAGAGCCACAGTAATACATCAGGAGCCCCCATCAGCCCTCTCCCTCGCCACCTACAGCACCTCCTTCCCGCTGGCAGCCCTGCCAATCAGCACCTCCCCCTCCCTCCCTGTGCCTCCTGCCCGCCGTGATCAGCTGTTTCACAGTGTACAGGAGGCTCTGGGATGGAGGTGGGGGGAGGAGCAAGGGTGCAGCAGGCTCAGGGGCAGGGGCCTTGGGGTAAGGGGTGGAGTGGGGGCAGGGCCTGGGGTTGAGCAGTGGAAAGTTGGCACCTGTAGCTCCAGCCCCAGAGTCAGCACCTATACAAGGAACCGCATATTGACTGCTGAAGAGCCGCATGCGGCTCCGGAGCCACAGGTTGGCCACCCCTGCTCTAGAGTATTTCTTGGAGTCCCCCAAAGTGACCGCAACATGCTATAAAAACTCAGGGCGGGTGGGGTGTGTGTGAAAATATTGCCTGGAGATCCTCTCCGGACAGCTCTGGCTGAATTGAAGCCCTGCTTGCAGCTGTGTTTGATTTTAGTTCATAGATAATTGAGATGCTTTGCAGGCTGAGGGCACTCAAGAACCCCAGACCCTGTCAGCCAGCAACAGGGAGCCGCTCTGTGCTGGGAGTTATACGGCTGAATTCAATAGGAACAGGGCTAGGCCAGCGCTTACAGCCCCACCCTTACGCTCTACATCCCAATCTGACTCTAAGGGCCTGATCCTCCACTGCTGGCGCCCCATCTGGTCAATACACATGAGTAAAGCCGGTGGGAAAAGCTTCTGTTCTGGTCTGATGATAGCTTCGATGTACCTTGCACAGGTGTAATTGACTACAAGGTGCAAGGCAGTGGAGAACCCGGCCCAAAATCTTCCGGGGTTCCCTCTCACTGGATTTGTACATAGTTTTGCTATATTAAGGCTGATCTCGTAGTGCACCCTTTTTTTATGCATTGCTAAGGCTGGTTTACTGCATGCGTTTATGAGCAGCTTTGCCCGGGTGAGGCTGGGATTTGCACATTTCTAAATTTTATTCCACTCGAAGCAGGGCAAGAATTATTGGAAGGTGAAAAGAAAGATGCTTGGGGATTGACAAGTGAGAGGAGGAAAACTGTGGGCTTGTCTAACCCAAGTGGCTGTGGAAAGTGTATAAAGTAGTTCCTTCCACTCCGAGAGTACTCAGTGTGTTGTCATGTCTTGAGGTTTGTACAGTTAGATATGTTAGATAGAGATAGAGTAAAATATGTAAGGAAGCATTTGACCTTTTATGCTGTTTACAGAACTTAAACTACTCCCCAGTGGAAATTCCAGCTGCAAATGTTCAAATGTTTCCTGTTGGCCAATTTTAGTTTTTAGAACATAAGAACGGCCATATTGGGACAGACCAAAGGTCCATCTAGCCCAGTATCCCATCTTCTGACAGTGACCAATGCCAGGTGACCCAGAGGGAATGAACAGAACAGGTAGTCATCAAGTGATCCATCCCTTGTTGCCCATTCCAGCTTCTGGCAAACAGAGGCTAGGGACACCCTGCCTATCCTGGCTAATAACCATTGATGGACCTATTCTCCATGAATTTATTTAGTTCTTTTTTGAACCCTGTTATGGTCTTGGCCTTCACAACATTCTCTGGCAGAGAGTTCCACAGGTTGACCATGCATTGTGTGAAAAAATACTTTCTTTTGTTTTTTTTAAACCTGCTGCCTATTAATTTCATTTGATGACCCCTAGTTCTTGTGTTATGAGAAGGAGTAACTAACACTTCCTTATTTACTTTCTCCACACTAGTCATGATTTTATAGATCTCTATCATATCTCGCCTTAGTCATCTTTTTTCCAGTCTGAAAAGTCCCAGTCTTATTAATCTCTCCTCATATGGCAGCCGTTCCATACCCCTAATCATGTTTGTTGCCCTTTTCTGAATCTTTTCCAATTCCAATATATCTTTTTTGAGATGGGGTGACCACATCTGCACACAGTATTCAAGATGTGGGCATACCATGGATTTAGATAGAGGCAATATGATGTTTTCTGTCTTATCTATCCCTTTCTTAATGATTCCCAACATTCTGTTCACTTTTTTGACTGCCACTGCATATTGAGTGGGTGTTTTCAGAGAACTATCCACAATGACTCCAAAGTCTCTTTTTTGAGTGGTAACAGCTAATTTAGACCCCATCATTTTATATGTATAGTTGGGATTATGTTTTCCAATGTGCATTACTTTGCATTTTTGAACAAAACAACAGATCCGTTGAACTCCTGGTTACTAAGGATATTGATTCTCCAAATGAAACCAGCAGAGACCAGTAGAAACCAACACAAGCCTGCTGAAATATTCATACGGACTCTACTGGAATTTCCAGTAGGGCTTACAATCAGACGTGGATTAGGGGCTTGTGGGGCCCTGGGCCAGAGCAAGTAGGGGCACCCCCCGGCGTTCCTGCTGGGGAATGGGGTCAGGGCACGGGGGCTTGCCCTGCCCCCCTTCCTGGCACTCCTGTTGTGGAGCGAGGTCAGGGCACAGGGGCTTGCCCTGCCCTGCCCGCCTTGCGCTCCTGCCAGGGAGCAGGGTCAGAGTGTGGGGGAACCTTTTTTTCCAGGGGGCAGTAGCATAGCTGGGGGGGAGCAGGGGGAGTGGCTGCTCCCCCTGAGCACATTTTCCAAAAGTGGCGCCTTTCCAAAAGTCCTGCTGGCCCCACCAAGAGCCCGCTGCCGGCCTGGGTGAAAGAACCGCGGGGCGGGGGGTGGGAGGGGGAGATCCTAGAGCGGCTCCTGCCAGCCCAGGTCTCTCAGCCCGCTGCCAGCCTGGGTGAAAGAACCCAGGCCAGCAGCGGAACCCCGGCTGGCAGGATCCCACGAGGCAAATCCTAGAGCAGTGGCTGGCTGAGCCGCTCAGCCCGCCCTGCTCTGGGATTCCCCCTGCTGGCTCCTGCCAGCCGGGGTCTCTCAGCCCGCTTCCAGTCTGGGTTCTTTCACCCAGACCAGCAGCGGGCTCTTGGTGGGGCCAGCGGTCGGGTCGGGTGGTGCCTTTTTTTATGTGTTCGCTCCCCCTGGTGTTAGAACCTGGCTACGCCACTGCCGGGGGGCCCCTTTTGGCCAGTGGCTAATCCACCACTGCTCACAACCTTCAGCTATCGTCAGCAAGAGACACAATTAAGCACACACAATAGAAATACCTTGTTAGTTTGGGTTAAAAAGACACAAGATGGAAGGACACAAGATTCTGCTCTCCCCACGTCTGAACGCCCTCTGATGGCCGTAAGCTATCTAGGAGGGCATTTTCAGTTTAAAAGGGCAATGTCCCAATTTAGTATAAAGTCCTTTGGATAGGTTTGTTACAGTGTGGGCAGTGCAGTATGTGCCTGGCTGAATGTACAGGTCAGTTTTGGTTATGCTCTGACTACAAATTTACAAGCAAGAGAAAGAAGCATGTCTGGGGGACCTGGCAGGAAGATCTGTCTAATTCTGCTGCTCCTGCCTGAGTTTTATCTTCTTTTACTTTGTGTGGCTCACCACACTGTGTCCTGTGACAGTGTGTGCAATGTATATGTCCTAAGACTTAGCAGTGGTTTGGGAACACTTTGGGATGCCAGTGGAAATAGGCTGGTGTACCTGTTACAGCTGCTGTGGAAGATACTTTACTGTGCGTGTAATCCTCCATCACTTGGACTCTTTAAACTGAGACCAATGATCTTTTTTTAAAGAGATGCTGTAGTTCAACCAGAAATCTTTGCTTTTGAGGCAGGAATCCCTGGTTGAGGTTCCCTGGCCTGTGTTATACAGAAGGTCAGAATGGACGATCACAATGATCCCTTCTGGCTTTGGAATCTATCAATGGTGAAAAGATTCTCTTGCCTAAACTCCGCTGGTTTTTCAGTTGTGCTACTGCTGCTGTGTGATGCTCTGTCTTGCCTGCCTACCTCTGAATTCCATCGTATAGACCTGGTAGCCCTTTTGTGTCATGCAAAGTTGGCAAAAATATTGGCAGTGGATATATTGCCAACTTTATTTGTTGACTCAGGAAAGACAACCCACCTCCATAACAGATGTGGACAGCTGGTGAGACCCAGGCTAGTGTGTGTGCATGCCCACTGCATCAGAATGAGGGGAGAAAACCGGGGCAAGGAAAAGGGGATCAGCTGTAGAATACGTGACTCTCTCTCCCCACCCCCTTCTCTCTACTTCGCAGCACACAGAGAAAATTTCAAACAGGGCCCTTCCACCACCACCGCTCAATAAGTTTGAAATGTTACGCAGAAGTGGCTTTTAAAGGTTTCACATGTTTTGAAGTGGAAAATAAGCACTGCTCCAAAATTTCATGGGAAGGTTTTAAGGAAGGTTGGAAGGACCTTAAATATTCATCAGGCATTGTGTAACGTAGCTGATACAGCTGCCAGGTCTTTGGCCGCTGCTGTGTCCTTTGGGACACTTGGATGGCTCTTGAATTTGGCCTTTTCTGCTGAGTCTCAAGCCAAACTAACGGATTTGCCCTTTGAAAGAACAGAGCTCCTTAGTCCAGAGACGCTTCAGGTTTTGGAGAAATCAGAGGGCATCAAACCATGACTAAACCTCTGGATTTCGGCAGAAAATTTTGCTTTTAGGTTTCACAAGGAACAGTCACAGTAGGTATCTTCTGGGACAGGCTGCCAGCAGATGCCCAGACAGTCTGGGAAAAATCTTTCCAACCCCATCAGAAGAGATACAGATCTCCCTCCTCAGACCCAGGGACCTGTGGTACTGCATCCAGGCAGCAAGGCTGATGAGATCCAGATCCTCACTCTTCTCCTCCCTGCCCCCGCACTTTGGGACTGTATGTTTCATTTTTGACAAGTATAACAAGCTATTTCTTCAGACCACTGGGTCCTAGAGGTCAGCAAAGAAGGGTACCTCCTCCATTTCAAGGCCATGTCAAACCCCAGCTCCTTTCCCCTTTCCTTTTCAGAGCTCCCTCTAATGAGAAACTGTTACAAGAAGAGGTCTTGGCTGCCTTGAACATAGAAGACCTACAAGTGGTGCCAGATCCTCTAGTATAGTCTATTTCTGTATCTCCCTAAAGAAACACTGGACTTCATCCTATTTTGAATCACTGCAAACTGGACGAATATCTAAGGAAAATTTAAATTCTGATTGATTCTTCTGGGCAGCATAATCCCTGCTCAACTCTCAGGACTGGTTCATGGTCCTTGACCTTTGAGATACCTCTTTCCACCTCTCGATAACACAAATGCAAAAGAATCATGTCGAGTTCATTACTAGCTCAAGATACTAGCCTTTGAACTGGCTGGATATTCACGAAGTGCCTGGTGGTGGACACAATTCACTTGCACCAGAGGTGTGCATTGGATGGCCAGCCCATCTTGTATCATATTCCAAAGTCCAGGTGGTACTTAGCCCTCATCCCAAATTTGCAACAAAGGTTGTATTGGGCTTTCATCTCAATTAGTTGATGTCACTGCCTGTGTTTTCCCCAAAGCTCCATCGACAGAGATTATACACCTTTGAGGTCAAAGGAACCATCAGCTGTTTTGTCACTGAAAGTTTAATAAACTGTTTGTGGCCTGTAGAGAAACATTTGGAACTCAGGACATCTCTGCTGAAAGATATTCTAAGCGTACGAACCTGATTCTCATTTACACCAGGGCCACTTTACTCTGGTCTGGCGGTGCAAAGGGGCCTTAAAGTGAGCATAAGTGTAAATGCATCAGATCATGTCATGGACTACCTGATGTTCCTGTGCCTTAACATCTCAGTATTCAGTCAGCTCAATGGCAGGTATCCATAATGTGGCCTGGGCTCAGACCAATAGGGCTGCTTGCTGTATGGAGTTTAGTTCACACCTTCATGGCTCACTGTTCTCTGGATGCCACACAAAGAAGAGATGTAGGTTTCAGGCGGACAGTATCTCAGTTACTGTTCACTTAGCAGGGTTCCTCAACCTGCCTCTTACAGGGGGTCCCTATTTAGCTAATTATCTTCAGAGGCGGTCTTCTGGAGGCAGGAGTTACCGTTGGTAAGTAGGGATCCTAGTATTCTGTGGTTTAAAAAAACCCCAAATTCTCCAATTAAAAAACCATAAAAATCCACATTTTTCAATGCTTAAAATGAAACCCTGAATTTTAGTTTCCTTAGCCACAATATATGTAGGTATCAGTTGAACGCAATGTTTTATTGATATATTTAAAATTTTAAGCAAGTTCAAAGCTTATCAGTGCCATCAATCATTATAATAAAATAAAATTAAGAGAATTGCATTTTGCATTTCTTACGTATACCAAATACTTCTATGTCTGTCAGCCCAAGGTAGCAGGACTCGGAGTATCAGCCCACTGCCGCTGTCAGCCCTGATTCAGTTAATATGGAGAGCTGGATAATGGAGGTTCAGATAAATGGGGTTCTCCTGTATATGTTTTTGTTTTTTCACAAAATTTATAAACTAAACATTCTCTGTAAAAAATGCAAATTCAGTGTTTTTTGGTGGCAAATGGATGTCTAGGATCCCTGCTGAGAAGTAATCCTGTTTCTCCTTCGTGATGTGGCCTCCAAAATCGAAGGGGGTTACTTATTAACAGCAACTCTTGTTCTCTGCTGTTGGCACCACAAAGCCATAATGACCCTTCCTCCTTCCCTCAACTTCACAGACTATTGTTCCAGAAAAGGCTAGAGAAGGCAGAGAGGAACTGAGGGAACGTTAGAGGGGGCAGAGAACTTAGCCCTCAAGCCGTGCTTTTGGGTGCCCAATACAAGACATTTTAAAGGGGATGGATATTCAGAAAAGGCTGAAAACCCACCTTCTGAAAAACAAAACCCTTTAAGCTGTCTTGAGTTGGGCATCCCAAATCACTGGTCTGTTTGGTAAGTCTTGGCCTTGGCCTAGGGACTGTAAAGCTCCGGAGAGATGTCTATGCCTCATCATTGCCAGCTACTACCCATAAAAGCTCCAGGGCTAGGCGTGCAGCTCCTGGTGCGGGCAATACTTTCACTAAACAAAATACACGGCTGCTTGGTAACCCCCATGTCAGTGCACCAAAGATTTTTTAGTGCTGGACAGTAGCTTTTTCAGTGAGCAGTCATTAAATTTCACTTTTCGGAGCTGTGTGCTTGGTTCTCTCAGGCTGCCAGACAAAAGGAGGGATTTGGGGTAGTATTGACAGACGTCGTTCCATTTGCAGCCGATTAACCTGGAGCCACTGTAGAGTGCAATGTGTTAAATCATTTTGCAGCTGAGGGGAATGATCTGGTTGAACTTTGAACCATGTAGTCATAGCCAAATAGCATTTCGTACGTACATTGTCTCTTTCGCACGTTGGGTTATGTCTGGCTAAGTCTGAAACGCTTTGGGCCAAACCATTCCCCGCACCCGTGTCCTGGGTGAGAGAGGATGCAGGGAACCCCTTCCTCCAGCCCAGTGCTTCCATGCAAGGGGCAGCCATCATCTGGCTACCTGCACTCTCAGGTGCAAGGCGGCCTGTGAGCACTCTTGAATGCTCCCAAGGTGACGTATGACGTGAGGTCCGTCCTCTTCCTGAACAAAGAAGTGGCTGCAAGGCTGTGCCGAGGAGAGAGACACGATGTTCTACATCTGTAGTAATTGACACTAATGAGCTCACTTTTCGCATTGGCTCTGGAGGCCTCCTGCCTCTGACCACCCCACGCAGAATGTCTCCAGACTCTCAAGCGCTGCACCTCTGTGCCAATCCTCCACTAACTCCTCTCCTCACACTTTGTCTCCCAGCTTCTCTATCTCTTCCTCTCCAGTAATAATAATAATCATTAATAATAATACTTAGCTCTTACATTGCACTTTTTCATCAGCTCTCAAAGTGCTTCACAATCTTTAATACATTTATTTATCCTCTCACCACCCCTGTGAGGCAAGAAAGTGGTATTACCCCCATTTTACAGATGGGGAATGAAGGCCTGGAGAAGCTAAGCCCAGGTTCCACAGGAGGTCTGTGACAGAGCAGGGGATTGAAGTCACATCTTCCAAGTCCTAGGCGAGTGCCTTAAACACTGGGCAATCCATCCTCTCCTCTTGCTTTCTTCTTCTTTCATGCTTCCTTTCCCATCATTTCCCCCAGCTTTCCCTTTGGTGCTTCTTTTTCCTGCATCTCTGCCTCTCCTCTCCTTTCCTCCCCTCTCTCATACTCCCTTCTTTTTTCTTGGAAGGAGCTGACTTTTACACCATTTATGCCCTTTATACTAACTTTTGCAGTAGCTGCATAAATACACTAATAGTAATTGAAGTTGTTATTTTCTTATTTCTGGGCTTGACGTCTGCCATATGGTACGTTTAAAACTCCTGGGGTAAAAAAAAATCACTACAAGAAAGCTCAGTAGCAGATGCTTTACATTCACGGACAGAATATCAGCAAACTGCTGGCTTGGCCAAACTGTGTGGTCATTAAATCAGTGTGATGGTTTTCATTGTCAGGTTGAAGTTTTACCACTTGAGCCTAAAAATAAAGTGCTTTCAATTTTGCATGTGCAGGCAATCCGTCACTTTAAGTTAAATGGATGGCTTAAATGTACCGTATAAGTACTCTCAGCAAAGCACGTGCTACTGAAAGTGGATCATTTTCTTTGCTGAAATAGACTTTCCTTCCTAAAGTCTACG
The DNA here is from genome assembly GCA_033296515.1 of Macrochelys suwanniensis. Classification (NCBI taxonomy): domain Eukaryota; kingdom Metazoa; phylum Chordata; order Testudines; family Chelydridae; genus Macrochelys; species Macrochelys suwanniensis. The sequence continues at coordinate 11,470,347 of CM065781.1, read as the reverse complement.
TTACGAAATCTTAGTTATAAATTATTTAAACCCGGATGTGAACATTTAAGAATGCTGAATATCCTACAAGTCCGGTCCCTGCTGTCTTTCAGACCTTTTTTTAAAACAGTCATTTACTCCTCAGCACCTGCCAGATTGAGTGCAACCTAGAACCAGGCTGCTGTTGGGTTTTGTAAAAGAACCCATGCTTTGGGTCCCACTCTGCCCTTGGAAGTGCATCTGGCTCCCAGCTGAGGGACCATGTGCAACTGAGAGTAGTGTGACAGATTCTCCGGGGTGCAACCTGGAACTGGGGTACCGCTGAGCCCTCTGTCCCTCCAACCAGGGCGCCCTCTCACACAGTATGCTATTGTTAAGCTACAAACCTCTCCAGGTCCTGCACTTACACAGACATCCACAGGCAGGGGTACACCGAGCTGAGTTACATGAATGCTTCTGCCAGCCATTCAGGAGCCAACAATAGAGAGGCTCCAGCCAGTTCTCCCAGCTTCCAGGCCTAGGACCTCAGGGCTGTACCGTCTTGCCCTGGTCAAAAGCCTGACCAGTGTAAGTTTATTACACAGTTCACCACTTTACAAAGGAAAGCGGACATAAGAACATAAGAACGTTCTACCAGCCTTGCAATCTGAGCAGATTTCCCAAGCACTTCAACCAAAACGCAGTGTTTCAGATAAAATATCAAACAGATTTATTAATGGCAGAAAGATCGATTTTAAGTGATTATAAATAATAAGCGTACAGATCAAAGTTGGTTGCCTAAGAAATACAAGTAAAATAGCAATCTGAGTTCTATAAACTAGACAAGATTTGAATCAAGTTGTGTCTCACCCTGGTAGATGCAGGGCCGGCTCTAGGCCTAGGAAGCACATGCTTGGGCCAGCACATTGTAAGGGGCAGCATTCAGGCCGATCTTAGGGTGGCAAACTCCGCTCTGGCCGTTCTTTTTTTGTTTTTTTGTTTTTGCTTCGGCGGCGCTCCAGCCAGTTTTTTGGGGTTTTTTTGCCTGGGGTGGCAAAAAAGCCAGAGCCGGCCCTGGGTAGATGGTATAGCTCCTTAATACACAGGTTGGGATTCTCCTTTCCATCCTGGGGACACCCTCACCCCCGTTCAGTCTCCAGACATGTTTCCAGGTGTAACCCCTTTGGGGTTTAGAGAGCATGGTCTCTTTAAATCTTTTTCCTAACGGGGGAGGGGAAGCAGTAAAAAAAAGAAGAAAAACTCCAGGGGGTGGCGCTGGAGCTGGGGAGAGAGAAAAAAGGCTGCAGTCTGCAGGCCCTCAAAAAAATAAGAACCTGCCTGAAGCCCGAGAAGGACAGGGCGGCTAACTGGGGACACCCCAGGACAGAAGCCAAAAGAAGCACTGTGCCAGGGCGGCATTGCCCGAGAAGGACAGGCTGGAGCTGGACCCAGGATCTGTATCACTGCTGCCCAGAGCTGCATGGGGCTGGAAGTACTGGGGCTGGTGACTCTGCACTGGGAACAAAGAGGGAGGCTGTAGCTAGTTAAGTGGGGAGGGGGTCGCGCTGTGTGGCTTTGCAGAGAGCGGCAGAAGAGGGCACTGGAGGGGTTTGTTGGGGAAAGTTCACTGGCGCCGAAGATTGACCAGGAGCACCCAAGACTCACCCCTGGACGGGAACTTTGCTCAGGACTCCTGCACTCTGTGTGCAGACACATTGCTCAGTGTCTGCCCTTTCAGCCTGTGCTACCACTGAGCCTGTGGGGCCTTGGTTTGGATGCAACCCTGTTTTACTGCTCCCCCTATATTTCCCTGGTTGTTTTTACTTCTCTCATCCCTTTGTAAGTAAATATTTCCCTTTCTTATATCCATTGTACTTTTCCTGTGGGTGGGTGTGTTCACTCTGGGGAGTTTGGAACAGGTGCCCCTCGGGTGGAAGGGACTTTCCCTGCTGCATTCCTGCGCACGCTCTCTCTTGGCCAGAGCTGCCTGCAGAGCAAACTCCATCTTGGCCACGAGGGCATTAGAGTTATGCAGGTGTTGAGTTGTGGTGGGAGCGAGGCCGAGTGATGATGTCACTTCCCCTCTTTTATAGCTTTTTCCAGCTTGCTGAAAAGACCTGTTGCTATGACGCGGATCAAGCAGTCTCCACTCTCTACGTGCTCTCTCTGAGAAGTCTCCATTGTATATGGTTCCTGGGTTGCTTCTCTTATAGGGCTTGAGCCCTAAGTGCCCTCCTTCCATGTCCAAACTTAACTTCCTCGCCCACAAAAATGTTAGGGTACACTTACTTACTCTATAGTCTGGCGTGTATGTGCGTATTAAAGACATATCCGTAACTATTAGAGACCATTAGATCATCCTTACCTCTGCTCTTTCAATTAATTAGCCTCTTAACATTGGTATAGACACCTCCACCTTCTCATGTATCTCATGTATAAATATCTGTTCACTGATCATAGAATCATAGAATCTCAGGGTTGGAAGGGACCTCAGGAGGTCATCTAGTCCAGTCCCCTGCTCAAAGCAGGACCAAACCCAACTAAATCATCCCAGCCAGGGCTTTGTCAAGCCTGACCTTAAAAACCTCTAAGGATGGAGATTCCACCACCTTCCTAGATAACCCATTCCAGTTCTTCACGACCCTACTAGTGAAAAAGTTTTTCCTAATATCCAACCTAAACCTCCCCCTCTGCAACTTGAGACCGTTACTCCTTGTTCTGTCATCTTCTACCACTGAGAACAGTCTAGATCTATCCTCTTTGGAACCCCCTTTCAGGTAGTTGAAAGCAGCTATCAAATCCCCCCTCATGCTTCTCTTCTGCAGGCTAAACAATCCCAGTTCCCTCAGCCTCTCCTCATAAGTCATGTGCTCCAGCCCCCTAATCATTTTTGTTGCCCTCCGCTGGACTCTTTCCAATTTATCCACATCCTTCTTGTAGTGTGGGGCCCAAAACTGGACACAGTACTCCAAATGAGGCCTCACCAGTGCCGAATAGAGGGGAATGATCACGTCCCTCGATCTGCTGGAAATGCCCCTACTTATACAACCCAAAATGCCATTAGCCTTCTTGGCAACAAGGGCACACTGTTGACTCATATTCAGCTTTTCGTCCACCGTAACCCCTAGGTCCTTTTCTGCAGAACTGCTGCCCAGCCATTCGGTCCCTAGTCTGTAGCAGTGCATGGGATTCTTCCGTCCTAAGTGCAGGACTCTGCACTTGTCCTTGTTGAACCTCATCAGATTTCTTTTGGCCCAATCCTCTAATTTGTCTAGGTCCCTCTGTATCCTATCCCTACCCTCCAGCGTATCAACCACTCCTCCCAGTTTAGTGTCATCTGCAAACTTGCTAAGGGTGCAGTCCACACCATCCTCCAGATCATTAATGAAGATATTGAACAAAACCGGTCCCAGCACCGACCCTTGGGGCACTCCACTTGATACCGGCTGCCAACTAGACATGGAGCCATTGATCACTACCCGTTGAGCCCGACCATCTAGCCAGTTTTCTATCCACCTTACCGTCCATTCATCCAGCCCATACTTCTTTAACTTGCTGGCAAGAATACTGTGGGAGACTGTATCAAAAGCTTTGCTAAAGTCAAGAAATAGCACATCCACTGCTTTCCCCTCATCCACAGAGCCGGTTATCTCATCATAGAAGGCAATTAGGTTAGTCAGGCATGACTTGCCCTTGGTGAATCCATGCTGACTGTTCCTGATCACTTTCCCCTCCTTTAAGTGGTTCAGAATTGATTCCTTGAGGACCTGTTCCATGATTTTTCCAGGGACTGAGGTGAGACTGACTGGCCTATAGTTCCCTGGATCTTCCTTCTTCCCTTTTTTAAAGATGGGCACTACATTAGCTTTTTTCCAGTCATCCGGGACCTCCCCCAATTGCCTGATTTTTCAGAGATAATGGCCAATGGCTCTGCAATCTCATCGGCCAACTCCTTTAGCACCCTCGGATGCAGTGCATCCGGCCCCATGGACTTGTGCTCGTCCAGCTTTTCTAAATAGTCCCAAACACTGCATGTTCCATTCCATGCATCCAATGAAGTGGGTTCTTAACCCCCGAAAGCTTATGCTGAAATAAATTTGTTAGTCTCTAAGGTGCCACAGGTATTTTTCTTGTTTTCTTTCTGCTATTTCTGTTGTTTCCATGTTCTTTCTGGTGTACCTGCTAAGTCTGAAAAAGACCATGAACTTGGCTTGCCTTACCTACCAATTTGCTTAAACTTGCCCACTTATCTATGTGGAAGGTCACAGACATATATACTGTATGCTTTAGCTCATCACCACCTATCAAGGGTAAAGGTCTCGCATATGTATGTTAACTTGCCTTAGCTTAACATACAGGATGTTGCCTGTATGTTCCTTGCGATGACAATAGCTATGTTTCCTTGCACCTTAGCAATTCACCCACTGGCTTGAGAAGAGAATCAGACTCCAGAGGGTATGTTTTCAGAGTGCTTCATGAGAACTGTTTATTTATTACTTCCTATTTTTAAAGTTAATATGGACTCCAAATGTTGTTAATAACTGGATTAATATAGAGCTGTTATGACACTGCCTGCCGTGGTGTAGACCTGACATAGCAGCTGCTGTACCACCTCCTTCACAGGGTTGTGGCCAGGAATTTCCCTGAGCCCCAGCAATTCCCACCTGTCATGAAGACCCCGTTGGCAGCAGGTATAATTTAGAACTGCCTTTTGGCTGCTCTGACTGACACCAGCGCACTGGCCCAGAGCACAGCTAGCCCGTGTCTGCAGTGCCCCTATTGGGTTGTGCGGTGATCTCCTAGGCCACAGGTGAAAATTGGGTGCCCTGGCCTTTTGAAAGACATGATACCTCCTGAGCACTGACGAGCTATGCTGTTTAACTCGTCAACCACTGCTCCCTCTAGCACAGCCAACCCACATACCTCTGGGGCCGTAAATACAACTGGCACGACTACCAGGCTCCCTCCTTGGCACTCATGAATATAGCTGGCTGGAAAAACAAACAGCAAACTTTGCTAAAATGCCATCAAAATGTCTTGTGTTTTTCATTGAAATTCAAAATATATTGTCACAGGCAAATTATATAGGTCCCCTCTTTTCTCATAGTGCGCCCACTCTGGAGTGGCCATGAATAGCCTGTATATAGTGTTCCTGTGGAAACAGTGGACTTTGCATGGAATTTCTCTATAGTATGTGTATTTTGCATAGTTTTAGCCTAACAGTAGAAATCAACTTCATTAATCATAAAGCTACAGGGCAGATTCCCTCATCCAGTTGCAGCCCCTTTGTGTTTCCAAAGGACCCAGAATCTAGCCACAGCTGCCCAACTGAGAATTTCTCTGGTGTGAGAGAAATTCTAAACAGTATCTAGGCAGAGCTGGCTTCTATATCAATCCTACCTTGCCATGTAGGTTGGGGAATGTGACGAGGAGGGAGAGGAGAGGACATGTCCTGACTGGGGTGGAGTACAGCTGGGATATTCGCCTTTATTACTTCTGAGGCAATTCTGTGCCAAAAAATAAAAAATTCTGCACACAGTATTTTAAAATTCTGCACCTTTTATATGTCAAAATAACACAATAGAATCACACCAGTTTCAGTTATTTTTGGTAATTTATTTCAAAATACCTGTCAGCAAGTATGTCTGTAACAATACAGACAACGAAAAAGATTCAGGAAATGTTTTTTGACAAATAGATTCCTCACTAGGCATATTAACACAGAACTCGATATGTCTTGACAGTTATCTTCTGTTTCAGTGAAATTAAATTCAGTGGGAAGCCTTTCGGTGGAAATCACAAATTCTGCATGAAAAAATAAAATTCGGCAGGGAACATTCATTCTCTGCAAATTCTGCATTGCGCAGTGGCACAGAATTCCAGCAGGAATAGCCTTGAGGGACCAGAGCCAGCTGTAATAAATTAGAACAGCCATTAGGATGCTATAACTTATGCCTGGTTGGTACTAGGGATGGATCAGCTACAGCTTGCAAATACAGAGTTATAACTAGCTCCCTTATGGCCTTCCCATTTCCTGTGCTGAGCAGATCTTGGGGAAGGAGAGAATCTACGCCTATGTTGTTAGATGGGTTCTTAAGACTAAAATGTCTCGGTGATTTTCGGTGTCTTAGAGGTTTGTATTAAATATATTTAATTTCAGTGGTTCTTCACTATGTTTCAATATGTTTAAACGTTTAAGTTTCTGTAGGTAGAAGAGATAATGATTCCAATGCTTTTTGTATGGATGGTTTATGGAATATCAGACACAGTATTAAGTAATAAAAGACAGCAGTGTGAGAGTTACAGTATAGTAATTTACAACTTGCATGGGCTCAAACTCTGTGCCTAAGAACCCGGAAGGTGTGAATTATTACACCATAACCTACAGCTTGGAATATCTTAATGCATTATTACTGGTTCAGATTCTGACGTCCTTACGCAGTCATGATGTAAAAACTGAATAAAGATTCAGGATTTGCCCCATTATTAATCAGTAAAATACAGTAAAAGCTTTGTTATCCGGCATATTGGGGGAATGGCGGGTGCCGGTTAGTGAAATTCCAGTTAACTAAGAGTTACTTACCAATGGAATACCAATTTTCAAAGAATTAGAGTACAATAAAATGAATAAAGTATAAAATAGTGTACAGGTACTCACCAATCCAGTAGTAGTACTGCACTGCAGAGTGGTTGGTTTCTTGAAGCACTTAGGTGTATACAGGTAAAGTTTTCTATACAGTAGGTTATCTTATGACACTACATATCACTATGGGCAGTGCATGGCGTACACCCAGATCACTAAAAATACACTTAGCACTAAAACTGTACTGAACATGATTCAGAAGGCACTTCAGGATCTTGCAGTGCCTCAGGGTCATCATTATCAACCTCAATTATCATTGTAGCTGTCGAAGGTGTAGGAGATTGGGCTGAATCTGTGATGACCCTGGAAAAAAGCTGGAAGCAGCTTTTTTGAATAAATCCCTGATATCAGCTTGTTTACTTGTTGTCTGCCTTTTTGCATAAAAGTAGAGTGCAGAATGTGCAACTGCGTAACCTCCCGGGCAGTATGCTAGTCCCAGTTACTAGATTGAAGATTTGTATTGGGAGATACCAGAAATGCCGGTTAATAGAGCTTTCTGGCTGATCAAGTGCCGGATAACACAGCTTTTACTGTACATAAGTTTTGAAATCGTGTTTTAAAAGTAACGTACTAGTATTTCAGCATCATTTTAAAAAAACCTTCTTATTAAGGCAAAGTGATAATAAAATGTGACCATACTACATTGTATGTTACTTATTCAGGATCAGGTTAATATTCAAAGAACCTGACTTCAGAATCCGGCTTGCTGGCTGGGGAGCCCTCCTCCTCTGAGTACACTAGAAAGGATTCAGAAATTTCCGAATACCTATTCTCGTTTCAATGCATCTCTTGTGTTCATATTTGGTGTGAAGGCTTTTCCATTACAAGGACAGTCCACATTTTCCTATACCCCACTTCCATACAAGGCGGGGGTAGAGGGTGTCACATTTTTCCAGTACTGAATCTGGAAGCAAACAATACAAAAATAATTTGCCATTCTGTTTCAAATGTAGATCCTTTACTGGAGCTTTAAGGAATCAGGTTGAAGGATCTCTAGGAAGCCGGCATTTTGTCATTAAATTCATCTTATTAATAATTCTCCCCAAACCGTCTAATTCCTAGATACAACCACCACGTGTGCAAGTATGTTCCCCTTCCCCTGCAGCCTCCCCAGCAGAGCACCTCCCTAGTAGCAAAACTATGATGGATCTTAACTGGAGGCAAATGCCATCTGTACAGTAATTTATAAAAATTGTCTTTCTCAGCTACATAAATTGAAGATGTAGGTCTCCTTTTCCAGATCGTGACCCACTCATCCAGATCAATTTCTTTGTCCAAATTCCTCGCCCATCTCTTCATTTCAGTTGTTTTCTTGTCAACAACTTTTTCAATCAAAATTGTACATATCTTAGAAAAGAAATTTTTTTGTTCCAGCTTGTTACCTGGGTCAGCTCCTCCAATGTGGTTAAAAGTCTAGATGGAGCTGCGTCATACCCAGATTTCACCATAAATCAGTCAATTTGTCAATATTTACAAGACAAGATCTTGACATTCTTACATACCTCTTGGCATGATTTCAAATAAGGCACCAGGAACAAGCTGTCTGAGTTGAGTAATCTCAGCTCTTAAATTCAGTGAGAAACAAAACAAAGAGTAAAACAAAAAACATACAGGGTACATCCCTCATCCCCAATTTTTAAAATGATTTTGGACAAAGGTGTCTTATTATTGATTTCTGTAATACCACAAGTGCACAGACACGTTTCCAACCCGAGGTCCCTGCCCTGAGGCGTTTGCACTCTAACTGTAACTTCCAAGTTCAATGGAAAATGTACGGGAAGTTTTAAGCAGCAGAGCAGTCTCCAGCCTTGGCTTGTTTCTTTTTTCCTAAACTATTAGTCTCGCTCAGTGCCCGATCATTGTCTTCAAACAGGGCCCCAGTCAGGGCCTCCCCCCGCGGCAACTTCAATGGGAGTTGGTTTGGGCTCAGAGGGAAGGTTGGTCTCTGATGTTTTACTTCCTTTTTCCAGGAACCAGACGGGAGGAGTGACACGGCCCCAGCTATCTTGGCAGGGCTCTAGGGCCGAGGAAACTTTCCTTTGTGTGCAGAGTGCTGTTGGCCGTGGGTGGCTCAGCTTCAATAGAGACACGCACATCAGCTGTATTCTTCCCTTCTGCGGCTGCTGTGCAGTACAACACTTCAGAGGCAGCTGGGCTCCTTTCTATATAACTTTCACTTAAGAAGCTAAAGTTGAAGCATCGATCAGTTTGCAGTGTAGCTTTGCGATCACAGGCTTGACTTGAAAGCATCCCAGCCCTGGCTTCTGTGCTTCTCGCTTTTGCCCGCCACTGCTGCTAACACTTCAGGTGACTGGGCTGTTTCCAGATTTGAAACTGACAACTCAAAGGCTTTCAATAGAGGGGAAAAAACTATCTGGCAGTCCAGAGGCCAAACAGGCTGCTATATATGGCAGCAGCGGTGTTTCCAATTCAGTTACTGACCTACCTCAATGCATCCTAGACTGTAATATATCTACAAGATCAAAGCCTGAGGTACTGTAGTGTTGTCACAACTGAAATAAGAATCCCACTGCGCTAGGCGCTGTACATGCATGTTGTATGTAAGAGACAGTCCCTCCCCTTAAGATTTTACAGTTCAAATGGACAAGACAGAAAAAAGTGTGAAGAAAAAATGTTATCATCTCCCTTTTACAGAGAGCGGGTTGGAGAACAGAGAGGTTAAGTGACTTGTCCAAGGTCACAGATGAAGTCTGTGGCAGAGGTGGGAAATGAACAGATATCACCTGAATCCCAGTCGCAAAGGACCATCCTCTGACTCCAGTGATTTCTCTTTCACTAATAGTGATCAGGCTGAGTTCTGAGCAGGTAGTGCTGAGCACCAGAGCTCAATTTCTTACGCACATTGTGTCTCACACCTTAAAAAGATACTCTTCATTTTTCCTCAAAAGCTGTCTTTGCTCCTCCTCAGTCTGTTACAGTATTCCCCTTCTCCTGCAAACACCCAGTGACTAAAGGTTAGAGCAGGAAGAGCCATGGGGTTTTTTTGGGGTGAGGAGAGGTTGTTTCTTATCTAAAACTAAAAAACTTCTATTCATGAGCTTTGATTGCCACGTTTCAAAGTCAATTGCTGGTTTTGAGCCTTGGCGATCTGCCTCTTTGCTAGTGTCTTCTCTGATTTATTATGCCAAAGTGACATCTATTCTGTGACGTTCTCTCTAAATAGGAAAGTTCAGACTCCCATAAAACATCCATCTAGAGACAAACCCTGAACATTTGGACTGGGTAACATTGTGTGTTTCCCTCCCCGTATTTTAAGTCCAGTGGTATTTTAAATAAATGAAGTTTGTCAGCTGAGACATCATTTCAGCACACGCTTTTAAAGCTTATTGTCCTGTCACTGGACCGTTGGTTGTGTTTTGCTGAGCGAGGGAGCCGTGGAAAAGTGGAGAACTGTAGATGACGTGGGAGCGTGCTGGCGTGAGTAGTATTTGGCTGTTACCTGAGGCAACTTGCTTTCTGCAGAAGTGTCTGAAAAGGTTGTCTATTTCTAGGCTAGTGAATAATGTAGTGCACATATTCCCCATAAGACTATGGGCACTGGATATTACATGGTAGAAAATATGCTTCAGCTCAGTGCTCATATTGTGTTTTTATTTTGTAGCAAGTTCTTTACACAGATTAACTTTCTAGTTGAAAAACCAGCCTATTTGGAGTTTCATGATTACCGACATAACTTACCTTTAATACAGTGTTCTGGTCTGAGCGACACTGCTGTGAATCTATAGTTCATTGCAGCTGACTGTCAGTGGGGTTGCTCTGGATTTACACCAGTGTCTGGGGCACCCTTAAAATGTTATTTAACTCTTTCCTGTTAAGTAAGGTATTTATGGTATTAGCAGGAGGCCTGATCCTTAGAGTGGGGGTTTCTGTACATCAGAGACGACCCACGCCTGCCGATAGTGTGTGTGTGTGTGTGTGTGTGTGTGTGTGTGTGTGTGTGTGTGTGTGTGTGTGTGTGTGTGTGTGTGTGTGTGTGTGTGTGTGTGTGTGTGTGTGTGTGTGTGTGTGTGTGTGTGGCGCAGAATGAGGGCACAGCCGGTTTCAGCAGTGTTACTGAGCATACTCAGTACAAGTAGGGTTGCCAATTTTCTAATCGCACAAAACTGAACACCCCTGTCCCGCCCCTTCTCCAAGGCCCCCCACCCCTGCTTTCTCCATCCCCCCTCCCTCCGTCGCTCCCTCTCCCCCACCCTCGTTCACTTTAACCGGGCTGGGGCAGAGGGTTGGGGTGCAGGAGGGGGGTGAGGGCTCTGGCTGGGGGTGCGGGCTCTGGGGTGGGGCTGAGGATGAGGGATTTGGAGTGCAGGAGGGGGCTGGGGCAGGGTGTTGGGGGGGGTGCAGGCTCAGGGAGGGATTTTGGGTGAGGAAGGGGACTCCGGGCTAGGACAGGGGGTTGGGATGCGGGAGAGTGCAGGGTGTGGAGTCCCGGTGGCACTTACTGCGGCTCCCGGGAAGTGGCCTCCGGGTCCCTGCAGCCCCTAGACGCATGGGTGGCCAGGGAGCCTCCACGCACTGCCTCGTGCCTGCAGGTGCTGCCCCTGCAGCTCCTATTGGCCAGGGTTCCCGGCCAATGGGAGCTGCAGAGCCGGCCCTTGGGGCGGGGGCAGCACACGGAGCTTCCTTGGCTGCCAATATAACTAGGGGCTGCAGAACCTGGCAGCCTCTTCCGGGTGCCACACGGAGCTAGGGCAGGCAGGGAGCCTGCTTTAGCCCTGGGCCTCCGCTGCACTGCCGAATGGACTTTTAATGGCCCAGTCGGCCGTGCCACACGGAGCTGCCAGGGTTCCTTTTCGACCGGGCGTTCTGGTCGTAAACCGGACACCTAAGTACAAGCCAAGCAGCAGCCCTGGGAGTGGGGCACGTGACCCCGCATGCTCCCCTCCCCTCCACAGGCCGCCTCTGCTGTAATTACTTCAGCTAACTGTGCAAAAGTAAATGACAATTTTTTCAAGAGTGCCCATTGTAAATCAAGTCAGAATTTGGCCTTCACTCGACTTGACCAAACCAGACACAGATCGTGAGCTGACGTGCTGCACTCTGCACAGCTTGGTGTGTGAGAGAGCAAAGGTGGGTGGCATTAAGACACTTGTACGCACCCTTCCCCTGGTCCTGGGGCTGGCGGGCTGCTGCCTTGGTCCTTTTGCAAAAAATAGAGCTGTCTCCAGGCTGCTCTCCTTCCTGCTGGCTGCCAGTGGCCCCTGAGAGCATTTCTGGCAGCTGGGGATCACTAAGGGTATGGAGATGCTCAGCCACAGCCCTTTCTCTTGGGCAAGCCCTTATGCTGAGGGCGGGGAGAGGAGTGGCATAGAAGTTGCTGGGGTGGCTCTAAGCCACCCCTTGATGTGCCCGATCTGCCAGCTTCCTCGCGGCGTTGTGCCGCTGGAGATGCACGAAACAGCCAGAGCGGGAGATAGAATCTGGCCCGAGGGCTCTGAACGTGGACCATAGGAGTGATTATTATTTATTTGTATTTTGTATTGTGCAAACACAGAACAAAAACCCAGAACGGCTCCAGAGGTCCATCTAATCTCTGACAGTGGCTAGCACCAGCTGTTTCAGAGTAACGTGTAAGAAACCCTGCAGTAGGCAGGTGCTTCTTTAGTCTTGCAGACTAAGGCAGGTTTCCCAGATCTCAGCTCGTTGCAATAGCTCAGTGTTGCTTTACTATGTTTTCATATCTGAGGCCAGGTCTGCACTAGGAAATTAGGTTGGCATAACTACATCGGTCAGGGGGCGTGAAAAAGCCATACCCCCAAGTGATGCGCTTAAACCAACCTAACCCCCAGTGTAGACAGCTCTAGGTCAATGGGAGAATTTTCCCATCCACATCACTACTGCCTCCTGGGGAGGCGGAGGATTTCTGCCAGAGGGAGAAGCTCTCCCGTCGGAGTATGTAGTGTCGTCACTGAATGGGGGCGGTGAAGGGGTGGGAAGAGGCGGGGCAGGGGTGGGGCCTCATGGAAGGGGTGGAGTGGGGGCGGGGGCGGGGCAGCGAGGGGGGGTGTCAGTGATGCGGCCCTCGGGCCAATGCACTAGTCCTCATGTGGCCCTCGTGGTCATTTTGAGTTTGAGATCCCTGTACTAATGCAAGCAGCACCTTGCAGTGCAGAGCTCAGTTATGTTCAGTCACAGCTGGAGTGTCTGGAGTTTCGAGTTCATCCATCTTATTGCTCTTCACGCCGGGTAATGTCTGGCTAGAGAGACTGAATTAGAAAATCTGCTGGCGGTGGCTGTTCCCTGGACCATTCACATCTTCTGTGGCTAAAGTAAAAGATACTTTAGCTAAAGCTAAGGAAGTTAGTCTTGACAGATCCCTTCTTGCCCCACTTATATCCATTCAAAAAGTGCAGCAACGATCATTTTTCTGGCTTGTCGCTTTGATCACATCATTCCTCTGTCTGCTTCTCCTTCTGCGATGCATCAAACATAAGCTGCTCGTCTTCCTTTTTAAGGACCTTTGCAACCAGCCAATAACAGTTCATTATTCTTCTTATCAGCCAAGCATTTCTTCTCTTAACTAGGGCTGTCAATTAATCACAATTAACTCACGTGATTAACTCCGAAAAATGAATCGCAATTAAAAAAATTGATCGCGATTAATCACAGTTTTAATAGCACTGTTAAACAATAATAGAATGCCAGTTGAAATGTATTATAAATATTTCTGGATGTTTTTTCTACATTTTCAAATATATTGATTTCAATTACAACACAGAATAAAAAGTGCATAGTGCTCACTTTATATTACTATTTTTAATTACAAATATTTGCACTATAAAAATGATAAAAGAAATAGTTGTTTTCAGTTCACTTCATACAAGTACTGTAGTGGATTAATGTAGATTGTGGATTAGTGTAGATTAATCTCTTTATCGTGAAAGTGCAATTTACAAATGTAAATTTTTTTGTTATGTAACTGCACTCAGCAACAAAACAATGTAAAACTTTAGTGCCTACGAGTCCACTCAGTCCTACTTCTTGTTCAGCCAGTTGCTAAGACAAACAAGTTTGTTTACATTTATGGGAGATAATGCTTCCCACTATTTACAAATGTCACCAGAAAGTAAGAACAGGCATTCGCATAGCACTTTTGTAGCTGGCATTGCAAGGTATTAACATGCCAGATATGCTAAATATTCATATGGCCCTTCATGCTTCATTCTGTGTTGTAACTGAAATCAATATATTTGAAAATGTAGAAAAACATCCACAAATATTTATAATACATTTCAATTGATATTCTATTATTGATTAACAGTGCAAATAAAATGCAATTAATGTTTTTAATCTTGCTGTTAATCGTGATTACTATTTTAAATCATTTTATTGTTGTTATGAGTAGGGCTGTCAAACTTACATGCCAGGGGCACCTAAAACCAGGGTTGGCTGACCAAACATTCCTTCTGTTTTCATGAAACCTAAACTCACTATCCCAAATTCCCAGTCAGATTAGCAGAGCTGCAAACATGCAGCTGCATGGCCTTGCCTCTCAGGGGCTAAGGTTATTCCTAGCGATGTGATATTTGCTTTTCCGCTGGCAGTGGCTGAGCACACAAGATGGCTGGCTGCAGTACCGTCCAATTCTGCGGTACACGCAGGCATGTCAAATTCGGGGGCTACACACAGCCCTGAGCAACGTAGTTATATTGACCTATAGAGCTATGACACCGGGAGGGCTTCTCCTATCGACATAGCTGCCGCCTCTCGCGGAGGTGGAGAACCTACACGGAAAGGAGAAGCTCTCCCGTCGGCGTAAGTCGCATCTTCATTGAAGCACAACAGTGTCGCAGCAGCGTTTAAGTGTAGCCCTGCCCTTAGATTCAGCTCCTGAAATATGGACTTAAGTGCCTAACTTTAGGCATAGAGCAGAGATGGGCAAACTATGGCCCGCAGGCCACATCTGGCCCGTAGGACCGTTCTGCCTGGCCCTTGAACTTCTGGCTGGGGGGCTGCCAGTCCTGCCACTCTGAGCGACATGGTAAGGGGGCGGTGGCGGGGTTGGATAAGGGGAAAGGGGAAGGGGGTTCCGGGGGGCAGTCAGGGGACAGAGAGCAGGGGGTGGTTGGATGGGGAGGAGGTTCTGGGAGGGGGCGGTCAGTGGACAGGGAACAGGAGGGGGTTGGATAGGAGGTGGGGTCCCGGGGGGCTTGTCAGGGAGCAGGGGTGTGGATAGGGGTCAGGGCAGTCAGAGAGCAGGGGGGTGATGGATAGGGGGTGGGGTCAGGGGACAAGGAGCAGGGGAGGGGTGTTGGATGGGTTGGGTGTTCTGAGGGGGGCAGTCAGGGGGCAGGAAGTGGGAGGGGGCCAGGCTGTTTGGGGAGGCACAGCCTTCCCTACCCAGCCCTCCAAACACTTTCGCACCCCGATGTAGCCCTCGGGCCAAAAAATTTGCCCACCCCTGGCATAGAGGCTTGAAAACGGTGACCTGGAATTCTTACAAGGAAGAAACATTGACAGACAAGCAGGTACGAACAGAGAGAGAGAGAGAGGAAAAAAGAGTCTGCAGTCAGCTCTGACTCGGTAGAGCTGAGCTCAGGCTGGGCATGGCTGCCATGGGAGTTCTCCAGCCTTACGCTCTCTGCCAATCACCTCTCCCTGACCTGCAGAGCAGCCAGGCTCAATGCCGTTACCAAAACCCTTCGAACCAATCAGTCCTCCCTCTGCTCCCCAAAGCAGTTTAAAATCTAGATTCCTCATTCTCTTCCCTGTCAGCTATTGTTCTTAGACAGACAAGGTGGGTGAGGGAATAGCTTTTATTGGACCAGCTTCTGTTGGTGAGAGAGACCAGCTTGCAAGCTTACACGTGAAGGAGAGCTCGGTGTAAGCTCGAAAGCTTGTCTCTCTCATAACAGAAGCTGGTCCACTAAAAGCTATTACCTGCCCACCTTGTCTGTCTAATAGTCTGGGACCAACACAGCTACAACAACACTGCATGCAACTATTGTTCTTGTCAACTTGCATTATATGTGAATAACAAAGAAATAAACCCCCCCCCTGTGGTTAAAAAGGTCCCCGAACCCTGCTCCATAGCATGGACGGGAATAAACACAAACCATATTTACAGTACTAGGGCATATGGCTTAGAAGTTGAACGTTGTATACACTGCATCGCTAATACTTATCAAGTTAAGCACAAGACTAAACAAACCGAAGGGGCAGAACGTATAGATTCCTTCCCTGCACCATCTCCCAGTGCAGCTGTCTTTATTAATTATTATTATTATTGCATCACCAGTCTCTGAGGTATTGGTCCAGGCACTGGGTGGCGCATTAAAAAATATGTATCAGATTCTGGCTGCTGGCATCTTGTGGCCCGAGGGCTGGCACGTGGGATGTAAACAAAGGGAACAGCTTTGTGTGGGCTATGGTGCCTCCTGACTGTCCCTGTCTCTGATTATCACAGACACCGTAGGGTGGGGGTTGCAGAGCAGTAGGGGTGGGCACAGCTTCCATGCATGCAAGATACCCCCCCCCCGCCCATCTCCCCCAGCTAAAGTGGGCCTTGGCTGGGGCAGATGCTGAAGATCAAAGAATCTGTCTAGCAAGTTGTTTCCTTGAAGCTGACAGGCTGCCACCGGGTCCTGTCATGCCCTGTGCTGCAGCCAGCCTTGGAAGATGGCTAAGCAGCTGCCTCTACCCTCTTTACCTCCTGTTCCCCCTGGTAAATGGAGGCAGACATCAAGGGACAGAGGGCGAGGGTAGCTATTTGGCCAGCGGCGTGAAATACACCTATTGCAGCTTCTCCACATGTATATTTTTAGGGGCCGAGGTGGGCTGGGTATGGCCGAAGCAACTTTCAACTTGGGGTATGACACCTTCAAGGGGCCTGGTTTAAGAGGGCGGGTGTTCAGCACTTTCTAACAAGCAAGTCCTTTTAAGCTGCCTGAGGTCAGGCACCCAAAATCCCATTTTTGGTCTTGAAAATTTTGGCCTATGGAGCTCACCTTGCAAGAACTGTGACATTTTCAGAGCCTCCTACTGCTGAAGGAGATTCACTCCTTATTTGCATATGTAAATTGTCTAGATGGTGACTCCAAGATGGATTTTTTTTTTAAGGTATAAAAGCGTGTGTGATTTACTCTTCCTTTGAATTGGGTACAGGAATTAGAATACCTGGTGCTTTACATGGGATGCTTCTTTCAGGTTGGCTTGGAAGTTTCTATGATCTCATTTTCACTGTGACAATTATTCCTATCTCTAGGTGTGGAGGACATCAGGTAACAGTGTTGAAGTTCCGGTCACTTTTGCAGGGCTTTTAGAGAATGCACTTGGCTATGGCCTTGTGCATTTGTTCTTCTGGTACTTTCACATTTTCATGCTAATCTTTTGTAATGCCTGGGGGTAGGGCAGGCTGAGGGGCAGTGCTGATCAATAGTCAGCGTTCATGCAGGAGATCCGATTGCCAGGAGATCCAATCCGAGGGGAAGGTACAGCAAGGCAGCTGGCCGGATCAGGTGGGGCAGCAAGGCTGGGTCAAGCAGGGTCCAAGGAGCAACTCTGTCTGTGTCACGTTCTGTGCTCCTCCCTTCCGGGGGACCTGCAGTCAACTGTTGAGCCACTTCCCGCAGTGGTAACTGCAGTCAATTCTCTGGCCACTTCCCCAGTGGCGAGTGGGGAAACGACCCAGGCCTGCCCACTACTCTGGGTCCTGGCCCAGGGACCCTGTAAATGACAGCCACATGCTGCATCCCCTCCAGCTCCTCAGTACATTTCCCTAGGCCACTCCCCCGCAGCCCCGGCATCTTCACACTTCCCTCAAGGCCTTAGCGTGCCAGTCCTAGTAGCCAGCCAGGAGCTCCCTCTCGCTTCCCTGTTCCTGCCCAGCACTGCTCTGTCCAGGGTGCTGGCTTCCATCCACCTGCAAGGCACCCAGTCCTCCCTTCTTGAGCTCTAGGGAGTAACTGCCCCTGCTCTGCCCTGCGGCTCTTATGTGGGCCTGCTGAGCCCGGATTGGCTGCTCCTCACAGCTTTTCTCCTATTGGCCACTTCCTGCCCAGCCTTCCTGTGGCCCTAGTAACCCCTTACATATCAGTGTGGGGCGGACACCCCATCACACGGTGGCATCTACCTTGAAGCAGTGACCTAGGTCACGTTCCAGGCCATAAATGCAAGGCCCATGTTTGGTTCGTTTCATGTGGTGTTTGCAGTTCTAGGCAGCATGCTCTTGTGCAGATTGCAGACTGCTCTGGCCTAGGGTAGGTGGGCCCATCTGGTCTGGGACACTTGATATTTAGCATACAAGTACCGAAAGGTGGATGTCCGGTGATGAAATAGAACTCCTGTCACTCCACCATCCCTTTACAACTGCTTCCAGGACCTATTGGCCCCAGGTGTTAGCGTTAAGTCAGTAAGTTGGAGGACAGCTGGGCTTATAGTTAAGGCATTGAACTGGGACTCACATCTGGCTTCTACTCCTGACTTTCCCTTAGACTTCTTGTGTGACCTTGAGTAAAGTCTCTTAATTTCTCTGGATCTCAATTCCCCATCTATATTAGGATAATAATCCTTCCTTTCTCCTGCCCTTTGTATGTCTGGTCCATTCAGACTGCAACCTCTTCGGGCCAGGGGCAGTTTCTTCTTTTGCGTGTGTACAGTACCTAGACCAGTGGGGTCATGGTTTTGTTTGGTGCCCCTAATACAAATAATAAGGATAATAAAGTAATCAAGTTGGCCATTTTCTGTACTAATCTGTGTCTGACGATGGTTCTGGCCCTCAGCATTTTGGCCCATTATGATTTGCAGGCAAAAGCAGAAAAGAAAAGGAATGATCAGGTCAAATGAGGTGTGAATGATGCTAAGACTGCTGCTTACGGCTTAATGTTGCAACACATATATCTAGTAGGGCTGTCGATTAGTGAACTTATGCAATTAACTCAAAAAAATCACAATTAAAAAAATTAATCATGATTAATCGCAGTTTTAATTGCACTGTTAAACAATAGAATGCCAATTGAAATTTATTAAATATTTTTGGATATCTTTTTCCATTTTCAAATATATTGATTTCAATTACAACACAGAATACAAAGTGTACACTGCTCACTTTATAGTATAATTTTTATTACAAATATTTGCACTGTAAAAATGATAAAAAATGATAAAAAATATAGTATTTTTCAATTCACCTCATACAAGTACCATAGTGCAATCTCTTTATCATGAAAGTGCAACTTACAAATGTAGATCTTTTTTGTTACATAACTCCACTCAAAAACAAAACAATGTAAAACTTTAGAGCCTACAAGTCCACTCAGTCCTACTTCTTGTTCAGCCAATCGCTAAGACAAACAAGTTTGTTTACATTTATGGGAGATAATGTTGCCCACTTCTTGTTTACGGTGTCACCAGAAAGTAAGAACAGGCGTTCACATGGGACTTTTGTAGCCGGCACTGCAAGGTATTTTTGTGCCACATATGCTAAAGATTCGTATGTCCTTTCATGCTTCAGCCACCATTCCGGAGGACATGCTTCCATGCTGATGACGCTCGTTAAAAAAATAACGCATTACTTAAATTTGTGACTGAACTCCTTGGGGGAGAATTGTATGTCTCCTGGTCTGTTTTACCCGCATTCTGCCATATATTTCATGTTATAGCAGTCTCGGATGCTGACTCAGCACATGTTGTTCGTTTTAAGAACTCTTTCACTGCAGTTTTGACAAAACGCAAAGCAGGTACCAATGTGAGATTTCTAAAGATAGCTACAGCACTCGACCCAAGGTTTAAGTGCCTTCCAAAATCTGAGAGGGACGAGGTGTGCAGCATGCTTTCATAACTCTTAAAAGAGCAACACTCAGATGTGGAAACTACAGAACCCAAACCTCCAAAAAAGAAAATCAACCTTCTGCTGGTGGCATCTGACTCAGATAATGACAATGAACATGCATCAGTGCGCACTGCTTTGGATTGTTATCAAGCAGAACCTGTCATCAGCATGGATGCATGTCCTCTGGAATGGTGTTTGAAGCATCAAGGGACATATGAATCTTTAGCGCATCTGGCATGTAAATATTTTGTGACACCGGCTACAACAGTGTCATGCAAACACCTGTTCTCACTTTCAGGTGACGTGAACAAGAAGCAGGCAGCATTATCTCCTGCAAATGTAAACAAACTTGTTTGTTTGAGCTATTGGCTGAACAAGAAATAGGACTGAGTGGACTTGTAGGATCAGTCTAAAGTTTTACATAGTTTTATTTTTGAATGCAGTTATTTTTGTACATAATTTTACATTTGTAAATTCAATGTTCATGATAAAGAGATTGCACTACAGTACTTGTATTAGGTGAATTGAAAAATATTATTTCTGTTGTTTCTTACAGTGCAAATATTTGTAATAAAAATAAATATAAGGTGAGCACTGTACACTTTATATTCTGAATTGTAATTGGAATCAATATATTTGAAAATGTAGAAAACATCCAAAATATTTAAATAAACGATGTTCTATTATTGTTTAACAGTGCAATTAATCGCGATGAATTTTTTTCTTTGTGATTAATTTTTTTTAATCGCTCGACAGCCCTAATGTCTAGTCTGCTAGCAGCTGGCCTTACAGTACTAGGTTGTGATACGTGCCCTGCACCATGAATATTCTTCGACACACGTCTGTTTGACACAAATGCCCTTTCTTTTGTGTTGTGATGTTAAGTGCACTGGGATGGGTTAGTCATCAGTCTGGTAGATGACTAAATTGGAGTAAGGCACTTTTAATTTTTTTATCTAGCTATTGTACAAATCCTAGGGAGTAGCATGCCTTGATTCCACGGAAGCATCACTTCTGCTGTGATCGACCAGCATACCAATGGCAGACCAGAAGAAGGTGAAATCCTGGCCCTTCAGAGGTCAGTGGCAAAACTCTCATCGATTTCTGCTGGGGCATTAAACTGCAGCAACATTGAAGAGATCTGGGCTTGATTCTCCTCTCTCATGTACTTTCTCTCATGTCGTTATTTATAGCTGGGCACAGTGAATGTAAAACCTTCCCATTCTGGTCTGGTTCTGATCTGCACCCACCTTGCAGACACTTTGCACAGGTGGGAATGACTGCACAAGGCAGTGGAGAATCAGGCGCCAGGAGTGGGAATTCAAGCATACCTGGGAAGAAGGGATAAGGGGCTACTAAGAAGAGGTGGCTTAAACTAGCAGGCGATCTTTACAGACTTCTGTTCCTTGATTGAAGTTTGATCCCCAAAGTGTTAGTGCTTGGAACTGAGCAAAACCAAATTCTCTTGTCTTTTGTTAATAAGGTATAGAGTACTATGAAACACCAGTCTAACATTCATTAGATAATTCATTAATTTAGTCAAATTAATTCGTTAGTGGTTAGTTGTTCAAAGATCAGATTCATCTCATTCCATTGTTGTTTGTTGGGATTGCTGTAGTACCCAGGAGTCCCAGGCTTGGACTGGGACCCCATTGTGCTAGGCACTGTACAAACACAGGAGAAAAAATGGTCTGTGCCCCATGAGCTTCACTCCTACTTAAAATATTTGCTTTCCCCCTCCTTTATGGCATCTTCTGTCTGTGGATCTCAAAGCGCTTCACAGACCTTACTGAATTAATCCTCAAAACACGCACGAGGTATAGGTAAATGGCATTTCCCCCCTCCCCGCCCCCGTTTGACAGATGGAGAGAACTGAGACACTGTGTAGAAGGATGGTTTGGTGGTCAGGACATCAGCCTAGGACCTAAGAGACCCAGGGTCAAGTCCCATAGACTTCCTGCATGATCTTGGGTGAGTCACGTAGCCTTTCTGTGCCTCAGTTTCCTATCTGTAAATAGGGATAATACCACTGCCCTACCTCATTGGGATGATTTGAGGATAAATACATTAAAGATAGTGTGACAGACCCAGACAAGTGGGGTACAGAAGTCTGATAGAAGGCAAATATACTGGCCATTGGATGAATAGTTTTCTGTTCCCTGAGTGACCAGAGCAGGGGCTGCACTAGAACAAGCAGGAACTTTCTGGAACCAATTTAAGGCAGGCAGGCTAATTAGAACACCTGGAGCCAATTAAGAAGAACCTGCTAGAATCAATTAAGACAGGCAGGCTAATCAGGGCACCTGGGTTTAAAAAGGAGCTCCCTTCAGTTTGTGGTGTTGCGTGCGAGGAGCTGGGAGCAAGAGGCACACAAGGAGTTGAGAGTGAGAAGAGTTGAAGGACTGAGGAGTACAAGCATCAGCAGACCATCAGGAGGAAGGTCCTGCAGTGAGCATAAAGAAGGTGTTGGGCGGAGGCTGTGGGGAAGTAGCCCAGGGAGTTGTAGCTGTCACGCAGCTGTTACAGGAAACCCTATAGACAACTGCAACCCACAGGGCCCTGGGCTGGAACCCGGAGTAGAGGGTGGGCCCGGGTTCCCCCCAAACCTCCCAACTCCTGATCAGACACAGGAGGAATTTGACTGTGGGTTCTACCAGAGGGGAAGATCTCTGAGGCGATCAAAATCCGCCAATAAGCGCAGGACTCACCAAGGTAGAGGAGGAACTTTGTCACAATAGTGAGGCTATTACAGTGACAGGGGTGAAGTAAGTACCTAAGTTAGGCAGTCAGTGGTCAGGTGAGTTGCTTAACCTCGCCTGCTGTGAATTGGTCCACAGCTTCATCTACAGTGCTGTATTTGACAGTTTCCCCCACAGATCTCACTGGAAATAGTCCACTTGTATCATGTAAGAATTTCAGTGGAACAGCATCGCTAAGCCTGTTCAAAGCTACAGATTAAAGGGAGAGCTAGGAGATGCCCAAGCAGGAATGAACAGAACAAAGGATGGTGATATTTGCCCTGTGCTAGTCGAGGTGGAATTCTGCTCACCGTTTAGGATGTGATTGCTAATCTTGTGCATTATTGTGCGAGGAAAATAAGGTGATCTCAATGGCTTTGTGAGAATTGTGTTGGCAAGCGGATGAAAGCGCGTCTCGGTGAACCTGCTAGAGAGCGGGTCACTAGAAGGGCAGGCTCTCTTCTTTTCCTTAGACACAGAATATCAATTGGTGTGTTACCTTTGGCAGCTGCTGTTTGGTGGCATATAATTCACTTTGTATTATAGCCAGAGCATGATTGTAATTATGGCAATGCTCCTTACTAGGTGCAAGTAAGAATCCAATCAAAACTAGACTCCCCTCTCTCTACACACACTGACATTTTCCCTGGGTGATATTTGAACCAGAGTACGAGTCACCTACAGATTCTGCCTTGGTCCAGAAAATCCTCTTTGGAATCCTAAAGTTCCCGAGTGGCATACTCCTGCACCCCATTTATTTTTAGGGACAGTCCCCAGTTACGATGGGGTTGGTCCATAGTCTGCAGGGCATCAAGTAGTTCCAAGCTATTGTCGAAGGGGACACAAAGCAGTGGCATAGCGCTACCAGCCGAACGTCTCAAGGTTGGGATGCAGAGTCTGTATCCCAGAGGCAAAGTCGGAAAAGATGGTAGCCTAACTCCCCCGCAGATGTGCTTCATTCACAAGCCCACACCAAATGCCTTCCCCTGTAACTCTTACTCACGTGAGTAATCTGGTCTCCCGGGAGCGGTCACGTTGAATTTCCCCAGGTTGCGGGGGTGATGGTGACTTTTTAAATGTATAGAGTGGTACAACCCGTGACTTTAGAGGTTCCACGTTGTGCCACCAAGTCTGCTATAGACATTGCATAATGATGGCTAAAGCTGTAACAGCGGATGGTTTACAGCAGGGGTCTCCAACCTTTTTATGCACAAGATCACTTTTTGAATTTAAGATCAACTCAGGATCTACCCTTCCCTGAGGCCCCGCCCCGCTCACTGCATTCCCCCCTCCCTCCGTTGCTCGCTCTCCTCCACCCTCACTCACTTTCACCGGGCTGGGGCAGGGGGTTGGGGTGCAGGAGGGGGTTCAGGCTCTGGGATGGGGCCGAGGGGTTCGGAGTGTGGGAGGGGGCTCTGGGCTGAGCCTGGGGCAGAGGGTTGTGGTGCAGGAGTGAGGGATGAAAGTTCTGGGAGGGAGTTTGGTTGCAGGAGGGGCCTCCGGGCTGGGGCAGGGGGTTGGGGTGCAGGAGCGGGTGTGAGATGCAGGCTCCAGACGGGAGGCACTTACCACAGGTGGCTCCCAGTTGGCGGTGCAGCGGGGCTCAGGCAGGCTGCCTCCCTGCCCTGGCCCCAGACCGCTCTTGGAAGCGGCTGGCTGCTTGCATGCCAGTACCCGCAAGTGCCTTCCCCGCAGATCCCATTGGCCAGTTCCTGGCCAATGGGAGCTACGGAGATGATGCTGGGGGCAGGTGCAGCGCATGGAGCCACGTCCCCCCCTCGTCCTCCTCCCAGGGGTGGCAGAGACGTGCCAGCAGCCAGCCACTTCTGGGAGCAGTGTGGAGCGAGTGGAGGCAAGCAGCCTGCCTGAGGCTTGTGTATGTTGTAGGCTCGCTTGTGAGAAGACATCGGGGCAAATTTACTGCTGCTGTCACTCCATTGAGGTCAATGAGCAACACCATCAGAGAGTTTGGCCCATCGATCTCGTGAGGAGTTTAGACAAGCTGTGGCTGCCCCTTGGCAGAGATATTGGACATGAGGGGTACAGGGAACCCCGTTCCTTCCTATTGCACCTATCCCAGAAGCAATAAGAATGCTGTATCTAGGGCTCTCTGAACATGTGTGTGTGTGTGTAGGAGGTTAGTATGCTTGTCAGCGAGAGCAAAAACCAGATTTCCGATGACAATAAAAAGAAAGCTTCTTAATGAAAGTGAAAGTGTTTGTATCACATTCTGGGGTGCAATCCAGGCCAGCGAGGGGCTGTGTCACCACCTGCCCTGCAACTTGGGGTGCCTCACAAAGACTTGCTGAATTAGCTTCCACCTGGGCCCCTCACAAATAGCCAATCAGCATGTAGGTCACACCCTGAGTGTCTGTGGAGAGCTGCAGCCTGCCAGCCACACTCCAGTTATACTCTTCCACCAGCCTTGGTTACCACTTGCAGGGTGACCCCAACACACTCCCAGTCCTGGATTTCCCCCCAAAAATGTGTGCTCTGCACTCTACAGCCTTCTCTTGGACAGCTCAGATATTAGAGCTCTGTTTCCCATGTAAGGGGTCCATATACAACAGTTTGCTACTTTAATTGGAGTTACCAGACAATTCAGTTTAAAGACAACACTGGATTAGTTTTGATTAAACAATTAAACATGTTTATTTAACTACAAAGAGAGATGTGGGTACAAAGTATTAAAGTCAGAAATTGTTACAAGAGAAATAAAGATAAAATGCTTCCTCATAGCTAAGACTTGACAAACTAGACTTGGTTCAAGGTAAAATCCTTACCACATATTCCCAACAACATACATGACCATATTCTTGAGTCAGGATCTGCCTCCCAAGGGCTGGTTCCTTTGTTGTCTTAGGTGAATGGACGAGAAAGAGAGAGAGACTACCTGGGGTGTTTTTGCCCCTCGCTTTTATAGTCCAGTCACCCTTTGACACACATTTTCTTGAGGGTTGCCCATAGGTAAAGTTCCTTCCCACTGTGAGTATGGAGACATGGAATCTTGTGATGAAAGCGGTTCCATGTTGTTGTTTGTTAAAATGCAGGTCAATCTGTTTTTGCTCCCCTCTATTGCTGAAGAATGGCCACTTGACCGGTGATTGCCAATCAATTTTGAGGACACCTGACTAGAGGCCTTAGCTTCCTTTTGTCTTTGAGGAACAGGTTTGTGAAATTAATGTAAAGCTTTTCTGCAATGTTCTAATCCTGCCTCCTTTGTGAAGGTTTTCTAGCCTTCTCATCCCTGCTCCTCCTCACTTTACACTATTTCTCTTCACACCTCTGCAGGGAGGTGCTGTGCCCCTGCACTGGCTCTGGAGCCCCATGGGGCAGACTGGCTCCATTAGGACCACGCTACCAGTGTGTTCCCTGGCCATAGCTGTCCCCAATTCTCTCTGTTATGGAGAAGGCTCTGTGGAAAGAAATCCACACAAGGCTGGTATGGGGGAGCCTGTCTCCTCTTGCTGTACTCCAGTGTCCTTAGGGAACAGTAACTGGCACCGCCTTCTACACAGGGGTAGGGACAAAAGCAAAACAGACCTGGAAAAATCCATGTTTGAATTTTCCAGCTCTTGACTTATTTCGCATATGTATCTGGCACAGGAACCAAAGTTCTGCTTGTGAGTGGGATGAGGTCACCTTGAAAAGAAGTTCCAAGTTGCTAAGCAGGGCTCATTACCTGCATTGGCACATGACTACATTAAGCTCATTTTATGATGACTAATATCAGGCTAACACCCCTCAAAGATTTACTATGAAGTACAGCTGCACAGTGCAGATTGCTCGATTGCCATCTTTCACCCAGCATCAAGGTGTTTCCGTTCAGTACCCGAAGCTGATGATAAATCAGCAATATTCCGTGAGAGGAAATAGGCAAGATTGGCGACATATGTGGCATGGCTTTGATTCAGCTCGTCCTTACATAACTCTTCACCTCCTCTGAATTTGCAAGGGGCTATTAGATCAAGCTAGCATGTGAAAAGCGTCATCTTGAGACCGTCATGGAAAATGTACAGTTTTAATGTAAATCTAGTTGGACAACTTGACAGTTCTGCACTGTGAAAAGCAGGGATCTCAAAATGTTTGCGTTGCTGCTGCATCTGAGAAAGGGAGAGTATTTGGGCATCTCCTATATTTGATCTCCTTCTCTCTCAGGACTTGTTCTTAGCTCGTAAGGAATTTGTTCTTTAATCTGGAAAATGAATAATTCAGTCCTCTAAAATGTAAAAATTTCCATTTCCTAACTTAGCTTCAAACGTACTCCGAGTACTACAACTGGCCTCCTTACTCAGTGCAGGATTGTCGGGCTTCGTGGCCTTTTTCTAGTTCATTCAGCTCTAGAGTCCACCTCAGAGAATTCTGCTTGAAACTGGCTTCATCAGTTCGCCCAGCATCATTGGACACTGCCTTGGAGGGTCTTCATTTATGACTCCGAGACAGAAAAGAATAGCATGCAAGCAGGATGCATGAAAAGTACACGATTGCAGACTTTACAGTGAGGATACTAGCAAGAGACCCAGTGGGTTGTGTTATATTTCTGATGCAAAAGGATGATTTTGTGCTTGGGGTGGTGTATGCAAGGATATAGAACAGAACACAAAGGCCAACAAATGTACATCTTCAGTATATGTGATGGGAAACAATGCTTTTGTGTCACAAGAGGGAGCTACAGAATCTCAGGAGAGATTTGCAAAGTACAGCAGGCAGTTCACCAAGGGATAAAAGCATGTCAATTGAACCGAAAAATTAGTATCAAAACAAGACCATTCCTTGGAAGACAGTCTAGGCATCTATTAGTAGTAACATTTTGGGGAGGCTGAGGTCACTTTGTTAGGTTGGTCCCCTAAGATAACTGCAAAATAGATTGGAAGGGGGGCTTTTTCCGTCAGTGAGTGCAGTGCTGACTATTGAAATGCAAGGCAGGAGTTTTCCAAAGTTTGACATCATGAGGCATGTAATAATAGTGTGTGTGAATGAGGGGAATGAGATACAGGGAGTCTTTGAATGAATGGTCACAATTGCTACCGTAACGTCAAAGTCTATTATGTGTCTATTTTTGATTACAGTGTGTCGAAATTGCCTTCTAAACATAATTGGCATGTTTTGACCACCTCTGTGTAAAATGCTTCCCTGTGGGACTCTTTGCTGTACATAGGAGCGATCATGGGTAGCCAGTCTGGCACAGAATGATATTCCCCTCACACCACACATCCATCAGTGCCCTGGAGCCTACCCCAGTGCCTGCAGAATTCACCAGGATGTCCAGCTGGAAGAGTATTATGCTTGGATGATGATTCATCTCAGCTGGTTGCAAGAATTCCTGTTCATCCCGTCCACCATCGCCCGGCTCAAAAAAAAAAAAAAAAAAGAAACCTCACCTCCCTTTTTGGAGAGGTAGGATGGTCCAGCGGTTAAGGCGCTCGCCTGAGATTTGGGAGACCAACGCTGAGTTCCCTGCTCTGCTACAGACTTCATGTGTGACCTTGGGCAAGTCACCGAGCCTCACTGTTCCTCAGTTCCTCATCTGAACAATGAGGACACTAGCAATTCTCTACCTCCACGGGGGTGTTGTGAGGTGCTCAGATACTATGGCAATGGAGGACATAGAAGTACCAAAGAGAGACTGGGTGGAGAGAATAAAGGCTTCTGCTGTGTTTGTGGAATAAATGACCGCGTTTTTTACCTGCCACTAGAAAAGAAAACAGCAGCAGTTTTAAACGTATTGGTAGCTGAGGGTTCTCATGCCAGCATTTTCCAAGAATGGCCATTGAGTTTGGTGCCTCCCTTTGTGCCTGAGGTCGGCCCCACAAAAACGGAGGCAACCAAAATTAGTGGTCACTTTTAAAAATTTTGACTGGATGCCTCTGTGCCTCGGTTTCCCTAATCTATCTCCCACCGGTATGAAAACGTAATGTGTTAGTGTTCGCAAAGTGCTTTGAGATCCTTGGACAAAAGGCTCTAATGAAGAAATGCAAAGTATTGTATTAACTTTCGGTGCGGTGTGTGTTTGAGACCAAAATCTAAATATAGAAAGGGTGGCCTATGTGGTGGTGTAGTTGTCCAGTTGTGTGTGTTCTTCGGCAGCTCTCATCCTCTTCGCTTTTTAAATTTTTGGTATTGATCAAATACATTGTAATTTGTTAGACTGAAAATGATAATGCACCCGTTATGTGGTATTTTGCAGAGCTTTTAATATCTGGTTTGTTCCACTGCCACAGCATCTATGTGCATTTGGTGACCAGTGGTCCACACATCACACTAAGTGAGGAACCAAAAGCCATATTCTCTCTCATTTCCGTGTTCCTGTTTTCTCAGTCGGTTCTGGATGACACATTACTCACATGCTTCTGCCTCTTTGTGTCTGCTCACTGCAAGGAGATCCCTCCTCCCCATATCCTGGTGCTGTATGCGTTGACCTGCCTGGTTCTCTTCTGGGACATGTGATTTTGCTTGAGGAAACATGCTGCTTCTGCTCTCCTTTCCTCTGTGTCCTTTTAAGTGCTCTTCATACATCTGCTTGCATTTCTCTTTATGTTCTTCTCGTCTGTCATTCAGGTTTGTAGGTGGATACCCAGAACACTCACAGTATAAATCCTAAATGAAACACAATTCAGTGGAAGGCAAAATAGTGGCCCAACTTTTCAAACCTGAGTGCCTAAAGTTGGGCTCCTAAATTCATATTTAGGCTCCTTTATACAATTTTTCAGAGGTGATGAGCACTGTAGCTCCCCTGGGTTTCAGTGGGATTTATGGATGCTCAGAACATCTGAAAATCTGGCCACTAATTTGTAGGTCTCCAAATATGGATTTAGGAGCCTGATTTCAGGCACCCGAGTTTCAAAATTGTTGTTTCAATTTGCAAATGGAAAAAATGAGGCACAAAGACATTAAGTGATTTGTCCAAAGTCACCCAGCAAGTCAGAATCAGAAGTAGGGTCTACAGACCCCCAAAATGTCATCCCAGATAGCTTATTACTGCTGGGCCTAGTCTAACCCGCCCCGCTGCTTCCAGACCTACCTAGCTCAATCCAAGTTTTGTTACAAAGAATGTCTCTGAGTTCTGTTCTTCTCTCCTTCTCCTGGCTTCTGTCTGCTCCCAGCATGCACTGGGGTAAAAGGAGACATCCTCTTCTCCATTGATGTATAGGCACAGCATCGCTGTTAATCACTCTGCGTCTGGTACGTGCTTGCAGATTAGTTAGTCTGCTTTTGTCCTCAGGTGTCCTTTAACTAGTGTGCTGGGAGTCCTCTGCCTGTTCAGTGAAGCTAACGTAGGGTCCGTGCTACAGCAGCAAGAGGACCAGCAGTGCGGCCAGCTCTATGTGATGCAGGCTCCTGAGGCATGAGCATGTTAATAAAATACCCAATACAAGAATCAGCAGGGTATGAAGGAAAGACCCAGGGTTGGGCAGGGGGGCACCAGTAGAGACACGTGGAGCTGTCAGGAGCGAGGACTGGAATTGTGTGTGTGTGGAGAAGTTGGAGGAGATTGGGAACTGCCAAGGCAGGTGAGACTGGGGGCAGGGGTGGAGGCGGAGAGCCACGGGCACCAGGTTTGTATAATTTTTGGTGGTGCCTAGAACAGATCCAAGCAGAGCCGTGGCCAACGGGAGCTGCGGGGGCGGCGCCTGCGGATGGGGCAGCGCGCAGAGCTGCCTGGCCGCACCTCTGCGTAGGAGCCACAGGCGGCCATGCCACTGCTTCTGGGTGCTGCTTGAGGTAAGCCCTGCCCGGAGCCTGCCCCCCTCCCGTGCTCCAACCCCCTACCCCAGCCTGGAGCCTCCTCCTGCCCTCCGAACCCCTCAGTCCCCACCCGGAGCCCCCTCCTGCACCCCAAACCCCTCAACCCTAGCCCCGCTCCAGAGCCTGCTCCTCCCTCTCCCCAACCCCAACCCCCAGCCCAGAGCCCCCTCCCACACTCTGAACACCTCAGCCCCAGCCCAGAGCCCCCTCCTACACCCCAAATTTCTCATCCCCAGCCCCACACCAGAGCCGAATCCCCAGCCAAAGCCCTAACCCCCTGCCTCTGCCTGGGGCCTCCTCCCATACTCCGAACCCCTCGGCTCCACCCCCAGCCTGGAGTCCCCTCCTGCACCCTGTACTCCTCATTGCTGGCCCCAACCTGGAACCCGCACCCCCAGAGGGAGCCCTCACCTCCTCCTGCACCCCAACCCCCAGAGCCAGCCCAGTGAAAATGAGCGAGTGAATGAAGGTGAGGAGAGCAAGCAACAGTGGAGGGGGAGGGGAGGAGTGACCGGGGAGCGGGGCATCGGAGAAGGGGTGGGGCAGGTTTTGTGCGAGTAGAAATTTGGCAGCCCTAACTGCAAAAGGGATCCAGGAGCTGCAGTTTGCATAGGCCCAGGACGGTCTCTTTCATTACTAGGCTGTCTCAGAGAATAAATATCTGCAGCCATAGCTAGAAAACCCCATCAGATTCCTCCAGGAATGACACGTGTGGTGCTGGTCACCATCCTGGGAAGGATTCTGTTGCCTTAGTGAAGACGCAGTCTGGGGCGACAAAAGTGTTGCCAGGTTTCAAGACTGCGATTTATGAGGGACAGCTCAAGGGGTTTGGATTGTTGACAGAGCAGATATGTTACCGGGGCAGTGTAGTGGGGCGCTCACCCCGCTCTGGCCCTGAAGGGGTTAAAACAGCCCCGGGGAGCCAATAGGATAGGCTGATTGGGGAAGCAGCGGCAACTGGCCCTATAAAAGGGCTGTGAGCCAGGAGCTAGGTCACACACACACACACACACACACACACACACACACACACACACACACACACACACACACACACACACACACACACACACACACACACACACACACACACACACACACACACACACACACACACACACACACACTCTCTCTCTCTCTCTCTCTCTCTCTCTCTCTCTCTCTCTCTCTCTCTCTCTCTCTCTCTCTCTCTCTCTCTCTCTCTCTCAGGGCCTGGCAGCTCAGGGTACCTGAGGCAGAGCAGTGCTGGGGAAAAGCAAAAGGAGCTGGGGAGCGCCAGCCTGACAACTCCCCAGGCTGCAAGCTTTGAGCAAGGCCCAAGCCAGGTACTAGGGTTGCAAAGGTGCAAAGCTAGGCAGAAGCAGCAGGTCCAAACCCCCTTTGCCAGTGATGAGTGGTTTACAGACTGTAGTATGCCCCCGTGGTGTGGGGGCCAGATGCTGACTGGCAGTAGCCACTGAGGCAAGGTGGGGATAGAGAGTTGGGGGTTCCCCTGGGAGGGGAGACCCAGAGTGTGGAGATACTGGTGGGGCAGAACCCCAGGGCAAAGGGCACCTGGGTCCGGGAGGGGCACGGGGGCCAGTAACAGGCGTCCGGCCCCCCAAGGCTGGTGCAAAGAGCTAATTCCCAGACAACCAGCAGGAGGTGCTGCCGGGTGAGTCTCACTTCGCTACAGGCAGGTAACAGAAGTAGAGCATATAAGTGGGTTCAGAGCACCTATATCTCTGTGTTGAAAAGGCAGGTTAGGAAGAAAAAAGCATGAATGTGGGATTGAGACACATTTTAATAAAGAGCAGGTACTCTGCTTTAGGCAAGATAGCCTATTCCTATTCCTGAATTTACCCGTGTTCGTCTTACTGGGGAGACAGGGTGGCCGTCAGAACGTCAGACCCTCAAGCTGTAGGGATGGAATTTCATGGCATGCGCCAAAGTCTCAGCGGGTGCAAATTGACACAATCCCATAGACTTCATTGCACCTACCCTGATTTACGTCAGCTGAGGATCTGGCCCCTGGTGGTTTTGGACACCCTTACCCTGTTTTAATTGCTGCCCCCGCGCCCCCCAAAATTTACACCTCTTTCCAAATGCATATGTTGAAGGTTCTTGAAATATACATTGATGTTCGTATTTACATTTTTCACTTACATAGGCTTCTACAAACAAGAATACTTATCTAGGGCTCCAGGCATTTGACATATGTTTAAACTATAATCCAGGTTTGAATGTTCAATAAATAAAATGAGCTACTGCACGAGGACATGCTAAGGCTGGAGGTTTTGTAAAATGCAGCCATATTACTATTGTTTCACAGTTAGCACAACATGGGTCCAGTCCGACGCTCCTGAAGTCATTGGGTGTTTTGCCATTAGCTTCAACTGGCACAGAACAGGACTCGGATACGCTGACAAGTATATAAAAAATGATTCCACTGTTGAAAGCAGAAATCTAGGAAAGTGCCACTGGAAAAATGATGATAAGAGGTTATAACTCTGGTTATGAGTCAAATCAATTGAGAATGCATGGCTCTTTTCACAGCACTGTGATACTATGCTGATGGGCACTAGTAAAAATGCCCATTGATAGACCGCATTTTTCACTTACCTCGTACGCCATATGACTGTCTCAGCTAGATGCTCTTTCTTTGGTTTTTACTGCTTGCAGTAAAAGAGCCAAAATGATGGTTGCCTCGCTTGTGTTTGTTGTGTATGGTGCATGCAGCATTACATTTTAAAAGGGGATATAGTATATCAGTGTTAGCAGAACAGTTTGATACCGGCTGCCAACTAGACATGGGGCCATTGATCACTACCCGTTGAGCCCGATGATCTAACCAGCTTTCTATCCACCTTATAGTCCATTCATCCAGCCCACACTTCTTTAACTTCCTGGCAAGAATACTGTGGGAGACCGTAATAAAAGCTTTGCTAAAGTCAAGGAATAACGCCCACTGCTTTTCCCTCATCCACAGAGCCAGTTATCTCATCATAGAAGGCAAATAGGTTAGTCAGGCATGACTAACTATTGAACAAAACTCGGTGCTGGGGCCGGTTTTGTTCAATATCTTCATCAACGATCTGGAGGATGGTGTGGACTGCACCCTTAGCAAGTTTGCAGATGACACTAAACTGGGAGGAGTGGTTGATACACTGGAGGGTAGGGACAGGATACAGAGGGACCTAGACAAATTAGAGGATTGGGCCAAAAGAAATCTGATGAGGTTCAACAAGGACAAGTGCAGAGTCCTGCACTTAGGACGGAAGAAACCCATGCACTGCTACAGACTAGGGACCGAATGGCTGGGCAGCAGTTCTGCAGAAAAGGACCTAGGGGTTACGGTGGACGAAAAGCTGAATATGAGTCAACAGTGTGCCCTTGTTGCCAAGAAGGCTAACGGCATTTTGGGCTGTATAAGTAGGGGCATTTCCAGCAGATCGAGGGACGTGATTATTCCCCTCTATTCGGCACTGGTGAGGCCTCATTTGGAGTACTGTGTCCAGTTTTGGGCCCCACGCTACAAGAAGGATGTGGATAAATTGGAAAGGGTCCAACGGACGGCAACAAAAATGATTAGGGGGCTGGAGCACATGACTTATGAGGAGAGGCTGAGGGAACTGGGATTGTTTAGCCTGCAGATGAGAAGAGTGAGGGGGGATTTGATAGCTGCTTTCAACTACCTAAAAGGGGGTTCCAAAGAGGATGGATCTAGACTGTTCTCAGTGGTAGAAGATGACAGAACAAGGAGTAATGGTCTCAAGTTGCAGAGGGGGAGGTTTAGGTTGGATATTAGGAAAAACGTTTTCCACCAGGAGGGTGGTGAAGCACTGGAATGGGTTACCTAGGGAGGTGGTGGAATCTCCTTCCTTAGAGGTTTTTAAGGTCAGGCTTGACAAAGCCCTGGCTGGGATGATTTAGTTGGGGTTGATCCTGCTTTGAGCAGGGGGTTGGACTAGGTGACCTCCTGAGGTCCCTTCCAACCCTGAGATTCTATGATTCTATGACTTGCCCTTGGTGAATCCAAGGCAATGGGGGGGTCACTTGGTAAGGCAACTCCCATCTTTTCATATATACCTGCCTACTGTATGTTCCACTCCATGCATCTGATGAAGTGGGTTTTAGCCCACGAAAGCTTATGCCCAGATATATTTGTTAGTCTCTAAAGCAGACTGAATGCAGCTGCTCCACGGGTGCAAAGCAGCCTTAAAGCCTCTGCAGCCAGCCCTGGAAGATTTACCACACGGTAGGGTATACGCTGATGTTATAGCGCCAGCAGACCAGCATCATGTATCGCCTCCCATCCCTGCCTGCTAGTGAACCGGAATGTCTCTGTGCTGTGATCTCCAGCTGCTCTGATGGCCTCTTGTGGTCAGTGGCAGTTGGCACAAGTTAGAGCAGCCTTCAGGCGGCTTCAAGCAGAGTGGTCCAAGATCAGGGGAACATAAAACTGGCTTACAGCCACCGTTACATCCCTCTATGAAGTCGCGCTGGGTACTCTGCAGTTGCAGCTGAGGCTTGGGGGGGGGGGTTTGCATTCCTTAGCAGTCATAGAAATATAACAAGACGTACGTAGCCTTCCAATTGCAAGGCTCACTGGCCCAGATGCTTGTCAGAAAACAAACACAAGCCTGTTTACTCTGTTGTAGTGTTAGAGGCTGATAAACTCTCTGGGAAAAGGGAAGAGGAAACAAACACCACTACTCGTATACAAACCCGACAGAACCCAAAGCAAATGGGCATCACTGAAGTACTATTCTGATTATACTGGGAACAATCGATGTGATGGTTGCTAGTAGAACCTGCCCTCTGGAGGCTCCATTCCATAAGTTTGGTCCTGGAAACTTTTAAGTGAGTAGTCCTCCTTCCCTTAAACAATCCTACGAAAGGATCTTTGCATGCATAGGAGTTGTAGGAGTGGGCCTGGAAGAACACAGATGCATGATATATACTGGATCATTATACATATGATGGTCAAACCTCAATGCAGTGTGGAAATCTCTTTGGTTTTTTAATGTTGCGTCACTTGTTTATTTAAACTTGGGTTGCGCACACAGGCCTTGCAGGGGAAGTGCGCTCTGAGAAGGGATTTCAATGAGCGGAGTTCCACTTGCAATGGCAGATGGAGAGAAAAACGCAAAAGGGACATTTGGGAAGATGGGTGTTTACGCTGGAAAGGGACACAATCTCATCAGCTGAGACCTGCCAAGATGGAAAATAAGTCTGAGCTTCTAACAAGTGAGGGGTTTTGGAAGCTTCCGCAGCTATATTGAAGACCCATTTTTTGTAATTAAACTGAGCCAGTAATTTGAGACGCCTGGCTAGAGAGTTAAAAAGGCATAAAAGCAGCAAAGGACACAGTGACCGTATTTATAGTATCTCTAGCAATCTCCGTATTGCTGCTACATGTTCCCCTGCGCGCCGAAGTACAAAATGTAGCATACTGGGGATAAATGAGTTTTTATGTAGTGTTTGCCCAAAAGCAATTCCCTGTATTGGTCCAACAGCTGCCAGTTTTTCCTCCAGGAAGTCTTTTGTATGCTCTTGAGCCAAATGAAGTGCTTGGCACCATTTTATATTACTCTAAGCTTTTCTGAGGACAGAACAGTCCAGTCAGCATCAATTTTCTATGGACCCACCTAACACAGGCTTTTACCCTATTAGGTAAGTGTTTAAACCTGATCGAAACCAGCTATCCTAAACCCAGGGGGGTTACTTCGGGTGTCAATCAAGGCAGAATTTGGCCCTTAGGTTTTAACTTGCCTGAGAGCAGCACCCCTACACTATTCCTTGTTCTCTACAGCTCCCTGCATGCTGTCACTGCTGAGCAAATAAACCACTATGGAGCTAATAACACAAGAGTTTCTTAAGCGATGTGGCCAGCCAAACTGTTGTAAAACTGGCTTGAAGAATGTGCCCTAGGCTGATAGACTCTGGGAGTCTGTCTACGTTTTGGAGCGAGCGGGAGGGAGCCCTTCCGCCTGCCTCAGGAAACTTAGGCTAGCAGGGCTTGCGCGAGTGCTCTAAAAATAGCTGTGTGGCCAGCGCTTTGACAGTGGGTGTCGGATGTCTTGGGGGGCAGGGGCAGCTTCTGAGCCTGAGCTCCACTGGCTACACAGCTGTTTTCAGAGCACTCATGCGAGCCTTGCGAGCCTAAGTTCGTTGACCCGTGCTGGGGGGGCTCGCTTCTGCTCGCTCCAGAATGCTGTGAGACAGACCCCACAGGGCCTGTCAGGGTTCCCTCCCCACTCTAAACTCTAGGGTAAAGACGTGGGGACCCGCATTCAGAGCCCCTAAACTTATTTTTACCAGCTTAGGTTAAACCCCCCAAGGTACAAAATTCCCTGCACCCCAAGAAACGCTTCTCGCTGCCACCATCAAATGTCTAACAGGAATCCAGGAAAGGAATCACTTGAACTTCCCTCCCCCCAAAAATACCCCCTCAAGCCGTACACCCCCTTTCCTGGGGGAGCTTGAGAACAATCTCCCAACCAATTGGTTACACAGTGATCTAAAAACCCACCCCCTGGGTTTTAACACCATAGAAAACAGTCAGCTTCTTAAAAGAAGGATTTTATTAAAAATAAAGAAGGTAAAATCATCTCTGTAAAATCAGGATGGTAACTATTTCACAGGGCACTATATTTCCAAACTCAGAGAGATTTCCCCCTCTGGACAAAACCTTAAAGTTCCAGAAAACCATGAATAACCCCCCCCCCCCCCACTTTGCCCTTTCTAACACAGGGGATGCACCAAGCAAAAATAAACAGAAATCTATACGCTATGCTATCTAAACTTACTTCAGAAAAGGGAGGTTTGATTTTCTGTAGGTTCCTTCTGTCTTCCAAGATCACCCTCTCTCAGAAAAAGACACACACTAAAAACTTCCCCCCTCCCAAAGTTTTAAAGTATCTTGTCCCCTTATTGGTCAGATGCCAGCCAGGTCAGGTGTCAGTCTGGCTACCTGCATTTCTTAACCCTTTACTGGAAAGAGGATTTTATAGCACTGCATCAGACCCTCTCCCCCTTCCTTTCATATTTATGACAGGGCCCTAGAAACCGGGATCTGTTTTGTGGAGCTGTGTAAAGAGCTGGACATGATCCTTGCAATTACCCATTGCATGAGAGCTGCCAGTCCCGCTCTGCAGCACCCCTCCTCCCAGTCTCTGGCACAGGGAACTTGGCAGGGATGCAGTGGGAGGGGGCTGCATTCCGACTAGTATCACTTAGACCAGGGCCCGCTCCAGCTTTTCGGCCGCCCCAGCAAAACCCCCCCAAAAACCCCAAGCACCGCCCCCCCACTGAAACAAAAAAACCAACACCCCCCCCCCAGCGCCCATAGAAACACCCCCACCCCGCACAGCATCTCTCCCTGCCTGAGCGCTGCGGGGCAGCACGGCCAGCCCCGCCGCGGCCCCGCTCTCCCGGCGGGCTGGAGCGCCGCGGGGGAGGGCGGCCAGCCCGGCCGTGGACCCGCTCTCCCGGCCGGCTGGAGCGCCGCGGGGTGGCCCCGCTCTCCCTGCCGGCGTGCCGCGGGGCAGGGCGGCCAGCCGGGCTGTGGACCCGCTCTCCTGCGGGGCAGGCCGGAGCGCTGCGGGGCAGGGTGGCCAGTCCGGCCGCGGACCCGCTCTCCTGGCTGGAGCGCCGGCCTGCAGCCCGCCCCAACAACCCCCGGAGTGCCGTAACACATGCAGCGCCCAGCCCTCCCCCCAGCGCCACCCCGCCACAGTATGTTAATTAAAAAACAAATAAAAAAACCCCACACCTGAGCGCCACCCCCCCCCCCCAAGGTGCCGCCCCAAGCATGTGCTTGGTAGGCTGGTGCCTGGAGCCGGCCCTGGCTTAGACAGACAATCCCCTAGGGTAATGTTGCATCCAGGCTGTAAGCTAGAGCAGCCTTTGAGGCTGCTGTAACTTACTATAGAGACTGGGCAGGCCCCTCGAAATATGGGACTGCAAAGGTGGTTTCAAATGTCCTTTACTCTCCCACTGTTTTCCTGCTCCAAGCCCAGGGGTGGAGCAACACACTCTGGCCAGTCAAACCAAGGCAGAAGCTCTTTTAGCTGCGCTGGAGAGCTACTCAGAAGATCTGAGTTCTAGTCCAAGAGCTTAGGTAAGTCACGTCACCACTCTGTGCCTCAGTTTCCCCTTCTGTAAAAAGGGACACTGATACTGCCCTTTGTAAAGCGTTTTGAGACCTACGGATGAAAAGCACTGTACAAGAACTAGGTGTTATTATTAAGGGTATGCTGCATACTGTAAATCAAAGGGTCACACGCTTTTGTAATCCCTCTGCCTTCTTGACAACAGTTAACCAGCCACAGAGAGGAGCCCTGGTATAGCTTGGCGCAATGGGCAGACTCCCTTTGTGTGCTGAGTCCGGCACTTTTGAGCGGTCCAGATGTGGCGAGGCTGGCATGCAGCCCCCTCCGTGCAAGGAATGAACTGCCACAGTTTGGCTGCAAGTGAATGAACAGGACAAATGGCTTGCCAGGTTTCATCTGAAACACGGCTTCTTTTTATCATGCAGGAAGGAAGGAAATAAACCATGCTACTCCCGTGACAATAGAACAGATTCCAAACGTCAGGCGTTTGAGGGAAGGGTCCAAACCCTCTTGTTTCATGGGGGATAGGGGAGCTGGCTTAAGTAATAGGGCTAGGAAGAAATTTTCCCTTTGAGGAGGTTATTCTATAACTGCCTACTCCAGCATCTGCTGCTGGCCAGTGCTGGAGACAACACGCCCGGCTAAGTGGAGCCCTGCTCTGATCCGCTCTGGCAATTCCTATCTTCCTGCCAAGCAATTTAAAAGTGAAACTTGTTGGCACACCGTTTTTTAAAAGGAAATACTGTCTCTGGACTCAAGCCCTGCACACGGCACTGCTCGCTGCTAGGCACAAATCCCAGGACGTGTTGGGACCACACCTGCCCAAAATTCATTGTTTTGGGACACAGCGGTGCTAATACCGCCTGCTTGCTAATTGGAATATGGGCCCTGGTGATAACTTAACAAAATCCCGCTGCTGCATCTGATTCATAGCTGACAAGCGAAAACGCCACCAGATCAATACCCTGCCCTGTCACAATGACTTGGCCTGGTTTCATATACTTGGCTGAGTATAATTTGTTTAAGGTTAAAGGCTGATTTTTAAAGAGGAGAGCGCAGCTCCACGCAGATCTTCGGTGCAAAGAACGTCATCCAGCGTACGAGGATGATCTCCTCTGTCTGTGCGTGTCCTGCGGGGGGGGGGGGGGGGGGGGGCGTTGACTGAAAGCACCTTAGAATATAAATGTATAATAGGGCCGTGAGGTTTCCTTTGATTAATTGTTCAGTGTGTAGAGTAATGCTCCAAGCCATGTTGCAGTATAGGCTTGATCCAACGCCCAGTGAAGTCGATGGAACGGCTCCCACGGATTTCAGAGTGGGCATTGGATCAAGTCTTGTGCTCCAAACGAGGCAGCTTCTTAACCCCGTGGCGCCGCCACTCCTCAGTTCTGCAGACCCCTTGTGTCTGGAACCAGCGTGGCTCCTCTATGTAAGGGGTGGAGTGAGAAGCTGAGGTGTGTGCACCATGGTGCCCCGCTGTGCAGGAACTCCCTGTGTGCTAGCCCACGGGGAGGGCTGGTGTGGGGCTAGGCTGCAGGATCCGTTGGTCATTTGATCTATTGTACTTCCTCCACACTCAGTGGGGGCAGATGGGTTTGCAGAGGCCTTTCCAGCTGTTATTCAGAAGAAGCGCCTGTGAAGCAGATTCACTGCCTCTGGGTCTGAGAATTTCTCTGTCTTATCCCTGGGAAAGCACCTGAATCCCAGTACTACAAATGAGTCCGGATTGTAGCCCAAGGATAAAGAGCAAGGATGCCCTTTAGTGCGTCTCGTTACCATGCAAGGGGCTTTTTTTGAGAGGCAAGTTTTCCTGGCTGTAATCGTAAAATTGTGCCACCCAGGGGAGGTTGTCACTGTAAGGAAATGTAAAGCCCGTCCCATCTGGGAAAAACCTGCCTTGCCTTGTGCCATCAGGCCATGCCACACACGCCCATTCCGGTGACAGGCTCACTGTGTCCCAGGGACCCCTTGATGCTAACTGGCAGACGGCATAAGGGATACATAGGGGATCCCCAAGCATCTGCATAATAGTGCATCAAAGGATGGCCCATGAGGTCTCTACCAATAGCCAGTAGCACCCTGGTCATCCTAATCATTGCGAGATGGATGTACAGATGATATTTAAGGAGTTATATATCTATAATGAAAACTATGTTCATAAGGTAGGTAAGTTAAGGCAGGTCAGCAGAAGGTGATGAACAGGTTCTGTTCAGGCAGGGGGTAGAAGACACTTATCTCCCTGGCTGACCGCTCTGTATTGTGTGTCTGAAAATGTGAGCCCCTAGCTAATCAAAGTTTGCAAAATCTACAAGAAAGAAGTGTACAGGAAAAACACACCAGCCAGGGGTGGGTGGTGGGTGTCTTGTTCTCAAGTACAGACAATAAGTTGTTGGAATATATCTACGGGTCCAGGCAGTAGCGTAGCTAGGGGTGGGGAGTGGGGCCGTGGCCGCTCTCCCACTGAGCACAAGTGGCACCCTTTTAATTTTTTGGTGCCTTTTTAATTTTTACTTATCCGGCGGCGCTCCGGGTCTTCGGCAGCACTTTGGCGGCAGGTCCTTCGCTCGCTCCAGGTCTTCGGCGGCGGGTCCTTCAGTGCCGCCAAAGACCCGGAGAAAGTGAAGGACCTGCCGCCAAAGTGCTGCCGAAGACCCGGAGCGAGTGAAGGACCTGCCGCCGAAGTGCCGCTGAAGACCCAGAGCACCGCCGAGTGAGTACAAGCGGGTGGCGCCTTTTTGTATGTCTGCTCCCCCTGTTCTCTCCACCTGGCTATGCCACTGGGTCCAGGGTGTACCTATACCATCACCTAGGAGACAAGTTGCCAGCATGCACGTCTTATGAACGGAGGATCACAGCCCGCCAGGCTGTACAACACTGGGAAAAAGACTTTGGGGTGAGACAAATGCTACGGGATCTGAAAAGATCTTGCTAGACAAGGGTAGGCTCTGGAATGCGTGTTATGATTTTATTTTCTATGTAACCATTTGTTTCCGTTAATTCTATTTGCTCCTCCTCGAATCTCTATTCTTTGTTAAATAAACATAATCTTGTGTTCACTGTAAACTTACCCACGTGCGGTGTGTTAAGCGGAGTGGCGACCCCGAGGCGAATTCGGTGAGTGTCCAGGGGACCAGGAGCTGGACAGTCCAGAGAGATGCTCAGAGACTCAGGTGCGCCTATCACCTACCTGCAAGAGGGACAGCAGCGGAGAGGGGAGGGTTTGTGTAGCACGTGGCTGGTGGAGTCAGGTAGCTGACCCCTGGGAGGCACAGACGAGGCTTCCTCACGCTAAAGGGAGATCGTAGCAAGGTGCCACTCAACGCTAGGTGTTCCTGGGAAGCATCACACACACAACGCAGGGAACCAGTGTCCAGACCTCCTTCCTCTTCCAAGGATCTTGGTTGGGAAGGCCAGCCCTTAGCCACGAGACTAGGGGTCAGGTTCTGACACCCTTACTCCCACTGAGTAACACTTTACTCCATTGCTCCGTGGAACTATTCATGGAGTGGGGTACTGCTCAGTCTGAGTAAGGGTCCCCACATCTGACCCTGTGAGAATATTAAAAATCAGACTAATCATGGTAATTGCATAATGCTAAAACTTTCTTTGTGTCATTGCCA
Source organism: Macrochelys suwanniensis (assembly GCA_033296515.1). Lineage (NCBI taxonomy): Eukaryota > Metazoa > Chordata > Testudines > Chelydridae > Macrochelys > Macrochelys suwanniensis. The sequence goes on along the minus strand of CM065781.1, from coordinate 11,428,759 downwards.
ATTAATCCTTTTCTAATCTCCTAATGCTGTTCAGTAGATTTTGCTATGCTGTCTTTGTTGTCTTGCTATTCAAATGTTGAGTGTAAGAGAGATTTACACTGAAAGGTATTAGGAAGGGTTATATGAAGATTTGTGCAGGAAAAAATGGATAATATTTAACACTGAAATTTTGAATTTCTACATTTCAAGGATCAGAGGGGTAGCCGTGTTAGTCTGGATCTGTAGAAGCGACAAAGAGTCCTATGGCACCTTATATACGTCTGTTAGTCTATAAGGTGCCACAGGACTCTTTGTCGCTTCTACATTTCAAGGATTTTTTAAAATTGAGATTTGCATTTTCAAATAATTTGTAGAGGAATGATTGTTTTCCAGTGGAAAATTCTGTAACTCTTGATGGCTCCTAATTTTTTTTTTTAACTCCAAAAATTATTTTTTGAAAAACAAGCCAAATTCTGCAACTTACATGCAGGAAAAGGCGTGAGGATTAATCTGACATGAATCAGTGAGACCCCCCAATCCTGCACACACTTAAGCACCATCGACTTCAGTGGGGCTACTTGTGCGAGTAAAGTTACGCTCCTATGTACGTGTTTCCAGGATCAGAGCCTTGGTCATGTCCAAGGGTGTAAGTCCAAGTCGGGATTCTGTGGTGCTGCCTATGTAAAGTAAAATGGATCCTGCAGTCAGGTCAGCATGGGTAGGCTCTTACAGCCATGCAGAAATCCTTTGCTTCACATGGGCAAAAGAGTCTTTCAGTGCAGATCCCTTTTAGATCCATTGACTCTCACCTCTAACTTCCACCAATGGCTTCAACAGAGCGTTGTTGATTTCCGCCATCTGAGAATCTGGCCCCTTATTTTTTCATTACTAGGTGAACATAGCTTGAATTTGTACATAGGTAAGATTCCCCTGACATCAGATACATTTAAAACAAAAATCCTATCTTGACTAACCAAGGCCATCAATTCTGGCAATAAAGAGAGTAACACTCAGCCTAAACCAAAAACTTTCATCCAAACACCTCCAACCTTTGTGGAAGTTTGGATCAGAACGTTGTGGCTTAGATCCCTTCCTAAAAGATACAGCATAGTATACTTAACAAGGACTCAATTCTTAATTCCTTGAAGGCAAATCAAGACACAACACAGACTGTTCCAGTTCCCTTTACATTGTAAGGGCCCGATTCTCCAGTCTTTTACATCATTTTTGCACTAGTCTTTACTTTGGTGTCTAGAATCTTCCATTTTCTAAAACCCATGGATATTTCTAAGAACAATTCCTGGGTGCTTCATGTCCTCTGGATGCAAAATAAATGGATAGTCACTTGGTGACCCTCACCCACTGCTAAACATTCCTCGTTCCAGTTTTCATTCTCAGTTCATGATGCATTTCTTTCATTGTCCCGTTCAACAGAAAACATTCCTTAGTTCAGTTGTGCTTAGGTGATGCAACTGTTTAGAGAGAGAATGGAAGGGAAAGAGAGGAACAAAAATCCACCTTCAAAAGTGGTTTTCGATGCCTAGCCTGAGACACTTTGAAGGGAGCTGATTTGTAGAGGGTGAGTGCTCAGTGCTTTCTGTAAACGAGGCCCCCTTACGGTCTCTCTGGTTGAGTACCCAAAATCACTAGACTCTTTTGAAAACTGGCCAAACCATTTAAAAGTTATTGTGACCATTTTTAACCAGTATGCCACATCAGTGATGATGATCTATCACCGTAAAATGTTACGTCACAGAGGTGATAACTTTAGATATAGAAAGTTTACATTCCCACTGGTCAAAATGAAAATGACACTGCAGTGCCATCTAGGGAAGGTGTGAGTGGCACATGAGAACTTGAAAGCTTGCAGCCCTCTCCCAAACTTTTCTACAGTAAGGTGCTGTGAAGCGTACTTAGACTTGTCCTACGGAGCTAGCCAGCCATTGAGTTCTCGTCTGATACTCTCTCTTTTTATCAAGGTACTATCTAATTAATTGTTGAGGCTTTAAAATATATGCAAGGATGGGAAGAGATTTATCATAGCACTGACATGTGCTTCTGTCAGCATGACAAGCACAGAACAGACATTTCTTCAACACAGTGGTTCTCATCTGATAAAGAAGAGGCACTTCATAATTACAGAATTAGGAAACGTAGACACTCATGCCGGTTTTGTTAATAAAACTTCAGGGATGCAAATAATTGTTTGACATTCAGTTACAGCTAAGAAGTTTTCCCTGACAAATAACATATGTGCTGGGCTTCCGATTTTATTATGATGTCTAGAGATTCAGTACAGTATGTTTGAAATTAATAAAATGGATTTATTCCTTATTGATGCAAGGGACTGTCTTTCTAGCATATACTCACTCTGTATTCTGCTGCTGGTGCGCTACTGAACTGCCTTGCTAATATTAATAATCTGTAATCTCTAAATGCGATAAACCTTTGAATTGCAGGCACACTTAAACCAAAGGCTCCCAGACTGAGCCCTGGTGAGACGCCCAGTGAGAGTTTGCCAGAAGCCGGAGGACTTTTGGAGCCTGATCCCACAGACCCTCACTTTGGCCAGTAACTATTACACCTTAGATGGCTGATTGCTTGTGTAGGTTCTCACGGGCTGAATGGGGGTCTATGGATAGTTCTGTCATCGCTGCTTAGGGTCACCTTGTGGAGGTGTCACCCATGAGTTCCTTGCTCTGCACCCGTCCCAGGGTATTAGTGAAGACTGGAGGCTGACAGTAAGTCCTGCTGATTCAGGACTAGGACAGCGGAGCCGGGTCAGCCTCTGAGCACAGGAATCAAAGGGTTTGTCTGCTCTGCAGTAAAACACTGGCAGCAGGCCCATGTCAGATGAGTCGGGCTGGTCAGGTTGGGCTGCGGGGCTATAAAATTTCAGCGTAGACATTTGGGATAAGGCAGGAGCTGGGCTCTGGGACCCTCCCCGTGTCCCAGAGTCAGCTAACCTGGGCCAGCCGTGGGGGTTTTATTGCAGTGTAGACATACCCAAAGTGTGGCTTAAATAAGAGCTGTAAAATTCTGCTTAGATCTGTTTTCCTACTGTTTAAGCATCTCTCTCTCTCTTCTTGTTTACCCCTTTAAAATGTGGATCTTGAAGAGTCTCTAATAGCTGAGAGTTTTGAGGTAGCTTTGTAAAACTGAAGCTTGGTGTAACCTTAGGTGATGCCGAGATACTAAAAATGCATTTGGCATTGGCTGATGTAACTGTCATGTCTGTGAAAGCATCTAGCACCAGCTAGTAAAATCAAAGGAAGAATTCCCACACACAGATTGCGTATTTTTGGAGCATCCTTGGATTCTTATCTGCGCCAGAGGTTAGTATTTCTTACCTTATAATTATTTCATAGGAACGTAGGACTGGGTCATCAAGTGCAGCGCCTGCTATCTCAGGAAACCATGTCATACAATCATATAATTTCATATTAAAATAAAATTCAACCCCCCGCCCCATACCAGTGCTGCCAACTCTTGTTATTTTATTGCAATTCTCACAATATTCGGTATTTTTCTTAAACGCCCATTTAGGGTGACCAGATTTCCCAATTTTATAGGGACAATCCCGATTTTGGGGTCTTTTTCATATATAGGTTCCTATAACCCCCCACCCCGTGTCCTGATTTTTCACATTTGCTGTCTGGTCACCCTAGCCCAGTTCCTGGAGTCATGCGATCGCATCAGAATCAGCTTTATTTTTTTTTAAAGTAACTTTAAAGCCCTTATGGTTGCAGGTTAAGGCTTGAAAACGTGAATCCTAAGTGAATCCTAAAGAAAGCATATAAAAAGAACCCCATTTGATTATTTTACAAATCTTATGATTTCTAAGCCAGTTTCATGTTTTTTGGGGGACCTGACGCATGATTTTTAAAATCTTGGGGGGTGGGCATCATTATTGGATAACATACAGAGAACTGTATGGAATTTAGTAGCTTACAGTCCTGCTGAAATCAATGGGAGTTTTGCTCTTGCCTTCAATGGGTTCAGGAACAGACCCCTAGTATCCAGTGCACAACACGGTTGACTGTGCATCTGAAAAACTTACGATTTTGCAGTGGTCTAAGCCAGTCCCAGAGAATCATAACGGTCATCCATTGAGCAGCAGCTCATGTAATCCTTCTGAAAGCCTGAATGGACACAATCAGGTTGCAAGGCCTTCAGCAGCAGCACTGTATCTCCCAGGAGGTATTATAGTATGTCCTGCACAATAGCATCGGCTGCCGCTGAAGTGAACGGCGTGGAGCAGGAAATGTTTCGTTGGTGCCATTAACTAGGTTCATTTCTATAATCCATGGCTGGGAAGCTTATCGATAGGTTACGTTGCATTTGCCTGATGGCATCAAAAATATAGTTGTCTTTTCGAGCACAATCTGGAGAGGCACACAATTCCTTGCAGTAGCACTGAGCCACACAGTGCTGGGTTTATAGGTCTTGATTCAGCCAAGTAGTTAAGCACATGAATACTGCCATTGACTTCAGAGGGACTTGCTTGAAGGTAGGCGAGTGCTTCCGGTCCATAGAACTGGAAAGGATCACTGAAACCCATCACATAACCCCTTTCGTAAATGTATCAAGCTCCATTGGAATGCTGTGCTAATTAGGAGGTTTGCCCCCACAACTCCGATTGGAAGCCTGTTCCAGAACCTCCCTCCTCTGACCATTAGAGTAAGTACCTTGCAGAACTGGGATCTGAGTGCTGGTGAATGGTAGAGAGCCCTGGGTAATAAAGCCCTTCATCTGCAGAATGGGAGCAGCGATCGTCCCCACCCTTGCATAACTCCCACTCCCAAACCCAACCTAGTGGGCCAGCCTCTGGCACTGAGAAGGTCGTTCTGCCTCTGGTCATTTCCCAAGCTCTCTGCTGAGACTGCCAATAGCTGCCCTTCGGTTTATGACATAATGACTGTGTTTACCTGGCTTTAATTTACAATCAGATACCTAATGCTTTTCATCACCATCAACCATGCGTCGTCTATGAGGACCGTTGTGCCAGCCAAGTTGATGGCGTCGCACCAGTCATCATGTAGTCAAGTTCCCACCTCTGGCTCAATCTTGCAAATCCATGAATCTGTGGGGTGACTCCGTGGGTCGTACCAGGAAGGGTCAGGGCGTGCACTCCTTTGCGCGTCAATGCAGAATTTGAGAGCACTGTGTGCCAGCATGGTTTTGTCCATCCTGGCAACATGGCCGAAGAGCATGCAACACTGCTTTTGAGTAGAATGAGCCCGAGTGCATTTGAACATTCGTGTCTACTGCACAGAATGACTCACTTGGCTGTATTTACTGCTTTTGTTCACAGCACTAGGAATTCTACGTGATCCTGATTCTCTGGCAATTTGGGAACATCCAGAGGTGCAGTGATTTGTAGATAGGCCCTGTCCAAGAACTGGAGTAATAAATTGCTAAATTTGATCAGATTTTGGTTGTTCCGTTTTCACAATGCTCCTGCAAGCTCCTCTGTCTCATTCTGATATTCACTCTGTGATCGTTTGTTTAACTCTTTACGATGCTACATAGCAGGGGCTCGACCCTGTCCTCTGTCGCTCCAATATGTTTGAGGGTGCAAAAGAGCTTTTAACTCTGTCCCATCTGTGTGCAAATAACAGGGCACAGTATTTCCATGGTGCTGAATGGGTGCCAGCTTTCATACCTCATTGAAAGTCGTGGTCTTCCAGAGAGGGTGATCTTCCTATCTTCTGAGGAGGTGTGGAGCTGTTAGCCATCTAGGCCCTAAGCCAAAGACCATAAAAGTCATTAGCTTCACTGGGCTTTGGATCAAGCACCTAGTGAGTAAACTGCAGTCATCAGCATGCTATGCTAGCTGTGGGGGAACTCCACCTACTCTGTGGAATCCTGCGCTTGCTTGCAAAATTCTTAGAGCAGAAGACACACGATGCACCATCCCCGATCTGCATAGCAGCACCGGCCAGGGCCAGGTTGTGCTCTTAGGTCATAAGAGCTCAGCTGGTGAACGGGAGAGCACTTCCGTGTATGTAACCGGTTATATAGGGATTGACTTTGAGGGATATGGTTAAAAATATGAAGAGATCCAGATCCTGCAGTCAATCTGTACATGTAACTCTCATCAAAATCAACTGGAGTCTGACCTGAGGGACCTACCTGGCCCTTTAAATAAGCTACATACATGTAATAGTCTAGCAACTGGCTGCTGAATGACAGTGAGCTCAGTGACTTTCTTAAATACAAGTTATTTTTTAATTGTTCCATTAAAATGTGTTAAATCATTAACACAACTCTGGGGCCCCATCCTGCGTCTACTCACAAGACTAGCTCTTACAGCAGTTGCTACACTGATTGCAATGGAATTGCTCACATGAGTAAGGAGTTAACCACATGAGTATGTGTTTGCAGGATCAGGCCTGTAGACAATCAGTGTAACTAAAGATAGGACTAAAACTCAGTGAACAGTTTTCAGAGTAGCAGCCGTGTTAGTCTGTATCCGCAAAAAAACCAGGAGTGCTTGTGGCTAGGGTGACCAGATGTCCCGATTTTTAAGGGACAGTCCTGATATGTAGGGCTTTTTCTTATATAGGCACCTATTACCCCCCACTTCCTGTCCCGATTTTTCACACTTGCTATCTGGTCACCCTACTTGTGGCACCTTAGAAGTACTTCTGTTCTTTTTTCAGTGAACAGTTGATTCCTACAGGCAGTGCGGAGAGTGGAGAAGCAGCATGTGTTAATCTGAGTAGTGATTGCCATGTGAATATGGTGCTGAGAGCACTTGCTGGAGTAGAGTGGATTGTGCCTGGCGGCATCAGTCTGTGGGTGTGGCTATTGACATCTGTATGATGTATATGCATCCATTGCTCACAAAGGAAAATGCCATCCTGTTGGAAAGCTGTATCGGGTGATCTGAAATGTAAGCCAAGGGGAGTTCTGACTGAGTAAGGAAGTCAGGGTTTGGCTTTTAGCCTGGTTGGGATGAATTGGAACAGCCAGCAGGATTTGCAATCCTTTCTATTGAAAACAGAGTCTGCTGCTCGGAACAGCTTTCGCTTTTCAAATCTGTTGCAGGCGCAATGTGCTTTGCACTTGAAAGTTCGTTGTGATGATTTTCCCAGAAGGGGCGTGAGATTTAGGGTGACCAGACAGCAAATGTGAAAAATCGGGACCGGGATAGGGGGTAATAGGAGCCTATATAAGAAAAAGACCCACAAATCGGGACTGTCCCTATAAAATCGGGACATCTGATCACCCTAGGGAGATTCATAACTACACTGCTTTAGTCTGCAATTATATCAAATACCAAAACCTAGCCTCCCCTTTCTTTGCATTTGTTTGCTACGTTTGTTTCTGTCTCCATTTGCATTGTTTTTCTCTTTTGTACCATGCATCTCTTTTATATTCCAACAACATAAAATGAACTGATAATGGCCCTTTAGCCTGTCATCTTGACACTCATGCTCAGTCTAAAACAGCCAGTGAAATGTAATTGTCTCATATTGATAGTCTAGCAACTGGCTGCGGAGTGACCAGCCAGTCTCAATGGATCTGTACATGGTGCATTTCATGTAGCTAGCGTATTAATGATATTCAGGCAATAAAGACTCCCTTGAGAGACTTGGGTCCTGATCCAAAGCCCATTGGAGTCAATGGAGATCTTTCCATTGACTTCAGTGAGCTCTGGAGCAGGCTCTTAGTATGTGTAGTTATAGTGTTATCCATAGTTCCACTAAATATTTGATAGCGAGTATAATATACAACATACTGCTGTGAGCTGCAGATTAATGAAGGGTGACAGAGGTGCTTTTGGAAATGATATTCATCACAGAATCAACGATGGACCGTCGACTAGCCCTGACCCGAGGCGGGGATGGTGTTCGGAGCCAAGTTAGAGCTAAATTCTATCAGGCTGTGGGGAACCTATGCTCCTCTCCTGGGGCAGATACAGTAACAGTGAGCTAGGTGCTGAAAGGCAGATAATTGCCAGCTGTTCGGTAGCTGCAATTCCTCCCCCACAGGGCAGTGCATTGGCTTCCCCTCGCAGGCTCAGAGTCCCCTTGGGCTGTGCACTAGCAGGCAAGTTGCCATCAGTTATTCAGCCCGTCAGAATTGGTTTGATGGCACCCCGGTCATACCCACTCCAGAGGAATTGGTATTTTGGGAAAGCTCTGGCAGCCAGTTCCATTGCAGCAGCACTGTCAGAGAGCTGGGGAGGACAGGGGGCTCCATGCAGACGGCCCTGCCCTCCTGCGGTTTCCCTAAGATCCACTGGTTGTGGGGCAGAGCTGCTGGCTGCCCCACAAGGGAGCAGTATTCCTTCCCCATCCCAATCGCGCCCCATTCAGACGGAACTCTGTTAGAGACTCTCTACAGAATTTCCCTCCCTTGACATCCCTTTCCTGCAGAAACAGCCATGGGAGAGCTCAGTCCAGGGCAGAGAAAATGGATGTGATCTGATGGCCGCTGTAGAAGTGTCTTGGAGGCCATAAAAAATGGGGGGAGAAAGTTGGGTGAGCCTTCTGACTATGGTTTGGCAGAGGTGCAACAAAAGGTAGCTGCCGTGCATTTGTCCATTCCAGTAGGATCTAACCTCATATCAGAAGCTCGTGTTCATATTTTTTCACGGCTGGCACTATAGGTGCTGGAACAAAAGGTGAAGTGATTATATCCAGGGTTTGCAGTTTGGTTCAATGGCTCTCAGCACCCGCACTGTACAAATTGTTCCAGCACCTCTGGCTGGCGGCCAAGGCCACTTAAAAGTGATTGCCATGTTACTGCCATCAAAATGCAGTATTAAAACTATTTAGTGTGACGGCTGCCATCTTGGCTGACACATCCAGGATTGCATCGGGGAGCTCCAGAGTTAAAAGCATGAGCTGCTGCAGCTTGAGCTGAAGAGTCAAAGTTCTCTAGCTGGGGCCGTAACAGACTCATATAGGGCGTGGTCCAGGCATTGCTGAGGTAACACGCACGCACCAGGTGGTTACGTTAGCACGGTAATGTCAGAGATTTCACAGGACATGATCTTTCTGGCAGCATTTTCTAGCAGCAACAATCCACTTCTGTTGTGGGCTCGGGGTGTAGATGTTTTATGAATACGGCTGGGAGCGAGGAACTCTTGCGCTCTAGCCCAGCTACCGACACCGAGTCTCTGGGGGATCTCGGGGACCTCATTTAGCATCACGGTTCCTTTGTGTCCCGATCTGGGCTCACATTTACTGAGCCACAGACCCGGTCGTGACAGGGTGAAGCAGGCAGTCTGGACTCCATGCAGGGCTGTGTGGCAGTCCGCAGTCCAGCTCTGCTTGTGAGCACCGTGACAAAGGGGGAATTTAGAAGTGTGCCAGAGAAGGGCCAAGAACAGAGCTCAGGGGTTGGTGTGGATCAACCAGTTATTGCCCCCACAGAGACAAGGCAGGAGCTACTCCTGTTCTGAGACTGGGATAGCAGCCAGAGAATGGCTCCCCTCAGGAGAGAAGTGTTCTTTCCCCAGTCCTTTGGGGCGATCCCAGGGCACAGCTCAAGCAGTGAGATACATGCAGGGGGCAGGATATGGGGCTAGATGACTCTGACTGCTATTTATGCATCATCACCTTCAGTACAGGGACTGACTGCTGCACCACAGTCAACAGTCCCAGCCATAAGTGGAGGAAGCTGGTCCATTGTCTATGGCTCTATCCTGCAACTCAGGAGATTCATGTTTGAATCTTTGCTCTGCTACAGGCTTCCTGGGTAACCTTGGGCAAGTCATTTAGTTTCTCTCTCCCTCAGTTCCATCTACAAAATGGAGGTAATAGTCTTCCCTTGCTCCTCAGTCTCAGTACATTAATGGCTGTGGGGTGCTCAGATGCTCTGGTGATGGGGCCATATAAGAATTTTAGATAGATAACCGCTGGAGCTCGCGGGTACTGTGTACTATGCCTGATAGGTGAATCCTTTTTGATGATTAGCCATATACAATAAAATCAGTGCAAGGAAATGGATACTAGATGTGGCTTGAGAGCTGTAGTTAATATTTGAATCTATTTGCCTTAAATCAGAAATATCAATAAATGTATATCAGCATGTGCTTTGACTCTATCCGGGTTACAATTTACAGTGTTTACAACAAGCAGGGAAAAGCGTGAGCGAAGAGATTAGAAATACCTCAGTTACATAAAGCACGGGAAGGAAAGCTTTTGTTAACTGTCGATCATTCGGCCAGTGTTTTCAGAAGTGGCTAATGATTTTGAGCACCTCCGTTTTTGGATGCCTCAGAGCGGCCTGATTTTCAAACAGCGCCGAGCACCCGCCCTCTAAAATCAGGCCATTTTCAGGTGTCACACGTTGGGTGCCCACAAGTTGAGGCAACCAAAATCACTAGTCACTTTTGAAAAACCTTGGCCTTAAACTCACCAGCTGTTGAGATAATATTATGTTGGATTTAGGGAGCGTGTGGCATATTCCCCCACTCTGCTGCTTGCATAAACATGAGGTCATGAACTAATGTACTTTGGGTGAAGGGAGACAAAGCCTGTCTCCCTTTGGTTCCAAGTGATCTTAGGTCCTTCCCACAGCAGTGACAATGAAGATATAAAAATGTAAAGCACACAAGCAGGATCAAAGCACCTATCTAAACATTACCTCCTATACATAAAACCAATGGCCTATTCATAACTGGAGCAGAACCAGATGGCCAAAGCTCATGTTTTCTCAGCCAGGGATGCTGATCCTTTTCAAATTGAAATCTGCAACTAGAGTTATAAATAGTAAATGCATGCATTTTGGTACCAGTTTTGTTCCATTGTTTCTAGTCTCTTTTGTTAACCAAAAGCAAGTTCTGCTTTGATGTAAGTCCAGAAGGGCTCCTTATGTTTTGGAATATGGCTCCTGAGTTGTTTTGTAAATACAGTTACAGCTGATTTTTCAAAATTTTATTTGCAAAGGCTTGTACCATTGGCCCCTTTCTGGTGTTAATATATTGCTCTTGTCTGAAAGAGACGGCATGAAATGCTTGAAATTGCACTATGCTTTTCACACAATCCCGTGGCTGTGTTGCTATAGCTAAGGCTCGTCAGTGACTCCATTATAAACTCCTGTTTGCAGAAGTTGTTTTCCTAAAACAATCTCTATGCCGTGTTTATATTATACAAACGTAGAATGACTAGAACTTTATTAGTGGGTGGTTAAATGTTTGCATAACGGAACATTTCTTTGAAATGTGATGAGTCCATCACAAAGGCTGCTGTCTTTTTGTACTTTGGAGGGGGAGGGGGGGAATCTATTGTAAATTTTAACTTCAGAACGCTGGTTACCACACAGCACTGAAAATCTATTAAGTACATATAATTATAAACAGTGATTTCCCTACACCCCCCCTGAATTTCCCCAACACCCCCCCCAGTTTTGTGAACTAGTTACATGCCAATTTAGTGACACCCCCCCAGTAAATTCAAACACCCCCCCTAATTTCAATTCCTGGGGAGGCCACTGATTGTAAAGCTACCCACCTTTTTAACATTGTGTGCTGCAGTGTAATATGCTGTGGAAAAGAGATGATCACAGTGGAGGTCAGCTCACGCCTATCAGAGACAGGAAGTGGTGTGGAGACCTGACACCCCCAGCAGGTGCTCCAGTAGTACCAGTTCTGGGAGTGGGGCCAGCCCCGTGATGCTCAGGAAAGTGCAGGGTGTTCAATTGCGGAGAATAGAAAGGGAGAGGCAGGGACTGGGCCAGGTGCCATCCAGCTCTTAGTGTCTCAAACGCTTCCTGGAGTGTCTCTTTAAAATAGTATTTCACATCAGGCCTCTGCCAAGCAGGAACAAGAAACCAGCAGCCATTAGGACAGGGCAGCTGCTTCTCCTGGGGTGCCCAGCCCGCGCTGTGCCAGGTGCAAGGCTGACTGTGGAGTCATGACACTACATCTTCCCCCTTCTCATTCCAGCTCCTCCTTAGGTGGTGCATGGAGGGAACAATTCTGGCCCTCCACCCCCAAGCACACTGCTCTTTACAAGGGGAACTCAAGAGCGGGCTGGGGAGAAGGACCCTGGGCCCTCTTCCACCAAGCATCAGAATCCAGGTTGGGACTCGCCTTGATGCGCCTACCTCTCCTGGAGTTGTTCAAGAACCGCTTGGGGTTGTCGGGTACCGTGCACCCACTTCTGTCCTCGGCTGCTACTCCGCAGCACCCATTGAAGTGAAGGAGCAGTGCATGAGGAAGTGGGGGCAGAACCAGGCTAGTCATTATACACCTGGACAAAGTAGCTTATTAAGTGTCTGAGCCCAGGTCTACACTAGGGGCGGGGGGTCGATGTAAGGTACGCAACTTCAGCTACGTGAATAACGTAGCTGAAATCGACGTACCTCGATCGACTTACCACACTGTGAGGACGCCGCAGGGTCGACTGCCACCGTTCCCCCGTCGACTCCGCTTCTTCCTCTCGCCGGGGGTGGATTGCCGGAGTCGACGGCAGAGCGATCGGGGATTGATTTATCGCATCTACACTAGACGTGAAAAATCGATCCCTGAAAGATCGATCGCTCCGGTGGGTAATGTAGACAAGCCCTAAAACAGCTTCGTGAGTCCTACAAGCTGCCGTCCCTAGGAAGCTTAAAATGTGGCCTTCTAGGTCAGTGAGTCTGAACTCTTTCATACCACGTCAGTCCTGGGCCTTCCTTCCACATAGCTGGGAAAGGCTGTGGTTGTGACCCACTGTAGATTGCAAACTCCAGGCCCAGAACTCCTGTTCTAGGTTGTTACCAAAGCCACACGGGCGTGGTGGACATGAAGTGTGATTAGTGGTGGCCCTTAGAATCTTGCCAGCTTCACCCAAGACAAATCAGCACAGTTACCTCCCTGCCTGCAGCATTCCCTTGCGCTCTGCCATGGTTACTATAGGACGTATCTGGACTACTTTAACATGTTTTTGGAAAGATCTGGCCTAGTTCAAACAGCAATTATTTTTGTGGCAGTTCTCGGGCCTGTGTTATGTAAGAGGTCAGATCACAATGGTACCTTCTGGCCTTTGAATCTATTAAAAAATACTGACGATATCCACTTGCAAATACTTGTATAGAGCCTGATTCTGGTACCCTTGCCAAGGCACTCTTGAAGCCATGGTGATGGGCACTGCATGAACCTAGGTAAATGTTGAATAGTACGTTCCTGACTGAAGTAGCCCCATGGAGTTCTGTGGTACTGTTTAAATGAGCAAAGATGGTGGAGTCAGCCCCTCAGTCATCTAAGACGGTTGCCAAGATATGACGGGCCACCACCCTATGTCCATAGAAAGACACATAAACTGGCTTCTTCAACTAAACTTTCTCACAGCCACAATACAAACAACACTGAAGAAAGGGAGACAGTGTAGGAGCTGCCTCACAGGAAGCAGGGAAGAATCTAGACCAAGTGTGGCCTATATATATATTGAGACTGTGACAATTTTTGTAGGGCCCTAAAATACTAGAAAGATGCTTACAGTATAAAGGTTAGCTATCTGATGGATAGATAGATACTATATATTCTGTTTCCCTGGACTTTTATGAGTTTAGTGTCCTTTAGGAGACACATTATTCAAAGTTTATTTAAAAAAAAAACCCAACTAATTTAATTGTAGGATATTGTCACAATAAGGGGACCAGAAAATTGTATTGCAGAACTCCCCTGCAGTTGTCACTGGGAAACCTCCTGTCTGCTGTGTGAACAGAGAGAAGATATTATATGTGAAACCATTGCCTTAATCCAAAGGCGTTGCGTCACTTTAAAGTTGAAGGAGAGTATTAGCTAATATATTTATATTTTAACTGCTGCGCTTAACAATGGAATGAAAGAAAAGTGTTAGCCGAGGTCAAGCATTGTTTGAATGTGTTGCAAATGGTTTCCCAGGGAAACCGCAAATCAGTACTCATAGCTTGCTGCAGCATCTCCAGAACAACACTAGATTCCAGCCATAGCCGAGTGTTTACTATTGTACTGGGCACCAAAAGCAATGCAGAGGCTAAAGACGAAGTGAGTGTACGTCTTAGGAGAACAATTTAACAGGATGAAGAAACATTCAGCGAGAGTGGCACCATTAGCATCTTACAGTGTTTCTGAATTAAATTCACCTATACCGGACGGTAAATGCTCTTTTACTGCATATCTACCCTTAGGGATGCAATTAGTTTACATGCTACTCTTGTTCTTTTCCAATTTATATATCTTATATTTTTTTAAAAGTAACTGAAGCCTTTAAATATTTCTGGCTCTTTATTTCATTTTTTATTTTAAAATGAGTGCAGTCAGAAATGTCTAGTTTTTCAATATGCAACTGGTATGGGAACAATTTTGGGTGGAGAAACTAATATTAAAATGAAGCAGAACTGAAAAAGTTGGTTTGCTTTTGTTTTCACTGTTAGAAAAGGTACAAAATTTAGCTCTGTGCTAGCTTCCCCAGTTGTCCGTAGTATTTATATAGCATGCTCGAGATTTAGCCCTGCGTTTTAAACATTGTAATGTGTGGTACTAACTTCCTATGCTTGCTGTCTCTTAACTTAAGATAGAAGAGACAGTAATAGTTCCTTTACGCTGGTCCCCTTCCCCTTATTTGTTAGAACAGTAGCGGATATGAACAACTGCATAATACACATATGCTACAGAATAGCAATTGCGGGGAAAATGTTTCCTATGTTATTGAACTGAAATGACAACCTAACGTAAAGTGCAGCAGGAATGCTCATTTTCATTCCCTGCTGAGTGCTAACTTCACGTCACTCTTATCTCTCAGCGTTACAGATGATCGCTATACGTTAGCTGGTGATATAGATAAAAAGCTTGGAACATACAATATATTTCTGGGTATAAATTAAAAAAAAGGTTTGAAAAAACCTTTACTATTGCTCAAGTTCATTTTATTTGAATATATGTCCATAGGAACCCCACGCTTTAAGTACTTTCTTTCAAGTTTACCATATTTGAATTGAAAACATCTCAAAGAGCAGAGGAGTTCTTTCAAAAGTTGCTTACTGAGGCAGCAATACATTTTAAATTTACTGTTTATGGTATGTTGTTGAGGATGCTTTTGCTGTCGTGTTGTAAGAGGCATTGTATCTCTGGTTTGATTGTTGTGGCTCTTGCTAGCAATGGAAATGTTATTACTTTGCATTGTATGTTAAATTCAGTACTTTGTTCATGATGAAAAGAAAATTATGGCACTTTTTCAAATACTGTATAGTGCTTATCAACAAAAGCATGATAGCAGTGTGACTTAAAGTTCCTGAATCTATAAGGACATGACTGGCTAAATTTCAGGTGGGACTAGTTTCCTATATGAGAGCAACTATTTTAGAAATCATCTATCGCACTTTGACTGTGGCATATGTGTGATATGTGACATTAATATTTACACAGTATGTTTGCAGCTGGTCTAGTTAAATCTGGTTTCTTTTCCGATAAAAGTCTTAAAGAAAATCAAAGGTGCAGCTAGAGCTGAGTTCTTATGTCGATCCTCTCTGTGGTCTTGAGGCACCTGATTTAAAGAAGTGCTAAATGTTCATTCATATATTCAACCCCTAGTAAGTGTTCTGCTTTAAAGAAATGGTGTTCAAATTATAATCATTTAGCTCAGTTAACTCACCATCACCACTGGTGAGCTGCTGTTATTAGTGGTGGTTGCTGTTATTTGAAATGTGGTAGCACGTAGGAGCACCAGTCATGGCCCAGGACCCCATTGTGCTAGGTGCTGTACAAACACAGAACAAAAAATGGTCCCTGCCCCAAAGAGCTAACAAACTAAGTATGTGACAAGGAGATGGTTCCCTAAAGGTTGCCACAGTCAAAACACTGTGAAGAATACCAGTTCCAGGGGCCAGTCTTCACTTTGTCCGGACTCTGGTCTGCAGCCCATGGGGGACAGGAATGTCTGGAGTCCACTGGAGGTTACACTGGCCCACTTCCACAGGGAAGAAGAAAACCCAGCTGTTTAAATAAGAATAAAAGGGTGTGGACTATGGGGAAGTGGCCGGATGGCAGAATTTATCATTTCAGACAGGTCAAGGATGGAAGCATTTGTCCTACCGATGAAACTACCAAGGGCAGAACAAAAATCAAAGCTCCTGCTAGCTCATATATTAAATGCAAATATGTGCAGCCAGATTCACAGGTCTGCAAAGATTCCAGCTGGCCTTTCCAAAGATTCCTCAAGGAGGTAGGCACCCGACTTCAAATGAATTAGTTTTGGGTGCCTGACTCCCTTAGGCTCCTCTGGAAAATCCCAGTCTCAGACTGGTCAGACCTCCTTTGACAAGTTATGACACCATCAGAAAAATTATTTAGTTATGACTTACCATGTATGAAGACTCAAAATTACCATTTCCAACAACAACATGGAATCAGCAGTGACCTGCCAAGAGATTTGCTTGTCTCTGTCCAATTCCTAGGGATAGGTGTTCATATAGCAAATAGCCACTGGCAGCAATTTTTGCAACTTTGCTGGGAGCCTCAGTAGAGGCCAAAGACTGAATTAGCAGGGAGGCTAAGCTGTTCTTGAGAGGTGATCTTTGGGTAGTGAGGCATGTGGATGAGGGAACAGATATACACGTACATTGTGGCCGATTGTGCGGTACCTCTTTTGTGGATAAACAGAGACTGGAGTGTCTGTAGTTTTCCATCCAGTACCTTTCTTGAGCAGTAACCAACCAGAGATCATAATCAAATCTAAACGATACCGCCAACCCCACAAATACCAACTTGTATTAGGTCCCTCCTTTCCCAAAAGTCTGAGGAAAGAGGCATTTCCCCCAAAGAAATGGCAGAGATTTTTCCTATCTGTATAAATCCCCCTGTGACAAGAGGGTCTGGTACCAATGGTGAAAAACTCTATTAGGGATCACCCTCTAAAAACAGCAGAGTTGTCTGAGACTGGTTTTTGGCCTGGGAATCCCCAGTGACAGAAGCCTCTTCAAAACCCTCCACGCACAGGATGAAATTAGAAGGGACAGTCTCACCGTTGGACAGTCTGAAATTTCACATGGACTTGTTCTGTGATGTGAAAGCCTTGGGCTGGAAGGGAGTTCCACATGACTCCTCTTAATGATGTTCCCCTCTACTGACCAGCATGGAGCGAAGCAAAGCAGCAACAAAGATGGAAAGAAAGGTGCTGGATATGGTCTAAGAGGACAGGAGTTGCAAGCCTGAATGCTCCCCTGTCTGTCTTTCCACCCCACCAAGTCCAGGGGATTCCCTTTGAAAGAGTAACATGTGGAAGAGACTCTACAGGAATTTAGGCTTGGGGCATAGTCAGCCAAAGGGGTGAACCAAGGAGCAGTTGCTCTATGTAGAATGCTATCTGGGAAAAGAAACTAAGGCAGCCTCAAATCTTTCTGAACTGTGGGTCCTCAGCAGCTCTGGAAACCTGCCCAAGGTGCCTCAAGTTGGGAATCCCAAACTAGTGGATGCTTTGGGAAACAGTGGCCTTAATCTCAGGCAATTTGTCATAGAGTTTGATGCTGGTTTGACCAGCACTAGGTCCTCACAGCAGCATTAGTATGCCATGGAGAGGCCAGGAGCATGCAGCTGTGGTGAACCGGTCATGCTGCCTGGGGTTGTGTGAAGAAACTTCTACTATGTGTCTCTCATGAGGGAATCTGCAGGGTTGGGATCTGAGAATTCCTGGGGAGCCAGCTAGAGCTGGTTACAAGGACGACCTTTCTGTTTCGGGACAAGCTTTCAAGGTTTTGAAATTTTTTGTTCCAATGTGGCATGAAAGCAAAGACTTCAAATGTTTTCATGAAGCAGTGTAAAAATGTCCATTCCTGGAGCAAAACCAGCAAGTTTTCAGTTCTGGTCTCACCTCAGAAACTTTCTCGCTGAAATCTATACATCTCCACAACACATTTCGGCTTCAACGCAACAGCATATTTCAGTGAAAATACATTTTTGTCGAAAATGTTCTGAGCGGCTCTAGAGCTACCCACTCCGTCTGCACAGCAGGTCATGTCTCCCCATGCGTCCGTGGGAAAGAAATAGTAGCAAAGTTTTGATGTTTTTCTGGCTGTCTCAGAATGCCACTTATGCATTTTACAGGGTGCTGGGAAATAATGGATTGGCCCTTCCATGCCTCAGGTCTCTGTCAAATGAGCATAAGAATAGTTCATTTATCCCACCCTTTGATTTGTCTATTTGTCACAAGTCAGGCAGAGATCCCTACTGGGACTTTAACACACGCTTACAGTTAAACCCGGGCTTAATCCTGTCATGAATTGGAACCCTAGATTGTGTGTGTGTGTGTGTGTGTGTGTGTGTGTGTGTAAATGTATACCGTGCTTAGCACAGTGGAGCCTCTGTGGGGTGTCTCTGTAATGCAAATACATATATAAAATTGTAAAGTTGTGCATTGTGTGTGTCTGTGCCTGTTAAAAGACATCTTTCGAGGCCTATGTATCTCCGTGAATTTATTACACTGGATAACAGTAGAGCCCGCCAATCATATAATTATTATTTGAAATATGAGTGGTTTCTCTCATAAGGTCCAAAAACTGTGCTTGATTTTCCTCTCACAGCAGTTTTATGCCAGTGTAAAACCATAGATTTCAGTGGAGCTACTTTTGATTTACTGCAATGAAAGTGAGATCAGAATCCAGCCCATAGACAGGGCTGTGTCTGTCTGGAGATAGCCCTATATAATAGCATTGATTGGATTCTTGGGCTTTTGAAAATTGTGTGTGTGTGGGATTTATAACCTTTTATTGTAGGAATAAAATGTATACATTTGTGAAGCTACAAGAGGCAATGCACAGTAAGTTCTATTCCAAAGATGGTTCATAATAAGAGATTTGCTTTTGACGTGTGTTGCCCAGCATTAGATCAGATGTTTTGTGTTTAGGTATCCCAACCGCCAATGCATCAACACCAGATGATGGGCCTGAGCCAAAGCCCATTGGAGTCAATGAGAATCTTTCCATTTACTTCAGTCAGTATAGGGTCAAGCCCAGTGAGATAGACACACTTTGGGCTGCCATGTTTGTGGCAAAAGATATCCCTTTTTTCATTAATTTAAAAACATATGTTAGCGAGAGATGAAATACAAGGACCCGATTCTGAAGCTCTTACTCGGGTAAACAGATGGTACATCTACACAGCAAAGAAAAACCCCTGGCGGGCCTATGACTGCCGACTCAGCTCAGGGAGCTCAGGCTGCGGGGCTTTCATGGCTGAGTAGATTTCTAGGCTAAGGCTGGAACTTCGGCTCTGGGACCTTCCCACCTCACGGAGTCCTAGAGCTCAGGTTCCAGCCAGAGCCTGGATGTTATCACAGCAAGCTCCGCAGCCTGAGTTGGCTGGCACGGGCCAGCCGCGGGTGTCGAGTTGCTGTGTAGACATACCTTCAGTGGCCTAGTTCCTTCCTTCCCACAGAAACTCGGGAGGAAATCACAGAATCATGGAATATTAGGGTTGGAAGAGACCTCAGGAGGTCATCTAGTCCAACCCCCTGCTCAAAGCAGGACCAATCCCCAACTAAATCATCCCTCACAAAGCCCATGTAAACTGACGTCAAAGGGTTTGGATCAGGCCCAGAATGCCCTAGGGGACAGGGTTAATTCCTACACACTCTAACTTCATGGATTCCCCAAACATCCCGGATCCTGTGTCTCCACGTTGACCTATGTGTAAGGGGACTGTTGGCCCCTTACAAAAACTCAGTGGGGGTGTTTTGGTTGGGTAGCTCCCAGCACCAAAAGGAAGGGGATGGGTCGATGGGAAATCAGGACCCTGGAACTGACAGTCCCCAGAAACAATGGGGAGAAGCCAACGCTCCAGGTCAGCCTGATTGACAAGGCGGGCATAATGAGGGAGTCAGGAGGCCGGGGGGGTCCCATCCTCCATGTGAGCTGGAATTGCCTGGAACAGAGTGGGGCCGAGCTAAGGAGAGAGCAGGGGCCCGAGCTGAGCGGGGGAACAGAGCTGCATCAGCCAGCGCCAGAGAGAACCAGAGAAGCAGCCCAGGGGGAGCAGGGTCAGTGTCTCTTTGAGCCTTACCCTGCAGCCAGCTTCCTTCCCAGACACAGATTCTTGACCCCAGGGAGAGCCCGCTCCCAAGAGGAGATCTGTACACACAGGTTCTCCTTTGCATGGAGAATACTTGGGGCAAAGGTGGAAACATTAGGGTCCTGGGTAGAACGATTTCAGCTGAAGCACTTTCACAACTAAATATGGAGTTTTGTCAAAAACAAATTTTTCATGGGAAAAATGTAGCTTTTGATGATTTTTTTTAATGGGGAAAATTCAAAATGTAATGTTCTGTTTTGAATTGACATTTTGGAATGTTGACATTTTTAAACAAAATGTTCCAACTGGATATGTCAAAAGTTTGTTTCAATTTTTCCAAATCAAAATGTTTCAGAACTTTTTGTTCCATGAACATTTTTGATATTTGTGTGTGTGCATGTGTGTCCTGTTTTGGGACAAAAACAAGTGTCGAAATATTGGAATTTCCTGGGGAATGGAAATTCCATTTTCCAAACAGTTCTAGTCCTGAGTATGGATCACATGATTCACTCTAATGCTTCTAAATCCAAAATTAGCTCAATCCTACAGTAATTGTATGGCCCAATCCAACTCCCATTTAAGTCAATACAAGCCTTTCCACTGAGCTGGGTCAAGACCAAATTCTGAATACTCTAAAATGTATCATTCTCCATCACTGAGAGAATTAAAAAAAAATATAGCCAATATATTTCAAAATGCAGCATTTCATTCTCCATCTGCCGACCCCACAGCAGAAATTATCTCATAAACATTATTCCAGGGGCTGTGCTGATGTTTTCATTGATGCTGGCGGATAGAGATTTTTATTTTTGGTGTCATACAAATTGAAGTTATTGCTGTTTAAAGAGAAACGGAGCTATTCATTTGAGTACTGTTCAAATCAGAGTGAGGAAGAATCTGTTTGGCTAAGTGGAGAAGGACAAAATTAGCAAGAGAAAGATAATATATTTTCAAGCTTCTAAAGGGGCTTTAAATAACAAGATAAAAGTACAAGTATGAACTAAATACCATGTGAGCTAAGAATAATGGAGCATGGACTTGAATAGTGATTTGGTTTTTTGCAAGCTCTGCCTCCTCTTGTCCCATTTTCAGTGAAGGGTCTGATCTAAAGCCTGCTGAAATCAGTGCCAAGAGTCCCATTGTGGTTTAGATCGGGCAAAAGATGAAGACCTCCACACTCACACAAGGGCTAATGTCTGACACATGCCCTTCAGAGTTCCATGTTTGCAAAGGGAACATGCACTTAGGACCAACGTGCCCTTAAGACCAGGTTTTTGTAACTCCTCCCATAGCACATGCATGTACACATTTGTAGGCAGAGTTACTGCAGTGGCACTCAGAGGTTGGGAAATTGAACGTGCAGTCAGTAGTGTGGAAACTACACATCCAAATGAGCCGTAGCTTCATCCAGTGGTTACAGCGAGGGATTGGGAGTTGGGATACCAGGATTCTAGTCAAGGGTTTGCCACTGACACATCGGGTGGCCTTGGGCAAATCGCTTAACATCTGTTTCTTAGTTTCCCTATCTGTAATGTGTGAATAATAATAGTTACCTATTTACCTACCTCCTATGGGGGCTGTGAGGATTAAAGTGATTTAAATGTATTAAGTATGTGCATTAAATGCTAAATATTATTAATAACGTGGTGCATATATTCATGCTTTGTGCAGACCTTTAGCTCCTTTCTTTCCCAATTTGGCCTTGCATGTAAAAATGTTATACCTTATGTTGCTGGTGTTTTAAAGGCTGCATGGAAGTTTTAAAAAGTTTACTTCAGTAGAGGATGCAGAGGATGGTGCAGTGATTAGGACCCTAGCCTGGGATTTGGGAAAATCTGGGTTCAGTTTCCTGCTCTGCGATAGACGTTCCATGTGACCTTGGGCAAGTCACTTAGCCTCTCTGTGCCTCAGCTCTCCATCTGTAAAATGGGGATAATTGATGTACTAGGCATCACAGAAACTTGGTAGAACAATTATATCAATGGGACATGGTAATTCCGGGGTACAACATATATAGAAATGACAGAGTAGGTTGCGCTGTTGGAGGAGTGGCACTATATGTGAAAGAAAGCATAGAGTCATATATAGTAAAAAGCATAATGAATCAAACTGTACCAGAGAATCTCTATGGATAGAAATTCCATGCTTGAATAATAAGAATATAGGAATAGACTACAGACCACCTGACCAGGATGGTTATGGTGACTGTGAAATGCTCAGGGTGATTAGAGAGGCTACAAAAACAGAAAACCCAATAATAATGGGGGATTCAACTATCCTCATATTGACTGGGAACATGTCACCTCAGAATGGAATACAGAGGAGAAAATTTCAAGACACCATTAATGACGGCTTCTTGGAGCAGCTTGTCCTGGAACCCACAAGGGGAGGGACAATTCTTGATTTAGTCTAAGTGGCACACAGGATTGGGTCCAAGAGGTGAATAGAGCTGAATCGCTTAGTAATAGCGACCATAATGTAATTAAATTTAACATCCATGCAGAGTGGAAATACCAAAGAAACCCATCACTGTAGCATTTAACTTCATAAAGGGGAACTCCACAAAAATGAGGGAGCTAGTTAAACAGAAATTAAAAGGAACAGTCACAAGAGCAAAATGCCTGCAAGCTGCATGGAAGCTTTTTAAAAACACCATGATAGAGGCTCAAATTACATTTATACCCCAAATAATAATTTTTAAAAAATCAGCAGGAGATCAAATAAATAAATCACCATGGCTGAACAACAGAGTAAAAGAGGCAGTTAGAGCCAAAAAGGCATCTTTTAAAAATTGGACATCAGATCCTCCTGAGGAAAATAGAAAGGAGAGTAAGTCCTGGCAAATCAAGCGCAAAAGTATAAATTAGGCAGGCCAAAAAAGAATTTGAAAAGCTACTAGCAAAAGACACAAAATTAATTTTAAGTACGTTAGCGGCAAGAACCCTGCCAATCAGTGTGACCACTGGACAATCGAGGTGCTAAAGGAGCATTCAAAGAAGACAAGGCCATTGTGGAGAAGCTAAATGAATTCTTTGCTTCGGTCTTTGCTGCAGAGTATGTGAGGGAGATTGTCATACCTGAGCTATTCTTTTTAGGTGACAGGTTTGAGAAACTCTCCCAGATTGAGGTGTCAGTAGAGGAGGTTTGGGGACAAATTGATAAATGAAACAGTAGTAAGTCACCAGGGCCAGATAGTATTCATCCAAGAGTTCTGAAGGAACTCTTACATGAACTGCAGAACTACAGGATAGCTCATGTAACGCTGATTTTTTTTAAAGACTCCAGATGTGATCCTGGCAATTACAGACTCGTAAGCCTAACTTCAGGACCAGGCAAATTGGTTGAAACTATAGTAAAGAACAGAATTATCAGACACATAGATGAACATATGTTGGGGAAGAATCATGGCTCACCAATCTACTAGAATTCTTTGAGGGTGTCAACAAGCATGTGGACAAGTGTGATCTGGTGGATATAATGTACTTGGACTTTCAGAAAGCCTTTGACAGGGTCCTTCACCAAAGGTTCTTAAGCAAAGTAAGCTGCCACGGGATAAGAGGGAAGGTCCTTCCATGGATCAGTAACTAGTTAAAAGATAGGAAACAAAGGGTAGGAATTAATGGTCAGTTTTCACAGTGGATAGAGGTAAATAGCTGGGTCCCCCAAGGATTTGTAGTGGGACAAGTCTGTCAAGACTGGGGGAGGTTGGCAAGGACCCCCTTTGTCATAGTAGACACTGGAACATACTGTACCGAACTGACCTGCAGATGTGTCACAAAGACATTTTTATATTTAGTGCTTCAATGGGTTTTGAAGCTGGAAGGGGAGCGGTACAGTGCCAAACAGATCAATACCTATTTGCACAGTAATACAGACTCTCTGTACTAACTTTGGGAGATTCCTCCCTGGGCTTCATTGACTGACAGTCGGGGGTGGGTGGGGGTGAAGCCATGACTCTGCCCACTCCGTCCTCACTTGTATCTGCTCCAGAGCTCCTACTTTCCCAATCCCTATGTCCAGGATCCTCAATGTGGGCATAGTCTATGTGGGTGTATCAGGGGCACAGAGGGGGGATTTATTCCCTCTTATTGTTGTAGCAGGGTACAAACTCTTAGATTTAATCTACAAACTCTTAGATTTAAGCACCTGGTGTAAGAGACCCATCCTGCAACTGTCACTCATGTGAGCAATCCAATGAATGACATACTCATGTGAGTAAGGGACACAATTGAACTGAGCAGCAAGTTTTGGATTTACTGCTGTTTTTGGAAATTCATGAATGGCAGAATCTGAAAGGAATCCACAGGAACCAATCAGCCAATTAAGATCATACATTAACCATTTGCTTACTTGAATAATCAAAGCAGAGCATGAAGTTATGCTCTTGCTAGCTCTATGCAGTCCCATGATATCACTTCCTGTTCTCCTGTGTATTATTTGTTAAACCCGCTTATGGATTTATGTATTGTCTTAAAATTACATTATAAGCTTTTTGGGGTGGGAGAGGTGTCATACTGCAAGAAATGCTGTCTTTCAGCATTTCTGCTGTTTGGGAGATTGGCCCCAATATCTATTACGATAAATTGTTAAAATAAATCACCAAATTCTGTCCAAAATACAGACTCATTCTAAACTGATGGTTCATCTAATGTAAGGTCATGGGCCAAATTCATCCCTGGTGTTACTGTGCTCTATTCTGATGAAGTCCAGTAAGGGTTTGGTACACAGTAAATGACAGATTATACAACGGCTGCCAGTAGTTTATGTAAAGTAATCATGTAAGAATGGATTTGCTAGGCAGAGTGTATGGACAATTACACTAACTCCATGTTCTCCTTTGAAAAACTGCTTTTTACTGAGTAAAACCAAAAGTCATTCAGAGGTGTGGAGGGTGAGCCGAACATGACAGAATACAGCTTTCTGCTTCACTGCTTGTCTCGATGAATCTTACATCCTGTCCATAACCAACAGCACTTGCAACAGAGAGACCATGTCTGGGGAGAGAAATCACGTGGATGTGGGAGGTAAAGCCTCAGAAAAGTCACTGAAACCAAGCACAAGAATCCTATTGCTTAGTTTAGAAATGGATCTGTCTCAGTGAGAGTGATAATTGACACGGTGGAATGTGAGGAGTGCTGATGGGAAGTGTGGGGGTTCCGAAGAGAGGAGCTGATAGAGGTATTCCGGTCAGGTGGATGGGGTAAAATGTAGCCTTCTGTGGGGGACGTAGAGTGTGGGGCACAGTGACCCAGTGTTACACAGATCTCAAATAAGAGTTAGCAACGTCATTCAGTTCCTTGAACAGAACGATCCTCAGAAAAAGCGGAAAGGTTTAATATTGCAATCTGAGGAATAAGTGAAAATCCATTCACTTAGGGTTGAAGAGCCACCACTGTCCTAGTGGATAAAGCACTGGGCTGGGATTCAAGAGAAGTAGGTTTGATGACCAGCCACAGGCTCCCGGTGTATCCCTGGGCAAGTCACTTAATCTTTCTGTGCCTCAGTTCCCCATCTGTAAAATGGGAGAAATACTTCACAGGAGTGTTGCGAGGGTAAATCTGTTCATGATTGTAGGCACTCAGATACTACAGTGATGGTAGCCTGGGAAGTACCTAGATAGATTGGGCTCGATGCAGACTATAGGGGTTACATAAGCTGCCCTGTGCCAACACCAGCCCAGGGGACCCCTCTTGAAGTCACAGTTCCTCCCAGGCTCCCTGTAGTGCTTTCTTGGGGTGTCTTACCCCTCTTGCCTCAGCAAGAGAGAGACTTGCTGGTGCTAAACTGGGTGACAGCTCTCAGACTGCTAACCACCCCAGACAAACTTCTCAGGACTCTGCCAGCCCTTACTTTGCCTTGCAGGTTAATACTTGGTGCACCCCTGTTCCCAGACTTCCTAGAAGTATCCCCTTGTAGAGTGCAGCCCCTGTCACTGGGCACGCTCAGTAATTTCCAAGTCTGCTGCTTCCAAAGAGACTGCATACATACCAGCTTGCTTGATTCAACTGGGAAGGCGTGTGCTACTTAATATCACAGCACTGAGATGACTTTATAGTAAAAGGAGAATAAGCTTATTAACAAAGAACAGAGATTCAAGTGAGTATTGAGTAAGAATAATGGAAACAATGATGGTTACAAATAACACAGAAGTATAACACGCTTCTAAGAGACTGATCATTACTTTTAAAACCTTTGTCTAAGATAAGTTTCTAACCTAAAGCAACCGCTCAGCATTAACAGCCCTCAGGGCTTGGATCGAACTTTCATGGATGCAAAAAGTGCTGTCCTTTTTGCTCCCTCAGTAATGGATAACCAAAAGGTTCTTCTCCTTCTTATAGGCCAGCAAACCTATGAAATTAATCCCCTTGAAGTGTACCCCTAGATAAGCTCCTTGTTTCCTGCTGCTTTGTGTTCCGGTGTGCTTTGACGCCAGGCTGCGTTCTCATCCTCCTGTTAACTTGTTTTTCCTGTTTACCTCAAATGCAAATGAACTTCCATCGTATTGGCTTATCCTGATCAATGTACATCAGAGATCTAGGCAGAGGGGTAAATCAGCATTCCTTTGTGTCTGGGAAAAACTTATCAACTCTGCCTGGTTACATAGTTTAAACATATTTTTAGTATGTACATTCAGCTTCTTGACTGGCAGTCATATGCACATCACACAATGCTCATGATGACCAATATGATATAAGCTTTCCTTTGATATCTTTTTAAATAGGCAAATACTATGACAGCAATGTGTTAAGTGTAGTGAGTTTATCAGGCTTGCTAGGAAATTGCCGTCCCATGACAGTGAACCCTTTGCCAGTTGGCTTTTAGGGGCTCTGAGGGTCATGCTCTCCTTTTGCTCTGAGGAGAGGGTAAGTTGTTTCACCCTTCTTTGTGGCACGGCTTACATCCCATGTTCACCTGGCCACCTCTGACAGCCTTGCATGGGAGGGCAGAACCATAATTTCACCCGGTTCTGCTCCCTGTTCACCCACTTCCTTGTCTAGGGTTGCATTGGGAAGGCTGGCCCTGCTCTTGCCACATCCAGGAGCTGCCAGGCAGAGATGGGTTCTTACTACTCTGGGCAGCCATGTGGCCAGACCCATCAGCTATCCTTCGGTAGCCACATGTGACAATTCCTAGAAAGAGAGAAGACTATATATCTCAGCGGCAAACACTGTTCTTGATATTCTGGTGCAAATCCAGAGGGACTCCATGGATTTCTTTACCCTGCCTGACAACGTGCAACTGCTCTGTGAAGAAAATAAAGAATAGTACCTTTGCAAGCTCTGTTTTTGGTTCTTCTAATGTAAGCCAGAGGTAACAAAGTGCATGTAGGCATCTGTGGTCTGCAAAACAATATGTGGGGTTTCTTTACATGGTACAGCAATCTGTGATTTCTTGTCCTTGCTGCTAATAAAATAGTAGGCTTAAATAAATTAGCTGGAATATATCTGCTCACCTTCACTGTCAAAATATATCCCTGAAATATATTTAGATTCAGTAGCCTAAAATGGCATAGTCCAAAGCTTTCTAGTTCTAACAATAAACTATTGATTAACTGTTGTGCTTCGTGATCGCTCTCAAAGATCAGGGAAGAATATTGCACTAAAACAAGTAGTGTCTTCAAATTAAATATGGTCTCTTAATTGGCAATTTCAGTCTCAACTGCTCGAGGTTCTCAACACATGCAAAAAGATTGATGCCACACTGTTATACAGCATATAAATAACTAGGAGCTGTTTGTGTGTGTATAAGAAAAATACGCTTTCTGCAGTTTTAGTTGCAAATACTCCACTAAGCTCCTGCTGAGGCTAATCCTGATGCTTTATCCAGCACGAGATCTGGATTTATGGATTGGGATGCGACCTGTCTCTCTTAATTGTGTGCAATCTCTTTGGGATACATATTTCGATATTATCCTCATTTTATCATTGATAAGTAAAGGCCAAGGGCTACATTTTCAAAAGTGTCTGGTGATTTGGGGTGAGCTATCTTAAAGGCTGATTTTCAGAGGGTGGGTGTTCAGCACCTTCTGAAAATAAGGCTCTTTTAAGGTGCCTCAATGCAGAACCCCCAAAATAACTAGTGACTTTTAGAAAATTTAGGCCTAAAAGTATTGATCACTTTAATCCCTTAGATTTCAGACTGTGGATGTTGCAAGTACCGTTCATCTATTGTAGAGTAAGGCATTGTGCTGTGTTGTATGAAGGAAATGTTCCAGATCAGTCAGAATACTTAGCATGTATGTTGTGCTTTTCATCATCGAAGAGCTTTACAAACTTTTCCTAACCCTTATGGGGTAGATAATATTATCCCCCTTTACTAGGCAGGGAAATATGAGGCTTGGAGAGATGATGTGAGTTGGCCAAGACCACAGAGAGACTGGCTGTAAAGTCAAGATTACAATGTTGATAAATTGTAGAGTCAATTGCTTGACCACACTTTGGTTCATTATGAAATATATTCAGGAGACCAAATAACCAATATCGGTCTGGTTTACTGCTATAAGCCAATGGTAATACAGAACAGGATAAAGATTCAATACCACATGAGTCTCTGGGAAGCTGTGTCATGCGGTGTTGTTACATTCACCTTACACAGAAGGTGTGCTCCCATAATTACGCATTTCAGCTAGGAGTATTTATAGGATGATTTTACCAGTTACAAAACTCATAAGAATGGCCATATTGGGTCAGACCAATGGTCCATCTAGCCCAGTATCCTGTCTTCCGACAGTGGCTAGTGCCAGGTGCTTCAGAGGGAATGAACACAATAGGCAGTCATCGAGTGATCCATCCATTGTTGTCCACTCCCAGCTTCTGGCAAACAGAGGCTAGGGACACTCAGAGCATGGGGTTGCATCTCTACCCACCTGGCTGGGGTCTCAGGTGTAGCCCTTGTGTTGAACTTCTGCACTGGGGTGAATTTCTCCCTGAGAGAACACTGGTATCCAAACTCGGAGAAAGAGAAGGCTGGCTGATAACAACTTTGAGGCAGATCATCCTCAAAGGTTTAGCTGATGGTTCTGACTACTGTCTACCGAATACAGAGTAACTGAATTGACAGGATCTGGATTATGAAAGTTGCATCTGCTGGAGAGACTGTTCTTCTGTATAATGACAAGACCATACCTACAAAACATAATGATTAGCCCTGCTTGTATCTTCCACTATGTTGTACGTGGTGCTTGCAGAGCAAACGTGACTTCAGATTTGCAAACGGGAAAGAACATACAACACCCATCCCACCTTCCCAGAGATGGATGTAACTTGTTTCATGGGCTCTGTCAGATACGTTCCTCTGTGTCTATATGCCCTGGTGCCATTGTTTGGCATGGAATTACCTGTGCACACAAAAAGCCTGAGTGATGCTTGCTGGTTATGTAAAGAAGGAATAATCATTCTATTAGTCTGCTATATCATTGCATAGCTGGCATCTTACAAGCAGGTTTTGTATCCAGTTACATTGGAAAACAGATTTGATTGGCATGCCAAGGCCACTAGCGTCATGGCAAAGACAGCAGTTGCCAGTGTGAGTGTATATAACACCACAGGCTTGGGTGAGGAAGTTACCTATTGAAAATCCAGCTGCTAGGGGAGGGGATAGGCAGCCACAATTAACTTCCAAATCCATGTCTTACATTTATTCCCCTGTTCCATGTTATCTTAACTTAACTTCAGATACCTCCTCTATTAGCTCCTTGAGTATTCTAGGATGGATTTCATCAGGTCCTGGTGACTTGCAGGCATCTAATTTATCTAAGTGATTTTTAACTTGTAAATAAAAAAAGAACAAGTTAAAAATCACTTAGATAAGTTAGATGCCTGCAAGTCACCAGGACCTGATGAAATGCATCCTAGAATACTCAAGGAGCTAATAGAGGAGGTATCTGAGCTTCTAGCTATTATCTTTGGTAAATCATGGGAGACAGGAGAGATTCCAGAAGACTGGAAAAGGGCAAATATAGTGCCCATCTATAAAAAGGGAAATAAAAACAACCCAGGAAACTACAGACCAGTTAGTTTAACTTCTGTGCCGGGGAAAATAATGGAGCAAGTAATTAAGGAAATCATCTGCAAACACTTGGATGGTGGTAAGGTGATAGGGAATAACCAGCATGGATTTGTAAAGAACAAATCATGTCAAACCAATCTGATAGCTTTCTTTGATAGGATAACGAGTCTTGTGGATAAGGGAGAAGCGGTGGATGTGGTATACCTAGACTTTAGTAAGGCATTTGATACGGTCTCGCATGATATTCTTATCAATAAACTAGGGAAATACAACTTAGATGGGGCTACTATAAGGTGGGTGCACAACTGGCTGGATAACCGTACTCAGAGAGTAGTTATTAATGGTTCCCAATCCTGCTGGAAAGGTATAACGAGTGGGGTTCCGCAAGGGTCTGTTCTGGGACCGGCTCTGTTCAATATCTTCATCGACGACTTGGATATTGGCATAGAAAGTACGCTTATTAAGTTTGCAGATGATACCAAACTGGGAGGGATTGCAACTGCTTTGGAGGATAGGGTCATAATTCAAAATGATCTGGACAAATTGGAGAAATGGTAAGAGGTAAACAGGATGAAGTTTAATAAGGACAAATGCAAAGTGCTCCACTTAGGTAGGAACAATCAGTTTCACACATACAGAATGGGAGGAGACTGCCTAGGAAGGAGTACGGCAGAAAGGGATCTAGGGGTTATAGTGGACCACAAGCTAAATATGAGTCAACAGTGTGATGCTGTTGCAAAAAAAGCAAACTTGATTCTGGGCTGCATTAACAGGTGTGTTGTGAGCAAGACACGAGAAGTCATTCTTCCGCTCTACTCTGCATTGGTTAGGCTTCAACTGGAGTATTGTGTCCAGTTCTGGGCACCGCATTTCAAGAAAGATGTGGAGAAATTGGAGAGGGTCCAGAGAAGAGCAACAAGAATGATTAAGGGTCTAGAGAACATGACCTATGAAGGAAGGCTGAAGGAATTGGGTTTGTTTAGTTTGGAAAAGAGAAGACTGAGGGGGGACATGATAGCGGTCTTCAGGTATCTAAAAGGGTGTCATGAGGAGGGAGAAAACTTGTTCATCTTAGCCTCCGAGGATAGAACAAGAAGCAATGGGCTTAAACTGCAGCAAGGGAGGTTTAGGTTGGACATTAGGAAAAAGTTCCTAACTGTCAGGGTGGTTAAACACTGGAATAAACTGCCCAGGGAGGTTGTGGAATCTCCATCTCTGGAGATATTTAAGAGTGGGTTAGATAAATGTCTATCAGGGATGGTCTAGACAGTATTTGGTCCTGCCATGAGGGCAGGGGGCTGGACTCGATGTCCTCTCAAGGTCCCTTCCAGCCGTAGAATCTATGAATCTTGACTGAGTGACTGCTGTGCTGCTTGTGAGCTGACAGGTTAAATAAGCCCCCAGCCTAAAATAAATCTGTGACTCTGTGCAAGACATTCATCACAGGGAAGAGAAGAGCCAGGCTTGGTTGGCCAGGTTCAGACCATCGTGCTGATGTGTCCATTCTCCTTTGTCATCTGCTGGTTCTTCATTCACTCCTGCATGCGCTCGCTCATAGAGCATGGTGTCTTCCTCAGCAGCAAAATGTATATCAACCTAACATCTGGTTGATTCCAGCCACGTATTTCTGGGTTCTGGGTCCTACCTGCCACCTTCCACCTCTTCTCCAGCCTCCTAGGGATAGGCACCTATTCCGCCTTGCTGTTGTTTCCATCCAGCAGAAGGAGAAAAGACAAGTTCTCTGAGGACCCAAGGCTCCGATGTGGCTTGCCAGAAAGCATTTCAGTGCCCTAACTAGGTCTGAAGTCATAAAATCAGACTCCTTCCAGTGATAGAACAGTTGTCCTGGTTTCAGACGGTTATCACTGGCTTTTGTTTCATTCTGTGCAACCATCAGGGACCTCAAGTACCAATGGTGGGACACTCAGCAGGATGTAACAAAGAGGAAACTTTCCTCTTGTAAGGCTGTCCTTGGTGACACCAGGGGAGGATCATTCCAAAAAAATCCCTTCCCATGCCACGAGGAAATGGTGTCCTTCACTCTTGCTTGTTTCAGTGTCAGAGGTCAGGAAGGGCCCGCGTGAGTACAAATGCCTCTTTGACTGTTCCGACCAAATGGATGGCGCATGGTAGCTAAAAATGTATTCCAATTTAGGACTCTAATTCCTTCAGGAAAACAGTTAATCATCGTAAGGAGCTTCTGTGTATGCAGGGGAAAGTTAAGTATTCATTTTTGGCCAGCGGGGGCTTTGATTATTGCGGTGTGCACCCCTCCACAATGAGTCATTTGTATGCATTTCATTGTCAAGATGTTTGAAATCCCACAAACACCTTTTCCTCAAGGGAGCTTACAGTCAAACTTATGCAAACTCTTTCTTCTCAGGTGTCTCCCGATCATCTGTCACCCGATGCAAGCCAGGAGCCAATTGCCCCAGCACCCGCAGTGGCATCAGGAGGCAGCTCTCCCCTTTATCTGTTGCTGAAGATTCTGCTGCTCCCATTCTTGAGCTGCAGAGTCGAAGCCCCTCTGGAATTTGCCGGCACAGCAGAGTCGAGAGGCAGATCAGATCAGGTAGGCACAATAGCCGCACATTTGGCACGGCGGGATGCCAGCAAAAGGCCGCTTTCGTCTGTCTTGGAAGGATGCCGTGGTTGGTGCAAAGTCAGGAAGCATTAACATGGTTTCCTGTGCCACGAGCCACATGAAAGCCATTCCTTTGTCTGTTGCAAATTGAGGTTTGGAGGGATTGAAGAGTGGAGGGGAAAAAGAGGCATGGTCCCTAATAGGAATATATGCTTTAGTATCTGGGAAGTTGGATGTATAAACCCAATAGTCATGGAAGACCTTTAAAGGATGATAAATAATAACACACAGTTTTACAAAGTGGTTGTGTTTCCTCAGCTTCAGCCAGGCCAGAGCCCAGGGACCCTTAAAAGCCAGCTCTATTCCTTCTCACAGCCACTGGCCCTCTCTCCTCAGACCATAGATGTTCTGAAGAGGAGGAAGAGCAAGAGGTGGAACGATATCTAGGCAAGACCATCAACCCCAGCTCAGATCACCAGTCAACTGCTGAGGGAGACATTAGGGCTTACAGTTACCGCGGGATGTAGCCTCCCCCTTTACTGCAGCAGTGTAGCCCAAGTGAACCTGTAGGTATGGTGCTGCCTCTGGTTTCTTCATCAGCAGATCAACCTGGGCACTGGTGGCTCCTTCATCCATCTGGGTGGGATGGACACAACTATGACGTATTGGCCTGAGGCAGAGTTTTCAAGTCTGCTAAATTCTTCTAGCAGGAGAGCAGTTGGGACTAAAATAGCATAATTGCCCAAGCTCCTTGGGAAAACTCTGGAGTCAAAGTGTCAAGAGGAGGAGGAGGCAGAGGCTGAATCTCCCAAACACATTGAGAATGTGGGAGATGAGTCTCCTCTTCTGTCTCTCCATTGCCCAAACTCTGAGAAGAGGCAGCCATTTCTAGTGTCTCAATCTGCTGGGTAAACTGAGGGAGCTAGTAATCCTGTAGAAAGAAAGTATATGATGGCAAAAAGGGAATTCAGTAGAGTTGCAGAGAGAACTGCTGGGTATCCTGGAAAAATATCTGAGATACCCCGAATAGGACGCAAGAATGATCATACCCAAGATACTAGAGACCTGATTCTGATCTCACTTATATTGGTGATTGGGAGTGACTTCATTCAAGCCAACACCTGTGAAAAACCAAAATCAGAATCAATCCTGAGTTGGGCTTGTCTTCACTACCCGCCGGATCGGCGGGTAGAAATCGATCTATCGGGGATCGATTTTTTGCATCTCGTTTAGACACGATTAATCGATCCCCGAAAGCGCTCCCTGTCGGCTCCGGAAATCCACCTCATCGAAAGGCGGAAGCGGAGTCGACGTGGGAGCGGCAGTGATCGACTCGCCGCTGTCCTCACGGACAGGTAAATCGATTACGATACGCCGACTTCAGCTACATTATTCACGTAGCTGAAGCTGCGTATCGTAGATCGACACTCCCCCCGCCCCCCAGTGTAGCCCTGGGCTAAGGAAGGACCTTGTTCCCTCTGAGGAGTGGTAGTGCCCTGACCTGATTCTCCCTGAACTTGGCACCCTATCACTTTCGACTGCATCCCCTTTCAGTTCTGGGCCTCCCTTTCTAAGGAATAAGATCTCAGCAAGGTTGTCTTGGGAAAGCTAGACAGGGACAGTATAGATCCACATGAGGAGTAGTCAAAAAGAAAACATAGTGACCTAAACTTCAGGTAAAGCTGTCCTCTCTTTACAAGATGGATGGAAGACACTGATGCATTTAGAAGAGCAGCCTGTGTGTTATGCTGTTTCATGTACTATTCCTTTGCAAGACCCCTTTTGTTACCATACTGCCATTCAGGCATCGTAAGCAAAGACTATGTTAGCAATAGCGAAAAGTTAGACACAGAATGTATGGGTTTTTCTGGTCATTAGCTGCCTTCTAATACCGTGTTCCTCTGGCCACAATGTCTTATCAGTTCTGTCCCTTTCCCTCTGTGCTTCTTGGCTCCCTGAATTTGTTTCCGTGCCCATGACCGGTGATGTTTCTTGCTATGTTGCTGATTGGATTAATTACAGACACAGAGGAGCTCTGCCATCTTGGTGGTTGTGAAAAGTTATTTACTGGGTGCTTGTTTATTTGTGTTTGTTTATTTTGTGGTCGCTCACCCTTCAGCATCTGCGCATTGGTTCTGCTTCCCTGCCCAGGCCTGGCTCCAGCCTGATGACCAGTAGAAATGGAATCTTTGGAAATATCCTACCCATTTAGTATGGATTTATTTATGCCCATTATACCTGTAGGCCACCCACTTGGAATCCAGGCCCCAGGCTCGTTATTCAGAATTGTTATTGTTTTTTTTATCTTTGCTGGTGGATGAGACTTTTGAAGTGCTTAAGTGATTTAGGAGCAGAAATCCCATGGATTTTTGAAGGAACTTATGCTACTTAGGCTATTCCACCATATAAGATTAATCAGACTGGAGGCTCATGTACCTTTTTGAACCAAGCAAGAACTCACAAGGAGTGTATGTTTCAGTTATTTTCATTAACGTCCACATCTGGAACTGCAAAATCCAAACCAAATGCTGATGAGAGCTTCGTGCACAGTTATAGTAATTACATAGTTGTTTGGTAATTGGAAAATGTAGGGACCTTGCAAAGGTATTTTAGCCTTCTGTTATTCTGTGATTACTGTAACTATTAGATCAATGAGAGTTAATTGCTTGGTAGTTCTGCGTTGCAGGTAACCCCACCTGTGGATATACATAACATGTTCTGTGCAAGCATTTCTGGTTTACAAACAAACTATAATTTACCTTTCAGTAGTAGCGGTCAGTCATTATTAGTATGACTAAAATATCATGCTCTGGCTCCTGCCCCACATCAGTTAAAGAGAATGTTAAACTGACTGCATTTTGTAAAAACTATCTTTTCAAAGCACTCTCTGAATAAAAATGTGCTTTCTGAATCAAGACCTTTGAATCGTAAAGGCTTGTTCCTAGTTTCAGATCTATGGGCTCACATAGCAAACATGCACAGTTTTTGGCTTTGTAACATAGTTGGCCTTAAGAGAGGAGGGATACAGCTGTATGCTACACACTTGACTGACAAAAGAAGGACCCAAAACAGTGGCAACAGCTGGTACCTTGTGCCACTGTAATTTGGTTGTACTTTGTTCCCATCACCTTGAAATTGTGGTTGTTTTATTACTGAAGTACTTCTTTACAGCATTCCAAGTGCTTGGCTGGGGGGCATTGTGTTTGGTCCAGGGGGTTGAGGTGCTAAACCGATACTATAGCAGGAATTTTGAATTTCTTGAAATGGATCCATTTTGCCTGTAACTCTCCTCTTTTTTTCAGGAGAAGAAGGGACGCAGACCCATACTGAGAACAACAGTCAAGAAAATCAAGCACAGACCCGGTGTCAGTCTTGCACGTCTACATTTCTTAAGGTTGTCTGGGGATTTCTAATAATCTTATCAGTCTCCTCCTCTTGGGTTGGAACCACACAGATTGTGAAAATCACATATAAGAACTTTGACTATCCATTTTTCATGACTTGGTTTTCAACAAACTGGAACATTATGTTTTTCCCCGTTTATTATTCTGGGCACCTGGCAACTGCGCAGGAAAAGCAGTCTCCAATCAAAAAATTCAGGTAGGTTTTATTGTGACACTGTCGCTTTAAGCATCTCCATAACTGTTGACTCAAATGACAGCTGTTTTCTTAGACTCTAGCTATATAGTTTGCTTTTTGGTGTGATGGGGCAGAATAAAGATCACACTTTATTTTAAGGTCCCAGTCATATATAGTTTATTAGAAGTTAATAGGTTATTTACATATGCTTGAATAAATGGTTAATTTTTATAGATTGCTATTGAGTTCAACAAGTCAATTGGTTGCTTATAACCATGGATTATAACCATGGATTATACCTTGTATTGATGTGCATATAGCCATCTATAACAGATACTATTTGCGTCTGTAACATACAACCTTAGTATAACGTCTGACCAGAATAAGTCAGAGCTGAGCAAGATGAAGCGCAAAGCTGGGGAGATGGAAGATTGTGGCTTGTTTTAAGGGCCCCTGTAGGGGAATAATGGTATGAAAACTATTTCCCCACGCCCCTGTGTAGGCTATCCACATATCAGGCCACAGTCTGCCTTGAGGGGAGTAGGGAGATGGCCTTCATCCCCTTTCCATAAAGGCTGCTTCCCCCCATGCTGGGAGAACCAGGGAAGGAATTGTGAGCTATAGAGACATAGTTCCCTCCCTAGTCTGCGCTTTGCACAAAGCAGCTATACGTTTCCCCTTGCCATGGGCTGAGAGCAAACTCAATCTAGCCCAAGGTGAAGAAATGCTGGGAGCATAATTGCAGTTATGATTTTAGGTTATATGGGCAGTGACATACACGCCTAGGGTTGCCACCCGTCCGGTTTTCACCCAGTCTGGGTTTCGGCTTGTCTGTCCGGGTGCCACTTGACAAGCCCTGATGTCCCCCTTTTTTTCTTTTTAATATGGGAGGGAAGAGGTGGAGAAGGGAATGGGGGCTTGGGAGAAGAGATGGAGAAGGGGGTGGAGTTTCAGGGGAAGAGACGGGGTTTTGGGGGAAGAGGCGGAGAAGGAGCAGGGTCTCGAGGGAAGAGGCAGAGTGGGTGGGGCCTGGGTAGAAGAGGCAGAGCAGGGGCGGGGTCTTGAAGGAAGAGGTGGAGCAGGGGTGGAGTCTTGGGGGGAAGTAGCAGAGCAGGGGGTGAGGCCTCAGGAGTCCAGTTACCAGCCATTAGAAAGGTACAACCCTATACACATCCCTGTTCCTCTCCAGTAGCCAGCTTACAGTTGCTCCAGGGACTGCAACCGAATTCAGCTCACAAGAGGTAAAACATCCTGCTAAAGCAATCATAGGGCGATTTTAAACAAGGGCCAGATTCGGATACTCTTACTCTTGTTTGGTAACACCTTGCTCTGCAAGCAACCCCACTGGTTTCAACAGTGTCTGTGAAGTAAGGTATTAGTCAATATATGGGTATCAGATTCTGGTCTGGACTCCTTCCTGAGGGTGGAATGATACTTCCACTGAGAACGCTAGGAATTTTAACAGCATCACGATTGGGGCCTGCGGGCCAATTCCCTCACTCTGATGCTCTTTTAGGGATCCCAGGTCTGAAGTGGGACTTCAATTATTATTTACATCATATCTGTCCATCTAAAATTGGATAGTTGCCCTTAATTAATTGCTGCTTCAAAGAGCACAGTGGTTTGTGCAAGAACGATCCCTTCATCCTGGTTCTTCCTAAACTGCGATGGTTTGTGAGAACATCAACCACTGTCCGCTTTGCTTCTGCGCGTGAGGCTAGGAAGGAGAACGCAGCCCAATACTAGTAAATATAGAGCAAATGAATGAACAGCAGGGTGAATGCAGTGCTATTATCTGTGTGAACAAATCATTTCTGTGTGTAAATCAGTTAATCGTCTGATTATACATCCACCACAACAAAATTCTGAGAATAACCCTTTGTGCAGCCTGAAAATATCTGTATTATTGAGAAAGCTCCCCTCCCCTCTACCTGTTCTGTACTCACTAAAACATTTATGCCCTGTAGTATGCCCCTGGACGCTGTGAAACAGCGTTTTACAATTTTATTTGAATTCATGAGCTCTCTGGGCCTGATCTGAAGCCCATTGAAGTCAATGGGTCATGCCCTGAAAAGGAAGATTCTGCTTTGGTTGATGTGGACTGGAAGTATAATACTATCAGCTGAATGTAGACTGGAGGGGCCTGATCCTGGAAGCTGAGGAGCATCTCCTGATGAGTATCCCAAGAGTAGAGAGTGCTCAGCGCCTTGAGGGATCCATCGCCCCTGGGCCATATGTCTGTGGGGTTTCAATATGTTTTTATCCAAATTACAGGGCTTTTATTGTCCGATCCTCCCCACTCCCACAATGGCCTCCAGGGATCTCCCTCACATACACTACCTAAATGTAACTAGGAAATTCTGAGAGCTTTGACCCACACTCACAAAAAGCCCACGGATTTAAAAAAAACAACAACCCAAACCTTTAGAGTCTAGTTGTCAAAGTTGGATGGATGGATGTGCGCACATATGGGAATTTTATGCACACAAATACCAGATGAGCAAATGCAAATCAAGTACGTGAGCGTGCACAAATGGCAAGTTAGGTGCCAGGGCTAACGTGTCTGAGTGTTTGCTAGTAACAAATCAGAATTTGCCAACAGATATTATACAGCTCCCAGAGTATTTCCAATTCTAGGTATATGGTGAAATTGTGATATTTCAGGCTCCAGTGTGTGTGTGTGTGTGTGTGTGGGCGGGGACTGTTGGCAAATGATGACTTTGCAGTAGTGGCCAGTGTATCTGATTTGCACAGGCACATCAGGGAATTAGGTATTATTATTAGGTTTGGGTTCACCTAATGTATGAACCCAAATATCTATGCAATTGGGAATGTCCAGGTGTGAAAAATCATCCCATAATACTATCCAGACCTCTCCTTGTCTCTTGAGGATTTTTGTTTTTCTGATTATTACCATCCTAAAACATCATTTATTGTTTTTTAAATGTATTTATAGTTATTACTTCTGTGCTCTAAGCATTATCCCCGTTAACGAGTTCCCACTTTCATTTTCTACCATTTATTATTTCCTTTGCTAGCTTTATTTTTGTGAAATAGATAATTTGTTTCAATCAAATCTGGTCCATGCTTATCCCTCGGCTAGTAGTGTGTGTGCGTGGTGTTGTTTTTTATTTCTGTAGGACAGAGTGATTCACTGGTGGCTTAAAGAGGCATGAAATTTTGTCCAATAGGTTCCGCAACAGACCATAACAAATTATGCCTATAACATCTCCACTATGGCAGTAATAATGTCATCTACTTTCGAAATATCACCCCAGCCTATCAAAGCCAAACAGAGCCTTTGTTGCTTCTTTTGCATTTTAAAAAAAAAGTCCTGTTTGGGCTTGCTGGATTATGAAGGTTAAAGTCTTTGAAACTGTTTTGAAACACTCACTGCTTCCCCTTGAGATTCCGTTTTTTAGTCTCAAAAGTGACTCACTGTTGCAACCTGTCCCCTGAATTTCAATTTGCCATTTTAGCCTTCTCAAGGTAGAGTATTTTAACACAACTCCTGCCATTTTCCTACTGGTCGTAGATTAAGCGTAAGCACCTGCCAGAGAGCCTGAAATGTGAGGGAAGCATGAAGCCCGAACTCTTTACGAAGGGCGAGTAATGAAATGTTGTGGCGTTCACAGGGAAAGTGGTCCCCATTAAAAAGTCAGCCTTTGCCAATAGTCTACTCACAGTGGTATCTGCAGTTGTTCCCTGGAAATAGCTGGATGGCATCTCACATACCACTGAGTAAGGGCTGGTACCAAATGCTGGTTCCCTAATGGTGGGCACTGTAGTTCCCTCAAGCAATCAATCCAGAATATCTACTGCACCTAGGAGTCCAGGGAAAGCCAGCGGGTGCTGAGTAGCATCGAGGCCCTGATTACAAACATTGTTTATGGCTGCGGGTGCCAGCAAGAGATGACTTCACTGGGAAGTATGGAATTTCTAGTGACAAGAACAGTGGAGGATAATGAGACACAGGCATCAGTCCAAGCAGAAGCAGAGCTCCAAGTAAATGTGGTTTGGCACACTCGCCCTCTGCATCCGCTCAGCCTGCACTCCCCACAGCAGCTCAGCCAGATTTCTCCAGCCCCCTTGGGAATGACACTGCTAAATACAAATCCTTACTTCAGAGGACATTTAAGAGGCGGGACCAGATTCAGCCCTGGGGTGCCTGGTTCAGCCCCCAACGTGGCCGGGGCTGGCCCAAGGGAAGGCAGAACCAAGCCAGCCAAGAGAGGTACGAATTCAGTGCTTCTCCTGGGCAACTTCTGCTGGAAGGGCTATTATGGAGCTGCCCTCCCTATGTGGAACCCGCTGGGGTGAATCCGGCCTGAAGGCTGCACACCAAATGACCGTTCCCCTTTCTCTGTGCTCCAATTCTTGGGCAAACAAATGTAGCCTGCAGTCAGTGATTTTTGTGATTCAGGAGGCATCACTCTTCCCTCAATGTCAATGCCCTAGAATCAGTGGCGGATTAGCCACTGGCCCAGCGAGGCCCATGCCTAGGGGCCCCAGCCAATTGGGGCGCCCCCATGCCCCGACCTGCTCCACCTGCCCAGTGCTCCTGCTGACCCCATTTCCCCAACAGGAGCACTGGGGGGCGGGGGGACTGCAGGAGGAAGGGGTGGGGAGGGGCCCCCGCTTACTCTGGGCCAGGGCCCCACAAACCCCTAATCCACCTCTGCCTAGACTGGTATTCGAGGGCATTGTGCTACTGGAGTGCCCTCTTTCGGCTAAGACATAAAAGCGAGGTAGTGGCAACTTGTGGCCATTAAATATCTCGTGGTCCTTTTTTGCAAGAGTAACATAACTGATGCCCTGGCCAAATTTTAATCCACGTGATTATATTTACATTCTACCTATCTGCATTACCTCCTGGCCGTGTCCACTGGATTTGGTATTCGCTTCCGTGGTGGCGTGCTGCCGTGTGCCGTTAAAAACAGCCGCTGCATTGCACTCCAGAGGTTGGCGCACGTCAGTGGTGAGTGAAGTGGCTGTCCGGAAGATATAGGGAGAGGATGGAGTCATATAGGGTGCATTCTGTTTTACAGGCTCCAAGGGCAAGGTCTAGAAAATTGCCTGAGGGGCAATCGCTCTAGAGAACGTGGTACGCTGCGCAAAGCTGAGGCTGAGACCCGTGTGCACAATAGAAAAAGCGAAGTTTGCCAGAGGGCAGGTTTTTAAAGAGACCGCTCTTGCCTTTGGAGATGAGCTGTTTGCTTTACTACACTTTGGATTCCAGTTTTCCTCTATGCCTTGTCTGTTTGGGGAAGGCTCTGGGGCATTCGGAGAGGGGGCAGCCTGCAGGGCCCTCTCTCCTCCCCCCATCCACCAGACATGGACTTTGAGGAGGGGGCAGGTTCTGGGGCCTTCTCTTTGTGCCCCCCCTCTCCTAGGCAGGAATAGCCTTTGGGCCCACAGAGTGAGGTAGCCAGATTGCAGAGCCCCCTTCTAGAGTACTGTTGATGGCAGATCACCATCTTGTGTGGCACTAGCTCCTGTTATGTAGCAGTGAGTGATCCGATCTCTCTCCAGCTCCCAGTGCTGGCTCCCATTGTCTGCCAGTGACCAGCTCTCTGCCCCGCTGACCATGGGGGATGTCAGAGAGAACCTCTCCCGCAGCACATTTCTAAACCAGATTTCCCTATAACGGATGTGGCAATACAGAATGCACAAGGGAGTGATGTGGTGCGAAGCTTTCACCAGCACTCACTTTGTACCACCTACATAACACACTGGTGGCTTCGGTGCTGTGTGTAATCTCCTACCTTAAGTCATGCTGGTACCATCTCCCACCTTCATATTTTATATAGTACAGACTCATGGGCAGTCAGACAGATTCTGATTTGGTTTACACCAGCAGAAATCCAAACGAACTCCACTGGCTGCAGTTGAGATATTTTGGCTTTACAATAGCGTAAGGTCCCAATCTTGCTCCCACTGAAGTCAATCCCAAAACTCCCATTGATTCCAATGGTACAAGATCAGGCAATTAGTGAGACTGGAATCAGAACCTATATCCCTTGGAATGAAAGATACTTAGTCGTGTACTCATCTTTAAGCATGTGCCAGATCCATCCGTATTCAACAAAGCATTTAAGCACATGTTTAACTCCTAGTGAAGTCAAGGGACTTCTGCACATGCTCATAGTTAAGCTTGTACTTATATGTTTCACTGAATCAAGGCCGGTATTATTTTATTATGTTTACAGATAAAAAATGTAAGACACAAAACATCATCTTACAATTCTGGAAAATACAAAGCTCTCTCTTTCTACAGACAGCATTTCTGACCCGATCTTTACAAAATATAAGAAGTTGTAAGAACTGCTAGTTCAGCAGGAGTAACTGAGGTTATTTGTGAATCTCACTATGCCAGCATTAACTTGTTGAATGGCACATCAGGACACAGTTTGGAGAAGCAATTTATTGTTACCAAAGTTTACTACTTTATAGAGCACCTTGGTTTAGTGGCTGCAAAGGAAGAGATGACTCAAGTAGTAAGTGGGAATTAATAAAGGAGGTGAATATAGGTGCTCCCCTGGAAAAAAATTATTCGATGGCATAATAGTATCTCCTCGTATGTGATCACAGTGACAATGACCTTTTAAAGGGCAGATTTTAAAAATCATGAGGATAATGGCTAATTAGCTGACTGAAAGCAACAACTTTCAGAGGTGAGATTGAAAAGGTGATGAGAAGAGCAGCACGGTGGTTGGATGAATGGTGGGATTTTCTCTTGAGATTGAAAAAACTAGCCATACTCTTAGCCAAGACAT
Source organism: Macrochelys suwanniensis (assembly GCA_033296515.1). Classification (NCBI taxonomy): domain Eukaryota; kingdom Metazoa; phylum Chordata; order Testudines; family Chelydridae; genus Macrochelys; species Macrochelys suwanniensis. Next base: position 11,385,849 of record CM065781.1, on the reverse strand, counting down.
GAGTTAGAAAGGACTTGATTGAGTTATTCCAAAGAGCACAGTAAATTCTACTGGTAAGTCTGTTTTTGTTACTGTGTGCCTTAGTTCAGGAACAAGGGGCATCTCCATTAAGTTAATGCCCAGGATGTTCAAAACACATACAAAGAAATAATTGCTGAATGCAGCATATACAACAGTTAACATGCAGATCTCAGTTACAGGAAGTAGAGCCAAATACTGGAATAAAAGTAGATTCAAATGCCTGGATTGATAATATGGCAGAATAATCAAATTATCCTATTATTTTGGTTATCATCAGTCATCAAATGTCTGATAATAACCAAAATAATGTTATGACCTCTGATAACTAGTAATAGTATTTTTAGTGATCTAAGCTAAGCAGAATGATACATCGTGTTTCATGACTCAAGCTAATTGCCTAACGAGGTCAGGAAGGAAAATCATTTCCTATGTATTGCATCGCACAATTGGCTAGGTATGTTATGGATTCAAGCACTAGACACTGCAAGAAAGGAGGATACTGGATTTGATGGACCAGTGGTCTGACCAGTGATGACAAATCCTTTGTTCAATTTCAGAATCCAGGCTGTGAGCCTGTGGTCCTCTCATATTTGTCCATTTCTTTTGGCAGTAAGGGCTTTCCCATCAAATGTTTACTTCCAGAGGGCTGTGGTAGCTCCGTACCTTATCTCTTGAACTTGGAGACTACTAGAAATCCCACATATTTCTTGTTACCTGTGGTATAACTACAGCTGTCAACATTTTTTTGCCAACTTTTTTTTTATGAAAGATGGCTTTTCAAATGAAATTTTTATGGAAAAATTTCATTTTGCTAGACATTTTTCAGTAAAACATTTTCAGTTTTCAGGAAAAAATTGAAGTTTTTTGGTTTTTGAAAACTAATTTTTTTTTGCTGAAAACTATTTATGTGTTTGTTTATTTTCTTGAAACCAGCTTATAGAAACCAAAAAAAAGTTTTGATTGCAATTTCCTTTGAAAAACCAAACAGTTTTGTGAGAAATTTTGAAAAATAGAATTTAAAAAAAAATTCCACACCAAAAATAATTGGTATTTTTTGACTCGCTTTAATTAAACTACAAAACGTTCTCAGGAATACTGAGTCATCCTACATACTTTGAAGTCTTCTAAATATTGCCACGTGGCATTTGAAACACTCTTGGGTTTAAGGTCACAAGGAATTTAGATTGGTTTCTTAATAATACCAAGTATTGATGATGTTTCAGTTTCATGGGTCCTAGGTTCAGTCCACTTGGGTCTGAATTTTATGATGCACTCATTGGTGAGATAATGTGCGCTAAGAAGCGGTAGTGTTAAGCTACCCGCTGTGTCAAGACTTCAGTCATACTTTTGAGTGTCTCATGGAATCTTTTGATGAAGAAGAGAGAGAGGTTACTAAACACGGGCCGACCTGGTTTGAGAAAGACAGTGAAATTTCAAAAGGGCTGCAGTCATTTGCCTTTAAGCAGGTTGGACACTAAACTACCCAATCTATCCTCTAACCTGTGACAGCATTTTGAATAGTGTTGCTTAGATTGTCTCTAAAACCAGAATTTTTAGCACTGACATTCCTGCGTCACCCAATACTAGCTGCCCAAACAACTTCATTCAGAGCTGTGTGAAGCAACAAGAGAGTATTTGTGAATCTTCAGATTTTGTTCTCAGTTTTTATCCGCAAACAAATGTCTCCATTTCTCCTAGTGAACACAATGTTTCACTGTGTGTATGACAAAAATGTAGTAAGGTGGAGCCACAAAATGTGCGTTGGGGTTGGTTTGGGGTTTTTTTTTTGGCAAAACAGTCTTTTTTGGTCAATTTTGCTGATGGTGGGAATTTTTCCACATACTTAACAGGAGCTGTCTGGAAGTATTACATTCAGAAGTTAACTATTTCAAGACTGCGGAGTACTCGAGTTAGCGGAGATATCTGGCTATTTCCGAGTACTGAAGGTTATTAAAATGAAAATAAGAAAGAAAAACTTGTAGCACCTTAGAGACTAACAAATTTATTTCAGCATAAGCTTTCGTGGGTTAGTACCCACTTCATCTTACCCTGTCCCCCTTTAGACCATACTCCTATAAAAGAGAAAAGAGAACCCTCCAGGCTGGGGATGGGGCTGTTTTCAAGCCACTAAGAAGAACGGCATTTATAGGCCTTGAATCCATGGATTTAGTAGGCAGGGGCTCAAAACTCTGAGTATTATAGACACCACTGAGTTATGCATGTGAGAACACATTACCCTGCATTCTTCCTGCATAGAGGCTGGTTCTTCCAGGTAAGTGGCTCCGATTCTGTTTGCAATATTGCACTGCTTTAAGTGGCTGAGAAACGTAGGCTATGTTATGATCAGTACTGAATAGATCCCTTTCTTGTGAGTGTACCGAGTATTCAGGAAGCCTGCTTGACTATGTCTAGAACATAATAAAAGTCTAGAACATGTTTTCCATGCTCAAGTGAACATTAAACAAAATACTAGTTAAGTATTAAACTGTTTTCTTTTCTTAGGGAATGCAGTCGGATTTTTGGTGAAGATGGTCTGACGTTGAAACTCTTTCTTAAAAGGACTGCTCCCTTTTCTATTCTGTGGACTTTGACTAATTACCTGTATTTACTGGCTTTAAAGAAGCTGACAGCCACAGACGTCTCTGCCCTGTTCTGTTGTAACAAAGCATTTGTCTTCTTGCTTTCTTGGATTGTGCTGAAAGACAGGTTCATGGGCGTAAGGGTAATGACTTATATGATTTTCACCCATCTTGACTTTCATAATCAATCTTAAATCCATGATTTAAAGATACATTGTTTTCAGTATAATGGATGTATATTTTGAAACATTTCTCATTAACTTTGTGGTGCAAATCTAAATCTGAAGTCCAGTTAGGGATCTCAGTCTCTTAAGATAATGGGGCATGAGTGCGAAGTCCAGCCGAACCGTGACACCGAATTTCAGATGGCGAATTAGCTGATTGAACTAAGAGGATCTTTGATTACCTTGGGTTTAAAGTTCTGAAATACCATTAGTGAAGCGGAAAATGCTTTTATACAAGTTTATTTTTAATTTTGTGATAAACTCTTAGAACCTTATTACAGCAATTTCATTTGTAGTTCTGGGCTGATACTGAATTAATCATTTTAAAGATTGTTCTATGCTTTTTCAATATACTATGTATTTCTAAGGACAACAATATAATCCTTCCCCCCACTAAACAGGGACTACATGGGATTTAAGTGGGCACAGGCCGTTTATGCAGGGGTGAGTTTCACATTGAGTGTATAAGTCTGATAGAACAGTGTGGATAGGAGTAGAAGTGGGATGTATATTTTTTGTAGCCCTCTGTCCCCACCCCCCCAACAAGAGAGAGGTCTAACCCAAGTGGACTTGGGGGAAACCGAGCATATTTCTTATATATAACGTGCATGTATGCAGAATGGATTAGGAGCCGCCTCTGAATTTTTGCTCAAAAATGTCCAGATTCTGCACCATTGCCGTCAATGAAAATATTCCCATTGACTTTAATGGGAGTTGAGTCAGGCCCTAATGATCTGAGCTGGTCCCATTGCAGTCAGGGTGAGTTTAGCCATTAATGTCAAAGGCAGGGCCCAGGTCAGGCATCTAGACCTGGAATGGGCCACCTGAGCTGTTGGATTTGAGTTCCTGGGGGAGGGTGATGGAGGGCTGTGCATTCGCAGAGGGACTCCTGCCAGCCATTTTATAAAATGATAGACGCAACTGTTTTTAGGATGATGAAGTTGGAAAATGATCCTGGAATGAAGGCGCAGGAGAACCCTGGACTGTGACATTTGACCTGGCTTTTGGAATTGGGGGCAGGTACCCTGAGTGAAAAATCTGCTCTTGGGTTCTGGGGACTCGGGAGAAAACTTCCTTTTCCGAAAGGGGGCTGGATGGCTTGCCAATCTAGTAATGAGGATATAAACTCCAGATCAGTATGGCATTAAGTGTGTGTGTGTTTGTTTGTAAGCATGAGTAATGCCATCTCTATTCAGCAAAGCACATGCTTACATGTTTTGCCAAATTATGTCCATAGAGGAGCTTCAGGTCCAGGTGACCAGTTCCAATTCAGACTAGAGCAGTAATGAATTTAACCTTTTCCTCTTTGGTGGGTGTCCTTCTGCACATGTGACATGAGTTTGGCAGACTCTGCCCAGTTTCCAGCAGACTGGTACCCATATGTCAGAACCCTGTTACCACTAATCAGCTCATTTTTGGCAGTGCCAGCAAAAATGCCAAGGATTAAGTTTGCATTGAGAGGTAAATAATCACTAACCTCCAGAGGTTACCCTTTGAGAATAGAGATGGAGCACATTAGAACCGGGCACTGTGGGGAAGCCTGTATTGCTACTGTGCCTCGATTTCTCCATCTGTAAAATGGGGATAATAATACTGACCTCTGTTGTAAAGACCTTTGAGATCTGTGCTTAATTTCAAGTATGTGAGTAGTCCCATTAAGGGAAGGATGGGAGTAGTAAGTCTTGGCAGGGTTAGGGCCAAAATATATACAATGCACATATCTATTATAAATATTAAATCAACAAACATTGGCTGTAACCAATTGCCCCTCAAGCTGTCTGTAGTTCCTTAGCTAATTCCTTGTAGGCGTCATGGAAGGAAGTATGCCTTGAGGAAGGATTTGAAAGAGGAGAGGGTAGTGTCCTTGCAAATCAGAGAGGGGCTCTTTCAGCTCAGGCAGTAGATGCTCCTGTAGGAAGCACTAAAAGACTCAGGTTCAGTTTCTGCTGCCAACACCCCAGCCAGGGGTATCAGCATTGCAGACAAAAAAAGGATTCTTTCAAATACACAAACCCATCTGACTGACTAAATCAAGGAACGTGTTCCGTGCACAGCGGGTAGGGTGACCAGATGAGAAGACCCGAAAATCGGGACTTTCACCCGAAGTTGTTGAGGACCCTCTCCCGACCGAAGTTGTTGAGCAAAAAAACCCAAAAAAACGGAAGAAGACCGGAAATCGGGACAAACGTTGACAAATCGGGACGGTCCCGATTTTATCAGGACGTCTGGTCACCCTAACAGCGGGCAGTGTGGAAGACTTTGCTTTCCAGGGGTGTTACTGTGGCATGTTTCAAGAGTTCTAAAACAACATAAGGCTTAGTTGTGAGCCTCCTTTCACACCTGCGCTGGCTACGGGGGAAGTAGAACAGGTGTGGAAGCTGGGAGGAGAGTGGGCAGAGGGGGTAGGCAGTGCCTTGGCTTCCAACCCCTCCCCACTGCACCAGCCAGCAACTGAGCTGACAGGGAGGGTTAAGTCAGCTGAATCAGGTATAGCTTGGCACACCTAACGTCTCCTCTTGAGGTGAGAGAGGAAATAGGACTGAACTGTGGATAACTGAGTAGCAGTTTCAAGAAACCCTCGTCCCTGGTAGATGGTGAGTGATACAAATAAGTTGAGTCACAGGGTCACTGGTCTGCTTTTGGGACATTGAAGCCTCATGCTGCCATTTACTCCAGGCTCGTGGTCATGACATGATCTAGCCCGTCAAAAGTAAGTCATTGTATCCCTTTTTCAGTAATCTCCTTTCAACGTAACGAGTTTTCATAAAGAGCAAACACAGCTACTGAATTCTGCTAAAAAGATGTCATAAAGGAACTATCTGTGAAAGGGTACTAAAGTTGTTTTCAACTTTTTTTTAACTTGTACCATAAAAAGCACAGTATTGGGTGAGAAAAAGTGTCAGCTTTTGCTATAAGAACATGTAATTATTAATGCTGTAGGTGTAATATATTAGGCATAGAATCATAGGACTGGAAGGGACCTCAAGAGGTCATCTAGTCCAGGCCCCTGTACTCATGGTAGGACTTGCTCTTCTCTGGACTTTCTCCAATTTGTCCACATCCTTCCTGAAATGTGGCACCCAGAACTGGACACAATACTCCAGTTGAGGCCTAATCAGCACGGAGTAGAGCGGAAGAATTACTTCTCATGTCTTGCTTACAATACTCCTGCTAATACATCCCAGAATGATGTTCACTTTTTTTGCAAGTGTTACACTGTTGACTCTCATTTAGCTTGTGGTTCACTATGACCCCCAGATCCCTTTCCGCAGTACTCCTTCCTAGGCAGTCAGTTCCCATTTTGTATGTGTGCATATGTGTACATTTTCCAGCAGTATGTTCACAAGGATAATTTTTAATGATGTTAAAAATCAGGCAGGTGAGTGCTTGGGAAATGGAATGTGTCAAAGGAGTGTGAGAAGTTCCAATAGACATCCCGTGTTTTGTATTTTGGCAAGATCTGTGCTGCTTTCACTCCTGAGACATACTGAAAACAGATGTAATTATGTTATCTGAGAAATAAAGGAACAGAAAAATACTGGGCTAATAATATTCTCTGAGCTGGTTTTTACAAAGTACTCAGCACCAATTTTCAAAAGGACTCAGTTCTTATTGGGTGTTAGAGGGCTTATTCCTTCACCCTCTCACTTCCCTGGTCCTTCTCTCATGAACAGAGAGCAACAATACCTGAAGTCCGAAGGTGCAACAATTCAATGTTTTTTGGGGTGAACTTCCAGCAAGCAATGATTTCAATTTCCTTCCTCGGTGTCGTCCTTCCCAGCTCTGATACCACAGAGCCTTGCCTGTGTCCCTGTTCCCATTCCCTGTTCCCATCCCGCCCTTTAGCAAAACATGATTCCAATTCCCCCACCCCCATTCCCTGTTCCCATTTCCCCCCTTACTTCCTGATTAACTACAGACTATATAGTAAAACTTGAGTTCTTAGCTATACCTTAACCAATCATTCTACTGAAATTTAACTAACCCATCCTAACATATTGTAACATGATTATCTAACCAATTATATCCCCCCACCTTAATTAGTTTACACCCAGCAAAATTAATTATACAGTAGACAGAAACAATCACAGAACCAGACAGAGATTATACAGACAAACAATAGGGAAATGGGGTTATTACACAAACTGAAATCTATTTCCCCATGCTGGTTACTCACACCTTCTTGTTTGTAATGAGCCATCCTGATTATCACTACAAAAGTTTTTTTTCTCCTGCTGATAACAGCTCACCTTAATTGATTAGTCTCTTAGAGTTGGTATGGCAACCCCCATCTTTTCATGTTCTCTGTGTATATAAATATCTTCCTACTGTATGTTCCACTCTATGCATCTGATGAAGTGGGCTTTAGCCCACGAAAGCTTATGCCCAAATAAATTTGTTAGTCTCTAAGGTGCCACAAGTACTCCTCGTTCTTTTTGCGGATACAGACTAACATGGCTACCACTCTGAAAGAAATGAGAATTTCACATCCCAGCTATTGATAAGTGAGTTTTTGCCAGACAGGATGCTATCAAACTAAGTTTCCTTTTACATCTTCTAGGCTCTTCCTTTTATCTGGAGGTGATAGGCACTATCAGCACAGGATTATATTCCGAACAGCCCAATAGCACCTTATTTCAGTGTAACCGGTGAGGACGTGACCGTTCGCTTCCCAGCTTATGGCTTCCTCTGCTGCTTAGCCAAAGGCCTTAGCCTAAGAACAAAGCCTCAAACTGTCACAGTGAGAGAAGGCCCTTACACCGGCAGACAGTGATTTTGATTCCTTTTTTTTATACCTCTATAACTAGCTAAGTGATAAGAATACATCCAAATTCTTAAAGTATAGGCCTTTGCAGACAGGCCTGAATATCTATATCCTAACATATAACAAGGGCCTAAATGGGTGCTGCTGAGGAATGAGCTGTCTTGAGAATCTGGCCCCATAGTGTAGTTACTCTGCGTGAGTTTTATCTGTATAACTAAGCATAGCTCAGTGGTTTGAGCATTGGCCTGCTAAACCCAGGGTTGTGAGTTCAATCCTTGAGGGGGCCATTTAGGGATCTGGGGCAAAAATTGGGGATTGGTCCTGCTTTGAGCAGGGGGTTGGATTAGATGACTTCCTAAGGTCCCTTCCAACCCTGATGTTCTATGATTCTATGAAAAGGACACTCCCTCCAAATACTGCACACAAAGGTCTCAATCCTTCAAAAATGTGCTTAACTTGGCACATCCTGTGTCATTCCATTGGAGTCAAGGGAACTACTCCCAGTACATGAAGTTAAACATGTGTGTAAGTCTTTGACGTTTTGGCCCTGATTCAGCAAGGCACTTAAGCATGTGACAAAGGCGCACGCTTAACTTTAAGCACATGCTTAAGTCCCATTGACTTCAGAGTTTAAAATTAAGCACATGCTTAAGTGCTTTTGTCAACAGGGGCCATTGGGGATACGCTTGAATTTTCAAATTTGGCTTCGTCTGATTTGAAAGAAAGCCTGCTACTGGATCACATTAGAGAGGCAAAGTGGATGAGGTAATATTTTTATTGGACCTACTTCTGTTGGTGAGAGAGAGAAGTTTTCGAGCTTACACAGAGCTCTTCTTCAGGTCTGGGAAAGGTACTCAGAATGTCACAGCTAAAGACAAGGTGGAACATTGTTTAGAGCAGAAGTAGTTAACATATATTTCAAAGGACTGTTCAAGGTAAAGTGGCCCATTAGCACCTTTCCAGTCGTGGCAGGGAGGGAAACTGGAGGGGTGGGGTTTAGTGGGTTATAGATTGTTGTAATAAACCATAAATCCAGTGTGTCTGTTCAAACCATGATTTTTAGTAGCTAGCAAAGTTGCAAAGTAAAGCTCCCAGGCTTGTCTTTTGAAGGTGGTGTGCAGGTTTCCTTTGAGGATGAGGATGGAGAGGTCAGATGTAGAGTGATCACTTTGTGAAAAGGGTTCACCCACAGCTGACGGGTGTTTTTGCCTTTTGTCATTTTTCTGTATGAGTTCATTTGAGAGCATAGTGATTGGTTTCACCCACATAGTAGTTGTTGGGGCATTTAGTGCACTGGATGAGGTACACCACTTGTGATAGGCATGTGTAAGACCCATGCCTCTAGGATGGTGTGTTGTGGGGGGGTTGATCATTGTAGCAGTGGAGATATGTTTACAGGTTTTGCATCTGTTGTTCTGGAGGGTGTGGTGGCACTTTGAGTTGGTGAACCCACACAGGGTATCATCATACAATTATAACCCATACTCAATGGGGATCACATCCTGAAATAAATATTTCCTGGACCCCCCCATTTCTGTCCTTCAAACAACCCCACAGCCTCTCCATGCTCATCATCAGAAGCAAGCTCCCCACAGACCAGGACATATCCACTCAGTGTGGCACTATATCCTGCCAGAACAACAGATGCAAAACCTGTAGACATATATTATGAAACTATAATGATTAGTAAATGCCCAGCAAATTTAACATTTCATGGATCAGTTAACAGATCATGAGCTTCGGGAGAGGTACCCACAGGCACGAGCAGCGCGTGGAACCCTCTGCCCCCTCTCCCCCAGGTGCCGCAGGGACGTAGTGCCGGTCGCTTCTGGGGCTGAGGGGGCTGGGTGTAGTTTTCCCACCCCTGCTCTATGAGCTCTATTTAAATTCTCATATTTGAAAAGAAAATCTTTCAGGGACCTCTTGCCACCCCTGGGTCTGAGCTTCTTTTTAAGGCTGGTTGTAGATAGGAGACAGGTTTCCTTATATTACGCTGACTAATGTTCTACTATGTGCCCCGTGGTCAAAGATGTTCCTTGGTGAAATGCTGCCTGGCTAAACTTTCTTCCAAGAAAGACAATGTAAACTGGTTTTAGTCATTGTCTGTTAGGTTGCCTAAGGAGGTTTCCAGCTTGTTCCATTAATTGAAAGACTTGTTTAATGAGCAGTCAGCTACAACAGGCCACTTTGCTTCACTTCGACCCCTGCTGCTACTTGCCAGGACAGCGAGCTCAAAGGATACGCACTCGGGCCTCTCAAGCAAGCATAAGACAATTACTGCTCACCAGTCATACGCTCCAATGCGTTAACGTATCCTTTGCAGAAGTAACTCCTAATTTAAAATAATGTTCTTACTGTTTTTTCCATTGTCAGGTCTTATTCATCCTGTGGCCGAGGAGATGATGCTCATTTTGTGCTCATCGTCTTCTAAAGGCTGCCGAGGGAAAGGCTTGGCAAACTGTAAAACTGGCCCTAAAATTAGTGTAGGGTTGGACTGAGAGCCCCTCGCTCCCACACCACTGGTGAGCAGTTACTCACCTGAGTTGACCTATTGAAGTCAGTGGATTTACTCATGTGAGGAGGAGGTCCACAATACAGTTCTTAGTGAGGTGCTGTTCACTAACAATCAAATCCCGATCCCATTGAAGTCAGTGAGAGTTTTACCGATGACTTCAGAGGGAGTGGGATTTGACCCCAAGATCACAGAAAAGGTATTATTGTTGCAAAACTGTGTTAGCTGCATTCGGTTAACATGTGGGTTGTCAGAACATCACATGTGTGAGAACTCAGATCCATGGTATTGCTTCAGGCACATCTCTAGCCAACAAAAGAGGCAGCCGATCCACATCCATAGAAATACACATGACTCTTCATGCCAAGGGTGTAATATTAAACTGACAGGGCAGCACTGAAGTGGTGTCACATGCAGTGGTAAGTCGTCCTGGTGCAAAATTAGTTTTAGGAAGCAATTTCTGACCTGTCAATCCAGGTGGAGTATGTAGACGTTTTAAATGATAGCCAACAGCCATGTATGCCATCACCGTCTTGGCTGAAAGACTGGAGGCCAAACTATCCTCTAAATAAGTTATTTTTGTAGAGAGACTGGAAGTTCCATGAAATTGGACCTCCCCTTTCCCCTGCTGAGTCAGTAGCAGCTGTAATAGCTTTGGCAGAGGAGAGGATCCTCCTGTAGGATGGTGGAGAGTCATGACAGGCTGGCTGTCAGCCTCCAGAAGATGCCTCCATTGGGATTTAAGGGAAGTCTACCAGCCCAACTCTCCAAAGATGTAGGAAAGAGAAATAAATTTGGTGACCATCCCTAAAAACGGCAGAAGGGGGAAAGAAAACTACAGAGGCACCTCCCGTCAGATAACAGGGAGGGAAGAAAAAAGACTAGACCTGGAAAACAGAGTTGGTTTTCCGACAAGGACCACAAATGAAAGGATATTAAATTATGCCTGGTAAGTAGGGAGAAGGCTCTGTGGGAATGGTCATGGAGTCTGCTGGGAATGGTGTTTTGCACAATGGTTGGACTCCCAGTGTGAATTTTTGCTGAGCAAAGACTGAAGAACTTCAACAAAGGGGAAGTAAAGGCATCTCTGAATAACGAGGCCCAAGAACACTTTCTGTGACGCCTGTTGCTCCAGTCATTAAGAATAGAAACAACAGTGCTTTCCATTGATGAGATGAGAGCTGTATGGAGGAGGCAGGAAGCCGTATATCTCCTTATATGCCACCTTTTGTAAAGTACACTGGCATCAGACGAAAGGCACTGATGTGATTTTGAGGAAACAGGTACATTCTGCCAAGTTCTGCTCTCACTTACAAATCTGAGGTAACTCTATTAGAAATATGTAAAAAAAAATATCTCTCTATACTTGCATACAACCCATAGTTTTCATGTGGTGTTTGATTATCAATCCAGTATAAAAGATCGACTTCATTTATCACATTTAATATTTCCAGACTTAAGTCACCAGTTTCTACTGATTACTTTTCACAATTAATTCTCCTGGAATCTTAACATAAAAATGAACATGCAGGTCTTTAACTTTTTCAGTAGGTGATGATTACTTCAGGGCCTTTTGTTATGTCTTTTGGGGAGGAGGTTTGCAATATTACATGTGACCAGTGACAGAATATCACCTATCTATAATGCAACCCAAGATTTAAAAAGACACACCAGTGTAGCTGTTTGTTTATTTTTTTTAAGCCTCTGAATGTGAATTGTAGCTCTGATCTCTGAGGGGGTTTGGTTATAATTCTGAATTGCTTTAAAGCTGATTTTTTTTAATCTTCTTAATTCATATCCTGGGGGAAATTGAAAAGAAAAACAGAAATATTACGTATCTATGCATAGTAACTGATAGACAGTTCAGCTAAACAGAAGTTAATGTCTATAATTTCTGCATTGGTGATTGCTGCTAAGCAAGGATTCCATTTAGCTTTTCAAGATTATATTTGAGTTCTGCATGCTGCTTACTGACGATACACCATGTACATGTAGATCTAGCTATGAAATATTACTGTCAATTCTAGGAGTATGACACACTGTGTCATGTGATGTTATAAGAATAATCTTTATCCCATATGAAGGTAAAAGATCGAGTTTTATAGAGTTGAAGGCTAGTATGGTTCATTGGTCTGAACTCCTGTTTATCACAGGCCATGAAATTTCACCCAGATACTTCTATATTGATCTCAATGACTTCAGTTAAACCAAAGCATTTCAATCCAAGACACAACAGGCAAACATCTAGAAAGAAGATTCTCGATGCCACCTCAGAGCACTGCTCCACCCCATCCAGTGTCCCATCTCCAGCTGTGGCCAATCTCTGATGCTTCAGAGGAAGGTGAAAAAACAAGGAAAACGCAGGGTACATCTCCTCTTGTGCATTGGGGAAAATTCCTTCCTGATCCCTTCAGGGAGTGGGCTGAAGCACTAAAGCATAGACTGGATTATAGACATTGTCTTAATGAAGAGCTACAAGAGTTATGAGCATGTTGAGGTCAATGCAAGTAAGCCTGTTTCCCTATGGAACAATAGAATGAACAGTGGGGTGTATAGATTCACAGGTTCCAAGGTCCAAAGGGACGACGATGGCCATCCCGCCTGGCCCCACTACCCCCATCCAGACACAGAGAGCTCATACAAGGTTGCATTTTTCTGGGGTTTACTTTTCCATAGTAGTGGCTATTTTACAAAAAGGTTCCAGAAAGGAACATAAACTCATGGATCCAATGAAGTGATGCTACATACTGTGGTTGCACATTTGTACTGTTGGTAGCTGACACTTACTAGTATTTGAAGAAGAGGCATAGTGTAGTAAAGAGAGGTAAAGGGTAACATTTTCAAAAGGACCCAAGCAGGTTAGGGACCTAACTTCCATTGATCTAAGCGGGTTAAGTGCCTAACATATTTAAGCACTTTTGAAAATCTCATTAGGCACCTATCTGTGGCTTTAGGAACTTAATATCTTTGAAAAGCTGGCCCTCCCAAATCCTCTTTTCAAAAGTGACTTAGGTCTGGAGCCTCAAAGGTATTTAGGTGCCTAATTCCCATTGACATCTCCCATTGGAGGTGAGAGGGAAGGATGATCCACTGGCCTAAGACATGGGAAACCCAGGGTCAATTCACTGCTCTGCCATTGACTTCCTCTGTAACCTTGGGCAAGTCACTTAGCCTCTCTTTTTTTAGTTTCCCTTTGTAAAATGCAGATAATCTGCTTCCCTGCCTCACAGGCATGTTGTGAGGAAAAATACAAGGGTGTGCAGTGCTTTGAGACCTCCCGGTGAAAAGTGCTATATAAGAAATACCCTCATTATTAATAGTAATGCCTAAGTGGAACTGAAAGAGAATGTAAGTTCTACTTGGCACAAACTGGCTCACTTTGAACAACCTGTCCTTTAAAGATTACTTGCCACTTGCCACTATTATATATGATTCTCCATGCAAAGCCCTTTGCCAAATAAGCATGTTGTTTCTCGTTCAAGTTGTATACAGTTTTGTGCATCTGCTTTATACAACCAATTCTGCACACATTTTTTGTGACATAAACAGAGAATCTGTTTGGCCATATTTACCCTGGCTCTCTGCCAGTCTGTTGTGAAGTTATGCCTGAAAGGAAACAAGAGCACCTGGTGAAGTTAGCTTTTTACTCCCATAAGCAGGGCTGGGATGCTAATGTAGCATTTAAATTGAAATAATAATTGATGTTAAGATAAGAGAATATACAGTATTGGCCTTTTTGAAATATGTTTTTGCTTAATTTCTGGAAATTAAAAACCCATCAAAATATCAGACAGTTTTTTCATGGGAAAAAACATTCTTACAAAAAGTGGTGGATTTTTTGCTTGCTTTTGTGTGTGTGGATTTTTTTTCTCATAAAGAAACAGACAATGAAAAGTACAAAAATGTAAGTGACTTTCAGTTTGTTTGTGTTGGCCCTGTAACAAAGAAAGGGGGACCCTGCTGTCTATGTTGTGGGACTGTCCAACAGTCAGGTAGCTGTGAAAAGAGATGGATGCAAGAGTTGAAATGGGGCTTGGCTTACGCAGCCAAACCCCAGCCGAAAATCATATCCTTTGTTATTTATCTACTAGACTGGGGGTTTACCTCTGCCACAAAGACTTTGGTTCTTAAGGGCTTCCGTGATCACTAAGCACATGATTTTACAAAAATGGAAGAGTAGGCTTATGCCCAGCCTAGAGCAATGATACTGGGATCTGTCTCACTTGGCAGCCAAAGAAAGACTAGCTTTGTTCCATAGAGAGCAACTGTAGGAATTTGAAGACATTTGGACCCCATTTCTAGATACGTTTGAATAAAAAATGTTGAGCTGGCTCAAAGAATGCCAGACCTCCGTTCCACCTAACCCTTTCCCCCTCACCATTCCCGGTCCCCCTCCACCAGTCCTCACTTTCCCGCCATGCCTTGTTCAAAAAGCAGTGTTCTCTTGCTAGTTATTAACAGTCTCCAACATACGGAAAAGTTTCCAGGCTGTTTGTAATACACTGTTGAAAAACTCAGAACTGGGGTTAAGGGACTCCCCTCATGTTAGACAAATACACCCAAAGTGATTCTGAAATGGATCCTCAGTCCATCCTCTGATTATTCTGAACCTGCAACTTTGTGAGCACAAATTAAAAGTAGTTGATTTTGTCAGGATCAGAGTCATGGGAGCCAAATGTCGGTTTTAAAACTGACCCATCAAATCTTTGGTGAAACGTGGCTTTTTCAACTATGTTCTGAATATTTTGGTGTCATGTTGTTTAACAGTGTAATGAAATGGAGCCCAATTTTCAAACACTGTAGCCTGATCTTCAGGAGGTTTGAGCTACCACAGCTGTCAATGGGAGCTGCGGACACTCGGCACCTTTGAAATTCTGACCTCTTGTTTACCTATCTAATTTTGGTCAAGATGACTACATCCAGAGGGGAAGATTTTCAAAGGCACGAAGGGCAGAGAGGTGTCTAGGGAAACCTAACTACCATCTGTTGCTTTGAAAATCTCCCCAGCTTTAGGTACCTAACTTCAAGCAACTATGTTTGAAAATTTGGCTCCTTAAATGTAATAGATCATTAAAAAAGATGGCTTTCCAAACACAGCAAAGGGCCAGTTTGTGAAGCCCTGGTTCACATTAGTGAACAGTTGCCCACCCAAGCAGTCCCCCTGGATAAAGTGCTTGTGCACGTGAGGAGAAGAGCACAATCTAGCTGTACTTGAGGTAAAATCCACATTCCGTATTACCCAGTACAGATCATCCCCAAACTCTCGTTCTAAATTTAGTGAGAAACGCTAGCTGGGATTTGGCACCAATGTGAATTAGGCACACAGGGTAAAATTTTCAAAAGTGCCTAAGTGATTTAGGCCCTGACTACCTGGGGAAATCACAATTGGATTTAGGACCCTAAGGCCTTGTCTACATGGGGAAATTGACTGGCATAGCTTTTGCAGAATAAACTTTTCTGCACTGGCTAGAACTCCAGATGTGGACACCATTCCACACTAAAAGTGACTTCTATTCCAGAACAGAATGTCCACACAGAGAGGTAAGGCAGGAACGCTTATTCTGCATTGCTATGCTGGTCATTTCCCCTCTGTAGACAAGGCCTTCAGGTCCTAAATCCCGCAGAGATTTAAGAACCAAAATCACCTAGGTGCTTTTGGAAATTCTACTCACAAATCCCATTGAACTTTGGACACCAAACTCCCTTATGTTCCTTTGAAAATCCAAGACCCTCTCTGTAGCCTTACTAAAGACTTGTTTTGTCTAGCAGCAAATTAAGTTGTGTAGACGATAATGTGCTAGAACAGTCTTAATCTTGGGAATCATTGCACCAAAGTGGATGTTAATCTAAAAATAATGTACGATAAAAGTTCTATCAATAGGTGCCATGAGACTATAGACCCATATAGTTCATGATGCATATACCTTCATTACTATTTCACATCTTTCTCAATAGATACATAATCACCTATTTAAGAGGAAACTAGAAGAACTAAAGTTAGAGAAAGTAGCTGGTAACTATCATAAAACCACACAGAGATAATCTAATCTCTTTCCAAGCAATAAAGTTCCTCTGAGCTTTAAATTTCTTTGTTTTGCTTGTACAGATTGTTGCAGCAATAATGGCAATCACAGGCATTGTTATGATGGCATATGCAGATGGTTTCCATGGCGATTCAATTATCGGGGTAGCATATGCTGTTGGATCTGCATCCACTTCTGCACTCTATAAGGTGGGTCATAATGTTTTGTTAATAGCAGGGAAATATTCTTATTCCCTGCATCATGCGGTAAAAAATGCACAAGTTGAAAGCAAACCAGGTTAAAAATATATAAGGCTCACCTTTGCTGCATAATTTATATTCTGAGCAGGAAGAGTCAGAAAAGTTACTACAGAGATAATTACTTTGTGACTGCCAAGTATTCAGAGGGGCTTTGCTTCATGAGCCCTTAATGAGATCTCTATTATTATACTGCTGGAAGATTATCATCTATGATTTCATCGTTTTTTGCCATGGTAGTTTATTGACACTATTTATAATGGGTTTGCTACATGCAACAATGAGAAAATATTGAATGCTGTTAAACACCATGTTTCTTTGAGGATGGCAAAATCCTCATCTCTTCTGCACTGCAGATCTCTATTGCATATTCCGCGCTCGTTCTGGGTTGGGAACTCCCATCCAGGACAATGGAAGTAGTACATGCAGCATTTGATTAGAGGCGCCCAGCGCATGAGATTGCACTATTCTACCCCATAGGTTCTATTTCGAGGCTTTATTCGAAGGAGTGCTCTCCTTTTACCTTTAGTGACATTTAGTGAGAACGACACTAAATGCACGCAGGTTCCCTGCAGTCAGTGGGGTGGAGTGTGAAGCAGAATGTGGATCGGTGATGTAGAAGGGATCTAAAGCTAGCTTCCGGCTTCATCCTTAATTGTACGTGTCAGGTTCACCGTGAATAGTCACTAGTCACTCAAAATGTATGAATTTGGGTCTACGGGGATGAACTCTGCACTGATTTACACCACCTGTGATTCCCACCCTGACTTCAGAGAACCTATGGGCCTGATTTTCCTCTCACACCAGTTTTACACTGATGTAACCCCATTGATTTTTGATGGAGTCATTCGTGACTTACATCTGCGCGAGGTGAGAGTCGAGCCCTATCGCTCTAAATATTTTACCTTTCTTGGCTCCGGGGTTGTATTTTATTTACATTTGTTCCTTGCAAAATATTTTTTTATGGTAACGTTACCGTTTCTGGCTCAAAGCTGTCCCCATTTGTGAGAAGGACGTGGTTGAGTTGTGTGGACACAAAACTGAGAATGGGGATCACCTAAATTTTAATCCCAGCTCTCTCTCTCTCTCTCTCTCTCTCTCTCTCTCAAACTCTTTCTTTGAGGCCATGAACGACTGATTTAAGCCTTGATTCATCAAGGTACTTAAGCTTGTGCCTAACTTTAAGTATGTGAGTAGAGCCATTGAAGTCAGTGGGACTACTGGTGTCTAAAATGAGGCATGTGCTTAAGTATTCTAATGAATTGGGGCCGGGGGCCCAAATGTTCAAGAAGGCTTCCAATTTTGGGTGCCCAACTTTAGATTTTCCAAAGGTGCTGAGCACCTGCAGCCTTGGCTAACTTCAGCCATGGTTGGGGCTGCGCCGCACCTCTGAAAAAAACCGTTGATAGGTGCTGGATGGGCACAAAGGAAGTGCTTGCCTTCAGTGGCGTAGCCAGGGTTAGAGCACAGGGGGAGCGGAGCTAAAAAAAAGGCGCCGGAAGCAAAAAGCATCGGGAGCAAAAAAAGGCACCGGGAGCAAAAAAAAAGGCTCCGCTCTGGCTGTAGCGTAGGAGCAAAAGGTGTCGGGAGCAAAAAAAATGCTCCGCTCTGGCTGTAGCGTAGGAGCAAAAGGTGTCGGGAGCAAAAAAAATGCTCCGCTCTGGCTGCAGCGTAGGAGCAAAAAGCGTCAGGAGCAAAAAAGGCTCCGGGAGCACAAAAAAAAGCTCCGCTCTGGCTGTAGCGTAGGAGCAAAAGGTGTCGGGAGCAAAAAAAATGCTCTGCTCTGGCTGTAGCATAGGAGCAAAAGGTGTCGGGAGCAAAAAAAATGCTCCGCTCTGGCTGCAGCGTAGGAGCAAAAAGCGTCAGGAGCAAAAAAGGCTCTGGGAGCAAAAAAAAAAGCGCCGCTCTGGCTGTAGCGTAGGAGCAAAAGGTGTCGGGAGCAAAAAAAAATGCTCCGCTCTGGCTGCAGCGTAGGGGCAAAAGGCGTCGGGAGCAAAAAAAGGCGCCACGTCTGCTCATTGGGGGAGCAGCCGCTCCCCCTGCTCCCCCCCTGGCTATGCTACTGCCTGCCTTGGGGAGACAGACCAGACAGAGACATGGAGAGTAGTGGGACAGGAGTTACATCATACACATGAAGGAGCCAGCCAGAACGGCCGTGTCCTGACAGCAAGGGGTAAATTGTTTAACCCATGTGCATGAGTACTCACACAACCAGTCCCATTCAAGCCAAAGGGTCTTCTCACATGCATAAAGGATTAAAGATCCAGAAAACATGACCGATGAGGGAAGATTGAAAAAATTGGGTTTGTTTAGTCTGGAAAAGAGAAAACTGAGAGGGGACATAACAGTTTTCAAGAATGCAAAAGGTTGTTACAAGGAGGAGGAAGAAAAATTGTTTTTCTTAACCTCTGAGGATAGGACAAGAAGCAATGGGCTTAAATTGCAGCATAGGAGGTTTAGGTTGGACATTAGGAAAAACTTCCTATTCATTTGGAATAAACTGCCAAGGAAGGTTGTGGAATCTCCATCATTGGAGATTTTTAAGAACAGGTTAGACAAACACCTGTCAGGAATGGTCTGGATAATACTTGGTTCTGCCACAAGTGCAGGGGACTGGACTAGATGACCTCTCAAGGTCCCTTCCAGTCCTATGATTCTATAAGTGCTCACCTGGAGAACAAGGCCTATAATGTTTTAATAATACAGGGCCAGATCATTCCCTTCTGTGGTAATACCCACTGGAGAGGGTTCTGGGGGGAGGAAATCTCAAAGACCCTCTTGCGGAGCTCTTCCATTATCAAGGGGAAAGGTTAGTCCATCCCATCAGCAGAGCTTTGCAGACATGGGAGAACTTCACTTGCAGCAGGACGTAACTGTTTTAAAATCTTCCCTTTCCACCACAGGTTTTGTTCAAGATGTTTCTTGGAAGTGCGAACTTCGGGGAAGCTGCTCATTTCGTTTCCACTCTGGGTTTCTTCAATTTAATCTTCATCTCGTTTACCCCGATCATACTGTATTTTACAAAAGTGGAATACTGGTCTCCCTTCTCTGCCGTGCCGTGGGGTTATCTGTGTGGAGTAGCCGGCCTCTGGTTAGGTATTTGCGGAACATTTTTTTTGTTTACTTTTCTAATGCCTCTCATGTTATTTACTGCAGGATCACCTTGAAACAGCCGCCCCCGTGAAAATTCTCCTTTCTCTAAATGTTTCAACGGCCGAGTTCTTTTGCAGCTAAAATCTCCATCTCATATCCCAAGGGACACCACTGCGGCTGCTTGGAAAATGGTTAACATAGCTCATGAAAACTTGGGGGCGGGGGAAAGTCCAAATTTTAAAAAATATGCTGAGCCGCTCCAGTAATTCTGTCAGTTTTTACATTCACATTTTTATAGTAGTGCTTCTGCTGCCCCATTGTCTTACATACAACCGGGTTACTTTAAAATAAACTTGATGTAGCTGCTAGTCAGCCATCCAAATGTTAGTTCTTGGAGCGCTGTCCATTAATCATTTTGTTGTTACTGTGCTAGCAACTTGAGGCCGACTAAGCCAGGGCTCCTTTATGCTAAATGCTACAATAGCTTGTGCTCCACTTTGGTGCAAATGAAAGGCTGCACGGCCTTGAACTCCCCTGCTCCATTTCCGAAGTTTCCTCTTTCAAAGCACCGTTGCTAGTGCTACTCAGTCTGCGAAGAGAACCATTGAAATTGACCCAGGTCTGCTTTACACTCTGTTTCCTTGGCTAATAATGAAAGCGTCCGTCTGTTTGGAACCGAACAGATTTTTTTTATCTCAGTCGTAAGTACACTAAATGGAAACACTTTTGGGAAAACTATTGCTCGTGCCTAGATGGGTTTCCCAGCCGCTCAGAGACTGAATCAGAAGGGATGGCGGAGGTGTTGAGAGATTAGAGTCTCTTCCACTTGTTGCCCTAGACCTGATTACAGCCACTCTACCAATGTCTAAGAGCACCAAGGTAGGTGTAATTTATCATCCAGGGAGCTGGTTGAATACGGATGTTAAAGTAGGATAGAGCCGCTGCTGCACACAGGAGGCAGAAAGCCAGCATAAAATACTCAGTGTTGCTAGTTCTGCACCACCCCCTTCCTGATAACACCAGGGTAGAAGCAGAAGGTGTGGCCATAGAGAAGGGGGGGCCTGGCTGGGGTGCAACAACTGATAGAATGGCCCCTTGGGAGCTGTTTCCAGCCAGTGCAATTTGCAGCAACTGCTCTAACTTGTTCCGCGGCCAGACTGTCTACTACCCAGCTCCAGAACTGGGGGATGGGGGCATAGTTTGGTTGCACCGGAGGGTTTAGCCCCAGAAGCCTCGCTGAGCTCAGGGGGATCTAACTTAGCTGCATTCAGAGGTGACGTCTGTCTGAGTGGTGGTGATAGCAGCAGTGCAGAATAGAAATAACGCTGCTCCCAGGGGATTGAGGCTCGAGAAGTTGCAAAACTGAGGGGAAGCAGGAAAGGGGAAAACTGAATAACTGATGAGCCTGAATGAACCCACTACCCCCGTGGGTGCTGGATCATACAATATAGTGCAGTGTAACCTGCCCTGTCCTTCAGCTGCCTGCACTTTAAAACCCCTTTAAAAGGATGGGGGATTTCAGTGACGCTCTAATAGCGTATAATCTTTCACTTGGCTAGGCCTCCTCATGCTGCAACATCCACTTAGTAGCTATGGCCCTACTTGTAAGGGATTGTGCATCCAAAAAGAACACCTCCCCTCTGGTCCCTGCACTTTTTAAAGCCCGTGAAAGGGAATTCAGAGTCCTCTCCAGTCACGCTGCCACTCTCATCTCATCCACTGGCCACTTCCCTGTGAACTGCAGAGTAGTTGCCTCCCTTCTTTTTTCAGTGGCTGAACAAAAAGCACAGAGCTGGCTACCCTTCAAAACTGGTAGGCGCACGTGCTTCTTGCTGCCATGCTCCTTTCATGGATTGTGTAGCCAGAGGCAGCACCTCCTTAGCTGGTGAAATGCTACCACCTGCTCCGTTCCTGGCATGCTGAGACAGCAGAATTCCACCCCTAACCCAAGAGGGACAGCTAGCCTGTTTGAGAACAATCCTGGTTTCTTTTGTGGGTAGGGTGTAAAGCACTTCTTGAAGACTCCTCGGAGCCTGGCTGCAGCTTCGGTTCGAGCTTCAAAACAGGAAAGTGGCCCATTTTGAATGAGCAGTTTTTTTAAATACGAACTTACAGCCAACCCTTCTCTCCTTCCCCATGCAAAACGTACATTCACGTTCTGCTCGTGACACATGCCAGATCAGGCACTTGATGGGACAGAACTTATTAGAGTGCCTGATGTAATTGAAAAGCTGAGAAAGTCCATTTGTTATTATTTGATTACTTCCAGCATCTCACGTATCGTTCTCTTTCTTTACAGCTTTTAACATATTGGTAAATGTTGGAGTTGTGCTGACGTACCCCATCCTAATTTCTATCGGGACAGTGCTCAGTGTTCCTGGAAATGCAGGTACAAATAATGCAATAAAAATCATAGAACAAATGTACTAACATTTGAAGTAATTTTTAAGGGCAAATTATGTTGCCATCTTTCTTCAGAACGGTTTCCTAATGTAACCCTTCTGCCAGGTGGAGTCAGCAGCAACCAGGGTCAGGTTCAATGTCTAGGGAGTCCTTTCCATCAATACAACACAGAACCGGCTCGAGCCCCCACCCAGTAACCTGGGACAATTACACACCACCCCTGGGCGCCTCTGAGAGGCAATACTTCCCCACTCGCAAGCATAGAGTCTGAATGTAGAAAAGAAACTTTTAATAAAAGGAGGGAAGTAATGTGGCATTCATTTGGGAAAACACCACACACAGGGTTCATAAACAAACCATGAGTAAAAGACCCACCCCCAAGTACGTTGGGCAGTGTCCTTGTCCCCTCAGGTTCTTAAGTCCAGCCACCCAAAAGTCCCTTTCATGTGCCCGACCCTTCTCTGCCCCCCACTCACAGTCGCTGTCCTCGGTCAGTGCAGACCCAGAGTTCAGAGGTGCATCTGCAGAGTTCACTTCCCCCCTGGTTGAAGGGGTGGTAAAGAGGCACCTTACTCGCTCCACTGCTCGGGCACTCGCCGGTCGCTCCTGCTGGCCACATGATCACTGCTCTCGCCAGGCCTCTCTGCCGCCGCCCTGTTGGTCACCTGCTCACTGCTCTCGTCACGCCTGTCCACCAGCCGCCCTGCTGGCCGCTTGTCACGCCTCTCCACCAGCCGCCCTGCTGGACGCTTGTCACGCCTCTCCACCAGCCGCCCTGCTGGTCGCTTGTCACGCCTCTCCACCAGCTGCCCTGCTGGACGCTGGTCACGCCTATCCACCAGCCGCCCTGCTGGCCGCTTGTCACGCCTCTCCACCAGCCGCCCTGCTGGCTGCTTGTCACGCCTCTCCACCAGCCGCCCTGCTGGACGCTTGTCACGCCTCTCCACCAGCCGCCCTGCTGGCCGCTTGTCACGCCTCTCCACCAGCCGTCCTGCTGGCCGCTTGTCACGCCTCTCCACCAGCCGCCCTGCTGGCTGCTTGTCACGCCTCTCCACCAGCCGCCCTGCTGGCTGCTTGTCACGCCTCTCCACCAGCCGCCCTGCTGGACGCTGGTCACGCCTATCCACCAGCCGCCCTGCTGGACGCTTGTCACGCCTCTCCACCAGCCGCCTTGCAGGCCGCTTGTCACGCCTCTCCACCAGCCGCCCTGCTGGACGCTTGTCACGCCTCTCCACCAGCCGCCCTGCTGGATGCTTGTCACGCCTCTCCACCAGCCGCCCTGCTGGATGCTTGTCACGCCTCTCCACCAGCCGCCCTGCTGGCTGCTTGTCATGCCTCTCCACCAGCCGCCCTGCTGGACGCTTGTCACGCCTCTCCACCAGCCGCCCTGCTGGACGCTTGTCACGCCTCTCCACCAGCCGCCTTGCAGGCCGCTTGTCACGCCTCTTCACCAGCCGCCCTGCTGGACGCTTGTCACGCCTCTCCACCAGCCGCCCTGCTGGCTGCTTGTCATGCCTCTCCACCAGCCACCCTGCTGGACGCTTGTCATGCCTCTTCACCAGCCGCCCTGCTGGACGCTTGTCACGCCTCTCCACCAGCCGCCTTGCAGGCCGCTTGTCATGCCTCTCCACCAGCCGCCCTGCTGGACGCTTGTCACGCCTCTCCACCAGCCGCCTTGCAGGCCGCTTGTCACGCCTCTCCACCAGCCGCCCTGCTGGACGCTTGTCACGCCTCTCCACCAGCCGCCCTGCTGGCCGCTCATCACGCTTCTCCGCTGCCGCCCTGCTGGCTGTTTGTTGCGCCTCTCCAGCCACTCGTTCACCAGCTGACTGTCAGTCACCTTCTGCTACCCCTTGCTGTGACCTCTGCACATCAGTCTCTTAGTGATTGTAGCTCTGTGCAGGCTGGCCAGGAACACAGTCCCACCACAAGTGGTTGCAGCGCTCATTGAGCAATTTAAAATAACAACCAAGGCTCCTAATGAAGCCTGTTTAGCTCTATTCGTTGAACAGTCAGGAGGAACAGGTTGAACCAGTCTTAAAGAGGACCCTTGTTGAGGGTGTGCAGCCTCCTGGCTGGGAGGTCTGCCGCCCATTCCCCCCTGCCCCCCCTTACTGTCCCAGGGCTCTTTTCTGTATTCCCACAATAATTACAACATTGGTAACCATATTTCACTACCCCTGCATTTAGTACTAAGGTGATTTGTACCCAACCCCAGCCAAAGTTGATCACTTTGACACCGCTGTATCTGCTGAATATGTAAGCAAAGTAGGAGCAAACTGTATTTACATAAACACACCCAAGTCTCTCCCCGTCCCGGCTAGCTGTCAGGGAAGCATTCATTCAGCCCCTGCTTATACTCACTTAGCTCACATTTTCAATAAACATGAAGCTGCCAGCACTAGAGGTGTGCAAGAGGTTTAGATTTTGCAAGTGCAATTTTTCACTGGGAAATTAAAAGTCAATATATGATTTTCCAGGACAGTAACGCCTCGCTAAACGTTGTAGTTATGTTCCTGAAAAATGCTACTTTAAGTGAAACGATGTTAAGCGAATCCAATTTCCCCGTAAGAATTAATGTAAATAGGGGGTTTAGGTTCCAGGGAATTTTTTTCTCCAGACAAAAGACTATATTTTATACATACATATACACATATACATATACATTATGTATATATATTTTTAAACAAACTGTTTAATACTGTACACAGCAATGATGATTGTGAAGCTTGGTTGAGGTGGTGGAGTCAGAGGGTGGTATATTTCCCAGGGAATGCCTTACTGCTAAATGATGAACTAGCACTCAGCTGAGCCCTCAAGGGTAAACACATTGTTGTTAATGTAGCCTCACACTCTACAAGACAGCACGGATGGAGGGAGGGGAGACAGCATGGCAGAGAGAGACAGAGAGACACACCCTGTGTATGAAAGAGAGAGACATGCATTGCTCCTTTAAGTACGCTGACCCTACTCTAAGTACATTGCCTTTTTAAGTAGATCAGCAAGTTGAGACAGCAGCTGCTGCCAGCAAGCTCCCTCCGTCCTGAGCCCTGTCATGTCTCCACCACCCGGCTCGGTGGAGATCGGGTAAAGGAGCATGGGGGGGCACCCTTACATTAGCACCCTTCTTCCCCCACCCTGCACAGCAAGCAGGAGGCTCCCGGGAGCAGCTCCAAGGCAGAGGGCTGGAGTAGCACATGGCAGTGTGGGGAGGGACATCTGAACTGCCCGGCAATTGATAGCCTGCTGGGTGGCTGCCTCACAGGAAACTTAGGGGAGCGGGGAGCTGATGTGGGGGTTGCCGGCCCACCCTGGTTCCAAGCCCCCACCAGCTAGCTCCAACGGGTTGCTCTTCCTGCAAGCAGTGGACAAAGCAGGCAGCTGCCAAAGGACGTTATAAGGGAGCATTGTGCTACTTTAAACGAGCATGTTCCCTAATTGATCAGCAACGTAACAATGAAACAACGTTAACCGGGACGACGTTAAGTGAGGAGTTACTGTATATGTAACTCCCCTAACAACCTATAGGCTTGGTTGTGCACCTGGGTGGGCTATCTATTGCCGTGGTCTGGGACAGGGCAGGGGTGGGGAGTGGGTGGAGCTTTGACTCCACCTCCCCAGCATGCTGGCCAGCATAGCTGAGCCAGTGCAGATGGAGAAGTAATCTGTGCCAAGTTAGGACTAGCAAAGATTACTTCCTCCTTGCTCCATGGGGAAAGTAACCAAGGACCAGATTGTAACTCCCTGACTTTTACTCAAGGCTTGTGCGAATTCTACAATCTAGCCTTAATATTGAATGACTTACAGTACACATTACTATTAAAACAGAAGGCATAGAGGAAAAGTCAGGCGTTCCAATAAAACTCACTGTTAAATTTATAGGAAACAGAAGACTCGTTTTGACAAAGCCAGACCAAGCAGAATGACAGTATTTGATTTCATTGTCTTTTTCCCCATTGTAGCTGTGGATCTCCTAAAACACGAGGTGATCTTCAGTGTAGTAAGGTTGGGTGCCACAATCATCATCTGCACTGGATTTTTGCTAATGCTGCTGCCCGAAGAATGGGATGAAATCACCCTGCGATTCATCAACAGTTTAAAGGAAAAGAAAAGTGAAGACCACGCAGAAGATATCACAGACTCCAGTGTGCATACAAGGAGCAGAAGCAGAGCCAATGGGACAGTGTCTATACCACTGGCTTAAAGCTGGCGAACATTTAACTGCACGTGAATGTATATTCTGTGAATATAATTTAATTTTCTCACTACTTGTATGCTAAAATGACAGTATTACTCTGAACTGGGGATGAATTATAAAATAAATGATAAACACATCAATAATAAATGTTTACATTTATACACTTACAAAGGAACAGGTGTAAATAATCACAATAAATTCTTTTGTAATGAAATGTTAATCTGCATTCTATTTAGTTGCCTTTTTAAAAAAAATCAAATCCACTGTGCAACTTTACAGCTGTGCTTCTGTTAGCAAAAAGGGGAGGGGACAAAGTCTTCAAAGGCCTGATTTGTATATTTGTTTAGTTCCAGCATGCATTTATATCAAAAGTTAAACATTCGTGTTCTTTCCAAATTTAATGATTTGACATTTTTACAAGGTGGTACCGAAAAGGCAGTGGACTCATTTTAAAACACCCAATCAAGAATCTTGGAACCCTAAAATATAGAGGGAACTGAAGTCACATTAAAGTTTGGAATTTTTATTAAAACATACAAATATATTCTCAAGGATATAAATTAACCTATGTAATTCTATTACAGTGCTGCTAAATATGCAGAGGAAGCTAGCTGAGCAAAATCTGGAAATACTACAGTGTCATTTCTTAGCTCACAATTATATGTGATGGTGTGAGCTATCTCCATACATTATGTTTTACAACTGGCCTATATCTAATATAAATTAAGGGCCAGATTTTGATACCCACAACGGACCATATTCTTGCTCACACTGAGTAATACCTTGCTCCATGAGTACTTCCACTGTCTTCAGTGGGGCTACTTGTTCAGTAAGGCACTACTCATGAGTAAGGGTGTGAGGATCTGGTCCCAAATGCTAAAATCATTCATTAAAGGTATGCCTTCCTCAACTAAAAGCAAAGCTGAGAGTAGTTTGGCATACTTGTTTCCTTGAATGGCAATGTCTAGTAACAGTTAGTCTAGCAAAAAAATGGAGCCATCAGACACTTGGTAATACAAGGAGGAATCATCTAGAACATAAGCTATGTGCGGAGTCAATGTATGTCCTGCAGCCATATCGCCTTGAGCTGTCATCTTGTCATCTCTCCTCAATTGGTGGTAGTCAGTACCTGGATGAAAGACCTCTCAGGACAGGCAAGATTATAGAAGATTTTTTTGGAGATTAACTACTGGAGAGTCAGGGGACTTCTGCTGTTGGAAATGCTGTCATTTTACATTTGTAACGCTGAGGGCCTGACTGCTGATGGTCATTAACAATAGCCCAGGCCCACTGACCAGCCTATGTTAGATTTGGGGACTGTTTATGAGCCCGGGTCTTGACTAGGACTGGGCCATTTAGTGGGCTAGGGTTATGGTTGGGGCCAGATCATGAGCAGACGTGATGGCACCAATTCCTAGTTTGTGACGTGCGGGGGGATGGGAGGAGGGCCTTGTGAAATAGAAAGAGATGGAGCCATTCATAATTTGGTGGGGGGGCTGAAAGATTTGGTCACTGAGCCTCTTCAGAAGGGTTCACTAGGAAGTTGTTGGTACATTCCATAGGTTACTAAAGCATCTCTCACAGCATGCCTCAGGATACGCCAATGCCTACTAATGCACAGCTGTAGTAGCGTCTTGATACATACGCCATGCATTTATGTAGGTTAGCAACATGCAGAACTTGATGGTTCTGAATCATTTAAAATGCTTTTGCTTTGGTTTGGTTTGGTTTTTTTAAACCTATGACATATTGGGGGCCTGATTCTGAGCTCATTTACACAGGTGCAAATCAAAAGTAATTGTATTGAAATTAATGGATTGTTGCCCCCAAAAAACAGGTGCAGTTGAGTTTAGAATAATGACCATTGTGATTCCCAGCTATCAAGAGCATACCATTCTGAGTGGTGCATATTCTGCAATTCTAGTCATGCAGTGCTTATACGGATATGATTAGCTTATGTAAACACTTCCTTTTTATGGGTGCTTGTTCTCGGTAATCTTTGGATTGAATTCCTTTCTAATATAAATAATGCTAAATAGTCATCACAATTCCACACAATGTTCATAAAAGAAATATAGTGTTTTGTGTGATACTACAGGGCATTTGGTACACTGGTTAAAAAAAAAAATCAATCTGTAGCCAAATTGCTTCCAAATAACAGTCATCTTTGACTGATTGATTTTTATGACTGTTATTACAGTCAGACAATGACATTTTAAATTATAGATTGATATTTTAAAGGAATTAGCTGTGTTTGACTTTTAAAGGATTTTTCATTGTGGAGAGTGAGACAAATATTAATGTGGGTTAAAGCTACATTCACTAGAGTGGTTGGCCAAGATTTTCAAACGGCACTGGTGCTTTCTGGGGTGCACAGCTGAAGCCACCATCAAGGTGCTTGAAGCGAGCTGAAAAAACTAGTCACTTTAAGGTGTCACAAAATCATTAATCACTTTTGAGTAGGTTGGTTGTTTAAAATATACCAAAGCGTTAAAAAAAACCATGCACCACCTGCTATTGTAGTGCATATCGAAAGAAAAACAGGTATACTGGCTAGCTGTCTGTCACATAGCATTCATATAGAACGGACTGAAATCAGTTTGTTGCTTATAGTGTGTTTGGGAAGCACTGATTATTGTGACCCATGCTTTGTATAAAACTCATGGTCACGGTGTAGTAGATGAACAGCACTGCAAACCGCAGTGTTAAGAAATTGTGTCAGGCCCCCAAAATCATGAGATTAGCTTAAACATCATGAGATATAAAAAAATAATAAAAGCTGGGTCTTTTTAGTTTTCTTCTGGTATTTGAGCCTTGGGGAGGAAGGGGTTCACATTTTTAAGCTTTCCTCCTGAACAACAAGGACCTGAAACTGGCCTTTTTTCCCCCAAATGAAAGCTCAGTTTCACTCATAATCTTATGACTCTAAGATATGGGGCTTTAAGAAAAGCTCCGAACATCACGAGACTCATGATAAAAGCACCAGGGTTGGCAATATTGCCAATTGTAGGACTGGGGCCATTAACTTCAATGGGTGGCGTTCTAGTTGAAGATCACACTTTCTGTTTACACCTGGAGTCCTGTTTTCTGGCTCTCTACATATGGAAAATTTAACCCAAAAGTCTTGTTCTCTCAAAATCCTCTTGCAATATTTGAGAACATATCAATTAACTTTCTGTTAGTTGGATTCTAATGGACCACCCTGACTTGATTTCTGACAATTTACTGCTCTGCATTAATGCAACAGATCTTTTTAGTGAAAAAGCAAATACCAAAATGAACAAAAAGCCCTCTCGTTAATATGCCAAAGCACAGCCACTCAGGGTGAACAGCTCCACTTCTCATTGCAGCCTCGTCAGGTACAGAATCAGGTCTTTGAGGAATTTCATCTTTAATAAACTAGGAAAAACAACTTCCTATTCTGGTGGTCCAATTTCATGAGATGTTTGTGCGGCCAAAAGGCATAGCGCATGAGTGTCCGGACCAGTCAAGTTTGGAAGAATGGGCTTGAACTTGGTTAAGTTAGGTGTAAAATAGCCAGGCTCCAGTGCATAGCAGTGAATATGTCAAAACTCCCATGCTACTTAGCAAAAGCAAGAGTCTTTGCATTGAAAAAAGTAGTATTGCATGTTAGGCATACGGTCTAGTCAGATTTACAGGGCCTGAGCCAAAACCCATCCCAATCCATGGGAATTCTTTCTACTAGGTAAAATTTAATCTTGCATTTTATTCATAAGACCATCACACACATTTTTCACACAAAGTTTAGAGCCCCAGTGCTATATAAGAGCTAGGTTTTATGATGATGACCCAAACTCTCCCAAAGTTTGAGAATCTCCAGACCTGGGATTTTTGGCTTGGATCCATCTCTAGTTTTATATGCTCTGGATCTGCTCTAATCATATGGGCCACCATGCTTCATGCCCCAGCCTAGCCCAGCCCTGTGCCCCAGAACTGTGGCTGTTCCTCTGCGTTTGGAGACTTCGGGCCACCTTTGAAATGGTTCTCGCACTCATTGAGGAGCACTGAGAGTCTTCACACCTTTTGAAACCATTAGTTTACCTCCCCTGCCCTGAAGCTGATGTTCCATGATTCCTCTGACCTCTGTGCCATCTGATCTCTTGTTGATCCTGTCAGGTTTTTTTTCTTGGTGCTTGAGAGAGTCAGGTACAGTATCAATCCACATGGAGCAAATCAAAGCCTTCAGTGATGGTAGGCTTGGACGTTCAAATCATGGCTGAGGCCTGGGACTATTGGAGCAGAAGCTGCAACTGTATTCTCTGAATGGTCTCTTTAATAGCACCCAGGTGCCTTCTGAGCATGTGAGAGCAGTTTCAAATCAAGCCGCACGAAACAGACTATCAATGAACTTTAAGGAAAGGTCACAGTTCCACTCAGTGTCTTAAAAATGAGACTTTACTATGGAGCTAAATTTTCCCCACCTTGCCTCACTCCCCTAGATGCAGTCACTTGACCAACCTGTCCCTGCAATGCAGCTGCAGGAATCGTGCATTCTCACACCTGGATCCCCACACCTATTTTATGTCGTTGGGAACAACCATTGGGATCTGGGGGTCATAATGGATCACAAGCTACATATGAGTCAACAGTGTAACACTGTTGCAAAAAAAAGCAAACATCATTCTGGGATGTATTAGCAGGAGTGTTGTAAGCAAGATACGAGAAGTAATTCTTCCGCTCTACTCAGCGCTGATTAGGCCTCAACTGGAGTATTGTGTCCAGTTCTGGGCACCATATTTCAGGAAAGATGTGGGCAAATTGGAGAAAGTCCAGAGAAGAGCAACAAAAATGATTAAAATGATTAAATACAATTAAAATGATTAAAGGTCTAGAAAACATGACCTACGAGGGAAGATTGAAAAAATTGGGTTTGTTTAGTCTGGAAAAGAGAAGACTGAGAGGGAACATAACAGTTTTCAAGTACATAAAAGGTTGTTACAAGGAGGAGGGAGAAGAATTGTTCTTCTTAACCTCTGAAGATAGGAGAAGCAATGAGCTTAAATTGCAGCATAGGAGGTTTAGGTTGGACGTTAGTAAAAACTTCCTGTCAGAGTGGTTAAGCACTGGAATAAATTGCCTAAGGAGGTTGTAGAATCGCCATCATTGGAGATTTTTAAGAGCAGGTTAGACAAACACCTGTCAGGGATGGTCTAGATAATACTTAGTCCTGCCATGAGTGCAGGGGACTGGACTAGATGACCTCTCGAGGTCCCTTCCAGTCCTATGAGTCTATGATTACCTTCGCCATCACCAGGACATCACCTGAGCTGCAGCTTGAGCTAACCGAATTTTTCCATGGGCTTTGGATCAGGCCATAGATTGGCAGCTGTAGCAGATACATATTCTGTGGCTCAGCTGCAGAGGAGGACATACATTGAATGTAGGTTACATTTTCCCTGACAATGCACAGAGCTGTTTAGGACCCTACATTGCCCATTGTCCTGACTTTTAGTTTAGCACTTTTTAAGAGGAAGGCAATAGCATTCCTAAAATACAGCTTAGTGGTTCAACTAGGGAATGCCCATAAAATCAAAGGTAAATTAAGATCATTTGGTTATTACTTCACATGGATTTGTTTTAAATGAACTGGCTGTAGCATTTTTAGTGCCTTCGGTGACTGTTAGCCTCCTTTACAATCACTCCAATAAAGTTTACAGCCTTTGAGTGAAGCAATGTGATCATTTTATTGTAGTCACATGACTTGGTTTGTACCCCCACGGAAAGGAAGTACTGAACTGGCTGCTGCATTATCAAGTTTTGCCTCACGTGAGGGCTGCATCAAAGCTCCCTGGCAGGAAAACAAAACGTGCTTTGAATAAACCATCTTGAGTGCTACGCCATAAAATAACGCACCTGTGAGGGCTGAGGAAAGCGACAACAATAACAATAGTATCCCAGCACAGTGGGAAGATTCAACCTTTACTGGTATAAAAACTAGTTCCCTTGCAAACATATGAAACAACCAATGCGTGTGTAACCCTCATGTTGCTACAGCTTGAGTTTCCAGATGTATAATAATGAAATCTATTAACCCTAGTACTATACTGTACATTCCAATCAATGAAATTACACTGGAATATTTTTCTTCACTCCTTGATCAGTTTCATGGAGATATACACATTAAACAAAACTAACAACCGCAACAATCAGCCAATTTGCATAATTCTGAGTATTTCTTTTTTATTACTTAGGGATTTGTTTGAAGTCTAGCTGTTATCCAGCTGTTATTTTGGCCGTCAATTCTGTAACATTAACCACATCACTGTCCCATTTCATTACATATGCCTAGCCTTGTGTGTGTCGATATATGTCTGTCTGAATTTCATGTACAGCCAATCATAAGATTCAAGGAAAAATGCAAGAATTTTTGCAGTACAGTGGACTGTTGTAATCAGCCTCTTCTGTGTTAATATTCAGACAAGTAATACGTATGACAAAGGGAATAGAAAGTATACACTATGAAGCAGAAATATCATCATCCTCTCCTGTTTCCAATGCCAAGGTTAAGTAGGGCTGACTTCTGTCAGTTTCTTGGCTTTGGTACCCTAGATTGCCAGCCATCTCAAACCTAGGCTTATTTTACAGATGGGAAATTGAGGAACAGAGAAGCTAAGTGACTTGCCCAAGATGACTCAGGACATCTGTGGCAGAGCAAGGACTTGGAACCAAGGTCTCCCACGTCTTCGGTCAGTGCCCCAGCCACCAGACCATCCTTCCTCTCATAAACCAGAATTATACTTATCAAAAATGTCATTTATTATAATACTCTTTGTCCCACCTCATTACATTCCCTAATGAGGTAATATGCCTGCAGGATAGAAACTGGAGATGTGCACCATATTCTTCTGCTCTCAGACAGGGGCTTTGGATGTGATTATTTCTCTTCGTTAAGTCTCACCTAGCGAATAGACTGTATTTAGCTGTGGTGCTGCAAATGCGATTCAAGCGATTGCCCATCTTAGCGGCCTACTCCAGAGATCTAGAGAAGGTCAAATGTCCCTCTTGAATTCTAAATTCGTTTAATCTTACTTCACAGGGGCAGTTTGACTTTTGTAACGTTCCGGTTTTGCATTTATGGCTGAATTTAGGACTGTATAAGTGTTATGCACTTTAAGTCAAAGGGTAAGTGGGCCCCTTAGATGCTGATTGATTGGCCTCCCATGAATTCCCTGGATGCATGATTTCTTTCCATATTACTTCTTCTATCTTGGATCTTTCTGAGACACCCATCATTCTGATATCTAATT
This sequence comes from Macrochelys suwanniensis, assembly GCA_033296515.1. Taxonomy (NCBI): domain Eukaryota; kingdom Metazoa; phylum Chordata; order Testudines; family Chelydridae; genus Macrochelys; species Macrochelys suwanniensis. Next base: position 11,352,506 of record CM065781.1, on the reverse strand, counting down.
GCCATCTTGCTATCTGATCTTTGAATATCTTAAGGAGCAATTCATCATTTTGTGAACAATACACAGTATAAGCTAAGATGAGGGTGTCCAAGCACAATACATAGCTTTAGGGACAAATTTTCAACAGTGTTTGTAAATGCACCTATGAAAATGCACATGCCAGTATACACGCATTTTGTACACAAAATTACTGGTGTGACGTATGTAACAGTGAAGCAATATGACTGCAGAAACATATTAGGCATGCAGCTATTGTAGGCATATTTATGTCTCACTTTTGGGCAATGCTGGCCATCAGTGATGAAGCGTGATGAAAACATTTGGCTGTCAGGGCATCAGTTTTTGCCTTGTTAATTTGTACACTTCTGCTGGAGTGAACCTATGCCCTTTAAAAAGTGAGAGCCACCCCCCAACCCCTTTGGCCACAGCATGTATCTTTGTTCCATTGACAATAATGTGAATTTGAAAGGGAATCTGGAGACAGAGCCAGGGAGGAAGCAAGCAGATTATTACAACTAGGCAACAAATGTGCTGCCCTGAATTGCTTTTGTGTCATAGAATCATAGAATCATAGAATCTCAGGGTTGGAAGGGACCTCAGGAGGTCATCTAGTCCAACCCCCTGCTCAAAGCAGGACCAAACCCAATTAGATCATCCCAGCCAGGGCTTTGTCAAGCCTGACCTTAAAAACCTCTAAGGAAGGAGATTCCACCACCTCCCTAGGTAGCCCATTCCAGTGCTTCACCACCCTACTAGTGAAAAAGTTTTTCCTAATATCCAACCTAAACCTCCACCTCTGCAACTTGAGACCATTACTCCTTGTTCTGTCATCTTCTACCACTGAGAACAGTCTAGATCCATCCTCTTTGGAACCCCCTTTTAGGTAGTTGAAAGCAGCTATCAAATCCCCCCCTCATTCTTCTCTTCTGCAGGCTAAACAATCCCAGTTCCCTCAGCCTCTCCTCATAAGTCATGTGCTCCAGCTCCCTAATCATTTTTGTTGCCCTCCGTTGGACTCTTTCCAATTTATCCACATCCTTCTTGTAGCGTGGGGCCCAAAACTGGACACAGTACTCCAAATGAGGCCTCACCAGTGCCGAATAGAGGGGAATAATCACGTCCCTCGATCTGCTGGAAATGCCCCTACTTATACAGCCCAAAATGCCGTTAGCCTTCTTGGCAACAAGGGCACACTGTTGACTCATATTCAGCTTTTCATCCACTGTAACCCCTAGGTCCTTTTCTGCAGAACTGCTGCCCAGCCATTCGGTCCCTAGTCTGTAGCAGTGCATGGGATTCTTCCGTCCCAAGTGCAGGACTCTGCACTTGTCCTTGTTGAACCTCATCAGATTTCTTTTGGTCCAATCCTCTAATTTGTCTAGGTCCCTCTGTATCCTGTCCCTACCCTCCAGCGTATCAACCACTCCTCCCAGTTTAGTGTCATCTGCAAACTTGCTACGGGTGCAGTCCACACCATCCTCCAGATCGTTGATGAAGATATTGAACAAAACCGGCCCCAGCACCGACCCTTGGGGCACTCCACTTGATACCGGCTGCCAACTAGACATGGAGCCATTGATCACTACCCGTTGAGCACGACCATCCAGCCAGTTTTCTATCCACCTTACCGTCCATTCATCCAGCCCATACTTCCTTAACTTGCTGGCAAGAACACTGTGGGAGACTGTATCAAAAGCTTTGCTAAAGTCAAGAAATAGCACATCCACTGCTTTCCCCTCATCCACAGAGCCAGTTATCTCATCATAGAAGGCAATTAGGTTAGTCAGGCATGACTTGCCCTTGGTGAATCCATGCTGACTGTTCCTGATCACTTTCCCCTCCTTTAAGTGGTTCAGAATTGATTCCTTGAGGACCTGTTCCATGATTTTTCCAGGGACTGAGGTGAGACTGACTGGCCTGTAGTTCCCCGGATCTTCCTTCTTCCCTTTTTTAAAGATGGGCACTACATTAGCTTTTTTCCAGTCATCCGGGACCTCCCCCAATTGCCATGATTTGTCAAAGATAATGGCCAATGGCTCTGCAATCACATCGGCCAACTCCTTTAGCACCCTCGGATGCAGTGCATCCGGCCCCATGGACTTGTGCTCGTCCAGCTTTTCTAAATAGTCCCGAACTACTTCTTTCTCCACAGAGGGCTGGTCACCTCCTCCCCATACCGTGCTGCGGAGTGCAGCCGCCTGGGACCTGGCCTTGTCTGTGAAGACAGAGGCAAAAAAAGCATTGAGTACACTAGCTTTCTCCACATCCTCTGTCACTAGGTTCCCTCCCTCATTCAGCAAGGGGCCCACACTTTCCTTGACTTTCTTCTTGTTGCTCACATACCTGAAGAAACCCTTCTTGTTACTCCTAACATCTCCGGCTAGCTGCAACTCCAAGTGTGATTTGGCCTTCCTAATTTCACTCCTGCATGCCTGAACAATATTTATATACTCCTCCCTGGTCATTTGTCCAATCTTCCACTTCTTGTAAGCTGCTTTTTTGTGTTTAAGACGAGCAAGGATTTCACTGTTAAGCCAAGCTGGTCGCCTGCCATATTTACTTTTCTTTCTACACCTCGGGATGGTTTGTTCCTGCAACCTCAATAAGGATTCTTTAAAATACAGCCAGCTTTCCTCGACTCCTTTCCCCCTCATGTTATTCTCCCAGGGGACCTTGCCCATCAGTTCCCTGAGGGAGTCAAAGTCTGCTTTTCTGAAGTCCAGGGTCTCTGTTCTACTGCTCTCCTTTCTTCCTTGTGTCAGGATCCTGAACTCAACCATCTCATGGTCACTGCCTCCCAGGTTCCCATCCACTATTGCTTCCTCTACTATTTCCTCCCTGTTTGTGAGCAGCAGGTCAAGAAGAGCTTTTCCCCTAGTTGGTTCCTCCAGCACTTGCACCAGGAAATTGTCCCCTACACTTTCCAAAAACTTCCTGGATTGTCTGTGGACCGCTGTATTGCTCTCCCAGCAGATATCGGGGTGATTAAAGTCACCCATGAGAACCAGGGCCTGTGATCTAGTAACTTCTGTTAGTTGCTGGAAGAAAGCCTCGTCCACCTCATCCCCCTGGTCTGGTGGTCTGTAGCAGACACCCACCACAACATTACCCTTGTTGCTCACACTTCTAAATTTAATCCAGAGACTCTCAGGTTTTTCTGCAGTTTCATACTGGAGCTCTGAGCAGTCATACTGCTCTCTTACATACAACGCAACTCCCCCACCTTTTCTGCCCTGCCTATCCTTCCTGAACAATTTATATCCATCCATGACAGTACTCCAATCATGTGAGTTATCCCACCAAGTCTCTGTTATTCCAATTACATCATAATTCCTTGACTGTGCCAGGACTTCCAGTTCTCCCTGCTTGTTCCCCAGGCTTCTTGTATTTGTGTATAGGCATTTAAGATAACTCACCGATTGTCCTGCTGTCCCAGTATGGGGCAGGAGCCCTCCCCTCTTGCACTCACCTACTTGTGCTTCCTCCCAGTATCCCACTTCCCCACTTACCTCGGGGCTTTGGTCTCCTTCCCCCGGTGAACCTAGTTTAAAGCCCTCCTCACTAGGTTAGCCAGCCTGCTTCCAAAGATGCTCTTCCCTCTCTTCGTCAGGTGGAGCCCATCTCTGCCTAGCACTCCTTCTTCTTGGAACACCATCCCATGGTCAAAGAATCCAAACCCTTTTCTCCGACACCATCTGCGTAGCCATTCGTTGACTTCCACGATTCGACGGTCTCTACCCCGGCCTTTTCCTGCCACAGGGAGAATGGACGAGAACACCACTTGCGCCTCAAACTCCTTTATCCTTCTTCCCAGAGCCACGTAGTCTGCAGTAATACGCTCAAGGTCATTCTTGGCAGTATCATTGGTGCCCATGTGGAGAAGCAGGAAGGGGTAGCGATCTGAGGGCTTGATGAGTCTCGGCAGTCTCTCCGTCACATCACGAATCCTAGCCCCTAGCAAGCAGCACACCTCTTGGTTTTCCCGGTCAGGGCGGCAGATAGATGACTCAGTCCCCCTGAGGAGAGAGTCCCCGACCACCACCACCCTCCTCCTCCTCTTGGGAGTGGTGGTCGTGGAACCCCCATCCCTAGGACTGTGCATCTCATGCCTTCCAGTCAGTGGAGTCTCCTTCTGCTCTGTTCCCTCAGATGTATCATTCACTCCACTCTCTGCACTAGTACCTGTGGAGAGAACATGAAAACGGTTGCTCATCTGAATATGCGTTTCTGGTACATGGAGGTCACATGCCGCCAATTGTCCTCACTGGCCTTCTGTCCCCGCTGCGTAGCCTGCTCTGAATCCTCAGAACACTGTGCCCGCTGAAGCCGATCCTGACGTCTATCCAGGAACTCCTCATTTTCTTTTATGGAACGCAGGGTTGATACTCGTTTCTCCAGACCTTGAATCTTCTCTTCCAATATGGAGATCAGCTTGCACTTTGTACAGACAAAGTCGCTTCTATCCTGTGGAAGAAAGACAAACATGGCACATCCTGTGCAGGTCACGACAGCCGATCGCTCAGCATCCATAGTCCCTTCCTTCGAAGAGTTTCCTCACTTGTGGCAGAAGCTACTCAGGGAAACCTGCAAGGGGGATGCCGCAGTAGGCTCTCTCCAGGCGAACTCCCAGGCTAACTCCACCTGTTTGCTTCTCTGCTATTCGCTGCTCAGCTGGTTCGCAGCTGACTGTCTTTTTAGAAGAGCCTGGAACAAAGCACTCCCAATTCACACTAGTCAAACAGGCAATCAAACAATCAAGCACACGGTCAAACTGTCCCCACAACAGATACTCACTCCCCTGTCTGCAGCCCCCTGGTTGCTCAGCCTCTGCCTTTAGTTTGGGTTAAAGGAGTTAGGAATGGCAAGAGTACCCTGCCCCCTTTGCACTCCCCTTCCCAACTCCCTCTCAAACTCCCCTGTTTGCAGCCCTGTTCGCAAAGCTCCCTGGTCGCTTGCTCACTGCTTTATAAAGCCCTGGCCTGCCTGATTGATTAGCCCCGCCCCCTGGTGTAGAAGCTCACAGCTTCCAACTGCCAGCCACAGCACACGGTCCTGCAAACAAACAAACGAATGAACAGACAGTGTCCCATTTTATTAAGTTATCATATTTCACCCCTCACACAATGGTATACCTAAGTGCGTAATAACTAGTCCCAGGTTATTGCTGGTATAAAGTCCATTGACCAGTCATCATGATGCCCTATGTGATAGCTTCAATGGACTTACATCAGTGATGAACTGGTCATACTTTATATTAAGGTTCTATGTATAAGTAAGTCATAAAGGGTTAATAAATGGTTAATTGAGGTTTTATTAAATGGTTCGTCAATTGTTACATATGGTTATAGAATTCAATGGGTCAATAGGTAGCTTCTAAGGATGATTTATAACTAGGGTGACCAGATGTCCCATTTTTATAGGGACAGTCCTGTTTTTTGGGCCTTTTTCTTATATAGGCGCCTATTACCCCCCACCCCCGTCCCGATTTTTCACAGTTGCTAGCTGGTCACCCTATTTATAACCCCTTCTTCTGACACATACTACTTACGCTTATTCCATCAATTAATCATGTATTAGCCCTTTGAAAACTGAACCTTAATATAAACCGTGACTGAGAAATTTGTAACTAACCAGTACTTGTAACTAACATTTAGATTTCTACGCTACGAAAATGAGCCCACCCCAGAGCTCTAGGGGGCCCCTGACACATGTTGTAAAACTGGACATCAGCTTAGCCCTGACAGCCAACAGAACTTAATACAACTTGTAACACAAATCTCCCCTCCTGGTGCCTCCGCCAAAGTCTTCCCTCCTGCAACTTGTGCTCCTGCTTCCAAGTTCCCTGCAGGTTGCTACACCTCCCTCATGCAGCTCTAACCACCACCACACCCTACCCTCCACAGCAGTCTGTGCAAATAAAGGTACCTTCCCGTATGCCCTGAACGTCATCAGACCAGAGGTGACACTTTCAAAAGTGCCTAAAGGACTTTTGATTTTTCAGTTGCACGTAGGCTCCTAATGGCTTTGATTTCAGTGGGAATTAGGCACCTCAGTGCTTGTGCAAATCCCAGTAGGCACCAATCTGCATTTCAAGGTGCCTAAATAGCTTTAAAACTCTGGCCCGTTAGGCACATTTGAAAGTTTTACCCCAGAGCAATTTCCTGCTGTAGGTGGGGAATCCTGAACTGATTACCCCTCATTCTGGGGAGAATGCTGTACCATCCAAACCCTCTCTTTTGAATTAAGAGGAATCAAGCTGAAGCTCCTCCATTGACCAGAGTATATGGTAGTGGGGCAAGAGAGAGAAGGGGGTTCTCCTGTTGGAAGATCCCAGGCAATTTAGGGCATGACACAGTAAGATGAAGTTGAAACTGTACTGAAATAGGTTTTAATATGTAGCCATGGAAGCTAAATAGATTTACTAATGCATTTAAGGCTCAGCTCTGCCTCTCGAAGGGTACAGACATTTTTTTGGTATGATATTCTATGGTTTTATTTGAAAAACAGTGTGCATCCGTGGCTTCGTAAAGGAAAGCATGCAACATAAGGCATGGGAAGCATTAAGGTTACGGGTTCATCCTTAACCTTGGCATCTCCAGGCTTCCTTCCGAGCGCTAGTATGTGCAACCTGGGTGTTCTAGCAATGTAGTGATTTTAATGGAACAAAGAGAATAATTCAGAAGAGCCATGCCACCTTGCTACTAGAGTATTATCACTGACCTCCTATACTGCATTGTCTCCTTTGGCAGGCTGGTAGGGGTGGAAGTAGTAGAAAGTTTATTTTACCTCTATTTAGCACTGGTGCAACCACTGCTGGAATACTGTGCCCAGTTTTGGTTCTCACAATTCAAGAAGGATGTAGATAAATTGGAGAGGGTTCAGAGAAGAGCCATCAGAATGATTAAAGGATTAGAGAACATGCCTTATAGTGGCAGACTCAAAGAGCGCAATCTATTTAGTTTACCAAAGAGAAGGTTTAGGAAGATTACAGCCTGTAAGTACCTACGTGGGGAACAAATATTTAATAATGGGCTCATCAATCTAGCAGAGAAAGGTCTAACACGATCCAATGGCTGGATGTTGAAGTGAGACAAATTCAGACAGGATATAAGGTGTAAATTTTTAACAGTGGGAGTAATTAACCATTGGAACAATTGACCAAGGGGTGTGGTGGAGTCTCCATCACTGCCCATTTTCAAATGAAGACTGGATGTTTTTTCTAAAAGATCTGCTCTAGTAATTATTCTGGGGAAGTTCTATGGCCTGTGTCATGCAGGAGGTCAGACTAGATGATCACAGTGGCCCCTTCTGGACTCAGAATCCTTGACTCTTGCTGGGCCATATCAAATATTGTCCGTGTTTCTTTTTAACAATGATTAGCAGTTTTCTATATGTTTTTCTTCACCGTCTGTCTTGTTCTCTCTATGCAGAGAAGGGCCCTGATCCTGCAGAGGCTTACACATGTGCTTAACTTTACACACTGTGAGTAGATCCATTCAAGTCAATGAGACAACTCACAACGTGTAAGTCTTTGCAGGGTTGAAGCTTAAAACAAGCTTCCGAGCCATTGTTCTAACACATAACATAGGCTATCACAATAAGTGTGGTTGGTAATATATGGGAAATAAATAATTAAGGGGTTCAATTGCAGAATTAAGCTTACTCACTGTAGGGGTCACCAAGAAAATACCTATATTAAATATTTTATTATATCTAATACAAATTATATATTATACACGCACTTATTCTCTCTCTCACTCTCTCTCTCACACAATTCATTTTTGATCAACATTTTCCAGTTTTTCCACCAACAAAATGAAAAACAAAAATGACCAAACTCAGTAAAAACAAATTTACTAGTAACAATTTTCCATAGAATCATAGAATATTAGGGTTGGAAGAGACCTCAGGAGGTCATCTAGTCCAATCCCCTGCTCAAAGCAGGACCAACACCAACTAAATCATCCCAGCCAAGGCTTTGTCAAGCCAGGCCTTAAAAACCTCTAAGGAAGGAGATTCCACCACCTCCCTACGTAACCCATTCCAGTGCCTCACCATCCTCCTAGTGAAATAGTGTTTCCTAATATCCAACCTAGACTTCCCCCACTGCAACTTGAGACCATTGCTTCTTGTTCTGTCATCTGCCACCACTGAGAACAGCCTAGCTCCATCCTCTTTGGAACCCCCTTTCAGGTAGTTGAAGGCGGCTATCAAATCCCCCCTCACTCTTCTCTTCTGCAGACTAAATAACCCCAGTTCCCTCAGCCTCTCCTCGTAAGTCATGTTCCCCAGCCCCCTAATCATTTTCGTTGCCCTCCACTGGACTCTCTTCAATTTGTCCACATCCCTTCTGTAGTGGGGGGGACCAAAACTGGACACAATACTCCAGGTGTGGCCTCACCAGTGCCGAATAGAGGGGAATAATCACTTCCCTCAATTTGTTGGCAATGCGCCTACGAATACAGCCTAATATGCCTTTAGCCTTCTCGGCAACGAGGGCACACTCCTGATTCACGTCCAGGTTCTTGTTCACTATAATCCCCAGGTCCTTTTCTGCAGAACTGCTGCTTAGCCAGTTGGTTCCCAGCCTGTAGCAGTGCATGGGATTCTTCCTTCCTAAGTGCAGGACTCTGCACTTGTCCTTGTTGAACCTCATCAGATTTCTCTTGTCCCAGTCCTCCAATTTGTCTAGGTCACTCTGGACCCTATCCCTACCCTCCAGCATATCTACCTCTCCCCCCATCTTAGTGTCATCTGCAACTGATCCATAACTGATTGGATTTTATTTTTTGCTTTAATCGTTGTGGGATTTTTTGTTTTTTGCTCAGGACGTTTAGGGTTTTGTTTTTAATATCCAGAGCAAAATTGGTATTTTTGACCAAGCCTAATAACTATAGAGCAAACTATGAAAAATATTTGGTGCTGTAAATACAAATCCCATTTTTATATCCCGTTTGTGAGTGTTGCATATACAAATTCCATACAGCCCACTAAATCCACATACCCAAACAACACATGTTGTGGTGTATCTCTGTTAAAAAAAAAAAAATCAAGCTCTGTGTTTTTTGTTTCCTCGCGTCATCTGGCAGCATGTCACAAGAGACCTCATGTTTTGTATCAACAATTTCCATTCGATTGTGAAGGAAAGTCATAAGCAGTGAAAAATGCTTCGCGGTATAAACATTAACTTGATGGAGCAGTAAAAGTGTTTTGTGGATGAGTAAGTTCTGCCAAGGAATGTCATTCTTATCTGATCGCATTACACAGGGCCACTGCACAATGTCAGCTTCTCATTAACTGTCCCCGGCCCCCCAAAACAACCTGCCAATCCTTTATGATGAAAATGGGATCGGAGGAAAGACCAGAATGACAGCAAGAGCTGGGCAAGGAACTCAAAACAGTGATACATGGTAAAATCCTGGCCCACCATTGAAATGCATAGCAAAATTCTCATTGACTTCAATGAACTTCCCCCATAGAATGCGGGACTTCAGCTAGGATTCAACAGAGCTGCATCTGATGCCCAGCTCTGCCACAGACTTCCTATGTGGCCTTGGTTAGGTCACTGGATCTCCCTGTGCCTCAGTTCCCCATCTGTAAATTGGGGGTGATAATACTCTCTTTGGTTACACTGGCAATTCTTCTGGGCTGGGACTCTCTGTTACCCTGTGTTTGTACAGCTCCTAGCACCCAGGGGGCCATGATCTGGGGTGGGGTCAGTAGGTGCTGCCATCATTGTTCTTAAAAAAACATTTTCACAAAGATTGACTCAAATCTCAAGCTGAATTTGGTTCCCCACTATTCATGCCCCTGTTGTGTGCATGATCCAGATTTGTCAGGGTATTCAGGAGCCTAAGGATGCAGATGGTCACCCAGTGGGATTTTCAGATGTGCCTAACTCCCATTGACTTCGGTGGGAGTCAGGTATCTAAGTGCTTTGGAAATCCCACTTGGCACCTAGCTGCATCTTTAGGCAGCTAAATGCCTTAGCACATCTTGCCCTTGGTCCCTTTAATGTTCCTCTCCCAAGAGAAGAGGCAGGAAAGAGCTTTGTTACTCTCAAAAGAGCATATATGCCCTGCTACATGGACGCGTACACTTTGTTCTTCTAAATGAATGGAAGCCATTGTACAGTAACAAACTGAGCTCGGAACCTTACACACACATTGTCGATGTATTTTCCTGCTTAATCAATAGCTGCTGTCTTACTGAGCCCTCCACGCTGGCATATGCAAAAATGCTGATAATACTACCCTACCCCCACAAACAATCCTCCTCGGGTATCCGTCTTTATAGTGTAATTGATCCCCGGCTGTCCAAATAAGTCGTGCTCTCTGAAATTGATAGTTACTATGGATGATGGATTATTAGTCTAGGCACCAGGTGGGTTCGCACTGTGAGGTGCGGAAAGGGTTGTCAGGTCCAAGTAGGCTGCTGTTTCGAAATTACTAGAGACAGAAAAGGCTGGATTATTCTCTTCTAGTTTTCTCCCCTTTGGGCCAAATTCGACTTTTGGTTACACTCGTGCAAGTTGATGGAAGTTACTGGGCCAGATACGCTCTCAGACACACCAGTCTAACGCTAGAGTAAAGAATAAGCACTTCACGGGCCTTCATTTTCCTCTTCAGCTGCGGGCTGCAATGCCTGAGTCCTTTTCCTCTGCCTGCCAGCGCGTCAAGGACAAAATTTCCTGAGTAAGATCAACGTTTTTACAAACTAACTGGTCATCGAAGCAAAAGGAAACTTCCCAAGGCCAATCACTGATTACACGAGCAGCTTTTAGTAAGAGTGTTTTAAGATGCAAATATTTATGGGCGAGAGGAAGACTCACTGAGGCCATGATCTGATATTTGGTATTTACCTCAGACTTCTCTGGATTAGTTTAATATTCAATAGCAGCCAGCCTCTCATCTGCTCCAGGAAGTGGCCAGCCCGGGTCAATGTTTAACTGGGCTCACCAAATCTGGATTTAGGAAGGAAAGGCTTGGGGAGGAATAGCCATGGAAACTGGCTTACCAGACACCCAATCAGCTCTCTCTCTGTGTGTGTATGGTCAGGCAGACCGTGAAAGTTGCCCTGGAGGGAACCTGGGAGCTTTACAAACAGGCCTTGCCTTCAAAGGGACACAGATCAGTGCTACGGTCAAGTCCAGGAACTACTGCATAGTCTTTTTGTCCTTTGAATGTTGTAACTCAGTAAAATGGGCCTAAGTTACTCCAGGGCTCATCATAAGGTGACAAAAGTGGCACCAGCGCAAACCAAAGAGGAGGTGCCTACTTCCCCTTGCACTGCCGCGGTGTGTGGATTTCACAGCACCCTGGAAGAGAGAAGTTTATGCTCATTTGCAGCCATGGAGGAGAGAAACCCAGTGTTTCAAAGGCAGCTTCCACCCCTAAGGGAAACTCTGTATGGCAGATGCTCCACAGGTAACCTGGCCATGGATAAGCGACTGCCCTTTCTAGGGTGCTTGGATTGGCTAATTCTTTGTTCTTTGTATTCTCTGTTGCCAAATAGACATATGGCTCAGCAGAAAATCATTGCATTTGAACTAAGACAAATAGTAGAAAGCTGAAGGTTTACCAAATGCAGGTGTGTGTGTGTGTGTGTGTGTGTGCGTGTGTTATTCTAGACATGTGTCTGTTTCTGACACTTCCTGTATATTACAGCATTGGGAGGGGGGGAATCATTTTTTTCAGCTTGTTTTAGAAAACTGTCTCAATTGTTTATTTACATCTCAAACAGCCCAGATCATGCAATCCTGGATTGTGAGAGTCATCCTTACACATGTAAGGAGTCCCATTGATCTTGACTTCAATGGGACTAGATGTGGAAGAGTTACAGGACAGGTCCCAAGGCATACTTCTGGAGCAACCTTTAATAGGTTACCAGACATCTCTACTAGGCATATATAGTTATGTGATCCACACGCCGCCCTGGGATAAACCCAAAGAATCATTCACAGTTTGGACAAGATGCTCAGCTGATGTAAATCAGAGCAGTAATAATAATAATACTGAGCTCTTATCTAGTATTTTTCATCAGTAGACCTCACTGCACTTTACAAAAGAAGCTGAGAATCATTATGGAGCTCAGCTGATTTAGACCAGCTGAGGACCTAGACCAGCATACGCAACACAGGAGTGAAACTGGAATCATTGCTTTGAATAATCAAGTAATGCAAACTTCAAGGGAACCACCCTACCGTTTTTACATAAAGGCATCTCCTTTGGTTTCAATGAGATTATTCAAATGAGTAAATGAATGCAGAGTGTTTTTTGACAGCAGCAGCACTTAAATAAATACTCCGTTTGGCAAAGAGCTAACCACTGGGTATTTAGCAAGTCCATTTACAAAAAGTCGTCTCTGGAAGTGTCCTATTCCATTACACGTGCTGTTTTTGATAATAAGTGTGTATCACATTTGAATGATGAATTAGCTGGAGCCACTGTCTAAACAAACAAATGTCTGTTACACAAAATGTTTTTTTCGTTCACGGGGATTCATTTCAGCTTGTGTTAGGTTAAACTTTCTAAGAGCACGTGAGGTAGCCTCGTTATTGAAGAGCAAAGGAGAAAACAAACAGTAGAATTTCTTAAATGTAGGCCGGGGCTTCGTATTACAGTCATGCACCAGGGTCCCATCCCAGAGAAGGGCCCTGTTGTGCTAGGCATTGTACAGACCCTGGAGTCAGCCCCTGCCCTAAACTGCCCACAGTCTAAATAGACTTTGATTGTAAATTCCTTGGGGGCAGGGACCCTATTTCTGTCCTGAGCTTGTACAGCACCCAGCACAATGGGGTCCTGATTCATGACTGGTGCTCCTAGGTGCTACCTAGGCGATAGGAGATGGATCACTTGATGATTCCCTGTTCTGTTCATTCCCTCTGAAGCACTTGGCACAGGCCACTGTCGGAAGACCGGATACTGGGCTAGATGGACCTTTGGTCTGACCCAGTATGGCCGTTCTTATGTAGCTCAAGCCAAATCAACTATTAATAAAGGTGGGAGTGGAATGAGAGTCATACAAAGGCGAAATGACTTACCCAAGTTCACCCAGCAGGTCAGCTCAGTATCAGATCTGGAACAGAACGCAGGTCCTCTTGAGTCCCATGCCGCTAACCCATCCACTGCATCTAAATCCTAGCCCTGAGCTTATGCGGCATCTAATATGTTAATAATTCACTGTCTTTGCATTTCTACTTCACAATCAGAAATTGTTTAGGCACTAACTAGAAACCACTGTTCTTAAATCCATAGGGCTAAACAGCAGAGTTTCGCAATCTGAGTGATAAGCTGCTTTCCCCCCTATATATTTAATGGCTGCTAAATATTTTCTCTTGAAAAGTCAGCTATTTGGGACTTTTTCCACTAAAATGTGACATGTATTTAGATCAGTAAATGTCTCTAGTTCTTTATTTGTTAAATAGTTGATAAAGCTTAATTCTGTATTCAACAATTACACATTGTATGTGTGTCCAGTGGAGCTGAATGAGTCTTTTAATCAGATGAATTCATCCTCTCTATCAGACATCGAATATCTGTGAGCAGATCCATTTTCTCAAATGTATTTGTTCTTCATAATAATCAATAAGCCTCCTTGAGATTTTTCCTCTGTGGATTGAACACAGACCCTTCTCAGCGAGCATTTTCTTTTCACTAGTGGGGGCTGATTTAATTCCAGTTGAAGCCAATGGGAAGATTCCCTATACCTTCACTGGGGGTGGGATAAAGCCCTAACTTGGTTGCGACTGGCCAAGTGAATCAGATGGCTTTGTTTCTATTCCCTGACTGAGCATAGGAGCGAAGTGCGGGTACGCGAACACGTCCATTTAAACTTCTGTTTTCCCCAGTACTGGTGCATGTGATTTTCCCTATTTATCAGTGCCAGTAATAGCTGGTAGCAGGAATGTCTCTGGAAAGCAAAGGACGTGAGCATGGATTAAGGGAATTCATTGCCAGTTTTGAGCAAGTATTCAGGGAGATTTTTTGCTGGTAGTCACTCAGCTCTGGTGTCCAGTGGACACATTTCTTCCCATGTGCTGTTGTATTTTGGGAGCATGGGCTACGGTAGGTCACGTTACACTATAACTAGAAGGTCATGAAGCTTTTGCGTAATAAAGCTTAATAGTTAATGATCAATTTGAGATTGTATTAAACCTGTTATTGGCTTCTTCTCCTTCTCTGTTTCTTTAAGTGCCCAGACCCATTTCTTTTGACATCATGATGGAAAAGGGAGAAAAAAGTATTATTAAACAGCATCCACCTCGAAGACTCCAAGTAAGATGAATTTAAAAGGCTACCTAAGGAGTTACTTGGATTTAATGGGAACATCCCATTTTAACTGTAAACATGCCTGGGTATGTCTTGTTTTTTCTGTACTCAGATTTAGTAAAGCCATCAGAATGAACTATATTGGTAAGAAATTATAGCTCTGCTGGTCATTATTTCTAACTCAGAATTATTTAAATGAAGGTATTTTGTGAAGAGAGTGGGCTGGATTTACACTAGCGTCACTCCATTTACGTCAGTGGCCTTACCCCTGATTCAGACCGTGTAAAAGAGAAGCAGTCAAAGGGAATGCCAAACAGCCTGACTATATAAAAATATGCTTCCTTTGTCTGTCTGTCTACCAGTCCTTCCGCAAGTCTGTGCACTGTGGCCCTCTATTGGACGGACTGTCAGAGCTGCTAGAGTCTGAGAGCTCAAGTCTCCTCCTAGTAGAGGAGCCAGAGTGAATAGAAGCCCAATGCTACCCACGAATGTGCCTTTTTCTAGCTCTTTTCTTAAACGGTCCCTTTCACTGTAGTATCTGGGCACCGCCCGGTCATTAATGGACTTTATCCTCACTACACCCCGTGGGGCAGCCCTGTTTTACAGGTGGGGAACTGAGCCGCCAAAGACTAGGGAGCTTGACTAAGGTCAGACAGGAAATCTGTGCCAGAGCTGGGCATTGTAACCAGCTCTCCCCAGATCCATACTAGTGCCTTAGCCACAGGGCCATCCTTCCTGCCTTCCACACACTGACTAACTAGGGATTCGTGCAAATACTAGAACTGCTTTTAATGGCGAAATGTTCTTTTCGATGGGGGTAACGAAGGGGCAGCGTATACTTTATAACAGTATAAAACTGTTAAATTCAGTTTCATACTAGGCCAAGTGCAGCTTCCAATGAAGACAGCTCAGAAGATCTGTTAAATTCTGCATTTCTGCCATTGAATAGCCGAGCACCGACTCCGTGTGTTGTTAGATTGCTAGCTTGATTAAATCTTTAGCTCCAACTGGAAAATATTTTGCCTTTTGAAGCGCACACTGGTTTCAGTTTTTGATGGTAAACGGTGAGATATTCAGGACACTTATTTTTATTACATGGGCCTCAATCTCAAACACACCGTGGGGCTTTACTCAGGTGAGTCATTCCATTACAGTGATATTACCAAGTCAATGGGACAGCATGTGTAAATCAAGTTATTCATAGATTTGAAGGCTAGAAGGGACCATTTGATCATCTGGCCTGACGTCCTGTGTATCCCAGGCCTGTATATCTCGCCCAGTTACCCCTGTATTGAGCCCATAATTTGGGGTTGGCTAAAGCAGAAAGACATATAGAACAGGGGTGGGCAAACTTTTTGGCCCGAGGGCCGCATCAGGGTTGCAAAACTTTATGGAGGGCCGGGTAGGGAAGGCTGTGCCGCCCTAAACAGCCTGGCCCCCGACCCCTATCTGCCCCATCCCACTTCCCGTCCCCTGACTGCCCCGCTCAGAACCCTCGACCCATCCAACCACCACCCGCTCCTTGTCCCTTGACTGCCCCCTCCCGAGACCATCCCGACCCTAATCACCCCTCAGGACCCCACCCTCTATCCAACCCCTCTGCTCCCTGTCCCCTGACTTCCCCAACCCCTATCCACACACCCGCCCCCTGACAGGCCCCCCCAGGACTCCCACACTTATCCAACCCCTCCCCCATGTTCTCTGTCCCCTGACTGCCCCCCGGGACCCTCTGCCCCTTATCCAACCCCCCGGCCCCGGCCCCCTTACCACGCCACTCAGAGCTGCATGTCTGGCAGCTGCACGGCCCGGTCGAAGTGCGCAGCCCCGCCCCCCAGAGCGCTGCCCACACGGCGGCATGGCTACAGGGGAGAGGGGACAGTGGAAGAGGGGCCGGGGGCTAGCCTCCCCAGCTGGGAGCTCAGGGGCCAGGCAGGACGGGCCTGTGGGCCTGATGTGGCCTGCGGGCCATAGTTTTCCCACCCCTGATCTAGAAAGAGGCCATTCAATTAACATTTACATAGAAATATTCTACCTGCAGCCCTGCTCATCCTGCTCTTTAGAAATCCACTGACCTTGTCTCCCCAGGAGAGAGCAGAGATTATGAGCTAGCTCTGACACAACATCACCTTTGCGAGCTGGCTAGGGGGAATCCGCAGCCGGCAGAGAACTGGGGTAACTGCTCCACATCACCCCCTCCCGGAGAGAGAGTGGAGTAGGAGGGTGTCGCTGGAGTGACCCTCTGCTCTGGTAATCCCTAGGTACTAGAATGGTCTCTTGGGTTCATAGGCAGCGGGATGCAATTTAGAGCAGCTCTGAGGTGGCTCTAAGTTGCAGCAGGCAACTGGCCCCTGCCACCCCCAAGATTAGGGAGTAGGTCCCACTCGAGTCTTGCACTGACCATACGGCTGCTTCTGTTTGCAGACTCTACCACAAACTCTATGGGCAACATCACTGCCAAAGGTTGGCATGTTTGTAAACTGTGAAGGACCTTTCCCTTAAAGTGACAACAGTCATGCTCTGGAGCCAGGCGACCCACAAACATAGCTTTGTGGATGGCCCAAGAGCATTTGATTCATTCAGGCTTTAAGTGCCTAATACATTTTCCTCCTTAGCTTCCCCTCCTTCCTGCCCCCTTCCCCTCGTGAAAGCCACACTTTGAACAGGGTCAGCCTTAGGGAAAATGGCGCCCTGGGCAAACCTGTATTTTGGCACCCCCAGCCCCTGCTGCCTCCCTGGGCTCCACACCCATCCTCCCAGGCCCTTACTGCCTCCCCTGGCCCCTCACCTATCCCCCCATTGTCCCTAGGCCCCATTGCCTTCCCCTCATTGCCCCGAGCTCCCTTCTGTGGCCTCACACCCCAAGCCTGTCCCGCTCCTTGCCTCTTGACCACAGCACCCCCCTGACCACGGCACCTTGGGCAGTCACCCACCCATAAGGCTAGCCCCGACTTAAAGACATAATATTTTCCTAACGAAATCCTCTCTTCACTTGAGCAGTTTCTAATGGGCCAGGCTTGAATGAGTACCGAGCGGCAGCTGTGTTTGGCCATAAAATCCCTGCCCTGCCAATATCTCTGATTATGTTCAGTTCTCTCTCTAAAGCCATGACTGTGAGCCGGCGGGAAAGGAGAAGGGAAAATACTCAGCCTGAGTGCCAGATCCAGCCTCTTATTAAACGGCCATCTAATGGTAACCGACAGTTTTACAGAGTGGAACAATTAGGAACATAGGCCCTGCCAGACTGGATGAGACCCCCCGGTCCATCTTGTCCAGTGCCCTGTCTCTGCCAGCGGTCAGCACCAGGTGCTTCCGTGGAAGGTGCATGAACTCCACAGAAGGCAGATGTGGCACAGATGTGGCATCAGAATGATACTTAATGTAAGGAGCAGATGATGCTCAAGGGCGTTGGAGCCTTCCCAAAAGCGGGGGGGCCGTGGGAGTGGGGGCCTCTCGTTCCTCTTCCCCGGAGGCCTTGCCCTGCCCCCCAGAGATCCCTCCTCTTACCCTGGAGGCCCTGCTCCTGGCCAAGACAGGGTGGCACTGAAAGCAGCCCCCTGCCCATGTCCCTGCTCCCCAGACCTCCTAGCCAGGGCAGGTGGAGGGACTCAGGCTCGCCCGCGTGGCTCTTACCATGGCCAGGCTGTGGCTCTGAGCCTCCCCAACCCCCCAGCAGGAGCTGGGTCAGGGACAGAGCCGTGCGGGCAGCTGTAGGGAGCCGGTGTGGAGTCACGGACCCTCCACCTCCACCAGCCCTGGGCTGGGCGGGGAGCTAGGGCGGGAGGCGGGAACGCGGGAGGGTCCACGTGGCTCCCAGAACTTCCTGAGCTCCCTGTCCGGGCTCCACCAGCTGCCTGCTGGCCTGGCTGGGGGGTGGACCCTGAGGGAGAAGAGAAAAGGAAGGGGGTGGGGTCTGCTCTGGCGAAAAGTGAATGGGTCAGGCCCATCCACTTTCAAAATTGGGAGGGTCCTGGGCCCCCCTGTTCCGGCGCCACTGATTATGCTGCCTCTGCAGGGTTCTTAACACCTTCCTCAGAAGTAGCTGCCATATAGGGAAATGGGTCTGATGCAGTAAATATAAAAACTATATGACCATTGATTAGCATATGAATATTGTCAATAGTGTTTATCACTTAGAGATTTTTTTATTCCCCACCCTCCACCCCCATGCTTGTTCTAATGCCACTAGACACTGGCATCAAAACAGAACAGCAGCGTCCTTTCCTGGTCAAACATTTTCAGTAATACAGAACAAAATGGAGCAAGAAGATTCTTTTTTCAAGAGGTATTAGATTCCAACTATGGTCTGGGTCCCGAGGAAGAATCTGTGAAATTTACAAAGGTGCAAGAAGAGATCAGATTTCCTTCCACTCAGCAAAACTGAACTTTAAAGCCTGAACCTTCTCCTTCCTCTTGGCCATAGTAGGATCAGCTAGTAGATTAGCGAGTTTATCTGCCTGCTGGCAACATTATATTCACCGCTTTGGTGGCACTGGTGAAAGATTTACAGCCTGGACACTAATTTGTAATTAGACATGGTGGGGGAGGTGATATCTTATATTGGACCAACTTCTGTTGGTGAGAGAGAGACGAGCTTTCGAGCTACACAGAGCTCTACTTCAGGTCTGGCCTGAAGAAAAGCTCTATGTGTGTAGGGTGACCAGAGGGCAAGTGTGAAAAATCGAGACGGGGGTGGGGAGTAATAGGAGCCTATATAAGAAAAAGCCCCCAAAATTGGGACTGTCCCTATACAATTGGGACATCTGGTCACTCTATATGTGTGGCCCAAAAGCTGGTCTCTCTCACCAACAGAAGTTGGTCCAATAAAAGATAGTAGGCTACACTGGGGGGGGGGTGTCGATCTACGATACGCAGCTTCAGCTACGTGAATAACGTAGCTGAAGTCGGCGTATCGTAATCGACTTACCTGGCTGTGAGGACGGCGGCGAGTCGATCGCTGCCGCTCCCACGTCGACTCCGCTTCCGCCTTTCGATGAGGTGGATTTCCGGAGCCGACGGGGAGCGCTTTCGGGGATCGATTAATCGCATCTAAACGAGACGCGAAAAATCGATCCCCGATAGATCGATTGCTACCCGCCGATCCGGCGGGTAGTGAAGACAAGCCCAGAGAGAGAGGCAAGGGGAGCGAGGTAATCGACACAGCTGCAACTACACTGCTCGCTGTAATTTGTGGTGTTAGTTGCTGCCATCTAGTGGCATCTCTTAAATTAGTACAACTTCAGCTTAGTTTTTCAGGCACTAAAGAAAATAGCGTAAATGGAGACACGAGGGGTGGGGAAGAAAAAAAACCAACACAGGAAACTTTTTTTTATGGGGACAAGTTTGTGAGAGGCGGGATTGCCCTCTGGTTAAAGCACTGGCTTGAGATTTAGGAGACCTGGGCTCAATTCCTGGCTCTTTGTGATCATTGGTAAGTCATTGTAGGCCCAGCTCCTCCAAGGTACCTAGCTTGCAGCTTGGCCTTAGGCTCCAATTCAGAAATGCACGTAAGCACATGCTTCAGTTCAGCCCCACGGCCGGAGCCTTAAAGGTTCCCATTGACGCATGTCAGGAGCAGCGTAAGAGTCACAGAAAGGGACCTCTGCCATATGCCATAGGAGGCTCAGAGGTTTATAGAAGCACTGCCACTGGTTCTAGGATGAACTACCAAGAGTAGGAAGAATATTACTGAAAGCAGACATGACCATTACAATCACGTCTACAGGGCTGAGCCGAAGCCCATCGAAAACAATGGAGATTTTCCTGTTGACTGCTGTGGGCTTGGAACTGGGTCCTGAGTGTCTTTGTTAGGATGGACGGAACCAAAAAAACCCTAACAACCCACGACAATGCTAATGAAAAAGCATCATGGACTCAACTCTGAATTTTCCTGTTTGCTTTAAGTGATAACCTTTTTATGATTCAGTTACTACATTTATTTCTTTGCAAATCAAGAAGTCCATGCACTGATTCATTATATCTGGCTAAAGTACAGTCACAATTTAGGGCGTGTTAATACAGCTGGAAGTTAATGTCCAGCATTTAGGGTGACCAGATGTCCCAATTTTATAGGGACTGTCCCGATTTTTGGGTCTTTTTCTTATATAGGCTCCTATTACCCCCCTACCCCGTCCCGATTTTTCACATTTGCTGTCTGGTCACCCTACCAGCATTAAACATGAGTCCAGTCTTCTTCCCATTGACGGCATTGACAAGATGCCTACTAGCTTTTATGGGAGCAGGACTGGGACCCCAATGCCACAAACAGGTACCCGAGGTTCCTGAGCAATAAAGGCCTCTATTACCCCTCTGCAGTTTTGCCCATTTTAAGCAGATATCTTAAAATTCCTTAAAAACAAACTCCAGACTCAGCTGTCTGTAAAGTGATCTGCAGTTTTAACATTGATATCATTTCAAACACAACTGTATGGCACTTAGCTTTAATAAAAGATCTGAGATGACAGTTACTTGGAAATTTTCCATTCATAGAAATTTTGATGGTGCAAAAGTAGTCATGGAGACATTTTCTGGTCTGCGCTATTAAGAAATAAAAAAATGTGCTTTCATGTGAATAAAATGATCCTGATGAAGGATCTGATTTTGCCTCCCTTCCTCCCCTCAAATAATACCTTATATCATGAGATGTCCCACTCAATAAGGTACTACTGGACATAACATTAGAAGAATCATAGAATCATAGAATCATAGAATCTCAGGGTTGGAAGGGACCTCAGGAGGTCATCTAGTCCAACCCCCTGCTCAAAGCAGGACCAAACCCAATTAGATCATCCCAGCCAGGGCTTTGTCAAGCCTGACCTTAAAAACCTCTAAGGAAGGAGATTCCACCACCTCCCTAGGTAACCCATTCCAGTGCTTCACCACCCTACTAGTGAAAAAGTTTTTCCTAATATCCAACCTAAACCTCCCCCTCTGCAACTTGAGACCATTACTCCTTGTTCTGTCATCTTCTACCACTGAGAACAGTCTAGATCCATCCTCTTTGGAACCCCCTTTCAGGTAGTTGAAAGCAGCTATCAAATCCCCCCTCATTCTTCTCTTCTGCAGGCTAAACAATCCCAGTTCCCTCAGCCTCTCCTCATAAGTCATGTGCTCCAGCCCCCTAATCATTTTTGTTGCCCTCCGTTGGACTCTTTCCAATTTATCCACATCCTTCTTGTAGCGTGGGGCCCAAAACTGGACACAGTATTCCAAATGAGGCCTCACCAGTGCCGAATAGAGGGGAATAATCACGTCCCTCGATCTGCTGGAAATGCCCCTACTTATACAGCCCAAAATGCCGTTAGCCTTCTTGGCAACAAGGGCACACTGTTGACTCATATTCAGCTTTTCGTCCACCGTAACCCCTAGGTCCTTTTCTGCAGAACTGCTGCCCAGCCATTCGGTCCCTAGTCTGTAGCAGTGCATGGGATTCTTCCGTCCTAAGTGCAGGACTCTGCACTTGTCCTTGTTGAACCTCATCAGATTTCTTTTGGCCCAATCCTCTAATTTGTCTAGGTCCCTCTGTATCCTGTCCCTACCCTCCAGCGTATCAACCACTCCTCCCAGTTTAGTGTCATCTGCAAACTTGCTAAGGGTGCAGTCCACACCATCCTCCAGATCGTTGATGAAGATATTGAACAAAACCGGCCCCAGCACCGACCCTTGGGGCACTCCACTTGATACCGGCTGCCAACTAGACATGGAGCCATTGATCACTACCCGTTGAGCCCGACCATCCAGCCAGTTTTCTATCCACCTTACCGTCCATTCATCCAGCCCATACTTCCTTAACTTGCTGTGTGAAGAGAAGCAGTGTGTGTGACAGATATGGTAATTTCCCACCATATCATTGGGAGATCTTCCTGTATTAAGTTTGTGTGTCATTGTGGGCCAGGGATTGTCTCATTCCATGGGGGAGGGTTGCCACAACCTACCAAGAGCTAAGACTGTGTTGTGGGGGAATTAGGCAAATTCACTCAGTCTGTGACACCTCCAGAGAGCTACCACCACCTGGAGAGGCTTGCATAAACTGGTTCAATCTGGATTCTCCAGAGCCCAACAGACAAAGAAAGGACTTTGGGATAAATAGCCTGAGTTGAAACAAACTCATGGCTATTTTTCAATGGACAGGAATTTCTGTCCATCAGGGGCCCCAATTCTTCCTAGGAGGGGTTGGAAGGACTGTGGCCTCCTGAGGCCCCATGAGACTGATGGGTGACCTCCAGTAAGATGTTAGCATTCGTATAGGAACTCCGTTTTTCATGTTTTCTCTGTAGTGTTTGCCCCTTAAGAATAAATGTGCTTGCTTAGAAAGAGCTGTGTGGAAACTCCTAGCTGGGGGAAATTATGCTGTTCACAGCCTCTGAAGAAAAAGAAAAGCGCACCACAGAGTGAATAAGCCAGCTGGCTTGCTGGGGATATCACAGTGTAGGCAGGGAACCATGCAGCCTGGTAAAACCCTGCTCAGGAGGGAGAGAGGGGTGGCTGCCCAAGAGAGGTTACAGCTGGGAGCCTAGAGTGGAACATGGAGGGGAATATAGGTGGAGGAGCCCTGAACTGTGACAGCATGGTCTAGCAGATAGGGCCATAGACTAGGCCTCAGGAGAGTAGGCTTCTCTTCTTGGCTCTGCCACTGATCTGCTGCATCACCTTGGGCAAGTCACTTCACCTCTCTATGCCTCTGTTTCCCTTGACGCCCTACATCTCTTTCAACTATAAGCTCTTTGAGGCAGGGATTGTCTCTTGCTATGTGTACGTACAACATCTAGCATACTAAGGCACCAATTTTGGCTGGTGCCTCTAGGCGCTACTGTTATACAAATACATGGTAATAAGAACAATCCATCTGAAAAGAAGCACACATCTTTAACGTTTAGATTGTGTTGCTTTAACGCTAACTCGGGTGTTTCTTCTCAGTTCTGTCAACTCATACTATGGCCCTCCATGAATAAATGCCAATAGATGCTGAGATCCAAAGAGATCTTGGAGTATTTATTAAGGATGCTGCTCTTTCGTGCCTATTCCGGGCCTATGTTGCCAGAACTAGAGCTGTGGGAAAATGTCGAGACTGTTTAATGTCTGGCTTTTATGTTTTATGATCGCATGGCATGAGGAATGCTGACTGTTAGAAATATTGGACTTGCAGAAGCTGGAACCCGCTGACCTTCCGCAAGTAATCACTTCGGAAACGCTCCTCAGCCAGCAGGAAGGGGCAGCAGCCCGAAAAGCAAAGGTGGGTGTTCCCGCAATACAGGTAAAGCTGGCACAGACACCTTTACCTTGCACAGCACGCTGGGAAATTCAGGTAGCTCACAGCTTTCCAGCCATGTGCTTTGATCATTTACAGGGCTTGATCGAAAGCCCACTGAAGTCAGTGCGAGTCTTCCACCAACTTCAATGGGCTTTAGCTCAAGTCCATAGACAGCCACTTCCCACCAGGCGTGCTGTGCCCGCCTCTCTCCCTAGTCACTTATGAGAGGTCTCATTTTAAGGCCAAATAGTCTCCTCTATTACACTCACATAACCCCATCAAAGCCAACATGGTTGCACCCATGCCAGTGAGAACAGACCGTGAGGTTGTTTATCCCAGGCGCTCTCAGCTTCGGCCAGCTGATAGCTGCACTGGTGAGCAGAATGCCTACAATAATGTGTATATGGGCGGGGAGGGGGGCAGAAATTTGACATTTAAAAAAAGGTTTGACCAGCTCTTTTGGGAAGTTGTCTGGGGCCGGCGTGTTCCATTTAGGGCTGGATCCTGATTAAATCGAAGTCAAAAGTTAATTTCTGTTCGACTCGGGGCGGAGTCGTTCTAGGCCTCTTACTGGTTCAAAATAAGAGATCGCCGCTTCCCTCATCTCTAATTTTGAGCAGCCTGGCAGATGGGATCTAGCTAAAGCAATCGCAGTCTAGCACCAGTAAGCCAAGGGGTGAAAACGACATTCACTAATATTGAGTCCTTCTGTTTTTGAATGTTCAGTGTGAGACACTTAATGCTCAGATCCTCGGAGGTAGTTGTGCCTCACTCCCGTTGATTTCATCAGGAGTTAGACATCAAAAGTATTTAAGTGGTCTGGCTGTTAGGGCCTGATTTTCAGAGGTGCCGCCAGCAATTGGCTTCCAGCAGCAGGCAAACCACATTCTCTGTATGCGGTAATTGTCCTCACGGTGCTTTGGTGACATTGCACTGGATTTTACAGCTGTTAGCGTTCCTTTGGTTTTAACCGCTGACTGCGCTTTTTGCTAATTGACTTTGATGAGTGCAGCCAATGCTCAGCGCCTTTGAAAAAAATCAGCTGTCTCCAGGTGAGCATCCAAAAATGTGCCTCCTGGGAGTTGCAGTTTTCCCCCTTGTGACTTAATATACTGCTCTGTACAAATCAGAATGTAGCACAAACTCTAGTGGTATTTATCTATCAGAGCAAGAGGAGAACAGTGAGAATGCAGCATTGTCAACCCCAGTCACTCAAAAATGATGAGCCAGGCCCCCCCTCCAAAAAAACCCATGAGATTTTTAAAATCTCATTATTTAAAAGCCAGTAATGTGGGGGCTCTTCTAATGTTTCACCAGCTGTTGACCAATTTGGGAGTCACATTTTTAAACTTCTCTGCAACCAG
The DNA here is from genome assembly GCA_033296515.1 of Macrochelys suwanniensis. Lineage (NCBI taxonomy): Eukaryota > Metazoa > Chordata > Testudines > Chelydridae > Macrochelys > Macrochelys suwanniensis. The sequence continues at coordinate 11,327,625 of CM065781.1, read as the reverse complement.
GAGGGCCAGAAACTGTTTGGGTTGGTTTTTTTTTTTAATTTAAGCTGAGATTTTTAACCTGTTCCCAAGAGTTGGAGCTTTAAGAAAAACACCAAATATTTGAGAGACTTGCAATAACATTGAGAGAGTTGGCAACAGACCTCTGTATCTGGTAAGTGGCCTCTTGGTGCATTGAAGGGAATGGGGTTGGATTTTATAGCTGGGAGCCGGTGAGTTTGTTTCAAGCATTGCATTTTTTTTTTAAATACTGTGCAAGGAGCTGGAGAAGCGAGTGCAAACCGCAAAATACACGTCTGGAAGACGACAGCACTTACATAAGCTGCAGATCTTAGAAATGAACCGAAGGCGAGAAGAGGTAAAGCTGTAATCTTGTTGGGGTTTGAAGGTGTTTGAAAGAGGGAACTGGAATGATAAAATCCATGTTTGGATTCAGCGAGGCTGAAGTCAGCCAGTAGGTCTGGAGGTCCAGCTACTGTCACATCTGGATTCAGATCAGGAAGGGAGATGCTCGGACTCCTTTCTCTACCTGGCTGGGTTCTATGTTACCAGCCTGTGTCTTCATTGTCTCTCTTGTGGCTGCCCTTTTGTTCTCGTCTCTGTATTTGGATTGCCTCACTCTTTAGTGGTTGCCATTGCACCACCAAGTTCTCAACTGGAAAAGTGAAATGACCGATTTTCTGATGACATCCACTCAATGTACTGAATCGCCGTGACAATGGGAGCTGGCACCTTGCCTTAGAAACCATCCATGGTGCCTCCAGAGCAGTTCCCTGGGCCACGTTCTCCTCTGTTAGAGTGTCCTGCTTTGACTCCAGTGGGATTGGATTGGTGTAACTAATTATTTGACCTTCAGCCTGTGTGTCTGCTGGAGCTTTAGAGAACAAAAGCCGTGTGTTCATCTCAGAACTTAACCTGTGTCCCTCTGCCAGTGCTGGCTGAAGTGTATTATGTCCCCCACTAGTTGGCCCCTTAATGTTAAGGGCCCGCTCTGGTAGCAGCTGCTAGAGTTATTCCAATGGCTCAAGTGATAGCGGCGTATGAAGTGATGGCGATCTCACGGTCAGTCCTGCCTAGTGGTTGTTGTTTCATATGCCCTTTTCCTCCCTCTCCTCAAGGCAGAGTCAGGCCTTATGAGAGACGGTGTTTCCCAGTGGGTAGAGCACTGGACAGAGTGAGAAGACCTGGGTTTTATTCCGAGCTCTGCTGGATGACCTTGGGCACATGCTTTCAGTTTCCCATCTGTAAAATGGGAATAATGAGACTTTGTAAAGCAGTTCAAGACCTTCAGAAGAAAGGTGCTAGACAAGAGCTTGGGATTCTGTATTTTTCTCAAATTACATGGTGGGAATGGAGACAAGAATATCAATACTTTGGGGCGGGGGGAGCATAGAACTTAGTATTTTTATTCAGATGGTCACTGGACTCAGATAACAGTTGAATCTAATATCTGTTATTTCCTGGAAAAGCTGAGTAATTATTCCTGATTTGAAATATTAGCCCCCATTTGACCACTGTCTGTGGATGACCTGAGTGTGATGGGTTCCCTCTTGGGGTGCACCTGGAACTGGGGGTATCACTGAGGCCAGGCTGGTGGGTCAGTGAGCTCAGTGATATGCCAGTTCTAGGTGGCACCCTGGGGGAAACCCATCACACTGAGAACTCAAGCAAATTTGCAATCTGACAGGGCCCAATTCTGCAAACTTGTATTTGAGCCCGTAAAGCTATTCAAGTGCTTATTTGTTTGCAGAATTAGGCCGTTAGCCTAAAGGTATGCTGAGTTTAGATGTTAAACCCTTGGAAAACGAGTTACCTATTTACTCCTCTATTGCTCATACAGATGAATCATTTACAAAGCCAGGAGGAGCTGAAGAGAAGTCTCCACGGGGAGGAAAAAATCAACAAACAAAAAACAAGGGAGCTCAAGGCTAAGAAAGTCCTGGAAAATCTTCAGAGAAACAATTGCTCTGAAGGTGAAGACCTTGTCCCCATTGAGCATGATCAAACTTTTAATGGAGACAATGGTAAGGAGAGTCATTGTCCCATGAGATGAAAACTTATTTGATGCTTGGAAGTTTCACTTTAAGCAAGCCAGTGACTGGTGGCCCTAAACCAGGGGTGGGCAAACTTTGGCCTGAGGGCCACATCAGGGTATGGAACTTGTATGGTGGGCCATGAATGCTCACGAAATTAGTGGTTGGGGTGAGGCAGGGGGTGAGGGCTCTGGCTGGGGGGTGCAGGCTCTGGGGTGGGGCCAGAAATGAGGAGTACAGGGTGTGGCAGGGGGCTCCGGGTTGGGGTGCAGCAGGGTGAGGGCTCTGGGGGGGGGGCAGCTGGGGATGAGGGATTGGGGGTGCAGAAGGGGGCTCCAGGCTGAGATCAAGGGGTTCGTAAGGCGGGAGGGGAATCAGGGCTGGGGCAGGTGATTGCGGTATGGGGGAGGGGTAAGAGGGCTCTGGCTGGGGGTGCGGGCTCTGGGGTGCGGCTGGGAATGAGGGGCTTGGGGTACAAAAGGGGGCTCTGGGCTTTGATCGAGGGGTTCAGGACTGTGGCAGGGGGTTGGGACACGGGAGGGGCTCAGGGGTGCAGGCTCTGGGCGGCGCTTACCGCAAGCAGCTCCTGGAAGCATGTCCCCCCCGCCAGCTCCGAGGTACCACCCCGTCCGCAGGTACCCCATCCGCAGGTACCACCCCTGCAGCTCCCATTGACTGGGAACCATGGCCAATGGGAGCTGCGGGGGCGGCACCTGTGGATGGGGCAGCGCACAGAGCCGCCTGGCCCCACCTCCGCGTACTACATAGGAGCGGGAGGGGGGTCATGCCGGCTACTTCCTGGGAGCTGCGTGGAGCGGGGCAAGCCCCTGACCCTGCTCTCTGACAGGAACTGAGGGCCGGATTAAATGGTCTGATGGGCCGGCTGTGGCCCGCGGGCCAGAGTTTGCCCACCTCTGCCCTAAACCCCTGCAGCTGTTCAGTCTCCTGGAATCACCCTACATGTTGTAAAGACGGAGTTCAGAATGGCCTCCAGGAAGCAGAATTAAATTTGGGGCTCTGGGTGGCACACAGCAGCATTACTCTGGTCTTTATACAAGATCAGCAGGCTGGGCCCATGTGAAGAGAGAAGCCAAGATACACACTGTAGAGGGGTGGCTGCCCCACTCCCACAGAACAGGGGTCGAAAGCAGCCCTGGAGAGGGCTGCGGCCGGGAAAAAGAGTGAAAGTAGCTGGTGTGGCCAGCCCAATCAGGCCACAGCTGGCCCTATAAAGGGGCTGTGAGCCAGGGGCTGGAGGAGTCTCACTCTCGCCCTGGAGTGGGAAGGGCTGGCTGCCTGGGAGCAAGGTACCTGAAGCAGAGTGGAAGGGCAAAGGGAGCTGGGGAGCTCCAGCCTGGTAAACCCCCAGGCTGCAGGCCTCGATGAAAGCCTACAAAGATACTGGGGCTACAGAGGTGCAGCCCGGGAATAGGCAAAGGCAGCAGGTCCTAACCCCTTGCCAATGAGAAGTGGCCATTATGGACTGCAGTTTGCCCCAGTGAGCGGGAGCTAGATGATGACTGGCAGTAGCCACTGAGGCAAAGGTGAGTTTAGAGGGTTGGGGGTTCCCCTGGGAGGGGAGACCCAGAGTGAGGGGGTACTGCTGGGGCAGAACCCCGACGTAAAAGGCACCGGGGTCTGGGAGGGACACGGGGCCAGCGGCACGCGAGACACTGGCCTGCAGAGGGCGCTCCATATGCTGGAGAGCTAATTCCCAAGACGACCAGCAGGAGGTGCCGCACCGGTGAGTCATCACCTCGCTGCACACCCATATTGAGGAGGGAAAAAGAAAGCTCATGGCAAGAATGGTATGTGTAACTTGTAATGCTTTTACCTCCTTAGCCTTGCGGGGGAAGAGAAAGGAGCAAAAGCAGCGATAAGTTAGACTTCTAGGAAAACATTATGGGCATAACCAAAAAACCCAAACAAACGGGGCTTCCAGAAATTCTGCGCACATTTTCAATGCCATAGTTGTCCAAATTTCAAAGAAGTCGGTCCAGTTCGTACTCACGTCTCCTTAGCAACGTGGTGGTGTCACAGGGCGCAGTCCTCATCACTAGACAGGCGCCTCCTCCTGGTTATTCTGGGGATTAGCTCAAAGCCAACACTCACATCCGCACACCAGCACTGTCTCTGCTCCTGCTTATGGCTCCTCTCTCCCAGAACCGCAGCATCCTCTTTGCCGCTCAGCCCTCCAGCTAGGTCATCATCTCCATTTCTGCCTTCTGGGGGGAGAGAGGGGGAAGGGAGGGGATAAGTGCATATCACGGTCCTATTGCCCAGCCACTTTCCCAGTGGCGAGGGGGGAGGGGGAAACTTGGGCCTGCCCACCCACTACTCCGGGCCCCAACCCAGGGACTTTGTGAATAGCACCCTCCTGCTGCTCCTCTGTAACCTCTGTCAATGCGGCTCTGTTTCCCTGGACCACTTCCCCATGGCCCCAGCGCCTTCTTCACCCTCACCTCAGGGCACACAGCTGCTCTGCCCTAGGAGCCAGCTACTGCTCTGTCCAAGGTGCTCCTAGTTCTCTCAGTCCTCCGTGGACGCAGTCCTTACTCCCTGGGCTCCCAGCAGCAATCGATCCTACTTTGCTCGGCAGCTCCCTTTTATCTGAGCCTGCCAGGCCTGGATGGGTTGCTCCCTGAAATTCCCCCTGATTGGCTGTGTTTCACGCAGGATCCCTTGGAGGACTCACCTCCATTGCTTCTTCCGGGACAGAGCATGAGTAACGCCTTCTATGCCTGTGTGGGGTAGACACCCCGTCACAGCTGGGTGTAGCTTTTGGTGTGTAGGTGAGTGAGGGTCTCTGGGGATGACATTTATCTGTCTGTAGCGTTGGAGTGCCAAGGCCCAGGCTCCACTTTCATCCTACGTGAGCCCTCAACACAGGCGTCTGCTGTCCATCTGCACAGGGCTGAATTTCACTGTTACTTTCATCCAGGGCCTGAGGCTGAGTGTGAATCTGAGATCAGATGCAAGCCCACTATCTCTAGGGGAAGATGGTGAAGAACCCCAAAGACTCAGGAGTATTGCTGAACCAGAGAGAAAGGGGAGTCACCGCTGAATACTGCTGGCAAGAGTTATTTTAATTAGATAGCTGCACTAAAGCCACCTTCCAAAGGCAACCTATTGTCCTAAAGAAACCCTTTCAAGTGCACCCTGTGGTTTCTGGTACACTTTGGTTAAACCTTTAATTACAGAATATCTCTACTAGATGCCCAGTTTTTACTGATCGGCTGGCTGGTCACGCAAGGCACATTTGCCTGTATAGGCATATTAATGTGGAACAAAGAGCCCTGCATTCACAGGTCACGCCAGGACCTCATTGCGCAGGGAGTGTGCTGAAAATAACACAAGCTGCAATTCGGCTAGCCGTGAGTGTGTGACCTGCCTCCTGATGGAGTACCTTGAACTAGGGCCTGGCGACTGAAGGGCTGGAGTCAGCCAAGGACAGTGAAACAAAATCCGGCTAACCCTGCAGTGATGCTGTTCCACAGAGAGGCCTTTGAGACTGAGGAGCGTCTGATTGTACGGCTGGCTCTGCTCATTCCATGTGCGTGTCCCTTGGTAGAACTCAATATAGCAGTGACTCCTCCAAGGCCTACCTGTCAGGATGCATTGTAGTCAGCCGTTGATTACATTACACATAAGGCACAGCCCTAGCAATTAATACAAATTCACGGTGGAGTGGGTCCTGTCCCCTCTAATTCATTTGATGAAGAACTCATTCTGAACGGCTTCTCTGAGCCCTTTAACGCTGTTTACATGTTTTTCACACTACTCAAGGGCCTGATTCAGATCTCACTGCCAATGGCATAAATCCAGAGTAACTTCAATGAAGTTAATGTAGATATACACGTGTGAGATGTGGATCAGGTGTAACACCGACAGATTCTGGTTGGCAGTGGACAGGCGTGAACCTGGGACCTCAGGAACAAAATGCATGAGCTGCTACTGCATGAGCTAAAAGGCCCATGGCCCTTAGCTAAAGCTGTTGCAGACTCATTAATCTCTAAGTGGTCTCAATGCCACTATCGGGGACAGAGCACCACACATAGAAAATCAGGGTTGGAAGGGACCTTAGGAGGTCATCTAGTCCAACCCACTGCTCAAAGCAGGACCAACCCCCAATTTTTGTCCCAGATCCCTAAATGGCCCCCTCAAGGATTGAACTCACAACCCTGGGTTTAGAAGGCCAATGCTCAAACCACTGAGCTATCCCTCCCCCAATGGGTGAGATACCCAGGAGGTGAGTGGGTTACACAGGCTCTGAGTGCTTTGAATTTGGGAAAGATTCTAATCTCTGCGGTAATAATGCCATTAAAACAAATGGAGCTTCACAATGATGGCGCTGGGATCAGAATCTGGTTGCTTTGTCTGCGCCTTCAGCTTTCTTAGTACAGTTTCCCTTCCACTTTACACTTTGGGGTTTCCTCTTCTTGATGTGTGAAGACCCTGCACAGTACAGATCATTGCAAAAGGACTATTGTCATAATGACATCATGTATCTTTTGCTTACGCTATATAACAATAACTAGCAGCCGCAGGCCCGGGCTCTCTCACAGCTGTAAAGTCAAGGCTGCAAAAATGCCTCAGATCTTGAACAATGGACAGTTACAGGCTGCATATGCCAGTGACAATTGAACCTGCTGATACTCTGAACAAAAAGAGCTCCCAGCCATGCCTGTAGCTGGTTTTCTCGCTTCACACTGACTCAACAGACATTCTAGGCTTCAGGTTGATGTTTGGAGTTATTGGGTAGGCTGGTTGTGCTGTTGGGTGGGCTGTTGTGCTGAGCGAGTTGCGCTGGGAGACTTGTGTTTATTTCTATAGGTGGAGAGTGAGGCGGGGGTGCTGCAGGGAAGGGCTGTGTGTGTTTCGGGTTATTGTGTGTGCTAGTTGTGTTGTCGTGTGGGTGATCGTGCTGATTTATGTTTGGGAGGTTGTGCTGGGAAATTTGTGTTGATTAAAGCAGGTGGCAGTTGGGTGCACGGGTGCGCAGTTGGGCCAAATACTACCCCCTCTGTGCAGTCTCTCTCCTACAACCAATGACATTGTTCCGTGCAAATTAGCTGTAGAGTCTGGGTGGTGATTGGTTGCATTACCTCTGATATCACAGTGGTCTAGGATGCTTGACGTGGTGTAGGTACATGCCTTGCTGTGGCTGCACACAAATACGGGTGTAATTCATAAAGTCAAAATGGTTGAAAATTTAAATACTGGATGGTAACAGACGGCGAATCTCAGTAATGATTGAACCTGGTGATACTCTGAACAAAAAGCTCTCAGCCATGCCTGCAGCTGTGTCCATCGCTTCACACTGACTCAATAACATTGTAGACTTCAGAGTGAAACACAGAGAGACATTCCAGTGCTTTCCATCTGAGCTACCTTACAAGAACGGGCGGATGGGCCTGCAGTTAGGACATTAGCCTAGCACTTGGGACACCTAGTTTCAATTCCCTGCTCTGCCACAGATGTCCTGTGTGCCCTTGGGTGTGCCACTTAGTCTGTGTGCCTCAGTTCCCAATCTGTAAAATGGGGGGGGGGACATTTCACGACCTCACAAGGGTGTTGTGAGGATAAATACATTAAAGATTGTGAGGTGCTCAGACACTATCATAATGGGGGCCGTATAAATACCTTAGATAGGCAGACATGATTGCTGGCAGTAGAACCCAGGAGTCCTGACTCCCAACCTTATGCTCCAACTACTAAACCATGCACCTAAAAATATAGAGCTTAACCCTGCATGGTGTTCAGCACTCTGGCCTGACCCTGCAAAGTATATAAGAACTTGGACTTGACTTCATTGCAGCTGGTCCTGTGAAGTTAAGCACGTACTTACATATTTTGCTGGATCAGGTTAGCGTGCTCCACAGCTTTTGGGACCAATTCACACCATTTATAAAAAAAGATTCTGGGAAGGAACAACTGTTGTACATAAAAGTATAAAATCTCCCCCCTTTATGACTAAACATAAAAACAGTATTTGGTTTAAAATTTGGAAACAGCATAATAAATAGAGGTGGGTGACATTTTTTGGTCAAAACATTTCAGTGAAAAATGCAGATTCGGCAACATTGAAACATTTTGTAAATTCATGTTGATTTGCTGAATTGTTCATTTAAAATATTCTGACAACATCAGGCCATTTCATTTGGTCATTTTCAGCTTTTTGACTTTTCGGTTCAAAAGGATTTTTCATTTCAAATTTTCCTTTTAATTTTATTTTTAAAAAATCCAAAAAACAATTTTAAATGGTTGAAATCAAAATGAAACGTTTTGATTTTGTTGAGACAAAAGATTTCATGTGTCTGAATAAAAAAAAATTCAACATTTTAATTCACCAACTTTTTTATTTATTTATTTTGTTTTCAGTCTGACCTGAAACATTTTGTTAAAATGTTTCAAAATTGCCAATGAACCAAAAAAATCTATTATTCAACCAGCTCTAATAATAAACATGGCATTCTAATACTGGAGTTATTCCAGAATGTATCTGTTGTTGTGTAAAGAGCACAAGACACAACAATATGAAGAAAGCACAATGGGCACATTTGGGTTCAAATAATCATTTTTACTAAATATTTATGAACATTCAGAACCTAACTACATTCAGACGGCTACATTAGCTGGTTTCTGGTGGCTTCTTGAACATAAACATGGTGAGCACCATTAGAAGGCTCATAAACTATTTAAAGGGACATTATCCTTTCCCTATATGCTACAGCATCTAACACTTACAGTCTGAGAATCTTTTTTACATAAGGAGAGAAAAGAAAAATAATAGTTTGCTTTGCACAAATTTTGGAATTAATTGGGCCCTGGGTTCCTTTGACGTGATTCCACCAACCCACAGCAAGCCCTTGATAAACCCTCTGTAATTGGGAGTGCAACCCAGAATAATTAAGAAGATGGTTTTCTTGTTTTTAGGAAATACATGGAGTGGAGAATTCTTGGAGCGACACGAGAGGGCTGAATCCTACCCTAGTCAAAGCAGTAAAGTGGAAATGTGGTTCATAAAGCATCAAGATCCAAGAGATCTATTTTGGGACAGCTCTAGCACGGACTCAGATGACTGGAAAAGAGACGAGAGAAAGCTGGGTCGCAAACCTGCACTAGTGAGAACCAAGACGGAGCGAATCCCTCTGTTTGATGAGTTCTTTGATAAGGAATTCTAACTGCAAACGATCCGGGTGGGGCTGGAGTCCTGCACTGAAAAAACTCAGTTCTCTGATTATGCTTTAAACCCACTGGATGGATAGACTGACACTGTTAAGAATTACTTATTTTGTGAAGTAAATAGAGTTTGTGCAAGGATGAAAGAATACAAAGGAACCCTGCAGATACGGATATAACCAAACCCATTTATCTTTGCAGGTCTCGAAGGGCCACTATTGTGAAGGGGCATCTGCTTTGTGGGAAAATATAATGAGAAATTCAGGGGTATATACAACAATATACGGGAACATAAATTATTTATCATGCAGCTGTTTTAACGCAGCTAAGATGGGGATACAAAGGGGATTGCCATTGAACAAGAAATAAAGGATAAATGTGCATTTTGCATGTCTCAGGCCTCTAGGACTAGTCCTACAGGCCTGAGACATGCAAAATGCACATTGATTTGGGCAGGAGTTTTGTGTGAGTTTGGATTGTAGGATCAGATGACCCGACTCTCAGGAGAATTACTCCCTCCTTGTTTCATCCCCTTGCTCAGCTTATTACGTTTGCTCTGCCCTCTTCTAAGTGCCTCTTTGGGGGAGAAACACCTTCAAGGTAGCTCATAGGTCCTAGCCTGGCACATCCTCACCCTATTGAAATTTACATGTACCTAAGCACGCACACAAGAGGAATTGTGGAACTAACAAAACACCTGCCCTACCTTGCCATTCAGTCACACTTTGACCTCTCCGTCCTCTTGTCAGGATGTCATCTCATTAGTGTAAGGTCTGCAAGCGACCTTTGGCTGGATTCTGACTGCATTTATACCAGCATAACTTAGTTGACTTCAGTAGAACTGCTCCTGATTTATAAAGATATCAGAGCACAGTTGGGCCTGTTGCCACCATCTGACTATAAAGAACCTAGCAACAAATAGTAAATAAAGATAATTGATCTTAAACCCTGTAACGATGCAGCCTCTGGTGGGACACAACTGAGAGTATCAATTTAGGACAAATTGCTTAGAGCAGGGCAGTCACAGCGCCAGGCTGGTGGTTCTCCACCTTTAAGGCAATCAAACCAGCCAAATGAGAGGACTTCGGTCTCACCCCACTGGCTAACCACAAGTCAGACAAGCAATTCCCTTAGACACTCCATTTTCCCAGTATCACCACCAGTGCCACTCGTTATGGGAACGAATCGTTATGAAAACCAATGCTCCAGTAAAAGAAAAATGGTTCTCTCGATCCCAAAGGACCAAGCCCCAGACCCAGGTCAATATACAAATCAGATCTTACCCACAAATCATGCTGTTGCCAATCCTTTAGAATCTAAAATCTAAAGATTTATTCATAAAAAGAAAGAAATATAGATTAGAGCTAAAATTGGTTAAATGGAATCAATTACATACAATAATGGCAAAGTTCTTGGTTCAGGCTTGTAGCAGTGATGGAATAAACTGCAGGTTCAAATCAAGTATCTGGAGGACATCCACAGCTGGGGTGGGTCATTCAGTTCTTTGTTCAGAGCTTCAGTTTGTAGCAAGCTTCCTCCAGAAGTAAGAAGCAGGATTGAAGACAAAATGGAGGGGTTCCAGGGCCTTTTATATCCTCTGCCATATAGCTGGTGCTTCCTTTGTCTCAAATACAAGCTGCCCATCCACAGCTTGAAAGCCGTAGAGTTCTGTCCATAGGCACGTCCCCGCATGCCTTGCTGAGTCACAAGGTGTATCTGCCTTCTCTCAATGGGTCAGCTGTATAGCTGATGGCCCTTAATGGCCATCCAGCAGGCTAGGCAGTGCTGATGCCAAATTGTCTGGGGTGTCACCCAGAAGCATAGCACAAGTTTGAACTACAGACAGTATAGAGCCAATACTTACAACTTTAAATACAAAAATGATACATGCATACAGATAGCATAATCATAACCAGGAAATCACAACCTCCTCATAGACACCTTACTTGACCCCCTTTGTACAAGATTTGGTGCCACTACAGGATCTTGGTTGCAACAATGGTTTATATGGTCACAGTTCGTGTCAATAACGTCACAAACCCACATTCCTTTCCCTCAATTTTTGACCTCTAGGACATTTATTGTCTATATACTTAGACAGCCCCTTTGTTGTAATGCTGAGCAACTCACAAACATTAATGAATTTAGCTCACAGCATCCTTGTTAGGTAGCTCAGTATTACAATTCCCATTTTACAGATGTGGACTCAGATATAGAAATATTATGGTTGGGATTTTCATAGGAGCCTAGGGGAGTTAGATACCCACCACCACCTAACTGTATTTCAGTGGGATTTGGGTCTTTAGCTCCCTTAGGCTCTTTTCAAACTCCCAACCGAAGTGGCTTGCCCTGGGTCTGAAAGTCTGTAGCGGAGACTAGATTTGAATCCAGATATCCTGAGTTCCAGTTCAGAGTCTTAACTGCAGGCTTGTGCTTCCTTATCCCCTCTATCCATGCATGTAACTGCCATGTAATGAGTCGGACTAGATTGTCACAATGGTCCCTTCTGGCCTTATAATCGATGAATTTTTGCATCTCTGCCTGCTTCAACCATGAGAAAATAACTGACAGTGTCCCAAAAGTTCAGACTAGGTACAGTGATTTAATGACAAAACCCCTACAAAGCAAACTGAAACAAAATCCAATCAAATGTTAAAATTAAATCAAAAAAGAGATTAATTTTGAGGAGACAACAATGTAAACAGTAAAGGTAGATAATGATTAATGAATGCATCTGAAAAGGTGGGTATTCACCCACGAAAGCTTATGCTCCAATACGTCTGTTAGTCTATAAGGTGCCACAGGACTCTTTGTCGCTTCTACAGATACAGACTAACACAGCTACCCCTCTGATAAATGATTCATGACTGTTGTTCTTGGATTCTATGTTTTAAAAAAAATACTTCTGTGAACCCTTTCCAGATCTCACTTAACAATCATGGATAGGAAAGTATTGTGAAAGCTTTATTGGGTATAGAGAAAAGTCAATGGTTTAATGGGATGGAACAATTAACCTGGCACTAGGCTATACACCTGTCCTCTGAATAATTCCACATATTTCCCTCTTGTGTTCCCATCTGTCAACAATTAAGCTATAATTGGTGGAAATGCAATTTATCCTAGATAGTGCTGATTAATTTAGCAATAGTTGGGTTGCAAGCATATGGAAACACTGCACACGGAGAAGAATATGTGGAATAATCAGCCCTTTTCACATGTTTTATGGGAGGAAAAGATATGTAACATTAATGAATTAAAATGATTATGTATGACATACACTTATCTATGGAAAATATGTTTGCTGTTTTTCTTGCAGTTCAAAGTTCTTTGATGCCAATAATGACCATTTTCAAATGTATTGATTTATTCTAAACAACTGTAACCTTTACAGAGGCAGACTGCAACTCATTTTTACTCTGATACATTCTAACACTGGAAATTAAAATGCTTTCCTTCCTGTTAAGCATGGAATTTAGAGTATCTCTCTCTCTCTCTCACACACACACACACACACACCAGCTGTAGCACCACAAAAGAAGTTCGATTGTAGTGATTATCTTTGGAGAGCCACAGATTTCAGATGGTTGCTACCTTCCTATAATGTTAAAGGTATGTCATTATGATGGGCTATTTATACTGGGTGAAATTCACCCCATAGAGAGGGGTAAATTTCACCTAGTAAGAACATCCACACACAATACCAGTACATAACACTGGCCAATTTTGCCTTCTATTTGGCAAACCCTGATTCACTATAATCCTAATGCAACAAGTATCAGAGGGGTAGCCGTGTTAGTCTGGATTTGTAGAAGCGACAAAGGGTCTTGTGGCACCTTATAGACTAACAGAGGTATTGGAGCATAAGCTTTCATGGGTGAATACCCACTTCTTCGGATGCAAGCAGTGGAAATACCTATACCTAATGCAACAGAAACCCTCATATCTGCTTTAGGAGACATAACTCCGCTCAAGCCTTAACATAATGGAAGAAGTGTCATCAGGAGCATGCATAACTTTGGGAGCTGTCTGTAGTTTAGTGACTAGTACAAGCTCATCTGTTTCTCCGTGCTCTATCACTTATGTGTTTATCAATCTCGCAGTGCGATAATGGGGTATTTTTAAAAGTGGAACTAGATTTCGATTTTGTAGGACATTTTCAACCAGTTCTTAAGAATGTTAAAGCCCAAGTGCAACCCTAACATGAAAATCTGATGTAAGCACAGGTTTATTCAATGGTAAAAAGCTGTGTTAATGTAGAGTTAAGATTGCTGGGTAGTATGTCGTCCCTTTGCACAACACTGAGTTGTGCAAAACTCAAATGGCTGAAAACCAGGAAATGGAGAATCAAGGTTGTTCATGCAACCTTAACTCTGCCCTTGTGCAATAATGCCCCAATATGCCCTGTGACCACACCTATCTTTACTCTCCCAGCCCCATTCACTCTTACCCACAAAATCCCATGTAACGCTATTAAAGAACAAAAAGGAAAAATATTTTTTTAATTGCCTATGCCGCCTTCCCTCTAGCCTCTTTGAGCAATGCCTCAATATGCACGTAGCATGTACTCATATTGGTCCTTGGTACTATAAGATTCAGGAGCTTCCAGATTCTGGTGCACACTCACACACTTAGCCAACTCCCCAGAAAGAATACCACACACGTACAATCTAAGAACCACTTCACAGTATGGGCAACCTTAACTCTGAGTTTCCTGGCGCTTTAGTTTTGCTCAACTCAGCATTCTGCAAGAGAAGGACATATCACCAAGGAACCTTAACGCTATATTAATGGAGTTTTTTGCCATTGAATTTCCTAGTTTTTTGAAGATGAAAAGATATGTTGTTGGTAGGAGTCGGTAGTCATTTAGGCAGTTGTACATATCATGTCCCACAATTAGTGCACTGAGCCGGTCACCTCTGCAACCCCCATGGGCACACACTCACTGTGCCCCACCAGTTCTGCTCCAGAATACCTCCCAACCCATGCCCTCGACCCATTTAAATGTCCCCCCCTACAACCTGGCACCTTCCCCACTACTGTACACAGGTCTCCCCACTGCAAGCAGGGAATGCATCGCCCTAAAGCCTTGACTCCCTGGCATACTGTAGTAGGAAGAGAGCCTGAGACATAACCCATGTATCAGAGGCCAGGCATGAGGCAGGACCTGCTCAAAGAATCTGGCAAGAACAAGGCTCATATTGCAGAAATACACATTCCTGAAACGTGCTAGTCACAAAGTACTCACGCAAACACATCCTGATATCAAGTGGTAACAGAACATCCCGATAGCAAGGATGGTACAAAAACATTTCCCAAGGAGAACAGAAACACACTGACCCCTCCTAAAAGATAAGGTCAGGATGACAGTACGTAATAAAAATGTTGTAATCGAATCAACAGGTACAAGGTGATGGGTCATAACTAGCTACATCGGGGGCAGTAACTAACTATGCCAGAGGGGCAGTGCTAACTTGTTTGTATTGGGGTATGAAGATGTAACTCAGAGGGAGTATCTTTGTCTAGCCTAGGGAAGAATGGAAAGCCCCACTGTTCACTGACCTGGTCCATTGTTACGGGCATACATGTATTAGTGATCCAGTAGAGTCTGCGGAATCAACAATAAACCTGGCTGGGTGCCTTCATCCCTTAACGAATCTTATGGTCATTAGGTGGTTCACTCGAGGTCTGCCATGGCAGCTGTCTGCACAGGGCTGGGGCAGCACACAGAGGGAACACACATACGCAGCCAAACATCTATCATCATCTAACCACACTCGTGACCCACGACCACTGATCTAGTAAGTAAGCGAACTGTGCTCTGTAGCAATCGCAATCTATCATGACAGAAAACCACGAGCTAGGGAACTCCCTTATCCCCTCCCTGCAAATCCCCAGCAACTGAAATGCAATTGCATTTTTTAAAGGGTTTTCAAAGCCATATTAAAATGCTCAAGTCTTGGCATGTCTAAAATTCAGCACATATGAAAAATCTCAATCTAAAAATAAACATTGTTGTTAATAAAACAGGTAAGGCAGTCAAACAGGGGGAGGCATTAGCAGCCTATTGCTAAATCAACATGCAATTACCATTAACATCACACATTCAATTGCTCAAGGGTTCAGCCACCTAAATTTTACTATCATTAACAACAGAAAACAAATAACGTTTCACTGACAGTTGCCTGTGTGGCCTCTGATAATAAAGTAATTACACTCATCAAACAAAGCTTATTACAATTAAAATTACAAAATTGGCCACAAATCCTGAACTGCACAGTCATTTTAATAAGGTTTCAAGCTTAAATCATAATAACAGTAAAAGCATTCACATCACAAAGGCCATCCCAAGGTAAATGCAAATTCCAGCCAAAGTGTACTATGCCAACAGTGTGGAAACTTTAGTAAATAATACTTATGTACAGCACTATCCCACTGTGTGCCTAATAACTAAAACTGGCTTAAAAACGAATCAGGCTTGTTGTATAAAACATCATAAATGGTGGCCATGTACATGCTATGCTACAATTAATACCAACAACACAAAAAAAGGCTGGGCCCAATTGGTACAAAAAATGAGTCAATAAGGTAATACAAGCACAAGATGGGGTATGTGCTCTAAAATATTCCAATTTTTCTAAACATTAAAACATTTGTCCTAAAATCAATACAAAATCGTCGGTGCAAGTCAGTAGCACTGTCCAAATTAAAACCCATGCCTTTTGGCCAACAAGCAGTGTCAGCACGGCCACTAAAATTATTACTCCTCCTGGCAACTGACAAAATTTATTAATTCCATTGTTTCTCCCAGTAAAGCAATTATAATTGAACATATACAAGTTGGTGGCAAAAAAAACCAAAACAAACCCTCCCCCACCCCAGCTCATCTTATCTAACAACAAATAAAAAAGGTAAAAAGTGTGCAAAAAATAAAAGTAAAAACACCTTGGTGGGCAATCCCCCAAAATGTTACTCTCCACCCACTAGTCCAAACACTTAGTGTAATACTGATGGAAAGAGAAGCCATCACAATAATTGCACTAATAAAAATATGTTACTACATGCAACGTCAAACCAAAAAAGCCAAATTACACCACCAGGTTAAAAAAAAAAGAAGAAAGAACTAGCTATCAACACAGCCATAGTAATAAATAATCATTATACAAAATAATCAAATGCTTATTAATGTTTTAAAAGCAAATGTTTGTACTTGCACAGTTTGTAAGGGCTGTTAAACATCTGTATATTTAAATACTCCGTAAGGTGTGTTAAAAAATGTGTCCTACAAAAAATGTTTAAGGTACAAACATATACACATATGCATATTATTATAATCCTGACCAAAGCCCATCTCCTCAACCATGAACTGAGTATAAAGGCCTCCTCATGTCACCCACCGGTTATCAAAGCACAACTCTACACCCACGTCTTAGTCATAGTCCCGGGCCTAACATTCCCAGGTCCACTATAAAAAACTAAAAACAATTCAAAAATACAATCTGTCCATCAGTCAAAAAACAAAATGTGCAAACTAAAAAACAAATGGGGCATAAATGTGTACATAAAAAAGTAAGGTGGCCACATAACAGTGTCTAGTCCACTGGGCCATCTTCAGTCCATGTATTATGCTTTTTCAGAAGAATGGGTAAACATCCTCCCCATAAAAGACAAAAAGCAGGGGAATGTAGTAGGAAGAGAGCCTGAGACATAAGCCCTTGTATCAGAGGCCTGATATGAGGCAGGACCTGCTCACAGAATTTGGCAAGAACAAGGCTAATATTGCAGATATACACAGGCCCGAGTCCTTCCTCAGGGTCAGGTTTCCCCTGGTCCAGGGCCTCCCCTGGCTCGGCAGCAGGGTCTAAAGGGAACAGCCGGCAGTTTGGGTCTCTCCCTCCCTGGTGCTGCCCTGACTGGGCTAAGGGCCCCGCCCTTTATACTTCCTGTTCCACCCCTCCCCTTCCAGGAGGTGGAGTAAGCTTGTCCTGGCTCCGCCCACTCAGGCTGAGAGAGTAGCTCGGAGAGAGGCCACCCCAGCTCCCTACACTGACTAACATCCAGGGCCTGGAGTGAAGGACAACTATGTGACAGTGGAAAAGTTCTGGGGTGCTGAAAGGTTGGGGTGCACGGGTAGAACCAGGGCCGGCTTTAGCGGGTGTGGGGCCCCACGTGAATAACGGCGGCGGGGCCCCGCCGCCAATCAGCTGAGCAAAAAAAAAAAAAACGCGCTGGAGCGGGGGCGGAATCGGCTTAAAGCCGGCCCTGGGCAGAACTAGGGGTGCAAGAGGTTGGGCTCCACTGGCAGAGTTGGGGGGTGCCGTGCCTCCCTCACCTGAACCCCCAACCTCTTTCACCTCCCTATCATCCATCCCCATTTACCCTTCCCCATAACCCTTTTCCCTTGCTACACACCCACTCCACTGCCACCTAATACACATTCTGGCCCAGGATGCATTCACTTGTCTAATTTTTCCCCTCCAAAGACTTCAATTATATTTCCCTCAAAATAAAATTGTCACCCATGACTCACAATTGCAGCAACCTCCAGGCACTCCGTCCAAAATTCTTTTTGTCTTCGGTGGGGGCTTGTTATTAACTTACCCTTAGATATGTTGATTGAGGGGTGAGCTCACATCAGCTATCAAGAAGTCTGAGAGTCATTCAGTCATTAAAACCTTTCAGTTTAACAGTACAAGGCATCAGAAATAAACTGTGCTTGGGGAGGCAATAACTTGGGAACCCAATAACTTGGGAACCCCTTGGTCAAGTGACACCAAATTTGAGTCACTAAAGCTGTCCTACATCCCCATGAGGGACACCAAATTTCAAAGCAATCCAACTAACCTTTTGGATTTTAGAGCACTTACCGGAGTTGAGCTTTAAAGCTTATAAAATGGTGGGAATGGAACCCCTCTACTTGTTTTTCTGCATTGGCAAGTGCACAGTGCAAACATATACATTTTCTTAAATACCATTCTCAAGGTGGGGCCCCCAAAGATTTAGGGAGTGCCATGCACTACCTTGGGTAAAACTCAATAGACTTAGACCATTCTGACCCAGAGCTCATCAACAGTTTGATCAACTCTGGGCAAAAAATCCCCCCAAAACCAAAACCAAACAAAAACCCCTAGAAACTTTTTTAAAATGGCTATTTTTTCAGGGCTTATATCTTCTGAACCCCTGGCTCTAATGACTACAAGTTTAGGTCATTAACCCTACACTGCACCCTCCAGAGGAACACCAAATCTCAGATAAACACAACGAAGCGTGTCGATTTTAGAGGACTTCGAAAAGCTGACTTTAAATAGATATCATGATGCAACTTTAACTACAGTGTTGTTCCCTTACCACTATAATATACCAAATGTCCTTGCTAACCAGTGTGTGAGCACATAATTTAGCATAGAAATAAGTAATAAATGTATCTCATTAGTATATTTAGGCTCTGTGACATCCTTCCAGCAACACCTGATTTACTAGCTACAGCGGTCACCATTATAAAGTCAATGTGTACCTTTAGTCGACATGTAAAATCTAAAATACTACAGTTATTTCCAGTTCTAAGCATATGGGAAATGGCAATGGTATGTTCACTTATATTGTGTGGTAACTGTTGGCATATGTTGATTTTCTAAATGGTAACCACAGATACCATGGGTTGCAATGACACTTGTGTTATTTGATTTGATGTCACAGAACGATGCCTGCTGGGTAGAAAGTAGCTAGCAAGCCAGGAAGTGCCGTGAGGAAGATTTCACATTGTGTAAAATAATGTTTAACTGGTTAAAATGTAATTTTGCATAGGAGGTGTGTGGGGATGCTCAATACAGCATCTTTGTAGAATAAAATTGCCAGCCTCTAACCAACCTCTATGGAGCAGGTGAGAGCTACAATTTTCAGAGGATTATAGCTTAACCCAGTTTGGGTGGAGTTTTCCAGGGATGGCCAAAGGCACATCACTGAAACTAGGGTGATGCCTCTGCCAAATTCCAAGTCCCTGCTCCAAAGCACAGAGTCGCTAGCGCTTCTCAATGAACCAGTTGTAAGAATTTTTTAACATGGGGAAAAAGAGGTATTTGTTCCTGACCTCATTGTCAGAAATAGCAGAACTATTTTAGCTGATTTTTTTTTTAAATTCAACCTGAGGCAGATACTTGGCCTATGAAATTTCAGCCTAAATGGTTCAAGTTTGGCAAAGTTATAAGCAATTAAAAACAGGGCTTTATAATGAAAAATGTCAATCAACCTTAAATAGAGGCATAGTGTGTGTATAGTACTGTTATTGTTCACATGCCATGAAAAATGATTTACACATGCTGGCTTAGGAGAAGATTTAAATAAACAATGTTGAATGAATCCCAAACCATGTTGTCATTGGATCTCACCAAATAGTTTGGATTGACGTACTTTACTTTCTTAAACGTCATGGGATCTACCCTACAAAGTGCTGACTGCCCTGCACTCCGTGGGAGCTGCAAGTGCTCAGCATCATGCAGGATAAGAGCCCATATTAGAAAACAGGTGTAACCACCATCATCAGAGAACTTGCAATGCAACTATAAACTCTTCACAAGCTTTATTAAGCGTTTTATCTCAGCTGGGCCATCGGAAGGGGTGTGATGGGAAAGCAATTGAGCTTGCCACAGTCTGCTTATATCAAAGATGTGACAGAAAAGAATTCAAGAATGCTGACTGGAGCAGCTGTGTCTCAGGCTGCAAATGGAGATTAAGATATTATCATCCCTTTGAAAGATATTGGCCTTGGCAAGTTTACATTTGCCTAACTATGTAACCTCGGCTTGTTCAGCGATACCACAGACCTGTATATGTCAGCATCTGGCATTGGACAGACACTGACTGAGCCCTCTGGGTTTTCAACTTCCTTAAAATAACCCCGGTGCTTGGAGAGCTAATTGTGTTTGCTTCCCCATGATGAATGAGGGAGCGGGCTTTGGGGAATCAACAGCACGCTATCAAAGAAGTCAAAGGAAGCTGCTAAACATTCAGTAGAACCAGGAGCGGCGCCAGGGTTTTTGCCGCCCTAGGCGGCAGCGCTCCTCCGCTGTAATTGGCGGCGCTTCGGCGGCAGCTCCTCCTCTGAAGCTGCGTTCTCGGTGGCGTTTCAGCGGCCGCTTTTCTTGCTGCCTAGAGAAAAACCTGCCGCCGAATCGCTGCCGAGATGAGTTGCCACCGAAATTCCGCCAAGGGCGGTGAAATGCCGCCCCCCAAATCCTGCTGCCCTAGGCAACCGCCTTGGGTCACCTAGTGGAAGCACTGGCCCTCAGTAGAACCAGGATAGCCAAAGTATTGAGTAAGTTCCCCTTCCCTTTCAAAATATCACCCTGATTTCTTTTACAATAAATCATGACCACTTTTATGATGCTGCTAGATTAAACCCCCACCTCACCCCCTGCTTTAAAGCATGTGTTTCAGGCTGGTCCTTAAAAAAAAGGAGTCTATGCTGATGTTTACTAGGGGAGAGACTGCATTCATTTTCTAATTTCTCATCTTCCCCTTTGTTTCATTTTCTAATTTCTCAATTTCTCCTTTGTTTAATATAGTTACCTCTTTACATTAGGCAGGAAGGAACCTGTTTATATAAAGTAGCAGATGACCCCGATCTTCGCTCATAACTCAGAGTGAAGGTATGGGAAGCTACATTTTTTCCTAGAGACTGTCATCACTGGGTGGGTTTGGTTTGGCCAACCCTCACAGGCTGGAGTTTGATTTTGCAAACTCCAAAGTTCAGGGGATTTAGATAAAAAAATTTCACCCATCTCGGTTTTGATTATAACTGAGCTTTTCTGGGTTTCTTAGTTCCAGCTGGGCCTAGGAGCAGATGGTTAAGACACTCTGAGATAGTCTACCTTGAGTATTTCCATCCTGGCAGGAAGCAGGAAATACCAGAAATCTCCTGATAGAGCCCGTTCTCTGGAATTCCCAGCCCAGTTTTCCAGACCCTAAAGCTACGGATGAATATCTGAGACTCCTGATGCTTTTCTGCACCAAACCTCCAAACGTCTGTAGTCAGCCGGTTAAAAACAAAACAAATCACAAACCCCTTGTATTAGCTATATACCCGAAGTTACTATATACGCCACTGTAGTAACCTTCTTAAGCACTTTGAGACTTACTGGTGAAAGGCGCTCTATAAGGGCTAGGTAGGAATAATTATTAAGCGGTGCTAGCAAAACAAGGAGGGCAAGGGACCAATTCTCACTATCACCACCTCAAAACAATTCTTCAGCTGTCCATTGGAGGGGCAGTATCTCCCAGCATCCTTCAGGGCACTGTTGAGGGGACTCCTCCTCTGCCCATCCAAAGGGGCCCCCACAACTCTACTGTAGAGAATCCCCTTATCCAAAGGAGGACCCCTCCTTCCCGCATGGGAGTATTATAGTCTGAGGGTGCTCAGAAAGAGAGCCCTATTTTTTAGCCCCGCTGACATTTGGAACTTACCTGCAGACACATCTCCTTCTTTCCAGAGCTGAAAACATTTACTACTTGCTTAGCACAACGGTTGTAGGATTTTGCCACCTACTGACTTATTGTTGAAATGTCACCTCATGCAAGTTCCTGCAGGGAGGCTGCAGTCATTTGCCAGGTCCGTTTTGACAGCACAAACCGTGGCCTGTTCAGTGGCCCTTTCAAACAACTCCCTCCGCACACACCTGTCCCACACAGAAAGGGTGTCAATGAACAAACTGCTCCTGAACTCAGTGACCTCCCCACCCCTCTAGAATGCCACTGGCTACGCAGCAGGGTTAGCTAGTGTGTAAGTGTACAGAGCAGAGGTGGGCAAACTATGGCCCGGGGGCCGCATCTGGCTCTTCAGATATTTTAATCCGGCCCTTGAGCTACCCCTGGGGAGTGGAGTCAGGGGCTTGCCCTGCTCCGTGGCTCCCGGAAGCAGCGGCATGTCCACCCTCTGCCTCCTACACATAGGGACAGCCAGGTGGCTCTGCAGCTGCCCCTGCCCCAACTGCCACCCCTACAGCTCCCATTGGCCGGGAACCGCAGGGCAGCGTGCAGAGCTGCCTGGCTGTGCCTCCACGTAGGAGCCGGAAGGGGAGACATGCTGCTGCTTCCAGGGGCTGCTTGAGGTAAGCGCTGCCCAGAGCCTGCACCCCTGAGCCCGTCCCACGCCCCAACTATGCTCTTTGTGTCGGTAGTGCACACCCTCACCAGGAGCGCTGATACCGATTTAACTGTCAGTGTGGGGCATTGTGGGATGGCTTCTGAAAGCCAGCAACAGTCAATGTCAGCGATGCATTGTCTGCACTGACACTGCGTCAACCTAACTACGTCGACCTAAGCACTACGCCTCTTGCGGAGGTGGAGTTATTAAGTAGGCGGTGGGGAAATGGGGGAGGGGTTCTTATGCGCCTGCCCACCCCCCAGAGATCGTCAGGATTGGCCAGCCATCCAGGGGTGGGTGGAAGCTTCCCTGGTATCCAAGTGCTCCCAGGATAAGAAAAAGGCTGTTTTGTTGCAGGCTGTGTGTAAGGGTCTGTCAGGTTTACGGGAGGAGGTTACCAGTCTTCAAAGCAAAGTGGAAACTTTGCAGCAAATTGCTGAGGAACAACGCACGGTAAATCATCACAGCATGCTGGCAGTCAGAACGGCTGAAAATTGTATGGATGATTTTAATCGTCTTCAGTCAGAGAACCTGACCCTGAAGGGTCAAGTAGACGCCTTAAAAGAGAATTTTGTGCTAACACAGTAAGCAATAGCTAAGTACCTGTGCCTTCTGTCAGAAAGGGTCGCTACCTATCCGGCAGAATGACCACCCCTGAGCAACAAGAGAGAAAGGGAACGAAGAAAAGGGACCAGGAGGGGTGGGGGCTAGTTGAGGAGCCCACCCTCCTTGCCAAATGGCTACTGGGACAAAGCCTGGGCTGTAACAAACCTATCCCCAGGGTGATCTACTCCCATCCAAAGACCTGTGCATCAGGTTTACAAATATCTATCACTCTGTTCCCCATTGACTGGTACCTCAGTAATACATTTGCTAACTGTTCTTGGTTTACCAAAGTAGGTGAAAGAATGCTGCTGTGGGCAATTATGAACTCGGTAGAAAGGAACACCCGAAAACAGCGAGCTCTCACAAACTACCTATGGGAAAGTTGGAACTCACTGCAGGAAGCTGACTCAGCGGCTCATATTCAATGCCTGGAACATGCCCTGGGGCTACTGGATGGGGGTGGGATGGACTAGTGCAGGGGTCTGCACTTAGCTCAACTCACCGTTTGTTGGGAAATGTCATTCTAACCCTCGAAAATATTACAGAATCCCTTATGATTGAACTAGTAAACAGTGTAAAAACTATTTTGTGGGGAGAAACATGTGGTCAGGTTCAACAAATCCTCACCAATCATCTTGTAAACCTCTTGCAGGATGCCTGCCGGGGTTTATGGCCGTCTGGATTGGAGGGAACCAATGTAGCAAATCAATTAAAGGTGTATTGGCCCACCTGGCAGACAACCTTGGGGTCTGTGTATCCTTTCTGTCAGGGGAGTGGCTGGAGGAAAATGGACCTTGGACACCCTTTTACAGCCAGGGTTCGGGGATGGGTGCAAATGGAGATGGTCCCAAGAACCCGTGTGGCAAGTGCAAATAGAAAATAATGACACACACTTTCTAATGGGGGTCTGAGGTGTACTAGCCACGCATAGGCTTAGTGTGGGTGGGACAGGGAAACACCTGGGAGCGGTGGCTACAGGAGCTGCCGCCCCTGCAGTTTATAGAACCCATACCCCCTCTGCATTGGGTGGAACAGGGAAATAAAATTTGCTGGGAGGGATCGGCCGTGCTTGATGGCCAGGTTCTGGAGGGTGGAAGGTGTATGGGGCAGGTGGAATTTGGACCAGGAAATTTCTCCTTGCAGCTGAGAAACTCTACTTATCAGATTCACATACCAGCCATGCAACAGCTTAATGTAACCGGACGCCCAACAATACCCATTCATTGGACTATGGTGGTACCAGAACCCACCTGGATGAACTGGGGTCTTTTGACACAGTTGCTCAGGTCGCTCCAGGCCAAGCAACGCCGAACGCAGGTCTTGGAAGCCCAGGCCCTTCGAAGAATGAATGCCTTCCCACTACCTACTGATTGTACTATAACAGATGTAGCCTGTGCCCTTCGGACAGGCCTAATGGACACTCATTCGCTTCTTGGTCGTATTACTCATGTTATAAGGGTGTTATTCATATTAATTGTATGATTCATCATATTCATGGAGTGCTTAAGGTTATCTGCTGCCATAGCCTCTTCCCGAAAGCCATACTTGTAAATTCAGCAGCTTACCCCTTTTATGACCCGTCTTCTCTCTCTCCCCGTAGCATGACTCGTGGACCAAGGTATTGGGCTAACCGGAGCTTAAGGGTCCTGCCATTCAGTGTGCGGGACGGAGGGGTGCCTGGGCCCTTCTTTGAAGAGAGTGGGGGAGTGTTGGGGTATGTAAGAGTTAAGTGAAGACCTGGGTAACCACTATCATGGTAACAGGGAGTGAGGCACAGGCAAGCACTGTTTCTTCACTTGATAGATAAAGTTGCCACCCCCTTTCCCTTCTGCATGTTAAGGATAGATAAGTGTTGCAGCTGCATAAGGAATATGGTGGTCTGAAGGATCCCCTTTGTGTGAAGAAGTGTTATCTCCCAGGGCCCTTCCTCTCCCAGCTACATAAATGAGCTAGGGGTCATGGCCCCATCCTCCCTCCTCTGTGAACTGCTGATTAAGGGACCGTGTGGCTACAATTACTGCAAAGAAATGTAACTTCAAGGTAAAAATGTCTGTATAATATGCTTAATACTGTAAACAGTAAACGGGGCTGGTATAATTATATTCAGTCTATAGCTATTAATATTCATCATATGGGCGTTCATATTATCAAATAAGGGTTTGGGGGTGTTGTAGTAAATGTGGGTATTTACATATTAATTTAAATAAAATAGTGTGATGTGATTAATTCGGGGCTGACTCGACAATTGGGTGGAGGGGAACAGGTACCACACTACAGAAGCCCATTTACTCAATCCGCCTCCGGGTCCTCCTGCTCCTTCTTTCCATCTCTCAAACATGCTACCTACCCTGTGCTCCCCCTAGGCTGCTGTTGAAGGTAAGATTTGGGAGGCAGGGCAGAGGTGGCGGAAAAATAAATTGATCAAAGGAGAGGGGATATTTCTATGCCTTTCCGCCCACCAAGAGGAATGCACAGCCAAACCCCAGATCCAAAATCCCTGACATTTCTGGGTTTCAGAAAGATTACAACTGAACTGTAGATCAGAATTTTGCAGCTGGCCCTTAGCCCTATGACAGGCCAGACCAAAGCCCCAACCTTCCTTGCAAGTTTTGAGCATCTTCAAAATCCCAGTCAAGATCTGCATTTATTAGTTCAGGCCCCGCTCTGGTGCCAATGTGTTCTGAAATTTTAACAGCACAAACGTATGTGTGACCATTTTATTTTGCTTCAAGGAAGATCAGTATTTCCATTTGCTTTGTATGGGGTTCTGGTGGTTCCTTTCCTCCCAAACCTTCTGGGAACATTTAGCAGAATTAGCTCTGTGAAGCCTAGAGACCCTGCATGCTCTGTTTTACATGGAGCTTCCTTCTGCAAGTCTCGGAAGCAGTTTTTGCTGCGAAACCACTGCAGATCTAACCCGTAAGCAGCTATGTCACAAGATGGCTGTCTCGACAGTCTAAAGACCGTGCAGACTTCCAACCAACTTTAGTGAACAAACTAAAACTTTATTCAAACTTAAGCGCTTTATTAAAACAACCATGACACTGCATAAAAACAAACAGTTTGGAAAACGTATTGACTGATTAACCACCGTGACCTGGAGAAGTTCAAGGGAGCTGAACAATGCATCTGACAAAGGTAATGTTGCTCTTACAGATGATCTTCATTGGTTATGTTAAGGCATAGACCTTGCACAGGGCCTGTAAGGGCCCTATGTGCTACTTAACTTCCACTTCAAATCTGTTGAGAGCTTGAGTAGTGAATAACCCTTGTAGTAACTCTGCAGAGGGGTGAATTTCACCCCAAACAATCAGCCAATGAGAGTGTGGTCCAATATTCTATCAAAGACATTGAATGGGATGTAGTTGAAGTAGAACCAGAAAGAACTGGGATTCTTTTGACTGCTCATGCACTTTCAATTAAACTCAGTTGAATTAAGCTCTGACTACTCTCAGTAAGCAAACTCATCCCTGGCCACCTAATGGCTATTATTAATCCAGATACAACACGTCTATGACATGTTCGGTACCATAAGCATCCTTAATATGAAGAGAGTGTTATGGTTAAATATGTAGCTGCAGTAGCTCTTAATAAACCTGGGAAATCCTGCTTCGGCATAGAATCTCTCACTTTCAGTTGTGGAGAGGGCAGACCTTTACATACATACATCGCACATAATGCCTGTAGGAGCGGAGTGGTTTGCTGGCATTCAGATAGTTGATGATAGGCGAAGTACAAGAACCTAGATACACAGAAAGTCTGATAAGTTCATGGAGGGGATGGTTTGATGGGATAACATGATCTTGGCAATTAATTGACCTTTGACTATCAGTGGTAAATAGGACCAATGGTCAGTGATGGGATGTTAGAAGTTACTACAGACAACTTTTTCCTGGGTGTCTGGCTGGTGAGTCTTGCCCAACGCTCAGGGTTCAGCTGATCGTCATATCTGCGGTTGGGAAGAAATTTTCCTCCAAGGTAGATTGGCAAAGCCCCTGGAGGTTTTTCGCCTTCCTCTACAGCATGGGGCACGGGTCACTTGCTGGAGGATTCTCTGCATCTTGAAGACTTAAAACCATGATTTGAGGACTTCAATAGCAGAGACACAGGGGAGAGGATTATTGCAGGAGTGGTTGGGTGAGATTCTGTGGCCTGCGTTGTGCAGGAGGTCAGACTAGATGATCATAATGGTCCCTTCTGACCTTAAAGTCTATGAGTCTATGATTGTCCAACTCTGAAATTCCATATTTATAGGAGGTCCCTTTCTGCCACAGTGCATAACAACAGACTGATCTTTAGCTGGTAGTCCAGACAGGTTTGAAATGCCTGTTTTATCAAATTGGGTTTTATACACAACATGACTATTAACCTCCAAACTGACTTTAAGACACTAACATTTTATACTCTGTGTTTCAAACCTATCCTTTTTTTGGTCACCTTTGTTACTAATATAAAGTCAATCCTTGCTAACTGCTTCTGTCTGTAAAACATGGGTGCTAATTGTCTGCTTTTCACACTTAGCTACCTTGGTCCAGTCACAAGCTGTGTCTAAGGAACAGGCTGGGATGGTAGTGCATTTTACACATTGATGCAAATACCCTGTGTCTTGTTAGACGAAGCCAGATGAGGATTCCATTAGAACTGTATGAGAGACACCTGCTGAACAAATCATTTCACCTACTACCACCTTGAATAGGCATTCTGAGCAAAGTAAATGTGGCTCAGATTTTTCATGCCCGCCAGTTGGAACTTGTAATTTAGACAAATATCTGGCTGTAACTTTAGTTATATTGCACCAGACGACCTGAAATAATATAACCTCACCCTGCCATAGCAAGCATTCCTGTGCTGCATTGCTTCCAACTTTAAAAAGTAGAATCAGTAGGTGGTGCTGATGAGTTGGAACAAGTATTTGCAAACCGGATACCTTATTCATTTAGGAGGTAGAAAATTGCCGCGCAACGTATTTTTTCATTAAAATTGAAATTTAAAGCTTTTTACAAAAAATTGTCATCAAAAGTTTACATTTTTCCTGAAAATTTTGAGTTAAAAAACCCAAAATGATTATCTAAATAGATATCAACATTTTCATTTGCTTTTGGCAACTATTCTGAAATATTTTGTTTATTGAAATGGTTTCAGTAAATGAAAAATTTCAGTAATGATTTAGATAAGTTACAAACCACCTGCCAAAACAACAAACAAACAAACAAACAAAAACCCTGTAAGATTTTTGATAAAAAGTATAGATAATGAAAAAAAGGCAAAAGGGTCCATTTCAAACCCTGAATATTAAAACAATGTTGGTACTCGACTAAAGTCTAAACTGCTCTTCAAGACCCAAAGATTATGTTCAGAGGGATTATTTTTATTTCTGAAAGCCAATGGTCTGAAACCAGGACTAGGAGACAGGAACTGCTGATTTATAGTCCCAATTCTGACACTGTTGCTTTGAGCAAATGATCTCCTCAGCTTGTTTCTCATCTTTGAAATGGAGATAATTAATTTGATGTCTCCACAGTCTGAGAAGTGACTTGACGGAAGAAAGCTGTGTGTTATTCTTAATTGTTACTGAGAGGCTCCTCCCTTCCCTGCTGTTTGTTGCACCCACTTGTTCCATCCAACCTTACATTTAAATTGTAAACTCCTCGGGGCAGGGACTGTCTCTTACCGCATATCTGTGCACCATCTAGCCCAGAGTCAGCCTGTCTAGAGTTGAGGGTTCTAGGTGCTTCTGTAATATAGATATTAAACAATGCAACCTTTCCCTAGTCAAGGAACCAGCTTCCATTACAAAGCCCTAATTAACTGGGTCTGGTAAAATTGGTTTGCCCTGAAAATTGCAAGGGTTAGTCTGAAGGCAAAGGAGAATGTTTCTGGAATGTATAAAGAAAATTGCTCAAAGGCATTTTGAGTTACATGTTCAAATCTGATTTTGAAATTCCGACTTTTATTTAATGTTTCTTCATCTTTCTCTTGCTCAAACGTGGCTTGTCACACCTCTCCAGCCCCACCCCTCCGGCCTTCAAACCTTCCAAAAAGCACAATCTCCTTGGTTTTTAAATATCTATGGGAGGTTTTTGTCACTGACTCCAGTGGGAGCAGTAACTGGCACTATACATTTGTGTGAGTGTGTCGCCCTCTACTGACTGACTGCAGCTCCAAAAGAACAAATTAATACTTGTACCGGTCAAGGCTGACAGAGCTCTCACTTTAGCCCAGGTGGAAGAGCCTATAGCTTTGCAGCTGGAGGGCCAGGTGTTCAGTCTCCTCTCAGGAGGTGTGTGGTTTATTATGGAACGTTGATATCTCCCCAAGAAGGCTGATTTTGATCCGCTTTTTAATTCCCTCCCCCCCCCCAGAAAAGAGACTCTCTTTTCTGGTCACGTCCCATTGACAAATTGAATGTACTCTAGCTATGCTGAATGAATCTAAATGTTGAGTCTGAAACTTAAAATAGTGCCTTTTAAAAATGATCCTGCAAAGCATCTCAATAGTTCGTTTTGCCCTACTTATCCCTCGCCCACCAAAAATGAATTAGACATGACTTCCCATCAGTGAAGCTGGCAAAGACAAGCAAAAACCTCTACAGCAGATATTCTGTGAAGGTGCCGGTCACGCGGGAATCCAGGGACCAATGCAGAGAGAGAGGGGCTTACCTACACTGTATAGTCTCAATGATGGGTACTTTGCACAACCCTTGTAAACACAGGCTACCAGGTTGTGAATATTTTACTCATGTGAGTAGCCCCATTGACATACCTAAGTGCGTGCAGGATCAGGAATATATGGGGGTGTTTGTAAACAGTACATCTTCTCTTTCTACAACAGTCTCAAGTTACTAGGGCAAACTGGATATTGATTTCCAGACACTATTAGCTTGGCCAGCCACATTCCTTCCTTTAATTTAATAAACTAGTGACCTCTCTGCCCAGTGCCCGCATGTGTTTGTATTTTAAAAGCTGCATCTTCCTTTGCCTACATAAAAGAAAAACAAAATAAAGCATAAAACAGACAAATTCCAAACCCAACCAAACAAAACGCCTTTTGGAATAAAACCCCAGTAAGATTATTAAGTATTTATTTTGGGTCAGAGTTAAGGTTATCACATTGTGGTGAAAGGGGCATTCATTTATGTTTAATAAAAATGTGTTTATGGTTTATGTTTACTGTGTGGAAAGTGTTAACATTTTGTGGTGGTCTCAACTATTCATCTCCTTGCTTTTAGAGCTTGGGTTTTGTAAATGATGTGCTAGGTAAGTACACAACAATTGTAACTGGCTTTATAAATGAAGGCGCTTGGCTTTGGAATTAATGTGAAGGTTGGTCCTTAAGGGGTGTTTTACAACCAGACATATTGAATTATAGAGCTTTTGTAATGAAGCTTTATAAGAAATTGATTGGATTTACAAAATTTGAACTAGTAACAAAATTGTTCCAATTCAGAAAGCTGCTATAACAGAAAAGCCAATGAAATACTTTTAGGACAATATTTTTCCTAAAGTTAGTTCCCTTTAAACAGCAGATTATATTAAACATATGCAGATTCTTCTATTAGACAATGACATGATTCAGTTTTATATGTTACAGTCTTAACAAGGTATGTGATGAGAACTTTAATTCCGGTGCTATTGCCTCCACTAAGCATATTCAGTTCCCTAGCACTATTGCTATAATTAGATCTGTGCTCTTCTCTAGCTGTTTCCTAATGCTCTGCACTGATGCTAAACAGTAATATGATTCAGTGATGCTAGT
This sequence comes from Macrochelys suwanniensis, assembly GCA_033296515.1. Taxonomy (NCBI): domain Eukaryota; kingdom Metazoa; phylum Chordata; order Testudines; family Chelydridae; genus Macrochelys; species Macrochelys suwanniensis. Next base: position 11,296,917 of record CM065781.1, on the reverse strand, counting down.
TTCATTGACTAGCATAAAATCAGATTTGAATGCTGGATACTTCCTGTGCTTAGTCATCCATTTAATACATTTTGAAGAACTAAGACCTGACCTCTAAAAACAGAATTTTAGGCTCTCTTTAAAAAAACAGAAATTGAAAAAAAAAACAACAATGACATCTCACTTCTTTGATGAAGAGAACACCCCAGAGTGCTGATTTTTTTTTTAAAAAGGAAAGATTTTGTTTCAATGAACAAATAAATAAATACCAGGCTTCTAACCTTGAGGAACAATGTCTTCACCCTCAAAGGAACATCGGTAACCAAATGCCTGGTGGAGCAAATACATTACCAAGACAATTAGAGCTCTCCAGTAAGAAACCTGGCCTTTTCTCTTCTGATAAGAGATCTTGGGCTAAATGTTTTGGATGACCAACACGGCAGAGATAGCTTAATTTTGTGTGAATGCTTTGAAAGGGTGACCTTATGCAGTCACTTTCCACTCCTCTTCCGCAGGTTGACATCATTGTCATTGACATTAGCCTATGGTATCCTCCCTTACAAAGTCACCTTATTTTTGTATTGCAGCGATAAGTATCATGAGGATTTTACAAGAATAGCTACTCTGTTCTTGATACCCAATATGTTTTCACAATCTATGTATTTCATGGTGGTAGAAAGTTAAATGTACATGCACTGGCTTCAATTTTCATATGGGGTTAATGAATTACAGTGCCCCATTGTTAGGGAGCCAGGAAGCCCAAATTTAGAGACACTTTAAAGACCTCTGATTTTTCAGAAAGTGCTGAGCACCCACCGTCTGAAAATCTGGCCCCTTTCAGGTTGGACACTCAAATGTCACTAGTCACTTTTGGAAATGTAGGTCATTGTTTTAAAGAGGTATTGCCATACTTTCATGAGAAAGCGGCTTTGTGCACATTTTACAAGTGAATTTGGTGGCCTTTTCCCAATTCATTCAGTCAATTCTTTTCCTATGTATAAATGGCCACACCTGTACACCCACACCCACACCCACAAAAAGGAAGAGGATTTTAAAAGAACAGGTTACTATTCAAAACTGATGGGTTTTCAAATGAAAAAGTAGGTCACATAAGAGGTTATTCAGCCTGTGCAGTATCCATCCGACACCAGCAAGACGTCTCAACATGACAGGCAGTGCTTAAAGCCTGGTGAACCAGGCATAATGGAAAAATGGTGGTTCATTCCAGGGGTGAACTTAACCACTCTAAAAAAAACCTTTTCTTTTTCATAAAGAAAAACAGGGGAAAGGGCAAGTAACCAAATTGCTAAGTGAAAACTATAAGTAAACGATTCTAACGCTAACCGAGCTAACTTCATGACACTGCTGGGCGCTCCGTCTCAGGCCACGGACGGTTGCGCAGGAACTGAGGTGGTCGGGTCGCAGGCGCTAGGTGTGGCCCCAACGATGCTACAAGATGGGGACGGCGCATGCGCGAGCCGGATGGGCACTGCTCCTGAAATTCTCCGATCCAAGGTGCAGGGACACACCAACACCTGAAGTGGAGAATCCATCTTGAAGAAGAATTTAAGGTTTCCTTGGTAAAAAAACGTATTCATGTTTACCAACAAGAATTTAGTTGGTGTGCTTATTTCCATTGCTCTTCAATAAGAAAGTATTTAGCTACATGGTGAATTTGCTTCATTTGAGAGGCTGACTAACTCTTTGAGACAATGCATTTGAATTAACATCCTGCACCTTTGATTTTGCCACTGCTCATCTGCCTGGATAATTTCCCTCGATCTTCAGAAGCACAGTAAGCATATGAATTGGTGGGTCTACTCATGAGAAAGATGTAGATTACTACTAATTTTATTACTGCATCTATCTAAACCCAGGACAATTAATTTATTTACCCATTTATAGTCTGCTTATACCTTCCAGTACAAAGAGAATGATTTAAAGATTGGAAAACATGTCTTATAGTAAGAGAGTCAAGGGATGGGGTCCTTGAAGGGACATAGGCATCGCAACACTGAGTGTTGTGATCAGGGCTGGCGCTTTCACTAGGCGACTCTAGGCGGTCACCTAGGGCACCAGGATTTAGGGGGCGGCATTTCGCCGCCCTTGGCGGCTACCTCCTGCCTCCCGGCTCCACGATCGAGCTGGGAGGCAGGAGGCAGCCGCCCGCTTCCTTGTGAAGCCCTGCTCTGGCGAGGGCTGTTACCGTGCTGCTGGGGCTCAGCAGGGCTTTACGAGGAATGAAACGGGAGGCTCGCTGCGGCTGCCTCCTGCCTCCACGTTCGGCTCTGCGGCTGAGCGTGGAGCCGGGAGGCAGCTCACCGCGGCTGCCTCCCCGCTCAGCAGCTGAGCGTGGAGCCAGGAGCTGGGGAGGCGCTGCGGGCGGGGGGGAGGCTGCCACGGCCCGCGGGCGGGGGGCTGAGCTGCCGCGAGTGGGGGGGGTGGGGAGTCGCCTGCTGCGGGTGTGGGGAGCTGACTGCTGCGGGTGGGGCGGGGGGGAGGCAGGCAGGGCTGGTGCAAGGAAGTTTCGCCTAGGGCACGAAACTTCCTTGCACCGGCTCTGGTTGTGATGCCTAACTTTTAGGTGCCTGGAAAAGTCACAGGATCACTACTGTGATCCACGAAGCCTGAGTTAGGTGTCTAGACTCTCAGTACAATGAATGGGGAGAGATAGGTGCCTTAGACTGTGATCCACAAAAGCCAGCATGCTAGGCTGGGAGTCGCCGAGGTTAGTCCATGGGAGATGGTCCATAAGAGGGATGTGGGTTAAGACCTGCTCTCTCAGAAGTCCAGGCTGCTGGGAGGCACCTATCTCTGCTTGAGATCCACAAACCAGTGGCAGATAAGACATTTGGTCACCTAGGTCGCATGTGGGGCCTGAAACAAAACAGCCAGGAGGAGAAGGGGGACCACTGCTCTTATAACCATTAGCCTAGTGCATAGGGTACTCCTCCAGGATGTGGGAGACCTCTTTCTCAAATCCCCCTCCTTCTGAGGGGGAGAAGAGATTTGTACAGGGATCTGCCACCACCCCGGGGGCTGCCCTGATTACTCCATAGAGTCATTCTAACTTTTTCATTGACCCAATTAATATTTCATTAAACTTCAGTAGCAGAGACTGGGGGAGACCCACATCCAAATAGGTTAGGGCCCTCACCTGAGAGGTGACAGATCTTGGTTCAAATCCCTTCTCCCCCACAGGAGGAGGGACAACTTGAACAGAGAGTCTCCCACCCATTGGGCTACAGGTAATAAGCAAGATCCTCCTCCCCCACGTGTTTTGTGTGAACTCACCCAAGGGGACGGTAGGGTAGGTGACCTCTGAGCACACTTACCCCATCAGGCTCCTGCATGCAATTTAGGCACCCCAACGCCTATTTCTCCCAGTTTATGAATTGTTCTGGGGCTCAGGCAGGAGACAGGTGCCCAGGTACTTACAGTGAGGCTGCAATGCACATGCCCCGGGGCAAAAGCGTAGGTGCCAAGAGAGGTTGGGTGCCTACAGGTTCAGGTGGCAGCTGAATGGGAGTTCTGTGGATTGCAGCGGTACCTCCAAAGAGGACCTAGGCATCTAAGTATCTTCGTGAATCACATTCAAGAAGCTCAAGCTAGTTAAACACTGAAAAGGTTTAGGGGTGACTTAAAGATGTGATTAAGTACCTACCTGGGGAACAAATGTTTAAAAAAGGGCTCTTCAAGCCTAGCAGACAAAAGTATAACATGATCCCCTGGCTGGAAATTAGCACTGAATTTTTTAACAGTGAGAGCAATTACTCATTGGAACAATTTACCAAGTGTCACGCTGGTTTCTCCACCCCTTGCAATTTTAAAATCAAGACTGGGGTGTTCTTTTAAAAGATGATTCAAAGAGGAATTATTTTGGGTTATACAGGAAGTCAGAGTAGATGATTACAGGAGTCCCTTCTGGCCTCAGAACCTATGAATGAAATATCTGCAGTAGAAGCCTTTTTCCTTAAACATACGAATACTTTGTTTATTCTGATATAAATTCTGTTTGCTTATATGAATGATGAGAGGATGGAAGATTTGGGGGCTTGTTGGGGAACAGGTGCAGCATGAGGGCAAAGTGCAAGCTAGTACTGCCCCGCGTTCGTCTAAACAATCTCATATTATTAGTTATATTCTAAAATGAGTTAGGCTCCCTTGTGGTTTTGAGCCAAGTCATGCCTAATATTCCTCGTTTCCACTATTCTCTCTTCACCACACACGAGCTAATTTTGAGAGGTGGTGACCACCCACCCTTCCCGTAGCGTTCAATAGGGGTTGTGGATACTCGGGGCCTTTGCAAAGCAGGCCAATAGAACCTGGAGAACTAGAGACAGTGAGTGATTTGGGGATGCGGCTCGAATAGCCAGGGTGTAATTTCAATTGCACCTCTTCTGCATGAAAAACACAAACCACTTACGAATAGGAGTATGGTGCCCTGCAAGTGGATATTGCTACAGTCTAGAGGCTGGATTTTGCATATAGAGCCCATGGCTACAGCCCATGTTCTGGGTATGTCTGTCCGAAGATGGAGTGAGAAGGATTATTCTTGCCAGATCTTCAGCAGGTGTAAACCGGCATAGCTCCATTAGAGTCGGTTCACAGCCGCTCAGGAGACAGGTCTTCAAATGTGTTCAGATCTCAAGGCTGTCCAAATGCTGCGGCTTTTTGAATGTACTGCATGGCCACTAAGGGAAAGCCTTCGCTGATTAGGTCCCCATCCTCATATGGGGCCCACTCCTGACATTTTCATAGGGGCCCTGAGAGTGTTATGTGCGGTCAGAGTAAGCAAGATCAGGTCCACAATCTTCTAATGGAACACCCACAAGCATTGATGCTGGTGCGTTTGCGCACAGAACAGGCACTTATGGGTAAAGCAGGTAGATAGAATCACACACTGACTTTGTTCCTGTATGTGTGCTAAATGTCCAAGCACAGAGTGAGAGACCCTACTTGAAATTCTAAGATGAGTGACACCATGGAAAAAACTGTGTTATACACAGAAAATGTACAGGAGTGGTGCTGAAAATTGAGACTTAGCTTGACCTGTAAATACAAAAACCTTTATCTGTGAAAACAGCATTTGCTGGGCTCTGCCAAATGAACCGCAAGCATCAGATAAATGATGCATCCGTGGGCTAAGGTTTAAGAATGGTGGTTTTAGCTTTCACTGATTATCACGTTATTCTCCCTGGACTTAATTGGAGTTGGTTAGGATGGCACAGTAATACACAAACCTTCACAGAGGGAGTTCAGCCTGCTGAACAGATGATGAAACTCTCAGACTTCTAAATGAGATTCCATTTCTCAAACGATACTATACGTGTTCTCAAGAAAAGTGCTGTCTGCTTTTTATCCCCCCCCGCCTTCTTTTTCCACGCTTCGCCCCAAACTCCTAAGCACCATGACTCCCTTACATCTCTTCTCTAGACCCACTTCTTCAAGGAGACCTATGGCCTACAGCCTCTGGTGTATTTAAAAGTACAAGTTGTAAAACCTCTGACCTTCAAGACACGTGTACCACTCTCCCAAGAGACCACAGCATCATCAACCTTCCCCAGTCCCTGGGTTGTCGTCCCCTGATGCTTGTTCTCATCTTCATTTAGACTGTAATCTCCTCAGGACAAAGATTCCATCTTTATCTGTATCGTAAAGCACCATGCACATTTATAGCACTAAGTAATAAATAAATAAGGCGCAGGACCCTCAGAGTGCATTTCTTCATATCCAGAGCTGTGCAGAGATAAAGAAAGCCATGGTTAAATAATAAACACCCCCACTACCAACAGAAAGTAAAAACAAAGGCCATTCTTGTTTATTTTGTTTTCCATCGTGAACATTAAGCCCCTTGCAAGAACCCAAGCATGGATAAAGGATTGGTCACAGGCTGAACTTCCCTTCAGTTTTTGCTTTGTTTTTTCCCCTCCACCAGGGTACAACATGATGATTCTGAATAGACTGGGGTGCGCTGAAGGGAGTGCTCACATAGCACAGGAAAAGGAAAAATGATGATAGGAATAAAGTTACAGATTCTTTTAAGGTACATTATGTTTTCTATATTGTAAAGACATTCATAGATTTTGAGGCCAGAAGGGACCATTGTGATAATCTAATCAGGCCCCCTGCATAGCACAAGCCATATATCTTCCTCAAAATAATTCCTAGAACAGATCTTTTAGAAAAACATCCAATCTGGATTTAAAAATGGTCGGTGATGGAGAATCCACGACCCTTGGTAAATTGCTCCAATGGCTTATTCCTCTCATCATTAAAAATGTACACCTTATTTCCAATCTGAATTTGTCTAACTTCCAGCCATCATGTTAGACCTTTCTCTGCTAGACTGAAGAGCCCATTATTAAATATTTGTTCCCCATGTAGGTACTTATAGACTGTGATCGTCACCCCATAATCTTCTCTTCATTAAGCTAAAGAAATGGAGCTCTTTGAATCTATCACTATAAAGGCATTCTTTTCTAATCCTTTAATCATTCTCATAGCTCTTCTCTGAACCTTCTCTAATTATCAACATCCTTCTTGAAGTGTGGGCACCAGAACTGGACACAGGATTCCAGCAGCGGTCACACCAGTGCCAAACACAGAGGTAAAATAACCTCTCTAGTCCTCCTTGGATTCCCCCCTTTATGCATCTCAGGACAATGCTAGTTCTTTTGGCCACAGCATCACACTGGGAGCTCATGTTCAGCTGATTTTCCACTATGACCCCTCCAAATCTTTTTCATAGTCACTGCTTCCCAGGATACAGTCCCACACCCTGTAAGCATGGCCTAGATTCTTTGTTCCTAGATTATACATTTCCATTTAGCTGCATCAAAATGCATATTGTTTGCTCGTGCCCAGTTTACCAAGCGACCCAGAGCACTCTGAATCAGTGATCTGTCCTCTATTATTTACCATTGCTCTAATTTTTGTGTCCTCTGCAAACTATCAGTGATGATTTTGTATTTTCTTCCAGGTCATTGATAAAAATGTTCACTAGCGTGGGGGCAAGCACCAATCCCTGTGGGACCCCACTGGAAATGCACCCGCTCGATAACGATTCCCCGTTTACAGTTACATTTTGAGACCTATCAATTAACCAGTTTTTGATCCATTTAATGGGTGCCAGGTTCATTTTATATCGTTCCCTTTTTTTTTTTAATAAAAAATGTTTTGTGGTACCAAGTACCTTCCAGTAGTCTGAGGCTACTTCTACACTTAAAACACTAAAGAGGCACAGCTGCACTACTGCAGTGCTTCAGTGTAGACAGTACAGTGATGGGAGGGGTTCGCTCGTCACTGTAGTTAATCCACCTCTCCGAAGGGTGGTAGGTCAACACAAAAATTCTTCTGTCAATCTAGCACTGTCTACACCAGGAGTTAGGTTGGGATAGCTACATCTCTCAGGCATATGGATTTTTCACACCCGAGACAGTTATGCCAATGTGCATTTTTAGTGTAGATGAAACCTAAGTATATTACGTCAACACTATTAGCTTCATCAACTAAATTTGTAATCTTATCAAAAAAGATATCAGGTTAGATCGATAGGATCTGTTTTCCACAACCCATGCTGATTTGCATTAATTATATTATCTTCCTTTAGTTCTTCATTAATCAAATCCTGTATCAGCCATTCGATCATCTTGACTGGGATCAGTGAGGCTGTAAGGCCTATAATTACCCAGGTCATCCCTTTTACCCTTTTTAAACACTGGCACAATGTTAGCTTCCTTCCAGCCTTTGGGAACTTCCCCAGTGCTACAAGATTTATTGAAAAATCAACATTAATGGTCAAGCAAGCTCCTCAGACAGCTCTTTTAGAACTCTTGGATGCAAATTATCTGGACCTGCTGATTTAAAATGTCTGACTTTTATAGCATCTGTTTAACATCCTCCAGAGATACTAGTGGAATGGAAAGGGTGTTATTGTCACCATATGCTGAGTCTCTATAATCTTTTTCCCCAAATACAGAACAGAAGTATTTATTGAACACTTCTGCCTTTTCTGCATTAATCAGTGATAAGTTTACCATTTCCATCTAGTAATGGACAAATACCATTGTCAGGATTCCTTTTATTCCTAATATATTTTAAAAACTCCTTGTTGTCCTTAGTTCTGCTGGCCATAGATTTCTCCTTGTGTCCCTTGGCTTCCCTTATCTATTTTCTACAATTCCTAACTTCTGATTTATATTTTTTACTATATTTTTAACTTCCCCTTTCTTCCCTCAACCACTGAGGCCCTTGTGTCTCTTCACTACTTCCCCATCCCCCTTCCCTATGGAAGGAGCACTTGAGTTACCTCCCAACTTCCCCTTAAAGTGGAAGCTTTAAATATTTGCTCTTATCAAGTTGATGCTGATTTGGTTAAATTCAAGTCCATGCTGATTGGTCGGGATTTTCCATAAGTTCAAGGAGGCATGGACAATATCTGTCTCTCTCAGTCCCACATCTACTCTTTGCAGTGCCCAAACCGTGCAGAGCAATTCCAAAGAGATAAAGGAGAAGTGGGAATATATCACAGAGCTGGCACTTTATAAATCCTGCAGGGCAATTCAACTAGATTCCATGCCCACAGAAAAGAAGGCAGCTTTGGACCCAGAGCTTTTCCTAGACAGGGTCAAGGCTATAAGGACCTTAAGATGTGCATTTTGATTTCAAACCCAAGAAATCTGCTGCTGAACCAAATCCCCAAATTTTTGAAAATAATATTTTTATCTAGACAAAGGAAGCCTACAATCCAGTAACTTGTTCTTGAAATATCACAACTGGTTGGAAAATGGGGGATCGGTGGGGAGCAGGATGTGAGAAGGGAAGTGACTGAAATTGACAAAAATGTTAAAAATATGTTCCCCATTTTTTTTACTTTATTTCTAAATGTCTGACTTTGAAAACTTACCAGCTCTTTAGTTGTCTGAAAAATGGAAAACATTTGCAAAAATAAAAAATTTCTGCATACCCCAAAGCAGGGATCTGAAGAGAATTTCATGGAGAACAGCAGCATTTTACCAAGCAATAAAAAAGCTCTCCTCTACTTGATCATCACAATCCAAATGTTGAAGTTTTATATTCCAATAAACATCAGGACATTTCAACCTAGTTTAAGAGAAGATTTGTTTCTCTGGGAATATATAGTGGGCTTTAAGCTTGGTCTTAGTATGGAGTATAATGCAGAGGCATATTTATGTTCAATGCATTGTACATACCCCATTTATTGTCTTATATATGAAACTGTCCAATTGTTTTCTGCTTCATGACGGTCCAGAGATTGAAATGAAAATGGGAGATTTGGCAATCAAGCATAAGGTGATGAGCTTCCCTTTTTAGCACTTCCCTGTCCTGACTACTTAATATAACATGGCACTTTTCCCTCTCCAAGGGAATGCTGGGTTTATACAACCAAATAAGAGGTCTGTGCACACTTGCAGAAAATGTCTTTGGCTGCTGTTTGTAGCTCATCTCACTGTCTCAAGTGATGCTAGTCCAGTTAGCTAGCTCCAGCACTCTGTGCCAACCAGGGATTTCAGATCCAACTCTGAATTTATCACAACACATTTAACTGATTGAAGCTGATGCAATAAGACGTGGCTGCAAAGTGATTTCAACTATCTAGCAACGGCACCCGCCACCAAGAAATTAAGTGTCTTACTTCTATCTATAAAATACAATGTATCCATCAAAATTCAGACTCTCACATATCCTTGGCGTTATTGACACTGCTATGACACTTAGCAGCCAGCCCAGAGGCTTCAAATGAGTCCAATTCCATCCTACATAAAAAATGCTATATATTAAGATTTATGAAACATTAACTTCTACAGTTTAATTTAAAACCACATTTGCTGCAACACTGTATAATCAATGGAAGCTTTAGGCCCTGATCTTGGAACCTACTCTGTGCAGGTGGAAATCCTATGTCTGTCTCGAGCCCCACTGATTTCAGCAGAGATCTGTGCAGGCCCAGAGAGCAGCTTGCAAGATGGGGCCCTTAATTTGTCCTAGGGGTGCGTAACTTTCTTTTAACATAAATATTAGCTCTTACAATTCAAGCCGCTATAATTCAAACCAATGTGTGTAAAGTAGTATTTACTCACATTCTGAAATGACACAGACTATTCCCATCACATACACCAAGCTCATGGAGTCTTTTGAACACTGAGGGCCTGATTCTTATTTTCACTAAAGGCCCTTTATGCTGTTCCTATCCTCTTGGAGAGCCACATGAACTGGCAATAGAGAGCATCTGATTGGCTTCCTGTTAGAAATAGCGTGAAAAAAATTGCTTGTACATGGACAGAATGTGGACCTGGGTGCAGATCTGGCAACTCTCCGCGGAGTTATATTTGAAGTGAAATTGTGTAGCTGTGTTTTCAAGAGTGAGGGCATTTTATCATCATGTTATCATACAACATTGGTCACTCAAATCATACCTTCTTTGGCAATGTTGATAATAACCACCTTAGCTTTGCATAAAATAATCTTACCTTAGCAAAGCCATTACTGTGTTCTCCTTGAAATTCCTTCTCAAGCTTCACCTCTACTAGGATGGCCATGGCAGACTACCAAATGATAATAGCTATGAAGTTGACTCATTATCACTTGTTCATTTGTATCTTAATGCAGGGGAAAAGTGGAAAAAAGTTACTTTAAAGATGCCAAGTTGTACATTTAGCAAATATATACAATTTTGTATTCCTATCACTGTCCCCTCCTCTGCTTCTGCGCTGTTCCAACCTGTTATATCTTATCCCTCTTTCAAATTTAAATAGTACATGTTAAGAAATGGGTCCAAATGTGTCACAAAATGTTTTCCTTTTTGGGTGTCAAACTTTTTTCACGAGGTCTACAGCTGGGATCATGTTTTTACTCATATTTTGACCCTTTTTCCCAGCCAAAATTTTAATTTTTGACAAAAAGTCCCATCAAAATTTAAATTTTTAAAACCGGCTCTAGTTGTAAAACTCTTTGAAGCAAGAGCTGTCCTTGTTTGATGCTTATAAAGCACTTCAAACATGGGGCCCCTGCACACTACCGCAATATAAATTACAAGACTCGTAAAACCCAGTCTAGTTGAGCCAGCCAGTGACCTATCTCCACCTGCTGGAGACTGGAGATCATCTAAGCAGCATCCGTCAGACAAACCCGATTAGCGGGGATGGTGGAAAGAGGGGAGGAGTAACAACAGTTTTATTATTTTTCCTGTCATTATGTGACAATAGGATGACTAATAGCTATGTCTAGGGAGGAATAGAGGGATGATAGAGAAACCACCTATGATAAAAGCTTAGGCAATTGGGGAATGGGATGCAATGCTCTTCACAAGGTAATCTATAAGTGTTGGTTTATGGTTTACACACATTCCCCATGGAACGTCCACAGGAATACAAAACTTTGAAGCCACTCCAATTTTTGGTAGGCTGGAATGAGTACTAAGTTCTCCTCTGAAAGAGTAAAGGCAAACCATTAATCATTTTTGAAGTAGTAAAAACTACTTGAACATCTCACTTTCCACAAGCACTAAGAACGCTGGCTACAGCTAGAGCCAGGCTTCAGGTAAAGTGGTGCTAGGAAAGATTCGATTCCCTTCCCTACACTAAACTGTACCAAAGCCTCTCAACCCTCATGTGCAGCTACTTGTATAATCTATGGGCCCCTCAGAGACTGTTAGTGTGGTAATACAGTACTGTATTTGGCACAATTATGAGGTAACTGTATGATGTGGGCAAATGAAAACTAGGGGCGTGATCCTGCTAATCCTTACTCAGGTGAGTAACCACACACAAGCTGTGATAAGGGTTTTCTGGGCACTAGGATAAGGCCACTTTCTAAATTACTCACATATATAAGCCCCCAGTTTCATGAGGTAAAAGGCTATTATCAACCCCCATGAGTTTCTAAGCAGATCATGCTTCTAGCTTTTTTCTACATTTAGGCACCTGTAGCATAACCAGCAGGTGGAGAAATCTTAGACTGCTGACAATCAAGCCAGCAGAAATTTGTTAAAGCTTACTGTTGAGTTGAACTGTAAAGAAAAAGAAGCAAAATCTGTTATTAGTTCCGCCTTCACAATTTCTGCAGATTCAGTGAATTAAGTGAACATATTTTTTACATGTACATTAAAGAAAAACTTTCCAACTACACTAGTAGTTATGCTCTGGAACAGACTTCCAAGGGAGAATGTGGAATCCCCGTTGCTGGAGGTTTTGAAAACAGGTTGGACAAACACCAGTCAGGGATGGTTTAGGTTTACTTGGTCCTGCCTCAGTGCAGGGGTCTGGCCCCACATTTCTATGATTCTACTATACCAAATGGTATCTTAGCCAGGTAGAATGATGGATTGCTGATCGGCATTCAGGGATACAGGTTTAAGGAATACTCGCTCTCTTACTCCACTATCTGATTCTCCAGCTCGCCAGAGCTCCATCCAGATAAGGCCACTGCCTAAAATATCCACATACTCATAGATTTGGTCTAATATGGCTTCCTGTTTAAACGCAGGCCATATACTTTCATCCAGTTACCCCTACACTGAGCCCAACACCACAGAGCAGGCAAAGGAAAACCTATGCCACAAATATGAAAATTCCTTGTCTTCCCTTCAGAAATTCAGAGATCTGCATGCTCCCAGGGAGAAAGAATTTCTCCTTCCTCACCCAAAGCCTTTGGACAGGTAGGGAGGTATTTCCTCCATTATTTATAGCTCAGCTACTACAGCACTATACGTTTAGGGAAACTAAAGGCTTCCAATCAAGATCATCTGTGTTAACCTACATAAATCTAACATGTATTTCTTAAAAGCATTCCATTCATAAAAATATTTGCCAGAGTACTGAAAGCTGTCTTGAGCTACAGCCCTGAGAGATTCATGTCCCAACATCATAGGTTGAAAATCCAATGAAACTGGATCTCTCCAAACCTATTTTAGCCTACATATATTAACTGTATGTATTCACAGCAGGAATACATTGCAGCACAAAACAAGAAAACATTTAAATCCGCATCTTGCCCAGAATTCAAGGGGTTGCTGAGGAACATAGGCAGCAGCAGTGTTCTAGGCCAGTTTCTGCCACACTGCTTTATCACATGATGCACCAAAAGAGCTGAAAAATTCAGTGCACATTGGTATTCCTTGTGCTGGAAAATGTTTTCCATTTACACAAAATATTTTCTAGTAGCAGAATACTCCTAGAGAAAGATTACCACCATTCCTGCTTCATTTCGTTTTGGTGACTCTGACGTCCTCATAACCCAATAGGGCTGAATCTAGCTGGAAGACAGCCTGGAGTAATAAGAGCCAATAAGATGTCAGCTGATCAGTAATTCAAGACATAAACAAGTTAATCTCAGCTGTGTTGTATACCTCTTACAAACATAAGGCCAAATCTTACAAGTTACTTATATGGCCAGATTTTAGAAAAGTATTTACATCTTTTGGTGCCTAGAGCTATTTTCAAAAGTGCTTAACTGCCTAATTTAATGGGAGTTAGGCTCTTTTGAAAAGGCACCTAGGGGGAGTTTGGTGCTGTGGCACTTCTGAAAATACCACAAGGTGCTAATCTTTGTGTTTAGGCACCTAAATACCTTTAACAATGCAGCCCTTAGTGCCCCTGAACAGGCTATTGATGGCCCTGAACGCCTGTTTATTTCAATAGGAACCAACGACCCTTATTACCTCATGGAATGCCTTTGGCACCTTGCAGGGTCAGGCTCACAGGTTGCCTGTCTACTCTGATGCATAATGCAAACAATCACATATTTTAGTCCATCCACAGAAATGAAGGTCATATAAATAATATTCAACATGATTCTGAACTAGATTTGGAAATCAAAAACATATAGCTGTATGAAGGAGTCAAGAGTAGACAGTTTTCACTTTCTAATATTTCTCCATTTATCCTCTGTGAGATAGTAAAAAACACACACAATTATGTATGTTTTTACTGGAAATAAAAAATAATCAAACTAGAACATTAAAACGTGCATTTAAAAGGAAATGCATAAACAACTTAACCATATTTTATTTGACTGCATCTTATTTAGACAGCTTGCACATTCCATAACCCCACTGGTTCTTGTTCTCGCCAAAGGATAAAGGACAGAAGAACATAATCCACTCAAAACAGCAGTCCAATATCTTGAGATACACTTGATATTTTTTAGCTACCCACCTCATCCCCGAACTCCAATATAATTTATGGTCGCATTTCTACAAAACCTGAAAACCTTGTAACTTCACACTCAGTTTTAGTGATGTCCTGTGGTGCATTGAAATTGGGATGCGCTATGCAATGCCAATTAGATTAGTGGTGAACCTGATAGTCATAACTTTTTTTTTCTTTTTTAAGCATTGTAATGCACACATCTCTGACATGTCAGCCAATAGCAGTATTTCAGGCAATATAAAGTTAAACATAAAAGTGACTCAATACCAACTCCTTAGTTTAGATTTGTCAATGCAAAAAGGGGCAGGGAGCATGTCTTGGCAACAAAGACAAGGAACCCAAAGAAACCCTGATTATGCCTTTTTTTTGGGCTAGGTTCTATTTGAAGTACTATTTGAACTGTTTTCATGTTAATGACAGTCTCACCTTGCTGCAAATTCAGGACATCCCACCCTATGCAACAAAGTGAGACTATACCAGTGTTTTGAATACCAATGTGTACAGCTTCAGTATCTTCCGTAGTGAGCTCTGTGCGATACAGTAGCCATATTAGACTATTGTAGACAGCACTCTTTTAAAAGAAAGTTGCACCCATTTTGCTCAGCATTCTGAAAGTTTGCATGGTGAGAACCACTTCTTGCCGTGGTTAGACTGAATTGTATTTGAATTTTGCTCAAAAGTGGTATTTGTGCAACAGCCTGTATGAGCTATTGTAAGCTAGGTTCTAATCTGCTTTTAATATTTAAACAGTAGGTGTTTTCAGATTTGACCAGCAAAGGACTTCTCTTCTGTTATTTTTTAAACAATGAAGACAGATTGGTTTGTAATTTCCAACATTGGACCCCCTACATAGTCTCCAACAGTTGGTAACAGGACATGAAGTATCTCCTCTCTGGATCATTAGTGCCAAATGAACCAAAGCAGTTACCATTTGATAGGACACCAAAACACCTATGGGAAATAAATTTGTGGTGAAGGTTCAGTTTCTAGGGGACTGAAGTCCATATCACTGAAATCTTAACTACAATTGGCACTTATTGACAGTATATTCACAAGAGGCCAAGCAATGATTGATTAAGCAGAGTCAACAATATTCTTATCCCTGTAAGTTTTTGAATCAGAACAAGCATGAATTACACTACAGGGCAGTATGGTGGAAACATACACTGCCACTGACCATAACATGACTCTTTTTACAGAACAGGTTTCAGTTTACATTGATTCTGGCACCATTTTAGAGGATTAATTTTAGAAATGGAAAAAGTGAAAAGCACAAATGGTGTCCACAAGTAGAGAACTTCCAAGTGCCAATTTTAATTTTTAAAAAATCTTTATTTTCAAATACAATTCACAATTTGTACATGGTGAGAAATGCCTGTCACCATGTGAACGTTCGTCTGTGCAAAATAAGGCTGGCTTTCCTTTAAATCCAGTTTTCCTGCAAGGGGATCTTTTCCAAATGTTACAGGAGGTAGGGTTTTTAAATGTACAGTAATTATAACAATTAAAAAACATGACTCTAACCAAACCCTAAAAACACAGTGTAATAAGGCAAATCTGAAGATTACACTCAGTACAAAAGAGCAGATTCATTGAGAGTTCATCCTTTTTTCATGGGTTGCCTAGGTTCTTCCACTTATATAAATTAACCAATGTCACCTTTTTTTCCAAGATGAAATACAATCCATTTATAAAGTTGGTCATAGATTACATTGATCAATCAGCAAAGCATAAACACAGCATTACTGCTGAACAAGTTGATGGCTTTTGGTAAGACCTATGTATCCCATTTAAAAAAAGGGAAATCCCTTCCCTGCTACATTTATTTTAAAGGGGCGGGGGAGGGAAGAACCCCCCCAATAACTTAGCTCAAATAAGTTTTGAGAAGGTGAGAGCAGCTAAAAATGGATACAATACACCTTGACATTTATTTCAAAGATCAAGAACCGAAGATTGAAGCATTTTAGAACACTGAAGCAAAGCAATCTGAATCCAAATCAAAGTGAAAAAATTGTTCTATTTTAAAATAGCTGTTCTTCAGAGCTTCTAGCGATAATTTTGATTAAATAAAATCATACCAATTTACATTAATTTTCTATATTTTTTTTAAAATCCCTCTTTTAAAGAAAAAGTGCATCCAAAACCAGCAGAGATTTACTGGTGACATCAGGTTCTTTTTTTAGCAGGTACTCAAGGTTTTTCAAAATAGCTTAACACTTCTTGCTATAAGAAAAGAAGGGCTTTCCAACCCTTTTCTGGGAGAAGTATCCAAATGATAAAAATCTGAAATAATTTATTATCAAATTCAGAATTTAAATAAAAGCAGAAGTTTGCTTGCAAAGACAATTGAAAAAAAGAAAAGAAAAAAAGCATGCACTCAAAAATTAGAGGTGAAGACAAATATACTTATCTATACAGGCACTGGCAGACGCAATTTAATTGTTACTGTTACTCATTGTAACACACACCCCACCCTACAATACATTTTTTCATTCACTAATCACTGAGGTACCAATATTTAAGAATGGAAAATTCAATATTGAAAATAAAACCTAAAATTGAAGCCTTTTTCCAGAAAACTATGGCAAGTTTTGTATGAAATGTTAGTATACTTATAGAATTTTACAATCTACATTGGCTTTTTTCTGGAACCAAGCGCTGTGTTCCACATACAGTTTTTCTTTGATCAAGTGTTCACTATGTATGTAATACAGTCAGTAGACTTGAAAATGAATGAACATATCTTGGCTATCAACTGGCACATCTCGCTGGTACCAAAAGAACTCGAAGTTTGAAACAATCTGTTTTAATTCAGAACAAATGCGCCATGCCAAAGTGCAACAAATATGTGCGACACTCAATGAGACACTGACAGATAAGAGCTGCATGGAAATTACTAAGTCCACCTGCAAAGCAATTCTGTACAAATTGCATTGCATGCAAAGGACAACTCTGTGTTGTTGGGAAGTCAGTTGATTGATGTGATGGTTTCTTTTAACGCAGCCAGAGTTTAAGACGCAGTGCATCAACTCCATTTAAATAGTATCTGAACAGCCTCTTATCTCGCACAAAACCAAGATTTTCATAAAGTTTCAAAGCAGACTTGTTTGTGATCTCTGTTTCCAAGACAACCTTTAAAGACAATGAAAAAAATAAGTCAATTTTGAGAAGAGTTGCATTGTTTCCGAAAAAATTATTTACACAGCTGTTTGGTTTTAAAACTCTTCTAGATTAACAGACTAATGGGGGGAGGGGGTCAATTTACCCATAAACAATTTGTTAATAGAATTTAGCTTTTTTTCTGTTCATTAATTGTCCAAATAGAACCCAAATTTAAAAAATGTGGCAGTTATTCAACGTCGATTAAAGTTTTGTGCAATCAAATTTCATCTGTTGGCTATATTGCTTCAATCAAGTATTTGATATTTGGAATTTACTATTCAAATTGAATGGCTAGGGTCCTAAGTCACATGGTACCCTTTCAGTTCTTTCAATGAATGCTCTGCTCTAACCTTTGTAAACTAATCACACTTTGCGCAAAATAAGTTTAGCTACGTGATTAAACAGATTTGGCAACAGATCCAAGTTTAGCTTTCCATGAACATCTGAGAGAACAAATATTTACATGAACATTTTTTGTGTACAGAAAAAGAAGTACAAACTCAAATCAAAAGAAAATTCTAGGCAGATCCTGGACCCCTAAAATGGCTGGCTTTCTGCTATATTGCGAATTTGAAAGTGGAAGGCAGCTTGGGTGAAAGTGATCCTGAAATGGTACAGTTCATGATTCTAAGGAATGGTAGGTAGGAAGGAGAACAGCAAAATAAAGAAAACAGATTTCAAGAATGCAGACTTTAGCAAAATCGGAGTTGGTAGGTAAGATCCCACGGGAAGCAAGTCTAAGGGGAAAAACAATTGAAGATAGTTGGCAGTTCTTCAAAGAACATTATTAAGGGCACAAGACCAAACTACCCCATTGCGTAGGAAAGATGGGAAATATGGCAAGAGACCACCCTGGCTTAACCAGGAGAAATCTTTAGTGATCTAAAAATAAAAAAAAGAATCCTACAAAAAATGGGAAATAGGTCAAATTACAAAGGATGAATATAAACAAATAACACAAGTATGTAGGGACAAAATTACAAAGGCCAAGGCACAAAACGAGATCAAACTAGCTAGAGACATAAAGGGTAACAAGAAAACATTCTACAAATACATTAGCAGCAAGAGGAAGACCAAGGACAGGGTAGGCCCATTACTCAATGAGGAGGGAGAAACAATAACAGAAAATGTGGAAATGGCAGAGGTGCTTAATGACTTCTTTGTTTCTGTTTTCACCAAGAAGGTTGGGGGTGATTGGCTGTCTAACGTAATGAATGCCCGTGAAAATGAGGTAAGATCAGAGGCTAAAATAGGGAAAGAACAAATTAAAAATTACTTAGACAAGTTAGAGGTCTTTAAGGCAGCAGGGCCTGATGAAATACCTCCTAGAATACTCAAGGTGCTGACTGAGGAGATATCCGAGCCATTAGCGATTATCTTTGAAAAGTCATGGAAGACGGGATAGATTCCAGAAGACTGGAAAAGGGCAATTATAGTGCCAATCTATAAAAAGGGAAATAAGGACAACCTGGGGAATTACAGACCAGTCATCTTAACTTCTGTACCCGGAAAGATAATGGAGCAAATAATTAAGCAATCAATTTGCAAACATCTAGAAGATAATAAGGTGATAAGTAACAGTCAGCATGGAATTGTCAAGAACAAATCATGTCAAAACGACCTGATGGCTTTCTTTGACAGGGTAATAAGCCTTGTGGATAGGAGGAAGTGGTAGACGTGGTATATCTTGACTTTAGTAAAGTTTTTGATACTGTCTCACATGACCATCTCATAAACAAACCAGGGAAATGCAACCTAGATGGAGCTACTCTAAGGTGGGTGCATAACCGGTTGGAAAACCATTCCCAGAGAGTAGTTATCAGTGGTTCTCAGTCATGCTGGAAGGGCATAACAAGTGGGGTCCTGCAGGGATCAGTTCTGGTTCCGGTTCTGTTCAATATCTTCATCAATGATTTAGATAAGGGCATAGAGAGTACACTTATAAAGTTTGCAGACTATACCAAGATGGGAGGGGTTGCAAGTGCTTTGGAGGATAGGATTATAATTCAAAATTATCTAGACAAACTGGAGAAATGGTCTAAAGTCCTTATTAAATTTCATCCTATTTACAAATGCAAAGTACTCCACTTCGGAAGGAACAATCAGTTGCACATGTACAAAATGGGAAATGACTGCCTAGGAAGGAGTATTGCGAAAAGGGATCTGGGGGTCATAGTGGACCACAAGCTAAATATGAGTCAATGTTGCAAAAATAAGCGAACACCATTCTGGGATGTATTAGCAGGAGTATTGTAAGCAAGACACGAGAAATAATTCTTCTGCTCTACTCCGTGCTGATTAGGCCTCAATTGGAGTTTTGTGTCCAGTTCTGGGCACCACATTTCAGGAAAGATGTGAAGAAATTAGAGAAAGTCCATAGAGGAGCAACAAAAATGATTAAAGGTCTAGAAAACATGACCTATGAGGGAAGATTGAAAAAATTGGGTTTGTTCAGTCTGTAAAAGAGAAGACTGAAAGGGGACATAATAACTTTCAAGTACATAAAAGGTTGTTGCAAGGAGGAGGGAGAAAAATTGTTGTTCTTAACCTCCGAGGATAGGACAAGAAGCAATGAATTTAAATTGCAGCAAGAGAGGTTTAGGTTGGACATTAGGAAAAACTTCCTGTCAGGGTGGTTAAGCACTGGAATAAATTGCCTAGGGAGGTTGTAGAATCTCCCATCATTGGAGATTTTTTAAGAGTGTAGATAATACTTAGTCCTGTCATGAGTGCAGGGGACTGGATTAGATGATCTCTCGAGGTTCCTTCCAGTCCGGTGTTTCTACATAGGGAAATTCCTGAGTGGCACGAAGTTTGCCCTATACCACTCCCAGCTAGTCCCGGCATAGGTTGAGCATGGAGAGCCACTTTTTTCTATTCACTTGTGCTCTGGCAATTGCTAGATGTGGAAAGGCCCCCTTGGAAGTATGGCAGCCATGTATAATTTACAGCAAACCTGAGCCTGGCCCAAGTTGCGCTGAGAGCCAAATTGGCCCCAGGCACGGGGGAGTACAAAGGTGTCATGAAATCAGTGTTGGTTCCACTCTTCTTCCCCTTTCTTCAGCTGCACTGAGCAGAGCTCTGGCACATCAGAGAATCTAATCTAAATTTGTAAAATAAACACACATTTTCACAATATTCAACGAAAACTCAAGCGGATCTTATTTTAACACTAAAAAAATGGTCCGTGTATGCACAAGAACACACAATACTTGCCCACCAAAATGAAAATGACAAGCTCTTCAGACTACAGATTAATCCATGATCAAGTGAATTTACATATTCAATACAAAAAAGCATTTAATACTATAATGATGTGCACGGTAGAGAGAGCACAGAATTAAAGCAACATTTTGCATAGTATTTGCAGTAAACTATGAATCAACTCTCTTGTTGAAGCTCAAGAAAGAGCTTCTAACACTGTCAAATGTAGCATTTCACATCCACTTTGCACAGGTAGAAATGGCTACACAAAGTACAAGACAATGGAAAAGACAGCGCCCAAATTTAAGAGCAGCCACTTTCATTTACTTAAAATGTGCTCACCATGAACTCTGAATGCATATACTAAAACGTAATCCATATCCATTACATTTACAAGTTTGACTAATGGCCAAATCTGAAACATCTCCGACCACATATTCCAGCCATTCATCCCCACCTTAATCCCCCCACAAATAAACCACGTCCTGGGATAGGCACAGCAGGAAAATTAAAAAGAAGAGAAGGCTAAAATAATTCTTTTTTTTAAATAAGCAATGACAAAGTGATGTAAAATTAAAAAAAATAATATCCAGCGTGATTAAAACATGGTGGTCAGTTTGCTGTACCTGTATTTGTGAGACATGTTAATGCAATTCTAAGCCTCCTGGGAAGAATTAGACATTGAGTTTCTGGTTTTCAATACACCTAGTTACTTCACTGGAATCATATTATCGGGACTTTTGACTGGGCTCATTAGTACTACCATATTAATTTGAATTGATTAAATAAACATTGACTCAATCACTTACTGTAATAGTAGTAACTTAGAACTAAAGAATCAATGCTTATTTTCTACTTAAATTACAATTAAAAGCCTTACATTATTTCTGAGCTCAGATTAAAACAAAGCATTATAGAGGTCAGGAAATATGACCCACACAAGTAACACTGAGCAGGAAGCTCCTTGTCATTTGAACTTTGTCTACAAACAGCATTCGTTCTCACTGAAGTTCAACAACTTGGTGGAGTAACATACAACTTTGCATATTCATGATGACTTGCAAGCAATGCCAAAGGGCTGCCAACCACACCTGCAAGTCACTTATTTAAGAGTGGTTAAATGTTGAAATTCAGGTTTTCTGGAATCCCAATACTTCAGTTCTCCAAGACACAACGAAACAGACAATACCGAAGTACACTTGTTTACATCAGACCATAAGAAGGGACAGATAGTGTCATACAAAGTGAAAAATTACTGAAAAATTAAATAAGGCAGTGAGCTCTGATTTTAAGAATGCCAGCATTTCCTGGGTGGAGAAGAAAAACAAAAAGACTGACTGCTGATGCTCTACAAAGCAACAGTAGCTCTATCTAGGTTCTTTTATAACACCCATCACCATGGAATCTGAGGGGTTAAGTATTTTTGTCCCCATTTTACAGATGGGAAAACTGAAGGAGATAGATTAAATAATTAGAGTACAGCAAATTACTGGTTCATCCAAGAACAGAACCCTGGCCTTGTTACTCCTAGCCAGTGCCTTGGCCACTGGACCATGCCATCTCATTGCTATTGATACTTACAGTTTAGAAGGCTAGTGTAGTCTATTGTAATTTTAACCTTAAATTAAGTATAAAATTGATCAAATATACTCCTGGAAAAAGTTTAATATTAAATACTGAACAGACAGGATATATGTACCTTGCAGATAAGGACCTAAATCACCCTGGTTGAATAAACGATATGCAAGTGATACTGAAACGTATCTCTGTACATAATCAAGAAGCCTAATTACATTCTCTTGGTTGTTTTTGTTCATATTTCATTTGCTTTGGAGAGGTGTGGCTGTGCAAAGACTTGTCGCATTCCTGTATTCAGTTTCAAATGCAAGACAGTGCGTTCAGTGTTCCCACTAACTTCTGTCCTAGAGCATCTCCTACAACCAATTTGCTTTCAATGTACAAGTATGCCCGTTAATTCTTTTTATAACCCAGAATCATCATCTCCTCTGTCCACCTGCATGAGTCCTGACCATCTCAATCAATAGAATAGTATTTTCTACAGAGGCATAAAGTTTCTGAAGAAAGACCATGTTTCCTATGAATAATCTGAAATATTTCATGATACCATACATCATCCTTTACAACATATACCCCCCAAAAAGCCACATTATGATGCAACATTTCATGCAACCAGATTCCTGGACTCTCAAGTTTTGCTGACTTAAAGTTGTGATCCCAGCGAGATAAGCAAAGTATCACACTTTATTGTTCAGTAGGTGTATTTATGATGCTAAAGACCAACCTAGCTGGTAATAGCATTCATGGTGACTTTCTGCTGTGGCATGTTATCTGTTTCAGTGAGGCTGCTTATGAAAAGCTGCAATTCCTTTTCACATTTTGTATAAACAATTGTATTTCCTAACTTTCAGAAAAATTGTGAGAATGTTCAGTATTTTTAGCATGTATGGCCAATTTATTTTGATTAGTTAGCAGTTATAAAGTGCTATGAAGATGTAAGACACTGTGCAAGTACTAAGTATTATACTTGGATTACTATGAAAGATTATACATTAATGAACAATCCATTTTTTCCTTTATGTTTTCCTCAAGAAGGGAAAACAAATCTACAGGATGGCCCGAAGTGCTGCAATTTTTCAGCCAGATCTGCAATAAGGGGAGTTTTCAAACACAGAGTGGTTAGGTGGCCAACTCCCATTGAAAGTCATTGAAAATATCCTCCTAAGATATTTTACTAATGAAATGCTTATAGCACCTAAGCAGTTGCATATTCATGAAATCAAAAAGACAGACATATTTGGCTTTTTATCAAACCATTGAGTTTTCACTTTTAGCACAGTTTGAGGCTATGCAAATACAGTCACAGTAATTCATGTAATTATGTATTTCAGAGGCACAGCTTTTAAAATCGTTTCAGGTAGACCACATTTTCTATATATTGCTCTCAGATCATGCCAATAAATTATGCTAATCTACCACAATCTACTATAAGCTTTGGCTCATTTAGTTCCCCAAAATATTTAGTCTACAATATTGAATTATCATCATCAACATTCACTATCATTAAGTATATCAGAAAACCATAACGTCAAAAAGTACATTAGTGAAATTTAGGGACTTGCCAGAACGTTAAATGTACACAAATAAACACTAATTTAAAGTAATCTTTTGCTAACAGCACATTCTTCAGACTTAAATTTTACCTCTAGCTCAAAATGGCCTTTTGACCAAAGTATGTTAAGCACACAGAGCCTTAGGCCATGTCTACACTTACAGGAAATCGCTGCTGCTGTGATCAATGCAGTGGGGGTCAATTTAGCGGGTCTGGTGAAGACCCGCTAAATTGACGGCAGCGCGCTCTCCAGTCTACTCCATCGGAATGAGAAGAGTAAGTTAAGTCCACGGGAGAGTCTCTCCTGTCGACGCAGCACAGTGTAGACACCGTAGTAAGTTGACCTATGCTACGTTGCTACGTTATTCACATAGCTCGAGTAGAGTAACTTAGGTCGACTTACCGCAGTAGTGTAGACAAGGCCTCAGATATCCTATTCTACCTTGGGACTTGGTACGTTTACCTAGCTTGTTACCACCAGCAAACAAAACAGAGATGAAACTTTTTACAGCTACCATTATGCGGTTGCAGCAAACTTTCAACCACCACAAACGGGCACCACCATATACTTTAGGTACTAAATGTACATCACAGTTCACCTACTGTTCCCTAAGATCTACCCCTTGCTCGTCAATACTTTGAAAAGTATTGCACAAGCTTGTCAGATTATTTGCCCAAGTATTACTGGGAACATGGTACTTTTGCCACCTTTGTTCCAAGGTAAGATTTACAGATAAAGTTTCAAAGATGCATCTAAACATTTTTAAGTGGGTGAACAAACAGGCACTTGGGAAAAACGGATGTTTGCACATGGGACAACATGCTCATTTTTCAAGCACCCTTTTGAACAAAAATAAGATTTTTTTACATTTTTCTCCCTTACTGATCACTGTATTCTGAGTAGCACCAGTGAAACTGAACAATATCTTGTTAATCTCTCTCTGCCACTGACTGGAAAAAAACTAACAGCAGCAGAGGTACTGCAGCAATCTATAGGCTCAGGAAGACAAGCTGTAATGCTGCATCATTTCATACTTGTTTGGCTAGGTACCAATCATAAGGACTAGAAACTTAAATAAGAATTAAAAAAAACTTAAATTTTGCAGAAATGGGTGATATGGGCTTCCTCACTCATCAGGGGAAGCTTCCCACTCTCCAGTGATGAGTAGGTCTGTGGATTTTTCCAATCCTGGTCATGAGCGAAAACTTTTCTGAAATATATTAGGAGGTTCAAGTAGCCAAAGTTGTTATTGTTGCATCACAAGCATCTAGAGGGAGTCACCTACGCCCAGACTTCGTGCCAAGGAAGAGAAAAAATATCAAGACATATTTGCTATATTATTGTAGATCGTTTCTATATGTTAATATCTCATAATAATGAATCACAATGAAACCTAGAACGTGGCACATTTAACGGGACAGTTTGAAAAGTATAAAATCGACCCAACATGGAAAATTATTTATACAGCAGAGGGGCATAGCATTTAAGAAAAATGAAATGGCAGGGTCCCTGTGTTGAGGAACTTATAGTCCACATTAGATTTTACACGGTGAGAAATAAAAATAAGGGGTATGGGACAAGGAACACAAAGATCACAATAGGAAAAACTTGTGAGATGTACTTAATATTATGTATGTGTCTTGTTAGTTCCTCTCATTTTAAAAAAAATAATCATTTATTCGTGAAGAAGAATGGTTAGGGCACTAGTCTGTGACTCAGGAGATCACGTTACAACTCCCTGCCGTGCTACAATTTTCTTGTGTGACCTTGCGCAAACTGCTTCACCTATCTGGGTCTCAGTTCCCCATCTAGAAAATGGAGATAACTGCACATCCCTATATCACAAGGCTGTTGTGACAAATATAGTAAAAAGATTGAGAGGTGCTTAGATACTATGGTAATGGGGGTAATATTGCTATTTATCTGTAAATGGTGATCAAATTCAAGGCCATACTGGAGATCAGCAATGGAAGACTGATAAAAATGAGGACTTATTGAAAAGGTATTTGAACAAAGAAAGGGACGTATAGTGACAGGATCAGGAAGTATATTTCAAGAATAGAGGACGACATGGGACAAGACATGGAGCTGCTTATGGGAAAAGGAAATGGAGAGTTATCAAGCTTCATTATGTTGCCAAAGCAAAAGTCATAAGTAAGTGGTAGAAAAGGACATGCAGTTACAGTAGAGCTCTAAAGGGCCCTGGGAAGGAGGGTTTGAATGAGCTACGGAACAAAATCTGAAGACCACTCAAGGAGGAGATAGAGGTAAGAGCTGAGGGGGAGGACAACTATTTTAGCAGAAGCACAATCCCAGAAATGGGAGGGCCAGAGAAAGAGGATGCAGTAATTGTGGTGAGAGGTGGTGAGAGGTGACCATGGCATAGTCCAAGATATTGGCAGTACGGATGAGGGGGATAACAAGGAACAAGATTCTGAAGAGATTATAGAAAAAGTGGCAGAGTTTATCAGTAGCCTTGATTTGGAGAGAGATATACCAGATATAGTACATCCTAGAAGGTGTTTTTCTTTTTCTTTTTTTAAAAGAAAACCTGCAATTTTTAGTTCAAATTTCCACAACATTCCTAAATACTGCATTAGCAGGGTGCACAGCTAATCAGGATACCCAAGAAAGATCAAAGGACTGGCTAACCTCCCTGAAGAACTATGAAGATGATTTAGTGTTTTAAATTGCTTGCATTAAGGATAACAGGTTCATGGTTTTATACTATTGGGTGGAGGAAAGAGTGTTAAGGAATAGATAGCTGGGGTAAACAGAGCAGCCTGTGAAGAACCTTATTCTCTCCCTCTCTTATTTTTCCTCTTCACCCAATCATATTAAGACTACATTAGTTACTTCTTATATAGTCAAATAGAACGCTTAAGTTTTCACCTAGTTGGAAGAATTTTGCAAAAAAAAGATAAAAAGGGACATAAAATTTAGGATACAGAAAGTAAAGTTTGATTGTATGATACTGCAATAGTTTTACTAAATTCTTTGAAGAGAATACACACTAAATCACTTCTATGATTCTGTGATAATTCTATGTTATTGGGAAGTACTCTGTATGGATTTCTTTTGGACAATTTGATGATACTCAGATAAGACCATGTTTTACAGTATTACAGTTGATACTATTTCAGTGTTTAACTTCACATATCCTGAATACAATGAAGAGTTAGGTACAATAACCAACTCAAATTCCAAAACAAGCTCTCTCTGTTCAACAGTGGCCTTTATTCTTAGAATGTTTGGGAGCCTGGAGCACATGAATCAAACGTCAGTAGATGTATCTGTTTAGTGTAGTAAATATCAAAAGTATTAACTCTTATTATTTGTACATTATGTTCTAGTTAACTAAAGTTAAGTTTGAAAAAATACTCCTCAGTTTGCCTTTTTGAAGGTATCCCATCTCTTACAATAAATGGAAGAGTTGCTTACAAGAAAATCAAATGTCTAAAAGAATGCCTATAAAATAAATCCATGGGTATGGAGAAGAACACAAACACAGCATAGAGTACTCCCTCAAAATTTTTGAGCACCTATAAAAACTTACCTCATCACAATCTCCTTCAACCATGGCATAAATAGCTTTCTTAACCAAATTTGTACCTGGAAAATAGATTTTAATAGCATTAAAGTAAAATACAGATATAGATTTTTTAAAGAGATCTAAATTCAGAGAATCACAGTTTACAGATGACTAATTTTATAATATATATATTAATTACATCCACATATTCCATTTCAATACACAGCACAGTGGCATGTAATAATCACAATAGCCAAAACTAGACTGCAGATTCACTGTCTGCTTTCAAGGTTTTGGCATTAAAATTGCCTTTAAACATATACTAACTATTCTGTATTTGCAAAGATGGTACATGGTGCCCATGAGAATATAATAGGTCTACAGGTATTATATAACACATACAAGCTTCTCCTTGGAATCTGAAGTTCTTTTCTTTGTCAGGATGGTGTTATAAAGAGGCTTCTGATGTTTAAAAATATCCTCATATTTTACATAATAAAGATGAATGTAAAGACTTGTTTGATTCCCTTTTGTTGCACTTATGATTGGAATCCCCCTTTGAGCATATTTGAGGAACATTTCTCTTGCAAAAAGATTGCTCTTTAAAAAAACAAAACAAAAACAAAAAACCCTGAAACAATCTATAGATTGTATATTTAAAATACCAACTAAATAGATACAGAGGATGAAATTTCACCTCTTACAAAGTTTGATATATGCTGGGGACAGGGAAAGGTAAATCGCCTAAGTGGTGGTGCTCTTTGTGGGGGAAAAAAACATCTTGAGAGGTACTGGGGGGAAGGTACTTTGGATTTGCTTCACTTTAAAAAGAAGTGAAGCCAGTGCCACCCTGATGTTGCATGAACAGACTAAAGGAGGGGCAGAGGAGGGGCGAAGTCATGCAGAGACCGCACGCTTTGTGGACATAAATGTAGCACTAGTTGGCATTCCCTTGTACTCCCAGGCAGCTGCAGCTAAATTATGGCTGCCTCCTGCATGACAGTGCTTGAGGGAAAGGAGGGAGAGTGATCTCCCTGTATCCTTTCCCCTATATACTACTGTGACTATATTAGGGCAGTCATTACTGGCCCCAAACTTGGAAGCCTACGTAGGTTAGACATTGCCAAAATTTTGCTTTTATAAAAAATACTACATTCAAGATTGTTTGTGCACTTGGGGTGAAAGTTGTTTTGATGTTATGTCATATTTGGAGGAGCTGCAGGAAGAGAAAGGGGTCAGAGAAGCACAACAGAAATATTTTACAATACTGTCCTATACAATGTTCCCTCTAATTTTTGACAGGCCATGTGCGCAAAAAATGTCTTCTATACAAATTGTTGTGCTTCTGTGCAAATTTTTGTGCGCGCAGTGTTTCGCCGTGTGCGCGGGATTTAGAATCTGTGTGCGCGCGCACGGGCATACCGCTTAGAGGGAACAGTGCTCCTATATTTTTCTGTTGCAAGTCATGCTCTCTGTCCTCCATAACCAAAACAGAGTTTAAACATACAGGAAGCAAGAGTTTGCTCCATAACAAATTAGTAGCAAAGCATATCCTTGTCCTGAAACGCTGACATATACATTTTAAGTTTCAAAAGTACTGCAAAGTAGAGGACCATGTTTCAGGATGGCCAATTTAAAAAAGTAGTTCAATGTTGATTTCGTAAGTGAAGATAACAAGGAAGAAATTCCTGGCATGGACGTTAAGGAAACTGTCCAACAAACTCTCTCAAACTTGGTTGCCTCATAAGAAGAGATTTTTTTAAGAATACATGCTGTAATTAGCTATATGTATGGCTCCCCAAAGGACAGTATGTGGCATATTTGATCAAGAGGAGCCAGAGGAAGAATTTACTAAAGCAGTGAGTAGGAAGTTGGGAATCGGTTTATGTGCAAACATGGGTACACAAGTTATCCATTTTTTTTTGCTATTTGGCACTGACATTTTACAAGAGAAACTGAGGTGGCAGGGTATCTTTCATTTCAGACTTAGGCCAAATTTACCAATTATTCATTACACCCAGGAATTTAAGAGCACATCAAGAACTCTCCAGGAAGGTGGCAAGTAAGAGTTGCTTGTCCAGACTTGGTTTTGGGGAGACTGCTACTACCAGAAAATAGGACTTTTCTTGGGTAAACGGCCTCCTAGTTTAAAAAAAAAAAAAAAGGGGGGGGGGGGAGATACAAGTAAAAAATGAAATAAAATTGTTCTTCATTTTTCATTGGAAAAGAACTAGAATTAGTTATTGCAATGCCAAAGTTGTAAAATACAATATGTGACACAATATTAAGTGAAGACAGTCTCCAAACCACTTCAGGTTATTCTGAATTAAAGAAAAAAAGCTTTCTAGGAAAACAATATTTTACCTCTGCAGAAGCCTGTTGTTATTTTTGTGGCAATCTTCTATTCCAAAAGTTACAACCATCCCAACAGGGTTATTAGAGTTTGAATAAGAACATGGAGAGGCTATTCTTACCAATGCCTTTTCTTCTGTATTTGGAATCCACTGCTAACATGGCTATATAACCTCTGCGGAACATCTTTTTGTGCATATCCAACTTGCAGACGATGGCACCTACACACTCCTCACCTACCATGGCCTTAAAGACAAACAAATATCTATGTACATTCTAAGTATGTGATATACAATGAATGCCAACAATAAAAAAGTGAATTTGTTTGCCTTTTAAATTACAATCTTACATACATAAAAGTAACAAATAATAGCTTGCACTGTAAAAATGTATATACAGTTCAAACATATATCCAAAGTACAGATGGGAAACTTTATCAACACCATAGTGTTTCTCAAAGTGACATAAGAACCAGAGTTTACAGCCATTCCACACAGAACTCCAATGGGAGCGGAATTTGTATACAAGACAAGACTCTAGAAATTGAATTCTTCAATCTATCCGTATTTACTCACATTTAAAAATAAAGTCATGGCAGCCTGAGTAAAGGTGAGAGTATAAATAGGCTTAGAAGGATTAGATTTTTATCAACAATTTCACTGTACATATGGAAGCCGACAAAAATATTTCCATCAACAACAATCTAAACAGGCAAAGCAAAACAAAAAAGAAAACCCCACGCTGCTTGAGAACTTTGATTTACGGATATTTCCTTTGTATATTTTGACACGTTATGTTGACAATATATGTTTTAACAGTCTCAAGGTCTACTGTCATTTAATAATTGTCTGACATTCCCCGCCCCATAATTCCATGCATCTGTGAAAATTTAAGTAGATAATAAAAAAAGTTTAAAAATAAACACTGATATTATCCATCAAAATTATAAAAAATCCAATTGAATTCTGTCAAGACTAAGCATATAAACTATAAACGGAATTTATTTTTGTATGCAATTTCTATGTTTGTTTACAAAAGCTACGAAAGATAATACTTGTTTTAAGTTTCTGTTAGCAATTTTTTAACCCCCAAAACATAATGGCTTTTATGAAACCCTTATGTTTTATCTTTAACAAGTGTCACTTTTCATTCCAGTAACAAGGAAGAGAACCCATTCAGACAAAAATATTTTTACCAGTAATTTCATGCATTTCCAGTATCTTTAATTGGGTGTTCCCATTTACTTAAGAATTCCTCATTGACAGTTAGTCTCAGTGACACTTGTCATGAGAGGCATGGTCATGATGACTTAGTCACTCTGAAACACTTCATATTATGAAATGTTAAATGTATATTAAATAAACAGTGTGATTATAATTGCTAACTGCATTCACACAGCTTTAACATGAAATACATTGGGCCAGAGAAGAAAGAAACAAAACAACAATGTGTTCATTGAAGAATTAGGCAGGGGGGAGAAATCACAATCCTTTATTTATGACATTACAGCCTGCAGCAAGGATGGGACTGATGTCACAAATGCAGTAGGATAATGTCTATGCAGAAAAAGTCCTTTCTCCCCTTATCTATATAAAAATGAATTTTTACGTCTCAACCTTGCTCTTGGAGCCACAGAACTACTCAAAAAGGCTGTGTATAAGTACAAGGATCCATCTAAGTGGCTCCTGTTGCAGCATGAGGACCAAAGTTTTCCTTCAGGAAAAAATATTTGCCGTTAGTCCTTTTAATGGTCCTGCTCATGAGTGGTGGGTTATTATTGTGTGTACACAAATCCACTCGCCAAGAGCCCCCACTGAAGGAGAGGTGCAGAAACTGAAAAATTAGCGGTGGTTGCAGAGTAGCTCCATAACATGGGGGGGAAAGATTTTATTCCTTTGACGATAACAGTTTATTCAGACTTTGTGTGCAGACTTTTGGGCTCAAAGTGCATCAAGCACTGAAAGAAGTTTCTAAATTAAACTTAGCAAGAATATTTTTTTCTTAATGTAACCAAAAGAACTAGTCTACAATTTAGACAAATGGCTTTAAAAAGAGCTGTTTAAAAAACAGAGGGGGGGGGGGGAAGAGAGGGGGGGGGGACGGGGACACTTTTGAAAAGTAACACAAGTTGTTTTGCTTCGCATTTCATATAACACACCCTACAAGTTGTTTTGCTTCACATTTCATTTAAACAGGCAAATCAAGTTGATTTCTTTCCATTTCTTTAAAAGAAAAAAAAACACCTCATCAACACTAAGATCTAGTATACCAAGTTTCAGCCCAAGGCAAATTTTGTATATCTCAGCTCAGGCCCTGAGAAACACAAGGCATTACAGTAAAAATTGTTTTATCCGGCGTGTTGGGGAAATGGGGGCTGCTGGTAAGTGAAAATTGACGGTTAACTAAGAGGAAGGGAGTTTGAATGCAGGCGGGGGTGGGGGACTGGGGCGCGGGTGCGCAGGCTCAGAGGGAGTTTGGGTGTGGGAGGGGACTTGGGACAGTGGGTTGGGGCACGCTCACCTCGGGCGGCTCCCCACAAGCAGCGACCTATCCCGGCTGCTCCTAGGCCGAGGAACAGCAGGCGGCTCCGCGCGCTGCCCCCACCCTGTCCCAAGCGCTAGCTCTGCAGCTCCCATTGACCGGGAACCGCGGTCAATGGGAGCTGCGGGGGCGGCGCCTGTGGGCAGAGGAAGTGCACAGAGCTGCCTGCCGCGCCTCCACCTAGGAGCAGTCGAGCCAGGTTGCCGCATGCGGGGAGCCACCCGAGGTGAGCGCCCCCCAGATCCAGCACCCTGCATCCCCTCCCACGCCCCAACCCACTGCCCCGAACCCCCTCCCGCACCCAAACTCCCTCCAAGAGCCCGTGCTTCACACCCCAACCCCCCACCAGCCCCGCGCCAACCGGACTATAAACTGGAATATCAATGAAAATCAGAAATGCCGGTTTATAGAGCTTTCCAGTTGGTGAAGTGCCAGATAAAACAGCTTTTACTGTATATTGGAAGAACTGACAGACTCTTAAATAGTGCTGCTACAATTATGCAGAGTGCCTGATGTGATCCCACACTTTTATTTAAAGCAAACACACACCTGAACATAATGGTGCAAATTACTGTTCACTTAGAATCATACAGAAAACTTTATAGATAACATACTTGATACAGGTTGAGAGAAGTGAAATTTGAGATAAACAGGAAATAATAAATGTATATACCAACATTCCATTGGCTACAAATAGTGTTCATTTTTATTTAAAAATAAAACTGCACTACTAATCTAGCAATTCAGTGACACAAAACTGCAGATTCATTGATCTTTGTGGTTACTGTCCGAAAATAGTGATAAGTAACAAAGTGGTATTGTACATGTTTTTTCAGAAGATCTTTTCCTGCAGTTCTTAGACAAGGTTCCCAGTGACTCCAGTAGCATTCTGCTTGCATAAGGATTGCAGGATCCGGCCCTTATTTCCCTTTTCCCTCTTGCTGAAAGGTGAAAAACCTACTCCAGCATGTAAAATTAATAGTTTAGCTCCCTGGCATTCTGAAGGGGAAAGTGGGAACAGCCTAAATAAAAACAGACTGAAGCAAAAGTGAAATTTCCATACAGGATCATTTCAGAGCAAATGACTCAGAGCCAAATTCGGCTTTCAAATACACGAATGCAGCTCCCAGTGAAATCACATGCAAGTTTTTAACAGCAGATTTTGGCCCCAAGATACCAACTCCACAAACCAAATATTAAATATTTCCAGTACTAAAGATGTTTGTGCTGTGAGATTATTTTTTAGACCTACATTAGTCTAAATCTCAGAGTGTTAACTTGCATAACATTTAATTTAATCATTTGTTACCTTTTTTTAAGCAAGAAAAATTAAATATTTAACTAAAGAGATGATTTAATCTCATCCACATATTGCAAAGAGTTGTTACTAAACTGTCTACAGTTTGCCTCACAAGCTTCTACATATGGATTGGAACATTAACTAAAATAAAAACCCAAGTCTTGAAACCAAAAGCTAGAAGTGCCTTTCGGAGCCACATGATATGTCTCAGGTTTTTCTATCGTATCACCAACTGTGCAAAGAGAGGAAGGATGGTCCAGTGGTTAGGGCACTAGCCTGGGACTTGAGAGCTCTGCCACAGACTTCCTGTCTGCCCTTGGGCGAGTCACTTAGCCTTTCTGTGCCTCAGTTCCTCCATCTGTAAAAAGTGGATAATAGCACTTCCCTACCTCACAGAGGCATTGCGAGGACAAACACATTCAAGTCTGAGAAGTGCTCAGATACAATGCTGGGGACCATACAAGTACCTTAGATAGACAGAAGAAACAGAGAAAATATTTCAGTTAAAAAAGTAACAAGCTCTGGGAGGAACGTGTGTGTTCTTAACTTAGTTAAGTTGAAATACAAAAAGAAATAGTTGTGGTACACTGCAAGACTGGGAGTCAGGTGTTCTAGGATCTATTCCTGGCTCTGCAGTGACCTTGCTATGAAGCTTTGGGCAATTTCCTGGCCTCTCTATGGTTCAGTTTCAATGCCTTAGTTTTTCCCACTGAAAAGTAGGGAATACTTTTCTCAAAGGGGTCTTATGAGGTCTTATGTTAATGTAAAATGGTTTGAGATCCTTGAATGGAATAGGATACAGAAGAGCAACATATTAATAGTAATCATAAAATTCTCAATTATAATCATTAGGGATTTATATCCAAACACCTGTAGTCTCTTTACTGGAAGTACAAAAAAATTACTTTTTGAACTTGTAGAATTCAGTTTAAACAGAACTCTTACTACTGCTAATCACATGAAGTTAAGAACCCCATAGAAGTAGAGAACTTGAGTAGGATCTATAGCTGTGGTGTTTTGTTTGGGGTTTTTTTTTGGGGGGGGGGGGGGAGAGAAGGGATTTGCAAAAGGTATCAATAATCAGAAGGAAATCTACTTATATATATTAAGCAACATGTCCTATTTTACCAAATCTTTGGAATAGACCAGGGTTTGCTTAACTTGCCCTTTCTAAACTAAAATAAATACCTTTCCTAAGCCCTCTAATGGCAGCCATAAGAGAGGTTTTGTAATTTTAATCATGCCAAAACTAAAAAGTTAAAAAGGAGCTACAATTTTTTAAAAAATATTCTCACAATTTTGTATGACGGATGAACCTGTTCTAATTAAAGATGTTTCACACAAGGCTGAACTGGGGGAAAACACGTGCTCTTAAGTCATTTTTGATTGACAAATGATTGTCATACTTCATTTTTAATTGCCACCATTGAAGAGAAACTGGACTCTCAGAGATGAGAACAAAAAAAATTACACTTTCAAGGCATCTGCAACTTAAAATGGATGCCTACTTTATCAGAAATATCCAGAAATCCGAGTTCCCAACTAAAGTCAGTTGTTGGGTCTTGTCATAGGCGAAGACTGTCAGTTTGACAGGCCTCTGCTATGACAAGTCAACCTGTGGAACTCTTTGTCAGAGGATGTTGTGAAGGCCAGGACTATAACAGAAGTTCAAAAAGAACTAGATAAGTTCATGGAGGATAGGTCCATCAATGGCTAATAGCCAGGATGGGAAGGGATGGTGTCCCTAGCCTCTGTTTGCCAGAAGCTGGGAATGGATCACTTGATAATTACCTGTTCTGTTCATTCCCTCTGAAGCACCTGGTACTGGCCACTGTCGGATGACAGGATACTGAGCTAGATGGACCTTTGGTCTGACCCACTGTGGCCATTCTTATGATTTGCACTAGCCTAGTCAATGCAGGCAAATCAATAACGTACCAGATGAAACAGCCGGTGATCCAACTTCCCCCCTACTCCCTCCAAAGCCAGTTACAGGACTGTATTCCCAGCTGAGTTTTGAGTTTCCTCAGTTTTTAATGTATAAGTTCCTGATTGAAGCTGTAAGAAATCAATGCCCTATACATTTGAAATAAGAGCAAACAACTCAAAGTTTCCTCTTTGCACTCACGAAGGCCAATTTCCAAGTGTTCTACCTTAGCAACCATGTATTATGCAGCATTCCTAGTCCACTCCCAAAGAGAAAGTTCCGCTCATTTAGGTGCCCAAAGATGTCGACTAGTTAGGATAAATATGTTGCCCAACATGTTGAAGGTTTCAGCAAGGGATGATTCAGGAAAACATGTCATCTTGGTCTTAACTGAGAGTGGACTTAGCACTTTATCTTGTGAAAGCCACCTCCCTTCAGCATAAAAGAAGTTGCTGGTGAAGGGAACCCATCAGAGCAATGCAAACAGTCAGGTATTCTCAACTTTTAAGAAGTTCACCTCTCTATACGTTTCTTAAAGGAGTGGTGCAATCTTTGAGGAGTTTTCTTAACTGCCAAGTTCTTGCTGTGTAGGAAAAACGACGAAGCCATTAAGCATTAGATGTGATGTTTTGGTTTTGTAGGATCAGGTCTCTATTCTTTCCTGTTATCAACTTGACACCGCTCATGCAAATTACAATAGAATGCTCCCCACAAATGTGGAAAACTTTGATTCCTGAAATGTCTCAAATATGCATTTGTCTGTGGTGTGTACATGGCTCAGTTTACAAAAAAGCAAGTCTTCAACAGACCCTTTAAAAACAAACCTCACAAATGCTAAAATCTGTGCTGCATCAGAGGCATCAATTGACTCAGCACATTGAAAGGCTTAAGAAGTCTCTTTTCCCCAGTTTTGAAAGCAGTTGCTCTTGAACATCCTCATCCATGTTACTAATACAACATAAAACAAACTTATTTGATAAAGGCACTGTTTTCAATTTGTTAGTTGCATTAGACTAACATTTGAAGCCACAAATATAAGGTTTTCCACAACTGTATGTGCTTTACACTGTTGCGATTCAGAGATACCAAATCTGAAGGATATCTGTAACAGCACTGCCAGTTTGAGTACTCAAGTCTTGTTGGTGTTTTAAGGCTTCAAGTTTTCTCAAAACACACCCTTAAAGATAAACCCGAGGTTTCTTCTTTCCCCTTTGATGTTGCAATCACTTTAAAGACCTTATAGCTCCACAGCCAGCACTTCAGAGCACTCTACATGCTGGTTTTGAATCCCTTGATGTAAAACCATGTCTCATGTCACATTCCCACATTTTCTTTGAGAATGTCACTGAATGACTTGTCACTGTCCTTTTCATGAAACAATCTTCCTAAATCACTCCTTGGCAAGAACTGAGCTCCACAAACTAAACAACATATCCTATATGATCATGCAATGCTCAACAGTCCCTTCTGGCCTGATTTCTGCTGACACATCCAGCGTCCCAATTCAGTGCCGTGTGCACATATGGGTACGTGAGTTTCATGTCACACAAGTGTTTTTAATAGGACATGTTTTGTATAAGGTAAATCTAGACACACCCAAGTACAGGCTTCATACTATTTTATCAGAAGAAGCTATAGCAGGCTGCTGTACACACACACACACACATCCTGCACTACTCTGCATCGAACCACTAACTGAGGTTTTTACATTCAACAATATGGTGGTCCAAATAGGATACACCATTAAAAGGCTTCTGTTGTATATCCATTTTTAACAATTTCACATTTTTTGCACAACTTCCCTTAACCCCGCTGTACCCCCTTGTAGGGGTCATAAGACCCGCAGTTTTGGAAACCCTAGTACAGACCATTAAATTATGCCCAAGGTTATCACTGAAAATATAAGCACATAAGCACCAGTAATCCACAGTAAAGGTATAGTCACATCTTAGTCTCATGTAATAATAATTATTCCTGAGCGAATATTTGCAAGCCACGTGTGATTAACTAATAGTATTGTACATACATTATTAAACTCTTCTCCTTTATCAGAACGAACTTCTGCCTCCCCAAAATTAGTTATACCCTGTCTGTAGTGCAATAGCTAGTCTTTAAACTGTCCCCAAAAGGAGCATAAAATGTTTTTCCTTCTTTTACTTGGTATTCAACTTCATTTCACTATGATAACCTTTATAAAAATGTTTTCATACAAATGTTGGCTTTCCTTGTGTAAATGGAAACTACCTATTATCTATTATCAAGGACAATGTTTACAGGATCAAGGCTACACACTTACACACATACTTTGTTTTAAACATAAGTATTCACGTGCATAAAGTCAGACGTGCAGAAACATCTGCAGGATTGAGGCACAAATGTTTCTCTAGACAACTTACATATGGTGCTCACACCCATATGATTAGTGTACAACACTAACCCTTTCATTATTAAAAAGGCTTTAGAACTTAATACTAACAATGTTTTCTTTAAGATAAAGAAGTTCAAGCCACTGACAAAGGCAGACTAATGGACTATTAGGCTAATATAGCAGGCAGGAAACAAGATTGGATGTGTTATTAGCACAGTATTCGGACATAGTATGACAATTATTATGTTTTTACATATACTGTGACTTTTGCACTAGAAGATTCAGTTGTATTTTGTGTTTCACTTTCGACTAGTTTTGCAGATAAAAAGTTTGATGTTTGCAAAAGCTTCAATTCCATGAGATCTGTCCATCTCATACATTTACAACTTAACTTATAAGTGAATTACTTTGGACTGTTTTGCACAGCATCTTGAAAAAAGTTATCAAATTAACTCACAAGGCTTGGTAGTTAGGTACTGACAGGTTTCAGAGCGGTAGCCGTGTTAGTTTTCATCAGTAAAAACGAGGAGTACTTGTGGCACCTTAGAGACTAACCAATTTATGGGGGGGAAGCGGCTTATGTTTGTGCCCAAATAAATAGGTTAGTCTCTACGGTGCCACACATACTCCTCGTTGTTTTAGTTAAGTGCTGTTATTTCAATTTTACAAGAGTGGAAACTGAGGCAGAGAATGAAGAAATGAACTGCAAGAGGTCACAAAGAAAATCAGTGTCAATGGCAGGCTTAGAACTCAGGAGTTCCTGGGTCTCAGTCCCACGTGCAACCTCATTACTCTACTTGATTATGTATACTGTGTGTATTGTCTACATAGGGCACCACAGGAGCGCAGGGCACATCACTGGTCAATTTCTAGAACTCCAGGGTATTTCCAGAACTCTCTCTCCATCCCAGGACCATGAAAGAGCATCAGTTGGCAGGTCAAGCTTCCCCATAAATTCCACCCCTTCCCCCCCAGCCCCTTCCCAATGTCTTCCCTCCTCCCCCGCCACTTACCAAAAAGCAAAGCTGTGGCCAGTTGTGGATAAAATACCTATACGTGTAAATGGAGTAGGGTTCAGACAGATCTTTGGTGATCAGTCTCATGATATCGGGCATCTGCAGCTCGGACTCATACCGGACGTATCGTATCGTTAGGTCCTCCTCGGGAGGAGAGTCCGTCCCCGAGCCTTTCAAACTGCAGGCGGCTGCTAAGGATGTGGAGAGCAGCAGCAGGGGCTCCTCCTCCTCCCCCCCTTCATCCCCCTCCTCCGGCTCGTCCTCCTCCAGGCCAGGCCCCCCAGCCAGTCCATTGCGGGCTGCAGTGGCGGCAGCAGCAGGCCGGCTCCTGTCCCCTGCGGCTGCCGGGGGCGCAGTCCTCGCCCGGGGCTCCGGGAGGTGGTTGGGGAGGGGGGATGAGCACGGGGCTGCGGCCGGCGGCGGCGGCGGCGGCTGTCCGGGGCCCATTGTTTTGCCGGCTCGCTTGTTCTCCGGCCCCTCGGCCCCCTCCGAGCCCAGGATCTTGCCCTTGAGGGAGGCGCGGAGGTGCCGCAGCTCGGGGCTGATGAGGCCGTTGAGCTGGTGGTTGTGGTGCGGCGGCGGGTGGTGGTGGTGGAGGAGGCGGCGGTGCGGCTGCGGCCCCCCCTTGCCGCCGCCTCGCGGCAGCTCCTGGCCGCCCTCCTCTTCCTCCTCCTCCTCCTCGTCCAGGGCCCCGGGGCAGGCGGCGGCCCCCCCTCCTCCGGGGAAGGGGGAGAGGGCGTCCCCCGGCGGGGCGAGGAGGCTGCTCGGCCCGGGCGGTACCTCGGCCATGTCCTAGAAGAGAGACCGACACAAACCCAGAGAGAAGGAGAGCGTGAGACGGGGGCCGCCGCTTGCCGGGCCGGGCGGGGCGGGGGCGGCGGGGAGCGAACAAAGGTAGAGACGGGCCCCGGCCCCGCCTCACATCGCCAGCGGCGGCTGCCCGGGCTCCTGACCCCGCCGCCGCCGCCGCCGGGCCGCTTCCCCCGTCGCGGCCGCTTCCCCCCCCTCCCCCCGGCCACTAACCCCAGCGTCTCGTCAGCTCCTCCTCGGCTCCCACTCTCCACTCATCCAGCGGCCGGAAAGCGAGCCCGCCGCTGTCGTACCCACGGCACAGTTTCCTGTCAGGCGTTGCGACACTTCCCTGCCTGGCGGCTGGCCCCGCTGAGGGACGGGCGGGGGCTGGGAGCCCGCGTGACGGCGGGGGAGGCCTCAGCCTGGGCGGGGACTGGGGCTGCTGGGCAGCGCCTGCGTGGGACTTCGCTCGCGTCAGCCCTTCGAGAAGCAGCTAGTCACCGGCAGCGTCACCTGCCGTGGGGCACGCGCTGGTGTTATCCCCAGCACCCCCCCGTAGGCGTGGGGCACACCCAGCCGCTACCCCTAGCACCCCCATAGCCGCGGGGCACACCCCGCTGTTATCCCCAGCACCCCCGGCAGCCACGGGGCGCACCCCGCTGTTATCCCTAGCACCCCCCCGGCAGCCACGGGGCGCACCCCGCTGTTATCCCCAGCCATGGGGCACACCCTGCTGCTACCCCTAGGACCCCCCCCAGCCATGGGGCACACCCTGCTGTTATCCCCAGCACACCCCCCCCCGGCAGCCACGGGGCACACCCCGCTGTTATCCCTAGCACCCCACGGCAGGCATGGGGCACACCCTGCTGTTATCCCCAGCCATGGGGCACACCCCGCTCTTATCCCTAGCACCCCCCCTGTAGCCACGGGGCACACCCCACTGTTATCCCTAGCACCCTCCTGGCAGCCACGGGGCACACCCCACTGTTATCCCTAGCACCCCCCCTGGCAGCTACGGGGCACACCCCACTGTTATCCCCAGCACCCTCCTGGCAGCCATGGGGCACACCCAGCTGTTATCCCCAGCACCCCCCCCTGCAGCCATGGGGCACACCCCGCTGTTATCCCCAGCACGCCCCCTGTAGCCACGAGGCACACCCCGCTGTTATCCCTAGCACCCCACGGCAGGCATGGGGCACACCCCGCTGTTACCCCTAGCACCCCCCCTGCAGCCACGGGGAACACCCCGCTGTTATCCCCAGCACCCCCACTGGCATCCATGGGGCACACCCCGCTGTTATCCCCAGCACTCCCCCCCGGCAGCCACGGGGCACACCCCGCTGTTATCCCCAGCACGCCCCCTGTAGCCACGGGGCACACCCCGCTGTTACCCCTAGCACCCCCCCTGCAGCCACGGGGAACACCCCGCTGTTATCCCCAGCACCCCCACTGGCATCCATGGGGCACACCCCGCTGTTATCCCCAGCACTCCCCCCTGGCAGCCATGGGGCACACCCCACTGTTATCCCTAGCACCCCCCCGGCAGCCACGGGGCACACCCCGCTGTTACCCCTAGCACCCCCCCTGCAGCCACAGGGAACACCCCGCTGTTATCCCCAGCACCCCCACTGGCATCCATGGGGCACACCCCGCTGTTATCCCCAGCACTCCCCCCCGGCAGCCATGGGGCACACCCCACTGTTATCCCTAGCACCCCCCCGGCAGCCACGGGGCACACCCCGCTGTTATCCCCAGCACGCCCCCCCTGTAGGCATGGGGCACACCCCGCTGTTATCCCCAGCACCCCCCTGGCAGCCATGGGGCACACCCCGCTCTTATCCCCGGCACACCCCGCTCTTATCCCTAGCCCCTCCACCCGCAGCCACAGGGCACACCCCGCTGTTATTAATCCCACATAGCCAGTCACCAGCATCCCCCCGAGCAATGGGGCACACACTGTTATTTACTCCACAGGGCCAGTCACCAGCATCATCTCCTCACCTCCAGCCATAGGACACGCACAGCTGTTATGAACCCCACAGGACCAGTTAACAGCAGCATCTATCCCCTTCTCACCATCCATAGGGAAGACACTGGTGTTATTAACCCCCACAGGGCCAGTCACTAGGATCATTTACACCATCTCAGTAGCCAGGGTGGACGCATTAGCATTATTACCCTTCCCAGGGACAGTTATTGACCTTTTTCTATCCCTGTAAGGCTAGTTTGAGGACACTACTAAATCCTCGCCCATTAGCCACAGATATTGTAAACCCCACCAGGACAACCACTTGTACTGTTAACCCCTCTTTGACTATTCCAGGAGAGCCACTTTATTCGTGTACATTCCCTTTGATTTATAATTGAAGCATTTTTCTTGGACTCTTGGGTCTTTTACCAATTTTAAGAAAAGAGATTAAAACAGGGGTCTCAAACATGCGGCCCACGGAGTTATTTCCTGTGGCCCGCCATAGACGCCGACTCCACTGGCAGCCAAGCTCCAAACATTACTGAGTGTTTATATTTTATTAAAACCCCTCTTTGCATTATAGTTTTAAAAAAGTGAATACATTGACTTTTAATAGAATACTATATTACTCTTCATTTTTTTCATTTTTGACTATACTTTTGTATCATTGTATGAAAAGGTGTCAGTGATGCGGCCCTCGGGCCAATGTACTAGTTCTCATGTGGCCCTCGTGGTGATTTGAGTTTGAGATCCCTGGATTAAAACATTCAAATCACAAGAATATAGTGGGCTTCCCTTCCCCCACCACCTGGGCTGGTCACTGCTGAGAGAGAGAATTTGAGAGGGGCTGGAGGAATGGAAAATGAAACCAAGTGTTATTTTCGAGGGCTGAAGCTGCCTGACCCCAACTTCAGGGCGGACAAGCACTACGGTTCCCTGTAGTTGGAGTCAGGGCCGGCTCCAGGCACCAGCATTCCAAGCAGGTGCTTGGGGCAGCAATGTGGAAGGGGCGGCAGTCCATGTCCCATTCGGGCGGCATGTGCCACCCGTGGCGACGGCAATTCAGCGGCAGATCCTACCTTCAGCCGTCCGCGGCAGTAATTTGGCAGCCGGTCCCACCTTCAGTGGCCCGCCTCGGCAATTCAGCGCGCTGCTGGGGGCAGCAGAAATGGTAGAGCTGGCCCTGGTTGGAGTTATGACAACGTGGGCTCGCCTTATTTATATGGAAACCCCCTAATGTCACACACTATATAAAATTGGCTGCCCAAATGATACATACCAACACTTGCCCACTAAGACCCCAATATTGCAATGAATTCTGCACAGGCGCAAGGATTGGCTTGCACAGTGTTCATTGGGGCCTGAAAGAGTAATTCCCTGTATGTGACCTCTCTTTTCTCCTGAAATCACTCCTTCCCCTCTATGCACTGGCACCTATAGAGTTAGTCACTAGCAGATATTAGTTGCTATTGGGACAGTCACTGGTATTAGTCCATATCTGGTTGGTTACAGGACACTAAATATACTTGGTAGGCTCTGCAGGGACAGTCTAGTGTACATTATACTCACTAGCAGTATTTCAGCTCCTCTCTTGCAGACCAGAGAGAATGAATAGCAGTTTTAATCCTCTCTCTTCCTGCCAAAGACAACAACTAGGAGCACCATTCCTCTTCTGGTTGTAGCCCCTC
This sequence comes from Macrochelys suwanniensis, assembly GCA_033296515.1. NCBI lineage: Eukaryota > Metazoa > Chordata > Testudines > Chelydridae > Macrochelys > Macrochelys suwanniensis. The sequence goes on along the minus strand of CM065781.1, from coordinate 11,253,785 downwards.
TGAGTCAATTTCATTGTTTCTAAGTTGTTTAGCTTGCTGAGTGGAGATCAACGTTCCCTCTAATTTTTGACAGGCCGTGTGTGCAAAAAATTTCTTCTGTGCAAATGTTTGACAGGCCGTGTGCGCAAAAAATTCTTCTGTGCAAATTGTTGTTTCTGTGCAAATTTTTGTGTTTCGCCCTGTGCGCGGGGTTTAGGATCTGTGTGCGCACGCGCACAGCTTAGAGGGAACAGTGGTGGAGATACTGCAAAGTATACATTTAAAGAATACATGTAGTCTCAAAGAAATCAACTTCTCTACCCAGTTCTATGTGGGACTGTACAGAGTTTGGGACTATCCAAATGAGGGAGACTGAAATAAATTATCAGTGAAATGTTAAATGTTTGTTTGAAACAAAGCAAAATCCTGTATAACAAGAAGGAGATACATTTAAAATTATCTTAAAATGCCTTTAAAAATTGTGGCTTCTTCCTCCCCAAATAAAGAAACTTTGCAGGTCTGCTGAATGTAGAACTCACTCATCTTCATTTAATTATTTTTCAAAGAAGAGACAGGTCTGGACTTAAAAGGAAACTCCTGTGGTTTCTGTACATGTCAAAACAGGATTCTTTAATTAGAAATACCCCTGAGTTTCAAGCTTCCATCTATGCATTGCTGAGCTCTGAAGAAAAGTAGGAGAAAAGTAAAATGCTGATTGAAAATGAATGAAACACCAAATTTTTTCCTAAACCACAGAGATTAATGACAACAATCTGTCAGTTTCAATAATTAAATAGAAGCTATATTCATTTATGTTTAAATATTTTAACAGATTTCCTTCAGAAAAATAAATGCATATTATTCCTACTAATATTGGCCTTTCTTGTCCCATCACTGCTTTGCTCTCTGCTTGGAGAGAGTCCAAATGCTCTAGTTCTATGCAAGACGAGTGAATGTCACCCTATGTGACCAAAAAGAGTGTGTTACCCTGTAAAAAGTCCTGTTAATGTACCACTGGACCAAATTCTGATGTTAGTTACAATGATAATTTCAGTGGAGTTACTCTAAATATACACTGGTACAACTGAGAGCTTATTCTGGCTCAGACAGTTTACTAATTACAAATTTCTTAAGATGATACTTAGAAGTGCTTAAAAGATAATTGTACTACTGTACATTTTATATACTGGCAAATATTAAAGCAATTTTTTAAATGTTCATCTCAGAGACCTAATCTTTTCAATTAATGATAAGGAGTTTAAATACATAAACAGAGGAAAATAGATGTTGCCATATAAGATCCAATCAATACCTCTGGCATGGCTAGTATCTGATGATTTTGGAATGAAAGCGAGTGCACCTAACCAAATTGTGCAATGTTGTAGAAGTGTGAAAAATTCTTTCCCAACCCACTGAGGTGATCAGATGACAGAATAGCCTTGTAACATTGACCACCCATAGCATTTGCAGCTGTGCAAAACATATCCAGTCCTTTTTTAAAATGCAGCCACACTATTTGGCTTTGGCTTTGTTTAGCAAAACATTCCCACCAATGCGAACAGTGGTGTAACTGCCTGGATAGTGTTGGCAACCTTTCAGCTCTGCCAGGTTATGTGACATGGTGATGACAACAGCTGCCGAAGGCAGAGAGCCATCTATACTTGGACCCAGAGGGAATGTTTTGCTAAAATTTCTAGAGTAGAGAAGGTCAGAGTTTCAGTGACCTCTTGCATCAGTGAATTTCACAGTTGACTTAGAAGCTATATAACAAAGTGTTCCCTTTTGTTTCTGGTGAATAGTACCACCTTTCACTGTCTTGGGGTCTTCATTCCATCACATATTTTATTATACTTGGCATCTGTTTTCATTCATCCTTCATAATTTCTTATACCTTATACCTTAAATCCCCTTGTGCCATATTTTTCCTTTCAGATCTTTCCCATTTTTTGTCATGCGTTAACCTTATCAGACCGCTAGTCATTTCTTTCCCCCTTCCCTGGACTTTTTGAATTTCAGGTATATCTTTCCGGAGAGGACGTATGCATTGAGGAACTCTAGCCTGCGTTATAGATTGTACCTGGACCCCAGAGTCAACCCTGAATGTCCAGTATGGACAATGGGCACTAAGGAGTGGTTGGAGTGGGAAAGGAAGGACAGGAGGAAAGGATTCCCCTCCATTATGTTGTGGGAGTAGCCAAATGGGGCTTACCTGGCCTACTCCTATAGAGATGAGGATAGGAATGGGGGGGCCTGCCTCAGCCCGTGGAAGGGGATTGCATGGGCTTGAGTGCGTTACCCCACATTTTACAAATTCTACCATCTGGGACCTACTACCCCCAGAGTGTGGAGGAGTCTCCCCTTCACAATTCCAGGTCAAGAGGGATGCTGGGAGGGGGGGTTGGACCAGTCTGTGCCTTATGCCGCCTTGTCTCCCTTATGCTGTCTGAAATTCTCTTTGGCATTAATAGAAGTATGTACGGGGGGGAGGGGTTGAAATACATCCAATAGCGGCTTTCATTGCACATTATTTACTATTATTTTAATTTTATTAATTAACATTTATCATTCCTAGCCAGCTCTTACTGATCTAACAAAGTGAGTGTATATAGCACTTTATAGCGAGGTAAGAAGCCACGCTCACTGGTCTGAGGTGCCTCCACTCTAAGAGTCTGATCCTGCAAACACACACACAAGTAAATTGACTCATGAGACTGGCCCCCTTGGCTTTGGACATGTGTGCATGGGTCCAGTATTTTCCCTGCCACAAAATAGCAAGATAAAATTGAAAACGCTTCCAAGAAATAAAAATAACAAAGAAACTGAGCAACACGCGTGTATAGCTTTATCCATTCAAAACCAGAACTGGAATACAGGCCACAAAAGTATAGCTACTTCCCCGGCCAGCACAGTCACACAAGGAACAAACTTTAAAGTTCAGGGAGTGACTAATGATTTCTTTCGATCCTTCACAAGCTTTGGCAATTGAGGGAGTTTTCGGGGAGGGGAATTTTACTTATCATTGGAGCCACTGTTAATCAAGAGAAACGGAAACGTCCTAAGTCTACAGGGGAAGGCCTGAGATGGAAGAGGCATAAAAGTGGGTGTTAGCCAGCATGATGGCATCAAAAAGTGTCATGGGTCAGTGCCGATTGCTGCAGTAATGGGGCTGGAAATGAATGGCCCCCGCAACATTGTGAGTCCATCTATGTCAGGAAAATGATGTCTTGCTGGCAACAGTTGTCAACTGGGGTGAAAATGGTTGAGTTGTTATTGAAAAAAAAATATTGTGCCATCAACCACACAGCCACAGGAAGCATGAGAGACCTGCTGGAATGATTTCTGTTACGATGCTGAAAACAGCTTTGTCCCATCCATCCATGCTAGCACCCGAACCATTTTCAACACAAGTTGATGTGGGGCCAGGATAATGGGTTGTCAGTTCATTGTCCTACGCTTAGTCATACCCTTAGTCCTCTGATTGTCATACTATGTCTCTGGTCTTGTCATGGTTATGATTTATGTTCTTTATTATTTGCATTATGGTAACAAGAATTGGTCCCCAGCACTGTATAAACACATGGTAATAGACTGTCTCTGTCCCAAAGAGCTTACAATATAAATAGAGAAGACAAACAATGGTTTGGGGGTGGATGGGAATATCATTATCTTCATTGTACAGATGTGGAACTGAGACAGAAAGATAGAGTGACTTGCCCAATGTCAAACCGGATGCCCATGACAGAGCCAGAAATTAAACCTCCATCTCATGAATTCCAATCCAGGGCTTTCACCACAAGATCAACTTTCCTGTCTCCCAGGGAAGGATCATAATGTATGTGGCTCCCTACTTTTGGAGAATTGTTGCATGGTATCATTCTAAAGTGTATAAAATGTGTCCAGAATCTGGATTTCTTATAAAATATTTATAATAAAAATAATCCAGCCAACATGGACGGAGTAAATTGCTCTGGTCACAACTAAGCTCCTGAGTTAATGCTGCAGTGAGGTGAAGTGTGTATATAGATGTCTCCTCTTTATTACTTCCCATTTCTCAGCAAGGCTAGGTTAACATGGCAACAGTGCATGATTCATGTACACTGGGAAGGTTATCTGTACCACTGAAAGGATTATAAAGGAGGAAGAGGTGTCCACTTCAAAATAATTACCGTGACTATTGGCGCCGAGTAATTAGTACAATTGTTGGCAATTTCAGCAGAGAAGATAATAAACGAGCACTGGAAAATGAACTCTCCCCTCCTCTTCCCCCAGGTACTGCCACTGCAGGTCAGGCTTGAAGCATATTGGAGAAGTATTGTGGGGAACCATGCACTGCTTCTGCGCAGAGAAATTCAGAGCCTGATTTTCAATTACACTAATGATGTCTTACACCATTCTGGCACCATGAAAGGGTCTTAAAGGGGATGGAAATGGCCCCCTGAGAATACCCTCTGCACAGAGAGCCCTCCCTGGCTGCTGCAGACCTGGCATAAGGCCTTTATGCCAGCCCTTAATGTTGGCATTCGTCCACCTTCTGTAAAAAAGTAGAGTTCATTTGCTCCCGCTGCTGATTGGCTGCTCTGTGTGACCAGCTAACCAAGTCTTGAGTATGCCCTCAGTGCAGCTATTTTTACATTGTGGCTTAATTAGAGTCTTTCCACCTCACTGCTGTCATTCTTGCACCTTCTGCCAAAAGTAATCCCCTCTTCCCGCCCCCCCTGCATGCCTCCCCAAAAAAGCAGGATGTGCTAACATAGGCCTGCACAACTCGTAAAGCGGCGAGGGCCATATTACTCCAAAGAAAACAGCTGAGGGCTGAAACCCCCCGGCCCCGCGGAAACACCCCTTTCTCCCCTCCCCCTCCCCCCACAGCGCTGGGGTGTGGAAGCCTGTAGAGGGGGAAAGAAACAGCATGCATACGGTGACCAGATCACAGTAGTAAAATAGGACCCGATCCTCCCCGCTTGGCCCCACCATCACACCCCTTTTCACCCCCTCAGGGGTCACTACACACAACAGTCAATCAATGCAGTTGTAGATAAATCTCTGCATTATGCATTTTTGTATAACTTTTATATGACTTTGTATTGAACCTTGGTAATATGTTATAGCGGGCCCCTAAGGTAGTATAATTAAGGTAAAAGAAAAATGTCTTTTTGCTAGAAGTAGAATAAGATCTTCCCCCCACTTTGTATTCAATTGCCCTGTTGAATGAATGAGGTGTGAATGAGGAAGGCGTGGAAGGCAGGCACCTCCAGACAGCTGCAACCCTTGGAAAGGGGATGGGAACCCTCACTCCCCAGCCTGCCACTTGCCTCTTCACCAGCCCGCCCACCCACCGGCCGGCCAGCCAGCCAGCCAGCCAGCCAGCCGGCCGTTGGCTTGCCCCACCCCGCCGCTTGCCTACTCACCACCACCCCCCACCGCGGGCCGCACAGTGAGCCCACGCGGGCCGCATGCGGACCCCGGGCCGCATGTTGTACAGGCCTGTGCTAACAGTATTCAAATTCTGACAGCTGAAACAGAATGGTGCATGTGTTTTTTCTTATAAGAGGTGGGAACAGTTATTTTGAGTGTACTTTCAAACGAAACTCACAGTGGGGGAAAAAGGCCCAGCACTGTATACAAAGCAGACAGGAGGATTTGTGAGTAGGTCAGGGGAAGAGATCTCTCTATTCCTCAAAAGAGGAGTGAGCCACCAGTGGTCTCATTTCACCTCACCATCACACTGTCTTCTAAAGCGGAGATTGGGCTAAAAGTAGCCTTCTCTATTCAACAGTAGCCTCTTTGCCTTCCTACCTCTTTGTTCGATAGCCATGTACACCAATGGGTCTCTATAACAATGGCATTAAATAATAATAAATAGTAAGAAACCTGCTGTCAACAGGCCCCTCCCATAGAATCATGATTTTTCCATAAGAGGGCGTGGCCTGCCGTTGGCATTGCTTCGTCATTCTGGTGTATTTAGAATGAGTAGCCGGTCTCCAAAGTAGCGTCTGTGTTGCTCCACAAAAGCTATTGGCTGTAGGAAACCCTAGTGGGATTCGGCAATCCGTGGGGGCGTTGTTCCCTGCTTGAAGTCATAATACTATCTGTGATGTCACAGCTTGTTGCTATGTCAATGACGGTGATGTCATGGAAAATGAATTTGGAGTCTGACTTTAGCTGTGGAGTAAACCAGCAGGATAAGGTGACCGGTTAATTACCAAGCCTTCTGTTCCAATTTTTTTAAAAAAATTAGGTTAAAAAAATAACATAAAGTGTGACATAGGAGGAGAATTGCTTCCAAATAAAACATTATTTCCAAATTTTCCCATGTGTTGTTAGTAGTTTGTAAAATAGTTTCTAGTTAGGTTTTGATGTCACATGGTTCCTTTTTGCTGGCCCCATGTAAACATATTTTAAAGCCAAGTAGGGTTGACTTACCTGTAATATTAAATGTGTTATTCAGACTCTGAGAGCAGCAGTACAAATAAAAAATAAATTTCCCTGTACCTTCTAGTTCAGGTTATGTTCTGAAACCTTATTAGGAGTTAATGGCTCAGGATAAAAATTTCAAAAGCTCCTAAATGATTTAGGCGCCAAAGACCCATTTTTAAGTGATGTAGGCATTTACAAGCCTAGAGCAGGGGTGGGAAAACTTTTAGACCTGAGGGCCACATCGGGGTTCCAAAATTGTATGGAGGACTAGGTAGGGAAGGCTGTCCTATCCACCCCCTCCCACTTCCCACCCCCTGACTGCCCCCCTCAGAACCCCCAACCCATCCAACCCCCCCTGCTCCTTGTCCCCTAATTACCCCCCAGGACCCCACCCTCTATCCAACCCCCCCTGCTCCCTGTCCCCTGACTGCCCTGACCCCTTTACACACCCCCGCCTCCTGACAGGCCCCCACCCCGGGACTCCCACACCTATCCAACCCCCCCGTTCCCTGTCCCCTGACCATCCCCCCCCAGAACCTCCACCCCATCCAACCGCCCCCTGATCCCTGTCCTCTGACTGCCCCCGGGACCCCCTACCCCTTATCCAACCCCCCCCCCCCGCTCCCTGCCCCCTTACCATGCCACTCAGAGCAGCAGGACTGGCAGCCGTGCTGCCCGGCAGGAGCTCACCGCCCCGCCGCCCACAGCGCTGGCAGCGCAGCGAGCTGAGGCTGCGGGGGAGGGAGGCCAGCAGGGGAGGGGCCGGGGGCTAGCCTCCACAGCCGGGAGCTGAAGGGCCGGACAGGACGGTCCCGCAGGCCGGATGTGGCCTGCGGGCTGTAGTTTGCCCACCTCTGAGCTAGGTCAACCTAACCCCCTCTGTACATGCAACTAGCTACTCTTTCTCAAGGGGGTGGATTTACTACAGTGACAGAAAAACCCCTTCTGTCGCTGTAGTAAGTGTCTACACTGTGACATAGCTGCAACACTGCAGCGGTGCCACTGTAGTGTTTGTAGTGTAGATGTAGCCTCAGTCATTTCTGAAAATGGGACATACGATCCTGAGTCACGTAGGCACCTTTGAAAATTTCTGTCAGACTCTGCATCTCCTTTCTTGTAGGTAGGACCTGTTTGTTTTCTGTCCCTCAGAAATTGTTTTTGACACAGACGCTGTGTAATTAAATTAAAGCTGTTTGACTCTTGTACTCCACACCTCTAACTAGTATAATGGCAAGGAAAAATGTACAAGTATATTTAGCATGTTTGGACCTGATTCTGCATGCGGTTATATGGTGCAACTCCCTCTGCTTTCAGTGGAAATACCAGGTCCATGTCAGCTGGAACAAGAAATTCTGAAACCTTCCTCATGGGACTGGACTTCATAGAAAGTCATAGGTTTGTGCGCAGGAAAAGAGGAATTCAGTAAAAACAAAACTGCCAAATTTATGTGTATGTATCAAATACTACTAATTAGATGGCTAAATCCCTGATTGTGAGAATCAGTCATGAAATTAGCTGTCTAATTAAAAGCCACTAAAAGTGTTCTCAGAAAGGGAGTCTGCTCTTTAAAATTGGGCTCTATATGTGTTATTGGTGAGGCCTCATTTGGAGTACTGTGTCCAGTTTTGGGCCCCACACTACAAGAAGGATGTGGATAAATTGGAAAGAGTCCAGCGGAGGGCTACAAAAATGATTAGGGGGCTGGAGCACATGACTTATGAGGAGAGGCTGAGGGAACTGGGATTGTTTAGCCTGCAGAAGAGAAGACTGAGGGGGGATTTGATAGCTGCTTTCAACTACCTGAAAGGGGGTTCCAAAGAGGATGGATCTAGACTGTTCTCAGTGGTAGAAGATGACAGAACAAGGAGTAATGGTCTCAAGTTGCAGAGGGGGAGGCTTAGGTTGGATATTAGGAAAAACTTTTTCACTAGTAGGGTGGTGAAGCACTGGAATGGGTTACCTAGTGAGGTGGTGGAATCTCCTTCCTTAGAGGTTTTTAAGGTCAGGCTTGACAAAGCCCAGGCTGGGATGATTTAGTTGGGGTTGGTCCTGCTTTGAGCAGGGGGTTGGACTAGATGACCTCCTGAGGTCCCTTCCAACCCTGAGATTCTATGATTCTATGATTGAAAAAGTGAGACAAAAGTGGGTGAGGTAATATCTTTTATTGGACCAGCTTCTGTTGGTGAGAGAGACCCACTTTCAAGCTTACACAGAACTCTTCTTCAGGTGTGGGGAACTAACTCTGTCACGGCTAAATATAAGATGGACCAGATTGTTTAGCATAAGTAGTTAACCCATATTTCAAGGAACCATTCAAGGTGAAGTTAACACCCTTCCAGTAATAGGGTGCAATTCTTGAAAAAAAAAAAAAAAGAGAGAGACTGTTTTAACAACAGAAATCACAAGAGGGCAGTATTGCACAGGATTCAAATGTCTCTGAAATCCTGAATGCCCAACTCTTCTGAATAAACTGAGCTTATTTTTACCAGAAGAAAACTCAAATCATTGTCAGGATTCTGTTCAGACAGGAAACTCTGGGAAGACGACATTTGTTTGCATGTAAGGCGAGGACTTGGTGTCAACATCAATACAACCGAAAAATTGCCATCTTCACCTTTTTGGCTACACTGAAACCATGTGTGAAATGATAAATAATAGAGATTTGGCAGGTCAGATTTTGATACAGTAATAAAACCAGAGATCTGTGCAGGGTGAGTTAGCTTTATTCAGTTTTTTTCTTTTTCCTTTCTTTTGTACCGCTGGCAAGGTTCCCTGATTCCATAGCAACTAAAGGTGGACACATGGGTGAAGATCCTGAAATGTATGTAAGTGCCTGGTGCCTCATGCTCCATTGGGGAGGAAAACTTTGTGGCCCAATGGAAGGGGTAAGAGGTGTGGCCAAAAAAGCCTAAAGATCTGCGGGGAGTGTTACTCCCAATCATGCAGGACTTGGACCATCTATGGAAGAACCTTTCCCTTTTTACTGCTCTATATCTACACTCCTGCCGCTACTAGCATGTCCCCCCAGTAGCTGCACTGCCACTGGCTTCTTCTCCCACGCTCATAGCTACACACTAGCCCACTCTGAAATTGGTTGAAGTTGCAGAAGGGAATTAAGGATGTTCCCAGTGTTCCTGCTGCATTTGGGCCTCATGGGAGCTCACAAGCCCATTCGGAGTATGTTTAATAAATTTCAGGGCTGATGAGAGGGGTTGAAAGCAGAGACAATTGTACTGGGGCCTGGAGCTCAGGTGGTTCCCCGCCAAACATCTGTGTAAATAAAGTGAAATGGGAGGGCGTGGGACTCCGGGGAACATGATGTACCAAATTTCCCTTGGTGGGTCAGCTCACAATGAAGCTGTTCCATTAAAAAAAGACTTCACTAGACAAGGATTCCACTGTGCAGTACAACCAGATTCTAGTGGGGATGAGGCTAATGATGAACTGTTGGATTACAAATAACTCGTATTTCATGTGAATCACTAGGACTGGCTCTTTTCACCTAGTCATCCAGATGTATGATCAAAATGATGGAGAAAGAAAGAATAAGTGGGTTCTGTTGAAGCCATTTACTGACACAGTCAACAAAAATGCAGCCTGGATAGCACAAGATTTGGCTTTCTCAGTCCCATCTACTCGTTACAACATGGTTTGTGGTACTTCATATTGCACAAGGAGGGATTGTAGCCCAAGTGAGTTAATGCATTCATCTTCTCCCCAAAACCACATAACCACTCACTCACACAGCCTTACTTCATTACGTGAAGCAAGCGGGGGCATGGAACACATCGGACACAAGAACAAGCTGTGTTCCTATGAAGCCAAGGAGTCGCTTCAGAATCAGTTCAGCCACTTTAATCAACTGAATCAAAACCAAAAGATAATCACTGGAGTCCATTTTTAAAATCGAGTCTCTGCATCCTTTACGTGAGTTTTCTGAAAACAGTACAGTAGCCAATGTGTTTCTCATCTACCGTAAAACCTCCTACGTCAGGGAACTGAAGATTTAGGTGGAATTTTCAAAAGTGCTTGCTGGCCTAATATTGTACCCATTGAAGTTAACGGTAAAACTCTCAGCATATGTCTACACTGCAAAAAACAAACAAACAACCCCAAACACCCATGGCTGGCCCATTGCTGACTTGAGCTGGGACGAAAGGGCTGTTTAATTGCAGTGTAGACATTTGGGCTCAGGCTGGAGCCTGGGTTCTAGGACCCTGCAATGTGGGAGGGTCCCAGAGTTCAAGCTGCAACCTGAGCCTGAACATCTCCGCAACAGTTAAACAGCCCCTTAGTGCCAGCCCAAGTCAGCTGGCACAGGTCAGCGCCGAGTAACAATTTGCAGTGCAGACATACCCTGAGTTACTTCAGTGGGAGCAGAGTTAGACCAATGCTGAAGGCCTTTGAAAAATCCAACCCTTAATCTGCCTACAGCTGTTTAAACTCTTCAGCCGGTCACTGTTTTTACTGTACTGAGTTAAATGGTGTTGTACGTCATCTTATTTGGATTGTAGCACTATGCTAATCAGCTGTAGTCTACTGTGGGTTTTATACTACAGATGGGTGGGTATCAGCCACAAAGCTCTACTATAAATTTAGATACACATAACTTTAGTTCAAAAAAATTTTAACCTAAACTTCATTTGCAGCAAAATGAGGCTAGAACTAGCAGATTGTTACATAACTGGTACTTAATTAAATAGCAGATTACTACTCACAGACTATTAAACAAATGCTTATAGAATCATAGGAATGGAAGGGACCTCGGGAGGTCATCTAGTCCAGTCCCCTGCACTCATGGCAGGATTAAGATTTATTATTAAATGTTATGGGGGCATGTGGCCTTTTTATGCTGCTCCAGTAGCAAATCCCTAGTGTACAGGGCTTGATTTACAAATTACACACCCGTAGGCATCTTCAGCACCCTCCCTGCCTACAACTGACCTTTGTGTTTTCCATAAAAAATGAAACTTTTAACCCACTTTTAACTTTTGTGCCCCTAGAATGCTACTAGGCACTTGCCTGCTGTGCCTAATTGGAAATCTGGGCCCCATGGAACACACAGCTAGGATAGCTGGCTCTACACCCCATCCCCCTCCCCTCCATCATAGCCTGAGTTGTGGGTGCACGTCCAGAATACTGCTGCACTGGCTATTCTCAGCTAACGCAATAGCCCTCAGGGGACTGTTGCAGCTGTGCATAAGTTAGAGCAGCCAGGAGACTTGTCTAATTGATGCCAGGGGCTGGGTATACCCCTGGCTGGCACTACGGAATGGAGAAGTACTAAGCAGTATAAAGCTGCCCTTTTTGGGGCAAAAATCTGTCAGGGGACAGTACTTGGTCCCGCTAGTGAAGGCAGGGGACTGGACTCGATGACCTTCAAGGTCCTTCCAGTTCTATGAGATAGGCATATATCTCCATATATATTCTCTCACAGCTAAGGCAGACTGAGAATCAAGGCTATGCGTCTTTATTCTGATCATATATAATCTTAAAATCTACCTCTGAGAAACAAACCCTAATCTTCATTAGTTTTCCTTTAAACAAAGAGAGGCAGGGACCATGTTTTCTTACATATTTAAAAAAATAAACACCCGTTAATTTTACACATTTAAATGTGCAGCTTTAATATAGGCTTTTGCATTACACTGCCTCAGTTTGTTTTTAAGAAAGGGAAGGAAAGGAAAACCCTGTGTGCTGCATGGTGGATTTGTCCAGCCCTGCTTTTGTACTCCCTAGGTTTTAAACTCAGCCACAGTGTAAATATTCAAGATGCCTAGATACAGCAACTCCAAAATGACACAGGGCAGGCAAGTATGCAATTTAAAGCACTATAGTTGTTTTTTTTTACTGTGCATTCATTAAATCATTTTAAAATCACTAAGGCCCAGATCCTCAGAGTGTTTAGGCACCTAACTTCCATTCAATGGGAATTAGGCACCTAAATACTTTTTGAGCATCAGGGCCTAAGATCCTGATTCAGCAAGTTATTTAAACACAACCTGGAACTACTCCCATGCTTAAAGTTACACATAGGCTTATGTAATTTGCTGAACTGGGATCGTGTAAACTTTGTAATACAAGAACATAAGAACGGGCCCTACTGGGTCATACCAAAGGTCCATCTAGCCCACTATCCTGACTTCCGACAGTGGCCAAAGCCAGGTGCCCCAGAGGGAATAAACAGAACAGGCAATCAAGTGATCCATTCCGTCACCCATATCCAGCTTCTGGCAAACAGAGGCTAGGGACAATTCAGAGCATGGTTTTGCATCCCTGCCCATCCTGGCAAATAGCCACTGATGGATCTATCCTCCATGAGCTTATCTAGTTCTTTTTTGAACCCTGTAATTGCTGTGTAATCCCCTTCCTCTCCCCTCCATCCCCCAAAGTCACATTGATTCAATGGGATCAGGATTTGGTTCTTTCCCCCTCATCTTCCATTGACTTTAACGGGACAAGGATTTGGTACATAACATCTGTTCCTTACTGAACCCACGGCACATCATGCGATATCTGAAATTTTAATAATCAGAGGTATTTTAGTTTTCCTCGAGCAATAAAAATCTTTTGTTTTCTTTTAAGGCAGAAAAAAAATACTGCTCAGGTAACTCAGAAATGGTTAAAGAGTTTTTTTTCTTTATATGCTTTCACAAAATTCACCTTTGACCGAGTTCAAGCCCAAAAAATTATAGCCCCAAAGGTTGATTTTTCAGAAAATTTCAGAAAAATGAAAAAGAAGGGTTATAGTAAAAGTCTTCTTGCAGCCATCACTATAGCATTTACTGTCACGATCAGCAGAATCAAGGGTATAGTCTCCCAAAGCTGAGTGTTTATAAATGTGTCAAGTATTTTATTGGAACATCTAACAATTCAACTTTACTCACAGGAAATTCAGCAGGATCCATGACAATGTGTAGAACGCCCTGTTAGATCGTGTCCATACACTGTGATTGGTGAGGTGCTCTTAGGTGGCTCTGAAGAAAACCTTACGTAGCACTAAGGGCCAGATCCTGAAAGGCAGTTAGGTGTGGGAGTTAGGCACTTAAATACCTTTCAGGACCTGTGATCCAAAACCCATTGACCTAACTCTGCAAACACATATCAGCTGCAATGAGCTTTAGAACAGACCCCCGTTCTGTAAAGCTGCAATACTTTTAGTGGTAATCACTTCAAAAATGCTTTTGTGGCAGAAACATTGTTCTCCCTCAAATTATTGCTCTTTTTAATGTCTCTTCCTCTTCTTTCCCTTTACCCCCCTACCCATCTGTAAAATGCCACTTACATTCTTCAGGGCTTTCCTGAACCTTTTGCTTAAAAGTGCATATTAATATTGAGTTAAGCATGGCTAACCAAGCAGGCATTGTGTACATTTGCCCAGGGAGTGCCCATCCACTGCTTGTCTTTGTGATATACTTTCTTTATGTGGGAGATTCAGCAACAGAAGATTATGATAATCAGAAGTAGCTTAAAGATCCATTTCCCCCCCTGGGCTGGGGAGTCAAATATTGCTTTCTGCTTTTAGAAGGGCTGTGGAACTGCACACTAGTATCAGGACTCTTCTGTATTCACATTTGGAGCTATTTATCATGCTAATTTACATCAGAGAACACCATCACACAGTAGGTAGCGGAAAAGAGCAGGAAATTACAAATCCTGTGATACATAACCTGTTTATTGTCCAGCTGAATCTAGCAGATAGCTGTTTGAAATGTTCCCATCCTAACAATGGCAGGGAACCCTGGAAGGTATTTCTGCATCCGAACCCAGATCCCCACGCTGTTGGTCCTTTGGAGTATAGTCTGCATATGGTACTGAAGGATGATGATGAGTTCTCTCCAGTGCTACAACAGATGGTGTAAGGACTGAGGAAGTGTAACAGAGAGGCATTTTCTGTAGGCATAAACACTGAAATACAGATGTTAGGAGATTTATTTTATTTGTGCACATATAATGATAATCAAATACATCACAGCAAAATAGCAATCTGTATTAGGAATAGGTACTAAGTGTTTAATGACACAGAAATAAAGACAAGCCAAAGTGCTTTGAACTGAGATCAGACAATTTAATTTCTCAATAGAGTGTCGGAATGTTTCAGCACATGCATTCAAACTGAATCATAACTTCTGCAGGAAACAGCAATCATTATGCAAAGAACCCAGACTCACACGGCTCATGACCCCTGTAGCTTATCATCACAATATGGACATGTCCTTGACTATTACTGGATTTTAATTTGGTGAATAAGTCATGAGTGAAATATAGCAATTGGCTCACATTTGTTTATTATTCAAGCTTGTTTGCCAAATAATTTCTGTGCATAATTGCTGGTCAGTAACTTCACATGCAATCCATGGTGGGAATTCAGCATGAGAAATTAGAACCTCAATGTTTTGTTTGGACGCCCCGGGGTCTGTTTCCTGACGGAACTCTCAGAATTAAGTTTTTTGGGGGAATGCTCATGTTGAGGAATTCAAAATGTGATTGACACATTTGTCCTCCAATACTTAAAAGTCACTGTTTCTTCAAACATTCCAGCCAGTAAACTCATTGGCTAGAATATTTGTGGAAAGTGAACTCAAAAGTAGCACAGATTAAATTAATTTTTTTTAAAAAGTGAAAAATGACCCTAAGATGATTCCTTAATATTTGTGCGCACAAAAAAGGCTAAATTAAAATCTGTCCAAATAAGTAAAGTAAAGTTTATATCAGATATTTTCCAGCAGCCCTTAAAACATCAAGAAAGCTGAACATATGCAGGGCAGTAAGCGTAAAGTCTTCTTAACCTGAACCTTGGAACAAGAAAAGAAATGAAAGAACAATGTTCTGTTCCAGCTCTGGGTGGGTGAGATTCTGTGGCCTGCATTGTGCAGGTCAGACTAGATGATCATAATGGTCCCTTCTGACCTTAAAGTCTATGAGTCTAAGAAGAGTAAGAAAAAAACACCTTGGTTAAAAAATACAATGACCACTGCAATAGAAAACTATAGGTCTTGATCAGGGGTCTCAAACACACGGCCTGCGGAGCGCTTTCCTGTGGCCTGCCAGGCTCCCCGTGCCCCCCCCCTCCCCGAGTTACGTTCTGAAGTTCGCGGTTTCTGGGCGGGAGTGGGGAGGAGCGGGAAGCGCGCACACAGGGGAGGAGGGGGGAGAAGAGGCGGGCCGCCAGGCTCCCCCCCGCCCCCTCCCACCCCAGTTACGTCCTATGGCCACCAACTCCCCTCACCCCCGCCCTCCCCAGTTATGTTCTGTGGCCGCCAACTCCCCTCATCCCCACCCCCAGTTACGTTCTGTGGCCGCTAAGATCGCTAAGATCCCCGTTCCCTCCGTGCTGCTCCATGGTTCTATTTTTACCCCCAGGCAGTTCCCGCCACCAGAACAGCTGTCTGACGGCTTCGCGGTTTCTGGGAGGGAGGGGGGAGGAGCAGGGAGCCACGCGCTATGGGGAGGAGGCGGAGAAGGGGCGGAGAAGGGGCGTGGCCTAATGGAAGGGGTGGAAATATGGAGGCTCTAGGAAGGAAATGCTAGAAAGGTAATAGCAATCATAGAATTATAGGACTGGAAGGGACCTCGAGAGGTCATCTAGTCCAGTCCCCTGCACTCATGGCAGGACTAAGTGTTATCTAGACCATCCCTGACAGGTGTTTGTCTAACCTGCTCTTAAAAATCTTCAATGATGGAGATGCTACAAACTCCCTAGCCAATTTATTCTAGTGCTTAACTATGCTGACTGTTAGGAATTTTTCCCTAATGTCCAACCTAAATAATATTTTCAAGAATGTTTCTTAAAAGAAATGGCACAGAGACTTTTTTATTCCACTTTAGAACAATGCAAAGGTTCTTGCAAAATGTTGGAAGATTTATCTATGCAAAGATTATAATCTATCTTTACAAAGCTCATAAGAACATTCTGAAAATCCTGGAGTATTCAAATGCATTATCAGATACCCAGGCCTATATTCTGATATGCCTCCCCCAATTACAATGCACTACACTAGAGAATCATTAGTACAGTGAACATGCAGTATTTACTTTTACCATAGATGTTTGCTGTATTTTGCCTATTTTGAATGGTTCGTTTAGCTACTGCATGTGTTAAATGTATCGAGCCAGATTCAGACATACAACTGAGCTTTGTCTGGGGCAGCACCTGAGGGAAATGCCATGACTACTTCTATTTAGGCCCTGAATGTGAAACTACTCCACTCAGACCCCTACACTGGCACAGAGCCTGACTGACTGAAGTTAATGAGGGCCCACCTGCCTGGAATTCATTGCAGGACTGGGGTTTCAGGTACTCTGTTCCCAAATATGCCAAAGGCTATTTGCTCCTTTGTGAGCTGATGTATGCCTAGGGGAGGTAGAAGGGTGGCATAGGGTGACCGGCTGGGGGCCAGACTGGCTTCTGGCGCAATTTAGAGCAACCTACGCACTGCTTTAACTTCTGCCATCTTACAATGGTCTCCTAGGAGCCATTACACTGGTATGGATCAGCCAGAGCACAGTGCACTCTGACCTGGTCCCTGACGTCCCCCCCCCCCCCCCCCCCCCCCCCCCCCCCCCCCACACACACACACACACACACACTCTGGAGAAATCCTCAACTGCCCCTTTAGGGCAACTTTGGTCATGGTGAAAGTGACCTTGTGATAGGGCAGAATCTGGCCCAAAGACTTTTAAATGGTCTGACTAAAAATCCCTCGCCCTCTCAATTGCTCAGCTTTCTCTCTTGACTTGGGTAACATCACCATTTCACTAGCCCTCCAGTCACTGTAGTCTTAGAACATGAACTTCTAGCATTAAAAAGAAGAAAAAAAATTGGAGGGGAAGACAATCCTATCCAGCCTTCTGCATGCATTGTAAAAAAGCAAAGCCAGGCAAAGTCCAATTCATTTTCCTTTGCAGGTCGCCTTTAATCCCTCACTTCAGCCTACACCCTCCCCGCATTGCCCTCTGAAAGCAATGAGCATAAAAACACCCCTCCCTCCAGCTCTCTGACTGATCAGAGAAAGTTGTGTCAATTTCAAAGGTTTTCACTTCCTCCCCAGCTCTGAGTGGCCCTGGCAGCACTCTTTGAAGAGGAAATGCAAGTAGCACACAGGCAGGTAGCTTGGGGACCTGCTCACAGAGCCCCAGAGGTGCTTGGGAGCAGCAGAGGACATTTTGAAAGACATTTCATAATACCTGCTTCGCTGCGGTACCTCACAGGCATGTGGGGAGGATTCATTATCATTAGGTAATGATTGTGCAGCCTTTGAAAGATGTAAAGTGCTGGCGCATCAAGTATTATTATTGAGGGGCGGATCCGAGCTGCGAGAAATTGAGGGAGGATTAAATCTAAAAAGAGGCTCTCTTCCCTCAGAGCGTCTCCACAAGCAAAGTCATATTGGTGGGAGCCCTTCCCAGCAAGCCTGGGATTGGGCTCAGGCATCCTCTTAAGGACCAAAGAGCTGCCAGAAGGAAACTAAATGGAGCTGGGATCCCAGGGCTTTTAGATATAGGTTAACAATGAATATAAGTGATATGAATAATACAAAGTGTAGTGTTTGGAAAAGGGCTGCTAGCTTCCTGGCATCTGGGCCCTGCCCCCCTCCATCAGCCACTTTACTGCTGCCTTCCATCTTTCCTCATTGTAGTGGTCCCTCACTCTCGAGTGGGAAGGGAGGCTACTACGCCTCAGTACAGGCAGACTGCAAATCACAGTTTGTACGGGAAACTCCAGCCCTCTGGGTGGGACAGAGCCACAAATAGTCTCTAGCCCAGCATCTTCTGGCTGGGGCTGACAGTAATTAACAGTCTTTAAGGGAGCTCTGTCCCCCTGGATGGGGCAGAGCACAAATAGTCTATAGCCCAGCACCATCAGGTGGGGGGAGGGAGGGTACCAACAGTCTAGGCCTGCAGTCAGGGCAGAGTAGCAAAGGAGTCTCAGAGCCCAGACCCTCAGGCAGGGCAGGGCACCAAACAGTCGGGTGTCCTTACTCCAGCAGACAGCCGACAAATGCAGGCCTCTGGGCCTAAAGGAGGGGGGGCTGCCACCCCAGGGTTAAGGTAGCAGGGGTAGGGGGATCCGGGCCCTCCCGACTCCACCGGGTCCCAATCCAGGGCCCAAACAGTGGTGGAGCGTTCCACCACTGAGTCAGCATGGAATCCCAGGGCAACATGCTGACTCACACTCCGGCAGCAGAACCAGACCAGAGTCTGGTTCCCCTGGGCTACTTCCTACCGCAGACTGGATGTAGGGCTCTGTAGTCCAAAGGTCCTCTGTCTCATTGGGGTACTCAGCCACCGGTAGTCCTCACAGCTTCTTGGGGAACTCATCTGATGGCCATCCTGGCAGCTCCTCAGGGCACTCATCTGTCTCCTCTGGCTGCAAGGCGCAGCTCCACTCGGGGCCTAGTCTGGGATCTTGTTGAGATCCCAGCTCCCTTGAAGAGCCATCTGCTCCCTCTGGTGCTCCAGCCCGAACTGAGCCCTGGGGCTCTCCTTTTATACTTCCTGTCCCACCCTGGGACTTCCGGTGAGTGGGGCAGATTTAGCTCTGCCCACCAGGAGGAGTGTAGTGGTCCCTCGCTCTCCCATTCTGAGGGAAGCCACTCCACCTCACTACACACATCAAGCTCTTGCCCTCTCTTTTAAGGCTCAACACACAACTCTTCCCTCTCCCACATCTCAGCTTGTATAACCCCCATTCTACATTCTCCTCAGTCCTCTCTCTCCTGACTGCTCTGTAGGCACTGACCTTGTGATCAAATCCCCTAGTGTAGACCTCTGTGCCAATGGGGTTCCATACAGGTACAGGGGGCTATGACAGTGGATATGATTTCAGGATTGGGACTTTAGTTTCCTTTTCCCCATGTCTCCTTCTCTTCAGCCCTTCTTTCATGCTCCCTGTGCATGGAACAACCCCCTGTGCTAAGCCATCTCATTCCTATCCCTCTTTAAGGTCACTTCTTTGCCTTGCAATGTTGTTCTCCTCTCTAATGCTTCCCCACCCTTCACATTACCCTTGGCCATTTGTATTTGTCTGATATATGTGCTAAGCTACATAGTGGCAGGGGGTCTGCTCTCTTGCTTTTTCCTATCACACCACCTACATGTATGATGACATAAAACAAACAAACAGTAATACAGGTAGATTCACTACCCACAGAGTCGGCACCGATGATGCATTGTGCTATGGAGGAGGACAGGAAGATTTTGTAATGTGTGCCATTCTTATAGAAGCCACATTGGAAAGTGGATCCCTTATATGGTCTAGAAGCCTGTTGCACTCGTTTCTGTTATTCTGTGCTTTGATTAGACAACCATCCCTCTCCCTTTCTAAAAACCCATATAGCCAACATTAAGACAAGAGACTAGCTGAAATAACATTGCATTCCATTCCATATGTGCCCCTCGTAATCCTGAAGTTCTGTTTGAATTACTTCACTTGTATCAGTACATAATACTAGATACTCTGGCAATGGGACTTGTAGAAAAGAAAGGAAAAGAGAAAGCTGCCGGGTTTTAGTGGAAGTCATGTAAAATTTCTCAGGAAAATAATATTTTTTTAAAAAATGCACAATGCAAGAGAGCTTCATTAGTCACACAGTTTTCATATTACTTTTGCAAAAGACAAAGATCTAGACACTGTACCAGCTCTCAGTGATGAGACGGTCCCTGCCTTCAGGAGCTTGTTGTCTAAACAGATACGACAGGGGTGGGAGGGAAAACAGAGAGAATACTTGCCAAAGTTCACACAGCAGGAGTGTGACAGAGCTGGGATTAGACTCTAGGTTTCCTGACTCCTAGTCCAGCTCTCTGGCCACACTGCCTCTCTGATGTAATACAGGGTAGCTCAATAGAAGTCTAAACATTTGAAGGCAGTCTGTCACCCTGTGTTTGAAAGCATTTACCACCAGGATGGCGTTAGTGGCCAATTTCAGATCTAGTGGACGCAGGGTCAGCCCCACGAAAGGCTATGAGAAAGAACGGTTTCAATAGTCATTCTAAAGCCACCTGTTGTCTTGGGGGGAAAGAGGACGGCAGGACAGAGTTAGAGCTGATCAGCCCAGGTGCCCCCAGTCTGCAGTACGCTAAAATGCAGGGAGAAAAATATTTAAATAGCATAAAAATCAAACAAGCTGAAATTTTCATAGAAGACAAACAAAATCTGCTTGCTTCAGAAACCGGTAGGATAAAAACTGTCTTCAACCCTTTTGCCAGCATTTGTTCTTGTTTTTTGACCAGCTCTAACCACCACTAATAAAGGTTCTGCACGCCAAACTCAGTGACACCTGTGCAAGCCCTTTGCCTTCAAGGAGGTTGCAAAGATGTAACAGTTTAGGCTTGTCATTGAAACTTCGTAAATAACTATGGTTAGCGCGCACAAGGAGGACTAGAACCAACTCACTTTTAATCAGTAAAGACAGAAATCGTGACTCGGAATGAACACGGGGAGCAGATCCGTTACCATTTCCCCCCCACCAACACTATTCTGGGAAGATTTGCATGTTAAAGTCTGGTATGTCGCAACTCCCCTGGCTAGGACTCACACACTTTAGCATTGGAAAGGGGAGTCTCAGCTCTTAGACGTCAGGCCCAGATCCTCAAAGGTATTTAGGTTCCTAACTGCCATTGAAATCAATGTGAGTTAGGTGCCTAACTAACTTTGACCATCTGAGCCTTAAGGCACCGATTGTGGAACTGGCCATATGGGGATAGACTGCTGCAGCCATGTGGCTGCTCCATAAAGTCAGTGGGGCTGTGTGTGGGTGCCCTTGCATTGGCAGTTGCAGGATTGGTGCTTACGGTTATAACACTTTTAGATACAGAAACGTTCTTTCTGGTAACTTAGTGGTTTTTGTTCTATTTTCCTCTCTCCCTTAAGGTATGTCTACACTGCAACAAAACACCTGCAGCTGGCCGCTGTCAGGGCTTGTCTACACTTACTGGAGGATCGAAGCTGTGGCGATCGATGCATTGGCGATCGATTTAGCGAGTCTAGTGAAGACCTGCTAAATCGACCGCCGATCGCTCTGCTGCCTCCTGTCGACGTTGTGTAGTGTGGACCCCACGGTAAGTAGATCTAAGCTATGTTGATTTGAGTTATGCTATTCACGTAACTCAAATTGCGTAACTTACATTGACTTTTCCCTTTAATGTAGACCAGGCCTCAGTTGACTCAGGCTGCAAGGCTATACAAATGCAGTGCTGATCTTCCATCTCTCTCACTTTCTCTTTGTGTGTGTGTGTCTATAGGTTAGTCTGCGAGAAAAATCTCTGTGCGTGCTAGTAAATATACAGGTTCTTTTGCCGTTAGAAGTGAAGCAGTCTCCACTTTTACAAATATAAAATTGTACCAAAAGTCCTTAATTTACTCTTCAGTACTGGATCATATACTCTAGAAAGTAGGGAATTAGATTTTCATCTGGAAAGACACGTGGGTAAAATAAATCACATAATGCTAAAAATAAGCTGAATATTGGTTAGTTGTAGACCTAAAATTCATAGTGGAGTGCTCCTGTGAAATGCAGACCTAAGTTTGAAAGCAGTTTAAGGGAAGAATCTCTTTTAAATGGGTACAGTCAGTAAGATTGTACATAGAAGGGGACTTACCTGTTATAGTTATTATACAGGTGACAATCCCCATTTACACAGGACCAAATCAAGGTCCCTCACCAAAGGCTCTTACGCAAAGTAAGCTGCCACGGGATAAGAGGGAAGATGCTCCCATGGATTGGTAACTGGTTAAAAGATAGGAAACAAAGGGTAGGTATAAATGGTCAGTTTTCAGAATGGAGAGAGGTAAATAGTGGTGTCCCCCAGGGTCTGTTCTGGGACCAGTTCTATTCAACATATTCATAAATGATCTGGAAAAGGGGGTAAACAGTGAGGTGGCAAAATTTGCAGAGGATACAAAATTACTAAAGATAGTTAAGACCCAGGCAGACTGCGAAGAGCTACAAAAGGATCTCTCAAAACTGGGTGACTGGGCAACAAAATGGCAGATGAAATTTATTGTTGATAAATGCAAAGTAATGCACATTGGAAAGCATAATCCCAACTATACGTATAAAATGATGGGGTCTAAATGAGCTGTTACCACTCAAGAAAGAGATCTTGTGTATAGTTCTCTGAAAAACATCCACTCAATGTGCAGCGGCAGTCAAAAAAGCAAACAGAATGCTGGGAATCATTAAGAAAGGGATAGATAATAGGACAGAAAATATCGTGTTGCCTCTATATAAATCCATGGTGTGCACACATCTTGAGTACTGTGTGCAGATGTGGTCGCCCCATTTCAAAAAAAGATATATTGGAATTGAAAAAGGTTCAGAAAAGGGCAACAAAAATGATTAGGGGTATGGAACGGCTTCCGTATAAGGAGAGATTAATAAGACAGGGACTTTTCAACTTGGAAAAGAGACGGCTAAGGGGATATATGACTGAGGTCTATAAAATCATGACTGGTGTAGAGAAAGTAGATAAGGAAGTGTTGTTTACTACTTCTCATAACACAAGAACTAGGGGTCACCAAATGAAATTAATAGGCAGCAGGTTTAAAACAAATAAAAGGAAGTATTTCTTCACACAATGCACAGTCAACTTGTGGAACTCCTTGCCAGAGGATGTTATGAAGGCTAAGACCATAACAGGGTTCAAAAAAGAACTAGATAAATTCATGGAGGATAGGTCCATCAATGGCTATTAGCCAGGATGGGCAGGAATGGTGTCCCTAGCCTCTGTTTGCCAGAAGCTCAGAATGGGTGACGGGATGGATCACTTGATGATTACCTGTTCTGTTCCTTCCCTCTGGGGCACCTGGCACTGGCCACTGTTGGAAGACAGGATACTGGGCTAGATGGACCCTTGGTCTGACCCACTAGGGCCATTTTTATGATTTTATGTTAATCCATGGTTCATTGCCTAAGTATTGGAATCCTTTGGGTCAGACAAAGCATTCTGATAAGCTTGATGTGTGTAGTACCAAAGCCTGGGGAACACATCTTCAACAAATTTGGGGGCCTTTTAACATCAGCTAATTCTAGGCTCCTGTATTTATTTGTAATCATATACTCTATTTGAGTTTATGAATTAGTACCTGTCGGGACTTGTGAGGATACCTTGTTATAGTCTTTTTCCTTTGTCTTGTTTTTAACTAGTATTGTTCCTTCAAAAATATGCTCTAAGGCATAAATGGAGAAAGCAAACCGTATGTTGCTTACAAGTAAATCATAATGTTAACTCAAGAGTTAAGTAAAGAAAAAATAATGTAATAGTAACTGAGAAAAGCAACAGATTAAAATTGCAAAGTCACTTACAAAATAGATTCTAAATGCCCATGTTAATGGGCAAATCCTTTAGAACAGAACGGTGGCAGAATTACTATAAAGCTCTGCAAGCCCTCTTTTACTTGAAAGCAGTACTCTGCGCATTTTTGTGTCATAATAGTCTGGAGTGGCACAGGAAAGATAGATGGATAGCCATGGAAACCAGCACTGCACTGATGACAGGATGCTCAACATTACTAGCAGGTATGCGATAGTCAGGCAGTATCTGAATATGTTCCATGCTTGAACAGTTCAACAGAACATATATCGTATTTAATTTTACTTACATGCATAAGAAAAGTGGAGCCAAGTCAATTGAGCAGATGAGCAGGTGGAGAGTTGGTCCAATTTATATTTTGGAAATACATGCATCTAGAGCTCTGGCTAGGACCTTATACATAGTCTGAAATATGTGCTTTGTACAGGATACAGCAGATTTGAAACCTTCAGGACTGGGAAAGAGCCAGGCATTTCAAATGAGCAATGTATCATTTTGCTTTTGGAAATTGTATTGGAAGGTTGTAAGAACATGTAGAAGCAAACGTTTAGCTTTGCCATCTCATTTTGCATGCCCACTGTTTTTACATCTCAACTGATTGCACCTTCAGAAGTGGACCTGTGCGTAATGTGCATCTACAAATGGCAACTTCCAACAAGTTTGTCTTTGTTTGCAAACATAAAGTTACAGGGGGGCCCGAACTAGAACTCTGCATCCAAACCACCCTGAACTTGGGTGCAAATCTGAACTCTCCCATCTCCATACTTGGCAGTTCAGATCAAGCTCTAAAATGGGTCCAGACTGGAATTCTGAATCCAAATACCCCTGGACACAGGGAAGCTCAGCTCGGAGGATCTGGATTCAAACTGAGCCCATCCTCTGAAGTTAGCTGTTATTAACACTGTGAACTCCATGATGGCTGAGAGTCATTTCGAAGCTTTTATTGGTCTCTTATGCAGCACTCATTTTCACTGTGAATGGAAAGAAACAGGGGCTCATACAGCCTGTCTCCTGGGCCTTGCGGTTGTCCTCTTTTCAATATGCTGTCCAGTAGCGCAGCCAGGTCCGGCGCGCAGGGGGAGCGGCGCTATAAAAAGTCGCCTCCCCCTGTACTCACCCGGCGGCGCTCCGGGTCTTCAGTGGCACTTCGGCGGCTCACTCCAGGTCTTTGGTGGTACCCACCACCAAAATGCCGCTGAAGACCCGGAGCGCTGCCGGGTGAGTGCAAGAAGCGGCGCTTAAAAAGAAGCGGCGCCTTTTTTTAGTGCTGCTAAAAAAAGGCACTGCTTCCGCCACTTCTGCTCAAGGGGGAGCGGCCGCTCCCCCTGCTCCCCCCCCCCCCCCCCGGCTATGCTACTGGTGCTGTCTGAGTGCAAGGCGAATCTAGGATTTGCCGTACAGCATTAAATCACCCAGTATCCTGCCTCTGGCATTAACCAGCGCTGAATGATTCAGAGCATTATGGCAAAATTGATTTACTGCGGTAAAAGATCTGAGATGGGATAAGAAGGAAACAGCCACACCCAGTGCCATTAAAACCTTCTTGGGTGAGGTATTTACATGATCAGTGCTACACTGAAACCTGCCTTTAGAATAAACAAATATTTGTTCCAGTATTTACTTATGGAGCTTGAATTTGATAAAATACCCCAACACTAGAGAAGAGTCAGATTCAACATTTTTTTCTTGTTTCACACATTTTCTCTTTTTCTTTGTTATATTAATTTAAAAATTACCTAGATATTATCTCAGAAGGGAAATGGACAGAAGAAGTGATAGAAACAAAGGAGAGCTCAAGACCAAGACAATATGTATGTGATCTGTTTGGTGTATGCCCCTATTTTGTTTCTATGGCAATGCAACAAAACAGAAACTGCTGCTAGTTTGACTTTTTGTTTTTCAGTGAAATTGAGATGTATTCTAGATGTGAATAAATGATTAGTCTTTCTGCAACTAAGAGGAAGCGTTAATCTAGATTTCCTTTCTGTATGAAAGGATCTGTTTGTATAAACTGAGTACCATTCTGGTCGCTATTCCGATAAATCTTCATTTTGATATACCACCTGACTGCAGCAATAAAGATCCTAGCGAACTGACAATACTTAGGGTAACTCACTTCTTGTGGGGAATAAACAGTGTTTATTGTTTATGTTGGGCCATATTCTCCTCTCACCTGAACTTCACTGAAGTCAATGGAGCAGCATAGATGGAACTTTAAAACCCAAGCTAGCCCATTACCTATAAAGATAGTGAATTAATTCTGGTAACATAAGATCCCATTTGACTCTTTATACACTGCCAAAACCCTGTAAGTGTTGAGGAAATGATTCATTAAAAGACCCTTCAGGTAAGTTCTACCATGTTTCCAACTTTCTTCACAGTAGCCACCAGCTGCATTTATGCCCTTTCAGTGGGGAAGAATGGACTTGTGGTTAAGGCACTGGGCCAGAGCTGTGGGTTCGGTTCCTGGCTCTGCCATGGACTTCCTATGTGAACTCGAATAAATTACTTAGGTGCTTAAATACCTTCAAGGATTTGGCCCTAACTCCCACTCATTTCAAAGATCTGAGTCTTAGTCTTTCTGTCCCTCAGTTCCCCCTCTAAAAAGTGGGGATAATAATGCTTCCTTTGTCTATTTAGTCTGTAAGTTATTTGGGGCAGGGACTGTCTTTTCCCTGTGTATGTACAGCTTCACTCTCTGATGTACAGCTAGCACAATAGGCTTCACTCTCTGTTGAAGCGTCTAAGTGTGATTATAGGATCAATAATAACTATCTACTGAGAGGCCTCAAAAATCAGCCATCTCCCAGAGACCCTGAATGAACTCCCTCCCTTACTAGACCATCGCCCTCCCCCAACACCTGCATACAAAATACTTGTATTCCCACCTCTTTTTAAGATCTATGGTGGAGTCCAGCTGTTGTCAACCCTGGGCCACAGATTTCTGCATTTTAAGACTTACATCCTTTGAATTTCAGGTGGCAATCTGAGTTGCGTCAAACGCTCACTGAACTTAAGGTGGAATTACACATGGCATGGTGAAGAGGCACCTGAACCCCCCCCTAAGATCTTTCAAGATGGGGGAAGCTGATAGGGTTACAGAAAGGGCAGAGGTAAGGTGTAAGGCAAAAGAGATGATGGCAGCTTCTTGGAGGGCTAGGGAGGGTAGCAGGGTCAAGATGGGGGTTCCCCCGTGAGGCGAGAGGAAGTGCTTGTTGAAGAATAGGGAATGAAGTACAAGACTGGAAGACTGATTAAAGTTAGAATAAGCATTTAAACTTCTGGATGTAATACTGAATTCTCTCCCATCGCTAATTATTAAAACCCTGGTTCAGCAACATATTTAAGAACGTGCCCAACTTGAACCTTAAGTGTAGTCCCATCATACTTCCTGAATTAAGGCCTAAATGAAAAGAAACCGAATAAAACAGAGGCCTACGGTGAAAAGGTGCGATCAGACTTCCAGTAAATTTCTAACATTTTCCCCACACTGTATTGTAAAGCACACTCTTGTGGTGAAGGGGAGTTAATGCACATTTGAATGATGCCCTTTCATCATACTACAGGAATAAACATGCAGGAACAAATGCAATGCTGCCTGTCTTCCATTTTGCATAGGGTGTAAGTTGGCATTGAATTTAGGCCATTGAGCAAACACCAGCTGATGGATTTTAAGGCTAAAGCCAACAGTGTTTATGTACACTAGTCAGAAATATGTAGTATTGTTATAACACATAGCACTTATACACCACCCATCTTCTGTAGATCTCCAAATGCTTTATAAAGCTGGGTGAGCATCATGGCCCCCATTTTACAGATGATGAAACCTGAGTTCTCAGAGAGACTGTGACTCACACCGGGCCAGTGTGTAATTCAGCACAATTATTATAGTCCCATTTCTGCAGAATAGAGTGCATTTCTGGGGAAATGGACATCCTGGGTATAGGACAACAGAGGGGGTTCTTGGGAGACCAACTCACCTAGCAGGAATTGGATGAGATATGAGAATAAATGTAAGTGTTGAAATGTAAAATCACCACCATGAATATTTAATTGTATCTTGTATCCCCCATCCTCTCCAAACCCCTTGAATCTGATTTTGGGTGCCCAACTCGAGAGATCTTATAGGTCTGTGTAATGGGGTTGCTGTTTACCACTAGTGCGCCTCCTTGCATCTCTCACTGCATCAGGTGCCTCCTTGCTGCTCGCTTGGTGAGAATCTTTCTTCGGGTAACTTGGTTTCTGGCTAGGTCACCATTTAATCCACCTCTTCTAGGGTTACAAAGCCCAACGGGACCACTGTCCAAATGCCATCTCCAGATGGAGTTCAGCCCCAGCTCAAGGGTCTATGCCCCTACACCAGTGGTTGGCATGGAAACCTGAGCCCAGGGTTCCGGCCCAGGGATGTACAACCAGCAAGCCAGGTCTGCTCAGGCCGTAGACAACTGGTTCCTTCCCATACTCGGGGAGGGGAGGGGACATAATTTAAAGGGGAGGGCACATGATTTCCCCACGTCCTCTGCCCAGTGACCCCCTCCCCCTGCCCTGTGCTGCCACGCTCTCCCCGCCTGACGTTACCTGCAAGAGGGGGGGGGTGCTCTGTCCTTCTCTCTCTGCGTGCCCCCCTCCCGCCCCCAGCACATTCGGCCATCTCCCTGGCCGGGCAAGGAGGGGACGGAGCCGCTTCTGCCTGAGAGAGCCTGGCTGGGAGACAGTGGGCTTGGATGCCAGGGACAGGGGCCGAGTGAGCCGGAGGCCCCCTCCCACTCCACATGTGTGGCCCTATCCCCAGCAGCCGAGCCTGGATAGGGAGTGGGCTGCTGCTGCCTCCCAGCCAGGTTCCCTCAGGCAGAAGTGGCTCCGTCCCACTCCCTGTCCGGCTGCCAGGGAGAGTGGCCAAACATGCTGGGGGGGGGGAGGGCGGAGGGGAGGCGCAGGGAGAGAAGGACAGAGCCCCTCTTCCTCCCCGCCCCTGTCAGGCCAATCTGGGGGGGCAGTTGACCCCCTAGGTTCCTCCAACACATTGCCTCTGGCTCAGATCTCGTCCCTGTAGCTGTTTCCCTGGGCTCCTTCCTACCCAGCCTCTATCTTCTTGCCTGTTTCTGGGTTTATCACTGGAGCTTACTCCATTCCCTGTGGCCACTTCACCCTTCCTATCCTTTTACTAGACTCCTTACTCCAGGGCAGGATCTCAGGGCTTACTCTCCCCCCTAGACTTCCTCCTTGTCCCTGACCGCCTCCCTTCTCCCAAGGAGTGACTGCAGCCTCCTTTCCCTTCAGGCCCCTTCTTTTTCTTTTCTTTTTTTTTTAAATGGCGAAGCAAACTTGACTGAATAGCCTGTAGGCGCAAGTAGAGGAGGGGCACTAGGGGACAAGAGCTGAGGAAGCGTTGTTTGTGACTTTGTCCTCACCCACAACCATTTCAGATTTGGGGACAACTTATACCTTCAAGTCAGTGGCACTGCTATGGGTACCCACATGTCCCCACAGTCTGCGAACATTTGTATGGCTGACTTAGAACAACGCTTCCTCAGCTCTCGTCCCCTAGCGCTCCTCCTCTACTTGCACTACATTGATGACATCTTCATCAGATGGACCCATGGGAAGGAGGCCCTTGAAGAATTCCACCTGGATTTCAACAATTTCCACCCCACCATCAACCTCAGCCTGGACCAGCCCACACAAGAGATCCACTTCCTGGCCACTACAGTGCAAATAAGTGATGGTCACATAAACACCACCCTATACCGGAAATCTACTGACCGCTATACTTACGCACATGCCTCCAGCTTCCATCCAGGACACATCACATGGTCCATTGTCTACAGCCAAGCCCTAAGATACAACCAAATTTGCTCCAATCCCTCAGACAGCGACAAACACCTACAAGATCTTTATCAAGCATTCTTAAAACTACAATACCCACCTGGGGAAGTGAGGAAACAGATTGACAGAGCGAGACGGGTACCCAGAAGTCACCTACTACAGGACAGGCCCAACAAGGAAAACAACAGAACACCACTGGCCATCATGTACGGCCCCCAGCTAAAACCTCTCCAGCACATCATCAACGATCTACAATCTATCCTGGAAAACGATCCCTCGCTCTCACAGACCTTGGGAGGCAGGCCAGTCCTCGCTTACAGACAGCCCCCCAACCTGAAGCAAATACTCACCAGCAACTACACACCACACCACAGAAACACTAACCCAGGAACCAATCCCTGTAACAAACCTCATTGCCTACTCTGTCCCCATATCTACTCTAGTGACACCATCAGAGGACCCAACCACATCAGCCATACTATCAGGGGATCATTCACTGGCACATCTACTAATGTGATATATGCCATCATATGCCAGCAATGCTCCTCTGCCATGTACATTGGCCAAACCGGACAGTCTCTATGTAAAAGATTAAATGGACACAAATCGGACATCAGGAATGGTAACATACAAAAGCCCGTAGGAGAACACTTCAATCTCCCTGGACATTCTATAACAGATTTAAAAGTAGGATCTGCCTTTCAGTCACTGCACACAAGCATCACTTGTTTTCCATCTAGCTGAATCTACCAATTTGGGTTTCCCATTGCTTCTGCTGTATTTAACATAAGAATGGCCCTACTGGGTCAGACCAAAGGTCCATCTAGCCCAGTATCCTGTCTTCTGACAGTGGCCAGTGCCAGGTGCCCCAGAGGGAATGAACAGAACAGGTAATCGTCAAGTGATCATCCCCTGTTGCTTATTTCCAGCTTCTGGCAAACAGAGGCTAGGGACACCTTCCCTGCCCATCCTGGCTAATAGCCATTGATGGACCTATCCTCCATGAATTTATCTAGTTCTTTTTTGAATCCTGTTATGGTCTTGGCCTTCACAACATCCTCTGGCAAGGAGTTCCACAGGTTGACTGTGCATTGTGTGAAGAAATACTTCCTTTTATTTGTTTTAAACCTGCTGCCTATTAATTTCATTTGGTGACCCCTAGTTCTTGTGTTATGAGAAGTAGTAAACAACATTTCCTTATCTACTTTCTCTACACCAGTCATGATTTTATAGACCTCAATCATATCTTCCCTTTGCCCTCTCTTTTCCAAGCTGAAAAGTCCCAGTCTTATTAATTTCTTCTCATTTATCTCTGGAGTCCTGTGACAAATAGCAAATAGCTCCAGGCTGGGTTACATTAGACCATAAGAATGGTTGTACTGGGCCAGGCCAATGGTCCATCTCACCTAGTATTCTGACAGCAGCAGGTGCTTCAGAGGGAATGAACAGACCAGGGCAATTTTGAGCGATCCATCCCCCTGTCGTCCGGTACACCAAGGCTTGGCTGACGCTGGGGAAATTTCCCCCATATCATAGGATCTCAGGGTTGGAAGGGACCTTAGGAGGTCATCTAGTCCAACCCCCTACTCAAAGCAGGACCAATCCCCAATTTTTGCCTCAGATCCCTAAATGGCCCCCTCAAGGATTGAACTCAGAACCCTGGGTTTAGCAGGCCAATGCTCAAACCACTGAGCTATCCCTCCCCTCTAATCAGTTTTTAGGCTGGTTCATCTGAGCCAGTGATGCTTGTCTCACATAGTCCTTTAACTCAGGGAACCCTCTTCACTCACACAGGGCTGGACACGATCTTTCCCTTAATTAGGTAGGAAAGATTCTGGATTGAGGCCACTGCTCAGGGCAAGGTGAGGAGGGGATGTTTATTGGCAGCCATGCCCAGAAACATGGTGCCTGAGAAGCACTGTGGGAGCAGCCTCTGCCACCTCATGTTGAGGTATGTGCTTTTCTCTGCGCCAGCCCAGCTCCACTGCCAGAATACAGGAGCCTAGGGGAGTATGGGGAGAGGGGAAGTTGCCACGGTGCTGCCCTTGCCTTCTGCCCTTTTGGAGCTGCTGTCTATGCTAATCCTCCTCAATCCAGTAGCAACTGGGAGAGCAAGGACCAGGATGGTAGCGGGAAGGGGAGAATGTCCCTTGCCCTCTCCCCTGACGTGTGCACCGGGACAGAGAGAAGCATTGAGGAATGGTTTGTGCCTATCAGAAGGATGGGAGAACCTTGGGTGAGCAACATGGAGAAAAGCCAGGCAGCAATGAAAAGATTCTCTATAGTCTCTGTCCACCACCTATGGAAACCTGCACAGAACACTTCCACAATCCATCAGCTCCTCAGCTGTCCAGCAGGGGCTCCCTCTACTCCTCAGGGCAGAGATCACGAGATCACCCTCAGCTTCGGTTTGCGCTGACAGCTAATCTGTTTAAATTAGAAACACTGATGTTTTGAACATACTGGGTATTTCATCTGATGTTACCATTCGGGATACTAATGTACCAGCTCGTCTGCTTCTATTGCATTGAGTCACAGATATTATTCACGGACCCCAGCAAGATGGTTTGACAGTATAATTTTAGCTTAAAAAACATCAGCCCAAACAAGCGCTGAAATCTTTCCTAGCATTATAAAAACTCCCTATTTAAAAGTGCATTTGAACAATAAACATACCAGTGGCTCACAAAAATATCACTAAAAGATCCAAGACATGCTGAATCTTTTACAAGCGTTCTACATATTAATTTTTTATTTTCCAGCTAGTGGAAACATGCCATATTTGCATTTTTGAGCCTGACTAGTTTTAATTCCGTTTTTTTATTGTACAAGCTAAAGAGGAACATTTACTTTGTTTTCACTGATTAGTTATACAATTATTCCTTTCAGATACTACATGAACCATGAACCATCATATTATAGTCTTTTGCTAATGCACTCTGGTGGAGCTATTTACATGAAAAACACAATACACAAATGTAATGAATTTCTCAGATGAACACATTGGTAATATAAAGTAATCACTTTTTTTATACAACCAAAATTCATTAAACTTTTCTCAATCAGCAAAGTGACTTTTCTAAATAAGCTAGTGAGTGAGTGACAGCCACTCATACAACCCTGCTGGACTGTATGATATTGCTTGGTGCATTATACTAGGAGGACCAAAAAAAAAAAAAAGAGTTCATCTTAATAAATGTCAGGTAATGCTGACTCCCAGAGAACTCGATAAATATCAGGTTCATTTGTTTTTTTAATGTAGCTGCTTTTAAAGAGTGACTGGATTTTATAAGTTCTTACATTGTAAGGTCACAAGGGATCATATAGTCCGACCTCCTTGTCACAGGGTCAACTCACCACTAAGGCCCCCCTCCTCCTGGCCGCTCTGGGGATTAGCTCCACTCCAGTTGCTGCACCCTCCTCTGGTGGTGTGGCCACCTATCTCTGCGGTCACCCTGTCGCCGCTCTTGCCCCAGGAGCTGCAGCTTCCTGTCGGTGACTTGGCCCTCTGGCCAGGTCACTGTGGTCCTCCCCTTCCAGGGTATCAAAGTCTTCTGAGGCAAACTATCCCAGGCAGTCTGTTCTCCACGGTCAGGTCTGCACCACTTCCCCAGTGGCTAGGAGGGGAACTTGGGCCCACCCTCTTCTTTGGGTTCCAGCTCAGGGGCCCTCACTTCAGCTGCCAAGGTCTACCCTATGCCATACCTTGCTGCCTTTCCCCTGAGCCTTTCTGACTCACCTCCTTCTCCAGGATTTTCCAGCCTAAACTCCCTCCTCCAAGGGAGTAAATATAGGCTACCTATCTCTAGAGCCCTAAACACACCTCCCTTCTCCCAGGGAGTGACTGCAGACTGCTTCCCTGCTGCTCCCAGCTGCTCTCAGCTCCTGGGCTTTATACAGGCCCCTCCTATTCCTGTCCCACTATCCCTCCTTTAATCAATCCGTACTCCCTGGCTCTCCTGCCAGGTGCAGCCTGCGGAGTTAATTGGCCCACCTGGCCATCTTAACCCCTTCTAGTCTTGTGTGGGGTGGGCACCCCATCACATTCCTAGAACCTCCCCCAGTAATTACTGCATCAAGCCCATAACTACTGTTTGAGTAGATCGTAAAGAAGCCATCCAGTCTTGATTGAAAGACTTCAAGTGAAGGAGAATTCACCACATCCCTAGAGAGATTGTTCTCATGGCTAATGAATTATCCTCACTGAGGAAGGGGCAGGAGTTCAAAAATCAAAAGACAGACCCAAAAGATGGCTTTTGATTTTTGAACTCCCTCTGCCCATTCCTCAGTGTACGTGGGCATGATGTCAATTAGTGTTGCCCACTCTCTCAAATGTATTGGTTAAGGTAATTTTGGTTCCACTGAAGGAGCTCTCACCCCCATCTGCTCATCCCTTGACAAGCAATTAATTCTGCGCCCCCAGCTCCCACCAGTGCAACTCCCTATTAGTTTACGCTCCCCACCACAGTTCACTCCCCCAGCTCCTCAGTTCTGCCCCCAGCCTCACATCTGCTTCTCATAGACTAAAGCCAGCAGGGCCCATCATGATCATCTAGTCTGACCTCCTGTACCTTGCAGGCCACAGAACCTCACCCACCCATTCCTGTAATAGACCCCTAACCTCTGGCTGAGTTACTGAAGTCCTCAGATCATGATGCAAAGACTTCAAGTTACTGAGAATCCACCATTTACATTAATTTAAACCTGCAAGTGACCCATGCCCCAAGCTTCAGAGGAAGAAGAAAAACCCCTAGGGTCTCTGCCAATCTGACCCAGGACGAAATTCCTTCCCCACCCCAAATAGGGTGGTCAGTTAGACCTTGAGGATGTGGGCAGGACCTGCCAGGCAGACATTGAGGAAAGAATTCTCTGTAGTCACTCAGAGTCCTTCCCATCTAGTGTCTCATCACCAGCCATTGGAGGAGATATGTGCTGCTAGTAGTCGCAGATCAGCTACAAGCCATCATAGGCAGTCCCATCATACCATCTGCAGCTGATGAAGCAGGCCAACCCGTTTGAGTTAGAAATATCGTTTCTGGAGTGGGGACAGTTGCTCCGGGCAATCTGCTCTTGGGGCCAGATCCCCTACTGACTGACTATTGACGTCAGTGGAACTGTGTTGATTCACACTAGCTGAGGATGTGGCCTACTGAGATTAAATGTTTCAAAAGAGAACAAATCCCACATGTTTTAAAATCAGTCTTATTGGATTCAAAAGAATATCTCTATATGTATTAGATTTCTTTCTAAAGGCATGACTGAAACACACAGTCAGCTCACTAGTGAGAGTCTGGATTTGCTAGATAGACTGTTTGAGCTGCAACTTGAGTAGATAGCCATGGAAGATGCAACTTCTCAGGGAAATAAAAATCTGGCTTTTGAAAACACACACACACACACACACTTTATTGACTACAGTAAAATAATTACAGCAATCACCACTTCCATCTAGTTTGCATATATTGATTCACTTCTGCTTAACACAGAATGAAAGCAATGCAGTCCTTGAAATGCCTAGAAAAATACAGGTGCATCTCGTGACGCAGAAAATAAGGCCTGCATCACACCTATGAACTCAGTGGGGTTACACTGATTAACACCAGCTAAGAATCAGGCCTCAGGTTTCTGAAATCTGAGGGCGAGTTCTTGATTGAACCACAGCTATGGAAGTATTTTAGAGGCCTCAGGGTGCATTTACTTGCTGTTACTGTCGAAAGACTTGTATGCTCTTTGCCCAGGCCTTAGAGCCGCCTCCCTCCAGAGTTCTGGGAGCTGACATGACGACAGCAAATCAGCATGTTCTCATGTACCATTACTGCAGTGGTAGCCATAGGCATTGGTGGAGTAAATGTATATTTTGGGCACCACACAGTGGGGATTTCCCCCAAATCCCCTGCCCCCATGTCACCACCCTGGGTTTCCTATGATCTGGTCTCAGATACATGCTGCCACCACCAAGCTTCTCACTTGGAAATGTTACCTCAGAGAACCCCTCCCTCTGCTCCCTTGTTATAAGGATGCTGTCGCCAGGAGCAGGGGTCCCCTGATAAGTATGGTCGGTGTTCTTCAAAGGCCCCTGCAGAAATTCCCATTCACCACAGCTCCACTCCAGACTCAATTAACAAACTTGTAATTTATTATTTACAATTAAAAACCTATGAATGAACTCCAGTACTGATCATCCGGCAGTGCCCACTTTCATATCCCAGTTCAGGCTTCTTTTTCATAAGCTACGGAGTCCGATGTTCTTTCAGTCTGGTCTCACCACCACTCTCGACTGCTCTCAGCCTTCAGCAAGCCTGAACTGAGCTGCCTGGGCTGGCAAGTCTCTACACTTGCACCTCCAATGGTCCTCCTCCCACTGCTGACTTTTGAATGAACATTCGGGGGTGGCTCCCAGCAACCACAAAGTGCACTCACAAAATCCTTCGGTTTCAAACCACTGTCTCTCTTCCAACCATGTATTTTACCTTCCACATACCTTTGACTGAAAATATATACACAACATGTACCCTTGACTTCTCCACACCTTGTCTGCGCACTCTCTCCCTGTTCTTCTGATGCTGCACGGTCACCTCTTTGCCTGTAGCAGTGCTGCTGCTGTGTGTGTGTGTCCTGGGTTTGATCCTTGCCTGTGACCTTAGTATCTGTCTGTACGTGGCCATGGATTGATGGACATGTAATAAACGACAGTGAGCTATTACCACTTGAGTATATAGTACGGAGGAGCAAAATTGTCTTTTGCTTAGGGCACTATGACACCTACGCTAGTTCTGCTTTCCTGGAAATACGGCACCACCGTCCCAAGACATGGTTCTTTTGGCAGTCTAGAGAGGTAACATATTCTCTCTCATGGGCAGAGACGAGAACGATAATAAATACCCTTTTCTATATGCAGTGTTGGTATAGCTGTGTGGATCCCAGGATATTAGAGACAAGATGGGTGAGGTAATATATTTTATTGAACCAACTTCTGTTAGTGAGAGAGACCAGCTTGTGAGCTTACACCTGAAGTAGAGCTTTGTGTAAACTCAAAAAGCGTGTCTCTCTCACCAACAGAAGTTGGTCCAATAAAAGATATTACCTTGCCGACCTTGTCTCTCTAATAAAATACCCAAGCTGCACATCTGTCAATGACTGGTAATCCAAGGTACCCCCTTTCTCTTGAGATTCTTTCTTTCTAGACAATAAATCCATTGCTGGGGCCAATATGGCAATTGTCACACAGATCAATGTTTCCTGAAATCAAAATGATGGGTCAAGTCCTGGCCTCCCAGTAAGTCAATGGGAGTTTTCCATAGGAACAAGATTTGGCCCAAAGTCAGGCACAGTGTGTAGAAAGCAATAACAGCTGGTAGGAGTTTGGAGTCTTGATACGGAGAATACCTTCCCGTGCCTTTTACGCAGATCATATTGTTGTAGCGTGGGCCTGACCTACTTTGCTTTAATAAGCTCATCTGTGTGCAATGAAAAGATAAGCAAAAACACCACTCCCGTTCCAAAAAATCTATGCTATCTATATGTGCCATCCGTTTTATGGGTGCTGATAAGGACCCGATTGTGCAGTTGTCATGCAGGCAAAACTTTCATTGACATTAAGGAGAGTTTTGCCTGCACAAGGGCGGCAGAACTGGGCCCTGTAAGGGGGCTAAAAAGGACAACAGCATCAGACTCTGCAGAGATATTTGGAACTGGAATAATGCTGCATGACAGGATCTGTGTATAAAGCACCTGAAGATGCTTTCTACATCAAGACACAAGTGGCTTCGGGGGGAGATTTTCAAAGGCAGATGCCCTCTTCCTGCTGAAAGTCTACGGGATTTGGGCCCCTAAATCCCATTTGTTCCTTCAACAATCCCTTCTTTCATTTTCAGAGGTGCCATACCCCAACAGTCTTGAAAGAACATCATTTATCTGCTACAGATTTAGGCCCCAGTTCAGCAAAGCACTTAAGCAGGTGCTTAAAACTAAGCACGTCCTTAAGTACTTCACTGAATAGGGATGGAGCTCAGTTCAGCATAGGCTTACGCGCTTTACTTAATCAAAGCCTTAGGCCCAGATCCTCAAAAGTATTTTGGCACCTAACTCCCATTGAGGATCTGGGCCTTAGTCATTTTGTCTAGCTATGACACAACCTAACATAGCAGATAGGAACAATGGGCCAAATCCCACCTGGATGTATTGAGCTGAGACCTGGCCTGATCTGAGTGATTAACACATAAAGGGAGGCCCCATTTCCTGAACCCTCCCCCCCCATTTCCCCCTGCCTTTGAGCCTGATCCACTTAGCACAGCAGGGCTGTACCTGAATGACAAAGGCTGGGGTCAAACCGAGTCCTTGGGAAGCTGAGTGGAAAGAGGGGAATCTCAGCCATATAACTCCACTGAAGTCAAGGGAGTTACACCACAGAAGAACTTGGACCATCATGGTTTGACAGGGATGCGAAGCAAGGCAGAGAACTGTATCTCAACTAGCAGAACTGCAATGCGGGGCTTTTCCATCAAGGAATAAATGCCCACAATACTTAAGGGTCAACAGCACCTTCACTTGCTATTCCTAATGTTAATACGTGGTACTGTGGGACATCTCTAGTTCATGTTCTTTCTAGTTAATAATAGCCTTTGGGCAGGCCTTCCTTTCCTAGGAGGGCAGGCTAATGCAATACTCACTGAGTTGCAGCTGCTGGCTTGGAATCGTCAATAGGTCATAAACCTACCACCACACAGGAAAGACAATGAGATTATATATACTCCTACTACCTCCAATTATAGTAAGAGCAACAATTATAAGGCTGTACTCCTACAGCCACCCTAGGGAGAAAATGAGAGGAAAATGTTCCATTAGCCTAATGAAGAGAGTGTACTAGAGCTACAGTCAAATTTTCTCACTATTAGCCCCTGCAGCGTACCACTAACACACAAGGGAAGCAGGGATCACAGGGTAACAATTAAAGCTCCTGACAATCGGCCCCTATGATGTACATGCCTCTAACCTGATGAGAAAATTAAAAAGAGTCACATTTACATTTTCTCGCCATTCACTTCTGCAACGTACAAGGCGTCATTTGCGGATGAGAGAGCAAGCAAATCAAAGTTTGTCTCTGATCAGGTGTGCACGATGCCTATACAATGCCGTCGGACCTGGGCAGTGTAGCCCTGTGTGTCCAGAGTCATTGTGAAATGTTCTTGCTAGTCCTGGAGTCACTGGAAGGCACACAGAGATGGTTACGTTTTTTGTTATTTAACAGAGATGAAAGAGGTGCTGTTAAATTTTCACCTCACCTAATGAGGGAAAAGGTGGCTAGAAATGATGTGGGTAATTTTCTGGTGTATACTGCCACTGTAATAGCCTTGTAAAAGAAGAAAAGCAAGAGAGAGAAGGAATAGCGGCTTAGGAGATGGAAAAAGTTGGGCCCTTAATGTATGCGATTAACAATGTAGGGACAATTTAGCCATCGCATAGTTGGATATAATACCTATTGAGCTCAAGGAGAGTTGCATCCTTTTGCACTAGGGGTGAATCTGGTCCATATGGTAGCCAAGATTGAAAGCCAGCACTTACCAAGAATTGCCACAACACGGTACCTGACATACCCCAGTTATTACCTGTTCTAAAACTGGGGAAATCCTGCTGTATCTCAGATAGCACGGTGTAGCCAACGTTGGTGGAAACTGACATTTTGATGGTGACTGCTAAGTGACACAGTGGATTAGGTACTTCACTTAAAAACCCTGGGGTGAAATTCAGTCCCAGTGTAAGTGGGCACAGCTCTGTTGGGAGAGATGCCCTGATTTACACTAAAGATAAATTTGAATCTGTTTTCCAGTTGTTGCTTAGATGATGGCTGGATGGTTGCATCGTCAAGCCAGGTTTAAATCGGCTATGGATCTGGTCCATAATCTGTGATGGCTTTATTTCCACCTCCCATAAAATGGGAAGTGGACAAACTACAATGGCAGTAAAATCCGTGCATGTAGCAGGGACTGAAAGCACTTCCCAAGCCGGTGAACTGGAGGCGTGGCTCAACAATTAATCCCCCAAATTAATGTGTTCAGTCTGCAGTGCTCACCACACAAGGTGATCTGCACATGTACCATTCCGTGCAGCCTGTGAAAGACCAGGCAGATAGTTCATTGTGAGTCACACCTGAGCTCTTCATTGGCAGACTACCTCTCTGATTCAAACTTGGTGGTAATTATCTCAGTGGTTGCTTCGCCATTGTGAAATAAACAAAGACCACGGCATGCTAATTTCTTTGTGCAGCCTTTGATAATAATTTGCTCATACCCAGAGTTTTCACAGTCCTCGGTTTCTCCAGTTGGCTGATTTTTCAAAAGTTGTTTGAGTTTCAAAGCCACCTAAGGGATGCAGGTGCACAAATTTAATGGGAGTTGTACACCTAAATCCCACAGTTTATTTTGAAAAATTCAAACCTGGCTTGTACTT
The DNA here is from genome assembly GCA_033296515.1 of Macrochelys suwanniensis. Taxonomy (NCBI): domain Eukaryota; kingdom Metazoa; phylum Chordata; order Testudines; family Chelydridae; genus Macrochelys; species Macrochelys suwanniensis. The sequence continues at coordinate 11,213,804 of CM065781.1, read as the reverse complement.
CATTATTGGACCAACAGCTCGAAAACCTGAACTAGAACCAGACTTTGCTCAATGGATTGATGAAGAGTGAATGCATCCATCCTAGTGCCTGTTATCTTTTGTCCGTGTCTCTGGTTAACAGCTCAGAGCCATATTGCGTTAAAGGAAGCTTTTCATTTGAGCTCTAATATGGCAAAGCCGAGAGCTGCACTGACAGCGTCTGGAGAAATTATAGGCTGTAAAGAAAAAACCCCTCTTCTTGTCTCCGCACACCTGGAGAAATGGTGATCCACTGAGAGGCCAAGGGTGAAAGTTAGAAATAGAGGGAGATGGAGCAGAAGGAAGGAGTGGGTGGTGAAAGCAAATCTGAATCCTCTCCTGGCATCTGCATTAGCTAATGGCAGCGGTGCTAAAAGCTGGTTGCCCTGAGTGATTTATGTGGTGATTTCTGAGCCAGCGAGCGCTACGTGGTAAAGCTGAATTCCACTTTTAACCCAGTTAAGAGATAAGAAATTATTATTATTATAATTACTATGCTGCTACTTTATTGGTTAAATTAACATTCAGTTGTTGGGGTTGCTGTGCAATATACAATATTATTTTACCTACTGTGCCTTCAAAGTCATCTTGTCACAGCAACAGCATGGCAGCATGAAAAAGACCTTTTAACAAATAGGTAAATACATGCCTCCGGTGAATGCAAAGGGCTAATTATGTTCGCTTCTGTACATTTGTGGATGGAAAAAAAAAGAAGCTAAAAATAAGTTGAACTAAAAATATTCGAAAATATCTAACGTTTTTCAAAAAGTTGCTGCGATAAAAAGGTCCAGAAAATGGCATTTATTTCCATGTTATTTTATTTAACCAGTCCCACACCTGGGGCCCACTGAAGTCGATGGGCCAGAGCCCTGCGTCTGGTAACATCCCTTTAGACCACTAGAATGTAAAGGCTACTAGAGAGGCTCTGTAGCTTAGTAGATTGTGAAGTAGCCAGGGACACAGAAAATTGGAGTTCTAGACCTTGGTCGAATCTTTGTGCATCAGTTTTCCCCATCTGTGAAATGGGAATAATGATACTGACCTCCTTTATAAAATACTTCAAGATCTATTATTACAGTAATCTTAAACTTGCCCCAAATGGGCAGCTAAGGATTGATTAGTTAAAATGGACACTACAGTCTCTTCTTAATGAAATCATACTTTTGAAAAAGAAACTCAGGGAACAAGCTTCCTCCACTTGTTTAATGCATCCATTCTTAGCGCATCATAAACCTGGGATTGCATCAAGTTGAATTGCAATATATAACATATCTCAATACCTACATTAGAAACTGATAGATTTTATCAAAACATCGTCTGGATTAGAGAACAAAATAGCTTTGTATGTTGTTGTCATATATGCATGATCGAGAAGCATCATTAAGAATTATAGAACAATTGATCTTGGAATTTAGGCAGGCAAGAAGCTTCAAAATAAATTACAATAAAATCGGAAAATTTGGGAATGAAACTCCTGAAAGGGTCAAAACAAACTGTTGTCAGCTACGTACATTTAAATGGGTAATAGGATCTTTAAAATATTTAGGAATAAACATCATGGAGAACAAAAATCTTTTTAAGGCAAATTACCCTCCACTATGGAATAAAATAATAATAAAAAATAATTGGTGGGAGGGAACAAATAAATTTCTTGGCTAGTTGAGGTAGCCTTAGCAAAGATGGATATTCTCCCAAAGTTATTATTTTTGTTTCAATGCATCCCTATTGGATCCCTGACATTAAAAACATGGCAGGATGCACTATTAAAATTCATATGGAAACGTAAAAGACTGTGACAGGGTAAGCTTCTGCCCCTGCCTTCTGCAGTGTCTATACAGACTCAGAGCCCTTCCGTTGTTAAACACCCTGGTGCAGTTAATTTGCATTTTCTCTTCCCACCACCTTGCTGAGCCATACACCATAATAGTTACAGTTTCTCCTCAGTTCTCGGCCAAGAAAGGAGAGCCAGCCAGCTAACCCTTCCTGTGCTTTCTTATATCTCCTGTGTTAATGGGCCAATTTACTCATTAGTCTTCCCCAGCTCATCCTAATCCATAAATTAGGCCCATCAGGTCCCCCCTGTGGGGAATGAATTGATGTTTAAGTACCCAGGGTGCTGTCTCAGCTGTTGGTTCCCAGTACTCTGTCACACAGGCAAAAGGGTGAGTTCTAAATATCTAGATAAGCCTACAAAGCGGGAGGGACTCGCTTCCCCTAAATTGTTTTTTTTATTATGCATCACACTTAAAGATGGGATCTGTTGGTTTAACAATAGATGATCCAAACACTGGGTAAAACTTGAACAATACAGGAGCCCAAATATAGCTATTGATAGTAATTGTTGGGTTAAAAAGAAATGTAGGTCACCCCAAATAAAAATACACCCATTCATCCAGACCACCTTACCAGCTTTGGATAAATGTTATAAACTCCTGCCACCAAGGCTCTCTCCATTAGCTACTTTCATTAATAATCAGGAGTTTATCCCTAGAAAACATTTAAGTGACTATTCTTTGGGGATAAGAACTGAGATTACTCAATTTGGACAGCTATTCCCAGGTCCTGATTTCAAAACATAACAAGAGATATGTAGTAACGCAAATAATACAAAGATCTCGAAATTTACAGATCAAACATTTTATTGTGAAATCTGGGTACAAGACAGCACTATCTAGACCTTTAACAACACTGGAGGAGTTGACCCAGGACCAAGCTGAAACAAAAGGTTGAATTACTAATATATGTACAATGTTGATTGAAAAAGATGTTGATAAGAAAAGAATTCAGACGAAAAGATGGAAGAGGGATTTAGACAAAGAAACTGATCTGGATGAGTGGGTCTCTCTATGGGAAAGAGGATACACATCTTCAATTTGTGTAGCGCAGAACAAACATTTTTATAAATTACTGTAGCGGTGGCATTTGACTCCAGTTAAGATCCATTGTATTTTAACTACTAGGGAAGTGCTCTGTTGCAGGAGTTGCAGGGAAAAGGGGGACATACTTGCATATATGTTGATTGTGTCCATGAATAAGATGGATTTTGGGAGGGAGGGAATGATGAAAGAGATTCATCTTGTGACAAAATACCAGCTTTCCAGAGATCCCCTGACCTGCTTCCTTATTGCTCCAGAAAAGGATCTGCATTTTAAAGAGAATGACAAATTCATTTCTTTTTTATTGTTAGCCGCAAGACTTTGTATTGCACATGATTAGAAAAATGTGACCCCTCTTCCTACAGAAGTGTGGTATAGTAAAATGTGGACTGTCCTTATAACAGAAAAGCTTTCACACCACGTACGTAGGCAAGAGATGTGCCAAAAAAGGGATGGACATTTAAAAATGTGGTCACTCTTTCTAGTATACCCATTTCAATTAGCAAAGACCAGTCTATTTAATTAACATTCTATTTAATTAATTACATCTTTAGAACAATGACACTCAGACTGAGGCTGGTGAGGTGCAATTGGCTCTTTAATGGGTCTCCTGCGACTCTTTGCAGCACATGATATTAAAACACAGTGCGGTTCAATTATTAACCTATTAACCAATCAGGATGCTTTTACTATGTTATTAACCAATTGTAGTTGATAAGATAATAATACTGGGTCAGTCATTTTGCTGTGAGAAACACAAACACACACACACACAAATTAAATACAGCAGACCCCCGCTAGATTGCGCGTCAACAGAGTGCAAATTCAGAATTAGCACGGGGAGGTGACCATGGATCCCAAAATAAATTATTTACATTGGGATCCACGGTAACGTGCCCCCCCTCCCCGCTATAACGCGGTCCCTGCGTTAATGTGGTACCGTGCATGGCTCCCAAACGCCGCATTCTAGCGAGGGTGCGGTGTATTTGCCATCATACTGTTTAAATAGGACTATAGTCAATGAAACAATGAATTCACACTACAATGGTTCTTTTGGGTAATGCTGATCATTTATTTAGCTCCTGAATCACTGAGGTCTGAGTATCACTGCTTTAGAACATCCTAAATTAACTGTGAATGAGGAGCACAGAATGATTTTGCCAATGGCATGTTTTCCAGGTAATCCATACAGACACTGCCATAACTGAGATGGCTTCTCTCTCTCTCTTTGTGTGTGTGCCTGTATATATATATCTATATATATGAAATGTATGTGTCTACTATTGTTGGTTAAGGGCCCACAAAGTATTCAGTGCTGTACAAGATGCAAAACAAAGACAGTCTTGCTCCCAGAGGGCTTGCCATCTAATAGACACAAACGGAGAAGATGGCGCACTCCAGGAAGGCCAGAGAAAGGAATGGATTTCTCTGATCTATTGTTGCAAAACACACTAGAGACAAGTGGTTCAGCTAATGAAGAACCAACCACCTTGCATCATCTCATAGGATGGACAAGCTCTAACGCATCAAGACACAGGGTTTCAGAAATGTCAGTGAGCCAGATCTTGAGCTAGTGCAAATTATCCTAGCTCCACTTGACGTCAGCAGAAATGTGCTCCTCATCATCATTTGGAGAACTGGCCCGTATGTAATTTTCTTTTGACCAGAGCTGAGGATTCTCATTGCAAGATCATGGAGAGAATGGGGCAGGAGGACTAGATATTGTTACTGTAGAGCCATAAGTACTAATGCAGGATTCAGAACCTTTATTAACAACCTAATTAATAATCTTTAGAATTAGTATTAATGGCCATTGGTTTGGGTGCTGAATATGATGCTTTTTGTCTAGTTTTGAATAGGTTTTTTAATTCTACAAGCTAACAGTAGTGTTATTGCAATGTAAAATAGCAGCTGAGAAGTAAATTTGGTGGAAGGACATATAGATAATATGCTAGCTTTCTTCTGCCACACAATTCAACCCTCTACTGCTCTTTTACAGTAGACGGGTTCAGTGTAAATTGCAGTGTAACATGCAATTATTCTTTCTACAGGCTAACTATGGATGTTTTCCCACGCATATTTGATCACTATATTCAATTACACATCCACTTAAACAATACACACTCGTTTGCATTTCTGTGAGGCTTTGATTTTTCTCTTTGAACAGATTGTTTGCTATGCGTGCTGAAGATCAGCAGCACAATTGCAGGAAGCAAGTGTGAAGTCTTATGTGTAAAATGATCTTATTTTCAAAATAACTTGATTTATTGTCTGGAAAAATCTCCTTCCCTCCCAATACACGCTCCTGAAAAGAATAATTTCTGGGGCAAGCTCTCTCTAAAGTGTAATCTTCAGACTTTAGTTTGCTTTCACTTGGTTAGCTGTGGGAAATATGAGCAAAATTGGAATGCTTTTTTGGGTTTTGTTTTTTTCCCCAAAATAAAGTGCTCATTTCTGTTAGCAGTTCTGCACAACAAGGCAGCCCCTTCAGTGAATTTGAAGACGCAACTAATAAATTTCCAACACTTCAATAAATAGAATTTAAATGTTAGTCATTATAATGCCTCTATTGTTAATGCCAAACCTGGATTTTTCAACCTCTGACTCCCAGCAATGACTAGCTGAGTAGCAACAACATAGTGCTGAAAGAATTTTTCAACAGCAATTTGCTTGTTCCAATTTGCTTTTCAAGGTTTGTGATCAGGATTGCTATAGAGCCGGTAAAAGGATCTAGTTCTATTAATTTGGCCCAGTCCTTTCTCTTGTTCTAGTCATATTTAGTTTCTTTGGCAGTTCCACTGAGTAAGTTAATTGAATCAGAAGTGCCACCAGTAGCCTGTGTGCAGTTCTACGGTTTCATATATAAAACCTGCTCCTCTCTGCCACAGAAATAGATATGCTGCACCTGGTGAGAAGGTGAAGAAATGTGGAAATGACTGTTTTAGAGACATTTCTGCACTATATCTTAAGTTGCTTGTTCCTCCCTTCCTCGTCAAATAGATCAGACAATAAAACAGTGTTTTACGTTTTGCACGCTATGTAATATCAATTATACAAGAGCACTATTCATTGGACAAAACATAATAATCAAAATAATCAATGAAATAATCAATAATGAAAAAGGGAAATGTAATAGACTACATTTTTAGTAGAATTGCACTTTAAATGATGAAGTGATTCTGTAAAAATGGCAAGATGTCATTGCATGTTGATTCTCTCACTTTGATTCTAGGTTAAATTTGCCCAGTTTACTAATGCAAAGATACTTTTTTTCCAATTGCCAACTCTGCAAGCTCATCTTGGAGTCCTTCCTGCTTCCACAGAACTACAAGGAATTATATTAAACCAGCCAAATTTGGCCCTTGCCTACATCATAAATAGGCTGGGAAGGATTAGATTTTTGTTGGTAAATGTCGGCAAACGTCAATTTCACCATGCACACACAAATCGATGAAACAATTCTGTCAATAATAATCAACATGTACAGCTAGGCAAAGAAATAGAAAAATGTTGCTTGAGAACTTCTCAGAGGTTGATTTAAGGATATTTACTTTGTATATTTTAACATGTGATGTTGACAATTTGTGGTTTAACGGTTATCAAGCTTTAACTTTTTGAATCTCAGCATCTACAGTCATTAAATCATTTCTATCTGACCCTGCCTACTGTCTGATTCCCCCATAATTTCCCACACTGGTGTAAATTTAAATCAATAAAATTGTTTAAAAAACACCTTTTAAAATCCATAATTTCGCAGAACTGTGAAAATTCAAATAGATAAATGTAGAAAACAATGCTTTAAAATATCCATTGATATTATCCATTGAAAATATATAAAACAAATTCTGCTGAGCCTAATCATAGAAATGTGGGGCTGGAAGGGACCTCCAGAGATCATCGAGTCTGGCCCCTGCGCTGAGGCAGGACCAAATAAACCTAGACCATCCTGGACAGGTGTTTGCCCAACTGTTCTTCAAAACCTCCAGTGATGAGGATTCCACAACTGACCTCGGAAGCCCATTCCAGAGCTTAACTACCCGTATAGCTAGAAAGTTTTCCCTAATATCCAACCTAAATCTCCCCTGCTGCGGATTAAGCCCATTACTTATTGCCCTACATTTAGAGCCCCATCATCTTTAAATTAAATATCTAAACCTCTCTTGCTCTCAGCAAGTTGCAACAGGTGTAAACAAGGGGATAATTTGGCCCTACAGTACTTAATTAACAATTCTACACAGGATTTGCAGAAGCACCTAAACTATTTAGGAGCCCAAATCCCATTGAAAATCAAATGAATTTATGCTCCAAAGTAATTTAGGGCCAGATTTATAAAGTTATTTAGGTGCCTCAAGATGCGGATAGGTGCCTAGTGGGATTTCAAAAACACCAAGCTGTCTAATTTCCATTGATTTCAGCAAATCCCATTCACCTAGGCCTAATTAGTCCCATAATTACCCCCGCCTTAACTGTCCCCAAGTCCTTAAGGCCTCAGCACCCTTTGGCTGAGGAGGGCACTGGATTGGGAAAAACTCCGACAAGAATTCCTCACATTTGTTTAATTGTGTGCGTCAGCCATTGTGGTGCCTGGCAGGTGTAATGCTAAGTGCATGCATGAGCGTCTGCAGGATCAGAACCTTGGTGATGTGAGGCATTTCTGCAGCCTCCGCTATCTCTAAAAATAAGCAAGCTGTGCCTGGAATACTGCAGCCAAGCACCTTTCAACTGGAAGAGCAATAAATACATGAATAAACGAAGAAAGGACGGAAAACTGAACAGCTGAACCTGGCCTGACAGAATACTTTGGCCCATTTTAGTTATCAGAGAGTAGGGTGACCAGATGTTCCGATTTTATAGGGACAGTCCCGATTTTTGGGTCTTTTTCTTATATAGGCTCCTATTACTCCCCACCCCCGTCCCGATTTTTCACACTTGCTATCTGGTCACCCTATCAGAGAGACATCATAAACTTACAACGAAAACAAAATGTTCTGTGCTTGTATGGTGTCCAGCACACTAGTATCCTGATCCATGACTGAGGCGCTTAGGAACAACAGCAACACATCATTAATAAATATTCCATCATTCTCATCACTTCTGCAGTGGACTTTTTTTTTTAAATGAGTAGTTTTTTTCACCACCGCCAGGGGTCACAAAAGGCCTTTGTAGAGTATAATTTTCCATGAAAGCCCTTCTCCTAACTAAAATTCCTGAAGACACTAAAGTTTTCCACTTTTCTAAGTAATTCCTACCTCTTTTACAAATAATATGTTGACCCGTCATATCCTACAAAGTTAAAACAGTGGCCTATGCGAAGGATGATGCTTTATGATCTATATAATCTAGAGGTGTTACTAACTGATCAACAAAGAGAACACAGTGTCACACTAATTTTTGTTAAGATATATTCTAATTTCATGAACTGTTTATTTCTTAAGAAATTAAAGAATGTTTTAACAACATTAATTGGGATAAAAACTTTTAACTTAATAAGGATGGAGTATCATCCTTAGCCTCGTACTTCCTGGAAGTTTATTATTATTTGTTTGAATTTATTTCCGTTGGTAGGGAACTGACATGCAAATACCTTAAACACAATACAGCTGTTCAGTTACAGATTTTTTGCTTCTTGATTACACAGTACAAACTAATGAAGCCACTGCACCTTGCTTCCTGCTCATCTTGGAGTGGTACAGTCCAAACATTTTGTATTATTCATATAGATTAAATGAATTTTCCTAAATTGTTTGATTTAGTAATTAATTATCTTAATTTGGTAACTAATTATCTAACATCAGCTAGACTGTAGAAAGATCTGTGTGGGTTTCATGGTTTGGTTTTTTGTTTTTGTTTCTTGAAGTATGTCACAATTATTATGTCACGTTGAGTTCCCGTTTTAGACCTGAGGAAGAGCTCTGTGTAGCTGGAAAGCTTATCTCTTTCACCAACAGAAGTTGGTCCAGTAAAATATATCAACTCACTCATGTTGTCTCACAATTATTGTGCAGGTTAAATTCTTGTTGGATTATTTTCTAGGTTTAATTTCTCTTCGCTCCCAAGAATGTTATGAAATTGATATGATCATTGGAGTAAATACATCAAATACTTTGATACATACATCCGTTTTTAACTGAATAGGGAATACATGTAACATTTTATTTACCAGAGACCCTAACAGCACCCTCAGCAGCCTTTACAAATTCTCATGTAACTCCAGATTTTGGCATTTCTTAAAAAGGGATTTCTTTTTTAAACCCACTACACTGTAATGGCTCTTAAGAAGCTGTTACTGTCTAGAGTGTAAATCCTTCTTAGTGTGTGTATTATTGACCTGATAGACTGTGATGGAGCCTTCCAGGAACCATTGTGTTGATTCAGCTGTGAGACATGTGCAATAAGTCTGCTTTCTGAAATCCGTATGAAATTTTCACTGAAATGAGGAGGGGGACTGAATCAGAATGGAATATCCAAGTCAAGTTTATTCCCCGGTGCCCTGAAACACTCACGCTATAGATCAGCGGTTTACAAATTCCGGCTTTCTCAAGTAATAGAATACTAGCAAAAAAATGCATTTTAAGAACTTTTTTAAGTTCAGCCATGAATTTAAAAGTAGTCACACATAGCTTCTAATGCCCTGATTCTACAAAGACTTAAGCACATCGGCCCAGGCTCTCAAAGGTATTCAGGCTCCTAACTTCCATAGAAATCAACCTTTGATGATCTGGGCCCGGGTTTACTTAACTTATTGACCTCAATGGGAACGGCTCACAAGGCATAAAGTTAAGCACGTGCAGGATCAGAGCCTAAATCAGGAATAAAATAAATGTTCTCTTGGGCTAACATATATGATTCACATTCATTTATGTGCAAATAGTAACGCCTTAAAATGAGAGCATGTAGAGTGAAAATGCTGGCAGCCACCTTACCTGAAATGGCATAAACAATATTGCCTTCCTTTTCTTATTTCACTAAAAATAAATACAGCATGAGGCCCCTGGCCTGCAACGAGAACCCACAGTGGCAGACCCAGCTACAGAATCAAGGCCTTATTCTTATACTACCATCCATATCTCATAGTTTGCAGATTACATTAGTACCAAGTTATTTAATAAGTCAGAAGGGAAGACAGAGACAGAGATGTTAGAGACTGCGTGAGCAAGGGAGGGAAATATAGATTCAGATGAGAGACCACCAACAACTCTAGGTTTGAAATACGTGATTCTAATGAACATTTTTTTTCTAATCGGTCACAATATGTGTTCCTTTAAAAATATTTTATGGCATAAAATATGCATGTATTGAATCTAACAATAGCCATGTAGATACAGCAGGGATTTTCCAGCCCAAGACAAGAGGTCAACACCACACCAGACTTCTAAGGGGGAAAAGCTTAATAGATTAAGATAGAGAATTGTGTGTTGCAATATCTTTTTCAAAACTGTGGATCCTTCACACACGCCACACGCTGCTTGGTAATCAAATGGAAACTGGAGGACCGGCTTTGCAGAACAGAAGCAACTTCTCTCACTATAAAACAAGGCCCTTCCCTTGAGATACGTAATGCAGAATAGCGCATGTAGCAAAAAAATACAGCTAGCTCCATCTTGTTTTGGAGAAGAAAAGGCCTAGATTTCCTAAAATCATTATTGTCCAATGCAAGAGGAGCTGTTTGTGCTATTATGTAAGAAACAAACTTTATTTGGTATTCCGTTGACTTTCTAACTTAGAAGAGAGGACTTCACATCTTCAAATGCAGAAAAGAGATTGCATTCTTGGCCCTTGCTTGAAAAGGTTATGGAGAATAAACGCACACCCTGGTAGCGTTCTAGTGATCTCCCTAATCTCAGTTGCACTTTGTCAGAACGAGGTAACTGGTAGTTAAGTGAAATACCCTAGATCAAAGGGGGATTAATCACCAACTGAATCCTTGCTGAATAAACCTGTCATTCAAGAAAATTATTTCCACTGAACTTAGCAGAGGATTGAAGGTATTTGCATAACAGGGACCAACGTACTTCAGCCAGGTTAAAAGGTTCAGAATTCATCCAGTGTTTAGCTTTTTGCCTCCTTTTCCTTTCAGCAGCCCTGTACAATGGCTTCTAATCTGATAATACAGCTAACTATCTAAATGATGTCAGAACAGGAAAGTATTGCAAAGTTTGGATGAGGGATGGATCAATTTCACTTTCAGTAACTCCTAAATCTGATTTGTTGGAATTTAAGATGTAATCCTTAAAAAAAGTCCCTTAAACCTGAGGGCTGTTTATTAACATCCTTTTTTTTTTTATTTGACCTTTGTCTTAGAAACTACTATTCTGTACCTGCCACCCTCTGGGGGTCCTTTCTGATAATTTCATGTGCGTTTACTTTTAAATGACTTATTTTGGAGGATAGCTATAAAACCAGTTGGGTTATATATACAATTTTAGATTTTTAAAGATACTGTGGCTGAGTTAATGAATTAATACACATAGAAGCAGGATGGTTAGGGTTAAATAAATGAAAACAACAAGCTTCCATCATTTTCCAGAAACTATTTTCATAAGAGTTTCAGACACCTACAGTCTTTCAATGTGTAATCACACAAAGATTTTTAAAGCCAGTAAATTTTTTTTTTTTTTTTTTTTGCAGGGAACCCAACTGTGGTGGAACAGAAGAAAGATGAGGAGACTAAACTGGTTTTAGACTGCTGTGGCATTCTTAGTCTGCGCTTTGAAAACTTTGGAAAAAATATGAAAAATGTGCAATTTTTGTGACTGCTTTTATCATCAGTCTCAAGACAAACCTCTCCCTGTGCTCATTTTCAGGTGCTTTCCACCTCTCTCACCTTTTGGATACACGGCAGGAAGTTTGGATACATGGCAGACATCAGATTTCATAATCAGATTTTGACACTAACTGGAATTTAGCCACTTTTGCGTTGAGAATACGTTTGACACCATTCAGTCTTTCAATAGAAGCAGTTCATATTCATTGCAAACTCAAAGCATCTTTCAAGTTAAAAAAATGGCAAAGAATGGTTATCAAAGAAAAGGAATAAAATCCATATTGAGATAATTTTTTAGAAAATGATTGAAGTTTTAACCCAAGAAAGCACTCTTAGAGTTTCTTATAGCTTAGAATAAGAACATGTCAATCACGATTAAGCTTCTGGAATCGGAATCCCTTTGAAATGCAGCTGTTTCTTCTTTAATTGTGGCAGCGGACTCAAAAGAAAAGAAAGGTCCAGCCTTAAAGATGAGTAAGGAATACAAAATAGCTCAGGATTAGTTGTGGAGTTCAAAGGTCACTAATTACACTAAGGAGTTCCCAGACACAGGGAAAACATTAAACAGGTCACCTACCAAATGGGAAACAGACTTTGTCTTCAAAAAAATTATCCCGAAGAGATAGGTTTCTAGACAAAATCAAAAAGCATCACAGTGAGACCAGCTGACCTCAATGGGATGAGAACTGGAATTGGTTTTAGTTCTCTACTGTTATGGAGGGCTGCAAATACCATGAATATTAACAAAAATTGTCTAGATTTCACCCAGCTTTCTAGAATGCTCTATTAAGGCAGGGGGAAAGGCCTTAGCATGAAAGAGATGATTTTTACATACTGCCTGTGATCTGCGTCAGTGAAATACAAACCACCTCTAAGATCAATAGCTGACCTCGGCACTTGGCTCATTTCATTTTACTGAAATGCCTATAAAATTGTTCAGCTGGTAGAGAAACTTTAACCTAGCCTGTCAGATGACTCTGCTGATAGCGTCATCACACAAGAGATGCTAGTTCAGGAATGACCTCAGGGGGAGTCCTTCTCCAGCCAACAGGGGCTAGAATCGGCTTGAAGGTCTCTTCCCAAGAGAAAAGTCCAAGGCACGCTGTTTGTTAGCACTCCCTAGCAGTTGATCAAGAGGAGGAATAAACATCAACTGGGGACAAAGACAGCTGTTCTGCGCCCAGGTGTGCGCAGCAAGAATTAGGAAGGGAAACGTGGTGACTAAGAATGACGGTGGGTGGAGGCAACAGAGAGATTTTAATGACCAAGGCCCAGATTCAGCAAGGTACTTATACACATACCTAACTTTAAGCATTGACTTTAGCTGGACACGAGGAATTCCACTGATTTCAACTGAAATCCATGAGACTATTCACATGCTTAAAGTCAGGCACATGCTTAAGTACCTTGCTGAATCAGGGCCCAATGGTCCCTTGTTGTCAAAAACTGCTCATTGTCATTGCAAAGATCTACCATGACAAGCTATGCCTCATTCCACATGGAAGGCCATCCCTTCCCTGGAAAACCTTAGAGCGGTGGTCTCAAACACACGGCCCGCGGGCCGCATGCGGCCTGCGGAGTTATTTCCTGCGCCCGCCATAGGTGCCGACTCCACTGGCAGCCAAGCTCCAAACATCACTGAGTGTTTATATTTTATTAAAACCCATCTTTGCATTAGTTTTCAAAAAGTGAATACATTGACTTTTAATACAATGCTATATTACTCTTCGGTTTTTTTCATTTTTGACTATACATTGTATGAAAAGGTTTCAGTGGTGCGGCCCTCATACCAATTTACTAGTTCTCATGTGGCCCTCGTGGTAATTTGAGTTTGAGATCCCTGGACTAGAGCAGTTTAAGGGGGTGAGGGCAGGAGGAAATCTCTCTCGCTCCTTAGTTTATTGATTAATAAAGTCATGTACATGAGAACAGGATCTATTTCTTCAGTTCCCACTTTCCCACCTGGAGTCACGGTCCTGTTCCTGATATTGCAATCAGTGGATCTTAGAGCAGAAACAGATTTGTGGTTTCATGGAAAGAAGGGAAGAGAATTGCAGAAAATCTGCTAGGTACATCCCTCGGTGGTCTACAAGGAGCCCATACTCGCTCTTGAAGTTAACTGAAGTTTTGCCATTGACTTCTATGGAGCAAGATTGGGCCCCGATTGTGCCATTCTACCTTCCCTGCACACTGTGTGAATAACAGAGCATTGTGTGACAAATTAAGAGCTGGTGCCAGGGGAGCTAACCCATAAACCAGCTATGGAGCTGCAATGCAGCCCCTCTGTGGCAGTTATCGACTGTAAGCAAATGCTGCATCTCTTCCGCTGAGGTTTAGAGTTACTGCTGTGCCGGGTTACCCCCAGGGTGCCACTTGGAACTGGGGTACCACTGAGCCCACCTGACCCACCAGCCTGGGCTCCCTTTACACTACTGCTGAGGCAAGACAGCCACACCCTTCCCCAGGCTTCAGACTACACTTTACCAGCATACATACAGGTAGGGACACACCCAGCTGCAGCTACACACGCACATACTGAGATCAGCTCTGCGTGGGAAAGCTCAGCTAAGGAACTGCCCAGTTACTCAAGTGCACCCCGCCCCCCCTCGGAGTGTAATCCCAACATTAGACTGTCTTGCGCTGCACAGAGAATTGTACAGCGTGAGCTCATGAGAGGCGCCCCCTCCCTCAATGTGGAGAGGAATAGATACAGCTTTCTGCCCCTCAGTTATGATCTCCACACACTGTTTTAGACAAAACAAAAACAAGTTTATTAACTACAAAAGATAGATTTTAAGCGACGATAAGGGATAGCAAACAAATCAAAGCAGATTACCTAGCAAATAAAAGAAAACACAATCTAAAATTAATATACTAAAGAAATTGGACATAAGTAGCAAATTCTCACCCTAAATGTTGTTTTTAGGCAGTTTGCAGAGATTCTTGAGGGCGAGCTACACTTGCTTGAAGCTTAAAACTCCAGGTACTCCTTTCACAGGCTAGAAAACTCTCTAGCCTGGGTTCAGCCCTTCTCCTGCAGTTCAGTCTTTTTTTCCTTAGGTGTTTACAGCAGTAATCTTGGACGGGGAGTCAGTGAAGAACGACTCACGACGATGTCGCTCCCATGCCTTAAATAGCTTTAGCATAGGGCGGGAACACTTTGTCTCCCAGTTTGATTCCCATGCCTGGCCAGTGGAAAAACACTAATATTATGGAGGAGTCGAGTACCAGGTGACTTGGTCACATGCCTCTGTAGGGCCATAGCAACCATGAGACATAGGCTGTTTATAACATCCTCAGGAAGGAGATGAGCATCTTCAAAGTCCTATTGTTTTCCCTAATGGCCCTTCCCAGCCAGCCATCTAGACTGATTGCATTCTGTCTAGTGGGCGTTCCCCAGGTGTAAACACATTTGTAATAGATGCATAGACAATATTCCTAACTTCAGATACCAACATGATACATGCATACAAGTAGGATAATCAATCATAACCTTTCCAATGACATCTCATCTTGCACAAAAGACATAATTATGCCATACTCATCATAATTCTGTTACAATGAAGAATATGGGGCATAATGCCACAACTGCATCTTCACAAGCAGGGATGCACTAGCCTCTTCCAAATGGCTGATTTAGGGAACACAGCACTGCAGTCATTTCTTTCGCTGCGCAGCGCCGTCATGGTGCTTTAGGGCACAGGGAGTCTCGTATGGGCCTTCTGCCCCTTGCTGAATTTCATCCCAAAGGATTACAACAGTAGTGCATGGGGAGACTACAGACTATACAGTAAGTCAAAATGCATAGATTCCAAGCCCAGAAGGGCTCACTGTGATCATCTAGGCTGACCTCCTGTATAACACAGGTCATACAAATGCCCTGACTTGAACTAGAGCATGCCTTTTAGAAGAACATCCAGTCTTGATTTTAAAAATTTCCAGTGATAGAGAATCCACCACAATCCTCGGTAAGTTGTTCCAATAGTAAATTTACCTGTTAAAATTTTGCACCTTATTTCTAGTCTGAATTTGCCTAGCTTTACCTTTCACCCATTGGATTTTGTTGAAGCTTTGAGATTGAAGAGCCTGATTATCAAATTTCTGTTGCCCGTGTATGTACTTATAAACTGTGATCGTCACCACTTAACCTAACCTTTACTTTTAACAGTGTGAGCCCCTTAATTTTCTCACTAAAAGGCATGTTTTCCAATCCTTTAACCATTCTTCTAGATCTTCTGCAAGATCGTCTCCAATTTTTCAACATCTTTCTTGAACCATGGACACTAGAACTGGACACAGTATTTCAGTAGTGGTCGTACCAGAGGCAAATACAGAGGTAAAATAACTTTACTACTCAACATTTCCGTTTATATACTGGAGGATCATATTTGCCCTTTTGGCTAGTGTCACACTGGGAGCTCATGTTCAGCTGATTATCCGCTATGACCCCCAAATCCTTTTCCGAGTCACTGCTTCCCAGGATAGAGTCCTCCATCATGTAAGTATGGCCTATATTCTTTGTTCCTAGATGTATGACTTTACATTTGGCCACATTAAAACACAGTTTGCTTGTGCCCTGCTTACTAAGCGATCCAGAGCGTTCTGTATCAGTGACTTGTCCTCTTCATTATTTACCACTTGTGCAAATTAGGTGTTATCTGCAAACTGTCCCAGTGATGATTTTATGTTTTCTGCCAGGTCATTGATAAAAACGTTAAACATGGGTTCAAGAACTGATCACAGCAGGACATCGCTAGGAACACACCCAATCGATGTCTCGATGGAACTATAAATGGGGACTGATCAGTTAGCCAGTTTTTAGTTCATTTAATGTGTGCCATTTTGACCTTCTATCGTTCTACTTTCTTAATCAAAATGATGTGCAGTACAAAGTTTATTACAGAAACACTATTACCGTTATTAAACAAGCTTATGTAATCAAAACAGATTAAGTTAAATCCATTATTTTGCCCCAGATTGATGTCAGGCTGATACAACATGGGTAATTATTGGCCTCTCATTTGCTTTTTTTAAATATTGGCATAACATTAGCTTTCTTCCTCTCCTTTGGAACTTTCCCTGTGTTCTAAGACTTATTGAAAATAAACATTAATGGTCCAGAAAACTCCTTGGCCAGCTCTTTTAAACTCTTGGATGTAAAGTATCTGGACGTGTGGATTTAAAAATGTCTAGCTTTAGCAGCTGTATCTGAGAGGTGCAAATATGGAATTACAAGAGTCAAGGCCCTTCCTCTAAGAAAGAGCACTCTGTATAAAAAAAGATTCTTAAAACTGCCCTTTGGTAGAGAAAATATTGAGTAATTATTTGAAGCAATTATTAAATAGATGACCTTATCTTGAAAAAGAGGGTTGGTGCATTATTTAGCAACTAAAAGGACATCAACTTGCTGTCTAGTTAACATCAGAACAAGTTAGAAGTAGTTGCAGGAACACCTACCCTTGAGTCCCCCTAAAAATGTTGCGGGTTTGCAATCACATTTTCCTGATACAAAAAAAGTTTCTCTCGCCCTTATTGTGTATGAAAGACCCACACAAATGGGGAAAACAGATAGGGCAACAGCGAACCCGGGCTAGACACAACATACCATCAAATACACAAAGTAAACAAATTAAGAAAACAGAATTTTTTCTCTAACCTCTCCTGCACAGTAATCTCAGCTGTGGGCAAGACATTTTCAGATAGCATTTCCATTAGGTATCATGGGGGACTGTGGTGGTTATAAGTAGCAGTAAAAAACCAACACCATGTTTCCCATTGTTCATGTTGCAGCTATCTCAGTCACCATACCAAAGAAGGGTCTTGTGGCTATTAAACAAAGCTGTTTAGCTCAGACATGCTTGGTCTACCTCCGTTTGTCTTTTAGGCTGTCTAATTCATAGCTGCTTTCCAACATATGGGCCAAATCAAGCTCTCAAAACATCCCATTGAAGGCCAATGAGCCACATTTTGTCAGAAGGGGACTGAGAACTAGTAGCATTATTTCCCCATCTTCTGATTATGCCATGGGATGTCCATGGTTCCAGGTGAGGTGAGAGAGGCTGGTCATGGTCTGAGGAGAGACACCACCTGCACTATCATCCCCCTCCAAACCTTCACTGACATCCCCCTGTAAATTAATCCTGCCAATCACTTTCCCTTCTTGCATTCTGAAGTCCTCCTCGCTTAGGGAGATTTGGAAGCATGGACAGGAGGCACACCAAAAGGAGCATAGCTTGTGAAGCTGCCCTGCTATCATGGACAAGGGAGCGTCTCCTATCACACAATGAATTCCTCAGCCCTGTTGATGCTCCAAGATACTCAGGATTGTCCTGGACATTCTTGGACATCTGTGAATAGGGCGACCAGTCGTCCCAATTTTATCAGGACTGTCCCGATTTTGAGTGATTTGTTCCATGTCCTGACCAAAGTACGGTCGGGATGCCATTTGTCCCGATATTTTGTTTTTAGGGATTTTTTTTTTCCTTTCCCTTAAACTCACTTCGGCGGCGGGTACTTTGTTCTTCGGTGGCAAGACGCATTACCCGCCGCAGTCAACCGTCAGCGAATGAAGGACCTCCTGCCGAAGACAGGAACGTGCCTGGTCAGTGTCCCGATTTTTTTCCCCTTTGATCTGGTCACCCTATATGTGAATTACAAAGGTGATGCCTGCTATGAAGGGTGAACAAATCCTCTTTCCCTCTACTGGGATGGTGCAAAGCAATCCCCAGAAGTTGAAATTCAGATTCATGGCCCTTCTGTAGCTTTCTTACATATAGGGCATGGTCTGCCCCCACCTCTCTAACTTTTTTAAAAAAAGATTCACTAACCTAATCTGAGCACGGTGTTGGTCTGTGTGTACGAGAGGGTCTTTGGGCGGTGGAGGTGGGAGTCAAAACTCTAGGGAATTTATGAATGCACTCTGTCCAGTAGTAAAAATGAATACAGCATCTTTGTAAAACGGGTCATTTTAATTCCACCATACTGTAGCTGTCCTTTAGAAGTTTGCATAGCAGTTTTAGCTGAGCTGCATGGTTCACATGAATTAATCTACTCTTTAGAACGTTTAACCAACCAATTAGATTATTATCTCAATCTAAGCATATTTAAATTATAGTTTAAAACTTTCCTCCTTATATAATCACTAATCTTATTTATCACAAAGCGTACAGTTAAACAAGAGGTACTGTAGCAGCAGCCACGGTGCTCAGTTATTAGAGGCAGCATTCTTCTCTTCTTTTGTGTTGCTCTCCAGGTTCCCACAGTTTTTTCCACCAGTCTTTCACAATTTGCTCATTTCCTGATATCTCTCTTAAAGTCCATTTCCTGTGTTCCTGCAGATACCAATTTTCTTCTCAAAATTAGAGGTTTGCCTCTGTAAACTCACACTCCCTTTCTTTGGAGCCCAGTTTTCTAACGAAAGTGGGTTAGTGATACTTTTCAGCACATTAACGAACTTGGATACTTTTGTTTGCTATTTTTTGTTAATATTCTGTGACTTTTTTTACCCTGTATTTGCATCTCTGTATACCTTTGCTACTGTCTCCTATAACAACGCTATCTAAAGGTAGATTTCCAGATTATTGCTATCAATGTAATTATGTGGTTATTGTTCACAACTTTAAAAGCACAATACAATTCATTTGCCATTACTAAAATATAAATGAGCTAAAGTGTTCACATATACTTCATACAGAACCACACATAAAAGTCATCTTGTCAAACATTGAGAAGAGCAGCTGTATGAAGACAAAGATAACAAGGATTCTTTGCTATTGGACTGTCCTATTAACTAGGGTGACCAGATGTCCCGATTTTATAGGGACAGTCCCGATTTTTGGGTCTTTTTCTTATATAGGCTCCTATTACCCCCCACCCCCTGTCCCGATTTTTCACACTTGTTGTCTGGTCACCCTACTATTAACTCAGGGTCCAATCTAACCCTGACTTACTTCATTATAGGAGTAAGATCAGGCACTTTATGTGGGCCTGTAAGTTTGTGTGTGTTGATGGACTGCTGGTGCCTGCACAGAATCACACTGAAGTCAGTGGCATTCTGCATATGAATAGGGCTCGTCCATACCAGCTTGCAACATTGGATCTTTATTTTGTAAAAGTTAATAATAGTGGCAAGATGTGTGTGGGGTAGAGATGGAGGGGTGGAATCAGATTTTAAAGTGTATTCTTTCAAATAGTATCTAGGACTAAAAGCAAACAAGATAAATTATAATTTTAATTGAAATAAATTGATATGTTTCCCCCCCAAACAGGAACTTAAATACCAATATATTCATTAAAAATACTGCCCTTTTTTTTTTTCTTTACAATATATTAACATCACTTTTGATAGCTGTCTTTTGTTCAAATACAAAAATTCTTCACAGGGAAATTAGAAAAATAATGTTCTGTACACTACAGGTGCTGGGGCTTTGGAATTCCAGATGTAATAATCTGAGGAAATCAATTCCCGGGCTAAAAAAGATAGATAAAATAAACATTAAATGGTGTCTTGCATTAAGATATTACTTTATTAAATTTAAGAAAATATTGATCCATTCTTACTAATTGACAGAAAGTGCAATGGTCTCTTTAAATTGTAATACCCAAATTATTATCTGAAAATTGTTTCTGAAGAGGAGATATTTTAAGTCTCAGCTTCAATTACCTCTACCAATACATTGGTCACAAGCTTATAATTTAAACAGAAGTTAACTCAAAAGCAGGCGTTATGGTTTGGATTTTGTTTAGTGAATATAAACTGCGTATTCAATATAAATATATATGGTATGACAATTAACTGCTGTGATGAATTGTTTGGCACCACTAGAGTTCTCATGAGGAATTTCTGGGCTTCTGCTGAGGTACTTGGAAGAAGTTACAAAATAAAGAAGCAGCAAATAAAGCAGTGACTTTATTAGCCACCGGTGCCTGCTCACATTTAATGAGTGTCTAATATTTGCCCAACAGTGGTACTTTTTTGGTGAAGACTCAAGAATCTTAAGTGTTCAAACACATCAGAGAAAGAATGGCCTACTGTTAATTGGGGATGACAGCACTTTCCTACATCACAGGCGTGCAGTGAGGATAAATATATTAAAGAATATTAAAAATTGTGCATTTACTCGTGTACTCAAAGGAAAAATTGACAAGACCACACGTAAAAATATTTTCAATTCAGCAGTGCTGCCAGCCATGCTGTATGGCAGTGAAACGTGGGCACTGACGAAGAGAGAAGAGCAACAGCTGTTGGTAGCTGAAAGGGCAATGGAACGAGCTGTTGGGAATCTCCCTTCTGGATCGTATACCAAATGAAATCACCAGAGAACGCAGCGGTGTGAAAGATATTGTCATGGAAAGCAGACATAACAAGATGCGATGGGTGGGCCACACAGCACGGCTCACGGATAACAGGTGGACTGCAATCATTGCTGAGTGGTACCCGCGAGAACAGAAAAGACCCCCCGGTCGGCCTCCAAGAAGATGGGAAGATGACATCGTTAAACGTTTCGGACGAACGTGGAGAAGAAAGGCAAGAGTGCGAGAAGAATGGCAGACGTGTTGTGATCGGCGCAGTCTTAACGACAGCTGAAGTCCGATCGATCCAGGTGATCAAAAATTGTGAGGCAGTCAGATACTTTGGTAATGGGAGCCATAAAAATATTTAAAATACAGAGATTATCCACTTATATTGTTCCTCTTCTATAACCCTTTTTTATCAGGTACATGTTATAGGAGAGTCTTAAAACAGACATAATTTAAGTTGGAGCTAGAATACAGTAGCTATTCTACATGGAGTTCATAATTCAGTTTCCAAGTGTAGTTCATAATGGTGTATCTTGTCAAAAAGACTGCACTATTTACTGTAAGAGCGGGTATGATATTTCTAGTTACCATGTCACTAAATCTTTACATTCTTGTCGGGCTCAGTCACATAATTTGATTAAAAAGGTACTTTAAAAAAATAAAAAAGGATTGAGAGATACATGTTTTTTGCTTTAGTGACTTTTACACTGAAATTCACTAATTTTGAAAATCGTATTTAATAAAAACAAAAAATAATCTAATTTTAAAACTCAGCCAGTTATTTGTACTTCAACTCCACTTTACCGTTTCAACTAAATAATCAATAATTTTGAACAACTCACATGTACTTATTTTTGGTTTTCCTGATGAAAAGACCTGAACAGAATGCTGGTCTGCATAACATCCAGTAAGGGTGTAGTCTGGGATCCTAAAATAAAGCTACAAAAACATGGAGAAAACATGATCAGATGCATATTTTTATTCTTATTTCAGAAATGCTGGCAATCTAAGTTATGCCACCCTTGGTGTGCAAAGATATAAAATTAATAGGAAGACGCATCCTAAAGAAAATAGAGAACAAAGATACTGATTATGTGGGATGCAAATCAATGTAGTTAATAAAAAGCGATTACTAATTCTCATACACACAACTCACTTTTACATATGCAGTACTCCCAGTGCAAATTGGATCAACTGGTTGCTCTTTGCTCATAGAGCCAAAAGTCACAGTTCCAGTAAGAGAAATTTCTAATGATTTGGGAAACTTTTGTCCTAGAAACAAAAACAGCCTCAGTAAAAATTTAGATAAACAAATGTACACAAAAATGACTCTAGAAAAAAAAAAAAAGACAGATGTATTTTATTCAGCTTACCTATGACCCAAACCAATAAGCTTTTCTCTCGATATACATCTAGCTGGCCATAACTAACTTTGTACTCCAAATGAGTGACTGGACCCCTATTGTAGAAAAGGGAATAAAATGTCATCGGAACGAACACCATACAACTATTTATTGACAGGTATTTTATTGAATAAAGTAACAAATGTATTAAAACGAATGCCACTATTTATGTGCACACAGACAAATCACACCGAATTGAACATACTGCTATCTTGGGGAAAGAAATTACAGCCAAGGGGGATCATTACTGTTTTAATGTATTAACTGCAGTAGAGCTTTTGGTGATTTTATTTCATTGACAGCTTTTTATCACTGCTATGATCAATGTCAGCAGCTTTGTAGAATTTCACTGTTATAATTTAATGATAATTATATGACAATATACTCATAGCAATTGTCAGATAGGCTTAATAAAACTGTAGTTTTAATTTTAAATAACTATATTTGGATAAGCTGATTTTTTACTATGATTAGAAGTCTTTACAACTGGGAGATCCTGGTTTGGAAGCAACCTCAAGACTTACTCCACCAGGTGGGTGGTGGCTGAATTTGGAATGGTAGAGGAAATAAGATATTCAACAAACGTGATCCAAGTTATCCTTTCAGAGTAGGAGCATAAGTCTGGTTGGAGAAAGCATCTGTCCTGACTGTTGGCACCACTGATAAAAAAGGCGGCTTCCAGAATCAGGATCCAGGAGAATATCCTGAGTACCTCATTTGAGTTTGAATACATTTTAGGTGATTTCTTGACTCTCAATGACAGCAGCCTTGGACATATGCTTGGGGTGGGGGGTGGGGAGAAAGGGTTATGTTAACCCATAAAATCCCTATTCTAAGACAACTATTAGGGAGGTGAAGACAATTATTTAGGATTTCTTTACTCTTACCTGTTAAAGAAAGGTATACGAGCTTCACAGTACTCAAAAGCATTTTTTACACTTTCATGAAGTTTTAAATTAACTGTTAATTTTAATTGCAATTCTTCTTCCTTCAACTGGTAAAATCCCAAAATTGGTGGTACAGGCACCTGAAGAGAGTAGGAATTTTAGGAATAATTTAATTTTAGGAATAATCAGCAATACCTTCACGAAGTTAGTTATACTCTTTAATAATAATAAGTAATTTAGTAATTGATTAATTTATGTTGAGAACTATATATTTTTAATGTGGTGTGCTAGGAACAGTTCTTGGCACCTTATCTTTGCTCTATTGTGTCAGAGTAAAGTTCCCTAATCCCTGAGGAAGCTCACTTAAACTTTCTCAAAAAATATAGATTTTCTCCCGCCTCCCACCCACTTGAAAGACTGGTAAGTTATATGCATCAGGGAATGTAGTTACCTGGGAAGTATAGTAGCACAAATTGAATAAGTCAGAAGGAGGAGTGAAAGGAAGTTTGTATGGCCCACTAAATGCAGAATCATCCATGACATCAACGCTACAGGAAGTAAGAATTGCAGAGTCAAGGGAAGTCACACAGGGATGCACCAGGATATCCTGGAGTGGAGAGCCATTGGCAGGGAGGTTCAAGCTGACAGTCACATTTGATGTAGCTCCTTCTAAATCACACTTGGAACACAAAATGTCAGGAAATTACTCAATAGTATTTCTAAAATCAGAACTAGACATTTGAAAATAAAACAAAAAATAAATGATCCCACTAAAGAATTTTAAATGGGCTCGCACGTGAAGATTGACAGATACACTTTCAAACACAGGTCTTTCCCCCAGTTTTTACCTTCTGATATCCTAAGGAGTATTAACACAGAATCTTTTATAGAACAGTCTTTTAATTAATAAGCACTGCTTGGCAAAAGATGCAAATGAACCAAGCACATGCAGTAAGATACATTACTAAGAATTTGATAGACATATTCAATAATTGTCCAATTAATTCAGTTATTCATACATCATCTGTTTAATAGATTCAAACATGCTATTAATGTCCACCGAGATACCATGTCAGCTTTCTCACAGTGATGGCCTGCAGTGCTATCCACCGTCTAGTCACTTGGCGCGCCAGCTCAGCAGTGTGTGATTACACCAATACTTTCTCTTTATGGCTGGCTATCTCCTCGCAAAGTGACCCAGAAACCTGCCCCACTGAGAGCAAGAATCTCTCCAACAAGATAATCCCCACCAGCACATCTGGTGGGAAATAACCAGAGTCTTCAAGAGCAGTAGACTTTGGTCAGCTTCCCTATGAGATGAGCATGCTGCCACTTATTGCTAATAATTAAATTACTATGATGCACTTTATCAGAATTTCTTTTCTCCTTATCAAACAATAGCAGCTAAAAAAGTGCTTAGTTATAATTATGTCACACACTTCTCCAGCACAATTTATGACAAAGAAGAGAAACTTTAAATCGTTTGATACAGCTACTGGATTCACTATTAACGATACAAATATTAGCATGTTTCATAAAAATATTGATCTACTTAACCAATACGCTTCCTCATTTTAACTATTAAAAATGAACACCTGAAACACACATAGAAGCTATTTAAAACAATCATAAAACTGTTTTCTTTCACAAGAATCTATGTCCTCAGATTTAGCAACATTATAAACAGCATGTGTGGAAGCATGATTTTGTTTTAATAGAAGAAAGCAAGATATAAAATTAAACTTTCATTTACTAGAAATCCACCAAGCAATTTTTAAAGTGCTAATGCAAAGACACCTGTAACATTCTCATTTAAGAATTTTGTTTTTGTTGATCATTACTAAACAAGACATTTATTAGATGGCTGGGGTAAATTTAGCACTGTAATTGTCATTTCTCATTCCCTGTCCTTAAATGAAAACACTTACTATTTCATTTAAAATAATAAGAACATTGTAAAATACTTTGGATCTGGATGATGCTGGAGAGGAGTGTTGGTTTTATTTCCCATAAATAGCTAGTAAATAAAGTGTGTGAAGAATGTGAGGAAACAACAGTAAAGCAACATTTTTATTCTGGTTTAGCTCACTAATCTTATAAATATCCTCTGGTATACATTTAGGCATAAAAGCTATTTGGTTCGATTGCCCCATAGGCCAAGGTAAAATGAACAGAATTTTTACTTTTCCTAGTACGTTCATATGCTAAACACATCAGTCAGATTTGTACTAGAAATATCCTCACCTTGCAAGTCACAGCTCCATAAACCTGCCACATATCTGCAACATCTCTTTTATCATATTGCATAGACTTGACTTTTTCAGTGATACAAACGTTGACCTGAGGTTTGCCTTTGTATGTGCTAATTCTCCAAATTGGTTGTTTCTGCGTGTGGTTTGTAGAAACATGAATGTTATCTAATAAGCCATTCAAGTCTGTATCTAATGGGGTGCCAAGTGGACAGACCTGCATGAGCAAACTTGGAAGTTGGCCCACTTTTGCACCCATCTCAGCTTCATTCTTCTGACTGGAGTTAATGAAGACCAGCAATCCTGACAAGAGAGCGAAGGCTTGTGAGATTCCACTAATGCTAATGAGGGGTGGGCGTGGCTTCAAGGATTGCTCAACTAGGGGAAGACAAACATATATCAAACCACTCTTCTGAAAGGCAAGGACAGGCCAGAGGTCCCCTCCTCCTGTTGGAAGCGCATACACTGAAGTCTTGTTGATTCGAGAACAGCTATCTCGATATTCCACAAAGTTCTTGTCTGGATCTGTCAGCTTAAGTTCAAAAAGCAATGCTTTAAGAAAAACACTGTCCTCTGGTACGGTCACATAGCTTGCTCCATTGAAGGCTTTTGCTCGTTTTTCAACAGTGGGGTAACGCCTGTAATACAGAAGCAGAAATTCATTAGCATTACTCATCTTACCCTGCCCACAAAACAAAACACACACATTTCCTGAAATTTATTGTCTGAGCTATACTTTATCTTTTCTAATGATCCAAACGCAGAAGTTCCGCTGCTGCTCTGAGAGGGAGCATTATAAAGAACTATGGAAGATGGATATAGTCAGGGTTGAGGTTCAGTCAAATATAAAAGCACAGACAGAACATTTGAAGGCCCTCATCCTGCAAATTATGCTGTGCTCATGGACCCCTATAGCACGCCAATGAAGCATGTGGGTGAATGGGTCTGTCCACCCAGAGCAACTTGCAAATTAGAGCCTAAATCACAGCTAATAATATATAAGATTTTTAGCAACAAGTGGATTTTTATTGGAAAGTTTGATCAAAAGTATTCGTCCATTTTTGAATAAAGATATGTATCTTTTCTGTTATAAAAAGATGTAGAGAATATTTAAAATAAAAACAAGCATAAATAACACCTCTGCAACAGAACTTTAGAAGTTGAAACTTTCCAGGAAGCTAGATCTCACTCACTGAGGACTAGTTAGTTTCCAGACAATTTCCAGGAAAAATGAAAAATAAGTTTTGTATTTGTGCAATACAAAATTTCTGCTACCTTTAGTGTTGTTATAATAATATTTATAAGACTATAGAACAACATAAATACATAATATCAATGTTAGTTACATACATATAATACTTAGTCCTGCCTTGAGTGTAGGGGAATGGACTAAATGACCTCTCAAGGTCCCTTTCAGTTCTATGATTCTATGTAGTTTTGCATTGCTACTCCACGGTGGACTTCCATAGTTCTGTCATTCCAAAACTACATACGCAAGAATTTACATAATAAAATCTGTAGAGTGGCGATTACTTAAATGAATCTAATATTAAGGTTAGCCAGCAACCTTTACTTTAATATACAAAGGCCTTTCAATAAAAAATTCTTTATTTTTTTCAACAGGAGTTGCATGGATTTAGGTGGGGGCTAAATTGGATTCTAAACTGTATGTACAAGTATGTGTAATTTAAGACTACTGTAACCACTTAATATATGCATTTCTTGACTGTTTAAAAAGCTATAATCTTAACGTTGCATTAAAAGATTTTATATATTTTAACATTTCTATTTTGTATAAATGTTCTTTGCATATGTCTCTGATTTTCTAGTGAGAGAATTTGAGAAAAATCAAGCCAGCTATTTTATGCTACACCTGGCAATTTATCCTCAAACAGTATTAATTTATTTATTTGTTGGGGCGGGGGAGAAATCCCTATTTTCTTCTTAGGCTAATTTATATCCACCAGGAACAACTGAAGATTTGACTTTTTAACAGTTGACAAAAGAGGAAGAGTGTTGTCACTGGTTTACTCCCTCCCCTAATCATCCTGAAATGGATTCCTATTTGGGCCACAGCATGTTTGTTGGTGTTGCTCTCAGGCCCACCTAAGAGATCCCTTTAAGCAACAGGGGAGCTAAAGTTATTTTAAATTTTTTATATATATATGAATTTTAAAAACTATTTACACGATTCTACAGAAATTAAAAAGATAGGATGACAGTCTCTCAGTCCTTTTGCACTTCATTTTATCTGTGCCTTCAATGTGTTCTGCTCATCTAGTTATTCACTTTTAAGTCCTATCCTCATACTTACCAAGCTTTACTACGGCATTCGATCAGTCACATAAGTTGTTTAATGCTTTGTATACTCTTCTGCAATTAATATTAGGCTTTAAATGATGCAAAAAGTCCAAAATAAACAAAAATTTGGATCTCAGTTTCTCACTCTATTGTACCGAATAGCGGGTAATGTTATGTATATGTACTGAATTACCAAGCTTCAGGTTAAAGACGGAGTGGGAGTCTCAGTTTAGCACTTCATTGCTTTTGTATGTTCAAGTCAGCCCCTTATCATTTGAGCAGTTATTTGAGTTTCCATACACTTCTGAAAAAAATACCAGCTTTCTCCCCAAAGGAAAATAGATTTTTTTAAAAAGAAATCCTTATCTCTGTTCCCAGTAGCATTTGAGATTTTAAAAAAATATTTCATTTTGTTATAATCTGTGGCCCCAGCCCTGCAACAAGCACTGCCTGGGCAGACCCATGCACCAGCATGGAGCTCTAGTGAAATCAATGAGGCTCTGTGAAGGCACAGGGGTCCGGCCTGCACATATTAGCTTGTAGAACTAGGACTTAAATGACCTTTCAGCATTTTTCTCTTCCTTAAGTGAGGGTGGATTTGCAGGGCAGTGAATATGTGTTACAGTTATTCTCTAGAGCAGTGTTTCCCAAACTTGGGACGCTGCTTGTTCAGGGAAAGCCCCTGGTGTGCCCGGCCGCTTTGTTTACCTGCCGTGTCTGCAGGTTCGGCCTACTGCGGCTCCCACCGGCCGTGGTTCGCTGTGCCTGGCCAATGGGGGCTGCGGGAAGCAGCGGCCAGTATGTCCCTCGTCCCTTCCCACAGCCCCCATTGGCCGAGCACAGTGAACCGTGGCCAATGGGAGCCGCGATTGGCCGAACCTGCGGACGTGGCAGGTAAACAAACCGGCCGGGCGTGCCAGGGGCTTTCCCTGAACAAGCGGCGTCCCAAGTTTGGGAAACACTGCTCTAGAGAATGGAGGATTTTGCTGTGTGTTTCAATGGGTTTGTCTTCACTAGAATATCATGTTAGAACATAACCTTGAAGAGTCATGATAAATAATACAATGTTAGATAGGACTTTGCAATCAGTGTAAACTGGGCCAAATCACAGTTACTATTGAGCCACTGGTCATGGGCATCCCTATTAGGACCATGATCAGTATACAGGACATTAAACACTATTTGTCCCTGTCCATGCTGACTGCAAAGTAATGTTCAACACTGTGACAGTTAACGTGCCTCTTCTAGGTCATGTACCAACTAGGTCATGACCTGATTTTCTGATGAAGCAAAGCCCAATGAGAGATATTTATTAGCCCTGTCAAGGTTCCCTGACACAATGAGATTCACAATGGTTAAAGTTGTTGGGTCTATCACAGGCATCGGCAACCTTTGGTACACGGCTCGCCAGGGTAAGCCCCCTGACAGGCCAGGCCGGTTTGTTTACTTGCCGCATCCACCAGTTCGGCTGATCCCGGTTGCCGCGATCCCGTTGGTTCGTCTGGGAAGCGGCGGCCAGCACATCCCTCTCCCCGCGCCACTTCCCGCAGCCCCCATCGACCGCGGATGGCGAACCGCGGCCAGTGGGAGCTGCCATCGGCCGAACCTGCAAGATGCAGCAAGTAACAAACCGTCCCGGCCCGCCAGGGAGCTTACCCTGGCGTGCCGCAAGCCAAAGGTTGCCGATGCCTGGTCTATCATAATCTGGGAGTAGCAACTTTAATAAAACAGGTTTCAGTGTAGTAGCCGCGTTAGTCTGTGTCAGCAAAACGAAAATAAGAAAGAAAAACTTGTAGCACCTTAGAGACTAACAAATTTATTTACAGTATTTACAGTAAATCACTCGATGACCTGGCTTGATTTAAAAAATTTTTTTGTTTTGCCCGGTCTGCATGAGCTACCCTCACGCACACTGTAAGCAGTATAGACTCAGATTAACATAGACGCAGGCAGGTGGTAGGCAGTGTTACCTGGAGAACAGCACGGCTCCGTGGGCCCCTGGTTCGTAGCCGATGAGCCACAGTCCCCTCAGGGCCATCACAGACAGCTAGCAGGCCAGGACCACTGCACTTCAGTTCACCATGATGGGCAGTTACCCGAGGCGCCTGGCATCCCAGGCCTACGGGGTGCTAAGGGCATTACTTAACAGTGAAATTCCTGTCTGTCCCCCCCAACCAGTCCCCCCTCCCCCAGCCTGAAGCTGGCACAGCCCCCTCCTTCCTCAGCAACAGGCACCCACACAAGCCACCCAGGGGAACGCCCCTTTGCTGGAAAATGCCCCCCCCCCAATCTCTGTCTCCTCCCCACCCAGACCAGGAACACCCTCTTCCTCTGCTCCCCAGTAAGAGCCTACGGACCCAAACCGGGAGCCCTTCTCTGTCTCTCTCCAGCCCCCCCAAACCAGAGCAGCCCCCCAAGACGGAGCAGGCCTCTGCCCAGCCCCCAAGCCAGAGCAGCCCCCCAAGACGGAGCGGGCCCCGCCTCCTCTGCCCAGCCTCAGCCCCCCAAACCAGAGCAGCCCCCCAAGACGGAGCAGGCCTCTGCCCAGCCCCACTCCCAAGCCAGGGCAGGCCCCGGGGCACCCCCGCCCCACTGCCGCTCTCTGCCGTGCGGAAGGACTGGCTGAGGCGCCGCCGCAGGCCCGGCCCCAGCCCCGCCCGGCGATGGCGGAGCGCCAATCGGGAGGGGCGGGACGTTCCCGCCCCGTTCCCGCCCTTCCGGGCCGGGCGTTGCGCACCGCGCGGACGGCGGCTCCTCTGCGCAGGCCAGGCCCGTTTCCGGCGGGCGGGGGCGGTGCCGCGGCGCGGGCCTGTCAGGGGCGCAATGGGCGGCCGCGGCGGCGGGGCGTGACGGGCTCGGCGAGGAGGAGCGGAGGGCTGCTGCTGGGGCCGCCGCAGACAGACATGGCCGCCACGGCCGAGCTCTTCGAGGTGGGTCGGGGCGGGTCTGTGGGGGAGGGTGTCCTCTGGGGCTGCAGGGGGAGTGGGGCCGGGGGGGGGAGGGTGTTCTCTGGGGCTGCAGGGGGAGTGGGGCCGGGGGGGGGAGGGTGTTCTCTGGGGCTGCAGGGGGAGTGGGGCGGGGGGGGAGGAGGGTGTCCTCTGGGGCTGCAGGGGGAGTGGGGCGGGGGGGGAGGAGGGTGTCCTCTGGGGCTGCAGGGGGAGTGGGGCGGGGGGGGAGGAGGGTGTCCTCTGGGGCTGCAGGGGGAGTGGGGCCGGGGGGGGGGAGGGTGTCCTCTGGGGCTGGAGGGGCAGTGGGGCCGGGGGGGGGGAGGGTGTCCTCTGGGGCTGGAGGGGCAGTGGGGCCGGGGTGTCCTCTGGGGCTGGAGGGGCAGTGGGGCCGGGGGGGGGGAGGGTGTCCTCTGGGGCTGGAGGGGCAGTGGGGCCGGGGGGGGGGAGGGTGTCCTCTGGGGCTGGAGGGGCAGTGGGGCCGGGGGGGGGAGGGTGTCCTCTGGGGCTGGAGGGGCAGTGGGGCCGGGGGGGGGGGAGGGTGTCCTCTGGGGCTGCAGGGGGAGTGGGGCGGGGGGGGAGGAGGGTGTCCTCTGGGGCTGCAGGGGGAGTGGGGCGGGGGGGGAGGAGGGTGTCCTCTGGGGCTGCAGGGGGAGTGGGGCGGGGGGGGAGGAGGGTGTCCTCTGGGGCTGCAGGGGGAGTGGGGCCGGGGGGGGGGGAGGGTGTCCTCTGGGGCTGGAGGGGCAGTGGGGCCGGGGGGGGGAGGGTGTCCTCTGGGGCTGCAGGGGGAGTGGGGCGGGGGGGGAGGAGGGTGTCCTCTGGGGCTGCAGGGGGAGTGGGGCGGGGGGTATCTCTGGGACCTGGACCGTGCGGGGGGTCTTTGGGTCCGGGGGATGTTGTGAGGCTCAACAGGTTGGCAGGCCAGGTGCGTGGGGGAGGTCACGCTGGGGTCCATGTGGGGTCTGCTCTGAGGCGGTGCAGTGGGTGGGATCTCCTCCCCCCCCCCCCCGAGTCGGTATTTCCCCCCCCCCCCCGGGAGCTCAGCCCCACGGGAGGCGGGGGCCAGAATAGTCGAGGGGCGCTGCCGCCCTCAGGAGAGGAGTGGCGGTGGAAGCCCAGACCCTTGAGTTCCTGGGGGGGGGGCCGGTTTCCTTCTGGGCTAGTCCCCGGGGTAGCAGGTTGCTGGAGGAGCGGCGATGTCCAGCGTTGTGAGCTCAGCCTAACCCTCAGTTCTGTCTGGGTTGTCAAAAATAGTGTTTCCCCTCCGACTCTACACAGCCTGCAACTTTCAACTTGATACCCCGGGGCCGGAATGGGGAACAATATAGAAATAAAAGCAGACCTGAGAAGGTGCTGCTGGGAGAAGAATAAATATGAAAGGACGGGGAAATGGATAGAAAGGAAAAATAGTGTTGGGTTAGGTGCAATGGGGCATGCAGCTGCTGGTTCCTCTCAATGAGGGCTCCAACGAAGAAATTCCTATTGTGTCTTGTTTTATGCTTGGATTGTAAACTCTTTGGGGCCAGGAATTGTCTCTTTGCTATTTGTTTGTATAGCACTTAGTACTGTGGTCCAAGACTAGGGTTTCTAGGTGCTATAAATAATATAATTTTTCCGTGGTGTGAGCACTGTTGTAGTACAGATATTGTTCTTATAGACTATCTACATTTGCCATTGCATGGAGGCAAGTCAGCATCAAGTTACCCAGTACATCACCTGGAAATGTTCTGTGGACCAGTTTGGGAACATTTGTATTAAACCTTCCCCCTGGCCCTGGGAATAGTTATTCTGCTACCGTATTTGAGTCGGATACATTGTGAATCATTATTATGACCGATCCATGCTATAACACATTTTTTTCTGGCTTGTATCAAAACACTGTGTTATAACTGCATTAAGGAGCCACATATTTGCACCCTTTACTTTATAATTGTCTGGAAAAATATGTTTGCCCCTCAGCCTGAAGATAACATGGTTGCATTTTGTAGTGTAGCTGTTGGACATGCATAAAACACTAGGTCTTTTCTGCATTACAAAATGGAATTGGTTGTAACATGACATAACATGGTTTGCAGTGGTGGTTTAACTGGGTTGGTCCCAGGATATTAGAGAGACAAGGTGAGTGAGGTAATATCCTTTATTGGACCAACTTCTGTGGTGAGAAAGACAAGCTTTCGAGCAACAAAGCCCTCTTCTTCAGGTGTGTGTCACAGCTAAATACAAGGTGGAGCAGATTGTTTAGCATAAGCAGCTAACACACATTGTCAGAGACCATTCAAGGTGAAATGGGCTATTAATACGACTGCAGTCATAGGACAAAAAAGGGGTGGTTACATTATTGTAATAAGCCATAAATCCGGTGTCTCTATTGGGTCCATGATTTTTAGTGTCTTGCAAAGTTATGAATTTAAGCTCCCAGGCTCATCTTTTGAAGGTGTTGTTCGGGTTTTCTATGAGGATGAGGACTGAGAGGTCAGCAATGGAGTGATGGTTTTGTGAAAAGTGTTCATCCATGGGTGACTTGTTATTTTTTATCTTTTTTTTTTTTTTGCGAGTTCATTGAGAGTGTAGTTATTGTCTGGTTTCACCCACATAATTGTTGTTGAGACATTTAGTGCACTGGATGAGCTACTCCACATGTTGTGATAGGCATCTTGAAAGATGTCTTGTCGGGGATATTGATCATCATAGCAGTGGAGATATGTCTTCAGGTTTTGCATCTGTTCTGGCAGGGTCTGGTGCTGCTTTGAGTTGGTCCTAGTCTGTGGGGAGATTGCCTCTGATGATGAGCTTGGAGAGGTTGAGGGGTTGTTTGAAGGACAGAAGAGTGGGTTGGGGAAAATTTCTTTCAAGATGTGATCCCCATTGAGTATAGGTTGTAACTGTTTAATTATACCCCATATGGGTTGCAGTGTGAGGTGTAGGTGACAACTAGGTGTGTGCAGTTGGAGTGGTCTGTCCCATTGTCCCCCCCTCCCCCCGGTATTGAAGCGGATTCTCTCTGGGTATTTGTGTGGTCCATTCCATGATGGGATCTACTTCTCTGGTGGAATGTCCTTGTTCAAAGTATGTTAAGGTGTATATCCTGGACTTTTTCCTTAGAGCATATTCTGTGTTGCCTGGCTGTAAATAAAGGATTTCTTGGTGTGGTTACAGGATCTGTGAAGGCAAGTGTGGTGATCTGTGGGTTTCTTTTATATACAGTAGTTGTCTGTAGAGTTCCATTTTTGAAGCTGATTGTGGTGGCCAGGAGGTTGATGCTGGTGCAGGAGTGTTCTAGAGAGAGTTTGATGGATGGGTAGTGGTGGTGGTTGTTGAAGTTGTAGTGGAAATCTGAGAGAGTGTAGGTCATCTGTCCAGAAGATGAAAATATCATTGATGTATCTCAGGCATATAATTGATTTCTTGGTATATTTGGCCACAAATTCTTCCTCAAAGTGGTCCATGAAGAGATGACATATTGGGGAGCCATCCTAGTATCCATGGCTGTTCCCGTGGTTTGGTGGTGTGTTTGGAGTAGTTATCTGAGTGTTCTCCGAGTGTTATCCATTGTCCTGTAGATATTTGAGGCAGGCAGCAATGCCGTCAATATGAGGGGTGTTGGTGTGAAGGGAGGTGACATCCATGCAAGGATGGTGTATTGAGGGAAATTGTTAATGTTGTGGCGTTTCTGGAGGAAGTCAGTTGTGTCCTGGAGGAAGCTCGCCCTTTGTGTGGTGAGTGGTTTGAGGATGCCTTCTGAGTCCTGATCATCTGCCAATAAAAGTGCCATGGCCAGATGAGATGGATCTGCCTAGGTTCCCTTGTTTATATAGCTTGGGAAGCATGTGGAGGGTCTCTCGAGTGGCTTAATGGGAAATGAAGTTGTAGAGTTTCTCTTGGAGTTGTTTGTGGAAGGATTTGGTGATATCCTTAAGTTACTGTGTGAATTGTGGTATGGGGTCGTCTTTGACTTCTTTATAGTAGGTGGTGTTGGAAAGTTGTTGTTTGGCCTTGTTAATGTAGTCATCATGGTTGAGATGTCTCCTTTGTCTGCTGGTTTGATCACAGTTTGATGATTTCAGGGACTGTATAGCTGTCCTCTCAGTGGTAGAGAGATTGTGGTGGATGTGATGTTTAAGGATTTCACAGTCAGTTTTCCTAAAGCAATCAATGTAATGATAAAGTGTGTGATTTCATCACTGTGGGGTATCCAGTCAGATGATTCTTTTTTCTTATGACTGTTGGTGGGGATGTGTTAGTTGTGGGTTGTCTTTGTTGTGAAATAATTGTTTGAGGATGGGTCTGCGAAATAATTCTTCTAATTCTCCATGTTAGTATGGTATCAGTTTCTATGGTGGGGCAGAAGTTCAGTTCCTTGGAGACTAAAGATAATTCAGCTCCGATTAGGGATGGTCTTGATGAATGATGATGAGGTGTTGTGTAGTGTCCATATGGTGAGTCCTGGTGCCATGGTTTCTCCTGGAGTTGGGGTTCTGTGGAGTTGTTGTAGCTGGTTTAGCTTTTTGTTTTTGTGTTGGATGGCTGTGTAACAAAGCGGCCTCTAGCAGAACGCTACTGAGGGTATCAATTCAGGACAAGTTGCTTGGAGCAGGGCAATCACAGTCCAAGGCTGGGGGTCCTGCACTACTAAGGCACACCAAACCAGCCAAACAGAGAGGACTTCGGTTGCACCCCACTGGCTGACCAGAAATCATACAAGCAATTCCCTCAGATGCTCCAGTTCCCTTGTATCACTACCAACACCACTTCTTATGGGGATGAATGGTTATGATAACCAAAACCCCAGTAAAAGAAAAAAGGATCTCCCGATCCCAAAGGACCGAGACCCAGGTCAATATACAAGTCGGATCTTACCCATAAATCATGCAGTTGCCAATCCTTTAGAATCTAAAGGTTTATTCATAAAAAGAAAGAAATATAGATAAGTGTTAAAATTGGTTAAATGGAATCAAATACATAGAACCATTGCAAAGTTCTTGATTCAGGTTTACAGCAGTGGTGGAATAAACTGCAGGCTCAGATTAAGTCTCTGGGGTACAAACATCCCAGCTTGGATGGGTTGTTCAGTCCTTTGTTCAGAGCTTCAGTTTTTAGCAAAGTTCCTCCAGAGGTCAGAAGCAGTATTGAAGACAAAATGGAGGGGTTTCCAGGGCCTTTTATATCCTCTGCCATGTGGAAGGACCACTTTGTTCTTACTGTGGAAAATCACAGCAGCCAGGTGGAGTTTGGAGTCACATGGGCAAGTCAGATCTCCATGCATGACTCAGTTCTTTACAGGTAGAGCAGCCATTGCTCACATGCTACCTTGAACGTTCCCAGGAAGGCTCCTCATATGTGGATTGGAGTCTCCCAAGGTCCATTGTCAGTTAAGTGTTTCTTGATTGGGCACTTAATCTGAAGAGAAAAAAGAAAACAAGAAAAATACCTGTGGCACCTTAGAGACTAACACATTTATTTCAGCATAAGCTTTCGTGGGTTAAGAACCCACTTCATTGGATGCATGGAATGGAACATGCAGTGAACAGATAAGCTGGCCAAATGCTTCACTGGTGCTACTTAGAATCAAACACATTGAGATACAAGTACATAGCTAATATTCATAACTTCAGATACAAAAATGATATACACCTACAGACAACATAAACATAACCAGCAAATTACAACCTTTTCATAGATACCTTACTTGACCTCCTCTGTACAAGATTTGGTGCAACTATAGGACCTTGGTTGCAACAATGATCTATACGGTCACAGTTCATGTCAATAACGTCACAGGCTGTCATCAGGTTTTTTGATAGGTGTTTTAGTTTTTTTGCATAATCCCCAGGTAGGTGTCCTGTTGTTTTTTCCCCTTACAGTGTATGGGAGTATGTGGTGATTTCTTGTTTGAGATGGTCTCTTCTGGAGTATGTAAGATACAAGAGATGGTTTCTCAGTTTTTCTGAAGTCACACTGAACAGCTCTGCAGAAGATTTGGAGTTGTATGTATTGGTCAGATTGTTATTGATAATGTTTTGTTTCTTGCATTTGCCCAGGAAGTAGTTGTTGCTGTTAAATTTTGCTTCCTTTTTCTTTGTGTTGTGAAATTTCCATTTCAGATGGCAAAATTTGATATCTATCATGTACCAGAATTTGATATCTAGATAGCAGCCCTGTTGAAATTGTAGTGTGTAGAAGAAGCCTTACCCTAGATACCAGGTTTGAAACGTTGTTCCCTAATATAGGTATACAGTCTATTTTTTTTGTCCACTTAAGCAAATAAGAAGTTGTAATAGCTTTTAAAATAACTGTTAGTCAATAAGCTGCTTGTGGGAACCCTCCTACTAGTGTTTGAATTTGAAAAATGATGCGTATTATGGTGGTAACTGGGTTGAACATATATAGAGGAAAATGTGTTACTGCTACATTTGGGCAGAACTATGTTTGAGAGATATTTTCAACCTGATTATGTGCATTGGTGTGGACAGAGAGTTAGTGAAAATTGATGAGCCAGAGGGGACTTGAAGGATCAATCTATCTACTGAGCCAAAATAGAGTTCAACCATGATTATGGCTGAACTGGATTTTAACATGGCTTGATCCAGTTTGGTTCCATTTGCCCAGGCCAGACCAAACCACATTATTGCCCAATTCAACCACGATTGTCATTAAATTCGGTTGTTTTGGCCCTGTAGATACAGTCCCATGTATTGCTTTGGTGCTAGAGGGAGGTTCAAAGCTGTACAGAAAATGCCTGTTAGAGTTCATCTGATGATATCACTTTTACAGATTGGGTGCTTAGAAATGATATTTACAGTAAATGTTATTTTCTGCATCTGTGGAAAGGAAATATAAAATGCTTACTCGACCATCAGATTGCTCTATTACTCTTTTATTGTATAGCTGTTTGAACTTTTATGTAATACTTTCCACTATTCTAATTCTTGCCCAAAGAGAATCAGCAACAGATAATTCAGTACTAATATTCTTTTTGTTGTTGATGATGTTTAAGAGCTCTTTTTGTTTGTTTGTTTCTAGAGAGACAGAAAGATTAGACAGTGATGCTTTTCGGGGACATTTATGTTCAGTACATATTAGCCATCTTCATACTATAAAAGGATGCACAATTTGTCATGCACTGTATAGTTTCACATTCCGCCAGAAAACTGGGATATAAACTATTACAGTAGATTATTCAATACAGATGTAATAATTTAATCTATTTTCAATAAATGTTTTCCCTTCTTATCAAGCTTATACATTTGCAGTTGAATGTGCTATGTAACTCTCAAAGTGACGTTATCAGTTTCAAAATCAGGTCGCTTACTGCAACATCAATCAAATCAATGTACAATTCACTTACTGTAACTTCTAAAATTACTATAACTTAAAGCTTGGAGGAAAAACCTATTTTCTAAGTTGACTTTATGCATTGATCAATACTTTGTATTTCCCTTGTGTGTGTGTAACTTTCACACAACAATGGGGAGAAGAAAATGTGAATGTAAAATTACTAAAATTGGCCAGGAGGTTAAAAGACTCGTCTGCTACATTAATATAGTTTTAACTTGAATTAGAAATGATTAGCTATAAAGTTGATTTCCCTTGAAAATATTACTCTGAAGAACCAAAAAAACACCCACACATACAGTGATGATTTCAGATTAAGTACCGGAAGGGATAGCTCAGTGGTTTGAGCATTAGCCTGCTAAACCCAGGGTTGTGAGTTCAATCCTTGAGGGGGGCCATTTAGGGATCTGGGGCAAAAATCTGTCGGGGGACAGTATTTGGTCCTGCTAGTGAAGGCAGGGGACTGGACTCGATGACCTTTCAAAGTCCTTCCAGTTCTATGAGATAGGCATATATATAATATATATATTTTTTTTGGTTTGTGGGCTTAAGTCATATTATACATTATATACTGATGTGCATTTTATTCCCTGCAATATTCTCAAATGTAACATACATACATACATATATAATTTTACAATCAGGGTGGATTTGATTTAAATCACTAGTCAGGAAGACTCGATTTAATCATGGATTTCTACATAAAAGTGCATACTTGGTGGTTATAACCTTAATATATATTTTAAGTGATTTATTTTGAAAAGTTTTCAGATTAGTTTTACAGCTGTATCAGAAAATGAATAATTGGTTATTTCATTTACCAAAGGTAATTGAAGCAGATATTTATGAAGTCATTGGGAGGTGAACTATCTCCAGTTCAACAGGTTAATCATTAATATTCAGAGGATTTTCTTGCCATCCTGTACTAGGAGGAAAACATCACTAGACAGACATTTACATTTTTTTATTTAACTAAAACAACGTTATGTATTCTGGATTTTTTTATTCAACAGCAAACATGTAATATTTTAACAAAACAAGCATATTCATATTTGAATTTAGTGAAACATTCAAGTTTTTTAAAATCAGGTTTGTTTTTGTTTGTTTTAAACTAAAATAGTTAAATGAAATATTTTTTTAAAAAAACCAAAAATTAAATTGTCAGCCAGGTCAACATGAGAAACTTAAAATATTGGCTTCTGTAGCGCACAACCTGTGATGATTGCTGTCACACTGTGTATGGCCTTTATTGCAATGAAATTTTTAACCACTTAGTAAATTACCCACTGTGGCACATTGTAAAGAGTCTTTGTTCTGTGGCTAGGAGCCTTTTGTGGCAGATGAGTACATTGAACGCCTGGCATGGCGAACTCCTCGAGGAGGTTCCAGAGGTGGAGCAGAAGCTTTTGATCCCAAAAGGTAAATGAAAATGTGTAATTTGTTTTAACAATTTTTAATTATTCAGGTGTGTGTTTGTTTGTTTTTTAACACGTCTGTAACAGAGCTATATACAGTGTTAGCATGTATCCAAGAAGATCTCCAACTGGGAGATTTGCTAAAATGTGTGACCACAAGCCAGATTTTTAATGAACTTTCAGAACAATTTTATTTAGGGAAAAAAATATAGCAGTAAGAAATGAGCTGGGAAATCCCTCCTTAAATAAAAGGGAATGGCTTCCGCTTGGCCTCGTGCTTTGACAGTAGTAATTTTTTCTGGTCAAGAGGGAGACCTGGGTTGAGGAGTGTTCCTGGGCAAGGAGTGTCCCTGGGCTTAATAAAGAAGTAAACTCAATTAAGTAAAAATTCTATGCAGCAATACCCTTGTGGGGTGGGGGGGGGGGGGGTGAGTGGAAAATATTCTGTACCATTTTGGTTTTTATAGGATGGAGCATCATTGTGGTATCTTCCACAAAATATTCACTTGTTACCCTGGTTAGCATGAGGAAGGCCATGTTGGCTTAAGCAATTTTGGTTTTCTGATATGTTGAAAAGAATCCGTGTTTCAATCAGTGCTGTTCATTATGACTTTAGTCTCACCAATGCTATTCTTAAAGCCATCACTGACTAGAGTATGAGTATTTTGGGGCTGGGTGGGTGTACCTTCTTCCTTTTTTTTGTCACAATTTAGGAGTGCTCAGTAGGACTAAATTTAGGGTAGACCTAAATTAACTTGGATTAAGGTAGAGTGTGCATGTAAAGCACAAGTTTTTCCTGAATAATTCCATGTGTGAATACTTTCATTCAGGATTAAGAGTGTCTTGTTCCTGTTTAGCTTGATCTACTGTAGATTAAGTTAAACAGGAACAAGACACTTATTCCACAATAAGAATGTCTGCACATGGAATTCGATATCTCCACATGTGGACAAGCCCATACTAGCCAGAGGTAGATATGAAAGACAAAGATAGAGGCTTAATTAATAAGGTTCAGTGACAACCCCCTAGTGAGAAGCCCAGCCCCTTGAACATAAGAAAAGCCGTACTGGGTCAGATTCAAGGTCCATCTAGCCCAGTAGCCTGTCTTCCGACAGTGGCCACTGGCAGGTGCTTCAGAGGGAATGAACAGAACTGGTAATCATTCCTGTCGCCCATTTCCAGCTTCTGGCAAACAGAGGCGAGGAGCACCGTCCCTGCCTATCCT
Organism: Macrochelys suwanniensis; assembly: GCA_033296515.1. Classification (NCBI taxonomy): domain Eukaryota; kingdom Metazoa; phylum Chordata; order Testudines; family Chelydridae; genus Macrochelys; species Macrochelys suwanniensis. The sequence continues at coordinate 11,173,089 of CM065781.1, read as the reverse complement.
GGCTAATAGCCATTGATAGACCTGTCCTCCATAACAGCTGCAGCAATTGGGATGGGGGTTTCTAAATGGTGCTGTCCCTGGAATTAGACTTCAGAACTGAAGTTACTCCTTGAAATGAATTGTAAGAGGTTCGCATTAAAATTATTTTTAAACAGTAGTCATTGTATCAGTGGTTTACATTCAGGTCACATTTTAAAGATTATTGGTCTTGAGAATCTACTCTTATGGTTATGAAAGTGATGTGGCAGCATTGCTAAATTGCCCATGGCAAGAAGGAAACTTACGTGGGCAAGTTTCATGAACTTCTGCACAATCTAACATTTAATAAATTAAGATTATTTTTTTTAGTCCTTACAGTTGCAAAGATGGCTTTTGAAATGTGAACAGTATATAAACTAATGCAGTCTGCAGAGACAACTCCAATGCTGCTGCTGCTCATAGCTTTGCGAAGCTGCAGCTAAGTGAAAGCTGGTCAGTCTTAGCAGCAGTAAACACTGACATTCAGACCAGTGGGAGCAGTGGTGAAACTGACAAGAATCGGGTCAGTTTCATGCAGCTGCTTGGTGGAAAAGCTATAAGCCTCAGAGAAGGTAGGTTCTGGAGCTACTCACTGGGAGAAGGCACAGGACGGGTAGAATAACAGAGATACCACTCTCCCTTCACTTCACAGTTGCCTGAAGACTCTGGGATGGGAGTAGTGAGCAGAGAGAGTGTGCTCCTTCTCCCTTCTAGTAGTTGGATCAGGTTGGAAGGGCTTCAAATTATTTGGACACTTACTCACCAGAGGCTAATACGAAAAAATGGATCCTCCAAACAGGGTCCAGGAACAGCGTCCTGGAAGAAATGCCATCACCTTCTCCTCTGCTAATTCAGCATTTCCTCAGATGCAGAGTTCCTTCATCTTTCATTTCTTTTTTGTTATTAGGGTTAGTCCTGTAGTTGTTTTTATTCCTTAAATTGCAGGGGATGAGTTGGCACAGGCATTTTTCACCTTGGTGAGAAGGCCTAGGGTTTGTCTACATTAGGAGTTTTTGCACTGGTGAAGTAAACCATTGTAAAAATCCCTAACGGGGACAAGTCCTTGGGCTAGTAAGTGCCTGGCAGATTTTTTCCAAGCTGCTATAGCTATATAAAAATATGGAATGCACAGGTATATGAGCTATAAATGTAATTTAAAAAAAACACACAAGCTTCTATTCTACAGAGATTGATACCTTAGGTTCAATCACTAGCCAAAGAAAGCTTCCCGCTTCCTGCAGGTGAGTGGGTTTCTTAGGCCTGTGCCTTTAATACGTTTTTACTGTAGTAAGATAAACCTTTTCATACTAAAATCTGCTTTATCAAATCATCATTTTTTAAATCAGATTATTAGAAGAATTTGTAAATCATATCCAAGAACTACAGGTAATGGATGAAAGGATTCAAAGAAAGGTGGAGAAGCTAGAACAGCATTGCCAGAAAGAAGCCAAGGAATTTGCCAAGAAAGTACAAGAGCTGCAGAAAAGCAACCAGGTAAGAACTAAGGTGTATAGTCAGTGTTAACATTTTTCAATAGCTTTTATAATTTATCCTATACACAAACTCTCAATACAGTGGTACCATAGTTTGCAGTCAGATCTCTGTAAACAGTTCCCTTTACCAAAAAAAAAAAAGGGGGGGGGGGGCGGGGCAGGGAGAGGTCTTATCTCTAAAACAGGTCTTTACTTCAGGGATTGCTGGGCTCTTCAGCCCTTATGGGAGGTATTGGCATCTGCAGGGGTTCTCATGAAGGCCGTATTGAACAATCACTGTGTGAGGAGCTTTAGCAAGACCAGCTCCTCTTCATTCCTTGCTGGGAGCCCCTGCAACAAGACCAAGAGCTAGGAATTCCTCCCCACTCTCCTGGGAGTTGTTGGCGCTTATCTGCTAGGAGAGAGGATTAAAGGGGAGGAAAATAATATCTTTTAAATGCAGTACTTAAACTGTAGTTGCTAATGGCTATGTACTAGAGTGAAACCCATTTATAGTGGAGTGAAGCTTCGTTGAGTAGCAAATCCTGCCCTGCTTTCTAGAATGCATGAGGACTGGTATGGTTCCACAGTGAAGTGAATGCGAGGGCCAGGTGCCAATAGTCAGCCAGACATGTCAAGTATTTGGTGCATAATTATGTACGAATTAAAATAGTGATGAACAATGGTGACCATTGCTATTGAGCTGCTCAGGAACATGCAGAACAAAAGTTAGGGATATCTTTCCGTCAATGTGTGCAACTCATTGCCATGGGATGTTGCGAAGGCCAAAAGTATAACTGGGTTCAAAAAAGAATTAGATAGGTCCATCAATGGCTATCAATGAACTTATTAGCCAAGCTTTTCAGGGATGCAACTCCACCGTGCTCTGGGTGTCCCTAAATCTCTGACTGTCAGAAGGTGGTTTTGCCAGTCTTGTTCAGTTACTTCCCTCTGAATCATCTGGCAATGACCATTAGCTAAAGACAGGATACTGTATTAGATAGACTGACCCAGTATGGGCATTCTTATGTTGTTACAAATCCAAATTTTGGGTGCTAGTCTGGGATGTGAGTATCAGTCAACTAAGAATAAAATTATAAAACATGTATCTTATTTGCAGTATCTTATGCATAACTTAAAATGTTCATTTTAAACCATATACATATGAAGTGTGTATGTTTGTGTGTAGATTTGGCCCCATATCTTTTAGCATAGAGAGGCAAAGTTTAGGGTACAATACACTTTTTTGTAATTAAAGTCACATCTGGTTTTGGTACTTCACAAGTTATGTTTGGTATTTTACATAAATATCTCTGCTAAAAGATATGGGGCCAGATCCTCAGCTGGTGTAAATCAACATAGCTCCACTGATTTCAGTAGAACTACGTCAGTTTACATCAACTGAGCATTGGGCCACTAACCTGTTTTATTAGTTTTAAAATACTAAAATTCCAGTTCTGATTATAGACTATTGCCTTTCATCTTCAGTGTTTGCTTATACTGGTCATTTTCAGCCTATTTATCATTGTGGCCTGCATATGCACATCTTTGTGTTATGTGGGGTGCATCCACACAATATATATCCTACCTGTGTGGCCCTGAGGATGTCACATGCACCGCAGCTGTGTGCTGATTGGGCCGTAAACCAGCCATGGGTTGAGAACCACTGGGTTATATGGCTCTTCAGAAAAGTGTAAAGAAGTAAGTGAACTCTGGGCAATTAGGGGTACACTCTAAATGAAGCATATATCTCTTTCCCCATCACAGGGGTTGTCTCTCCAGCTCTGAGAGTGCTGAGCTTGTAATTTAGGTGTCCAGTTTGGTTTGCTTGTCATTGTGACTGATACTAGATAGAATTTTAAAAAAAAAGTAAACTATTAAATACAGTAAGTGGAAAAATTGGGTATTTTATAGGCATGTCTGTGTTCTCCCAGGTTGCCTTCCAACATTTCCAAGAACTAGATGAGCACATCAGCTATGTAGCAACTAAGGTCTGTCACCTTGGTGACCAACTGGAGGGGGTAAACACGCCACGGCAACGGGCTGTGGAGGCTCAGAAACTGATGAAATACTTTAATGAGTTTCTGGATGGAGAGTTGAAGTCTGATGTTTTTACAAACTCTGAAAAGGTAAGAGCTGTCAGCGGGATAAAAGCAGTTCAAAGCAATAAGCAGTACTGCCCTAATTACAAGCTGCTACCATGACTTACCATGGTCAGACTTCAAACCCGTGAGTGACTGACTTCTTAAAGTTTCATTGTTCTGAAATGTAAATTAACAACACTAGCCTGCAGATTGCTGATAAAGCATTTGTATTCAGTGGTTCTTAATTTGGCAATGTTGGCATTTTTCATTTTATGAAATTATAAGAGATTTGAAAAATGCTGAGAGGGCAGCTTTAGAATGCACACAGAAATCTCTTGCCTTTTTTCTTTGAAACCTTCCCTCACCTCAGTTTCACTCAATCTATAAAAGTTTTTGAACACAAATTCTGAGGTTTTGTTGTGCTGGGCCAGTCTACTGGCCATAGATACTTATAATTGGAGTCTGCTTTTGGGCTATGTACAGCGTATGGTGGTGTGTTCTCTCCCCTCACCAAGATTTGGGGGAATTAGGCATGAAAGCAGAGATACTTCTTAAAAGAACTGTAAAGAAAAAAGTTTCTAGTTGTCCTTCCTTACGAAGATAGCTGTGAAAGCATAAATCAGTATAAACTGACCAGTGGAACTGAAAGGAACAAACTGCAGAAGTGGAGCCCAGCTGCTGCAGGAAACAGGACACAGAGATAACTCCATGCAGTATGTAAAATGAATGTTACATTTGAGATGTATCCCAAAGAATCATCTCACTAACCCAAAATACTGCACATGGTGAGCATGGTGGAGAGGAGTTGCACATTTGGGATGGCAAAAATGTTAAGGATGGCTGGCTATACTTGAAATGCATCCTATGGGAGAGACGTGAGTCATAGCTCAGGGTTAATAGTCATCCCCTTACTGCTTAGCTGAAAACGCATGATAGGGAAATTAGAAACTTACCATTTCATATGTCCATACTCTAGCAGCCAGTTGCACAGTGTTGTTTGGATCATTGTCTGTGAGTATACAGTAATTATTGATTGGCACTCTGCATTAGTCAGTGAGAGTGTGTGGAAAAAGTGCTCCCGTCCTTCAAGAAAAATGAGAACAGGTTTAAACTTCAAAAAAAAAAAAAAAAATCATCACAAGCAGACAAAACCTTTTCCAGATCTGTATATAAAAGTTATTTGTCAAAATGTAGTAACTTTCTAAGCAAGACACAAATAAAACTTGCATACTTTTTTTTTTTTAAGTGCTTACCATTCACCTCCATATAAAAATCCCATGTAGTAACATGGGATTTAAATAGTACAGTGCAGGTTAGAATAGTTACTTTTGAACCTACTGCAGTGTCATTGTTAAGTAGCTAGTATTTTCATGCCATTTATAATTAGAAGTTCCATAGCACTTTCCACTGGAAGATCCCAAAATATTTGAATAGATTTTAAGGTGAAGAAAGGATTGACAGACATGAATTAATTCTAATACCAGCTAGTGAAGTAGTATCTGCATCTTACAGATGTGGGTGTGAAGGAGAGAAATGAGGCAGAGGCAAATGATTTGCTTTAGGCCACAAAGGAAGCCTGTGGTAGAGCTGACAGTAGAAACAAGATTTTCTAGGTTTCAGAGTAGCAGCCGTGTTAGTCTGTGTCAGCAAAAAGAAAAGTACTACTTGTGGCACCTTAGAGACTAACAAATTTATTTCAGCATAAGATTTCGTGGACTACAGTCCATTTCTTCAGATGCATAGAATGGAACATACAGTAAGAAGATATTTATACATTCAGAGAAACATGAAAAGGTGGAAGTACCCATACCAACTGTAAGAGGCTAATTAATTAAGAGGAACTATTATCAGCAGGGGGGAAAAAACTTTTGAAGTGATAATCAAGATGGCCCACTACGGACAGTTGACACAAAGGTGTGAGGATACTTAACTAGGATAAATAGATTCAATTAACATAATTTTCTAGGTACAAGCAATCCTATGTAGATACCATGTAAGTCTAGTGCTTGCATATTGATTGTGCTCTGTAACTTTAACATTACTTCCTAATTCAGATAATAAGTAGAGAATAAGGGAAAACCTGCTTAGATATCATAGAATATCAGGGTTGGAAGGGACCTTAGGAGGTCATCTAGTCCAAGCCCCTGCTCAAAGCAGGACCAATCCCCAATTTTTTTTGCCCCAGATCCCTAAATGGCCCCCTCAAGGATTGAACTCACAACCCTGGGTTTAGCAGGCCAATGCTCAAACCACTGAGCTATCCTTCCCTTTACCATCTCCTTGTACTCACAACAATTTAAGTGCAATCCTGTGTGTGCTCTAAAAGTAAAATACCAGTATTTCTTTGTCTGTTATATGATCTTAGAGCCCAAATGTCTGTGTACATATCACTGCTTTTGCAGCTAATGACACCTCCTGGGTTGCCCTTGCATTATCCACACAAGTGCAGCGTTTACGCTAACATTTTTACCAAAGTGTTAAAATAATTTCTTTCTTGGACACTTAAAGATGTGTCTTGATGATTTCCCTGGGTAAATTATTTTATTGCCTTATTGACCTCATATGTGCAAATTCTTTCCTGAAGTCTAGTGGGTTTTTTTTTTCTCTGTTCTACTTTTGGATTATTCTTTCAATCTTGCCACTTTTTAACTACTCTGAATAATTCTCCCACATTTTTATTTCTGAAATATCATATCTCTGCTTTGCAATCTGTTCCCCAAACTGTATGTATCCAATTTCTTCAGTCTCTTTATGAAGGCATATCTTCTGTTCCTCATCACTTCTGTTGCCCTGCTTTGGAGGGACTGGTTAACCAATCTTTTTTCTGTAATGAGAAGCCTATAAGTGAGCAAAGTGCTCCAGATGTCACTTTTCTAAAGATGGATAAAATAATGACCTTCTTAGTTTTATCAGTGATGCCCAGATTAGTGTTTGCTCTTTATGCAACATCATTGCACTGCGTGCTCATGTTTAATGTGTTTGCTGTCATCTTCAAATCCTTCTCTGCATTACTGCTCTATAATCAGCATTTTGCTGTTTTGTCCTTTACATGGATTACCTTGAATTATTTATTAAAACTTCCCCCTGTTCATCTCAGTCCATATTTTTCTAAATTCTATAGGTACTTCTAGTGTTTAATTTGTTTTGTTGTTTTTTTTTTTATAGCATCCGTATTTATTTTGATTTAACACAATTCATTGAGGGTCTGATTCAATTAAAAACTAAATGCTGATTGAAGTAGAAACCATGGAAAATTGATTTGTCATGGCTTCTGCTGTACTCAGGTGTTGTTGAATTCTGGACCTTCGCTTAAGAAGCCGGTTAATAATTGTGAAAAAAATGAAAATATTTGTATTATTGTGGTGCCTAGGAGCCCTCCCCCAGCTCACAAGAACAGAACTGGCAGGAAGAGCAGAGAGACCACATGATGTTCATATCTCCTTAATCCTGACAAATCTAACATCATTGTTTTGTTGGTGGTTTTAAGCAGGGCTGTCAATTAATCACAGTTAACTCGCAATTAACTAAAAAAAAAATTAATCGTGATTAATCGCATTGTTAAACAATAGAATGCCAATTGAAATGTAATAAATATTTTTGGATATTTTTCTACATTTTAAAATATATCGATTTCAAATACAACACAGAATACAAACTGTACGGTGCTCACTTTATATTTTTGATTACAAATATTTGCACTGTAAAAATGATAAAATAAATAGTATTTTTCAGTTCACCTCATACAAGTACTGTAGTGCAATCTCTTTATCATGAAAGTGCAACTTACAAATGTAGGTTTTTTTGTTACATAACTGCACTCAAAAACAGAACAATGTAAAACTTTAGACCCTAAAAGTCCTCTCAGTTCTCCTACTTGTTCAGCCAATCGCTAAGAGAAACAAGTTTGCTTACATTTATGGGAGATAATGCTGCCTGCTTCTTAATTACAATGTCACCTGAAAGTGAGAACAGGCGTTCACATGGCACTGTTGTAGCTGGCATTGCAAGATATTTACGAGCCAGGTGTGCTAAAGATTCATATGCCTCTTCATGCTTCAGCCATCGTTCCAGAGGACATGCTTCCATGCTAATGACACTCGTTTAAAAAAAAAAACGCATTAATTAAATTTTGACTGAACTCCTTGGTGGAGAATTGTCTCTCCTGCTCTATTTTACCCGCATTCTGCCATATATTTCATGTTATAGCAGTCTCAGATGATGACCCAGCATATGTTGTTCATTTTAAGAATACTTTCACTGTAAATTTGACAAAATGCAAAGATGATGCCAGTGTGAAATTTCTAAAGATAGCTACAGCATTCGGCCCAAGGTTTAAAAATCTGAAGTGCCTTCCAAAATCTGAGAGGGACGAGGTTGGAGCATGCTTTCAGAAGTCGTAAGAGCAATGCTCTGATGCGGAAACTACAGAACCCAAGCCACAAAAAAGAAAATCAACCTTCTGCTAGTGGCATCTGACTCAAAAGATGAAAATGAACATGCGTCAGTCTGCACTGCTTTGGATCATTATCGGGCAAAACTCATCATCAGCATGGATGCATGTCCTCTGGAACGATGGCTGAAGCATGAAGAGGTATATGAATCTTTAGCGCAAATAGGAAGCAGGCAGCATTATCTCTTGCAAATGTAAACAAACTTGTTTGTTTGAGCGATTGGCTGAACAAGAAGTAGGACTGATTGGACTTGTAGGCTCTAAAGTTTTACATTGTTTTATTTTTGAATTCAGGTTTCTTTTGTGCACAACTCTACATGTGTAAGTTCAACTTTCATGATACAAGTACTGTAGTGCAATCTCTTTATTAGATGAGTTGAAAAATTCTTTCTTTTGTTTTTTACAGTGCAAATATTTGTAATAAAAAATAAATATAAAGTGAGCACTGTACACTTTGTATTCTGTAGAAAACATCCAAAAATATTTAAATAAATGGTATTCTGTTGTTTAACAGCGTGAATACTCGCGCAATTTATCTTTTTAAAAAATAAAATAAAAAATTGTATGTGTTTTCTTCCCCACCTCCCTCCCCTAGCATGATCTTAGAAACTCTAGACATGCTGTACTTTAACCCTCCAGGCATCATGTCATGATTGCCCTTTCTAGTTGAAAAAAGCCAGGGTACAGCTTTACTTGGGGCTTATTAGTGCTGCTTCTGACCTGGCTGGAATGGTCACTAGCCACTTTACCCTGGGGTTTAGCAGAACGTCACAGCATTACTCTGACCTTTCTAGTTCAGGAGTGGGAGACTAAGCTAAATCTTGCATTCAGATCCCTTGCACACTGTAACGTTGCAATAGCACTAGACACATGAGCTAGCTGTTTTTATAGATTTAAGATGCTTTATTGTGATCCCATAACAAAGAGGCTTGTGTTTATATGAAATTGTATGAACTACTAGTATGTAAATGAAGATTGATCTGACATAATAAAAACATGCTGAGAGTCCTGAAGCAGGCATTACTTTCCATGTGGATACCAAGCAACTTTAAAAAGAGAGGAGAGAGGGAAATTGTGAAGAGAGAAATCTTACAGCCATAACTTTTAGGGTTGTTTTTTTTTAGTAAACTTGTGACTTCCCTCCCCTAACAGATTAAAGAGGCAGCTGATATTATTCAGAAGTTGCATCTGATTGCACAGGAATTACCTTTTGACAGGTAAAATCCAATTCAAACATTTTAAATAATATTTGGAAGAGCTATAACTTTATTGTGTAACTTCAGTTTTTTTTTCTTGGTGCCTGGCTTCTGCCGATTTTTTTTTTAAAGTAGTTTTGACATGATGAGTGTATTTGTGTATATGTAAGTATTTAGGATCACCTTTAAACATACACCTCAAAGTACTCGATAAATTTTGCTGAAAACAACCTAATTTGAGTGTGCTTATTTTCTTATAAATTCTATACTAATTTCTTATAGATTTCTTACAGATAAAGCTTGAAACATTGTCTTCCTGCTCCATATGTTGTTAAGCCCTAATTACAATTGACAGCAAAAGTGTTCAATTAACATGTTAATACTTGTTTGAATTTTTTTTGATGTGTTTTGATTAATAGTACGTTTTTTGATTTAACAGGTTTTCTGAAGTAAAATCAAAAATAGCAAGTAAGTTTCCTCCCCCATCAACCAATTTTGCTCAATCTTAACTTGCGTTGCTTGGTTCTTTAATCTGCTTTTATTGACAACATTCAACTGTCTTTATTTCTTTGTCAAAAACTTTCTTGCAAAGCCTGATGGATATTTTTTCTTTTCAGGTAAGTACCATGATTTAGAGTTGCAACTGATTCAGGAGTTTACCAATGCACAGAGAAGGGGGGAAATGTCCAGAATGCGAGAAGTAGCAGCTGTTTTACTTCACTTCAAGGTAAAGATTGAGTTTTTAACTCTAAAAGCACATAATGCATTAAGTACCTGTTCTGAATGAATACAGTAAATGAAGCTGATCTAGACTTCTGAAGAAAATGGGTTTGAGAAAGTTCATCCTTTTGATAAATCTTCAATTAAAACTAAGCAGACCGTTTTCCATAATTGCTGCATTTTCTTTATTTAATTGTCTTTGTGTAATGATAAGATTTCACAATACTGTAAGCATAGAAAACATGTTTTAATTCTGGGTTGTTTTTTCCATCCCATAGGGCTATTCCCACTGTGTTGATGTATACATAAAACAATGTCAAGAGGTAACGTGTTTTTAAAACCAGATGTACCTTTATTTTTGGGTCAATTATTAGTGCATGCATTTTACTATTGTTGATATCTGTTGGTTTGGAAATATTACATTATAATGTGCCTTTAATCTCTAGGGAGCTTATTTGAGGAATGATATATTTGAAGATACAGCCATCCTCTGTCAGCGAGTGAACAAACAAGTTGGAGATATCTTTAGTAGTCCAGAGACTGTATTGGCCAAACTTATTCAAAATATATTTGAAGTCAAACTTCAGGTATTTTAAATTTGGCATATTAAAGTTTGTTGTTAAGTAATCATCTTACTCATTAAGTACTTCTAATAACAAAATCCCAAATAATCTATATTGTTTGTAATATTTTGAGTAACCTTAATCATGGAAAAATCTCATTTGATTGCTCTTTAAAAAGTACAACAAAAACTATCAATTAAGGATGTTAAAGTAGCTGTTTGTGTACTATAAGCACAATGTAATCAAGAATACATAAAATACAAATATATGCAGACTTAAACTGGAAAATAGATATATTCACTAATGATTCTGGTAATGTCATGCACATACTTAGTCGATCTCTGCAGACCCAACATCAAAAATTTGGGGAGAAGAAACATTTATATTTAGTAAGTATCTTTAATCCTTTCACTCTTGCAGTTGGATTTCCAGTGTGAGGCTAGCATTGAATATGCCAGAATAATTTATGCCAAGGAATAGGGTCCCACAGCTAATATAGTAGTAATATGAAAACCTGATATAGCTGAAAATGACAGTCCCTCATTCTGCAAATTCTTATATATGTGAGTAAAGTCAGCGTGACTACTCACGTGTGTAAAGCTACTTCCCTGTAGGTGTGGAAGACCTTGTTCTTCCTATCTAGAACAATATTGGTAGAGCCTAATCCTAAAATGGAAGATGCCTTAGATGTAATTCTTGGGCTTTCCTTGAAGGAGGCGTGATCTGTTTACTTATGAGTATGTAAGTGGATCTAAATCATTGATTTGTTCATCAGTTGTGTTCATTTACTCTGTGTACTAAGAATGCATGTAGACTTCCAGTCTTTTTGCTTTGAAAATCAGATGCTTTGGCTCTTGTATTCTGGGTCGTGTGCATAAGCAGTTCAAGGATATTTCAAACAGCAGATGTCTTGCATTTCCAAACTAGTTTCCTTAAACTAAACACGTTTATCTAAAACCCTGGAGCTAAATGTAAGATATCTGTAAATTGAGACTCAAAAGTAAAAATGTATGACTTATGTAAGATGTGGTACGTTCTTGAACGTTTATTGTTAAGGCTAAGTTTTAGTCACAGGTATTTTTTAGTAAAAGTCATGGGCAGGTCACAGGCAGTAAACAAAAAAATCACTGCCCGTGACCAGTCCATGACTTTTACTAAAAATACCCCTGACTAAAACTGGGAGGGGGGGGGACTGGGTGGGCACCATGGATGCTTGGGAGGGGGTCGCAGCCTGGGGAAGTGCCGCTGGTGCTGGGGAGGGGGGCGTGGATGCTTGTGGGGGTTTGGTGGGGCTGGAGCAGGCTCCCTACCCAGCTCCTGGGAAGCAGCGACCCCAGCTCCCTAGCTTCATGTGCTGCCTCTGCTGTGCCCCAAGCCCCGGTTCTGCAGCTCCCATTGGCTGGCGGCTGGCAGAGGCCTCCACACCCAAACTCCTGCAAGGCCGGGGGGAGCCCGAGACTGCCCCAGCAGCAGCCGGTGCACCTGGTCCAGGGGCTGCCCGAGCTGCTCAGGCGGCTCCTGGGCCAACCTCACTGGGCTGCTTCAGAAATCACGGAAAGTCACGGAGCCTTATTTATTGTAGATAATATGAAATGTTGATTTTTCTTATTCTGTTAACTGAGATTATGCCTCCATTTTATAGACTAAAGTAAAGGATCAGTTAGAAGAACACAGGAAGTCAGATGCAGAACAGTATCTTAAGAATCTTTATGAGCTGTATACAAGGTAGCTATGATTTGATTATCAACATTTTGTTGTGTAAGTAGCAGCTTGTGAAAGGTTCATTTGTTAAGAGGTGGGAAGAAAGGACCAAAATTCCAACTTCCTTTAAAAGTTGGATGACTATTTTGCTGCCCATCTGCCTTGACAGTTTTCCTTTTTAAATTGTGTGACCTTTTAGAAAACAGCTTTTGTACTTTTAAAGAAAGTATCTAGATTTTTGAGGAATCAGAGACTGAAATTATTATTTAGCAAAGTATATAACACCCTACTCTCGTAATATGAAAAGTGTAATTGACAATTTGACTGCACTTGTACGTTATGTATAAAGCCGTAAGAATGTTGTGATGGGGTGGGGGGCGTCAAAAAGTTGTGGCCACAATTTGTGAAAGTTGTGGTTTGGGGTGAAGGTGTGCACAAGGCTGGGGTTACAGGACCTAACTTCTTGCTTTGTAACTGACTAGATGTTGAGTTGGAAGCAGGGCCCTTTACCCTCCACAAGGGGCTGGATACCCCCTCCATTCTTCCAATCCCTGGGGCAGGGTAGGGGGGCCCAAGCCCCCGCACCCTAGAGCTGACCCTAACTCAGAAACCCCTAGAGGTGCTGTGGGTGGTTGGCACTGCTGGGCCTCCCTGTCCCATCCCTGCACTCTGCGGCAGGTATAAGCTCCTACCTGATGCCACTCACTGGGTCCTCCCCAAGTCTGTCCCCCCCCCCCCAAGGCATTCCAGCAGCCGAGGAAGGCAAAATCCTTGAGATCACACAGGAAACACGGCTGGTCAGCAGACCCAGCCCACTCGGCCAAGTCAGGTGGTAGCGCTTGGTGCAGAGGGGAGGCAGCAAGTGGGACGAGCCCCCAGGATTCTGCAGCCCTCATCTGCACGCGTCCCAGGCCCCACTGTCCTCCTCGTCCACCTCCCCCATCACTCCCATGTCATGATGGAGCGGGGGGAGGTGACTGGGCCAAATTTAAGTAAGTGGCCTTGCAAAAAGGTTGTGGTGAGTGTTGAAAGATGCAGTTTCCACAACAAAATCACAGCCTGACATTTTTTTATAGCATTACATATGTGCATAAATTATACAGAGTTCTTTGTCATTTAAATTTGGTAATGCTCAGATATCCCAGTCAGGATTGGGACCCCATTGTGCTAGGTGCGTTGCAAACATGTAATACTGTAATTCATACAAATGCAACAATTTTTCTCTGTTTCCTTTGCATAAAGAACTACTAATCTTTCAAGCAAATTGATGGAGTTTAACTTGGGTACTGATAAGCAGACTTTCTTGTCTAAGCTTATCAAATCCATTTTCATTTCCTACTTGGAGAATTACATTGAGGTGGAAATTGGTTATTTGAAAAGTAGGAGCGCTATGATTCTGCAACGCTATTATGATTCCAAAAACCACCAGAAGAGGTCCATTGGCACTGGAGGGTGAGTTTCTTTTTAAAGAGGGGGAAAATAATAAAGGGCAAAAATACAGTGAACACCACTTAAACTGTACATTGATCATCTGCATAAAAGCTGGCTTCCAAAACCATCATTATTTTCTGTATTACGTGTGTGGTCACATTATATTACTGTATACTAAAAGGTTTGCTCCCCTGGATACAAAGGAAATGCTAGATAAATCCATATATAGTCACATGAAATGAAATTAAATGTCTTGAGCAAGTAAGCTGAAACTTAAGCCTTAGTGTCTAGCAGACCTTTCTGCACCAAATATAATACTTTTATCTAATATCTTTCTCTGGCTTAGTGTGTAGCAGTAATAAGGCTAAAGACTGACACATCCTGAAATACATTGACCTCACAGTACCACTTGTGCAACAGTTGACTACTGAAAGTTGAATAGCCGTAGTTTTTCTGGTGCTTCAGATTTTTTTGCAAAATATGTAGTGAAGAAGCCTTATATTTGAGCCTAAGGTGTTCAAATTGGACCGACTCAAAGTGGGATCTTTGAAGTGTAGACTCTGTGCACAGCTGAAAGTGTGTTAGCCGTTATGCATTCTTTCCTTTTGTTTATGAAGGAGTCAGATTTTTTTTTTTTATTAGTGCATGTTTTAAGACAGTCCCACTCATCTGGGCCAAATAGGAAGCTTTTGTGGGCAAGTATGACCAATTGCATTATCTAAGTTTTCTCTCTAGATGTTAGCCCTCATGGCTGCAAAAACAAACTGAATATACCTAATACTTCAGTTGCCATGTCATGAGTGCAGCTGCTGTAGTTACACTGTTGGCCTGAAGGAGAGCTCCAGTAGGCCCTGCTGGATCCTTCAGCCCGCCTCTCTTCTGAGTGCATAGAGGGAAGGGGATTGTAGACCAGCAGTTGTAATTCCCCCTCCCCTGGGTCATGTCTGTTCCCTCCTTTATCCCTGCTGACTGGAGCAGGAGTTGGAGTCGTCCTGCTGTTGTGCCCTGTATTCTTCTGCCAGCTCTGGCGGTCCCGTGCTGAGACACAAGAAAGGGAGAAGAGAGCGAGTTCCATAAAATCCCTCAAAGATCCAGCAGCAGAGAGGGCTAGAGATGAACTCTTGGTTCTCCTCTTCAGCAGCAACCACATGCGAAGACAGTGAGGGTCTGTAGCACCAAATGTCCATAGCCACATTGTACGGCTTTATTTCAGGCATCTAAAAGCTCCACAGGGTTATTACTGATCTGGTGTAGTCAGGTTAATCATGGATGACCCTGTGGCTGCTACCAGTCTGTGCCCAGGCAATGTCCCCTCCTGATCTCAAGTCCAATCTCAGGGCTCAATGTGCAGGGATTTTATCTCCAAAGTGGACTGCATGACCAAAAAGTGCCACCCGGTGGTGACCAATGATGACTTCAGTCCTCTTAAGCTCAGTTCTCAAATAACACATCCCTGTTACTAGAGCCCCGCAAATCTGTGGACATCCTCTTTGTATCCACGGACCATGTTTGCAGATCGTTGATCGGATGCGGATACAAATTTTGTATCTGCGCAGGGCTCTACTTATTGCTGATCAAATCATACCATCTTATGCCAATAGTCCTCCTCAGGAACTCGGAAACTGGTGCTGCAAGTGGAGCAGCTAGGGGGAGGGATGTGGTGCCTGCCATCAGGAGAACGCTTGAAACTTAGCTGGGGGAGAGGTACTGAGGCTCCTGCATCTTTGAAGAGCTGCTGTTGAGGTGTAATGGATTTGGTGGGTCACCGAGGAGAACTGATTTGAGGGAAGGGAAGGAAGAGAAAAAGAATGCCTTGGCAGGAAGAGATCTGATGTTGCAGGGGAGAGAATAAACAGATTGAGATGACTGGAGTGCTGGCCAAATTGGAGGGAGTGTGCATGGAGGTGAGTCTGGGCATGTGAGACTGAGCCAGGGCTGCTTATTGTGTGAATGTTGGGGTGGTATGATTGTCAGGTGCACGGGGTGTGTGTGTAAGAGACAGAAAAACCGGTGTGAGAAGAGAGTTCAGTGGGAGTTGTGTGTGTCTTAGAGGTATGTGTGCAGTGTGAGTCTCGGGGGGGGGGCGCTCCCACAACAGGATATAAATATACACCATTGAACTTACTGGGAATTACTCCCCACTGCATGACACAAGTATCTAGTCCCCAGGGTGTGGAGGGACATGGCAGAGTAGTGTGGGTGTGGTCATTGTTGTGGGACTTGAAGAGTGGGTTGTGTATGCTAACGTGTTTGGTAAGGTCAGTAGGCTTTTGTCTGCTCTGGTAAGTTTTTCTTGACCGCTTTGCAAGATTTTATTTATTTGTTTTTATTCAAAATACAGATGTGCACCTATTAAGTTATGTTTTAGGTTTCTGTTTACCGTGTTAACTACTATAATATTCCCAATGTATTGTTAAACTTGAACATTAAAATTTCCACTCAGTGAGATTTCCCTCTGGTGTATTGTATTCTAGTATTCAAGATCTCAAAGAGAGAATAAGACAACGTACAAACTTTCCATTGGGCCCAAGTATTGATACCCATGGAGAAACCTTCCTCTCCCAAGAAGTGGTGGTTAACCTTTTACAAGAAACCAAGCAAGCTTTTGAAAGATGTCATAGAGTAAGTCTGCTTTCTGTGACTTCTCTAAGTAGATAGAATTTGCATGGCACACAAAAACAAAATTGAGCTAGAAGAAGCAACTGTTTACATCCTCAATTTAAAGAACACATCTTGTTTTACCATTAGTTGAAGTCTAATAGGAGGTGAGGGGACTTCGTGCAGAGGCGAGGACTTGAGTCTTATTTAATTAAATGAATTACCTTTTAAAAATCCGGGTCATGGTGAGGTAGCGTAAGACATTGTTTATAGACTTCTTGTTTCTTAACAAAAGTGAGTTACAGAAAACTTCTGACCATTTGTTTTGAAAACACTATTTATAACCAATTAGAATAAAAATAGCTTTTTACATTGTTTTTGTTTCTAAACCAGTCCTTAGAATTGATTAACATTTAGTATAACAACTTTGATATGTTGTACAAATGTAACTTCTTGTTTTAAACTCTGACAAAAATAAGATTAATTTAGATAAAATAAGATGATAGATAATTTCCCTACAAACATTCAACTGTCACATGTATCAATCTTCTATTATTAATTAATACTACTGTTGAGAGGCTGAGGGGAATAATCTTTTGCTGTTGCATTGTTTACCTTCTTTTAATCCTTCACTGTTTTCAAATGTTTGTGCCTAATGCAAAATAGAATTTTTACTATTGATATAAATCACAGGTTTTTCTGTGGCTCATTAGCTGTGTGGGTGTAGTGCTTTAAAGGCTTAATAAAAACCTTAGATTTAATTACAAACTTTAACTTAAAGAGAAGCCAAAACCATTTTTTGCACATACACGCATCTATTTATAAGAATTATCCTTAAAATTAACAAAACAGAACTCCAAATATGTTGCTGAACAGTCTGTGTGTTAAATAGCTTTTAATATATTAGATATTGAGAGGATACAGTATAACCAGGATTGTAGCAGAAATAAATACAACACTGGTTAATATTCAGATAACGGCCGATTTAGCATTGAGAATGTCAAAGTGACAGCATGATGCATAGACAAATTAGTCATTTTATCATTATAGTGGTCATTGGTAAAAACTGCTGTAGTTATAGCTCAGTTCTAATTTCTGTTCTAACCTTCCTTTTCAGTTGTGCATAATTTTTCCCCCCCAAACAAATTCCTTTTGGGATGAAACTTATCAAGTTTGGTCTCAGCCCAAGATTGATTTGTTTGTAAAGTTAGAGCAAAATAAATTCAGGTATTGCTGCATGCATGAATAAATGTTGCACTTTCATAACTAAAACAGATGAAACTAGAAACTTTAAAGAACAATTTATCAGGAAGATGTAAAATAAAAACTTCTAAAGTAAAGAATATTCGAAATTAGTAACTTCATGGGAATGCATTTGAAGAATTAGAATGGGTAGATTTTATTTTATTTTATTTTATTTTTGGACCCCTAAACTAAGCATACATTTGACTCCAAATGTCAGTGGTCCAGGTCTTCTATGTTGCAAAGCTCTATAGTCTTTCTTTTGCAGATACTATAAACTACAAAGGACCAAAGTCCAGTTGCTGTTCAGACAACTTTAAGAGCCACCTTTTTTAAGTTCTAAAAGCCCAAATAGTGTTGGTTGGTGGTTTGTTTTTGGTTTTTTATGAAAAACAAAAGGCAGAGCATCAGATTTTGCTATATAAATATCTAGGACGAGATTTCAGAATTATGTGCATATAAAAATGTACTCACACCATGCAGTTACTGGAATTGTATTTGTGGGCATGGTAACTGACCAGGCAAAAGAGGAGTTAGAGGTGCACTGTTGCCCTGACACTGCATACAGTCATAGTAACTATGTATCAATTATTCAAACATGCAACTCTAAAAATCTGAGCACAACTGCCTACTCAAACGTATGCATGAAAATTTCAACATGTGATGAATGTCTATAGTCCTGTATTATATATTGTTATATAGGGGCAGATCCTCAGCCAGTGTAAACAGTCTCACTTTATTGACTTCAATGGAACTATAACAATTTACACCGTCTGAGGATCTGTTGATTATTTTGAAAGTGCTCTGTAATTTTAAGTCTTCTGCAATCACTGTTTATATATTTTAAAAAAGCATGTACAAAGGATTGTCTACACACAAAGTTATTCAGGAATAGCTCTGTGCATGGTCACGTTGTTGTTCTGGAATAAGTGTGTCCACATATGGAGTTATTCTGAAATGAAATTGTGTGCTTTAAAGTCACATCCTACCCTAATTCAAATAAACCTTCAAGTGTAGACAACAAGTTCTAACACTAAGTATCCAAATATTTGTTCGTTTTTAAAGCTCTCTGATCACTCAGATTTACCGAAGAATGCATTCAGAATTTTTTCTATGCTTGTGGAGTTTTTGTGTATTGAGCATATTGATTATGCCTTGGAAACTGGACTTGCTGGTAAGCATAATTCTGTCTTTGTTTTCTTAAATGTGTGGTATTTCATTATAAAATAGCACATATTAATGTTTCTAATTTCATTGGTCAATGCATTCAGAGCACTTTATACTCTTCAGTGATTGGCCTTGAGATCTATGCAAGTTAGTGTTGTGCAACGTATGTTGATTAAGGGAATTAATTTATCTCATTTATTTGGAAGCCAAAGTATAAGCTTCTGAAGCACACCTTACATATGGGAAATCAGTACAGATTGAAAGACAATGATTATTCAGAAATATCTGGAGGCTTTATTTCCTGCATCATAAGAATCTGAGTATGATCATTCCCTTCCTACCTCTTTCACCTTCTCCATAAAAAGAGAATAAGGTTTTTATAGTGTGTGTTTATTTAGAGTGTGTGTCGTTATACATGTATATGTTGTATAGAGGAACACTTCTTATATAGAAAGACTTTTCTTACTGTATTTACTTTTTTAAAAAACCTCTCGTTTGTGTGTGCCTATTTTAATATTTTAGGGAAACTTATCAAAGTAAGATTTTTTTTTTTGTTTCAACTGTTTTGAAGAATAAACTAGATGTGGTTACGATTTGCTGCCTTTCATTGATAAGCAGAACTCCTGTTAATATTAGAGGGAGTCCGTTGAAGTTACCCTATGTACTATCCGCATACAAGGAATATTGTATATAGGCTTTTAGGGTAACTATGAAAAAATCTCCTGTTAGTTAGGCTTGGTCTACATTACAGAATTAGGTCAACATAAGGCAGCTTATGCTGACCTAATTATGTCAGTGTAGATACTACATGCTCCCACCGATGTAAGTGCCCTATTACACCGACATCATAACTCCACCTCTGCAAGAGGCGTAGGGTTTATGTAGGTGTAGTTTGGTTGATGCAGTGTCTGTGTAGACACTGCATTACTTACCTTGGCTGTTGGCTGTCGGTTGTCATTCTTGTCAATTTCATGGCTACATCCTAGAGCCATGAAATTGACAAGAAAGCTGGGGCGGGTGGAGGGGCTCCAGCTAGAGCCCGGCTGTTCCCAGGCTCCCCACTCCCAGCTGGGCTGCACCCGTCCTGCTCAGACCCTGGCTGCCCCCTGGCTCCCAGCCCAGCTGCTGCCCCCCAGGCTTCCTGTGCCCGTCTGGCTCCCCGCAGGGAGTCCTGGTGCTGCCCAGGGGCAGGGAACTGAGAGCCGGGGGTGCAGCCGAGCTCCTGGCAGGGAACTACATGTAGATCTGAGTTCCCAGGCTCTCAGTCCTCCACGCTGCCCCTCTTAAGTCGGTGGAAGTGCTCCTGGTGAGGACATGCACCACTGACAGAGGAGGGTAGTGTGGACATGAACCACTGCGGTGGTTGTAAGTCACCCTAACATAGGTCGACTTATGTTTCTAGTGTAGACGTGCTTTTAGATGCCTAACTCCCATTTCCAAAGTGACTGAAATTCTTAGGAGCCTACATCCCGTTGATTTTTCACTTAAGTACTTTTGAAAATTTTACCCTTATCCTTAGAAAGGATAGCGATACAGATTACATGCACTATATTTTTTTTTATGATCCTAAATAAATGTTTCCACCTTAGGCATTCCTTCTCCTGACTCTAAGAGTGCCAACCTTTATTTCCTGGATGTTGTGCACCAGGCCAATACTATTTTCCACTTGTTTGACAAGCAGTTCAATGATCATCTGATGCCATTAATCAGGTACGTCAGCTGTTTTGCATTTCTTCTGTGAATATGTATGGTCATCACTGCTAGAAATTATGAATTTCATTTGTGTTACTATTAATACAGTTCAGTATTTTTATTAAAAGAAATTTGCTTTAAGAATAATTCAAGTTATTGATGATGGAAGTTGTAGAAAGTACAGTGTTTATTTAAATCTGATTTCTAATCAGTAAATTTGGAAGATGAGTCTTTTAGTCTGTTATGCTGATTGCTGTGCATGCCAACATGCTGCATGTCTTGGCTCACTCTTTGGTCCACTGGGGACTGGCAGCAATATGGAAGCAGAGTGCTCAGTCCAGGGGCAACTCCCTCTGAACTACAGCAGAGTGTCGCCCACCTCTGGATCAGCAAATACAGTTGTGGGGTGGTCTTGTTTTTGAAGTAGCTCCATCCATCAGTCCTTAATTACAAAGACAGATAACTGCATCCAGCCTGGTACTTTCTGGGAGAGGATGGGTGGGGAATCCTGAAGTACTCCTGTTCTCGCTAGCAACCAAAGCAAATGAATTTGATTTGCATTATGTTTGACTCCGTTTTTTCCCCTACTATTTTATAGCTCTTCTCCTAAGTTATCTGAATGCCTTCAGAAGAAAAAGGATATAATAGAACAAATGGAGATGAAACTGGACGTGGGCATTGATAGGCAAGTGAAGTTTTAAACTTTCCATCAATCACTGCTCTACTTACCATTTTTAACCCAAAGAAGTTTTGCCTTAGCTTGTGTTTCCTGCTGGGAAGTAATCATTTAGAACCACAGAATTGATTTCCTTTGAAATCCAGACGGAAAATCAGAGATCACACTGAACTTTTGTCAAGAGAAAACTAAATTTGGGAGGCTGAAATTTTTCCATGCTTGATTTTTGACCTGAGACTAATACTTTTGGGAAGAGTGAGCAAAATCCTTCATCTGCTTTTGTGTTGAGGGAATGAGATAATTCACAATTTTCCTCTGTCTCTCTAAAAAAACAATCAAACACAAAAAACACCCAAAACACTTCCTGTTTTGGGCTGCGAGGGAAAAGCTCACATACAGAATGTTGAAACTTGACATTTTAAAGTATTTAAAGAGCAGTATGTGACACAGACTGAAAGAGATTAAGTGACTTGCTTGAGTGGGACTGTGGAGTAATGAATATCTTGGGAGAATTGAGTGTAATTCTGGGTTTGACATTGACTTGCTCTGAGACTGAGTGATTCATTTAATCTCTGTCCCTCAGTAACCTCCTATATAAAATGGTGTGATTTTTTTTATGGATGGAAAAAGCACTATAAATGCAAAGTATTATTGTCATTTTGCAGTGGGAAAAGACCAGAAAGAGGTAATGCTTAATGTTAGGGAGCAGAGCCACAATGTAAGTACTCTACTTACAGGGTATCTATATGTTTACTTGTACCAAGGAGATTTGTCTTATTCCCATATGTCCAAATGATTTGTTGTTCGACCTTAGACCAGTCGCTTAAGCCCTGTGCCTCAGTTTCCCCTTCATAATGTAAATAATACATCCCCATGGGAATTGAAAATTAATGTCTGTAATGCCTTGGAAAGTGCCATGTAAGCATTAATTATCACTGCTTTACAGCCAAAATGCTTCTGAAATAAACGTAGTCAAACTTTACTAATTCTGGGTCACTGAGAACGAAAATGATGCTTAAAATTGTTGATTGGCTCTAGTTTTCAAGACATGCTATTGGGTCAGTATATACGACCCTTGACTTGGGAATGGCGGAGGATAAGTGAGTTATAAAGGGAAGGGATCTCAATTTAAACCAGAAATGACTAAAATACATCTTTGACTGGATCTATGAATAAATCTATGACTGGGTTTGGACAATACTTGCTTTTTAGGCAAAACAATGACTGATGCAATCTGAAGCTGGTATTGCGTCACACATGATATGAATTGCATCATGTTATTCCTAGAAGTCATGGATGATGCAATCATAACGAAGCTTACATCACTCTGCTGAACAAATTGCCCTATATCAGCTCTAGAAATCATACAGTGTCGTGCTCTCTTATTTGTCACTGTTTGATTTTGCAAAGGGACACATTTCTGTTTAGCCAAAGTGAGCAGAGATGCCTCGTACTTGTGTGAACAGTGCAGATAACTTCTGCTATATTTGTGGTGAAGTGACTTTTGCATCACAAAAGTGCAGTATAACCACTATGGTTAAGAAAGCCTATCACCTTTCTTTTGGCTGCAAAATTGGAGATCAGGACAAGAGGTGGGCCCCACACATATGCTGCAACACTTGTGCAAGAAATCTTCGCCAGTAGTTGAACAGGAAAAGGAAATCTATGCCTTTTGCAGTGCCAATGCTTTGGAGAGAGCCAACAGATCATACCAGCAATTGTTACTTCTGCATGGCGCCTCCAGTTGGGAAAGGTGTGTCAAAGAAGAAAAAGTGGACTGTGCATTATCCAAACATTCCATCAGCTGTACGCCCAGTACCCCACGGAGAAGGACTGCCGGTTCCTGATGCACCAGAATCATTCTCACTTGAGTCAGATGAGGAAGAGGATGAAACTTCTGGTCCTGAACCATCAATGTCACAGGACCCACATTTTCTCCCATCTTCCTCCTCTGAACCACACCTCATAACACAAGGTGAACTGAATGACCTTGTCAGGGATTTGGAACTACCCAAGAGTAAGGCAGAGCTTTTGGGCTCCAGACTACAGCAGTGGAATCTCCTGCAGGTGATGTTAGGGTTTCCATGTTCCGTGACCGTCAAAAGGATCTTGTCCCATTCTTCTTCGTGAAAGGTGATCTTGTAGCCTGCAACAACATCGATGGTGTGATGGCAGCCCTCAACATCGTTCACGATCCAGATGAGTGGAGACTGTTCATTGATTCATCGAAGACGAGTCTTAAAGCTGTTTTACTGCATAATGGCAATGTTTTGCCATCAATTCCAGTTGGTCATGCGGTCCATATGAAGGAAACCTATGACAACATGAAACAACTTTTGAGGTGCATAAACTATGAGCAACATCAGTGGCAGCTTTGTGGCGATTTGAAGGTTGTTGCTCTCTTGCTTGGTCTGCAGACTGGATACACAAAGTACTGCTGTTTTCTCTGCGAATGGGATAGTCGTGCAAGAGATTCCCACTACATCAAGAAAGACTGGCCACTCCGACAGTCATTGGAGCCTGGGAGGAAAAGTGTTCAGCATCCACCACTTGTTGAATCAAGGAAGATTTTGTTACCACCCTTACATATCAAGCTGGGTCTGATGAAGAACTTTGTCAAGGCCATTGACAAAACACAAGCAGCTTTCAAGTACCTCCGTGGAAAATTTCCAAGGTTAAGTGAAGCTAAGATAAAGGAAGGTGTCTTTGTTGGTCCTGAGATTCGTGAACGTCTTCGAGATGATGCATTTGACCATGCACTGCGTGGCAAGGAAAAAAAGGCATGGAAAGCCTTCCAGTTAGTGGCAATAAATTTTCTCGGAAACAACAAGGCAGACAACTACAGGTTGTTGGTGGAAAACCTCCTCAAGGCATACCAAAGCCTTGGTTGCAACATGTCACTAAAGATACATTTTTTGCACTCTCATCTAGATTTTTTTCCACCGAACTGCGGAGCAGTGAGCGACGAGCACGGCAAGTAATTTCACCAGGACATTGCAACAATGGCGAAACGCTATCAGGGCAAATGGAGCCCATCAATGCTTGCAGACTATTGCTGGACAGTAACAAGAGATGTTCCAGTTAATGAATACAAGAGACAAGCCAAGAAGCGCCGAGTAGACACTGAATAGGACTAAACTATGTACATAATAGTTTTTTGCCTTTTGTTTCATAATAAATTTTATTTCTATAACCCCTTTGCTGATTTTTAAAGTGTTACATAAACAGGACAGGTGAAATAGTATCATGTAAAGCAACCATAAACACATGAAAAGACCTAGGTTTACAATTTATGATTAAAACTCTACTATCTACACAATATACATAGACATAAAATGTAAAAACTTAAATATCTTAGAAACAGTAGCCAATCAGTTGTTTTAATTGTCATATTTGAATTCAGCACATCAAAATACATACTAAATAGCACATTTTATCTCTGAAGCAGACGACTTCTCAAAAATTGTAGACCAGTGTTATTAGGTGTCTGTTCCATCCTGAAGGAGCAAAGAACAGAACTGTACAAGAGAAAACAAGCATTGCTCCTTGTATCCTAGCTCTGTTACCTTCTGCACGGTGAGGAAGAGTCTCAAAGCGTGTAAATTGCAAAGGAATTGAGGGGTGGTTTGGTAAAGATATTTGCTATGGCGATGGAAGGAAAGGAAAAATGGGAGAAAGTACACAGATAACAATGGAGATTTTAGTCTCTGCTGCTGGAAATGCCTTAATGTTTTAAACATCAAGTCAGAAATACTTAGACTCTCTGGAGCCATTGGTTCAAACCTAGACAGGGTTGCCTGAGCCCTCAGTGTTGGAGTAGATGAATTAAGTTCTGTGTACAATAAATAATCTCGGGTGGGATTTTCAGAAGTGCCTAAATGATGGAGGAGCACAAGTCCAGTGGGAAGTCAATGGTACTGTGTTCCCAAGTCACCTAGAGTGGAATTTTCACAAGCCCTTATATGTTGCAGACAACTACATGTTTGTGGTGGCGCTGTAAAAGAGACCAGTTTTGAGACAAATCACTTATATAAAAATGTGGTTACTTGCACACCATTTTGTCTACATGAGCACTAAAATTCTAGAAAGAGCCCCAAGAATAGATCACACTGGATTTGGGCACCATCTGGTAAGAAATAAAGGTAGATTCCCAGGCACTGTTGGTTTCAATGTTATCCAGAATCTGACAATGTCTGATAGACCCCTTGAAGGGTATTCACAGTGATGGTTTCTTCCCCTGTAATCATTAGCTGAACTGATTTTAGTCCAGGGGACCATCATAATGAACTAGCATTACTGTTCTATATATCCATAATAGATTGCCTTACATGCATGTATATTAAAAATGGGAGTTGGAAGAGCAGGCGGATGTAACTGATTTCTGTTATTGGCTTGGGCAAGGTTGTAGAGTGAAGTACAGCCAGAATGGGAGTCTGTGTTTCATAGGCATGGAAAATAATTAATTTGATTCCCTGTTTTGGGATTAGATGTATTTTTTCCTTCCATCAAATCCCGTGGAGTTTTCATAGTCCAAGTTCTGTAGCTTCATTTTTGCTGATTATGGTCCCTAGAAAACTGAGAGAATCTGTTCTGAAAAAATGAGTGTTCCAGGGAGAGTCACTTGGGAGAATGAGCTCTATATATTGCAGCTGCTTTGCTTTTCAAGAACTCCTGGAGCAGCTTTAGGATTGACTGTAAAATAAACCATTTCTGACTTTAGATAATGTTCAGGAAGGATAACTGCTAGCGGGAAGAGAAGAAATGTGATGCAAGTAAAATTGCACTGGATCTTTCAAGACAAGTGACCAGCACTGGTGAATGGAAAGATTCTTTCTTGTTGCAAGTGTTTTGTGAAGCTGTTTCGCTTGAACTGTGTATTATTCTTTATAAAGTTACTGAACTAGGTCTAGAAAGTTCCCTTCAGAGTCTATCTGGTTCCCCAGCAAAGAAGAGTGCCCCCTGGCTGTTCTGAAGAGCTGGCTTTAAATGGGTTATGTTTCCATTAATGTGTCTCCTTTAAAATCAGTTGGCCAGCACATACTGTATTGCACTCCAGGATAAAGAGAACTTTGGAGCAGAGACTTCTCAAAGGCTTCTGTCTGACTCTCATGCCCCTACCACCTTCAGAAAATCAGACTTGTCTTGTGTAGCAAAATTGTATTGCATAGCAGCTTCAAAAATATTTTGGGTCTTTGCAGTTCATTTTAGTGTGAACGTCTTCTTTATATTAAATGGTGAAACTCATTTAATGTTCATTAATTTGTAGAAATGATAGATAATGGGGGATTTCTACTTCACTGTGCACTAATCACTTATTTTGCGTGGGATCACTTTAGAATTTTTAAATGTTAAAACCAAGTAAATGAAAACTTTTTTATTTTAAAACACACGTCGCATATTTTAACTTTAAAGGACACTGAATTGTATGATTGGACAGATGAAGCACATCTTGGCTGCAGAACAAAAGAAGACAGATTTTAAACCAGAAGATGAAAACAGTGTTTTGATTCAGTATACTAATGTGAGTAAACAAATAGAGATTTGTCAGTAATACACAGTAGCATTTTGAAGATAATTTGAGCAGTG
This sequence comes from Macrochelys suwanniensis, assembly GCA_033296515.1. Lineage (NCBI taxonomy): Eukaryota > Metazoa > Chordata > Testudines > Chelydridae > Macrochelys > Macrochelys suwanniensis. The sequence goes on along the minus strand of CM065781.1, from coordinate 11,146,493 downwards.
TTGGCATTTTGATAGTGTACGTCCAGTTACATGTACATTTGATTAACATTGAGGCTTGTTTCACTCTGTGCCAAGGAATCTCAAATTCCTTCACAATGTGGATCCTAAACTTGATGGGAGTATTCTCAGTTTTGTTGTATAATAGTAGTGTCCAACAGCCCTGGTCAGACTGGATTAGGTGCCGTACAAACACAAACTCCCCCCCCTCCCCTCCAAAATACAGTTTAAATTAACATGCACCAAAACTTAATAGAGAGTTTGTCATGGATCTGGCTTCCCATTTGCAGGTCTTGCCTGTGATAATGGCAACGATTGCTTACCCAGAAAAGTAATATTAGGGCAGTATTTAATGTCTTTATGGATGTCTTTCAATGCAATTTTTCTGCTGAAAATGAGGAACGCCAGCAGCAAGTGGTCAGCGGGTGATCCACAGACCATTATGTGTGAGCCAGTGCTCTATACTTTGCTCATGATAATCTGAGACTTTGCTTTCCAAATGTTTTTTAAGAGGGGAAACTTCTCTCTAATCAGTTAACTTACAAGCAGTCTTTTTATAGGCCTGTGTCAAAGTATGTGGCTATGTCAGAAAGCAAGTGGAAAAGATTAGAAAGTCTATGGATGGTAAGAATGTGGACACCGTTCTGATGGAGCTTGGAGTTCGTTTTCATCGACTTATTTATGAACATCTACAGCAGTATTCCTACAGTTGCATGGGAGGCATGTTAGCAATTTGTGATGTGGCTGAATACAGGAAGTGTGCCAAAGACTTTAAGGTTAGTGTATGTATACTTAATATGTATGGTGTTATAGAGGCATACATAAAATGTCTGGATAGCGAAACAATATTTTTGTTGAAAAATGTCCTTCATATAGCCATATTTCACATCTTTTGCCTTCTATTCACAACCTACCATACACTGTAGACTTTAGATTGCCCTAGTACCATGGCAGCAGCTTTAATCATTTAATTAATTATGCCAGCAAGACCATCTTTTCTGAATAGTCCTCATATCTGTCTTCTAAATTCACTTGCTTTGTGTCATGAGCTTACCTGAGTCAGTTGAGCATCTCACAAAGCAAGCTTGCCCTGATTTTTATAAATCATTAATAGCCACCTGGGATTTAAAATTCCAAAACATAAAAGTCCTTTGCTGGCTTAACCAAATGGTGTAGTCAGAGTTAGGTCCCTGACCAGTCCAGGCATCTTGGGTTAAAGCAGGGGAAATCCTTCCTCCCTGTCCCAGCTTCAACCAGAACTGGCCATTGGAAGAAGCAGTCAGCCCATTTTATCTTGCCTGCTGGGCCTTGATTGGCTTCCGCCTGCTTCCAGCCCTTCTAGCTGCTGGAGAACTAATCCTTATTGGTGCTGCAAGCAGCTGACCTCGAATGGCCTCTAGACAGATCTTGCCGGTTCAGACTTGCTGCATTTTTTCTCACAGACACCTTCAGGTAGAGCGGGTCAAGGTGGTGGTGGGGATTTCAACAGGGAGTAGCAAATGCCTGCTACACACCAGCATGCATTATTTACAAGATAAGACCTATGGGCTATCTAGTCCAGTATTCTGTCTTCAACAGTAGCCAGCACCAGAAGCTTCAGAGGCAGGTGCAAGAAACCCTGCATTAGACAGATGTAGTATAATCTGCCCTGTATATTAGGTGTCCTCCTAATCCCTTTTAGTTAGAGATTTAAGACCACAAACATCTGAGGATTAGTCTCTTGCAAAATTTGTTACCATCCACTATTATAACTCTGGATAGTCTTTTTATCCTAGTCCCATCCCTTTTTGAATCGTGCTAACTTTTTGGCCCCAACTTCCTGTGGCAATGAGTTCCACTGTTTACTTACATGTTGTATGAAAGTATTTCCTCCTCCTGGATTTGAATTTACCATATTTAATTTAGCTGAACACCCACTAATTCTTGTGTTTGAGACCGAACACAAGCTCCCAGCTGTCTCCATATCATTCATTATGTTATATGCTTTTAAAGCGTTATGAAGCTGACTCATTTTTATTATTTCCAAACCAAGCTTCTTCAAATAGCAGAGCACCTGTCCCTAATGAAAGTTAAGTTCATGGCAATTTTGAAGCTTTAATAAATCAAGGCCATGTCATTTTAGAGCACACAAAAAATCTGAAAAATTCTTTGTGCAAACTATTTTTTCATGGTGGGATAACAAAAATAAAACTGAACTTTACCAAAAATGAGAAATAAACAGGTAATTTATTCCATAAAGCTATAATTGCATGTAATTGGGTATTCTAAAAATACCACCTCAATCATAAGTACTGTAACTATAATATTGGTTAGTGGTAGTTTGTTGTGGGTTTTTTGTTTTGGTTTGGGGTCTTATTGAACAATTTTCAAACAGTCTCTGAATGGTCACAGCTCACGTTTGTTCTAAAACAAAAGTACCCAAATTCATATACATTTTTAAAAATTAAATCTGGCTTTTGAAAATTGCTTTAGTCTGTTTTTTACAGAAGAGTCTCCTGTGTGGAAAATCGCACTGACATTCTAGATGAACTTTGCAGCAGCTATTTCATTATAAGACTTACACTTACTTTGAGCATTTTTACTGTTTTCTCTCTCTCTCTCTTTCAAACAGATTCCATTGGTGTTACAGCTTTTTGACACCCTGCATGCGCTCTGCAATCTTTTGGTTGTAGCACCAGATAACTTAAAGCAGGTCTGTTCAGGAGAACAACTTGCTAATCTGGACAAGAACATCCTTCACTCCTTTGTTCAGCTGCGAGCTGATTATAGATCTGCTCGCCTTGCTCGCCACTTCAGCTGAGAGTGCAGACAAACACGTTGTACCATTTCCAGGCCGGGGCTGTTAGAAAGCACAGGGAATAATTTCTTATTAAACAGCAGTTGTAATTTTTGAGGGACAATGACTGTTTAGAACAAAGCAGCAGCCATATTTAAACCAGAATTTATTTGAAGAATGTGAGCAGATATAATCCTTAATTCATATTCCTTAAACTACAGTTCCCCAGATATGAATTTCTGCAAAACTACTTGCCACTAATTTTCCATTGGAAAAATGTTGGTGAAGGAAGGCAAGTGATAAATTGAAAGTATTTTAGTCCTCGATCTTGAATTATCTGATACCATTTGTTAGACTTTAACTACAGTGCATAGCGTAGGTAATGGATTACATAGAATAAAACTGTAAAAACATTCATCAATTTTAATGACTTAAACTTCAGCACAGTTAATCATAATCAAATTATCTTTGCTGATTGGTGTTTCTAAATCATTTCATTCTTTCAAAATGTTATCCCACGCTATACAATTTCTTGCTTTAATTAGCTTTGAATTTCTCTGAGATGTAGGAGTAACAGAAACACTATCCCAAGAAAGATGTAATTTATTCATTGTATAGAACTTTAAGCTAAGCTAAATTGGAGAGAGGTTTTTGTTGTTGTTGGAGCCCACTGCAATGTGTCAACTTTGTATGAACTCACGGCACTCTGTTTATTATCTGTCTGATAATGGCACTTTTAATTTTAAATATGTTCCTAAATGAATGCAGCCACCTTGTTTTAGATTTCATTACTGTGAGGTGAAGATGCTTGTTGTCAGTTTAACATAATAGAAGCTTGTTTCTGTTTTTTATTCTGTACATAAACAAATTGAGATTGTAACAGAAGTGAAAGGATGAGGTATAGCCCACACATTCATCTGTAGATTGGAAGAATTTGTATTAAATCTAGCCAAAATCCAAAGCTGAAACTTCCTGTCCTAAAGTTAAACCATCTTCAATACCTGAGCAACATAAAATAGTTCAAGGTGCAGAAACTTCTCTTCCCCCTGATATAATTTTAATGCTGGGGATAACTATTATTGTACGTGTGTTTAAACAATAGGAACTTACTCAAGGTGCCTCTGAGATGGATCCATGTTGGATACAGTAGCTGAAGTGAAGTAATGGGGATGATGAAATATTTGGGGTGATATTTCCCAACAGTTGAAAATTCTGTAGTAAGTGGAGACATTTTAGAGCCAAAGAGCTCCTGTGAAAACCAGGTCTGAACTGCATTGTTTCAGTGTTCTAAGTTCCACTCATTATCACAGTGCAGATCATCTGTAGCGCTCTGTCTTAGTTCTACTCTGCAGGCTTCGCATGTTTTCTGCAGAACTTTCTCCCTCTTTTTCAGAGTAGGTTTTCCTAAAATCTACTTTGTCTCGCAGTTACAGCTATCCTTTGCCAAAATTTTTAAAATTTCCCAGGCTCAGTCAATATTGATAATTTTTTCCCCTTTATTTTATATTGAGCAGAGTATTATATTGGTAAACAAGAGAAATAAAGTATGCCAGGTTTTCCTCCAAAGCATTCTGGGAAACTGTGGCAGCTTTGTCCAGAAGTATAGCTCTATTCCTTGGCCATGGCAGAATCACAGAGAGTTCTGGATAGGGAGGCACATGCTTGTACTGTTGCCATGTTTAGAAAGCTCTGATGTGAATTCAAATTATACCTCTCTGTTACCTCTGTAACTTAAAGCCAACAATTTTAGGACAGTGGCTTTACTAACCAATATAAAATATTTGTACAAAAAGCGTCAATTTGTAAACACTTCAGAACAGGAAACAAAACCACTAGGCATCATTTTAAGACTGCAAATTACAAAAGTGCTTCAAAATGTCTTATGTTGTAAATTTCTTGTTTTGAATTATATTTTAAAATTTATATAAAATGTACTCACCATATTGTTTACTTTAACTGTGGTGTTTTCCATGCATAAGTTCAGTGCAATATTCTCGATTATGTCTATTAAAATAATGATGAGGTAACAATAGGTGAATACTTAGACATGTAAACACTCAATAAAAAATATTCCCTCCACATGCCTTTTTCATTCCATTCCATTTCCATATTCTTATCTTTATATGCAATTGTATAAATCCCTTTTATTAAAAACAATAAAAGTAATTTTACTGATTAAATTTATTGATAGTGTGGGCCTTCCCTTCCCACTTTTAAACAACAAAATAAAAAACGTAACACAAACCTTTTATATAAGAGACTGTTATGAAGTCTACTTTAAAAATAAATTTTGGGTTGGGATGGGGGAGCTATCATTTTTATACATTTCAAAGTTGATAGCTTTTATAGCATATAATTTAGGAAAATATTTCCAGGAGTTTCTGAATATAATAGTAGTACTATGAAAAATACAAATATGCTTTTTTATGTTTATGTAATGAGTTAAAAGTACTACTTTTCTAACGTTCACTCTTGGAACATTGGCATTTAACAGGCTGGCAGCGAAGTGAATGTTTAAGAGGAGGTATGTGTGTATGCATGTAATTATGCTGTCTCCAATTGGTTAAAATAGTTTTGCAGTAAATTATTGTAGGTTGGAAAATAAGCTGTGTTTTTACAAGTCCTATAATTTATTAACATGACTTGGTATTGTATTGTATTTGCATAAGTGCAGAGGGCAGAAAAAAGCAGGCTCTTCACAACAATATTACAACAAATATAAAAGAAAACATAAAAATCAGGAAATGGAGGAAGTGGCAGATGAGGATGGAGTAAAGTAAGTTCTAGGTGGTTAGAAACAGAGGGTAGTAGAAAGACCATGAAGATGGCATAAGCTAAAAAGATCTGGAGAACAAGCAATTTGTAAGTAAAAAGCCCAGCACCTGAAAAGGGAAGGCTAGAGTCCTAAAATATGATTTAACCTGGCCCATATATCAACAATATGGGAGAACAGATAGGATTGTGATCAGAATTCTTTATACAAGATCCCATCCTTGTATTAAATGAGACACTGGAGAAGGGGAATGGCTAAAATGCCTCACTTTGGAAGCAATCATGGATTTCGAAATCCTTTTTAATGCAACAGGAAAAGGCTTCCACATTCAGAATGTAAATCTACTCTGAAGGGTAGATATCTCTCTGAATGTGGGCTCCACTGCTTTCTGCGAGGAGTGGGAAATACACCAGCAATCTGCAGTTTAATTGGAGTGAAAGAAAATTTCCTGGAGCCAAGCTTGTTTAGAATGGTACGTGGCTGTTTGAATTGCAAGATACTGACATGCAGAATGTCAGTTTACCGTGGGCCTCAAGCAATCGGTAAAAGAACTTGGTTTTTCTACCTATCTCTAAGTGTGTATAAAGCACCTACCATGGTTTTATTTAAGTGCTGCACGTAACTTACAAATATAGTGAGAGGTGTCTCAGGCAGTCCCACGTTGTCTGTATCTAACTGCTGTCCCTGTGGGTGGGTGTTCAGTGTCCACCCTGCACTAGGTTTAATTCTGGCTGTTTCCATTGTGTTTCTGTGGGGAATGCAATGGCAAGGGGGTGCATCTTACAACGTGATTTGATGACCGAGAGGCTAGGACTCATCCTGCCCTATTTTGGAAGTGTGCCCTGCTTTGGCCTGCTGGCTCTATCCCCAACTTCCTCAAGTCTGTGTATGGGTGCCAATAAACCTAGTGTGCAGGATGATCTTATCTGCCATGGAGGATTCCTGGAGGAAAGGTGACCTTTGAGATAACGTTGGACTGTTGTGGCAAGGGCTTTGTCAATCTGTATCAGACCCCTGAATTGACTCGGTAGTGCAGGAGGAACCAGAGCAGGCTGTTGGGGGACAGGCACCAGCTTCATTGCCATCCTGAAATATCAGGAGAAAGAGCAGGCCACTATCCTCCCCCCTTCCTCTCTCACCCTCAATACCCCCCCCCCCCCAAAAAAAAAGTACCTCATCTGAGGGAGTGGGAGTTTGAGAGTTCAGTTACTGCTGACAACCCGACACTTGGCAGTGATTTTCCCTGCTGCCTGTGGGTAAGGCTGCATCTCTGCACCTCCCCGGGGTAGTTCCCTTCTGAGCGTTGCAGGCGGGAAGTGGAGTTGCAGGCTGATTTGTCCAGCACACGCCCTCCTCACTGTAAAGGTTTGTCTTCATGTACAGTGGGGCAGCTGTAGTGCTTTAGTGAAGACACCACTCTGCTGATGGGAGAGCTTCTGCCATCAGCGTAGTTAATCCACCTCTCTGAGGTGAATTGAATAATAAATTTAAAAAATCGTGGGATTAACATTTGCAGACCATCACTCTGGTCAATCTGCTTATCCCTTTTCCCCGCTACCATCTCTGTCTTGCCTGTTTAGATTGTAAGTTCTTTGGGGCAGGAGCTATTGTCTTACTCCATAAATGGTGCCTCACTCTTGGTTGGCATTATCCTGATAAATAATAATAAATTTGCAAGGGTTGGCAACGCTGCTATTGAGTGGATTTCACTTCCCAATCCCTCTTTACTCCTCTTGCATTAGAGCCAAGTTTCTTGGGCTTTAAATCACTGGAGTAGATTTCACCTTTTGATTACCTCCAAACTTGCTTCTGCAGCTTGTAAGAAAACTTTTGTTTCCAAATGCCTTTGTATTTTAGTGATCTGTAGAAGAATTGCAGTTCTGTAGAAATGAGTTCTTTTTAGTGGTCTCCAGAGGAGGGTGACAACATCTAAAAGTGGGTAGTCCAACCTGATGAGTGAAGGTGTACTCAGTCAATATATAGTGTGGCAAGATCGTACTGTTTCTAAATCAAAATGAGTTAGGCGTTGCCTACTGAGGAGAATGCATTGCTGGTCTCCATTGAGCTGAGGTTAGACTAATGATCTTGCCGGTTTAAGTGCAGTAATTTTGAACTTAGCAAAATACTGAATATTACAGTGCAGCCATAGAAAAGCCAGTTAACGTGAGCTTTAATCTGAAACCTTTTTATAATATTAATTTTATTGTAAACAATTCATTAAAAATAACTTGCTAAGGCTTAGACAAGTGGATTTTTGAAGGTTGCTATTTCTACTTATCTATCCATCCAAAGTCAATTTGAGTCTGAATATATAACATTTTACTCATAATAGCAAACAACTTCAGAGAAGAGACATTTATTCTGGAGGCATAGATTCAAACTAGACAGCAATGATGCATTACAAATATATAATTATTTGCACTAATATTTGAGCAGGTGGAATGGATTAGTACATGGTCAACATTACATTGCTGATAACATGTATTTTTCTGTATTAATATGTACTGTGCAACATGTATTAAAATGGTCAATAATTCATTTTAACAGTGATACCAATATTTATATTGCTGTGTTCTGCAGACAGCAGAACGAATTGGTAAAATTTGCAAAGCTGGGCTAGATTTAACTTTAAAAATGTTTAAAGACCAGAATTAATATTCTCTCCTTTAAAAAAACAAAAGACCTTGCCATTTCTTTTAAAATGTCAGTAAAATTGGGAATTAGCAATGTATGTATAATATCCACTGTCTGAATGAGGGGATATTTAAAAGAGGGTGGCAGGGTGGGTGTGAAGAGATGGACACAAATGACTTACATAAGGTGTTATCTCTAGGACAGGTAAATAAAGTATAGAATTAAGAGTATGCAGGAATATTTACTGCAGATATAAAGGCTTGTCTACAGGGGACACTCAGGAAAATTAATCCAAATTAACTAAAATTGGGAATTTAAAGTGGATTGGTAAAACCGCATTAAACCCTTGTGTGGACACTCTTCTTTAGAATTAAAGTGGCCTTAATTCGATTTAGTTTGGCTTCACTTCCAAAGTGACTCAATGTGAGATACCTTTAGAGGACCTGAGCTTTAGAAAGTGCTGAGCGCCCACCCTCTGAAAATCAGGCCCCTTTAACATGTCTCAGGTTGGGCACCCAATGTTAGAACTGGTTGGGAACTTTTCCAATTTCTTTTCCATCAGAAAATACTGACTCATTGAAACAAACTTTGCACAGACTTTGATTTTGATGAAACTTTAGGAAGATTTCTCAGGGCTAGGCTGAAATTTCTGGTCAAGACCACACAGATAGTTTAGAGCAGCCTCGAGAGACCGTTCAAAGACTACTAAATCTGCCTTTCCCCCTTCTCTCTCCAGTCATGCACTAGCCACAGCTCACCTGGACCAGCAAATCTGTCCCATTTGCATATATGCAGGTATTGGTGTATACAGTCATCTCTTGCAGACAGCTTTGGATATGGCTGATTTCTTTTTCTGTTCTGTGTAACTTGTTCAGTAACATCATGTATCCAAAAAGCGTCTTTAAAATGTAATGGCAGCCTGATATGGTATCTAACACCACCTGTCATTAGCATCCGTGTGAATGAGCACCCTGCTGAGATGGATAAATAAAGACTTGCTTAGCTATTGTGAATCATCTTGCTTTTGAACTTGCTTTTTCCCTGTAACAGTGAGAGCACAAGTAATAATTCAGAGGTAGGGTTAAGTGTAGCTCTTCTGGTTGAGACCACAACTATCTGACTGTTACTTAGGCAATTCTAATTTAGGAGAAGCGCATCACCATTTTCAAGTTGGTCTATTAACCCGTGCCCCCCATATATTGCTAAATAAATTCGATAGCTGAGGATCAAAATTAGTTAAAGTATCATGTAGGCATTACAATTTCTATTTAGCCGCTTCTGCTCAAATCACAAACTAAGATACAAGCTACCCAAATGTCAGATACGTTGCTGGTACATAAACTTAGCGCTAACCTTAGGGCATGCATATTGGATACAGCTCACTTTTTGGTGACTTGGATACTAGGATGGTACCGTAGTTAGAAGTTGGAAATTATCCTTTTCTGGGAATTGGAAAGTAGCTCAAAGTTACTTTTGGGAGATTACAAACGTCTCCAGTATGAAGTACAATAGATAGTAATCCCTGCAAAGATGATGTAAGGGTTTTATGAAGTTAAAACACTTTAACTAATACAAATAAATTAATATTTGGTCCAAAAATGCATGAGAAATCCAGGATGAATGGAGATGCAGGATGTATAGGAAAAAAGCAGTAGGACTGACTCTCTCTAGGAAATTATTCCAAAGTGTACACTCAGATTATACCACCAGGGGGAGGATGCCTTTTACATTAGCGAGATGATCCAAAATTTATCGATTACTCTTTTAAGACCCCGCACGTGTTGAGAAAACCCAAGGAATTCTTTGTGCAACTAATAATGCAATCCGCATTGCTGTTTTCAATTCAGACCCACCGTATGAGGTAGAGTACATGGAGGTGGGCAGCTTCGTGTTTTGTTTCATACAAAAATGGTGCATTTTAGAAACATTAGGGGCCTAGCTTAAAAGGAGAAGGGAAAAGAAAAACCCTAAGTGGATGCTTAATACTCAGCTGTGAACTCACGTTGTGAGGGCAGAAATGAACAGCAGCATCAGCTAAGGGACAGCGTTCATGACTCCTTATTTCCAGGTTTTTGGTGGTTTGAACTGGATCATTAAAGCTTATTAAAAGTGTTTTTCCTTGGGAATTCTTAAGAGAGTGACTGGGGGTTGGACTTCTCGAGCCAAGCTAGAAAATGTGTATTAGTTACACAATGTGGCATCAGATCCAGGATTTTGCACACACATTGTGCTTTTAATCTGTAGCATTTATTACTGTTTGTTGGCACTTGAAAAACCCCATCTACTTTGTGCTGCACAAGACAAAAATGAATATAGTCCCTTCCCTGAAGAATTTATAGCCTGTAAACATAGGCGTAGAAAAGATTGGATGTACTGGGGAACCAAGGAAGGGGAATAACAGGGATTTTCGTAGTTTCACTTTATTTTTGGACATAGAGCTATATGAATTCTAGGAAGGAAATGGAATGCAGCCAGTTCAGGGAGGAAATGTGTTGTGGTGCAAAGCCGGCAGCTACATTCTCCACCACAATGTGGGACTGAAATGGAACCACTGAAAGAACAGGGGGAATAGAATTACCCATATTCAGGGGCAGGACACTAGGGCTACCAGCCCTGCTCTTCAGAAAAAAAACTTGCTGTGGATAGTCAGCATCTGAACTCTCTTCTGAAAAATGAGAAGTGTCACCTGCTGAATCTTAGGTAAATGTACTGCATATATAGGCATTTTTATAAACCCATGCAGACTGAAAGGTTTGGCTAGATCCCAGTCAGAGGGCACATCTCCTTTAAGGGTTATGCTCAAGAAGGCCATGAGAAATTCATGCTACCACTAATTCCACACCCAGAAAAGCTCAGTTAAAATTGTATTGCTTCTGACCTTCCAGTGTATTACTGTCTTTCTGATTATGCGACACACACGGCGAGAGAGAGCTAATATCAAAATAGATTAAATCTGCCTTCTTCCTGTGTACAGTATGTGGGAGTCTGACTGGTTAGGAATTTTCTCTTCTGGCCAATTTTTTCTTTGACACGATGCCAATGAATAATGAAGTTTCCTGCACCATTTATGAAAGTTCAATTTCTTTCTTTAGAGCAGCCTGAAGTCTGGGCAGTGTGATCATCTCTCTTCAGGGGGCAAAGAATCAAAGGCGTGCCGATACCTGCCTGATCATGTTTAAAATCTTGTTGAGCGGTCACAGAGGCTCCCCATAGCTTATGGACATTAAATGGTGGTTGACTCCTGAGGGCTACAAGGTAGACTTGGTGGTGGGCAAATCCAGGCCCCCAGTGAGGCACTGGCGCTTCTCCAAACGTTAACATACAAGCCAAGAAAGTCACTTTAAACCAGCTGCCCTCATTGCTTTGTCACCTAAAAATTGCCTGGCTCCCAGAAGGGCATTTTGGGTTTCATTTTTTCCACTGCAAATGGAAGAGTCTATAGCTGGCATAATTTCATTAGAAAATCCTGTGAGGAAAGGAACACTTGGATTGAATGGAGTCCTTCCTTCCTATAAGTGTTCAATGGCAGCATTATCAGGACTGCAAGTATACTTGGTTGTATAGGCAGGGCCTGGCATCTGGGTTCATCTCCAATGAGAGTGATGTGCCCAGAGGTGGCTCAGTGCAGAGAGTGATGCAGCCATGAAAACTTCATGTGCTTGTGGCAGTGCTGATCTGGGGGCAGGGGGATAAGCTAGAGCAGTGGCTCTCAACCTTTCCAGACCTTTCAGGAGTCTGATTTGTCATGTATACCCCCAAGTTTTACCCCATTTAAAAACTACTTGCTTAGAAAATCAGACCTAACAATACAAAAGTGTAAATTTGTTAGTCTCTAAGGTGCCACAAGTATTCCTTTTCCTTTCACAGCATACTATTACTGAAAAATTGCTGACTTTCTTCTTTTTACCATATAAGAAGAAAATAAATCAATTGAAATATAAATATTGTACTTACATTTCAGTGTATCGTACATAGAGCAGTATAAACAAGTCATTGTATGAAATTTTAGTTTGTACTGACTTCGTTAGTACTTTTTATGTAGCCTGTCATAAAACTAGGCAAATATCAAGAGGAGTTGATGTACCCTCTGGAAGACCTCTGAGTACCTCCAGGGATACACCTACCCCTGGTTGAGAACCGCTGAGCTAGAGGATAAGCGGTTCTGTTTTTGGAGTAACAACTCAGGGACGATTTTGATTAGGGCTGGTCAAAAAATGGTAATGAAAGAGAGGTGGAACGGGGAGACAAAATATTGAAAAATGTTCATTTTCAAGTCCATTCAATTTGATTCAAAATGAAACATTTTCATGAATCACATGCTGGAAAACTTCAGACACTATGAACGCTTTTGTGAAAGACATTTGTGGAATTTGAAAAAGCGTTTTTCAATCGGCCTGAGTTCTAACCAGCAACTGGCAGTTGAGTGATCTGCACAAGATAATGAGATGAATGTGCATTTGTTCCCGTGAAGGTTCATAATATTTTCACTGCTAGGCATATGCTACTGTTGGACAATAGCACCCTCAGCATCTCTTGTCTTCCTTTGAGTCCCTCCTTCGGTGATGCCCCAGTTCCTCTGGCCCCTTAGCGTGTAACAGCTTCATTCATTATAACCCTGGTGGATTAAGACGCTGTCGGCCGGCCTGTTCATAACTCAGTGAGAGAGCTGTGTGGGTGTGTGTTTTGCTGGCTACACTACTCCATGTAGAGGTTTCCTAACCTGCAGGATGTAGGAAGCTTGTGTATGCAGCTTTGCCACCAAAGAACACCCAGGCTGGCCCATCACGCTCCAGATGCCCAGAACCCTTTCATTCCATTCGAGGAGTGCATTCCACGGCAGGGAGGAACCCCTGCATTTGGCGGGGAGGAAGCTGTTTCCAGGTTTGGCACCGAACACGGTAGAACGTTTATGATCTCCAGGTGGTGGACGGTGTAGAGACAAGGCAGCTCATCACCATTCACTTCTTGAAGATGGGGCTGTGAGATCCTGGGAGGTCAAGTCATCCTTTGGGAGAGGGTGGTCTTTCTGCCTGGTAATGTTTAAGAGCTTATTTGATGGGGCAGTGAATCCAGATGGGAAATAAGCCCCTAGTCCCCAGTACCGGTTTAATGTGATACCGAAAAAGAGGTTGGCCTTTATCAGCCTGAGACCAATGTAATATAGCACAGACGCCTTTAGAATTTGGGGTAGCCATCTCAACAACAGGACTTGCCATGTGCCCACTGGATGTTTGGGCATGGGGGGCGGGGGTCTTACTGTTTTTATTCATATGTATGCCAAAAGCAATGAACTTGGCATCCCCAGGGAAGATGTGGGTTATTAATATCGGTTTGCTTAACTAAGTCTCTCTTATACCACTCTTCTGAGTGTTCCTTCCCCTCCTGCAGTTCGGATTTGTGGCCAAAACATCATCCGCTGGACAAACAGGTTGGTGGGTGATGGAAATACAGGATTGCAGCTGACGGTTGGTGCAGCCCAGCTTTGGCTGAATTGTCCCAGCATTTGTGGCACGTGGTAGGAGCAGCTCGCCCATAATGCTCTTTGCAAGGGATAGAAGGCTGGGTGCACCACAAGTGTTAATTATACGCCTGAGCGTGGATGATTTAATGGCGAATTCCAGGATTAATTTCTTCATTTGAATCTCGATTAGCCCTCTGGCTGCTGAGAACTGGGTGAATACTGTGTGACCTAGCCTACTTCCGCCAAAGGGGAGGAGATCGTAAGTCTCGCTTTGATGCTTCATCTTATTGAAGTCGATTTTTTTTATTACCGTAGCACCTAGGGGCCCTAATCATGGCCCAGGACCCCGTTGTGCTAGGTGCTGTACAAACATAAAACAAAACAGTCCCTGACCAGAGGAGCTCACGAACCAGAGGGCAGGCACAGGTTGTGGGGAGAGGTCTTGCACACAAGCGGAGTGAACACTGATGGTGGCAAGCTTTGTTAGTTCCATGATTCTTTCTTTCCAGTGGGTTTAGTTCAGAAGGAAGGGAGAGGGGGGCAGGGAAGGGGAGAAGAGGGTGAGAGGAGTGATACTGAGGTGAAGAGGTGTGTGGGGGGAGGAGACGGGGGGTTGAAGCAAACAGCTAGTCTGCACAGGGCAGAGAAAGTCCAGTCAAAACTAGAAAGTTCTCCAAGGAATAAAAGACCCTGTGGCTGGCCTGGGGCTCAGGCTGCGGGGCTAAAAATTGCTGAATAGATGCTTGGGCTGGAGCATGGGTTCTGGGCCGTCCCAGCCGTGGGTCTATTTCCCACGTGTGCTGTGTAGATGTGTACCCCAAAGCCTAGCTCCTCTTTGCAGCTTCCTCCCAAGCCTAATGGGGGGTGGGGAAGGGGAGGAAGACACTACACCCGTCCTAGTGCCCCTGGGAGTAGGGGGTAGTTCTGGGGGCAAGGAGGTGATGAGGGGAGGGGTGGAACTCTCAGAACCTCATTTCTCCCCGTCCCCCCAAATGCAGCAGTCCCTGCTCTGGCTGCTTCAGCCCCTATCAGCTGGAGTCTCTGGCAGGCTGCTCTCTGCATCTTTCTTCCAAACCCACTTACACATACTTACAGGTCCTGAGGACCTCCGGGGAGCAAATGAATAATCATTCAGCACTGCTAACCTGAAAGGCCCCATTAGTTCGGTGGGAGGGGAAATCCCTTTAATAACATGTATGTAGTCCAGTGATTTCTAGGTAAACTAATTTCTATTAGTTTGGATATTCTGTTGGAGAGGGGACTGGGGATGCAAACCTAAGAAATCCAGTCTGTTCAGATCGTGTGTGTGTGTGTGTGTGTGTGTGGTGGAATAATTGCAAATAGTTTTTCAACTCGATTCATTTATTTAAAAACATATTTGCAAATAAAACATTGTCGGCTGTACAGATGGAAATGTGTGTCAAAAACGTTATTCACCGCTTATTCCTATCAGTTGGCAGAGGCATTATTTGTGAATGCCGTTTTCATTAGGTAAGCAGCTGTAGTGAATGTGTATGTTTATGTATGTGTAAATATGTACATGCCCATACAGGAAGAAGGGGAATCTCTCCACTAGGTTTTCCCTCAAATACACCCCATTCTTGCGGTAACTGTGGGAGGTGAACTGGTGAAAGCAACAGGGGAGCTCAGATGTATTCAGGGCTTAAGGCAGCTGCTGGCATTTTAAGCACCATGCCACCAGACACCACTCAGAGCATTTCTACCTGTTATCAAATGCCCCAGGGAAATAGACCAGCTTTACAATGTGAACGCCTTCCCAGTCAGGCTATTTTGAACCAAGCAAGGAAGCCAATTCAAAGCCTCAGGACCCTCATACAGAATGCCCCGCCAACAGCCCCTTCTCGTACCCCTGGGTTTGTACCTTGAGCGCCTCTCCTGATTCAGCTGTGGTGGTGTGGCATGGAAAGGAAGGCATGCTCTCAGGCAGCTAAGTCCCAAATCTTACATTTCGCTCAGAAACTCGCAGGCAGCCAGTGCAGATCACGGATGGACTCCTGGCGAGACCCTCCGCTTACCAAGGGTGCTTGCTGCAGCACAATGCAGCCGCTTCAGCTTCTGGATGAGTTCAAGGAGCCGCCCCATGGAGAATGCCTTGCAACGTTGCGTCTGGAGGTGACTGAGGCCTGGATGGTGGTTGCGAGGTCGGCAGCCGAAAGGCAGGGCCACCATCTCGTACGTAAAAGCTAACGCGCTGACTGGATTGTTGCTGTTACCCGATCGGCTGGTGGAAGCTGGGAGTCCAAGCAGGGCCTGATCAACGCAAGCTGGACGCACACCATCAGCCAATGGCACAGGTATTACTCAGGCCGGTGGCTAACCTCAGCCAACTCCGCATCACCTCAGCCTTGCTTGGAATAAGGCTCAGTGAGCCAGCTCCCCTCTACTGCCCCAGTTTCAGTCAAACGCTGGGTGAGGTGATTGGCCACGTTGGCTGCGGCCGATGGAACCGAGACACAAAACCGCATACGGAAAATGACAGAAAGTGTCTCAGGAATAACAATGATTGTTCTCGTGGACTGCTGTGGGGGCTGTGAAATTTGTATCGTTTTAGACTTTAAACTAGACTTGAAGGAGGCCATGCAGGAAAAAGACGAGCATTTTCCCCCTGAGAGCCTGATTCTGCAGTGAGCGCTATGTGAATAGATTCTTACAACAGCATGGAACTCATTGCAGGATTGAAGCCATGGGAGTAGTTTGGAAGGGAGGCATTGGGGGGGGGGGGTTCCCCCCCCCGCCCCAAACT
The DNA here is from genome assembly GCA_033296515.1 of Macrochelys suwanniensis. NCBI lineage: Eukaryota > Metazoa > Chordata > Testudines > Chelydridae > Macrochelys > Macrochelys suwanniensis. The sequence goes on along the minus strand of CM065781.1, from coordinate 11,130,088 downwards.
GCAAGCCTCAGGCAGGTGCAGAATTCCTCCCCACAACCTGTTGGCCTGTCTGGAGCTGCCCCCCACTCAAATCCATAAGCCAAACTACACCTATGATTGAAGCCTGAGTTAACTAGCAGGTGCAACCTGGCTGTCTATACTGGCTCTGTGAGTACGTGAGCACGGAATGAAATCGGTATATTTCACATACGTAACTGTTTAGTATTGTTTGAATCTTGCATGTTGTTCTAAAAGAGATGCTCTTGTTCAAACAGAAATTATTTTGGCTCCATATGGCCTGTGGTCGGCAGAAGGTCAGACTAGATGATCCTAGTGGGCCTTCCTGGGCTTGGAATCTCTGAGGCTATGAGGAGAGAAACAGTTAAGCATCTTAAGCTGTGTAAGCAAAAAAAAAAAAAAAGTTGCCAACATATTTTTTGACAAAAGACAGGAAAATGACAGGCTGTTCTGGGTATGCAAAAAATGTTCCCTTTCATACATATTGACAGCCAGAGGGGGGTTATTATTGAGAATATGGGTAAAGTCACTGCCAGTTTCTGCTGGTACTCGTGTTTAAAAAGAAACTATGGAAACCAGGAGTAGGAATATTAATTAAGTTCAAATGTGGAATGCCTTTGCCAGGAGAGGCTGCATGAATTCAATGAAGCAACCTGTTGGGTTGCAATTCCCTATGTTGTTTGCAATTTAATAGAATGCTGAACTTTTCATAAATTAACATGTTTCAATAATCTGATTAAAAGGTTCTATGTTGATAAGATTAGCCTTAGCTATGTTTTTCCCCCTTGTTTAAAGAACCAGTGTATATTTTCTTGTCTTAAATCTCTGTGCGGCCACAAACTATATCTTAGGGGCTAGCTCATCAACTTGTGTAAATCATTGTAGCTCAATGGATCTGTGACAATTTACACTAGCTGAGGATCCGATCTTAGTCCTCAGTTTCTGGACAGGATCTGATTAATTAAAGGTGAAAAAATTTGTTTTTTTGCTTAGTTGTATGCCTATAGTATAGATAACAATAATGATACATTCCCCGCTTGGTCTGTTGTGCCTAGGGTGACCAGATGTCCCGATTTTATAGGGACAGTCCTGATATTTGGGGCTTTTTCTTATATAGGCGCCTGTTACTCCCCCACCCCCATCCCGATTTTTCACGCTTTCTATCTGGTCACCCTAGTTGTGCCTCACTTGCATATTGACTGTATTAGACCTGATGTGTTTATTTTTTAATGTTTATATACATTTATATATATAAATATATATGAAAAAAAATTATACTAGGTCAGATCCTATCAGGTAGAGTGACCCCAGCTCACATTAATAGGAGGAAACTGAGAGCCAGATAAGTATTGTTACCTCCAGGATGCAGATAGGGGAACTAGAGCACAGAGACAAGGAAGACCAGGGTTTTCAAACAAGGTAGGCATGGAGTTGCACTCTCTAAGATTCCCAGTTCTACAACGGAAGGATCCCATTGACTGCAAGGGTAACTTGGCGGTGCCAATCTGATAACACAATTGGGGCTGAAAAATGTTCCCTCTAATTTTTGACAGGTCGTGTGCACAAAAAATTTCTTCTGTGCAAATTGTTGTGCACAGGGTGTTTCGCCGTGTGCTCGGGGTTTAGGATCTGTGTACACGTGCACAGCTTAGAGGGAACAGTGGCTGAAACTTGTGCACAGCTGTGCGCCCAACTTGCGCATGCAGGCACGCCAGTTTGTGTTTGACTCAAGCAATTAACCAGAATCAGCTGTGTGCACAGGCAATTATCAGACTTTGCACACACTGTAATGGGAGTTGTACAACTGTATGCCTGACTTGTTCGGAAAATCCAGCCCGAAGTACAGAGTTGTTACAGGCCACACAGAGTAGCCAGGATTTATATCTCCACAGTTTGTGGCTCCTGATCCTCATCTCAGATCACTGGATCATAATGGCATTGAAAAAAATGCCTAGCATTTGACATTAGCATCTGATAATTGTCAATAGTCCCGTATTTTTGGAGTAAGGTAGAAGAGATTTTATGTGCAACGCAAGTAAGTGGCATCTCTGGTTGTGGAAAAGCATCACTGAATTCAACCATAAGAATGTAAGAAAGGGTGGGCGGGAAATGGAAAGGTTATATTCATGTATTGTATGTATCAAAACAGGTAGACTTATTTCTGTGATGCTGTTGCTCAGTTTTTAGAAGTGCAGGGAAGTAAATTGCAAGCCGTTATCTCAAAATCCTCAATGTAAAATATCACGGGTAAGGAAGGTTGCCAATGTTGTATGAGAATAGGTTGGCTGCATTGATTTTTAACTGCCTTACATCTTTGTGATAAGAATGGCTACTGTGTTCAGAAAACGCTTATTAAGCCAAAAATAAACCCCATTTTTATGTGAAAAGCGAATCCTAAATATAGCCGCGGTCAGCAATAGATCTCAGATCTAAATTGTACGCCTTGCTGATTCTTATTCCAAATCCAGGGTAGCAGATGGTAACAATGCACTTCCCTTAGATGGTAGAAGGGAGGCACTCTTGTTTCAAGTAATACTATTTCTGGGAGATAATCCAAAATGCACAGTAGGCAGAAGTTAAAAGGAAGTGCTTGCTTTTAGGTTTTTAAACTATATCCCTTAATCCCGGGTGATGATTGACAATCGTGATTTAGAGTACGAGGTGCTCCTCTCTAATCCAGCAAGTTTGATGTTATTTGCGTATCTAGGATGCTTTATTCAACTAAAACTAAATGGAAGTCTGTGCAATTGATGCCACATTTCAGAGATGAGTCCTGGACTGGGAGTCTATTTACAGATTAGTGGATACACGGTGCCCATCGTTGTCAGTGTGTGTGTGTGTGTGTGTGTGTGTGTGTGTGTGTGTGTGTGTGTGTGTGTGTGTGTGTAAACAGTGCCTATCATTGTTGTGTGTGTAATTTAAAGACTCCAAAAGGCGAATTTACAATTAAAATGTTTCTTGCTGGGTAAGAATACTACTAGGAAACTTTTTACAAAATTTAAATCACCAAAAGGGAAGTAATATATAAAATTATATTAATCCTAATTTGATAATTATAATAAAATAACAAAATATCTTTATTTACTAGTATTTAAAAGCTATTATTCATTGACTTTTAAACATTTTTTTTTTACTATAACATGTGCTTGACATTTTTGTGGAAACCAATATCTTATTTATCCTGCTGGCATTTACAGAAAACAAATACAAAATGAAGATGACAAGCAGGTAACTGACCTTATTTCAAAACATTTGTTATTTTTAAAGGCAAGGTGATACTTGTTCATGTTCTGTGATCGGCAGCTTTTAAAAGCTGTTTTGCTTAAAGGATAAATGGTAACAGGTCTCTATTCATTTAAAAGAAATGGAAAAAACCAGCACATATTTTAAAAGACAAACAACTACAGAAAAACATAAACAAACTGGTATGATTTACCGCAAAGATTTTCATGCATGTCTGTTAAAAGGATGGTGCTTTACTGTTGATTTACCAAATACACTGTTCCTAAGCTGTACACTTCTGTAGATTTAAAGCTGGCATCTATATTTGAGCATTAATCACAAGCAGGTGCAATGTAGGGAAACCCCCTTTATAGCCAGCCAGATTATATTAGATTAAAATGATCCATTTGTAAGGTGTTGAGATACCTACTACTGGGGTGGAGGGAAATCACATTATACTTGTGACTAGATTAACACACGGGCTGAGCTGACAATCCTTTCCTGGCCTTTTACGTTGCTGGGTGGGAGAAATAAAATGTATCTACACAAGTGAACTGCCTCAACGAGGCATGCTTCTGGAATTGCTTTGGATACACATACTGGTGCCTAAAGTCAGCAGAGGATACCAGCAGAGCCAGATGCCATAGGATGCATGTCTGTAAACCCCAGTTACATAACCCTTTCTGTTGCAAGTACATCCTGGATGCGTTGCATTGCGTCAGCTAGTTGATGGAGTCGTATTTATTTTACATCTCCTAACTGTGGAACCAGACTCTCGGCTCATGTAAATCAGTCCATCTCTATGGACTTTAGTGGGGCTATCCCAGTTCACCCCAGCTGGGGATTTAGGTTACACTGGAATGTAATCCAGTCTACGGTACATCGTAATATTCTGATATTGCAAATGCAATGTAAGCAGAAGTCTTGGTCTGCAAAATTTGTCCTTGAGTTTAGACCGCGCAGGAGATCATCACTATAGGATGCTACATGGGGTTCAATACTATGCTAGACAAAATATAGTGTAACTCCCAAACCTGATTGAAATATTTTATTAAACTCATTTTACATAGCTCCAGTGTTTGGAACTGAGCTGCCAGACAGGAGGGGGGCTACTTAACTCATTCCATCTTTCTCTCATGAATGGCACTGGGGGCTCCTTCTTGAACTGCTGGGGCGGAGCCCTGATGGGTCAGGGCTTTATTCCAGTACATATTGTCCCAGAGGAAATTCCCCACTCCACTAGCTGTGCCTGAGTAAAGAGTGCAGGATCAACCTTCAGATTATTCTGATCTTTTCCTAAGGGACCGAAGTCACTCTGAGTCATTTACACTGTGATCTTGCTAGCGTTTTACCATTTTCCAGAGGGGTTCTCTCTAATGCAGTCTCACTGCAGGACTCCATCTGGCTCTCTGTACACAAGACCTTGGGCCAGATTCTGATCTCTACCGCTGACCCTGAACACGGGCTCTGTGAATGTACAGAAACTGCAAAGCCAGAGCATCTCATGACTAGGGAATATAACCCAGTGATAGCGGAGGGAATTCCCTGCGGCATTGGGCTTGCCAGGCATCTGGTTTTCTACCGGAAAGCCCGGTCGAAAAGGGACCCTAGGAACTCCGGTCAGCACCATTTACCAGGCCGTTAAAAGTCTGGTCGGCGGCGCAGCAGGGCTAAGGTAGGCTCCATCATGCATAGCTCGCCGGAAGCGGCCGGCATTTCCCTCCAGCTCCTAGGCGCAGGGGCAATTGGAGTAGCTCCACACGCTGCCCCCGCCCCCAGCGCTGGCTCCGCAGCTCCCATTGGCCGGGAACCGCAGGGGCGGCGCCTGCGGGTACGGGCAGCGTGCACCGCACAGAGCCGCCTGGCCGCGCCTCCATGTACCTGCTTCCGGGAGCAGCACAGAGCCAGGGCAGACAGGGAGCCTACCTTAGCCCCACTGTGCCGCTGACTGGGAGCCGCCTGAGGTAAGCACCTGTGCAGCTGGAGTCCGCACTGCACCCTGTCCCAGCTCGGAACATCCTCCTGCACCCCTACTCCCTCCAAGAGCCCGCATCCCAAACCCCAGCCCTGAGCCCCCTCCTGCACCCCAAACTTCTCAGCCCCACCCCAGAGCCATCACCCCCTCCCACATCCCAACTCCGTGTCCCAGCCTAGTGAAAGTGAGTGAGGGTGGGGGAGAGCAAGCAATGGAGGGAGGAGGGGCTGGAGTGAGTGGTGGGTGGGGTCTCAGAAAAGGGATGGGGCAGGGGCGGGGCCTCGGGGAAGGGGCGGGGCGAGACAAGGGTGTTCGGTTTTGTGTAATTAGCAAATTGGCCACCCTAAGTGGAATGCCTGTATGTCGCCCTCTCACAGCTCTTGGCCTAGAACCAAGTCAGGGGTGGCGTGAGAAGGAAGGGGCAAGGCCAAAGTACTCCGTTACTGCTGGACAGCCACTTGAGCGCCTATAACTTACAGCAAGACCAATCTGATCCCTGGCCGCCTCAGAACCCAGGAGGTGCAAAGGTGCTTGGCCACCCCCTGGAATCGGGGCCCTTGTCTCATCCTCTGTCTGCACCTACAGCTCCATCTGTCTGTTACTCGGTCTTTCCTTCTGCTCCTTCTCTGTTGGTTTGCACAAAAGGCCCCCACCACCTCCACTAAGCAGCGTTCTCTGGATTTTCTTTCTGCCATTGTGCTTCCCTCCAGCTCTGCTTCCTCTCACCGTCTTGCTGCTCTCGGGGCCCCTCTCTGCCAATCCTTAGCTTCTTTTTCTTTTTTCCCAGTTGACCTGCCTGTGTTAAGAGTTCATGTAAACAGCGCACAGAGGAAACCATTTGCTATGCACAACAAGTGGTATTGGTCCTTACAAAACCACCCCCTAGGAGATGTACTAGGTGTTCTTGAGCACCATCTTCTGGCATGTGTATATATACAGACAGAGCTCTTGTAACAGTCTCCATGAGTGTCCAGGTAGATTGATTGACGTGTTCTCCTACTGGTTTTTGAGTGTTACAATTCTTGATGTCTGATTTGTGTCCATTTATTCTTTTGCGTAGAGACTGTCCAGTTTGGCCAATGTATATGGCAGAGGGGCATTGCTGGCACATGATGGCATATATCACATTGGTAGATGTGCAGGTGAACAAGCCCCTGATGGTATGGCTGAAGTGGTTAGGTCCTATGATGGTGTCTCTTGAATAGATATGCGGACAGAGTTGGCAGCGGCGTCTGTTGCAGAGATTGGTTTCTGGGTTAGTGTTTTTGTTGTGTGGTGTGTAGTTGCTGGTGAGTATTTGCTTCAGGTTGGGGGCACTGTCTGTAAGCAAGGACTGGCCTGTCTCCCAAGGTCTGTGAGAGTGAGGGATCGTCCTTCAGGATAGGTTGTGGATCCTTGATGATGCGCTGGAGAGGTTTTAGTTGGGGGCGGTAACTGGGTAACACATCTGTGATCTATTTTAATGATCGGTTTAATTGGCTACGGTCCCTGTCTCACTTTCTTCAGACCACCTGTTTAGTGTGTAAGTAAGGCCTACATTTGTGGATTTGTGGGTGCCAAACTTGCCACAAGTTAAAGGGAACTCATTTTTAAAGTGTGGATGTTGAAAAATCTTAAAATCAGGCCCCTTGAAGGTGTCTCAAGTTGGGCCTCAAACAGTGAGGTACCCAAAACCACTATTCACTCTTGAAAACATAGGCCTCGCCGAGATGTACACACCCCCTACTTAGACTCCACTAATAAACATGCCAGACCGAATCGACCCCTATTTAGGTCAATGGTAACACTTCCATTGACTTCAATGCCAGAATTGGTTCCATGATTTTGATCTGTTCTATTATCATCAAATAGAAAATAGTCTTAACAGTCAATTCAGCTTTCATGCATGGCCCTCTTCCTCCCCACTCCCCCCCAGGCCAAGGATGCTCACACCTTCTCTGGCTTGGCACTGTATTAGAATACTTGCAGTAAAAGGAAAGCAAGGAAAATCCTGAAAGCCGTGCTTTTACCCGGCAGCTTGGCACCATCACTCCAGCTTTCATCCGCCGAGTGGAGTGTGCCAATCTCATGCTGGCACAAACAGATGTGACTCTAGAGCTTTAAGTGTCCAATGAAAGAGGCATTGCTTGCTGAACGCCGCGCTGAAAACAGCCAAATTCACCAGCCTTAGGATTTTCCGTTGAGATGGACAGTTTCTCAGAGCTTTGCTTCAAGGTTCCTGGATGTTGATTCTCTTTAATTTTTTTTTTTTTTTTTTTGGTTGGTGAACTGACGTGTTCCCAACATTCAGCGTGTGATTTGTTTCATAAGAATGTTTTCATTATTCCATAAGTGTGTTTTCAGACAAGGTGGAGTGCTAAGAAAGCCATTTGATTCCATCTTAAAGCAAATGCTATTTATTATATACGTGGTAACTGCTTAAATGTCTTGCACTTGCCCTGAAATCTCACACGTATTGAGATTTGGTTCAACAGATAAAATGTATTTTGATTTCCACAGGAGTAGCCACTTTTCCTGCTGTTTGAAATATCTGTATTTTACTGCTTTAGATACAGTAGAGTCCGCGCCGCAGACTCCCAAAGAGGAGATGTTTAATTGGAAAAAAACACTTAATCCAGACATCTACAAGGGAAATTAGGTAATCCCAATGATGCTTAATGGCAGTGAGTGCCACTTAATGGGGATTGTAATTCTGTTTAACTGGGACACCTTGAGGTAATTTAGCGCGGCTTAGTGGAGCTTGGTGAACAATTTGCAGAGCTTATTCTGCAAAATTTAGGCTCTTTTTCCTGGTTTGCAAATACTCAGTGAACAGACTGCAAGTCCTAGAAATGTGTTTGCTATTCACAATTGGCTGAGGGTCCGGTCATAACTGGGGCCTTGTATGTTGGGGGACTGGGGGAGGAGACAAGAGGCCTCCCCGTTCCTGGAGTGGCCTGGGCAAGGATCAGTCACAATAGACTAAGAACATAAGAATGGCCGTACTGGGTCAGACCAAAGGTCCATCCAGCCCAGTATCCTGTCCACCGACAGTGGCCAATGCCAGGTGCCCCAGAGTGAGTGGACCTAACAGGTAATGATCAAGTGATCTCTCTCCTGCCATCCATAACCCCCCTGTGACAAACAGAGGCTAAGGACACCATTCCTTACCCATCCTGGTTAATAGCCATTAATGGACTCCATTATGGACTAGTAGATTCCAAAGCCAGAAGGGACCACAGTGATCATCTAGTCTGGCCTGCTGCATAACACAGACCATAGAACTCCACCCAGTGAGTCCTGCATCCAGTCCAACAGCCTGGGGTTGGATGAGAGCGTACCCTTTTAAAAGACGTCCAGTCTTGATTTAAAGACTCAAGTGATGGAGAATTTACCATCTCCCTGGGTGAGCTGTTCCAGTTGTTAATGGCCCTCACTGTTAAAATTTTGCACCTTATTTCTAACTTGCACTTTTGCCTTCAACTTCCAGCCATAGGATCTCATTATGACTTTATCGTCCTGTTGACCCTTTCTAAAGTACTGGCACAACAGGGACTGCTCTGCACTAACTCCCTCCTGGGAACAAATTGCCCCATAGGGTGGGCTGAGGATGCAGAGCCATGCGTCTCTCCCCACACCAGCCCAGGAAGCTGGGCCATCACACCACAGGAGGTTGGGGAGAAATGATCAGCACCATTCTGATGAAGCAGCAGAAAGTGCATCTCCTGGCATACCAAACAGCCCCTGCTTCCGTGGGCAAGCCCTGCTCCACCCTGCCCTCTATGCAGGGCTTAGTGCTAATTGCCACATTCCAGCTCTGAGTATTTTGTGGGAACCAGTTTCAGCCAATATATCACTCATGTTTGCCCTGGGTATTCCTTTGGCTATTCAGTGTTCGAGCTACGTGATTGGGCACCTAAGTCACATGTTACTGTTTCTGTTCTCCAACTGGATGGTCTAAAAACAGCTGCTGCTTCAGCCTGAACCATTTATTTAGTCACACAACAAATTTTGTGTCATGATTAAAAGACTCTTGGTTTAGGGGCCCTCATTTCTGTGAACAAAATTTCACAGGCACTAAGGTTCCCAGAACACGTGAAAAGGAGCGGGAACATGACAGAAGTAAAATTCTGTTGAGAATTCACCAAAACATTCATGAATAGTTTTTCATTTCCCAATAAACAAGACAGTATGGATTAAATGGATTCTGAAAGGTTCCAACTTGAGTTCCATTCAGTGTCATGTCTTTGAACGTTAGATAGACACAAAACTTTCTTCTGAAAGAATGGTAAAAAATCCAGGCTACGTCTGAAATGCTTTTGTCTTTGACTTATTCAGGGGTCATTGTTGATAGCAAGCTCGAGAAGCAGGAGTTACTTTCTCCTTTTTATTATGTGATCTTTCAGTAACTGGTTGCCTATGGAGAGGCATTACACCTATTTTTTTTCCTGAGGTTTATCACTATTTAAATTACAACAGTGTATAATGGCCCCAAACATATTTTCTGTCCCAAGGTGTAAGACAAGATATAAATGCATAGTAAGAAATAGTCCTTGCTGCAAAGAGCTTATTGTCTAAATGGATAAGACAGAAAAATGGTGGGAGAAAAGAGGATGTGTTATCCCCATTTTGCTGCTGGGGAACAGAGACGCAGAGAGGTTAAGTGAGTTGTGCAAAATCACACAAGAAATCTGTGACAGAGGTGGAAATCAAACCCAGATCACTTGAGTCCCAGTTGAGTGCCTTTATCACAAGACCATCCTTCCTCCTGAGATAAAGAAGAGCTTATGGTAAGATTGGTAAATGCTGTATCCAAGAATTAGAGACTGGGGGGGGGAAATTTCATGGCGAGCAGTTTCAAAAGATGTTCTTGTGAATTTTTAAAAGAACTGGCCAGGAAGACCACGTTGAGTGAAAGGCAATAACCTGGCCTACATTGTGCTAATTGTTTGTTGTAGTTTTGCAGTTCTTGGAATGGGTCTCAAATGAAAAACTGTTCTGTAGCACATTCCATATTCTATTCCTTCTAGACAAAGCATTTTGTCAACTCATGACAGTGTTATTCCAGGCATTTCTTCTTGGAATGAATTGACAATAACCCTAATATTTGGTTGGAGGGACATCACTGCTGGGAAAGAACGGGATGGCTCAGCTGATCACAAACTGGTAACTGTCTGTTTAATCATGATCATAATTCAACATGTAATGTTTTTCACCAGAAAGGAGTTTTAGATCTTCTAAAAAGCAACTCTTTGACAGAATAGCTTGGAACCAGGTAATTGTAGCGTGCTAATAAAACTCTTGTTCCTTCATATTTTCCAAAGCACAGTGATTGAACACCATCAGTGAGAGGAATGTTGCTCTTTGGAGAAATAAAAAGTGATTGCATGATTAAGTCTTGACTTGAAAAGACAAGAAAAAGTTATGAAATGCACTGCAAGGGTTCTCTTGAACTAGGGAAACCCCTGGAGTGTAGGGTGGAAGGTATCATTACACACAGATTATAGGGTGCCGATTCAGCAAAGCGCTTAGGCACATGCTTAACTTTTCAGCACATGAATGGCCTCATTGGCTTCAATGGGATTATTCACATGCTTAAGGTTAAGCATTTTCTTAAGTGCTTCACTGCACAGGGGCCTAATGGCCTGGTCCCAAACCCATCCATGTCAATGGGAGTCTTTCCTGTGACTTCAGTGTGATTTTAAACAGGCCCGCAGTGACTAAGTTGGGATTTTAAAAAGCACCAAGTGACTTGGGAAACAAGGGCCACTGAAAGTCCCATTGATTTCATAGGGGTTGGACTGGACGCTTGGAAAGGCACGTCCATTAGATTTCAGAGTTTGTTTTAAAATTGCTTTTACTCAGTTGTAATGTTCTGCAGCACTATGTTTTGTGTGTTCTGAATAATGAACTAGAAGCAAATAACCTTTAGTGTCCTTAAGGTAAGACAGGACTAGGAGAAAAACTATATTTAAGCCCAATTCATGATTTTTTCACAGCCAGGAATAAACCCCAGCAATGATTCTACCTAAATCATTTAGGTGTCTTGTTTCAAACCAGAAATGTTTCTTACCAAAACCAGCCACAAGTTTTTGTACTTTAAAGGCCACGTTTTCAACCTTGGCCTATAACGTTGCATGCCTCGCTTGGTGTGTGCAAGGAAGAGGTTATGCTAGCAAAATAGATGCATGTTAGTTTTATGCACATCATCACAGCCTTTTGCTCATGCCCATTGCGCAGTTGAGTGGGCAACTTTACAATGTGTGTGTGGCCATTTTTGAGGTTGCCCTTAGTTCCATGTGCCCAATCAGAATCTGGGACTGCCAATAGAGTCGTTCAAGCTGTGTTAAGTCTGGGAGTGACACAGGTTCTCAAATCAAAAGCCACACACCAGTTGCAAGTCAGCAACAAACTCTTTCATTAAGTTTTCTACAAATGGATGCATTTCAGATGGTGGCTGGTATCCCATAATACTAAAAGGGGTCTCTTAAGGTGGGCTATTAATTGTATGCAAAGCCAAATAGAATGCCAGTCTAAAACAATAATCAAGGCACATTAAATATCTGAGTTTATTATTTAGTCCATTTATTACACTTTTTAAATATTCTAATTAAAGCTTGTAATTTGCTGTGTGTGTATGTGAGTGACACACACACACGATGATTGTGAGGAACTTCAGAAGAACCTAGCCTGGGCGACCGACTGTGCATGCAATAGATGAAAATATATGTAGAGAAGTGCACATTGGAAGGAACTATTCATACACATTGCTGAGTTTTAGGTTAACTGTAACCACTCCAGAAAAACATCTATGGGACAGCTCAATGAAAACAGCTGCCCTGGTGGTGATTTTAAACCACTCCAAAGAGCAAGGTACTGTGTAATATTAAAGAAAAGAAGTGAAAATATTATGTTACATAAATCAACGGTACACCCGCAGCTGGAGTACGGTGTCCATTTCTGGTCACCACATATCAAAAGGATATACAAGAAATATCTAAGGCCTAAAGAATGGCAACAAAAATGATTAGTAGCAGGGAAAGGTTTCTGTAGGAAAGTGCTATTAGGAAGATTATAACTTCTTGGTTTGGAGAAGAGATGAGTAAGGTGAAACACAATCAAGATCTAGGAAAGATCAATTGAGACCTGAGGAGATTATCCTGGTCCCATTGAAGTCTATGGCAAAGCTCCCATTCACTTCCTTGGGGTTAGGATTTCACCCCTACTTTTCACCCTTTCTTTTAAAACAAGAACAAGGAGGCACCCAATAAATTAACCAATTTAAAACCAATGAAATTATTTCTACACATCCCATAATTAACTTGTGAAATTGTGCTTCAACAATCTATTTTTGAAGCTTAGGAGTTTTTTTTAATACCCATTGATATGACTAAGAACACCGGCATTTACACTAGATAGGACAAACATCAACTCTGTGCCCTGAAGCATGAAGCCAATTACTTAGTGCCTGGAAGGAACTTTGCCTATGAGCTGATTATTGCATACTTAACCACCATGGTGTTCCATTGCACCCTTCACTAAAGCATCTGGCACTGGCCACCATCACACAGAAGGGTATTGAGCTAGGTGGGTCACTGGTGTGATCTGGGGTGGCAAATCCTCTGTGGGTGGGTGTATGAGTGCATGTTATATATTTGTTGCATATCAATGTGACTAATATTACCTTTTAGTGGAATCACTCCTGCATTCCACTGGTATAAATGACAAGAGAATCAGGCCCATAGTATGTGTATATATACATATATGAGTCTGAGACGACACACATACATACATCTGTAGGGCCCTACCAAATTCACGGCCATGAAAAGTGCATCACGGACCGTGAAATCTGGTTTTCCCCCTGTGAAATCTGGCCTTTTGTGTGCTTTTGCCCTATACTGTACAGATTTCATGGGGGAGACCAGCGTTTCTCAAACTGGGGGTCCTGACCCAAAAGGGAGTCGTGGGTGGGAGGAGGGTGTCACAAGGTTATTTTAGGGGGGTTGCGGTATTGCCACCCTTACTTCTGCGCTGCCTTCAGAGTTGGTGGCTGAGAGCGGCTGCTGTTGTCAGGGCATCCATCTCTGAAGGCAGCGCCCTGCCAGCAACAGCGCAGAAGTAAGGGTAGCAATACCACCATCCCCCCGACAATCACCTTGCGAACCCCCCCCCCCCCACCCAACTCTCTTTTGGGTCAGGACCCTACAATTACAACAGCGTGACATTTCAGATTTAAATAGCTAAAATAATGAAATTTACAATTTAAAAAAATCTTATGACTGTGAAATTGACCAAAATGGACTGTGAATTTGGTGGGGCCCTGTACAAATGTAATGTCAAATAGGGGTGTGCGTATAACAGTCAGGGATCTCCAACTCAAATCACCACGAGGGCCACCTGAGAACTAGTACATTGGCCCGAGGGCCGCATCACTGACACCTTTTCATACAATGATACAAAAGTATAGTCAAAAATGAAAAAAATGAAGAGTAATATAGTATTCTATTAAAAGTCAATGTATTCACTTTTAAAAAACTGTAATGCAAAGAGGGGTTTTAATAAAATATAAACACTCAGTAATGTTTGGAGCTTGGCTGCCAGTGGAGTCGGCGCCTATGGCGGGCCGCAGGAAATAACTCCGCGGGCCGTGTGTTTGAGACCCCTGGTGTAAGTAATATAAAAATCATAAATATATAAACTATTTAATTTGTGTATGTTTCAGCAGTGAAGGCAATGATTTATAGCAGGATGGTCATAACTGGAGTATAATTGCCCTAGCTGGTGGCACAGACATTTCCCAAGTCTTTTCATGCGCAAGAGAGAGATTTTTCTAACGTGACTCTTTTTTCCCCCTTCCTCTTTCGCTATTATTTTTCAGTGCTGATGCCCCAAACTGCGCAGCTGAATCACGTGAACTTTAAATTACGTAAAAGCTGGTGTGTTTGAAAGCCAGCTACTTCATAAGCCGTTCGGCTAAAGGTCTCCCAGTTAGTCTAGAAAAGTTTTGTTTTGGTTTGGGTTTTTTTCTGTCATTTCTGTCCTGTTACTTTGAGCAGAAACTATAATTAGATGTAAGTGGTCCTTTTCCCACAGAAATGAATGGCAGCATCTGGAGAGAGACTACTGTTCCAAATACTTTTGGCTACCGGCTGTCTACAAGTTAGCAGTATGGAGCAAGGGCCTGAATCCAGACTTCTGTCGGCCTAATTTTATATCTGTGGAAGCACAACACTAAATCCAATATTCTAATGACTTGCTGTGATGAGTGTAGAGCAGAGTACATTCCAGACTTTAATGCGGCTCGCTCCTCCTGGGAGGCAGACGCTGCCTGCGTCTCCATGTGGGATTGTAAGTATTTTTCTGAGTCACCTGGGCGAGGAGAAGGGAAAGGCATGTTTTGTTTTCCGTTGCATTATCAGACTTGACAGTATCTGGGCTCCGTTTCCCCAGACAGGAATCAAGCCGTGTTTGCAAACCAGTAATTGAGTTAAAAGATGTTTTGTGTCTGAACTGAGCCCGCGTTGTCGTTTGCTTTCCCTGCAAAAGGACTGAACTGCTTCTGCAGGAAGGTGTGGGTCCTGGCACCATATGTTTCTGCCTTTGAGCACAGGGTCGTCATGAGGTCACATGGCTCCTTATCGCCACCAAAATACGCCACAATGAACGTTTTTCCTAATCAGCGCTAAGATGTTAAATTTCATCAAACTTTACATCCTCTACAGGAGCATCAGACTTGAAATATTTCCATTCAGCCTTCCTATTAATTGAAATGGGATACAGTTCTTTCCTTCATCTTCTTTTAAACATGTCTTTCTTGGGCCACTTTCACTAGGTTTTCACCTTTCTGCAGCATTGTCATCTCTGGCCAAGTACTATACATATCTGAACTTTTTCTTTTCAAACACAGCTTCACAGTGTTACATAATTGAACTGGTATGAACATGCATACTCAGGACACGCGTGATGGCAATTTTAGAAATGGGTTATTTATTGTTTGGTTACTAAGTTAAGCCTGTCTTCTTTATTTTATCTTGCTAACATCCATAGCTCTGGTAAAATGATCTTTCTGCTGCTTGGTTTTATTTTCCAATACTTTATTGTCTAACAAACTTTTGGAAATATAGCGGGGGAAAGAATTTAGCTTGAGGTTTTCAAAGCTGCTTGGAAGAGTTAGATGCACAATTTCCACTGAAATTGATGAGAGTTGTACATCTAAATCCCTCGGGTGGATTGCAAATCTCTGCCTTAATTTATTCTGGAGGCATCAGCAGTGACTGCGCAGTTGGGGCTGAATTGAGTCTTGCACTTGTAGCAAGGATTCAAACTCTGTTTTGTGTGAAAAATACGGGGCACTTATTTTTTAAGTACAGAATTATTTTTCTGAGCATTTACAAGTAAATCTTTTAATTAGCTTGGGAATTTAAATTAAAATCGGTCCTTTAAGAAATGTAGAACTCGGCATCAGATATTTTTTTTGCTCTTCATAATCTCAGTTACAGAGCAACAGACTCTTCAAACTTCCCATATAGCTAAACCCCAAGGAAAACTTTTTATGGGCTATATTTGATTTTTGTTATTAATAGTATTTTTCCTGTTCTTCATAACTGAAGGTTTCTCCTCTAGCAGAGACTGAAGAATGCCAATGGTTGGCTACAGAAGAATTCCACAAGGAACTGATTTCTTTCTAAATGTCTGCCATCTTCTGTTGTTCTCAAAGGGATTACTGAAGGCGCAGCTACCCTCTGTTGGTGGCCATTTTGAGAAGGGTCTCTCTTTCTCATGGGCTTCAGAGCCTGAGCTGCAGTCTGTCCCTGAATGTCTACACAACTATTTTTAGCACCATAACATGAACCCTAGTCTGTAGACCCAGGCTCTGAAATTTGCTGCCACCGGCTTCTGTTTGCCGTATGGGACTGAGTGTCCCAGCCTGCTAACAACATACAGGGCCGCCATCTTTCCTGAGGGCATCTGTGGCATCAGAGCTAGTGAGAACAATGGGAGATGGTGGCCATTTTGAAAGGAAGCAAGTCTTCCTGACAGATAAACTTTGTGAAAAATAAGGATTAATGGCATTTTCCCCTCACATCTTTTCTAAAGCCACCCAGATCCACTAAGAGACCAGCAGCGAGGGGAAACTGGGGGTATAGATGCCATCTGTTTTACTCTGCAGTGGTAAGACAAAGCAGCTGGAAACTAGTTTATCTGGCCTGTATGGTCTCACTGTTTGTGCTACGCCAGTGGGGGTTAAAGCAACCAGAGTGAATCTGGTCCTAAAAATTAAAGTTAAAAAATGGTTTGAGGTTGATGCCTCATAACTTTAAATCTTTAGAAATATTGCATTAGCATTCTTTTTGAGTTTTTGTTCATAAGTACATTTTTAATGAAAACAAACCCCCAAAGAAATTCCCACACAAAAACTAAGTTAAAATGGACTTTACGGCTGCAATTTGGGACAACTACATTACAGGGGTGTTATAATCATTGCAAAACCAAGTGTTCTAAACCTTGGAAATTCACAATTAAGGTTAATTTAGTATTATTTTATTATTTATTTTATTAATAATAATTGAAAGTTTCTCCTTAAGTTGAAACCTTATCTCTGCCCTGTAGCCACACCACACAATTATGATTGAGACATTTAGTGTTTGGGCATAGGTCTGAGCCCCTCCATGGGGAAAGAAGCCCAAGTCCCCCTCTCCAGTGCAGGCCTCCCCACAGTTCCCCAGACCTTGGTCACTTCTAGGTTGGAATACACTCAAAGGTCACTTGGAAGCTTCAGCTTCCTGTGTGCCCACTTAGGCTGTTTCTCATTGGGAGCATGATTCCTGTACTCCATAACCTCTACTTAGCTTTTGGCCCGGTTTGACTAGCATGGAATAAAAGAGTGAATCATTTTAAGTCTGGAACATGCACTCACACAAGCAGCACCTCCTGGGGCATAGTGTTGAACTGCCCTTCCTTTGGAAACATGGAGTGTTAGCCTACTAGTAGTAATAAACTTTAAGGGCCAGATGCTCAGCTGTTGTAAGTTATCATAGTTCCATTGATTCAAAGGAACTATGCTGATTGACACCACCTGAGGATCTGTTCCACACCGAATACAATCCCCTACTGACATCCTTTGAAAAGTGCTTTGAGATCTAGTGATGAAAAGTGCTGTGTAAGAGCTAGGTGGTATTTATTTATTTATTTATTTATTTTATTTAGCTTTTTATTCTGTTTGTCCTGGAAGAATGGTGATTAAGGTTGATCTAGGTGTAAAATGCAGTGGGCGGGGAGAGGGGCCGGTAAGTTGGCCATTCAACCTCTAACCTGAAGCAGAAAGTGACCAAACCCAAGGATGTGCTATTGGTATTAGTAGATGGCCCTTGTTCTCTAATGCCCATGTAGTTTCTATGACCTTTCCAGCCCTTAAGCCATTGGTTCTCCGGGCTGTCTGTCAGTCTCATGGACCAACTCCCTTCCCTGGTTTCCCATTGCTTGGTTACCAAGATGTTTTATTTTGCAGGCTACCAGTCACAGGATTCACCAATAACTTGAGGATCAACGTCTTAAATCAATAATGTATCCTTGGGCAGCCTTCAACAGATTTCAAATGTAGTGTTGTTATGATTGTCCTATTATATCACCACCTTTTAAATTCTCCAGTGGATTTATTTAGCTTTGGCTCCTGGAGAACTTGTAGAAATTTTGGAGACTCTTTGACCTGGAAGGGTTCCCCTGCTCTCCTCAGACGGCACAATCTTCAGGCAGAAGAGCCTATTTCAATTTTCAGAACCTTCCATGGACCCTGTAGTATTTGAGGTATCTTGAAATCCTTCATGCTATCTGTATTCTTGGCAGGGGGCATGTACAGTATTAAATAAATAAAATCCTGTAGTCATGGAAGCGTAGTTTACATCAGATTTCTATTTGCATGCTTTCATCCATATACATAAAAATATTTCATGTACCAAGTTAAATAATGCACAATACTTAAACTATGCTTACTTTTTATCCTTTGGTTATTGTAATTACAAGTCATTTTGTGAAGGATTTTCTATTTTTAAGAAATCACACTTTTGTACTTGATCCAGCTAACAGGATTTTCTTACATTACTTCATAAAAAGACCATCTTTAAACTTCTAATGTTATTTCTTATTCATTAGTACATATGCCTGTAGGGTATGTTCATAAATGGGTTAAAGTTACAAAGTTATGCTTATAAAAGCTCATGGTAATTTGGAGTATCAGGAGGATTTATTAATTTTGAAATCTTAAGAGCAAAAGCTAAAATGAGATTGGATTAAGTATATTCTTGCATGCAGTTATTCTAAACACCCTTAAGGACCGCAGACTAACTTACAGAGGACATTATGGAAATATGAATATATCTCTAAGTGCCTCATAGGCTTGCTGATGTAATATTTTACATGGTTAGTTAAGTACATCAAGTAAAAGGTTTGACCTTGGTATACTGTAAAAGGTACTTATCCCACAACACCCAATTGTTTTCCGTGCCATTGTGAAATGTATCGCTGAAACGTGCAAACAATTTTGTGCATAAATCTCATTAAATGTGGCTCGGGCAGTCAAGCAGCTGTCCACAATACCCAGACTCTTCGAAGACTAAAGATCTGCTTTATAATTTATCTTTATCGGGCTGCTGTTTCCTTTTATTGCCAGCACCAGGCCGTGGCTATGTGATGAGATGAACGTTTCTATGATGTCCAACAGTTTTCGGGCTTTCTTACAGGCACCTGTGCTTGCTTTCTCTCTCTCTCTCGGGCCAGGTTACGATGCCCTTAAGTCAAACATTGTTTGGGGAAGGGACATGAGCTGGAGTTTGTCTCAGTGCAGAATTTGGCCAGATACTTGGATTTACTCCCTGTTACATTGTACATCAATAAGCCTGACTTTAGGGACTGTAATGTAACACTTTCCTATTTTTATCTCTTCCTGCCCCCACCCCATTTTATATATTTTTTTCTGTTGAGATGGCAATGAAACAGAATAGAAAGGTGGTTTGCTAAATATGGTGCATTATCTTTTCTGTGTGTCTGTTTGTCTGAAGGGGAGATTGGTTGATGTGGCACCTACTGATTACTTCAGGGTAAATCCTTGTTTGTTCTGTTTAGCATTTCTGTGGTTATCACTAACTGAACTGGAGGTAGAAAGTCTATAGATGGACAGTGATTTGCATGTGGTCTATAGTATTAATTAGATGGAAAGATAGATATTCACTCCTGCTCACCAAGATATCAAAACCCTTTAAAAATCTGTATCGTATCCAATAGTTCCTGTGGGGCTCAATAAGTAATGAGTATAATCTCTCTCAAAGCCACTCCAAAGTGACCCAACTGCTCCAAAAGTATTATGGAACATTATATTACTTAGACTAGAAATACTCTGAGATTGCCTTTCTTCCATAGGGTTTTTAGGAGCAATCTAATGGCTAGGAATATAACAGAAAGTGAATTAAATCGTGCACTTTCAGATGTGAAGGCACAAGATGATGATCCTGGGAACGGCAGGCGGCTGTGCCTGTGGACGGTCAATGTAAAAAACTGTCTCATGGCCCACCAGCGGATTACCCTGACGGGCCGCAGGTTGCCCACTACTGTTCTATAGCCTGTGTCATGCAGAAGGTCAAACAAGATGATCACAATGGTCCCTTCTGGCCTTGGAAACGATGAACCTATGAAAACTTAGCTGGTTCTTGGTCCCTTGAGCTATATATTTATTGTCGCTGTACACTATTGCTGTGTATGAAAGGGAGCTAGATGGATCACTTGATAAGCACTAAAATCTCTCAAACAGCAAAGAAGTCAGTATTGATATGCACATGTCTTGTACATATACACACACACACTGCAAGTACAAATGCACATAAGACAACTAAAATACTTATTTCCAAATAAGGGCTAATTTTATACTTTTATACTGCCTACTTTGCTTCAGTCTTCTCACAAAAAAATAGCATGTGACCGGATGACTAGTGAAGTTACCACAGACAAAGGGGAAGGGATGCAGATTGGGATAAGTAAAGCATGTGTCAGAGATATTCTGACCAATTTGAATGAATTCAGATCAGTGGGGCTGAATGCTATTCACCCCCAGGGTATTGAATGAATTAGTTGAATAAATCTCAGAGCCACTGGAAATAAGATTTACAAACTCAGATGACAGGAGAGGTCCGGGAAGACACAAGAGAGGTGAATGTAGTGCCCGTTTTTAAAAAGGGCAGAGGGGCGAGGGAGGAGATGCAGGGGAACTGTAGACCAGTCAGCCTGACTTCGATACCTGGGAAGCTACTAGAGCAATGTATACAACATTCAAATTGTGAATACTTGGAGGATGAAGGCGTAATCAAATCAGCTTGATTTCCTTCTTTGACAGGGTAAACGATTTGGTGAATGGGGGAATGCGGTGGATGTAATATACCTGGACCTCAGCAAGGCTTTTGACACAATCCCACATGACGTTCTGATAAGTAAGCTGGAGAAATGCAGGCTCGACAGAGCTACCATTAAGTGGATATATAATTCGTTAAACAATGGCAAACGAAGAGTAACTATTAATGGAATGATGTCAGATTGGAGGGAGGTCTCAAGTGGGGTTACACTGGGATATGTTCTGGATCTGGTGTTGTTTAACATCTTTATTAATGACCTGGATATAGGTATAGAGAGCATACTGATCAAGTATGCAGATGACACAAATCTGGGATGGTTGCCAATAGTTGGGAGGATAGAGCTAAAATTTAGAGGGATTTTGATGAATTGGAGAACTGGGCTATAGACAACAAAATGAAATTCAGCAAAGACAATGTAAGGTGCTATACTTAGAGAAGAAAATCCAAAAGTACAAATACAGAATGGGAGATATCTGGCTTAGCAGCAGTACTGCTGAGACGTCTCTGGGACTTGTGGTGGATCACAACCTCAACATGAGTCAGCAATGTGATGCTGTTGGAAAACAAACAAATGCAATTTTGGGTTGCATTAACAGAGGCGTAGCATGCAAATCACGGGAGATGATAGTACCGCTTGACGCTGGTTAGGACTCAGCTAGAGTACTGTGTCCAATTTTGATCATCAATATATGGAAAGGATGTAATGAAACTGAAAAGGATGCAGAGGCAAGCCACAAAGGTGATCAAAGGGATGGGAAGGCAAGCCATGTGAGCAAAGGCTGAAGGACCTGGGTATGTTTAGTTTGGAAAAGAGGAGATTAAGGGGGGGATATGATAGCGGTCTTCAGATACTTGAAAGGCTTCCATAAAAAAGATGGAGAAAAGTTGTTCTCTTTTTCCACAGAGGGCAGGACAAGAGGTAATGGGTTCAAACTACACTACAGCATAGTCTTCCTAGCTGCAAGAATAGCAAGACAATGGAATGCCTCGGGAGGTTGTGGAAGCTTCTTTGCTGGAGGTTTTCAAAAGGAGGCTGGATAGCCACTTGTCTGGGATGGCTTACACACAACAAATCCTGCATTTTGGCAGGGGGTTAGAGTAGATGACCCTTGTGGGTCCTTCTAACCATACGATTCTATATTTAGATTTGTAATAAGTAATTGGAGAGGAGATTACACTATTATGCTATTTTGGTTGTGTTTCATTGATTTTGTATATACAATGAAATAATGATATATGCATATACACATCAAACAGAAGCTAATAAAACAAGAATATGTACAATGCAGTACAGCTGGATCCAGTAGAGTTGTGAGAAGAGGTTCACATTTAAATTAATGTTTTGGTCTTAAAATATTATAGAATGTTTCATCTAAAGAATTGTTCTTAATGTTGAACCTAATCACAAACTGCAGGAAGGAATAATGAATCCACTTAAGTCAGAGAGGCAGCATGGGCTAGTGGCCAGGACACTGAACAGGCCATCAGGATATCTGGGTTCTAATCCTCACTCTGCCACTAACTTGATTTTTGACCTTTGAATTGTTTACCTTTGATTTTTGACCTTCTGTTCTGTGCCTGTCTCCCCTCCCACCTTTTGTCTGTCTTGTCTATTTAGATTTTAAGCTTTTTTGGGTAGTGGCCATCTCTCACTAAGTTTGTACAGTGCCTAGCACACTGGAGCCTTGTTTTCAGTTGGGACTGCCAGGTGCTACCGTAATGTAAATAGTATATTTTTGAAACGTTGCCAATATTTTCATCAAATTTGAAAAATTTCAGTAAATTTCTTAGAAGCAAATGCCTGTTTATGCAAATAAGTAGTGCCAAGGGCCTTCGAGTGAGTCTCACAACCCCATTCAGGTAGAGCAAGTCTACTGCTACCTTCCCTTATTCTAACCATCTTATGTTCAAAGAACTCACAACCTCCACATGACTGTGCTGTGTGCTCCACACCCCTTTGGTTTGGCCGATGGTCACATCTTCAGTGTCACAGTCTCCAACACCCATTTTCACCTGCCTGGACCGCTGCTTGGACTGTTGTTTTATGGAGCAGCTGGTGGCGATTTCCTAAGCGGTGGGAGGAGTTCTAGCGGACTGTGATTACCGTTGTGTCTCTTGAGTCCACGGGTGTTTCAAACCCACCCTCTCTCCTGTTCCTGCCAGCTGAAGGTTTGTGGGTGGAGAGGGATCAGTGCCTAACAGACAATCTGTTTTCCTGTGCAGAAGCACATTCAGTGCATATTTCTCTGCTGATAGGCCATAGTGGTAGTGGCACACTGACTACTCTCTAGCATTTGTGGGCATCATTAAGGGACTGAGGCACAGTGGGTAGGATGTCTAGCTGGTAGCAAGAATTGGCAGGTGTAGAAATGATGTGGAGGTGAAGCCGGAATTTAATTTCCTACAGACCCCTTCTCCACAAGCTGTGCAAACTTCCTTTAACTAAATAAATACACTTCAAAGACAGATTTCCCGTTTTCCTAGAAACACTCATGGTACCGACTGCCTGTGCTTACTCTCTTGCAGCCTTAACAAACCGTCCGCTCATTTGCGTTTTCTCTGTTGGTCTCAGCAGTAAACTTCCTTCCAAAAAGGAGGAGGAGGGGAGGAAATCTTGTGTTCCCTGAATGTGGAATGAAATGACACATTTCCTTGTTCACACACAGACCGAGCTGAGCACGTCACGTCTTCAAAACACTGTTCACATAGGAACTAAATCATGTTTGTAAATTCTTAATATAATATATGGAGATATGCCTATCTCATAGAACTGGAAGGACCTTGAAAGGTTATTGAGTCCAGTCCCCTGCCTTTACTAGCAGGACCAAGTACTGTCCCCTGATAGATTTTTTTGCCCCAGATCCCTTAATGGCCCCCTCCAGGATTAAACTCACAACCCTGGGTTTAGCAAGCCAATGCTCAAACCACTGAGCTTTGAAGATTTGGCCCAAAACACGAATAACCAAACAATGGAGCGAATACTTTAAAAAGTAGAGCTACTAAAAATATGCTATGCTACCCATTGTCAGCAGTAAAAGAGAGAAATGCATAGTCACCTTAGGGCCATGTTCTAATCTCAAATGCACAGTGCACATTACCATATAGCTGAACAAATCAGATATTTCCAAGCTATTACGTGAAGGTAGGTGTGTGTGTGTGTGTGTGTGTGTGTGTGTGTGTGTGTGTCCATCTAACAGAAACTAGAATCTTCCATGAGTCTGAAATGCACTTAAAACCCCCGCACAGTAATTGATCATTCTCAAATCGCAGTTGACACGACTGGTGGAGGGGCAGTAGGGCGAAAAGGAGAGGCCTGGCCGCAAGGCTGAAGGCAAAAGAAAGGTAAAGGAAAGAAAATAGCATATGATTGAGCTGGAGTTGGCAATCATGCCAGCAGCCTTTCATTTCTAGGTCACCAGTGCAGCTGCAGCCTCGGTAAGTAGTGTCCAAAAGTCATTTTTGTCTGGTAATGATTCAGTTTGGTTTGAGAAGTCTGTTGACTGGTGGTCTGGTTTTGGGCATGCAGATTTCTGCATCTTCGCAAATGCATCACTGTGGCTGGTGGTGATGGCTAATAGCTAGCTGTATAGTGGTCAATGAGTGGACACGTGATTGTATAATAGTTCTAGTTGTCTATGCAAGCATTGGCCGAGCATACCCATGGTGCTGTGTAAAGCATAAATACACTCCACTCCACACAGAAGGGTAGGGGATGCTCAGGTAGCAGTACACAAGATGCTATTTTTCCTAAACGTGTCTCCATTTCAGTGCTTAGAAGGATTGGTAGAGGGCCTTGGGCAGCCTGAGGGCCTTGTTCTGAGAGGTCCTGAGAATTTCACCATAGGTCTGCTCAGCAGAGTGGATAGAACAGTTTTATGGAAGTTGCTATGCTACTACGGAATCTCTCAGAAATCTGTGGTCTTCATTCAGAGCTTCTGTGAATATATAACATGCCATGTAATACATAACAGGGAACTGACTAAGATATTTCAGGTTGCCATGGGCATCAGACAAGGATCTTTTGTGTCACCCAGGATCTTTTTACTGATAGTGGATTGGGTAACGAGAGACCATAGAACACCCAAGGGGCATACAATGAACTTCCACACAGAAGTTAGAAGAGGACTTTGTAGATGACATCACCTTGCTATCCTGTACCCATAGGAACATGCAAATCTAAACAAATACATTCCAGGCCTATCCACAGTTAGTGGGTTTGAAAATCAACTTAGAGAAAACTAAAACTGTGACAATCAGCACACAACAAGAAACACCAGTAATGCTGTCTGGGACTGACATAGCAGAGGTACGATATTACACGTATCTTGGGAGCATTGTAAGTACAACAGGTGGAACAGACATTAAAGACAGAATATTGAAAGCTAGACATGCATTTGTAACTCTGAAGGTGATCTGGAGAAATATGAATCTTGCCCTCCAAACTAAACTTTGAATCTTTAACACCATTGAAAAGTCATTATATGGTGCTAATGCTTGGAGACGTATTAAAATCTTACTATCTAAACTCCAGTTTTGCATAAACGTCTGCCTTAGGAAAATCATTAATATCAGATGGCCGGGAAAAAAAATCACAAATGAAAAACTCTGGAGGAGGATGAAACAGAAGCCTAAAGGACAGGAAGTTATGGAATGAAAATAGACATGGCTAGGACATGTATGGAGGAAAGACCCAAGTAACATAAGACAGGTGTTGGACTGGAACCTGCAGGTCAAGACACAATGAGGTAGACCAAGGACAATATGGACATGCCCAATAGAAGCAGAATTGAAAGGTATCAAAATGACATAGGGAGAAAGTAAGATTGCAGCAGGAGACCAGCAAAGATGGAAGACAGTGGTGAAAGCCCTTTGTTTCCCATGGAACAGAGAGGCACAAGAGAAGAGAAGTCCTGATCCAGCAAAGTACTTAAGCATGTGAGCAGCCCCACTGAAGTCAAGGTGCCTGCTTGCATGTTTAAAGTTATACACGTGGATTAGTGCTTTATTGGAGAGGGGGCTCTTCAGCACTAAAGCCCCATATCAGGCAGTGAGACCCCAAGAAAAGAAACACACCCCATTCCATGACCTTGCCGGGGTCGCTGATGGTGTTGACAGACAAACAAGAAAATAACAAACAAAAAAATATTGTTAATTTCAGCTTATTGAAACACAGAAGGAAGATTTATTCTTTTCTACTTGGAAAATACTGAAACTGGAAAGGTAATAAGTTACTTCAAGCTTCTGAGAGTGTATTATGAACAACAAAGGATGAAAAACAGACACTGAAAACTATACAATGGGTACTTGACAGTGTCCTTTTCATATATATTTTTCTGCTGCTTGTTGAAATATCTTTCTTCTTGAAATAGTTTTTTTTTTTCCTTTTTGTCCTGGAAAAAGGCATCATCTTCAAACCCTTCCTCATGGAAATAAATCTAAAATGAAAACAAGTCACACATTTGGCCAACACTGCCTTAAAATTACACATCAAGAACATTTCCAGTGACAAACACTTTCAAGGCAAACAAACTGAATAGAAATTAAAAAATCTCTGTGGGGCATAAATATGTAATTACACTCTCACAGGGAGCATTTTATCAGGTAAACCATCCTACTTTGTTAATTGAAATGCTGCGGCACAGGGTTTTTGACAAAGGGCCTGAATATGTGTGTATATTTTGTACTGCTGCTGTTCCATTTTCTTCTATCCTTTCTCTGTGTTGTGGTGATGTGGGAAGAATCGCTCCCTGCTCCCTTTGTTTGAATACCCTCGTTTCCACCTTCACCAGGGCAGGCTATGACTTTGTCTTGGGAGGCACCATTTTTGTTTTTCAACAAAATCCTCTTTTCAAATTAAAATATTTGGAAATGCTGAACTCTGGAGACTGCAAACAAAACCCAACGAGAAAAAACTCCAGTACGTGGCAGCGACTGTGTTTGTCTAATCCCATTAAACACAATCTCCAGACCAGGTCTGAAGAAGCTACAGAAGCAGATGGTAACCAAAAGTTAGTCAGGTTTGGGTTGTGAATGTTTTCTGGTCCGGGTGCTAATCCCTGTGAATATTTAGTGGCCATGGGCAGTTCTCTGTCCCTCTGTGGCATATTTAGGGAATGATCACTTCCAAAAACATGGCTGCTGGCAAGCTATTGAATTGTCTAAATGCAAGCAGAAATGCCAGCTGTGGTTTTGCTCATCCATCTGCAGTAGTTCTCAATTGCCAGTCTCTGCACTGGCAGGTGGGTTGGAAGGTTTTGTCCTTTAGAAAGGACGTCTGAAGCACATTATCTTACATGCATGACCTGCACACGCACAAACTGCTAAAGCTCACTGGTTAACAGCAACCTCCATGTTAGCTGCAATACTAAGAGTTTATTAGAGAGGGCAGCACCACACCTTCCCCCAGTGAAGATAGAGACTCTGGCAGCTTGTCCAGCTTCTCTCTGCCCTGCAGATCAGTGAAGAAGCAACAGGCTTTCCTGCTCATTTGTGACCTTTTACTATCACTTCTGGTCTCTCTCTTGCATTTCCCCGGTGCCCATAGTGCAGAATATTGGACAAGATTTAGCAGGCTGGTTTGAGGAAACCCGGAAAAGGCTGAGTAATTTTCTGAAATTATCTGAACCTTTTGAGGTTTCATCTTTCCTTCCTTCCTGCTCTGTCTCCCATCCCTCTCTCTGCCTCTTCTCTTTCCCAGGCTTATTCATCCCTCTTTGGAACTTGCTAGTTGGCTCTGCTGATGTAACCTCGGCGCGTTTTCCAGCATCCCAATGAGCCTCTGATATTTTTGGTGTGCATCTGTTGGTCATCTGGAATGGCTACAAGAATGGATAGGCCTGAGCTGCTCAGAGAGGAAGGTTGGGCGCTAACCTGAGACTCAGGAATCATGGGTTCAATTCCCTGCTCTGCCACAGGTCACTTAGTATCTCAGTACCTCAGTTTCCAGCTATAAAATGGGGATAATAGCACTTCCCTACTTCACCGGGATGTTGTGAAGATAAATACGCTAAATATTATGTGATGTTCAAATAGTGCAGTAATGGGGGCCATATAAGTACCTAGATAGATAGCTGTCCAGTCTAGTGAGGGTAGGTAGGAAGACGGTGTGGGGAATCGGGCCATGTCTGGGAATGGGATAAGGATGGGGTGGGGGTTGGTGTGGGGAACACTTGCTGTGGCCAAGTTTGGGACTGGGAAGATGGAGTTAGAAAGAGGGAAGGGATAACTGTTCTCCATCGCTTTGGTAAATTTGGGCGTGGGGAAAGGGCTGAAGCAGAGGTCAGGGTTTTGGTTTTTTTTGCCCGACCTTCCATCTCTGATACCTTGTATTGTGTGGGTATTTGGCATTACTGTACCATACTTTGTGGACTGAGCCCGGGTGGTTCAAGACGCCCCAGTAATTCTTAAGAAGGGGACTTGGACTAAAAGAAAGCATGGCCCCATGTCACTGTCAGCTATGTTCCAACCGCACCCTCAAGTTATAGTATCTTAGTACATTCGGCATTTCATCTTGCCCCGTTTCTACGAGACGCTTCCAGCCAAATAATCCCTGCAGTAAACTGTTTGCCGTTGACTATTCAGTGTCCTTGACCAGTTTGTCTCATTGCTCTGTCACACGCTGATACTCAACCATCTTTCTCTCTCTCCTTTCCTTGTGTGTCTTTTCAACAGTGCGGTGGGTGTTTGCTTAATAAACAATGTTTGAAGTCCGTCGTCTCCAGGTATCCGTGTTGACTGAAGCTACTGTACTGTGGCGAAGAGTGCAAATATACAGCAGCTTAGTGGATATTGTTATGGTTCATGCGAAGCCCTCAAACCCAACTGATGAGGATTTCCTCAGTGACAGTTCAGTGAATGCCTGAAGGATTTGACACCATGTGATTATTTCTCCCTTTTTACCATTGGTTTTGTAAAATGTAAGAATGGCTGCTTAGCTGAGTATATGAAATGCACAGATCGGTGTGTCTGCCACTTTCTCAGTAGCTGGAAAACATTGTCATTCATTCATTTATGCCTAATTATCCATTCAGTATTTCTCAAAAACTATTGTCCTGGCTCAGTTTTCTCAGACACATTTAGTGTTTTGTGTAGGTTTTGCAGAATTTACCATTCCCTCAAAACTCCACAACATGCCTGTTGCTTAAGTCAACGGAAAAAACACAATTTTGAAAATGTTGGTTTTGATGAAAACCTGAAAATTTTCCAAATATGAAAGCCAAGGTGGTCAGGGACACAACCCCAAACTCTGGGTGTCCCTAAAACTCTGACTGCCAGAAACTGGGACTGGATAACGAGGGATGGATCACTTGATAATTGCCCTGTTCTGTTCATTCCCTCTGAAGCATCTGGCACCAGCCACTGACACAAGACACGATACTGGGATAGATGGACCATTGGGACCCAGTATGGCCATTCTAATGTTGTTAAAGCTTTTTATGGATGTTTTCAATTTAGAAAAAGCATTTTTTCCTTTAAAAAAAAAAAAGTTTTCAATTAAACATTTTGTCCAGCACCTGTGGATGCATTTCTGTAGTAGGTGAAAAGAAGTGTACACACATTCCTCATTACTTCCTACAGGTGTTGTGAGGGTTAATTGGTTAATGTTGCTGAAGTCTTTTGCAGTCCTCAGATGCAAGTGCTATAGAAATTATTTATTTATGTCATTATTCTTACTGCTCACGTATTCTTTTTTTATACCTACCCTAAGCATGCCATCCTTTTACCTTTAAGCCGTGTTCTTAAACGTACTTTTTATAATATGTTTTTGGCCACCCTTAAACCACCCACCTAAATAATACTCAGGACACATTCTGCAAAAAGAAATCCAGTCAGCTAGCCTACTCTAGCGCTGCTACCCATTAATTAAGAGTGTGCCAGAGACACAAAAGCAATCTTTACCCTCTGCCCATACACAGTGGGAATGTCACCTCTGCACCAGTCCCAGAAAATCCTCAGGTTGTTTGCTGGTCTCCCATGTGTTACACGTATCACTAACCATACCATCAAATGTGCTGTAAAATACTTTAAGCAGCTTTTCCTGTACCTGAATAGCTCTGAGTAAATATTAATGTTTTTAAAGCAATTGCATGTAGTTATTTTCTTTTAACCTGCTGGACTCTATTTTGACTAAATAAGTATGTGCTAAGCTTTGTTGGCACAAGTTGACTCTTGTCCAATAACTTGGGAACAGGTGCTAATTCCGATCTGGTACAGAAAGTTAGCCAGCTGATTGTGTTTGCGAGAGTAATCTTACCGCAGTGTTCTAACCAAACAAGACGTCAGGCTTTGACAGTTCCTTTTGATGAACTTAGCCTTCAACTGAACCTGAATTTTTGTATAAGCCAGTCTGTAATTTGATGCTAACTAAATTTACTTTGAGTGGACTAGAGTAACTGACATGAATAATCTGAATGATGCTGGAGGGCTTAATGTTTAGCTGTCAGTGCTTCTCAATCTGTGTCAAGCATTCTTCCCACCTATTACGGAGAGGTAGCACAGAAATACCACATACTGTACCTGGTACATGACCTAACAATGCGTGTACTGTGGTACTTTGCTCATAGGTTTTGCAGACAAACTTTTCCTTCTGAACACTACAGGTAATATAGAGCTAGCTAGAAGATAGACATTCAGCCTAGCTTTCCTCTCACCAATGTAAACGTGAATAATTCCATTCTTCAGAGGAATTACACCAGTGAAAAATTAGTGTGGTAGGAGAATCCAGCTCATGATATTTCAGCAGCTTTCATACTTTTTTCTAGAAGCGCTATGCATTATTGGGGGGCAAACCCTTAATATAACCCCCCAGGCTTGTTTCCTGGACAGCTGGGAGTGAGTGACCTTCTCCTGACTTGATCTACTGCCCACTGAAGTCAGTGGAAAGCCCCCCATTGACTTCAATGGGCTTTGGATCAGGTCCTCAGTCCCTTGGATGACACCTCATGTTGTGTACTTAATAAATTAATGAGTCATTTATGTACCCCATCATTCTGTCTGGACATTACTGGTTTTTTTTGCTCAACAGCATCCCATACTGGCTGATGGCGGGTTAAATTAACAGTAATCTAAATAGCGCTCATTTTAGCCTTCATTTATAAAGAAGGATGGGGATTTCAAAAAGAGACAGCGGGTCTCTGTGTGTGTCAGTGTGAACAACAGGATTATACAAAGGGAAAAAAATCTATTCAATCTGTGTGTTTCCAGTGTGCCAGTCACTGTGGTATCTAGACACTGTATGGCAGAGTAGATGGAACCGAACATTCTTGCTCTCCATGTTTTGGACTTAGATGTTAAGTTCCTTCTTCTGGGAAGGGCACCAGCTTTTGATATGTTCTACAGCCTTGGGGGGCACCAGAAAGCGTTTGTGTGGAACTGAAGAATTCGACTAGTGGTAGAAAGTGGCCAAATATAAACTATTCACTGATTTGGAGGATCTTTGGTTAAGAGTTATAGCAATGATTCTGATTTCAAAAATCTGCCTGTGAAAAGTGTACAGGAAATATTTATAGTGAAGTGACTCAGTATTTCAAACTCTTACAAACACATCTATCCTCACCAGGCCCAATGAATGCTTGCAAATCCAGTACCGGAGGGAAACGTTATGGTTGTTGTACACAATATCTGGTGGGGGACACTTCAGTTGGTAGAAAAACTTGACAGAGTGACACTCCAGTTCTATTGGCTGTGTGTCCACAAAGAAGTAGGAGAGTACGGTCTCTCCTGCCTATAATGCCAATGGACAAGTCAAGAGAAGGATTTTAGCAGGACTTGGAATGATCACACAAAACATGTCACTGTGGTCCTTCAGGCTCTCAAAAGCATGGGGCTTACAGCCAACCCATCCAAGTGCCACTCAGCTAAGCAAGAGGTGATGTACTTGCAGTGGGGTGGGATTGCCTACGCTCCCCTTGTGGGAAAGGTACAAGCCTTGGCAGAATGCCCCATGCCTACCACAAAAAGGCAGGTATGACATTTCCTGGGTTTGCAGGGTATTATAGATAGTTCATCCCAAATTTCGCCATAATTGCTGCCCCACTGATGAACTTGGTGAAAGACACAGCCCCCAAGTAGGTCTGGTGCTCTCAAGAATGTTGAAGGATCAATTGGCTTGAGAACTTATCTTGTTCCACCCCAGTTTTCAAAGATTTTTGTCTTACAGGCTGATGCTTCAGACATTGGCCTGGGGGCCATGTTATCCCAAGGAGTAGAACGCCCAATCCTTACATCAGCCGAAAATTGTTCCCCCAAGATGTCTCATACTCAGTAATTGAGAAGGAGGCCCTGGCAGTCGAGTGGGCTCTCAGTGCCCTTGGGGCCAGCGATTCCACCTGGTGATGGGCCATGCACCCCTCCAGTGGTTACATGCTATGAAAGACCACAACGCTCAGCTCATGCTCTGACAGCAGCCATATTGGTTTGAGGTGTTGCACCGAGCAGGAAAAGATCACAAGAATGCAGACTTCTTCTCATGGGACGGAGGAAACTTGTCAACACACACCAACCCTGCAACACCAGTCCTGAGGGGGAAGGCGTATGATGGGGTTTACAGACCCCACGCAGAGAATAAGGGAGTGATGAAGCAGTACTGGACCAATAGGCCCTCGCTCCTCAGCAGCTGCGGAGCATCATCCAAATGGAGGGTCTGCTCAAAAGGGGACTTTGACAGTCAAGCAGGGAGGGAGAGTGAAGAAGAGGCTGGTTGAAGAGAGGAAGCCAGTTAGTAGCTTCTGGTGACAAAGTGATCCATAGCAGAGAGGCTGTAGCATGAGTAAGACCCCACTGCGAGGATAGGAGCCTACCTCTTTTTCCTCCCTCACTCCCTGCTGAGGGAGAATAACTGGACACTAGGAATAGAGCTGGGAATGCTCTGTTGACTGACTGAACTGAAAGGACTGATTGGGAACTCTCACTGGGGGAAAGAGGGCTGCGACCACACCTCAGACTGAAGAGAGAGCGGGGAAGTAGGAACTGGCCCAAGAAAGGCAGTCGGAAGAGGAGACCGAGACATTCCATGCCTCTCCCCTTTGACCCCTTGGCTGGGACCCAGTGGAGAGGAAGGGCCTGGGTCCTCCTACCTTCTTTCCCTCCCCCACTCCCTTGTAGGGAGAACTCTGGGGTACCTCGGAATTGATGAGCCATGGGCTACCCACTGGGCCTGCTGGCCTCTGAGTGAGCCCCCCCCCCACACCGTGTGATTAATAAATGTATTACCACTGTATACATATAGGGAAACTCCTCCGCTCCCATAGATGTAATGCAACGTATACCAAAGAGCATATAAATTAGTAAATTATAAAGATTTAAAAACAGTAGTGTAAAAACACATCTCTGTGGCCCTGGAGGTTGCAAACATGCTTTCCATGTAAAGCTGTATGTTGCATTTATGCTGATTTAATCATTCATTAAACATTAGTAAGAGGCCAATTATGCTGCTCAAGAGTAAGATGTTTTACGAGAAAATGACAAAAAGATGCATGTAATCATTGAAATGCCAGTTTACAATCAGATAGGATGTGAAATAATCCCTTTAGCAAGCTTAAGCTTTTACATATTAATGGCAACATTGGAGAGTGGAAGATGGCTTTAACAGCCTTGGAGTAGGTCCTGATCATAAAGCAACTGCTTATGATGTTCTGGACTAAGAATTAATGCATGCTTTTATTCTGTGGCAGATACTATGAGACATGTTCTCAATTATCCTATCTACCATTTATAGGTGGGAGTGTGTATATGAGAGTGGTTGATTTAGAAAAAAAAAGTCCTTTTGTTGGATCTTGCACATACATTTGTGAGAAATATCGTCGGCACATTTTTCCTGATATTCACCGTACCAGAATCCAGCATTTTCCAAAAAAATAAAAAATAATAATAAAAATTCAAATCAAGACTGTTTACCCAAACTAGCAAGCCTTGGACCTCTTAATGCATTCCCCAAGGAGCTGAGAATACTCTAAGGGTATGTCTACACTACCTGGATCGGCAGGTAGTGATCGATCTATCGGGGTCGATTTATTGCGTCTAGTGTAGAAGTGCTAAATCGATCCCCGAGCACTCTCCCATCGACTACTCCATCGTGGCGAGAGGCTCAGGCGGAGTCAACGGGGGAGCGGCAGCAGGCGACTCAGCGTTGTGAAGATGCCACCGTAAGTCGATCTAAGTACGCCGATTTCAGCTATGCTATTCTCGTAGCTGAAGTTGCGTATCTTAGGTCGATTTCCTCGCCCCCCTCCCCCAGTGTAGACCAAGGCTAAGGGTACTACAATGTCAGCAAAATAATAATGCCTAGTCATAGCAAAAAAAAGTATCCTAAACACTACCTAAGGACGAGCAAGCCAATAAGAAATAAAATGAGAACTGGCTTGGGCCTCAGCCAAACCAGGAATGTTAATTTTGCAGTTTGGATAAACTCTTTCTTCTCAACAGTGCCTCATCTCTGGGTCTCACCAGGTGGAGAAACTTCTGCTTGGCCATTTCCTGTCTTGAAATCTTACAGTTTGTTGCCTCAGGATCTGACCTAGCAAATCTTCCAAACTCATCAGCTCTGAAGACTGCTGGCAGCCAGAGGTGGGAAGAGAATTCTAGCCAGGAAACATCCATCCTGATGCAATATAATCTAGAGCTGGGTAGTTATGGAACCTCTTCAAAGTCAAGGACAGAAAGTTGAAAGCCAGGCACTTATTGAGATCAAGGAAAGGGATCCAGGTAGGGAAAGGAAAGGAAAGTTCTGGTTGAGCTAAAGAAGAGAGGACAATTTCAACTAAACTTCTGTCAGTCACAGGTCAACATTCAGGGGATGTGCCCAAGTTCGATATTCTCCTGTCACTCTTATCAGCCAGATTCCTTTCAAAGCAGTATACGTGACAGCCCAAACTTATAAACCCCTCCCTTGCAATTCCAGGTGGTCAGATGTCCTGGTTGCCATGCCTGCCTCACTTTGCCTTGCAGCAATGGACCCAAATCATGCTGTTGGAGGGGGAAAATGTATGCGGGAGATAATATTGAAGGCTTGTAAGCTGCCAAATACACTGCGTCTGTGGCAACACCTGTTGACTGGCTGCTGCAGTGGGAAGAGCAAGATGAAGAAAGGCTGCTGTAAGAGTGCCAGCAGCAGCAGGAGGCTGCACCCAGGACTGTTTTGTGCCAGTCAGAGTCGTGCCAAACTATTTGGCATTGTTTCAAATATCTGGGTGTCCACTTTGTTTGCCAGCTAGCAATCACAGGGAATACTTTCGCATCAACCCCGCTACCGGCCTGGCTCCCACAATTCTTCCACTTTAATTTCTGTCTTTATGTTGTCTCTCCCCCCCCTGCCCCCATCACCTATATATCCGTGAAACACAAAGTAAGCCAGATACCGTGATGCATGTCCTGAAATGAGGCCTGATATCTGCAATCGGTATAGAAACAAAGCATCACTCTAAGGTTTTTGGCAATGGACTTGTGAAATCTGCTGGGTTAGGTATTTATTTATTGTTTTAAGAGAATAACAATTTTATCTTCTGCAAACACTTTGCTAACCTGCCCACTTCCCCTGCCTGCCCATCTTGAAATGCTGGAACTGCAGACCTTAGCTTTGGGGACTTTACTGTTGCATTGGGGCTACAATAAGAAAAGGTTGGTGGGCAGGAAGCTCTGTCTGTGAAAGTGGCACTACAATGGAAAAAGTAATTGTCAAATACTTTAGATTTCTTCTTATCTTTTTCTGAAGGCCCCACCATGGCTGTGGGGATAAGCTTTCGTGGGTGAATACCCACTTCATCGGATGCAAGCAGTGGAAATGGAGCTCATGTTCAGCTGATTATCTACCATGACCTCTAAATCTTTTTCAGAGTCACTGCTTCCCAGATAAAGTCCCCTATCCTGTAAGGTTGCAGGCCCCAATTCAGCAAACCTTTCCTATTCAGCAGGCACATGCATAGGTCCTAGTGGGCTTTATTCTCATTTCCAATAAGGGCCTACTATATCACTGGAGCAATGTAAAGGGGCTCTAGTATAAATGAAAATCTGGCCTACTGACTTCAAAGGGACATAAGGCTATGGTTAAAGTTAAGCACATCCTTAAGCACTTTGCTGCAACAAATAACTACACTTCAAATGATACAAATAATACTGTTTTCACTTCTTACCATTAAGCATTATCCCAGAAAAATTACTAGACACTACTGGAGAGACTTGAATTTCAGTTCACTGCTAGGATTGCAATTTCAGACATGCTAACTTTCATTGGTTTCCTATTTAATATAATTGGCTGTTCTCTGAGTGAGTCCATTCTAAAATACTAAATAATGTCAAAAATTCCCTTGCACATGTAACATCAGAATTTAGGGTTATGTGGGGGATTCCATCTGCTTCCTCGGTCAGGTTTTTGATTAAGTGTTTGACATTTCTTTGCTGGGAGGATTTGATTGCTTAGGTCTACCCATGAGAGATCCTCAAGATAACCTTATGGATGTTCACCAATATTGATTGCGGATAAACTAGTTTTTGAAGGCAGTACTTCCCAGAAATATACCATTGTTCTTTCTGTCTATGGGTACAATTTAGAGAGGAAATCTAAACTAACACATTAAATGTGAGTGGATGGTGGGTAATTCCCTACTTTGAGAAGTGTGGAATTTTTCCTGGGAGGTTTTTATGTCTCAGTGTATTTCAAGATGGTGGAAATCTTGCAAGATCAACTGCCGTTATGAGATTTCTATACAAATGTTCTGAGAACAACTCAGGAACAATCAAAGAGGGATTAAAATACAATTGCCTTGATTTTAAGGATGTGTCTCTGCCGTCTAAGAACGTGGTGAAAACTAGGAGAAGTCTTGTAATTGTTTGTGGCTTTGCTACTAATACTGACTCAATATGACCATGGGCAAGTCACCTAGGACAACATTTTCAAATGTAGATGCCTATAATTATGTGCCTAAATCATAGAAGATTAGGGTTGGAGGAGACCTCATGAGGTCATCTAGTCCAACCCCCTGCTCAAAGCAGGAC
Organism: Macrochelys suwanniensis; assembly: GCA_033296515.1. NCBI lineage: Eukaryota > Metazoa > Chordata > Testudines > Chelydridae > Macrochelys > Macrochelys suwanniensis. Next base: position 11,093,533 of record CM065781.1, on the reverse strand, counting down.
CAACCCCAACTAAATCATCCCAGCCAGGGCTTTGTCAAGCCAGGCCTTAAAAACCTCGAAGGATGGAGATTCCACCACCTTCCTAGGTAACCCATTCCAGTGCTTCACCACCCTCCTAGTGAAATAGTGTTTCCTAATATCCAACCTAGACCTCCCGCACTGCAACTTGAGACCATTGCTCCTTGTTCTGTCATCTGCCACCACTGAGAACAGCCGAGCTCCATCCTCTTTGGAACCCCTCTTCAGGTAGTAAATAAATAACTTGATTTTCAGAGGTTGTGAGCACTGGCAACTTTCATTGACCTCACTGTGAGCTGAGGATGTTTTGCAGCTCTGAAAATCAGACCACTTCTTTAGGTGGAATTAGGGGAGAGACTTTTCAAAAGCACAAATGCCAGTAGTGGGGGATGGCATACAGCTGTTATAACTGATGCTACATCCCGTGGAGAATACCCAGTTATCTGGTTAACCTGGCTTTCTGCCTGGTTTACACTGGCAGAGCAGAAGAAAGCCAGTAGAATGGAGAACCGGAATCTGGGCCTTTGCTTGTACAGTGTGGATATCAATAATGTCTTTTTCTTATAGGGCCCTTTTCATTGGTAGAACTCAAAAGCACTTCACAATCTTTAATGTATTTATCCTAACTGCCGTTTGTGCCTTTAAACATGTATGCCTAGCTGCTAACTTTAGGCAGCCAAATTTGCCCTTAATCTCTGTGTTTCTCGGTTTGTTCATGTGTAACTGGGCACAATAATATATTACACAGGAAGATCGTGGGGCTCTACTTAAGTCTGTGACGTAATCTAGTCCAAGATACTTCCGTTAAAAGTGCTGCTATTGCTGATTAATACTATTTCAAGTACACATACTGTATTCATTGAAAAATAACCCGTGAAGATCTTCAGAGGGAAACCTCGCAGGCTGTTGAAAGAACAGAAAGCGGTGACCTTTTTTACTGCTATCTGATGAGCCAAGTTCTGTTGGAGGAGCAGGTGTTTGCCTGGAATCTGAAGTGCTGACACTGCTCTGTGGGGGTCCGCTGGCTCAGCCTTGGCTGTAATACAGACGAACAAAAAATTGTTGTGCTTCGGCTGTAGGCGAGGCCAGGACTGCCTGGAGGATCTGTTTAGAGTGGTCAAGAGCCTGCTTTATCCAGGTATTATTATTTTATTATTTGCATTACTGTAGTGCCTATGAGCCCTGGTCATGGACCCGGACCTGGCTGTGCTAGGTGCTGTACAGACACGAAACAAAAAAGACAGTCCCTCTCCAAAGAGCTTACAATCTAAGTATAACGTGAGAGACAACCGGTGGATACAGATGGACTGATGGGAGTACAAGGAAACAATGAGACCGTATTGGTTCGCCTGATCAGCAGTGATCTTAGCGCACCGGCTGCCTCGCTGTTGTCAAGTTTCTGGAGGTCTCATGGAAAGGAAAGTTTTGAAGGAGCAGAATGAGGTAGCTTTGGGGCCGTTTACAGGGAGCTCCTCCCGAGCATGAGGGGAAGCAGGGGAGAGAGCACAACGGTGCTTGTTTGGAAATGTAACAGGTGGGCAATGGAAGCTGGCCTCCGGGGCCACTTGAAGGCAGGAGTTGACACCTTGATGCTGAGTGAGAGAGGCTAGCAAGGGTGGGGATAGCGAAAGGGGGATGCAAAGAGAGGGGTGACGTGGTGTGATGGGGCAACCACCCCACCCAAGACCTGAGAAGGTTAAGAGCAGCCAATTAACCTCATAGGCTGCAGCTGGAGGAGAGCTGGGGCCTGATAAAGTCTAACTGAGCTCTGCAGTCACTCCCTAGAGAGAAAGGGGGTTGGTTAGGGACTAGTGGGAGAGAGTAAACCCTGGCATCCTGCCCTGAACTACAGAGTCTGGCAAGAAGCCGAGAGGAGGGAGTAGCCACTGGGAGTGAAGGAAACTCATGCTAGTAAATCCAGAAGTGGGCCAGGTGATAGAGAAGGGACGTTGGAAGCATAGGAGCCGACTTTAGTCGGTGCCGGTGGGTGCTTGCACCCCCCTGCCCCCTCCCCAACCCCACCCTCGGCCCCGCCCCCATTCCACCCCTTCCCCAAGTCCCCACCCCCACCTCCTCCCCCAGGTGCTCCACATTTCCCCTCCCCCACCAGGCTTGCAAACCTGGGATGGGGGGAGAAGCAGAGCACCCACTGACAGCTCCCCCCCGCCCGCCCAGCTCACCTCCGCCTCCTCCCCCGAGGCGCCGCTGCTTTGCTTCTCCCCCACTCCCTCCCAGGCTTGCTGCGTGCCAAACAGCTGATTCCGGCAAGCCTGGGAGGGAGGGGGGAAAAGTGAAGCAGCGGCGCCTCGGGGGAGGAGGCGGTGGTGATCTGGGCGGGGGGGCTGGCGGGGAGCTGCCAATGGGTGCTCTGCACCCACCAATTTTTCCCCGTGGTGCTCCAGCCTCAGAGCACCCACAGAGTCGGCACCTCTGGTTGGAAGGAGTCAAGGGAAACAACAGCAAAGTTTGAGTAGATCATGGTTGCTGGGCATAGGATCCCTGGCTGGGACTTGGAGTAATAGGGGGGCCTGGGTTCCCCTGGCGGCCTCTGGGAAAGTGGCACAGCCTGGGAAGTAGAACAGGAGACTGAGCCTGCAGGTAGATCATTTGGCTGGTGCACCTGTGTTACCCCAGAAGGGGAGGATTCTAGTGATCCGGACGGAGGGCCGAGTCACAAAGTGGGAGTAACCTGAGTCCAGAGAGAGAGGGAGACACCACAGGGGGAGCAACTAAGGGAGGGGGTGTTGGACTGGTCGAGAGCTAATTCCCAGATGAGCCACAAGGCGGCATCCCAGCCATGAATAGCAAAACCCGTGACACAAGGTCAAAGGGGTGGGCTAGGAAAATGGGCTTCCTAGCAGCATTCTGCCTGGGTTTGTGCAGGGCAAGACTGCACTTGTCAAGGCTAAAGAGAAGGATGTGGCACTAATTGAGATGCAAGATGACGCGAGCCATAGGATTTGAAAATGGGTAAATGTCACATTTTTCAGATGTTTAAATCTGAAATTTCACAGTGTTGGAACCATGGGGGTCCCAACCCAAAAGGGGATTGTGTCTGTGGGTTTTGCAAACCTGTTGTGGGGGGGGTCATGGGATTGCCACCCTCACTTCTGTGCTGCCTTCAGAGCTGGACTCTGGAGGTTCCCGGAGGTGGAGGTGGGTCTGATCTCCCCCACCCCACCCCACCCCAGAGCAGTTGTGCAGGGGATGGACGAGTCCTGTCCCTCCCCAGCAGCACAGGGAAGATCAGACCCAACTCCACAAGTCTCCTCCAGCTGCAGGAACCTCTGGGGCTGCTGCCCGGTCCCAGAGTGTCCTGCAGCAGGGGGAGGCACCCAGAGGTGGGTCTGGTCTCCCTCCCCCCCAGAGCGGCTGTGCAGGGGGTGGACAAGTCCTGTCCCTCCCCAGCCCAGCCGGAGCTAGGAGCCCCCTTTGCTGGGGTGCTCCTATGAACAAGGGGACTTCGGATTTCACAGGGAAGGGCTTATTTCACGGTCCGTGACACATTTTTTGTGGCTATGAAATTGGTAGGACCCTACTCATAGCTTGTGCAAAACAACGATGAGGAATGAGAGCTCTGGATTGGGTGAATTAATTCATTTCTGCTTGGCAAGGGATACGTCAAAGATGCCCAGGTGCACCCGGGGCTCAAGGAACACAGATGATTTGAGAAGCAGATAGGTGTGCAACTCAAGGGACATATGCTGCAAATCTGGGCTCCAGCTCCCACATATTCTGGGCCATGCTGCTAATCTGTGTGATGCAGGATTTTCATTGACTGATAGGAGACCGCTCCCCAAGCTCGTAAAGTGAGCTCTGTCAGCCGCTGTGATATCACGGATCACAAGATGCTGCTGACGCGACTACATAACAATGGATGGGATGGAGAGAGAGTGGTTCTGCTCATGTATTTCACATAGGTTTCCAGTCAGTGTTGGGAAGTCCTCTGTGGAGCACGGATTGGTTCTGTCACCAAATCATTCTGTCTAAGGTGTATGTGAAGCTGCTGCCTCAGATGATGAGACAGTAAGGTCTGAGGTATCACCTATATAGATGACCTCCAGAGCCATGTTGTTACGTCTTTGGAGAGAGATCAAATTGTGGAGATCCTGTTTTATGCCCTTTTAGTGCCTGGCTGATCTTGCAGAGTGGGCTGCCAGTGTGAAGGGAACACCACCAACTGGGCTGATGGAACATGTCTGTTGGGGAGATGATGGTTTAAATTGCAGGAATCGTTACTTATTGGACAGAAGAATCAGCTGGCGGGGCTCTGTCGCTTAATTGGTGGCAGTGTTATGCGTGTTAATGGAAGGTGCTTCAAGCAGAATAACGCGGCTTATAACAACTTGGATAGTTTCTGATCCTGAGCTGAATGGTGAAACCTATCTCTTGGGGGCAACACATGGTTTTTTGTGTTCTGTCCCTCTTCACTTCTCTCTGTTGGTGGCACCAGGAATGTTGAATGGGGAAACAGGTTAGGGAAAAAAGTCATACCTATTAAAGAAATGTACTCAACACCATTTTAAGCACCTGATATTTATTATAATATTACAAATAATGTTTTGAGTTCTTCATTTGTAGGTCACAGAGCACTTCATGAACATTAAATAACCCTCACAATGCCCCTCTGAAATACGTAACTGTTGTGTATTTTACAAATAAATGAACGGCGGCACAAAGAGATTAAACGACCTGCCCAAATTCACGTGGCTAATCAGTGGCAGATCTGGGAATTTAGAACCCAGCTGTGCTGTCCTGATGCTCCGGTCAAATCAATAGACAAAATTTTCCGTCTTCTCATGTTGTATTGTGCCCTTCCATTTCAAAGGCCTGTTCACACACTGGGTTCTCAGTGATTTAAGCACTGTGATTATATCATATTCTTTATTGTGTAGCTGTCTATTGTGTAGTACAGTGCACTAGAGAGAGGATGATCTTGTGGCTAAAGCACAGGACTGGGACTAAGGAGATGTAGCTTGAATTCCCTGCTCTGCCATAGAATTTCTGTGTGACCTTGGGCAGTCATTTAATCTCTCCGTGACTCAGTTTCCCATGGGGATGATAATACCGGTTTTCACCCATCTTTTACCTGTTTAGAAAATAAGCTGTTTGGGGTAATGTGTGTACACTGGTTAGCAAAATAAGGCTCCAATTTCAGTTAGGTGCTACTGTAATACAAGTAATAAATAATAAAAATAAGTAGAGCAGAAATGTTTGAAACACTTTTTCCACCCAAGTGCCTTCTTAACAATAAAGCTTATTCGTTAAAGACATAGTCTTATGCTTTTCGAATGAGGGAGAGCAAACATCACACTGTACAAATTGGCACAAGCATGAGTCCAAATGTACCGAAATGTTTTCCTTTTGAGCTAAACTTTTCAAGCACTCTCTGCTCTAATTAGTCTTTTCTTTTTCCAAAGATCAGTCAGCCTGTTCCTCTTCTAGATTCTTTAGGCCGGGATTAGTATCCAAATGCCTCACTTATTCTGATTTTACCTGCAGGTGCAGGTCAAAGGACCAGCAGTTATCCTTCAATAGGGTTTGCAAGACTTCTTGTTTAATCTTTGCTCCTAGACAATAGAGTTGTTTTACACAAATTCCTACCTCTCTCTTCCTATAGCCGTGCCTGCCAGCTGTGCTCCAGAGGGGAAAGACGGAGCTATTCTACTGAACTTTGAAAGCTCAGGGAGAGAATAGGAAAGTGCTGCCTCTTGAAAACTGTTTGGTTGGATCTTATAAATAACTAGAGTCTCTGCTGCGTTTAGCTGTATTGAGCCTCTCTTCAAACAACCAGAAAAATCATCTTTCGTATTAATCTTTCCATCTTTTGTTGCTGGATTCACGGGCTACGGTAGGTTCTTCCGGAGAAAATGTTATCTGAGTAAATATTTAGACAGAATAAGCCTTAATCACAACATAGTTATGGTTCATTAAAGAGGGCTTTCCATTCGCTGCATTCTGAAAGTAATGTGGAAGGTACCAGAAGCAAGCAAATTCTATTCATGGAATCTTTCCTCCTCTACTGGGGAAACAAAGGGCTAATTATTTGTGGGAAGCATTGCTAGGCCTCCTTCTCCTGCCTAGGCCTTGGGAGGAATGGGCTAGTATGTAATGTGTATTGGCCAGTCCTTAATTTGTAACGCAAGAGGTGTCGGGGCTCAAGCAATTTTTTTACATTCATAGAATCATAGGACTGGAAGGGACCTCGAGAGGTCATCTAGTCCAGTCCCCTGCACTCATGACTGGACTAAGTATTATCTAGACGACTACCCCTGACAGGTGTTTGTCCAACCTGCTCTTAAAAATCTCCAATGATGGAGATTCCACAACCTCCCTAGCAGGGGTAAAAGTAATATTAAACATTTACCAGTACGAGGGCTCGGCTCCGGGGGCCCAGAAGGGGCGGGGCCTCAGGCAGAAGGGGCATGGCCTCGGGCAGAAGGGGCGGGGCTGGGGTGAGTTAGCCTCCCCCAACCAGCCCATCCACACTGCCTGGCCCGTGCTGCCCGGGGCTCCAGCAGTGATTTAAAAGGGCCCGGGGCTCCAGCCACTGCTGCGGTGGCTGTGGCCGGGAGCCCCAAATCACCGGCCCTTGGACAGATGCCCATTATGCCCGCCCCCAGCGACAGTGGCATGGGGAGGGAGGAAAGAGCAAAGGGGCAGCGACGTTAAAGTGCTGCCACGGCAGTGCTTTAACGTTGGCTGTGTACGGGCCGATACTGGCTTCTTACCAGTACGCCATAACGGCTCATGCCAGCCTACTTTCACCCTGCTCCCTAGGCAATTTATTTCAGTGCTTAATCACCCTGACAGTTAGGAATTTTTCCTAATGTCCAACCTAAACATTCCTTGCTGCAATTTAAGCCCATCCCTTCTTGTCCTATCCTCAGAGGTTAAGAAAAACAATTTTTCTCCCTCCTCCTTGTATCAACCTTTTACATACTTGAAACCTGTTATCATGTCCCCTCTCAGTCTTCTCTTTTCCAGACTAAACAAACCCAATTTTTTCAATCTTCCCTCATAGGTCATGTTTTCTAGACCTTGAATCATTTTTGTTGGTCTTCTCTGGTCTCTCTCCAATTTGTCCACGTTGTTCCTGAAATGTGGCACCCAGAACTGGACACAATACTCCAGTTGAGACCTAATCAGCATGGAGTCGAGTGGAGTAGATGCAGCAAGCCCAGAGGTGCCACGGCTATGAACTGCCATGCTTAGAGGTGCCGGGGCTCATCCCTGGCACAAATTAATCACTGCTATTGGCTCCAACTTGCCAGACGTATCTGCTGGTGTGGCTCGAAACCTTTTCTTGCTGGTGTATAGCCCCAAACTGGTGTGGGGAAACTATCATCATCTTGGGTCACTCCTTCAAATATCACCTAGAAATGGCTTTTTCCAGTCACCATTGTCTGATCACCCATGCCACACTGGCAAGTCTGACTTTGGCGTCCGAGACGAAAGTGGCAAATCACTTTGGAATTGGAAATAGACTGAGTTGGCAAAAGTTTCCGGCTGCCCTACTCTAACTTCTTTCGGCCCACTTTGATCCAATACGTCTCTGTTCTCTCTCCCAGAAATCTAGAGCGTATTTAAAATAAATCTTTAGTGTTAATTCAAGAAGGTAGGGTAGGCCAGGGTAAGACACTGAGAGCAACGTCCCCTGGAGAATCAAGTGACATGTACAATCTACATGCCGAGGGGATGCATCTTCAGTGCACAGTTCGTATAAACTCCATTTCTTGGCTTTGCTGTTGCTTTTGTAGGACTAGATTGTGACTTCCCTGCAGCCCTGAGTGAGGGGAGGAGCTTAGCTGCCTTGCCCCAATACGGAACTGAGACACTGAGGTACAATTACATGCCTTATCTTACGTGCTCACATGGCTCCCATTACTACCAGATCTCTCAATCTTTAATATATGTATTTGTCCTCCCAACATCACGGTCGGACAGGGAAATCCCATCATCCCCATTTTACAAGAGGAGAACTGGATCACAGAGGGTACGTCCACACTGCATGGTAAACCTGGGTTTGCAGGAGATGGTCTAGTGGACTCAGTTTTTCCAAGCCCATGCTTTAGGGTACGTCTACACTGCAATTAGAAACCCGTACTTGGTCCAGGCCAGCTGACTCCGGCTCATGGTGCTATTTAATTGCAGTGTAGACATTTGGGTTGGGTCAGAGCCTGGGCTCTAGGAACCTGCAAGGTGGGAGGGTCCCAGAGCTTGGGCTGCCACCTGAGCCCAAATTTCTATACTACAGTTAAACAGTCCCTTAGTCCGAGCCTGAGAGCCAGAGTTAGCTGGCATCGGCCAGCTGCAGAGGTCTAATTGCAATGTAGACATACCCACAGTGTCTGCACTGCATTGTAGACCTGAGTCTCTCAGCATCCATCCTGCACCACCCAGGCCTTCTGACTTGGGTCTGTGGCTCAAGCTGGACTCAGGCTCTGATCCAACCCCCTGGCAAAGTCCTAGGACTCCCCCTGAGTCAGACTGATTTGTGTGGATGGAAGTGGAGGTAATGTGCATTGTAGGCATACCCAGAGAGATGAAGGGACTTGCCCAAGTCGCACAGGAAGTCTGTGGCAGAGGAGGGAGTTGAGCCCTAGTCTCCTTCATCCCAGGCTAACACCTTAACCATTGGACCACCCTTCCTTTCTGGTTCCTTATGTTGTGCAGTGGGGAACTAACCTGTAACCGGCCCATACCAATAACATCACGGGCGTGTCTACACTCAAGCCGGAAGATGTCATTCCCAATAGAAGTGTAGCCAGAGCAGCATGAATGGCGGGAGGGGCCAGACGCCCTGAGTATGATCCCGTCCAAGATCCTACACGTACGCAGGGCAGAGAGCCCCTCCCACTGCTTGTGCTGGCGCAGCTATGCGTCTATATTTAGCACGCTAGCTCGCTCAGAGTTAGCATGGGTATGCCTCCTTGAGCTGGAAATTACCCCTCCAGCTCAAAGTGTAGATGTACCTTATTTCTCCCTCAGTCAAGGCTCCACCCATTCTCCGCTAGTCCCCACCCACCTGCGCAGAGACCAGAACAGACCAGTGATGCACAGCGTCTGTGTGCGGTGGCGGAGGGGCGGGGAATAAGAACGTACCTCTGACTCTTCTGCATGGCGCAGCTCGCAGTCTTGCCCATCATCCTAACGAAAAATGGATTGTTTTCATATGTTGCTTCTGCCAAGGCCAGAGCTGAGCACAGCCGAATATTCAATAATGTGCCGAAAAATATGCAACTTCTGTATTAAAGCCAAATTAAGACGGTGTTTTATGATGTGAACAAAAATACCCAACTTGATCATATTTTTTTTTAAATATCACACAGAAGAGAGAAATGAAATCTGTATTTAAATAGCGGTGGAACACTGTGCATTTAAAGTGCTCAGCAAGTTATTCCCTAAAGCACTCCATATGATATGTAAATCTTTTGATCTTTCACAAAATGCATGAGTTCTGCAAAGAATAATGAGTACAGGCTTGGGAAGTACAATATTGACTGTCAATGTAGTGCACTTAGCCACAATTATTATTTGCATGGCTATTGCAACATAACTGGAGGGCAGAGTCCTGTGAATATATTTTTAATGCGTTCTAATAGCTCCTAAAAGAGATTTTATTTTATAATAGATGCAGTCTTTCTTTTGGGTCTACAAGCATTTATTCAATTTATTCTTTACATTTTTGCTCTCTTATAGTAAGCATCGGGAGTGTGGGGAAGAGAGGAGGAAACAGTGTAGAAGTCCTGAGAGAGAAAAATTAAAATTCTGCCCTGTTATTAATTGTAATATGATGGGCAAAATTTCAGCAATATTTATTTTTTAAACCAATGGGCAATATGTACCTTGCAGAAAGACAATTTCAGATCTTGTGAGCAATCCATTTTAGCTAGCTTCAAGTGACCATTTAAACATAAAGGGCCAGATCCATAGCTGGTGTAAATCAGCATAGCTCCTTTGACTCCAGCTGGAAATCTGCCCCCCCCAAAATTTTAAAATATACCACTACTCCAGTTTCTAGCAGACAACTGGCCTTGTCATTCACTGCACTTGACACTGATTGATATACTGGCGATATCTTTTTGTTGCAGCACCTGGCCTGGGACCCAAAGTGCACCAGTAATATGCATTATAGTCTTAGCAAAGAGGCTGAAAGACTGGATAGATGTGGAGACTGAACTACCCTCTCACACGGAAAGGGGAAACCGCAGCTGAGGTCCTAACAAGGCAGGCGCAGAGTGGAGAAGGTGCACTGGGCACTCAGGTGAGGGAAATGAGCTTTTAACGTATCCTTAGCAATGATTACAAACTCACTTCGTGGAGGCATCCTTTTCCAGGATCTATTTCTCCATAGGTAGCTCGTTGTTCTTATTTATGGTTTGTATTGTGCTAATGCATAGGGACCTCAGGCAAGGATCAGAGCCCCATAGTGCTAGTCGCTGTGTGTGGTTAACAGGGGGCCAGTCTTTGCCCCAGACAGCTCACAATCTAGGTTTATGGACAGGTCTACACTACCAAGTTTTGCCTGCCTATGTCGGCACGAGGTGTGGAAAAAACCACATCCCTAATCTTAACTGCCATAGCTATGCCGGCAAACCCTGTAGATGGAAAAACTGCTGAGGTTCAACCATCCCTTTGAACACTATCCCTTGCTGCTCATCCAGGTGAGCACTAATGATACTGCCAGGTCCGACCCTGAGCAGATCAGCAGTGACTAACGGGCTCTGGGAACGAGGGTGAAGGGGTCAGGGGCCCTGGGTGTGTTCTCGGCCGTCCTCCCAGTTGAGGCTAAGGGCTCAGCCAAGGAGAAGAGCATCCTGGAGATGAAGGCATGGCTGCACAAATGATGTCAACAAGGGAAGACTCAACAAAGCTTTTGTAAAGGGAAATCATGCCCCACCAATCTATTAAAGGTCTTTGAGGGTGTCAGTAAGCAGGTGGGCAAGGGTGATATACTGTACTTGGACTTTCAGAAAGCCTTTGATGAAGTCCCTCACCAAAGGCTCTTAAACAAAGTAAGCAGTTATGGGGTAAGAGGGGAGCTTCTTTTGTGGATACAAAATTTCTCGATAGTTAATTCCAAAGCTGACTGAGAAGAGGTACAAAGGGATCTCACAAAATTCGAAGATTGGGCAACAAAATGGCAGATGGAATTCAGTGTTGGCAAGTGCAAAGTAATTCACATTGGAAAACAGTCCCAACTATCCATACAAAATGAGGGGGTCTAAATTAGCTGTTACCACCCAAGAAAAAGATCTTGGAGTCATTGTGGGTAGTTCTCTGAAAACATCTGTTCAGTGTGCAGCGGCCGTCAAAAAAGCGAACAGAATGTTAGAAACCATTAGGAAAGGGATAGATAATGAGACTGAAAATATTATAATGCCACTTTATAAATCCATGATGCATTCACACCTTGAATATAGCATGCAGTTCTGGTTGTTTCATCTCAAAAATGATATATTAGAATTGGAAAAAGTACAGAGAAGGGCAACATAAATTATTAGGGGTATGAAACAGCTTCCATTTTGGGAATGATTAAAAAAACTGTACTGTTTATCTTAGAAAAGAGAAGACTAAAGGGGGATATGGTTGAGATCTATAAATCTTATGAACGGTGTGAAGAAAGTGAATAAGGAAGTGTTGTCTACCCCTTCACATAACACAAGAACCAGGGGTCATCGAATGAAATTAATAGGCAGCAGGTTTAAAACTACCATAAGGAAGTACTTGTACACACAATGTTTGAAACTCATTGCCAGGGATATTGTGAAAGCCAAAAGTATAACTGGATTGAAAAAAAAATTAGCTAAGTTCATGGAGGATAGGTCCATCAATCGCTATTAGCCAAGATGGTCAGTGCTACAACCTCAGGCTCCGGGTGATCGTAAACCTCTGACCACCAAAGGCAGAACTGGTCATCAAGCGATGGATCACTTGATGATTGCCTATTCTATTCATTCTCTCTGGGGCACCTGGAATTGGCCACTGTTGGAAGACAGGATACTGGGCTAGGTGGACCTTTGGTCTGACCCAGTATGACTATTCTTATGTCAATGCAATAGCTTTGTCTGCATTGACCATGGGGCGCTGTTCTAGGAAGGTCTGCTGAGAAGAGATGGGTACACATAACCAAGAATGGGAAGGCCATCTTTACACACCAACTTGCTAACCTAGTGAGGAGGGCTTTAAACTAGGTTCCGAGGGGGCAGGTGACAAAAACCACAGGTAAGTGTTTAAAAAAGGTGACCTTAACAGAGAGTTAGATGTTTGGAGGGGAGGGACATGGACAATTAAAATAGGGTTACAGGAGCAACAAGAGGGAAATCAGTGGCAGAATCTGCTCAACATTTTAGATTTCTCTACACAAATGCAAGGAGTATGTGGAATAAAGAGGAAGAACTGGAATTATTAGTACATAAGATAAGTTTGACTTAATTGGCAACATAGAGACTTGGTGGGGTAAGTCTTATGACGGGAATTGGTAGGAAGGATCACGACAGGAAAGGACAGGAAAGCTAAAAAGGGACAAGGCGTTGCATTATACATCAAGAATATATACACTTGTTCTGAGGTTTAGAAGGAGGTGTGAGTCAAACTGGTGGTGTGTGTCTGAGTAAAGATCAAAGGGGGAAAAATAGTGGTGACATCACAGTAGGGGGGTCTACTATAGACCAATAGAAGTGTAGCCACAGCAGCATGAATGACCAAGAAGAGGAGGTGGATGAATCATTTCTAGAACAGTAGCATTGATTTCTCATTTTCGTCACTGTGAGTGAGTTATTGTAGTTTTGTCGGTGTGTTTTGCAGCTCCTACTGGGGCGGGGGATCGATCTAGGAAATGCAACTTCAGCTACGAGAATAGCGTAGCTGAAGTCGACGTTTCCTAGATCGAATTAAAAGTACTTACTGCGGGTCCACGCGGCGCAGGCAGGCTCCCCCGTCGACTCCGCTTACTCCTCGCGCCGAGCTGGAGTTCCGCAGTCAACGGGGAGCGCTTCTGGGATTGATTTATCACATCCAGATGAGACGCGATAAATCGATCCCAGAAGATCAATCGCTACCTGCCAAATTGGGCGGGGAGTGTGGACGTACCCTCAGAGTCCTCCTCTCCTCTCTGAGGCCTCAATCCTGCAACGCTTCTGCAAATGTCTAACTGGTGAGTAGTCCCGCTGACTTTAACTTAAGCACGTTTTACCGTGTGCTGGCTCAGAGCTCAAGTGTGAACTTCAATGGCTATTGGTTGAGCTGTCTTAAAGGAGGGACAATCTTACCCTCCTGTGATTCCTGACTTTCCCAGAGCAGTTTCAAACAGGGATTCTTTCATCGTGACACTTATGAGAATTAGACAGCAAAAGTTCGTAAATGTAAAGGTACAGTAAGCCTGTTTACCCCCATAGCAATTTTCCTTAAAATATTTCCATATGCTATGCTCCAGGAATGCATTATAGTGATTTCAAGAGGTGAAAACCAAGGAAGATTATTCATTTCACATCCTCATGCAATTCTTTTGTAGGTGGCTTTCAACAAAGGGTGATATTGGATTACATCCATTTTGGTTCTTAATAAACTAGTAAATCTCCCATTGTTCTGTGTTGTCCAATTATAAAAGCAATGAATATGAGACTAAGCACTTTAAGATAACCATAGCTTTAGAGATAGACAAAAAGCTTTATAGATTAGGATCAAAATAAAACTGCCATTTTTGTAGCATTTTGATGAATAATATTTTGTGAATTAAAGTGTTCTCTCTTAGGAATGTCAGCAAATTACTCTTTAAATGCGAGCCATTGCAAATGTGAAGAAGAGCTGCTTAATACCTAGTGTATAGAAAGGCAAAAGATGTAAATCCAACCTGAAAGTTATTTCCCGGCTGTCTGAACAGGTAATTGGCAGGGGCATTGAAAATACTTTCCTGAGTTGTATTTACCCAAAAGACAGTGTCTTTTTCAGTTATCTTTTTGAACCTGTGTTACTTCCTTGCCATTTAGGATGATGCCTCGTCCAATTCCCCCACTTGATCCCGCTTTATGTTAAGGGTGAATTTATAAATAGCTTATAAAGGGTTAATAAATGATGAATAGTTGTTATAAGCATGTTAAAGATATGAGTAGTGTGCTTTACATGGTTACAAACACATCAGTAGCAAGTGTTATACATGGGTTGCAAGCAACCTATTGACCTGTTGGACTCTATAACAATCGAGTAGTCATTTATTAAAATATTTATTAATCATTTATTAACGCTTTATAAACTATGTATAAATGAAATCTTAATATAAAATGGCCATCTACTGTCTTTTAGTTCTAGTTTTAACATAAGATGGAAGACTCAATTCCTTTATTTAAGGTTCCAGTCCTTCAAGCAGCTGAGAGATCCAGGACTCTGCGTGGGCATGAGGGTTTGTCTGCTTGGAACTTTTTGAGGATTGGGTCCTTATTTATTAATCTCTCTTGTAGCTGGTTAGGAAATTTTAAATCCTTAAAGTATATGGGGTATTTCTCTACTGGCAAGAATACAGTTTCTTTTTCCTGGGTCATTCAAAGCACCCTCCTTTAAATCAGGACGAAAATGCTGGACCAGATCCTCAGCTGGTGTAAACCAGCACAGCTCTGACTTCAGGAGAGCTATGCTGGTTTCCAACCAGCTGACAATATGGCCAGCGGTCTCCAAACAATGTCATGCCACTGTCTTCTGCGGAGATGTGTGGAAGAAAAGAGCTCTTTAAGGAAAAAAAGAGAGAGCGGGACCAATTTTAGCAGGATATGAACTCTGAGCACGGATATAAAGAAAAGTGGAACAGTAGTTCAGACCATGGGCTTGTCAACCTTGACAGTGCCCCTTGAGTTTGGGATTTATGCACTTGACTGTGTCTGCAGTTGGAGTACCCAAGACTGAAGCTCAACATTCAACACACATCTCACCACTACCACTACCCCTTCCTATCCAAAACTCAACACTCCATCGCTGTCACCCTTCCCATCTGTGGGTGAGTGGCTGCTTCACAGCACCCCCTGCTGGCTTCAGGGCATCCCTGCACCACAGTTCCCCTTCTTGGATCCTCAACTCCACACAGAGTTTTTTCAGTCCAATCACAGCCCTCCTCAGGGTCTGATTGATTGTCTTAAAATTCCAGGCTAGACACACACATCTTCCCTCCAGCCTTCAAACTCCCCTGGTCTGGTCAAAGTCCTTCCCGCCTTAGCAGGCTACTTCCAGCCCTTCCTAGCTGGAGCAATTTCCCTGGTCCCAGGATATCCCCTGCAGTCTCTCACTCACTGCAGTCTTCTAAGCTGTAGTGACCTTCTGTTCTGTATTGCAAACTGCCTCATTCCCCTCAGGTGGGGCTCATGCAGTAAGCAGGGTTGGCTTGGCCCCTGGCTCTCCAAAATTGAACACGTGCCACCCCCATTCCTTTCCAACCATACTTGCTCAAGGAGACGACAAATACGCCAGTGGGGTGGAAATCAAGGCTCCTCATTCACCCAGCCATTGCCAAGCATCTATAAAAAATGTCTGGAAGCTTTAATCATAGAGGGCATCACTAGAAAGTTTCCCATAAAAGGGCGCTAATGCCAAAAGGGTCCTAAATTCCCTGTAAGCCACACGGCCATGCAGAAGCCTATTAAGCGCTGTGCAGGCCCTCAGGGAACCCAGCCCCGGAGGACCTGCCGTGGCCAGAGGACAGGCGCCCCTCCCCCAGCCCGAACCTTGCCTGGCCCCTAACCTGCCATGGCTGGGGGACAGGCACCCCTCCCCAGGCCCGGCCTGGACCTATCGCGGCTGGGAGAGAGGCTCCTATCCCCTGGACTTGCCATGGCCGGGGGACAGGCGCCCGGCCCCAATCCGGTCCGGCCCTGCTGCCCGCAGGTGAGAGGCACCTATCCTGTGGCCCCAGCCCTGGAGCTGCCATGGCCCAGGTGCTGCTGTGGGGAGAGAGAGCTGTGGGGGGTCCTCTCTCCCTGCTGTAGCCCCAGGGCAGCCTGAACCCCCAAACCCTATCCCTGGCCCCACCCCAGAGCCCGCACCCCCAGTCCTTCTACCCCTGCACCCCAACCCACTGTCCCAGCCCTGAGCCTCCTCCCACACTCCGAACCCCTTGGCCCCACCCCCACCACACAAATTTTGTTATGGGCACCAATATGGAGGTGACGGGTGACACATCACCTCCATATTGGTGCCCATAACAAAATTCACTCCACACATGTGTAGGAAAAATTAGAGGGAACACTGAAAGAGCTTACAGTCTAAATAGACAAGAATAAGCAAGAGTGGGAGAAAGAATTCTCCCCATTTTATAGCTGGGGAAGTGAGACACAGAGAAGTTAAGTGAATTGCCCAAGGTCACAAAGGAAGCCTGGGGCAGAGCAGAAAATGACCACTGCTCTCCAGAGTCCTAGTCCAGTCCCTTAACCCCAAGACCATCCTTCCATGCAGTTTTGAATGGGAATAGCCCAATAGCTACAATGGACGAGTCTAGAAACCAGTATCAGGAGTTACACGGTTGGAGACCTCCTCATTGTGCAGAATTACAGAGAGAGTAACATTCTTATCTCAGCAGATCACTGACTGAGATACCGCCTTGTTCCCATGGAAGTCAATGACAAATATCCGATAGACTTCCATGGGAGCAGAATCAGAGAGGTAAGGGAAGATGAGAAAGTGATTGTATTAAATCAGCTAGTTCTCTAGCCTTTCACCTTTGAAGAACTGGGTTCCAGTTACAGTTAGTCCCAAGTGAGAGGGACTTTGGCCATAGGCTAGCCTCCGTTTGTCTACATAGTACAATTTGTCATGACTGGCAGGATCACGCAATACCAGAACAAAAGACACGTTGTAGGTTAGGAAGAAGGTGCACTGGCAGAGTTGTTTGTCCCATGCTGTTGGTCCCTCTCTTTTATGAGCATTAAATTGACCCCGGCGGTTTTTGTAGGCAAAGTAAAGGTCATGAGGGGGCATGGAACCTTCAGGGACAATACGATTAGCTTTCAGTGCAACCAACCACAAGAGTTGCAGACAAAACATATAGGGTTAGATTGTGACTAACCCTAATGCAGCCACACAGGAGAGTATGTACAAGTTAGATGCCTTCCACCCTGCTGGACAGCAGTGTTAGGCCTACCTGGACATTGGGTTCAAGGTTTGGGTGGGTCACAACAGGGGCTCCTCCCAGGCAGCATGTGCATGAAGAGCAAATGGAGCCGTGGCTGTTTTCTCTCTCTTTTACCATCCAGCATTGCTATAAGCTGTCCCTTTTTCACAGCAGAAGAGGAGAATGGGGTTTCTCCTGGAGCTGTGCTGCTTATGAGCTGCCCCTTCCTCAGGGCTGTGCCTAGAGGCCCAACCTGGTCCCTAGTTTGAAGTAACTCTCTGTAACTAGTGTTATGATTTGCTCTGTTACTGCAGTAACCTACTAGGATAATGATATTCACCCCCCATGCCTCCCATTTACACACCACAGGAATAAGTGACTCTGAATAGGGGAGAGTGAGACTGAAATCAAAGGGCTCTTATCATTTACATGTATCATCTGAAAATTGGTATAGAGAAAGCCGCATAAATTGCTGTAACCTCGGGGCAGTGGTAACTTTCATCCTGACGCGTTCTGCTATTTATAAAAATGGCATAATTACCAGAGCAAATGCCACATCACGTGGCGAGATACAGAACGGGGCCTTGAAAGTAAAAAAAAAATAAAATAAAATAAACAAATTAGTCACATATAGTTTTCTAACTTGAAAGTGCTTAAAGGGGGGAAACTGTACATTTCTAAAGCTAACATAAGAACGGCCATACTGGGTAAGACCAATGGTCTATCTAGCCCAGTATCCTGTCTTCTGACAGTGGCCACTGCCAGGTGCCCCTTTTTTCTACATTTTTAATTACAATTATTAAACAGAAATTAGCTTTTGTAGCAACCACTAAACAGGTGGAGGTAGTTTTTTAAAAAAGGCAAATACACCCACTGGAAAATCAAAACGATGAAAATGCGAAGTCAACCGTAGGTGTAGTTGGCTGTGTATTACAAAACACCTTTCAGACTTGGCATCTGGGAAAATTCCCAGGGGAAAAGCCATTATTAAAGACAACAGGTGGTTCCGGTGGAGTTGATCAAAAAGTATGTTTGCAATTCAGGTGCAGTCCTGTGATGTGACTGACAAGTCGGAGCTGGAGAGTTTGTTATCCTGCACCTGCCTCTCAACTGGGGATGCCATCATGGAAAAGAGCCATGTTCTGGGAGGATGCTGAGGGAGGGAGTGGCGTGATATAGGCAGAGCCCATGGGCATGAGGAGGAGAGGGACCACAAAGAAGCATCATCCCTTCGACTTATACTTCCCCCTTGTGTTATGCCCTGTAACAATCCTGCCTGCCACTACCGCAGCCCTATAGCACATCTTAGTTGTCTTTGTTCATCTATATGAATCACTCAGGCTCCCTCCATCTCTACCACACTGTCCTGGGGGGCTGTTGGGTTTTTAAAAAAGGATTATTATTCATTTAGGATGTAGCCCTAATGCAAGTAGACCAGCAGCACCATGCAGAGCATGTACGGTTAGGGTGACCAGACAGCAAGTGTGAAAAATCGGGACAGGGGTGGTGGTTAATAGGAGCCTATATAAGAAAAAGACCCCAAAATCGGGACTGTCCCTATAAAATCGGGACATCTGGTCATCCTATGTATGGCCCACTCAGTGCTCTTGGAAACCCTGATTGATTAGCCAGACCGTAGGTTGGGCCCTGAACCCATCCTCACCCCACCCCTGATCCCAGAGTAGCCAGGGTACTTGGGGTTACTCAGTATGCAAATGTTGCCACGGGTGCCCACAGGCTCTTGAAAATTCTATCTTGAGCCCCTCTGTGGCTGTTTGTCTATCGACACCCATCTGCACAAAGCCACTGAATGGCAAAAGGTAGAGAGGGCGGGGAAAACAAATTCAAGTGAGAAGTGTGTTGAGAGGAGTTGCTGGAAGAGTTCTTCTGTCAGGCTTGTGTCAAACATTCAGGCGCCCGGGTTAATTTTTACATCAGTGTCCTCAATAAAGAGGTGCCATCCATTCAGTTTGTTTGTTCTGTTTACAAATGATGAAGTTGAGAGATTGTGAACATGCTTCAGAGTAGCAGCCGTGTTAGTCTGTAGCCGTAAAAAGAACAGGAGTACTTGTGGCACCTTAGAGACTAACAAATTTAGTTCAACATAAGCTTTCGTGGGCTACAGCCCACTTCATCGGATGCATAGAATGGAACACACAGAAGTAAGATGAATATATACACACAGAAAAGGTGGAAGTTGCCATCCCAATTCTAAGAGGCTATTTAATTTAGATGAGCTATTATCAGAAAGAGAAAAAAAACCTGCGCTGCCAGACCTTCCTTTCATAGAGATACAGATCGCTTTAAAAAAAGCTAACGCCACACAGTGATGGCCGTATGGCTTGCCTGATCACAAGACATAGTTCTTGGCTTTGCAAACTATGGACCCAGTTCTGATTCCCACACTGGTGTTGCACTTCAGTATATTTCCTCTTGATTCTCACAGGTGAGAGGAAAGTCACCATTGTAATAGTGCTAGAAGATGGATTAATTTTTAGGTGTGTTCCTCAGACCCACTGTCTCTGTCAGCCTCTCTGGAGACATCTGAAATTCTGTCGGCCTTTGTCTGAACATTCCGGACTCGTGTGCGATTCTTCAATCAGCAGATATATTCCGTGCAATGTATGAAGGACACCAGAGAGCATCAAATCTGGGGGCAAAATGTTCAAGCTTGTGGGCCAAAATTTTCAAAAGCAACTCATGATTTTTGGGTGCCCCAATATTTGGGTGACCACCTGAGACACCTTAAAGGGGCCTGATTTTCAGGGGGCGGGTGCTCAGCGGTTTCCGAAAGTCAGGTTCCTTTAAGGTGTCCCTCCAGATGGGCATCGAAGATCACAAGCCACTTGTGGAAATCTGGGCACTAACTCCCTATTTAGACACTAGAATAAGGTGTTTCTCCTTCTTCTTCATCATATATATATATATGTGTGTGTGTATATATATATATATATATATATATATATATATATATATATATATATAATATGGGATCATCTTGTTGAGTCCTTCTCTATTCCAGGCTGTCTTGAAGCAGTGTCTCAGAAACTCTGCAGCCAATCAAATCCTCTGGTATGATATCCATCCATCTAGTTTTGAGTCTTCCAACCCTTCCCTTAACCTCCACTTCTAAATTTAACATGCAGTTTCCTATATATTCTTCCAGTCTTCTTTTCACATGCCCAACCAACTAAACCTGGTTTAGGCTTAGAAATAGAAATTAGGAAGCTGAGGCTTTTCTATAATTGGTTCCACCTTCATGCTTCCTCTGGTTCATTTGTCCTGAACGTGGTCCATGCTTGTAACTCCGAGCATCCTTCTTAACATTCTCATTTTTTCTCTAGTCAAGCTCTGTTCCTGTCTCTTCCTCAGTGCTCAGCATTCAGAGCCATACAAAAGGGCAGGCCTAATTACAGTCTTCTGGATAGGCATTCTCCAATCGCAGATCACTCTGCTCGCTTCTCTCCATTTGCTTCGTGCCTTTCCTGTTCTGCTTATAAGTTGGTCGCTGAGTTCACTATCGAACCCAGGTACTTGAACTTCTGTTCCTTTCGTCCCCCACCCCCACCCTACACTTATAGTCTTGTTGCCTTCCTGTAAGGTGCCATCGAATCTACAGTCCCTATACTCTGGTTTATTTCTGGTGATTTTCATGCCATTTCTTTCAAGTGCACAACCTCTCGCTCTCTGAATCTTCTTTCCACTGCCTCTTTGGTCGCCACCACAAGTGCTACAGCATCCGCAAAAAGCACGCACCCGCATGCTAGTCTCTGGATGTCTTCTGAAAGTTCATCGAATGCCAACGTGAGCAAAAAGGGGCTCAGTGGGGAGCCTTGATGTACTCCAGACTCTTACTAGAAACTGTTCAGTTTCTCCACATGGCCTTCTCAACTGCGATAACAGCACCCTCATCTGTGTCCTGGATGAATCTGATACAGGGTCACCAGAATAGGAGGGGGGGAAGGGGCCATGCCTGCCCACTTTTCAGGGGCTGTGCTTTACAGTGGCACCAGCATCTTCCAGTGGGAGGGAGCGGGGGTTGAGATGGGCCTAGCCTCCCCTTCACTATGGTCCCACCCCTGCTCCTCCTCTTCCTCCCCGCAAGGCCCCACCCCCTGGCCAAGCCAGAAGCCAGAGCCAGGCCATGGTAAGAGCTACCCAGGGAGCCAGGGATGCTGTGGAGAGCCCTGGATCCTCCACCTGCCCTGGGCGGTGCGCCATAGGTGCTGACTTTAGTTGGCGCCGGTGGGTGCTCGCGCCTCCGGCACCACCCCAACTCCACCCCAGCCCTGCCCCATTCCACCCCTTTCCCAAATCCCCTCCCCCGCCTCCTCCCCTGGGCGCGCTGCATTTCCCCCCCCCCCCACCACCCCAGGCTTGCAAGCCTGGGAGGGAGAGGGGAGAAGCAGCAGAGCACCCACTGGCAGCTCCCCGCTGCCCCCCCCCCCCCCGCCCAGCTCACCTCTGCTCCGTCTCCGCCTCCCGAAGCACCGCCGCTCCGCTTTTCCTCCCTTCCAGGCTTACCGCGCGTCACCTGTTTGGCGTGCGGCAAACCTGGGAGGGGGCGGGGAAGCGGAGTGGCAGTGCCTCGGGAGAGGGGAAGGAGGCAGAGGCGGAGGTGAGCTGGGCATGGGGGCTGGGTGGGGAGCTGCCGGTCGGTGCTCTGCACCCACCAATTTTTCCCCGTGGGTGCTCCAGCCCCGGAGCACCCACGGAGTCGGCGCCTATGTGCGCCCCAGAGGGAAGGGACACGGGCCGGGGACTGCTCTCAGGCACCCCGCCCAGAACCGGTGGAGAATCCAAAGCTCCCCATAGTGGCCCCAGTACTTGGGCGGTTCTTATCTTTGAAAAATCAGATCCACTTACTTAGGGAGGTCTGATAATACAGATTTAGAAAACAGGTACCTATGCTTGAAAATATTGGTCTGTGTTCTATACCCAGTGTGCAAGGAAACAATTATAAATCCAATCAAAAGAAAACATGAATCTGGTTTATATAAGAGTTTAACAGAAAAATATAATGTTTCAATGGAAGGTGCAATGTAGGTGTATGAATGAAAATCAGTTGATTGTTACCGTGTGTCTATCAAAATGAAAATAAGGTCATTCACAAATCTTAACATTTTATATAGGAGAGGAATATTTTTTTAATTAGGATTAAAAATATTATCTACTAAAAATGTGCCCATGCATATAGTTCTTGAACAGCCTATGGCTACACCTATAATTTTAAAATAAATGCCTTTTATTCAAGAAGGAAGTAATTTTTGGTGATAACTAATTTAGATAAGGCTAATTTTATTGGCTGGAACTGGGGAGGGATTCAGTGGATAAAAAGTTGATTAAGCAAAGTTATAAAACAAATAAAAAGAGCCCTAAGTGTGCTCTGTATGGAGTATTGGAAATTTTAATATTTGTTCTGACCATTTCCATACCTGTGCTGGTGAGAAAATTATTTTATGTACCTTATAATAGGATCCAAATGGTTTTGAAGCAAGAGCCTCTCTCTTCTTTTATGAATAGCAAGTAATATTCCCCACCTTGAGTTGCTATGTATATGTAATATTATTATTATCTATGTATCTCTGGACCTCATCCAACACCTGATCCAATGGAAAAACTCCCATTGACTTTTGATCAAATTCCATCCATCTATCCATCTCAGTGTTTTGTATTAATGCCCATCACTCTAGTATCTGAGTGTCTTCCCTGTAAGATTAGCAGAGGGAAGTCCCTGGTGGGCTTGGTTAAGTATCAGCTCTTCTCCCTCCTCGGGTGATGGGAGGCTCTGCTGGGTGTACTTATTGTTCTACGTGTCATACTGGCTTTGGTGGAGAAGCGTTATCAAAGAAGGAAGGTCTTGCAGTATGACCTAACAGTGGCCAGATTCCAGATGTGCCTGATCTCCTTCAATGGCTGGATTCCCTAGACCAAGAATGCCTTATGTCCAACTCTCAGGCACTTCGCTCTGGGCTTTGTGAGCTATACTCCACAGCCGGTCTTGATAGTTCATAACTGGGGATGCAGTCTCTGTGGTTGGGCTCTGATCCATTAATGGCTATGTAGATCAGGACCAAGGTCTTGAACCGGCAGTGGAACCAGATGGAGATGGGAGCCAGAGGCAGAACTGGAATGCGAGATTGATATGCCCATGATGACGTCACACATCATGGAGGCAGGTGGCTGCATTCTGAACCAGCTAGAGCGTTTGTATTGTTTTCAAGTTCAGATAGAGTTTCACTAATTCGGTCTGGAAGTGACAAATGCTTGGATCACTGTGGCCAGGTCCTGGTCTGAGAGGAAGGGAAGCAGTTTCTTTCTGAGCTATAGCTATAAAGTGATATTTTTGTCACTGTTGCTATCTGGTCCTCTAGGTTCTTTGATCATTTCATTCTATTTCACAAATCAGGAGCTCTACTCTCCCCAAGGCAGCAGTTACTTGCAGGGACAGAAGAAATTTCATGGCGTT
The DNA here is from genome assembly GCA_033296515.1 of Macrochelys suwanniensis. Taxonomy (NCBI): domain Eukaryota; kingdom Metazoa; phylum Chordata; order Testudines; family Chelydridae; genus Macrochelys; species Macrochelys suwanniensis. The sequence continues at coordinate 11,069,954 of CM065781.1, read as the reverse complement.
TCCTATGGATTTTTCCATTGGCGATAGGGTTGAGAGTCATGATTTGACTCTATAGGTGGTTCCACTCATGGCTGCAGCACCCCTTGGTGTTAGAGCATGGCATTGCAGGGCTTCTTCCACTCTAGCACCCATCCACCCCCGCCCGCTTTTCGTCAGTCAATCTGGGTTTTTCAGCTGATCCTTTTCTGGGGGACTCAGCCCTCTGGCCAGGTCAAAGTTCTGTCTCCTTCTGGGGTAACAGAAGTTCAATATAAACAACACCCCCCCCCCCCCCCGCGCAAAAAAAAATCCAACCAACCAAGCTTCTCCTCTTTTGAGCCTGACAGGATTCCCACTGCCTCTCCCCCCGTCCCCCTCCGCAGGACACAGGCAGTTTCTCCTAGGGCCTATAAGAAACAGGGAGGTGCCTATCTCATGGCTTCCCGCAGGAGCCTAACCTGTGTATTTGCACAGCATCTACCACAATGGGGCCTTCATCCTGATTGTGGACTTTGTGCAACTGCAACACGCACACAATCGCAATCTGATCATTTAGTGATAACTGAAGGATTTAGCTAATTTATCCCATTCTGGTTAAAATTAGTTCCCATGTATTATTGTGTTGTTGCTCTTATTAACCATTTATTTTATTACTTATTTGTTTACCAGAGAACCCATGATATCCTAGGCTTTCTCCTGTCTTTCAAGAAGGGAGGGTCCTGGTCCCAAAGAGATCATAGTCTTAGAACAGATAAACAAGGAGCCAGAGATTAAGGGAAGGAGAACAAACAAATAAGAGCTTTTTAATACAAGACAGCGAGATTCACTCTAAGCAGAATTAGGTCTTTAAGATGGTTTTAGAGAGGCAGTGTGGTCCAGTGGATAGGCCTCTGCTTAGACTCAGGAGACCTGGGTTCTGTTACTGGTTGTGTGACCTTGGTCAACTCCCTTTGCCCTTCCACCCTTGTAGGCTTTGTCTATTTAGACTGTAAGCTCCTTTGGCCAGGGACAGTTTCTCACGGTGTGTATGTACAGCACTTAGCACAATGGGACCTTATCTCAGTTGGAGGCTGTACTGTAATGCAAATAAACCATAGCAGTAATAAACAGGGGCAGGGGCCTTGCTGAGAAGCTCAGGGAAGCCATACCCTCTGTAGATAACTAACAATAATCATAAAAAAAATCAGAGCACGAAAAGTGCTGCTATAAGAAAATCTTTAGAAGGCGTATTATCCAATTAGCACTGATAGCTCTGCTAATAGGGCAGCAATTAAATCGTTGTTTGTGAAATAAATAGGAGAAGACCTAAATATTCTCTGGGCTTACGTATGGTATCATTATAATGAAGCTGTAAGTATTCTCTCTTCGGTTGTTTACAGAAATAGCATTCTATTTAATCAGTCGACATGCATTCAAGGTGACTAAATATTAAATATGACTGGCGGTTTACAGCTTGGACTAAAATGATTAAGTAACGTGAGAAAGAAAGTGACAGGTGACTTCTGTCCCCTCAAGGAAACATGCCCCAGCCAGGAAATGGGCTGAGACGTCTAATACTATTGGGGAAAAAGAAGAGCTGAAAGGTTAGCTTGCAGCAGTCACGTTCAGGAAAGGAATACAAATCCTGTTATACATCTTTTTCATCTCAGTGAGGTTGCACTAGCCATAGCAGCCAGCTGTAAGGTACAGTGCACTTTAACTAGCCTTCAGAGTGCACTTAGACATCACATGTGTCACACCAGGGACGTTTCAAAAGCCATTTCATTGCTCAACAATAAAACAAATGTGACTCTACCCCGAAAGAGTTACTGAGCTGTTATGAGCGGCTATCTCCTTAGCGGTGGAGTAGCTGATGTTCCCATCTTTGGACTCGTTCACTGCTACTTACCTGCCCGCTGGGGATTCAGTTACCAGGAGAAGTGTGGGATGCACAGCAAATCAATTACAGAAAACGTCCAAGGTCAGAGTAGGAAATGCACTAGCTTTGTGGCGAGTCAGTTTGCATCTTGCTCTGGTGCGATACAATAGCAGAATCCCACGTTCTGGGGAACATTTTGCTTCGTACCTGTCACAAAAAGCAACCCATCAGGCAGACATTTGTAGCGAGGCATTAACATCGCATCCCCTTGCTCTGGGAGCTCTTGTGTAAAAGGATCCCTTCTCTAATGATGTGGCACAGGGCAGACAATAGGTGTGTCTACACTGCACTCAGAGGTGTGCCAGCAGGCAGAGCATGTAGAACATACTGGAGCTAGCTTTGATCTAGCTAGCGGAAATAACAAGAGCTGTGAAGCTGCAGCAGCACAAGCCCACCCAGGACCCTGAGTATGTTCTTGTGCTGCTAGCCCATCACACCTCTGATTGCAATGTCGACACAACTGTTTGAGGTCAGATCCTGACATCCTTAGACTCGGTCTGCCCTTGAATTTTCAGTTGTGTTTTAACTGTGGTCAATTAACGTGATAGTCAATTCAAGTGCGCACAGGACAAGAAATGCTTGCTAGTCGTGTTTAAACTTAACCTGCATCCTAGGATTAAATGCAAGTAGGAACAAATGTCTATGTGGTGTCCACCCCAGAATGTACAATTGTTGCTTACACGTTAGCGAATGTGTTAAAATGCAACTAAAACCAGAGTTCAGATCAACAGTTCAGATTCAAAAGGTTTGGAGGAGTGTCTGGACTTCTGGACTCTGAGGTCCATGCATCAAGTGTCTATGGATCAGATTCTTACAGCCTTATGTTGAACACTTTTTTCCACAGAAGACCCCAGAACAAGGTACAACTCATCCTTAGGCAAATTCTCATCCTATGTCGCTTGCTAGATACCCTTGTTCTACTCCCCTGCGTAGAAAAAGAACCTGAAGTTCTATCTATGAAAGTACTTCCATGGCACTCATCGCTGTAGTATTTGAGTACCTCAGTCATTAATGGGTTTTAATCCTTGTAATACTCCTGTGAGGTAGGGAAGTATGATGCCCACTTTACAGATGGGGAACTCAAGCACATAGAATCTCAGGGTTGGAAGGGACCTTAGCAGGTCATCTAGTCCAACCCCCTGCTCAAAGCAGGACCAATCCCCAATTTTTTGCCCCAGATCCCTAAATGGCCCCCTCAAGGATTGAACTCACAACCCTGGATTTAGCAGGCCAATGCTCAAACCACTGAGCTATCCCTCCCCCCATGGGAGAGTAAGACCCAGATCCTCAAAGGCATTTAAGTGCCTATCATCAGATTCAAGACAAATCCCAAAGGGACATAGCCTCTTTGCCGCTTGATCTCTAGCTAGGTCTTTAAGACAGTCTGCCAATGACAGACACAGACTAAACATCTAAACAATCATATTGTGCCACTGAAGATTTTGGTATCCACGTGATCACCTACCAGGTAACAGCATTCCTTGGTAAATGCACAACATAATTCTCTGGCCTTCTGTCCTAATAAAAATCACTGGGAATTAGGTGCCTAAATACCTTTTGAGGATGTGTGCCTAAAGAGTTGCCCAAGGTCACATAGGAAATCTATAGTTAAGTCAGGCATTGAATCCAGGTCTCCTGCGTCCCAGTCCTGTCTCTATCCACTAGACCATCCTTCCCACTTCCGACCATATCACCTAGCTCTTCTGGCTAGTTTTGAACCTCAGATCTGCTATGTGACGAACTGTACTTTTATTGACAGGTTTCAGAGTAGCAGCCGGGTTAGTCCTGTGTCAGCAAAAAGAACAGGAGTACTTGTGGCACCTTAGAGACTAACAAATTTATTTCAGCATAAGCTGATCCAAAGTGGCCCTGACAAAGGAGAACTTGGGGAGCCTGGGGCAACTCCAAAGATAGGAAGTTTGACCTCTGTCTCTATCTATGCCCCTAATGGGATCATGAGTACAGTATAGACATGCATGTCAATGCCCTTTTACACAGAAAATACAGAATGAATTGCAAACGATACTGGAAATAGCTGACCCTTTTAGCACAGCGCTTAAATATTCTAGCACCGTGCCAAGGCAGCATGTGCAGAGTAAATATTTTAATCCCTAATTAATCACTTTGGTTAGATTGGTAAAACAGAAGTCTAATGAAAATAATTTGAAATTTCCTTCATGAATAATTGCATTGTACAGGGGATTCTGGGAAGAGTCAACGGGCTGACCTTCCATTCCTGGGCTGCTGTATTGCTATGAGACTTAATTTGTGTCCTTCCACCCTTTTCAGTCACTGTCACGAGATTAGAAATACCTTCCGTGAGGTTTAGCAGCAGCTATGTGAAAGGACAGTGCAGACAGTGTAGAGGTAAAAAAAAGAGCACATGCTTTCCTGCAGCGAAACACCTACAGTACGGCACATGGGAAAGGGGAAAGCTTCTTGTCGGCTCTGTGTTCCTTTATTACATCCTGAACATGATGGATTGGGTTGCTTTATTGAAGCAGTCACATTCGTTTTTAATTAGAGAGGTGAGGAACGGGGTGCCAGTAGTTGGGGTATTTGCAAGGTTGGGAAAGAATTTGCTCGTCAATAAGTCCCGGATTAGCGCCACATCTCTGTACAGTCAATTATTTCCTTTAGCAAGTTGTATCCTTTTGGTATTACAGTGTTAGGCCCTTATCCTGCAAGCTGTTCTGGCTATCACGGGGACCTACCTGTATGGAGAAGCTTTGTAGGACTGGATCTTATTGCGTATTGCATTTTTAATGTGCATTAAGTTGTGACTTTTCCAGGGTCTCTCTTCTCTGGTTGGAATGCGAGGAGCTTCTATGGCTGACGCTACTCAATGTTGCTAGTCCGCTTTCTATTCTTGCCAGAAACTGCTTTGTCAACCTGCTCTTCCTGCCAATTCTATGGATGGGTCAGAATCCACCTGTTGGCCTTCCCAATGTGTGAGGCTTTTCCCATTTGTTTCTGATCTCTCTGGAAAACACAGCTGGGTGGCTTTGGTTTTGCAGAATACATCTTGAAAATGACATATTAGGTCCGGGGTCTTTCTGGTATCATACTGAAACATCAAAGTATGCTCTCTTTTTAGTGAGAAGGCAGAAGACAGAGGGTTTTGAAAGAAGGAAGGGATAATTAATTGTGTTACAAAGGCAAGTGAATTAAAAACACCCGTTAAATTGATCACAAGGAGGAAGATGCCAAAGGGATTTCAACAGATGGCTCTGGAATTGATTAGATCTGTGGTTCTCAACCCTTCCCATATCGGGAACCCATTTTTCCATGCTTGTGACGGGAGACTAGACACAGTGACCCAAGAGGTCCCATCCAGTCCTATGTCCTGGGTATGTTCCTATGTACTTATGCCCATAACATGCTTTTAACATCTAGTGATCATTTATTAACCCTTACAAACCATCTATAATTAGCTCCTTCATACAGAGTGTGACCAGCTTCCCAATGAAGTCAGTTAGACTACTCATGTGCTGAAAGTTAAGCACGTGCCTTGCTGACTCTGGGCCTAAACATTACATTCTCTAGGGATTAAAACAAAGAAAAACCAAGAGTGTATTTTCCCTTTGATGACAATAGATGATTGTTCTTCTTTGTGGGTGGCTTTACCATATAAAGCCAAACTTCTTTCAGTGATCACCTCTTCAGCGCATCTTCTGACCCTTTCTGTATTGCTCATAGTGTTTGCTCTTTTACTCTCCCTTCTGTGTGCACAGTTGTTGCTTATCAGTCATGAGAATTTACACACATTACATTAGCTACAGGAGGGCTCTGATATTGTTCCCTGAATGCAAGAGAAACCTATTGAATACTAAGGGGAAAGTTATTAATAAAAAATGAATGAGAAGAAGGCTATAAAGTTCAAACAAAGTATGTTCTTTAGCTCATAAGATCTGCATGAATGCAAAATTTCATGAAAATTACCCATAATACGGTATATTATGTTTTCCTTCTTGAGCCAAAAGCTTCACTGAAATATTTCCATGCAATGAGGGGTATTGGATGATAACGATAATTAATGTTACCCGGCTAACCTGGAGATAAAGGAGAGGAAGAGTTTATTCTATAGATGTGACCTTCACCACAGGATTTGAACTTGCTACTTTCTACAATATGATGCAAAGACTTTACCCTTTAGGCTACAAAAATCTGTTCCCAAGTTGGTATCGAGATCTGCTTGCTTGCAAAAAATGTCATGAAAATTAGACTTGTTACTGTGTGTTTCGCTCCTGTGAATAAAGTGGAGTGAGGTAGGGAAAGAGTTTTCCTGAATTTAAGCTGTGAGGCCCAGATCCTTTAGGCTCCTCACTTGCATTGGGACAGAGTGGTTCTAGCATTGGGGCAAATATTCAACAATTTGTGATTTTCACATGATTAGGTCGGTGTGGGGAGGGGATACCCAAGAATAAAGCTTCAGGACTCACCTTTTCATCCTAACAATGCCAGTACCTTGCAAAGGGGCTGTAGTGCCACAGAATGGCGCTATATAAGCCTGATTCTCTAGTACTCCAGTTGCAGGTTTTTAGCTCAGACTTATAAAAAATAGGCGTCTGTGGTGCTGAGCCAAAAAGGGCCTTTATTTTAAATACGTTACAGATCTGGGTCTGCCTTTACTACGGTCACAGTGCTAGAGGGTGTGATTAAATTAATTCCCAGCTTCCCAAGCAGGGCTCTGTTGACCCTAGCTGAACCAGATGGAGGCTGGGGGGGCGGGACTTTGGGCATTTTAGGCAAGGAAATTAAATAAGGAAATCCAGAAAATATTAAAACTCTAAAAAGAGGTTGGAAGTCCAACCTTACATTAGGCTTTTAACATGCAGGACAGAGGAATAATATATGTTTTAAAATAAAACCCTCTCCACTCTGCAGCCCATGTTTTGCTAGATTATATATTTCCTGCATAACAAGGGAAAGTAGTTATGAGAGTTACCTAGGGTCCTCCATCTTATCTAGACAACTGAGCAGAGCATGCACAATATGGAATCCTGTCCGGAATAATGCGTGAAATCCAAATGAAACTTTTGCAAATTAAAAACCGGTGCGTAGGAGAAAGATATTCAGACACCACAAAAGAACCTGAAAGCCTGGTGCTCAATACAGCCTGCTGTCTAACACTTCCTGTTTCGGGTTCCTAGAGAGACATTTTAATTGAAAGTGAGGTCCTCTGTTGCAAAAGGTTAGGAAACCCTGCTCTAATTGACTCTTTCTGGGGATAACCATTCCAAAGAATGAGTGAGACCCTCGCACCAAGATTCAGCCCGCCCCCATCATTAATTGGGTATGTTCCTTAATCAGTGCCGCTTGGATCTATCGGCTAGATCTTTGGCGTGTCGCCAAAACTGCCACGCTGACTAGATAAAATACAAGACGTGTGTAAGGGGAGGCCAAGCGTCCCTTGTTATTTCTTCACTCGCTGATGTGGAATTGCTTGTTTTTTTCTGCCGGTATGTTGTTCTTTAATAACCCTGCTTCTTTTTCATAGCATCTTGCTGGTATTTTGGCTAATTTTAATTTAAAGCAGCCACCCCTCACCTCTATTTATTCATGAATGGATCTCTTTGGAAACTCATGTCCAGAAAGTCAGTTAACAACAAACATTTAAGTAGTATCAGTAATCACAGGCAAATGTAGGAGAGAAAATGGGTAAGGTAACATCTTTCACTGGACCAATTTCTGTTGGTGGGAGAGACAAGCTTTCAAGCTACACAGAGCTCTTCTTCAGGGACAGATTCACCCCAGATGTAACTCCACTGGCTTCCGTGAATTAAACTCGGGACAAATCTGGGGTTAGTGCAGCATATGAAGTTTGCCCCTGATCCCTGATGTCACGGGAAGTTGATCGGGCTCAGCCAGGCACAGGGTTCAGCCTGTGGGCATTTAATTCTATACAAATTATAAATCTGGAAACTGAGGTGATCATTGGCATTGAAAGACAAGGGCTGGTTGATTCTGGTGGCCTGGCCTGACATAGCAAATATCTTGCAGTCTGCAGGGGAATGAGGACAGACCACAGTGCCATATGAAATGCTACTGAGTAGAAGGGAGTTTGGTCAGTCAAATTTAGAGCAGAGTAGGAAGCTGTTATCTAGTCCTGTCAGAATTTTTGAGCTTTTGAAAATTTGTCATCCCGAATCAGGAAAGAAAAGGGAAGAAATACCTAATCTCCAAAATGTGCATAAATCGATAATCCAGTTAAACTCCTTCAGATCGGGTCATCTGAAATGTTTTGTTTTCATAACCTCAAAGCGTTTCATCTTGATTTCAACCTTTTAACATTTTTCAAAACATTTTGCTGTATAAATTAACTAAAATATCTAACGGTTGTTTTGAAACCAACCAATGACGCTTTTAGGTTCGAAAACCTCGAAACGGCCCATTTCCACATCTTCAAAACTTTTTTTTCCCCAAAAATGGTTTCGAATGGCAAGATTCAGACTGTTTCAGTTGTGACAAGTTGGCATTTTCTGACCAAAAAAACCCCCCCAAATTGGTGGAAAATTCCCTACCAGGTCTAGTTAAAGTAAGGTCTGCATTAGTGTAAGCCATTTTCTACCCACCTTGTCCCTGGTTGTCCTCTTCCACAGAAACACCTGCAATAGGAGGTGCTGGTCAATGCACTGGATGCTAGGATCCCCTCAAAGGGATGCCCCCATGTTGTTCTGCCAGCAGGTTTGCAATTCCATGGACGAGGCAGCGGGGCATGCCCTCAAATCATATGGGGCCCTAGGGATCTGCACAGAGGTCCTACACCTCTGCATTGACTCTGGTCCCTGAGAGAACACAGCTGCCCACAGAACGGAAGAGTTCTGTATGAAAGATAGTATATCTCCATGCTGGAGACCTCTGCTGGGTGGAAGAGGGGATGCCCCTCTCTTCCATATCTCTGGGGATGGGGTTCCTGCAAGGAGGATCCCCTCTGCACGTGGATGTGGGCATGGTGATTGTCTGGACTGGGCACCCTCTTACTGTAGCTCACTTGCCTTCTGAATCAGAGAAGCAGGCAGATTCAGACTCTGAAAGGAACGATCCTGCTTCTGGCTCATGTAGAAAAGTTCAGGGACTCACTTTTATGGGACAGAGGATGGAAAACAAGCCCCAGAGGTTCTAGCCTTTTTGATCTATTTGATTGTTTTGTCTCTGAGTGAGACCAGTCAGGGAGAGAGGCAGAGAGAAGCCAGAACAATCATCACGCATTTAGCGGAAGGGATTCATTTTTTTTTCTTGGAAATTTCACCACTGACTTTAATGAAGTTCTTCCAAGACCAGTGAACTTACAGGGCATAGAGAGCGCATGTGTGTGGTGGGTGAGATTTTCTGATCTCTCTCGCATCTTATTAAAAGATTGGCCCTTTGTAGTTACACAGAGAGATCCTCCCACACTTTGGCTCTCTTGTTTATTTATTCTGTAAGCTTTTTGGGGCAGGAACTGTCTCTCGATGTATGTTTGTACAGAGCCTTGCACAACATGGCCCTGATCACAACTGGGGCCCGTAGGTGCTACCGTAATAAATAATAATAATAATAGAAAACTACCTCAGATGAGTTGTTCCAGCAAAAAGTTATTTTTGGAATGAATCACTCACTACCTCTGTGAAGCGAAACGGTTTTTCCTTGTCGGCGCTGGGTTATGTTTTTTAATTAATCTATCATGTTGCGAGAGCTCAATGAAACAAAGTCTTCAGACTTGGGGACCCAGAAAATGGACACAGTGTACTCTACAAATGTTCTTAGTAGCACATGTGAGTTTCTTTGCACTCAAATTAAGCAGGATTAAAGCAGCTAAACTGTTGTTGCTCCGTTCTCTTGGATCATGTGACAAAGGCTTGAATAGATTTTAGTTGCTGGCATAGGTCTAAGTCAGTCCCTTGATCTCCAAATTAATTTTTGAATTGAATGATTGTTGTGTGGGGGTTGGTTTTTTTTTTTTTTTTGGTCCTAATTGAGTCTTCAAGTGAAAAATGCTTCACAAACAGAGGGAAAACCGAGGACAAAAGACTATTATGAAATTTTAAAAAATGGAGCTCAGTGAAACAGTTTGAAATCGGTACTTGGAGGTTCTCTTTATTTAGAATAAACTTCCAAACAGTAAACGATACATATAATTTATTTTATGTGGCTCAGTGACAGAGCTTGATATATGTGTGCATGGATCAATAGCTCTTTTCTTTCACAGGATTGTAACAGAGTCTCCGGGTAATTTTTGCTTGCTCCTCTTATCGTTTCCTTGTGTTTGTGATATGGCAGAATCCACAGTTTTCTCTTTGGGGGTGGAGGGTGGAGTATCTAGTGATCACAGTATACAGCTCAGATATATATATATTTTTACTGAGTATGACTCTGAAGGCACTGTAATTAGCAATGCGAAATTTACAGGCTTGTGTAAAGTTCCCTGCGAGTCCTTAGTATCTTTAAGCGTTTCTCTCTGGCTTTTCACATTTAGAAGGTAGAGCAATTTACTATATGGATGGTCTTTATTATTTGTTATGTCTAACAGTAGCATCTAGGCTTCCTCTGAGGCCAGGACTCCATTGTGTAAGGCACTGTATGCACGCATAGCTTATGCCGAAATAAATTTGTTAGTCTCTAAGGTGCCACAAGTATTCCTTTCTTATTTTCTTTTTGGTGACACAGACTAACACAGCTACTACACTGAAACCTAACTACAAAGAGCTCTGATACAGCTCTTCCAAGGTATTTAGGCTCCAACCTCCCACTGAAATCAGAGCAAGTTAGGAGCCTAAATACTTTTAAGGATATAGCCCCAACAGTCTAAATAAACAAACAACGGGTGGGAGAACAGGACTATTAGCCCCATTCTACAGATGGGGAACTGAGGTGCCGGGAGATTAAGGGACGTGCCCAAGGTGTCACGGGAAGGCTGTGTCAGAGGTGGGAACTAATCTATGGCATTTCAAAATCTTAGCTAGAGTGACAAGAAGAACTCTGCCAGACACCAAAAATTATGGACGTGACAGAGACCCTGCTTTTATGTTTCATTGCAACAATCTGTAACTCACTAACTCTCCTTTGTCCTATGACTCCCCTCTTCATTTTGAATGGTTTCTTGGAGCTTGAAGACTTGACTCTTTTCCCAACAGAAGTAGGTCCAATAAAAGATATATTACCCCACCCAGCTGGTCTCTGTCATAACCTGGGACTAGCACAGCTACAAGAAAACTGCAAAGAACCTTAATTGTAAGACCATTCTTCCTCTCAGCATGGAGGGATGGAAAATGAACCTTGGAGCATTTTCCTTCCATCGTTCATTTGAATTCTCCCCAGCAGAAGGTTGTTGGTTGTTGTTTTTTTTAAAGACACCACAAGCAAACCTTTTACATAACATATTTTATATTTCTACAATGGTGTGTCATTTTTCATCTTTCAACTAGGCTCCTTTGCAGATGGCAGTATTGCCAACCCCAGGCGTCCAAAAATTATATAGCCAGTTCCCAAAACATATGAAATTGGCTTAAAAATTATTATATTTTTAAAAAGTGGGGTTCTCTTCATTTGCCTTCTGGTTTTTTTTTTGGTTTTTTTTTTGTGGGCTTGTTCTCAAGCTTCTCTCGGCAACAATGAGGGCTAGAATTTCTTTTCCCTTAAATGAAAGCCAAGATTCTCGCATAATCACGTGATTCCAGGAGCTGAGGCTTGAAGGAAACCACCAAATACCACGAGCCTCATGATGAGGCACTTGGTAACTCAGACCATCCTCAACTAGTTTCTCTTTTCAATGGGGAGGGGTGGTTATTGTTAGAAAACTCTGGTGGAGAGATGTCTGACATTTTGTCCTGAATGGAGTAAAATTCATGGTCAGCCTAGTCTCTTGTGAAGGAGGGAGGGTCCTTTGCCATCTCCTGAGGCCGTGAAGTTCCATAGCCCCACCGCCGAGAAAATTCTGTCCTCCTTTCCTATGAGTTTCACCTGTGCTGCTGACAGATTCTACTCTACTAAGAGCCTGGGGAGAGAGAAGTGTTGCTCCCTGAGATAGTCCTGGCCTAACCCGGGGGGAGGGATAGCTCAGTGGTTTGAGCATTGGCCTGCTAAACCCAGGGTTGTGAGTTCAATCTTTGAGGGGGCCATTTAGGGATCTGGGGCAAAAATCTGTCAGGGGACAGTACTTGGTCCTGCTAGTGTAGGCAGGGGACTGGATTCAATGACCTATCAAGGTCCTTCCAGTTCTATGAGATAGGCATAACCCATTGAGTGCTATGAAGCTCAAGAAAGGCACCTTGTATTGGATCAAGTGCTCATCGGAGAGTAGCATGAGGAGGACGTGCTCACGTCAGGGCTGCGTTGCTTAGCAGGGGGGCGGCAGCATGTGAGAACAGCTGGAGCTTCTGCAAGGCATTCGCTTTCATTCCCAGGTACAGGCCTAATTAATATCCCTCATTACTAATTAACGTGAGTAAATGAGATTTGTCACTAGCTTGTATTGCCCAATTAAAAATGAAGTTTAAAATGGGCTGGTGTTCAGCCAGTGGCTTCCTATCAGCAAAAGCTCTGTATGTAACTTCTTTATTTCCCTATGACACATGCTCCTTCCTTAGAGTAGTGAGCAATTGTCGTATGGCAGGAGAACCATTGCAGAGACAGCGTTTGTACAGATTATTTTTAGCAGGTCGGGTGTTTTTGTTTGCTAGAGCACTGCCTCCTGTAGTCCTAGCAACTGAATATTTTAACGGCTATCCTAAGTTACAATCATTGCTTAATATTAAAAACAGTAATTAATTTTGTTCCATCATTACGAGAAGGCCATCTGCTCTGCTGCTCTGCAAAAGCAACCAACAAAAAGAAGCCAACAGTTGCTTTTTCTGTATCCTGGTTTCCGCTGCTTGTCCGCCACTGCCACTTTTTATGTGAGTTTCTCGTTGTCTAGTTTGATGGCGTTAAGAAATTAATGGAAGGTGAACATGGCACTAGTCACTCTTACGTTCTTTAAGGGCCCTGTATGTGTTAGACTGCGTATGTATGTGTTAGACTGTGAAAGCCAGCCACTGCGCCCATGGTATTTCATTGATCATAAACACGCTGCAGAGAAGTTATTTCTCAAAAAGCTCCAGCTAATTGGCATAATTTGCGGAAGAACAGGGTGGCAGAAAATAAAAGCCTCGCCTTCTGCGAAAACCCACAGGGTGAAATAGGAGATAAGAGGCAGCACTCGGGGTCACAGAGCTTAGGGTGGGACTTTTGGTGTTAAGCCTTCATGCTGGCCATCAAGACAGTGGCAAATGTCACCCAAACTCCATACCTGGCACCCAGTCCTACTCCCGTGGAAGTCTATGGCTATTTTGGCATTGACTCCAACGGAAGCAGGATATGAACCTCAGTATTTATTCAGACTGAAGGAGGGAGAGAAGTTGGTAAGTGTGGGGGGAGGGAAGTTAAGGGGGGGAGCTTGCCGCCGGAGGGTGCTCCGTCCGCACCCACTAATTTTTCCCTAGGCATAGGGGCACCAGTTTAATGATATTGCGTAGAGCCCCATAAATCCTAAAGATGGCCCTGCTCCCTCCCATCTAGCATCCTGGGAAGGGTAGGGTGGTCATGACCCCCAAGGTGAGCATCCATGGCAACACAGTATAGAACCAAGATTTGAAGCCTGGCCTACAGACCCCAAAGCTTTAACCACAAGCCCATCCTTCCTCTCAGCCAGGGGCTGTGCCCGTGCACCCTACAGGTGTGTAACTCCGAAAAGTCCATTTACGGACAGGGCAACGTTTAATGAGTCTCGTGAATGAAAAGCTTGTGAAGGTTTATTCTGCATTTTGCCTGAACTGAATGAACCTTGTAGCATTTTCCTGACTGCCTACAAATCACAGAGAAACAGGTCTAATCTTTCATTAGAATTCAGGCGCCACAAGTTGAGCGATTGTTTCTTGTCGTCATCATGTAAAACTCTTTCCTTTTTACTTAACATAATTTCTTTCTGCAGAATGCTTTCAATGCAGATAATGCACAAGAAGGTACAATACAGCTGGTTGTCTAAGAAAAGAAGCTGATTTTTTCGTCTAGTGGGTGGTAGGTAAGAATTACTAATCCAATCTGTTTGAGTTAACTCAAAACAAGGATTAGGGTAAAGTTCCAGAATATGTTAATCTTCCTTTATAGAAGTAAACTTTAGCACTGCTATCAACCCCGTGGTTTATAGTTCATGGGAACAATGGGCCAATTAAACTTGAAGGGGGGGGGGGGATCTTGCACAAGTTTATGGATTGTTACCTAATACTTTGAATTCTTTTGACTCTTAATTATTTGCCTCTGTGTTGTAGACACAGGAAATAAAACATTGTTCATTAGAATGTTTCTAAACAGATCCATAATTAAACACATCTTATTGTAGTTGGCCTTTTCATCCCCCACTTTCTTAATGCATGTATTAAATGGCACGTCTGGTGCTGGATAACAGCTATAATTGTTTGCAACACTAACTGACAGTTTAATGGACTGAATGTGACTCTCTCTAGTGAAACAGTTGTGACAATGCTACAGCTTGTGTGAATAAACAGAACCGGTCGAAGCTTTCCATCACTCCAAACCACTGCAAGTAGATGTTAGGAAAGAAAATGAACGTGGGTTTTTTATTAGAACTCTGCTTATTAAATCTATGTTGTATTAATTAAAAAGATACTTTCTCAGCTAGTTTATCTCGCTCAGAACTAATTGTCTATTATTAGTTAAACCAAACAAAAAATAGAAGCCTTGGCAATGTGATTTTTTTGCAGCCTGATCCTACTTCCAGTGAACTAACTCATCAATGGCAAAACTCCCATTGACTTCAATAGAGCAGGATTAAAGCCTATTCAGGAAATCACTTAAGCACATGCTTAACTCCTGTTGATTTCAAAGCTACGCTAATTTTCTATGGGCCAGATTCTGCCACTTATTCCCAGTGATTCACACCTTATTCCACAAGCCCGGGATATTTAGAAGCAGAATTTTACCCTACATATTTTTTTTTCCTTTTTATCACCCATAAGATTTATGAATTGGAGAATACACCATAAGGAAAATACTTGGAATTACAGTAGGAGATAGACATGCCAAGGATTTGCGTTTAAAAGCTAAAGGGGTCTAGTCTCCTGTCAACACCTGTGTGTGAATCTTAGACCCATCAATGAATCAAAAACTGTCCTAAAGAAAAGATTAGGCTATTGTCTTGCAGCAACTTAAATCTCCGTGGGTCAGAAAAGCTAATGTAGTTTTAGAATAATAATGCAGATGTCATGGAGCTTGCTTTGTGCCTCAAATAAGTGAAAAATGCTGCAGCCATTCTGGACTGTATTTGCAGTATCAATATGCAAATATGGTTATTATAGACTGAATCTCATTGAAATTAAAATGAAAAGGAAACACTCTTTCTTCAATATGGTTCGCTAACCCTGTTCGCTTGGAATTACTGATGCTCAGTAGCAGTTTGCCAATGCCAATTCTAGTCAAGCCTTCATTATAGAGGATTTAATTCTAATTGAAAAGGGTGGGGAACTGCCACAAAATCTAATCCAAAAATAAATTTTGCATAAAATTTCATAACCAGTTCAAATTCAGTATCACCTAAAGAAAAATGATAGTAGTGGGGAGAAGACTCCAGTGAAAGGTGCCATGAAGAGTTCATTCCAAATTGCTTGTAACCCAGTTTACTAAATTAAATTTTTAACACGATATGGACCTTTATAGGATCACAGGTTATAGATTTCAGAGTAGCAGCCGTGTTAGTCTGTGTCAGCAAAAAGAACAGGAGTACTTGTGGCACTTTAGAGACTAACAAATTTATTTCAGCATAAGCTTTCGTGGGCTAGAGCTCACTTCATCGGATGCATGGAATGGAACACACAGTAAGCAGATATTTATACATTCAGAGAAACATGAAAAGGTGGAAGTACCCATACCAACTCCAAGAGGCTAGTTAATTAAGAGGAACTATATCAGCAGGGGAAAAAAACTTTTGAAGTGATAATCAAGATGGCCCATTTCGGACAGTTGACACAAAGGTGTGAGTGAGGATAGTTAACTAGGGGAAGTAGAGTCAATTAACATAATGACCGAGCCACTCCCAGTCTCTGTTCAAACCTAAGTTAAAGGTATCTAGTTATAAATTGTAATAGAGTCTAGCCAGTTATTAGTTGTTTATCACTTCTAACCCCTGCATTCATAACCATCTGTAACATATATACTCACACCAGTAACATACTTATAACATCCACAAATCATTCACTGACCCTTCATAAACTATTTATAAAAGTCCCCTTAATATAAAGGATGACCAAGTATATTGCATTGTACCAGCTACTATTACTGTGGAGATAATGCCTCCGTTATCTAAAGCACCAATCCAACGTTGCTGTAAACACATCAGTGTTTCTTCTTTTGCCTTTTGTTTCATGCCATTTACTTCTATTTTTCATCTCTGTCCAGTCAGTCCCTTTCAGGTCCATTCTCTCCTGCCTGCGATGATGAGCAATCGCCCTGGGTGATAACCCTGCTTGGGAATAGTTAAGTCTCTCTCTTCTTCATAGGCCAACAAGAAAACCACAGGAAAAAGTAAATCAGGTTTCTTTTCGTTTCCAAGTCTAATGACAATGCAGCAGCGTAGTTCGACTGGCGTAAGCGTCTATTCCTTGTATGCGCTACCAATGATTCTCAACCTTTGCTCGACGGCATTACCCCGCGTTACAACAAAAAAAAACAGCTGGGGAGCCCATTTCCCATGTAGCCTTAAAGAAAGAAAGGGGAGGGACTCACAAAACCTGTTCAAGACCCTTCCCCGGGTTAAGAACCCATTCGTTGTACTCTATGGGCGTCTGAGCATGTCAGGGCACCGGGCTGGAACGTGTCATTTTAAGGTGTATGCCCGCGGGTGTGAGTGTGGGCCAGATCGTCAGCTGGCGTAAATCCGCATTGACCTCAATGGAGCAATGCTGAGTGACATCCGATGAAGAGCGGGCCCTAGAATCCCCATTTCTCTTCTCGGTGATAAACATTCCGTGACTCCAAAAGGGCCCGATTCTGCGAGGTGCTGAGCAGCCTCAAGTCCCACTGGAACCAATGGCAACACAGGGCGCTCAGCACCTCACAGGATCGGGCCCCATGCGAGGGGCGTCCTTTCTGCCGAAACGTCCAACATCTTGTGCTGGCTGGGGACCGCGGAGCTGGGGGTGAAAAGGAGGGGGAATGAACTGTGACAAGGAAGCCCGAGCGCATTGAGTAAGAAGCGGGTGGCGCTCAGTCCTCTTGGCTTCCTGTCCAAAGCAAATATTCCAAGTTCGAGCCTGTGGGCTTTTCAAGCTTGTCTCCCCGCTGGGCTATAAAGCAGACAGACAACAAATGCCTTTCTGGGCCCTCCACTGGCTGCAACATGTGTTGGTGTCTGCGAATCTCATTCACGCTCCTCTGTGCAACACTAGTAAGAATGTAACTGTATTGTGGGGCTGGGCTGGGGCTCGCTCGCTTGAGAACATGACCTTTTAATTTAAACAAAAGCCTTGAAAAAAATGAAAGTGGGTCTTAAATGCAGTTTAATCAGTCAGGCGAAAGATGTCTAATGAAGCTGCCAGCCAGTTTTGTAGCCAGACTGTCACTTTACCCATCATGTTTACAGCCTCCAGTGGTGAGCTTAGGGGCTGTGTGAAGGTCTGTCAAAATTTCCCTGTGTCTGCTCCACCACGACGGCTGTACGATTTGACAAATTAGTTTGTTGTGTTGTCTCTAGATTCAGAAACCTGACCTGGGGGGTGTTCCCATCATTGGTGGGGGGTTTGGAGCACATGGTGTCAAGGCACAAAAGCTAGAATATTCTCAAATCAGGTAAGTTCTTTTCAATATTTTTTGCTTTGTTTTAATATGCCTTTTGATGGTTCGTGTTAAGAAAATAACATTTTGAAATAAGAGCAATTAGGAAGTTTAAAGGGCACTTTTATGTCTCCCAGATCCCCGTAGTAATGTGTTGTTTAACCAGTTTGTTATATCTATGGCCTACTTTAATTTCAGTTTGTTTTCTTGTGTTAAGCAGCTGGGGCAGTATTGCCAAGTATAAGGCCATTGTCAAAGCCGCTATCCAGTTGCTCCTCTTTTGGGAGATAATTATACTGAGAAATGACCAGATTTAATGTATAGAAATTAGAAATCTTCACCGCTCACCATGGTTAAAATTCCCTCTCATGTAAAGACACAAAAATCATTAATGCCTTTGATGGTTATCATGCAAGTTTGGAAATGGCTCTCTGCGTGTATGCACTATGCATTTATTTTTGAGGGAATATTTCCTGCTTTAAAAGTTTTGCAGGGTTGCCTGTTGGGGAAACTAACTTTTCTGTTTATCCACAGGCTAAGTCTGGCTCAGACATTCATAATATGGGCTTCCCACACTGCTACGTCAGTGAACTCAGACTTGGGAGGGAATTGCCTCTTTGAAAAATGACAGGGGATTCATTTTCTATGCTAGCTCATTCTGGGTTTGGGAGAGGGGAGGTTAGCAAGAAGAGAAAAGCACTTCCAGTTTTCTGTCTTTTCGCTCATTTTATTTTTTAAAGACCATTCAAGTTGCCACTTTCACACCACAATCCAGCAAATCCTAACATGTCTCCCAGTCCTTTCACAATAAAAGCAGGAGTGTGCGTGTCTGAGCGTTCTAGAAATTTCAGACAATTTTCACATTTACATAGGCTGCGTCACTGGAAAAGTGAAATAAAAAAATCTAGATTCGTAGCTTCGAAGGCCAGAACGGACCATTGTGATCACCTTCATCTGGTCTGTTGGATAGCATAGACCAGAGAACTTTCCCAAGTAATTCCTAGAGCAGATCTTTTAGAGAAACATCCAATCTTGTTCAAACTCAAACTTTTTTTCCCCTCTTACAGATACTTTGAAGTCAATTATTCTTTAAAAAGTCAGTTGTGTGAAGCAACATCTAATTCTGCGTGAGTGGAACAAGTCAACTGGATAAAAATGTCTTTTCGAGGCTTTCCCCCCCACCTCCAAATATTTTCTCCAAGTTTAATGCTTAGGAGAACTTCCCTCTGTAATTGTCTTGTCATGATTATAGGGGTTTTTTTCCCCATTCACTGCCGTTTTACATGGAAGCCCCAGGAAAAGAATTCTTAAAAATTAAATTTCATGCTTGCATGTGTTTCTGTGATCTGCAGTGTGTATGATCTCTGAGTGGAAAACTTCTCTAAAAATAAATGGATTACCCTTTTTACTACACTGTCTGATGTCTCTTCGGTAGATATCACTGCTTCCCTGTGATCTCTAACACACTGCAATTGAATTGACAGGCGTTGAAATTAAAACCTCTTGGTGGCGCCCTCTGCCTTTGTGCCCCTTTTTGCTGTGTGCTGGGTTAACACACCAGACCCACACAGATGCATGCAAATACATCACTTGTTGGCAAAGGACAAATGTTTGACCTTTTATAAAACGGCATTGTAAATATCATCCTTGCTTGGTTCACTGGAAAGACCCATCTCATTCCACCAACAAAAATTGTCTTTCTAGGGTTGCTGCTGCCTGGAGTAATATTTCCATTGTGGCCTTTAGATATATATATATTTTTAATGAAGTTCAGTATGTTCAATGAGTCCTGTTTACAGCATTTTCATAGCGGCGAACCCATGAAATGGGGGAAATTTCAGTTCCTTTTTTGTGAAGGGCCGATTTTTGGTGCCAAAGGAAAGACTCCCCTAGACTTCAACGGGCCTGGGATCAGACCCCTAGAGTATGTTTGCCGAGCAACGTCCGTCCCGCCCCCATACACCTGATTTAGTGAGTCTCAAAGCCCGGATCAGCTGACTCAGGCTTACACTGTAGGGCTAAAAATAGCTGTGTAGATGTTCAGGCTCCCAGCCTCTCTCCAGGTTCCACAGCCTGAGATCCAGCCCAAGTCCAAGTCTGCACTACTATTTTTAGTCCCATGAGCTTGAGTCATCTGACCTGGTCTCTGAGACTCACTGCTGCAGGTTTGTTTGTTGTTTTATGCCGTGCCCTTTGGGGCATGGATCTTTGTATTGTATGCGTGTACAGTGCCTAGCACAACAGGCCCCTGGTCCATGACTCGGGCCTGTAGGTGCTACTGCAGTATGAATAAAGAACTTGGACTTCGTCCCTCACTTTCAAGATTTTCCTTTGTTTTCTCAGGCCCTGATCCAACAAGCCTCTCTCATGTGAATACTCCCATTGACCTCCTTAGGGTAAGGGTTGTAGAAGCAGGCTTGTGACTATAAACCACTTCCAGTTACTTCAGGATGCTAATATTTTATTAAAGATTTTGAGAGGGATGAACAGAAGTGACTCTTCCAATGTTACCTAATTGGAATACCATCTACCGCTAGGGCATCAAACACAGGCGTCGGTTTCCTCAGAAAACCAGTATATTTGCCCCTCTTTGGCGGGGCTGTATTAAGTCAGGACTCGACTAGTAACCGTCCCTACAGAGCCACCTTGCAGGTTATTAGGTAGAAGTGGGTAAGAAAAACACTGAACAGATGATAGCAACAGCACATATCAGAGACAGGACAGTGTGTCTCGAGAGTGTAGCATTGGACTGGCACTCAGGAGATATGGCTTCAATGCCCCATTCTTCCACAGGCACTGGGCAAGTAATTTAATCTCCTTGAGCCTCAGTTTCCCAAATGAAGATAATGACAGTTACTTTGTCTGCCTTGGCTATTTGGATTGTAAGGTTTGGGGGGCTGGAGCTGTCTCTTACTAAGTGTATATGGTGGGTGCCATTGTGCTAGGCATTGTTATTTCAGTTGGAGCTTACTCGAATACAAATAGTAATTAACAATAACATCTGCCCCTTAATCATCAAGGAAATAGAGCATCAACGTGCTAAAGCTACAAAATGGGACAAAAATAAGTAATCAGGCTTTTAATTGAAATTATTGAACAAAGACACCACCTACTATAATGGACATTGCTGGAAAACTTCCCCAAGGAGGTACTTAACAATAAAATGATGCTACCAATTTCTTATATAATGCTTTTTATCAGTAGATCTCAAAGTGCTTCACAATCTTTAACGTATTTATCCTCACAACACCCCTGTGTGAGGAGAGCAGTGCTGTTATCCCCACTATATCTCTTGGGCCACGCCCTAACCATCCTTCCCTCATGGCTCTCTACAAAACAAACACCACGTCTTCCAATGACCATATTGGTAACTTCTGTAGTGGTAAGATGCATATTTGAGAATCGCTTGCCAAAGCAGATGGGAGAGTGGAGAGGCCATACCTGGCCAAATTACGCATGTCGAGATGTGTACCACTGGTCTGCAGTGCTCCTTATTTGTCTATTGTGTATTTCTGATGTATTCATGCAAGGCTAGAAAATCTTACCTTCAGAAAATGCAGCTACTGGGAACTCCTGAAGAGAACAAACCAGGTGCATCTTGGCTCTGTTGTCTAAATGGCACAGATTGAATTACCTTATTACACCAATCCCATCTGCCTACCCGCATCCCCGATCACATTGTTTGCGCCTAGAATACTTCTAGTAAGGAAATTGCCGAAAGTAACCACCTCTAGAACTGTAGCTGCTATTGTCATTCTCTTAGCTGTCAGAATGCTATTCTGAAGACTGCTTAGTTCTCTCTTGTTTCCAGAGGGATGGAATTGGTGTCTATCCTGATCATACTTCATGTCTCCTGGAATCTTCACAGAGGTTAAAAGGAAACTTCAGCAGGTAGGATTATCTCCGACAGTATTGTAGCCTGCCAAACTGTGTTTGAATTTTCCTAGACTTATTTACTTGTTCATGACACCCAGGGTAGCAGATTTTTAAACAATAATAATAATTTGGCTGCGTCTGAAGACCTGGAACTGTGTTTTCCAGACGAATCAGACAAGATTGATTTTTGAGATTGGACATGAGGTTGATTTAGTGACTAACCTCACTGTTCTGATTCCAACACCTGGCCACGCTGTGGTTATTGTGAAAGATACTGAGCTGTTAGAGGGCAGCCGTGATGCGTTCTTATGGCGTGTTTGGTTTATAACTTTTCTGTTGAACCTTTTTTGATTAAGCAGTGTCTCAGGGTGGCTGGGATTAAAGTAGGTCCTGCTCTGAGTCATAGGCACCGACTCTGTGGGTGCTCCGGAGCTCAAGCGCCCACAGAAAAAAAGGGGGTGCTCAGCACTCAGACTGTGGCCCCGCCCACATGCTGCCCTGAGGCCCCGTCCCCGCTCAGCCCTCTTCCCCCATGGCCCCACCCATGCTGCACCTCTTCCTGCCCCTGCTCTGCCTGTTCCCTCGAGGCCCGCTCCTCTCTGCCCCCTCCCCACATCACTCTGCCCTTAAGGCGTGAGGTGGCAGAAAGGAATGAGCAGTGGTCGGGAGGCGCTCGGGGAGGGGGCAGAGAGGAGCAAGCAGTGGGCAGGTGGGGGGCTTCGGGGGAGGGGGGCGGAGCAGAGGCGGGAAGAGGCGGAGTTGGGGCAGGGCCTCGGGGGAAGAGGCCGACTGGGAGCGGGGTCTTGGGGCGGAGTGGGGGTTCAGCACCCACCGGCAAAACCAAAAGTCAGCGCCTGTGGGGTGGGGGCTGCACCTGGGCTATAAAGGGTCAGAGGGGGTTTCACTGAGGACAAAGCTCGAAGGGGAAATGCAGAGGGAAGCTTCAGGGAGAGAGGGTCTCCAGCAGTGATCCCCAAGGAAGGGAGTTGGGGCTGGGTAAGAAGACCAAACTGGGAGAAGGCAAAGAAAGCAGGCCAAGCCCTGCATCTTCTCCAGCTGCTTGGACAGCAGAAAGTGACAGTACCTCAGGGAGGAGGTGTGTGCCCCGGTTAAGGCTGGGTGGAAGAGTTTTTTGGGGTTTTAGAATGTTGTGTTACTAAATTGTCACGCTGTCTGGAGTGGCTCATGAACATGGGTGCCAACCTCAGGGCCGCTGTCAAGAAGCAGGGCACAACCCCCAAACGGGTTGCATGTCCTATCATTAGGTTTCACCAACCACGTATCAAGTTCGACCTCCCTGAGCACTGTAACAGCCTCGATATGGAGTCACAGACCGGCACTCCAGTTCATCTTGCCACCTAGGCAAGCTTGCCTTTGTGACAGATGGTCCCTTATGCCAAAAATCACAACAATATTCAGGTTACTCCCAGCCCCAAAGGATCAGTCACTTACCCCAGATCAATTGTACCTCAGATCCCACACCAAAGGCAATGCTTGTATCCAATACTAGATTAAACTGACTAAGGGTTTATTAACTAGGAAAAAGAAATGAGCTATTTACAAGGTTTAAGCAGGCAAATATACTCAAACAAATGAGTTACTCTCTTAGATTTCAAAAAGTAATAGAAGCTGCTGTAGCGTGCAAGCTCTATATGTCCTTTAGGGCTAACCCAAGCTATGCAGCTTGGGGATCCCTTGCTTATGCTTAGAAATATTGCCCTCTCTGAATTCCAAGCAGCACAGTGATGATAATTTCTCCATAACAGGGATTTTTATTCCCTTCCCCTGGCATTTATGCTGTGATGGGAAGAGGGCTTGCGCATCCTACCCTCTTCAAGGGTGTGGGGAAGAAATCAACAAAGTCTTTTGTCCACTGATGTTCCATGATGTTTTTTTCTGGTATCTATAGGCTTCCTTTGTTGGGGAGGGGATGACCCCTCTTGTGGTAGATTAGTATTTCACACTTGGTAATGCTTCTCTCCTGATTGCGGGGAGCGGGGGTTACAATCTTAGCCAACATTTTTATAGTTACAGAGCAAACATTTAAATATTACCCTTATGGCCTGAAATACAGATATTATAAATAAGATTAATACACGCAGCATCCTGCACGCATTTCGTGAACTCTAAACACATGCTTATGACGCAAACATCTATTTGAAAAATGCTAATGCACAGGTGAGCCAGACTGGTTTCCAGCTATGCTTTTGTCAGTGTTTAGTAAGGCTGAGGGGCCTTGGCATGAGCTAGCACCTGGTCTGCCAGCCTCACATAAATAACAATGCCCCAAGAAGGGCTGTGAATGGATGAGAGATTGTGTGGCATTTAACGAGCCTGGAAGGAGGGGGAAACGGAGGCAGGGCACTGCACAGGTACCCCCGGGTCATGAGGGGATGCTAGCGTGGCAGCCACCATGTTACAATTGGCATAGTCGGCACAATCTGCAACCCCATCCCTCCAAGGAGGGATGTTGGAGCAGAAGAATAGAAACCTTGTTGGCAGGGAGGTCTTCACCGTCCGCAGTTGGCATATGGAGGGGTGGCGGCAACAGTCACAGGAGTCCCCAGTCCTGTTTCCGGGAGCAGTTAGACATAGTGAGCGGCTGGCAGTGCAGTGAGATCTATGGCGGCGATTGGCCAGGCTTGAGGAGCAGCAACAGTACTGTGGGGGGCTTCTGCAGAAGGAGAGGGTCCGAGGTCCCAGATACAATGGAAGGTGGAGTTTGGAGGCCCAATGAAGGGTGTGTTTTGCCTGTGGGCAAGTGGGGGCATATAAGGAGCCTTTGCCCCCATCTGAACTGTTACTTTAAGAGGCACTGTGCAATACTGGGCACAGAATAAACAAGGGAGACTCTGGGTGGTCCTCCGTCTGCCCTTCAGGCCCAAGAAGGGGCAAGGGCAGGGGGCTACTCAAAGGGTGTGTGTTTTTGCTGTGGGAGAACAGAGCACATCACAAGGTATTGCCCCGTGAAGAGACTCTGGGAAACCAAGGTTGGGGTGCCCCCGGTGGCGAGGTGATTTTTGGGAGGGACAGATGAAGGGGTAAGAGAAGGCCTGAGTGTTTCAGGTGTGGGAATGTGGAACACTTCAGGTGGATCTGGCCTGTGAAGACCAATGAACATGGGAGAAATAATGTCTCTGGAGGGGGAGAGCCCTGCAGACCAAGGGAAGTAATTCCTTGTCATCCAGTCCATACACAGACTGGATGACAAGGGATGGACCACTTGATAATTTCCCGGTTCTGTTCATTCTCTCTGAAGCATCTGGCATCAAGCACTGTCGGAAAACAGGATATTGGGCTGGATGGACCATTGGTCTGACCCAGTATGGCCGTTCTTATGTTCTCAGTGTCTTGATCTCCTCTCATGGCTTCAGCTTTTCCCTCTTTGCTGATGATTCTCAAATGTACTTTGCTCCTCCAGAACTTTCTCCTTTCTGGCCAGTCCTGCATTTCCTGCTGCCTCAGTGATGTCTCTTGTCAGATGTTCAGCTATTCTCCAAAGCTGAACTTTGCACTTTCCCTTCTAAACCCTCTCCTCCACTTCCATCTTTGACCTCCACTGAAAACTCCATTGCCCTTCCTGTCTCGCAGGCTCAGATCTCAGCATAATCCTTAATTCTTCTCTCTTGAAAGGCCACTTTTTCCTCTTTAATACCACCAAAATCCTCTTTCCTGTCTCTTCCCCACTACTAAAGCCCTTGACCATGCGCTAGTCATCCGTCACCTTTCTTGCCATAACCTTCTCCAGCCTGGCCTTACAGCCTCTTCATTCTTCTCCATCTGCTCAAAATGGCACTGCTAAAGTCATCTTCCTCCCCCAAAATGTGTTATCCCATCTACACATCCCTCCGTTGCCTTCTTGTCTCTTACCACATCAAACAAGCTCCTTGTCTCCTCCATAATTTTGCTCCTCCCTTCATCTGTACTCATATTTTCTCCTATGTAGCCTCCTGTTCTCTGATCTCATCTAAATGCTTTCATTAGACTCCTTTTCCCATTCTCAACATCAGGCCTTCTACCATGCTATCCCATTGCCCAGGACATGCTTTCTGCATTCCTCCACCAAGTGCCTTCTCTTTCTTCCTTAAAATCCATCCCATCAGGCAGTCCTCCCTTATTAATAATACTCTTCCTACTCGCACCGCTGAACTGTAGTCCTGTCTTATGTTTGTACCATTTACTGTAGAAGTTGTCTTTAACAATAATAGTAATTTTTTGTAGTTGATATGGATGGGTACTTTGTATATTGTCTTTAAGGTGTGCTCTGCCTTCAGAGCTTGCTTTTAGGGTGTCAAAGCTTCATCTTTTCACTTCAGTCGCCCCGCTTATGTATCAGGTGAGAGATTCTAGTTAAGACTAGACTCCCATGATCCACCAACTCCCTGACTAAGAGGGGAGACAGTGGTGCACCATTGGAGATGTAGTCTGAGCAAGAAGGAAGGCTGAAATAGGAGAATGGGAGCATGAGTTACTCGAACTACAACTCCTATCAGGCACCATGCTGGGATTTCCAAATCAAATTATTTTAGCTTTCACCAAAAACAAAAGGCTTTTGAACTTTTCAAGCATTTTTTTTAATGAAGAATTACATTTCCATAAAAAAAATGCAGGGTCTTGCTGAAGCAAAGTCCAAATGAGGTGGCATCTGGGAGAGAGGTGTTTGTGAAGTATATTGGATATGTGGATAAGATTTCTATGTAAATAGTAAGATTCTGAAGGGGGACACAGATGTGAATTGCAGCAAAAGCTGCTTTCACTCCAGCTTCCTAAGTGCACAGTAGGGCTTTTGTTTTGTGTTGGGTTTTTGTTGTTGTTGTTGGACTTGTTCCATTTCTCAATTCTTATCTAAGCCTTATTCCACTGAGGTGGAATATGTTGAATGAGAATCACAAGAACCATTTCCCAAAACAAGACCCTGTTTTCATACGAAAAATAGAAACCTAGAAATTAGCGAGGCTGGTTGAGATTCTTTTTTAAATTTTGGTGAAAAAAACGTAGACAAAATTTTGACCGGAAAAAAAGGGCATTTGTTTTGCAACCTTTCCCATATTCTTCAACTCACTATACAGTCAGCCAAAGTTTTTCAAATTTCAATGAAATCTCAAAATTTTAGAGCATCAATATTTTGACATAAAAATAAAAATGTTCCCAATCTCCCCTCATGATTTACAACAAGTAGAAAGGGCCTATTATATCATCTTGCCCATAGCTCCTGTTGCCAATGCAGGGATTTTTCCTGAGGTATATTTTGCTGTGTCATGTCCAGTCTAGTTATAAATGATGATGGCTCTAATTATCTCTGTTCTGCCTTCTCACAGTTGAGTAAGGAGATAAGCCCTGTGTAAGGCTGTGGTGCATCATGGGAGGTGTAGTTCACCAGGGAGTCCAGACTATCCATTTTTTCCCATTTATTGTCCTTCCCAGCCAAGCCAATGGAAAATTTTCCATTTTCCAGCCAGCTTTCTTCAAGTGCTGAATTGGAGCCTTTTAAAACATCCAATCTAATAGTCTATTCAAATCTCAACAAAGACTAAGTTATAGTAAGAGGGAAAAGAATTTTACCTGGCTATTGACTCTGCCCTGGCAGAAAAAGATGCCAAAACCTTTGACAGAAGTGTGCAATTCTTTGTCAAAACACACTTTATAAATACCTATTGCTGGAACAGTGCCTCATTGTGAGAAGCAGAAAACTGACAGCAAGGATGGCAAATGCTGACCTACTTTTATGCAGAACAAAAGCAGGATATATTATTTTTTTTTAAAGGAATATATATATATATATATATAAATTGCTTTTTTTTTTCTTGGAAGAGGGAAGGATTTAATCAATGTTAGTGTCTATTAAAGTTAGAAGCCGATGACTGACAGTAAAACCAAGCACAAAATGCCGGCACCTTCCTGGCCAAAGTTCCTCACCTAGCCTTGCCAATCTATTTCTCTCTCGCTTAGGTAGTTGTAGGGTGCTTATCACTGTAGTGTCTGTGTCCATGTACTTTAAAAACCTTATCAATCTTCAGACTTGCCAAACTGCTTAGTTTCTGCTCTGAGCCACACCTGAACTCAAGTTTTCAGAAAAGAAATGCTAGCAGAATGTTAAACCAGTTCATCTTGATTAAGGTCAGACAGCTAGGCCTCGATTTGGCAACGCAGTTGAGTGCACACTCAACTTTAAGTATATGCACAAATCCTATCAAATGGGTTTCAGTACATATTTAAAGTTAAGTGCAAGGTTGAATGCTTTGCTGGATTTAGACTTTAAGCTCCAATCCAGCTCCTTCCATTGACGTCAATAAGCGTATTTGCAACAGTTTCAATGGGAGTTACATAGGTTTCTCCAAATACCAGCCTCCTAGTATCCTCTTGATAGATTGAGTAGCTCCATTTCTGGAAGGGATGTCTAGACCTTGAGCAGAAACTTTCTAGCTCCTGACCAGGGTATCTCTGTGCTTTCCCATTGAAAACAAAAAGCAGAATGGTGGTGTTTCACTTGGCCTAGAACACTTGGTCATCCCTTTGCGTGGACAGGAAAATGTTTTCTGTTATTGTCACCAGCATTGGTAGTTAGTTTGAGAGGATTATGAAGCAGGAACCACCTTCCCAGATAGTTTTCGTTACTTATTTGAATTTATGTAAAACAAGAAGTAAGCCTTTCTATATTTGACAAGGAAATGTTTAATACTGTATATAGTCAAGGAGCAGTGTAATATAAATTAATTTCCTGATGAGCTTAAATTAAGGCTCTAAAACTGGCTTTAATTTAGAAACATTCAAGTATTTTGCCTCTTTTTGATTTTTTTCATCACTTGTTTTAGTTTTGCTGTATATGTTTGAACCAAATGAATCTTCTAAAGAAGTCTCAGAAATTGTAATTCATAATTTTATTTTATTTTGCCAAATTATAAGCATGAAGAGTTCCTTTGGAATGCTGTATCTTTATTACTTAATGTTGAAAATGTCTTCGCTTGGAATTTTAACTGGAGTTGACACATTAATCTATTGCTTTGGGTCAAAGTTCACATATCAAGCCATCAATTCTGAACATTGTTTTTGTCATTAGCAAAGGCAACTTGCTTTAAAAAACGAACACATTGTTTTTGTCATTAGCAAAGGCAACTTGCTTTAAAAAACGAACAAGAACCTGCTTTAAAATTCAGCTCATCTGAAAGGTTTAAATTAATAAATGCAATCAATACAATATGAAGTATCCTAAATGATGGGCTATTAAAATAGTCTACAATTTAGTGAAAGAAAATCAATGGATTTGCATAATTCAGGAATGTTTCATTATTATTTCTAGGGCTAGTCTACACTGCAAAGCCTTTGCCGATACAGCTATACCAGTTTAGCTATACTGGAAGAACTCCCTAGTGGAGGCCTGATCTACAGTACGTGATTATATCGGAATTAGCCACATTATATCGAATTAAAACTAAATCCATCCACACAACCAACCTGGTTTTGTCTACTTAAAGGGCTCTTAAAACCGGTTTCTGTACTCCATCTCGGCAAGGGGAGTAGCGCTAAAATTGACATCGCTGTTCCAGATTTGAGGTACTGCGGACGCAATTCGATGATATTGGGGTATTGGCCTCTGGGAGGTATCCCAGAATGCTCCATTGTGACCGCTCTGGACAGCACTTTCAACTCAGATGCACTAGCCAGGTAATCAGGAAAAGCCCCAGGAACTTTTGGATTTCATTTCCTGCAGTCCCAGAATCGCAAAAGAGCTCCGAAAGGGAGGTACTGGCTCTGATTGCAGTTTGGGGAGAAAATCTGTGCAGGCAGAACTCCGTTCAAAAAAACGGAATGCCAATGGGCAGCGGAGACTGCAAGGACTGTGGGATAGCTACCCACAGTGCACCGCTCTGAGAGTCGATGCTAGTCACGGTACTGTGGACGCACTCTGCCGACTTAACGCACTTAGTGGGGACACACACAATCGACTGTATAAAATCTCTTCAGAAAAATCGACTTCTATAAATTTGACCTAATTTCGTCCTGTAGACGTACCCCGAGATACAGCTTATATTGGCTAAAGGAATTCTTCTGCCCCTCTTGGTCTCCACTGAAATGCTTTTACCTGACTCTACCTCTGGGCCTCCCCCACAGGAGCCTAAACTACTCTCTGCAGATCCTCCTACCTGGCTTCTTGTCTGCATAAGCCCCGTCTCCAGGCTGATCCTCCCACCATGGGCCAGGCCAGGTCTTTTCTGGCCTTTGTGGGTTTTTCTCCACAAGAAATTCATGTCTCCTCTATAGTCAGTCCCCCTTAGAGTCAAGTTCCTTATAAGGCCCAGGTGCCTAATGATCCTTACTTAGCTCTAGCCAGGAGGCAATCAATCCATCAATTACAGGTGCACTAAATGGCTCTTAACCCCTTGTCTAACAGGTGATGGAAGTAAGCCCCATCACAGTCATGGACTGGGCCACATCAAATCCATGGGGAGCTTTTGCCAAATTCCCCATCAGATTTTCCAGAACTTCTATCCAAGAGGGGTGGGGAGAAATCCTTCCTATCTCCTTTAAATCTTTCATTCCCAGGAGTAGCGGACATTATTGCTATCACGAGGCCACCAAGTGATCTGATTGCTTTGTGACACCCTTTCAAGCCAACCTCACTCAGGCCCTGATCCAGTGAGACACTTAAGAATATTCTTAATATTGTGTTTCTTGTGGAGTGCCACAGGGGTTGTTTCCTGGCTGTGTGCTAGTTAACATTTTTATCAATGACCTGCAAGAAAACCTAAAATCATCATTGATTAAGTTTGCAGATTAGACAAAAATTGGGGGTCTGATAAATAAATGAAGAGGACAAATCACTTATACACAGCCGTCAGGATTATTTGATAAGCTGAGCATAAGCAAACACAATGCCTTTTAATATGGACATATATAAATGTGTACATCTAGGAACGAAGAACTTAGAACATCCTTAAAGGATGAGGGACTCTATCCTGGGAAGCAGTGACTCTGAAAAAGAGTTGGGGGTCATGGTGGATAATCAGCTGAACATAAGCTCTCAGTGTGACACCCCAAAAGGACTAACACAAACCTTGGATACATAAAAAGGGGAATCTTGAGTAGGAGTAGAGAGGTTATTTTACCCCTGTATTTGGAACTGGTGCGATTGCTTCTGGAATACTGTGTCCACTTCTCATGCCCACAATTCAAAAAGAATGTTGATAAATTGGAGACAGTTCAGAGAAGAGCCAGGAGAATGATTAAAGGGTTAGAAAACCTGTTTTATAATGATAGACTCAAATAGCTCAAGCTGTTTATCTTAACAAAGAGAAGATTAAGGAGTGACTTGATTACAATCTATACATTTCTACATGGGGAACAAATATTTAATAATGGACCCTACAAGCTAGCAGAGAAACATGATCCAATAACTGCAAGTTGAAGTTAGACACATTGAGACTGGAAATAAGATGTTAATTTTTAACAGGGTAACCAACCACTGGAATAATTTATCAAGGGTCATGGTGGATTATCCATCACTGGCAATTTTTCAATCAAGATGGGCTGTTTTTCTAAAAGATCTGCTCTAGGGATTATTTTGGGGAAGTTCTATGGCCTGTGATATGCAGGAGGTCAGATGAGGTGATCACAGTGATTCCTTCTGGCATGGGAATCTATGGATCTATAGCATGTAAGTAATCCCATTGACTTGAGTAGAAGTACTCACATGTTTACAGTTAAGAGTCTGCTTAAGTGCTTCAGTTGGTTTGGGAATTTAGTCAAAGTTGGCACAGGGTAGGAGCCTTTGGCCTTGAGACAATAAGCTAAGGAGCAAAATTTCAAACCATTTCAAGTTATAAAGTCATTTCTTTAAATAATATTAAGATACAAGCAAATCCGGTAGATATGACCATATTCGAGAAATATTTAGGAGGGGATTCTAAAAGGGAATCTGTGATATTTCTACTCCAGACTCATCACAATTTATTTTTCCAGTATATGTGTACCTTAATTTCTCAGGATGATTGTGGTCAAAGTTGAATGGCAGTGGGTGAAGGGGACAGGGGACTGTTTGTTGGACAGTACGTGTGGAATTAGGAGCCACTGGATGCAATGTCTAAGAGACAGGATGCCAAAAAACTCTTGTGTTATTCATCATGCCACTGACTTGATATGCTAGTGCTCTTCACAGTGAAATCAAAAAGAGGACACATCTGAAAAACTAGATAGTCTAATGAGTAAGACATTTGGTAAATAAGACCAATTAAAAATCAAAAACGGTACACATCTGAAAAAGCAGATAATATAATGAGTAAGACATTTGGTAAATAAGACCAAATAATGATGTTCTAAACCTCAACCGAACACATTCAGCCACGTTAACACTAATGCTAATACCAACTGCAATTTTATATCAAACTGTTTATTAAAAATGTGGTTAGGATTTTTAATGAAAAAAGTATTTGAGTGTTTTTCACCCCTCACCTCATCCATCGTCATTGAAAATCACCTTTTGGACACAGACCACTCATGGAAAATCCAACCCCCCAACCCTAAATGAATGTTTTGGAAAGTTACGGACATGTGAAAACAAAGGGCTATAATGAACATTGGTTTGCATCCTTAATTGTGAGGAACATTATCAGAGAGACAAGGTGGGTGAGATAATATCTGTTGGTGGACAAGACAAGCTTTCAAGCTCCAGAGAACCTTCTTCAGCTATTTGTGGATCTCAAAAGCTTGTCTCTTTCACCAGTAGAATTTGGTCCAGTAATAGATATTACCTCATCTACCTTGTGTCTCTCCTCTCGTGGGACCAACATGGCTACAACAACACTATGAATGCGGTGACATAGCTGGATCCAGGGCTGATCTCAGCACAAGGTGGAGTTTCTAGTAGGTGGGTGAATGCCACCCTGGAATTGCCAATAGCCCAGATGTGAGAGATGCAGGTTCAAGTCCCTGCTTTATCTGCTAGGCAGAGCAGGGAATTGGACATGTGTCTTGACCCCGGGTCTCTCACATGCCAGATGAATGCCACAACCACCGTCCCTTGGGCATAGGATGGGTCTCTCATTCTCTCCTGGTGGAGCTGTTCCACTTTGTATAAATCATTTAAATTCTTTGTGCCAGAGAGATTGACTCTATAGCTATTAAGATGTCCCTAATTGAGCACCCAAATATAGAGGAACCTATTATTACAAGCCATAGAATCATAGAAGTGTAGGACTGGAAGGGGACCATCATCTAATCCAGTATCCGGTACTGAAAGCAGGACTAAATAATAGCCAGAGCATCCCTGACAGGTGTTTCTCTAATCTCTTCTTAAAAATCTCCAATGATGCAGATTCCACAACTTCACTAGGCAATTTATTCCAGTGCTTAACCACCCTGACAGTTAGGAAGTTTTTCCAACCTAAATTGCCCTTGCTGTAAATTAAGTCCATTGCTTTTTGTCCTATCCTCAGAGGTTAAGGAGAACAATTTACCTCCCTCCTCCTTGTAACAACCTTTTCTGTACTTGAAAACTGTTATCGTGTCCCCTCTCAGTATTCTCTGCTCCAGACTAAACAAACCCCAATTCTTTCCATCTTCCCTCATTGGTCATGTTTTCTAGACCTTTAATTAGTTTTGTTGTTTGCTTCTGGACTTTCTGCAATTTATCCACTTCTTTCCTGAAATGTAGGGCCCAGAACTGGACACAATACTCCAGTTGAGGCCTGATTAGAGTGGAAGAATTACTTCTCGTGTCTTGCTTACAACATTCGTCCTAATACATCCCAGAGTGATGTTTGCTTTTTTTTCCCCAACAGTACTATGCTGTTGGCTCATATTTAGCTTTTGAGCCACTATGACCCCAAGATCCCTTTCCGCTGTACTCCTTCCTAGGCAGTCATTTCCCATTTTGTATATGTGCAACTGATTGTTCCTTCCTAAATGGAGTACTTTGAGTTTGTTCTTATTGAATTTCATCCTGTTTGCTTCAGACCGTTTCTCCAGTTTGTCAAGATCATTTTGAATTTTAATCCTGTCCTCCAAAGCACTTGCAATCCCTCCCAAGTTGGTATCATCCACAAACTTTATCAATGTATTCTCTATGCCATTATCTAAATCATTGATGAAGATATTGAACAGAACCAAACCAAGAACTGATCCCGGCAGAACCCCACTTGTTATGCCCTTCCAGCATGACTGTGAACCGCTGATAACTACTCTCTAGGAATGGTTTTCCAACTAGTTATGCACCCACCTTATAATAGCTCCATCTAGGTTGCATTTCCCTAGTTTGTTTATGCAAAGGTCATGCGAGACAATATCAAAAGCCTTACTAAAGTCAAGATATAGCACATCTACCACTTCCTCCTTATCCACAAGGCTTGTTACTCTGTCTAAGAAAGCTATTAGGTTGGTTTGACATGATTTGTTCTTGGCAAATCCATGTTGACTGTTATTTATCACCTTATTACAGGGGTTCTCAAACCGGTGGTCGGGACCCCTCGGGGGGTCACGAGATTATTACATGGGGGGTCACGAGCTGTCATCCTTCACCCCAAACCCCGCTTTGCATCCAGCATTTATAATGGTGTTAAATATATAAAAAAGTGTTTTTAATTTATAAGGGGGGGTCGCACTCAGAGGCTTGCTATGTGAAAGGGGTCACCAGTACAAAAGTTTGAGAACCACTGCCTTATTATCTTCTAGTGTTTGCAAGTTGATTGCTTGATTAATTGCTCCATTATCGTTCTGGGTACTGAAGTTTAGCTGACTGGTCTGTAATTCCCCAGGTTGTCCTTATTTCCCATTTTATAGGTTGGCACTCTATTTGCCCTCTTCCAGTCCTCTGGCATCTCTCCCACCTTTCATGAGTTTTCAAAGATAATCACTAATGGCTCAGATATATCTGCAGTCATCAGCTCCTTGAGTATTCTAGGATGTATTTCATCAGGCCCTGCTGCCTTCAAGATATCTAACTTGTCTAAGCAATTTTTAATTTGTTCTTTCACTATTTTGGCCTCAGATCCTACCTCATTTTCACTGGCGTTCACTATGTTAGACGTCAAATAGCTACTAAACTTGTTGATAAAAACTGAAGCAAAAACATCATTTAGCACCTCCACCATTTCCCCATTTTCTGTTTGCGACGGGGTCCCTCGGATGAGCCTGGGACTGTGGGATCACTGAGCCCTCCGAACACACCAACATGGGCTGCCTCTCACTCAGTGATGCTGATGCCAAGCTACAAGCCTGTCAGGCATTGCATGTACACAGCCATCCACAGGCAGGGACACACCCAACTGAGTTATATGAATGATCTCCCAGTCACTCATGAACCATCAATACAGAAGCTCCAGCCAATTCACTCCAGCTCCTCCAGCCTTGCACCCCAGAAATATGCCATCTTGTACTGCTCAAGGTTCCCTTGGACAGTGCAAACTCATTAATAAATTCATCACTTCTTCATAGGAAAGTGGACTTGCACCAGCCTTTGTAATCTAAGCTGCGATTCCCCTAACACTTCAACCAAAAACAGCTGTTTTACATAAAATATATAACAGATTAATTAACTACAGAAAGATAGATTTTAAGTGATTATAAGTAGCAGGCATCGAGATCAGAGTTGGTTACTTAAGAAACAAAAATAAATTTGCAATCTCAATTGTAACTGAAACAGACTAAGCAAGATTTGAATCAAGCGGTGCCTCACCGTAACCGTTGGTACAAGCAGGTTGCAGTTCCTCAATACACAGACTGGACCAGAGGCACCGACTTCCCCAGTTCCCGGGGGGTCCTCAACCCTGGCTCTGCCCCAGGCCCCACCCCCACTCCACCCTATCCCCCAAGCCCTCTTCCTGCCCCCGCTCCACCCTGCCCCTGCCCTGTTCTGCTCCCTCCCCTGCCTCTTCCTTCCCCTGCTCCTCCCCCTCCCCCAGCGCCTCCTGCACGCCACTGAACAGCTGATTGCGGCAAGTGGGAAGCACTGGGAGGGAAGGGGAGGAGCTGATTGGGGGGGCTGCCGATGGGTGCTGAGCACCCACTATTTTTTTTTATGTGGGTGCTCCAGCCTCAGAGCCAGCACCTATGGACTGGACCACCTTCCAAACTTCCCCAGTTCAAAGTCTTTGTCTTCCAGACCTTTTTCCAGGTGTTGAGATGCGGGGAAGAGGGGGAAAGAAGCCAAGTGATGACGTCACTCTCTTTCTTTTATACCTTCTTCCAGCTGCTAGAAAGATCCTTGTTGTGACATGGGGGTCAGTCAGTCTCCATTGGTCAAGCAGTCTCCATTGCATATGTGCCTTGTCTAAGGAGACTCTGGGATAATGGATTGTTTTCTTGATAGGCCATCACTGCCCATCTGGCCAGTGATGGGAACTCCTTTGTCCTTCCTGAAAGTCCGGCTGTGGGCGGTTCCCAACCTCACAACGTATTTTAATAGCACATATAGTAATACTTCACAACTTCACATACAATGGTAGTACATACAATTCAACATATTAATGTTCAACAAATCAAGACTTTTAAAATGATACCTCACAAGACATGCATTGTACCAACATATGATTATAATCATATCACAGTGGTGAATATGAGAATTCCAGGGTGCTACTTGGAGGGACAGTGTCACACTGTTATTGTCTTTCCCCCCTCTTTGAGTAATGGGCCTATCCTGTCCTTGGTCTTCCTCTAGCTTCTAATGTATTTGTAGAATGTTTTCTTGTTACCCTTTACGTCTCTAGCTAGTCTAATCTCATTTTGTGACTTGGCGTTTCTAATTTTGTTCCTACATGCTTGTGTTGCTGTTGTTTTTTATATTCATCCTTTGTAATTTGACCTAGTTTCCACTTTTTTTTTTGTAGAAATCTTTTTTGCGTTTCAGATAATTTAAGATCTCCTGGGTAAGCCAGCATGGTCTCTCACCATACTTCCTATCTTTCCTACGCAGTAGGGATCTTACCTACCAACTCCCTGAGTTTGCTAAAGTCTGCCTTCTTGAAATCCATTATCTTCATTCTGCTCTTTTCCCTCCTACCATTCCTTAGAATCATGAACTCTATCATTTCATGATCACTTTCACCCAAACTGCCTTCCGCTTTCAAACTCTCGACCAGTTCTTTCCTATTTGTCAAAATCAAATCTA
Organism: Macrochelys suwanniensis; assembly: GCA_033296515.1. Taxonomy (NCBI): domain Eukaryota; kingdom Metazoa; phylum Chordata; order Testudines; family Chelydridae; genus Macrochelys; species Macrochelys suwanniensis. Next base: position 11,033,280 of record CM065781.1, on the reverse strand, counting down.
GAACAACCTCTTCCCTAGTTGCTTTCTCCACCATCTGAAATAGAAAAATTGTCTCCAGTGCATTCCAAGAACTTGTTAAGTAATCTGTGCCCTGCTCAGGGCCATCCCTAGCTATTCTGGGGCCCTAGGCAGCCCCACCACGGGGGTGTGGTGTGGTGCCCCAGGCCTCCGTGGGAGGGGAGCGGGGAGGGGGGGAGCTGGACCCAGGTCTCCATGGAAGGGGGGGTTTGCTGGGGGGGGGCAGGGGGAACCACCCCCCAGCACTCACTGACGGCACAGCTGGGGCTGGGTCGCTGCACTTCCCGCCGCAGGTGAGTGCAGGCCTGGCCCTGCTGCAGAGCTCAGGGGAGTGAGGGCAGGGCTGGGGGCGGGGAAGAGGTGGGGTGGGGTGGAGCAGGTGCGGGGGCCCTGGGGAAGAGCAGGAGCAGCATGCAGCTGCACAGGGCACCAGGAAGTTTGGTACCCCAAATCTCCTGGTGCCCTAGGCAGCTGCCTGCTTTGCCTATGGGTAAGGACGGTCCTGGCCCTGCTGTATTATTTTCCCAACAAATGTCAGAGTAGCTGAAGTCCCCCATCACCACTAAGTCCTGTGCTTTGGATGATTTTATTAGTTTTAAAAATGCCTCATCCACCTCTTCTTCCTGGTTTAGTGGTCTATAGTAGACCAGTACCATGACATCACCCTTTGTCAAGTTATAATCTTAGCCTGATTTTCTTAGTACCAAGAGTCCTATAAGAAATGCTAGAAACCTCTCAAAATGTTGTAAAGTAGCTTTTCTATATATTAAAAATTCCATTAAAAAGTCAGATATTTTGGGGCCTTCCAAGGTTAGAAGTAATTTTGTGTGTGCATACTATTGGAAGGTAGGGAAATTTCCTTTTCGAAGCTCCCACCTCTGTTCCTACAGGGTTATGAGATATTGGACCTTATATTGTCTCTGGTATAGGGCTCAATATTTTGCAACCAGGGCATCAGATCAATGTAACTGGAAGTTCGACATTTTGGGGGAAAATAGGAAACGTGATGATAATAGGTTGTTCTTTTTAAAATGGCAGCTCTTTGGCCTGTTTAGATAAGTCCCAAAGGAGATGGATCCATTGGGAAAGGGCTAGTGAGACAGTCAAGGGCGCATGATAAATCAGTTTATCAGATGGATCATATAGTTACCAACTCTGCATGGCCTTGATCGGGCATTAAGGTGCTGGTCCCCTCTGGCCCTAATCTAGCAAAGCACTGAGTAGTCTTTGGGATTCCTCAAATGCTGAAGTGCTTGCTGGATTGGGGCCAGACTGCTCAGCACTTTCCAGACTCAGGCTCCACATGAGGCCTATATAAAAGTTTAGGGACTGATCCATCTCACACGGATTTTAATTGGTTTGGATCAGGCCCTTGAGAAGTAAAATAATTCACAAAGAATATTTTATTCAGCACATGTAGCCTCTTTTTCTGCTCATTGAATATCAGCAGCGGATAATGATTTCCTTACATTAATTCACTATTCAAAAGTATTCCACAAGTCAATTTGATTTTTTAAATCTATGGATTGATTGTGACCAGTTCTCTGTGACTATTCAACATTCTAGCTACTCTATGTTGGCTAGTTGTGAATGGTTCGATTAGTCACATGGTATGGTTTGTAAAAGCGGCAAAGAGTCCTGTGGCACCTTATAGACTAACAGACGTATTGGAGCATAAGCTTTCGTGGGTGAACACCCACTTCTTCACCCACGAAAGCTTATGCTCCAATACGTCTGTTAGTCTATAAGGTGCCACAGGACCCTTTGTCGCTTTTACAGATCCAGACTAACATGGCTACCCCTCTGATACATGGTATGGATTGTGTTCCCTGATGAGATAAATGCACATGCAATGCTGGCATGAACACTTAGACGTATGATCTGAACGTTTTGTCTCCATGAATCATGCAGCTTTGAAATTTGCTTTCTAACATTGTGAGAATCCGCAAATGTTTGCAAAAAACAAACAAACATCAAAGGAATGTGCGTATAACCAAAGTAAAACTGAATTAAAAACTCAAGTGAATACTAATTGAGAAAATATAGGGGTATGTGTGTACATATGTATAGTATATCTGAATGAATGAACATAGGAGTTGCCATACTGCATCAGACTACTATATATAAGCTATAGATGCATGTGTACACAAATATATATATATATATATATATATATATATATATATATGTGTGTGTGTGTGTGTAAACATGACAAATACAATGAAAGAAAAACAAATCCTTGTGCAATAAAATAAGGAAGGAAGGAAGTCTGTGTGATAATGAAAGATGTGACCTGATCTAGCTGTCTTTGCTCCTTCAATAAGCGACACCAAAAATGAATTTAAATCTCATCAATGGCGATACTGATGCACACCTGGGGCCTAAACATCTGGGAAGTGCCGTATTAGTATTGCCATCCCTTAGCTTACAGAGGAGGCCGTGTGGATGAAAACCAAAAAGACACGCCACCTGGAATTTTAAATAGCTAATTTGGAAAGATGTGTTTGTGTCATCCCGTTTCAAAAGCAAAGTACAAGCTGTGTAGTCGTCATTACCGCTGTGAATCTAACATAGTCTCATCTCAATGTACAGGGATTTATGCATGTTCACTGACTCTCTGTTTTAAGATGAGGCACTACACCCCTCAGAATGCTTGTAATTCCTAGCCGCTTGGGGTTATATTCTCCTCTTGATGTGCGAGGATTTATGGCCATAACTCCTGGGAATGCTCATGGGAATGCATGCATGAATCACCACTCAATGAGATGAGTCCTTACAATGCTTAGTTTCTTGAGTTTTATGTTTCTTTTTCTGCTTCTGTTATTTATGAACAAACCCACAATCTGTTCCAAGTTGTCTACCTTGTTCTTGTTGCTATTAATGATGCGATGAGGTCAACTAAATACCTACAGATTCCCCAAGAAAAAACTGTGTTCATGTGAAGTTCAGGTTGTAGGCACATATCTGTGTTTTCAGCCAATCTTACCTTTCATGTTTGTTAAAGGGTAAATTAAAAAGTGGCCACTGTGACCATCTTGTCTGTCCTCATGTAGAACACAGGCCATAGAACTTCCCTGAATTAATTTCTTCCTTAGAAATTCAGTGTTAAAGTGACACTTCCACAATAATCCATAGAGTTGTATTCAAATCACCACCACGACCTTAACTCTGCCCTAGAAGAGAAAACCGAGCCAAAACGCATGCTTGGGAAGTGGGTTGCGGGAGGGGAAACATCATTGAATTGTAATAAAACATTGTCAGGAAGGGCAAGTTAAATGGATGTCAGGGAGCAATCGGGACTGGGCTCCTTGCAGAGCAGTTGGAATAGACTTAGTTCAAATGGCACTTAGGCACAGCGCCACTTTCCAGACACACATACAAACCATTACATTTGTACATTGTCGCTGTGCACGTAGGGGCTCCCCCTGTGTGTGTAACCCACTGGGGAGTGTGAGTGACAGGTCCTCCTCTGTGCCTGATCCACAGAGGATATGAGTCCGTGAGAGCCCCTACCTACAGAGCTCAGGCAGCTCATGCTTTTAGCTCTGGAGGTCCCTAGTTCAGTTTGCCAGTTTGTTGGCCAAGATGGCACCATCACACACTCACTGAAGTCAATAACAGTACTTGAGTGGCTGCAGGATGGAGCCATAGGGGTAAAGGTATTGAATCTTTAACTCAGACAGCCTTTCTCCCAAATGTTCATTAGACATCAGAGATAAATAGGCATTTAAAGAAACAAACAAAGTGCTTTAAACAATCTGACTCAACATCCCTTTCACTTGCTTTGCTTTCAGACGCCAGTTCTCAGTAGCACAAAAGCCCCTTTATGTTGGTCTGACACTGTGGAACTCTCTGCCAGATGAAATAAGAATGACCATTACCTGCACTACATTCTGAGATGGATGCACAACCAGCTTCTTTGCACAACAGTTCTACAGCAAGTTGACTGTCCTCTTAAGGGTAGTAAGGACTAGTGGTCAGTCAACATATGTTCCATGGTGTGTCCCTTTAAGATTCCTGGGACTTTTAGCTTGGATGAAGATCTAGGGAAGGCCAGAAGGAGGCGTTGGGAGAGAGGAGAATGTTCCCAGGGGAAACGTTAATGCCTGGGGGGAACCCAGGCTACAGTTTCTTTAAGGGCCATGAGACCAGGAGCCTTGTAGAGTGAGTGGGGCAAGGCTCCCCTCTCTTTCAGCCAATCGGAACATGATTTGGGAAGAAGGCTGTATATATGCAAAAAGAAAACAAGAAAAATACATGTGGCACCTTAGAGACTAACAAATTTATTTCAGCATAAGCTTTCATGGGTTAAGAACCCACTTCATCGGATGCATGGAATGGAACATACAGTGAACAGATATTTATACATTCAGAGAAACATGAGAAGGTGGAAGTGCCTATACCAACGTTAAGAGGCTAATTAATTGAAAGGAACTGTTATCAGCAGAAACTTTTGAAGTGATAATCAACATGGCCCATTACAGACAGTTGACACAAAGGTGTTAAGGGGGGGAAATAAATTCAATTAACGTAATGACCGAGCCATCCACGGTCAATATTCAAGCCTAAGGTAATGGTATCTAGTTTGCATATTAATTCCAATTCCGCAGTTTCTCGTTGGAGCCTGTTTTTGAAGTTATTCTGTTGCAAAATTGCTACTTTTATATCTGTCATTGAGTGATTAGGGAGGTTGAAGCGTTCACCTACTGGCTTTTGAATGTGATGATTCCTGATGTCAGATTTGTGTCTGTTTATTCTTTTGCGTAGAGACTGTCCAGTTTGGCCAATGTACATGGCAGAAGAATAAACGGACACAAATCTGACATCAGGAAGCATCACATTCAAAAGCCAGTAGGTGAACGCTTCAACCTCCCTAATCACTCAATGACAGATAGTTGCGACAATATGCAAAATGAAAGGATTCCGTTACCCGTTTGAAAATTCAGTTTTGCAGAAAATTGTACTGAGGTACATTCATTATTGCGACAAATCAGGCATTCTTTCCACTTTTTCAGAAGAGGGAATTGAAAATGGCCTGTTTCTAACTGAAAGGAGGTAAAACAGGGCCTATTTTTTGAGGGACGATGACTTTCTTCAGAAGCAAAAATAGCCATTACTTTTAAAGCGCCAATAATGTAAAATATGGGGGATTGTAAAGTGGCAGGAAATGGAAAGTTGAATGTTTTCGCATATAAGTCCATCAAACAAGCCTGGTGAATGCCACAGAGCAATAAGGGCTCAATCCAATGCCCAGTGGAGGACTCCCTTTGATTTCAATAAGCTTTGAGTCAGGCCTTGTACTCTCTAGTTTGTTTATTTTGAGAAAAGGTCCCTCATTATAGAGGGAATGTCAGCTGTATCATCTTCCTGGGGAGTGATGGTGCATAGATACTATGGTGAAGGGTATGCTAAGGCCAAGCACTTGTAGTTAGGCTTGGCAAAATTCGGGGTTGTTGTTTTTTTTACTCTAATTTCAATGGATAATATCAATGTTTATTTTAAGCATTTTTTCTGATTTTTATCAATTTAATTTTTCAGAGTTGTGGGAAATTTTGGGGGAGTCAGACAATGATTTAATGACCGTAGATGTGGAGACTCCAAAAGTTAAAGCTCTATAACCATTAAAACACAAATTGTCCACATCACATGTCAAGATGTACAAAGTAAATATCCTTAAATCAACAAATCGTATCTGTTTTTATAATTCATTCACTAGTCTATTTGTAACAAGCCGAATTCAAAAATCTAAATCGCTGGATTTGGACTCTAATAAGTTCTCAAGCAGCATTTTTCTTGTTTGCGTATGTGTGCATTTCGTTTATTATCGATGAAAATATTTTTTTCCGTTTGTGTGTGTATGGGAAAAATCTACATTTACTGATAAAAATCTAATCCTTACAAGCCTTCTTATGGACAGATAGATGTAAAATTGACATGAGTGACAGCTTGGTCATGAGCTGTGGACTCAATTCAGATTAATTGCTACAGGGATACCTACTGTTGTGGTGGGGGACACAGATGGTGGAATGACCTGCTAACGTCACAGTATACAGAAAGTGAATATCGCTGTGCATACAAGGTGTGTACTTAACAGGGGAGCCCTTCGGCTATGCACAGAACAAGACATACTCAAATAGGAAGTTGCTTTTCAGATTCTCTATTTAAAGGGTTCCTTGCACACAACTTAAAGTCTCTTTTGGTTCAAGGATGAGACGTAACTTGCACACCAGTCAGTAGAGCTGTCTGACATTTTCCCATCCAAATGTAATTTTGATTGGGGGGGGCGGGAAATGATGAAAAAGCAGAAAGCAAAAATCTTTACCAAAAATGGTTTTTGATATTTTCAGCTTTTGTTTTATTTTTTTTAATTGAAAAGCAAACCAAAAAAATGTTTCGATGTACATTTTTTTTCCAAAATTTCTGATGAAAAATAATTGGCATTGTTTGACCAGCTCTGGTAACCAGGCCCATCCACTTTCTTTGGGCCACTCTTTCTTCACAAAGTCATTGGGATTCACATTGGCCTCAGACTTTACAAAGGAGCAACCCCTGGAGGAATCTGTTCAAAATGGCTGGTGGTAGCTCTTTACCCGCCTTCTTCTCAACCCTTCTCCCCACTAGGCAGAAGGAGAGAAAGCCAGAGTTCCCTCTTAAAGGACCAGTAAGAACTTCCCAAGTGAAATGGAATGATAGCAGGAAGAAAATAGATAAGTCCTGCGAAAAGCCCATTCAGCATCTTTAGTGCATGCTCTGTTTTCACTGTGCAATGAGAAGCTTCTCTATAAAACTTGGTTTGTCTGATTAATGTGTGCCCAGCGTTGACTCGTGCCTAAATTCTACAAATGAACTTCAAAGAAAATAGTGTTTTTCTTTTTGATCAATAGCAGTGCTGTTCTTTTAGCATATGCACTATAACGAGCATCACAACCCTGGCTTGACTAAACGCTTTTTTGGGCAGGGGGGTGGGGGGTGCAACTAATTGCTCTTTGTTTCAGAACAGATCAAAACAAGACAAAACTTACCAGGAAACCAAAATTTCTGATACAGGTTAGAAAATATTTTGCATCTTTTCTGTTTTTTGTCTTGTTTTCTTCAGTTTCTCACAAGCAACAACAACATCCTTACATGCGTGAAGTAGAGTTTGTACCACCAAAAACTTTTCTGCTATGCCAAATAAGCAACCTTTTTTACGTTCATCAATTAACGTCCTCAAAGGACAACGTTTGCAATTACTTAGGGCCCAAACCACCAACCCTTATTCATTTGAGGAGACGTTTTGAATCCATGGGTGAATGAGGGCATCACAATATGGCCTGAGCCAGATATTGTTGTTGTTGATATTGTGGTATTTCCTAGGAGTCCAAGCAACAGATCAGGGCCACGTTGTGTTCGGTGCTGTACAAACACAGAACAAAAAGCCCCTGCCCCAAAGAATTTATAAACTAAGTATAAAATAAGACACAACAGGTGGATACTGACAGATATATGGGGAGAAGGGACCACAAGGAAACAATGAGACAACAATGTCAGTACAATAGGCAGTGCACCAGCATCCTCGCCCTTGTCAAGTGCTTGCACGGGATAGGCACAGTAGCTGCTATCGTTTTAGAATCTGACGGTTCTATCATTTCTAGGGGAGGAGGGAACAAGAGTTTGAGAGCCTTTGTGACATTTAACTAGAGGACAAGGATTGAATAAGGCTGGAGACTGAACTATCCTCCAAACTCTTGAGTGCGGGGAATGCAGCCCACCTTTCCGTGGGGGTGTACTGCCATGTGAGCTGGGTAGTAGGAGACACCCCGGGGACACAGAATTAGGAGTATGAAATCTTTGGGGCAAGGACTGTCTGTCTGTTATGTTTGCACAGTGCCAGGTACAATGGGGTTGGGGCCTTTGGACAGTATCTCAATGCAAATAAATGGTCATTGCTCCCCGAGGGCTCTGCCAGCCCCAGAGCCGGGTCCCCCCGACTACGTGGCTGTTACCGGCTGCGAACAGTTGAAAGGCGGTGGGGAGCGGAGGAGCAGCCCCAGCCCCGGGGCCCCAGGCACCAACAGCAGCAGCAAGAAGAGGAGATGAGGGAATGCAGCAGCCTCCTCGCACTGCCTGGCTCCAGCTTCCGGCCTCCGACCTGGCCAGGGGGCGGGGCCTCAGGGGGGAGAGGAGGAGGCGGGGCCAGCACTTACCTGAGAAGGATCAGGGGTAGGGCCACAGAAAGGGGATGCACAACCCCCATTTTCTGTCTAGCCCACTTCAGTCCCTCCCTCCCCCCTCCCCCCTCCCCCCCCCGCCACTGGGTAGAGCCTGGCGTTGCCCCTGTTGGTGAACGTGGATGGTGTTTGTCGTCTTGCAGGATCCAGCCCTTAGCTTCAGAGCTTCTCGCTAGAACAGTGAAACTGAAGAAGGCCTGCACTGCAGGTGTAAGAAGGAGCTAAACTCAGTTCTTCCTAATCTCTTGGGATCTGCACAGTTATCTCCCTGCTTAATTGAATGACTGGGAAATTAGATAAAACTTTGCAGAGCAAATCTTTTAGCAAATGTGATACCCAAGTTAAAAAATGGTCTGCAGACTCTACATTGTCACAGCTGCTCCTTCGTGTTGCAGAAGTGTATTTTGAATGTAAGTCCTGCTTACACTCCATCCCTATTAATTCTACTGTACATATTAAATGTCCTCTTTTCAATGTGTGAAACCAGAAGGGAGACTAAAAACAAATAGCATGTGTTTAAAATGTTTTATAGGAGGTGGCACCGATATTTTCTAAAAAGCTTCCTGGTTTCAGGGTGCAGCTTTATAATGAAGGTGTTATTGTTCAGGGCCAAACCTGGAACCTAAACTCAGGCAGGAAATGATGGAAGAGAAGAGAGAGAAATATGCTACTTGGCCCTGCAAAAGCCAAGAGAGGAAAAATACAGACAAAATCAGGAAAATGGGTTGCTGACTTATCTATAGGACCACATCCATCTGTGGCAACTGACGGTCCCCAAATATCAACAACTGATGCATGGAACTTTGTTTTTTTAATCTTTATCATAACAGATGGGAGTCATGCCATTGACTTCAGTGAAGCCAGAATTTCGCCCAGTATATCTAACACTGGCTAAATTTGCACTGTGGTCTGAACCAACATTTTTCCAAGATAGGTGGGTGCAATAGCTGCCCACCTCTGTGTGCTACGCTCTGCAGGAACATTGGGTTTTGTGGGCATAATGGGTCTGATCACAGTTTACATGGATGCCCCTTGGCACCCACATTTGAAAATTTGACCACATAAGTGTGGAACCCATAATGACAGAATACAACTCTCAGGCTTCATCTACAAAGAGTCCTTCTGTAATAGCCTGCAAATGTGTCAACGTGCAAAAGTGGTACAATTGAGCAACACTGAGTGCGTGCTTTCTCCTCTTTCTCCTCCACTGATAAAAGGCAAAGGAAGTAGCTATGGAAGGTCTAACACACATCCACTTCCTTTAGGATTCTTTTTAACAAGTCTAGGTTCTTTGGCCTACATTCTCCTTGCATTAGAGCCACTCTGTGCTGATCCAGTGGACCAAAGCCATTCTAAAGCTGGCATATATGGCAATGGGAGAGTCATCCCGAGGTAGGGGAACCTTCTGGTACCACAGTGCCAGTGTAATGGCTCCAATGCTGCCCTCTCCCTGCAACCCGCAGAAGAGCTATGGCCAATGGAAAGGTGACACAGTCAGGGTGTCCATACACCCCGTCCCCCACTGATCCCTGGCAGCTATAACGTCCCTTTGGGGCCATTAGCGTAATTTCAATCAGCTCTCAGGCTATTATATTCTACACTGGGAGAAGCAACAGGTGCACAGAAAGCAGCACCATGAGTTTCTAGACTGCAGCTGAGGATGTGGGCCTTTTCATTATTCCTGACATCCCAAATATTGCTTAGCATTAGCTGGAGGACACCGAATCTAGATAACAAGACTGTAATGGAAGGGAGGGAACCACTGAGTGGGGGGAAGTTTGAGGTAGCCAGCCAGTGAGTGACGGACTCAGCACAGGGATGTGGGGCATTATGGGGTAATGAATGTGGGACTTCACATAGACTCAAGATGGCAGGAGAGAGCAGGCACTTACTCAAAATGGCTGCCGCCGCATAGCCAGTAATCAAATTACCTTGGAGAAATGTATTCACGCAAACACCAGCCTGCCGAATTCATGTACAGATCAGCTCCAAACTGGAGATGGGGCACCTCCCTCTTCCCTTTCTAATTACACCACTGCCCTGTTCTGAAAACAGGTACCAACACTGCTAATCTGTAAAGAAAATAATTCTGTGGGTTAACCACAGAAACTGTACTGCGAGAGGAAAGTGCTAATTACCAACCCCTTGCCGGTCTGTGAAACACCAGCGCTGTAATTCAAGCTGGTTGAGAAATGACAATTGTTTTTCATGAAAAATTATAGAAAACATTTTTTTAAAAATTTCCCACAACTTTTTTTTTTTTTTAAACTGAAACTGAAAAATGCTTTTCAAAAACTGAACGTGTTTCACTTTTGGGACTCATCTTCAGTTCTAGGAAACCCTCAACACAAATTTTTACCACAAAATGACTGGTTTTCAAAAATCTGAAACGCTTTCAGTTTTTGGTTTAATGCTAGAACGTTTCAAAGGAAACAATTTTTTTTCCCCCACAAAAATGTTCATTTCATTCCAAAAGACGATTTTTAATACAGTGTCAATGAAAAATTTTCAGCCAGCTCTAGTTGTGATTGATTCCCGGCATTCTTCCCATGCATACCCAAAAAACCTGACAGCTTCCCAAATCTGAGGTGAAACACCATTGTGTGTGTATAATGATTCCCTGCATGTGCTACCAGTGAGGTTTGAACCTGTCCCTGTCCCTTGTAAAAGCATAAGCGTCTTCTAGAGCTAAAAAAGTAACTCCATGAACTGGTAGCTGTAGAAAGCTCTTAACCGCTTGTGTAGACCAGCCCCAAGAGGGAGACATTCAGCTAGTTGGAGTTACATATGCACAGCTGTACGTGTATTGCTGCTGATGCGTTTGCATTAAGTGCCAATTGTTTTTAGTCTGAGTTAGTTCAGATTGGGTTGGGAAGAAGGATCCATTAGGGAGAAGCTAAGCCACCAGGCCATCGAGGAACTTTTTTCATAGTGACTCCAGACCTGTCTGTTTACAGCCCAAGCAACCTCTGTCCCCCATGGTGCCACCCACTCATTGCACGTTATATACAATCCAATTGTGACACGGAGACAGGAGAAGTAACAGTAAGGTCTTAAGCACTGAACCTTTGAAGGGGTTTTTTAGAGAGTCGAATAGCAGAGAGCAGTCAGCAAAAGTGCTGGCTAATCAAGGTGAGCACTGCTGTGAGTAAGATTCAGTATGATTGTTGTTATAAAGTGATTCTAAGCGTGCCTCAAGAATCACTTTTGTTTATCTGCTTTCAGATGTCACCAGCCTCGATCAGAAGAAGGAGGCGGAAGAGGACGAAGAGAAGGGACTCGTGAGTAACGTCATCATCTGTGTCACCACATCCATCAGTCAATGACATGTCTGTTACCCCACAGTGGCCAACCTTCTGGTCTGACCCGTTTGTACGGCTCAGCTCCAGCACATGGGCCAGAAGGAAACATTGCCTGATTCTTTTCTCAAAGGCAGAATTGAAACTGTATTTTGTCCTGTTGCAGATAGGGAAGACAGGCTCAGAAACAAAGTGTCCCCAGCAATGTGATTTTCTTTCATATCATCCTTCTCTCCAGCTCCCATGAGTAGGCCAAGAAAAACCTAAAGAGGCAACAAAAAGATATGGCAAATCCTTTTGTTGAATTCAGGATGGAGGGCTTGGATATTAGAACAGCGGCTCCCGGCCAATGGGAGCTGCGGAGTCGGCACTTGGGGCGGGGGCAGTACGTGGAGCTAGGAGCTGAAGGAGGGACAGAAGCTGTGAGGACACGGGTAGGGAGCCTGAAAACCCCACCTGCCTTCCCTCTAGCACCAGTGGGGATATTGGGCTGCTCCCCCCGAGCACCTGCAGCACCCCCAACAACCCCCTCCCCGAGCACCCGCAGTGTCCCCTGTCCCCCCTCCCCACCGAGCACCAGTGGCACCCCGAGCCACCCCCCACTCCAGGATTTAATCGGGGGTATATAGTACAAGTCATGGACAGGTCATGGGCAGTGAATTTTTGTCCGTCCATGACTTTTACTAAAAATACCCGTGACTAAAATGTAGCCTTAATTATGGGGGACAGAGACCTGTGTTAATTGATTGTGGGTGGGGAAGCAGCACCAGTATTGATTGTTGGGGAGATAGCGGTGCTAGTCTGGTGCTATGAATTGTGTGCGACGCAGGCAGGCAGTTTGTGGGGCGTGGGGTGGAGGCAGGAATTGTATGGTGAGGCTTCACTAATTGTAGGGACGCCAGCATAGATTGAATGTGAGGACAGTCTGGGCAGAAAACACCCTACTCTTAAACCTGCCTCCCTCGGGCACCTCAGGAGAAGACGGAGTGGAGCTCTGCCATCAGGCCCGCAACGTGGCACACCTGTGTTCGGTTGTATGTCACACTATCTTGTGAGCCAGAGATCGTAATGTTACTTTCAGTATAAAACCTGTTCTTTCAGACTGTTTCCTTGGCGTGTGAATCATATGAACCGGTTTTACGGTCTGTAACAGGATAGCCACCCCAATTAACGTGTTACGCATTGCCAAGGCAGTCCATTGGATTCATATCACGCAAAAACATCCTTAAAAACGGGTTTGATGCTTTAAAAAAATCTCCAACCTTTACGATCCGTTCCTTAGGGCACGATGCTCGACAAAATGGGGGTAGCCCACATTCTGGCCGTTTTCAAACACTTCTGTGGCCTGTGTTGCCCGTTTCAAAGGCTGAGAGTTACGTCAGGGCATCTCTACGGCATTTCTCTCTCGCTCTGGGTACTGCACCTTTCAGGTCCTCCTCCCTCCTGCTGACCTCCCCAGATTCCTTTTCTGAACATGTGCTGCCCACAGGAGGACAGGCAGCCTGTTCACAGCTCAGAGCTTTCTCCTGTGCCTGACAAAGGTCTCTTTCAGGGCTGTAGACCCCGTCGGTGGGCCATCTCTTAAACTGAGCTACCCCCTCTCCAGCTGCATTATCCCAGACTTCACTCCTTACCTCGGAGACCGCTGACGGAGGAGCCACGCCAACCCTCCAGTGACCTGCAAACCCACAGGCTCGTTGGAAAATGTCTTTTAGAGAAGAAATCCTGGCGGCGCCGGGATATAATGTGTGCGGCGAGCAACCAAGCATGTAGAGTGACATGAGAGACTACTAGGTGCGAAGAAACTTGGGGCGAACCACAGATTTCAAACACTGCCACGGACGGTGGTGAGCTCTAGTGAAGAGGGGCTTGGTAGAAGCTGCTCATTCCGTTCTCGTTAGCCGGCCCCCGAATAAGAGACCAAAGGGAATAGTTGAATGGCAGAACCAATCAAAGAAAATACTGCTTTAAGCAGTGCAGGGAATCGCTGCGTTACTGCTGCTATTGGACTATCAAAAAGACTGGGTCTCTTTTATTAACACTAAGGCTACGATTAGTGACGTCCATTGACCTCCGTGGCATTTTCTGCCCCAGGGATGGAGCTCCCAGCCAGCCCTGCCCCTGCAGCTCCCAGCCCCTGCCCTGGTGGGGGCACCCCGCAACTGCCCATTCATGGCGGGCGGCCGGGGGAAACCCTGCAGCTGCCCAGATGTGGCAGGCAGCGAGGACCCCTGGCAGCTGCCCAGCCACGGTGGGGGGACCCTGGAGCTCCTATGCATTGCAGCGGTGGGGGACCCGGGAGCCCCTGCAGCATTAATTTTAGTGCAAGTCAGGGACAGGTCATGGGGCTTCTGTGAATTTTTGTTTATTGCCCATGATCTGTTCATGACTTTTACTAACAATATCCATGACAAAAACGTATCCTTAATTAACACTAACAAAGTTTGTGGCTATGCGGGGTGAAGTCATCACTAGGATAACCAGAGTGTAAGTTTCAGGGCATAAAGAGTTTGCTGCAAAGATCAGGAAGGAATCCTGAGGGCCTGATTTATAGTCCCTTGAAGTCAATGGGAACCTTCCTACTGATTTCAGTGGACTTTGGCTTGATCCCTTAGCTGCAATGCCACTTAAAATGACTACATAGCCCCATTTGACTGGATAGTCCATATGATATCCCAGGGCCCAATGGCTTTCGAGACACCTTAAATGTCCCAGGTTTTTATGTCATCAATCAAAACTTTCATTCAAAACGTTTGTTCACGTACTGGTGCACAAAGTAGAGTTTGCTCTGCGTACGCCAGTGGAATGAGTGTTCGGTGTAAGGAACGGCCCTTGGAGTGACGAGGGAAGCTGAATGAGCTTGCTTGCTCAGAGTGCATGTTAATGACGCTCGCTCAGTGTTTCACAATAAATGCGTTCTGAATATTCGTTTGCTGGGATGAAGTCTCCGGTTTGAGGAGGGTGGCACTTGTTCCTATTGAGTCAGAAGCCAGCAAGAGTGACACCAGCTCGCCTTGTTAAAAGTACACACATTTGTCTTTTGATTCAGTATGCCACAGCCCTGAAAAAAAATCATTCCAAAAGTGTCTGCTTTTGAAAGTAGAGTGCTCTTCATCAATGTGGCCAAGTGGCTAGAGCACTGCGCTGGGACTCAGGAGACCCATCCCTGGTTTGGCCTAAGTAAGTCAGTTCACTACCCTGTGCCTCAGTTTATCCCTCTGTAAAATGGGAATAATTGCAGTTCTTTTGTAAAGCACTTTGAGATCTACTAAGGAAAAGCACCATAGAGGAACTAGGTAGTATTATTTATTCCTGGGTGTTTTCACCCTCCTCTTCTGAACATCTGCTCCTCTTTGTGCTATCACTGTGCTTCCAGGATTATGGCTTTTCTGTGGGGTTGGAATGAAATCCTCCATATCCCTTGGGGGGAACTCTGAGGATCTTCCCCATTTCCATCCACCCACTGTCCATTATTATGGCCCCTGGCCCCATGAGACAGCTACCAGCCTGACAAATGGCAACTGGACAGTGCTGACAGCCACCGGGCCACATTTGAACACTCCTTCTGCCTCAGCATCTGGGCCCCAGGTGTTCAGTGCCCCTGCTTACTGACGGTTCAGGAAGGAAGACGTCAGACTGGAATTTGAGTCCAGCAGTCCCTGAGCCAGCCTGTGGGCCTTGTGCGTTGAGAGAGAGAAGACAACCTGCTGGTGGCATTTTGGCAGACCAAAAAGCCTTGTTTATTTTAATTTTTTTAAAGGTAAGTACCTCGCTTCCTTGGGAATAATTCTGGGAACCTTCCACAAAGTCCACCCCTGCCCCTTTAGGAGGATTGGGGCGTGGGAGCAGGAGGCGAAGGGGATTGCTTCATTTTGCCGACCATGAATCCCTCTGCCCGGTTCTGTGAAGCGATTCTGGGTGATCTCCCAACAACAACAACAACAACAAATCACTCTGTCAGATGGCTAATTAGCTAATTCGAACAGAAACCTGAGTGCCAGGGATGCACAGCTGTGTGTGTGCCCGCCACGCCTAATCCATCTGCAGAAAACGCCACATGCCAGGTGGTTTGACTTTAGGGTAAGTTGGGATGGGAGGAGGCTCCGTTAAGAAAAGAGAGCCCATCCTTACTTAGCGAGTCTGGCATTTTCTTCTCTCTCCTCTCCTCTTCTCATCATTCACACAGCTTCACTTATTTTCTCCTCCTTTATGTCATGGTGATGGTGCTCGATGATGATGAGACACTGGTTTGGTCCAGTTGTTTGTTTTTCCCTGCTGTGATCAGGGCATCATTTTGAAGGGCGACGATGATGCGAGATGGGTATTTTGGTGGCACATGTGGCCGGGTGTGTATCATCGTCACAGTTTGTCTCTGCTTTTGTCGGCGTTGGGCAAGTCACTTAATTTCACCTCCGTTTCTCCCTTCTGTAAAATAGGGACAATAATACACATGCCCCTGAGGCATGGGAAGGATTAGGTTGGTGCATGTTGATAAGATGGAAAAAAACGCTTTATAAAAGTGTTCAGTGCTATTATTTCATGTCTTGTTCCTTTCATTGCCACAAAGGACCCATTGCTGCATTGTATTGGGCTGGTTCTAATCTTTGTCGTGTGATTTTTGGCATCTGAATTCACAATAGCACTTTGATATTATTCTCTACCATTTGTTGAGTTAGGGGCTAGGTCGTTCCTCCCTGGTTGCTGTAAGGCACAAATGGGATAGAAATAAGGAGCCAATCAAAAAACCTGCTGGTGGAAGAAGGGGTGGGAGGGGGAATAAGGTAGTAACATATACAGCTATATTTTACTGAATGAATGGGACATTCAGATGTGAATACTTCCCTCTTATGACAAAGCACTGGGAATGTTCAAATGTAACCTTTCTTCATTACAGCCTAAGACGGTAATCTTATGTGTCTCCTCAGATGGCGCACCAGGGTTCATTAATGCAAGTGGTGCCTGGGAAATCTCGTGATCACCCTCAACCTTTGGACAAAACTTTTGGTGTTATATCACAGGACCCGGTAATCTCTTGCATCCTGTGACTATAAGACAGAGAAAGAACCGCCCCATAATATTTTACATATTCCTAACCTCATTAACTAACACACACACACACACACACACACACACACACACACACACACACCCACACACCCACCAGCTGTGAGTTTAACAGAGTGGGAACTGCTGACTGACAAAAGTGTGCAGTGCAGTACGAAATTCTTTCTGGCACTCTAATTATCCTTTCCTTCTCGACTCCAGTATCACATGTAGCCATGTGTAGAATCATAAAATAATTATGCAGTGTACAAGCTTTCTGGGAGCATGTACCACTGTTTTCCTAATTCTTTATCGCTCCCATTGATCGTGGCGTGTGTGCATTGATCCAAGTCGGCCATCTGGTTGGGCAAGATAAGCGTGCGAGTGTCTTTGCATTGCACTGTCACTCAGGGAGGGGGTACATTTTGGCTGTAGGGAATTACAGGGGCAGGATTAGCCCTCTTCCTATGAGTAAACTGAATTTTAAATGCAATGCTGCAGCTGCATGGACCATGTTGCTAACTTCTGTTTTTGCCCATGGACTGGGTAGATTTTTTCCCCCCTCTTCCTCTTCAGACTGTATTCAAAGATAGAGCAGGGGGGCCCGGAATGTCCTTTTTAGCACATGCTAGACTTGTGAGTGGCTGGTGTATTACGGGATTTCTAAAGGGCAAAACCAGTTTTGAATACACACAAGATCCTGCTGCATTTTGAAATAAAAATCATTGGTCCAAAAAGATGAAGTTATCAGCCTATGACAGGAAATAAATATGGGCTATTAATTGAAACTTTTAATTTTGTTTAATCAAAAAATCACACATTTTTCATTGTTGGGGTGTGCGTAATGCCTTATCAAAGCAATATATATATATATATATATATATATATATTTGCTTGCCAGATTTTAATTTGCAGTGTTGTGTAGCTGTGTTGGTCCCAGGATATTAGAGAGACCAATATCTTTTATTGGACTAACTTCTGTTGGTGAAAGAGACCAGCTTTGGAGCTGCACAAAGCTCTTCTTCAGCTTTTAATTTCGCCGTTTCCAGCGTTAGCTAGCGATCATTTGAACTTAAGCATAATATTTTCTCTTTTTTTTGTGGGGGCAAGAGGCCCACTGGTCATCCTCTTGTAAAATTTGATCACATCCATTGTTGGCTCATATTCTGCAAATGTATGGAGGGGGGCTCTAAAGCCTTTCCTCCAAAATTGAACAATTCTGTCAAAAAAGATTAGTTCTATTTTGTCTGCCGCTTGCTGACTATTCATGAATGTAAAGAGAGAGGGCTGGGGTAAGTTGCTAAGGTGGCTGCATTTCAGCTATTGACTTGAGGATACCAAACTAGAGCCCACAAAAGAGCAGCCAGAAGGAGAGGAGAGAAATGGTCTGCCATGTGTTTCAGCTATACCTTCTTGAGCTGCCCATTTATTTCTTTTGTTGCCACAACTTTTATTGTCATACAGTTGAAAAAAATGTTAGACACAGGCTTCAGGCAGCACCAAGCAGAAAAAAGGATTAGCATATCACTGGGATCATCTTACACTGAACCAAATTCTTTTCAGGATATATAATTAGTGAATACAGTTCTTTTTTTTTTCTTCTGGAGCCTATGGACAGAGAAAATTAGCTTAGATCTCGGGGTAGGATATTAAAAGAAAGAACAGAGAAAGCTGACCAGTTTGGAGGTGTTATTTTTAGCTATTCGCATTGGACTTGTGCATTCTATTTATGCATCCGATTCAGTGCATCACAAGCTGATTGTACATTCGTGAAATGGCAGGATTTGTCTGCTAGCGAAAAACATTTTAATATTGTTTATAACATTTATATACACAATCAGCCTTCAACTTTGGCTCCGGAAAAAACCCACATCCTGACCGAATAGAAGCTAGAAAGAGGTGAAATGGTTTTTAGAGCTGGACTCGTGACCTGAGCAGCTACAGATATAAAATGTTCCTTTGTCCATCACCTCTGATAAGTGTAATATGTGGCCCTCGGCAGTGTAGTGCATTTTTTTTTCTCTTCATTTGCTAGGGATAATGTGCAGTGCACATGTGCAACTTCCCTCTGCCAGTCATGGGTTGAATGGCCACTCTCAATTTTATTAAAATTAAAAATGTATCGTGTTGTCCATTGTCGTGTAGTCTGTCTCCATCTACATAATTTAACTATCAAAACTTGGATACTATTACACTGCTACTGGTGACTGCATAATTATTTAAAAACCAGGAAGCTAACATTTTGATTTTGAAATGAAGGGATGTTTTGAAAGGATTTAGCCAGGTTTTTGATCATTACAAAATTGAGACTAAAAGGAGCATATCTATATACTGTGTATTTTTGTACATTATATGCATCTGTATATAAGGGAGGGAGAGCACAGATGTATAGGTTGTAGATAGATTAGATTGATATTTTCATATCAATACTTTAATATTTTCCGGTGCTATTCCAACTACTGAATATTTGTCTAAAATCCATTATTAAACTAAATACGTGCCACAATATGCTTGCAATATCTGCAGATCAATTATTTTTGAGTAGAAAGTGCAGTTTTGTATGAAAATTAGAATAAAGAGGAGCTATTTGACCTGCATGTTGGTTTGAAATGCACAGACATCAAGATGTCCATAAATCCAAGTCCAAAAGTCCATAATGTCATTGAACTGATGTATCTGAGCCCACAGTAAGAGGATATTTAAACTTAGCATTTTCTGCTCAGATCCGAGCAAATCTGAAAACAAAAATATACAGGGAAAAAATGCTGCTGCTTTTGCTGCTTGCAGATTATGATTTCATTGTATTTATTGTCTATTCACATTTTACAGTGTCCACTTTTCAAATTGTTCGGGCCGATTATTCAGTCGAACTATCAGCTGAATGTAAATGTTCAGAACCCGTGTTGCTTAGCTGAAATGGATCAGATAAATCACATGATATTGTTCCCATTCTCTGATTGGAAGAGGGCACAAAATGTTCTAGCGTGGATCCTTAAATGCCCACATTTAAAATCTGATTTTACTGAAAATATTTTCGTCAGTGAAACTCAGTCACTTGAATGTTTACGGTAGAAGAACACAAGAGAAGGAAAGTCAATTAAAAATGTGAAGACATTTCACAGAAAAATGTTGCTTTAGTAACCCAGCTCAATTCTTGCTGTCTGATCAAGGTGGCTTGATTATGCTGGCATAAAAAGAGGCCACTAGCCACCTTTCTTTTGGTTGGATGTAACAGGATGCAATAGTAGTCAGCTGAAAGAGAAGAGTTGTGGGCTCAGATCCCAACCCTGAAACTGGATTTGCATAGGTTTCGAATCTCCATTAACCTCATAGGGTCACTGCACCAACAGAGGGGTCTAGTTGCAGGATCGGGCTTAAGAGGGAAGGAATAATGGGTAAATCAAACAAATGATCTCTCTTTTAGGTATTTATTACTCAATTGGTGCCTTATGCTTAAAAACAAAATGCTTGAGATCTAAGGGGGAGGGATGTTGAAATTATTCTTGGATTGTCCGCATTTGATAACATTATCCAAATAATTTTATAAGTCCCTATTTTGCACCTTTTCTATATGCAGATCTCCCCTTTGACTGCAAGGAGAGTTTTGCTCAGGGAATGTCTGCAGAATGGGTCCTTAATTTCAAGCAGGTGTGGTGGGCTACATAGCATTATTTTCTTTTTTTCTAATGTTCTTACATTTGGTACAGCTTGTGAAATTAGTAATGTGTACTATTTAGAACAGCTAGAAAATGTGCTGATTATTTAGAGTGCAAAATAAAGGGCTTAATTTTATGCTCCTAACTCAGGAAAAATTCCCATTGAAATCAATTTTTAGTGGGAACTGAAAGATAACTCGGTAAGGGCTGGGAAATCTGCATCTGTTGTCTTGAGGACAGATACTGGATTTTTGGCAAGCCTTGGTAGTTCACTGTCACAAAATAAGAAGTAATGATTTAACTGCATCGTGTCTTGCTGCTGTTTTGCACATGTGCCAATAAAAATAAAGTAAAAACATCTGGATGATTGTAGTCTCTCTTCTATTAACTGGGCACTCAGATTTTTTAAAAATACATAATTACTTGTGAATTACATAATTTAGTAATATACAGTATTGGATCCTTTGTGCGCGATAATACAAGCAAGGTTATATTGGTCACTTTGGAGTTTAGCTGTAACTTGTAACTGTGAGTGTACAAGCATGTGTCTCAGTGCTGGATCAGCTTGTGTTTATGCCCCTCAGAAGCTCTGACGATATATTTTCTGTAAATAAATGCTGTTTAATAAGTATTCTGGGTGCATTTTGTCATTAATCTGATCTATAGCGCCATGCAGACTAAACCTGTCTTATCAATCTGTTAAAATGTTTGACCTTGTTTAAATAAAAACCTCAAGGTTAATTACAACAAGCATCCTATATACGCCCTCTCTATTTTAATCCTCATAATGATTTGTGTAAGGGAAAGGATAACAAATTATCATCTTTTCAAAATTACTTCAGTGTGAAAGTGTAAGAGTTTGGTTTTTCTCTTTTTCTTAATTTCCTCTACTTGTTATATGTGACGTATCGAACAATGACCTCTCTTTTGGTAGATATAGTTCAGAATTCTATATTTTTGATTTAACTACAGTAAGTATTTGAGAATTGGAAAGTAGGCTGTTGGGAATGAAGAGTTTTATCTTTGCACCTCGATAGGATGTCTCCATAATGAAATAAACAAAGGGTTTTTTTTATTATATTCAAAACAAATTTCACAAAAATAAAAACCTATTTGTTTCTTTTAAAAGAACTGGAAAATATTAAGGAAAGTTAATTGAAGCACATTTAAATTACAATAAACACACAGAGGCACAATTATCTTCTTTTGACTAGTGTGTGGCTTAGGGATGTTTTTATCTTTTGTTTATTGCACTATTAAAAATAAGGAGATGCACCCAGAAAGGGTAGATAGTCACCATACGGAATTACATATTTTGCCTATTTGTATTTAAATAACTATCCATGCAAAAATATGCACACATCATGCAATAATTCCCAACTGAAATTACTGTTTAGAAAATAAAAATTCTGAGACCCAATATTCTTTTCATATTAAATTGCCCATTTTCCGTACATCATATACCTTTGCACAATACAAAAAATGTCACATTACAACCCAGGACAATTTGTTCACAATGCTAATGAAGATGGATAGAGGACATTGCTTAAACATTATTATCCTATATTAAATTGTGGGAAAACAAGACAAACAGGCTCAGGAATCTGGAGCATATTTTTTTTGTTTTCATTTTCAGAATGAATAACGATAATTTTAATAACCTGCTGGTTTGACAGATTTAATGATGATGATTAACTTGTACTGCTCAATTCATGCCACTTGCACATTTGGAGTGAATATTTGTGCTTGCAAAGTTTGAGTGGCTGGTGCTAAGCGAAAGAGAGATGCTCCTATATCCCACAGAGAACTAGGCAAACCTGAAAATCTTGCATTTGTAATCTCATCCCTACCCTGGAAGAAGCACATTTTGGGCCCTCTTCTGTCCTCACAGCTGAGCCTTTCCCCTTTATTTAGGGATGGCTGAATGTTGCTTCTGCCCACATGTAAACTCCTGGCCCTTTCAGAAGCACAAACGGCAGATCAGCTTGCAGGCAGAATTAATACTTGATTTCTTTTATTTGAATTTCTGACTAATCTTGACTAAGCTCTGCACACCAAGATCATGTTCACTTATGACAAAATAGACCAGACAAAGCTTCCCTGAGACCAAAAGATGGAGTATTTTATCCACAAAACATCCAGCCTCCAATTCATGCCACTGTTGAAAGTGAGAGCTGTGAAACCTTTCAGATTTCTAAAATGGGAGTGAAAAATATCTTCCAAGTAAGCTACATTGATGGAGTTACCTTTTAGAGCTTGTTTCAGATGCTTGAGACGGGTAAAGCTTTTTGCCTATTTAGCTGACGTACGATTTGAAGTTTTATAATTCATTAAACACTTCTTAACCAAATCCTTAAATGAACAGGTTTTAAGTGGGTTCCTTTGAGGTTTGGAAATCAAGGGGTTAGGAAGGTGAAGGTGGAGAGAGAAAGAGAGCCACACACCACAATGAGCAATTCTCACCTTTAATGTGCAAAATGGCTAGCATTCGGTTTAAAGAAAAAGAAACCATTCCAAAGGAAGTTGTAAATTGCTGTAGGCCTGAAGATCTGTGGGCCTAGGAAACATGAATGTGTGAAGATCTGTGGTATATGCTTTTCTCTGTGGTTAAAGACAACATCCGCACAAACACCACCAGCAATTTATCCCCGCCAGCAAGGCCCAAGTTTTCCTACCAGCAAACAAAAAAAATACCCCACCCTCCGTACTAACACCAGCCCTCCTTGTGCTCTGGCTTCTTCCCCCAAGAGCACAGGAAGACAGATTGGCTTTCCAACATGCCTTAGTCATCAACAGATCTGGGCTATTTCAGCCCAAGGGTTGAGTTCCCTCAGTCAAAGGCACTTCATGGAGAAATTCCTTCCATTACCATTCCATTATAAATGGAAGGAGCTCTAGCTTGAGTGCCTTCAGAGCCTGATGCAAAACCCACCAAAGTCAATGTGAGTCTTTCTGTTTCTACTGATGGCATGATTGCATAGGGAGGGAAGTGCTTTCTCACATTGGTAGGTCATGGGCCATTTAAAGCTTGATAGTAGGTCCTGATTCTACAAGGGACCCTATTATAAATTAATGTCACTCTGGGATATATGAGATCAGTAATCGTGTACACATTTCTCAATTATATTTTAAAGGAAACTCTTTTAATAAATATTCAGATCTTCTGTAAATTGGTAAACGCCAATGGCCCAGAATGGTCTCGGATTTTCTAGCGCACTTGAAGTCTTTTTTTGTATATTTATTTAACCCTGCCCCTCAGTAAGTTTTCTTGTAAAATATGAAATAGTACAGGGTTGGGAAATTCCATTTGGCTGACTACTGTGTCTTTTTCAACCCAGTATTCCTGGTACACTCTACAGCACAGTAGCACAGAAGTTTTGGTACAGTCGTTTTCAGTGCACTAATACAATGGCTTTGGTACCATTCTTCTCAGTATTCTAGTTGGTACAATTTAAGGTGTTTGGTTCAGCACCACTGATATTGTTGCGGAATCGTTTTGTTGCACTATAGTTTTCTATTCAGTAGCACAGTGATCTTGATTCAGTAGATATTTTTCTGTGCTGGCTGTTTGCTGCTGTTTGGAGAATTAAACAGAACTGTTTCTGGTACTTGGTCACATAATCTAATTCCAGCTGTAACTAATGTAATTAAAAGCCAGATTCTCTATTCACATACACTGGTGTAAATCTTCAATGAGGAAAAATAGTAATAATCGTAAGGAGCTGTTGTACACAGCTGCACTCAGGAAGCGATTTGTTGTGCATAGCTAGTTATATTGGGCCTACAAAACCCAGCAATGATGCTATATATTCTGGAGTGCCATCTACTGGCACCTTAATAATAATCTGGGGATATATATACAGATTCAGCGCACTCTTGTAACAATAATACTGAGATCCTTGAATGGACGGCACCATAGAAGTGCAAAATGTTTTGCCAACTTTAATTAGGAAAATATTCTGATCCTGCACCAGTATAATTCCATTAAACTTCTTCAAATTGCTCCTGATTAACATCCTTGTATGTCTCTCAATCCCCCTTTCCCTCTGTACATATATCAATATTGTTTTGCAGATGAGGAAACTGAGGCCGTACGGATAAGGTCACCCAGGGAAAGCCTGAGATACAGCCCCGATCTTCTGGGTCCCAGTCCTGTTCTTTACTCACCAGAGTATTTTGCATTTGATTTGTGTGTGTGTCAGGATAAAAGTACCCATGACAAATATACAGACTCCCCCGCTCCACCCCCCCAAAAGCTAAAGTATTTTTAAAGGGCTGTTGTGCTGGCTGGGTGTGTGTGTGTGTGTGTGTGTGTGTGGAACATCCACAAACAGCCACTAGAGGGCCTGGCTCCTTCCAGAAGGGAAGGGCCGGGGAATTAACCCTGAAAGCAAGGACAGGGACCTGGCTCCTTCCTTTCTGGGGAAAGTAAAAGTGTTTTGGAGTCAGCAGCAGGAGAGGAGCTGCCTCTGTCCTCTCTTCCAGTAACAAATACATGTTATGTTGTTCCTGCTGCATCATCATTCCAGCGACCCTGCTTGCTTGTGCTGACCCGGGAGTCCGCGTGGTCCCATGTGTGTATTTGTGTGTGACTTAGCTCTTCAGTTAGCAACTGATACGAGACTGAGTAATACAACCCAAAAGATTGACCCTTCCAAAACTGCAACGCATTTAATTTCAGTGTGGCTGATTTCATGAGGGGGAGAGTGATAGTCCATCAGGAGCTATTGTGTAGCCCTCTCGGCTGTGCAGCGCTGCACTAGAACGAACAGGTTTGAAATAGCTACTCAGGCAACCAGTTTCTCTTGACATTTGGATTCCTATTGATTTGAACTAGAGCAGAAGTGCAGAAGCCCAGTCCCACTTCGGTCAACAAACTTGGGTTTTTTTCCAGTGGGACCGGCCATTTCTACTGACCCAGCACAAGTTTCATTTAAAAATTAAAGTTATCGAAGGAAAAGCTGAAGAACTCAAAATTAAACCCGGTCGGGGGAAAAAGAAAAAAGTTTGACTGAAACCATTTGGGTTGTTGGTATTTCAAGGTAAAACTGAAAGTTTCCACGGGAAGCAGCCAGTTTCCGTGAGAATTTTCAATTTGTTGCAATCCCAATTTTCCATCAAGGAAACCGTTTAGATGGACATTTTTTGACCAGCTCTACTCCAAAGTTTGGGGCCATCAAACTTTCACTAATGGATCGTTTATCCACCAAGCAGATCTAGGTCATGGTCCAAAATCTTTCCATGTATCTGTTGGTGACCCCGACTGAAGTTCTGTGTGCGGTAGGAGTGCAGAATGCACAAGAAAAGATCTGTGTCATGGATAAAAGATCTGCCATGTAGACAGGTCAAGATTTGTGCCCAATTTTGCACTCCTGGCAGAGGCAACAAGCTTTCCCCTGCATTGATGCCGCTGGGGATGTTGCCTTCGCCCATATTGAAGGATTCGGCTCCATTTGGAAGCAAAAACTTGAATGAGTCAAAGTACAGAACATCCCGGTATAAAATAGGACATTTGATCACTTCCTCTGCTTGTTGCTTTTCTCTTTTCTTTGTCTCTGTTTCTGTGATGTTTTCTGAAGGAGAAAG
The DNA here is from genome assembly GCA_033296515.1 of Macrochelys suwanniensis. NCBI lineage: Eukaryota > Metazoa > Chordata > Testudines > Chelydridae > Macrochelys > Macrochelys suwanniensis. Next base: position 11,007,468 of record CM065781.1, on the reverse strand, counting down.
AAGTGAAAGAGTGGTTAGAGGCGATACACAGGCTTCTGTTACCCTTTCCCATACACAGGGACGCTTCATGAAAAAACCTTCTTGCACTTTAAGGGCCGGATCCGCAGCGTGTATAAATTGGTACAGTTCCATTGACTTCAATAGACCTTGGATCAGGCCTAAAAGAGCTTGTTTTAAGGATCATTCCCTGCTTGCCTCAGCTTTCCCCTTCACAGCCTCTCGGATTCACACCAGCCCACCCTTCTGTAGCTGGAAAACACAACTCTACCATGTGTTCACACTGAGATGATGGGCTGGTCTGCACTGCCACAGCAAGTTGACCCAAGTTACTCTACTTCAGTTACGTGAGTAACGTCACTGAAATCGACGTCGCTTAGGCCGACTTATCGCGGTGTCTACACTGTGCTGAGTCTATGGGAGACGCTCTCCCACCAACTTCCCTTACTCTTCTCAGGAGGTGGAGTACCAGAGTTCACTGGAGAGCACTCTGTGATCAATTTAGCAGGTCTTCAACAGACCTGCTAAATCAACACCGCTGCACCTATCTCAGCAGTGCTGATCTACCAGTAAGTGTAGACATGGCCTTAGATGCAATGTTTTATCCCTGATTCCTCTTGATGAAAGAGAAGGGAGGGGTGGGGTGTGATAGTTGGTTACCCATTTATTGCAAGCTACATGTCCAACTTCAAATTAAGAAACGAGTTTACCAGGCAAATGCAGTGAGCAACGTGAAATTTGAGCGGCTTATTCTCCAAAGGTCACAAATCCTGGTAAACAGATGGCGGCAGTCTCCTTTTGATTGGGGTCAACCTCACTCATGGAATCATAGAGTCATAGAGTTTAAGGCCAGAATGGCCCACCAGATCATCCAGTCTGACCTCCTGTATGTCACAGGCCACCAACGCCACCCACACTAAACCCAACAACCCAAATTATACCACCACAACTCTTTACTATTCATTCTCCACAGCCGTGCTCGTCACTATTTTTGAAGTGGGGGTCACTTTGGCAAAAAACCTGCAATGTGAGAGCCACATCAACCCGACACAGACAGTTGAACACTCCAAGTTCTTTGTTGGTTGATATGGTAATATTACCATTATTAGTGATATTGCTTGGCGTGCAGGAGAGGGTATGGGGAGCTGGCTCTGGGAAGGGGCTCAGGGCTGGGGCAGGGGCTTGAGGTGCAGGAGGGGGTGAGGGGTGCAAGCTCTGGGAGGGAGTTTGGGTGCAGGAGGGGACTCCAGGCTGGGGCAGTGTGTTCGGGTGTAGAAGAGGGTATGGAGGTGCTGGCTCCAGGAGGAAGTACGGGGTGCTGGAGGGGGTATAGGGTGTGGGCTCTGGGAGGGGGCTCAGGGCTGGGACAGGGGCTTGGGGTGCAGGAGGGGGCATTGGGGGCTGACTCCGGGAGGCTGAAGGTTGGGAGCTATTCAGAACCTGCCCATTGAAGGGGGCGGAACTTACTTTGGGCGGCCCCGGCCCCACGCCACTCCTGGAAGGGGCCAACGTGCCCCTGCAGCCCCCGGGGGGGCGCACATGACTCTGTACGCTGCCCCTCTCTGCAGGCACCGCCCCCGCAACTCCCATTGGCCACAGTTCCCTGTTCCCGGCCAATGGGAGCTGCGTGGGCAGTGCTTGCAGGCAGGAGCAGCGTGCAGAGCCACTTCCCGCCCCCCTGCCCCGCGGGGAGCTGCAGGGGCATGTTGGCTCCTTCCAGGAGCGGCGTGGGGCCAGGGCTGCCCGAAGTAAGTGCCGCTCCCTTCAATGGGCAGGTTCTGAATAGCTCTTCCACCAGACCTCTGCTCCCCCCCTTACTCACCAGGTCCGTGGGGCGTGCTGGCCGCTTCTGGGAGCAGCGTGGGGCCAGGGCAGGCAGGGAGCCTGCCTTAGCTGCAGCCCCGCCGGAGAGAGGGAGCGATCAACAGGAAGTCACACTTAGGGTCCATCGGAGCCGCCACTGGCTCGCGGGCCTTGCAGTGAAGAACGCTGCTCCACAGGATGACAGAAATTCTGGATGTAAAGTCCCACAAGCAACGGGGGCAGACTATGCTAACCGGACATGCTTGCTTTATTAGCATCTGATAAAAGCAAGGCACTGAAAACCACCCATTGCATGGTTTTCACTTGATAATTGCCATTTATTTCTATATTAAAAAGTAGTTTCTTGGCTCTGCTACATTTGTCTGTTGCATTATTTGTTTGGGGGTGGGGTGCTGATGCAGGAATCACTGGGTGAGATGTTATGGCCTGTGTAATATAGGTCAGGCTCGATGATCATAATGGTCCCATCCGACCTTAAATTTAGAATCTGCGGGGACTGTCTTTTCGTTGTTTGTTAGTACAGTGCCAAGCACAGTGGAACCTGGCCTCTAGGTGCTACGGCAGTGTAAATAATATTACTCATTTGCCGAATCCACACCTGCATAACAATTCAGACTGCTGTAGAGCTGGAAAGACAAACAGAACAGCAGTAATGCAACCCTTTGGGGGTGGAGGGGGAGAGAGACCTGTGCTTTGAATTGCAGTAACCAAAGGAAGAAAATCATTGGTGTATACACATTTCACCGCATCTAATGACAAAATGGGCTGTGGCTTAGCCATTGTTTAAAGGCCATTCCTCAAATTCCATGTTTACTGTCAGCAGTGTGAGTTGTGGACTCTGTGACTTTAGCTGTTAATGGGCCTAAACACTTATGCCAACAGATTAAGCTTTGCTGAAACATTAAGAAAATTGGTCCAAACAGAGATAGGGAGGATCCTTGTTTAGCTGCTGTTTCATTTGCATGGGGATCATTGTCTCAAGACAATGGCTTTGAGATGTATCCAAAACTGAGGCAATTGGGCGAAACTCATTCTGTTTCTGTTAAATGATTAGAAATTGGTGGTTGTTTTTTTAAAGAGACAGAAAATGCTCATTTGAACAGGCAGGGCAGCATCCGACTTGACATTAAACCCAACAAATACTCCGGTGCAGGTATTAGACCAATCCTTAATGAGTCACCCTGATGCTGAAAGAAAATACGAATATTAAAAATCATGACCATTCTTACAACTAATGGGTTTCAGGTTAGGAAATAGTACACAGCTTGGAATGATCTAGGAATGTAGAAAGCAAGTTGCTTTAAAAAGAAACAACTTTTAGCTATAATTTTAGGTCTTAGCATTTCGGAAACTTCAAACTTTACACAGGAATCCCTGCCTGTTTGTTGTTTCAGTATAAAATTATGCAATAACAGCTGTTTCAGTAGACCGAATATTGCATCGGTTCTGTATTCAGTAGAGTATTAGCCTGATGCTCAGACCACACATTCGCTTTCAATTTCCTTGTCAGTTATTGAAGATAATGGCCCGGATCCCACAATAATTATTTGAATTACAGTAGCACCTAGTGTCCCCAGCCAAGATTGTGGTAGGCACTGTACAAACACATAGTGACTCACAGTCCCTGCTCCAAATATCCAAAGGGTTTGAGGGGAACTGAGTCACAGGAAGGTGAAGCGACTTGACCAAGGCCATGCAACAGTCAGTGGCAGAGCCAGAAATAGATGGCTGGTTTATTAAGTCCAGGTCCATGCTGCAAACATATCTGCATCAGGGGACCCCACGTGAAATCAGTACTGCTCTGTAGCATAGGCCACAAGGGGTCACCTGGGTGGGGCTGATTGCAGAATCAAGGCCGATGTTTATAGTTGTATTGCACTTGTGGCAAGTAGATAATGTGCTTATTAAATATAATAAAAAGGAATGGCACTATCTCTTGTTCCTGGTCCTCATTACTGATTTACATGACCAGATTTACTTACAGCGCTGTTCACCAGCACAGTATTACTAAGTTGCCTCCTTTATTTATTTTGTTGTTTGTGTTGTAGTACGTCTAATAATTCTGGGCACCTCTGATGCTGCTGGCAGCTACCTGTGGCTGTGCTAAATGCTAAGATGTTTACATCGCTACAATTACATTGTCTTTGAACTGTTCTCAACTTGACTTTGATTAACTGCACTAATAACGAGAGGTTCCTTTTTTTATTATTATTAATGTCACTTGCTGGAGTTGAAAAGACATGCTCTTAATACTTGCTTTTCATCTGAATCAAGAAAGCAACACTAAGCAAAAAAGTATTTAACTGTAGCATATAGGATTGTAAAGATGGTAATCAGGGACACTGGTAATTGAAGCTTTTGGGGGAGAACCTTTCTTCTGAATCCTTCAGTCTGTTTAATAGGATAAAATTAGCTTGAGTGGCTTGGTGTTTGAAGAGGTTATGATATAATTGGAACTGCCTCCTGGGTTTGCTGCTGGACAAGGCAATCAGGTGGAGACATGGGAGGGCATGGGAACCTCTGAAGTACAAGGCGCAGCTTCCGCCATACTAATTAGGCTAAATTAGCTATGCCAGTTTTATGCTTGCTTTTGAATTTCCCTGATAATGCTTTTATCGGGCATGTAAGAAAAGAAATATGAAATGCGCGCAAAGTTCACCATATAATGGCAAGAATGGTGGGGACCGTACATTTTAAGCACCAGGGCTTATTGCGACAAGCTTCAGACATGATTGAATAGCATTAGGAAATAACAAATGGGTATCAAGCGCAACCCCTAGGGATTTAAAAGTACTGTAGCTTGTTCTCTCTAACAAGAAAGTTTACAAAGCTTCTGGAAGAAATTGATTATCTTGAGGATTATATACGTAGTACTTTGAGGCCAAACCCCCAGCGCTGTGATTGACTGTTTAACCCAAGGTAAACTAGGCAGGTCCTCCTCCAGACAGGGCAAAGTTTGTCCTCCTTAGATTGCACAGTGTCATTCTAAAGGCCCAGGAGAGGCTATTTTTTGTAAGCTGCTGCCATTTTTTAATTTTCACTTCCGACCCCAATTAATCAACTTTAACCGTGCAAAGAGATTTGCAGCGCCTTCAACGTCGCTTGCACAAATCTATTTTAATTGAAAATGTGTCTGGGCACATGACAATAAAAGATATTTCAACCCGGAAGCATCGGGCTTTTTGGTTGCCAGAAAATGAGAGAAAACATCATGGAAAATATTTAGGAAATGGTTTTGGTACAAGCCCTTGCTCAGTCTGTAGCCAGGGTGGCAGTGCCCCTTGTAGAGATTTCTTGCAATCTGCTCTTGCTTCCTTCTTCCTTGCTGCTCTGTGAAGGATTTTGAGTCTGGGGGCATAATACTGACTTCACACCAGGAGTATCGCTGGTGAAACCAGTAGCTCCTCCATTGGAGTGACATCAGTTAAGCAGAATCAGCCCCTCTCTCTCCCCTCGTTTCTAATTTTTTATATATATTACAGCTCAGTCTGCTAACACTAAACCACAACAGACAATGCACATGTGGAAGTGAGAACCTTCGTATTTCCCAATAAGAGAAACGGTCTCTGCTACCTGGCTTCAGTAATCTACTGGTATGGACATTCATAGTCAATGTGCTTCCCATTCCCTCCCAGCAGCTGGATGATCTGGGAAGGTTTTCCATTGGCCTGCCGTATAATGCACAGAGCGATACTGGATATTGATTTAGTTGGGGATTGGTCCTGCTTTGAGCAGGGGATTGGACTAGATGACTTCCTGAGGTCCCTCCCAACCCTGATATTCTATGATTCTATGGTTCAAGATCTCCAAGGTTGGATTGTTTACGCTTCCTGCAAGATACTATTACACCCACCTTTTTTCACATCTCAATACGTGATTCATACTGAGTGTATTTACAAAAAGCAAAGCAAGTTTCGCAGATGATGCTGACACAATTCTAAGAGTAAGCGTGCAAGGGAAATTCCAAATATTTGCACAAGGGAACAAGGCCAGCTTTGAATTTGAGTCTTCCACACAAGAATCAAGTCTAATGCTGCAGATGTTCAACATAGGCCAATTCCTGTTGGCCTCATTCACATGAGAACTGCCACTGACGTGATTCCTGGCATCAGTAAGACCAGCAGAACTTGGTTTCCTAAGAGTTAATAGTGAGAAAGATGCAGTAGTGGTGATAGCGCACCTCTTCCACGAACACAGACCACTCTGAGAACATCTTGCTTGCAAAGACCACCCTGTAGTTTATTTACAGTGTTTTAATCCCTCTGCCAATACATATCCATGTCTCCACGCTTTTACCCTGCATCTGAACTTTCTAACCCCTTCTCCAAAAAGTGGAGGGTGGGAGGGTAGGTGTGTCTACTCAGTGAACTGCCTTTGTCAGGCTCTCTAGCCTTCTGCTTCTCTCCTTCTCTTTCCCTGCTTCTTCTTAAGCACTTTCTACCTGGGCTCTTTTTAAACCACTGGCCTGTTAATGAGCTAACGACAGAGTCCTGTGGCACCTTATAGACTAACAGACGTATTGGAGCATAAGCTTTCGTGTATTCACCCACGAAAGCTTATGCTCCAATACGTCTGTTAGTCTATAAGGTGCCACAGGACTCTTTGTCGCTTCTACAGATCCAGACTAACACGGCTACCCCTCTGATACTTAATGAGCTAAGTAACTCATGAATTTCCTAGCCCCCGTTTGGCCTAGTAATCAGGTCCGCCCCTACCAACTGGGCCTTCTCCAGAAGAACCTGCTAATAGTGGCCAGAGTGCTGACTCAGGGTCCATCTCTCAGCACTCTGTCACATACCTCCCCCCTTGCCTAACGGACAGGAGGTTCTTACCTCTCACTCTCCCTCCTTTACGGGAGGTTTTATTAGGGAAATGTCTCACCTCGCTCTCAGGTTGGTCATCTTGGATCTTCCCAGAGGCTCCGTCCATTCCTCGCCTCCACAAATCACATTTTGTGGATGTCCCCATAGTTCTGTCTCCATCCACAGATCCCCACCCCAAGGGCAGCTTGTTAAGTTGTTCTCCCTGCTTCTGTTGTCTTTATTTGGGGGTCATGGTTTGCTCTTGTCCTTTGGGCTCCCGGGTCCCCTGGGTCTCTGTTTCGTTCAACCATCCAAAGTGCTCCAGGGATGCCGCCTTCTGCCATTCTAGAGGTCAGGGCTCCATTAACTGCTTGACCTCATTAACATCTGTGCACTATAAACATTTAAACAGTGGCCCATGGGCTTTGTGTAAGTCTAGTGCCTACATACATGCAAGCGTTAGGCTTTACAGCTGCAAAACCCATTGCCCTCACCCTGCACCCCATGCACGTTGGTCAGATGTTTACCTACTTGTTTACTGCATATATAGAATTGTTTGAGGGCCTGATCTGACAAACACACCCATGAGTAACTTTCCTCACATGAGTCACCCCAGGGGCACCTGTTCGAGGGGGCCCCTTGGCTGATATTGATCACTTCTGTATGTTTACATTTGGATGCTTTTCTTTTATATGGATTATTGATTGTGTTAATTATAAAATCAATAAACTTAATTAAAATCCAAACCAAGTTAACCCATGAAATGGAGACTCTAGGCAGAATTATTTATGCTAACAAAATGCTCCCACATAGTTTTAAGCACCCTGTCTTATTATCCCCCTTGCAGAGTTTGGGTCTTTGGCCCGACTTTGCATTCAAAACAATTCCCCTCCCAGAAACTGAAGCCAGGAGCTCTTGTTTTTCAGCAGGTTTCTCCTCCTTTGGAGCTGTCCCTTGTCTGTGTCTCTGGAGAGTCCTGGCTAGCAATCATCAGGCCAGCTCCAGCAGCTGAAGAATGGCAACAGAAGAAAGGCCCTAAACCAGCTCCCTTTGAAACCAACTGTAATGGGGGCAAGACTGGGCCCCAAATGCTTATAGTCCACAATGGATCTAGTTTACTGTAAGAAAATGAAATGCTGACTCTGGTAAGAAGCAGCAGCAGGGAAGAAAAACTCTTATATGTTAAGAGCTGGATCTAACTCCAATTTCAGTCAAGAAGAAATGTTCTGTTGCCTTCAGTGGCACTTGCGTCGCCCGCTAAATCCCCACTATATTCCTTACACTGTATTGCTCCCTCTGAAGCAGAGGTGAACCCAAGCTGCAAAATTCAGATCTGGATGTTGAGGACCCCAACGTTTCGGGGTAGGCAGATCCAGAGTTTTAGCTTAAGGCCCACTAATGGTAGCTGCCATTTTGAGAATCTAGAGGAAGGTCTGGGTTTGGAATTCCACCTCCACTCCGCCGACATTTGGGACAAGAGATTTTAGCTCAGAGACTCTGACATGAATAGTTCAGTGCTGCCTTACTCTCTGCTCAGGCAAGGCTGCCAGGGAACTCGCAAGCGGCAGAATTTGAACCAATAGGCCAGATTTACCGAAGCGCTCGGTGCCTGTGTGGGAATGGGAAGGCGCTTCTGTTGTGAGTCAAAACTGCACCTCTTGATTTCTCTTGTGAAGTGGCCATAACTTTTGCCAATCAAAGCACTGCCTCTATTCAGAAAACAAGAAATATTACACGGGCTGTGATGACATTAATCCAGTACAGCTGTTATCTCCCATTAAATAACTTGTCGAAGAGAGAACTTTTCTTGCCTTTTAGTCGGTAGTTTGGTTTTTACAGTACACTCACTGGAAGGGAAAGCATGCATCTCAGGCATATTCTGTCCTCAAGTCATAGAGTTTATGGCTAAAAGGGACCAACAGAGCCTTTAGTCTGACCTCCCGCATATCAAAGGCCTCCAACACCACCCAGCGCCTGCTCATTAAACGTAAGGCCCAACTCGCCAGACTATGGAGCTGCAATAAAGAGCAAAGTAGCTTTGTAGCCTCTACTGCAGCCATAGACGTGTAGCAGCCCCACCTCTCTTCAACATGGCAGAATGGCTGGTGGGAGCTGTGTAGTAATAGATCGACCTGCCCTGCCATGAACATCTTTGGGGAAAGGCCCTACACAAGCTGGCTTCCACTACAGGCAAGGGGTGTGTACATCCCAGGCTGGCTCTCCCACCCAGACCCATGCAGAAGACTTGGACCTAATTCATTGCTGAAAGGGCTTTGCTGGCGTGAAGGCGGGGGCAAGTATTTCTTAATGTGTATTACTTATTGCTTGGAGTTTTAGGACAAAAAGATTGCAGCCTCTCTGTGAAAAACCCTCTGAAGCACGTGGAAAGACTGGCCTTGGCTTTTCTGGGTTTGGGATCAGCTTCTATGAGCATACAAGGAGAAGTAGCTGGAATGGTACCTAGGTAACTTGCTGTTTTCTGGAGACTTTTCAGCTCAGCTGTAGCAACAGGAAGGGCAATTTCAAAATGCACCAATGCTGAGGAGCTTCTCTATGGATTCATCAGACACATGTCTGTGGGGAGAGGAAAAATCTATTTTAAAACTTCCCATCTTTTCTAGGTGGGTGCTTATTTATTTTTTTTAATGGAGATATGCCAATCTCCTAGAACTGGAAGGACCTTGAAAGGTCATTGAGTCCAGTCCCCTGCCTTCACTAGCAGGACCAAGTACTGTCCCCTGACAGATTTTTTGCCCCAGATCCCTAAGTGGCCCCCTCAAGGATTGAACTCACAACCCTGGGTTTAGCAGGCCAATGCTGAAACCACTGAGCTATCCTTCCCCCCCCACACTGGTCTTTGGTCCCTGCTGTTAAACATGTAGAGAAGTCTCAGCAGCATTCATTTTTAAGAGGGAAGGCTGTCTAAAATTAGATGCCAGTTTAAAATAAGAGATTATATGATTCTGCACAGAAGAATGTTCAGTCTCAGAAGGAAACTGTTAGGGATTGTTCCGGATTATTCTCCAGCTGTTCAGAGCTGATGCATCCTTTTAAAATTATAACTTTGGTGTGTCTCACATAATATTTAATGACAACGGGTAATTTCTTTCCTATGAAAAAGGAAAGAAAAAACAAAATCACCAACAAAACAATATCCAGAAACAGATACATGACGGATTTCAGAGGCCAGGTAACCGTAGTCAGTTACTGTGGTACAATAATTGCTCACTTTCATTTTCCAGCAGGCCTCTGAAATCTAGAAGCATCACATTATCTTTTCCAGGTTGATACTCAAAAGAATGTGTCACAGTATGTCCAGTGGCAAAGGATATGGTGGATTCTTCAGCATTTGGAGTCTTTACATGAAGACTGGGTCTCTCTAAGGGCTGGTCCACACTAGGGGGCGGGATCGATCTAAGATACGCAACTTCAGCTATGTGAATAATGTAGCTGAAGTCGAATATCTTAGATCGATTTTTAAAAGTACTTACCGCGGTCCACATGGCAGCAGGCAGGCTCCCCCGTCGACTCCGCTTACTCCTCACACGGAGCTGGAGTTCCGGTGTCGACGGGGAGCGCTTCTGGGATCGATTTATCGCATCTAGACGAGATGCGATAAATCGATCCCAGAACATCGATCGCTACCCGCCGAATCGGGCGGGTAGTGTGAATGTAGCCTAAGTGGTATGTCTAGTTCCTTAAAGTTATTGGGTTTGATGCAAGAATTACTGGGTGAAATTCTATGGCCTGTGTTGTGCAGTTCTGACTAGATGATCATAATAGCCATTTCTGTCCTTGAAAGCAAAAATTCTACTACTGTCCTCATGTAAGCCTATAGAATGCAAAGTTTAAAGAGGGGGCTTTTCCACTTTCCAAATAGTATGTGATTCAAATATGCCTGTATGAGTTTAAATGTACCTATTTTTATATCCAGGTGATGGAGTGGAAGATGGCAGCCTTCACGGGGCCCACTCTGTTAAGTGAGAATTCACAACGAATGCCATCAACTTGGCGACCGAACATCGCTCAGTGATCTCCCAGTCATGAGAGCAGCAACCCAACAAATTCTAAAGTTCCTCCTCAGGGCCATACAAAGTGCCAAGTAGGCCCTGGAATAAGAATCCTGCAACTTAATGTTGAAAGACTCTCATGGGAAAAATGCAAGTACCTTGGAAACTTGATGAAGACTTACAACATCAATATCCTCCTGTTGCAAGAGACCCATTTTGGAAACAACCAACAGGCTAGGCGCTACCGTATCTATAGATACAACCTAACGACTAGCCGTTATCATCCTAAATATGGCTACATCAAGGACACTATCACAGATTTTAATGTTATTCCATCAACCGAAGAGGAGACCACATTTACCACAACTATCAAAGAAGGGGAGCTCCACATTACCAACATCTCAGCCACACACGACTTGTGGATACCCAGCTGAATACAGTGATGCGGTGCATCACGGGAACCCTTAAGTCGATTCCAACACCATGGCTACCTGTCCTGTCTAACATTGCTCCCCTGCCGATATGCCGCACTGCTGCAAAATTCTGCGAAGCTCAGCGAATCCAGGAAAACAGATGCCTTCCTATTCACCAAGACCTTGACAACACGCCCCTTCCCCCAACGTCTTAAGTCCCGCAAGCCTTTCTGGGAACATTCGTTTAGCCTCATGCAATCAGGCTATTATCAGAAGGAGGCTTGGAAAGTGGATTGGACTAAACAAGACTTAAAAAATAAGCACCTTGTGCCATATCCCATGCAGAAGGTTCCTGGGTTTGACCTTCCACGGTCATCTTGGTCAACTCTGAACCGAATTCGAACCAACCATGGTAGATGCAGATATCTAATGCACATATGGAAAATCAAGGACTCCCCGGTGTGTGAGTGTGGTTCCCCACGACAGACTATTGAACATATCACTCTACTGCCCAATTTATAAATATGAAGGAGGCATTATTGCAATAAATTTTGCTACTTCTGATGTTGCCATTTGGCTCGATCAACTTCAGGTAAAATTGAAGTTGCTGCTCTACACAAGCCATACAAAAGAGGAAGAAGAGCGAGGCGGTATTGCTGGCTATTAATATGACTGAACTTAAAAGCTAAGCACAACATAAATGAGCAAATGTGTCTCACACTATACATTTTAATGCCTAGATTTCATTTGGCGAAGTTCATTTTGCAGGCTGAGTATTAAAAACCCCTCCTAGCATGTTTTACATTCCCTTGCAATAGGAAATTATTTTGATAACACCTTACAAATGATCCATATTGATATTAACTTTTTTTGTTGTAAACTTAATTTGAATTTAGAAAGTCTCTAAATGATAATTGAATCACAAGTCTGGATTAGAATTCTAGCAGCAATACTTGACTTGGTCAAAATCACTGTTATGTAGAGATGCAATTTTTACACAGTACTTCACATTGATTAAGTAATGTGTGAAAATGGAAAAAAAAGTATTTGAATCTTAATCATAGTAATTTACATGAAATAAAAGTCTCTGTCAGGGGAATGCACATTATAATAACTCCTGGGTGTTTTGGTTGCATCAGTGAGCAAAGAAGTTGTATGCATTTTTTGTCCTGATATACGAGGATTTCTCTATTTTTAGCGTATCTTTGATCGTATGAGAATTAGGAATGTCGGATTTTAGTCAGCGAGAGATTGCAACTGATTAGCTGCCTCAACAAAGGCTGAAGTTGAAATAGGTGACTGATAAAGTATTTGAACAAAACTTGGAAACATTAAAGAAAAAATATTTTAAAAATGGGAATTGAATATGAACCTAATACTGACTCACCCAGCTTGGACTTGCATCAATAGATAGCGTTAAACGAGATCTATGGATATATTCACCAAACGAAGAGCCTGATCCGAAACCCACTGAAGTCAATGGAAAGACTGTGGATTGGGCCCTAAAAACTTTCCCCTTTAATTACACAACCATGTGTTTGTCAGGCGTCCTTACAGAGCCATTGCATTTGCCAACGCCAGCACAATTCAATCTTGCTAAACGCTGTGACAGTGTCAATGTTATCAGCTACTAAACCTGACATGAGAGTTCAGGCACGTCTCCTTGGGCCACAGTGCATCCTACTCTTATTTTTAAAGAGCTAGTGTTTCAAAAATCAATGTAATCAACTGTTAATTACAGAAAATCTATGACTTGTCCCTTTAGCAGGTTTTCCATTTTTCCCCCTTGTATTTTTTATTGTGGAGCCATGCTGCTGAATCCATAGTTAATGTTGTAAATCACACCCATTAGAAGCACCTTCTGAGCGCCCTCTTCTTCCCAAATAAACCTTTCCATCTGGAGTTCCTCCTAGGTGGTCTCAAGGAGATTTCTCCCCCTCAAGTTTGAGGTGGATTGGCCACAGGATTTTTCTGAAGCAGGAGCGTTTGAAAAATGAGCCATTTCTTTCATGTTTGGAAAACTCTTCTAACATATAGAAGGTCCTGGTTTTCTTATTCATTTGGCTTCAGCGAGTATGTATACACAACAAAAAAAAGCCCTGTGGCCGAATGTGGGTCAGCTGACTCAGGCTTGCAGGGCTAAAAATAGTAGTGTTAGGGTGACTGTATTTCCCAAAATAAAAACAGGAATCTGCGTGGAGCTGGCCTGAGCCTCCCACCCCGCACGCAGGTCTGGCGCTTGCTGCTTGAACTTTGGGAGGGCAAAATTTCTAAGGCCTGGTCTACACTGGGGTGGGGGTCAACCTAAGATACGCAACTTCAGCTACGCGAATAGCATAGCTGAAGTCGACGTATCTTAGGTCGACTTACCTGGCCGTCCTCACGGCAGCGAGTCGACCGCTGCCGCTCCCCAATCAACTCCGCTTCCGCCTCTAGTGGAGGTGGAGTTCCGGAGCTGACAGGGAGTGATTTATCGTGTCTACACTAGACACGATAAATCGATCCCCGATAGATCGATCACTACCTGCCGATCCGGCGGGTAGTGTAGACGTACCCTAAGCCTATGCAAGGGATCCCTAGCTACTTAGCCTGGGTTAGCCCTATAGGACGTATAAAGCTGGCATGTTACAACAGCTTCTATTACCTTTTGGAACCTTAGACTGTAACTCATTTGTGTGTCTATATGTTCACCTTCTCTAACCTTGTCACTAACTCTCATTCCTTTTCCTTAGTTGATACCTCTTTAGTTAATTTATTATAGGATTGACTACAGACATTGTCTTTGGTGGGAGATCTGGGCTGCAATTGACCCAAGGTAAGTGATTGGCCCTTTGGGACTGGGACTAACCTGAATAATGTTGTGATTTTTGGTGTAAGGGACCGTCTGAAGCAAAGGTTGGCTTACCCTGGGTGACAGTACAGACCGGAGGGCCCAAGGGGACTGTGTGACCTGTGTTCCCTCTAACATGGGTGCCTGCGCGGCCACACACGAGCCCATCAGAGGCCACGCATCTGATTAGGAGAACTGCACAGGTGTGCAGCCACAGGTGGGCCTGGAGAGAAGAGATATCATGTGTGGGGTTAGGTGGGGAATAGGGAGTGGGTGGGGGCAGTGGGGTGAGGTGGGGAGTGGGGAGTTTGGGGCATGCAGGGTTGCAGTGGGGAGAGGCGCCTCTCTTCTGGCTCTGGGGCAGGCACCCCCCAGGGCTGTGGTGGGGACAGATGCTTCTCCCCCAGTTCCGGGGCTGCGGCAGCAAGAGATGCCCCTCCCCAGGGAAACTGAATGGGTGAGCGCAACAGAGGCTGACTGCATTGAAAGAGAATTGCCAGCAGGACAGGATGGGCTTTCCAGCTACAGAGCATGTTTTTCCCCATTGGAAAAATATGCTCTGTGGCTCCACCCCTCCCATAGTGAATCAAGGGAAAGAAGAGATTCCCACCCCACTGACTTCCTCATACCATCTCCTTCTCACACGTAGAACTGATTCGTTGGGGTTTTTACATTCCTCTTGAGGAACCCCAGATCACATTCCCCCCGTGGCTGCTCCAAGGAGCTTACAGGTACCCTGGGGCTGATTAACCTTTGCAGGCTCTGCACAGGAAGAGTGAAATAGATTTTGCAGAGGGCTACCCAGGAGAGAGCACTTCCATTCACACGAGCTTGACCGTATGCCCTGTTCCTGCAGCACAGGTAAAGAGCTCTTCTTCCTTTCCTGCTTCCCTGTTGAGCCTAACTCGCTTCAATATTGTTGAGTCTAACGTAGAGCTGATCTGGACTTTAGGGTGAAGCTCCTGAATCCTGTATAAAGCCCGAATAAGCTGACAGTGTGTGGGATGAAATGTAACCCTACCCTGTACATTAGCTGTGAGGTTGCTGATCAGCCACTCCACAGATGGAACAGCTGTAGCCCTTCCATCACATACATTAACATTAAATGGCCCTACTCTAACTTTGTCCTGAGTCTACCTCAGCTACCTCATTGGCACATCTGGTGATATTGTGTTGCCCCCTAACAGGCTATGATTTTTTTCCCCCATCACAGAGAGATTTGCACAAGTCTCACCATAGGCCTGGCCCCGCCCCCACTCCACCCCCGGCCCCGCCCCCATTCCACCCCTTCCCCAAATCCCTGCCTCCTCCCCCGGGTGTGCTGTATTTCCCCTCCACCGCACCCCACCCCCAGGCTTGCAAGCTTGGGAGGGAGGGGGGAGAAGCAGAGCACCCATCGGCAGCTCCCCGTCGGCCCCCCCGCCCAGCTCACTTCCGCTCCGCCTCCACCTCCCGAGGCGCTGCTGCTCCGTTTTCCCCCCCTCCCGCCCAGGCTCGCTGCAAATCCTGCCCCCCAGGACACAGAATGACTTTGTTGCACCACCACCAAGAGGTCCCTCTTCCACATTGGGAACAAACACAAGATCTGCAGGGCATGCATCTGTTGCCCCTTTGTGCCCTGAGCATCTTGTCAAAGTTTAGGGCCCTGGGGATGTTCCAATTGGAAGTGGAAACGGATGGTGCCTGCCCCCAACCCCAGCCCCAGGGTTTTTTGTTTCTACTGAAACAAAATTCATGCCGCACATGGACAGAAAAAAAATGAGGGACCATTGTCTGTGAGGCCATGTTAAGGCTGGTGTAGTGCCTGAGGAGTTCACACTGGATACTTAGTTGGTGAAATCGAAGCATAGAACCCTCAACCAATTTGAGGTGCATGCCCTGCTTTGTAACAGGTCGCCCTGTGGTTGTACTCATGCTCCTGAGCTACTCGAGAGAGCTTGACTGCTGCGACAGGCTTTTTCTTTGCGAGCAGACATGCCAGCGAGAGTTACTGCCACTGGGTAGGTTTGGAAGATTGGGTGGGTAATTTTGGAGACACTTCTATAGATATCTGAGCCTCTGAGATCTTCTCAGGTTCCTGGGTTGGGGCTCATGAGAGTTTATAAATTAGAGATTGAGTATGTCTAAATACTTGATACATTCCACAGGAAGCTACTGGAACCAACAAGAGTTATTTTGGGGAAGTTCTATGGCCTGTGTTATGCTGGTGGTCAGACAGGATTGGTCCCTTCTGTCCTTAAAATCTCTGGATCTTTGACTGTTTGATGCTGCAGAGCTTTGTAGCTCCACAGACTCCCTGGCTCTGATGCTCCCTCTGGTCCTGCCAAATATCTGAGATTTGCAGGCCCCGACTGAGCTGCTGGAGCTGGGGAACATGTGAAGCTTCAGCTCGGCAGGATCCAAGAATATCACTAGTCCTGGAGTCTGTGGAGTTATAAGCGCCACAGGAGGAGAGAGAAACATCAGGGCCAGGAGTCCTTTTGAATTTATATGCTTCATAAAGTACTAGAGAGAATGCCCGGGACAGATTCTCCTACAAGGTTTATAAGCTCCCCAAGAGAAAGTTGCGTTTGGAGCTTTTGATGATGGCTTCATATGATCTCTGGCTAGGAGCTGGGCTTCCTGGTCAGGGCTTTTTGTTACTCTCTAGCTCTTTCATCACTTCAGTATAAGCTTGTAACAGAGTGGCGGGCTCCAGGATCTTGCAGTGGGATGAAGGAAAGCCTTAGGAACAGCCAAGCTTGAAAGAAAATGTAGGCAGCAATTTATCGTGTGGTGTTGAAGTTACTAGTAAAGCCGTGCCCCAGGAAGGGGGATACAGATAGTTAGACAAATACAGCCACGGTGTATGCTGTCTTCAGAGTGAGACCGGAACAATACCTGTTTACAATACTTGCTTTATATGCAGGGCAGGGCATTGTTACATCAAAATAAGGGTGTGGACAGGGCTCCACTTATAAGGGAGTCTGTATAGCCACAGGCATATAGGATAATACGGCTTCCATTCTTTTAGAAAATAACCTATGCAGTGAAATGCAAACTCAAGGACAATATCGGTTACAGAGAGAAACCACCTTTATTTTGGAAGGGCTGGGTTAGAATGACGGTAAGCTAAAGAGATTCCAAGGCTTGAGTGAGAGTTGAGGGTACTGAGCGCCTCTGTGGTTTGGGCCGTAACCGCTTGTCGCACTTGACATTTCCCCACACAAAGTCCTGGGTTGGATGAAGCCATATGTATCAGCAGGAAAAACCTTTCCACCCACATAGTTCTTCCATCCAGTGCTAATACACAGATCCTTTCCACACTTTCCCCAGGGGGTGCTCCACCCCAGGCCCAGCCCCCACTCCATCTCTTCCCCCAAGCTCCAACCGCCTCTTCCCGGGCAGTTCCACCCCCTCCCCTGAGCGCGCCCCTTCCCCACTCCTCCTCTCCCTCCCAGCGCCTCCTGCACGCCAAGGAACAGCTGATCGCGGTGGGCGGGGGGGGGGGGGGCTGGGAAGGAGGGGAGGAGTTGATTGGCGGAGCCGCCAGTGGGCAGGAGGTGCTGCGGGGCACAAAGGAGCTGGCTGCTGGTGGGTGCTAAGCACCCGCTCATTTTTTTACATCGGTGCTCCAGCCCTGGAGCACCCACCGAGTCGGTGCCTCTGTATGGATGGCTAGCTGTATGTAAACCACATGGTATCTCATGGAAGGGAAATCAAGCGCACAGCCTTTATATGACATAGCATGTCAAATATAACAAGGAATTCAGAGGAAATAATCCTATTAATTAATGCTCAAATCCTGGTCCCTGTGCACAGTCTGCGTAAACTGGCCGTTCATGGGGACTTTGACAGAGACCAGGCAGGGGCGGGGTAGGTTCTGGCAGCTATTGTAGTCTCGTAGTCCAGTAGCATCTACTGTTGTTGCACCACCCTCCCAGGTCTGGCCACACTCCTGTCTTCCCCCACAATCCTCCTGTGTATCAACATAGATGGAGTGCCACAGCCCCCAGACACTCTGTAGCCGGCATCCCATTGTGCACAGCAGAACCTCCCCAGTTCCACTAGCAAGTGGGCCCTTCTGCCTTCTGTTTAAGCAACTTAGCAATGAAGGCGGTGGACGTTGAGGAAGAGTGGCACCATCACGTGCTATTCACAGAGCTGCTTGAAATATCTATGACAAAACTTGGGAGCGATGTAAAACGGATATGGGTTTGGTACCAATGGAGAGCGGGTTCATCAGAACGTCTGTTGAGTTTCGAGAAAGGCAGACAGCATCTGCTCTACTAAATACAATCTCTGGTAATCTAATGGCAAAGCACTGGGGGATAGGAGAGAGATTCTGGAGCAAACTCTGGGCTCCTGAGATGGTTAAGCACGTTGTAAAGGAGAAATACTGTGTTTGTTTTCCAGGGAAAAGCTGAGTTATGGAGCAGCTTTGGGCCACACCCATAGGGTTGTCCGGTTTTCGACTAGAAAGTCCAGTCAAAAAGGGGACCTGGCAGATGTACTGACCGGACACCAAAAGTCCAGTTACCGTGGGCAGGTCGGGAGGTGCTGGATCATCAACCTGCCAGCCCCTGCTCAGCCGGGGCCACTTCCTACCTGCATCATGCGGACAGGCAGGCAGCAAGCTCTGTGTCAGGCTGCAGCTGCCATCCCGGCCCCGAAGCAGAGGGAGTCTAGGTTTATGGTTAATGTGAAGTGTGTGGTTTTTTGTTACTTAGTTTTGCAATTCTGCCCAGGCACCACAGTGAGGGGCAGTTAATAAAATAAATAAATAAATAAATGGAGATATGCCAATCTCCTAGAACTGGAAGGACCTTGAAAGGTCATTGAGTCCAGTCCCCTTCCTTCACTAGCAGGACCAAGTATTGTCCCCTGACAGATTTTTGCCCCAGATCCCTAAATGGCCCCCTCCAGGATTGGACTCACAACCCTGGGTTTAGCAGGCCAATGCTCAAACCACTGACCTACCTCCATAATGAATCTATATATCAGTTCAACAGGAAATTAAAGGACCTGGTGGTTTGTGACGGAGTGGGGAGACCCCGGCCAGTGCAGGGGGAGTACACCCCATCCTTCGAACTGCCCTCTGTCTCTAGGACGCAAGACTTATGGGCTGAAGTCAGTAGAGTTGCCTTTATCCACAGGGCTCTAAGGCCCAACGACCAGAGTCTATGTAATCACGCTGATCCACAGGACAGTACGGTCATATGACCTACATCTGAGGGTAGCCCTTCTCTCCAGGGCAGTGAGTCTGGTGATCAGAGTCAATAGAGTTGCCCTCGGGGCGGGGCTGTCTGGCCTGGCAGCCAGTTGGTGTGTGTGGGCTGCCACCTGTGGGGGGTGGGGAGGAGCCAGGTAGGGGGACCCGGGTCCTTCCTGCTCCACCGGGTCCCAGCGCAGGGCCCTGTCAGTGGCGAGTGTGTCCACCACTGGGTCAGCAGGGATCTGTCCACAATGTGCTGATCATCATTGGGACAATGGCTAGTCCCCCTCTGGGCTACTTCCTACCATGTTAGTCCTGGTGCCGGTCTGTGCATCTTCAGGGTCTCCAAATTCCTCAGCTGGTGCAACTTCCTGTAGCTCAGACCTCCCTGGGACGTCCACAGGTAGCTGGACGTCTGCTTGGGTCTCGGTGCCTGATAGACTCATAGACTTTAGAGTCAGAAGGGATCATTATGATCATCTAGTCTGACCTCCTGCACAATGCAGGCCACAGAATTTCACCCACCCGCTTCCGTGGTCCGGGACGCCAGTGGTTCCTGAGCAGGAGCTGGCAAGGAGCATCCTTCCTCTCCGGCAGTCAGCCCAGACCGAGCTGGGCTGCTCCCTCTTATACTGGTGCTACACCTGGAGCATGCCCAGTAGGGATGTGGGGGCGTGGCTTCCTCTGCCCACAGTGAGGAGTTAACCCTTCCCCGTCCAATGTGGAGTGAGTTCACCCCGTCACATGGTTATACAAGAGAAGGCATTCTTCCTAAACCTCCCTATCATGCACATAAACACAAACACATATCCACACAGAACGTATGTAATGTACAGATACAAACACAGAGGATGCATAGAGGTGGGGTCTGGTATAAAGACTTCATTGGCATGAGTTTTGGATTGCCTGTACATGGCAGCTATTTTTATTTTCATGCTACATTTGCCATTTTCTCTCTTCTTAGTTGGGATTCAGAAACAGTTCCCCAGTCAGTTGTCTAGGTCTTCTCTACATCAGCAAACTTGGTCACTGTAGCTTGCCACAAAGGCAATGCAGGTTGCTGTAGTGTTTTTACCATCATGTCATCCAACCTTATTTGAGTTACTTCCATTTTACATAATGCATCTCCCCGTCTTTAGATATTCCAAAGCATCGTTAGCTCCATGTACGGAGTCTTTAGATGTGCTGAAGCAGACCAAACATCTGGAACGAACAGGTGGAATTCAGCTACACTTACCGTACATTTCTATTTTTAATGGTGTTTGGCTTCTCTTTAATTGCACACTGATTTTTCCTGGAGACCCAAATGTCACTCCGTGCATGTAAGAATTTCATTTCATTGGTAATGAGTTAAAACTGATTGTTTCAGAAGAATTTTTGATGTTAACTAATGAGGCATCACATTCCATATATATTCTTTTCTTTATTCTTTTTTTTTTCTCTCTTCTGTGTCTTTTAAAGTGGTGACAGCCTCATGCCCTCCTAAAGCACTTGGGGTTTGTCTACACTGAATTGTAAACCCGGGTCTGTGGGACCTGAGACTGTGGACCTGCTGTTTCTAAACCCACCCTTGAATGTCCACAGTGCATTGTAAACTGGGTTTAAAATTGCTGGACCCGGGTCTCACACTGTGCCAACAGGTCCATACTGTACTATGCTGACTTTCTGACAGGACTGCAGCTTGAGCGGTGTCCACACTGCAAAGTGACAGGGCTTAGACATGGGTCACTGCAGGATTCGGGCTCTGACCCGTTCCCTTTGCAGGACCTTTGCACACAGGTCCTGAGTGCTTGCTGACCATTGTCAGACTGATTGTGTGTGGACAGAGGGAGGGTTTGGGCTCAAACATGAGTCAGAGCCCAGGATTCAAGTACATCAGGGTCCTCAGGGTACACTTACACAGGCCGCGGCAGCAAGCTTCTGAGCCCAGGTTGACAGACCCAGGCTCACGCTCCCCTGCTGAAAATAGCTGTGGAGACAGAGGGCTTAAGTTGTGGCTCAGGCTGGATCTCAGGCTCTGAAGCCTCGGGAGGGGAATGGGCTTCAGAGCCCAAGTTGCAACGTCTACCGAGCTATTTGTAGGGCCAGCTGAGATCAGGGCCTCACTGTGCTAGGTGCTGTACAAACATACTAAGAGACGGTCCCTGCCACAAAAAAACCTTGTAAATGAGTTGGCTGCCCCCTTGAGCCCCCTCATGATGGGGATTCCCCCGCACTGCCCTGCTCTTTACTCTCCCCTTTTACACAGACTCCACATGCTTGCTCATCTAATCCCCACCCTTATTGGGGCTGGGTTTACTCAGATGCAATCAACTCAAAAGCGAAACTCCAACGTTCCGGGGCCTGGCTCTTACCTCAGCACCTGGGTGGGTGAAAGGTTCCTTCACAGGGACCTTTTCTCAGTCCTTGGGGAGTGAGCCCTTCCGGGGGCCAACTTGCAGCTGCCCTGCTCAGAGTGACGCCCTTACAGCCTTCCCAGGATCAGTCCCCCTTCAAGGGCTGCTTCAGCTATAAGGAACCAGCTGCTCGAGGCGCCCTCCTGTGCCAGGGGTCTCTGGCTGGCTCATTTAGGGAGCCCCCGGGCCAGGTTTTAAGTCTCTGGCAGGCAGTTCCCCCTGCTCTCTCTCAACCCTACAATCCAAAGAGACAAAGCACCCGAAGGGTGGGAGAAAGGGAATCGAATGCTCCCCCTCTTACAGCCGGGAGGCCAAGGCACGGGGAGATTCAATGACTCGCCCAATGTCACACAGGAAGTCTGTGGTAGCCCCAGGAACTGAACCCTGTCGTCCCACAGGACGGCCTTGCAGATTTTTCAAATGCTCCTGCTACAGTCCCTTGCCCTGCCCCTGGTCCCCTTTTGAGGCAGAGCTGCCTTAGGCCAGGTCTACACTAGGGGCGGGGGTCGATGTAAGAACTTCAGCTATGTGAATAACATAGCTGAAGTCGACGTACCTCGCTCGACTTACCGCACCGTGAGGACGCCGCAATGTCGACTGCCGCCGCTCCCCTGTCGACTCCGCTTCCGCCTCTCGCCAGGGTGGATTACCGGAGTCGAAAGGAGAGCGATCGGGGATCGATTTATTGCGTCTACACTAGACGTGAAAAATCGATTGCCGAAAGATCGATTGCTACCCGCCAAATCGGCGGGTAGTGTAGACCAGCCCTTATGGGCTGCATCAGCTCATCTGAGAGGGCAAGGGCTGTATCTGGATACCAGCGTGAGGGGAGCATGGCAGCTGCTCTCCCTGAAGGACGTATGACCGGGCGCTCTGAGAGCCGTAGCCTGATCTATTCATTATCTATTCATTATATTGATCACCTAAGAATCCCCAGTTATCACTGTGAGGGTTGACAGGTTCTTGTCGCAAGATCAGGCCCCGTATTTTTAAAATTGCTATATAGTTGGGAACCCCGAGGTGCACAGTTGCAACACTCATGTGGTAGGAACTCTTCTATATTTACAATAATTTATTAATACATTTATCAAAGTCATAAATACTCCAGCTCTGTAAGGTAGGTAGAGAGACTACAGGAAGTACATCTACACATCCATGCTCTCACCATCCCTTGCAGAACAACCTGAAATGTTCCTCATCACTATCACCTGCCTCCTCATCACCAATGGCCATCCTTCTGGCACCTCCCAAGGGCTACGGCTCTCTCTCCTACTGCCTACAGGCTGGGGATACAGCTTTTTATAACCTGTTACGCTGACACCACCACATCTAATGCATACTCAGTAGGGGTTCTCCCCTCTTCTTTATTTGTATTTCCTCATCCTACCAATGTTGAGGTGCCCTTCACCTAGTATATTAATGATCCCAACTTATTATTATATACGTCGATTCGTTGCCATGGTACTCTTGTGGTTGGATGTTCTTTCCAAAAGTTCCCAAAAACTGGTGTTAGCTCATGTTTCTGCGGTTGGCTGGTGTCATTATGGACAAAACTTCCCCTTCCCCTCTATTTCCACTTCTCCAAAACTTAGGGGTGACTGCTGGGCCATTTAGCTGTGCCAAAGTCCATAGGCCTCGAGCCTTATGCTAACTGCTGAAGCCAATGTCTTAGGGTATGTCTATACTTACCTCCGGGTTCGGCGGTAAGCAATCGATCTTCTGGGATCGATTTATTGCATCTTGTCTAGACGCGATAAATCGATCCCAGAGCCGCTCCCTGTCGACACCGGAACTCCTGCTTGCTGAGAGGAGTACGTGGAGTCGACGGGGGAGCCTGCCTGCGCCGCGTGGACCCGAGGTAAGTGTGTTTCAGTTCGAACTAAGATACTTCGACTTCAGCTACGCTATTCACGTAGCTGAAGTCGCGTATCTTAGTTCGAACTGTGGGGTTAGTGTGGACCAGCCCTTACAGGATACAGGCCTGGAGGTACCTTGCAATACTGCTGAATATAATAAACGCAGAATATAACACTGGAAAGGCAGTGAGTATAATAAAGGCAAGCTAGCCCTATGGGCTACAGAGTCCATGGGTATGGCTGAGAGTTGGTGCGGCCCCATGCTGTCCCCCTGGCCTGGCTTGTGCCTTAAAGGCACTCAGAAGCCCTATGTAAGTATCAGACACTATCAGGCTGGCTGATTGATACCAAACCTGTGTTAAATTAGTGCTGACATCTAATCAGGCATAAGAGCATGAGACTGTCTGGCTTCTTCCGCTCCAGAGCAGCATCTTCCACTATAACAAACCTGGAGGATAGGTCCATCAATGGCTGTTAGCCAAGATGGTCAGGGTCACCCATGCTCTGGATGTTCCTAGCCTCTGATTTCCAGAAGCTGAGTGGCAGGGGATGGAGCACTTGATGATTGTCCTGTTCTGTTCATTTCCTCTGGGGCACCTGGCATTGGCCGCTGTCGGAAGACCGGACACTGGGCTAGATGGACCATTGATCCTACCCAGCATGGTCGTTCTTATGTTCTTATTCTCTGTGCCATATGCGCCCTAGATCAGCATGTGATACTCCCATTCATGTCAATGGAGGCTTTGCACAAAGGTCAAAGTCCTGTGTCATCCGCGTGAGAGTCAGCAAGAAAACATTCACAGTTATGATCTATTAGCACAGCGACAGGCATTCCTTGGTGAAAGTTCTTAAACCGTTATTTATTATTAAGCACATGTAAAATAATATTAATATCTAGCTCTTATCATGCAGAGATCTCAAAGTGCTGTATAGAGGAAGTACGTCATTAACCTCATTTCACAGATGGGGAAACTGAGGCACAGAGAGCTGCAGGGACTTGCCCAAGGTCACCCATCAGACCAGTGGCAGAGCCTGGAATAGCAGTCAGGGCTCCTAAATCCCAGTCCAATACTC
Source organism: Macrochelys suwanniensis (assembly GCA_033296515.1). Classification (NCBI taxonomy): domain Eukaryota; kingdom Metazoa; phylum Chordata; order Testudines; family Chelydridae; genus Macrochelys; species Macrochelys suwanniensis. The sequence goes on along the minus strand of CM065781.1, from coordinate 10,983,072 downwards.
TAGCCACTAAATCACACTGCCATGGTGCTTTGTAAACATACAGTCGTCACCTGAAGGTGTATTCATCCCAGGGGGAATTTACAATAGGACTGTGCACAATGGGACCTGCATTATCTTCCTGCACATTTTTGGTTGACTTGGTGAGCTGTAAAAATGGCTGATCCGCCACCGAGGTGTGGTACTCGACCTAGCACAGTTGGGGCCCAATGTTTGATCGAGGCCTGTCGGTGCTACTGCAGGACAAATTATGAGTGATAATAGAAATCAATGGAAGTGCTGCCATTGACTCCAGTGGGAACAGATTTGTGTCTGCCCCCCCCCCCACCCAGTTTTTTCTTTCAACATACCCGTTTACACTCTAGTTCACCCAGGGACATAGCGTGTAGTTCTTCATCTAGGGCTCCTCCCACGCTCCTGAGGCAGCTTTTTCAGTAAGCACGTAGGTCAAGATGACATGCAGGAAGGTAATTTCTACAGGTAAGGGCAAGAATACTCCTCCCCACCACTTAGATGCTTTTGTCATTGCTGTGGTTCCGGAAATAGCCATTCAGAAGAGAGATGCAGAGAGAATTCTTCAAACCCATTGGCGCAGGTAATTTGTTTGCATTTGCACTTTGGGCACTGAGGCTCCTACTCGTTGCCCTAAACCTAACAGGAACCTAGAAGGGAGAAAAGTGTGTGTGTGTGTACACACACATATATACCCATCTTCAGAATAATAATACTTAGCTCCTGTATAGTGCTTTTCATCAGTAGATTTCAAAGTGCTGCACAATTTTTAATGTATCGCTTTACGTTCTGCATATTCATTTGTTTTTCTCAGTCCAAATTGTTTTGATGGTGTTTTTTGTTTCTCATTTTAACTATTAAAATTGTTGCAAAAAAGGAGAGCTGGAGGCGAGCAGCTGCAGATTCAGAAGGCAGGAGGGCGAGGGAGTGCTTATGTTACCTTTCTCTTGCAGAGAGCAAAATTGCCGTTACTGACATTCATAGGCATGATCTAGCAGTTACAGCAGGTGACTGGGAATCCAGTGTTCTATTCATATCGCTGCCACCATGTTGCTGCCTGACCTTAGGAAAGTCACTTAATGGCTCTGTGCCTTGCTTTTCCTTTCTGCAAAATATGCATGCTAATATCTACCTCACCGGGGGCGTTGTAATGATTAATTCACATTTGTCAATTACCTTAAGATCTTCAGATGAATGTTGCATGAAACACACAGTAGTCATTGCTGATGTGATCACAGAACAAGTTCAGATATAGGGTAAAAGAGTGTTTCTCTGCACCTGTTAGTTTAGTTGGATTCCCCACCAAAATGGGCTGGAGAAAGTACAAAGTTTCTCTTTGCAAATAATCAATTTTAGTCATGCATGAAATTCAGAAAGAATAGATATTTGTCATGAACAAGGTGGCTGTTTGTTATTATTATTTATTAAATTCATCCCATTTAAAGTGCATTGATAAAATAAAAAAGTGGGTATATTCATTTTCTGATCCCACATCCTTAAAACAGTTGGGAAACATATTTCCTTCTACCACTATTCTTCCCCAGCACCCCACCCCCAATTCTCTATTAGCATTTGCATTGAAGTAGCACCTAGGACCCCAAGGCATGGATAGGGGATCGACCTAAGATAAGCAACTTCAGCTACGAGAATAGCGTAGCTGAAGTCGACGTATCTTAGGTCGACTTACCTCACGTCCTCACGGCGCGGGGTTGACTGCCGCCACTCCCTCGTCGACTCCACTTCCACCTCTCGCAGCGGTGGAGTACAGGAGTCAACGGCAGAGCAATCGGGGATCGATTTATTGCGTCTACACTAGATGCGATTAATCGATCCCCGATAGATCGATCACTACCCGCCGATCCAGCAGGTAGTGTAGACGTACCCTAAGTCACCGTGCTTAGCAGACTAGCATTATGAATCCAATATCACCCATCGACATCCTTGGGGAAATGCATTTGAATATTCTATCTGAAAATGTCTCCATTGTGTTCGCCCTTCAGGACTCTTTTGCTAGCATTCTCACCTGCTATGATACAGGTAGGTATTTTCCCACACAATTTGGGCATGGAAGTGTTTTTGTGTTTGCACTGAAGATGACCAGTCACCAGTACGCACCATTACCTAGAAGTGCTCATGCCTGTAAGGTTGCCAAAGCTCCCAAGTGCCAGATTCCAAGATCGCTCTTGCACAGAAGAGTGACCTGAAGTTTCACCATACTGCCAGCCTTCACTTTCATTTACTTGATGTCAGCGGAGCTAGGCTGTTATATACTTAATGAAGGATCTGCCCTATTGTTCACACAACTGTTATCTTGTTTGTGAAGAACATCTCTATTTGGAAAGCTACGAACTACTGGGGCTTTTTGTGTCTCTTCATTGTGCTGGGTTCCTTCTGGTTTTTTATCCATCTTGGGCTAAAGCAAACAGGACAACTTTGCTGGTAATAGGGAGTGGAATCTGGTTTTCCATCTCTGTGAACCTAGTAGTGCTGCTGCTTGAAGACTCAGCTGGTTGGAAACACGTCTACTCGAAACATTTACATTCAGCAGGTCTAGAACAGCAGCCACATCTGGGACTTAAACCCACAGCATTTTTGATGCACAGCGCTGGATATTTAGTCACATCAAAGCTATTTGCTAATTGCAGATACTTCATTCTTGTCTAATGTTTCATGCATAAGATTAGTTGGTTGATTTAATTGGTTCAGAAATACTTACGTGTAAAGGCAAAGCATTAGTTAACTCAGGAATTATTCCCTTATGGAAAAATCCTATAAAATTGAATACATATAAACCCAATTGTGTGCTGTTGAAATTACTCTGAAAGCCTACAGAATTTAAAAGAAAATGATATTTGTTCTATAGGATTTTTTAAAAACTGCCTTTGGAATGTTATAGCTAGTATATTAAAGATATTAAATCCTATAGGATTTCTATAGGGTCAACAAACCAGTACAAAAGATATTATTTTCTGTTATATTCTGTAGGAGTCTTCCATTAGGGTTTGCAAGTGAAATTAGTGCTGAACATAAAACAACAATAAGCGAAGAATGTAATACTGAACTGTGAGGTGAAATGTATATTTTTCTGTCTGTCTAGTGTGTACATGTCTGTGTGTGTGATAGGTGATAAATATATACATTGTGTATATATATACACACGCACACTGTGTATCTGATGTATATATGTATAGTACTGTGTATATATGTGTGTGTATGTGTAACATCGCAATAATTTGTAATATGTGTGGTGGGTGTTTGTGTGTGTGAGAGAGAGAGAATGTCTCTAGACAATTTAAAACTGCTGTAACTATATGGAACCCAAGGGAAGTTAAAATACCAAGCTTGTTTGGGTGTGTATGTATATTTATTGAAGTCTAGAGTTCATGGACCACGAAAAAATTGTTTAGCTTGACGTTAGGATTTATTTTGCTTCCAGTATATTCATAGTCTCTTGATATTTGGCTCATCTCTTTGTACTGTCTTTTATCTTAATTGCTTTTCAAACTATAATTATAGCACCACCATTCACACCGCTATAACACTGCTCTAGTTAACGCTGACAGTCTTTCTATTATAACTTCTATTTTTTGTTGTTGTTTTTAAATTCAGCCATCACATGTACATACCGCCGGCCTGTACTTTAGCAAACAAAGTCTAAGCCTGGGAGAAAAATCCTTTTTCCCAATATTTGAGAAAATCGAATAATGTGCTGCCTATTAAATTACAAGCGAAAAATAATTAAATTAGTCATCTCAAATTCTGCAATTGCTAAAGAAGGAAAATGCTCATCTGAAATGTTGCGTGCCAATAACCCATAAATACAGACTAGTGCATTTGGGTATTTTAATGTGCATGTGCTGAAGACATATTGACACAGCACACTATAATTACTCCTTAAGGAAATGCTATAGGTTTTAGTCTCTTATGTAAGTAAGCTATATGAATTTTGAATGTTTTCACTGGCTATTGGTCAGCTATTCTTATTTTAGCACTTCTCTAAATATCTATTTGGAGAATAGACTATATCAATCCACTAAGCCAGTCGAATTTTTAAAAAGTCTATATAGAGCTGTTAACACTGTGTCCTATCATCTCTAATCCATCTCTCTGAGGGAATATTTATTCTTTTTCTTTTATCTGAAACTAACATATGAGGAAAAAGAAGATACAAGCAACTGTTTCATAGCATCTCCTCTCCCTGTGCAAACATATGCAACAAGAGAATTGGGACGCAAAGTGATGAAAGAAGGAAATTCCAAATTTCACCTAGCACTCCATTCTATAGAATTCATCCCATTGGGTGCACCCCTCAGGAGATAACATGCAATTTCCACTGATGTCTTGAGGTAACCTGTGGATCCATTTTTAGGCACATTTTTAGCACTGGGTTATCTTATGTCACTGCTGTATGATTGGCACATCAGTGCATAATGTGACCCACAACGCACTATATGTTGTGGTACCTAGCTTCAAGAGGACAACTTAAAGACAGCCGGTCTTAATGTTGAATTTCCTTGGGCGAGTGTGCTTGTGTCACAACCTTAAGGAACAAGGAAGGTTTGTGGTGCTAATACTGTCAGGATACGTTGATAGAGACAGGGTCAGTCTTGGAACAGTCAAAAGCCATTTTTTTATGCCTTTCACGTCACTATTTGTAAGCAGCCTCTTTCAGGTTCAGAGGTACAATTGAAGACCTACCTCTTGGTGGGCCATATTTCATCGAAAAGCAAATAACAAGGGTGCTCAATACTGCCGAACGTAAAAGACAATGACAAAACCACGACTACACAGATTGCCATAAGAACAAAAACACTGTGTCTTTTCTCCATCAGAAATGACTCTGAGTTTCCACTCGCCCTCCCAGCTACACTTACTGTGGCCTGTTTGTTTTCGTGTCTCTAATGTGACTTTCTGACGGGGAGGCCTGGAGCACCCACCCCTGCTGAACACCCGCAGGAGCAGCGGCTGCTCTTACACCGAAGTCACTTCTTCCAGTTGCACTCATTGCTGGACTGGCAGATTATGAAGATCGGAAACCTCTACGATAAAATATTTTTTGAAAAGACTGTAACTTCACCACTCTCCCAGCCATTTCCAGCTCCACAATATTCCCCCCTCCCCCTTCCTTTGTGTTCCATTCAAGGTTTTCTGAAGTGAGGCAATCTTTTACATTTTTTCTTCTTGTCTGCATCAAAGTTAGGACTTTGTTAGGGATGCTTGCTATCGGCATCTGTTACCTCTTTTTCTCAGGGGCTAAGGAGGAGGCTGCTGTATGGCTGAAAAAGACTCTCATTCAGTTTGGAATTGCTTCTCTTTGCTTTCCTGTCACACTGTCAAGCTCAATCAGAACGCAATGAAAGTGATACAGAAGCAAAGCTTTGCGGGCTAGTCTTAGAACAAAGAGCGCTCCATAGCCTAGTACAGATTTCACATCCAATTTAACTCTTTGGAAAAGGATTTCAGGAAATACATAGTCAAGAGTTGAAAAAATGGAGTTGGGTCTACTATAAAGGCTAAAAGTATTATCCTGGCTTAGATAAGCTACAAAGATAGGTTGATACTATTTTCTAGCATAAACCACATTAGCTGGCATTACACATTGAGCTTTCTTTACTCGTTAAGTTGCAAGGAGATTTGAGAGGAATTTAGCAGCTACATAAAATGACTCTTTCATGATTCTAGCTTTAACAGTCATTTTAGTTGTACAAGGTGCATGAATAGCGAGGACCTAAATCATGTTGTTTAACAAATCTGGTATTAGAGGGTTAGTCTCAGTTTACTTATTAAGAATTTAGTTGAGTAAAGGATTTTAGGACTCAGTTCTTTGTGTAGATAACAATGAAACAGGCCAATACTGGTATTTTGGGGAGCATAAATCAGCTACACATGTTTGAACTATGCTCTTGGGCCCATAACTAATGTTTTGCATTAAGTATATTTTTCTGTTTGGGCTCATAGTAAAATAAGGAACATTGGGAAAGACAGAGACTGATGGTTATTTCACTGCGTTACTCCTCAGCAATATTTCTCAGATTTACTATAAGCTTAACGTTCTTCTGCTTCACTTTGCATAAGTCTTAGTGTTAAAACCATAAACTTTTTTGATACTGATCCCATTGGGAAAAGGGATGGAAAAAATTAGATTGACACATCTTTTTTCCCCCATCATTAAAACCACTCTTTCTTTATAGATATAAATACTGAATTGCACCAATTTAATCAATGGCAATTCTTTAACACAACTCAGATCGATAGATTAGCTCATAAACACCGTTAGTGGCACAGCCCCGTATGACTTTAAATTAACGTATAGTTTAAAAACTTCCCCAGCTAATGACATATTTTCTTTGCGAAAAGGAGAAAAAAAATCCAGTGTTTATATTTCAGTATAAAAATGGGGTTTTGTTTTTGCAGATCTGCAAAAAGTCAAATATTTTTAAGGCTGTTGGCATTTTATAGGCACTCTCTGTATGATTGAGATGGGTTTCATATATTATGCTATTAAGAGAAATGCCTCTTAAATAGTTTATAAAAGTCATCTTGCTCATAGAGAACATCTCTCTTTAGAAATTCCCCACGAACAAGAGATGATTACAAGGAAGCAGTATGACAGACACCAACATTTCATCTCTGCATACAATTATGGTACAAATTAGAAATGCTATTATGTTAGTGCTCCATAATTAAGTAAGCAATTAAAAACAAAAACAGTTCATTAACAAATTGTCATAGCTATGCAGACAAGTGACCAGCAAGGTCATGGGAGGCAATTGCATGAGACAACTGAATGTTGGGAGTAGAAGAAAACCAAACAAAATAACAAGCTTGTGGTTTATAATTTGTATATTTTGCTGACAATTATTTTGAAGGCAAGACATAGATAGATTCGATTAGATATAAAAATCCAAGTGGGATTTGATTTTTAAAAATAATCTTTCAGAAAATTAGTAGAGCAACTGGTAACCAAACAAGGATTTGGGTCATCCATGGGGAAAAAAATAATCTTTCATAAATATGTCAGTTCCTTGTGTAGCTTATTGTAGTTATTTTGATGATTGAATAGGTTTGTCTGTTTCACTTTATTAAAATACACACTCAGTTAAACATTAAATTCAGACTCTGATTGAGCGTTGTTGATGGGCTGAAGGCTCTAAATGTTTATTGACTATCCCTCCAATGACGTCAGTGTGACATTTCCTCTCCTCAGCATCAGATTTGTTTCCAAATATTTTTAAAAATATTTTTAGCCATATCAACAAAGGGAATAAAAGAGCCCTATCTCTGTTCAACAGATTTGGTAAATAAGGACAACAAAACAGTGAAACAGTTAATCGCCATGCTAATGATTTGTCCTATTTTTGTTAATACAAATTAAATGTTTCACTTGGTTAATGACAAGTTTGATCAAACAGTTTCATAAACTGATGGATTGACTTTGAAATGAATTCACGGGGAAAAAAATGACATGATGCAGATTTGGCAGAGGGCCGTCTCTAGTGGGAACAGATGCCCAACAAATTTGGCGTCTAGTTTTGTTCTCTTCTATCTGTTGCAGTTCACAATCCTAATGAATGTTATGTTTAAATAACATGAATAAAGATAAAGTGAAAATGAATTCAACTCCAGTTTGAGCAGCAGAATAGAAATGAGCAAACTGTATTATCTTCTGCCACCTAATCTGGGTTGAATTTCCTCTGTATCTTTTTTTGTTTGTTGAAGAATCCTTTTCTTGAGTCTCCTTGGCCATTGACAAGGTCTTTTGAGATGAATATGAAAAGATAGATTTAAAGGTTAAGGCCAGGGTCAGATGGTTGCAGATGTTTTGTGAGAGATTGTTCGGTTCAGTTGTGGTACTTCTTCTGACTAAGGTATTTCAAACAGGCGGAGTCATGGCCAGCAACTGTCAATGAATTTTGTTTGTTGCACAACTGATCCATGCAAACACAAACACAGATGAGATGAAGTGTTTGGGTTTTGTTTTTTTCTGAAGGCAGGCAAATTCTCTTCCCTCCTCACTGTTGCCAAAGAGTTGCTTGAATCCAGAGACATCGCCTGGGTTTTGTTTCTGGGAAGAAGGGGAGGGGCAAAGTCCTGGTTCATACATGCACATCTGTGAAGATGTGTTTAAAATATGATCCTGGCTTTTAAATAAACGTATCTGAGATGCAGAGCAGCTCAAGCCAATGTATTTTCAGGGATTTGGGAAGAGGAGTGCAGAAAGGACAATGAAAGGTCCTAGCCTGCAAACCTTTACTCATCTAAGTAATGTAATTAGGGTCAAGGGGCCTACCTGCATGGGTAAAAGTTTTCAGGGTTAGATCCAATATGTCTGATTTGATATGAACCCTATTCTGGGATTCATATGCTGGGATGTTGGAACCAATTCACCACTGTGTTACTTCTTTTATGCTAGCATGTATCTTTAACTTCGGTAAAACCCAGGTTACAGAATGGAGAATCAGCCCCATTGGGTCAAGATCGTCCCCTGATAGACATTAGAAAGAGAAAGGATCCAAGGAGAAACATGGATTTCTACTGTTAACCCTGCACAAAGAAAAACGCCTGTAAGTGACTTCAGTCTATAAACTTCGGCAGATAGTTTCATAGTAGACCAGACCCTGCAATCCTAACTAGAACCCCCAAAACAACCTATAAAATGAAGAACTTACCCTACAGTGGCAGCTCCTGAGGCTCCTGTCCTACACGGTTGTGTCTGGCTGACTGCTGCAGGTGTTGCAGCCTGCTGCATGATTTGGGCCAGGCGCCCCTCTGTTATGACCATAACCCCCTCCTCCAGGACCTCCCATCCCCCGCAGGGGGCAGGACCTGACACCCCTTCCAGGGCTTCCCACGAGAAAATGAAATAAAACAAAATGAAAAATTGATTTAAAAAAAAAAGTGTTTCACAGGGCTCTCGTCCTTACTCCAGCAAATCTCCCATCGATGTTAAGGGAGCTGTGCGGGGGGTCTGGATCCAGTGTGGGAATGTTCAAATGTCACAGAAATAGGCGCGTTTTCCCAACTTGTTACCACCCAGCCTGCCCGAGCTCTATTCAATGGCTTTGGTGTTTAAAGTACGAGTTGGAAAATCGTATGTAGGATCTTGCGTAATACTAAAATCTAGAAATCCCCCAAGCAAAATCTAGATAGCAAACTTTTAGAGTTCATACTTCACTCATCATTTCAGTAGCAGTCACTCTTTACTTCACATTCTTCTAAATTTTACCCTGCATAACGTTACCAGTCTGACTTGGTTAGTCCAACATGATTCTTGGTAAAACGGGGGCATTATTAAAAAAGAATCTAAAATGCTTATCCATTCAAACTTCATCTAAAGGGACAAAGACAGCGATCCATTTTCCTACAAAGGCAAAATTATGGTTTTTTGTTTTAATCAGTTCTCTGCCACACAGAAGAAAACCAAGTGATATTGCCAATGAATGGCAACTTTCATTCTTGATTCTTATTGCATCTCTGATTGCTTTTAAGCACAAATGATGAATGTTCTGCTTGCACTCATCAGAGAAGCTAGGGCACCCCTTGAAAACATGTGTCAATATACCAGACAGCTACTATGGTTTTTGGTGTAATGCTATGAAAGATTGAATAGGTAGAAAAATATGTAAGTTGTTCTCAATACATTTTGTGTTGGACACCCGTACCATCTACCCGCTCTATGTATATACACAGTCAGGAAAATGTATTTATGACAAAACTCCTGCTAATGGGATCCAGGAAATATTTCTAGTTTTGCAGATTGTCCATTGAGATGATGTCAGTTCTACATAATATTTCCCTTTTCATTCAGACATAACCCATCTGGAATATGGAACCTCAGGATTTCATCTTGGGATTTTGGTTGATTAAATACTATTACCATAGCTTCTGTGTGCCTGTGGAATGTCATTTGAAGTAGTGGTGATCACTTGGGTTTTTCTGTGCTATCCTAGATATATAAAATGTACTCTTTTTTTTTTTTAATCTATAGCTCAAGTAGTCAACTGCTTGAAAAAAATATAACTGACAGTTGTGGGTTTTATGCAAGTGCTAGCATTAAACAGCATTATTTAAATTTGCTTCTAAATACTTGTTTGATAAGTAGGGATATGTATGATTTATTCATATCACAATTTGCTAAAGGATGTTAGCTAGTTCTTTTCTAATTCATAACCTACTGTCACTCTGTTTTTATATATGTTTGTTTTAAAAGATTTACCCAACGTAAATAAGAACAATTACAGAACTACAGAGCAGGATTACTTCTAAGAGAAAAACAACAACCCTGAGTTGTATTCTCAGTGGCTATTCTATTTGACTTCATCATTAAGGAAAGTATTCAGAATGTCTAAAGGGTGAAGAGTGGAGGAGTGTGTTTTCTTTTCGATATGATAGCTGCATTCAAGTTATTCTTTCCTTTACAATAGATTTTACCTAGCTTTATCTTCATAGGAAGCTGCTTTCAGTTGAAAAGCAGGAGTGAATAGGAGTGTCATGACATCGGATTAACAGTACAACTGGATAGTAAATCAAATGTTTGAGATGAAAAAATGTAGAATGTGACATGCATCAGTAGAATGAACTGGCAGCATTTCCTGGAGACAAGTGAAAAGATAATATATAATTATCTGTTCAGGTTCCTGAGACCTGTACTTTAATTCAACTTTCAGAAACACATGGCCTATGTTAACCAGTCAATCTCTGTAATGAATCTAATCACAATGTAAAACATTCCTCGGGACTTTAGGCCTTATGGAGTGCTAATTATATATGAAACTGGCCAAAGCCTTTATATAAAAAAAAAAGAAATCCAGTGTTTCAGATGGACCCGAAATTCCATTTCAGGGCAAATAATGCAAATGAAGGGGACAGCCAACAAGTGCCAAAAAATAAAGAGTGAAGAAAATGCAGATATAAAGTCTTAGATATTTTGTTACCATGCAAGAGAATGCTTATTAGTCTTACAGCAAACTGCATGTATGGGACAGAAATGACCACCTCTTGCTATCATTCATATTAGGAAATACTCTGTTCTCATCAGATTTTTTTAATGCTTGGCACTATTTTTACTTTAAAATGAATCGCTGAAGATAATTTCATTCTAGATTTTGAATTTTGCTGTATGATTTTGATGCACTTACTGTTCTATAGTTATGATTTAAAATACATTGCAGAGAGCAAATTGCAATACTTTTAACTAGGTATAATCTGTCTGGTTATAGTCTGAGACCGTGAGACATTTCATATGATCAGCGATGGATTTATGTTGCCTGTTTAGAAAATAGAAATGGGTTTCCATTAGCTGTAAATTTATCAGTATCTAGACTTTATAGGGAACATAAGTTTGCACAGGAAAAGGGGTTAAAAGAAGGTTTGAATTCTGTCTCTAATATTTCTTAAAAACTTTGTACAAAAATATTCTATGCCACAAAAGCCCATTAAATATTCAAACTTTAATATATGTTCCTCAGTAACAAATGTACAGTTAGATAACACATAAAGAATTATGAATGACTAATTATATTTTGCATATTTACAGCAAAGACAATTAGCAAATAGCTTTTATATGCAAAATAAATGAAAAAGTAATTAAGATGCACTAACTAGAGCAGCAATATCAAGTCTGTTGTCTTGTGATTCATTCCTAACAAACATAATAATTATGCATTCATTGTCATATAATTAAAACAGCTCTGTCCTTTAGAAAACTGGTTATTTACTGTATAATAACCTGAAGAGTGGCAGAAGTTCCTCATAATGGTGAGAAGGATAATTAAATATTTCTTCTTGGAGTCTGCTCACCCAGTTCAGTTTATTATCTGAAACTTGTACAAGAAAACATTTTGTCTGGAATTCCAAAACATCTTCCTAGTCCTTCTGTTCAATAGTGTGAAAGTTCTGTCCTGTCTTTATTTTGCACGAAATAAAGATGCCTTTGGCCAATGTTCACCTCTTCCAGACCATTCAGCTGACCAAACTATTCACCAAGAAGCTTTTCTATTGTGAATAGCAATGAAAAATTGCCCCACGTTTAACATTCTACAGTTTAGAAGCAGGATGGCCTTGTGGTTAAGGCACAGAACTGAGGAGATCTAGGTTCAGCTCCTACCTTGCCATGGACTCCCTGTGTGACCTTCGGGAAATCACTTAGGCCCCAATCCTCTAAAGACATGCTGGATCCATGAAAGAGAGCGCTTGCTCTGTCCCCAGCTGCCTCCATTGCTCACCTCCATGCTGGCAAATTCCAAACCTTTTGGGGTAAGAAAAAGTAGCACTCTGGTGCTCACTGGGTTCCCCGAATAGTTGCTCTTCCTGTACTCCTTTCCCTCCAATGTGCACCTGCAAGTGGTTTCCAGGCAGCTAGACGTGGTACTATATCTTCTATCCAGCTTCCCGTTGGACCTGGATGTACAACAGATAAAGCAGTTCCAAATGTGTCTTTGCATTTCATGAATCAGCGAAAGGTGGGCTTCGCTGTGGCATGGAGGGGCCCACACAAGGAGGGCCCAGTTTATCCCCAAGTTAGGATTACCTGGGGGAGAGATGCAGGGGAATCCACTGTACAGGTCCGTCTCTGTGTCACGGATGGGATTTCTGCAAAGGCCAGTGTGTGTAAAGGGCACACCAGGAGAGGACCACTGGGTATCACTATCGGGGGTTACTGGACTTGTGCAAGTAGCACAAAGGGCTGCAGCTTCTATTGCAGATCATAGGCTAGAGACGCAGCTGCAGAGGCCATCTCCGTGCTTTGAGGCCAGGTTGTAGGGTAGATTTCATTGTCTTCAGACCCAAGTCTCTGCATCTGCAAAGAGCCTGGTTACGAGGGCTGTAGGTTGGGGATCTGAACTTCACACAGAAGGAATGAATAAACCAGACCTTTCTAACAACTCTGGGAAGTGATCAGTTCTCGGGAATAAAATGTACTAATTCTCCTGCAATTCCACAGTACACGAGGGACCCTTCCACAGATTTCATAGATTCCAAGGCCAGAAGAGACCACTGTGATCACCCTCCTGTATAACACAGGCCACGGAACTTCCCCAGAATAATTCCGAGAGCAGATCTTTTACAAAAACCGCCCATCTTGATTTAAAAAATGTCAGTGATCGAAAATCCACCACAACCCTGGGTAAATTGTTCCAATGACTAATCTCACTCCCTGTTAAAAATGTGCACCTTATTTCCAGTCTGAATTAGTCTAGCTCCGACTTCCAGCTAGTGAATCTCGCGATATCTTTCTCTGCTAGATTAATAAATGTTCGCTCTGCATGTAGGTATTTATAGACTGTCATCAAGTCACCCCTTAACCTTCTCTTTGTTAAGCCAAGTAGATGGAGAAAGATTCATGTGCCACTTCTCAGTGGATAAGTACGTTCTGCGGTGAAAATGGAGGAGTAACTTTACGGTTTGGACTGAATAATTTACTCTGGCTAACATTGCAAGAGCCAGATTCACCACTGCATTATTCCAGCCAGGGAACCTTTCAACTCTCGGTCCATTGTCTATACAGCAAGGTCCTTACATTGACAAGCACCACTGTAGTACATAGGCATGTAATGGGCCTGGTCCCATGAACATAAGAACATAAGAACATAAGGAAGGCTGTACTGGGTCAGACCAAAGGTCCATCCAGCCCAGTATCCTGTCCACTGACAGTGGCCAATGCCAGGTGACCCGGAGTGAGTGGACCTAACAGGTGATCTCTCTCCTGCCATCCATCACCCCCCTCTGACAAACAGAGGCTAAGGACACCATTTCTTACCCATTCTGGCTAATAGCCATTAATGGACTTAACCTCCATGAATTTATCCAGTTCTCTTTTAAACTCTGTTATAGTCCTAGCCTTCACAGCCTCCTCAGGCAAGGAGTTCCACAGGTTGACTGTGTGCTGTGTGAAGAAGAACTTCCTTTTATTAGTTTTAAACCTGCTGCCACTAATTTCATTGGGTGGCCCCTAGTTCTTTTATTATGAGAACAAGTAAATAACTTTTCCTTATTCACTTCCTCCACACCATGCATACTGAAGTCAGTGGGACAACCCTTTATAAACAATGTTTCACTAACACCTCAGGACCAAATTCTGCCATTGGAACCGGGGGGGGGGACCCCCTTTGAGCCGAATGGGCCCAGGTATGCAGGGGTGTGAGCTGCTGCAGCTGCCCTGAGGTACACCTGCTAGCCCTATGGTGAGATTGCCCCACTGGGAGTCAAGAGTTGCTGTCTGAGAGCAGAAGTTGGTCCTGTGCCGACAGCATTATTACAAACTAAGAAAATGCCATGCAGACTGTTGCTTCCTCCTTCTAAAGTAACCGACAATGTGGAGCCTTTTTCTGTTCAATAAGACTTGTCTATTTTACCCAGACTCGGTTCCGTCTGCCTCAAAGAGTGGATGGCTACAGTTTGTTTTGGCGTGGCTGTTTCAGTATCAAATCATGCAGATTAGATGGGTAAGAAATATGGGGTCCAACCCCGCAACCCCCCAACTCTGGGGCGTGGTGCCATTGAAATCACAGGGCCTGCTTGTGGGAGCAAGGGTTTGCAGGGCTGCACGCGTGGCTTGCATCCTGCTCAAAGCGTGGGCTCAGTCCTGCTCCCGTTGAAGCAATGGCCAATCTCTCATTGATTTCAGTGGAAGTGGATTATCTCCTTCTGTCTCGGGAGCTACTGAGCACTTCGTTTTCTAAATAGCTTCAAATAAAAAATGAGAGAGAATCGATGTATTATTCCCATCGAGCTATCCCGCCACAGAACTCTGAGGGCCCAGTCGGCCTTCTGCTGTGCTCTGCGCTCCACTGGAACCCAGGCCTGGGTATAACCTGGAGCAGGCTTTGACCCTGTGAGGAGACCCTGCTCTCCGACCATTTTTGCTCAATGCGTTTCAACGGTTCAGGCTAGAGAGTGGCGTGTTCCTGTTTGGGTGAGGGAGCAGGGAGGCTACAAGGAGCCTCTTCCCCACTCCCTGTAGTCACTCTGCTCCGCTGCTGAGGGCAAGGCTGTGTCTGGCTGGCTCCACTCACAGTCCTAGCTGCTCCAGAGAGGACACTGTCCGTGCTGACATGCTAGAGAGCAGGTCTGTGCTCTAACTGCCTCACTGGCCACACTCTTCCAGAGAGCCGTGGGTGGGTGCACCGCAGTGGGTCGGTTCTCTCAGCCAAACAAAACCCCTAGGGGTTGGATTCTTATCAAAGTATTCTGAACATATCCGGGCTGACATCTTTCCCACTCCTTCCACCTTCACTGTCTCCCATCTTTTCCTCTTCCACCACCCAACCTAGTTCAACCAGATACTTCCCTGTCCCCTTCCCCAAATCTAATCTCCTGCCTTGATCCTTTTCTTCCCAGCGCAATCAGCTCTCACCCCAGTTAGACCCAGTGACTCCCATTCTCTCCCTCGGGGTTCTTTTCCTTTCCTCACTTGACACCTTGCCCCCTAATTTTGCTGCTGTTTCCGAGATGAGATTTGAGCCCGCTGGGTAGCCTGTGCTAAACTCCCGCTGGGCACACTCTTAAGACCTTAAGCTCTCTGGAGCTGCCCCAGGTTAGAGGTATCACAGAATAGTCTCTGCATCTCTGACTCTGGGGAAGATTTGAGACCATCGGGGCTGTAGATCAGCCTATCACAGAACCCCCTGAGAACCCACCATGAAATGTCCTGGGTGTTTAAGAAAGGGAAAAGGAGAGTGGACAGTACTGGGCATGAAAATTGTCTGGAATGGCCTGGGGGTGCTTACCTCTGCCAGGCCAAATGTTAACAAAGGTGGGGTGCAGTTCAAGCTTTGGGTCTGTTGTTTTCTTTATCAGGGCCCAAAGCTTCCTTCCCATGTAAAACAGACTGAGTGGGAAATGATGCATTTCAGAGAGACCCTCTATGAGCCGTGGTTCCAACATCTTATCCCCTCCATTCGGGCAAGCCAACAACAGCATGTAAGTAACATGACCTACAAGTACTGCACAGACCCCAGATCTGCAGGAACTGCCTGGGAATACCCCTGGGCAGGGTCCCCCATTGGATCCAGGCTGCTCCTTCCTCCCTGTTCCCCACAGCACTGGCATGGCTTATAAAAGTGGCATGCTGCATTGACTGGCCTACCACCCGCCCATGCTCATACTACTTCCCTGGTTTGCCAGAGCTCTAGGGGGCGATGAGTGAGACGCAAGGCAGCAGTAATATACAACGCATACTCTAGCCATCATTATTTATCCTGCTCTGATGGAATACGCTGCACAGAGTGGCTCTTTTCCCCACACCTCCCCCTTCTTGCTGGCCCTCTTGAGGCAATACCATGGCACCCCGTCTTCCTTCTCCCCTGCCCCTCCAAAGCATTGAGGACCCTCCTGCTCCTCTTCATGCTGTGAAAGCGGTGGGGAGCATTGAGCCCTTATAGTGCAGTCTAGTGGTTAGAGCATGACATTTGGAAGCAGAATTCCTGGGTTCCAGTTCCAGCTCTATGTGTCAATGTCTGTCCTTAGGTCAGTGTCTTGACTTCTCTCTGTCCCAGGTTACCCAAACCGGGATAGTGAGAAGCGTAATAAGTGTTTGTAAAGTGCTTTGAGATCCTGATATAATAGACACCAGGTGAGTGCAAAGTACTATAATTATTATGACACACATCTTAGGTGAATTATATTATCTAATTAGACTATATTCATTTCAACGCAGCAGGCAGAAGTGCCTAGTTTCCATTTTAA
The DNA here is from genome assembly GCA_033296515.1 of Macrochelys suwanniensis. Classification (NCBI taxonomy): domain Eukaryota; kingdom Metazoa; phylum Chordata; order Testudines; family Chelydridae; genus Macrochelys; species Macrochelys suwanniensis. The sequence continues at coordinate 10,966,377 of CM065781.1, read as the reverse complement.
CTTCTTGTTGTACTTGCATTCAGAAAATGAAAGTTTCTTAAAATAAAACCAGGTAAGAAAGAACAACACCCCCAACCTCTGTTGAATATTGGAGCATTAAATGTTACTTTTTACATAGCCTTGTAGGGATTCAATTTTTATCAGTAAATGTTGATTTCGCCACACACACACAAACTGACCACAAATATTTCCGTCAATAATAATCAAAATTTACAGGGAGGCAAAGAAAGAAAAATGCTGCTTGAGAACTTATTAGAGCTTGACCTAAGGCGATGGTTCTCAACTGTGGTCCACTGCTTGTTGACCCCTGCCAAGTTCGCAGGTTCGGCCAGTCGCGGCTCCCACTGGCCACGGTTCGCCGCTCCAGGCCAATGGGGGCTGCGAGATGTGGCGCGGGCCAAGGGATGTGCTGTCTGCCACATCCCGCAGCCCCCATTTGTCTGAAATGGTGAACCGCGGCAAGTGGGAGCCGCGACCGGCCCAACCTGTGGACGCGGCAGGTCAACAAACCAGCCCGGCACGCCAGGGGCTTTCCCTGAAGAAGCAGTGGACCACAGTTGAGAACCACCGACCTAAGGCTATTTCCTGTGTATATTTTGACATATGATATTGACAATTTGCGCTTTCACAAATACAAAGCTTTAACTTTCTGAATCGCAACATCAGCGGTCATTAAGTAATTATTGTTTGACCCCAACCCACCCCGTTGTCTGACCTCGCCCCAAATTTAAATAGATAAAAGTAGGGGGGGAAATGCGTAAAAATAAACTGTGATATTATCTACTGAAATGATAAAAAAAATATAAACCAAATTCTGCCAACCGGATTTACACAAAATTAGTCGTCAGTACAAACTTTGAAAGCATGTAATGAAAAACAAGCAATACGTATATGATAAGACACGCTAAACACAGCATGCAATTACAGTGACAAATAATGCATACATTCATTTCTGACTAGTTATCCTGGTCTTTTTGGAAAGCTGATTTTAATTTCCAACTTTTCTGTGTCCTTATCCTTATGCCCAGGATCTCAAACACAGTTCGGCGTACAATTAGAAGAGTGAAGACTTGTGTAAGAAGTTTGATACTTGCCCGTACAAGTACTGACTGTTTAAGTGAAAATAGGAGTTTCTCCTTGATCTCAGATGAGATCAGTGTGAAAATGTGTGTCTCCCTAGAAGTTGCAACACACTTTAAAAATTGGGAAAGCAAAATACTGGGTAAAATATACACAGAACAGGCTATATCAGGATTGTTATTTAAGGAGACTAGGTCAAACTAGGCCTAGTTAACATTAATTTAACATTAATTTAACACAGCAGTAAAAGTTAGAGGCAGCAGTAAGTTTTAAGAAGGGTGGCCTCCCTTTTACACCTACAAAATGAATTGTGGATGCCCAGCTGAGGGCTTCTGCCTTTGTCACCTGATTCAGAAAGGCGATTAACCAGATGTTTAAACTTTAAGCATGTGAGTAGTCTCACTGAAGTCCCTGTACATAAGAATGGCCATACTGGGTCAGACCAATGGTCCATCTAAGCCAATATCCTGTCTTCCAACACTGGCCAATGCCAGATGCTTCAGAGAGAACGAGCAGAACAGGGCAATTGTGAATGATCAATCCCCTGTCATCTAGTTCCAGCTTCTGACATTTGGAGGTTTAGGGATACCTGGAGCATGGGGCTGTGTCCCTAACCATCTTGGCTAATAGCATTGCAGTCCGTAGTCAGAGGCAGAAGTACTCAGATTTGCCCTCCCAAGCTGGGCCTCAACCCTCCTGAAAATGTCCATTAAAATTAAGCTGCTGACTTTGTTTCGGCCGCCATTCTCTTTGAAACCAGAGAGTTCTTAAAGAGTGTGCAGCAAGGCCAGCTCCATATATTGGTCTTTTCTTTACTTGGGAGTTTCAAGGCAAAAGACCAGTCATTTCCTTTCCCTTTCCAGGGCGCAGGTCCCATGCAGTTTCTCTTTCTGTTGCAGACATGGTCCATTGTTGCATTTCCCCTGTGAATAACGGTCAGAACAGTACACTAGGCCAGCAACTGGGGTTTCATAAAGCAATGTTCAAAGAACAGAGGAAAGGTGCAGTTATCTTATGGGAAAGAATGTGCTTGGTTAGGGATAAGAGGCATTTAAAAAATCTCTCTCTATAAAAAAGAGCCCTGAAAGTAGAGAAAATAAAATTCCACTTGCTACAAGCCGGCTACGTTCTCCTGTAATAATCCAGAAATGAATGTTGATGCTGAAGGAGTCGCTTCTTCAAACTTTAATGCAACAATTAAGTATTCCATTGTCATGGCTCAATTAAATGGTATGGCCTGAGAAAATTGGGGATTGTAAAGTGAGGATGGAATGTGCTTTGATCCTCTTTCCAGGGTTATTGTTTCATTAATAAATGAACATGTCATTTGTCTCACCAGAGGGAGCTCATGCCCTCCAGGCTTTTTCCCTTTTTTGTTCAGGTTTTATAAAGATGAATTTCCAGTGCTCTGAAATACCATGGATTAGTAGTTAAGCCTGACAGCACTTCGGGGAGTAGTGGGCTTAAAGTGCCTCACACAGGTCTCCAAAGCACTTGTTTACTAATAGAGGAAATCAGCGACCGTCTGCAGCTGCTGATATCGCATTACCATTTGGAAAGACAGTAGCTGAGATAACAAATCACACAGTTTTAATAATTACTCCTGCATTCCAGTTTTTTGTTTCCTGCATAACTGCAAAGGCTGGATTTCTTCCAAATAAACAGATAAAAACAGTATGGAACTTTTATCTTTTAATGATAATGACAACACATCATGTTTCACTAAAAGTTTCCTGCTGAATTTTTTTTCTGATTTCTAGAGTTTCAATAAAATGTAATTATACTTTATAATTCAACTCTTTTAATCTTCACTTCAAAAACTATTCACAGTTAGCAAGTTTGCAAGGCATGGAGGGCGGGTGACAACGGCAACGGACTTCCCCCATATTGGGCTCTTCATAAATTCTATCTTGGAGTAAACCTGTCATTGAAACTAGAGACACAAACTGAGCTACTTTGCATTCAAATTAATACCTCGTTTAATTTGAATGTAAAATAGCTCCATTGAGGCGGTTATTTAAAAAAAAATAACCAAGGCATCTGGCAATGAATGGATGTTTAAGATATGATACATTTTACAACATATTTCTTATTTTTAATCCCAGATTGAACCTACATGAGAAGAACCTTATAAAATCTGTGTGGTTCATATGTGTTCTGGGAATCAAAATGGGTCCATTATACAAATACTGGATTTGACTTTGTGTGGTTTGTTCAAACAACTCTACACATTGTTGTTTTAGTATAGCAGAAGAAGGGCAACTTTATTTGCTAAATAAGTACAGAGACTTATTTTGGGAGGGTGGGGGGGAAAAAGAGACGAATACCTAAAAGGTATCTTCCTCTCCCACCCTGAAATGTACAAACTTGAAGGTAACCAAACTTTTCTCATAGCTTTTAGTTTGCTTACGATCAGCCCATGTTCCACAGGGTGATTAAAGAAAGCTTTTTTAAAGCATTACTTCAGAATGATCTTAATTGGTGCAAGGTTGAGCCCTTTCTAGGAGGGGAGGGAAAAGGTTGAATAGCCTTTTCAAGTCACATGAAAGTTTCTAGGATGAATGTACGATAATTAGATTAATAAGTAGCTTAATTTATCACAGCTGAGGATTTCAACAGCCACACATTAGAGCAAGAAAAAAAAGATTAGTGTGATTCCAGTTTGTAAAAAATTGTACTGAAACTTGATTAACCTTAAACACAAAGTGCCTTTCTTTTTGTGTGTAAATTTGGTGGTTAAAGAAAAAACCACTAAAATAATCAGGAAAGTCCTGTTCTGTTCCTTTGTGTTTTCCACTAATGAGAGGTATCAGGATTGTTCACAACAACTTTCCCCTATGACGTTATTCTTCCGAACATGTTGGATTTGAACTGAAATCTGAAGTACTGGATTTTTCCGTTCTCAAAGATGTGCTTCTGATGTGGCGTATATTCTGGTTATAAACGGCTCTGGTCTCAGTCATTTTAATGAGAATTTAATGAAAGTATCAAGAGGAAATAAGACCCTATAGATATATAATATTGTAATGCTACATTTATACACCTTTATGCCACTGACAAAAAAAGGAGGGTAAAACAGGTACTGCATGCTACTCAGGTATGGAAAATGACTTGAACTGAAGACAATGCAGATTGTTCAATTATTGACTCTGATCAGCTATGAGATATCACTTAGTGCAATGTACAATTGTAAAACAAGGATTCTTTTTGTAGCAGAGGATTTACTCTGTTGACCTGAACATCTCTTTGAAACCAAATGTAGTAAGTCTAAAAGCAGGCCAACAATTCCACATATAAAAGAGAATCATTGACTGTCAACAATAGACTTGAGTAAAATCATTCTAGAACTTCTAGCTGTTCCTGAGTCTCCTTCTCTTTTTTCCTTACCGAACAATCCCTTCACAGAAAGCCTGTGCTTTTTGATGTTCCCATCCATGCCGAGGTAGCTGTGTGTGTTGTCATTATTTATCAGCGCTAACGTCAGATTGCATTAACCTAACCCCCTTAACTCTTGTAGCACTATAAACAAAATTTCCCAATGCTTTGATTAAGCCTGTTGGCACTAGAGTTAGCAACATCCACTGAAGACTCTGGAGTACAGTGGTAAGGTACCTGTCAACACTCAACAGCCATCATCATGTTGAGAAGACCTAGTGCAAACCCAGCAGGGCACAGATGTGTTTCTCCCGAGTGTGTGATTCCCTGTACAAACCACCTCTTTGAAACAGGATGATAGGGGAAGGTTTGTTAATACTCATCAGCAACTGCAACCAGGTACAGTACTCGCAGCCTAAAAATATAATACTTTAATGAAATTTTTAAAAGGCCGTTTCTTTTAATTTTATCTGGCACTTAAGAGATGACTAGGAGTGCTAATGAAAGGGAAAGAGTTGAGAGTGTAATTATAGCCTAGAGTGCATATTGCAAATTCTGTAATGTCTGAAAGGTTAACACCAGCAAAGAGAGATCATACAAATGAAAGTGGTTAAGGGCACTCATGCATTGGCCCGTTTGATAAGATTGATAACTGTAACCACTAGCTTAGGAGCATCGATTTCCACTGTAGGAGAGCTCTCCGGATGCTCACATCTTTTCTTCTGTTTATATGAAAGTGAAGCTTTAAAGATGTTTTATCATCTAATAGCAAATATGACACACAGTTACAAACAGAATCTTTTTTTAATCTTGGAAAGAAAAAAATTTAAGCAGGCCAGTGGTTCGCTTTAATGATGTATATTGAACAAATTTAAAGAGATGAGAAGAAACTTGTTTTTCAGCCCACTGAACCCAAGTGCTTGCCTGTAATCTAAAATGGGTATCTAATTATTGTTTAACATTATTTATTTAGGAGGAGTTACGACCTCTAATTTGCCTTTAAATGATTAATTTAGTGTTTAAATAAAGCTCCTTTTATTTAATAATGTTTTCTTTAACCAATCTTCACTAATGTCAATAAACTCTTTGTTTAACCTTCTTAAAGGAAACATTTTCTCAGCTCTGAGACAATTATGAATTACCAAACCCATATAGAAAAATGAGCTAAGTAATTATCTAATTTTATTGCAACGTGGTTAAGAATAGAATATTTCAAATCAGTAACATAAAGTAGGAAACAGGAAACAATTTCCTTAATACAGTGCATTTTAAACCACATGCAATCTCTTTTGAGATGGTAATGCAGTGCAGGAGTACTACAAAATATTAATAATTTGGCTACATGAACAGACCCACTTTTATTATCATTCTGAAGTGGTGCTCAGACTAGAATTTTCAGACACAAATTGAGCAGCAGTAATATACATCTACATATGTGGATGGATGGTTAGATTAGGAACAGTGGCCTAGAGCCTCAGGTCCAGCCAAACTGTGGTAAGCACAAGACCCAAACTGAAGGCAAACGTGGCTTTGTGCCAATTCTATGGTTACTCAGTGTAGGGCCAGCTGGGGGCTGCTTCAGATGCTGGTGCTAGTTAGAGCAGTCCAGTATCTCTAGCGTGAACTGGATAGCTTTCAGATTATACCTGATAAAAGTAAGTGTGTGTGTGTGTGTGTGTACTTGTACTTGTGCACATATCTAGATAGATAGATAGATGGGGTGTACATATATATATGTGTGTGTACTTGTGCACATATCTAGATAGATAGATAGATGGGATGTGCATATATATATATTTGTGTGTGTGTGTGCATATATATATATATATATATATATATATATATGCACACCCCATCTATCTATCTATCTAGATATGTGCACAAGTACAAGTACACACACACACACACACATATATATTGGCCAACATATTCAAAAGTGAGTGCTTAAAGTTTGGCACTCTACAAACACTTAGGGTGACCAGATAGCAAATGTGAAAAATCAGGACAGGGCTGGGAGGTGGGGGTTATAGGGTCCCATATAAGACAAACCCCCTGATATTGGGACGGTCCCGATAATATCTGGACGTCTGGTCACCCTAATACACTTATTAAGGCTTTAAATATGGATTTATGTGCCTAACATTAGGAACCCACTTTTGAATATGGTTGGCATCATGGATATAGTATTGTATACGCTTTATTTATCTTATGTATATGCTCTACACTGTGCCATGTTCCCTGACCTGAGAAGCCTACAAGATGTGATTAGACAAGACAAAGGAAGACAAGACCCATTGCCGGGCAGGAAACTTCAGGAAAGGGAAGTTGTGGAAAGTTACCCGGCGATGCCGAGAAACCAAGTTAGGCTTCTTTTAAAAGGGATGGGGCAGGAGGAGAGAAAGAGGTTGCTTTGTTCTGGGAGAGGCCCTAGAAGAGCAGCGGGACTCAAACCACAAAGCCAAGTGTGGGTGAAAGTGGTGAAGAGAACAGCAAGGAGAGAGGATTCTATGATTCTATGATAGGATTGGAAAGCGTGTGGAGAAAGAGAGGGGGAAATGAGAGCAGAGTCTCAAACATGAGGAGGAGGAGCTTGAAGGTAAAGTGTGGTCAGAAGCTGGAAGCCAACGACAGGGTGCTATGGCTGGAGCAGCAGCAGGAGGAGCTGGCTTAGCAGCTGCGCTTTGAATAGCCTGGAGGAAGAAGAGAAAGTAATCGGTATGCATCACACCCTCGGATTGCCAGGTTCAATCCAGTTGGCTCAGACACAATCATGTGACTTAACATGGACATAAACTGTTGCTCTTCTGGGTGGCCGGTGAGTGGACTTCTGAACGACTGATGGACTCCCCTTGGTTGAGGCAGGTCAGATGACCATGGGAGGGAAAAACGAGAAACCTCTGCACCAGGTGACCGCTGCTGCTGCAGAGGAGAGGGCAAAACCTCCCAGAGCTGCTTGAGACATCAAAACGTAGCCCATGCAACATGCAACCGCTAGAAGCTAGAGCATATTTCTTTGTCCTCTTTTATCCTTAGGCTTGTCGCCCGCATTGTAGCGGTCAGGGGGACTAGTTACATGCTGTTTGTGAGAGCCTAGGAGAGGCCAGTGCAACCCAATGTGCTGGAGGAGGTGCTATTAGAGCTGCACGAAATCCTGAATCCTTTAGGGATGGGTGGGAGAAGATCAGCTGCTTACCCGTTATCCCTGGGAGTCCCCTCTAAAGGGGGGTTCATCACCCTAGAGGGCGCTCTTTGATCTCCCCTGGCTGCAGCAGGGAGTGCGGGGTGGGGGGAGAAACAGGGCATGTGAGGGAGGAGACGGTGGGTCATGAGCTCTGGTGGAGGACACCTCATCTTGCCCCACCCTACACCCAAAAGTCAGGGAGCTTCATGAAAGTGAAGAACCAGGGCAGTCTCAGCCTCTAGATCCATGTAGCCCAGGATCAGGGGCAGAGACAGAGGGAGGAATGAAGAGGAACCTCATTGAGTTTCCTTACCTCAAATAATTAGTCCTGTAGCTCAAATGGCAGAGGTCTGGGCTGGGGACCTGAAGGCGCATGGTTCAGAAAACCTGCTGATGGACAACGTGTGGTGTCTTTATTACAGGCAGGGCTGGCAGCACACCACCACCCCCCCCCCTGCCCCCGTCATTACGGTTGCTCAACATTTCCCATTATAAGACCCTGTTTTCAATTGCTTATAACTTTTCCAAACTCTGGCTGTTGAGGTGGAAATTCTCCATGCCGGGGATCTACCTTGGGCTGAAAGTTTATGGAAAGTTTCAGCCATAATGTTTGAGCCATGTCTAAGAACAAGACGGGGGGGCAGGGGAGGAATACATTATTTTGCCTGTTTTCTTTTTTTGCAACCATTTTGATGAGAAGCTATAGCACCCTGATACTTTGGAGCAGGGCCAGGAAACATTTTGGGGGCAAGTGGGTTCCCCTGGCATCAAGGGTCTGCCTTTGGCTATCTCTGTGAAAATTTGCTCAAATTTGACCAAGTTACAAGCCTCCAAAACATCTCACTTGGCACATGCTCAGTAGAGGCTCATTTGAGCTTGGTAGCTAAATTCTCCAAAGAGTTTGTTCTCACTGAGCATGCTCTGTCCCACTGCGCGTGCACCATCCCCACTGAGAAGCTGCAGCAAAGGCCCGTAGCAGCTGAGCAGAAGTATCTCTGCAATTTCCACTGGACACCAGAGCTGAGAGCAGGACGACTGCCTCTCCTGTGCTCTCAATGCACCATGCCCAGGCAGGGGTAAGGAGAAGGGTGGAGGCAGCCTGCCTGGAATGCAGAGGGGTGAAGAATAGGGCAGAGGAGGCTTCAGGAGCTGGCAGGGTGATGGTGGGTGGATAGGAACAGAGGGAGGAGGGGTGGAAGCCAGAAGGACGTGGTGGGTGAATAGGAGGGGAGACAGAGAAATGGGGTCAGGAGCAAAAGGGGAGGTAAGGAAGGAGAGGGGGATCAACTGAAACAATGGAATGTGGTCCTGCAGTTCGGCAGTATCATGTTGCATACACACAGGAGAGCCGAGTTAAATTTGCATGGACATCCTGAATTCTGGCATTTCCTGACTTTTGAGTGCTTGATTTTGCAACCTTAAAATCATTCTTTAAAAAAAAAAAATTCCCCAGGTGGGGTGGGGATGTTTGTTTGTTTGTGGATGTAAAAGAATAAACAGAAAGCTCAGTGCTTAGGGCTCTGAACCTGGGTTCAGTTCCACCTCGGCCACAGACTCCCTGTGTGTGCCTTGAACAAATCATGTAGGGTGAGATTCACAAAAGTATTTAGGCACCCAAATCAATGGGCGTTAAGTATCTAAGTATCTTTGTGAAGCATCTTCATGATGAGTAACTAGATAGATGTAGATAATTCACAACCAAACTACTCAGGTAAAATTCCCATTGAAATCAATGGGTCACACCTGAGGAGCTGCCTCAGATTTGGTGGGAGTTGCAGATACCCAGGACCTCTCAGCATTTAGCCCAAGAGAGTTTTGCTTGAGTAAATGCTTTAGGATTTGACTCAGTTTCCAGCAATTCAGTTATTTTAATTGTCCTTCCTCTGGGGAATCCAACAAGGGTCCAATCCAGGCAGGTGCTGAGCACATCCTGTCAGGTGCTGAGCTCCATCAAAACCCAATGAAGAGGTAGAACATGCAAGTAGGATGTGGAATTTAGCATTGCCAATCCCAAGCATTCAAAAATCATGAGTCCGACCCCCACAGCATGAGATCAGCTTAAAAATCTTGAGACTTTAAAAAATAATAATGAATGGGCTTTTTTTATTTACCCTCCCGTTTCCAAGCCTTTAGGGTGCACTCGGGTCATGGTTTAAAGCTTTTCCTCACAACCTGGATGAAAGCTGAGATTCTCACATATTCACATGACTCCAGGAGCCAGGATTTGAAGAAATACCTCAAATATCATGAGATACGTTGAGCAGAGAGCGGAGCCTCCCGTCCAAAGCCAGCAGCAAAGTTGGGGATGGAAACTGGACCGAGCGGAGGAGGCTGGAACCAGGTACCTTCCCATTAGGGGCTACCACATGTAGTTTTTCTCCATTGGCGGGGACCACCACATTATGGAAGTTCCATCTTCTCTGTAGGAAGCACTTCCTTGCCCTGCGGTTTGGGTTTTTCTCCCATCCATAGTTGGGTGAGATACAGGAAAATGTGTGTTCTGTGGCGAGCAGTTCGTTTAATGGCACGTGTACTCCTGTTGCATTGGGTGTCAATGCAAGGTAAATGGGGAATCATCGTCAAGCAGGGATCAATTCCTGGCCCTACACTACACTATTTAACCTTTTTATCAATGACCTGGAAGAAAACGCGAAATCATCACTGGTAAAGTTCCATGGCCTGTGTTCTACAGGAGGTCAGACTAGATGATCACAATGGTCCCTTCTGGCCTTGGAATCCATGCCTGAGCTCTCTGTATTGCGGAGGGACGCCCGTCCCCTTTTGCAGCTGGCCCAAATAAGCCACAGCACAGATGCAGATAATTAAAGACCGTTGGCGGCCACTTTATTAGCAGGTTGAGTTTAGCTGGAAAGTAGGATGTTGCTCAGCAGCATCCCAGGTCCAAGTGGTCCTATGAACCCCACATAGACCCCAGCTGCCATGGGGCAGAACTATGTCCTAGTTTTCAGAGGTGGACAATGGTAAGACAACCCCACTCTTCATCCCTTCCCTGTGGAGGGAAGTAGGCCCTTTGCCAGGCCTGTATTTGGTCCTAAGCCCTGTTCCCATCACCAAAGTCACCAACAGCAGCCCTAGCCAGTCCAAACCTGCATTTGGTGTACTAGAGAGGCCAATTAGCCAGGGATTCTGCAACAGGTGCATCAGTGTTGAACATGTTCAATCCCCACTACCTAATGCAGATATTTGTGATATTCCAACATCACCTACCTCTTTATGGGAGTACTTGAGATCACACAACAGCAGGGTCTGGCTAATGCCATCTTGACAACCAGATGTCCCTTTTAACCTTAACCCGCAAACTAACCTCTTTGTAAGTAATGCGATCGTTGCCCACAAAGTGAATGATAAGGACCTGTGGAGCCCAGAAGACCCTTCCAAGGCTAGCGAAGATGTGATGAGTAGCTTCCATAACATCCCCTTGATGCTTTTCCAGGACATCTGGCACTTAGAGGCTCTGAATCCAGCTGTGCGCCTTGCCCCTGGCTCTCTGTGTGCTTCTGTTCTCAATGAATGCAGCTGTGCCCACTGATCCAGATGTTCACAGAGGAATTCAGCTCTCACAGTCCCTAGGTAAAAGGGGAATAAAAGGATATAACCAATTACCTGGTACAAGACCTCTAGGCTGTCACCTCTACTCAGCCCTTTGGCTCCTGGCATATGACGAGAAGCAATCCAAGCACCATCTCAGCTGTGTCTGGGTGTCTGATGCATACAGCCAATGGTGGCAATCGACCTGGCTGCCTCCATGCAGAATGAGTGTGCGTCATACTGCTCTCGATACAGCCATCACAGGCTAGTCCCTTAGTTAAAAAGCCTATACACTGGCAGGCAACCATACCTATGCATGACCAATTGCCCTTTGCCCACTTAGTGTAGAGAGAGGTGCCAGGATAAATTGCCCTGCCCCATCTTTCATGCAGCAAGAGCGATCCCTCTGCGCTCACTTGATAGGTTGATGGAAAACAGGGCTGACCCATATTTTCCCATTTCCTCCACTGGGGGTTGCTTAATTGCGGTCTATCCTTGGAGACGGATGGGAGGAGCGTCCCCGAGCAAAACGTCCCCAAAATCATCATGCTGAAGACTGTCCTACATAGGACGTAGTCCTGTTTGTTCGCCTATATGGTCCCAGGTACCTTGCAGCACTTGGGTGACAAGGATCCTTCTGATCAGGACTCCTCCTTATTCTCATCACCCTTAGAACATGGATTCCCCAATTCCCCTGCAAAGACCAAGAGTTCCAGCTAGCCAAGAACAGAACGTTATGTCTCAAAGGCATATTGCAAGGGTGGATGGGGAGACAGCCGTTGCCTGAGCAGCAAGACCACAAATTGAGCAATCTAGACTTCTGGCAAGGCCATTGGGAGCCCTTGATCCTATCAGAAAGAAAGGGAACTGAAGAAGCTGCTCAATAACTCCTCCCAACTCTCTGGGGCCACTGATTTTTCTTGCGAGCCACGCAAGATCTGAGCTGTTGAGAGTCTCAGGGACTTGGAGAATCTGGAGCCAGCCCTTGCAACTTGTCTATATGGAAACAAGATAAAGGCATCCTCTGTGCTGCTGCTCATTCCTGTGAAGTGCCTTGTGATAAAATAGGAAGAGAAGCAGGGTCACCACAGGGCACAACATAATATTATGGGAGCTGGCAGGAAAATGCCATGTGACCTTGCGTAGGCCACCAGCAGACCAGTCATTAGGTCAAAATAATATTGAATACTAATGAACTAGGCAACAGGGTAACGCTATTTTAGGTCACACGATGCTCAGATACCATAGTGAGGGGTGTATAGAAAAACCTAGACAGAAGTTAGAGAGAGATGATCCTGTCACGGTCCTTCAAAGAAAATAAAGGGAAAGCAAGCTGGAAACTTTGTTCTTGTTTGTTTACTAGAACAACTTGGAAATCATGTGGTGTAAATTCTCCCCCTTCCCTCCCCTCCCATGCTGAAATGATCGTTTCAGCTGTAAAATACAGTGAAATTTCATTTGCAGCATACATCATTGGGGAAGTATATTTTCTTATGCCGACGAAGAGAATTATGGTTGGCTAGTCTCTGATACAGCTTAGTTGCAATTACATAGAACACAGAAGTTAGTTACCATCAAAGATTTTAATGCCAGAAGGGACCATTATGATCATCTAGTCTCACCTACGCCATAGACCCTCGCCCAGTGATTCCTGCATCAAGCCTATTGCTTGTGGTTAAACTACAACGTGTCTTTTAGAAAGACATCCAATCCTGATGTAACTGCTCCAAGTGATGGAGAATCCCCCCACCCCTTGGTTTGTTAAAGTAGATTTGGGTTCTCCCAATGTTTCATATATTTTAATGTCATCAGTAAACTGTAGTTAGTATCTAAATGAGTATAATCTTATCCCTTTGCAAGAAATGAACCATATGGATTGGAAGGGACTCTGAGTGGGGTTAGCTCATTCAGACATCTAAAGTGGAGGGAAAGTGCCAAATGTAAGACCCTTTTCATAAACATTGGCCTTTCAAAGGGTGTTGGCTAGTATATGCTGGCTAGCATCTATCTATCCATCTCATATTATTAATATATATGATCTATCTATCTATCTATCCTGTGTGCATTAAGCACCAATACGATTAAGCACAAATACTGTAACAGTGATATAGCCTAAAATAGCCTAAACCATAATCCTGTTCACTTATGCTAAGCATCCCATAACTCCTTGCATTTGCTGAAGTATTTGGCATAAGCAAATAGGAGACTTGTCAAAATCAAGATACATTCATTGTATGTCTTAGTACAAGCTCGAGAGCTACCTTCATGGACCAGTACCTGGAATGCTAGTATTCAAACCAAAGATAAGGAAGGAACAGAACAAGAAGTTATAGAACTGGGACACACCGATGGGTTGAATTTTAGTGACATGTACAGAGATGTATAACTTGTAAAATCATCATGTAAATAAACTCAGGTGAAATGTGTATCTTGGGGAGCACACCTTCTGCATAACGGGAATGTAACATCGCTTCCCAGAGACTGGTATCGTATTGAACCTTTTTCCTGTGCTGTATCATTATTGGCTTATAGCAGTAAACCTGACTGACATTGGTTATTTGGTCTCATGGGTATACTTCATAACACACCAAAGTGTGATCAAGCAATTGACCATACCATTTTATCAACAGCAGCCTCATTATTCCAACATATTTTGGGTTGTTTCAGAGTTTGGACCATTAAGTTTCCTGCATCAGACCGAGGTAAGAGTAAAGCATAAGACATGGATGCTTTGCACTTTTAGCAGTGCAAGGCATCCATTTACACACAGCCCACATAACTCCTTTAAGTGGATAATATTTTACAAACTTATACTTGATGCTGGTTTAAAAGTTGTTATACTTTAAAAATTAGAGTAGGAATAATAATAATACCTAACTTTTATAGCATTTTTCATCAGCAGATTACAAAGCACTTTACAAAGGGGGTCAGTTTCATTAAGCCCATTTTACAGATGGGAAAACAAAGCCACACAAGAGTGAAGTAGCTTGCCTAAAGCCACCCTACTTGCTAGTGATAGAGGTAAAAATAGAACCCAAGTCTTTTGAGTTCCCATCTAGTGTTTTATATACTAGGCCACACAGCCTCTCCCTAGCACTCCCTTAATGTTTTACATCATCCTACGTTGCTTTTTCATTTCTGTGCTTTAACTTAGGATATGTCTACACTAGAATTACAAATCAACCTATATTCCCAGCCACTCCTGCCATAAAATTGACAAGATGGCCAACAGCCGATGTTAGAGACGCAGTGTCTATACAGACTCTGCGTCGCCCTAACCACACCGACAGAAGTTCTACCCCTCTCATGGAGGTGGAGTTATTATGTTGCTGTAGCAGGGCACTTACATCGGTGGGAGGAAGGCTGTAGTGTAAACACTTTAGATTGGCATAAGTTGCCTTATGTTGATCTAACTGTGTAATGTAGATCAGCCCTTAGCCTGGCAAAATTCTACTGCCCTGCTTGAATGGGGGCAAGTAATACCGATTGATGAATGAATAAAATATCATTTTTCTCGCTACCATCTTTCTATTAGTAAAGGGTTGGTGTGTAGATTTTGTGGCTGAGCTCTTACATTTTAATTTTAATCATTATTATTATATGTATTGCACTAGTGCCTAGGAGCCCAGTCACAGACCGGGACCCGATTGTGCTGGGCGCTGTACGAACGCAGGACAAAAAGACAATCCTTGCCCCAAGATCTTAGGGTTAGGGTGACCAGATGTCCCATTTTTAAAGGGACAGTCCTGTTTTTGGGGACTTTTTCTTATATAGGCACCTATTACCCCCCACCCCCTGTCCCGTTTTTTCACAGTTGCTATCTGGTCTACTTATGATGTTGCAAGGCTGTTTTATGTAAGTTTTTTTTCCTATCTCCATATAGTTAATTCATGTTTTGAAAGTAGAGACTGCGTGACAGGAATTAGTTTGGTTTTCCATTTTTTGTATACATTTATTAAAAATAATCATATTTCAGTTTTTGCTTTAAGACTGGGATTTCATTTAAGAACGTGGTAGAGTTCCCAGCATTTATTTTGTCTCAAAATATATGGATGACTCTTCTAAGAGATAAAACCAGGAACAATCCCCATTCTCTGTCTCCCCAACTGGTAGAATCTTTCAAAACAGAAGACCCTCTAAAAGTGCAACCACTGTACCTCTTGGAGGTGCAAAGTAAGAATCATTTGTTCCATACCCTGTTCATTTTCTCATTTTACAATGGATGCAGATTATTTCAGATTATTTCTCGTCTTCTCATGGCCGATGTGCACAAAAAGCTTGAAGATGGTGCATACTCTACAGGATCCTGTTTTGGTTTTACTCTAATGTTTATTTTCATCCTGAAATTAATTACCCCATAATGTCTGATTGGCTTTATCAATTAGCATTTGCTGTAGGGAAATACGTTAGTGCCTAATAAAGCATAATGATTTTTTTCTTATTTGCCAAGGGGGTTATTAATAAACGTCCCCACTGGGGTTAGAATGTGCTCTGGTGTTTGCTTTAGGGGAAACAAGGGATTGTAGGAAAATCCTAACCAAACTGAGCTATAATTAGAAAGTGTTAGCAATTAGAACTATATGTTAGGCTGCACCCACTGTAGTTAATGGCAAAACTCCAATTGACTTCAGTGGTAGCATGACCAGACTTTGTTTTCCACCCCCAGAAGGTCCTGGAGTGCTGGGTTTTCTTTAGTTTTTAGCTATACTGAGAAATATTGCATTGTTTGGCCTGGCCCATCTCAGAGCATGAAAGCATTTGCCCACTGAGTATCCAGGTAAAATCCTGACCAGGGCGCCAGAAGCAGGGGACCAAGGAGCCATGGCCCTCCCACTTTTGAAAGTGGACGGGCCTGGTGTGAATTCTCCCAAGAGTAAAACTTTACATCGTAAACCTTTACTTAGAAAAATCAGGTATAAATATTAGATATTGAAGGTCTGACTCCTTGATGGGTCCATTGTCCACTTCTCTCAGGACCCAGTGGTGGGAGAGAGCATAGAATCACAGAATCATAGGCCTGGAAGGGACCTCAAGAGGTCATCTAGTCCAGTCCCCTGCACTCATGTCTGTAGTGAGTATTATTTAGACCATTTCTGACAGGTGTTTGTCTAACCTGCTGATATTAGCCTCTTAAAGTTGGTATAGGTACTTCCACCTTTTCATGTTTTTCTAAATGTATAAATATCTGCTTACTGTATGTTTCATTCCATGCGCCTGATGAAGTGGGTTCTAACCCACGAAAGCTTATGCTGAAATAAATTTGTTAGTCTCTAAGGTGCCACAAGTAATCCTGTTCTTTTTAAAAATATCTGATGATGCAGATTCCACAACCTCCCTGGGCAATTTATTCCAGTGCTTAACCACCCTGATGGGAAGTTTTTCCTAATGTCCAACCTAAACTGCCCTTTCTGCAATTTAAGCCTATTGCTTCTTGTCCTGTCCTCAGAGGTTAAAGAGAATAATTTTTCTCCCTCTGCCTTGTAACAACCTTTTATGTACTTGAAAATTGTTATCATGTCCCCTCTCAGTCTTCTCTTCTCCAGACTAAACAAACCCAATTTTTTCAATCTTCCCTCATAGGCCATATTTTCTAGACCTTTAATCATTTTTGTTGCTCTTCTCTGGACCTTCTCCAATTTGTCCACATCTTTCCTGAAATGTGGTGCCCAGAACTGGACCCAGTACTCAAGTTGAGGCTATATTAATGTGGAGTAGAGCGAAAGAATTACTTCTCATGTCTTGCTTACAACACTGCTGCTAATACATCCTAGAATTTGCTTTTTTTACAACAATGTTACACTGTCGACTCATATTTAGCTTGTCATCCATTATGAATCTCCCTAAACTGGAGCCGGTTGTTATGGCTCCTGCTACAATTTGTTGCAGCCTTGGGGTTGCCCTTTTTTCTCCGGTCTTTGTTTCAATTTTTGGTGATTTAGGCTCCCTTGTGCAGAGCCATTGGCCATTATCTTTGACAAATCATGGCAATCGGGGGAGGTCCCGGATGACTGGAAAAAAGCTAATGTAGTGCCCATCTTTAAAAAAGGGAAGAAGGAAGATCCGGGGAACTACAGGCCAGTCAGTCTCACCTCAGTCCCTGGAAAAATCATGGAACAGGTCCTCAAGGAATCAATTCTGAACCACTTAAAGGAGGGGAAAGTGATCAGGAACAGTCAGCATGGATTCACCAAGGGCAAGTCATGCCTGACTAACCTAATTGCCTTCTATGATGAGATAACTGGCTCTGTGGATGAGGGGAAAGCAGTGGATGTGCTATTTCTTGACTTTAGCAAAGCTTTTGATACAGTCTCCCACAGTGTTCTTGCCAGCAAGTTAAGGAAGTATGGGCTGGATGAATGGACGGTAAGGTGGATAGAAAACTGGCTGGATGGTCGTGCTCAACGGGTAGTGATCAATGGCTCCATGGAGTGCCCCAAGGGTCGGTGCTGGGGCCGGTTTTGTTCAATATCTTCATCAACGATCTGGAGGATGGTGTGGACTGCACCCTTAGCAAGTTTGCAGATGACACTAAACTGGGAGGAGTGGTTGATACGCTGGAGGGTAGGGACAGGATACAGAGGGACCTAGACAAATTAGAGGATTGGGCCAAAAGAAATCTGATGAGGTTCAACAAGGACAAGTGCAGAGTCCTGCACTTAGGACGGAAGAATCCCATGCACTGCTACAGACTAGGGACTGAATGGCTGGACAGCAGTTCTGCAGAAAAGGACCTAGGGGTTACGGTGGACGAAAAGCTGAATATGAGTCAACAGTGTGCCCTTGTTGCCAAGAAGGCTAACGGCATTTTGGGCTGTATAAGTAGGGGCATTTCCAGCAGATGGAGGGACGTGATTATTCCCCTCTATTCGGCACTGGTGAGGCCTCATTTGGAGTACTGTGTCCAGTTTTGGGCCCCACGCTACAAGAAGGATGTGGATAAATTGGAAAGAGTCCAACGGAGGGCAACAAAAATGATTAGGGGGCTCGAGCACATGACTTATGAGGAGAGGCTGAGGGAACTGGGATTGTTTAGCCTGCAGAAGAGAAGAATGAGGGGGGATTTGATAGCTGCTTTCAACTACCTGAAAGGGGGTTCCAAAGAGGATGGATCTAGACTGTTCTCAGTGGTAGAAGATGACAGAACAAGGAGTAATGGTCTCAAGTTGCAGAGGGGGAGGTTTAGGTTGGATATTAGGAAAAACTTTTTCACTAGTAGGGTGGTGAAGCACTGGAATGGGTTACCTAGGGAGGTGGTGGAATCTCCTTCCTTAGAGGTTTTTAAGGTCAGGCTTGACAAAGCCCTGGCTGGGATGATCTAATTGGGTTTGGTCCTGCTTTGAGCAGGGGGTTGGACTAGATGACCTCCTGAGGTCCCTTCCAACCCTGAGATTCTATGATTCTATGATTCTATGATTCTAAGATCCTTTCTCCTTCACACCTATGTCGCCTACTCCGTAAGGCTCCGATGTAGATTTCTTGTCCTGTGGAGAATGAGAAGCAGTAGAAACTAATGTTGACTTCTCAGACTGGGGGAATCCCAGGCTACTATCAGAGACTGGTTTACTTTCAGTAGACGGGTTTAATATCTGACCAGTTATCTTTGTGGACGGGGTGTCTTGGCTCCCATTCACTGGCTTTGATTGCAGGGGGGGAAAAGAGCGGCCGTCAAATTGGCTTTTCTATATAGGCTCTGGATTTAAATGCCCAAAGCGGGGAAATGAAGCCGTTAATAGAGTCTCATAGCAATGCTAGCTCATCCCCATAGCTTGTGCTTGGGTTGATTGTGCTCGATGCAGCAGACCGTGGGTGAAGGTCTCTGGCCTGTGCTATGCAGGAGGTCAGACTAGATGATCATAACGGTTCCTTCTGGCCTTAAATTCAATGAAGCTACGAATCCTATTTATCAGGTGGGTAATACACTTGCCCATAAAGACATTAATACCTTAAGGACACATTTGGAATAGAAAAGACGGCATATGTGCAACGCAGCTAAATCAATATTTTTGCAAAAACCTCTAATGTCTCATTTCCTAGCTTCTGAGCACTTAAAATTGTGACCTTTCGTTTAACCGTTTGTCTTTCCATGTTTTTTTTTCATAGGAAAAAAAACAATTGATGATGCTGAGCTATTCAGCTTAAGGAGATTACGAGCGCTTGGACTTGCAGTTTACAAGCTCAGTTGGTTGCACCTGTGGCGTGGGTAAGCAACAGAATTTACTCTTGCGGGTCTTGACCGTGCCTAGTAGGCCAAGGCCTGTATTGGGGGCAGTGATGAACTAGGAGGTTGCTCTGCCTCAACTCTTAGGCATGCCAAGGCAGCAAGCTGACTACTACAATGCTTTACGGCCCGGGTTCAGCTTACTGCCCCACATGTAGCTGGCCAGCTCTGAAAGGGGCAGCAGACCCCTTGGCCTTGACTGCTCCCAGACATCTCCGTGACCCTAAGAGCATCATGTACCCACACCAGTGATGGATTACTGCACAGACCGACAGGGTTCATGCCCAGGGGCCCCAGCCAATTTGGGGCCTCTGGAAAAATCTCCCCCCGCATGGCCCCAGGGCTGGAGGAGCTCTCACTCCCTGCCTTGACCCCAGGGCCACAGCGAGGGCACAGGGGGAAGGGGCAGAATGGAGGTGGGGGCACAGGGGGAAGGGGTGGGGCAGAGCCATGGGAAGAATGAGGATGGAGCCACAGGGAAAGGGAGGAATGGAGGCGGGGGCACAGGTGGAAGGGGTGGGGCAGGGCCGTGGGCAGAACGAGGGTGGAGCCACAGGGAAGGGGCAGAATGGGTGGGCCATAGGCAGGGCCATAGGGGGAAAGGGCGTAATGGGGGCAGGGGTACAGGTGGAAGCGGTGGGGCAGGGCCAAGGTTCCAGTGCCGGGGCCCCTTCCCTTACTCTGGCCCACGGCCCCAGGAGACCTTGACCTGCCTCTGACCCACACAGGAATAGACAGAGAACAGCATTTTGTGCTCCCCAGAATGCAGAGACGGCAGTTCTACTGGGCCTGTTGTAGGAAGGGGACTATTGGCACGCTCTGCCTCCACGGGTCATCCGCATCAGGATGAGGCAGAATTTAGCTCAAAGCCCAGAGCAGTCGATGGAAAGACTCCCGTTGACATCAATGGTCTTTGGATTAGGCCCCACATGCATACAAATGTCAATGCATAACTGTTAAAATCAGCCTTTGGGGGAAGTTACATGCTTAGCAATGATACTACATTAGCGCTGCAGGAACAGGGCCTGATTCATCTCAGCAGCACTACAGCACCCTTGGCTCAGGTACTCACCCACAGAGCTACTCATAGATGGGGCAGGAAGCCGTGATCCCCCAAACTGCCAAAGCCTGGAGATAACAGCCCACAAGCAGCAGAAGAAACAGCAGCCAGAATGTAGCTCAAAGTCTTGCAACAAAAAGCTTCCTTTGTCTGCAGAGATCGAGTGGTCCCTCCGAGGAGGAAATGGCACCTTAACAGCATTCCCCATGATCTCCCCACACTTCAGCTTTCTCTCCTGAGTGGAAATTCCAGTGGAAATTTTTCACCTGGTTCCCCGTGGCACTATGTTTTGTACAGAGCAGCAAGTCTGGTTCTCGGGGTTACTGGTTGTCCAACAGAAATAATGGGTACCAATAGAAACCAGGTGAGGGGCATGATTATTATTGTATTTCAGGAACACATGAGGGCCCCAACATGCTGGTCAGTGCACATACAGCTAGTGGGAGACAGCCCCTGCGTGCACTCTAAACAGACATAACAGACTGGAAGTAAAGTAGAATCTCCGAGTTCCGAACACCAGAGTTATGAAACTGACCAGTTAACCATACACCTCATTTGGCACCGGAAGTATGCAATCAGAAGTACGCAGCAGAGACCAAAAAAACCCCAAAGCAAATACAGTCTGTGTTAAACATAAACTACTTAAAAAAAAAAGAAAAAGGAAAGCAGCATTTTACTTCTGCATAGTAAAGTTTCAAAGCTGTATTAAGTCAATGTTCAGCAATAGACTGAGGGATAGTTCAGTGGTTTGAGCATTGGCCTGCTAAACCCAGGGTTGTGAGTTCAAGGATCTGGAGCAAAAGAAAATCTGTCAGGGGACAGTACTTGGTCCTGCTAGTGAAGGAAGGGGACTGGACTCAATTGACTTTTCAAGGTCCTTCCAGTTCTATGAGATAGGCATATCTCCATATAATAATGAAAGAGCATCATAATGTTTTGTTCAGAATTACAAACATTTCAGAGTTACGAACAACCTCCATAGCTGAGGCGTTCATAACTCTGAGGTTCTACTGTATTACTATTGCCATGTTAGGGATGGGGGTGGGGAATGGAAGTGCAGCGAGATCATCTGATTGGTTTAATCTAAAACTTTTTGTGAGCCTGCATCATTTGCCTAAGGTTACAAATGAAGTCTGTAGCAAAGCCAAGAATTGAACCCGTATTGCCTTAATCTCATAAGACCATCCTTCTTTGGGAAATGAAATCCTGACTCCACAGAAGTGAATGGCAAAACTCCCATTGACTTCAGTGGAGCCAAGATTTCACTCTTGATGTCTACTAGAACTTCTTTCAGGGGTCTTGGGCCAAAACTAGAAATTGCAGTTGCAGTTTAGAATCTTCACCTCTGAAAAGCTTTGATTTTAGAGACAGGTGATGGTTTGGCTTGATCTGATTTCCTCATCCCTAGTTTGTTGTGCACATGAATATGTCACCTCTAGATAGATACCTCTTTAGTCGCCCACTCTCAGTATTTTTAATTTATTTAACGGTCACAAAAAGTTATACATTAAAACAACTGGATGGTTTAAATTTACAAGCATTTCTGAAACCTAGAAAATAGAGCTGATGACTGAGTTTCCCCCACTCCACCTAATGTATAAAAATAACACTAAGCTTTTCAGCTATTAACGTTTTCTTAACCACAACAAAAAATAGTACAACCCGTTTTAGATGCTTTAACATAGACGTTAATTTTCACTCACAACTGTGGCAATTAGAAAGTGTACTTAATGGAGTGTCATGTTAATTGTGGCAGGGTTAACCAATTTCTCCATTTAATTGTCAATTGATTAACCTATTGAAATGTTAAGTGACTCAGTTTCCTTCCAGAGCAAACAGTAGCAACATATTGTAGCTTCATCAGCTGGAGGGAATACTCATTTGCCCAGACTCAATGTGCTGGTATTTTTTTACACCTCCCTGAGCTTTTAATTAGATGAGCCAATTTTACATGTATTTGTCTGCTGGAAAGGTTATCAGTGCTTTAGCTGACCTGCAGAGACAAGGTTGAGCCTAGCAGCCTTAATAGAAAAGGTTTTCAGCTATGACTGTTGTACTTGATTGCATTGTAATGGTAATTAACTCGAGACTTTGCCTTCCTCGCTGTTTTTTTGTAGTTCTAACTATGCAATGAGATGTTTCCTCTGTCATATATATGCACTTATTAAGCACTCACTGGATTCTAATATGCATGCAAATAGTCAAGAGTTTCTTAAGGCTAATACTATACTATGTAGATTGTGGTGCCATTAAGTCACTGCAAATATAGTAGCCTGCAGCACATTTGTAAGGTGGTTGTTTTTTTTAAAAAAAAACCATGGGATGGGAACTTCTTTATTTTCATGATGTCTCATTGCCCAGAGGATCCACAAAGTATAAAATACACATTGACAGATTTACATTAAAGCGTGAGCCTGAAGATGGTTTAGTTTTGGGGTTGTTGTTTTTTTAAGTTAAGATTCAGATTTTTGGTGCAGTTTTCTACATTCATGTGGAATTTATTATCATTTGCCCACGTTTCTATTGGCGGCTGGCTTTTAAAGCCCTCGGCATCTCCTGTGTTTCTGCATGTTCTTTTTACAGTACAGCCCTGTCATTTAAATACAAGAGAATCCGCCACAACTGAGCAAGCCTGATCATCCTTGATAATGTTAGTAGCAAGCCACTGAGACAAAATGATTACAAACCTATGTTGTGCTCAATAGTCCTTTAGAGGATTTCTCTCTTAATAGTTCTGGCTCATTCATGTTTGGTTCAGCACATTTGTTCTTTAAAAAAAGGCGTAGATTAGAAGAGTTTCAGGGTAGGTTAATAACTCAACTGAAAATGGCTGCTTGCATTGTCAAAGCATGTTCCTGCAGTTGCTTGGTGCTTTCTTCAGTTCTGCCTCTCTGCAGCTTTGGCCCAGTTGGTAAACAGCTTAAGTCCAGACATCTTTTCATTCTCTGTGCAGCGGATTGAAATAAAAATGCATATAAGTGGCGACTGACTGGCGCTGGCCTAACAATAGCCTGTAACATTATGCATGGGTATTTACATAGGAATAAGGCCTTAGTAAAGAAGATAGGGGCAATTAATGACTAGGGCCACACATATAAGGAAAGTTTGTCCAATCCTTTCTTCAATAAAGATCTTTTGTAAAGTGCTATGGAAACTCATGGAGGCCCCCAAACAGATTAAGAGTGGGACTTTTGTGGTGGTGGGTTTTTTTAACTTTAAGTTAAAGGGGCCAAATTTTTAAAGCTAAAATTTAACTCTTCTACAGTTAAGATGTGTGGTTGTTTCTGAATCTATTTTGTACATCTTTTGTAGGTAACGGAGTGTTTAATAAAGGAATAAATCTATCAGCGTGTCTGGCTTAGGAGGGCAGTGGAATTAAAAGAAGCTAAGCAAATCAGTTGCAAAACCCTGGCTATTCTCATTACTATATGTTTGAAATTTACGCTGATTTGGAAGTATTTAGGACCTGATTCTGATTTCGCTTATACCAGGGAAACTATCCCCTATTTACACCAATGTTATGAGATAAAGAGACAGTTCTTTAGGATTTTTATCTCTCTCTCTCTCTCTTTCCCCCCCCCCCCTTTTAAATGTACTTGGCAATTAAATAACACTTTTAAAAAGAAAGAGACAGAGAAAAAAATCCTAATGACTTGGATCGTGATCTTGGTTATACCACTGTGAATATGCGATGACTTCAAGGGGAGCTGCTGCATGTACATAGCTGAGGGCAAAATGTAGCCCCCAAGTCCAATCCAGTTCCCATGGGGCTGGTGAGGGCAGATTGGGCCCTAGGGGATTTAATATCAGGTGTCACAGCTATGAATAAGAGATGGGCCTTGTCTCTACATGGGGGGATTTTTGCACCAGTGCAAACCCCCAACACAGATGTGCTGAATTCCTGGAAAACAGCGAGCTTCCACGCCTGCTTTGCACCAGTGCAGTGTGTCTATAGTAAGGTTTGCATGAAGCTGGTGCAAATTTCCCTGATCTAGACAAGTCCACGTTCACGGAGGCACATCAGCACCCAAAGATTCACAAGTGCTTCTACTACTATTATTAGTGGTGTTTATTATGGTAGTGTCTAGGGACCAACCCAGAACGGGGCCCCCATGGTGCTAGGTGCTGTACAGACACAGACAGGTAGACCATCCCTGCCCCAAAGAGCTTACAATGTAGGCAGACAAGGCAGCAACAGAGCAAGGTGAGGGGCTGTAACACAAGCAGAGTGGCAATGCGATGGCAGCGATCATCATGTTAGTTCCACGGTTATAAATAAATGAAGAAAAGTAGCAATAGGAGAATTAGGGATGGGATTGTCCCACTTGCCTCAGTGATTTAGGGACACAAAACTGAATAACTTGCAAGGGAATGTGCGCACTTTGGAAAATCCGTCCTTGGGATTTTGGTAGATTTCATGCTGCTTCTCTAAGGGTCAAGCTGTGAGCCTCTTACTCGCTTTCGTGAGTCCTTACTCCCATTGCCTACCATGGGGCTACTTGCGTGAGAAACTGATCATCAAGATGAGTAAGCGCTAATCTGACCCTAACCTTATGGCTACGCTAGAGAGAGGAGCTATGACATGGAGTTGCTTTGGCAATGTAAGGAGAACTAGTGGAAAAGCTCACCGGAACCATTTAATTCGCCCCAGAGCAACCTTCTCTGAGTCTGTATCCAGATATTTAAGCAGTTTTCCTTGTAGTTTCACCTGGCAATGTTCTTGCTTTTATCAGTCTGCAGAGGCAAATCTGTATTATGGTACCATTACAACGACTGTAGTTTGGCTATACCATGCCAATTATTTTCTTGTATCCTCATACTTATCTGCTCCCATCCACAGCCAAACACTCTGATAGGCTGTGGCTTTGGCTGATACAGCAACTTTTTCAACCGTTTCTCAAAAGAGCTATTGCACTGAGTGAATAAATATCTTATTGGCATGACTGTGGGGCACCTAGGATATATTCAGAGGGCCACATCTTCCGCTGTGTAAAGTGGTGCAGTTTCATTTACACCGGGATCTGGTCCCAGAATCTCTTTCCTGACTTCTGTTCAGAAAGAGATTTTTTTATGGCAGAAGATAACTCTGAAAGCTAGCCCCGGTCATGTTCCTTATCTTCTAGAAATAATGTTAAAGCTACTCCCCTGTGGAAACCAATTCCTAAAACGCCATGTGTACATTGGTGGGCGGGGGGGGGGGGAATAAATGTTAATAACTCAAATGTGTGGTTCGCATGGAAGCGACGTGTGTGTAGCAGAGAATGGCACTCTGCTTCAGCCCTGAAAAGCTACAGAAATCAATGCCTCATTCAAGGCTATTGATCAGCACTAAATTAATTAGACTTCAAGGCTTATGGCAGTTGATAAGACAACTTGTTAATTTAGTCAATGATAGTGTTTTCCCTAAAGCAGCAAATACCCTCTTGCTCAGAAAAGACATCTCAGACACTAGCAACCAGAGCGTGTTCTGTTGGTTTTGCTTCTGTTAAAACCTCACTTGTCCATTTAAACGAAGACAAGAATTGTAGGGGGAAAATATGTGTATTTACTCCTGTTTGTGTTCTCTTGCTCTAATATGGTGTCGCTCCCGTCCAGTGTGATTTAAAAGGGCGATGGCATACATTTAGCGTCTGCAACCCCAATCCTGTTATTCCATGGACTGTGCTGTTCATTTGGAAGGGGGGACACTTTCTAAATGTGCGGGGTGGTTGTTTTTTTGAAATGGCTTTTGCTTCTCATTTAAACCTGTAACAGTGATGTTCATAGTCCCTGACAAAGACATTGGCCCCGTTGGTTATGCAAACTGAATGGAATGAAGGTATCCCAGAATGCTCTAAACATGGGGCAGTACTTCCTGCTGGCTGGGCAGAACAAAAGGACAAAGCACGAGGAGTGTAGGGGTCCCACCAGCAGCTCTTGGAGGCAACAGTCTGCTATCAGCAGCACTCCAACCCTGTGAGAATGCTAATAAGCCAGTGAAGAGCCCAGCTTTCCTGCCATAATTCTATAGTGCAGTCGAGGACCCCATAGTGTTCACTAAATAAAGACAACTAATTGAGAATTTTTTGCACATTTTGCTCAGTGGACTTGTTGTTCGCTCGATTCATTGGGGAGAATGTCCCCCTCCTGACAACAGGGGTTGATTGTTTTGGCAGCCTCCATGTTACTGCTATTTCCCGGGTCTGGGGCTGACTTTCAAAGTATGACAAAAATGTTTAATTTTGATTTTTTTAATTATGTCGCTGGGAATTATTTTGGCGTCTCAGAGAATAGGCCATCCAGTGTTCGTGCAAAAAAATTGCTGGCAGAGTTTCTTGGAATTAAACCCTTGGTCTTTCTCTTCCTCTCTCTCTCTTTTACTGTATTTTCTGTGGCGAGGCCTACATTTTTGTGTCTGCAGGTGACACTTTGATTGAAACTAAAATTAATAAATCAGCTGAAAAGCTCACACCTACAGCTCACAGCAGGGCCTTGAAAACACGGTTATAAAGGGAGCTTTATGCCCTTGTATAAAGAAGGAATAAATTACAGAAGCACTTGTTGCCCTTGGACTCAATTTTGCTTTGCAGTCTGGTATCTTATTTTTGGAGGCTTATTGTTAATCAACAGGTTCCTTGTAGCTTTAGCAGGTGACTTTGCTATTAATCTCCTATTTGACCACTATAGCATATTAATGAGGTAGGCTCCTAGACGTGGCTCTATCTCCAGAACACGGTATTAGTTTAAAAGGTGCACTTTTGACTCAATTGCGTGCAGTTAGCAATGCTGCGGGCCAAATGCAAAGCCGCATTTTCTCCAGCTTGTGTAGCATTAAGCGTGTTTTACTAACATTATGTTTCTTACTGTGCTTTTCTTTGGCCGTATACTTATTTCTTCTCCATGGAGGGCTATTATCAGGCTTACTGGTCCTTCTTTCTCTTTCTCTTATTTTATATTTTTAAACCAAATAAATAAATTATATACAAATAACAAAATGATATCCTTTCTTATTAGCATGCACCTTGGTTTTAATTAAACAATTCCAGGGCTCTTTGGAGGTGCTGTCAGGTTTTAATGGAATGCCGGAGATTGTTCTGTTCAACATTTCTCCCCAGAACTGCCTTTAATAAATGTCATTATAAAGTGCAGGAATTTGTTTCACCTTCTATTTTGGGTCTGATTTAAGCTGGAAGTGAAGATACCTATGGGGTAGTTTAAGAACATAAAGAAAAGCTGAGGATTTACGACTTAAATTTGTAATTACAAGGATCTGCTGAAATACATAATATTATGAACCAGGCTACAAAAAAACCCCCGTGGAAAGAACAGCTTTGTTGTAATACGGTAATTTACACATGCCAAAGAACGTCACCTCCATGGATTGTCACTATTGGTGTCTCCTTTCATAACTTGGAGGCAGACGTGTTGTCTCCATTGCAAACGGATACATTTCCCTATTTAAATTAGTGATAAGTGTCAAGCTTATGTTTGCATATTTTCAACATTTTTTAATAAGGTCTCTCATAAGCAAAGGCATATTTGTGTCAGGGTAACTGTCAGCCTGGAGTTTTAGCCTGAACTGCAAAGTATCTGTCTTTTGTGGATTAAGGTCAGAGCTATCATGTTACTTTAGCCTGGTATTTTGTGAGATGCTTTCTTTTCTGTATGATATTTAAAAAAGAGAGAAGGAGAGAAATCTGCCAGTGAAGTGTTTGAGAGTGGACACAATACATACTAATATAACTCCTTCATAGCTGATGTGCTTCATTAGGGTTTCATCCTGGCCCCTTTCAAGTCGGTAACAAAACTCCCATTGACTTCAATGGAAGCAGGCCCAAAATGCGTATTTAAGGTTATTGAAAAATATAAGCCTAAATGTGCAAATGTGACTGGTGATTCTGAATTCTTCATCAACGATTTAGATAAGGGCATACAGAGTACACTTATAAAGTTTGCAGATGATACCACGCTAGGAGGGGTTGTAAGTGCTTTGGAGGATAGGATTAAAAGTCAAAAGGATCTGGACAAACTGGAGAAATGGTCTGAAGTAAATAGGATGAAATTCAATAAGGACAAATGCAAAGTACTCCACTTAGGAAGGAACAATCAGTTGCACACATACAAAATGGGAACTGACTGCCTAGGAAGGAGTACTGCGGAAAGGGATCTGGGGGTCATAGTGAACCACAAGCTAAATATCCGTCAACAGTGTAACACTGTTGCAAAAAAAGCAAACATCATTCTGGGATGTATTAGTAAGAGTGTTGTAAGCAAGACACGAGAAGTAATTTTTCCGCTCTACTCCGCATTGATTAGGCCTCAACTGGAGTATTGTGTCCAGTTCTGGGCACCACATTTCAGGAAGGATGTGGAGAAATTGAAGAGAGTCCAGAGAAGAGCAACAAAAATGATTAAAGGTCTAGAAAACATGAGCTATGTGGGAAGATTGAAAAAACTGGGTTTGTTTAGTCTGGAAAAGAGAAGATTGAGGGAGACATGATAACAGTTTTCAAGTATGTAAAAGGTTGTTACAAGGAGGAGGATGAAAAATTGTTTTTCTTAACCTCTGAGGATAGGACAAGAAGCAATGGGCTTAAATTGCAGCAAAGGAGGTTTAGGTTGGACATTAGGAAAAACTTCCTAACTGTCAGGGTGATTAAGCACTGCAACAAATTGCCTAGGGAGATTGTGGAATCTCCATCATTGGAGATTTTCAAGAGCAGGTTAGACAAACACCTGTCAGGGATGGTCTAGATAATTAGTCCTGCCATGAGTCCAGGGGACAGGACTAGATGACCTCTCGAGGTCCCTTCCAGTTCTATGATTCTATTATTCAGTTTCTGGGTGCCTATCTTCAGACGGATGAACGGGCTTTATTTTCAGAAGTTCCAAACAACCCACCCGCTGAATATCAGGCCATCTATAAGGTGTCACAAGATGAACAACCAAAATCACTCTTCTGAAATGTAAGTCGTGCATTATTAACTTAGTAAGCAAAAGACTTCCATGGACCCTTATACTCTTCAGCGTAATACCAGTCTGCACTGTGAAGCTGTCGCAGAAGAATACACGCACGCACACATGCGCAGACACACAAAGAAAGTTTTAATCCAGTCCCAATGAATGATTCTAACCCATTAAGGTGAATTTAGTTAAGGTGAATTTATCTCCTGATGGCAATTAAACTGGCTGATTTTCAAATGTTAACAACTCTGCCAACTAACATTTAAACCCCAAAAGAGACCTAATAACTGGCTAATAATTGCCAAACGTAGTCTGAAAATTGATGTTTTGGGGCTGCCATCCTACATGTAATTAACATCAACTTTCTTTTTCTTCATTCTTAGACTTTTTTTAAAAACGCAGCCACCAGCTAAACTGATTTTTTTTTTCCAATGAAGGTTTGAGTTGAGGTCGTGTATGTCAAGGATCGACGGGAGAATGAAATTTTATAGTTGAGGCACAAACCCCTGTACAACAGGGTTCATCATTAAAACACTGACAGACCCTTCACTGAAGTGATGCTAACAGTGGCTGCTCTAATGCGTATTTATAAGTAGAAATAGTTAGTACAACACTGTTGGAGAGACCTTCCCCTCCTCCCTCCCAATCTCCCCTGAACTCCTAACAGCCAAGGAAGGTTTCAGCTCATTTTGTCTTTTCACAACTTAGCAAGATCAGACACATTTCTGCAATGCATATGCAGATTTTACCTCTTGTTACTTTCTCTAATGAGCTTTCACTTAATCAATTTGACAGTAGCCTTTATTCCTTTTTGCCTCCCATCCACTAGGAAAGTATTCAGGGGAAAGTGTTAACAGTTTCAAGGGGTATTAGCAAAATGAAATGGTGGCATAGCCAAATTTAGGGAGATTGCAAAGTGCTTTACTAAAGGGGGAGGGGAGTTAGAATCATGAGTGTAGATTTAACAAGAAAGTATGTCTAGCAAATGAATAAAAATGTACACATGGATTTACACCTTATATCATTAAAAACAAGCTGCTGTTAACGAGTAAAGAAATCCTGCCTTCATGTGACTATCTAGATTATAATACCACTCTCTCTCTTTAATATAGAGCTCTCTTTTAAAACACTCCCTTTGTAATGGACTGCTGAACTTTTTTCTCCCGGCTACATCAAGTCACTCCGTTACTTCATTGCATTTATTGCACTGTATTACGTTGTATTACGGTAGTGCCTATAGGCCTTCCCTGAGATGGAGAACATGCCTATGGTAATGGTTTGGGACCTGGTTACCCAAGAGATCACCTCTCTCTGTCTCTAATATACTGCGACAGCTGGGATCAGCAGAGGAGTGGGACTGGTGCTCTCTATGTATAAATGAGAGGGAGTGTTGGCAGGACCGTTTCCCGGCCTGCCAGAGCCCGGATCTGTTAGCGTTCTAGACACACTGCAATACCCATCGTCCCCTTCCCGCTGCTTCTCTACAGCTGTTGAGGAAAGGGATGGGCTTTTCTGGAGTTATTTATGGGCATCCTTTATTTATGCTCACACTCTGCTTTGTACTTTATGGGATAGGCACCCAGAGCATTGGATAGGCTACTGTAGACGCATTTGAAAAATGTGAATGAATAAATAAATAGACATGAATAGCTAGTTCCTGCCCTGAAGAATTCACCATCGCAATGGACGATGCAGACAAAGGGTAGGAGAAAGGAAGTGCTGTTATTCCCATTTTAGAGAGGGGAAACTGAGGCACAGAGTGACTTGCTCTGTGTCACACAGGGAGTCTATGGCCGAACCAGGAACAGACCCCAAATATCCTGAGTCCCAGGCCAGTGCCTTAACCATAAAACGCCTCCTTTGACTATTGAAAATACTTGTTTTCTGAATAAAATTCTAGGCCAGACTCACCCAGGGTCTACGCTAGCTGCTGTGGGCATGGAACTTGGCCCAAGGAAAAACGTACTGGCAGGGAGAGGTGCCAGCAGTATAAAGTATTTACAACATCCCCCCAACAAGGAGGTTCTTAGGCACAGCCAGAAAGTGTCCTGCACTAGCTGAGAGAGGGCATGGCCACCATGGATGGCAGAGGCACCAAAAACAGCTCTTCCCTTCAGCAGGGGATCTTGTGGAGCAAAGCCGGGAGCCCCCGTGGAAATCCCCAAGGGAAAGGGCAGTGCAAACACTTCCTGGCTCCTTCTGGATATGTCCACACTGCTTTTTAATACCTGAAGTCTCTGAGCTCAGGTCTACAGACTTGGGCTCATGGGGCTTGCGCTACAGTGCTAAAGACAGCCGCGTAGAAATTCGCGCTCAGGCTCTGAAGCCCAGGGAAGATGGTAGGTTTTAAATCATTGAGTTTCAGCCCAAGCTGCGACATCTAGACTGAGGTTTTTCGTGCAGTAATTCCAGGAGCCTGCGTCTGTGGACCAGAGCTCCGAGACTTGCTGCCATGAGGCTTAAAACCGCGGTGTAGACACCCCCTTGGAGGTGAGTCCCTCCTCAGAGCAAGGTGTCTGGCAGGGACGGAGAGGTGGTATTGAAATCTCTCTGCACCAGCTTGAGTCATCTTTGAAAAGCTTAGCCTCTAGGTATACAAACCCTTCTGCTTGTGGGCTAAGCTGACTGTTAACCGGCAGGTTTGGGAAGGAGCTTCCTCTATGGGCAAGTCATTCCATACAGTGGTTATGAGAGGAAGTTGTTTTCTTTTGGGAAAGATTGCCGGCTCCAGCAATACTCCGCATTTTAGGCATAGGATCTGATTTTGCAAGATGCTGCGCGCCCCCCCGAGAAGAGTTAATCACATGACCTCAACTTCAGCAGGAGCCAAGCATCCGCAACACATCACAGGAGGCAGCAGTGAGTCCCTTGAAGGCCTGGGCCCATAAAATGAATTTTCACAAACGGGTCATTGTTCTGCACCATATAAATAAGTACAACCGAGGGGAGCCAACCGCCAAACTGGAAACACTACCTCACCATGAGTCATCATTAATAAATCAAATAACCTGTCTGAGGTATGTCATCTGTGATGAATAAGAACATAAGAGCTTCCATACTGGGTCAGACCAATGGTCCATCTAGCCCACTGTCCTGTCTCCAGCCGTGACCGGTACCAGAGCTTCAGGGAGATTGTACAAAACAGGGCAGTTTTGGAGTGATCTACCCCTGTCCTTCACTTCTTGCTTTGGCAGTCAGATGTTTAGGGTCACCTCGAGCATGGGGATGCATGCACCTAGTCATACCTTTGTCATAAGATCATCAGGAGTACAGATGAGACGAAATAATGGCACGTCCTTAGTCGCCTGCTCTGACATAATGTGGCCAGGTTCTGGCCAAGTATTTCAGGAGGGCTGTAGGTGCCTTCAACTGCAGTGAAACGGTTTGAATGGAAGGAAAGTGTTCATGGCCAAGGTCCTAGTGATTTTGGGTGCCTCCGTTCTGGAAAGCCCAACTTGAGACATCTTAAAGTAGCCTGATATTCACAAAGTGCTGAGTACCCATTTTGTGATAATCAGGCCCTTCAAGACAGACACTCCGAATCATAGTCACTTGTTAAAATTTTGGGCTGTATGGCCCTAGAAATATTCAAACACTGAAACTCTCTATAGGGTAGAAATTAGATGCAGTAAGCAGGACTGCACCCCGGTAAAGTGTATGCTTTCTTTTTACTCAAGTCATGCCATAATGAAATGGAAGATCCATTCTTTACTATCATATGTACTTATAACCATCTTAAATGGTCTATGTGATAAGATGACTCAGGACTGAATGACAGATTTGCTTTGTATAGCTACGTCATCCCATTTCCTCCTAATAAGGGTGAGGTCCTGTTGTGGAACTGTGTCTGTGAAATGGAGAATGAAATGTGGAATGGCATCGGACGGTGGAAAGTTTCCTTTGAACTGAAAATAAAATGTACATTTGGTTTGGATTAATCTTACCGAGCAATCGCCGCTTTTCATGGGGCAATGGCTACAGAATACAGATTGTCAGCATTTAAGAGGAGAGGATGTGGCCTAGGACACCTAGGTTCATGTCTCTGCATCACCACAGTCTTCCCGTCTGTCAGGGACCCACAGTTGAACCTAGACCCAGCTCCTTTGCCCTCAGCTGATTCAGCGAACGAACCTGGATCCCTGGTTGGCTGAAGACTCCAGTAGGCACATTCTTGAGCCCTGCAGCAAGCCTGGGTCCCTGGCTGCTCAATAATGTTTGGTTCACTTCCTTTTACTGCTCCTGCGCTGGACTCCAGCTTCTTATTCCTGCTCCAGGTCTTCCACTCCTTGCTCCTGGATCTTGGTTCCTGCCCCTGCTCTGGAGGATACTCCGGTTTCAACTTCCAACTTCTGTTTCCTGGCTCTTGGCTCCGGCTCGCTCCCTGGACTTAGTAATTTGACTCCTGATTTGGGCTCTGGCCACTAGACCTGATCACCCCTGTTCCAATCATTAGGCCTGCTCCCTGCCCATTAGGCCAGGCCACCCATTGCCTGGTCCATTACACTTCCTGGGTGACCTTGGGTAAATCACTTATCCTCTCTGTATAGCACTGCCCTAGCTCACAGGGGTATGAGAATAAATCCATTACAGATAGTTAGGTCCTTGGCTATTATCGTGATGGGGGGTGGGGCATATAAATACTTAAGATAGATAAGCTGAAAGGTCCCAAAACAGAGCTTCAGTTTGTCTAGCTTACCTCCATTTCTGAAAATGTTTGGGGTTTTAGGAGAGGAAAATGCGTTTATCTTCTTAATTTCAGCAACTCCCATCCCTTTTGGCTAGTGTTCGGCCTCCTTCACAAGATGAACTCCTTCCTTCTCCCCATACCCAGCAGAAGTGGAAAGACCACCTCCTCCCTCTCAATGTCCCCCCTCCCCTGATGCCCGGGCCTATTGGAATTGGTGGACTATGAACTACTTTACTAACAGATCCAGTTAAACCCATCTCTCTTGTGGGAAAATTCCATGAAAACCTGAATCTTATCTGTTGAAACTGAAGCTAGTTTTTGAAATTGGGCTGGAAAATTGCCTGCAAATCATTGTATTGTGAAGGGTTATATAGCCGTAAAACCATACCCTGAATGTCTATCTAAACAGATGAGGCGTTGTACAGCGCTTTGTATAAATACTCAGAAGATGGATGCCGCTGTCCCTAGTTAAAACTTACGGGTGATTTTCAATGGCCTTGGTGTATTCAGACTACTCATGCTCATAATGAGGAACAATAATGCCGTGGTGGAGCTGAAAGTTGCAGGTTTGCAGTACAAGAGAGCCTCAGACGAGCCAAACAGGGTTTAGTTGGGTGGGGGGGTGGGGGTTGTTTGTTTTTTTCTGGCAATATTTCCTTACAGAAATGGAGAACTTGTTCCGGTGTTGAGTCAGAATCGATGCACTGGTGGAACGCTCCCAGAAACTGTATTTACAAACATTTTAATATTCTCTCAGGTTTAAGCTGCGGTCCAAGACATTTATATCGCTGTTTGTGTAACTGTCAGCAATATTTTGGCTATTTTAAGAATGTAGGACGGGGTTAAGGATTAGGACTGGCGTTCTCTTTTCTGGGTATCAGAGCTGCTTAGCAGTAATTAATCAGGACATTGAGTTTTGTACTCTTGGTTCAGGTCATTTGCCTATGAGCAGCTCAAGCCCTTTACAAAGGCATACTGCATATGTTTCTGGGTACCTTTTTGAGAAAAGATTTAAATTGGCCAGATGAATAATACTTTGCCACAAGTGTTTTGCCCCAGGCGAAAAAAAGGTTTTCTTCATATTATCATTGCCTGAAGCTGCAATCCTCAAGCTGGATGTGACTGGTCTTATACTGTCACATGGCAATGATGTAAGAACAGGAGCCCTCTGTGTCAGACAAATCTGGATTTAGGGGAATTATAGCAGATGTTGCAAAATGGCAACAGTTTAGCAAGTTCCTTTCATCCCACAGTTGGGAGGCAGGTCCATAAAGTGTACCAGACAGAAAAGAATGTTATCTTTGATCCTTTACCCTCTAGGGTAGGGGGACCTCACCCACTAGACTATGTTGTGACGAGCGAAATAGTCTAGATGTACAGTAACTGATCGTTTCACTCTAAGCAAATTAGGTATTCGTGATTTTTTTTCCCAAAGACACATAAAGATTTTATCAGTAGCTGTGTTCATTCTAATCTGTTTACAGGGCACAGCGTTCGGTATTAAGACTAATGACATGGAAAAACACTTGAAAATTTGCATGTAGTTAGAATACAAAAAAGCCTTGGATTTCCCCCCATCCCCCACTACACAAACACACACCACCACATGTTGTTCAGTTGCATGCTAGGGAAATAAGAAAGGAAAATTATAATTGCTAAATATCAGTGAACCAGAAGCAATAAGTTATACTCAGGGCTATTTTCGGCAATAGTTTGCACACCATTTAGGATTTCTTACTGTGAATTTATAAATGTGAGTTCTGGGATGTTACTATTCATCTGCTCATTCTTCTTTTGTGCAAATAACTAATTTGCACACGATGATAAGGAGATGGAGTCTCTTTAAGAAAGGAAAGGATAGCCCCTGACTGCAGTAACTAAAGTATACATATTTAAAGCAAGCATCTTTTCCTGCAAAAGTTTGTTTT
Organism: Macrochelys suwanniensis; assembly: GCA_033296515.1. NCBI lineage: Eukaryota > Metazoa > Chordata > Testudines > Chelydridae > Macrochelys > Macrochelys suwanniensis. Next base: position 10,930,356 of record CM065781.1, on the reverse strand, counting down.
GTCTGGGTGTAAATCTGACCTGAGTTCGAACAAACTTTGCAGGATTTTCCTAAACTGTCTGCCAGTCCATTAAAAAAAAAATCAGTTTAATGACAGACACAGAATGCTGCCTTTGACCACCTTAAAAAGCAACAACAAAACCCCAGGACAACATGCATGCGGCAGCCCATAATAAATTTTACCAATATTCTCATTGGATATAACCATAAAATACTGCAAAACAAGTGCACAGAACTGTCTGTCAAGCTAGCCTTTTATTCAGTTTCCACTTTCACATTATATAATGAAACAAGGTTGCCCAATCTTTTTCAGTTATTCAGGTCAAATTCAGAGCTTTGGCCCCAATCCAGCAAAATGCTGTACTAGTCCCATTGAAATGCAACTACTCGCTTAAAATTAAGCTTATGCTTAAGGGCTTTTTGCTGGATCAGGGCCTCATTTCCCTGAGTGCAATTCAGTTATTTCAATGTGTAGCTGAGAGCTGAATTAGACCCTGATTCGGCACGTTGCTTACACGTGTTCCTAACTTTAAGTATTGGACCTGTCTGAAGTCAATGGGGCTACTTACAAACTTAAAGTTATGCATGTGCTTCCATACCTGGCTGTATCAGGGACTAGAGCTAGCTGGGATACATTTCAATGAAATGTTTTTTGACGATAAATGCTGATTGGTCGACACCAAATCTGTTCGCGAAACAGTGTTGGGATCGATGAAACACCCAGCTTGAAAAGTTTTAATACAAAAAGATTGTCAGGGTAGAAAGTTTGTGTCTTTCCTGTTCCGATTACGTTGTTTCCAAATTGTAGTAAATTTCCACGACACATGAAAACAAAGCATTTTGAAACGAGCCCACAGAACATTCTGTGTGAACTGAAACACTGTCGTAAATATTGGGTTCATGAACATTTTTTGGAGATTCCAACTTCTGTCCTGATTCAAAATGAGAAACCTTTTCAAAATGGCAAATTCTCACAGGATGGAAAATCCATGGCCTGCCCAGCCCTATCAAACCACAGACTGAGAGAAAGGCAGTGGAGCAGTTAACTAAACTACCAAATTTGTCTCACAAACAGTCTAACAGTTTTGTGTGCTGTGGGGCTCTGTAAATGCACAGGGGATAAATTGTGGCATTCAGGCATTGTGAGGAATAGGGATTTCCAGTGTTTTTCCCGGAGCATCCCTGTGTGCAGGGGTAGTGCAAATGCTGCGGTCCCTTTCCACCCCCTCTGGGGTGCTGTACAACAAAGACATGATGCAAAGCTGCAGGTTCCTGCGCTTCCCCAGGAATTGCAATCTGCCGTCCACTCACACATGCAAGGGTCTGTCACTATCCGGCTCCCGTGATGTGACATTAGCAAGGTAAGAATGTAACCATCATAACCACAGATGAAAAATAGAATTCCATCAAGGCTAGACTGTTGTATTCCCATTCTGACATAGAGTGGTTGAAGTACTTTTTCCTCTTGATGAGCTGTATCATTTAGGTGTGTAGAGAGCAGCACTATTCTCTGGAACCAACTATTCTGTTATAGAATCCAAAATATTCCTAGCATTGAAATGATTGCCCTGGGAGTTTTGCTTAGTGAATCAAGAATGAAAATGTTTCTTCAGCCTTGTCTAAACGCACCATGGAACCAGCTGAACTAAAGTTGGTTTTAAATTGATTTAAGTGGACCAGTGCAAAGCCTTTTGAAGATGCTCTTAAATGGGTTTAAAAATGGCTTATATTAATTCAGTTTGGCAGTTGGTAACTGAAGTCAGCTAAATCAGTGTAAGCCAGGTTTAAATCAATTTATGAGTGTCCACAAATGCTTTGGCACTTGTTTAACTAAATCACTTTAAAAACGACACCTTTATTTAAACAGTCACAAGTTAGGGCTTTTTAAGCCCTTGAGGCAATTTTTTTCAAAATGACTGGTGTCCCATTTTCAAAAGGGGCTTAGGCCCTGAAGAGGCGAGGTCTCATTGAAAGTCAATGAGTCAAACTTTACCCCTAGAGTAAAAAAGACAAAGGACCACCAGAGCCTCAGCTGATAGAAATTGGGGAGCTATCCCCAGTTTAAACCAGCTGAGAATCGGGGCCAAACTGTTCCTTAAAACTTTAAAGGAAAAGCCACTGAGCTAGGCTCTGATTGGAGCTGGTGCTAAATGCTGCTGTGGGTATAATCTACAAAAATGTGTGGAGTTTTCTGGGGTTTTTTTTCTCTTCACTCTGAAATGTCCTCTCCACAGGTATACTAGATACCAGAAAATATGCATGTAGTCAAACAAACACAGTGCTATTCACAGCATCCCTCCATCCTACCCTAATACCCACACTTACATGGTTGTGTATAAACACAGTCTGGAAGATATCACAATCCTAGCAGCAGCCTCTGTTGTTTTCTTGCTTAATGATTTGTACTTAGCCAAAGTAATAGAATGCAGACAATCCTTTTTAGTTTTGGCATGCCTGACACTGGTCTTTTTGAGTTGAAATGTTTATTTTGTGGTGTTCCCGCTTAGCTCTGAAAGCTCATGTGTCTATATGTATTTGCGCGTTTTGCTTGACTCGGCACAAATCCTGCTCTGAACTGGAAATATCACCAGGGTAAATAATTTGGAGAGGTAAGTGTCTGAGCGAAACTGGTGCAAAGGCTATTTGTCATATGGATTTTGATCTCAAAAGATTCAAATATGAGCAAACTTTTTGTGACGGGTTTTGCCATTTGTTTGAACACTCCTGTAGTAATTGGAAATGCAACAATTGTTTAAAAGTGGCATTGTCCATGAAAAGATTTAGTGAGGGATGAAGAAATTTCTTGAACCTAAAGACATAATCTGGTGATCCAATTCTCCCCACTGTGTCCATTCCCGTGAAACTCCATTTACTTTCTCCGTTCCGTCACCAGCTCCCCCGCATCCCACCTAGCCAATCCTCTAGGTTTCCCACATTGTTTCCCCTTTTGTCTGTTCAGTCTAAACAGAAGAACAACAGACAGGGTTCTGAAGGGCAGGGAGCATCAGGAGCTGGAAGAGAATGGCTAAGATGAGGGTCAGAGTCCTGCCCTCGCTGCCAACAGTTACTAGGGTTTGTGCTGCCTGGCTGGGCAGTGTTCAAAGACTTTGCTGGGCTTTGTTGCACTGTGTAGGGATTAGGCCTGAGGTCTGAGAATTTGCCTTCTAATTAAAAAGGATAAAAGCTAGAAGTAGCATTAGACTAAAACATAGCAGTGATACTTCACAGGCGCTTTTTTCCCCCCGATAGTCACAAGACAACGCGAAAAGTTGTCAGGTTGTTTTATTTCTTTTGTTTTCTGCTTCATTTTTTTAAAATGTGGCGTTATTGAAACTCTTCCCAGCTGTTCCATATTGCGGGAGGACACCTTATTGCATGTGAAACTTCTGTGCTGTACAGTGTCACAATTTTACTAGCTGACTGCTGCTTTTATTAATGAGGATTGCTCGGGTGTCCATTTCCAATTGGGTTGCCTAATGATATACCACAAGGTGAGGGATTTCCTCCTCCGCACTCCACCCTCGCCCCCCAAACAAAAATTGATCATCCCTTGTCAAGATCTTTCAGGAAACCTGCGTTTATTTTTGTTTGACTCGGCCATTTTTTGTTCTTGGCACTTAACTGTTATTAGGTGCATTCTATATAAACAGGTGCAGACGCTCATTAAAAATGACTCATTATGCATGCTTTTTTATCCATGCAATATTAAAAATGCTAGAGTGATTTGATCAAATTAGTCCTGTGTTATCATTATCACTAAGTGTGAAACCTCTTCATTTTCTGAAAGAAAATTTAAGGCCAAATCCTGCAACCGCTTACTCAGATATTCCTTTCTCATGCAGTAATCCCATTGGGGACTACAGAGGTAATTAAAAACTACTGATGACAGTAAGGATTTGCAGGATTGGGCCCCTCATCTATAAATCCTAAAAAAAATAGCTGCGTCAGCCAACATCACAATGGACAATCTTAAGAAACCCTACAGCGACACTGCAAATATTAAGAAACCCTTGTCAGTTATAACATTCTGCTCAGCTGACTTGTGTATAAACAGCTGTATGTTTAGAAGAAATGTGCCACTGGCCCTTGGTGAATTAAGGGAAGGGGACCATGTGTTTTCTCCGTTGTACTTCAGAGGCTGGTTCCGCCAATTTTATCATAAGAAAGAATTTTGAGGTGAGTCTTTGTGTAGGCCATTGGTGAGATTATATAAATTACTTTTTAGACGACGAGGCAGTAGGAGGTTTGTAGAAGACTTCAGGAGCTTTCAAAGCAACCGAGCTCAGGTTGCATACAAGTATAAAGGAATGCCCTTTTGTTCCCACACATCTCATGTTACGTCATGAAGTAGGGGGGCCGAATTTCTTATTTTCTCTTCTTCCTATGTTTGGCTGGTTGAATGTGCATGTGGTAAATAACTTAAGAAGACGCACAAGACAAGGGGGAAATTATTGACAGTGTTCTGAGCAGATAGCTTTTCCCTGTATAAGATTATAAGGAAACAGTACTTTTTAATATAAAAGTGTTGTTTCATTCACTAAATTTTTGTGCAAGCATTTTGTCCTTTGGGTTAATCATCATATTTGTCATGTCCAGTAACATGAGAATGATGGCTAGAACATAGAACTAACTCTTTATTGAGTGTGGTGGTGTTTGTGACAAAAACTAAATACTATTTTTCTGGTATATAATGCATTGGCTATAAAGTAATAGTAATGGGATAACTTGTGCCATTGGGTTTTTTCAGTAGGATTCTTCATTGAGCTATATCATACTATCAAGTATCAGAGGGGTAGCTGTGTTAGTCTGGATCCGTAGAAGCGACAAAGAGTTCAGTGGCACCTTGTAGACTAACAGACGTATTGGAGCATAAGCTTTCGTGGGTGAATACCCACTTCTTCAGATGCAAAAATGCATCTGAAGAAGTGGGTATTCACCCACGAAAGCTTATGCTCCAATACGTCTGTTAGTCTATAAGGTGCCACTGAACTCTTTATCATACTATCAGTTTTTAAACAAAATCAGTGTCTGAATCAGCACATCAGTAAAAGTTTAGTGATGGCCTTAATTTTACATATTTCCTCTGAGCACCAAGGATATGGAGTATTTGCTAAAGTATACATACCATTTGCTGGATATTGAGATTTGAAAAGAGGATTGATCTTCTTTTATGGCTTAAAAAAAATCAGTTTTCCCATAGGACACTAGCATTCCCCACCCCATCCTGCAATCGGCTCATTTTGGGCTGGCCCCTTCTCCCACATGGAGCTAAGCGCAACATCAGGGTCTAATGTTGGTGTTACTGACTATTCCATAGTGATCGAGGTGATCACAGCACCCTTTTTCTTAAAGACACAAACATGAAGAAAAAGTTCACACACACCCATTTTGAATTCCAGAAGAGCAAAGATCATTTACAGGAAATTTCCAAAGTATTCCATTATTTAGAGATCATTTTGAGTAGAACATTCCCCCTGCTGGCTCCCCAAACATAACAACGCTGTATCTGCTTGTTTCACTGTAATGAAAACAAGAGTGATATTCTCGTGGACATTGAAAATCAGTCTGACTAGTGTAGGCGGTTAGATATATTCAAATCTTCCCCTAGCCCCCATCCCACTCTTTAGCATTTATAATGTGTCGGCAACTACTACAAAACAAATCCAGTGTAAGGAAGGAGATCATTCACAATATCATATGTTTCCATTTTTTCCATCAGCAACAGAATAATATATGGTGCATTAAAAGAAATCTGTGTGTTTTTCATAATACACGTGAAAGCTTAGTGAGAAGTAGAATGAAAAATGTGTTTGCAGTGTGTATGGAAAGCACTTACCACGTTACTGGGTCTTCAGGGCTTTGTATTTATAGGAGGAGGTTTATGGGAGATGAGTAGTCTTACACTACTACTCTTTTGTAGGTCAGTTAAGGGAAGATATGATCTGGGAATTTTTAAGTGTTTTACAGTTTAAAAAATGCCTGATATTTGTGCTGTTAACAAAAGTATTTTAAAAGTCCAGTGAGAATTAGAGACTAGGTGGGTGAGGTAATATATTTTATTGGACTACGCTTGTTGGTCAGAGAGACAAGCGTTGGAACTTACACAGAGCTCTACTTCAGGTCTTCAGAGCTTTGTGTACATAGGTGCTGGAACGAGGGGTGCAGGGGGTGTTGCCGTACCCCCTGGCTTGAAGTAGTAACAGCAACCCAAATACAGGGTTTCTGCCTTCTGCACCCCCACAGCAAAAAATGATTCCAGCACCGCTGTCTGTGTAAGCTCGAAAGCTGGTCTCTCTCACCAACAGAAGTTGGTCCAATAAAAGCTGTTACCTCACCCATGTGTCTCTCTAATATCCTGAGACCCACACGGCTACAACACCACGGCATACAACAAATGAGTATTTGTTCGTTTGCTTAGTCTAATGATCTATTGTATTTTCACGCCCATCTATTCTTCCCTTGACACACGTGTGGCAGCCCCGTTAAGATTAATAGAAGTGTCACATGGACAGAGGGAAGGTTAGACCTGGCCCCAGCAATATACGCTTCCTCTGATTCAAGCTCAGGACCCTCACTAATATCATCAAGTGCCACGTGTCCAAAAAGACGGTCTGATCCTTTGAGGTCCTGGCCAGCTCCGGTTGAAGGAAATGGAAGCAGGGGTTGTAGGGCATTCATTATCTCCGAGGATGGGGCCCTCTGTGTAACATATTGCCCTTAACTTTCAGTTGTGGTATTATAGATGTATATATTTGCCTGTGAGGGGTGATTTACTGTCTCACTGTGTGCTAGGTCTAAATAGCACCGCATCAAATAGGCCGTATGGAAAATGTAGCCGAGCCACCTGTCGCTATTTTTAAACACTGGTGTCATGACACTAAGCATGACAACCAGCTCTTACGCAATATCCAGAAGGTTTCCAAACCGGGGTATGATCCAAAGCCCACTGAAGTCAACAGAACTAGGGCTCCCGCTGACTTTGGATCAGGCTCCGTCTCTATGGAGGGTGCCTTCGTTGCCAGCCAGGCCCCCAATCCTGCAAACATTTAGACCTGTGAGTAATTTTTAACCTCAAAGTAATCCTCATGCATAAAGCGACTTACAGTGCTGGGGCCTGAGAGTCATGAGCTAGACACAGTGTCTGATCTTGCAAGGTATTGAGCATTCCCTGAAATTCCCTTTGACAATTTGATGTGATTGGTTTATTTACATGGATCTACCTGTAGATGTTGTGTTGATGATGCTATTTATTGTCTCCATACCTGTATTTTTTTAAGTACATATACATATTATATTGAAACAATAGGCTACATTTTTCCCTGGTGTAACTCCCTCAAGTTCAATGTCACACAGCACTTCTACATAGCCTTTTCCTGTGAAAAAGGGAGGGAGCATTGTCTCATGTTACAACCTAGGACTGGACCTAGTTCCACCACTAACTTATGTGAGCCTGGGAAGGTTATTTACGTTTCCCCGTGTATCACTTTACTTACACCTTTTTCCCAGGGTGTTCTGAGGTTTAAGTGATGAATGGTTGTAACATACTTTAAGATTAGCAGCTGCAAGCCGCTATGGAAGTGTCGAGAGGTGTCACACTGTCTCCGTGGCCTCCATTACTGTAGGATCTGAGCACCTCGCCATCTTTAATGTACTTATCCTCACAACATTCCTGCCAGGTAGGGCCGTGCTCTTACCCCCATTTCACAGACAGGGAGCTGAGTCACAGAGGCTAAGTGGCATGCTCAACGTCAGCCAAGAAGTCTGTGACAGAGCTGGGACTTGAACTTGGGGCTCAGACTGGCACCTTAACCACTGGACTATCTGTCCTGTCTGCTCCTCTGAAAGTCCCTTCACAAATACATGGTGACTGAATATTTTCCATTACCTCTTGGGCCAGCATGCACATTTTATTTTAGCTTGTTCTGATGACCATGCTATTGATTTGTGGGTCTGGTACTTGGGGTCACTATAACATCCACCACTAGTACTATGTAAGGCTTTTGATACTGTCTCGCATGATCGTCTTATAAACAAACTAGGGAAATACAACCTAGATGGAGCTACTATAAGGTGGGTACATAACTGGTTGGAAAATCGTTCCCAGAGAGTAGTCATCAGTGGTGCACAGTCATGCTTGAAGGACATAATGAGTGGGGTCCCGCAGGGATCGGTTCTGGGTCCAATTCTGTTCAATATCTTCATCAGTGATTTAGATAATGGCATAGAGGGTACACTTATAAAGTTTGAGGACGATACCAAGCTGGGAGGGGTTGCAAGTGCTTTGGAGGATCGGATTAAAATTCAAAAGGATCTGGACAAACTGGAGAAATGGTCTGAAGTAAATAGGATGAAATTCAATAAGAACAAATGCAAAATACTCCACTTAGGAAGGAGCAGTCAATTGCACACATACAAAATGGGAACTGACTGCCTAGGAAGGAGTACTGCGGAAAGGGACCTGGGGGTCACAGTGGACCACAAGCTAAATATGAGTCAACAGTGTAACGCTGTTACAAAAAAAGCAAACGTCATTCTGGGAGGTATTAGCAGAAGTACTGTAAGCAAGACATGAGAAGTAATTCTTCCGTTCTACTCTGTGCTGATTAGGCCTCAATTGGAGTATTGTGTCCAGTTCTGGGCTCCACATTTCAGGAAAGATGTGGACAAATTGGAGAAAGTCCAGAGAAGAGCAACAAAAATGATTGTTGCTATGAGCTATGAGGGAAGATTGGAAAGCTGAGTTTGTTTAGTCTGGAGAAGAGAAGACTGAGAGGGGACATAACAGTTTTCAAGTACATAAAAGGTTGTTACAAGGAGGAGAAAGAAAAATTGTTTTTCTTAACCTCTGAGGATAGGACAAGAAGCAATGGGCTTAAATTGCAGCAAGGGAGGTTTAGGTTGGACATTAGGAAAAACTTCCTAACTGTCTGAGTGGTTAAGCACTGGAACAAATTGCCTGGGGAGGTTGTAGAATCTCCATCATTGGGGATTTTTAAGAGCAGGTTGGACAAACACCTGTCAGGGATGGTCTAGATAATACTTAGTCCTGCCTTGAGTGCAGGGGACAGGACTAGATGACCTCTCGAGGTCTCTTCCCGTTCTATGATTCTATGTACCTAATGCATCTTATGGCCCAGTCCTGCAAATATTTACAGACTTGTTTAAATGTAAGCATGTGTGTAATCTCATTCCCTTCAGTGGAATTTCTCATGTGTTTAAAATTCAACATGGGAAGAAACAACTAATGTATATTTATCACAGAGAATGTTTCCTTCTTGAACCATCTTTTGGCAGCATCACTATTTGGAATTTTTGAAAAGAGCTAATCATTGTATCTGTTTGCTTAACCCTGTAATACGGCCAGGCCAGTGATTTACAAGATGGCTTTTAAAAAAGGAAATAACCTTTATAATTTTAGCTATTTCAATAATCATGTCAAATGTGTTTTGATCTCCCTGAGGTCATCACCCTGGTTCTGCGAGCCTGAATCCTTAAAAAGCCCATGCTGTGGTTTGCTTTTTATTTTCTTTTTTGGCTCAAGAAACAGGCTTGAAAGTAGCAGCTCTGCAAACAGATTTCTTTATCCATTCGCCAGTTTGGAGGGTGTCCACGGGCTCTTATTCGGAGGCTCCTCGGCCCAGTTTCGAAGACTGCCATCTCTAGGATGGCATAGGAGATGTAATTTTGTCTGTGTTAGTTTAGCCGAGGGTCTCTTCTGAACAGAGAATGCCACTCTTGCCAAATTGCGTTTAAACTAGGGATGGCGCTTTTGTGATACGGTCAACTGCCTGGGAGCGATTGAGCTGAGACCACCAAACTACTTTTAAATGAAAGGCTCAATTTGGACTTGAACCAGGTCGCAAGGTAAATAGTCAGTGCTTTATCCTTTCTGCCAAGCTCTTGGTAGAGGGAGCTGCTTTGATGTTGGGAATGATAGGCGGCCGTTTCTGAACTAATGTCCAAGACAGTGATCTATAATACATTTGCTTCCATTTTACATCTGCTGGTCTGAGTGGCGGTTAGTTTCAATATTATTTAGTGACAAAAGAGTATTTTAGCAAATCCTAGTTTAAAAAAATGGACATATTTCCTCCCCTCCCCCATCCCCAACACACTTATGTCTTTTAAATAGAAGCCACGCCTTTGAACATTAGTTTGCTTTGGGTCTGATCCTGCTCCCATTGAAGTCGATGACTTCAGTCAGACAGACACTTGGATCTCACACCCCTAGGGCTGCAGGCATTCCAGACGTTCAGAGGAGAACGAGCTTCCATTTTCTGTGAAAACTACTGCACTGAATGGCGTCACTGATGAATATCTAAGGTGCTGGAGTGTACATCTAGCCTGCATCTAGGGCTTCTGGTTTGGGGGCTTCATTCCTTTCGTTTTTGGAGTCTATTTTTAGCATTTATATTTTTTTAGTTCTGTGTAGATGTCCAAAAATGTGGGTTTCTCGTGGCTGTCTCTTCCTTCCCTAGGGCATTGTAATGAAGCACTGTTTCCAAAACCGCTATGTTAAAGCGCACTAGGGATCCTCCAGTGCACACCAGCAGGGTCTACATGGGCCAATTAATGCGCAGCACATTCGCACACTTTAGAAATCGCACCCCGGTAGCCTGCATTGCTCAACGGGCTAGTCTACACATGCATCGGGGTGGGAGCCTCCCAGCCCAGGTCCACAGACTTGTGATTGGGGTGGGCGGGCTCGTGCTAGCGCACCAATAACAGCGGTGTACATGTCGTGGCTTGCGCTCTGAAGTCTGGAGAGTTGCGTGGAGCTCCTGCCAGAGCCACTAAGTCAAAGCAACGACTATACAGATAGTTTCAGCGCTCTAGCAAACACAAGTCTGTGGGCCTGGGCGGGGAGGCTTGCTTCTAGATGCGAGGTAGACACACCCTTAGAAGGACAGGCATCGCCTGTGAAAACAGCACTGGGAGAGGGGTGAAGTCAACCCAAATTAAGCAACCATTTCCGGTGTGTGTTTGGACAAACACCGATTTCATATATATATTTTTTTTAAATCGGGGGTGCTTTATTGATGAGAAGCCCAATCTACACCCTTTATTATGGTGCTCCTGAAGCTATCCCAGCATCACAGAACTGCAGAACACAGTGGAGAATAGACAGAAGGCTAGCCGGGAATGAAGGAGGGCCTGGGGAGAGGACATAAGGCCAGCAGCAGTAGAAACAGACCTGAAAATGGGGGCTGAGGAAACGACAGGACAGGCTGAGCAAAGTGCCATTATCCTGAAGGAGCACTGTCCATGTGCAGGATCAGATAGCACTGAGCAGCAATACTACGGCAGAGGGGACAGCACACATATCTAGAACATAGTGGCATCATGTACCACGGCTAGAGAGTGGCTCTTTCCTAATCCAGCCACGGTGTTGGTAGCAGCGAGACTGCTGTGGTATATTAGCATCTATCAGCTTTGACGCTGGTTCTTAGCTCTAGACTCACAGGAAGTCACTGTACCTTTACTCAGAGCAAGATCGGGGCCTTCGTTTCTCAAATCTCTGCCACATTCCTTATAAACACATTTCAATACAGGGAAAGGTGGGGTCGGGTGGATAGTTACAGTAAGTAGCAGGTTTACGACAGGATGCAATAGAAGCCAGGAAATTATAAATGAAGGAAGATACATCCTGCCTAGTTACCCGTAGCCAACTCATGATGTTGCCCCATCTTACGAGGCAGGAAGCACGGCAATATCTAGGCACCATGGCACGAGTTTGCAAGGACATAGTCACCTTACCCTTTAATTTCTTGGCTATTGTCAGCACCACAATATCCGTTTAAAAGATGGCTGTCTCCATTTTGCTTGGCACAGCAGTCTGAAAGCGCACATGAAGAGAAACACTTGTCACGACGTCTAAACCGTGAAATGCATGCGAGACTAAAAGCTTTAATTAAAATGCTCGTTTCTGAGCATCCAGCTAAGGGGGCCGTTTCTGCAAAAGGCTCGCCTCTCTGATCCGAGAGCCTATTGCAAGAGAGCCTATTGCTGTGGGAGCCTCCTGCAAGAGATTGCAAACTAGTTTTCTACCTACGTACATCCCGGTTAAATGTAAAAGTAAAACAGTGCAGTGCAAGAACTGCATTTCTTACTGTTTCTGAGCTGTGCTACAGTAGCACCAAGGTGACCTGGCCAAGGTCAAGTTCAAGCCCACTTTGCTAGGAGCTGTGCAAATGGATAGTAAGAAACAGTCCCTGCAGTGATGAATAGACAAGGCAGGGAAAGGGCAGGAGGAAGGAAGTAGTATTAACGCCATTTTACAGATGGGGAATTGAGAGACAAAGTGATATGGGCCCGATTCAAAGCCAACTGAAGTCAATGGCAGTTTTTCTATTAACTTTGAATCAGGGCCTCAGTTGCACAGGAAATCTATGGGGGAACAGGGAATTAAAGCCAGAGGAAGGATGATCCAGTATTTGGGGCATGCGCCTAGGATGTGGGAGACCTAGATTCAAGTTTCTGCTCCAGCACAGACTTCCTGTGTCTTTGGCCAAATCACTTAATGTCTCTGTGGCAAAGTTCCCCATCTATAAAATGGGGATAAGAGACGCTCTCTACCTCCCAGGGGAATGGTGCGAGTAAATACATTCTGGATCATGAGATGCTCAGATACTACAGTGATGGTGGCTATAGAGGTACCTTAACTAGCTGCCCTGGGACACTACCTTAGCCACAAGGGCATCCTTTCTCTTGAGGTGTGATGCCTTTGTTAGGTGGGTCAGCAGAAAGACTACGGCTAACCTGGGACAGGGAGACTAAAACTCCCTTTCCCACTTTGTGGCCATGCCTCTGAGACTGAGCCACATTTCCTGGAAGCTGGCACTTCTGCTAGATCTATTCGGTAGCCGCAGAGAGGGTCCTCGGTCGTCTTTGCTGTCAATTTGGTGCCTTCCATGGGCACTACATGTACATGTCCCAGTACAATAAATCTGTTAGGAAGGAGCCGAGAGAGAGCCCATCCAGTGAGCAGACTCCATCTCTCTGTGTTTTCAGTTATTTATATAAATAAAATAAGGACATTTTTAAAAAGCTCCCCAGGCTTTCAAGCCAAGGGAGGGCTGAATGAAAGTCAGTGGGGAAATGAAGTGACAGAACATTCTGACAGCAGAAACTGTAAAATGGAGGGTTGAAATCAGTCCAGAGCAGAAGAGGCTTGGTGCCAGTCCTTGAGTCAAATGATGAGATGCCGATAGCCAGATTCTCCCCTCTGATGTAGCAGCTCAAAGGGACCGGGAAGTTGCCAGATCTACCCAGCTGCTACAGAGGTGGTGTGGCTGGCTCCCACATCACCTCATTCCCAGAAGCCCTTGGCATAGGTGGTGTTGTAGGATGCACATTCCTCAACCCCTGGCTGGCAGATGGATCTTCGGTGTAACTCAGAGCAGCCCTCAGGCTGCTCTAAAGCCAGCATAGAAATGGCCCTAGAATCAGGGAGCTACAACCAGCTCCTTTGTGGCGCCTATGCTCGCACCACCCCACGTATACACCTTGCTGTGCCCAGCAGCATAGCAATGAGTCATGGAACTCAGCTTCCATTTAGGAACTTACATAAGGGCTAGATTTATCCTACCCCTTATTTTGATGCCTAGCAAGGAGATGAGCTGTGCTGGAAAGTCCGGCCCCAATTGTGAGTGCTGTGCACTCTTGGGAAAACTCTGGCCATAGAGAATTTTTAGGCATAGCCTCTAGCAACTGTCTGCAATGCCTGATCTGTTTGTCCCCTTCCAACATTATGGTGCCTTTCTGCTGTCCCTGCTATCCAGCCGGAATCCCTATCAGCATGGACGGGGCACCCAGCAGGGATGCAGATCTTCGGGGCGCGACATTCTACCATGGCAATTTCTTCACTGACAACACCTCTGGCCTCTTAAAGTCCAAGGCAAGAATATCAGGTCTTATAGGCAAGACATTTCTAAAATGTTTATTGCAAACTGGCTGTACACTGGCTCCATGGTTAATGCTAATAATAAAACCAGGGGGACACTCGTGGGCCATAAGAGACATTCATTATTTTAAGCCAAATCCTGTCCCCAGCCTGGGACCTCCATAGGGGTCTATGGATTCCTTAGAAGAGCTACACCCCAGCCTTAGCTGCAGCTGTCTGGCTACACTTTTGTTCCATGGTACATATGCACAGCCACAGATCTACTGGTCCCATCCCTTCTCCAAACATCGCCTCACCCTCGGTTCCTGGAAGCCCTCAGACAGCTGGGTTCTGCAGGACTCAGGGAGTGTTGACCCACTGCATGGGGTACCAGAATCCTGCCTCTCCCCCCGACAGTACAGCCATGCTAGGTCAACTGCAGGCAGTGCCCTGTAGTCTCTACACTTTGGTAGCAGATTGGCTGCCGCATGCGATCTTTGTCGAAATCTGGGACTGCAAGGGGCAGCCTTTCTCCTAAAGTTGGAGGGAGAGAGAACTCCTGTTGGAATGAGATCCAACGAGGGAGGCCACTTTCATCATCCAGTGGTTGTCCGTGTAACCGTCGCCACGTGAATGAGTTTACACGTTGTCTTCTGGCATAGGGTCTGCTCCAAAGCTCATGGGAATCAATAGGAGTCTTTCCATTGGCTTTGAATCAAGTCCTTAACTTGCAACGTTAATTACACGTGGGTTATGATGAAATATGTTTGCGAGCCTGGTCATTTAGAGTCATTTAGAGCCTGGCACCACAGTCAGGAGTCATATTTTAATGCCCAGTTTTACATTAAAGAATACAAATGTGCTCCCCTTATCACATACAGGCTAGGACGTACCCTAAAGAATTCATGGGTTCCTCTGTGTAGACTCTACAGTGCATGGTTCTTTCTGCCCACCGGGGTGCAGACCGGGAAGGGAACATGGTCAGAAGGACTAGCTGAGGCCAAAAATTCGTGGGATTACCAGGAAAAAACCAAAATAGCTCCTCAAGAAAGTCTATCACTTTGACACAATCGAATCTTCACGTGCAGAATTTATATTGGAATAAATGTGCTAGCTCAAGGTGAAATTAACAAAACCATCAAAATGGTCATTGCGGCTAGGACCAGTGGCCTGCTACTCCAGCTGCTGCTCACAGACGCTTGAGAGGGAAGCGCTAGAAACTCTGGAACTGACCATTAGGAAATAACCTGCCATAGGGGAAGTTGTTTCCTAACCCTGTCACTTAATGGGTGACTTATGCCCTTCAGTGTGAGAGTGTATATTACTCACATTTTTTATCCCATCTAATGTAAATGTCGATGATCTCACTGCCCTTATAAAGGCCTTATCTTTTTTTTCTTTTTTTGAATCCTGCTATGCTTTTGAACTCAATGATAGCTTGTGGCAGCGAGTTCCATAGGTTAACTGTATCTTGTTAAACGGTGTTTCCTTGGATCAGTTTTAAATTGTTTCTTTTGTTTCAGCACCCCTTCCCCCCCACCCTTTTTGTTCTCGTTTTTATTTTACTATGAGTGGTAAATCTGATGCTTTTATTTATCGCCTCATGTTCTCGCTTAACTTCCCTCTAAACCAGGGGTCTCAATCTCAAATTACCACGAGGGCCGCATGAGGACTAGTGCATTGGCCCGAGGCAGCATCACTGCCCCCACCCCCTTGCTGCCCCCGGCCCCACCCCCACTCCACCCCTTCCATTAGGCCCCACCCCTTCTCCGCCCCTTCTCTGCCTCCTCCCCTGTGCACACGGATTCCCGCTCCTCCCCCCTCCCTCCCAGAAACCGCGAAGCTCTTCCCATGCGGCCCACGGTGCTCTTCCCTGCGGCCCGCCGGGCTCCCCATGCCCCAACCCGCCCCCCCATTTTTTTTGGGGGGGGGTGTTGGTTTTTTTACCCCCAGGCAGTTCCCACTGCCAGAACAACTGTCTGGCGGTGGGAACTGCCTGGGGGTAAAAAAAAAAGGGGGGGGATGGGGGGGCGCGGGGAGCCCGGCGGGTCGCCCGCGGGCTGCGTGTTTGAGACTCCTGCTCTAAACTGAACAGTCCCTCCTCCTCCAGACATTTCTCCACATCCGTCCAGTCATTTTCTACGCAATCTGAAGATCTGGCCATAAGTTTTAGTAGAGAAGGGGCTGACCTAAAAATGTCACATCCAAACACACCTGAACTTTGGGGTATGGATTGAGATTCAGATCCAAACTTTGTGTCTGGCCCCCTTCTTCGGTAACATGCTGAATAAAACCCCCGGCTCTTATCACTGCAGACTTTGAAGAACTTCAGCTCCAACTTCTAACTCTGAAGCTTGGGCCCGACGCTGGGTCATACCCGTGATCAACATAGTCTTGTCTGAAAACATCCCAGACATTGAGAAATAAATAGACTGCCCATCTGCCCCAAAAACCCTTTCCGGAACAATAGTCAAGTGTCCTGACACTGATCAAAAAAACAGATCCTTAAAAGTAACTTGAGCGATGCCGTAGTGTTATAAGACATGAACGAAATCTGGGGACATGCAGTGCATATAGGAAATAACTCTGGTGGAATTAGTGCAGGGTTTTGTTTTTTCATTGCTCCAACCATGCCTATCCTCTCCCTCTGTTACTCTATCCGTACCTTTCTCCCCTCCTTCAACCCTGCCTCCCCAATATTCCCACCCACCCACCAAAAAAACCAACAAAATCTGGGAAATCCCATTCAAATTTAGATCATTCTGAAGTTGCATCATGAGTTCGGTAGCACTGTAATTGCTCTTTAGACCCCCTACCCCCACCCCACCCCGTGCTGGAAGCCAGGGGAATGTCTCTGGAAACTCAGCAGCGCTAATACAGACCTTTTCATCGTTGCCATGCAAAGATACTGTACGATGCAAGTAAATCGAGGGAGCATGGAGGAGATTGTTTGTTAGAGGATGAATTTCTGTAAACTACCTCCTTGCATCTCTAATATAGATTTAAATGTGCAACACTGCTTTGTCACAGTGACTGCCATTTTTGCTATCCAGAATTTTCTTGTGCTATTCCAGCTCTTTAAGACCCTAAGACCTTTAAATTCCAGCTAGTGTCTATCACATGCCATTGAATTGGCATGTTTGCAAATTGCATGCAGTGAGATCCTTCCATACCAGCAGCTCCGTCTCAGATTCCCCACCATCCCTGCCAAAGTAGTATTGCCTGCACATTTTTTTCATCTTTTCATTGAGTTCTGTGTGTCAGCCAGCGCATTCTTTAGCACAGGCTTCAGTAGGCATGGTAACTGGTTCCTGATTGCAAGCTGCCTTGCATGTTTGCTCCTATTTCTTTCTGGATTTTTTTTCTTCTTAGGTGATGACTTAAATGTGTTTAGTGTTATCAGTCCCATCTGTTGTGTTTGTGATAAATTGCCCAGATATAACCAACAGCCCTAATTGAGGCAGTGATTCATTGAATAAGCAAAGCTTGTTCATCAGGACTGGGAATCTGGACTGTTGATAGCTGCAGGTACCTCAGGGCTGCCCAGAATGATTGCTATGTTGACTTTGTCTAATTGCAGGGGAGGAGCTAGGAAAGCAGTGATGGGCAGTGTAACACACAGTCGGGAGGTTGAAAAATACTGGCATAACCATGCAGAGCTAAACAAACAGACTGACAAAGCTCTTGGCATATTATTAAAAAAATCTGGCAAAATGCTCATCTCTTGACAAAAACCTAGAAAGACTAGTAATCCATAACTTTATCCCATGTTGGATTTTAAAGTGGCTAATGCCAAGTTGTCTGTCAAAATTAATAGGACATTGCTGCTTCTGATAGAACAGGAAAAAAGATTCCTCATGCATCATTTTTCTTAGCAATGAATAAAATATATCTGCTAAAAATTATTTAGAGAAAGCTTTGGTAGATGCTAATTTTGATTTGGAGAGAGCAGCACTTTAACAATGACTTTACCCCGTACGTACTTGTGCTAAAGCATAAAACCTCCTATTGATATCAAAAATCTGCCATGATCTCAAACTATAATACAAGTACATTTAAATTCCGATATGTTAAATTACTGATTGACACTTTTGTCCAGACTTGGGGGGTTTCCTCCCAATAATGTTCATTACATCTAACAACTTTCTTTGAAAACGCTTATTTAATTTACAGTGTTGTGCTGATAATGAGGATCTTCGCAGGTGCTGATCAAGAAATAGACTCGTTTATAACCATGGTGGGGGGTATTTTTTGCTATTGTGAAAGATATTGACTCTGTTAGTTAAACTATTGCTACTTTACCCTTGAACTTTGGGAATGTGGCTCCTAAAAATATATTCTACATTATTCAGCTCTTTGTGGAAAAATCCTGCAGGGGCTTTTTGACAGCTGTGACTTCAGTGGGAATTAAAGGTGCTCCACCCCACAGGATTGGACCCTTAAAAGTTCTCTTCATTGGTCAAAAGAGTGGGGGTGGTAGATTGTTTGTTTTTTGCTCTGGAGGAGTTTTCAGATTATAATCTGAATGATCGTTCACGGGAATTAAAAACTCATGAAGGGAACCCCATTCTTAACATAACACTCTGGAAAAAATACCATCAAGTGCGCGCTAGTTAAAATTGGCATGTCCTCCTCCGGGAGCTCCCGAGTGTAAAGGACAATATAAAAACTGAGAGTTACAGGAAGAATCTTTGCAATTTAAAATGATGTAACGGCTGACTTGCTTTCTGATCAGATGCACTTCCCTAGTGTTTAAATTCAATACAGATGCGGTCATTATTATTTGTTTGAATTCTGGGAGCACCAAGAGGCCCTAAACAAGGAAGAAAAGTCCATTGTTTTAGGCATATTATGCGCACACAGTGAGAAGACAGTCCCTGCCCCAAAGAGTTTACAATCTTAAGTAATGCTGAATTTAGGTCTGAAACACTGTTTTTTCTGACAAATACCGTTCCTAGTTATTACATTTCCATAGCCTGTTAAGGCCTAGGGACCTAATCTCGGAACCCCTTACACACGGGAGCAAGTCCAGTGACTTTAATGGAATAAGTTGCATGAGTAAGGATGGCTCAGATACATGATCTGGATGTAGCATACATTTGAAAACAAAACTTAGTTATATAGATTAGGGCAAAAGTCCTGCATGTCAGACTCCCACCGATGTCAATGGCAATGTGGGGCGCAGAAGGAATGCGGGGTCAGGCCCAAATGCATGGTAAAGTGTTCATGCTGCTCATAAGGGAAAGGCTCTGACTTTGCTGTTACCGGAAATAAACGAATGTGGTTCGGCATTTTTACCACAGATGTAAAAAGCATCACTGGTGAGTATAGTCCTGACACGAGTTGTATGGGGAAACGTTTGGGGTAGGGGTACTCTTCAGGACTGGACTCTCCCTCTGGATGCATCTTGTGTTCCCCACTGGCACACGGGCTGCCGCGGTGCCACTCGAGAGCCGCACTCAGCTTCTGTAATTATCGAGGGTTGGGGGTGTTTTACTAACCTGTTGTGGACGTGTGTAAGTGCTTGAGACCAAGTAAAGTTTAGCTTCAAGTGAAAGCACTCTTGTGTTGTCCTGTTTGTGCCAGCCATCTATCGCTCGGACCACCGTGTCTCCCCTGATTTATTTCCTGACACCACCTCGCACAGAGTAAAAGTTACCAAGAGCTTTGGGTTGAAAGAACCCCGGGGTAACAGAGTGTCAGATCTGGGAGTCTCGGAGGCTAGCGCAAACAGCACGTGTTATCACATAGGCAGGAGTGTGAGTAAACTTTGACTCTTGACTCCAAGACGATCGTGCAAATGTTCTTCAAATGCTGACGGAATAAACATGTAAATAGGAGATGGGCTGATTTCCTGCTGTTCATGTTTGCTCACTGTGAACATTTGGTTCACTTGGCTTGCCTCATTATTTCAGCTGGGGAAAATCACTATATGAATTAATAGCAGATTTCCCTGCTGAAAATAAATGTTTACCAGTTTTATTTTTTTTTTCCCTTTTGGCAGAGACCTGGCTTTTTGTCTGACTGCCTCCTTTTTTGGCTTGCACATCCCCAAGGTGTGTAATTAAAGTGAGGGAATTTGCACATAGTGCTTTAGGGGCTTAATGAATAGAAAACACAGGATATTTCATTGATTTGGTGCATACGATGTAGTCAGTGTGCATTTCCTTTGTAAATTTCAAAAAGAGGCCCATAATAACATATGTGCATTCAATCCAGTACAATAAAAAGTGTGTGTGGGGGGGGAAACTGCATTTGTTTCTGAATTCTAATATAAATACACTGAAAAGAGCAATTTAGATTAAAGCAAAAAGGGTTGCAACGTCAACATGGTTCAGAATTAAACATCACGCTATATTTTGCCACAGATATAATTTCACTTAGCGTATATATGGAAATCTTTGGGAAACGCCATTATATATTGCAACATGTGACTATCTGATTCTGCTAGCTTAAAAACTCATAAACGCCTCTCAAAAAGATGTGTGTGCATAATGTGCATATACGTAGCTTAATATTATATAATTGGTGTACATAGTATAATTTATAATTGGCATGGGTATTGTCTGTGTAATGTGTGTTTATATAATGTTACAAATATATATAATTATTGGGGGAGAGGTGCGTGCCACAAAATCAATTCTTCTTTTCAGGAAGGTTCCCCAAATGAGTCTTCAACCAGGCAGCAACTCAGATTTGTGGACTTCCCAGCTAGAAGGATAGAAATATATTTTCTCACTCTACTGAGCAGCACAGTAACCCCTATTTTTTGCCCAAATTCTGGACCCACTTAAACAGGTACATGGTTTTGTATGTACTTGTGCAGCTAGCCCGTGGATCTGTGCACAGCAGAAACAAAGCAAACTTGGGGAGAAAATCAGCCCAAATCCGCTATTCCACCCTCCTGTAGTGGCCTCCTCGAGATGAGGATTCTTTCTCCCTCCACATCCTGCATAATTCCGATGGACAACCCCCTTTGCTTGCAGCATCAGGAAATGACTCTTGATTCCCTGCCTTACCCATTAATGTTCTCAGTCTGCTTCTATAGGAGAAGACAATTGTCTGGAATCTCACTGTTTACACACACCTCTGCTCCGCTGGCTACACTTTATCTCTTTCCAGAGACCGTCCTCAGATGCCCCTGGCTGAGCCAAGTCACTTCCTCCCCGAGAGTGGGTGCCTCTCAATCATCCCTCTCCCTGAGGAGCCAAATGTTTCCCTATTCATGGTGCTACTGTTATCTCAGGGGGCCCATGACCAGGCTCAGGATCTGAACTTGGTTTCACAATGGGACAGTCCATTCGGCCATCCCTAATCACCCTTGTTTCAAATGGGATATTAAAATGTCTGGGCTTCCAGGAAAGAGCAACCCCAGGAACAGCTGCCAGGCTAAATCTGAGTATGGAGGAAAGAGAGTTTAAGGGTGTGTTGAATTCAGAGAGGAAGGAGAATCTAGAATCTCCATACAACTCCATTCTGTCCTTACAATGAAGAAGGTAAAAGCTTATTTATACCCAAATGAGGTGAAAAAATAGTTTCTTTGACCCTTTTGCTATGATTCATTTTTCACAGCAGAAGATTAAGTTTGATTGAACGGATCCATTGGATAAGACGTACGTATTGAATTGAAAAAGGCATTTAATCATTAGAAGACAACATTGCAGGGTGTGTGGTGGGTCACAAATGGAGAGAGGCTGTTTCCAAGGAATCTTAGACCTAACTGGAAGCTGGAAGAACTGTTGGAAAGCTTAGCTGTCCATTGCAGTTGTGATCAGAGGCCTCTGTCAGGACTGAAAAGTACCTGAACTTCAGGGGACTTGTCCCAGCTGGAAATGATCCTCCAAACCTTTTGAGATTCACCCTTCTCTAATGACAAGTTTATTTGTTTGCATACTAGACTTTAGTGCTTGGTGATGCACCATTGGAAGATGACTTAGAAACCTGCTAAAGAGCTGGAATAGTAAGTTGGTACAGTAACCGCTCATCAATTGAATCCTCAAATCTGGTAAGTGAATAGAACTTGATCCTGGTCCTCGGTGAACACGTATTCACATCTCACAATCAACACAACGCTGAATAAGTCAGCGTGGTTTTCGGTCTCTGCTCAGATGATTCCCAGGAGTTGAATGGGAAAGATGTTCAGGTCAGGATTTAGGTAAAGCTAGGTGGAGAATCTTGCTGAGTTCTGGCTACTGCCATGTTCATCAGTTCCAACACTAGGATAGATCCAGGACAAAAAGGGAGAGGAAAAGGTATGTTCAGCATATGGATCCAAATCAGTATGCTCTATTGGTTAGTTGGCTTCATTTGTTTTTGAATAAAACAAGGAAAACCAGCACAAATACTCTTCAAATGCATCTTTGTTTTTCATCAGATTCTCGCAGGCCATTGCATGCATACACTTTACAGCAGGGAAAGAGGAAAATGTATGTCTCCACACTTATTTTCTCCAGCTGCAAGGGCTCCTGGGTCTATTGGCTGTTCAATTGTTTGTAGGGTGTGAGAACCTCTTAGAGAAGCTAAACTCTCCAGGCACCGTAAGGACCTATGAAGTGATGCTCTTAAACAGCCAAGGCACTCGGAAATGTGGCTATTTAGATATAATGGTTATGAGCTAGTCCCCGATCTTGAAATAACCAAGTGTTTTAATCACAGGCAGTTTGCCCTTTTGGTCAAGTGGAACATTTTGTTATTTAATGTCTTTACTTTACATACCACTCATTAGATATTCTCCTTAAACTAAGTAGGAGGAAAGGTTTGTGTGCCGAGGTGGCATTATTAAGGTACAAGACAGGGGCTTGAGAGATCTGGATTCATTTCTTGGCTCTGTTACAACCTTCCTGTGTGACCTAGGGCTAATCATTTAATCTGTCCGTTTCCCATCTGTAAAATAGGGATAATAATCCTTCCTCTCGCCCACCCTTTGTGTCTAGACGGCTTACATGGAAAGCTATTTGGGGAAGGACCGTCTCCTTTACTAGGTGTACTTCTGGTGCCTGCTATTGGGTGGGATCTCTAGGCACCACTGTGGTGGTGCCGTTTTTAATGACAACAATGGATGCATCCGTTCAAATAAAAAACGTGGACCCACATTCAAACCAAACCTTTTATTGCAGTTCTAATAATTTTAGATAGTTTTTTTAACTTCACCTGGAAGGATCAATATGAGACAAGAGAGGAAATTTGCTGGTATCAAAAGCAGAAGTTGGACCAAGAAACAGAAATTTCATGAGAGAACCTGTTTGGGAAGACTTGCAACCCAATCTTGCAAACTCAGTGGGTTCAGGGAGTTAGGGTAGACCTTGGGTGAGCATCCAGATTTAGGATATTTATCCAACCCTAACCTGTATTATGAACCTCTTGAGGTTCATCCACCCTTAAAAGTAGTGTGCGCATGCATACATGCACCACACCCTTGCAAACAGCTATTCCACAAAACCTATGCACACATGCGTGTGTACACACAAGAAACTTGTTAAATTGGTTGAGCTTCTTTAGACAACATATTCCTATATTTGCCTATCAAACAAGGATTGGAGTGACTTACATTTCTTGAATGGGGAGGGATAGCTCAGTGGTTTGAGCACTGGCCTGCTTAACCCCAAGGTTGTCAGTTCAATCTTTGAGGATGCCATTTAGGGATCTGGGGCAAAAATCTGTCAGGGGACAGACAGTACTTGGTCCTGCTAGTGAAGGCAGGGGACTGGACTCAATGACCTTTCAAGGTCGTTCTAGGAGATTGGCATGTCTCCATTTTTTTCCCCCATGTTGGCCGCTGATAGAGTTGCTGTGTTCTGTAATAAATCCAGCCATTGCAGGCAACAGGCATAGTGACTAGACAAATCATCCCCAGCCTTGCCTGTGCAGGAGTAGAACTCCTTCAGCTTCAGCAACATAGGCCTTGCCAACATGAGCTAAAGGAGACATCTCTTAGGCGGGACTGCTAATAGGTTATTTAACCTTTCTGAGTGCTTGCTATAGCCAACATGCACCGCTATCCCAGTCTAACTTCACCAGGAGGGGAATGTTCATAAGCAGAAGCCAGTTTTTAACTGTTAATTCGGAGGTCAGTCTTCCCAAAATGAACCTCGGCGGCAGCTGCCTCTTGTGCATTGCAGCTAGTGGAGCTGATCATGAACCTTCCATGGAACCCTGTCCTTTGTGGTGGTCATGGAATGTCAGATTATGCATTATTCCATGGCACCCCCTTCCTCCATGCTGTCGGATTCTGTAGCATGATATTCACCTCCTCCTGTAAGGCTGTGGATGTTCTTTTTGGACGGGTCAGGGGTCCCGGGTGCAGAGAGCACTAAAAGGACCCTGGCTGTTGGACTCTTCGGTCGGTGAAAGATCCTCCCCTAAAGATGCCAAGACAGAGCACTGTATCCCAACTGCATTACAGCAAATGACTAGAATAAGGAATTCGGTTGGTCTAGAATGGGAGCTAGACCTGTCCCCTAAGGGTGGCACTAAAGGAACGATATGTGCACGTAATATGTTCATCCTCCCGCTTTCTGAACCCTTTCCGAAAGTGATGTTGTTTTTTAACTCTTGTAACACTGGAACATAGGCCCCCTCCCCCTTCTTCATCAATCATAGTTATGCAGCAGAGTCCTGGAACTGGAAGGCTTTCCATTTTCTATGCAGCCAAAAAGGGGAATTTGAAAGGCAGGAGGATCAGGAGCTGTGAACAACGAAGTCTCCTCCTCACCATTCAGCCACTCACTCCTCCCCACCCCCCACCCCCCTGGGCTTCCCTCGCAAGCTGATCATTTTCCTGAATACCATAGATCATTGTCTTCCCACAGCCTCAGGATCTGCAACCTGCTGGGGCCTGCAATGCCAGAAGGCAGCTATTTCCCCATGGAGCTGGGACTCCTGGTTGCTTACATTTTATTTTTAAATGTTCCCAAAAGGCCTGGGGTTCACACCATTCACTGATGTCACACACATTTTCATCTGAACGTGTTAAGCTGTTTGCTTTCAGTCATACAAAATGCCAAACAGACTTAAATCTCGTACGCCTCTGTCTTCCCCACTCCTGGCTTGGAGCAGCCGCTCGAAATGAATTGCAGAGTGTTTTGCAGCTAAGTTTGGAAAAACTCACTCCTAAGCAGAGAGCTTGAGCCCGGCAAATTTCATGCCTTCGAAATCGAGAGCACTGATATGTGACTGTGATGGTAAGTACTTCAATCATGCAACTGAGGGCTAGGTGGAACCGAGCTCCTACAAATGAAAGGTGAATGGGAAAATTTACTCTTAGATGAGAATTTAGGCCTAGATTTACCTTATTTGAACACTGAAAGCCGTTGCTGTATTATAATCAGATCCTGGAGTCCTGACATAGGCCACGCTTCCACTTGCTTTAAGGGCAGTTTTGCCTGAGTCTGGACTGCAGGATTTGCTCCTATGTGTACATAATAGGCACAAAAATATTCATAGTAGTAAAAAAAAATCATAAAAACAGGAAGGGGATTTCATGAAGCAAAACAGCTCTTCAGAACTGATACGGGGCACGCGCTGCGGTTTGGTCCCTGGTATGCGTGCAAGCACGACCTTTTTACTCCTCACATCTGCTCCCGGTATGGACGCAGTGTTGCATCCAGGTCCCCGACACTTGTATGGTGCCTTCTGTACCTCTTTTATGTCTGAGTGTCACAGTGCCCAGTGGAGGCCTCTAACAGAAGTAATCTCCTGTTCAAGTGGAAGTGTTTCATCCTGCCTCAGTAGTAATAGATAAAAGTATTCCACACGCTTGTGAACAGCGGCTGTGAACTCAACCTCCTCATCTCTAGGGCTCAAACAATGCGATGCCCAGAGATGCATAATCATTTTTGTTGCGCGCCCCCGCCCCCCAAACCCCCCCACTAAATCAGGTCAGTATAAAATGGGACTTCAACGAACAATGCATCTATGAACAGGGATGGAATGAGAATATTTGGATGCTGGGGACAGTTACAAGTCTTGATTTCCCCTTATTCCATTTGAGCTTGATCCAGCAAGGGGGTGCATACTCTGTCCAGATCCAGCAAAGCACTTAAGCACCTACTTAAATTTAAGCATGTGATTAGTCCCATGGGCCAGCTACCCACATCAGACGCAGCGCCTCGCCGCGTCAGCGCCTTAATTTCTAACGTTACTTCGACCTATCAAGGTGTAGACTTTAGTGAACCCTTAGCTGAAGACAATGTGGCAGCAGGAATACAAGCTGCAGTGTAACACGATGGTTTCCAATAAAATCCCAGGGCTAAACTGTGCTCAATACAAGCCCAAAAGATGTACGCCAGAGCAAAGAAACTTGACTGGGAAGGGTTTGTGTGTCCATAGCTCAGTTAACCCACAGTGCACTGGTGAATGTATTTTGTGAATATATTCTGTGAAGTCTTATACAGTAAAAGTTGTTATCTGGCACTTTATCAACTGGAAAGCTCTATTAACCGGCATTTCTGATATCTCCCAATACAAATCTTCAATCTAGTAACCAGAACTAATATACTGCCCAGGAGGTTACGCAATTGAACATTCTACACTCGACTTTTATGCAAAAGAGGCAGACGACAAGTAAACAAGCTGATATCAGGGATTTATTCAATCACAGGGTCATTACAGATTCAGCCCAATCTCCTACACCTTCGACAGCTACAATGATAATTGATGTTGATAATGATGACCCTGAGGCACTGCAAGATCCTGAAGTGCCTTCTGAATCATCAAAGAGAGATTAAATTATGTTCAGTACAGTTTTAGTGTTAAGTGTATTTTTAGTGATCTGGGTGTACGCCATGCGCTGCCCATAGTGATATGAAGTGTCATAAGATAACCTACTGTATAGAAAACTTTACCTGTATACACCTAAATGCTTCAAGAAACCAACCACTCTGCAGTGCAGTACTACTACTGGATTGGTGAGTACCTGTACACTATTTTATACTTTATTCATTTTATTGTATTTTAATTCTTTGAAAATTGGTATTCCATTGGTAAAGTATAACTCGGAAGTATTACACGGAATATTTGATTAACCGGCACCCCCCATTTCCCCGGAATGCCGGATAACAAAGCTTTTACTGTATTTAGACTTTCTTTTCTTTTCTTTCAGAGCAGTAGATTTAAAGATACTTAGGCCAGCAGCTCTAACTAAATGAATATAAGAAACACATAAGTGGGAGGAAAAGAGAATGACTATAAAGTAACAATCAAGCCTGGGAAAATATTCATGACTTCTACCTTCCCTCCCTATCCCCAGAGGTTACCCTGCTATCTCGAAAGCGCGTTTGATGTGGTGCTGAAAGAAGACTATTTACTATCATAAATCGTGGTTCTGCTCTGAAAAGTTGCTATGTTAAAACGAGGCCTTTTTACTTCTCAGATCTGCCCCCTGTATGTACTCAGAGCCAGGTCCCTATATTCTGTGATTCCACCACTGCAGAATTTCTCATGGATTCCGCTCCTTGCCGCAGACTTGTACTCAGCATTTAAGCTGTTCCTTAGAAAAGGTTATCTTTCCAGCTCTCATGGTTGTTAAAATGCCCCTGAAAACATGAACCAAGTGCAAGCCAACATAGTGTAGCCTTTCCGAGTCTGCAGAGAGCCTGCGCTTAGTTCATTCGGGATGCAGTTGGTAATCAATAATATTTACAATACCAGACATGTATTTACACCTGTTCATAGGTGTTCCTGAGGGCATAGTGTGGCAGGCAAAAATGAAAGAACTCAGCATGACTCAGATCCCAGGTTCAGTTTATAGGGCTGCCAGTTAGAAAAAATATCTTCTTACTTGCAGTAATAACTGTAAGAGGGATGAACTGTCCTGTTCATTTCTGTGGTGTGTTGACTCTGAAACCTAATGTAGAAGCTAATGTGTTTACCCCAGCATCTCAAATTACCTTCCCAGGTGCCCAAAACCCCAACTGTCCCTCACCCAGCTCATTAACCTGTATGGGGAAGCTGATGGTTTATGTCTGACCAAAGGAGACCAGATACATAACATACGCAGTCTTCTCCAGACTTAGTATGAGATGTCAAAGCTTGTCTTCCTCCTGACAGTTTAATTCTCTGTCGCTACACTACCAGACCATTATTGCAAGTGTCCTAGCTACTATAAAAGCCATGCACACGTCTTCTGCAAGCATGTAGTCATGTCTTCTGTCAGTGTATTACTTAGTACTCAACGTTCCTATTATCTTCAAACTGACTCTGGATTTGTTCCAAAGAATGCAATGCAATCCATGAAAACTTTGCTGGAGTGTATTTGTGACTGTCTTGGCACCACGCTGCCACAATTCTCATTTTCTTGCCTGCCTTCCAACCTTTCGCCTACCACCAAAAGTTGATTTTAGCCCTGCTACATGAAATGAACGTGTAATCAAATGGGAAGAATTTAAAGGACGGGTATTTGGGAAGAACGGATTTTGCTTTCCCACTGAGGAATTATTGGAGTTAACTCCTGGTAATATTAAACCCCATCCCCCTTTTGATTACTTCCCAAATTTAGCACCGTCGCTGCTTTGTCCAAAGCAAAGACAGAGCAGAAACCTAAAGTACAGCAGTACTGGGAGGGATAGTTGAGTGGTTTGAGCAGTGGCTTGCTAAACTCAGGGTTGTGAGTTCAATCCTTGAGGGGGCCATTTAGGGATCTGGGGCAAAAATCTGTCAGGGGACTGTTCTTGGTCCTGTTAGTGAAGGCAGGGGACTGGAGTTGATCACTTCTCAAGGTCCTTCCAGTTCTATGAGATAGGCATATCTCCATATATTATATTATTACCAGCCTCGGAGATGAGCCTTTAGCAGAGACTAAATAAATGATCATTTTTATAGCTACTTCAGCTATTCTCTTTTGTCTACCAGATTCCTGTTGCTACCTATTTGCTACCCTCACTGGACTGTGCTTGCATGTAGAACATAAAATTGGACTATTACCAGCATTATTCATGCATATTAGCAGAGTTCTAGTCAAGAAAACCTTGTGGTTTAGCTGATGCTAAGGCGTGTTTTCCCCACTTAAACCTCCATTTCCTTTATTTGCTTGATATACTACAAATAAGTAGTTGAATATATTATTTTATAGAAGGTTTAGTTCTGTTACTTATTATATTTGCTCTCTCGCATGGCCTCATGAGCTGCACATTTGGTATGCACAATGGTTTTAGAGGCACAGCACTCAGACAATCTGCCACCAGCACCTCCTGCAAACATCTTGCTGTACAATCGGAGTTGAATTTTCAAAGGTTAGCGCCTCTGCTGCTCATGCAAAAGGAGTGGGTACACCGTCCTCTCGCTTGCATACAGAGATCATCATTTCATTACCTAGCCTAGCTCATCACTTGTGCTCACCTATGCCCATTTTTTGTGCCCGGGCATGGTTGCAAGTGTGGCGCAGTGGCAAATTTGCATACGCATTGACACTGGGCAGCTAGAATGTCAGTTCTTGATACGCTGGCCAGACTTCTCAAGATAAGAGCCCTCCAGGACTCGAGCTGCACGGGGACACAGCCTTGCACCTATGAGCACCAGGTAAAAGTGTTAACCAGAGCAGGGAATACAACTGAACCCAAACCTATTAGTGGGAGCGCTGCTGTCCCTCTGCCAAGTAACTGCTCCCTCGCAGCATGAGGAAGGGCAAAGCGGGGACTGAAGCCCTATGTAGATGCCTCATTTTCAGAGTGAGAATCACTCTTAAACCCGTATCTCTCCAGCCACACCCTTTCTCGACTCAAGCTGCAATCCCCTTTTCCCTGGGCTCTTGACAGGGAGGGGGAAGGGTGCACAGTGGATTTGAGCCTTATTTCTCTTCAGTGCAGACTACACTCCGCTATTTGCTTGCTTCCAACCATACAGAGTCCTCGCTCACACTGGAGCTGCCTGTTGCAAACAGTGCACGGCCATGCATGCGCGAACGAGGCCCACATATTTCATAAAGCTAGATCTGATACTGGTGCCTGTTTTAAGGGACCATTTGGAGGGATGAGAGGGAATGGATCACTCAATGATTCTCTGTTTTGCTCATTCCCTCTGAAGCACCTGGCAGTGGCCACTGTCGGAAGACAGGATACTGGGCTAGATGGACCATTGGTCTGACCCAGTATGGCTTTTCTTATGAGCTTCAACCCCAAGTGAACGCAACTCATAAACAGTCTGGGCTGTAGGCACTCTACAGTGAGTAGACTGAGTCTGGTAAAGAGTATATTTCTATTCCTGTGTCTACAGGCCATGGTGACGGGCACTATGTAAAAATATGAGCTAGATGGGCTGCACTGCATGTAAATACCCTAGTGGCAAGCCATGAACTCGTTTCCACAGCACGGTAAGACCAAAACTGCTGCCTTTGTTTGACACGGTGGGAGTCAAATGGTTGTGATTCTATATCCGGTTCCCTCAATGCCTGGATCATATTGATTTCAAGGTGGACTTAAAGGGGGTTATTTTATGATTAATATTATATGATCTGTATTACAGTCAATCCCAGAGGACCCAGCTGAGATGGGGGCCCTGTTGTACAAACACATACCTAGAGCCAGGCCCTGCCTTGAAGAGCTTGCAGACTAAATAGACAAGATGGACAAAGGGGAAATGCAGGCACAGCGAGGGGGAGTGAGTTGGACAAAGTCACCTAGCCAGTGCTTCTATATCGTGATGCCAACTTTTCCCAACCTAGCGCTAAAAATTTCTCAAATCTGGTGAAAAATGGAGAAAAATTCCCAGACAGTGCTTCTATATCCTGGGAAATTTCCCAAAAGCTGGGAATTTTTGAGTAAAATGTTTCAACTTGGGAAATTGGGAATTTTCATTCAAAACATTTTACTCAAAAATTCCCAGCTTTTGGGAAATTTCCCAGGATATAGAAGCACTGCACCTACCAGAGCCCAGACTAGAATCCAGGTCTCTGGCGCTCCAGTCCTGTATCCTGTCTGCCAGAGCACTCATGAACTACAGCTAAGAGCACAGAGAAAGCGAAAAGTCACCAAAAGGAAGTGACGGGGAAGCCTATTCTATTTAGTTTCTTATAGCATGCCCACCACTGCAGCATCTAAGCATCTATCAAAGGTACTGGACCACACTTTAAAGTGGCTAACAGCGTAAGGTGGAGTATATTAATTGGACTGTGGGCCTTATTAGAGACACTGATTCTCAGAGTATTTGCTTTCCAATAGAGACAAAAAAAACTGACTCCAAACCCCCATAAACTTCAGGGTTGAGGAGGGCTGGAATCTCAATCTAAATTTCCTGGCTGCCTGCTACCTCAAAAATCAGATCTGGATTCTAGCTGTGCAATTTATGCTTGTCGCCTCTTCTTTCTCAGAATGATACTATGAGGGAGAAGTGATGTATTTAATGAAGCAGTTATGCAGTTTACTGATCATGATTATTCAAGGAAAATGCTTTGAAGTAACAGCTTAGTTCACAGCTACAGTAAACAAGATATAGAGATATACCTAGATAGGAAGAAAAATAAATGCCCATTAGAATTGATATTCTGTGTGCAAAATACCAGTTAGACCTCAATCTCTGATAATAGCACTTTGCATTTATACAGCATCTTTCATGCAAGACTCTCCAGATGCATTTACAAACAGTGAGTAAGAATCACGACACCCCTGTAAGGGATGCAGCTTCCAAGTTTCCTGTGTGTATAGATACATCTTACTTCTGTGTGTTCCATTCTATGCATCTGATGAAGTGGGCTATAGCCTACGAAAGCTTATGCTGAGATAAATGTGTTAGTCTCTAAGGTGCCACAAGTAATCCTGTTCTTTTTACGGATACAGACTAACACGGCTGCTACTCTGAAACCTAACACTAATACAGTCATTTTAAAGATGGGGAAACTGAAACACAGAGAGGTTAAGTGACTTGCCCATGATCCCATAGGCAAGCAGGAACAGAACTAGGAACAGAAACCAAGAGTCCTGATTCCAAGGTAACCACTTGACTAATGCCAATCATGCCATGCCAGGGTACTCTGGCTTGCATATACAGTACCTCCTACACTGCCTGATCATATCTGGCCTCTCCTAATGTTCGATACATTTCAACGAATGGCCATTTAAAAGAGCGGCACAGGAATATGGATAGGAATCCAGCAGTAAAAGAGTTAATAACAGTATACCCCCGTCTCCTTGCACATCATCAGATATAGCAGGGCACAGGTATGATCTTCATTTTAAGGAATAAATCATAAGCAAGGAATGCTCGAAAAGCTGTTTCGTAGGAGGTGTGGTACAGTTATGGAATAAGTTTAACAAATAAGCCAACCGAAGCAAGCCATGTAATAGTTTAATGGGCAGTTCTACTGTGTGCGGGGAGTGTGGGGGAAGGAAGGCACCTTCTTATCGAGCAGCTCTCCACCCAGAGCATTCAGAGTCAGGTCAGCTGGCATCAGTGACAAAAATACATTTTAATTCCATTTTACTTCTATTAGATCTGCAAAGCCACCAGAACTAAGGGAGAGTGAACGGGGCTCTACCCCTTCTTGTACGTTATCAATGTACTATGTCCCAATTAGTCCCACCTGTGCAAATCCAGTAAAGGCAATGGATTTACGCTGGTGTTATTGGTAAATTTCTTGGCTGTAACGTTTTTCAGCAAATAAATGCAGTCTCAGCAACACTGAAACATTTTGCCAATTTGCGTCGGTTTCATTAAATTGTTCATCGGTAAAAATGAAACAAAACAACAAATCCCCCCAGTTAAAAAAAAATAAAAATCAATCACCAAAAAAGCACACAAATAAGCCAACATTCTGAAAAAGTCTGAATGTTTCTAGTCAACCTTTTCTAAATGAAATGCTTCCACTATTCAGGTCAAAATGACTTTTTGTTTTAAAATTTTCTTTAACTTTTAGAAATGCCAAGCATAAAAGAAAAATGCTTAAAACTGAAACAAAAGTGAAAGATCTCAGCATGACTCAGATCCCAGGTTCAGTTTACAGGGCTGCCAGTTAGAAAAAAATATCTTCTTACTTGCAGTAATAACTGTAAGAGGGATGAACTGTCCTGTTCATTTCTGTGGTGTGTTGACTCTGAAACCTAATGTGGAAGCGAATGTCTTTACCCCATTACAGGTGGAACAAAATGTTTTGTTTGACTCAAAACTTTTTTTTTTTTACTTTTTGATGTGCCAAAAATTGAAAAAAAAAATTATAGCTTCTTCATTCATTCATTCACTCCACTGTGATAATCTAAGATGACCTCCTATATAACACAGACTGGAGGACTTCCCTGAATTAATTCCTATTTGAACTACTAGAGTGCATCTTTTAGAAAAATATCCAATTTTGATTTAAAAATTGCCTGATGGGGAAGCCAACACAACCCTTGGTAACTTCTTCCAATAGTTCATTACCCTGTTAAAATTTTGTACTTTATTTCCCATCTGAATTTGTCTCTAGCTTCAACTTCTAGCCAAAATGATTTTTCCCCAATTATTTTGAATGGCCAGCAAACGGAAAAATCCATTATTCACACAGCACTAGTTATGGGACATACATGAAGAGAGTGGGGTTGCACAGGACTGAGGGTCTAATTTGACCCGTGGGACCTTTATCAGTGGTGAAGATGTGTGAGAAGGAAAGAATTCTGCTTAACTCTGAGATTCCAGAGGGACTTCACAAGACTGGCTTCTAGAAATACCTTCATTCTTTTTCGCTTCTAAACTGAGCACAGATTGGACAGTAACCATTAATCTGAGACATTTAATTTTCTCTCCTCTGGCCTCTTTTGGTTCCTCTTAGGATTTTTTGGCTGTAGACCTGCTTCTCATTAGTTTTCTACGGCCATAGTCATGGCAATGATGGTTGTCCTCCATGCTGATTTTAATGCTGAATTCCACAGCTCTCCAAGCTCTCACAAGGTAGGTCATAAAGGGGCAAATCCTCCGCTGGATTTGACTTCAACGGCGCTCTGGCACTATACACTAACTAAGGGTCTGCCCCAATGAGTCTCTCCAAAACCTGAGCCTCAAGCACTGAAGTAAACAGCTGGCACTGTAGTGAGTCTCATTAGCTACTACGTTAATTGTTCCACCATATTGTTGCACACAACACCACTGCTGCATCAGATTCCTGCGTCTATTTAACCCATTGAGAGTAAATAAATTCCCTTTTAACTGACAAAACCTCTTCTCCTGAAAATGAAAAATGATCTACTAGATGGTAAGTACAGTATTGAGCAAACCAACTTCCTATCTACTGGGGCTCTAAGAAGACTCCTTGGATGATTGCTTTGGTTTCCACCCTTACCAAGCCCACTACGCATGCATGTTATGATTCAGTACTAAAACTAACCTTGGTGTTAACCTTTGAAGACTGCAGACTTCTATTTCCTCCCAAGCATTCATTCACCTGGGAGCCTGTAAAATGCCAACATTCTGAGGGGCAAACTAAGAAATTATGATTTATCATAAATACTGTACAGTGAACATTGATCTCCATTTCCCCCTTTGTTCCAACCTAATTCTACTTTTTACTAAAATTATTAAAACTAATTGCATTATTTAATCCCCATCACATACAATTCTCCAGTGTTTCATTAATCAATGTAATCAAGCCAATCAGAATAGATAAAGGAGATCTTTTAAGCAGGCTTTGATGAGATTTTATCAAAATCTCAGTGCATATTGTAAAGCCTTAGCACCCTCAGAAGCAAACTAACTATAAAATAGAGAAGCTTTATCGAGCAAGCACTAATATAACAGCTGATGTCTGGACCAGTGTAAGAGGCTCTCCCTACTATATTACTGACTGGGGAGGTGGGTGTGTGTGTGTGTGTGTGTGCGTGCGTGCGTGTGTGTGTGTGTGTGTGTGTGAATATAGAGAGATGCTATAAAGCATCCAAGATCAATTTTTAAAACTATTGAAGAAAAAAAAGGAAGAAAACATCTGCTAATTAACAAACCATAAAGCCAGAGTATTGTAAGTAAAATGCAGTGGATAACGCCTAGGTTATATAAAAGTAATTGTAAATCAAGACCTTTATTAAAAAATCAAATGCCTCCTCTTTGGCATAGTAATCTTAGTCTATATCCATCTCCTTGAATTAACATGGAACAATGTTTAGAATATTATCAGTGTGCTTCTCCCCTTTTTTATGTCATAAACCATATCTTTCAGACTCCCGATTGACTAAAAAGGGTTATGTGCATTATGCTTATCTACTCAGAGCCAAAGACAGCAAAGGTAGGTAGCCTACAACTACTCAGATTTATAAAAGGAATATATACAGGACAGTTATTGTTAATCACCTGTTGTAGCTCCTGGTCAATATATAACTAGTTAAAATACTTAAATTATAACCATATTTCTAGGTAAATATATATCAAAAGTATCACTTTACTAGGGTAATTAATAAATCAAATGCTGTAAGTAGAAAAGTGTCTTCGGTAAATGAAAGCAAGCCAGACATTTTTAGCAGTGAGCTATGAAGAAGGCTTTCTTTCATTTATATAGCACCTGTCAACACAAAGGATCCCAAATTGCTGGATTTAATTCACTTCCGATGATCCAGACTTACAAATTGCCAGCAGGGGCTCATGTACCTGGAGAACCGTTCCCTCCCAGCAGAGAGATAATGGTGTTCATAGCGCCACCCTCTCTGGGGCTTCTGCTGCACTCAGAGTCCTACAGGCGCTCGCTGATCGAAGCTGCCCAGGGAATGTGCGGAATTACTGTGCGCCATGCTCCCGGACAGTGTTGCCCATTTTTGTGTGCAGTAGCTTACTGCAGGACCATGGGTCGAGTTGGAGCAGTGGGGTGCTTTGCACCATCACCTCTCCCCAAAAGGCAGACTCGTCACTCCTAGGAGCCCTACGTCCTGGGAAACGTCAGCAAATTACTCACCTGGCCCAACTCTACTTAGCTGGTGAGAGCAGAGAAGCTCACGGCCCAAGGAGCAGACCATAACAACCCTCCACATTACCCTGATCTTTAATGTGCAAACTGATTGCTTACAAAACAACCAGAAGAGAAAGATGAACTCTGCCTTCACTTTAAGATATGTCCATTGCTAGTTCTGCTTTAACAGTAGGTTGTTTGCGTCTTCCTTTTCCAGGAGGACTCTGGGCCAGGTCCTGTCCTTTGGATTCTGAGGGGCTGTCCTGTAGTTTTTTTTAAAGCTATACCACATCTGAGCAACAGGCTGAACCCGGCCCTGGCCACTTGGGCAATGACTTTCGCCGGAACAAAATCCAGTGAAAATAATGATGGAGGAGGATCTTTGCTTTTATTTCAAAACAGGCAACATGGCAACACTCTATTGCTTCGAAAGCTGTTGCATTGAGTGTGTAAGCTGTAGCCCAATAACAGAAAAGTCTAGTGAATGCTATAGTTTTGCCTTCTGTTGTGCTTTCATTTCAATTCTACCTTGCAGAAGCTTTTCAATTGAATCAGTCTTGGTCTCACTAAAAAAGGGAAGCTTCCCCCGCCCCCATTGCTTTTTGTCCTGCATTTGCCCTAGTATTTTAGGTACCAAATATGTACAGCACAATTTAAAAAGAAAACCAGGGTTGAGAAAAGAAAAATAGGTTGCCAGAGAAGTGTTTCAGCTGATCACAGTCTACAAAAAACAGGAGAGCTGGGTCTCTAAATGCCCTATCCCTCGGGAGCCCAATTCTGCTCCATTGGATGGCAGTAGCAAAACTCCCATTGGCTTCACTAAAACAACGAGGAGTCCGGTGGCACCTTAAAGACTAACAGATTTATTTGATGCAGCTGAAGAAGTGGGTTTTTTACCCACGAAAGCTCATGCCCAAATAAATCTGTTAGTCTTTAAGGTGCCACCGGACTCCTCGTGGTTTTTGTGGATACAGACTAACATGGCTACCCCCTGATAATTGGCTTCACTGTATTGAGCCTCATATGTGTGTATTACGCCACATAGAAAGGGGACAGTCTAGTTTGTACCTACAAGCCCCAAGCTGCCAGTGCAGAGGTTCTCACTCTGCTGTGCTTTGTGTATCTGAAGTAAAAGAAGATGCGCTGGCTCCTTCTTAGCTGATGTAAATCAGGATAGCGCCACAGAAATCAACGGCATTTCACTGCGAATCTGGCCTGATCTATTTAAATCAATCCTTTTAAAATGAAGAGCTGCTTTGTATTTTTTGTATGGAAAGAGTAACTTATACAATCTATACTCCTATCCTCAGCTTCATGGAACCAGGTTCCAGCCACATAGAACCAGCATCGCCAAATCATATTTTGACTTATTCTCATGATTGAAAGTCGGGTTGCTCCACTTTCCCTAGGATCAGAACAATCCGGATAGGGACACAGAGGACCAAATCCTAAGTTGGCGTAAACCAGCATAGTGCCACTGAAGTCAATGAAGCTAGACCAAGTTACACTAGCCAAGGCTCTTGCCCGTACGCGGCAGTATGGATGCACCCATCACAATTCAAAGCATCCGTTGGTCTCTCTCAAATAACACATATAGTTAGTTATGCCTCACCACTGTTGATGGTAACGTAAACGTTGGTCACGTTAGTATCCTGACCTTTGTGGAATGGACACAAACTGAGTTTTACTTAATGTTTTCCCCCCCGTTGCACATTTTTCTTCATTCCAGGGGAAAGGTGCTTTTGTGCTTTATGCAGTTGATATAGAAATCAAAAGTGGCAAGCAACTTTTTAAACGTCTTGCATCTAAAATAACGTTATAAAGTAGGGGAGCTGGATATTGTAGTGGGATGCTGCGTTCCATTCATCCCAGCATGCCACACCACTGCTCTTTGGACAGCAATCACAAGACCTAGATATCAAGCTGTGGAAGAGATTCTTCCAAGCTGCAGCAGCTGGCTCTTTGGCAAATGGAACAGGCGGTTGTATTGGTAGCTTTGGAGTTGCCTCTGGGTCTGTCACATGGTTAGGCTGCTGATGGACTGTCTGGGTTGTCTTGTCCTTTTTTTAAAAAAATTGCATTTCCTTTTGATACACCTTTGAGTGTGAAAAATCCATCTGCCAGGACCCGCAAATATAGGCCTCATATTGTTCAGGCCTCTGCACAAACCCCATTAAGGTAAAACAGGTTTATTTGTCATTGCCCACACTCTGTATGTCTCTGAAACAAATCAAGCAGCATTCTGGGACCACATCTCTCACCTACCCAGAGAATCACGAATAAAATGGGACCTCTGCCTCGTCTAGTTTAAGCCTGACTCCTGTCTTTTAAGATCCTGTACTGGCAATAGATTTCTTTGCCATTTGAATATAATTAGCTCTTATGAATAGCTGCCTAATCTAGAGATTTCCTTATTTTTTGCCATTCTCAAAGGCTTTTCCTGCATTCATTTTTTTGGGGGGGGGGGGTGAAGAATGCCCCATCACTGCACTACCACTGATGGAGCTTTATAGATGGTAGCAACTGCAGGAGCCCTAGTATCGAGGGTGCACATCCACTTCTATCCCCATGATGTCTAGGACCTGCTCTGAGAGGATACAATGGAATGAACACCTGTTCCATGTTTACTCTAGCTCTCCCACTGTTGAAACCCTGGGGTGGGGGGTGGGGAACGGACTGCCTCTGGGACGGTGCAACAATGGGAGTTTCCCCTCCCCAGCGAAACAAAACCTAGCACAGACCCAACCAAAATCTGCACACTCGGAGGCCATTAAGGGACTTGAGGTCTGAACGGAGATGTGGGACCACTCTGCTGACTCATTTGGCAGCCAGACAAGATGGCTCTCATCAGCTCCAAATCAAGAGGATAAAAGGTGGAGAGTCTCTATGTCAAGAGAGGGGCTATTGAGTCTTGTACATTAAACCCTAAAACCAGCCAGCTTGGGAGGAAGCTCAGGCTGAGGTTTGTGTCTTTGGGACACTAACGCAGGCTAGGAACTCTGTCCAGCCCCAGGTAGCTTAAGAAGGCCAAGGATTTAGCATGCAGCGTATGCACCATTTAAACAGCTCAGATGGAGATCTTGAGCAATGATTTTAAAGACTAGGAGGGGAGTGAGAGAAGGGGAGCAGGAGAAGCTCTGCTAGGACCTTAAGAGTGAAGAAAAATCTAAATATAGACTTTGGAAAGCAAAATCTGGTGGATCTGGAGATGTTCTTCAATGGCAAATACTTGGTGGATGATTTGGGAAACAAATAATCACTAAAGGCTTGATCCAAAGCCCACTGAAGTCGATAAGAATATTTTCATTGATTTCAGTGGCCTTTGGATCTGGCTCCAACAGCTGTACTCCCTGCTTTCTCCCTTAATTCCCAAAACAATCATGTGACCTAAAATTAAGGCAGCCATAATTCCATAACAAAAAATTGCACCCTCTGGGTCTACTGGGATGACCACCATCAGGTTCCCAATAGCCTCCACCCTGGACAAATTGGTGGTGGTGCATGGAAGGAAGCAAGGAAGGAAATCTATTAGGAAAAGATGCAATCCAAAGAAAAAAAGTGTAGCTGTGACTTTCAAATCAGGTAGGGGTAATTTTCAAGTGCTATGGAGCAAGGTCATGGCCTGTCTTGTGCGCTGGTGCGAGGGAGCGGAGAGGGCCTGAGACACCCTATTACTCCCTTTGCCGAGTACCCTGTTTCACCGCTTCCTGCTAGAGAATGAAATCTGGTTCTGTGTCCCCCTCTTGCTCAGGAGAGTGGTGCATGATCAGGGCTTCGAGGCTTGCCTAATGTTTGATCCACCACTGCTCTTCCAGTCTCTGAAAAGTGAGGACTTTCTGGGCCATGTATTTACAATGGCTGCTCTTCAAACAGAGCTGGGTTGGCTAAGAGTGAGTGGTTTTAGCAAAAGCACATAGGTTAGTTGTGTGCCTCCATCTGAAACACGGGGTTAATGACTCAGATTATGCCCACACAGGGAATGTCTAAACTGCATACTAGCCCCGGGCTCTGACTCAGGTTTGAACTCAAGTCCCCTGACCCCATCCCCTTCCATCCACACACAAATCAGTCTGACCTGGTTCGGAAATCACTCAAGACCTGGGTCCTAGGATCCTACTAGTGGGATAAATCAGCCCAAGTCCCACTGTGACTCAGGTCTCAGGCCTGTCATTTTTCAGTGTAGACACAGCTCAAACCACAGATCCGAGTCAAAAGGTCGGCGTAGCGCAGTACGGACGCATTAGCATGGCTGTGAGAACTGGGTCCAGGGATTGTAAACCCAGGTTTACAATGCACCAAGGATGCTCCAGGTCAGGCTTGGAAATGTTGCATCAATAAGCCCGGCGATCAGGCTGACAATGTAGTGTAGACATACCCACGCTGCCCTTGTCCTAGGTGCAGCACTCCCATTGAAGTCAATAGTCGCTGTAATTAGTGGAGTGAGTGCAAAAATAGTGCTTGATGAGTGTTTGTTGCAATTGACTTTGGAATGAATAATTTACACTCCTAAACTGCCTTGGATGTGTAGCCACATGAGTTTTTACACTTCTTTCAGCTAAATCGGAGAAAAATTTAGCCCTCTGGACCATCATGTGGCACTGTCCATTTTCCCATTTCTCCCTGGGTCCACACATCAAGTAAGTGGTGTTTCATCTTTCACACATGTATGGTCGTTGTTATGCATACAAAATTCCGTCCCTGGAATGAGCTGGTGTGAATAGTTTTCCTCTTGGGATGATAATGCAGACACAAGGGAGCCTGGAGGAAGGAGGGTCTTGTGTTTAAGGCGGTGGACAGGGTGTTAGGAGGTCTGGATTCAATTCCTGTGTGACCTTGGACAATACCTCTACTCTTTATTTGTAAAATGGGGATAGTACATCCCTAGATCACAGGCGTACTGTGAGGATTAGTTCATTAGAATTTGTGACATGTAAGATACTACAGGGATGCAGGCCAGAGAAATAACTAGATAGGTAGCTCTCTCACCCATAATGAAGTCCACGCCCTACCAAATCACTCCCAGATATTTTGATTCTGGCTCAGTATCCTTCCAAAGCAGAGCAGTCCTTGACTTCACTTTTATTAGATCCCTTTTCTACCTTGAGTGTAGAGATGGGTGAAAATGTTGTTCAGAATTTTGCATTCATGCATTTGCCATTTCCTTTTGGGCATGCTTTCGCACCTCCTCGATTTTGGCAGCATTTGAAACAAGGCATATTAGCCTCAGAAGCATGCAAACTTGTCGATTATCTTGTTTCAAGTTGAAAGCCATCTTTGCTCGAGAAAAATGGGGCTAGTTTTGCTCAGAAATATTTCTGCTCAAAACCAAGCCCATTTTCATTGGGATATTGGCCCATCTTTCTAAGAAAAAATTGCACACCTTTTCCAGAAAACGGGCTTGTTTGTGAGATCCTAATGCAAGGCACATTTTTTTTGAATTTTAAGTAGCTTTGTATTTTATCACTAGTCATTTGCACATCTCAAGCTTGAAGACTCCCATGAATAATAAAAGCAGGACAATGTATGGCCAATGGTATGGATAACATTCTCCATTTTCTTACTGAGCAATAATCTTCATATAATAATTAACCTAACGATAAGAGTTACGTATAGAAGTTTAACCAGTCTTCTTTTTATTAAACTGTTTCCCAGCAAGTGTGAGGGCACACAACAAAATGGAAATTGTTTATATAAAATGTCGTGCAACACATACTGGATATGTTGTATTGCTGGGCTATGTTTATTTTGTGATTGTAACCATCATAACTAGGATACAGCGGTGGGGGTTTTGCAGCTGTTCAGTATTTTGCATTTCTTGACAATGAATATGTTGAATAAACTGTTTGAACCCGGCCATTTCAGTAAAACATTGTGAGTATACTCTCTGTGAAAGTCAGCATTGTGTGCAGTAAAGAAATTACCAGGAAACGAATTCTGGGTTGCTCATAGCAGATACAAAAACATAGACACGTATATAGTATGTGTATATTGTATGTGTAGATTAAACAATGGTGGCATGCAGTAAAAGTGCAGATATGGAAACCTAAGCTCAGGTGTGATTGAATCAAAGAACAGAGTACAATATGAGCTCCACCGCCCTGGTCACAGACAGTTACGTTGAGGTTAAATGCATGGATCTTACAAAGGGCAAGATTTGGCCACAGTTTCTGCTTTCCTGTGTGTTTTACCAAAGCGATGGTACTGACTGAGGTGGTGTCAGGGCATATTAAATTTCACATTTCTTCTTTCTCTAAAGCAGAAAGAGGGAAAGATGCATGACACAGGCAAGTCAAAACATTGTGAGAAGCCGAGAATTGAGAATCCCAGAGGATATAGTATTGTTCTGACCCATGCACTCAGCCCGGGACACTGAAAAGCTGTATGGGGACAATTGCATATGGCCAAGGTTTTCAAAAGTGACTCGTGATATTGGAAACCTCTTTTGGGGTACTCAGATTGAGAAACCTTAAAGGGGCCTGAATTTCAAAAGTTGGGTTCGCTGCAATTTCTGAAATTTAGGCCCCTTTATGTCATCTCAGGTGGGGTGCCCATCACCTGAGCAGCCAAAATCACTAGTCACTTTAGAAAATATTGGCCCTGGGCACCAAGAAATGGTCAGTGAAGTGTTACAGGAACAGAGGTTTTGGAATTTTCTGCTACTTAAGGGCCACTATATTTCCGCACTGGAACGAGAAAGCTTTTCAGAGGGTTCTGTCTTGCACCAAGCGATAGATCCAGGAGTGAGTGCGGCCGTGGTTAAAGCAGGTCAGACTATGCCCTCCACCTTATGTGGGGCCTGCATCGTCTTGTGGTGACAGGACACAGCCAAGAAAAGAAAATGGGAACAAGACATGCTTCTTCTCCATGTCTATTGACAATGCTGAAATTCATCCTAGGCTCTTGATGTAAAACCAGCTAACAGTGGAAAGGCGAGGAGCCTGTCAGAGAAAGTTTGAAATGCCTGATGCAATTTCCTGCACTTTTAGGCATCAGGACATTTCAGAAGATAGCGATTTTTCATGAAATCTAGCTATGCTGTCTCATTTATGTATTTTCCCCAAGAGGAGCAGACCCTCCTTTAGAGAAGAGCACATAGACTCCTTGCAAGGATCTCTCTCTCCCTACTGGCAGAAAAGCTGGACGCCCCAGAAACTCTTCAACCACACAACGGCTCCCACTTCAAATTGCGGTAAAGCCTCACCTCACCAGCCAAGAAGAGGGGGAGCAGCAATCCCACAAGCTAAGGTGAGGGAGAGGAGGGGAAGTCATAACTCTGGCTTTAGCAGAGAGTAGGGAGTTACACTCTCCCATACTTGAATTCCAAAGGCATTGATTACAGGGCAGATCAGCTGGGGAATGAGGAGTGTGCCAGTGATGGGCAGGGAATCAAGGTGCTTTGGGCAGGAATATGCTGCAGGAGAGTGAAGAGGGAGGAAAAACCTCCAAGCCAACAGGCCAGAGCTTGTCTGTCTGTCCATCTCGGGGAGAGAACCAGCTGTCACTTTATCATTATTTAACATTCATGTTGTGTGAGCACCTCAAGGTGCACGCAGGTTAGACCCCATTGTGTTCTGGCAGGGAACGCTCTTGTGTCTATCTGGGAAAGAGCACTAGAGGGTCACATCCCTGTCTGTCTCTGGGAGGGAAATGGTGGGGCACAGCTCCCTGTGTGGAAGGAACTTCCCTGCCGGTCTGCGAACTTGTGGGAGCTGGCTGGGCACTTATCTGTCTGAGGGCAGGCGTTGTCTGGGCTCTGTCTGTCTGAGGCAGGAGCTGACTGGGGTCTGTCTGTCTGTCTGAGGACAGGAGCTGGCTGGGCTGTGTCTGTCTGTCTGAGGACAGGAGTTGGCGGGGCTGTGTCTGTCTGTCTGTCTGAGGACAGGAGCTGGCGGGGCTGTGTCTGTCTGTCTGTCTGAGGACAGGAGTTGGCTGGGCTCTGTCTGACTGTCTCTCTGAGGGTGGGAGCTGGCTGGGCTCTGTCTGTCTGTCTGTCTGAGG
This sequence comes from Macrochelys suwanniensis, assembly GCA_033296515.1. Lineage (NCBI taxonomy): Eukaryota > Metazoa > Chordata > Testudines > Chelydridae > Macrochelys > Macrochelys suwanniensis. The sequence continues at coordinate 10,886,651 of CM065781.1, read as the reverse complement.
ACAGGAGTTGGCTGGGCTGTGTCTGTCTGTCTGTCTGAGGACAGGAGCTGGCGGGGCTGTGTCTGTCTGTCTGTCTGAGGGCGGGAGCTGGAGGGGCTGTGTCTGTCTGTCTGTTTGAGGACAGGAGTTGGCTGGGCTCTGTCTGACTGTCTGTCTGAGGGAGGGACCTGGCTGGGCTGTGTCTGTCTGAGGGCAGGAGCTGGAGGGGCTGTCTGTCTGTCTGTCTGAGGGTGGGAGCTGGCTGGGCTCTGTCTGTCTGTCCGTCTGAGGGCGGGAGCTGGCGGGGCTGTGTCTGTCTGTCTGTCTGAGGGCGGGAGCTGGCGGGGCTGTGTCTGTCTGTCTGTCTGTCTAAGGGCGGGAGCTGGCGGGGCTGTGTCTGTCTGTCTGTCTGAGGGCGGGAGCTGGCGGGGCTGTGTCTGTCTGTCTGTCTGAGGACAGGAGTTGGCTGGGCTGTGTCTGTCTGTCTGTCTGAGGACAGGAGTTGGCTGGGCTGTGTCTGTATGTCTGTCTGAGGACAGGAGCTGGCGGGGCTGTGTCTGTCTGTCTGTCTGTCTGAGGGCGGGAGCTGGCTGGGCTGTGTCTGTCTGTCTGTCCGTCTGAGGGCGGGAGCTGGCGGGGCTGTGTCTGTCTGTCTGTCTGAGGGCGGGAGCTGGCTGGGCTGTGTCTGTTTGTCTGAGGACGGGAGCTGGCGGGGCTGTGTCTGTCTGTCTGTCTGTCTGAGAGCGGGAGCTGTGTCTGTCTGTCTGAGAGCGGGAGCTGTGTCTGTCTGTCTGTCTGAGGGCGGGAGCTGGCGGGGCTGTGTCTGTCTGTCTGTCTGTCTAAGGGCGGGAGCTGACGGGGCTGTGTCTGTCTGTCTGAGGGCGGGAGCTAGCTGGGCTGTGTCTGTCTGTCTGAGGGCGGGAGCTGGCTGGGCTGTGTCTGTCTGTCCGAGGGCGGGAGCTGGAGGGGCTGTGTCTGTCTGTCTCTCTGAGGGCGGGAGCTGGCTGGGCTGTGTCTCTCTGTCTGAGGGCGGGAGCTGGCTGGGCTGTGTCTGTCTGTCCGAGGGCGGGGCTGGAGGGGCTGTGTCTGTCTGTCTGTCTGAGGGCGGGAGCTAGCTGGGCTGTGTCTGTCTGTCTGAGGGCGGGAGCTGGAGGGGCTGTGTCTGTCTGTCTGTCTGAGGGCGGGAGCTGGCTGGGCTGTATCTGTCTGTCTGAGGGCAGGAGCTGGCTGGGCTGTGTCTGTCTGTCTGTCCGAGGGCGGGAGCTGGAGGGGCTGTGTCTGTCTTTCTGTCTGAGGGCGGGAGCTGGCTGGGCTGTGTCTGTCTGTCTGTCTGTCTGAGGGCGGGAGCTGGCGGGGCTGTGTCTGTCTGTCTGTCTGAGGGCGGGAGCTGGCGGGGCTGTGTCTGTCTGTCTGTCTGAGGGCGGGAGCTGGCTGGGCTGTGTCTGTCTGTCTGTCCATCTGAGGGTGGGAGCTGGCTGGGCTCTGTCTGTCTGTCTGTCTGAGGACAGGAGTTGGCTGGGCTGTGTCTGTCTGTCTGTCTGAGGACAGGAGTTGGCTGGGCTGTGTCTGTCTGTCTGAGGACAGGAGCTGGCGGGGCTGTGTGTCTGTCTGTCTGTCTGTCTGAGGGCGGGAGCTGGCTGGGCTGTGTCTGTCTGTCTGTCCGTCTGAGGGCGGGAGCTGGCGGGGCTGTGTCTGTCTGTCTGTCTGAGGGCGGGAACTGCCTGGGCTGTGTCTGTCTGTTTGTCTGTCTGAGGGCAGGAGCTGGCGGGGCTGTGTCTGTCTGTCTGTCTGAGGGCGGGAGCTGGCTGGGCTGTGTCTGTCTGTCTGTCTGTCTGAGGACAGGAGCTGGAGGGGCTGTCTGTCTGTCTGTCTGAGGGCGGGAGCTGGCTGGGCTGTGTCTGTTTGTCTGAGGACGGGAGCTGGCGGGGCTGTGTCTGTCTGTCTGTCTGTCTGAGAGCGGGAGCTGTGTCTGTCTGTCTGTCTGAGGGCGGGAGCTGGCTGGGCTGTGTCTGTCTGTCTGAGGGCGGGATCTGACGGGGCTGTGTCTGTCTGTCTGTCTGTCTAAGGGCGGGAGCTCATGGGGCTGTGTCTGTCTGTCTGAGAGCGGGAGCTAGCTGGGCTGTGTCTGTCTGTCTGAGGGCGGGAGCTAGCTGGGCTGTGTCTGTCTGTCTGAGGGCGGGAGCTGGAGGGGCTGTGTCTGTCTGTCTGTCTGAGGGCGGGAGCTGGCTGGGCTGTGTCTGTCTGTCTGAGGGCGGGAGCTGGCTGGGCTGTGTCTGTCTGTCTGTCCGAGGGAGGGAGCTGGAGGGGCTGTGTCTGTCTTTCTGTCTGAGGGCGGGAGCTGGCTGGGCTGTGTCTGTCTGTCTGTCTGTCTGAGGGCGGGAGCTGACGGGGCTGTGTCTGTCTGTCTGAGGGCGGGAGCTAGCTGGGCTGTGTCTGTCTGTCTGAGGGCGGGAGCTGGCTGGGCTGTGTCTGTCTGTCCGAGGGCGGGAGCTGGAGGGGCTGTGTCTGTCTGTCTGTCTGAGGGCGGGAGCTGGCTGGGCTGTGTCTGTCTGTCTGAGGGCGGGAGCTGGCTGGGCTGTGTCTGTCTGTCCGAGGGCGGGAGCTGGAGGGGCTGTGTCTGTCTGTCTGTCTGAGGGCGGGAGCTGGCTGGGCTGTGTCTATCTGTCTGAGGGCGGGAGCTGGCTGGGCTGTGTCTGTCTGTCTGAGGGCGGGAGCTGGTGGGGCTGTGTCTGTCTGTCTGTCTGTCTGAGGGCGGGAGCTGGCTGGGCTGTGTCTGTCTCTCTGTCTGAGGATAGGAGCTGGAGGGGCTGTGTCTATCTTTCTGTCTGTCTGAGGGCGGGAGCTAGCTGGGCTGTGTCTGTCTGTCTGTCTGAGGACAGGAGCTGGCTGGGCTGTGTCTGTCTGTCTATCTGAGTGCTGGAGCTGGCTGGGCTGTGTCTGTCTCTCTGTCTGAGGACAGGAGCTGGAGGGGCTGTGTCTGTCTGTCTGTCTGTCTGTCTGAGGGCGGGAGCTAGCTGGGCTGTGCTGTGTCTGTCTGTCTGAGGGCGGGAGCTGGCGGGGCTGTGTCTGTCTGTCTGTCTGAGGAAAGGAGCTGACTGGGCTGTGTCTGTCTGTCTGTCTGAGGATAGGAGCTGGAGGGGCTGTGTCTGTCTGTCTGTCTGTCTGAGGGCGGGAGCTGGCTGGGCTCTGTCTGTCTGTCTGTCTTAGGGTGGGAGCTGGCTGGGCTGTGTCTGTCTGTCTGAGGGCGGGAGCTGGCTGGGCTCTGTCTGTCTGTCTGTCTTAGGGCGGGAGCTGGCTGGGCTGTGTCTGTCTGTCTGTCTGAGGGCGGGAGCTGGCTGGGCTGTGTCTGTGTGTCTGAGGGCAGGAGCTAGCTGGGCTGTGTCTGTCTGTCTGTCTGAGGCGGGAGCTGGCTGGGCTGTGTCTGTCTGTCTGTCTGAGTGCGGGAGCTGGCTGGGCTGTGTCTGTCTGTCTGTCTGAGGGCGGGAGCTGGCGGGGCTGTGTCTGTCTGTCTGTCTGAGGACAGGAGCTGGAGGGGCTGTGTCTGTCTGTCTGTCTGAGGGCGGGAGCTGGCTGGGCTGTGTCTGTCTGTCTGAGTACAGGAGCTGGAGGGGCTGTGTCTGTCTGTCCGAGGGCGGGAGCTGGAGGGGCTGTGTCTGTCTGTCTGTCTGAGGGCGGGAGCTGGCTGGGCTGTGTCTGTGTGTCTGTCTGAGGGCGGGAGCTGGCTGGGCTGTGTCTGTCTGTCTGTCTGAGGGCGGGAGCTGGCTGGGCTGTGTCTGTCTGTCTGAGGGCGGGAGCTGGCTGGGCTGTGTCTGTCTGTCTGTCTGAGGGCGGGAGCTGGCTGGGCTGTGTCTGTCTGTCTGTCTGAGGACAGGAGCTGGAGGGGCTGTGTCTGTGTGTCTGAGGACAGGAGCTGGAGGGGCTGTGTCTGTCTGTCTGTCTGAGGACAGGAGCTGGAGGGGCTGTGTCTGTGTGTCTGAGGACAGGAGCTGGAGGGGCTGTGTGTGTCTGTCTGTCTGAGGGCGGGAGCTGGCGGGGCTGTGTCTGTCTGTCTGTCTGAGGACAGGAGCTGGAGGGGCTGTGTCTGTCTGTCTGTCTGAGGCGGGAGCTGGCTGGGCTGTGTCTGTGTGTCTGAGGGCAGGAGCTAGCTGGGCTGTGTCTGTCTGTCTGAGGGCGGGAGCTGGCTGGGCTGTGTCTGTCTGTCTGTCTGAGTGCGGGAGCTGGCTGGGCTGTGTCTGTCTGTCTGTCTGAGGACAGGAGCTGACTGGGCTGTGTCTGTCTGTCTGTCTGAGTGCGGGAGCTGGCTGGGCTGTGTCTGTCTGTCTGTCTGAGGGCGGGAGCTGGCGGGGCTGTGTCTGTCTGTCTGTCTGAGGACAGGAGCTGGAGGGGCTGTGTCTGTCTGTCTGTCTGAGGGCGGGAGCTGGCTGGGCTGTGTCTGTCTGTCTGAGGACAGGAGCTGGAGGGGCTGTGTCTGTGTGTCTGTCTGAGGGCGGGAGCTGGCTGGGCTGTGTCTGTCTGTCTGTCTGAGGGCGGGAGCTGGCTGGGCTGTGTCTGTCTGTCTGTCTGAGGGCGGGAGCTGGCTGGGCTGTGTCTGTGTGTCTGTCTGAGGGCGGGAGCTGGCGGGGCTGTGTCTGTCTGTCTGTCTGAGGGCGGGAGCTGGCGGGGCTGTGTCTGTCTGTCTGTCTGAGGACGGGAGCTGGAGGGGCTGTGTCTGTCTGTCTGTCTGAGGGCGGGAGCTGGCGGGGCTGTGTCTGTCTGTCTGTCTGAGGACGGGAGCTGGAGGGGCTGTGTCTGTCTGTCTGTCTGAGGGCGGGAGCTGGAGGGGCTGTGTCTGTCTGTCTGAGGGCGGGAGCTGGCTGGGCTGTGTCTGTCTGTCCGAATGCGGGAGCTGGAGGGGCTGTGTCTGTCTGTCTGTCTGAGGGCGGGAGCTGGCTGGGCTGTGTCTGTCTGTCTGAGGGCGGGAGCTAGCTGGGCTGTGTCTGTCTGTCTGTCTGAGGACAGGAGCTGGCTGGGCTGTGTCTGTCTGTCTATCTGAGTGCTGGAGCTGGCTGGGCTGTGTCTGTCTCTCTGTCTGAGGACAGGAGCTGGAGGGGCTGTGTCTGTCTGTCTGTCTGTCTGAGGGTGGGAGCTAGCTGGGCTGTGCTGTGTCTGTCTGTCTGAGGGCGGGAGCTGGCGGGGCTGTGTCTGTCTGTCTGTCTGAGGACAGGAGCTGACTGGGCTGTGTATGTCTGTCTGTCTGAGGATAGGAGCTGGAGGGGCTGTGTCTGTCTGTCTGTCTGTCTGAGGGCGGGAGCTGGCTGGGCTCTGTCTGTCTGTCTGTCTTAGGGCGGGAGCTGGCTGGGCTGTGTCTGTCTGTCTGAGGGCGGGAGCTGGCTGGGCTCTGTCTGTCTGTCTGTCTTAGGGCGGGAGCTGGCTGGGCTGTGTCTGTGTGTCTGAGGGCAGGAGCTAGCTGGGCTGTGTCTGTCTGTCTGTCTGAGGCGGGAGCTGACTGGGCTGTGTCTGTCTGTCTGTCTGAGTGCGGGAGCTGGCGGGGCTGTGTCTGTCTGTCTGTCTGAGGACAGGAGCTGGAGGGGCTGTGTCTGTCTGTCTGAGGGCGGGAGCTGGCTGGGCTGTGTCTGTGTGTCTGTCTGAGGACAGGAGCTGGAGGGGCTGTGTCTGTCTGTCTGTCTGAGGGCGGGAGCTGGAGGGTCTGTGTCTGTCTGTCTGTCTGAGGGCGGGAGCTGGAGGGGCTGTGTCTGTCTGTCTGTCTGAGGACAGGAGCTGGCTGGGCTGTGTCTGTCTGTCTGTCTGAGGACAGGAGCTGACTGGGCTGTGTCTGTCTGTCTGTCTGAGGGCGGGAGCTGGCGGGGCTGTGTCTGTCTGTCTGTCTGAGGGCGGGAGCTGGAGGGGCTGTGTCTGTCTGTCTGTCTGAGGGCGGGAGCTGGCGGGGCTGTGTCTGTCTGTCTGTCTGAGGGCGGGAGCTGGCGGGGCTGTGTCTGTCTGTCTGTCTGAGGGCGGGAGCTGGAGGGGCTGTGTCTGTGTGTCTGTCTGAGGCGGGAGCTGGCTGGGCTGTGTCTGTCTGTCTGTCTGAGGGCGGGAGCTGGAGGGGCTGTGTCTGTCTGTCTGTCTGAGGGCGGGAGCTGGCGGGGCTGTGTCTGTCTGTCTGTCTGAGGGCGGGAGCTGTCCAGGCGCTGGCCGGCCCCTTCCCCTCGGCATCCAAGCAAGCAGCCCGCGGGCCAGAGCCGGGGCCGGAGCCGGCCTGGCAGCTGTCCCTGGCGGGGGCTCACCAGGCGTCCTGAGCCTGCAGCTGGCGGCCCGCGGGCTGGGCACAGGCCCGGCGGGGGAGCCGGAGAACAGCTCCGGGGAAGGGCCGGGAGCCGCCGGCCGCGTGGGCCGGGCCCAGAGCCGGGACTCGGGAGCCGAGGGGCTGGCAGTGCCGGGGCCCAGCCTGCCCCCAGCCCCGGCAGGGGGAGCCACCCCAAAGCCGGCTGGGCGCGGGGGCTGGAGCTCCCGGGGTTATTTTGGGGGGGGGGCGGGTGACTCCTATTCGGGGAGCTGCACTCCCGGGCCGACCCCCGGCTCTGCCCCAGGCCCTGGGGGGGTTGCAATGAGCAGCTCCTCCCTCCCTCTGCCAGTTAGGGCGAGCGATTGACGGCTGCAAGGGGAGGTAATGACTAGATCGCCTGGAAACCTCCTCCTCCCCCCAGGTTTGCGGCCAGTGATCGCCCCCAGCAGCCCCTAGAGTGGGGAGTGGGGGGAGAGAAAGGTCGGGGTGACCCCACCCCTCTGGTTAAACGACCCGCCGGCGATAATACTGGCAGGTGGGGTGGGCCCAAAGCCACTGGGGAGACGGCCCTGGATCACGGCTACAAAAATCTCAGCCAAAGCTTCGCCCTCGTCTTACCGCTCAGCCCCACCGTCCCTGAGCACTTGTGGGGTGGGATTATTATTATTCACCTTTGCATGGGCCCACCGGCCACATCCACTGGTTACACCTAACTCCGGTTCAATTCCCAAAGAAGAAAGAAAGAAACGATCAACTAAACTGTCCGGAGCAGCAGTTAAATGAAATCGGTTTCCATAGACAGAGATAGGATGTGCCCCCCCCTCCCCCGGCAAGCCCCGCTAGCTTTTGTCCTGAATGTTACAAAGACCCACAGAAAACTTCTGTGCAAATCGTCTTCAGGGAGGATGGTTCGTGTCGGGAGAGGACTGGTTAAAATGTAGGAGAGACGCCTGAAATTCAGCCATAACAAGTGTGTTTGTGGTATTTATTGGCGGGGGAGGGGGGGACCTGACACCTGCCGGCTTATGCATTTTATTTGTAATTCATAAATCAACTTCGCGGCCGAAGGAGCGGTATCGATCTCGACTTTGTTTCATTTGGGGACAGCCGGCTCCTCTAAATGTATCTTTCCATCTCTCTGCCTCTAGTCAGACATTTCGCTTTGGAGCCGCTGCTCTTTTGACCTGAAAAGAAAAGCTTGTCTTGGGGAAAAAAAAAACCCCCGAAGATCTGCACAAATGCAGCTTTCAGCAAACCCATGGAATGAAAGTTTATTTCCAAAAACAAACAAACAAAAAAAAAAACCCCAAACAAATGCCTTAAACTCGGGCGTGGTTTAGATGAAAGATCCTCTTATTAGCAATTATCTGCATTATCTGCCCCTGGACATTTCCACTGCTTGCATCCGAAAAAGTGGGGATTCACCCACGAAAGCTTATGCTCCAATACCTCTGTTAGTCTATAAGGTGCCACAGGACCCTGTGTCGCTTCTACAGATCCAGACTAACACGGCTACCCCTCTGATTCGTATTAGCAAGGCTGGGAAGGCGAGAAACGGTTTCTCTGTGGCTTTGGGACTTATTTTGGGACAGACTCGTTGGCGACCGGCCGATTCAGCGCTAACCCCACTCCGCATTGTTACGGTCCGGATGATGCCGTTCCCTCAATTAAAGTCCCTTTAAAATGTGCAAGGAGAGGAGCTGGGATTTGTACGACTTGCCGGCTTGCGCTGCCGTTAAAAAAAAACGAAACAAAAATCGGTGGCATCAATCAGTGCCTCGTTTCTGCTCTTATCACTGGGCCAAAAAATAAGGCGGCCAGTCCTCCCCCCGTGTTCCGGGGTGAAATTACCGGCAGGCGAGCGGATGGGGGTGGGGGGTGCATTTCACTGTCGGTCTCAGGTATGAGCACTTACACTGACATTGATGCCACTGCATTAGAGTTAATGGCAGCAGGCTGCTCCTCATTATTAATTGTCTTTGTGTTTGGATAAAGTATGTAATCTTCTCCTCACCCACGCCATTAAAATAGGCTGCCTTTTCAATTAAGAACTGTCTCGAGCACAGCAGTCAATTTTCCTAATGAAGATGCCTACTATTTTCACTTTCCCCCCCTCTCTAAATAATGGGGAAATCCCACTTTTTCATTAGACATGATTACGGAGAAAGTACAACCAGGTTGGAGGGGTGGGGGTGAGGGCTGCCTCGACTAAATGTGGCCCATGCCGTTTATTAAATACCAGGCTTTTAAATAAATTGAAATTTCATACAGATGAGACGCCGGCTTGGGTTGCAAATACGGCCAGGCAGGCTCGCTTCCTTCAGATTAAAAAAAAAAATGCGGAGTCCATTCTTTAAAACGCACTTATCCGATAGAAAATAATGATTAAACCAACTACGGTCGACTCTCAGCTGCAATTACGCGGGTAAACTTTTTACCCAGTCCAGTTTGCTTACATTAAACCTGAGGCTGATGCTTTCAAATGGACTTGCACTTGTAGATAATGTGTCGCTTTTGGGGACAAATAGCCCAGTTTAATCAGGCAGGAACACAGGGGAGCCAGAATGGATTTACAATGCATTTAAAATAACAAAACAAATTGAAGCTGGTTGTATTGTTTAAAACGCTGGCTTCCCCCCATCCCCTCCGAGCAAAATACCTAGTGCTATTCTGGAAGGCTGGTTTTTGACATTCGAAAATAAATATTTCCTGAAAGGAAAGAAGCGAGTTAAATTGTACATCATTTAACAAAAACAAACCGAAAACGGTTTTCAAAAGTGTGATATTCCGGCCTGAATCTTTGGCAAATGAAAGGATTTCGTTTACTAGATTTCCTGACCGTGTTATACTTTTTACAAGATTTCCTGACCGTGTTATACTTTTTTGATCTTTGGTAACACACACACACAAATCCGCCCCTTTCTTTTGCAGGTAAAATCATATTTCCAACATGCCATTTACAAGCTGAAACTATGGAGATATTTGTCAAGGTTATGTTTAGAGATGAATGTCTAAAAACCATCAAGCAATAGAGGTAAGTAAGGGAAAGAAAGACGCTAACACGAGGTAAGTAAGGGAAAGAAAGAAGCTAACATGAGGGTTCATTCCTTATTCACAGGGTAACAACAGTTGGTTTCTCATCTTTTGCAAGTTTTCTGCATTGTGTGGGGGGGAGGAAGGGGGCTAAATGAACATTTGTTTCTCCACCAGCCAGCGGCTAAAGAAGATCTGCAAAGAATGGCAAAGAAGATTTTCGATTAAAACCTTATCCCATCTCCACGGATTACTTTATATCGATTCTTATATATATATATGGCTGCAACTGAATGAAAAGTCTGGAATGAAAATCCAGAGGAGACCAAAGGAAAGGAAAAGTTCTTTGCGGGTCTCACTAAAAAAAAGTTGTTTCCATTTGTGGGAAATAAAGGCTGGGAAAGGTTAGAAAGGAAAGACTCGTGTCAAGCTTCGCTGGGGATTTATTTTCTTCTTTCTTCCAAACCCTGTTCCCCCCCCCCCCCCCCTTCCAAGCCGGCTATGAAGTTTGCCAGCATGCTAGACGCTGGAGTGTAATCGTTATTTTAATATCAGGACTGGAAGGTAAAACCTGATCGCTACACAGAGCTGCTCATCCAGGCAACTCAGGGCAGGAGAGGAAAATTACGCAAACTGATAGTTAACGCCTTTCATGAACAAACAGACACCGGACCCACTGCACCGGCTCCCACACTTCCCCCGGAGACACACAGAATATTTCCACACTAGTTCGCCCATCTTCCTTTCGCCTCTTCGCCCAGATACTCATCTGGCACAACCCCCAGCCAGCTCCCCCCGGAAACACACAAGATGTTCTTTTGTTGCGTTCACATTCGCACTACGAATTTATTTCTCGATTTCAGGGTGATTTGTCCGGTCCGGACACTAGTTCATTCCCAGCCCTTCCTCGGGCTCGTTGTATCCCTGTCGCTCGTTGTATCATTTGTAGGAAATAGATGGCTGGAAAAGTGGCAGCTTCCAGATTGCCAGATTTCTTCCCCCATCTCCCCCCCCGCCCATACAAATTATGAAAGTTGGTTTAATCGAGGTTGGCGATTAACAAAAAAAACCCCAATGACTGTATGCAGCTCAGACAAAGTGAAAAGGGAGCTCTTTTTAACATTGCAAAGACTAGTAACTTGTCTGAAAAGTGGCTGTTGGTATTTGTGAATGGCTGTTTAAATCGCCCCCCACACACCCCCACAAAAATAAGTTTTTTGGGGGGTCAGGATAAACTGCAAGGGAAGTGCGGAATATTTTAACTAGACACAAATCCGCTGAGGGAAAAGCTAAGCGAATGGCTCTCCGGATCCGACCAGCGAGAGGAAGGTAGCAAATGATAAATCGGTTCGTTTTAAGGAGGCTTGCTTAAGTCTCCGCGAATAAACTCTTTCTTTTTGTCCCCATGTACAAACCGAGCAGTTTAGATCTCTCAGCCGGCGGGGTAACAAATCCAAACAGCAATAAACGCTTGCAAAACCGTCAGTTTAGCAGGAGTGGGAAATAATACCAAAGGAATCACAAATAAATAGAGAGCGAACGCGAGAGAGGATGGATCATACATATATGCAGAGAGGAAATGAATGGCTATTTAACACAGTTGATATTGGAAGTTGAGGAACTTACTGAAAATCAGAAGTGAGAGCGCTTTTCCTCCCAGAAGTAGATTTTTTGGTTCAAAAGTTCTCATAGTTCAACACGCAGCAGTTTATCCCGAGCTAGACTGGGTTTCTGGGGCGGCACCTGGTCTGAAATGGTTTCCAAATGGAAAAGAACAGATTGGAAAGTTTAAAAAAAAAATGAAAAAGCAAGTTCTGACAGCTGGAGAACCAGTTTTTGCAACTTTCCCATTAGCTGCAGGAAAACTGAAGCCAGGAGCTGCTGCAAAGTCTGTCCAGAATTCCTCCAGAAAGAAGGTTCCCCCTTTTTTTCCCCCTTTCAGATCCAATCTTTGCAAGAGCCATTCCAGCACATTGCTAAGCTAAAGGGAAATTCTCTTTGATAAAGCGGTGTTCCCAGCTTCTGGGTTTTAAAACCTAAATCTATATTCAAATCTGGCTGAAGGTGTGTTCTGGGATTTATGAAAGCCTCTTAAAGGGGTAAATTTACCAAACCGTGACAAAATCATCACAATCTTACTTTAGACATCTGAAGGGGATGAGAATTTTAAAGAGACCCTTGTTTATTTAAGTAACACCGTCCATTTCTGCCGCTTGTTTTATTGGCCGGGCGATTATTCCGAAGTTATTAGACGAGAGGGCAAAGCAAAGGGCTGAGAGCTCGCCTCATGCAGTCCCCTGTCTACGGGAAAGGGAGCTCACTTATTCCCACTGCCCCACAAGATCGAAGCATGGTCAGTTTCAGGAGCTGCTGCTAGGTTGGATATTTACTACAAGCCCTATGGCTTGGAGTATACCGTAGTTCCAGAGCTTCTGTCCCAGCTTTTAACTAGTTTCTTGGGCGCTGTATTATATTTAAGTGCATCTCCAAGGCCTCCCCACTCCACCCCCACCTACGTACCCCCAATTCCCCTTTTACTGCCCCCCCCCCTCTTTTAAAAAAAATGATTTCGACGCAGAAAAAAAATTCCTTCTGGCCCAAGGTACAGGGGAAATAATTATCTTTAGATTTTTTCTAAAGTGGATTAAGGTTATTAAATAGTGTGGGGACGAATGTGTGTGTGTGTGAGGGGGGAGAGAGTTGAATTTCGATATTTATGATTGCTGCTGTGTTACATGAAATTCTGAGGGATGAGGTGTCGGTGCCTCTACCAGGATATTTACATCATTTCAGAGTGAAGCATTGGATGCACCGATCTGTATCTAGTAACTGGGGGGATTACAAAGAGCCCCCCCTCCCCTCAAAGGAAATGTGTCAGGGCTCCTCAAAAGAGGGCTGGTGGATCTAGGCTTTAAGTCTCTTGGGTAAGCAGGGAATTTGACACTGCGGTGTCCCCAGCAAGTAGCTGCAACTTCAGTTCCGGGTTCTCTGGGCTGCCCGAAAAGTAGCCCCACGAGTGAGAGAAAAGCAGAGCAAAGGACAGGGACTGAAGGGGGGGAGGGAGGGGGGGAGAGTGTTGTCGTTTTACTTTTGCTTTGGTTTTTGTTTTGCTTTAATCCCCCCCCCCCCCCCCAAATCAAGCCCCAGAAGCGGTGCTGCACATTGCTACCTCGGCTGCACGGAAATCATTCGTTCATTGCTGTCCCAAGGACAACCACATTTGGTTACACACATACAGCCTAAGAGAGCGCCGCAAAGGGACGCATTAATTACTCTAACTTCATTACCGCAGGTCATCACATTAAAAGGATCGAGCTGGTTTTATTTTATCCCCCCCCCCCCCACCCCTGGCGCCGGTGGAGGCAGGGGCGCCGCTTACTCGCTCGCTCGCCGGCTCCTGATCGCGGCGAGTTGTGTGGGGTTTGGGGTTTTTTTTAGAAAAGTCTGTTTGAAATGTGTTCATTTGGCCGCTCTCCGCGCTGTGGGGGAAAGTTAGTCAGCGATCGCAGCCCGATCGGACGGGTAATAGTAAGTCACTGCAGCCGGCGCTTACAGCTCCTTGGTGCTGCCGGGGGACAGCTGACATTTCGGACTGGCTCAGGGTTTTGCTTGCCGCTAGGAACCGTACAATATCCCCCATCTCCCCCGGCTGCACACCCTTGACTTGTATTAAAATAGTTGCATGTCCTAACGGGACTGTACATTCAATCCACCTCTCCCCAATCCCCCATTTTGATTGCATAGATATTAAATATCTAGATATCTATAGATAGTGTCACACACACACACACACTCCGGGATGGCTGGTGGCTCGTTTGCGTTGGCTATTCCTTGCCCTCTGGAGTCTTTATTCCTGCAGCAACCCATTGGCTCCTAACCTGGAAAGCTAGCGGGGGGACCGCGGTGGTAGGCCGTTTTCTGTCCGCCCCTGCTCCTAGCTCAGCTCTGCTAAACATCCGTGTGTCTGGTAGGGCAGGTGAGGGGGGCTAGCCCCCCTGAACTAGTATGTGCTCACGCTTTCTTTCGCTCTTTCTCTGGCTTAGTTTCACTTTCTTTGATACCTCAGATGCTTCCTCTTTGACGGGCGTTTTGCTTTTAATCCAAGAGCTTCTTGGCAACTTTTGCTTTGTATTCCCCTGTATTGACCCCTTTCCCCCCCCCCCCTTCCCCAAAATGTTTACTCTTATATTTTAATATCCTCATTTTGTGTGTGTGTGTGTGTGTTATCTCCCCCCCCCCTTCGTCCTCTCCCCAGCAATAGGGTAACGTGATCTTTGCTGTCCATCACGTTAATTGTACAATTAGTTCATACGCCCCAGCCCGGAATGTATATTTTTAAAGCGAGCATCGTTTCTTTTATGTATATTCTGGTGTCAGTTTTGGTCGCTGTTATTTGTTGCCTGACGGTCCCCCTGGTGCAGCAGTGGCCTGTTTTCCTCCCCCTGTTGTGTGTTTTTATTATTTCCCCCCTGGCTTAGATGTGTCAATCATTCTCTGCCTGCCATTGGTTGGAGAGTTTGCGTCAAAAAGTTGCCAGAGCGGCGCTTTCCCAGCAAATCTCCCTGAGAGAGGTAGAGACCTCAGCTCCAACTCGCTCTCCACCGTTATTAAAAAGCAGATCACTTGGCCAGATCCTGCGACGCCCGACTTTGTACGTATCGCCTCCCTACCCCGGCCCACTGATCGCCTTTAGCCGCCTGTCGCGCCGCTCGCCCGTTTTTCGTTGACTTCTTGGGCCAGGTGGATCCAGACTAGCGCAAGATTTCTAACCTACTGCTTTGTGATTTCTTTTGTAGGCGAATTCTTTATTTTGAATTTGGCAAGGATCATTGGGTCCGGGTTTTGGGTTTTTTTTGCCCTCCCCCCCGGCACAAGCCTCCCTAGACGCTTCAAGGTAAGTGCGAAGGGTTTGCTTTTTTAAAAAACAATTGTTTTTCGGAGCATGTGGAGGTGACTCTGCTGGTCCCCCCCCCCCCCCCCCAGAATCTCGCCTGTAAAACTGAGCTGCTGGATCAGGGGTGTTGAAATGCCCGCTTGCTTTTTGGGGAACGGGTGGGGGCTGATTTCTCTTTGCACCGGGCAGTAATCCAACGCATCTCTCGATATAATTTTGGGAAGGATACGTTTCCCATTGTTTGTTTAGATTTAGACCGGTCATAGTTTCGCAGCCCGGGTGGGTTTGGGGGGGAGGGGGGAAAGAGAAGCGTGTTCAGAACCTGGCTCGCATATGCCCCCAATTTCATTCATTTTCCTGTCCCCGAAATGTGGAGTCTTTCCTTTGAATGAAAATGCAGGGACCAAATCAGCTAATTGAGGAGGCGGGTAGATACAGCCCCTCGAATTTCCCCCCTTCCCTTCCTTTCTGATGTTGTCTGTGGGACTCTCCTCCACAAGATCCCGCTTTTCCATGGGGGGGGAAAAACCACCCTTATTGTGGTGGTTATTGGCCTGCTCCTCTCTGGCCGCACATATGCTTTTTTAAATAAAAAATAATTGGAATGAAATCCCCTCGCCTCAGCGGTTATTGATAAACAGATTTCTGCCTAAGACTCCCGATCGATCGACTAAGCAAAGGAAAAAGTCATTTTGCAAACATGGCTTTGACCAGAAAAGGACTCGAGGCAACAAGAAAAGGGTTAGATTGGGGGGCGGAAAAAAAGTGTGCGGGGGGAGGGGAAAGGAGGAACTGTTTAAAGCATCCTGGGGTGGAGAGAAAAAAATAAATACATAAATAGGAAGCTGCTTCTATCTGCTGTTTAAATGAATGACAGGAATTGGATCGATTTCCAAAAGGGACACGAATGGTTTGCAGCTCTCCTTGGAAAGGAGCCATTTGCTTGGTACACACGACTCTGGCGTGTTTAGGTGGCGGCCACTTTCCTGCTTTGAAAGCCCCTTTATGGACTAAACCGGAGCTAAAATCCATGCATCGCTTTAAACCGCTGCCCCTTTAGTGGAAGAAGGTAAACCCAGTGCAAGTTTCTCCCCCGTGGTCATCTCTTCTTTAGGCGGAATAATTTGGGTCTACTTTTGTTTACACTCATGGCGACCCAAGCGGGTTTAAGGTGCAAATCAAATCAAATGTTTTTAAAAAGCGTGAGCCTGGCAGGATTTGGGGTTTTTTAAAAAATATAATACGGTTGGTGAGTCCGTTCATGGGTCGGTCTCTGGTTTTAACCCTGCCTGTGGGTTTATTGTAAAGCGATGAAGAGCTGGGTTTTTAAAACTTTTCTTTTAAAAGGAGACTTTTGATTTTGGGGGATGATTTTAGCGACACTGGTCGGGTTGAATGAAGAGCAACATTTGATCAGACCTCTTAACCCACTGCTATTTTTGGAATACAAAAAGTTCCCCTTCCTGTTGAGAGAGAGAGAGAAAGAGAGAGACTGTCACAAAAAATATGAAAAAACAGCAAGTGACTACGCCCCCAAAAGAGGGTTCTCTCAGTTTGCATCCTTTAAATGATTCCCTCACGTTGAGCCAAAGCCTAGTGGATTCCCCAAGGCCTAAAACTTTCCCTGCAGTTCTTAAAAGGCCAAACACCGGGCTTCTGGTTTTGATACACCGTGTGCCAGTCTATATACGTTTTGTTTCATTGCCATCAGGCAGAAAATTAATCAGCGCACACGATCTCCAGAGCTGGGTCTGGCGGCCCGTAATTAGGGACCGTGCGCCGCTCGGATTATCTCGTTAGTTTATCAAGAAAACATTTATTATAATTAATTCTTGGACGGGGTAATTATTATTGAGCGAGGGCAGCGCAACTGGTAGATTGGATCTTGGGCGGGGGGGGGCGAGGAGAAGGTGACAGATTGCGCAGAATAGCCGTTAGATATAAACCCGCGATCCCTGCTACGAAGCAGGTCAGATGAGCCAACCCGCATGCGAGGGGGTCCGCTACCGAGCAGGTAGGACGCAAACCAAACTTTTCATTGTATTTCCAGGGTTGCAGGCAAGTGTGTTGTCTAAACGCCTGGGATTTATATTGTAGCCCTCCGCTTTCAAAGTGAGGCCGCTTTTCTGCACTTTTTTTGTTTAAAAAAAGAGAGAAAATCTCTCCCACAAAGGCAAGTATCCGCTAAAACGAATTCGCTTGAAAAAAAAAGTTTGACACCAACGAGGGAAGCTTTTAATCCTATTTCAGTAGGACACTGGGCCTGGGAATGCCCCTCGAAAAGTTGCCTGGGGTCCAACATGAAAACAAGACAAATAAGAGCGAATTTTGTTTTGTGCTGAGAATTTTAAAAATTGAAACTTAAATTCTTCCGTAAGGATTTTAGTGAAATGGATGCGTGCATGAACAATGTGTGTGTATTGTACATGTATATGTCACACATACCCACAAATATGCACACACAATAGTCTTTTTAAAACAACTATCTTCTTATCCTATTTGCAAATAAGGATTTGCAAATTATTTGCAATTAGGTTCAAGAGAAAATACAATAATAAGTATCTGCATGTATTGATTAATTCATGCAGTCCAGGGAAGTAAAAAAAACCCCAAACTAATTAAAAACCTTCCTTAGACGTAGACTGGGGTTTGCAGTAACATAGGAACTGAAATAAGGGAAGGTGGCTTTGTTTAGAACTTGGCTGAGATGTCTTTATTTGATGAAATATCTACCTTTGAATATGGGGGGAAACCCTGAAATGGCTCAGACATTCACTTTTTGTGTGCATTAACTTTGAATGAAAGGAGAAGTGTTTTTGTTCCACGATAAATAAATCAACGTCCCTATTAAGGAGTCCATTAAAATAGATGGCTGTGCAGGAAGCCAGCCAGTATAAATATCACTATCCAAATCTTCTAGAGACTAGTACACTTGGACATTCCTGACCCTTTGTCCGCCATTTTGGAAAAAAAAATGTAGCTTTCTCGAAGTTGCAAAGTCCTTAGCTCTTTCCAAGAGCAGGCCAACATTTTATGAGAGACATGCTAATGGTTTAATCTGTCAGGGTGTGTTCATGTCACACGTTGGAATCCTGAAGCAGGGTGAAAAAGTAAATAGGGGTTTTTTTGGGGGGGGGGGGGGAGGCGGCTGCATTCCAAATAGGTGTCAGAAGTGCTAGGGACACAACCACCAAAGGCAATTTGTGGCTGGAAAATTAAATGATGACACATCTTCTCCCACCCCCTCTCTGTGTCTTCGTGGCCTTAAAAGTCCACAAAGCTGTATACAGTCCAAATGCAAGAGTGGAATGCATGGGCCTCTGCATCTTCCTGTAAACACAGGCTTAATGGGAAGAAAATGCTGCTCATGCTTAATGTTACTCTTTTTACTAAAGGGGACATTTGGAAGCCAGTTTAGCCATCTGATGATTTCTGTTTGAAAGTTAAATGCTTGTTTGTTTAGCGTTAGCTCCATAATCAAGAGCCTAATAAATCTCTTACTTGCCTCTAAATCTAATTACCCAAAGTACTAATTAGGTGAAAAATGGCTGATAGAAATCACTTCAAACGTGGGATGACCGTGGTGGGACAGAAAAGTTTGCCTCTTTCCGCGATGGCATTTCAGCTCTTAAATGCACCAGCATTTTGGGGGGTTCGTAGCAGTTGAATGTGGCAAAAGCCGGGGTAATTAAAAAGCCCTGCAACTGGCCGAGGGAGAGATCGGTTTCTTGAATTGTTTCTTTGTTTCTCACCAATGGGCTTTGTTATCAGCATTATTTATTTAGCCAAGGAGGTCTTTGTGTCTGCAAATGGCCCCAATCAAGTTTTGTTTGAGACAATTAGCTAGTGCCAGCCAACGAATCCTATGCAAATGCCCAGGGCAGCAATACAATGTGTGCATTTGACGGCATGGGGGTTTTGCGCTCCTGAGAGGCGGGTTGTAATTACTGGATGGGGTGTAACTTTTTTTAAAAAATGCGTTTATCTAGTCAGTATCCTCCGGTCCAAAATGCAGCTGGGGGTCTCGGCGCAGAGGGCTTGCCTGTTTGGATTCACACTCAAACAAGCCGGACTCCAGATCGACTCCAGACAGCTCGGTTAATCAACCCCACCTTTTGTTGTTGTTTTTTCTTTCAACTTTGTAGACACCTGATTTCAGCCACCCACCGACTCTCCGCTCCCGAGGGATTCGAGACCCTCCGGGCCTCCCCCGGATTTCTGGCCAGCTCCCCTCCAAGCACAACTTTAGCATGATGTCTTATCTCAAGCAACCACCTTACGCAGTCAACGGGCTGAGTCTGACAACTTCGGGCATGGACTTGCTCCACCCTTCCGTGGGCTACCCGGGTAAGCGGCGTGACCCAGCCTCTGCTGCCGAGGGACTCAGGCCCCGGGCCCCGAGAGAGCGGGGCTCGCCCCGGCTCCCGGCCGTGGGGTCCACCTCATAGCCGGGTCAGGGCTGCCAAGAGCTCCCTGCCTCCTGCCCGGAGAGGCGCAGCCGGCTTGGGCTGGGAAGAGGGAGGTGGGTAGCTCGGAGGACCCTGTCCCGGGGAAATGCGCCCCTGCGCCTTCCCCCGCCGCGTTCACTTTCCCAGCTGGTGTTTGGGGTTGGGGGAGCGGGCCTGGGCGGGGGTCCCTGCCACGAGGGGCTCGGGGCGCTGCTGGGGGGGTCCCTGCCACGAGGGGCTCGGGGAGCTGCTGGGGGGGTCCCTGCCACGAGGGGCTCGGGGCGCTGCTGGGGGGGGGTCCCTGCCACGAGGGGCTCGGGGCGCTACTGGGGGGGGTCCCTGCCACGAGGGGCTCGGGGCGCTGCTGGGGGGGTCCCTCCCACGAGGGGCTCGGGGCGCTGCTGGGGGGGGTCCCTGCTACGAGGGGCTCGGGGCGCTGCTGGGGGGGGTCCCTGCCACGAGGGGCTCGGGGCGCAGCTGGGGGGGTCCCTGCTACGAGGGGCTCGGGGCGCTGCTGGGGGCGGGGTCCCTGCCACGAGGGGCTCGGGGCGCTGCTGGGGGGGTCTCTGCCATGAGGGGCTCGGGGCGCTGCTGGGGGGGTCCTTGCCACGAGGGGCTCGGGGCGCTGCCAGGGAGGGGTTTCTGCTGCCCCCGGGGGCCGCTGCTCAGGGGGGCGCGGGGAGGGGGCTGCGCGGGGCCTGGGCCGGTTGCCCGGCTGGGCGGAGGGGCTGCTGCTGAACGCCACTAAGGGCCTGCGGCTGCTCTTCGCAGCGACCCCTCGGAAGCAGCGGCGGGAGCGCACCACCTTCACCCGGGCGCAGCTGGACGTGCTGGAGGCGCTGTTCGCCAAGACCCGCTACCCGGACATCTTCATGCGCGAGGAAGTAGCGCTGAAAATCAACCTGCCCGAGTCCAGGGTGCAGGTAGGGACCCCTCCCCTCCCCCGCTCCCGCTCCCCCAGGCCAGGCACCCGCCGCTTCGCGCCCCAAGACACCCTCCATCAGCAGCCCCCTTCCCAGCGCTCCCCTGGGGCCCAGCCTGACCTAGCCCCAGCCTTTATCCGCTGAGCCTCTCCCTGGCAGCCCTCCCCACGGATCTCCGTTGCCAGAGGCAGGTTTTTCTGCCCAAGGGCCGCCGCTGGGCCGGGATGGTCCAGTTCCTCCGCCGGTGTCTGTGGCGCTGGGGGACAAACGCCCCAGGCCCAGCCCACCCTGGCGCTCCTGGACGGACCCGATCCTTGCTCCCACCGGCTTGAGCGTGGAGTCCGACCCCACCCTCCCTCTCTCCCTGCCTGGGCGGTGCTACAGACAGACTCGAGCCCAGCTTCTGCTCCCGCAGCCATGGCTAGGCCCGCCAGCCCCAGGGGGCCTCTTGGCCGCTGGGAAACAGCCCCCCCCCCCCCCCCGGAGCCGCTGGCGGAGCCTCCATGGGCCACGGGGACAGCTCCAGGGTCTTGCCTCCGCCTGCCCTGCCAGCTAATTGGGGATCAAGTGTCTAGGCCTTTAGACTCCAGACAAGGGACCCCTCCTGCAGCCATTCAAAGCCAGAGGTGTCCCGACCACAGGGGATGAAGGCTGCAGCTCTGGGGGGTGGGGGACCTCAGCAGTGGGTCTCACACTCACTGCCGGACCGGAGTGATGGCTAGGGAAGGGAATGGGGGAGGGGGGGATCGTGTCCTGCCTTCCTTATTCAGGCCAAACATCCCAGGGAAGCCCCTTTGTCCCGAGTAAGGACTGAGCTGCGAACGGTTTTTTTGGTGCAAACAACGTCCAGGGTGTTTTATTAGCCCGGCCTCCTCGTGTTTGGGGGCGCTCGCCTCCCTCCCTCTACCCACCTTGGCTTTAGGGTTTCTATCTGAGAGCAGCAGAGCCAGTTGTTTGAAACGGACCAGGGACAGGGTCCCACGCCCGCAGCTCCTGTTTGGCCACTGACTCTGCCGGTCCAGCAGGGACCCTCTGCAGGATCGGGACCTAAACCTGAGCGAAAGGGTGCAGGCTACCATCTCTGGGTCACTGGTCCCAGGGCATCGAGAGGGCCCAAAGGCCAATTGCAGTAAAGGCCAACGCAGCTTGAAAGAGTCAACGACTGATCATATATGGGCGACACAAGCAACTAGCTACAGCGAAGGTGCCCTCTGCAACCAGCCGCAGTGCTAGCCCTGCTAAAGGCCCCCGGTATTGCTTCTTCGTCTCCCCTCCCCCGGTAAACTGTCCCCGAGCAGAGTCTCCGTCAGCCTGAAGGGCCGAGGGGCGAAAGGGCATGCGTGGCCGTGGCTTGCTGGGCTCCGTGGGCAGCAGCCCCGGGTGCCTGGGTCCCCCCGCGGTGCTAATAATCCCCGACTCCAAGCCCCGATCTTCAGGGGAGGCCGGGGCAGCTGGGCAGCGTGGGGGGGAATCCCGGGAGCTGAGAAGCCGCCCCCTGCCCCAGGGATGAGCAACGCCTCTGCGAACACACTTTCCCCTTTGTCTCCCTGTTTCCTCCCGGTGTAAGGCGCGATTGTCTCCAATTAACTGCAGGCCCTGGGGGGCCCTAGGCTGGCAGATTGAGAGGGCTATTCCCCCTCCCCCCATGCCCTTATTCAACGTTTTGATTTGCTCATTTCTACCTCTTCCCGATCCCAGTGCGTGGGACCCCTTTAACACCAGCCGCAGCCGGGCTAAGCCCCCGGCACCCCCTGGGCAGGGTCATTGGTGGCACTAACCCGCGGCTTCTCGCTCACCTTCTCCTCCAGGTGTGGTTCAAAAACCGCCGGGCCAAGTGCCGCCAGCAGCAGCAGCAGCAGCAGAACGGGGGCCAGAACAAGGCCAGGCCGGCCAAGAAGAAGAGCTCCCCGGCCCGGGAAGTAAGTTCGGAGAGCGGGGCCAGCGGGCAGTTCACTCCCCCCTCCAGCACCTCCGGCCCGGCCATTTCCAGCAGCAGTGCCCCGGTGTCTATCTGGAGCCCCGCTTCCATCTCCCCACTCTCAGACCCCCTGTCCACATCCTCCTCCTGCATGCAGCGGTCCTACCCCATGACCTACACCCAGGCTTCAGGCTACAGCCAAGGATACGCTGGCTCGACCTCCTACTTCGGGGGCATGGACTGTGGATCTTATTTGACCCCGATGCACCACCAGCTTCCTGGACCGGGGGCCACGCTCAGCCCTATGGGCACCAATGCAGTCACCAGCCACCTCAACCAGTCCCCAGCTTCCCTCTCCAGCCAGGGCTATGGAGCCTCAAGCCTGGGCTTTAACTCAACCACCGACTGCTTGGATTATAAGGACCAAACCGCCTCCTGGAAGCTAAACTTCAATGCTGACTGCTTGGATTATAAAGACCAGACCTCATCATGGAAGTTCCAGGTTTTGTGAAGGCCTGATAAGCATACATAGTCATAATAAACACATAATAATAAACGTGCTGGGCTGAACATTCCAGTTTTAGTCAGGTCTTGGTTAAATTAAAGAGAAAACGAAAAAAAGAAAAAAAGAAAAAAAAAAGAGACAGTTGGTGTGATCAGACCTAGATTCACCTCGAACCCAAAAGCTCGGGAAAGGAATAAAGAAGAAATGAAGGAAGAAGGCCTTAAAAGGACAGATCATCTACTGAGCAGAAGCAGACAGACCCACCTGTGTTCTTTATAGTTTTAGCCAATTGTTGGGTTTCTTTGTTTGAAAGGAATGGCAGATCATTCCACCTATGGGCCAGTTTTAAAAAGAAAGTCTAGGTTTGGTTGTGGTTTTTTCCCCTCCTTTCTTTTGTGTATGTGTGGAAAGATCCTTCACCCAGAGGTTGCCAGCGTACTAGCCAACCCTTGGTTAAAAATCTTTGGAATGGACAGCGTCTCTCTCTCTCTCTTTCTCTCTCTCAAGCTCATTCAACTGTTTCATGCCCAACTTGCTAGTTGGCACGGACAGACCTTGGTTCAGGGTTGTGTGGGTTGTGTGACTGATTGTCCTAGCTGCACTACTTTATTTAAAAAAAAGAAGAAGAAGAAATGTTCATAAGGAGTCAATATGTAGTTTTTAAGAGACAATCAGTGTGTGTCTTATATAAATGGTACATCTGTGGTTTTTAATCTGTGCTAGACTTCAAAACTGTGATCTCCTGTATTGTATGCAACTGTGAACTCCTCCCCAGCAGGGGTTCTGCTGTGATTTAAATAGGTTATAATTATAAGTGAAATTCAGAGCAACTGAGTTACCTAGTATCATCTTTTTTAAAAAAAACAACAACAAATACCTAAAAAGATCGCCTTTCACCACAGGTGAACTGTACTGAAACTTTTTACAACAAACTGTCTCTGAATGAAAGAGAAAGAAGAAAAACACACAAGGACACTAAACTCATCTGTAGGAACTTACTGCTGGCCAAGCCGGCAGTAGACATAAAACAGGACATTGGTCAATTGCTCTGACCTTGATGAATTTACATGGAGAAATTCATTGTTGTTTATGCTTGCAGATGTTAATTGAGAAAAAAGATATATATGCATAAACCTTTTTTTCCTGGATTTGGCAGATATGTATAATTATATTAAAATGGTTCTAGCACAATTTATGGTTGTCTTCCATTTTAATTGTACAGGGTGAGTTAGGGAAAGTACCTCAATACAGCATACTTCAAAGGACATCAACAATAAAGGGGCTGGGGGGTTACAAGGGCAATGCAAATACTGAACTGAGAGTGCCTCTTTTCCCTGGTTTCAGAGTTCTTAGTCTGTAGCAGCAAAAACAAGGAGGAGTCCTTGTGGCACCTTAGAGACCAACACATTTATTTGGGCAGAAGCTTTCGTGGGCTAAAACCCACTTCATCAGATGCATGAAGTGGAAAATCTCTCTGCATTTAAGTTTCCCACCTGCTGATGTTTTCCTTTGGTACAGGTAGAAAATACAAGGGCTGGTTTTGTGTTAAAAATGTTCAGTGGGCCACGTCAAGATTGACTCAGCTAATATGAAAAAAATCATCAGCTGTTTTCAGAGAGTGGAAAGGGGCTTTGTAGTCAGTGCCCATATTCCTAGGGGGGGGAGAATGCAGAGAGGGGGCGAGAAATGTCCTGTTTGGTTAAAGGGCTGTTTCTCCTGCTACTATAAACTTCCCGAGGTAAACGGGGGAGGGCATGCAATCAGAACAACTGAGGCAGAAGTGATATCTGAACAAAGGAGTTTGGAAAAAGTTTTAAAGCTATAATTTCGAACGCTGAGTTCAAAGAGCCCTGGTCAGTTTTGCTTCTTTCTTGAAACTGCTGGGGGAAATTGGTCCCTTTTAAAAAAATGGGTACCTGATTTTCTCTCTCTCCTCACGCACGCAGAGGGGCAAAGGGTGCACTGGGCCCAGCACTAGCCACGGGCATAGCTTGATTTAAAATGATATTCTGTTTGGTAGCCACAGTTCAACAAATGGAACCCGAGTCAGTTTCAGCTATTTATTATGCATTTACTTCAACCCTTAGCCTGTTATGTAGTTTTCTCAGATTGATGTGAAGCCTACGCACCAATAAAACAGTTTGGGGACTTTTAAAAAAAAATCTGTTGAAGGCAATCCCTCTGAAGTCTCTTGATCTACAGATTTACAGGACCTGGTGATATTTGCACTTGATTCTAGTTTATGATAGTTAAGAAAAGAGAGTCTTCTTTGGAAATTCTCCATATATTAGCTTGTTGCGTCACCTAATCTCTTACATTTCATCAGCCTTCCCCCCCCCACCCCCCGTCTAACTTGCTGGTATAAATTATACAGATTTTATGCATGTAAAATGACTCACTTCTGATTAATGTATTTATTTCTGTTTTAGTGTGCCCTAGAATTGGAAGGCAAGATTATCCTTTAAAAATAAACAATCAAATATTCAGCAAATCAGTCAGCTCTCAAATGAATGGAAGTTTTCATGCTGTTTGTTGCTATTTTTCTATTTTGCAATGCATAGAGAAAGAATGAATGGTTATCAATTGAAATGCAGTTCAAAGAGAATTAGTGCTTAATAATTCTTATAGTTCTTTTCTAACAAGCGTATCAGACTAAAGAGCAGAACACTTTAAAGACAATCAATAAATACATCCCTTTCCCCTGTAGGAAAATGTAGAAATGGTTGTAGAAATGTTCTTCCTGAGTATCAAGGTGAATGTATAAAGTTTCTTTCCATTGATCTGCTTTAAACCAGCAATGGCAAAAACGGATTTTAGGGAAATATTATCTTAAATGATTTTCCTTGTAGGCAAGTGTAAGTCTCTCAAAAGAGGTTTTTTGTTTTTTTTAAAGAAACTTGTTTCTTTACCCAATTTTGCTTTTCCTATGAACAACATTTTTTCTTTTAGCTTTTATTTTATTTTGGTAGCAACCCCTAGTTTCCAATGGATTAAACAATTTAGCTACCGTGTTTCTTAATCAGAAAAGCAAAATAATCTCAGGACTTTAATTTTGTTTAGGGATGGCTAGCAATTTAAACAACTCCGCATATTGCTTTATTCTGTTTTAAATCAGATTTAGGTGACACGCCTTTTGATTCTATACTGGCACACTGCAAGATCGAGGGGATGAGAAAGAAAGACAATTCAAAACACATTTTTAACTGCTTTTGCCGCTCGACATTCAAGTTCGATTCGTTTGCTACAGACTGCATTTTTGGAAAGGAAATTCGGGACAAAGTAATTAGTGGGGAAAGAGACAGGTGAAGCGAATCTAAATGTCTAAACCAAACTGTGGGGTTTGAGGTTCAAATATCAAGGCAGATGTTTTTCGAAGAGGAAATGTAAGTTAAAAACCCTCACTCAAGCACTGTGATCTGGAACGGAACATTTTAAACAACACGCGAGAGGACAGAGCTTTTTTTAAAAAATCGCCCTCCTGCATGTCACGCCAATGGCGTTGCTGTCCCTTCTCTGATTACTGTACACAGGCTGACTCTTTCCATAGGGCGACGGTCGGAGCTGCAAACGCCACCAGCAATCGCATCCCCGGCTCGTCTGAACGGGCTTTTCTCGGGGGCAGGTTGCCCTGTCTGTTCACTTGAAGTGGCCGCAGCGACAAGCGCGTTTCCTTCCTCTGCACGACCCCTCTGCATTAGTCCTCGGGCCCGCTCTCCAGTCGGGGCCCCCTCCAGTGGCTTAATAGCGTTTGTTTTTATTTGAAACAAAAGAGGCTAACCCCCCCCTCCGCCCCCCCCCTCCTCACGCACTGCTGAGGCGTATTGTCGGTTTCCAAGGCTACGTGGGGGGCTAGTGATCTCGAAAAGCCCCTGTTATCGACTCAGCGCGGTAGCCTGCTTGTGTGTCCCCCCTTCGGAGAAGACACAGGAGCATCCCCGTCTGGGCTGGGCATTAAGCGCGCTTGGCGCTCTCCCAAACGCAGGGTGGCTCTTCCCGACTCAGCTCCCCAAAGTGTTGGGGTCCCTGACAAGGAATCTGCAGACCGATGAACGGGGAAACCCCCCAGGTACCGGGCCGGGCAGGCTCCCCCGCGAGCAGCGGCGTCCGTAACCCCAAATCTGCCCCCTACCACCCCAAAGCCTGCGGGAGGGGCGGGTGTGGGACGGCGGAGACTTTGATCATGTTCCCGGTGGGCGTTATGGGCCCCGTGGGAGTCAGGGGGGATTTTGCCACCAGGGCGAGGCCGGTTCTTGCTCCCTGTCAAATGCCACCCAGGGGTGTCTTGGGGAAAGAGAGCCGGAGCTTTTCAGCACAGTGGCAAAGACCCGAGCGATCAACAGTCCTTTTCGCAGCGCCCCCCCCCCCCCACCCCCCCACCCTGCGTGCTGGGGCCGGCCAGATGTGCACAAGAAACCGCTCCCTCCAGCTGCAGCCCGGCCCCCCCCTCCCCCACCAGCTCGGGTGAAGCCCAAAGCCCTGCCCCGCACGCCTGGTTTGGGGTGGGGGCGGGTATGAAAATGGGAGTCCGGCACCAACTCCCCGCTCCGCATGTCCGCCCTCGGGGGCTTGTTTACGCCGCCTCACCCGTGCGGGGTGTGGAGGGGACGCGGGGGCAGCTGGCCCATCAAGGAGCGCAGGGCCTGCGCGGCGGCGCTTCTCCATCTTCAGCCCCTGCCCTGGAAACCTGGGAGCCGCTGGGGGTCCCCGCAAGGCGAGCGCAGGGCGGGCAGAGGCCGGGGGCGCTTCCCCCCCCCACCTTTGAACAACGTAGCAGAGCGGCCGGGAAGGCTCTAGGAAGCCAACTGACCAGGCGCTGAGAGGGGAAGCGCAGCTAACTGGTGGCTGTCCTGGCCTACGCACACGCGCAGCGGTTCAAATACAGGCGCAGGCGGTAAAGCCCCCAGGATACACCAGCGACCCGCTCTGTCCGTCAGGCGTGGTCGAGGCAAAGTCTCTGCACAGTGTGGACTCACCCAAAGAGGTCGAGCTAGCCCTTGGCGGCCAAGAACTAATCACCGGCTGCTGCAATGGACTTAGAAAGAGACTTCTTACCAGAGGGGCACCGCCCCAGCCACGTTTAGACGGCAAACGGAGCGTCACACTTCGCTTTTGGAACCAGTTTTAGACTCACCCTTTTAGAAAGGCCCGAGTCTTCCCTGTTTTACTCGCTGATCTGATATGTTTCCACAGCCTCTCTCTAGAGACGGTGGCCAGCTTTTAATGTTCATTCTAGTTACGTGTGTGTAGTTGTACTCTGATGACACCCCCCCCCCAACACACACACAAGATATACGGAGATCACACACACCAATGTACCCCATGACCTGTATATTTGATACCTTCTCCCTCCCCGCACGCCCAGACTCCCCACCAACCCCCTCGCTGAGAATCGTCCTCCCCCCAACTAACATGACGGGGGGGTCTCCATTTCAGGCGGTAAGAAAGGATCCCTGCTGAAGGCGAAGTGTTTTGCCTGCGCCAGACTAGGGGCCCTCAAATAGGGTGACCAGATGTCCCGATTGTATAGGGACAGTCCCGATTTGGGGGTCTTTTTCTAATATAGGCTCCTATTAGTCCGATTTTTCACATTTGCTGTCTGGTCACCCTACCCTCAAATGGCTGGTGTGAACGCGGTTTGGAGTGGTCTTGTAGACACCAAGGACGCTCCAGAATTAGGACTAGACCAGGAAATTGTAACAAGCCTCCGGTGTATTGAGGCAGACTGCGGCGAGTCTCTCCGATTCAAAGTGCATCGCCCCCCAAAAAGCACAGCCCACGAGAAGGCTGTCCAATAATAAACGGGATTTCGTATAGACACACACTTCGCTAAGGGACCGCTCCGGAGTTAGCGCTGAGTGAACCGAACCGAACCGAATAGGGCTGGCTACTCCTGCGTTTCACTCCAGAAGTGACTGCAGAGTACAGAGGACACCCAGAGCCATCCGGGTGGCATCAGGTCCCCAGCTGCTCCTCAGGATAGCTGGTCAGAGTTTGTAACGAGTATAAACACACATTCCCGCTGCAAAGGTGAGTGGGACAAAGCGACCCTCCTACATTCAGGAACGCAGGGCCGGACCCGTTACCGGCCACACCTCGACTGCGTTCAAACCAGGTGATGCCACCATCCAAGCCAACAAATAAAAACACTGCAAACCTAGCCGGCCCACCAGTTAGCTCAGAGTTTCCGATGCACCGAAGCCCATTGATCGACCCAGCGCTTAGCTCACCGTGGATGTTAACTCTTTCATCCCTAGCCCTCTTTATTGCTTTTAAATGGGTAACCGTCATCGTCAGAAAGCCATTGTAACACAACGACAAAAGCCGCCCGCGGGGAGGTCACGCAATTGGTTTGGAGAGAAAAAATAAAATCTCCCGATCGTTTTAAATCAAAAGGAACCAAACCCAGGCAAGATCGAGGCTCAGGAGAATTTGAGAGCAGTGTTGTTCAACCTCCACCGTGTCAGGATGGGGCTCGTGTAGATGTCACACTTCACTCTAGTGAGGGTACCTTTAGCAAACACGTAGGCTGTTCCAGCCGAGATCAGCTGCCCAACGACACACTATAATCCGGTGAGCTAGAGTTTCTTGGGTGATTGTGGTTTGCTATTTGTAATGCCGGGTCTAACAAGAAAAGATTTAAACAGCGAGAGGTCTATAGGGAGTTCTCAAAAACGTCCTAGTAAATGTCAATTCCACACGAGTTAACAGCCCTGTGAGTCGCTCCCCTTCCTGAGCTGATTAACGTTGGTTAGATCACTTAAACTGGGGGAAGTACAAAATTAGAATAAATAATGCCACAAACTGTTAAAATCTGCTCCGAGCGTCAATTTTTGACTTTTAGGCGCATGAACCATTAATAAAAATCTCCTTACATTCAAATGGCTCTAAAATGCCTCGATAGCGGATTACCAGCCCCTAATGGAGGTACTGTCGGCTCAAACAGCCGCTAAGCAGCAAGCTCTAAAGTATTGGGGCTGGTCACTGGCCCCTGATTATCAGCTTATCACCAAATACTTCTTAGTGGGCGATGCTCCTAAACCAGCAGTCTTCCCCGAAGCCGAGCCGGAGAGGACTTTCCTGTTCTTCATTTAGACAGATTGGAAAACAACATCATATGGTTTGCGAGAAGACAAAACAATCTTAATCGCACCATTTACTTTAGGCTGGAAATTCGTGGTTGTATGTGCTCCATATGGTATGGGTAAAATATATTTTTTTTAAATACCAAACCCTAAACCCCTCCCATCCCGAGCCCGATAGTAAACAAACCACTGTCACCAGCAGAGGCCAGACAGCCCCCAGCTCAGTTCTATGCAATGCCAAACGCTTCCGGGCAGGGAGTTATTTTCTGCCAATGCATGACCTGTATTGGCTGGGATGGGAGGAATCTATTCCCAGCTCGGAAAGGGAGTTTCTTACTAAATCAGCACATCAAATTACATGCAAAAAATAACTGGGGTCTTTCGCAAAACAGGGCTTTCCATAGGAAGTAACGCTGGTTTGATCTGTCCTCTCGTTAGAGGAAAACACCGCTTGAAATACAGCATCTGTAGATCTGGGGGTAGGAGGGTGGGGCGTTGTTTGGCTGGGAGAATGCCCGGACGATTCTTGTCTTTCCAAGGACGAACCGCAGAGAGGCTTTTTAGATGCCTGCAGGTGTGTTTCTGTAGGTAGGGTGACCAGTCAGCAAATGTGAAAAATCGGGACAGGAGGTGGAGGGTAATAGGAGTCTATATAAGAAAAAGACCCAAAAATCAGGACTGTCCCTATAAAATCAGGACATCTGGTCAACCTACAGACTGTAGGTGCCCAGAGAGCCCGCCCACCAGCTGATGGCTATGCGTGGCGTGGCTGAGGCCAGACGGCCATTAGCGACACTCTAGTCACTTTCGATCCGCAGCTCCCCGGGACGGGAGCGTGGGGCGAGCACCCCCCGGTGCAGGCTGCGGGGTGCTCCGGTAGAGCCAGCCCCGCCCCACGGGGCCTTTCTCTGCAGCGCCCCCACATTCCCTATCCTGACCTGCCCCTTCAGCTCCGGAGCCCGGGCCTGGCACCCCTGCCTGCTAACCACGCCTTGCCCCTGGCCACGGCTTGCACAGAGTCACTGAGGTCAGCTGGAAACTTGTACAAGTCTTGTTGTTTAAGAGAAGCAAAAAAGATGTAACCCCCTATCTCTATGCACGCTCTACCTAACCCACCCACCCACACAGACACACCCACCCACCCACACACAGACACACACATACACACACCCTCTCTTGGGTGTGGTGCTCTGTCCCCTCTAGTGGCACCAAGACCACTCAAAGATTAATGAGTCTGCTGCAGCCTTAGCTAAGAGCATTGGGGGTTTTTAGCTCATGCCCTAGAGGCTCATGTATTTAGTTCCAGAGTTCCCAGGTTGGATCCTGCCGGCCACCGACCCGGGTTTGTCGGTGTTACATACACACACACTAAACACACTATATACATACAGACTATGCATACACACACACACACCACCCATACATGTATATCTAAACACCTACAATACACACATTGTCTGTATACACACACATACTAAACAGACTATATACATACACACATATGTGGATCAAAACATATATGCACACTATACATACACATTCTGTAGATACACTCACACATATATATACACACACACAAACATACAACACACTTTCATGCCCACATATGCACATGTTTACACATGCTCAGGCAGGTGGGGAGTCTCTCTCTGCAGCAGCCCTCAACGTGCCCCTTATTAGCCTCCCCCAGCCGTTGCAGTTCCCAGGGAAAGTGGGGGGGGGGGGTTCTAGCCCAGGCAGTAATCACTCTCCCAGCTGAAATGAAGCCAGGGCCTGTGTGTTTCAGGCCCCACAGTGGCGGGCGCTGCACGTATAGGACCAGGACATTGTTCTTAGCATGGTGCAGCCAGCAGAAACCCGAAGCTTGCCCAGGTTAATCGAGAGCAGCAGAACGAAGCAGCACATTTGGGAAGCCGTGGTCACCTGCAGCCAAACAGTTTTACTCTCCCATTACCTCCATTCCACCCAGCCGACGCATGCAGCCATAGAGCCATTTGTGGGGTTACCTCACCAGCTGGCTTTGCTCCTGTTCTCCAGCAGCAGACCCCCTCTCTGCAGGAGTGCAGCGTGAGGAGCAGTCCCACAAGCAAAGGATGCTTTCTCAAAGAGACCCGACCAAAGAAAAGAAGCATATGTGAAGGCTCCTGGCTCCCTGGCATTAACCTCTCTCTCCAGGAGCACACCCCTCTCACATCACGTGTGCCCCTGCAGCAGGGGAGCCTGGTTGTGCCCAGGCATGCTGGCGTAAAACTGGAGTCATTCCATGGACGTCAGTGGAGGTGCACCAAGGGCACGTGAGAGGAGAATCTGACACCATTTAGGATTGCCGCCGACTTTCACGTCATTCATTGATCGGTTGGCCCCCAGAGTGCTTATTCTTTAGACCCGTCTGCAACTGCGTTCTGTCCTACTGCCAACCAAGTCACGTTTTGCCATTGACGTCAATGAGAGGAGAATCACCCACTCTGTCCCCTTTATGCCGCTCCAGTGGATGGAAAGGTGGCTTAAAAAGTTCAGGGGCTTAGGGGACATAAAGCCAGCATAGTACAACCTGTCACCAATCCCTCCTCTCACCCAGCATAGGGTGCGTGTCAGGTGCATGGCTGGAGTGCATTGCATTCTAGTGACCCTGGGCTGGTGGAAGGACCCCCAGCTCACCCTGGGTTTGAGGGACAGAAAGGTGATGGAAAGACATTGCCCCCATCCTCGGCTGCTGCTGAAGGGTTAACTTATCACATGACTTTAGGGCATTGTGGAACTGGAAAAGGTTCAGAAAGGGCAACAAAGATGATCCAGGATCTGGAACAGCTTCCATAGGAGCAATTAAAAAGATTAGGGCTGTTCAGCTTAGAAAATAAGCAACTAGAGGGAGATATGATAGAGGTCTACACAATCATGAATGGGGTGGGGAAAACTAATAGAGATGTGTTATTTACTCTCTCTCACAATACAAAAACCAGGGGTCGCCTGATGGAATTAACAGGCAGCAGGTTTAATACAAACAAGAGGAAGTACTTCTTCACACCACTCACAATTAATCTTTGGAACTCACGGCCATAGGATGTGATGATGGCCGAAATATAACTGGATTCAAAGAAGAACGAGATATGTTCATGAAGGAGAGGTTCATCAGTGGCTATTAGCAAACATGGTGAGGGATGTAACCCCATGGTCAGGGTGAACCTAAACTCGTGGCTGCCAGAAGCTAGGAGGTGAATACAGGTCTGGATCACTCCAACTTTCCTGTTCTGTATACTCCCCCGAAGCTCTGGTACTGACCACTGTCAGAGACAGGATACTGGCTTAGATGGACCATTGGTCTGACCCAGTTTGGCATTTCTTATATTCTTAAATAGTGAACCATATCAATGTTTAATACACCAATCACCAGTAAACCATAATATCAACACAGCAGAATATTACTGGGCAGTGGCGAACATTTCCCAATGTCAAATCACCATCACTGGAAACCGACTGTCAACTCCCGGAGATATTATCCTGCCACAGTACAGAGAAGATGAGTCAAAATAAAGACTGCAACAAAACAAACAACTCTAATGATGCTGTGCACTATGAGTGACCTACAGGGGTCTTCCATTTGAGTCTACGATTCCATCACACTCTATTTTAGAAAGCATTCTGATCTAAGCACTTTATTGGTATTAGGTGGCAAACCATGGCACACAGTGTTCCAAATAACTCCCATTCACTGTCTCAGCACTTAGTGTAAATATGTGTTCATTGGTCTCAAATACCATTCAATGATACCAAGCACTTGCTGGGATGAAGTCATTGTATGTGATGTATAATTACTCGGCAATTAAACAATTTGGAAGCCATGAGGTTGGATCATTAGAGGGGGAATGAGAGGAAAGGGGTTGTTTTTGTGAAAACAGAGACCTTCTTACCGTGATTCCGACTGAGCTGCCTGGAGAAAAAATTGACCTTATTTTCATTATTTTCTATTTTTGGGCGGGGGTGGGGAGTCCCCCACCACGCACACACAATTCGGAGGCCTGATTTCCATTCAGATTTGGATGGAGATTACAAAAGACTCAAAATGCCTATCAAAACCTCAGAAAATACACTGTCTTACCGTCCACACAAGCTGGTAAATTTGGCTTTCACATCAGTTTGACTTATTTGGCCGAACAATTGCTGGTCAGCAGAACCCTATTACTCCTAAAGGATCGGGTGACAGAAGGGAGGGGAGGGGAAAGAGAGCAGATGAAAGAATTCATGTAAGTAAATCTCTTCACGCTTTTTGCTTCAGCACTTGATATAGGTAGGGCCCTGAAAGGACTGCAAATGCAACATTAAGAACAACATGTTCTTCTTAGCAAGTAAGCTCCTTGGGGCAGGGACTGGGTCTTTGCATGTGCTTACAGGCTCCAGGACAATGGAGCTCTGTTACTGAGCCCCTGGGAACTACTGTAATATACATTGTTACTAACGATAAATAAATCATTATAATCACCCTTTAGTCTTGAGATGACTTCACTTATGTCCAGTATGCACATTACTGATGGCGTACAAAGCTCAAATCAGTAGAGTGGGGGTGGGGGGGGATGTTTTTTCTCTCCCACAAATTTTTTTGAGATTTTGAAAATTTTTCCCATCCCAAAAGTTGAATTTTTGAAAATTTTCATGAAATGAAAAAAATAAAATGAAAAAAACACCGAACAAACAAATAAAAAATGTTGGTCAGGTAAATCGAAACATTCAGTTTTAATGATTTAAAAATGCTTTGCTTCAATTTGGATTTTTAAAAAAAACTTTTTTACTGAAATTAATAAATTTCAAAACAAAAAGTCATTTCAACCCCCCAAAAACCCAGACTTTTTTTGTTTCTAAAATGTCAAAACAGGACATTTTGACAAATTTGGAACCTTTTTCAATTTTTTTTTTTCAAAAATGAGCAATTGATCAACAGCGATCTTTTCCTGTGGACACTTTTGGTTTCAGCGAACTGGCAGTTTTTAATGAAAAAGGTTTTATTGAAAAATACCTGATCTGCTGTGCCAATGAAATACAATGACTCTTTTGTACTTCCTATCATTTTGCTAGAGGGACTTTTCCTTTATTTGATGGAGGTAGGGTGTCCCAATTTTATAGGGACAGTCCCAATTTTTGGGTCTTTTTCTTTTATAGGATCTTATTACCCACCACCCCCTGTCCCGATTTTCCACACTTGCTGTCTGGTCACCCTACTTGCAGAGGACAGAGATACAGGCAAGAACAGCAACTATAGAAAATGTGGGCAGTCCAGCTAGAGAAATAATCAGAAACTTATTCCAGATCTCACTGGGATGGAGATTATTGGAAAGCAGTACTACAAAAAGAGACAGGCAACTGAGACAGAACAATCTGGACCACATGGTACACTGGGCACAATCAGTCAACTTGCGTTTCAAGAAGGCCCTACAGGTAGGAACAAGAAACATTGCTCAAAATCATAGGAGGGTGAACCATTCCCTGGGAAGCAGAGACTCTGAAAAGGGTTTAAAAGTCATGTTGGAAACCAAATGAACATGAAACGGGGGGAGGGATAGCTCAGTGGTTTGAGCACTGGCCTGCTAAACCCAGGGTTGTGAGTTCAATCCTTGAGGGGGCCATTTAGGGATCTGGGGCAAAAATTGGGGATTGGTCCTGCTTTGAGCAGGGGGTTGGACTAGATGACCTCCTAAGGTCCCTTCCAACCCTGATATTCTATGATGTACAAACAAGGGTAGCAAAAGGCTGGAGTAGGGAAGTGATATTATCTCCGTATATAGCATTGGTGAAATTATTATTGGAATACTATGTCCACACTTCAAAAGGATGTTGGAAAACTGGAAAGGGCTCAGAAAAGAGCAAAAAGAATGATTCAAGGACTGGAAAATCTACTATGAGGATCTCAGTCTATTTAGTTTAAGGTTAAGATATGACTTAATCATAGTGTCTGAGTATAGACATGGACTGAAGAAAGCTGATAGTAGAGGGATCTTTAGTCTAAGGGCTTCACTACAGCTGGAATCGACGTTCTGAGATCGATCCACCAGTGGTTGATTTAATGGGTCTAGTGAAGACCTGCCAAATCGACAGCAGATCGCTCTCCAGTCGACCCCTGTACTCTACCCGACGAGAAGAGTAAGGTAAGTCAACGGGAGAGTTTCTCCCATCGACCCTCCGCAGTGTAGACCCTGCAGTAACTCGACCTAAGGTACGTCGACTCCAGCTACATTAGACTCATAGACTCATAGATTTTAAGGTCAGAAGGGACCATTATGATCATCTAGTCTGACCTCCTGCACAATGCAGGCCACAGAATTTCACCCACCCACTGCTGGAATAATCCTCTCACCTATGTCTCAGCTATTGAAGTCCTCAAATTATGGTTTAAAGACTTCAAGATGCAGAGAATCCTCCAGCAAGTGACCCGTGCCCCATGCTGCAGAGGAAGGCGAAAAACCTCCAGGGCCTCTGCCAATCTACCCTGGAGGAAAATTCCTTCCCGACCCCAAATATGGCGATCAGCTGAACCCCGAGCATGTAGGCAAGACTCACCAGCCAGACACCCAGGAAAAAGTTCTCTGTAGTAACTTTTAACATCCCATCATTGACCATTGGTCCTATTTACCACTGATGGCAATTAATTGACCTTTGACTAAGATCATGTTATCCCATCAAACCATCCCCTCCATAAACGTATCTAGCTTAGTCTTGAAGCCAGATAGGTCTTTTGCCCCCACTGCTTCCCTTGGAAGGCTGTTCCAGAACTTCAATCCTCTGATGGTTAGAAACCTTCGTCTAATTTCAAGTCTAAACTTCCTGATGGCCAGTTTATATCCATTTGTTCTTGTGTCTACATTGGTACTGAGCTGAAATAATTCCTCTCCCTCCCTGGTATTTATCCCTCTGATATATTTAAAGAGAGCAATCATATCTCCCCTCAGCCTTCTTTTGGTTAGGGTAAACAAACCAAGCTCCTTGAGTCTCCTTTCATACGACAGGTTTTCCATTCCTCGGATCATCCTAGTGGCCCTTCTTTGTACCTGTTCCAGTTTGAATTCATCCTTCTTAAACATGGGAGACCAGAACTGCACACAGTATTCCAAATGAGGTCTCACCAATGCCTTGTATAACGGTACTAACACCTCCTTATCTCTACTAGAAATACCTCGCCTAATGCATCCCAAGACCGCATTAGCTTTTTTCACAGCCACATCACATTGGCGACTCATAGTCATCCTGTGATGAACCAGGACTCCGAGGTCCTTCTCCTCTTCCGTTACTTCCAACTGATGCGTCCCCAGCTTATAACTAAAATTCTTGTTATTAATCCCTAAATGCACGTAGCCGGAGTTGCGTAGCATAGGTCGACTTACTGCGGTAGTGTAGACATAGGCTAGTTTAGGTCAACTTACCTGTGCTGAGTCTTCACTGTGCTGAGTTGATGGGAGACACTCTCCGGTCGACTTCCCTTACTCTTCTTGGAGAGCTGCAGTACCAGGGTAGACCAGAGAGCACTCTGCCATCAATTTAGCGGGTCTTCTCTAGACTCACTAAATCGATCCCTACTACATCGTCTGCAGCAGCGTCGATCTCCCTGTAGTGGAGACCAGCCCTAACAGACAAAGACATAACAAGACCCAGGGCTTGGATGTTAGAATTAGACAAATTCAAAGTGGAAACACGGTGTAATTATTTTTTAACAGTGAGAGTAATTAACCATTGGAACAACCTACCAAGGGAGGTGATGGGATCTTCATTGCCTGAAGTCTCTAAATCATGACTGGTGTATTTCTAAAAGATATGCTCTAGTTTCACGAAAGCCATTGGGTTTGATGCAGGAATCAACAGGTTAAATGTATGGTGAAATGCAGAAGGTCAGAATAGATGATGGAAATAATTCATTCTAGGTTTAAAATCTATGAATTTCCTAGGAAGTGATAGCGAACAGCAAATTATATATTATTTTGCCCTGTAACACAAGAGCCCCCAAAATCTGATTTAGGGCTGCATATGCAGAAGCATCATCTCATTCTTAATTCTTGTTATTATTAATAACCATTTGAATAGTGGGCCATGAGTGGGCATGTCACTGTACAGAGTGAATAAATGGAGTCCAGTCTTGCTCCCATTGAAGTCATGATAATCCGTTTCATGGATCTGAAGGCTATAAATATAAAGGAGGGAGATGCATTTTTGAGATGAAGGGTGGTCTTGTTTTGAAGGCATTGGATCTGGTTTAATAATTCCCAGCTCAGTCACAGACTTCTTGGGTGAACTTGGGCACTTCACTTAGGCCCCGATCCTACAACTGGATCTAGATGTCAGTGGGGCTGATGATCAGTGATGATCTGGATCCAGATGCAAGATGGGGGTTTTCATATCTCTGTGCCTCATTTGTGAAATGGAGATAACAACGCTTTCTTGCTTCCTCCCTTTGTCTTGTTTATTTAGACTTTAAGATCTTCAGGAAAGGGGCACTCTCTTATGCATGTATGTGTGGTGCCTAATGCTAATGCAATGGG
Organism: Macrochelys suwanniensis; assembly: GCA_033296515.1. Taxonomy (NCBI): domain Eukaryota; kingdom Metazoa; phylum Chordata; order Testudines; family Chelydridae; genus Macrochelys; species Macrochelys suwanniensis. Next base: position 10,849,091 of record CM065781.1, on the reverse strand, counting down.
ACCCGATCTCTGTTACTACTGTAACACAAATAATGAAAAATAAATACAATTAAAATGAATAATTAGGGTGGTTCAAAGGGGTATAAGTAGGAGTAATGGCATAAAAGTCAGAAATAAATCCTATGGGAGAGATTGAAGGATTCGACTATGGAATAGTGCTCAAGGAAAGTACTGAAATTCACCTGGCTTTAAGACTTTTATAACTGGACATGACCACTGAAGAACAATATGTTATCGACAGATGAATGGACTAGATAATCTAATAGGTCTTTTCTGTCTCTAATTTCTATATTATATGATATTAAACACTGGCCTTGTTCCCAAGTCCCTAGATAGTTTTAAAACTATGTCTTTTATCAACAGTAGTTGAGCAGTGTCTAATAATAGAATTATCCAATATATGGCACCTAACATTAAGATATGACATCATAATTGACTTCCTTTGTGAACACTAAGGTCCTGAATAGCCACTAGATGAGTGGATATGATCACGTGTATTTCAGTGCCAGTAATACGCAGATGACACACAGCTCTATCTATCCTTCACCACACACAACCATACCAGTACACCAAGATGGCCCAGTGCTCAGATGAGATCAGCTCATGCCTGGTTGAAGATGAACCCAAGCAAGACAGAGGTGATGCTGGTGGGCAGAGGAAAGCACTTTGAAGCGTTTGCAGTCCCATTGGATTGAAGGTGCACACCCACAACTGGTCAGTTCAGTCCATCATTTAGGAGTACTCTTGGATGATGTTGAGCTCTCATATAGCTGCATCTATGAGTTATACTTTCTACCACCGCCAGCTGGCGAGGAGACTCCATCCCATCCTGGAGGATGATATTCTGGTTTCAGTAATAAATAATCTTTGTCACTTTCTGACTGGACTACAGCAATGCAATATACTTGGGCACAAAGCCATCAGTCCATAGGAAACTCCAACTAGTAAGAACTCGGCTGTGCACCTCCTTAGCAACACGGGCTACCGCAAGCACATCGGACTAGTCCTTTGTTCTCAAAACTGGCTTCCTATAGGATATCAAATCAAGTGCAAGGACTTGGACCTTGTTTTCCAGGCACTCAATTGTTTGCCCCCAGCATATCTATCTAAAAAAGCCCAAAGGTCCGTGACAAAGACCTTGGTCAAGAACTCCACTCTTCTGGCACAATGGAACTTTCTATCATAAGGGTAAAGCTCACCTATGCAGGGGACAGAGCTTTTTGGGGAACCCAGCCCCCAAATGTGGAACAAACTCCCATAGGACCTAAAGACCGTCATAAACCTCTCCACCTTCTGCTCCCCACACAGAGCAAGGTGTACATTTATTAAAACCAAACAAATCCCAAAACAAACCCCCCCAAAACCACTCCAATGAACACACAACTCTCCCTTTGGGGAGAGAATGAACTACAGGTGACAGACGTTAGTCACATTGCTCAATGTATGACTGGGAGGTGCTCCGATACTATGCTGAGGAGGGCCATATAAGAACCTACTTAGAATTGAAGAGAACAGAACCAGATTCAGGATGGAAGGCCGGACAGTCCATAATTTCTATAAGGACTGGATACAGCTTCCATTGTAGTCAATAGAAAAGGTCCCATGAACTTCAATGGGCATTGGATCTGGTCTTTCAACCACTGTCCTACGAGCAGCACAGCACGGTGCGCGCCCTTCTACAAACATATATCGCATTTTGCTGGGTCAGGACCTGCACGCAGTCATGTACCTAAGCAGATGGATTGCAATGCAGAGTACGCTCTAGCTGAAGCTTTGACAATTTCATTTCTGCTACAGCGAAGAGGCAGGGCCGTTTTTGCAGCCACATGCACAGGCCACAGTGAGGAAGGGCTTGGCTGGCAACTGATTAAAACGTATTTATTTTGAACGACCTTCAAGCGCAACACACCAGAAATCAGTGACTTGGTTAAGCCAGGCTCTAAGCTGCTGCTGCATCGTCATGAAACAGCCATCAGCGAGCAAGAGATCCAAATGGTAAGTAACCGACTGATTATTATTCATATTAAGGCAGGCCTAGAGACTCTCATCAACAGTGGGGCCTATTGTACTAGGCATTGCATAAACATATGTAAGAGACAGTCCTTGCCCAGTTAATAGACAATACAGACAAAGGAAGGGGGTAGTATCAGAGTCACAGTGAGGGAAAGTGACTCACCCAAGGTCACACAGCCAGTTAGTGGCAGAGCTGGGAATAGATCTTAGGTTTCCTGAATCCCAAACATAGAGTGAATTGTTTAACTCACTGAGACAGGGCTGATTGAAGTACTGTTGAAGTCAACGGAAGGTCTGCCACAGGCTTCAGCTGGCTTAGGCTCAGGCTCAAACAGGGCAATGTGACTATTTAGTCCCAAATCTGCAGCATAACCCCTCTGAAGAACGAAGTTCAGTGACAAGCAGCCACAGAGGATCTGAAATATGGAGAGAATAGTTGGGCACTAGCCCAGAATAAATGCCGCAGATTGTTTAACATCTCAGCCCTTTCCCGACATATGGAACAAGGTATGTGTTCTCTGGAACTCAAGAAGGGAGTTCTCACACTGATATTGCTACCATCTCACTGAGTATTTACCCCTGTGGTGAAATGTGATCTTGGAAAATGTCTTAAAAGAATTTCTTGGAATAGTTTGTTTCATCCCTCTCTTCCTCCTCCTCTGCTTCTCGGGTCTGTTCTATGGAGTTGTCTTTCTATTCCCCCGCCCCTGAAAATGACATTGTAAAGCTGACCCAGCCAGGTGTGCAAACTTCCCGCCTCCTCTGACACTTCTTTGGCAGAAAGTGCAGGGAACTCAGCAGGTAATGTCAGGGTCAAGTTAAAAAATAACAAAAGCTGCCAATGTGGATTTCCTTCTGCTGGTGCCTATCATGAATGGGATAAGTCCCATATATACTCAGTGTTGCTTGAGTATTTCCTTTTTTTTACAGCTAGCTCTGAATTAACCTCTATTGTTCAACTTAACTCTCTACTTTTGTTCTGGGGATGCTTTTCAGGGTCCAGATGGGGGCCAACATTTTAACTGATCATCCAGACTCACTGCAAAAGTCTGTTACATCACAATTTTTGCCTCAGTTGTTGATGGACGGATGCAAAAAATGGATGACTTTGACCAAACACTCAAAAATTAATTCAGGGTCCAATTCTTTTCTCAGTTGTAGCTGTGTGAATCCAGAAAAACTCCACTGAAGCCTGTGGCGTTACTCTGGATTTACACCGGCATAAGTGAAAGCAGAATTGGAATCTCACTGCACTCATTTTTAATCAAGTGTTAACTCCATTCCAAATTATAATTTCTCCACACTTCGCTTGAATGAAATTCCAGGGAAAAGATTTACTTAGTTCACACCCTGCTTTTGATGGCAGCGCCTCCCACCAGTAGATGTGCCAGCAGATTCCATCTATTTGGAATTTGTTATTTGATTCCATCTATTTGGATTCTTATATGGAGCCCATCACCGTGGTATCTGAGATGCCAGAACTGAATGCAGAATTCAAGGCTAATATACCATCAAACAGCAACACGGATTCATTAGCAAAGGCAAACAGTCAGATGCCTCTGACGGCAGAACGAAAATAAGAAAGAAAAACTTGTAGCACCTTAGAGACTAACAAATTTATTTCAGCATAAGCTTTCATGGGTTAGTACCCACTTCATCGGGTTTCACTAACACCTATGTTATTTATGGGTAAAAACTAGTTTTGTTTAAAAGGCTCTGGGTGCTCATGTCTTCAAATCCCCACAGAGGCATGTCTGGTGCAACACCCACTATTGAAAGAAGTTCTGTGATTTTTGCATTATTTTCCTATGTGCCAAGCATTTTGCAATGGACACTGGTAAGCTGCCAAATGCTGCGTTGCGATAGTCAACAGTGACATTAGCTTTGGGGCCCTGGGCCTATATAAATACACCCCATTCTAGCTATTCCATACAAAACAGGCCACTAAAAGCCATTAGCATTGCAAAGCAAAGTGCTCAAAAGTCAGGAAATGGCTAGGTGGAGGATGTGCATGTGACGTTAACTCTGCTCTCTTCTGCATGTGTATTATTATTAAATGTTCTATCACATGGTCACAAACGAGTTCTTAGATAATAAAATGCAATATCATACAATTAAAAAAACCTTAAGAGATATTTGTAGCATCTTGTAATAACCTGCATAGGACGCATGGTCTCATAATATTTCTCATATTATCCAGAGAGCTGCAAACTCCTTGGGCCAACAAGACACTCCCATTCAGCGTCTCAGCACTTAGCGTATATATGTGTAGCTGTATTTTATAAATATGTCTGTACCTGATCAATTATATCCAATGGAGAATCCATTGCTGTGTGTAGACCTCTACTGGGAAAATATAAATAACAGACAACATACATTTCCTCTTTGTTAGTATCATCTATACCATTTCTGCACTAACTCCTCTATGAGACAATAATTATATATAAACCAGAGTCAAATTGCTAGCAGAGACCATGAACATTATGCATATTTTACCCACAGAGATCATGAACAATATACATATTTTTCATGTGCCTTCAAATCAGAGAAAACAGCAAGTACTGTTACATCCTTTCAGGTCCAGATACACCAGAACAGTTTCAATGGCTCGAAAGTAAGCTGATATCGATTTCTGTAGATTTATTTAAGAACAACAACAACAAAAGGACAAATGCATAAGTGGAGTTTCAACCTGGCATTAGGACCTCTATTAAGGTCCTTACTGAAAAGAATACAGTGGAGTCGACTTACATAGCACCTGACCAATCCTCTATCATATGAGTATTCCCACGTTCTAAAGAGACATGGTTCTCCTGATAGATCTAATTTCCCACCTGTTTACTGGCTGTCATTTGCATAATGAATACAGTACAAACAGTTATTAACATGTGCTAACATCGATTCTTGATTATGTTACAATGCAAACAACATATGCAATAGGGTTATAATGCAAGGCAAGTAATTTCTTTATGGTTGCATTGGCATGGAAATAGCCAAAGTGTTGGATAAAGTGGATCTCTGAAATGTTAGAGGTTAACGTAACCTTTCTCAAGATTTCATTAGGAGAGAACTAATTCTGAGGAGACATGGGCTGTTTGTATTGAAAACTGTTGTAAGAAGCCAGGGGGCTGGGAAATATTGTAGGCAGAAGCTCTGTAGTGAAGCAGAGAGAAAGCAGCTTTAGGGATAATATTTTGACCTCATTCTAATAAAAGTTTCTTGTTCAGTGTTGAAAGAAAGTGTTTCTTTTGACCATGCTGCATCATTGGCACAGGACATGGTGTCAGAAGTTGACTTATTTTGATCCAGCATAAATAAAAGGAAAAGCGAATGTCAAAGTTCAATTCCTCACGTGATTTGCAGTTTGATAAGCCCATAGAGTGGCCCAATCAGGAGTCCGCTTCACCAGATTCTGACCCACAACAAACCTGAACATAGAGAGTACTCTGGTGAAGTACAGCTATTAATGTATGCAATGGGAGGGAAGCTGAAATTATTTATAAATCACTTGCCTTTAATGAGGAAGGAAACCAGAATAAATGTGTCATTGCTCTTAAAGAGATTGATGCGCAGTTAATTACAAACATGGAATGCAATACAGGAATGAGGGTGCAAAGGTCCAGAGAAATCTCGCAAGCCTTGGGGATCAGTGGGATCAGTAAGAAGAAGACGGCTTTTGAGACCATTTAGAAGTTGAGGTTTTAAACTAAGAATATTGTGAAAAGATACAGTTATTGTCTGAGCTGCCTCTGGAACAGCTGATGTGACCAGCACAGGAAACTGAGCTAGTAAAAATGTCAAGACACTCAGCAAGGAAGTAGCCGGAGCAGGGTGCAAGAAATTGCAAAGAAAAAATTCCAAAGGAGAAAATAAGAAGCATCCTTAAAATATGCCTCTTAGGAGCACTGAAGTGCCTAGGCAGAAATGTGGCAGGCAAAGAACAACCCAGGACAAATGAATTCTGCCCAGCCAGTGGGAACACATGCAAGAAATACAAGTTAAAAAATGGTAATGGCACCAGGTCTGTCAAAGCAAAGGAATGAATGGTCTGCTTAAAGGGGAACCGACGGGAGTAATTTCTGAAAGTTATTTCTGACGAGCAGAAGTCACTGTTCTGCCGCAATGTTAGTATGAAGGTAACAAAGTGAGTGGCAAATTAGCCTGCTTGGTTTGTTTTTTTTTTTCACTAGGGAGCTGTTACATTCTCATAAAAATTGAGAACATTTTTGAGTCAGTCTCAGAAAACGTTTCTTTCTCTTGCAAAATGGCCAACTTGATAATTCCCTGGTTGTGCTGGGATTAGGGACTTTGGACCACACTGTGGATTTCTTATCTGTAATGTGGTTCTCTACTCCATCTCCTATACGTAATCCCCTCACAAAACCCCTTTTGATTCCAGTGACAGTCCCTCACAGAGATCAAAAGCAGCACACGGCGCCGTCAGGTAGAGCTGGGTGAATTTGTAACAAATAATTTACCCAACGAATTTCAGCTTGTACTCTGTTCGCAAATCGTCCACCCCACAGATCCCAATTTTAATATATTTCTTATTGAAGGAACTCTTCTTGGTCTATAACTTTCTCATGTGTGGAGGCTTTTTGACATTCAGCAATCAAGAGGGTTTGACGGCACACATACATGCCTCTGATCTTCAGTCGTGCTAAGCATCTCTCAACCCCAAGCATAGGTCCACACTGCATATTAAGGTGTGATTGTGGTGCAAGTAGGCAGACCCATGCCAGCTTTAATCTAGCTAGTGCAGGTAATAATAGGAGTGAAAACATGAAGGAATGGGCAGCATGCCCAAGGGTCCCACCCTGGGTATCTACTTGTGTGGCTAGCCAGCTGTACAATCATAACTTAATTTACAGTATCAGAGGGGTAGCCGTGTTAGTCTGGATCTGTAGAAGTGACAAAGAGTCCTGTGGCACCTTATAGACGTATTGGAGCATAAGTTTTCGTGGGTGAATACCCACTTCTTCAGATGCATGCATTTCCACTGCATGCATCTGATGAAGTGGGTATTCACCCACGAAAGCTTATGCTCCAATACGTCTGTTAGTCTATAAGGTGCCACATGACTCTTTGTTAATTTACAGTGTAGACATACCCCAAGTGAAATCAATACACACTGCACCTCTGAAAATCAGTCTCATAGGTTACATGGTATATTTCTTGTGCCCGATTAGAAAGGAGTGACTTGCAGAATCAAGAGTTGCAGTGCAAATACTCTCTCATGCCATTTCAAAATGCCTTTGGATGGAATATTCTGTACCTTGTGCCCCCCTTCAATGAACCTTATAGCTAACAAACTCATTTGCTAGCATATTAACTAAAAGCAACCACACAAGGATGTATGTGTGTGTGTGTGTGTGTGTGTGTGTGTGTACAGCTGAAGTGAGCTGATTTATAAATTGGAATGACTGTTAATGGAATTTTTTTTGCATTATTTGCCCAACTCTAATCAACTTGTTTTAGCAGGGGGAAGAGAAACGAGAAGAAAAGGCAGAATTTTATTTTGCATTTGGCTATACGAAAGGCCTGATACCTAGCGATCTGAACTCATTTATTAATTACATAGTGCTCAGAATTTACAAAATGACTTACAGTCAGACCCTTGAAACTTGCAAACCAATATTAACCTTTTTTTAAAAAATAAAAATCTGTACTGGCAGAAAAGCGTAAAGGTGGCAACTTTAAGCTCCTCCAGCTATTTTCCAAACAGCGCTGGTAAAGTCTACAGAGAGCAGGGAAGTGTGCTGCTTTAGCAAGGCCCACAGAGACGCTTCATTAACCCAATTAAGCAGGTGGATGGAGAGGGTCTCTCTGATAATTTACACCTTGCTAATGAAGTGTGTGACTCTTAATCTCCTCCAAACAAGATACACTCATGAAACGCCGGTGCAGGGAAAGGGGAAATTAATTAGGTGAAAAAACCATGAGATTATAGCAGAGGGATTCCAACAAGGCAACTGTAACCTGGCTGGTTATTCATTTGTGCCTTTCTTAAATTAATGGTTGAACTGTCAAGTAAATAAGACCTGGCACTATGTTGGCTTAAAAGAAGTTTTCAGCATGGCCTATCACTATGCACCTGATTGTACCACACATCATTCCATTTTCTGCGCTACCCCTAACTGAGAGCCAGGCAGGTGAAGAAGAGCACAGACCGATCTTATCCTGAGTTACTTCTACGAACTTAAAATGCACGCAGAGACTATTCATTTATATGTGGCTGTTTTCAAAATTGGGGATATTGTGTGTCATATTGTTCATCCGGCTTGGGATACAAGGAATAACCAATCACGCCATTTGCTATTGTCCTTAAAATGGAGATCAAAGTTGGAGCTTCTGATCGTATTGTTTTGTTCCTTATTTGGCAAGTACTGACAATGGGCCCTGTGCTGCACAAGACAAAATACAGAGAGTCCTTGCAAGATAGAATAGGATTTTATGGGTTCACTATGAGAAAAACGGACTTTCCAGCAGGAGTTATGGCAGTTCTTCCTGAAAACTAAGACTTTTGCTTCTGTGCAGAGACGACCCATGCCTGCCCATAGTAGGGGGGCAGGGGGCAGAGTGAGGGCAGCAGTGTTACTGAGCATGCTCAGTCCATGTGAGCATGCTCAGTGGAAGACAAGCAGCAAATTTGGGGGGACACGTGATCCCTCATACCTCCCCACACACACGTGTGGCCTCTGCTTCTGGGCGCAATCCAGGTGTTGATATCTGGCTTGAGAGTTGAGGTAGCACCACACATTCTTAGTGACAGCACGACAATGAAAATCAGCTGGGCCATTTCAGCTATTGGTTCGCCAAAGCCAGGCTGGAACAGCCTTCCGGGCACATCCATTGAGAATTTTTCAATGGTGGGTGGAAAGTGCTGCCAGACAGCAAGGGAAGCCACTGGACTCACACAAGATTGGCTGGCACCGTGCATCAGAATTACGACTGTAGGGCTCCACTCTGGAAAACGCTTATACACACGTGTAACTTGAAGCACAAGTAGTTGCACTGACTTTAATGGAACTACTCACACGCTTAAAATTAAGCCCGGCTGCCCCTGAAGGATTGGGGGTGGGGGGGGCACTATGTTTTTAAACTATGTGAGCTACTCAGGTGCTATGCTTACGGACATCACATATGTAAAGTTATGTAAACAAACAAACACACACACACACACACACAAAACAAAAATCTAGTTGAGGTTTTCAAAACAGACTCAGGGATTTGGGCACATATCTTCCATTAATTTAACACCCCCCTGCTGTTCCAACTAGGTATAATAGTCTTCATTATTTCCCTTCGGATTTAAATTAATGGAAGATACGTGTCAAAATCCACTAGACTGCCTTGAAATCCTCAAGCTCATCCTACTCTCTATCCAGACAATAGGAGCAGCACCACATATCTGTGCCCTACTAGCCAGCTTCCCCTTCATTTCAATAGAGTGTCAGTTAGGGCCTTGAAGCTAACTGTATATAGTGTATTAAAGTGCCACTAAAAGAATAGTTCATGGACATGTCTGAGGATCACCATCTATGATATAGGGCAGAAGGTCTCAAATTATGGTCCATGAACCACTAGTGGTCTGTGGAACACTTGAATGGAGAGCTGACTGGTAACATGGTACCGGCTCTTATTTCCAGTGTATTGTGTATTGTGTTGGAATTGTAAGCTATCACTTTAACAACTGTGGGGTTGGGAGGGAGGGTGGCATTCCTGCTCCTGTTTGCAGACCAGGAGGCTCTGTAGCAAAGCATGTGAGATGTGCCTTGCTGCCTTAAAGAGCAGCCTGTTTTCTCTCTTTCTGTGTTTTTGGGTTCTTGTATCATTCTGAATTCCAAGAAATAAAGTAGCGTTATGTTGCAACCTTCCAGCAAGACTATATATGTTTTTAATCTAATTTCTCTGTGTGTAGGCTGTAAAAATAACACTAGTAACACATTAAATATGTTCTGAATGTTCCTATTCCAGGTAAACAATTGCTGTAATTACCACAGGCATTTTGTGGGAACAGTGCTACCTACAGAATCACTACCATTATTTCTGCAGAATCTGAGGCCCGCTGGCTTTCTTTGGAAGTGTGCCATGCAAGTACTGATCCAGTCTGATCCTGCTTAGCTTTTGAGGACTGACCATATTGCAATACCAGGTGGCAGGGCTGCAGGCCATAACTTTGTTAACTTACCGTACTACGAGAGCAGAAAACGATCAGGACAGAGGGAGGATGTATAAGGGCTACAGCTCGTTGAAAAAATATTTCACAAAAGATTGTGAAATTCGGAAGTTCTTTCCCTTTGGGACCTTGTAGCGAGGAGGGGTGGCCTCCCTCAGAGAGCAACAGGGAGGGACAGCCACGCAGCCTACAGACCTGTTTTCCATTTCCCCCCTACAATTATTTTCAATATTTTCCATTTCCTGAAAACCCAGTTTAAACATGTTTTTCAGTAAATTAAAATTTTTGATAAAACAATTGAGTTTCAAATATTGGAGAAGATTTCATAAGAAAGGAGCATTTTGATCAATGGTGACAATTTTTTTGCGAAAAGTTTGGGTTTGAAAAAAGGCCATTCATCACTTTAAAAAAAACCCTGTGTTTCAGGTTAGCTTAGTGTGTAACAACTAGTGTTCTAAGGAAAAATTCCTAAATTCCATCTATTTAAATTCTATGAATTTCAGTGGAAGTTTAGCTTGAGTAAGGCTGTACTTAGGACAAAGTCTTGGTCCTTGCACACAGCCTATTTACTGGAGTGCAGGGATGCAGGAGTTGTCTGTGGCTATGAAATTATCTTTGTCCAGGGAATACACAGACCCACCTGCTACACGTTGCACTATGATCTATCCCTCAAGTCTTCTCCTCTGCTAATTTGTAGGAAGCTCCCACCAAGCACAGTTCCATGGGTCATAATCCAGCGTCACAATGGCTTTCTGCAACCTATACTTGATTCAGGAGATTTGGGTCTAAGTGAACAATGCAAATTCAGTTACCCAACACTAGTTAAGGGTTCTCCATTCTCATTGCTCGCTAGCTGGAAGGAATGAGGCTGGGGTCAGCAGATACTGTCTATAAAAGACCCACTGACCTAGGATTTTCCATGCATACATTTTCAGTCTGCTCCCTATTTTTCAGAAATCACTTCTGAAGTAGTGTTTCCCTGCCGACTTGAGAATCTTCATGGGTCATGCTAAAAAAGCATTCAGTGCTCAGGAAAGAAAATAATATGCTCATAAATGCAAAGGGTTTTTTGCCGCTTCTTAGCTATCACAGAGCGGCCTAACACTTGAACCAAGTACATTATTAAACAACTTTTTTCAAATGGCTGCAATACGGGTCATGTGTAGGTTACATATGGTAACTCTCTAACCACCGAGGATCTGTTTTATTCTATGTGCAAACCTGGTTTATGAAGCTTATCAAGAAGAGAGGCTTGGTACTGCAGTCTAACACCCATAATTAATCCTGGAAACAGTGCGGATTTAGGATCATTGGGGCTAACTTCAAATTAAAAAGTCACTATTAGCATGTGACAGAGACACCATATGTGAAGTATAAACCCTCTGAATGTTGCAGAATATATATCTATATTTCAGTGTCTCTATAGATAAAATTAGGTATAAACGTATCTTTGTCAATACATATCCCTATTTAGTGATCGACATCTATTATTATATAAATAACTCTCACTACATAGACAGATCTATGCCTATATCAGGGGTTCTCAAACTGGGGGTCGGGATCCCTCAGGGGTTCCTGAGGTTATTACATGGGGGGTCGCGAGCTGTCAACCTCCCCCGAAACCCCGCTTTGACTCCAGCATTTATAATGGTGTTAAATATATAAAAAAGTATTTTTAATTTACAAGGTGGGGGCGGGGAGGTCACACTCAGAGGCTTGCTATGTGAAAGGGGTCACCAGTAAAAAAAGTTTGAGAGCCACTGGCCTATATAGTTATCTCTATATTTTAAATCTCTCTCTATTTGTGTATATTTATCATCTATATATCTATATACACACACCTCTATGTTATATTTATGTGTGAATAGACAGACTCTTATCTATATATAGACAGAGAAATGTCTATATTTTGATATCTATATCTTATTTGTATTTTTATATACACCCAGAGAGATAGACGGATCCATGCCAAATCAAGATAGCTGTATGTTTATATCTATATCCATATATGTAGATATGCAACTTGTAGACAGAGATACTCCCTAACTATTTATCTGGCAGCACTTTGTAAAATACTAAGGGTTGTTCTAAGGGTTAATACAATTGTCTCAGTCTCTTCAGTCATCTGACATCTGAGTCTAAAATTCTCATACAATCTTTCACTGTCAACATAAAGTACAACAGGAAGCCAACTCTAGTCAAATCTGTCGATCTAATCCTATTGCAAAATGGAGCTTTTTCATTTTTTCCCTACCATGAGTAATTTGTGGTTTCCCAAGGTGTTTTCGAATGTCAGGCCCATCAATTATAACAGGGAAAGAAGAAAGACACAAAGGGATTGCCAAAAATAAAACAAGAAAATCACTCCTTTTGCCCCCCGGGGGGAAGTGGAGAGGACAAGTTTCCCTACATGTTCAAAATGGCAATAATTACCTTACTTAAGAGAGATTCTGGGTCTGATTAGCCACTGCCCTGCCCCTTGGGGAGTCAATTACAGCGGTGCAGAGTCAATGTACCAGGACCACATCAGAATGACAGCATTTTGCACTCACTTTGCATGGCTGCAATTGCACAAGGGGCAAAGCTATGGAGAATCAGGCCCTTTCTGGTTTTCACACTGGGGAAGAGGACAGCGTTCCACAGCCAATCTGAAAATGTGCAATTTCTCTCTCTCTCTCTCTGTCTTTCCTTCCTCCAACTCTTTTCTTCCATTCCCTGAACCATGGAGATAAATATAACAGCACCTTTCTTCCCAGATACTTAAGCTTGGGAGGACTACATTACTGCATGCTGCACTCCACTGCAGATTTGTCTTAAGGTAATTATTTCTAATAGCTGTTATTGTTTTTCCTGCAGAAACTGTATTATAACCCCTTTTGTATCGTCGGCTGAAGCCTGTTGTTTCTGTAGCAAAAACAATAGGCCCGCAGATTAGGACTGCATATTATGGACCTAGTAGCACAGCAGGCTTTTGGTATTTGTACCAATCCTATCAATTCCTGGCATCATTCCCCCTTTACTCCTGGTAATTAATCTTTTCATGAACACTGTCACATTTAGAGCCATTTCATTAAGTTTCTGGTTGCTACATTTTATGTAACTCACTGCATCTCTCATCTGCTCCATCAGCTGGATAGAAGCACAGAGAGGTCATGCCACAGGGATGGGTTTGCTTTCCTTCTGTTGGGTTTTTCTCTCCACAGCGCACACATTCAAATAAATTGAACTATAGGACAAGAAACTACATTTAAAGAACCTTAAGGTGGCAAAGTCAAGCACTACCAAGTGAGAGAATATCAAAATTAAGGTAGCTCATGAGACCTTAACTCAGTCCCCTTTGTGCATTATGATACAGCTTTGTCCAGAGTCCAGGAAGAAAACAAGTCTCTTGGGACACACTGCAATGCTCTTAGCCACAGGACAAATCCTTGCTTTTCCTACAGCTCTGGGCCTCTTTCACTGTCCATACTGTGCACTGAATGAGGAAATAATAATAATAAGATACACCTATCTCATAGCAATGGAAGGACATCAAGTCCAGTCCCCTGCCTTCACTAGCAGGACCAAGTACTGTCCCCTGACCCCTAAACGGCCCCTTCTTCAGGGATTGAACTCACAACCCGGGTTTAGCAGGCCAATGCTCAAACCACTGAGCTATCCCTCTGACCCATGGCCCTGTAGAACAAATAACATGTGAGCATTAATAGGGAATGATACTCACTTGCTTTGCAAGGTCATATTATTAGGCCCGGCTCAATCATAAAGGCTGTGAAATCCACAGAATAATTAACACCAGGCAGTGGAAAAGCAGAGACCAAAACTCTTGGTCTCCTCTTGGCTCCCAGCCCAGCACTCCTTCCCATAGGCCAAAGTCGTAGAACAGCAGCTGCCAGTGGTGTCCCATCTGAAGCACAAGCTCAAAGTGTGTTCAGTGCAGATAGAGTTTTCAGAGATTTCACAGCGTAGTGTCTAGAAAGCTCTACGGAGCATGTGCAAATGGCAATTTCTGCAAGATTGTCATTTGGCTAAATCTATGAGGATTTTCACAGGAACAGAAAAAAGCACCTCTCTGACTCCACTATCCCTCTGCCAAATTTCATGCTCCTTCTCCAAATCATGGAGACATTATAGCTCTCCCTAAAGCTAGCTGGAAACAATTTTTAGCATTTGAAAAACTACCTCTTTTCCTCTAGACTCAGAAATGGTTGAGCCATTTTTGATAAAACATTACAAACAAATTCAGCCGGAGGCAGAGGATGGACAAGGAAAATGTCAGTTAAAACATTCTGAGGTTGGCAAAATTATAAGCAACTGAAAACAGGGGCTTATAATGGAAAGTGTTAGAAAACCTTAACTATAGGCATTGCTGCCAACTCTGCCTCTAATTAGGGACAATGGTTTTGTTTTAATAGCGCTCTCTTCTTTATGGGTAAATCTTGTGTGGGTGGTGTCTGCCTGAGTGATCTCAGGTTTTGCTTCTGTTATAATCAGAATGGGTCTGTGGGCATCCTATTAAGGTGAGATTTTAGTTTGTGTGGTGTTAGGCCTGGCTCTCCTTCTTGGATGTTTCCTGCCCATAGTCAAGTCACAGTGTTCACAGTCCTTCCTCAGGGCAAAATCCTCCAGCAGAGCACACAGTCCCAGCAGATGAGTTTGTAGGGCAGAGGAACAGAATTCTCGCTCCCAATCTGAAGTAGGCAACACAGAGTCACTCCCCGCAAATCCACACCTATGGTCCTGCGCAGACAGCAGCCATGGCATTTAGCTGCTTGGCATACAGATTCTCTGTTTCATGGTCCCACCATGCAGTGCAGTTGCAGCATTTCCACTGGGTGTGGGGCCTCACAGCCAGGCACAGGGGGCACTAGAATTTGGCACTCAATCCTCACCCGGGCAAAACTCCCATTGGCATTGCTGGGAGCTTTGCTGGTACAAGGACTGCCGAGTGGGGTATAAATATAGACAAAGACTTTTTTGAATGAACTTTTTCTCTAACTGCGCTTGGCTGAGTTCTTCTCTTCTGACACTGCATTCTGAAGCAGAAATGCTGCCCTCTTTCCATTCTCTGTATTGCCTTTTCATCAAGGTATGGTATAGTGAGTGGATTTTTTTTTATGACCCACTGACCCTATTGCAATAGAGGAGGTAAAATATTTTCATTACCCTCTCCCCAGAATGTAGAAATCTTCAAAGAGGATGTAGGAGGGAGGTTACCTTCTTAACCCTAATTTCCCTACCACTGGCTTTGCTTGGCTGCTCATCACAAAATTAGTCCACACGCTCCTTGCATTGGGGCACTGGGATTGTCGTAGGTTTTGCTTTTCTAAAACAAGAAATCATTTCATATTGTAAACCCAGCGATTATTTCATGCTGTTTAAACTATATTTGTAGTCTTTGATCATACATAAGCAGACTGAAGTGAACTGCTGATAGAGGGAGGATATTGTTCTCAACATTTCTCTCTTTGTTCATTGCATTGTGCCTATAAGCTTGCATAGAAATTTCACCATGACAATGTGCCTTTGTTATTCATTCTTTCAGTACTACATATAGTTAGGCAACATAACTCATTCCCAAGTTTGGTGGTTATGTAATTTGTGTAAGCATGGGCATCATCTAGCTATCTATATCTATATAAATATAGACACACACACACACACGTAATATCCATCCTCACACTTACATATCTGTACATATATAACCAACAGCTCCCACTGAAGGCATCTCTGAACATCAATTAATTAGCCCCCAATTTATCAAGGTACTTAAGTCCATGCCTAACTTTGAGCAAGTGAGTGATCCCTGGTCCTGCAGAAGTTTAAAGTGTTGCAAACAAAGCACGTTAAGGCTCACAAGACCCCCGTGTGACAGGTCACTATTGTTATCCTCATTTGCAGATAGAGAAGATGAGGTTCAGATAGGGTAAGTGGATACCACAAGTCAATAGCAGCTGAGAAGAGAACCTAGACTTAGCAGTTCTTAGTCCTGTTCTGCTCTCTTTCTTTTACAGATTACAAGTAATTATAATTAGGCCACATGATGTACTAAGTGATTTATTTCTCTTTCAACAAGAGCCTAAGGACTGGGATTTCACTGGGAGTTGTGCGTCTCATTCTCGAGCTTCTATGCAAATCCCCGCCTAGAGAGTCCAAAAAATACACTCAAAGATGAAGTATTCCAAAAACAGGACATGACAAGGCAGCGTGCACAGCCTTTATTCTGACCTATGCGTATGTGATTTGCGTGTATTTAATTGCACGCTCACCTACTATTTCTCCAACAATTCAATAGATCACCATCAGACATTCTTTTTTCTACAACCAGGGTTGGTTTTTGTTGTTAAGAAAACAAAAGACAAGAAAGAACGATCAGACTATATTTGGACTGTGGAATGATTTGTGACCAGAATGTCCGATCACATACGGTGTAGGAGGGAGCCTCTCTGGTACTCACATAAGGAAACCCCTTTCCTTCCATTCCTATGAGCTATGCTGCCTTTATGTTACAAGGTACCCACAAATGGCCAGTGTGTTTTGTGTCCTTGTCTGTGCCTCATCCACAGAGGGTGTGAGTCTGCTACCCCCATCAACTAACAAAGACTGCTCTTTAGCTCAAGCTGTAAAGTCTCATGCTTTTAGCTCAGGTCGGATGTTCCTGGTTCAATCCCCTATGTCAGCCCAAATGGCACTCATCACAAATGTGCCAACACCTTCTGTGGGGCCCTTGTCTCATTCATTCCCTCTGTAGGTTTGTTGCATTTTTCACTCTGGAGGTAAATCAGCCACATACAAATGCACCCCACTTTGCGACAGAGTGCCAAAAGAAGCATAGCAAATATACTGTGCAGGCATGAAAGTCTCCATGCTCACTCAAATCAAATCAATTCCATGCTCGATTTTTATCCCAGACATTTCCATCAATTTTAAGGCCAGAAAGGATAGCTATGATTATCTAGTCTAATTTGTATTATACAGGCCATGGAAATTCACCCAGTAATTTCTGCATCAAGCCCAATAGTATGTGACTGAACTTTTTGTAAAGACATCCAGTCTTGACTTAAAGACTCCAAACAACAGAGAATCCACCTAAACTGTGGCGAGATTGTTCCACTGGTTAATTACCAGAGCTGGTCAGAAAATGCAATTTCTATCCCCTGAAAAATTGTGAGATTTCAATTTTTTTTCCTCCCAAAATGGGACAAAAAGCCAAAAATTTGATTATTTTTTTTTGCAAAACAAAAGTCTAAATAAATAAATAAATAAATGCAATTTTAATTTTAGATCAGTTGAAATGTTTCATTTTGATAAAAGTGAAATATTGTGGTCCAGTTTTGACTCTTGTAATTGTTTTTATATAAAACAAAGTAACTTTCTAACCACAAAGCCATTTTGTAATGAAAAATTGAAACTTTTCATTCTGAAGATGTCAAAATGGGACATTTGGACATTTTCAAAACATTTTTTTCTAAACAAAATTTTGTCAAAAATCAAGACAATGTCACAAAAAACATCAATTTAGATAAAATTAAATATTCTGACTGAAAATTGTTTTGATGAAAATTTTCAGACCAATTCTATTAGTTACCTTCTCTGTGCATCTAATTTCCAACTCGACTGTGTCTAACGTCAGCTTTCAGTCACTGAATCTTGTTGTGGCTCTGTCTACTAGGTTAAAGAGCTCTCCTGCATCAGATAAACTCTGCTAGGGTTGTTAAAAAAATCCTAGGAATTATTTTATAAAGGGGGAAATTGTATTTTTTTTCTACACTCGTCCTCATACTCCAAGATGCCTCAAATATTTTGTTTATGCTTCAGATAAAAAAACTAAAAAACTTGCTTCAGGCAGTGCCCAAGCTCGGAAAATCTCAGCTGAAAATAGGGAATTAGAATGGAGATGCTTAGGGAACATTTACTATACTGGCTGTTACTACAGTCACCGTAATATAGATACTACACATGATCTTAGCTCCGAGGAGCCGAGAAGCGATGGGTCTGGTCCAATGCCCATTTAAGAGAATGGAAAGATGCCCCTATAGAGGTGACCCCCATATGACAAAGTGCAGGCCCCTATGATAAAAAGCATTCATCATACACTTTGCCTTCTTCACCTGCACTCTGCCCACCAGTCCATCTCCACTGGCACTGCTTAGAGTATTCTAAACTTTTGAGCAACTTTCCAACAAATCCTACACAGCATTTGAACCTAGTGCCTGGAGAACGTAAAGCAGTAGAATCACACTCACTGATTCCTCTCGTGTCGGTCATTTGCAAAGCATGAAGCTGAATGCAGGTTAAACCAAACAAGGGGAACTTTATTAAACCCTGTTCTGTCCATGTGGCTGAGTTGCTTCCAGCCTACCTCCCCACGTCCCCGGTGTGACAGATATTGCAGTCACACACACAATATCTGGGGGACCATTTTGTGGGAAGGCTATGAATTATTTATGTAACGCTATGGGCCAGGGACTGTATGCAACTCCAAGTGGGAACTCAGCCAGGAACTAAAAAACAGTGAGGGGTGATTAAGATGAAGCACAAGGTCTAAACACCACCAGAGAGGTACCATCCTTTTCCAGAAACAGACAGACAAAGAAAAGACTTTTGATAAAGAAAAAAGGGTGGGTTTCAACTGACTCGGGCTGATCCAGCAAATGGACCGGCTCTGCTGTCCAAGGGGAGCCCCAACTCTTGTGGGAGGGTTGGAAAGACTTTGGCCTACGAGGGCCCCATCAGACTGATGGTGAGCTCTGGTAAATTGTTAGCATCCATATAGGAACTTTTATTGTTTTATGTGTTTTCTCTGTAATGTTCTACCTTAAGAATAAGTGTGCTTGCTGAGAAAGAGCTGTGTGGTAACTTGTACCTGCTGGCAACACACTGCTCATTGCCTTTAGAGCCAAGCAAAGTGCTGCTGCTGGCCTTTAGGCAGACTGGTTTGTTGGAGATAAACTGTATAAGACAGGAAGCTGTGCAGCCTTAAAACCCGTCAGGGGAGAGGGGGAGAGAGAGAGAGAGAGAGAGAGAGAGACCCAGGTCTCCACCAAGAGAGTTGATGGCTGAGAGCTGGGGTGCCCTTGAAGGACCATGGAGGGGGGCCCTGAAACTGTGACTCCCTGTTCTATTGGTGTCCCATCAGTAACAGTTCCTCCTGGGTGCATGGGCCATCTGATTCCAGTTCCACTGATCATGGTAAGTCTTCCCTATTTGACAAACATTTTAATATAAACACAGCAAGCAAATAATTGATGCCCAGATGCTCACCCCGCGTCCCTTCAGCCAGAGGTTGGTAGCACACCGTCGAGTTGGAGCCTTGTCTTTACCACACACCTAACTGGTTACATATTCTTTGAAATAGTTTGGTCTTCTCAACAGGTGACAACACTGGGAGTGACCTATCTCTGTCTCCCTGTCACCAAATCTAGCAAACTCTCTCTCTCTCCGTAGTTTCCTCCCTCCCTGAGGGACTAGCCTCTGGGTGGTTCTCTGTCTCTCCATCCTGTAATGGTCTCTGTATCTCTGTAGGCTGTGTCTGGGTGTTGTGTCTGATGGTTCGTAAGTGTCGCCTGTTTCTTTGGATGACTTGTCCCTCTTGCGTAGACACCTCATAGGACCTGGGTGCCACTGTGCCTCACGTAACTACTTTAGTTCCCTCTTTCTGGTGTTTCTCTAATTGGCTGGCTCCTCACAGATTGCTTGTCTCCAGGGCCAGTATACACTTAACAGACCTGTCGTATTCTAGTGCCTGCTTTCTCTGATTGTTGGCCATCTCCTCTCAGTGGCATCTCCATCCTTCTGGCCACAACAGATTTCCCCTCATCGGTAACAAGGTTTTAGTCCTTTGTCCCATCAGTGCCTCTGATGGACTGTTTTGGCACTGCTGTGATGTGGTATTCCTGTATTTCTTAGCTGTTTTCACAGCTGATGCCTCCTTACCATTACTTTGTGGGTATGCTGCGAATGAGGCATGCTGGTCAAACTCCAATTTGTGTGTAAATTGCCTGAGTTGTTCCCAGGCAAATTGGGGTCCATGATCAGTGAGTACAGTGTCCAGAATGCCATATCTTGCAAAGTGGTCCTTCAGTTTAAGAACATGAGAATGGCTATATTGGGTCAGACCAATGTTACATTTAGGTCAGCATCCTGTCTTTCAGGAATGGCTGTTGACAGATGCTTCAGAGGGAATGAAAAGAACTGGGCAATTTATCAAGTGATCCATCCACTATCTTCCAGTGTTAGCTTCTGGCAGTCAGAGATTTAGGGACACCCAGGGCATGGGGTTGCACCCTCGACCATTTTGGCTAATATCCCTTGATGGACCTATCCTCCGTGAACTTATCTAGTTCTTTTTTGAACCCAATTATACTTTTGGCTGCCAGAATATCCCCGGGCAACGAGTTCCACAGGTTGACTGTGTGTTGTGTGAAGTAGTACTTCCTTTTGTTTGTTTTAAACCTGCTGCCTATTAATTTCATTGGGTGAAAAGTTCTTGTGTTATTTTAAGGGGTAAATATTAATTCTTTATTCACTTTCTCCACACCATTCATGGTTTTATAGACATCAGTCATATCCCTTTCTTAGTCATCTCTTTTCTAAGCTGAACAGTCCCAGTCTTTTTAATCTCTCTCCATATGGAAGCTGTTCCATACCCCTGATCATTGTTGTTGCCCTTCTCTGTACTTTTTCCAATTCCTATATATATATTTTTGAGATGGGGCGACAAGAACTGCACACAGTATTCAAGGTGTGGTTGTATGGATTTATATAGTGGCAACATGATATTTTCTATCTTATTATCTATTCCTTTCCTAATGGTTCCTAACATTCTGTTAGGTTTTGTTGACTGCTGCTGCACAGTGCCAATCACTGACTTGCTTCTTGTATCAGGCAGGGCACTGACCTTCCAAAAATTTGAATAGTAGTCTGCTGTAATCAAGTACCGCTTTTCCTTGAAGGTAAATAAGTCCACTCCCACCTTTTCCCATTGTCAGATGGGAAGTTCACATGATAACAGAGTTGCTTTCTGCTGGTGGTTATCACATGACGAGCAGGTGTCACACCCTTCTATCAAGGAGCAGAGATATGTATTCATTCCCAGCCAGTAAACACACTCTTGAGCCCATCTAAGACAGCTGTCAATACCGAGGAGAGCGTCAGGTATATTTCCCATACATAATGAGACAGGGACAACAACTCTCTATCCTAAAATGTGATTCCATCCTGCACACTCAGTTCATCTTTAAATTGAAAATATGGTTCTGCTCCTAACAGCGCCTGGCTTTTGTCTTCTGGCCACCCTGCTAGATCTGCTCTCTTAGATTCATAGATTCATAGATTCTAGGGCTGGAAGGGACCTCGAGAGGTCATCGAGTCCAGCCCCCTGCCCTCATGGCAGGACCAATTACTCTCTAGACCATCCCTGATAGACATTTATCTAACCTACTCTTAAATATCTCCAGAGATGGAGATTCCACAACCGCCCTGGGCAGTTTATTCCAGTGTTTAACCACCCTGACAGTTAGGAACTTTTTCTTAATGTCCAACCTAAACCTCCCTTGCTGCAGTTTAAGCCCATTGCTTCTTGTTCTATCCTCAGATGCTAAGATGAACAAGTTTTCTCCCTCCTCCTTATGACACCCTTTTAGATACCTGAAGACTGCTATCATGTCCCCCCTCAGTCTTCTCTTTTCCAAACTAAACAAACCCAATTCCTTCAGCCTTCCTTCATAGGTCATGTTCTCTAGACCCTTAATCATTCTTGTTGCTCTTCTCTGGACCCTCTCCAATTTCTCCACATCTTTCTTGAAATGCGGTGCCCAGAACTGGACACAATACTCCATTTGAGGCCTAACCAGCGCAGAGTAGAGCGGAAGAATGACTTCTCGTGTCTTGCTCACCACACACCTGTTAATGCAGCCCAGAATCATGTTTGCTTTTTTTGCAACAGCATCACACTGTTGACTCATATTTAGCTTGTGGTCCACTATAACTTGTGTGCCTGTAGTTGCATGTCCTTTTCCATTGTTTCTTTGATTTCCACCAGCTTTGCCATCGAAACAGGGAGGTTGAATCCGTTAACGTCCTGCACTATGTCCTTATCTCCTTCCCCCAACTCACTGATGCTGGGTATGTTCAGCTCAGGGTCTCAACTAACACCAGCAATCGGCCTGGACAATATCTGATCCTGCCTGGTAGTGCTGGAAGTGCAGCAACAATCTCTTTGGAGCATTAAAAGGGGGCTTTGCCATGATCGGCTGTAGGGGTTTGTGGTCTGATTGCGCTGTTCCTGGATGGCCATAGATGTACTGATGGAATTGCTCCACTCCAAATACTGCAGCCAGAAGCTCTTTTTCTATTTGGGCATACCCTTGTTCAGTCTCAGATAGGAGTTTGCAGGCATAGGTGATTGGCTGCTCCTGCAAAAGAGTTACACCCAATCCTTTTGCCGATGCCTCACCCTGGATTCTCTGTGGCTCTCCTGGCTCGTAGTACTTCAGGACAGAGGCATCCGTTGTCATTTGTTTCAGTGTGTCAAATGCTTGCTGTTGGGAACCTGCCCAGTCCTACTCAACATCCTGCCTTGGGAGCTGACATATGGGTACCGCTACCGCCAGGTGTGGGCAGAACTTGGACAGAAAATGTTATTCCTATGAAGCACTGTACCCCTTTCATATCCACTGGAGTTGGCATGCCTCTGACTGCCTTGATCTTGTTGGGATCTGCTTTCAGTCCCTCTGCTGTGAGCAGATGTCCAATGTATGTCACCTCACGCTGTTTGAGCTAAATTTTTTCTGGGCTGAATTTTACATTCTTGTCCTCGTGTCACTATAGAAAAGCTTGTACTTTTCTGTCATGATCTCGTTCCGCTTCTGTATAATTGCTCCCCTCACATACAGTGAGGATATCCTTTGCAGTCCTTCCAGCACTTGGGTGGGTGTTGTCTCTAGAACACCTCTGGTGCTGGGCTTATGTCCATCGGCATGTACGGCCATCTCGAGCATCCACATGGCGGTGTAAGGGTTGTCAGCATGCTGGACTCTTTATCCAGGCTTATGTGCCAAAACCCATTTCTCACATCACAGGCCATAAAGATTCTGGCTTTGGAAACTTCTGGCAAGATGTCATCAGCTATGGGCAGTGGATAGCGGCATCTTTTCAATGCTCAGTTCAGTGGCTTTGGCTCTGTGCAGATGTGTAATTTGCCTGATTTTTTTTTATCACCACCATGCTACTTACCCAGGCTGTTCTGGTTACTGTAGGTGCTATGATACTCCTACTCTGCAAGCTTTGGAGCTCCTTGTTTACTGGATGACAGAACGCCGCTAGAATTTTCCTTCGTGATAAGTACAGAGGTTCCACCATGGAGTCTACTTCTAGCTGCAGCTTTCCTTCAAGGCACCTGTCGCCTTTGAAAACACCCCATATGCTTCTAAAATAGTCTCCATTGTCCATGGGACTCCCCCTTTTGCTTCTTGCATTTCAGCTATAAAATTCTGGCTCTACACCCTAATCAGATCTGTGGCTTCTGTGGATGTATTCCCTAAGAGGGGTTTGTGGATCTTACCATCCACCCCCACAAACTTCGGTTGGCACCATCTGTTATTTTTCAGGTTAGTTACCATGAGGTCATATTTTTCGATACTCTGCACTATGCTCTCATTGTACGTAATTGCTTGCGCCTGCTCTTTGTAATGGGTGTCTGAGTGCAATTCACACCGAGGAATTACATTGCAGGAGGACCCAATATGCAGCTGAAATCTCACCAGGCACTTGCCTAGTAACGTTGTTGCATGCATTGAGATTTATATTGTCCCTTGTTGCTTTCCTGTCCCAACAGCCTGAACCAGACATGCTCTCGGACTCAAGGAGAGAGTCAAGACCCATCACGGCTGTCTGATGTGCCATCTCCTTCTTGTACAAGTCGGACTGCAGGATGGTTCTTGCACACCCTGCTAAAATGGTCAACGTGCCATACTCCTTTCAATGCAGTCCTAGTGCAGGGCACTCATGCTGTCCCCCACAGTAACAACATCTCACTATGGGTATGGAGCCCTGGCCACCTGCTCTCCATTGTGCTCTCCCCACTGCATGTACTTTGGGGGTGTTGCTCCTCCCTAGGACTTTCATTCTCCCTCGAGGCTTCCGCTGCGCACCCCATGTCGAAGCATCTGTCTAATGTGAGTTCACCTTCTTGGAGCAGCTGCTCTCACAGGTGCTGATCCCAAGTGCTACCTTGATCTGAACCAGGGAGCCAGCCAAGCCCCCCAAATTACATGTAGTAGCCAGTGTGCATAAGGCTGTGACACAGAGGTCTACGCCCTTCCCTGCAGACTGGTCTCTAGTAAACAAGCTGGGGGGGCTCCACAGTTTCATTCTGCTTTGGGTAGCAATAGTTCCAGCTCTCCTAGGGTTGCCTTGAGGCGTGAGACAGTGGGTGAGCCTCAGCCCAGTGCGGCTCGCTCTGCCTTGTTCCCCAACCAGGTAAAATAGCAGTTTTACTTTCCTGCTGTTGTCATCCTCTGGAATGACCAGCTCTGTGTACAGCTCAAATGCCTCCTTCCACCAGTGTAGCCCATAGGGCTAGCTTGCCTTTACTACATTCACTGCCTTGCCTTCCCTCTATTTAGCTGTTTTGCATTATATTCAGCAGTAATGCAAGGAACCTACAGGCCTGTATCCTGTCAGACAATAGTTTCAGCAAGTTAGCATAAGGCAGGGATCGGCAACCTTTGGCACGTGGCCCATCAGGGTAAGCCCCTGGTGGGCCAGTTTGTTTACCTGTCGCATCCACAGGTTCGGCTGATCGCAGTTCCCACTGACCATGGTTCACCGCTCCAGGCAGGCCAATGGGGTCTGCTGGAACGGTGCCAGCAGAGGGATGTGCTGGCCACTGCTTCCCGCAGCCCCCATTGGCCTGGAGCGGCGAACTGCGACCAGTGGGAGCTGTGATCCGCCGAACCTGCGGATGTGGCAGGTAAGCAAACTGGCCTGGCCCGCCAGGGGCTTACCCTGATGGGCCGCGTGCCAAAGGTTGCCGATCCCTGGCATAAGGCTTGAGGTCTATGAACTTTGAACAGAGAAATGGCCCAATGGAAAACCCCAAGTATTGGGGAGCTGAAAATAGAGCATTTAAGAGGAAATTTTGACATAGGTACATGACCCAACCACAAGCGTGTCATGGCAACTAATCAATGTACATAACAGGTACATGAGCTACATCTGCAGATACTCAACCACAAGAGGGCCATGGTAATGAATTGACGTATATGATCATAAATTGAAATAATTGATATACTAACCTATAGGAGAAGGACACTCCAACATTAGTAAGGTGAGGATATACAGATACGGAAACGAGGAAATGCCCCTACTGAATATGCATCCAACATAATGGTGTCAACGTATCATATTATAAAAGTTGCATCCCATCCTAGGGGCAGTAGAAGAAAGAGATGTAGTCCTTGGGTGGTTCCAGAGTGATGGCCACTGGTGATGAGGTGGAAGGTGATGGTGATGAGGAAGATGATGGCTAATATTTCAGGTGGTTCTAAAAGGGCTGGTGTGAGTATATGGATGTGCAGATGTCCATGCTGTAGTCTCTCTATCTACCTTACTGAGCTGGGGTGTTTGTGACTGTGTTAAATGTATTATTAAACTAGATTTGTAAATACAGAAGAGTTCCTACCGTGTGAGAGTTGCAACTGTGCACATCGGGGTTCCCAACTATATAATAATTTGAATAATACTGGGCCTGATCTTGGGAAAAGGACCTGTCAACCCTCAAAGTGATAACTGGGGATTCTTAAGTAATCTATGTCTATCTATCTATCTACAGATGGGGCCACACCAGGCACTGCACTGGGCTAGGTTTGTGTTCCACTCATGTCCCATCACCAACAGACCCTCCAGTACTGTTTAGTTTTTTAAACTAGAAACAAGTAACAACATAACCCTCCAATAACTACTTAGAAACAGCAACTTTCCATGCTGAGAAATTACTGTAACAATATATCGAGCAATGGATTATTTCCCATTCATCAGACACAGGCAAGAGAAGTGTCGTCCAACTTCTGGAAGTCTTGTGTTCTATTCCCGTCTCTGACACTGAACAACTTTGGTCGCCTTAGATAAGTCACCTAACCTCTCTCTGCCTTGGTTTCCCCATCTGCAAAATGAGGACAATCATACTTTATCTACCTCACAGGGAGTTTCTGAAGATTAAATGGTGTTTTGAATGTGAAAAATGTTAAATATTATTAACCAGATCACTGACCATTCCTGCTAACCAGTAAAGGCAAGTTGTTTATCTTTCAGTAGAAGTGGAATGGGACAGAAAAACTGACTTTCAGAATTATGCAGATGGATCATTTAAATAAACCATAAAGTTTATATTTTCAAGGGCACACTTGAAACATAGGAGCAAAACTGCCTTTGACTATCAATGGGATTTGGGTGACTAGCTGATCATCATGCCTTTGAAAATCTCCCCCTAATTAACCTGACCCATAGTGGTATCTGGAATCATTCTGGGTCTTGCTATCTAGGTCTTCTGAGTCTTGCTTCATGGGATTTCTGGCTCTTCTCTCTTTTCAGGGTATATCTGCTATTGTGCTCATTGCAGTTAACTGGGGTAAGCTTCAACTCTTAATATGCTTCTTCATAACTCTTTGGACTCTTTCCTCCTGAGAAGGTCCAGGAGATACAGCTCTCTTTCTCCCTTCTTCTCTTTCGTATGGCAGTAGTGGAACAGTGAAAGCAAGGGCATGACTACAGTTGGATCTTAAGGTCTCTTATCCAGTCCAAAGCAGAGGGAGCGAGTAGCCATGTGAATGGCTGCAACACTTCTAGGATAAGCATGGACTGAGCAATCATCTGTGATGTGTTTGATAGTTTGCACCATGCCAGAGTCGCAATTCAGCGATTCCCTCACTTTCCATATATGGAGTAAGTATGCGCATCTTCCATGTTGGGTGTGGAGACGGTTTCAAGCTGTCTCTGTGCACCGTGGGGAAGAGAAGTCCAGCACTTGCACAGTTGGGTCGTTGATTAGATTTTATTTTTGGTACGTCGTCAGACCATCTCCTGTGAACATCCTTACCTTCCGTTCTTCCTCCCTCTCTCTCTGTTTTGCAGTGGTCTTCTGAAATGCACATTTATGCAGCAACACTTGCTGAGCGATGTCACCATAAAAGGTGAAAATTCCCCCTTTTGCCACAAGCACACAGTATACTTTACCAGAGATACCTGCGTGCATCCCCATAGGCTTCAGTGGGGTCATGTATGTATATAATTGAGAACCCATTTTAATCAGCAAAAACAACAAGGCGTCCTTGTGGCAACTTAGAGACTAACAAATTTATTTGGGCATAAGCTTTCGTGGGCTAAAACCCACTTCATCAGATGCATGGAGGGAAAAATACAGTAAGCAGAATGTGTATTATAGCACATGAAAAGATGGGAGCTGCCTTACCAAGTATGCCATCATGTGCTAGCAATGCCCCTCTGCCATGTACATTGCCAAACCGGACAGTCTCTATGTAAAAGAATAAATGGACACACATCGGACATCGAGAATTGTAACATTCAAAAACAAGTAGGACAACACTTCAGTCTCCCTGGACACTCAATAACAGACTTAAAAGTGGCAATTCTTCAACAAAAGAACTTCAAAAACAGGCTCCAATGAGAAACTGCAGAACTGGAATTAATTTGCAAACTGGACACCATCAAATTAGGCCTGAATAAAGACTGGGAGTGGCTGGGTCACTACAAAAAGTAATTTTCCCTCTGCTGATACTCACACCTTCTTGTCAACTGTTGGAAATGGACCACCTTGATTGCATTGGCCTCTTTAGCACTACAAAGTAATTTTCCTTCCCTTGGTATTCACCCCTTCTTGTCAACTGTTCAGAATAGGCCACTTCCACCTTAATTGAATTGCCTCGTTAGCACTGACCCCCGACTTGGTAAGGCAACTTACATCTTTTCATGTGCTATAATATATATTTTGCTTACTGTATTTTTCACTCCATGCATCTGATGAAGTGGGGTTTAGCCCACGAAAGCTTATGCCCAAATAAATTTGTTAGTCTCTAAGGTGCCACAAGGATTCCTTGTTGTTTTTGCTGCTACAGACTAACACAGCTACCCCTCTGAAACCTATTTTAATCAGCAATGTCTAAATCTGCACAGATGGAACTGTATGTGTTTATTCCCATCTCTTTAATTTTGCATTGCCAGAAATGGCTCCTGGGAACAAAACTGCCTCTCTCAATAACGCTGAAGTTCCGTAGAGAAGTGCCACAATCTCCGATGGAACATACAGTCACACAGATCTAAGTGTCCACACCAGTACTGGGCCCCTTCTCCTCGCCCTTCACAAAGAAACCCGAATCTCCTGTCCCATTTAAATCAACAGGAGGCGTTCATATTCATATGGGGCGGGGGATGAGTAGGATGCTGGTTTTTCAAACAAAGTTGCTCATTAGTACAAAAGCAAACATCTTTTTTTTTAAAAAAGTGCACTCGGAAACAAGTGTTTTGGTGATGTTTCAAAACACATGAGGCCAGAATCTCAGTTATGATCTGGCCTCTTTGCACCATGCAGAGGAAAGTATAGGGTCAGCTCAAAGAAGAGAGGTGTGTCGGGGGCAGGGAGAAGGAAAGTGCAGAGCTCCACTATGCTAGGCCCATCCTCAGATGGCATGTGGTCGCTTAGCTTGCAGGAAGGGCAAGTATGGAAAGGATGAAGGTTACAGTTAGAACTGGCTGGCTAGTAAGAAAAACCGCAGGGAATAGTTATATGGTGGAAAAAATACTTCCGTTTGCAACAAATATTTATAAGATTTATCCGATCGACTCTAGTAAAAGACTGTGATGTCTTTGGGGGAGGACCTGCATTTCCGTACACATTCTTTTAAACAAGAAATCATGCCTCAGAGAGCATAGAAATAAAATAACACAATAATGATTTTATTATTAGCGGCAGCAGTATTTAGTGCCTAGGAGCGCTAATCATGAACTAGGGGCCTATTGTACCAGGTGCGGTATAAACCCAAAGAAAAAATTAGTTCCTGCCCCAAAGAGTTTATAATCTATGCTTTTAGTACATACTCATCTTGTTAACTGCTTTTCTGTGTGGATGTAGTTTTTTATAATATATTATAAATTAACATACTGTAAGCAAAGCCCTGATCCACCAAACCACTTAACCACATATTTAACTTTAAGAGCATGAGTAGTTTCATTGATTTTCTAGCTTTACCTCAACCAATTTAATGAATGTTAGAGGTGGTGTATCTTGTCTGCATTAGACTTTTCAAGAGTGTTAGTGAGAACATGCTACTTAACATATGCTAACATCACACCTTTAAATCCTGGTCTAGACAAGGCCTAAGACACCATGAGCAAAATCCTGCTCTGTAATTCCAAATAAAGAGCAACTGAAGTCAGTGAGGTCACTTTGGATTTACACTGATGTAAATGACAACAGAAGTTGACTCCAAGGAACTTTTTGTTTTAAATGTGGCCTTAGAAATTCAAGTTCTGTAGGCAAGGCCACCTCAGGGAAGGATCCTGATTCCTTTGGCCTGAAGGCATTAGTTTAGTGGTGACATAGGTGAGCAATGAAGTGGGAGGAGAGCATTGGAAAGGGAGATGAAGGTAGTAAGGAGGCAAAAGGACTAGCGGGGATGGAGAATGATGTGAGATGAGAACAGAGATATCAGTGAGGGTAAAATAGCCTCAGAGGTGAGAGTAATGAGTTTAAATTTGATGCAGTGGGAGAAGGGGAACCAATGGAGAGATTAAAGGAGGAGAGTACCAGAGATGAAGCAGAGGCAGAGGTAGGGGCATTTTGTACTGATCAACATTGGGAGAGAGGAGAGGCAAGGATGCTGGAGAAGGTCACAGTACTCAAGAGAGAAGACCAGTGCCTGGCACTACCAGTTGGCACAGTGCTGAGCAGAAGTTTGATCTGTGTGTAGGATTTTAGCAGTGAGAACCGGGCAGAAGGGGTGGATTTTTGTGATATTAAAGAGAAAGAAGCATGAGGATTTAGTGAGAATCTGGGCGTGGTGGGGAAAGGAAAGAGGAGCTCACCAAGGCTGCATTGTCTTCACTACCTACCGGATCGGCGGGTAGCAATCGATCTATCGGGGATCGATTTTTCGCATCTCGTTTAGACGCGATTAATCGATCCCCAAAAGCGCTCCCCGTCAGCTCCGGAAATCCACCTCATCGAAAGGCGGAAGCGGAGTCGACGTGGGAGCGGCAGCGATCGACTCGCCGCCGTTCTCACGGCCAGGTAAGTCGATTACGATACGCTGACTTCAGCTACGCTATTCACGTAGCTGAAGCTGCGTATCGTAGATCGACACCCCCCCCCCCCCCCCGCTAGTGTAGCCCTGGGCTAGACAAGGAGAATGGACTTGTCAGTGGAGATGGAGATGGGAGGTGGGAAAGAATGATCAGGAGGGAAGAGTTTGTGATGGTGGCCAGCCAGCCAAGAGATGCGGGAGGACCAGCTAGAAATGTGGGACTGGCCTGGATGAGGAGAGGTTGGGGGACAGAGGAGAGTTCAAAATGAAGAGCTTTCAATTTTGGATTATTTCACTTTTAATTAGGTTTTTAACAATGCAAAAAAAAAATCACAAGCTTAAAAACAAATAAATACAGGGGATGTAGCTTCCCAAACGAGCCTGGTTCCAGAGAGAGCTTAGGAAGGGAAGGGGCAGAACTAGCTGGTACATTACAAACCTAAGAAGGGAATCTTGCGCTGCTTACAAGATAGCAAATCGAGCTGGCTTGTATATAAACTGCCTATTGTTGTTCCCCTTGTCCTAATCTGCCTATTTAGCTGCCTGTCCATAGAACGTGAGCTCCTTGGAGCATCATTTTGTGAGTGCATCTGGAAAACACCCAGCACATACTACTATAAGCAAATACATTAATAAATAAAATCATAATAAAATAAATAACAAATAACTACACTTAGTTCCACTACATATAGGTGCATCTCACCATAAACGCCTGTGTCCACGCACTGCAAAATACTTAAGCAATTGCTTAACTTTAAGTAGGTGAGTAGTCTCATTGACATTAGTGGGTTTATTCATGTGAGTAAAGGTAAGCATTATTCTGGGAGAAAAAACTGAATTTCCAAAATTTTCTGTGGAAAAGAAAAAAATATGAACTTTTCCATGAAAAAAAGGGTCTTTTTTTTTAACCCCAACTCTATTAAGTAAATACATAAGTATCAGTAGGACTGGGGCCATTACTCATGGGGGGTGGGGGAAACCTGTAGCAATATTTGCTGTGGATTCATCCTTCATGCATTTCAAGAAACGGGGCCCAAGGAACACAATCATTTGTAGAATGAATTACCTTTCCTGGCCATAAGTTTTGCCATTGTGAGACTATCCCACACTTTAACAAAACATTCATATTTCTTTATTTGCCACTGGAATAAAAATAAGCTTGAGTTTTCCTCCTTCCTTCACTCTGCAAGCTGCAGGTGAGATCTGATTTTTCCTTTTTTTTCTTTCGTGGTAGTTTGGCATTATAGCAACATGTGTAAATTTCAGTCTAGGCACCAGAACGTGTCTAATGACTTTACTATGTTTTTGTCAACTGACAGGTGCTGAGGGGTGGAAAAGAATCAAACCAGATATGATACCAGTCTATAGGGAAACCTTCAGAAAATGATTCCAGGCCCTGTTTTTTACTTACACCGATGTAAATCAGGGGTAACTTCACTGACGTCAGTGGGGTTCCACTGGTGTAAAAGTAGTAGTGGTGAAATCCGGATCAGCCTCCCTGCCCAAGCTTTAAAGCTACGTCTTTTAGGACTGTAGAGCTAATGTCAAGAGTTGAATGGTTGCTTCTCTTTCTTTCAGATCCACAAACATATAAAATAGTAACAAGATTAACAGATTAAATAGCCAAAGCACAGCCAGTTTATTATACTCTTGTGTCTAAAACATTCAAAGCTTTTGGGCTCCCTTTCCATACTTTTTTTAAAAAAACCACAATCAGTTTTAATTATATATAAAATGAAAACATACAATTAAATTCTGGGCTCTGCCGGATTGCCTGCAAATCTCTCTTACCATTGCACCATTCAGAAGAAAAAAAAATGTGTTGCATTCTTTCTGTCACTTGCCACGAAGAAATGTCAGGGAAAGAGAAGAAAAGGATATAGCTGTTTTAAAGCTAAATGTGTGTAAATGCTGGATTCCTTCCGGGGGAAAAAAATACAACCAAAACACCACCCACTTTACACTGCTTTAAAGTCTTTAAATCAGAGATGGTTTATGTTAAGGGTCTTGAACAGATTGCATAACTGTTGCACAACTAATGTGTACAAGTGTGTCACTAATTTCATTTTAATTTTACTGTATGAGTTTGTATAAGATCCCCCAGCTGTCATGTGCTCATCATCTGTCACAGAACTATCACTAAGCCATGCTGGGCTAAGACAGGATTATAAACGATGAACTGCCATGTGCTCTAAATCTTCTTATTTGCCTAGCCTGGAAGGTATGCCCTGTAAAATTTGATTGGCAGCGTGCTCCATTCTGTCAATTGACTTTGAAGGCCTTTTCTATTGGCTCTTTCAGCGGATCTCAGTGGCTGTATTGACTGTCACCTGCTGATTCCAGCACGTGCCTGACCTTCAACCCCGCTTCTCGTCTCTTTCCCACTTGTACTGGGACTAGCTCGGGGGCTGCATTGCAGGCCATGTCACTCTGGTGGCACGTGCAGCATCTAGGGCATATGGCTGACTAGTTGTATGCAGAATAGGATAACTGAAGCCAAGCAGCCTCGCACTGTTATTACAGCAGATGGGGGAAGCGTGGCATTCAATATTTAGACAGATGCCACCTCCTTATTCCACCTGTCTGGAACTTGGACATTGTACAGAATGAACTGTCTGCCTAATAATTAAGGAAACAAAGACTGCATTTATGAAGCGCACCAGAGCATCGTCTCTGCAAAGCATGCACAGATATAATTGTTGACTATAACAATAAAGAAATGTAGACTCCTGCTCGTCAGATGCTTAGATACATATATGCTATTACAGTAGGAAATTGTACTGTTCCCGGCTGCTTTTGTAGTCTTTGATTTAGACTGGTTGTGTATTAAATTAAACGGGAGGAAAGATTTGGCTGCCATTATTACTATTATAAATAACGTTTTAAAATTACAGTGAAGTTTCTTAAATAACAAAGCCCCACCATTCCATCTAACAATCACCGCTGCTATTGTATTATGCCCTTTCTTGCAAATTTGCTCTTTACCTCGCAGTAGTCAACTGTTTTTGTAACAGCCAGACGGAAGAAAAACATTCTTTTCAGGTCTACTATTATTTTCACATATTTTTACACAACAACTTACCCCCTTTCTTTTGCTTTGTTAAAAAAAAAAAGATAACTGTTAAAAAAAAGAAAGAAAAAGAAGGCATGGAGCATAGATGCTTGTGCTGTATTACAATATTAGTTATTTATTGCTGCTTCATTTTGTACCCATTATTTTTAAATCTGCCAAGCGTCTTGCAAGCGGAAGAATTCTGTGTGAAGGGGCCCGATCCTGCTTCCACTGATCAGTGAGAGTTTTGCCACTCCCTTCAGTGGGAGCGGGGTCAGGCTGATGATATGGTTTAATAGAGATTGTGGCCCCAATTCTGTATTCCTCTTACTGAAATCAATGGTGGTTTAGGGCTGAATTCTGCCGCCATTATGTATGCTGAGTAGCACTTTACTATGGGCCTGATTCTGATCCCTTTATACACCAAACAACACTTTACTCCACATGTGGTCTCACTGGCTATTCAACCGAAGTAGGGGTAGCAAACCCTGGCCTTATTAGAATAACCCCAGTGATTTCAGTAGGACAGCCTGCATAGCTAGGTATTACTCCAGGAGAGTAAAGGTGGCAAAATCAGACTCTGAGGCTCCAATCCTGCAAACCCTTACAGGCTTGTGTAACCTTTTGCACCTGAGCCGTTGCAGTGACTTCAGTGGAACTACTCAGGTGCTTACAGTTAAGCGTGTGCATAAAATTCAGTGTGTTCACTGGATCAAGGCCTTAGTTGCACAAGGAATACAGGATTAATAATACTAATACTAATACTGCACATTAGAACAATTTAAAATCAGCGCGGCATACAATAGATTAAAAGCTGGCTAACTGATAGGTCTCAACATGTAATTGTAAATGGGGAATCATCACCGAGCGGGTGTGTTTCTAGTGAGGTTCTTGACCCTACACTATTTAACATTTTTATCAGTGAGCTGGAAGAAAACATAAAATCATCACTCTTAAAGTTTGCAGATGACACACACATGGAGGGAGTGGTAAATAATGGCAAGAGCAGGTCACGCATTCAGAGCGATCTGGGCCGCTTGGTAAACTGGGCGCAAGCAAACAATGTGGGGTTTAATACAGCTAAATGTAAATGTGTACATCTAGGAACAAAGAACATCGGCCAGGCTTACGGGATGGGGGACTGTCCCCTGGGAAGCAGTGACCCTGAAAAAGATTTGGGGGTCGGGGTGGAAAATGGGCTGAACATGAGCTCCCAGTGTGATGCCATGGCCAAAAGGGCGAATGTGATCCTTGGCTGTATAAACAGGGGAATCTTGAGTAGGAGAAGGGAGGTTATTTTACATCTGAAGAAGTGGGTATTCACCCACGAAAACGTATGCTCCAATACGCCTGTTAGTCTATAAGGTGCCACGGGACTCTTTGTCGCTTCTACAGGTCCAGGCTAACACGGCTACCCCTCTGATACTATTTTACCTCTGTATTTCACATAGGTGGTACCACTGCTGTAATACTGGGTCCAGGTCTCATGGCCACCATTCAAGGATTGTGGGGAAACTGAGGCACAGAGCAGAGATGTGAATTGCCTAAAGTCACCCAGCAGACCAATGGCCAAGCCAGGAATAGAACCCAGGTGGCCTGATCCCAGTCCAGTGCTCTACCCTATAACTGAGAACCTAGAAATATTCCAATAGATATTTTTATTTATATAAAATAAAACTGGTCATGCAGATGTGATCTGTTCTGTCCTTGAATGTTTCTAACCTACTGGTTTGATTCCCTTTCAAATGAATACAATTAATGGCTTAAAAAAATATATCTGTGTTTCTGATCTGTAATTTATCGGTAAACAGCAACTGGTAATAAATATGAATAAGATGCAAATTGATTATGTCATTGTTACAAAATAGCAGATAAGGTAAATACAGGAAGAAGAGTTAAGAGCGTGTACATGTGCTGTGTATGGATGTACTACTTATGCTATACACACACCAGAAATATTTTTTCAGCATGTCATGAACTATTGTATCATATACGTATGTGGGTTTATGTATGTGTGTATTTTTATGTATATGTGTGTATTCAGATTCCAATTCATCTGTTTTGCTGGCAGATATATATATATCCAAGTAATCTGACAGATGTTTTTTCTGGGGAAGGTTTGTCTAATTTACATGCATCTGCAATAAATTAGTATGGAACCGTCTATGAATGTGTTTACAGTATGTCAAATGTATGTGTGTATATATGTAAATATAGCCACATACATACACAAACATATGAGATCTAATAATCCATTATATACTGTCAAAATATTTGCTTTTTCTCTTTCAGTGTATATAAAGTTCAAGCTTTGATTACTCTTTGCCACTTTCTGTGTATGTGTGTGTGTGTGTGTGTGTGTGTGTGTATATAAATAAACCTCTGCCAGCAAAACAGATGAATTGGAATCTGTATACACACATATACATAAACCCACATACATATATGATACAATTGTTCATGACATGCTTTTCATCTGTTTTGCTATATATATATATTATATATATAAACCTCTGCCAGCAAAATAGATAAATTGGAATCTCAAAAGCACAGAAATCACATACAGAAAGTGGCAAAGAGCAATCAAAGCTTGAACTTCATATACACTGAAAGAGAAAAAGCAAATATTTTGACAGTATATAATGGATTATTAGATCTCATATGTTTGTGTATGTATGTGGATATATTTACATATATACACACATACATTTGACATACTGTAAACACATTCATAGACTGTTCCATACTCATTTATTGCAGATAAATATAAATTAGACAAACCTTCCCCAGAAAAAACAACTGCCAGATTACTTGGATTCTCAAAAGTACAGAAATCACTTGCAACAAATTGCAAAAAGTAATCAAAGCTTGGACTTTTTTTTAAAAAAGGAGGAAAGATGGCATTTAAAAAGACACAGCCACGTCTTACAAGATGAGGATCAGTTTGAAAAGATTCCACAATATCTGTTACCAAAAGCTTTGTTAATCTTTAAAAACCTAGAATGATTATTTGTAGGAAAGCTGTGACTTAACTATGCTCTAATAAATAGCTCCCAGGCACATGTCTGAAGATTGTGCTTTTGGTTTTTGTGGCTATTGTTTTTTTTAAAAAGAAGCTATTGTTTGTTCAGTTTTCTGTAACAATTATTTCACATTAAAAACCCATCCGACGAAAGGCATATGGATGTGGGGGGGGGGGGGGGTGGTCATTCCTAATTGAACAGCCCAGGACTCGTGAGGTTAATTACAGATATTAACGCTGCTGTTCTTCAGCTTCTTGCCCTCGTGAAGGCTCTAGCTTCCAAATGACCTGGCTCCAACAATAAGACTCTCTTTAGCCCATTAACTAATTGATAAAAATGTGAGTGTTTAGAATGAGTCTAATTAAATCACCGAGCCTTACAATTACAAGTCCATTTGGGAGCTGTTGGGAGATGGGTAACCTCAGCTGGCATTGTAGGCGAATAAAAGATAAAAATAAAAGGGAGCTTAACCAAAGTTCATTTTGAAAGCTGTTCATTTGAAGACAAAGTACACATTTGCCTGAAATGTATACATCCACCACTTCAGGCTAGTGCAGGATCTTGAAAAGAAATTGAGCGTTCAGCAATGATATTCCCCTCCAGCCCCCAAAGTATGCATGAAATTCTCTGTGGTCAGTGTGATGGAATGAACTGAATTTTTAAACTGTTTTCTTGTCACAATAACTATATAGACCCCTTGGGAGCTGCAAAATGACTGGTACCTGGTATCTAGGGGCATTAAGATTTTATTTTGTGATCTTCCGTAACCATGAACTGTATGCTGACACAGCACTTGTCTCCACAGTTTTGGTTATACCTGCTGTTTTGTGGAGACTCTACTGTCCATGAAGACTATCCTTGATTCATTGTGCCGCATTTGTGTAGCTGTGCTGCTTCAAGAGAATAGATTTGGTGGGTTAGACCCATCCACGTGAGTAGCATGGGATGTCAAGCTACATCATGGGCAAAGACGCAACTGAGCATAATGAAAGGGAATGGTTCTGCAATGCTGATTGAGGGTACCCTAGTCACTGGTGGAGATTGGAAGAAGGTTACAATGCCTTCCATTCATTCTTGATAGGCCTCATCCAAAGCCCTTGAAGTCAGCGGGAATCCTTACATTGACTTCAATGCACCTTAGTTGTAGTCTCCCTAGCCGTCAAAGAACTGGGCATTTAGAAAAAGGAACTTACAAAGACCTCTGACTGGCTACACCTTACTCCTCAATTAATCCAACCTTGGAAGACCAGGCTTTGACTTCTCTGAAATAAGGTTAGGGAAGGCTGGGTATGGAGTGAGATTTAGTCCTATCCGGTCTCAACACTTTGTTGTCTCTCTGAGTATGTCACCACTGCAACGAAAAACCCATGGCTTTGAGTATCAGAGCCTGGGTCATCTGACTCAGGCTCGCTAGGTTTGGGCTGTGGGACTAAAAATAGCAATGTAGATATTCAGTCTTGGGCTGGAGCCTGGGCTCTGAGACCCTCCCTCCTTGCAGGGCTCAGAGTCCAGGTTCAACCCCAAGCTGGAATGTCTATACTGCAATCTTATAGCCCCGTGAGCCCAAGTCAAAATACCTGGACCAGCTGTGGCCAAGCCATAGGTCTTTTTATCACATTGTAAGCATACCCTCTATGGCAAGCACCTACAGACAATCAGAATATGGCTTTGCACCGACTTACTGAGTTTTAATCTCTCATCTAGCAAGGTGTGGGAACTGGATTGGTGACTCTTTGCTCATTCCTACTAGTAGAATTCTGCAGGTAATTTCTCACGAAGGAAACCTTAAGATTTTTTTTTAACCTATATGATGCCAAAAACTAAGCAGTCTTGCATTATGGAACAACACATAATTTTTCCAAAAAGTTAAAGCACTAAGGGTACGTCTATACTTACTTCCTGGTTCGGCAGGAAGCAATCGATCTTCTGGGATCGATTTATCGCGTCTTGTCTAGACGCGATAAATCGATCCCGGAAGTGCTCACCGTCGACACCGGTACTCCTGCTCCGCGAGAGGAGTACGCGGAGTCGACAGGGGAGCCTGCCTGCCGCGTCTGGACCCGCAGTAAGTACCTTTTAGTTCGAACTAAGATACTTCAACTTCAGCTACGTTATTCACGTAGCTGAAGTTGCGTATCTTAGTTCGAACTGGGGGGTTAGTGTGGACCTGCCCTTAGTTACATTTCTTAAGGGGAGTTATGAGGATGGATGGAGTTAATACTTGCACAGTGCTTTGATCATGTAGAGGGCTATAAACAGTGCTACCTATTAATAATCTTATAATAAACACAATGTACAAGTCACAATACTATCAGGATCGCCACTGTAAATATTTTGTATGAACGGTCAGGATAGTTCTATGCTAGGACAGATGTATAATAAGTCATCTTCCTTGTCCATCTATTTGACCATGTTACCCTCATCTTTGAAACCTTCCACTGGTCTCCCATCCATTATCCCACCAAAGCTTCTTGTCGCCATCTTCAAAGGTTCAACCTAACTCTACTCTTCCTAAATCATCCTCTCTTGTCAAGGTTTGCCCCCATCCAGTCATCTCTGCCAATGCTCCCAGCCTTGCCTTTCCACTGAAAGACAGCTACTGATTCAATGGGCTTCGGATCAGGCCCCAAATGGCAAGGGGTTGTTAGCAGAAAGCCTGACCTGAGCGAGACACCCTACACAAATGGTTAGGCTCAGACATATTTCAGGTGTTGTGATCATGCATGGATAGAAAGGCAGACTCTGAGATAACCGGTGACTACTTCATTTAGGGCTTTATAAATATGTAACCAGTGTCTTGAATTTCATCTACAACTGACTTGGCAGCCAGTTCAGAGCATGGAGCACAGGTGTGATAAGCTCTTGCCAGTTTGTCTTGCTCAGAAGATGGCCAGCTATGTGTTGCACTAGATTAAACTTCAAAATGGCCTTCAAGGGTAGCCCAAGGTACAGCCTCTTTCACTAGATTGGTTTTGAGGTGGTAAAGACAAAGATAACCACATCATGGGCCACATCTAAGAAGAAAAGATTTGAGCTCTTGGGCACATGACGATGCAAAAAACAAGGTGGGTGAGTTTAATATCTTTTATTATTAAATTGGCTGAGATAGCCAATTCAGCCTTACTGCCTCCTTTCAGTGACTTCACATAGACTTTGAACAACATACATGATAAGAATGAACTCGGAGGGAGACAACAACTTGAGGAGGAAGAGGAGTTTCCAACACATCCCTCTGGGATCTTTTTGAGAGAAAAAAGGGGTTACCCTTCCATCCACCTTGTGCTCCACCCTTGACACTGTCTCATATTTATATGTTCTGAGAAAAAAAATCTACATTAAACTGGAGTAAAGATTGACCACACATCTCAGTAACTTAAAGGGTCAAAAAAAAAAGAGCCAGTTGACATTTTCTAGATTTCAAGCCCTCACCAAATTTTCCATCAAAAATTCAATTTTCAATAAAAGGAAAAAACACCTAAAATTTTTCAGTGAAAGTTGTTATTAGACAGTTTTAGAGTGTTTTTTTTTTTTTTTACCATCTACAGAGTTGGTCACAATTTTTCAACAAATGAAAAATTTCCTTAAAATCCTGACTTTTTTTAAAATTAAAATTTTTTAAATAAACTTTTTGAAAAAATTTTCATCTTTGTTACCGTTTTTTCAACCAGCTCTATTCAAAACCTAACAAGAAGGTTGTAGATATATAAAGAAGACACTAGAAACCCAGGACATTCAAAGTTAAAGATAAACTGACTAGAACTTGCACCTCTGAACTTTCGGAAATATATACTAAAGGCACCCAAGTAAGCTGTGTTTAATAGCAATGCTCTGACCTCTCATCCACTACATTAGTACTGAGGTGCACAAAAAGTCACATCTCTGGCCGATGGGAATCTGGTATGGTGCAAGAAAATGAAGTGTGTGTTATGGCACCTTGGCTCAAAATTAATTCAAGGTCATTGCCAATTTGTTTGGTTACAGGTGTAGTAGATCAGCATGAATTGCCTGGGATCAAATGTAACATTATATCACAGGTATGAATAGTAAGGTATTAAACATATAAAGAGATGTGGTGCCAGCTTAACCACAGATCCAGAGACACCAAGATGGCACTTTTTGCCTGCTTAAAAGCATGTTACCTTTCATACTAATCAAACAAGTACCAGTGTATGAGTTTCTGCGCATATAAGGGAATTGCTGTAGTATGAAAGACCGAAAGAATGTGGAAAGACCATTTAAAAATATTTGTGGTGTTCTCTCAATTGAAGTGTTACCAAGAAACATGTAAACTACTTGCTTCTGAAATATGAAGTGTCTGTCCCAGGCACATATTGCATAACTGGTGGGTAATAAGGAAATGGCCCATTAAGCAATGAATTGTATGTTTGGCCGCTACCATGCCTGCTCTATCTCAGGACTTATCGCAATAATTGCTTGGTAACATACTAAAAATAGTAATATATTTTACCCCAGGCCATGAAGAATAAAAAACACCTTTCAATTTAGAATTTAAAGGACCCCTTTTTAAGAACAGCCCACAATTTTGCTACGGGCAGTGGCTGTGAATAGAGATAATGACTTTTAGACCTCTAAATACAAGATGTACAGGCACAAATCAGGTAGTTACACACTTAAATATTATAATTTCCACAGCCAATTATGCACCCCTGCAATAATTTGTGCCAGAACTGATTAACATGAAAAATTCTGAATGAAAAGTTGGAGAGTGGGTTACGGCACCTTTAAAAACGAAGTCCTAAATTTTCTAATATGAACCAAAATCTACTAATTTTTGGTCATCCTCCAAAGAATCATCAACACTGAAAATGCAGGTTGGGATTTTCAAAAGTTCTCAACATTGCCCTAATTCTACTCCCATTAAAGTCAATGGGAGTTTAACAATTGATGTCAATGGGTGCAGAGTGAGGCCAACATTGAGAGCTTTTGAAAATCCTACTAGTTTTATTTATCACTACCTCCAAAAATTCTACTCCTACCCATTGCCAAAAGATCCACCCTGTCCATCAACAACCAGAAAGATCCCCTATAGGTATCTGCCAAGGCCTTGAGAAATTAAGTCCCTTAGTTTTATCTCGTCCCATGTACCAGGAAAACCCACCTTGATAAAATGTTTGCTGTGTAACGTTTACTAGTCAGTACTTCCCTCCCAACAGTATCATCTGCCTCCAAGAATCTATGGTAGAACACAAATGTATTTTAAAAACATACCTACATAATAGTGGTTTGATCCATCAATGCTGACGTCAACGGGAGTTTTTCCATGGACTTCAATTCCCATGCCATTGTCCAAGAGCCTCTCCTGGTGTTTAAAACAACACAGTAAACAGCAGTTGCACTGAACCACTAATACCCAC
The DNA here is from genome assembly GCA_033296515.1 of Macrochelys suwanniensis. Classification (NCBI taxonomy): domain Eukaryota; kingdom Metazoa; phylum Chordata; order Testudines; family Chelydridae; genus Macrochelys; species Macrochelys suwanniensis. Next base: position 10,807,134 of record CM065781.1, on the reverse strand, counting down.
TGATAATCACAATCATAATTCATTCCCAAACAATGACTTCATTGTATAATGACCAACAAGCACCCCTAAGCCACCTTCATTCCATCCCCTTGTCTGGAAGGTTGACAGATCTGGGGCTATGGCAGAGAGGGGTAGGAGTGTATTCTAGAGTTCAGGAACCCTCACAAAGAAAGTCCTGTTGGTAGTTCTCTGTCACCCATCTCCAGCTCAATACTTCTGCTGATCCCAGCTGTAGCAGTGCAGAGAGGGGAGGTCTCTCAGGTAACCTGGACCCAAACCACTTAGGGATTTAAAGGTCCAATCCAGAACCGGAATTCCACCCATAAGCCCACAGTCAGCCAATGTAGATTTGCAGGGCTCTCCCCAGAAAATTCTCTTTAAAAAGGGGTTGGTGAATAGTCATACAGTAGCCTAATCTCGGGGTGACAAAGTCATGGATTAGTATGGTAAGGGCCACATCAGAAAGAAAAGGTCACACTTGTCTTCATAGCTGGGAGTGGAAAAAATATGCTCTTCACCACAGCTGCCCCATGAACAGCTAACAGCCACCCCAGGTCTAACAAGACCCCTATATTTTGAATCTGATTTAAAAATAATGGTCAACACCAACACTTTTTTACATTTCGAGTGCCGCAAGCCAAAATTCCAGCAAAGACAATAGTGAGTTTGTCCCTTGGAGTCATTTCCCTGAACTGGTGGATGCAAAAAACTCCATCTGGATCAGAGTGATTTTATCTGCATAGTAAACATAAATTCCTCACAGGAACTATACTGTCTTCCTAAGAACCATTTACATGTACATCTCTGTATGATGTCCCTGTATCCCTGATGTCCATGTTGTTTCTCTAGTTCTTTATCTACCCACCACAATTGTTTGCTTCATGTGCTAGATTTCTAATGACTGTAGCTATTTATGGCTGGATGCATATAGGCATCATGGGTATAAAACAAAGAAAAGAGAATTGCAAACATATGCACGTGTGGCATCATAGAAAGTACCTAAGACCTGCATCTCCAAAAATTCCCTGAAGCATAAAGGGATCATTTTAAATCTGGGTTCCATGTATGTAGCCACATGTAATGCTGTTTCTTGTACAAAATATTTTAAGCATCCTAAAGATTTCCCAGGCCTCCTTATCTCCTGTGTTTGTCCCCTTTCTCCCTAAAGTACTCCACCCTCTCTTCATGACCAATTCAGCACTCAAATGTTTTCTTCACACACCGTTCTTTATAAAAGTTAAGTCATCCAATGAAGGAACAGAAACTACACCATGTGACTTAGATGACAACTCACACAGAAGTTCAGATATGAGCTATTCAAATGAGCATTTGCTTTGAACAGCTTGTCAGAATCCAGCCCCAACTACGTTTGCAAAAAACTTCTCGAACAATCACGAAGAACCAACGAATGTGTAAAAAACCAACCAGTTTGCAGAAAATTTGCTAATGCAGGAAAGACCCACATCCTACAAATGAATTGTCTGCAAGATAGTCTGACAAAGCTGTGCTTGCAGCCATCAGTAGAAGACAAATGAGACATGAGCTTTCATAGAGATAGGTCTCCCAATCAAACTTTCAGTGAGAAACTCTGGCGGGCTGCAATTCTTGCAAAAATCTATGAGAATCAAATGCTGGAGAAGGAAAACAAAACAATGGAACATTCTGGAGCAACCAATAGTTGGATTGTGGGTGTTAAAATGTAACAAATTATACCAGAGTGGAATAAATTCCCAACAACTAAAACACCTGCTCCTCTACCAAGAATGAAAAATGCCAGAGAAGACAGTAAGTCCCTGATTCTGCAAATGCAAATGTTTAAACTTGAGTAACTTTTACCTTGAAATCACTGGGATTGCTCACAGGTGTAAGTTACTCATGTGTTTGCAGGATCAGGGCCTATGGCAGCAAGCAACAAGGGAAATATCTGGAGATAATTATTCAAATAAGCCTACAGTAAATGTTTGTGGGCCAAGCGGCACCATATGTACAGTATACTGATTTGGTAGTAAAAGGGATTACACAAGTGGTCGTGTCTATTTTGTATATTATTCAGATACAACAGATGGGAAATTGGCATGCCATGCAACATACAAGATTCAATATTCACCCAAGTGGGCTGGTAAATTACCATAAACCATTTATGAATATCCCTCAACCATGAAGCTTAATAATAAATAAAATTAAAAAGGGGAACTCTCAGCCCAAATCTAGCAAATGGATGGTATGGAGAGATCCTTTGAAATTAAGAGCCTGAGTCTACTCTCCTAACTCAGACCTTGCTCCATGAATACTCCTACTGAAATCAACAAGACTACTCATAGAGGCCTCAGAATCGGGTGCTATTCATGGGGCCTCAGAATCTGGTGCTAGGAAACAGAGGTATTAAAAACTGTAGGGGTTAATGCAAATTGGGAAGTTTTAAAATAAATGAGTCCAAGGAAATTTTTGATTTTTAAAATTTATTTTCATGGATTATAATGTGTAATGTCTGAAAAACAGCAGAACTGGGAGTTCTCAATTCACTCACATCAGTAAGAGAGAAGGGATAAATTAGTAGTGCTAGACCCTCAGCCTTCTTTGCAAGCAAAGTGCCTATTCTGTATTGGATATTAGTTGAATAACGAGACCCACCTAGGTGCCACGCTGTTGGACACATTCTAAAGTGACAGCCAGATTAGAAATGGATCACCAGCTCTCAGTGAATTAACAGGCTTGGCGTTTAACTCTTTGAATTCCTCAGGATCAGGATTGTACAATATCATTGGGTCACTGGAGCCCTGCTTCTTTCCGGTTTTGCAAAATGCCCCTTGCAGAAAGGGATAAACCATGGAACAGATATATTTGGCTTGCAGAGGTTACAGATCTCCCCAAAAATGGCCAATAGGGGCTCTTTATGAATTTGGCAATCCAGCGGAAATAAAATATGCTATAAGTAACTCAGAATATGTTAAACCCAAAAATATTTATGACTGGACAAAGCCCCCTCAAGCCACCAATGATTTCTTCACTGGTGATAACACAGTGAATCTAATTTAAGGTTCATTCTAATCACCTGAATGGTACAAAATGAAACAGTTGATGCTCCATTATAAATGAGTTTATTATTATTTGTATTACCAAGCCAGAGACCAGGACCCCGTTGTGCTAGGCGCTGTACTAACACAGAACAAAATGATGGTCCCTGCCCCTAGGGGCTTACAATCTAAATATAAGACAAGAGACAACAGGTGGATATAGACAGATGGGGGCATACAAGGAAACAATGAGACATGAGCGTGGTAAATAGTGGTCTCTGCACACCAGCAGCCTAACTGTTGTCAAGTTTTGAGGAGGGATTTGAAGGCAGATAATGAGTTAGTTTTGTAGATACTTATGGGGAGAGCCTCCCAATCCTGTGGGGGCAAGAGGGGAGAAAGCACAAAGGTGTTTGTTTGAAAATTTAACAGGTGGGCAGTGGACTGAACAGAGATGAGCATCAACAGCCTGATAGTGAATGAGGCATGATAGGTAGGGTGGAGACTGACTTCAAAGGGCCTTGAAAGCATATACAAGCAGCTTATGTTGGATGTGCTAGAGAAGGGGAAGCCAGTGAGGGGATGCAAAGGGAGGGGTGATTTGATCAAAGGGATGGGCTAAGAAAACGAGCTTTTGCAGCAGCATTCTTCCTGAGTTTGAGCAGGGCGAGATTGCATTTCTCAAGACCAGAGAGAGGAATGTGGCAGGAATCGAGACCCGAGATGACAAAAGCCTGGATGGGAGCTCTAGCTGGGTAGGAAAGGCCGTATCTCAAAATGTTCTGCAGAAAGAAGCTGCAAGATTTAGGCCTAGTCTGGAGATGAGGAACTAGACAGAGGTCTGAGTGGAAGATGACCCCCAGGTTATGGAGCTGAGTGACTGGAAGGATGGTGGTGTTGTCCACAGTGATTAAGAAAGAGGATTATGGGAGGAGGGATAGCTCAGTGGTTTGAGCATTGGCCTGCTAAACCCAGGGTTGTGAGTTCAATCCTTGAGGGGGTCATTTGGGGATCTGGGGCAAAAATTGGGGATTGGTCCTGCTTTGAGCAGGGGATTGGACTAGATGACCTACTAAGGTCCCTTCCAACCCTGAGATTCTATGAAAGGAGGCTGTGGGGAGTGCTTGGGGGAGGTTAGGAGCTCTGTTTTAGCCATGTTTACCTTGAGCTGGGGGATAAACTTCCACATCCCTTAGACAAGCTCAACGTGACAAACAAGGCTGAGAGTCCAAGCAGGAGCCCTGTTCTGCAATAAGTACAACAACCTCTACATCCAATGTTCAATTTCTACAAAGAAATCCCCATGCAAGGCAGAAATCTATTGCAGCCTGCTACAGACTCCAGCTAGATTGGATTATTAGCACAGTCAGCAGAATTCCAAGGCAACAGAAACATCCATGAGTCCAAATTCAAAGGACAGAGTTTGGTTCTCACTGGAGAGCCCCTTTACTTTGACTGGATGTTGACAAGGAGTTTCCAGTGACTGACCAGAAGCATAATCTTTCAACGGGGAGACACAAGAGGAGAGGGAGGCTTTGTGGGCTGTAATGACTTTCCCCCAGGAATCAGACTGATTCATAACAAAGATCATAAAAGGAAATAAGAGATTCTATAAATACAGTAGGAGCAAGAGAAAGATGGAGGAAAATGTAGGATCACCACTTAGCAGGGAACAGAGCTAATAACTGATGACATCAGGAAAGCTGAGGTGTTTAATGCCTATTTTGCTTCAATCTTGGTGACCCCATACTCAACACAATTAATATTAACAACAAGGTGGAAGAAACAAGCAAAAATAGGGAAAGAACAGGTTAAAGACTGCAATCTCAGAACCATTAGAAATTATCTTCAAGAACTCTTGGAGGATGGATGAGGACTGAGAGGACTGAAGAAGGTAAAACATAGTACCTATTTTTAAAAAGGGGAACAAAGTGGACCCAGGGAATTATAGACCAGTCAACCTAACTTCAATACCTGGAAAGATACTGGAACAAATTATTATACAATCAATTTGTAAGCACCTAGAGAATAATAGGGCAACAAGTAATAGCCATCATGGATTTGTCAAGAATAAATCAGGCCACAGTAACCTAATTTCCTTCTCTGACAGGGTTACCGGCCCAGTGGATGGGGGGAGGCAGTAGCCATGATATCTCTTAATTTAAGTACGGTTTTTGACACAGGCCCATGTGACATTCTCATAGACAAACTAAGGAACTGTGCTCTAGATGAAATTACTATAAGGTGGGTGTACAACTGGTTGAAAAAACTACTCAAAGAGTAGTTATCAATGGTTCACTGACAAACTGGGAGGGTGTATCTAGCAGGGTTCCACAGGAATCAGTCCTGTGTCCAATACTATTCAAAATGACCTTGACAAATGGGAGAATTGGTCTGAAATCAACAAGATGAAATTCAATAAAGACAAGTGCAAGGTACTACACTCAGGAAGGAAAAGTCAAATGCACAACTACAAAATGGGGACTATCTGGCTAGGTGAAAAGGGTCTGGGGGTTACAGCGCATCATAAATTGAGTATGAGTCAACAATGTGATGCAGTTATGACTAGATGACCTCCTAAGGTCCCTTCCAACCCTAATATTCTATGATTCTATGGTGATCAATTGTTCTCCATGTCCACTAAAGGTAGGACAAGAAGTGATCAGCTTAATTTACATCAAGGAAGACTTAGGTTAGACGTTAGGAAAAACTTTCAAACTATCATGGTAGTTAAGGTCTGGAATAGCCTTCCAAGGGAGGTTGTGGAATTCCCATCATTGGAAGTTTTAAAAAACAAGTTAGACAAACAGTTGCCAGGGATGGTCTAGGTTTACTTGATACTGCCTCAGTGCAGGGGGCTGGATTAGACGACCTCTCAAGGTTCCTTCCAGCCCCACATTTCTATAATTCTATAGACTGAACTAAATCTGTTTCTCACAATTAGGGCTAAGGAGGATATATGATTTCTGTCCCAGATGTACATGTTTAATATAAGTCCATAATGAGAGCACATAGCAGATCAGGTGAAGCCTTTGTGCCTAAAGGACCAAGCCCTTACAGGAACAAATCACACTGCACAAAGTTCTAAGAGCTGTTGCACAGAGTTCTCTCTATCTGAAATTGCGGGGAGGGATAGTTCAGTGGTTTGAGCATTGGCCTGCTAAACCCAGGGTTGTGAGTTCAATCCTTGAGGGGGCTATTTAGGGATCTGGGGCAAAAGTTGGGGATTGGTCCTGCTTTGAGCAGGGGGTTGGACTAGATGACCTCCTAAGGTCCCTTCCAACCCTGATATTCTATGAAACCACATTGAAATTCTAGTTGGATCTGCCCAAAGTTTAAAGGGTCTTAGCAGAGCAGCTGAACAGAGAAGTGAAAATTAGGCAGGATTGAACCTTCCCTTCTGTTTTTCGGACGTCTGCTAGATTCTTCTGTCTAGACAGGGTTATTTTAGGCTCCTATTAAACATAGCTAATAAGCTGTTAAGAGTATTGAAGGTAAGTTTCCCAACATGGCACCATCTGGAGCAGATCTAGCATTTGTATACGCATGTTCATCATGACCACGAGTAGCAAATCTATCCATTTAAAGAGTGGAGGAGAATGGACAGAACTACCAATTGTGTAGACTTGGGCAACTATGGGATTTGTGGTACAGAAGCAACTCCCAACCGAGGAAATTTTAGCTAGGGAAAAAATATTGGAAGTAAAAAAAACCCCAAAAACATTTCATCCTGTTCTTCCCAAAGCCATCAGATCACAGAGCCTTACCCTCTGTAAAGCACCTCTAATCCTTAACCCCCTCCCCCTCTCCTTGGGAGCAAAGCCGCTCAGCATTGATACTGAACACTACATTGATCCATTTTTATTCTAGCCACCCTTGTCACACCTGAAACAACATCTGGCATAGAGAACATCCTAAAAACATGTAATCATATAGCCACTGTTGCTCATAAAACCTAAAGTGACAAAGAGAGGAAAGATGATCTTGGGCTTAAAGCACTGGGCTGGGACTCAGGAGATCTGGGCTCAGTTTCTGTCTCTACCTGAGACTCCCTGTGTTCCCTTGGGCAGCCACTTAATGTTTCTGTGCCTCATTTCCACATCTGTAACATAGGGAAGATAATACTCCTTTCTGCCATCCATTGTCTGCCTTGTCTATTTAGTTTGATAGCACTGTAATACAAATCATAAGGGATAAGAATAGCAAAAGCAACCCTTTTTATTGTTGGTGAAAAGGGTGAGTGAGTTTCCAGGTGTAATTTAGCCTACACAACAAAGAGGGTGAAGATCTCACTCTCTAAAGAAGGAATTCATGGAACTGGTGAGGGCTTGAGGCTGCAGCTTTTTACCCTGTTAGACTGTATGGTCTCCTTAGTGAGATAAAATATTTTATAATGATATCCCAAAGAAGTGTGTGCAAGCAACAATGGCTACACCGCTGAATAAAGCTAAAGGATGCTTTGGAAAAAAATTAACACGGCTGCTTTTCATTTAGGCCAAGATTTTCAGAAATAAGTGCTTAGAGTTAGGCTCTTGAACCCAAAGGCACCTAAATAAATGCCCTCATTTTAAAAATTCCTGGGCACCCAGCAGCTTCCATAGACTTTCTAGGCACCTTTGAAAATAAGGCCACCTATTTACGCACCTAGATATGCATTTAGAAGCCTAACATCATGCACCCATTTAAAAAAAATATCTACCTAGTCTCCCAACTGTTTGTGTGTAGCTTTATTATTTATTTAAACTGACACTGTGATTGGAAACACATTCCCCTCTAAAAATATGCTGTGAATCTTACATGAATGTGGGTAGCCCATTACACATCATAAACCTCTCTAGGAGACAGTCTGGCTATGTTTCCAGTGCCAATCTTTAGGGTATTATGGGCCAGGCACTGTACTGGTAGCCAGGAGACCTGGGGTCTATTCCCAGTTCTACCACTGACTGACTTGTTACGTGATCTTGTGGAAGTCTCTGCCTCTCTATTTCCCCTCCCACGTTTTGTTGGTCCTGTCTATTTAAGCTGTAAGCTCCTCAGGCCAGGGGCTGGCTCTTATTATGTGTTTGTACAGCACCTAGCATTATGGGGCCCCGATCTCGGTTGGAACATTAAGTCGCTACCATAATACAAATAATAAACAATAATAGCATTATAATAGTTCATTATTCATATTTATGATAACTCCCTCACCTGTGGAGGGCCTAAGGAATCTGGCCCAAAGTTGAAGGCATACTTACACTTTTAAATAAATGATCACGTTCCCAGACCTATCACATAATAATACATTATGCTAATTCAAAGCCCTTCATGGGAGCGCCAAGTGCTTTACAAACATCAAGGAAACCACACAACAGCCTGGGAATGCCAAGACCTGGGAAGAGAAATCAGGATTCCTGTCTCCCAAACTCTGCTTTAGCCACTAGATCACACTGCAAAACTCCTAGTTGTGTTTTTATTCTTCTCCAACTTTGTACTCTCCTTTCCGATGTATAGTACTCATTGTCCCTTGCCTAGCATCGAATGACCATCAGTGCCAAGATTTTCAAAAAGAGGAGCCTAACATTAACCTCCTAAATCCACATTCAGGCACCTGAGACACCTGATAGCCAACAGCCATTGACCTCAGTCAGCCCAAGATGGCGACCTGGATGAATCCCCTATGATGTCACTTTATACAAGCTCACTCAACCTTAAGACCACGGACTCAGATGTTTTTAATGATGGGGATGTCTTCAGGGATGTCTCCTTATTTTCCATCTCAGATATGGCGGTTGGACCCGGTTACACTGCTGTCGTTCCACTGACTCCTGTTTTACACCACTCTCAACGAGATCAGAAACCAGGCCCCTAGTATCTTTTGCAAGGGATAATCCTTCAGACCCTTCAGTGTCTTCCCAAATCCACCCTCCTGCTACTGGCTCCCCTACTTACATTGCGTTGTGTTTCTGTGTGAATAACCCATGGCCATAGCTGGCCCAGATCAGCTGACTCAGAGTCACAGGGCTGGGGGGCTATAAAATTGCAGTGCAGATCAGTGGTTCTCAACCTATTTACCATTGTGGGCTGCATCCAATACGACCTGTATGGCCCTGAGGAGGTCACAGGGGCTGCAGCTGTGTGCTGATTGGACCACAAGCGGTCCGTGGCACTACTGATGTAGATTTTCAGGCTTGAGCTGGAGCCCGGGCTCTGGGACCCTGCAAGGGTGGAAGATTTGAGAGCCCAGGCTGCAGCCTGAGCCCAAAGGTCTACACTGCAGTTTTTAGCCCCAAGCCTAACCCAGGTTCTGAGACTCTCTGCCGCAGGCTTTTTCATTGCAGCGTAGATGAACCCTTCGGCTAGGATTTACCTAGGAGCCTAAGGAAGTTAGGTGCTCAGTTCAATGAGGTCGGACGCGGGCCTTCCTTAGGATCCTGCGAAAACACAACCCTTAACCTTCAGTATCTAGTTTCTATGACAAAGTCTAACAAGTCTGACTAATAGTTTAAACCTACAGGCTCCTCTTAAAGAAATCCCTATGACACAGAAATTTGCTTTATCCTTGACATATGAGCCATCGCTTTTGCAGGTGAGTAGGTTTTTGTACCCCCAAGGAACCAGTGCACTAAAGCGTCATTACCATAATTGAGAAATACGGGGTGATTCAGAAGGGAGAAAAAAAAAAAGCCGACTGCAACATAATTGGTCACTGCTATGAATCTTTACTCAGGGGACAGATAGCACGACCAGAGGTAATAGCTTACACACGTATTCTTGAGCTGTGCAATAGATGGAAAAGTGTCCCAGATGGATTGGGCAGGGGCTTAGTTCCGGGATTATGATGAGACAGTGGGTAATTATTGAGTGGCATTGCCTCAGCACTGATTAGTATCTGCAAGCTTGTTCCTTTCCTTCAGAGGAAAGCATTGATAAAGATAAACCATGCTGCTCTATGTCCTTCATGTAGCACAAAACAACACATTTCAATCTAACAGGATCAGGTCTCCTCTTTGATCACAATCTGTTACCTAGATGTCTTTGCAAATTAATCACCCTGCTTGTTTAGCTCCAGTCAGTTTGTACTGCTAAATTAATAAATGTACCAGGAGCAACAGAATACATAATTACATTCTACAGTTTAATCTCTACATAATAATTTTGACTTTAGTCTGGGGCCTCAGTTATAGCCAGTAGCCTGCAGAAGGGACACGGACCTTCCAATGCAGCTTATGCCAACAATCTACCTTAAATGATGACTTACACGCGCTGTAATCAGGGGCTACTAAAAATCAGAGAAAGCAAAACATATCGCTAAAAATTCCCCAAACTATAGCCAACACTTCTGGCTATATCAAAGTGGACGTGATAAAGCAGTGTGGGCATATGTCTACCTCCCCCACAGAACTGTCTGCGCCTTGGTTCAGCTGAATTCCCCACTAAATAAAATTTGCTTTGCATTTCCAACCGTAGTATGAAATAGAACCCCAAATGGCTTGCATTGGTTTTAAAGGGGACACCCAGAAAATTAAAACGCAGCTCTAGCCAGCTCTCTCACCAATGACCCTCCAAGCTGTCGATAGAGGCACAGATCATGTTGCGCCACAGATCCAAACACAAACCTTGTCCAATGCAACAACACTAAATTAATCCAGTTGTTTGAAGTGAAAACATTTATGTGTATAGGAGACATTTCCCAACTTATACTAAATACGTATTCAAATCCAACACCTTTCCTGCAATACTCCAAATAAAACTGACCATAGGTCAGGTGCTTTAATCCTGTTGAGGCTTAATGTCTTGTCTGAGGAAATTACCAAGGGCTTTGATTTATGTACCTACAGTTCTCAGCCAACTGTATATTACAAAAAAATTACGTCTAGTGTTTGGGTGGCTGGAAGAAAAATATAGGCATTACATTCACTATTCACAAACAACGGCCTAGAGATTACTTAACATGCGTTCCCTCTCCGAGTCTATAAAAGAAACATAAGGCAGAATCCTCTCTCGTGTGTGCATTCCTCCTTCCCATCTCCAGACAATCACCTCCACCCCAGCTCCCTGTGTTGAAAGGGCTGTGACCATTTTGGTTTATGGTCATATATATGTGGTAATGATCCCCTCCTGTACAGGCATTTTGGGTGCAGACCCAGACTTTTATACACATACACGGGCCATTCAGCTACCTCTGCACACAAGGTCTTTCTATTCAGGGTGCTGTTCTTTTTCTTTCAGCTTCCCTCTGATCAGCGCAGTGTGCTTTGGGGCTACTTACTGACGGCAGCTAAAAAGAACATGAGCGTACAAAAAGGATGGTCTTTTGGTTAATTCACTTGCCTCAGACTCAGTAGATCTGGGCTCAAATCCCAGCTCCACCATACAGGCCCTGTATGACCTCAGGCACATCATTTAATGTCTCAGCGCCACTGTTCTCCATCTGTCACATGGGGACAATGAAGCTTCCTTTACCCCAGCCTTTGTCTGTTTAAGTTGTAAGCTGTTCAGGGCATGGATCGTGTCTCTGACTAAGTTTGTACAGTGCCTAGCACAATGAGGCCCTGATCTCAGTGGGGGCCTCTGTGTGCCACTGCAATGCAAATAAATAAATAATAATAATAAGTAATTGGAAGTTCAGCCTGTTCCCGCCACAGCTGCCTAGAGAGCTTCGTTATTATGATCATCCTTTCTCATCTCTCCACTTGATTCTTCAAAGGTTTCTTAGCTACATGATCAGATCAGATCCAGACAAGAGGGGCGGTTTACTGGTGGAATCAGGTCTGGTTTTGCTGCATTGGTTTTTCATTTATAGTCATTGACTGGAGAACGCAAGGTAATCATCCAGAAGATAAACACCGTGCTAACGCTAGAACATAGTCCCTGGCAATGGATAAAGTTTAGGGCCAGATCTTCTGTCCCCTGTGTGGCTCCTTTAGCACTTGGCTCCCTCAAGTGGGCAGCTGGGGATTGCAAAAGCAAAGAAGAATCTGTGGTTGACATGGAGTCAACATAGTGCACTCTTTGCCACCAGCTTCTGGCTTCCCCAGGGCAGTGGAGATTTCCAGGTAGGCTGGGGGTGTGGTCAGAGACATGAGGGGGCGTGGCCAGAGTTTCACTGGGCCTTGGTGATTCCAGGCCCGTGGAGTTCAAGGGCTGGTTTGTAAGTGCCTGAGACCGTCAGACCTAAAACACCAACTTTGTCCTCGAGCCATATTGCTGCTGCTGAGACCAATGGGAGGACTTGAACTGGAGCCTTCTCCATATAAAAAAAAAAAAATGAAAAACTAGAGCTTTGTTAACCTGAATCCATTTTTAAATAAACTGAAGGACATTTTTTTTCCTTTCAAAAATTAAAGATATTTTTAAAAACTTCATGAAAACACTTCTACAAATGATTGTGTGTGACAGAATGCACCCAGAAGCTGGGAATGGGCAACAGGGGATGCATCACTTGATTCCTGTTCTGTTCATTCCCTCTGGGGCACCAGGCATTGGTCACTGTCGGAAGACAGGATACTGGGCTAGATGGACCTTTGGTCTGACCCAGTATAACCATTCTTGTGTTCTTATGTCACACCTTATGCCCTATTGTAATAATCTTTGTAGAAAATATGCCTTGTGTGTATCATCAGAAAACTAATAACTTGCTGGTCAGTAGTATCGTGGTGAAATTTATGTAGCAACATTATGTGTGAAGTTAGGAAATCCACCGTGCATGATGTTAAGGGCACATGTTCAAACTCACATGGCCCTAGTCACGTAGAACTGATCAAGCAAGCCTGATTTAAACAAAGAGATGTGTGTTTACTTCAAATTGCATATAAGATGTAAACAGTGTCCTCAGAGAGGGAAGAAAGAAGACAAAGAAAGTCTGCCTTTCAGCATACACAGGTGAAAAGATAGAGCATAACACCTCTTCCCCACCAAACTCAATGTCTCCTTTCTCTCAGCAGGAAAGAACTACATCTAAGGGTCACTCTCAGGAAAATGCATTTCAAAGGGCGACTGAACGATAAAAGTGAGAGGGAGAGAGAACCTGGGGTGGTTTTGCCCATCCAACTCTCTTGAACCTAAGAAGACAAAAGAATCCAGCTCTTTGACTTCGGGAGGGATCCTGACCTGAAGATTGGTCAGTACTGCTGTTGGAAGCATGTGGTAAGAATTTTACCTTGAACCAAGCCTTGATGGTAAAGTTTTAGTGCAAGGAAGTGTTTTATCTTTATTTTTCTTGTAACCACTTCTGACTTTAATTGCCTTAATCCAGTGTTGTGAAGTGTGTGGGTAAGTCCATTTAAGATAGCAAGTTGTATATTTTTCCCTTACAGGGACAATGGATCTAAAATATCTCAACTGTCCAGGAGAGGGCTGGACAGTGCAGAACACACATTTTGAGGGCAAAATACAGGTCTCTCGCATTTTACGCGCATTTAACATGCGCGATTTCAGCTTTGCGTGATCGGCAAAACTGAAAGAAAAAAGAAAAAAAACTGAACCGGAACCGGAAACGGAACGGGAAACGCCATTCAAGTGAATGGCATTTCACTATACGCGGTTTCCGCTTTACGCGCTCAGCGCGAAATGGAACCCCCAAGTAAGACGAGAGAGACCTGTATCAGGACTGGGATTGTGTTGGGGTCACCTGAAAATGGTAGCCAAGGCTGGGGGAAGCCAGCGTGGGGCTGGTGTGTTGCTGCTGGGGTCAGAGTTGCGGCTGTACACAGACACTCAGGGTGTGACCTGCATGCTGTTTGACGATTTGTGAGAAGCCCAGGTTGGGACCTACAGCAGCAAAGCATTGTTGAGGCACCCCAAGTTGCAGTTCAAGTGGTGACACAGCCCCTCACTCATTTTGTTTTAAAAAATAAAATGAATGTAGTAGATCTACAATGAGGATACCCTGGTTGCAAACCACAATGTCATATCATATAAAACTGTTTTTGTTGTTATTTTGATCAGCTATTGGCTTTTAATTGTATGCCTGTATAAGAGTATCAGAAGCTCAATACAATAGCTGCTGTTATATAATTTCATAGATTCTAGGGCTGGAAGGGACCTCGAGAGGTCATTGAGTCCAGCCCCCTTCCCTCATGGCAGGACCAAATACTGTCTAGACCATCCCTGATAGACATTTATCTAACCTACTCTTAAATATCTCCAGCGATGGAGATTCCACAACCTCCCTGGGCAGTTTATTCCAGTGTTTAACCACCCTGACAGTTAGGAACTTTTTCCTAATGTCCAACCTAAACCTCCCTTGCTGCAGTTTAAGCCCATTGCTTCTTGTTCTGTCCTTAGAGGCTAAGATGAACAAGTTTTCTCCCTCCTCCTTATGACACCCTTTTAGATACCTGAAGACCGCTATCATGTCCCCTCTCAGTCTTCTCTTTTCCAAACTAAAGAAACCCAATTCCTTCAGCCATACAAATTCTTACTTCTTCTAGGAAAGTTTTGCCAAAATCATGGCTCGTACCAGCTTGTGTTTGGAATTCCATAAAGAAGTGGTTGGAAAGTTTCTAACTCCTCCATAAGACCACAAATGAATGAATTCTGATTAGCCCAGTTACAAGGAATACCCAAGGAACTCAAAATAATTTGACACTTGCGGTTAAGCACAAGGAGTGAGAAATGTGGCGGAAGGTCCCAAAGGAAAACAAATGACTTTGTGCACTCCTTTCAGATGTGCGGGTTGAATTCTTTCTGATCGGACATTGGTGAAAGAACTATACGAGATTAAAACCAAGAACAACGGGCAAAACCCATTTTCACTTACATTATTTACAGTGCAAAGCCTTTTAATATCAACCTCTCCACGATGCTCCAGTACCCACCAAGGATCAGCTGGGGGCACTCGCTGAAGCAAATGGGAGTGGAGGAACTGGGGGGACTTGCTGAGCCACGTGGAGGGTCCTGGAAGGATGTTCTACGTCTTGCCCCAGGTCCACTCCAGTCTCTGGATCCTAAAGGGAAACACAAGAAATACCAGAATACATTGGGCCTGATGGTGGGGGTGGACACAACTACTGATTCTTAACCATGGTATCTGCAGTCATGAAGGACTTGGCCTCTACCCATCACAATACATGCATGGCTTCTACTGCAGGACAGACTACTGGCTGCAGGCAATGCAACAAACCAAACCTATGACCAGTGTGACAGGGCAAGGCCAGAGGGCTATAGGAAAGTGGTGAGGAACCAGTATGTTAGCCCCAGGCTAAACAAATCCCTGATACCTTGTTAACCAAATGGCAGTTGCTCCAGGTTAATCAAGACACCTGGGGCCAACTAAGATCCTTCTAGAAAAAGCAGTGGAGATGGCTAGATTGATTGGGACTCCGGAAGACAATCAGGGGCTGGATGGAACTAGTTAAAAGCCTCCCAGTTAGTCAGTGAAGGGGGGATGTCAGGAGCTGTGGAAGGAGGTTGCGTGTGAGGAGCTGGGAGCAAGAGGCACTAGGAGCTGAGAGTAAGAGGGCGTACTGCTGGAAGATCCTGTGGTGAGGATAAAGAAGGTGTTGGGAGGAGTCCATGGGGAAGTAGCCCAGGGAGTTGTAGCTGTCGTGCAGGTGTTCCAGGAGGCACTCTAAACAGCTGCAGTCCACAGGGCCCTGGGCTGGAACCCGGAGTAGAGGGCGGGCCCGGGTTCCCCCCAAACCTCCCAACTCCTGATCAGACACAGAAGGAGTTAACCTGGACTGTGGGTTCTACCAGAGGGGAAGATCTCTGAGGCAAGCAAAATTAGCCAATAAGCGCAGGACCCACCAAGATAGAGGAGGAACTTTGTCACACCAGGTACAAACAGGCTTACCACACACGTTATATTTCAGGGAGCTGTGCCAGGCATTGCGGGACAGGTGGAGCAATCCCTAGGCCCTGCAGCACTTGCATGGAGCTTTGTGCATGGAGACAGGGCACTGCATGTGTCCAGAACAGGATGACTAGTGTGGACGCACTACATCAGTGCCAGCTGTATTGTTGCAATTCACTAGTGCAGCCTCATACTGAGGCACAAGACACTCATCAAGGGTCCAATCCTTTTCTGATTGCAGCCATTGAAGTCCAAGGGTAGTTTGAGGCCTAATGCTGCACCTCTTGCAGAGGGGTCAACACTGGCAACCTTCTGTCCCTTAATTGTAAATTTACAAGCCTTGCTGAGTGCATTGATGGGAGCTTTATTAATTCAGTTCCCTTAACTGTTGCCATGAGAGTTTTAAGAAAAAGCAATTGATAGTAAATACTTCATCCACCCCCAATTTCACTTTTAAAATCACTTTTAGCATACATACCCAAACCCAAGGACAGCACCAAAACGAATTGTTTTAATACAGAATCTAGTATCTGGGTGTGTCTCTCATTCACACTACAGGCCCTTTACCCTGTTCCGGACACATCAGCTGCCCTTGCTATTTGGAAACATTTCTCTCAGGTTAGCGCTGTTACTTTCCACAGTCCCTCCTGTAAGCTGGAATCATGTGTCCCACAAGCCACCCTGTCGTGAAGTCGTGAGTGAGTCTTTTTTGTTTCCAAAGTTGCATAAGGATGCCAGAGTTCTCAGCTCTGTAACGTAAGTATCTATTCTCTCTTCTGTTTCTTGGTTTCTGGTAAAAATTGGTGTCTCTCTCTCTCTCTCTCCAGTCTCATTCTGTCTGGAGTCACAGTACTCATCAAACAACTTGATCAGCTGGTCCATTTATTTGGGCATTATTCCTGGCAACAGTGTATCATGTTCTTTTTCCCAAACAAGATAGTAAAATTTCTTAACCTTTATTTTCTCATCTCTCCCCATGGCCAGCTCTGTATACGGAATCAATTCTTGCTTCCACACTTGTGCAAAGTTTTTGTCTGGAAATCCACTTTCCCCAGTGGTCTGCGTCCCTTCGTTCTGGCTGTTGGCTCTGTTTCTAGGTGCTGCTTTGTTTGCCTGTTAATCAGAACCCCTTCCTGGCTGTGGGGCTCACTAGACTGACGGCTGCCACATTTCAGATGCTGCATGCTGGGTAATCACGAGAGGACTCCATGCTTGTAAAACGAAACTGGCTGTTATTAATAGAACTATTTACAGAAGGGCTGCAACAGCCATGTGCACACAGACCAACCTACTGGTACCCCTCCAAGCTCTTTCCTTCTGCAGCCTGTGCTCTTCCCTCCACGTTTTGTGCAGGTTGCTACACCGGGAATGTAAAGGGACCTTAACGTGGACATAAACTACATTTACACTCATTTTAAGGTCCCTTTGCACTGCAAAAGCAGCATAAGGCAGCCTTAGTGTAAATAAGGGTCAGCTCCTTTGTCAATTACTCATGATCAAATATAGCACATTGCATACCACAGACTTACTCATGCATCTTTCTCGCTCCTCATAAGCAATGCAAACTATCTTGCTGTTTGCAACCAGGGTATCCTCATTGTGGATCTACTACATTCATTTTATTTTTTAAAACAAAACATTGTCCACGCCAGTCCATCTGCATCCATCAGTTGTCTCTTGTCTACCGATTCGGCGGGTAGTGATCGATGTTCTGGGATCGATTTATCGCGTCTCGTCTAGACGCGATAAATCGATCCCAGAGCCGCTCCCCGTCGACACCGGAACTCCAGCTCCGCGAGCGGAGGAAGCGCTGTCGATGGGGGAGCCTGCCTGCTGCGGTGTGGACCGGGGTAAGTACTTTTAAAAATCGATCTAAGATATTCGACTTCAGCTACGTTATTCACGTAGCTGAAGTTGAGTATCTTAGATCGATCCCCCCCCCGCAGTGTAGACCAGCCCTTATACTTAGATTGTAAGCCCCTTGGGGCCAGGGCTGTCTTATTTCTGTGTTTGTACAGCACCTAGCACAAGGAGTCCTAGGCTACGACTAGGGCTCCCAAGCCGTACAGTAATACAATTAATAATAAATAGTAGTCGAGTAATCTACTATATTTTCTTTTAAACCTCAAAGTTGACAGTAAATAATCATTTTCAAAAGATGTCAGATCAAACTGTAGAGATACATAATCAATGTTATTATTTTCAATGGAGTTATGAGAGAATTGACACATTGAACTTACAATGCGTGCAATCAATCCTGTCACCATTTACATCAATTCTAAACATAAAGATGAACTGGAATATGGAAATCTCCAGAGGCCAGACGTATTAAAAATATGTACTCTTCATACAGAATTGTCAGGCACTATTCTTAAAAAAAATAAACTCAAAAACCTGTGCATAATGTTGGAGCAGATAAGCATTTGCAGTTAGGTTGTTGATCCAAAGAGAGTAATTAAAGAAGGTGAGGTCTAAACTTGTCAAAGTCATTTTGCCCTACTTTCCTATTTATAGGTTTCAAAATGGAAAAAAGCCTTCAAACGGATTTGCATCATAGCTTCCCTCTGCAAAATCCTTCTGCAGGAGATTTGAGAATTAGCTGCTGTGCCCGCAGTATATTAAAATCTTTGACAGCCATCCACTTGGGGAATCCCTGGGAAAAAAAATAACACCTCACTTTGCTTCAAAAGGTTCATGGTATCACTTTAAAGTAGAGACTAAATCATCGTTCTTCATAATTGTACCTTATATTTTGCCAGTCTGTGGGCTTCTTCAGTGGACGAAATACATGGCTTAGCTTATGGTGTAGCGTGCTACCACAGAGCACGATTGACTCTTGCCCTGTGCACCTCCACAGGACAGTAAGCAAGCCCCTTAGTCCTCCGTGGATGCTACCTGTATCATAGATCATAGTATGGAGTAGCTTCTGTTGAAGCTACTCCTCCCTCAATGGAATGCAGGTGGGCAGGGAATGGGTGGAGGCTTTGACTCCTCCCACTAACACAGACTCCATCAGAGCTGAGCGGACACAGATGGAGACGTTATTTGCTGTCAGTATAGACTAGAACAGGGTGAATTTTTTCCCCATGGAAACATTGTTTCAATGATAACTTATTTTCAACCAAGATGAAATCTTTCACAGACAGTTTGGTTTGGTCAACATTTTCTGGTTTGAAAAAAATCGTAATTTTAAAATATAATAAATCAGTTGTTTGTTTTTCAATTAAAAAAATCAGTTTCTGAAAATTAAAAAAGTAACATTTTTACAGGAAAAAACCCTGAAAAAATGTTCAGTTCCCAGATTGATATTTTTTTTGTTTTTTAATTGGCAAAAACAAAATAATTTTTTTTAATGTCCCACAAAAAATAACTCACTTTCTTCCCCCAGCTCTGTGCTACACCAGTAACAGACTGCTTCTTCCTGAGAGCACGGGGGAGCCCAGGAATGAACTGTGTCTCTTGAGTCACCATTGGTCACTCCTCTGCTCCTGGGCACCCCTTAAAAGGATAGATTTTTACATCCCTGTGATAAATGAAGGGGGGAGGTAGCTCCCTTTTATGGACATCCAGCCAGCCAGTTTGCTATGAGAAGATTTATGAAACTGGCTGGCTGGATGTCCTCTTAGTAGCTGTTCTCTACTTGCTTTACCTGTAAAGGATTAACAAGCCCACAGGTAAAAGGAAAGGAGTGGACACCTGACCAAAAGAGCCAATGGGAGGGCTAAAACTTTTTAAAATTGGGAAAAAACTTCCCTTTGTCTTTGGTGTTGTGGTTCTCCAGGGAAGAGGGGAACAGGGAGCAGTTATGCTGTGAGAAGCTTTAAGCCAGATATGAAAATCAGATCATATCTAGAACTACTTTTAACAACCCAAATATGTAAGTAGATCAGGAATGTTTAGAAAGATGTGATTAGGGTTATTTCTTTTATTTCTTATTGGCTTGTGGACTCCTCAACTGTGCTAACCCCAGATGCTTTTGTTTTGCTTGTAACCTTTAAGCTGGACCTCAAGATAGCTATCTTGATGCTTAATTTTTGTAATTGTTTCTTTTAAGATCTAGCAAAAAGCCTATGTTCCAAATGTATTTCCTTTCTTTTGGGGTTTAATAAAGTTTACCTTTTTTTAAGAACAAGACTGGATTTTTAGTGTCCGAAGAGGTTTGTGCATGTTATTTAATTAGCTCATGGCAATAGCTGATTTCCTTTATTTTTTTCCCCTCGGCTCTTCCCCGGAGGGGTGTGTGTGAAAGGGCTTGAGGGTACCCCACAGGAAGGAATTCCCAAGTGTTCCTTCCTGGGTTTCAAGGGGTTTGCACTTTGGTGGTGGCAGCATCTACCCAACCAAGGTCGGAGAGAAACTGTGACCTTGGGAGTTTAATACCAGCCTGGAGTGGCCAGTATTAATTTTTAAAATCCTTGTGGGCCCCCACCTTCTGCACTCGGAGTGCCAGAGTGGGGAATCAGCCTCGACAGTCTCATAGGACACTGAATAAATATTTACTCATCAGACAGACAGGTATGTTGTGCCAGGGACGTTGTCTGACAATAGATTTTTCCATTTGAAAACACACCCTATCTCAACTTTCTTGAGCTAGAACCTTGAAAAGGTAACTAGTTATACAATTCCTTGCAATGCATTAATGTTAGGAGATCAGATAAAGGCTAGCAGTAGTATGAAGATGAAAGGCAGCTTAGACTTAATTAGTACTTTTGGGGAAGCCAAAAAAAAAAAAGTGCTTGCTGGATCATTTTACAAATTGATACTGTGGTAACTTGGAAAAATAGTTCCACGGCCAGTTCTATCTTTCCAGACATCATCAAGAGCTTGAAGACAGCTTAACTTCCTGTTACTGGATGAATGCTTTCCATCCCCATGACTCAAGCTGAAGAGGCAGTGAGTATATTCCATAACATGCATTGCATCTCCAGTTGTACAGTTCTACCTGACCTTCACCTAGCTGAGAGAGATTGTATATGCGGGTGCAGGAGGAGATAACTAGGGGAAATGGGAAGAAATTAAACAAAGCACAATTTAGGCTGTATCTCAGGAACGAGGTGATTGATGAGAAGATTTATGAAACTTCCCAAGGGGAAATGGTGGAAGTGTCACTACTTTGGTCATTTACAACTACAGCTGACAAACAGAGGAAGAATATACCTTAGGGAACAGTCCTACACTGGCAAGGAGATGGACTATGTGACCCCTTTCCATAGTTAATTTCTGGGATACTGTGGATCAGAACTTCAGCTGGTGTCAACTGGCATAACTCCTTCACACTCAACAGAGCTGTGTTGAGTTACATCAGTTGAGCATCTGGACCTAGAATTCTAAATTAACCCTTCACTTCTCCCATCATTGCACTGCTACACACTCCCAAGAGTATTTCTATCCAGCTATATCCTACCGGCAACTGACTCCGTTAGAAGAAACAAGCCTGCGGCTCTTTAGACTTTTAACATTTTTACGAGTGTCCTGGAAGAAAACAGAAAATCATCACTAATAACGTTTGCAGATGACACAAAGATTGGGGGCCTGGTAAATAACATGGAGGACAGCTCACTCACACAGAGTGTGACAGGGCTTGACTCACCACTGCGGCGCCTCCTACTTGCCATCCTGGGAATTAGCTCTGGTTCGCCGGTGCGCCCTCATCTAGTGACATCTCGCCGCCGTTGCTTCTGTTGCCAGGATCCGTGTCACTCTCAGGACCGCGGTGTCCTCCTCTGGACACAGCCCTCTGGCCGTGCCCCACTCGGTTCTCTCCCCACTTCCGGGGGACCGAGAGTCCTCAGTCCAACCACTTGCCTCAGTGGCAATCTGCAGTCCAGGTTCTAGCCACTCCTGCAGTCCCAGCACCTCCTCTGCCCTTGTATCAGGGCCTCAGTTTGGCAGCCGTCAGCCCAGAGTTGTCTCATGCTCTGCTGACCCTGCCCAACACTGCTCTGTCCATGGTGCTACAGCCCACTAAGCAGCCAGTTCTCCTCCCTCAAACTCCAGGGAGTGACTGCCCTTGCTTTGCTCAACAGCCCCTTCTTATATGGGCCAGCCTGGCCCTGATTGGCTCCTCCAATAAACCTTCCCCTAATTGGCTGGCACTACAAGCCTTTTCCTTATTGGCTGCCTCTCATGCAGCCTCCCCAGGGTGGCTTTAACCCCTTACATACTAGTGAGGGGCAGCCGCCCCATCACACAGAGATGTCTGAATCACTTAATAAACTGGGCATAAGCAACCAATAGGTGTTTTAATATGGCCAGATGTAAATGTACAGATCTAGGAACTAAGAATGTAGGCCATACATACAGGATGGGGGAATCTATCCTGGGAAGTAGCGACTCTGGAAAAAGATTTGGGGGTCATGGTGGATAATCAACTGAACATGAGCTCCCAGTGCGACACTGTGACCAAAATGGCTAAGGTAGAGAGGTTATTTCACCTCTGTACTTGGCCTTGGTGCACCTGCTGCTACAACACTATGTCCAGTCCTGGTGTCCACGATTCAAGAAGGATGTTGATAAATAGGTGAGGGCTCAGAGAAGAGCCACAACAGTGATTCAAGAACTGGAAAACATTCCTTACAGTGAAAGACCCATAGGGCTCAGACTGTTTAGCTTAACAAAGACAAGGGTATGGGGTGATTTGATCACAGTCTATAAGTACCTACACAGGAAACATAAATTTGACAGAGAGCTTTTCAGTCTATCAGGCAAGAAGGTATAACAAGATCCAATAGCCGGAAGCTAAACAAATTCACACTGGGAATAAGGTACACATTTTTAACAGGGTAGATTAACCACTGCAACAATTTATGACGGTGGATTCCCTGTCACTGGCTATTTTTAAATCAAGATTGGATGTTTTTTTTTCTAGAAGCTCTGCTCGAGTTCAAACAGGAGTTAATTCAGGGAAGTCATGTGGCCTGTGTTATACAGGAGGTCAGATTAGATTACCCCAGTGGTCTCGACTGTCCTTATTATCTATGAATCTAGATGTCCCTGCAGAAGAAGACTGTGGTTGGGATGGTCATTGGTTTGCTACTTTCAAGTCGCTTGAGTTATTTTTAATTTCCTTCATTCAAAGGCTAAATTATCTGAGAAGTTACCCTAGTGTCTTATGGGAGAAAGATCACTTCCTACTGTATAGCGATCTGTTTAATGACATACTGTGGTTTTTTCAGCGTACTTGGCATGCTCAGAACCAGAACCTCCCATCTTCAACTGACAGCTACATCTGAGGCAGCCATGTCACTCTAACAAACTACCAGCCTGACTTGCATAGGTGTTGAGTACCCACAGTTCCTACTGTACATTTCCCTCCTGAAATGAAAAGATGAATATAACTTTTTACAGCTCCTCAATTAGCGGGCTGGCAAATCCATGGGAATACCCAGCCTGAGTTTACCAAGTGGGATACGGCTTACCTTCATTCCCAGTGGCCACCTCCTTTTTAATCATTCCCACAGTAATTTGATGTTAGCTGATGTCTGAACATCGCTGAGAGACAGCACCTCTGAAAGGGATACGGACATCCCGAGCTGATTCTCTGCTAGCATAAATGAGGGCAGCTCCATTGACTACAATGGAGTTTTGCCCCTTGGCACGTGCAGGGAATTTGGCCTACATAGAGCAACTGCAAAGTCAATAAGATATTTAATAACAAAGAGGATATTCTGTAAACTGATATGCAAATAAAGCCCTCAGCAATGAAGCACTGACACATACATACATTGTGCACTCTATAAGTTCAGCATATTAGTGACCCAGGCTTCCCAGGAGGTACTATTTGCCCAACAGGTGATGTATGACTTAGTTGTTGCAAGGTGATAATGTGCTTGAAATAGGAAATTCATATCATTTGTATTCCGTTTCCTCTGCTATTCTAAGGGTTGAAAGGGCCACCATTTTAAATTTAATTTACAGGGTATACTGTCTATCTGTTGGAAACAGGAGGAAGCAGACCTTGTCCTAGTATTTATCAGACACATGCCGCCCATCTGCTAGAGCTAGGTCGAGAAGGATTTGCTGTTAATCCTTCAGACCCATCTGCAGGGGGTTCGAAATGCTGACCAGAAAGCTAGACAAGATGAGGTTTATTTAATTAAAAAAACTGCTCCGGAGGTTACTGGAAATCACTCTGAAGAAGAAATAGCTTTTGATCATGTCACTTCTGTGGAGAAGGGGGAGGGTTTTGCACTGAAATAAGATTGTTCCTAAAAAAAAATACACATACACCAAACAAACCTGGTCTGGGTAAGCCATTCTATCTACCTGTTACATCAAATGCTGCAGACTGAACATGAATTACGGCTCGGACAGTTAACAACCACATTGTAGGACTTGGCTTCCAATCTGGACCAAGTCTGAAAGGTAAAAATTGGGTTTTATACACATACACAAACACACACTCCCCTTCCCTCCCTCCCTGCAATCTGCAGGTTTGCATGGGGACTAAAAATAAGGTAGACATGACCCAGAGGGCAACTCCAAAACCGCTTCAGGTTAGCTCTTTAAAACCTGGCATTTGCAAGAAAGCAGTAACTAGCGGACCACTTAACCTGTGCTTTATTGCTTTAAAATTTAATTGCCGCTTTTCATAATCAGGGGCTGCTCACCATCCAAGATCCGTTTATGTGGCAGCAAGAAACAATCCAACCCCCTCTACATTTTCCCCATTGGAAATGACATCTGTTCATAACAATAGCCTATTTATATAGTCACAAAATAAATGCGCACACAACTGGTTTCTGCAGGACTGCCATTTAGGAGAATGGGGCATACCTGGGAATATTTATCCCTTCTCAAGCTTCTGATTGTTATTTCATGGCATTATAAGCATGACATTTTTCAAAGTAACACATACACATCATTTGTCCCCACCTACCCGGGGGCTCTTTGAACTGCTGTCCCTGTTGCTAATCAAATTCCTGGACCTCGGTTATACAATGACCAAAACTAGTTTTATAATATACATTCTTACACAGAACTGGGCACCACTGAGAGCAAGAGACTCACAGCAAATGGCAATAAAACGTTTGTTCCAAGTGAAAAGGTTTGTAGGTGGGGTCTTCCATGCCATAAGAACATAAGAACGGCCGTACTGGGTCAGACCAAGGTCCATCCAGCCCAGTATCCTGTCTTCAGACAGTGGCCAATGTCCCAGAGTGAGTGAACCTAACAGGTATGATCAAGTGATCTCTCTCCTGCCATCCATCACCCCCCCTGTGACAAACAGAGGCTAGGGACACCATTCCTTACCCATCCTGACTAGTAGCCATTAAAGAACTTAACCTCCATGAATGTATCCAGTTCTCTTTTAAACCCTGTTATAGTCCTAGCCTTCAGAACCTCCCCAAGTGCATTGCAAATATGGGCACCACTGAAATGCAGCTACCTCTGGAGAGTTGGGACAGTCATTAGGGACACCCCATCTCCTCTAACTAGTGCCTTACTCTGCTAAGGAAGAGTAAACGCAGGTCTGGGAAGGGATATAAAGCTTTCTGCTCCATGGCTGAAGATAACCTCAAAATAATGGGGGCTAGGAAGGAGATTTCTCTGGGGCAGATCATCCCACAGCCGCCTACTGCAGGGTTTCTTGCACCTTCTTCTGTAAGACCTTGCACTGGCCCCTGTCAGATACTGGACTAGATGGATCACTTGTAAGGACTGAAGGGTTTAGAACTGGGACTGTTGGGGCCCTGGGTCTCCAACACGTTCTCCTTGCCACCAAGGAAGACAGCTGAAGCAGCACCTTACTGATCCTGGAAGGTCATGCCCCACAGGAAGTCCTATATGGGCACCCAAGGCTTGCGGTTGCCTGATTGGCTCACACCTACCGCTTA
This sequence comes from Macrochelys suwanniensis, assembly GCA_033296515.1. Classification (NCBI taxonomy): domain Eukaryota; kingdom Metazoa; phylum Chordata; order Testudines; family Chelydridae; genus Macrochelys; species Macrochelys suwanniensis. Next base: position 10,781,506 of record CM065781.1, on the reverse strand, counting down.
AGCCAGGAAGTGATATGGGTTTGCTGACTGAGCAACCATGCTGACTCCCTGTTGCTGCCCGGTGAGACCCAGCTCTTGCCTGTCTTCTGTGATCGGCATCCAACCCTCTTTCTGGGTTGTGCACTGCTCCTGCCCCAGGCCTGTTCCTTGCCTCATCTCTGGTGCCTGCCCTTATGTGCTACTTCTGACCATCAGCTACTAATCTCAGCTCTAACCCTTGGCTTGACTCCAGCTCTGATCACTAGGCCAGACGGCCTATGGCCTAGTTCCTGACATGATCTGGTAGGGCAGATCCTATGGGAAAGTGTCCACACACAGCAAAGAGGTCTTGTCTAAGAAAGAGAGTGCGTCACTGAACTCCATTTATGTAGCAGCAATGGGAGACCGTGCGGGGATTTGAACTTGTGGTTCCAGATCACTGTTTATCTCAAACCTGATGTTTAGGAGGCTGCTAAGCCCCAATTCCCGTCTCTCAAATTATTCTAACATAAATGTATGGCTTCAGATCTTTCAGGGATTTTTATACCCCTTTTTAAGCAAAACCGTGTGTATTTCATGTAGCTGTTTCTTCTCGCTCAGTCACAAATGCCATCTTAACAGTTCAGAAGGCGCGTGTACAGCCATTCATCTTCTCTCTCGCAAATTCCAGTCTCTCTCACTCTCCCTTCTCTGTTATTTAGGCAACTATAGGACATGTCATATTTGCAGTGCATCATGTTACTTGATTCCATCAAACAGCTGGACTATAGAATCTGTCAGTACAAACCTGGGCAATGGACATCCTTTGACTAGCCTGCAGTGAGATCTGAAACAATATTATCACCCATCTAGAGAACCACGTTTAAAACTGGTTCTAACACAGTTTTATATCTCAGTGAGGTTAGGCCCCAAACCTTATGAGGCCTATTTCATACACCACACATGAATTATTGGGAAATCTTAATAAAGAGTTGAAAAATAGCAATGGCCTAATTATTTTCTAATGCAGACATCAGATCCTTCATTTACACATGCAAACAGGTATTTGCCAATGCAAATGGGTTGCTTTGCACTTTATTGACATGCAGGTTTCTGCACAGGCAAACGTCTGCACATGCTACCATCTGAGCTGCATTTATCAATGCCCACCTCGGCATGCAAATGTAGGCACAGTAGATAAGCAAGAACATGTTGAGGGCACAACTTAGATGCACTCATGTAAAAATTTGTCATTGCATGTAACAAGCAGGACACCATGGAAGCAGACGAGGAAGCAACATCTCTGGCAAAATAGCCTAAGAAATAGTATATTATCTCCACAATAGGCAAAGATCACCTAATATATTATTTTTGTGATAATGACTGTAGTTGGCAAAGAAAATATTCAAGTCAAAATTACAGTGGTGCAGCATAGTGCTGGTGTAGAGTGAGGCTATCAATCCAATCACTCATGTATTTAGGAGACATAATTTTAAACAGGAATGAGAACACAGTTATCATCAGCTGGATGTCACCCCAGGCAATTAGCATGCTCCTAATGTATTACCAATTTTAAGCCCAAATTCTTCCCTCAGATGCACATGTGCCCCTCACGACTCTTGAAGCACATGGTTAAAGCATAGCTGAGCATACAAATAAAAGAAGACCATGAGGTCCTTAATGAGAAGATGCTGTGAAGTGGTGGAGACCTTTAGACAAACAGCCTTGGCCAGACTGAGAGGAAAGGACCAAGAGACCAGGGCTTCTGTGTGTGCCAGAAACAGAGCAGAAAATCCGACAAACCTTCACTGCAAATTTGAGTAAGCAGGATTGCACTGTGCAGCCTTCACTCTTATAGCCAAAGCTACATAAGAACAACCATACTGGGCCAGATCAATGGTCCATCTAGCCCAGTATCCTGTCTTCCAACAGTGGCCAAGGCCAGGTGCTTCAGAGGGAATGAACAGAACAGGTAATCATCAAGTGATCCATCCCCTGGTGCCCATTCCCAGCTTCTGGCAAACAGACGCTAGGGACACTTCAGAGCATGGTTTTGCATCCTTGCCCCATCCTGGCTAATAGCCATGGATGGACCTAACCTCCATGGACTTATCTAGTTCTTTTTTGAACCCTGTTATAATCTTGGCCTTCACAACATCCTCTGACAAAGAATTCCACAGGTTGACTGTGCATTGTGTGAAGAAATACTTCCTTTTGTTCATTTTAAACCTGCTGCCTATTAATTTCATTTGGTGACACTAGTTTTTGTGTTATGAGGAGTAAATAATACTTCCTTATTTACTTTCTTCACACCAGTCATGATTTTATAGACCTCTGTCATATCCTCCCTGAGTTGTCTTTTCTTCAAGCTGAAATGTCCCAATCTTATTATTCTTGCCTCATATGGAAGCTGTTCCACACCCCTAATAATTTTTGTTGCCCTTTTCTGAACCTTTTCCAATTCCAATATATCTTTTTTGAGATGGGGCAACCACATTTGCACACAGATTCAAGACTTGGGCGTACCATGGATTCATATAGAGGCAATATGATATTTTCTATCAATCCTAATGATTCCCAACATTCTGTTTGCTTTTTTGACTGTTGCTGCACATTTAGTGGATGTTTTCCGAGAACTCCAAGATCTCTTTCTTGAGTGGTAACAGCTAATGTAGACCCCGTCATTTTATATGTATAGTTGTGATTATGTTTTCCAACGTGCATTACTTTGCATTTATCACCACTGATAAATTGTACAGGGATTGTAAAGACATTTGTACCTATAACAGAGATGTGTTAATATACTCTGGGCCAGATCCTCAGCTGGTGTAAATCCATGTAACTCAATTGACTTAACTGGTTTACACCAGCTGAGGATCTAGCCCCCTGTGCCAATTGCCCATTCACTTTCTCTACTAACCATAACCATTGGCTGAAATCGTGTCTCCAGTTGCACCAGTGTAAAAGTGGAGTTCCTCCATTGAAGCCAATTGAGATAACGCTGAACTCATACTGCTGGAACTGACAACAGAATTTGGTCCATTGTGCCTATTATTAAAACGAACAGTGTAAATCCCAGGTAGAAGAGAAATACGTATGTATGGGTATATGTAGGGCTGGTTGAACATTTTCAAACAAACAGTTGTCCCATTGGCAAATGGGGTTTCACTGAAATCAAAATTTTCCATGGGAAAAAATAAATAAATTTCTGAGGAATTAAAATGAAATGTTTTGATCAGTCAGTTGTGCCTGAGCTACCATGGTGCATTATGGGACTCCCTAAGGAGGAAAAGGTGGTGCCTATTGGGAGATGCAGTCCAACCAAGGAAAGAGTCATAAGGGAGACTGAGGTCACAAAATAGAATTCCCACGAGGCAAAGGGGCTGCTCAGGCAGATGCAGAGATTGAGATGCACCTGACTCAAAATGAAGCCTTTCATTTCAGTTGAAAATAAAACATTTGGACATTTTCCAAATAATTTTTTCCCGGAACTTCTTGTTCCCTACCAAGTTTCTATACTTCAACTTTGTGTTTCCGTTTGGAATAAAAACAAACGCTGAAATAATGGAATTTCCCACGGGACAGAAATTCCATTTTGCAATCAGCTCTAATGTATATATTGCGGCATCTCCCTTTTATTGCCAAAGAAGGGTCTCTAAATTTGTCACAGCAAGAACCGCACCTTAATAGAGCACTAAGAACCATGTTCTCAGCTGGCGTAAATTGGTGTCACTCCTTTGACTTCACTGCAGTTATCCTGACTTACACCAGTGAGAATCTGGCCTACTATGCTGTAGACTCCTACCCATACACAGTCACATGGATCACCTTGCCACCCATTCATAATTGTGGGGTCCACCTCTTTTCCCGTTTGTGATCTTCAAACATCCCTATGGCAACCCCAACAAATGCTTACATGGAAAAGCAACATTAGGAATGTATTTAATGCATTTTAAGTGCAGCTTTTTCTCTCTTTTAATGAAGTTTAATGAGGAGGCAAGCCAGCTCCCTGTGGACCACTAGCAAGTGCTCCACAGAGAACCACTGTTCCACAATAAAGGAAGCATAAAACAAATAAAAAACATCTCTCACAAAGCATGTGGAATAAACCGTAATCCTGTCAATACCTGTTGAGACTTAGAACTTGTGTTTCTCACTCAGACAAACTATCTTTGTGTCAGCTACACTGCACGATGATAACTGCGCCTTTGGGTTGCACTTAGCAATGTGTTTCCATGGCCACTCTGGGAATCTCCCTCTTCCTTGCCAACAGGATAACCCTCCCTACCCTCCTTAACATTCCCAAGCTTTGTGTGTTTCATTTCCAGAATCCTGAACGTGGGTGCGTTTCATTGCAAAGAGAACGCCCTGAATATAGACTGTGGATTAGCCAATGTAGGGACCTTATCCAAAGTGTATGAAAGTCAATGGAAAGACTTTCCTGGACTTCATTAGGCTTTGGCTCAGGCCCCAAGATTTTAAGATCCAGCCATTCTTTGCCTACAAGTGGATTTATGCTGTAGTCCTTTCCTGTGCTCTTTAATACACCAAAATATTCAGCCCTTGCTCCCAGGCCAGACAAACTAGCCTAACAGCAGTCTCCATTTAAACCTGGCCCCCTCCATTATGGAGTTATAGATAGGCAGATAGATAGATCCCACTTGTAACCCATTTTAAGTAAATCCCATCAATGTTCATACCTAGCAAACCCCTGATTAAATGTGGTTCCTGTAAGGAGAAAGCCCTTACAGCCCAGTTGCCTAACTGGAAATTCACCAACATAAAGCTGTAAAGGAAGCACAAACAATATTTTTTTTCTATTTCATACAAAGTTTCCAATTCTGTTGGCATCGCCATGTAGAAGGCAAAGAGATAAAGAGCTGACAGATGGGAAGCCAAGGACATAATTCACCCAGACTTCAAGAAAGCTTACAGTACCCTGCTCTAGATTAATCCACAAGGTCAGTAAATATGGTGGGGGGCAGAAAGGAGGCGAACCATATAAGCAGCTAAAGAACTGACTTGCAGACAAGAGACAAAGAGCACAAATATGTGAAATCATTTGGGGATGGAGAGGGTAAAATGCCACCAGGGTTGCGTTAAGTATAATACTGTTTGCTTTATGCATCAGTGACCTAGAGGGAAGAATATGTAATAAGGGAATGAAAGTTGTAGGAGCTGGAGAACTGGGTGTCAATCAATAATAAAGAGGACACACAAATATAGCATGACACAAACAGACGAGGAATAAGTGACTTATACATGTGTATATATTTTGCATATAGGTATATAAGATAATGAAACCAGGGACAATAATTTGCCCCAAAATAATCCAGGACTCAAGGAAAAGGGGCCAGGAGAAGGGTTATCACAACAATAGATTAGAAAGTCCCAGAGCAGCTTTCAAAATCTGTCTTTCCTCACTACCTCCATTGCGAAAACATTTATCTCCACGTTGATCATGTCTCACCTTGACTACTGTACCCTTCTCAGCTCTGGCTTCCTTTCCTCTCACCTCTTCCCATTCCAGTCTGTGCAAAATACTAATGCCACCTTCCTTACCTAACACTCCAGCCACTTCACCCGCCTTTCATCACTTCACTGGCTCCCTGTGTCTTACTGTAGCACATTCAAGCCCCTTCTAATTCCCCTTTAAAAATAACCAAGCGGTGGCGGCTGGGAGCCCCGGGCTCTTTTAACTCGCCCGGGCGGGCCACTGGGCTCCTAGGCGCGTGAGACCGCTCTGGGCCCCGCCCTTTGGGGGGCCTCATGGGCCGGCATGATTAGCCAGTGCAGGAGGTCCCAGAAGTGACGGATTCATCACTTCCACCCCAGGCCCTGCCCCCCTAGGGATGGCCCTGGCCCTGGGGCCCGGAATTTCTGTTGGCAGATCTGGGGTCAAGTACTATAATACAAATAATATTTCATTTCATATGAGAGGAGGGACTCATACACACTCCTGCTCTTGTTCATACACTCCTGTGATACCAGCAATAATACTTTGAGCTTCCTATAGCGCCTTTTATCCACAAAGACCTCGACGCACTTTGCTGATACTAAATAACTATGTTCCTAATAGTTGTGTCTATGTCACAGGCCAGGACTTGCATTGCAAATCTTTGATACACTTTTCCTCAACAATGTTTTCAAGGCCTGCTTCCGTTAGCATTTTAAAATTCGGTCCCATTGAAAATGCCACTGGTACAATTCAAAGTGGATGAGTACAATGTCATGATGTACCATGTTTAATATTTGCTTTAAGATCAATAGGTGAGGCCTATGTTAATTGTCAAATTAAACATAAACATTGCAAACACATACCCATCCTTATCTTCCTGCCTGGTGACATGAACCCTGAGATCTCTGGATGACCTTATATTCTGGCTCTTAGACCTTCAGCTGCTTTCATTGGAATTATCTTTACCTTATGTAAATGCAGGTTTTTTTAATTGATCACAGAATACTACTGACATAGCTAAAGCCTCACATAGTCTCATGAGGGTTTTCTGTCACTCGAGTATTGGGGGTTATTTTAACAGAGAGGAGTGGAGTGAATACTTTATGGTTTGATACTGGCCCTATTGCATAAATTTACAAATCTCGTTCAGCATAGAAGCTGTGACTGTAGTTCATTTTAAATGAGGTGGAATGGGAATTTTAGGATTAGTGGTTCTGGGTGCAAAGACAGAACCACGTGGAATGGTATTTTGCCTTTTGCAGTCAGTGCATGCAATGTATGGACATTATTAAAATCGGGTCCATTATTAGAGGAATGGTATTAAATTAATTATATTGTCAATATCAGACCTGTCCAGGATAGAAAAACAATATACCACATATGGATCAGTGTAAAACACTCACTGATTTATGGCATTGAAACTCACGAGAGAGAGTGAAAGGCTTATTCCTGAAAGATTTATCCCTGAATGTGAGAATTTCCCTTTGGATCTGTGTATTAGCTCAAATGTGTGCAAAGTCATATACGCTCAGGCAACCCACTGTTGGCTACCCATTTGAAGAGGCTCAAGATCAACAGTTATATTTTTTTAACACATAGTTCACAATTCAGTGGCGGGGGGGTTTCTATCTGTAGTTCTAATCAATTGTAGTTGCTGTGACCAGTTAAGATTTAGTCACTGTCACCAATCAGTCTATCAGCCCTCACAGAGAGAGCGCCGATCACAACACGTCAGACATGTTGTTCGAGCCAGTCCTCCAACTACCCGCTGGCCAGGCTGTCAGTAGCACCGGACACCCGATTGACATAGCGCACAGCAGCCTAGAACTCCTGAGCGATCTGCCAACCGCAGCCTCCCAAGCAGCTGGGATTACAGGCACGCGCCACCATGCCAGGCAAGATTCAGTACCCTATTATTTTTTGATGATGATGATGATGACTAGGTCAGTAGAACCTACAGGTCATTGTTCAGTCACTGTACCAGAACAGTAGGAGATCCAAACACCTTACCGTCTAAATAGACTAACAGGAGTATTATGGGAAACAGAGGCACAGACAAGTGAAGTGATTTATTTGCCCAAGGTCACACAGCAGGTGTGGTGCTAAAGGCCAGTGACTAGGACCAAGCACCTGGAGTCATTTGGTTACATCAGAATCTCAGTTCTCATTCTTTAAAAGTAAGTTTCCAATCCTTATTGTTGTAAAGAAAAGTTTAAAAATGTGAACTGGATGTAACCAATTAACTGACGTCTGCCTGAGTCTGCAGCAAGTCTGAAACAATAGCTCTAAGATGCATACATTTCTGCATTCATCAAAACAGAATTTTAACTCCAGGACTCTCTGGGAGGCAGCCCAACACCATTCCAAGCAGAAGACTTTCTTGTCTGTTGCAAAAGCCCTGAACACCATTTTGAAAATGTTCCTCTGCGTATCTCCAATTACTCAGCTTTTTTTTTCAACATTAGCAACTTTCTTCGGTCACATATTCACTGCCCAGTTAGTGGGATCAGTCCATGGGTCAAAGTTGTTGGTACTCTTCCAAATGCCACCCACAAAACAAGCTCCGCTCATTAACTTGCCAGAAAGGGATGCAGCCCATAGTAGACTGGGCAGATATACAAAACACGATCGTGTGTGCTGCCTGGCTCCCTAGGGCTCCTTGGCTTCCCTCCGTGTAGCTTTCACATGCCCATGAGTTCTGCTGGGTTGTAAGGCTTGGCTCCTTCTTGATGGGGGGAAAGATTAAGCTGTGATATCTCCCAACCACCACCTGTTTGTGGCACCAAGATGAGACGTCACTCACAGTAGATTGAGCAGGGCTGTGACCCTCCCTCTCCCTTCTTACATGAGGAATGAAAGAATTAACAAAATGTTGATAATAAGGCTTTGTCTACACTAGCACTTTTGTTGGCAAAACCTTTGTCGGTCAGGGGTGTGAAAAAAACCAGACATAAGTTTTGCCAACAAAAGCGCCAGTGTGGACAACGCTATGTCAGTGGGAGATGCTCTCCCGCCAACACAGGTACCGCCACTCATTGGGGATAATTTAATTAGGCTGGTGGGAGAGCTTTGTCTGGATAGAGAATCATAGCAATGTAGGGCTGGAAGGGCCCTTGAGAAGTCATCTAATCCAATCCCCCTGGGCTGAGGCAGGACTAAGTAAATCTAGACCATTCTTGACCAACCTGTTTTTAAAAATCTCCAGTCCACCACCACCCTTGAAAGTCTATTCCAGAACATTTCTACCCTTAGAGTTAGAAAGTTTTCCCTAATATCTAACCTAGATCTCCCTTTACTTCTTCTCCTACCTTCCGTGGACATGGAGCACACTTAATCACCAGCATCTTTATAACACTGCTTAACATGTCTAAAGGCTGTTTTCAGGTCCCCACTCCATCTTCTTTTCTGAAGACTAAACATGCCCAGTTTTTTTAACCTTTCCTCATAGGTCAGGTTTTCTGAACCTTTTATCATTTCTGTTGCTCTCCTCCGGTCTCCCTCCAGTTTGTCCACATCATTCCTAACGTGTGCCACCGAGAATTAAACACAGTGCTCCATCTGAGGAGCTCAATATATTTAACTTAACAAAGAAAAAGTTATGGGGTGACTTGATCACAGTCTATAAGTGTCTACAATGGGAACAAATATTTAATAATGGGCTCATCAATCTAGCGGAGAAAGGTATAACACGATCCAATGGCTGGAAGCTGAAGCTAGACAAATTCAGACAGGAAATAAGGCATCTTTTTTTTTTTTTTTTTTTAACGGTGAGGGTAATTAACCACTGGAACAATTTCCCCAGGGTAATGGTGTTTTCTCCATCACTGGTCATTACTAAATCAAGATTGGATGTTTCCCTAAAAGATCTGCTCTAGGAATTATTTTTGGGAAATTCGATGGCCTGCATTATACAGGAGGTCAGACTAAATGACCAGTGTGGTCCCCTCTGGTCTTGGAGTCTATGAATTTCTAACTATAGGGAACAGGGGGAAACTACCCCTTTGGGCAGGTCATTCCATAAGGCCCTGATTCAGGAAAGCACTTAACATGTGCTTAGCTTTAGCATGTGCTTAACTCCCACTGACTTAAATTTAAGCACTTGCTTAAATCCAACCCCAACTACGAGTGTTTTCCTGAATCAGGAGGTAGTGTAGCTTGCTGGATAAGGCACTGTCTTTTCTGGGACTCAGGAGACCTGGGGTCAATTTCCCACTCTACCATTGGCCTACACTGGGCAAGTTACTTCCCCTTTCTGTGGCTCAACCTGCCTGTTTATCAAATGGTGCTAGGGATACTGACCTCCCCTGTAAAGTGCTTTGAGATCTATGGATGAAATGTGCTGTATCAGAGCTAGGTATTAGTCCCAGTATTAAAATAGTGGTCTAACTGCCTACAGCAGGGCTACTTGCATATTTGTCTGAAGCATATGGTGCTGGCCACTGCTAAAGACAGGATACTGGACTACATGGACCTTGGGTCTGATCTGGTCTGGCAATTCCTATGTTGAGAGCTATCGATCTTGCTGGTGGTTCTCTACTCTCTGCCCCCAGGGCCGGCGCTACCATTAGGCGACCCTAGGTGGTCGCCTAGGGTGCCAGGATTTGGGGGGAGGCATTTCAGGTCCCTCGGCGGCTGCGGCGGGAGAGGCTGCCGCCAAAATGCCACCGAGGTCCCCAGCAGCCAAAGAAACTGCCATCAAAGACCCCGGCAGCACTTCGGTGGCAGCTTGTTCGGCCGCCGGGGACCTCGGCGGTACTTCGGCGGCAGCTTGTTCGGCCGCCAGGGTCCTCGGCGGTACTTCGGCGGCAGCTTGTTCGGCCGCCGGGGTCCTCGGCGGCACTTCGGCGGCAGCTTGTTCGGCCGCCGGGGACCTCAGCGGCAGCCTCTCCCACCGCTGCCACCTAGGGTGGCAAAAAAGCTGGCGCTGCCCCTGTTTGCCCCTCCCTGTTAACTTAGGGTAGATGAAACTGCTCTGGTTGGAATTTCTGATTTTTGCTATTCTACATCCTTTATCCACACTGGTATTTCTCTAGGGGAGCTTTTTTTAAAAAAAATTATTATTATTGTTATTTTAACAGTAAGAACAGCCCATGGATGTTAACTCGTTATTAAGTTGTTGGATGCATTTTACACCTTCATATGTGAAGTGAGTTTGGATTTTCATTAGTCAGAGCTAACACCAATTTTCAGTAAAATATTAACCAAACACACACAGAAATAGTTCATGTGGATCTATCCGCTCCTTCAATAAAATTAATAGAGTTGGATATTTACTCTTGCCACAGCAGTAATATTTTCACACATTGCATTCCAAACAGTGGAATTACACTAAATTCATTTAAAACAAATTTATACTATTGTTATTTTAAACAATACTTAATTCAATTTCAGTGTTTGGAATGCAAAGTTTGAAAATAGTAATATTATTCTTTAATGTAAAAAAATTATTCAACTATAAATCATGAGCATATGCAAGCTTCCCAAAGGACTCCCATCTCTAACATTTACATTCAACTGAAAATGAACAAAACCGCCCAGATGTAACTGTCTGCCATTCAGAGAATGGTAGAACTAGGCTAAGAGAGCATTCCCCTAGAATTTCACAATGCGCTTCTTCCATTCCTGGATATCTCCATACAACCTCATGTGTACAGTTGCCATAGATTTATTTTAGTTTAATTCCTGACTGAAAAGGAACCATAAAGCAAAACCAAAACTAGTCATGACATTTGAATTCTGGACACTAACAGCATCATTAGTATTTGCATTACAGAAGCGCCTATAATAACACCTCGCTCTCATACAGTGGTTTTCATCCATAGATCTCAAAGCACTTTTCAAAGGATGTAAGTATCATTATCCCCCATTTTACAGATGGAGAAAATAAGGCACAGAGAGGCTCACGGTTACACAACAAGTCAATGACAGAGGTGGGGTCTCCTGAGTGCTAGGCCATTGTGCTATCCACTAGGCCACACTGCCTCTCCGAGAAGTGTGCTAACAAATAGAGACAATCCCTGGCATGTGGAATTTACAATCTAAATAGATACAGTCACCAAAGGTTAGGATTCATCTATTCTAAGGCCAGAAGGAACCATTGTGATCACCCCATCTGACCTCCTGTATAACACAGGCCATAGAACTTCCCCAAAATAACCCTTAGAGCAGATGTTTTATAAAAACAGCCCATCTTGATTTGAAAATTGCCAGTGACAGAGAAACCACCACAACTGCTGGTAAATGGTTCCACCAGTTAATTACCCTCATTGATAAAAATGTGTGCCTTAGTTCCAGTCTGCATTTGTCTAGCGTCAACTTTCAGCAACTGGGTTGTGTCATACCTTTCCCTGCCAGCATGGGACTTGGGAGACCTACATTCAATTCCCTTCTTGGCCACAGATTTCCTGTGTGACTTTGGGTAAGTCATTTAGGGCCAGATTTTTTAAAGTATTTAGGCACCTAAAGATGCAGATGGGGGTTTAGTGAGATGTTCAAAAATGCCATGGGAGTTAGGCATGTAGAAGCTTTTGAAAATCCCACCCGGTGCTTATCTGTCTCTTTAGGCTCCTAGATACCTTTAAAACTCTGGGCCTTAGTGTCTGTCTGTGCCTCAGTTCCCCATCTGTAAAATGGGGGTAATAGCACAACAGGGGTGTTGTGAGGATAAATACATTAAAAGATCGTGAGCCTTCCTCACTGGTCATGTATTTTACATATTAGCATTTGGAATGTTAACACAGTACATGTACATACAGTGAAACTACATCACAACTTCCAGCTCACCACAGAGCAGGGCTGTTACCGATTGATCCATGCCCCCTTGAAGGCATTATACTGGGGATTCAGCCCTGTAGTGGTTTTTTAAAGAAACTCCAGCCCACTTCCTGGAGTCACCCTTTCCCCCTGGTTTGGCTCTTCCATGGACCCGTTGAAAAGAGTGGTTTTCTTTGTTTCTTAATACTTTGGGCTGAGCTCATGTTCAATGTAGCTGAGGGAGAGGGAGACGATATTGGCTATAAGCTATCTCCCCAGTGTCTGAGTCCTGGAGCCACTCAGGGCTGAAATAACCCCAGGTGTAAGTTAGAGAAACCTAAGGGCTGCTCTAAGTTACACTGGCTAGAGTGATCCCACAGGATCAAGCCCTTCTCCTGATCATGAGACTTAATGTCATCTGATCTGGGAACAGAACCAGTCTAATGCCACTAATGACAAGTAACCAGCATAGGCCACATTGTATTTATTGTCAGATACTTGAAATGAACCATTTTCAATCCATCCACAGAGTAATAGTATTAAAAAAAACCATGCAAAACACCAATCAAGTCTATTCAAGTAACAAATTTGAGAAAACTGAGATATGCTCATGGATGGTCCACAAATGGAAAGAGATGCTACATTTTAAAGGAAGCTATTGCCTGCGAATTACTGGGTGAGCTCAAAACATAATGTTTATTATTAACTGTGCCATATAAATACGCCTAGGGATGCCTGTGGAAAACTGATGACTCAAGACCACCTTTCAATAAACCACAAAGCCTTAGACCTGTGACACTCGCATGTATTGGATTCCACTTCTGAGAGATAAAGCATTTTAAATTATTGTGGCGCATCCAAAAATCTCAGTTCCCAGGTGTGCTTTGTGATCTCTGTCCAGGCTGAACAGACTGACGCTATTATTTATATTTGATCTTTACCTCCCAGGGACAGCGTCCTTACAAGTTCCTAATAAAGAAACACTCAATGGGTGAGGATGCAAAAGGCATGTTCCATACTCTGAATGGAGCTCTGATTTAGAATAAAAAGGTGGCTGGTAGCTTTTAGTTAATTATATGTTTGGTAAACTTGTTTAAAACAATGCAGCATGTCTCCTTCCTCCACTTGCAAATTGCCAATTTACTGGAGTGATTCCTGTTGAACAGCAATTATACATAATTTGGTCCTGAGATTTCCACATTTGTCCTCATGTCACAAAGTTCATGATTAAAAATGTTCATGTTGATTGTCGGTGTGACCTAATTCCTTAAGGCTTACACATGTAATAAAATCATTCACAACAGCAGCAGTGTCTAGACTTTTTGGATCAAAACATTACAACCCACCCAAGTTCTATAATTATTCATGATAACTAGGCATCTCCAGACATTTGGGCCCGATCTTGATCTGGTTTAAATAGGCATAATTCCACAGGTTCTACGGAGGTACACCAATTTACGCCAGCTGAGGTTTTGGCCCAGTTGCGTTCACAAAGAATTAACTTATTTGGAAAGAAATAATATAGATCCCAAATGTCACACATCTATGGCTGGTAAGATTTTACTTATAAAAATGCATCTACAATAATTACAACAAAGACTCTGTACTGAAAGTGCAAATTAATCATAAACCCTTTGGAATTCAGATATACAACTGATATTTTTGTCTTAGTTCCACACAACATATTTTTACTGCCTCTTTACACGCTGACCCATGACAGTTTCATTTTCTCATGCGAGTTGTCCCGCTGATTTAAATAGGATTGCTCACGTAAATAAGGATGGTAGGATCCAGTCCCTTAGTTTCTTGCTGAATTGGTTATGAGATGGTTAAATATTTTGCATGCTTTATTTGCCCTTTTGGAATCTTCAGTGGACAACAATTCCCAGCCCCCTCCAATTTCATAGACACCACACATCATTCATCACAGCCTTCCTTGGCTAGGAACAGTAGTTGGATTGGATTTAGTTTGGAGCCCAACATTTTTAGAATGACCACATGAGTTTGTTGGATAACGGGCTGAGCACATTGCTTGTGAGGTAGAACTAGGCAACTTACACATTTATTTGGAAAATATAGTCCCCGTCCACCCCAGGTTTTTTTTTTTTCTATTTGTGAATTATCCATGAACAGGTGATAGCATTTAAACATCAGTTCTCTACATGCAAAGTTCACGAATTCATAAGTGCAAACAAGTTTTAGCTTACAGGTTGACCACTGCTGGTATTTTCTATTGCACTGTGGGACTTGTCATTTAAGTCACATAGGTACTATTTCCATTTCCTGATTGGATGACCTAAGGTTTCTGATTAATCTCCTGGAGAGTGGGTTGGAGAAGGGAGTACTTGAGGAGCATAGACAGGAGACAGCGAGAGATATGCAGACCGAATTTAGAGCATTATGAAGTCCTCTCCTGACTTTCTTTGCATCATAAAAAGCAATACACTGAGAAACATATGGAGGGACCCACCTTTAAAATAACTCAGTTCCTTCTTGACTGTGGAAAAGAGCAATAGAAGCCAGACATCTGTATTGGCTGTATGATAGCATTACTAGTCAATGTTCTCTTACAACATGCACACCCAGCAATTACATGTCCGAGATCTTTGTACCCAGATCCTTGTCTGGTTATTATTGCTGTAGCAAGGCATTTGGGGAGCTGCTGTGTATTTCCACACCCAATATCCCACAGTATAAGAACACACTAGTTTGTCTATCTGCCAAGATTGCAGCCACTGGTCTCTATTGTATGTAATGATAGCACCAGCCCTTTGCAGCCATTAAATAAGTGCACCTATGCAGAGCTATTTGTGAAGGCTGCAGTCACATACCGTTAACCTGTGTTACTCATGGTACCAGCCGGTCTTATTGCTGTGCTGCATTCTAGCCAATGCATAGCTGTATTTCACGTATGTACCAAGTTCATTTATTGAATTTAGCCATCTCCATTTTCTTTTACTATTCTGCTGTTGCTGCCCATCCCCAACAAATTAGTAATCAGGCATGTGGGTGTTGCAGTCACCTAGATTTGTGCCTCTTGGTGGGTTAATTGTCCAAGTGCCTCTGGGCAGTGGTAACCAGGAAGTGCTGTCCCACTTCCATCTCACCACCATTTCATATGCAAAGTGCCTTGTTTCACTCTGTTGGTCACCATTTTCCACCTTCGCTACCCACTAGGGTCACAAACAATTGTGTGGTCGCATTTGCACGCTTGGCTGTGAAGTGTGCTGATGGACCATTGTAACAATCTGTGTGCCAGGGGTTTGGGGGAGAACCCTGCTCCCCTGCTCTGATAATATGAAGCAGTGTCCCCTTAGTAACTGCCTGAACTTTCCATCAATACACACAGGACTTGATTCAGTACCCACTGAAGTAAAGGAAGACTCCTAACAGGGATTACGCCCTCGATGAATTAGGAAAATCCTAATAGTCAAAGTGCTAGTAAGGAGAGTCTTTCAAAAAGACATTTAGTTCCCATGGAGACAGTGCACCCATTAGTATCCAGTAGCTTTGTCTGGGCCAGGTTGAGAGACCAGACTTAAAATGCAAAAATGGGTCTTATCTGGAGCAATGTGTGATGACAACCACAGGTCTGCCTGGTTGGGTCTTTTACAGTTTATTTAGGGAAAATTCTGATTTTAAAAAAAATCTTCTGTGTATGTCGCTTATAAAGAGAACTGGATCTTTTACAGAAATTATCCGCCCTTCTTATCCAGAGGAACATGCAAACACACACACAGGACGAATGCATACCTTCAAAACCAGTAACGGACAGTACATTCTTAGATCAATCTGTACTACTGCTAGATGAAAATGGAGTTGCTTCAAAGCATGATTTTACTGCAATTTTCTTCTTCATCTTGATTAATTTTCAGAGAATGCATGCAAGGAAAAACTGTAACAAAACACCCCAGTGCCTTGGAAATGCAGTGTTGGTCCCTAAAGATGGATTCTTCATCTCAGTCAGAACGCTTTACATTTTTTTTGTGGTTTTCCAGTCCAAGTCAGAGGAAAAGCCAAACCAAATCTCTCCAATCTGATACAAAGCCTCAGCAGTTGAAACTATTGCATGTTGCTGGATGGAGGGAGTAGCCCTGCCGTTATTCTTCTTGTGGAGACAGGTGTTCAGTAATGTCTCCCCCCTCTCCTACGGTTTTCAAACACAGGGTTAGACAGGGTTAGCCCTGTGGTTCAACGCTTGGAGAGATGATGATGCGCTGCAGTAGCAATAATAGGTGCATGAAACGCATCGCGATTTATCCTTTTCAGTGAACTCAACGTTTGCTGTTCCTTGGCTTTCTTGGTGTGTAACTACAACTTGGATCTGGGTCAAACTGGCTGAGACTCGACCAGTCCTGGACAAGACAGGAGTGATACTGATGCAGCAGGGGGTCAAGCTAGAGGAATGGAAGAGGATAATGCCTGCTCTTGTCACTTTGGGAGTGTAGTGCCACTGTGACTGGCTCCCCTCTGTGTGACTGGGCAGTGGCCCTCGACTGGAAGCTCTGGCCTTGGGCCCCAGTAAAAGAAGAGTCATCTATCTATTCAAGTTCACCACTGTAGTACCTTATGTGTGAGCCACAAACTCCACTTCCTTCCTCTTCCTCAGTGCCTTAGCTTCTCTCCTATCCCAAGGTGGGGGAGGAGGGGAGAAAGGGGTGGCTACACTTCTGCTTGCTGGTGGCCAGCCATATTAAATGATGTTCCTTTGGGGCACCACCCCACAATCCAACTGTCCACTCCAACTAAGGTGACCAGACAGCAAATGTGAAAAATCGGGACGGGGGTTGGGGGAAATAGGATCCTATATAAGAAAAAGACCCAAAAATCGAGACTGTCCCTATAAAATCGGGACATCTGGTCACCCTAACTCCAACCAAACTGGACGGTGCGAAGTGGGACTCCCCTTGGGCTCCTTCCACTCCCTTCTCTTTCCCTCCCCCTGGGCTCTCCACAGCAAGCCTGGGTCAATGTCTCCAACCATCCCCCTCTCCAGGGATCCTGACCAAGGCCTGGTTTGGGAGCCTTTTGAGGTTCTTCTCAGATGGGGAAAAAAGAAGCAGGCCCCTTCCTGCCTCCCTCTGACCAGCCTCTGGGCTGCCTCATCCCACTGAAGCTCATAGTCTGATGAACCCAGGGGCAAACAAGCTGCCTCTAACTGGCAGGCTGAGCAGGGTCCAGCCTGTCACAGCAACTCTTTGTCAGTCAGGGCAAGTGGGCAACTGTCTCAGGCCTTGTCTTCACTGATAAAAAAGGTGCAATTTTACCTCAGGGTAGCTAGCTAATATGCCTGCCTCTGCTAGCCTGAGGTAAAACACTGTGAAGTGAGGCAAGGTCAGCCCGAGGTGGGGGTGTAGTGCCGACCGCGCTTAATTCACCTCACAGTAAAACTAAATATGCACTAAATAGTCACCCTGAGGTAAAAGGCACACCTTCGTTGGCAGTGAAGGGAAGGCCTCAGGGTCCTTTCACCACATACACAGTGGGCATTGGTGACCTATAATGCCTTTCCCCCCTTGCAGCTGACCCAGAGACTGCCACCTTTGCTCTCAGATCCAGATCTTGCTACACTCTTCTGGCCATTTAGCCTCTGCAGGTTACATTCCTGTCACCTGCTTAGTCTGGGGCCGCCTATGGTGAGCTCCTGGAAACTCTGTTCAACTCAGCTGGTGAAGAACAACAATGTACCCACCTTCTGAATGGGGAGAGGGTCCACAAACACACAGCACTTCTGTTCACTCTCCAGATCAGCCTCTTGTTACCATTCAAAATGCTGGTGGTAATCTTTAGTTCTACATGGTACAGGGCTCGGTGCCTCTATCATATGCCGCCAAGCCTGGAATACGTCTTTCCAGGACTGACAATATGGAATAAGCAGTTGAACGGATTTGTGTCTCTCACTGATTGTGCCCAAATACCGCAGTCTGGAGGCCTTCAGATTACCAGATACATTTTGCTGGTTTGTTTTGTTCAAGTAGAGTAGAGAGAACTCTAGTTTATTTTGATTTGAAGTTCTAGGGCAGACAACTTTTCCAGGAGGGGAAGGATACTGGTGGCTGTCCACTGCTTGCATCTGAAGAAGTGGGTATTCACCCACGAAAGCTTATGCTCCAATACCTCTGTTAGTCTATAAGGTGCCACAGGACCCTTTGTCGCTTCTACAGATCCAGACTAACATGGCTACCCCTCTGATACTTGTTTTCTTATTAAATCCCTTTTAATGAGACACAGTAATTTTGACAGGCTTTTTAGATTACCATAAAGTGCTGAGTTACAACTGTTGCAGGTGCCAAGTGAATAAGAAATACAATAAATGCGAAACATCAACCCTGATACGCCTCATGGTAAAGCTAGCATGCTGAACTCTACATCATCTGTGGGCAGTTCCGCGGCCCTATAGACACCCACCGAAATGTAACAGAAGATAGAAGTCACAGTGACCAGTTGCTAATTTAAATATAATGCATTTTATTGAAGGCAGCATCAGACATTCATTATCTACAAGTTGAAAATGAGCATAGATAGATTTCAGATCCTCTGACTAGTTGTGACATACTCTCCGGACGCAACACCCCCGCCTTTAACACTGTCCTTTCTCTCTGGTAGCCACTGGCCTCTGCTGCTGCCATCCTGTGTTGAATTAATCTCTCTGGAGAGGGCTGTTGCTAACACTGGCTGAGAGAAGGGAAACAGAAAAGGGAAAAGAGAAAAGGTAGAGGAGAAGAGAGAAATACTTTCTCTGACTGTGATTTAAACTGAGCTGTATCTTCTCTGACTGTAAGAGACTTATGGCGTACCAGGCAGGGCGGTTCCTTAGATGCTCACAGTTTATGTGGTGAATAGCTGGATAGTCCATATTGTGTGGAGGTGATTTCTCTAAGTACTGGCATATGTATAACAAATAACCTAACAAAAGGTATATAAGGTGAGGTAGGGGAAAGTACAAAAAGCTGCATATATATTACACAGCTCCTCCGCTCTGATTCTAACCTTTGCAACAGCAAGTGAACTCGATGAGTTAACTGGCTACAATGGCCAGATTTTCACCAAACACTGACTAGAGGCCACTCAATATGCAGGTATCTGCATTTGTTTGTGCCTATCAAGCAACTGAACGCGCAGCTGGATATTTGCCTATGCAAACAGCAGTTGGTGCATGCGGCCCCCTGAGTTGTGAACGCAAATCAGTGTCCGGGTCTCCGCACGCTCTCCCCCTGCCTGCAGTAGAAGAGATATAAAAAAGCGTCTCAGGGATATAATGGCATTGCAAAGTGTTCGTTGCTGACTTCAGGAGTCCTTGATGCCTGCACAGCCAGTCTCACAATCACGGCACAGCAACCTGGACACCAGCCACCCTGGGAGTGGGCGCATTTGCAGGGGGGGGGGGGGGGAGAAGAAACTACTTATTGTCTCTGGTGGTGCACAGTCACAGCAGACAGTCCTGTGTCTGTTCCTCATGCGTGACTGGCACAAGTCCCACAGCTAGTCTCTGGCCGCCAGCCAAAAGCAGAGTGGCGTGCACCTGTCCCTGCTGGGAGACCTGGTGACCCTGAGTTGCCCTAACTGTTAGTTCTTTTCTAACGTCGTGTCTACTCACATTTACTTCAGGATTTCCCCGCTCTGGGCGCCGGGGAACTGCTCTGATGCCAACCGTTTCGACATGGATCAGGCCAGGACCGTTCCCGAGCTGCACTTCGGCACCCTGGAAGCATTCGGCTAACGGGAACAGATGGGGCCCATCAAGGGGTTCGCGTCCTGCCTGCATTAGTGAAGTACCCCCGGCATCACGTCCTGCGCAGAGTCAGAAGGGGGCTCCCCCTTACAATACTGCTTGAGGCTTACACTGAGAAAGCAACCTCACCAAAGAGCTCTGATCCTTGCCGGCCTGCTCCAGATCGACCTCTGACGACTCCAGCACGGTCAGCATTAATTCTCATGCATGGGTCCTGGCTGCACCACAGATTTCTTGAAAGGATTTTGCCTTTCCACCGAACAACTCTCACTCCACCCAGCCCTGCACTACGATCTCGCTTGGCATCAGATGAAGGAGTAAACATTTTGGTTATCAAGGCCTAATTCCATTTTCTTTTCTAACCCCGGCTTTTAGATATAAAATAACAACAACACTTTGTCTTTTCCCAGCACCTTCCATTACATGGATCTCAACACACTTCGCTAACAGCCTCCCAAAACTCTGTCTGGGAGGGGAGGATAATATTATTATTATTTAATTATATATCATAGCACCCGAAGAAGTGGGTATTCACCCACGAAAGCTTATGCTCCAATACCTCTGTTAGTCTATAAGGTGCCACAGGACCCTTTGTCGCTTCTATCATCACCTAGTGTCTCTTGTTGTATTATGTGAACATTTTTACTTACCCCTTTTACAAAAACCAATAAACTGTTGTCTTCTAAAAACAGTCTGCACAGAAGACTGGCAGATTCTGCATGACCCCTTCTCCTCTGTTCTGTGAAATTCTTCCGATAAAAATAGTCTTCAGATTAAAAAAAACAAAATGAAGAGATAAATCTTGTTGCAGAAGCATTGTTCTGATGCGCTGGATGTTGTAGCTCAAGAGGGAGACATAGTACTCGTCAGAAAAGGGGTCTGCTCTGTGATCAGAAAGAGAGATGTTAGGGTTAACGCACTGGCTGAAGAGCTGGGCTTATCTGTGACCTTGAGCGAGTCACTCACTCTCTTTGCGGCCCATTTCCCACCCTGCAAAATGGTGGTAATAACATGCCCTTTCTCCCACCCTTTGTCCATCCTGTCTATTTAGATTGCAAGCTCTTCAGGGCAGGGACCGACTCTTGCTATGTGTTTGTACAGCGCCTAGCACAATGGGGCCCAATCTCAGCTGGGGCTTCTAGGCTCTACTGTAGAACAAACACGAATAGGAAGAAGAAAATAATCTCACCTGTAGCCAAGGAGAAAAGACATTAGGTGTATATTTAGACAATGGAGGTGAAATTTAAGTATTAATGAATGTTGTAACACAGGGCCTACAGGTCTCAGGCCTGCAAAATATTTAGTTTAGCCAAATTAGATTTTAGGATTTAGGATAAATTAGCATAAGTAAGTTAATAATAAACCTGCTGAGCTTGTGTCTATGTTTGTAATATGCTGATGTTTTGAAAATACCTGCTGAGTTTGGATAATAATGTCTAGGAGAGATCAGTAGACAGCCATTGGTAGCCAGGGTGAAATGTTAGTGACTTCCTTAAGGTAACTGACTGTTACTATGGTGATAAGATGAGATACATGCTAATGAGTATAAGGAGAACTGATGAGTTAGCACCTGAAAAATGGGGCACCCCAAAAGTAGTGGTGTGTAGAAATGTAAACAAGGAAAAGGGGTTAAAACCTTCATAAATATCTATGAACCCAGCGGGCATCAGTGTAACACATTATGCAAGCTTTATCCCGGCCTGCACACGTTGGTAGGGGGAGACGCTAGGATGCCAACCACTGGTGGTGACAATAAGGATGAGGACTAACACTTTGGGTTTTTCCGCAAGGCACGGTGCATGTAATGCAAACACTCTGCGTTGGTCTCTCCTTCCGTTGCCAGATTGCAGGGTGCGAACTGTTGTTTGGTTGGCTAATAGGAGCAATTATTATGAAAAGAGCACGGTGTTGTCCCTATTGTGTAACATGGGGTCCCCCTTCTCTTAGGGTCGTCAGCCCCCCAGGACTGTCCCGGAATCTCCAGGAATTAAAGGTTAATCTTTAATGCAAGATGATGTCCTGTGATGTAAACTCCAGGAACACATCCAGCCAAAACTGGCAACCCTACTTTCTATCGATAACCTCTCTACTGTAGTCACTCTTGGGGCTGAATTCTCACAGATTACAATAGGTGTAAACCCTCAGCTTGGGGTGGACAGTTAGTTGAAGTAACCCATAACTACAGGTAAGGCTATACAATTCTGCTCTTCTGGAAGTCAAGATGTATTTTGTAATTCATTTTGATGTGTATAGGCTCAAATCCCTAGCATAGGGGAAAGCATACCTAGGCTGAAATACATATAGGTCCAAGTAAGGTGGCCCGCGGTAAGAATGACACACCACACTAACCACAAAAAGCTAGACACTACTGAAATAAGTAATACTCTCAAGGAAAAGAAGATAGACTTTTTTTTTAATCATTTAATAAATGGAGATAAGCCTATCTCCTAGAACTGGAAGGACCTTGAAAGGTCTTCAAGTCCAGTCTCCTGCCTTCACTAGCAGGACCAAGTACTGTCCCCTGACAGATTTTTGCCCCAAATCCCTAAGTGGTCCCCTCAAGGATTGAACTCACAACCCTGGGTTTAGCAGGCCAATGCTCAAACCACTGAGCCATCCCTCACCCCCGACTGAGCCATAACTCACCCGTAACACTGGTGTCCAACCTCCAAAAACACAACACTGAAGGTGACCTACAAGTAGGGTGACCAGATGTCCTGATTTTATAGGGACAGTCCCGATTTTTGGGGCTCTCTCTTATATAAGCTCCTATTACTCCCCACCCCTTGTCCTAATTTTTTACACTTGCTGTCTGGTCACCCTACCTACAAGCAACAAGCTGACCTAACTGCAATAATATAGGGGTTGCACACAGACAAGACTGGCCCCGACTTGATTAACTAATCAAAATACCCTGCATGCTTATCAGACTGCCCAGCAGACTGGGTAGCACCGACTACATTAACTAAAACAACGTCGAGATCTACCCAGCCTCCCCAAGTGACTGTCAAGTGACCAGATTAGCCAATTAAAATGGCCTGTGTACAGTCTGCCTACAGACTAGCCTGGCATTGATCTGATTAACTAACTCGAATAGTGTGGGGAGCACACAGGCTGGCCACCAGCCTGGTTCGGACTAGATTCACTGCCGAAAATAATCAGGGATTTGCAAAGTCTGCCCCTGAAGACTGGTGCTAACCAGATTAAATAAATACACTGAAGAGAGAAAATGTCTTGCAGCCCAGTTTTTAGCTTTTACTTCACATTTTGACATTACATTAGCAGTGGCAGGGGACCAGCCTTCTATCTTTCTCTCACCACTGAAAATATTGACTGACTCTGGATCCTTAGGGGGAGATGGGGCAGAGTGAGGCCAATGGGACTCTTACCATTGACTCCAATGGGGGCAGAGTCAGGCCCATGCAGAGAGTTTTTGAGAATACGGTCCTGAACGTTTAGGCAGGGTTCATTTTAGTTGGTGGCTTGTCCGCTAGGCATTCACCACAACCAGAAAATGGACGACACTGCACTGTTGCCAATTCATGGCCAAGCGGGAGCTTGCTGCTTGAAGTCTCAATGGGAGATGAACTTTGCACCCAGTCCTGAGTCACGTATCCTTGCTGGAGAGAGAGAGCAAATGCATTCACAGGAAAACCATAAACTTGAGTCAAAGGGCCTTTTCCATTGGCGTAATATTTAATTTCATCATAGTGGGATGGCCACTGACTTCACTTACGTGGGGATCTTCCAAAGGAATTTTGACGTGCATTTGAGCTGGGCTATATTGCAATTACTGGCTCAGGTACCCATGGCAGTTTCCATACGGATCCCCCCAAGGGTCTAATGATGATCTAACACTGGGTTTACAATGATTTCAATGGAGTTATTCCTGATTTACACCAGTTCAGGTAAGGTTAGAAGCAGGCCCTCATTCGTTGTCCATGCAAAGTGGTTTTCTGTTGGCTTTTTTACTCCTTTGCATTCACCCTGTCTCACTGGCCTCCACTTTGTTTCTTTTCCTGTCTGAACTACCGCGACAGGCATTTACACCCTGAGACCACAATCTCAGTTTGCTTTGTTATAAAAAAACAGGAAAATTACATCCAAAAAAATGACATCAAAGGACTCACCTTTGGCTCAGCCTCTCTCTGTTTCACCAAAACCGAGCGCAAGCTGACGCTCTTGTGGAACTAATACGCAACGAGTATTCACAAACTTCCGTTATGCGCTGCACAATGGGGCCACCACTTGGTATGCGCTGGGGACTGCTGCATGAGTCCAAAAGGGGATGGTGACAAAATACTGCTGCCACAAAATGTCTCTGTCTGGAACCCACCTACCAGACAACTTCAGATGAGAAGACAGAGGCAAAAGAGCAGAAGGAAGATGCGAGACTGTGAAAACTGGAGCATTTTACCCCAAGATGCTACCCACAGGGTATGTTTAGTATTTGCCAGCAATGCCCAGAGTGTCCAGACAGGCATTGCTTGTTGTTTTATAAATCGCACAAAGGGTGCTTCGTGGGTGGGGACAGAGCTTCCCCATCCTGGCTGATGACAACAGCAGAGCAGTTCTGCAATAACCGTGACTTCTGGGTTGTTAAACCAATGGATCCACAGAGTGTGCCTCCAGCCATCCTTTTGGGCCACTCCTGCTCTGCCACCAAAACACCCCTTTACAGTGTTGTGGCTGGAACCCCATGGAGAACAGCTCAGAGACTCCTAGACTTTAAGGTCAGAAGGGACCATTCTGATCATCTAGTCTGACCTCCTGCACAATGCAGGCCACAGAATCTCACCCACCCACTCCTGGAATAATCCTCTCACCTATGTCTCAGCTACTGAAGTCCTCAAATCATGGTTTAAAGACTTCAAGATGCAGAGAATCCTCCAGTAAGTGACCCGTGCCCCATGCTGCAGAGGAAGGCGAAAAACCTGCAGGGCCTCTGCTGATCTACCCTGGAGGAAAATTCCTTCCCGACCCCAAATATGGCGATCAGCTGAACCCCGAGCATGTGGGCAAGACTCACCAGCCAGACACCCAGGAAAAAGTTCTCTGTAGTAACTTCTAACATCCCATCATTGACCATTGGTCCTATTTACCACTGAGGGCAATTAATTGACCTTTGACTAAGATCATGTTATCCCATCAAACCATCCCCTCCATAAACGTATCTAGCTTAATCTTGAAGCCAGATAGGTCTTTTGCCCCCACTGCTTCCCTTGGAAGGCTGTTCCAGAACTTCACTCCTCTGATGGTTAGAAACCTTCATCTAATTTCAAGTCTAAACTTCCTGATGGCCAGTTTATATCCATTTGTTCTTGTGTCCACATTGGTACTGAGCTGAAATAATTCCTCTCCCTCCCTAGTATTTATCCCTCTGATATATTTAGAGAGAGCAATCATATCTCCCCTCAGCCTTCTTTTGGTTAAGGTAAACAAACCAAGCTCCCTGAGCCTCCTTTCATATGATAGGTTTTCCATTCCTCGGATCATCCTAGTGGCCCTTCTTTGTACCTGTTCCAGTTTGAATTCATCCTTCTTAAACATGGGAGACCAGAACTGCACACAGTATTCCAAATGAGGTCTCACCAATGCCTTGTATAACGGTACTAACACCTGGTCCCGCTGGCTCATTCCCACTGCCCGGTTCGGATCTGCTATACAGGCTTCTTGTCTTTCTCTCCAGCAGAACCACTCTGCAGCAGGACATTCTGATCAAGATGAAGAGTAAGGGATCAATTCAGCTTGAGTGAGCTGACATCTTCAGCCTGCGTGTGCGTGCCCAGCTCACATTTGCAAAGCACCAATCAGGTGACTGGGTGCTGTTTAAATTATGCATGCAAGTGAACCTTTGCACACCCCAGTGCGGTGGCTTGCCCATTTTGGGGGGCCAGTCAGCCGCAGCTGCAACTAGAGCAGGATGGATCCTGAATCCGTAGGTGAAATTTCCACTGAAGTCAATGGGAGCGCCATGTGTGGAAAAAGCACAAAATATATGATAAAGATCCTCACTGAGGATAAGAAGCTCCTCACTGCTGTTCAGCAAGAAGAATTTTGCCCATAATCTATAAATAACATACTACAAATAATAACTAGAAACCCTAAACGCTTGGGGCGGCATCGAGAATGGGGCAGCAGTTCGAGTCCCCCAGTGGCAATTCGGCGGCAGGTCCGCTCTTCCCGCCTCCAAATTGCCACCGCGGGACTCGGACTGCCGCCCCATTCTCACCCGCGGCGGCGGCAATGGGGCGGCAGATCCGCTGCCCTTCCCTTGCCACTGCAGGGCCCCCTCAAGCCGCCTTCCCCCCGCCACTCTGCCGGGAGGAGAGCGGGGCTGCTGGCAAGCCGCCCTCCCTCCGGCCGGGGCGTTCCGGACGGGTGGGGAAGAGCGGTGCCACGGGCAAGCCGCTCTCCCCGCGGCACTCAAGCCGCCCTCCCCCCGCCGCTTGGCCGGGAGGAGAGCGGGACAGTGGGCAAGCCGCCCTCCTTCTGGCTGGGGCGCTCTGGTGGGGGGGGGGGAGCGGGGACACTGACAAGCCGCCCTCCCTCTGGCCAGGGCGCTCTGGCCAGCGCGGAGAGCGGGGCCGCGGGCAAGCCGCCCTCCCCACACCGCTCGGCCGGGATGAGAGCAGGACCGCGGGCATGTCGCCCTCCCTTCGGCTGGGATGCTCCGGCCAGGGGGAGAGCGGGGCCGCTCGCATGCCACGCTCCCCGCTGGTGCCCCTGCTGGGGCAGTGGGGCCGCCGCGCTCCCCGCTGGCCGGGGCGGTGGGCGGCTTTTTTGCCTGGGGCGGCAAAAGAGCCAGAGCCAGCCCTGGCTGAGTCGTAGAACATTGATCACAGAAGTTATCGCTGTCCCCGCTATTCTCTTGCGAACAAATTCAGAAGCCAATCCCACAAAGATCTCCGTAATCTAAAGGGAAGATATGATACAAAACAGAGGTTTTAGGAGTAGTTTATGTAAAACTTTTAATCTTAAAACTGCAAATTTCTTTTTCAAGTGTTTCTTTCCTCCTCCTTTAGAAACCTGGGCATTTGACCATTTCACAGGGTTGGCAAAAGGAGGACAATAAGGATAATGTTGGCTCAGATCAATTTTTTGTGTGTGAGCCCTTTTCTTTTCTTTTTTTTGGGCAGAATTAGGGTTTGCAAGAAGCAGATACAACTTTGCTGTTGAAGAACTACTGACAGCCAGAAACAGCTGCATGCGAGCAAATCAGTACTTAACAAGAGAGATCAGCTCATTGTTAGCCAGGTAAGAGATGGAGACAAAAATCCAGAGAGCTTTCTTGTTAGGCTATAAATGAAATAGTTGTTTAGCAATTACTCTAAGACAGTAAATCTCTGTCTATGAACCCTCTTGCAGATAAAATCTAAACTTGGTTTACCCTCCTCATACAACACACATGCATATGCATACCGGCTGCTACATAGCCCATCGATATTTTATTCACATCACACTCTGAGGAGCTCACTGAGTGGAATTGAATAGAAACCGTTCTCTGTGTGAAAGTAATTTCAGAAAGTAATCTAGTTTATGGAAATGGAAGGCATCAAAACACAAAAAAACACTGTTTCTGTACAAGTGCTTTGCTTCAAATATTTGACATGGAAATTTATATAATCCCTTTGGGGCACATGGGTTTCACGAGTGTTAACATCTTTTGAAATGAATTTCACAAATGTTTATTTGGAATACCAGGCATACAAATAATTTAGAATATCAAGGCATCTTGTTGAATCAGTCTTAATGATACAGATCTCAGATGGTTGCGAAGGTTAAAAGGTATGAATTTTAATTGGGTATGCAGAAGATGTCATTTTCAATCATTGTACTGCAGGCAGAGGATAATATCACTTTCAAATTCTAAGCTTTCCGATACATCCGGCTTGACTTTCTCTGTTACTTAAAGAATGAAATGCAAACATTTTTCACATTTTATTTAAGTGTGTGAGGAATGTATTAAATGCAGAAGTGGGCTTTGGACAAAGGCCTTAGACTTTTACTGTTACTAGACTAAACCTAGTCTAGCTAGGTTTGTACATGACCCCTTTCACTGCAGTATTTGAGCACCTCACCAACATGAAAGAATGTATCCTCACGTACCCCTGTCAGATAGGGACATGCCATTATCCCCCTTTGACAGAGAAATTAAGTGACTTGTCCAAGATCACACAGGAAATCTGTGGCAGAGGCAGGAATGGAATCCAAGTCCAGTGCCTTAACTTTACAAGCAACCTTCCACCCCATTGGAAGCACTGGCCCCAGCCTAGTTTAGGCCACAAGTAAAACTAGTTTGATCGACACAACGTAGCCCTTAATTAATCACTCCTCCTCAGTGCAGGGATTCAGTTGTGTACAGTAAATAGGGCTTACGGCCACACACCATGGAAAAAAAGAAATATTGGATACCTATTCAGTGAGCTCCATCCATCCTGTGCGCTGAAGGAGGCAGAGACCCTGTGGAAAAAATTGTATGTGATCATGTAATTAAAGACTGTATCATAATGCATATGCACAGGGACGTCAAATTAAGATTTCACAGGAAACCTGACTACTGACATTTCCAAACTTTTGAACGCTTGCCTTTGCAACCGTAGCGTTCTTTTAATGTATTTTTTTAAAATGTAATTTCCTAAGTTGACTAAAAAGCAAAAAAAAGACAGTTACCGTTTTCGTAACTGGTGTTCTTCGAGATGTGTTGCTCATGTCCATTCCATTGTAGATGTGTGTGCTCCCCACATACACCAGTGCCAGAAGTTTTTCCCTCAGCAGTATCCGTAGGGGACCGGCTCTGGCGCCCCTTGGAGTGGCTCCCACGTGGCATGGTATAAGGGGCGCCACCAGCTCCCGCCATCCTCAGTTCCTTCTTGCCGGAAACTCTGACAGTGGGGAAGGAGGGCGGGTCATGGAATGGACATGAGCACCACATCTTGAAGAACACCAGTTACAGAAAAAGTAACTGTCTTTTCTTCTTTGAGTGCTTGCTCATGTCCATTCCACATTAGGTGACTCCCAAGCAGTACCCCTGGAGGTGAGTAGGAGTTTCACGGACGTGTAGATTGCAACACAGCTCTGCTGAACCCAGCGTCGTCTCTGGCCTGCTGAGTGATGGCGTAATGAGTGGCAAACGTGTGGACAGAGGACCACGTTGCAGCTCTACAGATGTCCTGGACAGGGATGTGCACCAGGAAAGCCACCGAAGACGCCTGAGACCCAAGAGGTTCGTTGCATTGAGATAGCAGAAGCCATGGTGCAGGCAGCAGCATCAGCAGCATCTGATGCCGCGTGGAGTGCCACTCTGGCCGCAGTCGTGTCTTCATCGAGAACTCCTCGGAAGCCTCGGGGAGTGACCCTTTGAACTTGGCCATGGCTTGCCACATACTGAAACCAGATTGGCCAAGGAGGGCTTGGTGATTGGCCACTCTCAGTTGAAGGCTGGAAGACGAATAAAGCTTATATCCACAGAGATCCAGCCTCCTCGAGTCTTTATTTTTGGGGGTGGCCCCGGGTTGTCCTTGCCTCTCCTTGTGGTTAACCGCCACAAGCACAAGGGAATTAGGGGCCGGGTGGGAGGATAAGTACTCGTGCCCTTTGATTGGCACAAAGTACTTGCGTTCGGGCCTTTGAGAGATGGGGGCCAGGGAAGAGGGGTCTGTCACAGGGCATTAGTGATTTGGGAAACCCCTTCATGAAGGGGTACAGCCACCCTGGCAGGAGCCAAGGAGCAGAGGACATCAAACAGAGTCCAAGGGCTCTTCTAATTCCTCTACCTGAAGTCCCAGCTTAGAAGCAACCCTCTTCACAAGTTCCTGGTGCACTTTGGCGTCATCCTGAGGAATCGGGTGAGGCGGCCCCGTGATAGCCTCATCCGGCGATGACGAGGACAATGCCGGTGCCGCGGGAACCTCCACGTCCATTGGTGGTTCAACCAGGATCGGGCTGAGCGGTGGCTCTTGTCCAGCCGATGCCAGTCGCTGTGTCCCAAAGTCGACCTGTCCAAGCGAGACTGTCTTGGCTCTCGGGGTCCGACACTGAACGGGACCGGGAGCTACTACGGGCCAGTTGCTGGGAGGATCATCCTGAATAGGGCGACCTCCTTCTTGGAGACAGGCAATGACGGACTGGCGGTCTCTGGTGTCCAATTGGTACCGAGCCAATGGAGATGACCAGGGCCAGTCCCGGAGTTCTTGCTAGGTGGCGCATGCCTCAGAGGGTCAGTGCCAATCGAGCTCGTGGATGGCACTGTAAGAAGACTGTGCATGGAGGCCACAGTACTCGGCACAGAGTCGGACCGCTGCTCCAGTGTCGGAGCAAGTGCTGAGTCCATTAGGAGCACTTTCAGACGGATATCGCGCTCCTTCTTCTTCCTAGGTTTAAAGGACTTGCAGATACGGCACTTGTCACTTATGTGCCCTTTGCCCAAGTACCTTATGTGATATGTGGATCACTGACGGGTATAGGCCGTTTGCAGCGATCGCAGGGCTTAAAGCCTGGGCACTGAGGCATGCCCTGTCGCCCGGCTGAGTCCCATTTGGGACTAACGAAAAGTTGAGGACTAGTACTAAGGGTAACTAAGAAACTACTAACTATATACAACTATATTACAGGTTTTCAAAGTTCTCAAGAACAGAAACCGAAACAACGCTAGCCAAAGCAGCAGATGTTCCAGCACCATCACTGGTGGCGAGAAGGAACTGAGGGTGGGGAAAGCCGGTGGCGCCCCCTATATCGTGCCATGGGGGCGCCACTCCAGGAGACGCCAAAGCCGGTCCCCTATGGATACTGCTGAGGGGAAAACTTCCAGCATCGCTGCATGTGGCGAGCACACACATCTAATATGGAACGGACATGAGCAAGCCCTCAAAGAAGAAACAGAAATTCCATCATGTGGAACGATACTGAATCCTTGCAATATTATCAGAAGGGTTGGAACCTAGAGATCCACATCACAACCCTCTAGCTCTTGATCTAATGGGATAGTTGGGCGCAGCAGTAGGCTGTTACCCTCTATGTGGACCTACTACTAGAAGGTTGACAAGACACTTTGCGAGTGGGTGTCACAGCAGAGGAATGTTGAGAGTCAGGAGTCCTGGGTTCTATTCCACATTCTGATGTGGAGTGTGCTCTAGTGGTTACAGATGTGGTTCTTTCCCTGTTCCCCGCACTTGCCCCCTTCTGCTTTTGTCCCCTAGCAGGTACCCCTCATGTGGGGCAGATTGCAGCCATGCTGAGCATGCTCTGCCCCACCCCACCGATTGTTTCTTTCCCTCCCTCTTTGCAGCCTGTGCCCCACCTCCACTCCTCACCTCTCTGCATTCCACTCTGTGAGCTTCCTTGGTCCCCTCCTCCAGCAGTGGGAGAAATGAGAGCACAGGATGGAGCGACAGACTCTCTGCTCTCAGTTCCTGGTGCCACAGTAGCCCCTGTCTGCCAGGAGATGCAATTGAAGAAAATCCTGCTCATCCCCTGTAGCCCATGGGGAGGGGCGGAGCATGCTCAGCGTGGATGAAATCTGCAGAGAATTTAGCTGTCAAACTTGAACAAAGCTCTTATGAAAAGCTCATAACTTGGCCAAATATGGGTAGGTTTCTACAAGGAGGTGAAAAGCTCCTCGCCAACACAAAGGCGACCCCTCTCCCAAATTTCAAGTCCCTGCGCTCCAAAGCATGGAGGTGCTAGAGTTTGTCAGCAAAACAGTAGCAAGAATATTTTCCCCTAGCTTTGTTCTGAGCAACAGCTGAACTCTCTTAGCTGAAACTTTAAATAAATATACATATAAATAAATAAAAATAACTCAGCCAGAGGCAGACACTGAGCATGGACAAGGTTGGGAAAGTTAAAAAGCAACTAAAAACAGGGTCTTATAATGGAAAGTGTTAGAAAACCTTAGCTGTAAGTGGTGCTACCAACTATACCTACAATTTTGCTCATAATGATCCTGATTCTGATTTCAAGTAAATATGGAGATATGCCTATCTCATAGAACTGGAAGGGCCTTGAAAGATCGAGTCCAGTCCCCTGCTTTCACTAGCAGGACCAAGTACTGTCCCCTGACAGATTTTTGCCCCAGATCCCTAAAAGGCCCCCTCAAGGATTGAACTCACAACCCTGGGTTTAGCAGGCCAATGCTCAAACCACTGAGCTATCCCTCCCCCCTACACCAGTGTTAGTCAAGAAGATCTCTACCGAAGTCAAGGGGGTTACACACCCTGTGAAACCAGCACGAGATCTGAGTCAGGACCAAGTTTGACAGGAGACGGGTTGGTCACAAAGTTCCCTTTTGATTTCCTTCTTCAGTTTCCCAGTTGTTATTCCCCACCCCCACCCCCTCATCTCTCTAGGCATTCATACCATGGTATGTGAGCACACCCACCCACTCCCCAATTCTGAAACTCCCCTCTCATTAAGGCAGCCAGCAAGTAACACAATGGCCTCTGTTTTGCTTCAGTCCCTTTTATGAATAGGTGGAACGAATGATAAGCAGAAGAAGCAGGAAGGAAAGCTGTCCAGCACGGGGCATCAGTTTTCCTCAGGGAAAGGCTTTTCAAATCCATGCTTGTACTTTCCCGTCCCCATCTAACACCATCATTCCGCCCTGCGCTATTACTATTCCGACAATGGAGTCTACCTAGCAATTAAATATTAAGCTTAGCTTTTCAAAGCCGCTGAAAGGATTTGGAGACCCAATTCCCCCAAATCTCATCCTTCATGTATACTTAGGTTTTCTTTTCTCACCTCCTGGTTCAACTAGGCCATCTCTGGCCACTAGAAACTATAAACCAGTTGGGCAAGCTGCAAGAGTAGATTCATTAGCAGTGCAGCAATAGCAGCATCTATTGGGAGAAAAAGGCATGCAGCAGGACTGACTTGTAATGTATGGGGGCACACCACAAACAGAGCCTCCAGGGTTACATAATACCAGAGTGAAGGGGCTGCAAGGGGTTTTATTCACCACTAACTCATAGCATGGCTTGCTGAGACAAGTTTCCATTGCAGGGCTGGGGCAGTTACGATTGCAGTTCCTAGAAGTTGTGTGTATCATTTATTCCTCGAGTCCAGTGATAAAAATGGATCCTTATCCTCCCTCCCATGAGCTAGCAACCTGACTCACCCATCAGAAGAACCCAGATGCTGTGAATAGATTTAAATACGGTTTGGATACACTGATGACCATAACATTTGCGGTTGCGGAAGGTGAGCTAAAATAAGGGTAATCAAAGCTCCTGCTTCAGGGTGTAAACTGATCCTCCACAGACAGCATTGCTACCTAAGTTATCAGGGAGGGAATGTTTGCCTTCTCCTGAAGTATCAAGTATTGGCCACTGCCCGAGGCAGAATACTGAGCTATATGGTTCAATTTTCTGATCTGGCATGTTAAATTCTCTCCACATAGGACCCGCGAGAGAGAGAGAAAAGAGTTTTAAATAAAAGTAACAACTTGTTAATATGGAAAAAAAAACCTTTCCCCAGGAATGGTTCTTTAAGAAGTTTTCCAAGAAGACTGCATTGTTTTATATAATTTTTTTTGGGGGGGGTGGGAGGGGGGGAGGGCACGCAGGCTGTTTTGTTTTGTTCAAACAGAACACAGAATGTCATTCAAGAGATCGGTTCCCACAGCCATTCCGGTTTCCATTATATTTCAATTTTTTGAGCACTGAAAGTTAATTCTTCTGTCTACTGGCTTTCCACGTAGATTCAGATCTGATTAATCCAAATCCACCAGTAAACTCAATTTTACTTCAGATTAAAAAAGATTCAAATTAACAACTGAGTGATAGCTGGAAACTGTAAGAGAGTGCTTACGTCTTGTGCAGTGTTACCGCACAAATCCTTCCGACACTCAGGCAATATCATTATTCTATGTATTTCTAAGTTGCCCGACACTGACGTACAACCTCCGTCATTATTTATTTACGGCTATGCCTACGATATGCTAATGTAAAAGGGACGGTCCTTGCCCTAAGGAGCTCATAGTCTAAGGACAGAATGTTAGGGAGACAGGTTAAGGGAAGGAGAATTACAAATAGGGGATTTTTATACATCAGCTATAGTCACTGTAGGCAGCACTGGAGAAGAGGGTGTCAAAGAAGGCTTTAACGTGAACATGGCTGAGGCATTCAGGATAAGCACAGGGAGATGGTACCACGCACTGAGGGCTGTGTGGAGAAATGCATGGAGGTGATGGCGCGGACAAGCAGGGGAACAAGGATGGATCAATGCCAGGCTCAGCATGGGACGATAGGTAGGGAGGCTCAGAGTTATATGGAGATGTGAAGGTAGTGAGGTGCTCATATGCGATAGCCTCAGTTACCCAAATCTCACCTGAGATCCCCAGTGACCCAAAATAGGCTCATGTTGGCCAATATCTGTTAACACAGCCATGTTCAGGGTTCAGCTGATCGCCATATTTGGGGTCAGGAAGGAATTTTCCTCCAGGGTAGATTGGCAGAAGCCCTGAAGGTTTTTCGCCTTCCTCTGCAGCATGGGGCACGGGTCACTTGCTGGAGGATTCTCTGCATCTTGAAGTCTTTAAACCATGATTTGAGGACTTCAATAGCTGAGACATAGGGAAGAGGATTATTGCAGGAGTAGGTGGGTGAGATTCTGTGGCCTGCATTGTGCAGGAGGTCAGACTAGATGATCATAATGGTCCCTTCTGACCTTAAAGTCTAAAGTCTATGAGTAACGCTCCTCCAGCATTGAACTGGTCCAGTATCTCCAGTGACATTCACCCAGTCACGGCTGGACTGCAGTCTGAGCATGGATTTGTCTCACTGCTGGGGGTTGGTGGGATTCCCCCCCATGTGCTCATTTGGAACACACACAGACATGCTGCATGGAAAACGTTCAGGTTTATGATGATGATTACTGGCCTGCAAAGGATTTTGCACGAAAATCAACCCCCCAGATTGCAGGGCTTGGGAAATTTTTTCTTCCCATTTTGTAAAAAAGCAAAACTTACCTAGCACACTCAGCTGAACTCAGAGCAATCTCCTCCCCCAACTCCTCCTCTGCAGTGCCAGGGCCTCTCGAATCGAGTGGAGGGGGCCTGGTTTCACTCTCTGATGCAGGGTCTTTCCCATTTAGGGAGAAGCTTCAAGTTCCTGCTGTCTCCTCCCACTTCAGTGGGGGCTTCCAGCCAGTGGACATGACAAACCTCCTTTCCCATCTGAAGGGGAGGCCTTGGGGTTTTGGGAGAAACCCAGGTGCCCTCTTCACTCTCTGCAGGCAAGAGAGATACAATTGTGGTCTCAGCCTTGTAACGTGTAAAGGTGTGACAGCTGTCAGAGACACCAGGGATTTCGCTGGCCACCTCCAGAGCTAAAAGCATGCATGGCATCAGTGTGAGCTAAAGAGCAAGATAAGACTGTAATAAGCTCATATCCTCTGTGGATTGGGCACAGAGGGGGACCTACAACACACATCACCAGTGCCTTACAAAGGCCATTTGGGGTTTCCTTCATAATACACACCCCAGAATACACGGCTTGCTTGTAGTTCACAAGATCCCCCAGCCTCCATCCCCATGAAATGAGAGGCTGCCATGTGAAGAGCAGGCAGGAAGAGGAAACTTTCTGACTGTGTACATGCACATACATGCTGCACGCTGGGATACAAGCTGCAGGGAAAGCCCAGCTAGTCATATGTTTTTGGAGAAAGAGATCCGCAGGACTCAGGCAAGTGGGTGTTGGGTACTGCTGGGCCAACACACCCAAACCTCAGAAATAAAGGGGGAGAAAGTTTTCCCACCAGCCTGGAGCTGGTAGGAAACTTCTAAGAAGATCCATCACCGAAGGCCGGGGGAGTTGGAGGCAGAGACAGCATCCTGTGCTAGGAGGGATGAAGTCAAGGAGATGGGAGCCACCATAGGCTCTGGGAAGCACCCACCTTTTGGGGTGATTATCCGAATCCAAGGCAGTTTTCGGACGTTCATCCTTCACTAATACATGTGGCCTTTTGCTTCACACAATACAGGTGTTTTCTGGAAATTGTTGCAGCCTGGGTCAAAGTATCAATGCCATCATCACAGTCTTTCTAGACTTCTGTTTCTTTGGGGCTGGGTTACAGGCAGTTGTGATTTCAATGGATCCACGGGAAGCCACGGCAGCCATTTCCTTTTAGCTCAGTACAAACTCCCCACTCAACTAACGGGAAGAGCCCAGGGGGTTACCCTTTTATCTTCATGTGTCTGCGTGCAACGTTTGATGCACTTGTTTAAATAAATGCATAAGCAGCACACTTGAAACAACTGAATGCCAGCAGCCCAGCACTCACCGACAACCCTACAACCCCACCTTGGCATGCTCAGTCCAACACTACACCCCCAAGCCAGCGTGCACAGAACAAACCTATGATGCCAATCTAGCATGCTCATAGGCAGCCCTATGACACCATTCTGGCGTGCTCTGTCCTGCCATCACAAGATGCCAAAATCAGGGTGCTCATACGCTACGTGGCAAATCCAGCACGCTCCTTCATGGCAACCCTCAGCACCACTCCAGGGTGTGCACGCAAGGGACCGCTAATATAGCCTCACAGAAACCTATTTCGGGTTCCATATTCCAAAGGTTTGTTTTCTGAGGGAGAAAGGGGAAGGGAATGGGTCCAACCCTGACACTGTCTGCTTAAAGAAAACCTTCACTCTGTTTTTCCCCCTCCAAAAAATGAATCAAAGCAATTGTTCCAGCAAAATACTTGACTAACAGTTTCACCGGTTTGACTTCCTTCTCTAGTATTGATGATCCTCATCTGGCCCCCATCCCTGCAGTATCTGAGCATCTCACAATCTTTAATGTCTTTCTCCTCACAGCACCCGTTAGGGCAGTACCACCACCCTCATGATGGGGCAGGGAACTGAATCACACAAAGGCTAAGCAACTTGGCCAAGATCTCACGGGAAGCTTATGGTGGAAAAGGGAATTGAACCCAGGTGGTGTCCCAAGACCCATGCTAGAGCTCTAACCACTGAACCATCCTTCCTCTTTATAAAACATGGCTATTGTCTATTAATAATGTATCTATTCTCAGGCAGCCAATTCCCAATGTTTCTCTTTCATGAGAGAATTCACAGTGGAAAAGAATAGAATCACCAGGAGGCCGGTAGCTATTCAGATTCCTCACAAGAAGACAATGGTTAATTACCAAACTCCATTTGATTGTTGACTTTGTTTCTTTCCTTGCTATTTTAGGTCCACACTTTTCGGAATTCAAACACACTTTCCTTCCTGTTTATACATTCATGTCTGTCTGATATCACTCTTGCACTGCAATCAACATTCCTTTATTCTTTATAATTTGAATACCAGTTTGTGCGAACACTAGTAAAAAGATCGTATCTGCAGCTTTTCATTCTGCACACACACAAAAAAAACCCACAACAACCCTAACCAGCATTAAGTGGATTGTTCACAAAATCATTTTTGTTCTAAAATGTAATCAGCTATATTGGATGTAATGTTTGTATGTTGAAGATAATATAAAAACCAGGGTTTGGGGCCTCCTATTTCCATAAAAACTATTTTTATGGCATTTATAAATATTAGTATGGAATACTAGTCAAGAACAATGCATAACAGTAATGAGAATCACAAAATCCCATCATATTTGACACTGTCATATCACCAGCTTAAGGATTAGAAGGTGAATTTTACAGTTAAAAATATTGCTTCCCAATAACAATAAAATCTGAATTAAAAAACTCAGCTCCTTGTTGCCTTATGTATTCCTGATGGTTTACTTCTTATTCTGGAGTTTACAGGATCATTGCTTTGAATGCATGTTTTTTGGATGGCTCGTTAAAGAGCTAACCTGAGAATGAGGAGGGAGGTTTTCTTATCTGCTTTCATTCTTGTTGAAGCCTTGCTTGGCCTAGGCTTTGTTTCCTGCTAACCCCTGACACTGACAGAGTCAAAGGCCTATCAAGTACTGCCCTCATTTCAGAAGGTTTTTTATATCTACATGGAAGCTTCGTTTTGAATGACAAAGTTACCCCAGGTGTCAGTTTTCGCTACTATTTCTAAATACATCTGGTTAGGGGGGCAGAAAAAGCAGCAATTTCATTGAAAATCCAACCTATTGCGATCTAATCGCTGCTTAAGCTGTGGCTTTATTCAAATCTGGATCACCAATAGGGCTTGAGATGTAAATGAAGTGCAAAGAGAAATAAAGCAAGAAAAAACGATGATAGCCCCTTCCTTCAGTCATTTGATTCCCAAGTCCTTATCAGTCAATTAATGCATACTAAAACTTCAGTGGCAGCATCAGTTTAATAGACCTAATAGCTGCAGCAAGCCCCAAGCATTAGCTAAACAAAACACACTTTCAGCAGCCTTAATATGAGACTGAAAAAAGGTCAAAATAGACAGGCTTTACCGAATAAATCCCGAAGATCCATTCTAATTTCCACTCAAGGATCTCTTAAGCAGTTCTTGGATGCTCTTTATGATACTTTGATCCACACATAGTTTCATTAAAACTTTGTGGCTCGGTATTTTTAAACCTGATAGCTTCGCTAAACTAGTTCTCAAAATGTTAGCTAAGCCGCTATGCATAAAACTACTTTACTGTCATGGTGTCTTCTAATATCACCTAAGTGCAGGCTGTTGCAATTTTGAAAATGAACCTTCTCTACATGCACTAGATCTCAACTTGGGAATTTTTGCTCTTGCATTTGAGGGACGGCTGACATTATAAAGGAAAGGTGCTGTCTCTCATCACCCCCCTCCCCTCTCCTGAAATCTAACACTAAAATTATCTGCTGTACCTTATTTGTTCTGGAAGCAAGTTACACAGAACTTTTATCCACTGCGGTTTCCAATTTCAGGATTAACATTAGATGCCAAAAACTGCCTAGAAAAAAAAAAGTAAATGGTGGTTTGAAATCCAGCTTAATGATGGCAGTATGAACTGCCTAACGTCCAAAGAAAACAAAAGGTACTTTCCCACCCCCAAAATCAGGGCATGTTAATAAAATCTAGTTTCACTGCCACAGATAAAAAATCTTCTTCCCAGAGAATGCCCTTTGCTCCCCGGAAAACAACATGCAACTTGGGGGGAAGGCGACCATTTTCTTTCGTTCTTCTAGAGCTCGCAGAAGGCTTGATTTCTTTAGAAGCTTTTGTGGCCAGTTTGCATTACAGCAGTTAAGAGAATTACAGCAAAAGGATTTCCAAAGAGGCTGAGCTCAATTTTCAAGAGAAAAAAATAAATAAAGGATTTACCAAAAAAACCCTAATGCTGCTCCCATTGGAGTTAATAGTAAAACTCCCATTGGCTTCAGTGGGGGCCATTGATTTCAACAGGAGCAAAGTTTGGGCTTTGAAAAAATCCCATCCCAAAGTAGTGCCTGCTGTTCCAGTTAGGTAGGTAGGTGACCACCAAAGGTCGAGTAGTGTAGCAGACATTTGAGGTCAGAATTTAGGCTTTCTACAAAGGGAAAGTTAATCTGAATTAACTAAAGGTGTGAATTTGAAGTGGATTAGTTAAACCACATTAAATCCCTGTGTGAACACCCTCATTCAGAATTAAAGTGGCTTAATTCAATTTAGTTTAATTCACTTGGAAGTGAATTCACTTGGAAGTGAATTAAGACAAGCTGAAGTAAGACCACTTTAATTCTGAATGAGGGTGTTCACACAAGGGTTTTATGCAGTTTAACTAATCCACTTCAAATTCACTCCTTTAGTTAATTCAGATTAATTCTCCTGGATGTGCCATGTAGACAAGCCCTTACATTCCAATAGTTGCACTAGCAAAGGCCTGCTCACTGGTACAACTATTTCAGCTAGAGGTGTGATTTTTTTTTTTTAACTGTCAAGGTTATACTCATCAAAATCTCTAATGTGGATGCAGTTACACTGGTATAAAGGTGTCTTATAGGCTTTGGCTACACTGGCACTTTACAGCGCTGCAACTTTCTCGCTCAAGGGTGTGAAAAAACATCCCCCTGAGCGCAGCAAGTTACAGCACTGTAAAGCTCCAGTGTAGTCAGTGCCCCAGCGCTGGGAGCCGTGTTCTCAGCGCTGTAAGCTATTCTCCTCGTGGAGGTGGAGTACCTGCAGCACTGGGAGTGCTCTCTCCCAGCGCTGGGCGGCGACCACACTTGCACTTCAAAGCGCTGTGTAGCCAAAGCCATAGTTACTCCCTGTAGTGAAACGAAGCAAAGACTCACCCGCGCGGAGCCTCCTGCTGGTCATCTGGGAATTCTCTCTTTTCCAGCCTCAGAGCGCCTTCTGCAGGCTGTTGTCTCGCTTGCCGCTGGCCTCGTGTCCCTTCCGGACCCCGGTGCCTTTTACCTCGGGGTTCTGCCCCCAGC
Source organism: Macrochelys suwanniensis (assembly GCA_033296515.1). Lineage (NCBI taxonomy): Eukaryota > Metazoa > Chordata > Testudines > Chelydridae > Macrochelys > Macrochelys suwanniensis. The sequence continues at coordinate 10,741,285 of CM065781.1, read as the reverse complement.
AGTACCTCCTTACTCTGGGTTTCCCCTACCAGGGGAACTCCCAACCCTCTAAACCCACCTTGCCTCAGTGGCTACTGCCAGTCATCATCTAGCCCCCGGGGCAGACTGCAGTCTGTAATGGCCACTCATCACTGGCAAGGGAGTAGGAAAAGCACAGTTTTGCCAGTATATGTGTCTACACTAGGGGCTTCTGCTGGAACAGCTCTCTCAGGCTATGTCTACACTAGAGACCGACGCAGCTGCACTGCTGTAAGATCTCTTGTGTAGCCGCTGTATGCCGACAGGAGCGAGCTCTCCCAGCAGCATAATTAAACCACTCCCAACGAGCAGTGGTAGCCATGGCAACGAGAGAAGCTCTCCCACTAACATAGTGCTGTGCACGCTACCACTTATGCTGGTGAAACCTATGTTGCTCGGGGCGTGGGTGTGTTTTTTACACCCCTGAGGGACATACGTTTTGCCGACATAAGTGGTAATGTAGACAGGGCCTCAGCCAGAGTGTGAAGAGGTGTGATCCATCACTGACATAGCTGCAGAAGCCCTTAGTGTAGATGCAATTACACCGGCAAAACTGTGCTTTTATCAATATAGCTTATTTTGCTCGGGGGCTGGGGGCAGGCAGGTGGCTGTATTATACCCGTACAAACCCAAGCTTTGCCAGGATAGCTACTCCCACATTAGGAGTGCATTGCTGGGATGGTATATTGATATTCCTACACTGGTAAAGCACTCCTAGGGCAAATATAGCCTTAGTCCACACACACCGGAGTGATACTATAACAGTATAGCTAAAATGATACAACTTTCCAGTGTAGACAAGACCCGAGTCCCAGTTCAACGCTGTAATCACTAGACCACACTTCTGGCTAACACAATAGCAGCAACAGTAGAAATAAAAGTGAAGAAACCAATGTAATAACCCTGCAGGGACCACAAAAGTGTGAAGTATTCATGGGCTTGGGGAAATTGCCGTCCAGTTTGCTACTGCTAGCAAGGCTAGCTTCTGATTATGTTGATGAGAAAAACTGTAAACAAAACAACCCTTCTCTGCTAATTAATTCCCTTCAAAGCACTCCACAAATCTTTAATTATGCGGGTTGAAAAGCAGCAGTTACCCTATCGAAGCTGATCAGCCTGGCTCCCTCTTCACCAAACCCCGCCACCTGACAGAAACATTTTGTTGTTTTCACTGCTTCACACACCTCAGATGGGTTTGCAGTAAATCCTGTCAACTAAACGCGTGACAAAAGTGCTCTGATGTCAGGTATAAAGAATGCCACCTACAGCTTAATGTCTGGAGAAAAAAAAATTCTGAGTGCTTCAAACAATGAACGTTTTTGTCTTCTTAATGCCCAGTATGCAATCGAGTGGAAATGCTACTTCCATCCGTAATCTACAAATGAAATTAAAGTTGTTGAAAGACACATGATAAACCAGGATCCTTTGTTTCTTACAGAAGAGGAAAAATTGAAACCACTAAATATTTTAGCAGATTTACTAAATTTCCAATTAAATCTGGAATTATTCAGAGCACCTCTCTCTCTCTCACACACACACACGCGCACGCATAGACAGACATATTTCCTATTTGAATAAAGTAGGTGAAATGCGACGTGCCCAACGTAGCAGGAAGATTTATGAAGTGGAGTCTATGATCTTTTGTATTAGCACCGGGCCAGCCTGGTGGAATAGCAGCAGCATTTCAAAGTGCTACATGGGGATCCCTGGGCCCACGCAGGTGGAAGCAGACAGTGGTAACACAATTCAGTTGGTCTTGGGGGAGGGAGCCAGATATGCTAGGCAAGAGCACCCTCTGCCAGCTGGCATGAAGGGCTGGCTGGAGTAACATGCGCCCCCCCTTGACAGAGGAAAGGTCACGGGAAGCAGCTTACAAAAGACAGACGAGATGAGGACCAAAATCAGGAACAAGATTAGATATCAGTGATTTAAACACGGAAGCAGAAGAACAATGCCCAGCACTGTCTCCGGCTTTCTCCTCTTTCCTAGTCCTTTGCCTTTCAAGCGACAGTCCAGGCGGTCCTGCAGAGCCTCATTCATGTAAAATTCAAGATGATCTGCACTCCCTGGCTCTGGCGTATGCTGCTGTTTTGGTCCTAAATGCATCCGCAGAGCCAGGGGTGACCACGGTGTCGGCACGCCTTTGGAGCTGGTACACTGAGTGCGCGCTGTCAGCTCACAAACTGGTTGGTATTTCACAAAACAAAAGGACTGGTTGCCTGCTCAGTGTTGGCATCACCGTTCAGTGCCACCTCTGGCAAATGCCAGCATTCAGAAGGAAGCCGTCAGCAGTGGGTCTGATCCTGCTCCCATTTGAAATCCAGAAGGCGATTTGACCCTGGTCTTTGTGGGAGAAGGAGCAGGCCCTTAATATTTGGTTGGCCGCTAAAGAGAAGACAAGGATTTCCCCATCTATGTGACACCATAATCCCTGCATGGATCCTTTCGGCACTGGGTCCCAGCTTATAGGCCTAAGCCATGGAAACATTGTTCGCCATGTAGCATGAGCAGACTTTGACCTTGGGCACCATGCACCACATTTTAACCCATAAGAATCGCAACACAGAAAATGCTCACATCGAAGACAACCGGCCAGATGCTGCAATGGCTGCAAACTGGGGAGAGGAAACGCGATGCACAAGTGGAGAAGGGAAAGATAGACCCCCAAGCAAGTAGCAGCACTACCCCTACACCATGCTTACACTTCTGTGCATTTCTCTTCCCCGGCAACCACCCAGGAGCTACGGGGCTTCCCCAACATAGTCATTGCATGGTAGAGTCTGGGGTCATGACTGAGTATAAAGAGGCCTATCCCTAGCCTCCCCCACCTCCTCTTTCACTGCCTATGTTGTGGCACAAGCGGTGGGTGAAATTCACCCCTTTGCCATGGACCAGCACGAATCCAATGCAGCACTCAAGAGTCTCACTAAGCCCGAACTCAGATGTAAATTGTGAGTAAGCCGCATGGCTCGCTGCACAGGGTGGATTTCATCTGTGGTCAGTGCTGGGGCCTAGGTATCTGCGCACCATGCAGACAGATATTTGTACAAGGTGAGGACGGACCAATCTGCCCGTGCAGTCATTACTTCTGCTGTGCTACGCCAAGCTTTTTTTCTTCACTTGTGCAGGCTGACTCTGCTTCGAATCTTATATCGAGCTATAAAATGGGACTTGTTACAAATTTTAGTGCAAATGGTGACTTGTGAGCTCCCAGAAGCCCCTGGTAAATGAAGGCTGCACATAAAATTTGCTCCTGGCTAGAGCTATTCAATATTTTCCAAAATTTCAATGAAAAGTAACAATTTGGGGGCAGGGGGGAAATGTTGCCCCCTTTTTGACCCAGCTCATTCTCGGGATGAGCTCTTGACTCCACTGAAGTCAATGAAAGATGTTGCTAGGACTAGGATTTCACCCTTTGTAGTCTTGGTGGGACAAACTCTTATATGAACATTCCCCACCAATGTTTCGAGCCCTGCTAATCTCCCATTATGTGACATGCCCCCCCGCCCCACACACACACAATGTTTCGCAGGGCTCTCTCCCAAAGTGGGCATTCTTATCTCAGCAAAACAGGGCAATCAGAGGAACTGATGGGGGGATGCCCCACAAGGATTGTGTTTCTCCTCCCCAGCAACCATAGATGACTTGCCTTCATCTTCAAGGCCATTCAGGACCCATCCCCACTCTATCCATCATCTCTTATACAACGCTGAGACATGGACTCCCATCACCCCTCTGACAACGATGCAGACCTGGATTGTTCATTTGCCAAATTTTCCTACAACCACCATTGTGGTTTTTTCCCATGTGCCCCTTATGCATGTAAGGATCTTCCTATATAAACCTACCACATTGTCCTCCTGGCTCTCTCTTCTGCCATGATACCTACAAACAAACTCAGCAATGGTTATGCAGCTGGTTTTCTGTGACCACTCATGCTGATCACTTTCATCTCGTTGTTGTCCTTTGCTCCTCCTTGTCTGTCTTTCTGTACCCACCTGTTGCCTCTCATCTTATATATAGACTGTAAACTCTTTGGGGCAGGAACCATCTCTTTGTTACATATTGTGACGGGATCCCCAGGGTCCAGCCTGGGACCGTGGGACCACTGTGCCCCCTTAACTCTTTCCAGCTTGGGCTGTCTCTCACAATGCTTTGCTAGTGATAAGCAGCAAACCCCGCCAGGCCCTGTTATCACTCAGCACAACAGCATTTGGCGCCCCAGACCCAGCTAGATTGCATGAATGCTCCCAGAGCCACTCATGAATTACACAGAGAAAGGCACCAGCCAAATCCCTCCAGCTCCCAGCACTGTACCTCAGGAATATACCATTTTACACTGCTCAAGACGAGCAGTGAAAATTTATTAATTGGTTCACCACTTCATCAATGGAAAGTGGACATACACCAACCTTTGCAAACCTGAGCAGATTTACCACACGCTTCAGGCAAACTCACTGGTAAAGATAAACAGTAAAACAAATTTATCGACTACAAAAGATAGATTTTAAGTGATTATAACTATTGGTAACTAACTCTGACTTTTTGCCTAAGGAAAATAAAATATAAACCCGCAGTCATAGAATCATAGAATCTCAGGGTTGGAAAGGACCTTAGGAGGTCATCTAGTCCAACCCCCTGCTCAAAGCAGGACCAATCCCCAATTTTTGCCCCAGATCCCTAAATGGCCCCCTCAAGGATTGAACTCACAACCCTGGGTTTAGCAGGCCAATGCTCAAACCACTGAGCTATCCCTCCCCCCCATGCATGGAGTCTAAACTCTCAGCCCTATTCGACTGGGCAACATCTAGATTAAGCAAATTTTCTCACCCCACTGGATATTGAAGTTCATAGTACACAGGTTTCGCCCTTGAAACCTGGGCCAGTCCCCTCTGTTGGCGTGTCCTTGTTGCTTGCAGCGTAGGTGGGGGAAGGAGAAAGGCCAAGCATGGGCCCCCTGTGTTCTGTTTTATACCCTTAGTCCCATGTGCTTGGAGAACACAAGTCCAGGCATGTCTGGTGGGCATTGCTGACACAAGCCCAGGCAAGGTTGAGCAATTCCCCTGGTGTGGCCTCATGCAGGTGAGCCATTGCATCGTATCTCCCTTGCTGGACAATGGTTGTTGATGAGTTACCCCGCCCAGGCGTTGGTTACTTTCCTTGCTGTTGTCTCTGGGGAGCTAATATCTGGCTGAATCCGCAACTTACAGCATGTTTTAGTGACAACCATACAACACAATCTCAACTTCATATGCATTAAAGCTATACATATTTAGATAGAACAGTGACTTTCAGCCAATCATAACCTTTTCCCTGATACCTCACATGGCATGCTTTATATGCAATATCACAATTATATACAGACGAGGAATATGGGGGTGGGTTACAAGATGCTCCTCCAAGGTATGTCATACATATTTGTACAGCACTTAGCACTACGGGGCCAGAGTCTCTGGGGGCTACTGAAATAGAAATAATGAATGATTGTGACAATCAAGCAACGGCAGTGACTATACAAAGCTGTAACTTACTGGGCCTCATTCTCCCCATTCTGTAGCCATTACACCCAATCAAAGTGAGTACAAATGCTTGTAAAACAGTGGAGAATCTGACCCAGAGAAATCAGGCAGCTGCACTTATTCTCCTGTTAAAAACCATGAACTTTACAACATAATCAAGGTGTCTAGGTTAAATTGATCCTCTGTAGCTTTGTGACTCTAACCCTGCTGCCCTGGCTTATACCTTTTCTTCCATGCAACTATCAAGACCAGGCAATAGGTAATGCACCAGATGATGCTGTATGTTGTCTTCTACCAGTGAAATTAAGTAAAACATACTGTTACCACAAATCCAGAGATATTTATGTCTATGACATTTTAATCCACAGCCTAAAGATAAGTATGGTTAAGACATTGGCATTTTGCACACTGTACACACAAGACAATTAAAAACCACAGATTATCTGGTAATTTTCTAAGAACTTTAATTCCAGATGCAAAAGGTTTTGTCACATTGTTCCCATTGGAGAGCAAGGAAGGAGAAGTTTCCCTATGGTGGGTTGTGGGAAGAAAAAAGGCCTGGCAGTGGAGTGGTTCTCCTCCTTGGAGTGCAATTTGGACACAGAAGGCTTCATTTGCTTCTCACCTCTGACTGAAGGGCTGTTTGCACAGCCCCATTTTCCATGTGATGAAAGCAAAACACTGTGAAGAGCATTTCCAGAAGAAGCCAAGGGATACTCCTCACAGCCTGGAAATGATCAGAACAGAGCCATAATCATTAACCCTCCAAGTGGATGACACCTGGAACTGGAGGGTTTTGAGGTCATGAGAGGGGCAGCCCAGGTTCAAGTCAGGAGGAGTAGATGAGAAGGTCAGGTAGGGGGACTTTCCAGGAACGATTGGGAGGGGCTTGGGTCACTTGGTGGGAGTAGCAGAGGTGCCCAATAGCTACAGACAAGGACATTTGTCGTTAGCACCAATGCCATTCCCTGAGGTAGGATATTTTCATCTGCAATACAATTTACTTGCTTGCAGTGGTGTAGGGACAAAGGTCATATTTTTACATTTTCTAATTTCTTTAGCGTCAACACCACCACACTTAGACAGCACAGAATGCCCATGGCCATATTGTATGTCTTTATTCCAGGCGTCTAAAAGCTCCACAGGGTTATTACTGATCTGATGCAGCCAGGCTAATTGCAGATGGCCGTGTGACCATTGCCAGTCCGTGATTGGGCAATGTCCCCTCCTGACCTCACGTCTGATCTCCAAGGCTCAATGTGCAGGGACTTTGTCTCCGAGATGGGCTGTATGACCAAAAAGTGCCGGCCGGTGGTGACCAATGGTGACTTCAATCCTCTTGAGGCCAGATCTTAATAATACATCCCTATTACTGATCAAATCAAGACACCTTACGCCCAGCAGACGTCACCAGCAATGCATATGAAATGCCTCCAGCCTCCTGATGTCTTGTTTAAGCAACACCCTAATTTCAAATCCGTATAAGAAGACTGGAAATACACAGGTTTGATAAATTCGTACTTTTGTATACAATTTCATCGTCTTTCACCTCCAGACCCCTATTCTGGTCCTACATGGCCGAGGCTGCTAGACCGATCCTCCTTGGGATGTCTGGCTGGATGTGCCCATTTAATGGCAATTTACTGCCTAGATATATGAAATCTTGCACTACTTACACGATTTGTCTGGTAGCCCCAATGTCTTACATCACAATTTTTGCACTGACGCTCTGGATATTCATTTTTGCCCAAGAAAGCCTTAGTCCAAGGGCAGCTGCCATGGGCCGGAAGCTCTCTAGTGCATCTTTAAGGTTGCTTGTGTCCTGGCCAAACAGGATGACATCATCTGCATAATCCAGGTTGGTAAAAGAAGTTGAACCGACAGTTATATTGTACTAGCATTTTCGGAGACACGCTCAAGGAGCCAATCCATTGTGCGGCAGAACAGCCCTGCTTCATCCTGGATCTTCTGTAAAATCTGTCAGACCTATGGGTCCCTCATCACACCCGTCCCCCTGAATCTACATGTAGATCTTGAATTAACCTCAGGAGGCTGTTGGGAACACCAAAGCCTCAGAGGTCCATCCACAGGGCAGCTCTGTCAACAACATCGACACCCTCAGTCCATATTAAGGAGAAACTGGGAAACAGTCAAACACAAGCTCGCAGGCAGGGCCAGATTAACCTTTTGTGGGCCTGGCACCAAACGTATTTGTGGGCCTCCATGACGTTGTTATGGGCCCCTTCTGAGTGTGGGCCCGGCACGACGACACCAAACTAAACCCGAACTGCTGGGATAGGGATGAAAACATTTATTCAGAAACAAAATAAGATATTTGAAGCCACACTTGATTTGAAGCCTCCACTCAGCCAATAGAGAACAAACTGGACTAGTATCAATATACCCAGAATACTTTTGAATTTGGTTTACTTGTGTGGGAGGGGGTTGTTTGTTTACACAAAAAAGAAAACTCTCAGGACCTGCTTGGGGCCCTGAACACAGGTGCTTAATTAGCACATTTATGGGCCATATTAAGCCCAGATGTAGCAGTCAGTGGGGTTGCACCTGCATCTGCCCACCACCATCTCCTCCACCCAAAGTTGATTTGTAAATACATTTTTTGAAAGCTGGATTTTCTAGTTTGGTACAATCATGTTCACAAAACTTTTTAAAAAGTTAGTTTCTTTAGCCTATTTCTCCTTTTGCCTCACCGTGCCTCATAACTTCAAGTGAATCGGTAAAATTACAGGGGTGGAGTGAGGGGAGGACAATTGCTGGTGCCCATTTGTTGCGGGGAGAAAGGGCCACTGTGACACACACACACACACACACACACACACACACACACACACACACACACACACACACACACACACACACACACTTTATCACCAAGGCTACCATAATCCATTCTCAAGCCCCTACCCCAACCTTCACACCTGGGCTCTTCCCTCCCCAACCCTCTTACTATTACCCCCACACAACTAACCCCACCTTCACACAAGGACTCATCTCAACCTCCTTGCTACTGTCCATCCCCCACTTTCACCCCAGGGCTGTCACCTCCTTCCCTTCTACTGCCCCCCCCCACCACCACAGAACCAACCCCCACCTTCAACCCGGACTCTTCCCTCCTTCAGCCCTCCACACCCAACCACCACCTTCAACCCAGACTCTTCCCTCCCTACTTCCCTCTGCCCACCCACACTCAACCCCCACCTTCACACCCCACTTCTCCTATCCTCCCTCCCCCACAGAGTCACCGCCAGTTCCCTTGTCGCACCCAGACTCACCTCACAACTGACCCTTCCACAACTGTACTCTACCCCCTCCGCTCCCCAAAGTGTGGGGGGCAGTTTCTGGGCATTCCCACTGGCAGGGGGCACAGCAGCCAGCCCCGCTCCCACTGCCCCCCCCACTCCCAGGCACCACAGATAAACAACCCCCACCCCTTGGCACAAAGCTGCAGGGTCGAGACGGTCCCCAGGAGCCCACAGCCGGCCATCAGGGTTGCCGACGGGCCACACACTGGGAGTCACAGCACCGCTGCTGCCCCACTGTAGACGCAGTGCTGCTCACAGGAAGGGATTGATACTGGATATGTAGCTTTCACCTCTGCCTGATAGGTTTAATCCAGCCTTGTTTAGTAGTGACCGAAAGCTGTTGCCAACTCATGGTGACCAGATAGCAAATGTGAAAAATCGGGACGGGGGTGGGGAGGTAATAGGAGCCTCTATAAGAAAAAGACCCCAAAATCGGGACTGTCCCTATAAAATCGGGACATCTGCTTACCCTACGGTGACCTGTGTGTAATGAGTTTGAGTTCACAGTCCATTTCCTACTGGACAGGGAACAACATCACAACCTTGCCCCACCTGTCAGCACACTCATTAGAGAGGCCAATGACTGAGCAGGCAAGAAGACCTCTCAGCCCTAGATACGGTCACATTTGAAGCAGCTGGTTCCGTGGCAGGGCGGTGCAAGTTACACAACTATCACCCATGTTGTACCAGCTGTTGGTTTATATTGGGCTCATCACTATGATCTCTGGATGCATTACGGACTATACAACTAACTACTGTCAAGAACAGTGCATTCCGATCAAACCCACTCCCAGCTTCTACCACCTCTATTCAGGTTTGATGGGCTAAAAACCCTTTGGCAACATGACCAAACGAAGGACAAGCCAGAGTGAACAAAAGCATATGGATAGGACTTCACTACAAGCCTACATTTAATGGAAATACTCACATGAACTGCATCCTAAATGCCTCCACACTTGAACCGTGAGAAAGCACAAAAGGCAGATAACTCCAGGGTCCAGAGATGTCCTCCACGAACGCGGTGTCCTCCTTCACTCGGGGCTCCAAACTGGGAAGAGGCAGAAAGAGCTTTCTGGTGGGATCAGAAGGCACAGTAACAGAAGTAACTTTTCAGACAGCCAGGACCCAAGCGATTCAGGGCTTTTCAGATAACCGGCACCTGGGATTGCATCCAGAAGCAGACTGGGAGTCAGTGTGGAACACAGATGTTCTTTTCACATTGGTGTGCTCCAGTAACAAGGCAGCCAACCAGCCACGCTCGGCACTGGCAGAAGCTTCCAAATGCTCTGTTAAGGGCAGCACCTTATAGCCCTGCCAGGAGGTGACAAAGGCGTAGTTATCTGTGGTGAGGTCCACCTTATAGATGAGTGGTCACTGATGCTATCTGGAAATCTAGGGACAGCAATAAACACAGTAAGAGTCTAAGACTAAACAGTTGAGACAAAGGGTGGAAATACTTCAGCGGAGGGGGAAGTCATAGCTCTCTATCCATTCCTCCAGAAGTTTTTCCTTGCCCATCTTGCTCTTACAGAATGTATGCCATCTGGCTTTCATTCAGAACCATAACTTTCCCCCCATGCCTGGCCAGGTGACCTCAGAATCCAGGTGGAGGTGAGAATCATCAGCATATCTAGGTACAGACACCAGACTCATCACCATGGTATCTGAGTATACTCTGCAACTGTAACCCCAAGCAACTCTCAGCCTTCTACTGTGGCTCCACATACACATTAAACAGAAGGTAGCACTGCATGTGCGAATCTTAGGGGGTTGGGAGAAATTACCCAACACAACTCTTTCAGTCCTCCCCAGAAAGAATGAATGGCACCACTGTAAACCCAGCCCATTCATCCCTGCCAGGTCCCGTGGATGGGTAAAGAGTGAGTGCTTCATAATCAAATATGTCATATGTCACAGAAAGACCTAATAATACGAGCAAGGAGGCCTGAACTCTGTCCATCACCAGGAGAAGACTGGCAGCCCAAGAAATCAGTGCTTTCTCCACAATGAGACAAGGTCTAATGTTAGACCTTCCCCACCAATCTGCTACAAAAAGGGGAGCGCTGAGACATGGGGAAATCGGCAAGGTTAACAAGAGAAGTTTTCCTGAACAGGAGTCTCACCACCACTTACTTTAGAAGGGTAAACAGCATGCTCTTCCGAAGGGAAGCGTGAACAATGCCTACTTATAATGGCCTCAAGCATTCCCCAGAAAGGGGAGGAGGACATCTTGCAGGCAGCTGAGGGAAAAGCTTATTCAGAACATGCCTCTGGAAATTCCTGATGTATTGAATGAAACGCAGCCAAAGCAAAGGTGTTTGGTGGCTCTTCTTATTTCTCTGACACTCCATCTAGTATGTCAGACAAACCCCAAGAGAGACCCTATTTGTGACATAGGCCAAGGGCTCTTCAGAGCATGATCAGCTCGGTTCTTTTTCCATGTGGAGACATTAGCAAGGCCCTGCAGGCTCATCACTGCCCCGCTGCTCACAGACACTATAGGGAAGGAAAAGAATATTCTCAACTTCCAGGGCATCCAGAGCATGCAGCCAGAATGCTGCAGTCAATCAGAGTCAGAGCTAGCCACTGCCACAAGTGCTGCAGCCTCCTTTTCTTTCATTTTAGCAGCATGGGCTGTCTACGCATCCCAGTCACCTATAAAGCACTACAAGAGGAGAAGGGGTTTCTAGGACCCAGCGTATTCCTGTTTGCGGACAGAAGAGGACTGTGTTGTCTTAGCAGGCTGCGTATCCAACTTCACACACCGATGCCGAGCTCTAGCATGTGCCCACCTACGTGAGACAGAAACCACTCAGGTCTACCCCACAGAGATGATGAAACCCATCCCACCCCCAGTCAACACACAACAGTCACCTTCTGCATGGTCCCTTGTGTCACCCAGCACGAAGGGTTTCCATCTCCAAGCATGACAGAGGCAGAGTTGTGATTCCTACTTGCTAGTATCATGGATCCTACATTTATTTTATCTCAGGACTCACATATCCACATGAATCCTCTTTCAAAGTTCGTCTGTGGTCAGGTGTGAACACCCAATCCCTCTTTTCCCGACCCGCTTTCAGCTGAATCATAGAATATCAGGGTTGGAAGGGACCTCAGGATATCATCTAGTCCAACCCCCTGCTAAAAGCAGGATCAACCCCAACTAAATCATCCCAGCCAGGGCTTTGTCAAGCCTGACCTTAAAAACCTCTAAGGAAGGAGATTCCACCACGTCCCTAGGTAACCCATTCCAGTGCTTCACCACCCTTCTAGTAAAAAAGTTTTTCCTAATATCCAACCTAAACCTCCCCCTCTGCAACTTGAGACCATTACTCTTTATTCTGTCATCTTCTACCACTGAGAACAGTCTAGATCCATCCTCTTTGGAACCCCCTTTCAGGTAGTTGAAAGCAGCTATCAAATCCCCCCTCCTTCTTCTCTTCTGCAGACTAAACAATCCCAGTTCCCTCAGCCTCTCCTCGTAAATCATAACCCAGTACCCGCTGGCTAGAACTGCACCACTACAGACCCAGTTCAGCCAGGCCTTGGTGACACACGTGTGAAAGCATTGTCCTGGTGCATGGGCAGGTTCTGGGGCTAAACAGAGGAACGGAGTGTTCAAAGCTGGCAATCCTGCACCTTTCATCAGCACTTAATTCACTAAAAAAACCCCAATAAGCCACACCAACCCTTAAAAGCTTTAGAGCCGTATTTCTCATGGATGCAATAATACTTACTTACAATATGGACTCTGGCTGCTCTTTATATAACCACTACTCTTAATCAGCTCAGTATTAGCAGCTCTAACCTGCTCTCATTTGATTTTTTTTTATTTTTAAAACGCAGATTTACAATCTCTCAGATTCTCCAGCTTTTAAACCACTCTGCAGGGATACTTTAAAAGTCTTATTTACCTCAGACACATAGGAACATTACAAACCTCCCACCTCCCCCCCCCCCCCAAACCCAACCCCATAATTGGAAAGCATTGATTTAAACAATAAATCTAAAACAAAAGAGAGACTAAAACATGAAAACAGATTTTTGCTATGCAACTTAAGTGCTAAGCTTGTTTACATGGAATGCTCATTTGCTCCAAAGATTCTCTCGTTTTACATCTACAAGAACTGGTAGGGAATATGTATTTTTCAGAGTCTTTTTGAGAAGATTGCAAAGGTGAGCTCTACCTTTAGCAAAATCCCCGCAAGCTTTGCAGTTACAAAAGGGACTTTGTTTGTGTTAATTTGGCTTGTTAGAGGATGTCATTGTTTTCATACCCCACCCCCCTTTCTCATCACTTCTACATTTATGAGATAGTTAGGGGGCACTGGAAGTCATTGTTAATGTTTTTAAGAACTAGGATCTCCAAATTACATTTTACTATGGAGTACATATTTACCACTATATAATTGCACTATATAATTTACTTAGTGAAAACTATGAGTTGTAGAGTTTAGTTATTCAGAAGACTATGTTTCTCTTCAGTTAGTACTATTTACCGAATATAATAAACTGCTATATTTAAGGAAAATGTCTAATTTTAAACTAGTGAAGACGATAAATATTTAAACATTTTCTTTCCATGTTTATTGCGGCTTTAAATTAATACTATTACAAACTTGTGTTCTTTAAACCCTTAACATTCTTTTTTTCCTTAGAGCATTTTCTCATTTCTTTTCTAATTCAAATATAATTGCTCAGCCATTCTTTATTTTTAGCATAGCATTTGATTTTGGAATGGCAAAGATTTACCTTTTTCCCAATATTTATTGAGCATTTTGTAATTTTATACATATACATACACACACACACACACACATATATATATAATATATATACAGCATACTTTTCCTGAATAAAATGTGACCATACTTCTTTTTCTGCATTCTCCCCATCACCTAACCTTTTAATATTTATTGAAATTTTCATGTACACTTTTTAGAAAGTCAGTTAAAAAAAAAAAGCCCCTGGGAGATTTTCCCTATTAAGGCTTGGATAGTTTGAATTTATATTTTAAGAATAACCAACAAAAATTGCAATAATTCACTGTACTTTAACAATTAAATCCAGCAATTTAACATGGTGGATTTGTAAACATAAAGCTTGCAACAGATGAAAGTCTCCTATGCATTGATAGATCAAAACAAAGTTATAAATCTAAACCCTACATTCTGAATCACATTCCAAAATGTAAATAAGCACACAAGCATGCAGCTACATATTTTTACAGAAGCAATTACAAACAAGTCTTATCTGACTCTACTAAGTCAGAAATGCACACAATACTGTACTTATCTGTTGTGCCCTCTGCTGGATAAAGTACACAAGGCAAGTAATATTATTTCCCATTAATTTTTGGCATCATCACGCTGCATCTGCTTTCGGAATGCAAAGCGTGAAATCTGTAGTAGCAGGTTTAATATTTGATCCAGCCAAAAATATTTTTGCTACAACGACTTACCTTTGGTAGTGTTTTTCCCCCACCCTGTTTTGTTTCTTTGCCATCCGGCCTTGGTCACTGTCCAAACCAAAAGATCTGCCATCAAACTCAGTACGTGGCAGGAATAATTTCATGCTGTGCAAAATTTATTTAATTTCACATCCTGTAAGAATAATCACTTAGCATAATGCCAATTTAAATATATTTCTATCCGCAAATGCTAATGAAACCGCAAAATCCCAAACCATCTTTGGAAAGAATTATGGTATTAAGGGTCACCCACTCTCCCCAAACGCAGTCTCTCTCCATAACCCAGGGCTGTAGGAAGAATTAAAATGAACTAAACAATGTAACTGTAATTTTAACAAAATTAAAACTTCAAGGATACAGTAAGATCCCCAGAGTTCTGATGTTTCAAAATGGTATGTTTCCTTTATATACATTATCAAAGACAAATGCTCTGATGTGGAAGCACTTATGCAAGTGTTTAACTTTACTTGTGTGAGTAGTTCCCTGAAGTCAATGGAACTTACTCATTTGAGTAAGGTTAATTGTGAGCATCAGCTTTTCCAGGATTGGAGCATTACAGTAGCCCGCTCCCTTGCATGTTGCAGAGGACAGGAACCAGAGGACCAAACAAGGTTGGATTATCAGAATCCTACAACAGAAAGGTTCATTACTATGGTGACAACATCAGTCATAACAGAGAGGGACGAGAGAACCATGTACACAATAAACAGTATTTAGATAGTAAATATGAGTAGTACTAGGCAGTTTGTTTTCTATTCTAGTAGAATAGATAGGTGAATATCTATACCAGTAATGCTAGGTAATGAATTATCTAGGAGTCTGGTAAAGTCATAGTACCTTTTAATGCATAGACAGCATATTATGAGTGGAGTAAAAAAGGATTTTAATTAAGATCTACTTTACTATGGCTATTACCTGCCCTGATGTAATAATCTTGCTAAACATTGTATACTACTTTAGCGTTTTTTTAAGGAAAATATTCTAAAGCCACATATTGTCACAGACTCAAATTTACTATACAAATTCGTCAGATCAGCACAGCGGTTTATTGTACTGTAGTTTTCTTGGAAGAAAAAACAACAACTGAGGTTAAACTTAAACCAGTTGATTTTTACATAATAGGATGTCTAAATAGGAAATACTCAGAGAGAGAAGTAATATGACAACTGAAGAAAAGAACATGTAAATGCATAATGAAAAGTTTCAAAGCAAATCTTGGGAAAAAACAAAACAAAACCCTGAACAAGTCAGATCATCCCAACATACCACTGTAATGTACTGTTCTACTCTTAGAGCCCACAAAATCTCTCACAAAAGAGAGAGATGCATGCACGTATTTTCTGAAACAATCTCTTTATTTAAAACCAGAATTACTGGTGTTTCAAACGGTCTCAACTGTAAAAATGGGTTTTTCCTACCAAAACCAAACGGAATTCTTCAAAAGAATGTAAGTGTGGAATTGACTAATCATGGTAATGCAACTGATCAGTTTCCAAGAATCAGTTTATGAATGTATGGTTTTTAAAACACATTTCCCCTGCTTCTGAACCACATCTTTAAATCTGTCTGCAAAGTGTTTTTCTGCAAGCAGGCAAGAAATAATTCCATATGAAAATGTTTTATTACCTTATTTCTCCTGCCTTTTAAAAATGCAATGACATCACAAGCCTATACCATAATATCTGGGATGACCTTTATGTTCCTCAATGCCATCAACCATCTTATTCCTCCCCATGCAAAAACATATGTGGGTGAAACACTAGAGTAGATGAAGAGGAGTCATGAATCGCAGATTCACTGATGATCAATAAATTCATGTCTATATATCAGACAATTTGGTAGCAATACAAAAAACAAAACTTCACGATAAGCCCCGTGTTATATTAGGGAAACAAGATTATTTGGCATTAAAAACCACCAATAGAACACATTTGAACCACAATCTCAGCTGATGTAAACTGAGGCAGATCCTTCTCTTCATCTTCGGTCTCTCTCATTTTTAAACAAGTTTTTACTGAAATGTCAAGTTTTTGCATGTAACAAAAAAGTCAAGACACTAAGACATCCTTTCAGGAGTAGCTATGAACAGTAAAGGGGCTACCTCTTCCTCAGACATCAATTGTAAAAGGCTTTTACATTAAGGGATGTGCCGCATGAGCTCCTGAATCAAAGTTAAAAAAAATAATAATACAAAAAATACAAAATGTATCCAATAAGGTCACAGGTGTGGGGGGGGGGGGGGAAGGGTGTTGCCTCTCTCTTATTTATTTATTTGTTTTCAAGGTTCTCAAAGTTTAGCAGGTCGTTCATACATTTGATCTGCAGCGTTCTCGTGATTCACCCCTAAGTATCTTGCGACATATTTAAGAGCATTCAAAGGCTTTAGAAAGAGAGACCACACTGTGAGGTCGTTTGGATTTGTGTATTGTTTTCCATTCTCTTTGAATCTTAGTAACTCAACTTTAACCAAATGGCTCACGGTTGCAGAAAATTAGGTCTTGCAATTCACACGAATTTCGTTTTAAATTATTTATGACCTCTTAGGACACCAGCCAGACTGGACGTCAACTTGAAAAGTCTGTAATGCCACTGACTTGCCATTAATATGGAGCTTTGACAGTAGTAAACTTTCCAGATCTGCATTCACAGGGGTGGCGTCTGAAACTTGCAAATAGTCACTATTTTGAGAATAGCATTCAGTAATTCTTTTACCTCAAAAATAAATCTTGCCCCAAGATTGTACGCTGGTTTATTGTAAAGGGATTAAAAATTAAAAAATAATAAATCTTACTACAGAATTGCAAAGACACATTTCTTGTGGAAAACTCTTAGCCTATATACACCTCAGACTACCTCCAGGTAGGAACATCACTCTATGATCGGTGCTTGAATTAGACTTGCCATGCAGATCCAAATTAAACAGACCGTTAGAGGGTACTGACAATGATGTCTTCATTTGATATCATGATCACTGCAGAAGCTTTAGCTGCATGTTTGCTCATGTAATGATGTGCCAAGATCTTGTCCTTTAAATGTTCCCAGAATTCCCTGGAAACATGACTCATTCATTTGTGAGTACAGGCTTTAGAGCTGTTTTGCATTTGTGACAAGTGTCAGGATGAGCAATACGGACAATCCTCCCCCGGCATCTCTTAGTGGGTGCTGCAGTTAACCAGATGACTTAAAGCAAGCCAGCAACTCATCAGGACGTTTTTTGTTCAGATCTAAGCTCGTAAATACCATCCTTAAGGCTGAAGCCTAGTCTGGTAAATTTCCAAAACACACAAGTTAAGTAGTGAAAACCAGAGAAAGGGTTTTGTGCCATAATACGTGACCCATGTGTTTTTCAGGCTGTGCTGGACCATGACAATTTTAGTATAAGCATAAAAACATTCTGAGACATAGAAACAGTTATTTTTTGTTTAACTTGTGGAGGGAGGAAAACACACTCAAATTAATTCTATATTTAACACAATATCTGTTTAAACAAAATGTTGGTTTACAGTAAAACATCTAAGTGCCTACAGTTATGGATTGGTTGATTCAAACCCTTTTTTTGTTTAGTTCTCAACCAGGGGTACACATACCCCTAGGGGTACACAGAGATCTTCTGCGGGTGCATCAACTCCTCTAGATATTTGCCTAGTTTTACAACAGGCTACATAAAAAGCACTAGCAAAGTCAGTACACACTAAAATTTCATATAGACAACGACTTGTTTATACTGCTCTATATACTATACACTGAAATGTAAGTGCAATATTTGTATGCCAATTGATTTATTTTATAATTATATGGTAAAAATGAGAAAGTGTGCAATTTTTCAGTGATAGCGTGCTGTGACACTTTTGTATTTTTATGTCTGATTTTGTAAGCAAGTAGTTTTTAAGTCAGGTGAAACCTGGGGCTACACAAGACAAACCAGACTCCTGAAAGGGGTACAGTAGTCTGGAAAGGTTGAGAGCCACTGGTGTAATGAGATACCACAGTTGTTTGATATTGTGCAATATCCCAAGATCAAAATCATCACTGGGCATATGGAAACTACGCAGTACCATTACACTTCATGTACTGTATAAATGGTTGCAAATGATTGATATCAGCTTTTCTACCCTATAAAACGTCATTCCCTGGCCTGTGGAGAATAGCTTCCATGGAAGTGTGCTGTTTTGAGTGGGTAGGTGTTTATATCGCATACACGGCTATTTAATGGTAACG
The DNA here is from genome assembly GCA_033296515.1 of Macrochelys suwanniensis. Lineage (NCBI taxonomy): Eukaryota > Metazoa > Chordata > Testudines > Chelydridae > Macrochelys > Macrochelys suwanniensis. The sequence continues at coordinate 10,722,737 of CM065781.1, read as the reverse complement.
CAGACACCCAAAATCCAACTCAATATAAGGAAAGAATATCCTTCTATTAGGATTCTGGCTCCACAATTATTTTATAAGCAGCGAATATATGTAGCGTAAGCACAGACCTGCCCATTTACCAATTGCTTGCTTAACATTTTACACTGCACTGAACCCCAACAGGGTGTGTTTTGTTTTAAGGTAAAACAAGAATTTTTTTTTGTTCCTCCCCGTGGAGAAGTTACTTTCAAGTCAGTGAAATTTCTTGGCCCATGATTAAAAGTCTTTGCCAATTAGGACTCAACAACTTCAATTCATTTTTTCTGGTTCAAGATGAGCAGGAGCCTAATAAGGCTGTGATAAAAGGGCAAAAGGCACCGGGAGCCAAAAGGGGATTAATGAGCTCCTCCATTTATTTGTCTTCCTAACAGCTGAACTGTTACAACTATTGACACTCTTCAAAAGGTTCCGCTCTGAACCCTACCCAGACTCTGCAGGCTCCAATGGACATCTTCAAATCCAGAGAATGGAGGGGCAAGCGCTTCCCCTGTGTGATGCCAAAACCAACAAAGCCCCACGGATCAGGTAATGAAACTTCAGCTTTTCCCCCTTTGAGATTTATTTACTGGCAGCTGACAAGGGGCAAATTCAGCTCGAATTGTGTAGTCAAGGCCCTGTCAAGCCTTTAGAGGCACCCTTGTCTTGAAGCACCTTCATGACTGGCATTTCACTCAAAGGCCCTCGGCACTGGTCCTTAACAGCTTATGACATCACAAAGGACACTGCAGACAGATGCCTACATGGCATCCTGCAGCATTTTAAAAGAGAATTAGTGGTTTTAATTATGGTCGTAGTCTGAAAAGGAACCATGCAAGCTCCACAGGAGACCTTTGATCAGACCCTTTTGCTAGTACAATGCCACGGAACTGTGACTATTCCTAGTAAGGGGCCTTTTCTTGCTGAATGACTCACCAGTGATCTTTGAATGCAGACAAGCTTCTAGCCCTCCCTCTTCATTAGTGAGCATTTCTATACAGAGGCCTATATAGTGCTTGGAGTCTAGGAGCTATACAATTGGGGGGAAAAGAATCCCTACAGATTCTGGCCTCTACTTAGGAAGTGCTGAAGGACTCTGAGTGACTTTATTCATTAAAACAGGTTGCTATTAATTAACTGTCATAATAAAATAAAGAACTATTATTTGCATTTCTTAGTGCGCTCCCTTTAGTAATATGTATAAAAGATGCTTGTAACAGAAATGAATTTATAAGAGAAACCCTCAGAAGTCTCCTTTTTTACGTTTAGGCAGCAGGAGTCTGACTAATTATTAGGACCAGTTCTGCAAGAGAACAAATAGAGGTAAAACACACACATGAAAGTAATTAGGAAAATGCAAAATCCTGTTTACTTGGCAACCGATTCATGCAACTGAGACTAACGAAGACTACAGTATATCAGCTTTGCTTGTTTGATAAACTTAAGGGTGCCACCTAAGAGGAGCCGATAAAAATTAAACTTCTGCCAGCATCTCTGAGCATTGCCGTGTAGCATGTAGGCTTTGAAATGTTCTCAGAACAATTGCTTTGGATAAAAGTACCAGCAGACCTAATCCAAATGGTTTCACTAAACGGAATCTTGAAACTTCTGTTGCTTCCAAAGTTTTACCTTCACAGTCTGACATCAGTGATATTTTTCAGCTCTAGTTACACACACTATCTCTATATACCTACATATGTATGCACGTGTATAGGGGAGTAGATAATCCAGGGAAATTCCCTCCCGACCCCTTAAAATAGCTGTTCGCTAGCTTCACATTTCCAATAATTTTCCAGCCAGGGAATGTATTTTTCTGTGGGAGAATTCTTCTCTGGTTTGCGTTGCTACTTACTAAAATAGAGACGACACATTATTTTAATCAGATCACAGTTTAAATGTCTTTGTGTGGCTCTGCTTTTTCCAAGTAGGCATCAGAATCCACAAAGGCTTCAAATTATTTCAGGACTATGCAGTTAAGAAGGGGCATCTAATCAAGATAGAAATTGCCTAACTATATTTGCCTGAATGGATTGTGAATAATATAGGGAACAAAAGCAGCCAAAAAAGCAGGGTTCCTAATGTTATCCGTTGTGCTGAAGGACTGATCAAGAGAAGGGAGAAGAATACTTATTTTAAAAGGCTGGTATGTAGGGATGTATGATATACTGTAGTTTCATATGAATGCTTTACTTATACAGTAATTGATGAAATGGAAGATATTTAAAGGGTACTATCAACCTGAAATCTAGTCAATTGCAAAATAATGAGTTAAAACACACCCGAGGACTTGTCTACATGAAGCCTTAGTTCGTGGCAAGCCGAGGTATAAATCAACCCCACACTAGCCCGTCATGCACTCAGTGTCTGCCATACGCTAAAAGCTCCCTCCTCCCATTTCAAAGTGAGGTAGATCAAAGCGGAAAAAGGCAGCACAGATCAAAGGACATTTTTAGTGCGCAGCAGCAGGGTCCACACAGACACCTGGCGCATGCGCTTCGTGCATTCAGCACCCCTACTTGCTCACAACTACGTTTTCGTGTAGACAAGCTCTGAGTCACCCTGGCAATTTTTGTGGTTTTATAACCACATGTTCCCATTCTTCTCAGTGTTTGCAAATCCCCCACCACAAACAGTGAGAGACTGACTGTTTAAAACGTGCTGCCAAATGTACACAGTAACCAAAATGGAAGAAAGAGAGGAAAATATTTTTCTCTAATATTGTAACGTTAACAACCGGAGGGTAAGAATTTTCAGATAGACGTGTGATCCTTAAGTACCCAGTGTCCATTTAAGCCTTTATGGAATGGAATGAAGCTGTTACATTTAAAAACACAGACCTACACATGAAGAATATCTGAGAAATATCAGGGCTGGTAAGTGGAGTAACAGTCCAGAATCACATATGCAGACAGACAGAGATATATTACATATAGAACATATACACAATATATATAGGGGGGGGGGGGGGGAATCCATATAATAAATTGCAAAGCCATGTGATAAATCTATGGTGCACCTTTGATAATTTCTCCCACACTCTGCTCACTACACAATCTCCACTTATTCTAAGGTTCCAAACCCTAAGGTAGCTTTGGTCAGTGGTAACTGGGAAAAAAAAAAATCAACCTGTCACATAAATGTTTCCTCTTTCTCCCCACAAAACTACCTCCACCAAGATTCCGTCTTGGGCCAACGACAGCTTCTCTAAATCTAAAAATATCTCAAGGGCCTGCAGGGCTAGAAGCAGGAACTTTATAATCAACGGGAAGGTAAAATTCCTACCTTGCCAGTGGAGGCCCGGCACTCAGTTTTAGCCCTTGAAGGACCAAAGAAAAAGGAATAAAAATAAAAATAAATAAAATATAGAACAGCTATTTTAGGTGATTTTTAGACAATTTTATTGGTCCCCTGAGCTGGACACAGTTAGATTCATGGTAACCAACTCACTTGGCTCTACAGGAAAGACGAAAAAATAGTTCATCTAAAATGCTCCAAAACGTACCTAAAACTATTTTTTGGTAGCATCTGTGACATCTACAGGATGTGTGAGCGTCTAGTGAGGTATAAAGGTTTTACCAGCACTCTTTCTGAATAACTTGTGTAACTCAATCATAGCTTCACCCTCTATGAATAATGATCCTATATCCCAACACACACACACACACACACACACACACACACACACACACACTCTCTCTGTTTAATGGCAGTGTGTAATACTGTACACAAAGATATACAAAATAGAGATATTTTACATAGCTGGAACTCGACAACAGAAGGAACTTTTAGTAGGAAATGAATGTCATATATTTATGAAGTAATTATACATATCAAACAAAATCAATGGACGTATTTGCATACACAGTATTTTGGACTTCCTCACATTTTATTTTTTTAAACACAGTGCTTAATTTGGTAACACATTTTTTTCTACACAAATCAATGTGAAATGCGCACTGGCTACCAGAACTCTTCATCTGGCGACACCAAAAGACACCAGTGCTACATTTCCATCCAGGAGACCACTTGATTTCCTTCCACTATCACTTCTGTCATATTTAAAAAACCTTCCCACATTGTTAGTAACGGATTCAATTTTACCTCCCGACTTCAGAACTTTAACACATCAGAAAGCAGGTCCACAAACGGGTTCTATACAGCCAGCCGCTTCCGATCTTTGTTCATTTTTCTCAGCCCCTGCAGCTCTTTCTTCAGGTGTTTTGCAGCCTGCAAAATATCTGCTCGTTGGGGATCATCCTCCGCTTTCTCCGTATAGAGGAGGAAATGTTTAACAGTTTCAGATAACAACACTTCAGGGTCCACGTCCACCTTATGGAGACGCAGCATCCTTTCGCAAGCTATCGCATAATTTTTATGCCAATTGACTGGGTGGTTTTTATGCGAATTGATGATTTCCTTGTACGACTGTAAAAAATAAATAAAATATAAAGCGCACGCACATCTCTCTCTTTAGTGGCTTTTTCAGAATTTTATAGAGTTAAGTAAACAGACAAGATAAACATTATTTTGACGGCCAAAATCTAGAATGGAAATCTGTGAAATCAATCTAGTAGTAATGCAGAGAAGTACGAGTTGGAATATCATTGGGTGGCAAAAATATGTCATTTACTAGCACGGCTATGGTTTTTTAGAATGCTGCAAATGAATGATATAAACCCATTCCATGACATAATATACTTTCCCGAGAGAGTTATAGCATGGAAAAGAGATTCAACTGTAATGTATGGAAAGGCATTTTTCCAATAGTTCAGAAGGTCGGGACTTAATGACTTCAATGGGACCGTTCACATGCTCAAAAGTTAGGCATGTGCTTAAGAATCCGCCTGAAGAGGGGACGACTCAAACTTCAAAATGTTACACAGTAGGGAACAATTTAAAGAAAACTATTAATTGTTCATCCGTTGGGTTAAGACGGTCCTCATCCCTATCAACGGAGATTATTAGTTTTGCTACTGGGCCTCACTGAATACCATTGCCAGTAAGGTACTACCAATGAGCCACTAATGAGGTCACAGCTAATATTTCTAGTGGAGTGAAGTGCAGCACAACTTATTTCCAGAAAGAAGGTTTTAGAATTTTATATTTGCTGGCTCACCGCTGTGGCACAGCTATGCATGGACACGGGGACTACTGTGCGCAGGGGACTTCAGTGCTCAATTGGCATGGGTTAGGAGTACATATTTCGACAAAATAATGTGCTAGCTAGGTCGTTTTTAGCATCACCTTTATTTGCTAACTGAATGACCATCCAGACATGCTGCTGCAATTGTTTGGGGCAGGCTTTTAAAGGGGGAAACAGGAATGGATAAAATCCCTGAACAATCCCCTTCTGATTTGCTATAGGCTTGGATTGGATAAACAAGAACACATCCAGCACTCATACTATCTAGCTCTGTATGTGTGTCCTGGGCATTGCACCATCAGAGCACTAGAGATAGCTCACCAACAACAACAAAAAAGAGGTGACAAAAAGTTACCTACATTGTATGCAAATGTATAAAGTTGGGATTTTATATCTGCAGACACGCTAGCAGTTTCTGCAAGGTCAAAGATAAAGAAGGCTGTTTTCATCCTAGAAAACAAAATAAACTCCATCACGACAATTATAATAATTTTTTTAATACAACTAGGTCACTTCACATTAACAGGCAAAACCTTCAATATTGTCTCATGGAAGATGCATCCACAAAAGACCCTTATAATTGTATATGAAAGCCCATCTCTTCTCCACTTGAAAGTTTACTGTGGATTACATGTGAGACACACACACATTTTCTCACTCTATCTCCAAACTATCGTCTCCTTCGAGACATTTACAGCAAAATCCACGTTTCTGCAGGACCCAGTCAACAGAATTCATTCAGTTCTAACCATTTCATCAAGCTGATGTACAATCCATAGGATGCAGGGAATTTTCCTTATAGGCAAGTCTTCCTCTAGACATTTATTTTTTTCTGAGGGGGAAATATTTCACTTCGCGGCAAAGCAACACCCACTATGACATCACCCACTTTGACATGCTTTCCATGGCAACAAATTGAAATCATTAGCCGGGGGTTGACGGGGAGTGAAGGGAACCTCACCTGGCTTGCCACATCTCTTCATTTGCTACAGCTTCCCATGAAGATGGATCAAACCTAAAAAACAATTGGAAGTAAAATTCAACCACGCTGCCTACAGCACTGCATTTCATCCACTGGACTCCATGCATATCACCCACTGCACGATCATCTTGCACTGTACGACAAAACCCCTTCCCCTCCAACTTCTCACCTAGGCAGAAGGAACATGGCCATGAAGTCTAGGGCACGGCAGCAAGGAATTCAGAATAAACCTGCTCCTGGATAAACCTTATTTTTCTCTCTAGATAAAATCTCTTGCTGCTCCTTTTATACGTCTCACAGCACCCTGACTATCCTCAGGCTGGGCGGGCTGATATAAGCACCCTTTATAGCTCTGTTTGTGATGCTTTGGGAGTTAGATAAGTCATGTCCTTAATACTCTTGGCCCCCGTGAACAGGGAAAAGAAGATCTGAGCCCAGTGAGTCTCAAATATGTCTCATATTTTTAACACTGCGGGCCTGAAATAGTACTATCAGCATCTTTCTTTCAAGCAGGAACTACTGAGATTATAATCTTACACTTAAAAAAAAACAACTATTTTGTTATTAGATTGGGGAACAGAAGTTGCAATTCAGCATTGCATTTAAGCATATGCTTAAATGCCATTGACTTCACTGGGATTAAAACATGTGCTTAAGTGGTCCACTGAACAGAGATGGACTTAAGGACATGCATTTAAGTGCTCCGTTGACTAGGGGCCTTTGTGCTCTGGAAGACAAGGGATCACAGCGCTGACTACAACCAGAAAAGGATTTATAAGAGCCTCTACCCAGTTGTGTGGTTGTCCCTCAATTTTGACTTAACGTGCCAACAAATCTACAGTTATGAAGTACCTCGCCAGTCCTAAAGATCCTCACTGGCCCATTCCCAAGCCTCTCTCATACAAACACTATTAATCCTGGTGAGTGGTGCCACACTCACCATGGTGGAGGAAGACTGTGATGATACCTCTAAGCCAATTTTCACTTGTGACCTCACCAGTGTTTGAGCCTAGCTCTCTGAAGGTGAACAGCTAAGTGAATTAACACTGCAGCACACAGCTCCCCCACTGTTTATGCTGGTGGCTGAAGACTAACTAACAGGAAGACACAGCACAGAGTCCTTCAGGATTTACGAGGCCAAGACAGACAAATAAGATTTGAAACAGCCGCGCTTCATACCTTCCATAGTCTTCAGTCCAGTTATAGATACTCCTTGTAAGATGTATCCACTCTCCTGGGTTAAAAACAGTTACCGAAGAAACCAGTTTGTCACAGGAACCCCATGGCCAAAGTGAATAGCTTTTTCTCCAAGTTGAGTCCCCTTCGTTAAGTCCTATGCACGCAAATGCTTCCTTGCTGTCAAAAAAACAGAGAGAGACTGTTATTTGTCAATGCTTCCAGCGTTCTAGTTTTCACTCCTTCACTCACCACTACAATGGAAAACAGCTCCTCCCGAGCGTCGATAAGTACAAAGCACGGTGTTTGGGATACGGCGCAGGCAATGAAACGGGAGAAGATTTGAAACCAATGTTCAGTGAGTATGTGCTACTTGGGACTGACAAGGAGGGGGGATTGTTGCAACATCCCAGCAGATAATGGCTGCCCTGCCTGGCGGCTATTTGCATCCACAGCAGCCATGGCACCGGCAGCAGATGGTTTTGTCCTGAGGCTCCTGTTGGCAGCAGTGGTGACAAACAAGTCATCTGCTCACCTCCAGGGTGGGCAGGTGGGAGAATGGGCCCTGTCGGTGGTGGGCTGGGTGATCAGTTGGGGGGGATGAATCTCCCTGACAGTCTTGAAATGGGCAGGACTCGACTAACAGGTGTGTGTGAGAGTGAGGAGGGGGGACCCGTTCCCCTGGCTTGTGTTGGTGGAGGGGGCTCCTTATTCAGTTTCCAGGCTGGAGCCAGCCAGGTATACACTAGCACATAGAGAGACAGGCTGCAGGACTCCCACTCAGTGGAGCAATAGCTTGGTCTGTCTCCTCCTCAGGTGTTGCTGGGGGGCTCACGAAGAAGGGAGGAGTCTACAGGAACAACATGGCCCATCCCCCCTAGAAGCACTGATGTGGAGCAGAAGAAGAAGAGAAGGAGCTGCCCAGGGCAGAGTGAATGTAACCTTTCCTATGCCAAAGCATAGGCAACGACTCCGTCTTCTCCCCATGCAGCTGCTTATAGGTGTACCTGCCAGTGCTGCATAATCCACCACCCCTCCTTCCATTCCATTGACTCTATTAAGGTATTTCTAGCACCCCTACCACTGGACACCAGATAGCAAACTGGAGGAAGTCACCTCGCAGTCTGTGAGTTCCACAGCTGAACCAGTCAGGTTGAAAGGAGCGTATCAAAGTCTGAAAACACACAGACACACACACGCAGAAACAGTTTTTTCCAGAGATCAACCGTTAAAGTACTTACTTATAATATAAAAAAAGGGAAAATTACCAGACCGATCTCTTAGGCAAGGCTTTCTATCCCTATCAATTAATGCAGAACAACAATATTAGAACTTTGGTGTTATGAAACAGCGTTAACTGACTTGCTCAGAATGGCAGATGTAGCCTTTGTCAGGACTGGAATCAGAACTCAGGAGTTCCCGGTCCCAGTCCCGTGTCCAGACCACACAGCTCTGTCCTCGAGAACCGCAGCTAGGAGACCTGGCTTTTGCACACTCAGCACTATATTGCCCATCCTTGTACAACGGTCACTCTTACGTGTGTCGCAATCTTTATTCATTCGGTGCACGCTGTTACTGGCACAGTGTTGTGGAATGCACAACATTTGACTTGCTGGGCTTTGAGTATCGAAACCACGGCTGTGTTACACGCCTGTCAAGGCCATTTAACTTTAGAAGGGGAATTTCTGTGGATTAGTCTAATGTTCCATCCAGTATTGCACCTCTTGAATGGCCAATATTGGATGCTTCAGAGTGAGGTAAGGAGACCCCTCCAGTGCACATGGCCAACTGGGATGGAACCCATGGAATGGAAACACATTTCTTCCTGACCATGGAATGGAAACACACCTGGCAATCATCTTATGCCTTGAAGTCCTTGCCGTGTTTCTCCTGGCTAGTCAAAATGCGGATGCTATTCTTATTCATGTGAGTGTTTAATCCTTTCTTTGCTCTTACTCGGCTATTTTTGTACAATGTTTACTCTTGGAGTACATTCATTCTATACTACTGAGATGGCTGAAGTGTCATGAAGGGGAAACGACAACAGTTTTCTCTCCACCTGTGGTGATTTCAAGGATGCAGGAGCTTTGCTTTTTTTAACTGAATTGTGCCAAGATCTTACGAGCAGTCTTTGTTAATCACCTTTTATTTTTCCTCCTGAACAATCAAGTTTATAGCTGGACAGTGTTACTTCAGCCGAGATATTCAATTAAATCAGTGGGGAAGTCGGTGTAGACAACTGGTCTTTGGAATGTAATAGCTGCTGCTAGGTAAACAATTTTAGGAAAAAAGCTTAAAGGTTTTAGGAAAGAAATGCTTACTGTTTATTTACTTTGAGAAAATGATGGAGATTAAACGTGAGCGTTCCGTCGGGTAATATTCCTTCCACAGGATTCCACCGCCTCCCAGGAAAAGAGATGCCTGGCAAATGTTTAGCCATCTTTGGTAAATACCACTCATACGTCATCATCTACCACAAAGGATAAAAAAAGATTTAAATGATCGAAACTTTAAGACAAAATTCCGCACCCGTGCACACACAAAAAATGTAAGTTTGCACAGATTTAAAAAAAAAAAAAAAAGCTCAAGAGAGTAAAAAAATAAACCTCTCTGCGTGTGTAAAAGTATCCACTGACTAGAGATGTGCAAAGAGGCTAAAGTTTGGTTAAACATTAGGAGCGTGTTTTGGTTATGCAGGCAAATCAAAACACCTTGCAATATAGACCCTTTTACACTTTCAAGGTTTCAGGGCTCATTTGTGACAAAGTGAAATAAGCGATCTCCTTTTCCATGTTAAATAATTCTTCCCTGCTTCTAGGGCTATAAGGGGGAATGAAATAAACCCTGCAAACACACCAAAGATATAAACATAAAAGGACTCGTTAAGGCAGCTGTATAAAAACTGTACAACCAGGAGCCTGGAAAATCTCACCCACAAGATTGCAAATGACACAGAGTGCAGGAAAAGAGCCGCAACGTTGTACAAAATGCCAAACTCCATCACTGGTCAGCATCTTGCTTGGGGTGGGGGCTAGGGGCCTGCTCCCTTCTTGCAATGCCTTGTGGGGACAGAGGACAGACTTGCTCCCCCTTTTAACATTTTCCAGGTGCCTTTCTGCACCCATGTGAGTCTCTCTCTTCACTGGGCAGTCACAAGAGGCTTCAGGTCCAGTAACTTCCCAAACAGAACAAATATTGGCTGTAAGTGACATCTGACTATTTTCAGTTATCAATTACTTGGGCAGCCGATTCCCACTCCACCTCCTGTTGTCTGTGTTCCTGGCAAGAGAGCACAGGAGGTAGATGCACTGATCATTGTCCCGTCACTGCATCTGCCTCTGAGGCACCATTGCCTGAGCTCTCCCTTTTCTTCAAGGAAGGGGTAGGATGATGTCCTTCTGAGAGCTCTCCTCCCAGGAAGCTGGTGTGTGGAAGAAAGGGGGGGGGAAGGGGGCAGGAATGTCAAATGAGACATGCGGCAGGAGGTATGATCTGACACCAGGGGAGACAGACTGGGCACAAGGGTTGGGGAAAGGAGGACGCAATCTTTTGCAATAAATGAAGCTTCCCGTATGATGACAGCGCTCCATTGCGGGTGCTGGGTCAGAACCCCTCTGGGAGAAGGCAGATTGCCATGGCTGCTTTCAAGGATCTGCATTTGAGAACATCTCATTGAGCATTTCACCTGCCTCATCGGAATAGCCCCAAACGCTTGTCATGAAAGCAAGTGACCCGTGGTTGTAGATCGAGGCTACTTTCTTTGGGATACTTTCTGTCATTCCTCTACAAACTGTGCAAGCCCAGATCTGTGTTTGAAAGTGACTTGCAGCTAGTCCCAAGGGCAGACCTCACACGGGACAGCTTGTTACCTTGAGAAAATGTATCTTCTTAATTAAATTAAAGTCACATGGCTAGCCATGTGGAAACCTCATGGGCCACTGCATAAACACACACCCTGATATGAGTATCTCCATATTGACAGGTGAAAATACACTTTTCTTTTACATTTACAGATTTTCCATATTCTTCTTCACTTCTCCCTCACACCCACTGGCTATTGTGGTACCATCTTGTTGGCATACATGTTCCACTCTAAGCCAAACTCACTAGTGATAAAGTTCAAGCGAAACTTCGCGCTACTCTGGAGGAGTGCTGTCGGCACAACCTTGCAATAGAGAACATGGGCCCTCATGGTTTGAACACATCTTCTGAGTCAAGCCCAGTCGCTTCAGGTCTCAGAGCTTGGAAACTTCAATTAGACTCTGAACTACAGGAGACTATTTCTAAAACGACGTTATGAATCAGAAAAATGAAACGTAAGGAAAAAGTGAAAAGCTGAACCTGCATTTGTTTTCTATGGCAAAGTTTTGGATTCCTTCCTATGTATTTACCTACCTCTTGATCCACTAATGTGACATCAGGCCTCATTCCCTCACAATAATGAAGGTAACGAAGAGAATTCCCTGGTAGGTCTCCTCTGAGCAAGATTATTGCATCAGGTGGCATGGAGGACAGAAGGTTCCTTGCAAATTTATCGACAACGTAATTGCGGCTTTGGTCACAAATGCTTAACAGGAGAGATCAAAATATGAACATCTTAGAATAGACACTGATGGGGCTTTAAACAATTTTATTCGATAGGCAGTCAGAAATAAAAATAATACCATCTAGCTATTCAATAGTATTTTTCACCCACAGATCTCAAAGCCTTTTATGACGAACACTATCCCCATTTTAAGATGGGGAAAATGAGACACAAAAGTTGAAGTGACTTGCCCAAGGCCACATGGCAGGCAAGTGACAGAAATATGAGTCATTACTATACTCACTGAAAATAAATATACTGTAGCCTCCCATTTTTATTGGGCCATATAACCCATACAAGCGTTTATTAGTTTTAGCTGCAAGTGCCAGTACAATGAAATGTCTGATAATGTCAATTCAAATCCATTTTTCTAGCTTTAAAAAATACCTCATTGAATTAAGAATCTTGGCATGGGAATATAAAGTCAGACGGAGAGGGGCAGATTTACACCAGCTGAGGAGGTTGCTCATTTTAAAACAAACATTAACAGGCAGCTCCAACACAAAATGTCTGTGGTTTCCCAAACTGCACAGACCCCACACAGTCACAGGCTCTGGGATAGGCTGTTGAATGACTTTAGCGCACAAGCCGACGTGCCTCGGAGGCCAGTTGTAAGTTGAGGAGCTTCCTGTGGGGAAGGAACTCATGAATACTACACTTCCCACACTTCACTGCTTCTGGCTCTGGCAACCTTTCTCCTTCAGCATGCAGCCACCCCAAATTAGTTCATATCCAAGCTGGAGAATCTTTGGCGTGGCCATGGAACAGGGTTCTCGTGAAACCTTAACTCCCCAAAAGTACCCAGAGAGGCAGGCATGGCATGTGGAAAGCCGGAGTAGAGCAACGGAAGGTCTAAATGGCCGTTCGGGCCAATTGAAATGTGTAACCCTCGTATTGAAATAAAATGCAAACGTATTGCTTTGTTTGTTTGAAAACAATTTAATTCACCTCCATGTTTTCCTTCTTTCACTCCAGGAGGTCCAGCTCTCTGGCCCAGAGTGGCACCTCTGGTCCCAGAGAAGGAGGAAGGGCAGGCAATGGAGCAGATTATATTCCAGACAGCTCCAGCAGTTGGAACACTAGAATCAGGGGGGTTGTTTTCTTGCCATAAAGGGAGATCAAAGCATAGGACAGAGGGGCAGTGTAGAAGGATGGAAAGGGTGATACCAACAGGGTTGGAGGGCACTCCCTTGCATGGATCAGAAAGATGGCATCAACAAGACCCGATTATGGAAATAATCTGAGGCCACTTTGGGTAATGGCTCCAGGGACTTGGATGCTAGGGGCAGGGGGAGGGCCTGCAGGACAGAATGGTGCTTCTCTAGGATGAGTGGGAGGCAAAACAGAACTTGCATGTCAAAAGGTCTTCAAGATGCTGCCACAAAGGCCCTGGACAGCACTGTCTCCAAACCCATCTCTGGATGTGGCCTTTGAACCTGCGACCTTCCTTCCCCAAAGCCAGCAAAGAAAACAGCCCCCAGGCCTTTTACTGCCTTGGTACGCCCTCTGAGTCCATTCAATGAATCACCCCAAACCCTTCACCCCACTGCCAAAAATTGGCCTTTTAAAGTTTTATAAGCATTTGAGAATTGAGCAGTATGGCTAGGGCCACAACGAATCCGAGATGCACGGTGTAACAGGGCCATGAGGTCCCATCAAGAAGTATTTCTGGGGTATTTGTTACCTGTAATTGGCATAAATCTGACTAGTAACAAGAGCAGCAGCGGAAAGCCACTCCACACACTGCAGCACACGGCTGTTCTCAAGCACTGTATTTCCGACGGAGACAAGAGAGGCCAGTCCTAGTCCTGCTAGAACAGCCGCCACTGCATTGCTCTGCATCCAAAATCGTTCCACCTACGGCACAAAACACAGCGAGAATGGACCCATCTGACAGGCATGTCGTTATTATTTATTTGTATGTGGCAGAGCTCACAGTGTGCTCAGCACTTTCCAAGCTCCCAGACAGGATGATCGCTGCTCGGAGGTGTTCACAGGTAAAGGGCAGACAGAGATAAAGGAAGAGGAACAAGAAACAGGGATTTTTCATTTAAATACAAGTCACCTCACTTCAAACATACATTTCTAGACAACAGCTTCTTCATATTTCACACATTTTATAAGAAAGTACACTACTTATTTGTATTTCCTACTGAGTTTTGTGTGGCACTGCCTAGACCTGCACCCTCTGATGAAGTAAGGATAGATAAGGGGAGCCCACTGAACATGATAGGTGCCTCTTTGTAAAATGAATACAACACAAAACTTACCACACCCATAAAAAGTGGTTTTGTAATATCCAAATTTGCCCTCCAAGCAAAGAATAATGAATAAATGCAGAGCATTCCAGTAAACAGCCATATCATTGATGACTTCTCCTGCTTAGCCCTAAAAGAAACAATATAACATTCCACTGAAAATGGTTAAAAGGAGAACAGAAAAGTAATATTTATCTTGAAAAAACAATGTATGTATATTTAAGACAATGAATTGGCCTCTAGATAAACTCAGTCCTCCCATGAGCACAGGGAACTGGACTAGATGATCTCTCGAGGTCCCTTCCAGGCCTACGATTCTCTTTTATTACTAAAGATACAAGTTCTCTCTTTTCAAAGTGCACCACCAATGGAAGGATTCCAGAGCTACACATTAAACACTAAATTTAATTTAGAAGAATCACTAGGGCCAAGGCCATCAGAAACAAGTAAAGTTTGTCTAATTAAGACATAGCAACAGCAGGTTCCCTGAAAGTGGGCACTGTAATTAAAAATGCTCTGTAGTGGCACAGTGCAGAAAAATGTTACTTAAAACTATCATTCAGCCGATAACCAGAGACAAAATAGAGCGTATTCACTCTGACTTACTGCATTGCTGTACGTAACCACGCCACAATCGCAAGGGCTGGGACAGTAAAGGAAAGTTCTGTTTTCATGTGTGTTACCTGAGAACTATGGAGAAATCAAGGTTCATTTCATCCCCCCAAATCACAGTTCGCACAAAAAGTCAATGAAAGTCCGGCGTAAGCACGGTGTAATTTATTCCTGTTGTGTTGCGATATAGCTATATGGAATTGCAACCAAGATGTTTTGTATTTCAAAACGTGGAATGAACAGAATTTCAGATGACACATCCAACAATCGAGGGGCGGAGAGAAAAGGAGAAACACTGTCTTTTCCTGCCCCTATTTTATTCATTTCATTATACAGCACAGTGCCCGTCCATTGGCCTGGGCGCTTCTCAAACGTGCATTAGAGTGCGTTTAACCTCTCGCACCACCATCTCCCTCACTACAGAGGAAGGCAAATCAGAAAAAAGCTCAGTTCCTTATGGCTGACTGACACCAAAGCTACTCTGGGCTATGCCTGCTCTAGCTCTCAACTAGCTGCCCTGCTCTTGATGACAGCGACTGCTGAGTGGCGGAATCTTGATTTGCGCATTGTCATGATGAGCTCTTCTTACCTGGGATGGATGGGTGCAGCAACCATAGGTGACTGAAGCCCTAAAGCTGAAGCAGCTGCCAGAGAAATAGCTCTCTTGCCATTGCAGGGGCTGGTGGTAAAATTACTCCCTTTGCAGGGCACTCCAGCGCCCTTGGACTGTGTGAAGCAAATGGAATTTAGCCCTTCCTTCACTGGAACAGCACTTTCTGACTTACACAGCATATACCACACCTGCGAGGCAGCAGGGAAAAACCCCAGTGTCCCACTGAGTGGGCATCCACCCACTTCCTTTGGTATTTTTATTTAATAGAGAATTAACGTCAACAGGAGTCATGTGCATTCATCCCAGGGCCAAAGCTGGGCCTAGACACACATGCCAACATGGCCACATACTTTCTAGACATCCCCACTCAAGCTATGAAGTCCAGAAACTCAGAACTACAGGAAAGGAATAATTATTTCAAAGAATATTAAGGGAACAGGGATGACACCACAACTTTGGGGTGCATTAAAGTTTTTACTCACAGCAACATTTCTCTCATACTGGATCCTGCCTCCGATTTAGCCTAGACACGAAAGTTAGAAAAAACACATGCTTAGACTGTGCACTGTTTGGGGCGCAGCCTTTTTCACTGTGTAGGTGCAGAGTGCTTAGTACAAGGGGGCCCCAATTGGAGCCTCTGGGCATGACCATAATACAAATAATAGTGATGAACTTACATTTTTGAAGACAAAACTCTAGTGGAAGCTTTGCTGTGACATAATCTTCTAGAGGTTTACATTCCTTTTGACATCCAGTTATAAATTGTTCTGTATTTCATGCATGCAATAAGAACTTGCTTCATTTCACAAGCTACAAAATCACTATTTCTTGCACCCTTTCAGAAATATATTACACACCTTAGCAGAATCTTAACTGACAAACATGCATGTGCATCCCAGGTCTGCTTTGTGACTGTCCTGATAATCTGTCATATACGTGGGTCTTGTCCAGTGTCTTAAAACATAGAAGCCATTCACAGACAGTAAAAATATCAGCCCAAATGGGAAATCTGTTACTAAATGATTTATTTTCTGGGCCTTACCCCTTCCCCAATTTGAGATATTTGGGCTGCGCTTCTCTTCCTGAATACTGGCAGCAGCTTGTGATTGTCCACATGTCCTGAGGGCTTGGCCATGCCCCTTCTGCTCTCCTGCCACCCTGTACAAAGCTGTATAGAAGCCCGGGATTCTTAGCACCAGAGAAAAGTAAACTCTTCACAATAGCACTTTATTCAGTTGTATTAACTACATACATGGACCTGAGAAGAGGCTATTGCAGACGTAGCAACAGAACTTACCTCCCCTACTGTACACTGGGGGAGAGAACAGTCCCAAAAAAGAAATCACCACCTAACAGACTTTCCATTCTAGACCCCAAACCCCACCCCCCTAATATGAGACATTCAGGATGTTGTGAGCAGTAGGAAAAGCTAACGGAAGAAGAAATAAGTAGGTCAGGAAAAAGATTCTCCTCTTCCCTACAATTAGCAGTATTTATTTTGGCATCTCTGCTTGGAACGACTTCCTGCTGAAGGATGCTGCTGCTGAAGACTGGAGGTCAAGCCTCTAGTGCTTTATAAAAGGTGTTAGTGGATGAACATATGGTAGCTTTGCAGGTTTCCTCTGTGGGGGATGATGGCCTTCCTGCTCCGGATGATGCAGTGGAAATGTGCTGAATGGGTTAAATCTCTTTCTAAAACTAATTTATATACATGAATATGTATTGATTCAGCACTTGATCCACCCTGCTATGGAGGATTTACATGTTTTCAGACCCATACATTGAGACGGAAAAAAATGAATGAAGATGACGTTCTCCGGAAGTAGTTACTTCTAGTTAGAGAAATGGTAGCGGCTCCTTTTTCATCTACCACGCTTTTTCTTTTGAGTGTTGAAGCTTTGGGATAAATGAAGGAAGAAAGCTTTCCTGTGAGCTATGGAAAAAAGAGTTTATCTTGGTAAAAAAAAATTACACTGGAGCCCGAAGAATGACATCACCCCTTGTGGAATCATGAAATCAAGCAAGAATCATGCTTTCCAAGAGCAGAGGTTCTAGAGACTCTTTTTGCCAACATGATTATGACGAGGGAGCACATCTTTATGGAGAGAAAACACAGGAAAAAGGATGCTATCAACTCAAAAGGAGTGTTCTCTAAAACTCATAAAACACTGTGGGTCTGGTCCCAGGTCAGGAAAACAGGCCTGACTTTTTGGCTGGATACACATTATGCCTTCAGGAGCCTTGAACTAGCAGGTGTCTACCAGACATTTGGATTTGCCTGCAGTTTTGATATTGTGCAGAGCTGAGATGTGGGAGGGTCTT
Organism: Macrochelys suwanniensis; assembly: GCA_033296515.1. Taxonomy (NCBI): domain Eukaryota; kingdom Metazoa; phylum Chordata; order Testudines; family Chelydridae; genus Macrochelys; species Macrochelys suwanniensis. Next base: position 10,705,031 of record CM065781.1, on the reverse strand, counting down.
AAGTTAAAATCTAGGCGATTATGTAAGAAACACAAGAAACTCAGAAAAGCTGGAACACTGTTTTCGTCAGGCTGATATTCCTAACTCGACATAAATAAGAGAATCTTGTTCAGTCTCTAGCCATCTATGAAGGGGTGGAAGGCCTGAAGGAGGCTTCCAGAGCATGTATCACCCTGGGTGAGGATTCTATCTTGGCTAGGCTAAGCTGCCAGATGCAGGTAACCCGTGGAGTAGGAGCAGGCCATGGGGTAAGTTGACCTGGGCTCAATTCCTGGGTGTCCAACTTGAGATGGCTTAAAGGGGCCTGATTTTCAGAAGATGGCTGTTGAGAGTGGATCCGAGGGAAAGCTGAAGAAGCCGCCAAGTCCCTTCTGAAGGCAGCCTCTATCTTCCTAGTTGCAGGATCTTTGGTGAATAAGTGACCTTCGGCAAGCATTAAAGCCTTTGCCAGAAATGCTGCAATTACGCTGTCTGTAGGTAAGGTTGTAGTGGTATTCTTTATAGCAAGGATGGAGCTTGCACCAAAAAGCCTGTGATGCAGCTACTGTGCACATTGGACTTTTCTACACAGAATCTTTGGGTTCTCGGACCCTATGGAGTTTGCCAAATGAGACTTTAGTTTCCCACGCTTCTCTAATTACTTTTTGGAAGGAGGCATGAATGCAGGGATGATAACCAACCGCTCTCCTCTTGCTGCCAGAGGCAGAGAACCTGATGCAAGGATGGAAGGGGCCTGGCCAAGCCCCAAAGCTCCCTGGACAAGTATGAACTAACTCCTGTATTTGTAGGAAGAGGGGCACAGTCAAAGTGTTTCAGATTGGACGAGAGGTCAAGAACCAAAAAACTCCTTTCATTTTACATAACATTTATACTAAGAAATATATTAGAAGCACATTCTTTTTTTAAAAAAAAAATCAATGAAAACCACTTGACACTTTTTAAACAGCTGAGATTTCCCCCAAATTTTACAATTAAAAAAAACAACACAACTGAAGCTGTGTAATTTGATTTAAGACAGGGTAATTTAAAATTTATTTTTCAACCTTTCTTAACTATTGTTTATTCTTGATGCCAATACATACTGGTAACAAGACTGTAACTGAATGTACTTGTACATTTTCCAATAAATAACTGTACCCCAAATAGCATGAAGATGGATTAAATTATTTTCCACTCTTCAAGCCACCTTAGCTAAGTGCTAGAAGGTTAACATTTTACATTACTTCTCCTGCAGGACACTGACCTAAATGAATGCAAAGGCTTTGCTGCTGCATAACTTCAAGAAGACTTTTCTCTTTTAGAAAATGACCCTATTTACCAGACTGAATGTCCCATATTCTTCCCTGAGAAAGTGGGTCAAAAATCCTTGAAAAGTCGTCTGGTCTCCCCAGGTCCAGCGTGCTCGGTGTAGGTAGGACGAGGCAGGCAGATAGAGATAAGGCAGCAAACCAGCCAAGAAGCATAAGCCCAACTTCAGCAAATGGCCAAAGGACAATTCCTGCACCAAAATGTGTCATATTGCACAATATTTATTTTAGGTTAATCACACTGGAACTTCAAGAACAGATAAAGAAAAACATCAAATATATTTACACAGAGTTGATCTCTCAATTTATAGTAAGTCCCTACAAAATGCTATGTTAAACCTTACGATTTTGTGGATTACTAGGAAACTGCATCAAACTGATCTCCTTTGCATGGCAGGGTGAAATTTAAGTGAAGCAAATAATATTAGCTAGGACTCATGAGTATCATATGCATTGCATCTTTTACATTTAAATCATGTCATGACATGCATAGATGGCCGAAGCACTGCAAGGCTGAGATAACCCACTTTCCAGTGATTAAGAGTTGGCTGGTATTCCATCTGGGAAAAAAAAAAGCTGTTCCCATGTAACTGCTTACATCACCATCATCATCAGGAGTCGGTTCTGCCATTTACTTTATCATGATCACACCGGCTAAACTGGATCGCTCCACTTCAGGGGTGGGATTTTGAAAACGCCTAAGGGAGTTAGGAGCAGCAGTCCTTTTCAAAGTCTTGCACGCCTAATTCCTTTAAGCACTTCTGAAAATCCCACTCTTGAACATTTCATGCTGCCTTTTTGGGGTCATTCATTACATTTTAGGCAAACGAAAATATTTCCTTTCATATTTGAGTTTATTTGGAAGAGACAATGTTTAAAACAACTTTCCACATACTGAAAAGTAGTTTAAAAGTTGGTGGCTAAAGTTTCTTAAGACTGAGGTAGAGCAATCTCGGAAGACATTTTACTAAATCAAATAACTTGTCTATTATAGGATTTTCTGTAGCACAGAACACCAGGGTATCTAAAGCATTTCCGAGGTACATTGAATCTGTATGGCAAGCTCCCTACTGGAATTCATGGAACTTTCTATTCTTCACCCACCTCTGGTTTAAAAAAGGCTTTGCTTAGGGAATATATGTTGATTATATAATTAAATCATCATCATGCCAGTTATGGTGGAAACATTTTGGCAAAAAGGGCTTCACAAAATGTGCTGAATATAGTAAGCTTCTGCATCATTTCCTCTGGAAGCTCATTCCTCTAGAAGATGAGTCCCGTGAGCCACAACATCTTATCCCCAGATCTCATGCATTTCACCCTGGGCTCAGTATGCTGCCTTATCCCAGAGAAGAGCAGCTGTTTTATTGGGTCACAGATACTGATGCAGTCAGGACCTGACCTACTGACAGCTTTGAAGGTCAGGATCAAGATCTTCAACTGGTAATGCAAGCAAACTGGGAGCCAGTGGAAGGACTGAAGCCACAGCAGTGATGTGCTCACAACATCTGCCTCTTATTGTGCTTTGAGATCTACTGATGAAAAGCGCTATGTACGAGCTAGGCATTAATTATTATTATTATTATTACTACTGAAGTGGATCACCACATTTTGTGCAAACTGAAGCTTCTGCATTCCATCTATATCCAGCCAGAGGCAATGATTTACAGCAATCCAGTTTGGAAGTGAGAAATGTTTGATCTCTGGCTGGATCCTCACCTAGGAGGAATGTGCAAAGTTTCCTAGCAAGCTGGAGGTGGGAAAACACCACTGATGTTACCTGATTAGCTATACTTAACCATGAGTCTAACATAATAGTGAGATTTTATACAACTTTGGCAAACTGGGGACTTTGACGGAAGGAGAGTACAGTGTTTCAACTAGTTTTTAAGACCAGCATCACTTTGGTCTTGTCCAGGTTGAGTCTGAGCCAGATGCTTTTCATCTGAAAGCTGATCTTTTGCAGACCTTGTGACATCCTTGAGATGGTGCTGGTTGCATTTGTGGAAAATGAGATATGCAGCATGGTGTTACTGGTGCATTGTTGACAGTAGAGCCTATGGCATCTCATCCCCCTCTCCAAGCAGTTTCAGACAGATGTTGAAGTTGAGTCCTTTTGGAGAGGAATGACTGGAGCCATTTTACTGCTGTGCTATCTACTCCAACCGTGCCGTATGTGGCTGACAGTATCAAAAGCGGCAGAGAGGTTCTGCAGTATTGCTATGTGGCCTTTATTCGCTACCAGGAGAAAGTCACCACACGGAGACTAGTCCTGTGGGTTAAAAGGATTTCCATGCCACCATCAGCCACCAGGAGCTCTGAGCCGTGAGGTCCAGACTGCTCCCACACCTCTCCGATCTCCTTAAGGGACTACAGTCACCATCAATTTTATCTACTCTTCTGTTTGCGGAAGGTCATTTTGCACAGTGAATATGCTCATACTTCCACACACTCAGAACTTCCGCCAGTATCCTCATCACAGTACTAACAATGCTCTAGCTACGTTGTAGATGGTCAGAAGACAGGGTCCCTGTCCCAAAGAGTTTACAATAGAAATGGACAGCTCTGAGAATGCTCATGTGACTGACAGCTTCAAAATCCTTCAAAGTATAATCCTTGGCTGTGATGCCAGCCTGATGGATTGTGACTTTATGTTGTCAGTGGATTATGGTTGACTAGCTTAGGCATATCATGAACTGTTGCCCTCCATACACATATGCTTCAATAGAAAAGCAGTGTCAGGAAGGAAAACAGTAAGTGTTCAAGCACAAGAACTACAATCTGCCCTAGAAAAATGACACACTTTAATATTCAACTCAGCAATAGATGAGTTACCTACCTTCCCTTTGAAAAGTTGGAGCAGAACCCATAGCACAATGCACAACACATAAAGCACTATGGTGTGCTGATTGCACAAACTAAGCCCACAGCAAAAGGCGCCAACTTTCGATATCTGAAAGGAAGAAAGTACATACAATTATTCTGAAAAATCTACACACAGTGAAAACTGCATCACTGCTACCCGGGGTATTCTTACAATGGAAAGGCAGCCACCTTGTGTGCAATGTTCAACAAATATTTACGAAGACAATATCACATCTGTCTAGATAGAGGTATGCCACATATTTTACTGGAAATCTATTTAAGAACTATTTTAGACTCAGGGTTTTTTTAAATGGTATGTATTGATATTTATATAGGTAGACAGTGTACACAGATATGTGGTGGTGGTATTTATGTCATACCATGTACATGATGGTAGTATCTATATGATAAATTGCAGAGCCAGAGTGATAAGCTGCCTATCCATGTGGTTAACTGCATGTATCATGGACCTTTGATCACCTTACCTACCCGCTGTCGACTGGGAGTGCTTCTACCATCCCCAATCTCTCAGCAGCTTCTAACAACCTGCCTTCTTTCCCCCAAACGTGCGGTTTCCCCTAAAATTACATTGGTCTGAGGCACAGCATAAATAATATTCGGTCCTGCACTAGTGACAGGTGTAGGGTCCAGTATCTCATAACCCATGAGGGCTAGAAAGGGAACTTTGCACTGCTGGAAAAGGGAGCTCGCTCGTAGCACTGAATATTCCCCAGCAATCAGAATCTAAAATCAGGCTTGCAGAACATGCGGCCCGCGTGGGCTCACTGTGCGGCCCGCGGGGGGGTGAGTAGGTGGGCTCACTGTGCGGCCCGCGGGGGGGTGAGTAGGTGGGCTCACTGTGCAGCCCAAAATCTAGGACTGTCCCCGTTGGTCCTTTTTCTTTCGCTGTTTCTTTCCCCCTCTACAGGCTTCCACACCCCAGCGCTGGGGAAGGAGGGGTTGTTTCTGCGGGGCGGGGCGGCGCTGGGGGGGATGTTTCCACGGGGCCAAGGGGTTTCGGCCCTCAGCTGTTTTCTTTGGAGAAATATGGCCCTCGCAGCTTTACGAGTTGTGCAGGCCTGCTAAAATCACAATTTTACTATAGACAAACTACTTTACGTCGTTTCAGTGGTTTGAAAGATTTATTGGTGATGATTTTCCCTCTCCCTCTCAGGTGTGCACAGCTGGCATCAGAGTTTAAACTTAAGCACCTTTGCTTCATAGGCGAAGGGAATTCAAGACAGTACCAATTAACTATTTGTAAAATGCATTAAAGCATTTCTAAAATAGTTTTTCTATTAAAAAAAATGGCACATCCAACACATACAACTTAGACCGGGGTGGGCAAACTTTTTGGCCCAAGGGCCACATCTGGGTGGGGAAATTGCATGCAGGGCCGGGGCAGGGGGTTGGGGTGCAGGAGTGAGTGCTGGGTGTGGAAGGGGGTGCGGTGTGCAGGAAGAGGCTCAGGGCAAGAGGTTGGGACAGAGGAGGGGGTGCGGGGTGTATGAGGGGGCTCAGGGCATGGGGTTGGGGTGCAGCAGGGGGCTCAGGGCAGGGGTGCGGGGTGTGGGGTGCAGGAGGGGTTCAGGCTCTGGCCCGGCACCGCTTACCTGGAGCGGCTCCGGGGTGGCAGCGGCGCGCACTGGTGCCAGGGCAGGCTCCCTGCCTGCCTGCCCTGGCCCTGTGACGCTCCCAGAAGTGGCCGGCACATCCCTGCGGTCCCTGGGGCAGAGGGCTCCGCGCGCTGCCCTTGCCGCGCCTCCAGGTACCTCCCCCAAAGCTCCCATTGGCCGCCCTTCCCTGTTCCCGGCCAATGGGAGCTGTGGGGGGTGGTGCCTGGAGGCGAGTGCAGTGCACGGAGCCCTCTGAACTCCCCCGCACCAGGGGCCGCAAGGACGTGGTGCCGGTCGCTACCAGCACATCCATCGCTTCCTGAGGGGCCGGATCCGGCCCACGAGCCATCGTTTGCCCACCCCTGGCTTAGACCCAAGATTTTAGTGGGGTTGCTCACAGCTTCACGACTTTGTTACATGGCCACCCCAAGCTCCTATTGACAGAAGACTTTCCCCCATGCCAGAACATAACGTGTTCTACAGGCCCCCAAACATACCCCATTGAAATCAATGGCAAAACTCTTGACGGTTTCAGCAGCAGCCTCATATGAGCATTGGGTCACCACCTTTAATCTTCGCCACAGGAGCCACAAACATTCCCGTTATTTGAATTCATTGTCTACTTCTCTTCTTTGGTCTTTTTGTCTTACGTCTTGTCTGCAATATGTGCCTGCCACCAGCCTACTTCTACTCAGTGGGGTGGATCCTCAGCTGGTGAAAACCATCAGAGATTCAGTCATTATGTTAACTGAATCTATTTCCCCTAGTTAAGTATCCTAGTTAAGAATCCTCACACCTTTGTGTCAACTGTCCATAATGGGTCATCTTGATTATCACTTCAAAAGTTTTTTTCCCCTGCTGATAATAGTTCCTCTTAATTAATTAGCCTCTTACAGTGGGTATGGGTACTTCCACCTTTTCATGTTTCTCTGAATGCATAAATATCTTCCAACTGTATGCTCCATTCAATGCATCTGAAGAAGTGGGACTGTAGTCCACGAAAGCTTGTGCTGAAATAAATTTGTTTGTCTCTAAGGTGCCACAAGTACTCCTGTTCTTTTTACTGAAGTTAATGGAGCTACAACAATTTCCCAGCTGAGGGTCTGCCCTACATCATCTGCCATTCAGCACTCCTCTGACGAGTCAGGCACGGTCGTCTCTTGCTCCTCAGGCACTTTGAACATTGCAAATGTAACCCTGGCACTACTTTCTTTGATAGTTAAAATGGTAGAGATGCGCAATGTGAATGTTTGCTTTCACTGGGTGATGAAATAGAAACTCACATCTGTGCTGGTACTATCAGCAGCCTGACATTTTACTTTGAATATGATTTCACCATTAACAAAGGAATTATTTTTTTTTTGCATCATGGCAATACTAATCCATCGGAGATTTTCAAACCTGCTTAATAGGTTTGGACACCCAGACCATGTTTTTCGGAAGTCACTAGTGATTTTGGGTGATGAGCTTGAGGTGTCAAATGGGTGGGCCTGATTCCCAGAAAGTGCTGAGCACCTGCCTTCTAAATACTAACCCCCCTTTCAGGTGTACATAGTAGGATACCCCAAAAGTTGAGGCAACCCAAATCATTAGTCACTTTTGAAAATCTTGGCCCTAATTCCCACTGGAAATTGGGTATCAGAATCTGTTAGGCCAGAGGTTCTCAAACGGCGGTCCATGAACCACTGATGGTCCACGAGCTCCATTCAGGTGGGTCCGTGGATAGTTCCCTCTAAGGTGTGCGCTTGGGCGGCCGCACACGAGAGAATGAAGGGCCACCCACCTAATTAGTGGAGCCGCGCAGGTGCAGCTCCACTAATTAGGAGCCTGGACCCTGGAGAAGACGCACATGTAAGGTGAGGTAGTGGCCTTGGGGGGAATAGAGGGTAAGTGGGGAGAGACTGCCCTCCTTCCCAGCCCCAGCTCAGGGGCTGCCGTGGCAGGGGAGAGAGGGCATATCCATCACATTAGAAAGGGAAGACTACTGATATTAAAATATGAGTTGTTTGCTTTTATTTGTAGAGCAAAAAATGTTAATTATTATTCGTTTTTTTATATAGTGCTTTTATCCAAAGCACTTTACAATAGTTAGCTAACGGTACAAACAACATTTGTAAAGATCATTAAGTGGTCCGCCAAGTCCCTCAGCAATTTTCAAGTTGTCCATGGAAAAAAAAGTTTGAGAACCACTGCGTTCGGCAGCTCTGAAAATGTCAAATGACATCTTTGTGGAAGTTAGCAGTCAGCGATCCAGAATCGGTAGTAACCAATACAACAACTGTTCTTTGTGATATTTAATGCCAAATAAAAAAGCCCTCATCTGTAGCCATCCAGAGACCATGTATGATTTGAAGACCCATTACAGCAACACAGAATTAGTCTGAACTTCCAAAATTCTGGGCTACTTTTATAAAAAAAAAAAAAAAAAAGATTCAGAGAATGTACAGTGGTAGGGAGAGTGGAGACAAACACTATCAGTTTTTAAAAATTGTTTGAATGTGCCCTTTTATGAAGTATGTAATGTGAAATTTATGGGCAAGATTTTCAAAGCTCTAGGGCTCATCAAAATTTCCCATCCAGACTTTCAACGGAAAATTGGGTTTTCAATAAACAAAGACTTTTGTGGCTAGTGCCTGGTTTCCGTCCAAAATATAGACTTTTAATTGAAAAATAAGAACCTGAAAACCAAAAACTTTTCAGTGTTTGGACAAAAAGTTGCACTTTTCTGCAGAAAATGATAACGAAAGCCATTTTTTTTGTTTTCATCATAATTTTCCACCCCATCTTCTGAACAGCACTCAATGACTCCAACTTAGACCCTTAATAAGTGGCCGTATTTTTAAGACCTCGGCACCTACCTAGTGTGTCCAGAGTTTCAGAAGTGCTCAGCACCTAGCAGCTCCTATTCAGAACAATAAATGCTTAGCACTTTTGAAGATCTGGCCCTTAATTTTTAAACCAAACAAAATTAAAAACAAACAAGCCACACACACGATAAATACATTTAAAACAAATATTCACTGTGATCAAAACAGGTTACCTTTGATCTCTCCTTCGCAGTGGCTGCCTCCTCAAAATGTACAGTAAGCGCCATAAGCAGCCCCACAAACAGATTGTTTAAGCTAAAAACCTCTGCTGTGATGGACCACTGCCATGTTAGACGAGAAAATGAAAACACCCCCGCAGCAAGGATTCCTCCAGCATATGAGCCAGAAAGCCTGCAAACACAGATAACATGAAATCTTCTTTTCCAACAAAAAGAGCCTACTTCATTGTCCTTTTTTTAACATACTGTAGCAGCAGAAATTATGCCTGCCATCCAGCACCCTTCCAAAACATTATATGGTTAATAGGTCGCTTCTAATAATTTCCTTGCACAAGATTTCAATTAGGAAGGCCAGTTATTAACCATACTGTACACTATGCAAGGTAGTGAATGCACTTCCCTCAATGACCAATGGCTAGCATGCCCCACACAATATTTCTTTCAAGCATAGAAGGTAACTTCCAGTATTTGAGTCAGTTTGGAAACCTTGATGAGAGATGACATAGTGGATCATGGCACACCAAGCCAAAGAGTTATGCTTTCAACCAGATACTCTTAGCGGGCAGATTTCTGAGCAACGGTGCAGTCTTAAATTCATCAAGACACTGGATAAAAAGTGGATTATAGATATTCATGATGGTTGGCATTGTAACGCTTTCCCATGGGGGCGCTTTTAGTTTCGTAGGGTGGGGGTGGGAAATGGAACACTGAGGGTGCTGAGAAGGAAAAGTGTACTTTGGAGCTGGGAGTACGGCCAGGAAAGAGAGGAAACAAGGGTGAAGTGCAATGAGGACCCAAACACAAGCAACGCACGAAGCACCCAGCATTTGGACGTTTGCAACCTTTTCTGTCAAACCCAGATCCCATGACAGTAATCACTGCCTTTCGGACTTCCAGACTGGATTACTGCATGGAGCTACATTCCAAGACCATTTGGATGCTACAGCTGGTGTAGAAGGCCCTTCAGATGGTATTTAGCCCCAAGAAACATATTACGTCAGTTCAACAACTACACTGACTTCCTAACGCCATTCTAGGGCCAGTTCGTTATTTAATTTGATCTATAAAATCCTGAACTATTCAGAATTTGGCTGTCTGGGAGACCTTGCATCCCACTGAGTCATCATGAAAGTGATGTCGGGTGAGACACTCAAGCTAACAATCCCTAAGATTTAGGGGGTGGCAGCAGGGCATTCTCAGAAGACGACTCGTGTCCCAGAAATTCACTTTCCTAGCTGGTGTGACTTAGCCAGAGTTTATTGCCTTTCAGAGCATGCTGCAAAGCTCATCTCGTTGCTCAGGATTCTGTCAGAGAGGACGGCTGTTCGCTTATTTTGGGGATGTCATCTCTCTACCGCACCCATTTATATTTTGTTTTTTAAACTCTCTGCATGTCCCTTGAGATGGGGACTTGGACCATTTGATAAGTTAATAAAAGAAAGAGATTTCACCAAGCTATACATTGTTGTTAAATAGCTACTGTATCCTCTGATACTGACATGGCTTGAATTAAGTCATTGGTTATTCAATTTCAATTGTTTCAGTTGTTAACGACTGTGAAATGCATCGACACAATGTTTGCTTCCTAAATATTTATTCAAAAATAGTAACATTGAGATGAGTGGGGGCACACCCCCTAGACACCCCTCTTCACTGGTATAAAAGAGAGGGAGCAGCCAGCAAAACTTTCTCTACACAAGCTCCTTTCCTCAGAGATGCTCTCCCTCCCCTGGTCTGAAGCAGCCCAAACCCATCAACCTTAGCGAACACTGCAAAGCCAAAGGATTTGAGCAGGCTCAGGCAGTTGGGGTGGAAGCTTTAAGCCAGTGGTCCCCAACCTTTCTGTGGCCAAGAGCACATTCATGCCTTCAGAAGAGTGTGGCGGGCAGCAACGCTTCTTGGCGGCATTTTGGTGGCGACACTTCTCCGGTGGCCGCACTCCTCGGCAGCAGCTTCTCTGCCGAAAGCGCTCCTCGGTGGCATTTCGGTGGCAGGTTCTCCGGCGGATGCGCTCCTCTCCTCTTCGTTCCTTGGTGCTGGCCCTGATGGCGGGCGCATATAAATGTCCCAGCGGGCACCATGGCGCCCGCGGGCACCACGTTGGTGACCATTGCTTTAAGCCGTACTGGATCAATAAAAGATCGGAGGCAGTGTGTTCTAGTGACTAGAGCCCTGCACAGGGACCCAGGAGACCTGGGCTCTATTCTTGACTCTGCCACTGGTTTGGTGGGCGACCTTCGACAAGTCACGTCACTCCCCCATGCCTCAGTTTCCCCATCAGTAAAATGGGAATAACGATAGTCACCCCCTTCATAAAGTGCTTTCAGACCCATGGATAAAAAGTGCTGTAAGAGCTCGGTATTATCATCTACTCACTGCTGACTGGTTGGAGGGGGGAGAAAGAGAAGCACTGCTGTTGCTTTGACTCACTGTGTAACTTTTTTATTGGGTATAAATAAACAAGGGCCTTCACAGCTCCTTCCTTCAGCGTGGAATCCGAAATCTAAACACAGAAAGGTCCAGATCTGTTTGTTTCGTTTAACAATTTCCCTTCTCTCCCAGACCACAGGACTCCACAGTTAAACAAACTTGAAAAAAATACAGATTTTGTGCCAAAATAGATTTCATCATAAAACATGCTCCGGAAGGGGGCGTTCTCCCCAGGTCCCCCCCCCGAGAGAAGATACTTTCATGAACGTGTCCAGTAAATTGATTCCTGAAATTGGTAGGCAAATAAAACCAGACACTACTGTCATTTTGATTTGCAGGGATAGTACAAGGCCTTGATCCTGAACCATTGCAATCAACGGGATCTTTGCCACTGCTTTCAATGGATCAGGCTTGAAATGTCTACAATCGGAACAACTGTTAACATTTGGTGGGAAGGGGAGAGAGCTGGCTCAATGGGACGATGCACCAGCTTTTCCCTGCCTCTTGGAGACTGAATTCAAATCCTTGCTTGGCTCGCAGGGGAATGTGGATTTGATCTGACCCAATATCCCCATCACAACATTACCATGCAATCTGGCCTGCCTGCTGAGAGGCGGAGAACAGGAACGGCAGCAGGTTGTTTTACACCACGGGACTGAGATACACTGGCACAACTGGCCGAAGCTTGCACAATCCCTGCTGGCAGGGCTCCCGACAATTAGATCAAACTTCACCGGCAGTATTTGCACTCCTGAAGATTTTACGCGCTGCCTAATCAATACAAAGTATGCATTGTAAGGGCCAAATGTAGGGCTTTTTTGTTTAATACTCAACAGCATTTAAGGGCCAACCTCGTAACACGTTTATGGTGCGTATCGCAGCTGCACCGCAGAGCCCCAGGCATGGGCCATGCTTACAACCTCAGCACTACAGATTTGGGCATCAAGCTTCAAAGGGGATATTCTAAACCAGTGGCTCTGAACCTTTCCAGACGACTGCACCCTTTTTGGGAGTCTGATTTGTCCTGTGTACCCCCAAGTTTCACCTGACTTAAAAACAACTTGCTTACAAAATCCAACATAAAAATACAAGTGTCACCGCACACACTGACTGAAAAATTGCTGACTTTCTCATTTTTACCATATAATAATCAAATAAATGGGCATCTAAATATTGCACTTACATTTCAGTGTGTAATATATAGAGCAATATAAACAAGTCGTTGTCCGTATGAAATTTTAGTTTGTACTGACTTTGCTAGTGCTTTTTATGTAGCTTGTTGTAAAACTAGGCAAATATCCAGATGAGTTGATGTATCCCCTGGAAGACCTCTGCGTACCCCTGGGGTACGCATATCCCTGGTTGAGAATCACTGATCTAAAACACAGAAATAAGATTTTAAAATCCCACCTTGATAGTGGCTTTTTAAACTAAACTTAGCTTGTGACTATGGAGGGTTATACATGCCTCAGGAAGAGAGACGCACAGCCTGTAAGCAGGCTCTTTCTGGGCTGTAGAAGCTAACAGGAATGGAAATCACAAAGTCCTGAAATAACCCTGATGGCCAGTGAAATGCACTCACCCATTCATGACCCTATTGTGCAAGGTTACCCGGTCACAACTGACGAATGTGGGCATAGCAATCAAGTCTCCTTGGAGTGGATGCACGTTCCTTACATAGGCATTTTGGAACAGCATTTCACCACCTCTGCAGTGCAGGAACATTTTTATCATGTTAGGCTGAGATTTTCAGAGGCCTGAGGGAGTTAGGCACCCAAATCCCAGTGAAAGTCCATGGAGATGGACGCTTAACATTGGCCCTTTTGAAAATTACAGATTTAAAATATTATAACGCTCAGTTCTGATATAGCACTTTTAATCTAGATCTCAAAGCACTTCATGAAGGAAGGCTGGTATCATCATAACCATTTTAGTGATGGGAAACAGCAATAGTAACTGCTGAACTTCCTATGTGCAAAACACTTCTAAATATGCTCCCACTCAGATCAAAGGTGTTCTTGAAGAAAAAGAAAGGTGAATCCATACTAACTAGAAAATAGGTAGGTGAATTTGGACACATTTACTTATTGTCCTCATGGCCACAGAAAATTCAGTGTAGATTTCAAGTTGGGTTGGTTGGAACTGGCCATACAGTTTGTTGCACACGGTGTTTGTTTGGGTTCTTTGATTGGCTGAGTCTATCTCACATAGTCAGGAGGTGCAGCACAAGCTATCTGAACTGTTTCTTTGATGCTGATATCTATGTCTTTGTATAAAATTCTCATATATACACCCAGGCCTGTACTACTGTGGTAACAGTACCCAGGCCAGTCACTGTGGTAACTACTTTTTTACTTGTCTCTTATAAACTAGGAAGAAAATATCTATTTTGAATAAGTAGAAAAGTCCCTTGTGCACAGGAATTGATTCTCAAGGGGAGATATATATGTATTTTAGGGCAAATGCCATCACACCTACAAGATTAACCACTGCACCCTTACCTAAATCACCAAAGTAGTGAAAGCAATTTTAAGGTGAGGTTCCAACTCTGAAAAATAACTCCTTAAATGTTACTATGGGTTTCCATGTTTATTGTCTTGCAACTATTTCCATATCAGGTGTGCTCTGTTTCGAATTGCCATCCATGCAAACTCAATATGGGTTCCCATTTTGTGCAAGTTCTACAGGCCAAATTCTGCTTTCAGGGACACCTAGGTAACCACACTCTCTTCAGGCTATGCACCAGGTAACCCCTGTGTAATTCCAGTGATTTCAAGTGGCTTGCACAAGTGTAACTGACTGTAGCTTTGTAAACGATTCCATTGATAATGCTCTAGAAAAACTGATTTTTGTCACTCAAGTCAGCAGACATGACCTGATACACACACACAGCTGATCTGTTCAGCAGAAAGGGAGTTCTCTCACACCCTTCATCTATCTTGCTCATTTGGGGTCCTGCAAGGAGGTCCATGTGGGTAGACCCTTGCAGAGCTCTAGTGATGTCAATGGAATTCCACGGAGGGGCAGAGGGTCTGCCCACCGTGAGATCTTTGCAGGATCAGGGTCTTCCGTAGTCAGCTGCTATGTGCGTAGAGCACCCAGCAGCATGGGGACCTGTTTGGGGCCTCTAAACACTATTAGAATACAAAATAAAATAAATGATAACAGCAGAAAGGTGCCATTTTATATAATTACTTTTTACAGTGGACCAGCAATTTAAAATCCTTAACAGATAACATGCAATTCTCTTAGTACTCAGGGTAATTAATAATTAAGGTATTCTACCACCAATAATATAATACAATTGCAGGAGTCCTTTGACAGAGGCACAGAAATGGAACTACATAAATTTGAACTTTTCTCTATGAACTTTGACCCTGCAATTCTGATAGACCCGTCCTGAAGTACTGAGTCACTGGATGTCATCGCATGGACAATGGGAAGAAACACCTGGCAAAGGTTTCAGCCCTGAGGACTCAATAATTTTGCTTTCCTCCCCAAATACTCAAGTGATGTGGCAGTCTGAGCAGAAGAGGAATGATAAGGAACATTACAGAAATTAAACAAACCAAAGGTGGCGCCTACTCGTCAACCAACCTCCCTGCAACCCAATGGGGTTGAAAAAGTTGTAAGAGCAGAAGGTTGTGATCCAGCAACATTGCCAAACAGTGTCTCTCTGTACTCTTGGCTGGATCTTTTTAAAATTCTCATTTCAACCACTAACTTCTGGCTCCAAAGAAATAGCCTTCTAAACCACTATGGAATCTTTTCTGAGAATTCAAGCAATAAGATAAACCTGTGCTATACACTTCTGAATGTAAAACAAAGATTGAGACAAATTTCCCATCACGTTTATTTACCAATTTATTCTCATTTTATAAGCAATAGATCCTTCCTTGGAAGAAACTTCAATGCTGTGTTAAAACCTACATTAGATTAAACAACTCCCCATTTCCAGGTAGACAAAAAAAAATCTAAAACTTTATTCTAGCTTATGAAATAACACCTAGGCAGTGGATGTTAAACCCAAATGTTAGAGGCTTATCCTAGATTGTGAAGTGTGGAGCAGGGTACTGTCCTTTTCTCCCCCTTATCTGAACAGTAGGGCCTTGACCCTTGATTGGGGTCCCTAGCTGTTACTGCAATAAAAACAAATACAGCTTTTACTTTCTAGTCTAAAGTTCATGACTCCCCATTTAGAATAGATTTGATTTTTCCAAAAGCTGAAACAAGCCTGAAAATGCTTAGCAGCTTCTAAGATGGGTACGATTCTAAGTTCAGAACATGCATCAGCATATACGTGGCTAGAAACACAGGATGGCAAAGACCAGGGTAAGGATTCCCATCCGAGTCGCTAAGCATTAGTGTCCAATTTATCAGCAATACTTTGAAATAAGTGACACCGAAGCAAATCCCGTAGGGATTTTATGGGAGGCAATGAAGGCTTGATTTTCAAAAGGGATGAGCAACTAACAGCTCCCCCGCCAATCAGCTAGACACAGACTAGGGAGAGCAAGACTGCTGGAGGTAGAAGTTTAGACCATCACACTCGACAAATTCCCTGCCATCAATGCACCTTGGTCCCTCCTGTTCTTCCCTTGTGGTGCACAACAGTTTAGTCTTTTGAGGGCTCTAACACTTGTTTAATTCTGGTTGTTGGGCTGGGTACAGGAGTGGCTGGGTGATATTTAGTGGCCTGTGATATACAGCAGGCTCTAAACTAGATTATCTGATGGTTCCTTCTAGCCTTAAACTCTATGACTAATTAATGAAAAGTAGAACAGACAGACCCAGGAGATGTGCGTTTAAGTGGCTCTCTATAAGAAATATTCCTTGCCTACTTCCCAAGATTTATTAGCCTTTTCTCTCCTATTTACCTTTCGTTTTTCCTTTCCACCACACAGGAGTAAGGGCATTCACCTGCAACTCACCTCCATAGAGCAGAGAAGGGCTGGGGAAATAAGGAGAGAGACAGAGTGGAACCTAAAGGCTTCAAAGCCAAGATTTTTGCCACCACATAAACTGCACACCTTCCTGTCTGACATTGGTCGCTAATGACCCAACAGGTCCAGATGAGTGTATCATGTGCAGATGCAAGCTGAAGGCTTGAATATATTAACAGCAGACAATGAGCTTCTCTTCTCAATTAAAATATTTCCACCACCATTCTTTCAATCACCACCTTTCTCTTCAGTGCCTTTTTAAAACAAAGTTTATATTCTTTTCCCAATGATTAGTAAAAATGGAAGCAACTCAAAAGTGCTCACACTTATTTTAACTACGTTATGTATTTCAATAATAAAATATAAGTACTTTAAAAACAAATGAAAGTGAAATACGAGTTTAGAAATTCTTTCCTTATAGCGATAATAGCGATTATACAAAACCAGCTCCTCTGTTTGAGTGTCTGCTATGTGCATCTTCTAATCACACTTTCTGAAAAAAGCAAGTTTCTACAGCTCTTAGCACTGAATAGCCAAAACAGATACTATAGGGAATACTAAATTAGACTGCATTCTTCCTCGAGTATCTTCAGCTGAATTGCCACTTAAGTTCTGACTGCAGAATCTACTGCTCAGGAAGAAGTAAAAGGCAGAAAGAGCACAGCTTGAGTTTCAGATCCCAGGTTGAATCTTCAGGGCTGACACTCAGGAAAAAAAACATCTTTTGATATATAAATCGCACCAATGAAAGAAAACCACAGTGGCACTTTTGTAGTCACTTTAACGATAACCACAGGTTTTAAAATGAAAAGTTTTCCATAGCATAACTTAGCATGGAAAAAAAGTAAAATTACCATAAATTAGAGAAATCAGAAATTAATATTTAGTCTGAGCCATCTGTTATCACAATTTGTTATTATTCAATGGGCTTGTGGGGGGTGTTGTGCCAGTGGTGGTGGTTGCTTTTAGTTTTAGTTTTGTTTTCTTGATTGTCCACATTAAATACCCTTAAACTTGTCCAACCCACAGACCAATTTTCAGCCAGGTCAACAATACAGAGGATCACCAAAGGAAACTCTCGGGTACTGAATTCCTTCCCCCCTTCCTGATACAATGCTTGATTCAGCAAGGTCAAAGGAAGAACCACTTCATGCTGGCAGAGCACCCTGCTAGCAGCAAAGGTTAACATCGTAAAACAGATGAACCAACTCTTACAGCGTTCCCTCACTGCCCTCCACATATCCTCCACTTCTTTATTTTGTAAGGCTGCTTGTCATCGGAGGGGTGGAAAGGACTTATTTGTATTCAATCAAGACCCGCGGACCCCAACAATTTTTGTTATTTTTGTTGAAGGTAGCACTAGTATAATGGTGATAGATAGATGGGACTGGACAATGAACTCTATTTAGAACAGGCAAAAATAAGGGCGGTGGCATTGTACATTTCTCAGCGTTGCCCTAACATGTCTCGTCTCTAGAGATGAACAGGTAGTTTAATCCCGACACGTATTCAAACCTTAGCCTCTGCTGACACTGCCAACAAAAATACCGTGATGGTGGTTTTCAACCTGACACATTAATTTCAGCCATTGCGTCACAGGGTAAATCATAATGTAGGAACTAAGGGGCAGATTAATATCCTCAATATGCACAAGAGACACTCACTAATAGCAATAGGAACTCCAGGTGGAATCCTGGCCCCAGTGAACGAGTTTTGTCAGCAGGGTCAGGATTTCACCTTCCATTCATCAATTAAGGGAAATTCAGTTCCTAAAACAACACTCAACTCAGGTTATTTCCATTATTGGCCATCAAAAGGAAAAGTACAGCTATTTTAAAAGCAGACACACAAACCCTGATGAACAGAGTATGCCCAAAAGACATTGCCCTACTTGAGACAATAGCTTATGACATGAAGAGCAATAAGGGAAGAATCTTACGCACAGCATGTCCAATCTCCTTGTGTCCATGTAACTAACTGGTGCTTAAGACCAGTTAACCTGCCCTCTCTCTCCTCAACAATTTGATTAGCTTGCGTAATACACTACTCCCTGCAAAATGTTGTAAAATACACAGCTAATAGTTCTGAGTTGCAATAATGGAAAACAGTTGGGTAAACTCAATGTTTGGTCCTACTCCAACTTAAAAATGGCCAGACCAACCTCAACATTTGTAATAAAAAAGACAAGACACCCTGGGACTAGAGCATTTTATTCCAATTTCTTAGAATCTAAAGTTTCAGAGTAGTAGCCGTGTTAGTCTGTGTCAGCAAAAAGAAAAGGAATATTTGTGGCACTTTAGAGACTAACAAATTTATTTCAGCTTATGCTGAAAAGTATTCCTTTTCTTTTTTTTTAGAATCTAAAGTCTTCAGGGCAGACAGCAGGTCTTTGGAGCTGTTTGTACAATGGGGGTCAGATATTATGATGAAGGCACTTGTGTGCTGAAGTGATAGGGCAATATAAATACCTAGATCAGGCAAACTTTTCCATAATGGAATCTCTCAACCAAACCCTCATCCCTTTCTAACAATATTTGACAGGCATGGTGGTTATGGTAGAACGCCCATGACCTAGATAGGTGGGACGTATCTTCTAGCTGCTACTGCAACATGAATATTCAACAAGAAGAACTTTCAGGCTGCAATGAATGTTTTTAACGCAGGTATGTCTACATACCATGGAAGACAAGCCTTTATTATGCAAATCTTAACAGGGAATTAGTTTTAGTTATGTCAATGGGCTTTGATGTACTATTCATAGAGAGAGGATGAGACAAACAGCTACTATCATAGGCCCTGATCCTGCAATTGCATTGTCACTGGGACTCTGCATGGGCAGAATGATCTGCCTGCATGGATCTGATTACAGGATTGTGGCCTGAGGGGCCCGATCTCACAGACTTTTGTAATCAGTAGTAAATGGTTGCAGATCAGGCCTATAGGTAAGGACTAGTTTGCACTAAACTTTTCACATCCCAAGGAATTTAATTCAGAAAAAGTCTTTGAAGTATATAATTATTAATACCAAAAATACCCTGTTTATTACAGTTATAAACTTTCAAAGAAATAAGACAGATGAATGCTTAAAATCAATGGCTTGACACAAACTAGATTGAAGCAACTTAATGAGCAGCATTAACCAAAACAGTACAATACTCTGCACACACGCTGAACTTCATAAAGAAAAATATTTCACCATTAATAGCTTTCTATTATACGAGTTATAAGAACAGTATTTCAAGTCGCTAAAATTCAGAGGGGAATTGCTTTCTTTATGTCTTTGTAAACAGCAAGGGCATATTAGTTATGAACTATTATTTGATTAATAAATTTCAAAAAAAATCTTTAGAAAATGTACATTTATCACTGCAACCATAATAAGTGGTGTCTGGTTCCAGTGGCAGAAACTCTGTAGGAAACAGATTTAGCAATTTAAATGTTTTATAAGTTTTTGTAATTGAAGAAACTTTTCATAATCTGACATTTGTTAAAACCACTTATTAGAAATTATGCAGCACAGTAGCTGTGGAAATATGAGCTCGCTTCACAATTATAAAGTCAGCCTATGTAGCCCTTTCCTATTGTATGAAGTGGCATAAACCCCACGGCGGCCTATCAGCTAACTGGCAGGCAGGGGGCTGCTCTATTCAAAGTGAGAGATACAAGCTGCAGGGCAAAAACCTGGCAGCTCCCATCTGACCCCACAATCCCCTACTGGTGACAGCTCCAAGCTCCATAGCAAATTAGGCCTTCTCATATTACAATTGGAGAAGACAGATTCCATTAGCAGTATCTGAAATTGAGTGGAGAGCTGCACTGTTATCAGACTTGACTCATAAGCACTGCTATTAATCAGAGCTATGATAGCATTTATATATTTCAAGCTATCTGCTGCCGCTGTGATATTCTGCTACAAAGGGTTGATGGGACTTAGGAAAGTGAACAATGGAGCTTTCTGGGAAAAGCAGAGTAAATCAAGAAAGTCTATGACTTCCGCACATTCTGAAGGGATTGCGGTTTACATAAATTTTCTCCCAATTGGAGATTGAGCTCTTCCTCATCTTACACATGGGATTTAGTTGTCACTCAATGGTAACAGCTGTGAAAAGGTGAAGCAGCCCACCGCTCAGAATATTGCCTTCGCTTTTAAAGCAATTAACCCATGAACAGGAGGATACCTGGTGATATCAAAGGGATTAAGCTAGGCAGTGCATTATTAACATTTCCTTGAACTAATTCTAACTCTGACTAGCTGTCAGAAAAGACTCTTCAGTCTTTAAAAAAAAAAAAAAAAGGAGTTTTGCCTGCTTTTTTCTTCAGAATGAAACACAGCTATTTGAGCCTAATGTGCCTACTTTATAACAAAATGCAAATGAACAGATCTGTTAATGTCCTTAAACAGCCTGAACTCAATGCAATTTTATATCAAGTATGAGAAAAAAATATATGATCAATTAGCCAGGGGTCATGGAAGATAGTCTTCTAAAAGGAAATTAATACTTCAGTACTTTCCATTCTTCTATCCCTATTAAAACTTGGTAACTACTTGTTACTTATGCATAGCTGCTTTTGAAATGGTGAAGATCTTCCTATTATGCTATAATAGCAATAATCTAAAATAATCTCTAATCTGGAAAATCCAAATATACCTTAGTCAGAAGATTCCTCATTCTCTAAGGTACTGTATTTTAATTTTCTGTTCTGAATATGACGGTGGTCAAGGATGTAACAATTGAAAAAAAAATAGGCTCTCTGACTGCAGTAAAATACTCCCCACTTACTCCAGATTAATAAACTAAATTTCTGCATTATAGCTATGGAATATTTGAAGTCGCCCCCGGATCCCTATACTACCTGTAATGGAAACTTTGATAAGTCAATTTGTCTGAAAATGAACATAATCAAAATGTAAATGTGTAAAATGCTCTAAAATATAATTTCATCAGCTCAGTGCACTGTAGGGTCAATGTATTAAATAAACCCTTATCGCTCTACTGTATATGGCTGCTTAGTTTCTATGCTTTTGGGTTAACTTTGACGTGCAATAAGGGCACACTTCTCTCTTACACTTGGGTCTCCTTTCAACTCCATTGAAAACGTTCAACTCCTCAGTGACTATTCCTGCCGGACCAAATTCATATATGAAGTACCCAGGGGACGGAGGGAGGGGTTCCCCAACAGTTGATGGCCTTACGACTCTGTTTTTGTTTTAAAGAAGCAACATATTCTGATAACAAAACTGCAAGATAACTTTCATACAGCTTTTGCTTCTGCCTCCTGCTATTAACCACAAGTGCACTTTAGAGAGCACAACAAAGATCACAAACCTTGCTAACTTTCCAACTCACAAGATTTGCAAGATTTCTTCTCCAACTACAGACCGCAACTCCAGAACATAAAATATGGTGCAATAAACCTCAGAGCGTTTAATGTATTAGGTTACATCTACATAATACAAAGATGATTTCATAATAGTGTTACTTTTTTAGGGAGGGGGCTTTGTCTCAGATTTTTATTTATGGTCACAGTTTCTTACACCATGAATTGTTTTGGAAAAATTTCACATTATTCTAACATTTGACTTATATTTTGAAGCATTAGCTGAAAAAAACCTCAGCTGTTCAGTTTTACATTAGAGTTAATGCAGATTCTCTCTTTCCAATAGCTTAAATGAACTTCACATAGTGCAACATCACTTGAGAATGTAGCTGCAAAACTTGAGAGAGACACTTTTGAAATAATGACTTTTACTCCAGCACTGTGACTGTAAGTATAACTGTTTCTCTAAAGACTACTACACACTAAATATGCTACTCAATATAGGTAATTAAAATATCCAACTATGAAATGAATACATAGAAAATATATACTTAAAGCACTGAAATGCATAATACTGAACTTCTCTCTACAATAGAGAATGCATCTTCTATGCAAAAAAATTACACTTGGGAAATCATATTATGCAAACACAAAAGATTCTTTTGTAAAATGAATAAATATTAACTTAAAGGAATCATTCATACTTTCTACATACTAAAATTGTAATATAGTTTCTCAGTACCACAAAGCAAAAATTAATGAATTATTGACTTCTATTATCAACAGTCTAACTAAAGAATTCTTTCTAAATGCCATCTTATGGACCTTAAAAGCAGTATGTTAAGAAATGTATGGAGAAAAAACGATATTTTGTAATTGTAGCTCTAAAGAGTAAGCTGCTCATTCAGTAAAAGTCTTGCTTACTGAAAACAGCTTTTTACATCAACACATTTCAAGTGGCCTTTGTTTTAAGAAACAAAATCTGTGGTAAAAAAGAAACAGGAGTTCTTTATATCTATCCCAGCAGTAAGTAGAGAGAACACCATGTGAACAATTACCTGGTCGAAGTATAAATCTGTTTAAAGAATAAATGTACTGAACACCATTCAACACTAATCCCGTATGTACTGTAATGTCCTCTTAAATAAGAAAGAATGCCACTATTCAGAGACTCAAAAGCCTCTCATTAAACATGAAAATAAATTGTTCTGACCTGTGAATGAATAAACTCGTGAAATATCTCAAGCAAATGCCTGACAAAGGAATAACCCTGCTAAAGGAATACATTTCCAGTACCCATATGCTGGAAAATAACAAAACACAACAAAATTTTAAAAAAACAATGCTTCACTGTAGTGGATGTATAAGCAAACGTGCCCTGCTGGTGGTTTTACGTTCACAGAAGAAAGGTTTTTAGAGGTTAAGTTCAGGTCACACGACAAATGAAATTGTAACAACCCAACTGACATTGTATAATGTCTTCTTCCACTCAATCAATAGGGCACTGTTAGTCCTATTTCCATAGAGATGGCTTGCTCCTTTCTGAAGGGTGCCTATTGTTTGAGGAGAGAGATTTGCCACTTGAACTGCTTTGTTCCCAAAGGATACGTACTTCATCAATTATTTGTATTCTTAACATCTACATATTTTCATATTAACATCTGCAGCAAACATATAGTAAGCATGAGCACTTGGCTGTTTTTCTCTTGACCCTGACAGGTTTTCAGAAGCCACTTAACAATCAGCTAAATTATAATTAAGGCACAAAGATGTATAAGGATTTGATACACTGTTTTAGAGAGTTCAAGGTGTCTAGAAACCTGGTTAAAAAAAATGCAACAACCCATAAAATTTTAAAGCCTTTAAAATAGATTGTGCCAGTACATTTTCAGAAAAATGTACAAATGTGTAACAGATGCAGACAGCAACAGCTTTTTGGTTAAAAAAATGTCTTTAAGCACTAAGAACTGATTTAATAAAACAACACCAAACCATACTTTTGAAATATATTTGACACATAATGCCTCAAAAATGTACTTTATAAATTGGCACTGCTGAGCTTAATAATATGTTATCTTTGTTAACATCATGTAAGAGTTATGAAAAGTTACTTCAGAGACAGAAAAGATTATGGCTGATTGTTGACTTGGCCATTTCAAGGGATTCTTGCTGCTTTTTAAAATAAGTTTTAAATATCACTGAACTAACAAAATTAATTTTAGAATCCTGGGTTTTCCGTTAAGAGTAAAAAAAGCACCCAAAGCTAGTTTGCCATTTTAATATTGCTTTCCTGTAAGAAAACTTTTTTTAAGTTATTGGGGGTGGGGGGGAATTACAAGGCTTCGTAGGCCAAGTTTTAGCACATAACAGATGTCTGAGTTATAAACTAAGAACCAGGGAAGACCCTTAATGACAGCGTAATAATAGGAACTATAATAATGATCAATCAGGAAGATTTAGAGCATGAAAGAAAGTGTTCTTCTTGCTAATTAATTCAAGCATTATGATGTTTTGTGCCCTGACACTGTGCTTGGTGCGGTACATAAAAGAAATGAAAATACTTCCTGCCCTGAAAGTTTACACTATAAATATACTGTTACAAACTGAAAGCCTTTTAATTAGAGACATTAACTAGATTTATTATTAGTTAAGGATAAAAATGATGGTGCTAAATGTTATGTATACGCTATTATAAAGAACTATCTAGCACATTATATAGCTAAAGATATTTCAATCTATAGACGTACACGTCGGGGTACAGTATGAAATCATGTATGAAGGACCATGTTTGGTTTTAAGGTACATATCTTATGTTAAAATATCAATTTCTTTTTAATAAAAGAGAGCTTGTCGAATGACAGGGGCCATTCCTGTGTGGAGCTGAGAGCTCTCAACACGTACTGAAGTTTGTCAGAGTTCAGGGTATTCCAGCTCCCATAGACTCATGTCCATTGTTAATTTCCGTATATATATTTTAAGTTACATTCTGTGCTTCCACTCAAAGAACGTATTAAAAATTCTGATATGATTTGGTAACATTTTCAAGTCATGAAGTATGCCCTATTTTTTTTTGTAAAAGAGAATCAGAAATTGTTTATATCTTTTGCCATAATCCTCTCCGATATGGGTCAGGCTAAGGTTAAGAGTATAGGGAACTACCACATCAAAGACAACCAGGGTTAACAAAATCCAAAACCACGCGCAATTCCAGTTGTCTTCTTGTTACAAGGTTAGAGGTCTAGAGAAAATTGAGAGGTTAGAAGGTTCTGATTCTCTTGCAGACTGCAACGCCTACAGTGGGAGAAAGCAGCAAACCCCTGTGATAGATGCAGCAGCCAATATTGATCTTTGCTGTTCACATTATCCTTCTTGCAAGTATTCTGAATTAGAATGAATATCCATTACAGTGATGTAACTAGAATGCAGCACAGGTATGAAGACAAATCAGGTACCATAGACAGGCATCTGCCCATAACCTCTAACATAAACAATTAAATTAAATTTACAGTTTACTAATAGGTGAAGCTCATCTTGCTAATTTAAACAGACCATCTGCATCTTTATATAATGACAAACTTCATTAGTTCTGGTTAGTTAACCTGATCGGTGATTTGTAATGATGAGACTGAAAAACTTGTCAATTCTTTTTAAGAAGAGTGCTGGGGTTTTTTTAAAGGAACTTTGGTGAAGGGACCTAGACCAAATTTAGATTAAACTATTGCTAGTTTAATCAGATGAATCTATTACAGTTCAAACTTAAGGGAGAAAATTGTGGTTAAAAAGGCCCGGAGGTATTGCTGGTTAATCAAACCCACTTTCTGAGATGTGGAAGAGCGCTGGGAGAAAAAAAGAGAAATACTAGCAACTACTTTACCTGAAAACTGTGTAATAAAGCAAAGATGCTGCAGCTGCTCCCAATAAGCCACAGAGAAGATTTACTCGGTAGGCAATGGAACCAAAAGGGAATAGACCAATTACCAGTTTGGCCAGCAGAGTGAACAAAGGGTAACCAGGAGGATGGGCAACCTATGGACAAACCAGTAATAGGTTCACAAAGTATCTATACAGCTGAAGTAAAAAATTGCAATGACATTCTAACTGAGAAGTATCTTCTTTATTAGCCTGGTACTATACACTATGGTCTATCATCAATAACTAGTGTCTTTGAACAGAAGCTTCTCTGTAACAATCTTTTTGTGCCAATTTTAACTTAGTAAATATTTTCTTTAGTAGAGCTGGCTACACAAATCACCCATAATAATGACTCACTTAGAAAAGAGGTGACACATTTCATTATGATTTCTTAAACTGCTTGTTGTATGGGGTCACAGTATATTAGGGTCATTCAAAAGGCTGTTTTTAAAAAAGCAAATTCTGAACTATTTTATTGGTTAGCAAGTTGAAAGACCACACTGCTATCGGATTACCACCATGCTGACAGTCCTAAGGTCTTGCCTAAAGGGATCATGCACCATAATAAAGTTTATTAAATAATAAAACTTATTAAAATTGTTAACCCGATTTATTTTATTCTCCCCAGCTTATACAAAATTTGGGTTGATAATAAGCCAGCTACTGTATATACAGTAAAGCCTTTGCTTTATAATTTAGTTTAATTGGATTTAAAACTTGAAGTAAATTGTCGCGTGCTGTACTTATAAGTTAGTAAAAACTGTGGTTTGAAAATAAATTAATCTACTTTACTCCATGCTTAATTAAACTTCCTTAATTCCTAAAACTGTTAATGAGAGCATTGATTAAACAATAAAACTAATACTTACTCCAAGCTCATATGCGGCTGTGATCAGCTCCCCTGTGAAAAAATAATGTAAAACCAATAATTACTATTAGGAAATGACACTCCTCCAAAGTTTTCAAAATCCAAATGCTTGCATTGGGGTTTTGCATTAATTTGACTGGATAAAACTGTAAATCTGTAGAGATTTAACAGCATGAAATTTTCTAAGAATATTTTCTCCCTCTGATGTCGTTGCACAAAATATCTTTTGTATGTTTTTTGCAAGACTCTTATGGACAGATAAGTGAAGGTATAGGTAGGCTGCATTAAAGAATGGTCTGATACATTCAAGTTACAGGCATTATTTAAAAAAAGAAATTAAACCAAGACTGCTTGTTTCAATAACTTTCAAGGAAAATACCATAACAGTTTGTATAGTTTATACTGCATTGTTTCTTAACAACCTGGTTATTTCTCATGAAAAAATACAGTTTTATCTTTTTAAATACAGTGTTATCTTTTTAAATAGGGCAAAAAAAATCATTGTGCACGTATGCCTGGATAAGTTTATTCAGGAGACCAGCTATAACACGGTGCAATTTGAATCTGCAGCATTATTTATTTAAAAAGTGACCCTTGTTCGTGCTAGGGGATATTAGACTCAGCTGACATCTTCATTATATAATATAGTTTCGATTTTATATTTCGTTTGTATTTCCTGTGATTTAAAAGAAAAAAAGCCAAGAAAGAATTGTGTTAGCGTAATAATACTTAGCATTTCTACAGTGCTTTATATCATTAAAGCATTTTACAAACAATATGTAGTCATATATATTAAATATATTTAACACACATCAATACATTTAAACAACATGAAGGCAACAACACAAGCAGTCATGAAATTCAAAGTTAATGCTGATATTCTATCACTAAATGGAACATCAAGGATTTAAGTCACCTTGGATAGTTTGCTACCAGTGATGTGATCCTTGCCTTGAATTTCTATTCCCTTTCTTAAATGGAGAGCTGAAGTCTCTCTGTTGTACTGAATATTACTGGTCATTATTATTATACACAATTTAAGGTGCTTGTGCAGTATTTTAAGGTGCAGCATGTATAGCCAAACAATACATGATACAGATAGTATGAATTGCATTGCTCCTTGCAGTATAAATGGCTAAGTGTATATTACAACAGTATTTTTTTTCATTTGCAAATAATTCTATAACAGAGAAGAATTATACAAGAAGTTTTTAAAAACCATCCAGTTACAGTGCACAATTAGGAAAAGAGGTGGTAGTCAAGTTACACTTCCTGTTAGTCACTGAAGTCAAATCAGGGATCTCATCTAGAGCATTTGAGAAACCCCAGAGCCAGTCCCTGCTAGCATAAAAACCTCTCAGCTCTTGGTTTTGTAGTGCTATGAAGCAAGTGCTATTTTTATTACTACTCTATTTTAGGAAAGTTTCCATGTCACCTACAAAAACACAGATCTACAAAAACACAGTTCGGATTTGGAATTTACTCATCCTCAAATTTAATTTAATCCATAATGGCTACGGCATTTCTGAGGTATTATAAATCCAGGGAAGCTGGCAGGGCTTGGTTCTGCATGAAAATGAGCAACTCAGAGGAACTGAGCATTCTTGCTACCCAGAGCATACTCAATAGGGTGGCACACCTAGCTGCAACTTGCTAAGCCAGGGTTGTCTCTTTTCTTCTGCAGAGAATTAGGTAGAGCTGGGAGTGGGTTCAGAGACCTGAGGTGGAATCCTGAACTAATGGGAGTTTTGCCATTGACTTCAGTGGCAACACGATTTCACCCCTTTGTGCTTAAGTGTGAACCCATAAATTTAGGTTCAGCACCAGCAGTTTTATTGTTCTATAAAAGTTACTAGAGATCTCACCAGGCAGAAACTCCTCCTAGGTGCACGCTCAGCAACAAGACTAAGTTGTTCTGGAAAGCACAATGCAAACCCCAGTACAGACAGTCTAGATAGCACTGGCCATAAGCTATCGTAACCACAGCCTGAAGCACATTAGCAAATCAAACCTCTGTAATTTGTTCCAAGTGATTCCCCAATTTTGACTATGACCATCATCTTCGGTGCTCCTTGTTTTCCTTTGCAAACAGAAATGTCTGAACACCTGGAGCACACTGCGTCCTGGAAAGCGGAGTCATGAGGATCAAAATTAGCAACCACTGTGAATGTGGCAAAAGGTCACACTAATAAAGGAACCCCTGAATTAGGCTTCCTGCCACTTTAAAAGTGCTGTGATAACTGCATACCTGCACAGTTGCTAAGGAAGCTGAATTATCCAGACTTCAACTTGTTGGATTAACAGCAGGTAACACCAGGCTCAACAGAGTTGGATGTTGCCAATTATTGCACTAACCTGTAGCCAAAGCCACAGCTTGTAGGACTGAGCCAAAAATAGGGCAGCATCTGAAACAGTATCACGAACTGTATCTAAGAGATGGCTAGGGACTCAATTAAATCTTTCTAGGATATTGGGTAATGTATTTGTTTAAAATGCCTATTATTGACAAGAAAGATTATATACTATTATGTTGATACATATTACTATGGTATTGATCCATACTGCGGACAAGAACAACATCAAGACAATAAGTATGTAAACTACCAAGAAAAGCTGTGTGAAAAGTTATAGGATGGATAGCATTGTCAATTTTCAAGCATTGCTACACAGCTTTTAACAAAGCGTTAATCGGAACAAATACCAAAACCTCAAACACTTTATGCACCAACCTTCATTTGAAAAATGAAATACAAAAGAGACAAAGAAAGTGCTGCTGCAATCTTGACAAATGACTAGGGGTATGTGATTTGTAGGTCTGCACACAGGACAAGGAGCCAGGAACAACTGGATTCTAATCTGGCCTCTGACTATGCTTAATTCTATGACCTTGAGTAAATCATCAGCCAGGTAATCTCTCTTCCTCAGTTTCCCTGGCCATCTGTAAACTGTGGATAATAATTAGCTATCTCACAACCATGCTGTGGGCATTAATTAGTGTTTATAAAACACTAAGTATTATTATTACATAACAGGGTATATGTGACACTGATATAAAATCAGGACATGAACATGAGCTTGACTTTAAAATGAGGACAATGTGGTGTGTCTTGAGGCTTAGAATATAGGGTGCTGCTGTCTGAAACAGAGAGAAATTCTTTTCAACTTGAGTTTATTTGATCCATTTAAGCAGGTTTAATGTCTGCAGATGTTTTTGAATTAGTTGTAAATTTTATTCTTCTCTCTTTTTTTATTATTATTATACAGGCAATAGCAAAACACTATGAGAAAGCTGCCACTGAAAATATCTACATCATTCTTGGCATTTTCATTTTACCATTACAACAACGCTTTAAGAATAATTTTTTTAAAATATAGTTTTAAAATTATTGGGCTGTCTTTCAAAACTATGTAAGATCTTAGACCCCAATCCTGCAAATACTTAAGCACTTGTGCAACTTTACTTAAATGAATAGTCCCACTGACGTCAAGGCTAAAGTTAAGTGCTTGCAGGATCAGGGCCTTAGAGCTCAAATGCTCAGGGACAAAATTTACAAAGGACTTGTTTGTCCAGTGTCCCTAGGGACAGCTCTGTCCGCCATTATGGAATTTTTTCCCAAGAACCCCCTGTAACATTTCACGAACCCCAGTTTGGGAACTACTGGTCTAAGGTAATACAGGTATGTAACCCAGCAGGGATTATTTTAGAAGATGAAAAGGTTATTATTGTAAATATATTGTTCATTCCAGATTAACATATAATATGGTTAAAAAATGGAAACAGGCAAAGGAAGATGCTTAAAATTAAAATAAAAAATGTTAAACGGAATGAGAAGTCATCAAGTTGTGCCCTAGCTAGCCAATGAAATGACACTGTTACCCCATTCTGTGTCTCCCTTCACCCTCCTATTGTGTGCTGAACTCACTTCTTCCATCTTGTCTTAAATAGCGTGTGTAAACTCTTTGGGGGCAGGGACTATCTTTTACTCTGTAACTGTACAGCATTTAGCACTACTGGGGCCCAGCCCCCATTGGAGCCTCTAAGTACTGGTATAATAATAATTACAGCCCTGCCGCCGGGTTACTTACAAGGCATGCAATGTACCTGGGGACCCAAATGTGCACTTTATTAGGAAGATTTTTGTGAAGTGAATCAATTCTGTTTTCCACTGTTCTTAAATCAAGTACCTATCACTTGAAACACTATTCAGCTTTGTATTAGTGCATGCACAGTTATGCTAAGTATATATTACCTTAAACTTACAATACTGCCAATGTAAAACATCCACATAGTAAGCAGAAAATATTGTACTTTGCATAACTATCAACCCACTACTAAAGAACTCAAAGACAATTGACCACAAGTCTAGGAAAAAAGCATCGAAAAAGTATAATTTAAGATTAAAATTAAAATATAGTTCTAATTGGCTTTCAATTCTAAAATTACTTTCTCTAATTCAATCCCAATTTCCAATAAGGGGCAATGTCAATTTAAACTGGCACAAGAAACATCTTGGATTCAGAGGTTAAGAGGCAAAGCCTTGAATAAACTGCTCAGCTCTTTTGGGGGCTGGGAAAAAGAAAGCAATTTAGTCTGTAAGTACCTTTAGGTAATTAGTATATCATCCGACACACACAAACTCAAACTGCAGCTGTCCAGACAACATGCAAACCAGAAGTTTAAGCAGGACCAGCCTTACAACTTGGAAGTTCCCCAAGGAACTGGAGGCAAGATAACATTTTCCCTTCCTATTGGCAGAAGAAGAGAGCGTTTGTTTCCCATCTTCCCGTAGTTATACTACTAGAAGGACAAATCAGACTAGTCAATACACTGTCATGTCGAATACAGCCAGACACCTGCTCAAACGAGTAAGAGCACAAGCTGTCCCCTTGCGACACTGGCTGGTCTTGGACACAAATTGTCCCCCCAAGGCTGCTTTCTAAATCCCTTATTGAAAGGCAGGACACAGACACAACACATGTCATAAAACCTGACGCCACATGAAATCAGCATGGTTTGGGATGTGGCTCCACAATAAATCTCAGGAAGTAAGCTGAGGTCCCTAGAGATTTCAGGACCCTCCTCCACTGCAATAGAGCACAGCAACTGGGCACAGAGGAAGCGACCCTGACCCTGAGAGACCATCCCTGGAGTGGAGGGAGGAAGAGGTAGGAGAAGCAAATGGACAGGCTACACAGCAGCTGGACAGCAGTCTTCGGAAGACTTGTTACCGCTCATTACTGCCTGGCTATGGGAGAGTAGGGGATGGGCATGGGAGGGCTCGTGGGCCTGTTAGGGAGACAGCCTGCATATACTCAATTCTCACTTGCTGGGGTGAGACTCTCCTCATTCATTCCCACCCCAAGTCTCTCCCAGGGGGAAAGGGTAGTGGGTGCTGTCCAGGGTTACCTGCTTGGTGTCCCTCTGTAGTACTTTGAACCTCTGACTCGCACTCCCTGCCTGCTTTCTCATTTGCTGTCCCCCAAAATCAGCTGATCCCTCTGTTCTCTTTTGGCCCTTCCCCTCTGAAGAGGGGCAGGCCCTTCTGATTTGGTAGCTAGATCCTCAATGGCGATCCACAGAATCATAGGACTGGAAGGGACCTCAAGAGGTCATCCAATGATGGAGATTTTGCAACCTCCTTAGGCAATTTATTCCAGTGCTTAACTACCTTGACAGGAAGTTTTTCCTAATGTGCAATCTAAACCTCCCTTGCTGCAATTTAGGCCCATTGCTCCTTGACCTATCCTCAGAGGTTAAGAAGAACAATTTTTCTCCCTCCTTCTTGTAACAACCTTTTATGTACTTGAAAACCGTTATCATGTCCCCTCTCAGGCTTCTCTTCTCCAGACTAAACAAACCCAATTTTTTCAATCTTCCCTCATAGGTCATGTTTTCTAGACCTTTAATCATTTTTGTTGCCCTACTCTGGACTTTCTCCAATTTGTCCACATCTTTCCTGAAATGTGGCACGCAGATCTGGACACAATACTCCAGTTAAGGCCTAATTAGCGCAGAGTAGAGCGGAAGAATTACTTCTCGTGGCTTGCTTAGAATAATTCCTGCAATTATGCCTGTAATAATCCAGAATGATGTTTGCTTTTTTTACAACAGTGTTACATTGTTGACCCCCAGATCTCTTTCCACAGTACTCCTTCCTAGACGGTCATTTCCCATTTTGTGTGTGCGCGCAACTGACTGTTCTTTCCTAAGTGGAGCATTTTGCATTTCTCCTTATTGAATGCCATCCTGTTTACTTCAGACCACTTCTCCAGTTTGTCCAGATCATTTTGCATTTTAAACCTATCCTCCAAGGCACTTGCAACCCCTCCAAGCTTGGTATTGTCTGCAAACTTTATAAGTGAACTCTCTATGCCATTATTTAAATCATTAATGAAGATGCTGAACAGAACCGGACCCAGAACGGATCCCTGCAGGACCCTACAGGTTATGCCCTTCCAGGTTGACTGTGAATTACTGATAACTATTCTCTGGGAACGGTTTTCCAACCAGTTATGCACCCACCCATCCAGAAAACAGGAACCATCTAAGAGTTTTCTGGTTGGTGTCCCCATCCTGAACCCTGATTTTGACCCTTCGACTTCACTTCATGGTTTTGCACTGGCTGCCCCCAGTGCTTGTGTTCTGGGTCTGGTGCTCTCCCCACTCGATTGAGGGGTGAGCCTAGGCCCGCCCTTCCCCGAATCCAAACGGACCAAGGGGAGAAGGGGCGAAGGCTGTACACAAAAGCACCCCTTGCTTTCCCCCCCCGGGTGGCTGTTTGTGCTGGGCAGGCACTCGCTTCGGGGATGGGGTGTCTGTGTATGGGGAGGGGGGTCAGTTCAGTCTCTCCCCCTGGAGATCCGGGGCAGAGCCGGGAGGCTCAGCCGCTGCGGTATCACCGCCCACCCCCGCTGTGGGAATCCGGCTGAGCGACACGCCCCCGGGGATGCCCGGCGACGCGGGTCCCGTGGCCCGGGCGGTGCAGGAGCCCCTGGCCCAGCTGCAGCCCCCGGACTGCGGGGGCGGGGGTCCCAGCCCCGTCTCCCCTGCAGGGCGAAGCGGCCCCCGGGCCCGGACGCTGCAGGCTGGGCGTGGGGCGGGGGGGTCCCTGTGCCGGGGTCGCGGGGGCGGCCTGGGTACTTTACCCGAGTCTCCCCCGGGCACGGACGGCGGCAGCGTAGCCGCGTACGCGGCAGCCACGGCAGCGCCCAGCGCCCCGGCGAAGCCACCCGCTCCAGGGCGCTGGGGGCCCCGCTGCCTCCCGGGGCGGCTGCCGGGCGGGGGACCCATGTGCCGCCTCCAGGCAGGCAGCCCGCGGCTCCTTCCGGGAGAGCCGCGAGGCGGGGCGGGCGGTACCACTGCCGCAGGCCGCGCGGGGGGGCCCATGGCGGGGCAAAGGGCAGGGGCTTGTGGTCCGACCCTGGCCCCGCCTGCTCCCCACCCCCTCCCCCGGTGTTGGTACATTCGGAAGGGGCGGGGAGGAGGGGGCGCCGCTGTCTCCTGGTAGCCGGCGCTCCCTGCGGTGGTGAGACGTACTGCGGGTGGGAGAAACCACTGAGCGGGGGGCCGGGAGAAACCACTGCGGCTGGAGCAGGGAGGAAAGGTGGGAAGGAGGTGAGGCTGGAAGACTGACTGGAGGGAAGGAGGTGGGGGAGGGGGTAAGGAGAGGGCGGGGGAGGGGAGAGCGACTGGGGGAGAGGCACAGGGAGAGAGTGGGGGAGGGGTACATGGAGAGAGTGGGGGAGGGGCACAAGGCAAGAGTGGGGGAGGGGCGCAGGGAGAGACTGGGGGAGGGGAGAGCAACTGTGCAGAGGGACAAGGAATGAGGGGGGCCAGGTGAGCTCAGGACTAGGCAGAGCAAAGGGCAGGGATGCATGGGGGGGGGGGGAGTGCTGTGGGTACCGGTCTGGCCCAGGCAGGTTTATGGGTTCAGCTGTCACCTCGTCTCCTCCTCTGGGGCATGTCTGGCCCTAACCCCTGGCACATGCACCTGGCTGGTGGACGGCTCCCCGCAGTTATTTTGACAGCCCCTCATCCTGCAGGCTGAGCTGAGCCCTGATTTACACCCAGGGGTGCCCAGCTGACAGTGCCACAGGCCTTCCCCTCACCCGCAGGACAAGATCATCGGCAGTGCCATTCCTGCAGCTGTTAGAGCCTGCTGCTCCCTCCACCGCAGCACCTGTCAGTCCCCTGTTCCTCTCTGTCCCGCTGGCACAACCCTAGTTCCTGTTCTGCTCCTTTCCTGCCTGGCTAATCTCCTCCCTGCTGGGCCATTCCTCTCCCATCTTCAGTCGGACCAGAACAAAGCTGCCATGAGCATCATCCTTTTCCACCACTCTGATCACATCTCCCTCCCCCCCCCTCATTATTATTAATGGCAGAAGAGGGGGTGTATAGGGTAAATTCAACAGCATAGTAGACAGCTGCACCCATATGGGGGTGGTTTGCTTGCAGTTGGTCCTGGTGCCTCACTCATCTCTCATTAGTCACTTCAAGCAGCTGCAAGTGCACTAGGTAACTAGCTGGGGCAAAGCAAATGAAGGACATGACGTGTTCTCCAAGGGCTAGTCTCCACTTACCCGCTGCGTCAGAGGCTTCGGATCCATCTTCTGGGTTCGATTTATCGCGTCTTGTCTAGACGCGATAAATCGAACCAGGAAGTGCTCCCCGTCGACGCCGGTAATCCTGCTCTGTGAACGGAGCAGGTGGAGTCGACGGGGGAGCCTGCACGCCGCCGTGTGGACCAGGGGTAAGTACTTTTAAGTTCGAAATAAGATACTTCGACTTCAGCTACATTATTCACGTAGCTGAAGTTGCGTATCTTACTTCGAACTTGGGGGCTAGTGTAGACCAGCCCCAAGTGCATGCCCAGAAGTCGTGATCAAACATTAGACCATAGAAAGCAAAAGAAGAATGGAAAAGACTATTTGGCCCCTTGTCGTTGAGCCAACGAATGGGGATTAAAGAAGAAGAAAGGCAAAAGGGACCATTAAATTCATCTGGTCTGAGTTCCTGCATAGCATCATCCATGGAACCTCACTCTGTAATCTCTGCATCAAGCCTGTAGCTTCTGTTTGAACAACATCATAAATGTTATATGTATAGCGATGGCATCTAGGATTCCAAATGATGGATTAAGGCCCCATTGTGCTAAGTGCCATACAAACACAACATGCTCTTGAGTCTTTGCACTGACTTCCTTTGGTTTTCTGCATAATTTACAAATTCCCTTCCATTCCCAAGCTTGTCCCCAAACATCTCTTCTTCCTATGTTTGTCTTCTTTCCCCAGCCTGATTTCAAACTTTTTATGATGCTTCTTAATAGTGGAACATACTCCCAAATAACATACACTAAGGGTATCCCCATTACTTTCTCCTTGAAATCTCTTTTGGAAACACCTGCTCCATGAAGTTTACCACTCTTACTGCCCCGCCACTCCGGTTGTTATACGTACAGTTCATGACCTTAGACAGACAAGGTAGGCTCCTCTCATCTGATATTCACCTGTGTAAATCAGGAGTAAAATCAATGATGTTGCACTACTATTAGGAGGTGGACAATCAGGGCCTTAGAGCAAAGATTGTGTTATGTTGTTTTTGTTTTGAGCATCTTACCCACTGAACAGTTAAGGTGCTATACAAATAATAAGGATTTGTGCCCTGAATGGGCATACGTTGGATTGCAGGTTACTGTGTACAGAATATTAAAAACACCAGCCCACTGTGTGGTAGTTGTTAGGGAAAGTAAATAGAATACTGAGAGGTATCGATAGAAGAATAAAACACATCTGCAGAAATCATTATGGGATTGTACAAAAGACTAGTGAGGCCGTACCTGGAGTATTGAAGCAGATTAAAGAAGGGCTTTTGAATACAAATGTAAAAGGTATAGAAGAGGGTAACGAGGATGATAAACAGTCTTATGGATTATATCTAAGTGGAGACGTTGGGAAAATTAGGTTTGCATTCATTAAAAAAAGAGATTAAGGATTGACATGATTGAAATACTGTATATCAAATTCTGAGGGGCACAAAGAAGGTGGATACTGCAAGACCATTTTGGAGCATAACCAGCTCAAAAACAAGAGGACATGAATTGAAACGAAGAAAGGTACTCAGGGAATTTAGGAGATATTTCTTTGCACGGCATAACTGGTGTGCAGAGATAGCAAAAGAAGCTGCCACTCTACCGTATTCAAACAGAAGTTAGGTTGTTAGAAGGAACCAGTATTTCAGGATATAAACAGTGGCTGAGTAAGATGATGGGACCAAATGGCTGCCTTCCCTCCACAAGTGTTAGTATTCTTTGGCTCCTCGGTCGCCAAGTGAGCTTCAACATATTGAACTCCTTGGCCTGTTTCAGATGTTACTGGATGAGGCTCATTGGGGAGAAGGAAAAAAGAAGTTGCAGTCCTCAGCCAACCCATTGTCACTATGGTAATGAGAGCGATCATTGTTCTTGCACACATTGTGGCTGCTAAAATGTAATGTTAGCAGCAAAGTGAATGGTCAGTTTGCTTGTGTATACAGGTGGGGGTGAGGCTCTTTCCCTGAAGTGGGGTTTTTTTTTCCATTGCAGCATTTTTGTTTCTTTGTATTTAACTTGGAAGAGGCATCAACCGACAATCATGAGTGATTACATTACTACCACACCATCACTACCTAAGTGTACAGTAGGACAGTGGTTCTCAACCAGGGGTCCAAGGCCCCGTGGGGGGCTGTGAGCAGGTTTCAGGGGGGCCGCCAAGCAGGGCCAGCATTAGAGTCGCTGGGGCCCAGGGCAGAAAGTCGAAGTCCTGCTGCATGGGGTTGAAGCTCAGGCCCTGAGCACTGCCACCCGGAACTGAAGTTGAAGCCTGACCATGTAGCTTCATGGGGTCCCCTGTGGGATGAAGCCCCAGGCAATTGCTCTGCTTTCTACCCCATAATGCCGGCCCTGGATTTTATATGCAGAAAACCAGTTATTGTGGCACAGGGGGGCCGTGGAGTTTTATAGCATGTTGCGGGGAGGGACTCGGAAAGAAAAAGGTTGAGAACCCCTACAGTAGCATATGGTAAGGACAAACTGTTCTTTAATTGTCCTGTAAGTTATATTTGTCATGCAAAAGCTACAGCTTTTAGAGCACCAGTAACAACGTTCATTGATCCAGCATTGGAGGACAGGCTCGTAGTAGCCTTTATCTTACTGAATAAATACTACATTTTCAAGGCCAGGATTACAAACATATCTTCACTGTTGGCACATGCAGTTTGGAGAGTGGGTTTACATTTTGATTCAGAAAACCGAAATGTGGCAATCAATGACATTTGACTTTGTGCCTGATCTTGCTCTTCTTTCTCAGACATCGTTCCCACTGAGGTCAATAGTAGTTTTACCAGAGCAAGATCTGCAGGACCTTCTATTTTGACCAATGCTATGAGCTATGCAGTTTTTACCAATGCATTTTGTTTGTGCACAGAATGATATTCCTGAACCAAAATATTTCATCTGAATATCGTTGAACTCATCTCAGTGTCCCTGAACAACTCAAGCCAACCCCCTGGATTTTAGGGACATTTAGATTTGAACTTTGGAACATGAATCCATTTCTATTAAAAATAATACTCAAATAAAAAGCACAAAGACAACGGAAAACCTTTCCAGATATGTCCTCGTGCTGTACACGTTGATAAAAATTCTGGATGTGGCACTAGAGCATACTCTAGTGGTAGGTAAGCAAAGTAAATACTTCTGGTGTGTACAGTTTGAATGCTATATTGGTAATGAAATGCGTTCTGTGTTTAACAGGAGGGTATTCCTTTTATTTCTCCTGTTACAATAAAGCACCTTCGTACTTTTCTCTCAGCATATTAGGAAATATCCAAGGCAAAAAGAAAGTAAACAGGAATTTGTAAAGTAATTTAAAACACAGCTTGAGAACACATCTCCAAAAATGGCTATGTACTTAGTTCTTTTTATCAGGGTCTATTGCAGATTTACTCATGAAAGACACAGTTTAGAAGAGGCAGGAGATAGAAAGGGAAGAATAATACTTAAAGCAAATTCTGTTCACCCATGGCAGTGTCATTACAAAGTTGAATGAGCACAATTATTGCAAATAAACAAAAACAATGGACCAGAACCAGTTTTACATATGAAAATACTGAAATGCTATTCAATTAGTCCAAAGCTTTAGTTAAACCTTTTCTTTTTCCCATCAGGTGATAACGTTAATACAGAAAGCACTCAACTGCTGTACTTGTGTAATAGTCAGCATCCATTTAATGACCTTACATATAGACGCATTCAACAAAGCTTCAATATTGTCATCATTGGACTGGTACAAGAATTTAAGTAGCAAAATGTAACTAGCCAGTCTGTTCTTAATTGTTAACCGTATCCTTATATAATAAAAGCCCCTACTAGTGAGCAACTGTAACAATATAAATAAACATTGCTTATTTAAACAAGACATTTAACATTCTGTGGTATTGATACTGAAAGTAGAGGACTGGTTTAAAAGAACTAAAGAGATTATTATCTTTGAGTTTAACTTGTTTCCATAAGCATCAATTTTGGAGATGAGATAACACATGGACTGACTGAACTAGTTTGACATGCTGCAAATTGTACCTGGCCCAAAAGCAACCAATTGACTGAACACACGAGTGTGGTTGAAATGTCTCAACAAGCATCATTCTGAACCCACCCACAAGAAGCTGTCTCTTATCTTGGGTCCCAGTCCTGCAAACACTTATGCATGTGTTTGGCTTTGCATGTGTGCGCAGCTTCATTGGCCTCAATGGGACTACTCGTATGTGTAAAACTAAGAGCACGCATCAGTGTTTGCGGGACTGGGGCCTCGTTTGTTATATATGTTTTGTGATATTTCACTAACCAATTTAAACCTCTTCCTACAACATGAAATAGGTTAACTCATTTCTCTATCGAGGCAAATTTTATTTTCTATAATTTTGCAACTTCATAAAATCTGCTTCATGGTCTTCTTGTTGTGTACCACAAATGGCTCCTTGTGTGCAGCTCTTTACATGTATCTCAAATATGGGCCCGATTTTCAGGGGTGCAGAGTTGTCACATTTCTCATTGGCCCAACTGGAGTTTCAAGAGCTCAACGTTTCTAAAAATCACGCCCTACATTTTTACACCTGATTTCCGTTGCCATGTGTAACTTAGTTTTCCGCATGCCTTAGTTAAATAATTTAGGGCCTGATCCTGATGTCTGATCTACACAGAGCCCCGTTGACTTCCGTGGCACTCCATAGGGGCAATAAGCATGTGCCCACACAGATCAGGTTGCAAGATCATGGTCTTTGATGGCAAAAGAACTGACCATTTCCAGCTGCAACAGATAAGAGCTAGTTGTTCTCAACCAGGGGTACGTGTACCCCTGGGCGAATGCAGTGGTCTTCCAGCGGGTACAGCAACTCATCTAGATATTTGCCTGGTTTTACAACATGCTACAAAAAAGCACTAGCAAAGTCAGTACAAACTAAAATTCCATACAGACAGTGACTTGTTTATGCTGCTCTATGTACTATACACTGAAATGTAAGTACAATATTTATATTCCAGTTGATTTGCTTTATAATGATATGGTAAAAATAAGAAAGTCAGCATTTTTTCTGTAATAGTGCGCTGTGACACACTTGTATTTTTATGTCTGATGTTTGTAAGCAAGTAGTTTTTAAGTGAGGTAAAACTTGGGGCTACACAAGACAAATCAGACTCCCTCCAGGGGCCAAACCCTGCTTGCTTTACTCATGTGAGTACTTCCATTGAAGCCAGTGGGACAATTCACATGAGTAAGAATGTATCACAGTATAATCAGTCACTCTATCGTACCAGATTCAATGGAGCAATGCCCATTTACAGCAACTGACGATCTGGCCCACCAAATTTAATATGATGTTAGACAGATAAATGCAATTATTTTCAAAAGATCCCCAGTTCTTCCGATCTGCTCTTTATGGGTGAAATTCAACCCCGTTCAAAGAATCAGCACTTAAGCCCCCAAAACAGGGTGAAGCAGTTTTTAAGTGGTACATTAGCCTCGTGCTGATACTCCCCACAGGGAGTGAGTTTCATCCAGTGATGACAGTTACATTCCCTCAAGAATCATTCTCCCCTAGAACCATAAGGTTAGAAGGGACCACAAGGGTCATCTAGTCTAACCTCCTGCCACAATGTAGGATTTGTTCTGTCTAAACCAAGGATCTCAAACTCAAATCACCATGAGGGCCATATGAGAACTAGTAAATTGGCCCGAGGGCAGCATCACTGAAACCTTTTCATACAATGATACAAAAATATAGTCAAAAATGAAAAAAAATGAAGAGTAATATAGTATTCTATTAAAAGTCAATGTATTAACTTTTTAAAAACTGTAATGCAAAGAGGGGTTTTAATAAAATATAAACACTCAGTAATGTTTGGAGCTTGGCTGCCAGTAGAGTCGGCACCTATGGCGGGCCGCAGGAAATAACTCCGTGGGCCACATGTGGCCCACGGGCCGCGTGTTTGAGACCCCTGGTCTAAACCATCCAAGACAGGTGGCTTTCCAGCCTCCTTTAGAAAACCTCCAGCGAACGAGCTTCCACAACCTCCGAAGGCAGTCTGTGCCATTGTCCTACTCTTCTTACCGTTAGGAAGTTCTTCCTGAGATTTAATCTAAATCTTCTATGCTGTAGTTTGAACCCATTGACTCTTCTCCTGCCATCTGTGGCAAAAGAGAACAACTTTTCTCCATCTTTTTTATGGCAGCCTTTCAAGTATTTGAAGACTGCTGCCATGTCTCCCCTCAATCCCCTCTTTTTCAAACTAAACATACCCAGTTCCTTCAGCCTTTGCTCATATGGTTTACCTTCCATCCCTTTGATCATTTTTGTTGCTTGCCTCTGGATCCTTTCCAGTTTCTCCACAGCCTTTCTATACATTGTGACCAAAACTGGACACAGTACTCCAGCTGAGGCCTAACCAGCACCGAGTAGAGCGGTATTATCACCTCCCATGACTTGCATGCTATGCCTCTGTTAATGCAACCCAAAATTGCATTTCCTTGTTTTGCAACAGCATCACATTGCTGACTCATGGTGAGGTTGTGATCCACCACAACTCCCAGATCCTTCTTAGCAGTGCTACTGCCAAGCCAGTTCCCCCCATTCTATAATTGTGCATTTGATTTTTCTGCCCTAAGTGTAGCACTTTAAATTTGTCTTTGTTAAATTTCAGTTTGTTGGCTACTTGTGTTTACTGCTGTCTTTGGTGGACCCTCTTCTACATTTACTCACCATATTTGTGCTGTGTTCTTGTTGAGTTTAAAACTCTGATCCTACAACTGAGGTTCAGTGCCTTAGATTGTAAAGCTTTTCCAGGTTTACTATCTTGTTTCTTACCTGCTTGGAAAGTCCTGGAGCGCCAGAGTCATTTCAATAAAATCTGAGTCCTCCATCAAAGCCATTATATTTGACACCCTCCCTTGCTGCAAGACCAATGATTATTTCTTCTACTTTCTCCCCCAAGCCATCCTGTCATATTAAGGTTCATGGCCAGGATCATATGGAGAAGGAAATGTATCCAAATCTGGTGTATGTGCTTGTGGAGGAGAACAGTGGGTAGAGTTTTCCTGTTTAGCATGAGGACAACGTGGGAGACATCAACACTACCGAGGTCTTAGCTCAAAGCAGCCCGTAGCCTATAAACCATGCACTCTGAAGTACGAGGAGTAAAACTTCCCACTAACACTGCAAACTGTCCCATGCGAGAATAGGAGTCCTATGACCTTAGGGTCCCCTTCAGCTGCAGGCTTGGCAGCATTGTCTCAAGAGCCCTGGGAGAGTACATTTCTAGAAATATAGGCAGTGCTGCCAGTTCTGCCTATAGTCAAGGTTGCCTGAGACTTCCCCCTGGAAGACCCTGTTCTGAGTTGCTTATAACTTCATCAAACTTTAATTGTTTGGGCTGAAATGTTCCATGCCAGGTATCCATCTCAGGCTTTTTTTGGAAAGTTTCAGCTAAAATAGCGCCGCTGCTTCTGAGAGTGAGGCTAGAGAAAAATGCCTGGTTTTGCCCATGTTAACACACTTATAACATTTTCATAGAATCATAGAATCTCAGGGTTGGAAGGGACCTCAGGAGGTCATCTAGTCCAACCCCCTGCTCAAAGCAGGATCAACCCCAACTAAATCATCCCAGCCAGGGCTTTGTCAAGCCTGACCTTAAAAACCTCTAAGGAAGGAGATTCCACCACCTCCCTAGGTAACCCATTCCAGTGCTTCACCACCCTACTCGTGAAAAAGTTTTTCCTAATATCCAACCTAAACCTCCCCCTCTGCAACTTGAGACTCCTTGTTCTGTCATCTTCTACCACTGAGAACAGTCTAGATCCATCCTCTTTGGAACCCCCTTTCAGGTAGTTGAAAGCAGCTATCAAAGCAGCTATTTTGTTGGGATGCTCTGTCTAGTGCCTCCATGTTTTGAAGCAGAGACTTGGAATTTGGTGTGGCAGGTCCCCTGCTGTCAGAGATGTGCCTTTTACTCTCCCCACATGAAAACTTGTGCAAGTTAAAACCCTCCCCCAAAAAACCCAACCCACTCAATTTGCACATGTGCAACACACAGATATTGGAGTTTGGCAGCTGCATTCCCTGAAGATACCAGCTGCACCAAGTGTACTCCAACCCCTCGCCACTCCTATGCACTACCTCAGCACAGTGATCAAGCATGAAGTGCATCAAGCATGATCAAGCAGGAAGTGGGTATTCACACACGAAAGCTTATGCTCCAATACGTCTGTTAGTCTATAAGGTGCCACAGGGCTCTTTGCCGCTATCTGACTAGATGATCTCAGTGGTCTCCTCTGTTCTTGGAATCTGAATGTAGGGAAGGTGTAAACCTGCTGATGACCCAAGATGGGGTTCAATATGGTTCCACATGATAGAAATTTGGGCTATTTAAGTATTTGGGCTTAATATAGGGGTATCTGGGTACTGCCTAATGACCTGTTGTAAACAGGAGGGCATATTAGATGATCTGATGGTCCCTTTTGGCCTTAACTCTATGAAACTGACATTCTGTTTTTTCATCTTGTTTGTTTTTAAATAGGAAATCACACAATAACTAAGTTAAAGGACGTTAAGATTGAAAAGTCAAACCCACAAAACTTAGGAAGTACCAGAATTAAGGTTGCCAGTGCAACCTTAATTCACTCCCTTGTACAAATGTATTGTGATACAGTCTTTACATAATCATGTGCTATTTTTTTCAGAGGACCCTTCCCTCATTCAGGGCACAGGATGGATGATGCTCCGGGAATGAATTAGTGTTCTGTAGTTAACGAAGCTGCCACAAAGTTCTTATGTGATGCTGGGCAGGAGACTTACACCATACTTTCAACAGATGATCACTAATTGTGTGTTCCTCATTTTCTGGATGCCCAATGTGCGACCTTGGCATGTGATTTGCAGAAGTGCTGAGCATGCACAGCTGCCACTGAAGTTAATGAGAGCAGTGCTTTGAACATATGAACGGCTATATAATGCTATGGTCTCTGAAAAATCAAGCCTTAGGCGTTTCAAATTGGGCACCTAAAATCTGTGTCTCAGTGCCTCATCTGAGAAATGGGGATAGTACCACTCTCGCACCCTACAGGAATGTTGTGAAGATGAATTCATTAATGGCTGTGAAGCACCTGGATGTTACAGTATAGAACACCATAGAAAAGTCCACAAGGAAATTAATAATTCTATATTCAGAGCAGGGTTTGAATAGTGAGCGGTAAATAATGCCTGGGGCCACACATTGAACAACGAGGATAAAACGAAGTACTGAATAGCTACCCAGTCAGTGACAACCATCCATCTCGTGCACTGAATGAGGCAGGGTTTCTGTGGAAAAAAAATAGTATGTGATCATGTAATTAAAGACTGTTTCAGGCAACCTTAATCATGGCATTTCCTAACTTTTTGAATGCTTGACTTTGCAACCTTAACATTCTTTTAACAAGTTTTTATGTAATATAACAATACAATGGCTCCTCTCTATCATCAAATAGGTGTTAACAAGTATGCCATTAAAAGAACCTTTAACGTAAAGCCAGGAACCAAGGCCTTTGCAGGAGATGGGGATATTTCCTAGAGCAGTTATTTCAAGCATGGACAAAAGGAAATACCATTAAGTTTTGCCTCTAGGTTAAGTAATGAACCTAAAGTCATGTCTATGTGTATAGTGCTGCGGCTGTACCGATGCAGCTGTGCCGCTGTAGTGCATACGGTGAAGACGGGAGAGAGCTTTCTCATCGGCATAATAAAACCACCTCCGCGAGCAGCAGAAGCTATGTCAGTGGAAGCTCTCCCATCAACATAGCACTGTGCACACAAGCGCTTCCGTTGGGGTAACTTATGTCATTCAGGGGAGTGTAGACGGAGCCTTGGAAACCAAACCCTGTATCTAATATTCATTAATATGGAAGCAGCTTCCACCTGCATTTAAGAACCCAGGCTAGGGACGGTCTCCTGGTGTTACGTGAGTGAGGAGTCTGTTCAAAGTCTGCTTATGATAAAACACCTG
Organism: Macrochelys suwanniensis; assembly: GCA_033296515.1. Taxonomy (NCBI): domain Eukaryota; kingdom Metazoa; phylum Chordata; order Testudines; family Chelydridae; genus Macrochelys; species Macrochelys suwanniensis. The sequence goes on along the minus strand of CM065781.1, from coordinate 10,660,159 downwards.
AACTGCTGTTACTTATCATTTAAGAGCTGCTAACTTCACCTCCTCTGCTTTTGGTGCCATGGCACATTCTGGGTCCTCACAAGCCAAAATGAGAAAAAGGAATCTCATTTTTCAAATGCTGGAACTGCTGGTGCAGAAAATAACTAAATGCTAGGGACCAAATTCTGCCTTCAGTTACACTAGCATAAATTCCGGTGTAATTCACTGACTTTGGTTGAGTTACTCTCCAGATTTGGTGTAACCACGCGCAGAATTTGGCCCTCGCTGTTTTTCTGTGGCACTAAAGTCTTTAAGGGGAATCCTACAAAAGATTTAGCCGGGAACAAAATCTCCCATATTCCACAAATCTATCAGAACTCCGTATTATAAAAGAGTGCACATAGGAACTCAAGCTTCTTGCACTGGCGTGAGGGGATTCCCTTTAGGGTTGCCAACCTTCCCGGGTCAGCTAGGAGTCTCCCGGAATCAGAATCGATCTTCCGGTGCCTGCTGAAACCAATCCTGGAGATTTTAATAGGCGCTAAAAGTCTGATCGGCAGCACAGCGGGGCTAAGGCAGGCTCCCTACCTGCCCTGGATCTGCGCGGCTCCCAGAAGCAACCAGCATGTCCAGCTCCTAGGCACAGCAGCAGCCAGGGGGGTCTCTGCGCGCTGCCCCACCCTGAGCGCCAACTCCACAGCTCCCATTGGCTGGGAACTACAGCCAATGGGAGCTGCAGGGGCGGTGCCTGCAGGCAGAGGCAGCGCACAGAGCCACCTGGCCACCCCTGAGCCTAGAAGCCGGACATGCCGGTCGCTTTCGGGAGCTGGCCAAGGTAAGCGCCGCCCGACCGGAGCCCACACCCCTCAGCCCCTCCTGCACCCCAACCCCCAGCCATCTCCCGCACCTAAACTCCCTCCCAGAGCCCTCACCCCACACCGCCTCCTGCACCCCAACCCCCTGCCCCAGGATCAGCCCAGAGCCCCCACACACACTCTGAACCCCTCGACCCCACCCCCTAGCTCAGAGCCTGCACCCCCTCCTGCATCCGAACCACCTGCTCCAGCCCGGTGAAAGTGAGTGAGAGCAGGGGAGAGCGAGCGATGGAGGGAGGGGAGATGGAGTGAGCAGGGGGGCAGGGCCTCGGAGAAGGGACGGGGCAGGGCCACAGGCAGGCAAGGGTGTTTGGGTTTGTGCAATTAGACAGTTGGGAACCCTAATTCCCTTGCAGAGCCACAGTGCATGTAGGTTTGTGAGTGAGACATTAGATAGAAGAAACACAACATGGGTGTCATGATCTAGAATGGCTAGACCACCTACTAAACCATCATTCCCATCACGGGGGTAGCTAGGGTGCAAATGGTGTCGTCATGCCAAGGCCCATGAGGTTCTTGGGGCCCAACCCAGCAGAGAACCTGCTCCCCACCCTTGCAACGCAGGCACTGAGCGGATGGAGACGGCTCCTGGGTATCCATGATGTGGGCCCTGTTGCCCCGGCAGTCCCTGGTCCCTGCCCTGGCCGCTGCTGCCACCCTGGACTCACACTTCAACAGCAAGTAACTCATCCAGAGAAGTGCACAGGAGGACTAGGTAAGTGGAGGTTGCTGGGGGCCAGGCGGGCAGTGCGGGGGATGGGCTGGGAGTGGGGGGGGGGGGTGTCGCCAGGCAGAGGCTGCCTGGGTTCTGCTGTGGTTGAGCTGAGCAGTTCCAGGGATAGGGGGCAGATGGGGAGTTGGTCCCGAGCCCTGGGGGTGGAGGGTGAGCAGGCTGGGGGAAGGGGGCCCTAACCCCCAACCTGTTTTTGCACCAGGCCCTCTGGGGCCTTGTTACACCACTGATCCCCATGATGCTGCCAAGGACAGTGATGTCGGTTATTCATCATGTAAGCACCAGCCCCATACATTAGAACTACCCAGGGGCGAATCCAACCAGCAGAGATGACATTTGAGAGACGCGTACATGGCTTTTCTTCTTTTTCATGAACCTTCTGGATTTTTGCATCCAGACCCATGATTAATACCAGCTTCGTGAAACTTGTGTGGAAAAGGGGCCATTTCATGACCTTCCCAAGCAAACCACAGGTGGATGGCCACATGGGCAGCAGATAATGGAGGCTGGGGGAAGCTAAGCCCTGACAAACTTCTACTAATGCTCCCTGCCGCAGCCCTGGGGCCAGGCTGTGGTGGGACTCAGAGCTCCTAGGGGCAGTCCAGGCTCAGGGCTCGGCCCTGGCAGGCCGGCCCGGGCTCGGGGCTGCTCTGGGCACTGGCAGGCTGGCCAGTGAAAATGGAGTGGGGCGGAAGGGGCGGGGTGATGGCAGAAGGGGCGGAGCCTCAGGTGGAAGGGGTGGAGCAGGGGGCTAGCCTCCCTGAATGGTGAGTGCATGCACGGCCCATGGATGTCTATGTAAAATCTACAGGAGCCTTTCACGAACCCATCTACCCAGTTATCTAATAGGTTCTCTTCTGCAGCTCATTAGCTGACAACTCTATCAGAAAAACTGCGAAAGAAACCTTTTAAAATGTATTCAACATTAGTACACAAATAGCTTGGAAACATTAGCCCTTCAGTTCTGTGGGATAGGGCATTGCTATTATCCCTATTTTACAGATGGGGAACAGAGAGCCAAGGTGACTTGCACAGGGTCACGAAGTCAGTGGCAAAGGAAAGAATTGAACCTAGATTCCCCCAGCTCCCAAACCACAGGATCATCTTTCCCCACTGATCTCAAAGCACTTTATAAAGATGACAAATATTATCCTATTTCACAGATGAGGAAACAGAGAGGTGCAGAGACTTTCCCAAGGCTACTCAGCAGGCCAGCGGCAGAGTTGAATACAACCCAGGTCTCCTGAGTCCAAGACCAGTGCTCACTCCGCTAGGCCGCACGACTCCAGGTGAGTACAAGGGTACTCAGCAGGTCAGTGGCAGAGTTGAATACAACCCAGGTCTCCTGAGGCCAAGACCAGTGCTCACTCTGCTAGGCCGCACTGACTCCAGGTGAGTACAAGGGTACTCAGTAGGTCAGTGGCAGAGTTGAATACAACCCAGGTCTCCTGAGGCCAAGACCAGTGCTCACTCCGCTAGGCCGCACTGACTCCAAGCAAGCATCTATTGACTTTAATTTGCCCCATGGGAGTGGCGCGCACAGCATCTTGCAGATCAGGCTCACAGTTACCTGTTCTCCAGTTAAAACTGGACAAACATCCACAGGCATATCGCACCAGAGGGAATGGGGAACATTCATTCTCCTAGAACATAATTTTTTAAAAAAATGAGAAACAACTGGAGCAAAAACTTTACTATTTCCCAAGAAGGGACCTTTTATTTTTGGAGCAGAGAATTCCAGATTAATTCCTCAGTTACCAGATCTATTTTTTATCAGCTGAAGCAGAGCCCTGGGACAGCAATACAGCCTTATGGCTAACAGATGTCCTTCTGTTGTGCACAGGATCACAGGAAAAGACAGCGCCATGAAGTCCGTGGGGCCTGATTCTCCTCAGAGACCACTGCACCTCAGCAGTGATGCCACTGAGGTTACACAGGTGTAAAAGCTCGCAGAGGCGAGAGGAGCATAAAACCCCCATGTCACTAGCTGCAAGCAGCCTCTTTAATCCTCTGCCTCTATAATCAGTTTTAAAATGGCCATCAAATCTTTCCTTTGCCACTAATTGAAAAAGTGATGTCAGCAATAATCTGCTGCCCCTGTTTATCTCCATATATTTGGACAGTTTCTGCTAATGCATTGTTTCGTAAACATATGTTCTAACACACATACAAAAAGAGAAAGTCCCCAACTCCCTGTACCAGTTACGGAGACTAAATGCTTTAAATATTACTTTTAATACTAATGTCAGATTATTAAAAACATAATCCATTCTACTGATTGGACCTCATGTAAGCAGGAGGATAAGAGGGTTTCTATCCATGCATTAACACATTTCATGTAGAGCAAAGCCACTTTCTTCCTACTAAAACATAAGGTCATGAACTAATAGGAGCTGTACTTCAAGTGAGCCTTTTTTATTATTATTAATTATTATTATTATATATAAATAGTTTAGTGAAAGTTAATCTGGCAAATGGACTAATATTTGTTGTGCTGTAGCAGAGCAAACAAGAACTAACTGTAATTTATGTAAAATTTTCCTATTTTGCTCTTAAAGACCTATCCAGGCTCTTAAAAACATGTATGTTTAAATAGAACAGAGACAAACACTAAGAAGCACTCAGCCCAAAGCAGCTTTATTTAAATGTGTTGTAAGAGATGAAAATAAAGTAAGCTACCTAAATCTCTCAAAGATGGACTGATAAAGGGAGAAGGGCTCTGACCCCAGATGCTTCTCTCTCTCCTGAAAGGGTGTTGTTGCCCTTTTTATTTTTAATTCTCTTCCACCTCTTTCGCTTTTGCTGACTTTCTCTCTCTCCCTAGGGACTAGCCCATACATCTGTTTCTGCCCAAGCAAATGCCTGCTCTCCTGGACTGTTTGGCAGAGGAGGCTGGAGGGGGCGGGGGGGAGTGTTATTGGCATCCTTGTCCTATTGAGCGAGCGTCTCACCTCTCCATTCTGCTCAGCTTCTGCCAGGCTAGCGCCTGGCAACCTGAGCATGCCCTCGGACCCGGTTGTTTTCCTAATTCCCAGTGCAGTGGCCTGCGCGGGTTCCAAAGACCAGCTCGCTGCTCCCGCGTCCTCCGGATTGAAATGGGAGAATGATCTGGAAAACTGGAGCAGCTAGTAATACTGTATATACCCAGAAAGGGTCTATTTTGTATGGAGCCGAAACTCCATTTTAAAACAGACAAAATGCACAGCTACCTGAAGTTAGCTAAGGCCAGCTGATTTACCCAATGGCAGCTCATTTCATTGCTGAACTAGGGCTTCAGAGTCTGGCAGAGGTTCCTGAAGCTGCGGCCTTGGATCATGGAAGCAGAGTTGTTTCTCACTCTCTCTGCTTAAAGCACTTGCTTCTACTGAGTGGCTCCTGCACCCAGGTCCATTCTATTCTTCTGAGTTAGTTGCTGGGGGAGCCAGGGCTGGTGCTTCCACTAGGTGACCTTAGGCGGTCACCTAGGGCGCCAGGATTTGGGGGGGCGGCATTTTGCCGGCAGCGACTCCTGGTGGCGATTCAGTGGCAATAAAAGCAGCCACCGAAATGCCGCCGAGAACGCAGCTTCAGAGGAGCTGCTGGCGGAGGTGAGCTGCTGCTGCCGCGGGGGGATGGGGGGACTGGCTGCCGCGGGGGCGGGGGGGAGCCGCCGCGGGCGGGGGGGCTGCCATGGGCGGGGAGGTGGGGAGCCGGCCGCCGTGGGCGGGGGGAGGCTGCCGCGGCCCACGGGCGGGGGGCTGAGCTGCCGTGAGCAGGTGGGGAGCCGCTGTGGGTGGAGGGGAGGCAGCTGCCACGGGTGGGTGGGAGGCTGCCACGCCCCACGGGCTGAGCTGCCACGGTGGGTTGGGGAGCTGCCGCAGGTGGGGGGCTGGCCAGCATTAGCTGCGGGGGAGGGCTCATGCCTGGTGCAAGGAAGTTTCGCCTAGGGCACGAAACTTCCTTGCAGCGGCCCTGTGGGGAGCTACTTACTCAAATAAATTTGTTAGTCTCTAAGGGCTAGTCTACACTACCCGCCTGATTCAGCGGGTAGCGATCGATCTTCTGGGGATCGATTTATCGCGTCTCATCTAGATGCGATAAATCGAACCCGGAAGCGCTCCCCGTCGACTCCGGTAATCCAGCTCGGCGCGAGGAGTATGCAGAGTCGACGGGGGAGCGCCAGACTTCGACTTTACAGGGTCCACACCGCGAGGTAAGTCGAGCGAGGTACGTCGACTTCAGCTACGTTATTCATGTAGCTGAAGTTGCATACCTTACATCGACCCCGCCCCCCCGTAGTGTAGACCTGCCGTAAGGTGCCACAAGTACTCCTGTTCTTTTTGCGGATACAGACTAACACGGCTGCTACTCTGAAACCAGGGTCAGAGTGAGCAAAGGGGATGTAGCCGCTCATGTTGGTGCCCTGCAGGAACTGGCCCTGTGGTTTCCAACCACTGCCAGTGCTTTAAGCTTCATAAACAGACATCTGCCACCAAAATGAGATTTACAGCAAATAGATTTTGTACATTCAGAGAGTGGGAAAAAGGTCTCCACAGATGCACGGGATCAGCATAATGCACATATGCTTATTACAGTTTGAGTTCAGATGGAAAGGTAGGTTACTTGCATGCAGGATAAGAGGGGGAAAACTAAACCACCCCCATTCCCTCCCCTGTATTGTCCCTCATTACAAAGGCCCTTTTTAGCTTAGATGCATCAGAGATCATTTTTATTATCAGCTTTTCCATATGGACCTTTTCTATGTTAAGGCTCATACTAACAGTAAGGCAGGCTGGTCCAGTGGTTAGGCACTAGCTTAGGACTTGGGATACCTGCAGTCAAATCCCTGCTCTGCCACAGCCTCTCTGTGTGACCCTGGGCAAGTCACTTAGTCTCGCTGTGCCTCAGTTTCCCATCTGCACAAAGGAGATTAATCTCACCATACCTATGTGAAGTTAAGATTTTGAGGCACTCAGATGCTATGGTAACATGGACAGCATAAGCAGACTTACTTAGATGGGGACTTAAGGAGGGGTCATTTTCAGTCTAAGCTAAAATGGTGCTTTGTAAAGAAAGGCGGAAGAGCTGGATTCTATTCCTGGCTCCTCTACCGGTTCCCCCTGAAACCTTGGCACGGTCACTTTTGCTCTCTGTGCCTCATTTGTACCCTGGGTATATCTACATTGCAGCTGGGAGCAAGCCTCCCAGCCCGGGAAGACAGCCTCACGCTAGCTTCCTGTGAGATAGAGTGCTAAAAATACCACTGTGGAGCTTGGACCCAGGGGATCGGCCAGGGTTGGACTCGGGCGCCTAGGCACTGTAGATGTACTCTGAATATACACACGGTGCTAATACCGACTGTATTGGTCTGTACAGAGTGCTTTCAGATCCTAGCATGGAACATGCCATGAAAAGCATTCTTCCAGGTTTTGATTTAGTAGCATATTTATTTTCATTTGCCAGTTGTGACATATCTTGGAATGGACAAACAGCCACTCCTCACCTCCGCCAATCACAGAGTTCTCTCAGCAGGAAATGGATAAATGTTGGGCAAAATGCCGCCACGGCACGTTTCTAACTTTGTAGCTCACCCAGACGAAGGCATGTCACTGAAGGTTGCCACGTCTCCTGACCTTGTTGTCACTGGTTGGTGTTCCATGGCCTACTGCCAGCTCATGACTAAGAAGAGCACAAAGTCTGGGGAAAGCAGAACTTGTCTCATCACCACTATGGACAGAATCAGGAGTGGAGAAAGCTTCCTAAAACTGGGGAGGGGGGAGCCACCGGAGCCCGAACCATGGCTCTGCCCCACCCCCTGCTCTGCCCCTTCTTCCCGAGCCTCTGTCCTAGCACCATCCCTTTCCCTGAGCCCCCGCGCCGGCCCCTTCTCCCTGAGGCCCCGCCCCCACACCGCTTCTTCCCCCCAAGACCCCGCCCCCTGCTCCTCTCCACCCCCTCATCACTTGCCCTTACGGCCCCCCATTCCGGTGCCCCTGGACAGACTCCCTCAACAAGAAACATTTGAAATCTCAGCACATGCCCAGCCCTAGAGAGCCAGGCTACCGATAACTTTACAGAAGAGCCATTCAAAATATAGAAAAAAAGCTTAAAGCGATTCATTCACTACAACAAAGCCAGATGCTGCCATTTGCATGCATACTGACACCAAAGGCACTACTCCCAGGTTATGTACTACTCACTGGGAGTAAAGGTTGCCCTTGGCAATTCGATTGCCGTGCAGTTCAATTTACAGGCCATAAAGTACAGTAGATTTGTTGGTGTTGTGATAAGAATCAGAAATGGCAATATAGATAAGTGCCTTGAAATATCTTCTTAGAGGCCCAAATCCTGAATTCTTTACTTTGTTTTTACTTAGTCCTTATTTTATTTTTAAAATTAATCACGTTTATTGGAATCCTGCCTACAATCAGCCCGAGAATGGGGCCCCATTGTTCTAGGCACTGCACAGAGAGGCAGACAGTCCGGGCTCCTTACAATCTAAATAGACAAGACAGACACAGGTTAGGAGAGTGGGGTATAACATACAATTTACTCAGGCAAAACTCCCATTGACCAATTCAGGATTCAATCCAGAGATTTTAGCACATTTTCCCCTGAAGAGTAGTTTATAATGCATGTACCCACGCACAGTGCTAAAGTTTTGAGTAATTTTTTTTCTTTTTGTGGAGGGAGGAGGAGATCTGGGGATACGTACAGAATTCATGGAGTTCCAGCAAACACTTACTTTTTTTTAAATCATTGTACATTTTTCCAAGCAACTTTTAAAATATAGCTCAATAAGTTTAGCTGTGGGTATCCCTCGCTGGGTGAATGGCTGAAGTTATACATTTATACACCGTACTTTAGCAGCTATGAATTGTACTCTGGCCTTGGTCTGAGCCAATTCCTTTTGAACCCGGTGGAAAGATTCACTGTTTTCAATGAGGGTTGGGTCAGGCCCTAAGGTCCAGTTCCTCAAAGGCATTTAAGACACCTAATTACCATTGGACTCAATTGAGTTAGGAGTTAGGCACCTAAATCCCTTTGAGGAACTAGGCCTAAGTTATCACCACAAACTAGCCGACCACGTATGCTACACTCAGCATCTGACTGATTCTTGGGAGAGCCAACTCCACAGTCCAGCCTCTTTTTGTAGTGCTAGGTATCCGTCCATTGTACCGATGGAGCCACCTCCACAAATGCTCACTTAGGTTTACCTTCTGTAGGAAGTTCCCAGGGCAAGGGTCAAAGAGAGCTAAAGACAATGCATAAGCCAACACACAACTGCCACCCACGCAACGAGGTAGCAGCAGGTTGGGATACAAAGCGGGAGATGGTGGGTTCCAATCACCAAGCCATAGAAGGTTGAGCATCTTGTGAAAAATATGCTATGATGATCCGAGAGCAGCGACTCACACATTTGTGAGCTCCAGGCTGGACTACGGAAATGCCCTGGCACAGATTTGGGGCTACTTCTCCTGAGAGATGGGACCCAGACGGTGCAGCCTGGGAGTTAGTGAAGAGAAAGATGTCTTTGTGCCGTGTTTGCACTGCATGGATCTAAGCTGCTGCAGGGGCCCATATGGTTCCTGGAATAAGTTACAGCAGGGTTAATTTACAGATGCCTGTCCCTATCTGCCCATGGGCTGCTTTGCAGCCCACAATCTCCATATCTCCAAACACTCCCTTCTGGGCACAGCCCCACCCTCTGTTTGGAAGGGAGAGCAGAGTGCCAGCCCCGTGCTGCACCGGCATGGGTGGAATTCTCCCTGACCCCTTGCGATGAAATTAGAGCCCCCTATATGCTGGAAGAGTGTATGGGGCCCGGGTCATCCCCTCTGCATATGAGAATGATCGTGCTGGTTCACTAGTAGGGTGGTGAAGAACTGGAATGGGTTACCTAGGGAGGTGGTGGAATCTCCTTCATTAGAGGTTTTTAAGGTCAGGCTTGACAATGCCCTGGCTGGGATGATTTAGTTGGGGTTGGTCCTGCTTTGAGCAGGGGGTTGGACTAGATGACCCCCTGAGGTCCCTTCCAACCCTGAGATTCTATGATTCTATGATTCAAAAATCTCCAGCTGGTGGGAAGTGCAGCAGCCCACCTGCTAATCCACACAGGATGCGTGTGTGCACACCTCGCATCTCGCCAGTGCTCCGGTCATGGCACGGGCTACCTACTGAATCCCAGAGCTGATGCGAAGTTCTGGCCCCCTCCTTCAGAGTCCCCGGTGGGATGCGGCGAGGCCACCTATCCAGCCATCTCTTTCCATGACCTCCCACAGCGCCTACATTCTGCAGGAACGAGGGAGTTATTGACTATACTGCTGAGGCCAGGACACTGATCTCTCTCCATGGCTCGCCTTCCACAGGCATAAGAACCCCCACTGCTTTCACCACTCACCTCTCTGGCTTAGCTTTCCCATTGGAATAATCCTACCCATTTGCCCCTCACAGGTAAGGCAAAAGGAGAGAACCAAGTACAGAGTGATGGTGAGTACAGTATATGTTAGCTAAGGTATTTTTAAGGTAAGGCGCTCAGATGCTATGGTGATAAGCACAGTATGGATGGACACATGGCATGGGTTAGAGAGGGAGCGGTCCAGGCACCAGAACTGCACAGCAAATTGATACCAATTCATTTCCATAACACATCGCGGTAGAGCCAATCCCATGCTCATTTAGCCCAAAGATAAGCGTCACCAGGAATGGAAGGACAGAAAACACAAGGGGAAAAGGAACGATAAAAATCACATGAAAGCACAAGCTGTTAAGTTTAAAACATTAACAAATTTGGAAATGTATCCTGTTCAGCAGATCAGTGAATATTGAAATGAAATGGGGCCAGAAGCTAATTATATGGAAATATGTCTATTTGCACATTTCACTGGAAGGCAAAGCAGAGAGTGCATCTAATATAGCTTCACAACTGACAAGAATATTAAGTTTTCGATCATTTTCCCAGCTTGGCTACCTTTCTCAGCATGCATTCTGGACTAGTTCCTATTAAGGTGAGAACAGAATCAAACTCATTAATTGTCTGCATTTTAGATATGATAAGAATTTAGTAGCTGGTGTTAATTAAACTACAAAACAACTCTTCTTGCTGTGGTGTGCATTCCAAGTTGGAGCAATTAATTCACTCACTTACACTGATCAAGATTTAATTACCATCACTCTGTGCAATTACTCCATAATTAAAGTAATTTGGTTCATTCCACTTGCTGACAGTGTCATTGAACAGCCATTCATACTACCAAAAGAAGTGATAATTAACTTAAAGAACAGCTCAAGGCAGTTTTATGCAGTGAAGTTCACTTTTTGTTATCCCTAAATATACCTGTGCTGGAGAAAGAAATACCACAGAATACAGATGGGAGACCTATTAAAGGATTTGGTGGTTTTATTTCAAATTAGACACACTTTAACAGATCCGTAGCCACATAGGGCTTACTGGTTGTCACTATACTGCACGTTGTATAATTTAGAATTCCACTTTGACAGTGGGACTAGAACCCACCCTTTTGCTCCAGAAATAGAGACTGATCCCACTGGAGCTAGAGGAGACTTTTTGTTAGGTATGGGATACACATACGGATGTCACCTTGGCTCCAACCTGTAAGAAAAATCAGGCTTTGCTCACAAAGAGCTCTCCAACTATCCAAGGAAGACAGACAATCCTTGCTGGAGATTCAATACTCAGAAGACTTGAAAGAGCATTCTGCATGGGACAGGTGGACAACAGGATGCTGTGCTGCCTTCCTGGAGCCAAGACATGAGACATCACTCTACGATTGTACAGGCTTCTGAACTGCCAAGGATCCATTGGTTATGGTTCAAATTGGCACTAACACACTGCATCATGGGATATCTCACAGATAGTAGATGACTTCAGGGAACTTGGAAGAATGCTGAAGAAGTCCAAGCTATCGTCTCAGAGATCCTTCCTGTCCCCTGGGGAAAGGAAGGCAGAAGAGACCTGAAGTGAACGGCTGGTTAGGTAAGGGATGGAAGGTGGAGGGTTTGGATTTTGTGGAACATTGCTTCACTTTCTATGATAAGAGGAGGCTGCGTAGTTTGGATGGCCTCCATCTCAGTAGAAGGGGGCCAATCCCCTGGGGAGAGGCTGGTTAGAGTACTCAGGAGGGTGTTAAACTAATATCAAGAAGGGAGAGTAAAAAGAGGGAAGATAAGAGCACTCCGCACGAAATTCAGATGTTGAGAGCAAAATTAATCAAGGAATCAAAAGACACGAAGAGAAGAAATTCTTGAAAATGTGTTTCAGCTAACATGGGTGATTTCTTTATTAGACCTTGTCTGAATAGAAAAAGAAGAGCTGATCACAGAGCTAAAAATTAAGGGTAGTTTAGGGAAAGTGATCATGATTTGATTACATTTACAGTGTGCAAACAGAATAAAATCCAGACCAGTAATTGCGCGCGCACGCACACACACACAGCTTTAACAGGGCCAGTTTCACAAAGTCAAAAACAATTATGAGCCAAACTATCTGGGAGGAAATATTTAATCAGAAAAATGTGAACGATAATTAGGAAATTTAAGAATACCTTACTAGATGCCCCAAAAGCCATAATCCAGCAATCAAGAAAGAAGGCTGTAATGGTTAAAAAGAAACCAAATGTGTGCAGTTTACAACCGTTATAACCCTTTTACATTTACACAAGTGTGAGTGCTTCACAAGTTGCCACTAATTGTTATTAAAATATCACTGACTGTCTCAAGGTTTAAAGAGTTTACTCAGACCATTTTATACTAGGAAATACGATAGGTAATAAAGATATCACATATGTGCTGCGCTTAAAATAGATGACGATAACACGGACAATGAGATACAGTACACAAGTATTTCCATATGTATCAATGAGTATTTTAAATACAGGACAAATTCTTGTTTGTTAGTGCTACTGGGAAATTTCTTTCAGATCCAATTTTGTGCTTGAAAATTCTGGAAAATGTGTTTGCTTGCAGGAATATTCCCTGAGACACAGAATTTTGAGTAACTACTGTAGAATATTTTCAGAAAAATTATGCTTATTCAATCGAGGAATGGAAAAATACCAGGTGACGTGTGCATCCAGCCAAAACTGCTCAAATTTTAAATATCAATTATTCACTACAAACAGCTCTCAAACAAGCTACAGACCAGAAATTAAGCAGAGATAATAAGAACATACGAACGTTCCTACTGGGTCAGACCAAAGGTCCATCTAGCCCAGTCTCCTGTCTTCCAACAGTGGCCAATGCCAGGTGCCCCAGAGGGAATGAACAGAACAGGTAATCATCAAGTGATGCATCTCCTGTCGCCCATTCCCAGCTTCTGGCAAACAGAGGCTAGGGACACCATCCCTGCCCATTCTGGCTAATAGCCATTGATGGACCTACCCTCCATGAACTTATCTAGTTCTTACTTGAACCCTGTTATAGTCTTGATTTTGAACAACAAATAAGTTCAAGAAAATGGCAAACTATTCATGGAGAATTCACAGGTGTCAAGTAAATTATTCATCACAATTTCTTTTCCTAGCCCAGGTATATTGTGCATATCGTTGTACCTAAGCAGGATCCTGGAGGATCAGAACTTGTGTTATGCACCAGCAAAACTTGCACATATCAAGAAATCTCTGACACAATGGTCCATATGAGCCTTTCAGACTCGAAATAGCCAGACAACCTATCTTCAGTCTCACTAAATGTCTGTCTACACTATCGCACTTAATGGTATTTGGAGCTATTTTCAAACATCCAAATAGATTTCTAACTAGAGTTCTGTATAAGCTTAAAATGTTGTCTCTCACCAACAGAAGTTGGTCCAATAAAAGATATTACCTCATCCATCTTGTCTCTCTAGTATCCATATCTAACACAGCAACAAACCACATTCAGAAACTGTGCCATACTGTAGATTACTGGGTGCTGGTAGCTTTATGAACTGTGATAACTTCTTCAGTGCTTTGCACAGGTTAGTTTTGGCGCTTGCTTCCTCAGTGGCAGAATTCAAAATGGAGTAGTTGGAAGTGACCTCTGACCCTTGGCATGGACTACATGGCGGCTAGAACACACACAGCCTCCCAGTCTGCCCATTTTGAGTCATGTGTTATTGTCTTGTTACCTTGTTTTTCTATTACATCGTTAGCCATTTTGTTTTCTGGTCAGGCATGGTGGCTTAGTAGGTGTGTGGTGACCATGTGGAGTAGCTTCTAGGGCTGGGCTAAGGTGTCGGGTGTGGCTGAAGAGTTCAAAGGGTCACTCCTCACGTAGCAATGCAGGGTGCTGAATGCTGACCAGAAACCAGAGCTGCGTGCAGCAGCCAGGAGCCGGTTTCTGGATTGCATGCTGTGAAATGTTTGCTTAGCACAAGTTCTTCTTGCCTGAATGCAAAGATCATCACAGAAACACAACGACTCATAAAAGAGCAAACAGTTTGACTTCACTGAGACCAACTGCTCAGTAGAACACCTGTTCACAATGGACAGGGAAACCAAGCTATAATTATAACCCGTGCATTGGCAGAGAAATGCAGAAGCATGTTTTCGAACATGCTTGTTGATAGCACAACACGGCGCAAGCTGTCGTGTGGCCAGGGCATAAATAACAGCCAAAGGACAATCTCCTTTTATTCCAACAGGCAATGCAAAATTTTCTCAGAGATCCTAGTTATAGAGAAAATTATTCTCAGACTTTCACCATTTATACAGTATGAGAAAAAAAGCTGGTATTTTAATAGGGCTTACAAACCAATTATTTGTTAGCCTTCTGTTAGCCGAACACTAGCCATGTTAATATCATCTCTACACAGGGGCAAAAAAAAAAAAAATCAGTTTCCCTTTAACAAAAAAAGGACATTCATTTTTAAGCTTCTAAAAGGGTATTACAAAAGAATGAAAGGCAAAAAAAACAACCACCCCAAAATAAAAACTGCTTAGCAGCATAATTTAAAAATAGTCAGCAACATAATGCAACAGGTGGACATTAATTCATGCTAACCTTGCACACCTAAATACCACTAATTCATCAAAACTAATAACATTAATTCGTTCAAAAATGAGATTAAAGACAGGCACCCCTTGCAGTCATAATCTGTGACTGATGGCACTAAAATGAAACCTACAGTATGTAATGCTACCAACAGAGCTTTCAGAATCTAGTAAATTGCAACTAGCAACCAATACAGGAATCCTCCAGGCAATGTACCTTATCTTTAAGGAAGTGTGTATTTGCATACCAAAGAAAGCAAAACAGAACAAAAGACTTTTATGATTTATCAAACTAATTATTTGTTTTCATAAGAAAATTCCTCCATTCAGACTTAACTAAATCAGTAAGAACAGTACAATGTTTAGGACACAGACTGCAATCACTAATCCGACCTCTCACTCCTCATCCTCAAAGGACACCTGCGCAACACCTTCAAAAGATGCAAACTTAAATTCATATCTACTCTAGACACCAAAAATCAAGGACTTAAAAACCCTGGATTTTTGGCTCATTACAACACCCACTAACCCACCTTTGTCTGGCAAATGTAGAGGTATTAACTGTCCAGGTGACCATGAATGATCTCCAGCTACATGTGTTAAAACTCCTTGTCTGTTCTACCTTGTATTTAGCTGTGACATTCAAGAACCTTTCCCAGACCTGAAGGAGACCTCTACGTAGGAGCTCAAAAGCTTGTCTCTCTCACATCAGATGTTGGTCCAATAGATGATATTACCTCACCAGTTGGGTTGGGAGCTTAATGGAAGTCTTTTAGCCATGGAAAAGGTGCAGAACAGGAAGTGGTAGTATAAACTATGCAGTGCAATTTTCATCTCTAGGGAGTGGCAATGGAGTTTAGTATCCCAGCCCATTCATTTATTTGAACTTTATTTTTATCGTTTTTATATCAAATAAAAACACAGAACAAAACATATATAAACACGTACACAAGGTGGAAACAGCATATAAATAACAACATTCAACATTCATTATTTGCAAAAGTTGGGGAAAAAACCAACAACAAAAACCCGAACCCATAGAGGTCATGCAGGACATTAATTATTAAAGTGACTAAATAGATAAATAAGCGAGAACATAACCTTTGAGTATCGGATACTGATATATACTAACTGCAAAAGTATGAATAGTTTCAGGTGTGACCAGACAGCCTCATTTTTTTCCAAGTGTTTCTATTCGACAGTCATCTTTACCATTAAGGCAGCAGTAGAAAGCTCATTAAGCCCATCTGTGTATGAGGGAGGAATTGCAAATTTCCATTTTCTCAAAACAATTCTTTTGGCCACTAATCCATTTCTTAATGTTAACTGGTGATATCAAAAATACACAAGCTTGGAGAAGGAGAGATAGCAACACAGTTTTTTTGAGAGAGCCCTGAATGTGGTGTTCCAGACCACATGCATTTTTGGCCAGGCATAGAGGATGTGAGAAAGGTTGGCATGCGGCTGTTTGCATCTCCAACATTTGCTGCGTGTCGCCAATCTAGCTGTAAACACATGTTCCGGAGTCCAGTAGTACCTATTTAATATCTTGTTCTGGAAGAATCTTTCAAATTAAGCCAGATATCCTCCGAGATTTCTGTTGTGATAATAAAGCTAAGTTCTTTTTCCCATTTTTCTTTAAGGTGGAGATTGAGAGGGAAATGCAAAGCATTAAACCACCTATAAGTAATTCCTACAAAGTGACTGTTTCCATATTTCTAAACATATTCTTCTAGAGACGAGAGAGTTGAAACAGATCAATTATCTCCTTGCATTAATCCTTGAGCATAGCCACTGAAAGAAGGAACTGAGAGACAGTGGTAGCTGATATTTGTTAGACTCGCGTCCTTTGATTACACGTGTATCATCTTGTATTACATCTTTAATTTTTGTTAATCTTTTTTTCATCCAAATTGTCTTAAGTGTGCAATTGGCCTTGATCCTGAGGCCTGGGTTATGCCATAGTGGTACAAGCAGAGAATTAGTAAGATTGGATGTTGTAATCATGTTAATGCGTTACAGGATGCCCCAAGTAGATGCAATGACTGGATAGTTCCTTAAAGATGTGGGTAGCCACTTAGGGTATATAAAAGAAGAGAGGGAACCAAACGGCAAAGTTAAGCTTTTTTTGGTCTCAAACCAGGCCAGTGTGTATACAGAGCTACTAGAGGGGAACCACCTTACAACAGGACACATTTGGAATGCTAGATAATATAGATACAAATCGACCAACCCCATACCTCCAGTTGCCCAGGATTTTTTTAAGGATCTTGTGTGACAATGGGGGCTGTTTTTTATCCTGTATAAATTGCATGGTAAGTCTATTTGAGCAAAAAGCAAGAGAGCGACTTTGAAAGGCAATAGGCTAATGATAAAAATCAATCTTGGGCAGATATTCATTTTGACTATTTCTATTCTCCCCAGGAAGGATAGAGGGAGGAGACACTACTTCTCTAAGTCCTTGGAAATGTCTTTTAATATATAGTACTTATTCATAGAAACAATTTTGGGAAGATTAGGACAAATCTTAAAACCTAAAAAGTTATTTCCTTGCATATTTGACATGGAAAATACTGAAACTGAGAAGGATCTGATCTTTTGGATATATCCTTTGCTTGTGGTTAATTCCAGTTAATGCAAAAACCAGAGATATTTCCAAAAGTATCAACTACACTCAATAATGATGGGATTGATGAGGATGGATTCATCAATAGTAGAAAAATGTCATCAGTATATAAATTGATTTTGTACTCATTCCTCTTTATAGTCACATTTTCAATGGCTGAGTGCTGACATATATACATTGCCATCAGTTCAAGAAAGATTAAAAAGGAGGGTCAAGAAGGGACAGCCCTATTATGCCCATCTTTCTAGTTGAAATATGGGAGAAATAATTCCATTAGTTGATAGTGAAGGGAGGAGAGAGTTGTATAATACACTAGCCCAATTCAGGAATATTGGTCCAAATCCAATTTTTTTGTTTTAGGATAGCCATTAGGTAAGGCCATTCAACCCTTTCAAAGGCTCTCTCTTTATCTAGAGATAAGACGATGGAGGGAATATCTGACATCTGAGCTTGCTGGATCAAGTGAGTGATATTTCTCATATTATCAACAGCCAATCTGCCTGTAATGAAACTAATCTGATCTGCATGTATAACTGATGGGATGATGGTGTTCAGACATGTTGCTAAAATGTTTGCAATTATTTTGCAATCTGTTCAACAGAGATATGGGTGGAAGTTGTCACAGTTCTGACCATCTTTGTTCTTCTTTAATATGAAAGTAATTCAAACAGTTCTCATGTCACAAGACATTCTTTTTTGGGATGTTTCAGTGAAGACCTTTGAAAGACTAGAAGATAGCTGATTACAAAATGTTTTGTAGAAATCTGCTGGAAAGCCATCCATCCCAAGGGCCTTGTTGAAATTCTTTTTCTTTTTTCCATTGCCTGTTTGATCTGTGTTCTGAAAGCTTTGTGCATAAACAACACTTGTTCTGAAATTAAAGGTAGGCCTTCAATGAAATGATCAGATCTACCTAGAGTCAAAGCGGATGTCTGATCTATATAAAGCTTGATAGAATGGCTTAAATTATTTGTATCTATTGATTCAAGGATGGCACTCCTGTCTTTTTGTAATATGGAAGAAATGTTATTGTTGTCTAGTTCCATCTTAAGTCTCCTGACAAGAAATTTACCTGCTTATTTGGCCAGAGAGTCTAGTAACTCAAGTCTCTCCTTTTGGGAGGCATGCTTTATGCATTCATCCTTTAAAGTAGCTTTCAGTGCTTCCCAAAAGATGGTATCTGTGTGCTTATTTTCTTGTATGAAGTTAGAGATGTCTGAATCAACTGTGGAACAAAAGTTTACATCTTTTAGTAGCAGAGTCTTCAGCTTCCACCTAGAAAATTTTAATGATGTGTAACCAGTGTCTATGGTAAGTATAATTTTGAACCCAGTTATACTTTTGGCCTTCACAACATCACCTGGCAAGGAGTTCCACAGGTTGACTGCCCATTGTGTGAAGAAATACACATGTGCGCATGCGGGGCAAGCCGCTCATGGCCCTTAAGGTCTGACAACACTGCAATAAAACCCCTGCAGCTGGCCCATGTCAGATGATTCAGGCCTGTGCGGTCCCCAAGTCTGGGCTCCAGCCCAAGCGTCTACACTGCAATTTTACAGCCCTGCAGCCTGAGCCCAAGCCCGCTTCAGGTGTTTTATTGCAGTGTAGACATACCCGCAGAGACACAGTACGGGCTCTTGAGGCCAGAGAGGCTGAAGTGGAGGAGCGAAGGTTCTGTTTTATTGTGACAAGAAGTTGGCTAAACTTGCCTGCGATCATCTGCTGATTGTCCCAAGACTGTGTAGTGTG
The DNA here is from genome assembly GCA_033296515.1 of Macrochelys suwanniensis. NCBI lineage: Eukaryota > Metazoa > Chordata > Testudines > Chelydridae > Macrochelys > Macrochelys suwanniensis. The sequence goes on along the minus strand of CM065781.1, from coordinate 10,641,226 downwards.
GCACTCAGAACACTGAAGCAACAGCTATTCAAGAAGTAAACGAGGTGCAAGTAGAAACTGTGAGAAGAGCAGGAGTACAGGGGGGCTGAAGTCAGACCCCAGAGTGGCTCTTCCTTTTCAGGTAAGTTAGTATTTAAATATAACTTTTTCATCCAGCACATATTGTTGCAGGAGACGGATTTCCTTAACAACGGTGGCTTTGATTAAATGAAGTAAGTGTGAGTCCATTGGAAATATTCAATACGTAGCTGTTTTCATCAATGCAGGCATCATCTTCAGGCCCTAAAATAACTCAGGCCATGATCCGCTATATGGCTTTGCATGCACATATCTAGTCTCCCAAGCTGAGGCTCATTGACTTCAACAGGATGCTGCCCAGCAGTAAGAATGCTCACATGGAGAGCTGTTCACACAATCAGGGGCCATGGCCCAGATCCTCAGAGGTAATTAGGTACCTAACGCCCATTAAAATCAATTATTTCAATGGCAGTTAGGTACCTAAATACCGTTGAGGATCTGGGCCTATATTACCAACTCCACAAAATGAGATCCATTTATATGCATAATTCACTGATAGTACTTACCATCTATATGCCTTACATCAACCCTCCCCACGCTATAGGTCATGGTTTGGGAAAATGTATTTGCAGTGAAACTGACAGTAAAACCTCAGATTAAGCCCATTGGTTAGGTTCTGGGCTAGTTTCCAGTCAAGCCAGGAAGAGCTTTATGGAGGGTGAACCAGAGGATGTAACTTATTAAAATAATGTAGTTGATTCAGAGATTCTGAGGGCAGATGGGATCATTGTGATCATCTAGTCTAACCTCCTATACAACATAGGCCAGAGGACTCCCCTGAGAATAATTCCTGTTTGAACTAGAGCCGATCTTTTAGAAAAACATCCCATCTTGGCTTTAAAAGTTGCCTGTGATGGAGAATCCACCACGACCGCTGGTAAATTGTTCCAATGAGTTAAATCCTCTCACTGTTTAAAATTTGCACCTTATTTCCAGTCTGAATTTATCTAGCTTCAACTTCCAGCCACTACGTCTTTTCATACCTTTTTCTGCTAGATTGAAGAACCCATTGCCAAATATTTGTTCACCATGTAAGTACTTAAAAACTGAAATCATGTGACAATTCCAATGCCCCCCCCTCCGAAAAAACCCACAACCTTCCTTTTGTTAGGCTCAAGGAGGTCAGTCTACTTAGTTTATCAGTATAAGGCATGTTTTCCAATCATTCTCATGGCTTTTCTCTTAACCCTTTATCAACATCCTTCTTGAACTGTGGACACCAGAACTGGTTACACAGTTGAGAGATCACATGCAAGGGGGGGAGGGGAAAGCAAGCGACACACTTATGGCACATCCAGTCAAATTGCCGTTATCTATTCTCATACATAAACAGTTTTAAAATACTCAGCTACTAAATATGGCTTATATTAATATACAGAAAGTTGAGTATACAGGCTCAAGCTGCTTTTTGGATCCAGGATCATTTCTTTGTTTGGGTAAACTTATTCTGTTATGACCTCTTGTGTAACCCAACATGGATTACTGAGGGTGAAAAATTGCTCATAGTAACTGAACAGTAGAACTGAGTCAAAGTTGTCTAAAAACCAGCACTGAACAGATTGCGGTCTATTACATGGGTTCCCAGTAAAATGCCACATATTGCCAACAGAAGTACCCAGAAGGTTTATAAGTATAGCCAAAGGAGAGTATGGATTATTAGCTCCTCCACTCAAATTATTTCAGAAGCTTAACAAACTGTCAGGATGGGCATTAGCGCTAGTATGACATTTCGCCAAGGCTCCTACATTAATGGACATGGTTCAGAAAGGAGGGAAGAACACTAGTCACCCAGCAGATGTTTTTAAAATCCCATGTTACTAATGGAGAAGTGATAGAATGATTTTTAAGCCATTTTAATCAACTGCATTTTCACTTGTAAGCCTGTCGAACGGTCTACCAGTAGCTATCATGGGAGTTCTCCATCCACTCAACACATGGAAAAATTCAATCCGTTACGCTGAACCTTTACATAAAAGAGTCAAAACAGAACTTTTCTGCACCTGCTTCTGTCCTCTTGCAGTACATACTATCTCTGGGCCAAATGAATTCTGCCCTCAGGTGTGTATGCACAGGTTCTGCTAAAGTCAATCGGAGTTGCAAGAAAATGTGAGCTCTAAATCATTGCTTTGTTTTAATCCCTGAAAAAAATGGAAGTGCAGTTCTGTGTACACATGCATGTATACATAAATGTATACGTGCATTTACTGTTAGAAATATATATCCCCCATACATGCAGCAGTATGTGTATATTTAAATCTGTAGAGCTTTTTCTTCCCTATAAGAAAAAGTCCAGAGGTTCTCATTGCCTTTTAAAGACTGACTGACTTTAGTGAAATTTAGAAAAAGTCTTTGGCTCCGATTAGAATGGATGGTAAACCAATATAGGAAAGAACAACATCAGTCACAATAATTGAAGGGATTTATAGTTCATTTACAGATCTGTGTTGAATTCTGTCCAGGATTAGATATAGAATTGAAATTGGCACAGAATTCTATGTCTTCTATGTACTTTTTCCTTCTAATGTATTAGCAGTTCAGTGCCTTCTCTACTGCTATCCTTGTTTTTCTGTTTGATAGATTTTGGAGTAGCTCTTATTGTAACTTCACCAACCCACCCTTCATGCATAACCCTATGGTGGGCTGTGATATTACTTGACTGCGTGGCATGTTTTCACTTCCTATTGACTGGCTGGGTACTTCCCTTGCGTTAATCCCTTGTTAATGGACACTTTCTTTGAGCCAGCTGAGATCTGAGTTACGTTGGCTTTGTGGTTCTGGCAGATTTTATTACTTTGATATCTTTGTTTTCATTATTTTGAGATGTGGGGATTTTGTTTGTTTCATTTAGATTGATTCTCTCAGTCAGAGACGGGCTAGCCTCCTACTGTTTGTGTTTGTATTTGATCTAGGAACAGTAGGAGAGGATCCTCTGGCTGCAAATATTTCAGTTCTACACTTCATCTGGGAAAGCCAGACTAAGAGACATCATCAGCTGCTTTTGCCACTGAAAATAGATGGAGGTTGCTTTAAATATTAGCCAACATGCCAGCTCCTCGTCATTTAAGCTGTGTCTTAATGTTGGATTGCATGGCCACCGGGTCATTTTCAAGACAAAGCAACTCCCCAAGGAGCTAACCTGATTATGAGCTGTATTAGAGCCACTAAAATTTCCCTTCAGGAATATTTGCAGGTGAAACTATTTTAAACACACACACAAAACAAAAGTTTTGGCCAATCTTTTAAAAAGAGTGAATTCAATGAAAATGGGGATAGTCTCCTTTTTGTGAATTAGGCCAAAACAGAAACTCTCCCCTTTCTCAGTAAAGTGATTGTTTTTCCATTTGCAAACCCCACCTCTCATTTTCACCAAATAATGTCCAGCTCTTGCCAAAAACAAATGATTATCCCCCCCATAGATTCCAATTTCTATGTCTGGGGTAGGAAGGGTGCTTGTGGTTATAAGTAATATAATATATGCCTATCTCATAGAACTGGAAGGACCTTGAAAGGTCATTGAGTCCAGTCCAAGTACTGTCCCCTGACAGATTTTTTTGCCCCAGATCCCTAAATGGCCCCCCTCAAAGATTGAACTCACAACCCTGGGTTTAGCAGGCCAATGCTCAAACCACTGAGCTATCCCTCCTCTCCATTTATAGCTCATATGACAATTTATAAAATGGCCGTAGATCTACTGAATAATTGATGTGGCAACACAGTGATTTGGAAGCACAGAGAGATACCAGTAGTGACTGATATCCTCCCTGACTCAATATTTTCCACTCTGTCAGGTGGAAGTTTATATTTACCTGGCCCAGAACCAAATTACATCTGCTGGTACCATCTAGTGGCGAAAGTTAGGTATTATACCAGCTGGCTACATAAAAGTGTTCCTGTGAAATAATGGGCCAGATATTCTGGGAGTATAAAATGGCATAGTGCAAAGGAGTTACTGATCTGCACCCCCTGAAAAGCTGGCCCATTGTATTGAAGTATATCTTTACTAGTACTCTCCCTCTCCTCCAAGTGAAAGAAGAATGAACTTGTGGATGAGACACCCGATAGTGCAAGGAACCCTTGATTCTAGTCTCCTTGTGTGATCTTGGTCAAGCCACTTAAACACCAGATACCTTAGTTTACTCAGTTGTAAGACAGTGATAATTCTGCTTCCCTGTCTCACAAGGGTGCTGAGTCGCTGGAGTAACTGATCATTCCAAGGCTAGCTGAGATTCTGAGATGAAAGATATGTTTCTCTGAATGTATAAATATCTGCTTACTGTATGTTCCATTCTATGCATCCAATGAAGTGGGACTGTAGCCCACGAAAGCTTACGCTGAAATAAATTTGTTAGTCTCTAAGGTGCCACAAGTACTCCTGTTCTTTTTGCTGACACAGACTAACAAGGCTGCTACTCTGAAACCAACCATTTATTATTAAGATATTAGGTCAGATTCTCCACTGCACTCAGTTTCTGCTGCACACAGCAGAGTGAAGGGGCATTCGGGTGAGTGTTAGGCCTTCCTCATTCTCTGCTCCAACTGTGGCATTGGTGCAGATTAGGCAGGCTTGGAAGGATTCAATTTTAATCAATTTACCATACACAAACAAGTCAATTAAAAATATTTCCATCAATAATTAATTTTTACAGATGATGGGCGCCACAAGAAAAATGCTGATTGAGAACTTAGGGTTTGATTTAAGGGTATTTACTTTGTCTATTTTGACATCTGAGGTTGACAATTTAAGGGTTATAAAGCTTTAACTTTTTGAATGTCAATGTTGGTCATTACATAATTACCATCTCGCCCTTCCCCCTCCCTAAATTCCTGCAACTATGAAAAGATGCATAGATGCAAATGAAAAAAATGCTTAAAAACCAAACCATCAATATGTGCCAAAATTATTTAAAAAAAGAAAAATCAAATTCTGCCAAGCCTCAGGTGATGGCAGTGAGGGGTCTGGAATGCAGCACACAGGGCCAGGCAGTGACTTCTCCTGAATATTAAGAAAAAGCATGCATGAAAGAAGAATTTCTGGAGGGTGGATTTCGCCTTCAGGCTGCTACAGTTCAACTGGAGATCAATTTCCTTGAGAGGGTTTTACTTATGGAGTGTGGTTTTGTCTGTTTGTTGCTATTACCGATTTCTGCATTTAAAGCCAATTAACAAAAAAAAGTCCAAAATTTGTGCCCCCGGTTTTGTACCTGCAAAACCCCCACATTGACATATGCAAATCAGGTGAGAGGTCTCATGACCTGAAGTGTCTTCTACCTGGGCAACACTGTGAACCCAAATCTTGATTCCAAGTCATGTGCCCATGGAACTTTGGCCCATGATTGCTGTTTTGTTATGGTCAGTTTTGATTGTCCCTGACTTTAAGTTTTCATATGGAACAGTAACTGATTTTTCTCTTAAAGGGGATAAAGGAAGATTGTTTTGACTTATGAAATATATCTGCAATTTGCAGGCTCATCTTCCCCTTCTGTTAACAGTCTGCTGTTGTGACCTGATGACACCTTATTTTTCCCATCGACCCTTCAATGTTACACGCCCCATTCCCATCAATACTTGTCAATTGCAGATTTGCTGGGGCCCAGGCATGTTTTGAGGCTTCAGAAACACAAAAAAAACCCAAAAGCCCATTAAATTAGGCTTGAATAAAGACTGGGAGTGGCTGGGTCATTACACAAACTAAAATCTATTTCCCCATGCTAGTTACTCACACCTTCTTGTCAACTGTTTGTAATGGGCCATCCTGATTATCACTACAAAAGTTTTTTTCTCTCCTGCTGATAATAGCTCACCTTAATTGATTAGTCTCTTAGAGTTGGTATGGCAACCACCATCTTTTCATGTTCTCTGTACATATAGATAGATAGATATAGATATATACACACACACACACACACAGAGAGAACATGAAAAGATGGTGGTTGCCATACCAACTCTCTCTCTCTCTCTCTCTCTCTCTCCATATATATATATCTTCCTACTGTATGTTCCACTCTATGCATCTGATGAAGTGGGTTTTAGCCCACAAAAGCTTATGCCCAAATACATTTGTTAGTCTCTAAGGTGCCACAAGTATTCCTCGTTCTTTTTGCGGATACAGACTAACACGGCTACCACTCTGAAACAAAACTCCAGTTTAGCAAAGGCATTAGCAGCCCAGGAGGGGGGAAAGATGTTTGTTAGGAACACACCGATGTGTCTGGTCATTTGCACAATTCCTGGTATTAACACACAAAGGGCTGGCTTTGTGCCTTCAACTCCACTGGAGCCAGCATCTGAGCTATTTGCTCTGCACATCTCTGTTCGTTAAAGTCTTGAGGAAGGATCTCCTTAAAGCCTCAGTTTTCCTGGTAGGGTGGAAGACTGTGTGTCAGAGAGAGACTAGAATGAGAGCATTTGTTATGCTAAGTGAAATATGCTGCATTCAAACTTTGCAGCATAATCTGGTGATACACAGCCATGGCAGGTGATCAGCGGCCCAAACACAGATGGTACTGAGTGGAACAGCCACCGGCGCTCGCACCAGTCACCAGGAAGCAGAGCGCGAACATGTTCCTAGTGCATCGTGCAGCTGCTGTCATGGAGGATGTGCATGCCAAAGCAAGCCAGCAGGTTCAAGGAGTTTGTTACACTCCTGATGTGCCCCAGGGAGCAGCGTCCAACAGAGGGAACCCTAGTGGAAAGAAGATCCCACAAGAGAGTTCAGCAAGGAGGGAGGTCTCCCACAGGGTCCATAGCCCAGAGGTGGTGGAGAAAGGCAGCAGTATGAGGAGGCAGAACGGTTGCCCGATCTATGGATTGCCTATTAATTACTTAAGAATTCCCAGCTACCACTGAGGTTTGATAGGTTCTTGTCCCAAGATCAGGCCCAGGATTATTACTATTATTGTTCAGGTAGGAACCCCCATGTGCCCGGCTGCAAACCCCCACACTTAGGAAAACCCTTCTGAATTTGTAATAGTTTTATTAATACAGGTAGCAAAGTCACAAACACTCTAACCCAGCAAGATAAGTAGAGAAAATACAGAATGTACACCTGAACATCTATACACTCACACCATCCCTTGACTAACATTTCAGGTTGTTCTGCATCACCTTCCTCATCACCACCCCCAGTGGTTGTTATTCTGGCAACTCCCAATGGCTACATCTCTCCCTCTCCAACCACACAGGCTGGGATGCAACTTTTATAGTGTTTGCACTGATACCACTATGCCTAATGCATATTTAGTAGGGGTTTCCTCCCCTCTTACTTATTTGCATTTCCTAACCCTACTAATGTCAGGGTGTCCTTCACCTATAGGTGAGTATACTAATGATCTCAATTTATTATCATCTGTCCATTTGTTGCCAAGGCAAGTTTGTGGTTATGCATCTGTGGATGTTCCTATCCTAAAAATATCCAAAAGCTGGTATCTTCCCACTGTGGAGAAGCTAGATGAATTCAGTCTTCACTGCAGAGGAGGTGAGGGAGATTCCCACACTTGGGCCACTCTTTTTAGGTGACAAATCTGAGGGAGGATAGATCAGGGATGCAACCCCTTGCCCTGGGTGTCCCTAAGCCTCTGACTCCCAGATGCTGGAACTGGATGTATCACTTGATAAATTGCCCTGTTCTGTTCATTCCATTTCAAGCACCTGGCATTGGCTGCTGTTGGAAGACAGGATACTGGGCTAGATGGACCAACGTTCTGACCCAGTGTGGCCATGCTTATGTTAATATTCCTGTGGTTACTTGGTATTATTTTATACAAAAATCCCCTAAACCTAATATTCCCAGTTCCCCAGTAACTCAGCCACTGTCGGGTAACTCACTTGGACAGCTCTACTACAGACCCAACAGTAGTATGGAAAGGTATAAGATATGTAGGGACTCCAGGTGGTATCTGTTAAGGGTTCAGTGCAGAGCAAGCTGGTAGCCATACAGATAGAAAACATGATCTCCAAGGTGGGTTGTGAAGGTCAAGCAAAGGCCTGAGAGGGAAGAGAAAGATGTGGATAAGGGATCAGATCTTCCAGACCAGCCCTTCTCCTCCTGGCACATCTCAGGGGAGTGGGGGGAAGAGAGCAGGCTGTACAACTAACTTTGATCTAGCTCTGTGATCCTCGGGCCATTGGGCACTAGTCCAGTCTCAAGGGACCGCTTAGAGCAGTTGCAGATCTGCTCTAAATTACGCCGGCTGCAGCAGTCTCCAAGGGGTAACTGCAGCAATCAAGAAATTGCCAGAGTTCAGCAACATTCTGGCTATGTTCCTTATGCCCAGGACGAGGGGAGGAATGGTGTAGAGTCCTCTGAAGACTTCACTTCCAAGGTAGGTGGAGAGGAGAGGAGAAGAGAAGAGAAATGTAGGTGGGGTCAGAGTGGAGCAGGATTTTGATGGCAAGGAGGAAGAACACTAATCTGATGTGGAATTGGAGAGGAAGCCAGTGAAGGAATTCAGCGAGAAAAGTAGAATCGGCCAGAGACAAGAGAAGTAAGATTTGGGATGTCATTTAGGGCAGAGGGAGACACAGCAGGCCACAGGAAAGGAGGCTGCGGAAGTCGCTGCTCTCGCCAGGAGAATTACAAAGGAGATGAGATTGTCTAGTCAGCAGTGGCATGTGAAGATCTGCTCTACATGTGGTGTGAAACCATGAATTAGTTCCCACAAGGATTTGCTTTGGCTTACTAAAGGTTTTCTGCACTGATTGAGTATAACATGAACCCTGACTAATAAAATGTTCTATTCCAGGCACATTGCTATCTCAGCATACAGGGCCCGATATGCCACCCTTACTCACCTTGAGGAGCAGTATTTTACTTCTACACGTAGTCCCATGGAAATCCAGTGGACTACTTCAAGTCAATACTACTGAGAGCACTGGTGGTAGACACTGGTCCACAGTTAAGAATATTTGTAAATAAGGTCTTCTAAGAATTCAGACCTGATGATCAGAGATTATGGACCAATTCGTTCACTGGTGCAACCTAATATAACTGTATCAACTTCAACGGAGCTACACTGATTTACACCAGCCAAGAATCTGGCCCTCTTTCTTTCAGAGTGCTGCAATGCAAGACAGCATATGAGATAACTACACCCAAATGCAATATGTTGCTTAAGTAGTGAGCACTTTATCTTTGCTCCTTTTTGCTCTCTGCACCCACGCCTCAAAATAGGAAAAAAAAATCTGATAATTTGATGCTTAATGATAAAAGTTACATCTGTCATAGTGACCTTTTGGTTAAACAGCAATAGCCAATGTTAATAAAAACAACCATGAAATAATAGGATTAATCTAATGCAGCTGCCATTTCATCTTGCACTAAGTGAATTGAAGTTCTCAGCTGGGGCACCCCACACTCTTACATGTGTGAAACACTGATATCCACAACATAAATCACCCCTCCCTTTCTCCTCCTGAGACTGCGCACTTGATTCCAGGTCTACACGGTGAGTGACAGAAAAAAGGCAGCTCAGTGTCAGGAAGGATCCCGCTCCAAGTCACAGACATAGGCGATGAAGTTCAGGAGGGTTTGGGTCTTTGCATTTTAAAAAAAAAAAAAAGCTTTCTACACTTCCTGCAAGCCTGTGGTTGAGAGAAGGAAGTTTGGCCTCTGTGAATGCAGAAATCCACTGTAATTGTCAAGGCTGACATTTTTATCTATAAAAATTAATGGGGTGCTATTCTCAGACTAGCATCCCACGATAGACTGAGGCTAGGAGCAAAGCATCTCAGCCTTGATCTAGCAAAGCACATGAATCTCCATCCGTCGAGGTTTTTAAGGCCTGGCTTGACAAAGTCCTGGCTGGGATGATTTAGTTGGGCTTGGTCCTGCTTTGAGCAGGGGGTTGGACTAGGTGACCTCCTGAGGTCTCTTCCCATTCTAATCTTCTATGATTCTATGAGCACATGCTTAACTTTAAGAAAAAGGGGTGATCCCACTGAAACCAGGGGCGGCTCTAACATTTTTTGCTGCCCCAAGCAAAAAACAAACAAACTCCAAACACCACGCCCCCAAACAAAAAAACACCCCCCCAAATAACCCAACGCCCGCCAAAACAACCCCCCCAACGCCTGCCAAAACAACATCTCCGGCTCCTACCTGGAGTGCTGGCGAGGAGGACGGTGTGCCCGCGGCCCCAGCGCCGGCAGGGAGTGCAGGGCGCCTGCGGCCCCACTGCCCCGGTCAGGGCACCGGCGGGGAGCGCGGGGCGCCCGCGGCCCCGGCCAGGGCGCCGGCGGGGAGCACGGGGCGCCCGCGGCCCCGGCCAGGGCGCCGGCAGGGAGCGCCGCGGGGAGGGCGGCGAGCCTGGCCGCGGCCCCGCTCTCCCTGCAGGCCAGAGCGCCGGGGAGAGGGTGGCGAGCCCGGGCGCTGCCTCAATCTCCCAGAGCGCCATGGGGCACAGTATGTTTTTAAAAAAAACAAACCCTGAGCGTCGCCCCCCTCCAGGTGCCGCCCCAAGCATGTGCTTGGTAGGCTGGTGCCTGGAGCCGGCCCTGACTGAAACCAATGGGATTACTTAAGTGCTTTGCTGACCAAGGCCTTAGGCATAACTGGGAAGTATAATAATATCTTGTTCTCTTGCTACCTCTGTTGGTTAGAAGTACAGCTAAGGCCATGTCTACCCTTAAGCTTGCAGCGGCACAGCTGTACTGATAGCTGTACCGCTGTAAGGTCGCTCGTGTAGCCACATGATGCTGATGGGAGAGAGCTCTCCCGTCAATATCATAAAACCAGCCCAATGAGCAGAGATCTAGCACTTAACGTCGGCAAAACGTTTGTCACGCAAAGGTGTGGGAAAAAACAGCCTCCCAAGTGACATACGTTTTGCCGGCGTTAGTGATAGTGTAGACATGGCCTAAGTTATAGTGGGTGGTTAGAAACTCCAAGGGTGACTTGTCTGTTCCTTCTGGCCAAAGGATGTAGCTACCACATGGGGCATGTTTGACAGAGAGAGAAGTGAGAGGACTCAGAGAAGTAACCCGATGGCATTCCTTTCCACCCCGATCTAGTTAAATTACTCAGAAAGAGGAGGACAATGAACAATTAACATTGGAGTTTCTTGATGTTCTGAAACCTCATAAAACCCAGCCGTCATACCTATATGGCAGAGCACCTGTGGAAACCCTTGCCAAGTTACAGCCAGGCCCTGCCATTGTCCCAGCTTGTGCAGCTCTGCTGAGGAGTGACCCAGTTTAGAAGATTGGTTTCCTTCCACAGCTCCCACTGCTTTCCCCAGAGCCCCCTTTCAAGAGAGTCAAGTACATGCATCTCCCCCTTCACTCTAGACACCTTAGACCTCTAAGGCTAGGGATCTCTCTTCAACACAGAAGAGTCTAAGGTACCATTGTCCATTTAAGAAGCCAGTTCTACTGCTGTCCCCCAGGACTGTATCTACTTCTTCAACTCATTTGTCCTTTACAAGGTGCTGTGATTTAAGAACGGGTGTTAAATCTTCTGCAACAATCAATTCAAATATACAAGTTTGGCTATTCAAATTACTTTTCCAAAAGTACTTTAAAATGCATTAAGTTATTAATTGCCTGCTGGCACTTTAATCAAATGGGGAAATTGACATAGCCAGAGGCATGTATTTTTGTGGAAAGGAAATTTATTTAAGAAGAAACAGCAGCTCTTACTGCTTAATTTAAACTGAGAAAACTGTGGAAAATCAACTGCTATGGAAAATTAATAAAACATTTCCAGCTGCAAACAGTGACTAATTGTACAAGATGAAGACTGCCTGGAATTAATAACTTGCAATCTTCTGTATGAAGAACCCCCCACTAGTTCAATTTACTGGGAGATTAAATTACTTCTAAGTTTGCCATATTAAAACAGAACATGAATAAAATGTTAGTGAAAGCACATCTATTATTTACTGTCTGTGATATGGATATAATTATTTCCAAACAACCACAATGTGACGTGACCAGCAATATTTAAATTACTCTCTAGCAAATGTAGTCATACCACCTCGGTTCCTATAAAAACAGCCCAAATGGGCTTCTACAGATGGCACTTCTCTGCCGCAATGGATTATTTGCTACCTTCTGAAGTGTGATGCTCAGCGTCCATGTCTCACTGTTCTTTTAGCACCACGTCTGATCTTACAGCACTTTCCCAAAGCCTTTACCTCATCTGAACTTGCAAGCTCATTTGCTTTGACTGATTTTAAAACAGTAGCTAGCTGATTCCACTGAACAGAGGGGGAAATAATGCAAATATAAGCATCAAAGGCTTCAGATACTGTATGGAATCAGAAAAGCGTTTTTCCTACCTGAATGGGTTCATTGCTGAAAGAGCCCCAGAAAGCTCACCTGCGGAGACAGCAAGCTCACACTGGCTCTTTAAAAGCTTGCCAAGTTCACAGGGTGCATAAGCCTATTTTATGGGAGCAGGAAATAGTGAGGGAAAGGGCAAATAAAGCAAGGCAAGAGGATTTAAAAAAAAAAGACAGGATTTTAAAATAGTATAGGAAATCCAGGAGGCGTAAGGGCCATTTGATTCAAGAGATGTCAGGTGCTACATGCAAACCACAAAGTCCCCTAGGATATACAGGGGTAGGGAGAGTGACTCACCTAAGTGTTCATCCTTTCAAGGGTAAGTGTTGAACTCATATTTAGTCACTTGCTCTTGGATACTGGATTCAGAATCCGGAGATCGAGAAAGCAAAGGAACTTGTCTAATACATAGTCTACGTGTAGGAGTTTTAAGTGCATAGTTTGGGGATTGCCATAAAGTTACAAACAGTTAATCTCAGTATTCTATTAGTATCTAGCGGTGCCAACTCTGTAGTGCTAGGCGCTGCATAGACACTCATTAAGAGTCAGTTCCTGCTCCAAAGAGTTTCCATTCTAAGTAGACAAAGGGAGGGAGAAGGTGAGTATTACTTCCCCCTTTGTATACATGGAAAACTGAGGCTCAAGAGGGTCTAGTGACTTGTCCATGATCACACAGGAAATGTTGGGCAGAAACAGGGACTGACCCCACATCTGCCAAGACCTCATTCAGAGCCTTAGCCACCTCTCAGATCACTAGGTTTAAGACAGAACCATGCCAAATCTAGGGCCCAAGGCTTTCTACAATTTCGACCGCAGAAAGATTAGAGTTAGATCAACAGCGCAAAAAAGGCTACCCAACCACGTATTCATTTTTTAATGGGTTCTCTTTGGCCATGCTCATTCCCCCTTGGCTTTCTGGGAACGTTCAGGACATAAAATTTTATTGGCACAACCGCTGGTGGAGAGCAAGTGTCAGTGTTATACATATGCCCCAAATAGCTCCTTCCACCATGAGTCTGACCATGGCCAAATAAGTGTTTTATAATGGGATCTTCTAGTTACCCATGTAGACCGAGGGCACCAGCCACTGCATATCTAATATGCAACTAAAAATACATCTTATTTTAGCTGTGAAAGATCTAATTCTTTCCTGACTCCTAATCTTGTGTCCATATAAAATGGAAATCAATCTTAATGAGAACCAGGCTTTTGCAGTATGGTACCAAGCCTTGTGTACTATAACCAGAGTAATTATCATCATTGGTCATTATACAATAATCCATTCTACTCTGCCCACAAATAAATTAGTCATAGCTAAGATCAGTGAGGTTAATATACAGTACGTGCATGGATGGGAAAGTTTCCCAAAGACATTTTCACATTTCAGTAATTGAGTGTGTCACATTTAATTGCAACAGCCCTTTCACTACGCAGAACTGGAAACCTTTCCTCTTGATATCAGATTAGAGCTGATTGCATAATTACATTACCTGGATAATTAAATAGAAATTTAGTAGCCTCAGCATTGTACAATAGTGTGGTTTCATTTTCTAATAGAATTAGCGCCTTTGGTATGGAATGCTCTCAAAGAAACAGATCTAATTACTTAGTGACACCACATTAAATGCTGAGGCCCTTTCTTGCAAAGCGATCGTGTAGGTAGGTCCGCATTAAAAAAATAGTATTCAAAATGCCTCCTTTGCCTCATTCTGGCAGTCTGGGTTACGGAAAGGAGAGTTGGCCAAGACTCCTGGATTATCTCCATCTCCCTGCCAGTGCAGGGATGTTCCCTGCTGTAGATTCTCAGGAATTTGGTCTGGTCGCCTTTTAAATGACCCAGGCCCCAATTCAGCAAGCTACTTACGCATGTGCTTAACTGTAAGCACCTGAGTTGCTCCTTTGAAGCATCCTGCTGAATCAGGGCCCCACATGATCTGGGTTCCACTGCAGATCGTAGAGGTTACTTACCACCACACTACTCACTACCAGGTTCAAAATAGCCGACCAATAGCATCTGGAGATATTGCCAGGCTCCTGGGTTGCAGCCACATCAAAACGCAATGCCGCCGGGTGTCACCCTTGTCTTATTTCACCCAGGGATGGTAATTAACTCACACAAGTGGCGAGTTCAGAAAGCAATGAAATAGCAGCACCAATCCCAACAAGAGGGTTTAATTCGGGTGCACTACCACGTGCAACTGAGTTCTAAGGCTGTGTCCATGCTTTGAGCTGGGGGTGTGATTCCCAGCTGGGAGAGACCAATCCACGAAAGCTTATGCTGAAATAAATTTATCAGTCTCTAAGGTGACACAAGTAATCCTTTTCTTTTCTTTTTGTTGACACAGACTAACATAGCTACTACTCTGAAACCTAACTCTGATTGAGTCATTGTGGTGGGAGGGGCACGCCACCCTGCGTACATTCCCATGGTCTGGGATGGGTACATACCCCCTCCCGCCACCGGGATTATATTATTTGAAGCCGGCTAGCTTGTTGCGAGCTAACGGGAGTATGTCTCCTCGGGCTGGGAGTCACACCGTCAGCTCGAAGCACAGAGAGGATCTTGCTCGATTCCCCTGCCAGGATTTTTTTTTCTTTTTAATACACTTTTGATTTTTGACCTGAAGTTCAGTTTAACTGATCAAAACAGCCTCTGGAGACTGGCATTATCCTAACCTAGACTGCTTGCCAGCTGACAGATTCTTCACCCCCGTGGACAGGCGGCAAGAGCTCTGTCCAACCCAAGAACCACAGCACAGGGGTTTGCATTTCCGTTTACTTTCTGATGAGCGGCTGTATATGGCAGGGTGTGGCACGAGCAGCCTGGGGAAGGGAAGCATTGGCTCTGAGCAGGTTCCCAGCACTTCTTGGCCTCGGTTGGCCTAAACAGAGCAGCAGCATTTTAAGAAAAGACATTTTGCTCTGCCAAGAGCAAGGAGGGCTACAAGGAACTGGCGACCCACGGGTGATATCCGTGACTGATCCAGATCCAGCCTGCTCTCACCCCACGCTCTGCTGTTCACAGGTGGCTCAGGCAGCTGGCTCATTTGGCTTCCATGAGCATCTCTCAGCTCCAGCAAGTACCCCCATTCCTCCCTTCCTCTCGGTACCGAACTCACACCCTCCCTCTCTCACCTCCACCCAACCCAGTACCCACACTTCCCCTCACCCCCACCCCAGCAGGTAGGGTGACCAGAGAGCAAGTGTGAAAAATCGGGACGGGGGGTGGGGCGGTAATAGGAGCTTATATAAGAAAAAGACCCAAAAATCAGGACTGTCCCTATAAAATCGGGACATCTGGTCACCCTACCAGCAGGCCCAGCTCTCTGCATCACCCTCAGCCAGCCAGCACCTACCCCCTTTCTCTCCATCCCTCCCCACAAGCCCACACTGGCTCCCCAGCGCTCAGCCTCCGCCAGCCACACGCACCACCAATAAGAAACGTTCTGCTGGCTACATTGCACCCAAGCAGGGGCTTTGCACAGGTGTAATGGACCGAAACTTCGCTAACAGCTCTGTTGGGGTGGCAGGAGACGGAACAGGCTCCGGCCTACTCTTCCAAAGCTGGTGTGACGGCCGCCATCTTGGCTGACAGGCCAGGGGTTGAACCAGAGACCTCAAAGTAGGAATTGCTACAGCAGGAGCGGCTATAGCTTGAGCAGGGCCGGCTCTGGCTTTTTTGCCGCCCCAGCAAAAAAGCCACTCGCCGGCCCCCCCTGCCCCCTGCCGGGGCGCCGGAGGGGAGCGTGGCAGGCCCGCAGCCCCGCTGCCCCAGCCGGGGCGGGGAGCGCGGCAGGCCCCGCTCCCCCAGCCGGGGCAGGGAGCGCGGCAGGCCCCGCTCCCCCAGCCGGGGCGGGGAGCGCGGCAGGCCCCGCTCCCCCAGCCGGGGCGGGGAGCGCGGCAGGCCCCGCTGCCCCAGCTGGGGCGTCGGCGGGGAGCGCAGCAGGGGAGGGTGCCGAGCCCGGCCACAGCCCCGCTCTCCCCAGTGGCCAGAGTGGTGCGGGGCGGGCGCTGAGCCCGGCCGCGGCGCTGCTCTCCTCGGCGGCCAGAGCGCCAGGGGGATGGCGCCGAGCCCGGCCGCGGTCCCGCTCTCCCAGCTGGGCGAGGGCGGCGAGCCCGGCCGTGGCCCTGCTCTCGGGCCGGAGGGCCGCGGGGCGCCCCAACAGCCCGCCAATATGTTTAAAAAAAAACAAACCCCTGAGCGCCACCCCCCTCCAGGTGCTTCGTAGGCTGGTGCCTGGAGCCGGCCCTGGGAGCTAGTGCTGGACCAGACTCCTCTCCTCTATAGACCAGGCACTGAGGGGGCTTAATCACACTGGCCTGCGGGTTACACTGGCTCTGCGCATTGAAAGCGGAGTTTGGCTCACGAAAGACAGCAGAGCCAACTCCCAAGTCCACCCAGGA
The DNA here is from genome assembly GCA_033296515.1 of Macrochelys suwanniensis. Lineage (NCBI taxonomy): Eukaryota > Metazoa > Chordata > Testudines > Chelydridae > Macrochelys > Macrochelys suwanniensis. Next base: position 10,624,465 of record CM065781.1, on the reverse strand, counting down.
AGCAGAACCGCGGCGCAAGCACGTGCCCTTCGGTCTGTCCGCTCAGGAAAGCTCAGCTCCGAACGTTTACCCTTTAACTCGAAAGCAAAACAGAACTGCGCCGCCCTCCACCACAGCGCTTCCCGTCGCCACACGTGGGTGAGGAAAGGTTGGAAGGTGGCAGAGCATCGCGGGATGAGATGCCGCGTGCATCTTCTTTGGAAAAAAAAAAAGAGAGAGAGAGAAAGGGGAAAAGCAGTGCCGAGCTGATCCTCTGAACCAAAAGCTCTTGCCCTGCGGAGGGCTGCTGGAGCCCAGAACCCCCCACAGCACACTCGTCCTGCCTCTTCGCACCAAGCCAAGCAAAGTGAAAGCCACAGAGGGACGTATCCCGAGGCCTGTTGTAAATCCACTTCCTTTGTCAGAGCAAGAACAAACCCCAGCTTTGAAGTTTTCCCGTCTTGTTACAAGGGGAATGTCTTTTGTTTAATCCATTTTAGCCTTTAATGCCTGACCTGGATCAATCCTGTTGGGTAGATTACACAGTGCTCACATTGACGTTCAACGGGCCTCCAGGGAATCTTTTCCCGGCCTCATTGGTGTGAGAATCTCAGCAATAATCAGCATCTCCACTTTAGCCCCTCATTTACTTTGAACTAACAAACTGTCCTGTTACGGGAGGAGGCGGGGCGATATCAAGCAGGTTTATTCAGCTCGGAGCTCTTTTTACCTTGCATTTATAACAGACCTCTGTGGAGTGTTGAAAGAATTAAACAACTTAACTCTGTCTGCGCTGGCCTGGATGTGCTGTGTCTCTCGTGAGGCTCACGTGAGGCTCCATGGAGGCATAGATCCTGCCGGTTCCGGCCTTGCTCACTCTAGTGTGCAGCTCAAGCCATTGAAATCGATGCGAGGGGCAGGAGCTGGGGAGAGCGAGAGTTGATGGGGCTGCTCACAGACCAACACCCTACGCAGCGTGAATGGGTGGGGGAGTCAGGCACACCGTGATGAGTGCAGCAGAAAAACCCTGGGGCACTGTCACAGGGTCTGCGCCCGTTTCCCTCTCTCGTCCCGGCGCCCTGTGTTTGGCTGGTGCAATTAAGAGTCCCAACACCTGTTGTCCTGGTTCACCCAAGTGTCTTTATTTATAGTGCATGTGCAGTTCCCAGTTCCCCCAACAGTTAGTGCCCCACAGACCCTCCCCAGGGTCTGCTAGCCCTTGGAGGTTTCCCTCTACTATAAGGAGACAGCTAAACCACCTTCCTGTCTCCTCCCAGGCTAGCCCCCTCTCTGGGGTTTGCCCTGGGCTTTATAGCCCTCCTGACTCCACCCAGCTGGCAGCACTTAGCTCAGCCTGTTCCTCTGAGCTTGCCCTCATTAGGGTTTGCAGCTGGGCCACCTGCTGGATACCTGCAGCCCTACCCCTGGCCAGGGAGCAGGCCGCAGCCAGCAGTTTGGCAGGGCTTTAAAGGGGGATTTTACCCCCGCCCTGCCACAGGCACATAAAGGGACATTAAAGTGGTCACCTGCTCACCCTTCACTGAGCTTTCAGGTCTCTAGGCACTCTCTAATACACGGGTTGCCGACCAATGCCATGGCCTCATTACCCTCTTTCCTAGGGTATATCTGCACTATACCGGCATTGCTACGTCACCATCGCTAGGCCTCCATAACCCCGTAGCATAGACGTAGACAGAAGGTTTCAGGAAAGGAACATCACCTCCCTAAGCAACGGTAGCGAGGTCGACAGACACATTCTTCCATCAGCAAAGCTGTGTCTACATTGGGAGATAGGCTGGCATGCCGACGCCGCTCAGGGGTGGGTGGATTATTCACACCCCTGGCCCTTGTAGCTGTAAGAGTTGGAAAAGGAGACCAGGCCACAGTCAAAGGGAGGAGATAAATAGCACCCCGTTTTGTCCTTCAGCAAGATGAATCAGCATTTCTCACTGATCCGGGCTCCCACCGTCACCTTTTCAAGGCCTTCTCCCCAACGCCAGTGACAAGCAAAGAGCTACAGCATGTGTCCATCTGGCCATAGGCACAGCCTGTCGTTCCATTTCAGGAGCACAGACTCTACAAGCGGCTCACTGGATCGGGGCAGCTTGCGTCATTCTCACACAGCGTAACTGATCAATAGTAAGTGGCTGAACATTTCCAGGAAGAGATCGTGGGTAAGAAAGTCATTCTATTAACTACAGCCTTTCGCTCCCACGGGTCTCCTTTTTAATCCTCGTTGCCGGCGCCATTCATTCCCATCAAAGAGCCAAGAATTTATTAGCAGCTGGAAGCTGGCACACCCGCGCAGAGCAAGACACGGGCAGCGACGCTCGGAATGTGATCGCCCCATAGACACGTGCAGTAGCGTGACAAAGGAAAAAGCCGTACATGATTAGCTACCCCTATCCCTTTAAATATGACCCACTCCACTTTAAAGTTGAGTTCTAAGTGCTACAGAAAAGGTGTGCCCTCAGGTCCACTCGGAGGGAGGAGAAAACCCCATTCAGAAAGCAGCACTGTATATCGGACATTTATTTTTCTCTCTAATAATTAGTTACACCAGTTAGAGAATGGATTGTAAAGGGATTTAAGCTACAGGATTTAAGGATCTACTGTATACTAGGCTTTGCTGGCAAATTAAACTATCCACGCTGACTTATATTTATGCTTAAAGGCTGTTACTTTGCCTCATTCTCAGAAAGGTACAATGCAAGGAAACAGTGCAGTGTGGCAACAGGCCACTGGGCACATGGAAAAGGACTTGAACCCTGAAAAAGACAGAGGGTTTCAAGAGAAAATCCTGAGTTTCTGATGAAGACTGACATAAGAATGAAAGACATCAAAACTAGAATCTCTAATGACCTTGGAAATTAAATGATAATTTCCCTACCTACAGTTTCAAGAATAAAGCCAGTTAGGAACTTGTGCTTTTTCTCCAGAAAAAAATTCAATTACAACAGAATTTTTTAATTTTTGTTGGGGTGGTGTTTTTTTTTTTGGGGGGGGGGGTTATTTGAGAAAAATCTTAACATTTAAAAAAAATGAAAATGGAATTTTGTCATGAAACCTGAGCAGACAAAAAGTAGGGCTGTTGATTAATAGCAGTTAACTCATGCAATTAACTAAAAAAAATTAATCACGATTAATTGCACTTTTAATTGCACTGTTAAATAATAGAATCCCAATTGAAATGTATTAAATATTTGTGGATGTTTTTCTACATTATCAAATATATTGATTTCAATAATAAGCAGGCAGCATTATCTCCTGTAAATGTAAACAAACTTGTTTGAGTGATTGGCTGAACAAAAAGTAGGACTGAGTGGACTTGTAGGCTCTAAAGTTTTACATTGTTTGTTTGTTACATAACTGCACTCAAAACAAAACAAAAATCTATATTTGTATGTTGCACTTTCATGATAAAGAGATTGCACTACAGTACATAAGGTGAACTGAAAAATGCTATTTCTTTTGTTTATAATTTTTACATTGTAAATATTTGTAATAAATATAATAATATAAAGTGAGCACTGTACACTTAGTATTCTGTGTTGTAATTGAATTCAATAAATTTGAAAATGTAGAAAATATTCATAACTATTTAAATAAATTAATCCCAATTCATTTTTTATCATGTGATTAATCGTGATTAATTTTTTTAATCGCTTGCCAGCCCTAACAAAAAGCCATTTTTCAGCCATTTGATTAAAACGTTTCAGCAAAAACATATTGACCAAGCTGACCTCAGGAATAGTGGAACTATGTTGTCATGTTTAATACTACAGGAGAGGAAGAGCTTGATTCTCGTGCAATGAAAGCCCCTTAACGCTGCTTTCACAATGTGAACAGACCTTAAAGTGGGTATGTAAAAGTAATTGACCCTGACTTTAATATCCCATACAGTGCCAGTGCTGCATAAAGGGGCTGTAATGCGAATGAGAAACAGGCTTTCAAAGTCCTTCTCTACGCTAGTGATGTCAGTCGATCTAAGTTACGCTACTTAAGATACGTAAGTTGCGTAACTCAAGTCGATGTTGCGTAACCATAAGCCCAGGTCTACACTGTGGGGGGGTGGATTGACCTAAGATATGCAACTTCAGCTACGTTCAGTTACGTTGTGTAACTCAAGTTGACTTACATTGACTTAATGCTGTGTCTACACTGTGCTATGTCGACGGAAGATGCTCTCCCGTCAAGATAGCTTCTGCCTCTCGTTGAGGTGGGTGGATACATTAAGTCAACTGGAAAGCGCTCTCCCATCAACTTATTGCGTCTTCACCAGACCTGCTAAATCGATATCTGCTACATCGATTGCAGCAGTGCCGATTTAGCCCGTGGTGTAGACAAAGCCAAAGTCTCTTGTTGGATCCAGTGCGGAGGAGATCCTGCAGGAGTTAGATAATAGCGGCAATGGAAAGCGAAGTGACATACAACTACCAAAAGGAAACTAGTTTTTGGAGCCCTTTTCACAGACCAATTGAGATAATTTGTAGTTAATTGCTCAGTAGTTAATTGCTACAAATGAAAGACTTCTATCTCCTTTGATGGACAGTGCCCCTCACCCCAGACCCTATAAGGCCGTGTTAGGGCACCAGTTCTAGATTGGCCTGGAGGGAAGTATTAACACTCACATCACTTCCTGCAGCCCTCCTCCGGCCACGTGCTCTCTCCTGCCAGCCCTGGCCACTTTGGGGGATATACCAAGGAGGAATTTTGGGTTCCCCATACCACCTCCATGGGGGATTTGCTTCTGCCGGGGATCCCCAACCTTAGCTTACCCCAGCAGAAGTCTCATAACCCCTGAATCTAGATGGGTCAGCTGACATCAGCTTCCTTCTCCGTTCAGACACGCCATTTGGAAATCCCTCACAGGAGGGCATTCTGGCAGGAAGGGGCGAGTGTTTAAACAAACAGCAGCTAGAATATTTTGGCATCACTAACACAACTTTCACTTGTCCAAATGGACCTCATTTAGCCTCATTACTGGTACCTTTCAAAGAGGCAAAGATTTATTGACTATGGGAAGCTGGCACAGCATCAAGGCCCAATGGGTGGCATTTGCAGCCACGCAGCCTTCTGTAGCACCAAGAATCTGTTCACAGCCCAAATGGGAAGAATTCCTCCCTGTGCTGGAGCAGGTGTCCAGGAGAGGCAGCTTGCCCCTTCCCTGCCCTGAGGTTTCTGGGGGTTAATCCAACCTCAGGGCACCCCTCACTTGTGCCCAGGTTCCAGGTTTTGCAGCAGCTGGGATACAACATTGACATTACACCGCTTTCGCAGCGCGTTAGCTACAGCCCAGTCGAACTGCTCAAGTAGCCCATCCCACGGCAGCTGAGAGTTGGGGAGATAGGAGGACACCTGTCAACTGCAGGCGAGGGTCACGGCATTCACATTTAGCCCCAAAAGTGTCATGAGGCACTTCAAGGGCCACAAGTGCTCAGGACCTTGGGTTTATGTCTCATCTGAACCTCTAGCAGCACGGAAACCCTCAACAGCATATTCAAAGGAGAACTCACCAGCACCTCGGACTGGAAACATCTGGCTTCTTCCACGATTGCCTTCCAATCCACACAAGGACTCGGCCAGGTCTGACTGAGTATGAGCTCCGATGGTTCACAGCAGATGGCGGTATGGATGAAGGCTATTAGTATTACTGGAGCTAAGAGTAGAATGGAGTATTCCCCTCTATTCGGCACTGGTGAGGCCACACCTAGAGTATTGTGTCCAGTTTTGGGAGCCCCACTACAGAAGGGATGTGGACAAATTGGAAAGAGTCCAACGGAGGGCAACGAAAATGATCAGGGGGCTGGGGCACTTGACTTACGAGAAGAGGCTGAGGGAACTGGGCTTATTTAGTCTGCAGAAGAGAAGAGTGAGGGGGGATTTGATAGCAGCCGTCAACTACCTGAAGGGGGGGTTCCAAAGAGCATGGAGCTCAGCTGTTCTCAGTGGTGGCAGATGACAGAACAAGGAGCAATGGTCTCAAGTTGCAGTGGGGGAGGTCTAGGTAGGATATTAGGAAAAACTATTTCACTAGGAGGATGGTAAAGCACTGGAATAGGTTACCTAGCGAGGTGGTGGAATCTCCATCCTTAGAGGTTTTTAAGGCCCGGCTTGACAAAGCCCTGGCTGGGATGATTTAGTTGGGGTTGGTCCTGCTTTGAGCAGGGGGTTGGACTAGATGACCTCCTGAGGTCTCTTCCAATCCTAATCTATGATTCTATGAGTAGCGGGACAAGCAGTGATGCCACAACCCAAAGGTTCTATGGTGCTCATAGGACCCCCTCATCACTGTAGTGTCTGAGCACCTTAGTGTATTTATCCCCACAACACCCTTTGAGGCAGGGCAGTGCTATTATCCCCATTGTGCAGATGGGGAACTGAAGCATAGAGAGAGTAAGCGGCTTGCCCAGCGTCATACAGGAAGACTGTGGTAGAGCAAGGACTTGAATCCAGATCTTAGGCTAGTACCCTAACCACTGGACCATCCATCCCATGGCTGGACGTCATTAGCGATGAATCCTGGTCATGTGCCACCTGAGGCACATCGCACATACACTAAGAAGATTAAGGTTTTTACCAGTGTTGTTTAATTTGGCCCCGTAGTACATTCCAGAGGGCTAGTGTACTTCATGTGCCAGCTACCCTGCATGTCTGGACCACTAATACCATCGCCGATCAAGCAGGAGTTCGCTCTTAGTAAAATTAAACAGCTAAGGGCTGGTCCACACTGGGGGGGGGGGGGGCGGGAATCAATCTAAGATACGCAACTTCAGCTACGTGAATAACGTAGCTGAAGTCGAATATCTTAGATCGATTTTTAAAAGTACTTACCCCGGTCCACATGGCAGCAGGCAGGCTCGCCCGTCGACAGCGCTCCCTCCGCTCGCCGAGCTGGAGTTCCGGTGTCGATGGGGAGCAGCTCTGGGATCGATTTATCGCGTCTAGACGAGACGCGATAAATCGATCCCAGAACATCGATCACTACCCGCCGAATCGGGCGGGTAGTGTGGACATAGCCTGAGCATTTGAGTGCGACTCATGGCCACTGAAATGCACAGCCTGCGTGTTGGCTGGCCACCCAGCACGATCTATTCAGCACCAGACACACCACAGCATGCTGTACCTGCTCCAGCCACACATCACTACTTCAAGTGATAGCGTAGGACAAAACGCCGCAGCAGCATTTAAGACCATGCTTTGCTTAGCGTAGCACTTTCTGCATTTGATCATTTCCATGCGAGGGCACCAAATAAATAATGAACTATCAGGTTTCAAAATTCTGCGTGTTGAAGTATTATGATGGGTGAGAAGCAGAGTGTGAAAATGGTGAAAATAACTAGTTCTGCAGTAGATTAGCAGATGACAATATTTGTCATATTACCTGTCCTCTCTCCTGTATGGGATATTCCCCAATGGATCCACCAGCTTCTATTTTTTTTAAAAAAGGACACATCGTTAGTGTCAATGCAACAAAGCTGATCTTTACCAGCTGAAGAGCTAGATCGGTATTTCTCAAGATACAATCTGACATGAATGCCCCTTTCCTAAACCACTGTATTAGCCATAAGGTGACAATTCTCGACATCATCTGGGACAGTGTAAATAAGAAAACGTCTTCTGTTGCCTTTTATGAGACCGATATGGTTTGAAATGAGTAAACCTCCATTCGCCCTAGAAATAACTCTGCAAATCATTAGGGTCAATGCTTCTGCGTTTATCAAAATGAGCTTTTATCTGAATTTACATCTCAAAAAGACAGCAAGTCAGTTGATCAATTTTAATTCTGGCATTGCTCTAGATATTGGAATGAATTCAGTAGCCAATCAAAGGCCTGCATTCAAAATGCATTCATTGTAACCTGCTGGCTTGTTTAAAAATGCTCTCCCCCGACCTAGTTCCTACCTAAATGCCTATTACATTCATGTTTAAAATCCATTTAAGTTCATCATGGGTGGTTTTGTGACAGGACACTGGTTTCCATCATTGTAATTAGATGATTTATTGCCCCCTAGTGGTGACACATGCAGGATAGAGATGTTGTCTGAAGCTGTGATTTAAATTGGATGATCCTTTCAAGAGTGTTTGAATGGGAAATAAAAGGTGGAATTATTAATACTATTAGAGAACAGTGCTATACACAAGCTACATATATACTGTGCTAGGAGGGGGATTAACTAAAACTTGCTGCCAGCAGGTGTGATTGCAGATTTATGTGGTGTCTGCCCCTGTGGAAAAACAACATAGCCAAAGAGAAGGCAGCGGAGCTGGGGAGTTGGCCCAGCATGCGCTAAAATGGGACTACACGTCTTTCTAGGTAGGCAGGGCCCTTTCTCAAGGTGCTGGGAGACCATCCTAAGAATCTTTGAATAGGATCCTGTGATAAAAGAAAGAGACCACAGAAACAAAGAACTCTTTATACTTTGAATGGATTTGAGGGAGCGAGCTCAGAAAGATGGAGCTTGGCTGAGTTAAGAGGTGCTTACCTATAGGGTGACCAGATGTCCTGATAAAATCGGGACTGTCCCGATTTTTCATCTTTTGTCCCGCATCCCGACCAGTGCTTGGTCAGGACACCTTTTGTCCCGATTTCTGCTCTTCCGTTTTTTTTGCTCAACAACTTCCGGTGGGCGGGAGAGGGTTTTTTTTGTTTGTTTTTTTTTTTCTCAACAACTTCCGGCGGGAAGTCCCGATTTTTGGGTCTTCTCATCTGGTCACCCTACTTACCTAGCACAGCGATAGGCAGGGCCAGTAAGCAGCCCCCGTGGGACTGGAAACAGATACAGTTGGCCCCGCCTACTCTCCACTACCAATTGTGAGTGGGGTTAGGTGGAGGGGTGACAAGGTGCAGTCAAAGGGCTATTATCTGTGGGGTATTGTCACCCTCAGGTGAGAAGGGAGTTTAGATGTAAGAATTTTATTAAGATGATGCTAAAAATAAAAACAACGGTACAGAGTTTAAGCGTAGAAGTTTCCGGTTATCAGGGAATAAGGTACAGATTATCAAGGGGAGCGAAGTTCGGTTTAGGATCAGATGGCGTAAGAAATACATAATCTGCAAAATCCCCAATTGGGGGTAAAGCTTTAATGGGTCAAAGTCCAGAGATTGAGATAGGAGGGTAAGTTGTTCATATCTAATGGCTATGTTCAGGTGTGGAGTAGAATGAGTGGGTACGATGATGAGGATGGATTTACCTGCATTTGGTGAGATTTAATGTTCAGTGAGTTTATGGTTCCAGTTCATATGGTCCAGTGGGAAAAAGTCTCTCGGTCCCTTTCTCGGCATGGGTCAAGCATGACCAACAAACACTACCGAGAGGTTACAGAAAAGCTCATTGCATGGATCTCAGGCCGACAGCAGTTCACACGCTGGACAAGCCCCAGGGCTTCCGGAGCTGAAAGCATGAGTGTCCAGAGCTTGATCTACAAAGCAAGCTTCTGCGGCTAGTGGCTGTAATAGACTCCTGTGGCTCAGGCACAGAGGGGAACGCGGAACATACATTGACCAATGGGTTACATGAACAGTGCTCCAGGCTCTAGCTGGTGAGTTGTCGCTGTTCAACCACTTCGATTTGCTTTTGTAGGCAATGCCTGTAGGTGAGGTGCAAGCTACGGCGTGCCAGGACACTTACTACGGTGGCTTGGGAAATGATCCTTATTTACCTGGGGGGGGCGGGGGGGGGGAATCCCCTTTTCCCTGCTTTTAGCATAAAATCATATTCTGGCCCCAAAGTTTGCTGCAGTCTTTAGCTTGGTCATTAGATGGCAGCAGTGCCTAGATATTTCTTTGCCAGTTATTGGCTTCAAAGTAACACTGGAAAGAGCAGGGTCTTCCATCAACCTTAGTTCATTACAGGGATAAAACACATATCTGCGGTTGTAACTCTAAGTATATGGTAGCGCCGATTTTCCTAAATATCTGTCTATTACAGAGACACCAAATGTCACAGATTTCCAGAGTCAGATCTGTGACATCTGCCGTGTTATGGGAATGCACGAAGGTTAAAGGCTACGCCGGGCCTCCATTCAAATATCAAACAACTTACTACATTATTTCTGATCCGGTATTTAGATGGTCACAGGGGAAGCCTTTCCTATCTGACAGTGCCACACTGTGGAAGGGCCTCGGAATTCACTCAAATGATCACACTGACATTGCTCAAGCAGCAACTTTACCTCTTTTTTGGTTGTATTTTGCCTGAATACAACTGCACCCAGACCATTAGGGTCCAGGAAACGGTAGACGCACACAGACAGCACCGACGAGAAGGGGAGGAGCAGAGCAGGTCAGGAATTTTGACGAAGCGTGTTTTGCATCAGAAATGCAGACTCGTCAAAACTGTAACCCTTTGCAGAAATGGGTCGGGTTCGATGGCGCTATGGTTGGGAAGGTGTCTCAGGTCCAGGATGGAACTTCTGGTAAAAATACAGGGAGGGAGGGAGAGAGAGAGAGAAACCCACCCAGAATCACCAATAGCCTGTTGGTTGGGGCACTCCCCTGGGGTTTGGGAGACCCAGCTTTAAGTGTCTGCTCCTAGTCAGGCAATAACCACCAGGCTAGGGGCTGGTTTTTCTGGGCATGTCTACATAGCAGCGGGGAGGTATAACCCCCAGCCCAGGGGGATATACACGCACAAACTCTGCTCAAGCTAGCATCTAAAAATAGCAGTGTGGCAGCGGCGGGTGGGGCTAGCAGCCCAAGTCCCCCTTCATGCTAGGAGCTAAAATCCACCTCTCATCAAAGTAGGTTGCCAGCCCTCCAGGATTGGCCTGGAGTCTCCTGAAAGCAGCATCGCTCTCCCAGTGACTATTGAAAGCAACCCAGGAGATTTTAATAGGATATTTCAAGAAAAAGAAATCTCCCTGAATAGCTTCAATCAGAGTTGGCAACAAAGCCAAGTGATGTTCCCATACTTGGAAGCACAGCAGTTGAAAGCATGACCCTCGGAGCTTAATTAGGACGAGGAAGAGGATGACACATGATCTTTGGCAGAGGAAACACATGTAAATAGCACCAACAGAACGTGGTAGGACCAGTGTGACTTTATCCATCCATCCAGGTTCTTATATAAATCTCTCATGACTAGTATGCGGCACATGACCAATAGTCCTTTAGCCAAACATTCGCATCAAAAATTGATAATTTAATTTAAGTTACTTGTCCCCAGGGAAGGCCAACAACATGTTAATTCCCAGCATCAGTCGCATGCAGTTCATAAAATCTGCATGAATTTTAAAACTTTATGGAGAAGGAAACTGACAAGCACTCATTAGTTTCTTTTCACATCAAACTCCATGTGGGGCCAGCTGCAAAAGAAACGTACTAGAATCCAGGAGATCCAATCAGTTCATCTTTACAACCAGCCAGCAAAGTACTAGAGTAGATCGCTACTTAGGTGGTTGAGATATATATATATATTCGTGTTTAGACAAAACTTTTTGTTTTTCACATGGTCTATTACTTTTTATTTTGTCACAGGAGGACGTGACTTCTTTGCTCTCACTGCCACGGGGATGGCTGTGCGGAGAAATTCACGACCAATAAGACCAAGTGAACTTGCAGGGGAGAATATTTACTTTCATTGTGCATCCCTACTTGCTCAGTTTCCCGTGGTGTCCTCTATTGTCCCAATAAGCATGCCAGAAAAACCTACCCTGGATATAAACAAATTGATAGTGTATCTGGACCAGACTGCACGCGTTCCTTCATCAGCACTCAAGGGTCGGGCTGGCCGGAAAGCAACAATTTCCAAAATGTGTTTTTGTTCCAGTGCAGGTTGGCGGGGAAGAAGGAAGAGGAAAACCCAAGGCAGAATAACCTGCTATAGCACCGTTATGGGCGACCCGTGTTCAAATCCTCTCCCCATCGACAGAGCAGGGATTTGACACGCCCTTACCCAGTGAGCTATTGTTTATTCTAGAAGCGTCTTGGTTTTGGTGATGGCATTTTTTTGACAGAACCGATTCTACTCAAGTGCAGAGGGCTAAGCAAGCAGTCTCCCCAGCCTTACCCATCTGCTCAAAGACAGCACACACTACCAGTCCCTGCACCCCCTGCTCAGTGACCCCAAGCCCAGTAGTCCTCAGTAGATTACTTCAGTCAACTCCTGGGAGCAGGGAAGGTGCAAGAAAACTCTCACCACTATGCAAATGGCACTGAAGGAAGGTATTTGATGGGATTCCACCAGCTAGGTAGAGATGAACGGAGGTGGTGGTTTAGGCTAAGATTCAGGCTGGGTTAGAGGCTGAACCAGGGCCAGGGTTTTGGATTTAGATTCAATGGTACCAGAGTGTCTCAAACGGTTCACACAAGATTCCAGTCCCCAAAAGGCAGAAGTTTCAGAAGATTAACTGTCACAAGCTTTCCGGTATCTGCTGGGCATATTACAGGGAGAACCTTAGAAAAGCGGAGTCGACTGAGTGATCATGGTCTACCTTTGAAGCAGATGCAGCAAATATCCCCCTTCCTGTTTTAGATCAGGCCCGGAACCATAGAACAAAAATCAGGTGAGGCAGGTTTGGATCTGGAGAACTGAAAAGTCAGGGAATTGGGGGTAGGCAGGTTTGCAGTTCTGGAGCGTCTTCAAATATTATTTTAAAAAGGGGATGAACCGGAGACAGACATTTGTGGGTACTCCTTACCTCTCTTCCTGATGAAAGGCAGCATTTCACAGGTCCCAGGCTAGCACATGCTGGGGCAACCTACTCCTTCAATAAGATTGTGTAAGCGATCACATAAGCTCTCCAGTGCTTTACACAGTAATGGGCATGCAGGACGCGTGCACAAATGTCATGAAACCCATTAATTGCTCCCAGAAGGGCTGTTTCTGTGCTATTTGAAAGCCAAAAACTAGACTGAAAATGCTCATTAAGAAAGCAGGTTAGACAGATGCGCCGGAGTTCGAAACTCACAATATGTTCCATGACCTTAAAGCAGCTAGATAGGAACTTAACCGCAATTTGATGAAAGATTAAGAGGTAAGAGCTTAATCGGTAGCGAACAAGAGTTCCTAATATGTCTCGCAAGGGGAGGTTGGTAGGAACTGGGGAAGGTGCCCTGTTTAAACTCAAAAGATATTTTAGATCATGTGGTGTAGAAACATAAATGGATGCAATGCCGAGTAATTCCAAGAGAGGGCACTGTAAGCCATTCTTATGTGAGTACCATATTTTTCCATTCCTATGTGTTAAGCCTTAGGGGACATTGTAAGCAAGCGGATAAAACGCTGGACTTTTCTGTATGATTTCCAGAGACTGCCAGAGAAAGATGCTGAAAGAGAAAACACTGGAAAGCAGAAAGGTCACAAATTCCATTAGCAACAAACGTGTTGTACAGTAGAAAGGACTGAATTCCTGCTGGTCGGTCCAGCTTGCTTCAGTGACGGAGGTGACAAGCTGTTTCATCCGCCAACCTGGCCCAGAAAGCATAATGGGCACAGTGCCATGCTGGCGGAGGTGGAAGGCTCTGGCTTTAAAAGGAGTCAAAATAATATGGAGGGCACATAATAATTGCACTTATATTTCCAGAAAGCTTCATAAATACCCTGTAAAAACAACAAGGACTCCAGTGTCACCTTAAAAACTGACAGATTTATTTGGGCATAAGCTTTTGCAGGTAAAAACCCCCACTTCTTCAGATGCATGGAGTGAAAATTACAGATGCAGGTACCATTACACTGACACATGAAGAGAAGGGAGTTACCTCACAAGTGGAGAACCAGTGTTAACAAGGCCAATTCAGTCAGGGTGGATGTGGTCCACTCCCAATAATTGATGAGGAGGTGTCAGTACCAAGAGAAGGAAAGTTGCTTTTGTAGTGAGCCAGCCCTCCCAGTCCCTATTCAAGTCCAAATTAATGGTGTTAAATTTGCAAATGAATTTTAGTTCTGCAGTTTCTCTTTAAAGTCTGTTTCTGAAGTTTTTTTGTTCAGGTATAGCTACTTTTAAATCTGTTATAGAATGTCCAGCTACTTTTAAATCTGTTATAGAATGTCCAGGGAGATTGAAGTGTTCTCCTACTGGCTTTTGTATGTTACCATTCCTGATGTCCGATTTGTGTCCATTTATTCTTTTACATAGAGACTCTCTGGTTTGGCCAATGTACATGGCAGAGGGACATTGCTGGCACATGATGGCATATATCACATTGGTAGATGTGCAGGTGAATGAGCCCCTGATGGTGTGGCTGATGTGATTGGGTCCTCTGATGGTGTCGCTAGAGTAGATATGGAGACAAAGTAGACAACGAGGTTTGTTACAGGGATTGGTTCCTGGGTTAGTGTTTCTGTGGTGCGGTGTGTAGTTGCTGGTGAGTATTTGCTTCAGGTTGGGGGGCTGTCTGTAAGCGAGGACTGGCCTGCCTCCCAAGGTCTGTGAGAGTGAGGGATCGTTTTCCAGGATCGGTTGTAGATCGTTGATTATGTGCTGGAGAGGTTTTAGCTGGGGGCTGTACGTGATGGCCAGTGGTGTTCTGTTATTTTCCTTGTTGGGCCTGTCCTGTAGTAGGTGATTTCTGGGTACCCATCTCGCTCTGTCAATCTGTTTCCTCACTTCCCCAGGTGGGTATTGTAGTTTTAAGAATGCTTGATAAAGATCTTGTAGGTGTTTGTCTCTGTCTGAGGGATTGGAGCAAATTCGGTTGTATCTTCGGGCTTGGCTGTAGACAATGGATCGTGTGATGTGTCCTGGATGGAAGCTGGAGGCATGTATGTAAGTGTAGCAGTCAGTAGGTTTCCAGTATAGGGTGGTGTTTATGTGACCATCACAAATACCTTGTGTTTACTTCCCCCATTGGTGACAACTGGCAGTCTCTTTAATTGAACAATCAACAAGTGATACCCTTAGCCCTTAGGAGCACGGGCACTTAGGGATTGATTCTGAGCTCACTGAGCAGTGGCGGTCAGATGTTACTAAAATCAGTGGTGTCACACCAGGGTAAAAACCTGTGATTCTGTCTAGGAGTAACAGCTCCGAGGTGAGTACTACACTGCCATGTATTTTTGCAGTCACAAGGGAACAATATGCTAAATGCTGAGCTGGGCAATCGAAGAAAGAGACAAGCTGAACTGTAGCTAAGTTGTTTATTCCCCCTCAAAGTTGGAAGAACTTGGCAGGGGCCAGCCTAGAAAAAAATAAAGAGTGATAGTGTACCAAGCTCCGCCCATAAACCAAGCTCCACCTACTCGTGCAGGAATTAGATACCACTCGCGGTGGGTTGTGCAGGTCTTAAGATAGTTGCCTCCCTTTCTGGTGCACTTTGATCTGCAGGGGAAACGTCAGCAGTGCTGATATTTAAACATGTCATTAGGCGTCAGCGTTTGCACCCATTAACGCATCTCAGACTCTTCAGGCTGTCGAGTCAAACATCGCTGTATCAGATCACATGGGGAAGGTTTTCTTTACTAAGCAATTTTTTTACATTCATAACTGACGTGGCGAGCCCCGAGGTGCCGGGGCTGTGAACTGCCAGGCCCAGAGGTGCCGGGGCTGTGAACTGCCAGGCCCCGAGGTGCCGGGGCTGTGAACTGCCAGGCCCAGAAGTGCCGGGGCTGTGAACTACCAGGCCCCGAGGTGCCGGGGCTGTGAACAGCCAGGCCCAGAGGTGCTGGGGCCAGGAACTGCCAGGCCCGGAGGTGCCGGGGCTGTGAACTGCCAGGCCCCGAGGTGCCGGGGCTGTGAACTGCCAGGCCCAGAAGTGCCGGGGCTGTGAACTGCCAGGCCCAGAGGTGCCGGGGCTGTGAACAGCCAGGCCCAGAGGTGCCGGGGCCAGGAACTGCCAGGCCCGGAGGTGCCGGGGCTGTGAACTGCCAGGCCCGGAGGTGCCGGGGCTGTGAACTGCCAGGCCCAGAAGTGCCGGGGCTGTGAACTGCCAGGCCCAGAGGTGCCGGGGCTGTGAACAGCCAGGCCCAGAGGTGCCGGGGCCAGGAACTGCCAGGCCCAGAGGTGCCAGGGCCGTGAACTGCCAGGCCCGGAGGTGCCGGGGCCGTGAACTGCCAGGCCCAGAGGTGCCGGGGCTCTGAACTGCCAGGCCCAGAGGTGCCGGGGCTCTGAACTGCCAGGCCCAGAGGTGCCGGGGCTCTGAACTGCCAAGCCCGGAGGTGCCGGGGCTCTGAACTGCCAGGCCCGGAGGTGCCGGGGCTCTGAACTGCCAGGCCCGGAGGTGCCGGGGCTCTGAACTGCCAGGCCCGGAGGTGCCGGGGCTCTGAACTGCCAGGCCCGGAGGTGCCGGGGCTCTGAACTGCCAGGCCCCGAGGTGCTGGGCTCTGAACTGCCAGGCCCAGAGGTGCCGGGGCTCTGAACTGCCAGGCCCGGAGGTGCCGGGGCCAGGAACTGCCAGGCCCGGAGGTGCCGGGGCCAGGAACTGCCAGGCCCGGAGGTGCCGGGCCAGGAACTGCCAGGCCCAGAAGTGCCGGGGCTGTGAACAGCCAGGCCCAGCGGTGCCGGGGCTCTGAACTGCCAAGCCCAGAGGTGCCGGGGCTCTGAACTGCCAAGTCCAGAGGTGCCGGGGCTCTGAACTGCCAAGCCCAGAGGTGCCGGGGCTCTGAACTGCCAGGCCCGGAGGTGCCGGGGCCGTGAACTGCCAGGCCCCAAGGTGCCGGGGCCGTGAACAGCCAGGCCCAGAGGTGCCGGGGCCATGAACAGCCAGGCCCGGAGGTGCCGGGGCCAGGAACTGCCAGGCCCGGAGGTGCCGGGGCTGTGAACTGCCAGGCCCCGAGGTGCCGGGGCTCTGAACTGCCAGGCCCAGAGGTGCCGGGGCCAGGAACTGCCAGGCCCGGAGGTGCCGGGCCAGGAACTGCCAGGCCCAGAAGTGCCAGGGCTGTGAACAGCCAGGCCCAGCGGTGCCGGGGCTCTGAACTGCCAGGCCCAGCGGTGCCGGGGCTCTGAACTGCCAGGCCCAGAGGTGCCGGGGCTCTGAACTGCCAGGCCCGGAGGTGCTGGGCTCTGAACTGCCAGGCCCGGAGGTGCCGGGGCTCTGAACTGCCAAGCCCAGAGGTGCCGGGGCTCTGAACTGCCAGGCCCGGAGGTGCCGGGGCTCTGAACTGCCAAGCCCGGAGGTGCCGGGGCTCTGAACTGCCAGGCCCGGAGGTGCCGGGGCTCTGAACTGCCAGGCCTGGAGGTGCCGGGGCTCAGCCCTGGCACAAAGCTTAGCTCCTGGAGCACCAGATGGCAGCCACATGCTGGCTCATCTGCCCACCTCGACCCCTCCCAGCCTGCCCACAGCCCTTTGGTACTTCACTGAGAGCGAGCACGCGTCTTGACGCAGCTGGAGGGTCACTTTGACTTCAATAGTCTTGTGCCAGTTTACACCAGGGCTGTGTTTGGCCCAGCCCGTATAGACCCCAAAGCCAGTGGAAACTCAAACTCCTCCTGGAGACAAAGCCAGCAGGGCCGCTCAGCCGCGCAGAAATTGGACACCACTCGCGGTAGGTTCTAAGCTGGTAACAAACCCCGTAGTAGGAGGTGAGGCGAACCCACTAGTGAGCATGGTGGGGAGCAAACACAGTGGGATTGTGCACTGAAGCCACACACCCAAAAACCCGGCACCTTTAGGGGCTTTATTTCTTTAAAGGCACTGGAGAGGAGGGACTCGGCCCTGCAGAACAATGGCTCTGTGTGCTCCCTTGCTGCGGTTTTGGAAGGTTTTAGGAAAAGAAGCAACGGGGAGTATGAAGTCAGCCGTAACGTTTACTACACAAACCCCTGTGTATACTACACATATTGCCCCAGAGGGGAAAAACCCACCTCCATTGCCAAGAGCATCTTCTGGGGACGTGAGCACCCAGCACATGCTAGAGCGATGGCTGAAGATCTGGGAACCATCTACTAACTCCCGGGGGGTCGGCGTCACCAGAAAGCCATGTGGTTCTCAACCAGGGGTGCACAGAGTGCTTCCAGAGGGGCATGTCAATTCATCTAGATCAGTGTTTCTGAACCTGGGGGTCATGGGATGGCTTTAGAGGGGTTGCAAGTGCAGCGCTGGCATTAGGGCGTGGCAAGTGGGGCAATTGCCGGGGGGGGGGCACACCACAGGGGGCCCCACGAAGTTAAGTTACATGCTTCAGCCCTGGGCAGCAGGCTTCAGGCCTCAGCCCTGGGCGGCCGGGCTCGTGAAAGGGGTACAGTAGTCTGGAGAGGTTGAGACCCACTGGTCTAGAGGATCGGGCCCTTACCTTGGACTCAGGAGAGCGGTGCCCTAATCCAGAGTCTGCCACCAACCTGCTGCCTGACCTCGGCCAATTGGTTTGCCTTTGTGTACACTCCCCATTGTGTGTGTATAGGGCCTAGCCCAATGGGCCCCCGAGCTTAGTTTGGGTATCCAGGTGCTTCCATAATATAACTAATTAATAACCGCCGTGCACACAGAGACAGTGCAAGGGGAGTAATTCCATCAGCTTCTCAGAGCAAACACGAAGGGAGGACGGGCGAGAGACAATCTAGCCGTTGGGGGAGGGCTGCTGGTGAACAGGAAAGCTATTTTAGGTGGGAGATTCTCTTTCCTTGTATTGTCCCTTTCTCCCCTCCCACATCCCTCTTCTTGTATCTCTCTTCCAGCACCTCGTTAGTTTCCTTCCTCTCCTGCACTTGGTGCTTGCTAGCCGCAGCAGAGTCAGTGCAATTAATGTCCTGGTCTCTGAAAGACTCCGAGAGTCCCTGCTTCAGGGATTAGGCGGCCAGGTTTGCTGCGGCGTTGCAAGCTGGACAAACTGGTTCCGATGAAATACACTCTGCCCCAAATCTCTGCCCCACACTCAACCCAACCCTTGCGTGCTCTGCCAGGCAGTCTGATCCTTCCTCCCCCGTCTGGGGCTAGAAGCAGCAGGGCTGAGAGAGATGATCCGGCTGGTATTTCCAGTCTTGCCTGAAACAAGTTCATGAGCTTCGAAGCCCCGCTCTCCAGAAGCAGCAGACAGGGGCAAGCTCCTAGGGTGACCAGATAGCAACTGTGAAAAAACAGGACTGGGGGTGGGGGGGTAATAGGCACCTATATAAGAAAAAGTCCCCTATAAAAACGGGACATCTGGTCACCCTACAAGCTCCTGACCTTTAGGTGGGCCTAGGAAAAACCTTTCCAGTGTTGCTGTGGCACTGCTGCTGGTCAAATTCCTGCTGGGAATCTCTCCACTGGCTCCCATGGGGAGATCCATGGGATCAGGGGCTCGGTGCCCAGGGAGGGGAAACCTGGGAATAGAGAGGTGGACAGCAGAGAGGCTTAGCTTCCTCCATTTCCATGGCACAGCATGGCTTCACTAAGTGCCCAGCGCTGTCTCCCCTTAATTCCAAGCTTCCCCATCCCCGAAACAGTGGAGCAGTTCCCATTCATCCAGCTGTTTTTGCAGCGGATTCAGCTCCCATGTGGGGCAATGGGACAAGGCAAACAGAGCCACAGATTGTTCCTTTGGTTTGAATGGGTCAACTCACGGAGGAAGGCCCCATGCAACGTGAGGAAGTGAGCCAGATTTTTGCCCTGGGACAGAATATTGGGAACACTTTCTACTGGGGAGACATGGGGGACTATGTTCTGCATCAAAGTGGGGTGACCTCGTCCGCAGTACAGATGTTTTGCACCTCTACATTGACAAAAGGCCTTTGTGCCAGAGAAGTGGGTAGCTCTGTGCATCCAGGATGGCGTCAATAAAAGCAGACAATAAAAGCAGCTGGGGCTAAAACAATACCTTACATACTGTGCAAATGTGTGTTTAGGGCATTTCCAATGTGAATGGTCCCAGTTGCCCCTGGGAAGCAGGTGGGTGCATCGCACCATACATGGAATTCAATATTTTTAAAAGGTGCATTATCCACATAAAAGACCAGAACAGTGAGCGCTGTCTTTCGTTTCAATGAATGTTCGTGCACGCTCAGAAAGCATCTCAACAGAACGCAACAGGACCTTTGAAGTCATTGGCCTAAGAGGTATTTCTCGGTAATTTTTTCATTTGTATTGGTGGGTCTTCCTGTTCTCAAAGACAATAGAAATATAGGGCCAGATTCTGATCTCAGTTACACAGCTGTCAATCAGGAGTGATTTCTACCTGTTTTTTTGGGGGAGATGTTCTGTAAAATCAGAATCTGTCCTCTTATGTCTCTCAGAGCGCTAGACAGACAAATTAAGCTAGCTCCTTGAAAAATGAAAGACACAGGAAAATTAAATCACAAATGTCTCCAAGCATATTGTGCCAATTTCAAACCCAGATTAATGGTGAATTATTTATAAGGTACTTACATTAAAAAAACAACAACAGAGGTCTCATCTATTGTGTAAATATTGTAACATAGGCAGAGCATACAGAAAAACCCTAATCCTACAAAAAATTAAGCTCACGTGACTAAAGTTATGTAAAGGCATAAATATGCAGAATAAAAAAATCTTCATGAAGTTTTCTTTGACAGGTGGCTATTTCACATTTTCAATGGCCAAGGCCAATAAACCACATTATGGCCCAACATTTCACTTACAGACAAAATATTTTCTGTTCTAGAAGATGAGAAAAAACAACATTTTCTGCTTTCTCAGTTGTGCAGATTTTATGGACGGGCCCAGTCTTTGTACCACACTCAAACTTTGGCAAAGATCACACCTGGGGAGCTCAGACAGGGTTTTAAGTTGTATTGGTCATTGACGTGTTCCGAAACGTATTTGCTCCTGAGAGCTGAGGCTAGAAATGGCTCCTTTCATTCAGGAGCAAGTTGTAACAGCTGAGTTCTGAATGCCCGACAATAGGCCTTTCACACTAGCGGCTCCGCAGGCATGAAACGCTGTAATATGTAACATGTGGACGTTACAGTGCACCGTAGGTTTGATGTACATCCAGGGAGCGTTTCTGGTAATCTCCCCAGATGCCTGTAATTTACCTAGTTCTAAATGTTCAACAAAACCAGATAGTTGTCACAAAAATTCCATTTTGTAAAACAACCCCTGCCACCACCATTTTCTGTCAAGAAAAGATGAAAAAGTCTTTGACCAGCTCCAGTGATGACCCTTCCTGCTACCCCCCAGACCCACTCAGGAGGGTGGCCATGTGGGAAAGGGATGAAGGACACCAGGAATACACTTCCATTATAGCTACAATTCACCTCAGTTGGGTCAGGATGAGTGGGAATGATGCATGAGCAGGAAACAACCCAGCTTGACTTTCAGATCCCGGGGTGTATATATGACTGTGAACTAGAAAAGTCATCTTTGTACGTGTAAATGGAGCAAGTTCAGCCTGAAAGACATTGCAGTGGTAAACATGGATCCCTGCAATAGCCATTGGCACTTACCAGAGCAGGGTCACGGGCACCTTACGCCCGTGAAGCATGGAACACTTCTGGGATGGGATGGGATACAGAGCCGTTAACTAGTGTGAATAGGATTTAGGTCAACACTGACCAAATATTGTTGCCATTCAACAGCTGGTCGGTGGGCTACGTGAAATGAGTTGTCCATCTCGACCTACCCAGACGGCTGCATCCAAAAATCTCACCAGATCGGGCACTAATTTGTTTGCAGCCTTAGCAGAAGGGGAAAGGATTAAACACATATAGAGACTGACCAGTCCTCGCCCCCTAGAAATAGGTGCTCCCTCATGATGGAGGCCCGTGGCAGAGTGATGCGGTAGAAGTTTTCATGCCCGCTGTCCATGCTAAGCAGAGCATTTCTGGGCTGTCATCTGGTTACCTTACACAAACAAAAATGGTTCATTTTTTGGCCCAGATCTTCAGTGGAGTACATCACTGTAGCTCCTTTGAAGAACATGGAATTAAGCCAGTTTACACCACCTCAGGATCTATCCCCTATGTAAATATCTTGCAGACAGACAATACCAGTCTCTCCCTTTGTGTTTCCGCTGGAAATTCAGGCTGGCGTCCAAATTTAGACAAAATTAGCTCCTCTTCAGAATCCGAGCCACTTTATCAATTTTGTGACTTTGCAGTCAGATGGTGCGTTTGCTTGGAAATGCTTAGGAGAGGCATTTTAAAAGAAAAACAACTGCTACAGTAAGAAGCAAAATTGCTGGCATATTTCTGACACAACGATCTTCTGTTTGAACAGCTCCTTCTGTCCCTGAAGTACCTCCGAAAGAAAAAAGCAGAGTGTAGGCCACTTGTTCGCATGGGTTTAAGTCAAACAAAGAAATATGAAAACCATCTATCAAATATTCGGAGGTAGGAGAGGTGACATAGTTGAGGGTGTAGCACATTATGGGGGGTGACGGGGCACTAGAGTGGTCACAAAGCACTGGGACTAGGTGGGAAAAGGTAAATATTTCCCATGACAAAATGTTTGTTTTTTTCTAAATGTTTTGGGATTTTCATTTTTCAAAACCTATCAATATTTTGGGGGTTTCAAAGCCCAAAAATGGCCAGATTTTCCAATTGCAGAGCCAGAATGTTTCATCTCCATGAAAGACCATTTTTTTAACAATGGAAAATGTTGACCAGCTCTACAAAGCACGATGCCAAGTGAGGTCATTCGGGAGAGAAACTGATGCCAGCCGAGTACAGTACAGCACAGAGGTGGTGATGTACGGATTCTTAAGCAGGGCAGTGTGGGACAAAACTGTCCTTTAGTAGCATTGTTTCTTTACTCCTTTTCCCCACCTCTCTCCAAGCCATCCCACCCTCCCCTCACAGTTTGGCCTTCAGAAAAAACATTGGCAGGTGTCTCTGAGCTGGGCTGGGTGCCAGACTTTCGCCCAGAGGAGCGATGCTACAGCTGTGTTGGCAGGGATGGGTGGGAGTGGGGGAAGCCAGGATAGACACAGGGTCTTGGAGGCATGGACCTCACACAGTTGCAGGACACTTAGTGTGTGGGAGGCAACTACCATATGCAACAGCCAACTTGCAGCTGACAGCCAGATGAAACTGGGATGGGAAGATAAGAGGAATACAAATATAGCCAATAAAATACTTGAAAAATGTGGTTTGGGTCAGAACAAATTCTTTCCACAGAGAGATTCATTAATGAACCACTAATAAGGAAAAAAACAACCCTGAGGTATTCAAAGCAAGTGAGCAACCAGCTTGTTCTCACGATAGATGCAATAATGATACTTAGCGCTCAGACATTACGCAATCCCCACAGCATCCCTATAAAGTAAGAAAGCATTATCGCCATTGTACAGGTCAGGAAACTGAGGCAGGTGGGTGATGTGACATGCTCAAGGCCACCCAATGAGTTAGTGTCACACCAGGGTTTACAACATCACCTCCCAGTGCTATGCTCAAACCACTAAACCTTAGGTCAGTCTAATATGACAATGCAATTTATTTTTCCTACTCAATGCATTTTCTTTCTTATTCCTCCATTAGTCTAACCGATCTCCCTTCTTACTTCCATCTACTCTACAGTCCAATGAAGTGGTGTTCACAATGTTAAAGACACCCCAATAAAGGCATCCTTCAGGTTGATTAACTCTCAGCCAAACAGTAGGAAGGAGTCGAGTTTTTCACGTAAAGAGCAGAACTAAACCTAAGATTTTTTCTGAGGAGGACCAACAAAAACAAGACAGGCTATAAAAACAAGAAGGGCCCAGCAGAGCCGTCAAAGTCATCCTAACATCAGTCCCCTTGCTTTACAAGATGCTAGTGGAGAGCCACGGAGCAGGATCAAAGATGGGAGCAGCCCCGCCCCCATTCAGTTTAGAGAAGAGAGAGGAAGGCAAACAAGCCGAAATCAACACCTGATCTAACAAACACACAGAAGAATCCATGTCCCCCAATGAGACAGGATAGATCGCAAGCCAGAGATGTTCCTAATCCCAACCCGGCAATATAGAGTTAAATTCCTATTGGCTTATGCATGTACAACGTTTGCTCATAGATCATTCCCACTGATCTCTTCCCTCTGTGCTCCGGGAGAGCGGCTAAAGCCAAAAACCTTACAGTGCAAACCTCCCCGAGCTTCGGGGTGCTGAAATCCTGACACAGAGCCACATTTTGCAGACAGCCTTGACCTTGCCAGAGCTAATCCCAATGAAATCCCAGAGATGAACATGCCCGAACTGTGGGACCTAGTTTGGTTGCTCAAGTCCTGATCTAGTTCTAAATGAAACACAAAGTCATGGGCAGTGTGTATAATAGGCTGGGGAAGGCTGCAGCTAACCAGACTTTAGGGTCCCTTTTCAATCAGACGTTCCGGTCGAAAACTGGATGCCCTGGCAACCCTACCCCACACCATATTTCATAAGAACATAAGAATGACAGTACTGGGTCAGACCAATGGTCCATCTAGCCCAGTATCTTTTCTTCTGATGGTGGCCCACGCCAGATGCTTCAGAGGGAATGAACAGAACAGGTGATCCATCCCTGAGCGGTCGCCCATTCCCAGCTTCTGGCAAACAGAGGCTAGGGACACTTCAGAGCATGGTTTTGCATCCCTGCCCATCCTGGCTAATAGCCATTGATGGCCCTATCCTCCATGAACTTATCTAGTTCTTTTTTGAACCCTGTTATGTTCTTGGCCTTCACAACATCCTCTGGCAAAGAGTTCCACAGGTTGACTGTGTGCTGTGTGAAGAAATACTTCCGTTTGTTTTAAACCTGCTGCCTATTCATTTCATTTGGTGACCCCTGGTTCTTGTATTATTTCACATTTGCAAAACTCAAGCCAAAACCACAGGGCATTTTCCACTGAATAGGAGTCAGCTCCTTGAACGATACTAGACGTAAACATCTTGGTTGTTTACATGGGCCTCTTGTCTTGCACAAGCAGGGCTGCATATGGTATAAAAATCTAAATATATAAGATGCACATCTCAAATGGATTATTCCCAGACTATGCTGATTTATAGCAGCTAGGAATCTCACCCCAAGTCTCTGTTGTTAATGAACATTGGGAAAAAAACCAGCCTTCTATATATAGGAGACAAATTGTCCATAAATTGTGCGAGCCACAGAGGTTGTTTCAGTTACTAAATGATTAAAGCATCTAATCTCTAGAGCGGCACGGAAGAATATGGTAAAAGGGATTTTTGAT
This sequence comes from Macrochelys suwanniensis, assembly GCA_033296515.1. Lineage (NCBI taxonomy): Eukaryota > Metazoa > Chordata > Testudines > Chelydridae > Macrochelys > Macrochelys suwanniensis. The sequence goes on along the minus strand of CM065781.1, from coordinate 10,599,528 downwards.
GTGGGGGGGAAGGGCATTTCTCTGGGGACTGTGCCATAGAAAACCCTGTAAAAGAGGCACAGATAAGTACGACATCATTAATAAATCAACTACAGGAAAATGAAAATGGAAGTAGACGAATCAGCTAGCTGATCGGGTCACAGATGAAAAATAGCGCATCTGCTGCTGCTTTCAGTGCATTAACAAATAGGCCGCTGGATCAGACACTCTAATGCTTGGAATAATGAAGCTTCGAGACCGATTAAAGCATAAAATAATTTTTAAAATGCATCAGGTCCCACCCAAAACATGAGGAGACATATTTGCTTTATTCCGCATCCTTGCCAGCAGCTGCAGTGGGTAAAACAGCTCCATTTTTTAGTTTATTTTTTTGGCTCTAAGGAAAAGAACACACACACAGCTAAGTCAGTGTTTAGCCCAGTGCTTTGATTCCTACCAGCTAAATGCACTGAACTGTGCTTAATCGATATGTTAAATCCAATCCAATGACTGTTGGCCTGAGCTGTACCAACCAGCTCCCTGGCTGGAGAGAATCCAAGTCTTTCGCCATTTCCCTCTAATATTCAAATTGCTGGTGCTGTTTTGTTTTGATTGAAGAGCGCAGCAGAGTTAACAGTCGTTTCCCCGGTGTCCTGTTTGTTTGCTTGGCTACAAAAGATTAGATGTTGGCTAGCGTTAGAGCTTTAGCTGCCTGTCAGGCAAACGGAAGAACAGCCTCTGAAAAACTTGCTCCCCTGTGGGTCTCCCAAGCACTCTGCAATATGAGACAGAAGCCCAGATAACCTCTGGCCCTGGAAAGTGAGCATCTGCTCATATTCTGTAGCTGCAGATGCTGTTCTCCACTCCCATCCAAGAACCAAAATCAAGCATGGGTTTATTATAGCAAACCCCATGTAGTTCCTTGTCTGGCAGGCTTTTCTGCATGAGCCTATCTTCTTAGTGTAAGCGGGGGAATAGTCCCGCTATTGTGGGGAACTTTCCTCGTCTCTGCACTACCCCGGTGAAATGGGCTAGCGGAAGGATCTGAGTCCTCGCTCCCACCTCCTTTACCCAGAGGCCTCCCTGCCCTCGAGGACTCCCCTTGCACTCTCCTGTCTGGCAGAGTCCTCGTAACCCCAACAAGGCTGGGCCCAGGATTCCTGGGGGGCTCAACCCCCAACCTTGCTGTGGTCACCTAGGTCAGGGGCTAGGGTGTCCCCACTCCGGGGTACTCTCTCTGAACAGGATGCTTCCCTGACCCACTGATCACTGCATACAATTCAAAGCAAAGGCAAATTATTTAATTAACAATTAATTTGTAACAGGAATAAGGAACAATGGGAAAGGCTAATGAAAACACATCGCCCCGCTCTGTGGCAGGGAACATCCCAACAGTGTCTCTGCAATGTCAGGGCAGTTCAGTCTGTTCCTGTGTAAGTCCCAGGCTCCTTCTCAGGCCCTGGCTGTGCTGCAGGGACGCTGTGGCTTGGACACTTGCTCCGGCGGTGGCCACACGCTCGCAGGCTCTGGGTGGCAGGACCCTTCTTCCCAGCGTCGCCCCCGCCCCGTCGGGGTTACGATCCCCCTGCAAGTCTGGCCTGCAGGGCCTCTTGGCTGAGGCCTCTCCCTGCGCTGGGCCCACTGCCCAGGGTTCCCCTCGCTCTCCCCAGCTGCTCACCGCACCCGGCTCCGGACTGCTCCAGTTCCAGCTCCACCGCTCTGCCTCAGCTCCAGCTCCTCTGCCTCAGCACGGCTGCTGCTGCTGCTGCTCTGCCTCCAGCTGCCTGGGCTGCTGCCCTGGGCCCTCTGGCTGCTGCAGCTTCTCCCCCCAGGGCAGGTCTGTCTCTGGGCTGCAGCTTCTCCCCCCAGGGCAGGTCTGTCTCTGGGCTGCAGCTCTGCTCCCAGGGCAGGTCTGTGTCTCTGGGCTGCTTTTCTGGCCCCTCCAGATCTGGCCCAGCTCAGCTCTGGCCTCTCCTTAGCTCAGCCCCACTCACTCAGACTCAGGCACCTTCAGCTCACAGGGAGGACGGGATTCACCCCTGACCTCCTGACTCCCTGATTCGCCTGCCCGCCCTGTCAATCAGGCTGACCTGGAGCATTGGCCTCTCCCCATTGCCCCTGGGGACTGTCAGTCCCATCGACCCTTCCCCTTTTGGTACTGGGAGCTCTGAATGTTAGTAAGGGGATAACAGTCCCCTTACATTAGGGACTTCCGTTATTATTATTTGAATGACAGGAACACGTAGGGCTTGTCTACACTACCCGCCCGATTCGGCGGGTAGCAATCGATCTTTAGGGGATCGATTTATCGCGTCTAATCTAGACGCGATAAATCCATCCCAGAACGCACTCCCGTCAACTCCGGTAATCCACCCCAACGCGAGGAGGAAGCGGAGTCAACGGGGGAGCGGCAGCCTTCGATGTTGCAGCGTCCTCACGGCGAGGTAAGTTGAGTGAGGTACGTCGACTTCAGCTACGTTATTCACATAGCTGAAGTTGCGTACCTTACATTGACACCCCCCTCCCCTCCCCCGTAGTGTAGACCAGGCCTTAGAAGTCCCAAATGAGAACAGCCCTATTGCACTGGGTGCTGTACATACATATAGTGAGAGACAGCCCTGGGCCTAGAGAGCTTACAGTGAAAACAGTTCAGGCAGAAAAAGGGTGTGAGAGAAAACAGAGGCACCGAAAGGGGAAGCAACTTGCCTGAGGGCACGCAGACAGAACCCAAGTTTCTTGCCTCGCTGACTGAAATCCCGGTGCTGACAAAGTCAGCCAGTGAGTTCTGCCCTGAGTTTCAATGAGGCTGAAATCCTAGTCCCAGTCCAGTAAGCCAGGCTGCCTCCCAGGGCTTTGCAAGAAGCATGCAGAGTGGAGCCTGTGCTGATTTGTTGCCTCAAGTGATAAGAATATTAACCAAAGAAACCCCAACGCCAAAACACAACTGTGCTTCACGTCCCGCTGTTTGTGCCTTTACGCTCCGACGACTCGGACATGACGTTTTACAGCCACAACACAGACTACATCACGCTTTTACACAAAAATAATTCTCATGCTGAGTCTCCCATCTCCCAGCATGACACAGGACCATGTATGGCCCTCCACTACTCCATCCATTCTTTTGTCAGTCTCTCAATCACCTCCACGCAGGGTTTGAACTCCCTAAAATCCTCTGCGGAGCCCCTACGGCTGGCCTTTAAATGGCTCTTTAAACCCTACTTCTGCGTGTACACAATCCCTTTCATTGTTTGTTGCCTTTCCCCAACTTCTGTCCACCCGTCCGTCCATCCTGACGCCACCCATGCCAAGGATGAGGGATTATCTCATCGGGTGTGTCTGGAAAGCACTTAGCACATCAGAGGCATTGTTACAGACGTGGCATGAATGACAGTTGCCTCCTCAAAAACTACAGAAGCAAAGACTCATGGGACAGAGCACTAGGCTCAGAAGAGGACTGCTAACCGTATTGGTTAAGTGCTGCTACATTTGGTCGCAGTGGGGCAATGTAGGGACAGATTCTGAGTCTTACCTCTGAATTTCCTTCACGCTGTGGGTTAAAATCAGACCCTTTGATGTATGTTTTAGTGGCCAACTACTGCCAGGTGTTTTTGCAATGGGTGCTGATGCGAACGAACGGCTGAATCGGGACATCTCAGTGCCCCAAATTCAGAACCTGAACCGCAACATCTGCTGCTTTACGTCAAACATAGAGAGCACCATCTCCCAGCCCCCTCACTGCCTGGCTAACGTCAGCACCTGGGTGAAGAGCAGCTGCTACAGCCGAACAGGGGCTAGGCTCCTCCGGCAATGCTGCTAGGAAGAGGGAAGGGCTTCTAAAGACTTGCTTTCTTCTCAACATCCCCTTACCGAGGGCACGTGCCACCCGAGAGCCAGGCTGGTCTGCAGCTGTCAGAGCCTGGGGGTGGGGGGGATAGGTGGTCGTGCCCAATGTTTGGAGCGGGAGTCAGGCCTAGTGGTTGGGGCAGGAGTCGGTAGCTAAGAGTTGGACCCAAGGGTCAGAACCAGAGTTGGAGGCCAGATGCCAGAGCAAGGGTCAGGGCTGATGTCAGGAATCGGAGCCAAGGGTCAGAGCGGGATGACCTGGAGTGAAGCAGGGCAGGAGCAAGTCTGGGAACAAGTAGGCACAGGAGCTATCACAGCTGTGGGTCAAGGCTCTGAGCAGCCCCCTGACCTGCTGCTGGGCTTAAGGGCTGGCCTGCTGACACTTCCCACCAATCAGGCAGCTGCTCCAGGCCAGCTGTGCTCGCTAGGTTGCTAGGGGACTGGCTCTGCTGCAGACCCTGCTTCCTAACAGCCATCTCGGGGCACCCGTAGAGTCCTGGATGCTATTGGACGCCCAAATGCCCACTGCTGAACTCCAGCCTGATTGGTTCACGATATATAGCAATGGAGCCGCACGCCCTGATAAAACACCTGTCGATACAAAGCACAGCTGCCCCTCTGCTTAGCTCCCCAGGTCACTGTGAACACATCTGCGCTGGCTTCCCATTGGACACCGTGTCCAATTCAAGGTCTCTGCCCTGATGCTCAAAGCCATCCATTGAACTGATCCTTGCTGCCCGAGAGATCACCTCTCCCTTCCTGAGCAGGACAGCTACCTTCCACCAGGAAAAGGAAGCTGTCAGCCAGCTGGGGGCGCTTGTGAGCGTGGAAAGAACTTTCCCATAAGCTGGATCTATGGAACCCCCTGCCACAAGAGAGAAGGATGGTCACAGGCCTCTTTTTCCGAACGAAATGCATTGCTTCAGCTTGGCTTTCCCTCAGTAACTTCTTCATAGATGCAACACAGCCTCCCTCCCCTCCACACACAACACAGCCACTCACACACAAACAAGATCCATAAACTAATCAAACTATTTCCCTTCCAGGCTAGGAAGAGCGAGCGAGACACACACACTGTTATTATTTCTATTTTTAAATACTTGGGAAGCGCTCAGACAGTGCGGTGATGAGGCCCTATAGGTACCTTGCTCGATAAAACACCGTGCACTGACAAGATAATTTCTGTGGTTAGTAAAAAATGTGCAATATTTCTATAAAAATTCAGCCTACTAAAGATATTCATAAGAAGAGCCTGATTTTTGGTAAATGCACGTGCATGATTAAGTCATCAAATATGTATGCACAAGGGTGCACCTGATTTGTGTATGCAATCATCATGATTGCGCATGTAAATTGGGTATTTGTATATAGATAATTATAAGTCTGCTCGCCCTTGTAAATATCTGCTGTGCACACACACTTGTGGTAAGTGCACAGGCAAGTTAGGCACTCAACGGCTCTGCATTGGTGTTTTCCACTTTGAACAACAGGTCCTACTTGTCCCCATGTTTAGAAATACCCAAGAGTCAGAGTTCTGTCAACCTCTGGAACTCCTTGCCAGAGAGTGTTGTGAAGGCCAATACTATAACAGGGTTCAAAAGGGAGCTAGACAGATTCATGGAAGACAGGTCCATCAATGGCTATTAGCCAGGATGGGCAGGGATGGTGTCCCTAGCCTCTGTTTGCCAGAAGCTGAGATTGGGTGACGGGGATGGATCACTTGATGATAACCTGTCTGTTCATTCGCTTTGGGGCACCTGCCATTGGCCACTGTCGGAAGACAGGATACTGGGCTTGATAGACCTTTGGCCTGACCCAGTACGGCCGTTCTTATGTTCTCATAGGGCAAAGAAATGATACTTCATCGAATGAGATTCTTTTCCTCCGATCTCATTGTAATTAACTCAACAGGAACAGAAACAAATTGGATCACCCAGTCTGTGATGGACCAGTCCCCTCCCTGGCATTATCTTTGGGGAGCTGAGGGCCATGGGATGGTAGGGGGGGTTCATAGAGAAATAATGTTCAGCTGAGGGACTGCGACTGTGCAAAGGCTGATTTCACCCTTGGCTGCATCTGTGCACTAGAGACAATGGGCACTGACTGATGTTATTTAAGTCGGGAGGCCAATCCGTAGGAGAAAATGAAGGCCTGAACTACATCTCCCATAAGGCAATGCTCCACAATAGGGAAATGCAGTTTAATGGCGAACTGACTTGAAACAAAGTCTTTTGGGTTACTTCATCAAACTAAAATATTTTTATTTGGGTCAGTCTGACCTGAAATGAAATATTTTGTTTCAATTTTCTGTTAGGCAAAACCCACAGAAAATTTCGATTTTGCAGAAACTGCTTTTTCCCTCTGAAACTCATTCCAATGGAAAAATTCCTGACCAGCTCTACTCTTTACGACTTGAGCAACAGGAGCAACTCCATCAGCTGGTAGCAGTAGTAGGCTGTTATCTATTGCAGACTAGCCCCACAAGGGAACGCAGACTGCAAACATATTACAGTACAGAAACAGCAAGGCCAAGAGGATTCAGGGGGGAAATATGGTCCCTCACTTTACGTTTTGACTTCAGTGATGGACTGTTGGATCGGAGTGAGTTGGAAAAGCCGTTCCCAGCTTGTTAGATCCTGAAGCATCCTTAGAGCTGCAGGAATAAGGCTCGGGCCCTCCAAAGATGAGAAGGCTCATTCAGCTTCTCTCTTTTAATTAGGCTCACCAGGCTCAAATTGCTTCTGGGCTAAGCAAGTTTTTCCCGGTTATCACAGCTCTGCATAAAATACCACGTAACTAGGCTACACTCAACCATGTTGACCATAGTGAGCAAAGAGCAGGGCTGTATACACACTGGAGAGGAGGGGAGACGCACAAGGCACAGCGTGCACACCCAGCGAAGCCAAACTATTAGTCTGCGCATTCAGTGCTTCATGAATATAGAAGCACTAGATCTATTGATGTGTGTATGTATGTGTCTGTAATAATTAGGCATTTGTAGCTACTGTAGCCTGAGCTATAGATTAAGTATTCATTATATTGATGACCTCAGAATTCCCCGTTATCACTGTGAGGGTTGACAGGTTCTTGTCCCAAGATCAGGCTCCGTATTATCAAAATTATTATATAGTTGGGAACTCCAATGTGCACAGTGGCAACTCTCACACGGTAGGAACTCTTCTGTATTTCCAAATACAGTTTATTAATACACTTAGCACAGTCGCAAACACGCTAACTCAGTAAGCTAGAGAGACTACAGCATGGACATCTGCACATCCATATACTCACACCAGCCCTTGTAGGCATAGGCACCAACTTCTTCTGGCGCCGATGGGTGCTCGCATCCCCCCGCCCCCAGCCCCACTCCCACTCCATCCCTGCCCTGTCCCCTCCTGCCCCTGCCCTGCCCCGCCCCCATTCCAACCCTTTCCCCAAAGTCCCCGCCCCAACTCTGTCCCCTCTCTGCACCTATTGGACTCCTTCTCCAAATCCCTGCCCCAGCCCCACCTCCTCCCCTTAGCACGCCGCATTCCTGCTCCTCCCCACTCCCTCCCACAGCTTGTTACGCCGCTAAACAGATGTTTCATGGTGGCAAGCACTCGGAGGAGAAGCAGGGACAGCACGCTCAGGGGAGGAGGCGAGGCGGAGGTGATCTGGGGCGGGGCGGGTAGCTGCAGAGCACCCACCAATTTTTCCCCGTGGGTGCTCCAGCCGTGGCACACCCACAGAGTTGGCGCCTATGTGGACGACCTGAAATGTTAATCATCATCTTCCTCATCACCAACACTTTCTCTATGACCACCAGTGGCCATCACTCTTGCCCCTTTCAAGGGCGCTATATCTCTCTCTCCCCTACTGCCCAAAGGCTGGGATGCAACTTTTACAACAGGGGTAGGCAACCTATGGTACACATGCCAAAGGCGGCACGCGAGCTGATTTTCAGTGGCACTCACACTGCCCGGGTCCTAGCCATCGGTCCGGGGGGCTCTGCATTTTAATTTAATTTTAAATGAAGCTTCTTAAGCATTTTAAAAACCTTACTTACTTTACATACAATAGTTTAGTTATATATTAAAGACTTATAGAAAGAGACCTTCTAAAAACATTAAAATGTATTACTGGCACGCGAAACCTTTAATTAGAGTGAATAAATGAAGACTCGGCACACCACTTCTGAAAGGTTGCCGACCCCTGTTTTATAATATGTCACGCTGACACCACTATATCTAATGTATATTCAGTAGGGGGTTTTCCCCTTTTCCCTCTTTGTATTTCCTCATCTTACTAATGCTGAGGTGCCCTTCTCCTATTGGTCAGCATATTGATACGTGTAACAATCATTCCAGCTCACGATCATATCGGTCACCCCTTGCTTAAGCAGATTTGCGCTTACTACTTCCATGTTCCTTGCGGTCGCACTGCCTGGAACATTCTAACTCCTACCATTGAGAAGGTCTCCTTAGTTCCCAAAATCTAAAGGTAACCGTTGATCTATACCAAGGGTTACAGCCAACTCAACCACACTTATAGAATCACAGAATATCAGGGTCGGAAGGGACCTTAGAAGGTCATCTAGTCCAACCCCCTGCTCAAAGCAGGACCAATCCCCAATTTTTGCCCCAAATCCCTAAACGGCCCTCTCAAGGATTGAACTCACAACCCTGGGTTTAGCAGGCCAATGCTCAAACCACTGAGCTATCCCACCCCTTATGCTAGCTTATGCTTTGCCTAATGTCTCACAGGGTACTGTAGGTTTCTTGCGTTACAACTGAACGTAATGAAAAGCAGCTAAAGCTAATGGAGGCAAGGTAGTGAATATAGCGATGGCAAGCCTATGGGCTGCATAACTTGAGTTAATAATTGATCCCATTGCTGCACAAGGAGAGAAGCACTTTTTCTTGAATCTGCCTAAGGCACGTCTATGGCCCCCGAGCCCCTCACAATCTTTAATGTATTTATCATCAACACCCCTGAGCTGGGAAGCGCTGGTATCCCATTGTACAGATGGGGAATTGAGGCATCAAGGTCGCACAGGGTGTCGGTGGCAGATTAGGGTCTTGAACTCAGGTCGCCTCATGCCCTTGCCCCATACTTCCTCTCTAACAAGGGTTGCTCCTTCACTGTCGCTACCTGTCCTCTGTTCTGTCCTCCATCGTGATAGTCTTTCCCCTCCTAGCCCGCAATGACTAGGCTCCCCTCCCCCCCCACATTCTAGAGGGAGAGGGATAGCTCAGTGGTTTGAGCACTGGCCTGCTAAACCCAGGGTTGTGAGTTCAATCTTTGAGGGGGCCCTTTAGGGATCTGGGGCAAAAATTGGGGATTGGTCCTGCTTTGAGCAAGGGGTTGGACTTAGATGACCTCCTAAGGTCCCTTCCAACCCCGATATTCTATGATTCATCCTTCTCCAGCTACAGATCATTTATAAAACAAATCATTTACATATTTAAAAAGTGTGGCACTGACCTGACATTTGCCCCTCACCATTGTGACATACCAGGGTCCATTCCAGACTAATGAGTACCTGTGTCACCCCTGCCCTGCAATCCTGGGTGTCTTACAATGCCTTGCTGTGGTAGCACCCCCCTGGGTTGCTCCCAAACAGCCTTCCAGACTGCAAGCCACACCGTGAGTGCCTGTGTGTAACTGTAGCCAGCCAGTCACATCTGGGTTATGCACTGGCTCTCACCAGCCTTGGTTATACTGCAGTGTGACCCCAAGAAATGTGTGTCCTGTACTGCCAAGCCCTCTCCTAGACAGTACAAACATTTAAAGTCCATTATTCCTTAAAAGGAATAACATGCCAGCTGATTACCTCAAATAGTTATTTCAGACATTTCAATTTACACACATTGGATTAGATAAAACCGTAAAACAAGTTTATTAACTACAAAGAGAGATTTGAAGTGATACAAGCAATGAGGCATAAAAGTCAGAAATGGTTACAAGGTAATAAAGATAAAATATTTACTAACATCTTACTTAAACTATGTTAGATTCAAGCAAAGTGGCTCACCACATGCTCCAGCAGATTACGAACCAAACTCTCAGGTATCTCCCCTCCTCCAGAGTCCAACACTTGCTCCCTTTTTCTCTCCAGGTGCAGTGAATGCAATAGGCGGGAATGGGCGGGGCAGGGGGGAATGGAATCAATTGGGGGGTATTTGTCCCTCCTTTTTATAGTTTCAATTCCCCTCTTGAAAAACATTTCCAGATGGGCACTAGGAGACAAAGAGTCTACATGGAAGGATGTTCCCTGCTGGTTTTCTCACCTGTTTGAACTTCGTCTTCCCTTCCTGCTTGATAACTGTTTACTGCTAATTAAACAGCACACCCATTCCTTTGTCAGATTTGTTTGCCAACTTCTGTTTGGGCAGGGTTATGGAACATGTGTTAATAACACCATGAAGAGAAATCTTAGAACTTCACATACATTGTTGCCACACATATTTTATCAGGACAATACTGATCAGCAAATTATGAGTTTTCAAATGATATCTTACCAGGCATACTTTGTACAAAGATTATTACAATAGTGTGTAGGTGTGAATACGGGGGTGTATTCTGTCACAATCACCCTGATGACTGCTTGAATGTTATATCTGTTTTCTCCTGACCATTGGTCCAGCTTGTCTATTTAGATTGTAAGGCCTTTGGAGCAGGGACAGTTTTGTGTGGATGTTCAGCACCTGGTATAACGGGCTCCAATTTTGACTGAGTTCTTTAGGCATTACTAGACATTACAAATAGCTCAGTAATAATATCCAGGTTTAATGAAGTGGACAGAATCGTATATCATTCACATACTGATATAAACAACTTCCTAACTGTCAGGGTGGTTAAGCACTGGAATAAATTGCCCAGGGAGGTTGTGAACTCTCCATCATTGGAGATTTTTAAGAGCAGGTCAAACACCTGTCAGGGATGGTCTAGATAATATGTGGTTCTGCCCTGAGTGCAGGGGACTGGACTAGATGACCTCTCGAGGTCCCTTTCCAGTCCTATGATTCTATAACACAGTCCAACCCACCTAACTCTCTCCTCCAGTGGTCTCATACCTACAGATCAAGAAGGATGACCAGATAGACCTCTGCAGGAGACAGATGTTGGAGAAGATCAGCGATCAGTGAAACTGCTTCTTTGGGATCCTTCTGAGAGGAAGGACCAGGCCCACTTAAATGCACTCTACACTGTCCCTACTAGGGTCTGCAGTAAATCAACAAGGCCTTGTGTGGGCAGCGTCAATGGCATTAAAAGCCAATTTAGAAAAGAAAAGGCTTATTTCATTATATGCAGCCCAGGAAGCACCACGTATAGGTTAAAGTTGCCCAGCACTTTCCATTATAAGACCTTGTTTTCAGTTGCTGATTACTTTGCCAAACTTTAATGGTTGGGGGTGAAGTTTTCCATGCCTGGTGGCTGCCAAAGGCTCAATTTTTGGGGGGGGGAGAACTTTCAGCTAAAATGGCTCATTCACTTCCAAGAATGAGATACGGGGAAATACAAACTGTGGAAAAAACAATATGCGCTCATGTAATTAAATACAGCACCACCATGTATATGCACAAGGGACTGAATTAAGGTTGCACGGGCAGCCTTAATTATGGCCTTGCCCAACTTTTGAGCACTTGACTTTGCAACAGTAATGTTCTTTTAACACATTTCCTTTTGGGCTCAGACTTGTCTGATCATTACCTTCTGTTTCCCTCCTGCACAGTGTGCTGCATCCCCTTTTTGTCCAATCTGGTCCTCAAATGGTAACCGTTCCAGGGGAGGTACTGTCTTTGTGTCGTGTATGTATGTACAGTACCTTGCACAGTGACGCCCCTCTAGGCAGTACAAATGAATAATCACCTGTTCTAAGGAAGCAAGTACAGCGTTGTCTCTTAAATGTGATTCGTGCGAGATGATGGCAAGGTTCTGTCTGGAATACAGGAACAGCGGCAGTTCACAAGCATGCCAAGGATTTTTGTATGTCAAGATTACAGACCCATTAAGATTTCATATTCGAATGCGATCCGATGACTTAGTTACGAACATCTCTCTCGCTTGCCCTGGTGGACAGAAAGCCAATAAAATTCCTCAAGCTTATTGCCGAGCGCTGAAAGCAAATTGCACTGATCCGTTGGTGAAGAAGCAAGAAGGGGCAGTGTTACCCCTGCGTCTCAGAGGCAGTGGGTGATGCTTGGGCTGTATCTTTGTAAACATACTGGAATTACCAGGAGGGGGTTTAAGGTCACGTGACACCAAACAGCTCCCAGCAGTATCGCCGCGTTTCAGCTCCCCAAACCGAGAGGCGTTCTTTCCACGCAAGGGGCCTCATTTATCCCAGAGGCAGCGGTGTACATTTATATTAATATTAAAAGGGCACAAGCAGCCTGCCACATTCATTCCTTAGACGTGCTGCAAAGAAGCCTGTTCCGGCAGAGATTACCTGTTTGTGAGTTATATTAATCACTCAACCAAAAACTAATTATGTGGTTGACTTGCTGTGTCTTTCCCAGAGACAATTATGCCCTGAAATCCAAGGACCCAACGCACGCGGAGAGAGAGGCTTGTTCCGCTGCAGCGAGAGTGTTAAATGCTTCTGAAGGGCCTGCTGTTCCCTGCCTTTTTATAGCCAGCAGATTAGAGGGGAACCTGAAGCCACAAAAGCCGTGGCATGAGGTTGCTGCTGCAAATCCATTGTATTCAATGCAATAATGGAATAGATAAACGTGTGATAAGTAATGGCAAGCCCTGAGTCCAATAAAGAAATGTCACTGTGTGCAGTCCTAGGGCGTAGGAGAACTGGAACACGTTTTCATAAGCAGATGGCGAAAATTAGGCTCCTACATCCATATTCAGCCATTGAGGAGAAAGGCGGTCCAGTGGTTAGGGCGATTGCCGATGACTTGAGAAAGCTGGGGTCAAGTCCCTGCTCGACCACAGGCTTCCTGGGGTACTTTGGGCAAGTCATTTCACCTCCTCTGATAACAGAGCTGGGAGATTAAAACTTCAATACCTCACAGGGGTATTGTGAGAATAAATGCACTGAAGCTTGTAAGGGGTTCAGGTACTACAGGAATGGGACCCAGAGAAGTATTGTAGAGAGAGAAACAAGTGGCCTAGGGTGACCAGATGTCCCGTTTTTATAGGGACAGTCCCGATTTTGGGGTCTTTTTCTTATATAGGCTCCTATTACCACCCACCCCGTCACGATTTTTGACACTTGCTGTCTGGTCACCCTAAAGTGGCCTGATTTGCAAAAGCTTTTTGCACCCCCCGGGATGTTCACCACTTGTGCAAACAAACCAACCAGCTTTATTTCGGATGAAATCCTGGAGTGAAAACGACAGCAGAAGCTGCAGAGAGAGGGGTTTGTATGTGATGCCTTCTGTGATCCCAGGGATGGAAGGCAAGCCATGCGAGCAAAGGCTGAAGGACCTGAGTATGTTTGGATTGGAAAAGAGGAGATTAAGGGGGGATATGACAGCGGTCTTCAGATACTTGAAAGGCTGCCATAAAAAGATGGAGAAAAGTTGTTCTCTTTTGCAACAGATGGCAGGACAAGAGGCGATGGGTTCAAACTACACTACAGCAAAGCAGATTTAGATTAAATCTCAGGACAAACTTCCTAGCGGTGAGAACAGTAGGACAATGGCACAGACGCCTCAGGAAGTCGTGGGATCTCCTTCACTGGAGGTTTTCAAAAGGAGGCTGGAGAGCCATCTGGCTTAGATGGTTTAGACACAACAAATTCTGCATTGTGGCAGGGGGTTCGACTAGAGAACCCCTGTGGTCCCTTCTAGTCCTGTGGTTTTGTGATTCTAGAGAAGTACGTGGTGCAAATATGCCAGGCCCTTAGAACGAGAAACTATCTGATCTGAATCAGCAGATTATTTATCCAAGAAAATGACATCTGAGCACGGTATCTCTGATATTATTACCGAGGGCAAAGAATACCGGACAGGCTAGAGGCAGTATGAACCAGGGGCTAGGACAATGGACTGGGAGCCAGGAGACCTGAGCTCTGTTCCTGGCTCTCCCAATGACCTGTCTGACCTTGGAGTTCTGTTCTCTGCATCCTTAGTCTGTCTTGTGTATTTGGACTATAAGCAGGAGCTTAGTTTGGTACGGAACAAGGGAGGCAGTTTTTTCATACATCTAGATGCTCCATTATGTCTTCCACTGTTGGCCCCCGCCAGGTTATGCAGGATATAATACAATCATATATAATGGGTCTATCTGCTGACACAACTTTGCTCCCCCTCTGCCCCCAATTTTTCTGAAATGACGACCTTGACCGCAAGCTCTTCAGTGCAAGGAGAGTCTCTCACTCAGTGCCCAGGACAATGGGGTTCTAATGTCAGTTGGGCTCTCAGGGAGATAATAGGAAAAAATGGGGGGGGAAGGTGGTTTCGTAAAGAAAAAATGGGAAAACGACAGATGGAAGAGAAAAAAAAATCACTGCCAGCCATCGGCTTGGCTCGAATGGATGCAACTGTACTGAGCTGGCAGAGCCAATCAAAACGAAAGCATCACTAGAGCAGCTAATAGCTGCAAAAACATCAAAGTGGGGAAATTCCCCTGAGATTGAAGAGCCTGGGAGGCCAGCCAGAGAGCTCGAGAAGATGCTGCCAGTTTGGGAGCTGGAGTTAAAAACCTCCGAGAGAGTTAAAGGCCCTGGAAGTCGTTAGGATGCTGCTCAGCAAAGAGTCTCCACCAACAAATGGGGAAGCTCAATGCCTAGACTTTTGGAGCAACGACCCCTGTGGCAGGCAGTCAGTCCAGGCCATTGATTATCAGCATTATCCCACATGGAAGATAAACACGGCTGACATTAGCAAGGGTTGTTAAAGAGGCATCAGTGCTCAAACGGACGAGAAACATGGAGGAGAGCCCCGATGCTGCAATGCAGGGCTGTGTTGTGAAACGAAGCACCCAGGTCAGCCCAGAACCATGAACTCCTCTGTGCTTCCTGCTCCTTGTTCACAAGCTTCTCCTCGCGCAAGTTTCATTTTGTTTTTTAAATCAAGGTTTCAGTTTCCTGCTCTGGCAGTTACATGGGCAGAAAAAAATGCTGCTATTTGACGCTGTACGGTTATCAGGTCGACAGATCAAAAGGCGGAGGGACATTGTCCTACCCCAGTTTCACCCAGTAGGGGTCACCATTAAGCCAAGCCTGGTGATCACTTCTGGGATTACCAAACCAATAAAAGGGGAACAGGAGGTAAAGTCTATCAATCATAACTTGTGTTTGGCGTTGCCCTTTGAACACCCTGCATCTGAACCAGTGTCTGTCCCTGACCCTCTGTTCTGAAAGGCAATTGCTTTTTTGAAATATGAGCTGCCGCTAACGAATGAATTCAGGTGATAAAATGAAATGAAAGGCCCGGGACAAAAATAAAAGCGAGGAGACTGGCTGCTGATTTCTGGGCTGGTCAGTGAGGATAGCGTATGCTGCTTTCAGGAAAGTTTGCTGGATGTAAATGCTGGTCTACGTCCACTGGATAAAGAGACTTTCAATTCTCCTGTGCTCTGTGCTCACTTATTAGGCATTTTGCAGATCTAGCTGTCATGGGATGATAGTTATTCGGTTTTAAACCTGCCTAGCAGTACCATTAACTATTGATCTGCTAATTTACTGTGGTGTACAACAGGACTTTGATGGACGCTGCAACAGCCTTGCCCAGAAAGTCAATAATTTATCAGATAATCTGATCAATGAGACTAGAGAGTCATCATTTGAAGTTCACATCCAATGCCTTTCAGATTCATGCCTGGCTATACCTTCTGTGCACCTTTTATTAAGGGCAGTCAGTTTCCCCTTACAAATTATTTAGGTCATTAGTTTCCCTCAGTTTTCAGATATGCCAATGAAATGAAGAGGTGAATCACTGCACAGCCGCCTGCTTCTGGGGATGATTCAGAGGCTGCTTGCTTTGTTCAAACCCAGCATCAATACCCTGTTCCTACTGCCAGCTGTTAAATTGCACAGTGCTTTGTTAAGGGTTAGCATGGAAATGTTCAAGCAAGCTGGAAAAGTCACAAGGTTTAAAACCCCTGACTCATCCAGACAGAGCCATGGAACTGAAGATAAAGTTTCCTCCAAGTTATTTTTTTGTGCTGTTGTTAAAAGGAGCAAAGTTTGGTGGGGTGGGGGGGAAACTACCCTCTTCCCCAACCCCCACCCCACCGCGTCCTGCATGATCAAAACATTTGAAGACACTCCCACAAAGACACTATCTTCTTAAGCTTGATTCCTAGGGGAAATGGCTGATATTCCTGAGTCTCAAAAGATACAATATTATTCATCTGTATTACCGGGGCCCAGTACGAGTGCAAGGATTGCATTGATCCAACTGCAACACTTGGACCTGTGTTCGTTTGATGTATCTGTTTTGGCCAATCTACTTTATTTTTCCATGTCAGAGTAAAATTAGAGACGGTTGAAGAGATTTGGCAAAGTTCAAGTAGCCAAAATCATGGCATCACTTGCCTGGCTATACTGGCATCTAGCCGGAGGGTTACTAAATACACGTCAGCTAAGGTATTGATCCTACAAGTCTTACTCACGTGTTTAACTGAAGTCTTACTTACTTACATGCTTACCTCCCATTAGCTTCAATGGGGCTACTCATATAATCAAAGTTAAGCACATGCTTAAGTCTTCGCAGGATCATTCCAGAGGACCGTTTCGCGGAGAGGCAATCATGCTTCTAAATACTTTTCACTTTCCCAGCTGAATTTCTTTTTACTTCCCCCTGGTAAAGAGTTCATTATGGATATTTTTAATTTAAAAAGGGGCAAAGGTCAGACCTCTCAACTGCACTGTGTTCTCAAGGATGTCACTCATTCTAGTCCCAAAGTTACCGACAGCCCACACAAATCTCCCCCTCCTCCCACTTTCAGTGGTGAAGACTATTTACATCAGCAACCAACATTTATAAAAGGTACAGAAAGTTATTGGCGCTACAGGAATGAAGGTCACTGCTTTGGAGTTTCCTGCACAAATTATTTTTGGGTCTTTGTCACAGACATCATCATCATCACCACCACACTTAGCTCTTATATAATGCTTTTCCTCGGTGGATCTCAAAGCGCTGCATACATGTTAATGTATTTATCTGCCTGAGAGGCATCAGGAGAGAGACCACAAAATCAAACAGCAGGAGAAATGGGTTTGGGACATTTCATTTCTGAAATTTGAGTGAAAAGCAGTTTTGAACCTGACCATTTTCCTTGCACTACTGGAAACAAGCCACGGCACTAGGGCACGCTGAACGGGCACGGGAGTGAATGTGATGAAACTATTCACCGTCTGGGCTGAGCGAAATGCAAGAAGCAAAAGGAGAGCATCAGTCGTGGAGTGAATTATGCTGGTTACAGTAACATTTGGAGGCCCCAGTCAAAGATCAGAATCCTATTCCACTAGGCAGTGGACAAATCTATAGTCCAGAAACAAGCCCTCTCTTACAGAATGTACACTCTAGGTTGAATTCAATAGTTCAATATCTTTCAATATTCAGTACACTAAGGTGCTATTAGTGACACATTTAAGGTTTTCTTTTTGCTCCAGTCCATTATTTTGACGTTGACGGCGCTGTTTAAAAATAAGATATCCAGTGTTGCTGGGTTCTCAAACTCAGAAGAACAATCTGTCCTGTTAATATATGAAATACTTTTCAAGAGGCGCTGTTCAGCATTGTGCCAGCCGGCCGTGTTTTTACGGCTGCTGAGGACAAAACCCCAGAGTTTTCTTCATGCCTCAACTGCTTATTTGAAATGGGGATTGATTTTTTTCCCCCCAGATGCCAATAAGGAAATCCTGCTGAAGGTTCAATTGATATAACATAGGGCCAACTTCACTTTTGTTTCTTTTAACAGTTACGCTGATACACTGTAAAGCAATTGGCAATGAGCTGTGTTGTCCCATCCGATTTTTTAAGCAGAAGCTCCCATTAAATCCAACGGGGCCGTCTGCTTTGAACATAAAAATCAATGGCATGATAGGCATCTAATATTAGGCCCTTATTACTTACAGCATCATGGGAGCAGAGTGATTGTCTGTGTGCGTTGCTACAGAATTGAGCCAGGCTCGTGGGTTGAAATCGATAGCGGAGTCCTGCCGAGGCACTAGCTCTATTAGGATGTGTGTGTTATGGTTTAACTACTGGGGTAACAGACGTCCTATTGGATTGCTGCACACCTGGCAGAGGGAGCTGCCCTCCCCTTTGCTCCGTGGCACATTTTAAACAGACAGTTACGCTGATGGATGCTCCCGCGATCGTTGCCCAGTAAGGAACAGAGGTTAGGACCCAGCAGCCGAAGTTCTGCCAGAGATGGTTGCGATCTGCCGCCACCACCGGGAAAACAAATGGGCCTTATAGACCCCTGCAGGGCTGTAAATTAGGGCTACTTCAGATCAGGACAGGGAGGGGAAGCATGAGCCAAAGCCGAGGAGCCCCTGTGGACAACGCCCTGCCAGCTGCTCTCTCTGGTCTCAGGTGGGCACCGCGGTGGTTTTATTGCAGCTCCCAAAACAAAGTCATTACTCACTGTACCCTTACTCCCGACCTGCATCGCTGGCCTGGCCGCAGACTCCCTAGCGTCGCTACTCCCTTCCCGGGGCAGGGATGGGAAATGAGCAGAGTCTTGTCTCCACCCCCACAACACCCCACCCTGTGCAACTGAACCAGCGCCAGGGGGCCATCATCTGCTGTTGAGTCAGGCCTACAGCAGGCTGGTTCTGCCCTTGCTCGAGGAGGGGAGGACAGTGGATTGAAATCTCTTCCCCTTGTTAGAAGGAAAGGTCCGGCCCAGCTCCTGTGGGGGGGAGATCAGTGACTAGCCCAGAGAGACTAATGCACCTCAGCAGGCTAGCAAGGTCCTGACAGACAGGCTGGGGCTTCACTCCTGGGGGTCCGCAGATTATGTCTAAGGGGTCTGCGAAAGATTGTCATTGCCGTAGAACAGTGGTTCGCAACCTGTGACCTGCAGACCCCCGGGGGTCCGCAGACTATGTCTAAGATTTCCAAAGGGGTCTGCATCTCCATCTGAAATTTTTTAGGGGTTCGCAAATGAAAAAAGATTGAAACCCGCTCTCCTAGGGTCACCGTAGAAACCCCACAGTTAAAATGCCAGAGCTACTTCCTTCTCACACCCCCATTTTCCACTCTTTTTATAAATCACTCGATAAAAGCTAAGGGTCTGAAAATTCTTATGTTTCGTCTCATCCCCAAAATGAGTTTATTTTGGAAAGCTCCGATGCAATTGGTTATGAGTTATTCGGAGTTTCACAGTGGTGACAAACAGGCAGGGTGCGGGTCTGCTTTCCACGGTGGCTTGCTATTTTTTACCATTTTTGTACTTAAATCCCTCAAACCCCATTTGCTTGCTTTCAGGCTGGGCACAGACTTTGAAGGAAGGCACGTGCCTTTGCCACGTCTAAAACAGTTTTTGCTTAGACATGAGAATTTGTCTGAATTAAAATCCCTTCATCTTTCTTCCAGCATCAGCATAGTGGTGCTCTCCCAAACGCCACGCTTGAGCTAAGAAACTATCCCTGTACGTTCAAATGCAGTGGCTTTGTTAAAACTCTCAATGTTAACAGTACTTTAACACAGGTTTTTTCAGGGGTGGAGATTAGCTAGACTGGGAAAGCTGGAAACCCAGTATTTACAGTTACCACAATCCTGTAGTAGAGCAAATATGCACAAACGGTACATACAGCCAGCACAAGGCCTCAGCATCAATTAAGTCCTCAAAAATCAGCTTTAAGTGGAACGTAGGTAGCATGCAGGTGTGACCGGGTGCCTGGATGGGTCACACAAAGAATGCAACACTCAGGGCAGACTGCAAGGAATCGGGCAGATGACCCACACAAATGGGTGGGTTATTCGATAATTAGATTCACCAAGCTGTAGCAAACCAGCTTCTGTAATACCGCACTGGTTACCAAGGAGGCAAATACAGTCCCCTTTAGGCATCCCAGCTCTTGACTTCCATCTAGCCAGCCAAGTCTAATACAGTGAGGGGTTACTGAAAGCCAGATTCATCATACGTGAGGTTCGGCAAACCCAAAGGACCAGACACTGATCCCCAGGTTAACGAGAGGCTCAAGTCTTACCCAATAATCATGCAGATGCCAACCCTTTAGTAACTAAAAGACTAAAGGTTTCATAGTAAAAGGAAAAAGAAAAGAGAGAGGTGCAATTGTTAAAAGATCACTATACATACCAATCGGTGCAAAGTCCGTAGGTAGTTTCATAGCTGACATGGGGAGGCTGCTGACTTGTAAGAGTCTTTCTGGAATCAGTTTAAAAGGTTATAGTCCAATAGGCAGTCCAGGTGTAGAGTTTGTTCAAGTTCTTCCCTGAGAATTCCAGGGCAATCCGGGGCACACCTGGAGACCTCAGTCTTAGGGCTTAGACCTTCCCAGTCGAAGTTTAAGCAGATCTGAGATGAAGAGGATCAGGCCTGAAGCTTCCTTTATAGCTGATATGTCTCCTCACAGCAGGGCCTTCCCCCGATGAAGAACAGGCACGGCAGACCTTTGTTTTGAAGCTAATCTATTTCCGAAGCACACCCAGGTAAACTAGCCGCATTCATTCACATAAGGCAATTAGCCGGTAGTTCATTCTACCACAGATTGTTTAGCTGAAGACAATATAGATATTATTAATTTCCTGCATTGTCTTACATCTTTGATCTTAAGGTTAACTTAATTCACATGCATAATATAATGCAATTAAGACATGAAAGGGGACTTAGCGTCTGCAAGCTAATGAGAGCACATTGTTAAACTTCTAACAAGATACAGGTAACCACAGACAAATACACTTAGCATCTACCCTTGATTTCTATTGCTACAGATAAGTGGGTTAATGATGGCTGTGGTTACCAGTGCAGCTCTTTGAAATTCCCATACAAGTAGCGTGTCTTGATTACATTTCGGTGCCTCTTGTTACGTTGTTATGGGTCACACCCAAGCTGGCCCGTCTGTCAGTGTCACTGCAGGCATGGCATGACTATCACCCAACTGTGGCCTTGTTCAGCCACTGGACTTCAGGCATCCAAATCCAGCCCCTAAACGAAGGTGTCTGAGCCATTTTGCATCTTTATCCTTTGTCCCAATCTGGACTAAGCCGCCGTCTCTTAGAACACGTAGAAGATCCACCTTCGGAGTCGGACGGGACTGCGAGTCCCTGCGCTAGGCTAGTCCAGCAACAGTTCTGAGTAAAGCCAGAGGCAGCAGCTATCCACGAGCGAAGCCATTTGTCTTCTTTGCGCCTGCCCGAGGGCTTCTTGTGAAATTCGTAGGGCCCGAGTCTCTCCTTTGTGCAGCCGGGGAGCCCCACTGCCCTCGAAGGAGCTCAGGGAGCTGCCTCCGTAGACACCGTCCCTCCCTTCCCAGCTTCATCCTTTTGGGTGGTGCAGCCTGCCCTCCACAGCTTAGCTCCTGCTCCCAGTGGGGCAAGTCCCACCTCAGGGAGCATGAGGGAGGAGCAGCCGCAGGCCTGCAGAGGCGCACTCGCTACCGTGCTCGTCACCATGGAAGTGACCACAAGAAGCGCTGTAGAGAGAGAGGCCCGCTCCCAGGGAGGGAGGGGAAGGAAACTTTTCCCTCCAAGTAGATACACGCAGATCAGAAAAGCGGGGTAGACCTCCACCAGCCACAGCCTGAGCTAGCCGGGTACGTAAACCAGAGGCCCCTCAGCTGACTGAGCACCTCACACTCATTAATAGAGGGAGTATTATACCCATTCTGTGGAGGAGGAATTAAGGCACCAGAGAAGTGACATGCCCGTGGTCTGTGGTCGCACCAAGAATTGAAGCCAGGACTCTCAAAACCCAGTGAAGTGTCCTCTCCCCCTGACCATCCTCACTACCCCACACTGGGGCTTAACCATGTTTGGGGCCAGCACGGCAGCCGCCCTGGTGCCCAGCAGGGCCCGTATGTTTTACAACGGTTGCAAGGCATCCAGGCTTTCCATAGCAAATCAACCCCAGGCCGATCGAGTGCGTGTTAGGTGCTACCTGGAGAAAGCCGCCCCGGCCCAGAAGAACGTACGTCTTGTTTTCGTCCTTTTGGTTTATAGAGCTGCTAGGCTAAGCCATGGTCTCCTCTCTGGATTGAGGAAATACTGATCGCTCCACCGATCACACAGGCTGTCAGGGACCCAGTGCTGTAAATGAGCGATTAAACCAAGCTCTAGCCAGTCAACAGTCATAACAAAGGAGAAACTCCCGCTGTGCCGCTCTTGCTCACCTTCGTAAAGGCCTCCAGCTGTATTGGGCCTGGTATTGTAGGCGGCCCAGCAGTACTGGCCGTTGACTGGGTTGATGCGCCGCGCACTCCGCTACCGGATGCGGGGCGGCATTTATTTGCGAGACCAATAGACTTCAACAGCAGCGACGAGGATGGATTCAAGCTGCAGCATGACCGCACATGGACGATTATTTCTGACCGATACTTAGAACAGCTCCAGGATCAGAGGGATCTTTCATTTTCCTACACAGTACTGATCTTTCCCTCGACTTCCAACCCACTGAAGGGAAATTCATTTCACAGGGCACTGAGGTCAGGAAACTCTGATTTGACCTAATTGCGATAGTGGCGCGGCGGATGATTGTCCAGAAATGCATTTAAGGATTGGAAGGGATGCCCACAAGGTCTGGCTGGACTGACATGCTCACAGATTGGATTTTTAGAGCGGTCAGATTTTATTCCTCGCTCCCACTGAGCCAGCATGTTCAGCCACTTTGTTTATATTTTTTGGATGCTAACGCCGCATGCGTACCCAGACCTCACTTCATCAGCTGCTTATGCACGTACCTCATTGTTGGGGTGTACAATCTATCAATCACCTTCCAACTCCCTACCCTAGCCCAACACACTGGGCTCTTCTGCCTTAAATAGCTTTGTAATGAAGACATTTCACTTTATAAGCGATGTTATTTATTAAGGGCTTTACTCTTGAGTTCAGTTACATGAGACGCTCCAGCAATGAATCGTGGGATATTGACGGCTGCATTTGCACAGTTAGTATAATTGACTTGTGGGCAGCGAATCAGCACAAACCACTTACGTCTCATTTCATTGCAGCCCTCAGAATGGGGTGCAGGCCTGGTCCCAGTGGGAAATTTCATCCAGTCAGAGCCCAGTCAATGAAAGAAACATTTGTGGGTGCTGTTCTTGATCCATTAGGCAATTTCAGCGGCATCAAGTATCCTGCATCATTACACTGCATCCTCTCCCCATCTGTCATGGGAAAGCACGCAAGAGGGACACCCCTGAATAGCCAGGTGGTCTCGGACAGGAGACCCCCATTCAAATCCCTTCTCCACCTGATTCAGAGTAGGAACGTGAACCTGAGTCTCCCAGGTGAGTGCCCTAATCCCCAGGCTATTGGGGAGAGGGCAGGGGTGGGGATGAGTCTCACTCTCCTATCACAAACCTTCCCCATGAAACGTCCATCAGAACTGATGCATCTCCGCCCAGCCCGTCCCATAGTAAACACGATGCCAGTGAAGCGGATGGCACCGATTCACCAGCTCCTTGCACCTTGTGTTGTCCATTCCGATCTGGTACCAGTAGCGTAGCCAGGGGGGGAGCAGGGGGAGTGATCGCACCCCATGAGGAGAAGCGGCGCTAAGGCGCCGCCCGAGCCCTGCTGCGGGAGCTGGGCTCGGGGCCGCTTTAAAAGGCCCGCGGCTCCTGCGGGAAGCCACCAGCCCTTTAAAGCGCCCCCGACCAGCCCCGCTGCCGGACCCGGGCGGGGATTTAAAAGGCCCGGGGACTCCGCAGCGGCTGGAGCCCCGGGCCCTTTAAAGCACCGCTGGGGTGAGTACAGGGGGAGCGGGGAGGCGCCTTTTTATAGCGCCGCTCCCCCTGTGCTCTAAACCTGGCTACGCCACTGTCTGGTACCAGTGTGCAGGGGTGTGAGTGATTGCTCTAGGTGGCGATGACTCAGCCCCCGTATCACAAGTGGTTGCAGTAGCACTTGGGGGTAGGTAGGGTCAACGGGAGGCTTTCTGGGGGCCTGGGATTAGGCAGGACAGAAGCGTTCGCAGGATCTATTGAGGTATTGGGACAGCCCCTGTGGCCAGGTATCTGAGCCTCTCACAGTCTGAAGTGTGTCCATCCCCACCACAGGGAGTACGATGACTTACTTTAGAGCCAGGAAAGCAAGGCCCGGAGCTGCTTGCTCCAGGTCGCAGAGGAAGGCTGTGCGGCGGAGCAAGAATTCAAACCTGGATCTCCCAAGTCCCAGCACAGCCTCCTAACCCTCGGCCCATCTTTCCTCCCTCCTCAGAGCCCAGACTTGTCTTTATAACGCCCCATAAATATCATGATCCTCCGAACCCATAGCCTGCACCTTCCGGTAGGTGTCCTGCAGGGTAAGAAATGCCCTTGGGGCTACACGTGAGGGAAGTAACCCTCCTCCTGACATACCTCCCAAGCTGAGCTAGTAGTTACTGAACATCCCCCGACTGTGGAAGCAGGGCGCAGAACACAATTTATTACGCTCCAAAGAGGTTATTTTAGGAAACCTATTCCAAAGCGGCATTATCTCCCGCTCCCCACATTTCCATTGTCATTATGATGCATCCGCCCGCCTGCGGTTTTTCAATTCGCGTACGCTGCTTAACGGGCCGGGACAACAAAGGGGCCATAACGGTGACACATCCGAACAGTGACAGGAGAAGCCAGGGCGTTTGAAACGATACACCGAAGGCTATGGTGACAGGGCTGTTTGCTGGGCGCTCTCGCTTTCTGCCTGCGGGGTTTGCCACTGCACTGTTTGAGGCAAGAGGGGGCCAAATGGAATAAAATGGATTACAAACATGTAGAGCTTTTATAAAACCCACCTGTGAACCCACTGTCACTCAGAGCCTGTGTACCGGCTCCAGTCTGCTCAAGGGGTGGGATTTCCAAATGTTGGCCTAACTCTGATAATAGTAGCTAGCTCTTAGCGCTTTTCATCAGTAGATCTCAAAGGGGATCATTTTACTCCCCCCATCTGCCTGTATCTATCTTCTGTCTCTTGTCTCATACATGGATTGTAAGCTCCTTGGGGCAGGGTCTGTTGGTTCTGCTTTTGTACAGCACCAAGCACAACAGGGTCCTGGTCCATGACTAGGGCTCCTAGGCCCTACGGTAATACAAATAATGATTTTATAGATGGGGAAACTGAGGCACGGAAAGATGAAGTAACTTGTCCAAGGTCACCCATGAGGCCAGGGGCAGAACCAGGAACAGACATCAGCTCTCCTGAGTCTCACGCCCATGCTCTATCCACTAGTCCACACTGCTTTCCCATTTGCAAGTTTTACCATTGACTTCAGGGGGAGCACAATTAGTCCAGCTCTGAGCACTTTTGAAATTCCCACCCGTAATGACATCCGCTATCCGACACAGGAGCAGTTTACTTTTTTAACAAAAGAGTGATAAAAAATAATCCCTTCTTGATAGTTCCTGCAGCATCTAGCCAGGATCAGCCTGGGAGTTAGGGCTACAGAAATCCCTATCATATATTCAAGGTGGAGTATGATAATCCACACCAAAAAGAAATTTTTTAAAAAGAGAGAGAAAGCTAGATTAAAGAGAAGACTATAGCTGTGCAGTGAAGAACACCTATTAGGCAATGGCCATGCTAAGGTTGGCTGGATAACCTTAACTGTGCCCCTTTAACATGCATTCTGATAAAAATCATACTGACACCAATGGAAAGACTGCCTCTGACTAAAATGTGCTTTGGAGCAAGCTGTTAGTGTTTTATTAATCAGTCACATTTCTCAAAATGAGACAAAGTAATAACATGCATTAAAAAAAACCCCTTATAACACACATTTGGACATCTTGTAGTGATGGATAGCATTGTGCATATGAAGCCACATGTTACTCAAACTAGGCAATTTAGTATCAGACCCTTTCATTTGCAAAGCCAGGCACCCATTTTGTGTTAATTACAATTTAAGCTATTATGTGCTCTTCTGAGACTTTATTTTTGTTCCTTCTTGCTTTGCTGTTTTCCAAAGCTAAAATAAAAGTCATTCTGATGACAAAGCATATGGAAAAGCACTACCAGGAGTAGACAGAATGGCTAGCTGCTGTAGCCAACCAGAGGAGAAGCTGGATTTGAAGATGATTAATGGGCAGTGCAAGAACAAGATAGTAATATATATTATCCTCGATCATTTATGGCAGGAGAACATTAATAATATGAATCAATACTAATAATATATATTTATTCATTGGAGATTTCATCCTTTTTTAGCAACTTGCTGGAGCATAGTAGATTGGCTTCCTACGGGGTGTTTCTTGCCACTATAGGTAAGATATGATCAGATCTGAGCTCCTCTGTCTACACTGCAATAGACTGGCACACCTTTATTGGACTTTCAGAAATCCAATTTTACGGTGTCCAATATGGTGAGCTGATTAAACCTGATTTGAATCGACAAGTGTCCAGGAAAAGAGTCTACTGCGGAGAAAAAAGCGCGAGAGTTTAATAAACAGACCCGAGAGATAAATATCTTTTATTCCAATAAAATTCACATGTCAAAAAGCTGACAGGAGCGCAGAGGGTAAAAGAGAAATATCTCCAATGTAGCTAAATCTCCAATGTAGTAACAGATTCAAATAAAAAGGCCAAGCCACTAACTACAATAGAAAAGCAACCCTGAAGCCAGTGCCCGAGCACGGCTCATCTAAGCAATATTTTATTACGTCTACATGGAGAGCAGGTCATTCATATTAAAGGAAAAGTTTGACCCTGTTAAAAAACCACAGTGCACCATTGTGATGCTGCCCAGCCAGGCGAGAGGAACTCTTCCTGACCCCTGTCGCCATCACCGAACACCGGGCAAATTTAACCCTTTGTTCTCTTTGAAAATCGCATTTGACCATCTCCATTTAGGGGACCTGTGATGTTCAGTTGTGCTGTAAAACTGGACGCATTGCGGTTTCACTTCCTGGGTCGTTGCACTCAGTACGCTGAGGCCAAACTGCAGGAGACCCAGACCACGGGATCAAGGAAGCCGCGGTGTGAGTACCGGGAACCTGGTCCATCCATTCCCTGAGCAATAGACTCATGAGACCTATTGCCCTGAGGCTGGGTGCTCTCTGGCCAACAGCATTTTCTATGGCCCTGTCTTAGGGTTCAGGGTTGTGGGAAATACCCAGGGGCATGTCGGGTGGATCAAAAGAGGGGCCTGGGAGAGGCCTGCCTTTGTTCCTGGGCCAAAGGAGGATCTCTCATCCCCTGCACTCGTGTGATGCTCCAGTCCTGCTTCTCCACTGCCCCACTCAGAAAGCTACAGCTCAGACACCATTCTGCTCCTCTAGGCTGGCATCCCTCCTGGGCTCCCTAGATGGTATCCCTGCCCCTATTCGCTCTCCTGGACACCACTTCCCTGCCAGGCCCCTGGCTCAAACTCCCACCTTGCCCCACCTGCTGCTGCCCATCTGGCCCCAGAGAACCATGATCTCCTCCACCCTGCTGGTGCAACCCTGTATAATCCCCTGGAGGATCAGATCCCGGCCTAGAAAAGCTTCCTCCCAACACTGCAGTTTCAGAGAAGCCTTCTTGACCCGGGGCAGCCATACTATGATCACACTGCTCCTGTGTCAGATCCCAGACTGAGTTCCCCAAGCCCCTAGTTATTTTTTTTTTTTGCCTTGCACTTTGCACTCCCCGTATGACGAACCAAGAAATCCTTCAGCTCTTGGCGTCTCTCTTGCATATTCATTGAGAATGGCACGAGAGCAGGTGTGCACTATAAATTCCCTCCATCTTTCTCCTGCGCAGCGGTTCTGCGTTGTCAGAGCCATACATAAAACATTTCCCTGGCTCCCATATTACCAGCCACGAAGATTTATCCCCAGGCGCCATGTTAAGTACAAACAGAAGCACTCGGGAATATAGCCCACTTCAATCCCTGTCTGAAAGCTGCAGGGGCCCCACACAAACCTTGGTCATTAATCAGGCACTTCTCGAACACTCCTTGCCTATCAGGCACTATGATAAAACAAAAACAATAATAATAATAATAAAGGAATAACTTACGCAGAGAGGAATTTTCTTCCTATCCCTTGTCAGTTAGCAGTTGCTAAATAGCCTGTAGCATGAGGGTTTTATATCCCTTAAAATATATATATCTCAGCTAATGTACCAGTGGATATCCTTATCATCCAGCGTTACCTCTGTGTTGATGACAATTCTTCCAAGTCAGATAAAGGTCATGACAGTCACAGGACAATCCCAGAGGGAAGCTGGCTCCACCCCCCCAGCTGGCCACATGCGTGAGCTAGTATTTGGGTTGGAACTGGCAGTGGGGCACTTAGATATTTTACTCGTGTGTGACATTGTTCTGGGTAAATTGAGAAATGGTAGGTGACTTAAGTCTCTCCTATACACAGTAGTAGCAGATGCCACAAATACCAGTCTAAGGCTCTATTGTTCAAAATGTATGCCTAACAGAGAATACGTGACCATGTTATAATATTCACCACTTCCCCACGTCTGGGCTCTTCACTTTGCAACTTTAGCATTATTTTCATGTAAAGTGAATGCTGGCTGCTGAATGCCTTTGGCCTCGACTTCAATGCACCTTATCCTGCTGATAAACACAACTCTTAGGTCATTGTTGTAAAGACAAACTGACTTTCAGGGCTCTAAGATGTGCAGAGGGCCATAATGTGTAGGAGCTGATCTGTGGGCGCACAAGTTCACGCTTACTTTACATTTGCACAAACATGCATGCAACTATCCAGTTTGCATGTGCCCGTGAGTAAACAGACATGTATGCACGCCAGTTCAGGACTTGTGCACATGCATGCAGTTTTGCGCACACACAAAATAGATGTGGCCTTCGTGGGGCACTGAAAATTGGATCCTGGAAATGCTTAAGATGTACTGTATAGAACCACACACTAAACTCCTCAGGCTCCCCTCTCCTGTGACATACACAGAACTCCCATGAATGATCCCAGGAGTTCTGTGGCAAGGGACCAGAAGCCAGCAGCGCTGACTAGAATTTATCAGAAGATGTCATCCTCAAAGATCATGCAGTCAGTACAAAGCAGTATATACAGGACAGCGTAGACATGTGCTGGCGCTGTGTAAGATATGGCGGCTACCCAAACCTACAATCCTACCAAAACCGACCATTTCTATTGATAATGTTCACTGCTGCATTATCACAGGACTGATAAGAACCTGTCTATACCCAAAAGAAAAAAAAAGGAAACCACACAACTAAGAAGTCTTCCAGACAGCACAGACACCATAAACACAAATAATTAAGAAATGAAAACAGGGACTATGAAGCACGAACGACTCACCAAATAAGCCAACCAAGGCCCATAATAAATATGTTCATATTTAGATAATATTGAATCAGCTATTGAGTCTCAGTCTGAGCCACCAGAGATTTCACAAATCAGATTATCCAGTTCATCTTGTATATGATTCCTTTGTCCCATTTTCCTATCCAAAAACCCCTTAGCATCTTCATAACCAAATCATACCCCATTTTTTAAAAATCAGCATTACACAAATCTCGCCAGGGAAACCCACAGAAACAGCTGTTTCTCTCACAGACAGGAATTTCAGCTACGAATTTCCTCTTGGCCCTCGAGTCCCAAATATGTCCGAAAAAATGTCTAATCTCTTTAATAGATCAAATACTTCCTTGAGAATTCCAAACAAACACAACCCTCTCGCAAACCCATGGGAACAAACACAATAAGACGTCTATAACTCTTTAAGCTGTGCTGTGCTGTTTTCATTTCCAGGCTTCTTCCACTGTCACGAAACTTGTGGAGATCAACCCTTCATTCTTCCCTGAAAGTCACAGGGAAAAAACCCTTCCCTCCAGCCTGTTTTTACGGTATTGATTTGTAGGCGATAGCAGCGGTTTTCCCAGTATCAGCACTGGACTGTACTTAGTACCAGCAGAGTCGCAATTGAAAGCTCACCCCTTCTGGCTTTGATTCCCTCTTTCCACTTGCCGCTTTGCAAACACAGAGTGGTAATCTTTGGGAGAGCGAAGCGGGTTTGGTTCTAGAAGGAAAGCAGGAGCTATCCAATGGAAGTGAGCGACTCAGACTTGACACTTCTCAGCTGTCAGAGCCGACACTTACTCATGCCACGATTCACGCTGGCTTTACTGGGATCGTGGAGGTTTTTGCTTTTCGCCTTCCAGCCTTTCAGGTGACTTCAGCACTTGTGAGAGACGCCTGCCTGCGGGGACGTCTACATGGAGACAAAAGGCCCGTGGTACAGCCGTGGCTGGCCTGGGTCAGCTGACTCAAATTCACAGGTCATGGGCTGTCTGGCTAAAACTTGCAGCGTAGATGTTTCTGCTCATGCTGGAATCCAAGCTCTGAAACCCCGCAAGGGGGGAGGATCTCAGAGCTCCAGAGCCCAAACGTCTACATTGCCAGTTTTAGCCCTGGGAGCCCGTCAGCTGGCCATAATTGCAGTGTAGACGTGCCCGTAGGGACTGGTCTCGTCTGTGCACAGAAATGCTGCCAGGGCAGCAGCTGTTCCAGCTTCCCATGATGCTCCAGTGTGGCCAACACTTCCCTGGGAGCACCACCTCCAGAGGCAAGGGGGTCGCTCACGCTCCAGGCCTTCTCAGTGGCAGATTACCACACAAGCTAACAGGGCCCATGCCAGGGGGCCTGGCCAATTTGGGGCCCCTGGAAAAAAATCTCCCCCAGCTGTGGCCCCAGGGCTGGAGGATCCCCGCCTCGGTCCCAGGCCACAGCTGGGGCACAGCTTCTTGTCTCGGTGCTGCAGCAGGCGGGGAGCCTGGGAGCCTGGAAAGGAGTGAGCGGGGGGCGGGGCCATAGGGGAAGGGGCGGAACGGGGCAGGGCTGCAGGGGAAGGGGCGGGGCTGTAGACAGAAGGGGTGGGGCAGGGCCCACTCACTTTCACGAAGAGCAGTGCTCTACTCTGGCCTTGTCTACACATACATAGTTAAAGCAGTACAACCCTTCCCCTTCCTCCTCCCCCAGCATGGATGCAACTGTACTGGAATAAATGTGCTTATGGCAATACAGTATATTCCTGTACAGGAAAAGGGAATAGACTATACCAGTATAAGGCACCTCCCGCCGAGTATAACTGCATCTACACTGGGGGAGTGGTCGAGTTTGTATTGCTCTACCGATTTCAGTTAAAAATCATACTCCAAACGGACCTGCTGCTATTGGAACAAATCAGTGTAACATCTTGGGGAAAGTCACCATGAATACAGACCGGTGGTGCGGGCTAAGAGTGCATGTACAGAATTGGGAGCCAGGCCTGGGCAGCGGGTGACTCCTGCATTTGGGGAGGCTGGGCCTGAGTGCCAAAAGCTCCCTAGAAGTGGGGGCGCCACCAGCGCCCAGACCATAACCCCACCCCCTGCTCCCCTCCGCCCCGAGGCCTGCCCCTGCTTGGCCTCCCCCCTGAGGGGCTTTACCAACGATCACAAGATCTGTGATACAATTGCAAGAGTTGGCAACACCTGCTTGTAGTGGTAGGTACCGTATCCTCTGCCTGAGCCTGCCCCTAGGAGCAGGGGGTAACATCACTCCCTCAAACACACAAAGCCACTACACAAACACTTGCTTTCTGCTCCCTTTGCATCGATTTTGTTCTATGGCGTATCGCTTCACATCCTCTTTTTTTCCTGCTTCACTGGCGAAAGGCATTTCTTCGCCTTCTCATGCTGGGGCTCGGCCAGCCATGACACTTCCCCCCTTATTTGATACAGAACTGAATGCGTGCGCGCACAACTGAAGAGGAGCTGTATCTGCACCAGACAAGCGGCATATCCAGCGTTTGTGAAACCGCGGCCCGCTGGCGAGAGATGTGAACGGCAGAGCAGGAAGGAAATGAATGATCCCCATCGAAATCGGGCTCAGAGTTCACCAGTCAATAAGGGATTTCATCAGCGGAGGGCGTCACGGATTCCTCTCTCTTACCCATGGCTGGCACTCTCATTTCTTAGGAGCTGGCTCTTCTGATAGAGAAATGGCCAGTGAGGGTATGTCTACACTGCAATTAAAACCCCACAGCTGCCCCATGCCAGCCGACTCAAGCTCGTGGGGCTAAGAGGCTGTTTAATCGCAGTGTAGACATTCAGGCTGCAGCCTGAGCTCTGGGACCCTGCCACCTCACAGGGTCCTGGAGTCCGGGCTCCAGCCCAAGCCCATCCCGAACGTCTAGACTGCAATTAAACAGACCCTTAGGCCAAGTCCCATACAGGCCAGCTATGGGTTTTTTATCACAGTGTAGACATACCCTGATTACCCCTCGGTGCTGCCCTAGCCCTGCTCCCATTGAAGCCAACAGTGAACGCTCTTGCAAACCTTCCCCCAGATATCTAAACTGCTGTTTGTACAGTCAGGGAGGGAAGGTGAGCAACGTATTAGTGAAACGAAAATAAGAAAGAAAAACTTGTAGCACCTTAGAGACTAACAAATTTATTTCAGCATAAGCTTTCGTGGGTTAGTACCCACTTCATCGGATGCATCCGATGAAGTGGGTACTAACCCACGAAAGCTTATGCTGAAATAAATTTGTTAGTCTCTAAGGTGCTACAAGTTTTTCTCTCTTATTTTCGTTTTGCTGACACAGACTAACACGGCTACTACACTGAAACGTATTAGTGGCAAACCATCGTTCTGATGGATTGTGCTTCTTTTCCCGTTTGGCTTTAACTGAAATCATTCACCAGGTAATTTCTCCACGTAGTCCCTGAACTGTAGATGGTTCTATCACAATTCCTTGCGAACCTTTCACACCCAAAACACTGTTTGGGCTGTATACCCAGCTAATGCAGCATTGTCTCCATCCAGGGAATAGAAAACCATAACTTTTTGAATCAGGTTTCTGGTGACACTAAATTATCTGCTGGTCCCTTCTGGCCTTAAACTCTCTGAGTCTAGGAGAAACCTCAAGTTCAGACTTCACATTCCATCACCATCTCTAATAACTCACAGGGCATGCTCCATCCCCTGGAGCAACCAGGCCACACAAAGGTTCAGTCTGCTGCAGCCTTTGAGCTAAGAGAGCAGGGTATTTTAGCTCAGGCAGTAGAGTTTCAGAGATGTAGGTGCAGAGGTTCCATGTTTTAAGGCCTAGTCAGGGCACGGCCTTACAGGGGCTTAAAAACAGGCTTCTGTGACTATGGAAGTGAACTGAAATCAGAGTCAAGTCCAGTGAAAGAATTCAGGTTTTTATTCAAATGAGTATTCATGGGACTATTGCTGAGGTATTTTCCTAACGACAGTAGTTTCAACATATAGATTAGAGCTGGGCAGAAAATAAGGATTTTTTTCCCTGAGTAAAATTTTACTGATGAAAAAAAAAAAAAAGTTTTTCATAAGAAATGTTGATGTTTCATCAAAAACTAAAACAACGCCTCTCCCGCCAAAACGCTACAATTTTATGGCCAAACTTTTTTGGTATCTAGGCAAAAAGTTTTCAACTAAAACTTTTTTTTCCTGCAGAAAGCAAACACTTCTTGTGAAAAATTTAGTTTTTGTCAAAAACAACTTTTTAATCTGAAGATAGTTTGGATGGCAAAATGTTTGAGCAGCTCGGATCCAGACAATTCTCAAATATTCTGTAGCTCAACCAGCAGTTGTCGGACCTAAGGCATTTCTGAAAATGGGATTTAGGCACTGAAGTCTTTTAGGTGCATTGGAAAAGTGTACCTGGTATGATCCCAACACTCTCTTCATGCCTTGAGATCCATCTATACAGCTAGAACATATTCCCTGACTGTCAAAGTTGTGTTAACCCTGAAACAACCTTTTTAGCAGCTCTAAAAAGCTGTCCCCCCCCCCCCATTTAGTTTTGATGAGCAATTTCCACATCATTTGTTTCTTAAATTCATTTTGGAACAACTTGATAGATACTGAGGATTCCAGCCAACTGCTGCTCTTTGATGGGGCTTCTGAAATTAAAATTACTATGAAAATAATTATGCCATCTCGGGCTGATTTGTTTGATCTCTTTGTAGCATATTAAATGCTTTGCGTAATCCGATTAATAAAATTGATATGGAACGTGAAAAGAATCTAGGACCAGTATTTAAATCTCAACCCTCCATTGAGATTCCTGGGGGCAATTCACACCTCTCAGAGCTGCAGCGGTCTCTGAAGACTTGAGAACATCCGAATGTCACATTGTGTTTGGAAGAATACCTTTGCAAATACAAGGGCTGGAAACTGTTGTTTAAATGCCACTGGACAGTCTGCAGGAACTGGGGACTACCAGAGAAGTGTGGTGGTAGAAGCATTGACCAATATTGCCTCACTTGGCCCAGGACTATGACGTCAATTCACTGTCTTCATTTTCAGCTCAATTTGTTTGGTTTAGAGCAGTGGTTCTAAAACTTATTTGATCGCGCCCGCCCCCCCCCCCCTTTGCGTCTGTAGTAGTTTACGCCTCGCCCCCTCCCGCCACACAAGTACATATACGATATGTGTGGTGGCAGTCCTTCACTTGAATCAGTTTCGGCGTCCTTGCTTTTCACTTGAGTTGTTTTTCTCCCTGTTGCATGAATGAACCAATGATCCACTGTCCTAAAAGCAAAAGCAAAACTGCAGTTGTGGTCCATGCTTACAGTTAAATGTGCACACCGTGTTGTAGTAAACAGATTAACATACAGATGGCAAGGACTTGGTATAATACTATGGAAGATTAACAGAAACCCGTCAATATGCACAGCGCTATCTAGAGTCAAATACTCGGACCTGATATGTGAGGAGGAATCAGTTTTGCTAGTTATTCATTGCTGTGGGTAAAATGTGCGCAGTGTTTCCCACCCCCTAAAGCTTCTCAGCCCCTCCCCGCAAGAATACATTCCGCACCCCCCTGGGGGCCTGCCCCCAGTTTGAGAACCTCTGCTTTAGAGATAAACACACATGCCTTTCAGATAAAAATGTCATCAGGCAGGTACATATTCTGAAATATAGATGGGAAAGGGCCTTTTGTGTTGTTGTATGTACAGCACCCAGGGTTGTCCCTAAGGGGGTGCGGGCCCTGGGACATAGGCACCAAGGTTCTATCTGCCAGGGGTGCTCCCCCTGGCTCTGCCCAGGTCCCGCCCCCACTCCACCCCTTTCCCCAAGGGCACAACCCTGCCCCGCCTCTTCCGCGGCCAGTTCCGCTCCGTCCCCTGAGCGTGCTGCGCCCTTGCTCCTCCCCTTTCTCCCTAGGGGCTCCAGACAAAACAGCTAATTGGCGGTAGGCACTGGGAGGGGGAGGCACTGATCAGCGGGGCCCGCCGGCATGTAAGAGGCACTGGGGGGAGGGGGTTGGTAGGGGGGCTCCTCCTTGCCCCGCCTCCTCCAAGCGTGGGGCCTGGGGTGGTTGCCCCGATTGGCCATACCCTAGGGATGGCTCTGACAGGGTCCTGGTCCATGACTGGTGCTCTTGGAGGTGCTACTGTAGTACAAATAATAACTCACCCACTAATTTCTCATTCTCCTCAGTT
This sequence comes from Macrochelys suwanniensis, assembly GCA_033296515.1. Lineage (NCBI taxonomy): Eukaryota > Metazoa > Chordata > Testudines > Chelydridae > Macrochelys > Macrochelys suwanniensis. The sequence continues at coordinate 10,564,218 of CM065781.1, read as the reverse complement.
AAATATCACTGTGTTTCACAGCAGTTTTGTCGGAATTCCAGTTGTTTCATAAAGCTAAACAGATCTGGCATAATTGCCCTGAATTCAATAGAGCTGCACTGATGTGCACCAGCTGAAAATCTGTCCCTTGAACTATTTCATGACGTGTGTTCTTCATTTAATAATTGGAACGTTCTATATTCTAGGTTTACAAAGGCATTCAAATACACACACATCATCATCTATATTTAGTTCCTAGCTGGTTTCCATTTGCCATCATTAAGCTTTTGTCAATAACACGAGCCCTTAGTAGAAATTCCCAGCGTGATTTGCTGGCGACAAGTGCAGTATCTCCATAGGTCAGTTCACGCTCTTTGAAACTGATGACGCTATCATGGAATCCCGTTACTTGAACCTTTGACAATTCTACAGTTGGTGGGAAAACAGAAATTCTGACTGTTTTCTCCCAGCTTGGGGACAAAAATGTTGAAGTATCGAAAGCGTTCATTGAATGAAAAGTTCCAAAACATTTTTGCTTTGGAAAGGTCAAAACAAAAATGTCACCAAGTTGAAATGTTGATTCAAAAGAAAAATGTTTTGAAATTTTCCCACAGGAATTTATGAAAATTGGACATTTCCCCACAAAAATGTTGAATTCCATGAAACTGTATTTTGTCCGGGGGGGCGAGGGGGGGGGGGGGGAAGTGGCTCGAAAATTTCAACCAGCTATACACTGTTCAAGTGTGTCAGCAGCACAAATACAGTCTGTTTGCAGAGCTTGGACGTGTTACCCCCTTCGACCTGCCTACGCTCAACAGCTTTCTCCAATGACAAGTGCCCTCCTTAAGATTTCACCTTTTCGCCAGTTCATGAATCTGTAAAGCCAGTGGCAAGACACCAAAATAAAGAGGGGACGTTCAAAGGCAACGGCAGACTAAGAAGTTATGACAGTCTGAGGCCTGTATGCATCAAAGCACTGAAGCACATGCTGAAGGTCCATTGAAGTCAGCTAAGCTGCATTGGGAAATCGCCTAACGCTCATTGATTTTTTTTTTTTTTTTTTTTTTTTACAGTGCCAATATTTGTAATAAAAAACAAATATCAAGTTGAAGCGAGCACAAGATAAAAGCCATGACTCTTAGATACCATGGTGAGGGACACAATATAAAAACCGAGGTAGAGAGAGATCCATCCATCCATAGTATTTCTAGAGCTCCAAACCCTGTTATATCGATGTTCTTTCTTGGCAGCTAGAGGTGGACACATCAGAGACCTTCAGCTAATGAGGAGGGATAGAGTCATTGCACACGGGGATGCGTTAAATGAAGAGAACCCTTCACGGGACATTTCTTTTCGTGGGGTTTGTCTACGCTGGCGTTTCGTCGGCAAAACTTCTGTCGTTCGAGGGTGTTAAAAACACCCCCCCCCCCCAATGACAAAAATGTTACCGACGAAAAGCGCCGGTGTGAACGGTGCTTTGTCAGCAGGAGTGCTCTCCTGCCAACAAAGCTGCTGCCGCTCGTGGGGGGGGGGGGGGGGGGCGGGGTTTGTTGGCAGGAGAGTTCTCTCCCGCCGAGAAACAGCAGCTACACTGCATGCCTTTTAGCGGCACAACCGTGTCGCTAAAGCCTCGTAGTGTAGCCATAGCCTTAGTTACCTTCCTGAATCCCAACAGCAGCGACTGTTTTACCTGAGTTAATACTTGGTCACACACTGCTCCGCCTGCATGTTTGATGGAGAAGTGCACAGGTGAGCTGTTGAGCAGATGAAGCTTATTTCTTCCCTACATCTAACCATGCACCCAACATTTTTGATGCAAGTTTTGCCATTGGCTTCCCTGGATGCAGGATCGGACCCTCCTGGAGATGAAAGGAAGCAGGTCTGCCAACTTGTCTGGAAAATGTGGTGTTTCCAACCTTGCTCTGAGATTGCTTCCCCCCGCCCCCCATGCAGACTGTGGATCATACAGAGAGGCACAGTCAGAATGAAGGCAGAGATGGAACATCTGGATTACACTTGTCTGGGGGTGGGAGGACGTTTTTCAAGTACAGAAGGTAAATTTTGCAATTCTTGCCCTCTGGAGGCTCCTGTCTGTCTGGATCCCTTCAGATCCATGTACTCAAAACCCCAGCTGCTACTAATCCAACATCTAATGCCCTTCCTCCCACTTCCCTTTCAATGGACAGCACAACCCCTTATCCACTCCACAATGAGCTTCCTCAACCAAGGAGCACTAGACCAGGAGTGATGCTCCTAACCTGGCCAAAGGATACTGAGTGACAGCACAAAGCATTGCCTCCTTCCACAATGCTCCCAGTCTCTGCTGGCCTGATGAGTGAGAAATCAAACCCAAGTCACCTCACAGAGCGCTAGCCTGCAGCCCGGCCTTTTAGCCATTGGTGAAAATTGGCAGAGTGAAGCAGTGATCAGCACCAGATCACCGTGCACATGGAATAAACGAACTACTGAACAATTAGGGGGCACTGGAGTTTAACCCTTCGCACCCAAGCACCATGTTGTACAGTCATTGATTAATAAACCTCAAAACAATACAGGGAGATACAGGTGTTAATATAGAGCTAGTTGGAAAATGGGAACCCCCTCGGAACATTTCAGTGAAAATAGAAAAAAAAAGTTTGTCTAAATGTGGAAAGCCCACACTTGGTGCGAAAGTGTTCGTTGAAAAGCCGATTTTCCATTAAAACAACAGTTCCAACAGAAAGTTTCTGCCAGCCATAGGTAAATATTATCCCCATTACACAGATGGGAAAACAGACAGAAAGGGGAAGTACCTGCCTACGGCTAGATTAGCAGCAGAGCAGCATTCGAACTCAGGTCCTCTTTTCTCTCATGCTTGTGGCACTTTCCTTCAGACTTCTCTTGTTTAGCTTTATGGCTTATATGGCGCTTACATCATAGGGCAGCTGTATCATTTCAATACAAAACCACCAGCGACATCACGTTCTCACCATTACTCTTTTCCGTACTGGGGGCTGCAAGCTCCAACGGAGATCAAGGTCCTATTGTGTAGGCAGCATAAGAGGCAGTCCCTGCTCCGAAGAGCTTACAACCCAAACAGGCAAGACAGACAAAGGGTAGGAGGGGAAAGAGGAGCGAGTTGCCCAGGATCACACAGCAGGTCAGTGGAGGAGCAGGGAACAGAACGCGGGTCTGTACTTGTCAGAGAGAGGAAATTCAGAAGCAGGTTGGGATCCTGGCAGACTTAATTAAATAGTGGTCACTCACAAAGCACCAGATTTCAGTTTGCCTTTACCAAGAATTCGATTAACTCAGCCCAGCATCCCACCCTCTGGACTCTCTCCCGTAAGAAAAAAATGTAACCATTTAATCCTTTCCCTTTCTGCTTATTGGAGGGGTGCGGCTGGGGGGGTGGGGCATAAGGGAGAGGAGGTGGGACATGAGCTCCAGACCTAGCTCAGAGGTGGCAGATGTTGTTCGCAGCGTTGACCGTCCCTGTAACTTTAGTTTTGCAATTTGGCCCAAATCCTTCTCCAGTCTCGGCGCCTGAACCCTTCCCACTGCCCCACCATGCACACACCTGGCTGGGCTGCTGCTCGGCAGCCCTTAACCCTCAGGGGCCAAGTCATCTCGGTGCTGCTCATGTCACACCTGGGCGGGATGATGATAACGGGGAGCAGCGCGTGAGGGAATCCCAGGGCTGCAATTCCCCCAGCGATCCCGGCTGTGAGTCGCTATACAAGGAGCCCCGTTAGCGGAGCCGCGCTTCCTGCCCAAACTCTGCAGCAGTACTCTGCACATCTCCCCACACAGAGGTTCTAACTGGCCCGAGGGACTCTCACGGCTCTGGAGCAGAGGGCTGGGTTTGGCCTTCAGATGAAAGGACATCCATGGCCAGCCCATGTGCTCAGGTTTCCATCTCCTGTCGACCCGCCACACCCCACGAGAAGAGTGGAGACTAATACAAGGGGCACTTTTAACAACGAGCCTTTAGAACAAAGTTGGGTGCTGCCCCCATCTTGTTGCAAGAATAACTATTAGCCCTGGCGTCCGAGCGAAATTCCCACTGGATAATTGCATCCTGCCTATCTCCCCACAGGCTAGCAATCCAACACAGTATTCACTCTTAGCTCTTACCCAGCTGCCAAGGTATACCCCAGCGGCAGCTGCGCGTCTCTAGAGGGCAATTTTTGCCTGGAGGTTGCAAATTCTCATTTGTGTCAGAGGAAAGGGGGATGGAGGGAGGCAAGAGGGGAAGATGCATGTGCTGTCAGAGGAACGAGAGTCGGGCTGTGAGCACTTCTCCCCCAGTGAGGGATCCCAGTGCTATACCCATGACATGGAACACGATGGTAAAAATAGACAGCAACATGCTGTTGAGGTGACTTCCCAGCCCCACTCTGAGTTCCAACCAGCACAGTGCTGCTCTCTACATCACACTTTGAGCTAGACAGCAGCGCTGTGCTTTCCCCAGAGGAAGGAGCTCCTCCTGCCCCAAACAACATTTGTTCACCCCACCTCCACTTTTGAAGCTTCCCCCCTTCCCTTTATAGGGCTGTAGATTCACAGCCACTGGGGGGGATTTCATGCTGTGAAGCTAAGACAACTAGAAAAGTGCCACTGTCGTAAGGGCAATTTCACACCAAATGACGGGATCGTTGGTCAGCCGGAGGGCAGGGCTGGGGGACACCAGCTGTTTTGCTGCACCATCACTGAACAACTGCATTCCTGCGACCCTAAGAAAGAGTTGCCGTTAGTTTCACCCCATGAACTAGGGGCAATGTGCTTCTATAGATTATCTGCCCTCAACGTGGAGCAGTACTTAGTAGCAACCGCACCGAGCACTGGTATCCAGCCACCTGTTAGTCAAATATCACCCTGGGCCAGCCAGAATTTGCACCATCCCAAAGTAGGGAGGTGGGAACACACACCTATCGCATAACACTAGCATGGACTCACCTCTTTTGGAAGCTTGAAGAGTTGTCCAGGTTGCCCGCCCGTGTACAAAATGCATATTCTCAGCTTGCCCAATGACACACATCACACATGGGTACCACAGTGCTTCACACTGGCATAGCCTGTGTCATCACTACAGGCCTGTTTACTAGATTTACTTCTGCTGTCTGCTTCCCCATCTTGGACCTGACCTTGCCGTCGGAAGTATCTGGGGTGGGTGAGGAATGCAGGATTACAGCCTCATGTCACACTTTTATTTACCTTGGAAACCTCTTCATACCATCGCTCTCAAATACTTAGCATGCAGGGGATAGTCTCTCCTCATAAAGAACTTCAGCCCTCTTCAAGATTACAATGCCACAAAACCATGACACAAAGTGCACATATATGAGAGAGAACCGGATCTGTGGAGACTGAGAACAACAAAAGCAATGCCATTATGGTTGCCAAATCAGCTGCCCTTCCACCAGAACACTAGGGGGAGCTGTGGTTTAGTGCCACTCAACTCTGGAGAGAGGCGTTCAATGGTGGGACTTCAGTTTGAGAGGAACCAACACCCTATATTAGCATATTGACACTCCTAGGGGACTTCAAGTAACTGTTGGTCTCAATGCACTGTAGAAACTATGCACAGAGAGAAATAATTTCATCACTGTTGAAATGCAGCCACCTACCAGGTGAAATGCTACAGGAATATAACTGGATGGCAGGAACAACTGTTTATGACCTGAAGTGAAGAATACTATTTGCAAATCAAGATGGGGGATGTGAGGAGCAGGAAGACTATAACTGCCCACATTGAGATTTGGGCAGGCCAGCACCAAGCACTGAGCATAAGATAACAGTCTCTGTCCCTCTAAATGTGTTAGGTAGCAAGATGGATGAGGGAATATCTTTTATTGGACCAACTTCTGTTGGTGAAACAAGCTTCTGAGCTCCGCAGAGCTGTTCAGGTCAGTATTGTTAATCACTTTCCATTATACAGCCAAGAATGAATTCACATCGCATTTGCAAACAAGCTCCTTTCCAGCTGAAATTTCTCATGTGTGATCTCTAGCCAGGAAGGAACTTTGTGGAAGTGTGAGATTAATTGGAGGTTTGTTTGTTTTTTAAATATTCAACTTTGGAAAAAAGTGTGTTCTCTTAAGATGTGTGACTTTTTGTAAAGCCCCTCTCAAAACTTTAAGTCTTGACTGGAAGACTTTTAGAAACAGTAAGCAACACAGCGTATGCATCTTCCTGGACCTCAGCACATCAGTCTCCTCTATACTGCAATCAACAGCTGTGGTGCTGTTTTATACCACATGAAACTTGAGCATAAAGCATTCACCTCTGCACCAGTGCCTCTTCAATTCTATACAAATAACCAAACCTTACGATGCCTCAGATTTTGAATTAAGATCCATATAATTTTTACTCCCCCTCAAAGTTATCCACATGGTGAAGTATGCTTCCACCAGAGGCCATCAGTGTGGTCCTAAAAATGCACGGCAGGATCTGCAAGACAATTAAGTATCCAATTCACATGCAACTCTTCAGAGGCCTGCAGTAGCAGATGTTTTCTGTTGGTTTTATTTTGCCCTAGAGCTTTCTGTTTCTTCTTCCCCACCTCAGTCCTGGCTCTTAGCGTCACCTCCTCCTGCCTCCTCCCCCACAGCACAGAACAACAAAAAAATTCCCCACACCCACTACCAGAATTGTAAACAGACTGACACCACCACTACTCCTTAATCAATCAGGCCCAGCACAGCCATTTTTCACCTCTAGTGAATTCCTTCCTCCTGCAGTTTTAAGGCAAGTAGTGCTAATGTTTAATGTATGTTGCAGTTATATTTTTCAAGACACTTTATAGATAGATAGAGGTCCCAATTCAGGAAAGTATCATTATTTGGACCAGCAATTAAGCATGTATTTAACTTTAGGCCTGTGCTTAAATTCCACTGAAGTCAATGAGACTTATACACATGTAACTTTAAACATATATATACTTATATGTTATCCTGAAAATGACTAGACCTAAGCATGTGCCTAAGCGCTTTCCTGAATCCTGGCCTAAGAATGCCCCAAACTTTTTGAAGGCCACAATCCTTCCTATTCTTATACACATAAGTAACTTCAAGCACACAAGTATGTGACTATGCATGTACTTAAGGTTACTCACATGCAGAAATATCTACAAGATCAGGGCTTAGGAAGAAACAAGTCACAGGGCAGATCAGGCCTGGCTGTGGAGAAGAAATATGCCTAGGAGTGGGTTTTTAAGGAAGCATTTGAAAGAAGAAAGTACAAATGAAGCAGCTACCAACACATGACTAGTTTAATGGCAGAAGACTGAGAAAGCTATTTTCCCATGTGTACTGGTGTTAGCCGTAAGTTACAGAGAGCCATTTATATACAGATAATCCAAACTTCTGTTTTTTCTAGAGGATCACACTCCCTGGAAAATTATTTAAAATAATTCTCCATTAAAAAAAGCCTGGTAGAAAACAACATACTGCCATGCTGAGAAAAAGTTGCAGATTTTCTTATTTCCCCTTTTCATGCTTGTGCTAATATTGTCTTTAACACCCTCACTCCCCCTCAAACAAAAACCAAAAACAAACACACAGACCACCATTCTTAGGTCATTTAAAAAAAAATGAAGCTTATATATTGTGTGTACATACAAAAAAAGGGACAAATACAGAGATGCAAACAAAACATCAAAATTGCCATTAAGGGAATTAATTTTAAAAGTCACAAGGCATGTTATTCCTGGAAATTGCTTTTATTTAGCAATGATGTTAACACCACAAGAAGGCAGCTGGCATTGAAAGCACAAGAAAAGTTCAATTTAAACAAGGGGAAAAAAGTAGATGAACTGAAATTTTAGAGCTTTAACACTGAATACACCGCATTAACTTGTCTGCACAGAAGTTCTCAGCAAGGGTGTTTTGGTTTCTTATGTTGACTTTAGTAACTTCTTTTGCAACTGAAAGTTACATTCCACTGACAACCTGGAGGAAAAAAATAATTAAAGGACTCAAAGTCAATACTGAGATAACATTTTAATATTTTTGAAGTTTTTCCTGTAAAATGGCTTGTACTTCCACAGGTACAACAGTGAAGAAATAATTTTTGAATCCATTTCACATGGCATATAAAAGATTGGTTTTACAAATATATCCTGAAAATTTAACAACGGGTAACACTGTATAAGGTAAACATAGCCACTTCCCCTTGATACTGGGCTTGCTGTTCAAATGAGAGACTTTTTCCTACAGCTGTGTTACAAGACAAGAGCCCGTGTAAGGATATCTATTAGTAATGTGTCTGATGAAAGTGGAACATAATGCACATCTTTATCCATCAGTTACCCATGATGCAAAGGAACGCAAGGTACTTGGTGAAGGTTAACTGCCCATCTGGAAAGTATAAATATGCCCCATTAAAAATAAAGTGATTTGAGAGCTACTGCTTTCTTCAAAGTAACTTCTGTTTGGTGTCCCAGCAATTTATACCTTTGCTCTGCTACCAGCAAAAACAAAGATGGTGTGTCTTTCTCTAACTAGCATTGAAAGTAAAATTATATACCCCAGCCCCCATCTAGAGGAACAAAAGGCCAGATACTGTGGTCTTTTCAAGGACAAAACTAATGCTGAAGTCAATGCAAATTTGCATGCATTAGGACCACAGAATCTGGGTACGAGTTTTGTTTGTGTAGGGAAGACAGAAAGTGATCCTCAATGAATCCCCTTCACTTTTCCTAGCGCCAGCTTTGGGGACTACTTACAGTGCAAACCATTATAAATTGGAATTAAAGATAATCGCCAAAAGAGAGAGGTCCGTGCCCCTCTTCGCTTCTTTGTGATGAAGCAATCCTGAAAGGATTTGTTGTTTTAAAAACCACCCCTCCACAAAACACACTGGTTTTCTTGCACTGTCTACCCTATAACTCTATGAATGGGGAACACGAGGAGTTAAAATACCACAAGAAGCTATAAACTGAGCATCAAAGAGAGGAAGAGATTTTTAGCCTGAATATTTCAAACTATTTGGCTTTTTTAACATCTCTAACTCAAGTACCTAACAACAACTTTCTTTCCCTTAAGTGTTTTAGGTTCAACACCCCTGGTACTTCAATTAATGGGTGAGAGCTCCCACCTGGCATCTGAGTCACCCACAAAATTGGGGAAGACAAGACTTGAGATTGCTCATATGGAGTAAATCCTCGTAATCTTTTGTAACGATCAGAGAGCATCAAAAAGGGGCACAAATCTTGTTTTAAAATGCTATTTGCAGCTCTCACCTTTAATATAAGTCGGAGATGCAGCAAAGCAGTTCTGTATCAGAGACATTTTATCATCAAGCCGGAATGCATTGCAGTGCCTTCCATTAGCAATGATGATGGGCAGATGATGAATTCTTTTTGGCTGCTCTTCTGCACTAGAATTTAATGTCAAGGCTTATCAACATCGGAGATAAAAGTGGATTTCTCTTTTAGGGCTCTATTTTGAAGAAATTCCATTTCCCGTAGTATGCTTAAGCCTTTAAAAAATTGTGGGCAAGGTATTAACTTAGCTGCTGCAGCAACCCCAAACAGAGAGCTATCAAAGCTCAAACCAAGAGCATGTTTTAGCTATTTTAGTGTGTTTGCGTGTGTAAATATATAAAATAATTATATAAAGACACTACATAGTCTCTCAAAAACAGTGAGTTATTTAAGTATGAAGATTAGGCAGCATCCCGCTCCCACCCACTCTGCTTTCTGGCCATATTCTAAAACCGGATTCTCAAATTCCAGAGTCAGGAATAAAGAGTACAAAAAAAATCCCTCCCCCAACCCATAAAGCAGCAACAAGAGTGTCAAAGGTTTTTTCTTAATGAAGTGAAGTAAACCTTTGTTGCACTTGTCTATAAAAAGGATTCTCTTCAATTTTTTGACTATGTAATAAGTTAAACAAGTTTGGAAAATCAACCAAGAGATGCATGAAAATCAAAATGGCTACAAACATGTTTATGACCTGTTTTGCGTCAGAATTGGTTTGTTGCTCTTAATAGAGCCACTCTTTTGTTAATGGCTTTCTCCTTCTTTCCACCCACATCCCAAAGAATTTCTTCTCTAACCATCTATGCCAGGCTACTCTGAGGCACAAAGGTACCATACTTCATAATTAAATACTGAGTCATGATTAATATGGATTACTGTACTAAAATATTTTGCTTAATTTGGACCACAATTCAAGAACAGACAACTTAATACTGAGTCTTCAGTGTAGACTTTAGCCCTCCTTCCAAAAAACTGCCTGAAAAAAGGAGAATGTGAGAGCTGCAGCATACAAGAACCGACAAGCAGAGACTAAAAAAAAAAAAAAAGACTAGAAAAATACTTTTGAGTAGAGTTGTGCTTCAAACAGCTTTGACACATTCAAATGAAACGGATGGAGTAATTGGTAAAAATATTACTTATGGAATACATTATTGCTGACTTTTGTTGAGGGATATGCAAAATCACTGACGGGTCTGATGGGATGGTAATTTAAATCATGAAATAAAAGAACTTTTGTTTTCTGTCTAAAGATGAACTTTTTGCAAATTCCTTTGTATGTATGTATCAGAGATACAGAACACATTTCATTAATTCAGAAAACCTGATTTTCCCCAATTTCATTCCAAAGCAAGGGGGGGGGGGGGAAGAAGAGCAAGACTCCCTCTGATTCCAACTACCAGTCAGTGGGAGAGTACCAGGATTCATACAAATGAGCTTCTAGAAGTTGGTTTCACTGGTAAGATACTATTTCCCTTCTTGCAGAATTTCTTGTGCTAATCCAAGCCTGATCGGAATAAAAGAGTTTGGACATAGTCTTTCAAGTGATACCTCTGCAGCTGAAGATCACAGGCCTGAAACTCCACAGTCTTGCACCCAAAGTAGTCATTTACATCATGGCAAGGTGAGTGTGCAAAACTAACATTTTACACCCACTTTGTACAGGTGTACGTGATTGGGCAAGGTGGGGGGACATCAGCTCCCACATCTAGATTATAATGGCAAAGGAGGAACGTCAAAAGGCTTGGTATGGACGTGCCTTGGAACTTTTATGACTACAGTCCATTAACTCTCATGGGGAGACTACACTTGCAGCTTGCCAAAATAGTTACTCTCTCAGGGATGTGAAGCATATTGTAGTCCTGTGAGTGCAAAAGATCTCAAAATCTAGGGCTCTGACTACCACTGTTAATCCCTATTGCCAAGTGTTAAATCTTGTGACCTTGAGACAACAATGTACATTTCCTGAAAGTTTGATTTCAGGGCCTCTCTCATGACAAAAGCTCTCTAGCTAACGGACACAGTTCAACAGAACAGGGTGGATGGAGTCTGCCTCTCACAGATGAGGTATATGCTAAGTAGAACAAATGCTGCAGAATGCATGTGGAACCTGAGGAATTTATACTGAAGACAGCTAGGGAAGAGACAGTTAAACCCTTATGTTTATGCCACAAACCATGGCAGAGAAATGAAGGCTAACGGCATTTTTTTCTGTCTGGTTGGGGTGTCCTTCTTGGTGGAACATTAATCACAAGGCTGCCTTGTGGAAGGCCCTGGAACATGGAATCACAAAAGGATCTCACTGAAAAGGCACTAGGAAGAAGTGTATAGTCAGGGCCAGCTCTGGCTTTTTTGCCGCCCCAGGCAAAACAGCCACCCGCCGGGGTGCTGGCGGGGAGCGCGGCAGGCCCACGGTCCCGCTCCCCCGGCCGGGGCAGGGGCGGGGAGCGCGGCAGGCCCCACTGCCCCCCGCGGGGAGCGCGGCAGGGGAGGGCACCGAGCCCAGCCGCGGTCCCGCTCTCCCCGGCGGCCGGAGCGCCACGGGGAGGGCGCTGAGCCCGGGCCCTGGCTCCGCGGCGTGGGCGGTGAGCCCGGCCGCGGCCCCGCTCTCCCGGTTGGCCGGAGGGCCTGGGGGAGGGCGGTCCCAGTCTCGGGGGCCTGAGCGCCATGGGGCACCCCAACAGCACGCCAATGTTTTCCCCCCCCCCCCCCAAAAAAAAAAAAAACCTGAGCGCCACCCCGCTTCCAGGTGCCGCCCCAAGCACATGCTTGGTAGGCTGGTGCCTGGAGCCGGCCCTGCGTATAGTTCTAGACTAAAAAGATTTGTCCCCTTTCCAACCAGTGAGTGGGACAAGCAAACTGTACAATTTGGGATTTGTACGGGGAATGCTGCAGAATGAACATTACCTTTTACGGCAAAACGAAAATAAAGTTTAAAACTAAAAGTAAAGCTATTTTCAAATTATTAAAATGCCAAACTTTTTTACACAGCAAAATTATATTAAACAGCAGCAGACGAAATAATATGTCCCACCGCCATAGGCAAGGGACATTTTAAATGTTTATAAGGTTAGCTATAAAACAATTTGACAACCAAAATATGAACAGGCCAATTCAAGTATATACACAATATATTAAAATCATATAAATTATATATTTATACAAAGGGCACAAATATAGCAAATTTCAAGTGATATAGTAATCACTTTAACAGAACTGAGTTTTGAATAATCAGTTTCACTTTTTGATTATTTTCTCCCAAAGTCTTTCAACCTGAATAGATTGATACCTCAGATACCTAGATTACAGAGAACAAGGATCAAGAATTATTATTCTCAACCAAACGAAGCTGGCAGAGTGGGATGGTAGATCTCTCATGAAATTCTGATTTAATTATTTCCCTAGTAAACACCTGTTTGCTCTCTTAAAAAATCAGGAATTTCAGATTATCTACTGCAGATGAACAATATACTCTATTGTGTGTATTTAATGATTACATTTGAATTCCGTTTGATTTGCAAACATTTTAAATAAAAATAGATTCCAGCACTTCTCAAAAATGCAAGAAAAGATGGCAGTAAGTCAAACAAAAACTACAGTTAAATTATGGAAGGATCCTCTCCTCATAGCATTTTGGCTAGTTTCATGTAAGTGAGCTTAAAAAAACCAGTAGCTTATTTTTAATCACTTTTTGATTTCAAAAGAAGACAACATGGCCCCAATCCAGTCAAGCACTTAAGCCCCACTGAAGTGAAAAGGGCTAATGATGTGCTTTAAAGTTAAGCATGTGCTCAGAATGCCTTGCTGGATTTAGGTTTATGTGCATAAATTCTGTATAACAGCACCTAACCCTATTTTCTATTGCTGCAGTGCTACCCCTTCATTAATGTAATTCTTAAAGGGTTGCTACATCTTAATTAACCCAGTAGTTCCAGGCATGCAAGGTGAGCAGCAAGGGCAAGCCACATTAAGCAGAAAGAAAGCAAAGGCAGGACTACAAATATACAGAAATTCTCTCTTTAAAAAGGTATAAACAACTTTACATGTGTAAAAGTAATTCAATTTCACAAAATGCAGGTTAAAAAAAAAAATCAACCATATACTGTATTTCATGAACACTGGATATTCACTACACTGAAAGGAAATCAAAGCAAACAGGAATTCCCCAGTTTCAAGTAATCCTTGATGCCTTTTTGGACAACTGCATTATACCATAACAGGTAATTTAACAGCATTTATATGCTACAATTTATGCAGCTAACCTTTCACTATGATCCAAATTGATAGTTGTGTTTAGTTAACATTCACCTGTGTTTGCCCACACATTCCATATTAGCTCTTTGAGAAGCTATTCAAGTTAATTATATTGCAAATTACAGACAAATTACATTCTGTATGTTCCTTCTAGATTTGAAAAAATAGGTTTTTAAAGGCTTGTCAAAGTTTAGAAGAAAAAAATTTCCATTAAAAAATCCAAGATTAAAAAAAAAAATCATGAAGACATTTTTTTTTTCTGATCGAGGGTACTAATAGAAAGATTATTACAAACATACTACAATTTGATCAAGAAGACTTCATGAATATGCCGCTGATGAGCATGCAACACCACTGATATCTGTCAAGTTTCAGGTATCAATGTATCCCCATTTCCATCCCCCGTCAGGCCCCTCACACCTCCCCCCACCACCTCCCCAGTAATAACAGTATTATAAAAAGGTAAAATCTAGCATTAGTGGCAAAATCTTCACAGTAAATTGTTTAAGAAAATGTTATTGTGGTCATTTGTAAAATGGCATCAGTCAATTGGACCCTGAAAAATTAGTTTGACGCAGTTGTGTTCCCCAGACAGCTGTGCTGCACAAAAAGGGCAGGAAGCATGAAATGCATGAGTACCATGAGGCAGTGGGATTTGAGACCAGTATTTTGCAGATTTCTCAGAGCACACATGTCCACAAGGGGTGAAAGCATAAGTTGGAGGACCAGCATCCACATAAAACCCTGCCTCGCAACCAAGCCAAAGAGGCACATAGGGACCAACGGTTCTGCACATAGGACACTCGCGCTCATTGGCTTCTGTGTCACTGCGATGTCCCCAGTTGTGATAGCCATGAACGTGACCACAGCTAAGGTAAGCCCAAGGCTGTTTCTCTTCTACCACATCTTTACGGTTAATGCTGGGAAACGCTAAAGTATTCAGCCCAACAGGACACTGTGGCCTAGCGGCATTTATCTCCTGTCGCAAAGCTTCAATGTGTTTCTGAGTCGGTGTGTGAAACAGACCATCTGCTGTTCTCCACAGGAGAGTGGCTCCACACAGGTCAATGAGAGAGCCATCTTGTAGGATGTTGGTCTCATTTTCTACCTAGAGGTAGAACACAGACATACATTTGAGATGGATCTTTTACAGACAACTTAGCTAATTCTGTGAATGACTCCTCTTCCTCAACACATACCACTCACTCCCACAATTCTCTGGTAAAATTCTCAGACTGTTTATGAATAACCTATCTGGAAATTATTCCCCCGCTCCACTACCCCTTTGATGTGGGGATCTCTCTCCTACCTACCATGTCTCTTTCTCTCTTATCTTCTAGTATGGATCTTCCCTGGGTCTCTCTCTTGCCTTCCTAGCATGGATTTTCTCTATGGCTGTCTCTGTTTTACTTACAGACAGTTCTGACAGGATTTAGAGAGTTCCCACTCCTTCATTCTGAGATGTGTGCCAGATAGTCAGCAGTATCACTCCTTTAGAGCTTTCTGTTGCATTTTGCTTCCTTTGTTTGGGCAGGCAAGTGACATGTTATATTGCAGATAC
Source organism: Macrochelys suwanniensis (assembly GCA_033296515.1). Classification (NCBI taxonomy): domain Eukaryota; kingdom Metazoa; phylum Chordata; order Testudines; family Chelydridae; genus Macrochelys; species Macrochelys suwanniensis. The sequence goes on along the minus strand of CM065781.1, from coordinate 10,549,183 downwards.
CAATGCTAACCAAATTCACAAATACTTTTGTAAATTTAATACTAGAGCATAAAAGTAACTGACAGCTAAATCTTAGTCCCCAATTTTCAGAAGTGATAAGCACCTATTACTCATATTGAAGTCTATGGAAGCTGAAGGAACTTAGCTCTTCTGAAAAATCAGGCTCTTAGTGTATAAACAGGCATTGTGTACAAAACTACTGCATAAGATTTACTGTCTAAAAAGTCTCATTTTCTCTTCTGAATGAAAGCAGGTGATTATGCAACATTTCGAGAGAATATACTAAACAAAACAACAGCTTCAGTACAGCTTTCTCTAATTTGTTTTAATATCACAAACATATAGGCAACTTGCGCTGTTGGTACCACCCTTGAAATGATGAATGCACATTAATATGTGTGTGTGACATTAACTGAGAACAGACCTGCTACTCAGGAGTGAGAAGCGTATAATTAACCAGCATCAGCTTTACACATTGCTACGGGGTGGAACATCCAGTACTGTCATATCAAATAAATATTCTGGATATTAAACAGAGCACTTCAATAAGCGTGGCTGGCAGGAGGAGTGACCACACTTGATATATTCATTTAGCCCAAATTTGTGGATTCGGAACAGTAAATCATCCCTATTAAAAAACCTAGATAATGATACAATAATCTATTGATAAAAGGTGATTTACAGCAAGTGTTAAAGGTACGAAGTTCAGTGATCAGAATAGAAGCTCATCAAATGAGGAGTCAGAATTCTTTACAAAAAGAAAAGGGAAAGGTTTCTTGGTATCATGGACTGCATTAGCATTACGTATGTTAGTACTACGTACATTAGTACTGCATTAGCAGTACTTTTGTTTTTGAGTAACTGTGCACTTTTCAACTTACTAGCTTCCCCCTTTGTTGAGCAGATCTGGTTTCTCGTAGAGTATATACATCACCACAGACTGAGATTTCCCGCCACACTCCAGGTTTAGACTCTTCGGTAAACCCTCCTTTTGGATGCATGACCAGAACGCCATTGGTTGTTAAACCATCCATGTGCCCATCAGGATTTTTCCATTTTGCTGCTTTTTCCTAGATGTAACACCACAACAATGGGAAAGCCTTTTACTTTCAAGTAGGATCGGCACTCAAGAGTATTTCACCAGCACAGTTACTGTTTATACAGGTAAAGAACACTGTTGGTGAATTCTAAGGCTCGTGGGTGATATTTTCAAAGCAGCAAGAGATTTAGCTGCACATTTTTAACCAATATTTAAACTTTTGCAGAAAATTGTTACTTCTAACTCAATAAACCAAATGTCACACATGAGATGCTTGTGCAATTACTATGTTGGCTTTACAGACATATTGGCTAACACTTAAATCATGAAGATGCTGCTAACCATTGTAGTTTATATAAATTTCAGCGTTTACTGTGGCTTGTACTGTGTGGCTGTTGTATCTTTCCTTGGTAGCTAGCACTCATACAGCCAAAATAATCCCACTGTAAGTTTAATTAATGGTGAATGCCTAGTCAGAACTCATGTCTCGCCCCGAAGAGCTGTTGCCAGTCTTTTCAACAACAACAACAACAACAACAAAAAGAGGCCACTTTATTTAGACTCTGATATTAAAGATAGGTAGAAGCCACAGAGTGGCAATAAATTTGGCTAATAAATTTCAAGTTCCCATACATTTTTCAAATAGAATTACTGAGGTTTTAATAAACCTAAGCACCAAAGTCTATGGCAATATACATAATTTGTAATAAGCAAATTCTTGTGCTTTTTTTTTTTTTTTTTTAAATCAGTCATATGGCATAGAGGCTATTTTTGCTTGTAGATAACATAGCTATCAATAGTACTTACTCCAAGAAATATGTTTTTAGAAGAGTCAAATCCTGCTGCAAAAATCCTTGCTGTATATGGTGCGTTCCTATCACAGACAATCCTGCATGCAAACCTGGATATGGTGCTTTGTGTGATCTGAGTTTCATCATTGTTTTGACTGCCAGAAATTGTATCTGTTACTACAAAGTCTATAGGGCTTTCCGTTGATCTCCCAACCTGCAAAAATTCAAAATGCACTTGATATACAGCTCTCTAAATATACCTCACAGAAACATCAATGCTACCATCTTGACAAAGTTAATTTTGATCACATCAATTATCTACACTCTGCCAACCACCTGTCTGGAAGGTGAAATTCCTGCTGTCATATTTTTACATATTTGTCCTTGGCAAAAATTCACCATTTTCTTAGCAAGACAGCTTTTTATTTGATAAAACTGCTGTGGCTGTGTATGTAATGGCAAATCTGAAGCATATTAATTTGATTTAAAGGGGGGGCATTTTGGCTAGCAGTGTGAAAATGTTAGTTACTGCTGTATTTCATATCCCCTTCTCTGCAAATAAATACTATACTCCTACATTCAGAGAAATAAAAGTTAAAGAACTTTGTCATTTTAAAATTGCCATGAAATTAAAACATGTTTTTAGATCAAAACAGCAGTTTTAAAAACATATCTTAACAGAAAATGAGAGTCTAATTAATATTTTAGACATCACTGCATTTTGTAATTCTTATACATAAGATTCTCAGGACAGGATACTCATTTGGCCAGATGTACTACAGCCACCCATGCATTTATACAAGACATTTTAAATAACACTTTTTGTATTAAGCACTTACTCTGGGAAAAATAAAGCAGCTGAGATAAGGAAAGACTCATAAAAAGTCCTAAGCATCTATAAAACAATTCTAAAACAAGCAACAACTGTGCATTTGGAATCGCAAATTATAAAATGGACAAATGGATCTGACTATCTAACAAAGGTGCAGACACAACACTGAGCTGATACTAGCACTTCTATATGCAAGTAATGTTGTTACACCACTCTGGACAGTAATCAGACAGTTATAGGTTAGAAACAATAAAAGGAATTTAAAGTACGTCCGAACAGATGCCTTGTGACCTGCTGCTAGTCAAAAGGAAATTATAAATATTTTGTATGCCAATGTATTCCAAGAACCCTCATTTATATGTAAGCTAATAACTTCTCAATGAAGATCTTTAACAAGTTTAGTGAGGAGGTTACATACAATCTGTGTAGCTTACTTGCACTTCAGGCCAGCAATGGGAACACACATATGGATCCATCATGTGCACAAACATCTCTGCGGGTAAACAAGCGCCAAACTCTAAAACATCCCCCCTATAAATCCACTCTGTCTATGCAAATAGAGAAGAAAAGCTCTCCAAGAATTAAGCAAATATTTGACACTGTTAATATTCACCCTATCAAATGAACCTGTAGCAATGATACAAAAAGCAATTCCATTTGTAAAACCCTGCTTACTCTAGAACAGGGGTGGCCAACCTGGGCCTGAGAAGAAGCCATAATTTACCAATGTACCTTGCCAAAGAGCCACAATAATACGTCAGCAGCCCCCACATCAGCTCCTCCACCCTGCTCCCAGCACCTCCCACATACCTGCGATCAGCAGCTCCCCCTCCCTCCTCGCACCTCCCGATCAGCTGTTTCGTGGCGTGCAGGAGGCTCTGGGGGGGAGGGAGGAGGAGCGAGGGCACTGCAGGCTCAGGGGAGGGGGCGGGAAGAGGTAGAGTGGGGGCAGGGCCTGTGGCAGAGTCAGGGGTTGAGCAGTGAGTACCCCCCTGTACATTGGAAAGTTGGTTCCTGTATCTCCAGCCCTGGAGTCGGTGCCTATACAAGGAACCGCATATTCACTCCAGAAGAGCCGCATGTGGCTCCAGAGCCACAGGTTGGCCACTCCTGCTCTAGGACATCAAACTATGCAGCAAACCCACAAATACATGCTGAACCTGACATTGTAACACATTAATATAAAAGCAAGTGAAGATTTCCCCCGCCCCCCACTCCGGATTGCTTTTAGAATTTAGTACATTTGCTAAAGCAAAACCACATAGAAATAATGAAAGTACTAATCAGTCGAACCAAAACTATTCACTTCAACTTTTCAGAGACTGTAGGATGAATAGAATGCACAAAACAGATAGTAAAAATTAGGTACACAAAGTTGGAGGTGTCATGGTTTGTACTGCTTAAAAAAAGTCAAACTAAAAATATTACAGAATGCTCCATTAACTAACTATACCTCCCTTGAAATCCTATTTCCAATGGACTTGTATTTAACTCCCTATGGAATTCCTGTTAAAAGGTACCATTGGTGCACAGTAGCAACAGCTCGGTGAAATTCCTGCCTGACTTAAGAAAGTGTTACAACACAGCACTGTTTACCTTGTAGTTATTTGATTCTGTGGCAGGCTGATATGGGTTTTTTAATTGACATCAAAGTATCACTTATACACTAGTCAGAATATGCAGTTGGCTTCCAGCTGTTGTACAGACTGCCTCTAATAGTAAAGGTGTGTTAGGGAATCCTTAACTGCTCTGTGTTTCAGAATCTGTTCCACCTTAATTCAAATCATAACAATGTGAGGGTCACCTCAGTCATGCTGAAGATAATTAGCTTTATTTTGCTGTAATATGAAAAAACTCAATCGTCTCAGTAATCTGCATATAAAGGTTAAACGTGGTCCTGATTTGGTGGTATCCTTTGATAGATTTCCCAACAAACTTTTAGCACATGTTGAAAGCTCAGAAGTTATCTTAGATTGTGCCTTTTCTTAGCAATGGCACATGAGTATTGTAGTCATCATGACACTCTAGTCTATGATTTTGCACAGTGATGGAGAGATCAGTCAAACGCTATACAATGTAACACACTTATACATCTTCTTAAAGGGACATCAGACACTACTACTACAAGTGTTTCCCACTGTATTTCTTCCAGCTGTTAAACCTCTAACTCTGGATTGCTATTACAGCTTTTAAGGTAGTTACAACAACAACAATGGAAGAATGGTCCTATTGGCCTTGAAAGCATGACATAAATCCAAGTGTTAACTTTTGCCTTTCTGCATAGCCATATCAAATCACCTGGCAACAGGGAATCTCAACTGTTTTAGACACTAGCATTAAGATCTATAGGCTTGAAGCTTTTATTTCTTGTGCCCATCGGGCTTAGACATTTCTGAAATGAGAGGAAATATTTAGGTTTTTTTTTAAAAAGTGGCACAGGATAAAGATAATCCTAAGATTATTAAGTTTTCATTGATAAACATATAATTGTAGACGCGACAAAGGGTCCTGTGGCACCTTATAGACTAACAGAGGTATTGGAGCATAAGCTTTCGTGGGTGAATACCCACTTCTTCTTTGCATCCGAAGAAGTGGGTATTCACCCACGAAAGCTTATGCTCCAATACCTCTGTTAGTCTATAAGGTGCCACAGGACCCTTTGTCGCTTCTACAGATCCAGACTAACACGGCTACCCCTCTGATATATAGCTGTACTAAACTTATATTTTGTTATTCCATTCTCTTTGTAAAAAGACTTATGTAGAATTACTTCTCTGTAACATAATAGTGTAACATAATACTACATATTAAATGTAGTAAAGCCATTTTAAAAAAACCTCTCAACATTTTAAAAAGTAAATTTAGCATTTGCTAGAGGCACTAAATTCACACAGGACTATGATAATTTAAAACAGCAGTATACTGTCTTTATGGACGTGCCAGGAACTACCTTCACAAGAGAAAGCTATCCGGTCTCCATGCCAATTCAAATCTTTTGCCTTTGAAACTATCCACAAAAAAAAGTTAATCAGTACCAACTGTAATGATTTTGGCCACACGGGCACTTATCTGTTAGGACAGGGGTAGCCAACCGACAATTCCGGAGCTGCATGCGGCTCTTCAAAAGAAAATATGCAGCTCCTGCCAGGAGACAACTCTAGGAAAAAAATGGTGGGTGACAGCCCTATCAGTCCCCCGCCCGCCGGCGCCCCCCATCAGCATCTGCCCCTCCTGCCCCACCGCCACCGCGATCAGCTGTTTCGCGGCGTTGAAGCAGCTCTGGGGGGAAGGGAGAGGGGCTGGGTGCCATGTCCTCGCTTCTCCCCGTCCCTGAGCCGCCTCAACGCCCCCAAACAGCTGATCACGGTAGGAGGCACTGGGGGAGGGAGAAGCGAGGAGCCGGTGCGCAGCCTCCCACCTCCCTCGCTGCCTCCTCCATCCCCTTTTCTGCTGCCCTTGTTTCACACCAGGAGGCTCTGGGAGGAAGAGGGGGAGGAGCAAGGACACGGCTCACTGGGGGAGGGGGCGGAATGGGGCAGGAAGAGGTGGGGCAAGGGCAGGGCATGGGTGGGGACTTGGTGAAAGGGGTGGAGTGGGAGGCGGGGCCTGGGGCAGAGCCAAGTGTCCAGCAACCCCTGGCTGGAGCCTGGTCTTCTTCAATAAAGTACACAGTGACTACTAGCTGGTGTGGAAATTTGTAATCAACATTTTTCTTACACCATCTAACAATGGAAGGCAAGTGCAAACGGAAAAGAAAATACACAGATGAAAATCAAGGCTTCCAACAGGAGTGGGAGCATAAGTACTTTTTCGTTGAATGTAATGTTAAGGCATGTGTCTTCTTTGCCAGACGTGTGTCTCTCAGTTCAAATCTTCAAACTTGCAGTGTCATTTCACTTCTAGCCATGCACATATGGATCAAGAATTTCCACAAGGTTCTGAACTGCGCACTTTAAAACGGAACATTTTGGAAAAAAAAACCACAGATGTAGAAGCCCAGTTCTTCACCAGATTTGCCAACCGATTGCAGACTGTGACGTTAGCCTCCTATTATGAGGCCTGGCACGTAGCCCGGGAAAAAAAGCCCTACTTTGAAGGCGAGTTTATAAAAATGTGCCTCACTGATGTGATTTCAATCTTGTCACTAGAGAAGGAGAATCTATAGAAGAAAATTTCTGGCCTGCAGCTTTCACGCCACACAATAGAACGCAGAATCTCCGACCTGAACAGTGACATCGAATTGCAACTGCACTTGCAACTTCAGCAGTGAGAGTATTTGAGCATCGTTTTGGATGAGTCATGCGATGTACAGGATAAACCTCAATTATTGGTATTTGTCTGCATTGTGTCTGACGAGTGTGTTGGAAAGGAAGAGCTCCTGGATATCATCCCACTAAAGGACAGAACGTTTGGACGAGATCTCAGAGGCATTGATGTTAGTTGCGAAACACCACTTTCCTTTACAGAAGCTCACTGCCACTGCAACAGATGGGGCTCCATTCATGTGGGGATCTGTGAATGGATTAGTAGGGCTTTGTAAGTCTGACAAGAGCTTTCCCAAATTTTGGACATTTCACTGTATTATTCATCGGGAGCAACTGGCATCTAAAAATCTCAAATTTGATCAAGTCATGAAACCAGTCTTGCACATTGTGAATTTCATTCACTCAAATGCACTCAATCACAAACAATTTCAAAATCTAATTGAAGAACTGGATGAAGATGACTTCCCTGCCGATTTGCCATTTCACTGCGCAGTTCAATGGCTCTCGAGAGGTAAAGTTATTTCCCGTTTTTTCAAGCTCCTGTAACCAGTAAAATTGTTTATGGAGGAGAAGCAAAGAATACACCCTGAACTTACAGATCCTGGGTGGGTTCTAGACTTGGCATTTCTTGCAGACATGCTTCTGCATTTGGATAAACTAAACGTGGACTTAAAAGGAAAATTCCGGTTGCTGTCTGATCTAGTGCAAAGTGTATTTGTGTTCACGAACAAACTGCAGTTGTTTCACAGACAAATGCTTGAGGGAGAGCTGACACACTTTCCCTCAATGTCACAACTTCCAGACAGATCAAAAGAAGATGCATCAGAACCCCTAAAACGGAGCACACCTAGATATGTGAGCATGATTAGAGATCAAGGATAGTTTTGAGGAAAGATTCCAAGATTTGCAGCAGAAAAGACCTCAAATCAGATTTCTGATTGACCCTTTTAGTGCTGACGCCGATTGTCTGAAGCCCCCTTTAGTTACTGACAAAGCAACATCTCAGATGGAAATAATAGAACTTTTGGAAGATGACAGATTGAAATCTGTTCAGAAGACAGAGGGGACCCTTACTTTCTGGAAATCTGTACCAAAGGATAAATACCCCAACATCAGAGGCGCGGCCCTATAATTAAACTCCATGTTTGCCTCGACCTATCTTTCTGGGTCTGTTTTCTCAACACTCAAACATGTGAAATCCATGCACCAATATGTTTTGACAGACAGCCACTTTAGAGGAACTGCTGCATGTGAGCACAACTGAACACAAACTGAACTTCAAGGGAACTGTTGAAAGCAAAGATTGCCAGAAGTCTCACCAAGTAAAACGTTAAGACAAGTTGTTGTTATCATTAACTATACATTATAAATATACATTATCAAATTATACAATGATTGTGTGTGCATATACACACACACAGGTATATAACCATTACATAATACTGTGGCTGTTTGGCAATGTACATTGGTAAATTCTGGCTCCTTCTCAGGCTCAGGTTGGCCAACCCTGCATTAGGAGGTAAGCTGACCATAAAGTCATTTGACAGAGTCAGAGGACAATTACTCTGTACCTACACTAGATTTGAACTATCAATTTAGAGGTGAAAGGTTCTGGATTTCATTTCTCTGAAAGATTTAGTTCCCCCACCCAGTGTCTTTCTTTGGGAAGGTCATGCTACTAAGTATCAGTTTGCAGATTGTTGCTTAGATTGTTTTAATACTTTATGAGCTCTTATTAAGAGAGCTACAGGACGTAGTTTGGGATACATACATGAAACATGCTAGGGGCTACAAACACTGCTGTACTGTAATGCTGAAGTACTCCTGAAAGTCAATCATAACTTTTCCAGCTGATAGGCTGTCTGACAGCCTCATTGCCCACCATTTGTTATTAAAAGCTATAATAAGTCACCCACCCATTGATCCACTAGCATCTATTGTCAAAGAACACTACTTAAGATCACTCTTTGAAGATGGTGGGCCAAATTCTCTGATGATGTAACAAGCGTAGACCCATTGACTTTAATGAAATTTCACTCAACAACGGAAGAGAATTTGACCCTACTACTTTAAACAGAACATTGGAAGTATTGCTCTACTCTGAAAAATAAAGCCTTCATACTCAATAAATACATTGAGGGTCATCATTGCTTTATAGTACATGTGACGTTATTGACATGAACTGTGACCATACAGATCACTGTTGCAACCAGAGTCCTAGGGTTGCACCAGGTCTTGTACAGAGGAGGTCAAGTGGGGTGTCTGTATGTGTGTATCATTTTTTTATTTGAAGCTATGAAAATTGGCTATGTACTTGTATCTCAATGTGTTTGATTCTAAGTAGCCTCAGTGAAGCATTTGGTCAGCTTCTTGAGAATGGGCACTTACTGAGAATAGTCCTATTAAGAAACACTAAACTGACAATGGACTTTGGGAAACGCCAATCCACATCAGAACTTTCCTGGGAACGTTCAAACATGTAAACAATGGCGTTGGCCTGCAAAAAGCTAAATCATTCATGGACATGTGACTTGCCCAGGTGGCTACAAACTCCATCTTGTTGCTGTGACTTTGCACAGAAGAACAAACGGGTTTCCGCCCACAAGAGAGAGAATATAAAAGGCCCAGGAAGCCTCTCCATTTTGTCTTCAGCTGGCTCAAGAGATGGCCTCTCCACCCCCAAGAGATGCCTGAAAGAAACTGGAATGAAGGACAGTAACTACGGGGGTGTGAGTGATTGCTGGACCCAGACTAGGAAGGAGTCCAGTCTGTGAAAGAAGCTTATTGGAACATCTCTGGGGGGTCAGATTTCATCTGTAATCAGTTTCTTAATGTATTAGGCTTAGACTTGCATGTTTTGTTTTATTTTGCTTGGTAACTTACTTTGTTCTGTTTGTTATTACTTGGAAGCACTTATATCCTACTTTTAATAAAACGGATTTATTTGGGGTTTGGATCCCATTGGGAGTTGGGTGTCTGGGTGCTGGAGACAGGAGCACTTCTTAACTGTTTTCAGTTAAGTCTGCAGCTTTGGGGCATGTGGTTCAGACCCTGGGTCTGTGTTGGAGCAGACTGGCGTGTCTGGCTCAACAAAGCAGGGTTCTGGAGGCCCAAACTGGCAGAGAAAACAGGCTCAGAGGTAGTCTCAGCACATCGGGTGACAGTCCCAAGGGGGTCGATGTGACCGAACCCATCACAGAGGGGACAGAAGGCTCTGCAAGGTTACCACTGTGAGGCAAATCCTCAGCCAAAGCAGGGCTGCTCGCTCAGCTGCCTCTCCAATTGATCCGGACCTCAACATCGGGCCCATGCCCTGCGAGCTTCTCCAGCTGCACCTTCCACACCAGTTGAGTCAGCTGCATGACCCGCAGCCGCCTGCCTCCGAACTGTGCCTAGGAAACAGCTGTACATGCTCATGCTCTATACCCTTCACTTCCTCACCCTCGTGTCTTGCCCCGACACCTTTTACCACCCATGAAGGGTGATAAAAAACACACCTATTCAATGATGATTCCCCATTTACAATTACATTTTGAGACTGAGCAGTTACCCGGTATTTAATCCATTTAATGAATTCCAGGTTAATTTTCTCTCTCTCTCTCGTTTTTTGATCAAAATGTTGTCTGGTATCGAGTCGAATGCCCTACAGAAGACTACATATATTATGTCAACGCTATTACATTTATCAACCAAACTTGTAATCTCATCAAAAAAAGATATCAGGTTCGTTTGACAGGATCTATTTTCCATAAATCCATATTGATGGCATTAACTGTGTTAACCTCCTTGAGAGAGACAAGGTGGGTGAGGTAATATCTTTTATTGGACCAACTTTGTTCGCGAGACAGACAAGCTTGTTCAAGTGCTCTGTGTAAGCTCAAAAGCGTGCCTCTCTCACCAACCGAAGTTGGTCCAATAAAAGATATTACCTCACCTAGCTTCTCTCGCGAATATCCTGGGACCGACACGGCTACAGCTTAACCTCCTTTAATTCTGTATTAATCAAATCCCGTATAAGCAGCTCCATTATCTTGCCCAGGGTCAATATCAGGCTGACAGGCCTGTAATTACCTGGGTCATCCTGTTTACCCTTTCAAAATAGTGGCACTACATTAGCTTTCTTCCAGTCTTCTGGTTCTGCAACTTCCCCAGTGTTCCAAGACTTTGGCTATGGCTACACTTACGGTGTCGTGTGGGGTGTGAAAGGCTCCATCAGCTCCCCACTGTGGCAACAAAAGGTTCCAGCGGGGGGGGGGGGGGGGGGGGGGGAGGAGGAGAGTCAATGGGGAAAGGCTTCTGCAATGGGGAAGCCGCGGAACACTACACTGCTAAAAACAGAAGGGTACAGGTGAGAGGCACTGCTTGAGGGTATAGAAAGCTGTGTAGGGCATACATTCAAGAATTCAGGCACATAGGGCATTCTATTCTACTCTATTCGCCCAAGCCAGGTCTCACCATCCACACTGCTATTTATACCTATGCTAGCTGGGTGCACAGTGTCTGCACTCTACACACTGCCTTCGGTGCGGACGTACCCTTTATTGAAAATCAACATTAACAGTCCAATGAGCACTTCAGCTAGATCTTTGAAAACTCTTGCATGTAAGTTATCTGGACCTGCTGATTAAAAAAGGTCTAACTTTAGTAGCTGCTGTTTAACATCCTCCTGAGATCCTAGTACAATGGAAAGAGTGGTTATAGGACATGACTAAATCTGTTTTTTTCCAAACATAGGACAGAAATATTGAATATTTCTGCCTTTTCTGCATTATTACTGATGGTGGGAAAATTCCAGCTCCAGCTGTCAAGAAAGGCCTAATTTTGTTTGTAAAAAAATTCACTGTTGAGATCCAAAGTGAGAGAAAATAAAAATGGAAAAACTGTACTGCATTGTAATCTATAGCTGGATCTGTGGACAAAAACCCAGAATAATACATCTCAGTAATATTTTCCTGTTGTATTCGTTTTCTTGGAAAAGCCCATTCTTCTATTTCAATTTATTCATAATGGGCAATATTTATTTGCTATGGCATGTAAGTATATTTAGAAAGTAAGACTATAGCAAAAGTTACACTTCTCGTTAATCACTAAATGGAAGTAACAAGAACTCATGCATCACTAGATTCTCCTGGGAGAACTTTACTTGGAGCAAGAATAGAAAGTGATTGGAGCAGAGGGTATTTACATTTGGATAGTTAGGCCATTTCCTCTCCTCTTCTGTCAACAGAAAGAAAACCAAGTGCTGAATGCTTTTAAGTGCTACAGATTGAACAAAGGCGTTTAATAACTCAAAGTAGGATGATTTAATTACTGTTAAGATGAACGTGTGTGGCCTTGACAAAAGATTGTGCAAGTTTTTTTCCTCAGCCTAGTGACCCTAACCATGTACAGACATTCTTTATTTTTTTTTAATATAATTACTAGGGCTGTCAAGCGATTAAAAAAAGTAATTAACCGCACTGTTAATAATAGAATACTAGAATAGAGTATTTTTTGACGTTTTCCACATTTTCAAATATGTTGATTTCAATTACAACACAGAATACAAAGTGTACAGTGCTCACTGTATATTTATTATAAATATTTGCACTGTAAAAACAAAAGAAATAGTACTTTTCAATTCACCTCATACAAGTACTGTAGTGCAATCTCTATCATGAAAGTTGAATTGGGGAGGGAGGGATAGCTCAGTGGTTTGAGCATTGGCCTGCTAAACCCAGGGTTGTGAGTTCAATCCTTGAGGGGGCCATTTAGGGATCTGGGGCAAAAATTGGGGATTGGTCCTGCTTTGAGCAGGGAGTTGGACTAGATGACCTCCTAAGGTCCCTTCCAACCCTGAGATTCTTATAAAGAAAGAAAGAAAGAAAGAGAAAGAAAGATTTACAAATATAGAATTGTGTACAAAAAATAACTGCATTCAGAAATAAAACAATGTAAAACTTTAGAGCCTACAAGTCCACTCAGTCCTACTTCTTGTTCAGCCAATCGCTCAGATAAACAAGTTTGTTTACATTTGCAGGAGATAATGCTGCCTGCTTCTTGATTACAATGTCACCTGGAAGTGACAACAGGCGTCTGCATGATACTGTTGTAGCTGGCATTGCCAGACGCACTGGCTTTACGTGCCAGACGCACTAAATATTCGTATGTCCCTTCATGCTTTAACCACCATTCCAGAGGACATGCTTCCACGCGGATGATGGGTTCTGCTGTATAAGGATCCAAAGCAGTGCAGACCAATGCATGTTCATTTTCATCATCGGAGTCAGGTGCCACCAACAGAAGATTGATTTTCTTTATTGGTGGTTCGGGTTCTGTAGTTTCCGCATCGGAGTGTTGCTCTTTTAAAACTTCTGAAAGCATGCTCCACACCCCATCCCGCACAGATTTTGGAAGGCACTTCAGATGCTTAAATCTTGGGTCGAGTGTAGTGTAGCTATCTTTAGAAATTTCACATTGGTACTTTCTTTGCGTTTTGTCAAATCTGCAGTGAAAGTGTTCTTAAAACAAACAACATGCTGGGTCATCATCCGAGACTGCTATAACATGAAATATATGGCAGAATGCAGGTAAAACACAGAGAAGGAGACATACAATTCTCCCCCAAGGAGTTCAGTCACATATTTAATTAACAAATTTTTGTAACGAGCATCATCAGCATGAAAGCATATCCTCTGGAATGGTGGCCAAAGCATGAAGGGGAATACGAATGTTTAACAGATCTGACATGTAAATACCTTGCAATGCCTGCTACTAAAGTGCCATGCGAACGGCTGTAGGACTGAGTGGACTTGTAGGCTCTAAAGTTTTACATTGTTTTGTTTTTGAGTGCATTTATGTAACAAAAAAAAAACACTACACTTGTAAATTGCACTTTCACAATAAAGACATTGCACTATGGTACTTGTATGAGGTGAATTGAAAAATACTATTTCTTTTGTTTATCATTTTTACAGTGCAAATATTTGTAATAAAAATAATATAAAGTGAGCAGTGTACACTCTGTATTGTGTTGTAATTGAAATCAATATATTTGAAAATGAAGAAAAACATCCAAAATATTTAATAGATTTCAATTGACATTCTATTGTTTAACAGTGCAATTAAAACGGCAATTAATCGCAATTAAAAAAATTAATCACTTAATTTTTTGAGTTAATCACGTGAGTTAACGGCAATTAATCGACAGCCCTAATAATGACATTAAGAGAATGTTACTGTTGCAAAAGCCAAGCCCTCAAAAGTTAGACAATGCCAGAAATAAGGCTGCCTGTGCATCCTCAATTCAGCATCCTTGTTTATATGCATTATGATGCAGTCTTTAATTACAAGATCACATGTTTTTCATAGGACCCCTGCCTCCTTGAAGGCATAGTTATCATCCCTGGCTCCCACCCATGTTCCTATTCCTTGCCCCACCATCTTCTGCCCCCGTTTTGCTCCTGCCTCTCCCATCTCCTGCTACCAACTACTCCCTTTCTACTCCAACCCCTCTAATTCTAGTTGTATTCTGGGCCTTAGTGTTTCTTAATGCTCCCAAATACACTGCATGTGCCATTTTTACAGCTGCTATGGTATCCATATGGAAAATAAACAGTGGTAGAAGGGTAAGGATGTTTAACAGATACTGGCTCTGGTTAAAAAAAGATAGCCTGTTCAATAGGAACAGCAACTCTAAATATGGTCATGAGAATTCTATAGCACAAAGGTAACACTTACGAAAGAGTAGAAGTGGGGTTGCTTGCAGAGCCTGCATAACAAGTATACTATTGTAATAAGCGGAGTCTTACCTGAAACATATCTGTATCTTTATCATGTGTATACTCCACTACAACTGTCTGGTTTCTGGATAACGTATAAGAGATACTGTGCTGACCTTTACAGCTGATGGCCTGTTGAATAAGAGAACAAAATGATATTTCCATTTCACATAAGCTTACTGTTAAACATTATAATCAGACTCATTTCACTATATAAACACCTGACAATAATCAGGAAAAAGAACACTGTACTACAACATTCTATTACAAGACTGAGTAAATCGACACACAAACAAAACCCCTTAGTTCTTACAATGGCTTTTCTGATTCAAGAACTGTGTCTGTTTGCTCCCTACCTATTTTAGAACTACAAGCGTAACTAATATTTGAGAAATGTAGATCCCCTATCAGATTTGTTTTTGAAATTTCATCATGGGCCTAAAATTACTACCCCTCAGAACCCCAGCATCCATATACCCCATCTCCATCTTCCTTTGCACACAAACAAAAAAGAAAAGTAGACACCAAACTTACACTAGACTCTTTTTTTTTTATTAAAAAATTGATTTTATTCAATTTTTAGCAAGAGTTATCTAAAGCTTAAATAGCATCAGTGATTCACTGTTTTTATATATATAAAGTTTAAAGTAGTAACTCATTTGAAACAAAATTATTTTTAAGCTTTCTGAATTTACCAGAATAGCATTACATTGAATACACAACATAACCCTTATAAAACAAAATGAAAAAACCAAGTCCAGCAGATAACGGGATAATACATTAACTGCATATAAGTTCATAATCATTTCTAAAGAATATCCAATGCAAATAATACTTGACTTTTTCATAACACTTTTCAGCCTCATAGATCAAAACACAGAGTGCTAAGAAGTTAATTTCTCTCTAATTTTCAGAAGGGGGTACTAAGGCAAGTGAAATACCAACTACACTATCATCAGTGACACAAGATCTTTAGACTCTAATAATTACATCTTCAAAACCAAAACAAAACAACCAGCCAACATTAACTCATTCCAGATGAATTCTAGTTTTTTTTAGTTTTTAAAGACAGAACAGTTTGGCTCAAGTTATTGAGATCAGCATAGTCTGCAGAATTAATAGTTATTCAGCACGCAGATGCATCTATATAAATAGAATTTCTGCAGCACAGAGTACATGTAACAATATAATGGAAATTTAAGTCTGTTGAAAATGCCCAAGTTCAACATTGTCACAACACTACAAGATGATGCCATAATTAATTATATCAACCGATGTTTAAAGAGATATGAAAAAATCACCAGTGTGACAGACTATTTCTCTTGATCTACAAAATGACAAGTATCCAATATGGAAACGGACAGTTAAATTGAGCAGCTTGGTATACTTTTCTTTATTGCTTCAGATAAAACAATTTTCAGGTACTTTATTTCACTGAGACATTCTAACTGATCCCAAAGCAATAGAGTTCATTTCTTTAATGAACCACAAAAAGCTTTTTGGAGTACCATTAAAGGCCTGGGAAAGCCACAAAAAACAAGGAAACAGCAAAGTAACATTTCAGACTGACGTACCTTTTTTTAAAAAAAATTGTAAATCACACTATTGTAAGAAAGAAGAAATGTTTCCCATTGTTCCAGGTGAAGATGTTTAGCCATATTTCAGTTTCACGGAATACAATTTAAAACATTAAAGAGGTTACAAGATTTCAGGCTATGTTGTTGTGTTTTATGAATTTAGCTTCAATGGACAAAAACTGGACCGTTTTTAATTATGAATTTATACATGCACAGTGATCACTGATAAGCTAATTTCTCCATAGATTTATGCAATCTATCCCACATAATCGTAACTGCTATAATGTATAAATAAATTACAGAAGTTCCATGCATTTATAACTTTACAATGATCATAACTGTCACCATTTGTTATAGTCACCTGTTATCTATTTAGGTCCCATCTTGCCACTGAAGTCAATGGGGCTCTATACAAGGCAGCAGTATGCCAGCATATCAAAAACTGCAGGATTGGGCCTTAGATTGTAAACTGTTTAGGACAGGGACAATCTTTTACATTTTATACATACAACACTTAGCACAATAGGGTCCTGAGCCCTGACTATGCTCTGTATTGTACTGCTATTGCAGTATAAATATAGCGAAAACAGCATATATAACATAAATCATACAATTTTTAAACATAGAAAGCAGCAAAGTTTAATATACACAACCACATTTACACACATTAAGACAAATTTAGTATATAAACACATGACAAACATTAATAGGGGTTGGAAAGATTAATTACCAACTCTGGAACCAATTCTGGAAACAGAAAAGTCCTATCTGTCTCAGAGCTAATGGGCACTCTAACTGAAAGAGCAAATCAAGTGAACTTTTAGCCTAGACTGTTAAACTAGTCTGATTTTTTTTTTCAGCATACCATTCTATTGCTGTCAATGTAAAGAACGTTTTTTACTTCCGTAACATACTATGGACCTTTACAGGTACTAATTATGTGGCATAGATTGCATAAATCTAATCAGAATTTTGGCTCCCTTAGCATGTCTAATCGTTATTAGCCTGACCCTCACCAATATTTTCTCCGAAAAAAACTAGGCCAGGACATGTCTATACATTATTTTTTATCTCCATTCCTCCAGCCATTAGATTAGAATCCAGCCCTCACTAATCAGTAAGCAATCTAATGCAACCTGAAAAACAAATCTTTTTGATGTATGAGCTGTAATATTAGGCCCTTCATAAATGTCACCATATTCCAATGAATCCTATACCACACGCTCACTAATGCATTAGGGCTTTAACTCCAGTACTCTCATTTGGTTCCCATTAGCAATTTACGAGGTGACCTAAGATGTAGATGCCTTGTTTTAGACCCATATACTAGCTACTTTAGAAGCTGGTTTACCTGAAATGACTTTTAGACTAACTCATAACCTATGCTTTAGAAAAATTCATTAATATTGCCAAAGGCTGTCATTTTCTTAAGATTTGAGAAATGAAAATCACATCTGAAGGAATGTATCTAGCAATGGATGCACCATTTCATTCTGTTATATCAGCAGGGGTTTTCTCCCCCTTCCACCATTGAAAAACTGGGTTTAAATAAGATGAATTTAGCAGTGTATTTCCTAGTACTGTATAACTGCTTTTCAAAATGCTAAGAAATGGATCGAAGTGTACAAGAAGACATTTTCCACAGTGAATACAGCACAGACAGTAGCTCCAGTTCAAAGAAATTTCATATGCATTTTTATTACTTGCCTTAGAAAGCAATTGGCCTCTAAAGTAAAACTGTAAGGTCAAAGAATTAAAAAATGTGTTATTTGTTTCTAGTAGCACCCAGTGCATCAGGCACTAACTGTACAAGCACAGAAAGGTACAGACCCTACCTTTCTAACAACTTGCACTAAAAAACAAAAGACAGAGAAACAGTGTGCGTGGGGGGGAGGGGGGATGGTAAGAAGAGGAACAATCAAGTAAGATGGTCAGGTGGCAATCTGCCACTGCCAGATTATGAAAAGTTAACATCACAATTAAATAAAAAATAAATACACAATCCCAAATTACTCCGACAATCATGTCACAGTATTGCCAAATCCCAAAGCCTTCTAAAAGACCCTACAGAAAGTCACGAGAATGGCTTTAAAATAAGATTTAAAACAAGGCGACTTCAATTTTGGTTAGTTTTATTTGCTTTTGTTTTTTTGGGCCTTTGTGGTTTGTGCTTTTAAGCTTTCCACTACAACCACGAAGGAAAGTTTATTTCATTTTAAAAAAATAAACACAGTTGAGATTGTGACACAATTGTACTGCTCCAGGAGCTGGCATTTTGAGATAACACACTAAATATCACAAGAGCTGTGATAAAATTGCAAAAGTTGGCATCTGATTTAATTCACTACCCAAAAACTTCAAATACCTCCTAGAACATCAACCACACCTACAGCTAAACCTCTGAAAACCAGGAAATAGAGAGACTTAGAGATGCACATGAGCCCTGCAACCTTAATACTGCCCCTTGGAGCTGGCAAGAGTTACTTGGCGGGGTGTAGGGTAAGTTTGTTTCTGCCAGGGCTGCCCTACAATAAGCAAACATCAGAAGTAATGTGACATTTTATGTGCTGTGGTGTGTCCCACAACTGTACGCTCTCCTTTGTCTACATGCACGCCAACTGCCCTACATTGTGTTAGGGACAGCTGTATTGACTGGTGCAGGGATCACTTGCAGAAAGGTTGCCATAGTGCATGCTGAAACATGAAGAAAGGTGCATCTGCCCCTGCAGAGATCTTGGACGGCTCACTTCGGGGGGGGAGATACGTTGGATGTGCAAGTAGAACACAAAAGCCTGTTTGCCATGGAGATTTGCAGCAGTTAGTGCACTATAGGTCAGAGGCAAGGGCACATGCTGTTCCAGAGGGAATCCTTAGGACAAGGGGTGCAAACAGGCAACTTTGGTTTGTGAAAAGTAGGTGAAGTGGTTGAGAACAGGCTCAGTGTAGCCCTTGGGGTATGTCTACACTGCAGCTGCAAGCAAGCTTCCCACCCGGAGCAGACAGACTTGTGTTAGCAGGGCTCACACTAGCAAACTAAAAATAGCTGTGTAGACATTACAGCTTGGGCTCTGAAGCTTATGTGGTTGGGTGGGCTTGAGACTCTGAGCCACAACATCTACATAAAAAGACCGAGGAGTCTTTGTGGCACCTTAGAGACTAAAATGTATTTGGGCACAAGCTTTTGTGGGCTAAAACTCACTTCATCAGATGCGCAGAGTGGAACATACAGTAGGAAGATTATATATTGTGACGGGGCAAGGCCAGAGGGCTATAGGAAAGTGGTAAGGAACCAGTATGTTAGCCCCAGGCTAAACAAATCCCTGATACCTTATGGCAGTTGCTCCAGGTTAATCAAGACACCTGGGGCCAATTAAGAACTTTCCAGAAGGCAGGGAGGTTAATTGAGACACCTGCAGCCAATCAGGGGCTGGCTGAAACTAGTTAAAAGCCTCCCAGTGAGCCGCGCATGTCAGGAGCTGTGGAAGGAGGTTGCGTGTGAGGAGCTGGGAGCAAGAGGCACTAGGAGCTGAGAGTAAGAGGGCGTACTGCTGGAAGATCCTGTGGTGAGGATAAAGAAGGTGTTGGGAAGAGTCCATGGGGAAGTAGCCCAGGGAGTTGTAGCTGTCGTGCAGTTGTTCCAGGAGGCACTCTAAACAGCTGCAATCCACAGGGCCCTGGGCTGGAACCTGGAGTAGAGGGCAGGCCCGGGTTCCCCCAAAACTCCCAACTCCTTATCAGACACAGGAGGAGTTGATCTGGACTGTGGGTTCTACCAGAGGGGAAGATCTCTGAGGCAAACAAAAATCCGCCAATAAGCGCAGGACCCACCGAGGTAGAGGAGGAACTTTGTCACAATATATATATATATGAAACACACACACACACACACACACACACACACACACACACACACACACACACACGAGACTAATCAATTAAGGTGGGCTATTATCAGCAGGAGGGGGAAAAAAGCTTTTGTAGTGATAATCAGGATGGCCCATTTCAAACAGTTGACAAGAAGGTGTGAGTAACAGTAGAGCAAAACTGGCATGGGGAAATAGTTTTCAGTTTGTGTAATGACCCAGCCACTCCCAGTCTTTATTCAAGCCTAATTTAATGGTATCCAGTTTGCAAATTAATTCCAGTTCTGCAGTTTCTCGTTGGAGTCTGTTTTTGAAGTATCAGAGGGGTAGCCGTGTTAGTCTGGATCTGTAGAAGCGACAAAGGGTCCTGTGGCACCTTATAGATTAACAGAGGTATTGAAGCATAAGCTTTCGTGGGTGAATACCCACTTCTTCGGATACCCTGTTCTCCTGCGGTTCCCGGACACGCCCCCTGTCCCCCAGCAGCTCCAGCTTCGGATGCAAGCAGTGGAAATGTCCAGGGGCAGCAGCCACATAGGTACGTTGAGTGACCAGAGAGACTGAAGTGTTCTCCTACAGGTTTTTGAATGTTATGATTCCTGATGTCAGATGTGTCCATTTATTCTTTTCATAGATTCATAGATTCTAGGGCTGGAAGGGACCTCGAGAGGTCATCGAGTCCAGCCCCCTGCCCTCATGGCAGGACCAATTACTGTCTAGACCATCCCTGATAGACATTTATCTAACCTACTCTTAAATATCTCCAGAGATGGAGATTCCACAACCTCCCTGGGCAGTTTATTCCAGTGATTAACCACCCTGACAGTTAGGAACTTTTTCCTAATGTCCAACCTAAACCTCCCCTGCTGCAGTTTAAGCCCATTGCTTCTTGTTCTATCCTCAGAGGCTAAGATGAACAAGTTTTCTCCCTCCTCATGACACCCTTTTAGATACCTGAAGACCGCTATCATGTCCCCTCTCAGTCTTCTCTTTTCCAAACTAAACAAACCCAATTCCTTCAGCCTTCCTTCATAGGTCATGTTCTCTAGATCCTTAATCATTCTTGTTGCTCTTCTCTGGACCCTCTCCAATTTCTCCACATCTTTCTTGAAATGCGGTGCCCAGAACTGGACACAATACTCCAGTTGAGGCCTAACCAGCGCAGAGTAGAGCGGAAGAATGACTTCTCGTGTCTTGCTCACCACACACCTGTTAATGCAGCCCAGAATCATGTTTGCTTTTTTTGCAACAGCATCACATCGTTGACTCATATTTAGCTTGTGGTCCACTATAACCCCTAGATCCCTTTCTGCCGTACTCCTTCCTAGACAGTCTCCTCCCATTCTGTATGTGTGAAACTGATTGTTCCTACCTAAGTGGAGCACTTTGCATTTGTCCTTATTAAACTTCATCCTGTTTACCTCTGACCATTTCTCCAATTTGTCCAGATCATTTTGAATTATGACCCTATCCTCCAAAGCAGTTGCAATCCCTCCCAGTTTGGTATCATCTGCAAACTTAATAAGCATACTTTCTATGCCAATATCCAAGTCGTCGATGAAGATATTGAACAGAGCCGGTCCCAAAACAGACCCTTGCGGAACCCCACTCGTTATACCTTTCCAGCAGGATTGGGAACCATTTATAACTACTCTCTGAGTACGGTTATCCAGCCAGTTGCGCATCCACCTTATAGTAGCCCCATCTCAGTTGTATTTCCCTAGTTTATTGATAAGAATATCATGCGAGACCGTATCAAATGCCTTACTAAAGTCTAGGTATACCACATCCACCGCTTCTCCCTTATCCACAAGACTCGTTATCCTATCAAAGAAAGCTATCAGATTGGTTTGACATGATTTGTTCTTTACAAATCCATGCTGGTTATTCCCTATCACCTTACCACCTTCCAAGTGTTCGCAGATGATTTCCTTAATTACTTGCTCCATTATTTTCCCTGGCACAGAAGTTAAACTAACTGGTCTGTAGTTTCCTGGGTTGTTTTTATTTCCCTTTTTATAGATGGGCACTATATTTGCCCTTTTCCAGTCTTCTGGAATCTCTCCTGTCTCCCATGATTTACCAAAGATAATAGCTAGAGGCTCAGACACCTCCTCTATTAGCTCCTTGAGTATTCTAGGATGCATTTCATCAGGTCCTGGTGACTTGCAGACATCTAACTTATCTAAGTGATTTTTAACTTGTTCTTTTTTTATTTTATCTTCTAAACCTTCCCCCTTCCCGTTTGCATTCACTGTGTTAGGCATTCCCTCAGACTTCTCGGTGAAGACCGAAACAAAGAAGTCATTAAGCATCTCTGCCATTTCCAAGTTTCCTGTTACTGTTTCTCCCTCCTCACTGAGTAGTGGGCCTACCCTGTCCTTGGTCTTCCTCTTGCTTCTAATGTATTGATAAAAAGTTCTCGTTTCCCTTTATTCCTGCAGCTAGTTTGAGCTCATTTTGTGCCTTTGCCTTTCTAATCTTGCCCCTGCATTCCCGTGTTGTTTGCCTATATTCATCCTTTGTCCTAGTTTCCATTTTTTATACGACTCCTTTTTGTTTTTTAGATCTTGCAAGATCTCGTGGTTAAGCCAAGGTGGTCTTTTGCCCCATTTTCTATCTTTCCTACCCAGCGGAATAGTTTGCTTTTGGGCCCTTAATAGTGTCCTTTTGAAATACTGCCAGCTCTCCTCAGTTGTTTTTCCCCTCAGTCTTGATTCCCATGGGACCTTACCTATCAGCGCTCTGAGCTTACCAAAATCCGCTTTCCTGAAATCCATTGTCTCTATTTTGCTGTACTCCCTTCTACCCTTCCTTAGAATTGTGAACTCTAGGATTTCATGATCACTTTCGCCCAAGCTGCCTTCTACTTTCAAGTTCTCAACGAGTTCCTCCCTATTTGTTAAAATCAAATCTAGAACAGCTTCCCCCCTAGTAGCTTTCTCAACCTTCTGAAATAAAAAGTTGTCTGCAATGCAGTCCAAGAACTTATTGGATAGTCTGTGCCCCGCCGTGTTATTTTCCCAACATATATCTGGATAGTTGAAGTCCCCAATCACCACCAAATCTTGGGCTTTGGATGATTTTGTTAGTTGTTTAAAAAAAGCCTCATCCACCTCTTCCACCTGGTTAGGTGGCCTGTAGTAGACTCCTAGCATGACATCACCCTTGTTTTTTTACCCCTTTTAGCCTAACCCAGAGACTCTCAACACTTCCGTCCCCTATGTCCATCTCCACCTCAGTCCAAGTGTGTACATTTTTAATATGTAAGGCAACACCTCCTCCCTTTTTCCCCGTCTGTCCTTCCTGCGCAAGCTGTACCCATCCATACCAACATTCCAATCATGTGTATTATCCCACCAAGTTTCGGTGATGCCAACAATGTCATAGTTGAATTTATTTATTAGCACTTCCAGTTCTTCCTGCTTATTACCCATACTTCTCGCATTTGTATACAGGCATCTAAGATACTGATTTGATCATGCCTCCCAGTTTTGCCCTGACCCTCCTATCTCTTTGTCATTAGAGCCCACGCCCCCTCCTATTTCCGACCCATCTCCCAGGTCCCCATGTTCTCCACTTACCTGTGGGCTTTGCTCACCTGTCCCCGTCGAACCTAGTTTAAAGCCCTCCTCGCTAGGTTAGCCAGTCTGTATCCAAATAGGGTCTTTCCCCTCCTCGAAAGGTGAACGCCATCTCTGCCTAGCAGTTCTTCCTGGATTAGCATCCCGTGGTCGAGGAAGCCAAAGCCCTCCTGGCGACACCATCTTTTCAGCCAGGCATTCACCTCCACGATGCACCTGTCTCTGCCCGGGCCCCTACCTTTGACAGGAAGGATCGAAGAGAATACCACCTGTGCTCCAAACTCCTTCACCCGTACTCCCAGAGCCCTGTAGTCACTCTTGATCTGCTCAGTGTCACACCTCGCAGTATCATTTGTGCCCACATGGATGAGTAGCATGGGGTAGTAGTCAGAGGGCCGGATAATCCTTGACAATGCCTCCGTAACGTCTCGGATACGGGCCCCCAGCAGGCAGCATACCTCCCGAGATGAAATGTCAGGGCGACAGATGGGCGCCTCCGTCCCCCTCAGCAGAGAGTCTCCGACCACCACTACCCTACGTTTCCTATTCGCAGTGGTGGCAGACTTCCCAGCCTTAGGGGTACGAGGCTTCTCCTCCTCTGCTGTAGGGGGGATTCCTTCTCTCCTGTATCAAGAAGAGCATAACAGTTTCCTATTACCACGGCAGCAGGGTTTGCAGCAGGGGTGGAGCACTGCCTGCTGCCAGAAGTAACCAGCTGCCAGTGTCCACCCTGAGCCATTGCCTCCTCCACCAGTGGTGTGTCGGCAGTTCTGCGTACTGGGACAGCTACCTCAGCTGTCTCCACATGGACACTGTCCAGGAATTATTCATGGACTTGGATGCTCCTCAATCTAGCCACCTCCTCCTGTAGCTCTCCCACCTGATGCCTGAGAGATTCCACCAGCAGGCACCTTTTGTGTAGAGACTGTCTGGTTTGGCCAATGTACATGGCAGAGGGACATTGCTGGCACATGATGGCATATATCACATTGGTAGATGTGCAGGTGAACGAGCCCCTGATGGCGTGGCTGATGTAATTAGGTCCTATGATGGTGTCACTTGAATAGATATGTGGACAGAGTTGGCATATGTCCAGGACACATCACATGATCCATTGTCTACAGCCAAGCTCTAAGATACAACTGCATTTGCTCCAATCCCTCAGACAGAGACAAACACCTACAAGATCTCTATCAAGCGTTCTTAAAACTACAGTACCCAGCTGCTAAAGTAAGAAACAGATTGACAGAGCCAGAAGAGTACCCAGAAGTCACCTACTACAGGACAGGCCCAACAAAAAAAGTAACATAGAATGCCACTAGCCGTTTTTGATGAAATGGTGGTAGTGCAGAAAGTACAACTGGCACGTACCTTTGGATACGGGGGGCTAAAGGGACACATCACTGTTAATTAGCTACCAACTCTGCCCTCTTTCTGGTGCCTCCATGACTCCCGTACTGCTCCAGGAGCCAAGTGGAGGAAAGAAGTGGAAACCAACAGGCTCTGAGGAGCACATCTACCAAACAGATGCAGCAAGGGGGAGTGGAGTGGAGCCCCAGATGCTGTATTCCACTTTGAGGATTAGAGGGAAGGGGTTCTGCAAAACCTTCTGGATCATGGGAGAACTGAAGAGATATGAATGAATTCAGTCATCCCTATGGGTTCTCTTCCCCTAGAGTCTTAGCCCCTATTATGGGATACCCATTTCCAAGACAATCTTGCTATTCATATTTTTCAAAGCAATTTGACTATGAGCTGTTTGTTAGGAGGGGGTCCTATATCTGAGGAATTCCTTGGCCAAATGACCCCAAGTTTACACCCAAGTAGTATTCCCCTGCCCCTACTCCTCCTGCGACATACAAATATTTATGAGAATCTCACTATGCATGCATGTGGATTTTAGAATACTTTATTAAAATCAGCTCCTTATTAACAGTGCATTAACTGAGTACCCCTTGCCTAAATAACCCCACTGACACTACTGACTCTACGCTTGCCTCTAACGTTGGTAGCACAACCACTGCTATGGTTGCATCAGTATTTCCATTTTGAACACAGGTGAACAAAGATGTACAAAAATTCTGTTTTGGGTTAGTGTATTATTTTGAAATGTACTTTACTCTCCGTATTAGTGCATGGGGGAGCAATATCAATTGAAGTTTGATATGACTTTTAAAGAGGGGCACATGACAAGTTTTATTTCTTTCAGACCCTTTTTTCTAGGAACGACATCAACTTGAAGGATGACATTGATAAGTGTGAATCCTTTGTTTGCACAGAGTTAAAGAGAAATAGGGAAAGGAGATTTTAGCTAGTGAACGAGGGATGGTGAAAAAGGTAAGATTAACATATTCCCAATGGCCATGAATCCAAAAGTCAGAGCTCGTGGAGATTTTGGTACTGGAAAAGCAAATTATGGCAAATGAAATTTTGTTTAAATCAGAACAGAATCTCTTGACCTTTTAAAACTAGGAATTTCTCTACCAATTATGACATGGTTTCAAATAAAATTCTTTTCAATTCATATAGTTATACTATTTGTACCTAAAGAGTGATGGTTTGCAGTTTTTTTATTCCATAGTAATGTAAAAACTAAACATCAATTAGCCAGAATTATTGCTTCTATAGTACTAGACTTCAATAAAGCTGGAAATGTATACTGACTTATGATAGCTGACACAAAAAAATTATACTTAATAGTTGTAACCTTTGGCAAGAGAACATTGTCATGGAAACTTCATGGGCTTTGTACGCGAGGGGGGGGGAGTGCCCATATTAACCAGAATCTGAGTCACAGCTGTTTTAAAAAAAAAAGTCTCCATCTGCTTCCTATTCAGCCACATACCAGCTCTTCTTTTCATGTTATTGCTTTCCTTATAAACAGAACAAGTGAGTGTTTACATTAGCATTACAACAAGGTCTTTAAGCTTAAGGAATTTCAGCCTACTGTGCCTGTTATCTGGGTATCCACACTAACACCTCCTGAGCCTTTAACCTCTCAGCTGTCAACGTTTTCCCACCAACAGCTAAATGAATATTCTGGAACACTCATGAGATTGCCCTCAGTCAAAGGGTTAGCAAATCCAGACAGAAAAAAGAAAAGGAAAGGAGATGCCACTAACACGAATGTAAACAAAAACCAGGTTTTTAAAAAGTTGCATTTATTGAACATTTTCATGACAAGAAATATTTGCAGAACTAGGCAAATTTGTGTTAAAATTAAACGGGCAAAAAAACCCTGTGCACACATTTGTTAACTCCAACATTTACTGAAGAGATTTCAATGTAGCTCATGGACATTTTCTAAAACCAAATAATAATAATGCTAATAGTTAAAAGCATTTAATAAATCCCTAATTTGAAACACTGTAAAAGGAAGATATTTTTGCAGTTTCTGGGCATTGTACAGTCTGCGTGTAACTTGCACCAGGGCTAAATTTGACTCCCTGTCAACAAACTAGACATGGGAAGCTATTTTCAAAGAGACAAATATGTCTAAAAGGGACTTTGAACTAGTTTTGTAAGAATGTAATTCTGGCAATGTTGTATTTCCTTAAAGAACAGTATTCATATTGAATTTACAGATACTACTTTTATAGGGTACTACACAAAGCTGCTGAACTAAATATTCCTTTGGCATCATCATCAGGTGATTTCTCATGTAATAGAATCCACTTAAGAGGAACAGCGATAAACCCCATACAATTCAATGGGGCAAGCTCACCACATCTGGTACCTGGCAATGTGTTGCAGTGATTAAGTAATGGATTCTCAGTTCCTTTAAATGTCATGCCTGACATAGCTACTGTGACTGTGTTTGGAGGCAAACTGATTTATAGCCCTACAAACCACCTCAGTCTGGTGACCGCAAAACAATCCTTCTGTGAAACCTATGGTATGTGGAAGCAGTTGGTATTAGCTCGAATTAGGGTTGCCAGGCATCCAGTTTTTGACCGGACCGCCCAGTCAAAAAGGGACCCTGGCAGCTCTGGTCAGCAGTGCTGACCGAGCCCCTAAAAGTCCGGTCGGTGGCACAGCGGGGCTAAGGCAGGCTCTCTGCCTGCCCTGGCTCCGCACAGCTCCTGAAAGAACTTGGACTGACTTTCCTCTACACAGCTCTCTTCAGTGATTGGTGTGACATCACCAACAGAATGAATTATCAGATATCGCACCAAAGAATAGCATATGATCCACAGTGGAACTAGTTGGAATGCCCCTAGATGGAGGAGAGAAATCGCTACAAACTGAGTGTACAAGAGATAGGAGGAGATGCAGGTTTAAGACCTGTAGGTCACTGCTGAAGTTTGCAAAATCATTTAATAAAAATGAATGCCCACCAGCATAACACACTAGGGTTTAACTGTGTCAGGCGATCTGCCCTCTCTCTCTCCTTCCAAGTATTTCAAATAGAGAGAGAAAATTTTAAGGGCATTAGTCTCTTCCCCCTTTTCCCACTACCAAACCATTTTTTCCTTTCCTTCATAGAATCATAGAATCTCAGGGTTGGAAGGGACCTCAGGAGGTCATCTAGTCCAACCCCCTGCTTAAAGCAGGACCAAACCCAACTAAATCATCCCAGCCAGGGCTTTGTCAAGCCTGACCTTAAAAACCTCTAAGGATGGAGATTCCACCACCTCCCTAGGTAACCCATTCCAGTGCTTCACCACCCTACTAGTGAAAAAGTTTTTCCTAATATCCAACCTAAACCTCCCCCTCTGCAACTTGAGACCATTACTCCTTGTTCTGTCATCTTCTACCACTGAGAACAGTCTAGATCTGGAGGATGGTGTGGACTGCACCCTTAGCAAGTTTGCAGATGACACTAAACTGGGAGGAGTGGTTGATACGCTGGAGGGTAGGGATAGGATACAGAGGGACCTAGACAAATTAGAGGATTGGGCCAAAAGAAATCTGATGAGGTTCAACAAGGACAAGTGCAGAGTCCTGCACTTAGGACGGAAGAATCCCATGCACTGCTACAGACTAGGGACCGAATGGCTGGGCAGCAGTTCTGCAGAAAAGGACCTAGGGGTTACTGTGGACGAAAAGCTGAATATGAGTCAACAGTGTGCCCTTGTTGCCAAGAAGGCTAACGGCATTTTGGGCTGTATAAGTAGGGGCATTTCCAGCAGATCGAGGGACGTGATTATTCCCCTCTATTCGGCACTGGTGAGGCCTCATTTGGAGTACTGTGTCCAGTTTTGGGCCCCACACTACAAGAAGGATGTGGATAAATTGGAAAGAGTCCAACGGAGGGCAACAAAAATGATTAGGGGGCTGGAGCACATGACTTATGAGGAGAGGCTGAGGGAACTGGGATTGTTTAGCCTGCAGAAGAGAAGAGTGAGGGGGGATTTGATAGCTGCTTTCAACTACCTAAAAGGGGGTTCCAAAGAGGATGGATCTAGACTGTTCTCAATGGTAGAAGATGAGAGAACAAGGAGTAATGGTCTCAAGTTGCAGAGGGGGAGGTTTAGGTTGGATATTAGGAAAAACTTTTTCACTAGTAGGGTGGTGAAGCACTGGAATGGGTTACCTAGGGAGGTGGTGGAATCTCCTTCCTTAGAGGTTTTTAAGGTCAGGCTTGACAAAGCCCTGGCTGGGATGATCTAGTTGGGGTTGGTCCTGCTTTGAGCAGGGGGTTGGACTAGATGACCTCCTGAGGTCCCTTCCAACCCTGAGATTCTATGATTCTAGATCCATCCTCTTTGGAACCCCCTTTCAGGTAGTTGAAAGCAGCTATCAAATCCCGCCTCATTCTTCTCTTCTGCAGGCTAAACAATCCCAGTTCCCTCAGCCTCTCCTCATAAGTCATGTGCTCCAGCCCCCTAATAATTTTTGTTGCCCTCCGCTGGACTCTTTCCAATTTATCCACATCCTTCTTGTAGTGTGGGGCCCAAAACTGGACACAGTACTCCAAATGAGGCCTCACCAGTGCCGAATAGAGGGGGACGATCACATCCCTCAATCTGCTGGAAATGCCCCTATCTATCTATCTTCCTATCTATGCCCCTATCTATCTATCTATGCCCTTCTATCTCCTACCAAATGACCTCTCTCTTGTGAGGCTGGCTGACCAATTGCCAGCTCATGCCAAGCCCCCTAGACCTCACTGAATATTGACAAATGCATAGCTGGAAACCAATCTGGTTCACTGTGGGTTAGCATTGTTGAGAGATATTAGATTTATAAAAATGTGTCTAGTGTTTAAACTTTATGAAATGCTTGTAAGTGGCTATATGCATTAATCTTACTTATAATATCTGTATCCCACGTTATAAGGTAATGTTTAAGTGTTTGCTCAGTAACTATATAAGTATTTTCTCTGAAACCGTAAGCCCAGGTGTCATCTCCTCTCCAACAAAAGAAGGCTCATACACACACCAGACAAGCCACTGTGGAAAATCAGGGGCAAAAGGCTTTGTTAATTGCTCGCCCCACACACATGAAGAGGAGACGTGCACAAGCTCTCGTCTTATCAGCCTGAACTCTATGGGGAGGGAATAAAAATTTTTGTCAAGAAGAAATTATCTCTACGTTGTTTGAACTCAGAGGAACAAAGATTCCTAGGCATAAGCAAGAGATCCCCATCTGTTTAGCCTGGTTAGCCCTAAACAATATATAGAGCTTGCACATTACAGCAACTTCTATTATCATTTGGAACCTAAGACTAACTCATTTGTATATGTTTACTTGCTTTTAATCTTGTAAACAATCCATTTCTTTTTCTCAATGAATAAATCTGCAGTTAGTTTATGATAGAATTGGCTGCAAGCATTGTCTTTGGTGAGAGACCTAGGGTGCACTTGACCTCAGGTAAGTGACTGGTGCTTTGCGATTGGGAGTAACCAGAGCATTGTTGTGATATTTGGTTCAAGAGATCATCTATCACAAAGGCAAGCTTGCCTGAGTGGCAAGATAGATCGGAGTACCCAAGAAGACGGTCTGTGACTGAATGTTAAGGCTGTTATAGTGCTTGAGGAGTTCACATTTGATACTTGGCTGGTGAAATCTAAGCATAGAACTCAACCAATTTGTGGTTTGTGCCCTGCTTCGTCACAGTCTTTCCTCAGGTTGGTACTCCCACTCCTGGAGCCCTCCAGACAGCTTGACATCTCCTGTCTATGTCTACCCAATATTTGGATTTTTTTTTCCATTATCCCCTTTCCATTTCTCTCCCTCTCATAGGAATATTTATCCAGGCTTGGGACTGGTAACCACATCAAAGTGCAAACACAGAGAATCTTGATTTAAGTAATCAGTTTAAATTATGTTTTGCATTTGTACTTTAGTTATTTTCCTAAAGAAAGGAATCAACCAATGAGAATTAACCTATTACATCACACTGATCTGCAACTAAATACAGCCTTTATACTAAATTGGTGCTTCTTTTTGCCTACCAGGAGGATGCACTATATTTATACTCATTTATTTAAGCAACTATGGAGCCTTACATTTATTCAGATTCTTAATATTTATGTATTTTATTTTGTTACAAAATGGCGAAGGATGCATTACTTATTTACTAGATGATTAATATTTTACTTGAGATTTGTGATTAGCTCTATTAGTATGTAAATTCAAATTCAATTAACATGCACAAAACTGATTTTTTAAATAAACTTTTTTTCCCCTTATGTATCCAGCACATTTGAGGTAGTTTTGTCAAAGAGTTTATCGAAACATTTATATTTAAAACGGATTTATTAAAGGAAAAATCTGTAGTTAGTGAATTGAACTGATTGTTTCTGGTCACCATGTCCTTTGAGATTTTAGAACTAGTAGATCTCTTCCTCTCACATATAGTTTTTCTTCATAAATTGGTAAAGAAAAAGAAGCCTTTCTGCTTTTTCAACTCCCAATTAGTTTCTTAACCTTGAACGAACAAAATTATTGTACTGAACTAGTTGAATAAACTGAAATGAACGGAATATTCTCTCTGCACCTGAAAAAGAGGCTACTGCTATCAAAAGCTGGTTTAGCATTTCAACGAACTCTAGTTCCAAGTGCTTAGCCAGTGACTTCCACCCATTCAGTAGTATAACTTTCTTTAAAACTTGGCAGCAAATGTACTGCTTAAGTATTTTTTGTCTTTAAATGATGTTAATAGATTATAAGTTCAGGCTTTAACATTGACAACCTATTTCAAAATTGATTTGTAGAGAGTTTATTTTTAAATAGTTTAAAATAAAAAAATCAGTGTATTTAATGTTTTTTTTATCCTTCCTACCTTCCTTTGGCCTCTGACTTTTTCCTCAGCCTCTCACTCCCTGAAGACTGCATGAGAACCAGGTACTCCAAATGCCTCAGAAACGGAAGCAGAGCTGAGGGCAAGAGCTCCTCCAAAATCAAATGCAGCCTGGGGCACAGCTAGGAATTAGACATATTTAACTGAATTGTTAGTCCAAAAGTTTGGAGTTTTCCCTCAGGAAAACTCTGCATCAGGGAGTGGAGGAGGAGCTGCTTGCTGATGGGGAGGCAAATAAAAACAACCCCCCCCCCCCCCCAAAAAAAAAACAACAACCAGAAAACGAACAACCTACTTAATGCTGTCACTTAATGTCATCCCGGTTAACGTTGTTTCATTGCTGATCAATTAGAGAACATGCTTGTTTAAAGTTGTGCAGCGCTCCCTTAGAACGTTGTTTGGCAGCCACCTGCTTTGTCCACTGCTTGCAGAAAGAGCAGCCCGTTGGATCTAGCTGGTGGGGGCTCGGAACCAGGGTGGGCCAGCAGCCCCCCCATCAGCTCCCCGCTCCCTTAAGTTTCCTCTGAGGCAGCCGCCCAGCAGGCTATCAATTGCCAGGCAGTTCAACTGTCCTCCCCACACTGCTGTGTGCTGCTCCTGCCCTCTGCTTTGGAGCTGCTCCCAGGAGCCTCCTGCTTGCTGTGCGGCAGAGGGTTGGGGGGGGGGGGGGGGGAAGAGGGGTGTCAATGTCAGGGTGTCCCCCTCCCCCCCCCCGCTCCTGCCCCCTGCTCCTTTTATCCCATCTCCACAGAGCAGGGGATTGTGGGGGGCACAACAGGGCTCAGCATGGAAGGAGCTTGCTGGCAGCAACTGTGTCTCAACTTGCTGATCTACTTAAAAAGGAAGTGCACTTAGAGTGGGGTCTGCGTACTTAAAGGGGCAGTGCACGTCTCTCTCTCTCTCTCTCTCATACACAGGGTGGGTGTCTCTGTCTCTCTGTGCCATGCTGTCTCCCCTCCCTCCATCCATGCTGCCTTAGAGGCTACATTAACAATGTGTTAATCGTTGAGGGCTCAGCTGAGTGCTAGTTCATCATTTAGTAGTAAGGCATTCCCTGGGAAAGATCCCACCCTCTGACTTCACCACCTCAACCAGGCTTCACAATCAACATTGCTGTGTATAGTATTAAACTGTCTGTTTAAAACTTTGTGTGTGTGTTTATTTCCCTGGAACCTAACCCCCGCTATTTACATTCATTCTTATGAGGAAATTGGATTTGCTTAACATAGTTTCGCTTAAAGTAGCATTTTTCAGGAACATAACTACAATGTTAAGCGAGGAGTTACTGTACAGGAATCTTCTGGCAGCAGGGAAATCCTGCTACCCTATTGGCATATCTGGTTCTGCCCCAAATCTGCAAGCAGGCTGAAGTAGCCACTGTAATGGATCTGTGGACCTTAGCACAAAGAAACAGGCTATTTGACTATAGCTCCTTTGCATCACTTTGATCAACACGGGAACTCAGCGTTACCATATCTCGGCTTGGCACAGCAGTCAGTTGTAGCATGGATTATTCACCAAGCTTGTACAAAGACCAAATTCTCCTACGCATGCAAAAATGAGCAGTTGGTTGGAATGACTAACTGTGGCTCTTCAAGATGTGATGTAAACGTGTATAGCCCTTAGGTATATCCGCACCCAGTGCACTGGAGCCTTTGGCCTAGCAGTACCTGTACAGGTGCCTCATAACCGAGTAACTCGTTGTCCTAAAAAGCATGTCCTAAATGAACATTTGTTTTTTCCCTTTTCTCCAAGTAAGTGAGAAGGCCACAGATAGCCACAGTATTTAAGAGGCAACAAAACAGTATTCTGTAAAGAAACTTATTTTTTAAAAGTTATTTTTGGGAGTCACTTTTACAGAGTGATTCCCTAACATTATATGGTAAAGGTTCTCTGGACAAATACTGCCTTATCTGTGATCTCCTGAAGGAAGAGTGTTGTCCTTAGAATAATCCTGTCACTCATCCAGGAGGGGCAGGATTTTTCCCCTTTAAGGATACACACCTACAAACTCAATACTGCAACATACACAGCTGTAGTTTGACGATATGGCCAAAAGCTTTGCACCACTACAAGAGTTACTACAATAAGTGCAGTATAAGTAGGGTATACTAACCATCAGAAGGTTTTTTCAGCTACCTGTAGAGAAGACCGATAGCTATTAAGGCATAGTATACATCAATAACAAAGCAGTGAATGCATCATGAGTGCATGACTGTCCTTAAGAAACCTGGATGGCCACCTCTCAGAGTGTACCAGGCACACACTCACATGAAGTCACCAGTCAGAATCCTCAAAAAAGGGAAGAAAAATGAAGTGACAATATAAGTTCCTCAGACAACTTCTACTTAGGAAGTACATTGGAGGTTATGTACAAACTGTGCATGAGCAATGTGTGTTCCAGTGAATCAGCAACATCTATGAGCACTGATAAACCCACCACTACTGGCAGGCAGTCTTAGTAGACTAATGAGATTAGAAGTTTCAGATCATTCTGCAGTTTCCAGACACTATAAATTGAATCTGACAGTGATTTTATATTAAGACAGCCAAAGACTCTCTAGATAGTTACACCTTAACACTGAGACCTGTTAAGCAGCTGCCCAAAAGTCTCTCACGAGAAATAAAAATAGATATGAACCTAACCTTGCCAAAAATATTGATTTACAGAAATAGTTTAAAACAGAACTGTTATATACCAAGTGTTAAGGAACTTTTCCCTCACACACTCCCAGCAACTCAACTAGATTGTTAAGGCTTTTATTTTAGGAATAAGGCATTCTATGTTGCTACCTACTACTGAAGAAAATTCTCTTCATAAAACAAAAAGTCAGCTTCAACAGATTCATTCAATGAAACTTAAATCCTACTGAAATTGGTTCTGTCATTAAATAACTGCCAGATTTGACAGTATTTCTTAGTTTATATTTAGACTCACAAGTATTAATTCTTATTAGTAAAAATCCGTAAATGTTGATTTCACCATACATACACAAATTGACAAAATCTACAAACAGGCAAGATAAAAAATGCTGCTTGAGAACTTCTGAATTGAGTTTGATTTAAGGATATTTTGTATGTTTTGACATGTGATGTTGACATTTGTATTTTAATGGTTGTAAAGCTTTAACTTTTTGAATGTCAATATCTGTCATTATATAAATTGTCTGACTCCCTGCTCCAACAATTGGGAACGTTTAAAACAAATAAAAAAAAAATAAAAGATGCTTAACAATCATCATCAATACTATCTGTCAAAATTAGAGGGGGAAAATAAAGATCAAATTCTGCCAAGCCTATTCGTATTACACACTGGGTTAAAAGAGAACTCTCTCAAAACAGACCAGACAGATACAACAGTTGTTGAATTAAACTGGCGGGTGAAAAAGGTCAGAGATGAGGTAACATGCATCAATATAGCTAAGCAAGACGTGTGTGGGGCTTTTCAGTTTTCTTACATAAAGAAGCAAAAAAGGTTGTCTATTAATTTTAAGGGCCAAAGATAATGAGACAATCAAAAGAAACTGTTACTGTGCTATTTTTCTTTGGGCAAGAAGAGCACCTCCATCCATATTTTATCTGTCCTCCTCCTTGGCTCTGTATTGCAGTGACTCTTTCCCCGAAACACAAATAAAGTTGGATGGATCTTCTATACCAGGGATCTCAAACTCAAATTACCACGAGGGCCACATGAGAACTAGTAAATTGACCCGAGGGCCACATCACTGAAACCTTTTCATACAATGATACAAAAGTATAGTTAAAAATGAAAAAAATGAAGAGTAATATAGTATTCTATTAAAGTCAATGTATTCACTTTTTAAAAACTGTAATGCAAAGAGGGGTTTTAATAAAATATAAACACTCAGTAATGTTTGGAGCTTGGCTGCCAGTGGAGTCGGCGCCTATGGCGGGCCACAGGAAATAACTCTGTGGGCCGCGTGTTTGAGATCCCTGTTCTATACCCAGTCAGGACCACTTTACATACAAGTAAAAGGGGAAGGAGATCACTATTGGATCACTTAGGGAGGGAACAATAACTTGGGGCAGATTCTGGAGCCAACTCTTTATACAGGAGCACAATGGCTTCAAAGTAAATTCCAAGCAGATGATTTCCAGTATCAGCATTTGTTTCCAACTATGCCTTGTAAGACAGTATCACACTGTTAGCCAGCTACTGTACTTCTAGGTATCTCCTTGCTCCCTCACAGGATAATATCTTTCTGAAAAAGTCACCCCAAATCATACCCCTAGAGGCATTTAACCAAATTTTAAAAAGCATTGGAAAAATGGTGTAAAACCAATGTTAGAGAATCAGGGTCACAATCTCAGCATCTCTATACAGAAGACAGAGCACACGAACACACCAAACAAGTGATTACTTAACATTTTCGTATCTTGTCAAATGACTTCTGCTACACATTTACCTTTGACCAATCATAAGTATCCAGGATGTGCACATATACATTTTCACATGAACTTATGTTACACAAAACTGACTGAAGATAAGGTTGCGTATTACAGTGCAATTTTGCACTGTATTTAATGTGGTAGCACTGTTTTAATGAAAGTGAGCATACTAGAAAGGAATTGGTGTGAATAATTATTGCTACAGTATAAAGGATTAATGGTTGGAAACTGGTAATTTTTTGGGATTGCATTGTCTTTGCTTTCTAGAGGTTTTTTTTTTTTTTTTTAACAATACAAAATAGAATTAAGATGGGGAGTGGGAGGAATAGCTCAGTGGTTTGAGCATTGGCCTGCTAAAACCCAGGGTTGTGAGTTCAATCCTTGAGGGGACCATTTATTCGGGGGAGGGATGGCTCAGTGGTTTGAGCATTGGCCTGCTAAACGCAGGGTTGAGGGTTCAATCCTTGAGGGGGCCATTTAGGGATCTGGGGCAAAAATCTGTCAGGGGACAGTACTTTGTCCTGCTAGTGAAGGCAGGGGACTGGACTCGATGACCTTTCAAGGTCTTTCCACAGTTCTAGGAGATAGCTAGCTGAAGAATGTAGGCAGGTATATGTCCAAGGTCCTCACCTCAATTTTTCTAAGTTGTTAACTGCTAGTTTCATAATAAGAGAGACAAAGGAGAGTGAGGTAATATCTTTTATTGGACCAACTTTTGTTGGTGAGAGAGATAAGCTTTCAAGACGCAAACAGCTCTTCTTCAGGACTGGGAAAGGAACTCCCAGCATCACAGCTAAATGCAAGACGGAACAGATTGTTTCGCACAAGTAACTAGCACATATTCAAGGCAGAGTGGCCCGCTAACGCCTCTGCAATCTTAGGACAAAAAGAGGGTATTAGTGCGCTACAGATTGTTGGAATAAGCCATAAATCCAGTGTCTCTGTTCAGTCCATGATTTTTGGTGTCTAGCAGAGTAATTACATTTAAGATCCCAGATTCATCTTTTGAAAGCTTGTCTCTCTCACCAACAGAAGTTGGTCTAATACAAGATATTACCTCACCCACCTTGTCACTCTAATATTCTGGGACCGACATGGCTACAACCACACTGCATATAGCTTCATAAGATTAAATACTATGCTATTAGTACAAGACTCAATAACATTAAGTCTAGGAATTTAATATGCATAAAATACCAAAATTAAAGTGAACAGTCTTATTCAAAAGTGGTATGTTAACATTTGGAGCAAAAAATAAATACATCTCATTTCCTTAAAAATCCAGTTTCTTAAAAACCTCTAGCTTTTAAAAAAAATGTAATATTCAACCCATGTAGATTTGCTGTAAACTAAAATTCTAGGTTTTCACTTTCTACCACACTATGCTAGATGTAGCATATCCAAAAGCCACCATACTGCTTATCTCTACTATACTGTTAGAGCTCTGAATATAGTTTAAAAAAATCAGCTCATCTTTAGACTTCATTTAAAGTGGAATTTCCAAGCACCTTCCACTCTAAATAACAGAGATTAACAAACTACTATCAAAATTTTACATTTCACATAAATATATGAAATAAAATACAAATAGCAATAAACTAGTCAGTTTAGTCCTTTCTTGGGTCAGCAGAAAGCACAAAGGGGAACCTGCTGCAGGAAAGTATTCTGATATTTTCTTCAAAATCTCCTTTTAGCATAGAGCTCAAGTTCTTCTATATTCTAGAGCAGTAAAATAAACTCCTAAACTTGGAAGCCCAGTTACAAAAAACCATACAGCACAAGACAAAAATAATCAGAATGCAAAATGGTTTAGTGACTATTTTTGGATGTCTTCTAGTTTCTCCTAAAACCATGCATCTATTAGGTTTTAGCTTTAATGTTGCACCAAACATCGGTGGTTAAAGAATAATATTAACACCCCAAGGACAGAGTGTGCTTTTGCAGAACACAAAGAAACTGTTCTAAATAAGATAGTTTACAAGCACAGGGTACCTATTATATATAATTATGATGTAAAGGCAATCCTGATCTTTGTAGGAGGAAGAATTTTTTTTTTTTTTTTTAAAAAGACCCAGCAAAATGTAATCTGAACAATAGACTATGTTTATTCAGAACTGCTGCTTCTATGTGCAAGTCCCTTAGGCAGGCATTGATCAGTAGAGTCTGCAGAGTTTGGTCATGTTCCCCAGGTTGAAGCGATTTAAATTACAGATTTAAATCATGATTTAAGTCACTTGATATTTCTAAGGCACCAATCTAAGTCAGGTCTGTCCTGGCACTGCAGACCGCACCCGCAGGCACCACCACCCCCAGCTTCAGGAGCGCAGCGTGGTGTCGGAACAGGTAGGCACTAGCCTGCCTTAGCTGGGAAGCACCGCCGACGGGACTTTTAATATCCCAGTCGGCGGTGCTGACCAGAACCACCCAGTGCCTGACATGCCGCGACCCAGTACTGCATCGCGACCCGAACTTTGAAAAACGCTGATCTAGTCTGACCTGCTGTATATCACAGGCCATTAAATTACACCCAGTTACCCCTGTATTGAGCTCAATACTTGGTCTCTGGCTAAGGCAGTAGTCTCAAATACGCGGCCCGCAGAGCTCTTCCCTGCGGCCCGCCGGGCTCCCCCCGCCCCCCACCCCCATTTTTTTTTTTTTTAACCCCCAGGCAGTTCCTGCCGCCAGACAGCTGTTCTGGCGGCGGGAATTGCCTGGGTTTTGTGTTTTTTTTTTAAATGGGGGGGCGTGGGGAGCCCGGTGGGCCGCAGGGAAGAGCTCTGCGGGCTGCATGGGAAGAGCTTCGCAGTTTCTCGGAGGGAGGGGGGAGGAGCGGGAAGCCGTGCGCACAGGGGAGGAGGGGCGGGGTCAGTGAGGGGGCGGGGTCAGTGATGCAGCCCTCAGGCCAATGCACTAGTCCTCATGCGGCCCTCGTGGTAATTTGAGTTTGAGACCCCGGACTAAGGCATACCTTCCTTAAAGGCATCCAATCTAGATTTGAAGACACAGAGATTGAGAATCCACCCCTTTTCCTTGGCAGTTTGTTTCAATGGTTAAATCACCTTCACTGTTAACATTTTTTGCCTAATTTCTAATTTGAATTTGTCTGGCTTCAGATTTTCAGCAACCAGTTCTTGTTATGTCTTTTGCTGCTGAACTGAAGAGCTCTTTAGTATTTGGTATTTTCCTCCTATGAAGTAGTTACACACAATAATCAAGTTACTTCTCGGTCTCCTTTCTGATAAATTAAACAGAATAAACTATTTCAGTCTCTCACTCTAAGGCATTTTCTCTAGCCTTCAAGTCATTTTTGTTGCCCTTTCCCATACCCCATTTATTTATTTTTACATCTTTTTCAAAATGTGGACACAAGAATGTCATATTCCAGTATTTATTTCACCAATGCCATGCACAAAGGTAAAGAAAATCACCTATCCACTCTTATTCTGTGTGTATAACCAAGGATTCCATCAGCCCTTTTTGTCACAGCATTGCATTGGGAACTCATGTTGAGTTGTTTATCCACTATATTACCATTAAATCCTTTAATCCCTTTCAGAGTCACTGCTTTCCAAGATACTGTACCCCATTCTGTAGGCATAGCCTGCCTTCCTAGTTCCTATATGTATAACTTTGCATTTGGCTGTATAAAAACACTTTTTTAAAATGGGCTCAGGTTACTAAGCGATGCAAATCGCTTTCTATGACTGCCACCATTATTAAGCACGCCACCCATCTTTGTGTCATCTGCAAATATTAACAGCAATGGTTTATATTTACTTCCACATCACTGATTAATGTTGAGTAGTAGCATGACTAAGTCCAATCCCTGTGGAGCTCCACTAAAAACACCTCCACTCAATAATGGTTTGAGATTAGTTAACCAATTCTTAATCCATTTAACATGTGCTGTCATTTTAATTTTTCAAAATCAGAATGATGTGTGGTATTCAAACACCTTACAGTCTAAGTATATTATATCTATCCAGTTACCTTTTTCAACCAAACTTGCAATCTCAAATAATGAAAGTCAGGTTTGTCTGGCAAGACCCATTTTCCATAAAACTGTGTTGACTGTAATTACATTCCTATCCCTTATTAATTGAATCCAATAGCAGTTTTTCTCTTATTTTGCCTAGTATTGATGTCAGGCTAACTAGCCTATTGTTACCCTGGTCATCTCATTTGCCTTTTTGTACATTGGCATAACACTAACACTCTTCCAGTCTTGTGGAATTTCCCCGTTATTTCAAGATTCATTAAAAATTAACACCAATGGGCCAAAGATCTCCCCAAGTTATAGCCAGTGATTTTAACATTCAAGTAATGCAAGTCATTCCACCACTTCTCAGTAATGCCAACTGTATACAATTTCTTGAGAATGAGAATTCCTTTTTCTTCTATCCAGCACTGGTAGCATTCTCCTAGCTTTGGTATACAGGCAATTGAAAAATGTCTCTTCACATTGGTTCAGTTTGTTTGTGACATGCTGAGTTTGAGCTTGTCCGTCATTTGCCTTCTCAGCATCTTCCTCTTGTGTTAACTGATCGAACTGCCTGGCTGCTCCAGCTAGTCTCCAACAGAGAAGATTAGCTCTCCGACCTGCGAGATCAGTCCGTCCTGTTCATAAAGCCCTCCTCCCCCACATTGGAACGTCAACTACTACTCCCCAAAAGCAAAGCCTCCAGTAATTTTTGGGACCAGAAGAATCTCTGAGATAATCTGGATTTCCTCTTCTTCAGATCCCGTCGAAGGTCCCTGAAGTCTGCTATAATATGTGTAGTTCCTCTGAATACCAAATCCATGTTACTATTATATCCACACTACGTACCAATGATATCTTTTCCCTTTCTTGTAGGTAGTTCTATGAATGAGAAAAATTGTGGAAAACCACCCATCCAATCATCCCAATTTACATAAATAACTGCGATGTTAATGAATGTTAATGTCTGACTGAATGGAGAAAATGAGCCTATAAAATCCCAATGCTTTGGTACACCAAAGATAGTAAATTATCAAAATAGCTATAACATGCTGGTTACCATTTCTTCACCACTTCTGCAAGAAGCTACTGGGTTACACATATTGAATAGCTACACTATCTTTTCCTGTGCAGAGCCCATAACAGGTACAAGTGCCAATCACAATAGGATCATTGGATGAGAACTAAACCTCATTACTTTCTGCCAACACACATTAACTACTCCATAAAGAAGTCTGTAATACAGGCTTGACGTAAGTAGTTTATGGTCTTCATGAGTCATGTCGTGCACTACCTGGTTATAAACACTGATGTAAGTGATGTGGGTTCTTGTACGGTAGATACTTTTGCGTGTGCACACACATATGTACCTTCAATAAGGGTTTTTGGCTAATCACAACAAACCTGTAGTACCAACTTGACAAGAGAACAAAATGGCCTTGATGCAAAAAACAAAGTTCTAAAGCATTATGTGTGGCCTGAGAAGGATAGAATTCTACACACACAAAAATTACTTGTTAAAAAGCTTTGAAGAATGAAAAAAATTCCTAGTTACCTTCAAGTGTAGTTGCAGATTAGGAAGTCTAAAAATGCAAAGAAACCTGCTTAAAAAGAGCACACAAGAGTGATCCTATGAACAGAATATACTTACACTTTGTGTAAAATTGCAACATACTGTACAGTATTATCAATTGCCTTCAATAAAAGCACCAGCTAAATGATTGGGTAACAATAATAAAAATAATAATAATAGCGTGTTGCTCAAATAGAATGTTGGTATGGTTTTGTTCCATGTTGAATATCTTTAAAGACTACACAATTTAGTTACGGTAAATGAGACATTTGTCAATTGAATAAAAAAGCCAGTTCTTTAAAACATAACGGTCGATTACAGCCATTCTTTGCAATTCCGCTTGTAAGAATCAACCACTTAAAAGCACCAAATCATCTGGGACGGATGTGATTCTTATAAAAGGAGTGCACTGTATTAAGTACCATGTTTTAAAAGCCCCAAGATGAGCAGTTGAGAGCATCTGATCTTAAGAGCTTCTGTGGTACAGCTGATAAGAACTCCTCTTCTCTCCCCTGCCCACAACAGTAATGGCAGCACTGCAATCCCTTGACAGATCTCTAGCTAGTTGAGCCTTCTCTCTACATTACAAGCCTGTTTTGCTTTTGTTTGTTTAATTCTCATAGTTGATATCAATGGTTGGAACAATGAAGCACTAGTACAGCCAGGCAACTAGCGTTTTAATCACCTTGCCATCCAGAGCTGTTAAGAGCAATGTTAAGACTACACTGCAGTTAACATGCCAGCAGACAGTCCACATTACTGCTGCTGTACACTATTCACCCCCATCCCCAAGCCTTCCCTTGCGGCTGGGAGCTTTAATGCCAGGGTTACCATCCCACTTCCCCACTCATGCTCCTAAGGATTCTATGACAGGCTCTTACCTCAATACTCCCTCGCCGGCTTGTTACAAAAACATAGTGCAAATAATCTGTCACAAAAGTTCAAAAACAGTCCATTTATCACACCCAGAGCATACAGTCCTTAAAATCCCACATTTAGTCCACTGACACTGTAGATTTCACACTCCACATCTTCCACCACACCCAAGCTCTTCAGACCTCTCCTGTCCTTTTGCCCAGCCAGCCACCCCAGTCCTTCTAGCCAGAGTGCAACCCTGCTCTTCCCAGCAGAACCACCAACAGCACCCGTCTCTGCCAGGGACTTCATTTTCACCAGGGGATCATCCATCACTTCCCGTTACAATTAATCTCACATTTTGTACAGGCCAGCAGACAGCTCTGCTGCTGTTCCCCTAGCCCTTAGCCTCCAAATCTCCAGCACAGGAAGGTCAGCAAGCTAGCCCCTGCTGGTCTCCTGCCTTCAACCTCTCCACAAGACCCTCTCTGCCTGCCTCTCCCCATGTTCTGTTTGATCTTTTATAGCCCCAGGTGCTCTCCTACCCTCCTAATTGGCCAGACTGAACACCAGGAAAGTGGACCCCCTTCATTTAAAAAGGGCCAGCCAACCCGTGACAACTCCCCATTGTTGCTACCACTGATAGAGCAGCACCAGTGGGAAATTAAGAAATGTCTAGTATAGCTATATAATCACAATGACTATTAATGGTTATACTAGGATAGCACGCTGTACACTATCCAGAACAGCATAGATATTACAGCACAGATTATAAAGCATGTTACTTGTACTATTTTCTATTTGTCCTATGCAGTATCTTATGATGGCAAATTAGTCACAGACTACCTGATCCCGTACTTTACTGCGTGGGGAAACAGAGATATATCTGGGAGGAGCAACACTGACTTCAGTGGGGCTGTGAGGGTGCAGTGGTGGGCTCACAGGCAATGCATTGCAGGACTGGGGCCAGCTATAACTGGTGTTGAAGAAAAATACAGTTTTGCAATTCAGTGCAAGAGCATTTCCTTTTATATACACTGTGCTTTCCAGTGAATGTTCATAGAGCGGCTT
Organism: Macrochelys suwanniensis; assembly: GCA_033296515.1. Lineage (NCBI taxonomy): Eukaryota > Metazoa > Chordata > Testudines > Chelydridae > Macrochelys > Macrochelys suwanniensis. The sequence goes on along the minus strand of CM065781.1, from coordinate 10,505,336 downwards.
CTTATTTTTATCCTCTGAGGACTTAGACTAAGAATAAAAGAGGCTCTAAGGGTAGGTCTACACTGCAATTAAACACAGATGGCTGGCTCCTGTCAGCTGACTCAGGCTCACAGGGGTCAGGCTCCAGGGCTGCTTAACTGCAGTATAGATGTTCAGGCTCAAACTGAAGCCCAGGTTCTGGAACCCTGGGAAGGGGGAAGGTTCCGAGCCCAGGCTCCAACCCAAGCCCGAACATCTACACTGCAATTAAACTGCCCCAGAACCTGAGCCCAAGTCAACTGACATGGGCCAGCCAATGGTGTTTAACTGTTGCGTAGACATACCCTAAAGGATCAACTAGGCTGGAGTAGTGACAGTTCGTAGTTCCAGTGCAAATGAAACATGCAGCCAACATGAATAATGACACAGACTAACACGGCTACTACACTGAAACCAGTTTCAATTCTGTCCAGCTTTAGAAACAGATTAATTTTATTGGCGGCAGTGTGGATCAGCAGTGGGGTATATTCTGCCATTTGATGCACATATGACTGACTGGCTGAAAGCTAGTATTAGGAGAAATATGACAAATAAAATGATCGTTTTGAGAAATAGTAGCTATAAGGCACAGCATGCATCCCACACTTTTCTCCTTAATGAAAGAAAAGTCAAAGCCCCACAACCTGGAAAAATATATAGAATAGTTCAAAAATTTAAAGTCAGAAATCACCTCCCCTCCTATATGTAACTTATATTTTGTTAGTAATGTATATATACACCCGGTGTGTGTGTGTAAACTGCCAAGTTTCTTCATTTTATTGGTTCACAGATAGGCACTAAAAAGAGTTTCAAATTTGGGAATTACAATTTTATCAGAAGTGTCTAAAAATGGTTAAAAAACCAACATGTTCCCCAAAACAATATTGAAGACAGTTTTCTTTTAAAGAGATCTTTAACTCTACAAGCCACTTGCAACTTGAACTGCATGTTGTTTAAAAAAATTCAAAGTGAAGACGTCTAGGGTTAAAACTAAAAGCCAAACGGAGATTGTCATTTGTGCAAATACTGACAATACTTTGAAGTGATAATCGTGTCAGATATTTGAGAATGGATTGAGAAGTAACAAAAAAGCAAAATCTGTAGTTTAAAATAGATTTTTGTTTTGTGAAATAAAGTGTCATTGTTGTCCAAAAAATGTTAACTCATCCTTTTCATATCTGAATCATTGCTGTTATATCCAGAGTGGTCCATACACTCACTGATCCAAGTATCCCTAATAAAAAAAAGACACAACTTTCCGCTGCCAGGGGTCCTGCATTAGGTTCTACTATTGGCTTCTGCTAATGTAGAAACCAAAGCTAACTGGGCCTATAGCTCTGCCAATTACAGTGCATGGCAAATTTTATCAAACGGCAGGATTTCAGAACACAAGCCTGGTCTACATGACACACTGAGGTTGACATAAGCTGCCTTTCATCGACCTAGCAATGAAAGTGTCTTCACTTAAATTTGGCTCCCGTCAACGGAAGTGTCTTTGTACACTCACAGTGATGAGGGATGATCTGGGACTGGACTCTACAGAGCCTGTAGATGAGGTGGAGTCAAAGGTGCAGCACTTGGGGAAGAGGCAAAGGAGTGGCCCAAATCAGGTCGTATTCCACTGCGCTTCCCATGATTGGCTTTCTTTAATGTCCTGTCTCAGCCAGTTGCTTCTTATGGGTTTTTTTCCTGGTACCAGTGAAGGAGAAAGGTGCTGAGAGACTCTCACGGTGGAAGGAGCACCCCGCACCAACGCAGAGGTACTGAGTGCTGAGTTAGACCGGCTTGGCTCCAACGAGAGATGGAGTGCCGACTCCATCAGGAAGGACTTGAACCTGACCTCCCTGTCCTTCATACGGGGCTTGAAATCCCAACAGATCTGGCAGCAGTCCCCGATACAAGTCTCTCCCAGACACTTCAGTCAACTATGGGGACCAAGGCATGTCCCGGTACTGGGAGCAGACGAAACTCCAACAACAGAGCAAGAAATGCCAACTAACTACATACAACTAATCTACAACAGTCCAAGTTAAGAAAAATAAAGTACTGGGTATAGAGAAACAAGGGAAAAGAACTAAGATCACTGAATAGGAGTATGTTGAAGCAAGAGGAGCTGTTCCAGTGACAGTCACAGGCGGCAAGAAGAAACTGAGAGGGTGCAGAGCTGGCTGGGGTCCTTATACCAGTGCAAGAGTGCGCATGAGCAGACTGAAGGTATGCTGGCATTGCTTACTCACAAGATTGGATTTCAGTGAAAAAAACATCGCAATGGTTATAGCTGCCTGATGTATCCTGCATAATATCTGTGAAGCAAACAGGGAAAAGTTGCGACCAGGGTGGAGGTGGAAAAGGAACTCAGCTGTCTGCTGAGTTTGAACTGCCAGACACAGGGACTCTTAGAGGAGCTCAGCATGGAGCTATGCAGCTCAGGATGGTTTGAAACAGCAGTTTAACAGTGAGCCACAGTAAATGCATTGTGTACTGTACTCTTTACCTGACCCTGCTGTCTTGGGGCCTGTTAGGAATTGTGTGGTGCTTGGTGTACATCTATGAAAATAGCGCAGTCAATGAACCCATTAGTTTTGTGGTGCTTGTTGTACATTTGATTATTACAGTCCGCCCCCACCCCCCGATCCTATTAGTTGTGTCACACTGCACAACAAGAAGTGAGTGGGTACATTTAGCATTGCTAGGCATTCTGCAGCAAATGTTGGGAATTAATAAATGTGAATTATTTTCCCAATCAATAGAAATGTATTGAGTAACAAAGTCTTTGCAGAAAAAATTCCATGCAAATTAAAAGCAATACATTAAAAGCTTAATAAATTTATGAAACAGAGTTTATGAAAGGGAAAGAACATTCATGTCCATTTTAGCTACACATACAGCAACTGTGGCTCTCACATATCCGTGTACTTGACGCTATGGCTGTCCTTAATGTCCTCCTGTGTGGAGTGGTAGTGGTAGGGATGCAGCCCCAGATGCCAGGTGGAATAGTTGGGGGTGGGAAGGGAGCTAGAGGGAGATGTCATAATGGCATTTTCCATGAACTGCAAAGGGAGGTGAGCTTGCGATTGTGGAACCTCTGGGTCCACAAGAGTCTGCAGCATCTGTGTTTGCTGCCAGAAGCCATTATGTTCTGGTGTATCTTCCTCTTTTTTCTGTTGGGACTCCTGAGCCTGTCTATGCTTTCATACAGTTCAAACTTCTCCATATATTTTGTAATATTCACCCTCCAGGCCCTCTGCTCATGGTGTGATGCAGCACTTGCTTGCAGGATTTTGCTGAACATGATGATCTTCCTTATCTGGCTCAAATGTATGAAGGAGGAACCCTCAAGTCCGCAACGGCAGCAGTTACAGATAAAATATACAATGGTACCATTATCAGTATAGTCGCATAGAAAGGGAAAGTTAAGATTCAGGCATAGGCGGCAGGTATTGAAAGCCAGGGCAGGCTAAGCCTCCCCTGATCCAGGCCGTGGCCAAGCCCACTCTCCGCCCTGAGGCCCTGCTCTCCTTCCCCCTCTCCCTGTAAGCCGGCAGGGTCACTCAGCTTCAGCCAGTGGTCTGTAGCTCCGGCCTGCCAGCAGCCAAGGGCGGCCTGGAGCGGCAGCCCGGTGCTTGGGGGGTAGGAGGGCTTATTGCCACTTCTGCTTCACAGTGCTTGTGCACGGTTCCACTCACAGCACCAGGGAAATGAAGAGGGAATTCCTTGGCAACATGAAATTATGAGCATAGGGCGATGGCACTGAATACTCGCACCATTTTCCACAGGCAGTGGTGATTTTAGCGGATATTTCACTCTTGAGGATGACAAAGGCACAGAGAACAGCAGCTGCTGGCATCCCAACGCCATCCAGGTCTGTATGCCAGTAGTCTGTTACTGCAATGGTGCCTGCTGAAGTCATCACTGACTGGTATGGGAAAGTGTTCTATCACAGAGGAAGAAATAAGGCTGCCATCCCTAGGAATCTTCTGGAGAGGACTGCAGAGTACCTCCGAAAGTTTAATCAAGATCTCTCAGAAGGATTCAAGGGACATCTCACATACATAAACAAATTGCTTCACATGCTCATCTCACACACACAGACACACACACACTCACTCACCAGGAGTAGAATAAATTAACAATAAATCTACCTCTTTGTTGTGCCACTTACCTCTTCTAGTTCAAGTAAATTAATGAAAAGTCAATAGCCTCTTAAGTTGGGGGGCGCTATCCGCACATCATTGTAAAGGGAAATACATTTACATACTTACCCATGGTTCCTTCCCCTGCTTCAGGCTCATCCATGATCTATGCTAGGACTGACTGGACTACGATGGAGTCTCAAACAGGTCCTAGCTCACGACATAGCTGGACATCCCAGCTGCCTGTCCCCCCGTCCTCCTTTTCCTTGTTCTCACTGTTCATGGTAGGGGCCTGTGACTCTGGCTACTCAGAGGTATCAACAGTGGCATGTGGGGGGTAGGTGTGTGTGTGGGGTGGGGGGTGTTCTCGTCTCTGCCAAGTACTGCATGAAGCGTGTTGTAAAAGCAGGTCTGCAACTCAGCACCAGATTGACTGTTGAACTCCCTGGCCATCTGACATACCTGACACTGTTCCTTTGCTTTCATGCAGCACTGCTACGGATCCCAGTCATATTCCTCCTCTTGCATCCCCCATGCAATTGGCTCATAGATGTCCACATTTCTACAGCTGGCTCATAGCTGTGCCTGCACAGCCTCTTCTCTCCACAGGCCCAGGAGATCCAATATTTCCTGTCTACTCCAAGCCAGTGGAGTTCACAACTGTGACCAGAGCGGTCAGCATCAGGCTTTGTGGGACAGGTGCTGAAGGACTGTTGGGGTCAACGAAGACAATGCAGTGTCTGCACTCCCACTGCATCAACCTCAGGATATCAACCATGGCTCAACGCCGCTTGGAGAGATGGTGTTAAAGGAGGCACTTGCATTGGTGGGAGACACATTTAAGTGTCAAGTATCACAGGGGTAGTCATGTTAGTCTGGATCTGTAGAAGCGACAAAGAGTCCTGTGGCACCTTATAGACTAACAGACGTATTGGAGCATAAGCTTCCGTGGGCGAATGCCCACTTCGTCAGATGCATCACACATGCACATGCACAAATAATTTGACACAAGGTAGCTTACATTGACCTAACTTTATAGTGTAGACCAGGCCTAAGTACAAACACTGAACACAGAATGGAAAGATCAGGTAACTTAAATGTAAGTGGTGCTACTAGTTCACCTATAATTTTAGAGGCACAATAAAATAGGGGGTCAGACTGATTCAGAAGACCTGGGTTCTATTCCCAACCCTGCCATTGACCTACTCTGTGACACTAAGAAATTCAGTTCACCCTGTGGTGGTTGTTTCCCCTCTCACCTTTGTCTATTTAGATTGTCAACAGGGCAGAAACGGTCTCTTACTATGTATTTGTACAGTGCCTGGTTAAGGGCCAATCCTGGTGGATATCTCTAGGCACTGCTGTAAGACTTTTATAAAAGTCAATCAATTGCTGAATTTGGTTTAGCTAAACATTTAGCAGTGTACACAACTGTGCTCACATAAAGTTCCCATTTCTATTTTTAAAAGTATGTTATAGTTAAGCCTGTACATTTTACGCACACCTTTACATCCCTTCCAAGCAGCCTTTTCTTAAAGACATGCAACATGAAACAAGTCAGATCCCTCTCAATATTGCAAAAACATTTGACAACAATCTGTTTTTCTCATCTGATCTCATTATCTATATTACAAAGAAAGGCTACCGCACAAAAACAATCTGTGAGTAATTGAATCCAAGTGGAAATTATACTAATATTTTGAAGCCAAGGACAGAAGACCAAGAAAATCCATTTGTGATGCTGGCATTAGATTCATGTTTTGCTTACCCTATTAATAAAGCCAAACATTCAGAAACACAAGAAGTTAATAGTTAGCAATACACCATTCAATTTGACCACATTTCAAGCAAATAAATTAGCTGTTTGAGGACTTTAAAGCCTTAAGAAAAAAAAGCAGAAAAATAAAGTGTTTCTAGAACTGTAACTATAAAAGGTGTATGTAATCATTGTTGGGGAATTCGGAAGTGTTATTTAACTCCTTCTCATAACACAAGAAGTGTGTGTGTGTGTGTGTGTGTGTGTGTGTGTGTCCCCAAATAAAATGAATGGGCGGTGTGCTCCCCAGAACTTCATCCATTAACTTTGTTAGCACTAAGCAGAAACACCATGTTAAGACAGTTAGCCCAGGGCTACACTAGGGGAGGGGGTCGATCTACGATACGCAACTTCAGCTACGTGAATAACGTAGCTGAAGTCGGCGTATCGTAATCGACTTACCTGGCGATGAGGACGGCGGCGAGTCGATCGCTGCCGCTCCCCCATCGACTCCGCTTCCGCCTTTCGATGAGGTGGATTGCCGGAGCCGACGGGGAGCGCGATCGGGGATCGATTAATCGCGTCTTAACAAGACGCGAAAAATCGATCCCCGATAGATCGATTGCTACCCGCCGATCCGGCGGGTAGTGAAGACCTGCCCTTAGAAAGACACTATCCAGCCTTTTGAGGAGTCTTGTGACATTGGCACAACTGAAGCTTTTGCCCTTATCAGTACAATAGTTGCATCAAAAGAGGAGCATCTTGACTCATGGACTAGGCAAGAGGCAGAGATACTTTAGTTAGAGTAAAAATAGCCCAAAATATATTAAATGGGGTAGGACAGTTTGTCATCTACTGCCTATAGCAAAAAAACTTTCACATTTCAATGTGGAAAGTTTCTTGGGCTTCGGCAAAAATACTTCACACCCTTGCCAAAAGTCAGACATTGGTGTCATGGGAGATGAGGTAACTAAAAGTTGTGAAGCAGAACAAGTGTGTTCCTGAGATAGGAGGTCTGGAAACACTGGTAGATTACATGGAGGCTCCCTTGAGAGATCCATTGAGAGATCCAGAAGATCCATCTGTCCATACTGATTGGCCCCAAGTTGGAGTAATCTCCGTGATCATGTCCCATTTGATCTTCCTGACTGCCAGCAGAAATAATGGAATTCCTGGGAATGCACAGAGATCTCTGCACCAGTCCAACAAGAACACATCTATTACTGCATTTGTGCCCTAGGACAGGGAAGCTCAACTGAGGACATTTTGCATTGCTGCTTAAGGCAGAGACCTAGAGAAGATCAACACCATCTTCTGAGGAGCAGTCCACTTCTGACTGCTTCACAGACCATTCCTGCTCATCTTGTGGTCTGCAACTCAAATTCCCTTGCCATCAGCACTGTTTGACAGATATAGTCTATTAACCAGACACTAGTTCAAAGAGGGCTATCGCTTTCTCAAAGTGACTAGGAGAGCGTGACCCCTGCTTGTGGAGGTAGAACATTGCCATGAAGTCTGTCAGAACAGGCACAGTGCAGCTATTTCTGTGGAGATAAAAAGGTGCAGGTGTTATATTCTAATACCATGTGTTCTTTAAGAGTGCTTAAAAAGCAGTCCAACCTTTTTGCCTGGGGGAAAGGCTTTGTACACTTGCTTTTAGCATTAGTCAAAATAGCAAAGGGGGAGGTGCACAATTTGTTACATTCCAACGTTAAATGTTATATTCATATGCACCTGGATGCAAAAGTAGAAAATCACTGATCTAAAATGGTAGCCACGTTCACGCTGATCTGGTACAATTTTTTATATTAATTTATGCCATTTTTATATTTATAGTACTGAACTACTATAGATTCTATGGGCACTTTACACAGAATTCCACAACAGATTCTCAATTCAGGAGCCATGCAGTAACAGAACACCGGTAAAGTGATTTCAGGAAGGGGAATCCTTACTTAAAATGATGGAATCCTCAGATGACATCAATGCCAGTTACAGCAGCCACTGTTATGCAATCTTAGATTTTACAAAGCATTTGAAAAGTTCCACATCAAAGGTTAACATCTAGGGTGCATAGCTATGAAATGAGAGGAAAATTGGAATGAGACTGATAACAAGCAAAACAGCAGGAAACACAAATATAAATGGAAAATCTTCAAAAAGAGATAAACTAGGGATTAGCAATGTATTCCATCTCTCTCTTTTATAATAAATTTCAGAGGGCAGCCTTCTCTAAATTTGCAAAGAAATGTGAATCAAGAGCTACAGTGAACAGGAACAAAGGCAATCGGATATAAAAAGTTTTCTATCAAAGGAACTGTACTACTAGATGTCAATGGAGAGATTCTTGTCGGTTTCCTTCAGCACATTTTCTATTCCAGGTTAGACATTACTTATTGGTATATTCTTGCTCAGGTCAGACTGGCTAGCTGCTGCTAGTGCATTATTTATACTACAAAGGACTCTAGCCAAGCTCCACAACAGCAATTTTTGATCTGTGTATTAAAAGGTTACAAATCCTCTCTCAAAGTGCCACCAATAGCTGTTTTTAGATCCCATTTTGCCCAAAACCCAAGAGAATTACCCGGATATCTACAAAAATACACTTTAACAAAAATGTTAAGTAATCTGAAGACATTCATTTCCATCACTTGATATGCAAGCCAAGCAAGCACTTGCTGAGACACAGTATGCATCTGGAAGGATGGTATTATGGTTAAAGCACTGGAGTAGGGTTTGAGATATATGGGTTCAATTCTCAGCTCTGCCAGACTACCTGAGGGCCTGGTTTACACTACAAACTTAGGTCAACATAAGCCGCATTAAGTCAATCTAATAATGTATGTGTCTACACTACCAAGTCCCTTCCACCGACCTCAGTGGCCTGTGAAGTCGACTTCTGTACTCCACCTCCGCGAGAGGCGTAGTGCTTGATTCGACATCCACAGGTAGACATGGGGATAGCGTAGACGCCTGCGTTGTGTAATTTAAATGAATTCGCCTCCAGGAGGTGTCCCGCAGTGCTCCGTTGTGACCGCTCTGGAGACCACTTTCAACTCCACAGCACGTCAACCAGGTACACAGGAAACAGCCGCTCCCCTGTTAAAGCCCCAGGAACGTTTGAATTTTCATTTCCTGTTTGATCAGTGTGGAGAACTCGCCAGCACAGCTAATCGTGGAGACTCAAGGCCGCAAATGCATTCCAGCATGGAGTACCGAGAGGTGGTGGATCTTATTGCTGTGTGGGGAGAAGAGTCTGTGCAGGCAGAGCTCCGATCCAGCAGAAAAAACCTGACATCTACGCCAAGATCATGTGGAGCATGAGGGAAAAGGGCTACACCAGGGACATGTAGCAGTGCCGCATGAAAATAACGGCGCTTCGGCAAGCATACCAGAAGACAAAGGATGGGAACAGTTGTTCTGGTTCTGCCCCACAGATATGCCACTTTTATGAGGAGCTGCATGCGATTCTCGGTGGCGACCCCACCACTACCCCAAAATGCTCCGTGGATACCTCTCAGGAGCCCCAGGAAACCTCACGCAACGATTAAGAGGACATTGTTGATGAGGAAGAGGAGGAGAATGTGAGGCAGGAAAGCGGAGGATCCATTCTCCCCGACATCCAAGAACTGCTTTTAACTCTGGAGCCCATTCCTTGACAGAACTAATTGGTGGCGGAGCGTGATGCTGGGGATGGCACCTCTGGCAAGTACACATTTCCAATCAAACTGTAGGGGTTACATGCTATTATATTTTATGTTTAATCTGAACAAAAAACTAGGTGTAGTGGGTATTGGACGCCTCCTGCTACGCAGAAGGTGCTCTCCAAAAAAGACTGTTTATGTGCACAGGGATGGCCTGGAAATCCTCCATGGAGATCTCTAGGAAACTTTCATGGAGGTACTCTGCAATCCTTTGCAGAAGGTTTCTGGGAAGGGCTGCCTTATTTCGTCCACCACAGTAGAACACTTTTCCCATGCCACTCCAACATTAACTCTGCTGTCATCATTGCAGCACATAGTATTGCAGCATAAGGACCAGGTTTGTACCCAGGTCCTTGCAGCATCTGCTCCCTTGCCACCTCTGTTACCCTCAGGATAGTGATATCGCATAGGGTCACCTAGGGGAAATAGGGGGAGTTTTCAATGCTAGCCCTTAAACTGCAAACAAACAATTCAACAAATAATCCACCCCCCGTTTGGTGAAATCTGAATCACACAACTATGCTTTCCCAAACGTGCTGTGGTTTTGATTGGAAGGGATCACTGTGTGTTGCAAGCAGCATTGAAAAAAAGGGGTGGCGGCTTCCTGTTTTGTCTCCCCCCCCCCCCCGCCCCCAACCTGGTGCCGCTTTTGTAAAAAACAAACTATTTGAGGGGGGCTTTACACTGGTGCCTGTCCTCAAGCACTATCCAGGTTGCTAAGGGAAAGGGGGCTTTTCTCAAGTTCCAACCTATGATCCCAAGGATGTCTTCACAAAAGCAACAGCACAAGATCTCATGCCTCATAGCCTTACTCACCATGGCTGAAGTAGCAAACCGACTCTTGCAATAGCCAGTGGTTGTGATTACGTTGTGGCTTGCAGTGAAGTGAAGTGGGTTTTTTAATTTAAAAAAATTAACCTTGCACCAGAAACAATGCATGCACGGTCAACGCTACCCTTGTGCTTTGCATTCCTTACAGCTGAAACCTTGTCCGTCGGCGCATCCTCCACACTGGGACAGAGACTTTCCCAGATTAGAAAGCGGAAAAAGACGACTCGGGAGGACATGTTCAATGAGTTAATGCATGCCTCAGAGCAACAAGATGGAGCTCAGAGCATGGAGGATTACACTGGCTGAGAACCTGGACATGGACAGGGAGGACAGCAGAGCATGCAGGGAACAAGAGCGTGCCACGCAGAAAGAGATGCTGCGGATTATGAAAGAGCAATCAGACATGTTGAGGTGTCTGTTTGAAGTTCAAGATAGCATCCAGCTGCCTTGAGTCCCTCTGCAGCCTATGCTGAACCTGCTGCCATCATTGCCCAGTTCTACATCCTCCTCCCCCAAATATCCTATGAGGCGGGGAAGGGTTCAGTATCCCTTGCACTCAACACCAGGGGAGGGTACAAGGACCAGAAGGAGTCCATTCCCACATTTTTTATTGTTATTGCAAGCTTTCCTTGTTTCTCCCCCAATGGTATTATCAGCCCTTTTGCCTCAGGTTATCTTACTTTTCTTTGCTGTCTCTGTGTGTTTCTGTAAAACTTACAACATAAAATTTAATGGATTGAGGAAAAAAGGCTCTTTATTCCTTCAACACACGGTCGTTGGTGGGGATGGAGTTTACAGAGGAGAAAATGCAATAGAGGGGACAGTTTGGTAAGGAACAACACAGATAAGTGTCACATTACTCTGGATCATTGCTGAAACTGGTTTTCAAAACCTCATGGAGACACAGACCCCCTCAATGTGTTCTTATTGCCCTGGTGTTGGGCTGTTCAAAACTGGCTACAAGGCAATCTGCCTCAACCCAGCGGAAACTTTTCTCCCTTTGGTTCACAGATATTATGGAGCACACAGCAGGCAGCAATAACAATGGGGATATTGCTTTAACTGAGGTCTAACCTAGTAAGCAAACACCACCAGCAACCTTTTAAACATCCAAAGGCATGTTCCACCACCATTCTGCACTTGCTTAGCCTACGGTTGAACCAGTCTTTACTGCTGTCCAGTCTGCCGGAGTAAGGCTTCATGAGCCATGGGAGCAAGGGGTAGGCTGGGTTTCCCAGGATCACGATTGGCATTTCAACATCAATGGTTATTTTACTGTCTAGAAAGAAAGTCCATGCTTGCAGCTTTCTGAACAGACCTGTGTTCCTAAAGATGTGCGTGTCATGCACCTTTCCCAACCATCTCATGTTGATGTCAGTGAAACGGCCCTGTGATCCACCAGTGCTTGCAAAGCTATTGAGAAGTATCCCTGTCAATTTATGTACTCTTTGGCAAGGTGGTCTGTGCCAGAATAGGGATATGCATTCCATCTTTTGCCCCACCGCAGTTAGGAAATCCCATTGTGGCAAAACCATACATTATGTCCTGCACGTTGCCCAGAGTCACTACCCTTCTTAGCAGAAGTCTGCTAATGGCCCTGAAAACTTGGATCACAACAGATCCCACAGTAAATTTACCCACTCCAAATTGATGCCCCACTGACTGGTAGCAGTCTGGTGTTACAAGGTTCTACAGAGCTATTGCCACTCACTTCTCCAATGTCAGAGCAGTTCTCATTTCAGTATTGCTGCACTTCAGGGCTAGAGAAAGTTCTTCACATAGATCCTAGAAAGTGACACTATGGATTCAAAAGGTCTGCAGCCACTGCTCATCATCCAATAGCTGCATAACGATGCAGTCCCAGTCAGTGCTGTTTCCTGGGCCCAGAAATGGCGCTCAACCATGTCAAGGTGATGCATGACTGTTGCCAGCAACTGCGAATTTCTCTGCTTTCTGTCTTCCAGCAGGGCTGTTTGCATGGAATCACATTGTTCCGTGCAGCGGCTCCTGTATCGGCTGTGTAAATACTGCAGGATTAGGCACAAGGTGTTTGTAATGCTCACAACAACAGCGTACAGCTAAACGGGGTCCATGCTCTTCACACTATGGCTTCCGCGCGGGTAACCCAGGCTTGCGAAAAAGGCTGGGTTTGTTTGCCGTTGATTTGAGGGAGGGAGGTAAGTGCATCATAGGAGGTTAACGCCATGTTCCCATAACCACCCACGCCAATGTTTTTTGTCCCATAAGGCACTGCAAGCCCAAGTCAAAATTCCACTCGGCTACGTGCACTGTGGGATAGCTACCCGCAGTGCAGCGCTCTGGGCATGGATGCAAGCCCTGCTAGTGAGGATGCACTCCACCAACACATTGAGCATAGTGTTGAAACGCACTATCGACTTGCTTAAATCGGAGGCTCAATATCAACTTACATAAAGTTGACTTAACTTTGTAGTGTAGACATGGCCTGAATAACCTGAGACAATTCACCGAATCCCTCTGTGCCAATCAAGATAGGACTTCTTCCTTTTGCTCACCATTTGGCAGTCTTATCTAGACAGATATTAAGCTCTTTTAGGCAAGGACTGTCTAAGTACGTATGGCATCAAGTACAACAGGGCATTCATCTCAATACAAAGCGATAAGGTACTAAAACTCAACAGCCAAAGAAGTTTTAAACAAGATCACTGTAACCGATTATTATAATTGGCCTTCCCTGATAACACCAGAGCACATAACTGTTAGAATTTCTCTAACTTGCAGTTTCATTTATAACTACTCAAGAAACATTACGGTTGCTTTTTATGATAAAGCTCCTGAGAACAAAATGTTCCTTCAGAATACTTGCAAGAGTTTGTAAAGTACTGAATGTTCAAAAATCTAGCCTTCTGAGGCCAAAATTTTTCATTTGGAACAAAATATGGGAAAATGCCCATGCCTGAGGTTGGGTCAGCTTTGTGCCTGTCTATCTCCCATCTGGACCACCAAGATACTTCCTTATTACTCTGACCTCCAGTGGAAGATCTCTAGGTGGGTTCAGGCATGCAAAGGAGGAAAGAGCTTGAAAATGCATTTTTAAAGAAAACCAAACAATACATAGCCTGAGGAACAGGGCAGGGAGGGGCAGAATTTCTATAGTACTGACAAACATACCTTGGACTGTAATAAGCAGACTGTAGCAGAGACTTTTTTAAAAGAGTCTTTAATTTATACCACAGGGGAGACGCACAAACCATGAAATCTAGTCAATTATTTAAAAACTTGCCCCTTCAATCCCCTTGCCAATTTCCATGCAATTTTCCTATTTAATGTCTATCTCCTCTTGCTATGTAGAAGACTCACAAACAAAAGGAGGGGGAGTGACTTACCACTGAGTATTTAGTGGGGGGAAAATATAGGGAAAGTGACATGGGCAGCAGATGAAGCTTCCCCTGGGGGAAGCTATCTCTCTGTCCCGCCTCTTCCACCTATGGCCCCACCCATACTCCACCCCTGCTCTGCCCCAGCCCTACCCCCGCCTGTCATTCCTCCTCTCCTCCTCCCCGAGGCCCCCACCACCCGTGCTCTCCATGTCCCTCCTCTCCACTCCACTCTCCCTCCCCAGCAAGGCCCCTGCTGCTCGCTCTCCACTTCTCTCCTCTCCTCCACTCCCTCTCCTGCAGGGACGCAGCAAGTGCCTTGTGAGGGAGAGGGGGTGGAGGAGAGGAGGGACGTGGAAGGCAGGGGAGCCTCACAGTGAGCAGCGGAGGCCTCCAGAGTGGGAAGGTGGAGTGGAGAAGAGGAGGAACTCAGCCAGGTAGCAGCGGGCGGAGCAGGGACGGGAAAGAAGGAATGCAGGCGGGGCCACCGCAGCCCAGGAGTTTGGCGGCAGGTAGGTCGCAGCTGCGCTAGGTGAGGCTTAGCCTCCCCTGGCCTATTATACCCACCGCCTATGGAAACTGACCATACACAGCTATTTTCTCTGATCTTTGTTACAGTAACTGTAGGTGTTAATTGTAACAAGAATTAAAGTCATGGGGGCCATAAGTGTGATTTTTTAAAAGTATCCTTTTAATAAAGTATTCATAAACATTTACTCAGCTACCCATGGTTAACATGACCACCACAGACATGAGTTTGCCTGAATAGCTCCCCCACCCCATCTTAAAACCTTCATGCTTCATTTTTTTAGTTGACTCTGCGGTTGTAAGATCCTGATCCTGCAACAAGATCCATGAAGGCATATCATTACGCCTGTCCACCTGTACAGATCTCATTGTGCCACTGGAGCTCCAGTACATTTCTGAGGGTTATAAAGCATCTTCCAGGGGTCCACCACAGCTTTCATTGCAGGATGGGGGCTCCAAAGCACCATTTTAATATTCCCAAACTTGAGACAAGATGTACTTTGCAACTACAGTAGCTGCTGTTCTGTGTCACCACTTTCTAGATACTACAAAGGTCTATTTGTATAAACTGCCAGGAAAATATTACTTCAGTTTGTTTACTTTCTATTCAAAGTGCTATCAAATGTAGTCATTTTCACTGTTGACATGTATAGGCAGTTTCTCCCTTGTGGAAAACTTCCCTATAGCTATCAACAAGTGAGCAGAAAAATCCTTGCCCCTCCACTCCTCTCAGAAAATGTTTCAACAAAATTCAGACCATAATACTTGAACTCTACTGGACGGTCAATTTTTAAAATCACCAATTAAAAAAATATAAAAACTTCAAGTTGACCATCTCACTTTAATTCTATTCATCCAATATGGCTTTTACCACCAAGGTCACTACATTTAGAATTCCTTAAAGTTTGTAAGCATTTCCTTTCTACAAATAGTAAAGATGAGGAAAATCCACTAACTCTCACTTTCAGGGTTTTGTTCCAATCCGTAGAATTTAAATTCATGTATTTCACTTAGTAGATTTTTAACAAAACTAAAACTATGAACACGTTGAGTCTCTACATAGTTTACAGTGTAGCCTCTCACACTAATAAATGGTTGTCATGTTGCAACATGAGCCCTCCAAAGCCCAAGATTCTGATTACGGTATTGCCTCTCTGCCTTCTATACCAGTGGTTTTCAAACTGCGGGTCACGACCCAGTACTGGGTCGCGGAATGGAAGGCACTGGGTCACAGCGGCTCTGGTCAGCACCACCAACCGGGCCGTTAAAAGTCCCGTCGGCAGTGCTGCTCGGCTAAGACAGGCTAGTCCCTATCTGTTCTGACACCGCGCTGCGCCCCGCAAGTGATCAGCAGCAGGTCCAGCTCCGGGGCAGGGGAGGGTGGGCAGCAGCACGGGAATCCCCGCCCCAAACACTGGCTCCGCACTTCTGGCCAATGGGAGCTGGGGGGGGAGGGGGCGGTGCCTGCGGGCAAGAGCTGCTTGCACGCCTCCGCCTAGGAGCCGGACCTGCTGCTGGCCACTTCCAGGGCGCAGTGTGGTTCACAGTGCGAGGACAGGCAGCAAGCCTGCCTTACTACCCCCACAGCATCGCTGACCGGGAGCCACCTGAAGTAAGCCTGCACCCCAATCCCCTGCCCAGCCCTGAGCCCCACCAAACCCAGAGCCCCTTCCTGCACTCCAAAACCCTCATCCCTGGCCCCACCCCAGAGCCTGCACCTCCAGCCCCTTCCTGCACTCCAAAACCCTCATCCCTGGCCCCACCCCAGAGCCTGCACCTCCAGCCCCTTCACGCACCACAACCCCCTGCCCCAGCCCAGAGCCCCCTCCAACTCCCTGAACCCCTCATTCCCAGCCCCACTCTGCAGCCCTCACCCCAACCCACAGCCTCAGCCCTGAGCCCCTCCCACACCATTCCCAGTTCCGTTGGGTCATGGGCATCAACAATTTTCTTCAACTGGGTCACCAGAAAGAAAGAAAAAGTTTGAAAATCACTGTTCTATACTTATTACAATTCCAACCAGATTTTACTACTGCTATCTCAAGAGCTACTATACCTAAAAGTAGCTGGATTTTTATTTTTCAAATGGCCTACAGCATTAATATGCAACTCTGGAGGTAGAATCATAGAATCTCAGGGTTGGAAGGGACCTCAGGAGGCCATCTAGTCCAACCCCCTGCTCAAAGCAGGACCAAACCCAACTAAATCATCCCAGCCACGGCTTTGTCAAGCCTGACCTTAAAAACCTCTAAGGAAGGAGATTCCACCACCTCCCTAGGTAACCCATTCCAGTGCTTCACCACCCTACTAGTGAAAAAGTTTGTCCTAATATCCAACCTAAACCTCCCCCTCTGCAACTTGAGACCATTACTCCTTGTTCTGTCATCTTCTACCACTGAGAACAGTCTAGATCCATCCTCTTTGGAACCCCCTTTCAGGTAGTTGAAAGCAGCTATCAAATCCCCCCTCATTCTTCTCTTCTGCAGGCTAAACAATCCCAGTTCCCTCAGCCTCTCCTCATAAGTCATGTGCTCCAGCCCCCTAATCATTTTTGTTGCCCTTCGCTGGACTCTTTCCAATTTATCCACATCCTTCTTGTAGTGTGGGGCCCCAAACTGGACACAGTACTCCAAATGAGGCCTCACCTGTGCCGAATAGAGGGGAATAATCACGTCCCTCGATCTGCTGGAAATGCCCCTACTTATACAACCCAAAATGCCATTAGCCTTCTTGGCAACAAGGGCACACTGTTGACTCATATTCAGCTTTTCGTCCACAGTAACCCCTAGGTCCTTTTCTGCAGAACTGCTGCCCAGCCATTCGGTCCCTAGTCTGTAGCAGTGCATGGGATTCTTCCGTCTTAAGTGCAGGACTCTGCACTTGTCCTTGTTGAACCTCATCAGATTTCTTTTTGGCCCAATCCTCTAATTTGTCTAGGTCCCTCTGTATCCTATCCCTACCTTCCAGCGTATCAACCACTCCTCCCAGTTTAGTGTCATCTGCAAACTTGCTAAGGGTGCAGTCCACACCATCCTCCAGATCGTTAATGAAGATATTGAACAAAACCGGCCCCAGCACTGACCCTTAGGGCACTCCACTTGATACCGGCTGCCAACTAAACATGGAACCATTGATCACTACCCGTTGAGCGCGACCATCTAGCCAGTTTTCTATCCACCTTACCGTCCATTCATCCAGCCCATACTTCTTTAACTTGCTGGCAAGAATACTGTGGGAGACTGTATCAAAAGCTTTGCTAAAGTCAAGAAATAGCACATCCACTGCTTTCCCTTCATCCACAGAGCCGGTTATCTCATCATAGAAGGCAATTAGGTCTGTGATATTGACTCATAAAATGATGCTATAATTTGAGGGAGGGGGAGAAGCAAGGTGAGGTGATCCTAATCACTTATACAGTGCAAAGCACTTCAGTACTTTTATGACTGACTGCAGTAAGTTACCTGATTTTACCGAATGATTACTGCCTGACTTGTTACTGAAGGCACAAGAAAATCTCAGCAGCCACTGCTACTAAAACGTTCCACCGGCTCAACTGTAGCAGTGGTGCATTCCAAGAGTGGAAATATGCAGGGGCCAACCAAAGAGTGAATTAATTTTCGAGAAGCACAGCATTCTACTTCCTATATAAGACATATCTTGTAATGCTAACCACAGTGCTGACTACACCTTGCCAAGTTTCAGTGAAAGAAAAGTGGGAAGTCAGTTATCTGTAAACAGAATTTGGTTAGACTATTCACCTTCCATAAACCATACTTGACCTGAGTGTAGAGGGAAAGATACTCTTTCTTCCTGAAACCTGAATACAAGCTGTCACAAGAGTGTGATTACCAGACCTGATTCTGTCCATACTAAAGGCATGAACAAATGGCTCAATATCTACATGCTTAGCAAGTACTTAAGGGCTCCTATACACATGAATGGGTTCCCTCACTAATCATATGGTCTGTTAGAAAAGACAGCAGAATTAAGGTCTTTAAGAGGTGCACTGTTCAGTGGGTTCCACTGGCTTGTAAAGGAAGGAGTCTCATTCAAACTGGACAACAGTCATGATCTCCTCTGATCTTCTACTTAGCCATTCCCTTTTAGTTGCAAGGGAAAAGCAGAGACTACCTGGGCCTGCTGATAGTGGGTGTGGGCAGTTGGCTTCAGCGGTGTTACTGAGCATGCTCAGTCACGCCAAGCAGCAATCTGTGGGGGCATGTGACCCTACATTTACACACACGTCACCTCTGGGCAGAAGAGTAATGTCCACGAAAGCTTATGCTGAAATAAATGTGTTAGTCTCTAAGGTGCCACAAGTATTCCTTTTCTTTTTGCTGGCACAGACTAACACGGCTGCTACTCTGAAACCTGTGCCCGTTAACCACTAGCTTAGTAAGAGGTGATGCCACATGGAGGCAACCCTGCTATCTAATGGACCCAACCTGATAAGCCAAAAACCCCTGCCTCAGCACAAAACTTTGAAGATTTGAGATACAAATTTGACTAAGACAAAGGCTTCCAAATAGATGAGTACTCAAAGAATCCTGTTCACAGCACCAAGAAGCCCAATGGGAACAAGGCAAATGACTGAAGGATACAGCACCATCTGATGGCAAGTGAATTCTACAGCACTAGCCAATGTCTAGACCAAACACTGAAGCTGGAACTTTCAACAGGAGCTTCTTTGGAAACCTTGGGGGGGAGGGGGGGGCGCGAAGAGAAGGGGGAGAGGGAAGGAACACTAGCCTCATTACTTTATCTAGCACTGCTCTTGCATGTATACAAGGGGTGGTTCCATTATACTGGATTATGTGACAGCAGCTCCATTGCATGTCAGACTTCCTGTGCCTATGGAATAGGTCAAGGAGCAGGATATGGCCACAGGCAGAGATTAGCTAACTAACCACCGGCTGAAGAGAAAACTGATTGTGGCAATGTTTCTTCACTCTGTTGCTACAATAGTAAACTTTCCTCAGATTTCAGAGATCCATTTTGATGTCATTATGAAGTCATTGTCACAGCTCTTAAGCTGGGGTCACATATTCAGTTAAACAAGTCTCATGATCATGAGGTGAAGGAGGGAAATTTTTTACTTTGACAGGGTTACTTGTCCTAGTGAAGAGGTGATGTATCTTTTAGTAAGGTTTTTGACAGTCCCATACAACATTCTGATAAGCAAACTAGGGAAATGGGGTCTAAATGAAATTAGTCTAAGGTGGGTGCATAACTGAATGAAAAACCATACTCAGACTCATGCAGTCAAACCAGGAGGACATTGTGACCCAAAAACCTCTAAATATCAATTGACAATGGGATGCAGAGAGGTTACAGGGATCTCCTGGGTCTGGTATGTACATTCTAGTTCAAAGACTGTCATGTGAAATCTCAAAAGCCAGTGTCACACTGGTCAATATAATCGCAAAACAGACGTATGGATATTGTATAGGGAGGTACGTATATTCACTGAAAATTGTATTCCTAAGGTCTGTGTCTAGGAACTGGTCAACAGCAAAAATGAAAAACCTGCGTATCTGTACTATAACTATTGTTCTTCAAGATGCAGCTGCAGATATATATTCCACTCAGTTGTGTGCATGCCCAGCGCACAAAAATTAAGGAACTTGCTTAGCAGTACCTGTCGGGGCAGCACTCGAACCCTCAGATCCTTCCATGACTATTTAAGGGAAACTATTCCCCGATCCCACTCAGTTCCTTCGCACCAAAAGTCACAACTGGAGACTCCCAATGCAGAGGGGATGGAGGGTGGCTCATGAAATAAATGTCTACACCCAAATCTTGAAGAACAGTTACAGTACAGGTAAGTTCCCATTTTTTCTTAGAGTAGTTACAGACAGGTACTCTACACTCAGGTGACTCAAGTGGAAATGGAAGGAGGTGGCCTCGGAGTCTATTTAAAGGAATGACTTCAGGACTGCTTTTCCAAAGTTTGCATCTGATCTGGATGCAGCCCCAATAGAATAGCATTTGGTGAAAGTATGCACTGAAGACCAGGAAACAGCACAGCAAGTGTCCAATATAGAAACAATCGCCAGGAAATACGACAGAAGCCACTTTTAGGCCCTCATCGTGCAAGCCACCAGCCTTTGCGGAGATGCAGTCTGCACTTCCCCACATGCTGACATAATTCAGTAAGCAATCCGTCTGGAAAAATGGATGTGCAAAGACCACCTGACCTTTCATCCTATCTGCACAAGAGACAAAAAGGCAACATAATGAATACAATTCTTTCCAGAGAGAACACTAAGCATCGTCTCACATGGAACGTAGGAAGATGCTGTTCATCTGCACTTGAGCATGGCTTAGGAAAGAATACAGATAAGTATATTGTTTGATTAAGGTTAAACTACTTTTGCCTTTTGATAAAGGAGGGATAGAGAGCAAGTTACTAGAGCCTCAAAGAGAGCCCCCATGAGGGCAACCTGTACAATGTTAAGGTACCACAATAGAACCATTTATTTCCAGGTGGAAACAGATGGACAACATCTTTAAGAAATCCAACTACTATGGAGTTAGTGACTTCCCTTGGATTAGAAGATGGTTGCCAAGACTGCCGCTAAACAGACCCTCAATGAGCTGAGAGAGAGACTTGAGGACTTAAATGTCCAGAATTCCTCAGCTGAATTCCCCAACCTACAGACCAAACTGAAAAATGCTTCTACTTGGTCAAATAAGAAGCCTAGTAGAGGGTTTTCTACTATGAAGTAGAACTCGAACTGGTAATGAACATTGTTCTTCCTTCTCATCTAGCCATGCAGCATCCATGCTGTGAGGTACAGACTGCTCAATGTTGAATGCCAAATTTGATGGGGATGTTGAATCCATAGGTGGGGAAGAGACTGGGCAAGTCAAAAAGATAGACTGAGAAGGTCAGAAAACCAACACTGTCTTGGCCAAGCTGGCGCAACGAGTATCAGTTTGGCACGATCCAAATTAATCACAAGAATAACCTGACAGATGAGGGATTGGGGGAAGGCATACATCAGCACTGATTCCCAGATCAAAACAGAAGGCATCAGTTAAAGAGCCTGGATGAGACTCACCTCAAGAGTCCTTTCTTGCAAAAAAGGTTGATCATCAGAATACCCCATTCTCTGGAGATGGAGCTCAGAACACTGCTCTTCATAGGCCACTCGCGATTCTCGGAGAAATTCCTACTGAGGTGATCAGCCAACTGATTCCTAGCATCTAGTAAATGTGCAGTTGTGGGAATGATATCTTCCTTGATACAAGTTTAAAAAAAAAAAAAAAAAAAAAAGGTCTTTATTGCTTCCTGGAGCAGTCTCCTCCCTGCTTGTTCACAAAATACATTTCGGTAACTATGTGAACAACTTTGCCTTTGATCTGAGGCCAACAAGCCCAGCATGCACTTTAAATAGCTCAAAGCTCCAAGACATCGATGTGAATGGAAGCTTGTGTTCTATACACAAATACTGAACTTTCGATGTCCCTAGCTGTGCTCCCCAACCTACCGTGGAGGCATTGGTAACTATAGCCCTGGTTGGTGGAGGACCGACAAGGGAACACCTTCACATACATTGATCTGATCTATTCACCACTCTAGGAACTCTAGAATGGCCGATGGCACTTGTACTAGGCTAACCAATGACTAACAATTCAGAAGACATACCAACTTCAAACAGCTGTGAAGAGAATGAAGGTGCAATCTTGCATGCTGGACTACGTAAGTGCATGAATCCATATGACCCGGCAACTTCAGGCACACATGGAACACAGCTTTAGGGTGACACGGGAAGGACAGACCTGGCAACTTCAGGCACACATGGAACACAGCTTTAGAGCGACACTGCAAGGACAGACATAGGTGATGAATTGTTTGAAATTGCTTGTTTGGCAGAAAAACCATCAAAACTTTTAGAGTCTAATTGGGCCCCAATGAACTCAAATTTTCTGCTGAGATTAATGTTTACTTTTCTTTGTTCAATATTGGACCCAGTCGATCAAAGAGACAGTGTGAACTAGACATGACAGACCGTGTCTTTGGACTTGCCGTTCACTAACCAATCATCCACATAAGGAAGACATGAATTTCCCATTTTTCTGAACTATATGCTGCTACTACAGTCATGGCACTTAGTAAATACACTTGCGGCTGAAGACAGGCCAAAGGGGAGCACTGTGTTGATAATGTTGAGCTGCCACTACAATCTCAAACTTTGTGTCTTGGGAAGAACACCACTGGAAATAGGCATCTTGAAGATGGGGGAGGGATAGCTCAGTGGTTTGAGCATTGGCCTGCTAAACCCAGGGTTGTGAGTTCAATCCTTGAGGGGGCCATTTGGGGATCTGGGGCAAAAATTGGGGATTGGTCCTGCTTTGAGCAGGGGGTTGGACTAGATGACCTACTAAGGTCCCTTCCAACCCTGGTATTCTATGATTCTAAGATCGAGAGAGGCAAACCAGTCGCCATAATCCAAAGCAGGAAGAATCATAGGTAGGGTTACCATGCGGAATCTCATGTATTTGATATATTTATTGAGACTGTGGGGCTGGAGATTAGGTCTCAACCTCCCTTGGACTTGGGGATCAGGAAATGCCATGAGTAGAATCCCTTTCCCTGATGCTGAAGGAGAAACCTCCTCTATGGCTCCAAAAGCATGCAGTCTGGACCTGCTCGAAGAGCAGTGACTCACAATGGTGGTCCTTGAGAAGGGTCTGGGGCAGGTGGGGGAATGGACAATATAACCTGATCCTACAGTGCTTAGGGCACATTTTGTCCATGGTTATTGACTCTCAAGCATTGTAGAAGTGAGAGAGCCTGTCCCCAATGGAAGGGATTATTGTCAGGAAATTAATTACTGGAATGTTGCTCTCAACAGCAGAGTCAAATTGGCTGCTTACCCAAAGCCGATGGAGGATGGGCTAGCTGGATGAATTTGGAACCGGAAGGCCTTCTTCTCTGTAATTTGTGTCCCTTCCTATAGAAATCTTTCTGCCTAGCAGGATTAAGTCGAATGCCGGAAATAACAGTGAGCAGTATTGCTGCTGCTGCTGACGACTTCCATAATGATCTCTCTAATCACTAAAGTACAAACCCACAATGAACATAAACTAGCATGAGAGTCCTTCAAAGAATGTAATCTCTCATCCTTTTTTTCAGAAAACAAACAAACAAAAAAATCAACCACCAAAGGAAAGTCCTGTATGCTTTGTTGGACTTCAGGAATTATAATAGAGTTCTGTAACCACAAAGCTGTTCTCATTGTTATAGCTGAGGCCATAATCCTGGACGAAGCATCTGCCATGTACAATGTTGACTGTAGTGACGTCTTTAACACTTCCATTGTGGAAGGTCATCTTGTGACAAACTCTTCCCTGGAAGATTCTGGCAATTTATCCATAAATTTGCACACAGCTTCCCAATTTACAAGCCATTCTGACAATAGTACCCGCTGATTAGCAACATACATCTGCAAAGAAAGTTGAATAATTTTTCCTTCCTGTTAAATCTAATCTTTTAGGCCCTTTGTGTTTAGGTGTTGGATTTATACCTTCACTGTTGTAATCTCTCATTTGCTGCTGTTACCACAAGAGTGTTAGGGGCGGGATGTGAGTAAAAGTACTCAAACCTCTGCATAGGGACATAATACCTCATCAGTATGCTTCACTGTGGATTGTAAGGAAGCTGGGGTATGCCACAGAGTTTTTGCGGGCTCCAAAAGTGCTTCATTTCTAGGAAGATCTACCCTCCATGGATCTGACAACTGGAGAAGGTCTACAAACTCATGGGTATTCTGAATAAACCTGGCCTGAATGCACATGGCTGTAGCCATTTGCCTCAGGAGATCTTGATAGGATTTAAAATCCTCTGGCACAGAAAAAAATAATCCAGTACAGTGGAATCATCAGAGGAAGAAGGAAGCAGGGCCAATGGAATCTGCTCTGATTATGCTTGTTTCTTCAATAAAGTCTCCAATTGTATCAGCTCAAAAGGAGCAATATCAGAATGTGTCTCCAGCCTAGGTGGGTCAGGAGGCGGGACAGGAGGGTTCAATTACCGTGCTCTGGAATGAGAGGATTGGGATGATCAGGGGACATCCCAAGGGCTCCATGAAGGCCACTGAGGGGAAGGGTATGGCACTAGTGGTAAGTAGCTCCTGGGTCAAGAACTCCTATACTTACTGTAAGGACAGTGCAAGTCTTGATTCCCACCCCAGAACTCGGGCTCCAGACCAAGTCCACAAGTCTACCCAGCAATAAAACAGCCCTGCAGCCTGAGCCCCATGAGACAGAGTTAGCTGGCACAGGCCAGCCACAGAATTTTCTTTCCTGTGTAGACATACCCTGAGGGCCTGGTGATCTGAGGATGATCCTGGCATCAAAGTAGGCCTCATGACTTGCACCATAAGGCCCTCCTTGAGATGTAAGCCTCTCGCCACCAAAGGGTTTACAAATTGAGCACTTTTCCTTAATATGCCCCTCTCCCAAGCACCAGTATGGGGCTCCATTATTGGGGGTAGCCACCTCACGCAAAGGACAATGCTTGAAACTAAGTGAAGGCATCACATGAGGCAACCCGTACTATTAAAATTACTAAGAGTATTACTACTATAACTAACGAAATGTATACAAAAGCTGAGAGAAAACTGATAAGAACAGCATAGGGTTGCCAGGTGTCCCGTTTCGACCAGAAAGTCCGGTTGAAAAGGGAACCTGGCAGTATCCGATCAACTGCTGACCAGATACTAAAAGAGAGCGGGAAGAGCAGCAGCAGGAGCCTGGAGGACCTTCTCTCTGCTCAGCTGCTGACAGAGCAGTGTCTGGCTGGATCCCAGACCATATAAAATTGCAGATGCCACACAGCTGGAAGGGGTTGCAAGCATTTTGGAGAACAGGATTAGAATTCAAAATGACCGTGACAAATTGGAGAATTGGTCAGAATTGAACAAGATTAAATTCAATAAAGACAAATACAAAGTACCACACTTAGGAAGGAAAAAATCAAATTCAAAACGGGAAATAACTGGGTAGGCAGCAGTACTGCTGAAAAAAGTTCTGGGGATTATAGTGAATCACAAACTGAATGAGTCAATAATGTGATACAGTTGCAAAAAAGGCTAATATTCTGGGGAGTATTAACAGGAATGTCATATCTAAGCCAGGGGAGGTAACTATCCCACTCTACTCAGTGCTGGTGAGGCCTCAGCTGGAGTACTGTGGCCAGTTCTTGCGCCATGTGCCATGCATTAAGGCAGATATGGTTTAACTGGAGGGAATCCAGAGGACAGCCATAAAAATGGTCAAAGACTTGGAAAACCTGACCTATGAGGAAAGAATAAAAAACTAGGTATGTTTAATCTTGAGAAAAGATGACTGCGGGGGAACCTGATAACAAGGGCTGTTATAAAGAGGACAGTGATCAGTTGTTCTCCATACTCACTGATGGAAGTACAAGAAGTAATTGGTTAAATCTGCAGCAAGGGAGATTTAGGTTAGATATTAGGAAAAAACTTTCTAACTTTAAGGATAGTTAAACTCTGGACTAGGCTTCCAAGGGAGGTTGTGGAACCCCCTCACTGGAGACTTAAGAACAGGTTGGACCAACACTTTTCAGAGATGATCTAGATATACTTAGCCCTACCTCAGCATGGGACCGAGGGAGTGGGGATTAGATGACCTCTTAAGGTCCCTTCCAGCCCTACATATGTGATTTTTTTGAAAAGGAGGATTAGGTAGTGTTTTGAAGTTGTTTCAGAGCCTGACAAGGAAAGGTACAAAACCTGTTATGATGTCAGTTTGAAATCTAAAGGAGGAACATCATGTGGCACACAGGTTTTTTTTAATAGTTACTCATCAGCAAAAAATAACCAAACCAATACACACTTCTCCAGTTAGATGACTGAAGTTTAGAACTTTGGTGGCAAAGTAACATTCAAAAAGTGTAATGAGCCATAGAGCAGATCACAATATATTTCTGCATAGAGAAGCTTAGCTTCCCATCCATCCCCTACCCCACCAACTTGTGTTAGTGGCCACCTCAACACTTCTTAAATACACAAAACTCATTCTGTTATTGTTTCTTATACCACCCTCATCACTGTAATCACCTTCCAGTACACATTAAATGATGGGAGTAACATTTCTCATGTGTTTTACTCTCTCTCTTCCTTTCCCCCCACAGGGAAAATTCGGTGCAATGTAATGTTTTGTTTTGGTAGCATTTTTATAAAAATGTTTCCCCCACTGAAAATAACTAGTTAGCCTGCCCCTAAATGAGAGAAAGGGGCTAACTGCACAATACCTTCAATTTTAATCCTGTCTGTATATGCTGGATGAAGAACGTTGGCAAAAGAAATTCAGGCTAAAGATAAAAATATGTATTTTTTTCCATACGAGGCATCAATCCTTGCTCAAGTCACGATTACACCTTACAAAATATCTAATTAATCGACATTGAATAGAGATTTAATATATGTCAGCAGACTAAAGTTAGAGAGTCCTATAAAAGCAGGGGGCAAATCAACACTAAACAGACAGAGCTAGGAGAAAAAGTAAACTGCAATATAGGTGGGATACATTTTAAAAACAAGAATGTTTTTGTGTGTGACCTGCAAATGATTAAGCCCCACTCCTTTCAATAATTCAACTTTAGCCCTGTGTGCATGCATGGCACAAGTTTCTAATAGAGGCATTCAAAACGTTAGCTTAAAACTTGATACAACATACCGAGTTTTACAATATGCAGAAGTTGAGACAGTTCAGATTATTTGCCACTGTTAAAGCCACACCCAAAAACTACATCCAGGATAGAACAGCAACGTAAGTAATCAAGTAGGAACTAGCTAAAACGTTTACCTCTGTCTCAAAATGATCCAAAGAGAAACTATCCCCATCTGAAAGAACTTATTGGAGAGGGAATCCCAAGACAGCTTCTTTCATCTCCTCATAGTCCTCCAATTGGGTTGTGGTATGCTCCCTTCCCTGAAATGCTCTCTAACTTTAAATGTCTCACAAAATGAGCCAGAGGACTTCTAGCTAATCCTAGAAAGGAGGGTAGCCAAAAGAGATTACATAACAGGGAGAGCCTCAAAATTCAACTGGAGTAGATAAATGTTCAAACTTTATGAAGGTCCAGCCTTTATGGATTCAGCTATATAAAGGGACAAACAGATGACTAGCACTAACCACAGGTATAATGACAAATGTAAGAGATCACAACCTGGCTCCCTATTTGAAAGAACAGTTATTGCAGAAGCTTTACATCCAATTCCCAATGAGTATGCATGTGACTGTGGGGGATGTCTATCATTAACTCCTGCCTAATTAAAGCCTGCATGGGTAACTTCATAAGACTAAAGTGCTGATGGGGCACAATTCTGGCTAAACAGCCAGGATCTAAAAAGACATTTGGAATGGCATTCTTTTTAAAGGCACTTCAGTTTTGCCTTTCTACCCCTATAAACAATATTTTCCATTTTGTTCACTCACACCACATATGCAGAGGAAACTGCCTGCTAGCAATCTCTCCTCTTGATCTACACAGCCACAATGGTTTGCACTAGGCAAGTCAACATGGGGAATCCCACATTTGTGCAGTTTCCCTAGTCATTGAACGGAAAGAGTCTCACAAAAACAACAATTATATCTATGCGTCTGAACTCTACTTTTCTGGTAGCAGCATGAAACTTGATTAGGACTGCAGGAACCTAGTCAGTAACGGTACATGCTGCTGTTGTGATGGCAAGAGGCAGAGACACTGACTGCAGGTAATTGAACGAGCAATCAGAAAGACCCTTTGCACACAGCTTGACAAAGTAGTCGGGAGGGAGAATGTTCTCTTCTCCACCCACCACAAACCAGTAAAAATGAAACTGAAGTGCCTAGAAAACCAGATCACATACCAGTCAGGAGGTGTTTACTATTTGTCTTTTCTTCTCCCCAAATTAAACAAAAAAATTTTTCAGAGTAATTTGCCTTTTTCTACAAGGCAAAACATTAATGCCCACATTTTGACAGAACACTCAGCTATTTGCTAGTGCAGTGTCAAAACACAAAATTTGGTCTGTAAAGAATGGGGCAGCCATATTTGCTGTTAGGAGTAGCTCCTTCCCATTAATTCACAGTACACTTTTGGCTTAAATTAGCCTACTTTGCAAGTGATTTGGTTGTGCAGTAACTGCCCGGCTCCAACACAGAACTCATATACATGCTTCAAGAATGGCCCAGGAGATTAGCACTAATACTGCCAATCCTTTGATTTTATCTTAAATTTTATATAATTTAGTGTTCTTCTCCAAGTACCAGCTCTTTGAGTCAGGCAAATATGTCAGAAGCTCAGCTTGCATTTAAGTTTCTAGCCCTCGTGGTTGCACGGGAAAAAAACAACAAAAAAACCCAACTTGAAAATGTGATCTCTAAAGTGTTAAAAACCAGAATGCAAAAAAAAAAAAAAAAAAAAAAAAAAAAATTGAACCCCAGATTAATTTCATAAAATCCCACAATTCTGGTACGAATATTAAAATAAGAGCCTTTAGGTCACTAGTTCAAATCCAACCAAAGACAATAATGGCCTGAATTCAGTTTGGTGGTTTCAGTCCCATTTATAATAGGAAGGTGCCCATACACCAGAAAAGACGGTTACTCACCGTAGTAACTGTTGTTCTTCGAGATGTGTTGCTCATATCTATTCCAACTAGGCGTGCACGATCGTTGGAAGATTTTTACCCTAGCAACACTTGGTGGGCCAGCTGGCGCCCCCTGGAGTGGCGCCGTTGCGGTGCCTTATATATACCCCAGCCGGCCCAGCGCCCTCTCAGTTCCTTCTTGCCGGCTGTTCCGACAGTGGGGATGGAGGGCGGGTTTGGAATAGATATGAGCAACATCTCGAAGAACAGTTACTACGGTGAGTAACCATCTTTTCTTCGAGTGATTGCTCATATGTATTCCAATTAGGTGACTCCCAAGCCTTGCCTAGGAGGTGGGGTCGGATTGAGATACTGCAGAGCGTAGGACCGCTGAACCAAATGCAGCGTCCTCCCTGGAATGCTGAACTATGGCATAGTGAGTGGTAAAGGTGTGCACCGATGACCAGGTTGCTGCCTTACATATCTCCTGTATGGGTATGTGCGCCAGGAAGGCAGAGGACGAGGCTTGAGCTCGGGTGGAGTGGGCAGTAGGGTGCGTGGTGGGGACACCAGCCAAGTCATAACACGTCCGGATGCATGACGTGATCCAGGACGAGATGCGTTGGGAGGAGACCGGGAGGCCCTTCATCCGGTCTGCCACGGCGACGAATAGTTGAGTCGTTCTCCGAAAGGGCTTCGTCCGTCCGATGTAGAAGGCGAGGGCCCTACGGACGTCCAAGGAATGGAGTTGCTGCTCCCTTGGAGAGGCATGCGGCTTCGGGTAGAAGACCAGCAGAAAGATGTCCTGGTTAATATGAAAGGCCGACACTCCCGTGGGCAGGAAGGCCGGGTGTGGTCGCAGCTGTACCTTGTCCTTGTGGAACACCGTGTAAGGGGATTCCGAAGTAAGCGCTCTGAGTTCAGATACGCGCCTCGCCGAGGTGAAGACTACCAGGAAGGCCGTCTTCCAGGAGAGGTACAGGAGCGAGCAGGTGGCCATAGGCTCGAATGGGGCCTCCATGAGCCTGGCTATGACAAGGTTGAGGTCCCAAGTGGGGAACGGACGGTGAACCAACAGATATAAACGTTCTAACCCCTTGAGGAACCTGCTGACCATGGGGTTGGAAAAGATCGAGCGCCCATTCTCGCCAGGGTGAAAGGCCGAGATTGCTGCCAGGTGGACCTTTAACGAAGAAAGCACCAGACCCTGCTCCTTCAAAGACAGGAGGTAGTCCAGAATGGTATGCACCAGCACCTGCGAAGGGTTGACACCCCAAGGGCCGCACCAGCAGGAAAAACGTTTCCACTTGGCTAAGTAGGTGGACCTGGTAGAGGGTTTCCTGCTACTTAGCAACACTTGTTGCACCAGGTCGGAGCAATTTAGCTCGGACTGGTTCAGCCATGCAGCAGCCACGCTGTGAGGTGGAGAGACTGCAGGTCGGGATGATGGAGCCTGCCGTGCTGTTGAGTAATCAGGTCCGGCCACAACAGGAGAGTGAGCGGGGCGGACACCGAGAGCTCTAGGAGAGTGGTGTACCAGTGCTGCCTGGGCCATGCCGGGGCGATCAGGATTAAGCGGGCCCTGTCCCTGCGTAATTTGAGCAGGACCCTGTGGACCAGCGGCACCGGTGGGAAGGCATAGGACAGGTGGTCTGTCCAAGGCAGGAGAAAAGCATCCGTCAGAGAGCCTGGGGAGCTTCCCTGGAGAGAGCAGAATGTGTGGCACTTCCGGTTCTCGCGAGTCGCAAACAGGTCTATGTGGGGAAATCCCCACCTCCGGAAGACAGAGTGGATAACATCCGGGCGAATGGACCACTCGTGCGCCCGAAAGGATCTGCTGAGGCGGTCCACCAAGGTGTTCTGAACCCCTGGGAGAAAGGAGGCCACCAGGTGGATGGAGTGGGCTATGCAGAACTCCCACAACCGCATTGCTTCTTGGCAGAGCGGGGAGGAGCGTGCCCCTCCTTGCCTGGCGATGTAATACATGGCTGTTGTGTTGTCCGTGAGGACCGCGACACAATGACCCTGAAGGTGCTGGGAGAAGGCTTGGCAGGCAAGGCGCACTGCCCGCAGTTCCCTGACGTTGATGTGTAGGACTAATTCCTGCGCCGACCACAGGCCCTGTGTCTGAAGGTCCTTCAGATGGGCTCCCCAACCGAGCGATGACGCATCTGTGGTTAGGGCTAGGGATGGTTGTGATGGATGGAATGGCACCCCTTCCAGCACTTTCTTGGGGTCTAGCCACCAGTTCAGGGAGGCTAGGACCTGCGATGGTACTGTCAAAACCAAGTCCAAGCTGTCTCTGCGTGGACGGTATACCGACGCGAGCCATGCCTGGAGTGGACGGAGGCGTAATCTGGCATGAGCGGTCACGAAAGTGCAGGACGCCATGTGACCGAGGAGGCTGAAGCAGCTGCGAGCAGTCGAGGTTGGGAAGCTCTGAAGGCCGCGTATGATGGTTACGAGGGCCTGAAAGCGTGCCTCTGGCAGAAAAGCTCGGGCGAGAGTCGAGTCTAGTACTGCCTCTATAAAGTCTAACCTTTGGGCTGGCTCCAAAGTGGACTTTTCTACATTCAGGAGCAGACCGAGCTGATTGAACAGGCTCAAGGCCATCCGAACCTGCGACTGGACTTGGCTGCTGGAGTTGCCACGGATAAGCCAGTCGTCGAGGTAGGGGAACACTTGAACTTGCCGTCGACAAAGGGCAGCCGCCACAACGGCCATGCTCTTCGTGAACACGCGTGGTGCCGTGGACAGGCCGAAGGGAAGAACCGCAAACTGGAAGTGTCTTTGGTCTACTTCAAAACGGAGGAAACGTCTGTCTGGTGGGTAGATTGCGATATGGAAATACACGTCCTTCATGTCGAGGGAAGCGTACCAGTCTCCAGGATCCATAGAAGGGATAATAGTACCCAGGGAAAGCATGCGGAACTTCAACTTTACCATAAATTTGTTGAGTCCCCGCAAGTACAAGATAGGACGTAACCCGCCTTTTGATTTGGGGATTAGGAAATAGCGGGAGTAAAACCCCTTGCCCCTGAACTCCCTTGGAACCTCCTCTATTGCCCCTATGGAGAGGAGCGTTTGCACCTCCTGAATTAGGAGTTGCTCATGAGAAGGGTCCCTGAAGACGGACAGGGAAGGAGGGTGGGAGGGAGGTGGGGGGGGAAACAAACTGAAGGTGGTATCCGCTTTCCACCGTGCGTAAGACCCAGCGGTCTGTGGTGATGTTCGACCACGCACGGAAGAAATGGGAAAGGCGGTCTCGGAAAGGGGGGGAAAGGTCCTGAACTGAGACTGGTACTCCACCCTCGGGCGTCCCTTCAAAAGTTTTGTTTGGGCCCCGACGATGGTTTGTGGGGGCCCTGGCTTTGGCCAGTCTAGCGACCCGGCTGCCACCTTCTACCGCCCCGGCCACGTGGTCCCCTCGAGAAGTCCTGCCGAGGTCTGGGCACGGTGTAGGGGCGCTGTGCGAAGGGCCGGAAGGGTCTGCGCTGCGTGGCTGGGGTATGCATCCCCAGCGTGCGAATAATGGTGTGACCATCCTTTAGGGTCTGCAACCGTGCGCCAGTTTTCTCTGAGAACAGACCCCGCCCCTCGAACGGTAGGTCCTGGATGGTATGCTGGACCTCCAGAGGGAGGGTGGAGGACTGAAGCCAGGAGATACGCCGCATGGCGACTCCTGAAGCTATTGTCCTGGCAGCTGAGTCGGCTATGTCCAAGGAGGCCCGCAACGACGTTCTGGCCACCTTCTTGCCCTCCTCAACCAATGCTGAGTACTCTTGTCTGGACTCCTGAGGTACAAATTCTTTGAATTTTTGCATAGAGTTCCAGGTGTTGTACCCGTATCGGCTCAGGAGTGCTTGCTGGTTAGCCGCTCTGAGCTGAAGGGCCCCCCCGAGTAGATCTTTCTGCCAAACAAGTCCAGGCGCTTGGCATCCTTGGACTTAGGGGCGGGTGCCTGTTGGCCATTCCTCTCCCTCTCGTTCACAGATTGAACGACCAGGGAGCAAGGTGGGGGGTGAGTGTAGAGGTACTCGAAGTCCTTCGGGGGCGCCATATATTTTCTCTCCACCCCCCTGGCAGTGGGGGGTACCGACGCTGGAGATTGCCAGATTATTTACCAGTGCCACCTCATAGTACGTACAAATGGGAGGGCTACCCTGGTGGGGGCGTCGGCTGTCAGGATGTCCACCACCGGGTCCTCAAGCTCCACCACCTCCTCGACCTGCAGATTCATGTTGAGAGCCAATCTGCGCAGTAGGTCTTGGTGGTCCCAGAGATCGATGGGAAGCGGGCCTGAAGATGATGCTCCTGCCACTGCCTCGTCTGGGGAGGAGGAGGACGACAATCCCGGGACTATAGGATCCTGGGGTAGGTCCTGGTGTGGAAGCTCTGAAGCCTCCACGCCTGAGGCCTCCAGGTCTGGGATCTCGGCCGATGATTGGGCTGCAGGGCCTGGGGCCTCCGGAGGAGGGCGGGACACCGTCGCTTCCGGTGCTCAGGACTCCGAATGAGCCGACTGGGAGGCTCTGGAGGGGGCCCCTTGGGACTGATGGTACACCATCGGAGTCCAGAAGGGCCACTGCGTCGGAGCTTGAGACGGGTCCTGTACCTCGTCTGGCCAGTGGCTCTGGTCCTCTACCACGTTGCCCTGGTCCGTATAGTAGGTACTACCTGCCCTAGAGGACCGAGAGGCCGAGCGGGAGGGCTAAGGCGGAGCGGAGTGTCCTTGAGGGCCGGACCGCGGAGCCGTGGTGTGCCGTGGAGCGGTGCCAGGACCTGGATCAGTACCGACGGCTGTCTCGGTACCAGGAGCCCGGCCTGGATCGCGTACGCCTCGGCGAGCAGTAGCGAGGTCGATTGTCCGGGGACCTGCGATGCGACCGGCCGTGGGACCGGGAGCAGTACTGGGAATCGTAATACCGTCGACCGTGTCTGGAGGTCGACCTGGAGTGACGACCGAGGTGATCGGTGCCGGGACTGCAAGCGGCGTCGAGGGGGAGATCTGGACTGATGTTGGCCGATCTCCGCATGCGGCACCGGACGTAGCATGGCCGATTTGCCTCGGGACGTGATGATTCTCAACGGCGGCACCGAAGATGGGGGCGGTGCCGGATCTGTCATCGCGATCACGTCCCGTGCTGCCGAGAAGGTGTCCGGAGTGGACAGCAGCGTAAGCTCTACCTCGGCGTGCACCGGGGAGCTGGCGGTTACCGAGCTCGACGGACCTTGCGGTACCAGAGTCGTCGGTACCGGAGCCTTAGTAGGCGGCCCTGAGCTCAACGGTCTCTGTGGTACCGGAGTCGACAGGGCAGGTGCCGGCATCATCGGCGGCACCAGACTCGACGGCCCCTGCGGAGCCGGAGTCGATGGTGCAGGCGTCTTAGCCAAAGGCACCGAGCTCAACGGACCTTGCAGTACCGGAGTCATTGGTGCTGGCGCCGGGCCAGGAGGCTTGGCACGGTCTTGAACCGGCTGCGGGTGCAGCGGCGCCGGGTTCGGAGCCGGTCCCGGACCCGATCTTCTCACCACTGGAGACATCGAGCGGCATCTCTGATGGATCGCGGCCTGAGGTATTCGGTGCCGGGGTTCTTTGCTGGAACTCAGGTGCTCCGGGGCCGCTGGTGCCGCACCCTTTTTGGAGGCCGGTACCGGGTTGCGGTGCGGGGCCAACATTGGGCTAAGAGACGCTTCCAAGAGGAGCTGCTTCAATCAAAAGTCCCGCTCTTTCTTGGTTCGAGGCTTGAAAGCCTTACAGATACGACACTTATCCGGAAGGTGGGATTCCCGAGGCACTTCAGACAGGAGTCGTGGGGGTCCCCCCGTAGGCATTGGCTTCAAACAGGCCGACCACGGCTTGAATCCAGGAGAGCCAGGCGATGCCTGGTACAGGGAGGGAGACAGGGGAGAAACCCCTTATCTCCCACTACTATTTACACTAACTTCAACAAACAAACTATCAGCAAACTATTAACAACTACTTAAGAGGTACTTAAAACTATTAACAAAGATAAACAAGTGCTAACTATGCTAGGGAGGTGGAGATCAGCTAAGCTGCGCTATCACGGGCGGTAAGAAAGAACTGAGAGGGCACTGGGCCAGCTGGGGTATATATCAGGCACCGCAACGGCGCCACTCCAGGGGGTGCCAGCCAGCCCACCGAGTGTTGCTAGGGTAAAAATCTTCCCACGATCGTGCACGCCGCACGCACACACCTAATTGGATACATATGAGCAAGCACTCGAAGAAGAATTGTCACCTTTGCTGTCTCCTGGGCCTCACTGCAAAGACTGTCAAGATCACCCTCTCTCACCACCTCCCCATGAAGGCAGAAACAGACCCCACAAACCATGCTTGATGTTCACTATTAGAGCAATGTAAAGAAAGCATGCACAGATTTTTCACAAGCCACACAACAGGCCAGAGAAGTTTGGGCTCAGTAGTTGCCAATCCAGCATTTTTGAGTATCAAAAATCACAAGCAGCTGATTTCTATGCTAAAGAGTAGAGTCCTACATGGATACAAAACGTATATCCACGGATGCGGGTATCTGGAGCTGTGGGGCTCTACCAGGAACAGCAGCAGTGAAAGCAGCAGCCCGGCCGGGTGCCCTACGCTGGCAGTGCCTCCAGCATGCCTGTACCACCCCCCAGCCCCTGGTCGCGCTAGTACAGTGGGCAGTGCTGAGGTCAGTACAACCACAACAGAGGAGCTGCTGGCACACAGGGCTGGCTCCTGGGGGCTGCTGCTTTTGCCGCTGCGGTTCCCGGTAGAGCCCTACAGCTCTGTGGATACCGATTTAGATCCGTGGATATAAATTTTGTATCCATGCAGGGCTCTACAGAAGAGCCTGAAACAACCAAAGAGTCAGCATAAATTTAAAACTTTTCTTGCACGTTATCATCATACAATACTGCCAGCTCAATCCATTCTGTAGCACAATAGTGTTTGGAACAGCATTACTACATCTGAATATAAAAGACCTGGAAAAGTGACCCCAGCACAAAATGTCTGATGCCATTTGACTCGTGCTTTCGCACCTGATGGTGGCAGGAAGAACAATAAGTGCCTGTAAGAAAAGTCTCTCTCAAACATGCCCTGAGCTCTGTAAAATGCCAAGGTGTAGTAGCAAATTGCCCAGTGGCTCCTCAGCCTGAGCCCGATTCAGCAACACATGCGTTTAAACTTTGTCTTTGACTTATGCACATATTTAAGTGCTTTGCCAAACTGGGGCTTAAGAGACCACGAGTCAGTCTATGCAGAGCACAGGTACTTGGAACTATTAGGCCTAACTGTTACCTTTAGCTCTGGTATTAGTGAAATGATCCACCTCTCCTGAGGGCAGAGTGGCCAGAAATGAGTGTTTCAGCAAAAAGAGGTTTGATTTAAGTTACTAGCAGAAAGAGCAAGAGTAAAATGCGTCTTCCCCTCAAATGGAAGGAGAACAACAGCTCATAACGTCCATATGGGTGGGCAAACAAAGCAG
This sequence comes from Macrochelys suwanniensis, assembly GCA_033296515.1. Lineage (NCBI taxonomy): Eukaryota > Metazoa > Chordata > Testudines > Chelydridae > Macrochelys > Macrochelys suwanniensis. The sequence continues at coordinate 10,468,915 of CM065781.1, read as the reverse complement.
GAATACAAATTTCATATCCAGGAAATGAAGAGGAAGAAGGAGGCTGCTCATTAATATTCTGTGCAGTGAAAATTTCCATTAGTCTCTCACAAATGAAAAATGCAAATAGCTATGCTGAAGAGCTTGAGCAGAACAAAAATTTTAGTGTCAAGTTATAAGTTATCAGGAACAGAAAAGGTTTCTCTGCTCTTTATTCGCTCTGAGTTTCTGGAACCACTCACAGTGGGATACATAGAAGCTATTGCTAACGTACCCAATTTACTCTCAGGTTTCTTAGATGCCAGGAAAGCCTGTCATCAAAAGGGTTTTAAAACAACCCCCCACTCCCAAAAATAAAGGGTGTCCTTTTCACATCAGAAGGCTCACCAGCTGCAATCCATTGCATCACTGGTCTCTGGCACACATCCATAGGCCCTGCCTCACACAGAAATATAAATACACAAAAGCTCTTTTATAAGGGTTCGAAAAAAGTGCAAAGGAATAACTTCAACCTGATGTATCTACCTAAATCCAAGTACTCAGAACAGTAAAAGGTTTTAATTACCAGCTCACGCTTACCTTTTATTGTCTTTGTAAAAAGCAGTAACTGGTATATTGTACACCTATTGTAGTGCATATAAAATGTAATATGGATGAGAGCTGTTCTATTAGCTACCTAGATGCCTTAGGCATACAGAAGAGGGAGCTTGGCAGGTGGTTAACTATTGTGATACCCAGATGTTCGAAGATACTGTATTTGAAGTCTGGGCTTTAAGATTACCATGAAAACTTTGTGGGAGTGCTGAAGATATACACAGACGTTTTCGCTGATCATCTAAGTAGTGTGGAGCAGAATTTACCCAGTATGTACAAAGAGAGAGATACAAGGGCCCTAAATTTTTGAAGAGTGACTTCACTAGCCAGTCTGAACTCAGAAGAGGTTTTATTAAAGAAGAAAACACAATTTAAGAGTTTTTGCACACTAAAACTCCTGTGTTAACTTAAAATATGCTATTAATAGGATCGACAAAGGGTCCTGTGGCACCTTATAGACTAACAGAGGTATTGAAGCTTATGCTTCAATACCTCTGTTAGTCTATAAGGTGCCACAGGACCCTTTGTCGCTTCTACAGATCCAGACTAACACGGCTACCCCTCTGATATTAATAGGATGTGTCACAGTACAATATGCCTCTTAAATTCTGTGTTATATAGCCATTATAAAGGAAAAATGTTAATCAATCCAAACACAGCAGGAAGATGTGTGATGGTGTATACTTGGATAGTTAGTATGTGAAACATACTGTAAAATCAGAAGTGTTACATTTCACTTTATTAATTTCCGAAACACATAACTACTATGAAAGTCAGTAAGTTGCTATAAATACACAGTAACACTGTATTTGGATCTGTTACTACAAAAGCTAAACAAAATAAATGCATCATGCTTGCATGGTATCTGACAGACATACAAATGGAACAGACTCTAAAACTAGGGGCACTCAAACTTAGAAAACCCTGCTGCCAGACATCAATAGCCTGAAGACATCAGGTCCCAAACATTTCAATATTAATGCACTCAATATAGACACTTCCATACAGGCACTATGTTTTCACATCAGCCTGTTCCACTGAGGAAGTAGCCGGATTGCGAGCTACTTGCAGCGTAGCATGGAGGTGGTCATGACTTGTGAGGTCTGCATCTGAAGAACAGCAGCAGTCCTTAGCCTCTGATTAGGCAAGTCCTGAGGGCATTACTCAGTCTATTCAAGCTGAAGCCATCACCCCAATCCATAAGGTGGGAGCAAAGGGCACAGGTGTGACCTATATTCCTCGAGTCTGTAGCTGCATCTTACCCATTTATCCATTCTCTCCCCTACTTTTCTTTCCCTCTTTTCTACGTACTTCAGAATTAGACACTAACTGCAATCTGATCTCCATACTACCTTTCACGGTTCTCTCCTTGCTTCCTCTGCCTCTTTACACACCCCTTGTTTGTCCACTTCTCTTCCCCAGGTCCTACACCTCCTTTCTTCCCGATCCCTTTGTCTTTAGAGGGGCATGCTGCTGTCCTGCCTGCTCAGTAAGCATCTTGTTCTTTGCGTTGTGCGCCCCTGCAGGAGAATAGGTATTCTGGGTAGGAAGTTGACATGCAAAGAAGCCAGACAGGGCCCTGGGGGGGCGGGGGGGAGCCTCCTGCTACTTTCTGCTCCCCACTGTTAGCCCCCAAGTTAAGGAGCATTAATCTAGCACTTTCCTCCACCCCTTTCACCATTCACTGACACCCCCCCCCCAAAAAAAAAAACAACAAAAAAAACCACCACAATGCTTTGTTAACAGAGTTAAGGTTGAGTAACACTGCCTCATGCCCTTTCAGAGTGTAGATGAACTTAAACATCAGAGCCAAGAATCAGAATTAAGGTAATGTGTATATACAGTAGAACCTCAGAGTTACAAACACCAGAGTTAGAAACCGACCGGTCAACCACACACCTCATTTGGAACTGGGAAGTACGCAATCAGGCAGCAGTAGAGACAACAAAAAAAGCAAACAGCACAGTACAGTGTTAAACATAAACTACTAAAAAATAAAGGGAAAGTTTAAAAAAAAAGATTTGACGTGGTAAGGAAACTGTTTATGTGCTTGTTTCATTTAAATTAATATGGTTAAAAGCAGCGGTTTTCTTCTGCAAAGTTTCAAAGTTGTATTAAGTCAGTGTTCAGTTGCAAGCTTTTGAAAGAACTATAATGTTTTGTTCAGAGTTACGAACGTTTCAGAGCTACGAACAACCTCCATTCTTGAGGTGTTCATAACTCGGAGATTCTCCTGTTCATATACCCCCCCTCAAATCTGTATCCACTCTGGCCCCATCACAGTTCCGAGGACTAACCAATTTGAGCATGTGTTTTGGTCCCTGTGCCTAATTCCAGGGGGCAGAGTTAAAGTTGGGAGTAAACAGTTATGTAAGTTTAGCCATCCTTACCTTCTGGAAGGGCATTAGATAGAGCTAGGCAAACTTAGTTTTTATTAATACAGAGCTGACAGAGCATCTCCCCTGCTTAAGGAAATAGTGGTAGAGAGACTGAGGGGCATACCTCTGAGCCCTGGTCTACACTGGGTGGGGAGGAATCTCACCTAAGATACGCAACTTCAGCTATGGGAATAGCATTCCTGAAGTCAACGTATCTTAGGTCGACTTACCACGGCAGCGTTACGGCGTCAACTGCCGCCGCTCCCCCGTCAACTCCGCTTGTGCCTCTCGCGGTGCTGGTGTTCTGGAGTCGACGGGAGAGCGCTCGGGGATCCATTTAGCACGTCTAGACTAGACGCGCTAAATCGACCCCTGATAGATCGATTGGGTAGTGTGGACATACCCTGAGCTCCAACCTCCTTCTGGAGTTTTTATGTCCTTGTTAAGCTTGAAAGGGCCCTGGGGAGTGGGAATGGTGGCACAGCTACAAGGACATGCACCAGCTGGACATACGAAGGGAGAGGAAACAGTGGTGCTTGAGTCACCTACCCCAAATCTGGGGTTAATATATGGGGAAGGAGTTCTGCCCACATTTCTGCAGTATGAAGCTCAGGAGGTATGAAGTGGCCCATTCATGGGAATAAGATGTTCTCGGTTGGATAAAAATAAATGTCTTCCCTTCCACAGTAGTCCCACATCAACATAACAGCTTTCATATTTCAGATACCAAACTGCATTGGATACATTGGATTGTCCCAGAGGGGCCTTGGACAGATGGCATTAGGGGCAGGACTTGTTCCCGTAAGTCAACACGAGTACGTTTTTCAGTTTGTATCACTCAAAGGACTTCCTGAGGAAGCAGCTTGTAGAGATATGAACTGTCTGTTTAAAAAAAAAGGTACTAAAGATTTTATAGTATAATAATTTGAAATATTTCTTGAAGTGGTTCTTGATAAAGCTGAATAGCTGAGCTCAGGGACGGTCCTACTATAAGGGTAACAGCCTTAGTTTTGTCCTAGCTTTGCGCCAAAAGTTATAAAAATCTGAAAACATTAAAAAGGAGCACACTTTGTGGGGACTGTATCTTGAAAATCCTCTGACCAAATGACTACAAATTTACAAAACTTTCAAAAGGACCTGCTATTCAAAGCAGAAAGCAGGCAGAGAGTAGTAGCAGTGTGCACAATAGACACTCTGAAGACAAAATTTAAATTCGCTCCTTAGGTGGTGATCAGGTTCAATGGCTATATGTTGCACTGATCTACACAGGTACTACCGTCAAGCATGCTTCTATACACTCTTGCCTGCAACACAGCACCAATCTTGCAGCACATGCACAAGTCACACTCACTCTGGTGTGAAACTTCAGTGTCAGCAGCCTACAGAACCAGAGAAAACCCCTAATATTTTAAAACAGGGTTTGCCCAGTGTGTCAGTGCGTGTCGGACAAAAGCCAAGATCAAACCCATTTGGGTGATCACTTTTCAGTGGTGATAGTATCAGTGCACTAGTGAGAGCCACATTTCAAGAACTGGAAAGTTTACTGACAGGACCTTTAACCCTCTGTGACACGCTGTACCTCGGGGGAACACCCTGCAGCCCCATGTTCATCCTTATAATATGACTTTGTGGTATCCAATGCAAAGTGTGTCATGTCGGGTGTCTTCAGAAGGCTCATAAAATCATAGAATATCAGGGTTGGAAAGGACCTTAGGAGGTCATCTAGTCCAACTCCCTGCTCAAAGCAGGACCAATCCCCAATTTTTGCCCCAGATCTCTAAATGGCCCCCTCAAGGATTGAACTCACAACCCTGGGTTTAACAGGCCAATGCTCAAACCACTGAGCTATCCCTCCCCCCCATGATGCACTGAGCATTGTTGTTATAGTAATGTTATAGACTGTAATTTCATGTTTACAGTTATGAGGCTGAAAATGTGTCCTCGTGGCTTAAAACAAGCCCAGGCAAAACGCTCCAGGAGCAGAGGGGTAGTTCACACCTCATCAGGGCATATATGGGACAAATCCAACCCAGTCTCACAGGAACAAAGGACACTGACTTAGGCAGCAACAAAGGATCTGTTGGACTCAAGTGAGTCACCCCCCTTCTCTTGGTCAGTTTGGGACTACAATGAGGTAATGCTCACCTGACTCTGAAGAGGGGGGCAAAGCCAAGAGGGAAGAAAGAACATGATAAAAGGGAGAGATATTTGCCATGCTCTTCCTCCTCCATCTACAGACATCACCAAGCAACTGAAGCGCTGATCAAAGGCGAGAGCCTGGCTGAAGGGCAACCAGCCAGCCTGTGGTGAGAAGCATCTAAGTTGGTAAGGGCACTGAAAGTGCTAAGATCAGCTTAAAATGCGTTTTGCTTTTATTTTATTTGACCAAATCTGACTTGTGCTTTGACTTATAATCACTTACAATCTATCTTTTGTAGTTTACATTTGTTTGTTTATTCTACCTGAAGCAGTGCGCTTGGTTTGAAGCGTGTCAGAGACTCCCCTTGGGATAACAAACCTGGTACATATCAATTTCTTTGTTAAACTGACGAACTCATAAGTTTGCAGCATCCAGTGGGCATTACTGGACACTGCAAAACAGAGGTTCCTAGGGTTGTGTCTGGGACCGGAGATATTGGCTACTGTCATTCAGTTGCATAATCCAAGCAGCGGCTGGCCAAAAGTGCTCACTCACGTAGCTGGCAGCAACTTACATGCTAGAGCAGGGGTGGGCAAACTACGTCCCAGGGGCTGCATCTAGCCCTTCAGACATTTTAATCCAGCCCTCGAGCTCCCGCTGGGGAGCAGGGTCCAGGGCTTGCCCTGCTCCATGCATGCTGTGACTCCACGCGGTTCCTAGAAGCAGCGGCATGTCCCCCCTCCAGCTCCTACACATAGGGGCAGCCAAGGGGCTCCGCATGCTGCCCCCGCCCCAGGCACCACCTCTGCAGCTCCCACAGGCCAGAACTGCGAGCTACAGAGGCGGCACCTACGGACGGGGCAGCATGCAGAGCCGCCTGGCCGTGCCACCTCATAGGAGCCGGAGGGGGGACATGCCGCTGCTTCCAGGAGCTGCTTAAGTTCCACCTGGAGTCTGCACCTCGACCCCCTGCCCCAGCCCTTATCCCCCTCCCACTCTCCAAACCCCTCGGTCCCAGCCCGGAGCACCCTTCTGCACCCCCAATCCCTCATCCCCAGCCCCACCCCAGAGCCCGTACCCCCCTACACACACACACTCCAACCCCAGAGCCCTCACCCCCTCCCACACCCCAACACCCAATTTCGTGAGCATTCATGGCCCACCAATTTCCATACTCAGATGTGGCCTTCGGGCCAAAAAGTTTGCCCACCCCTGTGCTAGAGGCTGTGCGTGAACAGCCCTGGAGTGGGGGTTCTCACACTAGAGCAGGGTAAGGCTCCCAGAGTCGGGGATTGGAGTGACATAGCAGATCACCAGTCCAGATAACACCAGGAGAACGTCACACCCTCCACCTCTGCACATACTCACACAAGAACCCGGTCCCTAAATTTGCACCATTAAGCTTACTACAGGCCATGAGAATCCACAACAAGTTTCAAGACAAATCTGGATATGCTTGTGAATTTTAAAGCATACTGAGGGGAAAAAAACCTGGATCCTTAAAAAAGCTCATCTCAGCTTTATGAGGCAGCAAGAGTTGCCCCTGCTGGATCCTCTGCTAGACCCTTAATTTCTACACCCACCCTGTCTGTCTCATGAAGACCAATCAGCAAGGGGGAAAGGGAAAGGAATGGGTCTGAGAACAAGGACACCCTTTGTTTTTTTCACCACTTGTGTTGCTGGCCGGGTGACAGCAGTGATCACATGCAGCTGGAACTGCTGCATGCCTCCTCAGGGAGATTCTGCTTCCCTGCTGAATGGAAGGCCACCCTGAAGGTTGAGAGCTACCAGATTAGATGATGGCATCCACTTCTTAAATTCAGCCCAATTTCACAAGAGCGGTGTTGCTAATTCTTGAAACTTTTATGGCAAGTTTTGCAAAATTTGGTATTTTTCTTAAAGCCCCAGCTCCTAGTGTCCCATGAATATGTGAGTGTGAAGAACATATCTGTATAATATTCATAAAATTAATGTGTACCTCTGTCTATTTGATTACTATCATGCTGTCTGCTACAGGGCTGCAAAGAGTTAATTCAGTCCTAGATGGTTTTTCCATATCTGCAGGAACCAGACTTAATGGCTGTAGATATTTAAGTACTTTCTTAAGCAGACAGTACAGGTTCTGTTGTTTCAACTGTACGTGTCGCGGACAACCACCTCCTAGCTTAACGCAGAGTCTTCAGGCATGAAACCTTAAACAGAGAATTTAGAAAATGTTACAAAAGCAGCCAAGAAAGGTCTGCAGAAAAGCAGATGGAAGCCAGATATCCAGCTGTAGAAGAGTGCATGGCATAAGCTGAGCAACCCCCCACCCCAAAATATTTCAAGTATGCTTTGTTAATTTTAACCCTTGTCGCCAATTTCTATGTTTCTAGAGATAAACAAAAAATACTTGGCTTTCAAGAAGCTGTTCGGCATCACTGGATTCTCCTACTGGATCACAGATCCTCCCTAGGGGAAAATCACTGGCAGTCACCAAATCCAGTTGGGCCTGCTAAGCAGACATGGTTGGTGTGACGCTACCCCTCAGACAGAGATCAACACCTACAAGATCTTCACCAAGCATTCTCAAAACTACGATACCCGCATGAGGAAATAAGGAAACAGATCAACAGGGCCAGACGTGTACCCAGAAGCCTCTTGCTACAAGACAAGCCAAAGAAAGAAACCGACAGAACTCCACTGGCCATCACTTACAGTCCTCAGCTAAAACCTCTCCAGCAGATCATCGGTGATCTACAACCCATCCTGGACAACGACCCCTCACTTTCACAGGCCTTGGGAGGCAGGCCAGTCCTCGCTCACAGACAGCCTGCCAACCTGAAGCATATTCTCACCAGCAACTACACACCGCATCATAACTCTAACTCAGGAACCAATCCATGCAACAAACCTTGATGCCAACTTTGCCCACATATCTACATCAGGGACACCATCACAGGACCTAACCAGATCAGCCACACCATCACCGGTTCATTCACCTGCACATCCACCAATGTAATATACGCCATGTGTCAGCAATGCCCCTCTGCTATGTACATCGGCCAAACTGGACAGTCCTTACACAAAAGGATAAATGGACACAAATCAGATATAAGGAATGGCAATATACAAAAGCCTGTAGGAGAACACTTCAATCTCCCTGGCCACACAATAGCAGATTTACAGCTAGCCATCCTGCAGCAAAAAAACTTCAGGCCCAGACTCCAAAGAGAAACAATAGAGCTTCAGTTCATTTGCAAATTTGACACCATCAACTCAGGATTAAACAAAGATTATGAATGGCTAGCCAACTACAAAAGCAGTTTCTCCTCCCTTGGTATTCACGCCTCAGCTGCTAGAAGAGGGCCTCACCCTCCCTGATTGAGCTAACCTCATTATCTCTAGCCTAAGTCTTCCCTGCACATTTATATCTGCCCCATGACATTTCCACTGCTTGCATCTGATGAAGTGGGTATTCACCCACGAAAGCTTATGCTCCAATACCTCTGTTAGTCTATAAGGTGCCACAGGACCCTTTGTCGCTTCTACAGATCCAGACTAACACGGCTACCCCTCTGATACATGATTAAAATATGACCACATAGATTATTGTTGCTACTACTGTTATATAATTGCAACAAATCTTGTACAAAGTGTGGCATGTAAGATGTCTATGGAAGAGTTATGATTTGCTGAATCTGATTGTGCTATTTGTATACATGTATCATTTTTGTATTTGAAGTTATGAAAATTAACTATGTACCTATATTTCAAATGTTTGCTCCTGTGGTAACACCCACAAGGCATTTAGCCTGCACCTCTAGGGACTATTCAAGTTAAATGGTCCATCAAGAAACACTTAACTCACAATGGACAACGGGAGAGCCTATCTACACTTTATGGACTTGCCTGTGATGGCCTCTACTATGACTAATCAAAGTATGCATGGACACATGACTTGCCCATGTGACCCCAAACACCAACTTGTTCCATGTAATTTTCCACAGTGAGAACAATGGGATTCCTTTGACTTGGTAGAAGCTATAAAAGGCCCTGGAAACATCTCCGTTTTGCCTCTTTCCTGCTCAAACCTCTGGACTATGAACTTATACTAATGGGAGCATCTAAGCAAAGGACCTTCCAACGATTTGGAAGCAAACAGAGACTTAAAAAGCCAGCAGTTTGTTCCATCACTACTACGAGCCTGTTCCAAGAACTTTGCAATTATTGTATGTATTTTCCTTTAGCCAATTTTAACTCTCTCCTTTCTTTCTTTTTATAAATAAACCTTTAGATATTAGATACTAAAGGATTGGCAATAGCATGATTATTGGGTAAGATCTGAGTTATATACTGACCTGGGTATGTGGCTGGTCCTTTGGGATCAGAACCCCCCTTTTGTTTGATTAAATTGGTTTTAAATAACCACTCATCATTAAGTCGAGTGTCTGGGTGTTGAATCCAGGACTGGAATACTTAAGGAGGCTGCATTTCTGACTTCTTGTTAGCCAGTGTGGTGAGACAGAGGTTTATTTTTGTTACTGGTTTGGTATCTCTTATGGAAGAATAACCACCAGTTTTGGGGTGTATCTGCCCTTTTCCCCAGCAGCTTGTCCTGAATTTGGTATGGTTAGTTGTGACTGACGGAGTCATGGTGACAGTTGGTAAACAGGGGTACTGTAACCTGCAGATCCAGTCCAAAAGTGGGTTGAATGATGGGATTTCACTCAGAAGTGCAGGTGTTGGACCTGTACAAGGTGTTACTTGTAAAAGGGCTCCAATAGGGCAGGAGGAGAGAGACGAGAGGCAGGTCAAAGATACAGTGCATCCTGAACCATGACAGAGAATCTCAGCTTTCATTTCTCTTTCTTTCTAATATTCATGGTTGTGAAACAGGTTGTGACCCAAGTATACTGTAAAGGCTTAAAAACCAAGGCGGCAGGTAAAAGGCACTCAGGTTTTTCTTCTTAAATCTCAATTCTGTTCATCTACTGACTAAACCAAATATGAAAACTTAAGACTTTTTAAACATACTGAATATATTTTAGATAACTGGACAGCTCACCTTCAACATGTTCTTCCACATGCTAGAAGCCTTTTCTGCACTCATTGTTTTTCTTAAGGCAAGTCCACTTCAGCCCTGTAAGACTGATTGTTCAGTATTGAGGTTTACCTGTCCCCATTAAGTTCCCCCCACTTCTATTAATCATCTCTTCGGGTGTGTTTGTAGTACACATTAAGCACAATGGCAAGTTTTGTCCTGTTCTCTGGAATTTGGTCTACCAATGTTCTCTTCACATTTCCTCATCATACACTGATTCCTGTTCTGCCTCTCCAATCTTGAAGTCAGGGGTAGCTTTTAAGTCCCCTCTGATGCCTCATTATTTTTATGTTAAGAATTTTATTAACGCCCTTAAACTGAATAAATGCATTTTCCAGCAGAGTCTCCTTACATCTAGCAAAAAAAAAAACCCAAACAAAAAAAAAAACCTATATTTGCACCAGTCGTCATCTTTACCTTTGCCACAAAGTTTATTTTGTGTGGCCACAGAACATCCCCTTGATTAGCAAGAGTTCTGATCATCCTTCATCTCTCCATTTAATTCTGTTGTCTTTTCGAGACAGGCTTCAAGACAGGCTTCTTGTTCACACCTTGGAATTCTATTTATGGACACAAATACACCTACCCAGTTTCTTTTGTATATGCTCTCATATATTTCTTCACTGCTTGACTTTATCATTTAGCCTCAATTTGTTCAAGAAAGCTGGGGAAGCTTCCATATTTTCTTCCAACGTGCTTAAACAGAAATTACACATTCAAAACCCATTACACGATTGCCATAGATGACCTCTGAACAAAGGGTAATAATCCGATGAAGTGGGTATTCACCCACGAAAGCTTATGCTCCAATACATCTGTTAGTCTATAAGGTGCCACAGGACCCTTTGTCGCTTAAGCAGCTGAATGTCTACAATATTGAAATTTCCTGAATTAAACAAGTCCAAGTTCAAAATTCATGGAGCACAGCTTTGTCTTTGATTCTAGTCTAGACATCAAGATTTGTCACTTTGAATAAAATGTATATAGTCTACCACTCATTACAAAGAACAAAAACTAGTCACAGTTCACTGTGGGATTGTACCTTGCCCATGTTTTAAAATTTCTCAACCATCATTTGAAATAATGCGAGAAAAGAGGCTCATTAAAAAATAAATCTTACCCACATTATACAAGAAATTATATCTCCCTAACTAGTACAAAACTTTCCACCAAGGAGAGTCAATTTTGTTTCACCAGAAAGCTTATGCTACTTTTCCTTCCCATAACCTATGATGGACTTGAAGAAAAAAATCCCACATCACTGGATCCCCATGCACACATATGCAGAGCCATTAATACATCAAGAGAGATTAGAGACCTAGAAAGAACAATTTCTGAATAATAAAATGGCAACTCTCTGAAGAGGTGTCAAACTGTTTTTTTTACATCCTAGTGTTAATTAGAATATTATAGGTTACTAAAATAAGATAAATATTTGTATGCATCACAGGTAGTTATAGTCTCTTATTCTGCGCTTCATATAGCAAAAATGAAGGTTTATCACTGATGATAAAGTACACCATTTGTATGGAACCAACAGGGTCAAATATGAATTAATCTGTTGTGAAAACAACTACTCAGCTCAAAATGAGTGTTCAAATTTAAATTACAACTAAGAGTATCACTAGAAAGAGAAGCCACTGTAAGACTTGTAATCAAGCTAGTTCATTTCAAATCTAAACACTAACAAAACCAAAATGATGGCAGCAAGGCAAAAAAAGAAAACAAGCATACCACCCAAAAAAGTAAGTTTTATCTTCAGCCAAGATTATCAGGAAGCAGAGACACTCTCTCTCTCTCCAACTGCCACATACCTTGGATGCTTGGGGCGTTGATATCACATGAACAGTGCTGGGTTTGACTCCATTAGCCTTAGGTCGCTTATAGAGAGCAAACCTGCTTTTCCTACGTCCTCTGTCACCATTAGGGAGGGAGCCATTGTACCTAAGAACAGACAAGAAGTTAATGTTTATTCCAGACTCTTTGGCATGCAGCAGGGAAGGGAAGCAGAGTTGGAAATGAAACTATCAGATCATGTGCCATAAAGATTGCAAACCAGGAGGCAGCACACCCTGGAGCAAGAAAGTTTACTTACTAGATAGAACCAATAAGTACATTTTCTAAAAGAGTGTGAACAAGTTGGCGAATCTGAATTTAACACTTTCACTAATCTTAACAGATTTTGTTACATGCTAAGAAAGGCTGACACTTGAGTGCAGCAACTTTGGGCTTGTCTACACTGGCAATTTACAGCGCTGCAACTTTCTCGCTCAGGGGTGTGAAAAAGCACCGCCCTGACCACAGCAAGTTTCAGTGCTGTAAAGCGCCAATACAGACAGCTACGCTCCCAGCGCTGGAAGCTACACCCCTCATGAAGGTGGGGTTTTTTAGAGCACTGGGCTCTCTCCCAGTGCTCTGCTGCGACCACACAAGCCACGTTAAAGCGCTTTAGCGTTACCGGTGTAGACTAGCCCTCAAAATTTCTGTACTTTGAATGCAATTCTAACTTTTCTGCATATTTTAGAGTATTGGAAATTTTTGAAACATTTGTTTCTCCCTTCCCTTCTCCAGAAACCACTGAGGGGAGGGGAACTGGTTTCCAGAAGTTCTTAAGTCCTTAGAGGTACATCCCATTGAAAGAAAGGGATTTATGCTCCTCAATCACTTAGGAACTTCTTAAAAACCTACCAGAGGTCTAATGAGGTTTGATTTATTATTTTGGAAATTTAAAACTTCACCTCCTTGTCAGTGATATTAGACACTTGAATGAAATTATTAATGAGGCTTCCTCAGGAATACGATACGCATTAATATTCCCTACCTCCTTCCTTTCTCTCTACAGAGAGGAGCCCCAAAGTACTAGTAATCCCGAGGAAGGTGATCCAACATCAGCGAGAATACAGCTTCCTCCAAGGAACAGATTCTTTGGGGGTGCACAAGCCTCGAAATGCCTAGCTTTCCCAAATCCTTTGGTGAGTAAGATTCTTATTGCAATCTTTGTGCACAATGTGAGCTCTCTGAACAGACTAGGATCAGCTTTATAAATATGTCCCCCAGGTTTCTCTTTCCTCAGTGCAATTAACAGAGATGCCTCTCCATAAATCAGTTCCTGCCCATTAAATGAGAAAAGGGTCCTGTAGAAAAATATAGTATGATCACATAATTAAACTATACCATAATGCATATGTACAAGGTGGCCAAATACAGTAACTCTTCACTTAAAGTCGATCCAGTTAACGTTGTTATGTTGCTGATCAATTATGGAACATGCTCGTTTAAAGTTGTGCAATGCTCCCTTATAACGTTGTTTGGCAGCTGCCTGCTTTGTCTACTGCTTGCAGGAAGGGCAGCCCGTTGGAGCTAGCGGGTGGGGGCTTAGAACCAGGGTGGACCAGCAGCCCCCCTATCAGCTCCCCGCTCCCCTAAGTTCCCTGTGCAGCAGCCACCAGCAGGCTATCAATTGCCAGCAGTTCAGCTGTCCCTCCCCCCACTGCCATGCATTGCTCCTGCCTTCTGCCTTGGAGGCTGCTCCTGGGAACCTACTGCTTGCTGTGTGTGTGTGGCGGGGGGGGGGGGGGGGGCGCTAATGTCAAGGTGTCCCCCTCCCCCCTACTCCTGCCCCCGCTTACCCCTTCTCCATATAGAGCAGGGTGGGAACAGGACAGGGCTCAAGATGGAGACAGCTTGCTGGCCGCAGCTGCTGTCACAACTTCCTGATCTTTTTAAAGGCAATGTACTTAGTGGTGTCAGCGTACTTAAAGGGGCAATGCGCATCTCTTTCTCTCCCACACACAGGGTGTGTGCATCTGTCTCTGTCTGCCATGCTGTCTCCCCTCCCTCCATCCGTGCTGCCTTGTAGAGTGTGAGGCTACATTAATAACAATGTGTTAACCCTTGAGGGCTCAGCCAAGTGCTAGTTCATCATTTAGCAGTAAGGCATTCCCCAGGAAATATCCCACTCTCTTACTTCACCACCTCAACCAAGCTTCACAATCATCAATTTTTTATATATACACCTGGAACCTAACCTCACTATTTACATTACTTCGTATGGGGAAATTGGATTCGCTTAACATCATTTACGGTAAAAGGTTGTATGGACAACCGTAATTCTGGCATTTCCTAACTTGAGTGCTCACTTTTGCAGTCTAAATGTTCTTTTAGCTTTTATATATACACACACAAAATGTCATCTACACAAGACAGCAATACCTGTGAAATATGCTGGCGGGTTTTAGCTTGCCTCAAGACAATACTCTTTCTACTCAAGTTTTCAAACAGGAAATAGTGACATTTGTAGAACTAATAACTCCTTAAGAGATCACATAAAGAACAATTAGCATCATTTTATGTTCTCTTGTATTTTTAAATTAAAAGTTTTGCTATGTAAACAACTGAACGTTTAGTACCAGATCCTAGTAGGGCTACTTGATAACTGAAAAAGATATGGAACATTGCAGTTTCCATGTAAGAACAGTCTCAGTATTTTAAGTACACTACAGGGTTATGCTGGAAAAGGTTATTTTGTCTGAGCTTCCTATCTTGCATGACTTTTCTGCATTAGTTAAATAACTCCTATCTCTGAATGACAGGTGTTTTAATGGAGATTTTTAGCTAGTATTTTCCATCCATGAAGCTTCAGACACACTTCTTTTGCTCTTGTAATTCACTTGGATTCTCCTGATCACAGGTGGTATGTTTTCATAAAGATCCAAATCATGTCTTTTTTTAATATACAAAAATTAAATTAGTGGCAAGATATAAGGTATATCTATAAAGATAGTTTGCCGTCATAAGACAACATTTTATAATGATTCCCTTCCCAAAATGCAACAGCAGCTTCCCAAAATGCAACAGTATGTGTAGGAGTCTTATAAATATACAGAAGTGTACAAGAAGTAGAAAATCTACTAGTTAAGCTTTGACATTTATAGCGAAGCCAAAGGGCTGGAAAAATGTTTCCATTTAGCGCCTAAAGGCAGAGAGTTGCACCAGGAATAGGGACAAAAATATTTATGTTATGCTTTAAATTTTAGTGCAGCTGCTTTTATTTTGCCTCCAGGACTGGCAATCTAGAATATCAAATACAGTTACTAAGTGTGCGTGAATGTTATATCAATGAATCTCACTCACTCCTCACAAGTAGCAGTTTACATATGTGTATATCATTTCTCTAGATACATTAACACTTACATGTGAAAGATACAAACATCATTAAACTCCATAAAAAGCCAACCTACAAAGTTTAAATCCTCTCAACTCCACCAAAAGACTGCAGTAGATGTGACTTGCAGCAAACCTAGTCTTTGGAACTCAGAAGCAGCAAATTCCAGCATTAAAGGACCTTGCATGTCTCAGGGGATGTTGCCTGGAGTATCCTAGATCAGTGATTTTCAAACTTTTTTTCTGGGGACCCAGTTGAAGAAAACTGTTGAGGCCCTCCACCCAACAGAGCTGGGGATGAGGGGTTTGGAGTGTGGGAGGGACTCAGGGCTGGGGCAGAGGGTTGGGAATGAGGAGTTCAGGGTGTGGGAGGGGGCTCTGGGCTGTGGCAGGGGGTTGGGGTGCAGGCTCTGGGGTGGGGCTAGGGATGAATGTTTGGGGTGTAGGGGGGGCTCCGGGTTTGGGGGGACTCAGGGCTGGGGCAGGGGATTGGGGCACAGACTTACCTCCAGCGGCTCCCAGTCAGCAGCGCAGCTGGGGTGCAGAGACAAGCTTCCCACCTGTCTTGGCACTATGGACCGCGCTGCGCCTGAAGTGACCAGCAGCAGGTCCAGCTCCTAGGTGGAGGCGCACAAGCAGCTCCGCATGGCTCTCGCCTGCAGGCACTGCACCCCCACAGCTCCAATTGGCTGGAGTACCGTGGCCCCCCCCCCGCCTAGAAGCCGGACCCGCTGCTGGCCGCTTCCGGAGCGCAGTGCGGTGTCGGAACAGGTAGGCACTAGCCTGCCTTAGCTGGGCAGCACCGCCAACGGGACTTTCTAACCATCTAACCCTATGGGACTCTGCTGGCAGCCTGTCTGTCAGCACTCACACCATTGTAAACACAAGTGGCAATGAGCTTCAGAAGGAGAAAATGTAGACAAGGCCACGGATGTACAGGACCAAATACATAAAGGCTTTAGAGATCTTGAATTGTACCTAGAAACCAACTGAAAGTCTTTGGAGCTCCTAGCTCTGACTGTGTGCACTTGAGCATATCTCTTGTACGCCTTTTCACTCTATGAAATAGGGAATATACTGCTGTAGTTACTCCTCACAAGGGCATTGTGAAAGTCAATACTTGTATAATATTTTGAAAATACAGAGTGCCATGGCAGTGTTACATATCATTATTACTATTACAGGACTATGCCACTTAGGGCCTTAAAAGGCATTTTAGAAAGGTAGGCCAGCAGGCAATTAGTTTCCCTGATAGGTTTTCCATTGAGAAACAGCAGCAGTTTTGCTTTCTGTCATTTGCATCAATCTAGTGACACAAACTTCACATTGTACAGAGACATTTCTTAGTACAAGCCTCTCTCTGTCACTCCACAAACTTAAACCGGGTGAGGCATTTTGATTTAATTTGGAAAGGACTATAGACAGATTATAGACCAAGAAGTTACAGTAGGTCACAACAACTAGCATGACAGATGTGTGGTTTCTCCCCACCTCAATGAATCTCATATGAAATCTCTATAGTGAGGAAGTACTTTACATAGCTTTCAAAGTAAAGTCAGAGGCAAAAGACAGACTTTAGTGTCAGTGGTGACCCTCTTCAGCATGACAACTTATTCCATTTCAGCTTCATATATTACTGTGCTATACAGTCTGGACACAATAATTAGCATTTAGAGTTAGTGACTTGCTTGAGATCTATTATGCAGCGTGATGGTCAACCTCATTGCTTTGTACAGGTGTGGTTGAAAGAGGCCCTTCAAGTTCTGGTTGACTGGGAGGCCCTCTTAATAGAGCACTTCTATTTGCTTTTTTGGGAACGGATTAATAAAAGACTCCCACAGGAAGTACCTTATTTGGTGGTAATATTAATAAATTCTGGAACTTTCGGTTTACATTGTAAAATACCGACAAGGAAATATTTTACTTCGTTACACAAAACCAAGGATTTCCCCCCCATTTCAGATTACATTGAGTGATATTTACCTTTGTAGATAGGAAAGTCAAGGCTTACTGTTTCAGAAAATTTAAACCTCAAGTTGTTAAATAATTTAAATAATTAATGGAGATATGCCAATCTCCTAGAACTGGAACGACCTTGAAAGGTCATCGAGTCCAGTCCCCTGCCTTCACTAGCAGGACCAAGTACTGTCCCCTGACAGATTTTTTTGCCCCAGATCCCTAAATGGCCCCCTCAAGGATTGAACTCACAACCCTGGGTTTAGCAGGCCAATGCTCAAACCACTGAGCTATTCCTCCCCCACCCCGTGCAGTGTTTCAGCACTGCTTTTTTTTTAACCTATCACTCCCTCCGAAACAGATTTTACTGCATCATACATTTATTGACCTTGTCTTATTTCATTGATATTTTGAGGTAAGTAGCAGACAGAAGTATATTCTGGGTTGTTTTAATGTACGAAAGCAAATTAGTCTAATTTGAGAGTGTTGTCAAGTAGTGGAAGAAGGGTCGTTCAGTACTTCTGTATTCTATTAGCAGGATGGCATCCAAATGAATGTATATTGTCAGTAAGGATACTACCCTAAATCCCCAGGAAAGCCCACTTGGACTGAGGATAGATCTGAATCCTGCCTTGTCTTCAGCCATTTGTACCAGTGAAAGCTACTAAAAATGACAGTTTCTGCTGGTGACCCAGGCGACTCCTGAAGTATTGCTACAGAACAATTTGGAAATAATCTTAAAAGAAAACAAACAACAACAAAAACTCACTAATCCTGCCCCTGTAGTGACAGTCAGTTAATCCATTCTAGAAAGCTATTTGAATGCTCCTCCAACTAAGAGCTCTGCTTGGTGGAATACCATTCAATGCTTTATGGCAAACTGCAGAGGGCTGCACAAAAGCCACTAGCATAGATAGTTTTTAGGGATGGGGAGGAGAGGTTTTTGTTTGTTTTTAAAAGGCTAGTTCTATTAACACCTCAAACAGCTGCCTTGCATGCCTGAACAGAACACACAGTTCTCTTTCATCCTAAACAGAAAGTTTATCCCATGATATTGCAGATGCTTTTTGCAATCTACAACGCTGGTCACTAATGAAAGAATCCATTTAAGAGATATTACAGCAGAGAACAGATTAAAAATTTTTTATTAAACCTAATGTTAAAAAAGTTATATAATACATAGTGTGACGGGGCAAGGCCAGAGGGCTATAGGAAAGTGGTGAGGAACCAGTATGTTCCTATTGGGATCCGGGAAGAAGCCCGCCCACTGCTAAAGGATCCCCCCCTTCAGCCTAAGGGGAGGGATCCACAGGACCTGGATGCCAAGTGATTTCGGGGGACAAAAAATGAAAAAACAGGAACGGGAGTGCGGTCAAAGGGTCAAACGAAGTGAACCAGATGGAGACACCAAGCAGAGACAGCGCCCACTGCTCCTCAAAGGCATCAAGGGAGCCAGTGGACGCTGCCCAGAGGAACTCTGCCCGGATGCGTTAACGAACAGAGGATCGAAAATAGGCCCCACAGTCACAGGAGCCTACATCGGCCAACCTCCTCAACCTGGTCTTGTAGATGGCCAGTTTAGCTAGGGCCAGGAGGAGGTTGACCAGGAGGTCCCGTGACTTCGTGGGGCCACGGATTGGAAGTGCATAAATAAAAAGGTGAGGGGAAAAGTGCAACCAAAACCTCAACAAAATGTCTAAGAGGAGCCGGAACAGGGGCTGCAGCCTGGCGCACTCCAGATAAATGTGCGCCAGGGTCTCCCTCATGCCGCAAAAGGGACATGTGTCGGGGATTGGGGTGAACCGCGCCAAGTACACGCCCGTGCTCACGGCTCCGTGAAGGAGCCGCCAACTGACATCCCCGGCGGGCCTTGGGACTAAGGAGGAGTAAAGGCTGGCCCACCGGGGCTTCTCACCCTCTAGAGGTGGCAGGAAGTCCCGTCATTTCGTATCGGGGCGGGACGTGAGGGTGAGGAGATGAAGGGTGTGGAGCACGAGCGTGTATATATGTTTCCTTGGCGCGGTCTGGAAGCGGACCGGCTGTAGTTCGTGCAGCCGGCTCACCGTGAAGGGACAGGGGACCCGGTTGGGTCCACGGGGCAGGGGCCCAATAAAAAGGTCCAGAGGGCTTGGGGTGAAGGGAGGGCGGGGCATACCCTCTCGCAGGACCCGGTCGACGTAAACCCGAGCAGCGGGTGGCAAAGCAGCCTTCACCTCCTGAAGTACGCGCCGGGGAGTACGAGGTCTGGAGAGCCCCATGCGCTGAGCAAGCGTCAGGGGATCCAGCCAGTCTCCCCGGTCGTAGTCCAGGAGGTCTCCGACCCTAGTGACTTCTGCCAGGACCAACCTCTGGCGCACCGAGGGGGACTCCGCCACCTGCACACGGAGCTGGGGGTTGTGTAGCAGGGGCTCCGCGAGGAGATCTGCCCCCTCGGTGGCCGCCACGGACCTGGTCGCTGAGAACAGCTTCCAGGTCCGGAGGAGGTCCTGGTAGAAGACCGGCAGCCCGTAGAGGTCTCGCGGAAGACCTCTCGGATGGAGATAAAGGAGCTGCCGGTCATATCAGAGCCCTCGGAAATGGCGTAGGAAGGCGTGCGCCAATACGCTCCACGCCGGACTGCCTGCACCATAAAGGAGCCTCTGCAGGGCCTGGAGACGGAAGACATGGACCTGAGTGTGTGGACACTTCAGGCCCTGCCCACCCTCCTCCAGAGGAAGATGGAGAACCCCTGCAGAGATCCAGTGCAGTCCTGACCAAAAGAACTCCAGAATCGACGTCCGGAGGTTGGCCAGGAAACCCGGGGCCGGGACCAGGGTGTTGAGCCGGTACCAGAGCATGGACAGGACTAATTGATTGATTACCAGTGCTCTCCCTCGAAAGGAGAGGCACCGGAGTAGTCCTGTCCATCTCCGGATCCGCTCTATCACCCTGCCCTCTAAACCTTGCCAGTTCTCCGGCGGGGAAGGATGCGTGGCAGAAAGGTAAACGCCGAGATAGAGCAGCGGACCCGTGCTCCACCTGATGGCCTGAAGCGCGGGTGGGAGGGAGCTCGCCTGCCACCCGTCCCCTACCACCAGGCCAGAGCTCTTGACCCAGTTGACACGGGCAGAGGAGGCCGCCGAGTAGATCGCCTGGCAAGCCTCCACCCGCACCAAGTCGCCCGGGTCCTGGACCACGAGGAGCACATCGTCGGCATATGCCGACAGGACCAGCCGCAGCTCCGGCTCTCGGAGCACCAACCCCGTCAACCTCCTGCGGAGGAGACAGAGGAAGGGCTCGATCGCCAGAGCGTACAGCTGGCCCAAGAGGGGGCACCCCTGCCGTACTCCTCGCCCGAAGCTGACCGGCTCGGTCAGGGTCCAGTTGAGCCTGACCAGACACTCTGCGGAGGCGTACAGCACCTGGAGAAAATCCACAAACTGGGGCCCAAAGCCAAAAGCTCGCAGAGTGCTCAGGAGGTACCCGTGATCCACCCTGTCGAACGCCTTCTCCTGATCCAGAGACAGGAGGGCGAACGACAGAACATCCCTACACGCAAGCTCCAGGAGATCCCGGACCAGATACAGGTTGTCGAGAATGGTGTGGCCCGGGACGCTGTAGGTCAGGTCTGGTTGGACCACGTCCGCCAGCACGGACCCAAGCCGCAGCGAGATGGCCTTTGCTACGACTTTATAGTCCGTGCTGAGGAGCGAGACGGGACGCCAATTCCGTAAATAGCGGAGGTCCCCCTTCTTCGGCAATAAGGCGAGCACGGCTCGCCTGCACGAAAGACGGAGGACCCCGCCCTGCAAGGACTCAGCCCAGACGGTGACAAGGTCTGGGCCGAGGACGTCCCAGAACACGCGGTAGAACTCCACGGTCAGCCCATCCAGTCCCGGAGATTTATTAGTTGGCATGCGACGGAGGGCTTCCGAGAACTCGGCCAGAGTGAGAGGCAGCTCTAGCCGGTCTCGGTCGCCCGTGCTAACCGTAGGGAGTTCGTCCCAGAGCACTCTGCAAGTGTTAGGATCGGTCGGATCTGGGGAGAAAAGGCTCGCGTAGAAGGCCTTGGCCCTCCCACACATCTCCGCCGGATCCGTGAGGGGGATGCCATCTTCTGCGAGGAGGCAGGTGACGTGTTTCTTAGCCCCCCTCTTTTTCTCCAGGGCGTAGAAGAAGCGGGAGCCGCGATCCATCTCCCGAAGGAGACGGATGTGGGATCGAACGAAGGTGCCCCGGGCTCGATGATCTTCGAGTTCCCGGAGCTCCTCCCGCTTCTCCCGGCACGCCCCACAGAGGGATGGATCCTCAGGGCTGGCAGCCAGACGCCTCTCCAGCTCTAAGACCTCCCGTTCCAACTGCTCTATCGCCGCATCCTTCCGTCAGCTGGCGCCCCGGGTGTAGTCACGGCAGAAGAGCCGGGCGCGTACCTTCCCTAGATCCCACCATCGCCGTGCCGAGGGAAAGGCGTGCCGCTGCCCTCGCCAGGCCAGCCAGAACTCCCGGAAGGACGCCACGAAACCCACATCCTCCAGCAAACTGTTATTAAAATGCCAATAGGCCGGCCCCGGCCTCTCCGCGCAGAGAGAGGCCGTCACGGTAGCGAGATAATGATCAGAGAACGGGGCCGGCCGGACGCTGGAGGAGTGGGCCCGCGAAAGGTGAAAACGTGATAAATAGATGCAGTCCAACCGGGAGTGGTGCGACCGATGGGCCTCCACTCGGACAAAGGTGAAGGTTGTCCCACCCCAATGAGGGGTACCCCCTGGGATTCGGGTCCCGGCCGCAGGGCACCGGCCGTCGTTTCAGGAGGCTTGGCGGCCGTCAGCGAGGTGTCACTTGCGACCGGGCAGGTGGAAGAGCCCAGGGGATCCTCGGAGGTGGGAGCGGAACCGGCAGTCAAGGGGAGGGAGCATGGGGAGAGGGGGGAAAGGGGCACCGGGGTGAGGTCATTGAGATCGAGGCCTGCTGGAAAAGGGTCGTCCTCCCCCTGGGTGATTGGGGTCAGACCCAGGGCCTCGATCTCCTCGTAGATGGAGGGCAGGTCACCTTCTGCCACCCCGGGGTTCTCCCCGCCGGCACCTGAAGCGATGCTCGGGTTGGGGCGCGCAGGGTCGACAAAAGGGGCAGAAGGGGCTCTATCAGGGGCTTCCGAGGGAGGGGCGGTAATACCTTCCGGTGTTGCCACATCTTTCCCAGCCGGTTCTGGCGGACAAAAGCCGCTCGGGGGCAAAGCGGAAGGCTCGGCATCAGTGCCCCCCTTCCTGGTTTTCCGGGGGGCTTCCGCATCGGTGGAAAGGAGCGGGGCTCGAGCCTTCCGCTTGCCCCGCTTCCCCTGTACTAAGGCCCAGCCCTCCATGGCATCATCTGGGGGCCGGCTAGTAAGGGTCGGGTCAGGGGGGAGGGACGATTTCTTAGGGACTCGGGGAGGTAGTGGTGGGGCAGCATAAGGGAGAGAAAAGTCTCTCTGGGGCGGGCTCTCTCCCACGCCCGGCGATATCCCTGCCTCACCCTCCTCCACAGGCCTCAGCAGACTGTTCGCAGTGGGCCTCTCCCGCTCGTCTGGGCTCACTGGGGGAGGTACTCCCAGGGCCTGAGTGAGAGCAGCGGTGGACTGGGAAGGAGGAGGGGCGGCTCTGGGCACTGGGCATTCAGGGGCGCCGGCGATGACAGGGCCGACGCCCTGCCGGGGCTCAGGGGTCTCGGATGCTCCTCCTTGCCGGGCCAAGGGACAGTCCCTCCGGACGTGTCCCATCACCCGGCAGAGGTAGCACTGGGCTTCCCCCGTGGAATAGTACACCCGGTAACGGGCCCCGTGATAGGGGACCATAAAGGACCCCTCGAGCGCCTCCCCGTCACGTGCCGCCGGCGGCATTTGGAGCTGCACCTGCCGGCGGAACGAGAGGATGTGACGGAGGGCGGGATCTTTGCAGCCCAGTGGGAGAGGGCTGACTACAGAGATGGGTCTCCCTAGGGCGGAGAGGGCAGGTAACAGGGCGGCATTGGGGAGGAAGGGAGGGACGGAACTGAGGACTAGGCGGATGCCCAAGTCCTCCAGCGGCTCTAATGGGACGAACATGCCCCCCACCGCCAGGCCCTTCTCCACCGCCTCTTGGGCCGCGGCCTCCGATGCGAGGAAGAAGACTACCTTCCCGTACATTTTGGAGGCCGCTACGATGGCCGTGGGCCCCACCACCCTCGCCAACGCCCGCACATAAGTTTCTACGTGGGGCCGTGCCTCCTGGTCAAGGTGGGAAAGGGGCCCCGGCCACTATAGATGGTAGCTGAGGCGGTAGGCGGGTTAGGTGACGTTGCGGCAGATGGGGGGGTTGCCGCCACCTGGGCGTACGCTCTGGGGGCCGGGGGTGGGACACCCGCAGAGCTGGTAGAGGGAACAGCAGGGAACGACGCCGCGGCCGGTGGCAGGGCCGCAGCAGTAGTGGCTGCCTCTGCCATGGAGGGTCTGGCCTTTGTCGCGGGGCCCTTACCCTTCTTTTTACCCTGGCCCTTCCTGCCGGCTAGGGGGGCTCCCCCAGAATCGGGGAGGGCGAGGGACGTGGCAGCAGCGGAGGTCTCTTCAGTGTCCACTGCTGCCGGTGCCCCAGCAGGGGCGAGAGCAGGTGGTTCGGCAGCAGCGGTCGAGGTGGAGGCTAGGGAGGGTAACGGGGGAACAGGCGGAGGAGGGGCGGCCGTGCCGTCTGGAGGGGCTCCTCCCTCCATGTCGCCTGCCATGATGAACGGGGGGGAAGGGAAAACTCTTGAGAGGGGGCGGGGAGAGGAATTGGGGTGACCACTCCTCTCCGCTAGGCTGCAGGCAGGGGAGGAGGGCACTAAAAGTGGGGACAGGGTTCAGGGTTATCTCGGACTAGTGCGGGGGTAGGGTTCAGTCACCGACACAAGATGGGAAATCCGGCTCCTCTTGTTGCACTAGGGGAGGGGATGATATAACAGCATGGAGGTGCAGTGAGATAGGGTCAAAATTAAACAGGGGAGGGGCACAAGCACATGGGAGGGGGCATGGGTGCATGAAAGCGGGGGGCTAATCAGGGCAAACGGAGCTTCAGGGGGAGGGAGACAACCAACTAAGAATGGGGCAGAAAAACAAGGGACTAGTTTCAGGGCTAGGGTAGGGCAAACAAACAAGGCTGTAGAGGGAGAGGGGCGGGGCAGGGAAAACTGAAAATAGCAAGGGGCTGCGACCAAAAAAAAAGGGGGCAAACAACTGCAAGAGGTAAATGGGGCAGGCGGAAAGGGACAAAGCAAGGGACGTGCTGCTGGGGGGAAGAGGGTCAGTCCAAGGGGTATGGGAGGGGGCACGTGCACCCACGTGCGTTTGCACAATGTCAATGGGTGGGGCTGGTTGCCGCTGCAGGCCCAAACGATGTTAAAAGGTTGTGGCGGGCCATGGAAGCAGCTAAGTCCAGAGGCCGTAGCACAAGGCAGATGGTGAGCAGCCAGCAGAGGTGGTGGAGGGGGCAGCGGTGGTGGTGGTGGAGGTTATGGGGGGGCACAGGTGGACCGGGGGGCAGGCTCGGCGCCACACCCCGTGACCCTACACACACAGTCAATACCCCCACCACTAGAGCACAGTTCGAAAGATTACTCAGTTCTTGGAGGCCCCCTCCACAGTGGTCTGCAGAGTCTCCGCCGACGGTCTTCTGGGTCTTCCTCCTCTGGGTACCAGCAGCTTCCTGGCAGCAAACAGGGCAGCAGCAACAGCTCCAGCAACTCCAGGCGGTGGTCCGGTGGTCAGGCAGGACCCCTCACAGATGGTGGTGGTGGTGGTCACGGTCACAGCAGCGGCTGGAGTAGGGGCTCCTCACACCCCTCCTCTGGGGAGAGGGCCAGCAGGCCCCCTCCCCCCAAGGGGCAGCTGCAGCAGCAGGAGTAGCAGCAACCAAGGTGTCGGGGGGGGGAGGGGGTTCAGCTGCCAGGCAGCCAGCAACCAGAGAGTAGAGTAGTGGGAGGGGTGCCTGGCCCAGCCAGGGGAGAAGCTGGAGCAGCAGTAGCAGCAAACAGCAGCTGGGAGGGCCCAGGGCCTAGCAGCAGCCCCAGCAAGATGAGCAGGAGGAGCAGCAGCAGCCTTCTACCACCTTCCCGGCCAGAGGGCTATAGGGAAGTGGTAAGGAACCAGTATGTTGGCCCCAGGCTAAACAAATCCCTGATACCTTATGGCAGTTGCTCCAGGTTAATCAAGACACCTGGGGCCAATTAAGAACTTTCCAGAAGGCAGGGAGGTTGATTGAGACACCTGCAGCCAATCAGGGGCTGGCTGAAACTAGTCAAAAGCCTCCCAGTGAGCGGCACATGTCAGGAGCTGTGGAAGGAGGTTGCGTGTGAGGAGCTGGGAGCAAGAGGCACTAGGAGCTGAGAGTAAGAGGGCGTACTGCTGGAAGATCCTGTGGTGAGGATAAAGAAGGTGTTGGGAGGAGTCCATGGGGAAGTAGCCCAGGGAGTTGTAGCTGTCGTGCAGTTGTTCCAGGAGGCACTTTAAACAGCTGCAATCCACAGGGCCCTGGGCTGGAACCCGGAGTAGAGGGCGGGCCCAGGTTCCCCCCAAACCTCCCAACTCCTGATCAGACACAGGAGGAGTTAACCTGGACTGTGGATTCTACTAGAGGGGAAGATCTCTGAGGCAAGCAAAATCCGCCAATAAGCGCAGGACCCACCGAGGTAGAGGAGGGACTTTGTCACACAGGTTGAGAAAAGAGTGTCTGTACATCTGAGTATAGTGCTTAGATTATCCACAAATACAAAGTTTGTTTTTAAAGTAATAAGACACATAGTGCATAATCAGCAATAACCCAAATATAGGTGAATAGATTTAACAATACAGTTTAGATACTAGAATCCGTACTATAGTTAGAAGCAAAAATACAGTTTAAATCTATTTTTAAAAGGAAATTTTACACCTTAAAATTTGGAATTCCCAAAATGTACAGAGTAGCCCCTGAACTTAAAGTAAAATCCCATAAGGATTTTTGAGACCCAGAATCTTTCACAGCAAGTTGAAGGTTACGTGAGAATAGAGAATGAAATCTTTGCTCCACTTTTCAAGTAGTTATTCTGATGATACAGGCAAGTGAAGCAGGCATTTTCTGATCATTCAGAAGTTCAAGCTGTACTTTGAACTGTCAAGAGCAACCAACTGTAATATGGGTAAAGAGGAAAGAGTCCAGTACATATACAAACGGTAGCATCCTTCTTCCTAGAGAAAAGA
Source organism: Macrochelys suwanniensis (assembly GCA_033296515.1). Taxonomy (NCBI): domain Eukaryota; kingdom Metazoa; phylum Chordata; order Testudines; family Chelydridae; genus Macrochelys; species Macrochelys suwanniensis. The sequence goes on along the minus strand of CM065781.1, from coordinate 10,442,423 downwards.
CAGGCCTGTGTTACCTTGACTGAATTATTTGGGGCAGAGTCAATCTTTGTTCTGTGTTTGTACTGCACTAGCACAATATGGTCCTAGTCCATGACTAAGACTCTGAGGTGCTACAGGATAATACTTTAGTGAACACAAAAGGTAATTCATTCACTGACATCTCCCTTCTACCCAATAAACCACTACCAACCAAAAAACCCACAAATATTATTAAAAGGCCAGAAACCCCATGAATCAACTGGGGACTTTGCTACTGCCAAGAAGGGGAAGATGCTCTACATCGGGGGTCTCAAACACGTGATCCGCGGTTCTTTCGTGCAGCCCGCCAAACTCCCCGCGCCCTTCCCCCCATCCCCCCACGCCCACCTACCTCCAGGCCAGGGGTGAGCAAACTACAGCCCGCGGGCTTGATCCGGCCTGCAGGATTGCCCCGTGGCACCGCGAGCCCCGCGCCACTCCCTGAAGTGGCCGGCACCACGTCCCTGCGGCCCCGGGGGGGGAGGGGCAGAGGGCTCCGTGCGTTGCCCTTGCTTCCAGGCACCGCCCCCCCGCAGCTCCCATTGGCCAGGAATGGGGAACCGCGGCCAATTGGAGCATCGGGGGAGGTACGTGGAGGAGCGGCAAGTGCAGCACATGGAGCCCCGTGCCGCCCCCCCGCCCCATGGTTCCGGCTGCTTCCTGGAGTGGAGCGGAGCCTGCCCTGGCCCCGGTGCATGTCACTGTCACCTTGGAGTCACTCTAGGTAACTGACGCCAGGCTGGGGACCACACCCTGAACCCCTCCTGCACCCCACACCCCAACTCCCTACCCTGAGCCCCCTGCCACATCCCACACCTCAACTCCCTGCCCTGAGCCCCCTTCTGCATCCCACACCTCTCCTGTACCGCAACCCCCTGCCCTGAGCTCCTGCCATACCCTGCTCCCCTCCTGCTCCCCTCCTGCTCCCCCTGGGGGCAGGGAGGGGGCAGAGTTGGGGTGGGGACTTTGGGGAAGGGGTTGGAATGGGGGAAGTGGTGGAAAGAGGCGGGGCCTCATGGAAGGGGTGGAGTGGGGACAGGGACAGCAAGTGGGAGGGTGTCAGTGATGCGGCCCTCGGGCCAATGCACTAGTCCTCATGTGGCCCTCATGGTCATTTGAGTTTGAGATCCCTGCTCTAGATACAGTACTATGGTGATGAGCAGCTGTATAAAATGAAGATTAGACACAGGCAGACTCTGCAGTTCACTTCATGACGGATAATCAGCAGAACGTGAGTTTCCAGAGCAAAGATGTGGCCAAAAGGACTAATACAATCCTTGGATGCATAAACAGGGGAATCTCAAGTAGGAGCAGAGAGGTTATTTTATTTCTATCTGGAACTGCTACAACCACTGCAGGCATACTGTGTCCAGTTCTGGTGTTCACGATTTAAGAAGGATGTTGATAAACTGGACAAGGTTCAGAGAAGAGCCATGAGAAAGATGAAAGTATTAGAAAACGTGGCTTACAGGGATAGATAAGGAGCTCAAGCTATTTAGCTTAACAAAGAAGATTAAGGGGTGACTTTATTGGTCTATGCATACCTACCTGGGGAATAAATACTTGATAATGAGTTTTTCAGTCTAGCACAGAAAGCTATAACATGATTCAGTGGCGAGACAAATTCAGACTGGAAATAGGCATACTTAGCCACTGGAACAAAATTACCAAGAGTTGTGGTGAATTCTCCATCACTGGCAATTTTTAAACAAAGAGTGGATGTTCTTTTTTTAAAAGATATGTTCTAGATAACAAGGAATTATTTTGGGGGAGTTCCCTGGCCTATGTTGTATAGGAGGTCAGACTAGATGATCACAATGGTACCTTCTGGCCTTGGAATCTATGAAAACCTCCGGGTCTATCTAAATCCTTGACTGGCCTAAGAAGTCACGGGAGGTACTGCTGACTATATTGTACTCCCTAGGTAACATTTTTCAGTTACACCTTTGCTGCTATTCTTCTAGCAGCTTCACTGCAGTTTCAATAACAGTTGCACCTTTTCTAATTTGGGGAATTGTTATGCTGTCGTGAAAAAAAACTAATTTAATTTAGGTCCAATATAGTGTTGTTGTAGCTGTGTTGGCCCCAGTATATTAGAGAGACAAGGTGGGTGAGGTAATATCTTATTGGACCAAAAGCTTGTCTCTCTCACCAACAGAAGTTGGTCCATATGTGTCTCAGTTGACTATAGGCTACTAAAGAGAGTGTAGGATATGAATTCAAGGAATTTAATGCATGTAGCCACACAGAATTTCAGAGGTATACAGTGTTGTTTACTTGTGTATCAGTCACATCTTCCCCTTGAGGATTTATTCAGTTTCCTTCCATGATTCCGCTTTCCCTTTGTTTTTAGGCGAATGAGGTTTTTCACTGCACTCATTGTCGCGGTACCTGAGTGCTTTGCACACACGTCCTGATTCAAAGGCCATTGAAATCAATGGGAGTCTTTCCATTGACACCAATGGGCTTTCAATAGGGCTCACAGTAAGGAGCATTTTTCAAGTGGGGTTCCCCCCCCCCCATCTCCATACCCCCCCTGAGAAAACTGAGGGGACTATTTTTGGTTTGTAAGTGTAAGCCAGTATGTTGTGTGTTATATGGCAAGGCCAGGTAAAAACAGTGCACTTTGCATCCAAAGCAGACTGAGCAAAGATATACAAACACCTGTCAGGGATGGACTAGATAATACTTAGTCCTGCCCTGAGTGCAGGGGACTATATTAGATGACCTCTCGAGGTCCCTTCCAGTCCTACGATTCTATGTAGTAGTTCTTAGTACCTGCATGAGTAGGTTCCATAGCCTTGAGACAGCCTATAAGGAAGACATCCCCTGCACAAGTGAACTTCACTATCAGCAAATAGTTTCATCACGCTAAGGTAGCAGAAGTGTTAAGGGCAGTGATCTTCAAGCATTCGGTGTAAGACGAACACCTTAAACGTAGCAGGATTGTAATAGAAGCCAACACAGCATGTGAAATATGTTTGTTATCCACAGTTATCCATGTTGCAGAGAAGGGACACTGCTATATTCTTCATAATCCAATCAGGATACAGAGGCATGCATTTAGGCCAGGTCATCAGTAAGGGTGGAAATATCTTTGTACAGATGCTGCTTTAACAGTTCAGCATCAGAAGGAGTCCAGAACTCCCAACTGAAGGCGGACTTGTTTTGTGGGTACACGTCCTTGACTGGTGGAGAGTGCACCATTGCTGCCTGGTCAATATTCTCCTCAATTTGTAAGCATGACCTCCATCTCACTAAGGTGTATTTTCAACCAGCTCTTCCTCATTCAGGTGAGATTTCCCTCCCTCCCCCTTCCCAGACACTGTGGTAAACAGGTGTTTGTGCAATTGGTTGTCCATGTTTCACTGTTTCTGATGTCAAAGTCACTTTAACCCCAATTACTCAGAAAGCTCTCCTACAAAGTCAATAATATTGTGTATAGCACACATTGTGCCTATGTTTTTAAAAGCAGTTGATGATATAGATTCTTAAATCCAAAACAAATTAAAAACTCCACAAGACAGAGAAGACTCAATGTTGGTAGTGTAAAAACAAGCAGAGGACTTACAAGCCTGGAAGAGTTTTGTTCTCTCAAACACATACAAAAGAGAAAAAAAATTGTAATCTCTTTCTGGCTCATCTTTACTGCTAATGGCTATGTACACAATAGTGGAAGTGGATATTGGCTAATAGAGGATATTGCTCAAATGGGGGGGAGGGGTGTGTACATGTAAATATATATTTACTTACGTGTAGAGAGATATATGTACATGCATAGCACGTAGCCTCGTGTTCCAGGCAAGGTTATTTGAGGCTATGAGGGTCAATGCCCCTTCAGTGACCCTCTTACTGATCAGAAGTGCCATCCGCAGCAGAGGGGACGGAGGGCGGGTATTGGAATACAAATAGAAACCACACATCTCGAAGAACCTCCTGTTACAGGTAAGTAACCTCCTCTTCTTCAAGTGGTGGTCCCTAAATGTATTCCAAACGTGGGTGAGTAGGAAGCAGTTATCAGCATAGAGGTGGGAGTGAGGATGCCAGAGATGGTACAACCCACAGCAGAATCTTCTGACACCCCCTGGGTGATGGCAGAATGGGTGGCGAAAGAAAGTATGGAACACTTCGTCACTGGTCGGTAGATTTTATGACAGGAGATGTCCATCAGGGAGGCAGATGTTGCTGCCTGTGCCCGCGTTGAGTGCAGCATAATCTTGCCAGGCAGCAGGGGCATTAGACAGCATATAGCATGCTTGGATGCATCCAGAGACTCACTTCAAGGTGTGTTGGGAGGAGAGGGAATGGCCCTTGGATTTGTCCATAAGGGCAACAGCCAGCCATGGTGAGGCATAAAAGGCATGGGTTCTGTTGAGGTGGGGTTCCCTAGAGTGCACAGGTAACACTGTGACCTAGGGCTGGGTAGGGCCCATGCAGGAGAAGCAGTTCATCCACTGGAGTGGGGGGTTCCCATCACTGCGAGCAGCGGGGAAGGCGGGCAAGGGAAATCCAGGTGTGTTGTTGGAAGAAAGGATTAAAAATGTTCAGGAGCCTGGGAGAAAAAACTCACTATTTTACATTTACAGTACTGTTGAGATGGGACTCAGGTAATTGAGTATCCCTGTTTTATATATGGGGATACCTAGAGTCAGAGAGGTCAAGTCAATTGTCCAAGATCACACAGATTAAGACATTCATTGCTTTGGCATAAAAAACACCCAGGTACAGAAGACATCCTCTCCCCTCACGCCATCTTCTTCTTGAGCACAAAAGCAAACCTAGGAACAAGATAAGCATGTGATAAAAATGAAAGCCATTCTACATTATACATTGTTCTGCCAATCCTAAAAAGTTAATTATTGATCCTAAAAGCAAAGAGCCTCTACAAAACGTTAAAACCCCAGTACTTTAAAGTCTGCTGTTCACCAACTACTGCACAAGCTGTTGAGGCTGAACCTTACTGTGCAGTCAACCTTAGTAATTGGAGATTATTATGCAGTGTTAGCACAAAGAAGTCACCTTGCTTGAAAACTCACAACTCTTCTCTTTCCTTGAAAGTCAGTTCTCTACAGTTTATGGACCTGTCTTCCCATATCTTTTCCTTCCTCCTCCTGTAGTTGAAGGTCTTGGAGATTTAAAGGTGGCTGTCTCAAGCATAGTCCAATAAGAGGCTATTGGTGTGCAAATAGCTCTTCATAAAGCAACATATTAATCCTGAGTTATCTGAGGTTTATCTTTTAAAAGGTGAATTTATATAGAAACACAGAATGAGGTACTGGAGAATGATATAATTGGAGCGGGAGTTTCTTTGATATTAAAGAGTAACACCTTTGTTCATCCCCATATACAAGTACTTTTAATCATAATGCTGATAATTGAGTGTAGAATTAACCCAACAGTGACACTGTCCATTTCAAATAGTTATGCTAGTATAAATCCAGAGAAACAAAAGCAGTACATTTGGCCTTAAATAACTTCATGAAATAACATTAGCAATGCCTAGAAAAAGAAGCAGACTCAGACTTATTTCTCCTTTTGAGTTCATTTTATTTTGTCCTCTTTGGACAGATCCTCAAGCGCCTGGAGAACCATAGAGAAATATCCCTTCCAATTAACATACTCGGAGGCTAAGTGGGCTGGTGCCAGAATTGGAATATGCACCAGCTATCCCCATCGCCCCTCCGCAGTTAGGGAAACCCATTTGTGCAAAGCCAGCCACAATGTCATGCACATTACCCAGAGTCACTGTTCTTCTGAGCAGGATGCAATTAATGGCCCTGCGAACTTGCATCAACATGATTCCAACAGTTGACTTTCCCACTCCAAACTGGTTAGCGACCGATCGGTAGCTGTCTGGACTTGCCAGCTTCCAGATTGCAATAGCCACCCGCTTCTCCACCGTCAGGGCAGCTCTCAATCTCGTGTTCTTGCGCCACAGGGTGGGGGCGAGCTCCTCACACAGTCCCATGAAAGTGGCTTTTCTCATCCGAAAGTTCTGCAGCCACTGCTTGTCATCCCAGACTTGCATGACTATGTGATCCCACCACTCAGTGCTTGTTTCCTGAGCCCAAAAGCAGCGTTCCACAGTGGTGAACATGTCCGTGAATGCCACAAGCAATCTCAGGTCGCATGCGTTACTCGAGTCGATATCATCGTCTGAGTCCTCACTGTCAGTTTGGATCTTAAGGAGTAACTCAACTGCCAAACGTGACGTGCTGGCGAGACTCGTCAGCATATTCCTTAGCAGTTCAGGCTCCATTCCCGCAGACCGAAAGGGAAGACAGAGCGCGCAGTACAAAAAACGTTGAAAGATGGTGCCAAATGTGGACAGAAGCACAGGGATTGCTGGGATGCGAACTGATGCATCACAGGGCGTTGGGACAGGACCCAGAATGCACCTGCAAACCCCCGCACCCTTCCCACAAGCCACAGCGCCAGAATGGGAAGAGGTGCTCTGTGGGATAGCTGCCCATAATGCACCGCTCCCAATGCCACTGCAAGTGCCGCAAATGTGGCCATGTCAGTGCGCTTGCAGCTGTGAGTATGGCCAGACTGCAGCGCTTTCCTTACTGCACTCTCCGAAGGCTGGTTTAACTCGAAGCGCTCCACATCTACAAGTGTAGCCATGCCCTAGCCATGCCCTCAGAGAAAAGGTTCACTCTAGCACATCTTTAAATCAATTTCTTAAAATATGTGTGTGTGGTGTTGTGGGATCCCCATGTTCTCTAAAGAACTTGGAACAGCTATTCTTTGCTCCACTGCTGTTTCAGCAGATCCAAGGTCCTCACTTGAAGAATCAAATTTAACAATTGAGAGATTTTTATGACAAAATGTTGATTACATTAAGCTAATTCTCAGTTTCTAGGCTACATTTATGAAAATACTATCAACTGTTATGAGGACAGACCAATAGAATCTGAATGGCCCCTTCAATAGTATTCCCCCTCTCATAACAATGGAAGATCAGGTATGTAATTGTGACGAAGTAGGGAGCGAGATGGATTTGACCTGGGAGGCTTGCGGGGGAGGTTCCCTGGGACCTGCTGCATTGGGAATGCGAGACTTTACCTAAGGCTGTAACATGAGCCAGGACGGGGGTTGGGAGGTGACACCTTTGGCTGGGAGAACGGACAAAGCCTAGAGGAGAAGCCCCGGGGGGAGGGGAAGAGCCTGCTGAAGGGTGTGTCTTTTGAGTTTCAGTTTGGAGCTGGGTGGTGAAATGCAGGGAGCCCCAAGGCTGGGGTCTAAGCTCCCTGGCCCCCAGAAGGGCCTGACTGATGGGTCCTGTTTGTACTGACAAGCTCTGTTTGGACTGTGTTCCTGGCATCCCTAATAAACCCTCTGTTCTCCTGGCTGGCTGAGCGTCACAGTGAATCCCAGGCAAAGGGGTGCAAGGCCTGACTCCCCCACACTTCGTGACAGTAATGCCTTACCATTTAGGGTTTCTGAGATGCAGAACAAATAAAGTTATATAATTAAGTATTTCCGCCGCTTATCCAATAAATCCATAACCACCCAGCTGTCTCTGCAACTGTGCTCCCCTTATTCTGGAAATCTGAACAGCTCGCTGTATACCAGACCAGCTTGAACCGTATGTAATCCCCTTTCTTTCCCACTGCCTCTCCACATGTTTATCAACTTTACTGTCAGCAGGATTGAGCTGAAAGCCAGACTAGGAAAAAGACATCAGAGAAAACAAAAACCAGCAAGGGAAGAATGACCAAGTCAATCCCCAGGTGTATTCTCCCAACAATAAGCAGTTATTTATGCTGTTTATTGGACAAAACACTGAACCTGTATTTTCTGAACAGAGTTGTGCCAAAAAATTAAGGATAATACAGCTAACAACCCCTACTGCAAGACTACACACTTCCATAGGATAACACTGACTCAAGTCATTTATGAATTCTCAAATACACGTTTATGAAGACCAAGTTTGAAAAGAATTAAAGGAGGCAGTCAACTTGTAATCTAAAAGATTAAAGAACAACCAATTTCAGTTTAAAAATAGTTTCAGATCCTACACTTCCTACACTTGATCCTACACTTGCAGGGTAGGTAGTCACCCTACCACTTTTTATTGCTTCCCTCCACCCCAATATTAGTTTTGTGGGTGTTTTTTCCTCCTCCTTTGCTGGAAGGCTATATAGGCAGGGAAACTGTACAACCAAAATGGTGAAACTGACTATTCAAAGTGCTGTCAACTGCACAAAAACAAACTAAAAAAATTCTCAGTTATAGTATTAGGCATTACTTTTAACATTAGAAAATGAAAAGAACTGACAGGAGTGAAATTTTGAAGTTCAGCTCTAAGGGATACAATAAACTTTGCTCTAAAAAAGTGCACCATGTTATACCAGCAAACTATACATCTTTCGTTCCCTGAGCTTCGGCTTACCTGCTCAAGACTTCAATTTTCTGGATGCTAATTTGTCACTTTTGCTCTTGTGAAACCAAAGAGAACAAAACTTTGCTGAATCTTTTGCACAATTAAGATAAACTATCAATTCTGGAACCATTTCATCTGGACCTACAATACTATAATATTACAAGAGCAATGAAGATGCACAATTGCCCATACAAAGGGGAATATAAAAATATTTACTTCAAGAGGCAGTAATTAAGAGAGACTCTTGCATAGGATTCTTGGGGAAAATATTTTATACAAAAGATTGCAATTCTATGAGAAAGCAATTTTCTTAATGCTGTGATGCTAGAGTCTAGAAAACGCAAAAAGGATGCTGCTTTATGCAGAGACCTACAGCAGTAGGATCTTCTCCAATGGAAGCATAGTCATGTGACCTGGCTGTTCCAAACCATATATATGAAAACATACAATGCAAAGTCACCAAAGCCATATATCACTGCAGCTAGAGGAGACAAGAACAGGACAGCCAACTCCATCATATGCATTTCTTAGAGACCATCCATGGCCATAGGATGGGAGGAATATGAGAGATTACCTTCAGTAGAAAACAATCCCTGGAATCAGTGTCTATTATACCCACTGATTAAAGATAAATGCTCTTGTTTATAGAATACTGTAAAGCCGTGAAACCTTTGTAGTTTCTTGTACTTCATCTCTTTTCAATTGCAAATGTGGGATCTGAGACCATACACTGAAGCATTCTGTTCAAACAATGTGTGACAACCACCTTCTCTCCTCCCACCAAAAAGAAACAAAAAAATCTAAGGGTAATATGATGCTAGTTTTATTCAGTGTTTTCAGTCAACCACCAACTAAGACATTCACCACAATGTACCCCCGTTTCAGCAGCCAGCAATGTTAGTGGAGGGTGATGTGTGTATTAAGGCAAGCCCTTTGTTCTACCTTGGACAGCTGGCTGGCCATTCCCTGTGCTAGAGTGCTGTGTCTGGAGCATTCATCCCTCCCCTTTTTCTGTCTGTCCGACACACACACGCCGTCTTGCTATAGAAGAAAGGCGATTCATCTGAGAATTAGACACCAAGTTGTATTTAAATACAACTAAAATTGTTTGATCCAGCATTTTGGACAACTAAGTACTGATATAGCTTAGGGGGAAAATGAGGATATGTAGCTTTTGCCATTACTGATCATTCAAAACACGGCAGATAAAGCAAAATCCCTCTAAAAATGAAAGTATAAATAAATACATGCGTAGGGAGGACAAGAGAAGATTAGTTTGCCCAAGGCAACAGATTTGAACCAGCATGCTTTTAATTAATGATTGTATGCAGCGTAGTTGTAGCCTGGTTGGTCCCACGATATTAGAAAGACAAGGTGGGTGCGGTAGTATCTTTTATTGAACCAACTTCTGTTGGTGAGAGAGACCAGCTTTGAGCCACACAGAGCTCTTGTGTGGCTCGAAAGCTGGACTCCCTCACCAACAGAAGTTGGTCCAATAAAAGATACTACTCCACCCACCTTGTCTCTTTAGTTAATGATTGACTTTCAAAACAAAAGAAATGTAAGCAATACCCTGCTACTCCAAAAAAGGGGGCTCCAAAATCTTGTAATATTTTAATTATGCTTCTAACTTTAAAAAAACAACAACAACAACAACAACTAGATTAGAAGCAGGGCCGGCTAACTTTTTTGCCGCCCCAAGCGAAAAAAAAAAAAAAAACCAACCCAAGCGCCGCCTGAGGGAGTCTCCCTTTACAACATTTATGCATAGGAGATGTGCCATGTGTTCTTTTGGCAAGGTGGAGAGAGGAGAAGCTACCTTTAAAATGGGAAAGGGAGATAATGTTGTGTAACCTTTAAAAAAAAAAACTGTCCAAAAACACCCATTTCACCCCTCTTTATATGGGGGGTGGCAGACAAATTACCACACACCCCGTTCTACTCCCCATAAAAAGATTGTGTTCAAGTTGTACCAAATAAACAGGTCTGGAGACCTATCTATATATCCACAAACAAGGCCCAGCATCAAGAGTTTTCACAGGATGCCCTGCCAATACTCTGGTAGTACAACAATAGGACCATCATGCCCCTTGCCTAGTGGGGCCATATCAGACTAGACAGTTTTACTGCAGTTGCCTCTTATCGAAGATGAACAGTCCCAGTCTCTCTAATCTCTCCTCATATGGAAGATGTTTCATACCCCTAATAATTTTTGTTGCCCTTCTCTGCACCTTTTCAAATTTTAATACATCTTTTCTGAGTTGGGGCAACCAGAACTGCATGCAGTATTCCAGGTGCGGGTGCACCATGGATTTATATAGTAGCATTATGATATTTGCTGTTTTATTACATATCCCTTTCCTAATGGTTCCTAACATTCCTTTTGCTTTTTTGACTGCCAATACACATTGAGCAGATGTTTTCAGAGAACTATCCATGATGATTCCAAGATCTTTTTCCTGAGTGATAACAGCCAATTTAGACCCTATCATATGTATAGTTAGGATTATTCCCCTCCTTCCCCCTTGTGCATTACTTTGCATTTCTCAACACTGAATTTCATCTGTCCCATTTGTTGTCCCTGCCACCCAATTTAGTGAGATCCCTTTGTAACTCTTCACATTCAGCTTTGGACTTAACTATCTTGAGTAATACTGTGTGTCGTCTGCAAAGTTTGCCATCTCACTGTTCATTCTCTTTTCCAGATCATTTATGAATATGTTGAACAGCACAGGTCCCAGTACAGATCCTTGGAGGACCCCACTATTTACCTCCTCTTCACGGAGACCATTTATTCCTACTCTTTGTTTCCCTTTTTTTTAAACCAGTTACTGATCCATGAGAGACTTTCCTTCTCATCTGATGACTGTTTACTTTGCTTAACTTTGCTTTTGGTGAGGGATATGGTCAAAATATTTTGAAAGTCCAAGTACATTGGATCACCCTTGTCCACATGCTCATTGACTTCCTCAAAGAATTCTAAGATTTGAAAAGGGAAATCAAGCCTCAGCAAAGGCAAACTTAAGCAAAGTAAACATTCACGGGATAACATGTTGTGTTTATCTAGGTGTCTATTAATTTTGTTCTTTACTAGAGTTTTGGCCAACTTTCCTGTTACTGAAGTCAGGCTTAGCAGCCTGTAATTCCTAGGATTCCTTCTGAAGCCTTTTTTTTTAAAAAAAAAAATCAATGTTACATTAGCTATTCTCCAGTCATCTTGTACAAAGGGTGATTTAAGTGATAGGTTACATCCCACAGTTGAGTTCCTTCAGAACTTGGATGAATACCATCTGGTCCTGGTGACTTACTACTATTTAATGTATCAGTTTGTTCTAACACCACCTCCTCTCCTGACATCTCAATCTGGGACAGTTCCTCATATTTGTCACCTAAAAAGAACAGGTAGTGTGGGGGAAGGGTCTCCTCCATATCCTCTGCAATGAAGACCAACACAAAGTTCATTTAGCTTCTCCACAATAACCTTGTCTTTCTTGAGTGCTCCTTTAGCACCTTGATCATGCAGTGGCCCCTCCAACTGTTTGGTAGGCATCCTCCTTCTGGTGTACTTAAAACAAAATTTGCTATTAGTTTTTGGGTCTTTTGCTAGTTGCTTTTCAAATTTATTCTTGTCCCTCTTGTCTTACTTTTACACTCGACTTGTAAAAACTTAATGTAGTCAAAATCATCAAAAGTTTAAGAAATTTGACAATCCCTAGTCAGTATATGCTTTTTCTGTCATGTGACCCAGTCAATACCAAGTGATTGTCTCACAAAATATCTTGCCCTCCATTCACAGTTTAATGCCCTAAGACAACTGTAGCAAATGCTTCCATATGAAAAAGTAGTATTTTTACCATTCTTTATGACAGTAAGTAGAGAGTTACACACTGATTCTATACTGAGCTTGTTCTTTACATTCCCATCACTGCACTATCATTGGTGGAAGCTTGGGTGTGTATAAGCCCCCAGCAGCCACAGTCAATTTACTCTCTATGTCACATTCTGCTCAGAGCTAGAAAGACACCATGGTGGTAGAAAGAGTGGCAGCCACTCCAGCTTATCTAAAGCAGAGCTCCCACCACTGCTACAAGCAGTGGAGCTGAACAGATGGCAACAATAGAAAATGTTAAGAAAAGAAGTTTAGTGTAGACACTGCCATAGAAGCAGCTGAAAATGAGAGCTAGCACCATGTGAACTGCCAACTTTCAACAGATCACCAAGTGCTGTGCAGACTACAATTTGAGAATGGCTGTCCTCAGTGATTTTCTAATAAAAATAGTCTGTCCAGATAATGCTTCAAGGTCCTTTTGACATCAAGACCATACAGCCTAACTTCCCCAAGGAAACAAGAGGAAGTCTGTAGAGACAAAATCAGGAAAGCCAAGGAAAAGAATGAGTTAATATGTCAGACGAACAAAAAAGATCCTACTTTGCTTCCGTCTTCTCACAAAAAACATGTGACCGGACGACTAGCAAAGTTACCAGAGACAATAATGGGGAAGGTGTACAAATCAGGATAAAGAACATGTTAGAGATCTTCTGACCAATTTGAATAAATTCAGATCAGTCGGGCCGGATGCTATTCACCTGAGAGTACTGAAGGAATTAGCTGGAAAAAAAATCTTTATGCCACCGGCAAGAATATTTACAAACTCATGAATGACAGGAGAAGGGCTAATGTGGCGACATCTTTAAAAAAGGGGAAAACGAGGGGCCGCGAAACTACAGCCCAGTCAGCCTGACTTCAATTCTTGGGAAGCTACTAGAGCAATGTATAAAACATTCAATTTGCGAATACCTGGAGGATGAAGGGGTACTCACTAGCAGCCAGCATGGATTTACCATGAACAAATCATGCCAAACCAGCTTAATTTCCTTCTTTGACAGGATAAATGATTTGGTGAATGGGGGAATGCAGTGGACATAATATACCTGGACCTCAGCAAGGTTTTTAAGACAGTCCCACATGACATTCTGATAAGCCAGCTGGAGAAATGCAGGCTCGACAGAAGTACCATTAAGTGGATACACGATTGGTTAAACAACTGCAAACAACAACTATTAATGGAATTATGTCAGATTGGAGGGAGGACTCAAATGGAGCTCCATAGGGATCTGTTCTGGGTCAGGTGTAGTTTAATATCTTTATTAATAACCTGGATCTAGGTATAGAGAGCATACTGATCAAGTATGCAGATGACAAAGCTGGGGGGAGGGTTGCAAATACTTTTGAGGATAGAGCTAAAATTTAGAGGGATCTTAATAAATTGGAGAGCTGGGCTGTTGACAACAAAATGAAATTCAACAAAGACAAACGAAAGGTGCTACACTTGGGGAAGAAAACCCAAATGCACAAATACAGAATGGGGGAAAAACTGGCTTGGCAGCAGCACTGCTGAGAAGGATCTAGGAGTTGCAGCACTGCTGAGAAGGATCTAGGAGTTGTGGTGGATCACAACCTCAAGATTAGTCAGCAATGTGATGCTGTTGCAAAAAAAGCAAATGTAATTTCATGTTGCATTAACAGAGGCATAGCATGCAAGTCATGGGAGGGAATAGCACCGCTCTACTCGGCACTGGCTAGGCCTCAGCTGGAGTACTGTGTCCAATTTTGGTCACCATTGTATAGGAAGGATGTAGAGAAACTGGAAAGATCCAGAGGTGAGCGTCAAGGATGATCAAAGGGATGGAATGCAAGATATATGAGCAAAGGCTGAAGGACCTGGGTATGCTTACCTGGAAATGGGGGGTGGGGGAGAGATATGATAGCAGTCTATGAAAGGCTGACATAAAAGAGATGGAGAAAGGTTGTTCTCTTTTGCCACAGAAGACAAGAGCCAATGGGTTCAAACTACACTACAGCATAGCAGATTTAGATTAAATCTCAGAAAAAGCTTCCTAACTGTAAGAACAGTAGGACAATGGAACAGACTGCCTCAGGAGGTTTTGGAAGCTTCTGCACTGGAGGTTTTCAAAAGGAGGCTGAATAACCACGTGTCTTGGATGGTTTAGATAACAAATCCAGCATGTTGGCAGGGGGGTAGACTAAATGATCCTTGTGGTCACTTCTAACCCTATGATTGAGCTCAGGCTTTCCAATGGATGAACGGCTATTACCACCAATACATTATATTTAATGTCTAAGAGTTAACACAACACAGGATTATATGCAAGTATCCTCCAAATGATTATTAATGGGTAACAACTACATTAATTTTTTTTACTACTAACTTAATCCAAATTGTGTTTCATAATACAGTTCTGCAGATATATTATTCCATCACTGGGTGCCATAGTCACTGTCTCAGCTACTTTCATATCAGACATGCTCAGTTTACAAGTAACTGAGACAGCCTTTTTTTGGCAACTGTCAGCCCTGCAAACTCTGCCTGAAACTTGGAAGCTGGGCTACGTTCTTTCTGGCCCGGGCTGAATAAAGATTCTGCAAATGGAATTTGGCTAACACTAGAATCCAGCTTCCTTCTCCCTGCCTGTGTTCACTCTGCAATGCCAACAGGAGTAGTGAAAGCTTATTTTTGCCCTGACTCCCTGAATACATACAGGGACCAGATTGATTTGCTTTAACAGAGTGTTATTTTTACAGTCACTTCTGACCATGATCGTTTTAAATAATTTCTAGTACAGTAAGGCCATGTGTAATCCTCCTCCTGCCCGAAAAGAAGTTTTATATTCTAAATAGCAATACACTGATGGAGACCCATTGCACAATTTCAATTCTATGGAGGCGACAAAGGGTCCTGTGGCACCTTATAGACTAACAGAGGTATTGAAGCATAAGCTTTCGTGGGTGAATACCCACTTCTTCGGATGCGAACATCCGAAGAAGTGGGTATTCACCCACGAAAGCTTATGCTCCAATACCTCTGTTAGTTTATAAGGTGCCACAGGACCCTTTGTCGCTTCTACAGATCCAGACTAACACGGCTACCCCTCTAATTCTATGGAGGAGAGTTTTGATGCATATAAGCTACTCAAGCTTTGCCCTTCTACTTTACATAGTCAGAAACCTGATTACATTACACCCCTGAAATGGTTTACAGCCTGTGTTTTCTTATGGAGGAGTGGTGTTTGACCTTTTGTGATTTTCCTGGTATGTGCCTTGAGATCCTTGCATGGAAAGACATTTAAAACATTACACTGGGTCCTATATGCTGCCAGTTCACAAAACTGGTAGGAGAGTAGATACATGCTTTGCCTAAGCAGCTGGAGGTTTGATTATGCAACTGTAGAGGGAGATAAGGCAGGGCTGGGTCAGCAGTCTAATGGCAGCATTTTGTGCTAGCATATTAGAGATGATGCAGGAAGCAGAATCAGAAGCTAAGTCCCTTTTTCTCCCATAACCAATAAGGGATGAAAATGCTGCAAAGATAGCATATTCAGCAACAGAGGGTAAGGAAAAGGAGTGTATCACATCTTTCAAGTGCTTCTAAGAAAGGTGTGTTTAGTCTCCTTAGATCATAGGAGCATTAACTACTATGTAGGCCAAGTGAGGAAGATTTCAGAATTTCAGTGGCAGTTAGGGCTGGCTGACATCAATGTGAGTTGTATGTCTCAGCTCCCCTAAAAAAGCCAATCAGGCCAAGGGTATAGAACTTTTAAGTTGTCCAACAAGACTGTGTGAAAACAGACTGTAGATTTGCCTGTGAGAAGAGGACATTGCATCCACAGCCAGTATCAGTGGAAGCTGAAGATCAAAACTTGTAAATTTTTTAGCATTCTCTAAATGCAAGGCCACAGTTCCAAAATAACTGGCTTGTTAGTGATGTTTAAGGGCCCCTTTCAAGTTTCAGATTTACTGTTCTTATTAACCCAGACAGGATTAAGGATAAAAGCTGTATATTCTTCTTAAAAGCTGGAGGAAAAAAACAAAGCAAAGACTAACCTAGGAATATTCCCAGAAACTGAAAACCAACTACCTTATACTACAAACAAAACACTCTCTCTCTCAGAAAGTAGGAGTGTGTCTCTCTCTCTCAGAAAGTAGGAGAGAAGCTACAGCTCTCACTTTATAGTGACCAGAGAAACCGTTCTACCTTCCTGTTCAGAACAGCAAGTTTTAGATGTGGGAACTAGCAGGGGAATGAAGACGTAACTGCTGCAAAGATTCCCAAATCTTGTCTGAAAGATTCCCTCACATTCTGTCTTCTCAAGAAGAGAAGAGAGTGCCTTTTTTATCGTACCCTGAAACACTGAATGTTGCAGCTACTTTCTGTTGGAGGTAGAACAAACTGGAAAGGAGGACAATGTGGTTTGAGGCATAGCAGCACTTTATTGGTCAATCTGCCCATCAGGTTTAAACAATAATATCCACCTATTCCAAAGTGATGGATTCATGGTATAAGAAATGCAAAGAGGAAAGAGTTATTCAGTTGCTAACATCCTTTTCAATGATACAATCTCATTTATCAAAGGAGAATTCCCATTGAGACAGGAGATTAATTACTGTATATTTATGACTCAAATGTGAGTCAATGCTTCATTTAGGGAGTCAAAATAAAGTCACGCTGCTCTATGTGAAAAAGTGCAGCTGTGCTTAAATGAAAGTTTCAGCCCATTAACTTCTGTGCCCAAACTAAACAAAGCATATAGAACGGAATCTGCACATTTGGTCTCTAGTTTATTTATAATATGCAACAAGAGATTTCAACCTTTACTAATGCACTTCAGTTTGTTTAGTTTCTTACAGTAACTAATGGTCTTTACAGTCCGTACCACTTTGTCAGCTCTGGTGACATTTATATGCCCTAAAGGGAAGCAATTCATCTGTTAAAAATCTACCTGCTCATTAGCCAGCACTGAAAGTACGCCCAGTTGAAAGAATAAGTTATTTCAAGACAGAATGTACCAACTTACTAGATTTTGAAATAAACTGGAGTATAAGCCTATCAGACTGGAAGTTAAATTTCAAGCCTCCTAAAAACACATTGCTACAATTTTAATATGAATAACAGTCTTGCAAAATTGTCATGAAGTTTAACAACTAAGGGACAGGATCATACAGTACTTGATTCTTTGTTTCGGGGGGGGGGGGGGGAGGAGGAGGGAGAGAGAGGATGGATACGATGGCAAAACATTTCCTGCCTTTAGCAACTAGAATTTTGCAAGTGGTTTAATACAACAGTGATTAAACAGTTGAAATCACAGCACTGAAGTACCAGACCACACTATTTCTTGGCCTTCTTCCCTCTAACACATACTGTACATCAGTCACTACTTAACTTCTCACTTGTCTGTTCATTTGCCTCTCCCACATTATCTTTGAGGAGGCGGTGCAACATATTTCAGCTTCATACTTCTCATGGTAATATGAGGACACTGAAGCAGCCAGTTGTATAGATAGATAACTGCTACAGCTGAGGTATAGCTGCGGTATAGAATGCTGCACATAACAGAAGACCATTCCTACTGCAATGCCAAGTACTGTATAGGAGCACATGTTGCCCTCAGGCCATGCGTTAGCCATCTCCAGTGTAATGTATCAGAACCTTTCCCCTGCCAAATGAGTACACGTGACCAGTTCACTCTTCATAAAGCATATTAATCGTTATCTAGAGTCAGTCAAGACATGTGATGTGCCCAAGGGCCACAACAATCAGGACTGTGAAAACAGAAGTCAGCACCTGAAATAAACCACTTCTATCAGTACAAATAAAAAGGAGGATTTCCTCACTGCTTTCCCCTAGAAAACAATGTAGCCATTGCTACCAAGAGTCACATTTACAAAAGTGTGACATGATTAGTTCATGCCTAACCAAGAGCCAACTTACCTCAAACAGCCATTTTATTAACATAAATCCTTCAGTGTTGCTGAGGTACTTCAACATCCATTTGGATTGTGAAATGGATTTCCAAAAAGTTGATACTGAGTCTGCACTGGGCAATTTTTTAAAAGTTCTTTTAGCTAAATGAGACATATCTCCCATCACAGTCTAACAATTATGGATCATTTAGTAAAAGTTGCAAGTGCTTCCATGACAAATAGCAGAGCCCCAGATTCCCCCACCCCATCCAGATTATCAAGAAATAACCTAAAAACATGGCCTGGGTCAACAGACTTGGGTTAGCTGGGCTCACACTAGTGACCTAATATAGCTGTGTAGCCAGTCCTTTGAAGTTACAGCTAAGGTTCAAGCTTGGGCTCTGAAGCCAGGAGGAGGGTGAGGAGGGCTTCAGAGCCCAAGTCTAACTTCAAAGTGCTGTCTACACAGTTTTTGTATGCAGTAGCTAACATGTTAACAAACAAAGGGCTTGGCTACACTGGTGCTTTACAGCGCTGCAACTTTCTCGCTCAGGGGTGTGAAAAAACACCCTGTGGTAAAACAGTGCTGTAAGCTAATCTCCTCGTGAAGGTGGAGCTGGTGCGCGACTACACTCGCACTTCAAAGCGCTGCCGTGGGAGCACTCCCGCAGCAGCGCTTTGAAGTTTCGAGTGTAGCCACGGCCAAAGTGTTAAAATCCTAGTGTAGACAAGGTAAACTATAGGTTTAACTCGTTAGCTGGTAAAGGTAAATTCTAAGGGTTGTTCGGTCTATCAGCTAATGTTTTAAACCTTCAACTTGCCTTGTCTACACCAGGAAAAAAATTAGTTTAAAACCTGTGAAAATCCTAGCAGAGACAGCTAGAGAGAATGTGTCATTGTGTAAAGACATTTAAATAAATCTTTCTATAATATTTTAGACACCACAGCCAAAAACCGGTCCTCAATTGCCATTAAGGCTCCAGGGGAGGGATGTTTATTCTGAAGAGGTCAGCACAGATGAAAGATGGATTTGCTTGCCTCTCATCCATCTGACAAATATCAATCGTTGTATGCTAGTCTGCTATTTGAGGAGGTTTACTACTAATTAAGGGCACTATGCTTTTGATCTAGTTTTGTTTGAGGGAGGGAGCAAGGAAGAGAGCATGGCCATTGTTTGACCACGTGTACATACCGTAAGACCACTCTGATCCCCACATTAAGGCTTTCCGAATTCCTGCTGCAGCCTTCTTGTAACAGGCCACTGTAGGGATAACCAGGTCAACAAACTTGAGCTTTCTCTACAACACAAGAGACATTTGCCTCCCTTTCCCCAACCATTCAAGATTTCCTACAAGACAAGACCTTCAAGAGAAGCCTCTGCCTCTCTCTCCACTAGGCCTACCACATGGCAGCCTCCAGACAAGAAACGGGAAGCCGGGCCTTTCCAGAATAATGAACTCTGCACAAGCCTGCCAGTGGGAAGACATCAAAATGCACCTTCCCCATCATCTTAACGAAGTATCACTTCCACAACACTCCCTATGCTCATAGGAATTGGGAGCAAAAGATCACTGGGATGTCAAAAGTTCTGTGCTTTGCTTCAAGACTTAATGGACGCTAGGATTCTGACAGTATGCCTGCTGCCATCACTTTTCAGTGGAGCCCAGTGGATTCCTACAGTATCCATACATTTATGAAGTCCAGCTGAATGCAGAAAGCTGTGCACCACTGATCTTACTGACAAAAAGATAAGCACTTTGGCTCTTTACCTAGAGTGCAGTAAATAGGAAGGCAAGAAACCCAGAAAATAAGTTTGTCAGACTTGTTTTCATCTGAGTGAATGCAGACTATGTCTTCCTTTTTCTTTCCAAATACGGAATTTATTCCACTTCCCTATGTGTGATGGGGCTTGCTGGCTGTACATTCCTGGGGGGGGGACGGGGGGAGGGAGAATTACAGTTTACTTTTGGAGTGCATCCAACTTCATTTTCTAGCAAGTATTAAACATGCAAGGTATTTGACATTTTGCTGGAAGTTAAAATCCACATATATTCTTCTAACAAGTAAATCAGTCTGAAGTGATTGATATTATTTTATGTCACTAGCTGGGATTTTATACCAATGTGGCAATGCAATTAATAAGGTCAGCTATTAGGCACAGACCAAGGTTCTAAGAGAGACAAAAAACAAGGTATATAGCAAAATTCTGTCCTATTCCTATGACACCTTCAAGAACTAAGTTAAAACTATATTTTGTTTATGCCAAGTTAAAAAATAAACTTTTGCTCTATCATGCTGCGTGCTAGCTTTTGCTAAGTAACCATGAAATCTTATTGCTGCAACTGTCATCCTTCCTTTAACCACTCCCGACTGTTTTACCACACACTTTGTTGCATCATGTCTAGAGTTCTATTTAGGTATCATGCCCACCACTACGGTATCAGTGTAATTCCACTGAAACCATAGTGGTGGGCACGATACCTAAATACTGAAAAGCTCTTAAGAGCTTTCAGGTATCATGGTATCATGATACCTCTTAGAGGACAAGGACTGTCTTCTTAACCTGTATAGTTTATTATGTGGTGGCATGTTCCATAAACTATTTTCATGAAGTGCCCACCCACAACAATCTCAAAGACCCTACTGCTAGTAACAAATAAAAGAAAATCAGCTTCTGCAGAACTGAGTCCTTCCTGCTGTGACTTTTGAACAAACTAACCATATATACTCTTCTCTTCACCAATACAGTAAGCAGTGCCCTAAAACATGTTGAAGCCATTGACCACCATGTCATTTGCCAGAGAATGGTTCTTATGTGAAACCTAGCGTGATCTATTAAATGAGACCTGATAGTATTCGAGCAGCTCAGGTTCTGCTAAGTTTTGGACAAGGCATCTATGCCATATATTCTGTTCTAGAGAAGTGAAAAGTGTATATAAAAAGAGTCAAGCTATGAAGCAAAAAAGCATCACACAACACATGATGAGGCTGAAGTTTTAACTAATAACAAGGTCCCACACAGTCCTTGGTCACAACATTTGCTGCAGAATCAATCGCTTGCCACAGAATTACGCTCAAAACCATTTTTTTAAGTACCCAGCCCTTCTGTTTGTAAAGAAGAGTTTGGAGGCTGTGTAGTCTAGTGGATAGCGTGTTGACTGGGCCTCAGGGGACCTGGGTTCCATTCCTGAACATAAGGACAGCCATACTTGGTCAAACCAATGGTCCATCTAACCCAGTATCTTATCTTCCGACAGTAGCCAATGCCAGGCGCTTTGGAGGGAATGAACAGAACAGCAATCATCGAGTGATCCATACCCTGTCATCCATTCTTAGATTCTGGCAATCAGAGGCTAGGGACACCTAGAGCAGTGTTTCTCAATCTTTCCAAACTACTGTACCCCTTTCAGGAGTCGGATTTGTCTTGCATTCCCCAAGTTTCATTTTACTTCAAAACTACTTGCTTATAAAAATACAAAATTGGCACAGCACCCTGTTACTGAAATATTGCTGACTTTCTCATGTTTACCATATAGTTATAAAATAAATAGACTGAAATATTGTACTTACGTTCCAATGTGATACTTGAGCCTGTTTTTCACTTGTGAGGCTTGTCTGAAGCCCAAGCCCTGTCACCCAGGGCTGAAATATGTAACTTGGCTTCGCGAGGCCCCCTGTGGCATGGGTCCCTGGACAATTGCCCTGCTTCCTACCCCCTAACGCCACCCTGCACTTGCAGCCCCCCTAAACCCATCCCACAATCCCAAGGTTGATAAACACTGATCTAAATGAGTTGAGTACTCCCTGGAGGACCTCTGTGTACCCTCAGGTACATGGTCGAGAACCACTGCCCTAGAGATAGGGATGTAAAAGGTTAACTGGTAAGCATTAATCTTACTGGTTAACCAACCTTAACCGTTAACCCTCGGACCACCCAGAGAGGCCCCAGCCACACCACCGGGGGACCGGCCCTTTAATCGGTTTACCATCTAAACAAAATATTTTTAATAATTTAAACAGTAAACTTTTTAAACAATCTTTACATCCTTACCTAGAGCATGGGGTTGCAGACCTGACCATCCTGGCTAATGGCCATTCATGGACCTATCCTCCATGAATGTATCGAGCTCTTTTTTGAACCCTGCTATAGTTTTGGCCTTCACAAAATCCGCTGGAAATGAGTTCCATACGTTGACTGCGCATTGTGTGAAGTAGTATTTCCTTTTGTTTGTTTTAAACCTGCTGCTTATTTCTGGTTTTGCCAGTCACCTACAGGGTAACCTTGAGCAAGTCAAGTCCTCTCTCTGCCTCAGTTTCCACAACTATAAAATGGGGATAATGATACTTAGTTTCTTAATAAAGTCCTTCGAGAACTACTGATGGAAAGCACTATTAAGACATGAAAGAAGTGTAAGCCAATGCCTGAAACAGCTCTAACAAGTTATTATCGGTAAAGAGTTAACGTAGGTCTATGAATAAAGAACACAGGCCCTATTTACAGGATGGGGGGGCTCTATTCTGAAAAGAGTGACTGAAAAAAGACATGGGGATCGTGGTGAATAATCAGTTGAACATGAGCTCCCAGTGCGATGCTGTGGACAAAGGGGCTAATGTGAACCTTGGATATATAAACAGGAGAATATCAAGTAGGAGTTAGGAGATTATATTACTTCTATCTGGCACTGATTCTGGCATCCACAATTCAACAATGATGTTAATAAATTGGAGAGGGTTCAGAGAAGAGCGATGAGAATGATTAAAAGATTACAAAACATGCCTTATAGTGAAAGACTCCAGGAGCTCAATCTATTTCGTTTACCAAAGAGAAGGTTAAGGGGTGATTTGATCCAAGTGACCTGATCAGTACTTTAGGCTTACCCCCATGATCACATCAACAGGCTGACAAGAAATCACAGATATCGCTGGGTACAGTCTCTCAGATAACATGTTCAACTTTTGGCATTACGTATCGTTTTCCCAGTGGAATATTTTTCTTTGATTGTTAGTTTTAACTCATATGTAGAACACAACCGGGTTCATAACACTATTAAATGTAAGGTGAGCAGGGGTAGGGGGAAATGTATTTTCTTAATATAAGGGTTATTTGCAATGGTTTGCAGAGCAAGTTAGCTTCACTAAACATCAACAGTTTACAGTCACCTAATTTAAACCAGTCTTAGAGCACTCACGAATGAAGAAAGTTAACTATCCTGTGGAACTCATTGCCAGGTGATGTTGTGAAGGCCAAAAATATACCTGAGTTCAAAAAGGCATTAGATAAGTTCATGGAGGATAGGTCCATCAATGGCTACTAGCCAAGATGGTCAGGGACGTGCAACCCCATGCTCTGGATGTCCCTAAACCTCTGAAACTGCAACTGGACAACTGATGGATCACATGAAATTGCCCTGTTTTTTTCATTCCCTCTGAAGCGTCTGGCACTGATCACTATCAGATACATGATACTGGGCTAGATGGACCATTGGTCTGACCCAGTATGGCCATTCTTCCATCCCTGTCCAATGCACGACATTATTTTTTTCTAATTAAGCAATTGCCACAAGGAGAATTACACTTCTGATACTTGACTTTTTTGTCATTTGGAGGTGTTAATGTAAACCTAATCCTCCAAAAATGAGATTATCTCATTCAAAACCTTGTTAACTGGAATTCTTCGGTTTCATGCAAAGGTAACAGGAAAATTCAAAGGTTATTCTGCCTACTTTTTCAGAATGCTGAACAGATGCTCAAACTGTTCTGAGAGTTCCCAGCAGTGATTCAGCGCTGTGATTGAAAAAAAAGAAAATACAGCTTTATGCTATTTATGGCACTACTTATAGCAAGCAAGTGTTCTCAATTTGAGGTGGGGTGGGCATGGAGCAGAGTATATATTCATAATTTAGTTCCTTAAACTCTAATTCTGACAAAATAGAAGATGTACACAATGGAGTAATTTTGTTTTCTGGCTTTGTCCTATCCCCACACCATTAGTCTACTAAATAACATTAATGTGTTTTAACATGGTTTGATGTAGTCGTCAAAGGCAAATCTAAACATGCCAAGACACAGCTGAGGTACTACTGTACCACATTAGAAGACTTACCCACCTGAGTAAATTCTGTTGTGTGGACAGGCCCTTGTTACATTCGAATCAATGTAGTGCATAGATGTTAGCATCTTGTAAAAAGGGCATAAGAATATTCAGTTTGTATAGAAACACCTCAGTACATTTGGAAAGCAGAAAATAGGATGTGTCCTAACCTATTCAAACCAATTTTATGTTTACTGAAAATATTGTAAGTTTCATATTAAATAGAAATGCATGGTACTAAAGAACGAGACATTTGCTTATATCAATCAATAAGATCATCACATTCTATTATTTAAAAAGCAGAAAAGAATCTACCAAATTAAGTTCAGAGCCAAATGTTTTACACTTATGCACTTTCAAATACTGCTAAATATAGCGAAGTAGCAGAAAGGGAATGTGTTTCCAACTGAACACAAAAGCATCTGCAGCACATCATCAATTCATACAATATAATTAAATTAAAGATTTAACATTGCACTATGGTTATACAGTGAGACACACAATCTGTTTCACAGCTAAAGTTACCCTCCATTCTCACCACATCACCACTACCAATACACCTTTTCCTGCTCTTAACAGCTGGACATGGATTTTTCCAACTGAAACTGCTGAAATAAACAGCTTTTCTACAATTTACACTTTTCAAAGATTAGTAGTTGCATTTACAGCAGTAGTTGAACTTCACTTCATAGTAACTATGTCTTGATATATTATTCTTGTTGCCATACACACATTTCGTGTCACTTTAAAAACCACCGCATAGGACATGCAGACTGCTTACAAGAGCAAGATTAAAAGGTTTTTCCTTTCTGTTGGATTTTAAAATCCAATTAATTGCTTTGCAAAAGAGAACATCTTTTCATAAGAGATTGTTAGTCTAAAAATGATTAAGGCTTTCTAATTCATTCTAGTAAGCATTTAACATATTTGTAGTGGGGGAGACAAGTTATTAATACAGTAATTCTTTAATTGTTCAGGAACTGTGCTTCATGGTCAGTTTTAAAGCTTTATGGTTTTATTTGCTAAAAATGTTCCCCATTTGCTGAACATGCATTTAATTTTGATAACTGTAAACTTGTGCATCTTACAGGGTTCTCTGGGGCACTCAAGTGAATAAGGCTTACATGCCTTATGTTCATCAGCAGCTTCTATGATGTTCAGCAGAAAAGCTTCAAGCTCTAACAGCAGGGCAGGAACATTAATACCAAGCGGATTACTTTAAGATCCATATCAAGCTGAAAAAATAAACATTGCCACTACAAATCTGAATGTAAGTAAATGCCTCTTCCTCCTCCCCTAATTTCATCATCTCCCCTGCAATCTGAAAGAGACGACAATGTCTATCACATGAACAAAGATGCCAGTAGAAAATGTAAGCAGATGCAGGAAAGCTTTTAATTGTTGAAGTGTAATGATTACAGGCAATTGCAACCTACAAACTGCAGATTGCACAGAGAAAGGTAAGCAGGATCTCTTTGCACACTCCATAATCAGTGTTTAGAAACTTTGGTGTGTGTTTATGTACATATCTCTGCTCTCGTCATGCTGCATGCTTAGGAACTTTGCCTGTTTACTGAGGGAGAGTTAGCCTTGCTCGGGTGCCACCTACAGCAGCTCCAGAGCCACAGGGACACAAACATGCTGCTACCTGCCCAGCAGTGCAGGCCCCGAAGCTCAGCACACCGTGGCCAGCTCCCCTGAGAAGCAGGGTCCATGGAACCAGCACAGTCATTATCCCTAACCATCCATAGCAGGCCCTGGCCTGAGCCAAGCTGGGAGTGTAACTCCGTCCCACAGATCCGCATTAGGCTAATGGGAGACAGACAGACAGAGAGGCCGGCAGCTCCTGGGGAACTGCATGTGCTTTAGTTACGGGGGGGGGGGCAGGGATCACTTACACACACTCCAGTAGAAGTTGTACCCCAGGTCTGGAGCAGGAAGAGGGCAATGCACCAGCCCAGCAGCAGCAACACCAGGGCAACACGAGAGCCAGCCCTGCGCCCCCACCCCGCAGAGACCCCCCCCCCCCGCCCCGTAGAGACCATCCCCCAGGCGAGCGGGGAAGCAGGGAAGCGTTCCCCTCACACGCACTCCCAGGTCCCCCCGCTGCCAGGGGAAGAGGGACGCTCCCCCCCCCCCCCCCCGCAGACCCTCCACGAGCAGCCCAAGAGCTGGGGCACGAAGGGGGGGGGGGGGAGCTTCCTGCCCCCTCGAGTTTCACCTTCACAGCCAAACAGCAGACAAAGATCCCTGCGCCATCCCACGGAGGGTGGGGGTGGGGGGGACGGTGGGGGAATCCCCCCCGCCCCTCCCCCTCAACCACTCCCCCCCCCCCCGCCCCGATCTCGATCCCCCTCAGCGTCCTCACAGGGACCTGATCCTCATTTCCCCCCACTCGAGATTCCCTCCCTCAGGAGTTTGACCCCCCTCCGCACTAAATCACCCCCACCGCGCGCTCAGGAGCCCGCTACCCCCCCACTCCGCGATTCCCCCCTCAGCCCGCCCGCCCACCGGGCTGCCCCTCAGGATCCGACCCCCGCCTCAGCCACTCTCCCCCGCCCCTCAGAGACACCCCCCCACCCCGGCAGCCGACCCCGCTCACTCACCCCAGCACCACCAGCTCCCCGCACTTGACGGGCTCCTTGTTGGGGGCGCAGTGCTCCTCCTGGCTGGGGGAAAACATGGGGCCGCCGCCGCTGCTCGCCCGCCGCCGCTACAATCCCATCGGGGTGGGGTGGGGGGGGGGGTCCGGAGCGGGCTCCGCGCTGCGCCCCGCACTGAGCCCGCGAGCGCCCGACAACAGCCACTAATGCCGAAGGGGAGGGGGGGGGGGGAGGGAGAGGGGAGATACCAACTCGCATCAGGAGGCGGGGGGGGGGAGGTGCAGAGTTATGGCTGGCGCAGCTCCCCGTCGGCTCCTCCCCCCTTGACGCGCTGCCCGCGGGCGGTGGCAGGGAGTCGCCGTTTAGCTGCCTCTCTCTGCTTCCCCCCCCCTTCGGGGACCGCAGTGGTACAGCCCGCTCTGTTATGTAAACATAGAGTAAGGAGACGGGGCAGCTCTTAAAGGGGCCGCTGGCTTTAGCCAGCCCTCCCCTGCCTGCCCCCCGCGTATCACTACCGCTCCCCACAGGGGACGAACGGGGCTCGAGCACCGGCCTCCGGGGCATGGGGTTCTAGATCGGCGCCAGCGAGGTTCTAGAGCATCGGCGGCGTCGGGGAGGGGAGGGTTCGCGGGGCTCTAGATCGGCGATGCGGTGGGGTTCTAGGTCGGCAGTCGGTCCGCCTTCCGCTGGCGTTGTGTCCTAGATCGACACCCCCCGGCACCCCACGGCAGGGGTTTGAGACTCGCAGGCGCATCACTCCACACCAGCGTGATCTAGATCATTATGCCCTCCACCCGTGCCAGAGCAAGGGCTCTAGACTGGCATCTCTCCAAACTCCCAACCCCTCAGAGCAGGGGTTCTAGCTCAGCATTCTAGTCACAGCACACCACAGCCGGTGTTCTAGATCAGTGCCCTCTCCACCCTCACCAGAACACGTGTTCTAGGTCTGCTTTCCCTTCCCACCGCACACCACAGCAGGAGTGTGAGGTCAGTGTCCCCTCCATCCCACACCAGAGCTTAGGTTCTAGGTCCCCAGCAACTACATCACAGCTAGCAATGGGTTATAGATCACTGACACCTACCTGTCCAGTCAGAGTGGCAGCTTCTAGACCAGCCAGAGCACCGCTTCCAGATCGCCAGCACAATCAATCTGGGCAGGATTCCATTGTAGATTGATCGTGCAAATATCCAGAGCAGGGGATCTATATTGCAAGCACAACTACACAGAACAGGGAACTCTACATTTCAGGTGCAAAAGTGATCTGGAGCAGGAATTCTGATGGCTGGCATAGCCAACCAAAGCAAGAGGTTTTAGATTATTCTTTCAAAGCAGGGATTCCAGTTTACCATCATCACAACCCAGAGTGGGGAATTCAGGTGACCAGCACAGCCACCCAGCTAGATCACCAGCTGCATGCTATCTATATGCAAGTGTTGGAGAACAGAAGAGCACTCCTCTTCTGAAACTAGACAGCCAGCATTAGGACTAGGGGGTATAACTAGTTCTGTCCATTTTTTATTTTTCCTGTTTTCTAACAGAGGGGCCTGAGCCACTACCTTCAGATTCTGAATCTCAGTCCCTCCCACCCCTGCAAGCATGGCCTGGAGCTGTTTAAATGTGGGAGCTCTCAGCTAGATGCAAACATGTCTCTAATATATTTTTCAAATAAATCTATCGTGTTCTATGTGACCTCGCAAGATGTTGTTTGTAAGCAAAGATAGAAGCGGGGACAGATAATCCTAAAATGAGCCACCTTTGAGACACACTACCCAGAGGAGATCCCAAAAGCAAATGTCGGTGGCAGCATTCAAGACCAACAACGGAATCCTCCGAAATTGTCAAGGACAAATCCATTACATTAGGGAGCCATCCATGAACAGAAGCACATTCAACATTTTCATCCTGTTTCATGAGTAATAACAACTTTCTTTTAAAACTTATAGACTCATAGACTTTAAGGTCAGAGGGGACCATTATGATCATCTAGTCTGACCTCCTGCACAACGCAGGCCACAGAATCTGACCCACCCATTTACCTCTACCAACCGCTTCCCCTCCTTCCCAAGAAGTGTGCAAATTAAGGACAGCAGTAATGATGATATTATGGCAGGGAGACATGGTCACGCTGATCATATTCACTGCACTGCCCAGGACATTACTCAGTAGCACACAATTGGCTGGACACTCAATGGGTGGATACATTAATGAATAAGCCAATGTTCGTTGCCTTTAATTTTCTACATTTTAGAACTGGCACCTATGAGATTTTCCCCAAAGAGTCTTTTTATGGTTGTGTTTGGTGGTGGGATGAAGGAAACACTATTCAGGATTTTATTTATCAGCAACTTTAAAGTCCACATTTCCAGCCACTTATGCTTGGTTTCATCTTCTAAAGGCTTAAAAAGCATCCCATGCTTTTGTTCTTCAAGCAGCTCTTGTTTTATGCTTAAAAAAAATTACAGGGCAATTTAAAGAAAAACTGTTTAAAAGTCCATGTTTCCACTTTGCAGACATTTATGCTCCATTTGATCTGTGCAGACATTACAACCATCCTGAGCTTCTGAGCTTTTTCTCTTTAGGGAGTTGGGTTTTGTGGTGTTTTTTTAAATACTTTCAAATTTTCCTTTTTTAAAACAATGTCTTGCATAAAAGCCAGTGATCAGATTATGAATGAGTCCCGCTGCAGGTAATAGGAATGGATGCTGTCCACTTCTTCTGCCTTTCTGGGAAAGGAGCATTGCAACTATTCTGCAGTCTTCAGGAGGCCTCTCCAAAGACAATGGTGAAATCCTGGGGAGGGAACTTAAGGTTGGAATGGGGGAACTTTGAAAATCATGGTTAAAGAGTAGCCACATTACTAAAATCTAGAGGGGTTATAGCACAGTAGGTCATTAGTATAAATAAGTGAAACTTACTACACCAGATCATGGCTCCTGCTATGACTCTTTTGCATATCTCCAGTGGTGCAAAAGGAATGCCAAGCTGCCTTAAACAACTCACTGAGGAGACACAGGGGAGGAGGGGGGGAGAAGAGGCGGGCCGCCAGGCTCCCCCCGCCCCACCCCCCAGTTACGTTCTGTGGCCACCAACTCCCCTCACCCCACCCCCAAGTTACGTTCTGTGGCCGCCAGGCTCCCCGCGCCCCACCCCCCAGTTACGTTCTGTGGCCACCAGGCTCCCCCCGCCCCACCCCCCAGTTACGTTCTGTGGCCGCCAACTCCCCTCACCCCACCCCCAAGTTACGTTCTGTGGCCGCCAGGCTCCCCCCGCCCCACCCCCCAGTTACGTTCTGTGGCCGCCAACTCCCCTCACCCCACCCCCAAGTTACGTTCTGTGGCCGCCAGGCTCCCCCCGCCCCACCCCCCAGTTACGTTCTGTGGCCACCAGGCTCCCCCCGCCCCACCCCCCAGTTACGTTCTGTGGCCACCAACTCCCCTCACCCCACCCCCAAGTTACGTTCTGTGGCCGCCAGGCTCCCCGCGCCCCACCCCCCAGTTACGTTCTGTGGCCACCAGGCTCCCCCCGCCCCACCCCCCAGTTACATTCTGTGGCCGCCAACTCCCCTCACCCCCGCCCCCAGTTACGTCCTATGGCCGCCAACTCCCCTCACCCCCGCCCCCAGTTACATTCTGTGGCCGCCAACTCCCCTCACCCCCACCCCCCAGTTACGTTCTGTGGCCGCTAAGATCCCCGTTCCCTCCGCGCTGCTCCAAGGTTCTATTTTTACCCCCAGGCAGTTCCCGCCACCAGAACAGCTGTCTGGCGGCTTCGTGGTTTCTGGGGGGGAGGAGCGGGGAGCCACGTGCTCAGGGGGGGAGGCTGAGAAGGGGCGGAGAAGGGGCGGGGCCTAATGGAAGTGGTGGAGTGGGGGCAGGGCCGGGGCAGCGAGGGGGCGGGGTCAGTGATGCGGCCCTCGGGCCAATGCAATAGTCCTCATGCAGCCCTCATGGTAATTTGAGTTTGAGACCCCTGTGTTAGACAAACTCTGAGGCTGCTCTGACTAGTGTTGGGTGGCCTAGTCAGCTGCAGGATCTGGGGAGCATAAAGGTGGTATAAGGTCATATTTCCGCCCCACACTCCCCCTTGGGTCCTGTACCAACCGAGCTTGGCCACACTTGAGAATCAAGCCCAGAGAGTCAGATTTTTCAGCCAGTCTCAAGATGGGTTCCATTTTATTTTATTTTACTCACTCCTTTTTCACCTACAAAGGCCAGGCACCTATAGTTTTGGGTGAGCAGCTCTCTGATGTGCATGAACAAACACAGGTTGTGTGCACAAAATGAGTTCACAGTTAATATCATAGGCACTTAGCTACACTCACACAAAAATGGAAACCGAGGCAGAAAAATGAGCCAATACTTTTTGCAATTATTTCTAAAGACTTTTTATTTCCTGCTGCATAAGTAGACAGTACCTTAGTCTGTTACAGTATGGTGTTTGCCTGACAAATCCAATTAGATTTCAGCTTAATTTTATTTTCTCTGTGTTTGATACCTAACAAAAGCACAAAATCAACCAAGGCTAGATACAAATCAATGCAATTGAGTTGGAAAGTCTCATGTACACAATATTTGGCTCCTACACCACTGTGAACATACTAAGAATATGAAGAAAAGTCACTGTAACCGTCCATGTTTCAGATTGTTATGGCCTTGATTCCACAATGAGCTTCACGGGGGCCTGCAAATAGCTCATTCCAGCATCAAGCCTCAGAATGGCTTAAACTCCATTGAAATAGTTGTTAATTAAGTTCTGGTTCTCTTACTGAAAGCTCTGGTTTTCCGTCATTGAAATTGTACTTGGCTATTCATTTCCCTGGCAATGATATTCTTCTGTCGCTTCTGGTGATAATGTACAATGGAAATTCAGCCAATTGGAATTTTCTTAGAGGCTTTGAGGAAATGACAAGAGTTTATTAAAGACAGAGAGCTGAATTATTACAGCTATATTTATCTTCTTTATCTCTTGACACAAACAGCAAGGAAAGCTGGGCACTAAGTCACTGTCAGAGAAAACAAATACAAATCAAAACCAATGTGAAAAATTCCAACATACTAGCTGCATCCTCTTCAAGCTCTCCTACATTTTCCCTCCAGTGTGAACAGGAGTTTGCATTAACTCCTCCTCTTTTATATAATCTAAACACAATTAGCTTAACTCTCAAGAACTGCTCCAAAACAATTCAACCCAGTCCTGCTCCCACTAAGACAAGAGCAAAACTCCCCTGCACTTCACTGGGAACAGGATTGTCTTTCGAACAAAGAGTTCTTTTGGCACCCAAATGTGTACGGACAATTTGCGTTCGCCCCCTACAGCCCCTTTTTGAGCATGTAATCATACCGGAGCGCTGATCTAGGGATGAGAGGATGGGTAGAAGAGTGAGGAGAAATACACTTCCCTTATGATAGTTCTGCTAACGGTTCAGAAAGTTTAGGTACCTGCAGTAGCATAGCCAGAGGGGGAGCAGCCGCTCCCCCACTGAGCAGAAGCGGTGCCTTTTTGTGCTCCAACGCCTTTTGCTCCTACGCTGCAGCCAGAGCAGAGCATTTTTTTCCTCCCGGCTCCTTTTTTTGCTCCCGACACTTTTTGCTCCCTACGCCTTTTTTTAGCTCCGCTCCTCCTGTGCTCTAAACCTGGCTACGCCCCTGGGTACCTGTGAGGTCTCTACAGTTGTGGCCCCTAGAGAGCTGGCTAGTGGAAAGAAGGAAGCCTTCTGACATCTCTTGTTGCATCCAAAGTAGTGGGTATTCACCCACGAAAGCTTATGCTCCAATACCTCTGTTAGTCTATAACGTGCCACAGGACCCTTTGTCGCTTCTTGACATCTTGTATCTGCTGGGGTCAAATATGGGTGCTGTAAGTCAGACAAGTGGCCCTCCTGCCTCTCGCAGCTTCATCTTATGGGCTAGATGCCACCATGGGAGTACTCGGGCACATTGGGAGCTAGGGGTGCAGGGAGCTGATCAGACAACCACCATTCCATTTCATGGCCACTTTCAAGGTGTTGCCATTTTGTTTTCGTCCTGCATTGCAACAAATGTTCAAATGTTTTTGCAAAATGTAATTGTGTCAAAATGGCCAGTTTCACATAGAAAACCCAAAGCTTTTGATTCATGTTTCCAGCTCCTCAGAAGTGACCAGAAAGCTTCGGGATCAAACTGTTCTTCCTGATGAAAGCTTCGTGGCACCCGGTACATCTCCACAAAATGCTTTGGCTCCCACAAAACAGCAGATCTTGTCAAAATTGTTCCAACCTGCTCTAAGAGTGCAGGGGGGTTGTGCAGCAGCCAGAGACCTAGGGTGACCAGATGTCCCAATTTTATAGAGACAATCCCAGTATTGGGGGCATTTTCCTCTATAGGTGCCTATTACATACACATACACCCGATTTTTCACACTTGCTGTCTGGTCATCCTATAGAGACCCAAGGAGGAATTCTGGCTGATTTGAGCTAGACTCCCGCCATGAGCCCCCAGGCAGCACACACTGGTGTGCTCACTGCATCATCGGTGCTGGAACTAGGGTGCTGGGGGTGTAGCAGCACCCCTTGACTTGACAGGGTTCCCATCATGTACACGGTTTACAGTTTGATTCAGTGGCACCCCACTATGCAAACTGTCCCAGCGCCCCTGCACTGCGCGGCTGTTGAAGAGGATACAGCATCCTCTGTCCATGCCCTGCCAGACCTGCTGACTGACAGAGGGCCCTGCCCCTCCCCACCCCATTTCAGGCACCTTCATCCCAGAACCTGTCGCTTTTCTTCCCCATGGTTTGGAAGCTTTGAGGATGCCAGTAAAACAGACTCTTCCAAGTGCACTGGAGCAGCATGCCTACCTGTGGGGGGCCTGTCCTGGAAGTGGATAGTACTGCCAGACTTTTCAAGCATTCTCCAGCCAAGCACTCTTATCAACAGCCAAGACCACTGCTTTGTGGACTCGGATTACATGCAGGAGAGGCAGTATGTTTGCATGGGGTACTGGACTGGGAGTCAGGAGACCTGGCTTGGCAGCTGAACTACTGTGCGACCTTGGAGAAATCACTCCATTACTTATGCCTCTGTTTACCGTCCCTCCCTTTATCTGTCTTATCTGATAGGAATGGAAACTGTTTGGGAAGGTCTCTGTGTGTTTGTATGGTGCCTAGCACCCAGAGATTTTGGTCGGAGCTTCTAGATACTACTGTAATACAATCAGGGCCTAGGGCGCCGGGAGCCGGGGGGCAGCTGGCAGCAGCTACCTCCCGCCCTCCCGGCTCCGGGGCTGAGCTGGAAGCCGGGGGGCGGCTGGCCGCAGCTGGCCGTGGCTGCCGCCCGCCCTCCGAGCTCTGCAGCTGAGCCGGGAGCGGTGGGGTGGCTGGCCGCAGCCCGCCTGCCGGCTCCGCGGCTGAGCCAGGAGCCGGAGGGGGGCAGCTGGCCACGGCTGCCGCCCGCCTGCCGGCTGAGTCTGGAGCTGGGGGGGTGCCACGGGCAGGGGGAGGCTGCCGTGGGCATGGGAGGGCTGAGCTGCCGGCGCGGGGGAGCCGCCATGGGGGGGGAGACTGGCTGCGGGGGGCGGGCAGGGTTAGCTGGGGGGGGCGCAGGGCCGGTGTAAGGAAGTTTTGCCTAGGGCGCAAAACTTCCTTGCACCGGCCCTGAATACAATTAATAAATAATATATAGCGGCCTACATCGCCGTGTTAAATTACAGCCCCGGAAAGAGTCCAAAGGGAGGCATGGGGCAGTCTTTGGGTTTGAAGCATTAGCAGCAGAAGAGGGACCTATTTGCAGGGTTCTGAGCTAGATTAGCTTAGAAGAGGCGTTAAAGGCGTCCACTTTCATACCTGTGGTAGAAGACTATGAGCGAACCCGAGGGGCATGTGTGCTCAGAATTGGATTGATGCTTTTTTCCCCTTCTTTTTAAATGTGTTTGTCTGTTGTTTTGACAGTGACTTATGTGATGCTGTCTCTGCTGCCGAGCTGGAGCTGTGAAGACAGTGAGCAGGAATAATAGTCTCTTAATCTTGAAATTCCATTTTCTCTCTCTCGGGCTAGAAAGCAGCGAGGGAGGGAGAGGTGAGGTGCCTGTGTGGCAGTTCAGTCCCTATAACCACAAGTAGTTTCCAGGACTGATGGGCCTTTTCCTCGAAAAGTGCAGATTTCCCCATGGAAATTTCTAAGGAAATTCTGCTTCCAACATTTTTAATCTTATTTTTTGTGGTGAAGCTGTGTCGTTATGTACTCCATGTCTAAATGGCCTACGTGGGTTCCAGCATCAAATCACAGTACAATTATTTTCTACAGCTATAGAAATTCCTCCTTGTAACTGGAGCAAGCAACGCGTCTCTGGTGTTTCTATACAACCCCACCGTTGAAACAATTTAGTAATGGGCTCACAGCTGCATTCAATTATTGTTAAGAACTTTAAATATCTCGTGGTCTCAACTTCAGGATTGTGAGTGACTTTTCAAAGTAGGGAAGGGAATCTTGTTGAAGAGTGTTCCTTGTTACTGAAAATTACAAATCATCTTGGCAGTGCGCCTTTGCTGTCGGTATTGCTGGTACGATGGAGAGTTTGCTTCTAGATGTATAACAAGCAGCTGTTTATGCTAACAATGCAGATCAGAAGGAAGGGATGGAGATACCAAACATATTCAGAAAAGTGTTAAAAATCACTGTTCCCAAATAAAAAAAACCACACCCTAAGACGAAGTACATTTAATTTTAAATCGTGATAAGAAGTTATTTTAAATTGAGGAAGATCAATAGGGCTATGTTTCAGGAAAGGACTTAAGCATGCGCTTAACTTTAATCACATACTTAGTGGGTTGCATGAATCAGGCCCTCAAACTGATTTAAAATGGAAAGACTATTGAGCAATTCAAGTGCCATCCATGGTCTAACACCCTAAGAAGAAAGAGAAATGGTCAATTGATTCATTATATATCTTTATATGTGAATATATAGTGCAGTATAATAGTCACAGCACATATGTAAAAGACCTGCCAACATGTTATTTGCTTCAACCAGTAACTTCCTTGAAGGATGAATAGAAATTACTTAGGAATTTGCATTTATCAGCTATAAAAGCTAGCAGCTGATCACTTTGTCCTCACCTACCCATTAGGGGAGAGAGGACAAAACAGTACTGGGTCTTATTTGAATACTTTGCAATCTGCATTTGGCCTTCAAAGGACACTTAACAGTCAGGTCTTGTGTCAGTTTTGTGTCAAGTTACACTAGTATTAGTTATTTGTATTACCAGAGCACCTAGGAGCCTCAATCAGGGGCCAGAACCCCCTTGTGCTATGCGCTGTACAAACACAGAATAAAAAAGACTGTCAGCTCTTTGGGACAGTGACTAAGTGTAAGTCAAGAGATGTCTGATGGCTACAGACAAATGGGCAGGGGAGTACCAAGAAACAAAACATTTACTCCACCAGGTGAATGGATGCCTGCAATTCCCATAACAGTGACCATGTTGTCTTGTCACTACTTAGCTCAGTTTCCTTCAGGGCTGGGAGCTTTTGGAATTATATATAGTCAATTTCACTACACTTAGTCTGTTTGGTCAATTATTAAATCATTAGTCTGGTAAACAGAAGAGCGCCCATATCAATCTTGACTCCTACTGAGTTTTCATTATTTCACTGTCTAGCAGATGTATGGCCAAAACTGTATTTCATAGCAATAAGATAATGACTTAAGGCCCCAATTCTGGTTGACTCTGTGACATGCAGCATGCTCTCAGCTTCCACTGAAATAATTAGGAGGTACAAGTGCTCAGTACCTCATTGGATCACACCCCTAATTAGCAAAACCATGGCATTCTACTGCAAGAGATAGGGAAACCCTTATCTTTCGGATAGAAAAAAAAAGTTGCATCAAATTCATTTCTGAGAATTACTAGTTACATTAACTTAATGAGGGTTCTATATGAAAATAATAGAAGCTGTGAAAAGATTATGAGGCAAACTTTTATAAAGGAGAATGTGTACATCTCTGTTACTACCATGAGGAGAGATGAGATGGATGAAAAAGCCTTCCGTGCTTAAAGAAAATCATGGGTTCATTGCAAAGGGAAGGTTTAATGACCATATATAGCACACATCCAACTGAAAAATAGAAAGCCCCTTTCTTGGGTTGTGGAAAGGAAGGAAAATCACTTGTTAATGAAAATAGCCAGCTGCTTTTTAGCATTAAGACCAACCCCAGCTCAGATTCTGATGTCAGACCAGAACTTCTGGTAATTTTCCATGAAAGCTAAACAACCTTATAAATCCACATTTGGACCATGAGGATCTGAGCCTGTGCCAATTAAAGTCAGAGACAAAACTCCCATGGACTTCCATGGTGCAGGCTAGGGTCCTGATTAATAGTGAAGACTCCTCAAAAGCAGAACAGATAAGAGAAAGCCCCATGCATGTAGCTGAAGTTACATTCACCTGCAAATTTTAGTATAGGCTAAAATTATTTTCAGTTAATTGTGCGTTACATGCTATGTACAAAAAATGTTCAGTGTCAGAGCGACACGCAATAGTTAGCCTTATTAGTCTCTAACATTCCCTGCTTACAATTGTTACCATGAGAAAAATACAGAACCACTGTTTTTTCATGTATTCTTTTAAACACACTTATTCCCAGGCACACAATATAGTTAGTGATAAGGATGTGCTGAAACCTTTACTAGGAAGTACAGGATGTGACGGTCCTGTGTAAGAAATGAGTTATTTTATATCTGGTTAGCATTATTTTTGGAACAGATGGGGACAAAGCCTCTGCAAGCTTCCTCATTCAAACCGGCCAAACTTGCTACTAATTAGCAACGCACTGCAGTTCAACTGCTTTCTTATTCCATCTGCAGCCAGCCAAAACCTTGATAACCTGCCCCACCACCACCACCTGGGACCTCTGCCAAGCAATTGCTGCTTATAAATCTTCAAATTTGAAATATGCTTCCAATCAATAATTGGATGGGTAGTAAGCAGATGGAGACTAACAAACAAAATCAAGACATCAGCCATGGATAATTTTCACCATACAGAAACAGTCTCCAATTATGCAAACATCATTGATTAAGAGTGGAGCTGTATTTAAATATTTGAGTGTGGTTTTGTATTTCTCTTCCCCACCAGAAATATATATGTATAACATTCTTCCCTGAGTATCAGCAGTGCTTCTGGTAAGATAAGGAAACTGGGAACAGGTTCTTGTATCTTTGTTTCATACTGCATCAAAACTTTAAAGCAGACTCAAGTGGGTTGTTTTTGTTTGTTTGTTTTTAGTTATTTATTCATATTTTAACTCCAGGTTTCTCTGCACAGTTTGCAACAGAGGACTTCAGATAAATCCTTCCCCCTGGCAAAATTCATGTCCACTCTTTGCAGCAGCTGTCAGTGCATTCCCCCTGTGTCTCCTGCTGCTCATGCTGATGAATGGATCAATAGGAACTTGGTGCTTAAGGGTTTCATCTCAGCCACAGTTCCCCCCCCCCCCCCCCCGTCCCCTCCTTTTTGCCCACAGGACATGACTGGCACTGTCAAGGCCACTCAGACAAAGCTTTTTCTTTTCCCCTCCTGTTTTCAATGCACTACTGTTAGAAGGAACATTGTCAGCAAGTTGGTGGGAAGTACAATGCAACAGCTGTACTGGACTCCAAATGACAAGTCAGCTCCATTCACGTTTTTTCAGAAGATTTTGGTGTTTACACACTTATATCTTTGTTACCCCCCAAAACACTGGCTGCTGTGAATTTAACCAATCCGACAATAGTCCATCCTGAGAGAATTGTGAAGTGAGCACAGCAAGCCCCACACAAGTCATATTCAAGATAGGTTTGGGATATGTGTCCATCCAGCCTTTCACATAGCCTTCTTCCCACTTCTGATTTTTTCCTTCTATTCAGTGTTGGCCTCTCTCTGCTCCCATTGCAGTCAGTGGGAGTTTTGACTTAAGAAGAGCAGAATCAGACCATCACTGAGAGCTTATGAAAATTCCACTCCAAAGACCCCCAATTTTCAGAAATGGTGACTGTCCAGAACTTCTATGGAACTCAGTTTGAGCTGCGGGCATTCAGCATCTCTGAAAATCAAGCCCTTTCAGACTTTAAACTGTTTTTTCATTTATATGAAGATGGTAAATGGTGGAATTCTGGCTATTCAAGAATCTTATTGTAGCTTTGTAATGTGGGGACCTTCATTAGATCAATTCCACCCAACCACTGAGATCCCTGGTTGGAATCCGCTATGTATTGTTAGCATTGGCCAAGAATTTTCAAAAGTGGTTAATGATTTTGGTTGTCTGACTGCAGAGACTTTTAAAAAGGGCCTGATTTTCAGAGGCTGGGTGCTCATCACTTGGTGAAAACGAGGCCTCAAGCAGGGCACAAAAATAAGATGTGCAAAACTCACAAGTCACTTCTGAAAATCTTGAGCTTTATGCTAATTTAGGCATTTCGCGTAACTGAAGTAGATAAAAAAAGTTTCTAAAAGTGGGGGAATTAAATATTAGATTGGCTGTGAATGGCCTATTTCAGCATAGGAATGGAAATAAAATGGACAGTTAAAAAACAGACAAACCAACCTTCAGGCACAAGTGTGCTTGGGACTAGGGTAGTGAAGTGAGAACTTATTGTCTCTCTCACCTCTCTCCTTCGTCAAGGCACTTTTGGGCTAGTCAGTCATCTTTAGTATCAGCTGCAGTCAACCATGAGAGCAGTAAAGAGAAAGATGACTAGATGTAACCTTTCCTGCAGTCAGAGCCCTCCCTGACCTATTCCCCACTGCTATTAGCAGTGGGGAAACCCATAACTTGACTAACACTAGCGGAGTTGCTTAAACAGATGTGATTTTTCTATGAGAAACATGAGGGTGAAATTTTCCTATTGCATCTTTTCTACCAATTCGCTTTGATTATTTTTCTGACCCACAATCCCTGCTAGCCAGTGTGGGGGAAATCTTTCCTAAATTTAGCACTTCAAATCCCTTCTCTTTTGCTTTGCCATTTTCAGCCTTTTTACTCATGCATTTAAATGCCGGGCTCAGAACAGGTATAAACAAATTTTAAGGAACCATCCGTTTAACAGCCTGACAGCTTAAACAAATCTCCTCAAAGCAAAGCTTCCATTATGAGAATCAGTGCCCATCAGCCTCACAAGGGAATTCATATTCAAGGGAGAGCATAATCTC
Source organism: Macrochelys suwanniensis (assembly GCA_033296515.1). NCBI lineage: Eukaryota > Metazoa > Chordata > Testudines > Chelydridae > Macrochelys > Macrochelys suwanniensis. The sequence goes on along the minus strand of CM065781.1, from coordinate 10,402,400 downwards.
ATGTGAAAACCTGTCAGGTTGGCTGGTCATCCTCCACAGTTAAACTGTTTAAAGGGGAAGGAATGGGTTCCTGCCCAATATGAGTAGTTCTAAATTACCATATTTATGCAGCATCAACCCAACCTATTCATCTCAGAACAGCTAGGGTTTTAGCGATTCGCAGGAGCAATCGCTTATGCAAATTCTACTTGTAAATATGGACCATTCAGTGGCTATGGTTTTAATTTGCCACAAGCAGAATTAAGGCCAGAGAACTCCTGCCTGCCAAAAAACTGGAGAGTAATCCTGTCATGAACTATTAATACAGAGCGCAGTATTGGCACTTGGCAGCAAACCACCAAACCCACAAAGTTGTATTTAATTTGCTATTAGAGGATAGACTGAGTCTTCTTCCCTCAATTGTTCTGAGGTGATATTTCAGCACTGAGCCCTGGAGAACAGCCACTGCTAAGATTGCAACAAGTATCGAGTTTTCCCACAGAGTTCACCAGCTTTCCTAATCCTCTGGAGACGGGGGAGCGCCAACCAGAGCAATATGAATCTTCCTCTTGGACCGACTGCGAGTTGGCCTGCAGATTTCATTCTATTCTGTGGAATTTAAGTTGTTGTTCCAAAGGAAGTTTCAAGAGATTCTGTTTGCAGAGCCAGCCCCTGTGCGGTAAATCAGCGCACCTCTGTCTTATTTGCTATGCAATCAGATACATGCACTTGGGCCCAATCCGGCTCCAGTTGAAACCAGTAGGTGTTTCACCACTGACTTCAACAGGCTTTGGATCAGTACCGCACACAGCAGTGGCAAAAGGGCCAGTGGGTCCTGGCCCTTTTTAATGGTGTATTAACTTTGAATCTTTTTAGCTGTTTAAACATTCTGTAAAAGAATTCCCGTTGGTTTTTCTCCCAGATGGTGGGAGTCCCTGGCCACACCTAGTTATTTCCGCTGGGTGGCATATACACAGACCCCAATTTCTTATTTCTTTCAAGGGGGACTCTGCCTTTTCCAGGCTTTCTTAAGTCTCTTCTGATGAGGGAGCAAAAGGAAAGTTAAATGTCCCAGCGCACCCAAGAATAACTTCTTCCTGGAGCCAGCTCAGAGGGAAAAAGGCCAACAGTACCTTCTTACTTAAGGGCCATCTGTTCAGCAGTTTGCAAGGAAACCTTCTGGCCAGGCTGCTGAATCGGGCTCCCGCTTGTCTGGCTTAACTTGCAGGTTCCCAGTACTCCCCGTAGGGTCTGGATGGAGATCTCCTGCATGGGAGTTCCCCATGTGGCTTCAGGAGTCACTCCAGCAGTCCTCTGCTCAGGATAATCGCCTCCTCCAGCTGACTCCAGTTTTCTCCTTTTTAAAGGCTTCCTCCTTTCCATACATGCTTGAAAGGGCTGGAGGACCAGAGCTCGCCCTGCACACAGGATGTCTCTGGCACCTTCCTCCTCAGTGCGGGGCGTCTACACTCTGCCCTACACCCCGTTAGCATACACTCTGGAGCAGCGTTTGAAAACTGTTTCCAAAAGCTGTTCTAGCACAGTTTGACCTGTGGCCAGTTAAATCTCGTTAGAAAATGGTTCAGGGCTAGCCATCCTTCCCCCCAGAAGTAACCGCCAGCACATCCCGTGAGAGCAAAAGGAAAAGAACCTCAGAGAAGCCACTCTATGGGCAAAGGGACGTTTTCACAATACCGCCTCTTGTCCCTCTCTCCCCAGACAGAGGCAGACCTGAGCATTCTGAATCCTGTAGAAATTCTCTCATCTCTTTGTGCTCGCCACCAATCAAGTCCTGGTTTCCTCTACCCCTTCGTGTTGGTGCCCAAACCCTGTCCTCTGCAGCATCTGCTGCTAGCAGAGCCTTCCTTTGTCTCTCTGCTGCATAGACCTCTCATCTTTTTCCAGATTTCAGAGGACAGCAAATCCTTCCTCCTTTACCTGGACATAAGTCCGCTCTCTGCCACTGTTACTTAACTCTCTTTAACGCCTTTATGTTTTCAGGGCTGCAGCTTGTATGAAATATATTGTACTCAAGACTGTTTCTTGCTGTATTATTCTAATTAAAATTAGGGCTGTCGATTAATCGCAGTTAACTCGCGCAATTAAGTCAAAAAAAATTATCACGATTAATCACAGTTTTAATTGCCCTTTTAAACAATAGCACACCATTGAAATTTATTAAATATTTTGGATGTTTTTCTACATTTTCATATATATTGTAATCTGTGATATCATTTAAATCAAAGTGTATATTATTTTTTATTACGAATATTTGCACTGTAAAAATGACAAACAAAAAATAGTATTTTTCAATTCACCTCATACCAATTGCTAAGTACTATAGTGCAATCTCTATCGTGAAAGTGCAATTTACAAATGTAGATTTTTTTTTGTTACATAACTGCACTCAAAAACAAAACAATGTAAAACTTCAGAGCCTACAAATCCACTCAGTCCTACTTCTTGTTCAGCCAATAGCTCAGACAAACAAGTTTGTTTACATTTACAAGAGATAATGTTGCCTTCATCTTATTTACAGTCACCAGGAAGTGAGAACAGGCATTCACATGGCACTTTTGTAGCCGGCATTGCAAGGTATTTATGTGCCAGATATGCTAAACATTTGTATGCCCCTTCATGCTGAAGCCTTCAGCCACCATTCCAGAGGACATGCTTCCATGCTGATGACGCTTGTTAAAAAAAAACGCATTAATTAAATTTGTGACTGAATTCCTTGGGGGAGAATTGTATTTCCCCTGCTCTGTTTTACCTGCATTCTGCCATATATTACATGTTATAGCAGTCTAGGATGATGACTCAGCAGCACATGTTGTTCATTTTAAGAACACTTTCACTACAGATTTGACAAAATGCAGAGAGGGTACCAATGTGAGATTTCTAAAGATAGCTACAGCACTCGACCCAAGGTTTAAGAATCTGAAGTGGCTTCCAAAATCCGAGAGGGACAGGGTGTGGAGCAGGCTTTCAGAAGGCTTAAAAGAGCAACACTCCGATGCAGAAACTACAGAACCCAAACCACCAAAAAAGAAAATCAACTTTTTGCTTGGGGCATCTGACTCAGATAATGAAAATGAACATCCGTCGGTCTGCACTGCTTTGGACTGTTATCGAGCAGAACCAGTCATCCGCATGGACGCATGTCCTCTGGAATGTGGTTAAAGCATGAAGGGACATATGAATCTTTAGCACATCTGACACGTAAATATCTTACGATGGCGTCTACAACAATGCCATGAGAATGCCTGTTCTCACTTTCAGGTGACATTGTAATCAAGAAGCAGGCAGCATTATCTCCTGCAAATGTAAACAAACTTGTTTATCTGAGCGATTGGCTGAACAAGAAGTAGGACTGAGTGGACTTGCAGGCTCTAAAATTTTACATAGTTTTATTTTGGAAGGCAGTGGTTTTTTGTTTTTGTTTTTTTACACAATTCTACATTTGTAAGTTCAACTTTCATGATAAAGAGATTGCACTGAAGTACTTTTATTAGGTGAACTGAAAAAAAAATTTTTTTTGTTTGTTTTTTACAGTGCAAATACTTGTAAACAAAAACAAATAGAAAGTGAGCATCGTAGACTTTGTATTCTATGTTGTAATTGAAATCAATATATTTGAAAATGTAGAAAACATCCAAAAATATTTAAATAAATGGTATTCTATTATTAACAGTGCGATTAATCACGATTAATTTTTTTAATCATGTGATCAATCACGATTAATTTTGACAGCCCTAATTAAAATACAACATACTTTTTCAGGTCTCAGAAAACCCCAGTGATTCTATTGGATTTTATGAAATTAATGGACAAAGGAGAAAATATTTTCCACAGCCTGCTGCTAAGTAAAACTTCGGTTAATCACATCCTGAGGGATTAAGGAGTAAAGTAGATAACATGACCCCTCTTGGTCTAACATACTACACGTGTAGAGGAGTTTGGCCAGATGTGTCCTTTTCTCTGATTTTATTGGAAACACCTTTGCTTGCTTCAATCACATTAAAGCTAGGAAACGGGTTACATCTTCCAACAAATGGGCTGCACTACAAAGCCGCTATAAAAGCAAGACATGTGAATGCACAGGCTTGTGTACAAACTACGGCGCAGGGCTGTGCTGCTGACATTAATTTCATGCTCCACCAGCTATGAAGACTATAGGTTTGATATTTCCTGCTATTTGTTCTTCCACTTACGGGGCCAAATCCTGAGTTCCATGTTCCGCCAAAAAAAAAAAAAAAGTCTCCTGCTGATTTCAGGATCAGGCTTTTCCTTTGTTTCAAACACATGGGTAGGCGCAGAACTAATATCATTTGGGGAGTTTTTTAAAGGCAGCAATAAGAAAGGCTCCGAAACTAACTCATGGGAGAATGCTTCCACGTTCTTGAGATTCCTCTGGGAATGCTCCATGGACAGATTTAGAATTTTTACTTCCCCAAACTGGGAAAGCTTCCAAATTCAAGCTTGTAAAAACTTTCCATGTAAAAAAAAATGTGTTTTTTTCCCCACAAGAGAGCCTCCTAATAAACAGAACCTCTGCAGACACATTCCTATATAACACGGCACAATGCTAGTGTTCCCTGCTAAAACACTAGTAAGAGTCAGACTTCAGTTTATAATCATGGGTACGGACTGTCTCTCTAATGGAAATGTGCTCTTCCTATGCAGGGAAATCCAAGAGGGGCACAAATTGCGGATGGCTTTAAAGAAGCAGAGATCCTAGTGCAGGGGTGGCCAGCCTGTGCCTCCGGAGCCACATGCAGCTCTTCAGAAGTTAATATGCGGCTCCTTGTATAGGTGCCGACTCCGGGGCTGGAGCTACGGGCACCAACTTTCCAATGTGCCGGGGTGTGCTCACTGCTCAACCCCTGGCTCTGCCACAGGCCCTGTCCCCACTCCACCCGTTCCTGCCCCTTCCCCTCAGCCTGCAGTGCCCTCGCTCCTCCCCCTCCCTCCCAGAGCCTCCTGCACGCCACAAAACAGCTGATTGGGAGGTGCGGGGAGGGAGGGGAAGGTGCTGATTGGCGGGGCTGCCGGTGGGTGGGAGGCGCTGGGAGCTGGGTGGGGGAGCTAATGGGGGGCTGCTGATGTATTACTGTAGCTCTTTGGCAATGTACATTGGTAAATTCTGGCTCCTTCTCAGGCTCAGGTTGGCCACCCCTGTCCTGAGCCATAAACTGGGACCCCTTCTGCCTGCTCCATGCTGTGCCTGCCCTCTGGAATGGGCGAATACCTAGCTGGGAGTGGCTCCTGCCATGGCGGAATGTCTGGAGCCCCATTGCAGCCACTGCAATGCACCTTGAGGCTGCTCTAAATTGTGCTGGAGGAGGGAAGCAGCCCCTGGCTTGTCCCAATGTTGCGGGATGTCCTGCAGCCACCTTTGATTCTCTTCCCTCGGGTCCTGTGCTGAGTCAGGCCCAGAGCCAAGGATAGAATAACTCCGGTCTCCCAAGTTCCAACCCAGTGGCCTATCGGCTAGACCGTGCTGCCTCCCTGTATAAGCAATGCGTATTACTGCAAAGAGGTCTAGAAGAGCACGTTTTGCTGGTGCTGCGTAACTGATGCACCAGCCCATTTTGTGGCAGAGGTGTGACTTCCCCTACTGAAGGAAGAAAAACCATTCCACTCGATTCACTGGCGCCATAGAAGGGGTAGAGATTATCTATTACTATGCTTGTAAAAGGTTTCAAGCAGCCTCTCAGTGCCAGGCACCAAAGCCTATGTTGTTAGCTAGAGTGACATTAAACCTTTCAATCCATTTATCAATGTGCCTCCGGTCCTGTTTTGAAGCAAATGAGAAAATAGCAAATGTTAGCAGTGGACTGCGGAGGCAGGGGTCAGCCCTGGTTTAGGATGGTGGTTAGCCTTGATTTTGGCCTCAAACTCTCAACCGCACCAAACTCTTAAGAGGTGTTTGAGAAATTTCAGCCCCAAATGGTGAAAACTTGAGATCACTTGATTAATGATTTTCTGCTAACTCAGATGGTGGAGACAAATTAGGTGCAAATTTTGCAATGGGCCAAGTCAATTTCTAGGATCCAAACAACCTCTCCCCCCTCTGCAGACCCCAAATTCTTGCATCTAAGGCTCAACTCTACTAAGAACTGAAATGCTACACTCACCTGTTGGCTGTGACCATTGTTTGTTTTAAGTGTATAGTATGGAGAAGATCTTTAAAGACCCCGGGCAGGTAGGTACCCAAATCCCACCGAAAGTTCTTTGTGCCTTTGAAAATCTCTTCCTACATGTGCATCTTACATTTCATTTGATTTGGGCTGGATGAAGAATAACTCACTGTGCTTCCTCCCATACCTGAAGTGTGAAATCTTTGCTGGTTTGCTGGCACGTTACCTTGAAATACTATTGTCGATGTTAGCAGGGAAAGAGAATTACCTGTTACTGGAGAATGTATTCCTGCCTTGCAGCTACTGTATTGCACAAATATGTAAAAAGTTGTTGATAACTCACTGGGGGAAGTATAGGAAAAAAAAAAGATTCTGCAGAGAGATATTTTTGCATATAGAGCATGTGTTCTTATGTATTTCTGTTCCCCTCTTCACCCCCTGCTCTTCCCAGTTGCAAAAACCTGGAACTTTGTTTCTCTGCAGTCAACATTTGTTATCGCTTGTTCCTCAATTCAAGCTTCCCACCCTGTTCGCGACAACAGAACACTTTCTAAAGCTATTAGATACAGGCCTGAGCAAAACTCCAGACCTAGGTTTGCGCTGGGGCTTAATCCCCATCAGTGGGGCAAGAGAGAAAAGCTAATTAGTGATGCTCTGCACCTGGGACTTGATTAACTGATTGTCTCCTGGCCAGAGGAGGCAGGGCTAGGTGGTATATGGTTCTGAGAGAGAGAAAGATCTAGCTCAGCTGAGGAGGAAACAGGAGCTAGGGAGAGTTCTCTTTCTGGGAAAGGGCCTGGTGGAAGGTTTGACAGTTTGGGACTGGCTGTGGCTAGGGGTAGAGCCGCAGGAGTATGGTTAACTCCTATGGTGATCCTAGAATGGGGAGGAGCCTTGAGCTAGGGATTGTGAAACCCAGGGAATGAGGTAGGAGTCTATGTGGGGGTGGAAAGTTGGGGTAGAGAATTCTTAGACTCCAGCAGGGAAAAGCCTGACTGGCCAGCACCCTGACAAAGAGGGAAGAATTGGAGTCAAGCTGAGGAGAGGTAAAGGACTTATTGTTTGGAGGTGAGCACAGGAGGGACAAAGGACCTTGCTCATGTGAGGATGAGCCCAGGAGGGGCAAAGGACTTTTGGGTTTAGGTCTCAGCCCCAGAAGGGGACAGAACCATGTGTGACTTCACCAGAAGGCTGAGCCACAGAAGATCCAAAGAATAGATCAGCTGGGGTTTCTCTTCGAGGCTGAGGAAGCAGCTGCCAGAGGGAGTGTGAGAGGCAAAGTCCTCTGCAATGCTGTGTCTGGGAACGAGAGGTGCTCCAGAGGTAAGGGTGAGCATTTACAAGGTGCATTTGGCTTTTGGGGCTATTTAAATTCCAAACTGGGAGCTGAATTTTGCAAAAGGCTCCTACCTTTATAAGGAGTGGAACCAAAATGCCATATCTAAAGCATCCAGCACCAGCACTCCACATTCAAACGTGCAGGATAGTTAACGGTGTGGACTGAATTTTGAAAACTTAGTCCATGTCTTAGTCAGACATGCATCTGAAGAAGTGGGTATTCACCCACAAAAGCTTATGCTCCAATATGTGTGTTAGTCTATAAGATGCCACAGGACTCTTCGCCACCTTTCCATGTCTAATAGTAACCTGTGAGAATACATGAACTCTCAGGGCTTGTCTAGACTGACAGTGCTGTCGTGCTTAGTGAAGGTGCTACCTACATTGATGGGAGTGCTTCTTCCATCAGCGTAGGTACTCCACCGCCCCAAGAAGTGGTAGCTATATTGAAAGGAGAAGCCCTCCCATTGACAGAACTGTCTGCACTGGGGAGTAGGTTAGTATAACCACATCGTTTGGGGTGTGGATTTTTCACACCATGGAGCGATGTAGTTATCCCAACATGAGTTTAGTGTACACCAAGCCTCATGAAGAAAGACGTAGAAATAAGAGTACTTCTGAACTAGAGTTCCTGTTTTCAATTAGGTGTTTTCACAGAGTGTGTTATCTTTTACAGAACAGGAAGAGATGTTAATTAACAGATTGATTTCCACTGAGGTATCAGCAACTCTTTAACCAACTGCTGGATGTGGAGGAGGCTTAGTTTCTGCAACTTCACTTTAAAGTAATTCTATCTGAAGCCTAAATCCCAAGCAAGGGGAAAGGGAATGTTTGCAGACCAAGCTGGATGAGCAAGCATCTCAAGCAGGTGATTAAGAGAAAGCAGAAAGCCTACAAGGAATGGAAGATGGGATGGATCAGTGAGGAAAGCTACCCCTTGGAGGTTAGAAAGTGTAGGGATAAAGTGAGAACTGCCAAAGGCCAAGCAGAGTTGGACCTTGCAAAGGGAATTAAAACCAATATTAAAAGTTTTTATAGCTACATAAATAAAAAGAAAACAAGAAGAAGTGAGACAGCTAACTACTGAGGACGGGGTGGAGATTAAAGATAATCTAGGCATGGCCCAACACCTAAACAAATACTTTGCCTCCGTTTTTAATAAGGTTAATGAAGAGCATAGAGGTGGTGGCTAATGGGAATGAGGATATGGAGGTAGAACTTACCACATCTGAAGTGGAAGTCAAACTAAAACTAAAAATGGGACTAAATCGGGGTCCCCGGAAAATCTCTATCCAAGAATATTAAAGGAACGGGCACATGAAATTTCAAACCCAATAGCAAGGATTTTTAATGAATCTGTAAACTCAGGGGTTGTACCCTGTGACTGGAGAATTGCTAATATAGTTCCTATTTTTAAGAAAGGGAAAAAGCGATCCAGAAAACTACAGGCCTGTTAGTTTGACCTCAATTGTATGCAAAGTCTTGGAACAAATTTCAAGAGAAAAAGTAGTTATGGACATAGAGGTGAACGGTAATTGGAACAAAATACAACATGGTTTTACAAAAGGTAGATTGTGCCAGACAAACCTGATCTCCTTCTTTGAGAAGATAACTGATTTTTTTTAGACAAAGGAAATGCAGCAGATCTAATCTATCTGGTTTTCAGTAAGATATGTGATACAGTTCCACATGGCAAAGTATTAGTTAAATTGGAGAAGATGGGGCTTAATATGAGAATTGAAAGGTGGATAAGAAACTGGTTAAAGGGGAGACTACAGTGGATCATACTGAAATGTGAACTGCAGGCTGGTGGGAGGTTACTAGTCGAGTTCCTCAGGGATCAGTCTTGGAACCAATCTTCTTCAACATTTTTATTTCTTACCTTGTCAAAAAAGTGGGAGTGTGCTAATAAAATCTGAGGATGACACAAAGTTGGGAGATGGAGGAGGAGGAGGACCAGAATATGGAGAAGGACCAAAATATTGTAAAAAGATCTGGACGACCTCGTAAACTGAAGAAATAGAAATGCAATAAAATTTAATAGTGCAAAGTGCAAGGTTGTGCATTTAGGGACTAACAACAAGAATTTCTGCTATAAGCTGGGGACGTCTCAGTTGGAAGTGACAGAGGAGGAGAAACACCTGGGAGTATTGGTTGATCACCAATGACCAGGGAGGAGTATATAAATATTGTTCAGGCATGCAGGAGTGAAATTAGGAAGGCCAAATCACACTTGGAGTTGCAGCTAGCCGGAGATGTTAGGAGTAACAAGAAGGGTTTCTTCAGGTATGTGAGCAACAAGAAGAAAGTCAAGGAAAGTGTGGGCCCCTTGCTGAATGAGGGAGGGAACCTAGTGACAGAGGATGTGGAGAAAGCTAGTGTACTCAATGCTTTTTGCCTCTGTCTTCACAGACAAGGTCAGCTCCCAGGCGGCTGCACTCCGCAGCACGGTATGGGGAGGAGGTGACCAGCCCTCTGTGGAGAAAGAAGTAGTTCGGGACTATTTAGAAAAGCTGGACGAACACAAGTCCATGGGGCCGGATGCACTGCATCCGAGGGTGCTAAAGGAGTTGGCCGATGTGATTGCAGAGCCATTGGCCATTATCTTTGACAAATCATGGCAATCGGGGGAGGTCCCGGATGACTGGAAAAAAGCTAATGTAGTGCCCATCTTTAAAAAAGGGAAGAAGGAAGATCCGGGGAACTACAGGCCAGTCAGTCTCACCTCAGTCCCTGGAAAAATCATGGAACAGGTCCTCAAGGAATCAATTCTGAACCACTTAAAGGAGGGGAAAGTGATCAGGAACAGTCAGCATGGATTCACCAAGGGCAAGTCATGCCTGACTAACCTAATTGCCTTCTATGATGAGATAACTGGCTCTGTGGATGAGGGGAAAGCAGTGGATGTGCTATTTCTTGACTTTAGCAAAGCTTTTGATACAGTCTCCCACAGTGTTCTTGCCAGCAAGTTAGAGAAGTATGGGCTGGATGAATGGACGGTAAGGTGGATAGAAAACTGGCTAGATGGTCGGGCTCAACGGATAGTGATCAATGGCTCCATGTCTAGTTGGCAGCCGGTATCAAGTGGAGTGCCCCAAGGGTCGGTGCTGGGGCCGGTTTTGTTCAATATCTTCATCAATGATCTGGAGGATGGTGTGGACTGCACCCTTAGCAAGTTTGCAGATGACACTAAACTGGGAGGAGTGGTTGATACGCTGGAGGGTAGGGACAGGATACAGAGGGACCTAGACAAATTAGAGGATTGGGCCAAAAGAAATCTGATGAGGTTCAACAAGGACAAGTGCAGAGTCCTGCACTTAGGACGGAAGAATCCCATGCACTGCTACAGACTAGGGACCGAATGGCTGGGCAGCAGTTCTGCAGAAAAGGACCTAGGGGTTACGGTGGACGAAAAGCTGAATATGAGTCAACAGTGTGCCCTTGTTGCCAAGAAGGCTAACGGCATTTTGGGCTGTATAAGTAGGGGCATTTCCAGCAGATCGAGGGACGTGATTATTCCCCTCTATTCGGCACTGGTGAGGCCTCATTTGGAGTACTGTGTCCAGTTTTGGGCCCCACGCTACAAGAAGGATGTGGATAAATTGGAAAGAGTCCAACGGAGGGCAACAAAAATGATTAGGGGGCTGGAGCACATGACTTATGAGGAGAGGCTGAGGGAACTGGGATTGTTTAGCCTTCAGAAGAGAAGAATGAGGGGGGATTTGATAGCTGCTTTCAACTACCTGAAAGGGGGTTCCAAAGAGGATGGATCTAGACTGTTCTCAGTGGTAGAAGATGACAGAACAAGGAGTAATGGTCTCAAGTTGCAGAGGGGGAGGTTTAGGTTGGATATTAGGACAAACTTTTTCACTAGTAGGGTGGTGAAGCACTGGAATGGGTTACCTAGGGAGGTGGTGGAATCTCCTTCCTTAGATGTTTTTAAGGTCAGGCTTGACAAAGCCCTGGCTGGGATGATCTAATTGGGTTTGGTCCTGCTTTGAGCAGGGGGTTGGACTAGATGACCTCCTGAGGTCCCTTCCAACCCTGAGATTCTATGATTCTATGATCACAGGATGACTATGAGCCACCAATGTGATGCAGCCGTGAAAAAGACTAATACAGTCCTAGGATGCATCAAGCAAGGTATTTCCAGTAGAGACAGGGAAGTGTTAGTACCATTATATAAGGCACTGTTGAGACCTCATCTGGAATCCTGTGTGAAATTCTGGTCTCCCATGTTTAAAAAAGATTAATTCAAACTGGAACAGGTGCACAGAAGGGCTACTAGGATGATCCAAGGAATGGAAAACCTACCTTATGAGACTCAGAGCTTGGCTTGTTAAGCCTAACCAAAAGAAGGCTGAGGGGAGATAGGATTGCTCTCTATAAATACATCAGAGGGATAAATACCAGGGAGGGAGAGGAGTTATTTAAGTTAAGCGCCAACATGAACACAAGAACAAATGGATATAAACTGGCCATCAAAAAAATTAAGTCTTGAAATTAGATGAAGGTTTCTAACCATCAGAAGAGTGAAGTTCTGGAACAGCCTCCCAAGGGGACCAGTGGGGACAAAAAACCTAACTGGCATCAAGACTAAGCTTGATAAGTTTATGAAGAGGATGTACGATGAGACTGCCTACAATGGCATGTAGCCGATCTATGACTGACAGCAGCAAATATCTCCCGTGGCTGGTGATGGGACACTAGATGGGGAGGGCTCTGACTTGCTACAGAGAATTATTTTCCAGGTGTCTGGCTGGTGGGTCTTGCCCACATACTCATGGTCTAACTGATCGCTATATTTGGAGTCGGGAAGGAATTTTCCCTGGGTCAGATTGGCAGAAACCCTGGGGGCTTTCGTCTTCCTCTACAGGGTGGGTCACGGGTCACTTGCAGGTTTAAACTGTTGTAAATGGTGGATTCTCTGTAACTTGAAGTCTTTAGATCATGATTTGAGGACTTCAGTAACTCAGCCAGATGTTAGGGGTCTATTACAGGAGTGGGTGGGTGAGGTTCTGTGGCCTGCAATGTGCAGGTCAGACTAGATCAGGCCTGCACAACTTGTAAAGCGGCGAGGGCCATATTACTCCAAAGAAAACAGCTGAGGGCCGAACCCTGCCCCCCGCCCCGCGGAAACACCCCCCTCAGCGCTGCCCGCCCTGCAGAAACAACCCCTCCTTCCCCAGCGCTGGGGTGTGGAAGCCTGTAGAGGGGGAAAGAAACAGCGCACATAGGGTGACCAGATCACAGCAGTAAAATGGGACCCGCCCCCTCCCTGCTCGGCCCCACCATCACCCCCCTCTTCACCCCCCCAGGGGTCACTATATTACTGCACACAACAGTCAATCAATGCAGTTGTAGATAAATCTCTGCATTATGCATTTTTGTATAACTTTTATATGACTTTGTATTGAACCTTGGTAATATGTTATAGCGGGCCCCTAAGGCAGTATAATTAAGGTAAAAAAAAAGTATTTTTGCTAGAAGTAGAATAAGATCTTCCCCCCACTTTGTATTCAATTGCCCTGTTGAATGAATGAGGTGTGAATAAGGAAGGCATGGAAGGCAGGCACCTCCAGACAGGTGCAACCCTTGGAGAGGGGATGGGAATCAGACCAAGGACAATCAAACTTGTCAAGTGGGCTGACTAGAGAAGAGCAGACATACTGATGGCCTCAGGGGTTAGAAGCAAGCACCTTCCTTTGGGAACACCCTCTTTGCAGCATTGGGACAACCCCAGCCCAGAGACAAGCAGCAAAAAGGACCAACGGACACAGTCCCAGATTTTGGGCCGCACATTGAGCCCACCTACTCACCCCCCCGCGCGGGTCGCACTGTGAGCCCACGCGGGCCGCATGTTGTGCAGGCCTGCACTAGATGATCATGATGGTCCCTTTTGACCTTAAAGTCTAGGAGTCTGTTAGGGCAACAAAAGACACTTATTTGCAAGTCTGCCACTCTCATGACCATTGCTTTTCTGTGGCTCTGCAGCATAGCTGTGATTACAGATGTGTGCTGCAGGGCTGATCTACATGATTAAACCAGTGCAACTTTATGTAGGGCTGGCCTACATACTGAAGCTGAAATAACTATATATTGGTTGTAATTAACAGAGTGCAGGTCTATGAATGGACACTCTTATTGCAGATTACGAGTGTCTGATTTGGATTTAATTTGATTATTCACCCCTTTAAATCAAGATTAGACACTCTTAATCGGCCATAAGAGTGTCCACACACAGACTTACACTGAAATAATCACACGTGTGAATTACATCTGATATATAGTGATTTGTTTCAGTTTGTGTGTTGACAAGCCCGTTGTGTGACTTTTTTAAAAACCAGTTTAGTTAAACTGGTGCGCAAGGCTGTGTTGATATTCTTATTTCCGTTTAAATCAGGTTTGTTGTGGTTTAGCTTGAATCAATTAGGAACAGGTTTAAGATCAAATGAAAATGAGCTACCCTTACTCCAAAGTAACAGTGACTTTTGTACCTGTTTAAAAATAATTTGTTAAAATCTGTGCAACTTCTGCATGGAAATAAGGACTAAGTCAGTGGTGCCCAGCTCAGTGGTAGGTGTCCCCAGTATTGGTACCGTTGGGCTGGGGAAATGGTACCCTATGGTAGTTTAATTTGTGTTTGTTGATGAGATTACCCGGATATAACATGTAGAGGGGGTGGGGAAAGAAGGGAATCAAGGACAGAGCCCTGTGTAACTCCCACAGAAAGTCGGAGGGCAGATGAGGAAGAAGATCCTCTGAAGGAGCAATTAGGGAGGTGGGAGGAGAAACAGGAAAGGAAAGAGTCACGGAAGCTACAGGAGGACAAGATTTCAAGAAAAGCACAGCCGACTGTGTTGAAGGAAGCTGACTGTTTCCTGCAGAGGTCAGAAACCTCTGATTTAGAGTCTTGTTTTGTTTTTTCCTCCTGCATGTGAATTCAGTCATTTCCCCTAGGCAAGAGTTCCACTGTGCCTATGGAGTCAGTTTCAGGGTTAGATTTTCTTGTGTTCGGCACCTGCAACTGGACCCAGACTGGCAGAAGGGCTCAGCTCCCATATAGGCACCTACCAAAAGAGCCAGATTTCCAAATGTGCTCAACACCCAACATGCCAAGCACCCGGTTGTGGGTACCACATCCTTCTGAAAATTCTGGCTGAGGTCTGATTGGGGAGGGTGTGGGGGGAAGGATGCAGAGTCACACTGCCCTAGTAGAGTCCCAGTAGACCATGTACAACATGCCAGCTGCTACACCCCTCAATGCTACACCATAGCTGGCCAGGTTTTCCCCATACCATCTGGGGTTGTTACCATCACTAGAGACACTACCCAGGAGCAGTCCTTGCACAGAGTGTAGGACAAGGAATGACTCCTTCAAAATGAGACGTGTCTTCATTTGGTGGCCTTGCCTGTAACTAATGGAGGATAGGTCTATCAATGGCTATTAGCCAGGATGGGCAGGGAGACACCCCCATGCTCTGAGATTCCCTAGTATCTGACTGCCAGAAGCTGGGAGTGGACGACAGGAGATGGATCACTTGATGATTTCCTGTTCTGTTCATTCCCTCTGAAGCAGCTGGCACTGGCCACTGTCGGAAGACAGGATACTGGGCTAGATGGACCATTGGTCTGACCCAGTATGGCCGTTCTTGTGTTCTTTTGAACAAACAATCAGTCAAAAGCGAGGAAGAGAGGATTGATGTCTGATGACACTGAGAACCCACCTATACTAAGCTGGGATCCCTAGTTGGTGCAGACCAGTGTAGATCCATTGACCTCCATAGAGCTGTGCTGAGGATTTGGCCCTATATATTTTTTTTAAAATTCTGGCTAGGATCACTTGAATCTAATTAAACACCATCTAAAAACATTAGGTAGGCGCTTGGCTCTGAAGCCCTTCAATCTCCTAAGCCATCTAGCACAGAAGGGTTGATCTTGCAGCAGGCTTCAATGTCAGACTTCCGCCTGCTGTTTCGAAAAACATCGGGAGATTGGATTATATAACAATATTGTTTAAGCGCTACCAAATGCACAATTTGATTAATCCCAGCAATGCATGGATGTGAGATCTAAAAAGACAGCCGTGCGCATTTTAACAAAGTTAAAACCCAAAGCTTTTCATTCCACCCTAATGGATAGCAAAGGTCACTCTTGCTTTATTTGACAAATGACAACCACACTGCTACATTTGTCTTCTAGCTGGCAGGGCTGGGTTCCTCTCCCGTTAGTGTTAATGAGATTCCTCCTACCGCATAAACAAAATACTCCAGTGAGACAGTAGAAGGATCTCTCCCTGAAAGGCCTATTTCACATGTGCACACCAGAAGTGTAACAGAACTTCCTATCTCACTGGCTTGGTGCCACAGCAGAGGACTGATGTAATGATGTTCCCAGTGACATAAATCCCAGAGTAATGGTAACAAAACATGCAACTTGCAGTGTTTCTTTCTTTTCCCTGACTCAACTGAACAACACTTTTCACAAGGACCACGTATCAGCAAAGAATTAAATGACACGTTCAACAGTTTTTCCCCTGGGAGGGGGTATGAATGCTTCAAATAAAGCTCTGTGTAGGAATCCAGGGGATGAGATGCTTGTCTTGCTTGCAAAACCACTTAGCAGCATTCAGAAACCATGGAGCTCCCAAGCTGGTATGTAAATAAGCACAGATGCATGCACTTGGTTAACAGTGCGCTGGTGCCATTCCTGGAGAGGGCTGTATACATGAATATCCCCAGGGATGTAGAACACTTTTTTTGCAAGAGCGAGATGAGAGACACAGGGGAAGAGAGAGAACTAGGTGGGAGTATGGAGGATGAGAGGAAGAGTTTATGGCAGGAAACTCCAGGAGAACGTAAAATAAATGCAACTGTAGGCCTCGTAACGCAGCCTCAAGGTAAAAGTAGCCAGGTAACTATTGTGCAGGAATTAGATAATGCATAGAGATAAAGAACAAATTGGATGTGGAGCATGTACTGTGAAAGTTGTATGTTAGCAACAAAAGAATAATACTTTGCATTTGTGAATGTTTTCCATGAACGCTTTAAATATGTTAATTCATTACATAGAACATAGAATGACCACACTGGGTCAGCTCAATGGTCCATCTACCCCCGTATCTTGTCTTGTGGCCAGTGCCCGATATTTCAGAGGGAATGAACAGAACATGGCAGTTTATCGAGTGATCCATCCCCTGTCATTCAGTCCCAGATTCTGGCAGTCAGAGGTTTAGGGATACCCAGAGTATGGGGTTGCGTCCCTGAACATCTCGGCTAATAGCCATTGATGGACGTATCCTCTGTGAACTTATCTAATTCTTTTTTGAACCCACACAGCATGCACCTGAGGTTACATTCGGTGATCTCCATTTTAACTGCTGTGTAAACTGAGGCAGAAAGAAGTTAAGACAAAATCATTAATAGTCAGCCTGGAGGGGCAATAGGTAGATTTTTTCTTTCTTTCAGACGATGACATTTGGATTTCAGGATCCTAACTTGCAGATAAGTCCTCTGAATCCCGTACTGCTAGACCAAAGTGTTCCACAAGCACAAGTCAGGCTCTCCAAAAGCATGAAATTGACTTTTAAATGGTAAGAAAGTCATTTTATTTACCTTCTAGTGTCTGAGCCTGTAGGGTTCATGTTTTCGCACTGCCCATCAGCCATGAGTAAAAACGTACTTTACAAAAAATAGAAAGGGAAAGAGACTCTCCCTTGATTCCAGGAGTATCAGGAGGGCGGGCAGCACTCTGCATCTGAATTCTATCCCAGTCCAAGTACCAGCTGCTTTCCTCTGACTCTTAGTCCTCTCCTGAAAAGGGTTGGGCCAGTCCAGGCCCTTCCCCATCACCTTAAGAGGTCTTCTGGTTGTGGTGACTCAGTGTTTTAACCCCTTGCCCTGCACTCCTAACCTGCTCCCTGGTTCCTCTGCACCAACCAGAGAGCTGCTTAGAGCAGAACTAATGTGTTCTTAGCTCAGCGCTGCTGCTGTTAAATGCAGCTGAGACAAATGAGTACGGCCGGGCATTCAGACAATGTTTGACTGGCCAAATACCACTCTGCAAAGGCCCTAGTCATTGTATGTGAGACAAAGGCACCACCAGAGTTAGTGGCTGGATGCTGAAGTTAGACAGAGTCAGACTAGAAATCAGGCTCCTGTTTTTTACAGAGAGGGCAATTAGCCATTGGAACAACTTTCCCGGGGATGTGGTGAATTCACCATTGCTTGACGTCTTCAAACCAAGATTCTTAATGGTCTAGCTTAACCAGAAACTATGGTCTGGATGCAGGAACCACGTAGGGATATTCTCTGGCCTGTGTTATACAGGCAGCCAGATGAAATGATCCAACGGTCCCTGGCCTTGAAATCTATGAGTCTAGTATCTAGGGTCTGGCAAAGGCAGAAGAAATAAGAACTGGCCCCAAACCTCCGAGCCAGCTGGAACCAAACCCAATCTCTTTGTTGGGGTACAAGTGACTAAGTGTCCCATCCCGCTCTCCAAGCCGCACTGGCAGTCCCGCTATCCCTGCTTGGCCGGCACACAGAGGGATTTCATACCACAGTGAGCTCAGTGCTGTAGGCTCCAGAGGGACTTAATCTTAAAGTGGCAGACGGCGGCTGCTTTAAGATCTCTGGGAGGGGCAGTGAGAAGACTTCTTGCTCAGTGTAAGCCCAAATGACTCATGACTCATTTTGAGGGCCGTATCCTGCCACCAGTGCGCGTGGTCCCATTGAAACCAACAGGGTTAACTAAGAAGTTAGGCACTATTCAATATGAGGGAGTCCAGCAGAATTTGGCCCAAAATAGAGGCAGGTGCTTGGTGCTGCACAGACACAGTCTCTGCCCACTAAGCGCTTACAATCTAAAGAGAGGAGAGACAAAGGGTGGGAAGGGAAACAGAGGTCTAGAGATGTCAAGGGACTTGCCCCACGGTAGGTCATTGGCCAAGCCAGGAATAGAATCCAGCTCTTCTGATTCCCAGTCCAGTGCCCTATACACTAGTATATATAGTCCCAGTCCTGCAGGCACTTTAGCACATGTGTCTTTTACTCAAGGAGTAGTTCCACTGATTTGCAATGGGACTACTCACATGAGTAAAGCTGCCCACATGCTTACGTTTCTGTAGGATCGGGGCTTGTGTCTGAATTCCCACCATGGGCAGCTGCCACTCTACCGCTCTCACCACACACCCTATTCAATCAGTTAAAGCCATCCTTAGGGGGGTCTCTTTCACACTTAGTCCTAGGTACACCTGGGCTGGACAGTGGACCACAGTGGATGGTTTGCACTGATCATAGGAGCACTGGGACTGTTGAGAACATAGATGAATAAAAAAAGAAGGATCTAAAGCAGCACTTTGTGTCTAAATAATTGTCAATGCAAAGAAGAGCAGTAACCTAGAAAGTCAAAGCACGGTTTCATTTCAGCCCCAAGGATCAGAGCATGTGATTAAATTGGACACTTCGTGGTGTTAAGCTCTGCTAACCGCCGAGCTTAGAATAGCACCACACACTTCTCGCCAATGACTGTGCTGTGAAGCGACTCCCGTCATCCTGCACTACAAGGACAGGAATGTGCTGCGGTTTGACCATCCACCCAGCCCTCAATCTAACCTGGCCGCATGACTTAGCTTATTGTTTTTGTCTTTGGCTGGCAAAGAGAAACATTGGATTGCCCAGAATTCAAAGTCACCACAATACGTTTAAAGAGCTAACTGCATCTAAGGTTTCTATTTATTAGACACTCACCATTCTAGAATGACAATTTAGCACATTGTAATTTGAAGGGGGGAGGGCGGAAAATATCATCGGTCCATACATTATTTTTCTTCATGGTTCATCTGCCTCCCCTAGCCTGCATGCAATTATGGAACATCAGTTATGAAGGAGAGATTTTACATGCATGCCTAAGAGCACTGCCTGGTATAAGTTTACTCTGCCTATTCTGGAGGATGGAATTTGTGTGTTTCCTTAGAGAATTCTAATATCCATCTACTGATTCAGCATTGTCTTGCGTTGTCTTACCATAGCACCAAAGAACCCCAGTGATAGACCAAGACCCCACTGTGCAAGGTGCCGTACCAACTCAGAACAAGAAGATGGTACCTGCTCCAAAGAGCTTATGATCTAAATAGATCTAGAGACATATCTTGTATGTGCGAGAGTGCAATGAAATCTCCGGCACAATAAGCATATGTCCAGTTTGCCCAGGGGAGAAAAATGGCTGTGCAGCTAAAGTTCCAGTTCAAGGGAATACTCTTAAGGCATCTTGAGACACCCGAAGACAGGATAGTGAATTAGATGGCTCACCAGCATGGTCCAGTCTGGCAATTCCTATCTGTCGGTACGCAAATGCATGAAAACAGCTAATGCTTGTGCTTATGCAGATGTGCCACTATATAAAGGGCCTGCACATGTGTTAGAATGTTAGTAGGTGTTTGCAAAGTGCAGTCATGTGCTCACGCCCAAGTGTAGGTTGACAGCTGGAAATTCACCCCTGAAGGTTCGTGTATACGCTGGAACTTGCGTGGGAGGGAAGCCAGTCTTCTCTGTGGGATAATTTGTGGCAATGCAGTGGGTGATGTGGGTGCAGCTGGACTGTGAAGAGAGAGACACTCATGAAAACGGATTGGAATAAGGTCAGTGTCCTGAGACCTGCCATGGGAGGCTTTTTCCGTAGGATGAGCAAATCGGGTCAGACCCAGAATTTCTCCCAGAGACTAATCCAAAGCAAATGTTTTCTAAGGTTGAGTCAGAATTTCCTCCCTGAGCCCACCACTTTTTTCCAGGGGAAATAATTTAGTGTATGCCATTACAACATGCCACTTACATCTTCTCTCACATCTCTGCTGGATGGAGAGTAAAGGGGTTGGAACCAACACTGCCCAATTGCATGATGGGAGAAGGGAGTGGCTGCCAAGAGCTGCCTCTCGGTAGTCAGGCCTAGTGGCTGGAGCAGAGGTCCAAGTCGGACATAGTGTTGGGACTGGGCCAAGAGTGGTGCTGGACTCGAGATCTGGGGACAGGCCGGGGTCAGCACTGAGACCAGAGTCCGTAAACAAGCCAGAATCAGCACTATAGCCAGACTCCAGGTGCAAGCCAGGGATCGAAGCCGGGTCATCAGAAACCAGGGACAAGACACATCAGTATCATCGACAGGGTCTGGATAGAGGCAAAAGATCAAAGCTGGGTAGTCAGAGTCTGAGGGTCCAGGGAGGGTCAGGAAGCAGAGGCCAGGCTGGAGCGGGCCAGTAGCAGGGCCAGAGCAAGATAGAGCAGGGCAAGGCCAGAACTGGAACACGGCTCGGGCAAGGCTGCGGCAGACATAGGAACAGGATCGAGAGCAGGCTGGGAGTCTCAAGAGTGTGCACTTGAGGTAGATGTGTGCCATGGTCTCCCTCACGCCACAGACGGGGCAAGTGTTGGGGAGGGGGATGAACCATGCCAGGTACATGCCTATGCTCACGGCTCCATGAAGGAGCTGCCAACTAATATCCCCAGTGGGCCAGGGTGGAATACAGGCTGGCCCACTGGGGGCCATCACCCGCCACGGGTGGGTAAGAGGTCCTGCTACTTGGTGTCGGGGCAGGACATGAGGGTGAGGAAGCGAAGGGTATGGAGCACGAGCATGTACAGCTGTTTCCTAGGCACAGTTCGGAGGCAGGCCGGCTGCGGGTCACGCAGCTGACTCAGGTGGTGTGGAGAGGGCAGCCAGGGAGGCTCACGGGGCAGGAGCCCAATGGTGAGGTCCGGATCCACTGGAGAGGCAGCCCTGCTTTGGCTGAGGATTTGCCTCACAGTGGCAACCTTGCAGAGCCTGCCATTCCCTCCATGCCCAGACTTGCCACCCAGGGAGGCTACACAGTGGGTTCTTACTCCCCTTCACTCCCCTGCCCAGTCATGTGGGGCTGACCTACAACCTCACTCTCCAGGAGGGATGGAGCAGAAACAGCAGAGGGGCGATTCCTGGCAGCATGTGGAATTTCCATCTTTCCAAGCTGGAGAGTTTCCCTCTCACCTCAGCTTCACGACTCAGGACCTCTCATGCCCCTCAACGATGTTAACAAGAAATGAAACAGCAGCGGGTTTACATGGAATAGAGCTGGGCCAGGCAGGCTCCTCGCAATCAGACTCAGGTGAGAGGCAGGCAGCTGTTCTGTAAAAACTCTATGCAGCTAGTCAGCATTCATTTCAAACTCGTTAAAATACAAACAGGGATTTCCTGGAACTCATTCTGAGCTCAGCGAGGCGGAATGAATAAACGCCTTCCAGGGATTTGCATAACACGGGCCACCTTCTATATGAATGCAGATGTTGTTACATGGATTTTTTTGGTCTCGTTCCACTTCCCACCTGAAACCTCAAAATCTCTTATATTAATAAGTTATCTCCTCTTGGTCTCTGGTAATAAAACCGTGTGTTTAAATGTGAAGTTGTGTGACAAGCTGACAAACTTATTAAAGGTTGTTATGGCTGAATCACTAGCCTCAGAAGGGGGAAAAAACTGCAATGGTAGCCTGGCCTAGTAGATAGGGCACTAGGCTGGGAATCAGGAGACCTGGGTTTTATTTCCTTGCTCTGCCCTGATATGCTGTGTGACAAGTCACTTCACCTCTGTATCTTTTTTTAGCCTTACACCATTTGTCTGTCTTGTCTATTTAGACGGTAAGGTCTTCTGGGCAAGGACTGTCTCTTGCTGTATGTTTGTACAGAGCCTGGCAAAATGGCACCCTGTTCTTAGGATTTATAGGTAGTGTTGTAATACAAATAATAAATGAAGGGGGGGAAAGGAGGTTACTAAGAGCCAGATTCTGCCACTCGTAGTCACATTGAGTAACACTTCACTCTGGAAGTTGTCCCCTTGAAGAAATGGAGACTACTCAAAGGGTAACGTACTTAACATGAATAAAGGATGCTGGATCTGGCCCACCTGATATCACAACCACAGCTTGAGTGGGAATATTTTGTAGTCATCCACCTTTCACTGACATATGCAAGATGCACACAATTTGGTTGTTGGAGACTAGCTGCCCTTACAAAGACATTTGGGTAAAGAGAGGAGACTTGCGTCAGTCTTTTTGTTAAAAAATATCCATTGCCTGCAGTAACTGAGCTATTTGGGACGTCTGTTTTTAAATAGGATATGTTGACATCAGCAGTGGATATCATGGCAGAATTCTTCATTAACATTACCTCCTGCAAAATATATGGATTAAAGGCCTGTTCCAGAGCCCATGGAAGCCAATGGAAAGACTCCAACTTAACTGGGTTTTCAATCAGGAACAAAGTAGCCAATTAGGTAGGGCACAGGATAGGTTTATGAATCCAGAGGATGTCAGACTGAACAAAAATGATTTTACTGTTTACAAGAGATTTCACAGTTAAATGGTATTTAGCTAAAAGGCCCCTTCTACATCTGTACATAGACCAGTCCCCATGGTAGAACAAATGACGCTCATCACAAGAGACTATAAATAGACCCAAAGCACAATATTTGTAACAGGAGCTGAACTCCAAGTTTAGATGTGGAACTTTGGTTCCTAAGCAGGGACTATCATTTTGGTCTATGTTTATACTGTGCCTATGTAACACCAACAGACCCTGGTGGCCAGCAGGCGGGATTGAACCAGGGACCTTTGGAGCTTAATGCATGAGTTGCTACTGCATGAGCAAAAAGCCAACTGGCTTTAGAGCAGACTTATTTTATCTCTCTCTTTAAGTGGTCTCGGTGCCACTAGATGGGACAGAACCCCACACCCAGAAGGTGTGTGGGTTACACCTAGCACAAAATGGAGACCTGACTGGGGACTCTAGGCACTACAGCAACACAAATGAATAATAATAAATAATCCGCCTATAAAGATGGATCTAGCCATGAAACTCAGCTCTAAAACCAGATATGAACTTCTCCAAAGCTCAGAGGTCCTTGGATCTGAGGTTAGGGGCTGGGTTCATTGCTACAAGAAAAAGAGGTTCAGACTAGACGAACTAAACATACTGGTTCAGACTAGAAGAACCTTGAGGGCAGTCTCAACAGTGGCTAGTATTAGCACCTTTAGAAGAAGAAACCCTGCAGCAGGCAATTGGAGGAAACTTCCTGAGTGGATGAGTTATCCCTAAAGCCCCACTAGTTAGAGGTTGGTTTATACCTCAAAGATGGAAGGGAAGAAACACCATAGAGGAAGAATCAACACATTCTCTTAGGAGCCTTCTGTAAAGGCAGAAGTATGAAGCACGCTATTCGGGAAAGTACTGAAAGCAAAGTTTGTTTATTAGATCAAGGCCGCAATTAGATCAACACTATTTTCATACAGCTGTAACTGCATAGATTATATGGCTGGCTGCTCAGATGGAAGGTGAAGTAAAACAAGGATCCAATTGCTGCCACATCACCATATTGCTTTAAAGTAACAAGAGCCATTTATTCCCCTCCCCCCTTAAAATAGGGCATAGAACAGAACCTCTTTGTATTGCTATCTAGAAATCCAATCATCTGTTCACAGCCACACCACTCGGAGAATTTTATGAAAACATTTATACAACTGACCGGTCCATCCTGCAAATAGTCTGTTTGGTGCCCCACTACAATATTCCCCCTGCTTAGTGACAACGCTTACTTGTTTGTATTTACTACAGGACATTTTCAAACCTGCAAATATGTTGCAGGAACACTAGCGTCCTGTTTGCAAGGAGGACCTGCCCTCATCAATGAATCAGGCCTTTCTTTTTGCTTCTAAAAGTATCATTTTTGTCATGCTAACGTAATCACATAGTAAGAGTCTGGAGACTAACCACAAGGAGTGCAAAAATATTTAACCGGGATGGTTTAAATCAGGGCTTTGACTTACTTTTGTAATAGTCTCTTTGGTCAAAACTTTGAAAGTGCTGTTGTCTTTCAGTCAAGTGGCAGGGCTGAGGAATGATTTCTTGCCTTTGCTTCTTGTCTGATCTGATTGGCTGTGATACAAGCTCCAGACTCTTTGGTCCCTACAACATACCGGGAACCTGAAGTCTCTTTTCAATCCATTTTTTAAAAAAAGCATTGTGGAGACTGAACTACCCCTGCCTCAGCAGAGAGTCGTCAAGGGCAGGGTTATGGCACGTAAGGGTAGAGTGACGGAGGTGGAGGGAGAAATCTGCCCTGCTGCAACCCACGAAGCACCTTTTCTCTAGCCCAGAGGTCTCCAAACTACGGCCCTAGGGCCGGATCCAGCCCGCGGCTTCAATTTGTCCACCCCCCCCCCAACCAATTGCTGCCGCTGCCTCGGCGGCAGCTCAAACACTGCTGCCGCCTTAGCGGTATTTCGGCGGCAGGGCCCCGTCGAAATCGGGCCCCACACTCCCTAAAGCCGGCCCGCGAAGCCCCTTCAAAAATCTAATGTGGCCCTCGTCTCCTAAAGTTTGAGACCCCTGCTCTAGCTGAAGGGTACGTCTACACAGGGAAAAAAGACCTGCTGCAGCAAGTCTCAGAGCCTGGATCAACTTACTTGGGCTTGCGCTATGGGGTTTAAAATAGCAGTGTAAATGTTCGGTCTCAGGCTGGAGCTCAGACTCTGAGACCCAGCGAAGAGGGAAGGTCTCAGAGCTGGGCTCCAGCCTGAGCCTGACTGCTCTGCTATTTTTAGCCCCTCAGCACAAGCCCTGTGAGCCTGAATCAGTTGACCTGGGCTCTGAGACTCCCTGCTTGCAGGGGTTTTGTTTGTTTTCAGTGAACACGTACCCTAAGTCTCTAATGATGTCCATCAGCACAATTCATTGGCAAAAGCACCAGCCCCACCTTCATCCATTGGCACCAGCACAAAGCCAATAAGAGAAATAATGCAGTTCAATTGATGGTGGCGACTAAAGCAAACACCAAGCAAGGAATTCAGACTCTCTCCGTGCCTCAGTCACCCACCCCAAAATGTCACAGCTGGCGTCATCTCGTTGACTGCTTGGGGAACCTGTGCATCAGCTAAGCAGAATGGTGTGGACTACAGAGAAAGCCTCAGCATTACGGGTGAAATGCCCCCCGCACAGGGGTCTAACACAAGGCTTATGCATCACTTAAATCCCTCACGAAGGTAATTATAAACTAATGATAAATACTTCAGGGCTTTCTCAGGGCTTAAGTGGGATTTAAATGATGCATCAGCCTCCTGATTGACTTCTGTCCAGGAGATGTTTTCATGAATGTTAAGACCAGACTGGACCACTATGCTCAATTAGTCTGACTTCCCATATAACACAGGCTATAGAACCTCAACCAGTCATTCCTGCATCAAGCCCATAGCTTGTGGCTGAGCTAGAGTATCTTTTAGAAAGACATTTAATCTTTAAATAAAGACTGCAAATGACAGAGAATCCACCACATCCCTAGGTAAGTTGTTCCAATGGTTAATTATTCTCACTTAATTTGCACCTTATTTCTAGGCTGATTTGTTGATCTTCAGTTTTCAGCCATTGGATCTTGATATGACTACTTTATGAGAGAAGACTCATTGAGCTTGGCTTGTTTAGCCTAACCAAAAGAAGGCTGTGGGGAAGATATGATTGCTCTCTATAAATACATCAGAGGGATAAATACCAGGGAGGGAAGAGGAGTTATTTAAGTTAAGTGCCAATGTGGACACAAGAACAAATGGATATAAACTGGCCATCAACAAATTTAGTCTTGAAATTAAATGAAGATTTCTAACCATCAGAGGAGTGAAGTTCTGGAACAGCCTTCCAAGGGGAGCAGTGGGGACAAAAAAAGACCTAATTGGCTTCAAGACTGAGTGTAACAGTGCCTTAGTGGGTGACAACTGAGGATGCCAAATTCAGGACGAACTGCTGAGAAATAGGGCAAACACAACCCAAAACTGGTGGTTATTCTTTTATAAGATATACCAAACCAGCCACAAAAGTAAATTCCTGTTTCACCACACTCGCTAGCAAGAAAACAAAGGCAGTTTCCTCAGTTCCTATATCACCACCAAAAACACTGGATTCAGAGATGAGTGGTTCTTTACAACCAGTCTCATCAAATAATAGGTTCTTCTGATCCCAAAGGACCACCCACCCAGGTCAATATATATCTTAGATCTTACCCAAAAATCACGCTGATGCCAATCCCTTAGTATCTAAAATCTGAAGGTTTATTATAAAAAGAAAGAAAGGTGAGAGTTAAAATTGGTTAAAGGAATCAATTACATCTTGATTCAGGCTTGTAGCAGTGATGGAATAAACTGCTGGCTTAAGTCAAGTCTCTGGAGTACAGCCACAGCTTGGATGGATCATTCAGTCCTTTGTTCAGCGCTTCAGTTTGTAGTAAGGTTCCTTCAGAGGTAATAAGCAGGATTAGGGTGACCAGATGGAAGGACCCAAAAATCGGGTCCGAGTAAAAACAAAAAACTGGACTTGTCAAGTAAAAAATAAAAAAGGAGGAAGTATGGATATTGGGACAAATGGCAAGACGGGACGGTCGGGAGGCGGGACAAAAGAGGTAAAATCAGGACGGTCCCGATAAAATCGGGACATCTGGTCACCCTAAGCAGGACTGAAGACAAAATGGGGGTGTTTCCAGGGCCTTTTATAGCTTTTGCCATGTGGAGGGCATCCCATTGTTCTTACTGTGGAAAATCACAGCAACGAGATGGAGTTTGGAGTCACATGGGCAAGTCACATGTTCATGCCCAATTTCCCTCAGTCATTGCAGGAAGCTATTACCTACACTCCAAATAACACCTTTACATGACAGTCCACTCAGTGTAGATGGGCATCTCCCGTGGTCCATTGTCAACCCAGTGTTTCTTGATGAGCCACTTAATTTGAATAGTCCATCCACAATGTGCTGGGCGTTACCTTGTGGGTGTTCCCCCAGGAGCAAACATTTGAAATCCAAGTATAGAGCCAATACTTACAACTTCACATACAAAATTGATACATGCATACAGATAGCATAATCATAAGCAGCAAATCATAACCTTTTCATAGACATCTCACTCCACAACCTTTGTACAATATTTGCTGCAAATATACAACAGTGGTTGCAACAATGATCTATATGGTCATATTTTAATCAGAGAACGTCACAGTGAATTTAATAAGTTTACGGAGGAGGGGATGAGATCATGGGACTGCCTACAATGGCATGTAGCTGATCTGTGACTGCTAGCAGCAAATATCTCCAATGGCTGGTGACGGGACATTAACTGGAGAAAACTCTGAGTTACTACAGAGAGTTATTTCCCTGGTGTCTGGCTGGTGGGTCTTGCCCACATGCTCAGGGTC
The DNA here is from genome assembly GCA_033296515.1 of Macrochelys suwanniensis. Classification (NCBI taxonomy): domain Eukaryota; kingdom Metazoa; phylum Chordata; order Testudines; family Chelydridae; genus Macrochelys; species Macrochelys suwanniensis. Next base: position 10,374,688 of record CM065781.1, on the reverse strand, counting down.
TAACTGATCGCCATATTTGGGATCAGGAAGGAATTTCTCCCCAGTTCAGATTGGCAGAGAGGCTGGGGATTTTTTTGCCTTCCTCTGCACCCTGGGGCATGAATCACTTGCAGGTTTAAACTAGTGTAAATGGTGGATTCTCTGTAACTTGAAGTCTTTACATCATGATTTGAGGATTTCAGTAACTCAGACAGAGGTTATAGGTCTATTACAGGAGCGGGTGAGTGATGTTCTGTGGCCTGCAATGTGCAGGAGGTCAGACTAGATGATCATGATGCTCTCTTCTGATCTTAAAGTTTATCACCTAGATTAAGGAGCCCTCTGCTATCAGAAATCTTATCCTCATTGTCATGGGGTAAGTGCACCCCGTCACAGGGTGTCAGGTCACGTAGTGTCAAAAGAAAGGGAAAGACTGTACCGCAGTGGTTAGGCCATAAGCTGGTGACTATAAAGGATGGTAATAAGGCCTAGTGGTGGGAGTCAATAAACTCGCCCTTCCTCACAGGACTGCAGGGCCCAATGGCCGGAGTCAGTAAAGCTGCCCACCTCCATGGGGTCTATTGGCCCATTGGGACGTGGGGCATCACCTAGAGGTGTATGGCACCCGGGGAAGCGGGACTCGGGCCCTCCCTGTTCCTCCGAGTCCCAGCCCAGGGCCCCGGCAGTGGCAAGGGTGCTCACCACTGAGTCACTGGGGATCCTCCCAAAACACGCTGACTTGTTTCCCGGTTCTCCAACCCGAGCAATGTCTAAGTCCCCCGGGCTGCTTCCTACCCAGTCTTCCTCAATGGTGGTCCCTGAGTCACCGGGGTCCTCGGCTGGTGCAGCTCCTGATGGTTCAGTCCCCTCTCTGGGTTGCACAGGCAGCCTGGAATCCGTCTGGGGCTCGGCATGCCTTGGCTCTGTGCTCAGGGCCTGGGGGAGAGCCTGCAATCTGTGTCCTTCCCCTTCAACAGCCTGCGTAGACTGAGCTGGGCTGCTTCCTTTTATACCTTGCTTCCAGTCTGAGCATGCCCAGCAGAGGTGGAGGGACATGGCTTCCTCAGCCTGCAATGCCTGGTTAATCCCTAGGGGGCCCGTGCGGGGTAGGGACACCGTCACACTCACATAGGATCATGTTACCTCTTCACCTTCTTGTCAATAAACTAAAAAGATTGAGCTTCTTAAATCTCTTGCTGTAAAGCAGATTATCCAGAACTCAAATCATTCCTCTCTGAACCCTTTGTAATTTGTCAACATCCTTTTTGAAATATGGACAATGGAACTAGGTACAATATTCCAGTATTGGTCTCTCTAATGCCGAATATGCCTCACTCCAACTTGATATTTCTCTGTTTGTATATCCAGGGGTCGCATTAGCCCTCCTTGCCACTGAATTGCACTGGGAGATCATGTTCAGTTGATTATTCACCAGGACCCTTAAGCTGTTATCAGAACCACTTCTTCCCAGGATTCAGTCCCCCATCCTGTAAGTGTGACCTGCATTCTTTGTTCTTAGTTTTGGGACCTGGCTTTGGCTTCATTGAAACACATGCTGTTCCAGTGAGCCCAGTTTACCAAGCAATCCAGATAACTGACCTATTTGTCATTCAGTCAGTTTTGGTATTATCTGCAAACTCTAACAGCAGCAACTACTTTATATTTTTTCCAGATCATTGATAAAGATAATGAATGACACCGGGCCATGAACAGATCCCCCCAAGACCCAACTAGAAATACCATCAATGGATGATGATCCCCCATTAGCAATAACTTTTTGAGATACATGAGTGAGCCAATTTTTGATCCATTTAATATGGACTATGCTGGTTTTGTACAGTGCTTGGTTTTTAAAAATCAGAATGTTATGTGGTACTAAGATCAGGCTTGACAAAGCCCTGGCTGGGATGATTTAGTTGGGGATTGGTCCTGCTTTGAGCAGGGGGTTGGACTAGATGACTTGAGGTCCCTCCCAACCCTGATATTCTATGATAGCCTATTCTAAATATTATGTCAATCCAGTTACCTTTATCAACCAATAATTTCACCGTACATTTTGGGGGGAAGGTAAGCTACACTTTTGACCCAGTTGGAATATGATGATTTGAAGGGAAGGTTTTCAAGGGCACAGTGGGCTGTTTCAAAGAAACACTCAATTAAAACTCACTGGGAGTTGGGTGCATACCTATCCTTTCAAGGCATGCATCCGACGAATGCTTATGCTCCAATATTCACCCACGAAAGCTTATGCTCCAATACGTCTGTTAGTCTCTAAGGTGCCACAGGACTCTTTGTCGCTTCTACAGATACTATCCTTTCAAGTATCAGGGGTAGCCGTGTTAGTCTGTATCCACAAAAACAACAAGGAGTCCGGTGGCACCTTAAAGACTAACCGATTTATTTGGGCATAATCTTTCGTGGGTAAAAAACCCACTTCTTCAGATGCAAGAAGTGGGTTTTTTACCCACGAAAGCTTATGCCCAAATAAATCGGTTAGTCTTTAAGGTGCCACCGGACTCCTTGCTGTTTTTACCTATCCTTTGTGCCTTTGAAAAACTATTCCTAATAGGCTTGGAATTTTTTTGCTTTGCACTGATACCAAAAAGGAAAATATATATATATATATATATATATATATATATATATATATTTAGCACTGGGTGTGTGTGTATATATATATATATATATATATATATCTTGATTAAACTAGTCTGAACCCAAAGGAACTCAAGGGGGTTGATCAAGGTTTGGGCACAATATGACTCTTTATGCGATAGTGAGTTTGAGGTTTTTCCTGAACTCGAAGCTGGGTTAGAATTTCATTCTGGAGACGAGCACACAGCCTGGGTAAACTGGCCGTGCCCTCAGCCAGATGAGGAACAGATCTGCATTGCCAGGCCCTCAGCCACTTTGCGTCCTTTCTTACCAGAATGTATGGGCAAGAACATGGGCGGCGAGTCCTATGGGCCCGTGATGCCTGGGCACCGGGAATATTCCTGGCCCTGGGCCTGGCTCCAGCAATGTCTGAGGCCGGGTCTCTCCCTCGGCCCTGCCTTCCACCCCCGGGTGCTCCCCTGCGCACGTCCCCTGGGCAATTTAAAACAACCCGAGGCCCCCACTCACCACCGGCAGCGCAGCGGGGCTGAGCGTCTTCCTGCCTGCTTGCTCCACGGGGCTGCTGGCCCCAGGGCGGGGTGGGGCTGTGTCCCGCCCCAAGTGCCCCTGAGGCCAATAGGAAGCTGCGGGGGGCAGTGCCTGGGGGTAGCAGCACACGGAGGCTCCCCAGCCTGCCCTGCCTAGGAGCCCCAGGTAAGCGCCACGCCCCCCACCCCCTCCCAGAGCCTACACCCCCTCCCCCTTCCCACACACCCCCAGCCGCCAAACTCCCTCCCAGAGCCTGCACCCCCACCCCCAGCCCAGAGGCTGCACCCAAACTCCGTCCCAGAGCCTGCACCCCTCAACCCCTCCTGTACCCCCAGCCCCTGCCCCATCCTGGAGCCTGCACCCAGCACCCAAACTCCATTCCAGAGCCTGCACCCCTCAACCCCTCCTGTACCCCCAGCCCCTGCCCCATCCTGGAGCCTGCACCCAGCACCCAAACTCCATCCCAGAGCCTGCACCCCAATCCCCTGCCTCGGCCCAGGGCCTGTACTCCAGACCTCCTCCCCCCACCCAAACTCCATCCCAGAGCCTGCACCCCAGTCCCCTGCCTCGGCCCAGGGCCTGTACTCCAGACCTCCTCCCCCCGACCCAAACTCTCTCCCAGAGCCTTAGGCAGATGTGGGGCAGAGTTTGCGGGGGCAGAGTTTTGCGGGGGGGGAGGGCTTTGGGCGTTCTGGGCACCACCACCATTTCTACAAACCCTGGGCAAGAACAGGGCCTTCGTGGACCAGGAGATCAACGCAATTTGCAAACCACTAGTCACACTCCTGCCCAACTATACGTCCTCCCCCACTCTGCGGGCTGCTGTAAACCCGCCCCATGGCTTGCAGAAGAAACCCACCACATTTCCTTCCCCTCTGGCTTTTTCGAAACTGCCAGTCACCCCAGTGCAGGACCACGTTAAGGGGCATAAAAACCCAGAAAAAAAAGGCCGGTTGAGCAAGCTAAGGCAACATTACATCCTCGCTCCCTGTGCAGCAGCACCATGGTAATGGGTTTTCTGCAGCCCAAGGACTTCACCTTTAATGAGTAGATCACTTTATCCACCTTCTCTTTGAACTCCAGAATATAGTGAAAAGCAGCAGCAGCAACAAAAGCTCTGCTAATTGAAGAGTGACTGAAAAGCCATGACTCCCCACTTTCTAAGGTAAATAATTACTTTAATTAGGGAGCTGCAAGCCTGTATAATTAACTACATGGAGCTGATGACTCAGCCGATTGTTTAAAAAAACCCACCTCCATGCTGTTTGGTCTGTTATCTAGTTTTTAAACTCTTGCCCAGTTTCTTCCACCTTGTATGTGTTCATAAAAATGCACAGATATGGAGAGATAAAGCTTTTCCAAGGAAGGATTATGCCAAATCCTTAACGTCTTTCCTCAAGCCATTACATCCTTTTGAGAGCACTGGGGGGAAATCCTCATACCGTGTAAGAATCCCAGTCTCCCAGAAATTAGCTTAGTGTTGTCCTTATTTGAATTTTAGAAAGCAAACAAGCTCTGTTGATTCAGACATTACATTTAAACTCAGAGTTGTAAATAATGCAGGGTTTGCTCACTTTATTGGCTCACTTGGAAAATCAATTGGGGAATTCTAAAAATGTGTCATCACAAACTAATGGATCCACTAATACCCACTGTTTGCTTCTGTGTTTTAATCAAATGCAAAACAAATACATTGATTGGCATTCTCTCAGAAAGTATGTGCTAGTGTGAGATGGGCAAGGGCTCCTTCCGCTTTTTAAATTTGCCTGGAACAAAGAGAAAGAGAAAAATAAGCTGGACAGACTGCAGTACCTCACTGAAGAGGATTCTGGCCTATGGCCCCTTATTATTGTCACCTCAAGCTTTCTGATGCATATCCTGTGTAGGAAGGAAGTCTAGTAACAGGACATTCTATCAGAGACTAAGAATTCCATTCATTTCAAAGTGTCTTGTGGGGGGAGGGGAGAGTATAGATCGCTCAGTGTCATCTCACTAGTCATCTCTGGTTGCCTTTCACCTCCAGGTTGCTTGTTCAAGTACATACCAGGTCAAGAACTAGCTAGAGCCATTAACAGTGGAGGGATGCTCAGAGTCCTATGTAGTTTATGCCCAGTTCACATTATAGGATTGGAAACAGGGTAATATCCCTTTAAATCGTTTGTGAACCCTCTAGAGGCACTCACTCTGGTCTATGTTTTAGAAGCCACCAGAAACCATGTTTCTGTATATTTTTTATATTTAGCCACCATGGTTATTTGGGACCCAGCTGTGCCCCTGTGGCTTCTTCATATTATCTTTGATTTGTGAAGAGCAAAAGACACCACACACCATCATGGAGACAGTCGCTCACTTTGAGTAGCACTTTTTCAAACAGTCGCATTGCCGTCAAGAAGAATATTCATGGAGTAAGATACTATGCAACATGAAGAAGGCGACCATCAACCCATCATCACCACTATTTAACACTCACTGGCACTCTTGTGGCATTCTCAGGAGAGGGGCCAAGGAAGCAGTGAACATGGAGACTCACTTTCTCATCTGTAGAGGCGATTCCTCCAGTTCAGGGGAGGAGACCGTTGCTGGATAGCATAGGGAATCTGGTACTCCCACTGCCTGTGCTTTGGATAAATGGAGGCTTTTGTTCTCCAGGGAAATTAATCTGGCACCTTTCAGATGCACAGAATTCATTTATATCTTTAAAAACATGTATTAGAAAAATTGAGCAGCTTTTTGTCTGGTTTCTACTACATGAGGGGGGGAGGGATAGCTCAGTGGTTTGAGCATTGGCCTGCTAAACCCAGGGTTGTGAGTTCAATCCTTGAGGGGGCCATTTAGGGATTGGGGCAAAAATTGGGGATTGGTCCTGCTTTGAGGAGGGGGTTGGACTAGATGACCTCCTAAGGTCCCTTCCAACCCTGATATTCTATGATTTGGCATCTGGCACATAAACAAGGCTCTTTATCTTACCAAATGCAAGCCTACGCCATGTGGCAGTGGGTTGTGTTCATAAATGGGTTGACAAAACCAGATTGGAAGAGTGCCTGGGTACAGCCAACAATCCCATTTTGCCCACTGGAGTGAGGATAACCTACAGTGCCACCAAGCTGGCATGAAGCCAAAGCGGCCCTGATCATATGATCAGCGATGACATTTATGGAGATCTCCATTCAATCAATCATTAAAAACCACTTCCCCCCCTATAGTGTCAGGACCATGTGAAATAAATAAATGGAGCCACTTTTGAAAACCGCTAGACCCCACTGACTCTTTTCATTCACAATACTCTTTGCCCTATAGCTAAGTATTTTTTCCATTAATGCTATGTAATGTTGAAACTGCCATGAAAGCTGCACACAAAGTTGCCAATGTGGTCACTGCAACCAAAATCAGGCCCCATCACGCTAGGAGCTGTACAAACACATAGTAAGAGATAGTCCCTGCCCCTGAAAACTTGCAATGTAAATAGATGTGGCAGACAAAGTGTGAGAGGAAGGAAGTTCACACATTCAAGGTTTTCTTTGCAACTGTGGGAGTCAGAAACATTTTTTTAAATGAAAGCTGAGGTTGTGACATCATCACATGACTCTGGGATCTGCTGTCCTAATCATATGCCTATTCCTACTCCAGCCCTGCCCAAGGGTGTATCCGAACCCCCACTGAGGAGCCTGGCAAAGCTCATGTGATTGTAATTTGAACAGTGACACCATCCACTGTGAATGGTGCCACAGTTTGGCATCACAGTGGGTGGACCTTGATTTGTGGGTGGAGCTTAGAAGAGTGCCACCATTTTTTTCTTGTTCAAACTATGGGATAAACTGAAGGAGGGAGGTGTGGGAGGAGGCAGGGACCCTGGAGGTCCCAAGAGCAGAAGGCTGGAGAAGCCCAGGTAAAAGATAGCAGTCAAGATGTGGGATTTTGGAGATGTTGGAGGAGGAGGAGGAATTGGCAGGATTTAATGGCAGCATGGGCCAGAAGGGAAAAGGACAGAGGCGTCACAGGAGATACCAAAGTTGAGATTTTAGAGAACACGGAGGCTGGTAAAATAGGTGATAAAGAAGAAAGAAATTGGGGCACATAGCTTATCTATCCAGAAACACGTTAATATTGTTGCTTCACCACCCTCTCTCACTTCTGTTTATTGCATCCAACCGTCATGATGCCTTAAACTAAGATTATACATTTCCGGAGACAGGAATTTTTTCCTTTATGTATCTGTACACAGCATCCAGTGCCATGTTTCAGGGCCTACAGGATTACTGCAACAGAAATAATAAACCAGTAAAGATGAGGCGCTTTGAGCCGTCTACCATTGGCGAGTTGGGTGAAACCCCCCCATTGGGAGAACTCCATTCAACGTCAGCTAAGAGGAGTTTGAACAATCACAGCGGAGATGGTTAAGGTGTCCCAGCCCACAGGATTATGGCGTCAGGTGGGGAAGAAAGCTGTGAGAACAGGTGAACTCTTGAGAAACAAAGATTCTATTGGCATGCAAATACCCTTAGTAGCACAGAAAGGGGAATCCTGAATATGTACAGCATAGAACCGGGACTGTGTTTATACAAAATTCCTTTAATAGGACAGAAATAGGTCTTTACGCAAGCACCACAATATCTGCCATACTCCCTGTTATCTCCAAGATTGAAGCCATCTGAAAATCCATATGACTAGAGCCCCGAAGTGGCAGAAAGCGTCTACAGCATTAGTCCAACATCAAAACACCTGACTCAGTGTGTGGCATTGTTTGGGGTTCAGGGAAGGGCTAGCTCAGTGGTTTGAGCATTGGCCTGCTAAACCCAGGGTTGTGAGTTCAATCCTTGAGGGGTCACTTAGGGATCTGGGGTAAAGAAAAAAAAATCTGTCAGGGGACAGTACTTGGTCCTGCTAGTGAAGGCAGGGGACTGGACTCAATGACCTTTCAAGGTCTTTCCAATCTATGAGATAGGCATATCTCCCTATATTTAAGCATTTTACATAGTGCTCTCAGTTTCAGCTGAGCAAGACTTTTAGGACACAGTTTCCACCCCCCGACTTACGCTGCAGGAGAAGTTATACCCCCAGGACGTCATCTTGGGTCAAAGTCATCCAATCGTGTGACCCAACTGAAATATCCCAAAAAGAACAGGATTACTTGTGGCACCTTAGAGACTAACAAATGTATGGTCTCTGCCTCAAACAAAGGCTCCATCAGGAGGGGGGATGGGAAGGGGAGGGGAGGGGAGGGAGAGAAATCACACAGTGATCCAGAACATTCATCTCTAAATATTTACAAAGCACAATTTATCAGAATGAAAGAGCCTTTTTCCACTCATCAGGCTAGGCATATGGTAGCAGTGTGAAATAGGAGATGAATTGTGTGGAGTAATTCCAAACAGATTTAATGCCAGCAGTAATTATTTTTAATCAGACAGAAAGTTCCCTTGGTGATACCAGAACATCTAGCATTTTAAAGTAATTGCATCGGCTCTCATTGTTTGATACTATTTGCTCAAATCAGCTTGTTGTGCCTTTTGATATTTAACTCCAACTCTCCTCCTTCCCCACTGTGCTCTCTCTCGCCACTGGAAACCCCCCCGCATCCACACACACACCCCTCTATCACTTATTTGAAGCGTGTCTTTTAATTATGGTGCTGCAATTCGAATAGTGTACAAAACATTCTGGGCTGCATGACTACTTAGCAGATTCCCAGGTTGCTGCTTCAAGCCACTCAGTAGAACACTGTGAATCATTATAAAAATCTCCCACTTCAGTATGCACCAGGAGAAATGAGGAACAAAATGGACTGACAGGAAACATTTACGATAATGACACAGGGGGAGGGGATTGGCTTTAGTTTGATAGATGCGACAGATGAGCTCAAGCAGTCGTGTCCCCGTCCCCCCCACCCAACAGTGCAGGGTTGTGCTATTTTGTATAACCTACCTGTCCTGGCAGTGGAAATGCTCACATTTTTTCCAAGTCTGAGCTTCCAGGTTTTGCATAATCAGATGAACTATTTAAGCCTTTGCCAAACCTTCCTGAGGTTCTAAGAAATGCAGTTCATTTTTTTGAAATGATAATTTTCATGCACCTTTCTCATCACTTCCTGATTTCGCCTGTGAGGGGAAAGCAATAAAATACTCTGATTCCATGGTAGAGGTTCTGCAGTTCTGTACAGATGAGATAGAAAATTATGTCACGTAATCCATATCTCCCTGCCAATGTAGAATTCTTTCCTATTCTATATTTACTAGAATTCTGTCCACTCCAATGTGGAGTCCCAAAGCGATGGGGCTTTCACCGCTTCCCTTAGGAGACAGAGTCCTAGCCTGGCTTCTAGGTCAGATTGCTTTGGGTAGCTTATCCAAACCTATGAACTATTCCAGTAGCATCTGAACAGAACTGTGAACGATCAGATATTTTGCCCAATCACTGGCATCACTATGCAGCCCTGTGGACCAGCTATGGTGAAAAATGGAGGATTCTTTTGGCTATTGACAGCTCTGTAAAATACAGTCATTAAAGAAGAGGAAGTGTCCCTAGTTGGATAGGGCACTGGAATGAATGGGAGCCAGGACTCCTGAGTTTTACTCCTGGCTTTCCTCGGTGAATCACAGTGTTACTATGGGAAAGTCACTTAGCCTCTCTGTTCCTTGGTTTACTGATGAATAAATGTACAGTGGCTGTAGTACTTACCTAGACCTGGAGTAACCGAATGTATTGTTGCACAGCACTGCGGTGGGGAAATACTATGAGTCCCTACAGAAAAAGGGTAATTTCTGCTATAGGCTTGTCATCCCAAAATGGAGAGGTAAGATTTCACGTGACTGCTATCGAAACTCTATTGTAAGGCATGAGAAGAAGGATGATCTTGTGGTTAAGGTACTGGACTGGAACTCAGGAGACCTAGGTTCAAATTCCTGGCCCTGCCACAGACTTCCTGTGTGTCACTGGGCAAGTCACTTATGCCGGCTCCTGCTTCAATAGAAATCAATGGCAACACTTCCGATGAGCTCAGGGGTGTAAGATCAGGTACTCTCTCTGTGCTTCTGTTCCATTGCAGTAAGATGGAGGTAATACTTCCTTTGTCCCATTCTTTGACTCATTGATTTCAATTGCAAGCTCTTGAGGACAGAAATTGTATCTCATTGTGAATGCATAAAGCTTAGAGTGACCAGACAGCAAATGTGAAAAATCGGGACAGGGGGTGGGGGGTAATAGGATCCTATATTAAAAAAAATCCTAAAAATCAGGACTGTACCTATAAAATCGGGACATCTGGTCACCCTATTCCAAGCACAACAGGTCTCTGGGGACTACTGTGATGCTAAATAATGTTTGTGACACACTTTGAGGTCCTTAGATGAAAATATTGTTTATCGTACATCAGGTACAAATGTCCGGCCTGCCTCTCCATGATCATGTAGATTCAGCTTTGCATGTGAGCATGGGTGCTTTGCAGTTTACAAGCAATAGCTAAGAAATTGGTTCGCTAGAGGGGGTCCATACTTTTGCAATTTATTCCTGTGTGATGAAGTCATGGGTCCTTACAGTGAATTGCAATAGCAAGGGGGAGTTAGGAACATGACAGTCACCTGGAGTGGGAGGGGGACGGGATCTGGGAGGTAGATGTGGGACACAAATGAGGCTAATGGAGTATTAATGAAAAATTAGAGCTGCCATGAACGGTTCATCCATCTGGCGAATAAGCCCCTTTAACGAGCTTACATTCATAGTGCATGCTGCTCTTCACCTGGTCAGCTCACACTTCACTGCATGCACTGATGAACGCAGGAGGCACAGTAGCTTCTGGACTTTCACTGTCAGAGATCTGAATTCAATTCTGGTTCTCAGCCATCTCCAGGAGTTAAAAAAACCCATGAGTCGGCCTCTCCAGCCATCATTTAAAAACAAAGATTAAATTATGCGTGTGGCCTGTCTTGTGATGGTCGGACTGCCCCTGCTCACTCTCCAGTGTGCGTGTGACCATTGTAGTGTGGCCAACCCTTCCACGTGTATTGTGAGGAGAGCAATTTTGATTCTGCTGCAGAAGCTCTTGCTAGAGAATCCGACGTGGATTGGGGCCGTATTGTGCTCGGCCCTGTACAAATACACAGTAAGAGACAGTCTGTGCCCTGACAAGCTCATAAGCTAAACTGAGAAGATACACAAAGGGTGGGAGAGAGATGGGGAACAATGGCACAAAGAGATTAGCTGGGGCAGGTTTTTCATGCTCCCTTCTAGAAAGGTCATGGAAGGTAAAGTTGGGTCTTAAAAGAAGGGCAATGGGATCTTAAATACGCACTCCTGGCCAGGACAACAGTGGCAGCTATCCAGCAGGACCATGCCCCTTTCCATCCTGCTGTGATATTTGTCCAGTACTGATCCCGGGGCCTGAGTGCTACCTACTGAACCACCAGGACCATTTTTTGCCAAACTCTCCCATTCAACAAGTGCCCCAGCCCAGCTTGCGAGATCTGACAGCATCACAACACAAAGTGGTAATGGATTAACATGCATTGTTCGTCTCTCAGGCTTTGAAACTTAAATCCAACAAATGGGAAGGTATTAACATCCAGAGCAGGGTTTGGGAAGACGAGATACTTTTCGTTTTCATTTCTGAATAGGAATGACACTGGCTCGGGCCAAATTCATATTAACAAATCCTTTCTCTGGGTATTAGGTGCTATAACCAGCTTCTAAACGTGACAAAGGTTGCAGATCATTTTTAAACACACATTTCTACACGCGGGGTGAGGGGAATAACCATAGACAGGCTCTGGCTTGCAGCTCATTGCATTCAGCTGATCTGCAGCACCCTAGACAGCACATACGTTGCTAGCTGAAGCACATCATGTTCCAACATGTACCTAATCAAAGGAGATTTCATTTTGTGTCTATGCAGTGATATCATCAGGATGAGAAGGACATAATTAACATGGTAACTGAGTCAGAGAAAACAACACTGTATCATACGTGTGATTTAATGCAGACCCTCAGGTAGGGCAAAGATTGACACTTAGGGTCCTTGAAAACCCTTAGGGGACTTTCAAGAATTCATTTCGAGCTTGGACTCTGCCCCAAATACACATGTGGATACACGCACACTGGTCAGCAATGACTTCAAATCTGGTCTCAGTTTCACACGCTGCTGATCCTCCTGAACACCTCTGTGTGCCAAGTGCCCACAGCTTACTGTTCGCGCCACATTGCCAGGCAGGACCAAAAGGTGCTATCACCTGAGTAGAGGACTTTGAGAGTCATCCCCTGGAGACTCCTGATTCGTAGGAAACACTCAAACATTAGAAAATAATACCCAGCCCAACTCCATGTTGCCAAATAGCGTATGTCCAGAGAGGTCACGCTTCTTTCTTTATACCAGCAATAACACCAACATCCACCATGCAAGGGATACTGACCAGCTCCTAGGTATGTCCGTCTCTTCTACCACAGGGGGTGGGGTGTCGAGTCAGCCATCCCTTTTGTCTCATTATCTGGATGCTGATTATGACAAAGGTCCACAGTTTACACATCATATGCAAGATTCAATATTTCGCTCTCACGAGACCTCCAAAGGCTTCCAGATAGGCTATGGGGTCGCAGCTGGGCAAGTCGGGGCCCATGATGATCCCACCTACCTTGGTGTCCCAGCTGATGTTCAGAATGCCCTATATGCCATCCCAGGTGGCTGTGCTCCTGAAACCCAATCAAGCTGCATGCGGTCATAGCCCCACCATTATTATTAGCTATTTATCATCACCGCAGTACCCAGAGCCCGCCCAGCCAGAATGAGTGGTCCATTGTGACAGGCACCGTACAAATCCAAATATCCACGATCCCCGCTCTGTTTAGCAGAGTCCTACATGGATCATCACCCCTGAGAATGCCGGCAGCAGCATATACTGTATTCCCACTTCTCACACCTCGCAAAATTTCAAATGAGATTTTAATGGCTCCAGCTGGATGGGGCTGTTCCAGGGAGTTTTCAGTGAAGGGCTTTCTGCTCTGGAACTCACTCCCCTCCACCCTTGGTCTGACAAATCCTAAATGTGTTAGGAGCATATTGCAAAACTCATGGGCTTTCCCTTGAAGGGCAGGGATTTGGGCGAATGAAGGTGAACGGTGTGGCGTTCTCGTGCACCAGGAGGGTTTTAGTTCAGGAGCTGATCCTATTTGTTTTTTGCAAATGGCATCAGACAGGCATGGAAAAAACCCAAAGGTCACGTGATCCCATTAATAGGAAGGCAATGATGTTGCCACCGTAAGCCCCTGCACAGCGCACACAAGAATCATGACTTCAGAGACCGAGTGTTTAACTACACACAGCTACCCTAAGCATTTGATACGAACACGGCAGGAAGAAATACTCCATTGCTGGTTATTATCTCTACAGAATACTACGTATTATCTAGGGATCTCGAGCCAAGCAGTGGTCCTCCTCTAGCATCATAGTCTCTCATTGAGAGAGCACAGACTGCTCACCAGACACAAAAACCACTCAGCATTCACTTCACTGTTAATAATAGCCCATGCACCCACTGTGGAAAAGCATTGACAAATACCAGCCCATTAGTGAAACAGGAGCGCACAAACTAGTGGTTAAAAGCCAGTTTTCCAAAAGCAGCGGCATTGAGGCTGCAGGGAGATGGCCAGTGACATGGATTTGAAGAGAGACGTTTCGCCTATTCCAACAGGTTTTTGTGTGCAGCTTCACACATACGCAGGAGAGAGGCATCGAGGTCAAGCGAGAGGACAAATGGCCTGATACAGAACCAGAGACGACGATCCGCTTCCTTAAAGGTTTATTTAGTACAGTTTTACGTTTACATTGGCACAAACTGTACCCATATAATACGATCTCTCTCCAGGCGTTGATAGTCCACCCATCACTGTGGTATCTAAGCATCTGGCAAGCTGAAGTCTTATTACAACATGAGTATGTCTGTGTCTGGGCAAATTTGTCATATTAAGTAGCCAGCACCAGACTTTCCTCTCTCTTACATCAGTTTGACTCTATCGGTGTCACTGGATTTCAGGAATTGTTAGCCTGTGTTTTAGCTGGTGCCCAATATAAATAATAAGAACACAATCAAAGGGACATAAAGCAATCAGGAAACATTACATCAGTCTTATCTTTTTTTTTATAGGTTTCAGTGTAGTAGCCGTGTTAGTCTGTGTCAGCAAAATGAAAATAAGAAAGAAAAACTTGTAGCACCTTAGAGACTAACAAATTTATTTCAGCATAAGCTTTCGTGGGTTAGTACCCACTTCATCGGATGCATGGAATGAAACATACAGTAGACAGATATTTATACAGTCAGAGAAACATGATAAGGTGGAGGTGCATAGACCAACCTTAAGAGGCTAATTAATTGAGAGGAACCATAACAGCAGGGGAAGAAAAACCTTTGAAGTGATAAACAAGATGGTCACACAGGTGTGAATGAGGATCGTTAACTTAAGGGAAATAGATTCAATTAACGTAATGGCCATTACGTTAATTGAATCTATTTCCCTTAAGTTAACGATCCTCATTCACACCTGTGTGACCATCTTGTTTATCACTTCAAAGGTTTTTCTTCCCCTGCTGTTATGGTTCCTCTCAATTAATTAGCCTCTTAAGGTTGGTCTATGCACCTCCACCTTATCATGTTTCTCTGACTGTATAAATATCTGTCTACTGTATGTTTCATTCCATGCATCCGATGAAGTGGGTACTAACCCACGAAAGCTTATGCTGAAATAAATTTGTTAGTCTCTAAGGTGCTACAAGTTTTTCTTTCTTATTTTCTTTTTTTTTATGTTTCATAGATTTTTAAGCCCCGAAAGGACCAATATGATCATCTCATCTTACCTCCTGCATAACACAGGCGGGTGTCAGCGACCAGGATGTGGGTGGTCGTGCCTAATGGTTAGACCAGGAGTCAACAGTCAGGAATCAGAGCCCAGGGTCAGAGCCAAGGGTCACAGCTGAAGTCAGGAATCAGAGCCAGAGGTCAGAGGTCAGCATCAGAACCGAAGGTCCGGGCCTGCTTACCTGGAGTGAGACACGGCAGGAGCAGAATGGGAACAAGGCTGGGAACACGTTAGTACAGGACCTATTGCAGCCCTAGCAGAATGATCTGAGCAGCCACTGACCTGCTGCTGCTGCTGGGCTTAAGACCTGGTCTGCTGACTCTTCCAACCAAATCAGGTGACACAGCCAATCAGGCAGCCTACTACAGGCCAGCTGAGCTTGTGAGGTTGCCAGGAAACTGGCTGTGCCGCAGACCCTGATTCCCGACAGCCAGAGAATTTCAGCCAGTGACTCCTGCATCCTTCCCAACAACGTGTAGTTGAACTACTAGAGCATGTCTTTTAGAAAGACACCCCGTCCAGACTGAAAGTCTCCAAGTGATGAAGAATCTACCACCTGCCCTGGTAATCAATTCCAGTGGGTAATTACCCTCCATGATAAGAATGTGGATCTTATTTCCAGTCTGAATATTTATGTTCCAGTAGCAGCCAAAAGTCCCAAGCTGGACCGTTGTTCTTGGTATGGTACAAACACATACAAAGAAGGGACCATTATGCTAGTCACATTATTTTTCAGCACCGCCGTGTTCTAGGCCCCATACTGAAACAAGGCAAGATGCTGTCTGTGCCCCACAGCGCACACAATGAAAAAGGCACAATGAAGAGAGAGTCATAAACAGACAAGCCTAAATTGAAGAATGGGAAAGGAAGGCAAGTGTAGTAATAAGACCATGCACGACTCATGAAGAGACGGACACATCTTGAAGGCTCCAGTAATTGCAGCTAAACCCAGAGCAATTAGGCAGTGTGGACCAGTGCCTTAGGCTACTAGCATGGGTGTCAGAAATTCTGGGTTCTGATCCTGGCTTTGCAGGTGACCTTGGGTATAAGTCATTTCCTTTCTCTTTCCCCATTTGTAACATTGTGATAATGATGCTTCCCCACCTTTGAAAAGCACCTTGAGACCTCAGTCCTCTTTCCCTGCATCTTTGTTATGTACAGCCCCAGGGTTACTGGTCTGGCACCCACAGTTTGTGTCTTACCCCTTAAAGGTTTTCTTCAGTGGGATAAATTCATGCCTATCTGCTTATGTGATAGGACCTCCCCTGGAAAATCCAATGAGTCAAGTTTCATTGTCCATAATCTTTCTTTTTTAGGCTGTTTTGCACCACTTCCCATACACAGGGCCTCACGCTCCTTTCCCGCATCCTTCACTGGGAACAGGAGCAGACCTGCGCCTATCTGTCTGCCCCTCAAACTGACTAGTTTAAAGATGATTCTCTCTCCCGTATCCATATTCTTGGTAGGATTTCTCCAGCATATGCTGTACAATGTCCTGCTCTGCTTTCGAGTCCTAGAAGACGAGGCTGCCAAGTGTCAAGAAAGACAATAAGATCAGAACCTGCCTTATCCCTTTATGTTCTTGGCCAGGGAGAGGCTAACTCAAGTGCTCTCAAACGGTGTTAACATCTCAGTTCTTTTCCTCCCTTTATCTCATCCCCTTTGCTCCTGACCTCTCACAGATTTCATAATGTGGTCTGATCTTTCCACCTGGCTTTCTGTGCTGGTCTCTGTGGAATCATTTACTCCTCCACCCTCCACTGTTGTTTCAAGTTAAGTGATGTTAGCATTGATCTCAAAGGCTTGAAGACATTTTCCTGGAGATGTGTTAGGTTTGCTTATGCTTCGGACTGGGCCTCAGCCTGCAGTCACCAAGGTTTTAGGGCTAAAAAAGTTGCACTTAGCAGCCTTTGATTTGTCCAGAGGATGTTCTAATTTGATTTGCCCAGCCTCACATTCTCACGGCCCAGAAGATGCTTCCAAGAGGCCCAGGAAGGTGGTAAAGGAGGGAAGCAGGGGAGGGATCTAGGTTTGCTCCTCACTCTAAGCCCCAACCCCTCTCAACCCTTGTGGGTTCTTCCCCTTTTCCTCCTTGGGTGAGGTACCTTTAGTCCTTAGATGCTGGGGAAGGGAGTCGCCCTCCCCTGCTGGGTCAGGGTCTCCCTTACTTCGGTTCTCTGATCTCTCAAGTCTCACAGCACACCTCCAAGCTCCAGTCCTCTCTCCTTCCTCCTCCTCCCTGTCTGCCTGAAGCAGGGGGTTTTATTAGGTTCCTGACAGGGCCTTAATTGACTGCAGGTGCTCCAATTAACCTGTAGCCACCCTCCCTAGTCTCCAGGGAACCACCCCTTAATTAGCCTAGGGCTTATATATTTCCCCTCTCACACTCTACCACTGCTCCCTGGCCCTCCTGTACCACCAGCATTAATTAGATCCTTATAGCAGCTTCTTTCTATAGAAAACACACCTGAACATTGTGTCTTACAGGCCAGTACAGAGCTAAAACAAAATGGCCTGAAATTCCAAGCTCTGTCTCCAGGCGGGGTCGCCCCAGGGAAAGGTGGGGCAAAGGTGGATTTAAGTTGTCTTTTTTCAGAGTAGCAGCCGAGTTAGTCTGTGTCAGCAAAAAGAACAGGAGTACTTGTGACACCTTAGAGACTAACACATTTATTTCAGCATAAGCTTTCATGGGCTACAGCCCACTTCATCAGATGCATAGAATCTTGACACCCTCGGGATTCTGGGCTGCTCTGCGTACGTTAGAGAAGTCAGGGGACAACTGGTCGGGAATTTTTCTGACTAAATTTTTTTTGGTCAGAAAAAGCCAGTTAATTGAAACCAAAAGGTTTTGCAAGGAAGGGTCAGTTTGGACAAAATTTCCATCTGGAAGGTTTCTTAGGTCCAGGATGAAATTTCTGGTCAAAAATAGAGGGAGAGAGAGATCAAGCCAACCTAGAATAGCCAATAGCTTAGTGATTAGGGCACTCACTTAGGATGCGGGAGACCTACGCCCTCAGCTCCACCATGACATACCCCTGAACTGAGGCTCGTGGGGAAGGTGGATGTCTGTGTAGATGAGTTTACAGTCTCTATATGCCACCACTGAGGTGAGAAAAGAATCCCTGCCCAGGGAATGTTTAAAGTTAGCTCAGTTGCCTGCACAGAGGAAGGTAGTAGTTTAGATACACGGTGTCAAGCAAAGGTTAATAATTATGGGCTCATACTTCTAAGATCTGATGTCCTGATCCTACAAACAATTAAAGGATTTGGCTCTTCTTTAATAGGAAATGTCTTCTCAGTCACAGGACTGTTCTGCTGCCAGATAAAAACACCTCAACACCGCAATTAAATACGCATGCCTGGCCCGTGTCAGCTGAGTTGGGCTATGGGGCTGTTTAATTGTAGTGTAGATGTTCGGGCTCAGGCTGGAGTCGGGGCCCTGGGAACCACCCCTCACAGGCTCCAGCCTGAACCCAAACGTCTACACTACATCAGCTGGCAAGGGCTACTCACTGGTGTTTAATTGCAGTGTAGACATACCCCTAGTGTCTAAGAGAGATGGGCCTGAACAGAGCCCTCACAATCAAACACTACTGTGTAGAGCTGACCGGAGGATGAACATTCTGTTTTGCGGCAACTTTTGAGGTATCGAAATTCATCTTCATTCTGTGTTGGAATGAAGACAAAAATGGAATTGTGTCAAAACCTCACCTGTGTATGTGATTAGGGCACCGGCTTGGGATGTGCGAGACCCGTCTGCAAGTCCCTGCTCTGCCTGATTCAAACAGAAATTTTCATCCCCGCTCACCCTGCTTCAGGCAAAGTAGGGACTTGCATCTGGGTCTCTTATCATAGAATCATAGAATCATAGAATCTCAGGATTGGAAGGGACCTCAGGAGGTCATCTAGTCCAACCCCCTGCTCAAAGCAGGACCAAACCCAATTAGATCATCCCAGCCAGGGCTTTGTCAAGCCTGACCTTAAAAACCTCTAAGGAAGGAGATTCCACCACCTCCCTAGGCAGCCCACTCCAGTGCTTCACCACCCTACTAGTGAAAAAGTTTTTCCTAATATCCAACCTAAACCTCCCCCTCTGCAACTTGAGACCATTACTCCTTGTTCTGTCATCTTCTACCACTGAGAACAGTCTAGATCCATCCTCTTTGGAACCCCCTTTTAGGTAGTTGAAAGCAGCTATCAAATCCCCCCTCATTCTTCTCTTCTGAAGGCTAAACAATCCTAGTTCCCTCAGCCTCTCCTCATAAGTCATGTGCTCCAGCCCCCTAATCATTTTTGTTGCCCTCCATTGGACTCTTTCCAATTTATCCACATCCTTCTTGTAGCGTGGGGCCCAAAACTGGACACAGTACTCCAAATGAGGCCTCACCAGTGCCGAATAGAGGGGAATAATCACGTCCCTCGATCTGCTGGAAATGCCCCTACTTATACAGCCCAAAATGCCGTTAGCCTTCTTGGCAACAAGGGCACACTGTTGACTCATATTCAGCTTTTCGTCCACCGTAACCCCTAGGTCCTTTTCTGCAGAACTGCTGCCCAGCCATTCGGTCCCTAGTCTGTAGCAGTGCATGGGATTCTTCCGTCCTAAGTGCAGGACTCTGCACTTGTCCTTGTTGAACCTCATCAGATTTCTTTTGGCCCAATCCTCTAATTTGTCTAGGTCCCTCTGTATCCTGTCCCTACCCTCCAGTGTATCAACCACTCCTCCCAGTTTAGTGTCATCTGCAAACTTGCTAAGGGTGCAGTCCACACCATCCTCCAGATCGTTGATGAAGATATTGAACAAAACCGGCCCCAGCACCGACCCTTGGGGCACTCCACTTGATACCGGCTGCCAACTAGACAGCTGCTCTTCATCCAAACCGAACATCTCCATGAACCATTTCGGCTTCCATGACACAGCACGTTTCTGATTAAATTTAATTGTGTTCAAAATGCTCCAACCATCTACTCCTGAGCTCAACAGAATTTGAGATCCATATCTAGAGCCGGGAGGCTGGATCCATGGCTAGTACGTAATACGAAACTATACCTTGTTGTAGATCTCCTATAGTGACAGGTGTGAGATAAGCACCCAAAAGTCTGAGTGCCCATTGGAAGCAGGACAGGCCTGGGAATCTTGAGAGTACAGGCTCCCTCCCTAGATTTCTGGCATCTTGTGATCCCAGCTTTCCTCATGTCCCCTCCATATCTGACAGTCTAAGCGGTGGGGCATTTGGCATCTAGCGTGTTGCTAGACCATGCTATTACCTGCTCAAATGTGGATTGAGCCATGCCTCCTACCTGCAGCTGGCATGGGGCACCGCTGGCCCATTTCCGTCTCTCCACACCTCCAGTTGTGCACCCTGTTTGTCTAAAACACATTGCAGGGAGCATGTGTCCAAAACACATGAGCACAGAGCATGCCACCACGCCTCAGTTCCTCCCTTGGTTCTACAGCCAGGTTTTGACATAATGTTCCATCTCTTAGGGTCTAATGCATTAAGTCCTCACAAACTGAACATGCAGCTCCTTTGGCCCGTCTTCTTTCTGCAGGGGTCTCCAGTTCACCCTTGCTTCAGACACTGCCTCTATCTGTACTCGCCACTTCCTTCCAAGCAGGGGAGCTCTGCCAGACACACTCTGGAGAGACCTTCCCAGACCCAGTCCCTGGGCGCAAACTCCTTCCCTTGAGGCAGTCTCCACAGCTCTTCTTCATGCAGCTGTGCTTAAATCCTGGCAGGCTTCCCCTGGCCACTAGCATGCCATCTTCCCACAAGGGACCCTCCCTACAGGTCTCTCCTAACTCTAGATTCATAAACTTTAAAGCCATCTAGTCTGACCTCCCGTATATCACAGGGCCTTATATTGTACACAGGTACTCCTGGATTGAGCCCAATAACTTGTCTTTGACTAAAGCATGTTTCCAGAAAGGCATCTGGTCTTGATGTGAAGACATCAAGACATGGAAGAATCTACCACTTCCCTTGGTAGCTTGTTCCAGTGTTTAGCCAGTTAAACATTTGTGCCTCATTTCTGATTTGAGTGTGTCTGGCTCCAGCTTCCAGCCACTGGTTCTTTTTATGCCTTTCACCACTTGGTTGAAGAGCCCTTCAGTACCCAATATTTTCTCCCCATGAACGTAGATAAACACTGTAATCTAGTCACGGCTCAGTCGTCTTTTTGATCAACTTAACACAATGAGCTTTGGAAGTCTCTCACTGTCAAGGCATTTTCCCCAGCCCTTCAGTCACTTGTGTGGCTCTTTTCTGCCCCCTCTCCAATTTTCAGACATTCTTTTAAAAATGCCGACCTCAGAACTGTATGGAGCATTCCAGTATCAATCTCACCTATACACAGATAAAATCACCTGCACTCATTACTCCCCGGTTACACACCAAGGATTATATTAGCCCTTTTTGGCACTGCACTGCTCTGGGAGCTCATGTTGAGCAGCTTGTCCACCGTGACCCCTAAATCCTTGTGTCACCGCTCGCCAGCATAGGAGCCGACTTCCGTCAGCTCTGGTGGGTGCGTCGGGGGCGGGGCCCCGCAACGTCGCCCAGCATCGGGGGCGGGGCCCCACAACGTCGCCCGGCGTCGGGGGCGGGGCCCCGCAACGTCGCCCGGCGTCCAGGGCGAAGGCAAGTGCTGAGCACCCACCAATAGAACGTCCCTTGTACCTGGATGTCTAACATTGCATTTTGCTGTATTAAAAACAAGTTTTGCTTAAATGGGCCCAGCTTACGAAGTGATCCAGATCACTCCGCATGACTGCCCTGTCCTCATCCTTATTTACCACAACGCCAATCTGTGTGTTGTTCGCAAGTTTTATCAGCCAGGATTTTATATTTACTTCCGTCATTGATGGAAAGGTGGATAGCATCAGGCTGCTGTAGGGACCGGGGCATGGGTGGTCAGGCCTAATGGTTAGAGTCTGGAGCCTGGAACCGGGGTCAGAGCCAGGAGCCAAGCCAAAGGTCAGAGTCAAAGCTGGAGTCAGCGTGAAGAGTAGTGCATAGGAGTAGGGACCTGGATCGAGGCAGAAAAGCAGGAACCGGGAGCAGGTCTGAGGGGTCTGAGGTGACAAAGGCAGGAACAGATTGGGAGGCAGGAATCAGGAAGTAGGCAGCAAAGCACATCCCAGCCGATCGGTGGGGTTGGACATCTCCCCCAATCAGGGGCTTCCTGGGTGAGGCTCTTTGTGAGCTATTGCTTTGCTAGCCCCCTTCTCCAGGGGTTGGCGTGAGCTGCCGGGTGGGTGCCGTGGTCTGCACACTACCTGGGGATCCACAGGCCTGGTTTAGAGGCCTGTGATCTCTCACAGCCACCTGTCAATCCCTTGACTGAGCTAAGAGCACTCCTTTATAACCTCAGCAGTCAGTCACCTGATTCAATCACCTGGGCCCCATTCCCAGCTAGGTTTAGTGATCCTTCCCAGAACTACCTGTTCTTAAAGGGACCACGCCTTGGAACAAGGCTGGCCGGCCCCAGCAGCCCAGTGTCCTTAAAGGGGCAGCCAACCTTCTAACAGGCCACAATAGGAAGCCAATCGCCAACCAAAAGAGCCTGTTTCACTTTTATTTTCCCCCAACTCTTCATTGGATTCTTACATACATCAAAAAATAAATGGCTTCCAGGGGAAAAAAGCCGAGGAAACAATACTTCTCCAGGCACACAATGCAAGGCAATCAGAAAAGAAACAATGCCTCGCCCAGCGTGAGCAAAGTACAAAACACCGATAAAGGCTACAAAGCACGTCCTCCACTTTTATGGGGGAGGAAAGACAATTAGGTCAGTTTATTATCGCTGTGTTCCTCTTCCAATGCAAAAGTTAGTTTCCTGCCAATTACGACAGTGACAAATAAGCAACAAAAAATAAACCCCAACCACGTGAAACTCCCCCTAGACAATATAGTGGCTATTAACAAGCAAAGGAGCAGTGTGGGCTGAGAGAAGGACCTGGGATTCAGTGGAAAAGGAAACGAAGCAGTCCCTGCTTTGTCTTTCTAGCTGTAGAAAAATATGCAGGAAAGACTGATAATAGAAAATGTTTCCTCTGAAGGAAGAAAAGCCTTGTTAGTCCTTCGGTGATAGGGACCTGTAGTGGCATAAACAAACACCATTAATGCAAAAACAACCAAAAAGGTATAATCACCACCTACATACAGTGAAGAACGAAACAGGGGAGCTGGAACAATTTTTATACTGGGGGTGCTAAGAGCCAATGAGCCAAACTGTAAATGCAGCATATACTGGAATCCACTTTCAAGCCAGAGGATACGTCCGGACCCCCAGCACCCCTAGTTCCAGCACCTATGAAGTGAAAGGAAAAGGAAAACTACTGTCAAGAAAATGACAGAGTGTGGTAAAAAGAGGCTTTGTAATAGTTATTTTCAAACTGATTATTAAAATGCCTCTAGTCTGTGAACTGGGAACACTTCAGCCACCCCACGTCAAAGGTGATATAATAATAATATTTTAAGGCGGTTCTTCCACTGCCATGTGCCCCCAGTGAAATGTGCTCTCCCCTTGGTGTTTTACTGGGAGTTTACTGGATGTTTTACTGGGAGTTTCAGGGGATGAAGTGAGAAGTGCTCTGCACCTTGTCTATTCTACAAAGCCTCGTCAAACTCCCATCTCTGATGTGCCATGCTGCTGCTGCTTAGCATATTGCAAAAGGGCTTGGGGATTTATATGGATAATAATACTATCCCGAGTTGGAATAGTTCATGGTAACAAAAATCCTGGATGGGATATTAAACCTCGTGCTTCACGGCTTGAGCCAACCTCTAACCAGCAAGGAGAAGGATGAGACCGTCATGGGGGCAAATTATCCCACATCTGCCTATGCCGTGGGTTCTTGCACCTTCCTCTTAAGCAGATCTGACCCTGTCTATCAACTGCTATGTTACTAGGCAGATGGCCAGGGACACAGATACTCTTATGTCATTAATTAAAGGACATTGCTTGCTGTTTTCTGTCTGTCCTTGTCTCAACTGTCAGGTAATGGAAAGAATAAAGTTCTACAGTTCCTTTGTTAGTTAAGTTGCTCTTTTCTGTGAGAACGGGAATCACCTTTCAACATAACCTAGCCCACCCACCTTCACAGTTAGAATTATCTCCACAGAGCTCCTTTTTTCATTATTATTAATTGTTTCAAGGACAAAGCTTCATCTCCCTGGGAGCACCATTAACTCCAGAGAAGCGGGGGAGAAAAGCAGGGTGATGGGACAGGAGTAAAGGGAAGAGATAAAGGGGAAGAAATGATGGATCAAGGGAGGGAGAAGCAGGAGTGACAACCAAACAGGGCTGTGAAAGGGGAGAAAAGACGGAGGAAGGGAGAGAGGGGCAGACAAAAGTGAATGGGTGGAGGGATGGGGGGAGTAGCGGAGGGACAAAGGAAGGGGAAAGAAGTTGCCTCTGGGAAGAAAAGGGAAAGGAGGTTTTTTTTAAGAAAAAAGAAAGAAGAAATAGAGAGAGAGAGAGAGAAAATGTAAGAAACCAGTCAAGAGAAAAGGAACTGAAAATGGAGAGAGTATGAAGGTGGTGGAAGATGCCTGAAATATTTATATGAATGTGAATGTTATATGTCAGAGCTCCAGTATGAAAGTGGAGAAAAGCCTGTTGAGAGTCTTTGGGTTAAGTTTAGAGGCGAGAGCAACAACGGTGATGTTGTGGTGGGCATCTGCTATAGAACTCCAGACCAGGAGGATGAGGTAGATGAGGCTTTCTTCGGACAACTAAGTGAAGTTTCCAGATCACAGGCCCTGGTTCTCATGGGGGACTTCAATCACCCTGACATCTGCTGGGAGAGCAATACAACAGTGCACAGACAATCCAGGAAGTTTTTGGAGAGTGTTGGGGACAACTTTCTGGTGCAAGTGCTGGAGGAACCAACTAGGGGCCATGCTCCCCTTGACCTGCTGCTCACAAACAGGGAAGAATTGGTAGGGGAAGTAGAAGTGGGTGGCAACCTGGGCAGCAGTGACCATGAGATGGTTGAGTTCAGGATCCTGACAAAAGGAAGAAAGGAAAACAGCAGAATACGGACCCTGGACTTCAGAAAAGCAGACTTTGACTCCCTCAGGGAACTGATGGGCAGGATTCCCTGAGAGGCTAATATGAGGGGGAAAGGAGTCCAGGAGAGCTGGATGTATTTTAAAGAAGTCTTATTGAGGGTGCAGGAACAAACCATCCCGATGTGCAGAAAGAATAGCAAATATGACAGATGACCAGCTTGGCTTAACAGAGAAATCTTCGGTGAGCTTAAACACAAAAAGGAAGCTTACAAGAAGTGGAAACTTGGACAGACGACAAGGGATGAGTATAAAAATATTGCTCGAGCATGCAGGGGTGTAATCAGGAAAGCCAAAGCACAATTGGAGTTGCAGCTAGCAAGGGATCATGTGAAGGGTAACAAGAAGGGTTTCTACAGGTATGTTAGCAACAACAAGAAGGCCAGGGAAACTGTGGGACCCTTGCTGAATGGGGGAGGCAACCTAGTGACAAATGATGTGGAAAAAGCTGAAGTACTCAATGCTTTTTTTGCCTCGGTCTTCACAGACAAGGTCAGCTCCCAGACTGCTGCACTGGGCAGCACAGTATGGGGAGGAGGTGAGCAGCCTTCAGTGGTGAAAGAAAATATTAACGACTATTTAGAAAAGCTGGACATGCACAAGTCCAGGGTCCAGATCTAATGCATCCAAGGGTGCTGAGGGAGTTGGTTGATGTGATTGCAGAGCCATTGGCCATTATCTCTGAAAACTCGTGGTGATCGGGGGAGGTCCCGGACAACTGGAAAAAGTCAAATATAGTGCCCGTCTTTAAAAAAAGGAAGAAGGAAAATCCGGGGAACTACAGACCGGTCAGCCTTACCTCAGTCCCTGGAAAAATCATGGAACAGGTCCTCAAGGAATCCATTTTGAAGCACTTGGAGGAGAGGAAGGTGATCAGGACCAGTCAACATGGATTCACCAAGCGCAAGTCATGCCTGACCAACCTGATTGCCTTCTATGATGAGATAACTGGCTCTGTGGATATGGGGAAAGTGGTGATATATCTTGACTTTAGCAAAGCTTTTGATATGGTCTCCCACAGTATTCTTGCCAGCAAGTTAAAAAAGTATGGATTGGCTGAATGGACTATAAGGTGGATAGAAAGCTGGCTAGATCGTCAGGCTCAACTGGTAGTAATCAACGGCTCAATGTCTAGTCAGCAGCCGGTATCAAGCGGAGTGCCCAAGGGGTTGGTCCTGGAGCCGGTTTTGTTCAACACATTCATTAATGATCTGGATGATGGAATGGACTGCACCCTCAGCCAGTTGGCGGATGATACTAAACTGGGGGGAGAGGTAGATATGCTGGAGGGTAGGGATAGGGTCCAAAGTGACCTAGATAAATTGGAGGATTGGGCCAAAAGAAATCTGATGAGGTTCAACAAGGACAAGTGCAGAGTCCTGTCCTTAGGATGGAAGAATCCCAGGCACTGCTACAGGCTGGGGATCAACTGGCTAAGTGGCAGTTCTGCAGAAAAGGACCTGGGGATTACAGTGGACGAGAAGCTGGATATGAGTCAGCAGTGTGCCCTTGTTGCCAAGAAGGCTAATGGCATATTGGGCTGCACGAGTAGAAGCATTGCCAGTATATCGAGGGAAGTGATTATTCCCCTCTATTCAGCACTGGTGAGGCCACATCTCGAGTATTGCGTCCAGTTTTGGGCCCCCCACTACAGAAGGGATGTGGACAAATTGGAGAGAGTCCAGCGGAGGGCAACAAAAATTATTAGGGGTCTGGGGCACATGACTTACGAGGAGAGCCTGAGGGAACTGGGCTTATTTAGTCTGAAGAAGAGAAGAGTGAGGTGGGATTTGATAGCAGCCTTCAACTACCTGAAGGGGGGTTCCCAAGAGAATGGAGCTAGGCTGTTCTCAGTGGTGGCAGATGACAGAACAAGGAGCAATGGTCTCAAGTTGCATTGGGGGAGGTCTAGGTAGGATATTAGGAAAAACTATTTCACTAGGAGGGTGGTGAAGCACTGGAATGGGTTACTTAGAGAGGTGGTGGAATCTCCATCCTTAGAGGTTTTTAAGGTCCGGCTTGACAAAGTCCTGGCTGGGATGATTTAGTTGGGGTTGGTCCTGCTTTGAGCAGGGGGTTGGAATAGATGACCTCCTGACGTCTCTTCCAACCCTATGATTCTATGTTCATCTGTTTACTATTGTATTACTTACTATATGATTTCAAGGGGTTAATTCAATAGTGAAAAAACTGCCGAGGAAGATGGACAATAGCCGATACAGAGACCTGAAGAAGGGCTCTGTGCAGCTTGAACGTTGGTCTCTCTCACCAACAGAAGTTGGTCCAGTAAAAGATATTACCTCACCCACCTTGTCTCTCTAATATCCTGGGACCAACATGATCCCAACAATACTGCATACTAGCCCATGTAAGAGTTCATCAGCAAACACCCCCAGGACTATTAATTGTGATGTTACCTCTGCCCTCCTCGCCCCCTCATGGCCTGAATAAATCAGTTTGACCAGGTTCAAGTGATACAAAGAAATGAAGAACTTAGGAGTGGATAAAAGCTGAGCCCTAAAGCACAGGAAGGACAGACAGGGACAGGAACTGTGGGGCAGTAGACTGAACCCCCATGGGGGTGAATAGGATAAACTAGACATACCTATGTTTTAGGTAAGAGATATATGTGTAGACCTTCTATTGGGTTAAAACTCCATTTATCTGGCTATTCTTTGCACCTACGCCTGAGATTAAGCAATACTTTGTTTTGGAAAGGTGGTTTTCACTAGCTATATTCACTCATTGGTCACAGTTCCTGAAGGTAAGAAGAACAGGTACCAAGTCCAGTCGGACCTGCTGACAATCACAGTCGGTACGCACGGGGCTGTATGCCAGCACCAGATCTGAGAGTGGGAGAATCACAAAATTCCACCCGAGACAGGTAAAGGCTCAGGGCCTAAACCCAGAAGGGGGGAGCACTCAGAAGCAGCCAAGAAAGGGGTCAGAGGTACAGATAGCCCTAAATCATGATAGAGAGCATTTAAGATGGAGGTGGGAGGAGAGAATGGAAATGGCATCATAGGAGTTGCCAGATTGGATCAGATCTGAGGTCCATCTAGTCCAGTCTCTTGTCACTGACAGTGACCAGCACCAGCTCCTTCAGAAGAAGGTGAAGGAACCCCGCAGTAGCAGATGTAGTATAATCTGCCCCCACATAGGTCTCTAATAGTTAGAGAATAGTTAGGCTTAAGCCTTGAAGCATAAGGTATAATGTCCCTTCCAGAATTTTTATCATCACTATTATAACACTGGATATTGCAATCTATATGAATATCCAATGCCTTTTTGAATCTTACTGAGGTTGTGGCCTCAATGACTTCTAGTGACAATGAGTTCCACTGTCTAATTACAATGCAATTACATATTGCATGAAACAGTATTTTCTTTTATCTACCTCTATTACCTGTTTTGCCTCAAACGTACCTTAAAAAGCAAGCAACCCCACATGCAACACGCCTGGACAATATTACATTTGAAAAATAGCTTGCTCCCCATTAGGACCTTCCCATAAGGTGCAGACGTTTTAGAGGCTAAACAGGCCATGAGTGTCCCTTTCCATTAATAATACTGGCTTTATAATCTGAACACAGTGATTAAATTATTCTAGATTCTGTAGTGAAATAATTAGTGCCACTTTGGTTGCGAGCTATTTCTTTTGATAATAAAAGCCTCTGTTTCAGTCCAATTAAAATGATATTCTAAAGAGAGAATGGGGCTATTATACCCTGAAAATAAGGGATAGTAGTACCGGATTAGGGGAAAAAAACAGTCACGCATACAGCATCACCTTATGGCAGCCTCACATGCACGCATTCAGATGCCAGAAATACACGGTTTCAGCCAACTGTTAAATTGCACCAAGGAATAGAAGAGGTTATAAAGGATAATGCAACTTGGTCAAGACGCCCTCATTGTTGCCAAATGTTACAGAAAAAGTCCATTTGCGCACTATGAAAAAATCCAGTGCCACTATAAAAATCAATAGCCAGAATATCTTGCTTCTTATCAGTCAATGGGGGGTTGCTTTTCTCAAAACTCTGTTGTTTAGAACAATCACCACAGGGAAGGTCACTTAACTGTGACCACCACCTGTAATCTTTATTCAGTCAAAACACCTATTGAAGTCACTAGGGGCAAATTTACAAAGGACACCGTACGGGTCCCTAGTGGTGCTTTTTGACACTTTTTTACAGGTGCACCGGGGGCGGGGGGGTGGGGTGTTGTATGCATTCCTAGTGAGGCTGAGAACTGGACCAAAACACAGCGCAGTCACTCCCATGGATTTTCTCTGCATACACAGCACTGGGATTTGATAAACAGGCTAACGAGTGGCGCACATCTGTACTGCACCCTTCCCATCCCCTCCACCAACAGCTCTAGCTCAGAGCGGCGCCTCATTGCCTCCTTTTTACACCTGCTGTAAAGAAATGGAGGCTGGACAACTCACAAGTCACGTGAATGGAAGAAGCCAGGTGGCGATTAAAGACAGGCTGCACCACCAACCATGCCAAAGGCTGCATGAAACATGCAGGAGAGAAGCAGCCTGGTTGGGCTGATTCCTTACAATGAACTGGTTTTCTCCAAGGTCTCTCAGTTTCCCAGTCCAATCCCTGGACTTGACTCCAGCCATGTAGCACAGCAGGAAAGGGGGTGCCACGAAATATGGTGGATGTGTTGGTAGCAGGCTTTCTGAAACCCCTCCCAACTAGGACCTGGCGTATTCAAGGTGAGGGTAAGGGAAAATAAGGAGAGAACAAGGCTTTAGACAGGCTGTCCGGTCAACACAGGCAAACCATCGAAGCAGGTCTCTGAATAGACCAGACGTCACTGAGTTGAGCACTGCACCCCAAACCCACGAACTCGTACAACGGTACAAGTGGGCAGTGGAGGCTGAAGTCAATGGGAATCGTTCCACTGACTGTCATGCAAGTTGGATTGGGCCCACCCGTGGCAAAGTCAGGTCCCCTGAACCCCTCATGGCTATCTTTGAAGAGTTGATTGTGTAGCACTTCTCTGTCCCCAGGCCAGGCAATTGGAAGGAGATGAGAGAGAAGATACGCTTTTGGACTAGATGGCATGATCATGGCCCTTATTGTCATGGCAACTGGTAGGCCTCACTGAGCAGCAATAGACACTGAGCGCCCCTGGTGCTAGACGCCTGCTTCTTAGGAATAAAGAGATTCAGCATTGTGCACTGGTCCAAAATCTTATTTTAAACTTTTCCTTCCTTTAGGTAGAAGAGACCTGTGGGGGTCAGCATCTCCTGTCATTCAGAGAGCTCCCCTTGCATGTATTTTTCTGAGTAGAGAACCATTAGTAATTCTCATTCTCAAATCGTTTCAGCAGCACGGAGTACCCCAGGATGAAGGAGTGTTAACAGGACCCCCTCTGCCCCCAACAGCAGGGGAAATATTCTTGGCACTGTAGCTAGCCAGCAGGTTTATGGGGTGAGACGATTTCCACATCATGTTCCCAGGGTGCCCTAGAGGGGGCATGGATGTGAGTCATTCGACCCTGGATAAATGGGATTTTTGCCATAGCACAAACATTCTGGGCTGTGGAAGAAACATCCCCAGAAGCAGGTTAGGAAGAACTTACCTCTCTGACATCACACGTGTGCTCACTGCCTCGGTTTCCCACTGATCTGCAAGCTCCCTCTTGTTGTCTGGATGTGCTATGCCTCAACTTCCCCTCATTCTTAGGTAGCTTGGCCCACTGGTTAAATCATCCTTTTCTGGGATAAGTGAAAAACCAGCCTTCACCTCTTGATGCAAGGCATCCACGAATCGCTCGTTGCCTTCCCCCAGGCACAGCCCTCTCGCTGGGTCTGTGTGGCCTCAACCTTCTCCGCTTTAGCACCAGGGCTCCCAATAGTCCATTGGGGCACAGCTGAGGTGTCGTGCTCCCCTCACTCAACCACAGGCTTCAGTCTTGGGGCCCTACACAGCGAAGAAGCCATCCGCTCCAGCTCAAGTGCTGCTTCACCCTCCCATCTGGGCGACTATCTATCCTGGCTCGTTTACCTGTCTCCTAGGTCTTCTCAGACACCTTTTGTACGGCCTCCTCCTGGGTTCCTTCCCCAGCTCTTTCTCAGCAAGGAAACCTACTACAGCCCTTGCCCAGATGCTGGACACTAGAGAATCCTCTCAGAAAGAGCGGGGCGGGGGAGAGCTTCTCCCAGTCCCACTAGACTCAGTGGGAACACGCCAATGGGAACAAGAGCAGGCCCCAAGTAAAGGCTGCAGAACTGAGCCCCCAAAGGGGAAGGATCACAGATACCTAAGACTTTATTATTTACAATTCTTATTTTGATGTTTCTATGACAATATAATAGTCGTAGGCGAAACTCCACCCATCAGTTGAAATGGGAAGCTAAAAATCCCAGGATCTGATTTTTCAAAGAGTTACATGCCCAAGTAGTTGCCCTGCAGTCCACATGGGACAGCTTGTGTGAGGAAGAGTCTGCAGGATCAGGCCTCCCTGAGTTAATGGGTGGGAAGCAGCAACTTTTAAATAATTATGTCTCTCTCCTCAGGAGATAGTGAGTAATTCCGCCTCTGTGGGTGTTTAGCCATGCAGACTCAGTAGCTTTGAAAGATAAGAATGTGCATGACAACTAGCTATAATAAAATGTTTCTTTACATTAGTAACTAGCACTCAAGGGCTGCTAAAGCCTGTTTCAGCTTTGTGAAGCTTTCCTGCATACATGGAGTTTATCGTACTGTAATCCACAACGCATTGGGTAGTAGGCTGCATAATACATTGTGTCTGAGAGCCCAACATGGATGTTACATTATTTTCTCAATAAAAAAAATTGTACATTTCTGGGAAGTCTTTTCGAAATTAGGAATTTTAATGTTCAGGGACCTGCTTTAATAAAATAGGTCCGTCTTTGTTGATTACAACAAGTAAATAGTATCATACAGCAATTATTGCTATCTATTTGGAATACAGATGCACTGGACAATGTAGATGACATTCCTATGGCTACAAAAATGGAATCTTGCAAGAAAGTAGTATGAAAGCAGGGTGGTTAGAGCTGAACTGATCACTAGAACAAATCTTGATCAGGATCATACAGGGAATACAAGGCAGAGATAAATTAAAGAAGCCGAGAGCAGTCAGTGTTATTAGAAAATTCCACAAGGAAATAAAACTGACTAGACAATATTTATAATATTTCAAATTACCGGTGCATATGTATTTTCATCAGATTTGCAGCCAGGTTAGAAACAGAGAGAGGGAGAGAATTTGTGACAAGAAGGAAGACTCAGAAACATAGTAACATTACGATCTTACCTGTAAACCTTCAAATCTGTCAGTGTGCGGTATATGCCATCGAAATGGGTGACAAACAGCCAAAATGTGAAATGCCACTGTTTCCTTGTGCATTGCACTATAAGCAACAGAATATAATTATATTTAAGCATCACATCTGTTTTAAAGGATATTTTCCCTTCGTGATTAAGGCCAGAAAGGACCATTAATCATCTAGTCTGACCTCCTGTAAAACACAGGCCATAACATTTCACCTCTTTGACCCCTGTGTTGAGCCCATTCACTTGTGTTTGACTAAAGCATATTTGTGTGAATCAAAGAGACCAATTGGGCAATCTCTAACAGTTACAGCTGGTTGCCATTTTTCTACCATTTTTTTTCACCCAAAAATGAAGTTTCATCCACATTTAAATGTTCCATAAAGACAATGAAATGTTGATGAAATTCTCCATGTTTATTTCATCTCCTTTTGATTTGAAATTTTGGTTTTGGTTTGGAAACCGAAACAAAAATTTCAGAATGAAATGAAAATTTTCCAGTCTGTTCAGAATCTTTTCCATCCCCATTTTCAGCAAATTTTTTTGAATGAGATCATTTTCTTTGACATTTTGTCCACGGAAGTCAAAGTGTATTTTTTTCACCAGCTCTATTAACAGAGTATGTGGGGAGAGGCTGCAGCTATTGCGATCTTTTGGCACCTGTCAAAAGCACTTTACTACAATAGGTTCATAATATAGTAAAAGAAGTAAAGTAGTAGAGATCTCTGTTGGATAAGAGCGATCTACAGTGTAGGTCTGAGATCAGTCTAGTATCCTCATTCTGCATCACACTGAACAGCTGACAGGATTTTGCATGCTTGTGTCTCTGTTACCGCTTCCTTTTGTTCTGTCATGATGAATAATAAACTGTAACACTGCATAGAAGGGAACAATGCTGGCTAACCTAGAAAGAAAGTCGAATTCACTTTGCACAAAAACCCACTGGGGTTTACTTATTCCTTGATCAGAACCACAAAGTTTCTGACATTAAAGTCTGCTGTCGAACTCTCAGATATACATCAGGATATATGACAGCTGTCTACACCTGGAGTTATTACTGAATAGCTACGTTTGGACGATCTTATGTTGGAAGAAAGTGCCTTTGTTCCTGTTTATCTTAATCCACTTAATCCACAAAGTGGATTAAACTAAAGAGGAACAAGGCCTCTTATTTCAGAATAAGTGTATCTACACATGGAGTTACTCAGGAATTCACACCCTACCTTAATCCGAATTAATTTTCAATCGCAGACAATCCCTAAAACCACCTACCACCTAACTAGCCTCCCCTCCACTCACATCTTTCAGAGCTGCTATGCCATCATGAGAGACAGCATGGTGCAGTGGAGGGAACATCCAGTTGGGTTCTGTTGCCAGCTCTAACTAGCTGTTTGACCTTGGACTAGCCACTTCACCTTTCTGTGCCTCAGTTTGTCCTTCACTAAAATGGGGATAATAGTGCTAGCCCACCTTTCAACAATGCTTTGAGTGCTGGGGAAGAAATGTGCTATCTTTTATTATTTAATAGCTTTTTATTATTATGTATATATTTAATCGTATTATTATTACTATTAAAATGTCCTAGATCTGTCCATGGAATTCGCATTGATACCAATGGGAATGGGAGCTTTGGAGTATAGGAAATGATGTCAGTGATTTAGATAATGGCATAGAGAGTACACTTATAAAGTTTGCAGACTATACCAAGCTGCAAGGGGTTACATGTGCTTTGGAGGATAGGATTAAAATTCAAAATGATCTGGACAAACTGGAGAAATGGTCTGAAGTAAATAGGATGAAATTCAATAAGGACAAATGCAAACTAGGGAGGAACACTTAGGAAGGAACAATCAGTTGCACACATACAAAATGGGAAGTCACTGCCTAGGAAGGAGCACTGTGGAAAGGAATCTGGGGGTCATAGTGGATCACAAACTAAATATGAGTCAACAGTGTAATGTTGTTGCCAAAAAAGCAAACATGATTCTGGGATGTATTAGCAGGAGTGTTGTAAGCAAGACATGAAAGTAATTCTTCCACTCTACATCCTCCTTAGGCCTCAACTGGAGTACTATGTCCAGTTCTGGGTGCCACATTTCAGGAAAGATGTGGACAAATTGGAGAAAGTCCAGAGAAGAGCAATAAAAATGATTAAAGGTCTAGAAAACATGACCTATGAGGGAAGATTGAAAAAATTGGGTTTGTTTAATCTGGAGAAGAGAAGACGTGATAACACTTTTCAAGTACATAAAAGGTTGTTACAAGGAGGAGGGAGAAAAATTGTTCTTCTTAACTTCTGAGGATAGGACAAGAAGCAATGGGCTTATTAAATTGCAGCAAGGAATGTTTAGATTGGACATTAGGAAAAACTTCCTAACTGTCAGGGTAATTAAGCACTGGAATAAATTGCCTAAGAAGGCTGTGGAATCTCTATCATTGGGGATTTTTAAGAGCAAGTTGGGCAAACACCTGTCAGGGATGGTCTACATAATACTTAGTCCCGCCTTGAGTGCAGGAGACTGGACTAGATGACCTCTGGAGGTCCTTTCCAGTTCTACGATTCTATGTTTGTAGCAATATTGCCTGTATTGGCAATGAATGAAATGTCTCAAATAAATAGTTTGAAGGGTCTGGCCGAGGGGAAATGGACAAACAAGGATCCCAATTCAGCAAAGCATTTAAAAGCGTGCCCAACCTTAAGCATATGCTTAAGTCTATTTCTATTCAGCACAGCACTTAAGCACTGAAGCCAGTGGGACTTAAGGGTGTGCTTAAAATTAAGCACAGGATCTAATGCCTTCCTGATCTGGGGCCTACACTATTATGTTGACTGTTAGCTCACTAAAAAGGCCAACACTTTTCTCCACCTTGTGCTGTGAAGCCTAAATGTTTCGAAATGCTGGGAAAAGAGCAGCAACCGCTTATCGGTATTGCAGGAAAACATATGTAAAAAGGCGGGAGGATAATATCTTTTGACAAAACAGGGCGAACGCTTCTTCCTCGCATTTCCCTCCTCCCACCTGCTCCCGTCCCAATTCCAAGGTGCCAGGAGATGCCAATACCACAGGAGAACTTTGTTGCTCCAACACTGTATCTTTTTAGTAGGCCTCTGCTGTTTACTGAAAGATAATTTGGTTTGAAACTTAGGGCCAGATTCTCAAGTGAAATAGCTCCAACAGAGCTCTGCCAATTTACACCAGCTGAGGGGATGGCCCAGTATGCTCTCTTTGAACAGACCAGTTCAGGGCGTGTTGCATTTTGCAACATGGGGAGTTTATTTTTAATAAGTTTCATATATTTAAAGGGGCTTTACTGGGCTGCTGTGTATCTTTTGGTTTGACGCACAAAAATGTTATTCTGTCAACAGCTTTAACATTCATTTAAACAGACTCTTATATTTCAAAAGCCCTGAAATCCTTTGTTCTGTTTCCTACAAGTTCAACTCTGTAAACAGGACAGTGTTCGCCAGCTTTGTGTCATTAGGACACATCATCAGACTCTGCTTGTAGCCAAAAACGTATAGAGAAAGCCTTTGAACAGATTCCTACCCGACTGCACTGAACCATGCCAAGATCAGAACTCAAGCGTAGGGCACCTATCCAAATGGCATGTGGTGAATAACTAGCTGCTTCTTGAAGGTAACATCACCTGATAACGGCATCCAACTATTTAGATTCTTCTCTCCCAGCCCCCTCCCCAGGTTCAGACAGAAGATCCGGCTAGAAATCTGTCTTTTTTAAAAGCAATTTACTAAATTATATTTTTTAAAATAAGGGCTTGCTTAAAATTCTGGAGGATTTTGCATCATGTCAGTCAAGATAGGGTATGTCTACATTGCAATGTAAGCCCAGGGTTCAAACTCAGGCTCAAGCCTAACCCCCCTTCCATCTACACACAAATCACGCTAACCCAGGGGTCAGACCCAGGGTCCCCGGATCTCACAGGGAGGCAGGGTGTGAACCTGAGTCAAGCCAGGACACAAGGTTCAAGCCCTATTGCTTTGCAGTGTAGACACAGCCTCAGTGGACTCGTGCTCTGGGAGTCTGCTGAAAGTATCCCTCAATTCCATGGGCCAATTTTCTTTGTCGTCTGGACAGTCAGGTTTTCCCACACTGCACCATGAACAAAGGGCTAGAGAGGCCACATTTTGGGAGGGTGCTAGGAAGTCTGGGATGTGGGTGGCTGGATTCAGGCCCTCATAATGCAGTGTAGATGCTAGAGACCCAGGATTCAACAATTCCTAACCTGGGGTTACAAATGAGTGTAGATGTTCATGCCCTTGGTAACAAACTCAGGGTCTGCTAACTCGAGTTCTACAAACTCCAGGCTTACATTACAGTGTAGACATATCCATCATGTCCTACCGTCTCACATTCCACCCTGCAATTGTTTTCTAATGTGACATAGCTAAGTAGGACATGAAAAACACCAACATACACCTAGAGAGTATCTGACCAAAGCCATGACTATTTTATTTTATTCGTTTAAAGCCTTTTTCCTGGTCCATTGGTCTCACACACACACATAAATCAGGCATATTTCTTGAGACTGTTTAGCAGCACAGTCAGTAAATTATCTACCCTTGGCTAGCAGTGATTGTTCTTTCTGCCCAAATTTATTCCAAGCTGGCATCTCTAACCACAATTACTTGAGTTGTTTAGCTTCTGTTGCTCAAAATACAGGGAATTCTTTTGAACATAAACTTACTGTGCAAAATGTAACTTTATTAGCAGGGCAGTTTTCTGCTGTATTTTATCCTTTGCTGCAACCAGCTGTTTAGTTTAACTCTTGAATTACCTCATCAGACACTACAGGTCACTGAAGTCCGTGGTAATGTAGCCAGGGACTTCAGTGGGGCCAGGATTTCATCCCATGCTCCTTTATGTTTCATTTTGTTTCTGAATTCTGCGTAGTTTGGTTTGGTTCATGGAAATGGGATTCTTTTAACCATCCTAACTCCTCTAAGGGCTGGTCTACACTAGGGGCGGGGGTCGACGTAAGGTACGTAACTTCAGCTACGTGAATAACGCAGCTGAAGTCGACATACCTCGCTCGACTTACCTCGCCGTGAGGACGCTGCAATGTCGAAGGCTGCTGCTCCCCTGTCGACTCCGCTTCCGCCTTGCGTCAGGGTGGATTACCGGAGTCGACAGGGAGCGCGTTCTGGGATCGATTTATCGCGTCTACATGAGACGCAAAAAATCGATCCTCAAAAGATCGATTGCTACCCGCCGAATCGGTGGGTAGTGTAGATTAGCCCTAAGTTATATACTTTTGGTGCCTGTTGATCCTATATTAATATGGGGCAGATTTTCAAAGACTCAGCGCCCACACTTGGGACCAGATTTCCCAAAGAACTCGTCTCCTATTTAGGCATTTAAATAAAAGCCAGATTTTCAAGAGTGCTCAGCACCCAACAGCTCCCATTGT
Organism: Macrochelys suwanniensis; assembly: GCA_033296515.1. Taxonomy (NCBI): domain Eukaryota; kingdom Metazoa; phylum Chordata; order Testudines; family Chelydridae; genus Macrochelys; species Macrochelys suwanniensis. The sequence continues at coordinate 10,336,905 of CM065781.1, read as the reverse complement.
GATATTGAGGCCTTGTCTACACTACAGAATTTTTTAAACAAAAGGCAGCTTTTGTCGACAAAACTGTGGATTTCACACTACGGTGCGACTTTTGGCAGCAAAAATGCCCCTTTTTTGGTGACAAAATAAAACCACCTCAATGAGAGACATAGGGTTTTTTGCACAAAAGTTTTGTCGACAAAGTGCCAGTGTAGACATCGCGCTTTATTTTATTGTTTTAATTGGCCTCCAGGAGGTGTCCCACAATGCCCATCCTGACCACTCTGGTCAGCAGTTTGAACTCCACTGCCCTGCAGCCAGGTAAACAACCATCCATCTCCTCCCCCTTTAAAGCTCCAGGAATTTTTGAAATTCCATTTCCTGTTGGCTCAGCATGGAGAGGTCTCATCGCATCTTCCCAGGTGATCATGGCGGCTTATCGCAGCAAACACTTTCCTGCTTGGACCTCTGTGGAGCAGCTGGATCTGCTGCTTCAGCCATAGGAATTTTGATACCTACAAGCAGATTTCTCAAGACAGTTCTCCAATGCAGAGAAAAGGGAATACCAGGACTGGATGGAAGCTGAAAGGCAGGACAGAAAAGAAAATCAGGACTTTGTTAAGGATGCTACTGTGCAGATGATTAAAGTCATAGCCCTGGTCTACACTACGAGTTTAGGTCGAATTTATTAGCGTTATTTCGATTGATCCGTGCACCCGTCCACACGACGAAGCCCTTAACATCGACTTCTAGGGCTCTTAAAATCGATCTCGCCACTCCACCCCCAACGAGGGGATTAGCGCTTAAATCGATATTGCCGAATCGATGTAGGCTAGTGAGGACGCAATTCGACAGTATTGGCCTCCTGGATCTATCCCACAGTGCAACATTTGACCGCTCTGGACAGCAGTCTGAGCTCCAATGCTCCGCCCAGGTAGACAGGAAAAGCCCCGCGAACTTTTGAATTTCATTTCCTGTTTGGCCAGCGTGGTGAGCTGCAGGTGAGCGCAGATCTCATCAGCAGAGGTGACCATGATGGAGTCCCATCAAAAGGATTTTTTGCTCCCCCCTCAGTTGCTTTCACGGAGGGAGGGGGGAGCAAGGGTTAGGCTCATTTCCTTCTAGCTGCAGATGGTACAATATGCGGTGAGCAAGGAGGCGCCTTCCCTTCTAGCAGCAGATGGTACAATATGCTTGATATCCATCATCAGCTCCTGGCCCCCTCAAGGATTGAACTCGCAACCCCGGGTTTAGCGGGCCAACGCTCAGACCGCTGAGCTATCCCTCCGCCCGTGTTCCAGGCAGTACTGAATCTCCCTTAAACAAAACGTAAAAAAGAGAATGACCAGAGTCACTCTGGTCACTCCCATTTATGTCCAAGCGCCCCCGGCCAGCCACACCATAGGCCGCCGGCCAGGAGCACACGAATACCAATCATATTGTACAATCTGCTGCGAGAAGGAAAGGAGCTTCTGCTGTGTGGTCCCGCGACCACGACCATTTATGGCATATTGCACCATCTGCAGCTAGAAGGCAAGGCGCTCCTGCTGTGTAGTCCCGCGACTACCAGCCTCAGGCGGAATGGCCCCCTCAAGGATTGAACTCGCAACCCCGGGTTTAGCGGGCCAACGCTCAGAACGCTGAGCTATCCCTCTGCCCGTATTATAGTGTGACTGAATCCCCACTAGACCTAATGTCCAGGCGTACGCTGGAGATATACGGTAATTGTGAGCTGAGCAGGCTTCCGTAGCAAACACGGAAACCCCGGAAAAAAGGCGCGAAAAATATTGCTTTCACGGAGGGAGGGATGACATGTACCCAGAACCACCAGCGACAATGTTTTCTGCCCCATCAGGCTTTGGGATCGCAACCCAGAATCCCAATGGGCGGCGGAGACTGCAGGAACTGTGGGATAGCTACCCGCAATGCAATGCTCCGAAAGTCGATGCTAGCCCCGCTACTGTGGACACAGTCAATCGACCTCATGGTCTTAACGCTCTTTAGTGGGGACACACACAATCGATTCCATAAATTCGGGTTTTAAAATATCGACTTCTATAAATTCGACCTAATTCTGTAGTATAGACGTACCCATAGAGGAGCAAATGCAGATGCTGAAGTCCTTAATAATGCTGCAGACTGAGCAGATGCGTGCCCTCCCTCTTCTGCAGCACATTCAGAATTCTTTTCCATGCCCCCCGTCCCAAACTCCACCCACACGTTCCTTTCCACCTTCCGGGACTTCTCAGTTTCCCCTTCACTCCACCCCCTCAGACAACTTTGTCTTTCACAATGATAGCTGGACCAAGACACAACTCTGAAAGTCTTCCCTTCCCTGGTACCTCCCTTCCCACCAAGCGTGTGTGTGTGTGTGTGTTGTTTTTTGTGCACTAAAAGCAAAGTTTTTGAATGATAACTCATCTTTATTTGCGTCCTACAAATTGAGATAGCCGGCACTACTGAGACATACACAGGCAGTTGAATCATTTGCTTACTGGAATTTAAGGCCCCAAATTTCACAATTGCTTCCTAGGAAAACTAGATGTAATGTAACATTGCAGCACCAATCACAGAGATATATGTTACTGGTTTTCATTTTCATAGTGTTGCCTCAAAGCTTCCCTGATTTGAATTGCCCCCCTCCCCGCCCCAGGCTCCTCTGGGGCGGGGAGGTCTGCCTCAGCAATCCCCGCCCCAGAGGAGCCTGGGGCGGGGAGGGGGGCAGCCAGATGGTCTGCCTCAGCAATCCACCCCTGAGCAAGCCTTTCACCCTTAGCTTCATAAATATTATGCAACATACAACATGCAGCTATGACCATGGGAATATTATCCTCACTGAGGTCTAACCTGCCATAAAGGCATCACCAGCGTCTCTTTAATCTGCCAAAGGCACATTCCATGGTCATCCGGCACCTACTCAGCCTCTTGTTGAACAGCTCCTTACATCTATCCAGGTTTCCTGTGTAAGGTTTCATGAGCTATGACTGTCAGGGGTACGCCAGGTCTCCCAGGATCACTATGGGCATTTCAACATCCTCCACTGGAATCTTCTGGTCTGGAAAGAAAGTCCTTGCTTGGAGCTTTCTATACAGGCTGGTGTTCCTGAAGATGCCTGCATCATGCACCTTCTCGGACCACCCCGTGTTGATGCCAGTGAAACTCCCACGGTGATCCACAAGCACCTGCAACACCCTGGAGAAGTACCCCTTCCTATTGATGTGCTCTGTCACAAGGTGGTCTGGTGCCAAAATTGGAATGTGTGTGCCAACTATCACCCCTCCACAGTTTGGGAAACCCATTTCTGCAAAGCTGTCCACTATTTCACGCACATTTCCCAGAGCCACAGTCCTTCGTAGCAGGATGCGATTAATTACCCTGCACACTTGCATTAACGCAGCCCAGTCGACTTCCCAACTCCAGGAGGATTCGTGACCGACCGGTAGCAGTCTGGAGTCGCCAGCTTCCACACTGCGATTGCCACGTGCTTCTCTACCGAGAGGGCAGCTCTCATTCTGGTGTCCTTGCGCCACAGTGCTGCGAGAAGCTTCACACACAGTTCCAGGAAGGAGGCTTTCTGCATCCAAAGGTTCTGTAGCCACTGCTCATCATCCCACACCTGCATGACAATACGATCCCACCATTCAATGCTTGTTTCCCAAGCCCAAAAGTGACGGTCCACCATGTGCAGCTGTTGTGTGAATGCCAAAATAAATCTAAAGTTGTTCCTATCCATTTAACACACGATGTCAGGCAACTGGGAGTCTCGTTCAGTTAGGAACTTCAGGATTAACTACACTCCCATTCGCGATGTGTTAATGACAGTTATCAGAGCATAGGAGAGCAGTGCAGGATCCATCCCTTCTCACAAAGATGCCGGGGCGCACAGCAAACAAGGGCCATTGAAAAATGCCACAAAAGAAAGCCACAAGCCCGTGGAGTGCTGGGACGGAAAACAATGCATCATGGGACAGTGAGCCCGCTCCCAAGATGTGCCACGATCCGCTCCGCCTTCCCACAAGACCCAGCGGCACAAGGTGTCAAGCTGCACTGTGGAATAGGTACCCACAGTGCATTGCTCACACTGTCAATGCTAGTGCCCCAACTGTGGACACGCTCTCCTGACAGAGGAAGCGAGTGTGAACATGCAATACCGGGTTTTATTTTATTGCTTTTTGAGTGTAGACATAACTTTTGTCGCCAAAACTCTGTAGTGTAGCCAAGGCCTTAGCTCGGCACCCAGTCTTTTGGGTCAGCTACTTCTTTTGAGAGTTTAAAAAAAATAATCTGTTCCTAATTGTGGGGGCCCAGCTCTTTTGAAAAATCTGGCCCCCCATTTGAGAAAAACCCGCTAGCTCACCATACGAGTTGCTTTGAGTAGAAAGACTTTACTGTCCCTCCAGCCCCCACATCCGCCCCCAAACCCAGACATTTTGTAAGATGGAGCAGTGTAGGGGTCGTGAGCCTTGGGTCTGACTCACTGGGCCCTGAACATTACAGAGCCGTGGTTCTGCCTCGCAGCCACCTTGCCAACGGAGGAAATGGACAGCGATTCGCGGTAATTGAGTGAAATAAAGTACTGCACAGCAATTTTAAATATTTTCATTCACAGATAAATTAGGCTTTAATTAAATGGTGTCAGCTAATATACTGGCCGTAGCTACAGTAATTGCTTTCTTTAAGAGGTAGCACAGGACTATCTCCACATTAGTAAAGTGAGAATCATGCTCATTTAACCCAGCGGATGTATAAACAGCCAGTTCTGCTTGGGTCAGCCCTGGTAAGGGCAAAATCAAAGTTAGCTTTTCTCCCCTGAGAGCTGCATGTTTTTTTCCATCACTTTGGGCCCGATCCCCACTGGCAGGATTGGGCTTTTCCTCCTTTTCTGAACCACACTAAGGCCCCTCTCCTGGCCACGTAGAGGATCAGACCCTAAAGACCATCCTGGGTAAACTCTAGCTACATTAAGGATCCTTGGTCTTTGCTCAGGGCACACAAGGGAAAGGTGGGCTCCCTGCACCCTCCTCTCCAAGCCCCTGAACACCTATGCCAGGGTAAGACCCTTAGTGGCAGCTTTAGTGCCTGCAGCCCTTCTTAAAAGGGTGAAGGCCCAATCCAACACCCACTGAAGTCAATGGGGTTAGTGGTGTAGCCCACTCACTTCCCCAGCAAACCAGGGAGCTTGGGAGGGACTGCATCTCTTCAATCCTCCGCCCCCTAAGTCTCCCCAACTCTGGGCAGTGCCTCTATGACACAGTCTAGTCCTAAAGAGGCACACCCCCCCGCCATTTTCCTTACAGTCACTCAACTCCCATTAAGCAAATGTTGATTTCAGTTAGAACATTTCCCAAACGCTGGAAACTGAGCCCCCTCTGCCTTCAGGAAAATAAAAACAGTCACTGCTCGGCAACCCTGTGACATGTTGTTAAAGGTCCAACACATCTGAATCCAGACATCTTCCTTGCCCCCCACCCCACCCCAGGTGGAGATCTCCAAGTTGCGAGTCCTCCTCTCCTTTCTTACCCACTTTGGTGAGCAGGGAAATGGTACACAATGCTGACCTTTAAAGCAATATTACTGGAATCTGAGTTAGCACCTATTGAGGGGAATGGGAAAGTTCAAACTTCAGAGCTATTGTTTCAGGCTCTCTACAAACTCAGGTCAAGGCTACACTACAAACTTTTTCTTGCATGGCTGTGTGAGTCAGGGGTGTGCCAAGATGTAACGTGTGACCATCATAGCTGGTGACCACCACATATGATCCTGGAGTATGCCACCATGGGAGGGCTTTTGCCAGAATGAGCTGCGTCCACACTAGGAGCGCTTTGCTGGGATAGTACACCAGTGTAGCAATACCAGCAGAGCCTTCCAAGTGTGGACCAGGCCTCAGGCGGTGAAGGTTTTCTTCTCAACAAAAGAACTAGATACTTACTTTATTTTATTTTTTTTTAAATGAAAGCTGAGACTAGAGAACAATTGAGAGATCTGTTTGTGCCCCTGGCTAGTTCTTTGTGCCCCTCAGGGAGCAGTAACCTACTCCGTGAGAAACACTGCAGTGGAGTTATTGTTCAAGTTTGTGCAAGTCTTAACCAAAATAAAATATCCTTTCGATAGGAGCTATAGGAGTTTATCACCTCTGCTGTATGGTGGATACGAAGAACAGCTCTCCCTAGTTAATTTTGATCGAGCTCACATTTTTCTTGCTCTACAACATAGTTGCATATTTTAACTTCTATCTTCTTTCCAGCTCCTAAAAAGAGACTTTATTTCAGCTTTGGCTGCTGTTTCTCATTTCTCATTCATGTCAGATGAAACAATTAAGCATTATTCTTATTTAAAAAAACCTCTACCCACTAATAGAAGAAAGATGGGATTTCAAGAAACTCCTCCGTGCTAGAGCACAAAACAGTTTTACAAAGCATCTACAAAGACTTGATTTTATAAGCACATTACTTTTATATTTGGGGCAAAGCCGAACGACAAAATACCCAGACTAAATTGGCCTACTGTACAAAATGTTATATCAAAACAATATACACATATTTATATTAAACACAAATGGTGACAGAGAAAACAAAACCTTTGCCTGTTGTGCAGAATAGGAGAAAAAACAGAATAGAATCTCATGTCGGAAATATTCCTCTTCAAGGCCCAGATTCAGGAAAGCACTTAAGCATGTGCTTAACTTTAAGTTAAGCAAAAAGCCCTGAAAGAACTTAAGGCATACATATGTGAGGTGTGTTCTCCAAAAATGTGTATAGAATAATAGTCAATAAAAATACTTAGCCCTTATGGGGCATAGATCTCCAAGAACATTACACAAAGGTGGGCAAGTGGCATTTTCACTAGTTTACAGGTGGAGAAGCTAAGATAAAGAATGGTTAAGTCAGGGGTTCATGTACCTTTGAGGGTATGCAGAGGCAGGGGCGGCTCTCACCATTTTGCCGCCCCAAGCAGGGGCGGCGCCCCCGACACAGGCAGTCCCAGTCTGCGGCGGCAAGGGAAGGGCGGTGGACCTGCCGCCCCATTGCCGCCACAGCGGGCAAGAATGGGGCGGCAGTCCGAGTCCCGCGGTGGCAATTCAGCAGCGGGAAGAGCGGACCTGCTGCCGAATTGCCGCCGCGGGACTCGGACTGCCGCCCCAATCTCACCTGCCGCCCTAAGCACCAGCTTGGAAAGCTGGTGCCTGGAGTCGGCCCTGTGCAGAGGTCTTCCAGGGGGTACATCAACTCATCTAGATATTTGCCTAGTTTTACATAAAAAGCACTAGCGAAGTCAGTACAAACTAAAAATTCATACAGTTACTTGTTTATATTGCTCTATATACTATACACTGAAATGTAAGTCCAATATATTCCCGCTGATTTATTTTATAATTATATGGTAAAAATGAGAAAGGAAGCAATTTCTCAGTAATAGTGTGCTGTGACACTTATATTTTTATGTCTGACTTTGTAAGCAAGTAGTTTTTAAGTGAGGTGAAAAGGGTACAGTAGTCTGGAAAGACTGAGAGTCACTGGGTTAAGTGACATGCACAAGATCACACATTGTGTTGCCAACTTGCAATTTTATCACAACACTTGGTGTTTTTCTTAAAAGCCCCAGCTCCTGGAGTCAGGTGATTATGGTAAAATCTCACTTTTCATTAAAAAAAAAAGTTTCTAGCTCTCTTGGCTATAGAGCTTGAAAAAAAAACCCAAACATTATTGTTAAGTCACTCATTATATTTTGGGACACGACAATGCTTTTTGAACACTTGGGGTTGGCAATGTTGCATGGAGTCAGCTGTGAACGGAATGCAGGTGAAGGTATAAGCCCATTTTACAGATGGGTTAACGGAGGCACAGGGAGATAGATTTTCCCAAGGTCAAGCAAGTCAGCTTCAAAGCCAGGAGTACAACTCTGGGCTCATGAATTCTGGGCCTGTCCTATCTGCTGGACCATACTGCCCCTAGTATTACATGTTCTAGTGTGGAACATTATGGGATGCATACTGTAACTAGAGATAGGCTCAAGTTATAAAAAATTGTTTCTAGGTCTGGGATCTGAGCAGGACTTGTGGTGGAAAGGGTACAGAAGAGGCTGTGCAGCCCCCGGATTCTGGAGCCCCTGTATTCTGGAGCCCCTGTATTCAGCCAGAGACCACAACTGTCCCCAGTGTAACTTAGAGCAGCCTCAGGGATTGCTTTGTTGCAATGGCTTCCTATGGACCATTCCAGAGTCTCAGAATAGCCAGAGCACACTGCTCCAGCCACTACTCCTTCCCTTAAGAGGCCCCTGCCAACCTCGTCTCCAGTGTGACTCTATGTAAGGGACTGCAAACGGTCAGGAAGCAGTATAGGGCTGTTCTATGGCCCCTGTGCTGCCCAGGGAATCCCCCTTGTATGCTGACAGAATCAGCATGCTGGGCCACAGCAGATTCTAGAGGCAAGGGGCTAGATTTTGAGAACCCAAATGTAAAGGGTTTTAGGGTCCAGGGCATTTGCCTCAGCCTAGTCAGGGTCCATTTTCAAAATCTGAATTCAGGGTCTGTCTGCAAATGCTCACAAAGCACGGCGTGTCCATGTAACCCACACACCTCCTGGGTGTGCTGCTCTGTCCCCTCTAGTGGCACTGGGACCACTTAGAGATTAATGAGTCTGCTACAGCCTTAGCTAAGGGCCATGTGGCTTTTAGCTCATGCAGCAGCAGCTCATGCATTTAGCTCCAGAGGTCCCAGGTTGGATCCTGCCTGCGGATGACCGGGGTCTGCTGGTGTTACACTCAGATACAGGGACCATCACCAACTGGGACCTTTACCATCGCCTTTCATTGTGAGCCACACAAAGGCTATTCGCCCCTGCTCTTACCTCTCGCCTTGCCACCCGGACATGCTGTAGCCATTAGGATCCAGCACAGTTGAGTTACCAAAAAAAAAAAAAAAAAAAGGATACATGGCTCAATGGACATCAGCTTGTAGCAAGCATTTTGCATGGTAGGCTGGGAAGAAGCCCAGATCAGCCATCAAGAGTGGGAACCCCATAGGTGACTGACCATCTGCACACCTCCACCCAGCTGTTCCCTTTGCATTGACCTAAGGCGATCAGCCGAGTATTAGGGAAATTAACAAGAAAGAAAGAGCATTGGCTCAGCAATCCTAAGCAACCACAAAGCCACATGGCTGTGGAATGCTAGTTATGTGATCCAGGGTGTGATCCACCTACATTGTCTGAACAAATGACAAACTCCCTGTTAGCCACGCCGGGGTGCTGCAGGAGGGTCATGTTGTGGTTTACCTCAGAGAAGCAGGCAACCAACCCAGTACCTGGAGAAGCACCAGGACAGGAGGGCAACTTTATGTACGCATGCAGCCCTTAGTTTACAACAGCCCAAATCTAACACACACAGGGCTAAATGAAGCTTGTTCTAATCTAATCAAAGAGTGGTTTTACAGGACTTAATGTGGCTGAATTCTCGGCATTCTCCTGCCTACTTTCTCAGACACCCACCAAGAAACAGCAGCAGCCACAGTCCGGCCTTGAAAACCCACTGGGATTACAGCCATTCCCTGCAACTAAGCAAACAAATCCTCTGAAACTCACATACATTTCCCATTAAACACAGTGTGTCAAATTAAAAACTCCGTCATTAAGTTAATGGTTTTCCCAGGCTCGCAGTTGAGACTGGAGCATAGATCCATCTCTGTAAGCATATCAGCTGGTGTTTGCTGTTTATTGGAGAGCTTGTTTAGCTATTCTGCCGCACATGAGATACTTTGGCTTACTCTTTAAACATAAGTGACCAATTAAGAAGGGGGGGAGGGAAGCTAATTAAATAATTTAACTAGAGCCAAATACAAGGAAGGGCGCTAACTCAGACATATTTATAATCTCAGTGTTGTGGAGTGACCTTTGCTTTTATCTTATATTAGTTTGGTAAATTTGATATAAAACTACATTTACCCAAACGGTGCAGCTGTGTAATACTGTTAGCTCTGGTAAAGAGTGGCTGCCTGGTAAAGAATTCTTTCATTATGGAAATAAGATACCCATTTTTACTGGGGACAGTGATTTAACCATTGGACCAATCTACCTACGACATTAAAAGGAACAAAAGGAAAACAAATCTATTTGTTTAGAAAGTGTGGGAGGCAAAAGTTTTCTTGAAATGGGATTTAAAGCGGATACCATTAGCAGCGTATTGTTCTTTCAGATCTTTATCCATGACATGAGAACAAACTGACTGGATTTAGACAAAACTTCTGAGTCTCATAGCAACAAAGAATATATGTTTTTTTCAGAAATATAAGGCAAATCAGCACTTGAGTGCATCACTTGTGACTTTTTTGTTTCATGTGTTGTGTATGTTGCTGAACAACCTCCATGAAAATATGCTACTTTAAAAGATATTTGTAATTCATTGCAGCAGTCCAAAAATGTCAAAGAGCTGCTTTGGTTAAATTATTATTAATACTACATAATAATAATTAATAACACCCTGCTTTCATATAGAACTTCTCATCAGGAGACCTCAAAGCACTTTACAAAGGTGGTCAGTATCATTATCCCCATTTTACAGATGGGGAAACTGAGGCACAGAGCGGGCATTGACTTGCCAAGGGCACCCAGTGGCCAAGCCAGGAATAGAACACTGGTCTCCTGAGTCAGAGTTTTGTACTCTATCCACTTGAAAGATAAACTGGCAAGAACACATAAGGAAAAAAATTTCAAAAGTGACTCAGGCACTTATCAGTCTAAGCGCCACTGAAAGTCAAGTTCTTACATGTTTACATTAGTAAATATACTATAACTTCATTGCCACGGTTCCATAACAACATTGTAGGACAGGTGCCTTGAGAAATGAATCTTTTTCTACCTTTCGGTCCATAGCATCCACAAAAAGAAGACTCTGATCCGTCACAGATCATTTCCTAGAAGACGATCTCTCAGCATCACCAGAAATCTTTGCAATCAACAGAGTATTTGGATCGTGTTTATTTCATTTCTCCACCATTCCCTCCCCGCTCCCCCGGTGGCCATTTTACAATAGCAATCCAACAGCGAGAATGCTGTACAAAACTTCTTATGTATTCTTTTTTTATAGAACTAGAAGGACCTTGAAAGGTCATTGAGTCCAGCCCCTTGCCTTTACTAGCAAGACCAAGTATTGTCCCCTGACAGATTTTTGCCCCAGATGGCCCCCTCAAGGATTGAACTCACAACCCTGGGTTTAGCAGGCCAATGCTCAAAACCACTGAGCTATTCCTCCCTCCCTCAGATGTAAGACTAGACTGGTGCTAGCTCTAGAATGGAAAGGGGCCAGGGCGTGGGTGATCTGGCCTAGCAGTCACAGCTGCACAGGCATCCACGAGTCAAGGGCAGCCATGAGGCAGTATTAGTCAGAGAGCAGCATAATCGCTAGAGCCGGGATCAATATGCACGAGACAGGGTCAGTCAGGCCAGGGTTGGAGGCCAGAGCTAGTTACAGGCTGGAATCAGGAGGCAAGGGGAAGGCTGGGGTCAGAGCCAGAGATCAGAAAGCAAGGTGAGGTCTGGAGTCACAGCAAGCCAGAAATCTGCCTGAGCCACCATCCAGAGTTAAATAGTGAGTATGGGCCAATCAGAAGGCTGAAGGGTGCTGTAGCTCTAGCCCCTTTGGGCGGGTCTTCCTGTGGCACCTAATCTTCTCAGTGCTCCTTGGGGGTGGCTTTGTATGGCCTCCTGGCAGTGATGTGGGGTGTCAGCTGGCTCAATGGACCTGGGTGCTAGTCCCCTGGTTCCCTATGAGAGAGTGCCACATCGGGAACATACCTGCAGTCTGAGGAGAATGGACTCAGGGATTAATCAGGCTCTTCATACGGTACTGGATGGGTACCTGGGGGCAATGCTCTGCTACAGACCCCCTGTGTTACAATGAGCAAGTCGCCAAATCTCATTCCATAGTGGTAAAACCAGGATAACAGCACCCCTGACCAGCTAACTCAGTGGGTCTTCAGATGCTTCTACAGGGAAAGCCCTTAGTAGACAATTGGCTGCCCTTCCTCCTTTTCCCACCTCCTGGGGAAGGGCAGCCAGTCAGAAGTGCTGCACGTGCTATGGGACAAATAGCCTGTTCGCTCTGCAGAGGCGGCAGGCAAAGCTCTGCCCCACTCCTTAGGAGCTGACACGTTTTTCACAGGAGGGGGAGGGGATGCACAATTACCGCAGCAGCTCGGCCCTGTGAAAGGGAGGGCGGGAAGGCGGCAGCTGACCCAGTTTTCCAAAGGGGAGGTTGAAGACGTGACCGTCAGGCTGACGCTCGCCCCGGTGCAGGGCACTTGCATTGGGACCCTATGCACTCCTACGTCACATACTGCCTGCTGGCTGGCACACCGGGAGGGTGCTGGCAGAAGAACTGGTTTGATTTCACCGCACAAGGAGTCAGGACAGATTTTAGGAGAGTTGCACAGAGAAGTGCAGCCCCTGCACAGCATGAAGCTCACACCCTTAGTGGGTCACTACATGCCAGCAAACCAGGGAGCATTTCGCACCCCCTTCCCCCTGCAGTATTTCTTCCTTGGGCATCGCCCCACCATCCATCCCAGCTATGCAGGCGCTGTGCTAGAGTTCACAGGATTTAAGCCCTACATAGGGTCTCTTCTGGGCGCTTCAACCAGCACGAACACAGAATCCACACGAAGTTTCTGTAGGGAAGTCCTATCTGCCCAGCTAGGTTCTTACCTGTCTCTCATCATTATGCTGGGGGCAGTGGCATAGCCAGGTGGAGAGAACAGGGGGAGCGGACATAAAAAAAGGCGCCACCCACTTGGACTCACCCGGCGGCGCTCCGGGTCTTCGGCGGCACTTCGGCGGCGGGTCCTTCACTTGCTCTGGGTCTTCGGCGGCACTGAAAGACCTGCTGCCAAAGTGCCACCGAAAACCCGGAGCGAGTGAAGGACCCGCCGCTGAAGTGCCACCGAAGACCTGGAGCGAGTGAAGGACCTGCCACCGAAGTGCCACCAAAGACCCAGAGCGAGTGAAGGACCTGCCGCCGAAGTGCCACCGAAGACCTGGAGCGAGTGAAGGACCTGCCGCCGAAGTGCCACCGAAGACCCAGAGCGAGTGAAGGACCTGCCGCTGAAGTGCCACCGAAGACCGGGCGAGTGAAGGACCCGCCGCCGAAGTGCCGCCGCAGACTGGGCGAGTGAAGGACCTGCCGCCGAAGTGCCGCCGAAGACCGGGCGAGTGAAGGACCCGCTGCCGAAGTGCCGCCGAAGACCGGGTGAGTGAAGGACCCGCCGCCGAAGTGCCACCGAAGACCGGGCGAGCGAAGGACCCGCTGCCGAAGTGCCGCCGAAGACCTGGAGCGAGTGAAGGACCCGCCGCCGAAGTGCCACCAAAGACCCGGAGCACCGCCGGGTGAGTAAAAATTAAAAAGGCGCCACTTGTGCTCAGTGGGGGAACAGCCGCTGCCCCACTCCCCCACAGCTACGCTACTGGCTGGAGGTGCTCAATACCGTCCGCACCCAAATGCCTTGGTCCTCCCATGTTCCCATTGTACAGGAAACAGAAGATGATTTCCTTGCTGCTTGGCCAGATCTGTGATGAAGTCTCTGTGGGAAACACGACAAGACGTCAAATGGAAGAGACAAAATGTGGCTGTATAATTAGGTGGCAGCACATGTCCTGACAGATGATTACAGTGATAAAGCATGCCATATGCTTGGTTTTCTATGTAAATCTTCCTAGGCCAGCATCACTCCAGAGTATTTTATAACATACGCTGGTCCCTTATGTTTGCTCCATTATTACCGTTCGATGCCAAGCTCCAAATGTTTAACACAATTAACCTCTGACATTTCACTGAAAAGCTTCAGTATGTTCAAAGTAAAGCCAGCACCAGAAGACACTCCTCATGTGCCTGGTCCAGGGCACAGAGACCCTGCAGACGAGCCGGATTAAATCCCAAGCTGCTCAGACACATGCATGCGAAGCAGCCGTCCAGTGGACGCAGGGTAACCATCTCAGCCTTTATTTTCAGGCCCTGAGGGCACTAAGAGCAGGTGCGGTGGCTGCATGTGTCAAATAAACAAAGCACCAAGTGATTGAGTTCAGTTCAAATCCCTGCTGTCCTATAATGTCCTCTGCCCTTGCCCCACTTCTCTGTCCCTCATGGAGAGGCTGCCCTTTGCCGTGTGGGGGAGAGGTTCCCGAACGCCCCAGCACACAGCCCAGGCCTTCCGGGACTAGGGAGCCCATGATTTTCCCTGTGTTCGTGCCGGAATATTCTGAAGGATGGTGGGGCAGATTGTGACTGGCTCCTGCATTCTGCGGAGAAGAGGGGGCTGGTAGGGAGCAAGGAGCCTCCCCTGACCTGTGCACTGACCATGGACAAGCGCAGTTCCTGGACTTGGGGTGGGGTGCAGGAACTGCTCTCTCTGCATGGCCCCCACCCTGAGCACAGATCATTCCGAAGAGGGTGGGGAGAGGCAGGGAGGAGGCGCAGTCCCAGCCCTGCTCTATGCCCCCTCCGCGCTGACCCACAGAGCTGGCCAGGAATGGAGTGGAGAGGAGCAGGCCGTTCTGGGTGCTGCAGCGAGCACACGCCCCCGGAGCTCCCTAGAGACCTGCCTTACCCAGCACAGTCCTTCCTGGAGCGCCCCCTTGAGCAGAGGAAACCCCTCCCCAGAGAGAGGAGGGGTCTCCTTGTGCTGCAGGCATTGGAGTAGGACTCAGGAGATGTGGCCTCAGTTCCCAGCTGGGGCACAGAGGCGGTGTGACCTGAAGGGAGTCACATCGTCTGTTTGGGCTCAGTTCTCCACCTGCCAGACACTAGATACCGTCTGTACTTACGTGGCCCCAGAACCGCAGTATTCAAAGTGTTATGAAATCATATCCTTACTACGTGCTTGTGCGTCAGAGAAGGGCTGTTATCCCAGCTGGGCAGATGGCTGACCAAGGCACCGAGTGAGTAAGGGTAGGGCTACCCAGCAGCTGCGAGGTGTCACTTCCAGCTCATGTAGACATACAAACACTAGCCCCTAAAAATAGCCATGGGGAGTGGCCAGGTACATACCTGGGGATTGTGTTCTGGCTGCTAGCCCAAGCCATCGCTGTGTCCTCGCCCCCACACAGTTATTTTTAGGTGCTACTTTGGGAAGAGCTAGTACCAGCACTGGGAGCCCCAGTGCAGTGTAGATGTGTATCCAAAGTCTGTGTTTCTCAACCTTTTGGATACTGGCTTGCTGCCTTCCTAAACTGTGTCAGGTAGATCTCAAGGACCAGTCATTGAGAAACACTGCCCTAAGTGATCTGCCCAAGATCACATAGGAAAATGTGACAGAGCAGGGGCTAGAACCTGGGTCTAATAAATTGTACGGTAGCGCCCTAGCCACTGGGCCAACTTTCCACCCATCCTTAGGCCATCTTGTCTTTTTACATTGCAAGCTCTTTGGGGCAGGGACTATCTATTTCTATGTGGATGTGCAATACCCAGCACAACGGGCCCCTGATCTCAGTGGGGTGGGGGCGGGTTTACTGTAATACAAATGATAAATAGATAATACTGCCAGCAGGATCAGGGAGGTGCCGTTCTGCACTGTGCCCCATACAGGGCTGTGGTTAAATGACCTATGCTGTGTTGTTGTAACTGTGTGGGTTCCAGGATACGACCCACAGAAGAGCTCTATGTGGCTCGAAAGCTTGTCCCTCTCACAGGGGTGAAAGTAACTTACAGGACTTACCGGTACGCCGGACTCCTGGGTGGGGGCGTGGCCTCGACCGGAAGAGGCGATTAAAAGGCCCCGGGGCTGTGGCTGGGAGCCCCGGGGCCTTTAAATCACCCCGGAGCTACCAGCTGCAGAGGCGGCTGGGAGCCCCGGAGCAAATTGAAGGCCCCGGGGCTTCGGCCACCGCAGAGCTCCGGGCATTTTAAATCCCTGCTAGAGCCCTGGGGCTCTGGTGGGGATTTAAAGGACCTGGGGCTCCCCCAGCAGCTGGAGCGCCAGGCCCTTTAAATCCCCGCCTGAGCCCGGCTCCGAGAGCTGGGCTCGGACGGTGCTTAAAAAGGCCCGGGGCTCCTGCTGCCACGGGGATCCGGGGACCTTATAAAGCGCCGCCCGAGCCCCGCTGCCGGAGCCGGGCTCGGGGCGGGGTGCACTTTAAAAGGCCTGCAGCTCCTGCCACTGCGGGCCTTTTAAAGCGCCGCCCGAGCCCCGCTGCTGGAGCTCCCATGGCGCATTAAAGAGCCCGAGGCTCCCCGCAGCGGCTGGAGTCCCGGGCCTTTAAATCACCGCCGGGGAAGCCGGTACGATCCGGCACGGCGTACTGCCTCTTGCCGGTACGCCGTACCAGACCGTACCGGCTTACTTTCACCTCTGCCCTCTCCCCAACAGAAGTTGGTCCAATAAAAGCTATTACCTCGCCCACCTTGTATGTCACATTCTAGCCCTGCATTTTAAATTCTTCCCTCCTCTTTAAATGCAGTGTAGCCGCCTTGGGGAACGCGCGTCTCAACCGGTTTCAAATGAAGAGACCCGAAGCTCAGAGAGATTTTCTGAACTGTTGTTCACCAGGGCGTTCCTTTTCTTCCAGGGACGTGGCGCGACCCGCCTTCCCCCTCACCGCGCGCTAAAAGAAAAAGCACACGAGGCTCCTGTGAACATGGAGAACAAGAGCAGGGTTTTGAGCAGCTTCTTTTTGCCGGGATCGAGTGAAAGTGCAGCCGTACAAGACCCCAAAGGGATTCTCTATATTCACGCAGCCGCTGCCTGCAGCGCTACAATAGCCTCGAGCCAAGTAACATACCACAAGCCTCTGACTGAACCACTTGTCATGTGCACAGCTCTGCTCTCATTCCCATCTCGCAAACTTCGCCTCGTCTTTGACCGGTTGCCGTCATTCATAGAATCATAGAATCATAGAATCTCAGGGTTGGAAGGGACCTCAGGAGGTCATCTAGTCCAACCCCCTGCTCAAAGCAGGACCAACCCCAATTAGATCATCCCAGCCAGGGCTTTGTCAAGCCTGACCTTAAAAACCTCTAAGGAAGGAGATTCCACCACCTCCCTAGGTAACCCATTCCAGTTCTTCACCACCCTACTAGTGAAAAAGTTTGTCCTAATATCGAACCTAAACCTCCCCCTCTGCAACTTGAGACCATTACTCCTTGTTCTGTCATCTTCTACCACTGAGAACAGTCTAGATCCATCCTCTTTGGAACCCCCTTTCAGGTAGTTGAAAGCAGCTATCAAATCCTCCCTCATTCTTCTCTTCTGCAGGCTAAACAATCCCAGTTCCCTCAGCCTCTCCTCATAAGTCATGTGCTCCAGCCCCCTAATCATTTTTGTTGCCCTCCGCTGGACTCTTTCCAATTTATCCACATCCTTCTTGTAGTGTGGGGCCCAAAACTGGACACAGTACTCCAAATGAGGCCTCATATTCCCCCATATCCAGTCGCCCGCTACGCCCTGTCACATCTTTCTCTCTTGCCCAGGTCTTGGTCATTCTACACACCTCCTCTCTCCTCCTTCAGTCCACCCAGAATGTATGGCCCAGCCACCTTTGGGGAGGTCGACACTGTGATAAAAACCCCCGCAGTGATGAGTCTCAGAGCCCAGGTCAGCTGACTGGGGCTCGCAGGACTAAAAACTGCAGTGTACACGCTTGGGCATGGGCTCTGAGACACACCCCATTGCAGGGTCTCAGAGCCCAGGCCTGAATGTCCACACTGCAATTGTATAGCCCCAGAGCCCAAGTCAGCTGCAGCCATGTCACAGCTCTTTTATTGCAGTGTAGACACACCCTTCCTCTGCCATTACACCATCTGTCTCTTGAATCCCTGCATTAGCTTAGTCATAGAATCTCAGGGTTGGAAGGGACCTTAGGAGGTCATCTAGTCCAACCCCCTGCTCAAAGCAGGACCAATCCCCATTTTTTGCCCCAGATCCCTCAATGGCCCCCTCAAGGATTGAACTCACAACCCTGGGTTTAGCAGGCCAATGCACAAACCACTGAGCTATCCCTCCCCAAAGGGATGCAGCACCTTCAAGCCTCTCACGCTGCCCTTCATGGGGCCTACATAACCTCGCTGCTCTTTGAAAGACAAGCAGCGAAAGGCAGATCATGTACAATTCAGAACAGCAGCAAGAACGAGAGCAAACCTGCCCCGTCCGAACTCCCGTGCTGCAATCCGAGGAGGGACTGCAGCTCGAGTTGACGTATCGATGCTAGTTTTACCCAGGCTAGCACAGCTAGAAATAGCAGTGTAGAGGCAGCAGTGTAGACGCAGATGTAGAAGCACGCAGGGTGGCCCATGATGAACCCCGTTTTGCCACATCGTCCCTGTTATTTTTAGCTATGCAAGCACAGGTAAAGCTAGCGTGGGTATGTCTACTCACACCACAGACTGCAGTTTAGACACACCCTCGGACGGCTGCAAGAGCAGAAGGCCTGTCTTGTGAAGAATAGGAGAAGCTTGTAGGAGGACGAAGCTAACATACAATACTTAGTGCTGCCTTGAGTACAGGGGACTGGACTAGATGACCTCTTGAGGTCCCTTCCCGTTCTATGATTCTATGAACATCCAGAGTGGAGCTGGGTGACTAAGGTACGGTGACCAGACAGCAAGTGTGAAAAATCAGGACAGGGGGTGGGGGGTAATAGGAGCCTATATAAGAAAAAGACCCAAAAATCTGGACCTATAAAATCGGGACATCTTGTCACCCTATGGGTTCCTCAGTTCGCTGGCAATTCGGGGGGGGGAACAGGGAAAAAATTGTTTCAGGTTTAACCAAAAATGGAATTTTTAAATTTTTTTGATGAATCTAAAAATACAACTCACCCCCCCCCCCCAAAAAAAAACCCATATTTTTGGGTCAATTGAAACGTTCCATTTAGAGTTTCACCATTTTTTAACATTTCTGATTTTTTTACATGAAATTGAAGAAAAACAGAATGTTTTGAACCAAAACATTGGAACCATTTTGTTTCCAAAATGTCAAAATGAAATGTTTCAATTTTTTCAGGAATTTTTTTTTTTTAAGATTTTTTTTTTCTGACCGAAACAATTTGGTGAAATGGACACAAACTCGCAGAATGTTTCAGTGAAACCGAATCAGCATTTTTCACCGAAAAAAGTTGTGTGTGAAAAATGTCACCCACCAATAATCCAGAACTCCACTCTGATGTGATTTAGGAATTCTTCCCCCTCAGCGCTCAGTTCCTAATGTCGTGTCCCCCAAGAGCGGCTCAGCAGAAGCAATGCAGGAGTGGTCTGCTTTGCTACAGAACAAACAGACCGTGTATTTTCACTGTGTGGTACCTTTTTAGAATAAAATTAATATTGCCACATAATTCTCTATGCACTGCAGACATTAGTGCGGTTGTGCCTCAGAAACTAAAGAGCCTGGCTGCGTAATTTAAGTCTGAAGTGGTACATATGGTAGTAAACAGGACTTAGGGTTAGTGGTCTGGATCCTCAGATGGTGTCAACTGGTGTAACTCCATTGGCTTCAGTAGATCTAAGCCTGTTTATATCAGCTAAGGATCTGGTCTAGTATCTTAGGGTTTTGTTCTGGGATCTATCAGTGTATATCTGAGCATTTCCCAGGTTAAATGATTGCCATAGCAAGGTCCTTTGTGGACTTCATGAACTTAATAATGAGAGTGGCGGGTTATTCTTTACTAAGCCATCGAACATCCATTTTTCCTCCCATTTGTTCTAACAAAACAGCTGCAGCCCCCCCCCATCCCCTTTAACAAATTTCCAGGAGAAAAATATATTGTTGTGCTAAACCCAGGCACGCCACATTTCTGCCTGAAGCGGCTTCAAAATGACAGAGTGAAACAATGCAGCCAAAAGTGACTCTTAACTAGAGCACTGTGAAAGTGACACTACAATTTATCATGTATCTACACAGGAGATCAAGAGAAGACTAATCTGTATGCTTGGTGTTTTGTCTTCTTCTGTTGCCTCCCTCCCGCCTCGAAATCAAACAACAGAACATGTTGTTTACTTACAATTAATTGGCATCTTTCAGCCGTCTGTCATCCTCGCATCCCTCTAATGCTCCCCAAGAGTCTAACTGGGTTCTGGAGGGAGCTGCAACCTTTTGTGGTTCAAACTGATACGGCTGTATCTTACTCAAAGAAAGCAATATCTACATCCGCCAATGCAGCCTTGAAGTCAGATTCATAAGGAACATAAGCCAGAACGGATTTGCCATGTCTCCTCACTGAGCAATAAGGGACAGATTATCTCACTAACATGCTAATTCTCACAGATCGCGCAGAGCAAAACAGGATGTTAAGATCCAGGATGAGTTTGAAAGAGGAAACATGGATAGCTCATGGGATTGGTTATTGGATGTTTTGCCTTTCATCTGTAGCTCAACCAACTCAAATTCCGGAGTGAACAAATTTATCAGCTGCCCCTTATTTTAAAACCAAATAGATCTTTGAGCACACACAAGAATGTTCCTTCCACAATAGTATACACGGCACATGCTGACAATTCTCCTGTGTACCCTCTGTTTGCGTCATTGTCCTGCCTCTGGGTCCCAGAGGGTTGACAGGTACATTGCTAACCAAATATTACAAGTTCAGTGCCTCCAAGAAGCGAGCTGATGGTCTCAGTTTGATTCCACATCACGAAAACCACTGCCACAATCGGTATCCTTGTTGATAGTCTCAGCAAAGAAAGGAAGGCTACAGTGAACTTGGAGCGGCAATCACCCGCTCCTCACTAGAGATGATCCTTCCACATCAGCGTTGAGGTTGTTGCTGAGGCAATGTGTTGATGCTAACTGACCATTCTAAAACCTGCATGGTAAGGGAGACAGGGCATGAGCCATGCTGATTCAGAGAGTGGATCCCTTGTGTCCTGGACCACACAGAATCAGAGGAATGTAGGACTGGAAGGGACTTTGATAGGCCATCTAGTCCAGTCCCCTGCACTCAAGGCAGGACTAAGTATTATGTAGACCATCTCTCTGACAGGTGTTTGTCTAACCTGCTCTTATAAATCTCCAATGATGGAGATTCCACAACCTCCCCAGGCAATTTGTTCCAGTGCTTAACCACTCTGATAGTTAGGAAGTTTTTCCTAATGTCCAACCTAAACCGCCCTTGCTGCAATTTAAGCCCATTGCTTCTTGTCCTATCCTCACAGGTTAAGGAGAACAATTTTTCTTCCTCCTCCTTGTAACAACCTTTTATGTACTTGAAAACTGTTATCATGTCCCCTCTCAGTCTTCTCGTCTCCAGACTAAACAAACCCTAATTCTTTCAATCTTCCCTCATAGGTCATGTTTTCTAGACCTTTAATCATTTTTGTTGCTCTCCTCTGGAATTTCTCTAATTTGTCCAAATCTTTCCCCAAGTGTGGTGCCCAGAACTGGACACAGTATTCCAGCTGAGGCCTTATCAGTGCTGAGTAAAGTAGAAAAATTATTTCTCGTGTCTTGCTTACAAGACTCCTACTAATACACCCCAGAATGATGTTTGCTTTTTTGCAACAGTGTTACACTATTGACTCATATTTAGCTTGTGGTCCACTGTGACCCCCAGATCCCTTTCTGCAGTACTCCTTCCAAGGCAGTCATTTCCCATTTTGTATGTGTGCAACTTATTGTTCCTTCCTAAGTGGAGTACTTTATATTTGCCTTATTGAATTTCATCCTGTTTACTTCAGACCATTTCTCCAGTTTGTCCAGATCATTTTGAGTTAAAAGCCTATCCTCCAAAGCACTTGCAACCCCTCCCAGCTTGGTAGTGTCTGCAAATTTTATAAGTGTCCTCTCCATGCCATTATCCAAATCATTTATGAAGATATTGAACAGAACCAGACCCAGGGTAGATCCTTCCAAAACCCCACTCAATAGGCTCTTCCAGCTTGATTGTGAACCATTGATAATTACTCTGAGTACCATTTGAAAACCAGTTGTGCAACCACCTGATAATAGGTTTGTCCATCCCCTTGCATTGAGGACTAAGATACAGGATTCCACTTACAAATCTACTATTGGCATTCCCTATCCTCCTCTGGCTCTACCTCTCCCTGCACTCAGCAATAGCTTCCCTTCTGCTGAGTATCCATCTGTTTATCTTGGGTGCTAGTGAAAAACCTATTGCCACAGTATCTAAGCACAGATATTGTTCCAATTAGGAATTTACATGGATAGTAACATTCAGAAGAAAATTGTCTCCCACACACCTGAGCAATGGACAGGACTGATATTGCCCTGCTGATTTAGTCTGTTCTGTTACTGTTTTTCCCAGTTTGTGGTTCAGACATCAAGTTACTTGCTGCAAGTCATCTAAAAATTTGAACCAAGGAGAAGGTCTGATTCGGGGGCTTCTGCCGGTTTTATCCTTAGCTGCTTGGGCTGGCGTTGGTGCGTGCAGGAGGGAAGCTGCACACCACTGGAGAAGGAAATGCATGACAAGAATATTTTTGTTATAGTAGCTTTGTTTCAAGTTTCTATAGCTACCAGAGGCTGGTTGGTGTCAGGAAATGCCGCTGAGACACAACACACCATTTTTAGGTGGAAATGGAGGAAATGCAACCCGTCAGAGAGGCTATTTATCTATTTATGTCTAGCATGAAGTGTTTCTCTTCCTTCTCCTCTAGTGAGTTGCCCATTTCCTGGTTGGACATGCACGTGTTATGGTTGTGCTATTGTAACACATGCCAACACTGTGCATTCAGATCACAAGGCTGGATCCAGCCTGGCTTTCACTCTATTTTGTGTTTTAATGGCTAATAATCCCAATATCCACCACACAGGCTGGCTTCAGATACGAGCAATGCCACGGAGTGCTTGCAGCCCTTCACTTTTTGGGCCTCACAATCTTATGCTGTCTTGGGAACTCACCCTCAAGCCTCTGGCAGCAGAAATGACAAAGGAGACAACTCATTGTCCAATGGTTCTCTCTCTTGTCATGGTCTCTTCAGCAGTTTGGGGAGCTGGTCTTGGTTGTGGCCCAACAAATCATAAAAGAAGGGTGTTAACTACTGTGGAATATGGGGGTGTTTCTCCCTGCTGCCTGGAAGAAGAATAGCACCAAGGCTAGGCAAGTAAATCACTAAATATTTGTGCTCAGCTTTCCTGTTCATTTTTGAGAGCCAACATGTGTTGTGCCTTTTGCTTGCAGCTCATTGGTCATTCGTTCAATGGGAAAACTCTGGGGTGGGAGTGTTCAAAAGCCCTCCGTGCTGGCCTGACTTGGCTCACTTAGAAGTTAATGATGAATCGGCTCTTGGCTTCCCTGGGCGCAGAGTTAGTCCAATGCAGAGAGCTCTTGAAAAGCCCACCCAGAGGCTGACTTTAAGTATCCAGTCCTGCTCCTGCAGGTTTGTAGTGATGGTTCTTGATGATGTAAGATACAAGAAGAGAGTGCAGAGCTTTCTTACGTATCCTCTGACTACCTGATGTTCTGATGGACTAATAGCTAACACCACCTGAACCTTCTGAACACAGCAAATATTTAAATATTCTGACATAGGCCTGGTTACATTAAATTTATCCAAGTCTGGTTGATTCACCCTAAGGCTGGCCAGTCCAGCCCTCATCTCCACGATGTTATCTAAGCCACCCATCCCCTACACGCAGCGCTGTGGGTAAAACCAGGTCCAGCTATTTATGGGAGGGGAGATGGAAGGTGGAAGCCTGTCTGGTTAGCTCTTTTGCTGAATTTAGACTCTTGCATACTTTTAAAAAGATTGTATAATCTCAGAGGCTAGGAGGTTCCAAGGGCAAAACTCACGTAAATAACCTGGTCCACAACGAAGCAAAAGTTCCTGAGCATCTCACCGGCTCTCTAAGAGTTGATCCACAGCAAGATAGTGCTGCTTCATGCTAATGTTCAACTACTGCTGTAGAGATCCTGTGCAGGTAGCAGCTAGCGTCATTCACATCTGAGATCCCAGAAGAGAGAAGAACTTGGGCAGAAACAGGAATTCATGCAGTGAGATCACTCCACTGCCACATTTTCACATCTGCTCAGATGATGATCTCCTGTGGAATGTTGTAAATGCCCTCAGTTACGTTGCAGGAACGTGTCATATTGTAAGAAGTTCATTATTATTCATCTGTATTAGGGTAGCACTTGGAAGCCCCCATTGGCATTGTGCTAGGTCCTGTACATGAAACAGTGCCTATCATGAAGCGCTCACCATCTGAGCACAGCAGTCATATTAAGGGAGAGGGGAAAGAGAACGCACAAGATGGGGAACTGAGGCACACACTGACTTGGCTAAGATCCCAGAAGGAGCCCATTTCCAAGCTGAGAATTGAACTCAGATCTGCTGAGTCCCAACCCACTGTTTGCACCATAAGACCATCCTGGCTCCAATTTCTGCCTCTCTATCTAGAAGATCAGCATACTTTCTGTTATTTTTATACGGCTATAACAATTATATGATTCACCGGCCCCTTTAAAGCCCATCTGCCACTCTTTTAAAAAAATTTTAAGACAATCATTTAAATGGTTGTGTATTGAGATCTAAAACAATTAAGAAGGAATACGAGGTGCTCAGATACCGGGGCAGTGATAAGCAGGGTGTATATGCCTGAATGTAATAGAATAGACATTCTTAACATGCAGGATAGTCCAGGATGTACCACGTTAATGCAAGGTAATTCCTTTCCTGTCACTGGTCTCCTGCTGGGTCACCACAGTAATGTACAGCATTGCTACATTATCTTGTGAGGCCAATACCAATTCGGCCATGTCATCTCAATATCTGTCCTGGACTGGGTCTCTTATTGGCTGTGAAGCACTGAAGTGTGAGCTTCAGAGAGTCAGTTCACACAAACATTCTGAAGTTCAAATGTTTTCCCAAACCATAGCTGAACTTACCTTGAACCTCTTTGATCTGGAAATTAGGTTGGAAATGTGAGAGACACAGACGCTGTCATGAGATTCCTGGCTCCTCACGAATCCAGCGAGGTCTATTGAAAGGAGAGAGAGCTTTTCTTGTGGTGCTTTGGTTCCTTCAGCTTTAACTACTGCCCCAAACCAGGAAGGCCTTTGAGTTGTGTCCAACTTTCAGAGGATGCTTTGGACTTGTTCTAGGTGGACTCTCACAGGCTGAGCACAGGAGCCAAGACATCTTGAGTCCTAATCACGGCTCCAGTACTGATTCCCTATCGCCCTTTGCCAAGTTGCTTAGGACCTGATCCAAATCCACAGAAGCCAATGGAAAGGATTCCATTGACCTTGATGGGCTTCGGATCAGTCCCCTAATCTCGGTATCTCAGTTTTGCCATCTGTAAAATGGTTATAATGATCACTGGGCTGTTGCAAGGATTAATGTTTGTAAAATACTTTGAAGAAGACAAATGCAAATGATATTCTTTAAAATGGATATTGTGGTAGCACCTAGAGGTCTCAGCCAGATCAAGCCCCCATTGTGCTAGGTGCTGTCCACACATCCAGTAAATAACAGCCATATTTTTATTGATCAGAAATAATTCACCTTGCCCCTCCTCACTAAAAAGTCTCTTTCTCCTACACCAGGGATCGGAGTCAGGTACCGTAAGCGTGGATGCAAAATTTTGCAGGTAATCCCAGGCTACTGAACTGCCCACAAACAGGAGGTATTTTCTTTTGTTCCAATGGGTGTTTTACTATCTTGAGACTACAAGGCATTTTCTGAAATTAAAATATGTGCTTTCGTATATTCCCAGCAATAGCCACAACCGCCCTCTGGTCAGTGTTTAGTTGTTAGGCACTTACTAACTAGAGTGTAATATTTCTGCTGTTCTTTCTAGCAAGCAGTGTTCTACCTTTGTTGTCCCCTGAAATGCCAAGAGATTAACATCCTTTCTCCTGGGTCTGCAAAATCTCCCTTTGCCACTGTAACTAATTACACTGTTAAGCACTGATGCTGCACAAGACCTAATGAGTTGCTATATAGTGGGCTTTTTATCTCAGAACAGATACAGGATGCAACAGGACCAACAGAAAACTCAGCCCAGTCTGCCTCACACAGCACTTAAAATACCAGCATGCCTGTTTATAGATGTCTGTCCCTACACTGCTTCCATCTGTTGCTCAGAACAGAGAAAATGGAGAAGGATGGAAATGAAGGGACATCCCATCAGCAACTACCTCCCAGGGGAATTGCAAGGCTTAATGGGTTAATATTGTGAAAGCCCTCTGAGAGCCTTAGATGGGAGATGTGACACAAAGGAGTGATTATCTGACACTGCCTTCCCCAAAATCTAGGTTTGTATATTTCTCTTTCCTACAGATTTCTGCTGGCTGTGTGTCCTCATGACGTGTCCCCCACGACACTGGCAGTGCATCTTACATGATTGTTTGCATTACCGTAGCACCTAGGAGCCCTTGTCATAGACCAGGGCCACATTGTGCTAGGAGCTGTACAGACACGTTATCAGACCTTCTCTGATGGGGAAACTGAGACACAGAGAGGGAAAGTGACTCAGCCCAGGACCAGAGTCAGATTAAGGTTTTGTGGGGCCCTGGGCTAGAGCAAGTGGGGTGCCCCTCCCCACCCGTTCCACCTGTGGCCCAGCCCACAGCCCCACCCCATTCTGCCCCTTCCCCCTGCCACCCCACCCCGTTCCACACATGGTCAGCCCCATTCTACCCCGCACTGTGGCCCCCGGACCAGAGAAGCTCTGTCCTCCCTCCCCCTGCCATGGACCCAGGCCACAGCAGGGAGCTAGTGCTCCTCAGTCCTGGGGCCATAGGCCTAGTTTGACTGCTATTGGGGGTGGGCGGGGGTGGCAAAGCAAGCCCATACAGATGCATGCAGGCCCATGTGCACGCTGAAGCCAGTCCCAGTCACCTTGGTTCACTGGCTTTCTCTCCCAGCCTGCAGTGGGGTACCTGGGCTGCGGGGGTGGGGGTATGGGGGGGCATGACGGCATCACAGGGGAGCTCCAGCTGCTGCTGGCAGTCACTTTGGCACCAGCGATGTCACTGCTCTGGTTCTACAGCGGTAGCCTCCCTGCTGGGGCTGCCCAGGAGACCCCATGCTGGGCTCCTGCTTCCCTCTACCCATGTATCCCCTTCTCTCTTCCCTATCCCCTCCCGTCCTCCCACCTCGCTTGCTCTGCCCTCCAGCACTCATGGTTGTAGAGGAAACAGGCAGGCAGCTCCCCGGGAGCCGAAACATGCCGGGGGTGGGGTGGGGGGGAAGCGCAGCATGGAAATGACAAAGCCCTCTTCTTCCTGCCCCCCAGGGCAAGCAGAGCCAGGGAGAGGGGTCGGGGTGCCCATTTTTGCAGGGCCCCAGGCACCAGACTGTTGACCCAGTGGATAATCCGCCACTGCCCAGGACACACAGCAGGTCAGTGGCAGAGACAGGAATAGATCCCAGCTCTTCGGGCTCCCAGTCCAGGGCTGTATCCATGAGGTCATGCTGCCTCAGGTAGAAATAACCTTGTCATGAAACACACCTGCAGAGACTGTTTATTTTGTGCCTTAATAGAGGTGGCCCTTTTTGAAGCTTACTGTCTCCCTTATGTAAATTTCAAGCCTGGAGAAAGAAAATGCTGCACCTTTTAGGTGTCCTTATAATGACTAACAGTCCTATTGCTCATTACTCTGCTGCCCAGAAGCATTACGCCCTCACCTCAGACGACACAGAGAGAGCTGCCAGCTAGGGTGATTCCTTCAAGAGAGAGCCCTTTGCAAAAGAACTGTTAGGACAACAAAAAAACGCCTGTTTTCTGAGGGAGTCCAGCACAAATTAACGGCAGGCGCTAATTTGCAGCAAATTGTTTGTCGTATTCTGCATCATGAGTTCCCAATGCTTGCCTGGTGAGAAATCTGAAGCTGAATCACCCCTCTACAACCTCCCACCTGTGTAGAACACAGACTCCTGGGATCGAGTGCTTCTCGGGCCAGCTGACAGAGTAGTGCTCAGCATTCCTCCCTGCAGCCTTCCAGCCATCAGGTTAATTGGAGATCTAGGGCCCAATCCAACATCCATTGTTCTCAATGGAAAGATTCCCACTGACTTCAGCTGGAGGTGAACTGGGCACCCATTCAGGAATAGTGGGTAGAGTGGGACTCAGGAGACCTGGCCTGCTGGGTGACATCCCTGTTCTGTGCCTCAGTTTTCCCATCTGTAAAATAGCAGGGCTACTCCCCGCCTTTGTAAAATGCTTGGAGATCTACTGTTGGTAAGCACTAGTTATAATCTGGAATGGAAGGCATGTAGCCTAATGGTTACATCTGGAGACTGGGAGTCAGGACTCTTGGCTCCCACTTCCTGCTCTGATACTCATTCACTGTGTTACCTTGGGCAACTTTCATGGTCCTCAGTTTATTCAGAGTTCAAACAGGGATGATAATAATACCTACCCTTTCTCACCAGGGCATTATGAAGGTTAATTAATGTTTGTAAACCACATTGAGTTCCTGTGATGCACCGTGCCCATATAATAGTATTACTAGTATTTCCTATACAATGATCAGACATTTTACATTGGCTCTTCCTCCCAAGTGCTGTAAAAATTATTTATAGTACCTGCAGCATCACCAAGATGCAGCCGTTTCTGGAGCAGATTTTGACAGCAAAGTAGACAGTGAGCAAACAGTACCTGAGCTCAGGGAGTATTGCAAAGTACGTTTTATCACAAACATTTGTTTGAATAAATGCCCCACATTTCCCTGACAGTATTTTCAACCTCCTTCAAATTTATTAGAGCGACGTTCTGTTCACAAGCACGTTGACAAGAAGAGAAAGTGCTGGGAACATGCACAAGAATAGGAATGTGCACAGAGTTGACACCAGAGACCTTTCCCCCAGGAGGAAGGTCAGTAGAAGGTTGAGGAGAAACAGCGCCTAAGTTTGGGGGAGAAAAACAGGGAACACCAGAGGGAACAGTGCAAGATCCAGTCCCTGCTGCTGACACAGGGGCCAAATATCCTGTATCCCCACACACACACACACACACACACACACACACTCCCCCAGGGGGAACTTCAGGGAAAACACTTCCTCCCAGAGACCAAGAGTGACGTCACTGACATCAAGGGTCTTAAATTACAGAAGCCTAGTGTATGAACTAGATTGAGAGTAATAAATAAATAAATAAATCCCTCATCCCCAGGCCAGGAACTCCAGTGATGGGCTTCTGTTACGCACCATCCACTCACACTGGCCCCAAACCACTAGATCTCACCCCTCACACTGATTTCAGTGGAGCCAATTTACACCAGTGGAGGATTAGGCCCACTGAGATTTTTGCCAGGTGGGTGCTAGCAATCCACAAATTCAGAGAGGCATTTTCATCCAGAATTTAGCTCCCTTCAAAATTGATCCACCCACGTGCCAAAGCCTGATATGTAACCCCCTGCTGCTTCCATGCCTCATCTCCATTCTGCTGGTGAAGGCCCTTAGGGAGTAATTTTATCTCATTTGTGACACTCTCCAGCAGCTCCTCCCCTTCGCAGAGTGCATCTGGGATCTTCCTCAAACTGCTGCACCTCATGGTGCAATTGACAATTCTGCCCTGGCATGAAGCTCTCACGCAGGGAGAATGTGGGCGCGCAGAGCAGATCGTACGTAGATACTGCAGCATGGAGTGCATCCCAGACTCATGCAGTGGGCTTCTCAAGTCACACCGAAAAGGAGATCAGGAGAGCAGTCAGAGGGAGTTCCTAATGCTGACGGGCAAGCAGGGGTTAAACGTTCAGCCAGTACTTCCCCAAGATCAAATCCTTGCCCGAGCGAGCAGCCAAACATAATTTCAAACCAGCAACTATAAAGAGCAGCAGAGAAATTGGTTGCAGTGTTGAAAACATTTCTTAGGCGTAGAAGAGGAACCTGTTGGAAACGGGAGGTCAGCTGACACTTCTTCATCTGTCTCTCCTCTAACGAGAGCATCCACCATCAAGTCTTCTGAAAAGCCAGCTTTCCCTCTTGCCAGGGCCGGCTCCAGGCACCAGCGCAGGAAGCGCGTGCCTGGGGCGCCAAGCTGCGGGGGGTGGCGTGATGGTCGCCATGAGGGCGGCCGTCAGTCAGCCTTCGGCGGCATTTCTGCGGGAG
Source organism: Macrochelys suwanniensis (assembly GCA_033296515.1). NCBI lineage: Eukaryota > Metazoa > Chordata > Testudines > Chelydridae > Macrochelys > Macrochelys suwanniensis. The sequence goes on along the minus strand of CM065781.1, from coordinate 10,306,941 downwards.
GTCCATCGGTCCCGTGGTTTCAGCGGCAATTCGGTGGCAAGGCTGATGATGGCGCGGGACCGGCGGACCTCCCGCAGAAACGCCGCCAAATCGGCAGGAGCTGGGACTGCCCACAGGCGTGCCGCCGAAAGCCTCCTGAGTACCGTGCTTGGGGCGGCAAAATTCATAGAGCCGCCCCTCGCTTTTGCTAGGTGATGGCCACTGTCTGCGTCACCCCGTACTTAGTGCTAAGGTGCGTTATTATCCAGGCCAGCTGAATATAGTTCAGCTGCCAGTGTTTTCGTACAGCAAAGTGGAATCTAATGGACCCTGTTACTGCAAATGTAATAAGTAGAACCTTCCTTCTCCTCTTAGCCAAGTCCAAGTTTTATTGATTTGTATACCTCTGCCTAATTTTTATACATTCAGAGACAATAAATCCTTAAAATAATTGGAAAGCAAGGTTGTGTGTGTGTTTTTTCTCCACCCACATTAACTGGCCATATCTTCTCTCTTCTGAGACAGTTGCACTGGAGGCATTGTTCCAGAACCATAAGGAGAATACCTGGCAGGGTCGTGACCGTGTTAACAGGAAGTGTGGTCTTGTGACTAAGACACTGGACTGGGATTCAGGAGGTCTGGGGTAATGCTCATCAACATTTTTCAGTCAAAATAGTTTTTGCAATGGAAAATTGGGAGTTTTGACTCAATAGACTTTTCCTGCAAAAGAGTGTTTGTTTTCTGTGGAAAATGTCGATTTTCTGTTGAAAAGCTGAACACGTGAAAGCCACACAAAAAAAATTACTGCTTGTGGCCAAAACCAAAAATATTTAAATTTGGAAATGCCACTGCGGTTCCCTATGGGAGTTGTAGTTCAAGTGCCTCATACTCCCATTCCCCTCTGTGGGTCAAGTTCCCCAGCCAGACTTCATCTCCCATGATGCACCGTAGTCATGTGACGGCCATGATGCACCACCTCCCCTACCCGAGAGGAGAGGCAGCACTGCATCATGGGAGATGGAGCCTCTCCTGGTCTCTAGAGGAGAATGGGAGTATGAGGCACTTGAACTACAACTCCCATGAGGCACTGTGGTGGTATTTCATAATCCAAATATTTTGGTTTGGGCTGAAATATTTTGGATTTTGAATTTTTTCCCAAAACAACATTTTCTGTGAAAAGATTCTACAATTTTTATTATTGTTGTTGTTATTATTATGGTAAAAAAAATCCATCAGAAAAAAATTCAGTTTTCCACCCTGCTCTAACCCAGGTTTGGCCCCCAGCTCTGCCACAGAGTCCCCATACATCCTTGGGACAGGTATTTATTTCCACCGTGCTTCAGCTCTCCCATCTGTAAAATAAGGTTAGTTCCTCCTCCCATCCTTTGTTGTGTCTATTTAGTTTATAAGCGCTCTGGAGCGGGGACTGTCTCTTACTATGCCTTTGTACAGTGCCTAGCACAATGGCGCTGGGTTGGGGGCTTTTAGGTGCTACTGCAATATAAACAATCATTACAGTATAAAATGGGTGTGTCGGGGGCCTTGTAAAATATTTGGGAAAACCAGCGAGGTCGACACATATTGCTATAATGTAGCTGACTGGGCCGTGGTGGAAGTGAGAGTTGGACTTACCGGTTAGAGCTGGGTCCAGGGTGGGAAGAGTCCAGGAAACGAGCCGAGGGTCAGTATTAGAGGGACAGAAGCCAAGTGCTAAACCAGCAGCCAACCGGGAGCTGTGGCCACACAGTCAATTCCAAGGCAGAGCAACTGGGCTCACTGGTTGCCCAGCAGCGCAGCTAGGCAGGGAGCAGGCCAGCAGCCGGTCCGGTCCCTGACACGCAGTTCATTAGCACCGGGTGAGCGAGTGGGATGCGCCGTCGTGCTATTGATCCGAATTCCAGACCCTTTCTAGTCAGGCTGTAGGGGTCTGTTAGCCCAGGGCAGGTGTGATGGCCACCATCTTGGATGACACACCAGGGACCGAACCCGGGACCTCCGGTGCGAAAAGGCTGAGCCGCTGCAGCTTGAGGTAAAGCTTGGTCGCTGGAGGCTATACCACCTGTAGACGGCACAGAAGGAGACCTGTAACATATACCCACCAGAGGGTTGTAGAGGCAGGCCACTCTGTGCTGGGCTGAGGGAGCACTGCACACGACCCTCCATCCAAGTCATGACCCAGGAGCGGGGTGGGCTGGTTCTGTGGGGCGGCGCTTCCAGTGGTCAACCAGCAAGATGGGCTGGCCCAATGCAAGAGGCTGAGGAAAGCGGAAAATGGGGGAGGGAGGCCTGGGAGTCACCCCCTACAGAAACACAAACCAGTTGGTGCCAGAAGTTGAGCACATCACCAGGGGGTTAGAATAAGCAAGGATATCAGTGGTGGCTTAACTTCCAAATGGCGTTACATCAGCATGCACCAGATAGGCCCGAAAGTATGGCACGTGGCTATAACCCTGAAGCCCCCAGCCAGGCAAAATTCCCACTGGCTACTGCCCATGTGCTCAGGGTCTAGCTGATCACCGTATTTGGGGTCGGGAAGGAATTTGCCCTGGGGTCAGATTGGCAGAGCTGCTGTGCAGGGGTTCTCCTTCCTCTGCAGCATGGGGCACAGGTCAGTAGAGTAGTCAGGGGGGGAGCAGGGGGAGCAGCCGCTCCCCCTGTGAGCAGAAGCGATGCCTTAAAAAGGAAGCAGCGCCTTTTTTTAGCAGCGCTAAAAAAAGGCGCCGCTTCTTTTTAAGCGCTGCTTCTTGCACTCACCCGGAGGCGCTCCGGGTCTTCGGCGGCGTTTCGGCGGCGGGTACCACCAAAGACCCGGAGTGAGTGAGGACCCGCCGCCGAAGTGCCTCCAAAGACCTGGAGCACCGCCGGGTGAGTACAGGGGGAAGCGCCTTTTTTATAGCGCCTCTCCCCCTGCACTCCGGACCTGGCTGCGCTACTGGCACAGGTCACTTGCAGGTGTAAACGGTGGATTCTCTGCAACTTGGAGTCTTTAAACCATGATTGGAGGATTTCAGTAACTCAGCCAGAGGTTCGGGGTCTATTCCAGGAGTGGGTGGGTGAGGTTCTGTGGCCTGCGATGTGCAGGAGGTCAGATTAGATGAGCCTGATGGCCCCTTCGGGCCTTAAAGTCTAGGAGTCTATGTAAGGGAAGGCTGCGTCTGTGTAGCACACACGTTATAGTATTCACCCTCAGTCATAAATAAAACTTGGGAAAGATTCTACCTGCATCATGTCCCAAGTAACTCATCTAAAGACCCGCCGGGCTACACCACCACCTGTGGGACAGCCCCTTAAGTAAGTTTTAGTAGGAGCTAACCGGATCAGCAATTAACCTGAGTCTTCTTGAGCTGGAGTGTACTAAGCCAGTGGGAACGTGAGCTGGAGAGGTGTAATGCAGAGTCATTGCAATAACAGACAGAGTACAGTGCTCAACCTTTCCTGCCTCCAACATGCCCCTGCCATGTTCCTATGCCAGGGGCTGCCAGGTGTGGCAGCATAGAGGCTGCTGGGTGCAAGAGGTGGTGGGAAAGGAGTGGCCAGAGCATTGCACTCTGTTTGTTGTTGTAACTAAACTTGTATTGATCTGCTCCGCAGGCAGGCACGGAGAGGCGGCCATAAGTTAGAGCAGCCCTCGGGCCATTCTAACTTATCACATTCCTTAGCGGGGCAGCACAGAGTCTTTAAAGTACAATGACTCTTAAGTGAAGTTTGTCTCATGCAAATGACCCCGTGGAAGTGGCACTGTGGGGTGGAAGTGGCACTGTGGGGCTTCATGTTTAATTGTGCCTCGTTGTCACAATGGCGCATTCCAGATCGAATGCGCTCAGTTTACAAGCTATGGCTTTTCTCTTCTTGCCACCCATGGAAACTCAAGCTGGGAGTCAAGCTAGGTTCTTCCCTAATCACAGCATTAAGCCAGCAATAAAAATTCTGCCAGCCAACGTACACTCTCATTAACACCTATCCACGCCCACTAACCTTCAATAGAGTAGCCCAGGGGTAACAGACGGCACTGTTTGAAGAGGTAATTGCACAAGAATAACTAAGGCAGCTTGAGTCTGGAACGGCTTCTTACGTATATGTGACAAGATCGGATCTGGAATCAGTTAGGCACAGTAAATGTGGAACCCCAGAGTGCAAACTCCCTGGCATACAGGTGCTGGCTACTCTGAGCAGCGTGTTGGAGGGAAAAGCAGAGACAATGCTCCGCCACCAGTCCTCCAGCCCTCCCACCTGCCTGCACGAGGGATGTTGGGTAGGGGAGGTGTAGCGGCTCTGCAGAGCCGGCTGCCCCTCCTGTGATGCAGGTGGCTCCCACACTAGCCAGGCCACAATTGTGAAGGGATACGACATTTCGGAAGAATTTCCGAAGTGCCGTTTTGACTAGCAGCATCGACTCAAGGGACAGGGAGTGTAGCTGAGTTCTAGAATGTCTGGGCAGTGCCCCACACCTCGTAGGCCCTACTATAAACACATGATAACAATCCCCCAGCTGAGCTCCAATCTACCTAAATAAATGGCTCTATTTTCAGAAGAGCTCCGCATTGTGAGTTCTGAGGTCTTGGGAAAACCTGCCTGCAAGTGTCACAATGGGAGCTGCTGAGCCCTTGAAAATCTGGCTCTGAGCGTCTCTGAAGATCTTGCCCATCGTGCTGGGAACTGTCCAAACAAGTAAACCCAAGACAACCCCTGCCCCAGGCAGTTCACTGTCAAAGAAGAGTCATGAGAATGATTAAAGGATTAGGAAACATGCTTTAGAGTCTGGGAGCATGTGCAGTTCCACGGGCAAGTTAATGATCGAAAGGTAAGGGAGGCGTCATTTTGCTCGTAAAAAATTGACAGAATCATCATTTCAGCGGGGTCACCCTCTACTGGGTGGCAGGGAGGACTCGCTATCCCCAGCCCGTCTCCCAGCTCCAGGTCCTCTGGCTGGTGGAAATGTTGATAATACAATGTCATCAGATATGGGTCAAGTTGGGCATCATTGGAAAGCCCTTTATCCCATAAACACAATGGTACCAAACCTACAACAATTATGTAAATATATCATCAAGAAAATGTTTAAAAATCAATTGTTTTAAACGATACTTTCACACAGGGATGCATTGCTTACATTTAAAAAAAAAAACACTGATCTTTGACAATCTTAGGAAAGTTGTCCTGGACATGTAAGACTGAAAACATTTATTCATCAAAGCCATCATCAGCATCATCTCTGGCTAAGGCCTCACTGCTAGGCTCGTCACACCGATCCTTGTCCACCCCCGCTTAGACATCTCCATAGAAGGGAGGCTGCTGGCCAAACATTTGCAAGGTGAGGAGCGTCTGGTCTTTGCACCCAAGCATTTGATTAGCGGAAAGATTGATTCGGGAGCGCATGGTATTTGACACATAACTGGTGTGATCATTTCATCCTCCAAGACCCATCATTGCCTGAAAGAAAAAGGTTGTTTTAGATGCGCTTGATCATCCTGGAACCATTCCATTGCTTGATCATTTGCCCTCTTGATAACGGGGATAAATGCACCCCTTGTCTTTGGCAATTTTTCCTCCGCTTGCCTGCTTCTTGGAAAACATCCACCAACAGAGCTCCGCATGTGTCGTAATGTTGATCTTCAAATGGTAACCTTGTTATATAAACACCTCCAGGACATTTATGACTTCATCGGGGACTGTCTGAGCTGTTCCAAGCATCTTCAAAGTGAGGAGAGACTCTTTGGAGGCTGAATCAAATTAATCATAATTTGATCTTTCCACCCAACTTTCCAGTAGTGTCACATCCTGAAAGGGTGTGGAAACCTGGCAGGGTTTTAGTGGCCATAATAGGGCTAGCAGGTCTGATTGGAAGGATGAATTCACGGGTCATTCACTCTGCCACCACATGTAGAATGCCCCTGGTGTGATATGGTGTATCCCGGGTGTCCAGATCATTTGAGGGTACATCTTCCATCTCTTCAGCTGAAGCCGTACTCAATGATTTTTCACCTCTGAAGTTCTTCTCACTTTTGCACAATAACCAAGTGAAGTCAAGAGCAGTGAATGAAGAAAGCTCTAGCATAGTTGATTTAACTTCCCCTTCACTGAAAATTGGACTTCTTGGCTTCAAACTGTTTGGACCGTGGTAGGAAAGTAAGTGAGTCAGGAAGTCAGGAGGCTCCTTCAAGAAATGGTTCTTTGCTTGTTCAGACCGCACTTGAGGCTGGGACTGGTCCCCATAAATACGCTCTGGCTAGCAGACCATAACAGTAGTTTGAAGGGTACCTTTGCCATCTGCGCTATCTTGAAGGAAGTCTAAATTATCAGCAGCACAAAATATAAATCTACTCTTGACGAGGTCTGGGGGCACGTATGACCCTTCTTTCAGTTCCGTGCAGCAAAGAACCTCCTTTCCAATTGCAGTCTCCAGGGAGAGTACTTTGTCAGAGTCATTGGAGAAGTCAATGCTGTGCGTAAGCTGCATGAGGAATTTGCTACGGGTTTTGGAATGAATTGTTAAACCAACAGCCACTTGTAGTGGTAGATTACGCTTATGCCACACAGGTGTTGTGTATGTGATGGAAACCTGCCTTTTGCTTAAGCAACTTGTACCTGAGGCTTCATGATAAAAGAGCGGCCTTGTGCTCCACTTCCTCATTGTCATACATGCCGGGTGCTGAAGTCCCTGCGACCAACGATACACCACTTAAAGAAGAAATGCAGGTCACGCAGTATTATTTTTTCAGGCTTAGCCTCAGAAATGGATTCCCGAAACTCCCACGTGCTGCAGCACAAAATGCTTTTCTGTTAAAATATAGCAGCTGCCGAGTTCTCCACATTACTGTTGAAATCAGCACTTTCTTCCACTTTTGAGAGCGCCATCGCTTTTGCCGCTTTTAAGGATATGGGCTGTGATTCATTTCTGTGGATAGGCTTGCTAAAAACTACATCCATATCCCACAGTTCGTCTTCAATAAGTGTTTTAAGAGCCTTTCGGCGAAACATTTGTTTCTCTTCAATCCTGTTCAAAGCACATATTTCTCTGTACTTAGCCTCTGCATTGGCTATCACCACTACTTTCCCATGTGTTAGAGCCTCTGCAAGCATAGGCAATGCATGTGGGGGGCATCTGAGGTGATGTGTGTCCCCCCCACCCCCCACAGATTTCTGTCAGGGTTTGCCAACCCCACTCGGTCAAATGGTGTGGCCAGGCCCCCTCCCTGCATGGCAGCCAACAAGCTGCACACCTCAGGGAGAGGCAGGAGCAGCAGCTGGGAGCTGCAGGGAGGGGAGACTGAGAGTAAGTGGGGACATGACTGGAGCTGTTCCAGGGGCGGCCAAACCTTTACATTGTCCCATCCTTCCCCCACACTATCAGCAGGTATAGGTGATCTCTGTCTGCAAGGCAATTTAGGAATTCCAGCTGAATTTCCATTTGCAGTAGTAAAATCGGTCTTTGTTTCTGTGGCTTTTACCTTTTAATTCAACGCATTATGTATGTCCTGGGTGTAGCACTCAATGCGATACGCCATATCGTATGCGTGGGTGTCTTTTGGGTCCATGCGCCCACTTAACTTTACTTTCCACGCAACAGCCTTGCTGAGAGTGACCGTTTCCTAGAGTTTCTCACCTGGCTTGGGTTGACTCTATGCTTAATGGGTGCCTCTGGGCTTCAGGCCGAAGAAGCAGGTCTTCTTCTCAAAACGCCATGCCATGGGACCTAGTATAAGGCGAGTCTCACCAAAGTTGTCACTTCATCTTCTTCCTGGTGCTTGATGTGCTTCCTCTCCAACTTTGCCAAATTCAGTTTACGGGTGTGCGCTTATAGCATGTAAGGTGCCACCGAATGTTCTGTGGAACCCGGTCATAGAATATCAGGGTTAGAAGGGACCGTAGGAAGTCATCTAGTCCAACCCCTTTCTCAAAGCAGGACCAATCCCCAATTTTTGCCTCAGATCCCTAAATGGCCCCCTCAAGGATTGAACTCACAACCCTGGGTTTAGCAGGCCAATGCTCAAACCACTGAGTTATCCCTCCACCCAGGTCCTCCAAGGTGGTATTCTCCAAAGGTTCAGCTACTAGTCAGTACTCTTTGTCTCCACATTGATGCCTAAAAGTGATAGAGACCAAAGTAAAAACAAAGCTTTGGTAATAAATTACTTTGGGAGTATGATTAATTATGTTAGGTAATGTATGTTGTACAACTATGTGCATATGGATGGATTCCAATCATTTCTGTCTGGATGCTGATAAGGCGTTAACCAATGCCTTATTACAACTCTTTTGAAATAATAAACAAAGCTGATAATCAATACCACTGAGCTGTTTCTTTTTGACCTGTCATGCTGTCTGCAGTGGCTCATAACCAGGAGTGCCACCCTTAAGGCAGACTGTCAAAAACCCAAGGCAGAAACCCCAAACTGGCGGTATGTTCTATAATTAGATTTCACCAACCCAGTAACAAGTGCAAACTCCTAAAGCACTATACCATTCTCACCATGGAGTCACAGACAGTCCCCTGGGGCATTCCCCTTTATCTTGCCACCCAGGCAAGCTGGACTATGTGATAGATGGTCATTTTACACCAAAAATCACACCAGTATTCAGGTTACTCCCAGTCACAAAGGACCAGTCACTTACCCCAGGTCAATTGTACCTCAGATCTCAAACCAAAGGCAAAGCCTGTAGCCAATCCTGTAATAAACTAACTAAAGCTTTATTAACTAAGAAAAAAAATGAGAGAGTTATTTACAAGGTTAAAATAGGAAACGTACACACAGATGAGTTACAGGCTTCGATTTAAAATGGTAATATAAGCTTCTGTAATAAGCAGCTCTATATGACATTTAGGGCTGTCCTAAGCCAAGCAGCATGGGGATCTCTTGCTTATGTGTAGGAATCTTTGCCCCTCAGAGTCCAGACAGCATAAAGAGACCCTAATTCCTTCTGGTCAGGGATTTTTATCCCTCACTCCCTTGAGTCCAAGCTGATGGGATGAGCGTTTCTGCACGTCACCGCCTCATGGCTGGGTGTGAGGAGCAATAGATAGAGTCTTTGTTCCCAATGGCCCATTTGGATGCAATAGTCCTTCCTGACTGGCAGGAGATCACACCTTCTGTAGGAATTCAGCATTTTGCATTAGGTGACAGGTTGGCTTTTTTCCTGTTTGGTGAGTTACAGAGTTTCGAACAAACATTTTACAGTTCTAGAGCAAACACTTAAGTATAACCGTATAGCATGGGATAAACACAAAACACACTCCTATAACGCTAACATCTATTTTAACTATACTAACCCACAGGTGAGCCAGACCGGTTTCCAGCTGTGCTTTTGTCAGTGTTCAGTGAGGCCTGGGGCCTTTGTATGAGCCGGCACGTGGTCTGCCAGCATCACAATGGCAAATCAACATGAAGAACTCCTTCTGTTTATAGTAATCTGTACCATTAGAAAAATTAAGCCAGTTTCATGTTCTGAACATTAACTGATAACACAGTCCTGGCAGTCGAGGGTCACCATTTAACTCTGTGAGGGCTGTATGTTCGACAGGTCTGTGTTAGCATGCAATTAAAAAACCATAGTTGTTCTTGGCTTGTCGTGTTTGGTACCATTGTGTTTGTGGGAGAAAGGCTTTTGAAGGATACCCAACTCGACCCATTTACGATGACATTGTATTATCAAAATTCCCACCAATCGGTGCACTTGGAGCTGGGAGGGGTGGGCAGCGCCTCCCCCCGCCACACCACAGAGGGCGAAACCATCCAAGTGATGATTCCGTTGATTTTTACGACTCAAATGACCCCGCCCTTACCCTTCTATCATGAACTTGCCCAGAGAACCACCCATGCTCCCAGACTACGAAGTCGCAAGCCTTGTGCTTGATGCAGTGGTTGAAGGGGAACCAGTGGAGGGGATGAGGTGGTCAGAATGACAGCAGGAATGCACTTCATGTTGGAGCCCTCAGGCCAGAGAGGAGGACGTTATAGTAGCCAAGGCTTGAGATGATCAGGGCTTGGACACACGCTGGAAGGGCTAAGATCCCTGGGTGTTACGGTTCTGCTGTTGCTGCCTCGTAACCTGGGTACTAACAGCTGGAGTCATAATTGAGGGTTCTAGTCTCCCCTCGACACATGCATGCAGGGGAAGCCCTTACAGACTCTCATCAAGGAAAGAGCAGATCCCCTCAGTCCCAATACACAGCACGCTCCTGAGCGGCTCCGCTGAAATCGCTTCTGTGAATGCTCCCTTCACAGCACAGAGCAGCAGAGAGCAATTCAGTCCCGAACAGCAGTGTGTACACAGCCAGCCCGGCTCAGCTGCTCCTTTTACACATTAGCGCATCCCTGGAGGGACGTGTGGCTGAGTCTGTGGGCCTGATTCTCCATTGCCCCACACCTTGCACACATTTACACCAGCACAAAGAGATTGGGCAGCCTTTTACACCCACTTTGCACCAGGGTAATTGATGACACAGAGTTATTCCCTAGGACACTGGACGCTCCTTTCTTTCCCAAACACGGGGGGTGTTAGGAGGCTGAGAACATTTCTATCAATCTAAGCTACTTATGTGGCCCCTATTAAGAGAGCAGGCCCCAGAGCCCAGGGCTCCATATCCTAGGCTCGTGCCCTAATCATTGGAGCGTCCTTCCTTTCCTGCTCATTCCCTTTCCTTTGGCAAAGTTTGGATCCAAACTGTCTTCAAGTTAGAAGGTGTTGGGAGTCGGCGTTCTCATTCAGATACAGCACATAATGGCTCTGGGACACAACGCCCTGGTACCAAACTAATCTTTTCCCAGACTGGGGGTGGATTTCATTCCAGAATTCTAGCTTGGACCCAGACACAAGTACATTCATATTTGGACATGGATTCTAACTCCCCCATAGTTTGAGGGGTCCACGGTTCAGCCCCATCTCAGCTTTCATTTAATTGCCCAATATTCATCTTCTTGCTTTTTTTTTTAAGTCTTTGGCAAAGTCATGCATTAGGAAGATCCTAAGTAGTAGTATTTTGATGAAAATGCATAAAAGGAAACTGTTATTCCGTGTAGCAGGATAATGCTACAGCTCATTAGGCACTATAACCACGAGTCCAAGCGTACCGCTGACAGACTCCGGCCGTCAGTGGGCGCGATCGAACTGGGGACCTCAGGAGCTTAGTGCATGAGCCTCTACCACATGAGCTAAAAACCAACTCGCTTTTAGCTAAGGCTGTAGAGCATTTTATCTCTCTAAGTGGTCTTGGTGCCACTAGCTGGGCCAGACCACCACACCCAGAAGGTGTGTGGGTGACACAAGTACTGACTTTCCCAGGAAATTTCTTCCTGTGAAGCGGCAAGAGACCTTCCCATTCCAGCACACAGAGCAAAGAGGGACCCTAGGAACTTTCCCAACAGGAGGGAAAATGGCTTCTGCTGGCAGGGAGGGGCTGGGGATTTCAGAGGCCACCCCTGCAACAAAGGAGGCTGATACCCCCAAACTAATAGTCTCTTAGGGTACCACTTTGAAAACATTTTCCTCTGAGGCACTGAGTCGTGGCATTGGATTGCCAGGCAGTGATGCAAAGTCAGGATGTCTTGGTGCAAAATACCACCAAACGTATTTGACGGTAGTAGCCACATTCTGGGTACCTCTATAGTGCAGTTATGTTGATGGTTTCACTAAAAACCAGGACCACAGGTTTTCTGGTAATTGTAGTAACACTTCTGCTCCTATTGAATTATGCCCCTGGAAACCCTTATTAGGCTTATTTATTTTATGGGCCAAGATCAAAGCCCCATTGCACGAGAGGCTGTATGAACCCATAGTAAGACAGTCGCAGCCCAACATAGACAACCTGGGGCAGTGGGAACAGAGGCACATGGAGGTGAAGTGACTTGCTCAAGGTCACACAGCAGTTCAGTGGCGGAGAAGGAAATGAAACCTGATCTCCTGATTTCCGAGTGCCCTATCCCCTGCACCCTGCTACCTCCCAAGACAGTCTAGAGAGCCATGGTATAACTCTGTCAATGGCTCTCTTGCCAGGTTTCTTGTCTGTCTGCTAGAGAGTTAACTCCTGATACATTTTCAAGATGGAGGACCTTTTAGACTCAGACATACTAGGCTGTCTCCTGGAGAGTTATATTTGTTCTTTCTTTCTTTGTCCTTTTCCTTCCTCTAAAATAAGTTGCCCCAGGCTGAAAGTATATGTTTTGCTTTCTGCGTCTGGATAAACATATCACCTCCCCAGCTTTAAATAGATCTAACTGGGACAAAGCCTTTGAGAGCTGTCTGAAATGTCACACTTTGGAAGACGAATGAGTAACTCGGAGACTACGGGGCTCACTTTTTCTGCTTTATCAGCCCTGCCAAAGCAGAACAGAATGGCTGCTTGGCGTATCCAGTCCTACAACGTGTTTGAAAAAATCAAACACCTCGTGCCTTGCTTTTAAGCTCCCACTGTGCTCATAGCTACAAATGCATCACTTTAATTAGCATACTGTGTGCCCACGAACAGCCCCTCCTTGGGAACAGCTGCTGGCTGGAGACAGCTATTTTTTCCTACCACAGAAAACATTCGTGTGCGAACATGTTATTTGATGAAGGCCAAACTTTGCAGCAATAGGGAGGGCGGGACCGCACCTTAGCTCTTTCTCTGCACACATGGAGGAGATCGGGAATGCTCAGCTTTATTTCAGAGTGAAAAACAACCCATTGTTTGCCCCGGGTTTTTTAGTATCATTTTGCTTGATTATCAGGTTGTTACGGCCCAGAATAACTAAGTGCTACCAAGTACAGTAAATCCTTGAATTAGACTGTAGTTAGAGTTGGCTGAAGCTAATTTAAACTTTTGTAGGGACGGAATGCAAAAACCAGAGACTGCGCAGACTGGAAATCCCTGGGCACCTCCAGAATGCCCACAAGACGGACTTCGAGGCTAACAGAACCACCGAGCTCAGCACGCGATTCTAAAGAGAGCCTGTAGGTTCTAAGACCTTTTAGAACATCCAGAGGAGCAGGACGTTACGTCTGGTCCATTGACCGAGCAAAGAGTGAGTGGAGTCAGTTGAGCCATTTCTCCTTTTACCACTGCAGATTAGAGTAGAATCGGCACCTTTATGTCCTAGAGGCACTGGCTTTACCAAGCAAATTAGGGCAAAGCTTCTCTTTCTTATGCAGCCAATCCAGGAGACATGCCGCCAGCTTCTCCCGGAAGATACCTTTTGCAGATTCTACTGAACACAGAGGCCTGTGTTAGCTTGGGCAAGGGACCTGTGGCAAAAGCACATTTAGCTGATACAGACAACCGTGGCCAGAAGAGACTCTGCTGGGGTTTTGGCACCGGTCTTTTTTCAGCAGGGGGCAGCTCCCAGCTTTTGAATGGGACGGGAACATTCCTGTCTGCCACTTGCCCTTGGCTGGGATGCGGATGAACGATGCTCTCTGGGGTTATGGCCATTTTGGAGCGCAAGTCATATGGCTGTGATGAGAGTCTACCTCCATCTTTGCCATTCCGTCCTCCAGCACAACATGGCCACCCAGCCCCAAGGGCTGTCAATCTCAGCCCCTATTGCAACGTTGCGCTGAGTGGGGGAGGATGGGGGGGGGGGGGGTTAAGTGCACACCCCCACCCAAAGGCTGAGTAAGATCTTCATTAATACTGCACGAGAAGAGAACAAAATTTGCCTCTAAGCCAGGCCTGCTCAGCACTGACATATCTGCTCTGCAATTTCTGAAGGTGCGTTCCAGGATACTTGTGCTGTAATTATAGCTTCCCTAGTACCAACTCCTTGGGGATCTGCACAGAAACAACCGCCTCTGTATTGACCAAGTTCTGATTCATTCACCCACCCATTTAAACAGCCCTGCCACTGAATGTTTCCACATGAGTCCCAGGTAATGTTTGTTTTGGTTGCTTAGTTATGCTTTTGGCCTCACACCACTGTCGTGCTCTGGAAAAAGGAGGAAGTTACAAGAACAAATCATGTGTCGCTTTAAAGGCTGCAGGAATTAAAGGAAAACATCGACTAGTCATATCTGGTACTTGCAGTCCACGGCATTTTTCAGCCAAAGAGATGGACGTGCTTTTAAAGGCCATTAAAGATATTCTCCCTTTTACAGGCGGGGAAACTGAGGCACGGAAAGGTTAACGTTAGGTTCCAGTGTAGTAGCCGTGTTAGTCTGTGACTTGTTAACGTGACTTGTGCAAGGTCACGTGCAGAGCTGTAGATAAACCCCAGGCCTCCTAAGGGCCAGCGTCATGTTTTAAAAACTACCCCATGCAAATGGCTCTGAATACCAATGCTACCCTATGCTTTTAATCACACATTTTACACTACTTACATGGTCAAATAGCTGTCAGAAACAAGCAGCACATTAACAGGCCACCCCAAAAAGGGCCCCGGTGAAACAAGAAAAGCTGACAGCAGCTGGTTCCAGGGTTAGTCTCCTGCAGTGATTTCAGACCAGAGCCTCAGTTTCTCCTCAACTGAAGAGATTAGATCCCTAACTGCCAGCCTTGCAAGCGTGACCTCGTGTCTGAAAAAGTCGCACTCATTTTGCTTTCACTAATATCACCGTCGTAATTACCTTGTCTGGTCACCCTCTCAGATCCCACACACCAACTTAGGTGGGTGACCATGGGCGGCGGGTGAACGCACCCTTGGGGGAGGCTAGCCCCCTCCCCCTCTGCCTAAGGCCCCGCCCATCCCCTTTTGCTCCCCCTCCCCCACTGGAGCCCAGAACGAACACACACACACACACACACACACACACACACACACAGGCCTGCCGGCTCCCAAGTGTGCCTCCAGCCCCAGCCCCAGCGCTGGGCAGACGGGCAGCGTAGCGTGGCCCCAGCCCCAGGGTCTTGTGCGCACCATGACCCAGCCTGCCTGCCCCAGCCTCTCGGCTACAGAAGGGAACAGCAGGCCGGAGAGAGCCTGGGGGGTGGAGTGTGGGCTGGGCCGTGCCAAGCTGTTTGAGGAGACACAGCCTCCCCCTGCCCATGCTACCCGCCACCCATATGGGTGACCTTTAACATGCTTAGCGGCAGCCAGAAGTGGTGTTCACAACTGCGTATACGGCTCTCTACCTCAAGTCCAGCCCTTTGCCCTAGGGCTAGGGGGCATGGTGCTGCCCCTTGGATCTGATATCAACGGAAAGTCCTGACCTACTTGTGGTCCTCAAGGACCCTTTGACACTGTAAGAGCCGAGGTCCTACCTTGGGTGTCCTGGCCAAATTCCAGCCAGGGAGACATTGCGCCTTCCTCCCTACCGTTTCATAAGTCCTAAATCGTTGTGCAGAATTGCTGTGTACTGTCAATCAACTACCACCTACCATCCAGAGCTCGCTGCATTTCAGTAGTGGGTTATCTGAGCTTTTGACATTG
This sequence comes from Macrochelys suwanniensis, assembly GCA_033296515.1. NCBI lineage: Eukaryota > Metazoa > Chordata > Testudines > Chelydridae > Macrochelys > Macrochelys suwanniensis. The sequence continues at coordinate 10,291,624 of CM065781.1, read as the reverse complement.
TGTCCCTCGCCTGCTCCATGGGAGTACTGTGAAGCAAAGTCGGCAAACCTTGGAAAGCTCCCACCTAGGTTTTTACAGGATCGCCCGTCACCGTAGCATCAGAGGGCCTTCCAGGCTCGCAGCTGCAAGTAAACCCATAGGCCATGTCTACACTTCAGCACAGCTATGCACTGCAGCTATGCCGCTGTAGCACTGTAGTGTAGACGCTTCCTATAGTGATGAAAGGGGTTTATCCGTTGCTGGAGGTAACCCACCTCCCCGAACAGCAATAGCTATGTCAATGGCTATGTCTAGCCTGGGGGTTAGGTTGGCATACCCCTGGCCACTATAGCTATGTTGACCTAACTTTTACGTGTCCGCTAGGCCTTAGTTTTGTAAGTGAAATAAAGGGATGTGACTCAGAGAAGGTGCTACCTTTTACACAGTCACTCTCGGGCTATGCAAACACCACATTTCGGTTGCTGTTTGGAAAAAAACAACGTGGGGATGAAGGAAGCAGGTCTGCCAGCTAGAGTTTCTGCGGAAGTGGACAAGAGCGAGCAACCAATACCTCTGTTAGTCTATAAGGTGCCACAGGACCCTTTGTCGCTTCAACCAATGGAAGGAACTAAGCAAGGATGACATTGAGAGAGGCAGCAAACAAACTGGAAGTCACAAAGATTAACCAGGGTGAAATCATGCAGGATAACAGCGCTGCTGTGAAAGATCTGGGATTAAGGCTGTAACAAGCACTTCTCTGCCGTAGTATAATCTTGCCTGGTGTCAGGGAAAGGTGACCTCTTGTAATGGTTTAAGCTTCTAATATTTACTGTATAAGCACAATCCAAGGCCATAGTCACCTAAAATGGTGGGGTTTTAGGTCTTTATCTCTTCCAAAGCATTGTATAATTTAAGCCCCGCTGGAGTAGAGAATATTCTCTCTGCAGTTTGATGGTGAAAAAAAGAAAAAAAAGACAGCATGAACCGAGTGAGGTCAGCAGCCAGTGACTCAGCAGCTGATTAACCCTTTATTTACATACAGTGTACACAAAGCATCTGGTGTTCGGGGCCCATGTTCAGGATGCAGGGATCAGAAGATTCCAGAGAGGGGCGGACCCGAGGATCTAAAAGCGAATTGAGACAGCCCTTCAGTAGCTGAGAATTGAACAACAGGAGCTCCGGCAGGCCCAGGTTGGCGTCAAGGAATTAAGAGTAGATCTTCCCCCAGAACTCAGATGGGAATTGCTGGTATGGCCTGGGTCAAGGTTCTGACAGCTGCCCGAGACCGGGTGTAATGCGAGGTCATATCCTGGAATTTTAATCTGATTAATTTTCCTTCCAACTCCTACCCCATTATCGTGGTTTAAGGGGCAGTATTCCTTGCGGAGCGCTAAGCTGCTGGGGGCGAGGCAAGGAGAGAGAGGCACTCCCTGAACATCCTAGAGGAGATAGAGAGCCAGCTGGCAACAGAAGCACCTTGCATTGAAGTCCTGATGGCAAGAAAATCCTCTGAGGGAAAAGTGACTCCGAGGCCACTCAAGCGCACATTTAACAGCGCTGAGTCAGGGCAGGGGCTCGGGTGGCATCGGATGGCGAGGTGGCATCCTCCTTTGATGAAGGAAAAGCCAGAGGAGAGTCGATCGGGACGTTGCGCGCGCACAGAGTCAGCTGCAGAGAGGCGGCTGGAAGAATTGGGGAGGAAGAGCCACGCCTGACAGACTGGCTGCGGGGAGGGGTGGAAAAGCAGAAAGGAGGTCAAATCTGTTTGGAAAGAAACAACTCGGACAGAGAGAGACACCAAAAATGCAGCCGCAGTCACCAATGGGCCTGTTTTCTACCCCCTGCCATGCCTCTCACCTCCTTCCCTGCCCATAATTGACTAATGGATTTGTACCCAGGAAGCAATGGTCTCTTCGGTCAAGCAGGAAATGGGTAGCTGTAGGAAAAAGCAGCTTTTAGGCAGAGAGAGGCAGGTTTTCCAATACCTGACCCCCCCACAGCTCCCTCCAAAACACCTTGCCAGGGGAAGAGCAGGGTGGCCAGATCCAGCTGCTGATCTATTTCAGCGCTGGTGCAGCATTCGGTCTCAGCTTCCCAGTCCCCAGGCTTTTGTAGCTGGGGTGAGCCAGGCACAAAGATGTCAAATGCCTTGTCCCAGGTCACACCGTGAGTGATGGCTCAGAGAGACCAGGATCCAGGAGTAGATCCTACTGACCCAGTCTTTATTCCGACCATGAGAGCTCTCTCTCTCACACCTACCTCTCCTTTCTCCCCACACCCTACAAATAAGCCTCAGTGGAACTATCATTAAGGACAAATCACAGTAGCACCAGAGAGGCCCCAACCAAGGTCAGGGCCCCATTGTGTTAGGTGCTGTCCAGGCACATAGCAAGAGACAGCACCTGCCCTTACAGTAGACACAACAGACCAAGGTAGTATTATTAGCTCCAGTCTACAGGTGGGAAACTGAGGCACAGACAAATTAAGTGACCTGTCCCACAGGGCGCTTGTGGCAAAGCCAGGAATTGAACCCCTCTCCTGGGTCACAGCCCAGTTCTATAACCATCACACCCCCTGCCATCTTACTATAACGATCTTTGCTAACACAATACCCAAGTCTTTCTTTTAAGTGGTGTTATTGCGCGTATGCGGCGTACTTCGTAGAGCCCTCCCGTTATGCTCTCGGAAGGTAAAAGCGATCTTTGATCGGAAACGTCTCTTGCTGGGCTGCAATCTTCGACACTGTCATGTCTTAATTTAAAGACAAGGCCACAAAAGCCGAGTAGCGCGTCCCAAATCATTAATGCATTTCCAAAAGGTGTCCTCATTTCCCTCCCTTCGTTTTCCTGTCCAGCTGAGGAAAGGCTTGCGTGAGCGAACCCAAACTTAATCATCTGCATTTCTTACATATTTGCCGTAACGAGGGCAACTGGAGATCATTATCTGGGTGAAAAGCATAGTGCTGAGATTCAGAATACGTGCATCTTCCAATTCCTCTTCCTGGGGTTATTATTCCACGGCCATATGCGAGTCTCACTTCCGTATGTGCATATTTTATAGCCAGAAGCTAGAGGGTTTCTCTCAGCTTTATGTGCATTGGCTGAAATGTACAAATATAATTACGCCCAAGGGGCAGGTTCCATATAGCAGCTTGATTTCCGCCCCCTTCTTAGGCCATTGTGCTACTATGGTGCAATTAGGGGCTAGATTTCCTGGATACCTAGAACGCTGTGAAAATGGTCCCGGAGCCAGGAAGTGATGTACGTGGCGGGAACCGAGGGAAGCTTTTTTAGATTACCACCGGGATTACAAGCATCATTTCTGTAACTAGCCAATAGGTTTTAAAATAATGGACCCTGATTTTAAGGATGCACAAAACCTGAACCTAACAGCAAAGAGGCACTAATGACAGTGAAGCAGACTTGGCTGAGTCAAAGATCTGGGCTGTGACAAGGATGCAGGTGGGGCAAGTAGTAGACATATTTTGGGTAGGAGAGCAAGCAGCCCCTGAAGCGGGATACAGAGAAGCTGTCCGACGAATCTTCTATTGGCAAGCCTCTCCCAAAACAAAGCTAGAGCGTCCCTCTCAGAGACCCCCCGCTCTCAAAGACCCCACCCACGGACCTTTACCCCGCCCACGGACCTTTAAGCATGGCTCTGGGTATGGGAGCGAGCCGCTTTGATGCTCCCCGGGGAGAGAATTAGCTCCTGGCGCTCCAGTGCATTAGGTATGCAGTTGGAAGGGTCGGACTGCTCTCCTCACCCATTAAATCTAAATGACGGGAATGTGCGAGGAGAGCAAAGGGACAAACGGCAGAGCCTCAAACATCCCTACAGACATTGGATCAGGCGCCCAGCTCTACACTAGCAACTTTCACCAGTCCTGAGAGTTGCAGGAGGGGGTGTGTGTGTGTGATTTTTGCATTGACAAAAGCCCAGGAGTAGGTGAACTAATGCATCTTTTCCAGTATAGTTTATTTTGTTTGGGGAACTGACATCAGCTAGTCTGGCAAAAGCTCTCTTTTGCCAGCATAAGCTGAGTCCACACTCTGAGGATTTGCCAGTCCAGTCATACCGGTATAGCTATGCCAGAAAATCTCTTCTAGTGTAGACTAGGGTTATGTCTGCAATAGGAGCCCTTTACAGGGGTTGGAATACCAGTCTATTATGCTGGCAAAGCGCTCCTAGTGCAGAGGCAGCATACCATCCAAAGCCAGGCTTTGTGCCCCTATAAAAAAAAACTAGCCCCAGCGGAACAAGCCAAACTAGTGCAAGTGTAGCTTTGCCATTATAACATCATCTCTACTAGGCTTCTGCCGGCACAGCTGCGTCAGTGATGGATCCTGCCTCTTCACACCCCTGACCGAGAGAACTAGGCCAGCAGAAGTATGTAGTGTAGACCTGGCCTAAGCCTAAGGAATGATGATCAGAGTTACTACCCCAAACCAAAAAAATAGTATCTAGAGGCCTCAGCTGCAATCAGGACCTGTTTGATCTGGGGGAGATAGTGGGCAGGAGGAGGGGAACAAAACAGTGCAAAGAATTGATGGCTGGGCTGTAGCTAGGGTGACCAGATGTCCCGATTTTATAGGGACAGTCCCGATTTTTGGGTCTTTTTCTTATATAGGCTCCTATTACCCCCCCACCCCCGGTCCTGATTTTTCACACTTGCTGTCTGATCACCCTAGCTGTAGCAGGCCTCTTTGGATGATTGCTCTAGACTATAACATCCCTACTTCAAACTGACATTTTATTCTAGTCCTTAACTATTCATCCAAGCCCACAAGAGTTTAATGCGTGAAGACCTGTTCACAGCTAATGTACCCCTGGACACCTAAACAGCTCAGGAAGAGCATACTTATGGGAGGTGCTCCATGATTAGAAGAGAAGAGAGACAGAGAAAGTCCCACACATGCTCTCTATTAGCTCCTACACTAAGTAACTTCCTAAACAAAGAATATAGTATCCCCTTTTCCTTCTCGCTGATTATTTTGTGTGTGTGGTTTGCATTGTTCTTCTCTAAACAATACCAAATGTGCACCCCAGTCCACAACTTCCAGATCTTTGTGTGGCTGCTTCCCACCCCTTCTTGGAATGTCACACTTAAACCCCAGCCGGCTCGGATGCAGTCAGCCTGCGAGTTGGAAAATGAAGTAACTCAATGATTCTGAATCCCTATTGATTTCATACAATGGCGGTCCTTGTTTAAAGAAGTACAACGCTGGTTTTGAGCTAGCAGGGCAGATTGGCGAGGAGGTGGCCTGCGTGTGTAATATGCCTGATGCAGCATTCTCAAGGAAACGGGAAGTCTCAGCGTTCAGGGAAATGCTTCTAATCAACAACATGGGTGGAACCAGATTGGGGCAGGTCAGCTGCCCCGCTGTAGCGCCACTGTGAAGCCACGCCTACGCTGGCGGGAGGGATTCTCTCAGCGGTATAGTTCATCAACCTCCGCAAGAGGCACTAGCTATGTCGGTGGGAGAAGCGACACAGGGGGGTTAAGGTTGGTATAACTACATCGATCAGGGTGTGGATTTTTCTCACCCCCCGAGCAACGGAGTTATACCACTATAGGGCTGTAAGGCAGACCTGGCCTAGGCATCTTAATCAGACATTTCCCAATAATTCTGCCTCAATGTCCTCCTCTAGCCTACTTCCTCTGGCCCCTGCACTTCCTGTTCGATACCTGTGATCTCCACAAGATGGCACTATGCCGTACCTAACTTTAGGATACACAGGATCTTAACTACAGACTGGCTAAGGAGGCAGCTTTCTGGTGTTGCACAACTTCAGCTGAGTTGCTTAAAACTAAAGCTACAGCCAGGGATGCTACAGGTAGATATCCGTTTTCTCAGAACCAACAGGGTTTAAGAGTAGGAAGGTCATCTAAAAAGTTTAAGTTTGAGGCCCATTTCTCATCCATCACTTTTAAAAAGACCCCCCGCCCTCTAATACAATCTGATGCATTTGCTGCTGGGTGAAGTGCCTGCAAATACCTTTTTTCCCCCCCCTCTCTTTCTTTTTGGGCCCCACAGTAAATTTACGATTATTGCAAAATAAAGGTTAAAATAAGCTATGTTTAGATACATGATCGAAATCCTGAGAGACTTTTAAGTACTTGTCTGAAGAGGTGTGACCGGGTCTGCTAAGAGGACATGCAGAATAATGGCAAGCAGGCTGAGCTGCCAGTTCTGGGAGGAAATATGCTGTAAGCAACAGCAGGCAGACCATAATGATGGCTCAAATTGTGTCTAGACTGAGCTGCAGTGGAGATGGGAGGAGGTGCAGTGTGGCGTGGAGAGGAATTACAATGGTCAGAGCCCTGCACCAAGTGTGATGCGTCTCAGGGTGCTGCATGCAGCACATCAACCAGCTGCAGTTGTTTTGCAGCACGTGTTCCCCATAAACCAGGCCCTGTGCAAGGCCATAGCCCCACACCTCTCAGAGCCACCCTTCTGGAGCACGGAAGGCTTCCAGCCGTGTTAACACAATGCAGAGAATGTAGCCAGCTGCATTATGGTAGCCCCCTACACAGGACTTTGGGGGAGGGGATCTCTGCCTCTTGCCCACCCATGCTGGAGAAGCTATAAGTTGACCCAATACATTTTGAGTTTAGGCTTCTGGGTGCCTAGACCAGGACATCTAGACCACCATCCTCAGACACATGCTTGACTATACCTACCTGGACACTAGTCCCATTACCTTCGAGCAAGGACCCATTCATTACGGAAAGAAGAACTGGACCCACAAGGTAACAAACCCAAATAAGGCTACAAATAGAAGCAGAAATAGAGCATCCGTCTCGCCTGCAACCTGCACAGCACCGCTTCACACCACAGTTTAGAAAGTAGCCTAGCTATAGGCCAGGGAAAGTTAGCTCCCTCTGCTGAGGGGGACGAGTGCAGATCTGCTGTTCTCATCAGTGACAAATTGTTTGGTTTTTTAAACCCATTAAATCCCCACAAGCTTGGGTTTATTACTAATCGGTGGCAAACTGGTGACAGGCAAGGAGAGAGTTAAAAGGGAGCGCATGGAGCTTTTGCAACAGGCATTCTGTCAAACTGGGTGACAACGTGAGGGTGGGCCCCAGAGGAGTGGATAATTGGAGCTCCGCGGCTTCTAATTTAAATTAATAACTCAGGCTGAGACAGCAAACGTAAGCCGGTTAAACCTGCGGGAGATACAAGCCAAGCAGCAAGGAACCTTCAACAGGATCTGCACCGTAAGTTAGGAATGGAAAGTGAGTGACGAGCAGCAAACCAGTAGCTTAGCCGGGGGGGGGGGGGGGGGCGGGGGAGCAGGGGGAGCGACCGCTCCCCCTATGAGGAAAAGAGGCGCTAAGGCACCGCCAGAGCCTCACTAGGGCGGCGCTTTAAAAGGCCCGCGGCTCCTGCCGCAGCGAGCCGCCCCTTGTCTCCCTGCTCAGCCACTGAGCGGAGACACAAGGGGCAGCCGCGGCAAGCCGCCCCTTGTCTCCCCGCTCAGCAGCTCAGCGGGGAGACAAGGGGCAGCCGCGGCAAGCCGCCCCTTGTCTCCCCGCTCAGCAGCTCAGCGGGGAGACAAGGGGCAGCCGCGGCGAGCCGCCCCTTGTCTCTCCGCTCAGCAGCTCAGCGGGGAGACAAGGGGCAGCCGCGGCAAGCCGCCCCTTGTCTCTCCGCTCAGCAGCTCAGCCGCTGAGCAGGGAGGCAGCTGCCCGCCACCCCCCAAATCTTGGCGCCCTAGGCAACCGCCTAGGGTCGCCTAATGGGCGCGCCGGCCCTGCCAGCAGCTCCTGCCGCTGCGGGGAGCCGCGGGCCCTTTAAAGCGCCGCCGGAGTCCCACTGCCGGAGCTCCGGCGGCGGCGCTTTAAAGGGCCCGGGGCTCTGCAGCAGCTGGAGCCTCGGGCCCTTTAAAGCACTGCAGGGTGAGTACAGGGGGAGCGGGAGGCACCTTTTTACCGCTCCCCCTGTGCTCAAGACCTGGCTACGCTACTGCAGCAAACGCAGGTTCTTGTTAAGAGGAGACATCTAAGCCACGGGAAGCAGGATGCCTGCTCTCTGGAGGACATCTGGGAGGTGGCTGACGCACACCCTGTTCAGCCCCTGCTGGATGTCCAGGCTACAGTCGCGGGGCCTGATTGCAGCTGGTGTGGATGTCCCTGAGCTAGCGTCAATCTGGTTAGGTCGGGTACTGGAGCAATGACACCTCCGCCGTGTGGGCTGTCCACGCTGGCCTAAGATCCTGGGTCATTACTCAGGCAGCTTAGCTTGTGGAGCTGCATTGCGCCACACTCCATGATTGTGGCACAGCCATACCCGCAGGGGCTGAATGGTGTGTGTCAGCCGTCTCCCAGGTGTCCTCCTTCACATGGCTTCCATGTCTCCTGTTAACACGAACCCACAGGTACAGCTTGTCACTCACTTACCATTCCTAACTTCAGATCCTGCGGAAGGTTTCTTGGACATACCCTGAGCGCGAAGGAGACCAGGAATAGCACGCACTGGCGCCAAGTGGATCCCCCTTCACAGCTCAACAAGCCACTGCAGAAGAAGCAGTTTTGAGATTAAGAAGTGACCGTGTGATCAGAAGACCCCCCTGGGGTTCAGAGGTGGTGGTAACTGACAGACGTCCATAGCAAGCCTCCGGTTTGAGGGAAATTCTTTTATTTAGCTACATCCTCACAAGTCTCGTGATATCTGGTGTTTTTCTCAGAATTTTTGATGTTTGAATTCTTGCAGCTGCCAATAGAGGGTCCAATAAGAAGCAGAATAATCTTTTCATCTGACAAGGGGTTCAAGTCATCCACCCCTGCCTCCAACCTAGACATTGGATGTTTGAGTAATTGGCTGTGTTAGTTTGTGATCGCTATTTAAATTTGGTATTAAGTTATTTTTTAACTGTGTGAGATTCCACACGGGTGAGGGACAGAGGGAAGAGAGTCTGTGTGTGTGTGTGAGATTGCAAGTCAGGGGAGGAGGTCTTGTGCCCTGACATATGAGAGAAAGAGGTAAACACACATGCAGGTTGACAATGTTTGCCTGGGCTGCTAAAATTAATGCTTGACAATTATGCAAGGCTGATGTATATGTTGAAAAATGGAATACAATTAAACATCATTCAAGGACATCTGGATCTACGATGCTAAATATGTAAAGATCCAAAGAGCAATCAGCCAAGAGAAATCCACCACAGTAAATCATACCCACTCATCCATGGCCTAGTAGACAGCTCAGAAGAGACATATAGGCTAGACTCCTGTGTGAACGAGAGATTTTCGGTACTTCCTAAGCCTTACATTAATGTTCAGTATAAAGTTGAAAAGGCAAGAACCTGGAACTTCTCTCTATTTTTACCATGTTCCCTCACTTCCAGCAAAAAAAAAAAAAAAAAAAAATGGTCGAACCAACCCAAGATAGTCCTCAAATGGTCTGCAGGACAAAAATACAGCCCTAGTTTGTGGTTAAGGGAGCTGTGCTTGGCTAAACCAGCTCCAAGCTGGACGTACAGTGTTTCCTTTTAAAATAGCTTCTCTGGCCATGACAGTGGAAATTTTGCCTAGTGTGATTCAGCCAGAGCAACTCAGGGTATGTGACATGGTTTGGGTAAAATACAAGCACACTTGAGCCTTCCCCCATTCATAGAACTGGACTCACATTCAGCATTTTGGCAAATCTGATTTTTTTTCTCCCCCTTCCCCACTGCTTTTTAGCCAAGACCAGATCTGGATGTGCCAAAAATATCACAAGAAATGCTGTTTTCAGAGAAGTTCCAGCTACCCACCGCCTGGGTTGTGGGGCAGCAGACCCAGATTTGAGAATGAGGCGGCTCCAGTGGTTAATGCCCTAGACCGGAACTCAGAAGACCTCAGTTCAATTCTCTGTAGAGCCACAAGCTCTCTGTGTGCCTCAGAAAATACACATGTGATGGATGGGAAACTTTCTCCCACCCTTTGTCTTCTCTTATCTATTTGGATGTTAAGCTCTTCAGGGCAAGGACTGCCTCTAACTCATTTTTGAAGACACTGGAGTTGGGTAGTAGGTCACTGGAATTTCCCTCATCTCGAATAATATCTTGGGTAGAAGGATGCAAGGCCTAAGTCCCAGTTTGTGGACTGGGTGCGAGGGTCATGAGGGCTACTGAAGAACAAGGAGTTGTATGGGACACCGTAAGTTCTCCAGAGGTTTTGATCCTTTTGATAAGCATCCAAACTTTTAACAGCCCCCCAGTCTCAAACCTTTGGAGTTTGACCTGTTACTTGCAAAGACCAGAGAGATGCCGGGGAGCTGGAATAAAGTCTCCGTCCACTCTGGTTTTTCCCCAGAGGGCACCAAAGAAAAGACCCAAGTAAACTGTGGTCCCCAGGGGTCAGCAGGATGTTGCTTGACAGCCTTTCCCAGAGTCGTATGTGCAAAAGGAAAATGGTCTCACATTGATGCACTGGGCTTTTAATGTCTAACCTCCCTTTTAGTGCTGCGGGGGAGTCACATAGCTACAGCACAGTGCATTGAGGCTCTGATTTAGCAAGGCACATGCTTGACTTCAAGCACGTGCTGAAATTCCAGTGAGATTAAGAAGATCCCTAAATGTTTTTACTGAATAGGGGCTTTGACCTAATTTCTTCTCCTTTATTTGAAGTGAATTTGAACGTACACGTGTAGCAGGCGCAAATTTTTTGTTGTGACCCTGGAGTAATTTCACATTAGAGATAGCGAGACTAGTAATGTTGTGTGTTTCAAATCTCCACCTACCCCAGGAGTGGGCCAACCAGGTCAGACCCATTCTTTAGCTAACACAAACTAAACAGCAGCCTATTCAAACTCTTCTATATTCTCCGCAATTCTTAAGGAATTCATGCAATCCTCAGTAGCCAAAATAATAAGATTGTTTCCCCATGTGAGGTTGTAGTTGTGTTATAAAGTGTATCCACCTAGATTCTCTTGTGCTCAGCTGAAGAAATGCTGAGGAGTTTAGAGTCTTAAAATTTTACAACATTACATTCCAGAGATGAAATGACCAGAGACTGAGGCAGTTGGAAATCGGTTTCATTAAGCTTTAAAGACTATAAATTACTACAGGACGTCATAGCTAGGTGGACGTGGCCTCGGATCCAACAGCATACACCTGGCTGATGGACAATATTGATGAACTTTTGCTATTTATATTGTACAGTATTGTGACAGGGTTGGGACTCACCCACGTGGCGCCTCCTGCTGGTTGTCCAGGGAATTAGCTCACCAGCTGTCAGAGCACCATCTGCTTGTCGCCCTCCCGCTTGTCGCTGGTCTCCGTGTCCCTCCCGGACCCCGGTGCCCCTTTATCCCGGGGTTCTGCCCCAGCGGTATCCCACAGTCTCTGGGTCTCCCCTCCCCAGGGGAACCCCCAACCCCCTATCCCCACCTTGCCTCAGTGGCTACTGCCAGTCAGCTTCTAGCCCCCGCTCCCTGGGGCATACTGCAGTTTGTAAACTACTCATCATCGGCAAGTGGGGTAGGACCAGCTGCCTCTGCTCTGCCTAACCCCAGTACCCTCCTTAGGCCTTGCTTCAAGCCTGCAGCCTGGGGAGTTGCTAGGCTGGAACTCCCCAGCTCCCTTGCCTATTCCCCAGCACTGCTCTGGCTCAGGTACCCTGTCCCTCAGGCAGCCAGGTCCTGCTCCCTCAAAGGCTGGAGAGAGACTGCCTAGCTCCTGCCTTTCAGCCCTTTTATCAGGGCCAGCTGCTTCCTAATTGGGCCTGGCCCCAGCTGTGGCTGCCTTCCCAATCAGCCTTTGCTTCTAGGATCTCCAGGGGCAGCCCCTTCCCAGGCTGGTTTTAACCCTTTTAGGGCTGGAGCGGGGAACCACCCCGCTACAAGGATGAAAACAAAAATTAAAGGCAGGAGCACAAGACAACGCGGAAGAACAAGGAAAGGACATTGTATCCTGAAACTCACACCGTCCTTTTAAGGAAAACCAGTGAATGTCAGCCATGGTTAGAAACTGGCCGTGGGCTGTTACTACGAGTGATCTGTGTTGCAGCAGTAGGTAGCAGTCAGGGATTAGAGCCCCGTTGTGCCAGGTGCTGTACACGCACGCCACAAGTCACCGTCACAGTCACTGCCCAAACGTTTGTGGCTAGAGCTATCTGCCTATCCATCCCCTGCCACACACAGACTCCTGTCTACCTGGGCCTTTGCCCCTGGCATGCAGGAGTAGGTGGGCTCCTCCTCACCCCCTCCCAGAACCAGGTGAGCAGTAACTGGATTGAGCCTTAGCTCCGCACCCACAACACACCAGCCAGCACAGCTAGGCTGGCACAGGGGAGGCTGTGAACAGCTGCCGACACAGGCCTGCCACATGCACCACCCGCGGCTCCCCACCCCCCCCGCCAGTGGCGCCCCCCCAGATCCTGGCTCAGCCACGGAGACAGGAGGCAGCCACAGCCAGCAACCCCCCCAGATCCTGGCTCAGCCACGGAGTGGGAGGCAGCCGCGGCCAGCCTCTCCCCGGCTACTGGCTCAGCCGCGGAGCCGGGAGGCAGCCGCAGCCAGCCGGCCCCCCAGCTCCCAGCTCCACGCTCAGCAGCGGAGCCAGGAAGCCACCGCCCCCCAAATCCTGGCGCCCTTGGTGACCGCCTAGGGTCACCTAGTGGGCACGCCGGCCCGGAGCCTAGGACTTCGGAGGCCAGAGTTCAATTCGCTCCTCCATCACAGGACACCCTGCCCCCATGTGACCCTGGGCAAGCCATTCAGTCTCTCTGGGTCTCAGACCCCCATTTCTAAACTAGGTCTAATGTTTCCCTGCCTCACGGGGGTGTTGCAAGCATAGCTATATGAAGGATTTGAGTAGGGCGGTAGTGAGAGAGGCAATCCCATTTTGTGGGGGATTTAGAGATTTCCAAATTTGGTTTGTTTCTAATTTGAAATGAAAACCAAAAACGTCCTAGCTATCTGCAAGAGAAAATGGAGCCCAGACGCCAGGGCAGTCTGCCCAGTCAGCTGCCCTACAGCTGTGGGGCCTGGCAGCTGCAGGGTCCCAGACTGCCAAGGAACCAACAGCCGGGGCTCTCAGAACATCTAGGCCCCTCATCACTCCACCTGATAGGCTGCTGGGATCCTGGTGTTATGGAGCAGGATGTAGGCCATCTGGCCTAGTGGTCAGAGCAGAAGTCAGGTCTAGCAGGAAGAGCAGCCATCCAGGTTGGGGGGATGAAGCAGAGGGTCAGTGCCAGCGTTAGCGGCCAGTTTCCAAAGCCAGAGGTTAAGCCAGCTTCAGAGCCAGGACTGGAGGAGGCATAAGGGCAGGGACCGAGGAGAGACGATCAGGCACAGAGCAGGAGCACGGTGGAAAGAAGAGCAAAGACAGGGGTGAGGCAGGAGCGGAACAGGAATCAGGAACAAGGTTGGGTGCAGGAGGCAGGCACAAGCAGGGCCCAGTGCAGCCATAACAGGAAATCACCTAGTTGCACAGAGACCTTCCTGTGCCTCCTTCTGTCTTAAATAGAGTGGCTGGACCAATCGGTGGAGCCGGGCGATCCTCCAATCAGGGCTCCTGTGGGTGGTGCCTTGGCGGAGGCTGTAGTCCTACTAGCTTCTCGCCCCACCGCGGCTGTTGGGTGAAGGCCAGGATGCAGCAGCTGTCTGGGAACTCCCAGGCTTAGCTTTAAGGCCTGGGATGTCACACCCGGAAGCTTTAGGAGCCTTGCAGAGGAGCAAGGAATCTGTGAGCTTCAGAACCAGCCAAGACTCCCCCAGGCACTTGGCTCCCTATGAGCCCACACGATGGGCTGCTGAGGAGGGGCCGGGCGTGCAAGCCGGCAGGAAACCCGCCTGGCAGCCAGGGCTCCATTTGAGCCCTTCCTACATTCCGTCACCGCCTTGCCAAAAATCCAACCGGCTCAGCAAAATGTTACACATTGGCATTCTCTGCCTGAAACATTTTTCGGTGGAGAATTTCCAGCCAGTTCTAATTGTGAGGCGCTCCAATGTTACAGTAACGAGGGCCATGTAAGTACATAAGCTAACTCTCCTGAGATCCAGCTGGCTTCTACATGGGATTTCCAGGGTTTGCACAGAAATAGTGAGAACAAGCTTTGCTGCAGGTTTTGGGATCTCTTTCCAAATCAAGAAGTACTTGGGATGTACACACAGGGAGGGATAAAAATAGCAAAAGAGTTTCAAATTCCAGGAAAGTTTGGGTTTAATTTCGGTTGATTTGAGACTATTCATCCATCCTTACATGTAGATGTACCACCAACAGACCCCAGTTGTCGTCGGGCAGGATTGAACAGGGGACCTCTGGATATCTCTCTCTCTCGCTCTCTCGCTCTCCTCTCGGTGCCACTAGATAGGACAGAACACCACACCCAGGAGATGTGTGGGTTACATAGAGCTGCAACAATTCAATTCAACTGACTTCAACTTTTTACAGGTCGCTTGCAGAAAGATTGCAAAAGATGTATTCACTAGTTGAAATTATTCACAAATTTCTTCCACAAATAAATCTGGGTCTGCGGATCACCTCCAATTGGTTCAGCGGGAACAATCAGATCGCAATTTTTGCTGCGTTTTGGGTAATTACACGAGCCATGTGGCATTGTTTCTGTTCCCTGATTGGATGACTCCTGTAATTAGTCACAGCACAAATGGTCACATTTGAAATTCGGCAAATATTCACACGTCCAAGCTTAAAATTGGATTTCTGTACGCGCTGCTGCAGAAAAAGGCCACGAATAAGGTCAAATTGAAATTCACTTTCACATTTGAACAAATATTGGTGGACCATTTTTTCCTATTATTTTCATCTTTACATACTGTCCATCTGAAGCACTGTCATTTCAAAATATTCCTAGGGATTGCAACTGCTTAACATCCTCAGTGCAATTAAAAAGCTGTCTATTCAAACACATTTTCTGCAAACAGTTTATTTGCTATATATAGATTAATGCTGTCAGTGGAGTAATTTGGAAGCATTGTTGATTACCCATTGTAATGAGGCCCATTACATAATTAAAAGAGTTTTCTCCTAGCTGCATTTTACTGCTAATTAACATTTTATGCCATCTACAATGGACATACTGGGCTGCATCACAGACATAATTATGCAAGTTTATCCTAAGAGCAGTTTATGAATTATTAATTAATGTTAAATCTGTTGATTAAACGGTAATTTGTAAGTAATCCTACCATTGCTTGGAACATATTTCTCCCATAAATATTCCCTTGAAATGTGCCCCAAAAATAACATGGACGAAAGAAATGCCAGAAGTTTGGGAGCACAAAACTCAGGGGATTGGGATCATTTATTTATGAGAACCTTTGATGTTTTTCCAGAAATTCCAGTTGTCGGTATGTTAATTAGACAGGCTCTACTGAACCATTTTGTCAAGTCCCGGCAGGACTCATCCAATTAGAGCAATATCTCCTTGTTCTTTGTGTAACTAAAACAACAACAACAAAATAAATGTTATCCTGATATAGGAAGTTCAGACCAAAAAAAACCACAGGAAGGCATGGAGCGATTCAAACAAACAGCCTCTGGCAGGCATGGAGAGATGACTGAATACCTGAAGAAGTGCCTTAAATAGAACATAAAACACTGGCAAGTGGGCTAGGTCAAGAAAGATTAGAAATATGCACGTGGGGACACTTCCCAGCGCCCTTGTGCCTCTCTGGAAGATGTCAGTGGAGTGCATTTGTTTCAATAAATGCTTAGGGCAGAGATCAGTCAAAACAAGCCTCTTCTTTAAAAAGAAATAGAGCCGAGCAGTGAAATTCTGGTCCCACCGAAGTCAACGACAAAACTAACATTGACTTTGATAGAACCAGGAGTTCTCCATTGGTGGAATTCCATTGCAGCCCATAGAAAACGTGCTCCAAGGTATTTAATCTGCACCCAGCTGTTTACGATTAAAGGTGAGCCCCGGAGGCACAGATTTCACTTTGGTTTTGCAGCACCAGATCAGCCAGGTTTTCAGTTTTGCAGAGCAGGTTATGGTTGTGAGGGGGTAGCAGGTCTGTTTTAAATAGATCACTAATGTTGAGGGGGGAAGAGAGGGTTTGGCTAAAAAGGCTGGTTTGGTCCCTTTACTACAATGGGAAAATTGGAGTCGTTTTGCAAAAGAATAAACTGGCCAACCTGGTTTTGTAAAGTGGAGAGAATTCAGATCCCAGGTCCATTTTTATCAAAACCACGCAGGTCAGACGCAAGGGTCCAGTTTTCTGCCCATCTTTATCCTGCTGGATTTTTAAGTCTTTTACTATTGAGCTATGGATCCGCAAAAGGGCACAATGTGCCAAGCCCACTGTAAGCGTGTCGGACTCACCCCTGAGGTGCCTCCCGCTGGTCTCAGTCGGGAATTAGCTCGTCCAGCTCCGGAGCGCCCTCTGCAGGCCGGTGATCCGCTTGACCGCTCTGGCCCCCGTGTCCCTGCCAGGACCCCAGTGCCCCTTTAACTGGGGTGTTGCCCCTGGCAGTACCCCACAGATCTGGGTCTCCCCTCCCCAGGGAACCCCAACCCACTATCCCCACCTCGCCTCAGTCATAAGTTACTGCCAGTCACCAGCTAGCCCCCATGCTCTGGGGCAGACTGCAGTATACGCCACTCAACACAGGCAAGGTTGGGTTTGGACCTGCTGCCTCAGCCTACCCATGGGCTGCCCATGCAACCCCTGTACCCAGTTGGGCCTAACCCTAGGCCACAGCCTGGGATTTTCCCAGGCCAGAGCTCCCCAGCTCCCCTGGCCTTTCCCCAGCCCTGCTCCACTCTAGGTACCTTCCCAGGTCCCTGCAGCCAGACCCTTCTCCCTCTACAGGCAGAGGGAGAGTCTGTCTGGGCTTCTGGCTCAACAGCCTTCATGGGGCCAGCTGGGCCCTGATTGGGGCGTGGCCCAGCTGCAGCTACTTCCCCCAGTCAGCCCAGGGGCTGTTTTCCCCTGCCACAGCCCTTTCCTAGGGCTGTTTCAACCCTGTCAGGGCTGGAGCGGGTAACCACCCCGCTACACACACCCAGTAGGCAGAATGGTACAAGTACTAGTGCCGCTTCTGCTGCTCTTACTTTTCTTTGCCGCAGGATATTTATTTCTGTAGTGACACCACAGCCTTCGCTGAGAGGTAACTGGCCGATTCTCAAAAGCCTCACGTGTTGGGGACTGCGGAACGGATTCGCATTTAAACTCAGGCCCTTTGTACTGCAAAGGGGCCTGAGAGAAGGAGTAAATTACAGAGCAGTGTGCCGGGGAAAATGAGAATCATGCAATACAGAGGATATAATCCAGGGGGTGAGGGTAGGGGCTTCATGCCACCTTTTGCACTCTACAGATCCTTGCACTGCCTGGTGGTTGCTCTCTCAACATACGTTACAGCTTCTGCTCTAATTTTCTGCTGCCTGTCCCCGGCTGCCTGCATAAGCAGCCCAGTCAAACTCAGCCCTGGCACGTCCCCTGTTTCCAGGCTTGTGAAGAAGCACTGTGTCTGCACTGGCGGGATTTCCCTGGGGCTCCATCCAGATTAGGGTACCGGGGCTGATGTAAGGGACAGAATCTGCGCCAATCCTTGGCGGAGCGGTCTCATATCATCATGTTGGGATGTTCCCTTCATTAATAGGGATATAGATGGGGAAGGGGGATACCTGTGGGCACCAGTGAATACTGGGCATATGGGGAAATTAATCAGGGGAGTGGATGGGTATTAGAAAATACAAATCCATGCATTTGTTTTTCAGATCAGAAATACAGTTTTAGTTGGCAATTCAGTTTGCCACGGATCGTGTCTATTTCATTACACGATACTGGATCATTCATTTTACATGATGTAAAAGAAGTGAGCTGCAGAAGTTATCTCTGGGTCTGTATAATAAACTCCCACAGAGGGATTTCCCCAAACTTTTTCATTCCATTCTGGCCCCTTGGTATTCCTCTTCCCAGGGCACTGATCGTGCAATCAGGGTCACACTGCATGGACCTAAGTACACTGACCGTGGCGCTGTGCCGCTCGGGGAGGTGGTGTAACTATGTCAGCAAAACAGGGCACTTACAGCGGTGGGAGACCAATTTAAGTGCAGACGCACGCACACCTAGGTCGACGTAAGCTGCCTTGCATTAACCTTTGTAGTGCAGACCAGGCCCTAGCCTGTTTTATTCCCACATTTCATAAAAGCCCAGAATAGAAAAGTGACATAGCCCCTGTAGCAAAGCAAGACTCACTGGCGTGGCGCCTCCTGCTGGTCGTCTTGGGAATTAGCTGTTCACCAGCCTTGGAGCACCCTCTGCTGGCCGATGTTTTGCTTGCCGCTGGCACCCGTGTCCCTCCCGGACCCCGGTACCCCTTTACCTTGGGGTGCTGCCCCTGGCAGTGCCCCTTTATCTCAGGGTTCTGCCCCCAGCAGTAGGGGGAGGGATAGCTCAGTGGTTTGAGCATTGGCCTGCTAAACCTAGGGTTCAATCCTTGAGGGGGCCATTTAGGGATCTGGGGCAAAAATTGGGGATTGGTCCTACTTTGAGCAGGGGGTTGGACTAGATGACCTCCTAATGTCCCTTCCCACACTGATATTCTATGATTCTATGAACCCACAATCTGGGTCTCCCGTCCCAGGAGAACCCCCAACCCTCTATCCCCACCTTGCCTCAGTGGCTACTGCCAGTCAGCATCGAGCCCACGCTCACTGGGGCAGACTGCAGTCTGTAATGGCCACTCATCATTGGCAAGGGGGGTTTGGACCAGCTGCCTCTGCCTAAGCCCGGGCTACACCTTTGCAACCCCAGTACCTGCTTTGGCCTTTCCCAAGGCCTGCAGCCTGGGGAGTTGCCAGGCTGGAGCTCCCCAGCTCCTCTTGCCTTTCCGCAGCACTGCTCTATCCCGGTACCCCGAGCTCCCCGGCAGTCAGGTCCTTCTCTCTCCAGAGCAAGAGAGAGACTGACCTAGCTCCTCCCTGAGCTCTTATAACAGGGCCAGCTGTCACTACCCCAATCAGCCTAGCCTTTTTTCTAGGAGCGGGGTAACTGCCTGCCCCGCTACAGCCCCCTGAAAAGCCAAGCTCAGGGCTTCCTCTAAGACAAGACCTTCTGCCCGAAAAAGGTTCATTGGCTGCCGCAGCTTTTTTTCCTACATATTCATATTTACACTGTTTGCACCCTGGCAAGTGTAATTAGGGTGACCAGATGTCCTGATTTTATAGGGACAGTCCTGATTTGGGGTTTTTTTTCTTATATAGGCTCCTATTACCCCTCACCCCCTGTCCTGATTTTTCACATTTGCTGTCTGGTCACCCTAAGTGTAATATATCTGTGACGTTCCCCACCACCACCGCATGGTCAAGGTGGAGACTGCTGAAATATACTCCGTATGCAAATCAGCTCTGGGAACACAAGAGGCTGCTGGGATGCCTTCTAGGTCGTGATGGCCTGTCTGGAAAAACAGCATGTCGTATATTCTTGTTTACTAACCTCATCAGGCTCCAGGAGTGCTGCGTGTTAAGCAATTAGAGCTAATCGCAGAAACATCACAGGAGGAAGGAGAAAGGGCAAGAGTTTACGCCTTGGCGTCTCTTGTGTGGTCAGGACCTATGCCGCTTGCCGTCCCTGCAGTCAATTACAACCTGTTTTCACATCCGAGTTGTTTTATACACTTATACTATAATCGCCTTGCGGCACGTGACACATGTGGAAAGCAAGATGGGCAAGTTCATGGTAGAGCGTGACCCATTAATCCGACCAGGGTGAATGCTGCGGATGTGAGCACTGGTCCTTTAAAGGCCAGGGACTGTGGTGTGTTTGTGAAGCATAGCAGAAAACGCTGCACTCGGTGAAGTCTCTTCCTCTAGGTTCAGAACAAAGTGGTTCTGATCCCCACAGAGCAGAAAAACCTCCTTGGTTCTTGGTTCAAGCCGCCGTTCGACCCTCGGGATTGAAGCCATCTCGACCTTCTCCCTCCCAGTGACCATGGAGCAGTTCCCATAGGATTACCCATGGAAAGCCTGACTGGACATGCGGTCCTCACCTTGTACACCTGGTTGTTAACCCCTTGTTTGCTACATTAATGGTCCTTCATTGCTCCACCCACACAAAGCACATATGGAGCAAATAATTGCTGAGAACCATAAGCCCTTGTTCCAGTGATACTTCTAATAAAACTTGAAAACTACGTAGAGCCTTGCAGAGAAGATACAGATTGATATAAACCTCTCTTTTGTTTTGTTTTGGTACCTTTGACTTCTGCAGTCACTCTGCATTACATTATGCAGAAATCTTCTCAGTAGTGCAAAAATCATGCGAGGCTAGATTTTAAAGCCGTAAGGGACACAGTGGGCTTATCTTCACTAGAGGGGTCTCTTTTTTCTTTTCTTTTTTTTAACCTTAAGTTCGTTTTGAAGTATGCAGTGTACAGAAAAGGGGAGATTTCCCTTTTCCTATACCATATGTATGGATGCCTGATACAAAAGTTTGGGGAGTGTCAACACTAGCCTTTTCAAAGGTGTTAAGTACCTCAGGTTAGGCAGCAATTGGTTAACTCAAAGTACCCTGTGCAGATATCCCTAGTGTTGCCAGTTCTCTCAATTTTTGCTGTTTTTCTTAAAGCCCCAAGTCCTGGAGTCATGTGATTACAGGGGAAAATTCTGCTTTTTAAAAAAAAAGGTAAGTTTCTATTTCTAGCCCTTATGGTCACAAAGGAAAGCTTGAAAGCATGACCCAAGCACATCCTACAGACTCCGAAACTAAAAGGGAAACACAAAGAACCCAACTTTTTTTTTTTTTTTAACGCTTGTGATTTTTAAGCCGATCTCGATTTTCAGAATACTTGGAATTACAATAAAGAGCACCCTCTTTTGGGAAGCTAAGGGAAGGATCTGTCTAGGAACTTAACCCTACTTTCAGTAAGTGCTTGAGGACAGAGAGCAGCATGGGGGGAAAGAAGAAATAAAGCCTGAATGATGCACTCTCTTGGGAGTCTCTGTCTTTTTATGCTTTAAAACTGAACTCTTGGGGCTGGCAATATGGGCCTTCTCCATGATCATCCTGCATAACTCAGGCCTTGGAAATTCACCCAGAAATCTCTGCACTGAGAACAGTAACTGGTGGTTGAGCACTTTTAAAAAAGGATATTCAGACATGAATTACAGGCTTCAGTGATGGAGAATCTACCACATCCCCCGGTAAGCTTCCCGCTGTGGTTAATGACCCTCATTGTTAAAACATGTGCCATATTTCTGCTTCTGCCAGACAACGATATGGGCAGTTGAACACTGGGGTATTTGCTGAAATCCAGACTACAGCACTTTATAAAAGAATAAATGTCAATTGGTGTATGTGAGCCTACAAAGAATTGGATTGTGCTAGTGCAAAGTTAGCACCCCAGCATTTTCCGACTTAACCGCTTGGCTCAAAAATCAAACCCCTATCCAATTTAATATACACTGGCAGCTTTCAGCCTGCAAAAGACATATGGAAGGTTATATGCCATCTGACCCCTGATATTAAGTGCTAATGCACTATGAAAAATTCCAGTGCTTTATAATCTGTGCTTCTGGTTTTCAGGGTTTACTAACATTTTAGTTTTATGGAGCTATCCAAAAATCAGGGGGATTCAAGGAGTTCTCTTTGTATATACTGTAACGAGCAACGTATAGAATATACATTACTATTATATAACTTACTCATTACAGTAGTATATTCTGTAATGTGTAATCTTGACTCTCTAGAGCGTTCTTTAATGCACTTTAACATTGAAACAGTACTATGTTAAAGTGCACTACGGAACCTCTAGTGCACACCAGCCTGGTTTACATGGACCAATTAATGTACAACTCATTAGTGCACTTTAGAAATTACTCCCTCATGGTCCTCAGTACTGCACTGTGGGGCCAAGCCCTTAGATGCAGGTAACCATTTCTGGGGTTTATTAGATAAACACTGATCTCATTTTTGTTTCCAGGGTATTGATTGGTGTTTATCCTTTAAAAGTGAAAATCAGAAGCCCTGTTTATGATTCATGCAGTAGCTAGCACCACTTTCCTATTAGAAGGGCTGCAACTTTTTTATATATTATACAATACTAGGCATCATTTTTAGGTCTTCACTGTAAGCACTGGGCCTATCTGTATCCGTGCGGAAAGACCAGTCCCCCGATTCAGCACATTTTAACGTGTTCGCAGATCAGGGCCGCATTGTGCTCGGTGCTGTACAAACAGAGAATAGTCTTTGCCCCAAAGAACGGACAGTAACTTGGGACTGCATTGTTCTGATGCTGACAGAGGATGAGGAACACCATTTCCCTACTGCAGTGAGAGACATAAGTAGAAATGCAACTCACTGAAAATTGTGGCTGGGAGGTGTTATAAAGCATCATTTTAATAGCTCCCTCTATCTTCAGTACTTATACAGCCCTCTCATGGAGGGAACTCACCACCACAGTGCCACCTCAGGCCGGGATGCAACATTGCAGGGATTCTTCCACACTTGGTCAGTTGTTCTTCAGCCGTTTCTGCTGGGCGACTCAGCCCTCTGGCCCGGTCACACTGAAAGTTCAGGCCCTTCTCAGGGCCGCAAACACCCAACTAAACATTCTAACCAACACCCAAACAAACAGTTCTTCTGACCCTCTTGGGCTGCCTTCTGGGCCCAGTTCTCAGCCCCTTCCAGGCTAGTCCTACTGCCTCTAGCACCTTCTCCTAGGGACCTCTCTGCTTCCTACTGACCCTATCTCAGGGCCTCTCAGCAGCCTAACCTGCTCCCTGTGGCTCCAGTTCCCAGCAGCTGCAGCCATGCTAACACCTGCTCCCATTACTCCCACCCTCTCAAGCTGGACTGGAGTTAATTACAGCATTGGTGGGGCTAGCCTCACTTCCCCTTAAAGGGGCCAGTCACACCATCACCCTAGTACTTGAGCACCTCACAGTCTTTAATGGATTTATCCTCATGACACTCCTGTGAAGCTGGTAAGTGCTAGTCCTGTTTATAGATGGGGAACTGAAGCACAGGGAGATTAGGTGACTTGCCCAAGGGCACCTCGGAAATCTGTGGCAGAGCAGGGGAATCAAACACGGGTCTCCCAAGTCTTAGGCTAGGGCCCTAACCTAATAGAAGAGACACAGGCACTTATGAAAGCTTACAAACATTTGCTAGCCAGTCTGCGTACAGTGCCCAACTCAAGATCAATACTGAACGAGATGTGTTACTCTACCCAGAGCATGGCCATAAAACACCGAGCGATCAGTGCTGATGCCAATCCTGGGGAATCTTCTTATTCTTTCTGCCAATGTGACACCACCATCCTGACAACTCTTCACAGCTGGGGCTGGGAAGGGAGAAGGCCTCCTGCCATCTATGCGCCATCTCAGCCAGGACTAGTCTCAGTGCCAGGAAGGTGGCTTAGGCTTGAGCAACGTGACACCATGACCTTCTTTTCCCTGCTTGTAGCCCTCCCTTGATACTCCCCTAGCTCGGTGCCTATGTGTGTCCAGGTCAGGGCAGGTGCTAAAATACAGTGCGAAAGATGTAGCCATCAGCCTCCCCTGGGATGTAAGAGAATCACTCCCTTGGTCTCATGCCAAGCACAGCTATCCTGCCTATCAGCACAGACAGCTTCTTTCAGCGCAGCCCGGCTGTGATTGTATTTGGATGATGGTTTACCTAGGGAGGTGGTGGAATCTCCTTCCTTAGAGGTTTTTAAGGTCAGGCTTGACAAAGCCCTGGCTGGGATGATTTAGTTGGGGTTGGTCCTGCTTTGAGCAGGGGGTTGGACTAGATGACCTCCTAAGGTCCCTTCCAACCCTGAGATTCTATGAGTGCTCGGCTCCTTACAAGCATCTCCCTTTAATGCGCATGCTGTGATCCGGCGAACTCATCTTCGACCCCACTTCTCAACTACACGGCACAGGAACCCTCCGCGACTCGACTAGTGGAGCGTGCTGCAGGCCGGACCTCTGCGTTCAGTGATTAAAATTTGTGATGCTGGCAAGCCCTCCCCGTCCTTGCAAGAGGTCAGGGGAGCGGATGTTAGAGGAGTGACACACAGACAACATCAAGGGGTTCCAAGGGGCCTTTTGCAGGCTGGTGCAGATCCGCCTATTTCCTTGAAGAAAATATTGGAGGGGGTGGGGAGAAACCCCACGAGTTTTACCACAAAGTAGTGAGGGATACTTTGGTTTCCTGGCACCTGACCTTTCCTAGAGGTGAGGCGCCTGTGTGAAGTGAAAACAGAAGAGAAGCAAGCATAGAAACCTTCTCCTGGGTTTTCCAGCTTTAGACAGAAAAGCGACATACTGTCAGTATTTTAACAAGGAGTACCCCCCAAAATATCCCCTGTAGCCCAGGAAAAACCCACGATGAGCAGCGAGATATGCACTTGCACAAAGGAGGGGTGACTCTACTGTTCTTATCTTTGTTTGCATTGCAGTAACACCTAGAAACCCAACTGAAATCAGGGCCCCGGTGCACTAGACAATGTACAAATGCATAGAAAGAAACAGTTCCTGCCCCCGAAGAGTTAACGAGCTAAACAAACAACAGATGCAGATTCTTATCCCCATTCTACAGATGGAGAACGTCGGCTCAGAGCGATTAAGTGATTTGCCCAAGGTTACAGAAGACATCTGTGACAGAGTCAAGAACAGAACCTAGCTCATCCAGTTCCTAACCTTAACCCCAAGGCCATCCTTCTCATCTGTGCTCAGCCCTGTAGTTAAACAAAAATACTTTCTCGGAATCATAGCAAAAGAGAAGCGACATCTGTTGGCAAACAAACAGACCATGTGAACCACACTGGTGTCTGTGCCTCGAAATATATCCAGCTAGTAAAGAGTACCACAGTGTTCCCATTGAGTCATCTGAAGGAGGTGGGGCGGGGCAGGTAATATTCTTCTATGCAATCCAGAGACATTCTCTCCCTCAGAAAATATTTCCCAACACCTGCCCCTTGGTAGAGTCTGGCGCAGTGCAAAGTTTTAAAAAAAAACTTCTGCTCCTCTGAAGTATTTTTATGAGCCCCCAGGGCTATAACCTTCAGCAGGGGATTATTTAGCAGTAGCCAAGGAGAGGAAGAACTGTCAGGTACGGAAGTCACCCCAAACCTTCCTGCAGGGTCAAGGCAGACTCAGCAAGCACTTGTAGGGCAAAAGGAAGTGTTCCCTGGCACTTCAATAATGGGGCTCAAAGCTGTTGTTTGCCAGTTGCTAGATGAGAATAATTAACCCTCAGTTCTCCAGGGTTACACTTTCATCTGCTTCATTTGTAAATCCCCGGAGCTTTCAGCTTGTACCATTAGTGTGCTTGGAGCCTCCTGCCAGTGGCCAAGGAGGGGGGGAAGCAGCCCTTCTGCTTTGCCCGTCAGCCATTCTGCTTGTGTCCCATCAAGCAGTGCGCTACTCCCAAGTCAATTACTTGGCAGATAAGACGTGAGACATCTTAGCCCCACATAGAATTTAATGGAGAAGGCACAGCGCTTACACTGTAACAGATACAGACAGATTTGACTGCTCATCTTAGACCACCTTGTGTGGTGACATTAGGTAGCACAAGCTGTGGTTAGTTAGTCTGGGAACTAGAATGCCAGAGAGATCCACAGGGTCTGGCTTTGTCCAACAGCTTCACCAAAATATCCCTTCTACATTAGTTACCAAGAGACTTCATTTGGCCATCACAAAGGACTCTACAATGCCCTGCCGCTTCCTAGGGGGATTTTTCCTGCACTCCTACTTACATTTCATCGGTGAACATTATCCTGGGATCCTCAGCTGAAAATCTGACCCTTTACTGAAGAATCAGTCACTAGAACCAGGCACCAAATTCCAAATTTTGAGTTTTTTTTCAAAGAACCGAGACAATATTTTGTGCAAAAAATGTTCCCATTTTTCAGCCAGCTGCAATCATCAGCTGTTCAGAAGGATTTAAGTGGCCCAAATATTATCTCCTTTCCCGCTCTCCTGAAATACAAATATACTCTATAAAAAAGAGGAAGGATCTAGCCTGGGATATAGGAAAGCTGGATCCAATCCCTGCTCTGCCACAGATTTCCTGTGTGAACTTGGGTGAATTACTTAGTCTTGCTAGCCAGATTCTCTAAGGTATTTTTGGCTCCTTCTTATTATTTCAGTGGGAGTTAGGCCCCTAAATTTCTTTGAGGATGTGGCTCTCTGCTCTTCAGTTCCCCATCTGTAAAATGGGGTTAATGGGGGAGACACCCATTGTGACATGCGGTACCTCAAAGTAGCACCCTGTAACTGCCATATTCATCATTTGTATATGGTTGTGATATTTCATACAAAGCATGCCATGTACGATACTGTATGAAAGGTCATGATCTGATGAAATGCATCGTTCTGTCAAAATATGGATATCATTCGTGCGTATGAAGTGATGAGATTTTGCTCTATGGTTGTTATTGAAATACGTTGTGAGTTTGGGAGTTGCCGACTGCTAGTCCTCCAGTGACAACGTCAGAGGTGACCCACCCCCAGGCGGGTGTTAAATGACCATTGACCAGCAGGGGAATTGTAAACAAGAGAGCTACAGTTCAATAGAGACGGTTGCACAAGCACCATGCAACTGGCATTGCTCAACTCTGACTCAGCAAGGCCCACCAGGACATGAGTATCCCCCCAGCGACATGGATTAAGAGTATAAAAGAAGGGACAGTGGCATCATGAAACCACCTCTTTCCTCCCCCATCTACGCTGAAGGCAAGAAGAATTCTGGAAAGACAAAGACCTGAACTGAGGAGACTGGTCCCAGGCTGAGCAGGGAATTCAGCCTGTGTATTAAGTACTGTAACCTACCTGCAACATCCAGTGGGGTGACAAAAGCGGTTTGCTTCAACTCTTGCTTAGTCTAAAAGTTTAGGGTTTAGAATGCGTGTTTACTTTTTACTTTCTTAAAGTAACTATCTCTGACCTTTATACCTACCACTTATAATCATGTAAAAGTCTACCTTTCTGTAGTTAATAAACGTATTTTAATGTTTTATCCTCACCAGTGCGTGTGTCTAAAGTGTTTGGGAAATCTGCTCAGATTACAAAGGCTGGTGCATTTCCACTTTCCTTTGATGAAGTGATGAAGTAATGAACTAATTAATAAGCTTGCACTGTTCAAGAGCAGGTCTTGAGCAGTGTAAGACGGTATATTTCTGCGTACAAGACTGGGGACTTGGGAGATTTGCTGGTGTTTCCCTGTGTATAGTTCATGAGGGGCCTGGAGTGTATTCATGCAACTTAGCTGGGTGTGCATCTCCATGCTGGTGGCTGAGTGATAGCGCCTGGAGGGGTTTGCTGCTTGTCACTAGCAAAGCATTATGAGAGACAGCCCAGGCTAGAGAGTTAAAGAGGCACAGCGGTCCCACGGTTTAATATAATATATGAAGATATGCCTTATCTCATAGAATATCAGGGTTGGAAGGGACCTTAGGAGGTCATCTAGTCCAACCCCCTGCTCAAAGCAGGACCAATCCCCAATTTTTGCCCCAGATCCCTAAATGGCCCCCTCAAGGATTGAACTCACAACCCTGAGTTTAACAGGCCAATGCTCAAACCACTGAGCTATCCCTCCCCCCTGAGCTGGAAGAACCTTGAAAGGTCATTGAGTCCAGTCCCTTGCCTTCACTAGCAGGACCAAGTATCCAAGAGGACAACCTGACTGATTTTTTTGCCCCAGATCCCTAAATGGCCCCCTCAAGGATTGAACTCACAACCCTGAGTTTAACAGGCCAATGTTCAAACCACTGAGCTATTTTTCCCCCAGGCTGTACTCCTGGGATCCTGTCATGCCCAGGCACTATAGTAAAGGGGGCATTATCGCTACATAAGATAGATGGATATACAAGTCACCCAATGATAGGCAGGACCACAGACCCCAACTCCTCTTCTTGCCAAGTGGAGTCTGACAATTTGGATTAGAGGAAAAGAAATTCCATGGCAGAAGTCTGAGAGCAATTTGAACTGCATTGATTCCTACCCCCTACTGGGAGAGAACTACATACCAGCCAGGAATCTGTCCCACTCCCCAATTTATGGCCGTCTGTCACTGTGCAGTTCCCTACACATAGTGAGAGTCCTTCCCTGATTTATCACACAACTTTAATAAGTGCATTTTATAGTTTAGGTCATATCCTTTCATGAGTCTCATCATTTTAGCCCAGTTTTATAGTGTAACAAATATGGGCCATAAAGTGTCTGACTCCCCTGGAGTCAATTAGCTCTTCAGTTTAAGCACTCCTCGTGAATCTGAAGGAAGGAATTTTGTTTGTCAGTGTTAAATAAGATACTAAGATGACAATTTAAGTGCTTAAAAAGGTAGCTAAGGTCATTCCAACTGCATTTGAGCCTATTGAGAGAGGCTATAAAGTCTATCATTCCCCACCGAGAACCCTGGATATGCTATCTTTTTATAATCTTCCAGATCATGCCCCTGTATATGTAGAGGGGTCATGTGGGGTCACGTGCCCCCCCATTCCTTGGTTACATGGTGCGGCAGGCCGAGTCCCCTCCCTGCGGGGCAGCTGAGCCAGTGAGCTGCAAGCTGCACCGGGCAGGGAGAGGCAGAGGCAGGAGGAACAGCTGGAAGCTGCAGGGAGGAGCTGCTGCTTTCTGGGAGTGGGGGAGGCCCTGCTTTTTGGGAGAGGGGACCTGCCTGATTGGGGGGCATGACTCAAGCTGTTCCAGGGTTGTGCCCCGCCACTATCAGCAGGCACAGGTCATCTCTGCCCCTGTAGAAAGCTGTGGCTATAACGTGATCTCAGTCGTGCTGGTTTTATATCAGTGACACTCCGCATGGAGTTTCCTTTTGATTTACAACAGGGTAAAGGAGATCACGCCCAGTATTATGCCCTGGAAGATTAATCATCAATGGAACAATTCAACACTCATTGAAGTCAATGGGAGACTTTCCAGAGACTTCAATGTGCATTGAATGGGGCCCTATATTTCTTCTGTGGATAAGAAATAACAAAAGTCATGAGAATCAGAGAAGGGCCACAACCCGAATCATTTATCCAGAACTTGGCAGTTCATATAAAATTAGAAATGGATCCAAACCCAAACCCCAGCTCCAAACGCCCCTGTGCTTCAGGGAAAGTTCAGCTCCAGAGTTTGCTGTGTGTGCCTATTGCTAGGTAAACTAGAACCCAGATCCAAACCTCCCTGGCTTGGCTTTTACAAAGCCCTGACCTCTCAGCACACAACCGCTCCATCTTTTGCCCAACTCTAAATAAATTAAATGCTCCGTTACTCAAGAAAAATCTGCAGTGAAGGATTAAGGTAGTAGAGACACTGTATAATATCAACTAGTTGTTTGGTTAAAAAACAAAGAACTCATTGGTGAAATGATTAGGTCCTTGACATATAGTTAGAATCATAGAATACCAGAGTTGGAAAGGACCCCAGGAGGTCATCTAGTCTAACCCCCTGCTTGAAGAAGGACCAACCTCCAGACAGATTTGTGCCCCAGATCCCTAAATGGCCCCCTCAAGGATCGAACTCACAACCCTGGATTTAGCAGGCCAATGCTCAAACCACTGAGCTATCCCTTCCCCCTAGGGCATTGAAAGGATTCGATTTTTATCAGTAAATGTCGATTTCACCATACACACACAACAACAAAAATATTTCCATTGACAATCATTGAAATCTACAGATGTCAAAGAAAGAAACATGCTGCTTGAGAAATCAGAGCTTGATTGAAGGCTATTTGCCTTGTAGTTTGACATGTGATGCTGCCAATTTGTCTTTTGATGGCTAGAAAGCTTGAACTTTTTGAATCCCAAGTCTACCGGCATTAAATGTTTGTCTGATCCCACGCATTGTCTCACCTCTCCCATCATTTCCCACAACCGTGAACATTTAAATTGATGAAAATCAACTAAAAAGGCTGAAAGCCCGCCATTTCCCACAACTGGGAAAGTTTAAGTTGATAAAAAATGCTTAAAAATAAACATCACTATTATCTGTCGAAATTAAAAATAAAAATTGAATTCTGTCCAGCCATATATAGTATTTGTTAGGGTCTAGATATTAGGTCCCGCTCTGCAGCACTTCTGCCTGTGGGTCTTCCTGCTTAAAACAATATTTACACACCTTTGTAAACATGTTTTGTGCTCTCCGGGTGAAAAGTGCTAGGTATTATTATTAATCACTGCAATTACCATGCAATCAGTTATAAGTGTAAAGAACCTCTGGGAGCCAGGTTTCCAGACTCTGATGTTTTTCTTTACCGGTGATTTTATTTATGACCGCTGAGGGACAACAAACTGTTGGAAATGACAGATGTGCTCTCCCGTCACATTCCCCTTTCTGCCATGGCGTGAAATTGGAGCTGAACTCATTGTCTCTCTTTGGCCTCATTAGTCTGTGCTTGCCTGGCCCTGATCATATCACTCAGTCTCTTGCCTTCTGTGTCAGCAGTCACAATCGCATATCTTCTCTCTGAGACGTCTGAGCCTGAAATCTTCCACTGTACCAAACTTTTGTTCCTCTTGACATTCCAGTCTCAGCTTAATCCAAGACCTGGTGTGGCTTGCCACTTCCCAGTTTCTTTGTCTCTATTGCTGACCTTGAATGACTGGCTACTAACAATCACGACCCCTGATCCCAAGAGGCCTGACCCAACTCCACTTAAAGTTAATGGGGGTCTAATGAAAAAGCTCCCATTCATTTTAATGCTCTTGGATTGGGTCCCAGCAGAGTCAGAGGACCAGAAGAGGGAACCACACAACAGTGAAAATCCAGAGAGACCTCAGGAAGAGGACATGCCATCCCCACAACCCCCATCCTCCTCCATGGACTAGGTGCCCCTTAACGACAGAGGCCCCACGGCCTCTGCAGCAGCCTAGGATGACAATACATTTCCCCCTGATCCCTGACCCTATGGACCCCCTTCCAAGAAAGATCCTGGAGCCAGAGGGGACGCTACAGGAAAACGATTGTCATACAGCCCACACTGCCTATCTTCCCTGGGTAACCTGCATGATTCCACAGGGACAGGGTACATCCCCATGGCCTTTCCCCTACCCAACTCAGGGGATGCTCATTCCTCCTGTGATGGGCCTTTATCCCCATCAACTGCTAGGCAAGGGAAAGACCCCCCGTGAGTCATGGTCCTCACCTGGGGAGTGATTGACTAATTGCCTGCTGGCCAGAGGTGGCAGAGCTGGGCCTTATAAGCATGCTGAGGGAGCTCCGTTGTGTGGGAGACATCAGAGGGCACAGGCAGAGAGAAGCCCCGGGAGAGGGTTTAACAGACAGGTAACAATGGAGGCAGAACCAGTAGCGTAGCCTTTCTCAGAGCAGGTGGGGGGCAGGGGGAGCAGCCGCTCCGCCTCTGAGCGAAGCAGCGCCGCCCGAGCCCTGCTGCCAGAGCCGGGCTTGGGCAGCGATTTAAAAGGCCCACTGCTCCCCGCGGCTGTAGGAGCCGTGGGCCTTTTAAAGAGCCGCCCGAGCCCTGCTGCCGGAGCTCCGGTGGCGCTTTAAAGGGCCTGGGGCTCCCTGCAGTGGCTGGAGCCCCGGACCCTTTAAATCACCGCCGGTAGGCGCCACCAGGGTGAGTACAGGGGGAGCGGGAGGCGCCTTTTTATAGCGCCGCTCCCCCTGTGCTCCGGACCTAGCTACGCTACTGGGCAGAACACTACAGGAGCAGGTTAGGTTCCTGCGGGGGAAGCCCTGAGGTACAGCCAACAAGGGAACTAGGGTGAAGCTGGAGAGGGGCAGAAGGGCTCTTAGTCAGAAGATTTGTTTGGACTTGGTCGTGCTACCCTGGAAGGGTTTAGACTTTTATGTGACTTGGCTGGAGAGTCAAGCCACAGAACACCCAGAGCGGGAGTTGGGAGAAAAACACAGGCTGAGAAAGGCCATTGCAGGCCCAAGGATGAGCCCAGTAAGGGGGTGCCAGAGACGAGGACCCCATGAAATGCCATGACCGGAGATATGAGGTACCCACAAGGTGAGGATGTGCTACTACATGCCCCCAGCCCAGCTGTCCCCTCCTGCTCCTATGCAGATCTTTATGGAGAGTCAGCTGCAGTGACTGGGATGGGGAGTGGTGGTTCTCCTGGGAGACTATGTATGTCCTGCTCCTTGTGGGAGTGGATCACTTCCACCAGGGGGCCTCGGGCCTCCTTATTCTAAAACTGCATTTTCCAACTGTACAAGCAGAGGCAAAATCGCTCTAAAACCCCGTGCCATCCCAAATGAACAAAGCAGAGATACACTGAAGGATTAATTAGAATGAAGCAAAGCCTGACTTATTTTTAAAAAGCTGGTCAAGGTGCAAGAAATATTTGCGGGGGTTATGTACATTTCACTGATATAATGAAAACCCCGCTGTCAGATAGCAAGCCAAGAAATTCCGCAGTTAGGACGTGATCAGAGGGCTGTAACTGATGGCTAGGCGTTTCCTTGCAAGCCTTTGAACACACATGTATTCCACGGGCTGGAATCGATACATATGCAAATAATGCTTGCCCTCTATTTAGGGTATTGCTAATGATTAGATACAGGCCCACAGTCCAAAATGAGGATCTGGATGTTGGTCTTTCCGAAGCTGAGGGGTGTTTTGATCAAATCTGATTGACGTGGTGATGAGAACAACTGCTGGATAGTCACCTACCATACGACTCCACAAGTACAGCCAAACTGGTGTTAGCAAAGTCAATGGGTAGGAAGGTATTGTGCTGTGAAAAGCCACCTGTGAGCCACTGACTAAATACCACAGATCTTCTGAGGCACATCCGAGGCACAATAACCAACATTGCCCACTCCACAATTCAAAAATCGTGAGTCAGCCCTCCCCCTCGTAAGCCTGGCTTTAAAATGTGGTGTGTTTTATGGTGCTAGAGCCCTTCAGATTCACTTGTTCAAGCTTTTCTCCACAACCACGGTGGCTAGAAACTTGCTTTGCTTTTTAAGTGAAAGCTGAGAGTCGTATGTACGTGAATGAATCCAGGAGCTGAGGGTTCAACAGAAAAACACCATATATCACAGGACAAGATAGAAATCACATAAATGTAACAACCTAGCTAGTACTCACACCCTCCCAGTTGGAGCTATATGCTTTGAGCTACGTGACATCTGTGATGCAATACATTTCATGCTAGCTCCCTCTCGCACGTCTTCCGTTGCCTTAGAGGTGAACCAAACCGTTTAGGTCAATGCTGAGATAAGCAGAGATTTATGTGCTGAATTCACCCATTAAGCCGCAACCTGGAGGAATTCAGTGCACGGGAAAGTCTCAATGCGCCTTTAAAAAAGATTGGTCTTTTAAAGCAAAGTTATTGCCGTCTCACTGCTACCGCTAGCATTACTGGCGGTCCCACCAGAACAATGAAACCCTGAATGAGCCTGGAGATTGAAGAGGAGCACCTAAACCCTGGAGGTGATCGCGTCAAGCCAGGGAGGATGCGTTACTGGCAAAGCGCTGCCAAAGGCAGCGGACGATGGAAATGATCCCCACCCCGACCATGGCAAAAAAGAATAATGGGCATGTGTGTCAGTCCTACAGTTAAAAAAAGTCTATAGCTAGGACTGCAAATTTTGGGCCATATTCATCCCTGGGGCAATTCCACCAAAGCCAGTGGGGTTTCATCAGAGATCACGGGCCCATTGTCTGCCATTTTAACACACTTCCAATCCCCCCGGAGAAGTTACACTCCATGGGGCAGATCATCAGCTGGTGTAGATTGTCGTGGATCCAGGGAAGCCAACGGCGCTGCGGCAGTTTACAGCAACTGATGAGCTGCTGCTGTGTTGGCCTTGCAGGCAGAGGTGAGATGCGATGTTTTACACATATCCGTGGTGTAAATTGTGCACACACACACACACACACACACACACACACACACACACACACACACACACACACACACACACACACACACACACACACACACACACACACATGCTCTCTCTTCGGATAAAAGCGTGGCACCGTCACTTGACATGAGCGCCGAGCATCATAGAGTCAATTATTCACTGCGTGCCTCGCACAGAGATCCAATGTGTGCCAACTCCCTTTGTGTCATATTTTGCAAACATTTGCTCTCAAGGGGCAGTGTTACTTTTGTTGTATATCCAGACCAAGTCCTTCATGGAGAGCTTCACCGCGAACAAAGAGACCTCTGCTAAATAGAGATACACACGAGATCTCGACAAATAAATACACACGTAGGTAGTGAGGTCTTGGGCACTATGGGAATAACATTCAGTCTTTTATGTACTTGCAAATTACACTCTGCATAATGTCGCACAGTAACAGAGTAAATCTCCTTAGAATCTCTTCCTTTCTGAGCCTGGCTCTTCGAGGTGTTTTCATCTCAAGCCTTTGATTAGAAAGGTTAAACAGTTTTTTTCATAGACATAGCTATTGTCTGCCCAGGCTTTTGAAACAAAAATGAGGAAAACAGGCTAAGCAAGTACATTTGAGGATTCTGATTTCGATCTAATTGTGGCTTGATGTCAAGAGCTCCTAATATATTCTAGACACACAGATAGCCAGCATGTCAGACACAGTACAGAACATATTACGTGCCAAAAATCTTGGGGAAGTAATTGCTCCATAAAAATCTCAAGCTTTATGTTTTTTTTATGCATAATGTCTATTTTAGAATTGCACTTACAGCCAAGCTTTCAGGAAGATCATATGATATTATGATTCACAGATAAATCAGTTGTCAGCTCTCTCCTCCTCAGGACAGACTGTATAATAGGTGATGCCTCAATTGCAGAAACTTCCTACCTGGCAGCTTTGCTGTGACGCTTTCTTGGGGTGTCCAGAACTGTAAGTCTCCCCGTTACTCCTCTACCTCAGCATGAAAGGGATATGCTGGTGCTAACTCCCTGCCAATCCAGTTTGTTAGCCAGCCCCATGGATTTCTCAGGACTCCACCAGTCCTAACTTTGCCTAGCAGGTTAGCCGTTCATGCACTTCAGTTTCTGAGCTCCCCAGAAGCATCTCCCTGTGACATCCAGCCCGTCACTGAATGCTCATAGAAATTACCAAGTCCGCTGTCTCTAAAGTGACAGTGTACACAGCAGTTTGCTAGATTTAATGAGGAATTCACACTCTGCTTAATATAACAGCACTGAGATATACTGGTGATAAAACAAAGAGAAGCTCATTAACCAAGCACTGAGATTTAAGTGATACTGAGCAATAACCGTGGAGACAGAAATGGTTACAAACAAAACAAACGTATAACACACTTCTAAGGGACTGAAACTTGACAGGCTACCATCCTTGACTAAGGTAAATGTCTTACTTAAAGCTACGTTCGGTGTCAGCCACCCACATGGCAGAGGATCTACTCTTCAGAGATACAAAGCGCTGGCCCCTTTGTCCCGGGAGCGATGGATCACAAGATGCCCTTTTGCTTCTCCTTATATTCCCCAAAGTTCATTGTCTTTGTCTGAAGAGGCAGGATGTTGGAATTCGGACTGAGGTGTGTCCTCCGGAGTGCTGGCGCCATGCTATTTCCCTCAGCCCCCTGAAAAACTGGTGTTTACCTCAGGTGCAAACATATCTCCCATTGTATTTGCCTCATCCTGCTGAATTTACATTTAAGACCTAGGCAGGTAGACAGGCACAATTGACGATCCTTTGTCCACGACAAACTTATCAACTCTTCCCTCAAAAATATATTTTGGGAACACATTTCCAGCACACCGTCCGTACATACATCACGCAATGATATTAATGACCAGCATGGCACCAGCTTCCATTTGATATATCACACCGCACTCTTTAAAGAGAAATACTAGGCCAGCCGTGTATTAGGTGTCGTGAGCGTGTTGGGCCTGACAGGAGTTACAGAACTGTGGGCCCTCTGCCAGTTGGCACTGAAGGGCTCTGAGGGTCACAGCTGCATCGCACTGCTACTGCCTGGCCGCAAAGAACCACCCCCACAGTTTGCTCTGATCCTGCAAGGCGGATTAGGGGTCTGTGGGGCCTCCTGGGCCAGAACAAGTGAGGACCCTCCCCACCCCTTCCCCACACAGTCCCCCCCAAGCCCCTGGCGATCTTGCCAGGGAAATGGGGTTGGGACGTGGAGGGCTTGCTCTGTCCCACCCCACCTGGCACTCATGCCAGGGAGTGGGGTCAGGGCACAGGGTCTTCCCCTACCCACCTGGCTCTCCTGCCGGGGAGCATGGTTGGGATGCGGGGACTTCCCCTTCTCCCCGGCAGGAGTGTCAGCTGGCCAGGTGGAGTGGGTAAGGGTGTGGGGGTGCCCACTTTTCCAGGGGCCCCCCTATTGGCCAGGGCCCCTAGGCATGGGCCCCACTGGCCCAGTGGCTAATATGCCACTGCCTGCAATATGCAGTTGTAGCCCCGATCCTGAAATCGGAACTGTGGGCCAGCGGAGCTCCTGATGGACACAGGGGTCTGCCTGTATGGATCCAACCGCAGGGAGCCATAATCCATTGCGCAGGCAGGTTCCACGTCCATGGTACATCTCTTTGAAAGCAAAATGCCCACTTTCGCTAAG
This sequence comes from Macrochelys suwanniensis, assembly GCA_033296515.1. NCBI lineage: Eukaryota > Metazoa > Chordata > Testudines > Chelydridae > Macrochelys > Macrochelys suwanniensis. Next base: position 10,255,237 of record CM065781.1, on the reverse strand, counting down.
CAGAGAAGGAGTTTGTTTTTAAGGCTGTACCGAAAAGCTTAGCCTAAAGCTGTAACAGGTTTTCCCCCAAACATTCCTGGCTTTATTCTAATACTGATAATATTTATCACGTGGGGAGGGATGCTTAGGTTAGAGCAATGGGTAACCCCACCTGGCAGAGGCCACAGCAGCCAATTAACTCTCTCGGCATCATTGGACTTGCTCTTGCTTGCTTTCAGTGCCTTTCCCTGTGTTCATAGAGGGAAATGCTAGGCATTTAGGGAAATAGTTTCAAAAATGTGTAAGTGACTTAGCAGCCTAGATCCAGCTCCTCAGAGGTAATCTGCTTAGGCACTTTTGAAAATTCTACTAGGTTCCTACCTAGATTGTAGGCACCTAAATATCTTTGAAAATGTGGCCCTAACTCCAAAGAACTTGAAATGGGACCTGGAGCTCAGATCCTCAAAAGGTATTTAGACACCTAACTCCCATTAAAATCAGCATCTGAAGAGTCTTTTGGCACTTTGGAACAATGTTCCCCTTTGTCTTCTTCAGTGACCAAGGTTAGCCAAAGATGGGTACATCTAATCTTTGTGCCACACACTTATTTACCTCCGAGCTCCTTCATTGTGGGTTCTTTACTACAGAGCCATGAACTGAATCTTTGACTAGTTGGAATGATTCTGTGTAACGGGGTCGCACCTCTCACAAGCATCTCCCTCTGGCCGATACACGTCTGTGATCTCTCTGCTTTGGAATGGGGTGGCACCTACGTCTCACAAGAACCCCCTTCTGGTCACGTGTGAGCCTGCTGGTTTTTTCTGTTTGGAACGGGGTGGTGGGGGCACCCACCTCTTGCGAGCGCCCTCCTGGCCGAAGGTTTCTTCAACAGGTCTTCAGTAACTCAGGCCTCTGGCTAAGTCACACTGTCTGTAGGTGGAGCAACAAAAAACCCCTTCTGGGGTATACAGTCTTTACTGCCCGCCAAGGCTTCCTCCCAGGAGACACTGCCTTCTATAACAACCCAACAGGGTCCATCACGGTACCCTTCACTGGTGTGTCCTTTCGGCAGCCCTCCCTGAGCTCAGTCTCTAACCAAACCAACAGGGACCCGAAGCCAAAACAGAATGGCTAGTGTGAACGGCTTGCACAGCTACTGCCTACAATGTAAGCAATGATACCATCCCACCTGGTCCATTACCACCAGGTTAATTCTCTAGTGTGGACAAGGCCAGTGTGCTACCTTGTTAATTTTAATGGAGTTGTGTGGGATGCACTGAGAGGAGAATTCAGCTCATACTCCGGAAGGTGTTGCTACATCTGAACTGTGACCGGCCACTCAGGAGCCAGGCATTTCAATGCACGGTTTAATTAATCTATAAGGCAATAATGAGAGGGAATGTGCGTATTAGCAGATGGGACATTACCAGTTGCCAGGCCCACCCAGAGGGACCGAACTCCCTCAGGAAGGAGATTAGCTGATGATCATCACACTCTGGTTGACATTTGTCTTTTCTGTCAGTCGAGGACTCATTTTTCTTGTGGGGGAGAGAGAATAGAGATGGGGAGGGGAGGATTTAAACCGTTCAACAGCGATTCCAGATGTGTGTGTGGTGCACTTGGAATAACACCGTGAGCACGTAGCGAATACACCATGAAGCTTGAGCGTTTTATTACGAACGCAGGAGCATTGCACAGTGGATTCTATTACTTTGCTAAACATAGACAGGGAGTCAATATGGGGGAAAGGGGTTGAATTTGAAGGGCTGGAGCCTTAGCTAATGTAAGTCAGCTCCAATGGCACGATGCTGGTTGGCCCCAGCTAAGGTCTGGCCTGAGAGTTCAGTAGGGAGAACACCTGCTGTAGCTGCAGATGGTCTGACTGGAGATGTCGCCCTCGCTGGTACACTTCTGAGGTACTGACTAGTATTTCCCCTGTGAATTTGTCTTTGCTGGCTTGAATAAGCTCCAGGGTTTCATGGCGCCAGTCACTCCCCGGGCTACACACTTCTATCTCCTCGAGGTCTTTGTAACACCATGATGCCTACAAACTTGACGGTGGCCAGGCAGCTGGAGCGCTGAGCCCACTGCCCCTCATGCCAACCGGTACTGACTCTTTGTTTCCTTGTGCTCCCCTGATTACAGCTTTGTCTACGCTACGAGCGAGGCGCGCGAGTAAGAAGCTGAGACTGGGCGACAGGGGCTGGTTCACTCAATAAACTGCCCTGTTCTGTTCATTCCCTCTGAAGCATCTGGCACCGGCCACTGCTGGAGAACAGGCCGCTGGGCTAAACGGAACAGCAGTTTGACCCAGTCTGGCCATTCTTATGCTCTGCTCGTGTAGACATTCGCGCTAGAAACTAACCACAGGCTGAGCTGTGCTGAGTGCGTCCCCACTGGCTTCAGGGTGGCTTGTACTCGGTACGGCTCAGTTGTGTCTCCACGGCCCCTACCAGTGCTGCCACGGCTATAGTGCTGCTGTCACTCGCACTAGCACGAGGTGAGTATGTGGTGTGATACAGGAGGGCCAGGGAGCAGTGGTAGAGTGTGCGAGGGGAAATAGATAAGCCCTAGGCTAATTAAGGGGTGGTTCCCTGGAGACTAAGGAAGGTAGCTGCAGGTTAATTGGAGCACCTGCAGTCAATTAAGGCCCTGTCAGGAACCTAATAAAACCCCCTGCTTTGGGCAGACAGGGGAGGAGGATGAAGGAGAGAGGACTGGAGCTGGGAGATGTGCTGTGAGACTTGGCAAATCAGAGAACCAAAGTAAGGGGGACCCTGCCCCAGTAGGGGAGAGAGACTCCCGCCCCCAGCATCTAAGGACTGCAGGTACCCCACCCAAGGGGGAAGAGGGGAAGAACCCGCAGAGGTTGAGAGGGGCTGGGGCTCAGAGTGAGGAGCAAACCCAGACCCCTCCCCCGCTTCCCTCCTTTACCACCTTCCTGGGCCACTAGCGGGACCCTCGGCACCCCAAGAACAGGGGCAAGGGGTGGCATCTTAGCTCCCCTCCAAGAAAAGTGCAGGACCCACCAGACTAACATCAGCCATCTTGTCACAGTGTGCACGAGAATCACACCCCTTGCTCGTTGTGTAGACGTAACCTGTATCTGCCTCCTCTCTATTGTCTTACAGTGAGATTGTCAACTGTCTGGGGCAGGGATCGTCATCTTTTGTGTGTACAGCACCTAGCACAATGGAGGCCTGGCCCACGACTAGGGCTCCTAGGAGCTGCTGCAAGACAAATAAATAGGTATTGCCCACTGTGTGAATATAATCAACTCCTGCCTTTGTGCTCTTACCCTGCCCTCGATAGCATCCTGAATAGAACGGGGACGCTGGGCCACAGCACAATGCAAGAGTGAGACAGAGCCCAGCACAGAGACAGAATCAGCTCCAGCACATTCGGGGTCAGGTTTTCAAGTGCTCAGCACCCACAAGTGGGACCAGATTTTCAGAAGAACTCAGAGCTCAGCAGCTCCTCCTGTGACACTTATGAGCAGCCCTGCAGCAAAGTTTAACCCCCAGTGTGCTGAGTTCATCTGAAAGTTGGGATTCCAAAAAGAATCTAAGGGAGTGAGGTGTCCATGTTCTACTGAATTTCAGTGGGACTTGGGCACCTTAACTCTCCTAAATTCCTTCCAAAGCCCCCGTCTCACATAAGATCTGAGCTCTTTTGAAATCCTGGCCCTACATAAACAGTCTTGGAAGAGAGAAATAAATTAAATAACTCTCCTTAAGCTCTGAGCCTCTTGACACATCTTACCAGTACATGTCACAAGTCCTCTGATACAATAGGCAGCAGCTACATCCTCTGATATAACCCTAACCAGCAAGCCAAGCAGTTAGAAAACTAAAGCTAGTCTCCCTCTCCAGCAATCTACCACCCTTCCAATTTTCCTTGACTTTCATGTGCCTGGGAAAAGAAGCAGCATCTTGCAGTAGACCCTGAAGTTCATCAGATTTGAGCTATTTTGGACCAAAGATGTGGAGGGTGAATTTCATAGCTAAGGACCATGGAGGTGTCCGGTCACACGCACCCAGTGTTACACCAACATCCAAGCTGCCATGCAGATGTCCTGGAACTAGGGCTGTCGATTAATCACAGTTAATTCATGCAATTAACTAAAAAAAATTAAATTGTGATTAACCCCACTTTTAATCGCACTGTTAAACAATAGAATACCAATTGAAAGTTATTAAATATTTTTGGATGTTTTTCTACCTTTTCAAATATATTGATTTCAATTACAACACAGAATACAAAGTGTACACTGCTCACTGTATATTATTATTTTTATTACAAATATTTGCACTGTAAAAGTGATAAACAAAAGAAATATTTTTCAGTTCTCCTCATACAAGTACTGTAGTGCCATCTCTTTATCATGAAAGTGCAACTTACAAATGTAGTTTTTTTTATAACATAAGTGCACTCAAAAAACAAAACAATGTAAAACTTTAGAGACTACAACTCCACTCAGTCGTACTCTTGTTCAGCCAATCACTAAGGGTAGGTCTACACTTACCCGCTGCATCGGAGGCATCCAATCGATCTTCTGGGTTCGATTTATCGCGTCTTGTCTAGACGCGATAAATCGAACCAGGAAGTGCTCCCCCGTCAATGCCGGTAATCCTGCTCTGCGAACGGAGCAGGCGGAGTCGACGGGGGAGCCGGCGCGCCGCCGTGTGGACCCCGGGTAAGTACTTTGAAGTTTGAAATAAGATACTTCGACTTCAGCTACGTTATTCACGTAGCTGAAGTCGCGTATCTTAGTTCGAACTTGGGGGGTAGTGTGGACCAGCCCTAAGACAAACAAGTTTGTTTACATTTACAGGAGATAATGCTGCCCGCTTCTTATTTACATCACCTGAAAGTGAGAACAGGCCTTTGCAAGGCACTTTCGTAGCTGGCATTGCAAAGTATTTACATGCCAGATCTGCTAAAAATTCATGTGCCCCTTCATGCTTCGGCCACCATTCCAGAGGACATGCTTCCATGCTGATGACGCTCGTTAAAAAAAAATCATTAATTAAATTTTGACTGAACTCCTTGGGAGAGAATTGTATGTCCCCTGCTCTGTTTTACCCACATTCTACCATATATTTCATGTTATAGCAGTCTCAGATGATGACCCAGCACATGTTGTTCATTTTAAGAACAAAAACAACAAGGAGTCCAGTGGCACCTTAAAGACTAACAGATTTATTTGGACATAAGCTTTCGTGGGTAAAAACCCCACTTCTTCAGATGCATGGAGTTTTAAGAACACTTTCACTTCAGATTTGCCAAAATGCAAAGAAGGTACCAATGGGAGATTTCTAAAGATAGTTATAGCACTTGACCCAAGATTTAAGAATCTGAAGTGCCTTCCAAAATCTGAGAGGGATGAGGTGTGGAGCATGCTTTTAGAAGTCTTAAAAGAGTAACACTCTGATGCGGAAACTACAGAACCCAAACCACCAAAAGAGAAAGATCAACTTTTTGCTGGTGGCATCTGACACAGATAATGAAAATGGACATGCATTGGTCTGCACTGCTTTGGATCGTTATCGAGCAGAACCTGTCATCGGTATGGACGCATGTCCTCTGGAATGGTGATTGAAGCATGAAGGGACATATGAATCTTTAGCACATCTGGCACATAAATATCTTGCGACGCCGGCTACAAAGGTGCCATGCAAACACCTGTTATCACTTTCAGGTGACATTGTAAATAAGAAGAGGGCAGTATTATCTCCTGCAAATGTAAACAAACTCCTTTGTCTGAGCAATTGGCTGAACAAGAAGTAGGACTGAGTGGACTTATTTTATTTTTGAGTGCAGTTATTATTTTGTACATAATTCTACATTTGTAAGTTCAACTTTCATGATAAAGAGATTGCACTACAGTACTTATATTAGGTGAATTTGTTTTTTACAGTGCAAATATTTGTAATCAAAAATAATAATATAAAGTGAGCACAGTATAATTGAAATCAATAGATTTGAAAATGTAGAAAACATGCAAAAAGATTTACATAAATGGTATTCTATTATTGTTTAACAGTGCGATTAATCGCGATTAATTTTTTTTAATTGCTTGACAGCCCTTCCTGGAACCTAAAGAAGCTGTACAATGGCTTGTCTTGGTTACTAATACTGTAGAACATCTGCAACAGAGCCTCCATTGCAACATCACCTCTTGTGATTACATTGATGGCAAGTGCTAGTTGTTGCATCATTTGTCCAGAACCTGTTAACTCACAGGTAAGTAAGCAAACTACCACCACCCACACATAGTTTAGTACATGCTAGGCTTAGAATAGGAGTATTCAAGATGGTTTTTAACCTTCCTCTGCATGTGTGCGCCAAGCTTCGAGTGCTGTCATGGCAGCATCATGCTACGGAATTGTCAGAGAGAGTTCCAAATGGCCTTATAGAGTAAAACAAAGGTGCAGACCATGTCTAGTATAAGCTACACAAGGAGAGTGTAAGTCTGTGTCCCTCCTTGGTGGCTGATCCATGTATGAAGTTTGAGTCCACCACTGTTGCCAACCAAAGGATCTGAAATAGGATTTTCAGAAATACCTGAATGATTTGGGAGCACTAATCACATTGAAAAATCAAAGGAACTTGTCACTCAAGCTGAAAATCTCCCCTCCCCTCATGTCCTTTAGTTCAAACACTAGAAGCGTATGGGTTTAGACTGACAGTCCAGGACTCAAACCTCTCACACAGCCCCAGAGCAGTCAGATAAGTGTGCATTCATCTAACAAAGAGAATGGGCCAAATCTGTTCCAATGAAGTCAGAGTCATGCACTGAGGACGAATCTGCCCCATTGTGAGGGTGACATCGGTTTGCTTTAGAAGCCTTTCAACCTAAAATTATTCGAGGTGCTGGACCTGACTGCAGCAGCCTTCTGTAAGTAGGGCTGCAAGGTAGAATATATCCCTGGCATCCTCCCTTGCTCTCCTTCTCTTAACAAGGTAACCCTACAACAAGATGAATTTCCCATTCCTCTTCTTAAGCCACGTTGTCGGTTGTTGGTCCCTGCCTTATCAGCCATCAAAGTGCCCGTGAAAACACTGAATAAGATACAAATTGCAAATTAGGCTTTAATTAGACCGGCACCTGCTTCCTGAGCATGCAAAAAAAAAAAAAAAAATACAATGAAGACATCTATATGTTGCTATAGCAGTCCAAAACCATCGATTTCTATTTCACTGCCCTTTGAAGACAAATTTACTCAGTGCTAGCGCTTGTGTGCCAAAGTGATTAACACTTTAATGCGGCTATCAAGCTGGCCCAGTTACACACATTTCATTCATTAGAAGGCAACATTTTTCAATGGTCTCATATCAGGATGTAAATGAGATTTTTGACTCTTTAGTTGTCTGCTCCCAAAGCCCAGCCAAAGTGAATTCAATTAGTGTGATTGACATTCCAATGTGACGCGCGAGGCTGTGTCCTACTTGATAAGGCCTCCAGATGGGAGCCAGACTCCAAACACAGGTCGGTAGCACCTTACCTTCTCGGGCCGGCGCTAGCTCGCCGGTTGGCTTTTAAACAAAGAATTAGATACGATCAAACCACTGAGTAAGGTGCGAAGTCAAGACAGACGTCTCAGGGGTGCTACTTAGCAATACAGTATCATTTCTGTCCCAGGACAATACCGAGGAGGCAGCCACAGAACAACTAGCTTAGCTTACTACACTAAGCCCTGGGCTACACTAGAGGGGGGGGATTGATCTACGATACGCAACTTCAGCTATGTGAATAGCGTAGCTGAAGTCGGCATATCGTAGATCGACTTACCTGGCCGTGAGGACAGCAGCGAGTCGATCGCTGCCACTCCCCCGTCGACTCCACTTCTGCCTTTCACCGAGGTGGATTTCCGGAGTCAACGGGGAGCGCGTTCGGGGATCGATTAATCGCGTCTAAACGAGACGCGATAAATCGATCCCCGATGGATCGATTGCTACCCGCCGATCCGGTGGGTAGTGAAGACAAGCCAGGTCCTGACTCTTGCTGATGTGCCCACCCAGCTCCACTTTCATTGCTACCAAGTGCTTTTTCTTGACTTATAAGTAGTAGCAAGGGGCTGTAGGCACGTGGTGCACCCATCTCTGCTTGCATGGCATGGCTGAAGGAAGGGGGATTTACTGACGATGCACTATATTACACAGCTTCCCAAGGGAAGCCATGAAAGCCTCTTTGCTCGACACTGTAAAGGCTAGACTGGCTAATGCAGCAGCAATCTTGCTGGGTTACCTGATAAACCACTTTCACATAGGGACATTCAGGGCTGTGACAGAGTGCAGGGAGTTGGCAGGTGAGCCTACACTCTGATCACTCTGACACCCTTTAGTTCCCCGGAGAAAGCTGATTGGGGTAATCAGGCCCACAGACTGGGTGAGCTAATGAGCCAATTAGCCCATCAGGTCAAGTCTGATAAAGAAGCACAGGAAGGGCGTATGCCAGGGGAGAGGATCAGGGCTAGTTGAACCCTATCTCACAGAGGCCTCCAGAAAGGGACAGCCCTGCTCCTCTTGGGATGCCCTGAGCAGAGGGCTGAGGGGATATTGTAAGCGTTCCTGTTGCACAGGGCTGTGAAGGGTGTTGGTGGAGGGAGCACATAAGGGGGACGGTGGATACACAACCCAGTGGAGACCATGCCGGTTTCTGCGGCGTGAAGACACAGGACTGGAGAGTGTCCTGCTAGGAGGGCTCAGTCCTGCACAAGGGTAATTGTGTGAGTGGTGGTACTGTCACGTGCGCTAATGTTTGCAGCGAGGGCCCTCAGACGGTTAGCTCTTCAGGCGAGGGACCTTGCTTGCATCTCCAGTGCCTAGCACGCTTCAGGTCAGCAGGTAAATTTGGGGGGGGGGAGAGGAGGGACTTGTGGGCAAGGCATTCCCTACAGCTCTCCCTCCTCCTTGGTTAGTGCCGTGAGGACTCCCCACTCCCATTCCAAACTCCTTTAACCTCTGCTCAGGGTATGATGATACTGAATGTTGTCTGGGGGCCTATGAGCCTCCCCACTAGGCTAAAGTATAAGCCAGATCCTCCACCTTGGGTGCCCTAATGTGTGAATTGCAGTCTAAGGTGCCCCTCTCCCCATTCATCCTACAGGGAGCCTGTCAGGGTTCCCGCCCCACTCTAAACTCTAGGGTAAAGACGTGGGGACCCGCATTCAGAGCCCCTAAGCTTATTTTTACCAGCTTAGGTTAAACCCCCCAAGGTACAAAATTCCCTGCACCCCAAGAAACGCTTCTCGCTGCCACCATCAAATGTCTAACAGGAATCCAGGAAAGGAATCACTTGAACTTCCCTCCCCCCCAAAATACCCCCTCAAGCCGTACACCCCCTTTCCTGGGGAAGCTTGAGAACAATCTCCCAACCAATTGGTTACACAGTGATCTAAAAACCCACCCCCTGGGTTTTAACACCATAGAAAACAGTCAGCTTCTTAAAAGAAGGATTTTATTAAAAATAAAGAAGGTAAAATCATCTCTGTAAAATCAGGATGGTAACTATTTTACAGGACACTATTTCCAAACTCAGAGAGATTTCCCCCTCTGGACAAAACCTTAAAGTTCCAGAAAACCATGAATAACCCCCCCCCCCTTTGCCCTTTCTAACACAGGGGATACACCAAGCAAAAATAAACAGAAATCTATACGCTATGCTATCTAAACTTACTTCAGAAAAGGGAGGTTTGATTTTCTGTAGGTTCCTTCTGTCTTCCAAGATCACCCTCTCTCAGACAAAGACACACACTAAAACCTTCCCCACTCCCAAAGTTTGAAAGTATCTTGTCCCCTTATTGGTCAGATGCCAGCCAGGTCAGGTGTCAGTCTGGCTACCTGCATTTCTTAACCCTTTACTGGAAAGAGGATTTTATAGCACTGCATCAGACCCTCTCCCCCTTCCCTTCATATTTATGACAGAGCCTGACTCAGGCATTGTGAACCTCAGGGTGGTTCCTCTGATTTTTTCTAGGCGCCTAAAAGTTAGATGGCATGATGCTCAGCATAGCAGTGCCTATGTGCCTTTATGAATTGAGATCTTCAAGCCCAAGGCTCAAACCTTCTGCAATAAAGGCCAAGAATGCTCGTGTCAATGTCCCAGGAGGTTATTTAGGCAGGATAACTTCCCAGTCCCTTTCTAGGTACTTCTGAGAACCCCCCACCATAGTAGCCAACCCCAAGCGCTATCCCATCTATAGCATATGGGTCATGGGGAGATAAATAGCTCTCAACATTGCACTAAATGAGAGCTATGCAGAGAGGATGAGACAGGAAATAAGGAACAGCATAAGAAACTGTAACAGAGAGCAAATTTGCTGCTCAGTGCAGCGGGCAGTGCAAATCCCAGCTTTGGAGACAGCTGGTTCTCTGTGCTAGGTTTGACAGAAATTCTTACTAAGGCACAGGCAGCGAGGCCCTACAACTGTGTGGAATAAAGCGGGGACCGACAGGGGCTGAAGCATTCCCAGCTTTAACTGCTGACAGATCGACCCAGTGCATGGCTGCAAAGCACTCCTGAGCCTCAGCTACCCGCAGAAAAATACCAAACTTAACAGCCCAGGAAAGATTCTAGGGATCTGAGAAGAAATCAAAAGCCTGTCAATGAGGTGCTGGGGAGATCCAGCTGGTACATTTAGCGACAGATTTTCACAGCAGCTCAGGACCCGCAATTGGCCTGTTCACACCTGAATTCTCGTTTCCCCACAGTCATGCTTCCATAGCACGGCACGGGCTGGATCTCACACCAAATCTGGTGTCCGAGTCATCTGACTGAAGTCAGTGGAGCGACGCTGGATTCACACCAGTGTAAACGAGATCAAAATCCTGCCCTGTGATCTTCAGAGGACTGTAAGGCAGATAAGCATGATTTCCATTTTGCAGAGGAGGGAAACTGGAATACGTTAAGTGACTTATCCAAGGCCACACAGCAAGTCAGTGGCTGAGCTGGGAGTGGCATTGAGGAGACCCTGTCTCCATGTGCTGCATTCAGATCATTAATGTCACACCGTCTCTTCCAAGCAGTGGATGCATTGGCATAACTGAGAGGCTCTCATACGGTTTTGGTTTTTTTGGCTATAGGGTGCTATCCCCTCTCCTATAGTTCCCTATACACTGAAATCACTGTATGGTGACCAGTCACTTACAAATTCCTATCGCTGACTTTGATCTCCTGCTGCCACGAATACAATTGTTTCAAAGAGGAGATAATATTTTAGGCAGGAGATTGTCCCTGCGTTTGTCTGTACAACGCTCCCTCAGTCGCCTCCCGCCCATTTCAAAACGCACAGTTTGCTGTTTGAAGAACAGCTTTGCCTTTCGCTCTGCTAGAGTCCCTCTGTTTAAAGCCCAAGTCCAAACTAGGATATTTCCAGGCCCCCAGGACTCTCCGGTGGAGACACCTCCCCTCCAAAGTCAGTGGGGGCGCCGAAGGGAAACAACACTGCACATGCAAATCCATCGCCAGCCTGCTGACCTCGCATCGAATTGTTGCCATTTAATTTCCTCTGCACTGACGGATCAGGAGCTCCTGTCACCAAGCGCGGATGCATTTTGCAGTGGTCACATTGAGAAATCCTGACACCCAGTGCCCAAGGGATAAAAGGATAATTAAACAATTTGTTCACGCTGTAACAGGCAGCTGGTCGACTACCTAGTCACAGACACACACAGGGGGATTCTGGCAGATCAGTTTATGATGGACTCTTGAAGGTAAATCCTTCTTTGTTCCAGAGGTAGTAACACGACTGAGCCCCTGACTCTAAAAAAAAGAAAATAAGAAAGGAATACTTGTGACACCTTAGAGATTAACAAATTTATTTCAGCATAAGCTTTCGTGGACTACAGTCTAAAGCTCACCTTAAAACTAACTGCATAGGTCAGTCAGTTTTGGGTGGTGGCTTCTGTTGTTTCAGCTAATACTGAACAAAGAGCCATTGAACTGCACCCTCATTTAATAATAATTATACCTAGTTCTTTGCATCCATAGATAACAAAGGGCTTTACAAAGGACAGTATCATTATCTCCGTCTTATAGATGGGGGAATGGAGGAACAGAGACAAAAAGCGACTTACTTAAGGTCACCCAGCAATCCAGTGGCAGAACTGGGCACAGAACTCCTGAATTCCAGTCCAGTGCACTGTCCACTAGGCTATACTGCCTGAAAGGATGACTGCCATACCTACAAGCGTCAACAAGATTAGTGACGTCCCATAGCTCAGAGACACGCGCCCTGGTAGTCGCCCACCCTCCAGCTTAACAATAATAACGGGTGCGCGTAGTATGAATAGTCTCAGATCCAAACCTTCTCACACGCGGAGCAGTTCAGGTCAGGATCCAGCATAACAGATGGAGACACAAACAAAAGCTGAGAAATTTAACGCTAAACCTGCTTCTGTGTTGCTGCCTAGGAGGAGAACAATTCCTCCGCTCCGTTAGGAAATGCCTGCCTGACGAATGGGGGGTTCTGTCTGTACCACTTCCGAATTATTGACCATTTTATGAAATTGTGTCATGACATTACTGTGTCACCCAAAGCCTGCCTGTCTGCGGGCCCCCCCCACAGGAGTTAGCAGAGGTGTGTCATGTCTCGACTGGGCCAGAGACAATGGTGAATGATCAGCACTCCAGGATGGTTTACTCAAAGTAGAATACTTCTGGACAATAGCTTTGCTTTACTGGGAGAAGACATTTCTTCCTTTTGGCTGAGGGAGAGGAGTTTGGGAGTAATGGAAAATTACCAAAAACAGAACAAAAGCAGCAGGCGACCCCAGCAGGAGTCGAGAAAGGGACTCACAGGAGGCAAACTGGGGAACAGAGTGCCCTCTTACTGGTGAAGGAGGCAGCTTCGGGGGTAGGACAGACAACGGGGTGAAAGACACTGACCAATAGAGCACAGATGATCCTCATCCCCCTCCCCTCCGACTCCTAAGGGAAGGGTGAGCTAATGAGGGACATCACATTTGGGATGCTTTATTGTTCGTACGCTCTCCTGTGCTTTCCATGATTAACTGTAAAGAGCATAAAGTAGATTGACTGAACAAAATGGGGTGCAGGGACTGCCTCATAACTGAGGGAGTTAAACTGCAAACCTGAAGCTTCACACCTGCTTGGTGGAGTTCTAGGAGAGGAGTATTGGGGAGTCTGAAGGCACCCAGAGGGGCCAGGTGGCTAGACAGCACTCAGAAGGTAGGTGCCAGATAGGAGGTCTGTGCCCCAATAGTGGGCCTAGGGACCCCAAAATTAGGGCAGTGGCTGGACTCCGTTCAGACTCCAGGATCTTGAAACACGCAGGTGATCAAGAGCCAGGGCCGGCACTCCCACTAGGCGACCCTAGGCGGTCGCTTAGGGCTCCAGGATTTGGGGGGCGGCGACTCCCGGTGGCAATTCGGCGGCCGCCGAAACGCTGCCGAGGAGCTGCTGCCGCCGGCGGAGGTGAGCTGCTGTGGGCGGGGAGGCTGGCCGCCGCGGGGGTGGGTGCGGTGGGGTGGGATGGGGGGCCACCGCGGGCGGACAGCTGAGCCTCCTGCCGCGGCGACCTGCGGGCGGGCAGGGGACCGAGTCTCCTGCCCCCGTGGGTGGGTGGGGGGCTGATCCTGCCCCCGCGGGGGTGGGGGGAGCTGCAGGGGAGGGAGCTGGCTGCGGGGGGGGTGGCGTTAGCGAGGGGGGCGCGCAGGGCTGGTGCAAGGAAGTTTCACCTAGGGCGCGAAACTTCCTTGCACTGGCCCTGTCAAGAGCACAAAAGCTTCAGTTCCTTCGCAGCAGGATGGGGCGCTTGCTAGGAACTGCGACAGGCCGGCTTTGGGACCTCATGTACCTACCCACACTGGCTGGGTGGGGGAAGGAACAGAGCGGCTAGAGATCCTGTCCTGACATTTGTTAGGTTTATGGCAGACCTTTAGCTAGACCTTAACAGGCATCAGAACCTGGGGAAGTTGACCATATAACGCCGCCAACTACAGATGACGATCCCTCTGGCCCCAAGAATCTCAGTGCTGCTCTATTAGCTCTCCCCTGGGGGTCAGAACAGAGCGTTTGGTATTTCCCATCCCCACCTAGAAGTTATCCCGTGGCAGCTGTGGTGTAACTGGCTTCATTTCCTTTTTCTCCTTCCCCTAGCTGTGCTAGGCACCATCTAGAGAAGCAGGGAACAGGCAGTCCCTGCCCCAGAGAGCTTACAAGTTGTTCTAGGTAGATTGGCAAGAGATGGAGTGAAACGTTGCATTTTTTCTTTCCCCAGGTGTAACCCACTGGGGAGTGTGTGACAGGTCTCCCTTTAGCTGATCCACACAGGGTGTGAGTCTGTTACCGCCTCAGAGAGCTGTTTTTAGCAGCTCATGTTTTTAGCTGGGGAAGTCCCTGGCATGTCAGTCAATGTAGTGGCCGTTCCATGTGTGTCTAGGGTGCAAGACTGGCATCGTTTCAAAGGTCAAATCAAATCAAAGCCACCCAGCAAGAGAACCTGAATCCTTAACTCCCCAGTTTGAGTCCAGTCCCCAGACGCTCTCCCATGGTCATGGTATCCACCGGCCAATTCTTCATTCTCACTGGGGACCCCTTTCGGCAGTGAGCCCCTGGTTCAGGACAACCCCTCGGGGCCTGACTGAATTATGGAACGTTTGTTTGAGTGTGAGGCTGAAAGCCAGATTCTCATTACCCGTGAGTCCCCATTGTGCATCCTGTGTAATGTATTGCTGTGTTCAAAGATAAACACTTGGTCATATTTCCCCAGCAGGCAGGATTTTATTACTTTGTTTATGCAGTGCGGCTTGTATCCCTCCCATCCTGCAGCGGGTAACTCGCTAATTCCACCCAACGCTAGCCTGCCCTTTGGAACAATCGGCGGGGCCGAGGCCTGGGGAGTCACCAGGTTTTAAAGCAATACCGCCGTTGAGTGACTTGTGGGTTGTGCTATGGCATAACTGTCACGGGTCTCAGACAGCATGGCCCCTTTCTAGAGGGGCGTGGTCTCGGGGGTGCTGGCCCCTTGAAGGGGAGTCTGGGCCCAGGCCACCATTGATGAGTGGCTGTGGAACCCCTGAGCCCAAGTTTACTTGGAAGCCTCACAAAGGAATTTGTCTTTCACCCTTTTGGACTGTGGGGAGTTCTTATGGGGCCTTGAGAGAAGGGAATTTGAGGCAGGGAGTGCCTGCAGCACCACAGCAAGTCAGCAGGGGGTGCTATAGGGCAGACACCAAATAAAGGGCTAGTTTATAGAAGGCACCTGCTTTAACAAGTGTAACCCGCTGGTTAATGTGTGCGTGGCTCTGGCACAGGGGGACAGCTAAGAGAGGGTGAGCGTCTGCTCCAGCCTCAGCTGCAGAGCCTGGCTTTTTCACTCAAGCTCTAAGGACTTGTGGCTTTTAGCTCTAGAGGGCCCTGCTGCCAGTCAAGAGGGTGGCTATCACCCACCCACCTGGCCACAATATCATGCCTTCGGTTTTGAAGACGGGCAGCCACATTTTCAGTAATTGCCGCCTAAGACAGGAGGCATCTCAGAGTCTAGGTGCCTGACAAGCAAGATATCTTGGGTATGATTTTCAGAAGATAGGAGTGGCCATTGAGCTGGGGTTGTGGCATTTCTAGGAGGAAAACCTGGCCAATTGGACATACTCCTGGTCTCCTAAAAGCCAAGGATTCCCACCTCCGTGGCAGATGCTTGTGATTGGAAATTCTTTTGGGGGAGCCTGGCAGATTCCTTTGAAATCTGAGAGAATCAGCCAGCTTCACTGAAACTCAATGCAATTCCATTCTAGCCTATCTAGCTACTTACATAGCCCTCATCACCACACAGTCATTAATGAAGCGACATCACCTCTCTGATAAGTCTAAAGACAGTTAAATCCACAGCTGACTAGGAAGAGTTACAAAGGGATCTCACTAAACTGAGTGACTGAGCAACAAAATGACAGGTTAAATTGAATCTTGACAGTGCAAAGTAATACACACTGGAAAAAATAATCCTAACTATACACACAAAATGAAGGGACTAATTAGCTGTTACCGCTCAAGAAAGAGATCTTGGATTGTTCTCTAAAAACATCTGCTCAATGTGCAGTGGCAGTCAAAAAAGCTAAAGGAATGTTAGGAACCATTAGGAAAGGGATAGATAATAAAACAGAAAATATTGTATTTATATAGTGGCTTTACATGGTGCACCCGCACCTTGAGTACTGCGTGCAGTTCTGGTTGCCCCAACTCAAAAAAAGGATATTAGAATTGTGAAAGGTACAGAGAAAGGCAACACAAATGATTAGGGGTATGTAACAAATTCCATATGAGGAGGAATTAAAAAGACTGGGACTGTGCAGCTTAGAAAAGAGATGGCTAAGGGGGGATATGATAGACTATAAAATCATGAGTGATGTGGAGAAAGTGCATAAGGAAGAGTTATTTACACCTTCACATACCACAAGAACTAGGGGGTGACTCTATGAAATTAATAGGCAGCAGGTTTAAAACAAACAAAAGGAAGTACTATTTCACATGTGCAGTCAACCTGTGGAACTCATTGCCAGAGGATGTTGTAAAGGTCAAAAGAATAACTGCGTTCAAAAAAGAATTAGATAAGTTCATGGAGCACAGATCCATCAATGGCTATTAGCCAAGGTGGTCAAGAATGCAACCCCATGATCTGGGTGTCTCTAAATCAACAACTGCCAGAAACTGGGACTGGATGACAAGGGATGGATCACTCTATAGATGCCCTGTTCTGTTCATTCCCTCTAAAGCACCTGGCATTGGCCATTGTCAGAGACAGGATACTGGGCCAGACAAACCATTGGTCAGACCCTGTATAGCTGCTCTTATGATGTCAAGAAGCATTCATCCCTATGCTGAAGATGGGGAAACAAGGCATAGGGTAGATTAAGTCACTTGTCCAAGGCTACACAAGAAGTCTGTCCCTGAGATGGTAATTGAACTCAAGTCTCCAGAATCCCAAACCAGTACTCTCCCCACTAGACCAGTGGTTCTCAAACTTTTTTGTGTGTGGACCACTTGAAAATTGCTGAGGGTCTCAGCGGACCGCTTAATGATCTTTCCAAATGTTGTTTGTACCATTAGCTAACTATTGTAAAGTGCTTTGGATAAAAGCACTATATAAAAAAAAACCCTTAATAATAATTAACATGTGTTTGTTCTACAAATAAAAGCACACAACTCATATTTTAATATCAGTAGTCTTACCTTTCTAATGCGATGGATTTGCCCTCTCTCCCCCACCGCGGCAGCCACAGAGCTGAGGCTGGGAAGGAGGGGGGTCTCTCCCCAGCAGCCGCAGCCACAGAGCTGGGGAAAGTCGCCTCTTTTTCTGGCCGCCTCAGCGCTGCACGTCCCAAATTCCCCCCACCCCCTCTTCTCACCCCACTGCCCCCTCCCACCTACCCCCTATTCCCCCACAAAGCCACCACCTCACCTTACATGTGCATCTTCTCCAGGGTCCAGTCACCTAATTAGTGCGCGGCTCCACTAATTAGGTGAGTGGCCCTTCATTCTCTCGTGTGCGGCCACCCAGGCGCACACCTTAGAGGGAACTATCCACGGACCACCTGAATGGAGCTCGCGGACCACCACAGTTTGAGAACCTCTGCCCTAGACCATCCTTCCCATAAGTTGATGTTGTGATGCTGTATGGAATATGGGTAGGGCCATGTTTTCAGTTTTTATTTTATTTTATATTTCCTGAGAATGTATCAGTGTTTATTACCACCACAACAAAAACAGGTGAAAATCAGTGCAAAACACTATTAATAATTTTTCTGGGTAAATATCGGGGTTTATTTTGGTGGACAGGAAGACAGGGGGGAAAAGTATTCAGTAGATTAATGCTTTGATGAGTGGAATTCAATGTGGTCTGCTGCAGAACTAAAACAGAACTCAAAAAACACAATGCCACCTCGGAGTTTAAGAAAACAATATATCTCTAATCCCCAAATAAAACTTTTCATTTGAATAAACAGTTTACTGCTGTAGACTTAGAACTATTAGCCTGTAAATATTTACATTTAATAACTGGGCCACACCATTTTCAGTGCATACACTCAAATTCATCCTTTTCTCCTGTTTTTTTTTTTTTTAACTTTTGAATACTTCCTTGTGTTCTGAAATGTATTATTATACAGATTTTCATTTTCTTCCCATTTTAGTGTGTCAGATCTTTAAACCGTTATTTGCTAACAGTTTGAAATGTGTACATGGGTTCAGATGCACACGTTCAGATGCACATGTTCAGATGCACACACAGTACATACGTTCAGATGCACACACACTTCAGCGCTTGTGTACATGCCTGTTTTATTGTGTGTATCTTCTAGACTAATACATAGCCATACTTCAACAGGCAGCTTTGCATATACACACAGACTAACTTATCATCATAATACATAAATCTCATGCAATGTACTGTATTTTCCTAATAAAACAAGTTATTTTTATATATTTAAATTATACAAAAGTAGGGTGAAAATAACACTTTTTCTAAAATCCAGGAATTTTTTGGTAAAAATCAGTTTAAACTGAAGACAAAGGGGCTTAAATATGGGTAACCATTTATAATATTATTGATCTCACTATTGCAAAATAGCCATGAATCTTAAAAGATATGCCATGTAACATATCAGTGGAAAATGTAACATAAGAACAGTCATACTGGGTCAGACCAAAGGTCCATCTAGCCCAGTATCCTGTCTTCTGACAGTGGCCAATGCCAGGTGCCCCAGAGGAATTGAACAGAACAGAACAGATAATCATCAAGTGATCCATCCCCTGTCGCCCATTCCCAGCTTCTGGCAAACAGACTAAGGACACCATCTCTGCCCATCGTGGCTAATAGCCATTGATGGACCTATCCTCCAATTTATCTAGTTCTTTTTTGAACCCTGTTATAGTCTTGCCCTTCACAACATCCTTTGGCAAGGAGTTCTACAGGTTGATTGTGCGTTGTGTGAAAAAATACTTCCTTTTGTTTGTTTTAAGCCTGCTGCCTATTAATTTCATTTGGTGACCCCTAGCTCTTGTGTTATGGTTATGATTTGCGAAATATGATAGGCTTGTTTATATGTATGTATCATCATTGTATCATGAGTTATAAATGTGTGGTATATTGATCTCAAACTTGTGCTGTGTATCGAGGTGACACCCCCAGACAGATTGGCATCAGCACTACCCAGCCTGCTTGATGGTCCATCAAGGGCAATCAGCTGTACAATGAACCCATTGAGAGACACTAGAGGCTATGCCTATGAGTCAGCAGGTCATAGAGGGACATGTCTATGGACAGGGGACTCCAAGTGCTTTTCCATGCCCATGTGCTGTGAGCTTGTGTTTGGGACAAAATGTACAAGCCACATGGCAGAGAATGTAAAAAGGCAGCTGCATCACCTCCATTTTGTCTTCAATCGTGCTTCTCACCTCTGGAACAACTTCTCTACAACTAAAGCTTTGAACAAAGGGCTGATAGACCCTTCCAAGTTTTGGATGCGTTCCAGAGGGTCTTTACAACCCAGCAAATTCACCAGTACTGCTAAGCACCTGATATATGGAGTCTAAAGTCATATGTATATATCTGATTGCTTTGACCATTTAATAACTCTCTTCTCAATCTTTTCTTTTATAATAAACCTTTGGTTTTAGATACTAAAAGATTGTCTGGCAGCATAGTATTTTGTGCAAGATCCAAACTAGTATTGATCTGGTAATGTGGCTGGCCCTTTGGGGATCAGAAGAACATTTTGTATAGTGAACAGAGTTTTAAATAACTTCTCACTTTATGGGACCTATTTGCTGATTGGGAGCCAGAGACTGGAATGCAATAAAAGGGGCTGTGTGGGTTGGTTTTTTTTTTTTCCAGTTTCTTGATAACCATTGTGGGGGATCAGGAGCACAGTTTGTGACTGGTTGGTGAATCTAACTGCAGTGTTAACCACCATTTTGGGGGGAAATCTGCTCTCCCTTTTGCAGCCTGCCTTGACCGTGGCATTTTCAGTGTGGGCTACCCTAAGCACCTCGGGTCACAGATGTCTCACTGTGAATAAAGTCAGTTACATTCCTCATTTGCCTGCAGACTCATCTTTCAATTCTAAATACAACAAAAGTGAAGTCTTGAGCGGACCATCTATGCTTAACGGGTACAACAAATGCAGCTGAGTTGGGACTTGACAGGATTACATTAGCCCAGGACAGCAGAGTTATCATTTATTCACTCCATGCTCTCATAAGGCCATTGAGCAGTTAAATATCTCACCTGTGAGCAGCATTAACCTTTTTCTGCAAATAGAAACTTTACATAGTAATTCTTCCCTCTATCCGTTTGATCAATAACCAATGTAAAGAGGAAAATAAATAGAGCAGAAAACTAAATGAATGTGGAGGCTGTTCCAGTCTGTAATGTGGTGAAAAGCCCCTAAAACCCAGAACAGAAAGCCAATTGTTGCTAAAAATCTTAAATGTCTTTAGTTCAAAGAACATGCAATAAACGAACTCCAGTTACCGTTGGGTCTTTCTCAAGTCTCATTCAGACTGAACAGAACTGCCTGCTTATTCATGCAAATTAGCTATAACCAGCTTATGCACATTATCCAGTGCAAAAACCTGAAAATAAACAAGCCACATATAGGAGATTAACAGTGGAGACTCAAAGCCTTGTATCAGCTTATGTAACTACAGTGCTTTTAAATATCCTGATTAACAAATGGATTGGATTTGTATTAAGAAAATATAATAGACCCTTATTGTCTGAATGCATCTGGCCAATAACGATGAGAGAAGTAATACATTCGTGCCACTGCTTGCAAAAACTCTTTCAGGTTTCAGCAACCACTTATGTCAAGCTCAAGAGGGCCGTGCCTAGAACTCCACCTCCCAGAGTCAGGTGATTACATGAAAATCTAAGCTCCCATTACTCACACAAACCCCACTTTAAAAATGTGACCTGAATGTAACTAGTTCAGTGATACCTGCCTGAGTCTGCAGACAGCCTGAAACAATAGCTCTGAGGTATGAACTTCCCGGTTCATTTTAATAATAAACACAGAATGAAGGCACTCACATCTCAATGGATCAAAATACAGGGCAGCAGAAACTGCATGTAAAATTTAGAAAGATGGGCCAAATGCTGAAGCTTTTACTTAGGCAGAGTCAGTGTGTAGCAACCTGCATGGAACTTGGGGAGAGGAGCACAGGTTGCAGGAGGGAAGAGCTTAGAAAAAGCACCAGGAAATCAGTCTATATGCACATGGTGGAATGCCAGCTGCAGCATCACAGTAAACAGTTCTCTGGCCAAAGAGCCAGTTTAGCTTTGCAAGCACAGAGTGCTTTCACATTATTACCCAGCACACAGTACCTGAACCAATGAGAATTTGTCTGAGGAAAAACTGAGCAAAAACCTGAGTAAGAGCCTCAGGATCTGGTCCTTAGTTAATTGTTCAATAAGCCCATTTGTCCATCTGCCTCAATTTTTGCAGTCACATCATTCTAATACTTGGCACTTACCTAGCACCATCCATTCATCATATTTTACAAGCTAAATTATTTCCTGCCAGGTTGGGGGGAAAATATTCCCCATATTTCACAGATCAGGAAACCGAGGCACGGGGAGCTTTAAGTGACTTCCCAAGGTCACCTAGGAAATCTGTAAAAGAGCCAGGAACATAACCGTCATCTCATGACTCCCAGTCTCAGGTAAGAACCACAAGACATTGCTTCCTCCATTGCACCTTATAGGTCAGTAAAGCAGACCCCAGTAGGGTTTCTTTGGATAATAAGTTAAAGGGACATTGTCAAAGCCGACAGGCCAAAAATTAGACCTGTCCACTGTGTTTTAATTTGCTCGGGCATGCAACAAAGGGTATGTCTACATTGCAATGCAACAAAAGTCACCACGTGCACAACCCACTGCCCTTGTGTTTCCTTAGAGTAGATGAGCAGGGTACAAAAATAGAGAAGCGCGTTGTAAATATCAGCATTCCCACCTTTCCTGCTCTCTAGCCCAGCTTGTTGTTGGCAGGTCGCCCAGCACAGAGGTTGGAATTGTGTCAATCCTTCAGCCTATGTGTTGGGTGTGGGGCAGTGGGATCAGGTACTGACTGCAATAGCTATTTACTCTGACCCTCGGAAACCACAGTGCGTTTGTATTGCGTAGGGCATTGTGCAAGGAAAAATAAGCTTCCCCGAACTGCTGGCGTTACATTCACCATATATGAAGAGCAAAACATGCTTTTCAACCTGGATGATTTATTGTGGATTAAGGAAAACAAAGAACCAATATCAAGGGCTAGAAGAGCCTTAGATGGTGAAAACTGCATGGCCCCAGCAGAGTCAATGTCGTGAGGATCTGACTCATTATCTCCATAGGAGAGCACAATGCATTTCTCCCTCTGGCAGAATCTCCCATTTGAAACCTAGCAGACAGGAAGGGAGACGTCTTACATGTAAAGGGGTGCAGCACACAAACACAGTCACTGCCGCACTTGCCAGCGTTTGATTTATGGAGTTTCCACTTAACATGAGAAATCCCACGGAGCTGCTTACCGATGGCAATATTTGTTTTCTGTTATCAGGGCGAGACTGGAGAAATTGCATTCTGATTTAATTGAGGCTTCTCTGAGTATAGCCTGCATTCTATCCCCGATGTGAAAATGCAGTACCAAGAATTGCATTCAGTGGAGCGGCCCCAAACACTCAACCAAGAGAATCCAGTATATAATTGATCAGCTTGCTCATCCGCCATAATCAATACTTGCTGCTTCTCCCAGGAAGGCACTCATCTAACCGCAGTATGTGGACAATAATGAGATTGGCTAGGCGACCTGCTTGAAGAAATGCCTAATTATTGGGAGAGTTTTAAGCATTTCCATGTGCAGAATTACCGACAGGTGCATGGATTTCCATCCTTCATTACTATGCCTCTGTGATCTTTATACATCAAACTTTATGAGTCATGGCTTGTCAGACAGGGATGCACAACGCACAACTAGCCAGTTCACAAACCGGCTGGGAGGCTTGCTTTGGAAATGTAATGAGTTCCCAAGGCCTGCAATGAGCTTCCGTACCTGCATGCACCACTCTGTAGAGCCTCCTAAATTATACAGTCATGCAACCAATTCCATCCCATCCTTTTGTGTTGGTGGCTTGTCTCCAGACAGTACAGATGGAATTGTCAAGAGGGTGTAAGTGACTTAGGATATGTCTACATTGCAATGTAAGTCCAGGGTTCAAACTCAGGCTCAAACCAAACCCCCCCCCCCTTCTGTCTACACACAGACCCAGGGCTCGAAACCAAGGCCCCAGGGCCCCATGGGATGGAGGTTCTGAGCCTGAGTCAAGCTGGGACCCTGGGTTCAAGCCATATTGCTTTGCAGTGTAGATGCCGCCATAGGTGCAGGAACTAGAGGTACAGGAGGTGCTGCAGCACCCCCTGGTTTGAAGTAGTTTTCATTATATACAGGGTTTACAGTTTGGTTCAATGACTCTCAGCAACCCACTATAAAAATTGTTCCACCACCACTGGACACAGCCCCACCAGACTCATGCTCTGGGCATCTGCCAAAAGTATCCCACAATTGGACCTTCTTTGTCCTCTGGACAGTCAAGTTTGGGGGGCAGTCAAGTTTTCCCACACTGCAACACGGACAAAGGGTTAGAGCGACCACATTTTGGGAGGGCGCTAGGAAGTCTGGGATACAGGTGGCTGGATTCAGGCCTGCATAATGCAGTGTTGATACTGGAGACCCAGAGTTCAACATTTCACAACCTGGGATTACAAATGAGTGTAGATGCTCAAGCCCTAGGTTAACAAACCTAGGGTCTGCTAGCTTGAGTTCTACTGACCATGTGCTAACATTGCAGTGTAGACATACCCTTTGGAGCACAAGTCCTATTGATTTCCCATGCTGCTGGGAACTTTCCCCTTTGGTGAGTAGAGAAGTTGCAGTGGTGCTACAACTGGCTAGAAAACGGAATCTGACCTTATTTGGGGAAGAGCAAAATGCCTATGTTCACCTAGCAATGTCACCTTACGGGGCTATTCCCACGTGCCCTAAAGAGTGGTTATGTTGGATTTGCTGGGGGTGGTGAAGGCAAAATATAGTCACCTGATGTCTCAGAGAGAGTATGGGTGTGACAATATGTACCCCTATGTTCACCCCTTTTACAGGACTATGATACCTCACAAGGCATACTCTACAAAATGTATCATTTGAAAACTCATAATTTGCTGATCATTATTATACCAGTAAAATATATGTGGCAATGTTATATGTAACCTTATAAGATTCTACTAGTACTGTATGATATTACTAAGATACATTCCAACTGGGGAGAGGTCACAAAACAGTTCCCCAGAGACAAAAGGCTAGCCAACGCTTCAGCCAGGCATCAATAAAATCAAATGGACCATCACCTGGTCAATAAGCCATTCTTTGGCAGGAATGTGGTGAAAAATGTACATCTTGACAAAGAAACAGCTTGGGGTTGCCGTCCACACAGACTTTGTCTCCTGAAGCTCAGCTGGAGATGATTCTCAAAGAAAAGAAGGGAGAGCAGATGCTCCAAATTATTCCTACCTTTCTCTCTACCCACAGCATCCACAACACCTGAAGAGCAAGGAAACAGATTTGGACTGGGGGAGGGATCCTGACAGAAAGAATTCAGCCAGTAAGATGGCTAGAACATGTGATGAGAGAGACCTTTGCTTTGAATTCACTTAGCTTGTTAACTTAGGCATTAGCTGCATTTTATTTTTATTTTCTTGTAACCAATTCTGACTCTTATGCCTGATTACTTGTAGTCATTTAAAATCTATCTTTCTGTAGTTAATAAATTTGTTTTATCTAAAGCAGTAATTTTGGATTGAAGTGTTTGGGAAATTCCATTTGAGATAACAGGATTCGTGCATATCATTTTCTATTAATAAAATGACAGACTTTATATGAGCTCGTGTTGTCCAGGAGGGTGCTGGGCAGTACAAGATGCACATTTCTGGAGGAAAGTCTGGGACTGGTAACTTGCAGGTGTTCTTCTGCAGTGTAATTCAAGAGGGGATGGCTATAGCACTCATTCAATATAGCTGGGAGTAACTTAGATGCTGGAAGCTGCATGTGAGCTGACCAGGAGATCACACAGCAAAGCAGTATATGGGGCATCTCAGGTTGGAGGATTGAGGGGACACAGCTGTTCATTGGTCCAGATTATACCCTGGGTAATGTCACCATGGGCTGCCTGATATGTTAATGACCCTAAATTCCATGTTTTGAGTTCCTAAAAAGCTATTCACAAAACCACGTCTCTGTCTCCATGCCCCACATTCCCTCCTCTATCATCCCACTCTCTATAATGCCTAAGGATCATTGCTCTTGTAACGGTGCCAGGAGCCATCTCCCTCCCTCCCCTAAGCAGTAGGGAGGTCCCTAGTCCTGCTTAGGCCTCAGACAGCAAGGCAGGCTTTCCTTCAGTGACATTGAACCAGCTGGCAGGAGAAGTATTGAGAGATTAATCCAGTCTCTAGCTCAGGAAAACCTAATTTCACGCTCTTCCACCTCCTCCAGGGGTCCATTGTGCTAAATACCAGGGATTTAACAGGGAAAAACAGAAATCTCCACCCTTTCCCCCTCCCACGCTACCCGTCCCTGGCTCCAACCACTCAATGATGGCCCATATCAAAAAATTATTTTTTCCTTCTCTCCTTTCTGTGATTCATAGTATTGTTCGCTGTAGCTTAGGGGTCATTGTATAATTCCTCTTCCAATAGGAGTGTCACCCTAAAAGCCATTTCATATCCCCTGTTCCTTCTTAGGCATCATTCTTGGACATCAGAGGAGCTAAGTTGCTACAGCTCCCATTGATTTCAGTGAGATTTACGAGTACCAAGAAGAGGTGGGTGAATAACTGATTTTTCATTTTGGCCAGCAACCTACCTTATGAGAAGAGACTCAAAGAGTTTGGCTTGTTTAGCCTAACCAAGAGAAGGCTGAGGGGAGAGATGATTGCTCTCTATAAATACATCAGAGGGATCAATACCAGGGAAGGGGAGGAGTTATTTAAATGCCAATGTTGACACAAGAACAAATGGATATAAACTGGCCATCAATAAGTTTAGGCTTGAAATTATGCAACGGTTTCTAACCATCAGAGGAGTGAAGTTCTGGAACAGCCTTCCAAGGGGAGCAGTGGGGACAAAAAAAACCTATCTGGCTTCAAGACTGAGTTTAATAAGTTTATGGAGGAGGGGATGGTATGATGGGATTGCCTACAATGGCACGTAGCTGATCTGTGACTGCTAGCAGCAAATATCTCCAATGGCCAGTGATGGGACATTAACTGGAGAGGACTCTGAGTTACTACCGAGAATTCTATCCCAGGTGTCTGGCTGGTGGGTCTTGCCCACATGCTCATATTTGGGATCAGGGAGGAATTTTTCCCCAGGTCAGATTTGCAGAGATGCTAGGGGTTTTTTTGCTTTCCTCTGCACCCTGGGGCATGGATCACTTGCAGGTTTAAACTAGTGTAAATAGTGGATTCTCTGTAACTTGAAGTCTTTAAACTATGATTGGAGGACTTCAGTAACTCAACCAGAGGTTATGGGTCTATTACAGAAATGGGTGGGTGAGATTCTGTTACTGTCAGACTAGATTATCATGATGGTTCCTTCTAGCCTTGAAGTCTATGAATCTATGAGATGTATGGGTACCAAGTAGAGCTGGGTGAATAGTTGATTTTTCGTGTTGGCCAGCAAACTCAGATCAGGGGAAATATTCACTTCCAAAAACATTTAGAATTTGTCAGTGAGGAAGAAGAGTTCATTTTAGGCCAGCAAACTGTGCACAGCCACCCATGTCTTTATAACCTTTAGGCCAGTGGTTAAAGCATCTGCCCAGGATGCAACACCCAGGTTTGAATCCCCACTCTGAAGCAGGAACTTGAACTCAGAGCTTGCCCATTGGAGGTGAGCAGTCAGGCTATAGGCTATTCGGGGGAGGGGAGGTTGCTCTCAGTCTCTCCAGTTGAAGCTGCTCCTCTTTGTATAAATACTTAAATATTCACTGGGCCAAAGAAAGAGTGAATGACGATATAGCCTGGTGATTATTACAGTCACAGAATACACACAGAAAAGTTAGATTACAAATTTAACATACTCTTGCTGGAAGTTTGCAATGTAACACTACTTTTTATCTTAGAATTCAGAATGATAAAACAGAGAGCGACAAAGCAGGCTGCTTCCTAAAACAGCGAGGCAAAATTCACCCCACCTTGCTCTAGACTGGCTGTCAGCAAACTGACTGCTGCTAGGCCTTGATTGCATGCTTTCCTAACAAAGGCTCCTCGCTTGCAAACAGGACCAGCAAAAAAGCATTTGAAGTGACAGCTTAATACACCACAGTGATGAAGGCACTCCCCTGGGAGGTAAAAAACGTGGATTCAGATCTTCTCTCTGTCGGATTCAGAGGAGACATTTGAATCCACATCTCCTACCTCCCAAGCTATAAAGTCATTCTCACTCTTTGGCCTCATGAATATTTAAGTATTTAGTGGAACAGTTTGAACAGGAGAGACTGAGACCAGAACAGTCTGTGTAGTTGTAGCTATGTCAGCCTCAGGATATTGGGGGGGGGGGGGGGGGGGGGGGGGGGGGGGAGGGGATGTGAGGTAATATCATTTATTGGACCAACTGAAGGTAGCCCAATAAAAGATATTACCTCATCCACCTTGTCCCTCCAGTCTATAGCCTGACAGTTACAATGCTCACCCAGGAGGAAAGACATCTGAGGTCAATTCCCTGCTCCAGAGTGGGGATTCAAACCTGGATCTGCTCTATCCCCAGCAAGTACCCTAACCGCTGGGCTAAAAGTTAAAGGATAGACACACACTGTTTTCTGAAGCTGACCCTGAAAATCTTTTCCCCAGCCAAACCCATCAGGTCAAATCCAGAAATAGTTTCAGATCAACCAACGCTTCATTTTTCAACGAATACGCTAATAGTCTGGCAAATTGCACCTAGTTCTAGTGGCACCATCTTTGCTGACCCCAGAGACCTCCCCGAAATGCACAAACCTCTGAAGACTGAGTTAAAGAACCAGGCTTTATGGCTGAGGGCTGTAAGTGACTCACATCCTGTGTGGTTTGGGCACAGGAGGAGAGGCGTAACTCACTGGACAGTGATTGATTCCGCTCTCATGCTGGCATAACTCCATTGACCTTTGTAAGTGGGATTAGAGACTGGCCCTGCGGGGTTACACCAGTGTTAAATTGGTATAAATTAGATTAGAATTGGGCCCAGAGGTCATATTCTGCTCGGTGGCATTGGTGTAAATCTAGAGTAACTGCACTGAACTGCAATACCGTTAGTCTGGATTCACACTGGTGTCACTGACAGTAGGGTTTGGCCCAGTAATTTTAGACTCCAGAGGTGGCACAGGAAATAGGCAGCGGTGTGTTAAGTTCAGAGCAGGCATCGGACGCGTGTAGACAATTAAACAAAATTCTTTAGAATGTGCAAGTAGCTTTCCAGGCAGGTAAAGAATAAGTCTGAAGACACCCAGTCAGCAGCCTTACTGCATACAAAGGTGTCACTCCTGTGCCAAAATGGAACACACTGCAGAATGTGTGATGTACTCCCTGCTACTGAGCCGCGCTCAAATAGCGGCCTACTACAGCTGCCATTTAATAATCGCCTACTTTTCATTTCAGTGGAGACATCTGTGCTTTGGTCCCAGATCCCAGCCCTGCCGCTGACCCGTGCTGGAGGGAGAGCATTACACCAGGGCAGGAGCTCTCTCTCCACAAGAGCCTTTGCTTCACAGAGGAAGTTTTTATACAGATCCTGCATCGCCATCAATTTGCAGGTAACAACTAGAGATCAGCCAGAGCTGCAGAGTTCGGCTCCTTCAACATTTGAGGGTTGTTTTGATCAGGGCTCTTAGTGTGAGCCTATCTCAAATCCCAGCTGGGTTTGTTGAGCAAGCCCTGACAGTTCATGCTGTTGCATCAATGCACTATGCAGGGTTTGCACAAGCTATGCACAAGCAATGCTTCAGGAAAGAGGAGGGCATTTGGAAATGTATTCTTTTTCCGCTTGTTATTGTCCTATTTAACAAGACCATGGGGGCAACAAAAATACCAACTTCCTTTTCCTTATCAGTTGCGGGGGGAATAACAAGATTTGGACTGTTTGTGCTACTCTGGTTAACTCCTTAGTGCAGCCGCTAACAGCAGGAGTGCTTTATGTACACCAATCTCTGTGCTCAGGGTCCATGGATTACAGCTCTTCCCAAGGGTTTAGAATGCAGACAGAAATATCCCCGCTGTCACAGACCAGCCAGAAGAAGAACTGGATTGTTTTTAACTAAATGTGCTAAATTATTGGGGTGCCAGGAAAGCAAATGGGAGCTTTAGATTTTCAGGAGCAGGTTTTGTGATCCTATCATTCAAAAGCATCTTTGCGCTCAGAGGGAAGCAATGTCAGCTTTTAGTTACAGTGTGGACTGGTGCCTTTGGGGGAGAGATATTTTAAAAGCTTGAGACAAACAGCACAGCTCTTTGCGTCTGATCAGAAGTGGGATTCTTTGGCTTTTTCTGACTAGGGCTTGGTCTACAACTAAAACTTACATTGACCCAGCTACATTCATGCCCTGTACGACATAGTTAGGTCAACCTAACCCCCACTCTAGACACTGCTAGCTACAGCCTCTCAAGGGGTGAATTTACTACAGCGATGGAAAACCCCCTTCCGTCGCTATAGTGTCTGGTCCATATACCAGCTGAGAGTCAGCACAGCACCACCACACCCCCCGTTCTATCCCAGGGTGGGCCGTAGGAGGTGCTGGCTCAGGATCCAAGTCTGCAACGGGAATTTTCTGCTGGCCAGCAACAGCTGGATTCCAGTTTCTTTGTGCCTCTTGAATGGCACAGAGGGGCCATATCAGTGTCTCTCAGACCCAGAGTGTTCCCGGTTGAGGGGGGTTGGCGCTGGAATAAGCACCCCGAAAAGTTCAAAATAGGCCAGACTCTGACCCCCTCCAGGGTGCACGGGAGGGCTGCCCTCTCCATTACCAGACTGAGAGGGGAGGTGGAAGGATAAGCCAGAATTTTCAAGCCTGGAAATCTGAAGTCAGGCCCTACCTCTACACTTAAGCTCCGTGTACACCGTGAGCTGGGGGTGTGATTCCCAGCTCCCTTACACCTATTCATCTCTCACCTGAGCTAGTGCAATCAAAATAGCAGTGTAGCCACAGTAGCATGAGCAGGAGCGACCCAGGCTAGCCACCATGAGTACAAACCCACCTGACCAGCGTGGGCCTGAGAAGCCCTAGCTCATACAGTAGACATAGCCTTACATGCCAAAACCAAAAGGGGAGTGACTTTCAGAGGTGCTGGACGCCAGCAGCTCCCACCAACTTCAGCAAAACTACTTGCCTGAGTGAAAAAAATCAAGTGTTTGTAAGATCAGGCCAGGTGATTCAGACAGATTTCAGTTCATTGCACAGTGTCAACCAATCCCAAGAATACCAAAAAACATCAGCAGTCAGTATCTCTGCACCCACCCCTCCACACACACACACACCATATCATGAGATTTTTTTAAAAAAAAACCTCATGACTTTTAAGCCAAACACATTTGCCTTCTGGTTTTGGGGATACGTTGGGTCACTTTTTCCCCCCCAACTTTTCTACATAACCATGAAGTCTAGAAACTCTCTTAAAAAGAAGTCAGGAAAGCTGAAATTCTCATAATCACATCATCGTATTCTCAAAATCACATGAGCTGGGGCTTTAAGACACAAAATATCAAGATTCACAAATTTACCATGAGATTTGACAACACTGGGTCCCCTGGTCAATAACTGTTCCGCTTTTCAGAGTGGTAGCCATGTTAGTCTGTATCAGCAAAGAGAACGAGGAGTACTTGTGGCATCTTAGAGACTAGCAAATTTATTTGGGCATAAGCTTTCGTGGGCTAAAACCCACTTCATCAGATCCCTGGAGTGGAAAATATAGTAGGAAGATATAAATATACACAGAGAATATGAAAAGATGGGGGTTGCCATACCAACTCTAATGAGACAAATCAATTAAGGTGGGCTATTAGCAGCAGGAGAAAAAACACTTTTGTAGTGATAATCAGGATGGCCCATTTCAAACAGTTGACAAGAAGGTGTGAGTAACAGTGGGGGGGAAATTAGCATGGGGAAATAGTTTTTCGTTTGTGTAATGACCCATCCACTCCCAGTCTTTATTCAAGCCTAATTTGATGGTGTCCAGTTTGCAAATTAATTCCAGTTCTGCAGTTTCTCATTGGAGTCTGTTTTTGAAGTTTTTTTTGTGAAGAATTGCCACTTTTAGGTCTGTAATTGAGTGTCTAGGGAGGTGTAGTGGGGTGGAACCCCGCTCGGACCCTGAGGGGCTTGAAACAGCTCTGGGAGAGGGCTGAGGCTCAGGGTACGTCTATACTCACGCGTCCCGTCGGAGGAGTCCAATCGATCTTCTGGGTTCGATTTATCGCGTCTTGTCTAGACGCGATAAATCGAAACAGTAAGTGCTCCCCCGTCGACGCTTGTAATCCTGCTCCATGAACGGAGTAGGCGGAGTCGACGGGGGAGCCTGCGCGCCGCGTGTGGACCCCGGGTAAGTACCTTTTCATTCGAACTAAGATAGTTCGACTTCAGCTACGTTATTCACGTAGCTGAAGTTGCGTATCTTAGTTCGAATTGGGGGGTTAGTGTAGACCAGCCCTTAGAAGCTGGGCCGATTGGCAAGGAAGCCACAGGTGTGGCCAGTTAATCAGGGCCCAGCTGGCCCTTATAAGAGGGCAGTGGGCCTGGAGGACAGGCTCTCTCTCTGCCTTTAGAGGGAGAAGCGCTTGGCTGCAGGGACCTGAGCAGGGACATAGAGCGGAGCAGGGCTGGGGAAGGCCAGAGGAGCTGGGGAGCTCCGGCCTGAGAAAACCCCAGTCTGTGGCCTAGGGTTAGGCCCATCTAGGTACTGGGGTTGCAGGGGGCAACCCACGGGTAGGCCGGGGCAGCAGGTCCAAACCCCCCTTTGCCTGTGATGAGTGGCTTATATTGCAGTCTGCCCCAGGGCGCGGGGGCTAGCTGGTGACTGGCAGTAGCCTACGACTGAGGCGAGGTGGGAATAGTGGGTTGGGGGTCCCCTGGGGAGGGTAGACCCAGATCTGTGGGGTACTGCCAGGGGGCAGCACCCCAGTTAAAGGGGCACCGGGTCCTGGGAGGGATTCGTGGGCCTGAGTGGTCAGGCAGATCACCGGCCTGCAGAGGGCGCTCCAGAGGCTGGATGAGCTAATTCCCAGAAGAAACCAGCAGGAGGCGCCGCAGGGGTGAGTCCAACCCTGTTACAGGAGGTTGAAGTGTTCTATGACTGGTTTTTGAATGTTATAATTCTTGACGACTGATTTGTGTCCATTTTTTCTTTTGCATAGAGACTGTCCGGTTTGACCAGTGTATATGGCAGAGGGGCATTGCTGGCACATATCAGGTTGGTAGATGTGCAGGTGAACAAGCCCCTGATGGTGTGGCTGATGTGATTAGGTCCTATGATGGAGTCCTTTGAATAGATATGTGGACAGAGTTGGCAATGGGGTTTGTTGCAAGGATAGTGGGGGTTCCTGGGTTAGTGTTTTCGTTGTGTGGTGTGTGGTTGCTGGTGAGTATTTGCTTCAGGTTGGGGGACTGTCTGTAAGCGAGGACTGGCCTGTCTCCCAAGGTCTGTGAGAGTGAGGGATCGTCCTTCAGAATAGGTTGTAGATCCTTGATGATGCGCTGGAGAGGTTTTAGTTCGGGGGTTAAGGTGATGGCTAGTGGCGTTCTGTTACTTTCTTTGCTGGTCCTGTCCTGTAGTAGGTGACTTCTGGGTACCCTTCTGGCTCTGTCAATCTGTTTCTTCACTTCAGCAAGTGGGTATTGTAGTTTTAAGAACGCTTGATAGAGATCCTGTAGGTGTTTCATCTCTGTCTGAGGGATCAGAGCAAATATGGTTGTATCTTACAGCTTGGCTGTAGACAATGGATCGTGTGATGTGGTCTGGATGAAAGCTGGAGACATGTAGGTAAGTATAGCGGTCAATAGGTTTCCAGTATAGGGTGGTGTTTTTGTGACCATTGCTTATTAGCACTGTAGTGTCCAGGAAGTGGATCTCTTTTGTAGACTGGTCCAGGCTGAAGTTGATGGTGGGATGGAAATTGTTGAAATCCTGGTGGAATTACTCAAGGGCTTCTTTTCCATGGGTCCAGATGATGAAGATGTCATCAATGTAGTGCAAGTAGAGTAGGGATATTAGGGGACAAGAGCTAAGGAAGCGTTGTTCTACGTCAGCCATAAAAAAGTTGGCATACTGTGGGGCCATGCGGGTACCCATAGCAGTGCCTCTGACTTGAAGGTATGCATTGTCCCCAAATGTGAAATAGTTGTGGGTGAGGACAAAGTCACAAAGTTCAGCCACCAAGTTTGCTGTGACATTATCGGGGATACTGTTCCTGACAGCTTGTAGTCCATCTTTGTGTGGAATGTTGGCGTAGAGGGTTTCTACATCCATAGTGGCCAGGATGCTGTTTTCTGGGAGTGGATGGATCATTACACAAACTAAAAACTCTTTCCCCATGCTAATTTTTCCCCCTAATGTTACTCACACCTTCTTGTTAACTGTTTGAAATGGGCCATCCTGATTATCACTACAGAAGTTTTTTTTCTCCTGCTGCTAATAGCCCACCTTAATTGATTTGTCTCATTAGAGTTGGTATGGCAACCCCCATCTTTTCATGCTCTCTGTATATATACACATCTTCCTACTGTATTTTCCACTTGTGGCAGAGCTCCGACCCTGTCCCAGTGGGTCCCGCGCTTCTAGGCAGTTTATGCTAGCCTCAGAGGCTCACTGCAACCCTCCATGTAGCCCTTCTCTCTCTAGGGCCAGGGTTACAGCCTACTGAGCCCTTTTCATCATAAGCCAGCACAAGGTTGGTGAGAGAACTCCCACAGTCTCTGTTGTCCCTATGGGCTTATCTCAGAACAGATTAGCCTCCTGTCCTGATAGGGGCCTGTCTTCCCCTCCCAGGAGGTATTTCTGTAGTGACAGGTTGTGGGGAACCCAGGCCCGCCCTCTACTCCGGGTTCCGGCCCAGGGACCCTAGTGGTAGCAGCTGTTGGAAGCTAACCCTTCACTGCCAGAGTTGCTATGTTTCCCTGGGCCACTTCCCCACAGCTCTCCTGCTTCTCTCTTCTTCACCCTTACCTTAGGGCTCCCTTACTGATGGCTTGAGGGTGTCCTCATTTACTCAGCCCTTCAGTAGCAGCAGCACTTCCTCTCCTCTGGCTCTCCTCAGCCTGACTGGAGTGAGCCCTTTTATAGTATCAGAAAGGCCATAATTAATTAGAGTCAGGTGTTCACATCACCTTAATGGCTTCACCTGACTCTTTGAAGGTTAATTGGAGTCAGGTGATCTCATTAGCCTGAAGCAGCACCTACCCTGGTCAGTCAGGGAACAGAAAACCGCTAATCCAGTGGCCAGTATATCTGCATGCTACTACTTTGTTGTACCCAACTGGCCTGGGTCTGTCACACACTCCATGTATCTGATGAAGTGGGTTTTAGCTCACGAAAGCTTATGCCCAAATAAATGTGTTAGTCCCCAAGGGGCCACAAGGACTCCTCGTTCTTTTTACTGTTCCACCGTTTGTCTCCTTTCATAAGAGCCCTGGTGCTGCGGTAGAATGAAGGTTTCCGATACAAACTGAGTGAAGCCTAAACGTTTGACTTCCCACACACCATTGTGCTGCTCACTTCAGAGCAGCCGCGCGAGAGGAGCTCCAGCGTTGAATGTGAATGGTTCCTACGCCGGCCCTGCATAATGCACAAGGCAAACTAGAAGCACTCAAGCAGCCCCAAGTGAGTCCTGGGAGGCACTTCTCGCAGCTGGGAACAAACGCCGACAAATCTAGCGAACAGAAATATCCAGCCACAAAATGTACGCCTGTGGATAGAACTCTTGAAAGCCACCGCTAATTAAGCCTCTTGCTGGTAAACTATTTTAATTGCATCACGGCCTTTTCAGATGCTAGCAACCTGGCACGGAACCGTCACACACTGAAAATGACTCTGAGCTTTCCCCAGCGACAGTCCTTTGGCTCTTTTGTCCCCATTGCGTGAGTCTGTTGACAGCCTTGCTGAGCTCTGAAAACAGCAAAGATAGAGGAAGAGCTGCCAGTCCCAGCCAGAGGCTGGGAGAAGACGCATATGGGTGCTGCTCGGGGGAGATTTGGATTTAATAATAATACCACCTAGCGGTTTTCCATCCGTCGATCTCAAAGCAGTTACAAAACAAGGGGAAGACGAAGTGACTTGCTTTAAATCACCCAGCTGGCCAGTGGTTGAACTGGAACTAGAGCCAAGATCTTCTCAGTCCCAATCCAGAGCTCCATCCACTGGGGGACACTGCCTTCCTTTAGGACTTTGCTTTCTACACCGGTGTCTCATATCCTGTTATGTACCTTGGCCAAAACAGACAAGTGGTTCTGGGTGCCCAGACAGAGGTTTTTAAATGGGTGCAATCACAAAACACTCATCCTCTCACAACCAGACCACCTTAGTGCATCTTAGGGTGGGCCCCCAAAATGGAGGCACCCCAGATCATGAGTCACATTTTTGAAATTTTGTCCCTTGTTTCTGCCTCCCCACCACTTTACTAGTGGGGTACAAGCTCCCCTCTCCCTCTGGCTCCCTGATCACTAGTGCTCCTTAATTGTGCCGGAAAGAGGCAGCCAGGCCTCAGAACTGATCAGAGCTGTGCTCAGCTGAGCAAAGAGCTCACCTCCCTTTCTCGCTTGGCTGCCCGCACGCTGCCAGCAGGACTGGCCCTGGTAAGCTGATCCTTCAGGTCCAGCTGTCTTTATGTGGCAAGGAGGAGGGAGAAATATGGTTCTCCTTAACCTCTGAGGATAGGACAAGAAGCAATGGGCTTAAATTGCAGCAAGGGCGGTTTAGGTTGGACATTAGGAAAAACTTCCTGTCAGGGAATAAATTGCCTAGGGAGGTTGTGGAATCTCCATCACTGGAGATTTTTAAGAGCTGATTAGATGAACACCTGTCAGGGATGAGATAATACTCAGTCCTGCCATGAGTGCAGGGGACTGGACTAGATGACCTCTGGAGGGCCCTTCCAGTCCTATGATTTTCCCTGGTTGAAGTCACGGACAGAACTCCCATTAACCTCAGTGGGGCTGGGATTTCACCCCTCGTGCGTATTTTAACTAGGCCTCAGCAGCACTCCTTTCCGGTCTGTCCTCCACTGGGGGTTCTTCTTTCTGCACGATTCGCCCTTTCTTGGTCTCCTTTGCCATTCCTCCTCTCTCCCATCCTTTGCCCAGGCTCACTTCCCCAGATGCCTCACCGCTTGTTCTGCTCTACAGCAAAACAGCAGGACAGCAATAGGAAACTTACCAAGGTCAGGCAGCATTTACTGGTCAGCCTTTCCCGGTGGGACAGGCAGCACATTGGATTCTGCTGCAACAGAGCAATAACAGGATGGGGAAGTGGGTCACTAGGACAGGCAGCGGGTTATTGGTACTAGTGGAAATGACAGGAATGCAGGCAGGGGAGTGGGAGAAAGGACCCACATGTGGGACATTCCCTCTTCTGAGAGGAGCCATGAAGAATAGTTCTTAGTATTCAATCATCTGCTGAACATTTAAAGAGACCATCTGTATTATCAATGTTTAGCCACTAAACAGGTGTAGCATGAGCAGAGAACTTCATCCCCCAGGACTCTCCAGCCAGCAACTTTCACAGGGCTGAGCCCTAAATTCTTGCATAACATTTCAAAAGGAAGGAGGAGAAGTGAATTTAGACTCTGAAGACATTCCGCTCCGGGGGCTATTTGGGATTCTGAGAGCTCCTGATTCACTGACATAGACTCAGACTATAAGGTCAGAAGGGACCATTATGATCATCTAGTCTGACCTCCTGCACAATGCAGGCCACAGAATCTCACCCACCCACTGCTGGAATAATCCTCTCACCTATGTCTCAGCTATTGAAGTCCTCAAATCATGGTTTAAAGACTTCAAGATGCAGAGAATCCTCCAGTAAGTGACCCGTGCCCCATGCTGCAGAGGAAGGCGAAAAACCTCCAGGGCCTCTGCCAATCTACCCTGGAGGAAAATTCCTTCCCGACCCCAAATATGGTGATCAGCTGAACCCCGAGCATGTGGGCAAGACTCACCAGCCACACACCCAGGAAAAAGTTCTCTGTAGTAACTTCTAACATCCCATCACTGGCCATTGGTCCTATTTACCACCGATGGCAATTAAGACATCAAGAGGAGTCTTGCCACTGACTCAGACGAGGCCCTTCAACATGTTTTACTTGTCGTTTCTGACACGTTAAAGCAAAGAGAGATGGTTCTGCTGAGGCTGCTATTAGCGATCAGCTTGTAACGGGTCCAGGAGCGAGAGTTCATACCCTGCCCAACGGTGGTGAGCTTGAATTGATTAGCATTTGTAAAGCACATTTCAAAATCTGTCAGTGGGTGGTGCTATAGCTGTGCTGAGTATTAGTCGCCATGGCAAACCTCACAGCAGATGGGAAAGGTGCTGTCTGCTGTGGGTACTTGCCATCCGCAACATCTGGCTAGGTCCCACAAGGAGATGGTGGTGCTGGCTGCATCTTGGTCACCACAATTGGGACTGACCCAGAGTCAGGGCAGAAGACTTCATACGTAGTGTGAGGTCAAGGACTATGTCCCCAGGTGGAGAGCTGTAGCCGACTCTCAGCCTGGAGCATAGGGAGAGATGCCTAACCCACAGGCTGAGCAGCGAACATTTATTCTCCAATCCAGCTCTAAAAGCAGAGAAACACACCCCTGGCCCCTTTCCCTTCTCATTCTCATGCCTCACCCAGTACGTACACACACAACCCAGTTAAGAAAGTTAGCCTTAGGCATGAAGTTGGCCACCACGACCTTCCTGATCTCACTCTGAACACTCCCTTCTAATTTCAGCAGCCCTACTGGGGCCTATATGTGGGCCATTTGACCCACTTAGTGGCTTGAGGTTAT
Organism: Macrochelys suwanniensis; assembly: GCA_033296515.1. Classification (NCBI taxonomy): domain Eukaryota; kingdom Metazoa; phylum Chordata; order Testudines; family Chelydridae; genus Macrochelys; species Macrochelys suwanniensis. The sequence goes on along the minus strand of CM065781.1, from coordinate 10,217,197 downwards.
AATGATCTGTGCTCCTGTTAGGTTTATTCACCATCACAGCGAACAGGACTCCACCCACAAGCTCAGGGGGCTGGTTTCCTGGTGCTGCTAGCCCTGGCCCCACTTTTGGGGTGACACAGTGAGATATCAATGAGGGAAATGGCACCCAGAGTGTGCCAGCTAGAAAACAGCAATTCCCAGGCTAGCCAGGGCACTCAGCTGGGAGGTGGAAGGCCCAGGTTTGAGTCCCTGCTCTGAATCAGACAGAGCAAGGATTTGAACCTATATTTCTCACATACCACACAAGTACCTTAACCACCAGACTAGTAGCAGTGGGCTTTCCCCTCGCCCCCCAAAATATCCTATATCTGAGAAATATTCCCAACAAGACTGTCATCAACAATGATACATTTCCACTAAACATTTGGGTCCTGACAAAACAGTGTCCCCCCTCATCCCCCACAGTAAAACATTTCATTAAAATGTTTTTGACCAGCCCTAGTGTCGGATGGGTTCAGTGGTAATACCCACATTCATCTGAGGCACTCCTTGGTCGTTGGCTGCCGCCCGCATCTAAATGCTCTCATGGGGAATTGCACTTTGTTTTTCTGTATCTAGGAAATAGTAATTAAGGTCTATTTTTGAGCATAATTTCAGCTCCCTTCCCCTGTTCCGAGACCTTAAGTTATGTGATGGAATTCAGAGGCAGCTGTGAACCGAAATTCAGGACAACTTCTGAATCCAAAGGCAGTGTCAGTCACAGGCTTAGATATATACCCTGCCTTGCTTGGGAGATCCCGCTGCAAATACCTGTCCCATATTCATGTTCTACTCCACCAGGGGAATTCTAAATGCCTTTTCAACTCAAAGCAAACGTGATAGATATTATTGAACATTGCACTGATCATCTGTGGACGAAGGATAGCCCTGTAGTTATAGGCAAGATCATTGGGATCCACTTTGGCTCTGCCACGGACTTCCTGCACGAGCTGGGGCAAGTCATGGTCAGCACAGTGACTATGGGTACATCTGTGCTTGCAGGGGGCAGGGGGTGTAGACTAGACACTGCATGCCCAGCTAGCTGGGGTATAAATAGCACCAGGGGGAGCCTTTCACCACAGAACTTCGCTCCAGGTGTTGGGCCTGTACTCCACACACCGCCATAAGTATAGCCATAGCCTGGGTGGAAATCACATCTTACTGAGCACGTCTCATGTTCTGCTCACCCAGGGTCCCAGCCATTTACTTCAGTGGCACTATGGTGAAGAGGGGGAGGGGGGTGTTAGATCCGTAGAACAAATGCACCCCTCGGTGTGCCAAACCCACAGAAACACAAGGCTGTCACAGCAGCTGCTTATGCAGCCTGCCTCCTTAGCTCAAGCTGTAGCTCCTTGGGCTGTCAGCTGCGGAGGTTCCTGGTGTCAGCCAAGCTGATGGTTCTCACACACCAACATAGCTATAAAGGGGCAATGCCCAGATCAGACTCCGGTTACTAGTAGAAACCAGAAGACAACTTGACTCTCAGGTCCCAGGCTGAGGTGACAGGGCTGGCAGGTAGAACGCAGGGTTGTGCATGTGAACTGAGCCCATTTGATGAGGAGTCACTGAAAGCCAGGTATGCTGAGCCCCTCAATACAACCAGCACAGACACCTTTCACGGTAGAACCACACTTCCCTTCTATCAGGGACTGGTGGAGCTGCCTCATCATTGTTCTGTCAGGGGAGGGACTTGGGTGCCACCTATGGAACAATCACAGGATTCAGCCCTAAAAGCCAGAGAACCATCCCAAGCTCCATACAACCCTTGAGACTCCCACCGCTATCCTGTTAGTCCCCTTCTCCCTGGTAGCATTGCCACTGGTTACCTGTCTGCACAGTAGCAACTGCAGAGGAGACCCCAGGGAGTTAGCATTAACTACCTGAAGCAGCATCAGTTCTCAGTTTGATTTCCAGTAGGAAATCTACAGGGACTTCGATCCCACTCAAGTTTTTGCAGAGCTGCAGAGCTCTGGAAGATGCAGGATTCTGGGAGCCATGCCACAGAGTTGCTACTGAGCCCTATTTTCTTCCTCCTCTGAGTAGGAGCCACTACTATAGAGTCTGGCCCAACTTCCTCACCTATAACTCGAGGTGAGTGATGTTAAGAACATATACTACGCTTGATCTTAGCACAGCTTTTAGATCCCTGAAGTAGAGGCACTAGGTAATTGTCCAGGATTGCTTTTACTATTAACACTAGGACTAAAAGCCTCATCTCAATTACCCACATGTAAATCCAGAGTAACGTCACTGACATCAATGGACCAACTCAAAATTTACCTCTGAACCTAATTCATGGGAAAGGTGTTGGGACCAGCAGCAGCCCCATAGCATTTCCCCACATACACACAGAAACACACCCCATGCTGTATAGTCCAAAACCTCCTCCCTTTCCTAGAGCTTACATTATTTTTAACTGAAGTAACATAACCCTAAGACAGGGCAGTATCTATAAACATAAACCCTTGCCTAAATTGACTACTCCTAAGCATTCCTACAGCTAGACTTCTTTCAACTCTCTCTTTCCCTGCTATGCCACTGAGCCTTTTATAGGCCTGAAGAGATACTAATGCAACTCACCTGGTCTGGCTCCCAGGATGAGTCAGCAGAGTAGCTCTGCCCCTCCCCACATGTGCCTAGAGCCTGACACACAGATTGTACTCTCAGGGCCAGATTTTTAAAGGTATTTAGGCCTTATTGGTTTCAATGGGAGTTGGGTGCTTTAGTGTTCTGAAAATCCCAGAAGCATCTGCAATGTTAAGTGCCTAAATACCTCTAAAAATCTGGCCCTTAGTGCTTACATGGTGCATTATAAGAGGTACAATATAGAACATGAGAGATTATTACAGTTCCATTCCTTCCTTTGGTCCATTATGCTAAAAGGTGTTAATGGCTGCCATCAATCACAGACATGGTGATAGCTGAGGGATGTACTAAACATCCTTCATTCGGGTTAAGTGAAGGAGCAATTAAATGCCCCTTTGTGTAGTGAGCACTGAAACCATAGAAGCCACTGCCCCAGGCACTGGCCAGCATGATTATGCCTTAGCAGAAGCTGAGACATGGGGGCTGAGGGGTTTCTCTGGGGACTGATTGCAAATGCAGGGGTTGCGGCATTGATTGGTCGCAGCTGTGTGTGTGTCAGTCCAAGAGAGAAAGTGTCCAGGAAGCTGAGGGAAAGCAGCAGAAAGTCAAGAGAAAGGCAGCAGACAGTGAAAGAAGTAGTCATGAGCATGGTCCTGAGAGGGAGCAGAGACAGCACTCCTTGGTGCCTAGGACTGGCTGGAAAGGCAGCCTGGGAAATCATGAGCAAAGAAACTGCCTGCTGTTGTTTGTTCTTACTGTGCTCAGGGAAATGGGACTTTATGCACATTCTTTATAAATAAACAGGATTGCACTAAGGAAATACCTGACTCAGATAATCAATTTCTCCTCCTAACAGAAACAACCCAGCAAGGCCCCAAATATTGGCTAACCACTCAGGCCCAGGTGCAACAGAACCACACTAACTAGCACAGAAATCTACATTCTTCTAAATCAACAATCTACTTCGCTACAACAGGCATATTTCTCATGCTTGGCAAATAGCTTCCACCCCAAAGATCTAACATTCCTACTGTGAACGAGGTCATGGCAGAAGACTCTGAGGGTCTATCTAGAACTCCTGCTGCTGAAAAGTTTTGGAGTTTTGTTTTGTTTTTTTGCTGTTTTCTTCCCTCCACACTTGCATTCCAGAGTAAAACCAGCAATAGTTCTCGTCAGCAGCAAAGAACAAACACATGGTAAAATTAGAAGATTGCATCTGAAAAGCTGCTGCCTGTATTGTTAAAAAGCGCCTGAATGGGGCCATTTCCCTTTAGAAGCATTTTTTATAACCCCATTATTCTTCACTCAAAGACACAGGACTATTACCCTGTACAGACTGCAATTGAGGGAATGATATCTCAGCTTTCACGCAGGCACTTTGCCATTAATGGTTTATTGCTTTTAAAGCACTTACCAGCCTCTTCTTCTTTTCTTTTCTTTCCCCCCGTAGAACAAGACCTTCCCTAAACCTGTACACAAAACCTGAGAGCCTAAGGCCAATCTGCCTCCCAGCCCTGAATCTTCCTCCGCCAGACCTCGAGAGAGGCTGAGCACCAGTAGCATAGCCACGGGGGGAGCAGGGGGAGCGGCCACTCCCCCTGTGAGGAGAAGCGGCGCTAAGACGCCGCCCGAGCCCTGCTGCGGGAGCCTGGTTCGGGGGCGCTTTAAAAGGCCGGCGGCTCCTGCCGCTGCAGGGAGCCGCCGGCCCTTTAAAGTGCCCCCCGGGGTGAGTACAGGGGGAGCGGCGCCTTTTTATAGCGCTGCCGCTCCCCCTGTGTTCTAAACCTGGCTACGCCACTGCTGAGCACCCTCAACTTCCAGTGAATTCCTGGCAGGTGAGAGCACTCAGCACCTGGAGGGCCTAGTCCAGGGGTCTCAAACACGCGGCCCGCGGGCCGCATGGAGTTATTTCCTGCGGCCCGCCATAGGCGCCGACTCCACTGGCAGCCAAGCTCCAAACATTACTGAGTGTTTATATTTTATTAAAACCCCTCTTTGCATTACAGTTTTTTAAAAGTGAATACATTGACTTTTAATAGAATACTATATTACTCTTCATTTTTTTCATTGTTGACTATACTTTTGTATCATTGTATGAAAAGGTTTCAGTGATGCGGCCCTCGGGCCAATTTACTAGTTCTCATGTGGCCCTCGTGGTGATTTGAGTTTGAGATCCCTGGCCTAATCCATCTCCCCCTAGAGGCAACGGGAGGCATTACATGGACTTCAGTGGGGCCTGGCTCAGACCCCAACACCCTGCTCCTCCAAACACTTCTGAACCTGAGGAGTTCTGCACATGTGAGCACGCTCATGGGATGAGTCACATGACTAATGTTATGCCCGTGAATACATGCTCATAGGCTCAGGGCCTAAATGACACCTGAATGTGAAGGCAGCAGCTCTCTGGAGAGAGAATATTTTCTTTCTCCTGCAGAATCAGAGGCCCACCTCTTTTCCTTTCCTCAGACATGCTCCATCCTCCCAGGAGGATGTTGGCAGGTGAGGGCTGGGCCGAGCCTTTGCCTCCTTCCACAGTGATCTCCTTTCCCTCAGGTGCATCCAGCCTGCTAAACAGCACTCATGCTGTGCCACCAGTGTTTCAGAGGGGAACACCAGTGATCGTATCACCTGTCCTGCTGCATTTAACATTATGACACTTGAGCTCAATGGGGATGGAGGAGCTGGGACCCGTCGCCAGCCTAGTTCTCAGAAGATGGATCACAGGCCTCCTCTATCAAGCCTACATGCTCTGGAATCCTCCTCCGGCCCTCATAATTAATGCCATAATATATCATTGGTGGCATTCCAGGCCAGGCACGAGTCTCTTGTCCCCGTCTGAGTTTATGGTTGGTTGTGGGCAGTTTATTAATTGTCTAATGGCTGACATGTACTGGTATATCAGTACAATGGTACCATTCATGGATCGTAGTTGTATCATGGTACAGCAAATGGCTCCATTCTCAAAGTCAAGCTACATCAGGTGAGGCCGAGACTTTCTTTGAACCCAACTGGATGTTTAAATGGCTTGATGCTCATCGTTGATGTCAAGGTAACCTTCTGACAATCCTAGAACTTGCTTCCACGTACAACATGCCACCAGTGGTGGGAGGGAGCAGATGGGTGATTATGCACTGAGGTCAGAAGAACAGCCTTCCAAAGCTGGGCTCCTATGTTACCATTCCAGCGAAAATTGAGAAGTTTGCACGTAAAACTTAGGTCGACCTGGCTACGTTGCTCAGAGACCTAGCGACATCGCTGAGAAATGTAGTTATGCCAGTCTAAGCCCTGGTGTAGACACCAGCAGGTTGATGGAAGAATTCTTCCGCCGACCTAGCTACCCGCTCTTGAGGGAGTGGATTGACGACAGTGATGGAAAACCCCCTTCTGTCGCTGTAATAAGTGTCTACCCGTACATAGCTGCAGCTGTGCTGCTGTAGCGCGTTTAGTGTAGACATACCCTTAGGGTGATCAGATGTCCCAATTTTATAGGGACAGTCCCGATATTTGGGGCTTTTTCTTATATAGGGCCCTATTAACCCCCCACCCCGTCCCAATTTTTCACACTTTCTATCTGGTCACCCTACATACCCTCAGTGTGAAAGGAAGGAAACCTGACCCCAATCTAAAATGCAAATGTCCATTAATTAAGCAATAATGTCAACAAAATGGACCATTGTCACAGGATAATAGTCTCCTTGCCACTACATAAATACCCAGGCAAAGACGAGAGTGCTTATTTTCAAGGCCGGAGAAATGGATCCTCTAACACTGTTCTGTCACAATGACATTATTTCTGTCATGCCTAGTGACTGATGTAGATTTAATCATTTCATTTGATGGATGTAGGTGCACTGGAGTGTCAATTGCATTAGTGACCTGCTGTAACCCAACTGCTTTAGAAAGCAGCAACATTATGTGCCTCAGCCAATGAGAGAATACAGCATCTTATCCATAAAAGCACATTTTTAAGGGGTGCCACACTTTTATGAATAACCTGATTTCTGACTGGAGGAAAGATGGATTTTTATTTTACCAGTGAGCAACGGTGAGCCATCCCAGCAATCTGATTGGCTGGCACGGATCCCATTTGGGGTAATGAATGCACGATTATCATTCAGTACTTCTGAAAGGACATGTGGCAGGCATAGGAATTGTAAATTAGTTTATCACCACCAGCCCTCGCACAATAAAAATCAAATTAATGCAGAACAATGGGGCATCTCAAATACAGCCAGCTGTTGTCCTCCTGCTGATTCACATTGTAATTTATCCAGGGGAAATCAGACTGAGTCAGGATAATGCTAAAGTCCCAGGAATGCTCCAATGTACGAGGGACTAGAACATCTTTGCACTGGCTCCATTCTAACTGGCTTGCTACATTCTCCCCACTTTCAACACCGTCATTTCTGTAGGGAAGACGTATTCTGTTCTTCACAGCCTGCATCAGGTCACCATGGAGTGCTGCCGCACGTGGTGTTAATACTAGATAATGTGATTGTGTAAGATCCTTGGGGCAGAGATGGTCTTTTACTGGGGGCTGGGGGTTCAAAAGGGCATAAGCAGTTTAGAAGCACGAGTCCCATTGACTTAGGCCATGTCTACATGACCACGCATGTCAGCAAAACGTATGTCACTCAGGGACATGAAAAAAACATCCCCTTGAGTGACATAAGTTTTCATGTGCATAGCGCTATGGCAGCAGGAGAGCTTCTCCCGCCGACATAGCTACCGCCGCTGGTTGAGCCAGTTTTATTATGGTCGACAGGAGAGCACTACCTAGAGCGGCTACACGAGCAATCTTACAGCAGCTGCATCGGTACAGCTGTGCCATTGTAAATTTGCTAGTGGCCTTAGCCACCGAGGTGCTTTTGAAAATCCAATGCTATACAATGTACAGCACCTAGCACAGCAGGGACCCAACCTGGAGGAGGCCTCTAGGTGCTACCCCACCATAAATAATAAAGAAAGAACTCCAACAAAGTCACCCCTACGTGTTCCTTCCACCTTCGCTGTACAGTCTCAGCTGTGGTTCCATCGTTTCAGGCCCAATGCTGAGTGTTTCCTCTCAGGATTACTTGCTTCCGTGGGAATTGGGGGCACGCTGCATGCCGAGTGATCAGGTCCAGGGCTTGGGAGATGGTTCAGGACAAAATGCACAATGCAAATGTACATCAATAACATTATCATTGCCGCTGAGTCATCGGCTGCCCCTGGACATTTACAGACTCTCCCTCCTGTTGCAGGATTGCCCACTGAGGGGTTGCTCAGGGTGCCATGGCATAGAGCTGATCCGTTTGCTAGAATCCTAAAGTGACATAATCCACCGTGGAATATTTAAGATCCCCAATTTGTAGCAATGAAGGAGAGTGGAGAACAGTATGACGTGATCAAAGAAAATCCAGGAGCAGGTTGTCTAGAAACTGATTTTAAAATGGCACCCTGAGAGGGGAGCTGCGATGGATCAGAGAGAAAAATCCACACTAAATCTCCATTACGTGACCAGAGAGGAATGATGGTCTTGTGGTTAAATGACTGGATTGGAACATAAGCATCAGAGAGAGGCTGCATGGCCTGGGGGATAGGGCACCGGACTCGGAGACCCACCTTCTGGAGTGACCCGGTGTGTGACCACGGGGAAATCATTTCACCTCAGTTTGCCCACTGTGACAAGATGGCCGATGATAGTATGGTGGGTCCTGCACTTTTCTTGGTGGGAGACTAAGATGCCACCCCTTGCCCCTGCTCCTTGGGTGCCGAGGGCCCCACTAGTGGCCCAGGAAGGTGGTAAAGTAGGGAAGTGGGGGAGGCGTTTGGGTTTGCGCCTCACCCTGAGCCCCAGCCCCTCTCAACCCTTGGGTGGGGTACCTTCGGTCTTTAGACGCTGGGGTGGGGGGAGTCTCCATCGCCTGCTGGGGCAGGGTCTCCCTTACTTTGGTTCTCTGATCTCTCGAGTCTCACAGCACACCTCCAAGCTCCAGTCCTCTCTCCTTCCTCCTCCTCCCTGTCTGCCTGAAGCAGGGGGTTTTATTAGGTTCCTGTCAGGGCCTGACTCATAGACTTTAAGGTCAGAAGGGACCATTATGATCATCCAGTCTGACCTCCTGCACAATGCAGGCCACAGAATCTCACCCACCCACTCCTGGAAACCTTAACTGACTGCAGGTGCTCCAATTAGCCTGTAGCCACCCTCCTTAGTCTCCAGGGAACCATGCCTTACTTAGCCTAGGGTTTATATATTTCCCTTCTCACACTCTACCACTGCTCCCTGGCTCTCCTGTGTCACACCACCCATGCTTGGTCTGTTTCAACTCTAAGTTCTTTGGGACAGGCTCATATTTTGTGTACATACAGCCAGCGCTTGCACTAGGCGACCCTAGGCGGTTGCCTAGGGCGCCAAGATTTGGGGGGCGGCGGGCGGCTGCCTCCCGGCTCCCCGCTCAGCCACTGAGCATGGAGCCGGGAAGCAAGGGGTGGCTCGCCGCGGCTGCCCGCTGCCTCCCCGCTCAGCGGCTGAGCTGCTGAGCGGGGAGACCAGGGGCGGCTCACCGCGGCTGCCTCCTGGCTCCATGCTCAGTGGCTGATCATGGAGCCGGGAGGCAGCCGCGGCGAGCCTCCCCCCTGCCTCCCGGCTCCACGCTCAGCTCCCGGGGCCCGTGGGCTTGGTGGGGGGGCTGAGCTCCCGCTGGCGGGGAGGAGCTGAGCCCCTGGGGGCAGGGGAGCTGGCTGGGGGGGGGGGACAGCGTTACGGGGTGGGGGAGGGATGCAGGTCCAGTGCAAGGAAGTTTCACTTAGAGCGTGAAACTTCCTTGCACCGGCCCTGACGGTGGGGGCTCCATCCTATGACAAATAATGAAAAAAAATAACAAAAAGTCTGTAAAACCACAAAATGTCCCTCAGAGGCAGAGACATGGAGAAAGGGACATCTCAACCCGAACAAAACCAGACACACGTGTTATATAGGTGCTTCCAAAGAAGGCGGATGGGAAAGAAGGAACACAACCCCATATAAATGTGTGTCTGTAATGCAAACTTTCCAAGCAATGAACATTTGTGCCGGGGGGTGGGGGAGAGGCGGTGGTGAGGGAATGAAATGCTAAATCTCCCAATTTTACCTCCTCAAGCAGAGGAAGAACTAAACATTTTACGGCCTACGTTCCTTGAATTTCACAGTTCATGTGAGGGACAGAAAAATGCAAACTACAGTAATTATCTGTTACAGAACAAAGTTAACGATTAAGTTGGGAAGATGTTAACAATCAAGCCTATTGAAAAGATTACAAGGGTTTCAAAGTGTTTCCTGTGAACCATGTGACGGCAAATTGTTCCAAGTAGCCTGGTCTTAATTGAAATGCTTGTTGTCATGGTGATAGGAGAACACCCCTCCTATTCAACAGCGCCACACAAAAGCCTACTATTTGCTACAATAAGCTTTTTCGTTCAAGATATTCTTTATAAATAGTGAATTCTGGAAAGTAATATCCAACCTGACCTTCTCCCTCACAACTGCCGGGAGCACAGAGATTGCAGGACTGAGCTGGTCGAAGGGGTTTGGAATATAATCAGATGATTGCAGAGGGATGCCGCCCAGACTTCGGGTTGTCTCGTTTTGTTCGCCGGACGCAGCAGCTTCAAAGTGGGTGGGAACTTCCTTTTTCATTTCGAAATGCCACAATCAAGGTCACTGCCCACTTGTGCTGCCATTGAAAAGCGGTTTCTAGCTGGAGGATTCAGTCAATGATAACAAATCCAAGGGAAGATGTCTCTCGGCTGGGTTCTGGGTCACATTTGTAGAGCCCTGCAAATCCCTGGATATCCGCTTCATAGCCGCGGACCATTTTTTCGGATAGTGGCTCAGATGCAGATACAACCGCGCTGGGCTCTACTCACCGGCGGTGCCTGGCTCTAAGAGTCCGGCTCGGGAATCCCAGGGGGCACAGTGTGCTCGGGGCTGGCAGCCAGCAGTCAGCGGCTAGGGCTGGGCGGCAGGTCGGAGTCGGGGCTGTCCAGCACCCACTCGCTGTGCCACTTCCTATCCAGCAGCTTGGGCCCCTCGGGCAGCAACAGTGTCCACACCATGGCCCGACCCAGCAGCACTGGCCGCGCTCCCAGTCCCGGCCCGCCGGCTCCTGGGCAGCAGGGCCCGGCCACAGGAATGGAGTAAGCGGGGCCTCAGCATCCCACCCCTCCGCCCCACTGTGATGCAACACACACTGCTGCTGCCATGTCGTGAGCCCCCGGGAGAAGCATGTGATGCACCGCCCCTTCCTCCCCCCAGACCACCCCTCTGCGCCACCCCTTCTCCTTTAACGTGACCTTGCTGATGCCCCATTTCCCATGTGGGGGAAATCAAGGCAAGGCATACCTGTAGGGGCCAGAAGGGCATGCACAGAGATGGCACATGCCTTTTACAGGATGCAACACCCCCAAAAGGAGTGGATCTGCTATTGTGGATCTGCTATTGTTATTGTCGGAGCTGAGGCCCCGTCGTGCTAGGTGCTGTACAAAGGCATGTGAAGACATGATCCCTGCCCCAAAGAGCTCACAACCCATCTCTCCGTTTCGCTCACTAGAAATGCGTCCTCTGCCAGCACCGCTGTGATCCGCTGCTGCTCCCTTGCTACAGAAGGAGAAGCTAATGTGCTGGAAAAGCTGTATTGTTTCCTTTGATAGGTAAGGAGGAGAAACACCTCCTTGTGTGGGAGTGGGGAGAACGAACCTGCCAGACAGATGCCACATTTCCATCACACCCTCCTTTCCCCTCCCTCCCCCTCCAGGGATGCGGAGAACTCTTAGGAAAATCAAAAATGAGACAATCCTTCACCCCCACATGCTCTCCTGCCATTGTTCAGCTCGTGCCGCCGTCTCCTGGCTAGAGTGCACTGAGGAGAGCCTGGCTTGGCAGCAGCTTGTAATTAGCACAACATTCCCACCTCACATGTGAGCTGCGCTTAGCAGCGATGCTGCAGCCTTTAGTATGGCTGATTCCACCTCACCGTGAGGATATCAGCCACGAAGACCACACGCCGCTTCCCAGACTCAATTCTCAGGGAGCAGGGGCAGCCAACTTCCCACCTGCGGGCCCTCAGCAGACCAGCACCCTTGTCTGCAGTACACAGGCGTGGTCCTTAGGCCGTGCTATTTCCAGATGAGCAAGGGGCGAAGTATGCTGGGACCCACTGGGTCTGCGACCCACCCGGACGGATCTCAGTATTAAAGAGGAGGAATGAACTCCTGGCCCCACTGAAGTCAAAGAGATTTTTGTCAATGAATTGACATCAATTCACCTGAGAGCAGTGTCACTCTACTGCAGCTTATGCAAATGAGGAGAGGTTGTTGCATTCCTGGGGTAGGTTATTAAGATCATTTCCAGCTGGACAAGGTGAGGACCCCTAGCCAGGAATTATGTGGCCGGTGGTAGCCTCCTCCCGATTCAGAGGCTCAAACATCATCCCTGCCCAGCATAGGATTCTGTGAACTACAAGGATTTCTTACGTACCACCGAGCCATCTCTATACCTAGGGACATTATTACAAAATGAATCACACGCTGACCTCCGCCTTTAGTGATCAGGAACAGTCAGCATGGATTCACCAAGGGCAAGTCATGCCTGACTAACCTAATTGCCATCTATGATGAGATAACTGGCTCTGTGGATGAGGGGAAAGCAGTGGATGTGCTATTTCTTGACTTTAGCAAAGCTTTTGATACAGTCTCCCACAGTATTCTTGCCAGCAAGTTAAAGAAGTATGGGCTGGATGAATGGACGGTAAGGTGGATAGAAAACTGGCTGGATGGTCGCGCTCAACGGGTAGTGATCAATGGCTCCATGTCTAGTTGGCAGCCGGTATCAAGTGGAGTGCCCCAAGGGTCGGTGCTGGGGCCGGTTTTGTTCAATATCTTAATTAACGATCTGGAGGATGGTGTGGACTGCACTCTTAGCAAGTTTGCAGATGACACTAAACTGGGAGGAGTGGTTGATACGCTGGAGGGTAGGGATAGGATACAGAGGGACCTAGACAAATTAGAGGATTGGGCCAAAAGAAATCTGATGAGGTTCAACAAGGACAAGTGCAGAGTCCTGCACTTAGGACGGAAGAATCCCATGCACTGCTATAGACTAGGGACCGAATGGCTGGGCAGCGGTTCTGCAGAAAAGGACCTAGGGGTTACAGTAGACAAAAAGCTGAATATGAGTCAACAGTGTGCCCTTGTTGCCAAGAAGGCTAACGGCATTTTGGGCTGTATAAGTAGGGGCATTTCCAGCAGATCGAGGGACGTGATTATTCCCCTCTATTCGGCACTGGTGAGGCCTCATTTGGAGTACTGTGTCCAGTTTTGGGCCCCACACTACAAGAAGGATGTGGATAAATTGGAAAGAGTCCAGCGGAGGGCAACAAAAATGATTAGGGGGCTGGAGCACATGACTTATGAGGAGAGGCTGAGGGAACTGGGATTGTTTAGCCTGCCGAAGAAAAGGATGAGGGGGATTTGATAGCTGCTTTCAACTACCTGAAAGGGGGTTCCAAAGAGGATGGATCTAGACTGTTCTCAGTGGTAGAAGATGACAGAACAAGGAGTAATGGTCTCAAGTTGCAGAGGGGGAGGTTTAGGTTGGATATTAGGAAAAACTTTTTCACTAGTAGGGTGGTGAAGCACTGGAATGGGTTACCTAGGGAGGTGGTGGAATCTCCTTCCTTAGAGGTTTTTAAGGTCAGGCTTGACAAAGCCCTGGCTGGGACGATTTAGTTGGGTTGGTCCTGCTTTGAGCAGGGGGTTGGACTAGATGACCTCCTGAGGTCCCTTCCAACCCTGAGATTCTATGATTCTATGATTTACTCCTTTGCTCCGCTGGGGCACATGACTTATGAGGAGAGGCTGAGGGAACTGGGGTTATTTAGTCTGCAGAAGAGAAGAGTGAGGAGGGATTTGATAGCAGCCTTCAACTACCTGAAGGGGGTTTCCAAAGAGGATGGAGCTCGGCTGTTCTCAGTGGTGGCAGATGACAGAACAAGGAGCAATGGTCTCAGGTTGCAGTGGGGGAGGTTTAGGTTGGATATTAGGAAACACTATTTCACTAGGAGGGTGGTGAGGCACTGGAATGGAGGTGGTGGAATCTCCATCCTTAGAGGTTTGTAAAGCCCGGCTTGACAAAGCCCTGGCTGGGATGTTTTGGTGGGGATTAGGTCCTGCTTTGAGCAGGGGATTGGACTAAATAACCTCCTGAGGTCCCTTCCAACCCTAATCATCTATGACTCTATGATTTACACAGCTAAGAATAACCCGATGTGTGGCCTGCACCACCACCGGTTGCAGATCAGTCAAGCCCAGCTACAGCCCCTGAAAATGCCAAAAGAAATAGCCCAACGTGGAGGGCTCTGACAGACAATTCCCAGGAGGTCTAGAGCTCAGAAAGATCCCCCAGGGGATCAGCTTTAGGCACAGGCAGCAAAACCATGCTAGCCCCTCACAGGAGAGGCAGACTGAGGACAGGTCTATCCTACTGCTCATGTCGATATAACTTACAGCGCTCAGGGGTGCGAAAAAGTCACACACACACACACACACCGAGCGACGGGAGTTACACCTACCTAAGCACCGGTACGGACAGCGCTATGTCAGGGGGAGATGCCTGTCCCTGGAGTGCTGGGTAACTGGAATTTGGGGGTTAGGAGTGGGAGGGGCAGCAGAACCCAAAAGCTTTGGGCAAAGTGCGTTCCCAGAGACGCACGAGGGCTGTGATAAATCGTTCATACCCAAAGGGAGACTGAGAATAGCTTGGACGTTTCTCTGAGCAGAGGTGAACGACCACGGTGGCTTTCCACTGTTTTAGCCAGTTATCAAGAGGGATGCTCATTACTCAGACCGACAGACGTATAGGATGAAGTTCGGTGAAATTACACTAACCAATAAGGCCATACGTACACGACGGAGTTGACTTAAATTACACCAACGATCATAAACTGCTGTAATTACATCGTTTCTTGGAAGATGGGCTCACCGCCCCATGATGCAGATTTCTCCATCCCAGCATTCCAGGGGCTTCCGACTACATTTCACGCCATTTTTCCCCTGCCCCTGTTAACTTTGGCCCGCCATCTCTGCCTGAAAGCCTGGATCCTGCACTGCTCTCCAGTCTTGTGCTGAGCATTATGAACACAACTCGGCCGAGCCTGCAGTATTTCATGAGCTGCGAATCTGAACAGGAATCCATGCTGCCTGCCCTGCGCGTTGGGCTATTTCTTTTGGCATTTTGAAAGAAACAATTCAAGATTGATGTTGGCATTCACGCAACAGCTGCACACAGTGGACCGTTGCTAATGGGTTCGAGAAACAAGCACTGGGTGATGGGATCACATCATTATGCAGGTCTAGGATGACGAGCAGCGGCTGCAAAACTTTTGGATGGGCAAAGGCACCTTCCTGGAACTGTGTGCAGAGCTCATCCCAGCCCTGCGGCACAAGGACACCAAAACGAGAGCTGCCCTCTCAGTGGAGACGTGTGTGGCAATCGCTGTGTGGAAGCTGGCAACTCCAGACTGTTCCTGGTCAGTGACAAATCAGTTTGGAACTGGGAAGTCCACCATGAGGGTTGAGGTAATGCAAGTGTGCAGGGCCATTAATCGCCTCCTGCTACAAAGGACTGTGACTCTGGGCAATGTGCAGGAAATAGGGGATGGCTTTGTGGCAATGGGATTCTTTAACTGCAGTGGGGTGATAGATTATTCCTGGGGGAAATCTACTCCAACAACTTAAAAATTCTGCACCAAAAAAATTAAAAATTCTGCAAACATCTGCATATTTTATTTATCAAAATAACAATATAATCACACCAGTTTCAATTATTGTGGTAATTTATTTCAAAATACCTGTCAGCAAGTATGTCTGTAACAATACAGACAAAAAGGATTCTGGAAATGTTTTTTTGACAAATAGATTCCTTATTAGGCATATGAATACAGAACTCTGAGTAATAATTCATTTAAACTACAATACAGAAATATATTTTCCGCACCCCTCAGAAGCAGTGCAAAGGCTTGGGGGAGTCAGGAGCTAAGTACCTTCTAAGCTGCGCTGCCGTGCAGCAGGCTATCAAGGGCCAAGCAGGCGGGGAGAGGTGCCTCTCCCCCAGCCTCAGCTGCTGCAGTGAGAGAGGGCTGGGAGAAGCCTGCACCCCGAACCCCTCCTCCCTGGCCCCACCCCAGAGCCCTCACCCCCAGCCGGAGCCCTCACCGCCACCCCCTCTGCCCCAGCCCTGAGACCCCTTCCACACGCCGAAACCCTCGGCCCCACCCCCACCACACATCACCTCCATATTGGTGCACGTAACAAAAATCATTCTGCATGTGGATATAAAAAATTAGAGGGAACATTGCCAGAGGAGTAACTGAGGAGCTGAGAGAGAGGGAAGTAATTGCTGGGAAGGAGCCTGGGTTTGCACTTGGAGGGTTTTTGGGTGTGGGTGGGAAAAGTATGGAACAGACTTTTGGGTGTGGGGGGAGAATTGTTAGAGAGCAGACCCTGGATGACCCCTAGCCTCTCCCATTCAGTCATGCACATCTGCCCCTGTCCCCATGTGTCCCTGGACACCCATATGTCCTAGCACCCACATCCCCATGTGTCCCTCCATCCCCACTGAGACACACACTCTCCCCATCCCCATGTAGCTCTGCACCCCCACTCAGCCACCCTCATGTGTCCCTGCACTCCTTCCCCTCTGTCCCCATGTCTCTGTGCCCCCTCTTCCTGTCCCCATGTGTCCCTGCACCCCCTCAAACAGCCCCTCCCCCATCCCATGTGGTCCTCACCTCCACTCCCATTCAGCCCCTGCTCCAGGTGGTCCTCCCACACTAACCCTTATGAACCCCAGTCTGTGACCTCCCAGCAGTCCCATGTGCCCCACACTATCTGTCTCCCCTTATCCCCTGTCTCCTGACCTGGCCCCACTGGCACTGTGAAGAAGGCAGCCTCTTCTCTTTGCTTCCCTATCACACCTGGGGCTCACCCTGGAACCGCTGCTTTGTTCTAGCATCACAGCGGCCTTGGGTGGCCAAAAGGTGTAACTCCAGAAACTTTCCCACAGAAGTTATTTTCTTGGAGGGGGAGGGAATTATGCATGGCACTTTAATTATGCACCTGTGCAGTGGCGCAGAATACCCCGAGGAGTAATAGATAGTATGCAGATTGCAATTTTGGCCCCAGACTATCTTGTGATGGAGTACATCAACATAAAGGCTATTTCTCTATGGTATTGCAGGTGTTGGTGGATCACTGGGGACATTTCACTGACATCAACACAGGGTGATCCAAAAAGGTGCACGATGCATGTATCTTCAGGAATGCTGGCCTGTACAGGAAGCTGCAAGTGGGGGCTTTCTTTCCAGACCAGAAAATTACAGCAGGGGATGTTGAAATGCCTACAGTGATCCTGGGAGACTCGGTGTACCCCTTAATGCCATAGCTCATGAAGCCTTACATGGGAAGCCTTGATAGCAGCAAGGAGCGCTTCAACAACAGGTTCAGCAGGTGATGAATGACCATTGAATGTGTCTTTGGCAGATTAAAGGATGACTGGCGCTCCCTTTTTGATAGGTTAGACC
The DNA here is from genome assembly GCA_033296515.1 of Macrochelys suwanniensis. NCBI lineage: Eukaryota > Metazoa > Chordata > Testudines > Chelydridae > Macrochelys > Macrochelys suwanniensis. Next base: position 10,199,996 of record CM065781.1, on the reverse strand, counting down.
TCAATGAGAAAAATATTCCCATGGTCATAGGAGCCTGCTGTGCTCTGTATAATATTTGTGAAACCAAGAGGGAAGTTTCCCCAGGGGTGGAGTGTGGAGTTGGATCGCCTGGAAGCTGATTTTGAGCAGCTAGACACCAAGGCCACTAGAGGGGCTCAACGGGGGATCATTTGAATCAGGGAGGCTTTGAGGCACCATTTTGACAATAAGCCCCAATATTGTGCCTTTCTATAATGAATTCTGCCAGGCATTGTTTGCCTGCCACCTTGAATGACCCTGGTAATGATTTCTGCCTGAGCGTTTATCATAGAATCGTAGGACTGGAAGGGACCTCGCGAGTCTTCTAGTCCAGTCCCCTGTATTCAAGGCAGGACTTAGTATTAGCTAGACCATCCCTGACCGGTGTTTGTCTAACCTTCTCTTAAAAATCTCCAGTAACAGAGATTTCACAACCTCCCTGAGCAATTTATTCCAGTGCTTAACCACCCTGACAGGAAGTTTTTTATAATGTCCAGCCTAAACCATCCTTGCTGCAATTTAAGCCGATTGCTTCTTGTCCCATGCTCAGGGGTTAAGAACAATTTTTCTCCATCCTCTTTATAACAACCTTTTATGTCCTTGAAAATTGTTACCATGTTCCCTCTCAGGCTTCTTGTCTCCAGCCTAAACAAATCCAACATTTTCAATCTTCCCTCATACGTCAATGTTTCTTAATTATTTTTGTTGCTCTTCTCTAGACTTTCTCCAATTTGTCTACATTTTCCCTGAAATGTGGAGCCCAGAACTGGACACAATAAGCCAGTTGAAGCCTAATCAGTGTGGAGTAGAGAGGAAGAATTGCTTCTTGTGTCTTGCTTACAACACTCCTGCTAATACATCCCAGGATGATGTTTGCTTTTTTTCCCCTCTCCCCAGCAGTATTACACTATTGGCTAATATTTAGCTTGTGATCAACTATGAGCCCCAGATCCCTTTCTGCAGTCATTTCCCATCTTGTATGTGTGAAACTGACTGTTCCATCCTAAGTGGAGTACTTTACCTTTGTCCTTATTGTATTTCATCCCTATTTACTTCAGACCATTTCGCCAGTTTGTCCAGATCATTTTGAATTTTAAACCAATCCTCCAAAGCACTTGCAACCCCTCCCAGCTTGGTATTGTCCACAAACTTTATAAGTGTCCTCTCTATGCCATCATCTAAATCACTGATGAAGATATTGAACAGAACCGGACCCAGAACTGATTCCAGCAGGACCCCTCTCAATATGCCCTTCCAGCTTGACTGTGAACCACTGATAACTACTCTCGGGGAATGGTTTCAGCGTAGTAGCTGTATTAGTCTGTGTCAGCAAAAAGAAAATAAGAAAGGAATACTTGTGGCACCTTAGAGACTAACACATTTATTTCAGCATAAGCTTTCGTGGACTACAGTCCGCTTCGTCGGATGCATAGAATGGAACATACAGTAGGAGGAGATTTATAGATTCAGAGAAACATCCAGCTGCTCCTCTCCCCTAGCTGCCCTGCTAGCCGCTCACCAATATAGCTTCAGGCCCCGCCCCCTACTTAACACAGCTCTCAGTGATTTCAACTCTTAGTGACTTTAGCTCTTCAGTGATTTCAGCTGGTAGTAGGGGAGCCTCAGTGCTGGTACACCACTAGCCCAAAGTAGAGCTAATGCTTAGACCTAGGTAACAGTGATTTCAGCTCTGCAGCATGTAACAGGACTCCTAATGGAGTCAAAATTAGCTCTGTTATTACACAGTGGAGAGAGGCGGGGTCAAAGTGGTGTTTGGGGCCCTCAGAAGGGGCCCACACTACCAGGTACAAATACCTGTCCCCACCATCTCTCAATTCACTGGGTTTTGGAACCCATGTCCCTTCCCTAGCAAGTGCTACTTAGTTGAGGGCAAGTCCCTCCGTCATAAAATGCCAGGTACAGTTCTACTGTCCCTGATTCACATAACCAGGATAACAATGAGACTGGGGAATCCCACAGCAGGCAAAGTGACCATTTGGGCAAGCAGTCCCATCATGCTAGGCAGGGCAGGCATGCCCATGCAAATGAGATCAGCCCCACAGTCCTTTTCCACAGCTCACCACACCTCACCACCAGATGTCAGGGTAGAGCTCATCCTGACTCTGCTTACATCCTCCCCCCAGCCGAGAATTTGTTGTCCCAACAAATCACACTCCCTATTATACCAACTCATTGGTTCCCTCTAAAGGGCCTCAGGAAGCCCACTATGGCTTCCACAAGCCTGCGTGCTAAACGTATTGGCTCCTCCCTAGTCACCCCAGGTGCATCATACATTAACCGTTGTACTGGTCTTATTACCCTCTCCTGTCTATTGAGAATCTCTGTTGCGGGGTAGAGGGGACATCTTCTTGAGCGATGGATGGAGAGGTTTCCTTTGAGGGTTCCTCGGCTACTGGCATAGGCCCCTGCATCTCTGGTTCCCCCTCACAAAAGCTGCCATGGGCAGCGGTGTAGCCAGGTTTAGAGCACAAGGGGAGCGGCGGTGCTATAAAAAGGCACCTCCCCGCTCCCCTTGTACTCACCCAGTGGCGCTTTAAAGGGCCCAGGCTCCAGCTGCTGCGGAGCCCCCGGGCCTTTTAAATCCCCGCCTGAGCCTGGCAGCAGGGCCGGGGGGGGGGGGTGCGCTTTAAAGGGCCAGAGGCTCCCCGCAGCAGCAGGAGCCGCCGGCCTTTTAAAGCACCCCCCCCAGCCCAGCTCCGGCAGCGGGGCTGGGGCGGGGCGCTTTAAAAGGCTGGCGGCTCCTACCCCTGCGGGGAGCCGCTGGCCCTTTAAAGTGCCCCCTCCGAGCCCGGCTCCCGCAGCTGGACTCAGGCGGCGCCTTAGCGCCGTTTCTCCTCACAGGGGGAGCAGCCGCTCCCCCTGCTCCCACCCTGGCTACGCTACTGGCCATGGGGCTTTCGGGGCATCAGCTGTTTTACTGACAGAAGAAACATGAGCTAGAACATAGGGGTTATCCCCTTACCCTTTATGCACACGCTTCCTTTGAAGTGTAACACACCACACTATAGAAACCGCCTCCTCTCCCCGCCCCGCAAGGCGGCATCAGAAAAGGGATTGCGGTCTCTTCTTTACCAGGCCCCATAAACACTTACAAGAACATCCCTTAAATGATGTTTATTACCTGCTAATTGCAAACAATCAAGCCATTGCTCTGCGCTGCATCTGCAGGGGGCAGGGTCCCTGGGAAGAGAGTCATGAAAGGAGCGAAGGTGGGAATGAGTGGCCAGAGCTCCTCTGTTCAGCTACAGCCTGCCTGGCCTCAAGTGACCTGTCACTGACATTTTCAAATGACAAAAAAGAGAAGCACAGCAGAGTCTGGGCGATAATTTCCTATTTTGCCTTGCACAATACATTTGAAAAGCCTTTTCTCCACTTGTGTGGAGAATCTAGGACCGACAGATCCAGCTAAGGAGGGTGAATAGTTTGTGTCTGCACGAGTATTTTTCTTAGCAGTACACGCCACTGCATTAGCATTGATGCACCTTTGTCAGTGGTAGCAGTAGAGGGGGACACTTGTATAGACCAACTCTGGCGAGGCTGAATTAAGGCAATCTGAGGCTCTGGTACACCCCACACGGTGCCCCACTTGGCCCTCCTTTAGGTTGCAGCAGGGTTCAGAGTTAAGATGCAAGGAGCAGTTCACACCTCTTGGAGCTACTTGTTCAGGCTCTCTGCAGACTCAGGTAGGCATTGTTTATCCTCAGGTTATGTTTTCAAACTTGCCTTTGCATCATTGAGGACAAACTTTTTTAAAATGAAAGCTGAGATCTTGATCCAACTTACGGCTCTATGAGTCAGGCTCTAGCCGTATATCTATAGGGCTTGTGATTTAATCCAGTCCTAGCCTCTGGCATTTTACTCATGGTGGTATCTAACCCCAGGCAGAAGAGGTCTAAATGACACCAAGTCTACACTAGCCCTTCCCACTGTTGTTGCTATTGGTGGAGCTGCAATAATGGGACTGTGAAGGAAAATCTGGGGGGCCCCAAGACTTTGGCCAAGCTGTGTGGGCCTTAAAACTTTGGATAAGCTTGTGTCCAGGCTGTGCTCAACTTTGGTTCAGCTTGTGTCTGTGTATAGGAGGAAGGAGAGGGAAGCAGAAGTGAAAATGTCCCCAAACAGAACAATTTGAAATAGCAGAAGTCTAAGAAATGAGGCAATTAGGCAAAAGGGTAGACAGTGAATAACAGGAAAAGCCTAAATATGGAAAATGCTCATTTTACTGGCTTTGCTTTTGACCTGCATTGAATCTGCAATGTATTCCAGATAAGGTAATTAATACGGAAGTATGTGTAATTTGTCTGCGGTTTTAACCTTTATAAGCTGGTTAAAGTTTAAGGAGGGCAGAGCAGCTTGCCACCTTGCATGGGGCTATGCTGACTCTCCTGGCAAATATGCTTGTACACAATAAAGGAGACTCAGGCGATTCTGATCCAAACACAATGTGTGGTTCATTTTCCACAACAGGACATTTGAGAAAAAGTTGAGTGTAGATAAGGCCCAAAGTGGGGGAGGGGTATCAGAAAGGGACTTCTCCGGCAAAGTCAGCGAACGACTTTTTGTAGGCATTTCTTCTGCTGTTCACTGGCTCATTGGGTAACTAAGCAACTTCAAGCCAGGTATAAAATGAAGCGAGTCATCTGAACCCACTTAGATAGGCAGGACAGACAGGGCGGTATCATCAGCCTTATTATTGCTCTGTACAGCATGTACATATTTTAATTCCATTACTGAAATTAAGTGGCTCTTCGTTTACTACCTACCTCCCCAGCTGTAGCAAACACTCACACCCCCTAACTGTCCAAAATGCTGAGCGATTGTCCTGTCACCTCATAACTGCACTGCTACGTTTTTATGGACTAGAATAAGCGAATCTATTGCGTTTCAGCACAGAAAGATTTTTTTAAAAATTGGGAACATGTTTTTCTCTGGGATAACAGAAGATTTTTGAAAGTCTTTCTACTTCCCAGATACCCCCACTTTCACGAGTCAGCCGCGACAACAAAAGACTCCTGGTTTTCAGATTAAAGGGAATTTTTGTAGAAGAAAGGTGATGAAAGTGTAAGAAAATAAATTAGTGGCAAACATTGATTAAAATAAGCACGCTGAAATTCAAAGGCTCGGTTGTTGTTGAACTAGGTTTGCCTGTCTGCTTTAATCTGATGCATCGTCTCATTTTCATAATGCACCCACCCCATCTTCATTATGCATATGGTATGTTTATTACGCAACTAGTGGTCAAATGATAATGGAATATTTTAATCTGAAGATTTTAAAGAAATGAGAGCCCATGTGATTGAGTGGGAGGCTAAAGTAAACACTAGAAAGGAGAGTTTAATGTCTTCCTACTGCTAGTGTATGCAAAAGTGGTGATGAAGACACCCAGTCAGGTTTATTGTCAATGAAGCACGGTACCATAGGAGCCGACTTCCGTCGGCTCCGCTGGGTGCGTCGGGGGGCGGGGCCCTGCAACGTCAGCCGGCATCCGGGAGGAAGGTAAGTTCTCTGGTACCGGGCACGGGGCTGGCGGGGAGCTGCCGGTGGGTGCTGAGCACCCACCAATTTTTCCCCGTGGGTGCTCCAGCCCCAGAGCACCCACAGAGTCGGCGCCTATGCACGGTACTAGTATCCCGCAGTCTCTATTGGACGATTAATACATGTATGCCCGTAACAATGGACCAGCTCAGTAAACGGCAGGACTTTCCATTCCTTTCCTAGGCCAAACAAAGATACTCCCTCTGAAATACATCTTTATATCCTGACACAAACAAGTTAGTACTGCCCTTATGACATAGTTAGTTACTGCCCCCTGATGTAGCTAGTTATCACCCATCACCTTGTACACGTTGGTTCGATCAAAACATCTTTATTGTGTACTGTCTGAGACGGGTTGGTATCACAGAAACCCCCTTGGAGCTGCCACCTGGTGTGCCAAGACTACTTCTGCCCCTGCTTTCCTGCCTTTTCCAGCTTGGGACTCCAGAATCCTGTCTGTTTTGAGCCAGACCCATTAGCCTGCTGCAAATCCAGACCCAGGTCTGAACCACGTCCCCTAACCGCTGTAGGCCTGCCTGGAAGGAGCTTAGGAAGTGTTCTTGCCTTTGACACCCTGCCAGAGCTTTTAGCTGGCCGCCATACCAAACCATTTTCCACAACAGGGACTCATAGCTAGGGGAGCACACGGCACAAACTTTTGTCAGCATGTAACAAGTCAGCATGACTTCTAGCCTTCCCCTGTGATCTCTCTGCTGTCTATTATTCATTCCTAATGAAGGCATTTGACTGGTGACACGGGCTGTGGGGGGACCGAGCTCCATTTACAAAGGCCCTGATTTGTCAGAGAGTTTTCTGTCGTGGGGTTACCCCTGACCATTTTTCTTAACTGATGCTGCGCGCCGCCTATTCTAAATTTCAGCCGTGGCAATAATTAGCACAGCTCGTCTTTATTACCCGAATCATCGCTCCCCTTCAGGAAGTACAAGATGGAACACATCCGCAGTGATTATGAAAAATGATATCACAAGGAGAGTATTTCCGAACCCTGAGAGTTGCCCTGCTACGAGGTGATGAACAGACCAGCACAGAGCACGTGCCTGTCTCTTTAAAACAGAATATTTAGTAACAATACATCCATCCATCACTGTAGCCGCATGCACACAGTTTATTAACGAAATACCCTGTCCCCTGTAGCCTGCCTTTGCCAGAAGAAAACAAGCAGGGCAACAGAGATAAACTGGAGCTCCTGGGTCCTGTAATATAAAATGGTCCTCACATTATTAATATAGGTTGTTGCAAATGAGAAGTAGCAGTATTGCTGTCTCAGTGAGACCAGATTAGCTCTGAAAGCTGCAACCGCTGGACCTGAAATAAAGACTGAAGCAGTAAAGAGAATGTGGCTGTAAAGGAGTCTAACCTCACAGATTGTCATAAATGAGGGGCAAGAGAAATCTCTCTCTTCTTACAATGGCTTAACCATCCTGGGATAAAATACTAGCACCAGAGGTACTTACGAGGAATCCAGTTTTGCCAACCCCAAATATCCACAAATCGTAATTCATGGCCTCAAAAATCATGAGACTGGCCTAAAAAGAATAAAATGGGATTATTTTTATTTGCCTTCTGGGTTTTTGAGTCTTTAGGGTTCAAGTTTTCAAGCGTTCCTCCCCAGCCACCAGGCATAAAATGTACTTTTTGAAAAATGGAAGCTGAGATTCTCATGTAATCACATGACTCCAGGACCTGGGCCTTTAAGAACAGCACCAAATACTGCGAGACTTGCAATAAAATTGCAGTAGTTGGCAACAATGGCGTATCCAATAGTAAAAAACTTGAGACGCTGTTACACTATTCTCTCCTGATTTGCACCGCTGCACTCCCTTCTACCCCATCAGCATCAGATCTATGTGCCTCACGTTCCTTAATCTATCTATCCTCACGCTACTCCTTCGTGGCAGGGAAGCCTTATAAACACATTCGGTTCATTAAACAGCGGGGAAACCGAAGGAAGGCGAGATTAAGCCGTTTACCTCAGATCACACAGGAAAGCGATGGCAGAGCTGGGAAATGAATGCAGGGCTCCCTTCCCCACAAGGCCATACTGCACACATTTGAAACAAGAGGGAGGAGAAAGGGGGCAGGGCCAAACGGTGCCTGGAGCATTTTTATGTGACCGCGTTAGGGCATTTGAGGCCCAGGCGCCTACAGGAAAGTAAAAAATTAAGTTTAAAACAGAGGCAGAGAGAGTTACTTACCCACAGGTCAGTCGTAGACGCAGGACCGGCACCCCGGATTCTCTCTCTCTCACACACACACACACCCCTAGAGTTATTTGACGATGGGCCCATTCCAGAATTCATTGGTGCAACTTGCATCACACCATATGCCACTGAGTCCAATACTTCAGCAGTTAAATGTTTCAACATTGAAAAATACAAGGACCATTGGGAGGTGAGGGAGGGAAAGAAAAATTCATCTCTGAGAGCCAGAACAAAGGACCAGATCCCCACATGGTGTAAATCAGTGATGATCTGTTGATTACACCAGTTTATTCTAGCTGAGAAGCCGGCCGAGTGGTTTACCCAGTAGGAATCTGTTTGCATGTGGAAAGTGGGATCTATTTTCTCTTCGCCTATCTCAGCTGCCTGATCATCTCCTAACGTAGCTCTGACAACTCTTCCGCCATAGCCTCTCTTTGACCCAGTCCTGCTGCCGGACTGGGACGCCCAGTGTTTCTATGAAGGCTGGGTGAGAATTAGGTGCAACTCCTTCCGGAGCATGCAGAGAGGTGGCTGATAATCAATGCAAGGGACTGTCTCCTCCCTCTGTCCCCAGCCATGCAGCGAGCCAGTTGCCCTCCTGTCTAGTTTAAAGCTTTTTGGAAGGCTATTACAGCAGACTGACACCTATGCCAGAGGCCCCAGACACATGGAAGAAGAGCCTCCAATTGTATGCATCTGCGGGCTCACATTCTACATAATTAATGCCTGCTGTCTAACTTGTCATCCACCTTGGAAAGGCAAGTGTCTCTAAGCTGCAGTTTTAAACCTTGTATTGCTCCAGGACACATCAGAAGCAGCCTGATATTTTCTATCCTGCGGTCAGATCGAACCATTTAAAAGCCAGTTTTTCTTGGAATTACAGAAGTGTCGAGAGGGCCCCATCGTGCTAGGCGCAGTACATTACACATAGGCAGAGACAGTCCCTGCCCCAAAGAGTTTGCAATCTAAAGAGACAAGACAGACAAAGGGTGGAAAGGGAAACGCCGGCACAGAGAGGTGAACCCAGGTGCCCCAGAGCCACGCAGCGGGTCGGTAGCAGAACCAGGAATAGAATCCAGCTTCCTGAGCCTCAGACCCGGCCCCTATCCATCAGGACACGGACACACGCCATCCGACCTCCTGTAGCTCACAGGCCAGGAGTTTGCACCCAGAGACCCCTAGATTAAGCCCAAAGACTTTGGTTAGGCCAAAGGCATTTCAGTCCTCAAGAAACTAAACTGTGAGCCACAGGCTGAGAGCAGAAGCGAATGAGGTGCCACGGATGCCCGAGGCCCGTGCCTGGCAGGGAATTGACTATCTGAGATACTCCCAGGTGATCCCCACAAGTGAACGATGCCCCGTGCTGCAGAGGAAGGTGAAATCCCCGCAAGGTTCCTGCCAATCCGGCCTGGGAGAAACGTCCTTCCTGATCCCAAATCTGCCCACCAGTAGGACTCAGAGCACATGAGCAAGACACACCAGCCAGGCACCTAGAAAAAGGATTCTTGGTACCACTTCAGAGCATTGGTCCCCCCCGTCCAGTGTCCTGCCTCCAGCCTTGGCCAGTCTCTGATGCTTCAAAGAAAGGTGAAAAGCAACCCATTGTGTTCAGTGCTGTACAAACACAGAACAAGACAACTCAGTCCCTGCCCCCAACATCTTACAATCTAGTTCAAAGGTTCTCAAATTTCATTGCACCACGACCACCTTCTGACAACAAAAATTACTACACGACCCCAGAACGGGGGAACAAAACCCAAGCCGGCCTGAGTCCCATCACCCCGAGTGGGGGAGGGAGGGGACAAAGCCTAAGTCTCACCACCCCAAGCAGGGATGCGGGGGAAAACCAAAGCTCAAGGGCTTCAGCCCCAGGCTGGGGGGGCCTATAACCTGAGCCCCGCCGCCCAGGGGCTCAAGCCCTCGGGATTCGGCTTTGGCCACAGATGGTGGGGCTCGGGCTTCGGCCCTGTGCCCCTTCAAGTCTAAGCCAACCTTGGCGACACCATTAAAATGGGGTTGTGACCCACTTTGGGGTCCCGACCCACAGTTTAAAAACCGCTGATCTAATTATAAGCCTGGATGTGAGGAGCTAGAGAGAGGTCCAAGTCGAAGATAACACCCAGATCATGGGCTGGAGCAACTGGCAGGATGACGGTGGTGTCCACAGCAAAGGACAGAGGAAGGACGAGGGCTTGGAGAGAGAGATTAGGAGCTTCGGTTTGGCCACGTTGACCTTGAGCTGACAGCTAGACATCCGCAAGGAGAGGTCAGAACAACAGGCTGAGATCTGAGTTTGGCCAGAAGACTGGCGAGGTAGATCTGAGAGTCACCAGCACAGAGATGGTAGCTGAGTTTGTATTTGCCAATGAGACAACCCAGAGAAGGTGTAGAGGGAGAGGAAAAGGAGACCCACGGTGGAGCCCTGAGGAACTCCCACAGAAGGCTGTGCAGGGTGAGAAAGATCCTCCGAAGGAGCAATTAGACAGGTAGGAGGAAAATGAGTCATGGAAACCAAGGGAGGATAAGGTTTCAAGCAGAGGAGCATGCTTGATGGTATCAAAGGCAGCAGACAGGTCATGGAGGATGAGGCTGGAGTACTGGTGTGAAGCTTTGGCTAGGAGGAAATCATTAGAGACTGTGATGAGAGCAGTCTTTGTGGAGTGCAAGGGGTGGAAGCTGATTGCAGAGGGTGTGGGATGGAATTGGAGAAGAGGAATTGCAGACAGTGATTGTAAATGGTGTATTCTATGAGTTTAGAGATAAGCAGGTGTTAGAGATAGCGTATTAGCTGGAGTGACAAGCAGGGTCACAGGCGGGCTATTTGGGAGAGATGAACGCCTGGGGAGGAGAAAGAGGAGAGTGAGAGGTTCAGGAGAAGAGGAAGAGAGGGGCTGAGCGTGGGCACCAAGGAGATCAGGAGATGGGATGGGGTCCCTGGGACAAGCTGAGGGTTTAGAGGAGACAACCAGAGCAGGAAACATTTCTGCACCTGTGACGGGTGGGAGGAGGAAAGGAAGGGGAAAGGTAACGGCACTCTGTCAGTTTTCTTATGGAAGAAATCAGCGAGACCCTGCTTATAAAAAAAATAAATGGAGAAATGCCAATCTCCTAGAACTGGAAGGACCTTGAAAGGTCATTGAGTCCAGCCCGCTGCCTTCACTAGCAGGACCAAGTACTGTCCCGACAGATTTTTGCCCCAGTTCCCTAAATGGCCCCCTCAAGGATTGAACTCACAACGCTGCGTTTAGCAGGCCAATGCTCAAACCACTGAGCTATCCCTCCCCCATTCTCTCTTGGAGAGAGAAGAGGAGAAGGAAAGAAGGGAAGGTTTGAGGAGTGAGTCAAAGGTGGGAAAAGGCAACTGGGATTAAGGACTGGGGATTCAGTTTAATTGGTCTGGTAGAGCTGGTTAGTGAGGATGACGGCAGAAAGAGCAGGTAGTGGAGGAAGTCAGCCTGGCCATGGGATTTCTGCAGGCAGGGAGAAAGCGGACGCTGTGGGTAAACCAGCGCTGACGTTTGGCAGGGTGGATTTTGCAAAGAGAAAGGGGGCAAAAGAGTCACGGGTGGAAGTGAGCAACGCACAGAGCAGATCAATCACTGGAAGAAAAGGAGGAGAGGGCTGAGAGCAGGCAAGATCAATGTGGATGGCCTGGAAATCATGGGCAGGCTGAGTGACAGGGCGCCAGGCGGGGGTTGATGGGTGTTGCTGAAGGAGACCAGGTGATGGTTGGGGATGGGTAACCGCAAGAGAGAGAGCAGTGCCTGGCGAAGACCAAGTCAAGTGAGAAGCCCGTTCAATGAGGGGGATAGTCGAACCAGGGCTGCAGGCTGGATGAAGAGGTGAGAGGGAGGAACATGTTGCTCAGGGGTCACACGGGCCATCGAGATGGGAACTGATATGACCGAGGATGAGTGTGGGAGATTAGGAGGTAAGGAAGAGAGGGGCTGATGGGGAGGAGTTGGTGGACAGTAGATGCCAGCTACATGGGGGGAGAGAAGAGAGGGCTGCACAGTGCTGTTCAAAAGAGGAGAAAGAGTGGGAAGAGGGAAGGGATGGAAGCAGCAGGAGCAGGAGATGAGAACCCCAACACCACCCCCATGATCTGATCCAGGCTGGGGATTGTGCTTGACACGTTATGGATTTGGAGTTTATACAGCACCAAGAAGAAGGGAAGGAAAGAGACAAAAACCAATCCACAGCACTTCTCACATTCATCGCTGGAAAAGGCACATGGCCAGTGATTTCATTACAGCTCAGAGCCCTATTCACATCTCTCCAGGTACACAGGAACGGCTCCAGTCATGTCTGCAGGAATATACGCCCTTCCAAACATGCATGTCTAATTCCTACATTTAGCATCTAAAGCAGCCTCAAGCTGGGAAACAGCAAAACATCCCGTTTCATGCAGATGGCAGATTTTGGCTGAACAATGCAAAAGCAAACTGTATCTTTGCAAAGCGTCCGTCAGACAAGCAAATGCGCGGCGGCAGCAGCATTGGTAATCTCATCCGCTGTACATTCTTGGCCAATTTACAAACTGCAGTCGCTGAATTAATAATGCGGCTGGGGTTGGACGGTCTGATCCAGGCGAGCTCACTCTGGTCTTGTTGCCAATGCTAGATTTGAAATCGGTTTCGACAATGTTGGGGGAATGACAGATGCAGCCAAAGCTGTCGATTACTCCCAGATGCTCCTGTATAATAGCACAAACCAATTTGCTTCGTGTCCACATGCTATAGGAAAGTGATTGAATGCAAGGAGGACTTTTGAAACTATTTCCGCTACTTGTCTTGACTTTAGGGGAATCTCACTGAGTAACTTGTTTGCACTTCAGCCCTACACACTGCTAGGAGTGTGCTGCACAACACTGGGGGTCTCTAAGCAAATAACTATTTGAGAAGCAAATCGTCTCCTCCAGTGCCTATCCCTTTAAGGGATTACAATAAAATAAAAAGCCCTTTAGCTAGTCAGAACTCTGTGCAAGCTTTAAGAGTCAGCAGATTCTTGTGAGTTAGGTTCTGCCCTGTTTTGGAGAAGGGAAACTGAGGCACAGAGCAGTGACCTGACATATCCATGGCCATACAGCAACACTGCAGGGCTAGGATTAGACCTCAGAATTGTACATTTCCCAGCCTCTTGCTCATTTTTCCCTCCCCGATTCATGTTATTGGTCCCCCATGAAGCACCATCATAACCTCCTCTCTTGGTTTGCAGAATGAGGCTGTGTCAGGAGGCAGTCCCCACAGGTCTGACAGTGAATTGACTCCGGTTTATCCTGGTCACGCTAACAAGCTACCAGGCAGATCACACGTTAGGAGCAAAGAGGCAGGACAATCCGTAGAGCAGGTGCACGTACGGAGCCTTTCCACAGGGGGACTCCAAGTGCCTTAGCAGCAGAGTTAAGCCTCACGCCTCCATCCCAACCCTCCCACCTGCCCCGCCCCCCCAAGGCTGGTGATTGAAGTAGTGACACACCAAGCAGGAACACAGGTGGGCAGGTGTCTAGCAGCAGACTGAAGCTCAGCGGTATTGTCAAGAAGAGAACTCAGGAGTCCTCGCAGCTAATCCCTGCACTAAACACTGTTACATTCTATAACCTATAGAAGGGCAGGGGGGAACCAACATTATCACACTCACCGTGTGACAGTTCCCAGGGTACCCAGGACTGGGTCCCCATGCTACCCCCTGCCTCTCTGGAGAAGAAGCCTTGCCTGAGGCAGCGGGGTGTTGGCTCGTTAAAGCCACCGGCCTGTTAGCCACTCAAGCACTCTCCGCGGGGCTTGCCAGCCCTGTCTTCACCTCACAGATTAACAACAGGTGCATGCCAGTCCCCGAGTCCTTTTGAGGCATTCCCCTGTAAGATCTGGCCCCTGATGCCGGCTACTCATAAAAATCCCTGATCCAGTTGACTAGTTTTACCTGAAACCACTGCTCCCGTATAACACACACAACGTGGAATAAAACAAGCGAAGGTTTACTGAAGAAATAACGGAGTGAACGGGTACCGAGTGCCTCTCCCCATCCTGTGTTACACTGAAACAGTCTTTTGGCTACTCACAGCTGGGGCGATCCCCTGGCTGTTGCAATGTTCCGTTTTTACCCCCAAGTGGTTTCGATCATTTGCACTTGTCTCCGACGGTTTTCCATCGATACTCTGGGTATGGAGCAAGACTAGACAACTGAGGCTTTGAATCATAGGATTAGAAGGGACCACAAGGGCCATCTAGTCTAACGCCCCCATCTTGCATTACAACACTGGCTAACCAGGGAGGGGTGACAACTCCCTTCTGCTTGACTGGGCCATCACCAAGATACATTATCCCCTGCTGACTAACTTCTACTCCAAGACCCCAAGCATACTACAACATAGTTACGTTATTCCTTAACTATTACCTATATGCACCTCTTGCAACGATGAGGAGTCTCGATAAATTACAAGCTTTCTGTACATACCTTACATGGTACCCCCTTACAAATTGGGGGAGGGATAGCTCAGTGGTTTGCGCATTGGCCTCCTAAACCCAGGGTTGTGAGTTCAATCCTTGAGGGGGCCATTTAGGGATCTGGGGCAAAAATCTGTCAGGGCACAGTACTTGGTCCTGCTAGTGAAGGCAGGGGACTGGACTCGATGACCTTTCAAGGTCCTTCCAGTTCTATGAGATAGACGTATCTCCATATATTATTACCTTGCTAGACACGCAGAGGTGCTAGAACTATTTTTATAGCAGGGGTGCTGAGAACCATTGAACCAAACTGTGACCCCTGTATATGATGGAAACCACTTCAAGCCAGTGGGTGCGGCAGCACCCGTAGTCCCAGCACCTATGAAGACATGGGTTTGGTGTAGGGAGTTTGTCATGCTTGAGATGAGAGCTGTTTGCAAAAGAACAGGGGACCCTTTACCCAGCAGCCTCTGTGGCACAGCCCCGCTATGCAAATTGATCTTCTGCTTATTGCACGAGCCACTTCTCGCTTCCACACAAGTCCAAGAATTCTATAGGCCTCTTTTAAACGTTGCCACATGGCTGAGCCCCACTCAACTGTGGGCCCTTGTATCTGGAGAGCACCCCAGGAGGCCGCCTCCGTACGCTAATTTCTCTACAATTTTAAGTTCACAGCTCAAACCAAATAAATACGTAAATAAATCAAAGGTGACTCCTATGGCAAAGTAGCGGATCACAGAGCAGGTCACTCTGTACAAGCAGTCTAAACACGGGAAAATCAATGCACAAAGAGAACACTAGTCTCTAATCACAGAACCAAGGGAGCCTACAGGTTAGCAATACTGATTTGGGTGGATTATTATTTTCTTACCACCACTAGTGTCAGGTAATAGAAAGGCAATTGCCACGCGGCGAAATCAATCTAGTTACCACCAGTGAAGCATATCTCCCTAGTCGCACGGAGAATCTATTAGGCTAGCAGGCTGGATAACGGAGATGAGGAGGAAGATAGGGTAACAGAACTGAAATACTGTACTGATAGGATAATTCAGATACTATATTCTCTGCATTTTGTTTCTGCCGCTAGAAATCCAGACACCAAATCAAGCTGCTCAATACCACAAGCTGTGTGATGTACATGGTTCCAACTGAGATACTCAAGTGCCCCTCTTTTGGCTTTGGTACCTAACCTACGTAGCTCAGACTTAAATGAATGAGGCAATATTCAATGGTAATGTTTATGTACAGCCGATGCCGACCACTGAACTGGGCACTAATAGAACCTACGGGGTTCCTCTGCAGGTTTGAACTGGTTATTAACTCAGAAATCTCTAGGAACGTATTGGATGTGATTTATTAGTTTAATGTTTCTCCAGCCTCCATTCCCCATTCAAAGCGGTTTGTGGTTAACACTACGCATCACATTGCGTGATCATCGCAACAGAATTGCAACTGAAATTTTAACAGTCGCCTGCCAGCACAGCTTCATATTACATAGAGTGTCTCGTCAGTGAAAGACTATTAAAGCAGGGGCCCCCATTTACCGACCAGAGCTCTTTTGGCTGTATTTACCAAGAAAAAAAAAATCTACTATTGTCATCTACCAGCCAGGGAGCCGCGGCATGCTACAGTGTTGGGCAACAGAAAGAAACACACAGCAGAATTCCAACATGTCTGTATGAGGAAAACAGGACCAGATTCTCAGCTGGTATAGATGAACATAGCACCGCTGTGTGATGATTTACACCACATGAGCATCTGGGCCTAACTGTTCCATTATGACCTGTTGGGCAGAGCAGATATTTATTGCATGATTGCTCATGCTAAGTTTTACAACCTCCATATGGGATCATATCAGATAGTGGTGGGGAAAGAGCTCAGGTTATTTTCACAGTGTCCAGAGGGATCAGGACCCCGTTGTGCTAGAGACAGGACAAACATCATAGTATTTTGCCCCCTGCCAAGAGGAGTTACAGACTCCTGACACAGGACACACAGATAATGTTTATTCCAAAATTAATCTTAGTTATGTTATTTCTTTTTTGCTTGGCTCCTTTTAACCAAACCTCGGGTATCTCTGTGATGGGATCCCCAGGGTGCAACCTGGAACTGGGGTACTGCTGGGCACCCTTAATTCTCCAGCCTGGGCTGTGTCTCAGTGCTTTGCCAGTGACAACCAGCAAACCCCTCCACGCACTGTAATCACTCAGTATAATAGCATGTGGACCCCCCACACCCAGCTAGAGTCCAGAGCTCATCACGAATCACGCAGAGAAAGGCACCAGCCAATTCTCCCCAGCCTTGCGCTCCGGAACTGTACCATCTTGCCCTGGTCAGAAGCCTGACCGATGCAAGTTCATTACCCAGGCCGCCCCTCCCTCAATGTGGCAAGGAAACACACAAGTCTTTGTAAACTGAGCGGCGATTTCCCAAGCACTTCAACCAAAAGACACTGTTTTAGGTAAAACATAAAACAGGTTTATTAACTACCGAACGATTGATTTTAAGTGGTAGGCACAAAAGGTCAGAGATAGTTACCAAAGAAAATAAAAGATACATGCACAGGCTAAATCTTAAACCTTATTACAGCAGGTAGTATTTAGATCAAGCAGTTTTCTCACCCCACTAGATTTAACAGCTCTTAATACACAGGATTTCCCTTTTAAGCCTGGGACCAGTCTTCGCAGTTCAAGTCTTTTGCTTCTCAACTTTCTTGCTGCTTCCAGCGTAGGTGGGGGAGGAGCAAGGCAAAAACATGATGCCACTGTCCCCAATTTTCTATCCTGAGTTCATGTGCCTGGAAGACACTAGTCCAGGCTTGCCTGGTGGGCCTTGCTGAGTCAGAGTTGAGCAATCCCCCTTGTGTGGCCTTGTGCAACTGAGTCAGAGTTGAGCGGTCCCCCTTGTGCGGTGCTTGCGCAAATGTCATTGAATTATAAATCTCTTGTTTAATATTCCCCAGTTGGTCAATGGCTGACGACGATCATTCAACACCTGCCCGGGTGTTGGTCACCTCCTTTGTCGTTGTCACTGGAGAACTAGCATTAGAGATTCTCATGCTTACAACATATTTCAGTAACCATACAGCAAAACCTCATAACTTCATGCACACTAACGATGTGCATATTTGGACAGAACAATGGGTTGCAGCAGATCTTGACTTTTCGTGTGATAGCTTACACGGCATGCTTTGTATGAAATGTATCACAATTATACAACAGGGGGTGAATATGGGGGTTCGAGGGTGCTGCTTTGAGGTACAGAGTGCCACACCCTCCCACAGCTGAACACTGAAGGGTCTAGTTGGAGGCCACCGCCCATTCATGCTGACCCACATTGTCTCATTATTTCCTTGTGCTCCCCTTCTTGTCTTAGAATATAAACTCAAGGGCAGGGACCATCTTCCAGTTCTGTGTTTGTACAGCGTCTAGCACAATGGGGTCCTAGACTATGCTCTTAGATGCTCTTAGCTTCTAGCTATGGTCAGAGCTAGCACTAGGCATAAGCAAACTAAGCAATTGCTTAGGGTCCTGAGCAGCTTAAGGGCCCCCTATTGTTAGTATGTGTAGTGGGGGGGTCTCCCCAAAATATCCTTGCTTAGGGGTCCCAATAGGCTAGCCCTGGCACTGGCTATGGTCATACAAATAATAATCATTAGAACTGCAAAAGCGAAGAAGAATTGCCCACTATTGCTTTCCTTTATGCACAGATCATTTTTAAAACAAAGGCAAGAGAATGTAGACAATATAATCTCCTCCATAGAAAGGCCAGCACTCCAAAGCCTATTGGTGAACTCAGCTTCCCAAGGTGGAATGGTGTCAATACACCACTGCTTGGATCACCGAGGGAAAGCAGCATTTGTGTGAGCTTGGTATGCAGTGGCTTATTACCCACTCCGATGCCTGAAATTACTGAATTCCAGCCAACTACATATGGGATGTAAGTTGTGAAGGAAGATCAAGATAGGGCAATTTCCAAAACAGAACAGATAAAAAGAGTGTACCAGGAAGACATCTATGCAATAGGCTCTTGCTATATAAGTGAGAGTTTAAAAAACACTTGTATCTCACCAGAATGGATTGTTCTTCTATGATTTGGGGTGGAGGGGGCTGTAGCAAACGAATAGCGAGGGAGTGAATTAAGAGATAGACTCAGAGACTCATAGACTTTAAGGTCAGAAGGGACCATTATGACCATCTAGTCTGACCTCCTGCACAATGCAAGCCACAGAATCTCACCCACCCACTCCTGGAATAATCCTCTCACCTATGTCTCAGCTACTGAAGTCCTCAAATCATGGTTTAAAGACTTCAAGATGCAGAGAATCCTCCAGTAAGTGACCCGTGCCCCATGCTGCAGAGGAAGGCAAAAAACCTCCAGGGCCTCTGCCAATCTACCCTGGAGGAAAATTCCTTCCCGACCCCAAATATGGCGATCAGCTGAACCCCGAGCATGTGGGCAAGACTCACCAGCCAGACACCCAGGAAAAAGTTCTCTGTAGTAACTTCTAACATCCCATCATTGACCATTGGTCCTATTTACCACTGATGGCAATTAATTGACCTTTGACTAAGATGCAGGAATGTTTTGGGCGAGTTGTTCATGAAACCTATATTACACGTGAATATCTACCTAGGATCTTGGCTCTCTCAGAGTGATGGAGTGTTTGGATTGCTAGAAGGCTGGATCTATTTGTCTGGTATAGATGATAACTTGACCAGCTGATTTCAATTGGTAAGGACACCAATGCGCTGTGACATTGGTTGTTCTTCTACCTGGCCACATGAGGCTCCTAAAAGCCATGACGTCTTCTCCAAAGGAGCTAACAGACAAAAGCCACTGAACTAGACAAGTGAAACTAATCAAAGAGCAGGTTGAATAGGTGGATAGGGCTGGATTTTTAAGACAGACAGTAGCTCCTGGCTATAGCTTTGACTAAACACTTCCTGTATCTAACAGACAATGGACCTTGGCTAACATTCAATACTGCAACTTGCAGTCCAACTTTTGGCCAACTAAGCACAGGGGAAAATCTGACTGTCCCCTTTTGCATCGCCTTCCCTTAGTAGGACTGGCCTCATGTTCCAGAGACATGTGGGGTGGGATTTTCCAATGGCTCCGCATTAGCTCAGCTCCACTCACATGGATATCCATGGTACATCCCACCCTGTGGGCTGCATCTGAATGAGAAATCAAAAGGGACCTGAAACAGAGGAGCACTTTCCACTGGCCATGGCACTGGGCTGGAAAGCTAGATTCCGGGGCTCACAGAAGGGCAATGCGACAGTCCTGCTTTTCCCCACAGACCATGCAAGCAGGCACTTCTCCAAAACCACTTGTCTTTCCAATCACTTGTCTGCAGTGAAGTGTGCTATGAAGAGCTCTTTTTAGATAGAGGCTTGACGCAGGGATTGACGCGTCTCCATTTTGATGGGTGAGAGCGCTGCTTGCTAGACAGACCTAGGTAAGAACACCAGTAAGAGGAATGACTTGATCAAATCAGCTTCTTGCCACACTGAGCCTGACTGTCCCTCCAGTGCCTGGTCTGTCAGAGGTGCACGTCCCCACCAGGAGCGCTTCCGTCAACTTGACTGTGTGGGGCACTGTAGGGCAGTGACAGCCAGACCCCACCCCACCCTGGGGCTCACAAGCAGAGCGGTCAGCCCCGGGGCGGCCGGGCTCCACCTGTGAGCCCTGCGAGGGACTGACAGCCAACAGGCGATGTAAGCAATGCAGTGTCTACACAGCCACGGTGTCGCCCTAACTACATCGATCTAAATGCTCTGCCTCTTGCAGAAGTGGAGTTATTAGGTTGGTGCACCGAGCATTGTAGTGTAGACGCTGACAGAGTTAGTCTGAGGTAAGCTGCCTTACGTTGACCTAACGCTGTAGCATAGACCAAGAAACACACCCACACACCAGCCAAAGCGCATCCGTTCTTCACAGATTTTAAACAGTGGCTGGGGCTGTTTAACCTTTTGCCTCAAGAAGTTAGAGTTTCACAAAGCTAAGTGTTAATGCTTTAATGTTCAGCGTTTGGAAACCACAGCTTCCAACAGAGAAAAGATTAAAACACCCCATCTTCGTTAGCTTGTGATTGTGTGATGGGGGACCGAAAGACATGCTTAAAAACCAAAACTGTACACGTTACAATCACATCCGCCACAACTGAAAACTAATAGGCTCTCCTCAAAGACCTGCTTCCTCTCTGGTCTAATTATCTCCCTCAAATGATGCGGAACCAGACACAGCTCCTTTGAGATTACAAATGCATGTTTTTAGATGAACTCCCCATCCAAAAATAGAAGATTCGCAGCAAGAGGTTTAAAACAAAGATCAGAAGCCGTGATAAGCTCCAAACATAGGTTGTTCTACTGATGCACCAAAAGCCAAACCTTAATTAATAACCTAATCAAGTCCAGGGAAGCTCATATAAACCCACATTAGTTTAATCAAAAGTGTTAGGGGAGTTCCGAACATTGGATTTTTACTTGCAAAAAATCAAATTTCTCCCTGTAGCTTTTGTAACCATCACAAAACTTTCCTACAAAGTCAGCCAGTCACACGTAGCTTATTACAGAAGTTTTACATTCTTGTGCTGTTCTCACATTATCCAAGTCTAGATAAAATTAGCCCTTCTGAGAAAAAAAAGCTATTTTGCTACACAAGCAAGCACTAGCCTTATTCATCATGGGTCAATAAGGTCTCAGCTTTATTTTTAGCCTAGAAATAAGGCAGGACTCTCTACTTTTGACCCCTGGGGGATAAGGCCAGTACTTCTGTGTGTAGCAAAAGCCACACCAGTGTATATTCACCCGCTTAAGTAAACAGGCAACAATTTGTTGTGTTCACAGCACACACATGGAGAAATGAGAAGTGTAACCACTTTATTTCTTAGAATTCAGAATAATGCACAAGAACCCAAAAACAGAGAGAGAGAGAGAAAGCAGGCTGCTCCCTCGCACAAAGAGGCAAATTGCACCCTACCTGACTGGCTGCAAAATGGATTGCAGAGATTGTCCATTTTAATACCAGCACTTAAACATACCATGGCAGTATACTATGGGTCATAACACAATTTCTTTCGGTATTCTCTTATTAATCCTGGGTAGCTTAAAAACTATTATACACTCCATACACACTTGCCTACAGAGCCCCCTAGCTTGCAAGCAGGACCAGGGACCACCCGTTGCTTGTAAAGGGATAGCTTGCAACTCCAACACAGTCCTCAATACACCACATAATTGGATTTCTCTAGAACAGGATCTGCCCCATAAGTGCAACCACTTATTTGTCAACTTTTGAAGGGACTTATGGAAAATCCAACCACACACATTTAGGTTTAAACAAAAACGAGCAGGTATGATTCACCAAGGACCATTAGGAGTCGGAAGTCAGAGTCATAGGGGTAAACAGTGGGGATAGACCTGGCAGAGAAATACTAGTAATTTTTTTAAATTTCTTTTTCAGGTTTATACATTTCATTCTGAAGCTTTTTGAAAAAGGAACAATTGAGGGGATTTTTTTTTTTAAATGTGAAAATTTTCTACCAACATATTTCTTCAGTTTTCATTCCCATTCTTTTTTCCCCCTCCTCTTTTACTCCTGAGGGAATTTTGTGTCACTGCATGTGCACAGAATTCATGTCCCCCGCACATTTCTTTACTTCCCTGCAGAAAAATGACTTTTGACGGGGAAGCAAAGGGAAAGGCACAAGAGCAGTCACGCACCCATCCCTGGCAGTGCAGGCAGGTTTGTTTTGACACCCGGAGCATCTGGTAGAAATGTGAATCACCACTGGGGGGGGGGGGTGGGGGGAGGGGGAAGAAAGAGAGAGAGGAAAAAAAGAGACCGACTGTCTCTCACTCACTATTGCGCACACCTGGCATGGAGGGGAAGGGCTTCGGGGTGTTTCTGAGGAGGTAAAAGTGGGGCAAGCTCTGTTCCCTCAGAGCACAGTGTAGCAGCCTGCCTGCTTAGTGAATTGTTCCCATTGTCTTTGTGAATTCCCCCAGGAGTATAAAACAGGTATAAAAGTTTTAAGGCTCCTTTACATTGCCTAGGACAGTATGGCCTTATAAATGCTTATGGTCCTTTAGTGATTAGAAATGGTCTAAATTTTTGGACTGAAAAAATTTCCTATCAAAATGTGCTCCATGAACTGTTTGCTCCTGACCTTTCTGGAGATGGGCAGTAGCCAATATAAATTGTGAGTTTAATTCCCCAGTGCTCACTTGCTCTTCAGTTGCCTATGATGTAACACTGAGCATATGGCTGCATATATTTGTTGACTAATAACTAGAAATAAACAAGGGTCAAACCTAGCTACATTACTACTAGGCAAGAGTGCTATGGGATTTCCTCCAATGCTCCCCACTCCCATTCTCTATCCATTGTATTGTAGTTTAAAGAAATTACCAAAATAATTGAAACCAGAGTAATTATATTGCATTATTTTGACAAATAAAATATGCAGAATTTTGCAGAATTTTAAAATATTGTGTGCAGAATTCCACCAGGAGTACTTTTTCCATTTTAATCACTGAAAAGTGAGGGAAAGGAGAAAGAAATGAAGGAAATTAAGCATTCATATACTTCCATTTAGTCAAAACCTGAAATTTTTTCTTTGAACTACACTTTTATGAAAAAAAATTCAATTTTCACAAAAGGCCATTTTTTCCCACTGAAAATATGTTTCGTGTGAATTTTTCTGACCAGAGGTAAGTGGAGAACACTGAAGACAGGGGTTCCACCCTGAACTTGTATTTCATGCTTTGTTAAGGCTTTCAGGTCCCAACTTCTTGAGTGCCATAAAACCAAGATAGTCAAGTCTGCAGCACCTGTTCTCAGAGATGTTCCACCATGGTTGGTGGACATTCTAGGGTAGTTTCTGGAAAACTGCTGATGGCCTGGGAGGGGTTGAAGTGGTTTCTCGGTTTCTTTCTGATTACTAGGACTCATTTATGTCAGATTTATCCCAGGCTGTAGAAAGCTGTGGAGTTTACCAGCCATAGGCGCTGACTCCATGGGTGCCCAGTACCCCCCGGCAGCCCCGCAGATCAGCTCTTCCCCCTCTTTCCCAGCACCTCCCATCCAACAGTGATCAGCTGTTCAGCGGTGTGCAGGAGGCACTGAGGAAAAGGGGGAGGAGCGGAGGCGGGGCAGCCCCAGCACGGGGCACCAGAACTAAGAGCAGGGAGCCTGTCTCGGCTGTGCTCTCAATGCCCTCACTGCTAGAGTCCAGGGAGAGGGGAGTCAACAGCCTGACTTGAATGCCTGGAGTCAGCAGCTAGGGGTGGGGTGATGGGTGTCAAGAACAAGGGCAGGCTAGGAGATGCAGTGGGGAGAGAGACAGGAGAACCGAGAGATGCCGGGAGCAGAGGAGAATGGGCTGGAAGGGATCACTCCCCCTCCAAAAACTTGAATAATGAGTCCCAACATCCCTCTACTCTCAGCAAATAAATTTAACACACACACTGTCAAAGCGGGAGTGTCATCCCACACAAAAGGCCGCTCCACCTATAGGATAATAGCTTACTATCGCTACTAGTTCCATTAGCTTCAGGGCTAGCCGTCTATGCTGTGCCTCGACAAGTTCCAACCCTGCTGATGGCATGTGGAGGGGTCAGTATGGTTCCGCATAACGGGATTCATTTTTTTCAGTTTAAAAAAGGTAAGTTACATACCAAAAGACCAACGTTAAAAGAACATAAAGGCTGCGAAGTTAAGCACTTGAACGTTAGAAAATTCCTGAATGATGGTTGCTTCCCCTGAAGGTAATAACTAGGTGGAATGAGAGAGGTTTTGTAATCATGGCTGCTTTTGAAAGTTAACAAAAAGGCCGTTGAGAGAGACTATGGTGAACAGGCCTACTACATACAGCAGGAAGGGAAGAATCTATTACATGTTGAGGAAGAGTCGACCTGGTGCATAGAAGCCAGCGTTAAGAGACAATGAATGAACAGACAACTTCAGCCATTTCTGATTTCTATTTTTAAGTGGCTGATTATGTACAAAGGGAAGTGATTGGTGGTATAATTGTACTCCTAACAATAGTAAAAATCCAGCACACGGTTGAAAATATGTTTGCAGTATTGCATGTAGCTCACAACACAGGGCATCCCAGGAGAGTTATTCTGGCGTTTCAATTAAAAGCCGTCTTCTGCGTTTGAACATCCACGTTGGGTTATTTTCCAACAAAAGTGTCTTTGTATCCATTAGCTACTATCTCCCTCTAGCGAAGGAACAGACTAAGTGCTCCAGCTACTTAGCCTAACGTGCTTACAGTACATGGTCAACACCCAGCTAATCTTAGGTCTGATCCATTCAGTGCTATTGAATGCATTATACCCGGGGGTGGATAGAAACCGGGGCATGGATGACAGCAAGCTGGCTGAAGCTCAGTCTAGAGAAACATGCTGCAATGGTGGTAGGTTGGGGAAAGCAGGGGGAAGATGTGGTGAGGCTCAGTAATGCCTTCGGATAGGATTGAGGTCACTTTATTTTTAATATTACCTCCAATGGTCCCTACAGCCCAGGGCAGGTGTTTTAGGTCTTACTGCCCAGGCCCCAAGTCAGAATTTCAAATTTAGGGGATGACACTTACCAGCCACCAAATTCCATCCAGGATTAGGTTAAAAAATGAATAAGTGAGGTTAGTAATGGAGGGCTAGTTCTCCAAAACAGAAGGACTCATGACATCTCATGTCCCTCTAGTTGAAGATCCCTGAGGCATCACCATTATCAGCAGGGGCTCTCTCAGTGCTCAGCTTAAGCGATGAACAATTACAATGAACTCTTCTGAGACGTATCCAATTCCAAACAGTGCAGCCGTCTCTAGAATCTTCCCCAGCCATTAGCTACAAGGAACAAAGATGCTTCTACGTCGATTCTTTATTCCCAAAGCAGAGGGGAACTGAAACAATGAGAACGGCAAGAACATCTCTTGAAAAATCCAAAACCACCCAGTCTGCTTCTCTACAGGAAGAGGGCCAGCCCTGGCGGCCTCAATTTTGACCAGGCACAACACACATACATGAAGCCAAGTGTCAAGAAATAGCAGCTACTGGTGGCTTACTGTTCTTCTCCTTCATGAAGTTGTTTCCACAGATGGTGCCCGATAGGACCACCACCCAAGGAGATGCAGTTTTTAAAATGTAGTGTAAGACCTTAATCCTAAAATAAACACCTGGATTCAGCCTCTATTTTGTGAGCTCCCCAAGATTAACAGATGCATCTAGTTTTAATCACACAGGAACAAGACTCGAGCAAACAGCTCCTCCTCAAATTGTGATGGGAAGCTGGCTGCTATGGACTGACCAGCCTCTTGTCCCAGAACAGACTCTCTAGAGAAAACTGGGTTTTTAGACATGAAGAGACCCAGCAAAGGGAATGACAGGAGTCAGGACCCTTTAAACTGAGACGCTGGCTTGGTTGGGAGGGGCTGGTGAGCTGGTAGCTTTACAAACCATGCGTCTGTCCTGATACTAAAACAAAGTCTCTTGTAAGTGCCAGCTGCTTTTACCAGCTGGGATGAGCAAGGAACTGTGCGCGCTTCCCAAAGCAAGGACCTGAGATAGGTGATTTCATGGAGAATGTAATACAGCCCCCAGTGATTGGCAGCCTGACCACACTTTCACTTTGAATGGCAGGTTAACGGGGCTACAATTTCTCCCCGCCTTCTGCAGCGCTGTACCCAGAGTCATCCCCAGTTCTGCTGTGTGCCCAGCACCCTCTCGCCTACAGAGGCCACCAGACTGATTGAAATTGTTACCGTGCATCCCACACAGTTTTACGACCTCTTGTGCTTCTCCAGAAGCTACTGCTTATAGAGATCAGTAAATCAAAGCACCACGGCTCCTTCAGTGGACGGGCAGCCTGGGGGGTGGGTACAGCGCCAGGGTTGCTCTCAACTCCCCCGACCCCCGCACCGTGGGCAGGTGGAGATTCTGCCGCGGCTCCCCGGCTGGGCTGGCTGGGGGGAGGGAGAGACCTGTGGAGCTTCCCAGACCCCCCAACCCAGGGAAGGTGGAGGGTCCACTGCGGCTCCCCACTGCTGCCCGCCAGGCTCTTCTTGTGGCCGGGCTGCAGCTCCAAGCCACCACCCTGGCTGGAGCCATGCTGGCAGCTGTGGGGAGCCGCAGCGGACCCTCCACCTGCCCTGGGCCTGGGGCCCATGCAGCCCCCCGCCCAGCGTCCCTACCCCCCAGACCTACCAACCAGGGCAGGTGGAGGATCCATGCCACGATTCCTCACAGTTGCCCGCCTGGCTCTTACCGTAAGAGCCCTGTGTGGATACAACATTTGTATCCGCGCTGTTATCCGCAGAAACGGTACACGGATAACT
Organism: Macrochelys suwanniensis; assembly: GCA_033296515.1. Taxonomy (NCBI): domain Eukaryota; kingdom Metazoa; phylum Chordata; order Testudines; family Chelydridae; genus Macrochelys; species Macrochelys suwanniensis. Next base: position 10,173,408 of record CM065781.1, on the reverse strand, counting down.
GCGGATACAAAGCAGATACCTGCGGATTTGCAGGGCTCTATTCATAAGTCTCCCACTTCGTGTTGCATTGTCTATTTGGAGAAGACCTCTGAAGGGAACAGACTGGGCCTTGTACCAGAGACAGACCACCATCAGCACTCAAATATAGCCTGGTGCTATTCCTTCAGGGAGGAAGGCCAATGCAAATAAGTCAATAAAAACGGAAGCACTTTCTGAATAATAAGCATCCCTTTAATTGCTGACACCATTACAAAAACCGATTACATTAGCAACCAAAAAAGGAGTGTTTACTTGAGGCTGAAGTCAGAGGCAGCTACTCCCAAAATGTATCTAAGTAAAACAGTGTACAACAATCAGTATTAAAATGTTATATTTATTCCATTGTTGTCATTTCCCCGCTGGATTTTTCTGAACAAGTTTTACTGAGCAAAATAAAAGATAAAAGATTATACATTTACCGTATCTCCAGGAATGTAGAGGTCTAATTATCCAAACAATTTTTATTATAAAACTAAATTCTGGAGGTGTCTACAGAGTTTTTCTTCTTTAAATCAGTAGTCTAACAAGAATTAGAAAAGACAAAACTCTGTTCAGTGTTTGACGAAGTAGAAAGGGTGAAAACATAAATAAGGCTTTAATTTGGCAAAATATAATACAATGCCTTCTGCTATCCTCAAATTAATGATTCCCCTGTGACTTCATTCTGCAAGAGAAAGAAAAAAAATATCCACTTAAGCCAAGGAGTTTACAAAGAATTACTGCTCAAAAGAAATTCATGTACAGCAAACATTAGTTGAGCGGATCATCCCAAAAACTGGGCTAGTGGTCACCTTGGTGGTGAAGTCCAGGACAATTCGGAGGACAAAGCCCAATGGTTGGGAGGATGATAGCAAAAAGTGATCATCGTTCTATTGTTTACAATGCCTCGTTACCCAAGGTACAAAGCAGCTCTGGAGAAACTTGAGCTTCCTGACCCCTCAGAAGACAGAAGCCATTGAGATAAAACCATGGATGCTAAGAGGGGAAAGAAGAAAGTACCTGTTCTAAATTCAAGGGTAGGAGAGCTCAGATACCAACTTCACTGAACCTCCCCTGTGTTCACGACCAAAAAACTAATGCCTAATTCTTATCAACTGAACCTCAAACTCTGTTTAGTCTGCTATAGTAGCTCTTCCCATTCAGCCTGCTGCTTTCGCAGTCCTCCCTCTCTCTAACTTTTAGCTGTCTCCAGTCTGACGGGTTCTGTGAGAAGGTTCCAACACCTCAGGCTTGTCCAACCTTCTGTCAGCTCTGGCTGTCTGACAGATCGTCAGCACTAGGTGGTCAGCTATGGGAGACCCCCTGGTTTTTAAAAAGGTAGCTTTGTATTAAAGCATGGAAACCCAACACCACAAAAACAGGTGTCACTATGCTCCCACCCTGAAACCTAAGCTATTTCATATCACAGTGACTATTCCATACTTCCACTGCACGCTCAGTAAAATCTCACTGGATTATTTTGATACTGATGTATCTTTGGAATGGGTATGACCTTTTGCACTGTAGCAGGCACTACGGAAGTAAACAAGATTGCTGTGTGGAAGAGACAAACATCTGCTAACAGAGGCAAAGAGAAAAAAAGGTGCGATTGTCAAGTCAGAACCAGGCAATGAGCCCTTCAGGCCTAGAAAGAGGAGCAGGAAAGGCTGAGATCTGAGAAGGCTGAACGGAGGAGGGATCAAGAAAGGAGTAAGAACAGGTCTGGTACCCCTTAGAAGCTTTTGACAGAGCCTCTCTAAAACATCAGACTTAACAGACATCAGACTTGGTAAAACCCACCTGTCATGAAGTTAGAGAACGCTTGTCTGAGACAGATACCGCAGTGTAGACATACCCAGGTTAAGACACCCACAGCCGGCCCCTGTCAGCTGAATCAGGCTTGAGAGCCTCGGGCTGAGGGGCTATAAAACTGCAGTGTAGACGGCCGGGTTTGGGCTGGAGTCCAGGGTCTGGGAGCCTCCCCCCTGGTGGGGTCCCACAGTTCGGGCTCTAGCCCCAGCCCAGACAGCTACACTGCCATTTTATAGCCCCACGAGCCTGATTCAGGTGACATGGGCCGGCTGTGGGTGTCTTACTGCAGTGTAGACATACGCTGGTTACAGCTAAAGTAGCCATTTCCTACCTACTAGCTGATAGTGTTCTTTTCCCTTTGAGAGCATTTGGCTTATTGACACAACCAACTTCTTGAGGTGTCCTACATCCTGGCTTAGACTCACTGCCAGGTTTAGTCTTTTTTCAGTCAATTCCTGAAACGGGAGGGGGAAAAAAGAATCATTAATAGCTCATTTACAACCTAATTACTGAGAGACCAGAACCAGATTCTCAATCCAAAATGGCGCCTTTTTACGCATCCGTATACACCGTGCAAGTCTGACAACAACAGGGGTCTCTCCACACAGAGAACACTGGAGAAAGTGAAGGGACCGTTCATTCGGGACTTACACTTGCAGTGAGGTAGCCACAGTTTGTCAGTGTCTGGCTGTTGGCAGCTTAGCACCAAATAACGAGCAGGTCTGACTGAATATCTATCTGACAGAACGATTATAGCAGCTACCTCGAGCGAGGCAAGTCAGTCTGTATCCGACTGTGTCCAGAAGGACCCGGCTGGCGGCCTGGAGGAGTGATGTACATGTGTAATTCTAATCGACATGCTGCTAGCGATGGGTGGGAGGAGCAGAGGAAATGGTTTTCTAGTTTACATTAGGTTCTGTCCCCTGCCCTGCCCCACAAGCTGACAGATAAGGCACCAATGCATTTTATAAAGAGTTTGGTTTCCATATGGATCTTGTTATTAGCAGCATATAACGATGGCCATACCCTGAGGCACAAAGCTCCAGCTCTTATTGGCTGGAGATGGCGCACAGTTCTAGTCCCAAGAGCAGCAAGCTAGCCTAGTAGCAGCAGCTCAGATTCGTCACTGACGCGGAGGAGAGAGCACTCCGATTCTGGCTCTGAACGCCTGCATAGTCATCTGCTGGCTGGCTGCTCTCACACTCCCTCTGCCTCCATGGGTAGTTTCTTAGTCCAGCCCTCGGTAGAATCTATGGACTCACTCTCTATCCGTTTGTTGCACTTCTCTGCACTCACCACATTTAAAAATAATTGGCTATAAAGTTAATAAGGTTTTCAAACAGACGGCTTGAAGAGAGGACTAGAAAATCTAGCAAGATCTAGAAAGAGGTCACTCTCCTGATGCAATCAAAATGGTGTCAGCACTATTTGTCCAAAATTCATATTTTGCATAAATAGATGACATGCCCTTGGTTTTTGAACTTCACTATCCATTTATTCTGGATTCCAGACGTCAAACTTGCTCAGGCAAAACTAGAACCAAGCCTGATATAAACCCCTATTTAGACTGCAAATATTTATTACTTTCACCGGACGATTCTACATAAGCCCATCATACAAAAAAATTGAGATGTTACTATTTTCATTCAGCTCAGTAAACTCTGAAGCTGGAAGACACTGGGGGAGCTTTCATTTGCAAGTATCCACAAGGTAAAAAAACCTGACCTCGGTGACTGCAATTATTCCAACACTCAGCTGGAATACAGAAAGGCACATGCAGTGACATTTTCAAAAGTGTTCAGCTTTAGCTTAACTCTGATCTCACCGTATCATTAGCAATTTTGCCATTGACTTCAGTGGGAACAGTTAGACCAATGCTCAGTACTTTTGAAAAACCCACCCTATTCATTACGGAAAAATTACGATTATAAGTTTGGACAAAACCACTCTTAGAGGTGTTGAATATTAAGATATGGTTTCCAAGAGGTCCTCATCCTAGGTTATCAGAACTAGTTCAACCACCACTAGATAATCTACTGACGAGTACGATTTTTGTAATAATCAAGTCTTAAAATATGCAGCTTTAGTGAACAGTTTGTCCAAAACACGAGTCATCTTAAAAGGCGGAAAATGATCATGGAAAAAACTATGTATCCCACTGGGCTAAGATTATGGCTGGATGCATCAAAAATCAACAAGGGACACTAAAATCCAACCTCCCAGCACTGTCTTGGTGTCCCAGCTAGTCTAAGACATGTAGTTTGGTAAGAATGGGTGAGGGCTACAAATCTGCAAACATGTTTCTTTACTGTGAAAATAACTGGGAACCTATATTAAATAAAGTAGCTACTATAAGTGATCAGACCATTAAAATCTATGTACGCTGAATCTAAGAATTATCTAAAGTGTTAACATGGATAAATAAGTACGATTGCAAGTTTGACTTGCAGTCTAGCAAATTAATGAGCCACAGAATTAACTGACAGCTGCATATGAGAGCACAACATATGGATTACACAATAATGAACAACTGGGATTGCTCCTCTCTTATGGCAATAGGTAAATGCTGTTTTTTTAGTTGCTCTTACACCTCTCCTCCTCCAGTGGAGAGCTCTCCTCTCTCACTCTCTTATTCCGTCTGCTTCTCTTCTCTCCTCCTTTCATATTCATTGTATAATTTAGTTTCACTAATAAGGACTGGCTAGAACTCTTGTATTATTCATACCTCTTGGGACCAAATCCCAATTCCCCCACTTACACTTGGGCTCCACCCAACACTGCCACAGTTACGATTTCAGGGCTGCAATACTCTCTTGCTGCTGGGCCCTCCCCCCACTCATAACCCTCCACCACGAGGAAGAAACGATTCTGACTGGTGCATCCACCATCATTCTCTCCTCCGCAGCTAGTGAAGGGGTGGGGGAAGTCTGTGCCAACCACTCCCTCGCTGCAAGCTTCCCACAGCCTGCCGCCACCAACTCCTCTGCACTCAGCTCTCCCTGGGCAGGTGGGGAAGCAGTATTTGCCCCTTGTACACTCTCTAAAAAGCCCTCAGATAAAAAGATGTTGGAAAAGGAGCTGTAGAAAACTCCCATCCCATGTGTGCCTGCAGCTCTTCCACCCTTTGACACTTCCACCCTTTGACATAACGTAGCTGCTGAGAAGTCAAAAGCTGAAGCAGACATCCCCTGACATGGTTAAGCTCTTTAGCCTAATTTTCATGCACAACCAAGGTATGCGTGGGCTCACGCTAGGCATCCAAGATGTGTAACCAAGTCAGGCCTTCACGGACATTCACGGCTTGATGCTGGTTGTCCAACTCTGTAGCTGCCAAAATAGTTCAGCTGTAACTTTTCAATGACGAGAATCGCAAAATAGCCCCACGCTCCAGAAAGCTGCCACATTGCAGCGCAAAGGGATTCTCAGGCTCACTACTTACCGAAATGCAGACCAACGAGATTCTGCTGCCATGCCGGACCAGGGTCATCATGCTCCCAGTGGCCCGGCATTGGCTAAAGTGGGACTAAGGGCTGGTCTACACTAACCCCCCAATTCGAACGAAGATACGCAACTTCAGCTATGTGAATAACGTAGCTGAAGTCGAAGTATCTTAGTTCGAATGAAAAGGTACTTACCGGGGGTCCACACGCAGCGCGCAGGCTCCCCCGTCGACTCCGCCTACTCCGTTCGTGGAGCAGGATTACAAGCGTTGACGGGGGAGCACTTCCTGGTTCGATTTATCGCGTCTAGACAAGACGCGATAAATCGAACCCAGAAGATCAATTGGACTCCTCCGACGCGACGGGTAAATATAGACGTACCCTAAGACACTTTCAGTGGGCTGATGCGTTCCTCCCCCTGGCTCTCATGGCTCTGACTAAAGGGGTTAAGCATGCGTGTTGCAATACTGAGGCAGGACAAGGTGCCAGTCTGTGTGTGGAATTTCATGCTTCAGAGTGCCCATCAAATGCTCAATGTTTGAAGCTGATTTAATTACAGAAAGATCATTTTTAAGCATCCCTTAGTGAGGGAGAAGCGCTGTTAAAACTCTTCCCACCTGCCTGCACCCAAAGGACCAAGCCAATTTTCTTTCCATTTTGAAAACCCTGGCTCGTGAGTCAACCCTCCAGCCTCACCCCCAAAGGTGAACTTGAAAGATAAGGGGGTCACGGCCGCGCCCAAGGGTACACACCCTTGTGATCCTGAGCATTGAGAGGACACCGCTCAAGGAGGAAGCACTTCTGACATTCTTCTATGCTAGGTAAATCTCCTGACCCGATTTCAGTGCCAGTGGAATATTGTACGTTCTGCAACTACAGCTCATTTCTCAGAGTTAACACTTTGCACAAGACCTGAACTGCCCCTGGAGACGGACTCAAAGAAAACACTCACTGGCTCTGAGCAACCACCGCTGTTCTCGATAACGTTGGCATCCCCGGCAGCTTTTCCTATTTCTCTCTCAAGAGATACCAGTGACTCTTGGGCCTGTAGGGGAAAAACAGAGGCAGCAATTAAAGGATGGAAAGCAACTCACCTGTCTAACCGCTAACGTTAGACACACAGGAAAGAAGTGTTCTGGAGGAAATCTGTTTTATGCTATGTTCGCTCAGGGGACTACGCCATTCATTGAGACTGACATGTCTTCTTACAATCAGGTATTCTGCATGTCAGGCTGGCTACACATGAAAGGTATGCTAGTGGGGAATTTTAATAGCCTTATGTCAAGATTAGCAAACAAAGCTGAACAGCAGATAGTTTCATATGAAAGAGTAACTTGAATAAGCATCTGAAACCCAGTTCGTGTATTTGCCATTTATGCATAATACAATAAAAATCCTCTAGGATGGCGTGGCTTTATTGCCGTTACCGTGGGAATTAATCAACGCAGTCAGCCCATACGTTATGGTTACTGCACCATCACTTGCTTTGGTATTCTTGCATCTTGGAAAGTGTTAAATAAGGCCCCGGATCCCTTGTTAATGTATCCCTGCCCCCAGAAAGCAGAGTCTTTTGCCCATCTCTCCAACTGCACTGTCCACCCTGCCAACAATGCTGACTCGCAGACCTACTGCTACTAAAGACGTCGTCATCTGTCCAAACTAAAAGCCTGGTGTGTCTGATAGCTCCTCGTGGATACCTGGCAGTCAGCTGAAGCTCAGCTGAGCTGTCAATCTTCCCCACCAAGGCCTCCCTGCTTCTTCCTCTCAATCACCGGAATCCCACCACCCTCCTGCCTGTCAGTCAGTCTCACAACCTGGGTGGCACCTTCAACTCGGAGCTCTAAGTTGTCCTATCCAGGCAAGGTCTAAATTTTGCCAACTTTTTCTGCACAACATCTCTAAGATACGGCCGTGCCCATCCATCCACTTACCGAAAACTCCCATCAAGGCTTTCATCTCGATTACTGCAATACGCTTCTCTGCAACCTTGACAAGCGCAATCCATTCTGAATGCGGCTGCAAAGATTAATTTTCCTAGCCCGTCATTTTGACCACGGGACCCCTCTCTTTGCACCCCTCCACTCTATCTCAGCAAATCTAAGCTACTGGTCTTCATTTTCAAGGCCTATCATTCACTATCAAGCTGTTGACCCCAGCCTCCGTCACCCACTTGTTCAATTTTCAAACAAGCACCTCTGTGCTTTCGCCCACGCTGCTTCTTGGGAGAAGCTCCCCATAAACATCTGCAAAGCTATATCAGGGTTTTTCAAAACCCTCCTTCGAACTCACTTTTTCCATGATGCCTAACAGCTGGGCTCTAGTGCAATGAGACCACTGCCGTCCACGCTCACCTACACGGTCTCATTGACACCCTGAACGCCCCCATCTGTCTGTACCCATCTATTGTTTCTTGTCTGAAATTGTAAGCTCTTTGGGGCAGGGACCATGTCTTTGTTCAGCACTTAGCACTGAGGGGGTCCAGGTGGAAGGCATGGGCTCCTAGGGGCTACAGTAATCCAAACCATCATCTACAACCCTCAGGATGTCAGCGGAACACACTGAAGTGCCATATGAAACTCTTCCCAAGATTAAAAGACTGGCCTTACAACCGGAAAAGCTTCTTCAGCAGAAGAAGAAGAACAAGAGTGTTATATCCATGTGGACTTGGGAAATAAGCTGCCCCATGCTAGTGCACTCTGCTTTCGCACTTCTCCAGCAGCACTAAAGGACATTAAAGCTGCCCTAAATGAGAAGCTCAGGGTTCCCTCAGCATGAGAGAGTGACAACCGGCCTTATGCATCCCCATCTCATCCTCCAAGCAGAACACGAGCGACAGGGGGGCAGCTGGAGCACATTGGGCTCCAGTAATCCCAGGCCTTTGCAACAACCTCTGTGGATAAGTTACACATCAACACAATTTAAGCAAACAGCCAGCCAGCCCCAGGACTGAGTGACAGAAAAGCGGCATCAAGTGCACCGAGCGAAGCTTCCCCAAATCCAAGAATTGATCCCCGCCAGATGAGATCAATGTATTTACTGATTAGCAACACCAGCATTTCTCACCCATCTTCATAGATTCTAGGGCTGGAAGGGACCTCGAGAGGTCATCGAGTCCAGCCCCCTGCCCTCATGGCAGGACCAAATACTGTCTGGTATTGTTAGGTTACCCCCACTGCAAAACACACGTTGCAACAATTGCTGGTAAAGAATCACTGATCTCATGCAGATATTTTTCTTTTCTAGATCTTGTAACATTATAAGTCTATTCCAGTGATAAACAGGCATGTATGTACCGTGTGTAACTCATTACTGCTAATGGTTACTGTTAAGTGCGTATCTATCATATTTGCATCAGCATGAACAAAGTTTTAAGCAGAGCAATCATTGGCTATACAGCTTTTCAGTAGTTTCCTTCTGACCCTGTTCTATTCTAAAGTAAGCAGATATGTATCTCAGTCAGACAGTGCGTCTGCTCTCCAAGGCCATATACAGTACTGCTGTCCAGAAATCAGAATTCGAGCCCTAGAATTTACTATCCCACTCCGCAAACATTCAGTTCAAAATTTTATAGTCAGCCTGTATTTTAGCACAACAGAACTACAGATATCATCAGTGCCTGGTTTTAAAAAAAAAAAAAAAAAAAAAAAAAAAAAAATCAAGCTTTTACAATACCCTAATCTGCATCTATTAAATAGCTCCCCTTACCTTAGGCAAGTCGCCAGCTACTTTCTGCCTCTCACTTTGATCAATTTTAAGTTTTGCTAGCGTATCATTTAACTGTGTTTTCAGCTGTAAAATAGAAAGAAAAAGAGTAAGGCTCTTTTTTAATTAGCATCCTTCTTGGATTAATCCAGTGCATCGTTGATTGCAGAAGGAAAAAAAAATGACTAACAATTACTACACACAGGGGATTAGTCAACATGTGTTACAAGATTTACAAGGAGAGCCAAGGAAGAGATTAAATCTGTAAAGTTAAATGCAAGGAACAAAAGCTACAGAGACAGTAGGGGTTAGAATCAGTGTGACAACCACATATGGTTTCAACTTTAAGCTATACTGCCAGTAAGAAAAGTTTATACCAAAAAAAGGTTGATGTTCGACTTAATTCACAGCAAACATCCAGAGTTTAGGATATTGCCACAATATATTATTAGCTCAGATCAAACTTTCCCCTCTCTACTAAAATTTGCTGTGCAATATACTGCAGATAGTCTTTGTCATCGTAGCACAGCACCTACTCACTACAACCATGTTCACTCCACCAGCATGCTAATGTCATGTCCAATGGTTTATCACCACCAATAAGAGATTAAAATGCTCACTGTGTTTAGACTTTACTATTTAGAACACTAAGCTGTTTCAGTCAAGGAGAATGGTTTCTTTGTGTTGGTTGCACCAAAATACAGCCTCTAAAGAATGATTGTAATTTCAAGTATTTCCTTTTATTATTTGTATTGCTCTTTGATGCGACATGCCTGTCAACTCCTCCAGGACTGCGGCTGCAACACTTAATGCACAATCCTCAAAGGGGCAAGTTCACTAGAAGCTTTGAAGTGCTGGTTTGGTGGGTTCCTGGGCATGATAAGACAACTCCCATCTTCTCATGGGCTGTGTATTTATACCTGCTACTGTATTTTCCACTCCATGCATCTGATGAAGTGGGTTCTAGCCCACGAAAGCTTATGCCCAGATAAATTGGTTAGTCTCTAAGGTGCCACAAGGACTCCTCGTTGATTGTGCTATTGCTCACTCTTCTTGGGAACTAGCAGGGGATTAAAAACAACAATAAGGGCGCGCCAAATGCAGAATTCTTGTGAATTTCACTGTCTCTTCCTCAAACTCTTGCTGGCTGCAAACCCATCCAAACAGGAGAATATTCCTGTACGTTTTGTATGAGAAAAATACAGTCAGTTTGCTACCTCATTGCACATGAACAAGCAGCAAGGAGAGTGACAGGATGAGAACGCCCCTACATCTTCACCAAGCCAGCACCTTTGATCTGTAGTTGGTCAGCCACCTTGCTAAGAAGCTGGGATTTTTAACGGTTGCAGCTGTAGATTGAGGGGTGAACTCTGCTGACAATATTCCAATGGTCAGATGGGCAGAGCTGTTACCGCAAATCCCTCAGTGTTTGTAACAGCCCTGTTAAAGAGGTGCATTTCTTTAAGCAAATGCAATGTTCACTTTTTAAGGTCTAAAGAAAAGAAAAAAAATACCTGTGGCACCTTAGAGACTAACAAATTTATTTCAGCATAAGCTTTCGTGGGTTAAGAACCCACATCATTGGATGCAAGGTCTGTTTCCTTCCGACATTAGGCAGTTTGCACAGCAATAATGTACATTTGTGCTCTCCAGGGAGGAGGTTGCGGTTACAAGCCAGGATTGGAAGGTAAGCCCACAGAGAGGGCACTCCACGTGTAACACCAGGTAATCAGAAACCTCCCAGAGTATTCAGAGTGGTGACACCAGCATGGGAAGGTAACCACTGAGAGCTGGAAGAGCGTCTGCATGCTAGCGACAGTCCCACTTCACTTCTAGAACTACTAATCTCAAGTAGATTTGGGTTTTTTTAGACTTGAGAAGGCTTAACCCAGACCAGCTTTGCATGTGTTAGGGCTGGTCAGCACGATACTGCAATCCAGCGTGGGGAAATTGATGCTGGGTTTACCATCCTCGCTAACACTCAACACAGGCTTGGAGACTAGGAGTAGGGAGGTATCTGAGTTGGATTAACCTTCACACTGAATACATGTATAAGGAGCAGCAGGCCAGACCTATGTTCAACCAGAGTCACTTTGAAAAACCTACAAGTAACAGCATTGGTTAATAGGCCATGTCCAGAATCAAAATGCAGCCTGATGCACATTTGTACGCCAGTACCCAGAACAACCACTCAGCTATTTCAGAGCAGCAATAAGTGACTGAGCAATGGGAACAAACCAGAGAAGTTTGGGCCGATTCGTATATGCACAGAGTTCTTTCCTCTTTGCCTTTACAACTTGAATTATGGTGGGTGCGCCTCACTCTTATCCTTCGTGTTTGTGTGTCGTGTTTGTGTTCTAGATCTCTTTGGAAGAAAGCCCAAGGTGGATTTTCTATGTTAGGTTGATTGGCGCACACGCATTTTTGGTCATTCAAAAGTGCAGCTACACTTGTTTGTCTACATTACATGAAACACTGATCCCGAAAAAGCTCACTGAAGTATGAAAATCTTAAGGCTTAAGACCTTTCTAAAGAACCAGTCATGCTATAGTTAGGAGCAGAGAAAGACAAAGTCATGCTACAAAAATGATATTGCAATGGACAAAAACACCGAGCTGAAGAGGTTAGCAGACAGACAGGATTTGGAGTGGTTTCTCCGTATAAGCATAATTTGAGCCCACTGGAGAACACGTTTCTTACCAAATTTAACTCTTCATTCTGTCTTACTGCTTCAGAATATGAATCATCAAGTTTTTTCTGCAATTCAGTCAACAGATCTTTGAGCTGAAATGAAGTTTAGAGTTTTTAGGATTTGTCTCCTTACGATGCCTGTTTGTCTTCTGCTCCATTAGTGTGTCCATCTACCCAAAAGTCACAAGCACCACTCCTCAACTCTGATAGTTAAGGGTTCTATCATTATGCCAGTTGACTTATTACCATAGAAAAGCAAAAGGAACATTGTTGTTTCAGTTATGTTTACCTCTCTGACTTCTGAAACATAAGTGGATCGCTCTATTTCTGCCTTTTCTAGTTCACCTTCCAAATGTTCTCTCTCTTTTTTAAGCTAGAAACAGAAAAACAGAGTTAACATATAGTTTCCTTTCATTGTTCTTGTTTTCTTAAACATTACTGTTGAATATAAAATAATTATTTATCTTCTCAAACCTTGCAGCTGGCACAGGTTGGTCATTTAAATTCAGTTTTGCCTAAGATTTATTTGAACTTTGAACACAAAAACTTTTTAAAAAGTGTTTGCCTGGAGTTCGGCTCTCAAGACTGGAGTCAGGAGCCTACATAAGAGACTTCATTTCTGTAAGTGAGGAGCACCCAGTAGTGACCACTAACTTGAACACTTGTAGAAATCAGGCAAGTTATGGAGGCGCCTAATGCTAGTCTTCAGAGCCAAACTTCAGGCATCCACTTTTTCAAAATCTTCGCCCAAAGGTTTTAGAGTTGAATCTGCAACACATCTTAATTCAACAATACAAAACTGTTCTGCTTGCATGAAATAGTTCCCAAAAAGGTTTCAAATGTAAGAAGTGACTTAAGTTTTAGATATTATCGAACGGAAAGCTTCAAAGGGATGAAATATTTAAACATACAGTTTCAGCTTCTTTGATTTCTTCCTTTAATCTCTCTATTTCATGCTCCAATGAACCGACTGAAGAGCGCATCTGCAGTTTTCAATACAGATGAATACACAATGTAACGTTATCAGAGATCTATCAGAGCCACAGTAATTCATCTAAAAACAGAATCTTGGTACAGTACACATTTTGTAAAACAGTCCAAGTCTTGGATATATTAAGGGGCCTCCCCTCCCACTCTCTCACATACTGCCCCCCTCCCCATTACAATACAAGGAATCCTCTACCTGAGATATTTAGATGCCAAACAAAAGACTTAGACAAGTGCTAAACCAGCCCTTGATTATTCATATGAAGGCAAATGGCCTTCATGTTTGCTTGATAGGGAAGATGGTGTCCATTCATACACTATAAATAGCTAAACCCAGCAGATTTAGCCATATTAAAAATCTGTATTGACAGCAGATGGTAGTGCATCTATAGTTAAAGACATGTCAGCCTGTTACAAATCTCTTAAACAAGAGGTTTATAATTCAGCTATACGCATTTGCTCCAGGTTGATACCCTGGGTTTCAAATTCTCAGCCTAGAAGTAGTTTAGAAAGAATTTCTTTTTGAAAAATTGGTTTGACCTATTTTAATTCTGGGATAGGGAAGGAAGCGTATATAAGTTACAAGCCTCTTTTCTGCTGCTCATGCTTGCGGCTGATTTTTCAGTCATGTTTTAACAGCTTCAGAGAAATGGTTATGAATTGACTGTAGCTAAACCTTGACACAACCACCCGGCTCTGTATACACTGATGGATCATTGTATGCATAATCCAAATTGCCAGTGAGAAAATAGAAGACTGAAAGAAGTATGGACAGTGATTTACTGGGGCAGAAGAATTCAGACCCTAGGGCATGTCAGTGGGACACTTGGAGTTTGTTAGATACAGTATTCTCAACTTCCTGTCCTATCTGCTATGCCATGTTTCTGTGCACTATTAAACAGCGGCCACCCCAGAAATAGCAGCAGTGAAAAAAGGAGTTCACTACAGTTGTACATGTACTTTGTAAAATAATTTGAGTTCCTTTGGGATAAAAGGCAACAATCCTTATTTTCTTTGTTTGTTCTTATTACTGTAAGGAACTGCCCCATAAATCTAGGCACTTTGTAATGCCGTAAGTGTGTAGAGGTCTCTCTCCAAAGCAAGGATGATCTTACACACAGTATCACAATGCGTCAAGGCAAGCCCTTGATGTGACAGTGAGAGATACTGGGTATTTTATTACATTGATCACAGACTGATTTAATGTTACACATAAACAGTGGTTAGGGAGTCACTTAACAAATGAGGTTTGCAAAATATTCTAGTGTTAGTCTGACCCACACACAAAATACCCAAAAGAAATGAAAAAAGGCTCTGGAGACAGATCTTTATAAATACCTGTTTAAGTTCCTTCTGTGACTCTTCAACTTTTATTTTCCATTTACTCTCCTCCTCTTCCACACTCCTCTGTAGTCTTTGTAAAATCCCCTCCTAACACAGAATTTTGGTTAATTTCAGGATAGGAAGACTGACGGTTTGCAGGGTCACTGGGTGAAACTGACATGGTTCCCTACCGTCTCTGCAAGGACTGCCTTGTACTTCTCACACTCCAGCTGTAACATTATATGCATTTCCTCAGCCTCCTTCAGCTTCTGCTCCATCGCCTATCGGGGGGAGAGGGAGGAGCAGGGGAGGGGGAGGGAGAGAAATCCCACCAATTTTACATCAATTGACAGATTTATGTTCTATGATTAATCATCTTAATGCAACTATCAAGCCCTATGTTACACACATTTACAGGACTTTATTCTGCAACAGCATGGAAAGGGAAACATTCAAATGACATCAGGTACAACATTCAACTAAAGGTTCTTCCTATGTGACTTTATCCTTTGTTATGTGATACAGGAGGGCCAGGGAGCAGCAGTAGTAGAGTGTGAGAGGGGAAATATATAAGCCCTAGGCTAATTAAGGCGTGGTTCCCTGGAGACTAGGGAGGGTGGCTACAGGTTAATTGGAGCACCTGCAGTCAATTAAGGCCCTCTCAGGAACCTAATAAAACCCCCTGCTTCAGGCAGACAGAGGAGGAGTTGGAGCAGAGTGGTTTGGAGTGGAACAGAGAGCAGTTTGGAGGAGTTGAAGCAGTGTGGTTTGGTGGTGGAGCAGAGGGCAGTTTGGAGGAGTTGAAGCAGAGTGGATTGGTGGTGGAGCAGAGCAGTTTGGAGGAAAGCAGAGGAGAGTTTGGAGAAGTGCTGTGGCGGGCTAAGAAGACCAAGACCCTAGGTAAAGGGACACCTGGCTTGTGCAGAGGGAAGGCAGGAACCCCACAAGCAGGAGAGGGAAGGAGCCCAGGGGAAAGTATCACTAGTACAAGTGGTTTACCCACTAACCTAGGGCCCCTGGACTGGGACCCGGAGTAGAGGGCGGGCCCGGGTCCCTCCCTCTCCATTCCCCTTCTCTTGGATACTAGTAGGACAGCTGTTACCCCAGTTCAGGGGCAAGAAACGGCACCCTGAAAACCCCCCACAAGAAGAGAAAGTGCAGGACCCTCATAGTAGTGCCAGCAATTTGCCACAGTCATTATAAAGGATTGTGGAACTACTGAAAACAAGAGGTAAGCCTCACGTGCGCTAACAGTACAGATCTAATGGAAGGGTTTTTAAGGTACCATGGAGCCTGGGAATGCTGTGCCGGGCATATGAACGAATACTGGTTTTAGCAGCAGGCAACTGCACGCGGCATAAAGTGTTCCAGTACACTGGGTTATAATGAAGTGTTTTGTAGATGTCTGACTTAAGTTAATCAAGAGCTATAAACGTGAGCAGTTTTCTCTAAAAACAGAGGACGAGGAACAGCTGGTGCTGTGTTTCAGCGAATAACTGACACGAAGACTCGATGTTTATTAATGTCATGACACTGCAGCAGCAGTGGAGGGGGAGGGGAAGTTTAACTGGAAGCCACTAAAGAATGGTTAACCTGCGGTTCAGTAAACGTGACCCTCTGAGGCTTGCTGTCCGCACAGATTCCACATGTCCCATGTGTGAAATCAGATTCTTTTGGCCAGCAGCATCCGTTGGGGCCGCACCTACACCCTAGATCTCCCCACACCAGGGCATAAAGGTCCCAACTGTCACTCAACTCCTTCGTCAATACAGGGTCCAGAAGATTGCACTAATTAACAGTAGCCCAGAAAAGTAAATATATATGGAGATATGCCTATCTCACAGAACTGGAAGGACCTTGAAAGGTCATTGAGTTCAGTCCCCTGCCTTCACTAGCAGGACCAAGTACTGTCCCCTGACAGATTTTTGCCCCAGATCCCTAAATGGCCCCCTCAAGGACTGAACTCACAACCCTGGGTTTAGCAGGTCAATGTTCAAACCACTGAGCTATCCCTCCCCCCTTAAAGCAGGCAGACACTGCTGGGGTTCAGTCTCCTTGCCACAGGGGGTAAGAAGGAAATGAGGGACAGTCGGGCCCACTCCACCCATCACACATTCGGTTGTGTGGGGTACAAGGAGACCGAGGGTGCAGGTGCGGCCAGGACACCGATGATCAAAAGAATCTCACCCACAGGTGGTGCGTTTGCTCCAATAATGGAATCCACATGGGCAAGTTCTCAAAAGAACCGCCTGTTCTTTTTACATCATTACGTAGTGTCGCTCTCACAATTTTGCAAGACTTTTTTTTGCTTTTAGAAACTGCTCAGATCCCTCCATTATAGATGGGTTGTTAATACCATTATGGATGTCCATTTTTATGCAGCCAGTTATCTGATCTGAACCTCATAAGCAATTCACAAGTTTAAACAGAAGATCTGTGCTACACACAGGGCACCTTATGCTATTTGTACTGACCTTAACCTCCTCTGACCCTGAGGCCTCTCGTAAATATTCTCTTGCCGTCTTTTCAAACCCATGTATCCATTCACTGTGACTCTGTTAGGAAAAATGCATGCAATTAAAACCCTCCACAATTTAAAATCTGGACAGGGAGCTTATTTTAGAAATACTCGTTTCCTACCTGAAATGATGGTGTGGATTTTCAACGCTCAGTGAGTGGGAATCTAATGCATAGCTCCGATCTGAAGGAGCTGCAGAGTCAGTTTTGTGCACTTAAACAAACCTGACAGCTAGAGTCCCAGAGGGAGTGACACGTTTCGAAGTGGCAGAGACTAAAAACTTATGTATTTATGCCATCTGTAGATGCTAGGATGTTGCAACAGGTATTTCTGAGGACCTGGAGAGCATCATTTTTCAAGATCCCTGTACATGAAACTGCGAGGAGTCTGGTGGCACCTTAAACAACAGATTTATTTGGGCATAAGATTTTGTGGGTAAAAAACCACTTCTTCAGATGCATGGAGTGAAAATTACAGATGCAGGCATAAATATACTGGCACATGAAGAGAAGGGAGTTACCTTACAAGTGGAGAACCAGTGATGACAAGGCCAATTCAATCAGGATGGGTGTGGTCCACTCTCAATAACTGATGAGGTGGTGTCCAATTATTGAATTATTGAATGAATTGGCCTTGTCAACACTGGTTCTCCACTTCCCTTCTCTTCACGTGCCAGTATATTTATGCTTGTATCTGTAATTTTCACTCCATGCATCTGAAGAAGTGGTTTTTTACCCACAAAATCTTATGCCCAAATAAATCTGTTAGTCTTTAAGGTGCCACCGGACCCCTCGTTGTTTTTGTGGATACAGACTAACATGGATACCCCCGATACTTGTATATGAAACTGACTATTGCCACATGGACGCAAAGACCTCACCAGGAAGGTGGCTATGTAAGAGCATAGGTGCCAACTTCGTTGGTGCTCCAGGGCTGAAGCACCCATGGGAGAAAAATGGTGGGTGCTGGGCAACCACCGGCAACCTCCCCGATCAGCATTGCCCCCTCGCCGGCAGCCCCACCAATCAGCACCTCACCCTCCCTCCCAGCGCCTCCTGTCCGCCGCAATCAGTTGTTCAGGGCCGTGCACTCAGGGAAGGGTGCGGAACAGGGTGGGAAGAGGCGGGGCAGAGCGGGGACAGGAAGAGGCAGGGTGCAGCTTTGGGGGAAGGGGTGGAGTGTGGGTGGGGCCTAGGGCAGAGAGGGGGGGTCAAGCACTCCCTGGCACAGAAGAAAATCAGCACCTCTCAGTGTTTATTTTAAATACTCCTAAGATTTTAAAACAAAATATGAGCCCCATGCTTTGTAGCCTCAATTCCTCTCCCTCTCAACACATTGAGGTTAACTCTCAGAATCAAGCACACTTTCGTACCTTTGAAGACATTCTGGATTCAAACCAGTTTCTTCGCCAGTTATAAAATTACTTTAGAAACAGCCTAAAAAAAAGTCTGTTAATGGGAGTTGAGGGGAGTGCTCAGCCCAATGGGGGAAGTCAGGCCAGTAATTATTTATATTGTAGTAGAGCCTAAAAAGGCTCCAGTCAGATACTGAGACCCACCGTGCTAGGTAGTAGATAAGTACCTGCCCTAAAAAGTTCGCAATCTTGGCAAATGTCAAGACATAACAGGTGGCTGAAACAGATCCTGGGTAGGCAGTGAGAGGCAACAGTAATATGACCATTTTTTTTTTTTGGCAGAGACTTGCTGTGTGCACCACGTGTCCAGTTGTTACCAGCTGGCAGGGTACGTAAAGGGTATGACAGGTTAGATGCAATGGAATACACATACTAGCTTATCTTACCAAGTTGGAAGGAAGAGACACCTCGGGAAACAGTTTCTGCAGCAATTCTCTAGTTTCCATCGCCGCAGTCTCCAAGTATTGCTGCCTTTCCTGCATTGAGAGAGAATGGGTCTCATGAAGCAAGTAATATATTTCATAGACATGGCAATATCTTTTTCTAGGCCTAAAATCACGCATCTAAGCCAGGGGTTAGTTTTAGACTAACATAGGCGCCACTATTTCAAATATGACCAATCTTTTTCTGAAACTGAATTGCTCCAGAACTTGGCCTTCACATTGTTTCTGATTTTGGGTTTTTATTTGCATAACATTCTGCTCCAATCTAAAGCATTACTATAGAATTATATAGGATGGCTCAGTCACCCTGTCAAAACATGGACTACACTGTGCAGAGAAAACCATCCTCAGATTATGTAGACACTTCAAATCAGTAATAAAAATTAAGTGATATTTTAATAGTAAAACATTTGAAATTGGAACGTAGAAAAAATCCACATTGGTTCTGATCAACTGTATCTTTTTTTTTTTTTAAATCACCCCAACAAAAACCTCTCATTTATAACTGAAGACGAAGAGGAAACTGTGTTAATGCACATTTGAACCAGGCCAAGAAAGCAATGTTATCTTTTCTAGATTTTATTTTACTATACTTAACAGGTCACTTCTCCCTCCCGCCCTCTCTCTCAGAGCCCGGGATGAAATGGAAAATTATTACTAGAGCTGGGTGAGATTCTATACGTTTCCTTTGCCTTTTTTGGGTGTGTTTTACCATTTGTGGCAATATGAGCCCAATGACATAATATAGTATTATTTTAGGGCACCTTAATATTAAACAGAACCACCTATGAACTATTTGGTACCATATTTGTAACAGATGGGTTTGTATGGACTTTTTGCCAGTCAGTTAACACACTCCTCTTTATTCAGGAACTTTGGATTTATTTTGAAACAAGGAAAGCTGTACCAACTGTGCTCAAGGGAAGTGCTCCTCACTAATACAATTTATTTTATTTTTTTAATTTGAGGTATACATTACTGATCCTGCTACTCTGCAGTTACTCAGCTGAAAGTGACATATGCAGCCTTAGTAGTTTGGGATCCAGTGTTAGAGACAGATGGGAGAGACACGAGGCCTATGTGAAGCTACGCAGTTAAATTTAATGTTAGCTTTCAGCAATATAGGCTTCACTGAAAGAAGCAAATGCCAGTTTCATAAAAAAATCTTCAGATTAAGAAAGAGCAATTCAATGCAGTGAGAAGCAGCTACATAAACCTATTTCTCAGAATGCTGGGCTGAGCTAAGAGCATGCAGCTTTCTTTTGAAACATCTTTTGAGATTCAGTCCTATTTCCCCCTTCCTCTGGCTAGTTGACCCACCCTCCCTCCCCACACACACTTTTTTTTAAAATAAAGCAGCAGCACTTCTACTATTTTGACATTTCAGGAATTTTGGTCCAAGTTTCCTTTCAGAACAACCCATTCACAGTTCCATGATTTCACTCTGAAAATGTGTTTCAGTGGGCGTTTGAGCTTCCCAGGCTTTCAGGAATATGAATTTCCCACTAAATTGGGGGGCATGATTTTTATCAAGGTTTTTTAAAATAATCCAGCTGTTCCTATTCATTAGGCAATAAGCTTATTCAGCCTGACACCAAATAGAAAGGCCACCGACAGCAGTTCAGGCATAAGGGTTAGGGTCTTGCTTTTGACAGTTCACCACAAGGATAATGATTCTAACAATTATGCAAACAAAAACAAATCAGCATGCCCACAAATTAAGAAAAATAAAAGTAATTTAAGACGACAGGTAGAAGCAGAGGTGAAAGTATATGAAAGCTCATTCAGAACAGACTATTTAAATTGCAGTAAAAGTTAAATGCTTCAGTTTGAATTAAAAAAACCAGCTGCAGATTTGTTTCTAGCTTAATGCATTGTTTCTACCAGTTAACATTACAACCTTGGCAGTCTTGTTCACTTTGTCCTGCAGCAATTTTTCAGTTGATGCCAATGCTTCCATTGCTTTCCAGTTTTTCTCCCGAAGGTCCTAATCATTTTTAGAAAGAATGATTTCAGTTCATCCAGTATTCAAACTGTTTCTGCTTTTACTTCAGAGGTATATTTTGCATTACACTCAGTAATTTGCATTTAAATGCTGGTTACTGCAAAATGATTTTGCTGAATAAGATGACGTACACTAGCAAAAACAAGTGTGATGTTTAAGAGTTTGAATGAAGAAAGAAAAATGCCAATTTCCCCCACATACACCCACCCATGTATTCAGAATTGTCCCAGTTGTTATTGTACTACAAGCATGTTATTACTGGACTAACAACCCTGCACTTTGACTGCACTTGTGAGAAGAAAGAGGAAAGTACTCAGAAGTGAGGAACACAGACACCAAACCACAGATTACAAAACAGAGTTTAGGCATGTGGAGCTGCATAATCTAGAATGACTCTAAATACACATGGAAGTGTGTATGCTTAAGTCCCAATTCTGCAATAGGATCCCCGCAGGTAGATCCTCGCACCCAAGCATGGGATCAGGGCCTTGATTTGCATTATTACACAAAAACTCATCCTCACTATATGGGATTAAAGAGACCCCAGCTTCATTTCTAACCCACCCCTTTTAATTTAGGAGTTTTGCCAGAGTGATGAGCACATTCCCAATCTGCCTGTGAATGACAGTAATTTGCTGTGCTCCTACTTCTTTCTTGGCAAGGTCGTCAAACATGTTCTCCACAAGATAGATCATATTTCACAGTTTGGAGTCCGAGGTAGTTAGTTAACTCGATTTGAAGATAAAATATTGCACCTCCATTATCTGGAAAGGGTTGCTGGGTTGGGAAGAAAGACGGCTGGTACTGGGGAACTTGCCTTTTCCAGCCTTCAATATTAACAGTAAGTCCTTGGCAAACTACTGGCTAGACTGTTGCATTTTTAGTTACTAAACAAAAAGCTTGAAATCCAAACATCCAGTCAACATTTCTGCATCACCACTTCTGTTGCCTGAATATCCCAACAGCAATGTAGTTGTTACAGAAGAGCAAGCACGTCCCAGCTAAATTGCGGAGTGGAGTGAACCCAAAGGCGTGGTCTCCCCTTAGCCTTAACTGGAGTTGCGTGTGTAGTGAAATCGGCACGTACACCTGGCAATCCACAGAATATGAGCCAGGTACACAAGAGACAAGATCAATTTTTTAAAAAGAACGAGGAGTACTTGTGGCACCTTAGAGACAAACTTATTTGGGCATAAATTTTCGTGTCTAAAACCCACTTCATCAAATGTGGGTTTTGGAACATACAGTAGGAAGAGAGAGAGAGACAGACACAGAACATGAAAAGATGGGGGTTGCCATACCAGCTCTAAGAGACTAATCAATTAAGGTGGGCTATTATCAGCAGGAGAAAAAAAAACTTTTGTAGTGATAAATCAGGATAATCACCATTTCAAACAGTTGACAAGAAGGTGTGAGTAACAGTAGGGGAAAACTTAGTATGGGGAAATAGTTTTCAGTTTGTGTAATGACCCAGCCACTCCCAGTCTTTATTCAAGCCTAATTTAATGGTATCCAGTTTGCAAATTAATTCCAGGTTTGCAGTTTCTCATTGGAGTCTGTTTTTGAAGGTTTTTTGTTGAAGAATTGCCACTTTTAGGTCTGTTATTAAGTGACCAGAGAGACTGAAGTGTTCTATTGGTTTTTGAATGTTATGATTCCCGATGTCAGATTTGTGTCCATTTATTCTTTCGCGTGCCATGTACATTGGCCAAACCAGACAGTCTCTACCTTAATTGATTAGTCTCAGAATTGGTATGGCAACGCCCATCTTTTCATGGTGTGTGTACGTGTGTGTGTACACACACACACACACACACACCCTCTTCCTACTGTATGTTCCACGTTCCACGCTATGTATCTGATGAAGTGGGTTTTAGCCACGAAAGCTTATGCCCAAATAAATTTGTTAGTCTCTAAGGTGCCACAAGTACTCCTCGTTCTTTTTGCGGATACAGACTAACACGGCTACTACTCAAATCTGTCAAGATCAACTTACTTTCTCATGCTGACTATTCTTTGAGAACACGTTCATTGGTCAACTCCCCACCATTTCTGGTTTTGCTTTGAAGCTATGTTGATGCTCACCATAGACATGCTAGCAAGTTCTCTTCATAGCATCTTCTTGTATTACAGGTATCCCCGTTACATCAGGCAGCCAGAATTTTCTTGACTCATGTGCCTTAGAGATCCTTACACACTATTTTGCTTTATAAATAGGTTTGATCTGCTGGATTTGTCAATGTTTATATATTCATTTTCTCCTATTAAGACACCCATAGCATCCATGGGCTACAGACTCCTGTTCTCCAGCCCGGAACAGATTATGCAGGTTGTGGAAGCAACGCAGTAGGTTAATGTGTGAGAAGAGATGAGTGCAAGCATCGCTTTGTTTCACCCAACAGCTGATGACCAGAGCACTGCCACAGCTGCAGGAGAAGGAACACTTGCTGCCCTTCGCCTTTCATTGTAAGAGCTGGGATTAGACATTTTTAGAAGTGGGGGAAGCCAGATTTGAGTCACAAAGGTATTATTTTTCTGTGCTGTCCAACACACAACAGCAATAGTCTTTTTCCCCAGTGAGAGTCTAAGTTTGACAGTACAGTTAACCATGTTGAATTTAAGTTTACGAGAATGCCATTAGATCTTGCTCTCCAGCAATTTCACCTTCCCCAGTGGTTAAGAGAATGTACGAAGATTTAATAGCAAAAACTCAAGCGTTTGGCAAACTAAGGGTGGCTGTTCCCAAGGGAGAAACGAAGTGAGCACACAACCTGGTACAGGGCTACAGAATAGGGGTTGTTTTCATGGCAGCAGAATATTGGGCACTGTTTAGCTTTGTGCACACAGAACCACCCCTTGAGTTTTTGAAGAATTTACTTACATTGTTCTTTTTCCTCTGTTGCTCAACAGCATTTTTCAGGGAGCCTAGCTCATTTCGGAGACTGGTGATTTCGGTCTCTTTCCCTGCAATACTGAATTAGCAGAACAATCAGTCACAAATCTTCACATGCAAGATACTTAGAGTGAAATATTGAGATTTTCTCCTTCTCCCACTTTGCTTGTAGCAAAGACAGATTAATATAGCCTGCATGCAAAACAGGGCAATTTTGGAGAGATCCACCCATCTTACACAGAGTCACGATCATGCTCTACTCATTGAACAAGAACGCAATTTCACACACCTAGTCCTCATCTGAAAGGTCTTGCATAATTGTGTCCTGTTACATCTTTGTTCTTACTTCTCCTCTTGCTCCCAATGCTTTTGCCTTACTGCTCATTTTAGCTTCTCCCCTCCCTCAAGCCCTAAATCAGACTGCCCCTCTCTTTGGGCCAGCGCCCCTCTTTTTGGGCCAGCACCCCTCTCTCATTGCCTGCCAGACTCCTTTCTTCAAATCACTCCTCAAAACCCATTTCTTCCAGAAATCCTTTCGACAGCTCGCTCTTCGTTATCTACTTCCTCCCCTTCCGAAACAAATGTTTTACATCCTGTCTAGTTTAGATTGCAGGCTTTCTGGAGTAGGGAGCATGTCTGCTGGGTCCGTAGAACCCAGTGCAAGGTACTCAGCAGAATTTAAGTGATTGCAAACCAAGCAGAGGAAAAAAATGTGGCACATTTTAATGCATGAGAACGAGAGCAAGAGAGTATTACACACACTGTAAGCAAGCACTTCTTTCGGCATGCTTCACTTCTAGCTTGTAATACCCTGTCATTCCTGAGCTTTTCCTCAAGATATTTAGGCCATCCAGGCAGTTTCATGACATGCACAAGAATTGACTGGGAAGCAGACATCTAAAAATTCACTTTGCTTGGAACCTTAAATGAATTTTCATCTCAGCCACCAGACGGGCACGGCCAGCCCATTAACCTTGAGCGTATTTAAATTTAAACACTAAGAAATGACTTGCTTCCACTGTGCCCCCAACATAGAATATGAGAGATTCAGCGTTTGCAGAAGCTAGCGATGGCAATTCAGAGTTACATCTGTGAAGCTCCAATTTACCAGACACCTAACTTATTACGGTCATTTCTCATTTGCACGCCCGATGCTTTTGAAAACCATTTGGTTTGTATTAGGGACGAGTTTACAGTGCAATAATGGAAGTCACGTGTATTAAAAAACAATTACCAGCAATACTTACACTTGCAGCAGCTCGTCGCTTCGGACAGCCAGAGACGCCTACAAACAGATCAGAAATGCATTAAAACAGATTAACAGTAGCAGGGAGTGCTGTCGAGTGCTTTGCTCACCAGCACTCCCTGCCAGATCAAGCAGCAACATTAGCAGCCTCCTGTCCAGTCTTTTTTTGGCCAGAAGGTTGGTGACTGCGACACATGGCCTAAAGGGTAGGGAATGCGAAGCAGGGGAGCAATGTTGCGGGGTAATCAAGACTGCAGCCTGGATGCAGACCCACGAAATAAGGAGAGTAGGGACAGAGGGACCAGATATTCAGCAACTGGAAAAGAGTCAGTTACAAGTTCCCCTAACAAGTCTTTAAATTGTTCCAGGATTGGTGCACCGGATCAAGAATGGGGATTAGCATGCTGTGGATACTCTCAGCAACGAGCCCACAATGTCGGTTATAAAAGTCAAAGTGGGCGCTGTACCTGCTTACAGGTCTCTTGCTTTAATTCTTGGATTTGCGCTTTAAACGATTCGTTTTCTTCTCGTGCCTCCTGTATAAATAAAGAGAGGCTATGACATTATCTTCACACCCAGGCACTCCTGTTTACCACCCAGGACACTAGCGCATAGGATGCTTATTCCCCATTAACATCTCACCTGTAACTGTTTTCCTTTGGTTGTAATTTCTCTCCCCCTTTCTTCTAACTCAGCCTCCATCTTCTTCACCTGTTCTTCCTTCCCTTTCAATCTGTGATGGTCATTCAGGGAATCAAAAAGTGCTTTGATTAAAAAAGTAAATATCACTCTTGGTAAGAGTTTGATGCTCTAGAGGGGGCTGGCTTCACAACAGTCAAGAAATTAAGCCTGTACATTTACATAAGATGCTGCCAAGCAAGGTCGATCTGCAGGGACCACCACAGCATGAAGTAGTCTCCACATACAAGCAATCTGTGCCAAGAAAGCCAAAAATAGCACCAGCTGTGATACTGCAGATACCTGCCCACTAAGAACTGGCCTGAAGCTATTGAATCGCTTCAGATGTTACGAAACGGAAAATTCGTTTAGTCACCATCAACCTACATAACATTCCAACAGGGGGCAGGTTACAAATCTCGCCCCAGCTCACTCCCTAGAAGAATTACACCTGGCTTCTGTGATTTCAACCTGGAATCCCAGGTTTGGCCCGGAAGTAGCTAGTGTGTCACCTGAGGCACATGGCCGGGGACAATGTTTCAAGATTGTGGAAGACAAGTCCATCTCTCTGAACAGGTGTGGGACATTTCCAGGCATTGTGGTGGATTCTCCATCACGGTCAATATGGGCCTGCATTATAAGCGGGAAGACTAGATGTTCACAGTGGTCCTTCTAGCTTTAGAACCTCTGAATTGTCTCTCTAAGAAGCACACTAAGCTATCTGAATCTAACGGCATTTAAAGAAACTCTTATGAAATACCAAACACGCATCCATTATCTATTTTCATATTAGAGTGTTGTCGTCACACAGTTAGCATGAAACCAAAACGACAATGGAAAATGCAACAACGTTTCTTTATAAATCAAGTGGTAGAGGGCTTCAGGAGTCTTGTGGAGGTAAATTAGCCATCTGTATCTCTAGCTGTTTAGTGGGTTGATGCCTGAGTGGGTACTTCTACACAGCCCACAGTAGCAAGTGGATCTCAAAACCCAAGGTCCAATTTAAAAGTGCCGTGAACACAGCTATTTTTAGCACGGTAGCACAAGCCCAAGCCTGTCAACCTGCACTTGAAGGCTCGCTGCCACAGGCCGGGTAGATGTACCCTTCGATGCTGTATAGGTCCTGGCCACTTCGTCAAACATATACTTAATGTCAAGATAGGCGGGGAGAGAACAGAATATCGAGAGTGCTGAACACAAGAGCTACAAGGCGTGTTAAGATTCTAGTGAAATGAAAGACGCCTCTATCATAGAATCATAGAATCTCAGGGTTGGAAGGGACCTCAGGAGGTCATCTAGTCCAACCCCCTGCTCAAAGCAGGACCAAACCCAATTAGATCATCCCAGCCAGGGCTTTGTCAAGCCTGACCTTAAAAACATCTAAGGAAGGAGATTCCACCACCTCCCTAGGTAACCCATTCCAGTGCTTCACCACCCTACTAGTGAAAAAGGTTTTCCTAATATCCAACCTAAACCTCCCCCTCTGCAACTTGAGACCATTACTCCTTGTTCTGTCATCTTCTACCACTGAGAACAGTCTAGATCCATCCTCTTTGGAACCCCCTTTCAGGTAGTTGAAAGCAGCTATCAAATCCCCCCTCATTCTTCTCTTCTGCAGGCTAAACAATCCCAGTTCCCTCAGCCTATGATCACTTCCTTTTGGTCTGTGTATGCGCATTCGTATTTAGTCAGGCCAGCACACTTCCATCAGCACTAAAGCTTATTACAGCAAAGCACATAAAAATTCCCCACAATGAAGTCCCACACATTTCAATTTAAGATCAATCACAGCACAGAGACCAGAAAGTGCAGAAGAAGACACTTGAGAAGCTGCTAGGCATACTTACAAGCTCTCCAGATCCTGGACTTGTAACACAGCAGATACCTATCAAACAGAAACATTCAGACCCATACTGACAGCACAGTAAACACCTTCAGTTTAACAGTGAACATGTACACCAGTCAGAATAATTATACCTAGCTCTTACAGAGCGCTTTTCATCAGTAGATCACAAAGCACTTCACAAAGGGAAGTGCAGAGAATGAAGTGTCACTTTTCTAGGAAAGACCAAAGGTTTTTAGGTCAATTGAGTTTAAACATTTATATTGCTCCAAAACCACGTAACAAAAAACGCCACAAAACTGATGTCAAATCTAACTCAACCAGCCTCTACCACCTCCACCCACCAGTGGGATAAATTACTCCCTGGCTACAGGACTGGCTTAAGACAGAGAATATGTGTTTGGCACCACCTCTTGCCCTCAGAAAAATGAGCCAACCTTCAGCACCGCAGAGTTAATTGATACAGCAGCAACCTACCCGGAGATCATGCTGCATGCCCACCCGCCCTTTGGTGCCCCATGCAGGGAACAAAGAGCAAAATCCCAGCCCATCACATCTTCTGTGATGAATCAAAGGGGAGAGGCACTCAGAGATTCCAGGCCAGGGCTTTAAGTGCACCCAGGAGATGGACACAAGACAGCGCATACATGTCACGCTCACATCAGTCTGAGATACTGAGAGACAGGTAGTCTGCACTAGCTACAGTTACCACGTGGTCTGCATTCTGAGCTCTGAGAAGTGCATGCCACTTCAGTTCAGCCTCAAGGTGCCAAAAAGCAGATAAATGTGTTAACGTTCACAAATTTCAAAGGCTTCAGATCACTGCTACCGCCACTATTGGTAAGAAACCCGCTCAATTTTTGCTACTTTTGCAACTTTAGCCTTGTCTTAGGGCTTGGCTACACTTGAATTTTTAAAGCGCTGCCGTCCACCTCCACGACGGATTAGCTCCGAGCCCTGGGAGCACAGTTCCCAGCGCTCGGAGCCTGTCCACACTAGCGCTTTAAAGCGCTCAGGGGGGTGATTTTTCACACCCCGAGCCAGCAAATTAGAACGCTATAAAATTTAAGTGTAGCTAAAGCCTAAATCAACTCAAGCTAAGCCACGACAAGCCATTGCAAACCGAAATAAGCACGGCCACACAGCCTTTTGCACTGATTTAACCAAGGGCTTGTCTACATATGGAGTTATTCCAGAACAGATATTACACTTTAAATTCACACTCTACCTTAATACAAATTAACTTTCAAGTGTATACAAGTCCTAAATAGGTTTAAAATCACTAAGGGCATGGCTACACTTGCAGATGTAGAGTGCTGGGAGTTAAACCAGCCCTCGGAGACAGCAGCAGGAAAAACGCTGCCGTGTGTTTACACGGTCAGCTGCAAACGCACTGGCATGGCCACATTAGCAGCTCTTGCAACGCCACAAAGAGCAGTGCATTGTGGTAGCTATCCGAGAGTGCAAGTGGCTGCAACGTGCTTTTCAAATGGGGTGTGGGGTGGGGTGTGACAGGGAGTGCGTTGTGTGTATGTGGGGGAGAGAGCGGGTTTTTGGGGGGCTGAGAGTGTGTCAGCACACTGTCTTGTAAGTTCAGACTGCAGCAGACCCCCTCTCTCCCTTCCCGCGCCCCCCCACGCTGCCGCCTCTCTCTCTCACACACTCACAGCAAGCAGCATTCCACAGTAATGGTGGCTTTGTCCCGGAGCAGATAAGCAGCCGGCTGTTAGAACCGGAGCTTTCAAAGGGCATATCCGCATTCCTGCAGCCAATTCCAAAACAATGACCAGAGTGGCCACTTGACTTCAGGTGATTATGGGACATTTCCGGAGGCCAATCACAGCGCAGTAATGCAACACCTCGTTCACACTGACGCCCGGGCATTTCAGCTGGGGCGCAGCAAGCTTTATGCTTCTCGTGGAGATGGATAACCAGGAACGCTCCATCAGCAGAGTCCAGGCGCTCTACGTGCCTTGCCAGTGTGGACGGGTCGGGAGTTAGAGAGCCCAGGGCTGCTTTAATGGGCTATAACTTGCAAGTGTAGCCAAGCCTTAAGTTAAACCAGGGTCAGTCCTTTCAAATGGGCCATAGGTTGAAGCAAAAAGCATCTGTCCAATTCAGAAGTGTGACGGAGTGTACTACCCCCTTAAGGGCCAGACTGGGGTGTAAACAAGGAGGCCCTGCCCCACCCTAGGGCTGGCTATTTAAACAAGAGACAGGGGAGTGTATTGGAACTAGAAGCCATGCAGGCTGCAGCAGGTGATGGTGGTTTTCCTCAGGCCTAGGAGACTAATCTAACCAGAGGCTTTGTTCTGTAGACTTTAAGCCCTGGTCTACACTAGTGGGGCGGGGTCGATCTAAGATACGCAACTTCAGCTACGCGAATAGCGTAGCAGAAGTCGGCACATCTTAGATTGATTTACCTGGCCGTCCTCACGCCGAGGCGTCGACCGCTGCCGCTCCCCTGTCGACTCCGCTTGCACCTCTCACAAGCTGGAGTACCAGAGTCGAAGGGGAGCGCTTTCAGGGATCAATTTATCGCATCTAGACGAGACGCGATGAATCGATCCCCGAAAGATCGATCACTACCCGCCAATCCGGCTGGTAGTGAAGACCTAGCCTAAGTTGTGAGCTCTGACCCAGGTGAGGTGAGGACCTATGAACTGTTTACTGTACTTGCTACGGTCCTGAAACCTTAGTAAAAGGAGAAATGCTACTTTGTTAGTGTGTGTTGGCTCCTCCTCGCGCTGCGAAAGTGAATCTGTTACTGCCCCAATCGGGGAAGTTAAGGCAGGGCACACCCACAATGCCACACCAGGGGCACACTGGGATGGCCCATGCCTTTACAAAAACCCAAAGGCGTTGCCAGACCATTCTGCTCTGGAATCCATACCTGCTGTAGCTGTTCCAAGTTCTGTTGCTCTAGCTCCTGAACTTTACTGGTTAAGTGGGTAATTGTATCTTGTTGACTCTTTGGATAGAAAAAGATTTAAGTGTCTGTAAATTCTGTATTCACAGTTAATGTATCAAAATTTGCTGGACAATAAAAAAAAAAAAAAAAAAAAAAAAAAAGTTTACCTGCAACCATTCTCCTTTCTTAGCAATATCTTTCTCCTTTTCTTCCAATAAGGCCTCCATAGTTTTCATCTGTTCTTCCTTCCCCATCAACCTGTACCATGCACAAAAAAGTGTTTTATCCATTTATCCAGCGAGTGCGTAACAAACAAGAGCAGGCTGCGTGATCAAAGGCTCCACTGCAGTTTCTGCCAGCTGAAGAGGCGTATGAACACTTCCATTTCACTCTGCTTTTGCAGGGAGCTTGAAAGGTGCACTTGATCAATGCTCCAGCTCATTAAATCAGAGTGGACTGAAATTCTGCACTGATATACATTGCAGGGATTCCATACACATTTCCCCTTGTCTCAAGATATTTCCCCGCTCTACGTGAAAGGGGCTGAATTGATAGTCATGGGGATTTAAGTCGTATTTTTCCACCTAAGTACAGAAAGGATACCGGTGTAAACGCCCCACATTGCCCTGCCAGCATTTCTCAACTCTGACTTGGATGTAGCACCTGTCAAGTAGCTGGGTCTCTATGCCCACTGAACACCTGACAACCTGCTCGGCCATCTCAGCAAATAGCCCAGCTATGGCAATGGCATTCGGAACAAGGATACTTGTCCACTAATATACTCGCTCATTTCACACAGAATAGACATCAGAGAAGTTGAAATGTTCTTAAAACAAAATTTGAGCATGGAAATGAAGGATGCCATAGAACAGATTAGATGCTTCTGTTATAGCAACAGTACTTACAGGTTCTGAAGGTCCTTGACTTGTGAAGTGATCGATACCTAAAGACAACATTCGGTACTTAAATCACTCCTATAAGATTGGGCTATCCACATCAAAGTCCAGTATATACAGCTAAGTAAACAGACCACTATTAAAACTAGTTTGGGGAGGAAGAATGGGAAAAAAAGGCCATTAGAGACTGTTAAAAGGGCCACTGCCTAGTAGTTTAACCCCAGAAGGGAGGTCTGTAGGGAAGAGTTACAAAATGGAATGTTATCATTTACACACTTTTCATAATGATTTAGCACATCCCCTGTAGTGTCAGAAATAGAAGCACTCCAGCACTGGGCCACTCCAGCACAGAGAACCAGAGACGTAAACTGACCCTAAAGACATCTGTTTTGCTTCACTACCCACCCTGAATGAAGTTCAAAACAGATCTCTTATTAATTTAGATCTGAACACAAGAGATTTTTAAATAGGATTTCCAGATTGCCAGTGCCCCTTTAAGTCTCCATTCAAAGGAGGCCAAATAGAGTATTTAATTTTTGTGGGTGAATGAAAGGGAGAGACAAAGCTTACCTGGAATATTTTTTCATTTGAATTCTGTATCAAACAGCAGACTACCAGTGTACAGTCCATACTCCTAGCAAGAGACCTGGCAGGAATCACAATAGCTCAAAGCCCATTAAATCCAGTATGTAATACCCTGCTCCAGTGCTGCATTAGAACCTAAATTATTTCCAAGGCCTCGTCTACAGCAGAGTAATGCATCATGCAAAGTGATGTTTGTTCCACTATAAAAACACCTCGTGTCCATTCCCGCAGGCACGTCAAACCGTTTACAGGGGAACTAGTTACTGTTTAGAGCAGATGACACATCAGAACTAGACAGTGCTGGGTCCTCAGTCATTTTGGTGCCTGTGTGGACTGACTAGCCAAAAGGGTTCAACTAGCGCTGCGCTAACACGCCACAGTGCACTGGTGGTTTCAAAGTCTCCCACAATGCATGGCTTACGGAAGCCAAGGGCTGCGTGAGCACAGTTCTCACTCCCGGAGCAGCACTTCAAGGAGGGGGTGTCCTATATAGCTCTCATGAGAC
Organism: Macrochelys suwanniensis; assembly: GCA_033296515.1. Classification (NCBI taxonomy): domain Eukaryota; kingdom Metazoa; phylum Chordata; order Testudines; family Chelydridae; genus Macrochelys; species Macrochelys suwanniensis. The sequence goes on along the minus strand of CM065781.1, from coordinate 10,141,498 downwards.
TGCAGTGGCATAGTGTGTTCAATTCTGGGCACGCTACCAGAGAATTAAGGGAAAAAAGCAGAGCAATCATCAAGACCAGGAGGGGATTGCTTTAGGAGAAAAGATTAGACAGAAAAATTATGCAGAACTTTGACAAACACCCTCTAAATCAGGGGTTCTCAAATGGGGTCGTGGTTATTACGTGGGGGTCATGAGTTGTCAGCCTCCACCACCAATCCCTGCTTAGCCTCCAGCATTTATAATAGTGTAACTTAAAAAATCAGAATGGCCCTACTGGGTCAGACCAAAGGTCCATCTAGCCCAGTCTCCTGTCTTCCAAAAGTGGCCAGTGCCAGGTGCCCCAGCGGGAATGAACAGAACAAGTAATCAATCAAGTGATCCACCCCCTCTCGTTCATTCCCAGCTTCTGGCAAGCAGTGGCTAGGGACACCATTTCTGCCCATCCTGGCTAATACCCACTGATAGACCTATCCTCTGTGAATTTATCTAGTTCTTTTTTGAACTGTTATGGTCTTGGCCTTCAGAACATCCTCTGGTAAGGAGTTCCACAGGCTGACTGTGCATTGTGTGAAGAAATACTTCCTTTTATTTGTTTTAAACCTGCTGACTATTAATTTCATTTGATGACCCCCAGTTCTTGTGTTAGGAGAAGTAGTAAACACTTCCTTATCTACTTTCCCTACACCTGTCATGATTTTATAGACCTCAATCATATCTCCCCTTAGCTGTCTCTTTTACAAGCTGAAAAGTGCCAGTCTTATTAATCTCTCCTCATACGGAAGCCGTTCCATACCCCTAATAATTTTTGTTGCCTTTCTGAACCTTTTCCAATTCCAATATATCTTTTTTGAGATGGGGCGACCACATCTGCACACAGTATTCAAGATGTGGGCGTACCATGGATTTATACAGAGGTAACATGATATTTTCTGTCCTATTTTCTATCCCATTCTTAATTAGTTTCAAAATTCTGTTCGCTTTTTTGACTGTCACTGCACATTGAGTGGTTGTTTTCAGAGAACTATCCACAATGACTCCACGATCTCTTTCTTGAGTGGTAACAGCTAATTTAGACCCCGTAATTTTTATATAGATAGTTGGGATTATGCTTTCCAATGTGCATTACTTTGCATTTATCAATATTTTAAAAAATATATATGTTTTATATATATTAAGGGGGGGGTTGCACTCGGAGTCTTGCTGTGTGAAAGGGGTCACCAATACAAACGTTTGAGAACCACTGCTCTAAATATCTGAAGGTGATGAGCACCGACGAGACAGAAGAGTAAGGGTAGTGCATCGAGGTATAACTAGGAACAATGGATGAAATCAAGAAAAATAAAGTACAGGGAAAATATCAAGCAACTTCCTGACAGCAAGATGGAGAAGACTGCCTGTACAACAGCATCCTAAAAAGGGACAGCAGTCCCATTGTTTGGGACGCTAGATAAACTAGGACATCTGACTTTTTTTTTTTTTTTTTTTTTACCTCTTTGCTCCTGGTAGATGGAATGAAAACTCACTCTACAAAGACTTGTTTTCAATTACTGGCTAAGGGAAGAGAATGGCTGGCATGTTTACCTGGAGAACAGAAGTGCCGAGAGCACAGACCCTCTGGCTTTAGAGGGGATGGACAGGATTTGACAGGAGGAAAATTTGGGCAAGAACCATTTTGACCCAATAGCTTTGAGCTGGTAGAGCAGCTGACGCAGGACAGTAGAGGAAATTCCTTCACTGTTTGTAGTCAAAGGGAACAGAACACTGGAGGCACTAAAGTGTGCCAGGGCTCTACTCATCGCTGGAACTAACTGCACAGAGCTTTGGGCTACAGGAGTTGTCGCCAGGTCTCTCACTAGCAAGCACAGGACTCTGAGTATCTGTTCTGGGGTCGCCAAGGAAGACGTCTGTTAGACTGTATCTTTATAGTTTTGTACCCTATAACCAAGGCCTTCGTTTTGGTTTGTAGAGATTTTTACCCAAAAAAATTCCCAGGTTTTATAAAAAGCTTTTTTTTTTTAAAAAACTGATTTTCATCTGAATTTTGGACCACTAAGGAACATGAAGAGACTGATGATGTTGAGAAAATCCAATACACTACATTAGGTAGACGCATTTATGTTAAAAATAAGTTAGTCTAAGTGTTAATGCGAGACTGTCTGTAAAGTAAGGCTGTGTAAGATACATACACGTGTGCATACATGTACATCAGTGCTCAAATCCTAAATAAAGTGCCACAACTCCCTAGACTTGACTCCCTGTTCTTGAAGGAAAGGTGTCATCTCGGGTAACCTGGGTGGACGCAAGGGGAACCCCAGAGACCCGTTTCCCTCGGTAACCTGGGAAGCTCAAGTAACTGATCCACCATCTCTCCTTCCACAGCAGGCCCGGAAGCAGAAAGGGTAAAAGGAGGCAGAGTGGGTAGATGGCTCCTCTCCATCCCAATGTCTTCTGGGGCCCCTTCGGCAGGAGAGATGGTAGCTTGGTAACCTGGGCCACCATCTCTCTGCTGGAGCGGGGAGTCGGGTCAGAATTACTCTTACTTTTCTCTATTCATTGGAGTTTTTTCCTGTCCCCCAATATTAACTCTATATTTACCTAGAAAACTGTGAAGTTAATGTTTGCACCGATTTTCACACTTTTTTTAAATTTTTGTAACAAACCCTGAAATTCCCAGGAAATGTTAAAACACAATAACCAGAAATGAAGGGCCTTGCCTATAACAAAAGCAGCTGATGTACTAGAACAGATATGCTAGTAAGCAAAGCATCCATTGCAAGGCTACCTCATACTTCCAGCTCTAAGGAATTTTACCTGTTTTTCCATCTCAAGCTGGGAATTTCCTACTTCTTCTTTCAGAGCCTCTATTTCCTGTGTGAAAGCCTTGTCAATGACAAAACAGACAGGATTGGACAATGGAGACAGCACCACAAAATGGATTCTACAAGTTTATTACTACCAAATGCAAGTTAATGGCACAGACACAGAAAGGCAACAGCACTACTCTGATAGGTACCTGAACCGTTTTCTCCTTGTTTGCAACTTTAAGGACTTCAGCCTCCAGGAGTTCTTCCACCGATTTTATCTTTCCATCCTTCTCACGGATTCTTAGCACAGAACAGAGAGGAGACATCACAAGCTAGTTGAACTAGCGTAAGCGATCTTCATTATTAACACCACAGTAGCCCCTAAGAGCCCCAGACAGGCCCCTCTGTGCTAGGTGCTGTACATCTATACATCAGTAACAGACAGTCTCTGCCTCAAGGAGCTTACAATCCAAGTTTAGAACCACACAAGTGGGTATCTCACACACCCCCAGGATAGCGGAAGGAGGGGGATAGGGCAATGTGGTACAAGCTTGCTTTTGAAATAACTAGCTGTGCACCACTGGCAGGTACCTAGTTTGATTTTTAATCAGTAGCAGTAGTCCTAGTATGCCACCTGCCTATCTTCAGATTTCAAGTTCTGGCAAACATGCTTCAGCAAAATATTTACCGCTGTATTTTTGTTTTTCTTAACCTTTAAGAGTAAGAAATACAAATCTACTCCTTTCAGACACATTAAAGAAGAACCAGCCAATAACCTAATGGTCCAGCACCTAGTGACCAAGGACAGGCCTAGAACCCTAAGCCCTGGGCTAGCAAAACTAGCGTGGGTCCTACTTCAATCAACTCCTGTCCCCTACACTATTTAATGTAGATCTATTACTGGACTTAGACGCATTAGTTTAGCTTGATGTGTTGCTCAGAGCTCAGACAGCCATGCAAACATTTGTGCACCTAATTAAAATGGAATGTTCAGGAGAGGCAACATACCCCTGAACATAGCAAAGAGGAGTTAGAAAAGAGGGATGAGGTTTAGGGCAGAGGTATAACAGGTTCATAACGCTACTTACACTTTCTGAAGTTCTTCCACCACTGATTCGAAAGAAATCTGATCAAAACAAATATTTAGTTTAGCGAGACTGAAGAGTTCAAAGTAACTAACTGGTGGTGGCAGTGGGAGGGGAAAGGCCTGGAGAGCACCGGGATCAGTAATGGGACACAAAGTTTTGCAAACTCTAAGATGGCTGGGTTTGAATTCAGACTGGGTTTGTAGTGGCCCTAAGTTTTTAATCATAGAATGGTGGTTGGATGGCTTCTATGGTGGCCCCTAGTGGACTAGTGTTCACCATCATCACAAACCTCATCCAAGTTATTGCAGCACGCTCCAGAATAAAAAGAAAAGGTTCAAGGTGAGCTATTTAACTGGCAATGCCTCGTGAGATAAAGCCCAGCCACTGCTTTGTTAACAATATCAAGGCATACCACGAAGACACTGGAATTACCATAATGTGTAGGAGCCCTAGGCATGGGCCAGCACCTCATCAGGCTAGGCAGGCACTGTACAAACACAGACCAAAAACACAGTGGACTCAAAACCTCTGGCTGGCTCTCTCAGGCCCTTAAGGTCACCAATCCATTTTGCCGGTCACAGACACAGCATTCCCAGTGCAATCAATAACTCTGTGTACAAGTGCAGGTCACACTTTGCTAATTAAGTGGGTAGGTTTATTAGTACATAGAGTAAAAAAAAATACAATAATTGACACATAGTGCCTAACAGACTTATTTGATATCACCAGATTGTTGTCATGATCTGAGATAGATGGGGGCTGAGATATTTGGTGAAGTAAGAGGCAGAGAAATTCTTTTCCCAACTGACTGGTGTAAAGGGGTTGGGATTTGCTGCTGGATTTGTTATTCTTTTGTATAGATGTAGAAGCGACAAAGGGTCCTGTGGCACCTTATAGACTAACAGAAGTACTGAAGCATATAGATTTTGTATAGATTGCATTTTAGCAGCCAGTAAAGCAAGCAGAGAATGGCAATAGGTATTGTGTATTTATAAAATTCAAAATCAGTAAGTAAATTTATATAGGCTCCCCATGAGACTTTTTTCAGTATTAAAAGAGCTCTCATGAGCTGTTTGGGTGAAACCTGGTGCCAATAGGTGAGCAGAGTCTTGCAACTGCCCAAAGAATAAAACAAGAGCATTTTATAATGTACACATACACCCACCCCCCAAAAAAGTTAGAAGAACATCAAAGTTGTGATCATATAATTAGACATCATAATTCATATGTACCAGAGGGCTACATTTAGGTTGCCTGGGCAACCTTACTTCTGGCATTTCCCAATTTGAGGGTTTGACTTTGCAACTTTAATATTTTGAACATAGGTTGTGTGTGTGTAATTTACTAGGGTTTTTTTTAAAAAAAAAAAAAAATACTAAACACAGAAATTGCATTATATGGTATCATATGGACACCCATGGGAGTCATCAGTAGGTTTGGAACCTTTAGATCAAGAGGCACAGCCTTCTGCCACTTGAGCTAATGGAGTAACTAATAGCAGTAGTAGGTTGTCACCCTCTATGTGGACCAGCACTAGAGGGGGATTAGAGAGAGACTTTGCCAGTGGGTTTCACAGATGTTTGCTGACAGAGGAACGGTGAGATCCGGAATCCTGCATTCCATTTCAGGATCTGGAGGAGAGAGACTGAGAGCCAGTGAGAATGGAGAAGATACACAGGATGGAACTGGGAATGGTGGGACAAGGAGACTGGGATGGAACACTCGGAGAGGTGAGACTAGGACTGGCTGGAAAAAAGAGACTGGAATGAGATGCCTGCAGAATGGAGACTGGGACTGGCTAGCTAAGGAGAATGGGGCTGGAATGAAGAGCAATGAGTGGGAGAAGAGACAAGTCAGGAATGGGTTGGAAGGGCTGGGGCAGAAGAGGGTCGCCGTTGGGGGAACAGATGGAAGAATTTATACCCACTAGAGCCTACTCCTTTCCAGAAGCTGGAATGGAACCCAAGATTCTTGAGTCTCACCAGTCCTCTGCAGTCAGCAAATATCTGAATCTCTGGCAGAGGTCTGCGCAGTGGATCTAATGGTTACAACCCTGCTGATAACCCATGTGGGTCTCAAAAAATTGTACAAGATTATGTAACTAAAGATTGTCTCAATGCATAGAGACGCAAGGTGGGGTGAGGTTCTCTCTTCTTGGTGGGACTCTACCAAAATCACAGCCATGCAAAACGCATCACAGATCGCGAAATCTGGTCTTGTGTGCTTTTACCTTATACAGTATAGATTTGACGGGGGGAAACCAGTGTTTCTCAAACTGGGGGTCCTGCCCCCAAAAGGGAGTTGCGGGGGGTGGGGGGGTTGATGGTATTGCCACCCTTACTTCTGTGCTGTCTTCAGAGCTGGGGGGCTGGACAGCGGCTGCTGTTGGCCAGGCACCCAGCTCGGAAGGCAGCGCACGCCAAGAGCAGTGCAGAAGTAAAGGTGGCAATACCATACCATGCCATCCTTACTTCTGCGCTGCTGCCTTCAGAGCTGGGTGACCAGAGAGTGGCAGCTGCTGACTGAGGGCCCAGTTCTGCAGGCAACAGCGCAGAAGTAAGGGTGACAATGCCATACCAGGCCATCCTTACTTCTGCGCTGCTGCTGGCGGCAGTTCTGCCTTCAGAGCTGGGATCCCGGCCAGCAGCTGCTGCTCTCCAGCTGCCCAGCTCTGAAGGCCAGCAGCAGCACAGAAGTAATGATAGCAGTACCACAACCCCCCCTTACAATAACCTTGCGACCCCCCCGTCCTTTTTTTTTTGCGACCAACTCCTTTTTGGGTCAGGACCCCCGGAATTACACCACCACCGTGGAATTTCAGATTTAAATAGCTGAAATCATGAAATTGATGATTTTTTTAAACCTTATGACTATGAAATTAACCAAATGGACCATGAATTTGGTAGGGCCCTACTTATTGGGCCAACTTCTTTGCTAAAAGAAACAAGCTTTCAAGCTACACAGAGCTCTTCTTCATAATACATACACATAGGTGCCAAATTAAAGAAGCACAGGCAATCTCAGTTAGGCATTCCCTAACTTTTGAGTGCTCGACTTTTAAATCGTAATAGTGTTCTTTTAACGTACTTTGCACGTAATATAATTTAGGATTTAAAGTACAACCTGCTCGGATTGCTGAATGTGCAGACTTTGAACTTCTTTTTTCAAGGATGAATTTTCTGCTCGCAGTGCCTTTTAAAGAGAAACACAGCGAAAGTGAAAAATGCAGTTTTAAGAAAGATCAAACACTAATTTCTTCACTGCTCTTTGGATGATGCCTAATAAAAGCAATATTCTCCTTCACGTTTTTCTATTAAATGGACTCCAACTGAAACAGGGTAGAAATTAAAGATAGAAAAGACCCACCTAGATCTAATCTCCCTAAGCCCTGCCAGTATAGAATGTTTTATCTAGTTTAGTTTTACATGTCAAGAGAAGCCAGTCTTTTTTCTTATTTTAGCCTAAAAAGCTTCCTTTTCTTGTTTTTACCACTGTGAAACAAGCCTCCCCCATCTTGGAATTTACACACCCTTCAAATACCCATCTTTCTGACCACTTAAAAACTGCCTACCCACAAGAGGTACATTTCTAGTTTATGGTGGTACTCTCCATTGTATCTGAGCACCATTCAGATATCAGCAATAGTCACCCCTCTTTCTCCTCCCAGCAAGTAGCATTAAATGGCCTGAACAGAATTACAGGAGGGGGGCATGGGTGAGAGGGGCGTGGAAATAATTCTTGTGGGAATGTTAGGTCAAAAAAAAAAAAAAAAAAAAAAGTTTTGCGGCGAGTTTAATAATCATTGCAATTTCATCTGATACACCTCTACCCCGATATAATGCAGTCCAATATAACGCAAATTTGGATATAACGAGGGGAGAGGCTGCTTTACCTCGTTATATCCAAATTCGTGTTACCGCACGTGGTTTCTCTGCGCCCCCCGTTACTTGCTGCGGTCCCCCCGCCCCAGCTCACCTCCACTTCTCCCACCCTCCCTCCCTTCCAGGCTTGCCGCGCCAAACAGCTGACTGGCACAGCAAGTCTGGAAGGGAGGGGTGGGGAGAAGCAGAGCGGTGGCGGCGCACTCGGGAGGAGGCGGAGGCAGAGTGGAGGTGAGCTGGGGCAGGGAGTGGTTCCTCTCCCTACCCCGATATAACGTGGTCTCACCTATAACACCGTAAGATTTTTTGGCTCCTGAGGACCGCGTTATATTGGGGTAGAGGTGTACCAAGTTCCATGGCCTCCATTCCGCCTCTGTGAAACTCCTCGCCTGGATTTTGAATGCCAGCCTTCACACCTTGAACTAGACACTAATTCACAGGGAGCTAGAGCAGTGATGTGCCCACAGCAACTCTGGTTGCTTCACAACCAGGCTGTTGCTTTTTGTGCACACTGTAGCTTTCTCATGGCAGATGGCTTCACTCCTAGATCGGAGTTTCAGTCATTGAGTCTGTCATTTACAAGTACATAGATCTCCATGCTCAGATTGGTGTTCTATAGGAAAGGGGCCATCTTCTGGACAGCTACAGGTGGAAGTGGATGGTATTCTTTGCCACTGTGGCTTTCTGAGCTTTCCATCAATCTAACATTCTTCCATTTTGATGTATTTACAAATGCTTTTACTGTCCTCCTTGAAGTAAGTTCGATCCACTTACAATTTACTTAATCTGCCAACTACCATTAGACTAGGAAAAAAAAAAAAAATCACAGAAGCCACAGTAATAATCCTAAGAGTTTAAATAACTTTCTAGATGTAAGCTTGTCACTAATTACTCTGGACATATACATGTGGGATCGCACTAGTTTTTTTATTCCTGACCAACTAGGACATTACCAAATTCCTCTAGAAGAATAGACTGTTCTAACTTGTGCACGAAAACATCAGCAGCAGGAAGTGAACATTTTGGCCTCAAAGGAGGTCACCATTCCTATTCTAAGGAAATGTTCTTGGAATCTTGACATGGGGACCCACAGCTCAAAGTTACACATAACATGAGAAACCCCCGTCTCTATTTCCCATGGATAATAATATTGCAAGAGATTTTTACCTTCAATTCCTCCTCCCTATTAGCCACTTGTATGAGCCCAGCTTCCAGCAGTTCTTCAACAGTCTTTATCTTATCATCCTTTTCGGTAATACTGAGAAAATAAACAAAGATGTTACAAGATATTCTCCATGAAGAAACAAGTTGGCCCTACAAAAAATTTTCAGGGGAAAAAACCCAGTAACTTTACTGCCATAGGATCAAGTGTTTTAGCTTCCTTGATGAGAGCCGAAAATCCCTTACCTCCTTTCCATTTGCTCCAACAGCTCTTTATTAACCTATAAATTAAAGTATGAAAAGCTGGTCACCGATTGGATCAACACTGGTTTAAGATTTAGTAACAGAAAGGACTGGCTAGCATCAGCTTGTCTAGACACGGAGTTTTTGGATTAAACTAGTGCAAGAGGTAGAGTTTTCATAATGTGTGCCCCTAATACTGCTATTGGAAAGAGGGATTTGAACCTGTTAGGACAGGGGTGCTGGGCCGGGCTAGCTTTTATCCTCTTCATATTAGTTCACAAACAGCAAGGAGTTTTTGGACATCAGGCTCGATCTCACAAGGTGCCAACTGCCCCCTACCTCCGACAATGTCGGTGGGAGTCGAGGGTGCCCAGCACCCTGCAGTATCTGGCTCAGAACTTCCAGCCTACAGACCTGAACCCTACTAGTGTAATCAACATTAGAGTCTCTACATTTTCCAAAACTTAGCTGGGGCACCACGCACCAGGCTCTGGCTTTTACACCTATGCAAGGGCCAACAGCAGTGCATGTTGGCAGCAGCTTCTTTAATGCCACCCACAAGGGAGGAGGAGCTCAAGCCAACAGCTGGAGAACACCCTGCAGGGATTCTTCAGGCTCCGAGGTGCCAGTTGGGAATCTCTAACTGTCACACCTTAGAACAATGGAGCCGTTCTAGGGGTAAGAGCTGCTGACTGGCAGCTATAACTGCAGCCAAACAGATTTCAAATCTGAGGCAGCAAGACCTGCGGTGAAAGGGTAAAACCATGTCTTTTGTGGATGCTTTTACAGGCAGCCACTACCAGCTTGTCTGGTACGGGAACAAGGTACGTGGGGGAGTGCTCCAAGTAAGAGATCGGGAACAAGACCAAGAATAAACAGTCGTACTGGTCATTATGATAGTCAGGGGCCTTTACACAAGGAAAAAGTGTATTAGAAAAAGGTTCATCAGGTTAGACTGAAAAATACAAAGGAGTCCAGACTTTTTAAGTTCAATTTTAGCTCTGTGTTGCTTGCTGTGAAGCCTAGAGTTTTGGTGGCTGAAGAAATATGGTAGCGTTGCCCCACGTCCTGTCACAAGCCCCTTCCGCAGAGGAAAGGCTGCTGCCACGGAACAAGAGGCAGTTCACAGCCGAATGGCTATCGCTCCCTTGAAAGGGGAAACAAACGGGCAATTCAATCTGGAAACTGGAAGGTGAGTGACAACGTGGTAAAAGGGTCAGTCTGGAGTAGAGACCAGCCCAAAACTGAGTGAGGGAACAGCATAGCAGACAACCTGCACGAACGCACAGAATCACCTGCACTATTTACATCTGCAGTGAAACCAAGAGCATCAAAAACAGGAAAAGAGAAGACCTAATGCAGCAGCCTCGACAATGTACACACAGAGCTACATGTTGATAGCAAGATGTCTTGCATCTCCCACTCCCTTTGTTGAGTGAATACACTAAAACACTGGATCAAATGGCCACAGCTCTTATGTAACAACCTGCCCCGGGGAGCAAACGAGAAGAGTCATACCATTGCCTGCAAGAATCCACCTTCACTCAGCCTTGCATCACATCCATGTAAAGTGCCCCAGGACAAAAGGAGACAGAGCAATCCCCGCTCCCCATTAGCACAGCAAGGGCTCGCCTAATCGGCTCGCCTAATCGAATGACCAGTTTATTTCCTCCATGTCACTGCCAGGAGCTGTCCCTTTAAAGTGCCCCATACCACCTCCCTCCTGGGGGCATCGGTCTCTGATTAGCTCAAGCTAGAGAACGAGCTTCAGCCAAATGACGACGTGGGGCTCCTTCCACTAGCAGGATGCTGTCTCATTTACCAGTGCTGTTTCACCTGTAACACCATGACCTTCCATACTCTGCTGCAACAAGCCCCATCTGACTGAGCTATAATTATAACGAACTGTGTCTGAAAGGTCATCAGGACCCCTGGGAAAGGAGAAGCCTATAACAAGAAAACACAGACCAGTAAGCACCAAAATCCAAATGAAGAACAACCCTCACGGATTTTGAACCTAGATGTCTCTGATCTCCAATGGCCATGTTGGCTGCTGGGACAGGTGACATACAGACAAAAGGAAAGAGTGATGTCCTCTGTCTTGACACATCATAGTGGGGAAGGGTGTAGCATGGCTCACCAAGTTATATTTAAACGACTCAGATTGACTCGTCAACCGCTTGGGCAATCTGTTCCCAGGTTTTTGACTCAATAGTGGCTTCCTGATACCCCACGGGCCTCCTGAGGATCTCTATTGGATTCTTTATATCTAGCAGCTTGACTAAAAGCTACTGTTCATCCATCAGGTTGGAGCCACAAAGGACCTTCCATCTTGCAGTAGTGAAACTAGAGCTCTAAAAGCACTGGACAGAGCAGCTGAGTTTTCAGGTAGCTCACGTAGGGACCCTGGTTCAGAAGTAGAACTCTTTAAAACAAAGACCAACACCACTGGCTATTTAATAAGACATGAGTAATATTGATTGTACCTGCTCGGACAAGAGAGCCTTCAGGTTTTGAACTTCCAATTGCAAAGTTTCGTTTTGATCCTTAAGAATCTGGAAGGAGATAGCAAGCCGTCAATTCAGAACTGCATACCCAAATTACTTTGTTTTGTAATATTAACCATGTAATGAATCTTAAGTAGAGAAGCTGCAGCTTTTTTTAAAAAAAAAAAAAAAAAAAAAAAAACAAATACAGTAGCATAGAAACAAGACTAAAAAAAGTTGCTTTTCCCTCTTTCTTGCTTCCTCAGAACATCAAGACTTTTGTCCCCAGATAGCCAAGAGAAATAGTCCTCATCCCCAGGCATGGGATCACACAAAAAATAACTGACTACCCCTGCCATAAAAGATGCAACGGTGCTGGGAGTTGTAGCTCTCACCTAGTATACGACATAGTGAAATCTAGTCTATCCTCCTACAGAAAACCACTTATTAGCACCACGTCAACCTATTGCTGATGACTGGCTTTTACAAAATGCTCATTTTGTAAAAATGGTTCCAACATCACCTCCCAGATGCTCGCAAGCTACCCTAAAATGTTTATAAACACAGAAAAAACAGATGTGTCTGCAGTCTTCTGCACTCTCCAGCTGTTGGATGAAATGCCTACGAGAAGGCAAGTAATCATACCGTGGGTCCCTCCTCTGCCTTTGATAATCACTCTCAAGGCGACAAAGCAGTTTCTCTCTGGAGCATGGCAGAAACAGAACCCCATCTTAATTGGGGAATCAAGACCTCAAAAAGAGAGTGCAGATCTAGCCTAGATTGCTATTTCTGAAACACTGGCTTCTAAATGAACACATTTTTCTCCCCACCAGTTACACAGATGGCTGCATAGACACTTCACCTCTCTTGGACACTGGCACCAACTTAGTACTGCTTGGGATGCAAACATCCATTTGACATTATGAAGAGCAGAAGAGTCAAAATGTTTCTTTACAGACTGGAGATAATAAGTTTAGGATCCATGGGATCAATACATTCTTATCTTCTGTACTGAAAGCATCAACACCGTAGCTGGACCCTTACGGTTCACCTTTAAAGTCCCATTAGCTTAGATAAAACCCTTATTAGTTTCTAGGCACTTTAGTTCATTCCACAGCTATTTGTCCACAACTTGCTGATTGTCCCCACATGTGCTGGAGAAGGCAGGAAATGCAGTTATTTCACCAGGCAGTCTTTTTTTAATCTACATTTTTGCTCCATCAGCATGTATTTTTAGATTCCAGCTTCATCACTTATACCCGTGATTTTCAGACTCCTTAAAAATCTGCTGGGGACTCTCTCTAAACACATGGTTCCTACACGTTTAGATGTGAAAGGAGTACAACAAAAAGGGAGAAAAAGGATTGTGATTAGAGCTGGGTGAAATTTTTTGGCCAAAAGAGTTTTTCCAGTGAAAAATGCAGGTTTGGCAACACCGAAACATTTCACAAAATGTGTGTCTGTTTTGCCAAATTGTGTTGAAAAAAACGAAAAGTCGAAACATTTCAATTGGATTCAAAAGGACTGTTTCAAAAAAAAATTCAATTAAAAATGTTTCAGAGCACTTATAATCTAAATGAAACACTGTTGGACCTCAAAATGAATTTTTCTTTGACGTTTCAGTTTGCTAAAAAAAAAAAAATTAAAAATTCTCTCAGGTTGACCTGAAACATTTTTCCAGAATTCCCAGCGAGCTAAAAGATCCGTTATTTGCACAACTAGTTATGATTGAGAATCAATCCATTTTGAACTAGGATACTCATCCCGTTTTGTCTTTCCTTTGATGCAAAGAGCTACAACTCCCAGCACTGTTGCATCTTTTATGGCGGGGTAGTCAATTATTTTTTGTCAAGGTCCAAATTTCTTGGTCAAGGTATAGTCAAGGTCCAGACTCCAAAGAAAACAATAAAATAATAATGATAAGTAAATAAAAAGATTTTGGGGTTCGTTCAAAAGCATCTGGCAGTCTAGATTTGACCCACAGTCTGCCTATTGACTGCCCATACTTTATGGGTTACCCTAGGAGGTAGTGTGTCAGCACACAGCAGAGTTAATCTTGTTTGGGAAGAGAAGAAAAGGGGCTATCCCCCTTGTGCTGAAGGAACTACTTTTAGGAAGAAGACATCAAAGCCCTTCATGGGAAACAGGCCTTGCTTTATAAGAGTTTAAATCCAGAAGCGAGGATGTTTGGGGTTGGTTTGTTTTTTAAACACTATTCGCTCTTGTGTGCATACAGAAACAAACATAACTCTGCACAAAGGAATTCAAATGTTGGCACAGCTACAGCTTTAATCGACAGTTCAGCTGCCATAGTACAGATGAGAAGTTAAAAGCAAAATCAGATATTTTTACATTTATTTCGATTTTAAGAAAAAGTTGTAATCAGATCACTAGCAACATGGTAATCCAAACCATGTATGCACCAACATCTGGCAGGACACATATCAAATATGAAATGTAGAAAAACCTGTCATGGTTATAACTGAACATCTTGTCCTTTCAGAGATTTCATTAACTATTTAGAGACATTAGTCTTCCCAGCTGCAGCTAGGACATTTAAATGGATTTTAACACGGATGTACTCAGTTGCATAGCTTGCTGCTACAACAACATCCTGAAAGGACGCCAGCAATATTACATATTCCTGTTTACAGTCTTAACAGCTGAAAATACATAGCCCACTCTGCAAATCAGTGCAGTTGTTTGCACTGTTACAGAATCTTTCAGAAATCTAGAAAATGTTACAAATAAGCTTAACACAGAGTACGGTACCTTAAATTCTTCCCTTCTGTCTGAAACCTGGGCAAGTTGTCCTTGTAGCTGCTCTTCCAGTGCTCTTATTTTGTCATCTTTAATATGAATACTGAGACAGTAAATTACACAGTTAAAAATGCTTCCATTTTCCACTCTCTTACAAAAAGCATCCATTCAATTAAAGGTATAAACAAAGAGCTACAAAAAATTGTTTACCAAATGCTGGTTGGATTTATTTTATTTAATCTACCTTTTCTGCATCCTCTCCAGTTCATGTGCAGCAACAGCCTAGATATAAAGAGGATTAGCATAGTCTTAACATATTACATCACAAGACTCAATCAACCCCACAATCCCCAATATTCAAGCTAGAATAAGTCAGTTTCGCTGGTTCTTTCCCTATATTAGTCTCCAACGTTGGCGAAGGAATAATGTTATCTTTACTCATTTTTAAAGACTGCAAGCTCACATCTTCCACATTATACGTTCAACCATTGGTCCTCCGCATTGGTGCTCTCAGCTATCCAGCACTCACTACGATGAAATAAAGCACTGTCGAGTATTTTAAATACCTGGCCACAGGGCTGAAATGCAAAGGGCCAGATTTTTAGAACTGCACATGGGAAGCGGTGTGCATATAGGATTATTTTAGATAGTGGGCAAGACTGCACATGCAATCACGGTATCTGTATTCACAACTGTGGGCATAGTGCCCTGAAAGAATCTGTTTGAAAATTTAAATGAATCCATATGAAGAACAAATTAAAGCGGTTTACTCCAGTAACTGGGGTGTTAAATAAGCAGACTCTTTTTTAAGATGTTTGGTTTCTCAAAATTCATCACTAATTAGCCCAGATCTGTAGCCTTCGTAGTTTTACCCTACTCCAAGAGTAATTTCATTGAAATCAATGGAGTTACTCGCAAAGCACGGTGCCACTCGGGTGTTTGTGTGGCAGAATCTGGCACTTAATGAGTTAAGTAAACATGGTTATTTTACCTGTTCATTTGTCAGAGCCTGTAATTTTTGCACCTCCGCTTTTAGAGAGAAATTCATATTCTGTACAACCTACAGAGAAAAAGAGATGAATTTGTTTTTTAAAGACGATTTCAAGTCATTCAATATTCTTCAGTGCAAATATTTCACACAACCTTTTGCTAAGAGCCTAACGTTAACACCAAGATAACCTCGGACTTCCTTGTAAGGCGGCCAACTTTCTAATGTCTGAAAACTGGACTCCCTTGCCCCACCTCTCCCCCCAAGGCCCCGCCCCTCATTCACTCCTCTCCCTCTCCTCCCACCATCGCTCACCGCTCTCCCCGCTCAATTCCAGCATGAGCAGCCCCAAGGGACTTCCAAACCCCAGCTCCAGCAGGCCACCTGGTAGCGCAGGTCAGAAGAGCGCTGCAGCCACACGGGAGCAGCCAGGCACCCTGCTGGCGAGCTAGGACACGGCCCTCCTGCACAGAGGCATCCCTCTGAGCTGCCTGCCCAGCAGTCCCCTCCCCGCCCCAGAGCTGCCTGAGAGCGCGGCCGGGGAAAGTGCCGGCTGGCGGAACAGCACGCGTTTCTTCCCTCCCGGGGAGTGTTCCGTGCCCGCTGGGAGCCCCTCACCCCGCTCGCCATGGGCCCCTGCACTCTGTCCTCCGCTGCAGCCCTGCAAACTTTGCTCCTCAAAACTGGTGCATGCATGCTGCCGCAGGAGCCGCCACTTCAGGGCCAGGCGACAGGCTGCCCCTTCCCTCTCTCCACCCCACCCCGCCCCCAGTGACCAGACACTGCCAGGTCCCCTTTTCGACCGGACTTTCCGGCTGAAAACCAGACACCTGGCAACCCTACTTCCTTGAAGCTCATCTGCCTGTGTAACCCACATGCCTAACAGGGAGACGGCTCTTGAAGAGATCTGTTGGCAGGGGATAGGAATGAGTTGGGTCTGGCTCATTGTTGCTAGACAGACACACAATTAGCACTCCACATCCAGAAGATCCAGGACTTGGGTGTGGCAGTTTTGGGTCTGCTCCAATAGGTTCCCTGTTGCTAGACTCAGACTCCATGAGAACAAGTAGTCAGGGTAGGTGCTTTGCAAAAGGCCACGTGTCCTGTGTGTGGGTTGGGAGAAGCCGGGCCACAGGAGCAGAAAGCAGGCTGTTTTCCCTAAGCCTGAAGCATTTTGCAGCAGGGGTTTTTTGGTTGTTTTTTTAATCTATATACTTAAACTGAGTGGTTGGCTGGTTAATTAACTAGCTGACTAGCTACCAGTGATTTTAGCAGAGGAGGAGGAAGAGTCTGCATTAATTCCAGCTGGAGGTTTCTACAACCAAGTGGAGGGAAGATGTTCCAATGCTTTTGACTCAGCAGACTGATCACCAAAATCTGTACAAAGACTAACCGAAACTCAGGCGAACTCAACCTGAGCTTCTGGGAACCCTGAGTTTCTTCTCACTGTGTTTCTGTAGGGACGGACCTGTTTACATTTGTTTTCTTTACTTATGTTTAGGTGTAACTGCGAAGAGAATGTATGTGGATTATAAAGTAGTCATGTCATGTAGGAATTAAATTGGAGTTATTTTTTATTGTTTCTGTATCGTAAGATTTTAGAAAGTTCATTCCTTTTGCTCTTTTGGGACTTGAGTGGGGGGAGGCTGACCCTATGCAATCCTTGCTGAAAATCCTCAGCATTCTGGGTGTCCAGGTGCTTTTCTACAGGAGTTATTTTATAGAACTAGGAGAAGGGCAGTAAAGTAAATTCTAGCCCGCCCAAAAGTTACACCTACAGCAAACCTGGTCCCCATAGGGGTCTTTGCAAGTAGACCCCTATGGCCACGGGAGCCCCAATCAAGGAAATGGGGGGATGCAAGACGCTGGCGTTGTGGGTTTCAGTTCACAATCGCAACTTCTGTCATGAGCTTGCTCTTTAGTCATTCAGTTTCTTCAAAGGGGCATTTTCTATACCTTGAGCTCCTCCTCCTTGCCGGTTAGATTGGCATGTTCATTGACTAACGAGTCCTCCACCTGTTTCATCTGTTTGTCCTTTTCTGCAATCCTGTACAAATAAGAGATGCAAGTAATTGGCAACAAGGCCTTTCAGACAGAAATGCATGTATAGTGTTCGGCTACACTTAAAAGACGACTATGCAGGCCCAAAATCAAGCCTGCTATAATTAATCCTGTTGGCAGAGTGTTTTGGACACAGTTTTTCTTTTTGTTTTAAATCCTCTATGCGTGCCAAGAGTTTACAAGACGTGCACGAAGCCTGGTGCATCATAACACCCTCCCCCTCAATAGGACGAGTGCCCTGCTTTAGAGCAGGGGTCTCAAACACGTGGCCTGCGGGCTGCATGCAGCCCACAGAGCGCTTCTCTGCAGCCTGCTGGGCTCCCCGCCCCCCGAGTTACTTTCTGAAGTTCCGCCGCCAGAACAGCTGTCTGGCAGCTTCGTGGTTTCTGGGAGGGACGGGGGGAGGAGCGGGAAGCGCGCACACAGGGGAGGAGGGGGGGAGAAGAGGCAGGCCGCCAGGCTCCCCCCGCCCCCCCCCAGTTACGTCCTATGGCCGCCAACTCCCCTCACTGCCCCCCCCGCCCAGTTACGTTCTGTGGCCGCTAAGATCCCCATTCCCTCCGCGCCGCTCCAAGGTTCTATTTTTATCCCCAGGCAGTTCCCGCGGCCAGAAAAGCTGTCTGGCGGCTTCGCGGTTTCTGGGAGGGAGGGGGGAGGAGCAGGAAGCCACGCGCTCAGGGGAGGAGGCGGAGAAGGGGCGGAGCCTAATGGAAGGGGTGGAGTGGGGGCAGGGGCAAAGAGGGGGCGGGGTCAGTGATGCAGCCCTCGGGCCAATGCACTAGTCCCCATGCGGCCCTCGTGGTAATTTGAGTTTGAGACCCCTGCTTTAGAGGCTGTCCTAACATTCTCATGGCCCTACCCACGCCACTGATCCATACGCTCAGACATCAGCAAGAGGGGCAGCTCTCACCCCCGCACAGCAAACACAGCCACACACAATGTACTCCAAGTCTGGGGTGGGGAGGGGAAATCCGTAGGAAGACGTTTCACAGCTTCCAAGACGATCTCACACAATGGAAAGTAAAATACTTAAGTGACAGCGTTTCCTTCACAAATCTCTCTCAGAGGTGCTGAGCATGAGTTAAGAGTTTCTACATCTTGAGCAAGCAATAAAGCAAGCAACTTCTTCATAAACGTATAAGAGAAGGGATGCTTACACTTTATGTAGTTCTTCTGCCAAAACTGAAGCAGACGTCTACAGAGGGGGGAAAAAATAGCTGAATGTAAAGCAAAAACTAACAAGTCCTTTCCTAAGCTGAGCCAAAAATAACATTTGCTGGACTTGTTTACAGATGTTTGAAATTGGCACAGGCCAATACCCAATGTTTCCTGGCTAAACAACATTAGTACGAGTTTATACCATGTCAAACTCCTTGCCCACACTGGTCCAAGAGCCAAGGAACCATTACCATAATGGACCATATGGACCTGTAATTGCAGGAGTTCTCTTCTAGTTTTGTGCCTTAATGCCATAGATTCTTCTCATCCAGTTTCCCCCCAAAAATCCTGGTGTACAGAGAAAAATCGTCACCCACCCTCAACACACCAACACTGGTTTTCCTGCTCATACTAGATGGCAAAGAACAGCATCGGGGAGACTACAATGAATGTGAACCAACCGCTCTCTGGTAATCTCCCAGGCAACCTCAGCACAAGCCATCTCAGGCATTTACGCGAGTCCTCGCTTAGAAATAGGCAGACATCCAACACTACCCCCGTCTCCCTCAAAATAACCAGCCTCAACCTGTCACCTCTACACCACTGCCTCACTCCTGAAGGGCTGAAGGGATCAAACTCTCCAACAAAAGGCAAGTGTCAGATTATAAATGTGGTCTTCCATTTGTTCAGGCCACATGTGGGTGTCTAGCTTGGCTGGAAGCTGAACAAATTCATACAGGACATAAAGGAACAAATTTTTGACAAAATGAAAATAAGAAAGAAAAACTTGTAGCACCTTAGAGACTAACAAATTTATTTCAGCATAAGCTTTCGTGGGTTAGTACCCACTTCCTCGGATGCATGGAATGAAACATACAGTAGACAGATATTTATACAGTCAGAGAAACATGATAAGGTGGAGGTGCATAGACCAACCTTAAGAGGCTAATTAATTGAGAGGAACCATAACAGCAGGGGAAGAAAAACCTTTGAAGTGATAAACAAGATGGTCACACAGGTGTGAATGAGGATCGTTAACTTAAGGGAAATAGATTCAATTAACGTAATGGCCGAGCCATTCGAGGTCCTTATTTAATCCTGAGGTAATGCAATCTAGTTTGCATATCAATTCGAGTTCAACAGTTTCTCTTTGAAGTCTGCTTTTCGAGTTAATCTGTCGCAACACTGCTACCCTCAAGTCTGTCAGTGAGCGATTAGGGAGGTTGAAGTGTTCTCCTACTGGTTTTTGAATGTTATGATTCCTGATATCAGATTTATGTCCATTTATTCTTTTGCGTAGAGACTGTCCGGTTTGGCCAATGTACATGGCAGAGGGGCATTGCTGGCACATGATGGCATATATCACATTGGTAGATGTGCAGGTGAATGAGCCCCTGATGGTGTGGCTGATGTGATTAGGCCCTGTGATGGTATCACTTGAATCGATATGTGGACAGAGTTGGCATCGGGCTTTGTTGCAAGGATAGGTTCCTGGGTTAGTGTTTTTGTTGTATGGTGTGTGGTTGCTGGTGAGTATTTGCTTCAGGTTGGGGGGCTGTCTGTAAGCGAGGATTGGTCTGTCCTCCAAGATCTGTGAGAGTGAGGGATCATCTTTTAGGATAGGTTGTAGATCTTTGATGATGCGCTGGAGAGGTTTTAGTTGGGGGCTAAAGGTGACGGCTAGTGGTGTTCTGTTATTTTCTTTTTTGGGCCTGTCTTGTAGTAGGTGACTCCTGGGTACTCTTCTGGCTCTGTCAATCTGTTTTTTCACTTCAGCAGGTGGGTATTGTAGTTGTAAGAATGCTTGATAGAGATCTTGTAGGTGTTTGTCTCTGTCTGAGGGATTGGAGCAAATGCGGTTGTATCTTAGAGCTTGGCTGTAAACAATGGATCGTGTGGTGTGTCCAGGATGGAAGCTGGAAGCATGTAGGTAAGTATAGCGGTCAGTAGGTTTCCGGTATAGGGTGGTGTTTATGTGACCATCACTTATTAGCACAGTGGTGTCTAGGAAATGGACCGCTTGTGTGGACTGGTCTAGGCTGAGGTTGATGGTGGGATGGAAATTGTTGAAATCATGGTGGAATTCCTCAAGGGCTTCTTTTCCATGGGTCCAAATGATGAAGATATCATCAATGTAGCGCAAGTAGAGTAGGGGTGTTAGGTGACGAGAGCTGAGGAAGCGTTGTTCTAAGTCAGCCATAAAAATGTTGGCATACTGTGGGGCCATACGGGTACCCATAGCAGTGCCACTGACTTGGAGGTATATATTGTCCCCAAATGTGAAATAGTTGTGGGTGAGGACAAAATCACAAAGTTCGGCCATGCCCCTCTGCCATGTACATTGGCCAAACCGGACAGTCTCTACGCAAAAGAATAAATGGACA
This sequence comes from Macrochelys suwanniensis, assembly GCA_033296515.1. NCBI lineage: Eukaryota > Metazoa > Chordata > Testudines > Chelydridae > Macrochelys > Macrochelys suwanniensis. The sequence goes on along the minus strand of CM065781.1, from coordinate 10,120,484 downwards.
TAAATCTGATATCAGGAATCATAACATTCAAAAACCAGTAGGAGAACACTTCAACCTCCCTAATCGCTCACTGACAGACTTGAGGGTAGCAGTGTTGCGACAGATTAACTCGAAAAGCAGACTTCAAAGAGAAACTGTTGAACTCGAATTGATATGCAAACTAGATTGCATTACCTCAGGATTAAATAAGGACCTCGAATGGCTCGGCCATTACGTTAATTGAATCTATTTCCCTTAAGTTAACGATCCTCATTCACACCTGTGTGACCATCTTGTTTATCACTTCAAAGGTTTTTCTTCCCCTGCTGTTATGGTTCCTCTCAATTAATTAGCCTCTTAAGGTTGGTCTATGCACCTCCACCTTATCATGTTTCTCTGACTGTATAAATATCTGTCTACTGTATGTTTCATTCCATGCATCCGAGGAAGTGGGTACTAACCCACGAAAGCTTATGCTGAAATAAATTTGTTAGTCTCTAAGGTGCTACAAGTTTTTCTTTCTTATTTTCATTTTGCTGACACAGACTAACACGGCTACTACACTGAAATTTTTGACAGTGAAGGCAATTAACCATTGGAACAACCTGCCAAGGGCTGTGGTGAAGTCTCCCCATCACTGGCAATTTTTAAATCAATATTGGATAATTTTCTAAAAGACAGATTTGAGTTCAAAGAGAAATTATTTCAGGGAAACCCTATGGCCGGTATTATCCAGGAGGTCAGGCCAGATGTTCACTGTGGTCCCTTCTGGCCTTAGACTCTATGAAGGGATAGCAAATGTGTCCATGCATGACTAAAAAATTCAATACTCAGCTGTAGGCAGGCAGGCAGCTCTGAATTTCTGTACTTGTTCCATTTGTGCCTGCATTAAGCAGGCAAAGTTAAAGTGGACTTTTCTAAGCCAGTTGATTTCTACGATTGGCTGTGTAGAGAGTCAACTTCTCACTGTCTGCAACCCAGCAGCCAGGAAGTATCTGGATGTGACTGGAGCCTCTAATGAGGCACTGAAATCTGATGTACAGTATTTAACAACACTGTACAAAGAAATAAGTTGTCAAAGCAAATCAAGTGGAACCAGAATGTTTAAACATGAAAAGCTGTGAAAGTTATCGCAAGTCATCTATTGTCTCCACAGAAACAGCCATTGGATTTAAGAAATTATTCCACACAACTCAATGTTGTAGACACTATTTCTACATGAACTATAAAATCTGTGGTATATTTCATCATGCTCTATTGCCCAAGGAGTCATGGCAACGTTCTACATTCATTCAGTGTACCATATCCAGATTAAAATAAGTTAATTGTTGTAACTGGCTTTTGAAAGAACATTTACCAGTTAAGACTGAAAGACAAAATATATAGTCTTGGAACATGCTGTACCTGGGCTGCCATTTGTGAATGAAACTTCTGAAGCTGAGCTTTCAAAGCCTCCTTCTGCTCCATCAGCTCCTTATGGAGAGAGAACATAAAAAGAAAAGCCAATTTAAATGTGCAAGAGTATATATATTTTTAGTTCTTATTAACTGCACTGTTTTAAAGCTGCATGTTAGGCATTTACACTTGAACAATGTTGTCAAGGCCAAGACTATCACAGGGTTCAAAAAAGAACTAGATAAGTTCATGGAGGATAGGTCCATCAATGACTGTTAGTCAGGATGGGCAGGGATGGTGTCCCTGGCCTCTGTTTGCCAGAAGCTGGGAATGGGCAATGGGGGATGGATCACTTGATGATTACCTGTTCTGTTCATTCCCTCTGGAGCACCAGGCATTGGCCATTGTCATAAAACAGAATACCAGACTAGATGAACCTTTGGTCTGAGCCAGTACGGCCATTCTTATGTTAACCACAGTGTTTGGATGACACTATTTTTTAATTATGATTATCTTATTGGTAGTAAAGTCGAGAATAAAAACACAGTACATGCCACAAGAGAACATTCCCTTCCCTTCCACTCCATATACCCCATACAGCAGAAGCCAGCTTGCTAGAAAACAGTGCAGCAGCATTAGAGCATCTCCTCTTACAGGATGCCAGCTGATCATTGGAACAAAGCGTGTCCATTCTTGCATTCAGTTGTAAAGCTTTGTTAAAACAAAAGCACAGTAATAATATTATTCAAGCTCTGTTGCCTGGAGAAAGATCTAAAGCTGTTAATGCCGTACCTGCACCTGCAACTGCACAGAATCCTCTGCAGTGACCCTCTTTTGTTCAGCCTCCATTATCTGCAACATCCTTTGCTCCAGCTGTTGTTTAGACACGATTGTATCTGTAAGTTTGCTGTGCAGGCTCTGGATTTCACTGTCTTTGGCCACAAGCTTATTCTGCACATCTGCAGCGGAAACATCAAGGTTTTAATTAAACAAAATATTTAAACGTTTGTAACGTATTGGGAAAACGGAGTAAAAAGATAGCTTTTATTTGAGCAAGCACAGTAGTTTCAAATGTAACCCTTCATAATTAAAACAACCCATGCCACAGATACCACGCTGAAATGCACTATTTTCCTGAGATGTCAGCTGGAGGAGGTATTGAGTACATTGACGAACCATTTCCTTTAAACCTTCTATAGCTCAATGTTATTTGCCCAATATTCCAAGAATATGCTTTTTACATACAGGAAAGGGGAGGCACAGCCATCTTTGGTAGTAATAAGAAACTACACATGTTCATACCTTGTTGTGCTGCTTCATGTTCTGCTACCCTTTGCCTGAGATAGGCCTGGATTTCCTCCCATCTCCTCTCTGCTTCCTGCTGTTGGACCTTACAATTGAAAGTGGGAGTTGGGAGAAAGGAAAAAAAAGGGGTCAGCTTTCAAGTCACCATACTGACCTATTTAACAGAGTGCATCTCTACTTTCTAGACCATGTCTACACTTAAGCTACAGCAGCACAGCTTCAGTGCTTCAGTGTAGACACTCACTACAACACCAGGAGGGGTTCTCCCTTTGCTATAGTTAATCCACCTCCGCGAGAGGTGGTAGCTAGGTTGATGGAAGAATTCTTCCATCAACCTAGGGCAGTCTACACCGGGGGTTAGGTTGGCATAGCTACAACTCAGGTGTGCAGATTTTTCAAACGCCTGAGAGGCACAGCTACACCAATGCAAGTTTCTACTGTAGACCATCCCATCGCGATGTTCCTAAACCTCTATTCAATGTAAGGCAGCATATGTCCCTCCCTTCCACATACAGCAAGGCCACAGTGGAGACATCCAGCACTCAATAAGCCCCACCCTAGGCCAATCCAGTCTATTTCAACAGCTTCGTAGTTCAAACTCTGAATTGAATTCCAAACGATCTAAACCACAGCTCTTTAGCCGACATGTTTCTACAACTAACAGGGGAAAATGTCACTCATCATCAAGTTCAGGAAGGAGTGTCTGAATCCAAAATTGCGAGATCTTGTGTAAATCTGCATTTGCTATCCAAAATTTGGTTCAGTTGTAGATGCCACCTCTCCAGCAGCAGCAATTCATGGGTTCTTTCACTGAAAATTAATTTTCTTTTAGTAACAAGCTACCAGCACTCTCTGAAATTTTGAGTTTCCTTTTGACAGTTTTTTTTTTTTAATTATTATATGTCCACATAGGAAGAAGAGGAGAAGCGCTTCTATTCTATCAAAGAGAGGGGATGAAGGAAAGAGGCACATCCCAGGCCAGTAAAACTAGCTTACTCTTAACAAATACAGGGGAGTCGCATCTTACACGGGGATTAGATTCTAAAGTCAGCGCGTAAGGCGACAATCGCGTATAGTCAAACTCTCACTGAGTGGAATGGCGGGCGGAATCACCCGCACTATAGGTACAGTATTTAAATTGTTATTTTTCGCTTTTTCTCTTTTTGCCGAGCGCATATAGTTGAATTCGCATAAGTTAAATGCATGTATGATGCGACTCCACTGTATAGCATTTTGTTTAGATATACGTATTTGAACAAAAGGACACTTACATCATTTGAAATGCCTATTGGGACAATGCTTCCTATGTAAGTTACTACAGGATACTATTCCATTCACAATTTTTTGACTGTTCAAATATGTTCAGAGATTTAAGTTACGCAAGTTTCTTTTAAAAGACAACATTTTTCTGTTGAAGTAATTTTTACTAAATAGGAGTGTTCATAATTACTAAAAAGTGCAAAATATTCAAAGTTCGCCTAGAAAGCAAGCACCAAATGCCGGCCTGCTATTTTCCGCCAATTGCAATTTTCCATTTTTAATCAGACATCGAAAGAGTAAATACAGAGCTAATGTGTAGGCCTATAGGCAATAGGTATTTTCGCAAGATTTCCTTTCAGATTTCTCATATATCCTAAAATATCAGAAGGTAGATTGCCCCACTCAAAGTATTATAGGCTCCGTTAAGGGCACAGCATAATGGCAGAGGGATAAAGAAAACAGAAGTCACCTTTAGCTGGCCAATTGTTTGCTCTGCATTTTTCTTCTGGAGTTCCTCCTGTTGCAATTTATTGTTCTTCTCCGTCAGTTCATTCACAAGTCTAGCACAATCCTGACGGAATTTGTTCAGTTCACTAGACTGCCTAAAGAAATAAGAATGACTGGTTTTTCATAAAGTAATCTTAAGCAATTACAATTCACAAGGATCAAGTCAATGAAGTATCAGTAGATATTCAAATATCGATATCAAGTCAAAAGCATACTTCTAGAAGAAGCATTTACTCTCAGAGTAACAGACGTATTTAGCATTTCAGAATATGCACAAAATTAGACATAGAAAGCAATAACGTTCCTGGCTCGAACCATGTCAATTGCAGCCGGGTGTCTGGGTATCACCTAACACAACAGAGCCCTGATTCTATCCTTATTGGGATCTCAGGGTGCTACAGCAGCACAAATAACCGTCTTCATTGGCTCAGAAGCAATAGGAGTCACAATTTATGAAACCTTGAATGACTTTGCTTATCACTCTTCTCCTAAAACAACAGATAAACATCTTATTGGTACCCATTCAATGCATCTTTTATGCAGATGTTTAATATTTTTGTTAAAAAGACTTTTAAAAGCTTAAAATATTTCGGCTCCCAAGATTACAAGGTCAATATTTCTGCTGAGGCCCCATGGCCAAGGGCTATATAATTTGTGTCAGACATACTGACACTTAACACTTCTATGCTTCCTTCCACTGGAGGATCTCCAACTTGAGCAACTTTAAGAGGCCTGCTCTCCAGAAAGTACCAAGCCCCCACCCACTGAAAAAATAAGGGTCTCAAATTGAGGCATCCAAAGCCAATAATCACTTGAAGATCTTGGCCTAGTCAGAACATTACTCCTGAGGGTGCTCGGGGAGTGGGGCTTGGAGGGATGGGGGTCTGGATGTAGCTGGTTGGGGCTCAGTGGGGTGAGGATCTGGGTGCGGGGGTCTTGTTGTAGTGCTCCAGGTACGGGGGTGGGGTGGAGCTCACCGGGGTGGAGGATCGAGTGCAGAGGAGCTCAGTGGAGGCGTGCTCTGGGTGCAGGGGAGTTGTGTGGACAGGGGAGTAGCTCCCCGTATAGTGACCCCTCCCCCTGAGGCTGAGCAGGGATGGGAGCAGGAAGTGGGGGGCAGGCAGTGCAGAGCTTCCTGCAGTCAGGGGAGGGTCTGACCCAGCCCTAATCACTCCTCGCAGAGGAAGAGCAAGTCCCCTCCCCCAGCCCAGCCGTGACTAGCACAAGATAGGAGCCCTCGGCTGGGGTATCCCCTGCCCCACCTTCCCCGCAAGGATTTACCTCTCCCCTGGCTGCTCCAGGCGCCTGAAATAACGTGCCTGAGCTGCCGGGGAGGGATGCATGACCGTTCTTGCGGCTTCCCTTTGCTTCCCCATCAGAAAGTCATTTTTCTGCGGGGAAGCAAAGAAATCTGCGGGGGGACGTGAATTCTGCCCACAAGACAGTGGCACAGAACTCCCCCAGGAGTAATTGAATATAGTTATATAGCAGTATAATAAAGCCTTGGCTGTGGAGACGGTGTCAGTTAGTAGAACACCTAAAAGGTGGCCAGGACAGCTATCTTCAGGGAAAGCCTCAATAAGTTTAAAAAAACCTGATGGCTCAGAGGCACTGAACTCCTGAACATACTTGCTTTCCATTTGGTTGGTAGAAGTACTGACAGCATCTCTCAGGATACCATTTTCCTGCTTCAGGTGACCGATCTCAGCCTCCATCTGCTCACGAAGTTGCTGGAACTAAAATACATACCACACATTTTATTTTAAAGCTCTGAGGAACAGACGTCAATAGCTGTGTAACAGACACAGTTACAGTATTGTAATAGAAACTTACAATAGTCTCAGATCAAGAAAATTAATTTGGAAGGCTCTTAGGTTTTGCAGTCCATACACAAATACATATGTACCCCCAATCAAAAGAATATTGATATTTTAGGCTCACAGGGTTGAACTAAGGACACATTTGCCTTTTAAACCAGTGTTCCCTCTTGCGTGCATGTGCCACAGTTTTCTTATAGACTCATAGACTTTAAGGTCAGAAGGGACCTTATGATCATCTAGTCTGACCTCCTGCACAATGCAGGCCACAGAATCTCACCCACCCTGTCAGGGTGCTTCTAGCAGCTTAACCCCTCTCCCCTCCCTGCTTCCAAGCAGCTAAAGGGAAGAGCCAAAGAGAAGGAAAAAAAATTCTAAACTCCCTGTGTCTGGTTCAAAAAAAATCTCTGGTTCAATATATCCCACCGCTCTGCAACCATGTCAGGGTTCCCTCCCCACTCAACTTTAGTGTAAAGACGTGAGGACCCACATAAAGATCTCCTAAACTTAATTTTACCAGCTTAGGTTAAAACCCCCAAGGTACAAAATTCCCTGCACCCTGAGAAATGCTTCTCTCACTGCCACCATCAAGTGTTTTAAACAGGAACCCGGAAAAGAAACCATTTAAAGTTCCCCTTCCCCACAAAATACCCTCTTAAGCCCGTACACCCCCTTTCCTGGGTAGCTTAACAATAATCTTCTACCCAATTGGTTACACAGTAATCTAAAAACACACCCCCGGGGTCTTAAAATGATAAAAACCAGTCAGCTTCTTAAAAGAAGGATTTTATTAAAACAAAAAAAGTAAAAATCATCTCTGTAAAATCAGGATGGTAACTATTTTACAGGGTACTCAATTTTCAAACTAAGAGGGATTCCCCCTCTAAACAAAACCTTAAAGTACAAAAAAACCACCAGAAATAACCCCTCCCTCTAACACAGGAAAAGCTCACCAAGCAAAACAAACAAAATCTATTTGCAATGCTGACTAACTTACTTAAAATATGGAAGGTTTAATAAGGCTGGTTTTGGAAAAAATTAATTTTTTGCAGATCCTTATCTTCCAAGATCACACTGACTCAAACAAAAAGGCACACACAAAACCCTCCCAAAATTTAAAAGTATCTTGTCCCCTTATTGGTCAGATGCCAGCCCGGTCAGGTGTCAGCCTGGCTACCTGCATTTTTTTAACCCTTTACTGGTAGGAGGATTTTATAGCACTGCATCCGACCCTCTCCCCCTTCCCTTTATAACACACCCACTCCTGGAATAATCCTCTCACCTATGTCTCAGCTATTGAAGTCCTAAAATCATGGTTTAAAGACTTCAAGATGCAGAGAATCCTTCAGCAAGTGACCCGTGCCCCATGCTGCAGAGGAAGGTGATATGCAGCATGCAAATCTAGTAATGGTAGATCACTGAGCATTCCTGATTATAGGACTGAGTCCAACAAACACCACTAGTCATTTATAAAGGAGATTCGGGGAGGGGTTAATTTATTTCTGTTGGAAGCTTGAAGTCAAGTTAAGCTGAAAATGTGCACAGATGTTTAAAGCCACAATGAGAAGATTGACTATGAGTCACGATATGTAAGGGGGGGGGGGGGGGGGGGAAATCAGCCCTTTAAAATAGTTTGGGCCGTGTCTTTATTCCTGAGATTCTAACTGAAGCAAAATAAGATCCCCTCTTTTTCAGATATGCATGTGCTTTTATTGCACGCTGAACAGAGTTTCTCTGAAGCACCTGTTGTCTCAGGAGTCTGAGACCCCCCACCACAAGGCTGCACCAGAGGCCAGAATGCTTGATTCGGCACTGAACAAGGCAGACTCCATATGCCAGATGACAGGAGGGGCTGGCTAGAGCAAGCTACCAGTTTGTTGAGGGCCTACAAACACATGCAGCTTAAACATTTCTTTCCTCCTCTACTGGTGCCAAACTTTCAGTGACAGCTGAAACCGGTTCCAGGACCTAGTTTCATCAGATGACTAATTCATCAGTGAGGATTTTGTATATAAAAAAGCTGTCAGACAAACATTTGCTGTTGGGGTGAGACAGGAAAGAAAAATTTTTTTTTAAAAAAGACAGAAGCTGCTGGAGTGCCAACATTTAGCTCACACCGACATGGGCTCCAGGTTGCTCTCGATACCACACTAGCCTAGAAGTTCCAGGAAGAAAAGGCACCCAAAAACCAACAGGCAGCTCAGATAATCAGGCTGTCAGCCAAACAGCATTCCCGTCTCTGCAGTCTAATTCCCATAGTACCCCAGCAGGGGGAGTGGAACTAGAATGCCAAGAACCAGGGAGGGTTCCATTTACATTCTCTCCACAGGCTTCTGCTTTTTTGCACAGAATACAATTTCGATTACCATAGTACCCAAGAGGCCCCTCTCCCAGCATGGTTCCAGACCCTATTGTGCAGTGGGCTGTACATGGACAGCAACAGGCCTTACTCTGGAGAGCTTACTTTGCTTTAGTAACTCTGACAGGGTGCCCTCTGATGTATGCAGAAACACTGGACATGAATCACTTGATTTTAAAATGTCCACGTTCCCCTCAATACTGCTACAGCGACACAGAAAAAAAAAAAAGTGATGCTAAGATCTGAGTTTTTAGTCAATCGGTTGGTATAAATACAGCCGTACTTCTTCCTGCAAAGCTTAGATGGACTGTAGATGGAAAACGTTTGCCTTTGATTTTGATAAAGCTAAAGCTTTTCTTAGGTCACATTGTAACAATGTTAATGAAGGATAGCATAATGAGGGTCGAGATGGCTCAGAGGACAATCTTATGGCACAGTGGAGGATACATCCATCAATGGCTATTAACCAAGATATTCAGAGATGCAACCCCATGCTCTGGAGGTCCCTAAATCCCTGACAACTACAAGCTGGGACTGGACAACAGGGTATAGATCTCTCCATAAATTGCTCGGTTCTGTTCATTCCCTCTTAAGCATCTGGCACTAGCCACTGTTGGAAGACAGGATACTGGGCTAAATGGACCATTGGTCTGACTCAATGTGGCCATTCTTATGTTCTTAGGGTCCTTCATGATTTTCAGTAAGGCGTTTAGCAATGCAGTGTGCATTTTATAACCTCCCTCCATGAATGCATTCACTTTTAGGGATGCTTTGCATCTAGCAGGTCATTCAGAAGGTAAGTTGTTAATAGCACTGGTCCACATGTATGGCTATGAGGGCCCTCTTTCTGAAGCTGGATGATTTACATAGATTTTGCACCTCAAGAATCGCACTTTTCAATTACATAACATAAGCAGCTCACAAACCACTTTATGAAGAACTGGGGGGTGTTATGTCCATTGTACAAACAACGGAAGCACAGAGTGGGTAAGTCACAGAGTCCATGGCAAAGCCTGGACTAGAACTGCAGTCACTAGATCCCAAACCTTTGCTCCTTCCAGGAGACGTGCTGCTCACCACTGGTCATTTGCAGATAAGGGAAATAACGAATGAAAAGTACTACAGTTTGTTACTTTATATGGCAAGACCTGTCTCTTGAAAACAAAGGCCATTTAGAGCAGCTTGCTGCCTTCACCTAGATAAAGAATTAATCCTAGACACCTCACCTCAATCACTAGGAGATTCTATGTAGCACCTGCAGTTTATTCAGATGGAAACAAAATCAAGTGTTGCACCTTTTGCGCAAACAGTCATTTCTCATATTAATCTATTTGTACTCCACTCAAGAAATCAAAATGGTTTTCATAGAGCTTTACCTTCATCTTCATCCCCTGGTTTTCCTGGTAGCTAACATGGATCTTGCTCTGAAAAGAACCATGTTCCTTTTCTAGCAAGTTGATTCGTTCTCTCATCTTTGTCGTAACCAAGTTGCTTCTCTCCTTCTCTGCAACCAGTTCCTTGGGTAGGAAATCAGGAGGGGAAAAAAAGTTTATTTCCCCTGTCCCCTCAATCTCCTAAAAAATTGTAAGGCGATAAATTGCTAATTACATTCAATATACATCAGATTAGAGCCATTATCAATATTCTTTAGCCACAGAAGAATTCAAGTGTTCGGTCTGACCAGCAACATGTTTCTGATATTTTATATGGATTTAGCATCTACATAAAAGCAGATTAGACAAACACCTGTCAGGGAGGGTCTAGATAATATTTAGTCCTGCCATGAGTGCAGGGGACTGGACTAGATGACTTCTCGAGGTCCCTTCCAGTCCTACGATTCTATAATTTCACAAGTAAAATTGGGTGTTGCAATGAAAAGAATGGTCTCTTGCTGCTTCAGAGAAACTGGAATAGTGTTTCTATCACATTAAGCCAATTATTCCCTCAATTGCCTCTGTATGCCCCAGTGAGATCGATATTTCATAGGTATAACTAAGGGCAGAATTTAATTTATCTAATGAACTAGGAGAACTCAGTTATAGGATTGCGTCAAAAGTATAGTACATTTTAGATCAAATATGTTGGACATTACAGATGAACTATCAGGCTGAAGTGAAAGTGGAGGTCAGTCTAATGTTCAGGTCTGCTCACTAGCCAGAGTCATTCAGTACATAACTGCTAGCATTAAATCACACAGTACAGGTTTAAATCTCAAGTAATCAGTCAAGTGCAATCCAATTCTGAATACTTAGTGCAGGATGATCATTATGTTAAATACAAACTAAAAATATTACTATTAGAATCACATTTCTGTGCAAACATTTTACAATATCATATCAAATATGAGCTATAGCATTTGTCTTGCAGGGTCAGCAACAGTAGCATCTTCAATATTCTGCAATTAAACCAACCTGCTTCTAAGGTTCTCGACAAACTAGTAGCAAACACTCAACAATCCAGACTGACTGAATTCCCTGACCAAGAGAAGATAACCAAGATGATGAATTCATGATTTTCTAATAAAGAGGCAAGTTTTAACTGGTTTAATTATTTATTAGATCCAAACATCAGAAAAAATTTGCAGGACTGCTTCTTGGAAGCACACACATTTGTGTGCGTGCTGAAGGAAATAATGTCGACTGCAGCATTCTGCCAAGCTTCTATTAGATTAGTTAGCGAAAACGTGCACAATTTACTTAGGACTACTAACTTTTATAACTTAAATAAAAGCTATTTTCTCCTTTGAGAGGCAACTTTATTACCCTCATAATGCTGCTTTCCCCAGAGTAAAGTTTTCAAGAGAGTGACTTAGGATCTGACGTCCCACTGAAAGGCCTAAATCACTTTGGAAAAATGGGAATTAATCAGTCTGATGTAATGAGACACAGCAGGGGCTTAATTTTCAAAAGCATCTATGGGGACATGAACAGGCCATTTCTTTCACCTAACTGCTAAGGAAATCAGAAAAAGGCAATATATTGAAAACGTTATGCAGTGTTCAACTCTAGAAAAGCTTTTAAAGCCAAAATTTAGACTTAACTCAGAAACAAGCGCACATTTTCTCACTTAGCGGATTTACTATTTACCTCCCACTAATGAGGGGATCCTTTATGCCCAGTGAGACAGATTTCTGCCAACCTGGAAATAACATACCTCTGTTTTCTCCACACTTTAAGAAACACTTTAAACTTAATATTGTGTGTGCGCATCAGTTGTGGGCCAGCAACAGTCTGGATATTTATCCAAACTTCCCTCATCACCTTCCTTCCACCAGTGATTCAAAGGATGTGTTCACAACTCCATCGTCTCTCATATCCATCTACGCCCAATAATTCGCAACTGTGGCACCCCCTTAAAATTAGCTTACTCTGCTCTTGTCCTGCAGCGTGCCCCAGAGAACACAAACACTCCCTGCACTAGTAATTTATTCTCTCTTCTCTCAACTCTGTCACCTCTCTTACAAAATGTCCTCCCAGGAGCACTTCTCCACTTCTAAAATTCCCTTATTTCTCCTCCCAGGATCTTGCTAATTTCTTTTGAGATGCACCAGTTATGGGGTAAGAGTTACTGCCGCTCTGGCTAAAGACCCTTTCCTCCTTTATCTCAGGTTTAACATCTAGCCAGCAGTGTTCCCTCTAATTTTTCCCAAGCATGTGCAGAATGAATTTTGTTGTGACACATCACCTCCATAGAGGTGCACACAACAAAATTCATGTGGCAGGGGTGGGGCTGAGGGGTTTGGAGTGTGGGAGGGTTAGAGCTCCGGCTGGGGGTGTGGGCTCTGGGGTGGAGCTGGGGATGAGGGGCTCAGGGCTGCGGCAGAGGGTTCGGGTGTGAGGAGGGGGATGAGGGCTCCGGCTGGGGGTGCAAGCTCTGGGCTGGGGATGAGTGGTTCAGGGTGTGGGAAGGGACTCAGGGCTGGGGCAGAGAATTGGGGTGCGGGGGGAGTGAGGGCTCTGGCTAGGGCTGCGGGCTCTGGGGTGGGACCATTGATGAGTGGTTTGGGGTGCAGGCTGCCCCGGGGCTACAGCGGGGAGAGAGGACTCCCCCCAGCAGCACCGGGGGAGGGGGGGGAGGGCAAGGCACCTCTGTCCACCACGGCAGAGGCGCCTCTCCCCAGGTCACAGAGGGTTGGGGAGAGGCACCTCTCCCAGCCACAGCAGGTCCAGGGCTGAGGGAGAGGCATCTCTTCCCGCCGCAGCCCTGAGCACCTGTGCGGCACTTAATAGGCTTAGAGGGAAACTTAGGTAGCCAGTCTACCTGTCCCCTTGGCCACATTTTCCCCCTTTCTTGCCTTTCAAAACTATCCCAGTATTTCTCCCCCCAAAAACCTTCAAGGTCACTCGAGCCGCTCCATATCTCCTTCCGCAAGCTTCGGGAGCCTGTAGATAGTCGACTCCGATTGCATCCACTTCCCATCCCTCTTTTCATTCTCCTTCCATTTCAGCACAGTAAAGGGGTGGGAATCAATTTTCTTCACCAGGTTACAGTCCTCACATTCAAGGGCTTCCTGCTCTACTCTCATTGTCCACCTACCTTTATTGCTCTGTGCTGCTGATTTCGCTGTCTTCCTTGTGCTTTGCATTACTCTACTCTTCCAGGTTTTTTCAACCACTCCTACTGCTCTTTCTGTGTCTCCACCAGTAGTTCTTCCCTTTCATTCTGCATGCCACCTTCCCCAATGTTCTGTCCTTGTTCCCCCCTCCTCCCTTTTTACACCTCATTGAGTCTCATAGATTCAGCCTCCAGCTACACATGAACTACTCCCAAGTCTCCCTCCACTGCACCCTCTGTTCAGTCTTACATGTGCCCCCCACAACCAATTTCCTCTTCTCCAAACCGTTTGCTAGCACTGTTAATACCACTCCCCACCCGTCCCCACTCATCTGCCCAGGGTCTCAACTTGAATATCTTGTTTGACTTTCCCCTATACAGTTCTAAAAATCAATCCTTCTCACTAAAAGCCTTGTCCATGCCTGTCATTTCAAGCCTTCCTGCTTCTACCTCCATTCCCTTCCACTCCACCGCCAATACTGCTATGAAAATAGTCTCTTCTCCAGCCTACTATAACATCTACCAATGCTTGTACAGGATTCTCTTTGCTTTTGTTATGTTTTGCCCTCTTCTGAAATCTTTAAATTAAGGAAGTCTGAAGACTGTTTTATATTTAGCTATATGAAACCAGTGTCCCATACAATTAAACTGTTAGAGATTGGATACAGTGAACTGGCATGGCTAAAACAATCAAGAATCTAATAATGGAATTTGGTGGAGGGGGCGGTGGGAGGCTTAGCCTTGATAAAATTCCTAAGAGAAAATCTCTCCTTTTGTTTCATACTGATCTCATTAAACTAGCAACTAGTGACTTGACTGAAATTCCATGAGGTTCCTTGTTAGTTTCCTTTCAATTCCATACCTGTTCCCTTCAATATATTCACCTGAGTTAGCTGCTTGCACTGATCCTTTGCAACCACAGCTTCTTCCTTCAGAGCAGCAAGCATTTTGTCTTTTTCTTGTAGCTGGTGTATAGTTGCAGCTGACTCTCCCTTACTAGCCTACAGCAAAAGGATATTAAAAGTGATCAAACATGCAGAATTAAAAACTGTATTATCTATTATGGCATATATTGAAAGTTGCAGTAATCATGATTGGTTAATTTTTTTCCTCCTTCAGCTAATGCCCACTGCTGCACAATCCAGCACTCAATCATTTGTCAGCCTGCTACCAGCAACGTAATGCATGAGGAGGCGTTTTGGGGCTGCAACAAAAGGCCTCTAACAAATTTCATTAGACCAGGAGATACCTTTAAAACACATAGCACAGCAGGTATAGCTGCACTGAAGCAGATAATTCTCTACATTTGAGGTCAGCTAGGAAGGTGGTGGTTTGGGGAGAAGCTATCTACAGAAGTAGTAAAAAAGTTACGTGCTGCTACAACACAACAAGCTTGGTTTCCTAAAGCATCTTACTACCCAATAGAGGAAATGTTGCCCTGGGATTCCCCTCAACATATAGCAGGGACAGCAAAAACATTGTACTTGCTAGAATATTACTCTGCGGCAAAGTCTATCAACATGATTGAATCACATTGATCCCAGGAGAGGGTTAATATACAACTCGCACTTGCCCTAGATGTTATTGTAAAGCTATATGCAAACAGAATGGAAGAAAAGGGAACTGGAAATTCTAGATCTGACAAATGCCTGTGACTTCTGCCACACAGACGTTTTAGAACTCAGTTTATGGGACTCATGGCAGATTTACTAAATGTTTTTGTGACTATGTGGCAATTTCTAGATTAAGTCTGATAACGGGTGAAATATCTTGGAGATCCATATTCAGTTTTATTTGAAATTTGTCCATTAAATGGTTCCATCTTTATTTTGTGTTTGTGACAGAGAGAAAGGTAGAAGGAAAGTGAATATTTAGAGGTAAAGTAAGCCAATTGTTTGGTAGCAGCTCAATAATACAAAACAAATACCTTCCTCACTCGATAAAGTAACTAACAACAATATTTCCTGCTTTCCTCTGTGGAGTCTGAGGCCACAACTACGAACCTTTATAGTGAACCCCTGAAAAAGTACACAGTGAAAAGGGAGCTTTTCTATAAAAAGATATTGTACATACACATGGGCACATGCACATCCAGCCTGTGCTATTGATTGGGTAATATCCACATTTTCACCTGCAAAAGTTAACACTTACTGGGTTATAGAAGCCAAGACTTCTACTGTGTTTCAAACAGCTCCCTTCAAATCAAATGCAACAAATAGTCATACATCATGCAAACCAGGGACTAGGCTGTATTAACGAGACAGGATACAGGGAAATCGCATCTTATGCGGGGGTTAGGTTCTAAAGTCAGCACGTAAGGCGAAAACTGCGTATAGTCAAACTCTCATTGAGTGGAATGACGGGCGGAGTCGCCCGCACGACAGGTACAGTATTTAAATTGTTTTTGTTTTTTGCCGTGCGTGTATAGTTGAATTCGCGTAAGTTAAATGCACGTATGATGCGACTCCACTGTACTACTGAAAAGTATCACCGCTATACACATTGATTTTACACCAACACCATCCACACAGCGTTCTGGTCTGGTCTCCCCATCCCAAGAAGAATATAGTAGGAATGTAAAGGTTCAGCTTAGGTGACAAAGCAATTTTAGACATAGAAATCCATAAGAGATTAAAAGTATCAGGACCACTTTGGGGATTCATAGGAGATTACATGAGGGTAGCTGAAATAACAAATGTCAAAATATAAAATAAGGAGCCTTCTAATTTCTTTGGATGTCAACAAATGTAAAGGGTTATAAAAAGGAAAGTTTTCACACAATGCATAATTAGCCTGTGGAACCCAATGTCACAAGCTATGAAAGCAAAAAGCCTAGTAGGATTCGAGAAGTTTAGACATTTATATGAATAAGTATCAGACAGCTGACTAGCTAAGATAAAATGTGTAAGGGATATCATTCCTTCAAGACATACTATGCAATGACTGCTGGGTTTAATGAGAAAGCTTCCCAAATAATGGAGAGTTACACAATAGCATGCTTATTAAGGTTTTGCACCTTCCTTTGAAGCATCGAGTACCGACAAAGGATATTAGACCAGATGAACCACTGGTCTGACTTAACACGACAATTCCTGGGTTTCTTGAACGTACTGAAGATGCAGAAGTGCATTATCTGTTTTCAAGACCACAATTAGCTGCATACATAGTACATTCGATTTTTCTCATAGGACAAGTTATCAAATGATCTTCAAGACTTACAGTAAAATCACTGTGGGGCCCAGGTAATGGAGCTGGACTTTACATAAGGCAGACAGTCTGGCCCCACTTCAAACAAACATCTGTACAGAGTGGATGCAGTGACCTTTTCTCAGGTGTGATAAATTCATTTCCTTCTCCCTTTTGACCCAATCCCTTTTCCTGCCACCAGCCCAAATTCACCCACTGCGTTTAAGCTCCTGCGATAACACAAGGAGCTCTATTATACCATCTCCACGACAAAGGACAGGGCCAGAAAACCGGCCTGCTTTAGCAGTGCTGCCATCTTGTAGGTCTTGCCTTCTGAGCTGTATGGCTATTTTTTTTTCCCCAAGCAATCAACGTTTATTTTATACGCGCACAAAGCCAACGCTCAGCCTACCAGGCCAGTACCTAGTACGATAACCAGTATACATATACTGATGGCTGACCATTGACTTGCGTACACAAACAATGCTGAGTGAGTAGAAAAAGAGGCGTTCTGGAAATGAATGCAAGATCTTCATGACAGAGCCATTATTCAGGCAAGTCACATTTTTGGTCTAGCAAACTTGACAGTGTCCCTTCCAAACACCTGCGTACTAAAAACAAATAGTAATATCTAGCTCTTACAGTGCTCACCTTCTGCAAGGCATCCTGTATCACACTGGATTTCTCCTTTAGCAGCTCTACCACACACAGGGCCTCATCTTCAGTGAAGATCATGCTCTTCATAGCCAAGAGAAAGTCCTTAAATTTTACTTCAGCATTTTCTACAATTAAATGATAGTGACATTTACACTGTTGTGAATATATATTAATTTACTTTGCTCCAAAATAATAAATGTATGTAGGCACAATCACATGTATTATGATGTTTCAAACTAAAATTAAACAGCAAAGAGTCACGTATTCAGTGAAGACAATATGCCTTATGTTTAGAACGGAATCTGACAATGAAGCCTGCCAGTTGACTCTTTGTAAGATAGTTCTACTAGGATACCGATCACTATTTGCACACTCAGTAGAATTATATAAAGTCGCCAGCCACAAATCAAACAACAAACAGGTTAAAGAAAACAAAAACCAACACATGAATTTAGAAGTGTACTAGGTAGGAAAATCTTTACGTTAAGACACAGTATCGTAGAATCATAGAATCTCAGGGTTGGAAGGGACCTCAGGAGGTCATCTAGTCCAACCCCCTGCTCAAAGCAGGACCAACCCAACTAAATCATCCCAGCCAGGGCTTTGTCAAGCCTGACCTTAAAAACCTCTAAGGAAGGAGATTCCACCACCTCCCTAGGTAACCCATTCCAGTGCTTCACCACCCTACTAGTGAAAAAGGTTTTCCTAATATCCAACCTAAACCTCCACCTCTGCAACTTGAGACCATTACTCCTTGTTCTGTCATCTTCTACCACTGAGAACAGTCTAGATCCATCCTCTTTGGAACCCCCTTTCAGGTAGTTGAAAGCAGCTATCAAATCCCCCCTCATTCTTCTCTTCTGCAGGCTAAACAATCCCAGTTCCCTCAGCCTCTCCTCATAAGTCATGTGCTCCAGCCCCCTAATCATTTTTGTTGCCCTCCGCTGGACTCTTTCCAATTTATCCACAGTAACTTGCACTTAGTTCCCAATTTAAAGGGCAATTAGTATTATTTCTTAAGTAAGAGTGATGTGCAAATAGCCAGGATATTGAATTCATCAAGCAGCATGATTCTGAACTGGAGAAAATGGAAGTTTTCAAGAATAACAGAACAGCCTCAGTGTAAAATCACTTTGATTCATTCCTAGATTAAATTACAGAAGGCATCTAGCAGTAGGAAAACAGACCGATTTAATGTGGATAGAAGAGACTAGTCACATCCAGTTTGCTTATCTTTGGCATATGAATGATAGCAACATAGTTCAGAAAAATATACTGCACCCTTAGTAATTTTAGTAAAATTTAGCATAAAGTTCTGGCATATTCAATTTACCTACCAAACATCAATTAGCACTAGAATGAATGTCAGTGGAGAAACTTGGGAGAACTAATTTGGAAAGAACAAAAGAACAAATGAATGAAAGAAAAAAGAAAAAGCAGATACAAAGAAGAACAGTAAGGGATCCAAACCCACTCCCCAAATGTGCTGTTTAAGATTTGACATGGGTACGGAGATACAAGTCCAATCAAAACCAACTCCCATTTACTAACACAGAAGTGGCAGAAGCACAGGTGGCAAAACGAATCACTTTTACCAGCATTCGAGAGATTACCTAGAAAGAACAAGCCAATGAATGACAAAACCCTGAAACCCACAGACCAGGGAAAGATGTTGAGCCATTGTAGTTAATTATCTGCTCTATTCAGCAGATAAATCCGTATTAGCCTTGATCACAGGCCTTCATATCAAGCAGTAACTAGATTTGAGGCCGTCACTAATGCAGTTATCATGGAGCGAAACTCCAAAATCCCTGACTGGCAGAAGTCAAGTAGGTTAAGATGCCGCAGGAAGAGAAGAACTTGGCTCAAAGCAACATGTGCTTGGCGCTCTGCAAATAGAGGAAAACCTTGCCCCTGTGCCCAAGAAGCTTACAGCTGAAATAAGGGAATGCTTCTAAAATTAGGTGGACAAATCCCAGTTGACAAAAGAATTAGCCACATTTGAATTACGTTCAAGGGAGTAAACAAGAAGGGATGGGAGCAACTGAAGCTTTTAGCCGCACTGTAGTATAGAGCAGCCATCTGGACTACAAGCACAGGGAAAAAGGAAAGCAGAGGACCAGTACGATGCTGGGGTGCCAGTCTAAGTTCCCTGAAAGTTGCCAGGATCCCTTCAATTCTATATTTAGAAGTTACCGTATATAGAAATCAAAGTGCCATAAAGCACGCTGCCAAGTCATTCATTAGGTAATGTTTATAAGGACATCAAGAGACTGATCCTTTTTACAGGCTTGACTAATGGGTCACCATCTCACTCATTCCCAACATCCCCCTCTTCCACCACTCAAACATGTGAAGGTCACATCTCAGGGCCCTGCAGTGTCGGGCAGCCTCTTTAGGTCCCTATTGTTTTATGCCTCATAGCGCACTGGCTTGCTCAGAGTACACACTACTTAAATTCAGGGGTGGTGAGTATGTAAAGAGACAGGCCCTCCTGGGCCCCCAAGCCTTATGACTGGGCTTTCAAAAAGCTTGGCGGTGGGTTCCAGGAAAGGACCGACAGTCAGCTAGTGTCTAATGGATTTAAGGGGAGCAAGACTTGCAGTTCTCCTCTGAACTTTCTTTTAGAGGGCAGAGGGCTCCCAATATGCAGCAGGAAGTCAATAAGGGAACTGGGCTCCTTACCCAGAACTGTAAAAAGGATCAAAAGGATGGGTAAATGTAAAAGCAATTCCCCGTAATCACAAATAAACCCCCCAAAACTGGGGATTCCTAGGGAATAAGAAAGGGTTTTTTTCCCTGGATTAAGAAAAATCAACATCTGCTTTCCTAATGGAATGATTTTAACAATGTATAGTGACATTCTGAAGATGGAGTTGAACATTCATCTCTTCAGCTCAACAAACTCATGCAACTTCCACACACAATGGACGTTGTAAATTGCTTACATTGTCTCTTTTTGTTAGATTACCTTTATCAGTTTCATTCTTCAGTTTCTTAGCACCGCTTTTCTGGATCGCCTCGGTTATGTCTTGTTTTGCCATATCAGCCACTTCTCTCTTTTCCACCAAAGGGTTCAGATCCGAATTATCCATCAAAGGAATGTACGTAGTTGCATGAATATGAGGCTCATCAACCAAAGCTGCAACTAAAGTTCCATGGAACATGTTAATGTCATATAATAGTTATCTTTCTCTTCAAAACTTAAACACATCATGCAAGAAAAAGAGGTGGGTGAAATGTACCTAGTCCCATTTAAAAATTTCATCAGCTAGAGTTTCATAAATCCCCATTGCTATTATTCACCACAGATTAATAACCTGAGTCCAGCTGTTCAATTAACTAATCAAATGGAGTATCTCTAAAACAATGATTTCATAACTCAATTTACATTTGTCAATATCACCTTTTAGCACTTGACGAGCAGATAAACTGACACTCATATTCCAACTTTCATGTCGTTTTAGTGAAATAGCCACATGTAACTTAGGAGGCTTGACTACCCATGGCTACAACAGCCATGGAGAGTTCAGCGTTAATGAAGTTTAAGATGGGGAAAAAAATGACACTTACATTTGTGAAGTATTGAGATACTTTATATACAATATACCCAGCAGGTTAGTCCCATAAGCAAACTAAACTGTTTAGGCAGAATACACTAGGGACAGCAGTCAGGCCTAGCATACTTGCAGACTGAAATCAATTTCACTAAGAAATCTAGTATTTTGCAACAGCAAGCTCAGAGGTTATTTGTACTATAGTAGTGCCTAGACATGCTGAGTGATATTGGGAGCCCCAGTGCGAGGCAATGTATAAACCCACAGCAGGAGACAGTCCCTGCCCAAAAGGGGTGGAGTGATTTGCCCAAGATTGCCCGGCAGGTCAGCGCTGGCGCTGGCAAGAGAAACCAGCTCTGAAACCTAGCCGAGCACCCTATACTTCCTCTGAATCATAAGTCACCATCCTGGACATAATCACGTCTTCTTCAGGAAAGTACCCCATGACATCCAACCTAAATCTAAGAGCAGTTTAGCTGAACCAGCTGGAAGCCATACTACAGGCAAGCTCATTACAGCCATTTCCCCCTCACCATTTTACTGACACTGGCTGAAAAATTAATCTAATCCAAACAGGGGTTAAAACTGCATGGCTGTTGTACCCTTGATTGCATTACTGGTTTTCATGCCAGTTCAGCTGATCTGGTGCTGGAAATTATCTGAGTTTTTGATAGATTTCCCTCTGCCTGGGCAAGATCTACGGTCCAAGAAACATTAGCACTCCGGCTGAAATGGACTGAAGAAAATGCCATGCAGGATCAATACCTGTCTGACATTGACTAGCCCCATATGCATCAGAGGAACATGCAAGAAATTCCCTTATGGACAACTATGCATTAAGATACCTGTGGAGAAATTCTCTCATGAAGCAGCTATTTTTATTGTTAATTATTTGTTTTACCATAGCAACTAGAAGCCCCAATCATGAACCACTGTGCTAGGCACTGTGCAAACAGAACAAGAGGCAGATGGATAAAGACAGACGGGGAAGTCCGAGGAAACAACAAGAAAATATTAGTCAGCATGATTGGCAGTGGTGTCTCTCAGCGCATCAACAGTCTAGGATTGTCAAACTTTCTGAAGGCATCATGGCTAAGGGGAATTTTTGGAGGAGGACAACAGTTTTGCAGATGTTTGCAGGGAACTTCTCCCAAGTGTGAGGGGGCAACAGGGTGGGGGGGGGGGGGGGAAGCAGGAAGGTGCTTGTTCAAAAATTTAACAAGTGGGTGATGGACGCTGGCATAATGGGCTGATTGGAGGCAGGAACTGACATCTCAATAGCAACTGAGAGAAGATAGGGCGGGGATACACCATGAAGGGCTTTGAAAATGAAGACAAGCAGCTTAAGTTTGACGTGATAGCAAATGCTAAGGGAGAGCCAAAGAGATGGGTGACACAGTCGAAGTGTGGGCTAGGAATATGATCTTGCAACAGCCTTTGGAATGGATATGAGCAGAGCAAGAAAAACTTCTCAAGGCCAGAGAAACGATGTTGCAATAATCGAGATGCAAAGTGATGACAGCCTGGGCCAGTTCATGATCAGTTTATTCTCTGAAACATGAGGGTTTATTATCCCTAACATAACTGTGGATGTTCCCAACCCTACAAAGTTCTTTACTGAATCCTAACCAACCACCTTAGTCTCAGTGTCACTGGGTGGCAAGGAATACCATTGGCTTGTGTGTTGTGTAAAACAAAAATTAGTTCCTTTTATTAGTTTTAAATATGTCGATTTTCAATTTCACTCCATGTCCCCTTGAGACATTGTATTATGCGAAAGGATGAATGGAAGGCTTGGGGTAATTGAAATTTGAAGACTTTCTAAAGACTTTTGCCTAAAGCTAAGTAGCTTTTAAGCCTAAAACAATACCCCATTTTGAATAATTTTTTCTTTTAAGGAAATTAAAAGGTCTCCACCCTCTAAAATTCCTACTTTTTGATTAGAAAAGCTACTCCTTTACCAATCTTAGGGAATGTAAATTGGTTGTGCTACTCAAGTGTACGCCTATTTACATAATACCCAGTTAATATTTGAACTAAAATATTCTGTAGTATTCTCACCATTGTCAATTTTTTGCTTCTTTGTAGAAACTTTCTTCTTTCCTGATCCACTTTCTTGTTTTATCTCATGCTGGAACAGCAGAGGGTCTTGTTTTTTGGTAGGAGACATAAATGACTCACTCTTTGAATCCTGGTCATCTACAAAAGGGATATGAGAGAGACATTCACTTCTCTATTTACTAAGAGCTACATTTAAACAGTGAAACTGCAATAAACAGTGAAGTCATTCCAGACTGAAGACGCTCTCGCCTACATTTTAAATCAGAATTTGAAGGTTTTGCGTGCATATGTAATAAAGCCAAGTTAAACCCAAAGACAATACAGGGGTGTAGCAAACTTAGCAGCAGCAACAATGCTGGGAATTATACATGCAGTCAGAATACAGAGAAGTGAAACCAAAGACTGAAACAAATGGCAATTGGCATTCTCTAGCTTTAACAATTCCAATGAAGATGCGATGTGGCACAAAAACAAAATTGATGGTCTTTTTGTTACAAAACTTAACTTCTCATTTTCAGCAATGTCTTCCTGCCACCCCCTTAAACAATTCACCTCTCCCCACTCAAACACTGGAACTGTGAGAAGCAGAAAATGTCCCATGTTATGGAACTATTCTTTTTAAAGTTGCTTTAAATAGACATTCAGCTCTCTTTTTGGAAAGAGTATACTACATGATCTTCCCATCAGAGCTGGAACACCCAATAGGGTTATGGCAGTTTCTGTAATCCAAGGACAAAAGTTAGTTGTGGTTGCCCTCAAAACTGTCTTTTCAAACCACATTTCATAGCCAGGCCCACAAAGACAGTTTCTTAAAAGATCTGAATACCCACACTAAGATTTAGTACATCTGCTTTTCTATTCTAAACCACAAACCAACAATGTCATTTTTTTCACTCCCTGTGTCTAACAGCTTACAGCTGCATATAAAAAGGCCAAGACCTCCAATTGTTTTTTAATTATTTTAAGAGTTGGAATATTTTCAAACCGTTGTTCGTATTTAAGCAATTGTAGTTAACACATTTAACATACTAGCTTTTGCTACCTCGATAATATGGATAAAAAAAACAAGCCAATAAGTCAGTCTATGATCAGGCAGCATCCTTGCCTTCTGCAGGAAAGATCTGCAGTCTAGTAACTGAGGTTGGCTATAATGGCTGTTACCAGTTTCTTTTCTAGCTCCAGATAGCATTTTATTTAAAATGTTCTACTTCTTACAGTTCCAAGATAGTTACCCAGTGGAAAGAATTCTTATCGTAGGTATCTGACTTTGCGGTAACCAACTTATATAAAGATCCTGGTAATGTAAAGCAAAATGAATTGTCATCAGATTCAGGGCTTTATGTATGCTCACTCTCAGAGCAGCTGTTTACTGCAAACTCTAGCACCTGTGTTGTAACCATGTTGATCCCTGGAGATGAGCGAGACAAGGTGGGGGAGTTGGTCTAATAAAAAAAATTACCTCACCCACCTTGTCTCTCTCATGTCCTAGGGTCTCATTTTGGGATAGCATGATGCCAGAGAGTGTCTAGCAAACATTTTTCTGCAGTCTTTGAGGTAATCAAGCCTTTAATAGCTTAAGACCAATTTAGCCAAACCACAGAACAAAGCAGAACTAGGAGATAAAGTAGTTCTACTTCTCACCAATGTTGGTAGAGGTAAATAAATATGGGGGGGAAGACATCACTGCCAGATGAAATATGGAAAAGGCAAAAAAACCCTTAAAAACGAGAAGTGAACTTTTGCCCAATGCAGAACTAGTAGAACAGTTCTGATAAATAACTAAATACTACATTGCCTTTCGATAAGCAGAACACAGTTTTGGCATGCAAGTAATATATGTAACATGAGATACCAATTCCATTTTTCTGCTTCTTCTGCCCAGGTTTCTTCTTCGATCCTGCTGCTTCAGAGGGTGGAGTGGGCTGTTTCGTAACAGGGACCGGTTCAATTTTCTTGCCTGCAGGCTTGGATCCTTCTGACTCTTTCGACACGTGCTCCTCTTGCACAGTCTTATGTTTCTTTTCCTTCTTCTTCCGTTCTCTCACACTGCTCGAAGCTTCAGTCAGACCCAAGGGAACAGGAAGTATGTGCTCTTCATCTGCAATCAGGGCATCAGACAGTTTAAACTCCCGAGGTGTGCTCTCAGAATCCGACTCATGGAGGTTCCCATTCTGAGCGTCTTTCCTTTTGTTCTTCTTCTTCTCGGTTTTCTTTTTATCTGTCTTAGAAGGCAGAAACTTTTGGTCCCTTTTCTGTTTGGCAAGGACTTCATCGTATAATGTTTCTTTCATGAAAAGCCAGAAGAAGAGGAAGATGACTGTAATAACCACTGAAGGAATGAGGATGATAAAATAGGTAGACTCATAAAACTCCATTGTGCTTTTTCTTAACTACTTCCTTTAAAAAAAAAAAAAAAATCTAACGACAAAAAGAAAAAACAAGAATTAGTTTCAGGTCAGGTTTTTTCAGATTCCTTAATTACGACTATGTTTTATAGATAATTACTTCTACGGCTGCTACAGCAAAACTAATAGTTATTTCTTAAGTGCAAACCTGAAAATCTACATAAATAAGAATTACTGGAATCAGTTATCCTTGGACAAATCACCTCTCAGAGGTTCTTAGTCTGTACAGGAAAGACTTACAGCAGGCATTGGCAACCTTCGGCACGCGGCTTGCCAGGGCAAGCCCCCTGGCGGGCTGGGCCAGTTTGTTTACTTGCCGCATCCGCCGGTTCGGCCAATCACGGCTCCCACTGGCCGCAGTTTGCCACCCCAGGCCAATGGGGGCTGCGGGAAGTGGTGCGGACTGAGGGATGTGCTGGCCGCAGCTTCCCGCAGCTCCCATTGGCCGGGGACAGCGAACTGCAACCAGTGGGAGCCGCGATTGGCCGAACCGGTGGACGTGGCGAGAAAACAAACTGGTCTGGTCCGGCCCGCCATGGGGCCGAAGGTTGCCAATGCCTGCTTTACAGTTTATAACACTAGTGTCCATTAGTTATAGGGCAGGGGTTCACCACCACCACCTGATTTTCAGGAATTTACATTTTTTAAATGCCAAAAAACACATAGCAAAACACTTCAAAGGCTGTCCAGCAAGAACCAATAATACAGGGTAATGGGTGACAGTGTCACCCCTCAATCCAAACCTTTTGCAAAAAGTTAAACCACATTTATTAAGTTTCAATTTAGCCAAGATAAATCAAATTTCAGCCTATTATATAGCCAGATATAGGATATAACCTTAGAAGTGAGCTGAAGAGAAGAGGAAGGAGAGAAAACCAAGGCCTAAATCTTGGCCTACCTTGAAGAATGTCCTGAATCTTTCCCCAGACAAAGAAAGGATTTGTTGGATAAATATCCTGGTTTTAAACAGGCTCAGGACCATCTTCCTGTTCCAGCAAATGGACAGGACCTAGTCCATGGAGAGCCCCAATTCTTAGGGAAGGGTTAAAAGGACTCCAGAGGCCCCAAAAAACTGTGTGTGTGTTCTGAGCTGAAGATGTGATGAACTTGAAACCACAAGGAATCCCAGAGGGATTCTGCTTCTACTACAGCGTGTGTTAGGGCTGAGAGAACCCTGGTAAGCTAATTAGCATATGTGTAGGTTCTCTTACTGTTTTCATGTTTTCTCTGTAGTGCTTTTACCTTCATAAAATAGGCTTGCATAAGAAGAACTGTGTGGTATCTATAATTGTAGGCAGTCACACTATTAACCGTCTCTGAATAAAAAACAACCAGGTGTGCTTGGGCAGACTGTATCTGCTGGGAATAACACAGTGAAGACATGGAACTGTTCAACCTGGAACCATCCCCGTCAGAGAGTTGTGTCTATCCACCCAACAGAGGTGACGGCCTGGGAAGCCGGAGGGCTGAGAGTGGGTGCCCTTGCTGAGGTGCTGAGGGGAAACACAGATGCAATTGCTCTGAACTGTGAAACATGTAATAACATTGATCATCTGAGTTGAAGCGTATAAGACGGCAAGAGAATTCTATGGGAGTTCATTGCATTACCATACATGCACATTGACACTGGAGTACATAAGCAAAGCAGAAATGCAAGGGAACATACATGCAAGCATCCACACATCAAAATAAAGCCATAAATCTAATTTTAGGCCCAGACTTGACAACCTAATTTTTTTTTTAAATTGGACACTATGGATATACTTTGTTAGAAAGTAGAACAGAGTTGAACTTCTGTACAAATTTTATTTTCCTGACTTCAACCTGCTTAGGCTATTAGTTTCCAAGGGCTTGTCTAGAGGATGGGATAATGCACTCTCTGGGAGCGTGATTGCCAAAGCAAACTAGCATGCTTCACATTAATTGGTCTATGTAGACCCTGCTGGTGCATTTTAACAGATTGTTTAAAAGAGTATTACATTAAAGCACCCTAGGTAACTTTCAGTGGCCAGGTGTACATGGGCCAATTAAACTAAATTGAATCAAGGCCACTTTGGTTTTGAATGATAATGTCCGCATGAGGGTTTAATGCAGTTTAACTAATCTACTTTTAATTCACAATTTTAGTTAGTTTGGATTAACCTTCCTGAGCATCCCCGTGTAGACAAGCCCAAAGAAAAGAATCCACCTATAAAAATCAAAGTTAAAATCATTCAAAAAATGAGGCTAGAATTCCACCTGAAAATATGCAACTACAAATTCATTAACTTTGAACTTGGTTTAAAAATAATTAAGGTTGGAAGTGTGCGCTTCAATGGAGTCCAGCTAACACGCTATAACAAAACCTATACCTGATGATCAGAATACGTAGAGATGAACAGCCAAGGAATCCAGCCTGTTTCTACAGCCATATAATTGTGTGTCACCTCTCTAGCCACCCCATTTACAGTGCCCATTCACCCATAACGGTGCCCCCTAAATCATGTCAAAAATATATGCAAAAATCCTAACAAGTTACCAGGAAATTTTATTTTCTTTGTATCTGGAGTCAGTAGCAGGTCATAGACACACACACACACACACACACACACACACACACACACACACACACACACACACACACACACCACACACACCACACACACACACACACACACACACACACACACACACACACACACACACACACACACACACACACACACACACACACACACACACACACACACACACACACACACACACACCTCTGAGTAAGAATTCTGTGCTGGCTACAGCCATAGATTAAGAGGAGAGGAGAGCAAAGGACCACTTCTACATCCAGACACTTTAAGGCAAATTGTATGGAGCATTTTTCCACCACAGTCTCAGTACAGGGATTCATTTATAATCCTTCTTTAAGAAGCCCATTAATCCTTTCCCTGTTGTACTTGGTCTGGGGTACAAGCTGATAATTTTTCTAAACTTTCCCTCCAGAGAAATAAGAATTTCTTGTCAGCAAGGCCAATAGAAAATAAGCTGAGTTTGTAGGCGGAGCCGTTTTGATGATTTTAAGAGGCTAAGCAATGAAGCTGGTGCAGAATTTGGCAGCGCCTTTGTTACACTGTACCTCCTTCCAGGAGCATGAGCCCCCAGTGCTTTTGGATCTACACTGGCTCCCTATTCACTACCAGCTAGAGGATTGCTAGGCGTCTGGTTTTCGACCGGAAGGCCCAATCGAAAAGGGACCCTGACAGCTCCAGTCAGCACCGCTGACCGGGCCGCTAAAAGTCCGGTCGGTGACACAGTGTGGGGTCCGGGACTAAGGCAGGCTCCCTGCCTGCCCTAGCTCCATGCAGCTCCTGGAAGCAGCACATGGGCAGCCAGGGAGGCGCCACGTGCTGCCCCTTGTGCCGGCTCCGCAGCTCCCATTGGCTAGGAACTGCGACCAATGGGAGCTGAGGGGGCAGCGCCTGCGGCCATAAGAGCAGCATGCGGTGCCTCCTTGGCCACCCATGCACCTAGGGACTGCACTGCTGGGACCATGGGGCTGTTTCCTGGGAGCCACGGTAGTCACCGTCGGGACCACGCACCCCGAACCCCTTTCTGCATCCCAAACCCCTGCCCCAGGCTGGAATCCCCTCCTCCCTCCCACACACACCCCCAACACTGTGCCCCAGCCCTGATCCCCCTCCTGCACACCAAACCCCTCATTCCCAGCCCCAGCCCAGAGCCCACACCCCAACCCCCGCACCTCAACTCCCTGACCCAGCCCAGAGCCCTCTCCTGCACCCTGAACCCCTCATTTCTGGCCCGACCCAGAGCCCGCACCCCAAGCCCAGAGCCCTTGCCCCTTCTCCTATACCCCAACCCCCTGCCGCAGCCCGGTGAAAGTGAGTGAGGGTGGGGGAGAGCGAGCAGGGGTGGGGCCACAGGGAAGGGGCGGGGCAAGGGTGTTTGGTTTTGTGCAATTAGAAAGTTGGCAACCCTAACCAGGTAGAATTTTACTTGCTGATTTTGATCTATAAATCCTTAAAGGGGCTAGG
Organism: Macrochelys suwanniensis; assembly: GCA_033296515.1. NCBI lineage: Eukaryota > Metazoa > Chordata > Testudines > Chelydridae > Macrochelys > Macrochelys suwanniensis. The sequence goes on along the minus strand of CM065781.1, from coordinate 10,091,417 downwards.
GCCTACTTATCTGAAAGACCACCTCTCCTCATGCTACGTCACCTCACACGAGCTCAGCGGAGGCCTCCCCCACAAGGAGAGGTGAGTTACATACATTAAAAAAAAAGGAGTTCACCCATCAAAATAAGTAAATAATTAAAGTTAAGACACTTTGTCAAGACACCAGTAGCGTAGCCAGGTCTTGAGCACAGGGGGAGCGGCGCTATAAAAAGGCGCCTCCCGCTCCCCCTGTACTCACCCTGCAGCGCTTTAAAGGGCCCGGGGCTCCAGCCGCTGCAGAGGCCCGGGCCCTTTAAAGCGCCGCCGCGGCTGAGCGGGGAGACAAGGGGCGGCTTTCTGCGGCTGGAGCCGCGGGCCTTTTAAAGCGTTCCCCCGCCGCGCCCCCCCCCCCCCGCCCGGCTCTGGCAGCGGGGCTGGGGGAGCGCTTTAAAAGGGCCCTGGCTCCCCGCAGCGGCTGGAGCCGCAGGCCTTTTAAAGCGCGCTCCCACCCCCAGCGGGGCTGGGGGGGGCGCTTTAAAAGGCCTGTGGCTCCCCGCAGCGGCAGGAGCTGCAGGCCTTTTAAAGCGCCGCCCTAGCGAGGCTCTGGCGGCGCCTTAGCGCCGCTTTTCCTCATAGGGGGAGCGGCTGCTCCCCCTGTTCCCCCCCAGCTACGCTACTGCAAGACACCATACATTAAAATGCTCTAATTTTTAATCCAGCTTCCAAGACAAAGTCGAGTCTCGCATGAGATGCGGCATGGAGAATTTCAGGAAGGTCTGTCTCTTTTTGGGAATAAAGCGTGGGGGTTTGAAGTTGGGCTTACAACAGAAAGCTAGCTTCGGTTTTAACTACGATGTAGCTATAGTCACGCATAATACCAGCTTCTTGTGTTAGTGAGTGAGCCAAATTAGTTCTCTTGAAAAAACGAATTTGATGTTTCCCGCAGCCAGAGTCAATACTGAACATTTACACAAGAGCCTAATCCCTGAAATAAATTTGTAATTATGCAGATTTTTCACAAGTGTAATTAAATTGATCTTTATAGTACATTACTACAGTAATTATACGGTTCACAATATCCAACTACTAAGACTGCTCCTTCAGAACCACACCAGTCTTCTCCTTCACCAACATACAACTCCTTCAGGACTCTCAAACTCACAACACTGTCTGGACTCAAGCAACATGAATTGACTGTCATTCATTGCAGCCCTTGCCCCACATACCTCTCCATATTCAACACAAGACGGTCAGGTGGAGTGGACCTAAATACACTAAAGAAAGGAACACTGCAAAGATCCCTCCCAGTAGTCAGAAAAGATGTTGGAACAGTAGACAAGACCGAGTCGAAAGGAGTTACAGAGAGCCACAAAACCACATTCCAAGATCTTGACATTTTGTTGCAACATTTTCATTGTGATGTTGCAACAATATGAAATGAAGCTGAGCCAAACTGGCGCAGTATCATAATGTAATGGCCTACCAATGATTTTGCGGTTCTCCACTAGGGAAGATGTGAGCCACCAGAGCTCCTGAGTAAATACAAGAATAGACTCTCATTTTTAAACAGAAAGATGGGTCAGTAGAGGATACATGTATATAAAAGCTTCAAGTAATTTCCAAAGGAACCGTCAATATGTCATTATGGCAGTTTTGTAATGAGGAATATGTACCTGATGAAACGAGTTCCTATCTGAATTAGCAGACACGTTCTAGTCTTTGCAGCAAAACTCCTTCTGATAAGTTTGTTCCCCCAAAGCTTTATTCTGCTTGTACAGTAGACTATATTTTCAGAATCCCAATGAATCAAATTGAAATGTCATGAGTGATTACCACAAAAAAGCTTGGAAATTCAGTTTTAGTTGCATAACCTCAAAGTGTTTTTAAAACACAGTTACTTACTTTTCCGTAACTGTTCTTCAAGGTACGTTGTACATGCCCATACCACTGTAGGGGAGTGTCTGTTGGAGAGGTTTCCCTCAGCAGTACCTGTTGGGCTAAGATGATCTCCCTCTGGTGCCTCACACCTCTGCACCCAGGTATAAAAGGGCCAAGCTGCCCCTGATTTCCCTGGGTTCTTTCCCACTGGAAAGACTCTGGTAGAGAGGCGAAGGAGGATGAGTCATGGAAAAGAGATGTGCAACACAACTCAAAGAGCAAGTTATGGAAAGGTAGGTAACCACTTTTAACTCAAGTGATTGCACATGTTTATTCCACTGCAAATGACTCAAGCATTTCAAACTGGAGGTGGGCTTGGAATCTACTTGAACAGGGATTATAGGACCACTTATCAATCTAGAGATGCCAGATTTGGACGAGAGATGGTATAGTGAGAGGCAAACGTATGGACTGACAACCAGGTTGCTGCCCTACAAATGTCCAGTATGGGTCCACGAGCCAGGAAGGCTGTGGAAGTTGCCTGAGCCACCTCTTTACTTGGTGGTGCAATATCAGACAATCGGTAGCACAAAGGACTACAACTAGAAATCCAGGAAGAGATCCTCTGGTTGACCCTTCACTGTCTGAAACCGCAATGAAAAGCTTAAATGAAGATCTGAAAGGCCTAGTCTGATCCAGATAAAAAGCCAAAGCTCTTCTAACATCTAGAGTATTGAGCTTTTCTTCCCCTTTACTCGAATGAGGCTTTGGAAAGAAAGTCGACAAATATATTGCTTGAATAATGTGAAAAATCAGAAACCACTTTTAGACAGGAATTTTGGGTGAGGCTGAAGGAAAACCAGTGTCCCTAAAGAAAACTGTATATGGAGACTGACACTAAAGCTCACAGCTCCCCAACTCTCCTGGCCAAGGTTATATCAACCAAGAAAGCCACCTTCAGAGACAGCAGTTTAACAGGGATGTGGGTATAATCTGAGCAAACCCTTTAGAAATGTGACATACATAGGGTTGGTGGAAAATTGATCAGTTATACATGGGAAGGTGGAAGGCTGAGATAGCCACCAAACTGATTCTGATGGAACTAAGAGCTAATCCTTGTTGTTTCAGAAACACAATTTAGTCCAAGATATGGCAAATCAGAGCTTGAGCTGGGGGCACATATCTTTGTATGGGCCAAAACAAACAATATCTTCCATTTATCAAGGTAAGAAGTCCTAGTTGAAGGCATCCTACTATTTAGCAGAATTTCAGGTGGAAGGCCTGAAGGCTGGCATTAAGGAGGTGGGCAGTCCTGGGAGATCACGTCCACGTCTCTTGGGAGGCGCAGTGGAGGTCTGACCAACAGGGGCAGTAGACTTAAAAACTAATTGTTGACAAGGCAGTGCAAGGGCTATTTGAATAAGGTGAGTGGAATCTTGCTTGACCTTGGAGAAGACCTCAGGCAGCAGGCAGGAGCAAAACTGGCAGGAAGGCATACAGCAGGCCTTTTTAAGCAAGATAGGAGGAAAGCCTCTCAGTGAACCTAGGACATGATCCACTTGTGAACAAAAGTAAAATATGACGACATTTGTTGTTTGCTCTTGTTGCAGACAGTTCCATTTGGGGAGTCCCCCACTGCTGGAAAATGGATCTGGGCACATCTGGGTGAAGAGACCACTCATGGTAACCTGCAAATGATCTGCTCAGGAGGTCTGCCAGAGTGTTTTGAGCTCCTGGAAGGTAATCAGCTCTCAGGTTGATGGAACTGGTGATACAGAAATTCCAAAGGAGGATCGCATTCTTGAATAACTTTTTCAAATGGGCCACCTCATTTGTTTACACAGAACATGGTTGCTGTGTTGTCTGCGAGTACCAACCAATTCCACCTCTTGGTATGTAGAAGGAACACCGTGTACAGTAAACAGATTGCTCTTGATATTTATATAGAGATTTAGATCCTGAGGAGACCAAAGACCCCAAGCCTGAAGGGGACCTAATTGAACTACTCTACCTAGATCCGATCCATCTGTGACTAGAGTGAATGACGGTTGCGGAGGGACAAAGGGAACTCCCTCACAAACATTTGCAGGTTCTACCCACCAGTAAGTCCAGGGAGGACAAGACCCAAGCAGGCACTCGAACCACCATGTCCACATGACAATAGACTGGTGAGTACCCAGAGGCTAGCCAACCAACCCTGTAGTTCCGAGGCATAGCCTGCCATGCTGCACCATGCAAGTACACACCACCGTGTATCCTAGAAGTGTGAGGCAGTTCTGATCCGCAGGGACAGGATAAGCCTTTAGATCTAGAGCAATGACCCACATTGTTTGGAACCTCTGCTCTAGCAGGAAAACCCTGGCCTTTGTAGGATCCAGGACTGCCCCGATGAATTCAATTCTCTGAACAGGCATCAGGATAGATTTCTCTGTATTGATTAGGAGCCCCAAGGCATCGAAAGTGGTCTGAATAGAGGGTAAGCTGGAGAGTAGCTACGATCTAGACCAGCCTCTCACTAGCCAGTCATCCACGTAGGGGAGCACATGGACGCCCAACTTTCATGCCGCTACTACAACCTTGCATTCTGAGAACACACTAAGAGGCAGCACTGCAAATTGGTAGTGGGATCCATTGACCATGAATCTGAGAAACTTTCTGTGGCTCTGGTGAATCGCCACATGAAAATAAGCATCAAGTTGAGCAGCATACCAGCCCCCAGGACCTAAGGAAGGGATAGTAGACAAGAGAATACCAATTGAAATGTATTAAATATTTGAAAATGTAGAAAAACATCCACAAATATATTGATTTCAATTACAACACAGAATACAAACTGTACACTGCTCACTTTATATTATTTTTTATTATAAATATTTGCACTGTAAAAATGATCAACAAAAGATACAGTATTTTTCAATTCACCTCATACAAGCACTGTAGTGCAATCTCTTTATCGGGAAAGTGCAACTTACAAATGTAGATTTTTTTTTTGGTTACATAACTGCACTCAAAAACAAAATAATGCAAAACTTTAGAGCCTACAAGTCCACTCAGTCCTACTTCTCATTCAGCCAATCACTAACAAACAAGTTTGTTTACATTTAGAGGAGATAATGCTGCCCCTGTCTTATTTACAATGTCACCAGAAAGTAAGAACAGGCATTCGCATGGGACTTTTGTAGCTGGCATTGCAAGGTATTTACCAGCCACATATGCTAAACATTTGTACGCCCCCTTCATGCTTCGGCCACCATTCCAGAGGACATGCTTCCATGCTGTTGCCGCTTTTTAAAAAAAAAATTTATTAATTAAATTTGTGACTGAACTCCTTGGGAGAGAATTGTATGTCTCCAGCTCTATTTTATCCACATTTTGCCATATATTTCATGTTATAGTAGTCTTGGATGATGACTCAGCAGCACATGATGTTCATTTTAAGAACACTTCCACATCAGATTTGACAAAATGCAAAGAAGATACCAATGTGAGATTTCTAAAGATAGCTACAGCACTCGACCCAAGGTTTAAGAATCTGAAGTACCTTCCAAAATCTGAGAGGGATGAGGTGTGGAGCATGCTCTTTTAAGACTTCTAAAAGCAACACTCAGATGCGGAAACTACAGAACCCGAACCACCGAAGATCAACCTTCTGCTGGTGGCATCTGATTGGATGATGAAAATGAACATGCATTGGCCTGCATTGCTTTGGATTGTTATCGAGCAGAACTCACCATCCGCATGTCCTCTGGAAAGGTGGTTGAAGCATGAAGGGACATATGAATCTTTAGCACATCTGGCATGTAAATATCTTGCTACACCGGCTACAACAGTGCCATGAGAACACCTGTTCTCACTTTCAGGTGACATTGTGAACAAGAAGCGGGCAGCATTATCCCCTGCAAATGTAAACAAATCTTGTCTGTCTGAGCGATTGGATGAAGAAATAGGACTGAGCGAACTTGTAGATGCTAAAGTTTTACATTGTTTTATTTTGAATGCAGTTATTTTTTTGTACATAATTCTGCATTTATAAGTTCAGTTTTCATGATAAAGAGATTGCACTACAGTACTTGTATTAGGTGAACTGAAAAATACTCTCGTTTTTACAGCGCAAACATTTGTAATAAAAAATATAAAGTGACAACTGTACACTTTGTATTGTTATAATTGAAATATTTTTGAAAATGCAGAAAACATCCAAAAATGTAAGTAAATGGTATTCTGTTTAATTGTGATTCTTTTTAATCACTTGACAGCCCTAATTATTATTTTCTTCAGAATGACAGACTCATCTGATGAAAGCAGCCCATTATCTCAAGTGCAGCAGAAGATGCATCTGCAACCCCTTTATAGTAAAAGGTGTTTTATACTTGATTCAAAGAATATTGCTACAGCTTTTAGTTCTATAACCTCAGTAGAATCAGTCTCTGCTCCTGTTCTACTCGTTACTCACTACAAAGTCAAGAGGAGCATGAACAAAAGCATGCTTCCACCATGAATTCTGTGATCAGACATCTATAGAATAAACGCAGGAAGTATGATAGGAGATGCAGTATTCAGAAGCCACAGGACCCCTCTTATACAGAAGAAAGTTTCCAAAAAAAATAAAAGCTGTAAGATGTGATTTGAAGTGGATGTTTCTACCGTGGACATGTCAAAGGAGTACCATTCACTCTAAAGGAGTCAGCCTCTCACAGATATGCCTGATGAGAAAAACTGATCTGATACAGTGTAATTTCACTTAGCAACCCCCTCCATAAGCAAGGCTATAATGAAAACTTCCAGGGCTACAGTATTGTAGTTACAGTGTAAATAGAGCGATAAGCTGACTGTCTTCAGCATGAGAACGATGGCATTTATAAAGGCTTTTTGATACAGAGTCTAAGAGGACATTCTTTTCAGCACAAATGGGAAGCATTTTGCCTTACATGAAGTCGTATTTATCTCTTTGGTCTAGTTCAGCATTTCTCAGATGAGGCCACCAGGGGGTTTTCCTGAGGCCATGACAGCCTCCTGAACAGAGATGGGGGAAGACGGCAAAGCAGCTGCCCCTCCCTGCAGCACCTAGGGGCTCCGAGGGAGGACTTCAGCATCCCCTCCCCCCCCAACCCACCCCCAAATCTTCAGTCGCAAGGCTTCGGGTGCAGGCTTCAGCCCCCCTGCCCGGCTTCAGCCATGGGGCTCTGGAAGTGGGCTCTGGGCTTCACCTCCTTGGGGTGTCGGGGCTCCAAGCTTCAGCCCCTCCCCCGCGCCAGCTCCAGCCGTGGGGCTCCAGCCGTGGGCTTCAGCAGAGCCAGCCGTACTGGGTGACGTGGTCAAGAGGCAAAGAGCAGGTTGAGCCCGGGGTGCAAAGTCACAGAAGGAAGCTCGGGGCAATGGGATGGGGGAAGCAGTGGAGTCTGGGGAGAGGGGCAGAGGAAAGAGCAGGGGCCAGGGGCACCAAAATACAACCATACATTATTTTTATTACTGAGTGTGCAAAAAACCCTTCAGAAATAAATTACAATGATCTGGGCATGTAGATGTGCAGATTTGTTTTTCCTAAAGTTAATTAAGTATTTTAAGAAAATGTGTCAGAGTGGCCAACTGCAAGAATTGGTGGCAACACTCTGAGGCCACCAAAAAATTTGTTGCGAGAACCCCTGTGACTAGCTTACAATTAGAACAATTCCATTCCAACTCCCATTCATTCTTTCCTGTCTGATTTGCAAGCCTCCCAAGCAAGAGGGAACACACACGGGGGGGGGGGGGGGGGGGGGAGACGGACACGACTGTCAAGAAGCAGGGGAAGTAGGACAGAGAAACTACTTTCATCATCAAGAGATACAGGGAAAACGGGAAGAAATAAGGAATGTGGATAAAAACTGAACTGTTTAACCTGTTCACTTCTATTCTTTTCAATAGCAGCATAAGGATACTTTTCAAAGAAGTAATCCTTTTTCCTAATAGGGTTTGCAAACGGCAGTTTTATTAATCACAATAGACACTACAAGGTGTAGCCCTTAGTAAGACAGAGGCACTTTGGAAGTGGTTGTGGCCCTCTGCAATGCACAGCAAAAGCCAAAACACAACAAATCCTGCTGTAACCAATTACTTAACGCGCACCCTCACTGCCAAGCAGCAGCACAATTAAAAGCCCTGAAGTTTAACCAGCACACTTTTAAATTCCATGCATTGCTACAAACCCTGGACATGCTACCTATCAGATGTTTACCCTGGAAGAGGCTTTTTAAGTTGAGGTTCTGGTTTCTTAAGCTGAATAACTGGGCTGGATTTGATGATCCTTCTTCCCCCATCTAAAAAGCTTTCACTCTCCTCATGTAAGTTCTAAACCTATCACCTCTGATGGCATCCCTTTAACCCTTCTGCAAAGGGAGAAGAACTGCATTTTGCACTGAGTTATCAAAACTCAGACAGCTTTACTATTTTCACTTTGAATTAACAAGCCAAATCACTTTTATTCACCTGCATTCGCCCAACACCGCAGAAAATGCTTAGTCAATTACTTCATTTCTAATGCTGCATCTAACACGATTGTTCATTAGCAACTGGCTGCCTGTAAGTAAGTGAGTTAACTCTGTATTATATTCCACAATACCAAAAGCTACTGGTGTAATTAGAACTCAAGTTTCTCTATGCTGATATATAACCTTCAGATGGATATACAATCAGTTTTAATCCTTGGATCTAAACTTGTACTCTACAAGACAGAAATAAGTTATAGCTCCATCTGGTTGATGCATGAGCCATTCTTAGCTTAGCCCTGCATATTAAAAAGTATGCTCACTATGAACTCGGGGTTTCAAGACACATGTAATCCCGAGATTTTTATGCTGCCTTGAAAATTAATAGTAAAAAATTGCTAGGGACAAAGAATTTCATTTTGATTTTTAAAAGATACAATGTAAGATTTCGTTAAGGCTATAGCACCTTTAATCAGGGTTTTCCCAGGGATTTTGTCAAGAGGGTTCATGAACCTTCTTATTGCTGAATGACGCAGCATCTTGTGACACAGCCCAGCAGGCTGAGCCATGCCAGTAAATCCTGTGGCAGAGATTTAAGAGATACTGCACTTAAACCGAGCATCAACTTGCATATGCAAGGTTTTTCCAAGGTTTACGTCAGGGGTCTCAAACACGCGGCCCGTGGAGCTCTTCCCTGCGGCCCACCGGGCTTCCTGCATCCCCCCCTTTTTAAAAAAAAATTAAAATTAAAAAAAAATATTTTTACCCCCAGGCAGTTCCCACCGCCAGACAGTTGTTCTGGCAGCAGGAACTGCCTGGGGGGTAAAAAAAAAAAAGTTAAAAAAATTGGGGGGGCGGGGGGGGGGCGCGGGGAGCCCAGCGGGCTGCAGGGAAGAGCTCCGTGGGCCACATGAGAAGAGCTTCACAGTTTCTGGGACGGAGGGGGGAGAAGCGGGAAGCCGTGCGCACAGGGGAGGAGGCGGAGATGGGGCGGGGCCTAATGGAGTGGGGGCGGGGCAATACGGGGGCGGGGTCAGTGATGCAGCCCTCAGGCCAATGCATAGTCCTCATGTGGCCCTCGTGGTAATTTGAGTTTGAGACCCCTGGTTTAGGTGATCTTCGGCGCTCTATGTATAGTATGTAACCACACAACTGAAATCAGTAGATTATGGTGACCAGCCCTCTGTGGAGAAAGAAGTAGTTCAGGACTATTTAGAAAAGCTGGACGAACACAAGTCCATGGGGCCGGATGCACTGCATCCGAGGGTGCTAAAGGAGTTGGCCGATGTGATTGCAGAGCCATTGGCCATTATCTTTGACAAATCATGGCAATCGGGGGAGGTCCCGGATGACTGGAAAAAAGCTAATGTAGTGCCCATCTTTAAAAAAGGGAAGAAGGAAGATCCGGGGAACTACAGGCCAGTCAGTCTCACCTCAGTCCCTGGAAAAATCATGGAACAGGTCCTCAAGGAATCAATTCTGAACCACTTAAAGGAGGGGAAAGTGATCAGGAACAGTCAGCATGGATTCACCAAGGGCAAGTCATGCCTGACTAACCTAATTGCCTTCTATGATGAGATAACTGGCTCTGTGGATGAGGGGAAAGCAGTGGATGTGCTATTTCTTGACTTTAGCAAAGCTTTTGATACAGTCTCCCACAGTGTTCTTGCCAGCTAGTTAAGGAAGTATGGGCTGGATGAATGCACGGTAAGGTGGATAGAAAACTGGCTGGATGGTCGTGCTCAACGGGTAGTGATCAATGGCTCCATGTCTAGTTGGCAGCCGGTATCAAGTGGAGTGCCCCAAGGGTCGGTGCTGGGGCCGGTTTTGTTCAATATCTTCATCAACGATCTGGAGGATGGTGTGGACTGCACCCTTAGCAAGTTTGCAGACGACACTAAACTGGGAGGAGTGGTTGATACGCTGGAGGGTAGGGATAGGATACAGAGGGACCTAGACAAATTAGAGGATTGGGCCAAAAGAAATCTGATGAGGTTCAACAAGGACAAGTGCAGAGTCCTGCACTTAGGACGGAAGAATCCCATGCACTGCTACAGACTAGGGACCGAATGGCTGGGCAGCAGTTCTGCAGAAAAGGACCTAGGGGTTACAGTAGACAAAAAGCTGAATATGAGTCAACAGTGTGCCCTTGTTGCCAAGAAGGCTAGCGGCATTTTGGGCTGTATAAGTAGGGGCATTTCCAGCAGATCGAGGGACATGATTATTCCCCTCTATTCGGCACTGGTGAGGCCTCATTTGGAGTACTGTGTCCAGTTTTGGGCCCCACGCTACAAGAAGGATGTGGATAAATTGGAAAGAGTCCAACGGAGGGCAACAAAAATGATTAGGGGGCTGGAGCACATGACTTATGAGGAGAGGCTGAGGGAACTGGGATTGTTTAGCCTGCAGAAGAGAAGAATGAGGGGGGATTTGATAGCTGCTTTCAACTACCTAAAAGGGGGTTCCAAAGAGGATGGATCTAGACTGTTCTCAGTGGTAGAAGATGACAGAACAAGGAGTAATGGTCTCAAGTTGCAGAGGGGGAGGTTTAGGTTGGATATTAGGAAAACCTTTTTCACTAGTAGGGTGGTGAAGCACTGGAATGGGTTACCTAGGGAGGTGGTGGAATCTCCTTCCTTAGAGGTTTTTAAGGTCAGGCTTGACAAAGCCCTGGCTGGGATGATCTAATTGGGTTTGGTCCTGCTTTGAGCAGGGGGTTGGACTAGATGACCTCCTGAGGTCCCTTCCAACCCTCAGATTCTATGATTCTATGGTTCTTTTGGTTAGTATTTAGCTGATTCACCTCAGGAGTACAGTACATAGCATCATCAGTGATTAGAGTACCCAACCAGAACAGAAGTTACTGTTTGATTATATATTTTATGTCAGTACATGACCAGCCATACTCCTCACTGTTGAAGAGAAACCCTTGAAAATACAATCCTCGTTTTCTCAAAGATTGTAGCCCTTCAGAGAGGAAGGCTTCAGAGTGGTTAGAGAATAGCCCTAGGACTCGAGAGATCTGGGTTCAATTCCCTGCTCTGCTACAGACTTCCTTTGACACATTGTGCAAGTTATCAAGGCCTAGTCTACACTAAAAAATTAGGTTGACTTGGCTACATTGCTGAGGAATGTGAAAAATCCACACTCCTGAGTGGCGGAGTTAAGTCGACCTAAGTCCCCGTGTTAGATAAGCGGGGCCCCTGTAGTAAAATTTCTCCTGGTCTCCTGCAATAAATTCCTCCTGACCTTGCTTAAATCCCTTTATCTTGCACAAATATTCTTGCATCGTTCCCTCTCCCATCCTGCTTAAATTGAGTAACTATAGAAACCAGTTTGAACAAGGTCAGCCTGAGATGATGCAGTACCTTTCCTTTGTCTGTCTTAAAACTATAAATACTGATGCTTGTCACTAATAAAGTTGCCACATGCCTCCGAAGCTGTTAGCTGAGGGGGGGTTGTGTGTGCCCTTTGATCAAAGCTACTCGGCCTCAGTGTGTTTCTTACAAGGTCTCTGACAGTTTGTGAGCTATAGTCCGACTCCGCACTTCCCGGGTGTTGGGACAGTGAGTAGGACAAGCTGATTTTTACCTAACACCCGCATAGGCAGCACTAGGTCAACGGATGAATTCTTCCAGTGACCTAGGTACCACCTCTGTAGCGTTTCAAGTGTAGACAATCCTCAGGTCTCTGTGCCTCCACTCTCCATCTATAAAATGGGAATAACCGCACTGCCCTACCTCATAGGCGAGCTGTGAGGATGAGTCCATTGAAGATTATCAGACGCTCAGACACTAAGTGATGGGGGTCAGATAAGTACCCAAAATAGCCAACATTTGTTTCAGTTCAGCATGGTTGGGTTACTAAAGGTGACTTGCAAAGAAAACAGATTGGGTTTGTTTACTTTGTTGTTTTGAGACCGTTCCAGTGTCCACATGTACATGCACATGTCCTGTCCAGGCAAGAAGGCTGCTGTCTGGAGGGCTAGTGTAGCGTAAACCAGTAGTTCTCAACCAAGAGTATGCGTACCCCTGGGAGAACGCAAGGGTCTTCCAGGGGGTACTCATCTAGATCAGTGTTTCTCAACCTGGGATTGCAGCTCCCAGGGGAGTCATGGGAGGTTTAGGGGGATCACAAGCGCAGGGCCAGCTTTAGGGGCAATTGCCCGGGGCCCCACAAAGCTAAGTTACATGCTTGAACCCCACCAGCTGAGGCTTGGGCTTCAGACAAGGTTCACAAGTGAAAAACACTTTCAAGTATCACACTGAAATGTAAATACAGTATTTATATTCCAATCGATTTACTTTATAATTATATAGTACAAAATGAGAAGTAAGCAATCTTTCAGTAAAAGTGTTTTGACCCTTTTGTATGTTGTGTCTGATTTAGTAAGCAAGTAGTTTAAGTGACAGGAAACTTGGGGTATGCAAGACAAATCAGACACTAGAAAGAGGTACAATAGTCTGGAAAGGTTGAGAACCACTGGTATAAATGACATCACAAGAAGCAAAAGAGTGAAAGTAGAGCCCCTTAGAACAGGAAGGGATTTTAGTCAGACTATTTAGAACTTGTTTTGGTTTCGTTAACACCTAGCTAACTTTAGTGGCTAATTAACAAAGGCTTCCTTTATTTAGAACATTAAAAATTCAAAACCTTAGCCTTTCAATTACTCTGTTAAGCACTCACAATAAATGTAGCTTATACCTCGCACTGCTCCTCCAATAAACCAGGGAAAGCCAGATTTTAAATTTCTATTTCTCAGGGTATGTCTACACTGGCAGAGTTACATCGCCGGCAGTTACAGCGCTGCTCAGAGCGCTGAAGGGAAACCGCTGTTGTGTGTTCACACTGTCAGCTGTATTCGGAGCAGTGCACTCTGGGCAGCTATCCCACAAAGCATCTCTTCCTCTTTTGCCGCAAAGACTTGTGGAAAGGCGGAGGGGGTCACGGGGCATCCTGGGTCCAGTCCCCATGATGCATTGCTTCGCATCCCAACAATCCCTGTGCTGCCATCCGCATTTGCTGTCATCTTTCAACAGTTTGTGCACTGCACACTCCGCCTTTTCGGTCTGCAGGAATGGATCCCGCACTGTTGACCAATACGCTGCTCGCTCTCACTAACATGTCATGAGTGGCAGTGGAGTTATTCCTTAAACTACAAAGGCAAGAGGTGTGCGACATTGATCTCGCCACGCATAGTAGCTATGACACGAGATTGCTTGTGGCATTCACGGAGGTGCTGGCCACAGTGGAATGCTGCTTTGGGGCTTGGGTCATGCACATCTGGATGAAAAGCAGTGGCTGCAGAACTTTAGGATGAGGAAAGCCACATTTAGGGGACTGTGCGATGAGCTCACCACAGGGCTGGGGCGCAAGGACACGAGAATGAGAGCTGCCCTGTCGTTGGAGAAGCACGTGGTGATTGCACTGGAGTAAAGCTGGCTACTCCAGACTGCTACCAATCTGTCGCTAACCTGTTTGGAGTGGGAAAGTCGACCGTTGGACTCGTGTTGACGGACGTGTGCAGGGCTATTAATCGTGACTCTGGACAACGTGCGGGACATTGTGGCCGGCTTTGCACAAAGGGGCTTTCCTAACTGCGGAGGGGTGATAGATGGGACGCATATTCCAATTCTGGCACCAGCCCACCTAGCCTCCGAGTACATTAATCGGAAGGGGTATTTCTCTATGGTTCTCCAGGCGCTTGTGCATCACTGTGGGCGTTTCACCGACATTAACGCAGGCTGGTCCACAAAGGTGCACAGTGGGGGGTGGGGTCCCAGGGCGGTTAAATATTTGTGTATGTCCCGGTATCATATGCAATCTTGTCCTTTGGAGTACAGTGCAGCGGGTACTGTACTTCAGCTGGGCTAAACTGCAGAGGGATGGGTGTTGAGTGCAGTGCCCCCCACCCCCACCCAGTGACGGCAGAGTGGCGTGGGAAAGTTACAAGAAACAAAGCAGCTCTGCCAAAGAACCAGCGGCGGCAGATCGCCCAGTATCTCCATGAGAGTTTTGTGGCGATCTCGGAGGCAGATTCCCGTGAAGTGAGGGAGTCAATCAACCGCCTGTTCCGCCGCTCAGATTAGGCATGTGGTGGTACGCGCATCCCACAGACACAAGCCGGCTTTCTGCAACCCTCCTGCTCCCAACAACTCGCTGCAGTGATTCCCAAAATCAACACCAGTTACCAGGGGCCTCCTCTCCTGTTTGCGTTTCGCCAGCTGTGACTGGCTAGCCTCCTTCAGGGTAGAGAAGAGCTCCTGGCTGCATGCATCTCTGACCTCCGAGTCGTCCTCTCCCTCTGGGCCCCCTCCCCATCCTCGTCCAAGATTTCCTCCTCCTGGCTCAGTCCACTCTCGACTGGCATGCGAGCCACCGAAGTATCCACAGGGGCAGTAGTTTCCCCAGGAATTGAAATTAGGGGGGGTGTTCGAATTTCCAGGGTGGGGGGGTTGTCAGGGCCGACGAGGTGTGAGACTGAGGGTGAAGGTGGGCTGTATGGCACCATAGTAAAAACTATTATTAGATTTAACTCATGTTTTAAAATCATCACAAAAATTAAAGTTGGCTACTCAAGCCTACTATGAAGCAGTACATCTACATCAGTCTTGGTTTCTTGCTGTAATTTTGCACTCTTTGGTGTCTTCTTGTGTGTCCGTTACTTCCAGTCCTTCATGATATGCCCATGATCAGGCAGAAGGCGACTTCTTTCAGAACACAAAATTCTATTCAATGAGGAAAAAATATGTTCAAATGTAGCTGTTTTGACTGGGATTAGCAAGAGATGAATTCTTACTTTCATCCCAGGAAACATAGAACAAAGATTGGGTCGAACCATTAGTAATGATAAAGAAGTTGAAGTTAAATCTTCATTCGTTCATCGTGTGATATTCCACGCTGTGTTCAAAATTCTCTATTCTGCCGTGAGCACATGGCAGCCCCATTGCTGGTAGTGCCTCACTCCACTCAAATGTAGGTGTTTTATAAGACAGGCATCTGTAAAAGCTACGTGGAGGTTGAATAGAATCCCGAAATCTCTATTGTAGATTTGTAAGAATTAAGTCTTTTTACTTTTTCAGCTGGCTAACAAACACTTCTTGTCCTCTTCACTTATGGAGTCAATATAAGTACCTTCATTAGTCAGCTTCTGGACTGAAGTCTTTGCTTCTTCCAGTACATTTTCAATGGATATCTCTGATTGATCCAAGGATAGCTTCTATTTCTGAACAAAGATCTACTACTGTTGTAGCAGATGCCTGGATTACATTGCTTAATGACCCAAGTGGTTTCAACAGTAGATTTACAAGAGAGAGAATGGCGATAGTCTTCTCTGAACTTAGTAACAAAAGCAGTCCACCAGCCTCACTACTTAGATCTGTCCTATCTTGGTGGATACTTTCTAAAGCCAGTAATAACGGTTGCAGTAATTTTAAGACAACTGCCAAGAATCACTCATGAGAAAGCCAGCAGGTTTTCCCAGGTTGGACTCATTTTAACTTCAATCCCAGTGTATCTTCTATTTGCTTCCAAAATGTTCAGTCCTTTGGACTCTTGCTGAAAAAAAGAGTATAAAAAGTCATTAAATGTATGGCTTTTTAATGTCTTTTGAAGATTCTGCAGCTTGTACTAGTGCTAGCTGGAGTAGATGGCCTCTACAGTGTGTATAGGAAAGATTAGGGTTACACTTTTCTCTGAGCAAAGCTTGTACTCCACTATGTCTTCCAGAGAAGTTTGTACCTCCATCAAAGGCACAAGTAGCCATCTGTTTGGTGTTCAATTTACAAGCATTTAACTCTTCTAAGATGTCACAGATGCAGCTGATGTGTCTTCTATAACCGGAACATCTAGAATGCATCTACTGGCCTACCATGGACATCAAGATAACATACGTAATGACTTAATACTTGATGCCTATTTGCACTGGTGCATTTGTCGGCCATGTATGCACATGGATTTTTAATATAGTGAGAGAATTGTTCACTTTTTCAACTCCTGAGTCTTTCACTGTTGCACCACATGTTTCAAGAGAGTCAGCTGAGTTTTTTGCAGAAAGACAGTGAGCATTTGCCAGTCTTGTTCGGAACCAATGTCCAACTTCAGGATTAACAAGTGACAATGCACTTAACATAGGCCTCTAGTTTGTAGTGTGTGGTATCTCTTGCTTAAATAGAAAGTGTGATGCAATAGCAGTGTTGGTTCACATAAACTGAGTTGCGTCTCCAGCATTCTTAACAGCCTCATTAAGTTCTTCTAAAATTGGCTTTGACAGTGACTGGCTTATAAGACTTTCTGCATATTGATGCAGTCCAGAAGCATGGTGTTTTGCAGCCTTTTCATATAGGTTGTCAGAATTGGCTTAGCTGATCAGTCTGGCAAACCAAGCTCCTCCACTTTTACTATATAAATCCATGACATGCCCACATCTTAAATACTGTGTGTCGTTCTGGTCACATCATCTCAAAAAAGATATATTGGAATTGAAAAAGGTACAGAGAAGGGCAACAAAAATGATTAGGGGTATGGAGCAGATTCCATATGAGGAGAGAAGACTGGGCCTTTTCAGCTTGGAAAAGAGATGACTAAGAGTGGATATGATAGAGTCTTATAAAATCTTGATTGGTGAGGAGAAAATGAATAAGGAAGTGTTATTTATCCCTTCACTTAACACAAGAACCAGGGATCACCCAATGAAATTAATAGGCAGTAAGTTTAAAACAAAAATTGCTATTGCATCAAGTTTTAAAGGAAGTATTTCCTCACACAACGCACAGTCACCCATGGAACTTTTTGCCAGGGATGTTGTGAAGGCCAAAATTATAACAGGGTTCAAAAAAGAACTAGGTAAGTTCATGGAAGATTAGCCAGGATGGGCAGGGATACAACATCATGATCTGAATGTTCCTAGCCTCTGTTCGCCAGAAACTGGGAGTGGACGACAGGGGATGGATCAATCTATGATTCCCTGTTCTGTTCATTCCCTCTGAAGCACCTGGAACAGTCACTGTCGGAAGACAGGATACTGGGATAGATGGGCCATTGATCTGACCCAATATAGCCATTCTTACATAAAAAATAATTATAATAATAAAGAAGTTTAGTACAGAAACTCCCCAAGATAATGACCTCTTGAGATAGCGATGATGTGAGATAATGATCTTGGCAAATAACGCATTTTTAAAATCTTGGCCTACTAGGAAACATATATTTATATAAGTTTCCCAGTCACAAATATAGCTTCTGGAGAAAGCTCACTAAAGCATAGTCCAATTAGGGTGACCAGAAAGCAAGTGTGAAAAATCGGGATGGGGGTGGGGAGTAATAGGAGCCTATATAAGAAAAAGACCCAAAAATTGGGACTGTCCCTATAAAATCGGGACATCTGGTCACCCTAAATCCAATGCTCTGGCTGCTGTTGTTTGCCATGCCACCGTTCACTCTATTGCTCTGCCCCAATAGCCCTACACTGTCATCTTCTGCTGCCACCTGCCACTGTGACCTCTGTGAGTCAGTCTCTCGCGGTTCCACCCGACTCTCAGTGATTTCAGCTCTTCGGGGTGGGAGGAACCTCGGTGCTAGTGCAGACTGGGGCATCTCTTCCACAGAAACACTGTCCCACAGCAGGTCTAAGCACTTAGACCTGATTATCAGAGATTTCAGCTCTAGTGGTCACTTAAACCAAAAGACTTTCTATGAAGCCTAATCAGCTCTGTCTTTAAACAGTGGAGAGGCGCAGGTCAAATAGTACTTGTGACTCAGGCAGACCATTAAGCAAAACACCTGTCCCCACCCTTTCTCAATGCGCTCAATCAGCACAGGCTAAGGACAGTTCTACTGCCCTTTACTCGTACAATAAAAACAACATTTCATTACCCCTCCGCATTCAAGTGATTTGTAACCCAACCCCAGCCAAAATCCATCACTGGGGCAACACAGCTCTGTTTGCTGGATACCTAGGTAGATTAGGTGTGAATGTAAATACAATCTGGTCCTGAAGCCTTTCCCCCCAGCCTCAGCTCATCACTAGCTGTCAGGGAGAGCTCATTTAGACTTTGCTTACAAATCATCATTTGAAATTATTAGGTTGGCCAACATCACGGAAATGAATGCACTGACAGTCACAAAAATCAAAAGCTGTATAAGGAAGCTAGTCTATGTTTTATCATACATTTTATATGCTTTTAAAGTGTGTATTAATGTTTCAATTTCAATTCAAATTCCCAAACAATCACTAAAGTGGCAACACTACATGTAACTAGTTCACAAAACTGGGGGGGGGTGTTGGGAAAATTCAGGGGGGGTGTACACCCCCCCTGGGGGGGGTGTAGGGAAATCACTGCACAGGGCCCTTCGCAGTGGAGGTGGGGTCGCCACCGAGTATCAAGTCCAGCTCTTTGTAGAACCGGCAGCTCATAGGCACAGCACCGGAGCGGCCGTTTGCCTCCTGCGCCTTGTGGTAGGTGTTCCGCAGCTCCTTCACTTTGACCCTGCACTGCAATGTGTTCTGGTCATGGCCCCTTTCTGTCATGCATCGTGAAATCTGTCTGTAGGTATCATAATTCCTACAGCTGGAGCGCAGCGGGGACTCGACAGCCTCCTCTCCCCAAATGCTGACGAGGTCCAGCAGCTCGGCATTGCTCCAAGCGGGGGATCAGTTGGTGCGTGGAGCAGGCATGGTCACCTGGAAAGATGCACTTCGACCACTGCACGTGCCACCGAGCAAACAGGAAGGGGACTTTCAAAATTCCCAAGAAATTTAAGGGGTGGGGCTTACTGTTGGTCATCTGAGGGCAGGGCAGTAGAATTCAAACCCATGACCAAAGAGGCGAGAACAGGCATTGTGGGACACCTCCCAGAGGCCAATCACAGTGCAGTAATCGACCAGGGTGTCTACACTGTCACCATGGTGTTGTAGTTCCGGCACAGAAAGCTCTACGCCTCTCGTCGGGGTGGTTGTTTTTTTTTTTTTTTTTTTACAGTGCTGCAAGTGCACAGTTTCTGCGCACTAATTTCTGCAAGTTTCTGCAAGTTGCTTGGCAGTGTGTACACCTCGGGAGTTACACCGCAGAAAGCTGCTTTACTGCGCAGAAACTTGCCAGTGTAGACAAGGCTTAAGGGCTTATCTATGCTTAACACACCACAGCAGCACAGGATTCTCTCATCAGTGTAGGTAATCCACCTCCCAAGAGGCAATAGCTAGTTTGAGGGAAGAATTCTAGCATTGTCTACACAGGGACTTAGGTCAGTTTAACTACACTGCTCAGGGGCATGGATTTTTCACACCCTCAACTGATGTAGTTAAACTGACCTCATTTTCTAGCATAGACGAGATCTTAGCCAAGAACAGGAATAAACCGCATTACAAATCCGTTTCACCTTCTTTAAACATCAGAAAGCAAAAAAGGCCACAAGCGGTAGAAACAGTTTTCAAGGTGACCTGGAAAACTCTATAGGTATTAGTAAGACTGCAAAAGAAAAATCAAGAAATCAACAGTGATTTTAAATTTAATAAAGGAATTACTGCACCAGATTTGACACAAATACCCAAATGCACCTATTGTACATGAATACTTTTGTATGCAATGCGCTATTCAAAAGGAGTACCCAATATATGTGCCCTGTTTGAACTAGTACTCTTGAAACTAGAAAAGTCTCTGGAAGAGAAGTGACAGAGTTCTGTGGCACCTTATAGACTAACAGACGTATTAGAGCATAAGCTTTCGTGGGTGAATACCCACTTCTTCGGATGCAAGAAGGAAGAGAAGTGTGGTAAATCAATCATAAATGCAATCAGTTAAGTGTTACAGCACTCATGATACTGTACAGATCATACATTAATGTCAGACTTCTAAAATTAAACTTAACTCTATGTCTGGGAAGGCTAGAAGCCTTAACTGAATGTGCTTAAAAGTTACTTAACGTAGCATAGTTGGTGTTTTAAAGCAAACAATAATGACCAACAAAAAAACAAGGCTTGTCAATACCTCTTTCTGTCCTTGACTAAACTGATCCTATTAAACCATTTGCTGAACACAATAATCTCAGCACTGCAAATACCCAGTAGGTAAATATTTTCCATTCCAAGCATGCTATTGTTTCTGCATTTGGTGGGCTACGCTCAGTTGCTTTACATTACTCATTTATTAAATTCCACAGAAGTTTGTTTCGTTTCAATCAAGGCCTTTCACCATGTACTTACAGAAAGGGCATGTTTAGAGGACACATACATTACAGTAATGAGGTTGCAGTACAAAGGACTGAAGCTCTTAATCAGCCAGGAGCATTAGATACCTATAGTTATACCCACAACTGAATGACCTTGATTTTGTAAAGAGGAACCACAGACAACTGTAAACAATCTACAGCATCTTCCGAATACAGTGCCAAGTTACTAGTAGAAGATTATGGTCAAGAAAGGGGCAGGAGGACTCCATACTGAGAACTGAGCTGAAGCTAAAAATTCCATTCATATCAATAGCTCAGGCGAGATCTGAAATAAGATCAGGTGTCTCAAACACGCGGCCCGCAGAGCTCTTCCCTGCGGCCCGCCGGGCTCCCCGCGCGCCCCCCCCCTTTTAAAAAAAAAAAATTTTACCCACCCCCAGGCCGTTCCCGCCACCAGACAGTTGTTTTGGCAGTGGGAACTGCCTGGGGGTTTAAAAAAAAAAAAAAAAAAAAAAAAAAAAAAAAAAAGTGTGTGGGGGGGGGGCGGGCAGGCGGGGTGCAGGGAGCCCGGCAGGCCACAGGGAAGAGCTCCGCGGGCCGCATGGGAAGAGCTTCGCGGTTTCTGGGAGGGAGGGGGGAGGAGCGGGAAGACGTGCGCACAGGGGAGGAGGCGGAGAAGGGGTGGGGCCTAATGGAAGGGGTGGAGTGGGGGTGGGGACGGGGACGGGGTCAGTGATGCAGCCCTCGTGCCAATGCACTAGTCCTCATGCGGCCCTCGTGGTAATTTGAGTTTGAGACCCCTGAATTAGACAAAGGTTTCTAACCATCAGAGGAGTGAAGTTCTGGAACAGCCTTCCAAGGGGAGCAGTGGGGACAAAAAACCTAACTGGCTTCAAGACTGAGCTTGATAAGTTTATGGAGGGGATGGTACGATGAGACTGCCTACAATGGCATGTAGCTGATCTATGATTGCCAGCAGCAAATAACTCCAATGGCTGGTGAGGGGACCCTAGACGGGGAGGGCTCTAAGTTACTACAGAGAAGTTTTTCCCAGGTATCTGGCTGGGCTTAAAATCTAGGAGATTTCAAAAAGGTGCAAGCACGTACACAAAGAGGTAGACAATTTGTGACTGAACGTCAGTCACTCCAATACCTCTTACAATATTTATGAAAGGGAGACTGTTTATCTACAATAGTTGTAACAGACCCTTTTTAGGCAAGTGACAAAGAGCTCAGGGCACACCAAGGAGAGGATGATGGACAAACCAGGAGGTTAAATAACTTGACTAGCAATAGCACTGCTGGTACCAGTCAAGATAAGCCATCTTCGTTTTCAGAATGATGCCGCTATCTCATACTCCTGTACATCCTTAACATCACTACCTGCTAGTACTGTACCAGAATCTGCTTAGCATCCTTTCCCCATGATTTCAGAGGTATCCTTTTGTTATCGCTTCAGTGCCCTGTTCCAAACTGTTAACCACACTTCATAGCTTCTGTGGGGCAAGCACACTGCACGCACCAGGGACTCCCCTTGCATTCCTCCATTCCCCTGTGAGCTCCATGTGCCCCCCTCCTATTCCCCTCTATTTCAGAAACTCCCCACCACCCTTCCCACCCCCATTCCCTAGGGTTCCAAACTGTTAACCCCTCCGGAGACCTTTAACACCTAAGATTTAATTGGGTGGACTTTAGATTAAATTGTTTCCCTTTCACCTTCTCTTAGCAAAGAAGGGAGTTGAGAAACAGATCTATATTTGTCTGCTCTTCAATCCACCAGACTGCAAGGCTGAAGTCAGATACTGTGAAATGATGCTTCCCTGCCTCAATCTCAAAATATACCAGATTTCTCCTGTAAGCGCTCACCTGCCTTCACACCCTGTCCAGAGGGACTGAGCTGAGAGTGCATCAGATTTAAACCAAAGAGAAATTCATTGTGAAGGCTGACATCCTTGATCTGAGCTTTCCCACCACCAACACACCCCATCTGAACAGGACTGCATCTGAGCTACTTTTCAAGCAACAATTGCTCTACCATTAGAGAAGTTCTGAAGGCCAGATTACCCCCCAGTATACCTGCACAGAGGCACTGTAACTGAGGGCACAATTTGAAAACAAAGGCGTTGCCCAGCTCCCTGTGTTAACAATTCTGTTGATGTGCAAGCCTGAAGAGAATTCAGTTCCCTCTCCCAGAGCTTTGTTGCTTCTGCAGGGGCAAGAAGTTCTAAAAAAAAAAAAATCTCACTTCTTCACTGAAATCAGATACGCAGAGAGGGCGGATCTGCTGAGTGAGAAGGTGGGCCCTGTACACTCAGCCTTCGGAGTAGAACTACACTCAGTTTAGCTTTCTTGTAGTTTTAAAGTACCACACTGACTAAAAATCAATTGCTTTACTCTCACAGTAGTCCGTTCATCTGCTGTGCAACTAAATGGCTTCTGTAACTTCGTTCAGGACATGTTGTTTCGGTTTTTACAACTTGTTTACACATTACCCACTAGGTCTCAATTTCGTAAGTAACACAAAAGCTTGCTTTTTCCAAGGGCCCTTACATAAGGGTCACTTCACAAAGTTCCACGTTAATGCAGGATGAAATGCCAAAATAAAAGTAAAAGCTACTAGATTGAAAGCCAGAAAGCCGTGTTTAGATTAAAAGAAGTCTGAACAGCAAGCAGTTTTACCTGCTATATGTCCTCCAGTATCTGGGAGTGTTCTAGTTTCTGCTCCAACTCTGAATTGTGTGGCAGTTAAAGCCAGAAATACATTTGATTCAGCTCACTCGGGTCTGATATTCAAAAATGGGATCCATCCACAACTCCAGCTAAAGTCAATGGGAGCTGCAGGTGTTCAGCACTTCTGAAAATAATCAGGCCATAGGCATGTTCTTATTTGGATAAGCTGTCTGGAAAGTTAAAAAGAAATTAGGGTAAGCGAAGCTGACTTTACCAACTATAACAGCTTGGGTTTATCATGCCCAAAAATCATTTACATGCATTTAAAGCCATTATTTACCCCCCCGTCAAAGACAATAAATGCCCTTTCAGATCTCAGCTGTGGTCTATTGTGTGAATACATACTTAGGGCATGATCCTCCCCTCAGAGCCGCACCATAGACCACTGCACATTGAGGGCTTCTCTTACATTGTCTGATCATCACCATACAAGAGATGCTGAGTATTGCGCATCTAAGGCCTGATCTACAGGGTTTTGTACCAGTAGGCCTATTTTGGTAAAGGGTGCAATTCTTTACTGGCAATTATACCAGTAGAACCCTAGTATGGACACAGTTCTACTGGTATGAAGGTGCCTTACTCCAGTAGAGCATATTCCCCGTCCCATACAGGAATGTGCGATACCCATTTATACCGTGGTAACTGCACCCACACTAGAGGGGTTGTATCATTTTAACACTACGGTTATAGTTAAAGAGGTACAGCTTGTGTGTTTAGATAAGACCCAAGACAGAAGAGTGGACCTGTGACCCTTTGACTGTAAACTGACCTTTACAGAGAGTAACGACAGAGTTGTGTACTACCCACTTGGTTGTAACCATCTTGTTCATTTGACTCCCTCACTCTGAAATTCCAAGAGCAAGCATTACTGGTGGTGTCAAATTTCTTTTAAGAGAAATACAAATCTGTCTTTTCATCCGTATAATGTTGTGCTCAACTCATTCTTAATGGAAGCAGGGAATAGGTTAGGTGGCGGCGGGGAGGGGGGAGACAGCAAGTTAAGTATCAGGCTCAGCCTCTCATCTCTGAAGATTTAAACTCAACTCAATGTCAAGGCAGCTTGCTAAGGAGAAACATACTGGGCTTGTATCTTGTGCTACTTTAATGTATAAAGGGCTGAAAATTGTCAGAAGAAAGGGGACTTGTGAGAAACGCAGGTCTTGTTTACTTTGGAAGACGATGGTTGCATCTAGGTTTTCGTGCACAAACCCCTCACTGGTGAAGCTCCAATAATGGGAGCACCAGTGCACACAGGAGCAGGTTCTATTTATCAGCGTAATCAAGAGCTGCTCTGAGCAAAGAGGACACAGCGGCATGAACACCAGTGACTGATTCACTCAAGTGACCTTACTGTAGGGAGCACAGGCCACCTTTCCGTATGGATGCAGTGAGACACCACTTGACCTCAGAGACACTGCCACACTAAAGGGCAAATGCAGAAAGACCCGCACACAGGAACTCTAAGGATAGAAGTCTTTTTTCCAACTTCTCACTAATGCAATTAATAGGTTTCCCTACAGAAGGGTGGCCCTGTTTAACCACTTGTATTTGATTGATTTGGCGCTCTCAGTTTGCTAATCAACTTTGCTTTAAATTACACTTTGTTTTTTGGTTGTTTGGGGGGTTTCGTTTGTTTGTTTTGTTGGTCTTGTAGTGTTCTTGGGCTATTCACTGGGGTCTATTTGCCAGGACATGAAATACAAGCTTTGAATCGCTATTACCTGACCTAAGGAGCTCTGTCCCGGGGCAGGAAAAGAGACTGCCAACCAGACATGCCAAACCCATGGGGAAAAAACACAGAAATTGGGCTTGTTTTTGGCTTGTAGCTTGTTGCTTCTTTTTTTGATCAGCTACAGCAAGCGGGGCAAGAGAGTCAGGGGTGCACAGCGGGCCCACCCCAGTCCCAGACTGCACACCGGGGGGGGGGGGGGGACCTAGTCACATAGAGTGTTGGGGTTCTTAGGGATTGGCTTGTTTTGGCCTTGTTTTGAAATGGGATTAGCTTGATTTTTGGCTTATCGTGAAAGTCGGGGTGCTTATTTACAGCGTGAAAGCTAGTAACTGTGTTGCCAACCCCTTAAAAGGTTCTAGCCAGCTGCTGGCTGCGGAAGTAAGAGGGAAGTAGAGAACCAAAGGTTATACTTGACCTTGCAGAGGTTAATAAGTTACCCAGAGCAGTGTTTATGCCAGCTCCAATGGCCAGGGGCACATTTACCCAGGGCTGGGTTGCTGGCATTTTCCCCTAAACACACCTGACCACAAAGCAGTGCCAAGCAGTCCAACAGTGACAGTATGTCTGACTCTACAAAATCAAGGTAGCGTCCATTCACTTTTAAACAGTTCGCACCTATGCAACAAAAGGCCACATACAACCCCTTGCTTTGGGGGGGGGGGCAGTTAAGCGGGAGATGGGTGACAGCCTTGAATGAACTTGGTTTCCAGCAAGATATGTAAAGCCCCATGTTAAACAGACATTCCCAGCAGTGCTATACCTCACACTAACAGGGCAAGTGCTTGTTTAGACCTCCTTCCAAATCCCACAGGAAATATCCGCTCAGTATGATCCATGGTGCAAATAAGGTTGGGTAACTACACTCATACGTTTATATTTAATAGGCATGAGAATAGAAATAGGCATCTCAGTTTCACCACTAATGAAGGAACAGAATAATGACCTTGCCAGTTAAGAATTCAGGCACCCTAGGCCTCCTCTTAGGTTAAATAAAATCTTTCTATAGCTAGGGTCTAATTTTAAAAGTACGCATGCAGTCCTTTATATCCTAGTTTGAAAGGAACAAGGAGAAAGGAAATGACTAATCAAAGCAGCAGTAAGTCAATACATTTTGGTACTAGGAAAAAGAAAACTAGCATGTATTTTTAACACTCCCTACAGGAGGATACATTGGCCCTGCTTTGAGCAGGGGGTTGGACTAGACCAGTATTTTTCAAAGTTCAGGTCGCGACCCAATACTGGGTTGCGGCATGTCAGGCACTGGGTCGCTCTGGTCAGCACCGCCGACCGGGACGTTAGAAGTCCCATCAGCGGTGCTGCCCGGCTAAGGCAGGCTAGTACCTACCTGCTCCGACACTGCGCTGCGCCCTGGAAGCTGCCAGCAGCGGGCCCGGCTTCTAGGCGGGGAGGCCACGGAGCTCCGTGCGCTGCCCCCGCCCCAAGCACCAGCTCCACACTCCCACTGGCCGGGGTGAGGGGTGCAGGCTCCAGGTGGCGCTTACCTCAAGCGGCTTCTGGAAACAATGGCATGTCCCCGCTCCGGCTCCTACGCGGACCTGCGGCCAGGCAGCTCTGCACGCTGCCCCATCCGCAGGCACCGCCCCTGCAGCTCCCATTGGCCACAGTTCCCAGCCAATGGGAGCTGCAGGGGTGGCACATGGGGCAGGAGCAGTGTGCAGAGCAGAACCCCCTGGCTGCCCCTACAAGTAGGAGCTGGAGCGAGGCCATGCCACTGCTTCCGGAAGCAGTGTGGAGCAGCCCCTGACCCTGCTCCCCGGCTAGAGCACCGGAGCGGGGCAGGCCCCAGACCCTGCTCCCCAGCAGGACCTTGAGGACTGGCTTAAAACGGCTGGTGGGCCAGAGCCGGCCTGCGGGCCATGGTTTGCCCACCACTGATCTATAGGCTCCGAACAGGGCTTCTGCTAATCCAGGGGTCTCAAACACGCGGCCCGCGGGCCACATGCGGCCCACGGAGTTATTTCCTGCGGCCCGCCATAGGCGCCGACTCCACTGGCAGCCAAGCTCCAAACATTACTGAGTGTTTATATTTTATAAAAACCCCTCTTTGCATTACAGGTTTTAAAAAAAGTGAATACATTGACTTTTAATAGAATACTATATTACTCTTCATTTTTCTTCATTTTTGACTATACTTTTGCATCATTGTATGAAAAGGTTTCAGTGATGCAGCCCTCGGGCCAATTTACTAGTTCTCATGTGGCCCTCGTGGTGATTTGAGTTTGAGATCCCTGTGCTAACCTGAATTGCACTAGTGGAACAATTCTGGCTGGTGCTAGAGATGGAGCATCTCTCTTTATCATCATGCCTTCCCCAAGGCATTAGCAGAAGGCAGACAGGCAACTGGGAACCACCCTGCCTCTATCATCTCTGCTCTAAGTGTGCAGTGTTGCAAGAAGGCACTCGTGCAGTCCACTGTGAGGGAGAGGGATGCACATCAGTCAAGCGCAAACATGCAGAAGCCACCTCCAAGGAGAAGAGACGGTTACTCACCGTAGTAACTGTTGTTCTTCGAGATGTGTTGCTCATATCTATTCCAATTAGGTGTGCGCGCGCGGCATGCACGATCGTCGGAAGACTTTTACCCTAGCAACACTCGGTGGGCCGGCTGGCGCCCCCTGGGAGTGGCGCCGTTGCGAAGCCTGCTATATACCCCAGCCGGCCCAGCGCCCTCTCAGTTCCTTCTTGCCGGCTATTCCGACAGTGGGGATGGAGGGCGGGTTTGGAATAGATATGAGCAACACATCTCGAAGAACAGTTACTACGGTGAGTAACCGTCTCTTCTTCTTCGAGTGATTGCTCATATGTATTCCAATTAGGTGACTCCCAAGCCTTGCCTAGGAGGTGGGGTCGGATTGTGATACTGCAGAGTGTAGGACCGCTGAACCAAACGCAGCGTCCTACCTGGAATGCTGAACTATGGCATAGTGAGTGGCAAAGGTGTGCACCGATGACCAGGTTGCTGCCCTACATATCTCCTGTATAGGTATGTGCGCCAGGAAGGCAGAGGACGAGGCTTGAGCTCGGGTGGAGTGGGCAGTAGGATGCATGGTGGGAATACCAGCCAAGTCATAACACGTCCGGATGCATGACGTGATCCAGGACGAGATGCGTTGGGAGGAGACCGGGAGGCCCTTCACTCGGTCTGCCACGGTGACAAATAGCTGAGTTGTTTTCCGAAAGGGCGTCGTCCACTCGATGTAGAAGGCGAGGGCCCTACGGACGTCCAAGGAATGGAGTTGCTGCTCCCTTGGAGAGGCATGCGGCTTCGGGTAGAAGACCGGCAGAAAAATGTCCTGGTTAATATGAAAGGCCGACACTACCTTGGGCAGGAAGGCCGGGTGTGGTCGCAGCTGTACCTTGTCCTTGTGGAACACCGTGGAAGGGGGTTCCGAAGTGAGCGCTCTGAGTTCAGATATGCGCCTCGCCGAGGTGATGGCCACGAGGAAGGCCGTCTTCCAGGAGCGGTACAGGAGCGAGCAGGTGGCCATAGGCTCGAATGGGGCGCCCATGAGCCTGGTTATGACAAGGTTGAGGTCCCAAGTGGGGACTCGACGGTGAACCAATGGGTATAGACGTTCTAACCTCTTGAGGAACCTGCTGACCATGGGGCTGGAAAAGATCGAGCGCCCATTCTCGCCAGGGTGAAAGGCCGAGATCGCCGCCAGGTGGACCTTTAGCGAGGAAAGCGCTAGACCCTGCTCCTTCAAAGACAGGAGGTAGTCCAGAATGGTATGCACCGGCACCTGTGAAGGGATGACACCGCGAGGGCCGCACCAGCAGGAAAAACGTTTCCACTTGGCTAAGTAGGTAGACCTGGTAGAGGGCTTTCTGCTACTTAGCAAGACTTGTTGCACCGGGTCAGAGCAGTGGAGCTCGGACGGGTTCAGCCATGCAGCAGGTGGAGAGACTGCAGGTCGGGATGACGGAGCCTGCTGTGCTGTTGAGTAATCAGGTCCAGCCACAACGGGAGAGTGAGCGGGGCGGACACTGAGAGCTCTAGGAGAGTGGTGTACCAGTGCTGCCTGGGCCACGCCGGGGCGATCAGGATTAGGCGGGCCCTGTCTGTGCGTAATTTGAGCAGGACTCTGTGGACCAGCGACACCGGTGGGAAGGCATAGAACAGGTGGCCTGACCAAGGCAGGAGAAAAGCATCCGTCAGGGAGCATGGGGAGCGTCCCTGGAGCGAGCAGAACGCGTGGCACTTCCGGTTCTCGCAAGTCGCGAACAGGTCTACATGGGGAAATCCCCACCTCCGGAAGACAGAGTGGATAATATCCGGCCAAATGGACCACTTGTGTGCCTGAAAGGATCTGCTGAGGCGGTCCACCAAGGTATTCTGGACCCCTGGGAGAAAGGAGGCCACCAGTTGAATGGAGTGGGCTATGCAGAACTCCCACAACCGCATTGTTTCTCGGCAGAGCGGGGAGGAGCGTGCCCCTCCTTGCCTGTTGATGTCATACATGGCTGTCGTGTTGTCCGTGAGGACGGAGACACAATGACCCTGCAGGTGCTGGGAGAAGGCTTGGCAGGCAAGGCGCACTGCCCGCAGTTCCCGGACGTTGATGTGCAGGGCTAATTCCTGCACCGACCACAGGCCCTGTGTTTGGAGGCCCTTCAGATGGGCTCCCCAGCCGAGGGATGACCCGTCTGTGGTTAGGGCTAGGGATGGCTGTGATGGATGGAATGGCACCCCTTCCAGCACTTTCTTGGGGTCTAGCCACCAGTTCAGGGAGGCTAGGACCTGCGGTGTTACTGTCAAAACCAAGTCCAAGCTGTCTCTGCATGGACGGTATACCAACGAGAGCCATGCCTGGAGTGGACGGAGGCGTAATCTGGCATGAGCGGTCACGAACGTGCAGGACGCCATGTGACCGAGGAGGCTGAGGCAGCTGTGAGCCGTCGAGGCTGGGAAGCTCTGAAGGCCGCGTATGATGGTTACGAGGGCCTGAAAGCGTGCCTCTGGCAGAAAAGCTCGGGCGAGAGTCGAGTCCAGTACTGCCCCTATAAAGTCTAACCTTTGGGTTGGCTCCAAAATGGACTTTTCTACATTCAGGAGCAGGCCAAGCTGATTGAATATGCTCAAGGCCGTCAGAATGCGCGACTGGACTTGGCTGCTGGAGTTGCCGCGGATAAGCCAGTCGTCGAGGTAGGGGAACACCTGAATCCATTGCCGACGAAGGGCAGCCGCCACAACGGCCATGCACTTGGTGAACACACGTGGTGCTGTGGAGAGGCCAAAGGGAATAACTGCAAACTGGAAGTGCCTTTGATCTACCACAAAGCGGAGGAAGCGTCTGTGTGGAGGGTAAATTGCGATATGGAAATACGCGTCCTTCATGTCGAGGGCAGCGTACCAGTCTCCAGGGTCCATAGAAGGGATAATGGTACCCAGGGAAAGCATGCGGAACTTCAACTTTACCATAAATTTGTTGAGTCCCCGCAAATCCAAAATAGGGCGTAGCCCCCCTTTTGATTTGGGGATTAGGAAATAGCGGGAGTAAAACCCCTTGCCCCTGAACTCCCTTGGAACCTCCTCTATTGCCCCTATGGAGAGGAGCGTTTGGACCTCCTGAATTAGGAGTTGCTCGTGAGAAGGGTCCCTGAAGAGGGACAGGGAAGGAGGATGGGGGGGGGGGGGGGAGACAAACTGAAGGTGGTATCCGCTTTCCACCGTGCGTAGGACCCAACTGTCCGTGGTGATATGCAACCACACACAGAAGAAATGGGAAAGGCGGTCTCGGAAGGGGGGGAAAGGATCGTGAACTGAGACTGGTACTCCGCCCTCAGGCGTCCCTTCAAAAGTTTTGTTTGGGCCCCGACGACGGTTTGTGGGAGCCCTGGCTGTGGCCATTCTGGAGACCGGGCTACCGCCTTCTACCGCCCCTGCCACGTGGTCTCCTCGAGAAGTCCTGCTATGGCGTGGGTACGGTGTAGGGATGCTGCGCGAAGGGCCGGAAGGATCTGCGCTGCGTGGCTGGGGTGTGCATCCCCAGCATGCGGATGATGGTGCGACCGTCTTTTAGGGTCTGCAACCTCGCGTCAGTCTTTTCTGAAAACGGACCCCGCCCCTCGAACGGTAGGTCCTGGATGGTATGCTGGACCTCCAGAGGGAGGGTGGAGGACTGAAGCCAGGAGATACACCACATGGCGACTCCTTAAGCTATTGCCCTGGCGGCTGAGTCGGCTATGTCCAAGGAGGCCCGCAGCGACGTTCTGACCACCTTCTTGCCCTCCTCAATCAGCGCTGCGTACTCCTGCCTGGACTCCTGGGGTACAAGTTCTTTGAATTTTTGCATGGAGTTCCAGGTGTTGTACCCGTATCGGCTCAGGAGTGCTTGCTGGTTAGCAGCTCTGAGCTGAAGGCCCCCCCCCGAGTAGATCTTTCTGCCGAACAAGTCCAGGCGCTTGGCGTCCTTGGACTTAGGGGCGGGTGCCTGTTGGCCATTCCTCTCCCTCTCGTTCACAGATTGAACGACCAGGGAGCACAGTGGGGGGTGAGTGTAGAGGTACTCGAAGTCTTTCGGGGGCGCCATATATTTTCTCTCCACCCCCCTGGCAGTGGGGGGCACCAAAGCTGGAGATTGCCAGATTGAGGTAGCATTGGTAAATATAGTACATACAAACGGGAGGGCTACCCTGGTGGGGGCGTCGGCTGTTAGGATGTCCACCACCGGGTCCTCAAGCTCCACCACCTCCTCGACCTGCAGATTCATGTTGAGAGCCAATCTGCACAGTAGGTCTTGGTGGTCCCGGAGATCGATGGGAGGCGGGCCTGAAGATGATGCTCCTGCCACTTCCCCATCCGGGGAGGAGGAGGATGACAACCCCGGGACTAGAGGGTCCTGGGGTAGGTCCTGGTGCGTAAGTTCTGGAGCCACCATGCCCAAGGCCTCCGGATCTGGGCTGCAGGGCCTGGGGCCTTCAGAGGAGGGCATGACACCGTCTCCTCCGGTGCCCGGGACTCTGAATGGGCTGACTGGGAGGCTCTGGAGGGGGCCCCTTGGGACTGATGGTACGCCATCGGAGTCCAGAAAGGCCACTGTGTCGGGGCTTGAGACGGATCCTGTCCCTCGTCTGGCCAGTGGCTCTGGCCCTCGACCACGTTGCCCTGGTCCGTATAGTAGGCACTACCAGCCCTAGAGGACCAAGAGGCCGAGCGGGAGGGCCAAGGCGGAGCAGAGTGTCCTTGAGGGCCGGTCCGCAGAGCCGTGTTGTGCCGTGGTGCCGGGGATTGGTACCGGGACCTGGATCAGTACCGAGGCCTGGATCGGTACCAGGAACCCGGCCTGGATCGCGTACACCTCAGCGAGCGGTAGCAAGGTCGATCGTCCGGGGATATACGCTGCGACTGGCCGCGGGACCAGGAGCGGTACCGGGAATCATAGTACCGTCGACCGTGTCTGGAGGTTGACCCGGATCGATGCCACGAGTACGACCGGCGCCGAGAAGGTGATCCGTGCCAAGACTGCGAGCGGCGTCGAGGAGATTATCTGGAAGGTGGGACTCTCCGAGGCACTTCAGACAGGAGTCGTGGGGGTCCCCTGTGGGCATCGGCTTCAAACAGGCCGAGCACGGCTTGAATCCCGGAGAGCCAGGCATTGGCCCGGTACCGGGAGGGAGACAGGGGAAAAACCCCTTATCTCCCACTACTATTTACACTAACTACAACAAAAGAACTAACAGTAAACTATTAACAACTACTTAAGAAGTACTTAAAAACTATCAACAAGATAAACGAGTGCTAACTGCGCTAGGGAGGTGGAGATCAGCTAAGCTGTGCTCCACAGTTCCAACGACCGTCACGGGCGGTAAGAAGGAACTGAGAGGGCGCTGGGCCGGCTGGGATATATAGCAGGCACCGCAACAGCGCCACTCCAGGGGCCGCCAGCCGGCCCACCGAGTGTTGCTAGGGTAAAAGTCTTCCAACGATCGTGCACGCTGCGCGCGCACACCTAATTGGAATACATATGAGCAATCACTCGAAGAAGAACAGACCAATTCTCTCGCCCAGAATGCAATACAGACACCAACACTTGGCATGCGTCTATACGTATGTCATAGAGCCCTGGGATGCAGTTTGTTTTCAGCTAAGAAATGGCTTTAATTTTCACTCTGTCCAACTTTCTAACACCTTCAGGCAATCTCCCATGCCATGCTTTATGCATGGAAGGAGCTCCCAACAAGAGTCCACAAAGCACTGACCTCTTTCAAATCCTTCCTCAAAACTACTGTGCCGTGATGCTGCAATAAACTTAGCAACAGCTAAGCAGCTGGTCTCCTGACATGGTTGAACTAAAGTCGGCTCATTCTTACCTGGTGCGCCTTTCATTTTTATCGCATCCCACTGTTTTGTCTTGTGCTTAGACTATAAACTCTTTGGAGCAAAGGCTAATCTGTTATAGGTTTTTACAATGCTTAGCCCAACAAGGTGGAGGCCTCAAGGTGCTACTGCAAAAACAAATATTTTTAAGCCAGAACTGCTTTTGAACCCCGCTCCACAAAACACCAAAATCCAATCTAGCAGTCCCTTGCCATAACAGCACGCCCGCAGGGAGTCTATTACATTCATTTGGATATTCAAATTCCACAGCGGGAAAACATCACGCTGCCTCTAGAAGAGGTGCTGGAATGTTGCCTGTGTTTGACTGTGATTGACTATGAGTGTTCTAATGTGTCATAATTAAGGATTACAAGTTCACCCTTTTTCTAATGCTTGATTTAGGGAGCCAAACACATTCATTGTTAGAAAGGGGGGGGGGGGTTTAAAATTGAACTAGAAGCTACAGCAACAAGGGCAATTGTGAGGATTCGGAACCAGACAGCTGACACTATTAAATGTGAAAGTTTCATACAAACTAATACTTCGTGGTCTCGCAATGGAACCAGAAAAGTATTCATTGTCAATCCAACTTCACAGCCAAAGACCCAGAAACCCAAGCAGGTCTTCGCCCTAGCAATACAGCATGCTGACCCTGGTCATTTCAGCAACAAGATTTGTCCATTATTTCTGCTCAGTCTGCTGTTCACACAACCACACAAAAAGATTGAGCAACTGACAAAAAAGTGCTTTGTTAACCTTTCCGTGACTCAATGAACCCATTGTTAAACAGCAATCTATGAAATGAGTAACTGACAGCAAACCTCTACAGAAAGAGGGATGTACCAGCTATCTGCAGTACTAAAGGAGATCTGACCCACCTACCTACCAAGCTACTTGGAGAGAGACAAAACTTTAAAAAGAGTGACTAACACCACTTTCAGATGAGGAAATCACAATTATTAACAGATTGTGTGGCATATTAGACATGGTTTACTGAACCAACACGCAGTTTAAAGAAATTATTTACAGCACAAATAAATTATATTTAAGTAGCAAAGAGATTTGGGTTTCCCTTAGAAGAAGGGAAACGGGATTACTGCATTAACAAGTAAGTAAATCACTGCAAACAGTATGTATTGAGACAGCAAGCGTCTGTTTCAAAATTCACCATAACACAAGTCATTTGTAAAACAGTCTCTGCTTTAACCCCATTTTCAGACCCAACTTTTGAAACATTCATCTTTTGGGCTGAAAATTCTCTTGGACCAGGAGATTACAGATAAAAATTCCTTCTGCCATTTGAATTATCAGAGGTGAGAACACAAAGTTCCCAAAGTTTCTCTAAGAGAAAGTGGTTAGAAATTTTGGAACACACCCAGAGTTCAAAACCCACCAGGAACAAACAATTTTCATTTACTAACATCTCTGCTAAGTTTTTAAGAGTGGTTTAGATTTCAGATATGGATTACTTGAAGACAGCATACTCAGCATGAGCAGGAAAAGTCTCCCTTAGTCAACAGGTGAAGCTTAGTCAGATTCACTGCATAAATGCGCACAATAGGATTACTGAAATTGGAATTTAAATGGCCGATGGAGAAACTTGTAAATTCTGCCAGCAACATCACTCTAGAATTTTTTTTCTTACCCTCTAGTCCACACACTTCCCCTGCCCACACAAACCTAGGAAGTTAAAAGCAAAAATAACCATGTTAATGCAGTGTTAAAGCAGCACCCTATAATCACAATTCAGGAAATACAAAAATTAGTCTTCCAGGAACAGACAAGTAAACTTGTCTAGGCTGCATTATGTACTACTCACTATACCCATTTTTCTTGTTAAGCATATAAATAGTTCTACTCTGAGTAGTGCCAATGTAAAAATGGTACCTTACTCAAGGGATCCGTTTCCTGTAGGACTCATTGTCAGCTAAAATAAGATAAGTTTTACTACTTTAACTCCTGAACACACTGCAAAGCCACACAGCTAACAAATTGCATTGGATTCTATTCTGCCTCATGTATTAACATATTTGTTAATTACATTCTGGTTTTTGGATCAAATTTTGTCCTCTGTTACACTATGAAACCGATTTAAAGGAATTGTACAGATATAAGCAAAAGCAGAATTTGGACCACAATCTTTTTGGCGGACAATACGGCACAAGCCAGAGAAGATATTTTGGCCTTCTCGTCCCAGATTGAATTTGCACACCTGGCAGTTAGGGAAAGACTTTACTTGGAAGCTGAGCAAGTTTGTGTCTCAAAGATTTCCATATCAAATGCGAACTCTAGAGTTCAGTTTTTCCATAGCATAACTGCCCTTTCATTTTGCATAGACTATACAACATATAAGATTGTGGTACTTAGACACCAAGGTGATAGAAGCCTTAGGCTGTATAATGCGGCAGAATTAAAGCTCTTGGAACTCTGAATTTTCCATTTCCTGACCTTTGATTTAAATGTGCCAACGGAGTAAAAAGTTTCCAAAGCTTAAGGAAATTCCCAAAATTAAGATTTATTCCCACATTAGTCGAAACCAAGTTACACCTCTTACATATTTTACAGGAGACGTTATATGTAAAATACAGTGTGTTTAACTTTGTGCAGCAACATTCACTTTGGAATTTCCCAGTTCATGTTCCACTGCTCATCATGAGCATTTTGTTTCCCTAATGAAAGGCAGGGGTGGGAGAATACATACAGGGCGTGTAAACTCATTGACCTAGGCCAATGCTAAAGGTTCCCCCATCACCAAATCTGAAAAGTCTACAGCATGGCTAGAATGACCTTACCACAGCCACCCATAAAAGGCTTTAAGAAATCTATTGCCAATGGTCCAGCCATCATAAATGTGGGTAAGATACTGTCCTTGTAGTTTTCATTTGGACGATACAAGCCACTGAGCATTGGTTTCATACAGACCTGTCTATGAGAGGTGACTTTTTACCACATTAACCTTTGCTCTGTATGCCATATGTTACCGCCTCCATTTCACAGAATCATAGGATGGGAAGGAACCTCGAGAGGTTATCATCTAGTCCAGTCCCCTGCACTCAAGGCAGGACTAAGTATTATCTAGTATTATCCATTCATGATGCATTCTCAAAATATTTGTATATAGGAACTCACTATATACAAATATAGTGTCAGTACTGTCAACAGACTGAATCTTAATAAAAACCAGGAATGACCATTTTTACGATGTCCTGTCCAGTCAGGAACCGGTGACATATTTCTACAGATTGTAAAGGACTGAAGGACCCTATTCAATGAAATAAAATATTCTTGGCCCCTGCTAAGTTTCCTTATGCATCACAACTAGAGCGAACTTAAAGACTGTTTGGGTGACCCCAAATGTGCATTTCCATGTTTTCAGAAGGTTGAGTTAAGGTTGAGTCTGAATTTCCCACTAGTCTAATGCTTGTTTTTCCCAATGTTCTTATAAATCAGGGCTGTGGGCAGGGGTTATTTTTTTAATCCTTATTGATTTCTATGTTTAAGACTAAATGATTCTGCATTTTGTAGAATCTACCTTATTAAGGAGACACTGGCAGCTTCTTTTAATAAATAAAAAAAACAAACCTGTTTTATACATACACATAGGGTGACCAGATGTCCCGATTTTATAGGGACAGTCCCGATATTTGGGGCTTTTCCTTATATAGGCACCTATTACCCCCCACCCCTGTCCCAATTTTTCACATTTGCTATCTGGTCATCCTACATACAGATGTGAAGAGGTTTCCTAAATTTAGCGTGCAACTGAACTTGATAGTGTATCATAGGCTTTAGATATGAAAAATGACCTTATTAAAAAGTAGTAGAGAGATGTAGGTACTTCTCATTCAATTCCTCCAGGAAGCCTGCCACTGCACTAAGTAAAAACATAATCGAGACCCATCTGAGAAGTTTTGCCATCAACTAGAGCAGTGGTCTCCAACCTTTTTACGCACAAGATCACTTTTTGAATTTAAGTGCAACCCAGGATCTACCCTGCCCCTTCCCTGAGGCCCCGCCCCACCCCACCCACTCCATCTCCCCGTCACTCACTTTCACCAGGCTGGGACAGGGGGTTGGGGTTCGGGACGGGGTGTGGGCTCTGGGCTGGGGCCGAGGAGTTCGGTGCGTGGGAGGGGGCTCCAGGCTGAGCCTGGGGGAGGGGGTTGGGATGAAGGACGGGGTGAGGGGTGCAAGCTCTTTGAAGGAGTTGGGGTGCAGAAGGGGGCTCCGGGATGGGGCAGAGTGTTAAGGTGCAAGAGGGGGTATAGGGTGCTGGCTCCAGGAGGGGGATCAGGGCTGGAGAGGCTCGGGATGCGGGCTCCCGCCAGGCAGCACTTACCTGAGGCGGCTCCTGGTCGGCGGCACAGCAGGACTAAGGCAGGCTCCCTGCCTGCCCCGGCCCCACACCACTCCCGGAAGCAGCCCACACACCCCTGAGGCCTGGGGGGGGGGGGGGCACTTGGCTCCACACGCTGCTTCTGCCTGCAGGCACCGCCCCCACAACTCCCATTGGCCACAGCTCCCCATTCCCAGCCAATGTGAGCTGCAGGGGGGTGCTTGCAGGCAGGAGCAGCGCGCGGAGACCCTTGCCCCCGCAGGGGCCGTGCTGGCCACTTCCGGGAGCGGCATGGGGCTGGGCAGGCAGGCAGGGAGCCTGCCTTAGCCCCACTGCGCCGCTGAACTTTTAGCGGCCGGAGATCGTAATCGACTGGCAGAGGCTCCGCGATTGGTATTTGTACAGACACGTGACACCACAAGATATGGTCCTCCCCCTTAGTTTAAGAGAAATCCTCTATGCTTCAAATGGGATATACTGGCAGTAGCAGTATGCACTTTCAAACCAGTAAAAACTTCAGGGGCAAAGGAACTGGAGACAACCAGCCCCTCAGAATTACCCTCCACTTCCCCCAGTGGCAAAGAGCAGCCCATGGTGGCCCCTGGCATGCAGCCGGAGCACTGCTGGGCTCAGGGGATCCCCCAGATGCCGGAATGACCTTTAGGGGCCACCGGCAGCTGGGCAAAATGGAAAGTCGCCCCAATGGTGCTCTAAAGTATGCTGGGATCATGGAGGCCCAAGAGATGCCTTATCCCCCTCCCCACAGCTGTGAGTCTTTAGAGTACCAATGCATAGGTGCCACAAACAGCAGGACAAAGACACGCTTCTTGATAACAGCGGAGTCAGAACCACTGTCTGGCACTAAGATAATATGATTTGCTCACAAGGAAGTTGAGTTTTATAGCACTAACAAAATAATGTTTGAAGGGAGAATGGAGAACATCTGCTTTTCAGGAGCAGGACTGACCTCTGTCCACTGCAGCAACAGAGATCCCTAAAGGGTGATTATGGGCAGAAGAGTGGCTATTTAAAGACAGTCACTTTCAGGAACCCATCTTCAGTTTCAGATCCCATTTTGGTTTCCAACGGCCAGCCCTGCAAACTCAAAACGCCCTTCTACTTGTAAACTGAGCACATCTGATCTGGAAGCCACCGAAATTCAACAGCTAAAAAGGAACCAGAGATTCCTTCAGGGAGCCACGATAGCATAACTATACTTTGATTCTTCTGGCACTCTGAAGATACAGCACAAGGACTTCAGGGACAGGACAGTTCAATTCCTGCAGATTCAAGTTTTTGCTCACTGGATGAGGTCTGAAGAGGACTCTCTTCTTTTCAAACTTTCCCCTGAAGCAAAGGGGTTAAGAGAAAAATGCCTCAACCAGTGATCAAAGATTAATCCAACAGTCAAATTATCAACTAATGACATTTTTAGCTCTCTTATCAACCAGGCACAACCTAGCCGAATCCTGGAGCTATCCCAGAGTACCTGTGCCATGTATGATTGCCGAGTCATCTTCCTTGGCACCGAAGCAGTCACAAACAGATACTGACTGCACTCAAATCTTCCTGCGAGCAATGGAATGCTGCTGATATTCTGCAAACATCTGGAAGAGTGAGTGCAGGCCAAAGCACATTGCCCCGGAAAAAAAGGGCCAGAGCATTCCTTAACTGAGTGATAGGAGTGTCAAAAGATATAGTTACTATCACTTTCTCAACAACTTCCTTCCTATGTTCTTAAATGAATGCAGTAGACACCTTACCATGCAATGCACCGGATTGACCTACACTGGTGTGTCACTCCACAAGACGAGCGTCCTGCTGTTTTGCCTAGAATCTCCCGGCTGGTCTTTAAAAAAGAAAAGTTGTTCTCTAGTCACTCCTGTCCTCCAAATTATTATTATTGCGACAGCACCTGGAGCTCCAATCATGGACCACGGCTCCATTGTCCTAGGCACTGTACAAACACAACAAAAACACTCATAGAAATGCAGGGCTGGAAGGGATCTTGAGAAGTCATCTAGTCCAGCCCCCAGCACTGAGGCAGGAAGAATTATACCCAGACTATCATGACAGGTGTTTGTCCAACCTGTTCTTAGAAACCTCTAATGATGCAGATTCCACAACCTCCCTTTGTAACCTGTTCCAGTGCTTAAAGATGCTTATAGTTAAAAAGCTTTTCCTAATATCTAACCTTGCTAAAGATTAAGCAGATTACTCCTGGTCCTACCTTCAGTGGGCACGGAGAACAATTGATCAGCACGCTATTTATAACAGCCCTTAACATACTTGAAGACATATTAGGTCCTCCTCGCAGCCTTCTTTAATCAAGACTAAAACATGCCCCCTCGTTTAAAAAAAACCCTCTCCTCATAGATCAGATTCTCTAAACGTTTCAACATTTTTGTGGCTCTCCTCTGGACTTCCTCCAATTTGTCCACATCTTTGAAGGGTATGTCTGCACCAAACGTCTGTCAGCAGCGTGTGGTGTACATACCCGTGTAGCCCCCCTAGCATGGGTATCAATAGCAGAGTAACCGGAGAGGCCGGCTTGTGCGCGTAAAGACATGGCAGAAGGGTGTGGGTACATAAGGTAATACATACCCCACACAGCTCTCTATTTGCTCAAGCCTTGCCTCCCATGTCTACAGTGCTATTTTTAGCCGCTGTAGTGTCCCACTGCCTCCTGAGCCTTTCCCTGCAGTAGGAAAAGACTCCGGTCATAGGGAAAGGCTTTGGCAAGCAGATTTGTTGCTGCCTCCCCCTGCCAGAGCCTTTCTGCTCTGCAGTGAAAGGTTCCAGCAGTGGGGAGCTGCTGAAGCCTATCACTGCTGGGGCGTCTTTCACGGACACACGTAGCTACACATCACAGTGTGGATACAGCTCGCTTTTCACTGTAACGTGGATGTAGCCTAAGTGTAAGCTTTCAAAGGTCTTACAATCTAAGATAAGAGACAATGGATAGACAGACAGGGAGAACCTCTGCTCTGATGCCACTTTAAACCAACATTCAATTGTACAAGAAATGCTAGAAAAAAATTGTAGGCGTTTTGAAAACAAGAGGCCAAGAAATCCAAAATACATGCATAATTGTATTTCTATTGATCCAACCTATGAAAGAGCTTATGAATGAATGCAGCTTGCAACTCACTTATTCAAGTTGCTTCCAGAAAGCCACCAGGAAACAATCCAATCCTCAAGAGAGCCAGTTCACATATAGAAACGACAAAGAGTCCTGTGGCACCTTATAGACGAACAGACGTATTGGAGCATAAGCTTTCGTGGGTGAATACCCACTTCGTTGGATGCAATATGTATTGCACAGGGGAACACAGCATAAATCCTGGGTGCATATATATACCTAGTTGAAAGGACCTCATTTCCCAATTGTCCTTAGAAATTATATGGGTGTTTCAGAGGCTTAAGTCAAGCTTTGTTTCCTTTGGGTTAGCTGACATACACTCAATGGACTGAATATCCACAGATTGGCCTTGTCAACCCGTCCACTTAGTGAATATGTACAATCCAGAACAGAAAGGAGCTGAAGTTCATGAAAGATTGAGGAAACAAACACAAACCCAGCTTCCTCACAGTGATGTTTTAAGTGACAGACTAGGTTCGGTAACATCAGCAACACCTGTATACTTTAAGGAGAGTATTCGGGCAGGGAATCACATGAGACATTTCACAGGGATATTTTAAAATGGATTTTCTACAGAAAAATAGGGGATTGCTGATTCTGAGGGATGGGTGTTGACAATAACCATCAGTAGGCATTACAAATGAATCCAAATAATCCAGTTCAGAGTAGATCTAGATTCGGGTGTCTGGAACCCTGGAGGCTGGTGTCCACCAATGCTCCTAAGGTGAAGCTGCATCAGTGGAGGGAAGTTTTTTCTTTAAAGTATGGTGTAGACGAAGTTTCGGATTATTAAATTATCCCTGGGAAGAGCCCACTGGAAAGAGTCATCAAGACTGACTGACAACTAGAAATGCCACTGCTTGATTTACTGTTATTTACCAACCCTAACAAAGTTTATTGGAAAATCCTGCTGGCATATCAATGAAAGCAAGGGTGTTAACTGTAAACGCTGCTGGAGGACATTGTTATAGGTAAAAGGGATTAACACCACAGTAAGAAGTGTGGCTTGCAAGCATTACAAGTTTACAGATATATTACAACCTACAGAAGGTAACATGCACAGTGACCAACAAACTGATGCACAAAGAAAAACACCGGGCTTGTCTCATTTGTCTTTCATAGTCTTTAGAAGTCTTCTGTGGGGAAAAAAGACCTCACTTGCTTCTCTCCTCCCTCCCCGCAACATCAGGGATTCAGATCTTAGTCCTCTAGGATAAGCACGGTAGAGACAGAGAACTGCAGAATTATTAGGTTTATGACATCACAGACAGCAAGGAAGTGAAACTGTTTAAAACTTCAAATCAAAAGCTAATCACCACACATAAGCCCCCAAACCACCACAAATAAGGGCCAAGGTAGCTCCCAGTCCATTTCCCTGGGTCCTCCAAAAAGACCACCAGCAAAGACTGGGGAGACTTGATCTTTCTCGGGTATAAAAACAAGCAGAAAAGAAACCTTCCAGACTTTCCACATACCCACCAAAAAGCAACTTCAAACCTCCCTCCCTTTGTGTGGCACCTTAAGGGAAATTACAAACATCAAAATCCTACACTTAAGGTTCAGAAGGAGCAATAAAAGGACCAGAGATTTAAAGTTAATTTTAATAGACACATAATACCTGTATTATTAACAACTTAGATCACCAGAACCTCTTCCCCACACACCTACTCTTTTCCCCCACTTTGTATTCCAGTGACCTTGGGCAAAAATAGACTAGCTGCTCCTCTTTGTAGTTTCACTTTCTGTTATTTCACACACTAACAGCATGCTGCAGTGTTTGGGTGGAGAACACTACAAGGGAGAGTAATTCCTTCAGTAACAGAGGGTCTG
The DNA here is from genome assembly GCA_033296515.1 of Macrochelys suwanniensis. NCBI lineage: Eukaryota > Metazoa > Chordata > Testudines > Chelydridae > Macrochelys > Macrochelys suwanniensis. Next base: position 10,048,820 of record CM065781.1, on the reverse strand, counting down.
CATTTAAGACTTTTTAATGCTGTACTTGTCGAATCAAGCTTTTACAAAGCCTAGCACCTATCTGTAGGGCCTCAGTTGACCTGACAGTGTCCCTTTAAGCTCATTTATAAAGATTTATGTATTTATTCAAATATAATCTAATTAAAACACAGCACTCCTGAGCACAGCCAGCATCAGTCATGCAATTATTCTGCTGGGCAGTGTTCATGTGCAAAGAATCCAACACAGAAGTTACTTTTAGTTCCCTGTGAAGGAAACTCACAATAAAGGAATTACAGGTAATATACAGGCATGAGCAATTCCTGTATTTGTTTTAAGCAGGGCCAGGATCTGATCTTCCACTCCCCTTCCCCAACCCAAAACTGATTCTTAATTTTGCATGGAGAAGCACAAGGCCATTTCAATGTGGCATGTGTCAGTCATCCAACCTAGACCAATCGGAAACAAGGCAATCACTGGGTGTTTCAGCGGGGGGGGGGGGAGAGGGGGGAGGAAAGAGAGAAAGAGAGAGAGAGAGAGAGAGATCTAGCTATCTTTTGAAATCATACTCTACAGTCTGGTGGTTAGGGCACTGGCCTGAGATGTGGGAATCCCAGATTCAAGTCTCTGCTCTGCCTGAATCAGAGTGATCTGGGATGAAAATCTCTCCCCTGAATCCTACTTTCTATCAACTTGTACATTTTAATGTGCCGAAAACTATTTCTAATAAGACCGTGCTAGTCTGAAAGAAGAGTAAATTGATTGCTGTAAAAACAGCAGCCAGCAGAAATAAAACAAGCACATAGAAGAATGAAAATGCTGTCAAACGTGATCTTGTAATTTCCGCCCTCCCTTCCTCCACACCGGCCACAATACCTCCACAATTTAGCACAATCAACACTTACTTAGTTTGTAAGTTCTTTGGGGCATGAACAATCTTTGTTCTGTGTTTGTACAGCACCTAGCATAATGGGGTCCCACTCTACAACTGGGGCTAGAGTAATACCAATAAATAGTAATAGCAAAGTTTGATTTGTCTGGAGCAGATATTTAGATCAGCAATTCACAGTCTTACTGGCCTCAAAAAAATCACACAGTTAAGTCAGAAACATTTATTTTTCAGGCCCCATTCACCTGGTGGGCATGTGACTTTACAGAGACCCTCAAAAATTATACCAGTGTCAGTTTGAAAACAGTTCAGTTCTGCTACTTTTTGCCACTAACTGAGCAAAAGTTAAGAGCCAGAACATATACACAGATTTCCCTTAATATTTATGATAATGCTTTGGATACATCACATGCAGGAGTATGATTTTACTTGATTTGCTAAATATTTACTATTCTATTATCTGCCCCACAACTGGAACTACAAGCACCTTGATGGAGTGAAAAGTTGCCATAGCTTCCTTATATTTCTCATCTATCCTCCTTTGGAATATTTTATAAGTTTCTATATTTTATATAGGTTAACTAGTTAACTTCTTTTCCAGTGTAAAAGCTTTCACTCTTCAGCTTTCTCCAGAACAGTAACAGTCTTACATTTAAAGCACAGACCTAAACATAACTTTTTCCACACCGTCATTGAACTCTGTAAAGAATGGAAGCTTCTAAAAAGTTTTGTTAAGCACCAATTATTGTACGGTAACCAGGTTTGAGCAGTGATTCAAGTATTTTGACCTATGATCATCTAATCTCAGAAATAGGTGGAGTAAGGAATGATGTTAAAAAAAAAAAAGCTGTTGTATAGTTAACTGAATAATCACTGTGTATGCAGGCTTGAGCAAGTCTTGCCCTTCCCTTTCAATAAACTGAACAAAGCTTAATAGTCTGCCCAGCTGAATTATCTGCATATTTCTTAATTTTATCCTTCCCCTTCACCTTTCCCCCACACACCATACAAACCATTGAGGATTTCTTCATTTAACATTTCTTCCCTCCTCACCTTTTAAGCAGAGTTTAAAGCATATTTTAAAGACCGACTAGACAGTTAAGTAAAAAGAAAGCAATAATAAAAGTATTGTCTAGTTAACAAATCCTCGTGTCATTTTCACCCAAACCCAACCTTTCCTCACTACGAGTTATATGCAAAAGTTATATTTTAATCATAGCACACAAAAAGCAACATAAGCATAAGATGCAACAGCACAAATGTGGTAAAGCAAGTTATACAGCCTGCTCATGGATGGAAATGGCACCAAATTTAGGCACAGGAGTTCTCCGAGGCAGACAATCACTTCCAACCCAAACCCACGGAACATTAGGGATCTACTTTGAGAAAACTGGAACACACACAAGATTTGAAGAAAGGTCTAGTGTACCAACCAAATCTCGTCTTGATTATCATGGCAAACACTTAAGCTTTTTGAGCAACGTTTTTCTTTATGTTTCAAACATTTACTAAACTGAAAGTGTGTGTATTCTTATACATAAACACAAAAGGTAAAAGCAATTAGAATGTGAAATGGCAACAATGTAGCCTATGGGGAGAGTGCTCTGATAGCACAGTGATGGGTGGCATTACAAAATCCTAAAAAAAAAAAACCCAGACAGATGTCTGAAGTGCTTGAGCTGTGTGAGCTAGGCAAGATAAACAGTTAAGGACCTTAGTCTTACACAGCTCATTATAAATATTTTTATAAAGAAAAATACATCACAAAACAGCCTGTACTCTGACCTCCCAATAATCATTGCTGATCTCAAAATATAGACAGCATTGCTTTTGGAAAAGAAATGTAATTATACACTGTCCAGCCTAAAATGCAAGTGCATGTTCATAATATATACACTTTTCCTATATAATTACATATACATTATTCTAAAGAAAAAGCAGTACGTATTTTTCTAAGATACCCTATCAGTTGATGTTAACTGATAATTCCCATCTGCGAGTACGTAGAGTATTCAGATATCACTATCAAGGCAAAAATTACAACATAAAACCAACAATGTATGAGACAGAGTTAAGGTTGTTATACTGTAATGAAATATGCATTTCTTTAAGAGAAATGCATTCATTTTGTGCACAATAAGGTGTAAGATCTCCTTAACTCTTTATGTCCTTGCTTTTAAATAACTGGGTTAGTAAAAATGTTTTAGTTATAGGCAAGTGTATATTGTCACACAGCATCCCTAACTTATTTGCTTTTTTAAAAAAAAATACCCTCCTCAACCCCTCTCTTTCTTTTCCATTTTAAAAGCACTTCCCTGTGAATAAAGAATAAAAATGAAATTGGATGCACCAGTCAGATTATTGGTGCATCTGAAGAAGTAGTCTTTAAGGTGCCACCGGACCCTTCGTTGTTTTTGTGGATACAGACTAACACGGCTACCCCCCTGATACTCAGATTATTAAAGTAGTTTGTACCTCTCCAGAGTTAATTATAATTAGTTATATTTCACCATGTAGTACATTTTGCATTTCTCAACTTAGTCAATGGAAACGGACTAGTCTATTTCACATATAGAGTCTAATTCACTAAAAGAGTCTCAAAACTAGCAAAATGCTGCACCACTTTGGTTGCTAGCACTGCAAGGGAATTATTTTTTTAAAAAAAACAAACAAACAATGTATTAGTTAATCCATGGGAATTTTTTTCAAAATTATGGAAATTCTTTTGAACTGCATTTGGAGCAAATCTGACTTGAGTGTCCTTTTAAAAACATTACGTCTTAAATTGTTACAATAACTTCAATTTACTTTGATTTTTTTTTTTTTTAATTATTCCATAGATGTGTGTCCAGACTGCTTTGCTGGCTAATTGTTAAAAGAGGAGGGATTTTTAGAGTCATTGTTGTTTAAGACAATGAACTTCTCTTTTTCTGAGGGAATGTACTTTAAACTTTCTTCTGACGTCATGAAGAAACAGGCAGTTTATAAAGCTCTCCAAGATAATCAGTTCTTAAAGCAGAGTTTTATCAATGTTAGTGTAGTGATTAAATGATGATGAATTCTGTACATAGCATGCTTGTCATACAGCTGTCACTGCAAATCAAGAGATGGACCCATTATAGAAAGAGTTATTTCCAAAATATACAGCATAGTAGCTTTCTGTCTTTCCCAGATCTTTATATATGCTTCCAAAACTTCTAAAACCATCAATTTTATTTTTAAAGCTGTGATTCTGAAGCTTTGAATGAGGAATTAGTGAACTAGTACAAAGTATCTTCTTAGAAAAATGACTTAAATGTTCTATTGTTGAAGAATAAAAAGCTTTTTAGACTTTCTTATAATATTATGCATATGGCAAAACAAGTGCAGAATGTTTGCATTCTGAAGTCTAACTTTAAGGAGCAGCTAGCTAGCATGTCCTCCAAAACTTTCTATTGTGCACCCCAATCGATGGCAGTGACACTTACGTGTCATAATTCATATGCTCATCAGCTCATCTGAAACTGAATTTAGCCAAATTACTGCTAGAGCCCCATAAAAGCAGTTCTTAGTTTAGGCTGGACATTCTTAAGACTCAGTTTTCCCCCCCACCGCTTCCTTTACATAAGGAATTACAAAGGCAGAAAGTACCAAATGCTCTTTCATTTAAAAATCACTCCTGTACCTGGTGATTATGCAGCTTGCTCCTGCAGCCTAAGTAGCTAATCACATTTATTCCTTACATTAATACAAGCAAGGTTTCCTTTCTCTCATTCATTTTTTTAATATAGCTGTTCTTGATATGAGGGAAAAGCAGCACGTTATCCACAGCCACAGCATTCACAAGCAAGATGTCCATACTTGAACTAAATATTTACAAGGACAGCAGGTAACATCTTTTAGGGAGATTCAGGGACCCAAGGAAAGTGTTTTCTTGAAACAGGATGTTTGGGTCAGTCTAGTATTTTCCAAAGGCAAAAAGTCATCTCTAGCAAGGCTGATTTTGTAATATCCAAAGAAGACTGTGTCCAAAGGCCATAGGCGCTGGAACGAGGGGTGTGGCCGCACCCCCTGGCTTGAAGTGGTTTCCACCATATAGAGGGTTTACAGTTTGGTTCAAAGGCTCTCAGCACCCCCACTATACAAATTGTTCCAGCCCCACTATCAGAGGCAAGGAAATCTCTCCATGTCTCCCCACACACCCTTCATTTTCAACACTTTTAACACATTTTCAACAAGTTTTAAGGAGCAAGTTACATTAAAATTAAGCTCCCCAAAAAAATCAGAGCAGCAGCCTCTGAGGGCCTGAACGTGTGAGGTGCTGAGCACCCTCAGCTCCCAGGCTACAGTGCGTCTCTCAGGCCCAGAGGGACTCTATCCTTGGGTGACTGGAAACTATTTCCATCCCCAATCTCCAGTTAGAACAGCATCAGAGATCACAGCTAAGGCCCTGAAATAGCAACAGAGTATAAGACCACATGCCCAACACCGGGCTCCCCATACCCCAAACTAGGGAGCAGGGGGACTAGTAGACATCACTGAATCACACAGCAAAACCCCATTGCATCCCTAGAGGGAAGACTAACCCACCCCCGCCCTAAACCCCACAGCCCCGCTGAGAGAGCACCCCTCCTCCCAGCGCAACAGACAAGGGCAGGTCCGGAGCCAGACTTCAGTCCCCTCAGTCCCATGCCCCAACCCTTTACCCCCATAATCTTAGGGAACCCTCCCCTCATCCCCCCAGAGGCCTCCCTTCTCCACAGGCTGGGCCTCCTCACATAACTATGAGGTTCCTTACACACACACACTTTCCCCCTGCACAGCACCCCCTCCCCATCTCCTTCCCATGGGATATCCCCCACACCCCTTCCCCATTGGATCCCCCACACACACCCTCCTCATGGGAGCCACACACCCACAGCCCCCCACACCCCTTCCTCATGGGAACCCCGCACACACAGCCCCCCACAGGTCCCCCCACACCCCTTCCTCATGGGAACCCCGCACACACAGCCCCCCACAGGCCCCCCCACACCCCTTCCCCATGGGAACCCCGCACACACAGCCCCCCACAGGCCCCCCCACACCCCTTTCCCATGGGATCCCCACACACAGCCCCCCACACCCCTTCCCCATGGGAACCCCACACACACACACAGCCCCCCACAGGCCTTCCCCATGGGAGCCCCCACACATGCCCCCCCACACCCCTTCCCCATAGGATCCCCACACACACAGCCCCCCACAGGGCCCCCCACACTCCTTCCCCATAGGATACACACACACACAGCCCCCCACAGGGCCCCCCACCCCTTCCCCATGGGAACCCCGCACACACCCTCCCCATGGGATCCGCACACACAGCCCCGCACCCACACACACACACACACACCCCCTCCCCAAGAGGATCCCTCTCCCTGGCACCTCCGGGGCGGATCCCTCCCCCCGCAGCTCGGCACAGGGCACAGGGCTGGGCGCCGCCGCCCGGCCCGAGCGGGGCAGGGTCCGTCCCCACGCCGGGGCCTAGCCAGGGCGGGCGCTGCGCGTGCGGCTCCCCGGCTCCCGCCGGCACCGGGCGGGGAGCGGAGCGGGCCACTCACCCTGCGGCGGGCCCGAGCGGAGCCGCGAATCCCGCGGCGGCGGCCGGAGGAGGCGGAGCAGCCGGGCCGGGCCGGTCCCTGCGCGGCGGCGGCGGCGGCTGCCTGGCAGGAAGGGGAGCGCGGGGCGGGGAGGAGGAGGCGGCACCGGCACGTCCGCGGCGTCTGCCGGCCCCCTCCCGCCGCCCGTTAAAGGCGCAGGGCCGCTGGGCACCGCCTGCCCCGAGAGCCGCCGCCGCCTGGCTCCAGGCCCGCCGGGATCCGGATCCTCCCCGCGGGGACCCCCCAGCCTGAGACCCCCCCCCCACCGGGATTCCCCCCAACACCCCGCGGGGACCCCCCAGCCTGAGACCCCCCCCCACCGGGATTCCCCCCAACACCCCGCGGGGACCCCCCAGCCTGAGACCCCCCCCCACCGGGATTCCCCCCAACACCCCGCGGGGACCCCCCAGCCTGAGACCCCCCCCACCGGGATTCCCCCCAACACCCCGCGGGGACCCCCCAGCCTGAGACCCCCCCCACCGGGATTCCCCCCAACACCCCGCGGGGACCCCCCAGCCTGAGACCCCCCCCCACCGGGATTCCCCCCAACACCCCGCGGGGACCCCCCAGCCTGAGACCCCCCCCCCACCGGGATTCCCCCCAACACCCCGCGGGGACCCCCCAGCCTGAGACCCCCCCCCACCGGGATTCCCCCCAACACCCCGCGGGGACCCCCCAGCCTGAGACCCCCCCCCCACCGGGATTCCCCCCAACACCCCGCGGGGACCCCCCAGCCTGAGACCCCCCCCCACCGGGATTCCCCCCAACACCCCGCGGGGACCCCCCAGCCTGAGACCCCCCCCACCGGGATTCCCCCCAACACCCCGCGGGGACCCCCCAGCCTGAGACCCCCCCCACCGGGATTCCCCCCAACACCCCGCGGGGACCCCCCAGCCTGAGACCCCCCCCACCGGGATTCCCCCCAACACCCCGCGGGGACCCCCCAGCCTGAGACCCCCCCCCACCGGGATTCCCCCCAACACCCCGCGGGGACCCCCCAGCCTGAGACCCCCCCCCACCGGGATTCCCCCCAACACCCTGCGGGGACCCCCCAGCCTGAGACCCCCCCCACCGGGATTCCCCCCAACACCCTGCGGGGACCCCCCAGCCTGAGACCCCCCCACACACCGGGATTCCCCCAGACACGCCCCCACGGGCACCCCCAGTCTATGACCCCTCCCACCGAGATTCCCCCGACACCCTGCGGGGACCCCCCAGCCTGAGACCCCCACACACACCGGGATTCCCCCAGACACGCCCCCACGGGCACCCCCAGTCTATGACCCCTCCCACCGAGATTCCCCCGACACCCTGCGGGGACCCCCCAGCCTGAGACCCCCACACACACCGGGATTCCCCCAGACACGCCCCCACGGGCACCCCCAGTCTATGACCCCCCCCACCGGGATTCCCCCCAACACCCTGCGGGGACCCCCCAGCTTAAGACACCCCCAGCGGGATTTCCCCCGGACACGCCCCCGACGAGCACCCCCAGCCTGAGACACCCCCCACCGGGATTCCCCCCAGACATGCCCCCCACAGGGACCCCCTCTGTGAGACCCCCTCCACCGGGATTCCCCCCAGACATGCCCCCCACGGGGACCCCCACCCTGAAACTCCTCCCCACTGGGATTCCCCCCAGACATGCCCCCCACCCTGAGACCCCCTCCACTGGGTTTCTCCCTGGACATGCCCCCCACACGGACCCCCAGCCTCAGACACCTCCCCACTGGGATTTCCCCCAGACACGCCCACCATGGGGACCCCCTGCCTGAGACACACACCCCAGATTCCCCCCAGACATCCCCCCAGATTCCCCCCGGACCCCCCAGCCTGAGACACCCCCCCACCAGGATTCCTCCTAGACATGCCCCCCACAGGCACCCCCAGCCTGAGACCCCCCACTGGGATTCCCCCCCCAGACACGCCCACCACTGGGACCCCCAGCCTGAGATACCCCCCCCGGCATCCCCCCCAGACACCCCCCATGGGAACCCCCAGCCTGAGACCCCCCTATGGGAAATTCCCCCCGACACCCCCCCCCATGGGAACCTCCAGACTGAGACACCCCCCCCCACCGGGATTCCCCCCAGACATGCCCACCACTGGGACCCCCAGACTGAGACCCCCCCTGTACTGGGATTCCTCCCAGACACCCCCCCATGGGAGCCCCCAGCCTGAGACCCCTCCACCGGGATTCCCCCCAGACATGCCCTCCATAGGGACCCCCAGCCTGAGACCCCCCCTGTACTGAGACTCCCCCCATGGGGACTCCCAGCCTGAGACCCCCCCCATACCAAGATTCCCCCCAGACACACACCCCAAGGGGACCCTCAGCCAGAGACACCCCCACCGGAATTCACCCCACACCTGTCCCACAGGGATCCCCAGCTTGAGACACCCCTACCGTGATTCTCCCCACAGGGACCCCAAGCCTGAGATGCCCCCCACCGGGATTCCCCCAGACTCTCCCCATGGGAACCCCCAGCCTGAGACCCTGCCTGTGGGGATTCTTCCCAGATATCCCCCTGGATCCCTGCCTGGGGGGACCCCCCCCAGCCTGAGACACCCCTGTACAGAGATTCCCCCCAGACACCCCTGGGATCCCACAGCCTGAGACCCCGCCCGTGGGGATTTCCCCCAGACACCCGCATGGGAATCCCACAGCCTGAGACACTCCCTACCGAGATTCCCCCAGGGATCCCCCAACCTGACACCCCCATAATGGGATTCCCATGCAGTGGCATATGGGGGCCCCAGTGTTCTGCAGAGCCATATCTGTGTCCACAGAATAAACGTGGTGAGACCCTGCGCTGCGGGTTGAGACATTATCAAGCCGTGTGGCCCCTGGAAGGATCTTTCCCTGATGGAGCAAGCCACAGAGAGAAGGCTGGAGTTCTCTGTTATTCATAGGCCTTTAGAAGCACATTTAAACTGTTTCACTGAGGTTCAGCAGATTGAGGATGCTACTCTCTGTCAAGACCTTCTACCCAACCCAACCTCCTCCCAGGAGAGAGCGTGGCTCTCGATACTCTGCCTTGGCTTGTCTGCACGTAGAAGTTGTAATGCTTTAACTATACCAGTATAGTGACATCCCTTCTTGTGTGGGTGCCCCTATACAAGTATAATAATGTCCAGCTTGTATATAGCACTTTTTATGAATAGATCTCAGAGTGCTTTACAAAGGAGGCAAGTGTCATTATCCCCACGTTACAGATGGGGAAACTGAGGCACGGAGCAGCAAAGTGGCACCCAACAAGCCAATGGCAGAGCCAATAATTGAACCCCGGGGGAGGGCGCTTGGGGCTCCAATGGATGGGGGTAGGGGTGCGGTGTTGGGCGCAAGGGGCAGTGCCATGTGGCTAGCCCCCACAACAGGGGGGGGCTCACACATCACCCATGGATCTAACCAATTACCCAGAGCTTATGCCCACTGGATGTGAGCTCTGCACATTACTACAAGACTCTAAGGCACTGATACTCCGTGGTTCAGGAGCCAAATTAGCAATCAAATTAGCAATCAACATTACCCACAGTAGTGTGAATTCATTGTTTCATTTACTATAGTACTATATATTCATATTTAAATAGTATAATGGGGAAAGATTTAGTTTGTTTATGTATATAACCAAGTATTATTATTTTATCAACTACAAGTGATTAATAACATAGTAAAAGCATCCTGATTGGTTAAAAACTTAGATTGGTTAATAATTAAATCACACAGTTTTAATATCATGCTGCAAAGAGCCGCAGGAGATATATTAAAACGCCACTTGCAGCTTGCAAGTCTCATTCTGGGTAGCCCTGCTCTGAGGTCTCCTCTACTTTAGAAGATGATCTGTGATTCTCCTCCACCCGTGGAAGTTCTAGTGCAGACAGGGCTCTGATGTTTTCCACGTGTGAACCCATCCAGTGCTGTCTGTCTCAATCTGCAGCCAGCTCCAAAGCATCAGCTGTTTCCTGTAGCTTTACCAAGTGACAATTGGGTGAAATTACCCAAACCCCTTTTTCGCTGCTGTCAGTCAGAATTCTGTGGGCCGCAGTGAAATGAGCAAGAATCGTACAGCTCAGAGAGGGGCAAACTACGGCCCGCGGGCCAGATCCGGCCTGCAGGACCCTTCCCTCTGGCCCCCGAGCTCCTGCCAGGGAGCGGGGTCAGGACAGGCTTGTGGAAGAGCCAGCACAAGTCCTCAGCAGCACGGTGAGTGGGGCGGAGCCTAGCTCCTGGCCCCTCCCCTTCTGCTCCCCTCCCTCGCAATCACAGTTCCCCCACTAGCTGCAGCTCTGGCAGGGCGGCTATAGCGCCGCCAGACCTGGTGCTCCAGGGAGCAGGGGGGCGGTCAAGGGGCCTGGGCCCGGGCCCTGCTGCCGGGGACATGGGCAGAGCAAGCCAGGGCCCCGCTCCATCCCCAGCATGCTTGGCCCCTGTCCCCAGCAGCCAAGCTCAGACAAGGAGCGAGCCCTGCCCACTGCCAGGGAGAGCAGCCAAACAAGCAGGGGAAACGCACAGGGAAAGGACTCAGCCCCCCCCCCTTTCCCCACCCCACAGGTAATGTGGGGCGGGGAGAGCAGGGAGGGTTGGATAGGGGGCAGGGGGGCAGTCCGGGAGTGGGGAGCAGGCGAGATTGGATAGGGGACGGGCGTCCCGGGGGGATCGTCACGGGGGAGAGAGCAGGGGTGTTTGGATAGGATGCAGGAGTCCCGGGGGGCTGGATAGGGGGCAAGGACCAGGCCACGCCTCGCTGTTTGGGGAGGCATACCAGCCTTCTCTACCCGGCTCGCCATACAATTTCTGTACCCGATGTGGCCCTAGGGCCAAAACATTTGCCCACCCCGATATAGCTGGACACGGGAGCAGCTGACATTTCCAGGCCTACAGGCTCAGGAAGCAGCTTGCCTACCAAAGCTCTCACAACACACAGCCAAGTGAAACATGTATCCTGGCCCCGCTGTGGATGATGTCTCCACCCTAAATGTCCATAACCTTCTGGAGTGCAAGGAAAGGGGAGAAGAGCCAAAAACAATCAAGAAAAAGCATCAATGAATAAAAATAAAGGATATCATCAGGAATGCTGCTTCATGAGCCAACCATTAGCCCCAGCATCAGTGTGAACAAGGTATTGCATTACTGCGCTCTGATTGACCTCTGGAAACGTCCCATAATTCCCTGAAGTCAAGTGGCCACTCTTGTCATTGTTTGGAATCGGCTGCAGGAATGCGGATATGCCCTTTCAAAGCTCCATAGCGCTACTTACCTGCTCTGGGACAAAGCAACCATTACTGATGAATGTTGCTTGCTGTGAGTGAGTGAGAGAGAGAGGCGGGGGAAGGGAGGGGGGTCTGAACTTACAAGAGAGCATGCTGACACACTCTCAGCACCCCAAAAACCCACTCTCTCCCCCCACATACACACAACACACTCCCTGTCACACTCCACCCCACTCCCCCCGCATTTGAAAAGCAGGTTGCAGCCACTTGAACGCTGGGATAGCTGCCCTTAATGCACCGCTCCCAATGCCGTTGCAAGAGCTGCTAATGTGGCCACGCCAGCACACTTGCAGCTGTCAATGTGGACAAACTGCAGCGCTTTCCCTACTGCGCTCTCCAAAGGCTGGTTTAACTCAAAGTGCTCTACATCTGCAAGTGAAGCCATGCCCAAAATGGGAGGGGGAAAGGAAAGAATGGAGAGGAAAATGTACAGATGTGGCAACTGTGCTGAGATGTTGCAAAAGGGGCACCAACTACCAATCTGTTTCATCAATAAAAAGTCTGAACTGTTTGTTTAGGGACAGCACCCTAGTAGGAAAACTGGGACACTCGCCTTCCTGGGAGCTGAGTATGTAAAGCATGAACTAGGCTTTTCACACTAGGCTTGTGACACCCACAAATGAACCATCATTGACAATGGGTGGGGGGTCCTATTGGCCTCTGGCTAGTAGATGCCTGCTATATTATATTTTTCAGGCCCTGTCACATGTAACTAACAGTTTGTTTACTTGTTCCCAACAAAGGAGTCTTTGAGGAATGAGCAACATGCTTTAGATATCAGTGAGGGATGTGCATAGAATCTCTCACTGAGGGCTCATTATGAGCCTATTCACCAGCTGCATTTGTCACGGCAGGCTTCCGATGGATTTCCAGGATATCTCCAGCAAACAACGGCAACAGTGCGAAACTAAGGTTCTGTGAGCCTCCATGTCTTACAGGCAAGGATAAGCAGGGCTTGAGTCGGCGCTAGTGCGCATATATAGTCACAAAGCCGTTCAGCCGACTGCATGCGAGGCTCGCCATCAATTGGTGAGGCAGCGTTTCGCCGCTCTGTTCTGGAGCTGGCCTTGTTTGCATGGCTCAGCCACCCTGCTGTCCTTGGTGTGCACTCGCCCTCTGACTGAACTGTTCTTTCTTCCAAGGATATCATCAGGAATGCTGCTGCATGAGCCCGCCATTAGGGTTTCCGAAAAGTGACGTAAGCAGCATCGTCCACGCCGCAGTGCTTAAGCATGTTATTTCCAAAATAGCACTCTGATAGCTACAAGTTTAATGCCAACATCTGTTCACTTTATTCACGGTGCACAGTGACTTCAGTGGGACTACTTAAGTGAGTAAGTTTGGTCCCTAACCTGAATTTCCCACTGGCATCTATTACCAAGCTTCCACGCCAGCCGACTGAATGGCCGTTTTTTATTTTTACTGTCCTCACTGCAGAAAATCAGTTGTCGAGTTTGACACACCCTTTATTTGTTAGAATTCAACTTTAGCTGCTACGGAACCAATCCTGCTCTCACTGAAATCATTGGGAGTTTTGCTGTTGCTATCAGGGAGAGAGGGGGCCCGTCTTTTCAAGACCATGGTGGAAGAGGCCCGTTCAACCAACCAAACAAACAAAGCCAGGCTAAGCAAGTGAAGGGCTGGCTGTGAAGTGTTTTGTCAACTACATGCCTGCATACCAAAAATATATCTTGACTCCTGATTTAATTTGTATTGATTTATCCATTCGATTGGTCTGACACAAAGTGGTCCAGTAAGTTCACAGTTTCTCCTCTTGACTAGGCAGCATGGATTTATTACCATGCTCGACACAGCGCAGTAGTTCTGGATAAACCACCTAGCCATTGCAGGAGCTATACAATTAAATGTCCCTCTTGTACCAGGGGCCTCTTACCCAGCGTTTACATGGTTGCACTGTAAAAAAAACTCTGTTACCAGCGTTGCCCGTTGAAAACCCAGATCTAAAGCAGCCCCTCCTGTCAAAGAAATTATTTTTTTGCCCAAAGTGATCTGTTGGGGAAGGGGGGTTGGGAAGGTAGGGGGTATACTTGAAATCTGTCCCCAACCTCAGTGGGAACAGACAGATAGCTCAATACCCAGAACTCATAGATCTCGGGATCCCCACGGAGGCCAGGTCCATTGACACTGGCTCCAAGACCTCATGCTGCTCTGTCTCAGCCCCTGCCATAACACAGTGCTGTCAGGCTTATTCACTTTGAGTGGTGGGGGGATAAAAGTTATGTGCCCTACCTCTGCATTTGGGACAGGGGCAGGTGCTGTAGAAGCAGCTCACAGGGGGTCTTCTTTGTGAATGGATCTAGCAGGCACAATCCAGGCCCCTATCAGGATCCCACATCATCGTCTACATTTTGAACTACAGTATGACGTGAACAATTATAGTTAACACAACGTGTAATTTGCCTGCGGAACTCACTGCTGCAAAACAATATTGTGATTAAATGGTTGTTTTAAAAAAGATTAGCTGGAAGAGCCTTTGCAGTTACCTTAATTAGAACAAACATTTTAAAGGCTACAGTGCCCCAAATTTTAGGATGTATGCTGATCACTGGTTGGGATCAAGAACTTTCCCCCATAGTATAGTGATGCAGAATTAGGCGCATTATGGGAGCTTTATTCTTTCCTCTGAAGCATCCAGCATTGATGACCCAGAGACAGGATGCCAGATTAAATGGTCCACTGGTTTGTTCTGATATAACAATCCTTACGGTCTAAGAAAGGAAAGAATATCTTGTCATTTAGTATGCCTTCTGCTATCTCTGGACCTCACCAAAGTATATTATGCACTTGCCATGACCCCACAATATAGGACATCATGAAAAAGCTACTAATTAAATGAGTGCTTTTAAAATCATGCCTCATGCACCATTGTCCAAGTGGAAGACAACAAAACAAATCTAAATTAAGTAGATTGAGAAGCTTTGTGAAAGAACCATTTGAGCTTTATTGGTCCATAGACCAGCCAGCGTGACGAAATGCCAGTAGTGCCAACACATATTTCCAAATTTATGGAGGAAAAAATGCAAAGACTCAATTAGACCCGTTTCATGTCAGCAATACGAGCCTGCTACTCAGGGGGTAAACTCTTTTCAAACATCGAATGGGGCCCAAAGCAGCAATGTCATAATTTTAGCATGGAATTCTGCTGACAAACAGCAAAGGAGTCTTTAGATCTGGGAAGTCAGAGAATCCATAGGAAGAAACAAGTAATGTGTTTAGTTTGGCTATACTAGTCAAAACATGATCTAAGCCAAGGGAGCTAATTATACATTAGTTTAAAATTACACACACAGAAAAGTGATATATGAGATCCTTATTAATACCAGGAAGAAATGCCCCAATATTTTCACTGGCTTAGCCCATCTCTGATTCAGTCTCATTTAATGGTTACAAGAAAGGATTGGCGGCTTGGGGGTTGGTTTTTTTGTGTTTAATTTGTTCTTATTAAGCTTTAGAAATAGTTACAAGCATGCATTCTTCCAAAATGCAGGAATTGACTAATAATGAACATATCACGCATGAAAAACTGTATCAATTCCTGCTAGAGAAAAAGCCACAAAAATTAGCACTGTAGAGACAACTGGGCCTGATTCTGATCTCAACTACTGTGGTAAATCAGGAGTAATCTCACTGAAGTCTATTGAGTTACACAGGCAAAAGAGATCAGAATCAAGCCCAGACAACTGTAAAAAGAATATTACATACCTCTTAGCTAGCATTTGTCATAAATACAATTCTTGCCATCAATTAAAAAAATAAAACCTAAAAAATGTGTTATAGTAAGATAAAGTATCATGAGGCGTTGATGTACAACTGCGTCAGGAATTTTACCATTTGTATCCAGTTCCTCTCCTAGAAGTAGTTCTGTTTTTTATCATTAAGCTGAGACAATCAGGATACCACTTTGCGTTATCGCATTGACTATACATCTGTATACACACAATTTATCTTCAGTTAAATGAAGTTTGGTGTGTAATAGTCCTGAGGTCCAGAAAGCCAGAGGAGAGAATTCAGGTGATAGAGCTAGTAATATTCTGCATCTGTTATAGGTTGTTAGAGATATCAGGAAAAACTGATGTATTTTTAACAAACTGCAGATTAGCTTTTCATTTCCAGATCCCGTCCATTACACAATGTGTGTAACATGTCAGTTCAAAGTATTTTGCAAAGCAGAGGATTTTTAAGGGTCTACTGTACACTTTCACCATGTTTAAAAGAGGACCAGTTGCAATCAATGAAGTAAAAACCAGGTGAAATATGATTTCAATAAGGTGAACAAGCACATTGGGCCACTAGAACACTAGGCCCCAATCCTGCCAACATTTATGTGCATGCTCCATTGTAAACATGAGAGTAGTTCCCACTGACTTCTTGTACATTCATGTGCATAAATCCTTGCTGGATTGGGGCCTGATACCATTCTCTACAGAAAATTCCTTAATCTTATCATCACACTCACTGGTGATTTTTTCCTACATCTATAGCGTGCTGCTCTAAATTAGAATTTATTTTGAAAGAGTTTAGTTTTGACTCAGATGCATCCCGTTCAGCTGAAAGAGTTCATTGCAAGGAAAACCAGTTCTAAATGGTCATTAATAAATGGGGAGGAGGGATAGCTCAGTGGTTTGAGCATTGGCCTGCTAAACCCAGGGTTGTGAGTTCAATCCTTGAGGGGGCCATTTAGGGATCTGGGGCAAAAATTGGGGATTGGTCCTGCTTTGAGCAGGGGGTTGGACTAGATGACCTCCTAAGGTCCCTTCTAGCCCTGATATTCTATGATTAGTAATGGAATGTGGTAGAAGTGAAATCAGATTTCCGATCTGCTGATTTACCTAGTTCTAGATCAGATCCTGCTAAAGATCCCCATGGAGGGGGCTAAAGGGAAAGAACATATCATGAGCACTGTGCTGAATGATAGCAAGATCGGGGTAAGAAAAATTTGTCTAACATATTTTCCCCTTTTCTCCTTTCCCTTCATTGGTGGTATAATGGTGAAAAGAGGAGAATTTTTTAAAAGGAGGGTCCCTTTAAAGCTACGAAAATTAGGAAATGCAGAAATTTTTTTTGTGTCCCTTAACAATTCTCTATGGTGGTGTAGTCCTTATATTTTGCTTCTGTGTGACATGATAAATAGCTCAACTCACTTTTCTCCCACTCACTTTCCACAATCTCAGTGGTTATATAAAAAAGAGTAAAATAATCTATAAGCACCTATTTATTTAAACCAATCCCTTTGTAATGATTGCCTATCTTCATTCAGTACCTAAGCCATGAAGACGTTTTCCTTTGCACAAGATGTGCCTTTTTAACCAGGGAATGTTCTACCTCCTTCCTAATATGCAGCCCTAACTCACCTGAAATGCAATAAGATTACTCTCAGATAGGAACAACAAACACACACAGTTTGCATCCAATGAAGTGGGTATTCACCCACGAAAGCTTATGCTCCAATACCTCTGTTAGTCTATAAGGTGCCACAGGACCCTTTGTCGCTTCTACAGATCCAGACTAACACGGCTACCCCTCTGATACTTGAAACACACACACACAATCTAGCAGATCTTGTTCAAAGAGCTCTTTCAATTATCAGGGTAACATATTCCATTTCTGAAGTAACTTATGAGGCTGGCTCAGCATATTTGACTTTTGTCTTTGAATGAGAAGGTAATTGAGTGTGTTCTGTTAACCTCCCCGCCCCAGCAAGGCATCATGGGAATGACTGGGCTTCTTGTTGTAATGAATTTCTAATGAAATGTGCAGTAAATATCCTTTTAGCCTATTCTGCCCTTTATACAAATCAAAGGTAAAACATAACTGTGAACAGAGTAGGGGATATCCTGGCTACCGTTTAACTTAATACCATCACAGATCAAATTAACATTTAACACTGTATCCACAGCCACCTGTAGGATACCTACTTCATCAGTTGTCTGTGTGCAGCCATTGCAGCCCATAAGCAATGGGCTTAAACTGCAGCAAGGGCGGTTTAGGTTGGACATTAGGAAAAAGTTCCTAACTGTCAGGGTGGTTAAACACTGGAATAAACTGCCCAGGGAGGTTGTGGAATCTCCATCTCTGGAGATATTTAAGAGTAGGTTAGATAAATGTCTATCAGGGATGGTCTAGACAGTATTTGGTCCTGCCATGAGGGCAGGGGGCTGGACTCAATGACCTCTCGAGGTCCCTTCCAGCCCTAGAATCTATGAATCATTCTGATACACTGGGAAAATTACTTTAACTGCTCCGTGCCTCAGTTTACCCATCTGTAATGTTGTCAATAGCACGTACCTGCCTCTCAGGGGTGTTAGAGAGACAAGGTGGGTGAGGTAATATCTTTTAATGGACCAACATCTGCTGGTGGAAGAGACACACTTTCAAGCTTCACAGAACGGGAAAAATTAATGAGCGTGTCACAGCTAAACACAAGGTGGGACAGATTGTGATGTTGCAGGAGACTGGTTAAAGTGAAGTGGGCAATTAACACCTCTCCGGTCTTAGGGCAAAGGAGGGTTAGCGGGTTACAGATTGTTGTAATGAGAAATAAAACCAGTGTCATTGTTGAGCCCATGATTTTTGGTGTCTACTGGAGTTAGGGATTTAGGGTCCTAGTCCCATCTTTTTGAAGAGGCTGTGAAGGTTTCCTTTGAGGAGGAGGACGGAGGGGTCTAATGTGGAGTAATCATTTTGCAACAACTGCTCACCCACAGGTGATGGGGTGTTTTTGTTGTGTCACTTTCCTGTGTGAATTCATTCGAGAACGTAGTGATTGTCTGGTTTCACTCACATGGAGCATTTGCTGCTCTGGAAGAGGTACACCATATATTGTGATAGGCATGTGTAGGACCCCTGGATCTTGATGAGTGTGTTGTAGGGGTTATTGATCATCGAAGCAGTGGAGCTATGGGCTGCAGGTTTTGCATCTGTTGTTCTGGCGGGGTCTGGTGCTGCTTTGAGTTGGCGTGTCCGGGTCTGTAGAAAGCTTGCATTTGATGATGAGCTTGGTGAGGTTGGGGGGTTGTTTGAAGGCCAGAAGAGGGGATTTGGGAAAGATTTCTTTCAGGATGTGGTCCCCATTAAATATGGGTTGATGTGAGGCTCTATTAAGTAATGTATGTAAAGAGCTTGATCATCATCCGCTCTAAGATGCCCCATAAATATCATAGAACATGCAATAGCCATGACGGGGACCCAGGAGATCTAGGTAAAATTCCCAGCTCTGCCATGCCCACAAACTCACTGTGTGGCTTTGTATAAACCACTGAATCTGTCTGTGTCTCTGTTCCCCATCCTTTCTCCCATCTTTTGCCTGTCTTGTGTTAGTAAGCTCTCTGGGGCAGGACTGGCCTCTTGCTGGGTGTGCAGTGCCCAGCACAATGGGGTGTCTAGATGCTACTGTCCAGCGGATGAGTAGCACCGATATATCTTTGAGGATGGAAAAATCATGGAACAGGTCCTCAAGGAATCAATTCTGAACCACTTAAAGGAGGGGAAAGTGATCAGGAACAGTCAGCATGGATTCACCAAGGGCAAGTCATGCCTGACTAACCTAATTGCCTTCTATGATGAGATAACCGGCTCTGTGGATGAGGGGAAAGCAGTGGATGTGCTATTTCTTGACTTTAGCAAAGCTTTTGATACAGTCTCCCACAGTGTTCTTGCCAGCAAGTTAGAGAAGTATGGGCTGGATGAATGGACGGTAAGGTGGATAGAAAACTGGCTAGATGGTCGGGCTCAACGGGTAGTGATCAATGGCTCCATGTCTAGTTGGCAGCCGGTATCAAGTGGAGTGCCCCAAGGGTCGGTGCTGGGGCCGGTTTTGTTCAATATCTTCATCAACAATCTGGAGGTTGGTGTGGACTGCACCCTTAGCAAGTTTGCAGATGACACTAAATTGGGAGGAGTGGTTGATACGCTGGAGGGTAGGGATAGGATACAGAGGGACCTAGACAAATTAGAGGATTGGGCCAAAAGAAATCTGATGAGGTTCAACAAGGACAAGTGCAGAGTCCTGCACTTAGGACGGAAGAATCCCATGCACTGCTACAGACTAGGGACTGAATGGCTGGGCAGCAGTTCTGCAGAAAAGGACCTAGGGGTTACGGTGGACGAAAAGCTGACTATGAGTCAACAGTGTGCCCTTGTTGCCAAGAAGGCTAGCGGCATTTTGGGCTGTATAAGTAGGGGCATTTCCAGCAGATCGAGGGTCGTGATTATTCCCCTCTATTCGGCACTGGTGAGGCCTCATTTGGAGTACTGCGTCCAGTTTTGGGCCCCACACTACAAGAAGGATGTGGATAAATTGGAAAGAGTCCAACGGAGGGCAACAAAAATGATTAGGGGGCTGGAGCACATGACTTATGAGGAGAGGCTGAGGGAACTGGGATTGTTTAGCCTGCAGAAGAGAAGAGTGAGGGGGGATTTGATAGCTGCTTTCAACTACCTAAAAGGGGGTTCCAAAGAGGATGGATCTAGACTGTTCTCAGTGGTAGAAGATGACAGAACAAGGAGTAATGGTCTCAAGTTGCAGAGGGGGAGGTTTAGGTTGGATATTAGGAAAAACTTTTTCACTAGTAGGGTGGTGAAGCACTGGAATGGGTTACCTAGGGAGGCGGTGGAATCTCCTTCCTTAGAGGTTTTTAAGGTCAGGCTTGACAAAGCCCTGGCTGGGATGATCTAGTTGGGGTTGGTCCTGCTTTGAGCAGGGGGTTGGACTAGATGACCTCCTGAGGTCCCTTCCAACCCTGAGATTCTATGATTCTATGGAAAGTGCTAAGAATCAGTTAAGGTTTGAAGGAAAAATATAAAGGCGAAAAAAAAGGCAAACCAAGTTGATGTTACCCAAAGGGCTAAAGGAAATCAGGAAGTCCTTTACAAATGTCAGACCGAAAAGTATTGCTGTTCTGCAGAAAAAAGCACCCCTATTAGGTGAGGGTGGGGCTGAAATTTAATGACTAACATGCCTGAGATGCTGATCTCCTTTTACAATCCAGCTTCGCAAATTAAAAAAAAAATAAAGCCAAGAGTATGGGCAATTAGGAAGTAATTAAAGCTGTAAAAAACAGCTATCAATAACAGCGGATAAAAGGATACTTACTAATGTGGCCACATAGAAATTAATGGATCTGGATAACATGCATCTTGTTCCAGGAAATGGCTAACTCAGGACCCGCCTCGGCACACACTTACTTGGGTCCTTAACTTTTCTGCATACATTTACACATGCGTGTAAATTACCTGCATCCCAGTGAGTTTGCCAGCTAGAAATAGACTGAGCTCTTGAATCAAGATAAGGAGGTAAAATGTGTGTGGGCATGTAGCCAAAATGATCAAACCCTGAATTGTTTCTGAAAAGTCACAGACAAGTGGGATAGTACCAATGGACTAGAAAAAAAGCAAATGGGATAGCTTCAAAAGAAAGAACATTATTTACTATATATAAAAAATTCACTGTTTCTACAGAGTTCTATCACCAAAAAAAGAGCTGAATTATCTGCTAAAATATAAAGGACTCCTACAATTTTGTTAGTCCTTATTATTACACTAATCTTCTATCATAGAAAAAAATATTGGATTCTATGGAAAACCAAGCTATATTCTCCTTCTCCAACTCTTTAATATGATTTGCATAATACTCTTCTACCTTTTCTTTACCAAAATAATAGCACAATGCACGGAGAATTATAATCGCTGCATTTCTTTTCCAGATAAGATTCAATTATCAGTGTTTCACTGTAGCAGCCAGTTCAAAGTGCAACAAGGTGCAGTTAATACTGGATCTGTTTTATAGCGCTGAAACTTTAAGGAAAGTGTCTGCACTAGGCTGCTTTGGTTCACACTCACATGGGTCAAAGACAATTAGATTCAGGCAGATGACAAAAAAAGGATAGAAAAACTTATTTTACAAAATTAGGCACAGAAAGAATATTTCTGACCTAAAGCCCGGGACACGTTTGTGAAACTCATGAACAGGTTCCTCTATAAAAGCTTGTCACTCCCAGTATCATAGAATATCAGGGTTGGAAGGGACTTTAGGAGGTCATCTAGTCCAACCCCCTGCTCAAAGCAGGACCAATCCCCAATTTTTGCCCCCGATCCCTAAATGGCCCCCTCAAGGATTGAATGCACAACAGTGGATTTAGCAGGCCAATGCTCAAACCACTGAGCCATCCCTCCCCCTCCAATTACCTAGTAATTGCTAGGTAACAATGTCTTGCCCTGAGGGCATCAGCCAATGACAGCTGTTTCAAGCTTGTGAATGAGTGCACTGTTGGGAAGACTTTTTATGGACCTGCTCTTAAAGGTGATGTTTAAAGACAAATAAAAATGGACCGCTATGCTTTTTTTCCCCCTCCATACTGCCCGCAATGTGAGACTGTTCCCTTAAAGGCATTAGAGAGACAAGCTGGGTGAGGTAATATCTTTTACTGGACCAATTTCTCTTGATGAGAGAGACAAACTTCCAAGCTACACAGAGCTCTTCTTCAGGTCTGGAAGGCATGACTGGGCCAGCACAAGTAAATATTTGTCAAGCAAGAGAAAGAAGGTTTTGGTCTGACTCCTTTGTTTCATGGCCGCTCGAAAACAGGAAAGGGAGGTAAAATCATAGGCACCGGCTCCATAGGTACTTTGGGGCTGGAGCACCCACGGGGAAAAAATGGTTGGGGGGCACCATTAGCAGGCCCCCTATCAGTACCTCCCTCTCCCCCCAGTACCTCCTGCCTGCCAGCAAACCCCGCCGATCAGCACCGTCCCCTCCATCCCCACGCCTACCACCTGTCTCGAACAGCTGTTTCATGGCATGCAGGAGGCTCTGGGGGGGAGGGGGAGAGGAGCGATGATGCAGCGCACTTGGAGGAGGGGGCAGAATGGGGCGGAAAGAGGGGGGGTGTGGTGGTGCAGGGGTGGAGAGAGGTAGGGCAGGGGTGGGGCCTTGAGGGAAGGGATGGCAGGGGGCAGGGACTGGGGCAGAGCCAAGGATCAATCCCCCCCCCCCCCCCCCGCACATTGGAAAGTCGGCACCTGTGAACATTCATCACACTTTATTTGCCCAGGTAGAGTTTCAATGGTGCTCTTCAGCATGAGGCCCTGTCTACACTGAAGAGCTACAGTGGCACAGATGCCCCTGTCGGCATAGATACTCCACCTCTCTGAGGGATGGTAGCTAGGTTGATGGGAGGATTCTTCTGTCGACCTAGCCCTGTCTGCACAGGGACTTTACTACATGGCTCAGGGGTGTGGATTTTCTAGTGAGAGCCTTGTAGAAATAAACAGTAGAAATACAGATGGCTCCTACTTCCATTGTTTCCCTTATTGTTTGCTGTGAGATGAGTGAGGTGGTCAGAGAACATTTAAGGGCAACATAATCAAGCAGTGAACTGTTTGTTGGGTCTGACTCTCCGTTCTTTGCAATACCTGTGGAGAGAAGCCAGAAAATAAGAGTTCTCTTTTCCAGGTGATTTTGTACCTTTCTCTTGGGCAAACATTGATTTTTGTTTCTTGTATTTTTCATGGTATAGAAGCCAATAAGGGCCAAATTCTGTCCTCACACTGGTGCCAATCAGAAGTAGCTCCAATGTAAGGCAGTGGAGTTACATGGCTTTAAAACCAGTGTGATTAGAATCAGGCCTGAGATCTGTTTTGATTGTTACCTTGCTTGTGCACGGGAGATTGCACGAGCAAGCATGGGAGAAGAGTGTGCTAGCTGATGGATGTTGTTGTCATCAAAGAATGGGGAGCCCTCTCATTATTGTCATTATGGGCCCAGGAAAGCCAAGGACAATGGGTCCACTTCTGATCCACTTCGGATCTCGCTCCAGTTCTACACCAGTGTGACTTCACTGAAGTTGGAGGAATTCAGGGGTGAAAGTAAGTTGAAAGACTTACCAATTCCGGGGGCCGGCTCCAGTCTCCCCTCCCCCCCGCATTCCCCACCCACCACAGGAAGGGGCAGGGCCTCGGGCGGAAGGGGCGGAGCTGGGGACAAAAGGGGCAGGGGTGTTAAAGCGCTGCATGTGGGCTGTGTAGGGGCCGGTACGGGCTTCTTACTGATACGCCGTAGCGGCCCGTACCAGCTCACTTTCACCCCTGGAGGATTTACTCTTGAATTACACTGGTGCAAGTGAGATCAGAATCAGATCTAATGCGCACAATTCTGTTCTTACTTACCTCCATGGAACTTCATGATTTTAAGTGGAATTACTTGCCGTTTGTGTCATTAATGGCTGCTGTAATTTCTTTAATTCCTTAGTGACACAGGGCTAGGGCCAATGTCTATTGAAATCAATGGGTATTTGGTCAAGGTCCTTCCAGTTCTATGAGATAGGCTCCTATTACCCCCCACCTATATAAGAAAAAGACCCAAAAATCGGGACTGTCCCTATAAAATCAGGACATCTGGTCACCCTAGGCCTGGAATACAGCATTTTTAAAATCAAGAAATAGAGAAAGATGTGTGGCCACCTTCTGCCCCAGAGCCTAGCTCATGATCTAGAGCAGAATCTGACCCCAAACACCAGGCTGGGCAAATCTAGAGCTAAATCAAATTGAGTGAGTCACTTTAATTCAAACATTGTTCTTATCTGTATACCTGAGAATGCATTGGAATAAATGCCTAATGGCACAAAAGCCAGCGCCACGGGGTATTTGAAAGATGTAACACTAAGAGACATCTTGGGCAGATCACAGTGGCTCTCCTTTTCAGCAGGATAAATCACTGAGAACAGAACACCCCACCCTCCAGAGACTTGGTGTTGACCTTCAAGGTTCCACCTACACGAGAGAGCATTTCTCATGTGAGTCAGCTGTGCTTTTCTGGGGAAAGTCAGATATCCAAACTTCAGACAAAGTTCAAGAGAACAGAAGACAGCGCATTCTCAGTTAAGGGTTCTTAACTGAGAAATGAACTCCTGAAGAAAATAAGACTAAGCCAAACCTTAGCCATCTTCAGAACATGAAGCAAGACCCACCTGCTTACCAAATGCTTCAAACTATAGCAGAAGACTGGGGTGGGGTGGAACAAAAACCAAGCAGAACTTCCTAAAACCCAAAAGTGGCAAAGAGCAAAATCCACAACAAAATCTTGTATGGACAACACTATCCAGATCTAAATTTGTTCAGTGCTTAGATACTGTGGTGATGAGTGCTATAGTAAAACCTCAGACAGATAATAATAAATGGAGATATGCCTTTCTCATAGAACTGGAAGGACCTTGAAAGGTCATTGAGTCCAGTCCCCTGCCTTCACAAGCAGGACTAAGTACTGTCCCCAGACAGATTTTTGCCCCAGATCCCTAAATGGCCCCCTCAAGTATTGAACTCACAACCCTGGCTTTAGCAGGCCAATGCTCAAACCACTGAGCTATCCCTCCCACCTTATAGTGTAGCAGAAGCTCCATTTAATACATTTCTCCAGCAATACTACTTGGGGGCGGGAGAGCCATGACAGATATTGAGTCACTCCATTTAAACAATGCACAAAGCCACATTGTTGCTCTAATCATCCACTTTCAAAACAAAATGAACCGATTTGATAATTAGGGCCACATGACAATTCATCATTAGAGTAAACTATGCCCTTCGCATGATTCATCATTCTATTAATTGGCTTGCACCATTCACAGAGTGTGTGTAATTGTTGGCTGTGCTCTGCAGTCGCAGAACGCAGCGTACTTCATGCTCTCAGCAGACGGTGGCTTGTGCTTCAGCCCGGCCTGTGCGCCATGTTGCTGGTGCCTTCCAAAGAGTAGGCATTAGGGACATTATTTTTTTTAAAGCAAAGAGGAGAGAAATAGTGGCCCCATCTGAAAGGATTCAAGGTGGGATGTCAGAAGCTGAACAGATGATGACAAGTTTCATGAGCAAGGTCAAATCCTTATCTGTGTATTTCAAATTAATTCCTATCCCTTTCCTAGCAGGGTTCGCTGTCTCCTGCTGTCAAGTATCAGAGGGGTAGCCGTGTTAGTCTGGATCTGTAAAAGCAGCAAAGAGTCCTGGGGCACCTTATAGACTAACAGACGTATTGGAGCATAAGCTTTCGTGGGTGAATACCACTTCTTCAGATGCATCAGATGGATCTGAAGAAGTGGGTATTCACCCACGAAAGCTTATGCTCCAATATGTCTGTTAGTCTATGACCTGGTCTACACTAGATGGGGGGGTCGACCTACGATACACAACTTCAGCTATGTGAATAGCGTAGCTGAAGTCGGCATATCGTAGATCGACTTACCTGGCCGTGAGGACGGCAACAAGTCGACCGCTGCCGCTCCCCCGTCGATTCTGCTTCTGACTCTCGCTGAGGTGGAGTTCCGTAGTCGACGGGGAGCGTGTTCGGGGATCGATTTATCACGTCTAGATGATACGCGATAAATCGATCCCTGATAGATCGATTGCTACCCGCCAATCCGGCGGGTAGTGAAGACGTACCCTATAAGGTGCCACAGGACTCTGTCTTCTGCTGGAGAAGGAGGGGCAATATCTTGCAGTAGACACAAGCGGAGGCTTTGAAGATTCCAACTACAGGAAGGGGCAGGGTTTGCTGGGAAAAAAGGCCCCCATGCCCCAGCATACCTGCCACCTCAATTACCATTTCTATAGGACCCGCCCCTAGAACAAGTGTGTTTCATAACCTGTCTACCTAGGTAAGGTAGTTATGTGCGCCCCACCATCATATCTGAGCACCTCACAATCTTTTATGTATTTATCCTATGAGGCAGGGCAGGGATATTCTCCCCATTGTACAGATGGGGACTCAGAGATGCCCAGATCCCAAAGGTACTTAAGCCCCTAAACCCTAGACGTAGTCACAGTTTTAGACACCCCTGCGATCCACAAACCCACCCCACCCCCACTTGGATGCCACCTAACCCAGGAGACACCTACACTCACCCCGTGCCTACATTTTCAGGGTAAACATTCCCTATGCGCCTAAGTTTCTGCTCACCTAAATCCCAAAGGCAGCCTCATTTACCTGGGTAAAATAAGCAGGATTTGGCCTCTAATTATTCAGAATTGCTGAGTAAAAGAAACACAATGATACTCAAGTGTTTATAAGGGTTAATGTTTATCGGTGTTGTAATTTTGGCTTTCTTCTCCCCCACCCCGCAATTAACCATCTCCCCTCCCCACTGCTGCACGTACAGAAAAGTAGCTTTTAAATAAAAGATACCAGAACTTCAGCCTGGCAAGTGCTGGCAAACATGACTGGGCAAGTAGGGCATTTTTTTAGGAAGGTGTGTTTAATGTGGAGATGGCTGGAAAAGATTCAGAACGAACCTCTTTTGATCTATGCTGCCATGAACTCGAACATGTAAAAATAAATACACAGCCCTACAGCTTATTTATATTCTATACTTTTAATGCACTGTTACTCTAGGTAGTGTTGTCAAAGGGACTCATCCTGCAACCTTTCCTCAGACAAATTGTCCTGACTCTTACGAATAGTCACACTGACATCAGTAAGAACTGCTCCCCTCAGAACTGTGGGATGCCCCTCCTCCCAGTCTAAGAAGCTATCCCTCAGTTGACAGAGATTTATGCAGAGGAATTCCTTAATTCTGACATTGCCCCCCTCAGTTGCTTTAAGCAACTCGCTTCAGTTCTCTACCTCCATATGCAGAACGGAGATCGTGCATCAAATCCTCAGCTGCTGTCAATCAGCATCACTCTCTTATCTCACTGCTTGCCCTGCTTTGCACTAATGCAGACTGTCAACACAAGGGGTTAATTACACTGGTGTAGTTTTGTGGGGTGAATTGCCTTAATGTAGGCAGGGAAAAATATAATTGTACCCTTAAGAAGCAAGGGAATGCTCCAAATTTGTCTAACCACAGCAATGAGAAGTGAACATCTGCCATAAGCATCCTATGCCTTCTCTTCCCCCAGGTCAGCCATTGGTGTTACTGCTGTGGTCTATTACCATAACATCTGCCATAAGCATCCTATGCCTTCTCTTCCCCCAGGTCAGCCATTGGTGTTACTGCTGTGGTCTATTACCATGGTCTTTCATCACTGGGATAAAACAAACATCTCAGCTTTATCATGCTACTCTACATCTTGTCTAAACATGGTTACACTTTAGGTTCACCCACTATAAGGTAGTTGCAGTGCTCTGTAGGCGTCCCCAGATGTCGTGCGCAGGCCACAGAGAACTCGGAGCCCCTGTGTTACCACTGTGCCTTAGCATGAGAGAGCTTTACCACTGCTAAGATGGGTGTCCGCTCCCTGCCACACCAGCCTACCTAGCAAACTCTTCAAGACTTTGCCAAGCCAAACCTTGCCTTGTATGTACAATCAGTGAACCTCAAAGACGTCTCCCTGCAGCATCCAGTCCCTCTCACTGGACACTCACAGGCATTATTAAGTTCTCCGCCTCCGAAGAGACAGAGCACACATCAGCCTGTCAGGTTAGCTGAAGTCTCACCCTTCACTTTAATACCCAGCACTGAGGTGGTTTTGTAATAAAACATGAATAAGCTTATTAGCAAAGAACAGAGATTTCAGTGATACTAAACAAGAATAAAAGAGACAGGTATGAATACAAACAAAACAAAACACACTTTCCAGTGACTAAAACATAATTTTAGCAAGTTACAATCTTTGCCTAAGCAGTTTTCTTACTTACCTCAAGTTATCAGCACCCTTAGCCCATCAGATTAGGGCAGCGGTTCTGAAAATGTGGGGCAGGACCCCAAACTGGATCCCGATTCCATTTTAATGGGGTCACCAGGGCTGGCTTAGACCTGCTGGGCCTCAGGGCCAAAGTCTGAGCCCCACACCCCAGGCCAAAGCTCGAGGGCTTCCCTGCTCGGTGGCAGGGATCAAGTTACAGGCCTCCTGCCTGGGACTGAAGCCATTGGGCTTCAGCTTTGGCCCCCTTGCCCAGGCCAGTGGGGCTCGGTCTTTGGCTCCCCCACCCCCAGGGCAGCAGAGCTTGGGCAGGGCTCAGGCTTTGGTCCCCCCTCCTGGGGTCATGTCATAATTTTTGTTGTCAGAAGGGGGTCACAGTACAATGAAGTTTGAGAACTCCTGGACTAGGAGAATCCAACTTTCACAGGCTCGAAGAGTACTGTACCCTATGTCCCCTAGGTGCTGGATAGCCAAAAGGTCTTTTTGCTCCCTTTTTATTACTCAAAGTCCATTGTCTCTGCCTCAAGATCCAGGAAGGCTTCCTGGGTTGCAGATTCTGACCCTGGCATGATTGTTTAACAATCGTCTCCCTCATTTATTTAGCTTGATGGCTTTGTTTACCTTAAATGTAAATGCATTTTCCACTGTCCTCTGACTTACAAAGCTTGACTCAGACAGGTGAATCCACATACCTCTGTCTAAGCCAAATGTGTTTATCAAGTCTGCCCCGAAACATATTTCCAGCACAGATACATAACCATCCATCCTTTAGTCAATGGTACTCATGAACATCATGTTACCAGTTTACATATGATATAATATATATCCTAAGGGTGTTACATAAGGTGACAACAGTGTGTTGGGGGCAATGAATGTTTCAGGACTGATGGGTGTTACTGTTTGAGGGGCCCTCTGCCCGTTGGCATTGTGGGGATCACAGATACCCCCACTCTAAGCTTCCTTTCCTCCAATTCTGTGTCACTTGATTGCCTCTTTAGTTGAGACATTGTGCTCAACCCTGCGCTGACCAATCACATGTTGTTGGGCTAGATGCAGGAATTCCTATGTGAAATTGTAGGTCTTGAATGGTCCCTTCCAGTCTTAAAAATCTATGAAACACCTGGGCAAAGTGAGTCAAAGTGGATGTGAAGTGCTACCAAAGCAAAATGGTAGTTCTTGGCAAAAAGGATCCTTGGGTACTCAACACAGAATGTACAAAAGTATAAGTGATACAAAACTAGTGGCCTAGTAGAAGCTTTCTTGTTATCTAGAGCACTGGTTCTCAACCAGGGATATGCGTAGCCCTGGGGGTACGCAGGGGTCGTCCAGAGGATACATCATCTCATCTAGATATTTGCCTAGTTTTACAACAGGCTACATAAAAAGCACTGGCAAAGTCAGGACAAACTAAAAATTCATACAATGACTTGTTTATACTGTGCTATATACTATTCATTGAAATGTAAGTACTATATTTCTATTCCAGTTGGTTTATTTTATAATTATATGGTAAAAATGAGAAAGGAAGCAATTTTTCATTCATAGTGTGCTGTGACACATTTTTATGTCTGATTTTGTAAGCACGTAGTTTTTAAGTGAGGTGAAATTTGGGGTATGCAAGACAAATCAGACTCCTGGAAGGGGTACAGTAGTCTGGAAAGATTGAGAGCTACTGATCTAGAGCAGCTATCACTGGCTAGTGAGCAAGAGGAACAGGCTGTTTCGCTACTAGAAGGCAAGCTGTATGCAGCATCTCTGACGTATTCGTCCAAAGGATTTCTTCAGCACAACCAGCTGTTAGTAAAACTATTTGTGTCCATTCACCGCAGAAACCAAATCTGAACTCAAAAGGCAAAGACTTCTCCAGCGAAGTGTCAGGTTTATTAATCAAATTGTTCCGCAAATGCATTATTCTATCATGCAGTACTTCCTCCACAGCATATTCCCCACCTGCGCCTTCGCGGGAATCAATTCATCAATGTGCAGTGACAGAACAAGGAGAAAAGGAACAAGCTAACAGGACCAACGGACTCCAACTTCAAGTCAAGAGCTGCCCTAGCAGAGCTGTGTCTGCAGCGTCAGACTCTCTGAGTCTCAATTTGTACTAACAGACACAACAGGGAAATCCATCTCAGAAGCATGGCAGAGGTGTTTTTTTGTGCACTGATCGGTTTCACACCTGCTCCACTATTTGTACTCTCAACAATATGGATGTCGCTATTAAGGGAGACCAGGTGGTTAGCGGAAGAATTCATTCTGACATCACCATCTGCAGGGGAAAAGAGCACAAAGACAAAAAGACTGTGTGGCTAGGGCAGTAGCATTTCCAGGGCCTGCTTTCCCACACTCCTAGACACAGTATTAGTGATGCTATGGAGCCTGCTGGGTTATGAATGAGCTGTTTCTGTTCAGTGCCCCTGAGCTCTGGGGGAAAGATTAGGATCTGAAGTCCACAACTTGGGCCCTTCTTTATGTTAAATTGATAATGACCCACTGTTTATTTGTTTCGGGGGAAGGGGAAATAAGGGGAGGTTCTACTTGTTTGCTAGGAAGAAGTGGGTGGATTTAAGAGTTTTTTCCTTATCTTCTATTCTGATTTTTTTCTGCCTAACAGAGGAAATTAATTCACTAGCAGACCTACACTAATAAACTGATCCTATGTGCAAAAGTATTAGCAGCAGTCCTCCTGAACAGAAAGAAAGGAAAGATGGATACCATCCTACGTGAACAACAATCTGGATTTAGACAAGGGAGATTGTGCACAGACGCTATTTTCACCCTGAGACGGAAACACAATTGAATTCCAAGGCAGTCTTGCCATCAATGTTGTGGACTTTCAAAAGGCATTCAATACTGTAAATAGAGAAACAATGTGGAAAATTGTGGAACAATATGGATTTACAACAAAAGTAACATTATGAAGGCATTTTACACCAACTCAAAAAGCTGTATTAAAATGGAAAATGGATTGAGTAAGCCATTCAGCATCAAGACAGGTGTAAGGCAGGGGTGCGTCCTGTCTCCTTTTTTGTTTATGCTAGTCATCGACTATGGATTAAAACAATGCGACAGTGATACGTATATGGCCTAAAATGGAACAATTCCAGGCTATTTGATCTAGACTTTACTGATGACGTCGCTCTTATCAATGAAGATGCCAACAGACTGCAAAAAAACGCATAAACCAAGTAAAAGAAGTAATAGAGAAGATAGGTTTGAGATGCAATGCAAAGAAATGTAAAGTCAAGTCAATGGGGACTATAGGGACAGAAATCAAAACTGAAGAAGAGAAACTGGAGAAGGTAGACAATTTAACATATCTTGGAAGTACCATCAGCCAAGATGGTACTAGTTCCGAGGAAATAAGAAGAAGAATCGGGAAGGCAAACTCTGAATTTGGAAGACTCAAAAACATCTGACAACTCAAAAACATCTCCCTCGAGACAAAACTGAATGTGTACAAAGCAATTGTTATCGCCATCACTACATATAGCAGTGAGACATGGCAAACCAATTAAGATACGCAAAAGCTGGATGCTCTTCATCACAAATATCTGAGAAGAATATTGGAAATAACATATAGAGACAGGAAGGTGAATGAAGAAGTCAGAAAAATCACTGGACAAGGTACCCTCTCACAAATAATCTACAAAGGAAGACATCAGTGGCTGGGACATGTGCTGAGAATGGAAAAAGAACACTTACCAAATACCGCCCTTGTATGGATGCCAGAAAACGCAAGAAGAAAGAGAGGAAGACCACGACTAACATAGAAACCCAACAGTTCTGCATGACATCAAGCACCTCAGCATGAAATGGGAAGATTTGGAGAGAAGGGAAGTTGACAGACAAGGATGGCAAAAGTGGATAGCCCAGTGTGCAGCAAAGCACGGGATGGACTAAGGTCTATGGCATGGGTCAGCAACCTTTCAGAAGTGGTGTGCCGAGTCTTCATTTATTCACTCTAATTTAAGGTTTTGCGTGCCAGTAATACATTTTAACATTTTTAGAAGGTCTCTTTCTATAAGTCTTTAATATATAGATAAACTATTGTATGTAAAGTAAATAAGGTTTTACAAATGTTTAAGAAGCTTCACTTAAAATTACATTAAAATGAAAAGCCACCCAGACCAGTGGCCGGGACCCAGGTAGTGTGAGTACCACTGAAAATCAGCTCACGTGCCGCCTTTGGCACCCATGCCATAGGTTGCCTACCCCTGGTCTAAGGTAATGTGCAAAACATAAGCCTCAAGACCACAAACGAACACTTACACACATGCTTAACTTTATAAATGGGAGTCATCCCCTGTAAGTCAAGTTAAAGACTTTGCAGGATCAAATATCTTAAACCCCTGCTTACCTTTACTGATGTGCATAGTTTCATTGCAGGACTATACATGGGAAAGCTAAGCAGGTCCATACACGTTTTCAGGGTAAGTAAAGAAACATATTTCAGTGTCAGGGATCTAAACAGTCGTGCTAATCAGTGAGCAGAATATGATGAAAAACAATCATAGCCTTTTAAATATACTTCAGTTATTCAACCTTACTTTCGGACCCAAACTTTTCCATTTTGGCTGAAAACTGGAGCACTGCTTTTCCGCTTTAGATCCATACCGTCTGACTAAAGAAGTCTAGCACTTCCCCGCTACGAGCAGAAGAGTGAACTGTTTCCTTCTCCCAAAACAAAAAGAAGATTATTTTTAAAACAAAAGATTGGCAAGTCCTTAGTTTGGGTTGGTGTCTTTCCACATGACCAATAAATGAACTTGAACAGATAGCTATTGTGCATATATATATTATATATATATATATATTTACTAGAGTCAGTTAAGGCACAGACATATGCCTAAGATCTCAGCTCATGGAGTTATGTGGTTACATCAATATTTAAGTTTTAATTTTTAAAACAAAGTTTGTAGCCCTCATGATTGGGAAGGAAAGCTAGGAAACGTGACTCGGGTGTAACCAACACAGTGACATTTGCCTGAGTCTGCCAGCATCCTGAAACAACTGCGAGATAAACTGTCCCATACATCTCAATGGCATGGTAACATTGAAACCTACTGCTCTTCTCCCCTGGACTGGGGAGGGCAGCTCTTCTGCAGTGGTATCAGTAACTCACCTCTCCAACAGTGTTGTCTGCCTGGATGGATAAGGGCTGAGTCCTCCCTCTTCTGGGATAGGCACCAAGACATGGGAAGAGCTTAGCCTGCCCAAAGAAACAGATGAGCCACCCAGCAGCCAACTCTTGTGTAGGGGGCCCTTGGCTTCAGTGAAAGTAAGGACACATTTTTATGTCTGATTTTGTAAGCAAGTAGTTTTTAAGTGAGATGAACCTAAATACTTTTGTGGACCTGGGTCCTTGTCATTCTCACATCAAATAAGGTCAGAGCCATGTGAAGGGGTGCATGGGACCCCAGTCTGCCTTAATCCAACCCTGACATTTAATGGATCAAGAATGTTGCACCCCTTAAAATCAGCAGAAGAACCTTAGGGAATCAAGGATGCATGCTTGCTTCCTTTGAAATTAAATCAGCCTCAGAACTGACATGTTGAATAGAAAAAAATAACATCAGGCTGTCCAGAGATTCCAACTCTGATTCAGCTCTTGAAACCCCCATAGCTATCCATGATTTATACCTGTAGATCTCAGATACTCCGTGCACCAGGACAGGTTCTAAACATTATTCTGGGAAGAGATTAAAACTCTTAATGCTAACTCAAGCCCAAAATGTCTTTGGATGCTAGGATTGCCTGGGTGGTAAATTGGAGTTAACAGGCAGCTATTTTTTCATTAGGACTGAGACCACATTAAGGTCTCAGTCAGCTTTGCTATGAATCTGCTCTCTATTTTCTAGTCACCTCCACTAGAAAATAGCAGTCTGCTCCCAGCAAACCCACTGAAAAGGAGGCTCCAAAGCACACTGAATTACACCATTCCTGTTTGACCCGAACCTTGCACTCCCAACAAACTTGTAAAAGAGTTCATCAAAGCCTCATTAGAACCCACAGTTCTGGTTAATTAACCCAGCCGGTCCCAGAGGGATGGTTCATGGTGGCCAATTAAACACACCTTTAATCATGCTTGTTTTCACTAGCCCTGCTTCACCTAAAGAAAATGATCTCGCAATGCCTCTGATGAAAGCCCCTCAGTGAAAGACGGGCATAACATTTTCACACTTATTTGTAGGGATGTTCCTGTATGTAAATACTAAAGCGCTAGTTTTCAGTCTATACCACCTCACCCCCATTAAGGAAACTGCGTCTTTAAATTTGCCTGTATAATATTCATGCTAACAAACATTAAGTTAAAAGCACTCGGTGAGGAAAGGTTTCAGAGGGGTAGCCTGTTAGTCTGGATCAGTGAAAATAACGACGAGTCCTTGGGGCATCCCACCAAAGCTTATACCCAAATAAATGTGTTGGTCCCCAAGGCAGCCTTCCTGTGGAAAGGTGTCCTGGATACACTGCTGTGAAAAGCGTGTGGATTCAAAACGCCCGTTTACGCCTCGCTCCATCAGAGCGAGTTTCCCCGTGGGAAGTTCAGCGAGGGAATCCCGGTCCGCCCTGTGGAAAAGCCACTTTCCCTTGACCACCACAGCGAAGCTTTACACGGCGTCGCCTGGAGGGACTCCAGCCCCACGCCCCCTTCTCTAAAGAGCTGGCTGAGTGGGTGGGCTGCAGACGAATGTCTGGCTGGGGGTCACCGCTGCACACATGCACCGCAGCTCCCCCAGAGAGAGGGGCAGCACCTGGGCACGCGGGGCGGCTGCACCCAGACATGAGCCATCCGCTGGGGGTGGCTGCACGGATCAGTGGGCAGGAGCCACACCCGGTCCAGTTAGGGCTGTATTTCCATGCACTCCTGTTTCAAGGGGGAAGCCAGCCCTCGGAGCCCGCGGGGACGGGAAGATCTCCGGGGAAGCAGCCCGCAAGGGGCCTGGAGAGGCTGCGAAGACAGGAGCCTTTCCCTGGGGCAGCTGGATGCAGGACCAGCGCCCGCAGGCGCTGTAATCAGGGCCCCCCGCATGCACCTGCCGCGAAGTGGGCACCTCCAGCCTCCCTGCACTTAGCCACGCGTGTGGGGAAGGGTCATTGCTCGCAGCTGGGGGCTCGCGCGCTCGCTGGCTTTATCCCGTGGGAGGGGGGGGGGGGGGCCAGGGGACACGCCCCCTTCCCTGCACGTGCCGGACCCCTCCAGCTGGTCGGTTCGTTCCCTCAATCAGGGCCAGGTGCGAAGGCAGCGCCCCGGCTCGCGCCTTCCCCGAGAGCAGCCCCCGACATGCTCCCGCCCCGGCAGGACGCTGCCCGCCTCGGCCCCGCATGGAGCCCTCGCTGGAGAACTACTGGGACCAGAGCCCGGGCCAGGTGAGTGCGGCTCCGGCCCACCCATCCCCGCTAGAGCGGCGGCTGAGCCCGGTACCCCAGCCAGCTGCTGCTCCTCCAGCTGGCCGAGAAATGGCTACACTGTCCCCCCTCCCCTCTGTCTCCTCTCCGGGCTCCCTGGACTCACCCCAAAGCTGGGCTGACCCCTCTAACTGGCACTGAGCCCCTGCAGGGTTTCCTTGCCATACAGCAGCCCTTGGGGGCTGTGGTTTTGGTGCCCTTTGCCCTTCCCTCCTGAGCCTGTCTAGGGGCCTGCCCCTGTCTTGACAGTGGGGCTGCCCAGAGCGGTTCTGTCCTCTGCCTGTGGTGTCATTCAACGCTTGGACTGCCAGCTCCTCCAGGCAGGGCCTGTCTGTTCTGTTTGTACAGTGCCTAGCACGCTGCCCTGCTGGACCAGGGCGCCTAGGTAACAATGCCATCCTACTGCTACAAATAATCCCAGTGTAGGATCAGGGCCTTAGACTGTCTCCAGCTCCCCTCTGGGCTTCAGTCCGCTCCAACAATGAAAACGAATGAGTGGGAGTCACTCTGATCTTCTCTGTTCCCAAAGGCTCTTCTTTCAAACTTCCCTGTGGAGCAGGAGCCCTAGGGCAGAGGAGCAGGTGGTGTCTTAATCCCTTGTCCTCTAACTCTGCCTAGGTCTCATCGAGGTGCTGGGGGCCCCCAGGAGGGGTCTCCTCACCACCAACACCTGTGGGACTGGACAGGTGGAAAACATCTAGGAAATCCCTCTAGGCTGAAAGAGGCCCTTGTGAAGTCTCAGGCACTGTAGCAGGGTCCTGCAGGTTTTTAAGGACCTGTCTGGGCTGCAGGGTGGACTGTGTTAAGAAGCTCTAGTGAAGAACTGAGCTCTGTTCAGGTAGTCGGTTGAGACTGGACTGTGCTAATGAAGCAGAGGGGCTGGTTCTATTTTTGTAATGGTGCCTGCAAAAGTTCACCTTATTTTTTTTAAAGGGTAGTCGAACACCATTTTCAAACTGTGTTCAACTGTTCTAACAGCCCTCCCGCGGTTGGCAAGTGGCTTTTGGACAGACACCCCATTGTAATGTGGAGAGGACCTAAATCTAACCCTCTAAACAAAGTAATTCTGGCAATAGATAATGGGTAGGGAGAGGGCCAGTAGATGCCCCTGATAGTTACACTGGAGGAGGAAAAACGAAATGGCCTGGAATCACAGAGCTGGGCATATATCTAACCCATGTGATGTCTTCTGTTGTTACTCATTCCTCCTCCTATTGTTCCTCACTAATTCATTGTCTTGTTTTAAGCTAGTCCTCAATCCTCTCACTGATCCATGCAGTTTGAACCCTTGCACCCAGAGACCCCTCATGCCCATGCAGAACCCCTTTTAAATCAAGTTTCTGCCCAGGTGCTGAAGTCCATTTGCAGTGTTGGGGGTTTTACCCTGTAAATTTTCTGGTGCACGAACCAAATCTTCTTGTGTGTCTGAACAATGCCGAACATCTGGGGCCTGATCTTGATTTTTGGCCAGTGGGTGGTACTACTACAATACAAATGATAAACTCACGGCAGCAATTGTTTTGGGTATATTGTGGCTAAAAAACACACCCCAAAAACCTATCTAGGGTCTGAATCAGTCTTGTCCCAATTACACTGTACATGGACAATATCCCTCTACTACCAAAGAACTGCCTTAAATTGTAGTGACCTCTCAGACAGGGTATAGGTGCCACGCTTTCATTTCTTCAGGGAGGCAATGGAAAACCCTCCAAACATACATTGCTGACGGCAGAGACAATCATCAATCAAGTCAGCTAACCTGGAGTACATTGGATAACACTTGGCAGCCAGCTAAGTATAAAACTTGTCTTGTGCTGCTTTTCCCTCTTCTCTTCCACAGCATGGTATGTCTTTCCCTGTACTTTTAGTCTCTTCCCCCCCCCCCCCCCCCCGCCCCACAGGCCAGATTTCTATTTGAAAAATAAAGATGTATTAATCTTCTTTCCTTAGGTAGATTCAAAGAATGAAATTCCTTTTCTCATGAAATTGCTTTTCTCTTTTATTTTACTCCATTATTTTCTGGTGTCCCGCCCCCCGCCCCAACACACACACACTTTTCTTTAAAAAATAAAAAGCTTCTTAATCCTTCCCTCTGGTTCTCACATTCCACCAACTTCTCTCATCCATCTAAGCCTCAAATTGACTGACTTTATTCTGAGCGTGTCTGCTTTGATTCACCTTATGGAGGAGCTGAAATGTCTCCCGTGCCCTCTATAGAGAAGGAAAGAGCATTGCATCTAAAGTTCAGTGTGTTGCTTTCTCCTCTCCAACAAGCAGCAGCTGCGGTGGTATTAATGATCTGCCACATAACTGGGTTAAGAGGTATGGTGACATCTAACTTCTGGGGCTCATTATGTCTGGCAGTATGTCATTTTGGGCAGAACTTTGTCCCATTTGGGGGGTGGGCCTGAATATTAGAAGCAAGTAACCAGGAAATGTATTCACTTTTGTGGAGAGACAGACTTGTATAAGTGGTTCCACTAGTAAGCAGGTATTTCTTTGTGTGACTAATTCTGGGATTTTTCACAGACTTCTACCTGGTATCACTAAAGTATGCAATCTTACCGCAGTGTGTCAATCCTTTTGTGGAAGCTATCTTTCTGTTGTGAGTCCTCTTTATAGTGCCTGCTTAGTGTGTTGTAGCAATCTGGCTAATATGAAACAAGGTGTATTTTAAATAAAGAGACCAAACCTGCTAGGGGTTCTCCTGTATAAATGCCTGCTTATGTCCTATCACTTTCAGATAGTTTTCATGCCACCCAAGTCCATGATGCTCAGGTGTATTAAATACAGCTGGTCTCTGTTGCATTAAGGCAGGACCTCAGATACACAGAGTGCAAAGGGACTTGTGTAATAATGCCTAAGCTTTTGCATGAGTTGTCAACCTCTTTGTGCAGAACCTGAATGTGGGATTTTTATCTCTAAAGGACAGTTCTAGGTACACTGTACTTAGCCCTAAGTATTCATAAAGCTCTAAAAATAGCTCCTATGGCACCTTTAATGAGTGTATCACAGTTCCTGCTTGTACCTGCCAAGCTAATAAGGGGCAGCTGCAACTGTTTACTTTTTCAATTGAGTAAAATTTCCAAAAAAGGGGTCTAAATGACTTGGATGAGTAAGTCCCTTTGACATTCAAAGTGCATAAGTTATTATGCAGGACGTGTTGTACTGGATCAGAGCACTGATCCAGTCAGTCAGTATTGTCTGTCTCCAACAATTGCTAATATTAGCTGTTTCAGAGGATGGTGCAGAAGGCTGTTATTAAATAATTTGCCCCTAGAGAAAGTGTGTTCCTAGCCCTCATTAACTAGTGGTTGTTTACCTGCTGAAGCAAGAGGATTTAAATTCCTCCCCAGACTGTTTCCTTTTTTAATATTATAAGGCATTATACATTTGTGATACCAAGCCAAACCAATGGTGATCGAGAACAGGGCTAGAACTCCGGAATTTGTGTTTAGGAAACACTGTAGGCCTTTACCACTTGATCTAAAGAAGAACGTTAGCTATGGTCACATTCAGGCATTTATTTCTCATAAATTAGTCATCGATTCAAATACGTGGCCAGCGGAGCCTATCAGGCTCCGTGTAATAGAGAGCAGTGGTACATAAGCCAATACACTTATCTAGTCAGTTGTGAGCTGTTTAGGGAAAACCTGAAGATGGATTCTTAGATTATTATCAATACTGAATGGAGACTAGAGCTGGTCAAAAAATGCCAATTGTCTTCCATGGAGAAACTTTGAAAATGTTTGCGGTTTCCCCCCCAAAGTCGTCAAAAACACTGGAAAGGATTCGTGGAGAAACCCAGCCCAAACATCAGAATATTTTGACTCAAATAAGCATTTTTGACCATTTTTAATTTAGTAAATCCAGTTTTCACTTAAATTTATTTTGAATAAATTGATCAGCTCTAATCGATGTTATAATACATTGAAACATCTGTCTAAATAAAGCCTCATGAGACCCGTCAAGGAAGAGCACCTTAGTGGAAGATCAGTTCGCTTATTTTTGTGGGTGCTTGCAAAGCTTAGGACATGTTGGGGCCCGGTTTTCCAAAGTGCTGAAGAGCTGCAACCCCTTCCGACGTCAGCTGGCGCTGTGGTGGGTGCTCAGCACCTGTGAAAATCTGTTTCCTGAGACCACTGATCACTAGTAAGTCTTGAAGTTTGTGGAACAGGGGAAAAGACACTGAGTGGTTCCCTTTGGCAGGGATGACCTTTGAACTGATCATCTGCTGGACTCAATATGCCCTTACAGTCCAATAAACAAAGGCTGTATGGAACATATACAGGCCCTTGTCTAGTGTCAGGTACCGAATGTGTGTAACTGAGATGATGCCGAGGAAAGACGTTATTTCAGCACTCCACAGTGATTAGCTTTAAAACTTCTAACCAAACCATCACACATTCAGCTAGTAATGCAGGAGCTTCACTTTATCACTGAACTCCTAAAACCTTGCACAGTGAGTAGGGTGACCGGATGTCCCATTTTTAACGGGACAGTCCAGTATTTAAGCTGCCCTGCGGGTGTCCTAACTCGTTCTTAAAAATGCCTCCCCCTACCCTCAGTACCGGTGAGTCCTGCTGCTGGCTGGATCCCGTCCGCCCACCGGCAGTGAGGAGAGTGGAGTCCAGTGGCAGATGATGGGGGGTGGATGTGCAAGGCTGATGGCAGGGGCAACGCTGCAGCTGCAGCACCCTGCTGGGGTCAGCACAGCCCCCACTATGTGCCGGCTCTGGAGTGGGCGGGGGGTGTGTGAAGCGATTTCCAGCCTGTTCCTGTCCTGAACCTGCAGGCTCCACAGCAGCACCCCAGGCAGGGGCTTAGCACCTTCTCCCCCCCGCCCCCTGCACTGCCCTGGGTCCTGCCACCAGGGAGCACAGAGCTCCTCTGTCCTCTAGGCACCCTCCCCTTTGCTGAAGCCCCTGCAGTCAGGTTTCCTGGGCTCTGGTGCACAATGCATCCTTGGGGCTTAACCCCTTCCTGCCTGCACTGTAGCTGGCGGGGACAGGAGGTGGCTGGGTTATGTCCGTGGCTAGCAGCAGCAGCCTGGAGATGTTAGCTGCCTTTCAACACTGTGCAGGCAGGAAGGGATGAGCTCTGCAAAGACATGGGCTAGGTCATCCCGCCCCCACTCCCACCCCGCTCCTGCTCTCCTGTGGCTGGAAGCAGCTCCTGTCCCTCCCCTCCAGCACAGTACCAAAAGGCGGCTGCTGGCCACATTCTGATTCCTGGCATAAATCTGAGCGGGGGGTGGAATGTGACCCTGCGTGTCTCCTTCCCCACCCCCCCACACACACATTGCCTCAGAAAGATGCAGCGCCAGGTACCGGGAGAGGCAGAGAGCTCTGGGAAGGGAGGGTCAGTCGTGCAGTCACACCCTGATGTGTGAAAGAGGGGTATGGGTGTGTGTGTCGCCTCTCCCCAGGGCCGGTGCTACCACTAGGCAACCCTAGGCGGTCGCCTAGGGTGCCAGGATTTGGGGGGCGGCAGGCACTCAGCCACTGAGCGTGGAGCCGGGAGGCAGCTGTGGCGAGCCGCCCCACTGCCTCCCTGCTCAGCTCCCGCGGGCAGGGGGTGGGCTCAGCTCCCGCGGGTGGGGGAGGGGCTAGCTGGGAGGGGGCAACTGAGATCAGGCGGGGGGCAGCGAGCTAGCTGGGGGGGGCGGCGTTAGCT
Source organism: Macrochelys suwanniensis (assembly GCA_033296515.1). Lineage (NCBI taxonomy): Eukaryota > Metazoa > Chordata > Testudines > Chelydridae > Macrochelys > Macrochelys suwanniensis. Next base: position 10,007,333 of record CM065781.1, on the reverse strand, counting down.
GGGGGGATGGGTGGCGCGCAGGGTTGGTGCAAGGAAGTTTCACCTAGGGTGCAAAACTTCCTTGCACCGGCCCTGCCTCTCCCTGTGTGTGTGTAGGGGGGTAGCGGTGTCACCCCTTCCAGTGTGAACCCTAAAGTCTTGAAGATAAATAAAAAGAATCCAACTACACAGTATTTCTTTTTAATGGGCTCAACCAACTTAGTGTTCCTTTGAACGTTTGTACTGCATAGTTCTGATTGTGGTTGAACTTGTTTGAATATGAGTAATTTTACCAGGTGTCTTGTATTCAGCATTTGGAAATGTGGTCACCCTAACAGTAAGTAAAGTCTAAGTAAAATTGACTTGCATTAGAGAAGTAAAGCAATTTACCTGGCACATGCAAACTAACTTGTGCAATAGGTAAGGTATTGAATAAGGCCTAAAGACAAGGGCCAATTGTATTTTTCATTATTTTATTAATCTGGGCTTTGTTTGAGATGCTGTTTGGATGCTCATTCAGGAGTTTATATGGAACTCCTAGATTTTCTCAACCCTTAAATAACGGTCCAATCCAGTGCCCAATTGCAGTCAATGGGAGCCCTTCCAGTGGGCTTTGCTACTAGGGCATGATCCACAGAGTAGCAAGTTCATCTAGGTACCATGTTGCAAGAAAATAGTATTTATAAAAACAACAAATTCTTTAGCCAATTGTGGGAAGGAAGTCTGCCCTTTCTATGACTGAGGAGTTGTACATGGAGAAATGCTTCTGAATGAAATGTGATGTCATTTGCCTATTTCTAGTCCTGTCTAACACAAGTACTGCAGTGACTTAACTTGCCATCTGAGAACTCTTCTCAAGTTTAAATCCATTGGAGAAGCTGTTTTGAGGGGGGGAGAGAGAGAAGTCACTGAAGTATGAGTCTGTAAAACTATTTTTGACAAACTTTCACATTTTAACTTGAAAGTGCTCTGTGTGATGGGGAGGAATATCTTATTTGCATTCATTGAATGGAAAACGCATTTCTTGAGCACTGTCCTTTGAAGAAAATGGGATCTTGTCTTCTAAAACATGCTATAATCTTTTCTTTTAATTGAAGGATGACCTTTCATCAGCTGGTCCTCAACTATACACTCCCATGAGTCCTTTTGACACAGACCTACCGATTCAAGCAGCTCAAAGTGCATCATTCGGTTCTCATCTTGACCAATCCAAGGAACTTTCTACAGACTTCTCTTCTGTGGATCTCAGCTTTCTTCCAGATGATCTGAACCAAGAAAATGGAGAACAGACTCATTTGGAAGACGGTCATGAAATGCAAAGAGAGCAATACAGGTCACAGTCGACAGAGCAGGACAGTGGGTTCTTAAATGACAGCAATTTGTCACAACTGAGCTATGCGGACGCAACTCAGCCCTCACCTGAAACATCTGGTGCCTGTCCCCCTTTGACACCTATGACCCCTATCACCCCAATGACACCTGTTTCAGAAAGCTCTGGCATAGTTCCTCAGTTACAGTAAGTAAACTTAAGCATGGGGGTGGAGGGTGGTACCATGTACATGAAGAAGGGCTAAAGACTAAAATGGAAAGGGAACTAATTGTCGAAATATAACTAGTTCATAAACAAATAGGTCAAGTGTGGTTCAGGCTTCATTGGTGAAAGCTTCTCTAGGTGAAAGGGGTCATGTGGTCTCCGTGCAATCTGTGTCCTTGGCTTAGCATTGGGAAGACTCAAATGACCTCATCACGGGCGCTGTGCGTAACTCCTGCCTCTGAAGGAGCTGCTACCCTCCTCTGTTGCGCAAACTCCTGTCAAGAATGTTCAGTTTCCAAAGCCCTCAGCCACTGCCCACACACTAGACTACACTAGCCAAAGTAACAGTACTTGAGAAGTAGGACCTCTTTAGCCAGACAAGTGTTCGGTACCTATTGTCAACATAGGGGTATACAGTGCAGCCACCAAATGGCTGGTGAGGATCCTGTTTGATCTAACTGCTGCGGTGCTCTATTGACGGAGCTGAAATAGTCTCTCCATGACCCCAGCGGTGGGTGTGAGGAAGGAAAGGGCACAGCAGCAGAAAGAATCCTGACCTCTGCAGCAGCCAGACTGTTCTATCTTATTAGACTCTCTAGGCCAGGGTGACATGAGGGTAGTTCACTGACTGCAACAGTAACTCTGTCAATGTTCTTAGCTATAATAATACAGGTTAAAGACTCAAAAGCCTATACTGCTGTAGTACTGGAGGAAAAACTAGCATATTCAGTGGTTGCAGCAATAGGGCACTTTTTAAACTTCCTCTTGAAATCTTTAATTAAAACTTTTGGCATTGGACCACTGATTATTGACTTTCACCAAATAATTTGCTATATACGATTTTTGTCGTGGACTAGTAACTGACTGGTGAGGAAAGTAATAGAAGATGATAATTAAATGTATCGTGATTTCAGACTGTCTTTTTAAAATAGATCACTTTGATCTATGATTTTCTAAAAACGCGTATCCGCTTTCTTATTCCTTCAGGAATATAGTGTCCACTGTAAACTTGGCTTGTAAACTAGATCTGAAGAATATAGCTCTGCATGCCAGAAATGCAGAATATAATCCAAAGGTGAGCTTTTGAAGAACTATTTCATTGGGGTTTTATACTTGAAGGCATGAATTCCAATTTACACTTTTTAATCACCTGATTGTCCCTTCTTTGCTAGCACACTCAGTTCATTAAAGAAATGAGTTGAATTCAAGTCAGTAAAAGCTTTTGCAGACTCGGATATATTCTGTGAAGGTCAAACATCTTTGTCGCCTTTTCTCATATCCGTGCAGTTCTGTCTTGCTATGTGCTGAATAAAGCATTGATGGAATGATCTTGCCACAGGATGTCTGGCCTTTGAAAGGGAATTGGGGGGGCCTGGCCTCACCTGCCACTGATGAGTTAGGGATCAAGTTGAGTCTAAAAGCCAGCAAATGGGCCAGGTGTGGGGAGAGCTGCTAGAAGCATGGAGGCTCTGGCAGGAAGCACTTGGGTCAAAGGGGAGCTCCAGAAAGCAGGCTGGCTCTTGGGAGGCCCTGGAGCAGGGTAGAACAGTCAGACAAGTGGCTTCCGCAGGGGCTTATGCATTTCCACTATACAAGACCCTAGGTTGTGGGGACGGGGGCGGGGATGACTGATGTGCTATGCTAGTTTATGTGCAAGAAACCAAGCTCAAGGCCTGAACCAGCCTGTGGGGCATGTTGTCACTCCTCCCTGGCTGAGGGGACAGGCCCGCAGTTTTCACGTCCCTTGAAGCTGCTTCTTCGAGTTGCACTTTTAGTGCTAAATAGTCTCGGGTGTGGATTTCTTAAAGTGGTACAGTATGTTTGATAGTTATAACAGCACTGAAAACAGCTCTTTTTCCCCATAGTGCTGGAACTAGGGGTGCAAGTGGTTTCCATTGTATACAGGGTTTACAATTTGGTTCAATGGTCTCTCAGAAGCCCCACTGTAAAAATTGTTCCAGCGCCCCTGCTTTCCCCCTATTGCAATCATGAGTAGAGACTCCACTTCCCAACAAGGGGGTCGATGATCAGGAACAACTCCATGTGGACACGCTTATTCCAGAATATAAATACCTCGTTCCCGTTTAGCTTAATTCACTGTGGGCTAAGCACTGAGGGATGAGACTTTCCTATTGGGATCAAAAAAGCGTTTTGCATTACTTTCTACTATAGCAGCCCATATACGTGTAGTCCTAATGATTTGGGATCTAAAGCCTTTCTTCATTATCTTAAATTACACGTGTAGATAAGCCAGCAGATTTATAGCTACGTTTTCCCCTGAAGTTTCAGAATGGAGGCCTTAATTTGGAGGAAGGGATACTTAAGTAAATAACATAATTATCAAGTATTATTATTATTGTGCACCACAATGAAGAATTAAGCATAACAGCACTTGTACTTTTCAGAGCAATGTTTGAGCTTGTGTCATTATTTGTATTACTGTAGTACCAAAGCCCCAGTCATGAACCAGGACCCCACCAGTATTCTTGTTTTGACTTTTAATCTCTAGAGGTTTGCTGCTGTGATCATGAGAATCAGAGAACCAAGAACAACAGCCCTTATATTCAGTTCCGGCAAAATGGTCTGCACGGGAGCAAAAAGGTAGGAAACATTTCTTCTGTCTGGCTTTAACAGCAGATGCCATTCTGGGACAAATTGTGAAATTACCTACCTGTTCCACAAAACGCAGCATCCCAAGACCAAAAAGATGGCGAGTTGTCACTGAACATGTCTACCTGTCGGTAACGGGAGGGCTCGTGCTTGCTAAACTGCACACTGCTGGTCTGAACTACAAATTGAGCTGAACCGCTGTTGATAGAAAATCACTAATAATGAGTAACTTCAATTTCCCACTCATTCCAAACATTGCCTCAGTGTAGCCTGTGTTGCTGTCCAGTGTCTCTAAGTAGGGGTGTTCAAGTCTAGCTGAGGTGACCTCATAGCACAAATATTCTGCTTGTTTTTTTTTAATCCTTGCCCTCTAGTTCATGCTCTTGGTCCTTAAGTCCTCCCCCGCCCCCTCTTTGTTATCCCATTCTTTCCTGAAGGGAATCGCTGGGTCTTGTTTCAGACCAAGCATTTCCTACTTTAAACTCTAGCTCATAACTTACATCCTCTAATATCTCTAACCACCAAGGTGCTTGATTAGTTTCCCTGAGGGCTCCCTAATCTTATTGAGCCAGATCATCAGTGCCACCAGGGCGTGGGGGGAGGGGGGTTTAATTTAAATTTCAGGATAAGGCTGGACATCTAGAAACCAGTAGACCTCCAATTCTTGTTTCCATCTCTGTGCTCCCTGCAGTGAAGAGCAGTCCCGGCTTGCGGCTAGGAAGTACGCACGTGTGGTGCAGAAGCTTGGGTTCCCTGCCAAGTTCCTGGACTTCAAAATACAGAATATGGTGGGCAGTTGTGATGTGAGGTTCCCCATCAGGCTGGAAGGATTGGTTCTAACTCATCAGCAATTCAGTAGGTATGTGGGCATAACTCATCAGCAATTCAGTAAGGGTGGTGACTGGCAGAGAGAGGTCCCAGGCTCCTATCGTTCAATTATGAATAACACGTAGGGATGAATTTATGTGTAAAAGGACGTAAGAGAAGAAACGTGGATGCTGTGCTAGCATGGTAAGGTGTGTACTGTGTACCAGTGAGCTATTCAATGCCATCGCATACCCTGTGGCATCTAATCTGCTTCTCACACACTAGACTAGACCCATAACGTTCTGATTCTTTTGCAGTAACGCCTATTGATAAACCTTCCGCAGCATGTTTGTTTCTAATGTGGCAAAAGTCAATATGGCTTGTGCACCAGCACGATTGATGTCGGCAGGAACGTTCACAGCTCTAGGAGAGTGACTAACGCAGTGAGTTAGTGGCTGGCTGTTTAAAAGTCTACTCCTGAGTATCTTTAGGGAGCGGAGTGCTGTGCTTGGCAGTTCTCTTGCCCTAGGAATACGGTACTAAAATATTCAACATTGAGAAAACCAAACTAAGAAGATACAAGCACGCTTTGCCCTGCTAGAGGGTTTTTTCTGGACTAATTTTGATGTATATTAGACCCAGTCAAAATGAAGGTCAGGAGAGCAGTAAATCTTAAGTGTAAATAGACTTCTTAACTGTCAGGGTGGTTAAGCACTGGACTAAATTGCCTAGGGAGGTTGTGGAATCTCCATCGTTGGAGATGTTTGACAGCAGGTTGGACAGACACCTGGCAGGGATGGTCTAGATCAGTGGTTCTCAACAAGGGGTACGAGTACCCCCTGGGGGTGCGCAGAGGTCTTCCAGGGGTACATCAACTCATCTAGAGATTTTCCTAGTTCTACAACTGGCTACATTAAAAGCACTAGCAAAGTCAGTGCAAACTAAAATATCATACAGACAATGTCTTGTTTCTACTGCTCTGTGCTATACTGGGGTGGCCAAACTGCTGCTCGCAAGCCGCATGTGGCTCTTTTACAGTTAAAGTGCAGCTTGGCGGGGGGGCACAATTTAAAATTTTGCCCCTCCCCCCCAGCTTGAGTCGTTCCCAACCCCTTAACCTGAGGGGCCCCTCCCTGCAGCTCCCAGCTTGCTGGCTCCAGCAGGAAGAGGTCCCAGTGGCATCATGTGACTGAGCAGGGTCAGCAAACCCTGGCAAAAATCAGCGGGGACACGTGACTCCATGTGCCCCCCAACCCATCACCTCTGGCTTCTGCCCAGCAGGGAGCAGGGTCTCAGGGCTGAAGCCCCAAGACCTCCCTCCCTGCAAGGCTGGAGTCCCGACAGGTGCCCTCCGGCTCTCGAACTTCTAAAGATTATCATATGCGACTTGGAGGGTCAGTAAGTTGGCCCACCCTGTACTATACGCTGAAATGTAAGTATAATATTTATATTCCAGTTGATTTACTTTATAATCGTATGGTAAAAATGAGAAAGCAAGCAACTTTTCAGTAATAGTCTGCTGGGACACTCTCGATTTTTATGTCTGATGTTTGTAAACAAGTAGTTTTTAAGTGAAGTGAGTAAGTGGCCTAGATCTTAAAGGTGCTGAGTATCCACAGTCCTTACTGGCTGCAATGAGGTGAGAGATGCTACAAGTCTTCAGTAGGAGCTACAGGTGCCCAGTACATCTGAAAATTGGGCTACTTAGTCAGGGATCTAATCATAGGTAAACAAAAACATTGGCTTAACTAACACCATTCTAACATAAAGGAGCAGTTTACATTTCATAAAATTAGTAGTAAAAATCAAATTGCCAAGCAGTGCTCCTAACCCTTTTCTCTTTTGTTTCTTTAAACAGTTATGAACCAGAACTATTTCCTGGCCTTATTTATAGAATGGTCAAACCAAGGATTGTGTTGCTTATCTTCGTGTCTGGAAAAGTTGTATTGACTGGTAAGTGGTCTCTTTATGTACAGCAGTAACTCTGAGCACTCTGCATGGTAGGATGACATTTTAAGCTAAACTGAAGTTTCTTGCATAGTGCAAACACAACTGGCTAGCAAAATCTAGAGGCATCCCTTTCAGCAAAACATTGAGGATATAAAAGTACCATAGTTATGTACTATTAGAACACTCAACAGGAGTTCGAATAACCACTCAAAATAGATCCTACACATCACTAAACTTGTTCATCCCGTGATTTATTTTTTTTTAATTCTCCACTTATGTCAAGGTATCAAATACATCAGCACGCTGTTTTAATATGCACCATAACTAGAAGCCTATTTGTAATGTATTCTGATACTGTCAGGGAACTCAGTCTTATTGCAACAAAACCTGGTCATGTTTCCCTCCTCAATTAGAAAATGTCTTTATTGTTAGCATACTAGTTGCTGATGGGAAAGGAAGGTGTCTGTCCTAATCTTGGCCCTTGTTCAGAAAAACACTTAATTTTAAGTGCTGTGATGAATCAGAGCACTTGTCAATAACCTAGAATCCAAGTCTGTAAGTAAACATTAAAATTCCTGGATGAACACTTCTGAGCATTGTTTCTGGAACATTTACTATCTTGGGAAAACTTCCCCTTATTCAGCTTGACTAAAAAGGCAAACTGTATCTATCAGACATACAGGCTGAATAGTGCCAATGTACCAACATAGGTGTAGAAGGTACTTTAAAGGCAAATACAAATGACATGCCTTTGCCCAAAGGATCTTCCAATCATAATTATGAATGAGCTCAATTAACTGGGCATTCAGGGCAGAAAGCTAAAACGTCTCCTCCTCCTTAGGTCCCATGAAGTCATCCTGCCATCTACACTCCATTGATGCCTCCAGAATACATTTTTGGATGTCATAACTACAAAAAAACACAACCCACAAACCACACAACAAAAATCACACCTCTGCTGAGGCATACAGCAGGCCCATAAGGCCTCAGGTAAGTCCCATTTTGAAACCTGGCCCTTACTGCAATTCTAAAACAGGACTTACTGAGCTCCTATGGTTCCCTGGCTGATCCAGAAGAATTTTCTGGTGGTCCGAACATCATGAAATATTTTGGAACCGAGTCAATGGATGTGAGTTGTGGGGGTTGATCTTTCTATGGAGGGTGAACCTAAAAAGGTTTGAGGTATATCAAGCTGTCCTGCAGTGACTCGGGAGCGTGAGTACCAACCTCAAGGCAGACTGTTGAGAACCTGGGCACAAACCCCAAATTGGCTGAGAGTTCTATACTTCGATGATTAGTTGGTGATATCTAAGGCTATGTCTACACTGGAGACCTTACAGTGGCACAACTGTACCAATGCAGCTGTGCCGATGTAAGGTATCCTCTGTAGCCGCTCTATGCCTGCAGGGGAGAGCTCTCCTGTCGGCATAATTAAACCACCCACAATGAGCGGTGGTAGCTATGTTGGCAGGGGAGCGTCTCCCACCAACATAGTGCTGTTCACACCGGCACTTCTGTCAGTGTATGTTGGTCGGGACACCCCCCCCCCCCCCACCGCACTCCTGAGCGACAAGTTTGAGCAACAAAAGTGCTATTGTAGACATAGCCTCAGTGTAAACTCCTCAGGCACTGTAACAGCCTAAACATGGAGTCACGGACAGTCCCCTTGGCTTGACTCCTCCAATCTATCTTGTCACCTAGGCAAGTCTGGCTTTGTGGTAGATGGCCCCTTACACCATGAAGCACAGTATTGTTCAGGTTACTTCCAGTCCCAGTCCCAAAGGACCAGTCACCGGTGCTTGAATGAGGGGTGTTTGGGGGGTGCTACTGCACTCCCTGGCTTGAAGTAATAATAACAAACACCAAATGCATGGCTTCCCTCATCAGCACCCCCACTACAAAAATTGTTCCAGCACCCCAGTCACTTACCCAGGTCACGTACACCTTAGATCTCACACCAAAGGCAATGCTTGTAGCCAATCCTATAATAAACTGTATACAGATTTATTAATAGGAAACTGAAATAAGAGTTTTTTTACAAGGTTAATGTAGGTAAACATAACATCCACAAATTAGTCTTAAGTTTCAAAAGGTAAGGTTCTATAATAGGCAAGCTCTATATGTCCTGTAGGGCTAACCTCGGCTAAGCAGCTGGGGATCCCTTGCTTATGCCTAGAAACCTTGCCCCCAGAGTCCAAGCAGCACTGAGATACGTTTCCTCCTTTTTGTGAGGTTTTTATTTCCTCCCTCTTTCGTACTCTTCCCCCCCCCCCGCCCCCAGATTCTGCTGTGAACTGCAAACACCACTGATGGGAGGAATTCACTTGCAAGACTTGTCTTCCTGTGGGTGAATGGGGAGAGTAAAGTCTCTTGTCCTCTTTAATGTCTGTCTGGTGTTGATGGGCCTTCCTTGTCAGGCAGGACATAAGCTTCTTTTGGAGACCAGCATTTTACGCTTACGATGTAAATGCTCAAATACTACCTTACAACGTGGGATATGGATGTTATAAGTGAAATTAATGCCTGCAGCAACTCACAAGCACTCAAAATCTAAACACTAAGCACAATTCTTAGAATTATACCTATTTTACCATTACTAACACACAGGAGAAATGCTCTAGAGTTGGGAAACACTGCTGGTCAATATTCATAATACTGAGTACTTGAATGGAAAACCAAGGAAGATTAACCCTGCCTACCCTCTTATTTTGTTCCATTTTTGACTCTAACTAGTATGTTCCATTAACCTGTCAACACTGGACTTATCTTGATCAGTCCCTTTCTAAAATTATTCTCATGAATGTTGACAAATGCAAAGTAATGCACCCTGGAAAACACATTTCCAACTAGTCATACAAAATGATGGGATCTAAATTAGCTGTTATGCTCATGGAATCATTGTGGATGGTTCTCTGAAAACATCTGCTCAATGTGCAGTGGCAGTCAAAAATGCTAACAGAATGTTAGGAACCATTAGGAAAGGGAAAGCTAATAAGACAGAAAATATGTCCGTATATAAATACATGGTATACCCACACCTTGAATAGTGAGTGCCGTTCTGGTTACCCCATCTCAAAACAGATGTATTAGAAATGGAAAGGTACAGAGAAGGGCAACAAAAATGATTAGGGGTGTGGAACAGCTTCCATATAAGGAGAGATTAAAAAGACCTGAGACTATTCAGCTTGGGAAAGAGACAACTAAGGGGGGATATGAGCGGTTTATAAAATCATGAATGGTGTGGAAAAAGTGAATAAGGAAGTGGTATTTACCCTTCCACGTAACACAAGAACCAGGGGTCATGCAATGAAACTAATAGGCAGCAGGTTTAAAACCAAAGAAAAGTACTACTTCACACATGGCAGTCAACCTGCGGAACTCATTGCCAGGGGATGTTGTGAAGGCCAAAAGTATAACTGGATTCAAAAAAGAATTACATTCATGAATAATAGGTCCATTGATGGCGATTAGCCAAGATGGTCAGGGACACAACCTCAGGCTCTGGGTGACCCTAAGCCTCTGACTGCCAGATGCTGGGCGTGGACAACGGGATGGATCACTTGATAATTGACCTGTTCTTTTCATTCCCTTTTGAAGCACCTGGTATTGGTCACTGTTGGAAGACAGGATACAGGGCTAGATGGACCATTAGCCGACTCACTGTGGCTGTTCTTTTGAATGTTTCATAACATAACTGAGCATTAATTGCTCACTAATTAGTCAGTCCTACAACTAATACTGAAGGGGACATTGCATCCAAATTTGATGTGAAAAATTATGGGGTTCATACACTCTTCTATAAAAACTAAGACTAATAGTAACAGAAACAATTCCAGGGAATTTTAAAAAGCTCCTTGGGGCACTGTGTTCTCTTTTTTTAAATGTTGTATTCCTTTATGGTATAAGCAACTCAAAATATCACAGCATTATTCCACTGCAGATACTGACTAGTCTAGCTTTGTTTTTTCAAGATGAGAACAAGGGAAAAATAAACCTACTGTTTTAATAGTATAAGGTGGTGATGGTAACATGGAAAGGAATCTTGCTTCTTGAATTGTATCTAATTTTGACTATGCCCTTGAAAGAGATTTAAATAAGAACCTTGTTTTCTCATCTTTGGATGAGAAAGACGAGAAAAAGCTTGTTTTTTTTTTTAAAGCTATTATACTAGTACTTATTGGTGTTGACTTAATAGTAATGCATACAACCTTGTGAGCCATCTTTAATATTGTCTTAATTCTTAAACTCTTTTTAACTGTTTTTTTTATAGGTGCCAAAGAGCGTTCTGAAATCTATGAGGCATTTGAAAACATCTATCCTATTCTAAAGGGTTTCAAGAAAGCATCTTAAAATTTCTTTCCAAAAAAATCAAGAGCAATATATAGGTTTGTATGTTTATGCATAGAACCAATGTAACAGTATTCCTATACCTAAATACAGAATTGTGGATTACAAGGCATATAAAGACATTTTGAATGCACTATAAACTATGACTAGATAGATGCACGCTTTTGTAAGTAGCATGAAACAATTTTGCTGTAAAACTTGATGTTGCTAATGAGTTCAGTCATTGTATCAAGTTCTGTTAAAGAATTCACAATAACCAAAAGTACATTTACTTTGGAACAGGAATGTAAATTAGGACCATTATTGCACTATAAAATATTTTACAGTACAATTAATGGAAATCTGTTTTTCTGCGGTAGAATGGATGTATCAATGGAAGTTAGTCCATAGATCAGTCTTGTTAAAAGCTGTAAAGTTTTGATCAATATTTTGTAGCACTGAGAACTAATTTCATGTCAATTCAGACCTTATTTTTGTGTACAATATATCTTACAAAATTTAATGCAAGCCTTTTTACTGTCAAACATCCAGACACATGAGTTCACAAATGATCTTTGTATCATTCTCTGGCTCAGAGTTCACCTGATCTTGTATCATTCTATGCCATATGGTGCTGTTGACACTCCCCTTATTGACAATGAAGTGAAGACCGTTGGTGGCACTGGGTCAGGGTAAAGTTGTCAACGAGGGCTAGCAAGGCAGCTGAAAAAAAAAAAAAATCACACACACCAGCCATAGTGGACACAGGTTCTACAAAGTATCTGGAGTTGGGTTTGGACAAGTAAAGGGTAACCTAAAATCTGATGTTTCCATTTGCATTATCACAGCCCTCTCGAAGTGCAAGGTAAGTGCAATCCGGTCTGAACCAACAAAACTTCTCAACTTAGTTTAGAAAGCTACTTTTAAAATACTGACTTTACCAGCTTGCTTTAAATCATAGGAAAAATACGAACTTTATTAGGACACACTTTTTTTTATTTTATTTTTTTAAGTAGCTAGAGAACTAGTCAAGACTTAGCCAGAGCTGAGATCCCACCACCATCCTCGGGACATTCGATAACTTCAACATCAAACACACGGAGTCTGCTCAAGATCACTGCACCAGGCAGTGTGACCACAGTGAATGGCGTGGCACTGGTATTGTGTAGTGAAGCTCCCAGATCTGGTTTAATCCTGCAAATCCACAAATCTGTGGGGTGGGCCTGCAGTGGTACCAAGTAGGGTCAGGGGGAGCCCTCCTTTGTGTGTCAATAGAGAATCTAAGAACACAGTCTGCTGAGTTGTTTGTTCATCCTGGCAACATGGCCAAAGAGCCTGCAACACTGCTTTTAAATGTAATAGTAACTGAAGGAAGGCCCAATCTCTGCGAGATTGACATTTCACACACAGTCGAACTACTTTTTGCTCACAATTCAATAAATTCCCAAGTAGGTAGGGTGACCAGATCACAACACTGAAATATCGGAACACATTGGGGTGCCGTCAGCCCTGCCCACAGTTTCCCCTGCCCCCACTCCTTCCAGGCTCCGCCTCCACTCTGCCCCAGATCCCGCCCCCCCGCCACTGTGCCCTTCCTCATCCCCCCAGCCTACTGCTGGCTTGCAGCATCCCTCCTCAGTCCCCTGCCCAGTGCTCACCTCTTCACCCTCCCCGCCCACCCCTTGCCTTTTTAAACCCTCTTCCCCTCCCCACCACTTGCCTATGGTGCCGCCGGGTGGGTGCTCACCTGCCCCTGCACCACCCTCGCTCCACCCCCTTCTCCCAAGTTCCTGCCTTGCCTCTTCCCCCGAGCATGACACATCCCCACTCCTCCCCCCTCCCTCCTGGGGGGAGGAGGAGGCGAGGAGCGGGGAGCTTGGCTGCCGGTGGGTGCTTGGCAGCCCCGGAGCACCCATGGAGTTAGCGCCTCCCTCTCGCTCGCTGCCTCCTTACCTGAATATCGGAGCAATTGGTGTCCCGGTCGTACATCGATCAGGACGCGGGACAAAAGGTTAAATATCGGGACAGTCCCAATTTTCTCGGGACATCTGGTCACCCTACAAGTAGGTAATATATTTTATGCCCCATTATTTCCTCTTCTGTTGCTATGTTTTTTTTAAGTATTACTACTTTTTTATTTCAGGCAAATTTAAAAGTCTTGTCCCCATACAAACTGGCAACACCCATTCATGAGGAATGGTGAAGCAACATTCTCAAAGTGCAAAAGACAACTCCTTGTCTATGTCAGAGGTAAATGCAATATAGCAATGCTCTCCTCAGCATAGGGTTTCAGAGACTGGAGTTTTATCAGTTTCTTTCATTTAACTAAAAGAAAATAAGAGAGAAATACTTGTGGCACCTTAGAGACTAACACATTTATTTCAGCATAAGCTTTCGTGGGTTAGAACCCACTTCATCGGATGCAAATACTACACTGTAACCTTTCATTTAACTGCCACTAGGATAAACCCCACCATCTCTAGTTGCAAATAAAGTTGTGCTGGTATTGGCTTTCACTTTACTAAGCCACTAGAGGTCACTGTTGAGTGCCTTGTGAAATGAAGAAAAACATAACCCATTGCCAAGAAGCTTTCTCTACCCTTCTCTGTGTCTCTCCCTCACCCCTTGTATCAGACAGCAGATGAAGTATATCAAGCCTCTGCCCATGATAAGACTTAACAATCATGTCTGGGAGTTTTATCTTCCATTTCAACTTGTCTATTTTGGATTGTGTCAAGTTGCCATATAGTCCAATGCGATTTCTGAAGCCTTTCCTGTCTCCTAGAGTCATGCATAGTTGTTGGGGGGTTTTTCATCACTAATGGAAAAATCATCTCATTCCTGATAACTTGATGAAATCTTTCTTCCATTTCCTTGTGACAAATCTCTACTCTAGGAGCAGTATTTGAATTGTGAATTTCCATAGTTTAAATGTTCTTCAGTTTACCCTTAGCTTACAATTTTCTAGCTCTCTAATAATAATCTTTAAAATGATAGGCCTTGATATACTGCAACTTTATTATTCTTGGTTACACTAAAGCCAGTTTGTGAAGTTCTGGTAGTTTTAAAGTAGTTGCAAATTAGTTTGCATTGGGAGAAGCATTCTGAGTCTGAAAGTGAAAAGCAGCCTCAGTCCTGGTCTATATTTAAAGTTTTATTCCAACAGTTATACCAGCAACACTTTCATATCTGAATAACTATCTACATGATGGCGTGTTCACTGCTTTACCTGTGGCAGTATATTTAAGGCAGCAAAACTTAGGTGTAGACAAGGTACCACATAAATGAGAATTAGGCCTAATTGGTATGTTTTCTTTAAATTCTTGATATTGTCCGGCTTTTGTCTTTAAAAAACTTAGTAAGTTTGTCTTGGTTCTACCTATTTTGTTTTTATGAAGCAGTATACTAGTGTCAAGGTTCTGTTAGGGATTTGTAGCAATTCAACTGGCTTTATTTTCCCCTCCCAATGCCTTGTACACTGAACTTTTATTTAAGTTTTGTCTTGGGAATGATCTTTCTTTAATTCCGAGTGGATTATATTTTCTCTTTTTGGTTTAGTTCTTAGTCTTAATGTGTAGTGGAGGAAGAAATGTATATGGATTTTGACTGAGGTTACTACTATGGATCATTATTTGCATGCTGGTTATGACAGTAGTTATAGGGGGGTGTATGTGTCACAGGAAATGGGTAAAACTTTTTGTAGCCATGACTTGTGTCCTGTAACCTGAGCAAGGAAACATGCTTTCAAGAATGCCTATAAATAGTGCAACAAAATTGCAGGAAGAGGAGTCTGTCAGACTTTGTTTTGGAAAGGTCACTTGTGTTTGGGTAGTACTGAGTCACTTAACTTGAAAGTTTACGTTAAAGAACTTTAGAGTGATTCTAGATGAATGGCTGGCTTGGAAGGGAGAAGCCCTGGTATCTCAAAACATACAGGGATTGTAGAGATGAAATTGGTGCATGAGAGGGTTCTGGATGCTGTCATGATACCATACAGTACTAGGACAGAAATAAGCCTAGTGCCCCAGACATGTGCTCTGCATTGAGAAGTGTATAAAACAGAGCTCATTCTGGTCAGGAATGAATGATGCTGAAGATAAAATATTAGTGTGAACTCTGCAGTCAACTCGAGCAGCAGAATGCAGAAGAACCACTGAAACCAAATGAGATTCCTGATCCAATGCTGGTGCAAATCTGCTTGAACTAGATGGGGAAAGTCCAGTTAGTGGACACTGGTGGTTCCATTTATTTAAAAAAAAAAAAAAAAGTTAATTGCTTGTCATGGGATTTTAGATTAGCTGGTCCATAATTGGGCATTTTTAAAAATTATATCAGTACAAGTACACCCCATCAAGACTTTACTATGTACAGTCAAATGTGTTACCAGAAAAGTAGTACCTATTTCAAACAGCTTGAAACAAAAGAACTGTTAACAGTGGTCAGCATGAATCTTTTTAAGACATTTTGCAGTGTAACAATAGTCTATTAGGGTCACCTGTTTAGAGGCTTTGACCCAGGGAGAAAATACCTTGCCAATTTCCAGTGGGTAATCTTGCATCAAAGACTTGTAACCCCACGGTAGTTGCAAAAGAACTACAAACTAGGAAACTGGAATTAGGGTGACCAGATGTCCCAATTTTTATAGGGACAGTGCTGATACTTGGGGCTTTGTCTTACATAGGCACCTATTCCCCCCCCCCCCCCCCCCACACACACACCTCCTGTCCTGATTTTTCACACTTGTTGTCTGGTCACCCTAACTGGAATAGAAGACAAAAGTGCCAAACTGTTAACCCAGTTATAAGGGCAAGCATTAGATTTCAATCCAATGGCTGGCACTCTTGATGCTAAACTGTCTGCATCAAGTAGGTACAGCAGGGACAGAAGCCATATCAACAAAACCAAAGACTTTTGGCTCTGCTTTTCTAAGGCTACCTAGAATGCAGTTGCCAGAGCAAGTGACACAAACTCACTCTGTCCCTTATTTTCCAGCAAATGCAGGCCTTCCTGGGGGGATCCTAGGGGCTAGAAAAGGCTATTGCTGAAGGAGCTTTTGTGACAAGCAGCTGTCCGATCAGAAAGTTAGGAAAGATGGTGAAGTTTATTTACACTATATTTTTCAAATAAAAAGGGGAGGCTGTAGTAGTAGTGAATGAAGTGGGGTGGTGGTGGTGATCTGTCAGGGGCCGGGGAAATAACTTTTTGTAAGCCAGAGCTATGTTGTGAGCAAGGCTAAGAAATAAAGACCAACTTGTAAGCAGCACTCCTGTGTTCTACCTTTATTAAAGGGGCAGTTTACAGTCCTAGTCATGCTGTTCTAGAGGCCTAGTGCAGACAGATTGGTCCTCTTAGTTTTCCCACCCCCAGCCCTTTTTAAAAAATAAAAGGAGGTGGGTGTATGCAATGGAGCAAGGGTGACTGTGCTGCTCCCATTCAAAGAGAATGGAGTGTGAAAATTGTAAGTTTATTTAAGGGACTCCCTCCTACACTGACCTAAGTTACACAGTCATATACTAAACGCCTGGATATAAAAGGAGAAGTCTGTTATGGGAAGGGATGGGTGGCTACCTAACTTGCAGAACAGTGTAAACAGAGCTTCTGTTTTCATGGAGGAGGAGAGGGCATTCTCCAGTTGGTGTTGACAGATATCTTACACCAGTATTGCCCACCCCCCCCCCCCCCCGTCTTTCAGTAAGTCCCACGGTTCAACAACCCTGACATTTAAAAACAAAAAAACGAAGTGGGTTCTCTCTTTGTCTACCCCTGGCACAGCTTTGGGTGTTGATGGTTTTCAAGCAAGTCTTCCACAACCAGCCTGGCTAAACTCTTCTGTTTCTGATGGAAACAGATTCTCTCTCTGTAGAATCAGATGTGGACAGGAGCTGGGGCAGGGAGGGGGAAAAATAGTGGGTGGTCCTAAGATCATTCAAGGTGCCCATGCGGCAGGGGGCTTTGTCCCCACTCAGGGAGCTGGCTTGGCTTATGTATGCTGTTGCCTAAGCTGCCCCGAGTCAGCCAACCCCACCACGGCTAAGCCTGAGTCCTAACCCCTGTGCCCTGTAGCCCCCTCTCCCTCCCTCCCCTTATGGGGCCCTTTGCTCCAAAGCTCCTGCCCCCCAGTCTCTCTGCCCTCAACCTTGCGCCTCCCCCCCCCCCCATCATTCCCCACCTCCCCTCCCCCCATTGGCCAGCTTGCACGCTTTACCCTCCCCTCACCTGCTTGCCCCACTCACTAGCCCCTCTGCCTGCCTGCTTCCTTCCCCGCACTGCTTGCTCCCCCGCCTCACTCTCCCCTCCCCCACTGCTTGGCGCCTCCCTGCCTGCTTCAGGCCTCCCCCCCCGCTTGGCACCTCCCTCACGTCTCCTCGCCCCTCCCCCTGCCCTCAGTCCCCGCCCCCTTTTCCCAGCATGCCCGCGGTTGAAAACAAAGTCCCACGTGAGCGGCGGCGGCGGCGCGGCGCGGCGCGGCGGGCCCGTCATGGCGTCTCCCAGCGGCTGCTGGCCGCAGCCGGGCTGGCGGGGGCCCGGGGCCGCGGCCGCGGCGGGGCCGGGGGCGCTGGGCGAGGAGGACGCCGAGGGGCTGTACGTGGCGGTGGAGCGCTGCCCGCTGTGTAACACCACCCGCCGCCGCCTCACCTGCGCCAAGTGCGTCCGCGGCGGGGACTTCGTCTTCTTCGACGGGCGCGACGCCGAGAGGTAGCGGCCGCGGCGGGGGGGCCCTGAGCTCCCGAGCTCCCCCCGGGCCGATGGGGGGGGGGTGGTCCTGAGCTCCACCTCCTCCCGACCGGGGCGGGGGGTCCTGAGCTCCCCTCTCCTGGGCGGGGCGTCCTGAGCTCGCCCCCGGCCGGGGAGGTGGGGGGCGGGGGATCCTGAGCTCCCCCCGGGCCAGGGCAATGGAGGGTCCAGGGGTTCCTGAACTCTCCCCCGGGCCGGGGGCATGGGGGTGGTGTCCTGAGCTCCCGCCTCCCGGGCCGGAGAGATGGCAGGGGGAGGGGAGTCCTGAGCTCCCCCCGGGACGGGGGGGTCCTGAGCTCCCTCCTCTCTGCCGGGGAGATGGGGGGCGAGGGTCCTGAGCTCTCCCCAGGCCGGGGGGGGGGTGTCCTGAGCTCTCCCCTCACGGCTAGGGACAATGGGGGGGGGGGGCGCGAGGGTCTGAGCTCCTCCCCGGTTGGAGGGTGTTGAGCTGCTCCTCCCCCAGCTGGGAAGACTGCGGGGGTCTGGGGGCCCTTTAGCTTCTAGCCAACTGGGATCTTGAGCTTCCTCCCCGGGGGGGGGTGTCAGAGTGGGAGGGATTGCCGGGAGATGGGGTCTTGAGTTCCCTCCTCCGGCCCGCTGGGGAGATTGTGAAACATTTTGTCAACAAATGCATCTGATAACAAATGCCATGACATACCACTGCATAACTAAAACAAATGGAAATATATTTAAAAATATTCAGAGGAGGAAACAAAAGTATAGGAGCCTATTTAAAATGCACATATGTATGGGTTTTCAAAATGCTACTGTAAACTAAATCAGACACCTTGGTTTGTGTGAAAGCCTTATATTTATTCCTTTCCATAGAAACAGTTCTGATTTTGCATGTTTTAAAATTGTCCAAATATTCTATTGTTCACTTAATAAAAAATTCAGACTCAATAGTTCCTTCCTGCAAAGAGCTGGATAGATGGCAAGGTTATTTGAATAAGTATAAAGGCTGCAAACAATATTCTGGTTTAACTATGCACTTCCATAATATATTTTCAACTATTGAGGCATCCTACCTGCTACAAGGTGACCATCTGAGCTTCCCGATAAATAGTCTGCGCAGCACTGTCTAGCTGAAGAATTGTCCCAATTTTTGGCTTTTATGCTCTTACCATATTTATAGTCCTTTAGCTGAGGCTTCATTAGCAGTTGCTGTGTGTGATTTCTTGAACTATTTTGGGAAGGTGGGGAACAGGTTTGTGCGCTTGGGTCTTTACTTTTGGCTGAAGGATACCAAGTACATTTGGTGTAAAACTGGCCAAGGAAATTAGCGTCTCTTCTTAGCCGACTGATCTTAAAATCACATTCATGTCACTATTTGCCACTTCACTCAGGATGTTTTACTGACTTTTTAAATGTAAAAAAATTTCTGTAGATATTGATTCGCCCAGTTTTGTACTAGAGCATAATCATATGCTGGACCTTTCATGTAGCTAAAAGTGACCCTTTCTCCAATATAACTTAAATGTAGAAAGTCTACTTATGGACTGGTCCGCAAACTGATCCACATAATGGAACCCATATGCCATTTAGTCATAACGAAACCCACAAAAGCTTATGCTGAAATAAATGTGTTAGTCTCTAAGGTGCCATAAGTAATCCTGTTCTTTTTGTCGGGTATGTGTGGATACAGTACAGGGAGCCCCATGATAACCATCTTGCAGGACTGGGGCTTTAGTCTGATCTCTGCTCTTATTAGTGTTATAGAACTACAAACTGACTATATTTTAGCCTTCCCAAAATAGATGGAAACTAACATTTGTTTAAGGCTGTGTTGGGGGTTACCCACAGCTTCTGTGATAATCTCATTTGTGAGTCTGGAACTTAAATGGGCATTTGGGGGCTTCTATCCTTTTTCTAGCATCAAGAGTTCAACCAAGTCCAGAAAACTCAGCTGCCGCCTTTACTATAGAGTGACTGTTGTCCTTCCATAATTGCTAAGGCTTGAGAGGTTTATCTGATACCAGTCTCTCTGGAAGTGACTATGAAAAACAGGAGGGGGGGGGTCTTTTGGATGTTCCAGTGCCACTGCTTTGATGAAAAGCCCAGCTGTCCTTTCCACTCCCATGTGATATGATGGGTGCTGAGATTTCTGCCATAATGCTTTCTCTGGACCTTACTTGGAAGTTCCATCTTCCTCGTTCATCTTTGTCCAGAAAGAGTCTTATACATTTGAGCTATGTCCAACTGCCGGAAGTGAGGAGGAGTTTTGTCTCCTTTCCTCTCTCGGTGCCTTCTAGTTGCATCAGTGGAGAGGTCTCCACTGCTCTACTCCTCTAGCAGCCTCCATTTTGGGGGCCGCCTTCCCCTCTGAATACCCTCCGTTTCCGTGTCTGTGGCTGCTTGTAGCTTTACCAGGCACCAGCATGACTCTTGAGTCACTGCTGTGCACAAGGTTCTGAGTGGCAGCTGTCCTATAGATAAATCCAGTCTATTTACACAAACACTGAGCTCGCAATCACATTTGTGTAGCCATAGGGCCACCATACAACAGCTTCTTATTAATCTATTACATAGTATTAATGTGAATTCACCTCTGTAGCAGGAGACTGAATGGTATGAATGTAACTTAATAATTGTTTCTTGTCTTTTTTTTTTTTTTTTTTTTTAATTGTAAGATTAGCGGGACACCATCAACTGCAAAAAAAAATCACACTTTTCTGTCTGGAAATTTGTACCTACTATTGTTACAAGTAACACCAAAGGTGACTAACTGAAATATTCTAGAAAAGTAGTCTTTATTTTAGTTTCTGCAATTGAGAGCATTTTGTGGATCGTTTATTTCGTTGTTTCCTCTTTTTATTCAGTTTTTGCTGTTTGCGTGAATCTTTCACACAGCAATGGGGTGGGGAGAGAAGGATTTAAAAAAATGTGATCACAATAAATTGGCAGAGATACTGAGCAGTGCAGTCACGGGAAGTACTTTTAGCTTTTTTTTTCTTTTTTTTTTTAATTAACTAGATTTCAAGTCATTTCCCTTTTTTAGGATGACCAGATGTCCCAGTTCTATCATGACAGTCCCAATACTTGGAGCTTTTTCTTCTATAGGTGCCTGTTGCCCCCACCTCCTGTCCTGATTTTTCACACTTGCTATCTAGTCACCTTAGCCTTTATTATTAGTAGTAGTTATTAATTTGTTATCTATATTGCAGTAGTGCCTAGATTAGTTTAGCACCAGCAATTTGTTCAGTGCCATGCAAGACACACAGATGGCCCTTGTCGTGATCCTGTCAGTCCTATGCATGACCCGGGTAATTTAACTTCAGGATTACACATGTAATGTGAGAGAGAGAGAGAGAGAAGTGTATCTCATACAAGCTCCAGACCTGCTTTTAGTAAAGTTGGTGACACTTTTCCTATTCTTTTCAACTGGAGTAGGATTGGGCCCACTGTTTGTATTGATTAAACACATTAGTGGGGGATTTTGCGGGGGGATGGGCTGGAGGGGTAGAAGTTAAAAAATAAATATCGCTATTCATTCCAGACTGTGGAATTTTTATTATTCGTTTTCTTATACTCTAGAGTATTTAGCATTATAAGCGATTAGTCACTTTTCATATTCTAGCACTGAGCTTCATATAATTTTTGACTGCTTTGTGCTGGAGAATATTATACACTAATTGTTAAACTATAATACGATTGAAGTTGCTCATATGTCTGGCAAAAATTACATATAATGGTAGCTCACACTGGGAGATAATGCTTATCCTTGATAGGAATTGTCATACCTAATTTTGAGTGTGAGACTGAAGCTCTATTTGGGTTAATTACTAAAGTGCAATCATAATTAAGACTGATTTGTCCGGAAGTCCTCAAGGAATATAAACACCAACATCCTTCTTTCCATTATACATATAGGGCATCTTGGCATGTTTGAAATCTATGCCAACATCCTTATATTTAAGCATGGATGATTAATTTTTCTGGGAGTTAACCAGACCTGTCAGTCAGATAACTTTGCAATCCTGTTTACACCTGACAAATGCCAAAGCCAAGAATTAACTTGGGTGTCTTAAGGAAGTACATTTTCTGTAAGTCATGGTTTATGGTTAAGGCTTCATTTTAGTCACGGATATTTTTAGGAAAAGTCATGGACAGGTCACAGGCAGTAAACAAAAATTCATGGTCTGTGACCTGTCCATGACTCGCAGGCGTACTATATACAAGGATGCCTGCGGGCGGAGACAGCACGCGGAGCTAGGAGCTGAGAGGGAGGGACATGTCATGGCTTCCGGGGAGTCTCCCAAGATAAGCGCCACCTGAAGCCCTCACCCCCTCTCGTGCCCTAGCCCTGAGACCCCTCCCCCACACACACAAAAACTCCTGCTCCTGTTTGGGCGGGGGTGGTGGCCCAAGACTGCCCCAGCAGCGGCCGGTGAGGCTGGCCCAGGGACTGCCCAAGCTCCTCAGTCAGCCCCCGGGCCAGCCACACCAGCCACTGCAGAAGTCTTGGAGGTCCTGGAAAGTCTCAGAATCCATGACCTCCATGACAAACTCGCAGCCTTATTTATGGTCAGATACAGTACATGTTTGGAAGTAATGAGTGTTCCACGGTTAGGAGAAGGAAACTCAAGTAGATGGGCCATTCTTCCATTCTGATCTGACAGTCAGTATTGATACTGTACTTGTATGCAAAATACAGTTCCTTTAATCAGTTGACAGGTCAACCAACTGACTATTGTTTTGGAAACTAAATGATCATTGCTTTCCGGCAAAAGAGACCTTTCATTTTATACCATCTATTTAGCAGCCTAGAATGCTTGTTTGCCAGCTTGTCAAATAATCTATCATTACCTGACTTGGAAAGGATAAGGGCAATGTTTGTTTGTTTTTTTAAAAATTCTCTTATGACAGTAATTCTGCAGGTAGTCATTTGCTATTTACTAGAAACTTACAGGCTCTGGTCGAAAATACAAAAACTGAAACGGAATGAAAATTTGCAATTACATTTTTTGACTGGGACAAAAATGCTTTTTCCTTTTCTCACATTAAATATGGACTTGGTAGGTATAGTCTTCTTCCAGGATGCATGCAACCAGAGGAGAGTACATTTCCCAGTAGTTGAAGTAGAGGTAAAGAACTAAATTTTGTCCACATCAGAAGTTAGTGGTATAATTAAGGAATTCAGTAATTATTAAGTAAAAAGAGTCTATTAATTATTTATTTAATACCTTAGGCCCCAATCCTCTAAACCTGCACATGCTTAACATTACACATTTCAGTGTGCGCAAGTAGTCCCACAAAGTTAAGCACATCTGTGTGTGCATACAGGATCAGGGCCTGTAATATCTGTGGGTGCCAATCAGGGTCAGAGTTCTATTGTGCTAGGCGCCATACAGATACATACAAAAATATCTTCCTTGCCCTGAAGAAAAGTGACATACAAAGAGGGATACAATCAAATGTACACAATATTTATAAAATGTGTAGGGTTTTTATTATAACAGGGATACAGTGACAGCTATCTCTATCAATTCCCACTTTTATCATTGCTTTTGAGCACTGACCAATTAATAAGTGCTCTTTTCCAGTTGTTTTTTTCTAATGATTACTGACTAGAGAAATCATTCAGAGGAACATATACTTAGAGAGACTTGTCTGTTTGTACTTGAAGCTAGAGAAACCTTCCTTTGCTTACAGATTTAATGTACAACTTTAGATATTCTACATCTTCTCAGTTACATGTAATAGGAATATCTATAACTGTTCATTCAAAGTTACATTTGTTTCCTTCTAAGCTAAAATGTTGTCTATATATATATAACTTATTTCCTCTTTAAACATTAAAGACATTAAAATTAGGAACATATTAAAGGAATAGCACTTTGTGTTTTGAAGAAACCTGCTAAATAAATCTGTGTGAGCTCCTTGACATTACTGATGGAGTGTGTGTGGTAGTCTACAATTTTTGCTGTCTTACGTTTTGTTCATTCCCTTCCTATTGTTAGTTCCCCTCTGAAGTTACATCTAACTACAGAACAATTTGTCTTCATTTTCCCTAAAGTGAAACACATGATTAGGGCAAATAGTTATGTCAGATTTCCAGCACTGTTTTCCATTTTTTCATCACCTGTTAATCTAGTTATAAAAATACAGAATTGCCCTAAGCCCGCTATACATGATTGCTGGGCAGCATGGCCTTGGGCAAAGTTGTTTGGTTATAGCCAAAAGTCAGTGTTACAATAGGCCTGTATATTTCTCCAGGGTAAACATAAATCTAGTCCAATGTCCCTTGTGTAATTTTTCATGATCTCTAGTAGATTGGGAATGTTCAGAAAGGATGAATGTGCTGAGTTGTGCAGGTTGAATGCCAGTTATTCCACATTCCTCAAACTCATGATCTGCCTCTAGCTTCCATAGCACCTCCCGTATTTTTCTTAAAGAATAACACATATTTGTTTGACTAAAAATATTTGTGCTGCCATTTTACTGTGTGAGTCTCTTAGCAGGAATGCTGAATAAACTCTATCTAAACCCCCAGTTACACTATATCCGTGAGCTCTCAACCCTCAGCATTTTAAAGAGTCTTCCATGGTTCCATTGTCTCAAACCAAATCCACGTAGTCAGGCAAAGAGACACCCCAATGTTCTAACCTGTCGAGGATTAACTTGCCCTTGGTCTTTGATCCTTTGGGTGCTTAGCCTACGTTTAGACAGGGCAGCTTTGTGAAGCGTAGGTGAGGTCTGTCACTGGCTTGGAAACCTGACTACAATGCTGGAAACAGTAACCATAATTTTTTCCCTCTCAAACTAGTAAAAGGTTGCTGGTAAGGAGACCACTGCTTTTCTACTGTAAATCAGTGGCTCTCAAACTGTGGTCTGTGGGCCATAGAAAGCTGACTGGATGGATGGTACTGGCTCCTCCCTTTGTTCCAAGAAGCCTCTGCAGGTGTCCAGATTCTTCAGAGTAAAGGGGAGCAAGAAGGCCTCTTGAGCCAGCTGGCTGTGAGAGGGTGGCATTTTAGTCGTCTTATTGGGGATAGGGCTGTGGAGGAGCAGGAGAGGAAACAGGAATCTCCCTCAGATCTGGACACATCAGTAAGAATGAAGGTGCCAACTGTTGTCGGTAGCTACCGGTGTGGTGCTCCGCTCTTGTTCGATGATAATGGTCAGCTGCGTGCGTGTTCCCTCTGTGTGCTGCCCCAGCTCTGCACAGATAACTGACACAGCAGACCCCGAGAGAGCCCCCCAAAACCACAGACTCTAGTAAGGTACGAAGGAACCCGAGCCAGATTTATTGTCAAACGAAGCACAGTAATAGTTCCCTATAGACTCTACAGGGCGTACTACAAATTTGTGCTTCCTGGCAATGGACACAGCTCAGTCAGTGGCGGGACTTTCCGCTGCCCCCTAGGATGTACAAAGATGTGCGCTCCCGGACCTACTTTTATACCGTGCAGGACAGATTACTCATCATAGTTCAAACGAATCTATCCATCATGCTGTCCTTTTGACCCTGTCTTTAAGATGCACCTGCCTGTTCCTTGTTATGTCTGTGGAGTGTTCTGATGCCGTCTTGGCACAAGTTCCTCTCAGTAGCACTTGTGTGTGTGTGTGCGCATGCTTCTAACAACTTTTTCTTGCCAACTTCTGTGAGTGGGACCTGCCTCTGGCTCTGGCCCAGCTTTGCTTAACGCTGCCTGGAAGTACTTTGGTTCAGGCCTCAGACTGGGCCTCTGATACAAGAGTTTGTTTCAGGGCCTCCTCTTACTACACCAACCACCAGCAGGAGAAGAATATCTAAGGGAGAAGGGAATGAGGCAATCAGGTAGTATAGGCAGGAGGAGGCTGGACACGGCATCCAGAGGAAAAAAGAACTAAGTGACGGTGAAAGAGGGAGAAGAGGCTTGGGCAAGCGATAAGCTTGCTTTAAAGACCGCTAAACTACACTAAGTGTTTAGTAATATTACTTTTCCATATATGTGGTAGCTGAAGTTGCCAGAGGAATTTAATACCATCACAAGTGGGAGGGGAGGTGGCCCAGGCCACATATATCAAGAGGAGGTCCTTGCTGTGCAAAAGTTTGACTCCCTGAAATAAATGAGGGGGGAGGAAGGGGAATATGGGACTTTGCATAAGGTGAAAAAATTGCAGTGCTGCACCTTCCAGATGAAAACCTTTGCTCCTCTGTGGAATTATCTTCAGATTGAAATGCTAGCGTATGGTGCCCATTTGCGGTGTGGGGCAGGATGGGTCCAATGCCAAAACAGATACCTGGGAATAAATCCAGTATCTGCACGTTACCAGAATACTAGAGATTAACACCCACCCCCTTTTTTTTTCTTAAGTAACTCCCCTAGTTATTGCTCTTGCTACTTCCCTGTTAACTGTCGGTTCTGTGTCTTCATGGTTGTTGTAAGCATAAGGTATGAAAATTTGTTTTTCATATATAGCCTTTAATACCAGAATAGACTTGCTTGATTACTTCACAAAAGGCCTATGAAATGGTACTCTTTTTAAGTTCAAAATTTCAGAAAGACTTTTTGAGTTCTATTTATATCTTAAATGACTGGAGAGTTTTTGAAATTTGTATGAGGTGTTTGGTTTTTTTTTTAAACAAAACCTATTGCTGAGTTATAAACCTTTGAGAATAGTTGTAATTAAGGATAATGCTGACAGGACTTGATGGAAAACTAGCGCATGTTTCTGCAGTGAATGGGTTCTGTTCATATTATGGTGTGTCCTAGGATGCGTCTACACAGCAATCACTGGGTGTGATTGCAGCTCGTGTAGACCTACTCAAGCAAGCTTTAACCTAGCTAGCTGACATACTGAAGCAGTGAAGCGACAGCAGCACGATTCAGCGCAGGTTGTAAAAGCCTGCCCGGAAACCTGGGTAATAATGTGGGCTAGCCCTGCGAGTAATTACCTAGAGTTCCAGGCGAGCTAGTACAACCCATGCTGAAGCACGTGCTGCTGCAGCTTCACTGCTGCAGTACCCCAGCTAGCTAGATTAAAGTTAGCTCAGGTATGTCTGCACGCACTGCAGTTGCACCTCATGATTGCAGAGTAGACCTACTCTTAGCCTTAGTCTATACTGGGGGGGGGGGGATCGATCTAAGATACGCAACTTCAGCTACAAGAATAGCGTAACTGAAGTCAGCATACTTAGATTGATTTACCGCGGTGTCTTCACGGTGCTGAATTGACTGCTGCTGCTCCCCCGTCAACTCCGCTTGCACCTCTCACGGCGGTGGAGTACTGGAGTCAACGAGAGAGTGCTCGGGGATCGATTTAGCGCATCTAGACTAGACGCGATAAATCGACCCCTGATAGATCGCTACCCGCCGATCTGGCGGGTAATATAGACATACCCTTAGAATTCTGTAAATTTTCATATGAATTTAGCCACAACTTCCTGAGATTAAGACAAACAGTTGGGATTTAGATGCTCTTAAACTTCAGGACTCTTGTTAATATTTCAGATACCTTCCATTATCTCATTGTATAAAATACTTTGTTCGTAACATCAGTAAACAGATTAATCTATTCTCTTACAGGTTTTTAGACAAGAAAGAGAGGTTAAAGCATCTTAAAAACAAACAGAGTGAATTCCAAAACCAGTAAGTTATAGTTTAGTTTTTGGTAGTGTTGTCATTGGTTGATTACAACAATTTTAGATAAAACATTCTCTCTAACCTCTTGTATTTGCCACATGTAATCATGATTGTCAGCTAATCTCCAATTATGATCTTTTTCCCGTAGTGTTTTAAAGGCTATGGAAGGGAAAAGGATATCTGATCAACTGGTGAGTTATTTGAAGTCTTCAGTAGTTTTCTTTGTATTCCTAGATCTTTCAGATTATTGTTTCATTTTAACTTGGAGATGGTGTTGTACTGCCTGCCTAAAAAGCGTGATCCTAACAAAACTGAAATTGATTTTGGACGCATAGAATTTTCAAAGCTACCAGTATTCATCATTTCTGGTTATGTATTTAGTCAGTAACCATTTGGTTTTGCCTGACTTTACTGTAGGAAGCTTCTGTTTGCTTACGGCATTCTTCTGTGCAGAGATGAGACTATTTGAAATTCTTGGGATCTGACTTTGTTAAAAATATCCCAGTACTTCTGAGTTATAGCTGTCGGTGTTGTTAATTTCAAGGTGATGGATTCAATTTAGCTTTTGTCATGCAATCTCTGCATGTTCTTTTTCAGAGATGGAAAATAATGTCTTGCAAGATGAGGATTGAGCAGCTGAAACAAACCATTTGCAAAGAGAATGATGAAATGACCAGAAGTAAGTAGTGTCTATGTATCTGCCAGTTGTAATACCTGTATTTCTTTGAAGAGAGAGCATCAACCAATGTAATATCGAGTTTTAGCTTAAAAGAAAAAAGTGAATTGCCAAACCCTCCCCTCTTAAACCTGATGTGTGATCTTATTTGGGAGATAGATACAGGAAGGTCTATTGGAAGTGGAGTTAGTGAGTGATCTTTGTTAATCGCTTTTATGTTTGGGTTTTAATTAAAGTAGACATGTATTCAGCTGAGTGGATGTTCAAATCCTTCTGGGACAGCTTGAATGGAGTAAATGTTTAGCAACCTATTCCATCTTTCAGCTGTATCTCCAAGAATGGCTGCTTCCAGAGCTTGGTACTCCTGACCATTGCCACTATGATAAAGAGTATCAAACAGCTCATGAGCCGCTCTAAATTTCATGTAGTTATCGGTGAACATTAGCCCACATCAGGTGCCTGATTTGGAGCCAAATCCTGAAGTCCTTACTTGGGTGGCACACCTCTCACTAGAGTCAAAGGGGATTTTGCCAGAGTAAAAGCTGCACTTTAGCCTTCTGTGTCTTTCATTTTAACGATTTGACATAGCTGGGAGATGTGCACAGTGTTAGGAGACAGCGTGAACGTTTATGAGTGCTCAGCTCAGTTTTAGTCTGCTCGAGGCTTCTCTAAATGTCTAGCTCACAGATCGTGCTCAGATTTAAAAAAACGTATTAGCACAGTCATTGCTGTACTAACATAATCTCATTTGCATAGTCATGCCTAAGTTAGTAACTTGACACCTATTCTTGCTCGCAGATCCCAGAGGATCTCATTCAGGGGGCTGTTAATGAAATCTAGCACCCATCTTGGAATCCCTCCCAGGTGGAAGAGAGTCCTCACTGCCTCTTTAGGAATTTAAAGTAGTTTTGACTTTGGAGTGTGAAATTCTTCATTTTCAGAAATGAACATTAATGTTCCGAGATGCTGAGCATCTGTCTCTCCCGTTGACTGTGATAGACTGGGGTGATCAGCCCCTCCGAAAATCAGGCCCTAAGCTTTTAAAATATCTGCGGGGACCATCTGCCCATGAGGGGAGGTCAGCATGGCAAGCGTCATGGGAGGCTCAAATACCTGACACACATTCTATGGGATGGTTACTAGTGTGGCTGTGTTTACATTGGTCACGCAATGCAAACGTGGGACATCCTGCTAGTCTGACATAATTTGGGGGACACTTTTAAATGATTGTATAAACCTGGCTCAGGAGGTGTCCGATATTTGCTACTAGCAGTTGTGGATAGGCCATGTGTCATTGTGGACAATCCCATCACACCATCTGCTCCATAAACTTATCAAGCTCAGTCAGATACTCCCCTTACGTCATTATAGCTGGTAATATTAACAACTTTTGAACTTTTATATTTTTTCAATGTTGGAATAGCTAAAAAAACCATGGGTACATCCCCCTCCTTCTCTCTTTCACGTGTCACTATTGGCTCTAGTGGTGCAAGACAAAGACTGAATTTGTAACAAGAAAGTAGCTCTCAAAATGCAGTGCACATATGTAAAAGCGGAATTTTTTCTCCATCTATGTTTTTTTTAAGAATTATTTAAAAGGTGTGTTGGAGAGATCGGATCTAAATTGTTATTAGAAGTTGTGTTGATGGCATGAGAATGTTTGGAGGAAACTGTCTGATGGTGAATGAAGATTTTCTGTACTGCTGGAGCAAAAAATCAGTTTTCCCATAATTCAGTCAAAAGGCATTTTTCACCTTTTTGTAAAGCTGCAAGTACTCTAGACTGGATGAAGTCTAGAAGTTTAATTCCATAGTTTCCACAAATTGGACTCATTGCTTGTTTTGTGCTCTAATTTTCTATAGGTTAGCAGTTTGAATGGTCTGTTCAGATATTTTCTTGATGATCTTTCTAACACACAGAGAGTATTTTAAATAATACAAGGCATAGAGAGTCTGTCCCTTTTCACACAGGATTATCACTCCAGGATCTTCTATGCTTCACAAGCAACATAAATTATAATAAAATGATGTCAGGACTCAGTCCTGACCAAACAACTGTCCTGCACCAGGATAGCGTTCCCCAAGAAATGAAGAAATGTCTTCAAAATTATTTAAATTACTAAAAAATGAATAATATGCTTCAGTATAAAGGAAACCTGGCTGATGTTATTGTTAATGAGACCATAGACAGTGAAATTCATCATCATCCGAGGGCTATTGTTTAAATTAGCTTGCTAAAGGAAAAGCCTTTAATATTTAAGACATGTCTGAGAAGCATCATCTTTAAAGATCGTGATAATCATCACTAAGTCTCCATCACCATACGTTTGTGAAAGCTCTTTTCTGCAGTGAATGATTTCGTTAACAGGTGTTCATGAAGTCAAGTTTCTGAGGTTTGGTGTGTCTGATTCACACGCTGAATACAGGCCACTATAGTAATTGAGGATGCTAGCATGTTATAGTTTGTTTGACAGTATAAGGTATTGTTCAGTGCTATCCTTGGCAGTAATAAAAGGCTTGTTTTGTTGGGATCCACATGCCCTGAGTGAGCATACACACTGTGACAAGCCAAAGAATAGGTGCCAATGCAAAGGTGAATGGCACAAACTCTAAACAAAGATGTGATCCGCACTCATTTTGCATGCAGCATTGTGCACCATTTTGGCCAGCATCATGCTAATCTCTACATTTAATCTACATAAGCAGAAATGCTTACACCAGCTAGTTAGTTAAATTGGGAGAGCATGACATTCCTGCTCAAAGTCCAGAAAATATCTGGACAGAAGGTATAGAAGAAGCTCAATGTCAATTTCAGTCTGTTCTTTATAGACATTCTGACAGGTTGTACCACTTAGCAGGGGGGAACTGTTAAAGAATTTGAAAAATAATTGATCATATATCTGGTTTTCTACAAATATCAGGAAGGGATCCCCTTACCCCTGTGTATTCTGGGGTTTTTTGGTCTCTGAAGTATCGGAGATGGGACACTGGATGGTGTAGACCAGTGCTCTGAGGTAACACCAAACATTCTCTCTCTCGTGTGCTTGGCTGGCTGGTTCTTGCTCACATGCCCAGGGTCTAACTGATCATCATATGTGGGCCCAGGAAGAAATTTTTCCCCCAGCTGAGATTGGCAGTGACTTTAGGAATTTTTCTCCTTCCTCGGGCGCATGGAGTGTGGGTCACTTGCTGGAATTATCTGGGTGTATCTCACTTAATCAATTCCTTGCCATTGCAGGTGCCTCAGGTATTGGTGCACCTCAGTCCCTCCTGGTTTTTGTCTGTGACAAATAATAGTTCAGTCTCCTGAGGGCTATAATATTTTGGTGTAGTTTCAGTTAGTGTGGTGATGTTGGTGGCCTGTGATATACAGGAGGTCAGACAAGATGATTGGGTGGTCCCTTCTGGCCTTAAACTCTATGACTCACCCTCCATGTGAGCTACATTACATCATTCATTTTCCAAGGATAACGCCTGCTGTTGTTCTCATAGGCTCAGAGGGGCTTCTCAGAATTAAAGATGAGAACCAGAAGCTTTACCGCAGGGCTCAGAGGCATCAGGAGAAGAAAGAGAAGATCCAGAGACATAACCGCAAGCTCGGGGACCTGGTGGAGAAAAAAAATTACGATTTGAGAAGCCAACACGAACACTTGGCAAATCTTCGACGGTCACACATACTGGAGCTAACGTCTGTCATTTTTCCCATTGAGGAAGTGAAGACTGGCATGAGGTATGGAACACAGATTATTTTTTTTAGGACAGAAAACTGAACACAAGTTGATAGAAAGCAAATCTAAATATTGGTCTGTCTCTTGTGGTCCTAATAAAACAAACTGGCATATTGGGGACTGTGACCGGGGTCCTAGTGGGGAGCCAGCTGTGGTCATTCAATAGGGTGAACTGCAAAGAATGGGGCAGACAATCCCCATAAAGCTGGTGGATATTCCGATACCTAGGTTTACCAAGCCAGCATAAAACAGCTTCTTTATTACTTCACTGGTTACTCTGAAGTCCAAACAACACAGTTCCCTTAAAGTGATCCAGCGTCAGGACTCCATCCAGGTACCCACGTCAGATATGATGACAATTTCTGTAAATCTTATTTCATCATATAAAAGGAAAAGGTTCTACCAATCCCAAAGAATCGGACACATTACCTCCTAGGTTGTTAAATGTTTCAGATCTTACCCAAATATACGCTACAGCCAATTCTTATTAACTAAACTAAAATTTATTAAAAAACAAAAGAGCGAGAGTATGGTTAAAAGATCAATATACATACAGACGTGTTCTATTCATTGAGGTGCAGATTCATAGCAGAGATGGTGAGCTTCGTAGTTGCAAAGAATTCTTTTAGAATTCAGTTCATAGGTCATAGTCCAATGTCCAAATCTCATATTCAGGGAATACCAGCATAACAGGGACGTTAGTCTTGCGACTCAAACTTCCCCCAATGAAGTCTAAGCAGATCTGAGATGACAGCAACAAGACCCAAGGAACTTTTATACAATTTCATGTCTTTTGACAAGTTGGAATTCCGCAGGGAACAAAAGTTAATTGATTTGAAGGAGGTCCATCACCAGTACTTAGCTATACGAATTAACATAAGGCCATTTGCTTGTTCCTCCACCATTCAGAGTACATTTCAAAGAGAGATGAATACTGAGATATCCTGTGTTTACAGTCCTTTTACATGATAGGATGTTCTTTTGACCTCTGAATTATCAGAATACAGCATAGACAGGGACTGTTGATTACATTGTCCACCCTACTCATACATCTGTAAATACACAAAAACACAAACATTATCGCCCCACATGTCTTTTGAGGGTTATTTGTTTTGCAGGATGTTTAACCCTTTCTAGCCATAGATTCATAGATTCTAGGGCTGGAAGGGACCTCGAGAGGTCATCGAGTCCAGCCCCCTGCCCTCATGGCAGGACCAGTTACTGTCTAGACATCCCTGATAGACATTTATCTAACCTACTCTTAAATATCTCCAGAGATGGAGATTCCACAACCTCCCTGGGCAGTTTATTCCAGTGATTAACCACCCTGACAGTTAGGAACTTTTTCCTAATGTCCAACCTAAACCTCCCTTGCTGTAGTTTAAGCCCATTGCTTCTTGTTCTAGCCTCAGAGGCTAAGATGAACAAGTTTTTTCCCTCCTCCTTATGACACCCTTTTAGATACCTGAAGACCGCTATCATGTCCCCTCTCAGTCTTCTCTTTTCCAAACTAAACAAACCCAATTCCTTCAGCCTTCCATCATAGGTCATGTTCTCTAGATCCTTAATCATTCTTGTTGCTCTTCTCTGGACCCTCTCCAATTTCTCCACATCTTTCTTGAAATGCGGTGCCCAGAACTGGACACAATACTCCAGTTGAGGCCTAACCAGCGCAGAGTAGAGCGGAAGAATGACTTCTCGTGTCTTGCTCACCACACACCTGTTAATGCAGCCCAGAATCATGTTTGCTTTTTTTGCAACAGCATCACACTGTTGACTCATATTTAGCTTGTGGTCCACTATAACCCCTAGATCCCTTTCTGCCGTACTCCTTCCTAGACAGTCTCCTCCCATTCTGTATGTGTGAAACAGATTGTTCCTACCTAAGTGGAGCACTTTGCATTTGTCCTTATTAAACTTCATCCTGTTTACCTCTGACCATTTCTCCAATTTGTCCAGATCATTTTGAATTATGACCCTATCCTCCAAAGCAGTTGCAATCCCTCCCAGTTTGGTATCATCTGCAAACTTAATAAGCGTACTTTCTATGCCAATATCCAAGTCTTTGATGAAGATATTGAACAGAGCCGGTCCCAAAACAGACCCTTGCGGAACCCCACTCGTTATACCTTTCCAGCAGGATTGGGAACCATTTATAACTACTCTCTGAGTACGGTTATCCAGCCAGTTGCGCACCCACCTTATAGTAGCCCCATCTAAGTTGTATTTCCCTAGTTTATTGATAAGAATATCATGCGAGACCGTATCAAATGCCTTACTAAAGTCTAGGTATACCACATCCACCGCTTCTCCCTTATCCACAAGACTCATTATCCTATCAAAGAAAGCTATCAGATTGGTTTGACATGATTTGTTCTTTACAAATCCATGCTGGTTATTCCCTGTCACCTTACCACCTTCCAAGTGTTCGCAGATGATTTCCTTAATTACTTGCTCCATTATTTTCCCTGGCACAGAAGTTAAACTAACTGGTCTGTAGTTTCCTGGGTTGTTTTTATTTCCCTTTTTATAGATGGGCACTATATTTGCCCTTTTCCAGTCTTCTGGAATCTCTCCTGTCTCCCATGAGACAGGAAACTTGAGTATTCTAGGATGCATTTCATCAGGTCCTGGTGACTTGCAGACATCTAACTTATCTAAGTCATTTTTAACTTGTTCTTTTTTTATTTTATCTTCTAAACCTTCCCCCTTCCCGTTTGCATTCACTGTGTTAGGCATTCCCTCAGACTTCTCGGTGAAGACCGAAACAAAGAAGTCATTAAGCATCTCTGCCATTTCCAAGTTTCCTGTTACTGTTTCTCCCTCCTCACTGAGTAGTGGGCCTACCCTGTCCTTGGTCTTCCTCTTGCTTCTAATGTATTGATAAAAAGTTTTCTTGTTTCCCTTTATTCCTGCAGCTAGTTTGAGCTCATTTTGTGCCTTTGCCTTTCTAATCTTGCCCCTGCATTCCCGTGTTGTTTGCCTATATTCATCCTTTGTAATTTGTCCTAGTTTCCATTTTTTATATGACTCCTTTTTATTTTTTAGATCTTGCAAGATCTCGTGGTTAAGCCAAGGTGGTCTTTTGCCGCATTTTCTCTCTTTCCTACCCAGTGGAATAGTTTGCTTTTGGGCCCTTAATAGTGTCCCTTTGAAATACTGCCAGCTCTCCTCAGTTGTTTTTCCCCTCAGTCTTGATTCCCATGGGACCTTACCTATCAGCTCTCTGAGCTTACCAAAATCCGCTTTCCTGAAATCCATTGTCTCTATTTTGCTGTACTCCCTTCTACCCTTCCTTAGAATTGTGAACTCTAGGATTTCATGATCACTTTCGCCCAAGCTGCCTTCTACTTTCAAGTTCTCAACGAGTTCCTCCCTATTTGTTAAAATCAAATCTAGAACAGCTTCCCCCCTAGTAGCTTTCTCAACCTTCTGAAATAAAAAGTTGTCTGCAATGCAGTCCAAGAACTTATAGCCATGCATCACAGGAACATAAATAGTAAATGGATTGTACACTTACTTTTAACACTATTTTCTAACATAACATTTTAAACTTCTTTCTTTTCCAAAACAACTCGTATATTTCATAGAATCATAGAATCTCAGGGTTGGAAGGGACCTCAGGAGGTCATCTAGTCCAACCCCCTGCTCAAAGCAGGACCAAACCCAATTAGATCATCCCAGCCAGGGCTTTGTCAAGCCTGACCTTAAAAACCTCTAAGGAAGGAGATTCCACCACCTCCCTAGGTAACCCATTCCAGTGCTTCACCACCCTACTAGTGAAAAAGTTTTTCCTAATATCCAACCTAAACCTCCCCCTCTGCAACTTGAGACCATTACTCCTTGTTCTGTCATCTTCTACCACTGAGAACAGTCTAGATCCATCCTCTTTGGAACCCCCTTTCAGGTAGTTGAAAGCAGCTATCAAATCCCCCCCTCATTCTTCTCTTCTGCAGGCTAAACAATCCCAGTTCCCTCAGCCTCTCCTCATAAGTCATGTGCTCCAGCCCCCTAATCATTTTTGTTGCCCTCCGTTGGACTCTTTCCAATTTATCCACATCCTTCTTGTAGCGTGGGGCCCAAAACTGGACACAGTACTCCAAATGAGGCCTCACCAGTGCCGAATAGAGGGGAATAATCACGTCCCTCGATCTGCTGGAAATGCCCCTACTTATACAGCCCAAAATGCCGTTAGCCTTCTTGGCAACAAGGGCACACTGTTGACTCATATTCAGCTTTTCGTCCACCGTAACCCCTAGGTCCTTTTCTGCAGAACTGCTGCCCAGCCATTCGGTCCCTAGTCTGTAGCAGTGCATGGGATTCTTCCGTCCTAAGTGCAGGACTCTGCACTTGTCCTTGTTGAACCTCATCAGATTTCTTTTGGCCCAATCCTCTAATTTGTCTAGGTCCCTCTGTATCCTGTCCCTACCCTCCAGCGTATCAACCACTCCTCCCAGTTTAGTGTCGTCTGCAAACTTGCTAAGGGTGCAGTCCACACCATCCTCCAGATCGTTGATGAAGATATTGAACAAAACCGGCCCCAGCACCGACCCTTGGGGCACTCCACTTGATGCCAACTAGACATGGAGCCATTGATCACTACCCGTTGAGCACGACCATCCAGCCAGTTTTCTATCCACCTTACCGTGCATTCATCCAGCCCATACTTCCTTAACTAGCTGGCAAGAACACTGTGGGAGACTGTATCAAAAGCTTTGCTAAAGTCAAGAAATAGCACATCCACTGCTTTCCCCTCATCCACAGAGCCAGTTATCTCATCATAGAAGGCAATTAGGTTAGTCAGGCATGACTTGCCCTTGGTGAATCCATGCTGACTGTTCCTGATCACTTTCCCCTCCTTTAAGTGGTTCAGAATTGATTCCTTGAGGACCTGTTCCATGATTTTTCCAGGGACTGAGGTGAGACTGAATGGCCTGTAGTTCCCCGGATCTTCCTTCTTCCCTTTTTTAAAGATGGGCACTACATTAGCTTTTTTCCAGTCATCCGGGACCTCCCCCGATTGCCATGATTTGTCAAAGATAATGGCCAATGGCTCTGCAATCACATCGGCCAACTCCTTTAGCACCCTCGGATGCAGTGCATCCGGCCCCATGGACTTGTGTTCGTCCAGCTTTTCTAAATAGTCCCGAACTACTTCTTTCTCCACAGAGGGCTGGTCACCTCCTCCCCATACCGTGCTGCGGAGTGCAGCCGCCTGGGAGCTGACCTTGTCTGTGAAGACAGAGGCAAAAAAAGCATTGAGTACACTAGCTTTCTCCACATCCTCTGTCACTAGGTTCCCTCCCTCATTCAGCAAGGGGCCCACACTTTCCTTGACTTTCTTCTTGTTGCTCACATACCTGAAGAAACCCTTCTTGTTACTCCTAACATCTCCGGCTAGCTGCAACTCCAAGTGTGATTTGGCCTTCCTAATTTCACTCCTGCATGCCTGAACAATATTTATATACTCCTCCCTGGTCATTTGTCCAATCTTCCACTTCTTGTAAGCTGCTTTTTTGTGTTTAAGACGAGCAAGGATTTCACTGTTAAGCCAAGCTGGTCGCCTGCCATATTTACTTTTCTTTCTACACCTCGGGATGGTTTGTTCCTGCAACCTCAATAAGGAGTCTTTAAAATACAGCCAGCTTTCCTCGACTCCTTTCCCCGTCATGTTATTCTCCCAGGGGACCTTGCCCATCAGTTCCCTGAGGGAGTCGAAGTCTGCTTTTCTGAAGTCCAGGGTCTCTGTTCTACTGCTCTCCTTTCTTCCTTGTGTCAGGATCCTGAACTCAACCATCTCATGGTCACTGCCTCCCAGGTTCCCATCCACTATTGCTTCCTCTACTATTTCCTCCCTGTTTGTGAGCAGCAGGTCAAGAAGAGCTTTTCCCCTAGTTGGTTCCTCCAGCACTTGCACCAGGAAATTGTCCCCTACACTTTCCAAAAACTTCCTGGATTGTCTGTGGACCGCTGTATTGCTCTCCCAGCAGATATCGGGGTGATTAAAGTCACCCATGAGAACCAGGGCCTGTGATCTAGTAACTTCTGTTAGTTGCTGGAAGAAAGCCTCATCCACCTCATCCCCCTGGTCTGGTGGTCTGTAGCAGACTCCCACCACGACATTACCCATGTTGCTCCCACTTCTAAATTGAATCCAGAGACTCTCAGGTTTTTCTGCAGTTTCATACTGGAGCTCTGAGCAGTCATACTGCTCTCTTACATACAACGCAACTCCCCCACCTTTTCTGCCCTGCCTATCCTTCCTGAACAGTTTATATCCATCCATGACAGTACTCCAATCATGTGAGTTATCCCACCAAGTCTCTGTTATTCCAATTACATCATAATTCCTTGACTGTGCCAGGACTTCCAGTTCTCCCTGCTTGTTCCCCAGGCTTCTTGCATTTGTGTATAGGCATTTAAGATAACTCACCGATCGTCCTGCTGTCCCAGTGTGGGGCAGGAGCCCTCCCCTCTTGCACTCACCTACTTGTGCTTCCTCCCGGTATCCCACTTCCCCACTTACCTCGGGGCTTTGGTCTCCTTCCCCCGGTGAACCTAGTTTAAAGCCCTCCTCACTAGGTTAGCCAGCCTGCTTCCAAAGATGCTCTTCCCTCTCTTCGTCAGGTGGAGCCCATCTCTGCCTAGCACTCCTTCTTGGAACACCATCCCATGGTCAAAGAATCCGAACCCTTCTCTCCGACACCATCTGCGTAGCCATTCGTTGACTTCCACGATTCGACGGTCTCTACCCCGGCCTTTTCCTGCCACAGGGAGAATGGACGAGAACACCACTTGCGCCTCAAACTCCTTTATCCTTCTTCCCAGAGCCACGTAGTCTGCAGTAATACGCTCAAGGTCATTCTTGGCAGTATCATTGGTGCCCACGTGGAGAAGCAGGAAGGGGTAGCGATCTGAGGGCTTGATGAGTCTCGGCAGTCTCTCCGTCACATCACGAATCCTAGCCCCTGGCAAGCAGCACACCTCTCGGTGTTCCTGGTCAGGGCGGCAGATAGATGACTCAGTCCCCCTGAGGAGAGAGTCCCCGACCACCACCACCCTCCTCCTCCTCCTCTTGGGAGTGGTGGTCGTGGAACCCCCATCTCTAGGACTGTGCATCTCATGCCTTCCAGTCAGTGGAGTCTCCTTCTGCTCTGTTCCCTCAGAGGTATCATTCAGTCCACTCTCTGCACTAGTACCTGTGGAGAGAACATGAAAACGGTTGCTCATCTGAATATGCGTTTCTGGTACATGGACTTGTCTCATACTCTTTCCTCTTCTGGAGGTCACATGCCGCCAATTGTCCTCACTGGCCTTCTGTCCCCGCTGCATAGCCTGCTCTGAATCCTCAGAACACTGTGCCCGCTGAAGCCGATCCTGACGTCTATCCAGGAACTCCTCATTTTCTTTTATGGAACGCAGGGTTGATACTCGTTTCTCCAGACCTTGAATCTTCTCTTCCAATATGGAGATCAGCTTGCACTTTGTACAGACAAAGTCGCTTCTATCCTGTGGAAGAAAGACAAACATGGCACATCCTGTGCAGGTCACGACAGCGGATTGCTCAGCATCCATAGTCCCTTCCTTTGAAGAGTTTCCTCACTCAGCTGGTTCACAGCTGACTGATTGTCTTCTTAGAAGAGCCTGGAACAAAGCATTCCCAAATCACACTATTCAAACAGGAAATCAAACACGGTCAAACTGCCAATCTGTCCCCACAACAGATACTCCCCCGTCTGCAGCCCCTTGGTAGCTCTGCCTTTAGTTTGGGTTAAAGGAGTTAGGAATGGCAAGAGTACCTTGCCCCCTTTGCACTCCCCTTCCCAACTCCCTCTCAAACTCCCCTGTTTGCAGCCCTGTTCGCAAAGCTCCCTGGTCGCTTGCTCACTGCTTTATAAAGCCCTGGCCTGCCTGATTGATTAGCCCCGCCCCCTGGTGTAGAAGCTCACAGCTTCCAACTGCCAGCCACAGCACATGGTCCTGCAAACAAACAAACAAACGAATGAACAGACAGACAGACACAAGTACCCCCAAACACACACTACAGACAGCCACTTACCCCAAGGGTCCTGTATTTGCTCCTGCTTTACCTGGAGCAATTCCTCTCAAACTCCCCTGTTTGCAGCCCTGTTCGCAAAGCCCTGTTCAGTAGTGGTCTAGTTATGCTCCTTAGTAGGAAGTCATCACATAGGCCCCAATTCAGCAAGGTATTTAAGCATGTGCCCAAAGGACATGAATAGTTCCACTGAAATCAACGAGAGGACTCGTGTAATGTAATTAGTCCGGCATGTACTTAAGTGACATGCTGGGCTGAGGAATCCCCAGTACAGCCTTTGCAAAGCTAGCCGCTACAGGTTCCCATATTCACCCAAAGAGTTTAACTGTGTTTGTTACAGTGGATACCTTGAATAAAATAAGGAAAGTTGAAACTATGTAAAAGGAAACTTTATAGACCCATCAAATAAAACATACTGGAAGATTTAAATAAACAAAAAACTGGGACCTTTGATCAGAAGATGCAAAGAAAAGTAATCCTGGGAGCAGAGATTTTTGCAGTGTTTTGTTTCAGGAATTTTGCTGTCTTTGATATGTGACTAAATGGCTGCCAAATCCATTGCCTGTATTAAAGGGCTCTAAAACCCTGTGCAACAATCTGCCTTTTCAGAGACCCTGCAGATGTTTCTTCTGAGAGTGACAATGCCATGACCTCTAGCACTGTGAGCAAGCTTGCAGAAGCCAGGAGAACTACGTATCTCTCTGGGCGATGGGTGTGTGATGACCACAATGGGGACACCAGCATCAGCATTGCAGGGCCTTGGATAAGTCTTCCTAATAATGGAGACTATTCAGCTTATTACAATTGGGTGGAAGAGAAAAAAACTACACAAGGACCAGGTAAGAAGCAAAGTCTTACTGACTTTCTCAATGATCTGGCTGTCTGCACAACTTTAAGTTGTTCAGCAGAAGGCACTTCAGGACTGAGACCTCCCCAGATTGTTTTGTGCACATTTGTAGCTGCAAATGAGCCATTTCACCATACTTCTAAAGAGATGGATTGCTCATAAAGGGATCAAATCTTTGTAATTCTCTTCTGGCGGGGAGATACGTAATACAGAAGTGTAATTGTTTTTCTTCTATGTCAGTTGTCGTTAACATGGTTTACATGCTGTGAAGCAAATGTAACAATTATTCCAAGAATTACTGTTTACTGCCAACTCCTGGCAGCCTTGTTGGGACTGAGTATTGGAGTCCCAAGGATCTGAATACCGATAAATGACGCTGTCTTGGAACTGTTTCATTAACCGATCAACCTGGATATGATTAAAGCCATATTGGAATGATAGGTTTCAGAGTAGCAGCTGTGTTAGTCTGTATCAGCAAAAAGAACAGGAGTACTTCGTTAGTCTCTAAGGGCTGGTCTACACTGGGGCGGGGGATTGATCTAGGATACGCAACTTCAGCTACGAGAATAGCATAGCTGAAGTCAACGTTTCCTAGATCAAAATAAATCTTACTGCAGGTCCACGCGGCGCAGGCAGGCTCCCCCGTCGACAGCGCTTCCTCCTCTCGCCTAGCAGGAGTTCCAGAGTCGACGGGGAGCGCTTCTGGGATCGATTTATCGCGTCCAAAGGAGACGCGATAAATCGATCCCAGAAGATCGATCTCTACCCGCCGAATCGGGCAGGTAGTGTAGACCTACCCTAAGGTGCCACAAGTACTCCTGTTCATATTGGAATGATTTCTTTATTTCTTTCAGATATGGAGCATAATAATCCTGCCTATACCATCAGTGCTGCATTGTGCTATGCAACTCAACTCGTTAACATTTTGTCTCATATACTTGATGTAAATCTTCCCAAGAAGTTGTGTAACAGGCAAGTAGTTCCACATTTTTAAGAAGCAGAATCACTGACCAATTTTGAGCTGACTTTAGTTCACTCTTGTTCTGTGAGTAGATCCTACAAGAAGCTGTTACCTGAGCTCGCTGGTTTGCAATGGCTTTACATTTACATTTTTGTGCAACTTACTTGTCTTTGGAGCTTGGAGCCCAGTTAATACGTTTTCGAGAGCCCAGAGTTTTCAGCATAGGTCAGATTTGCAGCTTTTCACTACAAACATTCGGTGACCTCAATTTAGGAATGAAAGATGACATAGGATTAATATAGCACTTCTCATCCTAAAGGAACCCACAGAGCTTCAATTCTATAGCCCAATTCAGCAATTTAGTCATGTGACTCAGTACTAGTCATGCTGAGAAAGGGCTGCAGCATGGAGCTGTATAATACGCACCGCACCACTACAATGCAGCCATCTCTGGGGTGGGGAGCCAAACCAGTGGGAGGCACTATACAAACTCCACATTTTTTTCAAAAGTGCCATTGAGTCTTTAATGTCTATGCAGAGCAGCTGGGCTCCATATCCAGCAGACTATATGGAGTTCAGTTTATCTACCTAGGCCGGAGAGGGCTCAGTCAACCCTGCAGAGGTCTGAACCAAAAGCTACAGAGAGTTTTTCAGTATTTAAAGCTAGAGGTTTAGACTGCTAAGAGAAACTCGCTGGCCATAATGGGCCTTTCTGTTCTCCTAACTTTACCCCTATTGAAGCCAATGGCATTATTCACAGGAATAAGGTGGGCAGAATCTGGCCCCAAATGGGTGTTGTCTGGTAAATATTAGTGAGCTTGCAAGGTGCGGATATGTGTTCTCACAAATGCTCTAGACACTGGTGCTATGATTGATTTAAACAAATGTTTAACATGGGGGTGTTTATCTGTAAGCATATGGTGATAAGCCAAGGCAGAGTGCTATGAAACAAAGATCAAGTTACTGACTCAAGACAATATCAGCAGCTTTTCAGTTTGTGTGTTTTCTTTTTTTAACAGCGAGTTCTGTAGCGAGAACCTCAGCAGGCGGAAGTTCACTCGGGCAGTGAAGAAGCTGAATGCCAATATCCTTTATCTTTGTTTTTCTCAGGTCTGGTGAATACATATTTAGATTCTTTGAACGTATTTTAAAATAACTGCAGTTATAAGGATCCTCCAGTAACTAGTTTTTTTCTCTCTCTCCGTTTTTCTAGCATGTAAATTTAGATTTATTGCATCCGCTACATACGCTCAGGAACCTTATGTACCTGGTCAGTCCAGACACTGAAAACTTGGGCAGGTAAATAGATGGAAC
This sequence comes from Macrochelys suwanniensis, assembly GCA_033296515.1. Lineage (NCBI taxonomy): Eukaryota > Metazoa > Chordata > Testudines > Chelydridae > Macrochelys > Macrochelys suwanniensis. Next base: position 9,964,242 of record CM065781.1, on the reverse strand, counting down.
ATTTGTGTCTTATCTCCATAATGTAGAATTTCTTTTTAAATTTGCAAGGTTTGACTTATCATGGTTAGTATCGCTATAAGGGGCTGATCCTGTTCCTTCTCTGCGGATGTGGAAGGTGCTGACCCAGCAAACCAGAGGGGTTCCTATGTGGCAATCAAAATAGTTCCCGTGTGGAAAGGGGGGAGGATAGCATTTGGGACCCTGGTTGGGGACCTGTATGTCATAGAACTCTGTCCATGTTTTTAAAAAGATGTAGAATTGGAGAGAGCACAGAAAAGAGCGAAAAAATTCTCTGAAGGCTTTAGAGAATGCCTTACAATGAGAGACACAAAGAGATTAATCTGTTTAGCTTATCAAAAAGAAGATTGAGAGTTATAACCTTTCTGATGAGCCATGAGGAAGTCAACGTGCTTCCATACGATGATGGAATTTGTATATTTTTTTTCAGTTTTTTTAAAAATCCAGGAAATTATGTTTAAAAGAAACTACATTAAAAGAACATTAAGGTTGCGAAGACTTGAAAATTAGGACACGCCAGGGTTAAGGGTACCTCTGCTGTTGGATGCCCTGTGCACACCAGGCAGGAGATAGGAGTTAGAGGGCCATTCCTGGTCTTCTCAGATCAAGATGGGGGCAGAAAATAAACCCATGCTGCTTGCGTGGCAGTACGGAACAGTACAATCAGGCTGAGCAAATACATTTACAAATGCAGGCTCCTGAGTTCCACCTCTGAGTTTGTCCTGGGTCTTGTACATGATGGAGCTCTTCAATGGGTAATTTCATATTGGAGACATCCCAGTGTATTTAATTTTATACTGCGCTAGCTTTAAAAATTAAAACCAGCTGTTCCGTAGCAGTCAGACTTCCGTCGTCATGGCTGTCGGTGAATAATTACTCTGCGACTTTTTTAATATTTCAAGGTCCAAAGCAGAGCACTGTTAGAAATTCCTCCCTCCTCATTGCTCTGTAGACCAAAACTTCAATATCGCTTACCGTTTCCTCAGCATACGCTGTCATCACCGAGTATTTCTCTCAGCCAACTAATAGAGACATGGTAACCATGTAATATAGCTGATTTACACTCTTACCGAAGTCTGCTGGACTTGGCCTTGATCTGCTGTTTTCCCTTGTGGGGGCTGATGGGATTGTGTCACTGTGTTCACAGGTCTGGGCCGTTTGAAATAAGTGCTGATCTCGAAGACTCCATGGAGTTTGTGGATCCCGGTGCTGCTGGTGAAACGGATGAGAGTGGGGACGAGCACGTCAGCGATGAAGAGACTGACCTAGGGACGGACTGGGAGAATCTGCCAAGCCCTAGATTCTGCGATATCCCCTCTCAGCCGGTGGAGATGTTACAGAGCCAGAGCACACAGGCCTGCCAGCCTATCGCCAGCAGCAGCGCAGGCGGAATGATCTCTTCTGCGGCAGCCTCCGTGACGTCCTGGTTCAAGGCTTACACTGGACACCGTTAATGAGCACGTAGGAAGGATTGCGGGCCTTGCGGAAGGAATCCCTCCCCCACCAATGCTGTAGTAGCCCTTACATGTTGAGTTAAGTAGTGCCTGGAACGCAAAAGGTCAGACTTTAATTTTGTAAACCAGAAGAACCTTTTTATTTACCCAAGATGACTGTGATGGTGACATTTGTAAAATAGCTAGATCTTCACTTCTGACTTATTCCATAAGGGCATTTGCTGCCTCTGAATTCTGTCTGCATTGTTGAATATTGAAGAAAAAGGACCCTGCAGCAGTGTCCAGATTTTTACTTCCTGAAGTAGATTTGGAGTACTTGGATCAGGGGCAAGGATGGGGAGAAAGCTGCTAAAAATTCAGACTGGACAGTGTGCAAACACACACGGTTCACATTTGGTTAAACTCCCTACAGGGTTTTGTTTGTGTGTGATTAGATCTCTGTCACATAACGCATAGAAATCTTACAGCACAACTATACATTTCGAAATCATTTTTTGCTCATTCAGGATCTGAACATTTTCAATGTGGTTTTTCATCGTTGTTGCCATATTTTTAAAAGAAAGCAGCATGGATGGTGACTTACGAAGCTGATTGCTTTTTTAAAAATTGGGTTGTGGGTTATGCTCTTCCGGTAGAAAACTGGTTCATTTAACGCTGTTTTCATTAGCAGGTTGTCTAAAAGTTTCATGTTGTGCTGTTCAGAGCACCCAGGGTTTTGTACTATTAATACCACACACGCCAAAGAAACACTGGACATTCTCCTCACTGGACCCACATTCACCAATACAGAAGGATGATATTGCTGCAATAATATCCATCAATTACAACATCTCCATGGTCTCTGTTTTCACTTCAAGCTAGTTTAATGAAGTTGTGTGTTCTCCACGCTACGTGCTTTTGAAAAGCTGTTTTATTTTGTGTTTATAGTGGAGGGTTTCCTTGCTCACTAAGTACTGAGAAGTCCATTTCACTGCAGAAATGCTTATGGTGCCGTCAGCCTGCTTGTAAAACCACAGGAAGGTGTGGTACGGGCAGACGCTTTCATTAGCAAGCGCCCCTCTGCAGCCTCCTGCCTTGCAGACATGTATTACTTTGCTGACAAATGTGTTTTTCTCAGCGAGGCTTCAGAAACGCATGGTTTACGTTTTATCCAGCTGAGATGATTTTACTTCATCATGGGGTAAATGGCATAAACACATGTCCCCCTCCTACTCGCCTCAAATGGAAGATCTCAGCCATTCTACCTTATTGTTCTCTTACGGTGACAATTCTGTTCCTGTACAAACAGGTGGTGGTAGATTGCGATGAGCTAATGCTTATGTGGGATTACTTCGTCATCTGTGTGCGTGTGCACTCGTCAGATGCTGGCTTTGGGGCTTGCTCACCGCACTCTTCCTTTTCCTTCTGTAGTGATTTTTCTTCTAACCAGAAGAATAAGATGTGTGACTTCCTGAGTGCTCACATAGCTCCAGCAAGGAGTGCTGGAAGAAGGGCAACTTGTAATACTTCTCTGCCCCCAAGTCCAGGCAGATTTACACACGGTGACGGGCTCTTTTACCGAAGGGCACCAATCACATGCTCTTCTCTATCCCTTTTCCCTCTTTTGTATGGCAGCTCTTTCCACGTGGTCTCAGGGGTGAGGATGTGACAAGGAAGCCTTGGGGGATATGGGTTTCCTTTTATTTTTTTCCTATCTTGTGACTTTGGGGGATTTTTTTTTTTTTTTTAAACCAAAGACCCTTAAATCCATACGGTTGGAACGTAAACTTTTAGATGGGATTTTCCTCAATCCATACAACTGCTTTGGTTGAAACCCAAGACTTGGGTTCATTTTGGGAAAGGGAACTGTTGAGTTAATAGGAGAATAGTCAAGAATCCTGGTCTAATATAGTCTGAATTAAGACTGCCAGGTCCCTAGAGACTCCTGAGAACTCTGTCGAAGTACGGGGGGACGCTAGGATTCCGTTACTGTGTTAAGTAAAGGCACTTTACTAGTTGCAACCGATCAGATCCCTTTGTGTGTGAGCAACCAGCACGTGCTCACAAGTACTGTATTTTGGGCTCTTCGTGTCACCTCTGATACTACTTGGTTCTCCATTTATTTTGCACTGGACCCCGCCATGTAAATATCCTTTTACATACACATTTCTACCACCGTTTTATGTGCTACTTATTCAAACTCTTTTCATGTAAATGCAAGAACCATCGTTCAGTTTTATACACTAAAATTAATTAGGTACTTCACAAAAAATCTTTTAAGCCATAGACCGTCCCAAACATCATGTTTTCCATATTTTAAAATCATTTCTTTGCAAACGTCATTTCACTCAAAGTGCGCAAAGGCACCAAAAGATTGTTAAAATGAGACGGGATATAATATCTTTTCAAGAAATGCTTTTGTAACAGAATACAGAATTTTTTTCTTAAAAAAAAAAAAAGGGGGGGGGGGTGTTTTGCACGTGTGTAGTTACGGGGGGAGGAGGGGGATGGTATGTGTCCAAAACTTGAGTGCACTTGACTGGATTAGTTTATAGATTGTTTGTTTGTTTTTTCCAGGGGTCGTGAGGGGAAAACACCCTTCAATTATGCATATTCTATTTGAAGGCAGCCAATGGAGAATTTATTAAATGATTTACGGTAGCATGAATGCAGGAATTTCCATTTAGGCTGTGATTTTTGAAAGCAACTAGTGATCTTAAGTGCCCAACCCAAGATTTTTAGGGACAGGGCTGAGAACCCACCAGCTGAAAACCGGGCCCCTTTCAGGTGTCTCAAAGTGGGCACCTAAAAATCACTAGTCATTTTTGAAAAGCTGGGCCTTCCTCTGCAACTTCCAAACTGGTGTAACTAAACACAAATGTTTTATCTACATTTTATTGTATTACTGCAATAAATCTTTAACAGTAGTTTTCCAAAGGTGGTTTGTTTTTTTTTAAAAAAAGTGTGTGTTTTGTTCGTAAATATGGAGCAAGAGCATCAGTGTTTATAGAATTTAAATGTACCTTATGCACTTGAGTCAGGTCTACCTTAGAAATGGTTTGCTGGCAAACCCCTCCTAGTGTAGACACGGTTATATTGGCAAAAAAGTGCCTTTATTGGTGTAGCCTACTGCCGAGCAAAATGCGCCATACTGCCAAAAGTACTTTTTTGCCAGTTTAATTTTGTCTACACCGAGGCTCTTTCTGGTATAAAAATGTTGCCAAGAAAAAAACTCCTCTCTAGTTGACGTTACTCTACTGGGAAGTTTCTCATAGAGGTCTGGCTTTGCTCTGCTATATTACGTGTTGGGTAAATATGTCACATCGCCAAATGCTGTTCATGAATGTTTATTTCCTTTTCATCCATGAGAATACTCCCCTATCTTACAAGGTAACTTTAAGCTGATACTCTTTGTGCAGGTAACTTTTAAAATTATATTTACTGTTGTTATGCTAGCATGTAAAGCCCGCAACTGCTAGAGGCTGCATTATGCTAGAATCAGCATAAACAGAGAGAGCTGGTCCCTCCCCTTGAGAGGTTATAGTTGGGATTGGTGGACTATCAATATGAGAATTACTGGTGATTGTAAAACGTAGCTAGGCCCAGTTCAGTTTTTCTTTATTGCTACTGACAAGAAAGATCGACATCCGTCAGCTTCCATCTTCTGCAACCACAAGAAGCTGATCGGTGCCAGCTTTGTTCTTAATCAAAGTTCCTGGCTCCGTGTTGCCGCAAGGCAGTGCCGTCACAGGCTGGCGATCAATAACTCACCATAAACTCGCCTCGGGACAGGTGTCTGAGACAAAACTGACCCAGGCATACCCGATGGCCAGTCCCAGCTTTGAGGGTTTAGAAGTGCCTGGGCTGTGAATGGGTGTGGTGTTGCTAATCAGTAAGGGCTGCACTCTTACTGTTCCAGCATTTTGTTTGTAGTCGCACCTCTGATGCATGGTGCTTTCCAGCCAGCCAAATAGGGATAGTCCCTGCTCCAGTGAGCAGGACAGGCAGGTAACTCAAGGGAGGGGAACCCCAACAAAAGGTAACTGGCTACAGATTGATTCACCAGAGGCAGCCCAGCAAGAGGGGTTTGCAAGAGGGACTTAGCAATGGAGAGGGCAGGGGCCTTCCTGGTGAGCTCACAAGGGGATGGTGCCATTCATAGGCGACCATGTGACTGAAGGTGTGGAAGTGGTTGGGTGAGAGGCAGACAAGAGCTGGGGGGTAAGGAAGGATAGTCAGGGAAGGGCAGATTCTAGAGTGAGCCTCGAAGGAGGGGAAGGGTAGGTTAAACTTGATGCACCAGCAGACGGTGTGGGGAGCAGGGGCCACTAGAAGGATGCAAAGGGCGATGACATTTCATGCAGAGCAGAGGGTTTGTGTCTGGCCCATCAGAGAGGAGCGGAAGCAGGAGGAGAGCATGGGAGATGTTGAGGGTTTGGGGCAGGAGCCAGCAGCTTAAGGTTAAGAAAATTGAGATCTCATTAAAAATCATGGAAACAAGTGCATTTGTGTATTTGTGATGTATTTCCAGTGGCTTCGGTAGAGATGTGGCTGAGCCCAGGCCTGGTTTTGAGCACACCTGCAATGGGGGCTTTGACTCCATTGCACAGACTCAATCCCTCCCGTGGAACAGGACCTGAATTTTCTCAGGGCTTGTCTTCCTGTACAGCGCTGCAGCTGGTGCTGCTGTAACACTTTAGTGAAGACACTCCTATGCTTCCGGCAGCCGTGCTCCCAGTGGTGTAGTTAATCCATCTCCCCAGGTGGTACTTAAGTAGAGAGGAGAAGCTCTCATGTCTACATATGGGGTGAGGTCGGCAGAACTACATAGCTATGGGCTGTGAATTTTTCACACCTCTGAGCAACATACTTGTACCAAGATAGGCCTGTAGTGTAGACCAGGCCTCTGCATGAGGTGGGAGAAAGACAGCTGAGACCCTGAATTAGAATTTACCATTGCTGTAGCAAATTGCTGGGACTGAGTTCTGCCCCCCTTGGCTCAGCCTGAGAATTGACCTACTCTGGGAGGATGAGGTGGTTGGATAAAGGAGTCTGTTTATGTAGCAATATAAATCACCCAGACAGCCTCTGGGAAAAGAATATGCAAGTAGTGCTCGATGCACCCAGCTACTTCAAGCACAGGTTAGGCTGGTGGGCTGGCAGATGGCCCTTGTCACTCCTGCTAGCTCAGGTATCCTACAGCAGTTGTGTTCTTCCCCCTTGGGTATGTACATTTCTTTTCCTGCTCCAGGACTCAAGGAAAGTGTTGCTTAGAGGCTCCAGCCTGTCTCATTCTCATGGCTGCCTTGTCCTAACGGTGACCAGGATCCCACATGCTGCTCCAAAGGTGATCACGCTAACCCACCCCTCTCTAGTTACAAAATATTTCCCTCTGGCGGCTGCTGCTATTTCTGCCTCTTGGCTTGGCTGCTGGCCTTATCTTTGCTCATTGCTGGGGGGAGGGGAGAGAGAAGTCTCCCTCTTCCTTACTTTAACTAAAGCTCAAAGCCAAATCCCACACAATCCTTTCTAGAGTTGTTTTGCTGCTCTTCCCAGTGGGAATAGAAAGGAGAGCAGCACTAATGTTTAGTATGCAATGTAGTTGCAGCTGATGAACAACAGCTTATGCCCAAATAAATTGATTAGTCTCTAAGGTGCCACAAGGACTCTGCATTGGTTTTAGTTGTAGCGATGTTGGTCCTAGGCACAGACACTGACTTCCGGTGGCACCAGTGGGGGCTGACATTCGTGGGCGGGGCCCCGCCCCCGACACTGGGTGATGTCACGGGGCACCGACGCAACGTCACCCGGCGTCGGGGCCCCGCAACATCGCCCGGTGCTCCGGTAAGCTGGGCGCGGGGATGGCGGGTGGCTGCCGGTGGGTGCAGAGCACCCACCAATTTTTCCCCGTGGGTGCTCCAGCCCCGGAGCACCCACGGAGTCAGCGCCTATGGTCCTAGGATAGTAGAGAGAGGAGGTGGGTGAGGTAATATCTTTTATTGGACCAACTTCTGCAGATAAGAGAGATGCTTTGGGGCCACACAGCTCTTCTTCGGGTCTGGGAAAGGAACTCCCAGCATCCCAGCTAAATTCAAGACAGAACAGATTGTTTAGCATAAGGAGTTAGCACATACAGTAAAGGACCATTCAAAGTCCTTATGCTAAACAATCTGTTCCATCTTGCATTTAGTGGAGCTGCTGGGATTTCCTTTCCCAGACCTGAAGAAGAGCTCTGGGAAAGCTCGTCCCTCTCACCCAACAGAAGTTGGTCCAATAAAAGATCACCTCACCCACCTTCTCTCTCTAGTGTTTAGTTGGGCTGGTGCCACCCTGACTGGAGGAGCCAGGCCCCTGCCTCCAGGTGAAATCACAGCACAAATTAACAAGGGACACCACCCCTCTTCCTCCCCACGGGATTCCGTTGCTGCTGTTCCCTTGAGTATAAGTGTCAGGGACCCCATCTCTTCTTTCAGATTTCCTTCGAAGTTCAGTTCTCTCCTCTGAGTTGTCATGGGCTTTGCTGTGCTCAGCTCATGGGAAGTGTGCCCAGGAGCGCAGCAGCAAGGTGAAACTGCCCAAAAGAGTTGAGACCCACTGATTTCCACAGCACCCACTGCTGCCCTGAGGAACGGTTGGTTTGTGGGAATGGATGTTACATGGAACCTTTTACTTTTTAAAACATTGTCCTGCATGGTCAGAGGACGAGAGCTGTGAGGGACGGAAACACGTACGCACAAGGACTGCTCCACACTGTTTTTGAGAGAGAAAATTGCTCAGCCCCTTCAGTAGGGGGCCAGCACCCTCCCTTTCCATCCATGTAAGTAACAGGAACATGTTGTAGGGTACATCTGCACTGCAATTAGACACCCGCAGGCAGCCCATGACTCAGGCTCACACTAAGGGGCTGTTTAGATGCTCAGGCTGGGGCCCAGGCTCTAGGACCCTGCGAGGTGGGAGGGTCCCAGAGACCAGGCTGTAGCCAGGGCATAAGCCACCATTAAACAGCCCCAGAGCCCAAGTCAGCTGGCACAGGCCACTATGGGGGTCTAACTGCAGTGCAGACAGACCCTTACATCAACACAAGCCAGCCACCTTTCCTCGCTGGAACAAATGTCAATAGCACAGTGCACAGAGACACTTTTTGACTGGCCACTGTGGGAGCCTGATTTCTCCTCTCACCTTCAGCTGCTCGTCCTGAGGCTCAGGTTGGAAATGAAGGTAGCGGGCAAGATGCAGATACCACCATTAAACAAAAAACATTGCTGCAGAACAGTTCCAGGCTGCATTGCAGGAGACAGGGCCTTCGGTGGTTCCAAACTGGACTGCTTGTTACTTTTCCTGCCAGCTACCTTCTGCTGCCGGAGGCTGGGGAGAAGATCACTAGAACACCAGCTCTGTTAAAGGTGCATTGGCGCCTCTCCCACACGAGGCATTTTGAGCCAGTTGATTTGGAGCCAGCGATCCTGGTCAGTCTCATCCTCAGCCGTGTTTGGGCATTGAAAGAAGCACCCGTACATATGCTGTTTTGTGGCAGCTAGCTGTTCCCCTGTCCTTCCCCCCTGGGGAGTTACTTGTCCTACATGCTCGACAACCGGGCTAGGTTATCGTGTAGAAAGAAGCTAGACCCGCCCTTTTTTGGTCCTTTTGAATGTTTTCATGTGCTGTGACTGAGGCTTGCATTCCAAATAAAGTGACTGCTACAGTGCTCTGCCTGCACTGGGCTTGGCAAAACTCTCTGGAAAAGTGCTCATGTCACATGTTCGTTCACCTTCCCATTGGTAGGAGGGAAGCCTGGGCGGGACAGCTGCAATTCTCGGGTTTGGTTCTGACAAGGAAAACGGCACAGGGGGATTTTGTTTTGAAAGACTTATGCGAAAACAGGATTCTTATGGAAATGATTCTCTCAGCCTTATCGTTAGATATCAGGCCTTCAATGTAATCCCCACAGGAGCTAGTACGCCCTCTGGAGAAGTGTGCAAAATCCCCATTCAAAGGCAATTAATTACACGGATTAAAAATTTAACAGGTCACAGACTTTATGAAGTACAACGGTGAGCAGTCAGGCCTCCAGAGGATGCACTGGTACATGGACCTGCTGTTCAAATGAGAGTAGGGCACATGCTATGTACTGACAGCAAGCTGCACAAGACCAGCTAGGGGCAGTCATGCAGTCCAGTTAATTCCACTCCCACATCATTGGACACAAACAGCATTTAAACACCCACTGTAGAAAGTGTGATCAACCCAGCACCTTGAGCACAACGAATGGTTTAGCCTAGCCGGAACCGAGCCATGCTTGAGGGGGACCTGAATCGGCTGTTATAGAATTAGCCAGCCAGTACCATGTTTAGCATAATTCTACCCAATTAAGTTTTGCAGTTGGCATGGCCTAAAAGTACCTTTTAGAATTCAACAGCTGTCTCCACATTCATTCCAGTGTAGGGAGCAGTGAAAGAGCACAGGAACAGAGCACAAGCTAAGGGTTCGTCTGAAGGGTGGGGTGAGGAATTCATTCATTAAAAGTGCTTTTCAAATATTGCACTAATCTGAAATAACACATTTTTTTCTCTCCCCCTGAACTACACAGTACGAACTACTGCCTGAAGTTTTACATCACTTTATTTCAGGGCAAATTGTACAAGAAGAGAAAGTCAGATAAGGCAGATCTAGAATGCACATTTTATTAAAGTAAAAAAAAAAATAACAACCAGACAACATGGGTAAGGGAGACGAGAACCTTTTTATACTCTGCCTATACAATAATATTCCTCTCTTTTGTTCACGGCTACACTACAATAACAAATATCTGTTCTAGTCTAATGTTAAGGTTGTCCAGTTAAATCATTTGAAGATCCTTTAAACAAGTTAACCTTTACCTATTTAGAGTTTCTTCTCAGAAACATTCATATATTATACAGGATATACAGATTTTGAAACAAGACACTTAAAAACACACATGACTATAGCCGCAACACTATCATAGCTGCATTGTAGTGATTAAGTTGTTCAGCCAGCTGTAGACTCTATATGTACAATTAGTTTTTAATAGTGTTATTTACAATGATGGGCTAAAAGTTCTGTCATCTAAAAAGTAAAGGCTCTTGTGTTTAAGTATGTGCAGTTTCATAGCCCTGTGAAAACACAATTATATACACTGTAAACAGCACAGAGCATGAAAATTTCCTCCTCCCACGAGAAAGTGTATGTGCACTAATATTCCTCTTCCGCATCTGCTCCTCCTCCTCTGGTTTTCTTGTGAAGAGTGCGGTTAAAGCTGTGGCAGGCAGGGACCCAATGATTGTCATGAAGACCTAATTTACACCCAGGGATGCCTTTCTGAGACTTGTGACAGCACATCCAGTACCCTGGGCCATATGGTAAAGCTTGACAGTAGGGTTTGGGATGCCACCGGCACAATGACACGTCCCCTTTCACATACTTCTTCTTGCACTGCTTGCAAGGATCTTCTTTGTAACGTGGATCGCGGACCCAGCGGGAATCAGCTGGCCTTATGTTGTAGTATTCAATGATAAATTTGAAGTAACAACAAGTACATTTAAGAGCGACTAGACTCCTAGTGGGGAGCAATCTGAAGATCTTAACCATGATGTGATGGGGCAGGAAGGCCATATACTGCTGAGGCTCCAAAAGCTGCTGAATTTTAAACCTAGTCTCCAAAAAGTCATGAGACACCTGCCTTTTCAAACAAGAAGTGTCAAGTACCTGCAAAGCACTTTCCATGGGAGATATTGAAAGGGCAAATGGCTCTATGGAAACACTATTTATCTCATACACTTTGTTATTAGCAGCAGCATCCTGAGTTTGGCCCTCTTCTCCTGGCTTTTCTTTAGTACTTTCCCCTAACCCTGTGTGCTCTTGCTTGATTTGGTGACCAGAATGCAGAAAGAACAGCCTCCCTGGAAGTAGATCTTCACCAAAGCTAAAATTAGAAGGCTGCTCTTTCCTGCACCCCTTCTCTGTCTTGGTGACTGATATACTGATGCATAAAGACTCTCTCCTCATTGGATGCGAATTCAGATTAGGAATAGATACAGGTTCTCTAGCCAAACAATCAACAGTCGCACTCTCACTCTGCAGGGCAGCTGACGACAGACCAACAGCTACTGGACACGCAGAAGGGGTAGACCCCAGAGGTTCCACAATCATTTCAGAATCCCCTCTGCTGCTGGGTCTCACTGAGGTTTCTTGATCAAGCTTGATGCTGATGTTCACCATGTGGATATCCACAGCTGCTCCTGCCGCCACGGACTGCTGACCAGAAGCAGCTCCTTCCCATAATTCATCAGCAGCCGAAGGGCCACGCTTTGTTCTCTGTCCAACATCATCCACTGTAACGGGGTCTTTTAAACTTATCTCCTGGCCAAGGACTTTGGAAGACACCTTCCCAGCGTCACACTCGGACTGCGTGCCATTCGCCAGTAACATCCGCCCTATGTTCCTCCGGAAGCTGTTGTTCCTGGATAGGCTCCCCGCTTCACGCTCACTCTGGTGCCTCAAGCACTCAGACTCAAGCTTTGCAACCATGTCCAGCACACGCACAGGCTCATTCTGCTGCTCACCGCTCCCACAGGTCCCTTTTTCAGCATGTACCTCGCAGGCCCTGGGGGCAGAGAAAGGGTCTGAAGCAGGAAGTGCACCTTTGGATTGCCCACTCAGCCTTGCAGTAGAAGCGTTCGAGCAGTTTTTGGTGCAGTCGGCCAGCAAAGCACTTGCTCGGTGTTCTAGAAATGCGACCATCTCGATTACAGATAAGGATCGACCTGGAAATATCCCTTCACCATTGTCATTAACGTAATGTACAGAACAGTGCTCAATGCCACATGCAAAAGGCTCAGGCTGGACGCACCTCCTGTTTGCCTCTCTCATCCTTTCTAATTGAATCTTTGCTTTTATAAGATCCATGGATTTCTTCCTTCGTTTAGCTGATCGTCCATCTATATCCCAGGTGCTCTTAAGTTTCATTGAGCCCATCCTGTTGTTGTTGCACTGCTGGGCTGCAAAGAAGGCAATCTTTTCCTTGGTATTCCCAGGTTTCACAACAGCCCAGATATCTAATGGTCCTTCCCCCTCATCCCCCTGGTGGATTGTCGCAGACGGGGCATTCTTCTTCTTCTCAACACCTGGGCCTTCTGCTGGAGCTTTCCCACTCATATTGCACATAGCATTAGGATAAATAATTCCCAAAGGCTTTCGAGATGGAGCCCCGACCGGGGACGTAGGTAAAATGCTCAGTTTGGTGCAGTTGTTCGTATACTTTTCCTCCTGTGCTGACCTTTGATGGTTCATATGCAGGCCTCTCAGGGGATCTTGGCTTATAATATCTAGAGAGCGCTCTTTCTTCTGTAATTTGAGGTATGGCTTTAAGTGCATGCCAGAAGCCCTAGAAAACAAAAGTAAAGGAATTATTATTGTAAAAGATGTGCAGGGTTCACTTTCCACCGCCGCTCCACCCGCCCGAATGTGAGCGTCATAAGAATAAGGCCCACCCCAAGGGACAGGAGCCACAAGAGGGGCCAGAGCCAGCAACAACTGTAGTGTCCCCAGCCTGGGATGTCACCGCAGTTCACCCTTGGAGAACTTCCGTTAGCACCCTGTGAATGCTTTGATAAGCCCCAATGCCCCCGGAAAGGTTCCATTACAATTTCTCTAAAACGTCATGGAAACAGATTTGAGATGTAAATGTTCTTCTCAAAGCATTTTAGGTTCCACCCAGTTGTTCTTACAGCTTTCAGTTATTATAGCTATTGCAGGGGGTAGGCAACCTATGGTACGCGTGCCAATGACGGCACGCAAGCTGATTTTCAGTGGCACTCTCACTGCCCGGGTCCCAGCCACTGGTCTGGGGGGCTCTGCATTTTAATTTAATTTTAAATGAAGCTTCTTAAACATTTTAAAAACCTTGTTGTATGTAAAGTAAATAATAGTTTAGTTCTATATTATAGGCTTATAGAAAGAGACCTTCTAAAAACGTTAAAATGTATTACTGGCACACGAAACCTTAAATTAGAGTGAATAAATGAAGACTCAGCACACCACTTTTGAAAAGTTGCCGACCCCTGAGCTATTGATTTAGTCTAGATCCTTGATCCATTCATGGTTTAACCAAACTGTAGGCCCCTTCTCTCTCTCTCACCCCACCCCCTCATCTTGATATCCAATCACTGATTATCTACTGAAAAGGGGTTTTATAAAGAATGATTAAAGCTGAGTAGAGAAATTAGCCATTGTAATTATACTGTTATACAAAGATCACACCTGACTTTTGATCTGCTGATACCTCCTATAGTCAACTCTATCCCTTAGTATGGCTGTTAACAACCAATTAAATGCACTTGCCTATGGAGATATCAATTTTCTGTGCAGGGTAAGCCTGAAAACAAGTTACAGAAAAAAACCAAACTGGATATCAAATTAAGAGTCACCTTCTTTGTTTCTATATTTTGCATTGTTATGAACTGAGCCAATATGAAGCTGAAGTTTTTATAGAGAATCTAACAGCTATAAATTAGACCAGGGGTCGGCAACCTTTCAGAAGTGGTGTCTTCATTTATTCACTCTAATTTAAGGTTTCGCGTGCCAGTAATACATTAACGGTTTTAGAAGGTCTATTTCTATAAGTCTATAGTATAGAACTAAACTATTGTATGTAAAGTAAATAAGGTTTTTAAAATGCAGATCCGCCCCAGATCGGTGGCCAGGACCCAGGTAGTGTGAGTGCCACTGAAAATCAGCTCGTGTGCCATAGGTTGCCTACCCCTGAATTAGATATAGACTGGAACAAAAGTGGCATTTCTATTACAGCAGGATTACACTCAGCACCTCCTTTCACTGTGGGCATTTCTACCTTTGTAATTCTGCTTGGTTAAAAACCTAGAGCTGCAGGAAGGCCTAGGGGGAGCACCCACACTGCCATGGGGGAGATGCAGGATTAATTACCAGCAGGCTTCAGTCTCTGGTCTCACTGGACTGTCACAAACATATTACAGGAACAGCTGTAGGGTATGTTTCCACGGTAACGGATTAAAATTTTTGCATTGTAAAGCCTGTTTTGAAACTAGGATAATCTCTCTTCCTGTTCATTTAAATGGGAATTAAATGCCATCAAATTCATTGGGACAGCTTGCAACAAGTGACCAAAACCACTGACTAGCGAGAGCTGACAGCTACTCCAAAACCAGCATCTCTACCTTTGCCTTTCTATTTGGAAAAGTCTCTTAAAGGCATCATGGAGCTCCATGGTGGCTGTCGTGGAATGATTTACAGATCAAATGTGCCCAGTCAACAGACAAGAGGTTTTTCTAATTGTCAGCCTACTGAATCCAACCTGGGACCCAACAGGCTAGTTGGGCTCTTTCCTTCTCACACATCACAACAGAGGCTCTGTATGATGCCCTCAGTTACACTTGAGCCATCCCAAGTTGGTTTTTCAACTCAGCCTACGGTAGGAACCCAGCCTCTGAGGAGAAAAGTAGGACATTCAGCAAAGAGTGTTTGCTAGAAGTTAAGATTCCTCAACTCCAATTGCAAGCGTAAAATGCGTTGGTGCTTGGGGACAACAGTTCTAGACTGAGTCACTGCAACGGACTGTCCAAAGTGAGGGAACTCCTTTCACATTGGTGAGAGGATGGCTGTGCCTTTGTGTTTCCTTTCCAGTTTCGCTCACCACCTTGGCCTTAGTGGCAGAAGGGAAAGAAGAGTAAGCGGTACCCACCAAACCTGAGATCTATGTTGTGTATACTGGGAACTGATGGCCAGGAGGTCTTGATCGTTGGCTAGTCCACCTTCCCAGATGATACACAATCTAGAGGTCCAATAACACCTTCCCATCATCCCCCTGCTCCCAGCCTGTGTGTGGTGAAGAGATCGCAACCTCTCGTCACATGCAGACAGTGCCACGGTGGGCCCCGACTCCATGGGTGCTCTGGGGCTGGAGCACCCATGGGGAAAAAATTAGTGGGTGCTCTGCACCCACCAGCAGCCAAGCTCCCTGCCCCAGCTCACCTCACCTCCGTCTCCTCCCCTGAGCGCGCCGCGTCCCAGCTCCTACGCCTACCTCCCGGCGCTTGCCGCTGCCAAACAGTTGTAGCAAGCTCTGGGAGGGAAGGGAGAGGAGTGGGAACATGGCGCGCTCAGGGGAGGAGGCAGGGCCGGGGCGGGGATTTGGGGAAGGGGTTGGAATGGGGGTGGGAGGGCCGGGGCAGAATCGGGGGGGGGGGGGTCGAGCACCCACCAGCGCCATTAGAAGTTGGCGCCTAATGAAGTCACTGACTGGATTAGTACAATAGACTCCACTGGGAGTTATACCCGGAGGCCATTTGGAAGCTCCAGCTTGTACAGAATGTGGCTGCTAAGTCTCTTCTGGGTGTGATTCAAGGTGTTCATTTTGACTCCTTTATTGGATCTAGACCACCTCGTCCTCAGTGTTCCAACAGTTGTGACCATGTCCTTTGTTTTCCTGCCACGTTGGTTTCTGAACTACACAACACTAAGATCTGCTTCCTTCGCCCTGCTTTCTGATCAGCTGTGTCCCCTCAGGCTGCACTCAGAAAGTAATCAGCGTGAGGTCACTAAGCTTCCTGGACGGGAGACCTCCCAGAAAAATCCCGGCTGCTGCATGCAGAAAGTGGCGCTTGTGATACAGTAGGTGGCACTCTTTCCTCTCGATGCGGGAACTGCACTGCGCTGCTGAAGTGCCACCTTTCACACTAGAAATAAAACAACTTCTGGCCACTTGGCACTGCAGGTCCCTTGCAGAGAGAGAAAGAGCTGCAGTTACATAGACATGTTTGCCTTTTGGAGTCCAGTAATTTGGAAGTACAAAATAAAATTCCCAGATGGAATTTTTAGTGCCAGGAAATTTGTAAGATCGAACAGAGCCTCATTTCTCCCTTTTCACAGATTTGCTGACATGCACTAAGCAGGGCAATCAGTAAAAGAGCCTTCGTTAAGGAGACTGCCACTGAACGTAAGGCAAGGTATTAAATTAATAAAACAGGACTGAATTACTCCAACATGCTCCCAGCAGAACTGGTTCAGCTGCTCGAGGCTATTTCTGGTTCATGGCAAGAGAAAGAGTAGAATCACAGATCATCTATTATGGATTCTTCATTTAAGTTCTCACATTTCCTCCAATATTTAGGTTACTGGTGGGCGAGGTGGAGAATACTACTGAAGGCTGAACAAATTATAGCATACATCCGAAAGTCATAGTTTAGTTAAGTTTTATTGCCAGAATAATTGCCTCATTTGAATTCAGAGTTCAATTACACTGTGTGTCTATCTAGAATTACTGAAAATCCGAATAGCGTCAGACAGGGATAAGGAAGCACTGCTAATTCGATCTGACCAACAGATTGGGGGTGCCATCGGTTTCTCAACATTTTCAGTCATTGGGGAGACAGCAAGCTGCATTTTAAAAGAATTTCACAGACTTTACAGCAAAAAGTTTATTGGAAAAAGTTCTCATCCACTGCAATGTGAAGATTAGAAAAAAGAGCTAGTTTTAGATGAACCAGCAAGCATTTTCCCCACCCCCAGAGTAACAGCACATGTTCTAATTCTAGAAGCTATAAAAGAAACAAGAGTCTTCTGATCAGAACTCGCTCACAATATGAACCATAGCCTAGACACCCTTTAACTCCCTAATTTCTGCTGCACTCCAGTGCTCCAGGCTAGTTACTGTGGGAGCTGCATAGGGTGACCAGATGTCCCGATTTTATAGGTACAGTCCCGATTTTTGGATCTTTTTCTTATATAGGCTCCTATTACCCCCCACCTTCTGTCCCGATTTTTCACACTTGCTCTCTGGTCACCCTAGAGCTGCAGGTAAGTTTTTTAAACAGAGCATTTTTTTAACGAGTTAAATACAAGAGAGATTCACAAGATCAGGGTCTTACCCCTTGTGGTATTTATTCTGATATGAAATTCAATTTGTTTTCCTCTACCGCAGTGTCTCAGATGTTTTTGTATAGACAATGACATTGTAGAAGTTATCAGGTGGGAGTTGGAAGCTTTGGCAACGGGATAATGGACAATTAGCCTTCAAAGGCTGTTTCGGCCTGTGGGCAAGAACATTACCTGGATGTTTCTTCTGAAAGGGATCAGCGGTAAAATAATTAGCTATGTTATTTAAAGTACCATTATTCTATCTTTAAGCCACAGAGATAATGGGGCAGTTCACACATCTCTAAGGGTGCATCTTCACTAGGAAAAGAGGTGTTGACTCGTATCAAAACTATAAACTGCCTTGTCTTCACTAGGATTTTACTGAGTTATTTACCATGTGTTAGTTAACACAAGTTAAGAACACATCGTTATTCCTAGTGAAGAGAAGACCTAAAAGCTACTGTTTCAAGCTGCCTGCAGACTCCGGCAGGTGTTACTGCATCAGTTTATATTTGGACAGTCATCTTCACAATGATGAAGGCTCAGAAACCAAAGAAATTGTTTACTTTCCATGAAAGCTTAGATACGGGAGCAGAAGTCTGTAGTACGTCTGGTTAGACGTCCTCAATCTAAACTGTTTTTCTGCTCTATAGGCCAGGCTCCCCAGTCAGACCACATCCCTCAGAATGCACCATGGCCAGGGACTCTCACGATTCATGAAAGGAGGCCACAGCACATGATGGGAGGTTCCATCTGGCCTATAGAGAAGAACAAGACCCCGAGACACCACAGCAGCACTTCCAAATCAAAAAAATCTTGGCTGAATACCAAAACATTTCAATATTCACATTTCTGCCCAAACGCTGACATTTTCCACAGGAAAAGAAAGTTTTTGTTGACCAGCTCTAGTCTGCAGCAAGTTCCATGGCCATAGTGTTGTAGACTACAAAAGGACAGAGTCTAAATGAATTGCCTGGACCAACAGCTAAACTTGACCTTGGACAAGTAACTTCCCCTTCCTGTGCCTCAGTTTCTCCATCTGCAAAATGGGGATAATGATCCAGAGCTCCTTTGTAAAGCACTTGGACAGTGACAGATGAAGAGTGCAGTGTAAGAGCTGGTTATTATTAAAATACATTTTGGTTCTGGTCAACCACTTGTAAGCCCCCAAAATAATTTGGCCCAGATTCTCAGCCCTGCTCCTGTCCCCTTTGCACTGCTCAGGCAGGGCAAAGCAGCCTAAAAGCTGCTCTACAGGGCATTTCAAAAAACCCTGTGGCATAGGGCAATCTCTGCGTGGCATAAAGTCAGCATATCTGGCTCTATACCACCCACTACCCTTCCCCTGGTGTATGGAGAGTAACATGGGGCGGGACCAAGCAGGGCTGGATACAATGTATTCTTACCGATCATCATAGAGACAACAGCTCCCCTGGGGAGTCAGTGGGAGTTTTGCCCAAGTTAGACTGCAAGATTTGGCTGTAGGTCAATAACAGACAGATGGAGCCTCCGTCCCCTCCCCACAGAGAGAGAGAGATATTACACAGAATTTTGTTTGTTTCACATGCACACAGGTATGAGAAGCTGAAAGCTGGCTACTTCCCCCCAGAGTCAGGAAGATTACAAGATTTCAACATCTTTACAAAGGAGAAACACATTTTAGATTATTAAGCTTGAATTCAGCGCTGTTTTTTGTCATTTGCATTTTCATTAATGCATCAATATGAGTTATTTTAGTCTTGCCATAGCAACACAGATGCTCTCAATCGCCTTATAAGCAGTAATGTTTGAAAAAGGGCACAACTGAATTTAGTCAGAGAAACAGGTGTCCGCTTGAAGCAAAATTTAAGTTTGTACTAATCTAATTATTTACTCTCTAGGCAGACGGACCACCCTACTGGGTACTGGCATTTCTGCTAGCATTTTTAAGCTCACTGCATATTTCAAATCCTACTACAGCAATCCACTCTCCGATTATATTTTTATTTCAAAGCCATATCCCCATAAAGTTACAGCTGTTGCTACCAAAAAAAAAAAAAAAAATCCAAAGGCTTCTCTGAGGACACGAGCAGCGGGAATGATGTAGCTGCTGTTATCTAATTAAAAAAAATATTAAGGAACAATTGTGCCCCAAAGTCATTAGAACTATTGTTAATATTTCACTTAAAGGCAAAAGTTCTCCAAAGGAAGGGTTTTATCTAAGGGCTGGTCCACACTGGGGGGCGGGATCGATCTAAGATACGCAACTTCAGCTACGTGAATAGCGTAGCTGAAGTCGAAGTATCTCAGATCGAATTACAAAGTACTTACCTCGGGTCCACGCGGCGCAGGCAGGCTCCCCCGTCGACTCCGCTTACTCCTCGCGCCGAGCTGGAGTTCCGGAGTCGACGGGGAGCGCTTCTGGGATCGATTTATCACGTCTACATGAGACGTGATAAATCGATCCCAGAACATCGATCGCTACCCACCGAATCGGGCGGGTAGTGTGGCTGTACCTTAAGAGTCTAGCACACAAAGCAGGGAATTAAGGAGTAGGCCTACATGTGTTAACCATTCATGGGTCTGTTTGTACCGTTTGACTTGATGCAATGTAGAAGATGTGGAAGACAGTGGTTCCCTGTGGAGGCCAGCTCTGTAGGAAGTCTTCATAATCACGATCTCCCCACCTAAGGCACACTGTCACAGCCAATCCATCTTTGTTTACACGCAGGGCTCCCGCGACCGCTTTTCTTGCCCCCCACAGTGTTTCACTGTCTCTCTGCCACCTAGAAACTGGGGAAACAAAACAGATAAACAAACGATACTGTTAGAACACAGCCTTAGTCAGGGCAGGGACTCTTCCTACATTAGCTGTAGGAACAGGACTCAAGACAATGGCGCTATGATCCTAATCAGGGTACATCACCACCACCAACCATCCACGTGCTTGAAAAGCTAGTCAGGTGTACTTACAAGGTTTGATTCTACCTGTGGCTGCAACAATACTTAGCATGCTTTACATCTTCAAAGACCTTTGCAAACAACACACCCGCTCCGTTATGCTTTCTGCCTAATGGCACTGCATAGAGGTACGGTTTTCAAGGCTGAAATTAAAACGTCGAAGCCGCAAAATCGTTAAGACTGCCAGAAAATGATGCTAGCTTTCCAAGCTGAGTGACATATTGGATTTCAAAAAGGACGAACACATACTGCCAGGCTGCCTTGGAACTTTGTGGAAATTGTTCTCTGTTAACACCACATACAGATAAGACAGCAAATCAGCCAAAACAAAGCTGCTATGGAGTATCTCCAATCTGTACTAGGTTGTTCCTTCCACTCCTTGCCCTTGCAGCAGACACTATTAGCACTGCATTAACATTTGGACAGTAACAGCCACCTTCAAAATTGAAACCTATAAGGAAAATGTGAACCAGCACATGAGACCTGGAAAAACTCATGCATTAAAATGTGAGCTGCCAACAGCTTGTTCTGCAGCGCATTGTTTGCTTCCTCTCTAGACAATGTGCGGTGACGCCATAGTGAAGGAATGCCATTTTTCCAAGCTAACTGTAACTCCGTGACTCAGAAGATTTACCATTTATTGTAGCAGGTTGTTTTATCCATGTCAACTGCTTTGCACAACATTCTTCCTGCTGCCCCTTTCTTACAACGAAATCTTGGTAGCGTAGCCAAGCAGATTCTCCCGGCAGGAGGAGGAAGTTGCTGAAGCCAAGTGTTTACTGAAATCGAAAATTCTGCAGCCAGGGAGCACAGCACAGTCTGTTAGCAGGTGCCTGCCTGCCAAAAAGAAAGCCTTGCCCATCAAAAAGCAACTCTCTCTTCACAGGTCTATGAATGGCCCCGCTAATCAATACTTGGCTGATGTTGATTATACCTCCTCAGCAACTCCACCCACAGCCTCACTAACACAGCTCTCCTTGAGGGGGAGAGTCAATCGGACCAGGATGCATTGAAAAACTAATTAAGGGCAACTTTCCTGCAAAGAGAAGGCAAACTGGTTTGCATTCAGATGCAAGTCCATGGTGGAGATTAAGAGTGGCAGCTATTTCCCACACCCTGTGGAGGTGGGAAGGCAGGTCAGGCAACTGCCCATATATGATTAAGCAGGAGCCTAAAAATAAAAAAAGGTTCCTGTGTAACCCTGCGGTCTTCACAGGGGAAAAAAATCAATGCTGAATATTCCTGGCACACACAAATTTCTTGACAAATTGGAGAACAACAAAAAAAACCACATTAGAATGATCGAGCTGGCGGGGGGAACTAGCGAATTTCTGACTGACTATGGAACACAGAACAAGAGTTGAGGTGGCTTTGAACTCGCACAACAAGAATGAACGCTTCTTCCTAGAACACGCGTTCATTAGCACAATCACAACCTAATCTGTGTGTGAGACAAAGATCTATTTGCAGAGGTAAAATTGCAGCACAGAATATAATCTGTACTAGAAGCCACTCCCAATAAGTGGCGTTTAAAAAAACAAACACAATTTCTGGCCATGATAAATACATATGCAAATGTGTGAGTAACTTGCGAGTTTCTATCAAGAATTTACACCTGGAATCTTAACAGGGATTTAAACCAAAAGTTACATAAAGGTCTTTACTTATATTCTGCCCCATCAGCGCCCAATGGGAGCACTAAAGTCCTGATTTTCACCCAGGCTTTGGTGTCACTTCCCTTTTTGGGCTCATCCACCCTGGGATTTCAGACCCAGTAGGAGCTGTCACGCGTAGGCATGAAGTACTGTGTTGGTGCCCATGTAATGGCAACTGTGGCATTTTAAAAATGCCAGACACCTTTTGCATGGGTTAAAGTAACATACGGAAAAATGTTTCTGTAAGCAATGTGCATGTTATTTAAGTGCATTGTGCTAAGGTAATGCCAATACAAATATTTTAAACGCTTCTGAGCAAGTTAATATTCACAAACTAGCCATGCATAGATATCATCTCCAAATCCTACCTGTAACCATGCCCATATGGTACAAAGTCACATCAAAAAAATCAAACAAACCAGAGCACTCTAACTGGTGGCGAGTGAAGCCAAACACAAGCGCCATGGTAAGTTAAAATAGCTAATTCAGAATATTGCAGAAAGGAGAGGAAAAACCTAACTGCACCCAGAATTGCATTAAAATAGTCAAGGGCAGCGTTGTCCAATAGAAATTAGATGCTAACCACACTTGTGGTTTTGAATTTTTCTTATTAGCCACATTATAAAAAAGCCACATGAATTAGCCACAATTCAATCGCCTATTAGCAACATGTGGCTAGTGGCGAACGTACTGGACACCGCTGGTCAAGGGCAAATTCACATGGTGTTTTGGAACAGGCTAAAAATGGAGGTACACGGAAGAGGGAAGTGCGTGTTAGGGGAGGGGCAAGAAATGCAGAGCTGAGAGACTTGTCATCAGTAATTCGTCAGAGAAAGGTGTTATTAAACGTTACTATATGGATAGCTATTGCACCCAATATAAACCAGTTAAGGATATGCTATGTGGTATGCAAGCATAATCCCACACTAAGGCCTGGTCCACACTGGGGGGGGGGGGGGGGGGGGGGGGTCGATCTAAGATACGCAATTTCAGCTACAGGAATAGCGTAGCTGAAGTCGACGTATCTTAGATCGAATTAAAATTACTTACTTCGGGTCCACGCGGCGCAGGCTCGCTTCCCCATCGACTCCGCTTACTCCTCGCGCCAAGCTGGAGTTCCGGAGTCGACGGGGAGCACTTCTGGGATCGATCTCTACCCACCGAATCGGGCGGGTAGTGTAGACGTACCCTAACTCAGTGTGGGTTTTAGTCCCCCGCTAGTGGCTAGTCCATATAAAGGGGTTCATTAGATTGCTAATGTCTCCAACTTCATAGACCCACTTCTTCAGCTCAAGCAGTAGAGGTTTATGTTTAAATCCAGACGTCCAGGATTCAGTCCCAGAAATGCCCACCACAACTCTATCACGGCGACAGAATGCTACTCTTGGAGAAGGCATCCCCACCAGGGAGTATTCCAGGTTTCACCCTTGATTACTTTTTGATAATTAACGCAATACAAAGCTGTACGGAAACCAGGAAAGGGAACCAGCAGCCTCATCCAGTTCTTCTCCTTTGCATTCCCCATACCCCTTCCAGATAAGTACTGGGAAGGAATTCAGCCCCTCACTGTGTGAATAGGCACATTTCCCTTTTAAGGCAATGGCTGGCAGGCAACTCAACCTGTACTGCAAACTTCTGTATCCTATGATCAGATTTCTGTACTGCTGCCACCATTTGTGAAAACTGATATCCTAACTCAGCAAATACAGATGAGGGCAAACGCAGAGTCAAGTCTCTTAATTTGGGCAATGAGATACTGTACTGTTTGAGCTCCAGAGATATCACAGTAGCTAGGCCTTTTCTGGCATGGACTTTAAAGAAAGTCTCAGCTTTACACCATAGCAACACTGACTTACAAAATGAAAGGATTCAAACAGGCCAGTCACTCTGGGCAGAAATGCACCTTCCAGCTGGAAATAGCAACAAGGCAGTGACCTATGGTTCTTCAGCAGACACAAATGTTGTGCTGTTCCTGGTCAAACAAAATAAACTCCTTGCCCATTCCGTTTTCATTCAAAATGGTTTGAATGTGCCTGAAGTGCCTGATCCACTGAAGAAGTATAATGGGCTAGACCTAAGAAAATTCAAAATTGTGAAAATAAGGGTCACTTAAGCTTCTATCGCCTTGAACTTTTGGTCAGCTAGATACGCTCAGGGTGCTCTCAAGCTAAACAAGGTTTTGTCACTACACTAGTTGGATGGAAGACCACCAAGTCATTCTCAGAAGGCTGTAGAAATGATCCCCATAGATGAGGAAATGTTCAACCTGGTGTTAAGAGACTGCTGGGGGAAGTGCCCAATCTTCCAAGAGATGAAGTCAAATCCTGACCCCTTGTCATTAGAGATCCCACAGCAATTTCACAAGACAAGAGCATTTGTTCAAATTCCATTTTGGGTAGTAGCACTCCACCTACATCAAGTTCTCCCTACAGTTTTAGTTAGAATATTCTAGGAGATATACAGTTCTTTCATTTTCCAGCCCCATCTGTTACTTACAAAGAGCGTGGAAACTATGAAAAATGCTCTGTAGCTTCCCTCATCTGTGAGAATCCTAGAGAAGTGTAAAATCATTGCTTACACTTCATTTAGGGCTGGTCTACACTGGGGCGGGGGATCGATCTAGGATACTCAACTTCAGCTACGAGAATAGCGTAGCTGAAGTCGACGTTTCCTAGATCGAAATAAATCTTACTTACTGCGGGTCCACGCGGCGCAGGCAGGCTCCCCCGTCAACTGCGCTTCCTCCTCTCGCCGAGCAGGAGTTCCGGAGTCGACGGGGAGCGCTTCTGGGATCGATCTCTACCCACCAAATCGGGCGGGTAGTGTAGACCTACCCTTAGTCTCAACATTCACACGTCTCTGGATGGCACAAAGTCATTCACAGAAACTGGCAGTAGTGTGTAGGCCAAGTATGGTGGTGAGATAGTGTATGTCAGAGCCAAACACTCACAGCCTCTTGGCTTATGAAACACCACTGACCCAAGACACTGATGGGACAACAAATAAGGCTCAATGGCCAGGAAGATACAAAGGGGCAGGGGGGAGGTGACGTAAAGAACATTAGAGACCAAACCCTTCAGTGGGAGCTACAGTAAGTGGATGTCAAGGAGAATTGAGGACGCTATATGCATCTGACCCTGATCTTGCAAGAACAGCAGAGGTTCAAGGGCCAAAGCGCAGGAGGAATTAAAGCCAAGAGTGAAGTAAAACTCCACAACACAGGAAACAGCTACCTACATCAATACGTACTATATACATACTGCACATTATTTCGTTCAGGAGGGAAAGTGTACAGCAATTGTGGTCATTGAATAGTATGTACAACTCTTCTCAAAAAGTGTACTGAGCAAGTTGTGAGGGTTTGGTTGTTAGTTTTTCAGCATCCACTATTCAGTTCATTGAATACAGGATTCCAGAAGTATCTGGCACAAACCAAGATTGTTTGGTAATATTTCCTAACTCAAGATGCTATAACAGATTTCCAAACAACATTATTTGGTGCAAAGCTAGATAAAGAAGCTACACCAGATGGCAGCCATCACTACAGAGAGCCAGCCAGCCAGTGCAAGCATAACCTCACATTACAATAGACTACCCAGACTCAACTAGATTTGTTATACAAGACTACGGGCAGGTCAGACTAACTCCCCAGCCACTACATAATCTTGCACAGCTTGCCATGACAGATTTAAGCAGGTTGAACACAAAGACTGTGTGGTTTTAAATAAATTCTTAAGATTCAGTATTCATTGCCATACTTGATAAACAAACATCATGAGATGATCAGGGAGTTGGAGAACAAAGGTGCTGACAGGAACATAAAAATTAACACAGTCCACCAGCTAAATCATTAAAAGAATACGAAGTTGTCTACTATCCTACCAGACTGTTCAATACAACTAGCACAATGAAGGGTGGAGCTTTTACTACTCTCTAAAGAAAGCCAGTTCTGTGTAATTATGTAAGCTTGCCACAGCTGGACAGAACAGCTGGAAGACATCAACAAAGCTTAACAGTGGTATACAGAGCCATTGATGCAACTTTAATCCACCTGTTCAAAAACACTTGCACCTCCTAAACATTGTGTTCCCCCTCCCATTCATAATCTCATAGACCGCAGTGCAGATTTTTAGTAATTACACTACAGTACTAAATAGCAGCAGTATAAGGAGGAGTAATGCAGAGGGGTGGGAAAAACTAAGCAGGCACACTTTAAATTTAAAAAAAAAAATGGTTTCAAAGAAGATGTGCTGAGGCACTAGAGACCCAGGTCCTCAGACTAATGGTCAGTTACCAAACAAAAGGGTAGAGGAGGAGGTTGTGTGCTGTAGCGCATTCTAACTTTTCTAAGCCATTTCGGTTCATGGTGTCTAGGCTAATAAAATGGCAAATAGTCTTTCCTTGCCAGAGCAGGAGTAAGGTTTAGGTAAGAAAACATCCACAGAGGCCTTTTGTTGTTTTGACCCTTTCCCTCTGACATTCCTATGGATAAATAAATACATTGATTTGAACAAGCTGTCCTGTCTGCATTCTCACACTGTCCACAGCTCTTGGGAGGTCTATACCAGTGGCCAAAACCCAACTGGACCTGCTTAGGACACACACAGGTGGTGAGAGCAGGGTGCTGTGATCTGGGGACCCAATCTAGGAATGGGGTGAAATGCAGATTCCAATCTGAAAGAAATGCAGACATGGACCAAAGGGGTGCCCATGGAGAGGTCGAGTGAGGGGTCAATAGTAGTGCTCACCCCAGAAACATGAAACACACACACTTCAGACTGATATAGATCTCTGGAAAGGACACTGATTGGTATGCTCTCCAGGCACTCTGGACATTACTGAAGAATGCAACAAAATGGATACCCACTTACCTGGCTGAACATGGCAAGACAAAGCAACATAACATCTACCAACAGAAAACTAGGAAACTCAGAACCTTTAGCCCCTCTCCGGTGTTACCCCACCCTTACAATTCACACACCCCACATCTCCATATACATGGAAAAAGGATGAGCTTTGCAGCATCCCCTGAAGGTCCCCAGATTCAGACTGTTGTTATTCAGGAGAAAGGGCATATTCCAAAGTTGTGAGGCTCTCAGAGTACATCTAGTCAGTAGCCCCTTCTCATACATACCAACAGGACTTCAGCTCTAGTGCTTCTCCCGATCATTGTGGTAGTATTGCATGGCACGGGGAGAGCGGCCGTCTCAGGTAGGCAGCAAAGCTGTTGAAATCTTTATAGGTCCAACCAACACCTTCAACTTCACCCAGAAAACCACAAGCAGCCAGAGCAGATGATGGAACTGGTTGCATATGCTCACAGAGAGATACTCCACTTATCAAGCAGAGTGAAGTGATGATGGATGACTGGGGAAAGCAACTTATCAAGCAGACCACCACATTCTGTGCCAGCTTCGGTTTTGGAATTATTTTAAGGCATAGCCTCACACAGAGCACACTAAATTATCTAATCGCATGGTGACAGAGACATGAGTGACAGTCACAAGGTACACATCCGAAAGGAAAGGTCACAACCTTCTGCCTGTATGTAAATGATAAAAAGCTGACGGGTCATTGCTGCTACTTCGTCTTCTAGTAGCCACTGATCAAGTAATGATGGACACACGCAAAAGAATAAATGGACACAAATCTGACATCAGGAATCATAACATTCAAAAGCCAGTCGGTGAACACTTCAACCTCTCTAATCACTCAGTGGCAGACTTAAAGGTGGCAATTTTGCAACAGGAAAACTTCAAAAACTCCAACGAGAAGCTGAACTAGAATTAATATGCAAACTAGATACCATTACCTTAGGTTTGAACAGAGACTGGGAATGGCTCAGTCATTACGTTAATTGAATCTATTTCCCCTAGTTTAATATCCTAGTTAAATACCCTTAACACCTTTGTGTCAACTGTCCGTAATGGGCCATCTTGATTATCACTTCAAAAGTTTCTTTCCCCTGCTGATAACGGTTCCTTTCAATTAATTAGCCCTTTTACAGTTGGTATGGTCACTTCCACCTTTTCATGTTTCTCTGAATGTACAAATATCCTCCTACTCTATGTTCCATTCTATGCATCCGATGAAGCGGACTGTAGTCCACAAAAGCTTATGCTGAAATAAATTTGTTAGTCTCTAAGGTGCCACAAGTATTCCTTTTCTTATTTTCTTTTTACACTCAGTTGAAGTGGCTGATACTATTCTTACCCTACCCTCCAGTTGCTTTCCCCAGTCATCCATTATCACTTCAGTCTTGCATAGGTTAAGCTTCTGTCAGCTAGTTCTCATCCATACCCAGATCTCGCTCGGACACAAAGTACAGTCACTGACTGTTTTAATCTTCACTGAGTCTACAAGACAGGAATTAACACCATGGGGGGTAATACCAGCCAAAGCGGGTTTATCCTAGGTGCATCTATACAGGCAATGCAAACCTTTGTTTGTCCTCCTTCACTTAGCATGGCAAAGGGGCCACCCCAGTCTCTTCCTCATGCACCTGAACAGTGGGAAATTTTACTTGTGTGAATTTGATCTTGGGAACCCTAGTGTCAGAGCGTGCATGCAAGCAACCTTATTCATGTCAGGAATTACATCACTGCCACCACTGTGTTTCAGTTTCTTTTCATATTCTTTTGAAGAACATGCTTTGAAAACACCTATGGCGTGGGAGGGAGAGGCCCATGAGCAGGCAGAGGAGAGTCCAAGTTACACACTACAAGAAAAAAGGGGAAATTTAAAATTGAATCTCAAACATTTATGGATTATTAGATCAAATACAGTTCAAAAATATTGCCAATTCAGCATTAGAGAGTGAAGATTTCTTTTTTTTTTTTAAATATGGTATTTGTGGAACAAGTCTTATTCCAGAAAACTCAGCAATGCACCTAGAAATATTTTTGAACACTCTAGACATCGATAGGCCACAAACCAGATGACAAAGTTCAAGCTCTTTGAATGGACTGTAAGAGAGAAGACCCCCCCTACCCCCCCCCCCCTTAAAAAGAGAGCCCAGGAGGCAAAGTATCTGACAGATAATATGCACTGAGACGTCTGTCCCAAAGGCATGTGAAAGACAAAACCACACGAGTAACTTTCGTGCTCTTGTTCTAATAAAGCACCGATTCTAATAGAACACTAAAGGGAAAATCTGTGTCTTCCTTTCCTAGATCATGTCACTTCAGGATGTCTCAAACCTGCAGCTAAGTATTTCCTCCATCATTCCAACACATGCCACACTTCAAGGGGGCCAGAAAACTTCAAATTAAGGACAGAGAAAGTCTAGAGCAGATCACCTGCCACCTACTGCTAACAAAGTATTCTCAAGCTCCTGTGATCAGTTTCAGTATTACTTTTTACTAATCCAACCATATTCGAGTAATAAGTAGCAGAATTAAGATTTGGCTACCGACACCACCTGTTAATTTCCCTTAGGATGAACAAGAAGAACCAGCTCACTAGACTTGTTCTGCTTCTTCCTAGAAGGAAACAAAGAAGTGAAAACTACCCAGTAATTGCCAATGCCATTATTGTGCCGGCAGCAAAAATTGTGTCACATGGACCACACATTACTCCACTTTCTAGTTGGTGCTGGGCCAGTCTTTTCCTTTGGCACAAGCTGCTTCATAATCTATGTCAAGCCCAGAACAGAGAGGTAGTTCTAAACTCTACTTAGTTGTTTCAGAGCTGCTGTGTGCTTGGGTTACTAGGTACAGGTAAAAATTGCAGCTACAATGCTCAGTGTTCAAGGCCACGATTTAAGAGCTACATCTGAATTATATGACACGAAAAGCCCAAAATTTGTTAATTTTTCAAAAGCCTAACTTGGAAATTTCTACGTTAGCCTTTCAGCTGAGCTGCCACTACTTTTGTGGGGAAGGAGATGAGATATCCCTGAATCCTTCCCCAATATAGAGCAACAGAATTTGCTCTAGAAATAGACATGTTCTCTCTGAGCTCTGGAGACTTCATGCTCTCATTTTAGAGCCACTTTTGGCTTTTCCTTTATAAGATTTGCTGGGTTATTCATCCACACATGAAAGATGCTGGAAGTGATAGCAAGATTCAATTGCAGGACAAAGCCTACAGGCTCTCAATCCAGACAGTCTGTACGTGGAGGGGGGAAATTAAGGCACCGTTGTGACCACTTTGGATCTCCAACCTACCAGACCCCAGACTTAGTGGCGGGGCTGCTGGGGTTGGGTTTTTTTATTTTGTTTGGGGCGGGGGGGGGGGGGTTAAAACAGTTCTCTCCTTAGAACAGCAACGTTAATTCTAAACAGCTTTTCCTGTAGATTAACGACATGATTGATTATGATGGTCAATCATTTCATAACCAGGCATTGCAAGCTTTCAGATTTAAGGAGCGTTTATGGCTGAAGAGACCAATTTGGCTCATCCTGGTAAATTCTGTAGAGGTGCCTGTGACCCAAGGTGCCTAGAGTAGCCCACACTGAAAATGCCAAGGGCAGGGCAGGCTTCAAAAAGGAGAGTCGATTCCCCCAAAATTGGTGGTTAATATGGTAGTTAGATTCACCAACCAGTCAAACTGTGCTCCTGATCCCCCACACTAGTTACCAAGAAGCTGAAAAAAATTAACACTGCCCTCTTTATTGCATTCCAGTCTCTGGCTCTCAATCAGCAAATAGGTCCAGTAAAGTGAGAAGTTATTTAAAACTCTATTCACTATACAAAATGTTCTTCTGATCCCCAAAGGGCCAGCCACATTACCAGACCAATTTGGATCTTACCCAAAATATCATGCTGCCAGCCAATCCTTTAATATCTAAAATCAAAAGTTTATTATAAAAGAAAAGAACAAGACGAAAGATGTCAAATGGTCAAAGCAATCGGATACATACATATGACTTCAAAGTCCATATATCAGTGTCTTAGTATCACTGGTGAGTTTTCTGGCTTGTAAAGTCCCTCTGGAACACATCCAAAGCTTGGATGGGTCTATCAGTCCTTTGTTCAAAGCTTCAGTTTGTAGAGAAGTTACTCCAGAGGTGAGAAGCACAATTGAAGACCAATGGAGAAGATGCAGCTGCCTTTTTATATCCTTTGCCATGTAGCTTGTACATCCTCTGTCCAAAACACAGGCTCATAGCACATGATCTTAGAAAAGCATTTAGAGTCCCTTGTCCACATATCCTGCTGACTCATAGGCATAGCCCCTAGCATCTCTCAATGGGTTCATTGTACAGTTGATTGCCCTTGATGGGCCATCAAACAGGCTAGAATAGTGCTGATGCCAATCTGTTTGGGGGGTTTCACCAAGAAACAGAACAAGTTTGAGATGCAGATATATCACACATATTTATAACTTGCGATACAAAGATGATACATACATATAAATAAGCTTATATTTAGAAAATAACATCTTTCCCACTGATACTTTACGCAGCATATCTTGTAAGATTCATAATATTGGTATCAATAATATTATAAATAGTCACCCATATTCCATGCAGTATGGTCTCTGAATATCTTTAAAAACAGGTTTCCTTTGCTCGTGGCAATTTCTGTTAACCAGTTTTCAACTGCTTTGATGTACGCTTATCCATGCGCATAACAAAACTTGTCCATCTAAAACTGCATCTTCATCGCCACTGCCTCTACGCACGCCAATACAGGGTGCTGCCTATTTTATCTTGCCACTATTCAAAACGAGTGACCAAAAATATGTCTCATGCAAGCTGAAACTGACAACACACTGATAAAAAGTCCATCTCAGCAGCATGGTAGATATTGGACAGTAACTGTTCAAAGACACATACCAAGGGCTAGATGCACAAAAGATTTTAGATGCCTAAATTCCAGAATCAGGCCCCATTGGCTGCCAAAGCCGGTAGGTGCCAAACTCTTGTAGTGAAAAGCTCACTAGGTGCCTATGTTTTTGCCTCTGGGCATGCACACTGCAGCCCCATGCCTGGCATCCGGATGCCAGAGTCAGGCACAAACCAGGAGAAGACAGGCGTACCTGTGACTAACTCACCTGCAAGGCCTGATCCTGTGAGTATGCTCAGAGCTCACCTACCGGATTGAGCCCCTGTAGACAAGCTTACCCAACCCAGCCAGGTGGGGATGAGGGGGAGTAGGACCTCCTTCATAACTTTTAGCCCAGTGATTCGGGTACTCACTTGGCATGTGGGAAACCTCTGGTTCAAGTCCCTCTCCCCCAAGGGGGAGAAGAGATTTGAACAGGGATCTGCCCCCTTTCAGGGGAGTGCCCAAGACACAGTGCTAGGGGATATTCTGGTATGAGGTTCCCTCAGGCTCTCCTGTTGAACCTAGTCCATGGTGGCTAAGTAATGTTAAAAGTCATTGGGCTGGGTCTCCCACCTCCTAGGCAAGTGCACTAACCACCAGCCTACAGAATCACTCATGCTCGTTCTCTCTCTGGCCCAATGATTCTTTCATTTTTTGATGCCATTCCACTGTGTATAAATTCCTTCTCCCGCTCAGGTGGAGGGGGGATTTGAACTGGGGGGGGGGGGTCTCTCACACCCTATGTGAGTACCCTAACTACTGGGTTAAAAGTTATGAGGGAAGTCCTTCCCCTCCCTGCCAAGGCTTCTTGCAAAAACAGCATAGGCACCTAACCCCAGGAGAGGGTTTGCAGCTGAGAATCCCAAGCTGAGTAGGTGCCTCCCTGCTGCCTGGACTTAAGTACCTATCTCTGAGAAAAGGGGGGTGGGGGGGTAAGAGGCTTAATACGCAACCCTCACCTTGGCATCTCCCACCGGCTAGCTTAGGTGGGGAGCCACCAAGCATGCTGGCTTTTGTGAATCTCATTCTGAGGCACCTACCTCTCGCCATTCACTGTATAGGGAGCCCGAGTGCCAATCTCAGGCTTTGTGAATCCGGGTGATTTTCTAGGCACCTAAGTTTCTTTGTGACGCCACCCCCAAGGTGCTTCTATACAACTGTATAGACGACCAATTGCACAGCATGCTTCTGAGTGCACTCTGACTTACTACCTTTCTCTATTACCGTTTTGTTAGGGATGGCAGTTCCACGACAGGTCAATTTGGTGACTTCAATATTGGGTCATTGATCTTCATGCTTAATTCAAACAAATCCCGTTTGGCGCTCTGGCTGGTATACAGAATCTAAACCTCTGAAGTGTCAATTGTGACTCCAATGCATACTGAGGCAACTGCAAAACGAGATCTCATTGTCTGCAGGTCCAGCTCTGAATACGCTACAGGTGCACAATCACATAGAAATGCTCTATAAGAAAAGGTGAGACACCCTGTGCAGTAACTGTGGTTCTTTGAGATGTGTCCCCCTCGGGGGTGCACCACTTCAGGTGTGCATGCACCTCTCCAGCCCTTGATTGAGGATTTTTCTGTTAGCAGTGTCCACTTGGCCTGCACATGCATTCCCTACAACCTCATTCTGCATACCAAAGCTATATAGGGCTGCGTGGGTGAACTGCCCTCAGTTCCTTCTCTATCCAAATGTCCAACAAAGAACTGTCTGAAGCAGAGGGAAAGGAGAGCAGGAAGTGGAGCACCCATAGGGGGAACACATCTCAAAAGAACCAGCATTATATTGCACAAGATGAGTAACCTTTTCTTATTCTTCAAGTAGTGTCCCTATGGATGCTCCACTTCAGGTAACTCCCGAGCAGTACCTCCCCAGGGAGGAGGGAGCTTTGGAATCAAGTCCAAGACTGAAGACAATACAGCAGAACCAAGTGCCACATCAGTTCTGATGGTGTGGACCAAGGCACAGTGGTTAGAAAAGGTATGCACGGAGGACCATGTAGCAGCTCTGCATATCTCAAATACTAGAATGTTTCTGAGTAAAGATGTGGAAGTTGCCTATGATTTGGTGGAGTGTGCTATAATCCTTTGGGGGTGGTAAGGCACCAGCTGCATTATAGCAAGCAATAATAAACCCAGGGATCCACCTCGAAAGTCTCTGGAAAGAAATCGTGGATCCTTCCGATCTTTCTGCTATGGAAAGAAACGGTCTAGGTGATTTCTGAAATTGCTTGGTCTCCAGGAAGGTAAATGGCTGGGATCTGAATCTGGTGGCCTATATATCCATTCCACAACCTCACAGCTTTGATGCACAGGGAGGAGGATCTTGCTCCTCCATTTGTTGATATAGAACATGCAAGCCACATCACCCATCATGATTCAGATTGGTTTGACCCCGAAAAGGGGTAGAAATGGAAGGCAGGCATTCGTGAACACGCTGAGTTCAATAGGTTGATATGGAGCCTGGCTTCCTGAGGTGACCATCTGCCCTGAGCTGTGAGGGTGCTGAGGTGTGCTCCCCACCCTGACAGTGATGCATCTGTTGTCACAGTTACTGTTGGAGTTGGGCCGATAGAAGGGACACCCGCACAGACACAGAGATGGATTTTTCCACCAGTCTAGGGAGTTCTTCACCTGGAGGGGAACTATGATGTGTGTGTCCAAACCATCTCTGGTTGAGGAATAGATCCATCCGAACCAGCCCTGAAAGCAGTGGAGACATAGTCTTGCATGCTCGACCACTAAGGTACAAGCTGCCATATGACCCAGGAGCTGCAAACAGTTCCTTACTGTAGTACGGGGGCTTCCTTGAATTGTCCCCACCAGGTTTGCCAAAAAGTTACAAATCTGCTTGTGGAAAGGAAGGCCCTGGCTGTCAACAAATCCAAATATATCCCTATGAATTATATTTGCTGTACAGGGGCTAACATGGATTTTTTTTATATATTTAGCTGAAGACCTAAATTCCTAGAAGAGGGAAAGAGCCGCCTGGGTAAAAATTAGTACTGCTTTGTAAGATTGGCCCATGAGTAGCCTGTCGTTGAGCTATGGGAAAACTAAAATTGCTTCTTGGCAAAGGTAACCCGCTATTACCAGGGCCATCCCTAGGGGGGTACAGGGCCCAGGACACACACCCCCCTCCACCCCAAACCCTGTCCCCACTTCACCCCTTCCCCCAAGCTCCTGCCCCGCCTCTTTCTGGCTTCCACCCCCTCCCCTGAGTGCCAGGAGCCATCAGGATGGGGCGGGCTGGGGGCAGGTCACTTGCTGCTGCCGGTGCCTTGCCCCCCACTAGCTCCCCAGGCTGCCCTGGACTCCGTCTCCCGAAGCACGGGGCCCCCAAGCGCAGGGTCCGGGGAAGTTGCCCCGGTCCGTCCTATGGACGGGACGGCTCTGGCTATTACCATGAGAACCTTTGAGAACACCCCTGGGACCGAAGAGAGGCTGAAGGGAAGTACTCTGTATTGAAATGTAGGTATTTCCCGTGTGCGGGATGTATTGCTATTCTCCGTCCTCCTTTGGCACAATACTTTGAGTAAAAAAAACCTTTTCCCCCTGTGAGGGAATTGGACTGGTTCTACCACTCCTAAACAAAGGGGAGTGTGTACTTCTTGGCTCAGTATAGTTTTGTGAAAGGGATCCCTGACGATGGATGGGGATGGAAGGAAGGGACAAAGTGCATGGCGTAGCCCGATGTTATAACCTCTATGACCCACTTGTCTGTTGTAATATGCCGCCAGGCCTGCTGGAAATGGGAAAGGCAGTCTCCAAAAGTGGGACAGCTGGTAAAAGGTTGCAGCTTGCCAACTAGATGTGAGGGGGGCAATTGAATCCTTGATCAACCATCAAAATTGTTGTTTTGATGATTACTAGGTACTTGCTGAAGGAGAGTGAGAAGCTCTTTTCCTCTGGAATTTTTGTCTCTTTCTAGCGGATTCAGTGATTCTGTAAAATCCAGATAACTGAGCCAGGTGCAACCTCTGGGCAGTTTGAGACCTACTAACTCTCTTCTTGCACCCAGAGAACTCGGCATGGCTCTGGAATCCTTCAGTGTGTGCAGGGACTCATCCATGATCCCTGAGACGGGCTTCTGACTATTGAATGGGAGGTACTCAACAGTATTCTGAACCTCTCTCAGGAACCCTGACAGCTGGACCCATGACACCCTGCGCATGACAACTGCTGTGAAGATGGATCTAGCAGCAGTATCTGTGACATATATAAGGATGTTTGTGTGACACACTGTACCTCAAAATAGCACCCTGTAACCCCTATATTAATCATTCACGTATGATTGTGATATTTCATACAAAGCATGCCATGTAAGATATCATATGAAAGGTCATGATCTGCTGAAACCCACTGTTCTGTCCAAATATGTATATCATTAGTGCATATGAAGTTATGAGATTTTGCTGCATGATTGCCACTGAAATATGTTATAAGTTTGAGACTCTTTACTGCTAGGTGATAAACCATTCCCAGGAGGGTGTTAAATGACCATTAATCAACAGGGGAGTTGTAATCAAAGGGTTTACAATTCAATGACAATTGCACAAGCACCACACAATGAGGACTGCTCAACTCTATGACTCAGTTGCACAAGATCACATCAGAGGAATTGCTCAACCCTGTGAGTCAGCAAAGACCACAAGGACATGTCTGGGCAAGTGTCTTCTAGGCACATGGACTAAGGACATAAAATAGGAGAGAGTGGCATAATGCTTTTGCCTTTCTCCTCCCCCACCTACACTGGAAGAATCAAGAACGCGGGGAAGACAAAGACTTCAACTGAGGAGACTGGTCCCAGGCTCGAGAGAGAGAGAAGCCTGTGTAAAAATCGTAACATCCAATGGTGTGAGAAAATTGCTTGATCTAAATACGGCCGAGTGTAATAAGATTTAGAGTGTGTGCTTATCTTTTTTTTATGCCTATTACTTATAATCACTTAAAATCTATCTTTCTGTAGTTAAAAAACTTGTTTTATATTTTACCTAAAACCGTATATTTTGCTTGAAGTGCTTGGGAAATTTCAGTTCAGGTTACAAAGACTAGTGCATGTCTTCTCCACATTGAGTTAGGGGTGGACTGGGTAATGAACTTACAGTAGCTATCCCGGCTTCAAGCGAGACGAGGAGTAGGACCTCTGCGACCAACGGGCGGCCTACAGATTTCATCTAAGCCACTGATATGGATAGGGTATTGGTGGCCAGTATGAATCAGGCCAGGGGCCCCTGTCCCAATCGCAAGACGAGCACCAATCCTGGTTCCCATTACATTTCATGAACAGTCCTCGCTCAAGCAATGGAGAGCAGGAGGAGTAAAGATCCCAACTCAGATGCCAAGGAGCCCCACTGCTTTCCCCCAAAACCTGGGACAAGCCCTGGGGCTGCGAGCAGCCGGTCCGACTTGCCCATAGCCCTGAATGATGAGGGGGCTGGTGCTGATGGTGGAAATGGTACT
The DNA here is from genome assembly GCA_033296515.1 of Macrochelys suwanniensis. NCBI lineage: Eukaryota > Metazoa > Chordata > Testudines > Chelydridae > Macrochelys > Macrochelys suwanniensis. Next base: position 9,927,051 of record CM065781.1, on the reverse strand, counting down.
GCCATCGTTTCCGGTGCCGAGAGCAGTGTCAACCCTAAAGTCAGCATCGATACTGAAGTAACGTTGCTGAGGTGAAGAGTGGTGACTGCTGCCATGGTAACACTGGCAGCAGCACCAGCCACAGGAGTACTGAAGAAGTTCCTTGTGCCAAGGAGGTCCCTTGTGCCAAGTCCAGTACCGGCCCATTTCCCCTGACCATGGAAGGGAAACATTATGCTGTGGGCCAACAGACCCACAGGGTTGGGCCAATGGGGTTATAAAGGATGCAGCCCTGGCAAAGTCCTGGACCAAGGGAGAGGTCGGGACAGAGGAAGTCAGGTGATGCCCGATATGCCGCCGGCACAGAACCAGCTGGCGTCAGCATCACCCTCGTCAGTATCAGACTCGATGGATATCCTGGGGCCAGAACTGGAGTCAACGGTCTGGGGTCTCTGAGCTCCCTGCATGGTGCTGGGAGCAGGTCTTGTCAATTGCTGCCATCCCAAGCACCAGCGTTCACCACATGCCGATCCACGCTCCTTTTGGAGGAAGGAGATAAGTCCCCACAGGAGCTGGAGTGACCGCAGTCAGTATTATACGACCCTTTCCTCAACAGGGAAAGACTCCATCTCTTTGGGAAGGGGCCAGCTCCAGGATACGAAGCGACAGCACACTCAGAACCCGAGGGCGACCTCCGATCTGACGAGGCCCTCACTGCCGAAAAAAGCCATGTGGCCTGTTCAAGCCGGTGCTTCTTCAGACAAAGATCCCTAACCACCTGAGTCTGTTTCGTGAACGATCTACAAGTCGAACACCATTTCTTGACATGGGCTTTGCCTAGGCCCAGCAAGCACCGCATGCGGGGATTATTGTTAAGATCTCCCCCACACACGATGGACAATGTTAAACCCTGGTGAGGGCATCACTAGGTAACACTTAAACTACAACTAACTAATAGTAAGTCTAACACTGTACTAGAGCTGCTAATGAACTACGTACAACTAGAAAAAAAGTCACTGAATAGGGGATTGAGAGATTGAAAACAACACAGAGCTTAGTCTCCAGCCACATGCGGGAAGAAAGAACTGGGGGGTTGGGGGGGTCAGCGCAGTGCCGCTTCAGACAGCCAGGGGAGGGGCTACGGACACAAGGTGCGAGCGCCACCCCTCTAAAGGTACTTCTAGGCAAATTCTCCAGTCCCAGTGTGCTGGGCATGCACACACTTAAGTGGAATACACAGCTGCATCTACTCAAAGAAGAACCTGCAGACCCTGGCATACCCAGCCAGGCCAAATAAGCTTCCTAGAAAAAAAGGGTGAAAAAGGGAGAGGAAAAAATCCAAACCTCTCACTGCTATCTAACGAAATCCTATACTGACAACACCACACACCAACGAGAAACGCTAAACTAAATACAGAACACTGCAAAATATGCTGAGGCATGCAGAAGGCAGACTCGCTAGAGCTCCACCTCAGGCAAAGGTGTTAGCGAAGGAACTGAGGGTGGTTCGCCTGCACAGCCCTATATATCCTCAGTGTGTGGCATGGGGCTGTATGAAGCGCATGCGTAGACCCAACGGACATTGCTAATGCAAGATCTCCAATCAAAGGAAATGAAGCACTCTTAGGGACACTACTTGAAGAACAACATATCCTTCTGACACCTTTGCTGTTGTACACAGACTATGAGTGAAATCTTACGTATCTTCCCAGTAGGTTATGTCATGAGTTGTCCCAACTCACATTGCTGTGAAGAAGTGTCCAATCAGCAGTGGGACAGTAACGCAACCCTGTTTAACACCATTTGTTATGTCAAAAGGAGAATACATCTTTTCATCCACATGGACTCATTCAACCATCCCAACATGGAGATGTCCGATTATGTTGCTCACTATAGCCAAGCATCCAAATTTTCCCAGGGGCCTCCCGTAGACCAACTCTACCAGCTGTAAGCCTCGGCTACATCAACATGGATACCAGACTACAAAATACCAACAACTATGCAATGGTCAGACAAAACTTTTACAGTACTACAGTACTTTTACAGTACAACAGTTATAGTACTACTTTAGTTCAAATTGCATAGACTTTCTATTACAATCTTCCTCCCCATTTTCACATGCTAACAGCTTTCTCAAACAATGTTGTGCTGGAATTTGCCATTCTTGGAGTCTGCTCAGGGAAGATCTGAATGAAAGTTTGAAAGGATTTAAGTTATGAAAGAGATAATGCTCCCACTCAATGCTTTAATGGAAATCTAACTATCTTTTTTTATTTTGCAAAGGTATCTCAAAACAGCTGACCTCTGAAACGTCAAACTTGGTACGTAAGCAGTTCTCCAACTGCTTATACTTTGCTAGGTTTGAAAGAAAATTTGTCTTAAGTTATGGACATTTGCAAATTCAGGACCATGTTCCATAATATAAAACTATCAGTCTGTATTGCAGTGTGCATCTTGTTGCAGTTGGTTAATTAATTTTAAAAACTAAGACATTCTTAGAGTAGTTTAATGTAATTTATTTGGCTTTTAAAACTTTGGCCAAGTAACAACCAGCAATTTTGCAAGCAGAGTAGCTCCAGAGCAAGGATTTGAAAAGTTCTGCAAAACAAAGCTTCAGATTCAATTTCCTTCTTTCAACTAGTATTTAATTTTAAAAAACGGAAATTAAATGCAAAAAAGTTAGTGCATTGCTATGGTCACAGTTTAAAAAAAATACTGCACCAGAAATGTCAACGCAGCCACTATACTCTAGCACAGTATTTTCCACTCCTGTTTAAAATCGTTCAATGTGTAGTGTGATACTTTGTTTTCATATGTTGTTAAACATATGCTATAAAGGTTAGAAGGTACCCACTACAATAACATTGCTGTGGAAGCTTGGCTTATGTATTTCCCAACTGTCCAATTTAATGAAGTCTGGAGTACTGCATTACTTTTTTAATATGGAATACACACACACACACACACACAAATGTATGCAAGTGATACCACAGAAATAGATGACAGCCAGGTTTTCCAGCAGAAAAAAATTTAGAAGTGAGAAAAACAGAATTAACTAAAGAATGGAGGAGTTTAAAGACAAAGAAAGTGTTAGAAACCAGGAAACGCAGAATTATTATATATTTCATAACGAAGGTATCCAAACTACCATAACTCTGCCCCCACCCACACACACTCCTCCACCCCCACCAGCAATGCCCTGACAAACGCAGGCCATATCTACACTAGCACTTATGCCAGCAAAATGTTTGCCGCTCAGGGGCATGAAAAAAAATCCCCCTAAGTGACATAAGTTTTGCCGGCATAAGCACAGCGCTGTCAGCAGGAGACATTCTCCTTCTAACATAGCTACCGCCGCTTGTTGAGCTGGTTTTATGAGGTCAACAGGAGAACTCTCTCCCATCAGCATAATGCGGCTACACAAGCGATCTTACAGTAGCACAGCCGTATCGATACAGGTGTGCCACTGTTAGCTTGTAAGTGTAGACATAGCCTTAGCGGGGGATGGACCTCCACCTTATCTATAACCATTAAGTTTTAGCAGGTCTCCAGAAAAAAACGGTTACCTGCCTTTCGTAACTCTTGTTTTTCGAGATGTGATGTTCATGTCCATTCCAATTAGGTGTTTGCATGCCGCGTGCACGGCAGCCGGAAGGTTTTTTCCCTAGCAGTACCCATTGGGTTGGTCCAGGCGCCCCCTGGAGTTGCACCTCCATGGCACTGAATATAGGGCCATGTTGACCCGCTGCCACTTCAGTTCCTTCTTGCCAGTCTGCTCCGACAGAGGGGTAGGTGGGTGAGTATTGGAATGGACATGAGCAACACATCTCGAAGACCAACAGTTACGAAAGGTAGGTAACCGTTTTTTCTTCTTCAAGGGATTGCTCAAGTCATTTCCATGTAGGTAATTCCCAAGCCTAAATTCTGGAGGCGTGGTAGGAGCTCAAAGGTTTGCTGACTGTAGCACTGCTCTGCCAAAGGCTGCATCATCTCTAGGCTGCTGGGTAATGGCGTAATGTGAGGTAAAAGTGTGGATTGAGGACCACGTTGCAGCTCTGCAGAATTCCTTGGTTTGGAACCTGGGCCAGGAACACCGCCGACGAAACCCGTGCCCTCATGGAGGGGCAGGGATCTTCGCCAGGTCATAGCATGCCCAGATACAGGATGTGATCCATGATGAAATTATTTGGGAGGAGACTGGAAGTCCTTTCATTCTGTCTGCTACTGCGACAAACAGCTGAATGTACTTCCGGAACAGTTTCGTCCATTCGATATAGAAGGCTAACGCCTGGCGAACGTCCAGTGAGTGAAGGTTTTGCTCCCTGCTGCTAGCATGCGGCTTAGGGTAGAAAAATACCCTGGTTAATATGAAACTGGGAGACAACTTTAGGAAGAAAGGCCGGATGCAGTCTAAACAGAACCTTGTCCTCGCAGAACATAGGGTAAGGAGACTCAGATGTTAGAGCCCTGAGCTCAGACACCCTCCTGGCCAACGTTATTGCTACCAGGAATGCCACCTTATATGAGAGGTACAGTAGAGAACATGTTGCAAGCGGTTCAAAAGGTGGCCGGTTAACCACTGGGGCCAGGGCTGGGGCTTCTCCCGCCGGCTGGGCCTAGTGTCGCTCCGGCCGGCCCGGGGCTGTGGTTAATAGTTAGGGAGGTTAATCAGTAAGACTAATTCTTACCGGTTAGCCGGTTAACCATTTACTATTTTACATCCCTAGGCACCATTAGTCTAAAAAGAACCAGGTTAAGGTCCCAGGCCAGAACCAGCTGTGATACCTGAGGGTATAGTCTGTCAAGACCTTTTAGAGAATGACTTACCATCGGGTTGGCAAAGACTGACCGGCCCCCAACGCCTGGATGGAAGGCATAAATGGCAGCCAAGTGGACCTTTATTGACGACATGGAAAGTCCTTGCAGTTAAAGATGGAGAAGGTAGTCCAATATCATGGGTATCGATGACAGAGTTGGAGATGGGAGATATTGTGAAGACCAAAGTGTGAATCTTTTCCATTTGGCCAGGTAGGTGACCCTAGTGGAGGGCTTCCTATTGCCAAGAAGGACTTCTCTGACTGGACCCGAACAAGCCAACTCCAATGGGTTTAGCCATGGAGCTTCCACGCCATGAGGTGGAGCAATTCGAGGTTCGGGTGCTGGAGGTGGCCGTGATTCTAAGTTATCGGGTCTGGGAGCAGCAGTAAGGTCATCAGATTTTCCACGAACATTTCCAGGAGACAGGTGTACCAGTGCTGATGGGGCCAGGCTGGGGCTATCAATATCACTGAGGCTTCATTCCCCCTAACTTTGAGTAGCACCTTGTGAACGAGTGGTAGGGGTGGAAACGCGTAAAGGAGGTGTCCCTTCCAAAGGAGGAGGAACGCATCCACGATGGAGCCCGGGCTGTGATTCAGGAAGGAGCAGAATTGAAGGTACTTCCTGTTGCGCAATGTGGAGAATAAGTCTATCTGGGGAAATCCCCACTGTTGGAAGATGGTATTCGTGTCATCCGGGCGTAGGGACCATTCGTGGCTGTGAAAGGACCTGCTTAGATAGTCCGCCAACTCATTCTGGACTCCAGGCAGGTACAAAGCCTTCCGGTGTATTGAGTGTGTTATGCAAAAGTCCCAAGTTTGAGGGCTTCCTGGCACAGGGGAGAGGAGCGTGCACCCCCGTCTGTTTATGTTAAACACCGCTGTTGTATTGTCCACCATGACCCATACACATTTTCCTTCCAAATGTACTTGGAATGTCTGGCATGCCGGATGGACCGCTCTCAGCTCTCTGATGTTGATGTGAAGTCAGAGCTCCACCTGGGACCAGAAGCCCTGAATCTTCCTGGGTGTGCACCCCACCCCAAGGCTGACGCATCCATCACCAGTGAGAGGAATGGCTGTGATCTGGCAAAAGGAAGACTGCACACACCGCCTATGGGTCAAGCCACCATAGGAGGGACTTGAGGACCAGGTGGGGCAGAGTGACTATTTTGTTTAGACCAGGGGTGGGCAAAATTTTGGCCCTAGGGCCACATCGGGTACAGAAATTGTATGGAGGGCCGGGTAGGGAAGGCTGGGGGAGGTTATGCCTCCCCAAACAGTGAGGCGTGACCTGGCCCCCACACCCTATCCAGCCCCCCAGAACCCTCACCCAACCCCTCCTGCTCCCCACCCCTGACTGCCCCCTGGGACTCCCACATCCTACCCAAACACCGCTGCTCTCTGCCCCCTGACCATCCCCCCGGGGCCCCCACCCATATCCAATCTCCCCTGCTCCCCACCCCCTGACTGCCCGCCTGCCCCCTATCCAACCCTCCCTGCTCTCCTCGCCCCACATTACCTGTGGGGTGGGGAAAAGGGGGGGGCTCGGTCCTTTCCCTGTGCATTTCCCCTGCTTGTTTGGCTGCTCTCCCTGGCAGTGGGCAGGGCTTGCGCCCTGTCTGGGCTTGGCTGCAGGGGACAGGGGACAGGGGCCAAGCATGCGGGGGATGGAGCGGGGTCCCGGCTTGCTCTGCCCCTGTCCCCGGCAGCAGGGCCTGGCCCCTTGAACGCTCCCCCTGCTACCCCCCGGAACTCCCCCTGCTCCCCACCCCCTCACCGCGCCACCCTGGAGCACCAGGTCTGGCTGCGCTATAGCCGTGCCGCCCAGTGGGAGCTGCAGCCACGCTGCCCAGGCGCTGGGGGAACTGTGACTGCGAGGGAGACAGGGAGGGAGGGGAGCAGAAGAGGCGGGGCCAGGGGCTAGCCTCCACCCACCGCGTTGCCGAGGACTTGGGCTGGCTCCTCCACCAGCCTGTCGTGACCCCGCCCCCTGCCAGGAGCTCGGGGGCCAGAGGGAAGGGGCCCGCGGGCCGTAGTTTGCCCCCCTCTGGTCTAGACCATCCCAAATAGGCCGATATACCAAAGCCAGCCACGCCTGAAGAGGTCGGAGTCTCAATCTGGCGTGCTGTACTACATAGGTACAAGTGGCCATGCGGCCAAAAAGCTTTGGGCAATTCCTTGCTGTGGTGGTAGGGAACTGCCTTAGACTTCATATGATGTTGCACAGGGACCAGAAACGCTACTCTGGGTGTACGCCCTGGCCTGTGTAGAGTCCAATACTGCCCCCTATGAACTCTATCCGCTGAAAGACGGGATAGGATTGACTTCTGTACATTCAGTAGAAGGCCCAAGTCGTCAAAAGTAGCCGTTATGATGCTCATTTGCTCCTCCACTTGTGCCCTGGAGCGGTCCTCGATTAGCCAGTTGTTGAGGAACGGAAAACACCTGCACCTGACGCTACACTTGCCATACACTTGGTAAACACTCAAGGAGCCGTTGACAGGCAGAACGGAAGGACTGTGAACGGATAATGAGTGTGGTTTACCATGAACCTGAAATACCTTCTGTGGGACGGCATTACTGAAATATGAAAGTAAGTGTCCTTCAAGTCAAGGGCGGCATACCAGTCCCCCGGATCCAAGGAAGGGATAATGGAGACCATTATCAAAGAGACCATGGGGTCTGATGTTTTGACGACTTGCTCGGCCTAGATCCCCAGGTTCTGCACCAACCTCCTCATCAGCTGCTGGAGCACCCTGCTGTCCTGCAGAGCAGAGGTCATCGGCATTCCCGCCACCGCCTCATCAGGCGAGGACGAGGCCCTAGCTGTTCCCTGCCCTCAGCACCGCGGGGATCTCACAGCACCCGGTCTTCCAGCGTGGTCGGTGCTGGCACAGCGAATGCTTGGCCCTGTCCCACATGAGGTACTGGAGGCACATACGATACTGAGGCCACCATATGATACTGAAGCCACTGAGGCCAACCTGGAGTAGGACCTCTGGCTCTGCTCCTGACCCTGGTGGAACCGCCAGGGTGCCCAGAACAGCCACTTGGCAGGAGCCTGCCACTGACCAGGCCAGGGCCCCAGAAGAAGCTGCTGCTGTCCACATCTGTTGGTCCTGGATCGCCTGCTTCTCCTGGATCTATAGGATTCTGCTTCCAGCACCGTGAAGGCAATGAGGTCCTTGGCAGCCTCAAACATCTTCGGCGTGGAAGGCAACTGCAGATCACGGGCCTTCCCAGATAGGGGAGTGCTGGGGGCCTGGACTCAAGTGGTCCCATACAGGGGCAGGAGACAACATGACCCTATGAGAGCAGCCCCCATCAGAAAGATCTTGAGGCACTGATCCCTCTCCTTCTGAGTCCTCGGACAAAATTCCCTGCAGATCTTGCCGCATTCTTCCTGGTGGCTTTCCCCCAAACACTTCAAGCAGGAAGTCTGGGAGTCACTTCTTGGCACAGACTTGCCACATGCTGCACAGGGTTTAAACCCCGGGGACCGGGGCATGCCCAGGTACTGGGAGAAAAGGGGGGAGTACCCCCCAAATGAAACTTTTCTAAACTATACTACACTAACTAATACTATAACCTAACTAACTATTTACAGGGGAAACGTTCAAGACTGCTAGAGAAGCTACTCTTGCAAAGCAAGAGGGAACTGAGGTGGCGGCAGGGCCCTATATTCAGTACCATGGAGGCAAGACTCCCGGGGGCAGCTGAACCGACCCGACGGGCGCTGCTAGGGGAAAAACCTTCCAGCTGCCGTGCACACGGCATGTGCACACCTAATTGGAATGGACATGAGCAATCACTCAAAGAAGAACTAGAATGCTCCAGACTCTCAATCATACTGTGCTGGTGCAGCTTCACAGTCAGAGCACAAGTACGAGAATTTAACAGAATCAGACAGATTGCACACTGAAGACAGTCAAAACTCACTTAGGGTTCAAAACTCCACAGTGCCGGGGGGACTCAGTACCTCACATGATCAGGCCCTGTGATTTCCATGCGGCACCACATTCTCTAAGTTCCATTAGACACAGACCGAGGATGCCTATATATAAACTTCACAGGATCAGCTTATGAAGTCAGAGCACGTGCATGAAAAAGAGAACAGGTTAGTGAGGTGACAAAGCAGAAAACACAGGGCTTGATTCTTCCAGTAGTGTTATCACACGGATGGGATCCCCAACTGCACTAAACATAGCATGCAACCCCACCAGTGCAAAGCTACTTGCCACAGCCCCCCACCCCCAGACAGAGGGGCTGGCCACATAGACAAGGACTAGGCAGCGTAACAATGCATTCAAAAGCCCACAAGCATAAATTCATCTTAAAGATGTTGCATGTTGGATAAAAACAGAGGCATGTGATAACCTCCATTAAAAGCCATACCTTACTAAATTACCAGTCAGAGTCTCTATAAACCTTTCAATGGAGAAAACTGGATGTCCTTTGCAAACAAGTTCAACTGTGTATAAATAAGCCTTTTTGGGGAGCAAGTCAACAGCATAACAGCAGCAAGGACCAAAGTTCAGTACAGTATTTTCTTACATTACTGGCTCCGATTTTACAACAGCCCTTTGAAACAGTCCATTTCGAGACCTATGAACTTCATGGCTCTTAAAAAAAAACAAAAAAAACAGGAGCCACAAAAACTTAGAGCTAGCAACCACATGATTATGACTAGCAACTACTTAGATGATTAAGCTTCTAACTGTTCAAAGCACAAACAACTACCATACAAACAGCACGAACTGCAATTTCATTAATTCTTTGGAAAGAAAAAAAAAAGTCTGAAAAAATAATACCCAAATTTTAATAAAAGACGTTTTCTAGTTTGCACTGGAATTTTGATCATAGATGAATGAAGAGAATCTCACTCAATATCCCTCCCTTCATACTTTAATCTAAAAAATTTGCAGCATATATCAGAAACCCTGCACTGGAGTATTTTTTAATCCCACTCTGCCCCACAATACCCACTCTCACCCGCTCCTGCATTGTTTGTTGCGTTTTTATCCTGCTCCCACCTGCAAAAACCTTAGATCCCGCAAATCCTGCAAGGGAGACCGATTCTCCCATGCTATTAAAAATAAAAATAAAATAAAGTGTTTGTTAATATTTTTTTAACACACACACACACACACACACAATTCAGACACAATTTTTACCACTAAAACAATTTAACAAATCTTGCTTAAACCATGTAAAAAAACCAAAACTTGAACTCCTGTTATAATAGACATCAAATCTGCTTCTATCCCTCGCCAAAATTTAACTATTAAAACCTTTATTTAAAAAAGAAAAACTTGCTTTACGTTGCTGAAATTCTATTTATGACAAACTGACGAGAGATTTAGTGTTTTTCCACCAATTATCGCAGTTTGGTTTTTTTACCCTCCCAATCCCGCCCGCAACAAAGAACATTTTACCCACTCCCACTGCAGGGCTTTAGCGTCCTATAAAAGTCTACCCATTTGCTATGGGCTCTGTTGATGCAAACTACTAATTTAAAGAGATACGCTTTTTAGAAAAGCTGGTATCTGTCTGAAAATGTCATCCCTACTGTTATTCCAAGTAACCTCTAGAAGGACTAACTGAAAGATCAAATAAAAAGATGTCAAATGTAAGTAAACAGAAAAGAGAACTCTGTGTATAGTCAATTTCAGTGTTTTCCCTGTGGTGTCAGTCAATATCTTCTATGTAGGGGGAGAAACCCACAGAGGAGAGCAAAAGATTTTTTAAGAAGAGGAAAAGTGAATGAAAACAAACCACAAACAAACTGGCAATGGGATTCAGAAGCAGATAAAGTACCTGAAACTACTTCTAATAGGCTTGTTTAAATGGACCTGATTTAAGTTGATAGGGGCAATGGGATCACTATGAAATTATTCAACACATTTTTAGGTCTGTACATGAATGCTCTGTAAGAGATTTACTGCATGATGTGAGAACATAACACTAGAGACAGAATAAAAATGCAACTTCAGAGTGCTTGCTTCTAGTGTTGGGATTTAGGCAACAAATCCCAACTAAATCCCTCTTCTGAAAGCCAACTGAATTTTACTAGCATGAAAGAACATTGCTAGAGCAATAATCAAGTTGTATCAACTTAATCTCTCAACATTTTACGTCTCATTAGTGTTGTACAAGCTTGCAGAAAAAAATTTCAAACATCTCCCTCAAGAAAAAAAACAGGTTTTTTAAAGTCTTAATTTTTCAATTCTGAGCTATTCCTCCACTATTTCATAGCTCTGATAATTGTACCACTGACTAACCTCCAACTGGGAATAACTGTTTTTATCATCACTACTATAAACAGCCCCTCCTAACTCACACTGATAGGAATCTGGAAACTCATTGTAGCTGCATCCCACCCTACAGCCTCTCAAAACACTACAGAGAAATGAAACTATGTGCTGGAGCAAGAGGAATCCCTGTGCTGGAACACTGCTCATGCAATTCCTGGGGAAGTATAACCACATCCTAAGTAGACAGGCCAACGCATAATGGCAGTAACAAATTATTTCATTTTAAAGATAGTGAGAGGGGGAAATATTTTAAAGCCACACTGTTGGGTCAGGTTAGGCCCAAAACGTAGGGTATGTAAAAAACAACTTTTGGTCAAGGTATAGCCGTGAAAAAATGTATTTTCAAAATTTCTTTGCATACACTTTACTTTTAGAGAAATATTAGTCACCTGAAGTCTACACCACCCTACCATTGCAGCATTCAGTCAGAGTATGAGAACCAAGAAGTGAAACTGACTCTTCCAAGTGACAGGATGAAAAAAGTAAACAAATGGCAAAAAGTGAACTGGCTTTACAGAAAGCTTTCAGTTTTAATAATTTCAGGTGCAGCTACCAGATGCCAAAGAGAATATTACATAGCACGGGGACAGGAGAAGAATTCCCCAAAGTTTGCTTCATACGTTCATTAGGGATTACTAGATTATTAAGAACGACTACACACGAGTCATTTTTTTTAAAACACAAGTTTCAACAACTTGAAAACCCATGGCCTTTATTCCTGGAGATGTAGATCAGTGATCTACTGTTACACATGTAAATCTGTCACACTTCCATCTGATGAGGTCTTTATTGAATAAACACCCTGTGAACCAGCCTTCCTCTTCACTTCTGCCTTTTTCACCCCTTTCCCCTTTCCCCCCCACCCCCCGGTCAGGTCTTTCCTTCTTTTAGGAAGCAGCATCCCCTGCTCTTTGCATTGATTGTATAATTTTACACAGACCTCAAAAACAAGAGACAAATAAATATTTCCAACCTATTTTACATGGTTCTTCATACAAACAAACCAAGAGACATTTCGTAAGCACTTACAGAACATACATTTTTGTCAAAGTACAAAGTCATCACATAATACACCTTCAATTAGAAAAATATCCACAGGCCAAAGCAACTACTCCAAACACTCAGGGGACCAGAGAGCAGCTTTCCAGGATCCCTTCACTTAAAAGTTGGGTGTCCCTACATTTGTCTGGTGCATTGAGCTCCTTCAACAGGCTCCACTACAAGACTGGACTTCTGTACATATTAAGTTCCCACACCTCCCCAAACTTTAAAAAAAAAAAACACCACCACACTTTTCTGGGTTCCTCGAACTTTCCTCCCTTAAAGGGTCAGATCACAATGACCTCACCTGGATGAAGGCTGACAGGACTCTTCATAGCCCATGAATGTTACTATCGGATTGGTCATTGCAGAGCAGTGTGAAGCCCCAGGTCTCGTGGTACTTCCTGTCCCCTGAAGCTGGAGACTAGGTACTCGGTCCAAGCCTCCTGACTGAGCCGATAATTCTCCTTGCTTATGACTATTCTATGGCCTCCTGCTCTTGGAGGTAATTGTGCTGCAATAAGAAGTCGCTGCTCATTTTTCTAAACTCAAAGTGATCAGCTTGAATTTTTTCCCCCCGTCAAATACTGTACAATGAAACATTTAAAAACAACTGGTACTTCCAAAGGTTGCCTACAGTCGTTCTAATGTAACTATATTAAGCAGAAACCATTCCCAGAGGGCCTGCAAAAGGACTTCAGCCCTAGGGAACACTAGTGGGCTGAACAAGTGCTTCAAGTGTGCCCCCCAGTCACTTGTTGGAGCTCTTCAATATGAAGAGCTCTCAGTCACCTGTATCAGCTCCTGTAGCAATATGACACACTGGGCCATCGAGTCAGTCGCTGAGAATGGAATCACACTACTCAAGACTATATTAGCCACACACGTAAGCATTATTTGTTTCAGGGAGGCGCGCAGGCTGCTAACTGCAAGTGCAAATGCTTTACTTAAATCAGCAAGTCCATTTGGTAAAAACCTGTTCAAGGCATGCAAATAAAAGCACAACACTTCATTGTGCAATCAAGAGCTTTTAGGTCTCCCATCCTCGGATGTGAGGAGCCGAACAGTCCACATTCAGGAGATAGTGACTTAGAACAGTGGTTCTCAACCGGGGTACGCTTACCCCTGGGGGTATGCAGAGTTCTTCCAGCAGGTACATCAACTCATCTAGATATTTGTCTAGTTTTACAACACGCTACATAAAAAGCACTAGCGAAGTCAGTACAAACTAAAATTTTATACAATGACTTGTTTCTACTGTTCTATATACTATGCACTGAAAGTAAGTACAATATTTATATTCCAGTTGATTTACTTTATAATTATATGGTAAAAATGAGAAAGTACGCAATGTTTCAGTAACAGTGTGCTGTGACACACTTGTATTTTTATGTCTGACTTGGTAAGCAAGTAGTTTTTAAGTGAGGTGAAACTTGTGGGTAGGCAAGAGAAATCAGACTCCTAAAGGGGTACAGTAGTCTGGAAAGATTAAGAGCCATTGACTTAGAGCACAGCAATGAACTATACAAATACTTTAGTCCACCATTACTCTCTTAATGAAACTAAACCCTAGATCACGGTTGTTAAGAGCTCACAACACAGGCAAGAGTGTTAAGAGTTTGCTGTACATAATGGGTGGGGAAAGCACCATTATCTGTCTTGCCCCAGCAATGCGCCCTTTTATTTGTAGTTATTACTGCAAGCTACTTTTTTTCAGACAATGGATGTGCTATTGTAGGTACCTTTATGCCGTGCCAAAGCACATATACAGAGCAATTCAGAACAATCAGTCTTGCTTTCATGGGAGCAAAGGTTGCAGCCAAATGAAATGGGTGGAGACCACATTAAACAATCTTGGAATCTACTAATAGGATATAGGAAAATGTGACCATAATGCAGATGCAACGTTCCCTTTCACTTTCAAATGTTACGGGTGAAATAAAAGCTTCGGAAAACAAAATTTAATTATCTGAATGTATTAACTAGGCAGAAATTGTCTCACTATGTACACGAGATACAAAGAGTCCTAAAAATGGCACACTAAAAGGTCTTAAACTAAAAAGTAAGTTTCTCATCCGAGAAGGAATACTCAGATTAAAAAAGATACAGGATACCTGTGAAATGTCAGCATATCGATTCTAAGAACGTCCATCCATCCATGCAGAACATTCCCGTCTCTAAGATGTGACCAGATTCATATTTGCCTTTTAAAAAGGGGGATTTCCAAACTGAAACACCTTGCTTCCCCTTGCTTGTTTTTCAGGTGTCTGTTAGTCAGCTTTCTCCTTCACAAACCAGGTTCTGCCTCTGCATGATCATGCATTGAAGTCATGTCCTTGAGTCTGTGACATCAGTCTGTTGCCATGGTAATGATGAGGGCTGTCCAAAATTCAGCATTATGGCATCACTGCAGGATCAAGCAGCAGAGAAAGCTAGCATCTGAAAGTTAACAAGTGTGGCAGGAACAATTATTAAAAGGTCTTTCATTTAAATTTTAGCAATATGTTAGCCCCAAGAGATAGCTGCATTCTGAAAAGTATTTTTAAAAAGCCTTCTGTTACACAAATGTCCAGGAGTTCATTGATGTGGGAACACCACCAAGGCTGACAGCAACTACCAGCCCAAGATGTGGTCTTACTGAGACAACTATAGGGGATGCAGTGTGCCCATAAAAACAGAAGGGAGAACGTGTCCACTAGGGAAGCCGGAGTGATGAGTGACGGCTTGGAACAGCACGTATATCTTTGGGCGGATGACACTACACAGGTCACTCGTGTTCCCACACAAACCCAGACCTATCCTGCAGCTGTCATTTATCTACGAGGGATGGCTCGCTTTGCCTGCTGGCCTGTTATTGTGGAATGACACTTTTTTTGGCCTCAGAGTTCCAGGGGGTCATGAGATAAGGTCACTGTTGTGGAAAAGGTGATGCTCCACATGGCAGGCCCTCCAAAATCACAAGGGGTCTTGAGTTGGATGCCAAGAGTTTGCACTGAGGTTAGGAAATCAGAGTGCAATGATCTGTGCACCTATAAACAATTCCCATAATAAGTTGTGCGACAATTAAAAAAGTACCTTAGAGTTGTCACTCCGTGTAGGCTTAGACATTACAGTTCTCTAGGGTTTCTTGCACACTTCCAGGAATGACATTTCTGAAGAGCAAAAGAAAGAGGGAGATTAGAACCACAGACAATTAATATGCAACAAACACTCTCTTTAAACTAAAAAGAGCCACCAGAAACATCAACAAATGCACAGCGGAGAACACACTGACCAGGAAACAGATCTGGAGGGTTCCATTGTGAAGGAACCATATGAATCATAGGACTGGAAGGGACCTTGAGAGGTCATCTAGTTCAGTCCCCTGCACTCATGGCAGGACCAAGTATTCTAAACCATCCCTGACAGGTGTTTGTCTAACCTGCTCTTAAAAATCTCCAATGATGGAGATTCCACAACCTCCCTAGGCAATTTATTCCAGTGCTTAACTACCCTGACAGTTAGGACATGTTTCCTAACGTCCAACCTAAACTGCCCTTGTTGCAATTTAAGCCCATTGCTTCTTGTCCTATCCTCAGCGGTTAAGAACAACAATTTTCTCCCTCCTCCTTGTAACAACCTTTTATGTACTTGAAAACTGTTATGTCCCCTCTCAGTCTTCTCTTTTCAAGACTGAACAAACCCAATTTTTTCCAATCTTTCCTCATAGGTCATGTTTTCTAGACCTTTTGTTGCTCTTCTCTGGACTTTCTCCAATTTGTCCACATCTTTCCTGAAATGTGGCACCCAGAACAGGAGACAATACTCCAGTTGAGGCCTAATCAGCGCAGAGTAGAGCAGAAGAATTACTTCTCGTGTCTTGCTTACAACACTCCTGCTAATACATCCCAGAATGATGTTTGGGTTTTTTGCAACAGTGTTATACTGTTGACTCATATGTAGCTTGTGGCCCACTATGACCCCTCAGTCTCCTTTCCGCAGTTCTCCTTCTTAGGCAGTCAGTTCCCATTTCGCACATGTGCAGCTGATTGTTCTTTCCTAAATGGAGTACTTTGCATTTGTCCTTATGGAATTTCATCCTATTTACTTCAGACCATTTCTCCAGTTTGTCCAGATCATTTTGAATTTTAATCCTATCCTCCAAAGCACTTGCAACCCCTCCCAGCTTGGTATCATCCGCAAATGAATGACAGTCAAGGTCAGCTCAAAGGAGAGAAAAGAGTTGTGACTTTACTGAAATGCTATCTAAATCCACCCGCAAGGCATTGTGGCAAATGTGTAGCCTTAGGCTGGAGGTGGAGCCATAGGCACCGACTCCATGGGTGCTCCGGGGCTGGAGCACCCATGGGGGGAAATTGGTGGGTGCAGCAGCTCCCCTTCGACCCCACCGCCCCAGCTCACCTCCGCTCTGCCTCCTCCTTCCCTGAGCGCGCCGCCGCTGCTCCGCTTCTCCCTATTTCCTCCCAGGCTTGCTGCCAAACAGCTGACTCCCACAGCAAGCCTGAGAGGGAGGGGGGGTGGAGGGGAAATGCAGTGTGCCCAGGGGAGGGGAGGGGGATTTGGGGAAGGGGCTGGAATGGGGGTGGGGCCAGGGGCGGAACTGGGGTGGGGCCGGGGGGTGGGGCGCAAGCTCCCACCAGCGCCTGCCAAAGTCAGCGCCTGTGGGTGGAGCCACACCCTATCTGACTGAAAATGGCTATATTACCTTTGTCATACGTTTAACACTTTTCAAAGATACCCACAAAGGCACAGCAGGAGGGATTCTCCCCTCTGCTACAATCCACGTTCACTGCTCCATAAGAGCTTCACAGCCAGCCAGAGGAGAATTTCCCCAGCACAGATGGTGTGTTGGACAGCCACAGGCTGACTTCTGCATGCCCCTTGCAAGTACCAGCATAGCAGGTGGGGCACGGCTATCAACACACTGCTGCAGCCACTCTGGGTATTACAGACAGTTCCCTAAATTACACCACAGAAAGCTTTGTTCACTAGGATTCTAGGCTGACTGAAAGTGCAAGGGGGGCTTAAAAGCACCTCTGCTTTTCCCTCCTTCTGGCTGCACCTGTGCAGGCTGCCTCTTCAGGAGGAGTGGCACAATGTCTTACTCCCTTAAAACACCCAGGACTGCTACAATGATGGCTGTTCATTGCTCACGGACAAATGTATGCCTTCGTCGAGGGCTGCCAAACACCTGGCTTAAGAGAGTGAGCCACCACAGTGAAAGGGTGGCTACCCTGCCACCAGGGCAAGTTCCATTGGTCAGCCAGGAACTTGGGGAACAGTGTCATCATTGCTTCCAAAACAAGTGTTGCAGCTCCAGGGAAAGCACAAGAGGTGTGGGCATGTAGGGGCCTCCATGGGTCAGTCTGTGGCTGGGATGAATGTCTCCGGGGAAGACTGCAGAGCTTCCATTTTTAAAGATGCTCATCATTCTCCTTGCATGTTCCTCCGTTTGCACCAAACACATGCCCTTCTTGGGGCCATGCACTGGCTTCCAAACACTTCTCTACCACAATCAGACTCTCCATCCTCACAGCAAAGGCCCTGCAGAGTGCTGCTCCTGCCTTTATAGCATCTAGAGTCACCCAGCCTCAAACCCCTGCTTACCTCTTACACTTTGGAAGAACTCACTTTTTGGCTCCCCTGCTTTCTTCCACACCCATCACCTACTGCCCCCAGCCCTTGAACATCCTTACGACCCTGGGAGCCCTTCAATGCCAACTGGCAGAGGACACACTACACCATCACTCACATCAGGCCTGACACATTCATTGCCCCAAACCACCGTTGTCATAATCTGTATCTAAAAGATGTTGTGCAAAGGATCCTAAGCAAAGTGGTAACATGCAGGTCCCGAAATTCACTGTGTGATGTATGTACAGAAACATAGAATTGCATGCTGGAAATATGTTCTTAAAATGCATTTGGCAGGCAGCCTGCCCCAGACAAAAGGAACGTGTATTTACCTGTCTGAGAAGTTCGATCACAGAGGCCAAGGAAAAGTACATTGACCTATAAGATGAACAAAGCCATCGTGCTAGCAAGCAGGGGAGATGACCTCTTAACAATCACAACAGGGGATGGAGTCTGCACCCCCCAGGAAGCCTTCCGGGCTCTTGAAACAGAGACAGTGAACTTTGAAGTAATATAATGAGGGCAAAGAGACTTTTGAGTTACCCATCACCTAAGGGACAAAGGGGAGCAGCCGCCGTTGAGTTCATTAAGAGTGAATCCTCTTGATCTGGGAGGCAACAGTAGCTGGAAACTGATTATAGGTGAGAAACCTGCTCAGACAAATATTGTAACTTGCTGAAATTAAGTTTTAGTCACTAGAAAGCATGTTTTGTCTTGTTTTACTTGTACCATATCTGTCCCTTTCATCCTTGCCTATTAGCACTTAGATCTCTATTCTTTCTTAATAAGCTCACTCTTGTTTTATTACCCAGCACTGAGATGCTTTTGTATTTAACTGGAGAGTGAGACCTCAACTAACCTAACAGGCTGATGAGCACACGGTCTCTTTGGAGGCAGAGAATGTAACTTCTGAGTGTCCAGTGAGAGAGACTGGACGCTACGGAGACATCTCTGGGGAACTCAGGAATTGGGGTTTCCAGGTTAGCACCTGCAAATCAAGGTTTGGCCTGACAGAGTCCTGGAGGGCTTGCTGGCAAGGCAGACAGGCTGGTGTGTCAGGGAGCTGAGGCTGAGAGGAGTAACAGTGGCTCATAGTTCTAGGTGCCACAAGAGAAGCGTCACAATCCTCCCTGACTCACTTTCAACACTTCCTCTTCCAACACTGACCTACCTCCTTCTTTACTATAATCCTGGACCCGCCCCCAGTTTTTAAAAGAGGAACCAACAACAAGCAGCATCTCACGATCTCACCTCAGCCTCTACTAACCCCTCCACCCACTTCTTGTTTATCAGCATCCTCCCATGCTGTGTTATCAAATTTAAAACATAAACCACAGGGCGGGGTCCCATAGTTTATTGCCACAAACACCTATGGTGCTGTAATAAATAAATTCCACAGCCTGTTCAAGCCTAAAGAATCAGAGCTTGGTTCAGCTCTGGTATACATCAGCTTCTGAATAACTGAACAGGTCAAGTGCCACTATTAACTAATTCACTGCCAATCGCTTTAGTGGAAACACTTAGTTTGAGCAATTATCTAGCATCACTGGATGTAGTGGCAAATATTAGGACAGCGAATTGTTGCCGAGGCGCGCTTGCGAAGAAAACAAAAGTCAAATCTCTCCACCTTTAAATGTAATGTCACCTGCACCCATCCCCAAAAGGATGAGAGAAAGAAGAAATGCATCCTCTCCAGCACAAAGTCTCAATTGTCTCCTGATTTCCAAACCCAAACACACCTTCCCTGCTTTTCTGGTGCCAAGAAAACCAACTGTCCAAGCCTTCAGCCTTTTCCCACCCCTTCTGACAGCTGTTACAACAGCAGTCACCCGTTTTCCAGTACAGGAATCTGTAGCATAGTGAGAGCTGAAACTCTGGGGCAGCATTAAGTAAACTGAATTTAACATCAAAATGAATCCAAGGCCCTGCTGCATACTGCAGGCTGAATGAGCCCTACAGGACACAGGGCCTTGTTTATAACTAAACAAGGACTTGTGTTTGCTAATAATTGAGATGGATGGGGGAGCGGGGGAAGAGAAGGAAAAGTGATTGTTTTTTTAAACATACCCCACACACCATAAGAATCATAGAGAATTGCATCCAGGCCCCAGAAGAAGGTCATTCATGTCTACATGGCACACCACCTCAATTGTGTGTCTTGGGCTCCTGGCCCTCCAGGTCAGTGTTAAGTTTTGCCCCCAAGAAGGGCAGGTATAAGATGCTTTGTGGAAGACACACTGAAGGCAAGGACTGTAACAGGGTGCTGGACCTTGGGGCCACGTAAGCATGTCCTAATGCCTCCATTATGGCCCTTGGCCTTTTATACTGGAAGCTGCAGTTGCAGCTCCCATACTTGCTCCTAGCATATGCGCTGCAGAAAGTCTCATATAGGGCTTGCTGCCTCTTACACTCCAAGCTGAAGTTAATAAAAACACATCTACGCTCCACAATTACACAGAAGAGGCTGGTCGGCCTTGCAACCATCTCAATAGAGCATGAGCTGGCCCAGACTGTGGACCTTCAGGAAGCAGTTCAAATCTTTACAACCAAGAATCATAGAATCTCAGGGTTGGAAGGGACCTCAGGAGGTCATCTAGTCCAACCCCCTGCTCAAAGCAGGACCAACCCCAACTAAATCATCCCAGCCAGCGCTTTGTCAAGCCTGACCTTAAAAACCTCTAAGGAAGGAGATTCCACCACCTCCCTAGGTAACCCATTCCAGTTCTTCACCACCCTACTAGTGAAAAAGTTTTTCCTAATATCCAACCTAAACCTCCCCCTCTGCAACTTGAGACCATTACTCCTTGTTCTGTCATCTTCTACCACTGAGAACAGTCTAGACCCATCCTCTTTGGAACCCCCTTTCAGGTAGTTGAAAGCAGCTATCAAATCCCCTCTCATTCTTCTCTTCTGCAGGCTAAACAATCCTGGTTCCCTCAGCCTCTCCTCATAAGTCATATGCTCCAGCCCCCTAATCATTTTTGTTGCCCTCCACTGGACTCTTTCCAATTTATCCACATCCTTGTAGTGTGGGGCCCAAAACTGGACACAGTACTCCAAATGAGGCCTCACCAGTGCTGAATAGAGGGGAATGATCACGTCCCTCGATCTGCTGGAAATGCCCCTACTTATACAACCCAAAATGCCGTTAGCCTTCTTGGCAACAAGGGCACACCTTGTCGAAGGCACGGAAAGCACCACTTTGATTATTCAAACAGACAAAAATGCCAGTATTTACTATGCAGACAAGAAAAGTTACATTTGTTGTTCAGGTGTTTGAAAGTGAAGTTTACTTAAAATTTTTGAACAAGGCATTTTAAGTTGTTAGTTCTCCTTTATTGGGGTAGGTAGCAGAGCAGTACCATGAGAGGAGTAGAACAGGAAGAAGGCAGAATTGAGACCTTTCAAAGTTTTGGCCCAAGCGAGGGAGTATGGGGGTGTCATTTGAGCTCCCCGCCTCAGGTGCCAAAATGTTGTGGGCCAGTCCTGGGTGTAAGCCATTTGGAACACTTGCAACCATGGATTCAGGGTGCTTAACAACTATGCCCAGGCCAAGACATTCTTAACATGGTACAATTTCTTCAGTGTACTCAACGTTTAAGAGCAGCACTAGCTTTAGAGAACTTTCAAAGAGACTTTCCAGATAAATTGGTACAGTGTTTTAAAGCTTTTCCACATATGCTGGAGACACATCTCCATTTTTTAGCGTGCAGCCCAGATATGAGTCATGACAGCTGCAAGCAGCTTTGTTCTCTAGCTGATATTCATAGGATGAGATTACAGTTTATCACTGGGGGGAAAGTGTGTTCAAGTTTTGTTCAGATTAAGTGTCACAAGCCACACCTCAGCTGCTGGAGGGCTATCAGAATCCATTGTCATGTCATTACAGTGCTAATCTATTTAGTAATGGAAGTCACTGGAGTTGGAAGATAAATATTTAAGCCCTTAAAAAAAAAAAAAAAGTACATAATATCTCATCTTGTTCTTTGGCTCTTCCTGCCCACCCCAATTTACTTTGAAGAAATTTGAGGGTGTTGCTTACAAGATGCAAAGAAGTCTGGTCTGGAAAACTGATTTTCAGAATACCTGCTTTGGTCTAACTGCCAAGACAGAGAGGAAGATTGCTGGTTTATTTGATCTGATCACTTCCTGTTCTCAGAATCAGCCTTGGCACACAACAAGGCCAACATTTTCAGACTTGAGTGCCTAACTTTAGGTACTTAAATAAAAGAGGCCTGATTTTCAAAAATGCAGCGCAATCGCTGTTCTTATTATTTTCCATGGCCATTACTGATATAAATCACTGCTGAGCGTGCGTTACATCTCCCCCGTGCCCAGTTGAAGTGTTACAGCCTCACACTACAAAACCTGGTCCTTTAGTTTCAGATGTAGAGACTTGTGCTTACAGCTCTGGAGGTCTCCAGTTCAATTCCCAGGGTTGGCCAAAGAGGCCAGCACACTGGCATTCAGTCTAACTTTGGGCACCTGAGTTTTGGCCCATATGTACAAAGAACTGAAATGCACTTCATCCCAAAAAGAAACACTGCATATGTTGTAAAATGGCCCATGTGGATTACATGGATGGTTGAGTGCTGGGCATAAAGGACCAGAGGCCTGCATTACCCAGAATCAGATCGCTTTCTCCAAGTGCAATTCTGATAGGGAATATCAATAATAAGTATGCTAAAAACCCACTCAGATTTATCATCTTACCCTTTAAAGTTTTTTTTTTCCCCTTTAATCTTTTATGCCTCTATCCCCAACCTCATATCTATCCTGGAAGATTGATGAGACTCATCTGTAACGAAGACAGTTCATTCTGGTATACGCAGATGCGCTACATATATGTTTAAAATCTTAGGACCTTTATTGATGTAATCAGCAACATTTGTACTTTTGAAGCTTTTTATTAAGGCAAAGTTGCAATAAAATATTAATATTATATCACACAATACTTACCATATATACTCGTTCATTAACCCGTTCGTTTATAAGCCAACCCCCCAAGATGGATAGGTAAAAATAGCAAAAACTGTATAACCCTTTCATAAGCCGACCCTATATTTCAGGGGTTGGCAAATTTTGGTTCCTGGGGCCCATCAGGGTAAACCACTGGCAGGTTGGGACGTTTTGTTTACTTGGAGCATCTACAGGCACAGAGCCCCTCAGCTTCCTGTGGCCGCGGTTTGCTGTTCCCATCCAATGGGAGCTGCGGGAAGTGCCACTTCCCGCAGCTTGCATTGGCTGGGAACAGCGAACCGCGGCCACAGGAAGCTGAGGGGCTCTGTGCCTGCAGACGCTCCAGGTAAACAAAACGACAATGTTTTAGATATTCAATTCAGTAATTCCATAGAGTTTTAAATCATCAAATATTGGTGTAGGCCCATTTATAAACCAACCCCCACTTTTTGATGCTTCACTTTTTTACCAAAAATATTCAGCTTATGAACGAGTATATACGGTATTATTTATTCAGGCTCACGTTAGTATTCAAAGAACCTGACTAAAGATTCCGGCTTGCTGGCTGGGGAGCACTCCTCTTCTGAGCACACTAGAAAGGGTGACCAAATTTCTGAATACCTATCCTCGTTTTGGTGCTTCTCTTGTGTACATACTTGATGTAAAGGCTTTTCCATTACATGGACAGTCCATATTTTACTATATCACGATTCCATAGAAGTCATATTTTTCCAAAAACATGCAATATAAAGACTTGTTACTAACAATAAAGAAAAATGTAGATCCTTTTCTGGAGCACTAAGTAAGCAGGTCAGAAGATATCTAGGAAGGTTGCATTTTATCATAAGGCGAACCTCTTTAATAATTTCCTACCCAAACCATCTAATTCCATCACATGCGCAAGTATGTCTCCCTTTCCCTGCAGCCCTTCCAACAGAGCACCTGATGTAAAGTGTTACCTGAGCCCAAAACAATTGCTGAAAAGGATGAACTGCTCTCCTTTTTAAAGGAGTGCTATGTTGACATGTATACTGTATTGTTATTCTTAACTATTGCTCTAGTGATCAAAGCATGCAAGAAAAGAGAATCACATTAATTGCACAATCTCATTTTGGCATCAGAAGCGGACAGAGCTTGAGTACGTACCACACCCTGAACCACTCTAACCTCTGGCTCATTTGATCTGCTAATTTTTTGTCCTCCTGGAACCCATAGTGCGCCTGAAAGCTCCCTGCATCAAATACCATGTTTGCATTGTCCTTTGCCAAGGCTGTGGGTCATCAAGGCAAGTTGCTATAGCCTCCTCTGAAACGGACAAAGGGAGACCAGGCAAAACCCTTGAGCATTCTTTGCAGAACAAGGTAGTCTTTCTAAATACAATCCTAGAAAATTGGTGGTGGCCACCCATAATCCTCAAACGTCTAAGATTTCAAGGAAAAGAACAGGTTTACTTAAATGTAAGGTTCATAGAAATGTACGCATCTGTGTACCTCCAAATGTACAAACATCTAATTTCAAAAGCAACTAAAGGAAAAACATTCCTCTCTTAAAAAATAAAATCACTCATCCACCCTCTTTACCTCATTCCCTAATGCAAATGCCTGAAAGATTAAACTTGCACTTCATCTTAAAAGTCAAACTCCGGCTACCTCAGAGCAGGTAAGGAAGCCACTGCCAAAGTCGAAGACCTTCCATGGAGAAAGTCCTACACCAACCCTGTTTGTCTCTGTGTAATGCTATCTTGATCACCTCCGTTTATTAGCAGTAGTATTGCCATCGACCCTAGGAGCCCCCGTCATGGACCAGGGACCAACTCTGCTAGGCACCATACAAACCCAGAACTAAAAGATGGTCCCTGCCCTGCTAGTCTTGGTTTCTAACTGTTGTAATAATCATAATTAAGCCTTCTTTCACTGAACTACCTTGCCTTGCTACAATTGTATATATGCACCCTACAAAGAATTTAGTATAATCAGTCTCTTGTACAGTGCACAAATACAGTTGTAGCGACACAGCAGCAAGTTAGTGCGGCATAAGACTAGTGAATTATGATTCTTATTTTATTATGTCTCTACCTGGCTACATAGTAGAGATTTCACAGATGGCTTTAACTACAGTGAAATACTTGGCAGAAATATATTAAATATATAATTACAGTTAAATACTCGGTGGCCCTCTCTGATGCCCCATCCACACCCCATAACCCTGCGGGGAGGGCAGCAACTCCAGAGTCGTAGGCCCTCTCCAACACTCCCATCCCCTCCCTCATTATTCTTCATTACGAAAATAGACTTAACACTACAGTAGCTACATGTCAAGCTACACATCATTACAATCAGGTGGTATGTACAAAGTTCCGGGAGTTACTTTGAAGTGATGTACCTTAAGTAACAGCAGATGAAAAACTCTTTGCTCATCACTAAATAAAACGGGGACAAACTGGAGTGGATGTCAGCTTCAAACTCCACTATCATCTCTGCAGGATTAGCAGTCACCGGGTAAAAATGTTCATACCTAGACTTCAAAGGAAGTGAGAGTAGAAATGGCAGACCCTTAGAGGAGGGGACTGGGAAAGTCTCACTGACAGTTATGTCCTCAGCCACTGGGATGTTGGAATAAAGGCAGAATCCACGACAGCTCCAGAGACAGACACAGAATGCTAGAACTGTAATCTCCAATTTATCAGGACTGTAACTACAAGGTTAGCTTGACTGTTGTCTACCCTGTATACTAGATATGAGGTTATTTTGTTTAACTTTGATTTAATTCAATCTACTAATAAACTTCAGAACTTCCAAGCCTAAATGGCACTGGTGACCCCATACACTAAGTCATAATGCCCAGAATGGGGAGCCCTCCGTCCCCGGACACCCATCCACACCAAGCCACATTAGAGTTGCAGTGCTGGGGTAAAAGGGTGCTGCTGTGGGTGGTCAGTGCCTCCTTGCAGGGCCGTCCTTAGGCATACGCGGCTGCGTAGGGCACCTGAAAATTTGGGGCAGCCCTGGGTCTTAGTGTCCACCCTCCTGCCTCTTCCTATCCCTGTTCCAATTTGACCCTTCCTGCAGGCTCCCACCACAGCTGGCTTCTGCAGCCTGGTGAGAGGGGATCCAGTACTTAAAAGTGAAAAAGCCTTCCAGACCTATTAGCACAACACTGAAACTGTTAAAGAGCCATTCAAGTGGCAATGAAGCCCTTTCACAGGCATTTGCCAACCCCCAGGTATACACTGTCAGTTTCTGAATTTACTGACAAAAACAGTTGTGCATTACTGTAATATTTACTCAGCACATGTTAGTCTACAGGACCTTAGTTTAACATTTGCTTTAAAATATTTCATTACTGTGTTGCTGAAGATTATAAAATCACATCTCTAAAAGTCTATGCAAGGATTTTTTTAGATGCAGAATCTGAGTATTCATTTTTAGCCTTAAATGCTTGGATCTTCAGACATATTGTTTTTTAAATAAACCCTTCAAAAGACCACCCATCGGGCATAGTGGCACCAGTCTAATTATACTGCATAGGACTCCATAAATCTTAAGGACGGCCCTGCCTCCTTGGCAAGGCAAGGAAGAGGTGGCAGTGTGTGCACCCTTCACTTCCAGAGGCACAAAGAAACATGGGTTACAGTCTAGATCCAACAAAAGCTGAAGTCTAGCGCTAACAAAAGCACTCACTATGCCATGGTAGATGCAGATGGAAGGTGGTGCTCCTGATTACCAATGCTACCTAAATTCTGGAAGCGGCAGCAGATCAAAAAGGATGCCCAAATGCTAATTTGCTGAGCAAACTCCCATCCTCAACAGGTAAGCAACAGGGAAATGCAAAATCTAAATTTAAAAACGTATTGCTATTTTCTTTTGAAATATGTTAACATGCAGACATGGGGGGAAATATCTAACCATAGAGAAAACACTATGAACAATATTTCACATTTGCATTCTGCCAAACTAACAGTGAAATAAAATAGTTGGACAGCACAACTAACTTCATCCCATGGCATAAATTTTAAGTGGTTAAGATAAAAATATCAAGAGGAAAACAAAAGAAAAAGAAAAAAAACCTGACATTCTGTAAAGCAAAAGTTACTTGAACAAAATTCTTGACCTGGTGATTAAAAGTAAGGAAGAAGTAAGCTTGCTCCCAGGTTACTAAGAAAAGAGCAAGGCTAAAAACATAATACAGAAAAAATATACGTTATATTTTAATTATTTTGAGACCCTGGTGTCAAAGAGAAGACTAGTTAATATAAAAGCATTATCAATAAAGTAGTTGATTTTCATCCCTTCCCGCACTAAAAAACAAGCTTTTTTCTTCATTTTTTCCTGCATCATGGCCTGGAAGAATCCATAAGCACCAGAGAACAAATGAGATGAGCACATCACAAAACCAAAAGCTGAGCAATTGAAATGGGAAGAATTTTCAGCAGGCTTCTTGAAAAACAAAAAAACCCTGAAGTTGAGTAAATGTTTGCCTTTGTCGTTGCTGCTATGTCTACAGAAGACACTAGGGGCTGGTATACACTATAAAGTTAGGTCGAGCTAGCTAAATTGCTCAGGGTGTGAAAAATTCACTTCTCGGAGAGATTTAGTTAAGCCGACCTAAGCCCTGGTGTAGACACCACTAGGTTCAATGGAAGAATTCTTCCATCGACCTAGCTATCATCTCTTAGAGCAGGTCTACACTACGGGGTTAAGTAGACCTAAGTTACACAACTCCAGCTACGTGAACAACATAGCTGGAGTTGACATACCTTAGGTCGACTTATTGTGGTGTCCACACCGCGCTGCATTGATGGGAGAGTTTCTCCCGTTGACTTACTTTATGCTTCTCGTTCTAGTGAGGTACCGGAGTCGACGGGAGAGCGATCGGCGGTCGGTCGATTTAGTGAGTCTTCTTCTCTAGACCCGCTAAATCAACAACCACAGCATCGATCCACGATAAGTGGAGACAAGCCCTCAGAGAGGTGGATTTACTACAGCAGGAAGAACCTCTTTCATCACCGTAATAAGCATTTACACTACAGCACTGCAACTATAGCGTTTCTAGTGTAAACATATCTTCAGGAAAGTTAAGGCTAAAGGTGTGAAGTCAATGTACATAATTTAAAAGTTAATTCACCTTACATTTCCTGAGCGTCTCTGTGTAAACAAGCCCTAATTCAGTGGCTCTCAAACTTTTTTACTGGTGACCCCTTTTACACAGCAAGCCTCTGAATGCGACCCCCCCACCCCTTATAAATTAAAAACACTTTTTAATATATTTAACAACATTATAGATGCTGAAGGCAAAGCGGGGTTTGGGGTGGAGGTTGACAGCTCGTAACCCCCCATGTAATAGCCTCGCGACCCCCTGAGGGGTCCCGACCCCCAGTTTGAGAACCCCTGCCCTAACTGAATGTTTTGGAGAAAGGATATCTTTAACAGGGATCTAATACACCAAACCCTTTATACTGCAAAAGCTCACAATACACATGATCAGAGATGCCCTAGAACAGGGGTTCTCAAACTGGGGGTCATGACCCCTCAGGGGGTCGTCGTGAAGGGTCGCCAGTTGTCAGCCTCCACCCCCAAACTCCATTTCGCCTCTCGCATTTATAATAGTGTTAAATATTTTTAAAGTGTTTTTAATGTATAAGGGGGGAGGGTTGCACTCAGAGTTTTGCTGTGTGAAAGGGCTCACCCACACAAAAGTTTGAGAACCACTGCCCTAGAAGGTCCTCCAGCAAAACCAAGGAAGACCAGACTTAACACATTCCATATTCCCAAGGTTAAAGTGATGATCAGAAAATCAAAACTACTTTTCATAAAAATATTTCAGGCCTTCTTCATACAGTACTTCAAAGACAAAAAGAGCACAATTCTGTTTTTCTAAAACATTTTGCAGTTCACCTTTAAAAAGACCTAACTTTACACCACACACTTTAAATTGTATATTATGTTTGGATTTATTCATTTTTTTATTTTAGCTTTTCGACACTTATTTCTAGAGAGAGACTTTGTATTTATATTAGTCTTCACTGTACAGTAATAGTTGCTGAGAGAAAAAAGGCACCTTAGAGCACTTCCCTAATTAAACGCTAGTAAAATTCTAAGCACAAATCGCAAGACAAGCCAAAAATAGTTCAGAGCTGCTAGGAATGTTTGAAGGTAACAAAACCCTCAATTACATGCCTATTGCTTAGGCTTGCCAAAAATATGCAAGTTTGTTAATTTCATACACCGTAATCAGATCTCAACAAAGTGATGAAGTTAGTTTGTTCCTCATACTTCCTGCAGACGGAGTCAGCTGTATGTGAAATTATTTTTGTAATATTGAACATATTACCCTGAATGTCAGTTTTTCAGAGTATGGTATACAATAACTTGAACATGCTACTATGGGCGAGCCAAACGTAATCTGTAAGAGATGTTTAGAAAGGTGGAAAAGGAAAATTTTCAGGTGTACCCGAGATATCCACTTACTCTATCTATGGACAGGTTAACTGGAACAAGTGCTGTCAGCAATGAGTATTAAATACAATGTTAACTTTGTCCAAACAGGCTTCTTCAAAGAAATATGGTTACCCTGATTAGAAACTCATCCTCTCACACTGCTGATTAGGATGGAGTATATAAACAACACATCTGAAGAGAGATCCAGATAGCTAAAACCCTGAAGCTGAAAGTCTCCATTACTCTTCCAAAACTGGTTTACAGAGAGGTCTCTATTGTGTATTCTAGATCCAGCGCACACTCAGTTTTTAAGAATCTTCAGAGTCTAAGAACATAACAGCAGCTATATTGGGTCAGACCAATGGTCAATCTAGCCCAGCATCCTGTCTTCCGACAGTGGCCAATGTCAGATGCTTCAGAGGGAATGAACAAGACAGACAGTCATCAAGTGATCCATCCTTTGTTGTCCACTCTCCGGTTCTGGCAAACAGAGGCTAGGGACACTCAGCATGGTGTTGCATCTCTGCCCATCCTGGCTAATAACCACTGATGGACCTATCCTCCAATAACTTATCTTGTTTTGTTTTTTTAACCCTGTTAGAGCTTTGGCCTTCACATCATCCCTGCCAAGGAGTTCCACAGGTTGACTGCGTGTTGTGTGAAGTACTTCCTTTTGTTTGTTTTAAACCTGCTGCCTATTAATTTCATTGGGTGACCCCTAATTCTTGTGTTATTTACTCCTTCGCATAACATTTCCTTATTCACTTTCTCCACACCAGTCAAGATTTTAGAGACTGGTATCATCTCCACCTTTAGCTGTCTCTTTTACAAGCTGAAAAGCCCCCATCTTTTTAATCTCTCCTGATATGGAAGCTGTTCCATGCCCCTAATCATTCTTGTTGTCCTTCTCCATACCTTTTCCAATTCAAATATATCTTTTTTTGAGATGAGGTGAATACTGCGTGCAGATCTGGTCAAGATGTGGGCATACTGTGGATTTAAAAAGAGGCATTATGATATTTTCTGTCTTATAATCTATCCTGTCCCTAATGGTTCCTAATATGGTTAGCTTGATTGCTGTTGTGCATTGAGCGGATGTTTTCAGAGAACTATTCACAATGACTCCAAGATCTCTTTCATGAGTGGTAACAGCTAATATAGATCCCATCATTTTGTATGTATAGTTGGGATTATGTTTGCCAATGTGCATTACTCTGCATTTATCAGCATTGAATTTCATCTGCCATTTTGTTGCCCAGTCACCCAGTTTTGTGAGATCCCTTTGTAACTCTTCACAGTCTGTTTTGGACTTAACTATCTTGACTAGTTTTGTATCATTTGCAAATTTTCCACCTGTTTACCCTTTTTTCAGATAATTTATGAATATGTTGAACAATACTTGTCCCAGTACAGACTCCTGGGGGACACGATTTACCTCTCTGCATTCTGAAAACTGACCCTTTATTCCTACTTTTTATTTCTTATCTTTTAACCAGTTACTGATCCATGAGAGCACCTTCCCATGACTGCTTACTTAGCTTAAGAGCCTTTGGTGAGGGACCTTTTGTCAAAGGCTTTTTGAACGTCTAAGAACACTATATCCACTGGATCCCCCCTTGTCCACAGGCTTGTTGACCCACCCCCCCTCAAAGAATTCTAATAGATTGGTAAGGTATGATTTGCCTTTACAAAAGCCATGTTGACTCTCCCCCAACAAATAATGTTCATCTATGTGTCTCATAATGCTGTTCTTTACTGTAGTTTCAATCAATTTGCCTGGTACTGAAGTTAGGCTTACTGGCCTGTAATTACCAGGATTGCCTCTGCAGCTTTTTTTAAAAATTGGTGTCACATTAGCTATCATCCAGTCATCTGGTACAGAAGCTGATTTAAATGATAGGTTACACACCACCGCTAGTAGTTCTGCAATTTCATAGTTGAGTTCTTTCAGAACTCTTGGGTGAATACCATCTGGTCCTGATGACTTATTACTGTTTTAATTAAACAATTTGTTCCAAAACCTCCTCTAACAACACCTCAGTCTGGAACAGTGCCTCAGATTCATCACCTAAAAAGAATGGCTCAGGTGTGGGAATCTCCCTCACATCCTCTGCAGTGAAGACTGATGCAAAGAATTAATTTAGTTTATCCGCAATGGCCTTATCATCCTTGAATGCTCTTTTAGCACCTCGATCATCCAGCGGCCCCATTGATTGTTTAGCAGACTTCCTCCTCCGCATGTACTTTAAAAAAAAAAAATGCTGTTATTTTTTGAGTCTTTAGCCAGTTGTCCTTCACATTCTTTTTTGGCTTGCCTAATTATACTTTTGCACTTGACTTGCCAGAGTTTATATTCCTTTCTATTTTCCTTAATAGGATTTAACTTCCAGTTTTTAAAGAATGCCTTTTTGCCTCTAGCCGCTTCTTTTACTTTGTTGTTTTGCCATGGTGGCACTTTTTCGGTCCTCTTATTATGTTTTTTAATTTGGGGTCTTCAGTCTCACTACTGATCTGTCACTGTTGCCTCACAACCTTACATTACACAGCCTTCTTTTAAGCCAAAAGCCCCTCAACAGCCCTTCTGTGGCACTGCTTTGGATGATAACTGCCATTTTCTTCAGGACCTCGATCAAGATACTTGCTCTACATTCTACATCCTGAATTCAGTTTCTCTGAGACAAGCTTTCGAGTTCACACAGAGCTGAAGGTCACCTGAAGAAGAGTACTGTGTAAGTTCAAAAGCTTGTCTCTCTTACCAACAGAAGTTGGCTGAATAAAAGACATTCTCTCACCCACCTTTTAAAGAGGTTAGTTAGGTGAAACAATCCACATTGATTCAAAGAACAAACTCTGCATCTGTTATCTATGTATAACAAGCAGTATTCCTCTTACCAACATTATATATGAAATAAGGGATTGTGAAATGTTATGTTAATTGGTAAAAGTGCATATTTCATGCAGGAAGGGATCTGACTATATAATGTCACCTGGATGCACTTTTGTACTCCACCCATCTTGCATAAAACCAAGTTAGTCACTCTCTTATATTGCTATTGCTAACGATTCTAGAACATCTGAGTATTACTTATGCAATGAACGGGCAGCCTAGGTTAAGGCAGACTTATTCTGATTTGGTTTTATTTTTTCCAGTTACAAGAATAGCGACAGATGCAGAAAAATGAAGTTGGTAAGCTACAGTTTCAGAATCCAACCCCCTCTGAGAGAAGACGAGGCATCTACTACAAAACATGTTTTTTCACCTTTTACCAATACACATGAAATGAAAAATAGAAGGGGAGGTGTTAAAGGAAGTGGAAACAAACTGCACATAGTCTACACATTTCAAGATGGGTTAAATGACTTCATGCAGTCCAGAAGAGGATTCCACATTTAAATAAAGTCTTCTAGTAAAAAGACCTCGAGACAAAAGTTATAAATTTTTTAAAAAGACATACTGAGCAAAACTAGAATCATGAATATTAACAGACCAGGTAAACTGCATACTGGACAAAATACTACTGACAGAATTTTTCTGGGTGGCTTCATCTTCAGACTTAAAAATCCTGCCTGAAACAATAAAGAGCATTTGCATATAAAAATGCTGCTTCAAAAACAAAGAATTCAAGTGAGGATCCTTGAGACTATGTATGTCTCATACTTAATTGCTGGACAGTGGGGCGCACTTATCTCAATTCAACCAACAGAAAGCACTGGATTTCCAAAGTCAGAGAAGCTGCAGGAATGAAGATCTGCCTACGGGGGGGGGGGGTGGGAAGAGGAGAGGGAGAAAGGGGAACAGTAGCTGAGAAATAAAAAGGAGATTCCCAAAGCTTAGGGGAAGTTTAAGAATAATACTGAATAACTCACTCTGCATAACTCACTTCTTAACAAATCAGTTATATCAACACCATGGTAGTTTGCACAAGAGAATCTGACTTTTAAGAATGAAAAAGCTAGAAATCACACACTTAGGTTTCTAAGAGTCTATGACCTAAATGATGAAAGAACAAGTAATTAAGTGAACCACAGCACCTGCTGAATTTTTAATCACTAATGTTCTCCTGGCTCCAAAGCAAGCATTCATTAGCTTCCAAGCCCTACAAACAAGAGTATAGAGTAATAAATTAGAATAGTAAGATTTTCCCTGGCAGAAATTAAATTTCAAGATCACCTAAATCCACTATTTTACAACTAACCGCAGACACTGCATTTGTTGATTTTTTAAAAAATCCTCCTGACATAAAAAGCATTACATTCAATATTTTAGTTTTCCCCAAGTTATTTGGTTCCAATCAGCTCAAACATTTCTGTGTAAGATAATGTCTCTTTAGTGTTACTCCTGAAGAGCATCTAAGGAGTATGTTTTCAATCTTCAAGCAGTATTTAATAGTCACTAGAATGCTCACTGAAAGAGATGGTTGAACTTCAGAGAAAAGTGAGTGTGTGTGAGGATTAATTTTGTAATCACATGGACAGTAGGAATAGCAAATGGTGCAGCAGATTTTTCCCCTACCACAACAGAAAGAGGTAAGATTCTTTGGGGGAATGACAGAGGGAGGAAGAAAAGAAACATATGCTAATTCCACAACTACAGCCAGATACTGCTACTTGTGGCAACTCTCCTAATCTCATTAATCATGTTTTAACAAGAGCAATATTCACAAAAATGTAAGTTTCAGCTACACTGACCTTTGAGAATTAAAACTGAGCAAAAAGGCTCAAAATGGTGTTTTAAAACAAGTTTCAATTTCACTACTGTATACAGCAAAAATAAATCCATAGTTTTCTGTACAGCACATGTTAATGAAAGGTCCTTTGCAGGTTACAAACATCCTCATTTTGTAAACCAGAATCAGTTTCTAAAGACTTGAACATTAAATCCAGTGACCAGAAAAGCCATAAATTGTCTTAGACATGAACAAAACTGTTTTGTGTATTTGTATAGAAGACGTTTTGGGAAAAGATACAAATTTAATTACTAACTGGAGATATGAGAGTTTTCAATGCTGCTCTATCCTTGAATCATAGGCTTTGGTAACAGACTCAGCTATAAATTTGTCTTATTGATGCATGCTTTTTAATAGCAACCTTTGCAAGACTCCTTACCAAAAAAACCAACAATGATATTTTGATTGGAACCAGCTACCTAGTCTGCAGTTTGAATATATTTACATCCACACAACAATTTTTGGGGGGCGGGAGGAGGGAGGAACGGGGACCAGTAGAACACTGACTCCTGTGCTACTTGTCCACTATTACAATAATTGTGCTAGTTTGAGAATTATACTAAAATGTCAGCCACAAAGGAATGCAAAATGTAAGAAACTAAGGCCGGTACTTTGTAACAAATCTGTTGCTATCCAGAGCTTCATGGCTGTTGCTACTGTACACAGTCACACAAAACTCACAGCAACAACAAAGAGAGAAATCTGTTCTTCCTGCTCCAGATGCACAGCACCCTAGCACAGGGGTGGGCAAACTACAGCCCATGGGCCCGTCCTGCCCCTGAGCTGTCGGCCGGGGAGGCTAGCTCCCGCGCAGCCTCCCTCCCCTGCAGCCACAGCGTGACCCACCGCCAGTGCTCTGGCCCATCACTCCTGGGCTGCAGCGGCGTGGCTGGCTCCGGCTGGGTCTGAGCTCCTGCCACTCTGAGCAGCATGGTAAGGGGAGCGGGGCTGCGAGCTCCCGTGGGCCGCGCAGTTGCCAGACATGCTGCTCTGAGCAGCATAGTAAGGGGGCCGGGGCATTGGATAAGGGGCAGGGAGTCCCGAGGGGCAGTCAGGGGACAGGGGGCGGTTGGATGGGGTGGAGGTTCTGGGGGGGTGATCGGGGGACGGGGAACGGGGTGGGTTGGATAGGCGTGGGAGTCCCGGAGGTCTGTCAGGGAGCAGGGGTGTGGATAGGTGGGGTCCGGGGGGGGGGGGGGGTGTCTCAGGAGCGGGCGGTCAGGGGGCAGGAAGTGGGTGGGGGTCAGATAGGGGGCGGGACTAGGCTGTTCGGGGAGGCACAGCCTTCCCTACCTGGCCCGCCATACAATTTTGGAACCCCGATGTGGCCCTCGGGCCAAACGTTTGCCCACCCCTGCCCTAGCACTTGAACTAAAGGCGAATATCATAACATAAGCTTTTATCACTAACAGTTAATTAAGCCGTTCTCATTCTATCCAGTGGAACACTATGGTACACATTAGCAGCTCATTGCAATATGCTACCTGAATCCCAAAATATGCAAAAATAATTTTATACCCTGGAGAAAATAAAACATACTATATTGCATGTCAATCCTTGACAAGTTGTCTCCATATGGTCACAATCCCTTTTGTATCTGAACTGATGCAAAAATAAATCTTAATGTTTCACCTACCTTTAACAATACAAAGTCTGTGCATTTTAAGTACTTTTAATAATTCTCTAGTCACATATGAAAGAACCAACTGAGGCACAGAGCATGCAAAAATATTTGAAGACTAGTCTCTGGTATTAAATCAAATCAGAATCTCTCAATTTATCAGCCATATTAAAATGCAACTTCTAGTTATTAAGTGCATGTTATTAAAAAGGGCAATTTCAAAAGTGTTACTCAATTAACAGACATTGTCTTTGTTATCCACCTGCTTTTGATAAGGAATCAATCACCTTCTTGATAGTCCTCCTCGTTTCCTCAAAAGGCCCAGATTTCTGACAAATTTACCTTTCAGGCAGAGAGCAGCACACATTACCTCCTAAAACCAGTCAATGAGGCTCTTTCATTCAGCCACAGAGAAGGCATGTAGCAGTTGGAAAGCAACACAAGGCACTCCCTTCCCCCTTCCATCAGGGCTGAACACACTGCATTCAAAACACTCCCAGTCCCTGAAGCAAAGGATTAGCCATTTATTGAGGAAGCAAAACACTGAAAGATTCCAAGGGCCAAATACATCCTACTGCAACTTCAATTTAGTTAACAGTTACACCCTGGATTAATTTGGTCACAAATGACATTACTCAAATTTAACCAATATCATTTCATTCATCCAGACACACTGCCTAGACTCCGAGTACACACTTAGCGAAGAAAGAGTAGCAAACAGCAACAGTATTTCTGCCATGGTGTTAAGCAGTAACATTAGCACACCCACAGACGTTTATAAGGTTTAGACTTTGGACTTCCAAAGCAACTGTGGCCACCTCAGTGTTTATTGTTTTCCTACAAGGATATCAGAAAATGGACCCAAATATAACAATAAGGGTTTATATAGAACCTTTCATCCAAGGACCAAAAAGAGCTCCACACTCTATGAGAGAGGTATTACCCCCATTATACAAACTAATATATGCATGTTTCACCTATATTTAACCATACACAATTAGCGTATGTCTACACTACAAAATTATGTTGACCTAAGTTATGTCAACATACTGCCACCGCAGTAACTAAATTGTTTTACATGTCCACACTACGCTCCTTGTGTTGACAGTGCACGTCCTCACTAGGAGCATTTGCACCAATTTAACTGTCAGTGTGGGGCATTATGGGTCAGCTTCTGAAAGCTAGCAACAGTCAATGTAAGCAACGCAGCATCTACACTGACACCGCATCGACCCGTCGCCTCTGTTGGAGGAAGAGTTATTAAGTCGATGTAGCATGTGAGTTACATCTACAGGAGCAACATTTTAGTGTAGAAACTTAGAAAATTAGGTCGATGTAAGCTGCCTTGCATCGACCTAACTCTGTAATGTAGACCAGGGCTAAGTGTAAAGAAGAAAATAGGTTTTATTTTGTTAAACAAAAAGCTACAACTCATTGTTTCAGGTGTAACCTTGAAGGGACAGTATCATCTGGATAAAAATATCACCTGCACTTGAACTGTATTTTTAACCTTTTATTTGAGTTATACAATGCCCATCTGAGCACATATTGGTGGTACAAGTAACATCTAGACTATTTTTAATAGTGAAGAGAAAAAAAATCAGAAAAATGTGATTGTAAAACCACAAAAACTGGACAAGTATAAAACTTTAACTCTCTTTTAAAAGTTGATTAGATTTCCAGTTGGCAGTGTTCCTTTAAAAGACTCAAGCCTTTTATGCTGCACATAGGTATGTTAAAGATTTACCATTTTTATAGGATATGGCACATAGACTCATCTTATTCTACTGCAGAGAGTAGTGAAGTCACCGCCACAGCCTGATGGCATTACCCATTACATTATGAATTCACTGCAGCTGAAGCCAAAGCATTATATACCTGTCCTCCCCACCCCACTATAACTGCAGCACGCAGGAGGAAGAGGATACAGCAGGAAGCCCTACAGAGGGGGCATCCCAGCAACAGAGAGGGGAAGTGAGCCCCGATAAGGGGTGCGGGTGTCCTAGCCACATCAAACCTTCTGCAGGGGGGTGGATCCTCTATGAAGGGACAAAGAGTGTGTTGTAGACCGATAACATGTGAAGGATCCTCTAAATGTAAAGAGCCCCACCAGTGTTGGGGGACCAGGAGCCCTATCAAGGGGTGCCCCCATCCATATCCCCGCAGCAGGGGGTAGGGTGACCAGATGTCCCGATTTTATAGGGACAGTCCCGATTTTGGGGTCTTTTTCTTATATAGGCTCCTATTACCACTCACCCCCTGTCCCGCTTTTTCACACTTGCTGTCTGGTCACCCTAGCAGGGGGGCAAGAGCGCCCCATGCCCATGGCTGCAGCGGGGAAGGGGAAAAAGGGGAGCCTGATGGGGGGGCTGTCCCAGCCCCACGGCCGCAGAGGGAAAGAGCCCAATGGGGGGGCTGCGCTGGGGTGGGGAGGAAGGGCCCCCCCCCCCCCGGTCCCCAGCAGCAGCGCAGGAAGCTGCATAGAGGGGAGTCAGCCATGGGGGATCCCACCCTACGGGACCCGCGCCCCAGCCACCCCTGCCCGCGGCGGGCAAACCAGGCCCGGTTGCCCCTGCCTGGCGCTTGGCTCCGGCCCGACCGCCCTCGCAGACGCAGCCCCCTCCCGGCCCCAGCGCCGCCGCGGCCAGGCAGGAAAGACCGCGGCTGCGTCCGGGGCCTGCCCGCGGCCCCCTCTCCAGCGCCCGCCCGCCCGGCCGGGTGGGCCCCACGCCGGGATCCCCCGCCCCACCGTAGCCTCCCGAGCGGGACCCACCTGCCCGGCCGCCCCGGCGCTCCGAGCCCCCGCTCCCGGGGCTGCTCGGGGGCGGCGCAGGGCCCGGGCCCCTCCCCCGAGCCGCGGCCCTACCGAGTACAGGGCGCGGGCCCGCCTGGGTCCCAGAGCAGCGGGGGGCCCGCAGCCGGTGGCGGGCGGGAGGCTCAGGAGACCCCGGGTCGCTCGGCGCAGCCGGATCCCCCCACAGCGGAGCCAACTTGTTCGGGGTGGAGCCGCCGCGGCCTCGCCAATCCGGGCCCGGGGCGGAGCCGGCGCCGCAGAGCTGGGCCCAGGCAGCTCCCCCCTCCCGCCCCCCAGCGCCAGGCACCGACCGGGAGCCTCCGGGGGGACGCCAGCGCCAGGCACGGGGAGAAACCAACCCCCCTCCCCAGTGCCAGGCACCCTCCGGAGCCACCAGCGGCCGCCAGCCAGTGCCAGGCACCGGGACCCGCCAGTCCCGTCCCCCCCATCCCCTGTGCCAGGCACCGGGAACCGCCAGTCCCCCCCACCCCATCCCCTGTGCCAGGCACCCTCCGGAGCCACCAGCGGCCGCCAGCCAGTGCCAGGCACCGGGAACCGCCAGTCCCCCCCACCCCATCCCCTGTGCCAGGCACCGGGAACCGCCAGTCCCGTCCCCCCCATCCCCTGTGCCAGGCACCGGGAACCGCCAGTCCCGTCCCCCCCATCCCCTGTGCCAGGCACCGGGAACCGCCAGTCCCGTCCCCCCCATCCCCTGTGCCAGGCACCGGGACCCGCCAGTCCCGTCCCCCCCCATCCCCTGTGCCAGGCACCGGGAACCGCCAGTCCCCTCCACCCCATCCCCTGTGCCAGGCACCGGGAACCGCCAGTCCCGTCCCCCCCATCCCCTGTGCCAGGCACCGGGACCCGCCAGTCCCGTCCCCCCCATCCCCTGTGCCAGGCACCGGGAACCGCCAGTCCCCTCCCCCCCATCCCCTGTGCCAGGCACCGGGAACCGCCAGTCCCGTCCCCCCCATCCCCTGTGCCAGGCACCGGGAACCGCCAGTCCCGTCCCCCCCATCCCCTGTGCCAGGCACCGGGAACCGCCAGTCCCCCCCCACCCCATCCCCTGTGCCAGGCACCGGGAACCGCCAGTCCCCTCCACCCCATCCCCTGTGCCAGGCACCGGGAACCGCCAGTCCCGTCCACCCCATCCCCTGTGCCAGGCACCGGGAACCGCCAGTCCCGTCCACCCCATCCCCTGTGCTAGGCACCGGGAACCGCCAGTCCCGTCCACCCCATCCCCTGTGCTAGGCACCGGGAACCGCCAGTCCCCTCCACCCCATCCCCTGTGCTAGGCACCGGGAACCGCCAGTCCCCTCCACCCCATCCCCTGTGCTAGGCACCGGGAACCGCCAGTCCCCTCCACCCCAGTGCCTGCCAGGCACCGGGAACCGCCAGTCCCCTCCACCCCATCCCCTGTGCTAGGCACCGGGAACCGCCAGTCCCCTCCACCCCATCCCCTGTACCAGGCACCGGGAACCGCCAGTCCCCTCCACCCCATCCCCTGTGCTAGGCACCGGGAACCGCCAGTCCCCCCCACCCCAGTGCCTGCCAGGCACCGGGAACCGCCAGTCCCCTCCACCCCATCCCCTGTGCCAGGCACCAGGAACCGCCAGTCCCGTCCCCCCCATCCCCTGTGCCAGGCACCGGGAACCGCCAGTCCCCTCCACCCCATCCCCTGTGCCAGGCACCGGGAACCGCCAGTCCCCTCCACCCCATCCCCTGTGCCAGGCACCGGGAACCGCCAGTCCCCTCCCCCCCATCCCCTGTGCCAGGCACCGGGAACCGCCAGTCCCCTCCCCCCCATCCCCTGTGCCAGGCACCGGGAACCGCCAGTCCCCTCCCCCCCATCCCCTGTGCCAGGCACCGGGAACCGCCAGTCCCCTCCCCCCCATCCCCTGTGCCAGGCACCGGGAACCGCCAGTCCCCTCCCCCCCATCCCCTGTGCCAGGCACCGGGAACCGCCAGTCCCGTCCCCCCCATCCCCTGTGCCAGGCACCGGGAACCGCCAGTCCCCTCCACCCCATCCCCTGTGCCAGGCACCGGGACCCGCCAGTCCCGTCCCCCCCATCCCCTGTGCTAGGCACCGGGAACTGCCAGTCCCGTCCCCCCCATCCCCTGTGCTAGGCACCGGGAACCGCCAGTCCCGTCCCCCCCATCCCCTGTGCTAGGCACCGGGAACCGCCAGTCCCCTCCACCCCATCCCCTGTGCCAGGCACCGGGACCCGCCAGTCCCGTCCCCCCCATCCCCTGTGCCAGGCACCGGGAACCGCCAGTCCCGTCCCCCCCATCCCCTGTGCTAGGCACCGGGAACCGCCAGTCCCGTCCCCCCCCATCCCCTGTGCCAGGCACCGGGACCCGCCAGTCCCGTCCCCCCCATCCCCTGTGCTAGGCACCGGGAACCGCCAGTCCCGTCCCCCCCATCCCCTGTGCCAGGCACCGGGAACCGCCAGTCCCCTCCACCCCATCCCCTGTGCCAGGCACCGGGAACCGCCAGTCCCCCCCACCCCATCCCCTGTGCCAGGCACCCTCCGGAGCCACCAGCGGCCGCCAGCCAGTGCCAGGCACCGGGAACCGCCAGTCCCGTCCCCCCCATCCCCTGTGCTAGGCACCGGGAACCGCCAGTCCCCTCCACCCCATCCCCTGTGCTAGGCACCGGGAACCGCCAGTCCCCTCCACCCCATCCCCTGTGCTAGGCACCGGGAACCGCCAGTCCCCCCCACCCCAGTGCCTGCCAGGCACCGGGAACCGCCAGTCCCCTCCACCCCATCCCCTGTGCTAGGCACCGGGAACCGCCAGTCCCGTCCCCCCCATCCCCTGTGCCAGGCACCGGGAACCGCCAGTCCCCTCCACCCCATCCCCTGTGCCAGGCACCGGGAACCGCCAGTCCCCCCCACCCCATCCCCTGTGCCAGGCACCCTCCGGAGCCACCAGCGGCCGCCAGCCAGTGCCAGGCACCGGGAACCGCCAGTCCCGTCCCCCCCATCCCCTGTGCTAGGCACCGGGAACCGCCAGTCCCCTCCACCCCATCCCCTGTGCTAGGCACCGGGAACCGCCAGTCCCCTCCACCCCATCCCCTGTGCTAGGCACCGGGAACCGCCAGTCCCCCCCACCCCAGTGCCTGCCAGGCACCGGGAACCGCCAGTCCCCTCCACCCCATCCCCTGTGCTAGGCACCGGGAACCGCCAGTCCCGTCCCCCCCATCCCCTGTGCCAGGCACCGGGAACCGCCAGTCCCCTCCCCCCCATCCCCTGTGCCAGGCACCGGGAACCGCCAGTCCCCTCCACCCCATCCCCTGTGCCAGGCACCGGGAACCGCCAGTCCCCCCCACCCCAGTGCCTGCCAGGCACCGGGAACCGCCAGTCCCGTCCCCCCCATCCCCTGTGCCAGGCACCGGGACCCGCCAGTCCCGTCCCCCCCATCCCCTGTGCCAGGCACCGGGAACCGCCAGTCCCGTCCCCCCCATCCCCTGTGCCAGGCACCGGGAACCGCCAGTCCCCTCCCCCCCATCCCCTGTGCCAGGCACCGGGAACCGCCAGTCCCCCCCACCCCAGTGCCTGCCAGGCACCGGGAACCGCCAGTCCCGTCCCCCCCATCCCCTGTGCCAGGCACCGGGAACCGCCAGTCCCCTCCACCCCATCCCCTGTGCTAGGCACCGGGAACCGCCAGTCCCCTCCACCCCATCCCCTGTGCTAGGCACCGGGAACCGCCAGTCCCCTCCACCCCATCCCCTGTGCTAGGCACCGGGAACCGCCAGTCCCCTCCACCCCATCCCCTGTGCCAGGCACCGGGAAC
The DNA here is from genome assembly GCA_033296515.1 of Macrochelys suwanniensis. Classification (NCBI taxonomy): domain Eukaryota; kingdom Metazoa; phylum Chordata; order Testudines; family Chelydridae; genus Macrochelys; species Macrochelys suwanniensis. Next base: position 9,884,930 of record CM065781.1, on the reverse strand, counting down.
CGCCAGTCCCCTCCACCCCATCCCCTGTGCCAGGCACCGGGAACCGCCAGTCCCCCCCACCCCAGTGCCTGCCAGGCACCGGGAACCGCCAGTCCCGTCCCCCCCATCCCCTGTGCTAGGCACCGGGAACCGCCAGTCCCCTCCACCCCATCCCCTGTACTAGGCACCGGGAACCGCCAGTCCCCTCCACCCCATCCCCTGTGCTAGGCACCGGGAACCGCCAGTCCCCTCCACCCCATCCCCTGTGCTAGGCACCGGGAACCGCCAGTCCCCTCCACCCCATCCCCCGTGCTAGGGCACCAGGAGAACACCCCCCCCCTGCACCAGGAACTGTTTGTCCCCCCCAGTGCCAGACACCGGGAGCCTCAGTAGACATCAAACCACACACACGCACACCCAACTCATGCACTGGTAGCCGTAGGGGCACCAGCCCACTGCACACACTGAGAAACATCTGCTTGCCCCTACCCCCATGTCAGGCAAAGCAAGACCTGCGACACTCACTACCTCCACCTTAGTGTTGGGCATTGAGAGACACAGGGGACTTACTCCCCTCCCCCCTGCCTGGTACTTTGTATAAATAATTAAATATTCATTGGGCTACAGAGAGTAAGTCTCTATAGCTTGGCGGTTACTTTGAAGGAGGGTCAGCTTCAGCTTCTTACTCCCCTACATACTGACTTATTTATACAAAATGGGACAGCTTCAGCAGGAAAGACTGAGAGCAACCCACCCCACAGACAGCTGATTAGGATACTAACCTAGAACATGTGAGTTCAAGTCTCTGCCCCAAATCAGGGGGTGGGGATTCAAACCTGGTGCACTCACATCCCAGGTGAGGGCCCTAACCATAGGGCTATGGGGATAGTGACAAATACCTTAAAAATTTTATTTTCCAGTTTGATTGTGCTGCTGGTTAGCTCCTATTTATATCATTCCTGTGGTTGCTGCACTACTCTTGATAGCTTTAGGCTGTAACTCCGAGAAAGATTTGTTGCTTTATGATTCTTGGAAATAACTATAGTCCTAGGCTTTGTCAAGACTAGAAAAAGTGGTTAGTTTAGGCTGGGTTTAGCTAACATACTCTAGTTAAAACTAATCTAAACTCAACCTTTCTCCTAATGTAGGTGAAGAGTGCTACAGGAGTTGGCACAGGCATGCCTCCGCCTAGTTATCCAGCACCAAGGGATGGATATGGGCTTGGTTCTGCAGTCTGAGATGACCAGTTACTCTTTTCCCTGCTCCAGGTGTCTCCTAGCAGAAGCAGTAGGTGCTGGTGCCTTTCCCAGGGAGGAGGGATAGCTCAGTGGTTTGAGCATTGGCCTGCTAAACCCAGGGTTGTGAGTTCAATCCTTGAGGGGGCCACTTAGGGATCTGGGGCAAAAAATCTGTCAGGGGACAGTACTTGGCCCTGCTAGTGAAGGCAGGGGACTAGACTTGATGACCTTTCAAGGTCCTTCCAGTTCTAGGAGATTGGCATATCTCCATTTTATAAAGCCCCCTCAGCCACACTTAGGCCAACTCCCACCCTGGCAGAAATCTGTGGGGGCATGTGACCCCTCAGCCCCTCTCTCCCCCCCGAGTTGCCTCTGCCTACAGTTGTTAGTTGACCAGGATAACCTGATGGTAGCCTAGATGTGTGGGCTTCCTATAAGAGCCAACTCCCTCACAGAAAGGAAGCTTGGGTGAGGTCGGGTAGTTGATTCCTACAATGAGCTTAGTAGATATTCCCTGTTTAAAGGGGCTAGAGAGGAAAACTTCTATAAGGGATCCAAAGATGATCTCGGATCAGAGAAGGAAAGGGGTTCTCCACACTGGGCAGTTGAAAAGGCCTGATTGGAATAAGATTCAGGAGCAGAGGCTTGAGGAAACACCAGGAAGCAGGATCTAAGCTTTGGAAAGAACTATTGAGTCTGGCAAGAGGGTGAAGAAACTGGAGTGGGTGGGGGAAAGGTTTGTTTTGGTATAAATTGCCATCTGAATGATGATGTCTTAATGAACAAGACCCTAAGAAAGGGAGTTAATTGACTTGCAAATGGCTGGGTGCAGTTTTTGAGAAACCCAGAAGTGGAAAACTAAGGCAGCAACAGGGTCCAGTGCTGCAATGGTAAGCCCCTCTTACAAATTTAGCTTGATCATTTTTTTTAGCTTGTTATATTGTCCGAGATAAATGAAAGGACTTAGGCATGGTGACACCTAACTTTTAGATGCCTAGACCAGGGGTAGGCAACCTATGGCATGTGTGCCAAAGGCAACACGCGAGCTGATTTTCAGTGGCACTCACACTGCCCGGGTCTTGGCCACCGGTCTAGGGGGCTCTGCATTTTAATTTAATTTTAAATGATGCTTCTTAAACGTTTTAAAAACCTTATTTACTTTACATACAACAATAGTTTAGTTATATATTATAGACTTATAGAAAGAGACCTTCTAAAAACATTAAAATGTATTACCGGCACGCGAAACCTTAAATTAGAGTGAATAAATGAGGACTCGGCACACCACTTCTGAAAGGCTGCTGACCCCTGGCCTAGACAATCACAAGAACAATGCTGTGTTCTACAATGCCTGAGTTAGGTGCCTAGCTCCTACACAATGAATGGGGAAAGAGAGATGCCTTAGGCTGGAATCCACAAAACTAGCTGAGGAGCTGCCTAAGCTAGCTAATGGGAGTTACTGATGACAGGGGTGTGCTAACCCTGCCCACTCATGGCATTTAGCACTTAAGTCAGGAGTTTCCCTGCAGGCTAATCTCTGCTTCCAGTCCATGAACCAGAAGGAGATAGGCATTTGGCCACCTAATGTGCCTGTGAGGCCTAAAACAAAATGTAGGAGGTAGAGGAAGAACCCTCTCTTATAACCCTTAGTCTAGTGAATAGGGTATTCACACAGGACATGAGAAACTCCCCCTCCACCTGAGAAGAAGGGAGTTGAAGAGGGATCTGCCACCTCTCAGGTGAATGCTGTAACCATTAAACTATGGTCATCCTAACTCTTATTTTTATAAGACTTTTATATCTGCCTCTGGACATTTCCACTGCTTGCATCCGAAGAAGTGGGTATTCACCCACGAAAGCTTATGCTTCAATACCTCTGTTAGTCTATAAGGTGCCACAGGACCCTTTGTCGCTTCTAACTCTTACTGCATGCCCTAACTAATCAATTTAGTTAAAGTGAAACAACTTCAACAGGAGAGATTTTGCAATTTGTTTACCTTCCCTAGCCACCTGGCACTTTTGCATTTCAGTAGCCTTGGATATTGAGAGAACAGTAGATAAAACAAAATAGTCCTATCTTATCAGGACCTGGGGAAATTTAACTCTGTATTTATAGGATTAACCAAGTCACTATAGCTCTTGTATGGCTTCCATCTTAATTAATGGTCATGTTCCTCAAAGCATTTCTTTGTTGCATGTTACTAAATAGAGCAGGCCCTTATCTCCTTTTAATTTGCTTTCACTGTGACCCAGTTGGTTGCAGCAATTCTGCCCAGCCTCGGTACTGGAGGTGCTGCTGATGGAGCAATGGAGACATCAAAGCCATGTTTGCGCTGGGAGAAGAATAATGTTAACACATGGTAAAATTTCAAAAGCACCTGAAGCCCTGGCCTGGTCTACACTGGAAAATTAGTTTAGATATGTCAGTCGGGGTGTGAAAAATCCACCCACCTGAGCAGTATAGTTAAGCCGATCTAAGTCCCTGTCTAAAATTCTTCCATCGACCTAGCTACAGCCTGTCAGTGAGGTGGATTACCTATGCCGATGGGCAGAGGCGACGCATGTGGGGGGGCATGCAGGGGCAAGTGCCCCCCTCCCGATTGGTCTGCCGGGGGTGGGGAGGGAGAGGGGCTCTGTCCTTCTCTCCCTGCACCTCTCCCCTGGCATGTTTGGCCCCTCTCCCTGGCAGCCAGGTGGGGAGCAAGACAGAGCTGCTTCTGCCTGAGAAAGCTTGGCTGGGAGGCAGCCCCGGGCTCAGCTGCTGGGGACATGGGCCGAGCATGCCGGTGGAAAGAGGGGGCTCCAGCTCGCTCAGCTCTGCCCTGTCCCCAGCAGCTGAGCCCAGGCAGGGAGTGGACCGCCGCTGCCTCCCAGCCAGGCTCTCTCAGGCAGAAGCGGCTCCATCCTGCTCCATGCCCCGCTGCCAGGGAGGGTAGCCAAATGTGCGGGGAGGAGGCACAGGAAGAGAAGGACAGAAACACCCTTCACAGATAACGTGGGGTGGGGAGAGCATGGCGGCCCCAGGCTGGGCACACGGTGGGGGGTTACTGGGCAGGGGAGACATGCAGGGCGGTTATGTGTCCTCCCCTTTAGGTTGTGCCCCCCGCTCCGGGGAGGCACCATTCTATGCCGAAGGGAGAATTCCTCCCGTCACTGGAGGTAGTGTCTACATTGCAATGCTGCAACAACACAGCTGTGCCGCTGTGGTGTTTTAAGTGTAGACAAGCCCATGGTCTAGGAGAAAAGGTGCTTTTTTCTTCTTCAGACAACTCAGTGAAGTTAATGCTATTGTAAATTCTATTTAGTAGCGATACAGACACATTTTAACACTGGGAGGGTGATTAATCATTGGAACAATTTACCACGAGTCTTGATGGATTCTCCATCACTGGCACTTTTTAAATCAAGATTGGATGTTTTTGTAAAAGATCTGCTGTAGGAATTATTTTGGGGAAGTTTTATGGCCTGTGTTATAGGGGAGGTCAGACTAGATAATTACAATTGTCCCTTCTGGCCTTGTAATATATGAGCATATGAAAACACCTAGGCTATCACCTGATGGGCTAAAATTTAGCTATAGGCATTAACTGTGTCTAGGTTGGTGTTAAGTAGGGTTTTCAATCAAGTTAAACTAGATTCTATTCTATGTATAAAAACAACAGGGAGTCCATCTTATGCCCAAATAAATCTGTTAGTCTTTAAGGTGCCACCGGACTCCATGTTGGTTTTTGTGGATACAGACTAACGTGGCTACCCCCTGATACTATTCTATTTATGTTCTTGTATAGCTCTGTGAGCACCTTCCAGGAGTGCATTAAGTGATGTGACTAACATCTGTCACATACTGTTTAAGCTCTCATCCCTTCCCCAAGGGAAGAAGCATTTGCAAGTGGAGTGTCTTGTTTTGGCAGGGTTTTGGTGGGGGTTTTTTGGAGGGGGCAGGGGGAGTTGGGCCTGGATACAGTATACTAATTATTACTGTGGGCTGTGTACCCTCCTATGGGGACATCACCTGTGGATGGTGCTGGCATGAACAAAAAGATGCACAGTTTACATTAGCGTAATCCTCTTCAAACAGGACTATGGTAATGCAAACTAGGTACCTTTTAGTTCACGCTGGCAGCATCCACACAGGGCATTTAGAGCACAAGGTTTGGTGTGCTCTGCAAACCATTCCCCCATAATCCACACTGCAGCACCCTACAGACAAGTCTTTTGTTCAGATAAGTGTTTTGTTGTTGAGTGCAGCATTTGTTCCTGGGTTAATTCCTGCTTCTCCAACAGTTGTGGAAAGGAACCAAGGGGAGCTGGGCCTAGCTGGAGGCAAGTAGGGTTTTCTCAGGCACAGGCCTTGGGATCCATTTAGCCAACCTTGGGCTGCCCCTCCACAATTGCAACAAAGGTGTGCTTTTTACATCAAGATAGCTAAATCGAGATAGCTCTCGCTGTAAACTCCTAGTGGAGACAACACTGCAGTCGTCACCTCAATGAAACTAATCAAGGCTAGCCAGCTGTGGGCTGTAAAATTGACTTTGACTAGTTACACTGAGATACAAACTACACATGTCACATCTCCCCTAGAATTATACATTGAAAAATAATTTTATGTTAAAAAACAACAACACTTTTTTGCAGTAAAGACACAGCCTCAATTATGGGGGGGAACCTTTTTTTCCCCCCTACTGCTCTAGACAAAACAAATGATTTAGGAGCCTAAAGTCCCACTGACTTTCAAGTCACTTAAGCACTTCTGAAAATTTTACCTAAAGTCTCTTTGTAGGTAGGTGTACACTACAGAGTTAGGTCGATGTAAGTCTGGAAGCATTTACACTATAATGGTCTTCCTGCCAAAGTCACCAGCTATGCCAACCTAATAACTACACCTCCGCGAGAAGCATAGCCCTTAGCTTGATGTAGCTAGGTTGACACAGTGTCCATGTTGACACTGAGTTGCTTACATTGCCTTACCCCCACTCGGGGGTGACCACCGGAGCTCCACTGCCCCGGGCTGACAGCCGGAGTTCCACAATGGCCTACTTATGTCAGTGCAAGCGCTCCTGGTGAGGACATGCACCACTGGCAGAGAAGGAGCATAGTGTGGACATGGACTGCTGATTTAATTACTGCTGTGGCTGTAGGTCGACCTAACTTAAGTCAACTTGATTTTGTAGTTGGGACGTCCTTTCTATGCTTCTGCTGTCTCTTTTAGTGTTCTGTTTTTCCTTGATTGATCTATTTGAGGAGGTGAGGGGGAAAGGGGAACTGGTTTCAAGATCAATCACATAAAATGAGCACTTTTATAGACAAGCCGATCCCTTTCAATAAACCTGAGTATATAAAAGATACATCTGACTCACAATATTGGTTGACATTTTAAATTATGCACTTCCTGTTTCCAAAATTGGTCAGATCTGCCTCGTCATGCTAACAGGGAGAGTAACAGTCAGATAAATATTAAAGCTGTCACTTATTTTAGACAGTGACAGCAACTTTGACAAGTTACTGTCTTACCCACATCACAAGGTGTAATTTTAAGGTCAGTTCATTTCAAATGACCAGATTTTTTTTTTTTAACTCATCATACAAGATGTACTGGACTTACCAGATACAAGCTCTGAACCCGCAAACACTTATGCACATTCTCAACTCAAGTATGTGAGTAGTCCAACGGACTTCAATAAATAACTCTCATGCTTGATGTAGGATTGGGTCCTGAAATCAGTGGGTTTACTGCATGATGAATTTGGGTCATTGGGAGTTTTGACTGAGTTAGGACTTGACAGATCCTTTGAATTTAAAAAAAAAAAAGTATTTGCCAGAGTATATCATTATTCAACTCATGTTTTATCTTATCTGTGTGGGAGCAGGAATTTGCCTCTAGTTATGAAATTTCACTCATCATGCTGTCTGTAAAGGTTAAAAAGTATTGTGGCATATCAGACTGGTTCAGGTTGATTTGCAAAGGTCTTTTGATGAGGATTGCAGCAACATGTGGTTCTACATGCTGTTGCATAAAACAATTATAATTTTATAGTGGCCTGTATATACTGATTTTATTTAAAATGTCTGCAGGAGAATTATATTTTGAAGGGACTTCTATCATCAACATGCACTAGTAAAAACTGCTCAGGATATGTTTATACCAGAGTTATTAACCTCAGACTAATTGATCATCAGATCACATTTGTGGAGGCTAGTGTGGACACTCCACAATATTTGTCACCTAGAACAAATGTGTGAGGTTTACCCTGGGGTGATGTAGATACACTACATACAGAGCTTTTGCTTATAGATCAGTGGTCCCCAACGCGGTGCCCGCGGGCGCCGGGGCATTTATGGGTGCCCGCCCACCAAGTAGTGCCCAGAAGGGGAGAGAAGCCGCGGCCCCGCATCTGCCGGGGACAGAGAACTCCGGGGCTGCAGGCTGCGGGCGCCAGTGTTCTCTGTCCCTGGCAGGCATGGGGCTGCAGCTTCTCTTCACACTGCCCTGCGCCTGCTGGGGACAGAGAACTCCAGGGCTGCAGGTGCTGGTGTTCTCTGTCCCCGGCAGGCGCGGGGCTGCGACTTCCCTCCGCACTGTCCCGCTGCCCCGGGTCTGCCGGGAACAGAGAACTCCAGGGCTGCAGGCTGCTGGTGTTCTCTGTCCCCGGCAGGCGCGGGGCCGCGGCTTCCCTCCACGCTGCCCCGCGCCTGCCAGGGACAGAGAACTCTGGGGCTGCAGGCGCTGGTGTTCTCTGTCCCCGGCAGGCGCGGGGCCGCGGCTTCCCTCCGTGCTGCCCCATGGCCTCGGGACTGCCGGGGACAGAGAACTCCGGAGCTGCAGGCTGCCGGTGTTCTCTGTCCCCAGCAGGCGCGGGGCCACGGCTTCCCTCCACGCTGCCCCACGGCCCCGGATTCATATATTATGTAATATTAAATATGATGTTTTTCGTATTATTTAATGTCCAAATACAAAATAAGTCTTGAAAAATTGTTGGCGCCCGCCACACTCTTCTGAAAACATGAATGTGCTATTGGCCACAAAAAGGTTGGGAACCACTGTTATAGATCATCAGTTTTAATCCAAACGTGGCCAAAAGTTGTAGCCTATAGGAAATAAGCCTGAGTCCACTTCCTTGTAGGCATATGTCCCCCTCACAAGAGGCCTTCATTGACACTCTCAGCAAAAGGGATCAAATAATGGATGTCCAAACATACTGGACTTTCCACTTCTAGAGATAGTCCTTGCAGGTACAAGTAAGGTGCATTCATAGGTGTGTGTGTATATAAGGAATACAGACACTTTAAAATCATAGAAGTGTAGGGCTGGAAGTGACCGTGAGGTAATGTAGTCCATTCCTCCCATGTGGAGGCAGGATTAAGTTTACTTAGACCATCCATGACAGCCATTTGCTTAACCTGTCCTTAAAAACCTCCAATGACAGGAATTCCACAGTCTCCCTAGGTAACCTGTTTCAGTGCTTAACAATCCTTATAGTTAGAAAGTTCTTAATATCTAACCTAAGTCTCCTTGGCAGCTAACTAAGCCAATTACTATTTCTCCTATCCTCATTGCACATGGAGGGCAGTTTAGCTGATCACCATCCTCTTCATAACAACCTTTTACATATTTAAAGACTTTTATGTCCCCCTCATTCTTTTAATCTCTAGAAGGAGCATGTCCAATTCTTTCAACCTTCCTCATGGGTCATGCTTTCTAAACCGTCTTACTTTTGTTGCTCTCTTCCAGACCCTAATTTGTTCACATTTTTCTTAAAGCATTGTGCCCAAAACTGGACACAGTACTCCAGCTGAAGTCTCACCATTGCTGAATAAATCAAAACAATTACCTCCAGTGTCTTGCTTTAGCGGGATCACCTTGCTCAGCGGATACCTCTCTGACCCTGTCAAATGGAAGGTTGCTGTCTTGCAGGAACTTTCCCCCCAGCATGCCTTTCTAGGGCCAGGGCTTCTAAATTTGTAAAAGGCAAACAGCTGCTGTTCAAAAGGAGTCATTTTGTAATTGCTCCTTCAGTTCTAGCTGGAAAATATACTTATCACAGACTATATTTCCCCTTTTTAATTCCTGAGGAGTTAAAGGCCATCTTCTCATAGTAATGGAGTGTGGGGAAGATTTGCACTCTTGCTGCTCTGCTGTACCTGTTCTGTGGTTAAATAAAGGACTTAAGTTTCCATTGTGGTCAACATGGCACCTTTCATGAGTCCTAAATCCAGTTAAAGCCGTTTTTGAAAGGTAGGTGTAGCATAATGGAATGGAAACTGACAGCCCTTCGTTACCATCTCTCTGGTATGGCATCATATTCTTGTCAGATCTTTCTCATCCCTTCACATTTGCCCCACTATTATATGACCCCATGAGCCTCTAGATACGTCAATGGTGTGGATAGGCTAAAGACACTCCACTCCATTTCTTCAGCTGTCTTCAGGTGTCTGTTGTCTAAAAAACTTATTAAAAGTTGTGCTAACTTCAGAACCTTCTCAGACATATTAATAAAAGTGCACCTGAGATGTTCCAAGTGGGCAGAGGGATTATCATAGGGCAGCCCTGCCCAAAGCACTGTCCTGCAGGAAGCCACAGCATGAGGGGCATGTCTGCCTCAGTTTCCCCTCTGTAGTAACTATAACTTCACTTGAGGCTCTCTTGTTGCTATACTTCCCCTCCCCCCCTCCCGTTTTTTTCTTGCCCGGCCCCACCTCAACTCCTCTCCTTCCCAACCCCTTCCCCAAATCCCTAGCCCCGCCTCCTCCCCCGCACGTGCTGCATTTCCCCCACCCCAGCTCACCTCCACTTTACCGCCGCCACTGGGCTTCTCCCGCTCCCTCCCAGGCTTGAAAGCCTGGGAGGGAGGGGGAGGTGCCGAGCGGTGGAGGTGAGCTGGGGTGGCATAGCCAGCACCAGAATACCGCCCCTAGAAATGTGCCGCCCCAAGCACTAGCTTGTTTTGCTGGTGCCTAGAGCCGGCCCTGGGCACAGGGGCACTGGACCTACTTCATGTACAGGAGCCAGCCACCCTGTGACAGGGAACACACAGGATGAACTATGCCCAGAATGTAGGATGGGGGCTTTGTACCCTCTGAACTAAGGAGCTGAGTTGTACTCTATGCACACAAATCGTCCATCATGGAGAGGCAGGTGTATGTGAGCCTGCTGAGTGGTGGGCATGTGGCCACCTGGGCTGCACTTATACAGTTCCAGTGGGCAGAAATCCCATGTAGGTGTGCAGAAATTGTAGCAACTATTTCAGACCGGGGCTAATGGTATGGCATTGGAGTCTGCAGGGCTGTCCTGCACCTTGCCCCGGGTTTGAGGTTAGACCCTCTCCCCACCCCCAAACTCCATATTGTTACACATATAGGGCCTGCTTATAACATATTTTGTGCAGGGGAAGGGTGAAGTTTGCTTCAAATGAACAATACCCAATGTAAGGGCAATAAAGAGGAGAACGGGGGCAGGCAAGGAAATTCCCAAATAATATGCATCCACAACAATATATTAATAAAGAAATAGTGTCTGACATTTAGAGTTGCATTGTAATGAAATACAGAAATGCAAATTGGTTCTCAAAGCTCTGATGGCTAAAATTGGGATATAATTTTATACAGTGACGAGAAGCACATGACAGGTGACACTTGATTTTTCAAGCATACATGATGTGTGTGAAATTTAAGGGATAAGGACTTTAAACGTACAGGTTGTCTGTCTTATCTATTACTATTATTTAATGATAAAGTATTTCTTTTCAACTCTATAAAATCAGCAGTGTGGATCAGACATTTGATTGGAAAGGCCAAAAGATCCTTATTACCGTTTTTTCCAAAGTGACACTGCAGTACTTTAAAATCATGGCACTCATTCAAATATTTAATGGGACCTAGGAGCGATCTTGACATTCGGTGGAATTTAACACATCAAATGCTTTAGCCTAAACACTTTTGGGAACAAAAATATCTGTAATTTGAAAAACAAGGCACACCTCAGCTTCAAGTACAGCACATCCAAGAAAGTCTTGAAATGATTTTTGGTTGGAAGGAAGAAATCTTTAAATCCACTTATACCAGAGTTAATGGCCCACCATAGCCCAAATTCATCTGAACGTAGCCTGAAGTCAGCAAGGAAGTCTCTGGGCCAAATTCAGTGGTCATGTAAACAGTAGTGTAAGTTGCATGCCAGGTGTAAATGGCCAAGTACCAGAACTTGCATCCATTTTTTGAGCCTTCAGTGGTTAGCAACGGAATGTAACTTAGAATGTGGGGATGACAGCTGCAGAGTAACTGGGTGCAGCTCTCATTGACTCTTGTCTCTCCTCAGATCAGAGCCATGCTAGCCATGACCATAGATCCAACGTATGATATTGAAACGTGCTGAGCACCTTATATGAGGTGCTGAGTGCCTTCAACTTCCACCGAATGAGAAGTAAGGATGCTGAGACTCTCAGGACCTCGCAGGATTGGACTCTGTGGGCCAGATCCTCTGCTAGTGCAAATTAGCATAACTCCATTGATTTAACCAGAGCTAAACCAATTTCCATCAGGTGAGAACCTGGCCATGTGATTGCTGATCCAAGGGTGGATGCAGTCAAAGTAACTTGGTTAGTGTTACATAGTGAGGCAGTGGCTCTTCTGATTATAGCCAGGATTTTCCTAGTTCCCAGGCCTTTGCTCTAATCAAAAGTAGTCTATACAGTCAGACAAATTGGTTGAAACGTCTGCAGATGTTACATTGTGAGGTATGTAGAAACAAGCTAACATTATGCAGTATAACTTTTTCTATGGGAGGCAGCTCTGTGGTTCAGCACAGTAATTGGTGTCTAATCCATATATTGCTGTTTGCATTCACTGTACCCAAGTGCAGCTAAAAAAGTGCTGATCCATTATAAAAATGTGTAGGGCTAAATACCTTCAGAACTTCTTACAACTTTCTTGTGGTTTGAAAGCTGAAATTATAAAGCCTGATGGCATGCTGGATTGAGATGCTAAAAGGAACATTCTTATACTGCCTGCAAAAGATTCCTATGTTCCTATGCTTATTAATGTGTCTTAAATTTAGCAATATCCTATTTGGCAATATTGTGTTTTCAATTCACGGGTGATGCCACCATGTGGTTGATTTTTGAACGGCTACTTTTATCTTTGAATGTTGCACGACTCACTTTTCTTTTGTGGATACATTTTCTATATGTAAGAATCATATTAAACACAAACCACCTTTTCACAATTGAACATCAGTTTCTTCTGGATATGGTTACCGGGAAAAAAAACGGGATCAGGCCTGGGGTATGTGTGTGGCGTGGGAAATCAGAAACGCGGAGGACACATAACATGCGATGGGTGGGATTTTCAAAAGACTTCAGCAGAGTTAGGCCACTTCTGAAAATCCTATCTTTGCCTTGTTGTTTACAAAATTAAGCCCAACTACAGTATATATTGTTGCCCTAGAGTTGAACGGGAGCAGAATTGAGGGTCTTAAAGGTCAGTTTCCTGTTTGTTGTTTTTTATTATTTGTATTGCTGAAGCATCTAGGACCCTAGTCATGGACCAGGACCCCATTGTTCTTTGTGTACAGCACCTAGTACAAACAGAGAGTCTTTGCCCTGAAGCGTTTATTGCTTTCTGTACTGTCACCCAATTCACACCTACTCTTTGGATCCTCTACTGTTTTTAAAGGGGATACTATTGATTTCAGGCAAAATTCACCCTTCCCCTCCACAAAACTTTTATAAACATATATTATGCAGAACAATATGGAGTTTGGGGGTGAGAGAATCTAACCTCAAACCCTGCGCAAGGGGCAGGACAGCCCTGCAGTTTCAAGGCCATGACACCAGCTTCTCCCCAAATGCGACACCCAAGATTGCTGTGAGCAGAAACAGCACAGCGCAAGTAGTGACCAACCCTATAGTGACCAGTGGCCAAGGCTGTGCAAGAATGGCACAGCTAGATAGTGCCCAGTGGCAAAGGCCGTCCAGTCACCTGACCTTACAGTGCCTGGTGGCATGAGGCCCCTATGGGTGCAGAGAGTGAGGGCTGGTGGCAGGACCATCTGTGGCCCAGCAGCTCAGTAGCGCCCCCTAGGCACACCACAGCCACGTGACGCTGCCCCGCCCTGCGGCGTCAGGGGGCGCTGCTCACACAGACCATTCCCCCTCCCCACGGCCCCCGTGGCGCGACCAATCACAGACCGCTCCACGCCTCCCTCCCCCTTCCGTCCCTCCAAGGGCTTCCGCGGCCAGCTAACCAACGACCGACACAGGAGGGAGGGGCTCAGGACAGCCAGTGAACAGCAGGCGCAGAGCTCGCGGTGTCCAATGAGCGGCCGCGGGGAGGCTCGGTGCGGCCAATGAGCGGCCGCCGGCGGGCGGGGCTCAGCCAATGAGGTGTGTGGGGTGAGGTTTGAATTGAGCCGGGGCCAGCAAAAGGGGAGGTTGAGCCGCGCGCGCGCCGCCGGGTCGTGCCCGCCTCGGGGACTTGGGGTCTCTCTGGGCCCAGCACAGGTATGAAGGGCTGGGGGTGGGCGTGTGGCTGCAGCCCTGGTCCCCGCCGCCTCGAGGGGGTCGAGCCGCCCCCCCCACACTCCATGGGCCCTGCCCCTCCTGACAGCCCCGGCGGGCGGCCTCTGCCTCACAGCGGCGGCGCGGGACGGGCTCTGTTCCCTGGCAGCGCCCCCCCCCCCCAGGCTGGCATCTGCCGGGGGCAAAATCCAGCGCGGAGCGAAGCCGTTAACGCCAAGGGTGGGGGTGGGAGGGCGCAGCTCCCCGGCAATAAGGGCGGGGACCCGGGTTGCAGGGCGGGAGCAGCACTAACCCCAGCGTACGGATCGGGAGCAGTCCTCTCCCTGGCTGTGCTGGGGGGCTTGCACCAGTGGCGTCACCGGGCCGTGCCTCAGTTTCCCCCACCTGGCGTGTAGACTTGACTAGAACATGCGTAAGTATCAGACGAGCCTCACGGGCCCAGGCTGTGCTGCACATAGAGGTCACAAGTAAAGCAGGGAAAGGATCCGTATCCAAAATATCACAGGGATGGTATGCAGTGTTGCTGTAGCTGTGTGGGTTCCAGAATATGAGAGGGAAAAGGAGGGTGAGGTACTGCCTTTTATGGGGCCAACTTCTGTTGGTGACAGAGATGAGCTCTCCTTCCCATCTTTGTCACAGCTAACTGCAAGGAGAGATTGTTTAGCGTAAAGGGGCAGACAAATGTTTCAAGAACCATTTAAGATGAAGTGGGTAATTAACATCTCTGCAGTCCTAAAGTTATGAATGAGTGGCAAAGGGTCCTGTGGCACCTTATAGACTAACAGACGTATCGGAGCATAAGCTTTCGTGGGTGAATACCCACTTCAGATGCATCCGAAGAAGTGGGTATTCACCCACGAAAGCTTATGCTCCAATATGTCTGTTAGTCTATAAGGTGCCACAGGACTCTTAGTCTGGATCAGTAAAAGCGGCAAACATGGTTACCCCTCTGAAAGTTATGAATGTAAGCTCCCAGGCTTGTTTTTTGAAGGTGTTGTGCAGGTTTTCTTCGAGTATGAGGACTGAAGTCAGATAGGGAGCCATCACTTTGTGAAAAGTGTTCATGGTGGGATGATTAGTTTTGTTGTTTATCACTTTTCTCTGAGAGTTCATTTGAGAGCATAGTGATTGTGTGGTTTCATCTGTATAGTTGTTGGGGCATTTGATGCCCTGGATGAGTTACACCATATGTTGTGATCGGCATGTCTAGGGCCCACAGATCTTGAGAGGTGTATTGTGGGGGTGTTGAACAGCAATGGAGATATGTCTGTGTATTTTGCATCTGTTCTGTCAGGATCTGGTTCTGCTTTGAGTTGGTGTCCTGGTCTGTCGGAGCTTGCTTGTGATGATGAGGTTGGTTGTTTAAAGGCCAGAAGAGGGGGTTCAGGAATATTCATTTCAGGATGTGGTCACCATCAAGCTCAAAGAAAACCTACTCAACACCTTCAAAAGATGAGCCTAGGAGTTTAAATTCTTAAGTCTGCTAGACTCTCTAAATGATGGTAGTTAGTTATTTGTATTGCAGTAGCATTTATGGGCCCCAATCAACTGTCATGGCCCCATTGTGCTAGGAATTCTCCCAACACAAAAGGTTCCTGCCCCAACAAGTTCATAATCTAAATTGTCAATGACAGTATGGCTTCTAAGTAGCTTCTACCAGTGTTTTGGTTTACTTGTATGATTCGTTAGAATGAATGAATGTGGTTGCATAGGACAGTGCTTCTCAAACTAGCTGATGTGGCAGACCGGCAATTTTTCCCCCCAATGTGCCAGGGACCGGTGCCATATTTGTGCCATTATACTATTCTCTCTCTCTTTCTTCCCTGGAAACTCGCTGCGGACCGGCAGTCGATGCTTCACAGACCGGCACCGGTCCGCGGACCACCACTTTGAGTAGCACTGACATAGAACATCACCCAGTAAGGATAGCCAGGAAAGTACCAGTCCGGTGGCAAAAGCCTACCCTACCAGAACAGTATGATGCCAGTGGCTTGGGATCCACTGGTTAAAAGTATTTTTAGTGTCTGATGCATATGGTTGTAGTGAAGAGCCATTACTGAAATTCTAACAAAAATGAGGTACTTGGAAGCTTTCAGTGGCTACTTCAAAAAAGCTTTAATGTAAAATTACAATAAAACAGAACTTGATCATTTGTCTTATTTTCTAATTCCTTATAAACTTATTCTAGGATAGTGAAGATGGCTGCTACATCCCAGTTTGCCAATCGATATAGAAAGGATCTGAGCACAGAAACGCTTAGAACAAAAGTTGCACGCAGGAAGTCACTGATTCAAAAGGAGAACAGACACAAGCAATTCGAAAGGACCAGACAGTTTGGACTGGCAGATGTCAATGTCCAGTTATCGAAAGAGAGGGGACTTCCTAAGCTGGACGAGACAAATGAAGTGTGCTCTCAGGAAAAGACCACAGCTAAACGGCGTGAGTAAAAGCTTATAGTACTGTTCATCATTAACATTTTCTTAAATTTCTTTAAGCTGGTTTTATGGCTAAAGAAGTTGTATTTGCAGTCATAGGGATTTAACTGTATGTGGAGGTTAGCATTATAAATTGGATAATGGGAGATTTGAGTCTTTTGGCTACCAGTCCAGTTCTACTGACTATGAATTGGATTGATAGATAAAAAGACTAATATATAATTCTTCCCTTTCCCCCCCCCCCCCCATTTCAATGATCATGATACATTCTTCAACCTGCATTGGCTTTCATGCATATCTTATTGTGGGCACATTTTATTGATTCCATTTATAAGCTGCCTATGATTAGTAGATGTTTTAATAAGCGATTGACTGTTATAAATTGTCTAGCCAACAGCTCAAACATTTGCTAATATCTCTGGCTTACATCCACCTATAACACCTTTCAATGTGCTTATAACACATACTAATGTCTGTAAAGTGCTATGGAGAATGCAGGAATTTTTTTGGTATTTTTATTTACATATGAGTGACTCAGTTTACCCACTGAATGGTGATACTTGCACCTACACTACAAAGTGGGGCTGGTTAAGTGTGTGGAAAAGAATCACACACCCCTAGCCGACATAGCTATGCTGGCAGAATTCCTGGTTTAGACAGAACTGGGTCAACAGAAGAATGCTTTTGTCGGCTTAGCTAATGTTTGGGGAGGTGGTGTGGTTATGCCGGTAGAACTCCTTCTGTTGGCTTCCTGGTTGAGACGCAGTGGCCACTGCTGGCATAGCTATACTGGCAAAGGCTCAGTAGTGTACACAAGCCCTTACTGTAGGGTTGATTCCTGCTCTGGACACATAGCTGGATGTCACAGGGGTACATCTAAACTGAAATAAAAAACACCTGGCACTGAGTCTCAGAGCTTAGATCAATAGACTCGTGCTCATAGAGCTTGCGCTGCGGGGCTGAAAATTTCAGTGTATATGTTTGGAACCACCCTCTCTCGCATGGTTTTGGGTTCAGGTTCCAGCCTAAATGTCTGCTTTGTAATTTTTAGTCACCACAATCTGAGCCCAAGTCAGCTGACACAGCCCCAGCCATCGCATGGGTCTTTTATTTTATAGATGTACCATAGACAAAAGGGTCTGGGTTGGAACAAGGTATCTTAGCAAGAACTGGCTGGAATTAACACATGTGAATGGCAGACCCAGCAACTGGACCATTAACTCCTAATGACTATCAGCCAAGCGCAAGTTACTTTCTCCAACTCTGCAGGGAAGCAGAGTGGAAAAGTCCCAAGCAGGAGAACAAAGGGGAGGAGATATGAAGATATTGTGTTAAGTGCACTGCTGCAGACATGCAGGAACTCAGATACAAAACCGATTCCAGGAAGGTATAGCATATTGCAGCCATAGGCATGGACTCTGTAGGTCAGGGGTGGGCAAACTTTTTAGCCCGAGGGCCACATCTGGGCATAGAAATTGTATGGTGGGCCAGGAACGCTCACAAAATTGGGGTTGGGGTGTGAGTTCCAGGGTGGGGCCAGTAATAAGGAGTTCAGGGTGCGGGACTCTGTGCTGGGGGGGGTGAGGGCTCTGGAGTGGGGCTGGGGATGAGGGGTTTGGGGTGCAGGAGGGTGCTCTGGGCTGGGATTGAGGGGTTCAGAGGGCAGGAAGAGGGATCAGGGCTGGGGCAGGGGGTTGTGGTGCAGAGGGAAGGGGTGCAGGCTCCAGCTGGGGGTGCGGGCTCTGGGGTGGGGCTGGGGATGAGGGGTTTGGGGTGCTCTGGGCTGGGATCGAGGGGTTCCCGGCCAATGGAAGCTGCGGGGCTGGCGCTTGGGGCAGGGGCAGTGTGCAGAGTGGAGCCCCCTGGCTGCTCCTACGCGCAGGCGATACTTATATCAATAAGTACAAACTTTTCAGATGAAAGTGTGATTTTTTTTTTTTTTCAAGTTGGCATAAGTATTTCATCTCTCACATAATCATCTGATTTGTTCTCCTCAATTACAAAATATTTCAGTTTTTTGGCTGCTTTCACTTCTTTTAGTCTGACTTGCTATGAGATGTATAAATTCTGTGATTTGTTCCTCATTTGCCTTAGGGTTGCACCTGAATTCCACCAGATGGATACAAGTTTCTCTTTTATACTATCCATATCCATCTGTTGTCTCTTGTCTTATACTTAGATTGTAAGCTCTTTGGGGGCAGGGATTGTCTTTTACTTTCATGTTTGTACAGTGCCAAGCACAACCGGGGCCCTGGTCCATGACCAGGGTTCCTAGCACTAATACACAATAAATAATAATAGACAAACCCTTAGCTGAAACTTGTAATGCAAGCACAATCTCAAAGTAAACAGTGAGAGCAACTTTCTGCTGCAATTCAGCATCATCCTCTTGTATCTTAAATAGGAGAATTCTAAATATTTATCCAATGACATGTGTAACCTTCCAGGCAACATTAGTATTTTGGTCATGTTATACTGTAACAAAATTTGAGAGAGTAAAGTGTCTTCAGAATTTTATGTCTATTTCTGTCTTTTCATAGAACAAACTACAAATGCAGCCATCAATAAAAATGAAAATGAGCGTAAGGAAATGCTCCAGCGCTACAAAGAGGAAAAAGAACTTCGAAAACTAAAAGAACAAAGAGAGAACGCTAAACGGGGAGTGTTTAAAGTCGGGCTTTACAGACCTAATGCACCTGGCTTTCTTCCATTTGTACCACAGAACCCAGTGATAGTCAAGCCAAAGGAGAAGGTAATGAAGAGTAAAATTTGTACCAGTCTTCAATGGCACATGTTAAATAATGCTTTATACTTTTTTTTCATACAGTAAGAAATTAATAGAAATTATACATATAATTTTTACTAATTCAAAGACAGTGGATTAACTTCATCACTGGTGTAACATTAATGGAGTCAATGTTATACCAGTGGTGACTGGCCTGTTTTTAATAAACAAAGTGGAATAGATTTCTATGGTGTATAAACTTGCATTCTTGAACTAGGACAGAACTACCTAGAGCTAGTCTGCCCTACAAAGGCTTTGCCGGTATACCTGTCCCTCTTAACGGAGTGGAGGCACATACCAGCAAAAGTAATTCTTTTGTCAGTATAGTTAAACCACATCCCCAAACAACATAAGCTATAATGCAAAAGGAGTCTCTTGCTAGTATAAAGCTGCATCTACATGGGGTTGGTGGTAACATAGTGCTTTCAGGAGTGTGATTAACTAGCATAGCACTGTGAGCAAATCTTTGTAGTATACACCTGTCCTTAGTGTGTGAGCAAATCTTTGTAGTATACACCTGTCCTTAGTGTGTGAGCAAATCTTTGTAGTATACACCTGTCCTTAGTGTGTCAAGGCCTTTTCTTCTTAATTGCTGCAACTGGGGAGAGGGGAAAGGAATACACTAACTTCTGTTTCTTTGGGGATGTGTCTAGGTTGCTCCTACTTCTTCTGCAAGGATTACAAGATCAAAGGCAAAGAGCCAAGCGGAACAAACTGTTATGTCAGCTAGATCTCAGCAGTCCATGGTTTGTCTTCTTTTTTTTTGTTTACAAATTGGGAGAATTAGATGTGTGTAATAACTGTGAATGTTGTAATTCCTTTAAAACCCCTAGTTTTGGGTCATGTGTACTTACATTCAAAACTTTATTGCCGAGCTGACAGTTCTAACTGTTGTAAACAAGCTTTACAGATAAGGGTATAAGCACTTGCTTATAGTCCCAGGGAGCTGACTGATCACATGGTGCTGCCTGTTCTTGCTTCCACCTGCTAAACTTTACTAAAGAAAACTAACTTAGTTCTGTATAAATCAACAGTAATTTCTTAATATTGTTTTTTCATAGAAAACAATTGCTCTACTTACGCCAGGGATGATATATGATCACAAAGGAGCGGTCGTTCATGAGACAATCCAATATCTGGTTCTCACTATGGAAACATTTTTTAAAACGGCTGTACTAGCAAATAATGTAGTTTACAAATATGTAGGATTTTCTTTCTGTATGCTGTGTAGTTGTAGCCATATCAGTCCCAGGATATTAGGGAGAGACGAGGTGGATGAGGTAATATCTCTTATTGGACCAACTTCTGTTGGCGAGACAGAGAAGCTTTCGAGCCACACAGAGCTCTTCGTCACAGACCTGAAGTGACAGACCTGTGTCTCAAAAGCTTGTGTCTCACCAACAGAAGTTGGTCCAATAAAAGATATTACCTCTCCCACCTTGTCTCTCCAACTTCTTTCTGCTCAGTTCATCTTTCCATGTTTTAAAGTCCTCCTTCTCCTACCAAGTCTTTCAGTAGCCATTACTTTGGCTTGGAGAATTGGTGAACTATGATGAGCCTTTCATATAGATCTTCTGAAGATAAATAACCTTTCCAAACCTGTATTTTCTCATTCTACGTTACTTTCTGGCTTCATGGCATAAATGGGTTGAGGACCACCCTGAACGTTAGGTGCACCACAGGTGTTTACTTCTGCAAAACAGGCCATGGATTTTTATGTTCTTATACAGTGGAACAAGATCTCTTGGTTTTTAATGTCTCATTTAAAAGGTCCTCACATGTTACATTGCATACTACTCATTTAACCTTCTAAGGATGAGGGATTGAGTTAGCCATAGGTCTAGATCCTAGCTGGGCTCCCGGGAGTCTAAAATAGCAAATCTGATGCTTAGAATGCTAACCATTCCTTTCTTCTGCATATTGCTTTGATAATTTTCAGTGATGAAACTAGCAAATGTGTCAACTGAGCAGTTGTACAATCTGAAATGAGAACCCTCTTCAAAGAATTTTTAAAGACTGACTGTACAAGTATCCCACTGCAGCATTGGACCTTTGGAGTGATGTGTCCAGGGCACAGTTCCATTTTATTTTGTCAGCAAGAATGAGTTCAGAGTTTTTTGTCTTGCACCTTTCATGCCTAACTCAATTATCACTTAATACTTTTGTTATTAACATCAAAGGCTAAACTCTCTCTAAGTTATACTGTGTGCTGTTTACTTGACACCACGTTCTGCTTCGTTATGACTTGCTTCTTTATGGACTAGAGTACTTTGTGTATTTCAGATGCAGTTAGTTCTGATATCTTTCATGACTAACTTTCTCTGCTTTGAACAACCCTGTTGAAACATTATAATACTGTCTTGCTGTTGGTTTAATTGAATGTTGTATTTGGACTATCTACTTTTTTGGGGCACTATCTGTATACTTTTGGGGGCAACTTAATTTGAAATGATCTTTGAAAGAGGTCACACTTTGACTCTCTAACAGTCTTGTCTTACATAATGTGAATTTACATTTGAAGGATCTGTACTCATAACTTTCACTGTATGTACTAAATTTTTTCTGAGAATTGGCATCCTACTTGCATAACATGTGCATAAAGGTCCAGCAGACATCCGTACCCACTTCCAAAGTAATTTAGAAACCCAGTTCAAGCACTCGCTTCACTCTTTACCCATCCAACTGAGAGAGTCAGAAGTATAATGTAAAATTGAGAGAAGTGTCTAAAAATGAGCTGTTTCAGTTACCTTACTCTCTCATTTTAAACACTTTTAAAAACAGAGTGACACTAATCAGGGCTTTCTAGAAGAGGTGCAAAGGAAGTATGAAAGAAGGGGAAAGAATTAGTCGTCTTTATTTTTAGAAAGGTTAAGTTTCACAAAACATACCTTCTTTGTAGATCTATGCTGACCATGCTACCAATGGGCATAGCGTGCACCCTACCCAAGCTGGACGCAGACAGACATGTGCAGACAAAGTGACTGAAAAAAAGAAAGGTAGGAATGTAAAATGGTTTGGAATGTGAAAGGGGACACTGAGTTAAAAGGTCATAGCATTGGGACATGGATTGCCTAGCATACCACTAGCTGTGAAAGAGTGAATTTTCAGTCTAATTTACTTTTTTTCCTATTTGCATTTTTATTTTTTTACACTTCCCTCTGCTTGAGCAAAATGGACTGCTCACTTTCACTTTGTGAATACTGCCGGGGATGTTGTTTTCAAATTGTCCCA
This sequence comes from Macrochelys suwanniensis, assembly GCA_033296515.1. NCBI lineage: Eukaryota > Metazoa > Chordata > Testudines > Chelydridae > Macrochelys > Macrochelys suwanniensis. The sequence continues at coordinate 9,862,753 of CM065781.1, read as the reverse complement.
TTAAATCTAATGAAAAATGTTGCTTATATGCTTTGTAAAAGCCTGTGCTCCAAAAATAACTCGTCCACCTGATTTCCATTTGAGTCCACACTTCCAGCACAACCCAGGCAGGACTTCCCATAGCTCTTGATGTTTTAACTGAGTCACCTGTAGGTGTGCAGCCTCTCCATACCAGTAGAACCTATGCTGTCCCTGTGTTCAAAGGTAAGAGATTTTTTTTTCCCTAACCACAGTCAGTGAAGTAGTGCCCATCGGACCGACTTCAGCCATGCCTGATCTCGTGCAAAGCACTCCATCGTCCCAGTCCCTCTCTTTCTATATCCTTTGACCATTTTTCTTTCTTTGGTTGTGCCTTGAGAAGGATTTCAGATTAAGGCTGTTTTTTAATTTGACACTGGCTGTAGCTTGCTGCATGTTTTCATGCCTCCAGGCTTTCATTCTTTTTCCCAATGTCCTTATTATACCTTCTCTTGCCCTATGTTTTGGCTCCATTGTATAGTTAGTGCATCTCTACCGAAATCATAGTTTGCCTTCATGGTTTTGGAACACAGCTGAAAGTTCTAATTATTGTGAACAGTCAGTGTGCAGAATATGCTCACCACCTCTAACTTCAGGATAGGTTTGGCAAAAGGCTTTAATAAATACAGCCAGATTGCTATTATCCAGTCCAGAGTAGGTTGCAAATTAGACTGGCAAAAAAAAAAACAGTGACATTTTTACAAAAAAAGCTGCTCAAACCAAGATAATGTGCAAATATAGGGGTTTTTATTAAGTAGTGTGTACAAAAAAAATCTGTCCATAGAACATCTTGTCATTGAAACAGAAAAGCTTTAGGGAATACAGATATTAACGTAGAGACCATGTTTTGCAAATGTCACACATCCAGTGTAGTCCTTTTCTGAAAAAGATGTTATAATGTGTGAATGAGTTTGTTCAAACTGAAGTTCCTAAAGTGTCTCAACACATTGAAAAATGGTTTTGAAGGGAGCAGGCTAAATGGCTTACAGATAAAACAATTTGTCTTGCATGCCAGAGGCAGGAGTTCATGTCCCCTGTGAGATTTTAGGCCAATTAGATAAATGTGGCTGTATTTGGTACTGGTTGCATTGGTCCGTGGTATAATGTGACCCTAAGCAGCCACATACATTAAGAAATGGTTCTTGCCGACAGTATCTGTCTAGTTATTGGACTTCCTGTGTGATGGCTCCATACGCTTTTTTAAAACATTCAATATATATTTTTAGAGAGTGATTTCAGAGTAGGCACTGGTCCTTAAATATCTCTGTGATATAGGTGCCTTAAATACCTTAGATAATTTGTGTATAATTTTCAAACTCACTTAAAAATCTTAGTAGTTTCCAGCATGGATTGTTTTAAATTGCTGGTTTTAATTATTTAAATCAGCAAGTAGCAAACCTTGACTGAAATAATTGATTTTAGTCATGCTTTCTATTAGTACTTTAGTTATTTTCTTATAAGCTTCATAATTTACTAGATAACAATCTGAGTAAAAAGTCAGTTGTCAAGCTGCAATTGGAAATTGTAATTCAACTAAAAACATGCACAAACACCTTAACTGTGTTGGATACATAAAGAAAAAAGTGAAACTAAAAGTATTCATAATAAGCATTTCTGAACAAGAGAGGGGAAAGGGTGGGAGTACTATAATTTGGGAAAAACAAAATACTAACATTGACTCCATTATAAAGATGGAAAATTATATAGATACTTGATGCAGTACATGACTTATATTATGTCATTTTTTAAAGCTTGACCTCAAAAGTTACCATGTTTTTCCTTGATTCTGCTTATAAAAAAGCAGCGTTTAACTTGTTAAAGTGTGTAGTAGAAAGGGCATGTAGATTCAGCATATTTTTTATTTATTTAAATGGTTTTAATAGGTGATAGTAAATATAGGTCTTAGCCTAGTTTGTCATAAATTTAATTGTAAACAGATTTATTTTTGTTAAAAAGCATATAATTTATTTTTAAATAAATCAGTAACTTTTATCCACTCAGATTCTAGGCTAAAGTTTTTTGCCTGAAAACTGTATTCAAAGACTTATTCTTAGAGGAAAGACGGTTTTGTGGTTAAGGCACAAGTTTGGGACTTGGGAGGTCTGGGTTTAATTCCGAGCTACGCCATATGCTTCCTGTGTAAGCCTGGGCAAGTCACTCTTTGTCGATTCCGTGTCTGTAAAATGGGGATGATAATCACTTTTTCTTACTTTGTCTGTCTGGTCTATTTGGATTGCAAACTTTCAGGACCAGGGACTCTTACTATGCATATGTACTGTGTCTAGTGCAATGGGCTTTGATCTCCATAGGGCCTCTAAGAACTGCCATAATACATTTCGAGGCTTTGCACTGTCTTTGGCAACTCAAAGCACTGTCTTGATGCAAGGATTGATCTCTGCCCTCAGTGCTCTGGGAGCACTAACTGCATTAGCATGGAAAAAAGTCTGGCAACCTGCATCTGGTGCAGATGCCAATACATTTACCACTGGCTTTTATAAAACCAGAACTTTGGGCCTATATTGATTGATGATATCATTTTAATGTTGCCTCCTTGCAAGTTATTGTGAAATAGCCTTGGGAATTATGATATTCCTTACAGTGGTGGTGCAACCTGAAGTCCCTACAGCTTCAAATCTAAGAATCACCAGAGCAACCTCCTCTACGCTGACCAAACAGATGTCAAAGCCAGCTACCACCATAAGTAAGTGGAAGCAGTAAGACTCCTATATTCTTGGTGTTCATAGAAAAACTATTTCAGCTTGTATAGCTAAGACTTAGCGTTCAGAGGTGGCACAGAAAATTTAGGGTACGTCTATACTACCCACCTGATTCGGCGGGTAGCAATCGATCTTCTGGGATCGATTTATCGCGTCTCGTTTAGACGCGATAAATCGATCCCGGAAGTGCTCGCTGTCAACACCAGTACTCCTGCTCCACACGAGGAGTAAGCGGAGTCGACAGGGGAGCCTGCCTGCCGCGTCTGGGCCCGCGGTAAGTGCTGTTTAGTTCGAACTAAGATACTTCGACTTCAGCTACGTTATTCACGTAGCTGAAGTTGCATATCTTAGTTCGATCCGGGGGGTTAGTGTGGACCAACGCTTAGTGTCAAACTGACAGACAGAAAGGAAGGGTCTAAATGTTGAAATCCGTAATTTCTCCTGTGAAAGAAGGCCTTGTAACTGCAGCCTCCATTTCAATGTTTAACTCAATATGCAAAAGTCAACTTTAGAGAGAGTTGGGGGGTAATACAGTAATATGGAATTATTTATACCTTATGTTAATTAAAGGCTGGCACACCTGTGCTTTTTCTTATCTGGCTTAATGTCCTACTAGTTGGCTGTATAACCATTAAAAGATTTAGGTTATAAATTATCTCTGTCTAGTAACAGAAATCAAAAGAAGTATATTGTCTGGGGTGGGGGCTGCTCTCCATCTGCGTTTGTACATTGCCTAGAACAGTGGGACCCCAATCTTCGGGGCTCAGAGAGAAATGTTTAGTAATGTTATCCCTTCTTGTCCTCAAGATAGCTGTCCATTACGTGTGGAATTTACCCCCTGAATTAAACAGGCCACTACCACTGTTGTGATCATATGGATGACTAACATCAAGTAATCATGCACGACTTTAATCCTAGTATGTCCATGTGGCAAGAGGAAAGTAGATCAAATTCTGGACTCAAAACTATTTGACAATGTCACTTCAAGTTCTGTCATTTTATCTGGGGGAAGCTGGAGTAGTACAATTCCTTAAATATTTCAGTATTAGCCCTATGGGGAGCTAAAAATCCTTTAAAAGGATAACATCTTGTGTTTTGGAGGGAAAAAATCTGATATCAGTTCTTGGTAGCATGGCTCTCGTCATGCTGCTAAATCCTAGAGCATCTTTTTGTATAAACTGTACAACTTTTCTTTAACTACTCCCTGTCTGTAACCATTGTGATATGCCATTATTTTTTACTTGTTTGTGTTTTCATGGTTATATAATAATTTGAAACCTTCTGATGAAAGATGCTGTATTAATAAACTCTCTGTTTTAATTGGCATGGCATCTGTTCAGCCTTAGGTAACGAACAACAAAAAAAGACAGCAAGTAGAGGAAAACAGCAAAAAGAGGTCAAAGCTGAGAATGTAGAGGTATGTTACTTGATATTTGTAAATATGAAAATTGAACAAAAGGTATTGACAGATTCAGGAGTGTCTACGAGAAGCAACTGTACTATGCAGGTATTGTAGCTGAAATAGCAACCACTGCTTTGACTTTTATGTCTTCATTGATCTGTTTGCAACTTGCAGGTTACTTTGTAACTACTGTTGCACTGATTTTTTATTAATTTTTAATTTTCATAGTAATATATTTAGTCTTAACTCTTCACATTGTGAAGTTTCAGAACTTTCTGCTTACAACCAAACTTTAAATATTCAGTGTGAGCAATATTAATCCAATTTTAGTATTCTTATTTAAAAGACCAATGCCCTTGCTACTCTGATCAGAAAATTCTTTGTTACCATAAACGTGGTCTTGATAAGATGTATTTAAATAGACATGGGAACTTTGTGTGGAATAGGGTCTCTAGTTATTTCATGAGGAAAACATATATACTTCCAAAATTGTTTCTCAGAATTGGCATATGTCGTTTATAGCAATGTACAGATTAAAAGTTTGGCTTTATGGTTTTATAGAAGAGCACATGCACCCTTACATGAGAGTTTTTTAGGCAAGTTAGGTTGCATGCAAAAGTATTCTGCAAAAATCCTAGACTTGTGCATGCACATCAGGTGTTTTGTGCGTGGAATTTGTGAACAAAACTGCATGTACACTTTTTAAAATAAATGGACCTAATTTTTTGTCATAGGCCAAGCCTATTAGGCTTTTTGGGAGTCTTAGTTAATATCTATGCGTTGAGTGTCATACTGTTGTATGGCTTTTAACTGGTATCTGCAAGATACTTGACTGAAGAGTTTTAAACATAAATTTAGCTACAGAAATGGCATGTTGAGGTAGTTTTTATGTAATCAAATGTACAGTGTAATCATGTTTTTTCAAAATGGAATTCTGAAATGTTTTGGAGAAGTTGTCTGGTTCAGATACTCCTGTGAATTTTCAGCACCTCTGGCCAAATCCTGCTTGCTTAACCATGTGTAACCACAATGACTTAGTTACTGGTCATCAATCCTAATTTAAATTAGTACAGAGGCATTTACCAGGAATATGCAGATATTCACTTTCAGTATGCACACATAAAACTTCACTTGCTGCATCATAAGGAAACAGCATGCAGAGTACCTTGTTTCTTAACTGCCACTTCAAAATTTAGCATAATAGTCCATTTCTCACTGAAGACTACTGAGTCAAGTAAAACTGTCTTTGAATTGAGTGAACAAGTGTCTGAACAAGCTTTTCACACTTAGATAACTGAACAGAATTTCAGAAGTTGCAAAAAATCGTCTTCAGATTGAGTATCTCAAAAAAATCTGTCAGCTTTCTGTGCCAAAAGTTTAACCCACTGAAAATGGGGACTAGAATAAGCCATCCCAACTATAACATATTCTTTTTAGGGTGGTTGCAGATGTGTATTCCACTCAGGTGTGTTGGAAAACTCTGCCTACTGATACCTGTAGGGGCAGTACTCTAGCCCCTCCCTGGCTTATTTAAGGATGGTGCCACCCAACTCCCCTCAGTTCCTTTTCACCACCTGCCACTAGAGTTGGAACATTTGATGTGGTAGTTTACCTCGCTTTGTTTATCTGTTTTTTGGGGGGCCTTTATTGTATATCGGGGGTAGGCAACCTATGGCACATATGCCAAAGGCAGCACCCGAGCTGATTTTCAGTTGCACTCACACTGCCCGGGTCCTGGCCACCGGTCCGGGGGGCTCTGCATTTTAATTTAATTTTAAATGAAGCTGCTTAAACATTTTAGAAACCTTATTTACTTTATATACAACAATAGTTTAGTTATATATTAAAGACTTTACAGAAAGAGACCTTCTAAAAACGTTAAAATGTATTACTGGCATGCGAAACCTTAAATTAGAGTGATTAAATGAAGACTCGGCACACCACTTCGGAAAGGTTGCTGATCCCTGTTGTATATAGTTTAGTAGTACACTTAGATTGAGTCATAGTAGTTAGGATTAACAGATAAGGTATGGCTACACAGCAAAGAAAAACCCATGGCTGGCCCATGCCAGCAGACTCCAGCTCCCGGGGCTCTGGCTGCAGGGCTCTTTCACTGCTGGATAGACTTCTGGGCTTGAGCTGAAGCCTGAACTCTGCGGCCCTTGCACCCCGCAGGGCTCTAGGGTTTTTCTTTGCTCTGTAGACATACCCATAGTTTAACCCAAGGGTTAAGCCTTGTCAGTCATGTGGGGTGGCTGTCCCCACTACTGACCCCCACGCACAGTGTTTGCTGTGCCTGGGAAAAGGGTGCATCTAAAAAAGGGCGCTCCGTCTGCCAAGTCATTTAAAAAGAGAACACCGGTGACAAGCTATTTGCATCTGAAGCGCAGAACCTTCTAGAGCAGGCCATGAGTCCCCCCCTTGGTACCAGGGACCTCCACAGACTGTCCAGCCCTGCACTCTCCTTCAGAGATGACATGAAATGTTGCTTCCGACACAAGGTCTGGTGCTTCACATAACAGAAAAGGGGGATCATTCACCTTCCTCTAGTCGTCTGAGGAAGATGTCCAACAAGACGGACCGATAACATTCCAGAACTCAGGGATTTCTCTTCATCTTCTAAGAGAAGTGCTGGCTCTCACGATGATTCCTCCAGTATGCAGGACGGAGCTGGGCTGTCTCACCACTTCCCAGTACTCATCACAACGAGATGAGTTGGACACTGTACCACCGACTCCAGTATCGGCTATGGCATCTGTTGAGTCCGATACTGATGATGTCAGCGTTGACATTGACTGTACGCCATTGGCATAGCAGGCGGTGTCAGACCTGGTCTGCCTTTCCTAGCCTGATTCCCCAATAATTCAAGAGCATTCGGTAGCCAGGGCTGCTGCTTCTGCTGTGCCCTCGGCACCATGTGGTCTGATCGCAGAGATGTCGTCTTGTTCGTCAGGCGGAGTAGAATACGGTGCTAAGACTCAGAGTTCAGAGTTGTGGTCAACATCATTTTTCTTAGCAAGCAGCATACTGGTGCAGATGCTTTCTTCAACACCAACTATGTCTTTGCCGCTGACTTCATCTTTGGAATTGGTACCTATGCCGGGTTCCCCACCCCACATTGGGGTGCTGCCTGGAACGGACTGAGCCTGCCTGACCAACCAGCCTGGGCTCCCTTTTCACCCTGTAAGGGTGTGACAAGCTGCAGACACACTCCCTGTCTCTCACTTTCACTAGCACACACGTAGGGACACACCCAGCTGCAGCTACGCACACAGATGCTGAGATCAGCTCTGCATGGGCCGGGTCAGCTAAGGCACCTCCCAGTTCCTAAAGTACACACCCCCCCCCTTTTGGAGAGTAAACCCCAAATTATACAGTCTTGCACTGCACCGGGATCTGTACACGGTAAGTTCATACAATTTGCCCCCTCCCTCAATGTGGAGAGAGAGATGCAACAGCTTTCTGCCCCAAGTAATAATTTCCACACACCAGTTTTAGGCAAAACAAAAACAAGTTTATTAAGTACAAAAGAGAGATTTTAAGTGATAGCAAACAGATCAAAGCAGATTACCTTAGTAAATAAACAAAACTGCAAACTAAGTTTAACACACTAGATAGGTAGGATATGAATTGCCAAATTCTCACCCTGAGTGATAAACAGGCTGGCAGATTCTTAAGGTACAAACTGCCTTGGCTTTCCCAGGTTTTCATACATAGGCTAGCAATCCCTTAGCCGGGAGCCATCACTTCCCCCCCTGTTCAGTCTTTATCCCTCAGGTGTTTCCAGGTGTGGTGTTGTAGGGAGAGTAAGGTACCATCATGATTTTATTGTTCCCTTTTTATGTCTTCTTCCCACTTGCTGGAAAGCTCTTTTGCTGTGACCTGGGTCAAACAGTTCCCATTGTGTAGTGCTATCTCTGAGAGGTTTCTATTGTACACAGTTCCTGGGGTAATCCTTGTGCTTGTGTGCACTTCCTCAATAAGCCATTAATATTGTTTGGCCTTTTTACTGTTGTATCCAAAAGGCCGCTTGTGGGTGTTTTCATCCCGAAACATGTTTCAGTAACACATACATAGCCAAACGTCAAAACTTTGCATACAACAATACAGCACATACAATCCAACGAGAGATGAATGTCTAGCAGATCAAGACTTTTAGAACGATACCTCAGAAGGCATACTTTGTACAAAACATATCCTAATGACATGACAGTGGTGAATATTGGGGTGCTAGGATGTCACAGTAACTCTCGTTTGCGTCAGTACTGTGTGGAATTGTGATGCCTCTTTTGGTACTGGAGGCACCAACTGCTCATTCATTCTTGGTACTGATGCCATCTCCATATTGGTTTTTGGATGAGGTAGGCCATTTGCTTTCCCCATTGGGGGTTGCGGCTCCTCTACCAGTGGACAACTGGCTGGTCTTGTCGAGACAGAGTTTGGGGACATCTGTCAGAGATTAAGAGCCCGTTCGACAAGGTCCCAAGTGACATCGATCACATTTCTCAGTGACATTTCGATATTGAATATTTGCAGGGCTGCTACATGATAAAAAGATTTATGGGAGACCAAGCATTATGCTGTTACGTCTGCATCCAGATCAGACATGAATTTTGGGAAGGCAGCCTTGTTGTTGCTCTTTAAGGAAACTTCAAGCCCCACCTCCTTCTGATACTGCTTGTGAGTTACCTGAGTGGAATACATGTCTGCAACCACTCAAAGAAGAAAAGATTACTTACCTGAACTGTAATTGTTATTCTTTGAGATATGAGTGCAGACTTGTATTCCCTGATCCACCCTCTGCCCCTTCTGCCTCAGTGTCTCAGTTCTTGACATTCAGTGTGAAGGAAGTGACGGGGAGCAGGGCACCACTCCCCTTAAATAGCCTGGGGAGGGGCTAAGGGGCCACAGTTCCAAGCACCATCCCTTTGGGTACTGCTAGGCAACGTTCTTTAGCTTTGGTGCACTTGGCATGCACATACCGGAGTGGAATACACATCTTCACCCACATCTTAAAGAACAGTTGCAGTACAGGTAAGTCTTTCAGGACTCCAGTGCTATAATTTAGGATGGAGGCCTTCCTTCTGTCTATAGCTTGGCTAATGTACATAAGTCTTGGCAGTACACTCACCCTGTAACATCACCAATATCTAGGCATCATGGGCAAGATGAGGATGAAATGGAAGCCTCAAACTCAAAAAGCAAGGGAATTCCGTTACAGTAAATAAAATTTAAGGGGGATTAGATCTAAATTTAGTCTTCTAGAGCTGTGGTTCTCAACTTTCCCAAACTACTGTACCCCCTTCAGGAGTCTGATCTGTCCTGTGTACCCCAAGTTTCATCTCATTTAAAAACTACTTGCTTACAAAGTCAGACATAAAAATACAAAAGTGTCATGGCACACTATTACTGAAAAATTACTTTCTCATTTTTACCATATAATTATAAAATAAATCAATTGTAAGTACTATATTTATATTCCATTTCAGTGTATAGTATATAGAGCAGTATAAACAAGTCGTATGAAATTTTAGTGTGTATTGACTTTGCTAGTGCTTTTTATGTAGCCTGTTGTAAAACTAGGCAAATATCTAGATGAGTTAATGTACCCTTTGGAAGACCTCTGCATACCCCCAGGGTATGCGTACCCCTGGTTGAGAACCACTTGATAGAATTTCTTTCCACAAATTATTTTGATTTATGGATGACTCCAACTACTGGTCACTTCTCATACGTAAGTATTTGTCCCAAAAAGGTGTTCTGTATTGTTATCTAATGACTAAAGTCCTGTAGTATTTGCAGTAATCTGGACTAAAGTTGAAATAGAAGTGACAATAACCTCAACTTTATTTCTACTATAAGACCTGGTTTAAATGTTTGCTTTGTCTACCTTGTGCTGTTACAGGCACATAAACATGAAGTGGAAGGAAATACTTCGATGGATCAACTAACTGAAGTCTCTGTCAGTAACTCTAAAAATCCAATATCAGAAGTCCATCAGGAAGAGACCCTGCTGGACAAAGAAAACATACCGATGACACACATTTCAGTTCCAGTGAGACCGAGAACACGTTCTTTTGCTCCTCAGAACTTTGTGTTTCAGCCCCTAGATGGTTTAACAACTTATAAAGTTACACCCATGACTCCTTCCAGAGCAAATGCATTTTTGACACCCACTCTCTCCTGGAGCCCTATGAAAATTGAAGCGTAAGAACTCCCTCTTCTAACTACTTTGCTTCCACTACAACTTAGACCTTGTTGATGAAAAGGGGTTCAAATTGCAGTGGCAGTTCTGCTGTGGAAACCTGTCTAATATTCAACTGTAGCAGCATGTCAGTTGAAATATATCTGACATTTAATGAAATGTCTGATCACTACCCACCAAGCTTATATTTGACTGTGTAGTGGTAAAGGAAACCATGGTCTATAATCATGTGCCTTTAGAAGTAGAGCTCTCTGCAGTCTCTTGATATATGCTATGAAATAAACACTTGTTTCTTTTTTGTAAAAATAGTTTGAATTCTCAAGGCACAAATGTTTAACATTTAGATTTGATTAACTTCACTTAAAAATGCCTTGTTCCTGTAATTTAGTATATTATTGGCCATGTTAGCCAATTTTAAGGCATGCCAAGTAACTCTTTCTAACTTTTCTATTCCTTAGTAATGTTTCTAAAGAAGAATCAAGAAAAGAGTGTTTGTTAAAAAGTCAAGCTTCACCTGCTCAGGAAGGGACTGATAAAGGCTCTCAAGAACAGCAAATTGGTACAAATTCACTGAAAGTGAAGAATGGTATAGTATTGTGATTCACATTTAATGTAATCTTCTCTTCCTTGTTTGGCAAATGCAGTGTCCTGGTGATCAAATATCCTTCATATGTTTTTTTCAGAATGTGCCTCAGCTAAGACGCAAGATGCTATGCAGAGTTCAAATGAAACTAGTCCAGTGTCTGCAGATATCTCAGCAATTGAAACCAAAGCAGGAGAAACGGATCATGATGTACCCTATTTCAGGTTTGTGTTAAGATTAGCTTCTTACCTGGCTAACAAGACTTCAGAACAGAGCACTAAAAACTAGAATATCCATAAAACACAATCTCAATAAGTCACTTTAAACTCTAACAACATAAATGGTAAGATGTTTTCTTGGTAGCTGGATAATCTGAGTCATGTTTAACTCTCATACTGGCCTTTCCTAGAGTTCTTAAAGCCAGTGACAAACCATCTCTTAAATGTTAATTTATAATAGATCAGTGTCTTCATCTTCCTATATGTACCAAGCAGATATTAATTACTATTTTCTTTGTGCTTTGTATTGCATACATATTGAATAAAAACAGAATTTAAAGTGATGAAGACTAATGCCTTCTTAACCCTAGGAGAGCGAGCTGAGAAAGTTCCTCTTTTTATCAGTCTCCAAGACTGGCTGCTTAGGCTTTATAGCTTGCTGGTATACTCTATCAAACCACTCCTAGAGCAGAAAGAAGAAATGTTTCCCTCCTAGTAAGAGAATAAGAGAACTCCAGCAGCTGCAAGAGTACTAATGGCAGTTAGGGAGAATCAAGTTTGACTCTAAAATATAACAGAGGTTGAATATCTCACCTTTTTCTTTTTCTTTTTAGAAACGTTCTTGCCTCTGAGACTGAGAGGCTGATGTCACACTGTCTCCAGTGGGATGGAAAGTTTGAACTGGACATACCAGAGGATGGTAAGAGAACAAACATGTAGCAGGGCATGGAATGGGTTGCATCCCAACCCCGTATTGTCTGATCACTGGGGGTGGGGAGAAAAGCATAATTTATTTTGACTGTATGGGCCAAATTGCATTGGTTGGGACACACGAAAAAACTGTATTGGGCAAAGTTTAGAGCTTATCCAGAATATTTTTAAATGTTAGCATTAAAGTTCACATAGAGTGTCAGAGTTTCAGGGCAGGAGGGACCACTGGGTAATCTAGTCTCACCTCCTGTATAGCACAGGCCCCCAACCCCACCTAGCACCCACATCTTAACCCAACAACCGAAATGAGACCGAAGTCTTACAACCCACAGGACACTAGAGAATTATGAGCCGCAGGAGAGACTAGGAGGGACTGAGGTTCACGAGTGACCAAGGCCCCCACAATGGCAGGAAAATGATTAAGTGAGAGACACCCAGATAATCCTGGCAAGTGACCTGCACCCACATGCTGGAGAGGAAGGTGAAAAACCCCTAAAATCTCTGCCAACCTGACGTGGGGGGAAATTCTTTCCCAATCCCACATATGGTGATTAGTTATAGCATGAGCATTTAAGCCAGAGCCAGCAGTCCAAGCACCTGAGAGAGTGAATGCTTGGTGCCACCTCAGAGCTCTGGCCACCCCCCAGCGTCCCATCTCCAGCCATGGCCATCTCCTGATGCTTAGGAGGAAGGAGATAAATAAAAACCCTCCCAGAATAGCTGGGGGGCGAGGGGAATCTCTTCCTGCCCCCTTCTGGTAGCCAGCTGAAACCCTGAAGCATGAGATTTAGGATGCAGCTTGCTGACACTAACAAAGTAAATGGAGTTGTCCACCAAAATAACTTGTCATTTTCAAACTTTGCCCATTCTGTGCTTTTTTGTGACTTTTACAAAAAAAAAAAAAAGGAAAAAAAAAATACATGAAACATAGCCAAGCTATAGAATAACTTTTAAACCAAATTTGAGACTAAACCTAGAGTAACTGTTCTTGTTTGGAACATGAGTCTAATGCCATAGTCAGACCTCCTCTTTAAAGATCTCTGGAGGTTGTGCTATTTCTAAAAGTATCTAGCATGCCTAGAAGAGTTGCATATGGTGGTTGGCTGCTGCTCCATATGAGCTGTTTTGCAACATTGCTCTGGATGCAGTGAATCTGAAGTCAGGTTATACAGGAAGTCTACACTATTCGACATAAATAGATAAAACCACAATAATTGTAGAATGAAATGTTCTTTTAATGTGTATCCAACTGTTAACTTGTTATCGTCAGCAAAAGATCTCATTCGGACAACAATTGGTCAAACGAGACTGCTCATAGCAGAGAGGTTCAAACAGTTTGAAGGACTGGTGGATAACTGTGAATTTAAACGGGGTGATAAGGAGACGACATGCACAGATCTGGATGGATTTTGGGATATGGTTAGTTTTCAGGTATGCATTTAAAATGTTAAACCACCACAAAACACAGAACCTCTACAGAATTCATGTTAAACGTCTTCCAATCCACTGTGTTCATTTTATGGAGGCTGCATTTGTAGATTTTCAGACCCTAATGTATTGTATTTTTGTGTATACAAAACTATAGGTGCTGGTTTAGTAGTCAAATGGTAACCTGTACACTGTAACACAGCTGTATATGGTCTCAAGGTGGGAATACTGCAGAAGCTAAACAACTTGCCCTGTTTTGAGAGAAGTGGGGAAGAGCATCTACAGACCCCCCTGCATGTGTTTCAGAGAGCAGTAGTGAAATTTATTTGAGCCTGGGGGAAAATGAGCCTTTCCTAAACTGGAATTGATTAGTGCTTCTTGTGTCCTTTTTTAACCCAGCAAATCTGTAACTAGTCAAATCAAAAGGCAAAAATGTATTTAGCTTGCAATGACCACCCAAAGGAACCAGAGTTTGTCCTCGGATTTTCTCAGGGAAGTGGGTGGGTCTGCCTCTTGGGAAGAAACCTTTGGCCAATGCAGCCAACTTTGTATATGCTGAAAGAATGGAATATGCTACACACACCTATTCGGTTGCTGGAAAGGCAGCAGAAAACCTTTACCTAGGAGGAAGCATGCGGGTACTGTGGAGACAAACTTGGTGTAAAAAAATCCCCAGCTCTGCCCAGTTCTCCCTCACTACTCGGTCACTTGCACATGCTGCGAGTGAGAGGTGAGAGGAGAACTGGTGGAATCAGATGTACGTTAGTTTGGAGAACCCAGTTCACCAGGGCCAGACCAAGTGTTGTAACTCCAGACCATCGGGAGACAGCAAACTCCTTTTCACATTCAAAGACAAGCCAGGGAGATGGTACTGTTGTAGTACAAGTTTGTGTCCATAGTCTCAGGATGTCAAGAGCAGGGACTGAACAGTCTAGGAGAAGGAATCTAGGAAAGGAGGCAGAGGTATAGCAGATCTTGCAACAACTCTCACTAAAAATGTTTCCTGCCTAGCGGAGAGCCTGCACTTCTGGGTGTTGCCATTGCAGGTACTGTTATACAATAATGTGTTCCACATAGCCCTTAAACCTAATGATTTCTAAGAAAATTTCTTTGACCCAACTTAATTTCTGACTCTTTATTTCTAATTCAGCATGTGAACAGTAGGCTGTAAGCAGACTACTTTAATTCTAGGTGCTGGATTTCCTGAAGGTGATCCGATGTTTCATTTCATTGGATCATCCAGTGTGACAAGGGCTGTTTTGAATAAACCCAAGTATCTTTGAATCTGAGTGTATATTAGTGTTAGTCACGTCAGCTATGTTAACTGTGAGCCAAAGATTCATTTCTCCTACTAGAATCTGTTGGTAGTTCAGCCCGCTTCTATATTTAATTGGAAAAGGTACAGAAAAGGGGAACATAAATTATTAGGGGTATGGAATAGCTTCCATATGAGGAGAGATTAATAAGACTGGGACTTTTCAGCTTGGAAAAAAGACTGGGGAGTGGGGGGAGATATGATAGAGGGCTATAAAATCATGACTGATGTGGAGAAAGTAAATAAGGAAGTGCTATTTGCTACTTCTCATAACACACGAACTAGGGGTCACCAAATGAAATTAATAGGCGGCAGGTTCAAACAGCAAACAAAAGGAAGTATTTCTTCACACAACGCACAGTCAACCTGTGGAACTCCTTGCCAGAGGATGTTGTGAAGGCCAAGACTGTAACAGGGTTCAAAAAAACTAGATAAATTCATGGAGGATAGGTCCATCAGTGGTTATTAGCCAGGATGGGGAGGGATGGTGTCCCTGGCCTCTGTTTGCCAGAAGCTGAGAATGGGGGATGGATCACTTGATTCCTGTTCTGTTCATTCCCTCTGAAGCACCTGGCATTGGCCACTGTCAGAAGACAGGATACTGGGCTAGATGGACCTTTGGTCTGACCCAGTATGGCCGCTCTTATGTTCTTAATATAAAGGTACCTAAATACACAATAAACCACTTGTTTTATGCTTAAAGAACATTTGATTGAAATAAGTTACACTAGATTTACAGCTGCATATCTCAACCATAACCTAGTTCTGCAGTCTTTTCTTGGATCTTCAACAGGTAGAAGATGTGAATAAAAAATTTGATAACCTGAGTAAACTTCAAGAGAATGGTTGGCAGCCAGTTAATATCCCAAGCAAAAGAGCCATCAAGGTATGTGAGACTCCTAAAAGTCTTCTCTAAGACTTATCATGTAACAGTTTTGAACAGTTCTAAATAACTGGTAGAATTTTTGTAGTATAAGGGTACTATGCCTCCTGAAGCCCTGCTCATTCAGTTTTTCCTCTCTAAATACAACCAGTAACATTACAGAACTCCTTTAAAAAAAGTGTCTTCACCCTTTCCTCCTCTCCCCCCACAATTAACTGGCAGTAGTGACCTATAGTTTAGCCTTTTCTGGCCCAAGGAATTGGGACTAGGAATTGAAATCTTGACTCTTGCACAGAGAACCACAACAAAGGCATACCATCTCTTAAGGCTTGTCTACACTACAGTTATATTGGTATAACTTATGTCACTCAGAGGTGTGCATGAGCCAGGCCCCTGAGCGACATAAATTACGCAGACTTAAGCGCCAGTGTGAATAGTACTATGTTGGCAGGAGCTCACGCCGACATGGCTACCACCTCTCACTGGAGTGGTTTTATGCCAACAGGAGAGCTCTCTGCCGTTGGCATAGAGTGTCTTCACCAGATATGCATCAGTGCAGCTGCATTGCTGTAATGCTTCTAGTGTAGGCTAGGCCTCAGCATTAAAGTAGGTAGAGAGCCTGTAGTGAGGCAGAGGCTTCCTCAGGACCTGACGGGGAGGGACCATTACACTCCCCCTGGTGGGTGCAGGTAAACCTGTCGTTCCCCCCTCACAGGAAGTGTAGGGGCGGGGCAGGAAGTATAAGAGGAGGGCCCTGCAGCTCAGTTGCAGGTGGACTGGGGAAGGAGGTGGATGACTGCCCAAGAGCCACGCCCTGGGCAAGACCCAGGATTGGCCACGGAGTAGACTGGTGCCCTACTGACCCAAGAGGTGAAAGGCCCTCGGGAGACTTTGGAGGAAGCACTGCAAGGGAACGACAGGACAGAGCCTGGTGGCGATGGCGCAAAGCTGACAGTTGGGTTGGAAGTAGTTCAGGGAAACCAGATGTTCGTCCAGTTGTGCTGGTGGGGCACGAGGCAGTGTTTCCCTACTGGCCCAGTTAGGGGACTGTCTGCCACTGCTAGGGCCCTGAGCTGGCACCTGGTACCCCTACGCCCTGCCATTGCCCCACACCTAGGGCTGGCTGCATACTCGCCCTAGGCCGGAAGGCCTGCATCAGAGCTCAGAGACTGCTGGGTGATTGCTTGCCCCAGCCAGGAGCTGAGGCACTATAGACTGTTTATTTGCTGTGGTCCACCCAGAGGGCCAGAGTTCAGAGACAGCTGTTGTTTGTCCCAGCCAGGATGCTGAGGGCCATAAACTATTGACTACTCCGTCCACACTCAAAGTGCCAGAGCCTGGACCTACTGCTGTTTGCCCCTTTCAGAAGGGGGTGCCACAGACCCCGAGAGGGAAGGCGGCTACAAAGCCACAAACTTAAAGTGCAGTAGCTAACATCTCAATTGTGGTCTAGAGTCTAGGACTCTCAGTCTAATGTTAACTCAGTTTGCTTTTTCAGGTGAGGTCTTTGCAGTCATGCCAGTGGCAAAAGTAGGAAGTTATGGGTCACTTTGCTAAACCTGTGCTGTAAATGCTAAACTGTAATGAAGGGGAGTAAACGAAGGACAGTTCCACTATTGGGGTTAGAATACTTCTGATTTTTTGGGTATGAAAGTCTGACACGCTCCAAAAACATAACTGTTTAATACAGTCTGCCAAGTGGAAGGTAAGGTAATCGCTTCCAGTGACTCATTGGGCTAACAGTCAGGGCTGTGTGCATTCCATAGTTTGGCTGTAGAATCCATTCTTTTCTGCAGAACTATGCACCAAAATATAAGCTTCAATTTAAAAAATTGTTGGACCTTTGCGGTTAGGAAGAGAAACTTTACAGGTAAGCTAGTAGCATCCCTTTTGCTGTAGTCCATGATGTCCTGCATCTCCATCTCCTGGCCACTAGGAGTCTCTTCAGCCCACTGCTTACATGCAAAAGAAACTGCCATCAGCAAGGTGTTAGGAAAAGTTTTGAACTCTAGGGTTTTACTTCAACAGTCCTTGAAAAGAAATTGCTCTGCTCTTTTTCTCCATTCCCAAAACCCTGAAATAGTTGAATGACAGTACAAGAGATCAAGGACATGAACAGGGATGCTCTCTCCAACGATTAGATTCCTCATCACCACCTTTGTATAGGCGCTATTTACAGTGGCCAGCAGCTCCAAAGATGTTCTTGTATAACTGCCTTTTGTCTCTAAGCTTTAAGATGTGATATCATTTCTCTTTTACAACTTTCAGAAGAAAGCTGTCCCAAGTGGGATATCTAAGCCGAAACAGGGGGCTGCTGGAAGAACTGCTGCCCGAAACCGTATTGCTGCCATAAGAGCGGCCATGAAGGAGAAAATGAAGCAGGGAGAGACAGCAGCTGACTCTGCAACCCGAGAGATGCCAAAAGAAGAAGAAAAAGTGGTGTTTGAGGCAGGATTTTTCAGAATTGAAAGTCCTCTAAAATCTTTTCCAGGTCGGTGAAGTTCATTCCTATTACTGTGACCTGGAACTGCTGGTGGGACTTCCTCCCCCTGTGCTCCAGTTTGAACTTTGCTGATTATATTTGATGCTGTTGTCTCACTTCAGTATCAGGTGGAATGGTATTTCACCTCACTCAAAGTTCATTACACACGGGAACTGAAGGCAATTGTTTTGCATGGATGAAGTTATTTGAATGAATTCACTCAGTTGAGGTGCCTACTGAAGTAAATCAGGCAGTAATGCGACAATGGTTTGTATACAACTTTCAGCACCTTGTTAACAACAAAGCTTTATGTTGAGTATTCTTGCTTTACTCACATGACTAAACAGCCTCTAGATCTCTATAAATAGGTTATGCCCTTTGTTACTGTGCTAGACACATAGTTAAGAGAGCAAAGATCTTTCTTCTACTGCAATCTAATTATGAAATCATTTTTCTCAATAGCCCTTGTTCCCAGTTGGCTCTGAGCCGTTAAGAGTGGTGTTCAGCTTCTTTTCTCTATCATCTTTCTAGGTGTTCAGTCTGATTCTAAGACTGTGTTCTCAACTCCTGTTGTTCTTGGGTATAGATTCTTCCCAAAACTAGCAGAATTTTGTAATGCATGTGACTAATACCTAGAGGTCTTTGAATTAAAAAGATTCAGCAACATTGGCTTTAAATGCCAAGATGGTGTCTACTAACAAATCTGAATCTGTTAGATGAAACAAGGTGGATGACAGAGTATTTTACTGGACCTACTTCTATTGGTGAGAGAGACAAACTGTCAGGTTTACACAGACAGAGCTCCTCTTCAGGTCTGCAAAATGAAAATAAGAAAGAAAAACTTGTAGCACCTTAGAGACTAACAAATTTATTTCAGCATAAGCTTTCGTGGGTTAGTACCCACTTCATCGGATGCATGGAATGAAACATACAGTAGACAGATATTTATACAGTCAGAGAAACATGATAAGGTGGAGGTGCATAGACCAACCTTAAGAGGCTAATTAATTGAGAGGAACCATAACAGCAGGGGAAGAAAATTTGTTAGTCTCTAAGGTGCTACAAGTTTTTCTTTCTTATTTTCATTTTGCTGACACAGACTAACACGGCTACTACACTGAAACCTATCTTCAGGTCTGGGACATGTACTCCCAAGAGTGTCACAGGGAAATACAAGGTGGAACAGATTGTTTAGCATAAGTAAGTTAACACATCAAGGGACCATTCAAGGTGAAATGGCCTTTTAACACCTCTCCAGTCATAGGAGGGGAAAGTGTGGGGGAGGTTAAATTGGTTACAGATTGCTGTAATCCAGAAATCCAGTGTCTGTTCAGTCTAGGGTTTTTAGTATCTAGCAAAGTTATGAATTTAAGCTCCCAGGCTTGTCTTTTGATGGTGTTGTGCAGGTTTCCTTTCAGGATGAGGACTGAGAGGTCAAATACAGTGATCGCTTTTTGAAAAGTGTTCACCCACGGGTGATAGTGTTTTTGTCTCTTATTTTTCTGTGTGAGTTCATATGAGAGCATAGTGATTGTTTTGTTTCACCCACATAGTTGTCATTGGGGCACTCGCGGCTGGCCTGCACTGCACTCGCAGCTGGCCTGTGCTAGCTGACTCTGGCTCACAGGGCTCAGGCTGTGGGGCTGTTCAGGTGTGGTGTAGATGTTCTGGCTCCAGCTGCAGCCTGAGCTCTGGGACCCTTCCACCTTGCAGGGTCATAGAGCCCGAACCTGGATGTCTACATCCAGCTAAACATGCCGAGCCCTGCGAGCCCACATCACCTTGTGTTGGGGGGGAGGGTTTGATCATTGTAGCAGTGAAGATATTTCTACAGGTTTTGCAACTGTTCTTGCAGTGGTCTGGTGCTCCTTTGAGTTGTTGTGTTCTGGTCTGTGGGGGGCTTGCTTTTGTCAGATGAAGCAGTTAAGACTATGAACATGACAGTGTCCTTTTAAACTTTAAATTTTAAAAATCTCCATTGTTAATAAAACCCGAGATAAAAGTTGGAATTACTGAATACAAAAATGTATACTGTATAATTTGTGCTGCTTATGCTTCAGTTGGTATGTATAGTAAAACTGACTACAGTTCTTTGTTCTTATTCCTATTCAATTTCAGATTCTGGTTCTCCTGTACTAGTGCAGCTGTGAACTGCAAGGGAATGTTAAAATCCAAGATGTTTACTAGAATACTTGAAAGATTTTTTTCATATTTTGTAATTTTTTTATTTAAACTGTTAGTGACCTATTCACACTTGTCACCTTTGTCCATATTCTACCTGGTCGAATTCACAAGAAATTATTCTTAACTTGCCATCTGAATAAACCACTTAAGGTCAACAAATAGAAAAAATAGCAAATTAGAAAGTGTTTCTAATCAGAATCTTGGTCACTGAATTTGTCCCATCTTATAGAAACATCTCCCATCTAATGAAACTTTAAACACATTTTTCAGCTTTGCCTTCCAAAACACCTGGCAGATCTTCCCAACGGATTTCTAAACAACTGACAACTCCAAGATCAGCCAGTAGAACTTTGCTCCAAAGCAGTCTTGCCATTCTCTGCAGCTCTGAGGACACTGTTGCAAAACAGACTACACCAGCAGCCAGTGGCTTTCGTGTTCCACAAAATCCTAACAGGCGCCAGGCTCCTAGTAGAAAAACTCTGTTTGGCAGCACACTTGAACAAAGGTAAACACTTGAATTCAGCTTCATTCTAATTTCAGTTGCAGCAGAAGTTACCAGTTAACCTTTAAATGGGAAAATGTAGACTCCTCTTAGCGCATACAATTGTCAATATTAATGTTTGCTAAATCTTATCATTAATTCTGCCTGGGTAAAAGATGTCAAGTCCTTGTTTTCCTTCCTCCACTGACCTAAAGCGAATCTTAAGGCTTTGCATCTCAAATATAACTTCATTGTGCATAAGTATACATTTAATTTCTGTCCAGAAAATGAGTTATGTAGTGACAAGGACCTGACCATGATGGTAGGAGGGAGAACAGCACAATAAAGACAATGGATTTCAAAAAGGCAGACTTTAGCAAACTCAGGGAGTTGGTAGGTAAAATCCCCTGGGAAAAACAATTGAAGACAATTGGCAGCTTTTCAAAGAGACATTATTACAGGCACAAGAGCAAACTATCCCACTGCATAGGAAAGATAGGAAGTATGGCAAGAGACCACCCTGGCTTAACCAGGAGATCTTCAATGATCTAAAACTCAAAAAAGAGACCTACAAAAAGTGGAAACTCAGTCAAATTACAAAGGATGAATATAAACAAATAACACAAGTATGTAGGGACAAAATTAGAAAAGCCAAGGCACAAAATGAGATCAAACTAGCTAGGGACATAAAAGGAAACAAGAAAACATTCTACTGATACATTAGAAGCAAGAGGAAGACCAAGGACAGAGTAGGCCCGTTACTCAATGAGGGGGGAAAGACAATAACAGAAAATGTGGAAATGGCAGAGGTGCTTAATGACTACTTTGTTTTGGTTTTCACCAAGAAGTTTGGTGGTGATTGGATGTCTAACATAGTGAATGCCAGTGAAAATGAGGTAGGATCAGAGTCTAAAATAGGGAAAGAACAAAAATGACTTAAACAGATTAGATGTCTTCAAATCACCAGGGCCTGATAAAATGCATCCTAGAATACTCAAGGAGCTGACTGAGGAGATGTCTGAGCCATTAGCAGACGGGAGACATTCCAGAAGACTGGAAAAAGGCAGATAGAGTGCCCACCTATAAAAAGGGAAATAAGGACAACCCAGGGAATTACAGACCAGTCACCTTAACTTCTGTACCTGGAAAGATAATGTTTGCAAATTGATTTCTTAATTATTTGCTCCACCTAGAAGATGATAAATAACATTCAGCATGGATTTGTCAAGAACAAATCATGTCAAACCAACCTGATAGATTTCTTTGACAGGGTAACAAGCCTTGTGGATAGAGGGGAAGTGGTAGATGTGGTGTATCTTGACTTTAGTAAGGCTTTTGATACTGTCTCGCATGACCCTCTCATAAACAAACTAGGGAAATACAACCTAGATGGAGCTACTGTAAGATGGGTGCATAAATGGTTGGAAAAGTTCTCAGAGTAGTTATCAGTGGTTCACAGTTATGCTGGAAGGGCATAATGAGTGGGGTCCCGCAGGGATCGGTTCTGGGTCAGGTTCTGTTCAATATCTTCATCAATGATTTAGATAATGTCATAGAGAGTACACTTATAAAGTTTGCGGATGATGCCAAACTGGGAGGGGTTGCAAGTGCTTTGGAGGACAGGATTAAAATTCAAAATGATCTGGACAAACTGTAGAAAGTCTGAAGTAAATAAGATGAAATTCAATAAGGACAAATGCAAAGTACTCCACATAGGAAGGAACAATCAATTGCACACATACAAAGTGGGAAATGACTGCTTAGGAAGGAGTACTACGGAAAGGGATCTGGGGGTCATAGTGGATCACAAGCTAAATATGAATTAACAGTGTAACGCTGTTGCAAAAAAAGCAAACATCATTCTGGGGCGTATTAGCAGGAGTATTGTAAGCAAGACACGAGAAGTAATTCTTCTGCTCTACTCTGTGCTGATTAGGCCTCAACTGGAGTATTGTGTCCAGTTCTGGGTGCCACATTTCAGGAAAGATGTGGACAAATTGGAGAAAGTCCAGAGAAGAGCAACAAAAATGATTAAAGGTCTAGAAAACATGACCTATAAGGGAAGATTGGGGGAAAAATGGGTTTGTTTAGTCTGCAGAAGAGAAGACTGAGCGGGGACATAAGTTTTCAAGTACGTAAAAGGTTGTTACAAGGAGGAGGGAGAAAAATTATTCTTAACCTCTGAGGATAGGACAAGAATTAATGGGCTTAAATTGCAGCCAGGGCAGTTTAGGTTGGACATTAGGAAAAAATTCCTAGCTATCAGAGTGGTTAAGCACTGGAATAAATTGCCTAGGGAGGTTGTAGAATCTCCATCATTGGGGATTTTTAAGAGCAGGTTGGACAAACACCTGTCAGGGATGGTCTAGCTAGCTAATACTTAGTCCTGCCTTGAGTGCAGGGGACTGGACTAGATGACCTCTCGAGGTACCTTCCAGTTCTATGATTCTATGACAACTGCAGAACAAAGTTGTCATGGGGTCAAGGTTGGCTATGCCAAAAGCTACGAATGGTTAGAGAAGACTCAATGTTCAGGTTTCTCTTTCAGTGGCTCCCTACTTGCAGAAGAACAATGCTCTATGACAGATGGCCCAGCAGAGAGAACTAATGTGAGTTATGTCTTCATTGACTATTGCATGTATGTGCCTTAAAGATCTATCTTCGGTATATAAGAAATGGTTAATGTTTACCCCAGAAAGCAGTGGATACCATGGATTCTAAATCAGGAGAAAGTACTTTCCAGTTCCTCCAATGTGTCTGAAAGTTCAGAGAGGTGTTTGCACAGGATCACTTGTATTGAATGGCAGATTATCTTAAACTTTGTTTTTTGTTTATATGGATCCACATTTAATCCTTTTTGGGCCCAACTGAGTTCAACAGCTTAAAGCCATTCTCCTACAAACTGCTAAAAATCTCTTGCATTGATTTTTATCCTCATAATCTACTACACTTAAAAGAGCAAGCAAAGAATTTTCTTGCTGTTCGCTTGTTTCACCTCTGAGAATGTCTAGATGCTATATTATCTTTACCTGCATCTAAATTCTCCATGCACTTATTCCACATCACTGTCTGCAGAGGGTATCTTGTATATGAAACATTTGTTCAGTTATGACTGCCCCTCTTCTCTTCCCCCAAGAAGTTTCCCATAGCTTTCCTCAAGGAGATAGTCTTGCCTATGGGACTTTTCAAGCTTCGGTATTGCTCAGTAGGTAGTTCTGTGCTTTGAGGAAACAATGTAGCAAGAGAACTAACTGGTTACCTAAAATACTCTTCAGGCACATCAGCTGTAAGTGTAAATTCACAGTTTTCCTCAGGAAGGGAGAATTGACCTTGCATTTTCCTCTTTGGTGCTTCTTTGACAAGCTTTTAAAGAAACTAGCTTACACGTGAAATAGATCACAGCAATGGATTTACAGATGCCACCTTTTTTGTTCGTTTGTCTTTTGAAGAGTCTCTTGTGTAAATCTACTAAACTCTAACAAATTATCCATAGACTAACTCCAGCCCACAGGCCTTGTATCTTAACACATGGTGGAGTGCCAATTTCCACGATCTCTTGGCCTGCACGTGTCCTGGCCCTCGTGTACACTTTGTGCTTTCTTTCCATTTCTAAAGTTCATGCAATTTTCACTGAAAACAAAACAAAGCACAAACAGAACGGAGTGCTGATTTATGTTTCTCTTGCAATCTTTTCTCTTTTAATTCTCCAGGAAACAAATGTAGCTATCCTTGAGGTATGTTTACACCCACATGAAAGGAGCAGTTCAGATCCTGTTGATTCTCAAGCTTTGGAAGATCCTGACACTAAAATAGAAATGCCAGATGTTACAGAAGAGATGGAACTGTCTGCTACAGATCTTACGGGTCAAGACATTGTCATGCGCAGCCCAGAAAAGAATGCCCAGACAGAAACTGATTTCATTCTGGCTGAAAAACCAAACACGCCAGAATATAAATCAGGTGGGTTTCTTTATGGCTATTTCACATGGTTTGTGTTTTACTGTTAGGATTACAATCAAAATAAGGCCTTATCTGACAATCTTAGATTATTAATGGACCTTGTTAACACGTGAACTTACTGGTGCAGGACTATTAGTCTCTCTAAATGGGGTGCATTGTCAGTGTCTTTTTGATATTTGCACTGATATCCTTGTATTATACTGGACGCACAACAGCAAACAACCATACTAATCAAGAGGAGTTTTTTTATTGCATAATCTTCAATAGGATGTGTAATCCCGCAATAAAAAGCGGAAGCAAAGGTTGATAGACACTATGAAAACACACTGAAGTCAGGAATAAGTGCAGAAAATGTATAGCTTTTCCAGCACTATCAATCAATGCAGTGTAACTTTCAAAATATTGAAATGTGGTCTTATTTTCCAGATCTTTTGCATAGTGATTTTATCTCCAGTGATGGAACTCCTTTTGACGTGGTAGGTTCACCTTTAGTCTTACTTGACTAAAACAATCCATTTACATGGCAACACCATTAAACTTTCATATTAAATGGCTTTTGTAAAATTTCCTGAACTACTGCAATGAATTCAACTCCATAAAAAGTCAGTGTCAAAGACCTGGTTACTCTAGTGCAGCGGTTCTCAAACTATGGGTCAGGACCCCAAAGTGGGTCGCGACCCTCTTTCAATGGGGTTGCCAGGGTTGGCTTAGACTTGCTGAAGCCCGAGCCCCACTACCCAGGGCCGAAGCCTGAGGGCTTCGGCCCTGGGTGGCAGGACTCAGGTTGCAGGCCCCCTGCCTGGGGCTGAAGTCCTTGAGCTTCAGGTTTGGCTCCCCTTCCTGGAGCATTGGGACTTGGGCTTTGGCCCTCCCACCCAGGGCAGTGGGGCTTGGGCAGGCTCAGGGTTCGGTCCCCAGCCCTGGATTGTGAAGTAATTTTTGTCAGAAGGGGGTCATGATGCAATGAAGTTTGATAACCCTTGCTCTAGTGCATGCAGCCCGTTGCGGTGACTCAGGAATAGCTTAGGCGGATCCAGGATAAAATAGCTCAAGATTTTTGTAGAATAGTTGTCTAACTCCTGTCAAACTGCTTGATCCTTAACTTGGTCAAACTGCCAAATATCCAGAAAATCCAATTCGTGAACCCTTAGTGATCTTCTCCCTCATGAAAAGATTAGGCATGATAGCTAACCAGGTGAATGCTTATTTCCTTCCATTTTTAGCAGGTATGAACAGATCATATGCTCCTTGCTTTCTGCCTTCATCTGTCCTTTTCCTTCCCTCTTTCATACTAGAATGCTTCAGGTCTCTATTCTATCTCTGCCTTGGTAGCTCTAATATTTTCTGGGGCTGAAGTTGTCAAAAGAGCCCAAGGGGAAAGTTGGTGTCCAAATCTAGGGGATTTGGGTGCCCAGCTGCCTTGGCTCCTCCAAAGATCCCACCTTGCATGTGGATTGTTACTGTAACTGGTTCCCTTCTCTCCAAAACTGAGCGGATATTTTAAACTCTCCTTATATGATTGGAAACACAAGCCAGCAAAGTGCTGGACCAAAGAGGGGGCCCCAGTGACATTGGTAAGTTGGTTTTGGGGGTTTTTTAATTTGTAGCTGTTGCTCTGGAAAAATGTGCAGCACAAGAGCTATCCGATACTTAATATTTCTAGTCCTTCGGCAGCTTTCAGCGCTCTTAAGGATTCTGCTATCAAACCCTGTGTTTTACCTTTAAACATGTGTATTTTAAAGCTGTGATGTTTAGTGCCTATAGTACTGAATGAGGGGATGAGAAAATTCCCTTAATAAAATCCCCTTGTGAAAACATTGTCCACCACCTCTTGTCCCAAGGGCTTATTCATGTCTACTATTCATAGACACCTACACCATGTGTCAGGGTTCCCTCCCCACTCTAAACTCTAGGGTAAAGACGTGGGGACCCGCATTCAGAGCCCCTAAACTTATTTTTACCAGCTTAGGTTAAACCCCCCAAGGTACAAAATTCCCTGCACCCCAAGAAACGCTTCTCGCTGCCACCATCAAATGTCTAACAGGAATCCAGGAAAGGAATCACTTGAACTTCCCTCCCCCCCAAAATACCCCCTCAAGCCGTACACCCCCTTTCCTGGGGAAGCTTGAGAACAATCTCCCAACCAATTGGTTACACAGTGATCTAAAAACCCACCCCCTGGGTTTTAACACCATAGAAAACAGTCAGCTTCTTAAAAGAAGGATTTTATTAAAAATAAAGAAGGTAAAATCATCTCTGTAAAATCAGGATGGTAACTATTTTACAGGACACTATTTCCAAACTCAGAGAGATTTCCCCCTCTGGACAAAACCTTAAAGTTCCAGAAAACCATGAATAACACCCCCCCCCCCCCCCCCCGCCCCTTGCCCTTTCTAACACAGGGAATACACCAAGCAAAAATAAACAGAAATCTATACGCTATGCTATCTAAACTTACTTCAGAAAAGGGAGGTTTGATTTTCTGTAGGTTCCTTCTGTCTTCCAAGATCACCCTCTCTCAGACAAAGACACACACTAAAACCTTCCCCCCTCCCAAAGTTTTAAAGTATCTTGTCCCCTTATTGGTCAGATGCCAGCCAGGTCAGGTGTCAGTCTGGCTACCTGCATTTCTTAACCCTTTACTGGAAAGAGGATTTTATAGCACTGCATCAGACCCTCTCCCCCTTCCCTTCATATTTATGACACGCCCCCCAAATCACCGATAGTGTGAAACACTGGCTGCGATTTCTTCCTGGAGCTCTAAAAGAAAACAAAGTAATAAGACACATGAATCTCCAAATATACTAATAACTGGATAAAGACTAAACAATATTGTCCACATTGCAAGGACGATTTTAACCAGTTGGTTCGGGGAAACTTTTACGGGAGAGTGCATCAGCCACTTTGTTAGAAGCTCCTGAAATGTGTTGTATTTCAAAATCAAAATCTTGGAGAGCCAAACTCCATCGAAGGAGTTTTTTGTTATTTCCCTTGGCGGTATTAAGCCACTGTAGTGCAGCATGGTCGGTTTGCAGGTGGAAACGCCATCCCCAAATGTATGGGCGTAGCTTTTCCAGAGCGTAGACAATGGCGTAACATTCCTTCTCACTGATTGACCAGTGGTTTTCCCTCTCAGACAGCTTCTTGCTGAGAAACACAACAGGATGGAATTCTTGATCTGGTCCTTCCTGCATTAAGACTGCTCCCACACCACGCTTGGACGCATCTGTGGTTACTAGGAACGGTTTATCAAAGTCTGGGCCCTTAGCACAGGGTCAGACATGAGTGTTGCTTTAAGCTGGTTAAAGGCCTTCCGACACTCATCAGTCCACTGAACCGCATTTGGCTGGTTCTTTCTGGTTAGGTCAGTTAGAGGGGCGGCGATTTGGCTGTAGTGCGGTACAAATCGCCTGTAATATCCGGCCAAGCCTAAGAAAGATTGGACCTGTTTCTTTGACTTTGGGACAGGCCACTTTTGGATAGCCTCCACCTTGGCCTGTAGGGGGTTAATAGTTCCTTGACCCACCTGGTGTCCAAGGTAAGTCACTCTGTTGAGGCCTATTTGACACTTTTTAGCCTTAACAGTTAGTCCTGCCTCTCGTATGCGCTCGAAGACCTTCTGGAGATGCTCCAGGTGTTCGGCCCATGAGTCAGAAAATATGGCCACATCGTCAAGATAGGCAACTGCCGATTCTCCCAATCCCGCTAGGAGACTATCTACCAGTTTCTGGAATGTGGCAGGTGCATTCCGCAGCTCGAAAGGGAGCACATTAAATTCATACAGCCCGACATGGGTGATGAAGGCTGACTTTTCCTTGGCAGATTCATCTAGCGGCACCTGCCAGTACCCCTTGGTTAAGTCTAAGGTGGAGATGAACTGGGCATGTCCCAGTTTCTCCAATAGTTCATCTGTGCGAGGCATTGGATAGTTGTCTGGGCAAGTCACAGCATTTAGCGTACGGTAGTCCACGCAAAAGCATATTTCCCCATCTGGTTTGGGGACTAGAACCACGGGAGAGGCCCATGCACTGCTAGAGGGACAGATTATACCCATCTGTAGCATGTCTTGAACCTCCCGTTCTATAGCAGTTTTGGCGTGAGGAGCCACTCGGTAAGGTCGGGCTCTAATTGGGTGGGCATTACCTGTGTCAATGGAGTGGTATGCCCATTCGGTCAGTCCTGGGGTGGCTGAGAACATCGGTGCAAATTTAGTGCACAGCTCCTGGATTTGCTGGCGCTGCATACGTCCGAGGGTCATTGAGAGGTTCACCTCTTCCACGCCACCGTCATTTTTCCCTTCATAGTAGACACCTTCAGGCCACTCAGCGTCTTCTGCTCCCTGGGCAGTAAACTGACAAACCTTCAATTCTCGGGGGAAAAAAGGCTTTAGAGAATTAACATGGTACACTTTAGGCTTGAGAGTTGTGGTGGGGAATGCTATGAGATAGTTCACAGCTCCCAGGCATTCTTGGACCGTAAATGGCCCTTCCCATGACGCTTCCATTTTATGGGCCCGGAGCGCCTTCAAGACCATGACTTGGTCCCCTACTTTAAAGGAACGCTCTCTGGCATGTTTATCATACCAGGCCTTTTGCTCTTCCTGAGCCCCTTTTAGGTTTTCTCTAGCAAGGGCTAAAGAGTCTCGGAGGGTGTTTTGTAGGTTGCTTACAAAGTCCAGAATGTTAGTTCCCGAAGAAGGCGTAAACCCCTCCCATTGCTGTTTCACCAGCTGTAATGGCCCTTTAACCTCGCGGCCATACACAAGTTCAAATGGTGAAAACCCTAAACTGGGATGTGGTACAGCCCTGTAGGCAAAGAGCAACTGCTGTAACACTAGGTCCCAATCGTTGGAGTGCCGGTTTACGAATTTACGTATCATGGCTCCCAAAGTTCCATTAAACTTCTCCACCAGACCATTTGTTTGATGGTGGTAAGGGGTGGCAACCAAGTGGTTCACCCCATGAGCTTCCCACAGGCTTTTCATGCTCCCTGCCAGGAAATTAGTTCCTGAATCAGTAAGGATGTCGGCGGGCCAACCTACCCTGGCAAAAATCTCTGTTAATGCCTGGCATACACTTTTAGCCCGGGTGTTGCTCAGAGCTACTGCTTCTGGCCATCGGGTGGCAAAATCCATGAAAGTCAGTATGTACTGCTTTCCTCTGGGTGTCTTTTTCGGAAAAGGACCCAGAATATCCACAGCTACCCGCTGAAATGGAACTTCAATTATGGGGAGTGGCTGGAGAGGGGCTTTGACCTGGTCTTGGGTTTTTCCCACTCTTTGGCACACCTCACAAGACTGGACATAGGTAGAAACATCCTTGCCCATTCCCTCCCAGTGGAATGACCTCCCCAAACGGTCTTTGGTTCTGTTCACCCCAGCATGACCACTAGGATGATCATGGGCTAAGCTCAAGAGCTTTAGCCGGTACTTAGTCGGAACCACCAACTGTCTCTGAGGACGCCAGTCTTCCTGGTGTCCACCAGAAAGAGTCTCCTTATATAGAAGTCCTTTTTCTATAACAAACCGGGATCGATTAGAAGAGCTGAGAGGCAGTGGGGTGCTCCGTCCCACTGTCCAAGCTCTCTGTAGGCTTTCATCTGCTTCCTGCTCGGCTTGGAACTGTTCCCTAGATGCTGGAGACATCAGTTCCTCACTGGGTTGTGGACCTGGGCTGGGTCCCTCTGGAAGCGATGCAGGTGATGGGGTTGTTTCCGTCGACTGTGAACCGCTCTCCGCTGGTGCACAATGTGGTAATTCAGGCTCTGGCTGAGCCTCTTGTATGGAGTTATCGGCTGCTGCTGCCATTGCAGGCTCGGTGGTGCCCTCGGGTGTTGGCACTGTAGATGGGGTTGCAAGCGCTGGACTCAGTGCTGGCAATGGTTCTGGTGCTGGTTGCTTTGCCAGTTCCGGTTCCGAGACTGGCTTGGGTCGGGTTTCTGCGACTGGATCTATGACGGCTGTTGCAGTCGTTGGCAGGGTATCCGGTTCCACCACCTCTATCCGGGTCTCTGGTAGTACAGATGGCGTTCTGGTGGAAGTCTCAGGAACAGAGCTAGGTGTGACAGCTTGCTTAGCCTGGCTGCGGGTGACCATTCCCACCCTCTTGGCTAGCTTCACACAATTGGTCAAGTCTTCCCCCAGCAACATGGGAATGGGATAATCATCATAGACTGCAAAAGTCCAATTTCCTGACCAGCCCTTGTACTGGACAGGCAACACGGCTGTAGGTAAATCAAAAGAGTTGGACTTGAAGGGTTGAATTGTCACTTGCACCTCTGGGTTGATTAAGCTGGGGTCCACTAAGGATTTGTGGATAGCCGACACTTGTGCTCCGGTGTCCCCCCACGCTGTAACCTTTTTTCCGCCCACACTCACCGTTTCCCTTCGTTCCAAGGGTATCTGGGAGGCATCTGGGCCTGAGGACCTTTGGTGTGACCCCGGTTCAATGAACTGTATTCTGTTGGGGTTCTTGGGGCAGTTGGCCTTCACGTGCCCCAATTCGTTACATTTGAAACATCGCCCAGCTGACTGGTCAGTGGGGCGAGGTGGGTTGCTGGAGAATGGGGTGGTGGGGCAATAAGGGGTCTGGGTTTTTCCTTGTGGGGCCTTGGGCTGCTCCTGGTGAGGGGGTGTGGTCTCGGGTTTTCCTTTCTGATATCTCCCTAAACTATGACCAGGGTTGTTCCTCTCTGCTTCCTGCACCCCTTGTGTGCCAAATTTCCTTGCCCCTCTGCTGATCTGGGACTGTTCGTATTGATCAGCATAAGCAGCAAGGCTGTCTGCTGAGTCCATTTTCTTATCCCATAAACACTGTCTTATATCATCCTTGGACATATTCAGGAATTGTTCCTGAGCCATCAAATCACACACTCCTTCAAAGCTAGTAACATTCCTTCCCTTGACCCATTTTTTTAACAGCTCCTTTATCCGGTTTACATAAGCTACATTACTTAGTCCAGGCCCTCGGATAAGGGTTCGAAATTTTACTCTGTAAGTTTCAGGTGTAACTTGAAATTGTTTTAAAACCAAATCCTTGAATTTCTCATAGTCAGAAGCCTCATCAATAGGCATGTCATTGAATATGTCCAGAGCACTTCCAGTGAACTTTGCTACCAATAGGGTCATTTTGTGATCATCAGGAATGTGATGGAGATTGCATAGTCTCTCAAAGGTGAGAAAATATTCAGCAATATCACGGGATTCATCATACGGTGGACATAGTCGCTCCCATTTGTGGGTTGTTGGGGAAGGATTATTAGTGTTATCCGGTAGATTCCGCTCCACCCTGGTCTTCTCCATCTCTAGGGCATGCTTCCTCTCTCTCTCCTTCTCCTCCTCAGCATGCTTCCTCTCTCTTTCTCCTTCTCCTCCTCAGCATGCTTCCTCTCTCTTTCTCCTTCTCCTCCTCAGCATGCTTCCTCTCTTCCTCAGCATGCTTCCTCTCTTTCTTTCTCTTCCATCTCCATCTGTTTAAGTTGTAGCAGTCTTGCATGTTTCTTCTCCTCCTCATCAGCTTGTAGCCGGGCTATCTCAAGTTTAATAGCTGCTTCACTGGCAGTCATCTTAGCCTTTCTGTTTTTAATCTGTCTTAACCCGATAGAGTTAGAAAAGAAAAAAAAAAACTTGCTTGGGTATTCCCTGTAGGGGTTAACTACCTGCTTTCATATGTAGATACTCTAGCTCCTAGCAGCTTAACCCCTCACCCCTCCCTGCTTCCAGCAGCACAGGGAAGAGTCAGAGAGAAGAAAAAAAAATTCTAAACTCCCTGTGTCTGGTTCAAAAAAAATCTCTGGTTCAATATATCCCACCGCTCTGCCACGTCAGGGTTCCCTCCCCACTCTAAACTCTAGGGTAAAGACGTGGGGACCCGCATTCAGAGCCCCCAAACTTATTTTTACCAGCTTAGGTTAAACCCCCCAAGGTACAAAATTCCCTGCACCCCAAGAAACGCTTCTCGCTGCCACCATCAAATGTCTAACAGGAATCCAGGAAAGGAATCACTTGAACTTCCCTCCCCCCCAAAATACCCCCTCAAGCCGTACACCCCCTTTCCTGGGGAAGCTTGAGAACAATCTCCCAACCAATTGGTTACACAGTGATGGTTTTAACACCATAGAAAACAGTCAGCTTCTTAAAAGAAGGATTTTATTAAAAATAAAGAAGGTAAAATCATCTCTGTAAAATCAGGATGGTAACTATTTTACAGGACCCTATTTCCAAACTCAGAGAGATTTCCCCCTCTGGACAAAACCTTAAAGTTCCAGAAAACCATGAATAACCCCCCCCCCCCCCCCCTTTGCCCTTTCTAACACAGGGGATACACCAAGCAAAAATAAACAGAAATCTATACGCTATGCTATCTAAACTTACTTCAGAAAAGGGAGGTTTGATTTTCTGTAGGTTCCTTCTGTCTTCCAAGATCACCCTCTCTCAGACAAAGACACACACTAAAACCTTCCCCCCTCCCAAAGTTTTAAAGTATCTTGTCCCCTTATTGGTCAGATGCCAGCCAGGTCAGGTGTCAGTCTGGCTACCTGCATTTCTTAACCCTTTACTGGAAAGAGGATTTTATAGCACTGCATCATACCCTCTCCCCCTTCCCTTCATATTTATGACACCATGCATAAACAATTGATTGACAATGACAGTTCCGGTCAGTCTGGCATTTAAATCACTGTGCTAATCAGTAGAGTAATCTGCTGCTGTAATATAAATTAGTGAATTGTGTTATGTGCTGTAGACTGGATAACTGTTGCTTGAACGCTCACTTCACACTTTAATTTCCCCTACAGCCAAGCTTGAATTGCAGCCTCCCCTTCACGCCAGTCAGGAATGAAGTACAGAAGTTTGCAGCAGCTGAAATATGCAGTGATCTAATTGTATTTTCTCCTTTGTCTCTCCCCTCTGTGGAAAAATGAAGACTGACTTTGAATTCAGAATGTGTAAATTACACTAATTGAATACACAGAGGGACATCTGAAGTACCAGGATATTACCCTTGAGAACAACTGTGTACTGAGTAAATTGTGTCTAACCTGGTATTTAAATAGTAGAGCTACTTATTAAAAATGTTTGTAACGTTTTATGACGCAGATGACATTGCAATTTGGTAACTGCTGTACAGTAATAGCTAGGGAGGGTGATAAGTATCCACAGTGACTTGCTGTATCCATAGTGACTTGCATGACGACTCTCCTATTTAGGAATAATATATCATGTCTAAGCTTTCACACATGTCCTATCCACTTCAAGATATAAACTTTATTTTATTCAGTTTTTGCTTTTCTCCTTCATTTCTTTCCTTACCTCAAAACCTAATTCATGTATAAAAGATGGGGCATACTGTGTGCTAGCTGCACCTCTGTCCCCTTGCTGGTCTCTGGGTGCACCCATTCGGGCTCTTGGTCATTACCTACACTCTGGAGTGCCACAGTTCTCCCACACTTACACTGAGCCCTGTGTATTGACTGGGCTTACTCAGCAGGTCTGATGAGGGTTCTTTTTAGGAGTCGGTGATCAGTGATATCCAGTGACCAGCTTTCTTTAAACCAACAATATGTTGGTTTTTATGGTAGGAATCAAGCATTTAAAGAGGATTTGAAAACAGATGTGTATGCATTTTTCTGATGGCATTGAGGCAAGTTTTCTTCAGATTCCCCCAGCAAGTTCTTGTATGTGACCCTGGTTTGTCCAAACGCCGCCTCCATCTTGAGAGAGAGAGAGAGACTCCTTAAACTTGTCACAGTTCTTTGATCTCCTTAGATACCTAGTATCTTTCCATGGTTACAATGCTTTCTGCTGCATCTCACCTCTGACAGGGGTATCTTATTTCAGAATGAAGCTGAAAGTGCTGTATTCATGACACGAGTCACGTGTTGAAATAAAGATGAGGGCGCTAACCTATTTCGGGATTGCTGTGCTGGTCCACTTGCTGAACTTGGTCCCCCAGGCATTTAACCATTTCCATTCGTCTTTTACAGAGGACAGATTTCTTGTTTAGCTGTATTAAAAATCCTGTGTAGTAAGGAGTGTTGGAGCATCATATGTGAAATGTTAGTCTGTATATAATAGTGTTAAATGGTGGGAGGGTTCTGATGACACTGTCCTTCTGGGCTAGCACATCTCACCTGCTGGCAACTCAAACTGCCTGCTCCTTACTATGTAATGTCACAATTAAGGCATATCTCAGGGGTCGGCAACCTACGGCATGTGTGCCGAAGGTGGCATGCGAGCTGGTTTTTGATGGCAGCGGGCTGAGATCTGCATTTTAATTTAATTTTAAATAAAGCTTCTGAAACATTTTGAAAACCTTGTTTATTTTACATATAACAGTAGTTTGGTTATATAATGTATAGACTTAGAGAGAGACCTAAAAAACGTTAAAATGTATTACTGGTACGTAAAGCCTTAAATGAGAGTGAATAAATGAAGACTCGGCGCACTGCTTCTGAAAGGTTGCTGACCCCTGGCATATCTGTTAGTTACCTTTAGTGTACAACTTGTATATTACATATGATTCATTCTTAATAAGTTTGTAAACAGGTTCCCTAAAGGTTTCTTTTAAAGTAGTGTCTGTCCTGATAGTCTTCATATGACTTCAGATTGCAGCCTTCCTGGAGAGTGTTCCATGTGAATGGAATCAGATCCTGAAAATGGACTCTGTAAGAGTGAAGGGAATGAATGACTTTAACAGATCCCCTCAAAGAAATTAACTGACCTGTAAGCCTCTCCTTCCAGCAGAGTGTAGGGGGAATTTGTTTAGCTAAACTTCATGGTAAAAGCACCTGGAGACGAAGGATAGTATAGTAGCTAGGGCACTCTGCCACTGACTTCCTCTGTGACCTTAGGTAAGTTGTTTAGCCTCTCCATGCTTCAGTTTATCTATAAAATAAGGATAATAGTCCTATCTCTCAGGGGGTTTTGAGGTGCTCAGGTAGCATAGTAATGGAAGTTTCAAAAAGTCCAATGAATAGAAGTCTGTTGGGGGCAGAATAGATCTGGACAAGGAGAAGAAGTCTGGAGATAAATCTGAAAAGCAAGGGAGGACATGCTTGTTTTGTTGTTCAAGAAAAAAATCCAGAGTCCTTAATGTTGTTTTAGTTAAATAAAACAATTTAAATGTCTGTCTGATGTTCTCCTAATACAGCATGGCAAGAAAATCCTCCAACTATTAATAATTACCCTGTTGAATTTGAGAGAGTTCACCTCCAAATGACTTCATAAATATCTGCTTCAATTACCTTTGGTAAATGAAATAACTAAACAGTCATTCATTTTCTGATAGCTGTAAAACTAATCTGAAAAGTTTTCAAAAGTATAGTGTATACCTTCTAAAAATGAAACCTACGTCTATCTAGGAGTTGTGAAGAATATGTTTTAAGATTATAACAACCAACAAGAATGCATTTATGTAGAAAACCATGATTAAATCGAGTCTTCCTGACGTGATTTAAATCAAATCCACCCTGAGTAATTTCTCCCAACTGAACGTAATTTATTGGGAATCTAGTGCCCCACAGAATATTCTTACTGTTCAGTTCACTACACACCAGCTATACTACGAGGTGCAAAGGTCAGTTTCCCCTGCTGCTGCTTTGTGTAGTACTGTGTCTCCAGTACTTTGTGTAGTACTGTCTTCCTTCCTGGAAAATCCTCTCTGCTTAAAGGAATTCATGTTTAAGTTTAACTAGCTCATAGTATGGAGTAGTTGAAAGGAGCTAGGACTTCATTGTCCTAAGTGGAAGAATTAATCAAGTTTTCAACTCTGTTGTTATTCCCATGTTTTATAAACTAAGTTACTAATGAACCTCATGATTTTCCTATATTAAGTGTAACCCCTCTTGTTCTCTCAGCCTCAGCTTGTCAGAGAAGATAGCTGCATTTTTTTTTTATTTTTTATTTTCCCCCCAAACAAGTTAGGTCAGGCTGGACTATTGCAACTTTTAATTAACTTTTATCTTCAACTTTAATGAGACTTAGCGTTTAAAACTAATGAAATTTAAATGGTACAGGAGTGGATAAAATTATTTTTTGGACATGCTTAAGCTTTTAGCTTGTCTGAAAAGGTCTTTCCTGATTTGATTTTTTCCCCCCAATAACTGCAATTCTAGAGTAACTTTTCTTGAGCCTCATTTATTCCTAATATCTTCAGCTAACAGGTGAGAGCGGAGAGCTGTATTGAGCTTTACAGGGTCAAAACATTGCAGCACATCTTGCTGTAGGCTTCCTTCTGAATTGAGTTCAAGTAGGGGTTGGTGAATGCTCTAGGCTCCAGCTGTACTCCCTGTAGAAGCTTTGCAGCATCTCTAAAGGTGAGAGAATGTGGAAGAAAAGTGATCCTAGTGGCATCCTTCAGAGGTGACCAAACCATGACCAATATTGATACCCTGAGCATGGTTGAGCTTTACGTCTGTATCTGTTAGGGTGGAGTCAGATTCTGCCCAGAACCAGTCTAAAACAACATGAAGATTCACATCCCAGTCAGGAGTCTGCTAGAGAAACCCTGACCTGGCTGTTGCTTTTACTCATGGGAACCAATGGTCGAATGCATCAGGCTGTTCTCCCAAAGAGGTCCTCGTTTCTTCTCTGGGTCGGCCCATGCCAAAACTCTAGTTCATCTGTTCTGTCCTTTGGTAGACCTGCCCTTTTGGCCTTTAATATGCATTATCTAAATTCTTGCCTTATTGAAACTTCTGTGGCTTGCTTGGAAAGCTTTTTGTACCCATTTTCTGGTACCCATTTTAAATAACACGGAAGCAAATTTCACTTCTAGTATAAGTATTTTTATTAAGTTTATGGTACAAAGGATAAATGAAGCCAGCAATTTTTTTTTAAAGGTTAACTGCTATTCAAGAAATGGCCAGAGTATATTTCTTGGTGTGAAGGTTACACTACAAAACACCACTTATATCATAGCAGGCGTAACGCTGGTGAGAGAGATGTCCCCAGCAATGCTGAGTTTGGTGATTTCATTGAGGTTCTTCATCCGGTGATTGAACTGCAGCAAGTGAGCATCGTTGACGGCTACCTTGAAATGATCTGTCTCGCACAGAACGTGGATCTGAAAAATGTGAGCCAAGCAGATGAGTTTAACATTGCATTTGTTTCAGAGACTCTCAGGCTACAGGGACTATGGCCACTGTTCTGAATCAAGCCTAAGTTAATAGTGCCTGGGAGCCACTGTCCTACTGGCATCAGCTAGCAGTGGAGGTGAAACAAGCTGGTACTGAGGATGTGTCTAATCGCAAAAAATGGCCATTTGCCTTTCTGCTGCCGTTCCAGTGACCAAAGACACAGACTAAAGGATCCCTCATGAGCCATCATCCCTCCAGAGCTGTTGGGAAAGCTTTGTAGTGAGGCTCACAGCCATGCTGTGCCAGTTCTGGGGACAGGGGACCTCGCTGTCAAGCTCGGATAGCTTTCACAAGCACTTAATTCTGTATCTCTTCTCCCTAATTGGAGCCAAGTGTTTGTTCCGTCCCTTCTCCCTTATAAGGAGAAGTAACTAGTTCAGTAACATTTGCTTCTGAGTCTTGTCCACCACTGCATGCTATCCTGGGAGTTAACGGTTCCCTGTTAAATGCCAGGCTCCCTTGTAACATGGTCAAGAATATCTAGCAGTCCAGACACCTACTCACTAGCCCTGCTCAACAACCTGCTGTTTTACTTGCCTGGGTCGAGTACAGATTGCAAGGCTGTTTTAAACATTGAGTGAGCGGGGCCCTGAACACTAACTCGACTTCCAT
This sequence comes from Macrochelys suwanniensis, assembly GCA_033296515.1. Taxonomy (NCBI): domain Eukaryota; kingdom Metazoa; phylum Chordata; order Testudines; family Chelydridae; genus Macrochelys; species Macrochelys suwanniensis. Next base: position 9,824,420 of record CM065781.1, on the reverse strand, counting down.
ACGTTCCAGTAGCGATGTGTAAGCTGGGGTGCTGTTTCACCAGCCAGGGAAGGGGGAAAAAAACACTCCACACTTCAGGGCCTTAGAAGGACTTTCTTCAGGACTTGTTTTTTATCAACCAAACCACCACACAACCAAAGAGCAAATTAATGGTAACAGGACATTTGCTTCCTATAGTACAGTCTTTTCCCTGTGTTAGCCAGCCAGGTGGGGTGAAAGCACACCCCTTTGATACTATGCCCCAGCCCCTTGGTGACAGGCAGGGACCTGTTAACCCTTGAGAGGTTGCAGCACCTTTGCCTTGTCAGCCTGGCTTTGACCAAACACTAGACTGTTCTGTAGAAAGTGTTCCTTGATCAGTTTTCTGCATCAGCTGGTGTGACGTTGCACTCTATATGATGTTATGAAAATATGCTAATGAGTGAATATAATGTAACTGGAATATGCTTCATGCAAAAGGTCTCTTGTAAGGTATTACAAAGCATATAATCTATTGGGTGTGGTCATCCAATTTGTATAAATGTATCACTCTTGTATCTGAAACTAGAAATATGAAATATAACCCTGAGGTCCTATTGTAGTTATGCAAAGTGTGGGCCATTAATGGTGGTTTGGAATCTTGATGGATCCCCTCAACCAGGACAACTGACTGTGGATGGCTGTTTGCTTGCAGGCCTTCCGGTGAGTCAGGCTGGGAGAAATGAGGGTTTGGAGTCTTACAGTGACATGTGATCATGTCACCTGAACTGGAATCCATCTTTAACCTGGTGCTTTTCCATTTAGAAGGAGGGATAGGAACCCAGAGAGGAACAAAGAATTCCTGCCTTGTGCATATATATATATATATATATATATATATATATATATATATATATATATATATATATATATATATATATATATATATAAAAAAAAATAAGCGGGAGGAACAGAACAAAAGGGGCTGCAGTCATGAGAAATCCCCTAGCTACCACCTGAGCTGGAACAAGGGCTGTATCAGGGGAAAGAATTGTGCTCAGACTAGGAAGGCATCCAGTCTGTGATAGGAGCTTATGGAAACAATCTGAGGCTGAGATTTTATCTGTATTCAGTTCTCTTATTGTATTAGGCATAGCCTTGCATGTTATTTTATTTTGTTTGGTAATTTACTTTGTTCTGTCTGTTATTACTTGGAACCACTTAAATCCTACTTTTTGTATTTAATAAAATCACTTTTACTTATTTATTAACCCAAAGTATGTATTAATACCTGGGGGCACAAACAGCTGTGCATATCTCTGTCAGTGTTACAGAAGCCAAACAATTTGAGTTTACCCTGTATATGTTTTATATGGGTTTAAAAGGATTTATTTGGGGTTTGGACCCTATTGGGAGCTGGGCATCTGGGTGTTCGAGACAGGGGGTACGTCCACATTACCCACCCAATTCGGCAGGTAGCGATCAATCCCAGAAGCGCTCCCCGTCGACTGTGGAACTCCAGCTCGGCGTGAGGAGTAAGCGGAGTCGACGGGGGAGCCTGCCTGTGCCGCGTGGACCCGCAGTAAGTACTTTTAATTCAATCTAGGAAATGTCGACTTCAGCTACGCTATTCTCGTAGCTGAAGCTGTGTTTCCTAGATTGATTCCCCCTCCCCAGTGTAGACCAGCCCAGGAACACTTCTTAAGCTGTTTTCAGTTAAGCCTGCAGCTTTTGGGGGACGTGGTTCAGACCTGGGTCTGGGTTTGTAACAGGCTAGCGTGTCTGTCTCAAACTGGCAGGGAAAACAGAAGTAGTCCCAGCGCATCAGTTGGCAGTTCCCAAGGTGGGTTTCTGAGATTCCACCTGTCACAGCTGGCTTTCCCTGTGGTCTGCACCATAAGGCCTATGATTACAGCTCTGTGTAGCAGCCCACTTAGTAACTAATAAAGAGAGGCAACATGAGTGGGGGGGTGGGGGTAAAAGCTATGCCCTGAGCCTTGGCAGGAGTGGTTGAGAAAGTTTATGGAATGGATACATTTTATGAAGTTGCCACTCACTGGACTTTCTCCTTGGTGCAAGCAGCAAAGCCTATAGTCCATGGCCCTCAGCTTGTCTTCCTATGCCCAGCCCTGGCTGGTAGGGACCCTGGTCACATCTGTCACACTGCACCTCAGAGCACCTACAGCTATTGCTTTTACACCGTCCTGGCAACAGAAGGCATTTAATGCGCATGTGGCTTTTGAATTTAGTGCTGTTGAAAGGTACCAGCATGACACCCCTGGAGATTTAAGTCCTCTATCCACCCAAAGGGACAATACCCATGTGAGCCTCCCCGGGCTCCTGGGTGAACCTGCTGGAAGGACCAGCTATAGGGCTGAAAGGGCAGCTTCTTGTTTATGCCCATTCACCTAGATTGCTAAAGACACAGGCCAGTTCGTACCGGGGTGGTGCCTTTTTGCAATGGGGCACTGGAGCCCGTGAACACTCCTGTCCAATATATAGCATTGAGGAGAGGATTTTTAGAAAATACACATTTAAAGTTCGTGTAGCACTAGGTATCCCAGTCACCAGGCCTCCTGGGTAACGTTTAGTTTATACCTTAAAAGGTTTGCCAGCTTCAAATGGAAACCTGGGAGAGGTTCTCTCCTCCTTCCCCCAGTTATTCTGAATCATTGAATTACAGACAATGACTGGTCTGTTGTCTTCGTTGAAGCGGGGATTAAAGTGGAAGGCAACATCATGCCCTTTCTTGAAATCCAGTGAAAATCTGCAAGAGATGGCAATGGCTAGAAAACTGCTCTTCCCACAACACCTGAACTGTAGTGTGGCACAGCTCATAGGCTATTTCCTACAGCGTTTACCTTCAGTCACAGAAAGCAGAGGAGTAAGTCATGAAAAAAAGGTAGTACATTTCTGGCTGCCCTGACTCTAGTACAGCTTAGGCAACATTCAAAAGCAGAAAGCCAAGAAACTTCTGTCCTGCCAAAAAATGCATTCATCTTTCCAGAGGGTGGTGCCTGAGTGAGAAGTAACACAATCACAATGAAACAGGCAGCCCTGGGTCCTGCTTTCACTGACTTAGCATGTCAGCAACTCCCTGTGCATCTAAAACACACAGTACACTACCCCCTGCATGCTGACTATTCCTGCCCCATATTCATGGCTTCCCCCGTGAACCCCTCATCTGAATTACTGCTTCTATAGCACCTTCCACACGCCGGTCTGCATTTAGAATGGATAGTTTGAGAAACTTCTGCTTACTGAAAGGACACATTGGGCAACTCATCAGGAAGCAGAGGCTGCATTGAGTTAGCATAAAACAGCAGACAGGGAGGTGTAGTTCAGATTACAGATGACTGGTCCCTGCCCAAAGGGGAGGATACATGACCTCCCCCTGTGACTCCCCCTGCCCAGGGCCCCCGTGCCCTCCCGATCCCCCAGTACCTAGGTGGGGGGGCTCTGTCCTTCTGCTGGGCCAGCTCCCCCCGGCATGTTCGGCTGTTCTCCCTAGCAGCCAGGCCCCGGAGCCACTCCCGGATGCTGCCTGGGAGAGCACCTGGCTGCCTCCTGCCCGGGCTTGGCTTCCAGGACAGCAGCTGAGCGAGCTGGAGCATGCCGGAGGGGCTCTGAGTCAGCTCCTGTCCCCAGAAGCTGAGCCTGGGCAGGGGGCAACCTGCTGCTGCCGCAGCCAGGCGCTCTCCCAGGCAGCTTCTGTGCCACACTGGGCAGCGTGGCTGAAAGAGGCTCTGTCCCTACCTCTTCCTCTCCCCGGCCGGGTCGGCTGCTGGAGGAGCACTTGGCCCTTCGTGCACCTCCTACGAGTAGCCTCTCTGATCTGATCAGCCTGTCTGGTGGGGTTACGCCCGAGTGCTGCAGAGGGGGCCCTGTCGTGTCTCTGTGAGGCTCCCCAGTGGGGCGTTAGGGGAGCCGCTCTGGGGCACAAAGGTCAAGTGGAGTTTTGTTCACACCAAACTCCAGTGCAACTTCAATTACTACACCCCCGGCTTCTCCCCGGTTAACCAAAATCCAGCTGGAGACGGGTTTAGCCACAGCTAGAACTACAGCGCCGCTGGGAATCGTCACAGTAACACCTCCGATCCCCCGGGGTGCGTGGACAGGGCTGACTGGAGCAAGGGCTGTGGGGTGAGCTGCACCCATTCAGGAGTAGCCGTGGAAGCCTCCGAGGCTCAGTCTGGCCCTGCCCATAGAGGGGGACAGGAATTCAATGCTGGCCCGTAGCAGCAGGAAATGGAGGCAGCCCTTATGCCAGCTCCGCTCCACTGGCCCACATCAGCGAGGACAGAGACACGGTTGCCCCCGTGCCAGGAGTCACTGGAGCAAACAGCCCCCAGTGACTCCTGCCCCCACACACACACACACCCCCTCCAGCTGTCCAGGGGATTCTTACTCCCCTTTCTGCTCTGGCCCGCAGCGCAAGGCACAATCCAGCCCAGCGTTAACACAGCGCTCGCCTCCTGCCATGGTCACCCTGGCTCAGTTTGGGACACTCGTTGCTCCGTCTCTTTACCTGGAGGGGTTTGGATTCACTGTCCCCACGATGGTGATCAAGAAGCGAGGCACGAGGCCGGTCTGCAAGGGCAGGTCGAAGGGGACTCTCTGTGGAAAGAACGTGGACTTTTCATTAGCAAGAACCGGACTCGTAGCCTGCATTTAAAACCACATATATAAAACTACACAGACAAATCCTAAGTTCTCATAACTCGATAGTAATCGGAGGAACACAACAGGCGTCTCAGGAGACTGTTAGACACCTAGCTGTCTGACCCACACAGGAAAGCTACCCCGAGCCTCTCTCGCCCCTAGCTAGCGTTAAAGAGACTCTGATTGAAGACTTCCCAGCTACTGGTGCTTTGCAATATAAACATAGCTGGGAGCGAATGACTTAAGAACTCTGTCGAGGAAACAAGTTTGCCTGGAACAAAAGGGAATAACTGATATGTTCTGGGAAGTTTGCTTTAGAAATCACAATAGTGGATTGTTCCTCAGGAATGAAAATGTTCAGGGGTAATTTAGATGCAAGGTGACACCAAGGAGCGTGGTGGTTTTCAGAGCGATCAATTTCTTCCAGCAAGATCCCAGCTCTGTACATCTCCTTTCTTTCACCTCCCAGGCAGTAACACTATCGCGCTAAAGGGCTGGGCGACAGCACTATGGCCCTGATCCTATAGGGGCCGGAGCACTCTCAATGCCCACGGATGCTGGGAGACAGGAAGGATTCTGCACCTGGCAAGATTGAGCCCCATGTGCTCTGGTTCCTAATTCATACTCCACAGCATTCTCAGTCAGTCAGGTCCCTCCTGTTCTCAACCTATCAGACACTGCAGATTGTCTAAGAACTGGAAGCTATTCAAAAATTATATAGCTGTTACCAGTGGAGCAGTCGGTCCCCCTGGCTGAGGGGCAGATCCAAATCCAGGTCCACCTTGTGGTGCAGTAGGAGGTGCTCCAGGTCCACTTGGGGGTTGGCCAGGGGCAGGAGGTGCTCCAGGATAGGCTCCCGGTGCTCCAGGATACGCCCCTGGTGCTCCGGGATAGGCTCCCGGTGCTCCGGGATACGCCCCCGGTGCTCCGGGATAGGCTCCTGGTGCTCCGGGATACGCCCCCGGTGCTCCGGGATAGGCTCCTGGTGCTCCGGGATAGGCTCCTGGTGCTCCGGGATACGCCCCCGGTGCTCCGGGATAGGCTCCTGGTGCTCCGGGATACGCCCCCGGACCAGCAGGTTGATTTCCCCAGGGACCAGCAGGCCAGCCTTGGTTTGGAGGAGCATTTGGGTTTGTGTTACCAGATCCGGATAAGGCATCAGATAACTGGATGGAAGACAAAACATTGTCAGTATGCTGCCAGTGCATCCTGCCAGCCAACGTGAGTCTGTTTTGAGTCCCTACATGCTTGTGTCTCTTGGTGCTTTATGGGGAGAAAGGCCAGGCAGAGACCAGAACATCGAACAGCAGGGTCTTTAGCATGCTACCTCTTGACCAGGAGAGGGGAGTTTGGAATGTGTTTCACGAACTACAGGATCTGGCCTCTCACTCGACAGAGCCTTGAGATCCAGAGTGGCATGGAGTGGGATTGGAGAGAGAGCCCTAGGGAGGTTAGAAAGAAGGAGACTTTGGCTTGGAGGTAAGGAGGGGCAGGGATTGGACCAGTACAGGCTAGTCTGGAGTGTCTCTATATGACCCAAAGATTCTGGATGCCAACTGGCAGAGGGCACAGGGATCCCCTGGGTTCACCAAAATAATGTCATGTAAGGTCTCTAATGAAAAACCTGTGGCACACTGGTCATCATCATCATCATCGTGAGATGTATGTATGGAAAACGTGAAGAGTTACACATATATGCAGCAAATTATGTTCTCTAGGCCTTGTAGTTAAAGGCAGAGCACTCAAAGGTAGCGTCCCTTGAGGCAATCTTCTCCAGACAGGAAGAGGAGATGTTTATCTCCCTGCGGGACCATTGTGTGTCTTACAGTAGAAGTCTATTAACACACTGAGGCAAATGCTAATGAAGAGCTTGTGGAGACTTCAGAAGGCAATTAATAGGAAGAGGCAAATTGAGGAGGGACCCCAATTTTCAGATGAATCTCAGAGATCTGTTCTGGTATATTCGGGGGACAGGTGCAGAGAGATGCTCTGGCACCCTTCAGTCTGTGAAGGCACGTTGGCAACAGCCTTGATCTTTTGAAACGGGATCTCAGCCATCCTGGCTGAAAACAGTGGGGAAAAGGACTTGGAGTAAGCTACCCTGTTGAGACAGGAAAAGTCTCGTGAGTTAAGTTTAAGCTCTACAAAGCATGTTATAATTTTGTTTTATATGTAACCATTTGTTTCCAATATTCTTACTTACAATCCGCTCTTTGATGATAAAACTTATCCTTGTTTTCACTATAAATATATCTAAGTGCTGTGTTTTAAGCAGACTGATGATCCTGAGTTGAATCTTGTAAGCTGGTGTGTGCTATTCCCTTGGGAGCAGAGGACCTGAGAGTTCTGAGAGTGTTCAGTGGATCAGGGACTGGGCACTTCAGAGGGACACCCTGAGGAGTCGGGGGTTGCTAACCTGTCCAGACAGCATGAGGCCTGCAGAGGCCTGGAAGGCAGCTTGTGTTTCAAGAGGCCAGTGGAGTCAGGGAGCCGATCCAGAGTAGGCACAGACAAGACTCCCTCACGTTACGGGCAGGTGGTAGCAAGGTGCCTCACAACCCTGGGAAGCATCACGCTCTAGCAAGCTGCACTGTGTTGTGTTTATCATAATAAACATACAATTGAAAGTCAGAATAATGGCCATGAGCCTGGTCCCGCCCCCACTGACACCAATGAGACTCTTCCCATTGAAGTCAATGAGAGTAGGGACAGTGCACACAACCCTAAATATTCATGAGCAGCCGGTGATTTTGGGTGCTCAACCTGAGATGTCCAGGAGGGATTATTTCAGCACTAAATGCACAGATTTTTTTTAAAAAAAATTTAAATGGAGATATGCCAATCTCCTAGAACTGGAACGACCTTGAAAGGTCATCGAGTCCAGTCCCCTGCCTTCACTAGCAGGACCAAGTACTGTCCCCTGACAGATTTTTGCCCTGATCCCTAAATGGCCCCCTCAAGGATTGAACTCACAACCCTGGGTTTAACAGACCAATGCTCAAACCACTGAGCTATCCCTCCCCACCAACTCAAATAAGAGTTGAATTTAGTTTTGAGGAGCTTAGAAAAGATGAGAAATTCTAGCTTCCACACATAAACTGTACACTTTAGTACAAGGCAACATCGTTTATAATGCTCAAAGATCATGAATTTTTTTTAAAAAGTCAGGACTTACAGAAAAACCGTCTGCCATTTTCCTGGAACAAAGACAAAGGAGACAGTTAATACTCATGTTTCCCACATTCCATCTACAAGATACAGATCTTAGCATTGCACTTTTAAAAGTCACACGGGTTTATGTTTAATATGTGCTGAAGAATATATCCCCTATGTCTCGCTTGCCAACTTTTCACCTCAAAGTATTGCTTCTTCCAGAGTGAATGTCTCTTAACTACACCAAAGACTAATGAGATCTATATGAAACATTGTTATCTAAATATTAAACGGGAAGCTATCAGTACCATGTTACACTGCTGGTACCTGGACCAAAGTTTAAAATTAGTGCCTCCTTACTTAGATGATATTCTCTAGATTAACCTTGAGGGTAGAGACCTTAATGGGAAGGTGCTAATAATCGCTGGAATCTTCAGTGCTCAAGGACTGCAAATTAAATGGATAGTTGCTACATTCTGATATATGCATGCAAGGGCCATTATTTTGGCAAGGGCTAAGTCTTTGCTGTACGGGACTTGAATCAATATGGTTATCTTTCCTGGATAGATGGACACCAATCTGAAGTGTATCATCTGTGGGGGCTTAAAATCCAGCTAAGGAAATACTGTTTAAACACATAGCAGTCATACAAGTCCTGATTCAGCACATCCTTAAACACAAGAGTAATCCCAATGATCTCAAAACTAAGCACATGTATATTGCTGAATCAGGGCCACGGTGAGAGAAGAAGTATGGCTGAATTTCTGTCTTTTCCACAGAAGTGAGTCCTTTTAATTAATGGATCTCTGATAGACCGCATGAAAAAAATCTCTGACAGGCTGTAATATCTGTGTTTCTATTGGCTGTCATTTGCCAGATAACTAAAATTTGTGCTCGAGATGATTTTTGTACTGACAGTTTCTTACTGAATCTTTGTTAGGTAACAAATGTCAGCCTTTCCACAAACTGTGTTCTGATTGATTGATTTTTTGAATGGCTGCTAGTTCTGATAAAGTGTAAAGCCAGTTCCAATATCCTAGACACCAAAATTTGTGACATTGGTGTAAGTCCAGAGTAACGCCACTGAAGTCAATGAAGTTACTCTGGCTCTACATCAGTGTTACAGAAATCAGAATCTGGCCCTGCGCAGTGCATAAGAAGCAAAAGATAGAGCTGCACTTAGAGCAGTCAGTTTTAAATTCTCCTTTATGTCAAATACTTTTCATCACAATGTTTTCCTCTGGCCATAACAGTGTGAAATAGATTTGTATCAGTAAGTGGTAATACACAGTTATAGTTACAGACATGACTATAAATAGCATCAAAGCTCCATATTCAGTCTGTAAATAAGGACCACATCAAGTTTGTTATCTTCGCAAACCAAGACTTCTGCCCAATTGAAAATTCAACAGGAAGAAAGGAAAGAGAAGCCCCACCGACTCTGTTCTTCCTGCTTCTAGGAATGAAGATTTTGCAACCAGAGATTTGCTAGCACTCTAATTATTATTTCCATAGTGCTACAGAAATGCAGGACACTTTACAGTCACATAGCAAGACAAAGTCTCTGCCTGGAGGAATTGCAAGTGTCTGGTTTAGACCAATACGGACAAGTAAGGTTCAGGAACCGGGGCAAACAGCGTGAGAGGAATTCAGCGTCGTGCATTAGGCAGAACAGAATGCAGTACGCTCCAGCCCTGAGCGGGAGAAGATGGTTTGTGTTAGTGAAGTGGGCAGACCTGCCTCAGGCACACAGCAGCTTTGTGCAATAAGAAGGTGTGGTTTTATTTCGTTCTTTCCCCTGACTGCAGCTGCATTTTAAGACGCACCACGGCTTGTTTCAATAATTCCGACGCATAACAAGTTTTCATCTACATTTGTCACGTGAGTGGTTGTTGACTCTTATCCTAGGAGACACCAGTACAAAACCCAGAGACTATTCACCTCCCATCCCCCACCGTGGATGTTTCGACATACTAAAAAAAAAAAAAAAAAAAAAAAAAAGACAGCCCAAAGTTTCTGGAACTAAAACCACAAACTACATAATGGATTAAAAAAAAATTATTTTTTTTCAAGTTCTGGGATATCTCCATAGTAACCTCTCTTGAAAAAACGCCTGGCTGATCTGTGTAGCCTTCAGCTAAGGCGTGGCACAAATATGAGTCAGGACTTCACCCATTTTGATCGACTGCTCTCAGATGCAGTAGGATTCTCCTTCCATTAATAATAAAGAAAGGTTGGTTCTGGCATACGACTAGCTCATCTCAGCGTGTCAGATAATGCTGTACAGTGATAAAATACCCAGCTTTATCTTGTGCTTTTCATCAAAAGTGCTTTACAAAGGAGGTATTATTATCCCCGTTTTACAGATGGGGGAAACTGAGGCACAGAGTCATGAAGTGACTTGCCCAAAGTCACCCGGCAGGACAGTGGCAGAGCCAAGAATAAACTTAGACCCTTTGAATCCCAGTGCTCTAGCCACTAGGCTACACTGCTTTTCAAGCAGTATATTAGCTGCAAAACTCCCACTGACTTCAGGGAGAGCAGGGTTGGCCCCTGGGTTGTTAATAGAGCATCAGTCATCATTGTACGTCCCTGCCACTCAAAACTGCACCTGCCTTTTAGGTGAACAATTCTATCAAAGGGAAATCGGGCTCTAAACATGATTCAGACTCTAAACATGACCAGCACTGAGGCTAGCAAAGGAAAGAATTAAATTTACCCAGCAACAGAAATAGTTACACTGGCACTGAGCTGGGACAGAGAACGTCTTTGTTAGCTGCTTGGCTGAACCGCCCGTACATCCTCTGCCGTAAGCAGGAATCACTGCAACGCAGCCAGTAAAGCGGGGGCAGTGCTTTTGGTTTGTCCGGGCTGTCTTTTTGTTCTGTGTTTGGACAGCACCTAGCACACTGGGGTCCTGGTCCTTGACCAGGGCTCCTAGGTGTTACCGTAACACAAAAAACAACTATGCAGTAGACCCTCACCTTGAAGACTGCAGTCTAAATGAACACAAACAGGGATACGCAGGAACTCTGATTTCCCCTCACCAGAAACTGATCCCATCACCGTATCCATCCATAGGAGAGTTGATAATTATGCAAGTCAGTGTTTAAGAGTACTACTATTAGGGCCACAATGCTACAACTAATGGAATAGGATAGCCTCCACTTCTCAGTGTGCACACACCAAGATCTGCAATTTTTGCACACTCACAGATGCTAGAAATTCACCATGCAAAACACATTTGAATGCATTAAATCAATCAACTGGAAGCACAAGTGTGCGCACAAAAATTGCCCTATGAGCAACTGTGCATACACAGTGATTGATCTGTATTATGGTAAGCACCCAGAAGAGCCAAATGATATCAGGGAGCCCCATGTGCTAGGCCAGGGGTGGGCAAACTTTTTGGCCCAAGGGCCACATCTGGGTATGGAAATTGTATAGTGGGCCATGAATGCTCACGAAATTGGGTGTTGGGGTGCAGGAGGGGGTCAGGGCAGGGAATTGGGGTGGGGATGAGGGCTCCGGCTGGGAGTGCGGGCTCTGGGGTGGGGCTGGGGATGAGGGGTTGGGGGTACAGGAGGGTGCTCAGGGCTGGGACTGAGAGGTTTGGAGGGCGAGAGGGGGATCAGGGCTGGGACAGGTGGGTGGGGCGCAGGAGGGAGTCAGGGGTGCAGACTCCACGCGGCGCTTACCTTAAGCAGCTCCCCGAAGCAGCAGCATGTCCCCCACTCCAGCTCCTACACGGAGGCGCAGCCAGGCGGCTCTGCGCACTGCCCTGTCCACAGGCACCGCCCCGCAGCTCCCACTGGCCGCAGTTCCTGTTCAATGGGAGCTGCGGGGGCAACGCTTAGGGCAGGGGCAGTGTGCGGAGCCCCCTGGCTGCCCCTACGTGTAGGAGTCAGAGGGGGGAGATGCTGCTGCTTCCAGGAACCGCAGAGTGTGGCAAGCTCCTGACCCTGCTCCCTGGCTGGAGCGCCGGAGCAAGGCAAGCCCCAGACTCCGTTCCCCGGCAGGAGCTCGAGGGCCAGATTAAAATGTCTGCAGGGCCGGATGCGACCCCCGGGCCGTAGTTTGCCCACCCCTGTGCTAGGTGCTGTACACAACCTAGAGTGGGTCTACGCTAGAATAATGGGTACATTTGGACCTGCTCTGGGAAAGCTAGGCTAGTTAACACACTCCAACCTAACCTCAACCCACTTTTCTAGCCTAGAGAAGGCCATAGTAAGAGACAATTCCTATCTGGAACCGTTTACAACCGAAACAGCTAAGAGAGACAAAAGATGGGAGGGGAAACTGAGGCCCGATGGGGGGAGGGGAGAAGTAACTTGGCCAAGGTCACACAGTATGTCCACTCCCTTCGGGACGAGCTGGTCCGAGGTGTCCCGCTAGCAGACAAGATGATGGGACAGCAGCCTCAGAATGAGGCGGGAACGTCAGAGCTGTAGTGGAACAGAAGCCAGTAGCAGAACTAAACCCAGAGTGGGGCTCCCCGTTCGTTCAGCGTGGACACACAGGGACATGCGAATGCTCTCAGTATAGCTCGGGGCAAACGAAGCACAAACGACAACTCCTTCCCCTGGTTAAAGCATGGGCCAAAGCACTACTGAAAGGGGCACAAACTATTTAGGTGCCAATTTCTTCCCCTCCCCTGTGGAGGTTTGCATGAAGCTCTCCCGCTCTGCTGGGTTGTTGTTGAGACTGGAAGACTCCTCCTACTGAACACTACAAGTTGCAACACAGAGCCGGAGGCTGAGTTCTCAAGCTGCCAGACATCCAGCCGGCAGGTCGAGTTTGCTGTGTGGCGCTGTTAATCCAGCCCCGTGCCATGCTGAACTGGCAAAGCTGGGGGGGGGGGGGTGTTTTGTCTCTGATAAATCAATACCGTGAGGAGGCCTGGATGTCTGATCCAAAACCCACTGAAGTCACCGTAAGCCCTATCTTGCAAGCCTGCATTGCAAGGTGCCAAGCTACCCCTGGACGCATTAGTAACAGTAAACTCTTACTAAAGTCAGTGAGGATTCCATGTGCAGATGATTGGGGCCTTACATTGTGCATGTCAATGGGGGTGGGGGGGAAGCAGTGGAACAAGATTCCCACCCTGAGAGGCATCACTTTAATGATGCCACTGGGGATCGGACCCATCTGCTACACAGATTATGAGAATTTTTGCCCTTATCAGTTCTGCCAACCTGAGTGTTCCTATGACAGTGATCAGGGTCCCCTAAAATCAGGACACTTTTTTTTAAAATCTCTATTTTTAAGCCAAATATTCCTTTTGGGATTCTTTGTATTTGCCTTCTGCTTTTTGCATCTTTAGTATTCGCGTTTTCGGGATTTTCTCTGCAGCTGTCAAGGGCTAGAAGCTTCCTGTTTCAAATGGAATCTGATTCTCACCTCGTCACGTGACTCCCAGAGCTGGGGCTTTAGGTGGAGACACCAAATATCCTGAAACTCGTGATAAAGCTGAGACAGTTAGCAACATCCTTTCCTCGTGCTCTGTGCAGACCAACAACTCCAACATCCAGAGAAGAGCAACAAGAATGATTAAGGGTCTAGAGAACATGACCTATGAAGGAAGGCTGAAGGAATTGGGTTTGTTTAGTTTGGAAAAGAGAAGACTGAGAGGGGACATGTTAGCGGTCTTCAGGTATCTAAAAGGGTGTCATAAGGAGGGAGAAAACTTGTTCATCTTAGCATCTGAGGATAGAACAAGAAGCAATGGGCTTAAACTGCAGCAAGGGAGGTTTAGGTTGGACATTAGGAAAAAGTTCCTAACTGTCAGGGTGGTTAAACACTGGAATAAACTGCCCAGGGCGGTTGTGGAATCTCCATCTCTGGAGATATTTAAGAGTAGGTTAGATAAATGTCTATCAGGGATGGTCTAGACAGTAACTGGTCCTGCCATGAGGGCAGGGGGCTGGACTCGATGACCTCTCGAGGTCCCTTCCAGCCCTAGAATCTATGAATCGCTACAGGAATCATAGAATCATAGAATCTCAGGGTTGGAAGGGACCTCAGAAGGTCATCTAGTCCAACCACCTGCTCAAAGCAGGACCAACCCCAACTAAATCATCCCAGCCAGGGCTTTTGTTTGATATTGGAACAATAGCTCTGTATAGATGATAATGTTTTGTCAGCAAAGGCTATTGTGGTTCTCAGAGCCATAGCGAAAGCTCTAATTAACCCGAGGGTTTCAATGCACCATGAGCAAGGCGCCATCAAAGGATTGTTTCAGAAGCACGGGGACACCTCTGGTAATAGAACCCCACCCCCACAGATGGCTCTGCAGCAACCCCACCATCAGCACCCCTGGCCCTCTCGGCACTCCTTCCTCCCGCTGCGTGCTGTGACAAGCAGCTGCCACTCTGCTCTTTGGCTGTCCGGCACAGCTGCTGCTGCAGGAAACAGAGCGCCAGCCTGCGGCCCTTTGGGATCCCTCACCCTGCGGGCTGCTTTCCCGCCCACCCGCTGCGCCAGCTCTGTGTACACATGCATGCACCTAGAGTGACCAGATGTCCCGATTTTATAGGGACAGTCCCAATTTTGGGGTCTTTTTTTTATATAGGCTCCTATTACCCCCCATCCCTGTCCCAATTTTTCACACTTGCTGCCTGGTCACCCTACACACACCCAAGGGAGGGTGAAGATTCAGAAGCACCGGGATTAAAGTCACATGACACCGTGCATTACAACCACTTTTCCCCCTCAGAGCTCCCCCCAAATCCCCCCTCATGGGCTGACCCTTTCCCATGCTTGGCATCAGACCTCTGTATTTTGGAAAGTTTGTGGTGAACCCAATCGCTCAGTGGCACAACCCCAGTTGCCCGCAGCGCGCCCGCCTGCCTGCCTCCATTTTTAGAAAAGAGAATTCAATACAAAACCCTGGGTTAATACAGCGGTCAGGCTGCAATGAACACAGGAATGCCAGGAAATGAAATGATCAGCGTTCCTGGCATTTACATGGCATGCTCATAGTGTTGATTACTATCTAAGCTCCTACTTACTATAAGGTACCCGCAATGTGGGCAAGTTAATACTGATTTAAGAACCGTTTAAATCCCCAGCTTGTGTGCTTACATCTACACCCCTGGGTGTTACACCAGCAGTGGTCTTCAATTTTAGGACACTCGCATTAGTTGCCAGTCTGTGTCTTAGGGCATGAATTCTCAGCTTGGGTGGGCATGACCACCCTGCCAGGAGGGATCCCGGCTAGAGGGCAGGGGATCGCAGCGTTGAAAGGGGGACCCTGGTATGGAAAAAGTTGAGAACGACCGTCCTAGGCTACGCAGCTCACAACCAAACAAACATGAATATAAATGTTCCATCCTGCTCCTACTGAAAGGCACAGGAATTTTGCCATTGAATGCAGTAGAAGCAGGACTGTAGCCAGCTCAGAGACATTCAACAGGGGGAAGTGCTACAGATCAGGAGACACCTACCCCCCCGCCCACACACACACACCTGATTAAGGAATGGATTGGCCATTTTAATATTCAAAAGAATAAACGGACACAACTCTGACATCAGGAATCATCACATTCAAAAACATTAGAGAACACTTCAGCTTCTCCAATCACTCAGTGACAGACGTAACGGTGGCAATTTTGCAACAGAAAAACTTCAAAAACAGACTCCAACGAGAAGCTGCTGAACTTGAACTAATATGCAAACTAGATACCATTAATTTAGGTTTGAACAGAGACTCGGTCATGACACTAATTGAATCTATTTCCCCTAGTTCAGTATCCTCACCACCTTTGTGTCAACTGTCCGAAATGGGCCAGCTTGATTATCACTTCAAAAGCTTTCCCCCCTGCCGATAATACTTCCTCTTAATGAATTAGCCTCTTACAGTTATGTTCTCTGTATGTATAAATATCCTCTTACTATATGTTCCATTCTATGCATCTGATGAAGTGGGCTTATGCTCAAATAAATTTGTTAGTCTCTAAGTACTCCTGTTCTTTTTGCTGATACAGACTAACATGGCTGCTACTCTGAAACCTTTAATATTCCTGAATCTCATCAGCTAAAAGGCTTGTGTAGCTATAGGGAGTGGAGGAGTGGAAAAGCAGAGGGATACACAATGCATAGGGAGTGATACACACTTACTATACACACATCATGCGTAGGGATTATATAGCTGCTTCTGTTTCCAAGCAAAGCCGAGCCTAAGGGGCGCCTTTCATTACTACAATAGATTTACCCGAAGTGTTGGACTCTGGGTGTAAATAAACCCACAGTAACCGCAGCCAGGGGGCTGGTTCCTAATGCTGTTCATTTGTGCTAGTCCCACCCACAGAAGCGGGGGACCAAAAAGGGGGAAACAGAGGATTTACATTCGCCCCACGGAAGGGCCCAATGGTTTCGTTCAGAGGCAGATTCCAGGGACTAGACACAGGGGCCCGGACTGATTCTAATCCTGCCACAGGTAAGTCTCTTACCCCTTCCGTGCCTCAGTTTCCCCACGTGAGAAATGGGGGAGGGGGAGTCACTGGTCAGCAACACACAGGGATCCCTCACGCCCCTCATCAGCTGGAGGCCCAGTGGGGGCTGCCGCTGGCTGAACAGCGGCACGAGGCTGCGGGGAGGGGTGAGGACCGGGGCGGACCCCAGCCCAGCGCCAGCCCGGACAGGGCCCCAGCCCCGTGGCAGCAGCCCCCGCTCTTCCCCCAGCGCCCCAGGGACAGCTCCTGCCTGGGCAGGGGGTCGGGACGGATCGCCGCCCCCTGCCCGCAGCTCTGTGCCGGGGCCGGAAAAAGGGGGGACCCGCCGCCGGGGCAGCGGAGCAGGCCGGGCTGAGGGAGCCGAACCTCGTCCACACGAGCCGCTGGCGCCCGCACGCGGCACCCCGGGGTGCTGGGGGTTCCGGCGCTGGCCAGCGCGTGTAGACCCCAGGCTGCGCTTCCCGCTTTGCGGAGCGGGGACTGAGCCTTCAAAGCTAATGCACAAAGCGGGGCAGAAGCCGGGCCCCCGCCCCCTCTCGCCGTCTCTGTGAGGGGTAACAAGCCCGAGACCGCGGCTACCTTTCAGCCGCTTCGCTTCGCTTCGCTTCGCTTGCCTTACCTGCGGAGTATCGAGCCTGCACGTCTCTGTCCTCTCTGGGAGTCTCCCTGTCTCGGAGGAGCCAAAAGAGCGGGCAGGGAGTGTCCTTAGCGCTTGGAGACGGGGCAGGACTCAGCCTTCCTCGGCCAATGGGGTGGAGCAGAAGGTGGGACCCAGGGACGGCCCCAAACCAGGGACTCCCAATAGTTCACGAAGGAAACTGCCGGGCTGTTGCTGTGAGAGTCCTTCCTGCCCTGGAAATGCCTCCAACTGCACGTGCTGCTTTGTTGCTGGTGGTGTCCATAACGGTCAACAGCCAAAGGGAGGGGTTTGGGGACTTGAAATGGGAGCTGTCCCTCAGTCTGAAGTGCCCTTGAGATAAAGTAATGGCTGGGGCATGGATGGACTCTTTACCAAGGAGAGTTTTCCTTCCCTGCTGTTCATTGAGCATGTGTGTGAAATAGGTGTTAATGAGCAAGCCCCCATCTTTTAAACAGCGTGAATAAAAATCAGTTTCCCTCTGAATTAGTCAGCTCTAGCTTCCAGGGTAGCTGTGGGCGTCTCTTCCTATTGATAGGGAGACCCTGAGCTAATGATGCTGCCTTCAGCCTTGTGCCGGCTAACTCAAGCGCTCCCGGCCAGGTTCAAACACGGTAACGTTTCCTAATCTAAATGCAAACCTCTGTGAGGTCATAGATCCCAGCCGCTTCACCAGCCTTCTGCAAAAACAGGCTACCCCAGGCCTGAATTTCTCACGTCAAAAAATAATCTGAAAACCAACACCTTTCAGCCCTCCCTTCCCTCATCAGAAAGAAGCGAGAAAAAAGGGCACCAAACTCATTTTTCCCCATCGCAGGTCACCTTCCATGTTGTGCAAGCTAAACTGGCTGTGCCCAAGCATTGTTGCCGAGTAACAAAACCAACAATATGCCCACATGATTGTCCTGCTTCTCAGCGGCAACCAATAACTCACTGACTGTGTGTCAAGAGACCTGCCCTAAGTCAGGGCGCTCAAACAGTGTGGGCGGGGAGCGTCCATATAGGAACCTCGAGCGATGAAAGTCTTTTGCAACAACTGGGCCTAGAAGTTTTTGCCTGCTTGGCAACTGACCATGACAAGTAGGTCAAGCTATTTTTAATAAGAATGTTCTAAGGAGGCGCAAAAGAAAGCCAGAGAGAAAAACTGAATTAGGCCAAACAAAAAAGCCTACTGATCTAACTGAAGGACTGTGTTAAGATCATGCATGGTAAATAAGAAAATGTGGGTCCGGAAATTCATAAACTAAAAGTATTGTGCTGGAAACAAGGCCTAATTTGTGGCCAAAATAATGAGGGGATGGGTTATTCCACTCAGCACTCCCTCTTGGTGTCCTGTCATGGATGCTTTACTCGCCGCTGGCGTGACTGCTTCTGGTCACATCTGGGGATTAGCTCTGCCCGTCTGATGCCCCTTCCTGCGGTTGCTCACTCCGTTGCTTCTCTCAGTCTCGCTCTTTCAAGATTCAACTGCTCCCGTTTTGTGGTTTGGCCCTCCGGCCAGGTCACTGTCATTTTCCCCTTCCAGGGGAGGTGCATGTAACAAAGTCTCTCATGATGTCCCACTGCTCCTTAACAATGCCACTTCCCCAGTGGCTGATAGGGGAACCCAGGCCCACCCTCTACACTAGGTCCCAGCCCAGGGACCCTACAACATGCCATCAAGATCTGAACAGTCCTAAACCTTACTGCTGTATCCCCATGGGTTTCTTCCAGGGCCAGTGCAAGGAAGTTTCGCACCCTAGGCGAAACTTCCTTGCACCAGCCCTGCGCCGCCCCCCGCCCCCGCAATGCCGCCCCCCCCCTGCAATGCTGCCCCCCCCAGCCAACTCCCCCGCCAACAGCTCAGCTTCCCCCGGCCCCCTGCCCCGCACGGGAGCTAAGTGTGGAGCCGGGGGCAGGGGGGCGGCTCACCACAGCTGCCTCCCGGCTCCCCGCTCAGTGCCTGAGCGTGGGGCAGAGGGGCGGCTCGCCGTGGCTGCCTCCCGGCTCTGGGAGCCAGGGGGGCGGCTCGCCGGCTGCCTCCCCCCAAATCCTGGCGCCTTAGGCGACTGCCCAGTTAAAGCGCCGGCCCTGACTGCTTCCTACCTTGCCTTCACTCTTTTTATTTTTTTTTAGGGCAAAGTAGACTTGACTTGACTAAATAGTCTATAGTGACCACGAACTATAATTCCTCGTACTTTGCAGATTATATCCTCTTGCTCTGCTCTGTGTCTTTTAGGTAACGTAGTAGCAGCCCCTTTCTAATAACGCTCCATTTCCCCGGTGCTTGTACTAAATAATGATGTCATTTTTTTTAACCTTCAGATGTTTGAATTCCTCAAAAAGCTTTTCCCCTTTTCCCTTTCGTTATCAAAGCCCCGACACACCCAGAAAAGGGGCCACCTTACTGAGCACACATAGTCCATCTTTGTGTCTATTTATTTGAAAAAGATTCTTGTTTAAGTCACAATGTCCCAAGGGTGTCGGAGCCGTCCCAAAAGTGGGAGGGGCTGGGGGACCCCGCCCCCCTCCCAAGGCCCCGCCCCTGGCCAAGCTGGAAGCTGTAGCAGGGTCAGGGAGCCCGTTCCCCCCTGCCTGGGGTGGGGTGGGGCTGAAATCAGCCCCCCGGACTCCGCCTAGGGCAGGAGCAGGGACCCAGGCTCCCCACAGCTGCCCACTCGACCCGGCCAGGGGGCGGGGGGAGGCGGATCTCAGAGTTGCAGCCCGGCCATGATAAGAGGCGCATGGGCAGCTGTGGGGAGCCCTCGGCGGACCCTCCATCTGCTCACGGTGCGAGGGGCCCGAGGAGAGACGTCCCCGGCCTGTGTCCCCGCCCCCAGCCCCCTCGCACAGGGCAGGTGGAGGGTCCGCACTGTTGCAGCTCCCCACATCTGCCCATGCTGCTCTTATCATGGCCGGGCAGCAGCTCTAAGCCCCTCCCCCACGGGCAGCTGTAGAGAGCCGGCACGGAGTCACGGACCCTCCACCTACCCTGAGCCGGGTGGGAGGCTGCTCTCAGCCCCCCCGCACTGCGGGCAGGTGGAGGGTTCGCGCAGCTCTCAAAAGTGCCCGGGCTCGCCAGACGGGCTCCATACTGGCCTGGCCGGTGGTGGGGCCTAGGGGGGAAGACGAGGGGAAGGGGCGGGGTCCACCCCAGCAAAAAGTGGGAGGATCAGAGTCTAAAATAGGGAAAGAACACGTCAAAAATTACTTAGACAAGTTAGATGTTTTCAAATCACCAGGGCCTGATGAAATGCATCCTAGAATATTCAAGGAGCTGACTGAGGAGATATCTGAGCCATTAGCAATTATCTTTGAAAAGTCATGGAAGACGGGAGACATTCCAGAGGACTGGGAAAGGGCAAATATAGTGCCCATCTATACAAAGGGAAATAAGGACAACTCGGGGAATTACAGACCAGTCAGCTTAACTTCTGTACCCGGAAAGATAATGGAGCAAATAATTAAGCAATCAATTTGCAAACACCTAGTATATAATAAGGTGATAAATAACAGCCAGCATGGATTTGTCAAGAACAAATCATGTCAAACCAATCTGATAGCTTTCTTTGACAGGGTAACACGCCTTGTGGATAGAGGGGAAGTGGTAGATGTGGTATATCTTGACTTTAGTAAGACTTTTGATACTGATTCGCATAATCTTCTCATAAACAAACTAGGGAAATACAACCTAGATGGAGCTACTATAAGGTGGGTGCATAACTGGTTGGAAAATCGTTCCCAGAGAGTAGTTATCAGTGTTTCACAGTCATGCTGAAAGGGCAGAACGAGTGTGGTTCCGCAGGGATCGGTTCTGGGTCCAGTTCTGTTCAATATCTTCATCAATGATTTAGATAATGGCATAGAGAGGACACTTATAAAGTTTGCAGACGATACCAAGCTGGGAGGGGTTGCAAGTGCTTTAGGGGATAGGATTAAAATTCAAAATGATCTGGACAAACTGGAGAAATGGTCTGAAGTAAATAGGATGAAATTCAATAAGGACAAATGCAAAGTACTCCACATAGGAAGGCGCAATCAGTTGCACACATACAAAATGGGAAATGACTGCCTAGGAAGGAGTACTGCGGAAAGGGATCTGGGGGTCATAGTGGATCACAAGCTAAATATGAGTCAACAGTGTAACGCTGTTGCAAAAAAAGCAAACATCATTCTGGGATGTATTAGCAGGAGTGTTGTAAGCAAGATACGCGAAGTAATTCTTCCACTCTACTCTGCGCTGATTAGGCCTCAACTGGAGTATTGTGTCCAGTTCTGGGTGCCACATTTCAGGAAAGATGTAGACAAATTGGAGAAAATCCAGAGAAGAGCAACAAAAATTATTAAAGGTTTAGAAAAAATGACCTATGAGGGAAGATTGAAAAAATTGGGTTTGTTTAGTCTGGAGAAGAGAAGACTGAGAGGGGACATGATAACAGTTTTCAAGTACATAAAAGGTTGTTACAAGGAGGAGGGAGAAAAATTGGTTGTTTTTTTTTTAACCTCTGAGGATAGGACAGGAAGCAATGGGCTTAAATTGCAGCAAGGGCAGTTTAGGTTGGACATTAGGAAAAACTTCCTAACTATCAGAGTGGTTAAGCACTGGAATAAATTGCCTGGGGAGGTTATGGAATCTCCATCATTGGGGATTTTCAAGAGCAGGTTGGACAAACACCTGTCAGGAATGGACTAGAGATAATGCTTAGTCCTGCCTTGAGTGCAGGAGACTGGACTAGACCTCTCGAGGTCCCTTCCTGTGATTCTATGATTACCCCTAAGAATTTGAACCTTTTACTATATCTTTTTATTCTCCATACAGATACCATTTACATTCCTTTATATGGAGATATGTCTATCTCATAGAACTGGAAGGACCTTGAAAGGTCATCAAGTCCAGTCCCCTGCCTTCACTAGCAGGACCAAGTACTTTGTACCAAGTTCCTTTCTAACTTTCCTTTTTGTAAAGATCAGTCCTTCGGTTTTAGCAATGGAAAACAGGCATTTCCTCTGTCAGAGGGCTCTCATAATGCTTTGTTGATTCTCTTTTTTTCTGCCACCTCAGTATTCCTGCTCCTAACCCACAGAGCACAATCATCTGTGAAGAGTGACACTACTCTGGCACTTATTTGTTTTGAGAGATCACTTATAATCACAGAAGTGTAGCGCCGGAAGGGACCTCAAAGGTCATCTAGTCCAGTCCCCTGCACTCAAGGCAGGACTAAGTAATAACTAGACTATAATATTAAATAAGGTCAGGCTGATAACACTTCCCTGTAGTGTACCATTTTTAATATTCTGTATATTTGATGTAACTTTCCCACCTCAGACCTGCATGGTCCTTTTACGCAAAAATTCTCTAATCCACCCACATTCTTCCCCTTATCCCTAGTGCACCTACTTTGTACAACAAGCCTTCCCTCCCTCGCATGTCTTATGCCTTTTCAGTATCTAGCAAGACTGCTATCATGGAGCCCTTCTGCCTCATACTTTTTGGTATTCCCTTTTCTCATTTAGCAATGGAGCATCTTCCTCTCCTAAAACCACTCTGCACCTTATCTATAATGCCATTATTTTCCAAATAGGTCACCAATCTTTCTGTCATCATTCTCGTCATAATTTTAGCCAGACAGAACATAGGGGCAATGGGTCTGCACAACCCCTTCCTGCTCTCACCTGATAGGCTTTATACAGGCCCTTCCTGTTCCTCCGCAGCTGAACTACATCTCTAATTAGTCCTCATTGCTTCCTGGCTCCTCCTCCTCCATGTGCAGCGCTGGCAGTTAATTGGCCCACCTAGCCACCTTAACCCCTTCAGGCCTGATGTGGGGCAGACATCCCACCGCCGGTCCTGAAAGAAAGAGACTTTGGAGGGACAATAAGGAAGAACAGACAGAGGCTACTGAACCATGCTTCACCGTCATGGCTGCCACCCCCACCTCTTCTGAGACCCTGGGCCTTCATCATCCTAACCCCGAGAGACGTCCTGACCAAACCAGGCCAGAGAGAGAGACCCAGATAACATCGCCACCTGTATCGGCTCCACCTGGGATGAAATGGGATTTGTCTTTAACACAGGGCTGGCTCCAGGCACCAGACGGCCAAGCGTGTGCCTGGGGCGGCGCCCTGTAGGGGGCGGCAGCCTGGGGATTCTGGGGTGGCATTTTTGTTTGGTTTTTTTGCTTCGGCGGCGGCCATTTTTCTTTCTTTCTTTCTTTCTTTCTTTCTTTCTTTCTTTCTTTCTTTCTCTTTTGGCTTGGGGCGGCCGAAAAGCTGGAGCTGGCCCTGCTTTAACAACAACAGCTGCAGCTCCAGCCATAGGTGCTGGCACTCGGGGTGTGGCCGCACCCCCCGGCTTGAAGTGGTTTCCATCCACAGGGTTTTCAGTTTGGTTCAGTGACTCTAAGCACCTCCACTATGCAAATTGTTCCAGCGCCCCAGTCTCCAGCTCATCTCAACTAACGTCCCTTTTACCCAACAGAGAGTTATTACCATCTATGATGCCTACGAAGAGACTCTCAAACAAAGGGATTTTTACTTGGAAAACTCTCTCCAGCGAAAGGGAAAGGAAACAAAGGATGCTGTGGACATGAAAGCCTTATTTACTACTTTGGAGTTCAAATGCCTTAACCGTTGTGCCTTCTTTTCTGTGTCTTTAACAAAAGGTTACAAGGCTTGTTAATGGCGTGTTTGCCATGGTACCAAGCAGGCTGAGGTCTCTGCATACCACACCTTGTTTAAAATTGGTTAACGTTGGACAGGGACTGGGTTATGTTAACAGCTTTTGACTTTTGGGCCCATATATTCCATCTAAATTAATACACCGCCTCACAATTACATCATAGGTCAGCAGCAAACATTCTGTAGGGTGAATAATTGCAGTGTGGTTCCATTGCACAGGGCTTGTTGCAAACGGGAATTCATGCAGGGGGTCCTTAACCTTTGCAAGTCATGGAGCACAGCTCTGTGTGGGGTATCTGTGCCCCAAAGGGGGGCAGCTAGAGGGAGGTAGAGCAGGGCTGGAGGTTTGGCTGCATGTTAATCATTTGAAAAATGGGATTTGAATTTTCTGCTTACAGCAACTTTTTCCACAATGCAGCCATGTTTACATGCACACACACACCAAAAGCTCACTGGCATTGGTGCATGCTGGGACAATCAGGGGATCTGTCCCCTACTGCCTAAGCAGGGGCGACAGTGCCTAGAGGAGGCACCCGTGTTACTGCATCCTGGGATTTTTCTGCTGCATGGAGAGGTGGGAGGAATGAGAACCAGCCAAACCAGTAACACAGGCAGGGAAAAATATGCAAAGACAATGTTGCATGAAGACAGCCTGTGGCAGCCCAGGCAAAAGTGAATAGCGTTTAGGCCCTGGTTTAGGAAAGCCTCTCTAATCAGTGTAGTGCTTAAGCACATGCGTAAGAGCTATCCTGAATCAGGGTCTTGAGTAGTATTAACCAGGGTGTATGTGGACATGTTCAGAGCCAACTGTGTTACAAACTAGTGTGCCCAAAACCTTGTGGCATAGGCACCAATGCCATTCATCCCTTGTGTATGTTAACTAGAGCAGGGCCAAACTGTTCCATTAAAATGCCGTTCCCTCCTCCTGCCCACCAACAGAAAATGGCATGTTCGACAGATGCACTTTTCACAAAAAATGCCTGTGGAGCTGAAAATTTTCAGGCTTTCACTGAAAACCCCAACCTGATTCCCCCCACCCCCGCCCCAGTTTTTGACAAAAACAAAACAAAACAGAAACCAACTTTGTTTTTTGTTTTTGATGAAAACCCCCCAAAAATTGAAGACATTTTTTGATGAAAATTGAAATATGAACCAAATCCTCAGCTTTTGGTTCATTTTTCCCTTTGCTACAATAAACAGCACTGCCTAGAAGCAAGGAGTCGATTCCACAAGCCCCTCTGCACACAGAACTATTTGGTCTAGAGAGAACTAACAGTATGTGTTGTGTAATTTGCCTTGCCTTAGATAGCATGACTCACCGGATCCTTACTCACTGGTCACATTCCATCCTAGGCGTGGCTGTTGTCATTGTTAAGATTTGTCTCCTGGGAGTAAGAAATAGAATCAGTGGTTTACGGCCCGGGAAACACAAAAACCACTTCCAATAAATATGATGATTCACAGTTATCACTTCTCTGTCTTGAACGGTCCCGGAGTGTTGTTGTGCACTGTTAAATAGCGTCTGCCTTCCACCCCAGAAGTGGCTGCATGCCAATGGTGGGATTCTTGTATATTACACACACACACACACACCCTATACTTTATTATTTATTCAACACTCCAAAATATTACAGCCTGGTGGGAGAAACACAATCTTTGACCTGAAGCCCTGGCAGTTTATGGCCCTGATCTTGCAGCTGCAGTGGTCTGCCAACATGAGTTGCAAGATTAGGGTCCCTCACAGATCAGAGCATAAAGCAAGAATAGGAGAGGGACTGGGGGAACCAAGTACGTGGCTCACACTGATCAGGGCATGCCGTATCTCAGGTTAGTGATGTACACTCTTTAACAGCTGCAGAATATATGGACACACTTTCTAAATATAATGGATTTTCCATTTAAAACACCTCTCCAGCCCTTGAATGGTGTCAGCTATTATATATTTCTATTATTTTACTTCTTCCCCCACTCTCCCAAGCTTAGCCCGTGAAGGAGGAGGGGCTCATACGTAATGATTTAGCAATACTGTTCTGTGTTAATTCATGAGCATTGTATGTGACCCAGTCATGGGGATGTTTCCTGTATGACGACATGGGATTAATCCACTGCACACACATGTTCGTTAAATGTATAGCAGACAAGCAGGAAGATAACACAACAAGTCCACATAAAACACTGGCTACTAAACAGGTCAGGAGGGTAAGAAACAATGCCTGGGCTCTTAGCTGTGAAAATCCCACTTCCTTGGCTCCAGCCCAAAGTTACACAGCTGTTTGCAAAGGCTGCAAGTGAGCAGCTGAATAGGACTTAAAAGGGTTAAAAAGTCTCTCTCTCTCTCTGAGCTGACACAGAGGCAAGTCCTGCAAGGGAGTCCGAAGCAGATGAGCCTCCATGCTTTACTTTTTACTGTTCCTGCTGCTAAGATCGAACAATACTTTGGTTTAAGAAGGCTGTCTGGTCACAGCTCCTGGAGGGAAGACTTGCAGATCCCAAGCCCAGTTGGACCTGCTGAGAAATCACAGTTGGGACACGGGGCTATAGCCAGTCTAAGAGTGGGAGAATTGTGGGTCTCCCCACACCGAGAAAGGTGAAGCATGGGGCCTGTCATCTGAAATGGGGCACTCAAACTGGAGAGGGCTCACAGGTGCAGTTAGCCTTGTAACCATGACATACCCTTTTCCAAGTAACTGCCTGCCTTTCTTTCACATTTTGGAGCACCCAAGGCTGGCTAATGTGGGCCGAGAGAACGGCTGGGGAGGGATTGGATGAAAATAATTCCTTCAGCTGTGTTTGTTACCTTCAGCCTTTGGCTTTATTCTGCCCTGTGTATCGGTGACAGTCACAGAATATTATTCAGCTTTTTGAAGAAATAAATTTTTTAATGGAGGGAGGGAAACAAAAACACCAACCCATAAATAACTAAACGATAAATCTTCGGGGTTTCTGACTGAAATCTTCTGGGTTAAAATATGGCCATGCAGTGTTAGCAGCTCTCCCGTGGGTCCTGAGGCCTGCGATATTTGCCTGGCTGCTGGAGTCGAGAGATTGCACGAGAATCTCAGCTTCCATTTAAAACAATAAATTGCGTTTCTCTCTCTCCGGGTGGCGGAGGAACGCTTGAAAACATGAAGCATCCTGAAAGCACAGAAAGCAGAAGGCAGAGGAAAAACAACACAGCAGCATTCATTGCCTTTAGAAAAATCTCAGGATTGTAAAGCCAATCTCAGGACTTCTGGGGGCCTGACTCATGATTTTTCAATGCACAGGGTTGGGGATACTGGCCATGTGACCACAAATGGGCACTAAAACCCAACTAACAAAGAGGGGAGTAACATGGTGCATCCTGGGGACAAGTCCGGGCGGCCGCCAAAGTGTGCAGCAGGAGCCCAGAAGCAGCAAAAAATCAGCTCCAGACAGGGAGCAGAAGCAGCTTTGACATCTCCTCCTCTCTCAAAGAGCGACTCCTCCCTCCAGGAGATGGGAATGGGGGGAGTAGAGATGCGTTGGCCAGAGCAAGTGTTTCATAGGTCTCGAGGCATTCCCTAGATTCAAGAACCTTGGCCCCACTATTTCAGGGAGGTAAGGCTTTTAGTTTCACTCTACAAACATGCCCCGCATACCAAAGGCTGAGTCACAGGCCCGCATCTCGAACCCCACCTAACTGTAGTCGTACGCGAGGGCAGTTCTGCTGGAGCATGAAATAGAACTCAAATCCCTCTGCACACGCTTTTGGCGAGCAGCCTGCATAGTTCCACCAGCTCTCTGCCACGCAGATGTCAGTGAAAAAGAGCGGGGCATCACCCGGGGCGCAGTCATTAGCTCGGGCCTCCTGGGAGGAACGCTGGATGGGGGATCGCACCCATCTCTTCTCTGCCAGGGAAGAAAGTGCTAGAAATCCCTGAAAGGATTCAGAACGTTTGATGAATATGAACCACTGATGGTTCTTTATTACAAAGAGATGCATTCATTGCACTACGAAAGCCCCACGGACCAGCTGCTTGTTCTAAATTTAGGCCGATTTGTAACTGGGGAAATGTGCTACCATTAGAAACAGCAAAACCGGGGCCGGAGAACTCGAGCCGTCACCTCAGTCCTGGGCAGAATAAGACCACAAAGTTAGAGCCTGCAGGAGCTCAGATATTACTGCGATGAGGCCTAGATAGTCTTTTGCAATTGAAAAACCTTCCCTAGGGGCAGCACCATGAGAAGGTGCTGAAGGCTTGTGAGGTCCAATAACCTGGCGAGCTATGCCAGCAGCGGTTTTAACTCCTGGGAGAGCCCCCCAAGGCAGCTAGGGTAGGGACCAGATGAACAGCAGTCCCTGGTTTCTTCAGGCTGGGGGCTGGGTAATAGGCCAACAACAGTTAAGGAATGGTGTGACTTGCAAAACAATTAGGTTGCAAAACCACAAGGTAGCTATTCCAGCAAACAGGGACGGCACAGGCTTGTTCATGCCCTAAGTCAGATGCAGAAACTGAAAATCCAGCCCTACAGTCATGGTGCGGGGAGAGGGTGGGTGCGGCTGGATTTTAGACTGACTTGGGGGGAGGTGGTTTCCAGTGGCTGGGCTGGGAGAGGTAGTGCTTTAGCAGCTGGAAGGCACCAGGTGGTTATTGCAGGGGGCAGAGGGGTTCTCTGCTGTGATTTTAACCAGTGGTGGATTGAGAGTTAGCAGGGCCCTGTGCGCAGTTTAATTTTCACCCCCGGGACCCAGCCAAGAAAAAGAACGTTCTCTCTTATCTCCTCCTTCATTCTTTTTTTCTTCATCCGCCTCTATTCTAAGTAATGGGAACTAAATGAAGATAAAGTGAGATACCTTGATTGGGGCAGGGGGTTGGGGTGCAGGAGGGGGGGCAGGCTCTGGGAGGAAGTTTGGGAGTGAAGCAGCGCGGAGGGAGGGAGGCTGAGTGGGCAGGGAGCTGCCTTAGCCCTGCTCTGGCACATCTCTGCGTGTTCCTTGGGGAAAGGGGGGCACCGGGTCTCTGTGCACTGCCCGGGGCGGGGGCAGCACACAGGGCCACCTCCCCCCCCGCCAGGGGGGCGCAGAGACGTGCCAGTAGCCGGCTGCTTCCAGGAACGGCGTGGGGCCACCGGCCACGGCATGCAGGCAGCCTGCCTGCCTGAGCCCTGCTGCGCCGCCGGCCGAGACTCAGGGGCAGGTTGTCAGATATTTGTCCTGCATTTTGGGGACCCCCCATGTCATTGTGGGCGCCGTGCCACCACATGGTTTGTTTCATGGTAAATCCACTCCTGTTTTTAACCTATTAAGGGAGAGCAAGGAAATGTCGCATTAGGACAAGTGTGAGTCTGGCCAGCTCTTCAGGTCAGAGCTCTAGCACAGTAGTACAATGGCTTTGCCATTTCGGGGAGATTTCAAACATTGCCCAGAGTGGGCTGCAACAACGCAGAATGACCCCCACCAGCCTAAGTGCCACGGGTGCTATGCAGGGCAGGGATGCAGCCCTCGGTTTAGCATACAGTACTCGTTCAGCAAATGCCACTGTGGTGAAGCTCAGTGTGAATTGCCTCCCTCTCTTCGGGCCTATGTGATTTAATTCATTCCCAGGATCACTGACCAAATATCCCACTTGCATTACTACTACCAGGCCAGCTAGGCTTTGGGCCTCCTTCTCCCACTGAGCAATGGCTGCCCATTTCACACATGGCTGTTAATGCTTACAAGAGGGTACAAGATACACAACACACTTGGCCGTGCAGATAATTATTCAGAGTGGTCTGAGCACAGGACGGGGAGCCAGGAGCTGCCCACGTTCATGCCTGGCATTTCGGCTGGGATTGTACTTGGGGCAGCTAGCCCCGTCTGCCTTTCACGTGCCACACACTTTTTAGTGCACTACCTCGAGCAAAGCTACCACAAGTCTGTCTCCTGGCGCTGCGATTTATACCTCTGGCTCAAAGCATGGAACCATGGTCCAACCCCAGCTCTGCCAGACTCTCCCTCTGGGGTTAGCAAGTGACCAGAGGCGTGTCTCCACGCTGCAGGCTCTGCCGATACAGCAGAGTCCTAGCATAGAAGCTGCATCTGTTTCTGCAGGTAGAGTAACACCACCTCCCCGACCAACATTAGCTGGGCTGACAGAACCACTCTTCTGTTGACATAGCTGGATCTAGACTGGGGGCTTTACCAGCATGGCTATGTCGGCTAGCGGGTGTGATTTCAATAGCAGCAAGGCACTGGATCTTCCATGCTGCTCCTGCATTCGGCATCTGTGGTATGTCCTCCTGCGAGGAGCTGGCACCACCTTTGTACATAGTAGCCAAGTGGTGACTTGCTCCTGCTTGTTTTTCCATGGTGAAGAACAGCAGCTGTTTGTAGAGCCAGCCCTGACAATACAGGTGTTGTTTCTTCTCCTAATAGGTTACAAACGTCAAAGTCTGGAGGGAGCATTTCACGTCCCCTCGTGCAAAACTAAAGCAAAGGCAGCTCCAGGCCCCGCTGGCTGAGCTCACTTGCCGAGGTGCTGGGTATGCCAGGGGTGGGGAACACGGTGAAGCTTTTCTATAGTATTCAGAAGGTTGTAGCTGGGAGCGCCGCATAGTCGGCATGTGAGCCCCCCATGCCTCTTGCTGTCGATTTTAGTGCGAAGCTGCTTTCCAAGGATAAACTAAAGTGACGACGGTAGCAATTTTGGTCCTAATATATAGAAATTAGAGCTCAAAAATCTAAAAACTAATTTCAAGTCAGACATGAAATATCCTCTGTCAGGAGAGCTGAAGGTGCAGTGAACTGTTTATAAGGTGCACTTAATGAGCTTACATTCTCCACAGACAAGGCCAGTAAGTGGGGGCAGAAGGCACAGGAGTTCAGGGAGGTGAAGTGACTTGCCCAAGTTCATGGCAGGAGGGCAGCAGTGGGAGTAGAGCCCAGGTATCCTGAGCCCCAGTCCGGTGCCCTGCTAGCCACCATTGCCTAACAAGGGGTGAACCTCTAGTGTTTGGTTCAGATGAGCACAGGTACCCTTTGAAGGTCCTCTATCTCCTCCAAGACTCTCCCTTTCTCTACCTGACGCTCTATCCCCCACAATAGCCATTCAAGCTCCTTTTCTCCTCATGACATCAAACATTCCAGCTCTCCCTGTTCCCATCTTGCCTCGTAGACTGTAAGGCCAGAAGGGACCATCATGATCGCCAAGTCTGACCTCCTGCACATTACAACCCACAGAGCCTCATCCACCCTTTCCTTTAATAGACCTGAGCCCTTTACAGGGGCTAGGGTAGGAAGGAGCAAGGTGAAGAAGCTGTGTCTAGGGGAAGATAGTGGAAGAGAGTAAGGGCCCTATTTGATGTTACATGGAACAATGTCCTGCAGTAGGTTCAGGAGGAAATGATGGGGCTGTTCAAACTGATCTGATTGATAGGAGGCCAACCAAGGTGTATCTTGCACTTGATGAATTTAGCATAAGGGAGACCCTTTTTTTATTTTTAATGTAGAACAGTGATGATCAGTGTATTATCCATGACTAGTTACTATAGCACAGGGGTGGGCAAACTTTTTGGCCCGAGGGCCACATCTGCGTATAGAAATTGTATGGCGGGCTATGAATGCTCATGAAATTGGGAGTGGGGGTGCGGGAGGGGCTGAGGCTCCGGCTGGGAGTGTGGGCTCTGGGGTGGGGGTGGGAATGAGGGGTTGGGGGTGCAGGAGGGTGCTCCGGGCTTGGACCAAGGGGTTTGGAGGGGGATCAGGGCAAGGGGTGGGGGAAGGGGTCAGGCTCCAGGCGGCGCTTACCTCAAGCAGCTCCTGGTCCCCACTCCGGCTCCTACGGGGAGGCGCAGCCAGGCAGCTTAGCGTGCTGACCCATCCACAGGCCGGACCGCCCCTATAGCTCCCCTTGGCCATGGTTCCCGGCCAAAGGGAGCTGCGGAGCCCCTTGGCTGACCCTATGCATAGGAGCTGGAGAGGGAACATGCTGCTGCTTCTGGGAGCCGCACGGAGCCACAGCACACGTGGAGTGGGGCAAGCCCCCAGCTGGAGTGCTGAAGCAGGGCAAGCCCCGGACTCTGCTACCCGGTAGGAGCTCAAGGGCCGGATTAAAACGTCTGAAGGGCCAGATGTGGCCCCCGGCCCATAGTTTGCCCACCCCTGCTATAGCACATTAAATCTGAAAAGAATCAAATTAGAGCAGCTTTGTTAGTTACACGGGATGGTTAGTATAGAATTTGTTTCCCCCAGGTGCTATTTCTGCCACTCTGTTCCCTGGGCACATAATATAAATGTATATTAAGTCTTATTAAAAACCAAGGCTATATTATTCTGGAAGCTACCAATTTGTGTTCTGTCTTTACAATCAAACTAAACAAGAGATCATAAAAATCCCTCTTGTGAAGACATTTGATGCTAAAATGCATTAGGATTCATACTACTAAAGAAAATCAAGTGGAAGAAAACAACAGCATACAAGGTCATACCTGCATCTGAGGGAGAAGATTTGAGATCTGCTACCGTCAAACTATAATAAAGTCTAGATTTTTAAGAGGTGACAATTCCAGGCTGATGGATTTGAAGCGAGTAAAACGAGGCCACTGCACTATCCCTTTAACTCATGAGTGAGTACATGAGTTATGCTGGCTTTTCTTTCCCCTCAGAAAGAAGGGCCGGATAAATTAATTGGGCTAGCACCAGGCAGAGACAAAACAGAAAGTTGCCCTAGTGTAGTGGTGCAGTATGAAGCATTGAAAGGGTGGCTAGATTCACTGAGACACTACTGGAGTAGAAAATTGTGTCTGACTGTGTGGAGAGAATCGATGAAGATAGACAGCAAACAAGAGCTGACCCGTTAAGCCAATAGCCATTATGCCCTCTATTGACCAAACCGGGTCTCTGCATACATGCCATTTTTGCTATAATTTTGGCAGAAAAAGTCAATCCGCAACCCCCCTGAGAAAAATTGTAGTAGATTCAGGCTATTCTGTTAAACAAGGCCTGCAAACCTGAAGATCCGTCATTCGTATGTTTAACTGGTCTTAGAACAGAAGCGTATGAGAGTTAATTAGAACACTGCATGAGAGATTTTGCTGACTGTAGTCTCAACAAGGACGCTCTTCAGGGTAAGCATTTGCTGAAACTGGCCCCGTGCAGAACCAGCAAGACACCATCATAGAGGAGGGGGCTACAATATGAAGAGTGAATAACAGAGGGAGGAAGGATGTTTTGTAGCTAAGGCACAGAAGTTGCAGCCCAGAGGCAGCTAGTATTCAGTAATTATGAGGACTGGCAGTTGTTCCAAGCTATGCCACTGATTACCTGGGCGCCTGCACTCAGATTTCCAAGCAGTAAAATGGGGAAATGCCACAGGAATGGAGTGAAGCTTAGAGTCTGTAAAGCAAGATTAGAGCTATGTTTAAAGTTACCTCTGTGCCAAAGAGGCTGCTAACAGTAAAGAATGATGATGATATTTAGGGCTGTCAAGCGATTAAAAAAAATTCATGATTAATTGTGCTGTTAAACAACAGAATACCATTTATTTAAATCTTTTTGGATGTTTTCTACATTTTCAAATATGTTGATTTCAATTACAACACAGAATACAGTGTACAGTGCTCCCTTTATATTTTTGATTACAAATATTTGCACTGTAAAAAAAAATATTTCTCCATTCACCTCATACACGTACTGTTGTGCAATCTCTTTATCATGAAAGTTGAACTTGCAAATGTAAAAGTACCAAAAATAACTGCTTTCAAAAACAAAACAATGTAGGCTCTAAAGTTTCACAACTCCACTCAGTCCTACTCCTTGGTCAGCCCATCGCTCAAACAAGTTTGTTTACATTTGCAGGAGATAATGGCGCCCACTTCTTGTTTACGTCACCTAAAAGGTGAGAACAGGCATTTGCATGGCACTGTTGTAGCTGGTGTCGCAAGATATTTACGTGCTAGATGCGGTAAAGATTCATATGTCCCTTCATGCTTCAACCACCATTCCAGAGGACATCCATCCATGCTGATGCTGGGTTCTGCTCCATAACGACCCAAAAAAGTGTGGACCGACATGTTCATTTTCATCATCCGAGTCAGATGCCACCAGCAGAAGGCTGATTTTCTTTTTTAGTGCTTTGGGTCCTGTGATTTCCACATTGGAGTGTTGCTTTTTAAGACTTCGGAAAGCATGCTCCACACCTCGCCCTCACAGATTTTGGAAGGCACTTCAGATTCTTAAACCTTAGGTCGAGTGCCGTAGCTATCATTGGAAATCTCACATTGGTACCTTCTTTGCGTTGTCAAATCTGCAGCAAAAGTGTTCTTAAAATGAACATGTGCCGAGTCATCACCCGAGACTGCTATAACATAAAATACATGGTAGAATGCGGGTAAAACAGAGCAGGAGACATACAATTCTTCCCCAAGGAGCTGTCACAAATTTAATTAACGCATTTTTTTTAAATGAGCGTCATCAGCATGGAAGCATGTCCTCTGGAACGGGGGCCAAAACATGAAGGGGCATCCGAATATTTAGCATATCTGGCACTTAAATACCTTGCACTGGTGCCTACAAAAGTGCCATGTGAACACCTTTTCTCATTTTCAGGTGACATTGTAAATAAGCGGGCAGCATTCTCTCCCATATATGTAAACAAACTTGTTTGAGCGATTGGCTGAACAAGAAGTAGGACTGAGTGGACTTGTAGGCTCTAAAGTTTAACATTGTTTTGTTTTTGAGTGCAGTTATTTAACAAAAAAACCCAACATTTGTAAGTTGCACTTTCACGATAGAGATTGCATTACAGCAGTTGTATGAGAGTAAAAAAAATAGTATTTTTTAATTCACATTTTTACAGTGCAAATATTTGTAATCAAAATAATTAAGTGAGCCCTGTACACTTTGTATTTTGTGTTGTAATTGAAATCAATATATTTGAAAAAGTGGAAAACATCCAAAAATATTTAATAAATTTCAATTGGTAGTCTATTGTTTAACAGTGTGATTAAAATTGCGAACAACAATTCATTTTTTAATCACGATTAATATTTGAGTTAATCGTAGTTAACTCACACGATTAATCGACAGCCCTAATGATATTGTCTCTCTAGCACTCTTCTGTATCACGGCTAACGAACCCCCCTTTGTATAATAGACTATTCCCAAGGAGATGAGCACTTATTTCCATTTATGCCATATGCATTCATTCTTTGTGCATCTAAGCCCATTTACAGTTATCATATCCTAGCTCCACCTGGGTCTGAGTTACCACTATAAAAACAACCACCAGTGACTGACCTGTCCAGAACGGGAATATGCACACAGTTCAAATCATGCAGATAACGTTCCGTTACCACAGTTTGAACACTTGCACAAGGCTGTTACCCAAGATTAAGTGTTAAATTTCTATGTAAGAACACCACCGAAATAAGTAGTTTCAGTTTTCAGCATCTACGAACAGCTCAGTAAAATACAAGTAATAGCTCCCAAATAACAGTCTTCCATTTCTATACACTATATTCCTAACAATGCCTCAGGTCTTGTGATCAGAACTCCAGGCTGCTAAAGAAACAGTAATAATAATCTGCCACTTCTTTAAGTGAGCCTATGGGATACTTTACTATCAATGAGACATGTAAACAAACTAAATAGCCTCACACCAGTTATGTACAGCCAGAGCATCTCCGAGGGAATTGGAGTAATTTCTCATCTTTTGACTTTGGATTCTCAAAAAGGCTCCTTAGAGAAAGAGCTAATTCCGTGTGTTTAATCAGATATGGAAAGGGATGTATATTTGCAGCAATGTCAGGTGCTGCCTCTACACAGTAATGGGAAAGAGATCCTGATAGAGGAAGAACATTAAGGTGACTCTATACAGTCTATTAGATTTCATTTACAGTTAACTGCAAACACTTCCAGAGTTTCAAGCTGCTGATTCAGAGCTCTGGGTGGTAGGAGAATGCAAAGAAGCAGTCATAAGGTACACGACTTCCACACAAATCAGACAGCTAGTCTCCAACTTCACCCTGGTCGGTCTACACTTCAGTTTTGCGAGCATATATATTGGTCAGGGTATGATTTTTTCCCCCTCACCCCGACTGACATAGCTATGCCAGCAAAAACTCCAGTGTAGATGCAGTTGTACCTGCAAGAGCGTCACTTTGGCTGTACAGCTTTCTTCATTCAGAGAACTGGTTTAAGCTATACCACTGGGAAGGCCGCCAGTTTACCTCTACTGGTGTATCTATACCAGCAAACTCTTACGTGCAGACAAGGCCTGTAATTGCTGGGAGCCCTTTTTAAAAATTGGTGTCACATTAGCCATCCTCCAGTCATTTGGTGGGAGCATGATCTTTCAGGCACTGGTCAGCTCAGTATTTATTTTTCCTGGAAGGCAATTAGGATAGGAGGAGTACATATGCATAGACCCTGTCTAGACTAGGCGAAAAGGTGTTCCATTTATAAAACGGTGCCATCCCCAACTTAGATGAGGCCAAAGGACTATAGAATCCTGAACAAATCACATCCATGATGTCCAATTTCCACTAGCTAGCAAGGCAGTTTTTAAAACCAGGCTCCACATAAGAGGTGCTTACAGACAGCATTGCAGTGTTACATCCACGGTTTCTGGATATCCTTCATACAAAGGTCATAAGCAGCGTTTTTAGAGGCCAAACAATTCCAAATTTATATTCAGCTTTTCCTTACTTTCCTCATTCAAGGAAGTCCTGTTTTTGCTATTCAAAAGTGGCAAAAGTGAGCAAAAGCAGGAATTGAAAGACAGAAGAACATCAATCTTGAAAATACGTTTAATGTCTAATCTTATACAAAAGTGACAGCATTTTCAAAAAATATCAAATCCTGTATTTATAGCTTTTCACTATCATACAGCAATATTTGTCTCATCTAAAGAAAATACAGCAGCAGGTGATAGTCTATACTTTAAAGATGTGATTGCTTATATTTCATATTGTAAACAAATGCAGTATGCCAATCTCAAAGCACAAGTCAAAACAAACTTCTCAGCAATTTAACTTAAATGATGCATAGAAATGTACAAATTCCATTGCAAAAGCTTCAAGCCAGAAGTTGCTCAC
Organism: Macrochelys suwanniensis; assembly: GCA_033296515.1. Classification (NCBI taxonomy): domain Eukaryota; kingdom Metazoa; phylum Chordata; order Testudines; family Chelydridae; genus Macrochelys; species Macrochelys suwanniensis. Next base: position 9,787,862 of record CM065781.1, on the reverse strand, counting down.
ACTTGACATTACATGTGATAAAGTTACTACACAGCATATAGTGACAACTTGAGTTTTTACACAATACATTAACAGATAAACCCTTTCACTGCTATGCAAGGACCCTTGCTCACGAAAACTGTTTCATATCCCCTTTGTTTTATGACTTCAAGAAATATGAATATATATTGAAAAAGTGTCCCATATGTATCTGAATTTTAGCCTACCTTTTCCAGTAATAAATCTTGCCCATTCCAGAAAGAACTCAGACATTTATTTTAGTTACTATTGGAAATCCCCATTTAAAAAATAATTTGATATGTTCACTTTGTATTTTCTACATCTGGTCCCTTCCCCTGCAAACAGATCCAGACCAGTGCACATTCAACCCACGTTGTGACTATAGGATCAATTAATTTAAATAATTTAGGTTTTCCTTAGATCAATTTACAGACTAAGGCTGCACATGTCAAATGCACTTGAGCAGATGCAACAAAGCATGTTTGCTATAGTCACATGTAGACGTCGTATCAGTCTTGGAGAAATTTAAGTCAATTCAACAATGAATTTTTGAAGTCTACATTCTATGGGAATAGCATTCTACACTAAATGTATGAAATGTCCTATTTAAAATATTTTTTCTGGTTCGGATTTCCAGTGTTCATCGATACTATGATTTATGTTGAATATTAGGGACAAATCTTAATTTGTTGTGTTCGGTTCCACTGTTGTCTTCCTAGTACAAAACACACCTACCTTGGCTATTTATTAGACCTCATGTCAATATGCTAGAGTGGCCACAGCTCCTTCACAGACTGCACTACTCTGTAAAATTTATTTCAGGGTTCTTGCAACTGCCATGGAGACTATAGCTATGTATCCAACATCACTACCAGGCCAGTCAGTTTATTTTTAAAAGTCCACTATTCTGTGCATGCAGAAGTCCATAGTAAGGGAGGGAAGAGAACGTTATCTTGATTTCACAGTCCTACTATGAAAAGGTATTTCCTAATGAGCTGAATGTATTACTAATCCGTCAGTATTACTAATTCAGTTTTTTAATTCCACCAACAGAGGCTAAATTAAGATTTCCCAGGTTGGGATAAAATAACTTCTGCATGGTCACACAGAAAGTCTAGGTAATCAAAGTACCATCATGAATTAAAAAAAGCCCAAGTCTCAGTGAAGAATGTGTCTTGGTAATGCAAAACTATCATTATGATAATTCCATAAAGATTCTCAGTCAGGAGAATGAAATTGATAGCAGTGACCCTTCTGATGAAAGGCAGCTACACAGAACACCGATTTCTAGTCATTCAATTAAAACCAAATCAGATCATGTCATTCGGCGAGGTACAACATACATCTAGGTATGAACAAAGGGACTACCCAATTACTATGTTCAATGGAGCTCTGACATAAGACTGGCTCATTTTCAAAATATGGCAGAAGGGAGATGGATTCTAAGGATCTATCTAGGAGATAGGACTACCTGGAATGCCAAAATCAGCTTTTTGCTACTGGACTACTTTAATTTAAACTCAGGCTTAATTTCCAAGGATGCTGAATAAAAGTTCTGCAGAGTTTACACACCTTGACAGCAAAACCAAGTTTCAGATGGATAGAACCCAAGTTAAGAGACAGGATTATCTCCCAGTGGGAATCAGTTTATCTTCATGCGGAGAACAAGCCAAACTTCCAGTCACCACTACTAATTTTGGGCTGGCAAAATTATGCCCTCATTTTCATGCACAAACCTCACATTTGTGGATTTAAATTAAATGGACTGCATACCCAGCCACTTGATTTGCACATAAACGCCTGTTTGCGAATGTGAACAGGTGTGCATACAAGTTAGACTACATACTTTGGCCTATGACTGCTCTGCTGTAGTCCCAGAATCGGAGAGAAATTGTGCTTGAGTGTGTGTGTGTGTATATATATATATATATATATATATATATATATATATATATATATATATATATATATATATATATATAAAAATGCTGAGAACACCTTCAAAATTCACATGCTCCATTTCTCTTTAGTATGTTGAATTACTGTAGCATGTTTAAAATACTGAGATTTCACAAAGAAATCTCAAAATACATTGTTTTTACTGATATCCTGGAATAACCTGAAAATAGACAAAATATGACTATCCATCCATTTAGTGACCCCCACAAGTCTGGTATCAAAACTTAAAGCAATCACTGACATTTCACGTTTAACTTTTTAGTAAGACTTTAGGCCTGATCCTGTAATCCTTGCTCACTTGGCAACTCCCCTTTCCCCCCGCCACAAAGGAAGCTCTACCTTGAGTAAGAAGCACAGGACTTGACTGTGTCGGCTCATCCTAATTCACTTTAATAAACCAAAAGATGCCAGCATATGAGCAAGTTAAATTTACGCAGATTGCTCCTTCATACCTCAGAAGTACGTACAAGAAGCGAGTGCTCTTCACAATTCCAAAAGTGACTGAAACAAAAATTTAAAAATCTCTGTAAATAGTGGATGAAGGTGGAAAGCTACAGTACTTTGTTGCCCAGCATGAATTCAACGGTAAGGCTGTAAAAAATTAAAAAGTGAAATTCAAGGTCAATTTATGGCTTTAGCAAGACAATACATCCTCAAACCAGCACTAAGCAAATGTCTCAACTAAAGGTAAGGACAAATTTAAGTGTATGAGTCAACTGTTCCTATGGTGGTTTGTTTTGTTTTTTTTACCAGTAGTTCTACATTCTAAGGCTATGTCTACACTAGAGACCTTACAGTGGCACAACTGTACCAATGCAGCTGTGCCCCTGCAAGGTCTCCTGTGTAGCCGCTCTACGGCTACAGGAGAGAGCTCTTCAGTTGGCATAATTAAACCACCCCCAATGAGCGGCAGTAAGGCTATGTCAGTGGGAGAGCGTCTCCCGCCAACATAGCACTGTCCACACTGGTGCTTCTGTCAGTGAAACTTATGTCAGTCAGGGGGTGTTTTTTCCCCACACCCGACTGACATAAGTTTTACCCACAAAAGTGCTAGTGTAGACATAGCCTTTGATTCTAGTCTCTATGCAAATAATTCTTTCCATGCTCTCATTTAAGCAAGGGGTTCTAGCAGCATGTTCATGCTTAGAAAACAAATCAAAGCAATGCCTAAAATGGAAGTATTTTTGGAAGGCCAATAAAATACAACCCTAAAGACGATTGTCATACTTCTCAGGCTTAACAGTATTTCAAATCTGAGTTAACTGCCTAAACTGAGCCCTCATACTTTTAACTCCACTAGGCAGCTAATTTCCCATTAAACTTTTGGCTGGAAAAAATACATAGCGGTTCTAACAGTCCGTACCATTTTATTAAGTGGGCTTTCCACTGCCCAACATCAGTACTTGTGTGTGATGAATTTTGGAATTGTTCAATACAGTACAGTTTAAATACTCACATGGTGACCACCAGGCATTGATGGAGTACCAGCAGGACCAGATGGCACTTGAAAAGGATTAGGGGCTGTAGGATAGAGTCCTGGAGCTGGATATGATCCCGTGGGTGGAGGAAATGGACCGGGTGGTGAAGGTCCCCATGTTCCAGGTGGGACAGTACCCCATGGTACTGTAGGTGCAGCCCCGGGTGTCTGGGTAGGAGTGGCATATGGCCCTGGGGGTGGATATGGCATACTAGGTGCAGGATACTGCCCTCCCATTGTTGCTCCCCATGCTCCAGAAGGCATGGATCCCCATGGCCCAACAGAAGCGGGAGGTGCAGCTGGCTCTGTTGGACCGCCATATGGTCTTGGAAGCTCTGGAAAGGGCATATTTGGTGGAGGATATTGCCCTGGCGGGACAGGACCTGGCACAGATGGGGGTGGATATGGACCACCAGGAGGAGGGCAAGAGGGTCCAGTAGGAGGAGGTGGAAATGGAGCAGGAGGTCCAGGTGGCATTGAAGGATACATTCCTGTTGGGGGAGGTCCAAATGGCACACTGGAGGCTGTTGTATTTGGTGGCAATCCAGATGGCCCAGTAGGTGGAGCACTTGGGGTGTTCCAAGGATTGGAAGCTGGCCAGCCTTGTGTTGGCTGACCAGTTTGTTGACCAGATGTCGTATTGCTCACTTTGGAAGTTTTAGCAGGGGAATGATCCGGTAAAGCATCTGCCAACTAGAAAATAGAGCACCAGTGAGACTGCAAACTGCCTACTATTGTAATCACTAACTGTGCATGGCAATCCATTACATTTACAAATTACATCCAATATTGTTAAGTAAAGCTATATTAGCTCCGTATAGTTGTGCTTAATTTCATATAGCTCCTCTCTTCAGAATAGCTTCTCTTTAGAATAGAAGTTAAGAGACATTCTGACATGCTATAGCTATAAAACTGAAAACAAAAGGAGAGATACCATATGTGGCAATAAGTAAACTTTTCAGTGCAAATCCGGAGGGAAGGGTCTTTAAGCATCTTCTACATAGCTACCTTGAAGGCAGCATGTTGGAATTACATTTCAATACTAATCTCAGACCTGAAAGTCCCAAGGAAAACATCCGACAGTTTAGTGCATTTAGCCCTTTGCATTGCTCTACTCACTCCAGAGCTAATACCACAACTGCAGCTCCAGAAGAATCACCTCCCCATTTTTTCTTAAATAACTGTCTGGAATTCAGAATCAAGTTGCTTGGCCAAGCGATTTTTAAGAAAGAAATGTAATTACTTACCGAAAAGTCATCAGCTCCAGACATTTTACTGGGGGGGGAAAAAATAATGAAGTTGGTTGAAAGCAATTCTCAAAGTATTTCAGGCAAGATCTGGTAAGGAAGCTAATTCCTGCCTATTTGTCTAGGTTCAGTGCACACAGCAGTTCTACTCTATTAGATATCAGTGTTACCCCAACCATGGCTTTGTTTTTATGATTCAGAGCTGAACAGATATCCATCTGTTGCCAGGGCGGACTAAGGTAATTCTCTCATGGCTGAAGAGACAGTTTTAGTAGGGTCTCTGTCTACATTAAAGTTCCAGCACATCAGGGAACCAGTCATAACATGGTAGATAGGACGTACCTATGCTGTAACTGGATCATATAACCAGAGCTTAAAAATTCCACGTGCTTAGGGCAAGTTGGAAGCTGCCCCAGGCAACTGCCCTCAGTTTCAGCAGAATCTAAACTCTCATTTTAAGTAGCATTAAATTTGTGAAGACAACCTTCAAAATGTGAACTGACTAAACAGATGCTGTCTTCATGAATCTAAAGACAAACCATTCCATTATCTACTGCTGCTCAGAACTTTCCCAAACTGCAGCAGGGTGAAAACTGACCCTTGTCAGTTTTTACTACTGCTATTGGGGGCAGCAGTGAGCTGAATCAAACCAGTTTCAGTCTGCTGCTTGGGCAAATTGAGGGATGGCTACTCATTGAGGATGCCCACAAACAAAGGAGGTGCAGAGTAGTGGAGATACTTTGTAGCAACCAGAAATCTCAAGGGATAGAATGGGTAGCAGATGGCTCTTCATCACTATGGCCGGAAGGCTAGAGGGAGGAATAAAGAAGTGGAAGTGCAAAAGTCTGTAGTGTAGACCTGGCCTTCATACCAATCTCTGGCTAGTAGATTTAATCTTCAGGCTATTAGATGTCCAATTAATTTCTAAGCCCTATGGTGCATAGATAGGTGTGAGGCGGGCAGGAGTGATCTGGAGAGACTGATGGACAGAGCGTAAGGCCAGAAGGGAGCATTTTATCATCTATTCTGGCCTGAAGAGAAGTAGAGATTTGTGGGGAAAGATAAAAGCTTTTCTAGGGCAGGAGTTAGAATACAAAACGTAATGGGAAAAGAAGAAACAGACCTCAAAGCCAACTCAGGAATAGATACCCATGATTTATTATAGAAAAAAGACAAGGGGCAGTGAATCCGGAAAGGGAAAGAGAATAACAAAAAAGCAAAACCAATATAAACAGGGCGGGGTGAACAGTGTTCATCGAATATATTGACAAATGTCATTGGTATTTATCAAATTGTACATTCAACATGTTTTGCACTATTTGACCAAAAACACTATTTGAAAAATACTAGCTGAATATCTGTAAAATTAGTCAAAATATATTCAATGAACGTTTCTCTGTGGTGATTGACAATGTTACCGTTAAAAACAACACACAATTGTTTTAGTCAACTAAATTACAAAGGGATATAGCCTGGTATGAGGTTTTAACAATAATTTTTACTTTGGCAAGTAGGCCTAACCCTCAAATTAGTAGATGTCAAGTAAAATTTAAATGATCTGTGAATAAATGGGCAAATCCCATTCATGTATCTGGTGCCAGGTCAGAGGACAATTTTATATCTAGTATCCCCTACCGTGGTTATATTTTTAGTGTAGACTTGCCATACCAGTTTACCCATCCCCTTTTCAGAGCCTTAAGAGTAAACCTTTAAAACATATTGGATACATTAAGGTGAATGAATTATATTGTGTGGTTTTTCACTAAAATGTTTCAGAAATTATATTTAAATTAATATTCCATTCAAGCTGTTCAATGCAGTGAAAATACAGATCCCCCAAGGATCTGGACTGGGACCTGTGCTGTTCCACATATTCATAAATGATCTGGAAAAGGAGGCGAACAGTGAAGTGGCCAAATGTGCAAACACAAACTTACTCAGGATAGTCAAGTCCAAAGCTGACTGGGAAGTGTTACAAAGGGATCTCACTAAATTGTGTGACTGAGCAACAAAATGGCAGATGAAATTCAATGCTGATAAGTGCAAAGTAATGCACATTGAAAAACAATCTCAACTATACATGCAAAATAATGGGGTCTAAAATAGCTATTACCACTCAAGAAAGGTCTTCAAGTCATTTACATCTGCTCAATATGCAGTGGCAGTCAAAAATGCTAATGTTAGGAATCATTAGGAAAGGGATCGATAATAAAACAGAAAATATCATAATGCCACTATATAAATTCATGGTATGCCCACACTTTGAATACTATATACAGTTGTGGCTGCTGCATCTTAATAAAGATATATTAGAACTGGAGTAAAGAGAAGGGCAACACAAATGTTTGGGGTATGGAATATCTTCCATCTGAGGAGAGATTACAAAGACTGGGACTTTTCTTCTTAGAAGAGATGAAAAAGGAGGGATATGATAGAGGTCTATACAAGCATGAATAGTATGAGAAAGTGAATAGGGAAGTGTTGTTACTCATTTATATAAACACGAGAACTAGGTGTCACCCAATGAAATAGACAGCAGGTTTAAAAGAAAACAAAAGGAAATATTTCTTCATGGAGTGCACAGTCAAGCTCTGGAACTTGTTGCCATGGAATTTTGGAAAGGCCAAAAGTATAACTGGGTTCAAAAAAGAATTAGATAAATGTATGGAGGATAGGTCCATCAATGGCTATTAGCAAGATGGTCAGGGATGCAACCACATGCTCCAGGTGCCCCTAAGCCTCCAGCTGTCAGAGGCTGGGACTGGATGGATCAATCGAAATTTCCCTGTTCTGTTCATTCCTTCTGCAGCATTTGGCACTGGCCACTGTCAGAGACAGGATACTGGGATAGATGGACCATTCGTCTGACCCACTATGGTCATTCTTATGCTTCAATTAAAGTCTCAGGCAAAATGCCAGATCAATTTGTAAATGCCTTATTTGAAGTTTTTTTTCCCCATGGCACTCTTCATATATGCCTACAACTAGTTAGATGCAGTGGAGCTGTAGCCATGTTGGTTCCAGTATATTAGAGAGAGAAGGCGGGTGAGGTAATAATTTTTTATTGGACCAACTTCTGTTGGTGAGAGACCACTCTACCTTGAATGGTCCCTTAGAATACATGCTAACTATTTATGCTAAAAAAATCTTTTCCACCTTGCGTTTAGCTGTGATGCTCTGAGTACCTATCATAGGCCTGAAGAGCTGTGTGGCTCAAAATCTGGTCTCTCTCACCAACAGAAGTTGGTTCAATAAAAAATATTACCTCACCCACCTAGTCTCTATAGCCAGTTAGACTCAGTAATGGAAAGTATTTTTATTCAACATCCAATAATTCCACTTTAAAGTCACTGCTAGCCATGGGCTCTAAATTACATGGATTCGTGGCAAATGAGATGCTGACTTCATTTTATGAAAATGGGGTGGTTAACAGTAAATGGAATCTCATTTTCCTGTTGAAACCAGCTATTTTGCTATACATTTCCTAGAAAAGCACTACACAAGTGCTATCTCGTTCAGAGAACAAAAATGAAGCCAATTAATTTAACTGACATGGTTTTTGCACAAGAATTTGGAAGATGAAGTACTCTATTCCCAATGCTTTTTGGGGGGGTATAAGGGGGAAGGAGTTATTCTAGTTTACGAGTTTGGCAGGGAGTGGGGATGATTACAGAACTGAAAGAAAGAAAGAAAACCTAAGTCACGCTTCCCTCCATTTGTGACAAGACAAAGGAAATTGTCTTATAAAGACCCCTGCCTCTGGAATACGGTGACCAGATGTCCTGATTTTATAGGGACAGTCCTGACATTTGGGGTTGTCTCTCGTATAGGTGCCTATAACCCCCCCACCCCCGTCCAGATTTTTCACACTTGCTGTCTGGTCACCTTACTCTGGAAACACCCTCCATGCCAGCTCCATGCCCTGCTCCAACAGATCCAGCAGCTTTGAAACACCAAGCCTCAGCAGCCTCCACCTACATCAGGGGTGGGCAAACTACGGCCCGTGGGCCACATCCAGCCCACGGGCCCATCCTGCCCGGCCCCTGAGCTCCCAGCTGGGGAGGCTAGCCCCTCCCCTGCTGTCCCCCCTCCCCTGGAGCCACACCATGCAGCGCTCCGACCGGGCCGCGCGGCTGCCAGACATGCTGCTCTGAGCGGCGTGGTAAGGGAGCCGGGGCATTGGATAAGGGGCAGAGGGTCCCAGGGGGCAGTCAGGGTACAGGGGTGGGGGCTGGATAAGCAAGGGAGTCCCAGAGGGCCTGTCAGGGGGCGGGGGTGTGGATAGGGATCAGAGCAGTCAGGGGACAGGGAGCAGAGGTGTTAGATAGGGGATGGGATCCTGGGGGGTAGTTACAGTCGGGGGGGGGTCTCAGGAGGGGGCAGCCAGGGGACAAGGCGCGGGGGGGATTGGATGGGTTGGGGATTCTGAGGGTGGCAGTTAGGGGGTGGCAGTTAGGGGGCGGGAAGTGGGAGGGGGGAGATAGGGGGCAGGGGCCAGGTTGTTTGGGGAGGCACAGCCTTCCCTACCTGGCCCTCCACACAGTTTTGCAACCCCGATGTGACTGTCAGGCCAAAAAGTTTGCCCACCCCTGAGCTACATATACAGCCACGACAGGGTGAATCAGGGGAGGGGAGATGGAGTTGCCAGAATGGCCTGTGAAAAGATTCTAATCCTAGATGCCGACCACCTCCCTCTTCCCGCAGCATCCAGGGTAAGAAGAGGGCCTGCTAGATACTCCCACTACTCCGATCCAAAGATGATATGGGGCATAACATTCCAGCAGCCTCCAATTGCACCCACCAGCCCCTCTTCCACAGCAGAACCAACAACTGGACTACATACTCCTGAAGTTACAAGTGACATTTACACTGACTTTTCTGAATTATGAACTCTGCTCCAATCATGTCCAACTCTCCTGCTGCTGCTCTCTCTCTCTCCCCAACACTAGTCAGTTAACACTAACATTAAGTGCTAGTGATCTATTAGCCGTTCTTTTCCTATACTTCATGCTTTACAAAAAGCCCTGTCACTTTTTCCAGCCCCCCCTCCACACCAAATATATAATTTATTCTGACCTGCACAATCATTCTTTACTATAGGACTATAAATACAACTTGTACATGTGGAGGAGAGGCACTAATAATTAGGTCATTAACTCGCTGCTGAGATTTGATATTCTCTGTCCTTGTGCCATCACAACTGGTCTTGAACAGAAAAAAGGTATTTGTAGGATTTTTAAATTTTATCTGGAACGGACTGCTATTTCCAGGACAGGCATAAATGGCAGGGCAATTGCCATAAACACACACGGTCTTTGGTATCAATCATTTACAAATCAAGAGCCAAGTTTACTTCACCTTAGAAATCAGAGCGTTTCCCGTAGAAGACTGAACTATTTGGGCATGTAAGTTTCTCAAAACTTCTCTTTTCATATTCCTACCCCACTCTTTTCCTTCCTGATGGGATTTCTGTTTGTTGCCTCACCACATTTTTATTCTTTCACTTTCTCTTAGCTTCTATTCTCAGATTCAAAGGGTTTAAGGACAGAAGGGACGATTAGATAAGGTCTGAACTGTACATCACAAGCCATTCATTTTCACTGTTACCTCTGTACTGAGCCTAGTAACTTGGGTATGGCTTAAGCATATTCTCCAGAAATACATCCATTCTTGATTAAAGACATCAAGAGATGGAGAATCCAGCACTTCCTCATGGTATTTCTGGCTTCAACTTCCAGCCATTGGCTCTTGTTATGCCTTGCTCCACTAGATTAAAGAGCGCTGTAGTACCTGATATTTCCTCCCCTTGAAGGTATTTACACTCTAGTCAAGTCACCTTTTAATCTTCTTTTCAATCATCTAAACAGATAGAACTGTTTAAGTCTCTCACTGTAAGGCATTTTCTCCGGCCCTGAAATAATTTTTGTGGCTCTTTTCTGCACCCTCTTATTTTTCAACATACTTTTAAGATATGGATACCAGAAGTGCACACTGTATTCCACTATTGAGCCCTTTCTTGTTTATGCTCATCCTGGATACCTCACAAGAAGTATACAGAACTTTGGTGCAAGTTGTTTGCAGAAAGTCTAGAAGAGAATCCTGATAAATTGAGAGATGTGTTGGAGAGAGATGAGCTCAAAATAAACTGAGGAAAGAGAGTATATGGTATAACACTTCAATAACATGAACACTGAAAAATTATCCTTGAAACTAGTTGGGCAGACATTACCAAAAATGCAATGTTTCGAGAATATGGGTTTCAGAATCAGGGAAAATTAGAGCTCGGATAATAAATGCCTGGTTCAAAAAGGAAGAAAGTAAGAAAGTGCTGTAGTATGTGACAAGAAGATACCAGTAAGATTAAAAGGGAAATATCTATAAAACAGTGGTCTATCCAGTTTTAGTGTATGGTACTGAGGGCTTTTCTACACTTAAACACAACAGTGTAGATAACACCTACACCGACAGGAGGCTTGGCGTAGAGAATCCACCTCCTGAGAGGCGGTAGCCAGGTCAACAGAAGAATTCTTCTGTCAAGCTAGTGGTCTGTACACAGGGACTTAGGTCATCTTAACTATGCCACTCAGGGGTGTGGATTTTTCCACACCCTGAACCGACATAGCTAAATCAACCTAATTTTCTAGTGTAGGCCAAGCCTGAGTGTTAGGCAACAAAGAAACATGAGCAAGTGATCTGTCCCACAGTAAAGGAAATGTTGAGGTGAATAAGTGGAGTAAGCAGGAAAGACCATGTGAGGAACATGTACGTTAGAGACACTTGAAATAATACCCATAAATTAAAAAATTATGGTTTGGTCATGTAAAGCACAGTCCTAATAACTATGTGAGTAAGATAGTCCAACAGATAAAGAGTAAAGGAAAAAGAGAGGCCAACCCAAAAAGAAGTGCTGGGATGTCATAAACAAAGACATGTTAGCATGTGGTGTGACAGAGGATTATGGCTAAGGCTACATTTTAGTCACGGGTATTTTTAGTAAAAGTCAAGGATAGGTCATGGGCAGTAAACAAAAATTCACAGCCCGTGACCTGTTCATGACTTGTACTATATGCCCCTAACTAAGACTTGGGTGCTGGGGGGGGAAGAGGTGGGTTGGAAGGCTCCCTACCCGGTTCCCTGAAAGTGGTGACATGCTCCTAGGCGGAGGCGCGGCCAGGTGGGCCCCGAGCGCCCACTCTGCTGCTCCCACTGGCTGGGAACCACAGCCAATGGGAGCTGTGGGGGCGGTGCCTGTGGGCAGAGGCAGCATGCAGAGTCAGCTGGCCACACCTCCGCATAGCTGAGGGAGGCAAATGTTGCTGCTTCCGGGATATTCCCCCCCGGTAAGCACTGCTCAGAGCCCTCACTGCACCCCAACCCAACCCCCTGCCTCAGCCCAGAGCCCCCTTCCACATCCAAACTCCTGCTGGGGTGTGAGGTGTGTGGCCCAAGACTGCCCCAGCCAGCAGCGGCTGGTGCAGCTGGCCCAAGGGCTGCCCGAGATGCTCAGGCGGCCCTTGGGCCAGCCGCTGCAGAAGTCACGGAGGTCATGGAAAGTCATGGATTCTGTGACTTCCGTGACAGACTCGCAGCCTTAATTACAGCATCTGTGAATTTGGAGGAAGAGGATTTGAAGTGCTGCCCACATTTAATGGGATTAACACATGGAATAGGAGGACTATGTATACAGAGGTAAAATCGTGTGTGTGTGTGTGTGTGTGTGTGTGTAAAAAAATAAAAATTAGCCCTTTTTGCCACACCACTGCACTTGTGAGCTCATATACAGGTGCTTGTCCACTAAGACACCCTAAATCCTTTTTAAAGTCACAGCTTTCCAGACTTCAGACCCCCCCTATTTTACACATATGGCCTTCATTCCTTATTCCTAGATGTACAACTCTGCATACAGATGTACTGAAACCCATTTTGTTTGAACAGGCCGAGGCTGCCAAGTGACACAAATCACACTGTATAAGTACTCAGTGCTCATTATTTATCACTCTGCCAATTGGTAAATTTTATCAGTGACACTTTCAAATCACTGATGGAAATGTTGCTATGTCAGGCCTAGTCCCAAACCCAGCAGAACCCCACTAATCTATGATGAAGATTCCCCACTGACAAATTAATCTGTCAATTAATCTATTTAACTTGTGCATAATACTGCATGTTAATTCTAAAACCAGAATATCATGGGATACTAACTCAAACAGCTTACAAAAATGTAAATATTACATCTCACATGATCTGAACTAAAGTCATACTGAAAGGAAACAGACTCGCCAAAGGCTTTCTTCAATGAGGCATCATTGTGCCCAAATTAATATACATTTTAATAAGCATTTATAAGCTTAATGGACAAAATGTTTTTTTCAGACAATCAAAAAACACAGTAAAGTATTTTTTTGTACTATTCAGCTATATATAGCTGAACAAATTTTAGATGGAAACTGTTTGCTTTTTACATGTTGTGTAAGAACACAGCACTAATTAGTATAAATGCTATTTTTATGATCAGCTACTAAGCAACAAATCAACTGGTTACCAAAATGCCCCCTGATGTAATACAGCATGCTGCCGCATTAACTGAATTCCTTTGTGCAACATCTCGTGTCATCCCAAGGGTGGCATTCGTTTAATGCCACTTTGCTGTGCGCACAAATAGCAGCTTTGATGGATGACTCTGTAGGTCGCATGTGGTGTTTGCACTTTGAGGCACCTCCTTTTTAATAGTGCTTTTAGTGGGATAAATTGCACCTGGCAGGAGGCAATAACTAGGTCAGCAATCTCTAGTGTACGGAGCTGTAGCGGGGCTTATCCACCTCTAAGCAAGAGGCGCACAGGTACGCTGGCACACTAGTCTACACAGTTCGCATGACACATTCACGTCCACACCCCGCAAGGCTGCCAATATAAGCAAACAACCCCTTCCCCTGCGTTAAAAATAAATCCCCAGATCACTTCATGCAGGCCTCCATCCCTCCCTCCCTCCCTCCCTGCCCACCCCGGGGGCGCTGGAGGGAACCGGAGGCGCGACCCCCGGCCAAAGGATCAGACCCACCGAGGCCACAGCTAAGACCTGTGAGAAAAGCCCTACGGAGGCGACCAGGGCTGGGCCAGACCCTGTCCCCTCCGCCTGGGGCCCCTGAGCCCCCCACCCCGCCTGGGGCCCCTGAGCCCCCCACCCCCACCCCGCCTGGGGCCCCTCAGCCCCCCACCCCGCCTGGGGCCCCTCAGCCCCCCACCCCCACCCCGCCTGGGGCCCCTCAGCCCCCCACCCCGCCTGGGGCCCCTGAGCCCATCTGCCTTCCAGGCCCCTCAGCGCGGCCCAACCCCTCAGCCCGCCCGCCATCCCCGACTCGGGTCCCGCAGCCGCCAGGCCGGGCCACCTTCCCCCGCCCGTGGCGGAGGCCGCGGCCCGCCCACAGCCCCCCCAGGCGCGAGCGGCCCGCGGCCAACGGCCGCCCTACCTGCTGCGAGGGGAACCGCTCGGCGCAGGCGCAGGCAGAGGGCAGCAGGGAGGAAGCCGGCCCAGCAGCAGCACCGCGACCCTGCCTCGCACGCGGAAGCGGAAGTGCGTCTCTTGCCCCCCGACAGGTAGGTCACGTCCGCTGGCCCCGCCCCTTCACGACAAAGGAGCGCTCGAACCCCGCCCCGCTCGCCCCAAGGACGGGTCACGTGACAATGACCCCGCCCGCGGCCCGGCGCGCGAACGGCCTTTCCCGGCGCGAGATGGATCACGTGACACCTTTCCAGCCTCCTCCCCTATCCTGGCTTCCTCCGCCGATTTTTGAGGGAGCCACAGCGGCCCCTAGTGGAAGGCAAGAGAAGTGCAGCTGTGAGGGGCAGAGCCCTTCACGTCAATGAACAAGGCGAGGGAATGCCATAGAATCTCAGGGTTGGAAGGGACCTCAGGAGGTCATCTAGTCCAACCCCCTGCTCAAAGCAGGACCAAACCCAATTAGATCATCCCAGCCAGGGCTTTGTCAAGCCTGACCGTAAAAACCTCTAAGGAAGGAGATTCCACCACCTCCCTAGGTAACCCATTCCAGTGCTTCACCACCCTACTAGTGAAAAAGTTTTTCCTAATATCCAACCTAAACCTCCCCCTCTGCAACTTGAGACCATTACTCCTTGTTCTGTCATCTTCTACCACTGAGAACATGCGCCGGCCATTAACAGCAGGGCCGGCTCCAGGCACCAGCCGATCAAGCATGTGCTTGGGGCGGCACCTGGAGGGGGGGCGGCGCTGAGGGGTTTTTTTAAATTTTTTTTTAATTTACCAACAACAAAAAAACACTCTTCCCGGCCCCTGGCTGGGGGAGCGGGGAGGCGGGCATGCTGCCCTCCCCACCGGCGCCCCAGCCGGGGCAGGGGGGAGCGGCTATGCTGCGCTCCCTGCCTGAGAGAGCGGGTCCGCCGGAGAGCCGCTCTCCAAGCTGGCGCCCCGGCCAGGGCAGCGGGGGGCGGCCGTGCTGCGCTCCCCGCCCGGGAGAGCTGGGCTTCCGGAGAGCCGCGCTCCCCGCTGGCGAGCCGCTGTCCCCTCCGGGACTCCGGCCGGGAGAGCGGGGGGTGACCGTGTCGCGCTCACCGCCAGGGCAGCGGGGACGCAGGTGAGCCGCTCTCCCCACCGGCGCCCCGGCCGGGGCAGCGAGGGACGGCTGTGCTGCGCTCCCTGCCGGCGCCCCGGCTGGGAGAGGGGGTCCGCGGGCGAGCCGCGCTCCCCGCCGGCGGCCCAGCCGGTAGAGCGGGGGGCGACCGTGCCGCGCTCACCGCCAGGGCAGTGGGGACGCGGGCGAGCCGCTCTCCCCACCGGTGCCCCGGCCGGGGCAGCGAGGGACGGCCATGCTGCGCTCCCCGCCGGTGCCCTGGCAGGGGGAGCGCCGGCCGGGGGAGGGGGACGGCCGGCGGCTTTTTTTCCTGGGGCGGCAAAAAAGCCAGAGCCGGCCTTGATTAACAGTCGCCCACTGACCAGTAATGTTGCTCACAGAAATAACCCCCTGCAAGAAAGGGTGACCAGAGAGCAAGTGTGAAAAATCAGGACAGGGGGTGTGGGGGGGTAATAGGAGCCTATATAAGAAAAAGACCCAAAAATCGGGACTGTCACTATAAAATCGGGACATCTGGTCACCCTACAGCAAGAAGCCAAGGAAAACATAAATAAAATAGCAACAGCCTAATGTGAAATAAGTCACACGACTGTTGCATGGATAATATGAAACAGCAGCTCTCAGGGAAGGAAAACAAACACACAGCCCTACCACCAGTAATCAGAGAAAACCCCCAAATGCTGGGGATTTGGTTAATAAGAGAAAAATACAATGGGGTCGGCGGTTATCTATTTGAAAAAACCTGAATATTTTGGTCAAAAATATTTTTTTCATAAAACACTTCATTTTTTATGAAACTCCAACTTTTATTTAAAAGAATTTATTAGAAAAATGTCAAGCAGCTGTAGCAACAATATAAATGTATATATAAAAATAATAAATATATAAACATCATTTTGCACTTGTATAGCACCATCTATCCAAAGATCTTACTCTGTTACAAAGGGGGTAGGTGTCACTATCTGTCAGCCTGTCTAGCAATCTATCTAGGACTCACGGAGCTCAATCTATTTATCTTAGCAAGGAGAATCATAGAATATCAGGGTTGGAAGGGACCTTAGGAGGTCATCTACTCCAACCCCCTGCTGAAAGCAGGACCAATCCCCAATTTTTGCCCCAGATCCCCAAATGGCCCCCTCAAGGATTGAATTCACAACCCTGGGTTTAGCAGGCCAATGCTCAAACCACTGAGCTATCCCTTCCCCCCAAAGGTTAAGGGGTGACTATATTACAGTCTATAAGTACCTACATAGGGAACAAATATTTAATAATGGATTCTTCAGTCCAGCAGAGAAAGGTCTAACACAATCCAATGATTGAAGCTAGACAAATTCAGACTGGAAATAAGGTGTAAATTTTGAACAGTGAGCGTAATTAACCATTGGAACAATTTACCAAGAGTCATGGTGGATTCTCTATCACTGACAATTTTTCAATCACTATTAGATGTTTTTTGAAAAGATCTATTATTTTTGGGAAGTTCTATGGCTTGTGTTATCCGGGAGGTCAGGTTAGATGATCATAATGGGCCTTTTTGGTCTTGGAATCTATGAATCTGTCTATGAACTCCATATATTGTACCTAGCACATGTAGCCCTTGTTATTGAGTCTTCATCTTAATGAGCATAAACCCTGCAATGTGTTATTTAAAATTATATCACAGCATTGGTGATATATTTAGGTAGGATTTGGGGACATTCTCCTGCCTGGCACTCCAAACTGTAGTACTGATCCTGCAAACATTTTTGTATCTGCGTAGTCCCATTGAATTCAATGAAATGTATTCATGTGAGTATGCACGTGTCTGAGGAATTGGGCCCCTCATTCTATGCATTTTACTGTTGTCATAAATGTACCTCTTTTATCACTTTCCAAGGTCTTGCTCCTGCTCCCCTTTGAAATCACTTACAAAAGTACGACTCTCTTTAATAGGACAAGGACAGGCCCCAAATGTTACCATAGCTGAAATGGGAATGATAATTCAATAGCTTTGCTGAAGCAATTTATTTACATAAATTATCATTGCCTAAGCCAAAATATATTAACTACAGCCCCAATCCTTTTATGAGGCAAATGATGATTTAATAGTATCTCTGCTAATCAGCTCACGCGGCATTTAATGAAATACAATGGATCATTTAGGCCAGCTTCAGCAATTCTTTACTACTGTAATTTTATCTTTGCCTTTTTAGATTGTCTGGCCAGTATCACCACCACTGATGATTGTACCAGAACAGCCCTGACCAAGTTGGAAAAATGAGGAAATAATATAATAGTCAAATGTACCCTCTTGCCAACAGTGTGCCATCACAATGGTTCATTTAATAGCATACTCCAGATTAAGGGGTCCAAGCACGGCAGCTGCTCAGTGCCCCAGACTGTGTAGTGAACGCTGTAGTGGCAGCTGGGGTTCACATAGTATGTCTGCCCTGTACTGAATAACTTGGTAGCCAGGACTCTTAATTAAAGAGCATATGTGCAGCTAATGAAGATTACAATGTAACACCTTAAACGTTGATCTAAAGCTACCCTAGCTCAGTGGTTCTCAAGCAGGGGTATGCATACCCCTGGGGGGGGTACACAGAGGTCTTCTGGGGGTACATCAACTCATCTAGACATTTGCCTAGTTTTACAACAGGCTACATAACAAGCACTAGCGAAGTCAGTACAAACTAAAATTTCATATAGACAAATGAGAAAGTAAGCAATTTTTCAGTAATAGTGTGCTGTGGCCCTTTTGTATTTTTATATCTGGTATTGTAAGCACGTAGTTTTTAAGTGAGGTGAAACTTGGGATATGCAAGACAAATCAGACTCCTGAAAGGGGTACAGTAGTCTGGAAAGGTGGAGAACCACTGCCCTAGATCCATCACATCCATAATACTGCAAGCGTGAAGAAAGAGAGATCTGGTACGTATTGCCCTCCTTCTTCCCCCAGGAAACAAAGGATTGTGCATTTTTACCAAATATACTTATTTGCACATACAGTCTTCCATTTCTTAGTGCGAAAGCATATTTTGCGTATGTGTGCAAATGCATATGTTGCAGGTGCAAAAGGCATGAAGGCTAGAAAATGTAGCCTTGGTTGTGATTTACCCATGGCCACACAACTGTGTGTAAGAGCCAGCTACAAAATTCAGGAATCCTGACTTCCCGTCCCATGCTGTATCTACCAGTCAGTATTATTTGTTCATTCTAAAATATGTAACTGTAACCTCACTACTGGCACACAACTCCCATGGAGGTCAATGGACGTTATGTGAAAGTATCTGATTGCAGAATTTGCCCCTTCATTTAAAAAAAAGCTATTTTACATTACTTTCCCTGATTCATTTTGGGAATGTATCATGCGAATGATGACTTCAGAAAGGATGTTATGTGTAACCATACCCAAGGCTATGATTAAACATAGGCCCACATTACAAATACACTCTATAGTAGCTTGTATTTTTCTTTAGTGGCAGAGTTGTCATCCTTACATACTCATTGTAGATTGGGATATGGGAAAGATCGTTAGGAAATATTTAATCTAGAATTTAAAATATGAATAGTGTCAGCAATGCTATTCCACGTGAGAACTGTTAGCAATTGCATTGTCCATGAATACAAACATTGGCTTCCTTGGGGTCGCAGGAGTGGGAAACGGAGGTGGAATTTGCATATTGTGCTTCAATTATATTTCTCAGGAATTGAGCTGTCATTGTTCCTACCGAGTCAGATTTAATCTTTTTCAGGGACAACAGCAGAGATGTGGAGATGACAAACCGTGGAGCCAGGAAATCCAATCACACCCTCCAGGCTGTGCATACCACAAACAAGCTATCCAGAGGAACAACAAAATAATCTTTTTTTGCACCAACTGTGTGAATCCAGCTACTCGGTCCCAGGAAATCCATTACAGACTAGAGAAAAGAAGCATTTTTTACACTCAGCCTAATAAAATGATTTTTATTTTTTAGCCCAATAAAAGTTCTGGAATACAAAATTACTTGTAGTTAAGATAGAAAGATTGCCAAAAGCTTACAATGGACCTGAATGGTAAACTATGTGAAATTAATCTGCAGTTACGCAGAGCTGGTCCTTACTGAGTTACTTCCATGTTTACATCCATGCAACATTGTGCACTGTGTACATCATGCACTCTAAAGAATTAGCTGACCCACCCTGAATTTAGTTTGTAAAGGATACCAGATGGTATGTTCAATGCATGTGGTAAGCTTTTATGTGCTTCTCCCCTATGGCCAATCGCAGACTGATAATTTATTTCAGAAACACTCATAAAATAAATCACATTGAAAAAGACGCTGTCTTCTAGTTAATAAGTGCTCTTTCTCTAGGCAGATCCTTGCTGCCTTGAAGATAAAATCAGAAAGCTGGTTTAATGGACAATGAAATGGAAAATGCATCCTATTGAAAAAATGAGATTAGACTTGGTTTAACTGGAAAAGAAGCAGTGCTAACATAGTAGAACCTTTGATTCTTCCGGAATTATGTACAGGTGGTCTGTCACTAGAGACACTTTGATAATCACTTAGGCTCTGGAACACAGCTCTGTGGCAAGGGGGTGAGTTCTGCAGCAAATTCTGGGCCTGTCGGACTGGGGAATATATAGGACCTTGATTACAAGGGGGGGAGGGATAGCTCAGTGATTTGAGCATTGGCCTGCTAAACTCAGGGTTGTGAGTTCAATCCCTGAGGGGGCCATTTGGGGATCTGGAGCAAAAATTGGGGATTGTTCCTGCTTTGAGCAGGGGGTTGGACTAGATGACCTACTAAGGTCCCTTCCAACCCTGAGATTCTATGATTCTACATATCAAGCTGCTGTTTGAGCTTTTTTCAGGCCTCACGTATGTGGCCATCTGAATGTATTTAGCAGCTGCCAGGACAACCCCATCTCTGGAGGAAGATGTTTATTTTCCATCGATGTTCAGCGAGTAGGAATTAGGTATTTCCAGTACACGGTGACACCCAGAAACTGGGCCTAACTGGAGCTGCTCATACCATTTTCCATTCTCTACAAGGGAAAAAAAAAAGTTTTAAAAAGTACTCAACATTGGAGCTGGACCACAGCTGCACAACCACACCTTTTGGATCTTGATCCAGTGATGCCAACTGTCAAGTCTCACAACCTCAGCTGCTTTGCTTAACGCTCCAGTTCTGGAACCAGGTGATGATGTCAGAATCTGGGCTTGTATTAAAAAAAAAAAAACCACAACTTTTTCTAGCCCTCACTGTTGTGGAAAAAAACCTTGAAAAATGTGACTCCTCTGGGTCCACAAAGCAGAAGGCAAATAAAAAGAACCCCAAATTTATAGATATTTTTAAAAAATCTCATTATTTTAAAGCTAATCTTATGATTCTTGAATGCTTGGGGCCACCAATACTGTGGATTCAAACTCCCTGGTTAAGCCCCGATTCTCTAATCGATAATAACAGCTCCATTATGGTGCCTGGTACGACTTTTCAGCTCAACAGAAGGTTGTATTCCTGTATCTCTGATGGTGCAGCTGCTTGATAGATTGGTCAAAAGTTATATGCCTTGTCGCCCAGATCCTCAAAGGTATTTAGGCGTCTAATTTCCACTGAGATCAATGGGAGTGAGGTACCTAAATACGTTTGAGGGTCTGGGCCTGTGTTCATAGTGAAATCTTTTCTGCAACTGCTCTTATTTTGGATATGGTTTTGAATAGCACGAAAGCAATTCATGTTCTCCCATGGCCCACAAATATATGTCCAAAGCAAGAACAGCATTTTCAATAGGCAGTATGTCCGATTGACTCTATGGCCATGCCAGTAGCCCTGAGCACAGTAGCGTAGCCAGGGCGGGAGCAGGGGGAGCGGCCGCTCCCCCTGTGAGGAGAAGCAGCGCTCGGGAGCCGGGCTCGGGGGCGCTTTAAAGGGCCAGAGGTGGGCACTGCCGGAGGTGGGCTGGGGGGGGCCGCTTTAAAAGGCCGGTGGCTCCTGCTGCTGCGGGAAGCTGCGGGCCCTTTAAAGCGCCCCCCCCCCCAGCCCCGCTGCCGGAGCCAGGCTCGGGTGGGAATTTAAAAGGCCCGGGGGCTCCGCAGCGGCTGAGTACAGGGGGAGCGGGGAGGTGCCTTTTTATAGCGCTGCCGCTCCCCTTGTGCTCTAAACCTGGCTAAGCCACTGCCTGAGCAGGGAGTATATTGTGTATCATAGGACATGAAAAAGAATTCATGGCTGCATACATACCACATTACCCCAACTGCAGTCATTTCAGAGACTCAGCAACATGGCCACATCAGTCAGTTGTTTGCCACTTGACTGCTTACTTGTGAGTCAGCTTGTGAATGCGTCTGTGTCTCACTTTGTCTTTCTGTGCAATGTTGGTAGGATCCATCCATCCGTCTAGAGATAAACATGCATTTACACTTTTTTCTCTCTTTATCAAGCATGCTGCATTTCCTCTAGCAATCCCTCTTAATTCCTTTGAGATCTCTAACTTTGTATGGCCATAAATGTGTGTATTTCTACATGTGAAACTAATTGTTCACAATATAAGGTTTCTCATTTATCTAGTTAAAATGTATACTAATGATGCACATATGGGTAAGGTCAATGATCCACTGACTGGTGCCAGAGAACACATTTGCAGTCGAATGGCTTGTATTAATGATTGGAATGAAGCATATATGGATCATTTGGACTTGTCAAGGGTCTATAAGTTACTGTTATGGCAAAGATGCTAATGAAAGACATGTCATGAATTACTCATATAAGTACTCAGTCAGAAGCAGTCTGTGGAAAGGGCTAGGTGTAGAAGGTCTGGCCCAAGAGCTAGACATAGCAACCTCACCTGGACAAAGGGGGTGGGTTAAACTTTCCCTTTTGTCTGGATGGGACTATTGGAGGAGTTGGCTCCTGTGGACATTTGGTTTTAATTGAACCTCTTTGAGGTTCCTCTGTGTTTCAAAACAGCAGCATAGAAGAAGTTTTAACAGCCAGGCTAGGTTAATAGCCAAACCTAGACTAGGGAAGGACATGCCTACTCTAGAACCTTTTATCTGGATTATAATGTCAATTGGGGACGGGGGGGTCATGAGAGACAGACCAGACATTTCTGTACTGGCAAAAGCCCCAGTGCTGACTCAGTTATACAGGCAGAAAGTGCTTTTGCCAGTACTGTATAGCTTACCTTGTTCACTGAACCAGTATAAGCTATACCACCAAAAGCACTTTTTTGCTGATATAAACTGGGTCTATACGAGTAGGGTTTGCTGGGATAGCTATACTGGCAAACCTTTTCTAGTGTGGACCTGGCACTAGTTTTGAGAACACAAGCATCATGCAGCCAGGGGGACAGTGACCTTGGGCTATGGGATTTAATGGGAATAAAGTACGGGACAGAGGCAGGAAAGAGGAAGAGTGTACAGTGGGAGCAAAGTTGAGATGCTTAGCTGTATCCTCCCCACTTTGGCTCGTAACTTGATGGCTTCACCTCAATGCTGCCAGTAATGCAGGATCCAACTCTACAGCACTCCCTGTACCTCAGCCACTTTTTACAACGCTCTGTCAGTTTCCAACCCTTCAGGAGCATATTGTAAAAACAGTCCTATAGCTCTCAAAGCTCAGCAAATCAACACTAACAAGGACATTTCTTTCCACATAGCTAAAGTTAAAGCGCATTCAGCCATTCAAAGCAAATCTGGATAAATAATACCCATGTTATTCTTCCTTTTCCCCTTTTCAGACTGAAGGCCCTGCTTTGGAAAATCACTTAAGCACATGCTTAAGTGCTTTGTTGAATCAGTCTCTTACTGCTGATAATACCAACCTGCATCTTCAGTCCATGTGAAAATGCTGTAGGGGCGGCGCGGGGAAGCATTCTTACGATACTGCTTCTGAAAATCCGCATGAGTGCTTCCATAGCTGGGTTTTATTTTCACATCAGCCCTCAGGAAAAGCTCAGCAAGAAAAGAGGTTAGCCTGGGAAAGGCTTTTCTTCTCAACTAATAAAAACACCACGGTGATACGTATTCAGCAGCATTTTAGACCAAATGGATTTGCCAAATCAATAGCCATCAATGGATGAATGATTCCTGTAAATAAATAAGAGACTTAGATATTCTGAATACCTGTTTGACAGAGCTATTAACATCCAGAAATTAGACCGCAATTAATTGAAGGCACAATCCGTTCAAGCCAAAAGACCCATAATAAAACTCTGAACATATTTTAATCTTAGGGGGTCTCTTTAGTCAAATATATAGCAGTGATAATAAATTCAAACAAATTCCATGAAGATCTCTGTTCTTCCGACTCTCAAGGCAATTAGCATAATCACCAGTTCCTCTTCCTTTTTATGAAAAGAGGAAGAAATTACGCAGGGTAGGAGTATTTTAAACTCTAGCCCACATCCCTGGGGAGTTTTATAGACATTTCAGTGATAAATTAAAAGATGGATAATTGAATGTTCTTAATAGGCTTGATCCAAAGCCCACTGAAGTTCCTGGGAATCTTTACATTGATCTCAGGGCTCTGGATAAGCCCACGATGAACAGGTCTTGTCTGGTGGAGCCATGCTGCCAAGGCTCCCTCTGTGGGCAGAGCTCGCAACACCTTGGGTTTCACAGTGGGGATTACAGAAATGTTAATCCAACTTTGGGAAGTCAAATTACATACACTGAAATCAATGGATTTCTACGAGAGAGCTTGCCGGGACCCTCAGTTCATTTACCTTCAGGATCACGGCATTCATCTGCAACATTAATCTTATCAGTTTCTTCAAAAAGGTAGAGTATAGCCAGTGGTCAATTTCTGCTAACAATATTCTTTGATGACTCTGCTTTTCTGTATGACTAGAGAGATTTCTGTCTTCATGTCTGTGCCTCCTTTTGATCTTGATTTTAAAGTTCTGCTACCAAGTACAGACCTTTTAGGAAGGCCCTGCTTTTACAGTTTACCTAGCATTCCAGCTGGCTGGATTGGGATCTCAAAGAATTATTATTTATTTTATCGTCGTGCGTATAAGTCCTAGTCGTGGACCAGGACCCTGTTGTGCTAGGCACAGAACAAAAAGCCAGTCCCTCCCCCAAAGAGCTCAGAATTTAGGTATAAGGCAAGAGACAACAGACAGATGGGGGAGTACCAGGAAACAATGAGTCAATAGTGGTCAGCAGGGTAGGCTATTGTCTCAACACACAACTAGGCACACGTCTCAACTACCTGTTGTCAAATCAAATGGCCTCCCTACGCTCATTCAAGCTCAGCTGGGAAAAGATCTCAAGAGCTTTCTAGTGTCTAGACCAGGGGAGGGCAAACTTTTTGGCCCAAGGGCCACATTGACGTTGTGAAACTGTATAGAGGGCCGGGTAGTGAAGGCTGTGCCTCCCCAAACAGCCTGACCCCTGCCCCCTATCTGCCCCCTCACACTTGCCACCCCCTGACTGCCCCCCTCAGAAACCCCGACCCATCCAACCCCCCTGCTCCTTGTCCCCTGACCATCCCGTCCCGGGACTCCCACCCCTTGACAGGCCCCCCAGGACCCCACCCCCTATCCAACCCCCCCGCTCCCTGTCCCCTGACTGCTCTGACCCCTAACCACACTCCCGCCCCTAACCACCTCCTCAGGACCCCACTCCCTATCCAACCCCCCTACTCCCCATCCCCTGAAACCCCCCCAAAACTCCACCCCATCCAACCACCCCCAGCTCCCTGTCCCCCAGGACCCCCCACCCCCTTATCATGCTGCTCAGAGCAGCAGGAGCTCGCAGCCCCGCCGCACGGCCGGAGCCAGCCACGCCACCATGCTGCCTGGCAGGAGCGGCGGGCCAGAGCACTGGAGGCACAGCAAACTAAGGCTGCGGGGGAAGGGGGACAACAGGGGAGGGGCCAGGGTCTCCTCATCTCAAAAAGGATATACTGGCATTAGAAAAGGTTCAGAGAAGGGCAACTAAAATGATTAGGGGTTTGGAACAGGTCCCATATGAGGAGACATTAAAGAGGCTAGGACTTTTCAGCTTGGAAAAGAGGAGACTAAGCGGGGGTATGATAGAGGTATATAAAATCATGAGTGGTGTGGAGAAAGTGAATAAGGAAAAGTTATTTACTTGTTCCCGTAATATAAGAACTAGGGGCCACCCAGTGAAATTAATGGACAGCAGGTTTAAAACAAATAAAAGGAAGTTCTTCTTCACACAGCGCACAGTCAACCTGTGGAACTCCTTGTCTGAGGAGGCTGTGAAGGCTAGGACTATAACAGGGTTTAAAAAAGAACTAGATAAATTAATGGAGGTTAAGTCAATTAATGGCTATTAGCCAGGATGGGTATGGAATGGTGTCCCTAGCCTCTGTTTGTCAGAGGGTGGAGACGGATGGCAGGAGAGAGATCACTTGATCATTACCTGTTAGGTTCACTCACTCTGGAGCACCTGGCATTGGCGACTGTTGGCAGACAGGATACTGGGCTGAATTGACCTTTGGTCTGACCCAGTATGGCCGTTCTTATGTTCTTAAGTAAATAAGGAAGTGTTATTTACTCCTCATAACACAAGAACTAGGAGTCACCAAATGAAATTAATAGGCAGCAGGTTTAAAACAAACAAAAGGAAGTATTTTTTCACACAACGCACAGTCAACCTGTGGAACTCCTTGCCAGAGGATGTTGTGAAGGCCAAGACTATAACAGGGTTAAAAAAAACTAGATAAATTCATGGAGGATAGATCCATCAATGGCTATTAGCTAGGATGGACAGGGATGGTGTCCCTAGCCTCTGTTTGCCAGAAGCTGGAACTGGGCGATAGGGGATGGATCACTTGATGATTACCTGTTCTGTTCATTCCCTCTGGGGCACCTGGCATTGGCCACTGTCGGAAGACAGGATACTGGGCTAGATGGACTTTTGGTCTGACCCAGTATTGCCATTCTTATGTTCTTATATTTTTATGTGCACTGGAACTAAGGTTGCCAACTTTCTAATCACACAAAACTGAACACCTTTGCCCCTCCTTCCCCTCCCTTCCCTGAGGCCCTACCCTACCCACCCCTTCTCCGAGGCCCCGCCCCCACTTACTCAACCCCCCCCCCAGTTGCTCGCTCTTCCCCACCCTCACTCACTTTCACCAGGCTGGGGCAGGGGGTTGTGCAGGAGTGGGAGAGGGCTCCGGCTGGGGGTGCAGGCTTTGAGGTGGGGCCAGGGATGAGGAGTTTGGGGGGCGGAAGAGGGCTCCGGGCTGGGGCAGGAGGTTGGGGTGCAGGGCGGGTATGGGCTCTGGACTGGGGATACAGCTCTAGGTGGAGCCAGAAATGAGGGGTTCGGGGTGCAGGAGAGGGCTCCAGGCTGGGGCAGAGGGTTGGGGTGCTGGGGGGGGTGAGGGCTCCGGCTGGGGGTGCGAGCTCTGGGGTGGGGCTGGGAATGAGGGGTTTGGGGTGTGGGAGAGGGATCCGGGTTGGCTAAGGGTTCCCGACCAATGGCAGCCGTGGAGCCGGCGCTGGGGGCGGGGACAGCGCACAGAGCCTCCCTGGCTGCCCATGCGCCTAGGGGCCACAGGGACCTTGCAGCTGCTACCGGGACCCGTGAAGAGCCAGGGCAGGCAGGAAGCCTGCCTTAGCCCTGGACCCCTGCTATGCTGCTGACTGGACTTTTAATGGCCTGGTCAGCAGTGCTGATTGGAGCCACCAGGGTCCCTTTTCAACTGGGCGTTCTGGTCAAAAACTGGACGCCTGGCAACTGTAGCTGGAACCTTGGGAGATGGTGTCTGTGGATGGCACGAGGCCCCGCCCCTCTCCATGGCCCCGCCCTGCTTCTGCTCATTCCCCTGAGATCCCGCCCCCTGACCAGGCGGAAGCCCTGGACCCTCCCCCTGTCCTGGGACAGGGGAGCCTGAGAACAGGCCCTGGCCCATGACCCCGCCTCCTGGGGTACACCACCCAGGGCAGGTGGAGGGTCCAGAGCTCCCCACAGCGGTCCAAGCTCCCTGGGTTGCTCTTACCAAACCCTGACTCTGGCTTCCAGCCTGGCCAGTGGGCGGGGCCTCAGGGGAAAAAGAGGAGCAAGGGGGTGCTAAGGCCCACCTCAGTCCCCTCCACCAGGAAGAGGCTGGAGCTGCCAGCAAGAGCTGTGCTTCACCGCGGGGGAGCTGATCCGCTCCCCCACCATGAACTTCAGCCCCTGCCAGCGCTGCTCAGCACCTGGCCAAAGCTCGCAGTTTGGGGGCGCAACACAGCTCCTGCCCCACAAATTATGCCCAAGTTAAAAAGGGGGGCATGGTCCCCTGGTCCCACCCTAGTTCTGACGCCCCTGCACAGTACTCCAGATGAGGCCTCACCAGTGCCTAGTAGAGCAGGTCACTTACGTCCTGTGTCTTACATACAACACTCCTTTTAATACACTCCAGAATTATATTAGCCTAGTAACTGTCTCATTGTTACCTTGTGTTCCCTTAGCTGTTTGCTGCATTCACCTCCTCTCCCTTGAATTATACTTAGATTGTAAACTCTTTGGGACAGACACCATCTTATTAGAGTTTCCAGTGCCTCCTAGAACAATGGGACTGCAGTCTCAATAGGGGCATAGACAACATTTTTTATGGGGGGGGGCGGGAATAAGTTAAGAAATTATAAACTAATAGTTGTTAAATATCACTCTAATGAGTAGTTTTGAACCATGACTGAACTTGTCCACTTTTAATAAAGTGAAATAAATTAGCTTAAATTCCAAACTCAGAGTTTTCTTTCTTTATTAGTGCAATCCCTAAATTTTGGAGGGGCTCCAGCTACCCTGAGCCTCCAGTTGTCTGCCCCCATCCTCTAGGTGCTATCTCAGTACAAATAATTAATATAAATAACACTCAGCTGTCTACATCTCTGTCTAGTATCACATATTGAAAGGAGATCTCTTGCAGAAAAACATAACATCAGGGCTGGTTGCCGACCTGAGAAAACTAGTCACATTCTGGAACAGTTCAAAGAAATCTCTCTCCCTTCCCCACCGCTACCCTTGCTAGATACATTTTGAGAAACCAAGATTTGCTGCCAAAATAGCTAGAATGGACCAACTCCCTAAATGGGAGGGAGACCTTCCCCGAACTCCACCGATGCTTCAAAGCACTCTCCTCCCTTCATTCAAAGCACTGCTCCACCCATCTGTTTGTATCCATCTTTGGGGGAAGAGACCATTTTTTTGCTGTGTGTTTGTACTGCACCTAGCACCTTAGAGTCCTGATCCCTGGTTGGGGCTCCTCGGCACTATGGCCTAGATCCTCAAAGGTATTTAGGCACCTCACTTCCATTTAAATCAATATGTAGCATGAAGGACAACATCGCTGTACAAATGTCCTTTCTGAATGTCTGCCAGAGAAGTGATATGAAGGCAGATGAGGTCATGGTTGAGGTTTTGCATTAGACTACAAATCTGGGGAAGCTGAGGCTTCTGCTTTTGGGTATCTGTTGGAGACAGAAGTTAAAGCCTTATGGGACATTGGAGCATGTTATTGATAGGGCTGAAGGCCAGATGATGGTTGAAAAGAACGTACAAGTCTTTCCCCCTAATTTATTTTAATGTTTTTAAGGATATGGGTGGATGGAGTGTGTCCTGTCACAACCTTAACGGCCACTACTTGTCATTTTTATTTGTTAATACAATATGCTCTTTATGTGAAATGGGGTATGCATCGTTCTTGAATCACAAAGGGTTACACCAGTTTCTACACTATAATTTATATTGCAACTTGGGAAAGTGCTGAAACGCTGAGCTCTAAAAGATGCTTTCTAGAGTGCTATTTGGTCATGTTATTTTTAGTGCTTCCAAAGAGCAGCCCAAGATGTTATGATGTTACTCTTTATGTGGTTGTTTTAATCAAATAACGGTGAGTTAAGAGCAAAGGGCACAATACTTCAATCCTATGAAGAGTCCTTACTCACAAGACTAACTTCATAGAAAGACTATGTGAATAAAGGTTGCAGGACAAGAAACCTAATCTTATACATTAGGGCCTCAAATCTGCACAGCGTTTAAGCACATGCTTAATTTTAAACAAGTGCTTAAGTCCCATTGGCCTCAATTAACTTATGTATGTGCTTAAAGTTCCAGTACTTAAGTGCTTTGCTGAATCAGGATATAGGAAGAGAACACTGTTCCCTCTAAGCTGTGCGCATGTGCGTGCGCACACAGATCCTAAACCCCGCGCACATGGCGAAACACGGTGCGCACAAAAATTTGCACAGAAGCACAACAATTTGCATAGAAGATTTTTTTTGCGCACACGGCCTGTCAAAAAT
Source organism: Macrochelys suwanniensis (assembly GCA_033296515.1). NCBI lineage: Eukaryota > Metazoa > Chordata > Testudines > Chelydridae > Macrochelys > Macrochelys suwanniensis. The sequence continues at coordinate 9,758,336 of CM065781.1, read as the reverse complement.
TAGAGGGAACTGTGGCAAATTGCCGGCACTACTATGATGGGTCCCGCACTTTCTCTTCTTGTGGGGGGTTTCAGGGTGCCATTTCTTGCCCCTGAACTGGGGTAACAGCTATCCTCCTAGTATCCCAGGGAAGGGGAGTGGAGAGGGAGGGACCCGGGCCCGCCCTCTACTCCGGGTCCCAGCCCAGGGGCCCTATGATAGTAGGTGAACCACTTGTACCAGTTGTCCCCCGAACTCATTTGGATTCCAGGTCCTGTGGATCCTCCCCTTAGGCTGGGGCGGGGGTGGTCCGGAACCCAATAGGACCAGTGATTCTTTCCCCTGGGCTACTTCCCTCTCCTGACCTTCAGCTTGAGGGGGGGGGGGGGGCTTCCTGCCTTCCCTCTGCACAAGCCAGATGTCCCTTTACCTAGGATCTTGGTCTTCTTAGCCCACCGCAGCACTTCTCAAAACTCTCCTCCGCTTTCCTCCAAACTGCTCTCTGCTCCACCACCAAATCACTCTCCTTTAACTCCTCCTCACTCTGCTCCAACTCCTCCTCTAGCTGATTGAAGCAGGGGGATTTTATCAGGTGACTGGCTTCAGGTGCTCTAATTGGTTTCAGGTGCTTTTAATTAATCTACAGGGAATAAGGCTTCTCCTCATCCTAGATCACTCTCCTGCTGCCTTCTGGCCATGCTGTATCACAGAATGTTGATTAGTTTTGCTGATTCATTTTGAAATTAGACCATGCAATAGTGGTTTGGAACATTTTAAATCATTATTTACTACAAAGATTCAGTATCTGAACCATAAAGTCTGTTCCCCTTGTACTTTATGGTATTTGAACCAAAGCTTATGAAATATGGTCGGGTCTCAATGATCCATATTATACTCACCAATAAAAATATATTTATTGAAAATTTGTGGTTGAAGAAAATGTATTGGCTAATAGGAAAGTGGTATTTTACAAGCTTAGCAAAATCAGAAACCTATGTGAAAGGAAATTAATGCCAAAGGACATGAGACTTACTATCTTCCTGTATTTAAACTAGCTATCATTGTGTGGTCTACACAAAATATTCTTATTCCGGGTTGTTGCTAATCCCTCTAAAATTACATAAAAGAGCAGGGGGGTCAATGAAGTGCAAAAAGAGATTTTATGTAGCTAGCCCGGAGCTTAGTTCTACTAAACTACTATTTGCACTGTTGGTTAGGCAGCTCTTGTGTTGTGGCTACTGCTGATTTGGCTGCCCATAATTATCTCATTGTTACCTTGTGCTCCACCCATCTGTTTGTATCCATCTTTGGGGGAAGAGACCATTTTTTTGCTGTGTGTTTGTACTGCACCTAGCACCTTAGAGTCCTGATCCCTGGTTGGGGCTCCTCGGCACTATGGCCTAGATCCTCAAAGGTATTTAGGCACCTCACTTCCATTTAAATCAATATGTAGCATGAAGGACAACATCGCTGTACAAATGTCCTTTCTGAATGTCTGCCAGAGAAGTGATATGAAGGCAGATGAGGTCATGGTTGAGGTTTTGCATTAGACTACAAATCTGGGGAAGCTGAGGCTTCTGCTTTTGGGTATCTGTTGGAGACAGAAGTTAAAGCCTTATGGGACATTGGAGCATGTTATTGATAGGGCTGAAGGCCAGATGATGGTTGAAAAGAACGTACAAGTCTTTCCCCCTAATTTATTTTAATGTTTTTAAGGATATGGGTGGATGGAGTGTGTCCTGTCACAACCTTAACGGCCACTACTTGTCATTTTTATTTGTTAATACAATATGCTCTTTATGTGAAATGGGGTATGCATCGTTCTTGAATCACAAAGGGTTACACCAGTTTCTACACTATAATTTATATTGCAACTTGGGAAAGTGCTGAAACGCTGAGCTCTAAAAGATGCTTTCTAGAGTGCTATTTGGTCATGTTAGTGTAGGAGTGTAATTGCTTAAGGATGCAGTTTTAGGGACGGAAGGCATTATAGTTAAATAACAATGGCACAGTTGTGGGCTTGATGAGTGGCTGGAAATGGATGAGTCATGTGCTTTCACCCCTCCCCCCACTGCACTCCCTCTCTCAACTATTCCTGGCTACTTTGACTTCAAAGAAAGGAGTATGTTGGGTACAAGAAGGTGGTAATTTATTTCCTGCTTTTGTCATTAAATGAAGACAAATATAAAAGTATTGAATATATGGCCTTGACCCATGTAAAAGAAGAAAAGAAAGAAACCTCTGATTTCATCAGCCAGTCTTTGTCTAGCTATGAGTTTGCTACCTACATCTCTAATTTCTACCAAGGGAATGCACCACCTGTGTTCATAGAATCATAGAATCTCAGGGTTGGAAGAGACCTCAGGAGGTCATCTAGTCCAACCCCCTGCTCAAAGCAGGACCAACCCCAACTAAATCATCCCAGCCAGGGCTTTGTCAAGCCTGACCTTAAAAACCTCTAAGGAAGGAGATTCTACCACCTCCCTAGGTAACTCATTCCAGTTCTTCACCACCCTACTAGTGAAAAAGTTTTTCCTAATATCCAACCTAAACCTCCCCCTCTGCAGCTTGAGACCATTACTCCTTGTTCTGTCATCTTCTACCACTGAGAACAGTCTAGATCCATCCTCTTTGGAACCCCCTTTCAGGTAGTTGAAAGCAGCTATCAAATTGTTGTTAAGCAGTCCCCATTCCTTTCCATATCTTTTCATTGAGGTTTATATAAATGTGATCATGAGTGAGATTTTCTTTGAAATCCTAGTGCCTTATACAGTTTATATGTTTAAAGTCACACAAACCCACATAATGTCACCCTGGCATGTACCTAACCCACTCAATTCATCTCCTATTCACCATCACACCTACCCCGCCTGAGTGAACACTGGGTCAAATCCATCCACAGTGTAAATCTTCTGAAACCTTTGGAGTTACACCCAAGATTAATTTCATTCCAGAGTTTAAAGATGCCAGTAGATAGCCTGTCTCACTCATCAATCCCACGTGAGAGGGCCTGAGGTTGGATTAAACCAACCTTCAAAGCAAAATTGTTGTCATTTGACAAAAGATCTTAAAAGGATCAGCCTGAGCCTCAGTCTACAGCTGTTGGAGCTAGAAGGTTTTTGGAAGGAGATATACGGGGAATTTCTGAGCAGCATTCAAGAGCTACAGTATCGAGTTCCCCTACAGGAAATATGAGAGTGGGGTTTCCTGCTTTTATGAATGAAATACTGTGACAGTGCAAGGAGTTAACAGGACTCTGATCATTCTGGCACTAATTGGCTCCCCCAGAGAGAGCTGATTGGGTAATTGAAGTTAATGATCTAATTAGGTGAGTGGAGGCTGGGTGAGCTAAAAAGCCAGTTAGCCCATCAGCCCAAGACTGATAAAAGCACAGGATGGCAGTGCAAGGAAGAGGAGGAGAGTGGTGAGGGTGTGTCCTGTCCTGGGTCAGAGAGATCAAGATTAAGCTAGATAAATTTATGGAGGGGATGGTTTGATGGGATAACATGATCTTGGCAATTAATTGAACTTTCACTATCAGTGGTAAATAGGCCCAATGGTGGGATGTTAGAAGTTACTATAGAGAACTTTTTTCTGGGTGTCTGGCTGGTGAGTTTTGCCCACATGATCAGGGTTCAGCTGATTTCCATATTTGGGGTCGGGAAGGAATTTTCCTCCAGGGTAGATTGGCAGAGGCCCTGGAAGTTTTTCGCCTTCCTCTGCAGCATGGGTCACGGGTCACTTGCTGGAGGATTCTCTGCATCTTGAAGTCTTTAAACCATGATTTGAGGACTTCAATAGCTGAGACATAGGTGAGAGGATTATTCCAGGAGTGGGTGGGTGAGATTCTGTGGCCTGCATTGTGCAGGAGGTCAGACTAGATGATCATAATGGTCCCTTCTGACTTTAGAGTCTATGAGTCTGAGATCTGGAAGTGACATGACTTCTCTTGGGGACTGGGAGAAGGGCTGAGGATACAAGGGATGTGGTAAATTGTATTGCTGCACAAAGCTGGAAAGGTGTTGGTGGAGGAAGCATATACAAAAAGCACCGTGTGGAGCAGGTGGTGCAAGAAGGCAGGAGCAGAGCATGCCCTGCTACAAAGCAACATTCAGTGGTTCCTGCAATTTGATCCTGCACCACACTCAGCCTTCCATCTCCACCTCTCTCTTATCGCTGCAGTTTTCCATTCAGGTATCTGCTGTGTCTTCCCTGGTTCTCTTTACTTTGGGCCAGTAATGCTTTGTGTGCACTGAGCAGCAGTGGCCTCTGGTATTTACATCAATATTTTGACAGTGCAAACCAGGTCCATTCTTTTATAAATACAAGCAGGTTCCTTCCAACTGCTCAAAACAACAAAAAATCATTCAGTCACCAACCTCTGTCCGGCTTTGAGACATGGCTAACACACGTGGCATACAATTCTTGTGTGCTTATTTTGCTAAAGAAAATTTATTTTCTAGGGGAACCCCCCCCCCCCCCCCCCCGAACCAGTGAGTTTTGGGAGTCTTTGTGCCATAGCTCAGATTAATTTTCACCCAACTAAGTTTACTTGATCAATTTGTCAGGGTCTGAATATCAATTAAAAGAACCCTGTCCATTTCTCTTGTGTGTTACTCCCCTACAAAATAATGAACTGTTTAATACCCCAGAGGCAATTTCAATTTATCTAGTTTAATGAGGGAGGTTGTGGCAGAAGATTTATTACCCTGTTTGATCTGCTAATGTATTTCCCTGACCATCGCAGCAGCACCAATCAGCATATTTACATTATACAGCTCTATTTTCAGAGGGTCGTTACTTGTGGACTGAAAATGACCCAGTAGGTTTCAGCACAAGAGCTAATCCAATTTTTTTTTTAATTGGAAACAAAATTTGATAAGGCCACTTTCTAGTTAGACCAGCATCAAAAATTAAGAGATGTTTACAGGGCTTTTTGGCCATCTTGTAACTTTTGTAAGGCCTGTCCTGGGAATATAACTACACCGCTGCTGCAGGAGGACAAACTGCAGTCTATTCCTTTAAAAATCACCTTGTTAAGGCAAGCAATAGGTTGCTGATTAACACATATTTTTAAAAACACTGTAAAAAGGACCTATTCAGCTGATACAAACCCAGAGGTTTTTCTAGCTGTTGGCTCATAATGACACTTTTAAATAAATTGCTAAATATACAGAGTAAAAAGGTAAATAAGAAATTATTTCTCTCTGATGGGTTAGAAAAAGAAATAAAGCAGGACGAGGTGGATTAGGCTGCAGATACAAAGCCATGCACCTCTAGGTTACTCGTTCAAATCCTGATCAGGTTGGTAGTTTCAAGCAATTGTTACCAAATTGATTCACTGATTGCGCTTCCGTCATGGACAACAGTATGTGAAACAAGCATGGTGCCTTTTGGGCTCCATTTCCATATATAAGAATCACCAGCACAGCGGGCATCCGTCTTGTCTGTCACAACAGAGAAGCCAAACGGACTTAAAGGCTGAACTGCTCACCCCCTTCAAAGTGTTTGTGCCATTAGCAATGTTCCCTCTAATTTTTGACAATCCATGTGCGCAAAAAATTTCTTCTGTGCAAATTGTTGTGCTTCTGTGCAAGATTTTGTGTGAGCAGTGTTTCGCTGTGTGCGCAGGGTTTAGGATCTGTGTGTGCGTGCACACGTGCATAGCTTAGAGGGAACAGTGGCCATTAGGTTGTGTCACGTTGATCAGGAAGGGTCCAATGGCACTGTCTGCATTATAGCAGATCCGCAGATACAGAGAAGATTTCAGTCATTGCAGGGCTATTATCAATGAGGGTGATATAAATTCCATAGGTAGATTAACTGATCAAATACACTTAACATCAATAGTGAGTCTGTCTGAAAGATCAAGACTGGATGTTCTTCTAAAATACACACTCTAGGAATTTTGCGGGGAAGGTTCCATGACCTTTGTTCTACAGGAGGTCAGATTAGATCAGTGTTTCTCAACCCTTTTGTGCGGGCAATCCCCTTTGGACTTACCCCTGTGGCATGGAGCCCCAGACACAATGCTTCCTACCCCCTAACACCAGCCCTGTTTGAGCCCCCCCCACAAACCTGTCCCGTGACCTTCAGGTTGAGAAACACTGGCCTGAAAATCTATGAATCTTGGCACCTTTAACAGATATGTAAAGGTCAGTGTAAATTTTGCCACTGACATCTCCGGGAACAGAATCAGGGACAGAGATCCCACAGAAGAATTAATGAAAATAAAGAAGCACTCAGGCTTTATAATGGGAGCACTGGAGACAGGCACTTACCTACATAATTGTAGAGAAAATAAAATGAGCAAAACAGTTTCAATAAGGGTGGAACTGCCACTCTTAGAATATGCAGCAAAAGATCAGGGAGGGTTGAGTTTGTCAAGCATGTTTATGTGTGGATGGGGGGTGGATGGAGAAAGGAGAGAGATTGCATCCTAAGGCTTGATTCATTCAGCTCCCTTTAAAGCCAAGTGTGTTTTTGTCCTTTCTCATGGCCAGACCTCATAAAGAGGCTTATAAGCCTGCTACAGCCTTCAAGCTAGGGAACTTGACCCTTTAGCTCTAGCAGTAGAGGTTCATGCTTGAAGATCCAGATGTCCCTAGTTCATTTTTTGCAGACAACATGACCAAGAGGTCTTATAATAAAACTCCCTTTGAGCATCTGTAGGAGCAGATCTGGAGTCTGGAGTCCGGGGAAGTTTACCAGAATCTTTAGAGGTACAACAAACACCTTTAAAAATGCATGCACTCCTCAGCACTTTGACTTGATTGTCAGAGGGGAAGCATTTAGATAATGAATCAGCAACATTCGAGGCAATAATTACAATGAGTATTGGGGGTGAAGTTACTGCAATTCATCCCATGCATGTACTATTGATTTTATATGCAGCCCTAGCAAATCATGCAGAGTTGAGTAAACCTGTATCGATTTTTACACTGTAGCACAAGATGAATATTTCTACCATTGTAAAGGCTTTCCTGACGCTCTTGGTAACTGTGCCCTCACCCTTGTTTCCTGAAAGTAGCATTTAATATGGACAATCAAGTTTAAAAATCAGTTAACAGCTACAGCCTCTGTTTCAAATGGAAATCAATGTACACAGGAGGTCAAATCTTGCACAGGGCAATGGAGACAGCTATTGCCACCCGACTGTAGTCCAGTTTGTGTCAAAATAGATACTCTGCCCCCCAGATGACTCTACACATATCACAATCTACAACTTAAAATCAAACGTTTGGTTTCTGAAGCAAACGAAGGCTGGTGCAGATGGAAAGCAATGAGGAGAGGATGTTTGAAATAGTGTTTGCATCATTCTCCAGTGCTAGCCAGTTCCCAGACTAGGAGTGGCATTAGCTCCTGTGCATCCTGCCGAGAGGCAGAATATAATAGATATATGACTGCAGTGCTGGGACCGAGAAAGAAGATGGCTCTCAGTATCAAAGAAAGTGAGACTATTGTATAGATCAACCTAAAATCCCAAACCATCTGAGAAAACTCCCATCAGCAGTATATGAGCTGTGGTCAAGATTTCTGTCTCATTATGCCATCAACTTATCACATCCCATACACATAAAAAAAAATAAAAACAAACAAACCTCAACAGGATTTTCTAATATAATGTACTTCAGAGATTAAAAAAACCACTTTCTTCACAGTTAATTTTGCTACACCGGACCAACGTACAAGTTCTTTATTGGATTTTTATTACAGCTAAAATTGACAGAGAAATCACTAGGATATACTTAGAAATGGGAAGGAAATGTACGTTTACAATAAATAGGTCTCTGAAGGTCTCTTGTTTCATAGGAAGGAAGCTGTCTTTATATTACATGAACTATAAAAAATGATTAAAACTGAAGGGACAGGAAGCTGATAATTTGATTTATCATCTTAATGGCTATGATTCATGAATAAATAATATAATGGTTTATGTCTCTCTCTTGTAAAAAAGTAGGGAAGAGCAATTTGTCTAATAAACGACTTCAAAAATTACAGTTGAGTCTTGTTTGCCACATTTGTTCTATTTAAAAGAATGAGTGAATTCCTTATTTCTTATTACTTACTAAGACATTTGTTGTATTATTTATAAGAGTCAAAAACCTTAACTAAAAGCCACTCATCTTTGACCACAATCTCCCATTAGCTTTAAATTCAGGAAAGAAGATGAGATTGATCACCAGATCAATAAATCTAGCCTCGAAGCTGACTAAAAGCTTCCTTCAACCTCCTTCCTATGGGGTCTTTTTTCAAAATTAAAGTACCCCCTTTTTAATTATTTAAGAGCATGTCAGTTTTACAGTAAGGCCATGTATGACAGCATCATACAAATATTCCTTCTTTATATTGGAAACATGGGCAGCTTCTTTAAAGGGACAGCATATAAATTATGATCCCTGTATTTCTTTGCAGCTGGATGTGCCACTAAAGAGATATAGCTTGTAACAAATGACTGCACCGTAGATTTCATTGGTTTGAAGCTGCTGACAAGAGTAGTAAAATCGGTGTGGCAGGGCAGGGGTAAAATCCCCCTTTAAAGCCCTGCCAAACTGCTGACTGCGGCCTGCTCCCTGGCCAGGGGTAGGGCTGCAGGTATCCAGCAGGCGGCCCAGCTGCAAACCCTAATGAGGGCAAGCTCAGAGGAACAGGCTGAGCTAAGTGCTGCCAGCTGGGTGGAGTCAGGAGGGCTATAAAGCCCAGGGCAAACACCAGAGAGGGGCCTAGCCTGGGAGGAGACAGGAAGGTGGTTTAGCTGTCTCCTTATAGTGGAGGGAAACCTCAAAGGGCTAGCAGACCCTGGGGAGGGTCTGTGGGGCACTAACTGTTGGGGGAACTGGGAACTGCACATGCACTATAAATAAAGACACTTGGGTGAACCAGGACAACAGGTGTTGGGACTCTTAATTGCACCAGCCAAACACAGGGCGCAGGGACAAGAGAGGGAAACCGGCGCAGACCCTATGACAATCGGTAAGAAATATATGCCCCTGAACATGCTGAGCACCCAAAACCTTCACTCACTCCAATGGGAGTTACCAGGGCTCTGCACTGCTGATGTCAGGCCAACAACTTACATTGCTGCAGAGAGCTATATAAACTCAGTGGGAGTAAAATCCAATGTAAAGAGTAACAACCACAACTATATTTTTGGTAGGAAAAGCTTATATCTGAAATTTCTCCACGGTGCATTACAGGACCTGACTTTCCTTCCTATGCTTTCTTACCAATTATTTTACTGAAGATAGTAGTATCCAGGCCTTTTCTTTTCCTTACCAGATGGGAGGCCTAACTAGCAAAAGTTAAAAGCATTTCACATTTATTACAATCAGCTTGACATGTTTCTAACGTAGGGGTAAAGGAAGCACTTCAAAATGGTACTTATGCCCCACAGTCATTCTGCTTATGGCAAGACTGGCAGCGTGGTCCAGTGAATAAAGTATTGGGCTTTGTCTCGGGAGATTTGGGTTGTGTTCCCCGTTTAGCCACTGACCTGCTGTATAATCCTGTGTCAATTGCTTCACATCTCTGTACCCCTTTCCCCTTCCATGTTTAGTGTCTGCAACTTAAACACATAAGACAGCAATCTCTTACTGTGTGTATGTACAGTACCTAACACAATGGATCACTTGATTGTGACCCACAAATGACAATTTACTGGCACTCATTTGTTGACTTGGGGAAGCATGGGTGGGAACAAACATTTTGCCTCATGACAAACATATGGAGCAGTTGTCAAACTATTGACATATGGATGAGCTTATCCACTGGGTCAGCTTTAGCTGAGGAGTCTTGGGTTAGGAATAGGAATTGTAGTGTCAGTCCTACAGCAGTTCTCAGCTGTGCATGTGGATTTTCCTAACACTGAGTACGGTGTGTGATCTATAGCACAAGCTGAGGAGTGGTGATCAGCAGACCAGACCTTCTTATGCCAGGGTTTGCAGCCTCAGACAATAGGACCAGCGTGGTATAGTGTAGGATTACTATGGGAAAAATCAAGCCCCAGAGGTTAAATGGCATGCCCACATCGACTAGATTGCATGGACCAGGAATCATAAAGATAGGATTTCTTATCTGACTTCTGACACTAACTCTCTGTATGATCTTCAGCCTGTCACTTAACTTCTGTCAGCCCAAGTTATCTTTGAAGCAGGTATATTTGCCTACTTCACAGAGGTGGTGTTACACCTTGTATTTAAGACAACATATTAGCAAGTCTGCTAGTGGCAGAGGTGGAAACAGAACTCAGGGATGTTCTAAACCAGATAGCTTCTCAGAGGGTTCTTTCTCAAAAACTGGCCAGTTTGAATTTTTGAACAAAAGGGGCTTTTTGAGTTTTCACCTGCTTCACAGTTTAAAAAGTTGTGTCTTGTGAAATTACACGCTCCCAGGGGTGCAAAAAACCACATTCAATGAATCGGCAAAACAAAACAAAAACCTGCACAAATTTTCAAAACTTGTTCAGCAATCTTGTTCCTATTTAGTCACTTTAAAGAGTTATGATTAATTAACCCACACATGAAAGGCTCTGTTTTTACACACACAATGGCCATCCTATTGACTATTTAGTCTCCCAAAATGGTAGAAAAATATGGAATAACCAAGCTACTGTTTCATTTCAGTGTTTTAACAGATGCCACGATTATAGAGGCTGCATAAAAATACATAGACAAAGCTGAAAAAGGCAGGCGCTGTAAAATTGCATCCAAGACACATTTGTCTGATGGCCTTTCATTGTGAAGGGACAATTTTTGTTGTTGAAAATGAAGATAGTCTTCGCTTTGTAAGCCTCCGTTAAAGCACTCATCTTCCTTCTTAATGGGGTCAGTGTAAGAACTTAAATATATTAGATCATCTTTATGAGTTGCAGTCTAGTTTTTGTAGTGTTGGGGAAAACATGATGATCAATGCCACTTAAGTAAGCAATCCTTTAGTTATGAAGCGCTTGGCTTCTATTGGAGTTTTTGAAGGAAACCAGTTTGATTAAGCAGACAAAGTGCCTGCAAATTTTGGATAATTTTAGGTTTGGACTATTTATTAGATGGAACAAAAGATGATTCCCGTTTTTCATCCAGTCTTATGTGAATATAGTAGTGGTAGATAATAAAAAAAAAGATTTCCTAATATGAACTAGCTTAAAAAAAATAATCATGAATCCTCTTAAGAAAACATCTGGTCTATTCAATGAAGTTAATTGAAGTGAAGCAGTACAAGGAAGTATGCACTGATGGCTATGGATAGTTTCATAGGTATCAGTTCCCTAATAGCCATTTGCACATACAGGGGCAGAGGCTCAACTGATGTAAACTTTTGACAGACTCATCTATGGTGCTATGATAGTTTGCACCAGCTGAGAATCTGCCCCAGTGTATCCGTCAACATATGTTCATGCAATAACATGGATTGATGCACTAATATTTTATCCCTGGAGACTTTGGTTCAAAACCAATTTAAACCACAAGTGAAAACAAACACAATAGTCTCCTTTTAGTCCCTAGTGGAAATATGTCTACATCACAAGGACATCAGATTAGTTCAGTGCATTTTCTATGCTGAGAAGCCTGAGGACTGAAAAGGAAGATGTGTTGCTGAGGCCCATTAGTGGTTCACTATTCTGTCAGCAACTTGTCAGGCCTGACATACTCACTACACCTAACACACTGATGTCATGATATATACCCCAAAAATGGCATGTAATATATAATTGGAAAACTAATAACTCACTGATAATTAGTATTCCTGAGTGGTGTATGTATGGGATGTGTACAAAAAGTTGAAGTATGTGCTAGAATTATGTTCTTAAAATGTGTTTCCAAGAAAGGCATAAGCCTAGACTGCCTTAGACGAAGGAATGTCAATTTGCTTGTCTGACCAGCCTGGTCCTCAGGCAGAAATACTGAAGGTACTTTTACATAAAAAGGAAACAAAGCCATCAAGATAACATGGGGAGGAACCAGCATGAAGTCTTCACCAGACTGCATGGCATCTCTTTTGTGTAGGGAGAAAAGTTACTTTATCTGAGAATACATTTCAAAAGTTTATTGGTCTGTAAAGACAGGGGGTCTAAACCACAAATGATAAGCAATTGTAAACAATACTGCTGTATTATAAAAGTATATTGAATAAAGTCTTGTGAAAGTCTATGACATGCTGGTGATAAATATCATTGTGAAATGTATGCATTAACACTATGTGAGGAATTATGGATATTCACTGACGTTATGCTTTAAAGTATGTGACCAAACCCAGGGAGAAAAAAAGTTCTCTCTCATACAGGAGGGAAGGCAGCTCTCTACTGGTCTCCAATGTAAATTAAGCAATCTAGAATCAAGACAACAGAAGCCCTCCTAACATACAAATCGGCAGGGGGATGGGAAGTCCACAGGAAGTCTTCCTGATTCTTGAAACAGAGACAATGAACTTTGAAGTGATATAAGGGAGCAAAAAGACAATGATCCATTACTTGCGTGATTCAACGGGCCAGAGCTCTTGAAATCAAAGAACATTGGGTCCTTCAATGTCAAATGTTCAATAGGGGTTGAAGGCTTGAGGAACTGAATATAGGTGAGAAACCTACTTCGGCAATGATTGTATCGTGCTGAAATTAAGTTTTAGTCTTAGAAAGGTATTTTTACTTTTGTTTGCTTGTAACCCTATTTGTATTCCCTATACAAATAGAATAGGGTATAATTTGACCCTATGACTTTTTGTTTAATAAACTGTAAAAGTAAAACAAGTTTATTAAACAAGAAGTCATAGGTAAAAATACCCTTCTAAGACTAAAACTTAATTCAGTTCTGTGACTAAAGGAAGAGTGTTTGTCAAACCTCAGTTAAAGTAACAACCTGCAGTGTATTCTCTTTAAAGGAGCAACAAACATAACTTCTGTGAATGTTCCAGGAGAGGGCTGTGGGGAGACACCTAAGGAAATTTGGCATTTGGGGGGCACTGCACTACTCTGCAAACAGTAACTGGGCCGTGGAAGCCCGGGTGTAACCTGCATGCTTGTAGACTGATGGTTGGCATTTAGGCTGTGACTCACACACAGCAGCCTAGCATTTAAGACATCCAGAGTTGCAAGGGAGGCGATGACACAACCCCTAACTGGTCTGGGTCGATGCTTAAGATGATGTCACAGAAGAATTTTTAGGCAAGGAATGCAGTGCTTCAGAGGAGCTGCGTGGGGAAAGTTTGCACAACCGCCCCTGGCACTACTCAGCCTCCAACTTTGGGGGGAGGGGAGATTTGCTGCCCACAAATTCACATAATTTTCTGACAACTGAAATTAAAATGGCCAAAGAAACAATGTAGTGCTATTTTAGGTTCCAGTTCTGCAAACATTTATGCATGTGAGTGATCTCATTCAAGTCAAAGAGACTACTCATGAGTCAAGTTAATCACATATGAAAGGACCAGGGCCTAAATTCCTAAGGGATTATTCAAGATGTCAAAACTGTCCACGTGGTTAAAGGGAAAAACAATATGCCCACTTTAGTTACCTATATTATTACTTATCACATTTGACAGACAGGCTAATCCGGGCCCAGTGCCATAAGCAGAGGGGAGTCCCTTCAATGGAGACAATGAGACTGGGGAGTGCTCAGCACATCACAGAATTGGGCCCCTCTGCCATTTACAGTGACTAGTTCTATGCTTGACCCCGCACCCTCTGAGGTTCACTGGGATTATGCCATTGATTCAAGTATGAGCAGAATAACAACTTTATTGAAAAGAAGGCAAGAGTTTGATTTTTGTAAATGACCACACAAATATAATGTAAAATGGTGCAGCTTTCTGGAGGATTATCCAGGCATAATTTTCTTGCACAAAGAATTTGGCAGCAAGCAATCTTGTCTGGGGACATGTGGCATTTGATCAATCTGTAGCTATTTCGTCTAAACCATATTTAAACAAAAAGCCTTCCCGCTACTAATGAAGTAAGAAGGTTATCCATCTTTTCAGGATTAACAGTGCAAGATAAAACAGTGCTGTGTCACAAGTGTTTAAAGAAAAAAAGTAGAAAAAACCTCATAGCAATAATTACCCATCAAAAGATAAAGACTGAATAATATTTTACACACAGTAATAGTGTTAGAAATAGACTGATTAATTTTACTTTATATAGAGGTCATTAGCACTCATTTTAAAAGATAGATAGAAAATACAGATAAGTCAATCTTTAGTTTACAGTGCATACGTTTCAAACATGCCTGCAACATATGCAAATTACAATGTAAAAAGACAGATCAAATTCAAATATTAATTTTTATTTTTAAATCTAAAGACTATCCCTATGTGGAAACCCTAGAAAACCTACCTGAAATTCCATAAAACCCTAGGGTATGAACATTACCAAAAAACCACAGACTCTAGTAAGCTGACTAAAAAGGGGTGGCAGGAAGAGTCAAAGTACATTTGGATAGAAAGACCCAGGGACAGGTCAGTTTGGACTGTAAATAATCTGCAGAAAAGATTCAAATTGCCATAGAAAAAAAATTCAAGGGAGGAAGGACAACACAAACTTTATCAGATCAAGAGACAACCCCTATTCCCCCCAAAAACTATATTCTAGCTTTGTTGCTCTGGTACATCAATCCTGAGTACTCTAACTTTTGATTTATAATGATATTCCTTCAGATATAACTTGACAGATGGAGGAATAGGAAGAGCATCAATGCCATCATATGTTGTAGAGTTGCAAATAACTGTTCTGCATATATGCTGAAGGGAAAAAGGAAAAGTCCTGTTTAAGGGAGTGGATAAAAGTGGTTCAAAGAACATACAAGAGCTCGGGTCTTTATAATGCTCTAAGAGACCAGTAATGTCAGGAGAATGGAAGACACAAGGATCATGAGCATCAAAGCTGAAGTTATGATTCCACTGTTCAATTCTTGCATGAAGAGAACGACTATAGCGTCTAAAACTAACAGAAAACAAATAGTCTTCTTGGGCAGAGTCTCGTAGTAAAAAAGTTCCTTCTGGCTTTCCTTCTAGTAGTGCCTCAGCTGCATATTTGTCCATTACGCCCCAGTAGCATGGATTGTTATTGATCTGGAGAAGGTCTGGGACAAGACAGTGGACATAATCAATCTGGGTATGATATTTGGGAGGAGTTTCCAACTGTAGCAGCTCATCATCCGTTTCCCATTTGGGTTTGTTCCTCTTTCTAGAACTTGTGCAAAGTGTTATAACTTCATCATCAGAGTCCATATCACTCTCCTCTTTATTGTTCTTTAACACCTTACTCATAACCGATTCAGTCCTAGGATCACATTTACAGGAGTTACTATCTGTAATGTCACATGGCTGTGAGAAACAATTTCCTCCTCGATCTGTGCTCTCTCCATCTCTCAGCTGATCATCCTTCTCTTCATTTTGGGATAAATCAGCAATTATCCAATCTTCTGATTTTTGACTTATGGGGGCAGTGTGTCTTTTAATTAAATGCCATCGAAAAGCTAGCTCTGATCGCGGTGGGAAAGGACACTTATCTAGCATTAATTCACTGATATGAATTTTTCTCTTTGATGGTAGCACCGAAGAGTGCCGACTGCTACAATTCTTTATAGGAAAACACTGTCCCACAGCATCTTGCAATTTCTGTTTAAGAGACCGGCCTAAAAATCGGTGGCCACATGAACGATCAAAATCCAGTTCAATAGATGAACAGCTGTGCTTCCTCTCTTGGCTCCTTAAACCAGTCACTGGTTTTCCTACACTACTTGCTGCTTCACTATCAGAACAATTCTCATTCTTTTTTGACCATGAGAGCTTCTTTCCACTCCATACGTAACCATCCTTTCTGTCTGCACTCCTACTACGGGTGGTTTTGGGTCTCACATCGACATTTTTACTATTACTGTCTTTATTTTCCGCCATTTTGACAGCTTAACTCCAAAAGTCCCAGAGCTATAGGTTGTGTTTTTCTGTAACAGTTTCTACAGCTTGAAGCTTCTTTCAGGCATTTTCTGGAAGTATCTAAGGAAACAGAAAACACAACTAGGTTAACAGCTTTACAAGTTCACAACACAAGACCAACTCAACTGTATAAATGACAGTAGTGGCAATTAACTGCTGGCATATGTATAAATAATATACACCAAGCTCAATTAATTAGGAAGATTCTGCACAAAAACTGCCTTGGTCGCAGACCTAGACACTCTTAATCCTTCTCCATTATTAGTATTTTCCAGTAGTTACCATCTCCTTGAGTATGAATAAGGCAGGGGTGGCCAACCTGAGCCTGAGAAAGTCAGAATTTACCAATGTACATTGCCAAAGAGCTACAGTAATATGTCAGTAGCCCCCACTCCCCAACAGCTCCCCACCACCTCCCAGCACCTCCCGCCCACTGGCAGCCCCGCCAATCAGCGCCTACACCTCCCTCCCTACACCTCCCCATCAGCTGTTTCGTGGCATGCAGGAGGCTCTGGGAGAGAGGGGAAGGAGCGAGGGCATGGCAGGCTCAGGGGAGGGGGTGGGAAGGGGTGGAGTGGGGGCAGGGGTTGAACAGTGAGAACCCCTCGGCACATTGGAAAGTTGGTGCCTGTAGCTCCAGCCCCGGAGTCGGCGCCTATACAAGGAGCCGCATATTAACTTCTGAAGAGCCGCATGTGGCTCCGGAGCCACAGGTTGGCCACCCCTGGAATAAGGCATGCATACACCATGCTTTATAGCAGAAAACAATTTTGACAACAATTTTGCGCCAGGTAGGTTTTAAAATGGCACACTACATGCATTAGGTTATATTGCTTTGGTTTCAAGTATCAGAGGGGTAGCCGTGTTAGTCTGGATCTGTAGAAGCGACAAAGGGTCCTGTGGCACCTTATAGACTAACAGAGGTATTGAAGCATAAGCTTTCGTGGGTCAATACCCACTTCTTCGGATGGAAGCAGTGGAAATCTGCCCCTGGACATTTCCACTGCTTGCATCCGAAGAAGTGGGTATTGACCCACGAAAGCTTATGCTTCAATACCTCTGTTAGTCTATAAGGTGCCACAGGACCCTTTGTCATTGCTTTGGTTGTTCACTGAGCAAATGCTGCATCTATTTCAATCAGCCTTTCAGGAAAGAACAAACCAGAACAGAAACAAAGAGTACAAAGATGTACCTAGATGATATGCTTATTTATTACTAATCCACAAAGTCTGATGCCTAGGATCCTATTCTTAGCTGACATTTTCGGGTCACTTTCAGGATACAAAATAAATTAAAAATAAGTAAGTCACAGATTCTGCCACTCTCTGAATGCTGTTTTCATTTATTTTTCAAAATGGAGTTAAAAAAGACATTAGGTCCCCAGGGGGCTGAAATATCTGGGGCTTTACATACTGAAAAGGATTAAAACAAATCCAGATCCCTTACCAAAAGCAACTGAAAAAAGGCCATGAAAGATGGAGCTGCTTATTACATTAAATGAGCGTTTTCCTGAGACTTATACATGCTTAGTTCACTCCCTATGTTTGCTTCCTAAGGCTTATTGTATTCTTAAGAGTTAAAATGTGTACGTACGCACTCTCACACACACATGTACTACAGGGAAGGGAGGAGGGCATTTTGAAAAAAATCTCCTTCTGAGTACATAGCTGAAAGTATAGTAGTACATTTTTCAACATGCATGGCAAGGTGCATCTAAACACTCCAGGTCTGTCATAACCTGACGTAGGTTTTTTCCATACCAAAATCAGGATATGCGTCCTCTCCTCCACTGTTTAAAAACTGACAGAGCTGGTGAATACAAAGAAGGGAAAGAAAAGGCTTACGTTTCCTCTCTCCATCAAATCCATTCTCATCACGAGAATTACCCAGTATTATACCCCATGGCTCTGCATTCCCTGAGGGGCTGAGCATGCTGGCACTTCTGCATGCTGAGTCCCCTCTTCCTCTGTTAGTGAGTGAGTGAGTCAGATGACAAATGAAACCTATGTCTCTCATATAGAACTACACGGCACTACTATTAGGCTAGCAAGATGTTTAAATTTAATCAATGGGCCAAATTCACCCCTGATGTAACTCCCCTGTGGAATTTTGGAGAGTATTTCCCCCGGGCATAGTATGGACTTTGCAGCCTCGGTAGACAGATATGTGGCAGCAGGGCTTGCACAAGTGCACTAAAAATAGTTGTGTGAACACTGCAGCACTGGAGGAGGCTTGGCCTCGCCGGCCGAGCTCAGACCCACCTCCTGGGTCCAAGCTCAGGTGGCAAACCTGAGCTGCCGGCGACGCCTCAACAGCCACACAGTTATTTTTAGCATACTAGCCCCACCCTGTCTACTCAGGCTGGAAGGCTCACTCCCAGTTGCCGTGTAGACGTATCTTTTATGTCGAGTAGGGGAACTATACAGGAAGTACCAGAAGTTTGAAAAGTATTCGATTAGAGCACTCGATTAAAAACTCAACAATATCTAGTATTTGAGAATGGGAACTACAGGTCTGGAGAGCAAGCTTAATAGATTCATTGGCCCAGTTTTCATTTACATCCATATACATATATGATGAACAATTAGCATTTGTACTTCAGTAGTGCCTAGAAGGTCCAATCAGGGATCAGGCTCCTGTCGTGGTAGGCACTGTAGATACACATAATGAAAAGGTTGCCCTGCCCCAAAGAGAATATTATTTTCTCAGTTTCATCTGCTGCTGCAGACTAATTTTGTCAGGCCAATTAGAAAGGCAATTGCAACTCAAAATATATGCAGGAGTACCTGGAGCTGCAGCCTTTCAAAACCAGATCTGAACTTGGCCTGATAAAAGGACAGAAAGGATGGTGCAATGGCTAGCTGGGGATCTGGGAGATTCAAATTCAATTCTCAGCTCTGTACATACTTCCTGTGTGAAGTTGAGCAAGCCACTAAATCCCATTGAAATCAATTGAAGTTAGGTGCCTAAATACCTTTAAAAAAAAACTGGCCCTCAGTCTCTGCATGCCTCATAACACTACAGCAGCACAGCTGCATGACTGCAGTGCTTCAGTATAGACACTTCCTACACCAATGGAGGTATTCTCCTGTCAGTGTAGGTAATCCACCTCCCCAAGAGGCAGTAGCTGGGTTGATGGAAGAATTCTTCTGTTGACCTAGTTCTGTCTACATGGGGACTTAGGTAGGTTTTAACTACCCCACTCAGGGATGTGGATTTTTCACACCCCTGTCCGATGTAGTTAAACTGATCTAATTTTCTAGCACAGACCAGGTCTTAGTTCTCGATTTATAAAATTAAGTTAAAAGCAAAGTCACAGGGGTATTGTGAGGATAACTACTTTAAAGATTCTGAGGTGCTCAGATATTATAGTGATTGGGTTCATATAAGTACCTTGGATAGGTACTGTACACTTAACTATCCTAGCCATAAACTGAAGACTTTCTAACCAAATAACGCCATATAGGCGTACTTTCATTAGTGACTGAAATGCAACCAAAGGAAGAAGAAAAAGAGAAAGGCAGCAGAGATAGAGAGTATACTTTTATCTACCGGGCAATGTTAAATGAAGAAGCTATCTAGTATACCAAGTTATGCACGTCAGCTCTGAGAACTTTACATTTACAAAGATGAATAGACACAACAACCGGCAGATAATTATATACATAAGATTAGAGTTTCCTGTCTACTGATACTTTCTTGTAATGTGGATATACCTTAGGCATGTTAAAAGCAGGTACGGCTGACAAAACTCTTAAACATGAAACTCTTCCTCCTAAACAAATGACAAGACAAAACAATATGCATAGATAAAACAGGGTTCATGTCAGGAGACCGGATTCTGAAGGTATCAGACATCATCATAGCTTTAAAATCCCTACAGGGTCATTGCTACACTGTGTCCTGACATAAACTTCAGGATCTCAACTAAAAGCAGTATCTTCTAGCGGATGCATTTATACAATGAAAATGCTGCCCCCAATCAGACAGTAAGCAACAATCACCAGCCAGTGAAAATATCAAAGAGATAGAGCCTGATTCTGTGTGCTGAAGTCAATGGCAAAACTCCCATAGATTTCAGAAGCAGTAGGATCAGGGCCATAGCAAACACAGGGAAGTCTTGTTCTGAATAGCCTGAGTGTTGCTCTACTAAAATATTATTTTTCTACAGCCACCACGAATGTCTGTCTGCACTCCACTGCCAATCCCTCCAAAATCTTTCTAAATCAAGTTGTTATAGTTTCCATGTGATTAATTATTTAGACAGTTCTCTACTCAAATATAAAAATCCAAGTGTCTCCATCCGATTATTCCTCTCATTAAATGACAACCCCAACCCTGGTATACTACTAACCAATACGGTTAATTTCAGTCATAATTGTGGAAGTTGATATTTTTACGTAACTTATAGCATTCAAATCTACAAAATAATTTTTCCTAACTACTACCTATAGTTTCAGAATGCTTACATTTCAATAACATGTATAAATTAGATGATATATTATTTGAATGGTCTATATTTATCTGTCATCTATTTTTATTAGTATTTTAGGGGTTTTTTTAGATTTAAAAAAAAAACAACAAATGACTTAAGTTAAGAACATAAGAAAGCCACACTGGGTCAGACCAATGGTCCATCTAGCCCAGTATCCTGTCTTCCAACAGCGGGTGGTGCCAGATGCTTCAGAGGGAATGGACAGAACAGGTAATCATCCATCCCGTCATCCAGCCCTAGTTATTATATACAAAAATATATTCAGTTATTTATGTATTTCTCATCGATCAACTGCTGTTCACATTAATCTTTGCCCAATCATTATTTTGACCATCACACCTCACTTTAATTTAACACTTTTGTTTCAACTGAAGGTGGGACACTATTGACTTCTGAAATAAACCCAGTTAAATATAGCTTTAACTCCCAATTCCCGTGTCTCTGTTGATTTGTCTCAGTTCCAACTATTTATTTATTTTGATTTATGTTACAAATTCTAAAAGTACCTGAGGCAGACTAAACAGTAGTGGCCATGTGGCTCAGGGAGACAAGCAGTATCTCAAGTAGGCAGGTACCAAGACATTCAGGGCCTTATAGAGCAAGACCAAGCCTTTAAATTCCACACAGAAACCAAATAGGCAGGCACTGCAAATCATGGAGCACTGCTATCATGCTCCCAGTAAGTTTACGCCAATTAATAAAAGTCAGTTACTGCAATGTGCACAAGCTTCAGCGCCCAGGTAGATTTAAAGTGTAGCCCCATGTAGTGTGCCCTGCCCTGCAGTAATCTAATACGCAGACAACAAATGCACAGATGACGGTAGTAAGGTCTGGGAAAAAATGGTTGCACCCTCTTGGCCAAGCAAAGACGAACCAAGCCTTAATAGAAAACTACTGCTAGACAATTTTTTAACAGCAGCTGAGGATCCAATAATACCCCCAGATTGCCCTCCATTTGTTGTTAAAGTACAGACACAATTATTGCCATATCTTCTGGTGGCTTTCCTACCCTAACAACATCATATCTATCTTATACGGATTCAGCTTCAGCAAGATTAGCTGTAACCTGATCTTGTAGTTAAAGCACCCTTTACAGTATAAAGCATTTGAGATGAAAGCATTAAAACATTTATGAAAGACACTATGCATAAGACTACTGAATTGTTTTAAAACATTTGACATGAAATTCCCTCAGCCCCCATAAGAAATTTATGAGTTGAAGAGAGTAGTTCTACCTTCCCACTCGCCTGATTAGGAGTTCCTACTATAATAATTTGTTAGAACACATATTACCCCATATCCCCACTGAAAACCATGTCTCTGCACAGCTTCTACAAGGTTCCATAATGAGAGCTGAGAATATTAAAAAATATAAAGGAAGCCTAGAGTCTAATACTGTCACTGACTCAAACATGAAAGCACTAATGATGTGACTATTACAAAGGGCCCAATAAGAGTTCCAATGCAAAAATTATTTCCCTTCGCCAGGCACTGATGAAGCAACTGCAGAAAAAAAAAACTGGGCATAAAAGGTTTCAGCCTATAAGCAATTTTTCTTGGAAGCACAAATAAAATGGGCCATATCTTTAAAGGTACAGGAAGGGAAAACAGATGTGTTTTCTTATTTCAGATAAAAATGGTTTTTCTTAAAATCACAAAGTATCAGTAAGATACCTCTAGTTATAGAACAGTAACAGATGAGTCTCTCATGATTGTGAGAATGATCCCACAATGGGTCAGATCTTGCACTCTTTATTTAATACCCGCCAACATCAATAGGAAATATGATGCCTGAATAAGGACTGCAGGATCATGTTCTTTAACTGGAGCTTTCCACAATTTCATTGAGAATGGAGGAGTTAAGATCACAAATGGAAATTTTTAGTTCAATTTTAAAAATGAATATTAATTAATGAAGGTTGTAAAGGACCAAATGTGCTTGCAGGGACAACTTTTTTTTTAAAATGACCAACAAAACACTGCAGCTTTGACTTGTACAGTCAAGCTATTATAGCTAAAAATTATAACAGCAGCATCACTCAGAATAGTGTAAGACGGCGCCTTGTGTTTATAAAAATATGTCAGTGTACTCTGAGAAAGACTATTTTAGTAAAAATGACTATGTAAGTCAGCATGAAACACAAAAATGTTCTTGTGTTCTGCAAACACAGGCTATAAGACATCAACATTTATTTTAACTGCTTTTGTAGACGTCACAACTATCTACAGCAACAAACCTGCACCAAAATACTTAAGAGGACAAGCTCAATTTCCTGTTATTCTCCCCTTCAGGAAGACTATAGTATGAGAAAAGAGGGCATGTGTCCTCAAAATACTAATAAGTGTCTCCCCAGTGCTTATGAAATCACAGGCATTTAATACCTGACTCTCTGGAATTAACAACAAAAGGAAAACACGATTACTTGTACTTATCTACATTGTAGAGAGCTTTCACTCCATGAATGAGATACAAGAGCTTCCACTCCATGAATGAGATACAACCCCACTATTAAAAGTTCAGCCTAAAACTATTTAAAAACCTAAATAACTGATCCTTTAGGACCATCCTGAAAGACTATAAATGGAAAACAATGCATATTTGAAATGAAGCATAGATTTGTGCATACTTATTTCTAAACACTAGCTTCTGTCACCAGTCCGTTCTGAGCAGTATTAAAAACCCAGCATCCCACCATATTTTAAGGCACATGCTAAAACGTGTGAACTGATCAAAGCTTTGACTCCCTCTCTTTTAGCTGCTCGCGAGCAATAAATAAAAGAATGGCACTGTCTGAATGCAAACGTAGCCAACATTACTTACCTGATGCTCCCTGGCAGAGACATTACAAGGGAAATATGCAGGTGGGAATCTCAGAGCCGGACCTCATGCCAGGCAGCAGCAGATAACACTCACCATCAGACACAAAGATAGACTGGATTAATTGAACAGCTGGATGGGTGGCAAGGGGAAGAGGGAATGACAGAGGGGGCGTGGGGAGAGAGGAAGAGGAGATTAGAGGGAGGAAGAATATGGGGGGAGGGGGTTGGAGAAGAGAGAATGGAGACAAGAGGAGAGAGGGGACTGGCGGAAAATGAGAGAGACAGGAGGAGTAATGGGAGTGTGGGACAGGGAGGGAAAAAGAAGGAGGGGAAGAGCTGGGGGCACAGAGGGGACACAAGGAAGAGGGAGGCTGTAATACAGAGGAGGGGGAGTGTGACAAGCTGGGTCAGGGAGAGAGGAGGAAGAGGGAGTGAGACAGGCTGGGGCAGAAGGAAGGGGAGAGCGGCGGGGCAGACAGGGGCAAGTGCAGGAGGAGGCTGGGACAGGAGGAAGGAGGAGTGGGGCTAGGGCAAGAGGAGGAAGGGGGAGTGAGGCAGGCTGGGGTGGGAGCAGGGAGAAGGAGGAGGAGGGAGGAGCAGTGGGGCAGAAGGAAAAGAAGGAGGAGACGGGGAAGAGGAGAAGGGCAGGCTGATGAGGGGCAGGGGGAGTGGGGCAGAAGGAAGAGGAGAAGGGCAGGCTGGTGAGGGGCAGAAGGAAGGGGGAGTGGGCAGAAGGAAGAGGAGAAGGGAGAGAGGGGCAGAAGGAAAAGGAGAAGGGCAGGCTGATGAGGGGAAGGGGGAGTGGGGCAGGGGGAAGAGAAGGAGAGGGCAGGGGGAAAAGGAGGAGGGCAGGCTGATGAGGGGCAGAAGGAAGGGGCAGTAGGGTAGAAGGAAGAGGAGAAGGGGAGTGAGGCAGAAGGAAGAGGAGAAGAGCAGGCTGATGAGGGGGAACAGGAGGGGGGAGGGGGGAGGGGGAAGAGGAGAAGGACAGACTGATGAGGGGCAGGGGGAAGGGGAAGAGGGGGAAGAGGAGGAGGGGGCAGGCTGGGAAGGGGAAGAGGAGGAGGGGGCAGGCTGAGGAAGGGCAGGGGGAAGAGGAGGAGGAGGCGGGCTGAGGAGGGGCAGGGGGAGTGGGGCAGAAGGAAGGGGGAGTGGGGCAGGGGGAAGGAGGAGGAGGAGGCGGGCTGAGGAGGGGCAGGGGGAAGAGGAGGAGGAGGGGGAGTGGGGCAGGGGGAAGAGGAGGAGGGGCGGGCTGAGGAGGGGCAGGCGGAAGAGGAGAAGGGCAGGCTGAGGAGGGGGAGTGGAGCAGGGGGAAGAGGAGGGGGCGGGCTGAGGAGGAGCAGGGGGAAGAGGGGGAGAAAGGCAGGCTGAGGAGGGGCAGGGGGAAGAAGAGGAGGGGGAGTGGGGCAGGGGGAAGAGGAGGAGAAGGGCAGGCTGAGGAGGGGCAGGGGGAAGAAGAGGGGGGGCTGAGGAGGGGGAGTGGGGCAGGGGGAAGAGGGGGAGTGGGGGGAAGAGGAGGAGGGGGCGGGCTGAGGAGGGGCAGGGGGAAGAGGGGGAGTGGGGGGAAGAGGAGGAGAAGGGCAGGCTGAGGAGGGGCAGGGGGAAGAAGAGGGGGGCTGAGGAGGGGGAGTGGGGCAGGGGGAGTGGGGCAGGGGGAAGAGGGGGAGTGGGGGGAAGAGGAGGAGAAGGGCAGGCTGAGGAGGGGCAGGGGGAAGAAGAGGGGGGCAGGGGGAGTGGGGCAGCGGGAAGAGGGGGAGTGGAGGGAAGAGGAGGAGGGGGCGGGCTGAGGAGGGGCAGGGGGAAGATGGGGAGGGGACGGGTTGAGAGGGGCAGGAAGGAAGGCGCAGGGTACGGAGTTGCCTACCGGACTCTATGGCGGGGGAAACCCAGCCCGCTGCCCGCCTGGCGGAGCGCCGATCCCCTCACCTGCCTGGGCAGAGCAGCTCCGAAGCGGCCGGAGTCGCGCCCCCCGCCGCCGACGCCATCCTTCCTCCCCGGCTCGGGCTCGCCCCGCCGGCCCCGCCCCGGCCGCTGACGGGAGCAGTAGGCCCGAGCCGCGCGGGGCGGGCTGAGGCAGGGTCGCGCAAGCGCAGCTGCGCCGGCAGGGAGCGCGGGAAGGCTGGAAGCGGGGCCGGGCGGGACAGTGACCGGTGAGTGCCGGGCCGAGGCTGGGTCTGGCCGGTGGGAGTGGGGGAGGGGAGTGCGGGATTGTTTGGGGGTGGGGAGGAGAAGTGGGGGGTTAGGGCGGGGGTGGTAGCGGTGTGGGGGGTGGAGGAGTTGAGTGCGTGTTGGGGGTTGTGGGGAAGGTGTGTGGGGGAGAGGTTGGGGGGGCGTGGCTATGCACACACCGGGCAGTGCAGTAAAGCAGGAGAGAGGATTGTGGGGTGTCTCACTGTGACCCCAGCACTGGGCCCAATCACCCCTCAGGGGCTGGGTGCAGCTCTCCCCTTTGACACACAGAAGATGGAGGTAGTAGCCTCCAGATACCAGCCACCCCAGGCCTTGCCTCCTACTTGGGGTTCAAGACCTACGCACGGTGAGTGGGGGGATATATCACCCCCCCCCATCACCATTCCTGTGGAGAATGTAATCATATCTTAGGGGGTTGTTTCATTTCTGAGGGGATCTCTCCCCATCTTGCCCCCCACATTGATCTAATGAGAAGGTTTCAGGAGCAGCCAGTGGCCAGCAGGGAAGCCTTTAGGGTACGTCTACACTGCATATTAAGCCTGGGCTCTGACTCAGGTTTGAGCCCAAGTTCCTCCACCATCCACACACAAATCAGTCGGATTCGGGTCTGTGAGCACAAAGAACCCTGATCCTAGGACCCTGCTAGGGGTGGTTGGGTCAGAGCCCAAGTCCCATTGTGACTTAGGTCCAAGCCCTGTCATTCTGCAGTGTGGATACAGCTCATTGCTTGAGGGACAAACTTCATTTCAAACTGATGGAATGATCTGCCCCTTCCAGCAGGTTTTTTGCTCCTTGGTAGGGGATGATGGTTATCTAGCCCTATGCTACATACTGAATGAATGACTTGAATCTGATAGCTGGTCATTTTTTCTATTTGCCGGTGAATATCGAGTGATGCTTGCACTGAGGTCCTCACCTCCAATAGGCAACACACTGTCTTAAGCAGCTACTGTACTTCCAAGTCCTGCAGCCTTATTTTGTTTCAACATTAACTAAAGGACCACCACTCTAGGGAAGTGGCTTTCACTAGTTTCCCGGGAGGTTGCTAAAGTTAGTTTTTACCATATATTGTAAAAAGTAAAACATAGATCAGGGAATCAATATAACAGATGTATATGACTTGTGTGTTTTGAGGTTCTATCTAGTTTATAGGTTTGCTGTCAGGGTAAAATAGAAACTACAGAGGTATTCAAAAAAGCAGACATGTGGAGGCAGTTTTCTTATTTTAAGAGCCACTGTGTTTAACCAAGTTCAAGTGATTAACATTTTGTAACTATGATCCTCCTGGACCTTCAAAAAATACAAGCAAAAGTGAAGTGCACAGTGTATGTTGTTCAGTCACAGTCAGTTCAGGAAGAATTTAAAATACAGAACTGTTCTGCTTTTAACAATACAACTTAGAACATATGTAGAATTTTAGAATAGATGGCTTTTTAAAAAATGCCTTCTGTTCCAACTACATACTTTGAAATGACTGTTATTTGGAGCTGATGTTTATCCATATTTATTTCCCTTATAATAAAGATATAGGCTTGTCACAAAGATATCGGTGTTGCTTATGTGAGCCCCAGTACTTCAGTTGGATCTTCTCAGGTGAACCCTGGTGCTTGCATGGGACCCCATTAAAGTCATTGGAGCTCTACATGGGTGCAAGATTCTGCCTTTGTGGATACAGTAACAGGAATCGGGGGCACGCTAACTGTTTTGGCATAGGCTAGCAGTTGTTAATAAAGTTCTAATCAATTCAACTCTCATACAGTAAAGTGGTGTTGTATGCTCTTGGTTTATATTTGTTTAACCAGAAATACTACAGTATTTGCTAATCCCCCCTCTAAATTTCCTCACTTCCCTTCATCATACTTTTCAGTAATATTTTTCAAAAATACATATATTGTAGTGATTCTTATCAATACTGTCAAGCTCTTTAACAGGAAAAAAACATGCAAAAATATCACTGCATCAAAATATTTTAACTACTGAAATTTGAATAGTGTTTTCCTGTTATTAACAGTAAGAAATCATTTGTATTTGTTTTATAAAGCTTTTTAAATTTTTAAAATTATATAGATAAGAGAGAAGATGCCGTCAACACAAAAGCCAATGCGCTATGGACACACAGAAGGCCACACAGATGTCTGCTTTGATGACACTGGAAGGTAAATTATTGAAATTAGGGCTTATTTCAGTAGTTCTTATGTCTGCAAGCAATGCCATTGATATTGCAAAACTAAAGGGTGTGAGAGAAGAGTGATGAGAATGTTCACAGGCCTGGCAAAATTCTCATATGAAGAGATGTTGAAAAGATTGGGATTGTTTACCTTAGAAAGGAGTTGAGTAATAGAGGACATGATAAAAGTGTATTAAAATAATGAACAGTATAGAGAAGGTCTATCAAGAGCTTCTGCTCTCCATGTCTCAGAGCATGAGAACAAGGGGATATTCAATGAAATTGAAAGGTGGGAAATTCAAAAATGATAAATAGAAATACTTTTTCACAATGTGCAATTAAACTATTGAACTCACTGCCACAGGAAGTCATTGAGGCCAAGATCTTAACAAGGTTCAAAAAGTTATTGGATATTTATATATTTTTATCATCATTAATTAGGACAGTTTCTGATATTCATATCAAGAATATCTGAAGTTGTCCTAATTAATGATGATACAAATTTTGAAAGGGATATTAAGCCTGATACTTCAGGCTTTAAACCAATCTCTAGATTTTAGAGGTCAAGATGAGATATAATGCGAAGGACAGATTATCCCACATCTGCCATGGTTCTTACATCTTTCTATAAAACATCTAGTATTGACCATTGCCAGAGATAGGATACTGGACTAGATGGATTTTGGGTCTGACCCAGTGTGACAATCCCTATGTTCCTGTGACTTTCCTGAGAGTTGGTTATAAGGCCTTTACATTCTGATGCCTCAATCATGCAATGACTTACATATTAAATTAACTTTACACCCATGAGTAGTCCCATAGGTTGAAGTAGAAAATGGGGCAGTGCGAGGAAAAGTGTTATGTGCAAATAGACATTGGAAATCCAAAATGTAGCTGCATAGATCCAGCTATTGGCTTGCTGTCTTTCAGTGTTCTCTTTGGTATAGATCTTGGACTATGTTATTGAAGTTGAAAAATATAAACCAAACAGTCTCTATTAACTTGAGTCTACAAAAAATCCAAGCAGCAAATGTTAAGTGTGTTAAGGGCCTGTTCCATAGCCAGCTGAGGTCATTTGAAAGACTATTAATTGTTTTCAGTGGGCTTTGGATCAGACCCTATGTGAAGTTTTAGCCAGGTAACTAATCTTTCCAACAAAAAAAAATATTCACTTAGAGTTGGGGTTTCTTAAGTGCGTTTATCACAAGTCAAATGCTAAAAAACAAGGAAATCATAAAGTAAGACGGCAGGCACCCCCAACACAATTGCAGCCTACAAGCATTGGCCCACTACTTTTATCACGCTCCACTAACACCCTCTGTAACATGATCAATTGCTGCTCTGCAATACTGTAGCTCTCAGCATGCACACATCAGAGAAAATTGCACAGAAACACACAACTCCTACATTCCAGTGCTACTTATTTAATTATAATTGTAAGAGTACAAGCGTACCATCCAGTTGCAGGGAAAAGAATGCAAAGTAAATGAGAATGCATACTCAATTTCTTACTGTATTAAAAAATGCAAACTTCTGTATATTAACATGACTTTAAATAATCAGCTCAATTATACAGTACACACAACTAAATAAAAGCATACATATACATTTTACACATATACATACTATGTTATATAACAAAGTAAACAAACAGGTCAGGCTAAAGGTGGTGAGAAGTAGGCAATGTCTACACTTAAAACATTACAGCAGTTCAGCTACTGTGCTGCAACTGCACCGCTGTAGTGTTGAGTGTAGGCACTCAATACAGCAACGGGAAGGGTTCTCCCATTGCTGTAGTTAATCCACCTCCATGAGAGGCAGTAGCTAGATCAGAGGAAGAATTCTTTTGTCAGTCTACCACTGTCTACACCAGGGGTTAGGTTGGCATTGCTACATCTCTCAGAGGTGTAGATTTTTCAGAACCCTGAGAAACATAATTATGATGAGGTCTACTAAAGGTGTAGTGCAGTGGCTCTCAAACTTTTGTACTGATGACCCCTTTCACATAGCAAGCCTCCAAGTGCGGCCCCCCTTAAATATATAAAAAGGTGTTTTTAATTTATAACACCATTATAAATGCTGGAGGCAAAGCAGGGTTTAGGGTGGAGGCTGACAGCTTGTGACCCCCCATGTAATAACCTCATGACCCCCTGTGGGGTGCTGACCCCCAGTTTGAGAACCCCTGGTGTAGTGTGATAAGGCTGCTGAATTGAAACTGAGCCTTGGTCTACACTACAGAGTTAGATTGACACAAGGCAGCTTACATCAACCTAACTATGTAAGTGTCTACACTAAAATTTTGCTCCCACCGATGTAACTCACCTGCTACACCGACTTAATTCCATCTCCACAAGACGTGTAGAATCAATGTTGATGTAGTTAGGTTGATGCAGTGTCAGTGTAGACAGTGCGTGGCTTACATTGATTCTCATTGGCTTTCAGAAGCATCCCACAATGCCCACAGTGAGGCGTTCAATTGGTGCAAGCACTGCTGGTGAGGGGTGTGCACCACTAACACATGGAGCAAAGTGTAGACATGTACAAGCGATGTAATTACTGCGGTGACTGTATGCCAATGTAAGTTAGGTCAACTTAATTTTGTAGCGTAGACATGGTCTGTGTATGTTAAAAGAGGGTATCAGAGTCAGAATGGTATGGGGATTGATCTACCAACAAAGAACCAAAACCACAAAAGGACAAACTACAGAAAATGATTGACAGAAGTTATAAAACCTTTCCATTACTTAGCCAGCATGACTGACAGCAAATACAAATGTCTTAGTCTGAGACAAGTACACTAAGAAGAGGCTGAAGTGTTGCTGATATAATAGAATCCTGAAATCATTCCTGTTTTTCTAGCATTTAAAATTGGAAATTCAGATTTCTACTCCAAATCTCTGTTTGTGAAGAAGGTTGTGTAACAGTTTGTTGCATCAAAGTTGTAGAAGTGAAATCATGAAAGACAGGAGAGTTGCATTCAGAACCTTGACAGTTTTTAAAAGGCCTGTCCTCCTGTACAGCCATCTCCGCTTCAATCAAGTGTGTTTAGCACATTTGGATTAGGTCAAAACTTTGTGATAGGATAGGGGGCAGATTTTCAGAGGCACAAAGGGCAGTTGGGTCCCCAACTTCTAGTGAAAGTCAGTGCAAGTTGGGCTCCCAACTTTCCTTTGTGCTGTTGAAAATTTCCTCCTAGATGCTGAAAAATAAATTGGCTGATTAGTGTCTGAGTATCTAAGGGCAGATACAAAAGAGGGATAGGCATACCTAGTTAGTAGACTTATTCTTAATTATTGTGTTATACTAACAGAATTGCAAGTTTTTCATGTTGTATAATATGAGTGTCTTTCTCATATTATTTGAAGAATAAATACACTTATAAAATGTTTCATTTAATAAAAATGTGAATTTTTAAACATTTCCCCCCATATTTTGGGCTGAGGAAAATCATAACAACCCTGCTATACACAAATGTTAATAATTATATTATTTTCTTAACAGCTGTATTGTAACTTGTGGCAGTGATGGAGATGTTAGGATTTGGGAAAACCTGGATGATGATGATCCTAAGTCCATTAATGTGGGAGAAAAAGCATATTCATTTGCTTTAAAGGTATTAGTATAACATTTCCTAAGAAATGTGCAACATGGGTGCTAATATATATCTTGAGCCTGCAAAATCTTTCTCATGTACTTAACTGTATGCATGTGAACTCAACGGGACTGCTGATGTGCATAAAGTTAAGCAAGTGTTGGAAATATTTGCAGGACTGGAGCTAGAATGGTATTGGATTTAGCAAACTTGATTTAATGTTACACATATAACTCATTGCATTAATTTACATAACATAGTCTACTGTATTTGTTGAAAGCTAACTTTTTTTCTTAATGTTGTCATAGACACATCTTACATGAAATTAAAAGGATCTGTCTTAATCATACAATCATAGAAATGTAGGGCTGGAAGGGACCTTAAGAGATCAACAGCTGCAGCCCCCTGCACAATGGTAGGACCAAGTAAACCTAGACCATCCCTGACAGGTTGTTGTCTAACCTGTTCTTAAAAACCTGCAGTGATGGGGATTCCAAAACCTCCATTGGAAGCCTATTCCTGAGCTTAAGTACCCTTATAATTAGAAAGTTTCTCCTAATATCTAACCTACATCTTTCTTGCTGCAGCTTAAGCCCATTACTTCTTATCCTACCTTTAATGGGCATGAACACTTGATCCCCTTCCTCTTTGTAACAGCCCTTAACATATCAGGTTCCCCCCATAATCTTCTTTTTTCAAGACTAATCATGTCCAGCTTTTTTAATGTTTCCTCATAGGTCTGGTTTTGTTAACCTTTTATCGTTTTTGTTGCTGTCCTCTGGACTCTCTCCAACTTGTCCACATCTTTCTTAAAGTGTGGTGCCCAGAACTGGACACACTACTCCGGCTGAGGCCTCACCTGTGCTGAGTAGAGCAATTACTTCCTGTATCTTACATATGACACTCATGTGAATGCACTCCAGAATATTAGCCTTTTTTGCAACTGCATCACATTGTTGACACATGCAATTTGTGGTCCACAATAACTCCTAGATCCTTTTCAGCAGTGCAGTACTACCACCTAACCAGTTATTTCCCATTTTGTAGTTGTGCATTTTATTTTTCTTTCCTATGTGAAGTGAAGTGTTTTGCACTTGTCTTTATTAAATTTCATCTTGTTGATTTCAGACCAGTTCTCTAATTTGTCAAGGTCATTTTGGATTCTAATCCTGTCCTCTAGTGTGTTCTTCCAGCTTGATGTCATCTACAAATTTTATAAGCATCCTCTCCATTATCCAAGTCATTAATGAAAATATTGAATAATACTAGACCCTGCACTGATCCCTGCAGGACCCCACTAGATACACCTTCCCAGTTTGACAGTGGACCATTGATAACTACTCTTTGAGTATGGGCTTTCGACCAGTTGTGCACACATCTTATAGTAATTTCATCTATATTTCCTTAGTTTGCTTATGAGAATGTCATATGGAACTGTATCATAAGTCTTACTGAAATCAAGATATATCATGTCTACTGCTTCCCCCATCCACTAGGCCACTAAGATTGTCAAAGAAGGAAATTAGGTTGGTTTGGAATGATTTGTTTTTGACAAATCCATGTGGCTATGCTTTATAACCCTATTATTCTCCAAGTGCTTATAAATTGATTGTTTAATAATTCGTTCCAGTATCTCTCCAGGTGTCAAAGTTAGGCTGACTAGTCTATAATTCTCTGGGTCCACTTTGTTCCCATTTTAAAATCGGTATTATGTTTACCCTTCTCCAGTCCTGTGGGACCTCACCCATCATCCATGAGTTGTTAAAGATAATTGCTAATGGTTCCAAGATTGCTTCAGCTAGTTCCCCAATTACCCTAGGATGAATTTAATCAGGCCTTGCTGACTTGAATACATTTAACTTATCTAAATATTCTTTAAGCTGTTCTTTCCCTATTTTGGCTTGCATTCCTTCCCCCTTGTATTTATATTAATTGTGAGTATCTGGTCACCATTAATCTTTTTAGTGAAGACTGAAGCAAAATAGGCATTAAACAGCTCAGCCTTCTTGATGTTGTCACTTATTAGCTCGCCTTCCCTGCTAAGTAGAGGACCTACGCTTTCCTTTGTCTTTCTTTTGCTCCTTTTAAAGAACCTCTCTTTATTGCCTTTTATGTCCCTTGTCCCTAGGTATAACTCATTTTGTGCCTTAGACTTTCTGATTTTGTCCCCACATGCTTGTGCTATACTTTTGTACTCCTTAGCAATTCATCCATGTTTCCACTTTTTGTAGGATTCCTTTTTGATTTTCAGGTAATTAAAGAACTCCTGATGGAGCCGTATTGGTGTCTTACTATTCTTTCTATCTTTTCTTTAGAATAGCCTTAGAATAGTTTGCAGTTGTGCCTTGCGCAAACTGCAAAAGTGACTGCACTCCACCAGTGTGTTTAGGTGAAGGTATTAAAGCCATTAAAAATTGATCAGTTTACTTTAAATATAATTTTACCCCCATATCTACTGACATCTGTTCCCAAAAGAGAGATTAATGTTGAATCACTAGAAACATCTAATTGGTTGAACATGTCTATCTATCTAGTTTAGATAAATCATTCAAGAACTTTAAAATGCTTTAGAGTATATTGATTTGAAAATTTATTCCTTACCCCATTCAGTGGGGTAAAGAAGTACAGAAGTTTTCCTCATGCTGAGTTTCTCTAATGTACATATCTATCACTTCTTTGCATCAGGATATTCTGACTTCATGATTTTAAACTCTCTGAGAGAAACTGAAACAGCAGATCATTTTTATTTTTAATATACAGTGTAATTTAATTATGATGATCAAATTTTGTAGTGGTCATTTGGCTATATGGATCAAAAATTACGTTCCAGAAGGCATTTCCTAGTGGTGCTGATAACTCTGCCCTTGCTAATCAGTGGCTGTCTGGCTTTAAAGATTTTTGGGTATCCAAAAGATGAGTCTCTGACCTTTTCAAAGGTAAGAGAGAAATTGAATCTTGAATCCTTCTTCCACTGCAAATAATAGTAGTTTGTGGGAGTGCTGATTAGAACCTATTCTAGTAATCTAGCTGATCTGCTCTAGCCTAAAGTGCCTAATATAATTTGCTGTATCTATCCATCATGAAGGAAGTTCATATTTTTATAAATATGGATGGAATTATTATTTGGATATGATTAAAATAAGGATGACTTACATCACTTCTTATAACAGGTGTCATCTGTACATCATGAATGCATCTTTTGAAAACTTCACATATTTGTCTTGAGAATTTTCATAGTAATTCCTTTATCTGGAGCTATTCTTATGCTACATTAAAATGTATTACATAAATACTTTGGTTTTTGTTTGTTTTTGTATAAAATCTGAAATGTCCTCTCATTTTACAGCATCTTTTGAAAATAGGAGAATGATCCCAGGAGTTTGTTTAATCTTCAAATAGAAAACAGTGTTTGTGGCATACAAGTTTGCAGGGATAGCACATGCATTTTTAAAAAATAAATCTATCAAATTTTGGTAACTTTTTTTGAGAAATGAATAAGGAATTATTCATATGTGTGTACTTAAAATAAATGACAACATTAAGTTTTTGCTTATATATTCAAATGTAATCAAGAAAAATTCACTAAAACTGGAAAATTTTGAGGAATACTAATTTTTTGGGGGGGGGATTAAATAGCCCACTGCTTTCAAAGATGTATGTCTGAGTTTCTTAGCATGAGTTTCAAAAATGTTTTCCAAGACGTAACTCCAGTAATTTTGTTTTAAAAATTACATTATTTATGAATGAATTAAGGATTAAATCTATCTTGAAGGAAAAAAAGTTTTTCATTTGAAGTAGGTCTGAATCAGTTAAGTACAGTCTGATTGATATCTCTTAACACACATTAGATTATCTAGTCTGAGTGTTGTTGCATATATATATTTTGTAATATTTATATTTGTGAACATAAACTTTATGTAACTCTGCTTGTGGAGACAAATATGCATGACAGCTGTAATTATGTATTTTATATAGCCTATAACTTAAATTATTTGTCGAACCTGCTGCCACACATACGTGAAGAGGAATGATACATTTTCACCTTAACAATAGATTTTTTCTATAATAAAAGGTTGCCATAAAATTTGCTATGTCACTTGACCATATATTAATTTGGAATTCTGAATAGGGAATATTGGAAAGATTAACGTGGTGGTCTTCTGGTTTGTGTTTCTGCAAATTGGCCATTTGTTAAACTATGTCTGACAAACCATCAAGCTTTCCTTAATGGCATTTAGTCTGTGAAATTTGGGACAAGGGTGCCCTCTCATGATCAGGTGGCACATAAAAACCAAATACAGACAGTTCTCGACTTTATGACGTGCAAGTTATGACGAATGGCACTTATGACATTTATAAATTGTCATCGTGTTTCAATTTTATGATGCTCAATCGGACATTGTTCCTATGGGAAATTCGAGTTAAGACTTTTTCAATTTGACGCGATTTTCAGGAGCCAATTGTGTCGTAAGTTCGAGGACTGCCTGTATATTTTGATTACACTTTTTCTGTTGGGAAGTGAGCTTTTTTTTCTCTATCAAAACCCTGAGAATTCCTCTTTGTTTTCCTGCTTCATACTCTCCACAGTTAAGGCCTCATAATCCCCTTCTTCCAGGTGAAGAGGATTGAATGGATCTCTTTAGAGCTCATTAGTGCCATTCCTCGACTCTCACGCTCACTATTTTAGTAAAGGCACATGGCTCTAAGGCCCTGATCCTGCAAAGACCTATTCATATGCGTAACTATGTATTGCGAGTAGCCCCATTGAAGCCAGTGGGGCTGCTCACAGAGCCAATATTTAAGCATGTGAATACATCTTTACAGGATTGGAGCCTAAAGGAGTAACTTGTTTAAATAGCTTAAGGCAGTGGTTCTCAACCTTTCCAGACAACTGTATGCCTTTCAGGAGTCTGATTTGTCTTCACCTCACTTAAAAACTACGTGCTTACAATATCAGACATAACAAATACAAAAGTGTCACAGCATACTATTACTGAAAAATTGCTTACTTTCTCATTTGTCTGTATGACATTTTAATTTGTACTGACTTCACTAGTGCTTTTTATGTAGCCTGTTGTAAAACTAAGTAAATGTCTAGAGTTGATGTACCTCCAGAAGACCTCTGCGTACCCCCAGGCCAAAATATTTTTCTTTAATCCACCAATTCCAGAGTTTATTTGTTTCATTTGTAGAATGGAAGACTGGTTACTGCAGTATCTAACAATACTGTCCAGATTCATACATTCCCCGAAGGAGCTCCTGATGGCATCCTGACTCGTTTCACCACGAATGCAAACCATGTCGTCTTTAACAGGGATGGTACTAAAATTGCTGCTGGATCCAGGTAATTTGATCTTGATGCAGGACAAGCCAATAGCCACACTAAATTTGGAACATTAGCAACTTCCTGGGATGTGACTTTTGTTCGTAATGCCATCTAATTAATCTGCATTTTGTGAAGGTTTTACAGTGCCTCAAAAGGTCTTCATAGAAGAAAAAGGTCAAATGGAGAAGGCCATTAAGAAAAACTTTTATAGGAGAGGTTGGGGCCACATAAATAACTGCCCCACAACATCAAGTTTCCAGATGTAATTTATAGTCTTCAGGGACTTACTTTGTGAAGGCACAAGGGTTCACCCATATGGTCATTTCAGGACCAGGGCTTTAGTTACTAACTTTGTGTTAAGAATCACAGTTTTGTTAACAGTTTAGTGACCCAGTACTGCAGAAGCTAATGCTCATGAATAAATTAAGCATGTGCATGTTTGTTGGATTGGGGCATTATTTTCTAACATAATATATTGTCACCCCTCTGCAGATCAGTAGTAAATGTTGGGTGCAGGATTATACCCCCCACCCCTGAAGAGGAGAAAGGAGTGATGCAAAGTCTAGTTAATATCTTGGGCAACTTATTTATTTTACACTGTATACACCAGTTCTTTAACAGAGGTGGTGAAACAGTCCTCTTATTCATTAATTTTAGACAAAATGCCAATGCCCAGTTTCCAGAGAGCAACTCTGCCCCAATAATTGACTCTAGTTAGATTAAAGCAGAGAACACTCTTCTGCTGCTTGCAGCAGCTTTCCTGAAAAGAAAATCATCACAAATCTAACAAAAATACAGTATTTTTTCAGACTGTGCAGTTCTTCCACACTAAGAACTTGTAAGACTGTAACAGTGCCACCTGGAGATTTCTGCTATAATAGTGTTGAAAGAGAGGATGACATACAAAAAAAGGGAATGCAAATAAATAATTTTTATTTAAATTGTCTCAAATCTCTCAATTATTACTTTAAGTCTAGAACGTGTGAGTTGACAGTACATTCCACTTAAATGCAGAACGTATGGATAGAGCCCTGCAAATCAACGGGTATCCGCTTTATATCCTTGGACCATTTCTGCGGATACCAGTGTGGATGTGGATACAAATTGTGTATCTGCGCAGGGCTCTGACGGTAAGACCGGGTAGGAGGATCCACTGTGAGGAACTGCAGTGTGGATCCTCCACCTGCCCTGGTCGGGAGGTCTGGGACGGGTCAGGGGCTGCTCTGGCCCCATGCCCAGGGCAGGTGGAGGGTCCGCTGCAGCTCTCTAGAGCTGCCCTCCCAGCTGTTACCGTGGCCAGGCTGCAGTGCTGAACCGCCCCCTGGCCGGAGGTGGATTGAGGAGCCCGAGCTGGCAGCTGTGGGGAGCCTGGGCCCCTCCACCTTCCCTGGGTGGGGGGCCGGGACAGAAGCTGGGGGCTGTTTGGGCCCCCCCGCCCAAGGCAGGTGGAGGATCCGCCATGGCTTAGCACAGCTGCCTGCCCGGCTCATATTGTGGCCAGGCTGCGGCTCCAAGCTGCCCCCCTCCCTGTCCAGAGCCAGGTCGGGGAGAGCCGCACTGGCAACGGTGGGGAGCCTGGTTCCCTCCACCTGCCCTGGTGGGGGGCTGCTCGGGTCTTCTGCTCAGGGCAGGTGGAGGGTCCGCTGTGGCTCCCCACAGCTGCCAGTGCATGTCTTCTCGACCGGGCTCTGGAGGAGGGAAGGTTGCCTCAGAGCCTCAGTCCGCCCCCAGTGTAGAGCCCTGCAAATCCATGGATATCCGCAGATAATTTTTGCGGCTTACGGATCAGATGTGGATACACATTTGTGTATCTGTACAGGACTCTACATATGGACTGTTTCAAAGGCTCACCTGATCTATTTGGAAATATTTATGTAGTTTGTTTAAAAGGTAAATTTCGTCAACTGTTCTGTTTTAAGGTTGCAAGATATGTTATAAAGATACTAAAATAGTAGTAATGTGGATATGAATGAATACAATTTATACACTTCTTGCTATGGCTATTTTTTGTGTTAGACTAGAATATTCAGGGTTTGTCTACATAGCGTGGCAAAGCGCTCCAGAGGGGTGTGATCTGATGAGCTCTGTAACGTGATGTGCTCTAACTGCCCTGTGTATACCTTGCTAGAGTGCTCTAAAGGGTACCTAGTTTGCGAAAACAGGGACTACTTTGTCCCCTTTAATGCAAACTAGGTACCTTTTGGAGTGTGCCAGCGGGGTCTATGCTGGGCAGCTAGGGCTCAACACCTTAGAGCACTCTACAAATCACACCCCTTAACGTGTTTTGCCATGCAGTATAGACAAGCCCTTAGTGTCTTGCAGAAACTGTGGCTGTGATCCTGAAAAGAGTTGTGATTATGCTTAAAACTGCTGGATTGAGGCCTAAGGTTAGATTTATTTAATGAATATGTAGTTTGCAACTCTCTAGTAGTATTAAGATATTTTTAGGGAAGTGCATTATAATCCTGATTTTAAGTGGTTCATATGTCAACCAGAAAAATGTATTCCAAACTGAATTTGAGACTCAGATGTCTCCTAATTAGTGTTCTGTTTTTTCATACATCAGAAACATCAATTCAAGGACTTTTAAATTTTACATTATTTTTTAAGTGTGTGGGACAATGCTGGGTGAAGATGCTATTGTGGGGCCTAGTATGGCTTAAAATTGATAGTATTCTTAATTATGGACTTGACTGGATCATAATATTGAAAAAATTGAAATATTTGAAAATTAGCTAATGCATTATTTACATGAAATATTTTAATGTTTCATAACGATTTTTAGCAAACAAGCTTAACATGCATATGTAGCAGCTATTTAACAAGATAAGTCAATCAGTTGTGGTACTGATAAAATATAAATATCTACTTTTCAAGAGCCAAAATACAGATTTAGGTGATGTTAGTCTAAAATTAAAACGCTAATGTGGTCTTGGGGTCATAGAATCATAGAATATCAGGGTTGGAAGGGACCTTAGGAGGTCATCTAGTCCAACCCCCTGCTCAAAGCAGGACCAATCCCCAATTTTTGCCCCAGATCCCTAAATGGCCCCCTCAAGGATTGAACTCACAACCCTGGGTTTAGCAGGCCAATGCTCAAACCACTGAGCTATCCCTCCCCCGCATTACAGAATCGTATAGTTATTAATATAGGGTGGGTGGGGGCGATTATGACACATGATTTCTTATTAAAGAATTCCATTTCCTCTTTAATTTAGCGGGAAAATTATTCTGATATTGATGGCCTGCTCCTGCTTTCGTTGAAGTAAATGGCAAGACTTCCATTTTCACATAGATTCTACAGTGATAAGTGTGATATTAAAAAAGCACCCTATCCCTCAATGATCAATAAGATAGAACTCGCATTTACTTCAATCAAAGCAGAACAAGGACCTGCCTGTCAGTATTAAAGTAATCTGGTTAATTAAGTACATTGCTCTCATCTGCAGTGATTTTATGGTCAAAGTTGTGGAGGTGACTGATAGCAGCCAACAGAAAACATTCCGAGGACATGATGCTCCTGTCCTAAGTCTGTCTTTTGATCCCCAGGATGCTTTTCTGGTAAAACATTTTTCTGTCACTTTCTACCATGTACTACTTTTTCCTCCAGTAGTTCATATTTTATGTTTCTTATGGGATCTTAAATCAAAATGGTCCACAGGCACAGAGGATGTTGTTTTTATTTCATTTGTCTATTGAGTACGGCCTATCAAAAGGATCATGTGAATATCAAACTGTCTCCAATAACCTTAGCTTTACTTTCCTACACGTACGTTCTCAATGTGAAATTTTTGTATTGTCCTTTCTGCTGAGGGGAGAAGTTGATCCACTAACATAATTTAAAACAAAATGTTGATTTAAAAAAAAATTACATTGAATTTTAAGTACTTCATTGTGAAGAATTTGTAAATACAGGAGCTTTGGAATGAAGACGGGTTTCATATATTTTCAAACAAGATGATTTATGTTTTATTTAATATCAAAAATATAAATCATATAAAATTTATTGTGAGTTTGTTTAAAGGCTGTTCATATAGTGTATGTCTATGTTGCTGGTTGTACACCTCTAAGCTTTTAATTGTAGCATGCCTTTTGCTACTTTTACTGCAAATTGTTGATGACATTTTAAAAACTACTCTTTCTTATACAGACATCAGCAAGCTGTGATGGGTCTGTCAGAATATGGAAAATCTCAGATCAGGTAAAATGCTAATCTTTTGTAGTTAAACCTTAGATTTTACTGTTTGTATTTTACAAAAGAATAATCTTAACTAAAAGAATGCGTTTTGTCTTTTGAGGTGTCAGAATTGGTGTATTGGCAATAAACGGAAAAGATAAATATTTTAAAAATCCTAATTCAGAAGAAATCTAATTTACAGGTTTAGTGCTAACAAAAGCTCATAATAATGTAGTTCTCCAGAGTTAGGGCCCAGTCCTGCAGAGTTGCGTCTAGACCAGTGGTTCCCAAACTCAGTCCGCGGCTCGCTCAGGGTAAGTCCCTGGCGCAGTGGTCCAGTTTGTTTACCTGCCGCCTCCGCAGGTACGCTGCTTCCCACAGCTCCCATTGGCCAGGAACGGCAAACCGTGGCCAGTGGGAGCTGCGAGCGGCGGCCGTACCTGCGGAGGCGGCAGGTAAACAAACCGGCCCGGCGTGCCAGGGGCTTACCCTGAGCAAGCCGCGGACCGAGTTTGGGAACCACTGGTCTAGAATTACTTTTGCTTAAGTCCCGTTGACTCTACAATGGGACTCCAAATGGGAGTAATTACACATGGGCCGATTGCAGGATTGAGTAATATCCTTGTGACTTGCTAGTTTTTAAGACAAATACACACCTAAATTAGAAGCTATGATTGTGGATGCCTTTTGTATAGCAATGCTGGCACTGCAACTTTTCATATGCAATGTTTTGAGATCATAGCTGTGATTTGCATTTTAATCTATAAGCAGTAATAATCACTGGTTTTACAAAGTATTAATCGTGTAGAATATCCAATCTGATTTGTATCACTTTTAATTAAAAATGAAAGGTTTGTGCTTGATCTGAGACATTATGCTATATTTTATAAGTAGCTATATTTTTATGAAAATATTTTCACTAAGTTATAAAACCTGGACATGTTTTTTTATAATAATATTAAGACAGACTTACTATCATATTTGGGTGAGAGATATTACTTCACTTTCACAATTCTAGTATAATTACCTCTTTTCCCCACACTCCACTCTTAATACAGAAGGATTTTTGCAATTGCAATCTAGAGAACCTAGTCCCTAAATATTCTGTTTTCAGACATGCGTGACAAGCTGGCCACTGCTACGGAAGTGTAACGATGTGATCAATGCTAAATCAATATGTCGGCTTGCCTGGCAGCCTAAAAGTGGGAAGGTAAGTGACACATTGTTTTGCTGTCTTTTTTAGTTCTCTCTCTCTCTTTGCAAGTACTTGGCACATTGATTGTTAACAACGGAATTTAAGCCAGGCCAATCCATATCCCAACACCAAAAAATAAGAAAAGTGTTTTTGATGAAATTCTTTTAAGAAAAAACAAACCCTGGAAATGGATACTTGTTGAAGTACTGTATAGTCAGTGCCAAAGCAAGGCTGGCAATACTCCAGCTGTCAGCCTGATGCAATATTATATATTCAAGTTATGCTCAACAGGAAGGAACCCTGTTGGTGGGGAAATAACTTCTTTGTTCACTACTAGGTATCAGAGTGGTTCAATCGTTCTTTCATGTAAGTAAACTTTATACTGTGAATAATTTCTATTGTATAAATAAACAAGCCTTTTAAATAATAAGTTATTGCATTTTCAACAGAAGAATAAAATTTATTTTAGTGTGAATGAAGAACTGATTGTTACATTACAAATAAAATGTATATGTAATGTGAAACTTACCATGTAAAGGGGCTGTGGACAGGGAGCTAAGTGAAAGTGGGAAACATATGGAGAACCCCCTCTTCCAGTTTATAATCTGAAAAAAATGGTTGCAAGCTTTACACCCCATGTGGGGTTCCCATCCACTGGATCTGCGTAAGTGCATTTCCATTGTCCCCTCACAAAGCTTGCCTGAATAATCCACTTCAGGCCATCTTGGTCTGAGGCTTTATGTGGAGTCTCTTTGCCCATGTCCACTAGCACTGGTCCCAGGAGGCTTAAGTGTTGCAGAAGACCATGTATCACCCTTTTGTACCTGCTTGAATGTCACCTATAGTCCATTAGATTTGCATGTTGCTTTACAGGTATACAATTTGTATATAATTCTAAAACAGTAACAATTTTGATTGGCAGAACAATCTATATTGCATTCATATTTTGAAATTTAAACAAATGTATTATTTTTCTTATTTAGACATAATGTAAGAAGTACTTTGAACTGCAGTGGTTTATGGGGTGACTGGCAATAACTTTGGTTTTTTGTATTCTTTGAATTAGGTGAAATTATCTTGATTAGGAATCAAATATTCAAAGATTTATATATAAAATATTATCTAACAATATAAGCATAAAATATTAATACATTGGATCAAAATGTTTTATAGATATCAACTTTTGAACAGGGATATTGGGGGAAGTTTTATTTATAAGCAGTTGAGAACTATTTATAAATTTTGCTAGCTGTTCCAAAGGTCAGAATTTCTGTAATTTTCAGGGGCAGCTGTCAGCCTCTTCACCCTTCGGACAGAAATAAATGCAGATTAAAATACAAACTGTTGTGCTCAAATATACTTACTTACAGTTTCTTGAAATTTCCAATATAATTCACAATGTTTTGTGTGTTTTTATTTTATCAATCAACAATTTTGGGATGCTAATTAAAAGATACTGTGTCAGATTGGCTGTTGTGGCAGTTACAACTATAATATCCCTTCTGAATAAAGGAACTGCACTGCTTGTTGGCTGCTGTAATTAGCCTTATTTGAATGGGAAGGGAAACGTGAAATAAAAATAAACTGTTTAAAAAAATTTGATTTGTCCTAAATTAACAGATTTTTTTCCCCCCTGAATAGTTACTAGCAGTTCCAGTTGAGAAAGTTGTTAAACTATACAGAAGAGAAACTTGGGATAATCAATTTGATCTTTCAGATAATTTCATTACTCAGGTAAGTGCCCTAAATCACAGGTTTGCAAACTTTGTCATAGGGTGAAACACATCCTCTTAGAAATTGTCTCATGGACATCTACCCTCCAGGTCAACTTCCTTCTCATTTGCAATCTTGTTATAGTCCTGTGGAATCTACAGCAGGAGTTTATATAGAAAAGTAATATTAGGAAAGTATCTAACGTGTTTTGAAGTATCCTTGGATGCAATGTGGTAGAAAATCAAGAGGAGAGACAGCACCATGTAACCAGCCAGATCTCTGTGGGCCTGAGTTTGGGAACATCTGTTCCAGGTGTTCGTTCCAAATAGATTTCATATAAAGAGAACTGTTAGAAATATTTCTTTGCTTGCTTGCATAGTAGAGATTTCATTATTCTACTCTATATTTTGATGAATTGAAATCTGCCTACATAGTAAGGAAATAGCAGCTTTGCTAT
Source organism: Macrochelys suwanniensis (assembly GCA_033296515.1). Classification (NCBI taxonomy): domain Eukaryota; kingdom Metazoa; phylum Chordata; order Testudines; family Chelydridae; genus Macrochelys; species Macrochelys suwanniensis. The sequence continues at coordinate 9,714,307 of CM065781.1, read as the reverse complement.
CCCCTGTCTTATAACATCACATCTTTGAAGATCGCTGGGTAGGAGAATGCAAATTCACCTACATGGTAATTTAGTTATATGTGTACCTAAGCTTATATGAGTCTTGGTACAGTGCAGTTTAAATCACTGGGCGTATCGTCAAAGGAACAGATCTTAAAAGTCTTTCAAATGTTAAAATATAAAACAGTCTTTTATGCGTACATAACTCCACCTAAAATGGTTACTTTCTGCACTTGAAAAATGCATTTTACTCCTGTCCACGTGTTGCAGGACATTTGAAAAACTCAGACTTTGTTGCATTTCTCTACAGCATGCAGTGACTGAAAATAAGTACTCTGAATGAAAAGGAATAAAAAACTTGCTGATTTTTAAAGAGTGGCTCTTATAAGAGGGTAGCAAAAAATCCTCCCACGGACAGCTGGATACAGTTTGCTAAAAGTTCTTAATCTTTTTCATAGATGTCTATTTTACTATACAGGACCAAGAACATTGTCAGTGCTCGACTAATAGTAATGTCTACTTTCCCTAGACTCTGAGTATTGTGACCTGGTCTCCCTGTGGACAGTATGTGGCAGCTGGAAGTGTCGATGGTTGTATAGCAGTTTGGAACGTGGACACTCAGGAGTGCATGGAGAGGTATTCATTGCTTTCCATAAAATATATAAATGTTTATCTATTGTTTTCACAAAGGGCAGTTTTTTCTTATCCCTTATTTTTAGACTTTGTCCTTGTAAATAGATACATAATTTGCTTATAGAAAGCTCTTTAAAAGATATATATTTAGATTTAAAAAAAATTCCACTTTCTCTTTCTCCCTGAGCTGGAAGCAGTAGAGAGGCAGCTCACTCATGGTTAGATTAGTGACTCCTTTTATATGGCCCCACAGTGGGTGGGAGGAGGGAGCATGGAGTCTCCCCACTCGGGTACAGCCTATGAAAGGGATGGTCAGAATTGCAGGCCTTGCACTCAAGGGAGCCCAGGGGCTGTTTGAGATGCTTTACCTCTTCCCCTCACCAGGAGCAACTTCCCAGAAAGAGGGAGGGGAGTAGGCAAAGCCATGACATTATCATCACACATGTACACATAGTGTGCACCATGCTTTCCTCTCAAGACAACCAGGGAGCTCTGGGCGGTATTCTCTAGCTCACTTTGAGTCAGAATGCCTCCTGGTGATTCTTCTGGGACAGGGACCCGAGTGTGCGTTTATGACTAAATACCAGTCTCTAGCCCTCAATGGATAAGGTGATGCATTTTATTACTCACCTTCATCCTTTGGTTAATTTATAAAGAGTAGTGTTGTGACAGGCTGTGAGGGGAATATAGCTTTGAGCCTCCCGAAAGGGCAAGAACAATGGCTCTTGTGATGCATTTCTTCAAGAATGGGATACTTAAATCAGGAGGTGGAGAAATAAAGATTCATCAGGGAGCCAGCCACTCTTTCTCCTTTGCCCCAAAGAAGAAAAGGCAAAACCTGATTGTGCTACTGTCTTGTTAGTAAAGTATCTCTGTTCCATAAGTATGATGAAGTGAGGAGGAGGGAGGGTTTTTGCATGTGAATAAGTCAGATAAGAAACATGATTATTACTTTTAAAATACATGTTAGGAGTCCAGGAAGATTATATGTCGATGATTCGTAGGAGGACACTTGTGTGAGAACAAAGGGAGAGAGGAGACTTAATCTATTTGACATTAGAGGCAAAGGGCTAATTAGTCAAATGTGATTCACAAGAGCAGCCGTGTGTGCTATTGTAACTGGACAATTCAGCAGGACATGTCTGCTGGGAAATTACTTTTCTTTTTCCACCTATAGTGGGAAATTATCATTTCATGAATATAATTCTGATTTATTAATTGTTTTAAAACTCAAATTGATTTTCTTCATACGAAAGGAAGAACTTTTCGGTGCTATATTACGTATTTCTGCTAACTTCACTTCAGTTCATAGACTTTGAGGCCAGAAGGGACCATCATGATCATCTAGACCAGTGATACTCAGTAGGCAGCCTGCAGGCCCAACAAAGCTTCCTGTATGACCCGCCAGCTCACCTTAAAAAAAGGTTCCACTGCCTATTATTTGCCTATGATTTCCTTTGTAAGTAATTTACTTACTAATGCTTAATTTGTAATGAAAGAGATGCCGGGGACTCAGCCCCAGCAAGTCCTGGCACAAATTACGCACAAATTAAGCGGCTGGGTGAAGGCAACGCTGCCACCAGCAGCAGCACAGAGGGAAGGGTGGCAGGGTAGTGCCACTCTTCTGCGCTGCTGCTGACGACGGCGCTGCCTTAAGAGCTGGACAGCCGGAGAGCGGTAGTTGCTGGCTGGGAGTCCAGAGGTGCCAGGGCTGAGCCTCAGCATGCCCTGGCACAAATTAAGCACTGCTTACTGGATCTCAAGTTCTCGTGATAGCATTGGCTATGATTGAGCTAGGATGCTGCCCATTTTTTCATTAGTGATGGAAATGGAGCCAAAAATGAATGTGAGTGGGAATAAACATTGCAAAGTCGATGGCAAAAAACAAGCTTTTAACCCAGACTGGACAGCAGATTTTCTTTTTATTATGCTACTTCATTTAAACGCAAAACCTTTGCATTCAATATGCCAAACCACTGTATTCATCTGTAAGGTCATCAATGTGAGGTGACACTTTGAATCAAAGCACAGTAACTTCAACGTGGCTTAGCCTCCTGGCAGTGTTGCAAGACGTGACAAAATTGAAAATCTGACGTCTTCGTATCACACTTCAAATGTCATTCTCACAACATCAGCGACTACAAGAAAAAGCAACAGCTGCTTCTCTTCAGATAATGTTGGTACTAGCTAAAAAGAAAAAGCCTTTCTTGGGTGCTGAGCTTGTGAAGGAGTGCCATTGGAAATGCTGGAGGAGCTTTTTGCCAGAGATAAAAACAAAGATGACAAATGTGAACCATGTGAAGCAAATTCCCCTGTCTGTTTCCATGGCAGTGCAAAGATTGGAGGTAATTTACAAGGATTGTTTGTCAGCACTTCTTTCTGATTTAAAAAATGCCAAATACATGTCTCTCTTTCAGTGGACAAATCAAGTGATTTAAGTGACACTGCCCAGCTATTGATGTTTGTTAGATTTTATGATGGTGAAATGTTCAAGGAAGAATTTTTGTGCTTAAAACCATTAGAATGCTACTCCACAGGAGAGATCATTTTTGAAAAGGTATAAGGCTTTTTAAAAAAAAAATCGTTTAGATCTGCAGAAAGTAAATTTGCTTGTTACAGATTGAGGTCCCTCTATGATAGGGAAAGAGAAGGGCTTTGCTTCACGTTTGGCAGTGATACACCCTTCATTAAATATACTTTACTGTATCATTCACCAGACTGTCCTATGCGGTAAATTGTCGGGGACTTGAAAACAACAGTGGGTATTGTGATGACATTAGTGAACTACATACACCAACGTCTAGCATGCAACATCATCTTTTTAAAGCTTTTTTACAAGACATTTCAGCTGAATACAGTGACCTGTTGCAGCACAACGACATTCACTGGTTAAGTAGGAGGTGCATGATAGAGAAGTTTTGTGCGCTTCAAAAAAATTTAAAAAATGAATTTCTTTCAAACCACAAAACCAAGGCTTGCGAGTTCCTGGAATTTATAAATGATGTCTCCTCTATGTCACAGGTAACATTTCTTTGCGATATTATTGGTCACTTGAATTCCCCCAGCTTGCAGCTCCAAGGCCATGCAAGCAGTGTCGGGGATCTCTTTGAAAAAGTGTTGCCTTTCAGAGGAATCGTGAAATCTTTCAGACAGACTTAACAGAAAAGATGCTGCATTTTCCCACATTGCATGTTGTTGTTACAGATGAAACTTCAATGAAAACGATCCAAGAATTCCTAAACAATCTGAAAATTTTAAAATGTGATTTGAGAATTTTAAAATTCCAAAGGATTTGCTTTTATTTATTTGTCATCCATTTGTTGTTTCTGCTGATGGACCTTGCCCTTCTAAAGCAAAGAACATTCTTGATTTAATTGATGACGGTGCCCTTCCATTGTAAGGCTCCAGAGCTCAGATGTCTTGAAAGCAAAATTCAGGGAAGTGGGATTTCGTGATTTCTGGACTCAATATGCTGAGCAGTTTCAGAATAGCAGAATCTAGCCATCTATCTTTTTACAATGTTTGGATTAACGTACCTCCGCCAATCTGGGTTTTCTACCATGAACATTATAAAAAATCAACGCTGCAATTGCCTGACAGATGAGCATCTTCAATAGTGCATGTGCCTTGCCCTGACCGCCTATAAAACACTCTTCACAAAGCTTGCCAGAGATCATCTGGTTAATGGCTATTAACCAGGATGGGTAAGGAATGGTGTCCTTAGCCTCTGTTTGTCAGAAGGGGGTGATGGATGGCAGGAGAGAGATCACTTGATCATTACCTGTTAGGTCCATTCACTCCGGGGCACCTGGCATTGGCCACTGTTGGTGGACAGGATACTGGGCTGGATGGACCTTTGGTCTGACCCAGTACGGCCATTCTTATGTTCTTATGTCAATGTCACTTCTTCCATTAGAGATTTCCAGAAACACAGGTAATAATATTGATTTTATAAACTGTGTTAAAAGAAACACTAATACTTATGTTGCAATCAAAGTCATTATGGGCAGCTGAAGTTTTGTTTTGTGTTTTATTTTGTCAGCCTTCTGCACTAATGGCCCTCTTCTTGTCATAAAATTCTCAAATCAGTCTGTGGGTAGATCTAATTGAGTGCCACTGATGGAGATATGCCTATCTCCTAGAACTGGAAGGACCTTGAAAGGTCATAGAGTCCAGTCCCCTGCCTTCACTAGCAGGACCAAGTACTGTCCCCTGACAGATTTTTACCCCAGATCCCTAAATGGCCCCCTCAAGGATTGAACTCACAACCCTGGGTTTAGCAGGCCAATGCTCAAACCACTGAGCTATCCCTCCCCCCTAACATGTATACTGACTTCCTGCGCATCACAGGCCACAGACCCTCTTCCCCCCCACACTCCTGCAATAGTCCCATAACCTCTGGCTGAGTTACTGAAGTCCTCAAATCTTGATTTTAAAGACTTCAAGTTACAGAGAATCCACCATTTACTCTAGTTCAAATCAGCAAGTGACCCATGCTGCAGAGGAAGGTGAAACCACCTGTGGATCTCTACCAGTCTGATCTGGGGGAATAATTCCTTTCCAATCCCAAATATGGCGATCAGTTAGACCCTGAGCATGTGAGCGAGGCTCACCAGCCAGACACATGGGAAAAAATTCTCTCTCCCCAGAACTCTCCCCATCTAGAGTCCCATCTGTGGCCCATGGAGATATTTGCTAATAGCAGTCATGGATGTGCTGTATGACATTGGAGGCAACCTCATCATACCATCTCTTCCATAAATTTATCAAGCTCAGTCTTGAAACAAGTTAGGTTTTTTTGCCCACACTACTCCCCTTGAAAGACTGTTCCAGAACGTCACTCCTCTGATGATTAGAAATCTTTGTCTAATTTAATGGCCTGTTTATATCCATATGTTCTTGTGCCAACATTGGCCCTTTACTTAAATAACACTTTTCCCTCCCTGTTGTTTATCCCTCTAATGTATTTATAGAGAGCAATCATATCTTCCCTCAGCCTTTGTTTTTTTTTTAGCTAAACAAGCCAAGCTCCTTAAGTCTCCTGTCATAAGGCAGTTTCTCCATTTCTCTGATCATCATAGTAGCCCTTCTCTGCACCTCTTAATTTTTTTGTTGCTACATTTATCTATATGTTGTTTTATAGCACCAAGGAGCACTAGAACTTTGCAGAATACACTTATGAAGGTTCCTACCTTAAGAAGCTTAAAAATATTTTTTTGTTTTGTTTTTAGGATGAAACATGAGAAAAGTTACACAATTTGTGGGCTGGCATGGCACCCCAAAGGTGGGCAGATAGCATATACAGACACTGAAGGAAATCTGGGACTGCTTGAGAATGTTTGTAATAGAGATGGAAAGAAATCAGGTGGCAAGGTAATAAAAATATTACTTAACCTATATCTGTATGGGTTAAGCAATCATGCTTCTTTAGACTGAATACATGAAAACTCAAAGCTCTAGCAGTCTCAGCCCTGTATGGTTTGGTTATTAGCTAATCCAAGTTGTGAATGCAAGGTTCAGAAAAATGCTCTTTGAGGACTGTTATTTCACTTTAGGCTTCCAGTGCAGTGACAAAGGACTACAATGATCTTTTTGATGAAGATGATGACTTTTTAAACACAGACCTGATTGAGCCACGGTCATCTCCAAAGGTCCTATCTAATGAGGAAGATGATGATGATGACGACCTCATGCTAGCTTCAGGCCATCCTAGACAACGAGGGGCAATAATAGAGGATGATGAGAACTCACTAGGTACAGAATGAACTGTATTCTACAGTTCTCTTAGTTGTTTTTTGGGGCTCTGATAGCGTTTTATTGAGTTTTACCTACATTCTCTGTTCAAATGTGGCCTCTAGAATAGAATAGAATAAATGGAGATATGCCAATCTCCTAGAACTGGAAGGACCTTTCAAGGTCAAGTCCAGTCCGCTGCCTTCACTAGCAGGACCAAGTACTCTCCCCTGACAGATTTTTGCCCCAGATCCCTAAATGGCCCCCTCAGGGATTGAACTCACAACCCTGGGTTTAGCAGGCCAATGCTCAAACCACTGAGCTATCCCTCCCCCTTAAATTTTATCTGTTTTATCACACTGCACAGTTTTTAGTGTTTTCTTTAATCGTTTTCTATCTCATCTGCCATGTTAATTCTCTGATATTAAAGTTTTACCTTCTAGATGCTGCACTGATGAAAGTGAATTCCAATCTTGAAAAAGATGACGACAATGACCAAAATGGTAGCATTCCAGTTCTGCCAATATCAACCACGCAAAGACCTTTCTATGATGGACCAATGCCAACCCCCCAGCAAAAGCCATTCCAGTCTGGTTCCACCCCTTCGCACCTCACGCACCGCTTCATGGTAAGTTGAATTTTATCTATGGCTGTGTTGATTGGTATGATAACTTCTTCAGTAATTACTGACACTACTTCTTGTTTGACTTGACTCTGAAGCTAAATAATAAAAGTATCCTTCTGTTAATACTCAGAACTCTTAATGGTATACTTTGCACTTAGCACCTTTTACCTGCAAATCTCAAAGTACTTCTAAAAAGGTGAGTAAGCATTATATATATATATTATCTCTCTCCCCATTTTACACATGGAGAAAGTTGGCTGTAGAGAGGTTAAGTAACTTGCCCAAATCACACATGAGTTAGAAGTTCCTATTTTTATTTATTTTGATGTAGACACGGTATTTGGTTTTAAGGGAAAATTAGAATATGACATTTTGTACCTGTGCTATTGCATTCTAGATACAATACTCTTAAATAGTTTATCTTCAACTATGACTAAGATTAAGATTTTGTCACTTTTATTTTTAGTAAAAGTCACGGACAGGCTGCGGGCAATAAACAAAAATTCATGGAAGCCTGTGACCTTTCCATGACTTTTACTAAAAGTAACTGGGGTGGGGAAGGGGCTGACAGCCTGAGTCCCACTGTGGGGGGGGAGGTGGGGACTGACAGTTCCTACTGTTGCGGAGGGAAGGCGTGGGGTGGGGAGACACTGTCACCTCCAGCCCTGGCTGCTGACAGCTCCAGCTGCGGCTGCTGGGAGGCAGGGGGAGCGGGGACAGCTCCGGCCATGGGGGGAACAGTGGGGACAGCTCTGGTCCCAGCAGCTGACAGCCACAGCCACTTTTAAACTGTTCATAGGTGTGAATAATTTAACTGGCTTCTTTGGAATTGCTAATATTCTTCACCTTTTGTCTTATAGGTGTGGAACTCTATTGGTATTATTCGTTGTTATAATGATGAGCAAGACAACGCTATAGATGTGGAATTTCACGATACCTCTATACATCATGCAACACACTTGCCAAATTCTCTCAATCACACAATGGCTGATCTCTCCAGTGAAGCTATCCTGTTGGCATGTGAGAGCACAGAGGAACTTGCAAGGTAAACTATAGTGCATCTGCATGGAATCTGTATTGTGGAATTAAAGTCAGTATGTTCGAAGAGCTCTTTATAGTTATCACTTTTGGGTTCTTGATCTTGATTTAAAAAAAAATTGGTGGCAGATTTTCATATCCTTCCGCTATGTAGATTTAAGGAGTATCCCAATACTTTATGTAGTGCAGGTAGCTTTTCTTTTTCTTATTTGAAGTTCTTCTGTCTTTCCAAGTGTATACTGGAAGATTTTAATGCATTGATGTCTGAAGAGAAACTGTAAATATTAATGACAGAATTTCAGTCCCCTCAGGTCAATAATGCACGATAAGGCACTGTGGGCCAGATTGTTACTTCTCTCTGCAGTAGTAGGAGTGATGATAGAAAACTATTGTGTCTGAGCATTGGTGCGTAGATGTATTTTAGCTGCAGGGCAGACATTGACAGAATGACTTAAATTGTGCACTGTATAGTGCTTCTTAGAACCCGCTGATGAAACGTGCTGTACATGCTTTCCAACAGCTGCTGGGCATGCTAGAATGTTCTCCCTTACACTTAAGAATCAGACAGAATGTTATTACTATTACTCCTTAAGTGAGTGTTCTGGGGAGAGAAGGGTCTTCCACCCATTTCCTCACCCAGTTCATCCATGTACAACTAGCCAAAATGTAGCTCTTAATTTATAAAATGTGATCAGCATCTACTAGTTATAGGAGCTCTGAAAAACCTGTAAATTTTTCAAAGCTTTTTCAAAAGTGTGTCAAACACTTGGGAGTCTGCCTTTTTTGCCTTCTGATGTTTGAATGCAACAGGACTGTAAAGCGGCTGTATTTTTAAATTTGCCATATGAAAGATGTTGCACTTGGAATTCTACTTTTAAATGACAAACAGGAATATAATGGGCAGTAATGACCACATGGACACAGGGATCAAGCCTAATCATGTAGCCCTATCCCTTGGTAGATCTTTCTTACCTCTGACAGATGTCTGTGGGAGTTGTCTGTCTTTTATTTATTTATTTATTTATTTATGTTATCCTTGCAGTACTGAATAGAACTATTCATGCAAATAAACTCTCATCAAATTGAAATTTTTTTAAGCAATTTGCTTATGTCTATCTCTTAAAGTTTACATTTTAAAAACTAAAACTAAAAGTTTTAATAAAAAAAAACCAGAATTTGTCAGGAAAATGTGACAAGATTTGTAGGGCCTAATTTTCAGGAGCACCCCCAGCTCCCATTAATTTTAATTGGAGTTGCTCAGCACATCTGAAGATCCCACCCATAGACTCCAATCAGATTCCACATCATGCTTTTGAAGAATCTGGATTTCTGAAACTTGGATTTCTGAAGCGGCAAGTCGAATTGGATGATCAGTCACTGGGCAATCGGATTACAAATGATAATCTGCAAGTATCATGCCATTTCACTTGTCTGATAGTTGCAGATTGTAGGTAATCCCCAGTCTCAGAAAATAATAAAACTTTACAGAGCACAGGTAAGTGAATGGTGTATTTTAAGTCATGCTGTCTATTTCAGATTTAAATGTTTAAATGTTTTCCTTTTATTCTTATTTTTTAGCAAGCTTCATTGCGTTCATTTTAGCTCTTGGGATTCCAACAAGGAATGGACAGTAGATATGCCAAAGGATGAAGATATTGAAGCTATTTGTCTCGGTCAGGGCTGGGCTGCTTGTGCCACGAGCGCCATGCTAACTCGTGTGTTTACAATTGGTGGCGTTCAGAAAGAGATCTTCAGTCTCCCTGGTTCAGTGGTGTCAATGGCGGGACATGGAGAGCAGCTTGTCGTTATTTATCACAGAGGTACTCTTCTTCCTCATGCTCTTTTTTTGGTTTGTTTTAAATACCTGCTCTCTCTTGTTAGTGGTTTCAAGTATTGGTTTATTGTGCATGGTCACCAATTCTTCTTTTCTTTTCCTCACTCTGTGCTTCCTCTCTGCCCCTCCACCAGTTACTCCTTTTATTGCAGCAAACTCACAAATGTCATTAAACAATAAAGCCTACATATTCAAACTCGAGTGCCTTAAATTAGGCACCTAAAAATAACCTAATTTTGAGAGGTGCTAAAGATGCACAGCTCCCATTGACTTCAGTAAGAGTTGTAGGTGCTCAACACTTGTGAAAATCAGCAAAAAAAATTTTGCTTGAAATTTTAGGCACTCAAGTTTGCAGATGTTGGCTTCATTGCATATTTATACACATCTATCACTTAAAGTAGCTTGAATTGTGAAGGTTGCTGAAAGTGAGGTTTGGGTCCAGGCCCATCTGTTATTCAAAGTCTTCCTCTTACTTGTATGAATCCCATACAAATGCCACGCTGTTCTGAGCCCACGTAAATGACCTTTAAGTGTTTTGTAGTTTTCATTTTCTATCAGTTGGGTGTATGATGTTCACTCAAAAGTAAGCCGGTATAAGAATCATAAAGGAAACAGAGCCTAGTATAACAATGTGTAACATATAGCATCAAGCAAAAGGGGGAAGAGGGGAGCTGAAATACAGGGAAGCCAATGCAATTTCTTGCCATTTAAAGTGTTGCCAAAGTACTTTGCATTTACATATGTGGCTTAATGATGATTATATTTAAAGTCTATGCTCTAGACATTTAATTGCTAGGCAGGAACAAATGAAATGCTTTGATAATTGGCTGAGTTTGGGGGGAGAGGATTGTAACTGTAAAATAGCCATGATCCAGCTTGTATTTCAGGTACACAGGAGCAAGTTGCCCCTGTATGTAAAAACAAATATTACACATGTGCTTGTAAGAGCTGTAGCTGATCTTATAAGATGCACACATATCTGAGATCAGAATTGGGCTCTCAGTTATTTGACCTAGGAGTTCAGGCGTAGACCCGAAATAGAATTATTCAGGTAAGTGTTCAATTAAAAACTTATATTTAAAATGAACTCAAAGAGGAAGATGCAGATTCTGTCTAATCAAGTATAAAATTATATTGTTATGCAACACAATCATTGGGTTGACCTTCTTTTCTTACTAGGTACTGGCTTTGATGGGGACCAGTGCCTTGGAGTACAGCTGATAGAGTTAGGAAAAAAGAAGAGACAGGTTTTACGTGGAGACCCACTTCCTCTTACAAGGAAATCCTACCTGATGTGGGTAGGCTTTTCAGCAGAAGGTAAGATGATGCAGCTATGTGATGAGCGTTCCAGTGAGCCATCTTGGCTCTCTTTTAGATGGAGAATTTTGCAGAAGCGTTGACCTAATTTTTAAAAAATAAGATGTTCCCGTAACTCCAATTTGTTTTTAAAGTCTCTTGACCACCGATCCATCCATCTTCCTCTGATATAAAGGAGGTAATTGGAAATCTTAGTGCATTTACCATATTTAAAAAATACATTAAAATGTTACCAAAAAACCTTGAGCCAATCAGCTTCCCTCCTGCCTCCCCCTCAAAAAGCTACATCTCTGCCATTCTACTGAAATAGAAAAAACTTGAGATCTGTCCCAAATATCTGCATAGGGAAAATCCTGTGAGAAAAATAGATAATCCCTATAGCGTTCTATGAATGTCAACAAAGTCTCCTTTGTCAGATCAATGTGTGAAGTGAGTTCTAGAACTGAGGGCCCGTAGCTGGGAACGCTATGCCACCAACCACTCCCCTTTTAAATGTGGGGGCTTTTAAGTCAGCTCTTCAGCTGACCTCAACAGCTTCAGTATAGCATGAGGAGAGGTGTTCTCTGCAGTAGTCAGGAACAAAATTACAAAGTTATTTTATAGGTTGCAGCCAATACCTTGACTTGCACCTGGACACAAATTAGAAACAAGAGCACACTGTGACTACAGGTGTTATTCTCCCAGTGAGAAGCACCACTAAGTATTCAGAAACTGCACTAGCTGAAATGTGAGTGGTCTTCAATGACAGCTTTGTGTGCAATAATAATTGCAGCTTGAGGTGACAAAGACCGGATAACTGGACAGCTCTGCATTCAAAAAGAGAGGTTCCAATCTGCTAGTTATACGCAGATGAGAAGAACCCTTCTTGGCTATTAATGCAACTTGAGTGCTAAAAAATACTGGGGTTCTAGCAGGATCTCTGGTTTGCACACCTTACTGACTAAATGCAGATAAACAACCTCTAGTCCAAGGACAGGTATCAGCCCTAACATCTCTTCTGAATATTTTCTGTGCCAACCAGTATTACCTCTTTCTTCTGTGGATTGAGTCTCCAGCATCTAACCTTCATCCAGGCCCCAATTTTGGCTGGATAGTGAGAGAGCAGAGAGACCGCACCACCTGAATCATAGAATCATAGAATCTCAGGGTTGGAAGGGACCTCAGGAGGTCATCTAGTCCAACCCCCTGCTCAAAGCAGGACCAACCCCAACTAAATCATCCCAGCCAGGGCTTTGTCAAGCCTGTTCCAGTGCTTCACCACCCTACTAGTGAAAAAGTTTTTTCCTAATATCCAACCTAAACCTCCCCCTCTGCAACTTGAGACCATTACTCCTTGTTCTGTCATCTTCTACCACTGAGAACAGTCTAGATCCATCCTCTTTGGAACCCCCTTTCAGGTAGTTGAAAGCAGCTATCAAATCCCCCCTCATTCTTCTCTTCGGCAGACTAAGAGCTTCCCTATGATTAGAAATCTTTGTCTAATTTAATGGCCTGTTTATATCCATATGTTCTTGTGCCAACATTGGCAACAAGGGCACACTGTTGACTCTGTTAGAGTCAAATTAGAGGATTGGGCCAAAAGAAATCTGATGAGGTTCAACAAGGACAAGTGCAGAGTCCTGCACTTAGGACGGAAGAATCCCATGCACTGCTACAGACTAGGGACCGAATGGCTGGGCAGCAGTTCTGCAGAAAAGGACCTAGGGGTTACGGTGGATGAAAAGCTGAATATGAGTCAACAGTGTGCCCTTGTTGCCAAGAAGGCTAACGGCATTTTGGGCTGTATAAGTAGGGGCATTTCCAGCAGATCGAGGGACGTGATTATTCCCCTCTATTCGGCACTGGTGAGGCCTCATTTGGAGTACTGTGTCCAGTTTTGGGCCCCACGCTACAAGAAGGATGTGGATAAATTGGAAAGAGTCCAACGGAGGGCAACAAAAATGATTAGGGGGCTGGAGCACATGACTTATGAGGAGAGGCTGAGGGAACTGGGATTGTTTAGCCTGCAGAAGAGAAGAATGAGGGGGGATTTGATAGCTGCTTTCAACTACCTGAAAGGGGGTTCCAAAGAGGATGGATCTAGACTGTTCTCAGTGGTAGAAGATGACAGAACAAGGAGTAATGGTCTCAAGTTGCAGAGGGGGAGGTTTAGGTTGGATATTAGGAAAAACTTTTTCACTAGTAGGGTGGTGAAGCACTGGAATGGGTTACCTAGGGAGGTGGTGGAATCTCCTTCCTTAGAGGTTTTTAAGGTCAGGCTTGACAAAGCCCTGGCTGGGATGATCTAATTGGGTTTGGTCCTGCTTTGAGCAGGGGGTTGGACTAGAAGACCTCCTGAGGTCCCTTCCAACCCTGAGATTCTATGATTCTATGACTCATATTCAGCTTTTCGTCCACTGTAACCCCTAGGTCCTTTTCTGCAGAACCGCTGCCCAGCCATTCGGTCCCTAGTCTGTAGCAGTGCATGGGATTCTTCCGTCCTAAGTGCAGGACTCTGCACTTGTCCTTGTTGAACCTCATCAGATTTCTTTTGGCCCAATCCTCTAATTTGTCTAGGTCCCTCTGTATCCTATCCCTACCCTCCAGCGTATCAACCACTCCTTCCAGTTTAGTGTCATCTGCAGACTTGCTAAGGGTGCAGTCCACACCATCCTCCAGATCGTTGATGAAGATATTGAACAAAACCGGCCCCAGCACTGACCCTTGGGGCGCTCCACTTGATACCGGCTGCCAACTAGACATGGAGCCATTGATCACTACCCGTTGAGCACGACCATCCAGCCAGTTTTCTATCCACCTTACCGTCCATTCATCCAGCCCATACTTCTCTAACTTGCTGGCAAGAACACTGTGGGAGACTGTATCAAAAGCTTTGCTAAAGTCAAGAAATAGCACATCCACTGCTTTCCCCTCATCCACAGAGCCAGTTATCTCATCATAATCAAATATAGATTATGTTTACGGCTGCTAAGTAGTTGAATTTGGGAACTATCTGCTTGGGAGTTTCAGGATAAACTGCAAATACTGCTGTGCCTCGGGCTGAAGAGAGAAACCTTGTTTCTGTTGAACTTCTGAGACTTATAGTAGGAAAAAGTGCTTATTCACAAAATTGGGATTTTTTCCTAAATTAGCTTATTTTCTGTCAAATTCTTCAAATCTTTCAGGAATTTCAATCTCTTGGGTATCTCCATGTTTAAATGTCAGTTTGAATAATCTGGCCAGCAGGTGGTGCAACTTTCTAAGCAAACAGTAGCTTCTCCCAAACAGTTTGTACTTTTAGGCTGGAGGACATTACTTAATATTTGGGCATCCTAACCATGTACTGCTGCCTAGCAGCATCTGCCCATAAATCCTTAATCATATTGTGGCCTTAGATTGAGTTGGCTGCCAGAACAATGCTTGTGTTTGTTATTAATAGGTACCCCATGTTATGTGGATTCTGAGGGAATTGTGAAGATGTTGAACAGAGGACTTGGGAATACCTGGATTCCAGTATGTGACACACGAGAATACTGCAAAGGAAAATCTGATCATTATTGGGTAATTGGCATCCATGAAAACCCCCAGCAACTGAGGTGGGATATTGGAAAGAGAGTTACTTATGCGTTTGTCTTGGTCATGGTATACATGTTACATTTCCCCTTTATAATAATAGAAACTGGAAAGAAACTTTAACTAACATTTTTAAAGGGTAAATAGCTAATAAATATGCTCAGAAAGTGATCCAATTATGTATGTAATTTTTAAAATGGACATTTAATTACTAAATTGATCTTGAATAAAATTGTCAGTAACAATTTGATTAAGAAAGTTCTACTGTGTGGCTAACAGGCATCTTACATTTTATCGTGAATTACAAACCTTACTAAAATTACAACTTTCTAAAGCAAATAAGTTTGTCAGCTTTTTTCTGACTATGTTCCTAAAACAGCATCATAAGCTCCCAGTTCCATTTGGTCCAGTCCTATATTGCTTTTTTAACACCTTGATCACTTTGTATACCTTCCCCCTCGTATCCCCTCAATAATTGCCAGATCCTGCAGTGGCATCCACATGGGTGGACCCCTGTGTGGATGCAGTCATAGCTGGTTATTTGTGTGATAATACTTAGCCTATGGTTGTGAGGAGCTGAGAGTGAACTGTCATTTTATAGAACAATATATGACAATAACATTGTTTTAAGTAATTGATAGTTTTCTATCCCTTTTTTTTAATGCTCCCAAGCATCCTATCTGTGTGTTTGCTGATCCACACTAGGTTGGCCTCTTTATTCAGCTATCTATGACTTCTCCTACATCCTTTTCCGTAGAGGTTCCCGCCAGTTCAGAACCCATCAGCTTGTTTTTTCAATGGTGCACTACCCTACAGACTGCTGTCAGATACATTTAGAAAAAATGTCCAGTAGAACCTCAAAGGTACGAACACCAGAGTTGCGGACTTACTGGTCAACCAGACACCGTGTGGAACTAGAAGTAATCAATCAGGCAGCATCGGAGACAAAAAACAACAACAAAAAACAACCAGCCTAGGGCTGCAGCCACAGTGCATTGTGGCTGAGGTTCTCCTGTAATTCAAAATGGAGCTTTTTATACTCCTCTGTAGTGTTTTATTAAGTGAAAGTATTTTGTGTCACTGGCAGACTTCAATTCACTGTCCACTTCCTCTTCCAGATCTTTAAATAACCCTGGTCTCCAGGAAACTCATTAAAATGTGTGTCAAACTGGTGGGATGACTGAGTCAGAGTCATCATGAGTTTTTTCCTCCTGCTCCTCTAAGAAAAAGGGTGCTCCTCTATGAATTACAAAGAACATTTTATTCAAAGCCACCACAACTGCTAAAGATAAGAAAGCAGGGAAGGGTCATTGTTTGGTGTTTCATTTATCAAACCTTATGCAGTAATTGACACACGTAGCCAGACCAGTAATGCTTCCTCCTTTTTTTATGCAGTGTTTGAAACATCATCACTTAAGGATACATTTTGTTAATGCTGCAGTGATGAAGCTCTACAGATCACCTTTCCCAAACTGACATTTTACTTAGCCGAACCCTGCAAGAGAGTACCGGCTTAAATGCCATTATAATGCTACAATAATGCTAGATATCAGAGGGGTAGCTGTGTTAGTCTGGATCTGTAGAAGTGACAAAGAGTCCTGTGGCGCCTTATAGACTAACAGACGTATTGGAGCATAAGCATAATACGGTAGTCACTTTATTCAGGACTGTGTGTGTGATCCAGTATGTCAAAAAGCAGAACGTGCTACAAGACTGTCTTTCTAGAGTGAGTGTGTGTGTCTGTGTGTGTGTGTGTATCCCTTTCCATCACACACTCCATTCCTCAGCCAAAAATAAAACAAACAATAAGAGAGCAGCTCAAATTTTGCAATTATCTTCAGTTTTTCTGTGACCCATGATTCAGATAAATTGGAATTTACAGTTTCTAGAATATAGTAAATCGTGTGTTAGAAATTAGCTTTAATGTTTTTATTGTTTGCAGTATTTAAAGTATCTAAAATGAACAAGAGAATGGAATAGGGAACTCTGGTGTAGCTGACATTGTGGAGCATATGTTCTGGTCTTTTCAAGAGCTTTTATTTGTTTCACCAGTTGTACAGATGTAAAAATATATTTAATCCCATCACTACAATATTGATTTAACGGTTAGGATATACAATTTTTGTAAATAACAAACCCTGTTAAAATATCTTGTTCCTTCTATATTCTTGGGAGACCTGATTTGTGATTAGGATTTTCTGTAGATTTTGAAGTGGTTTGTATGTATTTTGTTTTTCTTGGACAGGTGCATTCCTTGTAAAGGAGCTCGGTTCCCTCCTACACTTCCACGTCCTGCTGTAGCAATTTTATCCTTTAAACTTCCTTACTGTCAAATTACAACAGAAAAAGGGCAGATGGAGGTATGTAGACTTTACCAACAAATTAGGATGAGATTATTTTAAGTGTTCCTAATGAACAGGTGTCCACATTATTAAAATCCCCACTGCAGAGAAGCAAACTATTGAATACATGACAGCACTGAACTAATGTTCTGCTCTTAGGTCAAGGTTGAGGCACATCGGTAGGATAGCATAGGAAAGCTTTCACTTCTGAAATCCATCTGTACATAGGAGTCTTCAGTCACCAGGGCTGTCAAACCGGCATCTTTCATTAAATTTATTGCAAAATATCTAACCCCAATAAACAATTTGGGAACCATACTACAAAGAGGCGTCTTAGAGTCTGCAGAAGAGATCTAGGTGTGGAGTTTGTTCAGGTTTGGTAGTTAATACAAGCTTTTTGTTGTTGAAATAATGGTATGTACCAAGGAAAATAAATATAGAACAAAGTTGATAGAATCAATGTAAGGTTACTCATTAAGAAATGCTATATTCTTCTTTGAGTGCTTGCTCATATGTATTCCAATTAGGTGTGCGCGTGCCGCGTGCACGATCGTCGGAAGATTTTTACCCTAGCAACACTCGGTGGGCCGGCTGACGCCCTCTGGAGTGGCGCCACTGCGGCGCTGAATAAATACCCCAGTCGGCCCAGCGCCCTCTCAGTTATTTCTTACCGCCCGTGATGGTCGTTGGAACTGTGGAGCGCAGTGTAGCTGATCTCCACCTCCCTAGCTTAGTTAGCACTCAAAATCTAATCTGTCTGCTTTTCAGAAGTGATTAACGTATTTTGGCTGTCTTTGGGGCCCAACTTGAAACCCATTATAGGTGTCTGATTTTCAGGCAGTGCTGAGCACCCAACTTTTGAAAATCAGGCTCCTTTAAAGTATTTAATTAAGCACCCAAAATTATTAGTCATTCTGAAAATGTTGGTCTTCAGGTTTAATTTGTCTCTTAAAATAGAGACTAGTTGAAAAAAGATGCAAATGCCAAATATTCTTTGGTATCTCTGCAAAAGATCTGTACTTTGCTCCAAATTCTGCTTTGATTTAAACTTCATTTCAGTTGGGGTGCATATGGTGTAAATTGGCACTGAGTTTTAATCTCCATCTCAGAGGCAATTTCATACATTTTGAAATCTATGCTCACTGATTTATGTATACAGAAGAAGCTTCGGCAAACCGTATTCTTTTGTGAAGTGTTCAATGGTTTTCCTCCATTTTTCAACAGTACTGACTGAATGTGTGTCTCATTGTCCTTGCCAAGCAGTGGAATAAGGACTTCCTGAAGTGTTAATTTGGCTGGAGGAGGCTTGTATTTTAGGTAGTGTCTACACACTACAGGACTGAATGGTTCCCAATTGATCCAATGAGCATGGATTAGCTTAAACACAAATGGTTCCGTTTGTGCACACTAGCCCTGATTATTTGTGTTGCAAACCACTGCAGTTTTGGCCAGTGTCCATGCTAGTGTTGTTTTATACTGTTTCACTTACAGTGCCTTCTGGTATTCTATCCTACAGTTTCTGTTACAGCGCCCCCCCAGAAGCAGTGGATTCTGAGGATTTTGAAAGGCTGTAGAATAGTAGTAGTAGGATGGTTTTAACTGTTTTATTCTGAATGCTTTAGCATTGTCCTCTCTAGCACTAAACTGGTGAAGGCTCAGATAGTTCAGATTAGACCAGATTCAGTCCAGCTGCGAACAAGTATAATACAAATGGCATTTGTTGTGCATGTAAGCTTTTTGGAGCTAGGGTTGTCAACCCTCCAGGATTGTCCTGGAGTCTCCAGGAATTAAAGATTATGTCACGTGATGAAACCTCCAGTAATACATACAACCAACATTGGCAACACTGTCTGGAGCACTTTAGTGTGTGGACATGATGTTTTACAAGCATGCCATAAAGTTAGAATCATAGAATCATAGGACTGGAACAGACCTTGAGAGGTCATCTAGTCCAGTCCCCTGCACTCATGGCAGGACTAAGTATTATCTAGAACATTCCTGTCAGGTGTTTGTCTAACCTGCTCTTAAAAATATCCAGTGATGGAGATTCCACAACCTCCCCTAGGCAATTTATTCCAGTGCTTAACCACCCTGACAGGAAGTTTTTCCTAATGTCCAACCTAAACCTCCCTTGCTGCAATTTAAGACCATAACCTCTTAGGATAGGACAAGAAGTAAAGAAAAACAATTTTTCTCCCTCCTCCTTGCAACGACCTTTTATGTACTTGAAAACTGTTTCATGTTCTCTCTCTGTCTTCTCTTTTCCAGACTAAACAAACCCAGTTTTTTCAGTCTTCCCTCATACGTCATGTTTTCTAGACCTTTAATCATTTTTGTTGCTCTCGCCAATTTGTCCAAGTTCTTAATATGGTATATTTTTCTTTTGCGGATAAAGGTTTAAGGACAAATATCTATCACTTGCCCCAATAGGATGTGAAAAGGAACATTAGAGAATAATTTGATACAAGTTGGTGGAAAGTACTAAGCACCTTTTTTTTTTTCTGGCCTTTAGTATGCTTTTCCCCCCCCTCCCCCCTCTCTCATTCAGGAACAATTTTGGCGTTCAGTAGTGTTTCACAACCACTTGGATTATTTATCAAAAAATGGATATGAATATGATGAAAATGCTAAAAATGAGGCAGCAAAAGAACAGCAGGAGCTTTTAATGAAATTGTTTGCTGTAAGTAAAATTTAAATGCAAAAGAAATTAAAGCTTATTGTTGAGCATTAATTTTCAATAGATGGTATTTGATGCAGTTTAATTATGGATAGCTACTTTGTCATTTTCTTCCATGTGTACAGTTATCCACTTAACACGCTGTGTGATTTTAGCCTCACTATTGCTTCTCAATTGTGGAAAAGCTGTTGTACTGAGAGAACTACTTTTTTTGCTATACCATTAAGTATTGCTGGCACGCTGCGTAGTAAGCCTAGCACCAGAATACTATAGGTGATGCAGGGTCAGAACTGAATTGTGTTGGCAGTGCTATGTGAAATGTTTACATAGTTCCTGCCCACATTGTGAAAATCCTGTTAACTTCTCTTATGCAAGCAGTCCCACTGAAATCAGTAACACTAGTCAGGAGAGCAGCATTAGGTCTATCCTTTGTTGTTCAAGGCAGTGTTAAACTTTCACTGTCATGATTACTAAATTTCCAGCATTTTTTTTAATAAATGAAAGCCTTAACTGATGAGTTTGCATACCCATGCATGCTTCCTATTAAAAAAAACTATTTTGAATTTCCAGGCTTTATTTTTATATATATTATTGGCCAGTAGGTCTGTGTTGCCTAAGAAAAGTTACTGTCCTTACAAATGACTAGGAACTATAAGGTGTTTATACGGGTGTCTGGCTAAGCTATGCCCCTTATGAGATATTAAGTTGGTGGTGGTTGGTGCCATTACTATGATTAATTATTTTTTTGGGGTTATTCTAGGAAGCATGCCTGTGGAGTATGTAACTAAAGGATTATTTTTCTTTGTTAGCTTTCTTGTAAACTGGAACGTGAATTTCGTTGTGTGGAGCTTGCTGACTTCATGACCCAAAATGCTGTCAATTTAGCTATCAAGTATGCATCTCGCTCTAGAAAACTAATATTAGCCCAGCGGCTTAGTGAGATGGCTGTAGAGAAAGCGACAGAGATGGCAGCACCTGAAGAAGATGATGATGAGGAGGATGATTTCCGAAACCATCTGAATGCTGGGTAAAAAGAATTTCGACATGATAAAGAAACCTGCAGGGTTTTTTTAATATGGATATATTCAAAATTGTGGTGCAGTCAATACAATGTTATTGTCCAATGCTATAACTTGCAATTTATTTATTAGTGTATGACAATTGGCTCTAATCCTAGTGTGATTCTACTCTAAAAATGGTCTATATAAAAGTAGAGCTGTGTTGTTCAATAGCTCTACTCCCTCTAGGGATTCATTGTAATAAGTTAGCTCTGAAGAGCCAACAAAGCTAGAGAGAGGGGGTTGATTCATTTCCTGCTTATGTGGTGTTGGAAGAATTTTTATCTAAGTCGCCCAGACACCACAGTAATGCGGGTGCTATATGAACCTATACAGAATAGAATATAACTAAGTTCTGATTGCAAACTACTGTTGGTAATGCATGAGGCTGAAGGAACTCAGATCGATTTCTTGAGATTCTAGGCTGAGTTGGCAGTGCAGGGACTTAAGGCTGGTCTACACACAAACTGATCCTGAAATAACTAGATCAGTTTTAATGCATACCTTGTGTTATTAGTGTCCACATGCAGACTTGCACCAAAATAACAAAAATTGTGACTTAAAACCAAGTTAGTTAGTTCAGTGCAAGAATGTGGTAGAAAAGCCCTTTGTTGCGATTTATAGCCAAAGTGGATGTTCCTCCCAGCACCTGTCCCCCTAGGAGTAGATAGAGGATTAGAGCTGGTATTAAACGGTGCCACTAATCCAGTGATAGAAAAGCTTTCACAGCCTTTCACCAGCAGTGAGATAATGGCATCACAGTACAGTGCATAAAGTTAGGAAGCTTATTTTGATAGAAAGAAGTTTAATTTTGCAACAAGTGCAAGGCCTATACATAAAAATGTCTGCAGGTTTACTTTGGAATATGTGGCTGCAAACAGGATGATAACTCCTTTCCAAGCAGTCTGTGCCAATTTTCTGGTTCATGAATGGAAGCCACAGTCTAATGTTGGTGATTTCAGTCTCTTCTAGGGTTGGATTATATCACGAAAACTAGATTGTTCTTATTGCCAGATTCAGTCATTGCTGTAAGAGTCTTGTTGGAAAAAGAGTGCTTCTGTTTACATATACACACACCTTAGTAATCAGCAAAGACTGAGAGAGAAATACAGAAAATGCACTTGGTAATTTAATGGGATTTCAGTAAAATACAAGATCATATTTTCAACACTTGCTGCCTAAATTGCAGTTTGGCTTTGTATTTAAATGAGTAGTTTGTGCATGTAATTGGCATGTGGGCATAATTAAATGATTAGTCTTGAAAACTTGGCCCATTTATATTTTTGCAAATTGTCAACACTATATAGCAGGAGATCTCAGATGTTTTATCCCTTTCTTCAATAGTTAGCACCTTTCTCTTTACCTCTTCCTCCAAAAATGGTTGCAAGGTTCTTCTTATTCAGAGCCCACCTTACTCTTGCCCTTCTTGAGGAGTAAGATAAAATCATGTGATCTGTCTTTGAGCCTTTGAGTTCTGAGTACATTGGAGGTCAGTGCAGGCTGTTTTAATTCAATGTTGTGAACTTCAAGAGAACACACAGGCACATGTGATCCCACATGTGTCATAGGAGTACTGTGGTGGTGGTGCTGAACGTATTTTGTGTGTTGGTGGCACTGAAGTGGTTATTGATATTTCATTTATTAAACCCTTGAATTGTTTTGACTGTCATAACACAGATTAATCAACAGCATAATTATAATAATTAAAAAAAAAAGCCCAGACTGTTTTCATTTTATAAAATTAATACAGAAATGTAATTTGGTCTCACTTTATTCCTTTCTGTTAATGAGCGTTCCCCTTTCCCTTTTGGATGAGGTGGAGTTTCATGCACAGCCTCATTAAAATTAATTATTTCCACTTAGTTATAGCAACTCTGCCACAGAGTGGAGCCAGCCTCGAGTCAGAAACCTTTTGCATGAACAAGAAATGGAAGACAGCAAGGAAGCTGATGCAGTTGAGGAAGTGGAAGAAATGCCAGAAATGCAAAAATTTAGTAAGAAACACTTTGGGGGCAGGTTGTGAAGTTTACACAGATCTTTGTTTTATAGATTTATTAGGAATTAATTTTTCATTATGGAAATTCCCCTCATAACTTTATAAAATGGATTGGATGATAACACAACAATTTGTATAGTGTTTAACATTTTCAAAGAATTAATTTTCAGGATACCAATGTGAGGTAGGTAAGTATCATCTCCATCTTACAAGGAAAGTGAGGCATAGACGTTAAGTGACACAGCAGGTCAGACACATAGATAGAGCCCTGCGTGGATACAAAATTTGTATCCGCATCCAAGTGATGCGCAAAAATGATCCGCGGTTATAAAGCTGATATTCACTGAGTTGCAAGGCTTTAGATGCAAAATTTGGATACGCATCCATCCGCGATCTGCAAAAATGGTCCATGGATATCTGTATTTGGAGATGCAAAGAAGTTATCAGCGGATTTGCAGGGCTCTACTCATAGGGCCTGGTCCAAAGCCCACTGAAGTCAATGGAAAGAAATAAGGATTCTTGACTCCAGTTGGGACACTAACCACTAGACATGTTCTGTCTGCTTTGAACTTCCCACTTAACTATGTTACTTTCATTGCATTTTTTGTATGGTTTAATTTTTAACTGTAGCACCTGCTGACTTCTGGCTCACCTGATGGAACTGTTTCCTTGGTTTCAATTCAGTTCTTACATGGGCTGAATTAACAGAATGAAGGCGCACCCTGGCTGTGCCCTCTCCCAGGCTGCCAATGCCCATTTTCTGGGGCACCTGAAGGAAAAGGGTTATAGGGAGCTTGTGATGCTCTGCTATATCTTCACTATCACCTCCAGACAGACTTTCTAGCATGGACCTCCTTGTGCTCTTTCCATTTCCTGCCTTCTGTGTGTTAATACATATTTAGTAATATGAATGCTTTGGACTCTAAGATGGAGGGATTGGAGGGGAAATAATCACTGAACTACAGTCTAGCACATGCTTACCATATTTTTTGGAGGAGTGAAAAGTGTGTGAACACTGAAACTTGTTTTGAAGACATGCAATTATAAGTTTGTTTTTTCTTAGTATGCTCTTTTCTATTATATGGTAAAACTTTAAGTACTAGAAATTATTTTAAATAAATGCTGTTGCTTCTACTGCTCAAAAAGATGAAGTTTAAGTGGTGTTATCCATAAAAGTGGCAAAGTAAAGCTTAGCTTAGCAAAGTAAATATACAGCTCTTTCCTCCTTAGAAAAGGTGAGTCCAAATAGGGATACAATAAATTAAATGTGTCTGTTAAAGCACTTACACAAATACTAAAAATGTAAAGTAATGATGAAAGTTACATATGCGTTCACTAGGATTTTTTTAAAATGAGTTGTGCTGTTTTAATATTTGCATTTTGTTACGAGTTTAAAATGCATCTCTTTATTCAGAAGGACAAAATCCATTCTGCAAAACTGTAGGATTGCCAGAAATGTCTACTCCTAAATCTGGTGCGTAAATCTCATTTTATTCCAATAAGAAAATGTTGTTGTCAGCTCTATCATTTTGTTGTCAGTATCTACCCACGTGTCTCTCCTCCTGTTTCTTAACATCCCTGGTAAAAGTGCAGAACTTTCCGTTTTGATTTAACAGGCCCGAATACTTTTATTTTTCTAATTAAGGAAATAAAATGAAAAATCATAGAATCATAGAATTTCAGAGTTGGCAGGGACCTTAGGAGGTCATCTAGTCCAACCCCCTGCTCAAAGCAGGACCAATCCCCAATTTTTGCCCCAGATCCCTAAATGGCCCCCTCAAGGATTGAACTCACAACCCTGGGTTTAGCAAGCCAATGCTCAAACCACTGAGCTATCCCTCCCCCCCCCCTTTTTTAAAAATAAATAAATAAATAAAAAATGGCCCCCTCACGGATTGAACTCATAACCCTGGGTTTAGCAGGCCAATGCTCAAACCACTGAGCTATCCCTCCCCCCCCCCCATTTAAAATGTTCCATTTAATCTAATATGAATCACACACAATACTTTGCAGATTTTCATGTGTTGTTTTTTCCCTTTTCTGTAACAAAAGCTGTAATTACATCTAGCAGCCAAGGACGAGTCAATCCCTTCAAGGTAAGAATTTTGCAGTTCATCTGATAGTGATTTTTTTTTTTTTTTTGGTTAAGATTTTCATATAAAAGAAATTATTTGGAAAAGAAGACTCCCTTTTGTGACTGAAAATAAAATGCTCCCAACTGTTTGTTACTTTAGGTATTGGCTAACCAGAAAGACCCAACAGCTCACTCAGCTAACATTCTAGATAATATGAGCAAGTTCTCCAAGAATACCCCAACACCTAACAGCCGGGCTGTAAACAAACAAAAGTCTCCAGTTATAAAGCCTCTGATCCCCAAGCCCAAGTCCAAGCAGGTAATATTTCTGGTCTTTACACTACTTCAGTGAGCAAAACGTTAGTGAGTAAAATTGAATTTTCCCTGCTCTTATTGCATATAGGAAACACTGTTGATTGAATGAAACAACCCAGATGGTAAACTCTGTCCAAGCAGAGTACAGAAATGTGTAGAATTACACCATGTGCAGACTAAAAAGCAATATGAGTTTGGGGTTTTTTTGGTCAAGCTGTAGAAAGCATGCCCTTGCAGTGACTTCAGTAGTTATTCTTATTTAATAATAGAGTATTAATAATACACATGTACCGTTTTAAGATTTTAAACCGTCAGTTTAACAACAGAAACCATCAGTAAAATGGCTTTTCCTTGGGATGATGTGGTTTGTAATGTCAGATCTAGACACATTCACAATGTGTAAATATCACCAGTGGATTTATCTAAAATCTCTATAAATTTTTATAGGCTTTAGCAGCCACTTTTTTCCAGCCCCGTCCAGCCCATGCTGGTGGCAAAACAGTAGAAGAAAGAGAAGAAAAAGCTGAAAATATATTGCCTGAAATCCAACCTGCTGCCACCGAAAACACTGAAAACAAAAGGTGCGTGAATTCAAGGGATTTTGTTTCTCACATAACACTTAATTTTAATTTTGATGTGTATATACTTGACACAATTTCAGAAATGTCTGCATTTATAGTATCAGGCTCATTAATTGTTGCTATTTCATTTTTCTCATCTGTACATTAATGTTCTTTAGCTAGATCTAAAGAATTAGTCTCAGGGTATGTCTGCTTTGCAGCCGGGGGTGTGAATAGTAACTCGCCGAGATGTACCCATGCCAGCTGTACTCTAGCTAGTTTGCTAAAAACAGAAGTGAGGATGCTGCAGCGTGGGCTTCAGCAGTGCACAAGTGAGTACATACCCATTAGGGCCAGGTGGACTTGTGCAGCCTGCACTGAAGCCTGTGCTGCAGCATCCTCACTTCTGTTTTTAGCGAGCTACCTAGATGAAAGGTAGTGCAGATATAGTTACATGAGCTGCCGTTCACGCCCCAGGCTGCAATGTTGACCTACCCTAGAAGTGTCTCTTTTGGTTTGAACATTTTGGAACATGAGCTATAAAAGTGGTGCGTCAACACTTCTGTTATATTCATCTTCTGAGTCTCACTAGCTAATCGAGTATGAAGACATAACTGCCTCGCCTTTAGAGATAGTCCTTACACATCAAGATTGTGGGAACGATTTCTGATGGCATTGGAATGAGACACAGCTGTATAAAACCATGATAAGAGCATTCATTAATAAGTTTTCACAGTTGTGAAGCCACTTTTAGGATCTTAGCTGGCTGCTACTTATTGTCAACCTTTTGCTTGTTGTATGTTATATGTATTGTCAACCTATCTCTGCATAAAACAAGTCGTGTGATTGTAAGGAAAATACAGTGAAAGCATAGAATGTTGCATGCCTCCCAAAAGTTGCAGAAAATTCATTCACAGCTGATTTTGTGTCACTTTGAGATAGGCGCATTCGTACGTAACGGATAGTCATGTACGATGTGTAATGTAAGTTTTAGGTCCTCAGCCATGATTTCTGTCTGGGTATTATTTATGCATCTGATATTGATTGTTGAACAATAGATTAAGCCATGCTCCTATGCTAGATCGAAGTACTGGAAGTATTTAAATTTGAGACATTTCCTGACATTTAAAATCTAAATCTAAAAGCTTCACAAGAGGTTCCAGAGTCATAGGAGACTTGCATGAAAGTCTCCAATTTGAAAAGAGAACTTTGTAGCAGAGCTCTTCGGAGACATTTTAAAGCAGTGGTGGGCAACCTGCTGCACGTGGCCCATCAGGGTAATCCGCTGGTGGGCCACAAGACAGTTTATTTTCATTGACGGCCGACTGCAGGTTGCCCACCACTGTGTTAAAGTCAAGTACTCTATTTTAAAAACACACAGACTTGGCCTGTTGCTGCAGCCTACTGGTGAGCTGTTCTGAAGAGAGAATGGAAATTGCTGAATATGCTGACTTGCTTTTCTAGACAGGCTCTCTGTGGCAATAAAAAACACTCCGATCAGTTCTGGTTGCAAATGCTGTTTTTGTAAAGTTGTTTTATAGGCTTCATACATTGGAAATTATTTTTTGTGACAATTGTAGACCAAAGACCGGATTCCAAATGTGGCTAGAAGAAAACAGAGAGAGTATTTTGGCAGATAATCCCGATTTGGAGGAAGCAGACATAATCAAAGAAGGCATGAGTCGATTTAGAGTGCTGTCATCTGATGAAAGGATGGTAAGAAAGCCCTGTTGCACTATATTTTTCAAGAATTGTTTCTCTTTTACCATTGAATCCTGTGGAAATTCCAGTTTTGAAATTTCCTTAAATGCTGCCACTCTCCATCTGGACTCAAAATATTATACTAGGCTAAAACTCAAAATGCTTTAATTATCAGCCAGATCTTTATAAATTGTTTATTTTCATAATGATTTAGAGGAAGGAGTAATGTTTACAATAGTAAATTGCAGACATGAAATCAGATTTGGAGAGGATGCAGAAACTAGTAAAGGAAGGAATTTAAAAGTTCAGAGAAGTGGTCAAGAATTAGTAAGGTGAGAAAAAAAGGTAAAAACACCAAGCGGAAGTTCAAAATGGGAGAATACTTGTTACAAAGGAGAAATATTGAGAAAGGCCTAGATGTGATCATGAGCAGCAAATTAGACAAACACTTACAGTCTGAAAATATAGCAAATGCCATAGTGATATGTATAAACTAGCTGTGGCATGTAAGAGCCTTGGTTAGACCATGTTTATGTGAAATAGTGTGTGCAGCATTGTCTTATTTGTTACAGAAAAGACATGTAAAGGAAGACAAGAAAACTTTGCTATTTTGGACCTGTAGTGATCTCATGGTGCAAATATTAGTGATGTAGATGTCCAAATTTCACCTGCAAAAACAAACTGACCAAGGCCTGAATAAAACCTGGCTTTTAAAATGTATAGGCTAGAAAAATCAACAAACGGACTATAACTGTGCTCTAAAGCGTGGGGCATTAAATGTCCATCATGCTAAATTGAGAGAAATATCATAATTTTTTTGGGGGGGGGTATTTATTGATATTTGGATCATTTACATTAAGACATCATAATTAAATTGTCTTGACATGTATAGGTACATATCTTAATATGGAATTAACAATATTAAGCGATACTGTTTATCACTAACATTTCTTTTTGTTGTCAGAATTATTTAAACACAACCTTAACATGGTGTGTGTGTGCATTTAGAACAAAGGACCATTGAATAATTTGTCAAGAGTGATCATTAAAATACTACTGTTAGTGTTCACAACTAGACTAGTTAAGATATCGATGTAAAGAAGAGTCCCACAGTAGCACAAGCTGGACTCAGGAAGTAATTTCCAACCTTACCAATATCTTTCATACTTTAGCGGTGGGCAGTGTAGTAACTATTCCAATACTACCTTATTCTGCAGACGTTTTCTTTCCGTGATTATATGGTAAGATAGTAGAATTCACTGTATTGTGCTTTGGTTTTAGTTTTTTAACGTATCTGCTTTTTTAAGGTCTGGACAGAGAAAGCCAAAGGAGGAGCAGCTAGTAATTCAGCTGAAGCAAAAAAGCGGAAGCGCCCAACAGATGCAAAGAATGAGGGGAAAGAGAAACTAGAAGAAAAATCAAAGGAGGAGTCCAGTTTGCCCAAAAAACGGAAGCCATTAGATCCATCTACAAATGTCAGATTGTCAGCCTTTGCATTCAAGCAGAGCTAAATCAAAATTGGTACCTTTCCACTGTTTTGTCTCAAGACATTCGTTTCTCCTGTATTGAGAAATTTGCCAACAGACTCCAAGTGCACTTGCAAAAAGCGTGAGTGTTTTGTCCTAAACATCCCTTTACAAAGTGGAATGATGGAAGTGATGCAGCATCCCTGAGATCCTTGATGCAAATAAGTTTTTATATAAGTGTGTATAGTCGATACAAATAGTTATAATTCATTGATTATTTTCTAGATATAGGGCCAGATTCTATGATGCTGTGTGGCCTTTGTGTGCCCTACCGCTCCTGATATTTGACCCTAAAGCCAGCTAGTTAGCCCATGGAGAATCGGCAAAGTGTAAGGATGATCTCATGGTGGTGTAGAGCAAAAGTAGGGGCTCTTATGTCACTTACTCTTTCTCCTATCAGTGTAGCAAGGAGAAGAAGCTATGGGGGGAGAGAAAGATGCCCCTGTACCATACTGATCTTTGGCTGCAGTTTCAACTCCTTGTGGTGATTTCCAGCTGTTGAGCTCCAGCAGCCTAATTTAGTACTGAGGGTCCAGCCATGTACCGAAGCTGTACTGGGAACAGTGGGTGTACAGAGGAGAGGTTTAAGCTGTCTTGTGTGTACCTGCATATGCTCCTCCCCCGACCTACACTCTGCAGAAGAGCTCTCCCCCAGGATTTGGTTCGTAAAGCACTCTTAACTTTAGAATTTGTGAGGTTTGTATGTAATATTTGTTTAAAATAAAATGTGAACATTTCTGTGTTTAGGTTGGTGGAAGTCTCCTTTTCAATTTTTGCATGTTGCACTAGGAAGTAGACTTGCACCTCATAGTCAGAAGCCAGTTATATACACCATTCTTGCAGATGGATAAAATGCATTGTCTGATGACTGCAAGTCAAGCACATGTTGATTTTGATTTTAAGTTCTAGGAGTAACAGCTTTAGCTTTTCACTGTAGCAAGTCAAATCTGAAGGACTATAGTCATTCAGTATTTTTTTCTTCCTTCAGTCTGGTAATTCTGCTGAGATGGTAAGCTGCTGCCCATTCAGTAAGAATCATGAGTTTTTAGTGTTCAAATCAGTTAGAAGCAAGACATAAAACTAAGACTCTGCAAAACCCCCTTAAATCCTAGAGAATTGAAATGTCAGAGGTTAGTGATAAAGTGAGAATTTTTGTTCGTTTTAACATTCTTCATTTTGAAACACTGAAATCTCAAGATCAAGTTTATCACGGCAATTTTCATTATATGTGGAAAAGTGGAGGTGATAGTGGCAGCTATTGGTGCTCAGAGCAAGCAAATGGAAGAAAATCTGAAGCTGTATTAACCCAGTTAATATAAAGTTTAAATACTACTCTAACTGTATTTGATAAATACAAACTATTTTTCATACTGGTTTTACTCTTGCATGGGTACAAACAAATGACATATACATAAGGCACTGTACACATCAATAAATAAAAAGAGAGAAAAAAGATTAAACCATTTTGGGATCAATATGAAAATGCTGCTATTTTAGGAAATACTGACTGAATTCCTAAGACTTGCATAGTACATTTTATATTTATATACTATAAAACACTGAGGCATACACTTATCTCACATGTCTGGTCATGGCAACATGACAAGTGCAGGAGGCTGGAGCCTTCAGTGACCTCACTCCACACTGCATCTCCAACCATGGTCTGTCCTCAGGGTCTGTCTATCTTACAATCACAGGGTGCGGTTGCAGCATATGTAGACATACGTGAGCTACTTTAATCTAGCTAGCTTGAGTACCGAAGTAGTGACACTGGCAGTGCATGCTTCAACACAGGCTAGCCCTACAAGTAATTACCCAGGGTTTGTGGTGGGCTTCTCCAGTCTGTACTGAAGCGCATGCTGCTGCTGCTTTACTATTACCAGGACTCAAGCTAGCTCCATCTAAACTAGCTTGGGTATGTCTACTTAAGCTGCAATCAGACCCTATGATTGTAATTATAGACATACCCTCAGTATGCTTCTCTGGCACTATCTATGTACTGTTATTCTAGAAGGTGTTTATGGTTGCAAATAAGCCTGTCTTTGACCCGTTGGCAGTCATAGACCTTGTGCTAGCCACCCTTCATTTGGGTTTAAAGGAAGAAATAATGAGCTCCTTGATGGAGTGAGCTAGCTAAAACAGTAGAAACTACCGTCCAAGGTACTAGATCTCATGGGAAGGGAGAATAAGAGGGATTTCCCTGGGACTGATTCCAAATGCTGGGGCATTGATCTTGAGTCATATGCAGAAAGCCAGAACAGCATTTGTGAGCATGGCCCTGAGTGAGAGCTCCTTGGGGCACAGGACACAGTTGCCAATTTTCATGTAAATTAGCACCCCGACTTTCACAATAAGCCAAAAATCAAGTTAAGCCCATTTCAAAATAAGGCCAAAACAAGCCAATCCCCAATAACCCCAACTTTCTATGTGACTAGATCCCCCCGGTGTGCAGTCTGGGACTGTGGTGGGCCCCACTGTGCACCCCTGATTCTCTCCCTCTCTTCCCCCGGCTTGCCCCTTGTCCCTGCTTGCTGGGAGCCAATCAAAAAATGAACAACAACAAAAAAAAACGGGCAACAAGCTACAAGCCAAAAACTAGCCAACAAGCAACTCATAAGCCAATTAAGCCAAAAACAAGCCCAATTTCTGCGTTTTTTTCGCAGGTTTGGCATGTCTGGCACGACTCTGCAAAGGCAGCCTTGGAAATCATGAGCAAGGAAACTGCCTCCTGCTGTTTGTTCAGTCAGTGTTCAAGGAAACAGGACTTTGTGTACGTTCTTTTAAAGTAAACAGGATTGCACTGAGGAAATACCTGATTCACATAATCAATTTCTCTTCCTAACGGGAACAGCCCAGCAAGGCTCTGAATATTGGCTAACCGCTCAGGTCAAGGAGCGACTGTCTTTTCCTTAGTATTGGTGTGAGAGTCTTTGCCGTGGCTCCTGTCATTTGGAGTGAACTACCTCTTGGCCTCACTGCTTTCACCCCTCTTCAAATCCCCGCTGAAGAAAGTATCTGATCAGTTTAACTTTATTTCTATGAGGGGAGGGGTTGTTTAGTTTTGCTCAACCATCTCATTGCATGTGACCCTAGAAAGCTATTTTCTCATGCATTATGTCAGATGACGTACAAAATAAAGTTGTATGAACAAAATGAGTAATAGTTACTATAGTGTTCACAATAAAAGAACATCTTTGCTGAACCCCCTTATGTGTTTTAGTTTACTTGGCATCTGCTTTTGCTGTCATTTTGGTTGCCACAGTAACTCATAGCAAGATCGCCATAAAATTTCACCATTGATAGCATTGTAAAGTCTCAGCTATGACTCAGTACAGCAATTTTCCACAATGGAGAATCATTGCAATTAGACCATATATATCTGTCTCATACTGTCAATGCCTAGGTCAGAGATGCTTCTTGCTGAAAAGCTGTGACTGCTACAATTTACCCAGTAATCTTAAAAAAAAACAACACTGTATAGTCTGTAAGGATGCACACATCATGCTGCAGCGGTCACAAGATGAAAGTTGTCTGGTGGCTTTTAATGGCTGATGTGTTTCAGTGGTTGCACATCCACTCAGTTACATAAAGAAACTAGGGATGTAAAATATTAAATGGTTAACTGGTAAGCATTAGTCTTACCGGTTAACCCGCCCTAACTGTTAACCCTCAACCCCAGGCCAGCGAACCCCAGCCCCGCCGACGGGCCAACCCCAGCCCCGCTGACTGGCCAGCCAGCCCCAGCCCTGGGCCGGCTGGAGCAACGCCAGCTGGGACAGCCCCAGCCCCTCTCCCTTTAATTGGTTAATCGGTTAACTGATTAAACGATTAACTTTTTAAACGATATTTACATCCCTAAAAGAAACACTTTGAGGTCCCATCTTAAAGAAGGGTTTTATAAGTGCAACACGTGAGGTCTGAGCCTAAAACATGCTGAGACCCATTGACTTCAAATGGGAGTTACAGTACTCAGCCACCCTAAAGATCAGATTAAATTGAACACAGGCAAAATGTACCTGAATACCAGGCGCATTATTGCATTTCAGAACCTACACACCTCTTCAAGAGAGAAACATTTGTGCTATAAATAAATAAGTAAAATACACCAATCATCCTAGTAAGGAACATTTTCTTTGGCCTTCTAAGCACTTGCTCCATAATATTTGAGTCCAAAACAGAGCTGTGCCAATCGGACTGGGGGATTTTAATTTTTTTTTTCAAAGGTGAGATTTTTTAATGCCTCATTCAAACACAGAGCAAAATCCTTCATCAGAGGAAAGAGTTAAACTTCCTTAAAATTAACACAAACTGAGGGAGCTTCCAACCCTGAGAAGTGAGGCTTCGAAGGTCTGTGTGTTGTCTTCTGAGTGAAGAAAAATGTGCTTTTTCCCCATTGGCACAAATTCATGTCTGCCAGACTCACACAGCCTCTGCACTTGGTTCATAGATCTGTTTAATGATCTGGTAGGTGGGCCGCCTGAGGGCACCAAGGATGATGCTTGGGCTCACAAAGAATTGCTGAAATGTACTTTGCATAGCTTGCCTTGTCTTATTTTCTCTGGCTTGTACTGCCAAGTTCCTTGCAAAAATAAAGCCTGGTATTTCATCCTTCTTCCCCACCCTCTCCCTCACCAATTTCTTAGCCACTTGTTTTACATAAGTCTGTGGTGATTAATTTTTCTGGAATCTGAAGACTCCTGTAGTCCTCAGAATATTGGATTTGTCCACATTGTTTTCTTTCACTGCCCTTTAAATAACAGCAGTAATCAACTCCATGTCCAGGATGTTTAAATATCCATGATGTTTAAACAAGATACAATCAAATAAAATACTGTAGAGTTTATCCCTGTGACAGTCTGTATCACTATGTTCACCCTTTTTACAAGACTATGATAAATTTTGTGCAAAGTATACTTTGTGAGGTATCATTTGAAAACTCATAATTTGCTGATCATTACTGGTAAACTAAATGTGGCAACATTGTATATAAAGTTATAAGATTCTACTGTATGATATTACTCAGACATGTTCCAAACCAGTTCCTCAGAGACAAAAGGCAGACTGACGCCTCAGCCAGGTGTCAACAAAATCAAATGGACTATCACCTGGTTAAGTGGCTGTTCTTTGACAGGAAAAAGGGTCTGAGCGAGAAATTTACATCTTGTCAAACAAATAGCTGGAGGTTCCCATCCCCACTGACTTTGTCTCCTGAACCCCAGCTGGAGAGGATTTTCAAAAGGAAAAGAGAACTATAAGAAAGGGGAACAGATGCCCCAAAATACCCCTTTTCTCTCTGCCCACAGCATCAACAACACCTAAAGGACAAGGAAAGTAGCACTGAACTAGGGGAGGCATCTTGGCTGGATGGAATCCAGCCAGTAAGACTGCTGAAGCATATGGTGAGAGAGACTTTTGTTTTGAAATCATTTAGTTTGTTAAATGATATATTAGTTGTGTTTTACCTTTTTATTTTCTTGTAACCAATTCTGACTTTAATGCCTCACTACTTGTAATCACTTAAAATCTATCTTTCTGTAGTTAATACATTTGTTTTATTTAAACCAGTGTGTTTGGATTGAAGTGTTTGGGAAACTCCATTTGAGAGAACAGGATTTGTGCATATCATTTTCTATTAATAAAATGACAGACTTTTGTTGTCCAGGAGAAAGCTGGGCAGTACAAGACGCACATTTCTGGGGGAAAGTCTCGGACTGAGAATTTGCTGGTGTTGCTCTGCAGTGTAATTCAAGAGTGGTTTGCCATAGCTCTCATACAGTATAGCTGGGAGTAATTTACATGCTGGAGGTGGTGTGAGAGCAGATCAGGAGTGGTTGTTCTCACAGCAAAGCTGTGTGAAAGGCACCCCAGGCTGGAAAACTGAGGGGGGACAGCTGTTCAACAGTGCAATTTGTACCCTGGGGTAATGTCACAAAACCTTTTAATACAGCATTTTTAAGCCCTCTTAATTTTCTTTCCTAACTTGCATGGGAGTTCAAATGAGACGGTTCTTTTATGGAATAACATTTGACTGAGAAGTTTATCTCATCATTTTGTACCAGTGAATTAGCAATGCAATTTTTAATTAAGATACTCCTCTTCATTAGGTGAAGAAAAATGACTCTGCACTGCCTGTGTCGTTTGGGATGCTCGGGGCTCCTCCTAGTGTTCTCTGCTATTATACATGAAGGATAAACTTGGTTCTGTGCATTTAAATACTGTCATAACATTGCATGTTGTGTCTGACTAAAATAGACCCTCCCTAGATTGGGTTTCTGAAAATCTATCAGCTCTTCAAGGTTTCTGGAGGCTAGGTCCATCAATGGCTATTAGCCAGGATGAGAAGGGATGGTGTCCCTAGCCTCTGTTTGCCAGAAGCTGGGAATGCGCGACAGGGGATGGATCACTTGATGATTGCCTGTTCTGTTCAATCCCTCTGGGGCACCTGGCATTGGCCACTGTCGGAAGACAGGATACTGGGCTAGATGGACCTTTGGTCTGACCCAGTATGGCCGTTCTTATGTTCTGCTGCAATAGTTACACATTGAGGCACTCCAACAAGCCACATGCTCCTTCCCAGCGCACTCGTGATTTCTTTTGCATTTCTGTTTACTGATTAGAAAAATAAGTAACTATTGGGTAATTCTTACCTTCCCCTTTTTGTTGCTGCAAGAATGAGTAGTGCAACACGACTGAGATGTACGTTCAACTTACAGGGCAGTAAGTTGTTTCAGAGAAGCGGCTGCTTTGGCATTGGCCAATGTTGGTATTTCAATAGCCTGTAACAATTTGCTCGGGCTTGGACAACTTGGTTAACTAATTTGGGATGTTTTCTTTTTACTGGATGGCAGAGGCAGAGTGGTTATTTAAGTGAAATGTCTAGATTTGCCAGTTAAGGCTATTGTGGGCTGCGTAACTATCAGCCCGCTGGCTGGGGATGGATTCAGAGCATTGAGACAGCAGAGTCTGACATGTTTCTTGTTTAATCTTTTTTCCAGTGTGAAATGTGTCCCAAGTCC
This sequence comes from Macrochelys suwanniensis, assembly GCA_033296515.1. Classification (NCBI taxonomy): domain Eukaryota; kingdom Metazoa; phylum Chordata; order Testudines; family Chelydridae; genus Macrochelys; species Macrochelys suwanniensis. Next base: position 9,678,310 of record CM065781.1, on the reverse strand, counting down.
AGTCTCCATTAGCATGCCCCCTCCTGTGCATGTGGATTATAGCACCAGAGTAGCATGTCCTAAAAGGGGCAGGAAATGTGACCCCTCATGAGAGAGCTCAACAACGCACTCCCTGTTTGCTAGTCAGAGCTATTTCACATTAGGCCATATAATCTCCATGTTGTGAAATAACACTTCATGAAGAATGTTTGAAACTTTTCTAATGAAATATAATGGGTGGCAAAAAAAATTCCTATCTTACCTCTCTTATCTATAGTATTTCCAAGGCACTGGTCTCAATTCTGACCTCGAGCGATTAGACTGAGAGCAGCAGAACCTTATTTTACCTACCTGTGGCATCCTCTTGCCACAGAAATAAAGAAATAAACGAAGGCGTGTGTGGGTAACAATTGCTGCCATTCTGTGATTTTTGCTGGTGTATGTATATGAAAGTGATAATCCATTTCAGAGGTAGCTGCACTTAGTTTCTCCCACTTCAGCTCAGTTGTATACTGCTGGTAAAGTGTTTTGAGGTCCCAGGATGAAATAAATGAAGACCAAGCACAGCAGCATTGCTGCTCTATATTGGTGCAAACCTTGCTACAGAAGCACTGACTTGATACATGTTCATTCCTAGCGTGCCAGGTACCAACATTATGCTTGGCAGTCTACCAAGGAGTAAAACAGATAAGTGAAATGATGGAAAACGTAGGACAATGAACTGGACTGGTAGAAATTTAGCGAGGCAGGCTAATCAGCTTCCTGCCGGCCTACTACAAAACCACACCAGGAACATTAATTTTAACTTGAGTGACTTTTGAAAAGTGCTTAGCATTTGCTTTGGTAAATGCCAATGATGAAACTCCTGATTTCAATTAAAATAGATGAATGACAAGTGCTTTTGAAAATCCCATCTTAAAGGTTTTGCAAGCACCCATACAAGTGCTGCCCAGTACAAATGAATCTCTCTAGGTGTTTTAAATAATCAAGAACATTATTAGTAAAGACCCTGGCTTGTTAACAATACATAGGGACAGATCCTGAGCTGGTAGAAGCAGAAGATGTGGCTCCTGATTTTGAAAATGTTCCTTTAATGAAGTCCCTGGCCTGTTTTATATCACTCCACATTTTCCCAGGTTGGCCTAATCCAGACCAAGGGGCCAGGCAGGGACAAGACAGGTCTTGCATTTCACTGCAATTCATACAAGGGAGACTAAGGCTCTCAAGGAAGCACATATAGCAAAATCATCCTCTCAACCTGACAACTTAAGAGATGGCAGAAAACTACAGGAATGAAAGAAGGAAGTGTGTATCCCACAAAGTTAAGGTCTCCAATTTTTTTGCTGCATTCTACATTATGCAAAGTACTAAGCTTTCATTAAAAAAAAATTAATATCTTTTTCCGCTGGAGGAATAAACTGCCATAACGTAAAACAACAGGCTACTACCTTAACACAGTTTTGCAGAAAAGTAACAGCAGTAGCAAAGAGGAGAATCTTATGCTCCCTCATTCACCAAAGCAACGCAAAACTAATATCCACCAAGGTTGTGAAATGAGCCACTTGATGCTAGATTCAATTGGACACGAATGACAGAGGAAATTCGCAAGAATAGTTCCAAGATGTGCGTTGCCTGGAAACTGTGTCCAGTGTACAAATCACATTATTGATCCCAGGATGATAATGCCACAAAGTAAATGAGCAGAGAGATGCAGGGACACAACTACTATTTTAGTTTCCTTTAATCAAAGGCTTGATCTTGTTTTAGATGAAGGTTTATGGAAGACTGCTGCTTTTCAGGGAAGAGCAGTTATAATCTTTGGTGTAAACAGAGTTGCCTTATTATATTTGTTTTCAGATTACAATTTTTATACCTTGTAATCAGCTGGTAACATTTATAACACCAGGTGGTTTAATTTATATTTGTTGTTTGTTTATATACCAGAAGATCTGTGCGGGGAAATAGGTAAGAGGGAAGCTATGCCTCCATAGCTTCACCCCCGATCCTTCCACCATCCCCACAGCAGCTCCTTTGCGGGGGGGAGTTCTCATGTGTTCGTTATGATAATTATTTACCAGGACCCCATTGTGCTAGGTGCTTTTCAAACACAGGACAAAGAGATGATCCCTGCCCCAAAGCTCTGTAATATGGTTTGGAGCATATGAGGCTGAGCAAAATTGCTCTTTGCAGCATCATTTTCTCTAACACGAGGACTTTTGCAGGTAAGTTAATGTAGAGGGTGCATTATAGGAAAACTGTGAGTGGAAACTTGCGGTGTTTCCTGTCTTCTAGGGAGAAGTAGGCCACGTAGGGGCGTATGGTGCCTAAAATACTCATCTATTTTGTTTTTTATTCTAGATGCTGGAATTCTACTACATTTAACTCAATTTTTCTTTAAACTGACAGATCCAGATCCAAATGACTGATGAATCATAGTGCTTAGTGAAACGATCCATGTGTATTTAATAGTCTATAGGAAATAGGTAAGTACTTTGTGACATCGTCACTGATTATCGCGGCATTCAACACGTACACCTGTGTATATCATCATTCACATTACACATTCCAGTTAAATTCTGCTTAAATGCTATTAGCAGCATTTATTTAAACCATCCTATTCTCATCTGAGCTGTTAATGGTATATTATGGTAATAGAGATTACAGTGGACAGTTGGAGAGTCTCTTTGCACAATTCGTTTCTTTTAAGAGCTTGAATCCTGAAAGGTGTTGAGCCCCCTCAGCTCTCTTGGACTTGAATCAGAATTGGGGGTGCTCCTTACCTCACGAGATTGAGCCCCAAGAGCCTCATCCAAAGCCCACCAAAGTCAACAGCCTCCTATTGATGTCAGTGGCTTAGGATCAGGTCCTAAATGAGCAATAATGCTTTTGGCAGATTCGCCTCGCTTCCCCCCAAATGAACATCTCCTCTTCACATTTGCATTCTATACCCTCAGAGGACAGAGGTGCATCTTTTCAGCACCTTATCAGCCAAGAACTTGGAATGCTGTCGGTTTCATTTTGCTTTGTGCTGTTCAAAATGGTCTGCGCTCTCAAGTCACTGCATTGTCTTTGCCACTGTGATGCCTCTTCTCTCTGCTTTGTGTAATCCACCAAGTTTGGCACCTTTGGGAGGGCAAATATCTTAAGGAGGTACCTGTTGCAGGGCCGAATGATGGATGAAGCCGGGTGGAGTGGTAAGAAGCGATGTATTCAGTTACAGCATCCAGACCGCTCGTTCCCCTCCGTCTCGCGGCCAACGAAGTGAGCCCTGAGTTATGGTTACAGCATTTTTTTATCCCTACTCTTCTCTTGGTACCCGCCCTATCCCTTATCCTCCGAATCACCCTTTTGTTTCCTAATATGATGAGGATTACCCCTTCCCAGACCCGACCTGTTTGCTTCCTAATACAGAGAGGCTACCTTTCCCTGGACTTTACCTATTTGATTCCTTATATGGTGCATTTTGAAGCCCTATTTTACTGGCAGCAGATTGGGTAATTGAATAGCCTAATTTATGGTAAGGCCCCAAATTAGGGAACTTTGTGACTTAATTTACGAGAAGATGCTACTCCTGAGGCAATACTTGTATTGCTCTCTTTCCTGTTAGACAGGGGCCCCCCATGCAGCCGAGGGTCGTCTTTGCTTCCAAGCTGGGGTTTCTGCGGAGAATTATGAAGGCAGGCTCTTATGCCTGGATCCTGCCTTCAGCTCCCCGTAGGCCAGATCCAGTGCTGAGACCCCCTTTATTCCTGCACCCACAGTACCTTCTAGCCACTCTTTAAAAACTTGACAAATCAGCAAGGACTATGACTAGCCAATGTGACATTGAGCATGTCTTGTCCTTATCTGCTACACAGTTGTAGTTGGCATTCTGTCAGCTGACTCTGCTCTTCATACTCATGTTTTATTATAAACTTATTGTTGTGCCAGATAAGGCTAATTGATCCAGCCATTCCTCTTGATTATCCTTTCAAAACAGGCAGTGGCACAGCATGCAACAGCAGGGTGACTACAAACTGATGTAGCTGTGAAAGCAACCACTTATTGCTACTGTAATTATTAACGTTGCGGCAAAAAGCCAATGCCTCTCCTTCTCTTCCAGGAGAGGAGGAGAGCCAAAAAACCGACAGGGTGGGAATGTGAGGATGAGAGGAGGGAGTGTTGGCTCCACAGCATGCTACGCTATTCTCTGTGATCCCATCAGACCCAAATGCTATGGAGACTGGACTTTACAGATGGGCAGGGCAAGACAGACGGAAAGAGGTGAGGCTGGGAGGATGACTGCACTCCCCTTCCCTACTACGCAGAGAATACCCAAGTGAGTGAACGTTGAAGTGGCCTGTATCAATGTAGGGCAGGGGTGGGCAAACTTTTTGGCCCAAGGGCCATATCTGAGTGGAGAAATTGTATGCAAGACCATGAATGTAGGGCTGGGGGTTGGGGTGTGGGAGGGGGTGTGGTGTGCAGGAAGGGGCTCAGGGCCAGGTATTGGGGTGCAGCAAGGAGCTCAGGGCAGGGGATTGGGATGCAGGAGGGGTTGCGGAGTGCAGGAGGGGGCTCAGGGCAGGGGGTTGGGGTGAGGCAGGGGTTCAGGGCAGGAGGTTAGGAGACTCAGGGCAGGGGGTTGGGGTTCAGGGTGCAGGAGGGGATTGGGGTGTGGGCTCCGGCCCGGTGCAGCTTACCTCGAGCGGCCTCGGGGTGGCAGTGGCGCGCACCAGGGCTAAAGCAGGCTCCCTGCCTGCCTTGGCCCCGCTCTACTCCTGGAAGTGGACAGCATGTCCGGCAGTGGCTCCTGGGGTTGGGGTGAGGCAGGCGGCTCTGCCACATGCTGCCCTCGCCTGCGGGTACCACCCACGAAGTTTCCATTGGCTGCAGTTCCCCGTTTCTGGCCAAAGGGAGCTGTGGGGGGCAGTGCCTGCTGGTGAAGGCCCAGGGGCCGCAGGGACATGGTGTTGGCTGTTTCCGGGAGCGGCGCGGGGCCAGGGCAGGCAGGGAGCCTGCCTTAACCCCGCTGTGCCACAGGGCTGGCAATCCCGCGGGCTGGATTGAAAGCCCTGATGGGCCAGATACAGCCTGCAGCCCGTAGTTTGCCCTCCCCTGATGTATGGAGTCCCTCTTTCCTTGTCCACCGATCATGATGGGAAATCCTGACTGGAGGTGTGAGAATCCCATGGGGCATGCCTCCTCCGGGAGCTGTGTTTATGTGAGGGCTGGGCCTAGGATGGAGACAGTGTGAAAACGCAAGGACTCCTCATGGATGTTGCAAAGGTATTGGGTGATCTTCAGGTATCTAGGTCTGAACTCCTTTCCCATTCTAGACGGACAACCAAAGAACTCTTAGACCTTGTCTACACTACAGGTTACTTCAGTATAACTTATATCGCTCAGGGGTGTGAATAATCCACCTCCCCTGAGCGATATAAGCTATGCTGATCAAAGTGCCGGTGTAGACAGCGCTATGTCTGCAGGAGAGCTTCTCCCGCCAACATAGCTACCGCTTCTCCTGGAGGCAGGCGTTATTAAGCCGAAGGGAGAACTCTCTCCCATCGGCTTAGAGCATCTCTACCACAAGCACTATAGCGGCACAGCTGCAAGTGCTGTAGTGAAGATGTAGCCTTAGGAAGAAACACTGTGGGTTAGAGGCAGGGGGGCGTTCCATCCCCAAGACAGGAATAACTCATGCAGGGAACAATTTGACTAAGGAGCTATTTTATAACAGGGAGGAGGAAAAGAAGTGATGAAGATTCTCTCCTATTCTTGCATGCAATCCAGGTTACATTCTTTGCAGCTATACATCCCTTCCCTGTGTCAAATTTTTCAAGAATCACTTTTAAAAATTAAACATTGCAAAAAGCAATCAGAAATGGGCAAGATTCCTTCATGCGCACCTACCCTGTGCTTTAATGCTGTCCATTGTAAAGTTCAGTCTATCACTTCCTTTCCATGGTTCCTGTGCTTCACCTTTCGGATATGCATAACATCACGGAAAGCACCTTTCTTTGGTGTGATTACATGCCATGTGAGAATGTAGGATGCAAACAATATATTAGAGAGACAAGATGAGTGAGGTAATATTTTTTATGGAACCAACTTCTGTTGGTGGAAGGAGATACGCTTTCTTCAGACCTGATGATGAGCTCTGTGAAGCTTGAAAGCTTGTCTCTTGCACCAACAGAAGTTGGTCAAATAAAAAATATTACCTCACCCACCTTGTCTCTCTCATATCCTGGGATCCACATGGCTACAACAACCCTGCAAACAATGTACAGTAAAAGCTTTGTTATCCGGCACGTTGGGGAAATGGGGGGGTGCCAGTTAATCAAATATTCCAGTTAACTAAGAGTTACACTTACCAATGGAATACCAATTTTCAAAGAATTAGAATACAATAAAATGAATAAAGTATAAAATAGTGTACAGGTACTCACCAATCCAGTAGTAGTACTGCACTGCAGAGTGGTTGGTTTCTTGAAGCATTTAGGTGTATACAGGTAAAGTTTTCTATACAGTAGGTTATCTTATGACACTACATATCACTATGGGCAGTGCATGGCATACACCGAGATCACTAAAAATCCACTTAACACTAAAACTGTGCTGAACATAATTTAATCTTTCTTTGATGATTCAGGATCTTGCAATGCCTCAGGGTCATCATTATCAACATCAATTATCATTGCAGATGTAGAAAGTATAGGAGGTTGGGCTGACTCTGTAATGACCCTATGACACACCCTGGAAGCTGCTTTTTTGGATAAATCCCCGATATCAGCTTCCTTACTTGTCTTCTGCCTTTTGCATAAAAATAGAGAGCTGAATGTGCAATTGCATAACTTCCTGGGCAGTATATTAGTCCTAGTTACTAGATTGAAGATTTGTACTGGGAGATATCAGAAATTCCGATAGAATTTTCTGGTTGGTAAAGTGCCGGATAACACAGCTTTTACTGTATTCGGTTTTTAAAACAAATTGGCCAAGCTTTTCAGAAGTGACTGGTGATGTTGGTTGCCCAACTTGAGACACATTAAGGGGGCCTGAATTTCAGAGGGGGAGGGCTCAACACTTTCTGAAAATCAAGCCCTGTTGTGGTATCTCCAGTTAGGCATGCAAAAATTGAGCCACCCAAAAGCACTAGTCACTTTTGAAAATCTTGGCCTCACTATTTATTTCCCTGATAGTGAAACGAGTCTCTGCTCAGACTTCTGCAGACTCAACTCAAACACTAATAGAAATAGGTTGTTCTAGGAATTCACAAGGCACTTGCAGTAACCAGAAAAAGGAACAATCAACATGAGTAAAAATGGAAACTAGACCACAGAATCCCTAAGCATATAAAAGTGTAAACTTCTGTGTGACTCATGCATAACTTTGTTCTCGTGTTTTCTAAGAAATAAATGAAAAAGATTAGGCATGTCACAGTACATGATGATGGTTTAATAAACTCTTCTTCATTCCTATCCCCATTTACTTGCATCTTTTGTTTGATTAAAATAGTCTTTCAAATGCTTATCATATAGTTATATATCGTAGAGGAAATAAAGCAGGGCCTACAGAGCAAATCTTTAACCTGTGAAATACCCACTGTGATCAGTGGTAGTCTTGTCATTGACTTCAGTGAGTTTTGGATTAGGCCCTTAATCTGCACATCTGCACTAAGGGCACTGGCACACATAGGCGCTGACTCCGTGGGTGCTCCGGGGCTGGAGCACCCACAGAGGAAAATTGGTGGGTGCTCAGCTGCTTCTCCCCCTTGCAGTTGCTTGCAAGCCTGCGGGGAGGGGGGTGGAGTTGGGGCGGGGGCCTGGAGCGCGAGCACCCACCGACGCCGACTAAAGTCGGCGCCTATGCTGGCACAGCCTACATAGCCAGATGTTCTAGAATTTGAATCAGTTCAATTCAATGAGATTTTATTGGTATGACAAGCTACGTAAATGTTGCCAAATGTAAAACCAAGATAGACCTCTGTCAAGTATCTGTCGGAGATAGATATCTTCCCCAGGACTGGAATATACACTTGTGTATGGGTTTTGATCCCGTGTCCATTTGTCAGCAGTGTCTATTCCTGATCCGGTGTCATGAGCAATAAAAACAGAAGCTCTGATTTTGCTCCCATACTGCCTCTATGCCAGTGTAACTCCACTTACTTCAACTGAGCCACTCTGGGTTTACACTGGTGCAAACTGAGGTCAAAATCAGAGCCACGGTATTTGGGTGTTTCAGTTTACTGCCTTGTTTTTAGTGAATGTAGCGTTGGTGCTAGCAGGGGGATGAAGGGAAATGAGTCATGTTCTATGACGCATTTCCCTGCCCTGTTCTTGTCTCTTTGACCGTTTACCATTTTCTAGGTGCCACGTGGCAAACTATAATACTTGATACTGAGAATGTAGGCAGACAGACCCCATGTGAGAAAGGACAAAGGAAGCTATTAGCATGAGTATAAAGCTGGGGGAAGGTCAAAACTTACCTGGACTGCTTCAAGGGACTTCATAGTGAGGCATGGGCTGGCCATTGCTTGCAGAAATAGAGAGAGACTGGAGAGGTTACAGATAAACAATAGCCATCTGGAATTTAGAAATGGGCCTGAAGCAAATTCTCAGCAGCTCCAACTACCCCCAAACTTAGGGTGGAGAGTGTGTATGTATGTTGTTTATTTAATCTATCCATCTAATACAGGGGTTCTCAAACTGTGAGTCGGGAACCCCAAGGCTGGTGTTAGACTTGCTGGGGCCCAGGGCCAAAGCCCAAGCCCCACTGCCCAGGGCTAAGGTAACATGCCCCCTCTGCCCAGGGCAGAGGCCCTTGGGCTTCAGCTTTGCCTTCCCCCCTGCCCACCCAGCCGGGGCAACTGAGATTGGGCGGTCTCGGTCTTTGGTTCCCCCTCCTGGGGTCGTGTAGTAATTTTTGTTGTCAGAAGGGGGTCACGGTCCAATGAAGTTTGAGAACCACTGATCCAATATATTTCTAAGGTGCCTATCACTGTCTATGACTTGTATAAAAAAATCTTAATAGTTGTTCCTTTTCCCCTGATCTGCCTACCCGTCTGTCTGTCCTTAGCCTTTGAGCTCCTTGGGGAAGAACCATCCTTTCTTGATTATCTAGAAGGCTCCTACCACATCACGGGTGCTAGCACACTGATTTGTTTATTATGGTTATGGTATCTAAGCCATGATACAGGTCTGAATTTCAGGGCTGACCTTAAGTTATATATATGATGGGGCTGAACCAAATCCTATAGATGCAAACATTGGAGAGCTCAAAGTCTGGTTTGGCATTTAGCCCCATCTACTAAGCTCCCAGGGAAGAGATCATGTGTTCTTACATGGTGTATTTGTACAGCACAATTATTATTTATTTGTATTTCAGTAGTGCCTAGGGTCCCGGATCAGGGTCCTGGTGTGCTAAACCCTGCACAAACATGTGGTCAGAGAATGGCCCCTGCCCTGAAAATTTTTCAGTCTAAACAAATAAGACCGATACAGTATTACCATATGTTCAAAAATCATGAGTCAGACCTCAAATGTCATGAAATTACTTTAAAAACCATAAGATTTTATAACACATTGGGGTGCTCTCTTTTTTTATTGAGCCTTTAGGATACACATAAGCAATGTTTTCTGGCTTTTTTCCATAAACGTGAAGGCTAGAAACTTTTTTTTTTTTTAAATGAAAGCTGAGATTTTCATGTAATCCCCTGACTCCAAGATCTGGGGCTTTAAGGAAAAGACCGAGTATCAGGAGAGCTGGAAACACTGCAGCAGGGATGGGAAACAGAAGTGAAGCAACTTGACCATAGTCAATCAGTGGTAGAGCTGGGAATCTAACCCAGGTCTCCTGAGATCTAGCCTAGCGTCTAATCCACTAGACCAGTGGTTTTCAACCTTTTTTTCATTTGCGGATCCCTACAAATTTTTGAATGGAAGTGCGGACCCCTTTGGAAATCTTAGACATAGTCTGCAGACCATAGGTTGAAAACCATTGTTCTATGGCAGTGGTTTCCAAACTTGGTTCGTGGCTTGTTCAAGGTAAGCCCCTGGCGGGCCGCGAGACGCTTTGTTTACCTGAGCATCCGCAGGTACGGCTGCTCGGAGCTCCCAGTGGCCGCAGTTTGCTGTTCCTAGCCAATGGGAGCTGCGGGAAGTGGTGGCCCGGCCCACACTGCTTCTCGCAGCTCTATTAGCCGGGAATAGCAAACCGCAGCCGCTGGGAGCTGCGAGCAGCTGTACCTGCAGGCACTCAGGTAAACAAAGCGTCTCGCGGCCTTCCAGGGGCTTACCTTGAACAAGCCACGAACCAAGTTTGGGAACCACTGTTCTATGGTAATGACAACCTTTTGTGCAACCCTTAGACATAGTCTGCGGACCCCCGGTTGAAAACCACAGCCCTAGACCAAACTGGGGGCTTTGAGTGATGTCACAATACAGATAAATGGTTATGATGATATATGATGGAGTGCACACTGTGTGTACTTTACCATCCTGTGAGAGAACATTTTCATTTAATTGCACACTGCAGATCCCCGTTCCACGTTTTACTCTGTACTTACAAAAAAACAGGTTCAATAAATGGTCCCTTCTTTTCTTATTTGCACAATGCAGTCTCCGGTCCCCCCTCATAGGGCCAGGGCAGGAAAGGGTTAATGAGATGGCTAGGAGACTCCACCCCTGCAACATCAGCCATAAATGTCAAGCTGAGAGGATAGATCCTTCAGCTGGAGGAAATAAGCAGGAGGAGAACAGGAAATTAAAGGGAGGGAGCAGAGTTTGGAGAGGTGTTAACTTGCTGGTGCTAAGATTTGTCTTCCATGCACAGAGGAGCCAGAGAGCCACAGTCTGTCTCAGTGAGGTAGTCTGGGCACAAGCTACACAGGTGCTTTTTCTTCAATGACACACTTAATGACCATGCTGGAAGTGGGTGGGTTGTCCTGGTCTCCCTGGGGAAAGTTGGGCTCTAGAGCAGGGGTGGCCAACATGAGCCTGAGAAGGAGCCAGAATTTACCAATATACATAGCCAAAGAGCCACATTACTACATCATCAGCCCCCTCCCCCAGCACCTCCTGCCCGCCTGCAGCTCTGCCAATCAGCATCTCCCCTGCCCTCCCCGGGCCTCCTGACCACCACAATCAGCTGTTTCACAGTGTACATGAGGCTCTGGGATGGAGGCAGGAGGAGCAAGGGTGCAGCAGGCTCAGGGGAGGGGGCAAAAAGGGGCAGGGGGCTTGGGATAAGGGGTGGAGTGGGGGCAGGGTCTGGGGTTGAGCAGTGGAAAGTTGGCACCTGTAGCTCCAGCCCCAGAGTCAGCACCTATGCAAGGAGCCGCATATTAACTTCTGAAGAGCCGCATGCGGCTCCGGAGCCACAGGTTGGCCACCCCTGATCTAGAGATTAAGTGAGTTTGCCACCATCTCCCCTCCCCAGACCTAATTCTAGCCTGTACCCAATTTGAGCAATGGTATCCTGCTGACTGTCTTGATTACCTCTTAAGTAAGGGGGGAGTTGTTTTTCCCAGCACCACCCAGCTGTATACCCCTTGATACCTCTGCTGTGGCCAGCTAATGTTTTAACATAACTGCACATCCATGAGAAATGGAAGATTAAATCAGTGCACTGTGGTGAGATTTACTAGCAGAGCTTCCCTTCCCAGATACAAGCTTAAATCATAGTTTAGATCAGGGGTTCTCAAACTTCATTGCAGTGTGACCCCCTTTGGACAATAAAAATTACTACGTGACCCCAGAGGTGTCAGAGGGCCTGTAACCTGAGTCCCTATGCCCAGGGATGAAGCCCTCAGGCTTTGGCCCTGGGCACCAGCAAGTCTAAACTAGCCCTGGTGACCCCATTAAAATGGGGTCACGACCCACTTTGGGGTCCCAACCCACAGTTTGAGAACCGCTGGTTTAGATTAAAAAAAACCTACATTATGCTCTTGGAGATCCCTCTTAGCCCTAAAAGAGGTTTGGTTGAAATCTGCACAACTGGCAGGCCCCTCAGTAAACTCTGAGCTGCCGCAGTGGAATAACAAAGGATTAACTTTACTGGCTGAGCAGTGTGAGCAAATTTACATAGCAGCTGGCACTGTTAGTCCTTCATGTTAAAGAGCATAAAAACTAGCCATGATTATAGAGGGGGAAAATCTGTGCCCAGGACCTTTCTGGTTAATGTTATGTATCACACTATCACTGCCTCCCTGTAGTTCAAAACTATAATTATGCAGTGGCAGTAACATTGTAAATAGATTCTAGTATTGCATATACGAATAAGGAGAACTTTAAATATTCTCCTCCTTCTCTCCTGCCAGTTCCCTCCCAATCTTACACACACACAATCTCCAAAACTGAGTTAGGGTTAAATTTCCACATAGTTTTGTTAAGGTTGCAGCTGCACAACAGCATCATCTCTTCCCTGTACCTCTTGAATATTAACCTTTTTAAATCTCCAGATTTGCATGTAAACCAGGAAGTGCCAACTTAGTTTACACACGAGCTTCCCTTAAAAGAAAGTTAATTTAACAAGTAACCCCCTTGCCCCGAACTTGAGAACCCGGACATGCAGAGTGAAGGTGACACTTTCCACACAATATATTTGGATAACCTTAACTCTGCCCCTGTAGGAGTGACAGTAACAGACTTGGTAAGTCTGTATCTAATAATACATGGAAAATTGCCTGCTGAAGTGTATCTGTGGGTTTGTTCCTCCAGAATCTTGAGCCCCAGCAGTAAGTGACTGTTTCCACCACCTGGCAGTTACGCGTTGTGGGATATTTTTCTTCAGTGTGATGTAGCTAATTATATAGAAATGGTGACTAAGGATTGAAAGCACTGTCCCATTTCTCATTTAGTATTAGAGAGCCATAGGACTCATTCCCAGCTTCTTACAATCCCCTTTCCTGTTCTTAATTAGATAATTTCCTTATGGAAGCTCCAGGAAAGGCAACATAGAAGTTATACTGCTTAATGTGAACAGTTCGTCTAGTATGTTTGTACTTATACAGGTATAGCTTATTCCCATACAGGAAGGAGATTGATATCCAATATAAGCATGCTTATTTTGGTATAACTGTTAGTGGTTTTAAAAAATGTCACACTACTGGCATAGTTATACTGGTACAAAACTTGTGTGTAGACCAAGCCCATGAACTCCCAAGCTCTGTTAGTCTTTCATTGTACAGAATGCAAGTAATAAAGTCAGGTCAGTGTATCCATTTAGGTCCCTAAGGGAACAGTAATAAGTACCTGGTGGGCCTTATGGAGGGACTTTTTGGATTATGTGAAATCAGAGTTCTGTCTGTTTGTGCTGGACACTGATATAATGGTAGTGTCTATTATGGAAGCATAAAGTATTGACACTCAAGTTTCTCATGGCATCCCAAAGAGGACAGAGTTATGGTTGTCTGGAAGTAATGGAGATGTTACCTTAACATTGCATTTTCTGGCTTTCACAAGTTTCTGGAGTTAAACTGTAACGTTCTTCTAAGGGATATTGTACATCAGACTCAGGGGCCCCTGGTCTGATGAAGTAGGCCAGTGTTTTTCAACCTGTGGTCCCAGGGGTCCTCAGACTATATCTAAGGGGTCTGCGATAGGTTGTCATTACCACAGAACAGTGATTCTTCTTCAAGCGATGGTCCCTATATGGATTCCAAACATGGCTGTGCATGCGCGCCATGCTCTGGAGTCGGAACGAACGATTCGTAGCAGGGTCGGTTGACGTGCATGTGTATTGCTCATCATCCTCATGTCTGCAGCCAAGGCTAGAAGAGCCATGCGGGATGACGCCGCTCCAGTGCCCTCTTACTGCCGCATGGCCGGAGTCAGAACCCATTCCCCCACACCCTTAGCCTAGCTAAGAGAGTGCTTTGTCTGTTCTTCTTCCTTGTAAATAGTTCTCAATAGTGTTTCTTGTAATGTTGTAGTTAGTTGGGTTCACTCTCTACCGGAGTTCATCCCCTGTTGGAGAGGTCTCCCCTCCCAGGGATTATGCCCCATCAAGTCGGCTTCAAAAACTGTGCATTGTGCCCGCACTTTTTCTCTGTGAGCGGTGAGCACCAGTGGTTTCTGTACTGCCTTGGCGAAGCTCACGTGGTTGCTAGCTGCATCGTCTGCTGTTCGTTCCTGTCCCGCACATGGGAAGCTAGGGAACTTGGTCTCCGCAAGTTTCTCTTGGAAGAATGCTGCCCACTTGCACAATTGGATCCATGACCGGCGTAACTACCAGAGTGGAGTCCATCACTGCCGGGGAGCACCCCTCCATCTACCTCCCGGGCGTTGTGTCCATCGGTACCACCAAGGTCCAGCAAACCCCGTCAAGAACATAAGAAGCATGGCCATGGACACAAGGGTAGGTCCCATCCAGGACTGCCCACTAATGCAGCGTTGCCTCCCTGAGCCAAGCCAGGTCGGGTGAGAATAGTGCGTTGACCCGGCTTCTCCAGCTCCCAAAAAGACCCGGACGGAGGGCAAGGAGAACCACTGGCATGATCCCCAAGTGCCACCATTAGCCCCAGTCACCGCACCATGACCACTGTGTCTGCCACCTGCACCACTGGCACCATCAACAGTGCCTGGCCACTCCGGTCTGCCATGTGTGGTCCCCCACACTCTTGGCCGCCTGGACCCACTGTTGCCCATTGAGGAGCTTCTGCTGCCACATCCAGCTTCCCCTCTCCTTTCCGGACCCCCAGCCCCCTCAGACCTGCTGTCTCTGGAGGATGATTCCCTGCTGCTCCTGCCAGAGAGGCAAGTCCCTTCCACACACCTTGGACCACTGGCACCATCGGCTCCGCCATTGCTGGACCTATCCTCTCAGCCCAAAGGCTTCTTGGAGTGGACCCCTCCTTTTTGCCTCCTTGTCTTGCATTCTGGATCCCTGGCGCAGACTGCCCTGTCCTCAGGCATACGACCCCGCTGCAGAGTGTGGTGCTGGTACCTGCAGAACCATTACATTTAGCCCTGTTGTCCCTCTTGGGACCCATACCGTTTGGTCACTTCGTATCGGCCATCCCCTGTTCGGATCACAACTCCCTCAATTTATGAAGAAGGGGAGGAAAAGGTAGTGCCGCCAGCTCCGCTGGTCCCCAATGGAGCCTCATCGTAGCCGGACAAGGTGCTGATTCCCGCCTCCCTCTCCGCTCCTGATCACCATAAGCAGACAACACACCCCATGCCAACTCCTCCATCCTCCAACCACAGGGACTGCCCTTCCCATCCAGGAGGCCAGCGCAGATGGTCTGGCATACCCCAGACTCCCATGCCCCTATTGCCAAACCAGACTTTTTTTTTCTTGGACAACTCTGGCCGTTTTGTTTTTTTTTGCTTCCCCCATGTGTCCCGATTTTTGAGTCCTTTAATCTGGTCACCCTACGCCAAACAGGCAGAGAGGCAATACTTTGTCGCGTCAAAGGGAGCAGACTTCCTCTTCACCCACCTCTTCACTCTTCTGCAAACTATGTCTACGATTTCCAAAAGGGTCCGCACCTTCATTTTGAAATTGTTTAGGGGTGAGTAACTGAAAAAAGGTTGAAAACCACCACCCTGGACCACTCAGCCCACATTTTCACTTTGAACAACCCACCTCCAGCCTTAATCCTGCCCCTAAATATGACCTTGCCTACACACGCAGACTTCAGTACTAACGTTTTCCTAAAACTGCCAAATGTAGACCGATCACTACTACAGGGCATCCATTCACACAACTCTCCTTCAACATGGCTGAGAAACCTATTGTCGACTACTCACAATCTGACCTCCACGCAATACCAAACCCCACACTCAGCTATGTCCAATGTAACTCATGAAAGCCATGCCAGCTTCCTAGTACAGTAAGTGCCCACACTGGACGAGTTAAGGCTGAAGGGAGGTAGGCAGGAGAAGAATTGATGAGTGGAGCGTCCCTAGGGATGTTGTATGGACTTTGATTGCTGCCTACTTTGCTCTTTACTCTCTCTGTGGGTGAGATCTGTAGTCAAGGAAGCAACCCTCCTTTAAAGCCAAGTCCTCAGAGTGTGAATATGTTTGTTCTTACGCGGGATGGCGCAACAGGCGGAAATGCTTTATTGTATATTTGCATACTATTCTGGGCACGTGGCAGGGAAGGGTGAGCTCGCTCTTGGCGCTCAGCATCAACTGTACAGTTACCTCGGGCACAGGCTGCTGCCCCCGGGCTTTAGCAGTTTCCCCGTATCGATGCACTGCAAAGACCCTGGTTTGGGGCGTCCTAGGGCATCGCCTGCTGAGCCATGAGGCGCCCCCCGGCAGAGCTACAAGCAGCTATAGCTAGACCCGACCCCTCCCTTCGCGCCCCGCAGCGCCCGGGGCGGGTCTGGGAACCGGCAGGGCAGCCGCTGCTTCCGTCTCCTTTATCCCGCGGGCCGTGATCCTCTTATAGGCGGCCGGGCTGCGTGACGCACGGGCCGGGGCGCCCAATGGGAGCGGCGCGGGCCCCGCGACGGGAGCCGGACGCCCTATAAAGAGCGGGTCCGCACCGGGCAGGGCGAGCCCTGGAGGTGGAGCCCGCTGGTGAGCCTGGCCCCGCTCAGAGTCCCAGGGCGCGGGGACCCCCGCTGAGCGCACGGACTCCGAGCCCGCTCCCCGGGCCGGGCGCACGGAGACCCGGCACCCCTGGGTGCCAGACGCTCCCCTGTCCAGGGTGCCGAGCGCCCCTTCCCCTCCGGGGCGCAGGGACTCCCCCGGGCACTGTACGGGACCGCTCCCCCGGGGGTAGCGCGGTTCTCTCCTTCCCAGCCCGACACCCCGCCCCCCCCCCCCCCCAGTAAGTCCCGGGCGCACGGCCCGAGTCCTTGGGCAGATGGAGACCGGGAAGCTGGGGGCGCTGCGGGAGCAGCTGCCGCCGCGGACGGTGAGCTGCAATGGGTACGCGCCGGAGGAGAAGCCGCCGCCTCCGCCCGCTCCGAGCCGGCCCCTGGAGAAGCCCCGCTACTCGCAGGGCACCAGCTCGCAGTGCCTGGACAGCTGGAAGGAGGAGCGGACCCGCAGCGAGGAGGATAACGAGATGAACCTGCCCAGTCTGGCCGCCGCCTACACCACCATCCTGCGCTCGCTGGGCGAGGACCCCGAGCGGCAGGGGCTGCTCAGGACCCCTTGGAGGGCAGCCACTGCCATGCAGTTCTTCACCAAGGGCTACCAGGAGACCATCTCAGGTATGGGGTGTGCCGGGGACCCCCATCCCATCTCGGGAATGGGAGGTGTGGGGGGTACAGGAGTGCCCCTATCATCACTGTGGGTGATGGGCGCAGGTATTCCCCAAACCAGGACATCCCTCGTTTATGAGAACCATATGGGTGCAGGATGTCTCTGCTGTCAGGAGACCTGCTGAGATCTTGAAGTTGGAGGGTGCAGGGCGCTACTCCAACAGCAGGAGAGCTAGAGATGGATTGGACCATACAGGGCTATTCCCGGAGGCTAGGGCAAAATAGTGCCCCATAAAAAGGCAGAAAGAGTAACACGTGTTCAATCCAGAAAACTTTCCTTATCTTAAACATTGTTTGCACACCGCCTAAAGCAATCCAGCTACTAGAGTAACACAGTCAGGACTTCTGATCCCGTCTAGAGGTGAGGAAATACAGGAAAGTTGCCTTCAGTGTCTCATCCATGATGGATTTGAATAGGATGGGGTTTTTTACCCACCCCCCCACCCCAGCCACCCAACTCCAAGATTTACTTTCAATTAAAGTTAAGTGAAATATCAGCTCATTACAGTAGTGGAGCAGACCTGTGCTCAACAAATCACTGAGAAATCACTGGCACTGGGAGAATTCACTCTTGAAGCACATCGCTGCAGTAGCCTTCAAACAAAAACTCTACTTCCTGCTGACTCAGACAGCGGCCAGCTTAACTAGAGAGAGTGGGGAAACTCCTAGGGGAAAAAAATGTGTCATTGATCCTCTGAGTTCCTGCATGTTCCTGGTCGGTAGGGTGCTTTTAAAAATGTCTACTTCCTCTTATCAGGTGTGCCTCAATTAGGGGAAAAATGACATAAGGCTCTCATGATGCCAGGAGACTTCAGGGTAGGTAGTGAAGGCAGTGCCTACTCTGACTTGACTGAAGTAGAGTATATTTACCAGGGTTGCAAGCATGTGCTGAGCACATCTGACAGTTTTGGCTACTTACTCCCAGATATTGCCAGTTTGCACTGCATCATGCAGGGTGGGTTTTTTGCTTTTAAAGCTTGTGCACTTTTTTAACCCCGTTGGCTCAGTTGTCTGAGACTTGTGTAGATTTTTAGGCTTGCTCATCGGATTTGAGGTGATAAGCAAGCCAGAGTAAGCAAATTTAATATAAGCCTCTGGTTTTGTTTTCCTTAAACAGTTTATAAACTGAAATCTCTGATGTAACTTAACTATTCTCATGACTGCTCCATTATAATATTGTCAGTTTAGTGCTACTTTACATTGACTTATCTAGGGTGTAGGTGAGAAACGGTGCTTTCTCAGTGTTTCTCTTTTCTTAGTCCCTAACCTTCACAACTATTTGCAGCTAAATTTTCCAGGTGTCAACTTTAAATGCAAATAGTGCTGACTGGGCTAAGCAAGGAGGATATTGAGCCTCCCGCGCCCCGCACCCAAACTCTGGCTAGAGACAGACTTTTGCAATGCCTGTACAGTGTCCAGCACAATAGGGGCCCTAACCAGAATGGGGACTCTAAATGCTACTTTAACACAAATAATAGTACAAGGGTTTGAAAATCTCACTGCTGCTCACCAGTCTCAAGTGAGTACATGGTAGATTAGCCATTTCTATAGGATTCAAGCCTCAACTTTTGCAAAGAATATAAGCAAACGTGAACCAAATATAAGCAAATGCAGTTGTCTTCTACAGTCTACAGCTCCACTGTCTACTTTTGTTCATAGCCTTGTCAAGCAGTGGTATTGTGAAACTAACAAGATCATGGTCAGTTTCATGGCTGCTATCCAAACACATATGGTGTCAGTAACACATTCAGGAGCTGTGCCCATGGCATGCTGTTGCTGAATGGAAAAGCTGAGCCACAGCAGAGGCAGCAGGTAGTGTTATTCTTCACAAGGGAGGAGAAATAAAAATAAGAGATTGGAGGAGAAAGAGGAAGGTTTGCACCACTCTTCTTCTCTCATCCCACCCCCATTTCTGCTTTGATGGGGAGAAGGGACAAAAGCCATCTCCTCCCTTCCAGTAGCTAGAGGCACATGGAATTTTACAGTAATTGCACCCAGATAATTATGTTAAAATGGAGGCACTCCAAAGGGTTCAGCAACAGCACCTTCCCCTTGCCCACAGCCGTGTGTGGCATGTGGGACTGCACATCTTATTAGGTTGTTGCCCTTGGACTTCACTAGTGGAACATTCAGGGCCAGTGCAAGGATATTTTGCGCCCTAGGCAAAAATTCCACCTTGCGCCCCCCTCTTCTTTCCCCCCTCCCCCCAGCTGCGCGCGACAAGAAAAATGACATCATTGCCACTTTGTACCATAGTGTGAAGCAGTACACTTGTGCCCACAACGCAGAGCTAACGTAGGCTATAGCTGTAATGTACGAGAGAACGACAAGTTAAAATGCAAATTCAACGACATTTCTCTTTTCTTTATTCATTTGGTTTCCAGCAATAGTGTGTGTAAAAAAAAAAAAAAAAAAAAAAAAAATTGGGGAGCACCGCTTTTTGGCCCCCCCAAATCTTCGTGCCCTAGGCGGCCGCCTAGTTCACCTAGTGGTTACACCAGCCCTGGGAACATTTCACCCTTGCCTTTCACTAGTGCATTTAGTCCTTCAGCTTATAGGTATCTACTACACTTTTCAAACCTGGCTTTATACCCACACACTTATGCATCATTCCCCCCACCCCACCCCTTGATGAGGGTTCAAAGAGTTAGCTGAGCAAATATATAGATTGTAACTATACGTGTGTAACTTTTTCCTGACAGTCTTGCTTTATTTCTTATTCTGTAAGAACACTTCCTAGGCAGAAAACCTTGATATTTTATGAATGACAAGTGTAAAAGTTCCACATCAATACATATTTTAAAAAAAAAAAAAAAAAGGAGTAAAACTGTCGCAAATGAAAACTTACCTGCATGCTGGTCCTGAATGCTGGGTCCCTGAGAGAGGTGTACAGATGTGGGGACTCAACTGGCTGTAACTCAAAGGCAGCTCAAAAAGAGCTAGTTATTACAAGCAGCAAGGTGTAGAAAGATAAACCTGGAGATGTCTGCAGCCCACTTCAGAGCTTCCAGTCGACTCCTAATTTTCCTCTTATCACCCTGCCTGGGAGATGGTTCTCTTTTGTCTGGCTACAGGGCTTCAGCCCGTGACCACCATGTAAAGTCAACTGAGATGTCCCATGATAGCCAGCTGTCTCTTCTCTGTGCCAGTGTTTAAACCCCACTCCTGTGGGCAACATCCATGGGAACTGACCTGATTTCTAGCTCATTCAGTAGCACTTCATCCCTGCCATGCCACCTGCTCCCCGGTGGATTCTGTTAGGACTCTGAGTGGGCTGTCCCCATCCCCCATCTCACTAGGGAGCACCGCACTAGGCCATTAGGTCACAGCACTCCACTCCCCAGTGTGGTGTCACAGGGGGACTGGGGGAGGCCGCATTGCAGCAAGGCGTGTACACTATTAGTTGCTTGCTGCTGACTCTTTTTTTTAAAAACCGAAATAGGACTTGTTCTGATGCAGAAACTTTCTCATGTGTGACCCAACCATCCCCCTTCGGTGGTCAGTCATAGAGTGGGTGGCACGGCGCTTTGGAGGATGGCAGGGAAAAAAAACTTCATGGACGAGCCTGCTGGGGCAGTTTTCTGGCAGCCCCTCACATAAGGAGTGTCCTCCATGCTCTGAAGATGTGTTCATGGACAGGAGGGCAGAACTGGGTCAAAATACCGTGCAGAAGCTTCTGCACAATAACCAGACTTTAGAAGTGATGATGGCTGTTTGTGGCTTTATTTTTGGACTAACTCTTTTTCAAAGGCAAAATGAGGCTGCAGTGTGAATATGGTGCTCATTTTCCCCCTCCCCCCATCATACGCGGGAAGCATCATTTTCCAGTCGCTCCTCTCCTCTTCCCCTCCCCCATCCCTAATCCCACAAAGAAAAACGCCTCTCATTCTCCAGTTGAAGGCAGACAGTCCTCTCTCCCCCCATGTCCCACCACCCCATTGGCTAGGTGTGAGAGGAAACAGTTGTGGCTGCGGGGGAAACCTGTGGTTACCTAGCAAAATGTGTAGGTGCTGAGAGGACTTAGACTTGGGAGCTGACACTGATTTAACATCCACAACATAGATCCTTAAATGCAGTTCTAGTAAGAATTTGTTAAAAAATATAGTACCTATTTATATCGAAACACTTCAGGGCAGGAACTTTCTTACTATTTTGTACAGCTCCTAGCACGAAGGGGGTTTGATCTTGTTGGGGCATCTAGTCCCAGCTGTAATGCACACAGTGCCAATAGAATCTTGTCACACTTCTGTGGCTGCAGAGAGCCAAAGCCGAGGAAGGACTTCAAATAACTACAAATAGTCCAAGTGTATGCAATATGACAACAGGGTTTTAAAATCACAGATCTGAGTTTCTGTATTTCTAGTTATACAATGGGATGTGTGATAGCTTTTATTTCTAAAGAAATAGTGCTTAGTTTGCTCTAAAGATCCTAGAGAAAATTCTGATATTCAATAAACTCGGATATCAAACTTAGTGAAGACCATATAGAGACTGTAAGATCAGGAGATGTACACAGTATAAAACACGTGCAAATGTATAAAGTGTTCAGCTTAACTCTGTCTAGAAATGAAAATCGGGTGTCACATTACTTTGTCTATTTGATTGCCTGAGTGCTATATATTGGTCTTGAATTCTGAGCTGGCTGAAAGAGGTGGGGAAAATCCAGAGTTTTCTGGCTAGCTATTGGCTATGCCCAAGTCTCCTTACCTGCCCTGCAGCTGCCTCCATCTCACCTGGTGAAATCAGAAAGGAGAAAGCAGGAGAGCTGTGAATGCAAGGTCATGCAACTTTGTGTATAACTGGTGTTTTCCAAAGCTCATGTTTTAATGTATTTGGATTGTACAGTGTCAGCTACCATTAGTATTTTCAAAGGTTGGCCCACAAAGGAGAAAAAAGTACTGTGGCTTTGTCCTATTCTGTTTCTTTAGGGTGTGTAAGAAAGACCTGAAAGGCCTTAAGTATTTTTCTGCTTGGAAACGTATTCTCCTTGAAAGAGCAGAAACATTTAATCTTCTTGTCTTTTTGTTGTAAGACTTCAGTGATTCAAGAATCGATTGGGAGATTTTTAACCTTAGCCGAAAAGCTTTTTAGCAAAGAGATTTCTTTTATTTTTTTGGTTTTAGCAACTATTAAAAAAAGTTGGAACCACCTGGATAAAACTGTCACAATTCTAGAGTGGTTCATGACCTTGAGGGCGAAGCTCCGGGCAAACTGTCAAAAAGCAGGGCAGAGACCCCAAACTGGTTGTGTGTTTTAGAATTAGATTTCACCAACCCAGTAACAAATGTGAACTCCTGTCTCAGTCTCACCATGGATTCACAGACCGTCCCCTTGGGCACTCCAGTCTATTTTGCCACCCAGGCAAGCTGGACTTTGTGATAGTTCGTTGCCATACGCCAATGGTAATCAATTATTTTTTTGTCAAGGTCCACATTTCTTGGTCAAAGTATAGTCAAGGTCCAGACTCCAGAGAAAATAATACAAAAATAATAACAATAATGATAAGTAAATAAAAAGATTTCACGGTCCATTCAAAAGTATCTCGTGATCCAGATTTGTCCTGCGGTCTGCCTATTGACTACCCCTGTCATACACCAAAGATCGCAAAAGATTTAAGGTGCTTCCAGTCCCAAAAGTCCAGTCCCATACTCCAGGTCAATTTGTATCTCATATCTCACACCAAAGACAAAGCTTGTAGCCAATCCTATAGTAAACTGACTAAGGATTTATTAACTAGGATAAAGAAATGAGTTATTGACAGGGTAAAGCAGGCAAACGTGTCTGCAAATGAGTTACTGTCTATGGTTTTAAAAGGTGACAGAGCTGTAGTAACTTGTCCCCACTAAATGTCTTTTAGGGCTAACCCAGGCTGAGCCTGAGGATCTCTGCTTCTGTTTCCTAGCTCCAACCCTGTCTTCCAAACAGCAAAGAAAGAGAGAATTTTTTTGTGTCCCTGTTTTATCCCCTTCTTCCAGCATTCAGGCCAACAGGACGGGCTTTCTTGCAGGTACCACCTTCATGGATGTGAGAGGGTCATTAATCAAGCCTTTGTACTGTGATGTTCCGCAATGGCCCATTTAGTTTTGATAGCCCTCAGTGGGTGGTGGACCATTCCTCCTGAGTGGGGCCAGGTCTACGCTACAGACTTATATCGGTACAACTACGTTACTGTGGGGGTGGGGGTGTGAAAAATCCACATCCCTGAGCAACATAGTTACACCAACTTAGCTCTGTCTACACGGGGGGTTATGTCAACGGGAGGACTTCTCCTGCCAACACAGCTACTGCCTCTTGGGGAGGTGGATCAACTACGCTAATGGGAGACACTCTCCTGTCAGCGTAGAAACATCTTCTCTAAAGCGCTACAGCGGCGCAGCTGCATCGGTGCAGCATTTTAAGTGTAGCCCTGCCCTAAGTTCACAGATTCAGAGCAGGCATTTTTGCAGTTATCGAGCAAAATTTCCATATCATCTCATAGCTGGGATACAGCCATTACATGTAAAATGAATGCATGCAACAATTTACAAGCATTCCACACTGTCTAAACGCTAAACACGTTCTTATAAAT
The DNA here is from genome assembly GCA_033296515.1 of Macrochelys suwanniensis. Classification (NCBI taxonomy): domain Eukaryota; kingdom Metazoa; phylum Chordata; order Testudines; family Chelydridae; genus Macrochelys; species Macrochelys suwanniensis. Next base: position 9,654,560 of record CM065781.1, on the reverse strand, counting down.
GTAATGCCTACCATGGACAATGCTAACATACAGGTGAGCTGGTCTGGTTTCCGCTGATGCCTACAGTCTTGGCAAGACCCGGCACCTGGTCTGTCAGCGTCACAATTATCTCCCCTCAAGTAATCAAGTTTCACTTCCTTGGTACCAGAGATACATTAATCCTACTATTTTGTTCATAGTCTACCTGTGCTAGGAAGACAAGACATGGATTTCTGACAATGTAGGGAGGAGTAGAAAGTGTAAGAACACAGTTTGCCAAATTCAAGCCTCTGTAAATCATAACAGAGAAAAATAGGGTAGAGGTCAACTTTTTTGCCTCATTATAGGTTACCTTTGAGACTACCACTGTATACTTCCATGGCCACTTTGGTAATGACTGTAGTGGTGTGTGCTGGCCTACTTCACTTATGCTTGTGTTTGGTATTGGTGTTCTGCAGTCGTCTTATTGTACTTTAGTTAGCACAACAAGAAGAACAATTATAACAGGCATCTAATTTTGATTCTAGTTTATGCATTGGCCCTTGCTTTGGAGTAAATGATTCTGTACAGCTAATCTGTATTGGCTTTTTCTAGAATTATAGACATGAGCTCGTATCTTATCTCTGACTTTTTTCCAGTGATATGAAATCAATGAAAAGCAAATATGAAAAATATCAGCACTCTGATCCAAAGTGAAATGGCCATCTGAAGTTTAAACAAACTTCCTGTAGTAGTCAAGGTCAGATAAAAACTGGATTTTTAAAATCCTGTCTTTAAATTTAATTCATTAGGTCTTGTGAGAAATGTTATTTAATCAGAGGGAGGGTCTGTTTATCTACTAAATGGTTCTTGGAATAAACTTAATCTAGAAAATTGTACATTTATTTAGATTTTCCATAAATAAAAGTAAAGCTGGGTAGTCTGTCAGTAGCTGGTTGTCTTTACTTCAGTGTTTGTATATCTGCTTCAGACTACCTGTCAAAAGTTCCCTTTTGTGTTGTGGGAGAAGAAGGGGACTCCTTTTATTACTTAAACTTTCTTGGAGGCCGATGTCTGTAAGGCTGTTAAACTATCCAACATTACCAAGTACATAACAGTGCAATATAACCTAAGAAAAAGCACACAATAAACGAACAAGAAAATGTGGAAATATCCTGCGGCAGGCAAACATTAAATTCTAACTTGAATTCGAAGTCTTCAGATTTGCTGAAATAACTTTTGCTAATTTAAATGGAAGGGTGAGCATTCTGAAATGGTGAACTTCAACAAAGCCGATTTAATAAGATGAGCTGTAACTCGTTGGTTTTTGCCCAGCTATCCCACAGCAAAAGCCAGACATTGGCATGAATAAATACTAGGCATTTGCAGAAGGAAAATAACTTTGTTTACATTTGAATATTGAAGCGCTTTAAATAAAACAACATGTTCATTAAGGGCTGCAACTACTGTAAAAATGGTGCTAGTCACGTACAGCAAAAAGCCGTGTACACCTTTTGTTGAACAGAACAGCCCGGTGGTGCATTCAGTTTGTCTTTCTGCTGAAGACAATGTGTTAACTTACTCTGTGCTGCCTCAAAGGTATTAAATGAAGAATCTTTATTTGAATTAAAAAAACCCAAAACCTCATGACATACAGTTGCACATATTTTTAGATTCATTTGTTCAGTAGTCCTACTTTCCTGAACATTTGTTTTGGTTCAAACTGTTACACTTGTGATTTTTGTTTTCATTTAACCCTAATTACTCAGTGACCCTCTACTATAGATCTCTCATTTTAAGGCAAAACCAATAACATCCGGTGTTATGCCCAGTACCAATAGATTAACTTCTATCAAATTGTGTACAGCTTAGATTTCTTGGGCTTTCAGATGGAGAGTACTGAATAAATACCACCTTACTGCTATTTTCCTCATCTTTTTGTCTGTGGATTTGGTATTTTAACTGGTGACCGTGGTGGGGGTAAACTCATAAGTTGCCGAAGCTCAGTTGGTTTGCCGAGGAGTGTCCTTGCTAAACATCACAATGTAAAAATAGAGAGTCTGAAGCTTAAACAAACAGACTGTTTGATCAGCCAAACCACCCTTTTCTAAAAGAAGGTCGGTTACTCCATTCTGTTTGTTATTGGAGACAAACGGTGTATTGCTAGATCTTAGTCCACAATCTGTTTGGAATTAAACATCATTTGTAATGTACTGGCTAGATGGATCAAATAACATAAGTTTTCAAAGGCTGGTTTTCACAGACCTACATTGTTGTTTTCAAAAACAGTAAATTTCCAGGGGTGCATATGGTTTGTTATGAAAGCCAGTAATATCAATTAACTTTTCTTTGTTGAGCATGGTTACATAATAGAATTAACTTTCCTCCCCCCTGGACTATTGCATTAAGTCTCCAGGCTTTTTAACCACATTTTCTCACTATTAATGCCCTCAAATTACACTTGTTTGGCAAAACTTCTTTGGGTTTTAGATATTAACTTTAATTTTTTTAACCTCTTTATCTGTTTGAGGATCCTCCTCATTAAAGACTTATTTGTTTTTATGCTGCCTTTTTAGTCCATTGTTTCAAACTTCTCTACCTTCCATCTCTAGTTCAATTTTTAATGGTTCCCATGATATTATGGTAACGTTATGAAAACCTTTATTGAAATCTTGATACGTTTTAATGAGGCTCTACATAATCCTGCTTTCCCTCATATTAATAAATGTATCAGTAAAAGACCAATTTAAGAATTTTGAAATCTTAGTTACATCTGAGAATCTGTAATAACTGTGATCTTTCATATGAATAGACTCCAATCTCATGCTGTATGCAGAATACATTGATAGGAAACCAAATGAATCTGTTCCAATGACACGTAATAATGTTTAACTGATTTTGACTTTCCTTCTCTTTTTTGCCTTTTTAATATATCAAATAGGTATTAAATTATTCTTCAAGCTCTGCTTTTGCTAACTGAGGGGTTAGCCCTTGTTTCTGAAACCAGTAATTCCATCTGGGGTTGAGCACACAATTCTAGTCCTTATGAGAGATGGTGATGACAGACAAACTGCCCCATAGGTAAGATTTCTTCCTTTAGTTTCAACCCGGTAGGAAAATATGCGAGAGGAACAATGTGGATTTGATGCCTGTTTAATCCTTGTATTGCTTCCTTTTTTAGTTCTGTTGTCTATTTAAGCTGCAGTGTTTTCAGCCCATGCTTCCTCTAATTTAATAAAGGTTTCTTGAAACTCTGCATCCTCCAGAATCTCTTCCTTCTGAAAACTGAAGCCATTAAAATGCCGCAACACAATAAACTCTCTGTATATGGCTGAGAATTATTATTGTTCACTCTGTTACAGTAAAAAATATATTGGAATCCTGACATCATGTATCTTACTCTTTTTTATATTAAAGGCCACAATAATTTTCATGCCTTGCCCATCAAGAATATTTTCCTTAATGGCAATCACTTCCTAACACTAATACCTAGATAGAATGAAGATTTCAACCTTGGATTTATTTTTTGCTTTCCAGTAGCAATTTAGGGTTTTAGAAGTATCCTGAAATTACATTAGTTTCAAATCAATACGGCTGGTGTTTCCACCCATGCTTAGTGCAGCTGTAGCGTGTGGCCATATCTTGTGTGCATTTTTTGTTGTCTTTTTTTTTTTTTTTAAGTGCATCATTCCACATCATTGAACTCAATCAAATCTTACCCCACACAGTTCTGCCAAGATGCCTTAATCTTGACCTGTACAGACCACACCTCTTTGGATAAAGGTAGTTCACACTCGCTCCTTGGCCTCTGAGATTGCTTGAACAGTGTCAATTGGATGTGGACACCATTCTCAGTCCAGTTCCTATGACTGAAGGTTAAGTCTCAGCTGTCTTTGAACCAGTCACCCAAAGGAGAGATTGACTGTCCTATCCTATCCTACTTGCCCTGGAACATGTTAAACTGACTTGATTAAAGATGCTTCTCTGATCTGAGGACACCTTTTTCAGACTACTGGACTTTTCTGTGTGTGGTTCTTGCCTTCTCAGTCTGTTTTAGAACAAACCAACTTCTCTTTTAGCTTAACTTTTAACTTAACATGTTACTCACTTTGCACTGATCCCTTGTGAAATGAAACAACTACAGAGTCTTGCACAGTAAAAATTATACCTCTGTTGCAGAGCAGCAAATTGAATGTGCTACAGCCAGAGGCTAACTGTTACTTAACATTTATTGGTAATCTGCCCATTCAAAATGCAATTCTTCTAATATCCTGAAAGCTCCATGGCTTAGCAAATAATTCCCTCCCTCCCCATACTAAAAACGCTTGTTAAAATGAAAGGACGTCTTAGAAACTTGAATATCAGCTGCTTTTAAAGTGGCTTAAATCAGAGTGAAAGCAGCCGATGAACTTTTCATGTTTCTACTATTGTGATGCATTGTCAAAGGCAGCAAATGTAAGTGTCAAAAGTGTTTGTAAAAGTGACAGGATGCATCAAGATGCTATTCTGTATAGTGCTGTCATCTTTCATTCTCTTGACCTATCCAGCCAGCTGTCAGGAGATGCAGAGTCTGCCCCTTGGTTGCCAGAGGTGATTTTTTGCTTTCCCGTGTCACATGAAAGCCAAGCAAATAGTTTCTATAGCAACAGGTCCTCTTTCCTATGACGCAAAATCCTGAAAAGGTCTCTTGTTCCTTGTTTTCATCTGATTCTCATTTTGCTTTCATCCGCTGTTATATTGTAGATAAAGGTTTGATTTCAATTCTGCTCAGAGCTGCTTCTTAATGGATGCCAGCTGTTCGTTTTACAACACATCAAAGTCTCCACAGCAGTACCTTAATTCTGGGTCAGAGGAGAAATTGTTGCTGGGATACTTAAAAGATTACACCTAACTTTACTTCTCACGTTTACTTAGCCCCCCCCCTCCCCCCCCGAAGGCATCTGTGTTTGATGTGAACTGTAGCTGCCCTATTAATACAATATGTTTGGAAACATATTGTGTGTTCAACTCCATTAGCTTTTCTCTGAGTTATCTTTAAAGGAGCATGCGGTTTCCCTTTCATTTGTGGATCTCTCTGCATTGTAGGACATGCTGTTTTGAAGTAGCATGCAAACATACCCTTTTGCAGCTCAGCCCTTGAAAAAATGTAGGGGACAAGTAGCGCTCTTTAGATCTTCACATACCATGAGGAGTACCTCTCTTCTCCCATCTGCTACTTAAAAAGATGCATAATACAGAGGACTTGTACTAATGGTGGGGGGTGAGTAACTAAAGTGATGTTGTAGGAGTGGCAAACTCCAGTGGAGGCAGAGAAGAGCTTTCCTTTCAATTACAAAAAAATGCATGCTGCAGAGGACAAGGAGCCTTAATCTGTGTGCCTGCTGGACAGCATGTCTGTGCACCGTACGCTAGAGAAATTGTTGTCCAACAACCGTAGCACTTGTGTGAAATTAACCCCATGTTCTGGGCCAGTGAGAGCTCTAGTATGCAGAGTGCTTCAAATTCAACTCATGTACTTATGTTAAATGTGTGTGTCTTTTTGTTCATCAATAAACATGGAAAATAAATGTAATTTAGTAGTTCGGGCTAATTCATCTTGCCCCACCTTTTTATTCTTTGATTAAAGGGCTAATCTATGTTCCCCTCCCCTTTCCTTTTCCCCCATCCCCATTAGAACAGTCAGGATAAAACTACCTGGGAGGGATAGCTCAGTGGTTTGAGCATTGGCCTGCTAAACCCAGGGTTGTGAGTTCAATCCTTGAGGGGGCCATTTAGGGATCTGGGGCAAAAATTGGCGATTGGTCCTGCTTTGAGCAGGGGGTTGGACTAGATGACCTCCTAAGGTCCCTTCCAACCCTGATATTCTATGATACACTAGCTTTTCTAGTAGTACAGAAAGATGCAACTGACTAAAATGGCTATGATTGTCTTCCAAGAACAAGTCCGAACAATGGGTGAATTTCGTAAGGCCTGGAAAAGACAAAAGTCCTGAAATTTATCTATGCTTCCACTTAGTCTGGAAATATCAGGATCTGGCACTGGTGTTTCCAGTGCAGACATTATTTATGATTTGGGGCTTCCAGTTTTAGGTGAAACAAGGATGTCTGTCTAGTGGTTCATGAAAGCTATAAGCGTGATCCAGTGAATAGTGCAGGGAACAGAACCCCGGTCTTCCACCTCCCAGTCCAGGTCTGCCACTGACCCGTGTGACTCTAGCAATTGCACAACAGTCACTAATTTTGGTGTGCAATCGTGTTAAGCACTCTTCTCTATGGCTGCAAAATACGGACACTGTATAGCAGGCATGTGAAGCAATTTGAACATTTTCACACGCGCTGTCTGTGTCTCATCTGTAACATCAAGCAGTTAGTCAGGCTACCAGATATTGAAGTCCTGGACCGATGCTGCATGACTTGTGTTGAATGAATCCCTAATTATAAAGGCACAATTTTGGTGGGCTGGTCACCTCAGACGTATGCGTGATCCAGGACTCCCCAAAGCCATATTTTATGGACAGTTGAAAATGGGAGCATGTACGCTGGGAGGCCAATGAAAACTATATAAGGAACCCCCTAAAAGCTGGCCAAGCTGACCCGAACACAACAGATCAGGATGGCTGTAGACCTGTTTGTCTGCAGTTAAAGCCATCGAGAATCTTAGAACAGAAGAAGCCAAAGAGAAGCGTGAGTGAAGAAAGCAAGCTGTGGCAAAACTATGCTGCCATGTCTGCCCGACGTGCAGACAAATGTGTAGATCCCTGACCAGCTTACAAACACACTGAATCTCATACATCAACTGCAATGGGAGACTCCAACGCGCAAGTTTTTCTTTTCAGTGTGTAACCAACACATCCCCTGGGATTGAACCTCTGGCGCTAAATGCATGAGGTAAAAGCCACATGGCCCTTAGCTAAGGCTGTAGAGCAGACTCATTAATCTCTACGTGGTGCCACTAGAGGGGACCGAGCCCCACACCCAGAAGATGTGTGGGTTACATGTGCGTCTGTCCTGTCTCTTTAGATTGTAAGTACGTTGAGACAGGGACTGTCTGTACAGTGCCTGCCTCACTGGGGCCCTGATATCAGTTGGTACTACTGTAAATCAAGGAACTGCTCAAAAGGCTTGACCCCACTGCCAAAACCAGCCAAGTCACTTGATGTAGCAGCCCGATTCAGTCATCCTTGAGCAACAGCAAGTCATCTGAGTAGAGTCCCTGCAGCTTGGTGCTGGAGTGAGGCGCGCGACGCTGCTTCTTGCCAGAAGTCAGTTTTACAAATCTGGATTGTTCTCCGTAGAAGTCAGCCTTCAGAGGAAAACCAGACTTGACACTGCTCATTGAAGAGGAGGTTTATTTTCAAAGTATGAGTAGGAAGGACTCCTCTCAGCAGGGTAGGGCTGCTTTGGAGAGACTCTCTCTCTTTGTTAGCTAATCCTGCCTTTTGGATACGCACTATCCCACATCTCGTTCGCTCCATCTGTTCTGCTTGTGGCACTTGCTCTCGCAATGCTGCTGGGGCTGCTGGAAAGGCTAAATTGATTAAATCCCTTTTGGAGTTCACATGGGCTAAAGAGGGGTGACTTGCAGTGAGCAAAGTAGCAGAAATTGCCCTGGATGAGTTGTTCTGGGTCTCTGTCTTGCTACTAATAGTCAACTATTTATTTTATTTTTTTTAGGGGCAGGATCAGCAATAAGACAAGATCCACATGAGCAAAAAGCAAAGGGGCAAAGTCTCGTGACGCACCCCCAACTCTGCTTTTGTCTGGCTATTGTCTACTTTGGGGTGTAAACTCTTAGGGTGTGTCTACACTGCAGTTAAACTCACAGCTGGCCTATGCCAACGGACTCTGGCTCACAGATCTCAGGCTAAGGGGCTGTTTAAGTGCCGTGTAACATTCAGGCCTGCGTTGGTTCTGCGACCCTCCTGCTGTGCAGGGTCCGAGAGCCTGGGCTGCAGCCAGAGCTGAACCTCTACACCGCAATTAACCAGGCCCTTAGCCCGAGCCCCACGAGCCTGAGTCAGCTAGCCCGGGCCAGCCACAATATCTACTAGGAATGTAGCCTTTGAGGCCTGGAGCTGTTGGCTTCCAATTGCACACTTCAGGGCACTGCATACATACAGGCTACATGGCACTAGCCTTTATTCCCTGAAAGCTTTGGAGGAAGGGAGGAAGGATGGTCTCATGGCCAAGACACTGGACTGGGTTCCAGAGATCAGTGTTCCATTCCTGTCTCTGCAACAACCTCTGTGTGTGACCATGGGCAGGTCGCTTAACTTTTTCTTTTTCCATCTGTAAAATCAGGATAACACTAGTCACCCTAAGTTACACTGTAAAGGAATGTCTTCACTACCCGCTTGATCGGCGGGTAGCAATCAAGCTATTGGGGATCGATTTATCGCATTTAGTCTAGACGTGATAAATCGATCCCCGAACGTGCTCCCCGTCGACTCCGGTACTTCACCGCCGCGAGAGGCGGAAGCGGAGTCGACTGAGGAGCGGCAGCGGTCGACTCGTCGCCGTCCTCACGGCCAGGTAAGTCGACATACGATATGCCGACTACAGCTATGCTATTCGCATAACTGAAGTTGCGTATCGTAGGTCGACCCCACCCCCAGTGTAGATCTGGCCTTAGCCTTACAATCTCCCCGGTAATTGCATTGAGCTGCTTTGATAGAAGCCTGTAAAGGTCCATTCTGTAAATATCAATGTCTTCTGACAGCGGGGACTTTTTATCTAGCCTATTGTGTCAGGCCCCACGCACGGCCCTAACACCTGATGCATTCAGAGCAAGAACGTACCAAATTCTCAACCATTCCAAGCCTTTTGCTTGACTATGCACCAGCTTTGTTTGTAAACCTGTCTCTAACATCACTGCCCACCTATTGTGAACAGCAGCCGCCAGGTTCTTTGCCAGTAGCCATTGGGCAGGGTGTCTGTAATGCTGGCTGCAATCACAGACCTGCCCTGGGATCCTTTTGCTGAACCTTCTCTGTTACTCTCAGCAACACTCTTAGGAGGGAAGCAGGAGTTCTACGGAAGGCAGCGTTCGCTCTGGTGACACACGTCCCCTATCACGTTTAGGTTTTATATACCACGTCCCGTGTGGTGATGGGCTCTGTAAATTTTGCTGTTTGCTGAAAGTTGTGCTTCATGATGCTCTAGAGACCTTGTTGCCATTACATCCTATCCTCCCCCTTCCCTCCTTGCTACCCATTAACCTGCTTTGACGCTGGATATTGTCCACTTGGAGCATGCAGTACTCCAGCACCTTTTATGCTAGCCTCCGATGCTTGGTATACCCCAAGCAAAGGCAGGAGTAAGAGTGCATGGCGCCTTACCTGGGAGCGAAAACACACCGGCTCTCCCACGAGGTGCTTAGTGTAAATTAGACAAGTGCAACAAACAGCAGACAGGTCAGGGGTGGATTCATTCTGTGCTCTGCTTTGGTTCAGCAGGAGGCAGCACTGGGTGGAGGCGCTGTGCAAGGCAACCAGGAAGAAGCGTCTGAAGGCGGAGGATGGGTATACAGGAGGGGAGGGCAGATGCTTGACTTGCTAGCGGAGGGAGGTTGTCAGAAACAGGGAGCAAAGCGAGGAAGGCTTTGGTAGGCGAAGACAAAGGTGGGGACTGAGCCATTTGAGGGCCATTGGAATGAATAGGAGCCATGCTGCTCAATCCCCTAGTTGGCAGGACTCATCAAAACAGAGAGCCTAGGGCAGGGGTCTCAAACACGTGGCCCCCCCATAGGCGGCGACTCCACTGGCAGCCAAGCTCCAAACATTACTGAGTGTTTATATTTTATTAAAACTCCTCTTTGCATTACAGTTTTTAAAAAGTTAATACATTGACTTTTAATAGAATACTATATTACTCTTTTTTTTTTTTTTTTTTTTAAATTTTTGACTATACTTTTGTGTCATTGTATGAAAAGGTTTCAGTGATGCGGCCCTCGGGCCAATTAACTAGTTCTCATGTGGCCCTCGTGGTGATTTGAGTTTGAGATCCCTGGCCTAGGGCATTTAGAAGGAGAGGGTCCTGCCAAGGGCTGGAGTGGAGCTGTGGAGCACCTTGAAGGGGTGGACAAGGAATATGAACTTGATGCAGAAAGAAGTGGGGAAAGTAAATGGGTGGATGGGCCCTTCATCTTCCACACTCCTCCTCCCTGCTCCTCATCTCCAGGGGTATGGACAGCTTCCTCACTTCTGGTGGACACTATCCTATCTTCTGTCCTATTACTCTGTTCCCCTAGACTAGCCAGGTATTCATGGTGTGGTGTCTGCAGTGGGACCACACCAGTTCTGTTGCCTCTAGAGAGAGCTGGGGTTAGGGTCACTGAGTGTTTGTTGAGTAGACTGGTTTCGGGAATGTGCCGGATAGCAAACTTCTCCAGCCGGCAGGTAGAGTGGGCCTGCTGGTACTTCACGGAGCAGTGTCCTAAATTACGTTTCCTGGCACATGCTGCACAGACACTCCTCTCAGCACAGGATTGCACACCTGAGCAGTGTCACCCCAACCACTCCTGCTGCTGGGATCTGCACACGTTCCCCTCCCAGCTTTGCTGGCTCTCCATCACTTGCTCCTGCTGCTGTCACCTCTAATGGGGAAACCCATATCCTTAGGAAGTGTGCCCCCCACACTCCCTACCATCCCTCCTCCCTCTCCGCTGCTGGAGTGACTATGGGAAGGGGACATAGCTTTGAAAGAATGTAGAGAAGCAGAAGTGACACTGTAAAAATGCTGTTCACCATGTTCTGTGCCCCTCGCCCCCACCCGTTTATACCCTGCCCATGGATATGTGACTCTCTAAAGTTCCGGCTCGCTGCTTTCCAGGTCACTAGCCATTCTTGGTAATGAACACAGAGAAACTGCAGAATGTCGCAAATGCTGGTTTCCAGGGTTACCTGTGTACCACTGATAGCATGCAGGAAATTAAAACAATCTGCGATGGCGATATGTCATTGGCAACAGATGACAGCTGTTGGGGATATGCGTGTCTGAGGAAGGCATAAAAGCGAATGCAGCAGGCACAATTGTTGAATTTGTACATTAACCACTGAGTCACTTGAAGACGAAAGCAAAGCTTTTAATGAAGTACAACAGTCACTGGGCACCTTTTGTTCTTCTATTAGACTTGCTCATTTTATGGTATAGTCTAGAAATTACATGGGGCCCTTCTAAATGCTTAGTATTAACCTGCATGGAGACCCGCACATGGTGTGCGTGTCAGTAGCAATTGGATGTATTGCCATTAAACAGGCCATATGTTCCAGTTAATTGTTAGCTTAGCTCTCTCCCTTTTTAGAAGCTGGAGGTTGCTGCTGGAGTCTATGGCAAAGTTCTCCCTGGCACAAGCAGAACAAATTACTGCCTCTGGAGTTCACTTCACTGACCTCTGCTTCTCTTCTGTTTGAAAGGCACTGTCTGTCTTACCTCAGGGCCTTTTCTTAGCATCCTTTTAACGTCTCCAAACAATCTGGCGTTTCAGAACACTCATAGAAATAGCAGTTCCCTGCATGGCCCTATGTATCAGGGCACGCTCCTGGGAACAACTTGGGGAGTTAGCATGAGATTACTTAAACCAGAAGTAGACTGAGGGTCAGGGCACCGCTCTCCACTGCAAACAGCAAAGTCACCAGGCATAGCATTCAAACGGTGCCCATTTGGAACTAGAAGAGCCAAATATTTGTCTTCCCGCCATCTGCTTGAATTTCCCCATTTTTTAAAAAAAAAAGTCATTACCTTCAGCCCCCAACTAAAACCGCTCCAGCGCATCATCAAAGATCTACAACCTATCCTGAAGAACGATCCCTCACTCTCACAGATCTTGGGAGACAGACCAGTCCTCACTTACAGACCGCCCCGCAACCTGAAGCAAATACTCACCAGCAACCACGCAACAAAAACGCTAACCCAGAAACCTATCCTTGCAACAAAGCCTGGTGCCAACTCTGTCCACATATCTATTCAAGTGACACTATCATAGGACCTAATCACATTAGCCACGCCATCAGGGGCTCGTTCACCTGCACATCTACTAATGTGATATATGCCATCATGTGCCAGCAATGCCCCTCTGCCATGTACATTGGCCAAACTGGACAGTCTCTACGCAAAAGAATAAATGGACACAAATGTGACCTTAGGAATCATAACATTCAAAAACCAGTAGGAGAACACTTCAATCTTTCTGGTCACTCCGTAACAGACCTAAAAGTCGCGTTCTTTTTGCGGATACAGACTAACATGGGTACCCATCTGAAACCCCTTTTCTTTGGGGATGGACTGTGTAGCTAAGTTGGGGTATCCCATCTGTAAGCCTGTAGGCTCTGCCCCATACTATAAACCTTCTGGGAGAGTATTAAAAAGTCAGCTAGGCAAGACTGTCCGTTTCTTATAGAACTAAACCCAGTACTGATCTTACTAGGGTGACCAGATGTCCCGATTTTATAGGGACAGTCCCGATTTTTGGGTCTTTTTCTTATATAGGCTCCTATTACCCCCCTCCACCCCCTGTCCCAAATTTTCACATTTCCTGTCTGGTCACCCTAGATCTTGCTGAGGCACTGAGAATGAGCTCGGGACATTCTAACCAGCTGCTGCCTTTATAGAGGCCTAATTCTGTTGCAGGGCACGTGATGAAACTTGGGAAGGAGGAAGTATCTTATCAGACTGAAAACTGACCTAGAAGATGCCTTGGTGTGTTTAATTGCCTTTCTCCTCACGTTGCCCTTTTTGATGCTACTTTTCAAGCATATGGAGACCCTTTGCCTCTCCTCTGAACCCTAGACCAGTTTGACCTTGCAAAGTGGTGCACACAAGAGCCTGTACAACGTGAGAGGATCCTTATAACTATGCCTTCTTCAGCATTGATTGTAATAGACATGCAATATGTCTACATGCCCATCAGAGATATGACTGCAACATGTGTAAACATACCCAGGCTAGCTTTGATCTAGCTCAAATAACAATACCAGTGAAGCCATGGCAGCACAGGCTTGGATACCTACCTAGGGTCCGGGGTGGGCTTGTACAGCTTGCATTGCCACAACTTCCATGCTGTCATTGGAGTTCGCTAGATCAAAGCTAGCTTGTGACGTCTAGACATGCTACAGTCACACCTCCGATTGCCGTCTACACACACCCTATACTTTACCTTCTAGGTTTCTTTTCTCATTCCCACCAGCCAGTGGGTGTGTTTTGTTCTCTGAACAAATTCGTTTATCGTTAATGACTCTTATTAAAGACACATCGTCTCCGGTGTGTCTGTGAAGTCTGACCTTGCACTGTTGGAGTCCTAGGACAAGTGACTCTGTACCAATCAAACCGGATCCTTAGTCTATGCTTAATGGATGCACTTCAGGGCCTACTTTCCATAGTCTTAGGAATTGCCAAGAGCTTGTTTGGCTAGGGTGTGCCTGGGGAAAGGGATCAGAAAAACAAGAACTCCCCATATTTTGTATGTTGTGTGTAATTTATATATAATTTCCTGCAAACATTTAATTTCAGATGTCCTGAATGATGCCATATTTGATGAAGATCATGATGAGATGGTAATTGTGAAGGACATAGACATGTTCTCATTGTGTGAACATCACCTGGTTCCCTTCGTTGGAAAGGTAACTACCTCACAAAACAGATACTGTAGTGTAAATTATGATTTAAATCTCTCATTCATGTGTTTCTGATAAGTCTTTTTTTTTTTTTAAGCTGTAACTATATGCAGCCACTTTCATATCAAATCATAGCCACTTACTAGCTAAAATCATAGCAATCTTCAAAATACAAATTCTGAAGACCACCTTCATGCAATTTGTACATGATTTAAGACCCTAGCATATAGTGCTCAACCTTTATCAGTCTAATAGTTTCTGACATTTTGTATCGAAGCTCTTCATGAAGCAGCAGCAAGCCTTCAGGGCAGACATCTTGATATTAAACCAACACACCTCAGACGTCAGCTTTGATCTGTAACCGAATACAATAACAATTTGAAAAGCCAGCTGGTGCATTTTCGTCACAGTAACCACTGCAGACTGTGCAAACCTTGGATTAGTGTGTGCTTTTAAATGAATAGTTGGGTCTAGATTTCCAAGAGTGACTAGTGATTTTAGATGTCCAAACTGTGACAGCCTAATGGGGCCTCAATTCCGGACAGTGCTGAGCACCCACCCTTTGAAAATCAGGCCTCTTTTAAAATGTCTAAAGTTGGACACTGCAAAAGTGAGGCCCTCTGTCTAAAGATCTCAGTCTCTGTGCTGCTACATTTGACACCCATGTCAGCTCCAGAAGTACCAGAGGATGGAGCATTCGCACTGCAGTGTCTCCTCATGAAGCACAAGCTGTAGAGATACAGGTGTTCCCACAGCCTGCAAAATTCTATCCGTGCCATTTGTGTTCCCAAATACATTTTCTTGTAAAATAAAATACTTGCAGAGAAGCCCAGTTACGTATGTCTCCTAGAGGGCACCCTTTCATTCTTGTCTCCTCCCCCACTCTGCTGTATTGCTAGCGTTTAACTCTGGAAAGTAAGAGTCTCCTTTTTGTTCTGGCTTTCTGTTTGCCTATACTTTGGTTACTGTGTAGGATGTATGTGCTTCTTTCTCATTATTCTGGGGCAATCTGTACATTCTTTTTACATCTAGAAGTTTAGCCTGTGTGGGTTGGAGAAATCCCAAACACCGAACCGGTCCTTTTGCTATGTTCTCTCCCCTTGGGGTGTCCGGGCCTTGATTGTCACAGATGGTCAGCTAAATGACTTGGTGTGCTTCTAAGGATTGTTAGACTAGCCATTCTCCTGTTGGGTACATCAAACATGCTGCAAATGCTCTTCAACAAATGATGTATTTGTAGCTCTGTCTAAAAATTCACAGTTAAGCTGTTCTCACCAGGCAACAAAAGTCATTGCTTGTTTCCAAGTAACTTCTGCAAAACCATGTCTCTTACTTTTTCGTGTCTTTCAGGTGTCAGTTGGTTGATTACCCAACAGAAAAGTGATAGGAGTGGTCAAATTAGCCAGGTAATTAGGTGGTATTATGATACCTCTAGCCACAGGTACAGCAAAATAGGATTCTGAAAGACCAGACTTCCAGGCAAAATTATACAAAATAACCCTACACGGACCCTTTCCGACTGCTCTATCTTGGCAAACACATGCGTTGGCACAATGACACACCAATGGGTCATCTGTAATCTGCTCTATCAATCCACTTGAATACAGTAGCTTCTTTCACAACTCTGACCACGCTTTTTCTCAGCACAAATCTGAAAAATTTGTCACTGCTTTTTGGGCAGTCTTTAATAATGAGAACTCTATTGTTTCAATATTGTCAATTTACCTATTAAACATGAATGCTCAGACAATAAATGCATTTTTGAACTGGATGGCGGATGGCTTGAATTTCATTGGCCTTCTGCAGTATCGGTGTTCCAAGAGTCGTCCCTTCATTCTTTTTTTCAAGTGCATTTCAGTTTGCACACTAAGCGCTTCTTCCCAAATGAGCTTTCCAGCTAAAGGGAAAAAGACAGTCTTTCTTCAAAAGATTTTTTTTTTTTTTTAATGCCATGGAAAAAAGGCTGCATTTATTTTAGCTGAACTTTTTTCTGTGCTGAGTAATGCTAAAACAATCTCTCTGTTGCACCCGACTTAAATTCTGCATGTTACTGTGTAGCCATCCTGAGACTGGGGGTATAAGTTGTGATCTCTTCCAAAACACTTACCTACTTTAAAAAAAGATACTGAACTCAGCAGGCACTCTCACTCACTCTTTGCTTGCTCTTTAATCTTTCAGACTTGCATGGTGGCATGTTCTCCCCCCATGCTAAAGCTTCTGGATTTGAAATGGGAGTGGGTCTAAAAGTTTGACAAGGGGGAAATGCATATTTCAGAAAGTATGCATGAGTTAACGCTGTCTTGAAGAGTATTTTGATCCAGTGACTGGTTTGTTCCCCTGTCTCTAGGTACATATAGGTTATCTTCCAAACAAACAAGTCCTTGGTCTCAGCAAGCTTGCTAGGTAAGTGTTAATTTAATGAAAGTGATGCTAATTTGTAAAAAGGATTCCAGGCTGTGTTAAGTGTGCTGATCTGTAATCTGGTCCCCTTCTAAAGTACAGCAGACGGTAGCAGTATTTCATGCTCTGGATTTGGGTTTACAGCAATCCTTCTCACTAAGACTACTGGAAAACAAAAGCTAAATTGCAGCTCCTTATTGCTTTAAACCAGGGGTCTCCAAACTACGGCCCACGGGCCGGATCCAGCCCGCGGCTTCAATTTGTCCAGCCCCCGAACCAATTGCTGCTGCCGCCTCGGCACGTTGGCGGCAGCGAGTATTTTGGCGGCAGCTTAAACGCTGCTGCTGCTTTGGCGGCAGGGCACAGAGGGCGGCAGTCAGGGGCCAGACTACCCGCTGCTGAAGCCGCCGTGGCTTGCCTGCGGGAGGTCCTCCCCCTCCTCCGAAGCCACCGTGGCTTGCCTGCGGGAGGTCCGCCACTCCCACGGCTTCGGCGGCAATTCAGCGGAGGGTAAGCTCAAGAGAACGGGCCGGCCCGCAAAGCCCCTTGAAAAATGTAATGTGGCCCTCATCTCCTAAAGTTTGGAGACCCCTGCTTTAAACCACAACAGCTTGGGAGTGTGCAGATTGGGGACAGATTCATAATTTTGCTGAAGACTACTCAAAAACACTGGCGTATAGGACATACGAAGAACCTCAGAGTTACGAACGGACCAGTGAACCACACACCTCATTCAGAACCGTTAAGTACACAATCAGGCAGCAGCAGCAGAGACCCAAAAAAACCAACCCAAAAAGGGCAAGTACAGTACTGTTAAACTACTAAAAAAAGCGGGGGAAACAGCATTTTTCTTCTGCATAGTAAAGTTTACAAGCTGTATTAAGTCAATGTTCATTGGCTGTTTGTAAACTTTTGAAAGAACAACCATAATGTTTTGTTCAGAGTTGCAAACAACCTCCATTCCCAACGTGTTCGTAACTCTTGAGGTTCTACTGTGCAAAAGTGATGGCAAGTGGGTATTTTAGGGAGCTCCAGTCTTTGGAAGGCAGGAAAATAAGCCCACTAAAGTTGATCATCTGTTTGCTTGGACACTGCATTATAAGATCAAACTCCAGAACTTGTGAATGGTAAACAAATGTGATTTAAAACTAACTCTTTCGGGATTATGTTCATGATTTGAATCTAAGACTTTCATATCTACATCAGTTGACTCGTCAATTAAATCTGACATTTTTGTTTCACTATAACCTGCAGTGAACAAGCGTAGAGATGGATTTTATGGATGAATTTCAGATTAGGGACCAAAGTAATTATGATGCATTTCAGAAACCTATTTGTTGTCGCATAAAAAGCTCCCCCCCCCCCACCCCAGGATGTAGCCTTATATCAAGTGCTGTGCTGAATCAGTTGTAGCAAAAGTGGCATTTATGGAGTGATAATGCAGCAAATATGCCATTTAGTGGAGACAAGAATGGAAGGTTCTCTTCTGAAAAAAAACAACAACAAAAAACTGAACAAGTTGGCTGTTTGGAACGACTATGTAGGAATTCATTTATTCTTCCTCTGATACATGTGTAAATCCTCTGTAGCTCCCAATAACGCTAATGAGAGTTAAACTTGTAAATCCGCAGGCATGCTGGGTTTTCTTAGCAGGGAGGGAGTGGGTCAAATATGCCACTAAAGCACTTTAAATGCAGCTGGTCCCATTCTGCACTCTGTTTGCGTAAGAATGAATCTGATTCAGAGCTGGAGAGACCCTTATACCATGAACAAGCAATCTTTGTTAAAATAACCTCAGATTGCAGGGAGCTCATCAGTCCACACGTTCTCTCTCACATGGTCTGGCAGCTAGAAAAGCTGAACTTTGCCCTGAGTAACAGGCTCAGGCAGACTGTTCAAAAGACTCTGGAAGTTGTATTGTATTTCACTGACAGAACACTGTGCGTGTCTGGATGTAGCATGCATTGTAGAAACGCAGGATGAGAATTTTCAGCGTTTCCACTCTGTATCTTTCTGTTTACCTGGACAAAAGCTTGTGGCATACGGTTTTGTTTTTCTTTCATTGCCACTTAGTACTAGAAACCTTTCTGATGAGTGGCATTTCATGATTCATCTCTTCTGATGATCTTGTGACTGGAACTTCAAGAATAACTTGTTCATTGGTATTTTTGAGTAGGATTTCTGAAGGTGACTGTCCTTACTAAAAATATTTGCTAACATTTTACTGACCTTATTTATCGAAGGGTTTTAATTCTTGACATTTTCAAACTCTGCTCAGGACCACAACTGAAATATAAATCAATTGGATTGAGTTTACATTTGTCTGCAATTGTACCACTGCAATTCAGAAACAAAGGAACTCTCAGTTTAAGAATCATTTGTCTTGAATGATTCTTAATAGAGATGACAATACAGTGCTAAAAGTGTATAATTTTCTTCCCATTTCTCTTAGCAATTGGTATAGAAACACACTATGGGGTATGTAATATTGATCCGTTGTGTGATTTCAGGCTCCGATCCTGTCCTTAGGAAGTCAGTGTGAAATCCCCATCATTTTCAATGGCAAAAGATCAGGCTCTTAGACTGCAAATTATTATTCACAGTCCTAATTTGTTTTTTACTACAGCTTTTGAAAACAGACTGGATGACCAAAAAGTATATCCCTTCCTTGC
The DNA here is from genome assembly GCA_033296515.1 of Macrochelys suwanniensis. NCBI lineage: Eukaryota > Metazoa > Chordata > Testudines > Chelydridae > Macrochelys > Macrochelys suwanniensis. The sequence goes on along the minus strand of CM065781.1, from coordinate 9,635,921 downwards.
CCTATTTAATGCAACCTAAGGCTCAAATGAAGATTTGTGAGGCTGCTGGTGCCGTGGGTATAATCTATCCTAATAGGATTAGTCTAATGAGTTTGTATAGTTAAGGATGACCTGGGTTCAGTAAACAAACACCTTTCTCTGGATTTTAAAAACATGGCTTGCAAATCTACTGCAAATAATCCCATTACAAATATAAATGTACTTACAGGTCCTCTTCTAGTCTAAAGCTAAGAATATTCGTCAACATCAATTTTTTACATTTGTTTATCAATATTTCCTATCAGTGTTGGTGCTACTCTCTGTAAAGTGACTGGTCGCACCCCTCTTGCTCTTCAGTAAAGGGGCTTATTTTGTGAAAACCCTTCCTCTGAAAATGATGCGCTCTCGCTTTTTTCACAAGTGTCTAATTAATGGCAATGAGTGTCTGGTTTCTGTATAGACTGACAAGACCAATATAAAAGCCTTGTACAGAAGCTTCTTGACATAGCCACTGGGCTATCTTATTAAGCATTCAGGATTTGCATACATAACTACTCCTTCACCAAGTTGAAGTTTTGTCTCTCTAAATGTATAGATTACAGTACTGTGATGCATCATCCCACTGCCTGCATAATGACACTGTCCCAGAAATGGCTTAAATCTGCAGTCCAATTAAAAAGCAGTATTAAGATTCCTGTATTTATTAATTAAAAAGTGGTGGTTATCAACATGGCCTTTGGAGCATATCCCTTGGGTTAAAAGTACCGAAAGCAATCCCACTACCAAACACCTGTTTCCTCGAAGTTCAAATGGGCCCAGTCTATAGCCTTGAAAGTACAGTGTATTGTAGCTTCCAGGAACAGCCTTTGTGAGCCTTCGTTTGATGCCTGACCCCATGGCAAAATCCCCAAATAAAGCTGTTATAAAGGATGCCACAGAACTAATGGGTCATGGAGCAGGCCCTTCACAAGCAACAGCCAAACAAAAAGCCACGGGGAGCTGGGAGAGACGACAGTTTGTTACACCAGGAAGGATGATACAGCTGCTGCTGTACCCTGTTGCAGGCTGGGAGAGTGACCAGCTGCTATAAACAACCCTGTCAGTTAAGAAATGCAGGCCAGATGCTAAGCTGCCTTGAGGATTCTCTCCCACCAGACAGTGGGGCAGATCATTAGCATGGCTTTTTACACGCTTAAACGTTCACCAGGTGACCATTGTTAAATCCTCACCTAGGAGGTGCAATTGTAACCCTTGGGTGGGCTAGAGTTCACTTCATTTCCCGTCTCCAGTGCCTTAAAAAAACCCAACCCAACTCCCATTGAAAGTAGCTGGAGACCCAGAGTTCAGTCTCTAAGGATTTTCAGCAAGGATTGCCCAGGGTCAACCTCAGCACATTCAAGTCCCAAAAGGAACTAAAGAAATGAATTTAATTAATTCACTTTATAAAATCATATGATAAAGAAACTAATTTTTTCAGCATGACGTGGCTATTTTATAATCCACAGACGTTACCTTCACAGTTATACATAAATAAAGAAAACAAATTAAAATCTGAACAGTTCAGGCCCCACAGAAATACAGGGAGAAGAAACTGAGAGTTCCCAAAAGCCTAGGTTTTGTACACTTAAGTCTCAGTTAGTCTTTGATCACCAAACGTATACAGTCTGCTGAATCTAAAACATCTTCCCTCCCCTTGCTTGTAGGAATCTTCAGCTGGAATCCATGCAGACTCTTTCTCTCCTGAAATCACCGCTAGCCAGTCTGCTAACTCATTAAATCCATACACTTAACTGAGTGATTGGTTAAAGAAAACCCTGTTACGACAAAGTACAAAACTGAGATTAGCAAACTAGAAATGACTCTTTCCCCAAGACTACATTTAAAGAGAAGTTGGTGACTCGGACTAGTTGAGACAATTTAACTAGAACAGTTTGTCTAAAATTGAAACAACAGTCAAAGCATACAGTTAAAATAGAAGTTATTTTCCCCTCCCGATTTCCCCTGGCTAGAATTCGCATTGTCCAGGCTTCCCTGTTAGAGGGTTAACACTAGCACTACCCCGCTGCAAAATGTTTCAGAGTTTAGGACACCAGCCTGCTTCCTGTTCCTGGGCTCAGCTTCTCCCAACTCACCCAGGGCACATGGCCTTCTGCAAAGCAGCTGCCCTGACTGCTCACCCTCCGGGGGTCTGACCCCAGCAACAGGGAACCTACTGGAGCAGACCCAAAACTGCCACACCCAAATCCAGAAGCTTCTGGATATGGAGTGCTTAATCTGCCTAGCAACAGTGACCCAGACACCACTCACTGCTACCGCCGCCCAATGGGTCTCTTAAAGAGAGAGCTCCCTATTAGGCACATGGCTTTCACAATAACCAAGGTTTTGTTTCTTCCTAGGATTGTGGAGATCTACAGTAGAAGACTACAGGGTAAATAGACTCTTTTATTCTTATAGAGAACACTACCACCTACGCCATCACCTTGGGGAAGCAGGCCAGGGTATGTCCCATTGGCAGATCACTACAGCAGAGCTGTATCTGGGCAGATTTTCAGTGGGAGTCATGATCCAGGTATTGCTAGTCCTGTCCTGTGTTTTCTAACTTGCCCATTGCGGTTATCCTGAAAAGCAGAGTCTCCCCATGAAAACTGACTCTGGCTATGGGACTGACTCCAGGGAAAGGTGCTAGTTAAGGTAGAGCTGCTGGGACCAAGTGAGGTCACGGGTAGTTAGGGGGCGAGGAAGCTGTCCTGCTGTCCAGAGGAATGGCTCCAGGAGGTGGAATTCTAGAGCTGCGGGGGTACTGAAGATACTGTATGTTGAAACCTAAAAGAAATAGCCAAGCCAGGATGAAACATGGGCAGAAGACAACAGCCATCCTCGAAGATGAGTCACATTCCTAGGCACGTCTAAGAACCACACAGCCACTAAAGAAACTGAGGCTGCCCACAAGGGCTGTATTTTCAGCCTTTGTAATTCCCATTAGCTGTTTCTATCTTTCCTGTTCCCCTTCTTGTCTCATGATGGTCTTTTTATCCCAATTGCCCCACTGTGTTTTGGTCCTAAAACCACCACAGGAGGAGGAGAACTGCTCTCGGCTCTGGATGCAGGTCGGGCTGGGGTCAGCCTGAGCTCTCCTGACTCACTGTTCTGTAACTAGACTCGACCGATTCTTGGGGGCAGAGGTCTCAAGATGGTTTTGTAGGCAGAAGGGACCAGCGTGGCAGCGCCAGACCTGGGGTGAGCGTAGGACACACGAGCTCTAGACTGGAGATTGTGGCTCTTCACTATTCTGCAAAGCTTTAACTTGCACGCTTAAAAAATCCCTTAACACACAAAAGGAAAACCACAGCGGTCTTGCCCTTTGTCAAAGAAATGGGCATGTGACAACCTCTGTGCAAGAAAACCACACTGAATGGAGTGTGCAGATTTTGCATAAGTCATGGCGCTACATACAGTCTCCTGCATGCACACATGAAAGTAAAAAATAAGGCTTCCAGCTACCCAGCTATCCCCCAAGCTACATATCCAGGAAGTACAGAGTTTGAGGGCAGTTCCTCTTGGAAACAGGAATATGCTGTTGAATAGTGTCACTTTTTTCCTCTCCATGAGCTACAAAAACAATAGCCGCGTGTGGCTGTATCTGTCTCTGAACGCCCCGTTGTTTCTACAGTTCAGGAGCGCCTTACAAAACAAATTGCAGTAGCCATCACAGAAGCCTTGCGGCCTACTGGAGTTGGAGTGGTGATTGAAGCGACGTAAGTGACCATACACCGCGGTTCTCTGTAGTAACATACTGGTGCTGTGGATTGCCCTGGCAAGGAGGACACACGGCAACCTGCCAAACTGTATTCCTCATGCGTTGCCTCTCTCACTCCTGCAGCTAGCATATCATGCCCCGCACATGAAAGTGGCACATACAACGGAGCCACATAACATTTTGGCCAATGTGCTATAATGAGGGAGTACCTCCACCAGCATTGTATCTTGGCCAGTCAGCATGCCATGTTAGTGGATTGGAGCCTTTGCACGGGGGGAATCTTGTTACCTTACCTCATGGTGGCAGCTGATCACTTAGCCAGCAATTCAAAATAGATCCTTAAACATGGATCCATTGTGATGACCAATTTTCTGTCATCATTACGTGTTTAATTAAGACTTCTAGTAGCAGACCTTGACTCCAATCTATAAACAAATATTTTGGTGCGATTGGCTTAGCATGAATACACAGCACTTTAGTTGAGGTTTTCAAAGGCTCCTAAGAATTAGGAACTCAAGTCCCACTGACAGGGAGCAGAAGCTGGAATCCTGGCTCCTTTGAAAATTCCAGCCTTGGGCCTTTTCCGAAACTCTGCCTTAAGTGGATTATCTGAAATACTTGCAATTTAAACCTAGCCCTGGAAAATAATTGTCCCCTGCTTCTCATAGCAATGACTCACCGCTTTATAAAGCCTGCCCGATTTACACTCCTCCCCTTTTTCTTTCTTCTAGACACATGTGCATGGTAATGCGTGGGGTGCAGAAGATGAATAGTAAAACGGTCACTAGCACAATGCTGGGTGTATTCCGGGAGGATGCAAAGACTCGGGAAGAGTTCTTAACCCTCATCCGAAGCTGAAGCGGCGCCACTCGCCGAATGCTCTCTGCAGATCGCCCTGTCCGTGTCACTGTCTGTTCTTAACTCTTTTTGTGCAGCTCGTTTTTAACTGTCGTGCGTTCTAATATGTGCAGTGAAACAATTTTGACGGTAAGTCAAAAATGTAACTGTGAGGTAGGCCCTATGCTATCTTGTGTCACAGGATAACCCAGCTACCGATAGTTTTTAAATATACTTGCTCCATCTCCACTACAATTTATTGCCACTAGAACTTTATTTGGCAGGTTATGTACAACACAGCATAGGAAATATTGAAAGGCTACATATCTTTGCAAGCTAATCTACGTGCCACATATACTGCCTCATATCCCTTACAGGAAGCTCTTGAATGATCTCCACTGACATGTCAGGATTCGTACTGTACCATTAATTGCAAATCTTCTGATATGTCGGTTTCAGTCTTCGAACATGCATGTTCGATCTTTTTATGTGACAATCCGGTGACACTTGTATTTTGTTAGTATTCACCTTCTCTCCTTTGTGGCTTTAGTCTGTTGCAAAGGCATATTGTTATTTTGCTAGTCTCAACATGCAGGGAATTAATTTCAACAATTCGGGGGGGTGGGCAGTCTTATCTCAGTCTGCAGGGATTTATGCACCTTCCCCTCTGTCCCTCAAAATGAGAATATTATACCACTGTAATGGTAGCAGTCACTTTATATAAATTACTGTTTGAGTTTTCAAAGAGCTAACGAATCCAAACAGTTTTAACCATTTTATATGATTCTGAGTTTGCTTTTCTGGATTTTCCAGGTGTTAACTGGGCTAGATGACTAAATCTCACACACACACCACACACACACACACACACACACACACACACACACACACACGTGAATTTAAAAGTGAATTAACTATTCCTGATTAACTCCACGTGTAGATGCTCTTATTCCACAATAAGAGTGCCTTAGTCCAAATTATTTTAATCCACTTCCATGACACTCTTATTGTGGAATAAAAGCATCCACACGTGGAGTTAATCAGGACTAGACAAACACTTCCACGATTTCAAACTTGTAATCTTTTCCAACGCAGTGGATCGAAGCCTGGGAACTGAAGTGACTGCTGAACTCTGCACACCAGACACGTCTTTTCTGGGGGAACATAATTCCATGACAGTGTAGCCCTGTAAATACATTGGTATGAACTGTTCAGTTGTTGTTCCTCTTTCATGAGGGCAACTGAGCAAAGTACTTCCCGGGAGACCAAAATGAGTTAAACATATTTTCTGAAACCTCTGCATGTGAAGCAGGCAGTTAACAGGACTTGATTTAATGTATTAAATTATTAGGAAAATCTAATGAGTGTTTTGTAACTCTTAATTGGACAATATGGTGCACAAATCAAAATCACCCACTTGCTTCTAAAACCAAGGGCAGGACACACACAATCCCGTGCAGACTTTCAAAGAGCCAGAGTCCAAATTCATATAGCATGCTGTCTCTCTGGGTGTGAATGTAAAATCCACTACAGGCTAAGCTAAAAGGTGAGCTTTGAGCGTGAGTCAGCAAATTATTGCTCGTTTATGCACAGGTCGTTAATTCCCCTTTTCATCCCGTGCCGAAAGGAAACTAAAAGTAGTTTATCATCAGGCCTGTAGCTCTGCAACAGGGTGAATGTGATCATCAAATGCTGCCCTTCCCTATCTGTCACACTTTGATTGCCAGCTGCCAGCAATCCCCAGAAATGCCTGGATAAAGTTAGCAAAAAGAAAATAAGAAAGTCTCTAAGGTGCCACAAGTATTTCTAACAAATTTATTTCAGTATAAACTTTCGTGGACTACAGTCCGCTTCGTCGGATGCATAGATGGAACACTCAGTGAGAGGATATTTATACAGTCAGAGAAACATGAAAAGGTGGAAGTAACCATACCAACTGTAAAAGGCTAATTAATTGAAAGGAACTGTTATCAGTAGGAAAGAAACTTTTGAAGTGGTAATCAACATGGCCCATTACAGACAGTTGACACAAAGGAGTTAAGGGTATTTAATGGGGGGGGGGGATAAATTCAATTAACGTAATGACTGAGCCATTCACAGTCAATATTCAGACCTAAGATAATGGTATCTAGTTTGCATATTAATTCCAGTTCAGCAACTTCACGTTGGAGTCTGTAGTCCACGAAAGCTTATGCTGAAATAAATTTTTAGTCTCTAAGGTGCCACAAGTATTCCTTTCTTATTTTCTTTTTGCTGACACAGACTAACACGGCTACTACACTGAAACCTGGATAAAGTTAGTGTCTTTACTCACTTTGAATGCTTTGGTGTGAGTATTAATAAAAAAACAGTACAATATTCTGAAAACGCTAACCTCACTACTCCAGTGTAGGGCACTCTAGAGATGCCTTTCTATTACAGCAGGCAAACTATTCTGAATCAATCAGTGTTGCACAGAATAAATCCAGAGTTACTCATTGGATTCCCCCCCACCTCCCACTAATATTGCCTCAGCTCTACAGCAGTGGTTCTGGGAGCAGCATTGGGTCGTTGAGTTCAATATATTTTTAAAATATGCTAATTATAAAGCCTTAAATCACTCTAGGCTGGAATGCAGAGTTAGATTTGTTCTCTCTCATAATTCAGCAGCTCTAGAAAGAACTTGAGGACCAAAGAGTTCTACACCCAGATACATTTTCCAGTGATCACGTGCTTGCTTTGAAACTGTCAAGTCTCTAAAGCACAGTCTTAGGCCAGGTCTGCGTTACAAAGTTGTCGATAGAGCCATGTTGGTCAGAGGAGTGAAAAAACCACACACCCTCACCAATGTTGCTATGCTGGCAAAACCCCTAGTGTAGACACAGCCATACTGACAAATGTAGGATGGTCTTCAAATTATTGGGATGCCACAACAGAGTGGTTCTGTCAGCGGATCTGATGTCCTTTGGGGAGGGGTGTTGCTAAACGACCAGGAAAACTCTCTGTCCATATATACTATGCCTACACTAAGGGGATATACCAGTGTAGCTGTAGCGGGAGAGCCTGTGTAGGATAGACTAGCCCTGACTCTTCTAGAGGTAACAGAAGGAGTTGTGTTTTTAACCACTTATCTCTATTCAGGATAAAGTCCACGTTACACCACCATGCTTCACTATTTATGTCATCATGATCTCTAGTCCTTGAAACATACCTCTATGTACATGTGGCCTTGGATTTTGTTCAGATTTTTGTAGGATTTGGTGCATTTTGGAACACTTTGTGACTCCAATGAGCTTTAACTACATCCAGTGTATATATGTACACTGAACAGTCTGCTATTGTACCCCATAAACGTCTATTGAGTTTAAAACATTACAGTATTATCCTTTGGAATGTATTCGCGTGACTTGCAACTGTGTGAGATTACGCCATCCAGCCTGTACACAGAGCAGCCGCATAAATATAAACAAGGGACGGGGGGCGGGGGAGTGTGCTCCAGCTTTAGCAAAACTTTTTAAGAGCAGGAGAGAAGCTGCAGCTGCTGTTTCCGTCTGGCTTAGGCCTTGCTTTCTTTTCCCACCACCTCCTCGATCGGGACTACCCCTGCAGCCCGTTCAGGCTTAGTACCTGCGGCGCTAGAGACCACATCTCTGGCCTCCTACCCCCTCACGACACAGGCCACGCTTCCTTTATAGTCATACTTCCCCATGTCTCAGGCAATGCCTGAAAGCCACAACGCGGTCTCTCCCCCGCTGCGTGTTCTGTCTTTTCGCCTTCCTCGCAATCCAGAAGTCTGAGCCTCGGTTTGCCGTAACTTTCATCACGTTAATTCAAACAGCCTGCCGAAACCAAAATAGCATCTGCCGCACCAGCTAGCCGTGGGAACTACTTTGTCTGAGGAGGCAGAAAGCAGCCCTGTCACTCTTTTGGTGTGTCAATAATTGAACAAAGGCTCTATGTGCAGCAGTGTAGCAGAAGCACCGAACGAGCTTGGATTTGCAGCTTCCCCTTTTCAGCTGGGTTGGGACAAGTCCCGCAGCAAGACCGAAATGTTGAGCTTTAGCCCACGTGTTAAGTCCCAGAACCGTCTGTTATAACGCAGTGCGCTCACACCGAGCGAGGGTGTGACCAGGTGGCTGGCGGACACACTGCCCTGGACCGCCCCTGCTGCCTCTCCCAGGTTGGCTGCTGCTCTCCTGGCATCGAGTCTAGCACAAAAGCAGGGGTGGCCTGAGGAGAACTGCAGCGAAGTAGGCCAGAGTCTGGTACTGCCTCCACGTCAGGTGTCCTTCTCCCAGCAGAGAGCCGGTTCCCCTGGAAGGCCAGTGCTGGGACAGCCAGAGCTTAGAGACCTGAACGTGCATAGTACCAGGGAGGCTATCGTGGTCTATTAGACCCAGACCTTCCCAGGATCGAAGGTGGACACTGGTGCATCCCCAGGGTACAGGACATCCCCGCTCCCACCTGCATGGGCCTGCCCCCATCGGCTGGTCCCTGCCTGTGGCACTCCACACAGTCACCTCCCCCGCTGCATCCTCCTGCATCAAAGCCACGCCCGGTGCTAAGTCCTCACTAGACAGGGCCAGTGCTCCACAAAACCAGTTGGACAAAGGGCCTCCCTACCACGGTCAGTGAGCATGAGAACCGTGCCCGGCCCATAGACTCGATTGGCAGTAAGAGGAGAGGAGGAGCTAATAGCTCAGGGCTGACTGGGAGCATATACCCAGAGGAACGTGCTTCGTTTGTTGCCTGGCTCTAGACTGGGTATGCTGGGAAGGAAATCAGCCAGGGGAGCAGTCCAGCTCTCTGGGCCTGGTTCTTCTTTACTTCCACTCAGCTCCCTTTGCAGTGTTTCACACGTCCATGTGCTTTAAGGCTGCTTGCTACTGCCAGAGTGGTGCAAAGCAGCCTTAGTGTAAATAAGAATCTGTCTGTCTCTTTAGTGTCCGAACGCCCTGCAGAAGGAGGGAGGTGGTGGGGAGAGGGAAAGAGATTGAGGGTGGGACCAGTGGGGAGGGATAAAGGGTGAGAAAACGAGAGGCAGATACCAAAAGCATGAAGGGAAGAAAGAATAGGAAGGAAAAACACCCGTCCAGTAGTTAATAAACCTTTACTTCACCTCTGTGCCTGCATTTTTATTGCACTTCCTGGTCATATAGCAGCTAGGGGCAGGGGAAGAGAGCTAGGCTTGCATTGGGGGGCAGGATAAAATTTCAGTCTGAGTGCACCTACGGGGAACATCCCAGTACGTCTCATTTTCTGGTTTGAGCCCTGCTGTGGAGCCTGGGGGGAACCGGGGTGGGGGGGCGGAAATGTATTGACCAATCCAGCCCTTTGTTCTTTTTAAATGGTCTGGTCCATCTGGAAATGATTGTAATGCCAACCTTCAAAAGCATTTTCCGAACATTGCTCTTGTTCACAATGAAGCTCTATTTAATACACAGCTATATTAAATACACTTGTGGATTCAGAAGAGCTTCGCTGTCAAACCATTTTTTAAAAGGCAAATGGTTTTTAATGTCAAAACAGCAAACTCCATGGGAAATGTCCCTTTTCAACCACTTGACTAGGAATCATGTAAGAACCTGCTGTGCTTTTACTGAAAAACAAGGTTTCAGCTCTCAGGGGTGGAGCACAGCTTGAAACGCTGCATCCTGCAGGCTCAAAAGCCAGAAGGCAAATAAGAACCTAGAACTTTTTTAAATCTCAGGATTTTAAAGCCAATTTTGTGATTGGAGGGGGGAGGGGCTCGTGTTTTGAATGTTAGGGTTGGCAATGCTGTGATATTTCCTCCCTCCATATCATGAGGCCACTGAGGGAAGAACCAGCCCTGTTTGATAATCTGGTGCTGCACTTGCTACCTCAGTGGCTGTGTCTCCGTTACTCTCGTTTCAATTTCTGAATCAAGCTTTTTCCACATGGTTTTTTGGGCTGACTGTTCCTGCCGACTCTCATCGGCAAGACACTTATTTCTAAGCTGTTCAGCACCACCTGGCCCACGAGCCCAACACTGACTTTAGTATACTGCTTATTGGTTCTCGTATCGCTTTCGCTGACATGTATTGTCTCTAGCCGCTGTTTTCGCTAATGACACCCAGGCCAACTGCTGCCCCTTCATGTTCTCCCCACTTTTTTGTTGTTGTTGAGTTTTTAGTTGCAATTTCTGCAGTTGTCCACTGCTTTCGTGAGTGTTTGAAAGCACACTTGACCCAGGATTAATCGTACCACAAACAACCTGCTCGCCAGCACAGGGTTTTAGTTCTTATACTCACGTTGTGCTTTCAGGCAATGTAGAGGTCTTAACCAAGAGCAGGGCTCCCACTGTGCTAGATCTTTCACAAACACAGAGTACAAGACAGTCCCTTGCCCTGAAGCGCTTACAGTCTAAAAAGACACGACTGACGTGGTCTCGAAACATCCATGTGCTAGTGCCGTTTGTGCACAGGAACGTACCTGTGAAAAGATGTAAGTGCACAGACCTGACGGTGTAAAAAAGTGTGAATGTGAGTGTGCAGGCCCCTTCTTTCAGTGTAGCTCATTGCATGGTGTGGGAGATTGTTGGAAGTGAGGAATGCACTGAGCTGTGTACCCACAGACAAATCCCACACGTGGGGGAGGGATAGCTCAGTGGTTTGAGCATTGGCCTGCTAAACCCAGTGTTGTGAGTTCAATCCTTGAGGGGGCCATTTAGGGATCTGGGGAAAAAATCTGTCAGGGGACAGCACTTGGTCCTGCTAGTGAAGGCAGCGGACTGGACTCGATGACCTTCAAGGTCCTTCCAGTTCTATGAGATAAATTATGGCAGGCCCAGAATTAAATATACCATTTTCTTTATGCTTGCAAATCAACCGTAGTTCTTTGTGTTCCCTGTTCCTAACCAAAGGCATCACTTGGTCTTTCTCAGCTTTCCATAGGGTAGACAGGCCTGTGCGAATGAGCAGGCATGTGCACACACAGCAGATAAATAATGAATGCATTCCAACATACGTGATAGCTGCATGCTTAACCCCATCCTGCGCCATAGAAATCAATGGGACAGTTGTCATCAACTTCCAGTTTGAGGCCTTGCTTACCAAGATGATAGGGGCTTTAGAAATACCTACATTAGATGGAAACCCTGATACATAAGCAGATGTCAACTTCATATATTATTAAAACCTGAGTGAAAAATATCTTGACCATCTCTTGAAGGATATTTATGCTAGTTAGGAAATGCTCGCATGGACTCAGTTTGCTTTCTGGGCCTCTAAACTTGGTCACTTCCTGCAGAATCTTGCCTAGGAGTCTGGCATTTCTTCAATGGGGCAGGTGACTCTTTCACAATGGCCCGTTGGGGTCTGAGCCCATCCTTCCTCTCCATAGATCATCCCAGGGGTGTACTGAACAGGGCCTTAAAAGGAGGGGAGCTCCGGCATTCCATGGGTTGATAACCATTCTTTCTTTCCATGTGCTTTTTACTCCGCGAATGGTGGGTAGGGATTCTTTTGGTCAAAGTTTTACCATCTGTGTGTTGAGTTATTGTACGCACAGTTCAAGACAAAGGCCCATCGTTCTGAGGACTCTCAAACTCCTGTAGGGGTTGTGAAGTCATCACAGTTTTAGCTGGTCCTTGTTTTGTAATTAGCTGGCACTGTTCATTAGCCAGCTCAGATTGTCCTGTATCCAGTGCGTTTTATCACATGATCAGCACTGGGAAAGACTCTAATCAGCTGAACCCTCTGAGCCTTGACTAAGCCATTCTGCTAACCTCCTGGAGGTAACCTTTACAAAAGGGTTGGCTTCCATTCCTTTTTAAAGGTACAGTCACGGTTTTGTAGTCAAATCATTCAAACCTGTAACTCGCTCAATAATATGTTGTAGGTTGGACTATTTAAAGGGGCATCAAGATTACGATCCTGGTCAGTATTACAAAAAGTTGTAGCCAGACTACTAAAAACCTTAGCAAATTAAAATAAAGATTTAAAAAAAAAACGTGTATTGATTTTTAGGCACAGTGTCATGTAACATTGTATTTGTTCTGCTCTTCTTTATCTTGATCACAAAAGTTAAGCTGAGGTTAAGAGACTATGACATATACAGAATGAACGTAGTTACTTATAACCTAGCACATAGGCTGGGCCAGACTTTCAAAGTGCTTAGACAGCCCCCTGCCTGCTTCATTTTCACAGTATGTACAAATGACACAAGCTTGCTCTTGCTGAAAGATTACAACACAGGCCAACAGGGTGCATGCTCAGTGGCCCCGACCAATTTGAGGGCCCTGGAAAAAAATCTCCCCCCACCGTGGCCTTAGGGGCACAGAGCTTCTCTGGTCTCGGAGCTGCAGTGGGGAGAGGGGGAGGAGCAAGCAGGGGCAGGCTGTGGGGGAAGGGGTAGAATGGGGCAGAGCTGTGGGTGGAACAGAGACTGGGCTGGTGGGATGGGGTGGAATGGGGTGGGGCCGCGGGCCGCAGGTGGAAGGGGAAAAATGGGGTCGGCACCGCAGGCAGAAGGGGTGGGATGGGGCCACAGTTTCGCACCGGGGCCCCCCACTTACTCCAGCCCAGGGCCCCAGGAGACCTTAATCCGCCTCTGCTTGCTGCATGCCTACTAGTTTGTGCAAATGTGATGGTTCAAATGTACTTATGATGTGCCCCAAACTATGTGTACATCACATCCAAAATATTATGTGCAAAGAATATTAAGGTTGCAAAGTCAAGCACTCAGAAGTTAGGAAATGCTAAAATTAAGGTTGCCAGTGTAACCTTAATTCTCCCCCCCCCCCTTGTGGATATGCATTTTGATACAGTCTTTAATTATATTAGCACATACCATTTTTTCCAAAGGACCCACCAGCTCTCCAGGGTGGATCAGTTGTGTTTATGTACCATGCTTGTTCAGTTGTAAAGTGTCCAGAACACTAGGGAATACTTATTCCTCCTAAGAGCTCTCTCTCTGTAGTGAATTGGGCAGGAGACACACCCAGGAGCTGATGTTTCCTTGTTTCTCTCCCTGGCACTCCATTTTAGGATTCAGAGAAGTATTTTAATAACATTCAGATGCTCTTCTGAGCTATAGCCCTTTAATATTACCTCACTCTTATATAGTGGGTTTAATCTCAAAGACCTCAAAGCACTTTACGAGAGGTATCGTTAGCCCCAGTTTATAGGTGGGAAATGGATGTTTGGATTGGGGAAGTGACTCACCGGAGATCTTGCAGGAATAGAACACAGGTAGGATGACCAGGCAGCAAATGTGAAAAATCGGGACGGGGTGGGGGGTAATAGGAGCCTATATAAGAAAAAAGACCCAGAAATCGGGACTGTCTCTATAAAATCAGGACATCTGGTCACCCTAAATGCAGGTCTCCTGCCTGCTACATTGGGACGCTCTCGTTCTAGCTGGTGAATGGCTCTGTGGCAATTTCAGACTTGAAACAAGGCTACACTTTTATCAGTGAGAGTAATTAACCCTTGGAACCATTGACCAAGGGTCATGGTGGATTCGCCATCTCTGACAAGTGTTTCAATCAGGATTGGAGGGATTTGCTAAAAGATTTGCTCTCTAGGAATTCTCCTGGGAGCAGTTTCCTGGCCTGGGCTCTGCAGGAGGTCAGCGTGGCTGATGTGACATTTGATTTCATTGATAAGCATTTGGAAAAATGCGATAAAACCCTCATAGGTAGGCTTGTAGTCAGCGTTTTGGCAATGAAGCTTATTCTTCCTTTTATGAGCGCATGTCTCTATCTTTAACGTTAATGAGTGATCCGGGCGTGGAAGATGTACTCTCCGGGGGCCAAGACATGTATCAATACATGAAAAAAGAGCTTTCGGTTTCGTCTCACTGTCTGAACAATCTTATCAGCCTCCAGTATTAGCAGTGGTGTTACAGGGCTGATTAGCTGGGGAAATGCTGGAAGGATTTTATCTTTAAAGGTGGAAAACTTGCTTGTGTCATAGAACCCTCAAAGTGAGCCATAGCAAGACCTGCCGTTTTTATCTAACAGACTAACAGAGATATTGAAGCATAAGCTTTTGTGGGTCAATACGGAAGAAGTTCCGAAGAAGTGGGTATTGACCCACGAAAGCTTATGCTTCAATACCTCTGTTAGTCTATAAGGTGCCACAGGACCTTTGTCACTTCTACAGATCCAGACTAACACAGCTACCCCTCTGATGTTTTTATCTAGCTCAACTTTCTCCCAGGGCAGGGGAAGGGGCCTTCCCTCAGGGGCATTTTCTAGCCTAGCTGTAAATACCCCAAGTGGTATGTTCCATAGCTACACTAGTAATTTTCAAGACAAACCCTGCTTGCCTCACGCATGTGAGAAGTCCCCACTGATAAATCAGAAGGGTCAGCCCTGGGGTCCATTGACCTAATCTGGCTTGCATGATATGCTTATGTGGCTTGCATGACATGTTCGGTGCCTACAGAATCTCCACTTGTGTTTAAAATACACAGGTAAGTTTCCAGTTCCACGATTGTGAAAAAAATCTTCCAAATGTGAACCCAGGCTAAATTGATGGAGCAATGGCTGCCTGAGTCTGCAGAGAGCCTGAAACAATAGCTCTGAGAGGTGTAAATGTAACCCCCACACCGCCTGGGTGTGCTGCTCTGTCCCCTCTAGTGGCACTGGGACCATGTAGAGATTAATGAGTCTGCTACAGCCTTAGCTAAGGGCCGTGTGGCTTTTAGCTTATGCAGTAGAGGCGGATGCATTTAGCTCCAGAGGGCCCAGGTTCGATCCCGCCTGACAATGGCCGGGGTCTGTCGGTGTTTACATAAATATGCCCCCCTCCAGGGCTAGCTCCAGGCAGCAGCCGACCAAGCACGTGTTTGGGGCGGCCAATCAAGGGGCATTGGGGGTTGTTTGTATTTGGGTTTCTTTTTTTTTACTTCGGCGGGGCGGCTCTTGTTTTTTTCTTTTTGCTTGGGGGGAGGTGCTCGGTTTTTTGGGGTTTTTTTTGCTTGGGGCGGCAAAAAAGTTAGAGCTGGCCCTGCCCCTCCCCCCCCAATCTCATTGGGTATTAACTCTAAAACCTAACGACAACAGTCTTTTATTGCTTATCATTTTAGCCAGGCACAGAGAATAGAGGTAGGAGTGAAATTCCAGAGCTTGGGAACTGGGAATGACTGTGTAACGAGTTAGAGGCAAGCACTATGCTAATGTCAGGTATATTTCTTTCCCCTGTCCTGTGCCTTATGTTACCTCTCTGCTGGGGTACAGACCAGAGCTTAGCGCTTTCAGAGACAAATCTCTCACCTCAGCCATGTCCCCTCCCCTCGGGGCGGGGGGCCATACATCCTGCTGCTCCCCACCCTTCTCAGGAGAGGGGAGGGAAATGCCCCAGTTGAATGAGTCCCCCCCGCCCAACCTTCTAGGGTCCCCCCCGCCCAGGGCCCTGTCCGAGTGGGTCCTTTAGCACAGCCAGATAGGGTGACCTAGGGTGACCAGATGTCCCGATTTTATAGGGACAGTCCCGATTTTGGGGTCTTTTTCTTCTATAGGCTCCTATTACCCCCCACCCCCTGTCCCGATTTTTCACACTTGCTGTCTGGTCACCCTAGGGTGACTAGATGTCCTGATTTTATAGGGACAGTCCTGATTTTTGGGTCTTTTTCTTATATCGGCTCCTATTACCCGCCACCCCCTGTCCCGATTTTTCACACTTGCTGTCTGGTCACCCTAGGGTGACTAGATGTCCTGATTTTATAGGGGCAGTCCTGATTTTTGGGTCTTTTTGTTATATTGGCTCCTATTACCCGCCACCCCCGTCCCGATTTTTCACACTTGCTGTCTGGTGACCCTACAGCCAGAGGACTCAGCAGGGAGCCGGCTGAGCCGAACCGCGGCTCCCTGGAGGTTGGGCCCCCGCTTCAATGAGCTGTGGTGGAGTCTGGCTGGTGCCTTTTCCTTCCAAGGCAGCCAGCCTGCGACTCCTCCCCTGCGGGGAAGGGGAGCCGCGCAGGGCGAGGTGGGGCTTCCAGGAAAGGCTGACAGGGCTGAGCGCTCCCCGCAGCAGGCCCGGAGATACGCCAGTCTGCGGGGCCCTCTGCTGTGCCCAGCAGGAATCTGTGGCTAGACAGGGATCAGGGGAAGGGTTTCTTTTACTTGCATTTAATTTTGTTTCCCTTGAAGGGTACCCACTAGTCTGATCAGCATTGGGGCTGTCTCTGTGTGGCACACCCCGCTAGGCCAGGGGCCGCACTCTGGGGACTGGCAAGGAGCTTTGGACAGGCTGGCATCTTTTGGGGTTAGCGAAACTGAACAGATTTAGCACGGCAGCGGTATGTACTGTTCAGCTGCAGAGCTAGGCGGAAGGTGGCTTCCCCCGCCCACAACATTTAGATTTTGGTTTTGGTTGAAAAATAACTGAAAAACCACCAAAACTGCCCCAAAAATGAAATATATTCAGCCGGACCTGCCAAAACAGATACCATTTTTCGTTTTTTGTGTGTGCCTGGGGGGACAGGAATCAAGTTGAAGGGGGGGGCCCCAAAACCTTTAAATTGTGTCCCCCCTCCCCCCGGTCTCAGCAGGCACCAGTTGTCTCTGGCAGAAGCCCCTAGCCCCACCACCCTGCCACAGGGCAGATGCCCCAAGCTCCCCATCCCCAGTCTGGAAGGCGGAGAGCCGCACTTTAACGCTCAAAGAGCCGCATGCAGCTCGCGAGCCATGGTTTCGCCACCCCCTGCTCTAAAGTTCTGGGATTCAAAGGGGGCTTTTTTCCGTGTCGATTTTGCGGGTGGGTGGGTGTATTGCTTGCACCGACGAGCGGCAATGGCCGACAAAGCAGCCAAGCCTTGCCGCACGCCAGAGGAACGGATATAAATGTGCATACGCAGGTGTGGGTCTGAGGCAGCAATGGGTTGATGCAGGGTAATGAGCTAGGGTGCCTTCCACTTGCAGGGTCAAACCGAGCACACGATGGTAAAGCTGTTAGCATCTGGTTGCAATGCCCAGTGGCCTCACTGAGAGGCCTCCTGGCTTGCCGGCTGAGGACCGACTGGCTGCATTGATTGAATGACAGTCCCTTACCCTAGAGGTGGGCTCTATAGCTGAGGACTGGTGGAATAGCCTAGAAGAAGCTTGCCGTCCCCAGCCGGTGTAGAAACTGTTCTGTGTATGAACAGGAGACCTCTTTGTCCAGGGATGGGGAACTGGCACCTTTCCAGAGTGCTAAATTCACCCTGAAATGAGTAGCGATGGAATGGGTGGTGGAGCACGGTGCTGAGAAATGGGGGAGTTATTAATAACGTCCTTCAAACACCCCCCAAGTAGCACCAGAGTCCTGTGTTTTTACTTCCCAGCCAGCCAGTTAACGTGGCTGAGAAATTTTCTCCCTGGTTTCTCGCAGACTTCATTCCTAAAGGATCATCGAGAGCAATTTCCATTTGCCAGGCCCGTCACAAGAGCCTTCTAATGAATTAACAAGGGAGAACAAAACAGCCTGTTTGCTACAGCTGAGATCTGCAATCTGTCTAAGTAAGAAATTAGCTTTCTTGGCAAGGTGTTGAAAGGAACACAGTGTAATTATTACCAGTGTATAGTCAATGTGTTGATTGAACGAGCTGGAGTTTCCAGCAGCGCTAGTCGAACAGCATCAAAAGTATTTGGCCCTCCAAGTATTATTGACTGACTGACTGGTGGGAAAGAGGAAAGTGGAAAATGTGGAACCAGGACCCAAGATGCAGCAGATAGCTAAGACATTCAAGCTCCAGGAGGCTATCTGAGCAATATTTGTTATGAGGAGCCCGGCGAAGATGGTTCCCAGGGATATGGATACCTCTTTGCTAATGCGTTCAATGTGCCAGCCGTACCTGCCTGATCTGTAACATCTATATTGTAGATAGTGTATCTAGAGATACCAGGGACAAAGCTAGAGCAAGCTGGGAACACTGTGTGTGTGAGAGAGATTTTAATAAAGATGCGACCTGCTCCAGGACGGTGGCTAGTGCTGCTCTGTGCCTGGTGCTTTGAGAGTGATTGAGTAAGGGGCAGGCCTAGAGGTAACGCACAGACAGACTCAGGGGGTGCTGATTGCTAGCATGCTAGGCAGAGAGCGAGATCTTAGCGGAAAATTAGAGTGAAGCGAAATGTGGGTGCTTTTTTCTCTGGCATGATCTGTTCGGGGAGCAGCGCTGGTGTCGCTGAGAAGGGAGATGGACATTGCAGTCACTGAACCCGGGAACCCGGGAGCCCAAGACTCAGTGAGTAGCAAGATGCACTCGGCTGCAGGAAGGCCAGGAACAACCTCACCTTGTGGGGCTACAGGCTCTGCAGAGACGATGCAGTTTTCCTGCTCGGGGTGGGGTGTATGCCTGCCACATTCCCACCAAGCACAGCTGTGGTTCGGGAGGGAGGGACACATAGCAGTGGCTTGTTTTGAAGGGGAAGGTGAGTATCCCCTCCCCCAGCTGGGCGTGACTCTGTGTCACAATCCCAGCTTTACAGCGGCACAGGTGGTCCCTAGGCCAAGGTCCTAGTGCAGCCGGAGTGAGGGAGCTCCCTTGCTCAGAAGCTAAGCAGGGTTCTTTAGCCCTGCACTAGCAGAAAGGCCGGTGCATGAATCGCCTGGTTTGCATCACTGGTTGCAGTGCACCAATGTATGGATAGTAAACGCTTTAGAATCATAGAATCATAGAATATCAGGGTTGGAAGGGACCTTAGTAGGTCATCTAGTCCAACCCCCTGCTCAAAGCAGGACCAATCCCCAATTTTTGCCCCAGATCCCCAAATGGCCCCCTCAAGGATTGAACTCACAACCCTGGGTTTAGCAGGCCAATGCTCAAACCACTGAGCTATTTACAAAACATGCAATAGTTCCCATGGCCTGGGAGCGCCCAGCCAGAGACACTCTGCACAGCCGCACAAGCTCATCCATCCCACAGAAAGGTATGTTTGCCTCTGTCTCCACAACCGCTCAGCTGCCTGCTGGCATCTCTGTGAGCAGGCAGCAGCTGGTCACACGAACCGTCCACTAGAGGGCCCAGGTTGCAAAAGAGCAACAGGCTTTGCAAACACGGGCGGCTCCTAACAAAAGGCCATTTGTAGCTCTCTAGACCAGGCTCTGGGGATCGCTCGGTGAACCAGAACTCGGAGGGACTCAGCCTATGCAACCACAGAACAGAGACCAGCGATTGCTAGGCACATGGGCTAGGAGTGGCCAGAATCAGCGTCAAACCTGTACGCCATACCCAGGCAGGGATCACGCCCTCCCGCCCACCCCCAGCCGCTAAGCCTCGCACACTGGTGAGGGGCTAGACGCTCTGGCCTAGCAAGGGCACTTGGTAAGGGAGAGGGCGCTTTTGAGGAACGCATTTGCCTAGCGTAAATGCAGCGAGCCAGCCACCGAATGCAGCGCACCCGAGCTTAGTGTGCAGCACGGGCAGGGCATCAGGCCTGCCGTGTGTGTGTTTGTGTGACACAGCGAGAACAGGGCCGGCTCTAGGATTTTTGCCGCCCCAAGCAAAAACAAATTTGGCCGCCCCCCCCCCACCCCGTTTTTTTCTTACCCCACCCCCGCCTCAACTCCACCCCTTCCCCAAATCCCCAGCCCTGCCTCCTCCCCCCAGGCTCTCAAGACTGGGAGGGAGGGGGAGCAGCGGCGCGCGAATCAGCTGTTTCGCGCACCGCGGCCACTCGGGATCTCTCCCTCCCAGGCTCTCAAGCCTAGGAGGGAAGGGGAGAAGCGGCGTGCGCGCCGCAGCCGCTCAGGAGCTCCCCCTCCCTCCCAGGCTTGAGAGCCTGGGAGGGAGGGGGAGCAGCGGCGCGCGAATCAGCTGGTTCGCGTGCTGCGGCCACTCGGGATCTCCCCCTCCAGCAGCGGCGCGCGAATCAGCTGTTTCGTGCGCCATGGTGCGCGAGCCAGCGGCAGCAGCGGAGGTGAGCTAGGGCGGTGCCGGGGCACATTTTTAAGGGAGGCATGGCTGGCGCCAGAATGCCGCCCCTAGAAACGTGCCGCCCCAAGCACCAGCTTGTTTTGCTGGTGCCTGGAGCCGGCCCTGAGCGAGAACTGTGTAAGCCTGGCTGCATAGAATCATAGACTCTCAGGGTTGGAAGGGACCTCAGGCGGGCATCTAGTCCCACCCCCTGCATGCAGCCCCACGCCCACAGGCTCAAGTGGCCCCCGACTCTGGCCTGACGAGGGGTTGCAGACGAGCCCTTTAGAATTAAGCAGCTACAAAAACAATGGGCCAAGTTCACCCCTGTTGTAAACGCCTGTGCCCTTAGGGGTGTTACCCTGGGATGAATTTGACCCCAGGGTTTAGGGTACATATGGGCTCCTCACGAAATGCAAAGCAGCCCTCATAAAAGGGGCCGGAGCCATGGCCCAGGTTAAATAATTGGCTCAGGGTCAAGTGTGGAGCAATCGGGGCGAGACTCTGGCTACCTGACTTACGCAGTGTGAGTGGCTCATCGCGCCACCGTGCGAAGGCAGCCTGTTTGCTAAAACGCCTCATCGCCGGGCCCCGGGAGCCCCGCGGTGCGCCTGACAGACCCGCCCGCCCGCAGCAACGCTCGCCTTGGAGAGGGTCCGCCTGCGCCGCGCCAGCTTGCCCTGTGGCCGGCTTTCTCCCCCCCCCCCCCCCCCCCCCCCCCCCCCCCCCCGTTCAGTGTAAATTAGTGCAACGCACACACGCTGTGCAAGCCAAACGGCCGCTGCAGGCCCATGGGAAGGCGAATGGTTTGTGGAAGGAAAAGGCCGGGTGCCTGGGTTTAGGGAATAGTTTCTGAGAGGGTGAAAAATAACATGGCCTTCGCTGCTGGCTAAGGTGGGGCCTGCTGCTGACTCAGGCAGACGGTCTATGGAGTGTAATGCGGGTGTGATTTCCCCCCCCCCCAAATACACTGCCCTCCCCGCTGCTGCAGCTGTGGTGGGGGGCTAGGCACCGCAGAACTGCGCTGGTGCCATTCAGCACGGGAAGAAACTGGCATTCTGCGGCCCCAGCACCTCACGACGCTGTGCTCTGTTTGGGGGGGTGGGCACAGCCTCCATCCCTGGGCCATGAGGGTATGAGGGTGGGGGGGGCAGGGCTTATTATGGGTACACTGGCCATTTCCATCACCCTACAGGTGTGTCCAAGCGCCCGCTAAAATTTTTCCCAACCTGCCTCGTCTCCTCCCAGGCAACCCTCCCGCCCCAACCAGCAGCCTTACCCCCGCCCCCCCCAGCCCACGATACCCTGATCCTCCATTGCAACCTGGCACATGTGGGGGGTCACAGCGCCACTCAGGTTTGGCCAGGCCAAAAAGTTGGCCTGCCATGGCCTGGGCGCTTCCCTCCATCCAGCCACGGCGGCGCTGCGGCCTCTGCCCTGGGACGAGGCTGTGCGGCACCCAGGGGAGGCTGACCCCCCCCCCCCCCCCCCCCCCCCCCCCCCCCCCGTCCCAGCTCAGAGCCACGTCACGCCATCGCTGTGCCGGGGGGCGTGGCCCAGTGGGCACTACTCGCTCATGCTAGGCCTGTCTAACTCGCGTGTGTGTCCATGCGGCAAAGCCTGTGGCCAGTAATGGGCTGTTGACGGCCTTGCCACAGAAAGACCAGAGCTACGCACAGGAGCTGCTCTTAGTGCTTTATGCAGTACGGCTCCGCCTGGGGCGCCCTCCTGGCGGGCAGCTTTGCCCCCCCCATCCTGTGTTGGCGTGGTCACTCCCTCATCCCACGTTGGTGTGTTCGTGCCCCCCCCATCCTGTGTTGGTGTGTTCGCGCGCCCCCCCCCGTCCCGTGTTGGCGTGTTCGCACCCTCCCATCCTGTGTTGGCGGCCCCTCATCCTGTGTTGGCGTGTTTGTGCCCCCCCATCCCGTGTTGGCGTGTTCGTGGCCCCTCATCCCGCATTGGTGTGTTCACGCCCTCATCCCGCATTGGTGTGTTCACGCCCTCATCCCGTGTTGGTGTGTTCGTGCCCCCCCATCCCGTGTTGGTGTGTTCACTCCCTCATCCTGTGTTGGTGTGTTCACGCCCCCCCCATCCCGTGTTGGTGTGTTCACTCCCTCATCCTGTGTTGGTGTGTTCACGCCCCCCCCCATCCCGTGTTGGTGTGTTCGGGCCCCCCCCATCCCGCGTTGGTGTGTTCGCGCCACCCATCCCGTGTTGGTGTGTTCATGCCCCCCCATCGTGTGTTCATCCCCCCCATCCCGTGTTGGTGTGTTCACTCCCCCCTATCCTGTGTTGGTGTGTTTGCGCCCCCCCCCATCCTGTGTTGGTGTGGTCACGCCCCCCCATCCCGTGTTGGTGTGTTCACGCTTCCCCCATCCCGTGTTGGTGTGTTCGCCCCCCCATCCCGTGTTGGTGTGGTCATGCCCCCCATCCCGTGTTGGTGTGTTCGCGCCCCCCATCCCGTGTTGGTGTGTTCACGCCCCCCCCATCGTGTGTTCGTCCCCCCCCCATCCTGTGTTGGTGTGTTCGCGCCCACCCATCCCGTGTTGGAGTGTTCATGCCCCCCCATCCCGTGTTGGTGTGTTCACTCCCTCATCCTGTGTTGGTGTGTTCGCGCCCCCCATCCCGTGTTGGTGTGTTCACGCCCCCCCATCGTGTGTTCATCCCCCCCATCCCGTGTTGGTGTGTTCACTCCCCCCTATCCTGTGTTGGTGTGTTTGCGCCCCCCCATCCTGTGTTGGTGTGGTCACGCCCCCCCCATCCCGTGTTGGTGTGTTCACGCCGCCCCCATCCCGTGTTGGTGTGTTTGCCCCCCCATCCCGTGTTGGTGTGGTCATGCCCCCCATCCCGTGTTGGTGTGTTCGCGCCCCCCATCCCGTGTTGGTGTGATCACACACCCCCATCCCGTGTTGGCGTGTTCGCGCACCCCCCCATCCCTTGTTGGCATGTTCGTGGCCCCTCATCCTGTGTTGACGTGTTCATGCCCCCCATCCCGTGTTGGCGTGTTCATGGCCCCCCATCCTGTGTTGGCATGTTCATGGCCCCTCATCCTGTGTTGATGTGTTCAGTCCCTCATCCCGCGTTGGTGTGTTCACGCCCTCATCCCGTGTTGGTGTGTTTGTGCCCCCCATCCCGTGTTGGTGTGTTCACGCCCTCATCCCGTGTTGGTGTGTTCGCGCCCCCCCCCATCCCGTGTTGGTGTGTTCACACACCCCCATCCTGTGTTGGCGTGTTCGTGCCCCCCCATCCCGTGTTGGTGTGTTCACGCCCTCATCCCGTGTTGGTGTGTTCGCGCCCCCCCATCCCGTGTTGGTGTGTTCACACCCCCCCCCATCCCATGTTGGTGTGGTCACGCCCCCCCCCATCCCGTGTTGGTGTGTTCACCCCCCCCCCCAATCCCATGTTGGTGTGGTCACACACACCCCCACCACCCTGCGGATCAGTGTTTGCCGCTGCGGCTTGGCCTTGCCCCAGTGACAACTGGAGAGCAGCGTGCAGAGAAGGCCCAGGCCATTGCCAAGCAGGGCCTGAGGAGATCGGGGGGGCTTAGTTCTGCCCCCTCCCCTCCGCCCTTGGTGCTATGGGGCAAGTCACAGCTCCTCTCTGAGCCTCTGCTCCGTCCCCTGTAAAAGGAGGATACTGCTGCACAGACGTGTGGTGAGGGTTAATGCATTTGGGGGGAGGGGATCACGTCCATCCCCCCCTCTCCCAGCTCTGTGTGGAGCAAATCCTTGGTGCACAATCTCCCCACCTGTCCATGGATGGGGAACACAGTTACTTCTGTGGAGCTACCAGCCCCTGGACCCTGTAGCAATCCCTCCACGGGGCCCAGGAGCTGTGAGAGGCAGGGCTGAGGGGGTTGCATGTTGTTCATCCCCCCACCCCCTTCCCCCACAGCCAGTGAGTTTACAGCCTATGGGCTGCAGGATCTTTTCTGTGGCGGGGGGAATCCTTGTGTAAGGGGGAAGCTGTGGCCAGCAGGCATCAACAGCACCCACCAGGGCGGTGCTGCCGAGGCACGGCGCGGTTGGTGGTGCTAGGGGCACACGGCCTCGTCTCTGGCTTCCCCCTGGGAGCTGCAGGGTTGGGGGCTGGGTCCTGCAGCCTTTTCTGCAGGAGGCAGAACCCCCGGCCCCACGGAACGGACAGGGAGGAATTAGGTGAGCAGTTCTCCCGAGCCCCTTCCCACGGGTTTGACAGCAGAATGGGGATCTCCGGCTTGTAATAATGAACCCCCTGGAGCTCGCTGCGTGGAAGGCACAGAAGACATACAAGGTATCACTTGAATAAATGACTTTCACACTCCATCTGAGTCACTTCTCTGGACTGTCTCTCCCAAGCCCACGGACCTTCGTGGGTGACTATCAGCGTCATCCGCCTCCTGATGGTCAAACTGAGGCAATGAGAAATGAACCCATGAGCTCCCAAGCTCTGCTGCCGTTTTTCCATACTTGTTCGGGGGCTAGAGGTGTTGCCAACGCTCACAGTTGAAATATCAGCAGGCTCATGCTAGGATATTCTACTGAAAGCCCCAGCTCCCGAAGTAAAAGGGTTATGAAATAATCTCTGTAGTGTCTGTGCATGTGCTAAAGGCACGTTTCACACCCTAACAGTGCTAGTCAGACAACCAAGCAGCATCCCCTTTGTTTAAAAAACCCCTCCTGGTTTTTAAGGCAAGCGGACTGTTTTTGGAGGCCCGACTCCTGATTTTTGAACACTTGGGGCTGGCAATACTGAGATTGGGCCTCCCGGGGAGTAAATCCAGTGCTTTTGGGGAGTGCTACGTTCAGACGAAAAAGAGGTTTGTCTATGTGAAGTTTTAATCTGCCTCTTATAATCTATGCCGTTTACCTGTTTGATGGATCACAGCCCATAGGGCTCTGCAAACATGCTGCCCTCTGACACCACGAGAAAGGCAGCGCTGTACGCCTTGTCTCTGGGCCTCTGCTCCTCCAGCCCTTACTTATGGGAACAGCCCCACTGACTTTAGCGGATGTCTAAACCAAATTTACACTGGAGCAATTCATAGATTCCAAAGCCAGAAAGGACAACTGTGATCACCTAGTCTGACCTTCTCTGTAGCCCAGACTAGAGAACTTCCCAAAACAATCCCTAGAGCAGAGCTTTTAGAAAAACCTCGTCTTGATTTAACAATTGCCAGTGATGAAGAATCCAGCATGACCCTTGGGTAAATCATCCCAATGGTTAGTTACTCTCACTATTAAAAATGTACCCTTGATTTCCAGATTAGATTTTAGCATTTTCAAAATATACATAGAAGAGAAGCTCTATGTTTATCTTCAAAGCTGAGCATCAGGCCAAGCTTTGCAATTATTTTAACTGCTTTGCTAAGAAGTTGGTTTTTCTGTATTTCTTCCAACAGCTAGAGATCTTTCTTGTGGAGGGTGGTAGAACCGATGATGGTGATGCAGAAGACAGGATTTATAGAAGGGCAGGATGACTAGTGGACTCAAATTAACAGAACCAGAGGTTCTTGAGTTCTAATCCTGACTCTGTTATTCACTTCTTGTGTCTCCATGGAAAAGTGGATGCTGATGTGTGCCTCAGTTTCTCCATTTGCATATGGGATTACTACTAACTTTCTGCACCTGCCTCACAAGGGATAGTTATCTAAACATTTGTGCAATGCTTTGGCATTCATAAGCCCTAAAGCAGAGATTCTCAAAGGTATTTAGGCACCTAAATAATGAAATCAATGGGAGCTAGGCACCTCAATACTTTAATCTGGGCCTAAACTGCAAGCACAGGATTTTTACATAAATATAATAAAACTTTTCTACAAAACTAAACAGCTGTTTTTCTTCATTCCTTTAAGCCACGATGCTGGCCTTAAAAAAAAAATTTTAAAAAAAAAAAAAAGGAAAAAGGAAAAAGAAACCAGATGTCAAAAAAACAAACAAATAAATAAAAAGACGACACACCCCAGTGTTACAAAACCTTGTATTAATCATCTCCCTTCACTTTCAATATAATGTTGATATGAAATATAGCGATGATTCCTAGTTACATGGGAGGAAATGAGTAATAAATACATTGTAGCAAGTTTAAATCACAAGGGTGTTTCACTGGTAACAACATTTGAAAACTGTACACTTGCAAAGAACAGCATCTTCAAACATTAGTATTTCTTTATATCAGGAAGCTTTTACATGTAACAAACATGCTATTTCCATATATGACAAATTTAAAAAATATGCATTGCTTGGCAACATTAACTAGGCAAAAATATTTCTTTGTGCACTAACTTTATACAGAAGAAACAGGACTAAATGCATGCATGTACAATAAGGAGCTGCCAGAAGGTGGCATGCAACAAAAGAAAGTTCAAAGCTTTTTAAAGTAAGCTTACATTATGCATAAATACATGAGGGTTATATATTAATAAGGGAGGAAGTATTCTGTTTAACATTATTAACATTCCTGTTTTCTTCCTATTCCTCCCAGAGGAATACACATTCACCTTTAAGTAAAGATAAAGGAATACAAAAAATAAAACTCACTTTGCAAACTCTGATGACTTGTATAAAATCAACTTTAGTGTTATCATAACTGTGTGCAAATTATACTTCTGCAGGATCTACTTTTCATCAGGCACATTCAGAAAGCCTAAAATGGGTCACGTTTCTGCACCCCAAGAGAGAGAAGGTTGACAACTGAAATATTTTTAAGTGCTGACTAAAATCTGAGCTCTGGTTCTCAGTCCTATGTTCTTACATGTGTGGAACAGGGTCTGCATGATACTTGTTCTGCACCGTGTGTATGTCACAGATCACAGAACTGTTGCTTTGTTCAGGTAGAAGGCCTGTTAGTGACTGGGGAAAAATCCCTGGATTTCCACCATCTGAGAAAAAAAAGGCTGATCCCCAGCTCAGGTACCTGCATTACTACTTAGACAAAGGGCCTGTCCATGAAAGGGTTAGCTCATGGCACCTCAAAGGAAAAGCAGGGTTTCCTCAGTGTCATGAATACTTGTCCCTTACCAGGAAGGTGGGAGGAAAGGGGCATCTTAGCCCTAATTTGGGACAATTAGAAGGCTGTGTCCACTACACAAATGAGCCGTGTTTGACAACAGGGTGACATTGTCAACTTCCCACTCTCAACAGGCAAACACTTGGGTCTGGCTGCAGGGCTCAAAGGGAGCCCCGTCGAGCGCTCATTGCTCAACACATCTTATTCCAGCTCCCATTCAGCAAAGCATGTGCTTAACTTTAAACCCATGTGTGAGTCCCCTTGAAGTCAGTGGAATTTAAGCACTTGTTTAACAGATGCGCTTTCTGAGTAGGGCTGCCCTGCGGGGACTCTGCTGATCCTGTCCAACTCAGCAGGGCAATCCGCTGGGTGGGGCAGCCAAGCTTGACCCGGGGGCAAAGGAGGTTCATTTCTGCAGTGTGGACTCAGCCAAGGACACTTGGATATACGGAATTTGTTAGCTGCTCAGTGCAGGCAGCATCACCCAGCAGACAAACGCTCTTTTGTTCTTCTCGTCGGCCGTCATTCAGAAGTGAAACCCGAAGCAGCGAAAAACCATCAGCAGCGTTTCATTCCTTGAATGTCTCAGCCTCTTGCGTGTGTCTGCCCCCTACTGTTAATAACTGTAAGAAACCGCTAAGGATAAAAGCACCAATAAAACCTCATACATGATAATAGTGTAGCAAACTACTGTCACTGGAAGAGATGCTTGCAGAGATACCAAGTACACACTGCTTTAGTTAGAAAACGGAAAAAAACATTTATATGTAGTGAAATATTTGTTACTCTGAGATTTGAAATAATTTGATACTTGCTTATTATAAAACAGTTGCATTTGGGGTAAATGGGTAAATACAAAAAAGAAAGGCACTGCCGCTTTGTTACTAAATATTTGACTTCACAGCCTTATGCATGCAACTGGTTTTTATAAATAAATTTATTTTACTTTAGAATTTGATTTTTAAATTGAGCTCTACACCTGCACTCAACACAGGCCTCAAGACGGAGCTGGGAAGGAATTCCAAAATTGAACCGAAGCTACTTTTTAATTAAAACAAAAAACAGCCAAACACAACAAAGTCTATCATTAACCTACACACTCTCAACGGAAAATAAGCATTAAAAAAGGAAAGAAAAGAAAATTTGAATTATGTAGTTGTTAATAACAGACATTATCATGGTTACCAGCCATAGCAAGTTAATAAGTAATATATCCAAAATAATATATCTAATAATCAGATAACCTCTGTTTCTATATTCAGCAAAGGAATAAATAGAATTTCAGATTTGTAAATACTTTGTCTTCCTTTCAAAAGATTCATGCTAAGGTGATTGTGTTCACAATTCATTTTCTGAAGCTGCACATTGTATATAGCTATGAATGCTCAAGATGCAACTCAGATTTGAATACCTTCTCATTTCCTATCCTATCTTATGTAATACTGCAGTTCATTATCCTCTTCATTAACTTTGTTTTAAGCTCCTTCTAACACATTCCAAAAGTCCCCTCGTATCGTCTTCCCTCATTATTCCACCGAATCATGCTCAGTTACATTGTATCATGCATTCTGGTAAACAGGAAACCAAGAAATATCAACTTTATGTCAATCAGCATGAAAAATTGCATTTTGGCACTTTTTGTTTTTATAAAGTTAAGTAAAAATGCTGCATCTAAATTGGATTTACAAACCTTATTGTACATGTAAGAACACCTCTTTGAAGCTGTGGTTTAGCCCTTAGTCCCCCCTTTTAAAATAGTCACGTTGAATGTTTGGCACTGAAAATATTTGCTTCTTCGAGCAATTCCATAACTACTTTCAGAGAATGTCAACCACCCAAACAACGTTAACCAACAGAACTGATTTCTGAAGTACTGTACAGATTCACATAGCTATGGTATGCACCAATATTACTTTTCTTTATATAATAAAGAAAAATTGCACGCGCCAAATCATTTCTTACTTACACCAGGGTGAATCCGGAGTAACTCCACTAAAGCCAATGGAGATGCATTGGGGTAAAACTGGTGTAAGTAAAAAAATTAAAAAAACCCCAAATGAACCAGGCCCTCTGTGTGTCGAGCAAGCAATGGGGATTCAATAACCATGCATTACTGAAATGTTAGGTGAAGATTCTGCTCTCATTTGGGTGTAAATCTGAAGTTAACCCACTGAATTCAATGGAAAAACTATGGATGTAGGCTGGTGTAAATGAGACTTGATTCTGGCCTCAGATCTCAGTTTAAACACTTGCTGGTTCAAAGGTGTATCAAATTCACATATGAAATGAACCAGGACCATACTTAACTCAGTTATAAAAAGCAACGTGTTATAGCTACGGTTCTGGGATGACAGCAGCACACAGATAGATGTGCATCCAAACGACGGTCTCTTAAATCTTTAATCCACCCACACGTTGACCTTCCTTTCCTTACACGTAATGTCCAGTTTAGCCCGCTTATTACTCTATGGCCACATGCACGCTCATTCTCTGTTAGGACCAAGAAAAAGGCCGCCGTGTTTGTGAGCCAGTATAAACACTGAACAGAGTGTACTCACTATTCATACTGAGAGCGACAGTCCAGCACTGCTTACATGTTGCTGCTCTCCTGCATGGTCCCTAGGAACAGGAAGCTCATGCTTTCCCCTTTAATCCTTCTCTACCTCCTCACATCCGCTTGCTACCTCCCAGGGCAAGAAAAGGCCCAGCCCCCACCCCCCACCCCCTGTAATTTATCTGGCAAACTGCAGCTAGTTCTGAAAATGATCAAGTCAGTCTGGGAATTAGTGGCAGGTCTGTAAAAGCCACGATGCAGCATCTTTTAGGTATTCACATACACAAGACAAGAAACAGGAAACTGATCCCACTTGCTCGCCACGCCCAGTCACATAGAGTCCCGCCCACTCCACTACATCCCTCGCTCCCTTCTCCGATGTCCTCTCCATCCCAGCTGATAAGATGAAACCCCAAAGCCTGCCCCTAGAAGCATAGCTTGGTTGCTATGTAAAATGCAAACCTGCTGCTATTAACAGAAGTAAAACAAAGCAATTCTTTACAACAGGAATATGAGACAAAGTCCTACCTGACATTTTTACACATTGATGTACCCTTTATATCTGCTCTTATGTAAACAATACACAAATTGAAATTTAGTTGTTTTAAATTTGGTTGAAAGGACGTTTGGTTGGTGGTGGTGGTTTTTATTTTCCTTTTTGACTGCACTGCAGCTCCAGTAGATGTTTGAGCTCCAGTGAAATACAAGAGTTGTAAACTCTGAACAATAAGTTTTTTGGTCACACGTGTGATATTTGTTAATTTCCTCCTTCAGAAACAGGGTTTGCCTCTGGTGCTCTCCATCCTCCCCAGCTGGAGACGAACACCTCCTTTACCAGCACTTTGCCTTTCCTCCACACTTTTCCTCTAGCGAGGATGTAATAAATGACAAAACAAAGTCCAACTCTAATGATATGGTCACAAGGACACTCTACACATTCACAAAATTAAAACGAGAGAGAGAGAGAGAGAGAGAGAGAATGCAAAATCTCTTGGAGAATCCTGTGCAAGTCTGGAGACTGTTGCCACTGGACCCGCAGCAGTCATTCTCACGGCCAGCGCTGTCACCGTTACACATTCATCTTCTAGATCGTGGAGGTTCTGTCAACGCCATCTGAAAGATTTAAGCCATAATCAGGAGTAGCCACACATCGCTTTACATCGCATTGCCTCAGTACTACCATGATGGTCGTGTGACACAAACCCGATTTAAATAAACACAGCCCATTGGCCTGAATCCAATCGGTAGATCCAAATGTTGGGGAAATTCAGATCTGGATCCAAACCGGGTGGCTCAGGTCCACCTACCTACCTTCCGTATCTGTGTGCCAGTCAGCAGGGCACCGCCACGCCCTCTCTAGCTGTGAATATCATGTCTATGCTGGTGTGCAGCTGGGGCTCAAATGTATCTTTACAATCTGCCCTGAGTGAGGGAGCAGCAGAGGGAATGCAGCGGGACTCAGTCACCATGCATGCCCTGGTCCCTCCTGTGCTCCAGGAAGGAAGTAATCTGCTTCCGGTCTATTGCCCATTTCTTGTTCCTGTTTGCCCACTCCCCCCCCCCCCCCGCCCCCCATCGTGCGTGGGTCATGGAACAATGGCCATGCAGAGCTGTGCAGTGACCTGCAATGTAGAGGGCCCATGCAAGGACTTTATAGCCCCTGGCTCCATGTACCAGAATATAGCAAAAGAGACGGTCTTGCCCTAAATTAATAGGCAAGTAGGAGGCGCACATCTCTGTTAACCGGTGAGGTCCTGCCCTGTGCACCCTGAGCAGGAAAAACTCCCCTTTGTGTCCGCGTGAGTGGGGCTGCAGGTTTGTAGAAATTTTGGTGGTGCCCAGAATACCCAGAGCCCGCTCCCCACAAACTCCACCCCCCACCCGCCTAAGGCTCTGGGAGGGAGTTTGGGTCAGGGGAGGAGGTCTGGGGTGCAGGCCCTGGGCTGGGGCAGGGGATTGGGATGCAGGATGGGGGAGAGGTTGGGCTTTGGGAGGGAGTTTGGGTGGGGGAGGGGGTCTGGGGTGCAGGCTCTGGGATGGAGTTTGGGTGTAGGCTCTGGGATGGGGCAAGGGCTGGGGGTGCAGGAGGGGGTGAGGGGTGCAGGCTCTGGGACAGAGTTTGGGTGTAGGCTCTGGGCTGGGGCAAGGGGGGAGGGAGGAGGAAGGGGAGGGGTACAGGCTCTGGGAGGGAGTTTGGGTGCAGGCTCTGGGAGGGAGTTTGGGGACGGGAGGGGGGAGTGGGAAAGGGGTGGGGGTGCAGGCTCTGGGAGGGAGTTTGGGGGCGGGAGGGGGTGTGTGGACAGGGGAGGGGGTGCAGGCTCTGTGAGGGAGTTTGGGGGCAGGAGGGGGTGTGTGGGAAGGGGAGGGGGTGCAGGCTCTGGGAGGGAGTTTGGGGGCAGGAGGGGGTGTGTGGACAGGGGAGGGGGTGCAGGCTCTGGGAGGGAGTTTGGGGGCAGGAGGGGGGTGTGTGGGAAGGGGAGGGGGTGCAGGCTCTGGGAGGGAGTTTGGCAGCTGCTGGGCGGATTTCTTCCCATAGAAATAGAGGCCAGTAATGTCACAGAGGAAGCTTTAATGCTGTGCCCGAGGCGCGGCCCCATGAGGGCCTGAGCGCTCTTGTCTCGACTCGGTCTCATTTCAATGGAAGCCGAGGGTACTTGCTTGACAAGTCACAAGGGCCAGGACTGAGGCATCTGGGGCGAAATTCCCCTCGGTTCATTTCTGGCCTCCTCTATTTCTAAGGCTTCCTGACAGCCTCCTGGTAATGTTCCGTTCCCGACTCTTTTCACACGGGGCCCTGTCCCATCCCAGCCCAGGAGTCAGGATATCTGGGGACTCGGTGGCTGGGGACGAGGGGTTGGAGTAGAAAACTCCTCAGAGAGGGGTGATGTCTCAGCAAGGCCTTAACGAGCCAACTGACCAGTCAGAAAGCGCTGAGAGGTGTGCGTGGGCTTATCATGCCTGCTCCCGCCAATGAAATCCACAGTGCCTATGACGCTCCATGCACAGCTCTCTACAAGGGGATGAAGTACGGAGAGAGAGAACAACAATGAAAAGCCTGGGTGAGGATTAACCCTGCAGGAGGGTTTTTAAACCAGACATGAGTTATGACAAATGCATTCGGGGTGCGAGCTTTTTACACAGATTCACTCTCTTTGAACACGTCTTCGTTGACGCGGCTCCTCTGTGCTCAGTCGTGCACAGGCTTGTGAACGCACGGGGGGAGGGATAGCTCAGTGGTTTCAGCATTGGCCTGCTAAACCCAGGGTTGTGAGTTCACTCCTTGAGTGGGGCCATTTAGGGATCTGGGGCAAAAATTGGGGATTGGTCCTGCTTTGAGCAGGGGGTTGGACTAGATGACCTCCTAAGGTCCCTTCCAACCCTGATATGGTGGCTTTTAGAAACGCAACAGCAGGCTCTGGGCTACGGAAAATCTTCATCAGAGATAAAAATATTGCATTTCCAGCCCTACCTGGAAGTATGGATGTAGGCCAAAGATGGGCATGATCTGAAACATCACCCCCCACCCTTCAAACTTGGGGGCAGTGTGGATCCAAGTTCAGTGGCTGGCCCATCTCTAGGATGGGCTGAGCCAAAATCTGGATCCAAACACCCTGCAAGGCCCTGGGACGTTCAGATGCAGGTTACAGCACTGCTCCTCGCCCCTCCCTAGTGTAGGCACAGTCAGAGATGGAGAGCCCAGCTCAGATGTGCCCTGGTTCTGGGAGAACGACATGAGCGGCAGGCTGGGGGGGTGGTTCCTGCTGCAGTACTGTGCCCAGTGCTGCCCTGAGCGTCAGAGGTGACGCACAGTGATGCAAGGCGACCTAGAACGACGGCACTGGGAGAGCCCCCCTGGGAGACCTCAGAGAAGGGAACCAGGCTGGTGCTGCGAACGGCAGAGGTGACCATCCCAGAAAAGCGGCAGCTCCCCCCTTCCCACCTCGCCCCAACGTCATCCTGCATAATGCAGCCCATTTAGCGCAGGGGCGAGACTGAGGAAATACCTAGGCGGGCTGCCGTAATGATCCGACTTCTAAGAGACACAGCAGCAGCGGGTGTCAAGACACTGGTTGTTTTGTTACAAAGCTAGAGCGACGCGTCAGGGCAGCAGCCCTGCATACCACAGCCCACCACAGTACTGACTTTGGCCATCGCCAAGTGAGCTATTCCTAATGCAGGGCCCGGCACACAGCGCTCCCTGTTCCCCTGCTCAGCTCGTCATGGAAACCGCTTCAGACACACGCTTCAGTTCCTCCCGCTGGAATGTTAAGACTAAAGACAAGCAGGTTTGTTAAGCTCTGATTTGTTTGTTTAAAGCTATTGATATAGCGAGGCCTGGGCCAAGGCAAATCGGGCAAAGCCCTCACTGGCCTGGACTCTCCCAGCCGGAGCATCTGCCTCTCTCCCCACAATATACTGCCAGGCAGGGGCTGACAACAGGGTGTTCTCCACCCTCAAGACTCTGGAATGGATCCCCGCTCCTCCCTGCCATAGGCCATGGATTTCTAGGCATGCTGCACAAACTCTTTGTTTGATGGGGTTGGGGGAGTGGTTCGAAGGGTTGCTTTGCTGCAGCGGTCGATTGGCTGACTTGGTTCATTCTTTGCACGTGGATAGTTTTTTCGTAGCTGGGTGGCTGTGGTTCGGGAGAGTCACAGCCAGCTCATTGCTAAGGGTACCTAGAGCGTTGCGTGGGGATGTTTCGGTTTGTTATCTAAATCAAAATAAAAAGTCACAAAACCTATGTGTGCTGTGATGCAGTCAGATCCTCCTCCGGCTTTCGCCAGACCCCAGCCCAGCTGCGACGTCCATCTTTCTGCTAAGCCCTTGGTTCTGGTACCTGCTCCGCCCACCCACCTCCACCCCATTTGTCTGTTCTGTCCATCGACTATGCCCTGCCTGACATCTACACTGTGAGCTCTGTGGGACAGGGACTCTTGCCTTTGCTATTTATGGTGTCTAGCACAAGGAGGCCCTGATCCTTGACTGGGGCTTGTAGACGTTACCGTGCTACACAGTAACAACAGTCATGGTCAGGGTTTTCTCAGTGGAGATAATGGGCCTCGCTTTCCCCACAGCTCAGCCTGAGCCAGAATCCTTAAAGGCCTGTGAAAGATGCATCTGTTTAGAGTTAAGTTGCCACAGTCGAATGTGTGAGACAGCTAATGCAGCTCCTGGCATCCGATCCCTGAGGAGAATTCTCCCTTCTACTGGAAAACTGACGGCGATTAGTCTGTGGGGCACCCAGACACGACGGGGAGGGGCATTCTTGGAAAGGCATAGGCTAAAAGAACCATAACTGTGTTCGGATTTACACTGGATTTAGCGGCACCAGGATGGAAAGGCCTTTTGGGAAGCCCAAGTGTCACTAACCCCCCCATGTTGGCGGGTTCTTGCAGTGATGCGCTCAGGCCAGAGGCCCAAGTCCATACACAGGGCCGGCTCCTCAGCTGTGTAAATCGGCCTACCTCTATTGACTTCCATGCCAGATAAGGGTCTGGCCCTTAGAGCCTAATCCGGCTCCCATTTTAGTCCGTATACCAAAGCTCCCACCATATCGCCCTCAACAACAGTCTCCTGGTTTTCAGGGGCGCTCAGCGCAGTCAGCCCCCATTAGCTTCACGTGGGAGCTGCTGGTGCTCAGAACTGTTGAAAGGGTCTCTCATCTTGGTGCCTAAACAGGTCACCATTTTGGCTGGGGCAGTGTAACCCGCCTTTGCTCCTCACCTGCTTGCTAGTGGTGAGCACGTGCCAGCACGTGGCGTGGCTGCTGGAGATTTTCCTTTCATTTTATTTGTGCCTTTTTCAGCCTGGGGGGTTGCCCAGCTGCCCTGAAGGCAGAAGTGCCCCTACCTGCTGCTCAGCAACTTAATGGGTAGCACTGATTAGTTCCCACCACAGTCTTGTCCTGTCTCCTTCAGTCAAGAGGATGGTGGCTGTGACAGACGGCCTCAAGGAATTAAAATGGGGAATCCTCCTGGCTGTGCCAGAGACACTGTGGCCGACAACAGAATGGAGGGAAGGGAAAAGGGAGCACTCACCCCCCAGGGCATGTTCAGTCATACTCAGGCACAAGGACTCCAGCCTGTTGTTGATGTCAGGTTCTGTCACTGGTACCTGGAACTCTGCAAAGGAAATGGAACAGACTGTTACTCCGGAGACCCACAATGGCCGAAGCAAAGTCACAACCAATCTAAACGGTAAATACAGTTGTTGGGCAGGTAGGAATCTGTTCCGCACTGACATACACCCTGTGCAAACCCGATGACTGGAGCATTACTTTGCTTGTGTCCCTCGGGCAACTCCCTCTAGAGACTGCGATTGAGCTTTCATTCCCAAATAGATGTTGGCTGTTTTTATGCATTTATATGTGCAAACATATTGACTTTCTTACATACACACACACACTCATGTAAAACTGTTTAATATCAGTTTTTATTTGCACACACAATCCCAGCCGCTAACTAATATCACTGACAGAGATTCACACATCTGCAGTGATGCAGTACAGAATCATGAAACCCAAACCTTAGATTTGTCTACACTCTTATACCTAGCTTGTAAGCTCTTCAGGCCAGGGACTGTCTCTTTGTTGTGTGTTCATACAGGTGCCAAGCACAATGGCCTCTACGTGCTATCATAATAATTAATAATGATTAGAGGCTTGGTTTCAGACTGGCCAGTGCAGGGCAAGGCGATGAAAG
The DNA here is from genome assembly GCA_033296515.1 of Macrochelys suwanniensis. NCBI lineage: Eukaryota > Metazoa > Chordata > Testudines > Chelydridae > Macrochelys > Macrochelys suwanniensis. The sequence goes on along the minus strand of CM065781.1, from coordinate 9,599,260 downwards.
CTGTAGGTTAGGAGGCAAGAGTTTAGAAGGAAATAACCCCAGCACAATTAGGGCAAAACACCCAAATCCATTCATAATCCAGTAACTTTGTTTTACTCATATGAACTGAAACAACAAGGCTAACTTCATCCTCTGCTTGAAGATTTAGGCCTAGGCAGAGAGACAGAAGCCTAAATACCTTTGAGGCTCTGAGTCTAACTTCCATTAATTCCTCAAATACCTTTGAGGATCTGGGCCTTGGCCTATGTACCATGGGCCTATAAAGTGCTAAACCAGGACTGAGATTTCAACCCTACTAACTTTCTAGCAAGGACTGTTCTTTAGCAGCACTTTCACCATTCGAAACTAAGGGTCTGAACCTCCGTTAGCGTAAACCAGGAGGAATTCAATGGCGCTCCAGAGACCAACTGATGTAAGTGAAAGGTTCAAGGCTTGTATTAGAAAGATGCTCACATGGTTTGAAAATACCACAAAGAAAGGGCTTTGCAAGGCCAGTGAAGACAGTAAAATCTCTCTGTTATGAAGGTGCCGCTCCACAGTGACTGTAAAGGTAGTCAGAGCCGCTAAAGGAATTGTGAAATCCCATAGCTGGGCACTCCTGAAGGAGCACCAGCGTCCTCTAAGCCGTAAGTCCATCAACAGCTGAACAGAATGGTACGTGTGCATTGTAAGACCTCAGAGCTGCCTAAATCAAAACTCCCTCATCAGATCATCTGTAAACACCGTGCTCAGGAGTAAAAAGGAAGCGCTGAGGCATAGCTGACTGAGGACGTATTCTATCTGATCCTCTTATCCCAAGGTCCCTAGAGTTTTGTGGATTGGGTCGGCAGTGACAGTGCAGTTCTTAAAGGAAACTCTCTCCAGGCAATTGCTGAGCTAATTTCCCCCGGGAAATGTGTGGCATGGGGTTTGCATGAACGTAACTATTGCTATCAGATGAGGACGGATGGTCTTGAGGTTAAGGCCCCGGAGAGGGACTCGGGAGAGCTGGGTTCATTTCCACAGATTCCCTGCGTGACGTTGAGCAAGTCACACAGCCCCAGATCCACAAAGGGAGTTAGGCTCCTAACTTCTGCTGAAATCAATGGGAATTGGAAGCCTACATACCTCTGAGGATCTGAGTCCCAGCTTCTCTGTGCCCCATCTGCACAATGAATACAAAAGCACTTCCTTTGTCTGCCTTGTCTAGTCAGACTGTAAGTGCTTTGCAGCAGGGACTCTCTCTTAACATGCACTTCGACAGCCCCTAACACAACGGGGCCCGGATTTTGACTGTGACAGTCACGCACTATTATAACACAAATAGTACAATCCAAATAGCCTAGGAGACAAGAATTTAATCTGGACAGTCGAGAGGGGCCATTCAGCGGCGGGGTGGCTTCCCCTGCAGCTGGGGGCTTCTCCTTCTCCTCCTTCTTGCAGTCCTGGCTGAGGGTCTCTGTGCTGCTGCAGGGCCAGTGACACCCAGCCCCTGCAGGTGCAAGGTGTGGGGCAAAGCAGAGACCCCCGCCCCCCCACCAGCCAGGACTCTGCTCTGCCCCACCACCACTGCAGCCATCCCTACATCTTGCGCCTGCAGGGATCGGGTGTCACTGGCCCTAGGCAACTCCGTTGTCATGGCCCCGCTCCCTCACTCCTGTGACAGCGGGGCTGCAGACGGCTCCCTGCCCTGTCGCAGGAGCAATACAGCAGCGGGCTGGCCTCCCTGAAGCCGGGGCCTTGTCCCTGTCCTTGCAGTCCTGGCCGGGGGACTCTGCTCTATTATCTGAACCTCCACATTCTCCAAATCCCTTCCTTGTCCCCCAGCATGAGACACAAGGGGGGACCAGACAGAGGTTGGGATAGCGTGGAGGTTCGGATAATGGGGTGTGATGGAGGCTGCGCAGGAGGCAGCCAGTTCCAGAGAGGCTGCCAGGGCCGGGCTGGCCCACAGAAGGGCTGCAGAGCAGAGCAGCTTCAGTCACGCCCTGGAGCTTGAGGAGGACTGGCTGCCTTGCAGGTGGAGGGCAGCAAGCACCCTGGACAGAGCAGTGCGGCAGGCTGAGGCCCTGAGGCTAGGGCAAAGAGGGTGGTGGGACTGTGGGGACGTGGCCCAGGGAGATCTACAGAGGAGTCGGAGGGGACGCAGTAAGTAGCGGCCATCTTCAGGGTCCCTGGGCTGGGACCCAGAGTAGTGGGTGGGCCCGGGTGTCCCCCACCCCACTGAGGAAGTGGCTGCACTGAGGGACTGCGATACTATCCCCTGGAAGGGGGGAGCACAGAGTGCGGCATAGCTGGAGGGCTGTGTCATGCAGAGGACTCCGCGGTCCTGGGAGTGACGTGGGTCCCTGGAGCAGAAGTGACGGCGGCAGAACACCACCAGAAGAGGGCGTGCTGGCGCACAGAGCTAATCCCCAGGACAGCCACCAGGAGGCGCCGCAGCGGTGGACCGAACCCCCTCATACGGGGTGTCGGATATACTGTAATTGATAATACTGTTATGATTATGCTTTAGAACAAAAGTATTTTATGCCTCAAACAAAAGTGAGGCAGAATATCGGCTATTCCCTGTTTAGATGTAGTTTGTGTCAGAAGTGACAAAGAGTCCTGTGGCACCTTACAGACTAACAGACGTATTGGAGCATAAGCTTTCGTGGGTGAATACCCACTTCTTCAGATGCAAGCAGTGGCACAATATAAGGTACCACGGGACTCTTTGTCGCTCCTACAGATCCAGACTAACATGGCTACCCCTCTGATACTTGAGTTTGTGTCAGGTTGATCACATTTGCCATAGTGTCTGTAGAGACCAGAACTTGATTTTTTTATGAACTTGAAAGCTGCACGTAGGGCAAAATCAGAAACTCCTCTGTGCCAGGGATACGAGGGCTGTAAAACCTGTCTGTACAAATGACAGAAGTGAAACTAAAAATAAGCTCCATTGCTGGGGTCATTTGAAACCATGCTGGACAAAGCCCTAGAGAACGGACTGTGTAGGTGCCTTATGAGGGATCTTTTTCCCTTCCTCTGACGCATCCTGTGTTACCGTGGAGATCTGGGCTGGTCCCCAAGGGATGACCGAGGCGTGACCTAAGAGGTCTTCTCCAACTTTAACGCCTCTGATTCATATGGAGATAAATATAACCGGCAGGAGAGACACCCACAGCACAGCTTAAAAGGAATGTGATCTTACCCCGGACACTTAAAGAAACATCCCTTGACTTCAATGGATCGAGGATTTTACATTTTACAGGAGCAATATCAAGATTATTTTCTTTTCACCCCCCTCCACTCAAAGCAGGTGGAAGGAAAGAGCTTGTTTATCTGAAACCATCATTTGCGGCTTAAACATGTGGCATGCTGCAGTCGCGTACCAAGTAAGGTTGTGAGGTACCTGGGAAGGCTTGTGTGTTAGGGTTCCAAAGCAGACGTCTGGTGACTGGAAATTAAGGGCAGGTGGTGACGCCAACAGCTCTGAAGATGAATTAGTGGAATAGCCCACTAATTTATATGACCTGCTCTCCCTCTTTCTTCCGGATCGCCTTTTAATCCGGGTTTAATGCACACGAGATGAAGACGCTCGCAGTATTTCCTTAAATCCCTCCTGGACATCCATCGATGTGCCTTCCTAGTTCAGGTGATATTTTAATCCCGGGTAGAAACAAGTTTTGGTGCTAGTTTTAAATAGCACATAAACTTAGAGCCAACATTCTGCCCTGAGATGTTTGTGCCCAGCTTGCAGGAGCTGGGGGAGTGTTCTAGGCAAGGAATTGGCACCAAATTCTAAGAGCGAAGTATTATTATTATTATTAAATGTAGCATCTGTAGGATGGTTTTGGCTTGTTCTTATGGCTTTATTCTTAATTTAAACAATCCCTTTAGAGTCCTCTCCTCTGTCCTGTCGCCTGGGTTAGGTCCCCCCTGCTGGATTCTCTGCAGAAGGGGGCTAGAGGAGCAGAAAAATTCCCTGAAACTCCCCTCTTTGAGTTCTCTGCAAATAGTCCTCCTCAAGGGAGAGAGGTGTGACACTCTGTGGAGTTTGCAGGGATCCCACAGATCCATGGGTAAGGGAACTGAGACTGAATGCTACAAAGCCAGCAGTTAGATCAGCTGTTTTCACCCCATGCAGTATTCTGCTTGAACAAACAGAGCAGCTTTGTTCTGACTGAACAGACATTCGCATTAAATGCATCTAAAGTTTACATTAATGAGATGTAAGAAATAAGGCTGACTAGATGTTACCGTGAGTCTAATACTCAGAGCAGGGACAGAGTCAGGACTCCTGGGTTCCAATTCTAACTTCACAATCAACTTGCTGTAAGACTTTGGGCAACTCAGTTAATCTCTCTGTTCAGTTTACCCCGTAAGTAGAATACTTTCCTACTTCACAGGTTTGTTGGGGGGATTAATTCATTAGTGTTTACAATGTGTTTTGAGATCCTCCAACGAAAAGTACTGTATAAATGCAAACTATTAATAATAATACTAAATAAACACAATTTTCTTGGCTACTCTGCACATATTTTGTTGGCAATGCCACTTTCCAGTCCTCTAGAGTCCTCATCACCTGCAGGCTAACATGCAAGACGAACCTATTTCTTATTCTGTAATATTTACCGAACTTTGCCATTACACTGGGCTCTGGATGATACACAGAGGCAGACGTAGTCCCTGCGACAAGAGGCTTGCAATCTAGAACAGACAGTCAAAACAACGCGGACACATAATATACGAGAAGGCTAGATGGAGGCCCAGGCTGAAACAAGGGTGTAAGTTTCTGGTGTGATAAACTTCTTTTGAATAAGACTTGTTTCTATGGTGAATTATTGCTGGAACAATGCAGATTATTAATACTACTGTACATTAGCAGAAAGGCTGCATTAAAAGGATAGGGGAGCAACATACATAGTTAAGATATACTAGAAAAAATGCACTAAACTCTCAGAGCTTTTTCCACTGGATTCAGATGGACACTCAGCAAACCAAAAAGAATGACAGGATGTTCTTACACACGGAAGGGTATTTAAAGCGTGCAAGGAAACAATTAAAATCCCCAATGTGTTGAAATTCTGCCTCAGAATGTCTCCCTCAAAAGAATTTCCCTAAAATGCATGAAGTCATTTCTCTTCTGCCCTGGATTTTCCAGTCCATGTAAAAGCAAAAAAGGTGATCCAAGAGTTACAACATTCCCCATGTAACACAAAGCCTCGCAGAAGGAAGCTATGTTGGGCACTAGCACAGTCAGTCTGTTATATATAGGGTCAAAATCCCTCCAGTGATGTCTCTAGTTTAATCAATCCAGTAATCTGAATAGTGTCAAAAAATATCTTGGTCGGATTGCAACAGACTCTGAGCTTGCAGAGTCTGGCTTGCTGCCAGCCCACCACTGTTCATGCTTGCAATGCAGAGTTTAAAAAAAGAAAGCTTTCTATAAGCACCCAAGAATGTATTGTGACAGTTGAGGCTAAGCATTTGTAGGCAGGGTTCACTAGTGCAGCTATTTTAATATACTGTACTCTCAGATGACAAGGGGATGAATAAGCAAAAGACAAATGACTTCTTCCTACCTGGCTGCTGAAACATCAGCATGGTCTGTGGGGATGTGTGGACAGGCAGGGAACGCGTCCTCTGCACTGCGCTATGGGTCCGGCTTGGCATGCTGTTACTACCCCCGGGGTTTGCGAACCAGAGATTCTATGGAAAACAAACACACCAACGATACTGTAAAACAAATGCCAGTGCCATGCTAACGTAGGACACAGTCTGTGTGTGTTACAAACCTCAGCACGTGCTGTATGCTAATGCTTTCTTGATCTCCCCCAGCCTTAAACCTTCTAGTCCCTGGGTCACACTCTCCCTGCAAAGGGCTTTTTCTGCGAGTGACCCTTACTCTCCGAGTGATGTGTTTATAAAAAACCCCTGGCTCATTTCTCTTCCTCCATCCCGCTCTGCAGCCTGATTTGTCCCTCTCTCCCTGCTCTCCTTGTCCCTTTTCAGTACCCCGCTACACCGAAAAGAGCAAAAACAGGAAATGCCTGCAGACTGTTCTCATTGGGTTCGCGTGTAAAAAAAGAGTATCCAGACACATTAGTCAGACGAGGAAAATCAGAAAAAAAATCCCACTCTAACCTTAGCAAAGAGCTGCTTAACTTGCTTTCTGTAGTAGCAAATTTTCTCTTCAGCCATTGGGGAGTAAATAGCGACATTTGTACCAATCCCTTGTCATGTATATGGGCCTGACCCTGCTAAGTCCTGTGAGCCCCCCCACCCCTAACGAAACTGGCGATCAGGGTGCTCAGTGCCATGCAGCAGGTGCACAGCATCTTGTCGGCTCAGACGCAAAGTATTTCTCATCAGGCACAAAAAATATGGACGCTCCCCTGCAGCTAACACCCGTCCTGCAGCATGGGTGGTCTGACACGCAACGACACAGACAGACCGACACACACCTGTCTTCCTTGTTTCAAGATGGTTGGGTTGGTGGCTGCGCTGCGTTGTGCAGCACCGAGGAGTCCACTGGGGCCCAGCAGACCCAGCCGGGCTGGGGGGAGATTCCGGGAGGGAATCTGGAACTGGCGCGGGTTCCGTCTGCCCATTCCTGCACCTACAGAGCCAGCTGTTGGTAAGGAGTTCGACTGGCCGAAGCCTCGACTGGAAAGAGGAAAAAACAACAGGTCTGAACATTCAGAATCTTAACCTTTTAAAATGCAAAGCAGGGGCTGCCTTCTAACACTTTAAGAATATATTCAAATGGCACGTGGTTAGTACTGATTAAAGATGGGTTTGGAAATCAGCACAGCAGAACGAGCTTTAGCCTTCCACTAAAATCAATGGAAAAAACTCATACTGACTTCAGTGTAGTATAGGACAGGGTTCCTTAATGGCAAATTAGCCAAAGGGTCTTACCGAGGATTGCCACAAGAGGGAACATAATTGCTTTCACTGGATTCAGAGGACCGCCGCACATGTAAGCCCTGTGGCTAGCATTAAACTTTGGTTTAGGCCCTTGAGGCCCTCTCCTGCTTACCATACTCCTGTGAGTGAGTCAAAGCAGAGTCAGTGGAAGAGAGGCAGGAGGGATTTGCTTTTGATGATGGCTGGTGAGATCTAAATGACCTTTTAATGCTAAACAGGGAGAAATCCAGACACTTAGCCTGGAGAAGTATATGGATTCTGGCGGTGCCCTGGGGGTTTTGGTATATTCTCCAGAATCTCAGCTTGCACTGGAAATAAAAAGCTGATAAACTGGCACTCAGCAATCCGTGGCTTGCAAGTCTCATGCAGCCTTCTCAAGATGCCCATGCTGCCATTTCCCACAGTGACAAAGAAGGGTCATAAACTGATTCTTGGTTCCTCTCTGAGCTATATTTGCTTCGTAGTTTTCTCTTCCCTCGTGGCTGAGGGAGGCCTTTGCCTCCCATGAAACGAGAGTTGATAGTGCTGAGTGTGGTGTATGGAAAACAACGTTAAAATGATAAGCCATCACTTTAATTTTTAAGGGGTTTCCTGGTCTGGTTTGCAGGCTAGGGGGCTCTGTAGGGAAGCACCAAGCACACAGATCTGTCAGAGTCAGTTTGCAAGAAGGCAGCCTAGAGCAAGTGAGGTGAGTTGTGCCTGTGTGTGTTAGGGAGCAGCCTGCTTTCTCTCTCTCTGTTTTTGGTTCTTGTGTGTTACCACTCCAAATTCTAGGAAATAAACTAGTGTTATGTTGCAAGCATCCAGCACAAGTATTTTATGTTTTTAATCTAAGTTCTCTGTATGCATGATGTGAACATAACACTCAGCACCTCAAGATTTGGGTCCAGAGGGACAGATCCAAGCCTCTTTGAAGTCCCTTGTGGTCTGCTTGTTTCTGGTGTGTACGTGTTTTTCCTTTCTTTGGGTTATTTAAGGCTTTAATTTCTCTAATTTCTATATTTGGTTGTGTTAGGAGTTTGAGGTTTACGTTTTTGGTTTATTTGGCTGGTTTAAAATTTGCTAATTTTAAACGAAAAACTTAAAAAAAAAGAGAAAGAAAAGAAATGATGAATGAAGACAACTTCTGCACAGAATGAGACACAAGCATTGCATCCGGTATTAAATTTTTCTGTGGATTGTTTGTGCTTGTGTGAGTGACAATTGTTAGAAAGGACTTGTCAGTCTCAAAAGCTCCATTTACACTAAGATGTTAAACTGCATTAACACCTCCCTAGCAAGAGCCAGGTTTAAACACAGTTCTTTAGGGTAGTGCTACCACAGTTTGAAAACCCAGAGTAAATGGGGCCTGAACGTTTACAGATCTCTTAGCCCATTTGGTTGTGAAAAGCACGTTCTCTGTAAACCAATATGATGCAGTCTTGGCTGGGTTGGCAGCCTGACACTAATGGAGATGGGGAGCAAGTGGATAACAAATGTTACCTGCTTAGAACCAGACTCTGATCTCAGTTACAGCAGTTTGAACCCAGATTAACTTCATTGAAGTCAGAAGAACATAGTCTGGTCCTTAGACTGTGTGTAACCACATACAGTCACGATGGGATGTTTTTCTAAAAGATCTACTCTAGTTCAAACAGGAATGATTCTGGGGAAGTTCTCTGGCCTCTGTTATGCAGGAGATCAGACTAGATGATCATAGTGGTCCAGAATCCATGAATAAAAGCTCCCACCACAGGCCGGGTTCATGATTCTGACTCTCAGGGCCTGCTTCTGATCTCCCTGATTCTGATGATACACCAGTGTTAGTTACTTCACTGATTTTAGCAGAGTTATTCTTGATTTGCACCAGTGGAAGGGAGTGAACCATCACGTCCTTAAATCTCATTAACTCACCTCCCCCACATATATGGCGGGAGCAACAGCCCACTAAACTAAATTCTTTTACTTAGGGGTCACGTGGCATGATGATGAAAGTGAGGGGCAGTCTGCACTATAGCTGAACAAGGAGTGGAATTTGTTTTCATTTGCCATGTGAAAAACAAGTGTTTGCAGATTCGGTTTCCCCCACAGTTTGATGGCTCTAGTATGGAGGCATTTTGCAGTAGTGAAATTGAGGGATTTTTGGTTAACGTGTGTCTTTTAAACACACATCTCTAGTGGCAGACCATTCTTGGTTTGTAATTAGGACATTTTACCCATTTCTATGTAACACTGTTACTGGGATGCCAAATTGAAATGACACACAAAGCAACAGCACCAAAAAAATAAAAGAACCGGTTGATCCCCCAGAACAAACAGATCATGCAGATTTCACAGCGGTGTAAAGTCTTCCTAGTGTTCGTGCCCAATTGTTTAAAATGATTACACAAAGGGATGGGTAGTTTTGCTGTGATACTTATTATTTACCTGCTGACGTCTGAAACATGACAAATGAGTGTAGCTATTTGGAGATTAACAACGCTTATCACTTGTGCAGTTCCTGTATTGCCCTGCCCCTTCTCCAACACTTGACGGTTCAACTCACCTTCCTCTTAGCCCTAATCTCTCCTGCTTGTGCGTTCTATAGTGAAAAAGACTTCCAAAATAATACGATTATGGGATCCAAACCAGTATAAAACTACCCATCACGACACACAAGAAAGTTTCTTTAAACCTCACGCAAGAAGCGATTTTGCCATTATACCTATGGAACTACGTGAAAGGCAGAACTGCACCACTGCCCTCTTAGCTTGCAGCTTCACCCAGACTGGAAGTACAAGAAAATGACACACTTGATCTAGATCAGCAAGGGTGAATTTCACGCCTTGCAGGGTGCAGAGAAGCCAGACTCGGTCGATACCCCACTTAGGCCCTATTTTGAGCAGTTAGGCATGACGTTAAGTGGCACACCCGCTGTATGCTGGTGCTCTGCCCGGGGGGGAATTTCACCCTAATGGAGTCTCTCCTGATAAGTGGTTCTCTAGCCAAGGCGCTGGTCTGTGGCGTAGTGCTTCTCCAGTCACAGTGGAGAAGCAAGTCTCCGTGTTCAAGCAGTGACGATTCCAGTCATTTGTAGCCCACTACAGGGACCTTCTGAGGTTTTCTGATGAACTAATCTAAACAAGCCCAAGAGCCTCGCTGCAGCCTTGTGGATTGCTTTTTCTGGTGTCTATCCAACAGTGATTTAATTTGCAGAAGACACCAAAACTGGAGGGGCAGCAAACACAGGCGAGAAAACCAAACTGCAGAGAGGGACAGTGCTGTTATTATTTTTTAATAGGGCTGTCGATTAATTGCAGTTAACTACTGCGATTAACCAAAAAATTAGTCGTGATTAAAAAAATTTATCGCAATTAATCACAGTTTTAATCGCACTGTTAAACAATAGACTATAAATTGAAATTTATTAAATATTTTGAATGTTTTTCTACATTTTCAAATATTTGATTTCAATTTACAACACAGAATACAAAGTGTATAGTGCTCACTTTAGATTATTTTTTTATTACAAATATTTGCACTGTAAAATGATAAAAAAAGAAATAGTATTTTTCAATTCACCTCACACAAGTACTGTAGTGCAATCTCTTTATGGTGAAAGTGCAATTTACAAATGTATTTTTTTGTTACATAACTGCACTCAAAAACAAAACAATGTAAAACTTTAGAGCCTACAAGTCCACTCAGTCCTACTTCTTGTTCAGCCAATCACTCAGACAAACACGTTTGTTTACATTTGCAGGAGATAATGCTGCCCTCTTCTTATTAACAATGTGAAAGTGAGAACAGGCATTCTCATGGCACTTTTGTAGCTGGCAATGCAAGGTATGCTAAACATTTGTACGCCCATGCTTCGGCCACCATTCCAGAGGACATGCTTCCATGCCGTTGATGCTCGTTAAAAAAATAATGCATTAATTACATTTGTGACTGAACTCCTTGGGAGAGAATTGTATGTTTCCTTCTCTGTTTTACCTGCACTCTGCCATATATTTTGTGTTATGGCAGTCTCGGATGACAACCCAGTACATGTTGTTCGAGTTAAGAACATTTTCACTGCAGATTTGACAAAATGCAAAGAAGGTACCAATGTGAAATTTCTAAAGATAGCTACAGCACTCGATCCAAGGTTTAAGAATCAGAAATGCCGTCCAAAATCTGAGAGGGACGAGGTGTGAACTTGCTTTCATAAGTCTTAAAAGAGCACCAGTCAGATGTGGAAACTGAACCACCAAAAAAGAAAATCAACCTTCTGCTGCTGGCATCTGACTCAGATGATGAAAATGAACGTGCGTCGGTCTGCTCTGTTTTGGATTGTTATCGAGCAGAATCCGTCATCAGCATGGATGCATGTCGTCTGGAATGGTGGGCGAAGCATAAAGGGACATATGAATCTTTACTGCATCTGGCACATAAATATCTTGTGATGCTAGCTACAATAATGCTATGTGAATGCCTGTTCTCACTTTCAGATGACATTGTAAATAAGAAGAGGGCAGTATTATCTCCTGCAAATGTTAACAAACTTGTTTGTCTGAGCGATTGGCTGAACAAGTAGGACTGGGTGGACTTGTAGGCTCTAAAGTTTTACATTGTTTTATTTTTGAGTGCAGTTATTATTTTGTACATAATTCTACATTTGTAAGTTCAACTTTCATGATGAAGAGATTGCACTATAGTACTTGTATAAGGTGAATTGAAAAATACTGTTTCTTTTTTACAGTGCAAATATTTGTAATAAAAATAAAAATATCAAGTGAGCACTGTACACTTTGTATTCTGTGTTGTAACTGAAATCAATACATTTGAAAATATAGAACACACCCAAAAATATTGAAATAAATGGTATTCTAATATTGTTTAACAGAGTGATTAATCTTTTCAAGTGCTCCCATTACCGTGGGGAAAATGTAGGTTTGGTCAATCAGAATATCTGATTTAAGAAGGGCGCCACAAAGAGGAAGGAATGTCTTGTTGGTAAGCCACCAACGTGGGACTCAGGAAATCTGGGTTCAAATTCCAGCACCACCACAGGCAGCTTTTGTCACCTGGGGCAAGTCACTGAATCTCTCTATGACTTAGCTCACCATGTGTAAAATGGGGACAATAGCACTTTTTACCCACCCTTTGGTTTTGTCTATTTATACTGTAAGCTCTTTGGGGTAAGGACTGTCTCTCAGTTTAACATCTAGTACAATGTTAAGCCCTGATCTGAGCTGGAACCTCAAGGTGCTAGTATAATGCAAATCAGAGCTAATAACTAACAAGGAACCACTGCTCCAAAGTGACATTTGAGAGCTGGCTGTGACGTACAGCATTAAAACAGAACAAGGTGAAATATTCCAGCCCTGCCTGCACTCGAGGTAACTGGCCTCATAAATCAGACCCATCCGACTGTTCCGGTTAGCACAGTGTGAATGTTAGTGTAATTATCCCCTCTGGCGTAGTCTTGTCCAAGATACCAACCCACAAAGCACAACCATTGCATCAGAGATGAAATCCCAACGTACTTTCTTTGCTGCCGATATCCTGATATGTCTAGAAGGGATTTCCGAGGGAAAGACCTGAAGAGTTTTTGCACCTGCTGTTTCCATGACAACAATCTTTTCTTCTGTGTCTCTGTAAATGCCTGCCCCCCAAAAAAAAGGAATTAAAAAAAGGTAAACATCTTATGGATGATGCAGTTGGGCATAAAAACAAAGAAAACAACAGGCAGTTAACATGCACCCAAAGTAGAGAGCTGAGCGATCCAAGCTTCAGGCTGCAAACACACAGAAGCCCTGAATTGCAGGTTTAACTCCTAGCAGAGTTGGCTCAGCCCATTACACGTTTGAGAAAGACAAACTGATCACCAGGCAGTTTCCGATGTGTAGCTCTTTCCGATGAAATCTTAAGAGCAAAGAACCTGCTGTGCCTGGGTGTTTAAGGGTACGGCTATACTACTCGCCTGATTCGGCGGGTAGCAATCGATCTTCTGGGATCGATTTATCACGTCTTGTCTAGCCGCGATAAATCCATCCCGGAAGTGCTCGCCGTCGACTGCGGAACTCCTGCTCGCCGAGAAGAGGAAGCGCTGTCGATGGGGGAGCCTGCCTGCTGTGTGTGGACCCGCAGTAAGTGCTTTGAAGTTCGAACTAAGATACTTCGACTTCAGCTACGTTATTCACGTAGCTGAAGTTGCGTATCTTAGTTCGACCCAGGGGGTTTGTGTGGACCAGCCCTTCCTGTAAGAGAAAGGGGTTTCCCTGGAGTCCTGGACCCTAATTTCTGCTCTCCCCATCACTGTGAGGAATGCTATACCATTGCCTGGCTGCCCACGGCCCCTACAATTCAGTGGTACTGTGTATGTGCAAAGTGCTTTGGGTCCACCAGGATGACAGATACATAAAGGTCTGATACAATTATTATTATTGCTACATCATTACGAATGACAAAATGTACAACACTTTGGTGATGCTACAAAAAACGTCCTACTGATACAACAAACAAAATCAATTCTTTTTCCTTCTTTTAGTAACGTTTAACCAAAATTCATGTTCATTTAAAAAACAGAATAATCAGCAAAGTACTGAATGTTGCCTATGAAAAGAAATTCAGTTATACTGGGGCTTAGGGACAGATAATGGTCATAATTATTTCATGAGGCTTCCTTCTGACCTTCAAGTCTATGACTCAGATCATAGTATGTACATAAAATTCCTCGAATGCTCAGTTTATTAATGATAAATGAATGCTCCTGATTGTTTAATAGCTACGCGCTAGTAAGCAACTTGCATTTTCATCCCCCAGTGCAGACCGTAAAAATTTCAAGAAATCTCCAAAAATAAACATGAACTTCTGAGTTCTTTAAAAAAACCCAACCTTTTAATGTAAGTGTAGTGTTCATGAAAGGTGCTGGCTTGACGGCCCTGGGAACCGATGGCTTCTGGCTCAGGTACTCAACAGGTACAGTGCTAGCATTTTGCAGCACAATATTCCATATGCTGTCCTGCCAGCGTGTCTTGGTTGGACCTGGAAGGACCTTCTCCCATGATAACAAGAGAGCAAAATCCTCAATCTCCTTACTGACAGGAGCTGCCATCCAGAACCAAATGCAGTGGTTTCCATGAGGTAGACACTTGTTTCCCAGGAAATGGATTGAGACCTTCCGTTTATTTTCTAGTCTATTCTAGGTTTTTATACCACAGTCTATTTCACTGAGACCAAAGAGCCTTGAGATTGTAATGGCATTTGGTTGCTACGGCCCCAGGTTGGACTTAACCTGAGCTTGGCAGTGGAAGTCGCCTTACTCCACTACCAATCTCCTGAGCCATCTGGGCCCCCTGTGCTCCTAACACATTATTATCTGACTGTTTTCATGTGCATGCCCCACGATAGCAAAGGCCTATAGACAGTTATTAACTATAATACATATATTTATAGGCAGTTCAACTAATATTACATGAGCTATTTTAATATTATCCTTTTGACTGTCACATTTAACGATCAATCTACTTACCTTGCATCCCAGTGATATTAACATATTCATATATAACGCAAATGAAAAATATTGTAGACATGTTGCTGTGGAGCAACTCACTTTAGCTCTGGTTGGAAACCAATGAAAAACTGTTGGCTTTAGGAATACTGGACTCAATCAATGTTTTCTCTCCAGTATCTCAGATTCTGACCTCTCTTCAATTCTATCGAGAGAACTGGACTGGGACTCAAGATACATGGGTTCCATTCCCAGCTCTGCCACTGACCTTGCTGGGGACCTCTGGCAAGTCAGCTTGCCTCTATGCCTCAGTTTGCTCAACTGTAAAATGGGGATAAAGATGCCTCCTTTGTAAAGTGCTTTGAAATCTATGGCTGAAAAGCGCTAGCTACACAAGAGCTAAGTGGTGTTGTTATTACCTGTCACATACCCATCACCACGGGATCTGAGAAAGAAGCCTATCCAAGATTCAGCTGCAAAAATCACCTCCCCTTCCCACAGCTCAGACTACGCCGCTCCCTTCCCAATCCCTTCACTGGCTTCCTCTCACACTACACATCAAGCTCAAGCATCCGGTCCTCGCCTTCCAGGCTCCCCTTTTATATCTCTGCTCTCATGACTTCCTGCTCCCTCAGCAGTACTCCGTGCTGCCTTGCAGGAGTACCAGGCACAATTGCCAACCCTGGTCCCACCCCATATCTCAGAGACCAGGATACATTATGGAATCAATGTTCTCATCCCTCCAACCTGGGGAAGAGCCGAATGTCACAAGCCATTCCACAGCTCCCACTCTAGCTGTTACAGGGATAGCTCTAGAGTGCCCGGTCACTTGCCCGGGCTACCAAGATGGTGACTTGCCACACGGAACCTCAGAAAAAATGGTTACTAACCTTTCTGTAACTGTTGTTCTTCGAGATGTCTCACACATGTCCATTCCAACGTAGGTGTGCGTACGCCCCGAGGGCATCCGCTGGGATTTTTTCTCTTAGCGGTATCCATTAACTTGGCTCCAGCGCCCTCTGGTGTCGTGCACTCATAGCGCTGGTATAAAGAGCCCTGCCGACCCTGATCCCCATCAGTTTCTTTTTGCCGACCACCTCCGACAGAGGGTGGGTTTTGGAATAGACATGAGCAACGCATCTCGAACAGCAGCAGCTACAGAAAGGTTAGTAACCGTTTCTTCTTCTTCAAGTGATCGCACATGTCCATTCCAACGTAAGTGACTCACAAGCAATTGCCCTGGAGGTGGCTTTGAAGATCAAGGGCAGGCTGATTGTACCGCCGTCCAGCCGAAGCCGGCATCGTCTCTAGTCTGCTGTGTAATGGCGTAGTGCGTCATGAACCGATGACCAGGTTGCCCCTCTGCAGATGTCCTGAATTGGAACTTGTGCTAAAATAGCAGCGGCGGAGGCCTGAGACCTTGTAGAGTGAGCTGTTAAGTGAGCAAGTGGCGAGATGTTCGCGAGGTCGTAATACGCCCACGCCCTGATGCACAAAGTGATCCATGATGAGATTCTCTGCGCAGAAACGGGGAGACCTTTCATTCTTTCCGCTATCAACACCTGAGTGGATCTGCGGAATGCTTTGGTCCTTTTATGTAGAAGGCCAGGGCCCGGCATACATCCAATGAGTGGAAGCGCTGTTCTTCCCTGTTCGCTTGTGGTTGAGGGTAGAACACCGGCAGAAAGATTGCTTGACTGCGATGGAATTGTGAGACAAATTTTGAAAGGAACGACGGGGAGGTGGTTGCAACTGGACTTTGTCCTTAAAAACGACTGTATATGGAGGTTCTGAAGTGTTTCTTCTTTGGCACTGGGGAAATGACCAGTGCCGAGAGTTCCGGGTTGTTGGAGGCGCACTCTGCACCAAGGCTGAGGTACTCGGTGCCGAGTCCGAGTGCAGCTCTGAGGCTGGTCTTAAGGCTGCCTCCAAGAGGAGGACCTTCAAACGTGCAGCACGGTTCGGTCCTTCTTATTCCGTGGCTTAAAATCCCTGAAAATTTGGAAGTGGTCTTTCACAGAATCATAGAATCTCAGGGTTGGAAAGGACCTCAGGAGGTCATCTAGTCCAACCCCCTGCTCAAAGCAGGACCAACCCCAACTAAATCATCCCAGCCAGGGCTTTGTCAAGCCTGACCTTAAAAACCTCTATGGGAGGAGATTCTACCACCTCACTAGGTAACCCATTCTAGTGCTTCACCACCCTACTAGTGAAAAAGTTTTTCCTAATATCCAACCTAAACCTCCCCCACTGCAACGTGAGACCATTGCTTCTTGTTCTGTCATCTGGTACCACTGAGAATAGCCTAGATCCATCCTCTTTGGAACCCCCTTTCAGGTAGTTGAAAGCAGCTATCAAATCCCCCCTCATTCTTCTCTTCGGCAGACTAAGAGCTTCCCTATGAGTTTCCTCTTGAGGCAGCTTGCGGGCGGGTCGCTCAAAGGCGTAGACTTACTACACGAAGTGCAGAACTTGAAACCCATTGACCGAAGCAAGCTCCGGCAGCGGGACGGTGGACAACTCCGCTATCTAAGAGCAGAGGTGTCCAAACTAACGACATTAACTACTAAAAATGACACAAACTATGTACACTAAATTTGTCAGAAAACCACTAAGAGATCGGTTGCCTAAGCGATGAGGCGATCCAGCAGCCGTAACGGGCGATAAGAAGGAACTGAAGGAGAGCAGGGTCGACAGGGCCCTTTATACCAGAGCTATGAGCGTGCGGCACCAGAGGGCACTGGAGATGACCCAACAGGGATAACCACTAAGGGAAAAAATTCTGGCGGCTGCGCGTGGGGCGCGCACCTACATTGGAATGGGCATGTACAAGCACTCGATGAAGAAGGTATGTGTCTGAACGTATGGGGGGACGGGAACTGCCCCTTTCCTCTCAAGGTCTCCAGGTGCAATCAAGCTTTGTGACTGACAACTGTCCCCCATCTGATGGCCGTGAAGTAGCAAACGTGACGTGAGTTTGGTGCTCTCTCTCTAGCTCCCAGGGGACCAATGTCCACCAAAAAACCCACCACTGTGACAGCTGGCAGTCACTGGCACCCCGGTGGGCAGTCTCAACACCCCCAGAGCTGAATGGAGATGGAGAGTGAACTATCCTCTCCCCCATAAAAGGTGGTCTTTCCAGGGGAAGGTTTAGCCACACTGGCTGGGTGGTGTGGGGAATTGTGCACAGCCACTGCCTGTGCTGGGTGTGATCAGAGGGTAAAGAGAGGTTCGCAGTCTCTCTGCCTCTCAATTCTGCACCTTTCACAAGCTCTACATTTACATTTTATGTATAATATGCAAGGAAAAATCTGGGGCTTCATAGGGCATGGAGAATCTATTTTCCCACCCCTCACCCCTACTTTGCCTGGGAGGAAATGTTGTTCCACTTCAGCCATTTCTTGAAAATACCGACAAGCACTTCCCAGAGCAGTATAACACTGTTTACATCACCCAGAAAATGAGTTTGGAGTTCCACCCCCCCGTACAACTCGGATGTGCCCAGCCAGAATCACATTTCAAAGGTCTACTCACACTCTAACAAAAGCCTGAGCTTTCTTCCTTGGTGATTCGGTTAATGTCAGAAACATAAAGAAAACAAGGGGGAAAAGACGAGGCTAGGATGGATGCAGTTCGTAATGCTGCATTGACTTCAAGACTCATCATGGAGCAATCAAGGAAAAAAAAATCTTGCTATGTCTGGAAATACATGAAGAACTAGAGTGAAAGGAGCTTTTCATGTCATCTCCGTGAACTTGGACTCAGGTGGAAGGGGTCTTTGTACACTCACATACTAGAAGCTTTGGTTATATTTAAACTACGTGCCTGGCTCAGACAGAACCATTGCTGAGGTGGGAAAGCAAACTAACCACTCACTTCACAGTAAAATTAAATTTCCTAGCACAGCTGCTGTATATTTCAAGTGGCAAACTGTACGTTGACAAGGTATGCTGACAGTTCACTACCATTCACTGAAAAATTCTTGGCAAACTTGTTACTGTTGTGGACAGAAGCATTCTGGGAGCATAATGTTTGTTTTTTTAAACCCTGAATATCAGTGACTTCCCTTCAGAGCTGGAAATCTCTGTCTTTGCCCCGGATTCAGGAAAACCCTTCAGAGATTCCAGGCCACAACAGATCATTGTGATCATCTTGTCTGACCTCCAGTATATCACAGGTCACAGAACTTCTTCAGAATAATTCCTTTTGAACTAGAGAATATCTTTTAAAAACACCCAATCTTAATTTAAAATTTACCGTGATGGAGACTCCACCATGGCCCTTGATAAATTGTTACAAGGTTAATTACCCTAAGCACATACTTAGTGCTTTCCTGAATCCTTTGTGAGGATGGGAACCAGCTGAGAGCTCTATTATTTAGGCAATAGCTTCTCACATGGAGGATTCAGAACCGTTTTTTCACCTAGCATACTGTATATACCTGTGTTTACAGCAGTCAATGTACTTTTGTCAAAATGCTGCCACTCCTTTTCCTGTAGGATAGTACAGATTTTTTAGTGATTCTAGAGTCCACTTTTATACATAAGTGATCATGTAAAGACAGTGTAAACTGTAGATCTTTTGATACTGGAAAATATTTAGTGATCCATCCAGATCTCAGATGCATGGCCATGTAATGCCATGCATTGTATAAGATCAGGTGCAGCACATATGTATACAAGTTACTCCTGGGGGAATTCCGCACTACTGCACACATGAAGAATTAATGTCTCCTGCAGACTTTTCCCCCCCGTAGAATATAGATTCTGCTGGAGAGGCACTGCAGTTACACCTTTCGCCCACCAGAGGCTGCTATGGTGCCAGAAAAGAGGGCAATCAGCCAGAGAGGCTGCTTTCCTCACAGTGGGGACAGGTGAGGAGGCACCGGATGGACAGAGTGGGGCATGCGGGGCTGCTGGAGGCATCACAGATTGGGGTTCAGAAGAGCTAGTGGGGGACAGACTTGGATGCAGGCTCCGGAGCTAGTGGGGTGACAGCATTGAGCCAGGGGCTGAATGGGAGGTGGGCTGAAGGGCCACATGGGGACAGAGGGTAGGGGGGTGTAGGGCCACATGTGAATGGGGGAGGGGGACTGCAGGGACACACGGGGATAAGAACAGATGTGCTTGACTGAATGGGAGAGGTTAGTGGTCAGCCAGGGTCTGCATGGGGGAGGCTCCCCAACTCCCTAACAATCCCTTTGCCTCCCCAAACCTGTCCCATACTTCTCCCACCCACACCCAATAACCCTCCAGGTTCACTCCAGGCTCCTTCCCTCTCCCTCAGCTCCTCTGTTACCCCTGAATCCCCCAAAGCCTTGGCACTGCTTCTGAGGGGTGCAGGAAACACAGTTCTGTATTGTAGTTTAGATGAATTACTCAGAGTTCTGTATTCATATGCCTAGTAAGGAATGTATTTGTCAAAAAAACATTTCCCGAATCTTTTTTTTTTCCGGTCTGTATTGTTACAGACATACTCGGTGACAGGTATTTGAAATAAATTACCAAAATAACTGAAACTGGTGTGATTATATTGTGTTATTTTGACACACAAAATATGCAGAATTTTAAAATATTGTGCACAGAATTTTTAATTTTTTGGCACAGAATTCCTCCAGGAGTAACAAGTGCAGCAGGAACTTGGTACACATAAGGGGATAAATATACACAGCAGGGTGGTTTGTGCCCTAGATCTATGGTATATGGAGCTCAAAATATGTTTCAGTCACCCTGAAGGACATGTGGTAATGTACTTTTTAGAGAAAGTTACAGTTCAAAATAAAAATCCATAAACAAGGAGCTTTCATGAAGAGGCACATCAAATGGTAGGTACCAAATCACAGAATGTTTGCAACAAAATAGAAGCTGGAAATGCTAAATGATAGTTTAGTCTCTCTGCTAGAAACTCCATGCACATTCAGCCTGGGTTTTTCTGTCATCCAGCTGTTGATCATAATGTCACAAGCACAATGAATTTCTCAATTCCAGTTCTTTGATGTTGTACAGGGACATAGTGACCTACACTTCTGTGCACCACATTGCATTTACAGTCTGCCACAGTCAGAATTACTATTAATACCCCCAAAAATATTTGTGTTAGAAACCAAAATGTTTACATAAACAGAAACTTTGGAAACAGTTTCTAAGCAATGAGAACAACAGTTTTATAAGATCTGACACAACTCACCTCATGAATTAGACATTTGTCTATGAGCTGCAAATAGGAACTTATATTCTCCTCATCAGGTCTGGAAACTAAAAGTTGTGTACATACTGCAAACAAACAAACAAAAAAGGATAGCTAGCAAAACACATGGTGACCAGGAAACGGGACTGAAATCAATGTGTTGTTTTTAAGAATGGTCTTAGACTTCTATTGCAATTGTCTGAAATGAGTTATCTTCAATGGAGCACTTGTGTAGAAAGACACCCTTTTACAATTCCAGCCATGCCAGTCTATATTTAGGGACAGATTTTGCTCTCAGTTACATTGCTGTAAATCCAGAGCAACTCCATTAGAGTTACAGAGGGGTAGCCGTGTTAGTCTGGATCTGTAGAAGCGACAAAGAGTCCCGTGGCACCTTATAGACTAAACAGAGGTATTGGAGCATAAGCTTTCGTGGGTGAATACCCACTTCGTCGGATGCAAGCAGTGGATTTACTGCTTGCATCCGACGAAGTGGGTATTCACCCACGAAAGCTTATGCTCCAATACCTCTGTTAGTCTATAACAGGGGTCTCAAACACGCGGCCCGCGGGCCACATGCGGCCCGCGGAGTTATTTCCTGAGGCCCGCCATAGGCGTCAACTCCACTGGCAGCCAAGCTCCAAACATTACTGAGTATTTATATTTTATTAAAACCCCTCTTTGCATTACAGTTTTTAAAAAGTTAATACATTGACTTTTAATAGAATACTATATTACTCTTCATTTTTTTCATTTTTGACTATACTTTTGTATTATTGTATGAAAAGGTTTCAGTGATGCAGCCCTCGGGCCAATTTACTAGTTCTCAGGTGGCCCTCGTGGTGATTTGAGTTTGAGATCCCTGGTCTATAAGGTGCCACAGGACCCTTTGTCGCTGCCATTAGCGTTATACATGTGCAAATCATCAGTAACAGAGTAGAATCTGGTTCCCCCTATCTTATCCTATTCTCACATCTGAAAGACACTGTCACACAAAGAGTGTGGTGTTCAAATCTACTGCTTCCAGGGTCAAATCCTGGTCTCACTGAAGCCAATGGCAAAATTCCCACTGATTTGACTGTCAGCAAGATTTTGAAATAATGCCACAAAAGTGTGTGCAAATTACCTTACAGAATAAGATGGTGTCTGCATTGGGGGAATTTACCAAAACACTCCCACCCGTTCTAACCCTGGCTCAACTGAACTGGTGTTAAAGTCCGTAGGAGCTGCAGAATTCTACAGCCAGAACTGACATATTAGTTAAACCTGCTGGAAAGCAAGCATAATCAAAACAACAGGTCACAGGAGCCTTCTCTACATTATTGCTACCACCAATCTGAACCGTCATGGTGACCAGTAAATTTCCCCCGTTTTCAGAGAAGACCTGGGAGTGTGTCTGCTAACAATTCCGTTTCCCCAACTTCTACTGATAAATCTCCATACCGCTCAACTTCATGCATTATGGAGGCGCTGGTCATGGCACCAGGGTTAGCAGTGAGGTCTGATATGGGCTTAAAATGGGGCACAAAGAACCATTTTTCTCAAAGTAGGTGGCCAATCAGTGTGAAATTACACACCGGGCTCAATTTTCTGCCCTTTGAAGTTTCTACGTAATTTGTATTTTATTTCTATTCATACATTTTAAACAGAAAGTGCTGGAAATGGACCGGGGCTGACATTTCTCCATGGAAGTCTGACCCTTTTCTTTGTGGATAGACTACCCTCCCGTTACCAAACTACTCCATTCTCCACACAGCAAGCTGCTACACAGAACAGTCCCCACTCACAGTATTGGGAATGGGCAGTCTGAATTACCCAGGCGCGGTGAGGCAATGAGTAAGTCATGCAGGTCCTCCCAAATGAGTGTGAAGAGAACCTGTCTAGCACCCCATCACGTGCGCTGCATACACCACTTTTATTACAGAAAAGCTATCTTAGGAACGATTTAGAGAGGTTTGCATGGTTCAAAAATGAGGCTGAATGGACTCCCCCATCCCTCGTAGATATTCTTTTAGATCACTCCTCAGTTCTAGAAACTAGTTTTGTTTTGTACTGACCATGGCAGGACAAATTCTCTGCTGGTATAAATGGGCAAAATGCTATTGAAGTCAATGAAGCAATTTACACCAGCATCAAAGGATTTTGCCCAGTATGATTGTTCCTCCTGTATTTCACAGTGCAGTGACAGTGGTGGGGCAGGGACATACAGAGACCGGGGGGCAGGGACAAGTAGAGACCGGGGTAGCACTACTACTGGAGCTCAGACTGCTTGGGCAATCTGCTTTAAGGCCCCTGTTCAGCAAAGCACTTAAGCATGTACAGTCAGGGCCCAAGCCACCAAGGAAAGTGTTTTTAAAAGCCCAAGCCTCCCACAACTTTCACATTAAACAAATGCCAGTCCCAAGCGCTCGCTCTCTATCCATGTCACAGGATCACGGAGCTAAAGGAAGCAACTGCTCTGTACGTGCACTCCCTCGTACTGCAAGCCAGGGCTATAAAAAACTCCACAGGAGTCCATGGGAGCAGCAGGGGACAAAGGCTGTGAATGAAAGTAAGCAGCCAGACCGAAAGTAACCCCAGAGCACCCACTCGATTCTAGGATCATGCACCACAAAGAGGAAGATCCTTCCATGGGCTTTACAAAATAATGGTGCACTGTCAAACACTAAAGGCTCATTCTGATTCAAACTTCCAACATACCTATTTGTATGGGGCTCAGCTGTACCTGCTAGGGCCTGCCTAGGTGTGTCTACACTAAGCCTGGGTCTGTGGGATCCGAGCTTGTGGACTCAGTGGTTCCAAGCTCATGCCTGAACATCCACACTGGCTTGTAAACCAGGATTTACACTTGCTGGACCTGGTCTCAGAGCCGTGCGAACACGTCCATAGTGCACCATTCTGACTCACGTCTGCAGCTTGACCTGCATCCACATTGCAAAATGACAGGGCTTGGCCTGGAGTTGCAGTGGGACTGGGACTCTGACCCACCCCCCTCACAGGGTCCTGAGGGCTGGCTGACCTGAGTCAGACTGATCTGTGTGGACAGAAAGGGGGCTTGGGCTCAAACCCGAGTCAGAGCCCAGGCTTGGTGTGCAGTGTAGACACATGCCCTAACATCGGAGGTGGTGCAGTTGGCCAAGGAGGCTTTGTGACTCAGACAGGCATGAGGCCTTCTGATGCTCCTCAGCACACAGGAGAAGGAAGAAACCCCCCTGCTACAATGGGGCGGGGGGGCCGTGAGCTCACCTGCCTCTATGGCCAGCCAGCTCTACTGACCCCATCTCCTCCTGACCTCACCTTTTTGCCAGCGCTAGCCATGAGCAGCGCTTGAGCAGAATGATGGCAGCATGGTACAATGGGACTCCGGAGAGCTGAGTGCAGTCCTGTCTGTGCTGGGTCATCATTTCACCTCTGTCCCTCTTCCCTAATTAGACTGCGTGCCCTTTGGGGCAGGGACTGTCTCTTACTAAGTGTTGGTACAGCACCTCGCATGATGGGGCCCGGAGAATATTCTGATGAGCGGGACAGAAGGAGGGTGGATGGGGACCATCGTGGCTATGAAATAAACGCTGTTCTTAAGCATTTACTCCTAACAGAAGGAATAATGACAATGGGAGCGGCTGACCTTTCCCCATGACTCTTGTGAACTGCCCAGGGAGATCCCCTTCGGGCAAAGGTGCCCCTCCGGACTCGCCCTCGCAGCCAGGCAAGTGGTGCTGCTGAATGCACCCCGAGGCGGAGTCCTTGCCATCAGAGCCTTGGCTGTCCGAGCCGATCAGAGAAGGCAGACGGTGGGAATCCAGGTCCCGGCTCTGCTCGTCTGCGTTTGAGTTCTGGGAGCAGTAGGCTTTGATCGGGGTGAGGATCATTTGGTGTAGCTCCTGTAGAGGGATGCGCAGGTTGCCACCTTCCAGGATGTCCTGCAGATTCCAGAGAACGAACATGATTAGCAGCTGGTCTGTCGGCAATCTCAATATGCTGCTAGCTGCCCTGAGCTCAGCCATGTTGCCTCAGCTCAGCTGGCAACACTAGGACATCGCGTCCAGAAAAACAACCTCCGCAGAAGCCCCTTCTATTGTTCCTACTCCAGGACTTACTTGTACGGTGTGGTCCATGTTCAGTAAGTCGGCCCATTTAATTAACCGAGTCTTTCACAGAACCGTTTTAACAGAAATAGGCAAGAACAAGAACGTCAAGTCTGAAGCCACCTGCAAACCCCCTTACCCCATTTTCATGTGTGTGTGTTCAGATTTGAATTCCTGAATCTGAACCCACCCCATGAATCAGGTGGGATCCAAAACCGGTGCGAGTCTGGCATCCAGATTCAGTGGAGATGCAGCCCAAGAGGGGTGAAATCCCACGAGAGCACCTGATCTGGTGAGATTCCCTCCCTTCCAGAAAGCAGAGCCCTTGCAGTTCCCACAGGAATCACATGAGAACAGCACATGAGATTTCAGCGCTGTCTACCCTGCATAAAATTCAGTCTCTAACCTAATCCTATACTGGCTCGGCTCTCAGTACTGCCTTCTTAGCCCATCTATCCATCTACATACCTAAAACCCTTGTCCAGGCTCTTATCAACTTATGTCTCAAATGCTGCAACGCACTTCTCTCTGGATGTGACAAATGCAATCTTGCCCTTCCCATCTCCATTCAATATGCTGCTAAGATCATTTTGCTACCCAGTTGCTTTGACCATGTCGCCCCACCACTGGCTCCCCCTTCTCTAGCACATCAATCATAAACTACTTGTCCTCACGTGCAAGGCCATTCATGGCCTAACCCCAGATGATCTCTTGTCCCTCATTCCCCATTGAAAGGCTGATTCCTGCCTCCCATGATGCCAGCCTCCATCACCCACTTGTTACATTTTCAAGCAAGCCCCCTCCCATGCTGCCCCTCCCTCTGGCAGGGGCTCCCTGTAAACATCCACAAAGTCACTTCTTCATTCTCCTTCAACCCCCTGCTTGCTTGACAGTGGTTAGGCTGCTGGTGCCCTGAGACCACTGCCTGTCATGCTGACCCATACGGTCTCCTTGTCCTCCCAGTCTGTTTCTATCACTAGGTGTCTCTCATCTTACACTTAGCCTGTAAGCTCCTTGGGGTGGGGACTGCTGTTTTGTTCTGTGTTTGTACAGCGCCTAGCACAACGGGGTCCCGGTCCGTGACGAGGGCTCCTGGGAGTTATGGTAATGATAGTACCACCACCATAACATACGGTTTCTCAGCTTTGAAGCGGCCGGGGCAGTATTACTGTAGTCTGGTACAGAATCACAGTGCTTTGAAGGCACAGCTGGTCTTTGGGTCATTTCTGGGGAATGAGGAGTGATTGGAGAGGGAGATATTTCACTGGAACACTCCGTGGGTGAAATCCTGGCCACATTAAAGTCAATGGGAATTTTGCCAGTGGAGCCAGAATTTCACCCCATATTTCAAACGTCCTTAAAACCCCCCAAACATTTATATTCATTCCAGTGGTTCAGAATGAAAAATGTTGGCTTCTTAATCCCGGCAGACTGCATATTTGTGTGCGTCACAGCCGTTCTCCTTCCGCAGTTCGGGTTCAATCCTCCCCCTCTCCCCCAGGGAAACGCCAGTGAGGAAGGCGGGAAGGACTGCATCTTGTTCTTAATATGGGCCAGACTCGTCTCCAGTTTCTCAGGCTACTGGGTCTCACTCAAACTGCTCTTGAGGCATCGCTTCCGACACAACACCAGAGCAGACAAGCTCCTGGGGAAAGCACTATGGATGCACATATGAAAGATACATTAAGAGAAAGCACATGTAGTGACACAAGCCAGTCTGAGCTGTGGGGTGATCATTTACTTTTCCCATCACTCTTCACCATCTGCACTCCCGGCTCCACCGCTCTGAATTACATGGAGTCGGTATGCAGCTAGTCGGGGACCCATTGTGTTAACTGGGTGCAGCTCCTTTATGGGAAGAAGGAAATGTTGGCAGGAGGGGCTTGCCCAGAAGATCAAGTCACACACATGCTCCTGGTTAGTTAAAATAAAGGAAGGAAAACTTGAAAAACAGAGAGACATGCTCCTAAGTAATACAGCCCACGGCCAGCTTTCACTCCTGGGCCCCCCTCAAACCATCCTCAGAACCACAGCCCCAGAGTCCAGGCAAATCCCACTATATCGCTAGCAGTCAACAGCAAACGCTACTATTTATCCCATCTTATTGCATAGTCTGCGTAGCTCATTGTGTCAGCCAAACTCAGGTTACATTCCTGTAGTAACGACAGTCAATCAATACCGTATTTCAAACTTCATGAAGAGGAGGGGGAAGAAAGGCTGTGAAATTGCCTAGAAAACACATCTACAAAGCAAACTCAATCCAGTCGGCTGTCTCTTGGATGTAATGATTGTTATTAATGTACAGAGGGAAACACGGCTTTACTCACTCCTACAGTTCCATAAATAAAATCCCGTCGTTTAAACATGCAAAATAAAGCTAACCAAAACACCAATAAATAGCAATGCGGAGCATAATTACTGAACAGCTCCTAGTCAGAGGCTGGGCACAGAATGATTGATGCAATATAATATAACAGCGAAACAACAAACAGAGAGGTGTTGGGCTGAGTTGACACTGGTGGGTGTGCTACGCTGGTGCTTTTCTGATGGCTCCATCGGTTTCAGCAGAATTTAAATTTTCATTACAAAGAACAAAAAAAAAAGTTTGACCTCTTCTGGCCGCCAAGAGAACCTGCTGAATGTGAGCGGATTCAGGGCTGCTTTCCTGAGTCTTCAGCCAGCCAGCCTAGAAAACTCACCGTGATAGGAAAGTCGTGCTCATCCTCTGCAGTGAGGGCCTGCAGACCTCATGGAACCACACCAGTTCTGCTGAGAAAGGGGGGGGGGCAGGGCTGTGGGATCCCACCCAGGGGTCTGGTACCCCGTGCATGCTGAAGCTCTGCTCACAAGGGCGCTCTCCTCTGTAGTGTATGCGAGGGAACAGAGCAGCAGAGGGACCTGCAGGTGATCATGTGGCTTCATCTCCCATGTGTCACACGTCAGGGGTGAAAGTCCCAGTGACACTAGTGACGTGGAGTGGCACTCCCTGGCTCACACAGGGCACCTCTACACAGCAGCTGGACGGGCGAGTCCCAGCTCGGGTAGACATACACGTGCGAGCTCTGCTCGAGGTAGTGCACTAAAACTAACAGCTCAAGCCGCGCTAGCTAGGTAGTGTACATCCCCCCAAGTTAGGAATCATCTTCCCCGCTGCTGTGTAGACGTACCCACCGAGAGTGGGCAAGCAGGGTCAAGGAATGGGTGGAGCACTGGCTTCACCCCCAATTGGCCAGGCAGTGCCAG
Source organism: Macrochelys suwanniensis (assembly GCA_033296515.1). Classification (NCBI taxonomy): domain Eukaryota; kingdom Metazoa; phylum Chordata; order Testudines; family Chelydridae; genus Macrochelys; species Macrochelys suwanniensis. The sequence continues at coordinate 9,571,396 of CM065781.1, read as the reverse complement.
GGCATGTACGCTGTGCTAGGTACAAGACCGGTGCAGGTTACAACCTCCCGGAGCTGGGGAAGAACCAGGAGGCAGCTTTCGCCTCTCTGTACAAAAGCCAGTGGGCAGCCTGCTGATAAAACGCAGTGGTTGGTACAGCACTGGGTATGTGATGCAATTCACCAGATGTGGCAAAACCAACAAAGAAAATGCTCAATGAAAAAGATGCACTATGTGGGAAATACCCAGTAATAACCAAAAGGGACTTTATCTGAGAATGAATTCCTGGCTATTACTTAAATTGAAAAAGAAGCAGAAATAACTTACCCTTTCTAAAGACTTGAGAAGATTCTGCCTCTCTTTCAGCTTTTGGATACTGATGACTATTTTGTGCCTTGCACCTTTGGTAACGTTCTGCGAAGATACAGTACAATGTGACATTAACATCTCCACCAGGCAGCAGGACACACAAAAATCCTTTCTTTCATAAGTGAAAAGGGCTGCTGTTAATTCAAGAAACCTCTGAATTCAGGGATTATCAGAGAGGCACAGGGTCTAAGGAAACAGCTTAGAAACCCATTGAAGATATAGATTTCTCACTAGCTTTGGAGTGGCAATATTTATAAGTGCTCACAAGAGACGAAAGGTCTTCTCAGCGACTTAAGAAAAATGTTTTAAAATCCAATGTCAGGTCTGGGAGCAGAACTGCAACGCTCAGTGCCAGCACACAGTTTTCTGTGATTCAACTCAAACAAACACTTAGCCGAAACTGAAAAAATTGCCCTCTGCCACCTGCTGCCTTTGTTCACAGTTTGTTTGCAGTTGTTCACAGTTCTCCAGGGAGCTGACTCGGCAAGCCTTTCTCTGGCTGAGCAGAATGTAGTGTACACTGATACTAAGAGAAGGCCCACGGATTCCAATGGGACCGCTTGCGTCATTAAATGTACAGATCTCCCTACAGTTTTAAACTATTTTGCACAAGGCCTGGCATTGCTGAGAAAAGCAAATCCTCAAAAAAACCCCTCTCAGAGTTAGGAACCAAAATAGCAGCACCCAGCCTGATTCATTACTGTGGTACTCCGGTTTTATGCTGGGGTAACTCAACAGTGTTATCCCAGCTCCACATTGGTGTATCTCCACTCGTACCCTGACATAAAACTGGAGTAAGGGTGTGGTGAATCAGGCCCACTGGCTCTAAGAGAGGTGTGAGAAGCTTAGGCCTGGTCTACACTTCAAAATTAGTCTACACTTAAAAAATGTCATGCCCTAAGCACTATAGTTAGGCAGACCTAAGTCCAGTGTAGACACAGCAAGGTCAGTGGAAGAATTCCTCCATCGACCTAGTTACTGCCTCTCGGAGGGGTGGATTAACTCCATCGACATACCTTTAGAAAGCTGCCCGGCCCTTTCATTTTAAGGAAAGCTTGGCTCGGACATTGCCAGTTTCCTTCCTCCACTGGAAGTCAGTGTTTAGGAAGTCACTTATGTCGGCAAAACTTTTGTCATTCAGGAGTGTGAAAAAAACCTCACATCCCCGAGCAACATAAGTTTTGCTGGCATAAGCGCGTGTGTGCACAGCACTGTGTCAGTGGGAGACGCTCTCCTTCTGACAAAGCTACCGCCGCTCGTTGGGCTGGTTTTATTCTGTCGACGGGAGAACTCTCTCCCGTCAGCATAATGCGGCCACACAAGCGCTCTTACAGAGGCACAGCCGGTAAGTGTAAACATGACCTTTGTGAAAACTCTAGAAAGTTTAGAAGGAGCTGAAGAAACTGGAAGTTAAAAAAAAGACCCTGTCAAAAATCAGCTGAGCAGCTATATAGGCCTTGAACCCAAAAAGACCACAGTGTCCTTCTCCTGCAATGAAAGTGTTACCAGACCATTAATTCCATCAAACTTTTACAATCATAGCTCAGAGGAAAATGGAATCTGTTTGCAACATGGCAGCAGCATTTTATATATAAAGATGCTAATCAGATCTATTTATCTCAGGGAGAGCATGGAAAGCAATCTATTAAGGAAGCGACAAAGGGTCCTGTGGCACCTTATAGACTAACAGAGGTATTGGAGCATAAGCTTTCGTGGGTCAATACCCACTTCATCGGATGCAAGCAGTGGAAATGTCCAGGGGCAGATATAAATATGCAGGGAAGATTCAGGCTAGAGATAACGAGGTAAGCGTAATCAGGGAGGGTGAGGCCCTCTCCTATCTATTAAGGAGATTTTTAAAGGAACAAATAAGCCCGTCACCAAATTCCCATTGATTTCCAATGGGTGTTGGATGTCTGAATGCCATTTGTGCCTCTGAAAGTGTCCTCCTTAAAGTTCAGTGGTGAAAGCCAGTGCATATCTCCCACTGACTTTGATGGGACTAGGATTTCACCCTATGACTCCGCTGACAAGCTTTTGGCCAGGTCATTTTTGGGTATAATGTGTCATTTTTGCCCCTCACCCCTTTCCCCCAGCATGTTTTTGGCATCTTTTTGCAATGTTAACACATGATGCAAGGTTTTCAGGGAAACCTATCAACAAACTGAACAAACAGAGCGTTTTGAATCGTGACAACACTAGAAAAAATGCAATGTGACTAAATGTTTTATAGCTAATTTGAGACATACTTGTGCCTCGAGCTGGCATTCAGTGAGTGCCATCATTTCTTCATATGTCATCTGGGAGAAAAGAGCTGCATACTTGTGCAGGCGGAGACTCTTCAGCCAGGCAGGAACATCTGCAGCACAAAGGCAAGTCGACAAAATGCCTTGTTATTTGATGACACTATTTAACAACGTAACATAAAATCAACAACAACATGAGGAGTTTATTAGGCAATGGATTCCTTGTGTTTTCCACAGTACTGTTGTACTGATAGCTCCAAAAGTTTTATTGCACTTTGATGTTAGCAACCAAGGCTGGAACGTGCCTAAGGATATACGTCCCCAGTTCCCACGGATTTCAATGGTGTTTCAGATGTATATTCCTTGGCAGGATCCGTCCCTTGATGTGGGGCATTTCCTATTAGATTTGATTGCCGTTTATGAGCCACAATGAAGTAGTTTACTGTCTTTTGAAGATTCTTAATTCCCCGTTCACATTATTATTTTTAAATACTAGTGTTACATCTGAGACAGAAATATATTCCCAGCACGGAGACAAGACCGAGGAGATGGCGTGGCCCTTTGATCAAGAGTCAGGTTTTATTTACAGTGTTGCAAACCTGGCACATAACTTGGGGGGGGAGGGATAGCTCAGTGGTTTGAGCATTAGCCCGCTAAACCCAGGGTTGTGAGTTCAGTCCTTGGGGGGCCATTTCGGGATCTGGGGCAAAAATCTGTCAGGGGACAATACTTGGTCCTGCTAGTGAAGGCAGAGGATTGGACTCGATGGCCTTTCAAGGTCCTTCCAGTTCTATGAGATAGGCATATATTATATTATATAAATAATTAGACTCAGGGCCGGCCTTAGGGACAATGGCACCCTGGATGAACTTGTATTTTGGCTCCTGCCCTGAATGCTTCCCTCAACGCCCTAATGCCTGCCAGGCCTGGGCAGTGAGGTTGATCCCCTCCACACCCCCATCACAGCTTGACCAGGGCTGAATAGCTGAGTGGAGATGGAGAGCACGGACAGCACCGTGCCCCAGCCCCATAATGGCCCCATAGACACATTGAATGGGGAAGAGGCTCCGGTAGAGCAGCACACCCCACTGCAGAGCTTTATGGGGCCACAGTCCCCTCCCACTGAGGCACTCACCATGGAGGCTGGGGGAGCCCAGATTCTGCTGGCGGGAGCAGAGAGCATGCCCCGGGGGGAGCAAAGGGCATACCCCGGGGGGAGCAAAGGGCATACCCCGGGGGGAACTGAGCTCCATGGCCGCATGCGCCCGTCCGCTGGGCGCTGCTCTGCAGCCTGCAACTCTCATGCCCCCTTTGTCTTGCTGCTGCCAACTCGGGCCTCTTCTGGGATCACTGTGCAAAGAGGCAGCGTGTCTGCCCCCAGCCCATGCTCCCCTTCTCTTCCTCACCCTCTGCTCCTTCCCTCCCTTGCATGGCACAGGGTGGCCCTTCTCCGCTCACCGCTCTTCTTCCCCACCCCCCAACCGCTTCTCTCTCCTGCTCGAGGAATCACTAGCTCCTGAACAAAATCCTTTTCCTTGACTTGCCGGTCAAGAAGTCTGTATCCCAGGATCCCATTGGGGCTCCTCTCCCCTTTGCACAGCCCTGCCCCCAGCCTCACCAGTCCCCAGTCCTGCTTCATCACAGCACCCCTCACGCTGGCCCTTGGAGTCATGGGGTCGATTGGAGCTTGATCCAATACCCACTGAAGTCAATGGAAAGGCTTCCACTAACTTCAGCGGGCTTAGGGCTTTCGTCACTGGGGATGGGCATTATCTGCATATTTAAATAGCTGGCTAAGCCCTAAGTGAGGGCTAAGAACTCATAAAACTCCAGTGTTGCACAACGAGAGATCAATGCCTGGATGGAAGCCCCATTTTACGTGAGCGCAGGGTGCATGGGGCTTGTGTTGGCGTAGTTACATCAGACTAGCTACAATGCTGCAAATACCCCCAGGAAAGGGAGGCCCTTCGTTTCCATATTTTCTGGAATCTGAGAAATGAGTGAGTGGGTTTTAATGAAAATGAGCCAAACACTATTTCCACCACCACTCACGCTCACACACACATTGATTTTTGAAAAGGGGGAAAAATTGAAATAAGCGTTTAAAATGATATAAGGAAATCTTATTTTTCCCCCTACGTTGAAGAACCACACACTATCACAGCTGGGTGCGTAACAAAATTCAGACGTGTAGCTTAATATAAAATCCAAACACCATCATATTACCGGAAACATGCTTTCTTCCCAGTTCTATTCTGCTGTACAACATCCTACAGCCCTGGTCCAGCAAAGCACTTAAGCACAGGCTTAAGTTCCACCGTTGTCAGGTATATACTTAAGTACTTTGCTAAGCAGGGATGAATTTAAGCAAGTGCTTATGGCTTTACATATGCTTAAATGCCTTGCTGAATTGGGGCCTAATATCAGAACCTGAATCTACCTATTTTTGATTTAGCATCATGTGTCCATTTAGACTACTGACATTTCCAGCAAACACCCTCTGTACAGAGTTTTTGACGAAATAAAACGTTGTGGTGATTTCACAGAATCTCAGCGTTGGAAGGGACCTCAGGAGGTCATCTAGTCCAACCCCCAATTTCTTATTTTACTGTATTTTTTTTTCAAGTCACTTAGAAATGGTATGGTTATAATGGGGGATGGAATAACTCCCAGATCAAGCAGTAAATGCATATAGAAATGGTAGGTAAAAAGCCACTGTGGGAGGAGGATACTTAGACCTTTGGGGCTTGTTTGCAGTCTATTCCTGTCAAGGGACAGGGTGAGCTCATCTTCCAAGATTGCCCACTCCCGACACATAGCCAAATGGCTCCATGTCACTATGACCTTCCTTTCGGAAAGGAGGGCTGGACAAATCTCACGCTGTGGAGGGGTTCGGTATATTCCTGGATGGAGACACTACGTGCTCCCCCTACAAAGAACCCGGCACATGCTCAGCTCACAGCAGCCTGAAAGCTGGATGGACTTTTGCTTTGATCCTTCGCTTATTGAAATCAATGGCAAAACTCCCCTTGGTCTGAACTGGAGCAGAGTGGGCCTTCTGATTGCTGCAGTGTCACTAGACCGTCAAGTTGTATATGCTGGTAGGGACAAGCCCCCTCCTTTCTGGAACTACTTGGGCCGGGTTCTGCTGCTGGGGCAGGATGGCGGTAGCCTGCTCTGGATGGGAGAACTCTCTGGGCTGCAGAGACCCTTTCTATGGGCGCGCCTTCTGTGCTGCCACATAGGGAGAGTTTGGTGACGGGCTGGGAGAGGATATGGGTCAGGACTGGTGGGTCTGCAACTGAGTGGGGACATCAGGCCATTTCCCCCTTGGCAAAGGAAAGGGGGTGAGACTCCCACAGCCCGGATGCTGCAGTAACAGCTATGCAGTGGCTCTGCAGCATGTTGGAAAGGACTCCTCCTTACCCTGGTTGCTTGGGCTATTCGCTAGAGTGCGCTAGGCCCTTCATGAAATATTTCTCAGGGGGTTGTAAATTACAAAGGCATGTTACAGCTGCAGACAGTTCAACTGTAACCAGCTCCATCAGCGTCAGAAGGGCATGTTCCCACAATCTCAGACTCTCTGTCGTGATTCCCTGGGCTGACAGTTACCTAGTGCCGGCTGTCATGGGGTTGGAAAGCCTGGAAGTCTGTTTCTCACAAAAATGGTTATGAGACGCTCAGTTAACCTAACAGTCCAGGAAGATTCAGTGGGGTGAACCTTCAAATGCAGCCACCTACATTAGGCCCACACCCTGGGTAACTTTGTGCACAAACACACGACAAGGCCCAAACAAATACAGTATTTAGGTGCACAGCAACCTAAGCTCCTTCACTTGACAATTTAGCCCAATATGTCTAACCCGCCTCCTGCCCCCATTGGAACAACCATCTCACAGCATCTTCCTCAGCATGTCATACCAGTGCAGCTATTTCTCCAGGTTTGGGTACATGGAGACGTTGACCATGCGTTCTGAGCATTAGTATGTCTCTGGCCTGGTCTACACTAGGGGCGGGGGTCGATGTAAGGTACGCAACTTCAGCTACGTGAATAACGTAGCTGAAGTCGATGTACCTCGATCGATTTACCGCGCCGTGAGGACGCTGCAGGGTCGACTGCTGCTGCTCCCCTGTCGACTCCGCTTCTGCCTCTCGCCGGGGTGAATTACCGGCGTCGACAGCAGAGCGATCGGGGATCAATGTATCGCGTCTACACTAGACGCGAAAAATCGATCCCCGAAAGATCGATCGCTACCCGCCGATTCAGCGGGTAGCGTAGACCTGCCCTCAGTGAGAGCATCCCAGCATCTTCCTGCTTGACCTTGGCTCTTGCGCCTAGAGGAGCTGTTTGCTGAAGGGCTCACCCCAAACTCAATTCAAAAGTAAACAGAGGACATGCCAAGTAGCCCAGTCAGCAGTATTTAGCTCAAGTTCCTTGGCCTCCATCACCATCCCAGGTCATTTAAATTAAATGACTTAAATGCTAGATTTTGAGAGGTAAGGAAGAAAACGATAATTGCAAAGCAAACATGGGAGCTAGGTACACACCATACGCCTGGAAGGTCTAAAGTAAGCACTAGTCCAAAAGCCCTGACATGCAACAGTTTTACAAACAGTCCTGTTAGGCCCCTTACAGCAACAGAAAGCCCCTGGTTTCTAGTGTAAATGGATGTGACCCAACCCAGCGTGAGCACCTGTTTTAGATAGAGGAGCCACATCTGTCCCCATGTCCCCAGTGGGCATCTGTCCTCGGCATACGCTGCCAGTAAAGCATGTTGGGACGAGTCAGGACGAAGGTGGCAGCTTGATGCACGCAATTATTCTCCATAAAAGACGGCACTGAACCTCATGTCCGAGCAACACTCACGCTCCGCAGAACTTCAGCTGCCTGTGATGGGGCCCTTCTCACTGGGGATGCTTCCACAGGAAGTCCGACGTGTAGCCTTGAGGAAAATGGAGTGGGAAGAGCCAGACGGTGCTAACAGCAGTTAGCCCGTCGTAAGGGGCTGCAGTGCAGAGCCGCACGACCCCAAGGGGAGCACCAGAGCTCTTTAGCTCCCCTGTGGGCACAGAGTGTGTGCAAACTGCTACATCAGCATACGCCCCCGCACCCAGCACCCGGCCAGCCAGTTCCAATGGGGGGCACATAGTGGTGGTGTTATGATTATACCTTAGGGCACCATCCTGCTTTCTTGAACTAGGCAGGGGGAATCTCTGAGCCCCCCTCAGTGCAGAGTCTGCAATTCTATGAGCTGGGGGGAGAGGAGGGAGAGGAAAGCTCCTTACTCCCCCCCCACCCACACACACACACACTGTGCACCGGCAAAAGGGCCAGATAGACTCTAGCCCCATGAAAGGAAAATAGGATGCAAAGGGGGGAAATTACAAGGTGTTGAGCTCTTTAAGACAATTTAATAGCAGTACCTGGAACGTCACCACGCAGGATACAGTTATTACTCCCTAATGACCTGCAGCGCTGCCGAGTGCTGAGCTATTCTGCACACATGCAGGGTTACTCTTGAATCACCAGTCACGAATAGTTCATTACTCAGTCACCGGGTGAGAGTTCTGAAACACGGTGTCCAGCGTTAACAGACGGTTTTTTCATGCCAAGTGTTTCTAATCAGTTATTCAGAAAACTCGTCATCTACGTTTCAACCAGAAGTCTGGAGCTAACTGGCCAAATTCTGCTCTCAGGCCTTGCCTACTCCGTGGGTGTGCTATACCGGTAATGTGCGATATAGCTAATTGCTATCTAGCTATTCTGGTATAATCATACCTTTTAATGTAGGTGCACTTATACTGGCAAAAAAGTGCTTCTGACAGCACAGTTTATTCTGGTTTGGTGAGCGTACCAAAGTCTAGTCATAAGTTCTCTTATGCCAGTAGGGCTGCACCTACACTAGGAGTTTGGCCATCATAGTTATGCCACCAAAATAATCACACCCCTAACAGACCTAGCTAACCACACTATGAACACTCACGACTATTCTCAAACCCTTACCAACCTCTCCCCTCAACCCCCCCACCCCGCCTAAATCCTACCCCAAGCAGAGTTTAGAGCCTGTAAAGGGAGAAGTACCAGAGACTCCATAAAATCCACTAGAGACTTCACTTTTGCTATTGATTTTACACAGAAGGGACTCAAATGGGCGTCAGTATAAAACCCTAAGATAGACAGCTAGGGTATGTCTACATTGCCATTAAACACCCATGGCCATTAATCACGGGCTATGAGGCTGTTTAATTGTAGTGCAGAGGCTCAGGGGATACCAGAGCCTGGGCTCCAGCCTGAGTCCGAATGTCTACACCACTATTGATCAGCCCCGCGGCATGAGCCCAAGTCAGCCACGGGTGTTTAATTGCAGCGTAGACAAACCCACAGATATGCTGGCAGAGATTTTAAGCGTAGACCTACCCTCAGATACATCAATATAAATCCAGAGTAACTCCACTGAGCGCTAGAGCAAAGGTAAGATAATGCTATGATATAAGCCAGGGGTCAGCAACCTTTCAAAAGTGGTGTGCCGAGTCTTCATTTATTCACTCTAATTTAAGGTTTCGCGTGCCAGTAATACATTTTAACGTTTTTAGAAGGTCTCTTTCTATAAGTCTATAATAAAGAACTAAACTATTGTTCTATGTAAAGTAAATACGGTTTTTTAAATGTTTAAGAAGCATCATTTAAAATTAAATTAAAATGCAGAGCCCCCCAGACCCCAGAACCCAAGCAGCATGAGTGCCACTGAAAATCAGCTCGCGTGCCGCCTTTGGCACCCTTGCCATATGTTGCCCACCCCTGATATAAACTAAAGTAATTCAGGAGAGACCCTGGATGTACATCAATATATCTAAAAGCAAAGTTTGGCCCACAGCATGTAGTTTCAGAACAGGCCACACCTTCCTTTAGCTGGAAGGCAATGTCTACTAATAAATAAATAAATAAATGGAGATATGCCAATCTCCTAGAACTGGAATGACCTTGAAAGGTCATCGAGTCGAGTGCAGTTCCCTGCCTTCACTAGCAGGACCAAGTACTGTCCCCTGACAGATTTTTTGCCCCAGATCCCTAAATGGCCCCCTCAAGGATTGAACTCACATTGGGTTTAGCAGGCCAATGCTCAAAACATTGAGCTATCCCTCCCCCAAAGGTACTGCAAAGGTAAAGGAACTGGGTGGAAGATATTACATTATGGGGCTAAATCAGCGACTCTCACCTGCACTTCTGCTGCAGCTGAATCAATTGTTTGCAGCTGCCTCTTAGAACTCTGTTCACAACTTCAAAGCCACTCACGATGCATCATTTTTATCATACTCAAATATGAAATGGCCATCTCTGCAATGTGCTGGGATCCAGTCCTGAAACCCTATGCACACAAGCAACTCTTACCCACATGGACAGTTCCACCAGCTTCACTGCTACTTATGTGAACAAAGCTCACTCGTGGGAGTTTGGGTTGCAGAATTGGGCTGGTAATAGAACGCCAGACATAGCAAATCCACAAGTTGCATTTCTGAATGAATAATGCCCCTTGCTGTATGTTGCTGAAATCCACTTTGTTTTTATAATTCTTAGGGGGTAGACTTCATGCTGCCAGCCCAATTACACACTGTAGCAGTGCATAATCTGATATCTTAGATGAGAGGATAATGGGCTATGGAGAACACTCGTTTGCATCAGCTGAGGATCCAGCCCAATACTTAGTTCCACCAGAAATACGACAAAAATTCTAGCATTGTACCTCAGAATCTTGACTTCTCTTTTTGATGTCCATTTCAGAACATATCTAGAGCGCACAGGAGAACTGGCAATTATACGCTCCTGCATGGAGACTACCTGCACACAAAACTCAGAGGCTACGGAACTTGGGAGATAATGCAAAATATCCAGTTCCTAGTGACAACCACTGTTGCCGCTGCCTGGCACTAACATGATGAAAGATGGAACCCCCAACATCAGGATAGGTAGATCTGAAAGTGCAGAAAAGTTACAAAACTTTTGAACAGCAGCTCTCAAACCACAGCAATATTTTTGGCAGCTCCCACTGCATGGTTGGTGAGATTCTGGGTAAAATATCCATATGCGGAGCTTCCTGTCCTGCTTGCCTATCCTCCATATTATTCTTTTTATTGGTATATGTTTCGCTGCAGCCTGATGATATGCTCTAGTATCATGTACCAACTCAAGAGCATAGCAGAACCAGAAGCCTATGCTTAAAAGACCATCGCCCTGCTGCTGTAGATGAGGAAGCTGGGAGGCAACACTCTGAAGAAAGGAAAGAGCTAACGGGTATATTTACTCTGTTGAGCAATCGCCACGAAACAAAGGAATCTGAACGCCCTGGCTGAAGGCAAGAACAACTTTGCTCATAGACCCGTTCTAGGAGAGGACCTTGGAAGAACTAGGCAAGGAAGCAAGGAGTTGAAAGTGTACATATTTGTTCTTGGTCAGTGCGGAATCCAGTAGGTTGTACTTGCTGACAAACAGTTTCATAAATAATGTTTGCTTTGAAAAAAAGGAGAGAGGGAATGAATTTCCATTCCCTAAGCCTGTTTCTCTTTGGAGCAGGGATTTTCTTTATTTTTGTGTACCATACAATGCTGGGCAAGTTGATGGTGCAAAACAATGACAATGATGATGATGGGTGGAGAAAGATGAAGCAATTTCTGCCCCTTTATCTTTATACTACATACATATATAAATAAATAACTAAAATAGGGAAAGAACAAGTTAAGAATTATTTAGACAAGTTAGATGTCTTCAAGTTGGCAGGGCCTGACGCAATACATCCTAGAATACTTAAGGAACTGGCTGAAGAGCTCTCTGAGCTATCAGTGATTATCTTTGAGAGGAGGATGGGAGAGATCTCAGAGTCCAGGAAAAGGGGAAATATAGTACCTATCTATAAAAGGGTGAATAAGAACAACCCAGGAAACTGTAGACCAGTCAGCTTAACTTTGGTACCTGGAAATATTATGGAGCAAATAATCAAACAATTGATTTGTAAGCACCAGAAAATAATAAGGTGAGAAGTAAGAGTCAACATGGATTTGTCAAGAACAAATTATGTCAAACCAACCTAATATCCTTTTTTGACAGGGTAACAAGCCTTGTGGATAGGACGGAAGTAGTAGATGTGAGCTATCTCGACTTAAGTAAGGCTCTTGATACTGTCTCACATGACTTTCTCACAAACAAACTAGGGAAATATAGCCTACACCAGGGGTCTCAAACACGCGGCCCGCGGAGTTATTTCCTGCGGCCCGCCATAGGCGCCGACTCCACTGGCAGCCAAGTTCCAAACATTACTGAGTGTTTATATTTTATTAAAACCCCTTTTTGCATTACAGTTTTTAAAAAGTGAATACATTGACTTTTAATAGAATACTATATTACTCTTCATTTTTTTCATTGTTGACTATACTTTTGTATCATTGTATGAAAGGTTTCAGTGATGCGGCCCTCGGGCCAATTTACTAGTTCTCATGTGGCCCTCCTGGTGATTTGAGTTTGAGATCCCTGGCCTACACGAACCTACTATAAGGTGGGTACACAACCGGTTGGAAAACCATACTCAGAGAGTCGTTATCAACGGTTCACAGTCAAGTTGGAAGGGCATAACGAGTGGGGTCCCACCAGGCTCTGTCACGGTTCTGGTTCTAGTCAATATCTTCATAAATTATTTGGATAATGGCATAGAGAGAACACTTACAAAGTTTGCAAACGATACCACGCTGTGAGAGGTTGCAAGCGCTTTGGAGGACAGGTTTAGAATTCAAAACGATCTCGACAAACTGAAGAAATGGTCGGAAATAAACAGGATGAAATTCAATACAGACAATGAGAAGTACTACACCACTGGGTTTTCCTCAAGTGTCTGCAGCTTGGCTAATGGCAGCATGGCTTCTAGAGGAATCAATGAAGGGACACGCCTCTGCTGATTCTAATTAGCTGCTTCGCACTGATCTCTCCAGGCTCCTTAATACATGCTGTATTTGATTATTACTTAGTGTTTATATTACAAGAACAACTGGAAGTCCTAACTCAGATTAGGATCCCATTTTTCTGGGCACTGTGTGCATTGCACCGGGCTTGTCTACATGGGGAAATTCACTGACATAGCCATATGGGTAACGCTTATTCCAGAATAAGAGCGTCCACATGGGGAGTTGCACTGGTGTAACTATACCAGTAAATCTCCCTGTGCAAACAAGCCCTAACACACAGTCCCTGCCTCAAAAAGCTCATAACATAATTAGACAAGACAGATAAAGGGTGGGGGAGAAACAGAGGCAGGAAGTGACTTGCCCCAGTTCACACAGCAGGGAACAGAAATCGCTAATCCAAAGCAACACTAGGGTGCAGAGGCCAGTGACAGACAAAGGGGCATGTCAGATCTAATGTGAAACTGAAATGGGGCCAGTAGGTGATATCTTGGCTGAGTCCATGAGACATTTCCAAGCATTTGGTTTGCAGCATTCAGTCAAGCTCAGTAAAGTATTGCCAGTCTCAAACACCATATCATTTAAAATACATTATATATAATAATAAAAAAAAACCCTTGACATTTGAAGCCCAGATCCCGCAGTCAGGCCCACCCTGCAGATCTGATTGCTGGGTAGGGGCCTAAATGGGTTACTTAGAATTCTGCATCCTTTCTTAAAGGATAGTTAGTTTTATTGCTAAAAAGCCGTTAAAAATGCAGGCGTAGTGGAAAATTCAACCAAACCGCACAGAAGAAATTCAATTCAAATAAATATCCTCCTTTCTCAACTACAACTTTTCCAAATACCTGGTGGTATTCTTGTTCCATCAAACGCCACAATGGTAACTCACACATGGCATGCTAAGCTTATACTATGCTACTTTAGACAATAATACAAAACAAAACAACACAACCCTCCACCCTGCCCGAGAGGATCAATTCTGAACTTAAGGCTGCACACTACAGAGATACAACCTAGCTTTTCAAATAGCTGATGGTGTGAATTGTGGTAAGATGGCATATTGGCACATCAGAGCATCTTGCAATACACCATGAAGGCAGCACAGATCGAAGAACACACCTTGTGTAGAGAAATGCCCACTTGCTCCACTAACCCTATGGTATTGGGTGGCACTCATTTGCTTAGCCTGAAACTAATGCTAAAATGAAAATAATCTTTTACAAGGCAATGTTTATTTCTCCACTCAAATTAAGCTTTGTGCAAAGATACTCGTATTAAAACATTAATAGCACTAGTACAAAGAGCACATAAATGTATCTTAAGTATACACTGGCTGGATTCTCAATGAAAATGAAGAAAAGCTGTCATCTTACGGAAAGTTAGGGGAATATTTTTTCCTTCTATCTATCTCTGTCTTGCCATCTTTTCTTCTCAAACCGTGCAACCATATATAATTGGAGCAGAGCCTGTTTCTGGGGGCGGGGGCATCAGGGTGTCTCATTTTCACTCACCTTTCATACCACTCCCTTCTTCCTGGAATGTGTTACGAGCAGAAGGCTGATCTTCTAAATGTTCACTCCCACCACTTCCCGAAGAGGCTACACTGCTCTGTGGAGACAGGGGGGCGTGATCGGAGGGGATGCACTGGGGTCCTCTAGCTCGTAAATCCTCATGAGACATCCATCCATGTCCTAGAGGCTGGTTTGGCACATTCATGGGTGGGGTAAGGGACACAGATCGTTTCAAAGGGCTGTGGTGTGTCTGGCCTGAGAGAACTGAAAAAAAATAAAATTAAACAGGTTATTCCCCCCTCACCGTCCTGGGATGCAGCAGAATCCCCAGTGAAGCTAATTAGTTAATCATGGTGTGTACTGCTTGCTTCCAAAACTACAATTTCATGACTGGCTCCTTGTAAATGAATCATAGCCTGATCTTTCTTTTGCCTTCTCAGAAACAGAAAGATACAACACCTCAAGCAGGATGGGATCACACGATCCAGATCTAATCACTTAGGAAAAAATGTTGCACGGATTTGATTTCTAATTTTTAAAAAACTGGTAAGTTTTTTACTCCAAAATTATTTTTCCTGGCATGCAAGACAGAAAACACAGGTAGTATCAGGCTACTGATATTCTGTTGCTACCATTTGTCTTCATTTCTGCACAGGCTATTATCTGTCTTGCATAAAAGATGCAGTGGTGAAGTTTTAGACGGAGCGGGAATTTTCAGACAGCTACACTTAGGACCACAGAACTTGCCACACTGGATCAGACTCATACTCCCCCTAGTTCTGCATCCTTTCTGGTGGCCTGCACCAGATGTTTCTGAAAAACGTGAAATAAAATCCCCATAATGCAATTATGCAACAACTTGCCCATAGGAGAAGTTTCTTCTTACTTCCCTTAGGCAAGTGGTCAGCTTATGCTGCAAAGCATGAGCATTTACATCCCTTAAGTTGTTATCCTATCTAATGTAACTGGATGGCTCATTATCCATCTAAATGTCTACACCTTTTTGAATCTTACTAAGCTCTTGGACTCAAAGGGTATGTCTACACCGCAAAGAATGGTACCAAGTCTTAGGCCTGGTCTACACTGCGGGGTGGGGGGGTGTTGATCTAAATTATACAACTTCAGCTATGTGAATAATGTAGCTGAAGTCGATGTACTTAGATCTATTCACCGTTGTGTCTTCACTGCAGTGAGTCGACAGTGGACACTCCCCCCGTCGACTCCGCCTGCGCCTCTCGCTCCGGTGGGGTACCGGAGTCGATGGGAGAGCGCTTGGCGGTCGATTGATCGCGTCTAGATGAGACGTGATAAATCGACCCCCGCTGGATCGATTGCTGCCCGTGGATCCTGCAGGTAATGTAGACAAGCCCTCAGAGCTCAGGTCAATTCACTTGGATTCATGGGGTTTGGGCCGCAGCAGTGTAGATGTTCCAACTTGGGTTGGAGCCCGGGCTCTGAGACCCTCCCCTCTTGCCGGGTTTCAGAGCCTAGGCTCCAGCCTGAGCCTGAATATCTACAATGCTATTCTTAGCCTGTCAGCCCGAGACAAATGACCCAGGTTCTGACACTGGTCTTTCTTTGCAGGGTAGTCATACCCAATCAGTCTATGATTAATAATGAGAGCATCACAACAGAGAGGAGCCCAGCAGGTGGGCTATAAAGTGCACATCTTTCAACCTTCCAGAAAAAACAGACATCAAAAGTTATGCTATAAATATGCCTAGGTGACAAACAGATTAATCAGATTCCCAGGAATCTCTCTCTCAGAAGCGTTGGAGGTTTTTCTCTCCAGTTACATATGTATTTACATTTTCCCTGACTGATATATTAACATGACCCAGTTCAGTTTGGTTTTGGCAAATAACATACAATACTAGGGAAAAGAAGAACAATGCAAACTCCTGTGATTTGGGATTATTTCTTGGAGAGTTTTAGCAACCTCTGAGATATTTCAAAGCTGGGTGTGTATTTAGCTGGCTTTGAGTTTAAAGAGCAATGCAGATGCTCTTGCTTGAGAAGCTGTTAAAAAAGCAAGATTTAGGATTTCTGAGACTTTTCTGGAAGAGTGTTTAATTCTGAATATAATTTAAATGCAATTATTTTTATTGCAGGATCTGAGTTTCAGGCTACTACTCAAATACATTTCAACATTTTTTCAGTGCCCTTTCAAGGTTCCAGCTAATTAATTTTTAGGCACCTGTCAATGAGCCTCTCTCATCAGTACATTTTGGTTGTAAATAGGGGCAGTTTGAAGTGTGTGGGGGAGAGGAGGGAAACTAAGGACTTATCTCTGTTTTCTATGGGTGAAATATATCTGAAAAGATTGCTCTGTTTGCTTCAGGAAATTCAAATTCAATTATTTATAGAGTCATTAGTTTGACACAGACTGACTGAACTACAGATGCATTTAATGTATTTGTTTTAATCTAGATAAGTAAGGTTTAAATGTCCATATAAAGATGTTTTATTATAGTGCATTGAATGGAATTGGTCAGTCTTTTTGGGGATACTTCTGGATTCACTTGTTTGAGGGGTCTACTAAACTGCTCTAACTGGTGATATTGAGTTCTAACAGCGGTCTCTCAATGGCACATCTGTTAAAACAAACAGAACATCAGAAAATTCCAGCTGTGATGGGGAAGTCTGTTCGATGGGCCTACTGACAGACTAGCCAGCGGAAACGTAGTTAACTTTCTTAATATTTAAGTGTTGGCAATTAGTCTTCTGTGTTCAGAGTCTCAGGCACAAGTTCCTAAATCGGTCTGGATGTAAACTCAAGACAGGATGGGTTATGTTGTGATGGCTACCAGAAACGGCTTTTATTTATATATTTCCAGAGGAAGGCTTAATTTCTGCAGAAAAGAGCAAATTCTGCAGGAAGAAGCTAATTACACAACACAGGCAGATTCCTTCACATCCCTGATTTCTGACTGCTTTTGCTGTAAGTTTCATCATCAGGATGAGAAGAGGAGATATGCAGTAAAAATACCTCAGGTTTCAATTTCAGCTATTGCTCCGGTGAAAGCATGTCACCAAGACATTCTTGACTGACCAGAAGCACAGAGCAAGATGAACAAATAGTGGAAAAAGGGGGAAAAGTGAGTGAGAAACTCCGTAACTTTATTTATTTCATGGCTGGTCTTATTTATTAGGCACTCATTTAAAAGTAGCCTGGTACTGTGCATAATCTAATACACGACAACACGAGCATGTAGACTCCTCCAACTTCTAAAGAGTTTCTTGGTCTTCAGGTTCTTGCTGTAAGAGAATCTGGTGCCTCTCGAGAATGTAGCAGAACATTGCGCAGGTGGAATAATTGGTTCTCTCTCGATTAAACAATCTGAAGAAAGTGACTCTCCCACAAACTCTTTACCACACAGTAAAAGATGTGTCAATGGGTACTTCGTATTACTTTAAGAGCAATGCTAAATATTAAACAGTTACTTACTGTTACCTTGGTACTTTGAGATGTGATGCAGATGTGTGTATGCGCCCAGCACGATGGAGCTGGAGATTTTGTCTAGCAGTACCCAGAGAGAGGTGGTGCTTGCGCCCTGTGGCTGCAGCCCCCCTCCCCTGGCTATGTGTGGCGGTGCTGCTCTCACCCCCTCCTTAGCTCCTTTGCACTGAACACCCATGAGAGGGGACTCTGATGCAAAGGAAACAGGGGGTGGGTCGTGGAATACATGTCTGCATTACATCTCAAAGAATCAGTTACAGTAAGTAACCGTACCTTCAAAGGGCTGCGGGAAGTGGCGCAGGCCGAGGGACGTACTGGCCGCCACTTTCCGCAGCCCCCATTGGCCAGGCACAGTGAACCGCGGCCAGTGGGAGCCGCGATCGGCCGAACCTGCGGACGCGGCAGATCGACAAGCCGGCCGGGCGCACCAGGGGCTTTCCCTGAACAAGTGGCCTCCCACGTTTGGGAAACACTGTTCCAGTGTATCTACCTCTTCCCCCAGCTTAGTGTCATCCATGAACTTGCTGAGGATGCAATACATTGCATCATCGAGATAATTAATGAAGGTGTTAAACAAAACGGGCCCTAAGACTGACCCCTGCGGCATTCCGTTTGATACCGGCTGCCAACTAGACATCGAGCTGTTGATCACTACCCATTGAGCCCGACGATCTAGCCAGCTTTCTATCCCTCTTATAGTCCATTCATCCAATCCATACTTTTTTAACTTGCTGGCAAGAATACTGTGGGAGACCGTATCAAAAGCTTTGCTAAAGGCAAGTTATATCATGTTCACCACTTTCCCCATATCCACAGGCCAGTTATCTCATCATAGAAGGCAATCAGGTTGGTCAGGCATGACTTGCCCTTGGTGAATCCATGTTGACTGTTCCTGATCACCTTCCTCTCCTCCAAGTGTTTCAAAATGGATTCCTTGAGGACCTGCTCCATGATTTTTCCAGGGACTAAGGTGAGGCTGACCGGTCTGTAGTTCCCCGGATTCTCCTTCTTCCCTTTTTAAAAGATGGGCACTATATTTGCCTTTTTCCAATTGTCCGGGACCTCCCCCGATCGCCACGAGTTTTCAGAGATAATAGCCAATGGCTCTGCAATCACATCAGCCAACTCCCTCAGCACCCTTGGATGTATTAGATCCGGACCCATGGCCTTGTGCATGTCCAGCTTTTCTAAATAGTCCTTAACCTGTGCTTTCACCACTGAGGGCTGCTCACCTCCTCCCCATACTGTGTTGCCCAGTGCAGCAGTCTGGAAGCTGACCTTGTCTGTGAAGACCGAAGCAAAAAAAAAGCACTGAGTTCTTCAGCTTTTTCCATCACCTGTCACTAGGTTGCCTCCCCCATTCAGTAAGGGCCCTACACTTCCCTGACTTTCTTCATGAGATACTCATGCATCCTGCAGCAGTACATCCTATCACGCTGAATGCTAGCCAAGATGGCAGACCAGGTTATTGCTCCTCCTGAATCATTCTGGGGAGACCTTCCTCAGACACTCTTTATTTGGAGAACTGGTGTTTAATGGGGCAGGGCCCAGAGCATGCAGATCGGAGTCTGTGGAGAGGTAAACCATTCGTTTGTCAGTCCTAATTTACATCATTAATTCGTTTCTCTGTTGCTGCTCTGATCCTGCAGCTCACACTCACGCCAAGATCTCATTGCCTTC
Source organism: Macrochelys suwanniensis (assembly GCA_033296515.1). Lineage (NCBI taxonomy): Eukaryota > Metazoa > Chordata > Testudines > Chelydridae > Macrochelys > Macrochelys suwanniensis. The sequence goes on along the minus strand of CM065781.1, from coordinate 9,552,203 downwards.
AGGGGGAGCTTAGCTATCTGTTCTTGACACACCTGGCCCTTATGAGGGTGTAGTGTAGCTTCCCACCACAGCATGGTGAAGGGGTTGGAGGCCATAAGCCAGTCTTCCCTCTGTTGTGCTTTGTTCCTCCAGGGGTGCGGGCAGGCAGCCATGAGGAAAGCACATGCACTGCAAATGGGCCTGTCCCCCGCACTTGGAAGAAGCGAGAAGGGTCAGTTCATCCCCCCAAACACACGCTGAGGCACCTGAGCGAAGGCCAGCCACAGTCTGGGAGTTAATTATTAATTGTGAGGGCCTAGATAGGCTCATGAAATGGTTTGTGTCCCAGGGAAAGTTGCACTAAATGATCTGGAGCCATTTTTCCCCAATGGTGTTTGGAATTGCCAGATACTGCAGTCTCTCTCTCAGGTTTCAAACCAATTTAGACTTAAAAAAAAAAAAACCCATGACAATGCCCTGACCTACTCCTGACACTGCTGGGATGCAGAACTCTTCCTAGCAGGGCCAGGATTCTGAACGTACTGTAGCGAAGAGAGGCTAATAACTTCTTCTCCAGAGGGCTGAGGCTATGGCTGACAACAGAGAAGACATTTTCATCTGGTCTGCAAAAACAGCTGCTGGAGAAAGACTTGACATTTGTAATCCTTTATTCAGGAAAACTGGTGTGTGGTCTGTGGTAGCCAGTCAAGGCCAGCTCCTCAGCTGGTGTCAATCTGCATAGCTCCTTTGGCACGTTAGATAACACTAACGGCATTACAGTTAAAAGACTGAGGTGCAGGAAGACCCGGAAACTTATTTAGGGCAATTCTGAGGTGGGATGGTTTATCTCTTTGATCGCTTTCCCTGTGAACCAGACTGTTCGCTCCCAAACTGACTGTAGCTCTTTATCCCATACTGTTGATCCATGTAGGATGAGGGCCATGCAGACTGGGGTTTGTTTATTCTCTCTCCCTTTTTGAAGTGGGGTTGCCTTTTTTTATACACAAGGGCTAATTTCAGGAGCATTTTTCACTAATGACCATGAGGAACAGCAAAAGATGTTTATGCTGCGGCTTCTTGGGAGGGCAGACCAAATGTTCAGACAGCAAAAAGCGGCCCCTCCCGTAATTAGAGCATGGGGCTTGGGTTCTATAATCAGCTCTCCCATCGATGCAATGTGCAGCCTGGGACAAGTGGCTTAACGTTTCTCTGCCTCCGTTTGCCCATCTCAAAATGTGGAGAAGAGTATGTTAAAGTGCTGTGAGACTCTCGGCACAGTACAATTGTGGAGATATTAGTCACATCACTTAGTGATTAGACACATCACTAAGATTTGCCTCTAAAACCCAACTAAAAATTCCTTGAGGTCACGCTGCAATGGTTGAATGTGACACAAATGGCCTGATTTATGGTCCTCCCAGGCCCCATTGTGTCGCTCCCGCTCTGGCCCCTGGGGAAAATCCCATGGTGCAAGGAGGTTCGCTGGGTGGTGCGGAGCTGTTGGAACGGCTCTTTGCTTCCCCCATCCTCAGAACTTCCAGGTTAAGGGGCCTGCCAGGGATATCGCTGGGGTAGGGAAACCTGGCCAGAACACCCTGGGGTGTGACTATTTTCAATTGCTGGATGGCTCTCGAGGGCCATTGCAGCCACGCCGTTGCTCTAAACTATGTGGCTACAATGTGGAACACAGGTCTCTAGTTGATGGAGTAAGAAAACACGGTCCAAAGCACATATCTAACCCTACTGGCACTTGGGCTGGGTTTTTTGTTTTTAATTTAAGAAGCCCTCTGAGGGAATGGGTGTAAACCAGGTTTCATTAGGATATGTCACCAAATGATGTTGTCCTGTTAACTACTATATTTTTTTACTCTGCAACTCTGTGGCTATAAGCGAAATCCCAATAAAATAGACACACAACGCAGCAGTTTGTTTCCCATTTGAAATCGCTGTGGTCTCAGCTCGTCCCGGCTCCCTTGCACCTCTATGAACTGCTCAGTTTGTGGACCAGACTGGGCAATACTGAACAGTTCCTTTTGTTCATTTGCAAGGAATCAGCATGTTCAGAACAGAACAGACCCTTTCCCCCTGGCTGCTATTGAAATAATTAGGAAGAGTCTGTTCCAGGAAAAGCACCCTGTTAAGGCAAACAAATTGCTTGCCCCTTTCACAGTTTCTCCTACATTCTCTAGTGAAGAACCCAGAAACAAAAGCCAGTATGAATCATACAGGCTGTCCTGCTATTGGTCCCTTTTCCTGCAGTAGTTCATTCACATAGCTAGTGACATACAGATGAACAGAAAAGCTCAGGCTTGTATGAAGCAGATCTTGATGAAACTACTGTGTCGAAAAATGTATCCCCTAACCCTTGAGGCCTTCTCTTTACATTCCGGGCTTCGGCTTTTGCTGTTGTGATTGTAACTTCAGTTTTGAAACATCAAAGAAGCAAACTCTGGTCTCTGAACTGTATGCCAACATCTGAGGAGAATAAAATCACAACCCAAAACCCAAAGTTATCGTTCTGCAGCTCAGCTTTTTCAAGCAAACTAAAACCTGACTCTTTTCAATTATGGGACAGTTGCCCATTCAAGATAAAGATTAGATACAGTAGCAATAACGCATTTGTTACTAGTACTGCTGATCTTTTCAACTAGAGCCTGTAGGGCCTAATCCCGCGTCCACTGAAGTTAGTGGGAATCTTTCAAAATACGCTCAGCAGCGATTTCTTCCCTGGTAGTTTGGTTTCAGTTGCAACTCACTGCACAACTATTATTATTATTGTTTGCTCATTCATATGATGGCAGCATGCACATGTCCCAGTAAGGACTGGGACCCTATTAAGCTAAGCACTGGACAAACACACACGCTGACATTACACTGTCATTGCCCTGACACATGGAACAAATCCACAACCACGGCTAAGTCTTCGTGTCCTGATTGCTTCCAAAGGCATCTAATCCATGGCTGCAGTAAACAAAAAGCCGTGATCTCTGGAGAGGGACCCTGTAAATTCTACTGAGTAATAGTCTATTCTACACAGATTCTTATACCCACACTTATCACTATATAGCTAAAAGTCTCCCAGTAGCGCATTAATGTGACTAATATCTGTCAGTTTTAAATTCAGTTGATCATTTAACATGTGGGATAAAAAGACAACCGGAAATCTCAGGATGAACTCCTGGCCCTACTGAAATCAATAACAAAACTCCCATTGACTTCAGTGGGGCCAGGATTTCACCCTCTGCTTTCTGGGTCGGTATTCGGTGACTAGGTTATGGGCATTATGGGAGTTTTGCAAGAAGACTCTACCCCTGTCCATGCTGTATCTGTTCTGTGGATGAAAAGAGAACCCTAGTCCTCAGGGCTGTACATCTGGCATCTTATACACACTCAAATCCCTTTAAAATACAAACCATAGTTAAACACTGTGCATAAGTGGGGAGTCCCAGTTCATTAATAGCAACATTTCATTGTTAACCCAAGTCTCAATAATTGCTGCACAATTTGCTGTTGATTCCTAGGGAGGGTTCCTACCAGCTTGCTGACCAAGCTCTCCTAAATAAATTGTCTGGTGACTCAGCAAGTCTCCTCTCATCTCATCTTCTCTTTCCCCTTAACAGGTGGAGACCTCAAGGGACAGCAAATTCTGTTTCACTCCCCAGAATAGAATCAGAAACACGAAGAGTTGCAAACTCCTGTAAGGTTCCCTATGGAAGTGCTACTAAACTACCTGTTCTCACTTGAACGTCTTCATATTGTCTTCCTTTCACACATGATCTTCCCTCACAGCTGTCCCTTAGAAATACTGGTAAGCAACTTGGGGTTTCTCTCTGAGAAAGTTGCACCAACATAACTTAAAGTGTGAATTTAAACTAATACCTAAACTGGTGCTAAAGTCTTTGTGGATGCTCTTATTTTAGTATGAGTGGCTTATTTTGGGTTAGCTAAAGCGGATTAAGAACAGGTTTAACTAAATAGGAATGAGCCACTCATATCCCGAAATAAGAGTGTCCACACAGCCTTTTACATCAGTTTAACTATACTGGTTTATAATTATAATAATATTAGATAATACTAATAATAATGATACCTGGCTCTTACATAGCACTTTTCATCAGTGAATCTCAAAGCAGTTCACAATTCTTTATATTCAAGTTATACCACAATTTTCTCACCAAGTTCTTAGTCCCCTGGTCTCCAGGGGCCATATTTCCAAAGGTATCTAGTGCCTAAAGATACAGATAGGTGCCCAGTGGGATTTTCAACCGCTCCAATGCAGGTCAGGCACCTAACTCCCACTGAAATCAATAGGAATTGGGCACCTAACCTGCTTAGATGCTTTTGAAAATTCCACTGAGCACCTATCTGCATCTTTAGACACCTAAATACCTTTGGGAATCTGGTCCCACATGCTCTGTGCTGACGTATTCCACACTCGAGCTTCCTAGCCCGCAAGGTTCTGCTGAGGATGCTACACATCCGGCTGGAGGGACTCATATCACAAAGAAAGCTGAGGAGGTCTAGTTTGTTCTTCCTCCTCCCAGAGGGAAACTTCTAAAGCAAATTGCCTTTTCCTGCAACACTGCGCCAACATTTAAATAGCTCTAACCAGAGAAGAGGAGATTCTGGGCCAAATTTGTGGCTTGTTTACATCAGTGTAGTTTCACTGAAGTCAATGGAGCTGTGCCCATTTGTATCAGCTGAAAATCCAGCCTCTAGGTTATTAAAGAAACTTGGCCGGCTACTGGTGCTGAGGTATTGGGTACCAGTCCTCGCCACAGTGGCGGGTGAAGGCAAAGGTGATATTTATTTGTAGATTTATTAGCTGCTCAACAAAAGCTCTGTCTTTGAGAAAATGTTTCCCTTCAGAAGAAGAGGTAGATTTGATAGCACTAGCTTCTATACCGGAATACACTTTAGAGGGACAGCCCTTCACTGTACCTCCACCTCCTCCTAGCAAGCTGCACAACCATCCCGGAGAGCACACAGTAGGGTGGATTTTGGAAATATGCCTGTACACAGCATTGGGCAACCTTTGGTCCATTCCTGTAGTGCCTGAGAACCATAAACAGTCATTAACAGTCACATAGAAACAGCTAAAGTGGACGTTCTACGTGGAAAATGCATGTTTTTGACAGTAATGAACCACTGAAAAAAAAATGATGTATGTATAAGTCACATCATATACAACTATCTAGGAAATACCACACAGGAAGTTACATGAATTTAAAAGAATTACTGCCTTTGTCATTTGTCTCATTAAATCATTCTGTCCTCCTCCCTTCTGGTCTACTTGTTAGTTGCTCTTTATTTTTCTTCTCTTTTCACCCTCTCTCATGCTCTCACTCTGTCCTGTTCTCTTGCATATACTAGATCAGTGGTTCTCAAACTGTGGGTCGGGACCCCAAAGTGGATCACAATCCCATTTTAACGGGGTTGCCAGGGCTAACGTTAGACTTGCTGGGGCCCAGGGCTGAAGCCGACGCCCAAGGGTGGCAGGACTCAGGCTCGGGCTTTGGCCCCCCTGCTTGGGACAGTGGGGCTTGGGTGGGCTCAGGCTTTGGTCCCCCCTCCTCGTGTCATGCCATAATTTTTGTTGTCATAAGGGGGTTGCAAATGCAGGATACAGTCCCCCACCAGAGGATGTGAAAGACTCTTAACTGATACTACACATCACACCTTACCCAGAAAGCTAGTCTGAGTCCATCTGTTGTCCTAGATACGGTCACAAACAGCACTGTTTGGTAATGCTTCTTGATAATCCCCAACTCAATACTTAACAAGGATATTTGATACTTCCACTGGTAACTCCAGCCCTGCTGTCTGACCTACCACAATACGCTTATCAGTCCTTACTCAGTAGAACCCCAGCCAAACTCACTGACCATCCTATCTTCTCCAAAAGATGAGAGTTTACAGGTGTAAAAAAGTCTGCCCTAATCTCTATCAGCATTGCAGATTTCCTGATGCCAGAAGTTGATGCACACACATATCTGCTGTGTAACAAAACAAATTCTCAAACTATATTGATCGGCCAATTGGAAAGTCGGAAGTCACAAGAGAACACTGAACATCAACCAGCGTCTAATAGAATTACATAACAAATGAGAGCAACACACTTAATGCAAATAGTTCAACATCTTGACTGCCAATAACGAGCCATTAATTGCTGTTCATTTTATCCGGTTGCATTTGGATAGCTCTGCTTTGAATCTGAGATAGACACAAAGTCTTAATATAGCTGGAAAGGAAACATCCTTGCTGCAGTCTTCTAACTGCACTTTGATAGGAAGCAGTCATGGAGCAGATGTTGCTTATACAGAGTATGGAAACATCAAATCACTAGACCTATTATCCAACCCTCCTTTAGCAATTTGAAGGATGTGGTATCAGTAAGCACAACAGCAAACATTTTTTCCCAAAAAATATCTGAAAAGGGGAAGGAAGCTATAATTATGGGAGCTATTAAAAGTCTTAGTAAATGAAGCAAAATAACTATTTTGTACGCTGCTTCTTTAAACCATATGTCAGAGGTTAATTCAGTGTGTGTTACTGAATCAGTGTAATGCAGCCATTCCAAATGTTACTGACAGGCAACATTTGACGGCCAAGATCCAGTTCGACCAAAATCCAGGCCTGATCCAGTTCAGATAAAATAAGTGCCAGTCCACTCCATTTTTTCCCCATGTTCAGAAAAGCAGTTTGTATATAATATTTATCTAAAGCAATTTCTATATAGCTTTTAGAGCTAAATAGTCAACTATTTAGAGCTAAATAGGAACATTTTTTGTGAAAATTTTCATGGAAAAATTTGACCCTTTTTGGTCAAAACATTTTGAAATTAGAATTTTTTTCAACCAGCTCGAATATTTGTACTTTGTTTCATGCCGTTCGCTTGCCTCGCACTTCAACAAAATATGACATGGAGGGGAATAGTTCCTGGGGATTTCCAACCAGACAAACTGGGAAGTGCTGGAAATGTCACAGGAAAGCCAGTTCTCGTGACGTTGCCAGCAGCTTGCTGTTGGAGGGAATGCTAGGGGGATGTGAAAGGTCGCTCTCTGAGGACCAGATTATGCCCAGCTGCTGCACAGGTGTGCAAAGGGCAGGTGTGTGTTCACAAGCCCTAGCACTCCTCCCGCAGCAGCCAGGGATAACGCTAGTCTCTGTGGTCTGAAATCAAAGAGGCTGCTCCCTCTTAGTGCCCTGAGCATGTCAGCCATTCCACGGGTGTCTCACAAGCAAAGCTGGTCAATCTGAGCCAGGCCATGAAAGGCAAAACCAGAATCAGACCTACCTCCTCCCACAGTAGGAGGGGGAGACAAAGCTGGTTTTATTTATTTGCAGGTTTACTGCTCTCATCCATCCAGCAGTCTCTGGGTACATTTAAAGAGCTTAAAATAAAACATAACATGCTGACCAATGTCTGTTCTAAGCAGCCTCCCAGGATAAACCGAGCATATTCCTCACCCACACCAAAGCCTGCAAAGGAACAGATGAGCTTCGTAGCAAGCCTTCTGGCTCCATTAAACCAACAAGGGAAGTGAACGTCCACAGCCGAGGGCCCTCCATTGAGAATGCCCAGCCACCATTCCCCAGATATTCAAATCTAAGGCTATGCCTACACTACAGCCCATGTCGGCAAAACGTATGTTGCTCAGGGATGTGAATATTCCACCCCCTGAGCGACGTAAATTATGCCGACATAAGTGTTTGTGGGCACAGCGCTACGTCGGCAGGAGAGCTTCTCCCATCAACATAGCTTATGCTGCTCGTGGAGGTGGTATTTTTATACCGACGGGAGAACTCTCTCCCATCAGCATAGAGCATCTTCATCACACACGCTGCCGCAGCATTGTACATATAGACATGGCCTAAGGCTTAGCTAAACCAGGCCAACAAAACCAACCCATCTGATCTCAACTGTCATGTAACGAAGAAGGAATGAGGTGGTACTTAGATCCAAGATCAAAATCGTCATTTTATATTGCACAGCAAAGCAAACCGGCAGCCAAGGAGGGATAGCTTTCATGTGTTCCTTATGGCTAGCTGCCCTAATTAAGTAGACCCTGAATTCTGCACTAAATTTAGCTTCTGAGTGGAAGTCAAGGGTAGCTCATGCAGAATACATTGCAATAATCCAATCTACAGCTCAAAGGTGTAAGACTAGTGGGGAGAGCATCAGCAACAACTGCAATTTCCTAAGCCAGTGCAGGTGGATAAAGGCACTTTTGGAGCAAAGGGGAACCTAGAAATTCCCCTGGAATGCAGAGAAAAGCCAGGAAGGCATATCCCTTCATTTGCAGGGGCAACAGTCTTATCTGGAGTGAGTCCCACTGCAGCTTACTGTCATCCATGCCACAATTTCTGCTAGTCACTAGAGCAGCTGGGAAAGTGCACCATGGTTCTGAGAAAGATCCATCCTCTAGGTGCATCTCAGATATTCTCTCCTCTTTTCCCAGTAGCCTCAGACATGCATTGAAGACTGACAGAAGAGAAACCTATGGAACCTTGTAAACAGCAGGCTGCTGGGATAGGTGTGCATGCTGATGTCTATGCTTTTTGGGGACTGCAGAAAAGTCATCCAAACCTCCTGGTCAAAGGCACCGAAGGCTGCTGAGGGACACAAAGAATTATCGTGGATGGCTGATGTCTTTCCATTGCTAGGAGGTCATCCACCAACAAAACTAACCATATCTGTGCCATACCCAGATCAAAAGCCAGCTTGACAGGGGTCAAGAAGCCAGATGACTCAGAAGCAACATAGTTACCCCACTATTCCCTTCTTAGGGCTGGTCCACACTAGGGGGCGGGATCGATCTAAGGGCTGGTCCACACTGGGCGGGGGGGGGGGGGGGGAGGGATTGATCTAAGATACGCAACTTCAGCTACGTGAATAACGTAGCTGAAGTCGAATATCTTAGATCAATTTCAAAAGGTACTTACCCCGGTCCACACCGCAGCAGGCAGGCTCCCCCGTTGACAGCGCTTCCTCCGCTCGCGGAGCTGGAGTTCCAGTGTTGACGGGGAGCGGCTCTGGGATTGATTTATTGCGTCTAGACTAGACGCGATAAATCGATCCCAGAACATTGATAGCTACCCGCCGAATAGGGCGGGTAGTGTAGACGTAACCTAAGATACGCAACTTCAGCTACGAGAATTGCGTAGCTGAAGTCGAAGTATCTCAGATCGAATTACAAACTACTTACCTCGGGTCCACGCGGCACAGGCAGGCTCCCCCGTCGACTCCGCTTACTCCTCACGCCGAGCTGGAGTTCCGGAGTCAACGGGGAGTGCTTCTGGGATCGATTTATTGCGTCTACATGAGACGCAATAAATCGATCCCAGAACATCGATCACTACCCGCCCAATCGGGCGGGTAGTGTGGATGTACCCTTAGTAACCTTCCCCTGAAAAGGGGAAGTTAAAAACTGGGCTATTGGGTAGCAATGCTAAGAGACAGTTCCTTAAGCATGAGCTTAACAACCTCTCACTTGAGGTCAAATGGGACTTTGTCCCACTTCGACAGGGTCAGTGTGCAATGGGCTGACCCACTGTCATTGTTATTAATTCTTATTGTTATTTCTGTATTGTGGTAGTGACCAGAGACAGGCCTTGCCCTGAAGAGCTGACAGTCTAAGGCGCTATGAAATCATGTGGGAGTTGGGCACCTACCATGTTTAGGCACTTCTGAAAATACCACTAGGCCTCTCTCTGCGTGTTTAGGAGCCTAAATATCTTAGAATGTCTGGCCTAGTGTAACTGATAATAAATGGCTACCTAGCACTTTGCCCATCCTGTGCTCCTCCGGTCTATTCTCCCCATGCCAGTTGGGAAAGTGACTGGAATAATAACAACCCCTCTCTTCTGAAGTAATCTGTCCAAATTCCTGGCAATTACCATGCCACTTCTTCTGACACCTGTCACTGGTCATCAAAGGGTTGAAATCACCAAAGCTGGAGGCCCGAGTTGTAGATCCCCAGAGGCAGTGGTGCAAGAACGGGTCCGTCACAGCCAAACAGAAACGTAAACCACTGCAGCATCCCTCCAGGGAATATGTTTCGCCTGCTCCATATTCCCTTCTTTCCTCCATAGCAAACACATCCCCGACTCTCACTTGGCCTCTTGCCCTGCCCAGAATGATATTTTCATACAACTCAACCCATGGAACCCCAGTTTACCCTGAACATCTCTCACATGATTAGCTCAAACCAGGGATCCATTCTTGTGCCCATTCCTGGCCAATGAGACCATGAACTGGACAGGGTACGGACAGACACTGGATACAGTGGGGCAGGTTGCCCCTTTGAAAACATCAACCTTCTAATGGAATCAGCAAGCATCAAGGTACGACTGCAACAACTGAACCAGGGCGGATAACAATCGATGATTTAAAAAAAAAGAATCACATTTTAAAAAATTTAAATTGGATTTTTTTTTTTACTTAAATCAAATATTTTTAATTCAAACTAAATACAGGTTTATTTTTTAAAAATAAGCCTATTTAAAACTAAATTTGAAATTGACAACTTAGCATGAGGCCTAAACTAATTATAATCATTTACATGAAATACAGTAAATAATATTAAGCACTACACGATTAGTGCCAACTTTTAAAGAAAACGGTGGAAGTCACTGGCTAAGCAATTGGAACCGGAGTTTGTTGAAGTGCTAAACCAGCAGTAGACTCCCCTGAAGGTGCAGAGAGAATATTTTCTTTACTACAGTTTATTCAGCTCTATCAGTTCAGTGACTAGTTCATTCAAAGTTATGAAATCAACTGGCAGTTTAAAAAGCTGGAAAGCTTGTTTTCCTCTTTCAACCTATGAATGAAAACTAGGTGTGAGGGGATGAGATCTACTAGCCCTAAAATCTTGAAGGATGCAGTGACTAGAAACAATTAGTTCAATTCACTAATTACAGATAATGCTTCCTTTGTTTAACAAATCACTTCATTTTAAAAGCAAAGCATGTTTTGATAAACCTTTTTTTTATGTATCCAGCACATTTAAAGCAGTTTTATCAAATAATTTTTAAAACATGCTGGTTTTGTGCATTTTAATTGAATTTAAATTTCCATTCAAATAGAACTTGACACAAATCACAAGCAGAAAATTAACCATAATCTAGTAAAAAGTTAAGCTACATAATTGATTAAATACATGTGCATAGGATATAGTGTATGCTCCTGAGTAGCAAAAAGAAGCACCAAATTTAGCGTGTAGGCTATGTTTAGCTGCAATTCAACACGTTTTAATGGTTACCAACTAATCAGACCAACTTTTCCTTAGGAAAATAACTAAAAAAGTACAACAAATGCAAAACATGATTAGAATCGATGATTTAAATGGAGGTTTCTGGCTTGCTGGTTTTAATCGGTGATTTAAATCACTTCGTTTTAAGTCAATCCACCCTAAACAGAACTGATCTGAGGGCTGGGGAGGGGAGGGAAGTGCAGTGGACTCCCCTGAGCCCCTCTGGTGACGCCAATATAAACTTGGATGTATTATTGTTTATGTTATGAATGTTGCTCATTTAATATTATAGGATGTGTGGTGTGCCAAGTTAACACTGTAGGAGAGGCCACAACTTTAGGAATTTACTGAGTTCAGTGTTTGATTTCTCAGCCTTCTTGCATGAAAGAGTCTTTTTTGCATTTATTTATGCCCTCCTTAATAAACCAAGGGGACTTCTTGCATGGCCAGGCACTACTCATTGTGGGTGAGGCTGGCAGACCCTTACTTTAATTAGAGCATTTGGGAGTAAATTATTATTCGCATTACAGTAACATCTAGAGGCCCTGCCCCTCCGAGCTTACAGCCCACTGGGATTTTAACACTGACTTCAGCGGGACCAAAGTGAGGCCAGCAATAAGCACTTGTGGAAATCCCACAAAGACAAAGGAGGCAATATTATTCCTATGTTATATATTGGGAGTAGGGCACCGAGTGACAGGAAGTGTCTGGCAGAGGTGGGAACAGAACCTCTATCTCTTCAGTGTCAGTCTAAGGTGTTAGCAAAAAGAAAATAAGAAAGGAATACTTGTGGCACCTTAGAGACTAACAAATTTATTTCAGCATAAGCTTTCGTGGACTACAGTCCGCTTCGTCGGATGCATAGAATGGAACATACAGTGGGACGATATTTATACATTCAGAGAAACATGAAAAGGTGGAAGTATAAGGTGTTATCACCCTTTCTCCTGAAGGCAAAGGGTGTAGAGTAAATTTGCTTCTTAACAGTGAATACAGAGTTAAACTGTATTTCCAGTTGACAAATGAAAACTCATATGCAGCAAGATCATTTTCAGGTGGAACCAATTACATAGGCAAAAAAAAAGTGAGTGCCTGAATGTAATAAACTATTGGTCTGGAACTTTCATTTCTTACCTCTCTGTCATACATCTTGAGAGCGGAGCCAAAGGTTTGTATTGGTTTTATTAAATTGAGTTTTTAAAAGACTCTGCTCATTCCATTGCCAGCTGCACAGCAGAATATTTAACGATGCATTAATAACTTTAAAAGGAATTGGGTTTGTGTAGGTACAAGAACAGAGAGGGAAAATTATAGACAGTTTGTCTTTGTGAAGGCTGGCCCAGTTAGAATCACACTGAGAAAAGGCAGCTCTTCACAACTGCCCCTTTGCTTTACGCTAAAAGGATCTTTAGTTTTCATTATTTCATGTTGGGATTTTTTTTAAAGCTCCATTTACACTGCAAATGCAACCGTGACTTTGTAATCAGGTCATTTTGTAATTATCCTCTGACTCAGCTGCAACAACCATGGCTGGGTTTATACTGTCATTTTTTTCCATAGTGCAAACATGCATGCGTCGAATGAGTTTGCAACCCACATCAATCATCCGGCCTGCGTTTGAACCTGTGCATTCTGGGAAAGGGATAGGGAGAACATGCACACAGAATGGCATCAGCCACACATGGAGCAATGTGCTCTGGGGTGTTTTATCGCAGAGAGAGCTGGGAGGAAGGAGAAACAATCAAACCAGTTGCAGAGACATTGTAAGGGGAAAGGGTACACTCCTGTCTACACTGCAAAATAACAGCATTGTGATCTGGGTACAGGAAGTCAACCATGTATCAGCCTTGTAGGAATGACACATGGCAAGGTGTCATGGTTACTAACCAAGAATTAACATGTTGTGTGCAGACAGAAAGCATGCTTAGAGTCAAACATATCATTAATTGGTTAACTTGCAAACTCAGGTAAAAACTGAAGTATAAGACAAGGCCTAAATGTCTTCCGTGGTCTGGCATTCGACATGCAGTAACTGAAATTTTACAAACAGACTCTTTATAGTCTTGTAAGGAAACTGGGGCATGGTGAGAAAACACAGAGCCAGATTCTGCTCTCAGCGACGCTGGAGTCAAACTGGAATAACTCCATTGAAGTTAATGAGCCAGATTCTGCTCCCATTCACACCAGTGTGACCCACAATCAGATCCAGTGGGTGTGCACGGGTGTAGCTGAGAAGAGTCCAGCTCATGATCTTCATTCTTGGACTGTTGAGCAGAATAACCAGACAACATAACTGTCCTATTGTGTTAGGACACAAAATCGATGATGTCAATGATACTGAGAACACAGCAGTGCCTTGAACTACTGTATCCTTAAGAGCCCGTTATGGACTTCCCTTCCTTATCCTTTGTTCTCTCTTCCTCCGAGTCTTCAATCTCTCTCTTGGGCATCATTCTTCCCTAAAATTGCTATTCAATCCCCAGGCCAGATCTTAAATGTTCTTCATTAAATTTTATTCAGTCTTTACCCAGGTGACCTTCTCGCCAAAGTCAATGGGAGTTTTTCCTGATTAAATATGAACTTTATAATTTTTCAGTCGCTTTTTAAAAGGGGTGGGTTTGCGGCTTAGCATCCTGTCGCACTCTGAGGACAGTAAGGAATCTGCACAATCTGGGAGCCGGGCGGTGACATTCTGATAGCCCGAAACAACAGTGACTATAGCAAATCTATAAAGAGCTCCCAACGTTCTATCCGCAGTCAAGAGCCCTTTGTTTTTTGCTTCCCTGGGGCCGACTGGAAGTTTTGTCTAATGTCCACGTCTATTCTCCAGCCTTAGAAACAGATACATCTATTAATGGGACACTGTAAATTAAGTATAGAGGAAAAACTATGTCCCCTACTATCCTTCCCACAGACAGCATGGATTGACCACTGTCAGACTGTTGTGACCGGCTGTTAACATTGGGTTGGATTCTCATATCATTTACATTGGTGCAAACCTAGAGTAACTCCATTAAATAGAGTTAATCTAGATTTACACCTGTTGGAATGGAGAACAGAATTTGGCCCATAGTTATTGTACCTATAAACAATACGAGTATTACCGTTTACTAGCCATTTTCTCAACCCTGTGATCACATAAAACAACAGTAGTGCAAACTAGCAATACAGGAAGAGAGCAGTGTGAAGTTCCAAAGCCACTGATATGCCTGCTGAGCCACATGACAGGGCAGAATCTGATCTCAGTGTGTCACTCTGGGTTAAGATTGAATCACGGGGAAGTCAACAATATTGGAACATCTCACAGAGTGGATTCTTTAATGGATTCTTCAATTGATCATATTTAAAACCTGAAACATAACAGTGTTTAATAATAATATGCCAAGGCACCAGACAAAGTGTCCCTAGAGCGAGATCACCACTCCTCTGAGAAAGACTTTGACCAGATTTGACGTCAGAAACAAGCTGTACCTTTGTAGAGACGGCATGCTGAAGTCTGTGCCCTGGAACACACAGTTTAGACCACTGGCTGGACAGAAGCTATTATGGATAAAACAGGAACTTTTAAAAAAAAACTAAACAAACACTAAGTATTTGAGGGATTTGCTTTGGAATAGAAGGTTAATGGGCATATTGATTGAATCGAGGGTCTGGGACAAAGGCTGACTAGCCATGTTTATTTTTTAGCATCTGTTTGTGGACTTACTGTGTTTCATGTCCAAGCAAATATTGTGTTAAAGAAGGTTATGGACTAGCGTATGAAGTACAGTTGGGTTGTCTCCAGCTGTGCCGGCAGATTGTCAGAACATGTTGCCATCAAAAAACATCAGCAGGCTTTGCCACCTCAAATCGGCTTGAATGTCAGCACCTTATAACACTGCGATTCTCATGTGTGATCTAGTGCAATATGCTAGGGGAAAGTGACTGGCTGCTGCTGCCCCTCCAGCGGCTCTCTGCACAGAATACGATGTGCTTCCCTCAGTGGAACATGTGGTTATATAAATACACTGGAATAAAAACACAGGGCCATAGCTAGAGCTCAGCGTTACACAGGATATTAGTGAACCACTGCCGCCATTACGGCAAATGTTTATCAAAGTTACAGCACAACATTAAAGGCTGGGGCTGGGTTGAGGGAACATTCAGATACATTGCAAACCCACTCGGCTTCACAAACGTGTACACTTGCCCCTGGCTTTAAACTCGGTGAAAAGGTTCCATGAATACAGACTCTATAAATCTTTCAGCGGAATCAGAGCAGTTTGATGGCAGGCGTGAGGGCTCTGGCGATGCAAAAAGAAGTCATTGTAATGTGCCAGGAAGTAGCTCGCCTGGGAGAGGGGTGTTTGTGCAGGAAAGTTATGTGAGGGCGCATTGATGTAAAGGAGAGGTAACGTACAGCAAGCCACCGCAGTGGGGAGGTGAACTAGGAGGAGGGAGCAAAGGGTTAGCGGGGAGAGAGAGAAGTACAGGGGCTTCCCAACAAAAACCCAGGATGAAGAGCGATTCTGAGGAATCCAACCCTGTCAGATCCATCCAGCAAAACAGCCTGCTACTCTTGGATGCTTCTGCTGAATCACCTGGGATGGCCTGTTGAGTTAGATGCTTTTTTGCATTCTGTGTGACTTCAAAAAAGTCTCAGCACTTCAGAAAATGGAGGAATTCTTTATAATTCTCTCCTTGTTCACTTCAATGCATTGTGGCAACACTTAAAGGTCCCGATCAGGATCTGAGCTAGGCTCTGTGCAAACATAACAGAAGGGACAAGTCTTTGCACCAAAGTGCTTAATGGTTTCTTTTGAAAAGAGGGCCGAGTACTTTAGAAAAGACAGTTACCTTTTCCGTAACTGGTGTTCTTCGAGATGTGTTGCTATCAAGGCTGAATCAGTTGCTCATGTCCATTCCATTGTGTGTGTGTGGGGGTGCTTGCCACATGCACTGGTGCCGGAAGTTTTTCCCTCAGCAGTATCCATAGGGGACTGGCTCTGGCGCCCCCCCCCCCCCGAATATGCCCCTGGAATCACTGCCAGGTCGTAACAGGTCCTTATGCATGAGGTGATCCAGTTGGAAATCCTCTGCGAGGACACCGGATGACCCTTCATCCCATCTGCTGTAGCGATAAAGAGTTGAGTTGATTTACGGAAAGGCTTCGTATGTTCTAAGTAAAAAGCCAAGGCCCTCTGGACGTCCAGGGCGTGAAGACGCCTCTCCTCACTGGTCTTGTGCAGTTTGGGACAGAATACCGGGAGGAAGATGTCCTGGTTCATATGGAAGGTGGAGAACACCTTTGGCAGGAAGGCTGGGTGGGGCCGCAACTGAACCTTATCTTTGTAGAAAACCATGTATGGCGCTTCTGAGGTCAAGGCTTTAATTTCTGAGACCCGTCTCGCTGATGTCACTGCCACCAGGAACGTGACCTTCCATGACAGATGGGAAAGAGAGCAGGACCCCAGCGGTTCAAAGGGTGGGCCAGTGAGCCTAGAGGACCCAGTTAAGATTCCATTGTGGGATGGGAGCCCACACCTGCAGGAAGAATCTCTCCAGCCCTCTCAGGAATCTGACTGTCACGTCATGGGAAAACAGTGCCTGTCCTTGGATCGGTGGGTGAAAAGCAGAGATGGCCACAAGATGCACTCTAATGCAAGAGTGTGCCAGGCCCTGGTTCCTCAAATGGAGCCAGAGCCGTAACTAGGAATTTCTGCGCCTGAAGCAGGGGCGCATTAATTCCTAGGGGCTCTTACCCTCCGCCGAGTTGCCGCCGAAGCCGCAGCACCGGCGGACCTCCCGCAGGCAAGCGGAAGCGGCTTCGGCAGCAGTTCGGCGGAGGCTATTTTTAGCAGCCGCCGAAGCCGCCCCAGCTTACCTGCGGGTGGTCCGCCAGTGTGCGTGCAGGGGGCCCCCCTCCGCCGAATGGGGGCCTCCTGCACGCACACCGGCGGACCACCCGCAGGTAAGCTGGGGCGGCTTCTGCGGCGGGGGAGGACGGGCACGCCCCTGGCAGCAGGCTTTTACGCCCCTGCCAGCAGTGCGCCCCGAGGCGAGTGCCTCACTCGCCTCGCCCTCGTTACGGCCCTGAACGGAGCAAGTAGTCCAGGACAGCCTGTATGGAGGAACACGAGGGAGAGATGCCCCATTCGGATGCCCAGAGGGAAAACCTTGTCCGCTTGGCCAGGTAAGTCAGTCTAGTTGAGGGCTTCCTACTTTCCAGGAGGACCTGTTGGACTCCTTCCAAACAGGTCCACTTCTCCGGGTTCAGCCACGCAGCATCCACGCCGAGAGGTGGAGGGACTCAAGGTTGGGATGTAAGAGCTGACTGTGATCCTGTGACAGCAGGTCCAGTTGGTTGGGCGGGGGCCAGGGAGGGGTCACTGACAGGCTCATGAGCATGCCAAACCAATGCTGGTGAGGCCATGCCAGGGCAATCATGATCTTTGCCAGGGCCCCGCTGATGAGTGGAATTGGAGGGAACGAGTACATCAGGCTCCCTGACACGACAGGAGGAAGGCATCGGAGAGGGAGACCTGGCTCAGACCCTGTCGAGAACAAAACCGGTGGCATTTCCTGTTCTGTCTGGTAGTGAACAGGTCCACTTGGGGATTCCCCACCTTTGAAAGATCATGCAGGCTACCTCTGTATGGAGCGACCACTCATGGTGAGAGAAGTCCCTGCAGAGCTGGTCCGGCACCGTATTCCTGATGCCGGGAAGGTGACAAGCTTCCAGGTGGATTTCGTGGCTGATGCAGAAGTCCCACAGACGGAGCGCCTCCTGACAGAGAGCAGACGAGCGCACTCCCCCAGCCAGTTGATGTAGAACATCGAGGCTGTGTTGTCCGTCAGGACGCGTACCACCTTGCCCGACAGGTGGGAAAAGAAGACTCCACACACCAGCCGGACCGCTCGGAGCTCTTTGACGTTTATGTGTAACTGCACCTCCTCCGGGGACCACATCCCCTGTGTCTGGAGGTTGCCAAGATGTGCTCCCCAGCTGAAGTCCGAGGCGTCTGACACTAACTCAATGGAGTGAGGAGGGTTGTCGAATGGAACCCCTTCCAGAACTGTCCTGTGGTCGGTCCACCATCTCAGCGAGGTAAGTATCGCCTGGGGGATAGTAATGATCTCTGGGGGTCTCGACACTGGGAATAGATCATCACCAGCCGTTGTTGCAGGGGCCGCATCTGGAGCCTGGCATGGCGGGCCACATAAGTGCACGCTGCCGTGTGGCCCAGCAGGTGCAGACAGACCCTGACTGTAGTCAGAGGGAATGCAGAGACTTCCGCGATGAGGTTTGCCATCGCATGGAACCTTTCCAGCGGCAGGAACGCTCTGGCGCAGATAGAGTCGAGGTCCGCGCCGATGAGCTCTATTCTCCGCACTGGCACAAACGTCGACTTTTTGTCGTTCACCAGTAGGCCCAGAGAGCGGCAGGTGGCTCGAAGCACCGCGACATCCCTGTGGACTTGAGACCTGGAGTCAAGTATCAGAGGGGTAGCCGTGTTAGTCTGGATCTGTAGAAGCAACAAAGAGTTCTGTGGCACCTTATAGACTAACAGACGTATTGGAGCATAAGCTTTCGTGGGTGAATCCCCACTTCTTCGGATGCATGCAGTGGAAATGTCCAGGGGCAGGTATAAATAAGCAGGGAAGAGCCAGGCTAGAGATAATGAGGTTAGTTCAATCAGGGAGGATGAGGCCTTCTTTTAGCAGTTGAGGTGTGAACACCAAGGGAGGAAAAACTGCTTTTGTAAAGCAAACTTTGTCGCTTCTTGAGACCTGGAGCCGCTCTTGACAAGCCAGTCGTCGAGGTACGGGTAGATCTGGATACCCCAGCACCTGAGGCAAGCCGCCGCCACCGCCATGCACGTGGTGAACACCCTTGGTGCTGTCGCCAGACTAAATGGGAGGACCATAAACTGGTAGTGGTGGGGCCCCACCGTAAACTGGAGGAAGCGCCTGTGTCCTCGAAAGATCGCTGTGTAGAAGTAGGCATCCTTCAAGTCGAGGGCAGCATACCAGTCTCCCCAATCCAGGGAGGGGATAATGGAAGCCAGAGAGACCATGCAGTGGAGCGGTCAGTACCGGGTGACCAGGATCGGGCTGAGCAGTGGTTCTTGTCCAACCGGCGCCGGTCGCTGCATCCTGAAGCCGACCTGTCCGAGCGAGACTGTCTTGGTCGGGCTCTTGGGGACCAACAGTGTTCAGCAGATCTGTGCTGGATACCCGGCGATCCACGCCTCATGCTACTCAACCGGTACTGGGATGTCGAATGGGACCGGGAGCTACTACGGGCCAGTTGCTGGGAGGATTGTCCTGAGTAGGGAGACCTCCTTCTTGCAGGCAATGATGGCTCAGTGATCAGCGGTCCCTGGTGTCCGATCGGTCCCGTGATCGGTACCGGGCCCGTGGAGACGGTCGGGGCTGGTCCTGGAGTTCTTTCTGGGGGGCGCGTGCCCCTGAGGGTCTGCACCAATCTACCGGTGAGGTATGCCTCGAGTCCCTCAATCGGTGCCCCCGGTGTGGGGACTGAAGAGGGCTCCGCTGAGCCTGCCTCTCCAGTCCTGAGGCGTGACGGCTGCGGGTGGGCAAATGCTGGCTGGACATCCCTCTTGATGGGGATCAGTACCGCCGAGGAGGGGACACATGCATACGTCCCAACGTGGGTTTCCCCCGAGATCAAGGTACCATGGCAGCCGTGAGGGCAGCACTGGGTGCGTCAGGATCTCTTGAGCCGCTTGAAGAGCTTCTGGAGTCGACGGCTCCTGAAGCTGGCTAGGGCCTGCACCGCTATCCGGGGTCGCAGGTGAAGCATTGGATGGGCTGCACCGCTCGACTTGAGCTGGGGCCCGACTTCCCGAAGGGGGCGTTGAGCTGCCCGGCACGGGTCGTGGCTCACCCCCAGCCCCCTCCTGTCCCTTACGGGAGGTAGGAAATCTTCCCCTCGGTCTTTTTCGGCTTCTCCCCGGGAGCTGTGGAGGGGGACCGGTGCCAACTTGTGGACGGCGCCGGCAGAGCACTGCGCACGTAGGCCGCGGTACTCGGCATGGAGTCGGACCGCTCCTCTGGTGCCGAAGTGAGTGCTGACTCCTTTAGGAGCGCTTTCAGACAGATATCGCGCTCCTTCTTCATCCTGGGCTTAAAGGACTTGCAGATACGGCACTTGTCACTTATCTGCCTTTCGCCTAAGCACCTTAGCCAGCTGGCATGTGGATTGCTGACGGGCATAGGCCGTTTGCTGCGATCGCAGGGCTTAAAGCCTGGGAACCGGGGCTGAGTCCCATTTGGGATTAACAAAAAGTTGAGAACTACTACTAAGGGTAACTAAGGGTATGTCTACACTACCTGCTGGATCGGCGGGTAGCGATCTATCTATCGGGGGTCTATTTATCGCATCTAGTCTACACTTGCTAAATCAATCCCCGAGCGCTTTCCCGTCGACTCCTGTACTCCACCTCAGCGAGAGGCACAGGCGGAGTCGACGGGGGAGCGGCAGCGGTCGACTCAGCGCTGTGAAGATGCCACGGTAAGTCGATCTAAGTAAGCCGACTTCAGCTACGCTATTCTCGTAGCTGAGGTTGTGTATCTTAGATCGATCCCCCCCACTAGTGTAGACCAAGGCTAAGAAACTACTAACTATATTACAGGTTTTCAAAGTTCACAAGAACAGAAAACGAAACAATGCTAGCCGAAGCAGCAGATGTTCCAGCACCGCCACTGGCTACAAGAAAGAACTGAGGGTGGGGGGAGCCGGTGGCGCCCCTTATACCGCACCATGGGGGCGCCACTCCAGGGGGCGCCAGAGCCGGACCCCTACGGATACCACTGAGGGAAAAATTTCCAGCACCGGTGCATGTGACGAGCACACACACCTAATATGGAATGGACATGAGCAAGCACTTGAAGAAGAACTTAAAACTTCTTCGCGGGTATCTCCACCTGCAATGATTCACCTGCTGCAGACAGAATGTTGTAACCATCTTCTCAGAAGCTATTTCCCCCAACCTGGTTTTGCCTTATTCATGTCTGTTTTCCCTTAGGTAAATGTCCTGATCATCACTCTGGTCTCAGGTCTCTTCTTCCTTAGGAGAGTTTGATGCAACTGCCTTTCAAACCAGATGATCAGTGCCCCCAGTCTTTCTGCTCCTCTTCAGCTACTCAGAAAGGACATCTACAGCAAGCTCTTCTCCCTCCTCTCCCAGAGACTAAACTTGTCCCCCCTGTGTCAAACCTGCCCCATTTTCAGCCCATAACATAAGGGACCAAAGCACTGTGTGAACATACCTCTTATAATTTCAGCATTGCCAACACAAAGCGTTCAAGAATCATGAGTCGGGGCCCCCGCAAAATCACAAGATTTTTATAAACAATAATACATTTAGGGATCTTTCTATTTGCCTTCTTGTTCTGAGCCTTTACAGCACACACCTGCCAGCTGGCCTGGTCACGTCTGCCAGCTTTCCAGCACAACCAGGAAGGCTAGGCATTTGCTTTTATTTAACGAAAGCTGAGATTCTCCTGTGACCACCGGATTCCGGGAGCTGGGGCTTTAAGAGGAATGCCAAATACTGAGAGATTTGCGACCAAATAGCGAGTGCGGCAACGCTGCATTTTACAGAGCAATCTCATCTAGCGTCATTCCAAACCTGCACACACTGGGTCAGACTGGGCATGCACCACCCTGGCGGAGGCAGTATCCTTCATGGAGCTCGCCCATACAGGGAAGCATGCCCACTGTGCCACTCCTAAGGAGGGTGCAGAAGGCACTCCCTGCGGGTCAGTCGGGGGGAGGGATGACCCTATAGTCTCCCTCCCACTTTGGGGTGGCTTGCACCCTGGTGGGAGCTAGCAGGGTGCAGTCTCTGGGATCAGGAAACTGCAGGGTCTGAAACGGTGTCTGGCCCCTGGGATGTGCCTAGTGGAGAAAAACTCCCCCTTACACCCCTTTGTGCACCTCTGGAGGGGACAAGCACAATATGCCCCATTCTTTTGCTAAAGAGAGAATAAAATGCACATCTGCCTGTCAACATGGACACTTCCTATCCATGCACTGCAGACACTCCCCCTCTCCTTTAAATCTCCCATGCATTTAAAAACCTACAGGGTCATCTTCATCACCAGAGACTGATTAGACGCCTTGGTGTAACGCCCTGGATACCAGGGTGTGTGTGACCAGTGCTGCTAGCTCAATGCAGAGGTGTAATGAACATATATTTTGTAGTGGCTGGTTTAAATCCTTCATTCAATATAGGCCCCGATGCAAACGACAGTACCTGAGAGAAGGGCTGCAGTAACATTCGGGACCATTATGAAGCGAGTGTGGCAAAAGTGAAACAGGCTGTGGTCATTATTAATTTAGGAAGCACTGGCCATGCAACTGGATCCTTCGCACGGCTATTTTCACAATCAGCCTTTCACTCATCCTTCCACCAGGGCCTAATGAAAACGATCCCCTCTTGGGTGACTAGTCTATGAAACAACCTAATAGAATTTTCTGCATAGCAGGAAGAGCCATTTAATTTCTGCACTAGCTGAAGATGCCGCAAAGGGGGCACGTCGGATAGGAACCTCAACATACATCATGCCTGAAGCACTTGGGGTCTGACCCTTCGGCAAAGAATCTGTGCAGCAGGAGACAGCAATGTTCCTGCCACATGGCTTTCTATGCACCAGCCAAATATACATAGGAGCGCCTACACACCATGGGGATGGGCACTTTAGCAATGCACGTAATAATGGTAATTCATAACAATCATTGGGGATTTGAAATTCCACCTTAAAGAGGGCACTAGTTACAAGAGCTAAGGAGAGAAAAATAGCCTCTCTTTCACTCAGTTACTGACCCATGAGAGGATCTTCCTTCTTATCCCATGACTGTTTAGTTTGCTTAAGTGCCATTGGTGAGGGACCTTGTCAAAGGCTTTCTGAAAGTCCACGTATGCTATATCCAATGGATCACCCTTGCCCACATGCTTGTTGGCCCCCTCAAAGAATTCCAATAGATTGGTGAGGCTTGACTTCCTTTTACAAAAGCCGCGTTGACTCTTCCCCAACATATTTTGTTTATCTACGTGTCTGATAATTCTGTACTTTACTATTGGTTTCAACCAATCTGCCTGGTTCTGAAGTTAGTAGGATCGCCTCTCGAGCATTTTTTTAAAAATAGGTATTATATTAGCCACCCTCTAGCCATCTAGTTCAGAGACTGATTTAAGCGACAGGTTACATATTACAGTTAGTAGTTCTGCAATTTCATATTTGAGTTTGTTCAGAACTCTTGGGTGATACCATCTAGTCCTGGTGACTTACTACTGTTTAATTCAACAATTTGTTCTAAAACCTCCTCTATTGACACCTCAATCTGGGACAGGTCCTCAGATTTGTCACCTAAAAAGGATGGTTTGGGTGCAGGGATCTCCCCCCTATCCTCTGCAGAGAAAACCAATGAAAATAGTTCATTTAGCTTCTCCGCAACAGTCTCATCTTCCTTGAGCACCTTGATCTTCAGTGGCCCCAGTTTGGCAGGTTTCTTGCTTTTGATGTACTTTTTAAAAATGTGCTATTATTTATTGTATCTTTTCCTAGTTGCTCTGCAAATTCTTTCTTGGCCTGCCTTGTTATACTTTTACACTTGACTTGCCAGAATTTATTCTCGTTTCTCCTCATTAGGATTTGATTTCCAATTTTGAAAGGATGCCTTTTTGCCTCTAACCACCTCTTTTACTCTGCTGTTTAGCCACGGTGGCATGTTTTTGGTCCTCTTACTGTTTTGTTTTTTAAATTTTTTAATTTCGTTTGAGCCTCTTTTATGGTGTTTTTAAATAGTCTCCAGGCGGTTTGCAGGCATTTCACCCTTGTGACTGTTCCTTTTAATTTCTCTTTAACTAGCTTCTTCATTTTTATATAGTTCCCCTTTCTGAAGTTAAACGCTACTGTGGTGGTTTGGCAGTTTTCCCCCTACAAGGACGATAAATTTAATTACACCGTGGTTGCTATTACCATGCAATTCAGCTATATTCACCTCTTGGACCAGACCGTGTGTTCTGCTTAGAACTAAATCAAGAACTGCCTCTCCCCTTGTGGGTTCCAGGACAAGGTGCTCCAAGAAGCATTTACTTAATGTGTCTAGAAGTTTTCTCTCTGCATCCCTTCCTGACGTGACACACACCCAGACAATATGAAGATAGTTGAAATCTCGCAATATTATTGAGTTTTCGGTCTTTGTAGCCTCCTTAATCTCCCTAAGCATTTCACAATCACCATCATCATCCAAGTCAGGTGCTTGGTGGCATATACCTACTGCTATACTCTTATTGTTCAAGCATGGATTTTCTATCCACAGAGACCACAAAGTCTTTAATAACCATTCTAATGCTCTCAGAACTTTTCATTGTGGATTTCCATAGGTTGACAGACAAGTAAGTTTCTTTATTGCAAGCCGCTTTCCCGCCAGAAAGCTACCTCTGCCTTCTGTACAAT
Source organism: Macrochelys suwanniensis (assembly GCA_033296515.1). Taxonomy (NCBI): domain Eukaryota; kingdom Metazoa; phylum Chordata; order Testudines; family Chelydridae; genus Macrochelys; species Macrochelys suwanniensis. Next base: position 9,527,499 of record CM065781.1, on the reverse strand, counting down.
TAGTGTGTTCAGAGGCATCAAAAGGAACGACCTGGAGCACTTTCTAAATCTGCTCCCCAGTGAAGGCCTGGAGATTTGTGTGTGAGATATTTGTGCAACCAGAGGGTGAGAGAGGCTGGACTTGTCCAAGGGCATGTGGAGACAGATGGGTTAAAGGTGCCTGCCATGGAGGGACAAGGATGAGGGAGGGGAAAGGATGAGTTGAAGCTTCCTATTATGGGAGCAGGGGTGTTTGGGGAAGGATGTCAGCTTCTCCATTAACAGTACAGGCACTAGTGCTCATACTGCAATAGAGAACACGGCCCTGAAGATGAAGGCCAGCGCTCAGTTGGGCCTGGGATCATTTTGAGGCATGGGAGGTGGAGATGGAGGTGTCTGTCAGTGCTAGAAAGCAGGAGCACTGTAAGCGGGAGATGGTGACGGTTGAAGGTAGGCAGGGGAGCAAGGAAAAGGTATAGCAGGAGGCAGGGAGAGGGCAAGTGTCTGATTTGCTGATCCCATTAAAACTGAGAAACCTGGTTTTGAAAAAAACTAGCTGGACTGTCTTTGTAAAACCCTGGTACCCACTATATGAAGACACAACAAATCCTCGTAATGTATCTTAAGGACGGTCTCTGTGTACAGATTGCTCTTCTTCAGGGTAAAAGACATGCCAGCCCCCGTTTAACATCCTTCAATACAAAGAGCAAGCGCCAGTCCATAGAACAGGCTCCAATCATACTGTGAAAATGCTACAGTTGTTCTCCACCCAAGATGTAAGCAGGCACACAGTCTGGGGGCGGGGGTGGGAAAGCCATACTAAGTCTCCACACAAAAGCTACATAAATCTCTGTTTAAAAATGCCAGTCACAACGTCCTGGCATATCTGCACAATCCAATTCTGGGGGCCAGGCCTGCAGTACCGCAGCCTGTGTAGTCTGTGAGAACTTTGCATGGGGAAAGACTGCAGAATTTTGCATCATTAGAAATAAAGAACACTGAAGACTACAAGGCTAAGATCCACAGGTTACCAATAAGAGACACATCTCTGCCTAATAGAGATAACGGCTAATGTTTTAAAAAGTGCTCATCTGAATTAGGAGCCATGTCCTGTTTTCAAAAATGACTTAGGTACTTGGGAGTCTTGTTCCGTTCCTTCCAATGAGACTTAGGCGTCTAAGCGCCTCAGTCACTTTTGAAAATGGAGCGTAGGCTTCTAAATCACTTGGGCATTTCTGAAAATGTTACCCAAAATCTGGGGTTAATAGAGTGAAAGGAAAGTGGAGGCCTTCAACAATGGACGTTTCTGCTCTTATAACCTCTTAGCTGTTCAATCTTTGTTCCAAGCAGCTTCGAGTTTAAAATCCTACGATATGCAAAACAGCAAAATGACTATTCTGGGCAATCAGGTATAAAGAAGGGTTTTTCCAGGGCCAAGCTAAAACTGGCCCCTCTGCTAATACGATAAGTGCTGCAAGGAAATGTTTATGTTTATGGTACTTACTTGTGCTTGTATTAGTTCCGATAGTATTGATCGTGGTGGGGACAGAAGAAGAAGAGTAGAGGGGCAAATGGCCGTTCTCACACCCCAGGTTTTTGTCCTGCCAGCTGGAAGCACTGACACATATCCCAGAATCTCGAGAGTTCTGCCACCCGTTCAGCTTGTCGTCAGAGTTCTGTCTTTGGTGATAGTAATGTGTCTGTCCATAATCCACAGAATCGGACCGACCTCTGTTTTGGCTGCCAAAACTACCTGATGTGCGATCCTCTAAGTGATTGAGCCACATGGCCAAAGCGCTCCTGTCTTCCAGTGAAGTGGCAGGATGGATCAAAGCATAGGACAAAAGCTGCCTGCTCTCTTCTATGTGTTGGTTGTGTTCAATCGAATGAGCCAGGATTTTAGGCAACAGTTTCATGTATTCCACTTTTGCTTCAATGTTTCCCGGTTTCAGTAAAGGCAGATGGGTTAACAATAGGGAGATCACTTTATCCTTGGATTCCTGTTGCCATTGGTTAATGATTCCTGTTGGAGGGGTAAAAAAAGAGTTGTGAAATCAGCAAACAAATATAATAAATAAATAGGTTCCTACGAGGTACATATAACGTTACAAAGAGATTCCTGTGTGTGATGCCCTGTGCTATGCATAATTCTCTTTTATAGCACATATTTAAGTAAGTGTGATTTTGGGTGCCCAATCTGAATCCTTTAAAGAGGTCTGATTTTGAGGGGGGTTCAGCACTTTTTGAAAATTAGGCTCCTTTTAAGATATCTCAAGTTGGACACCCAAAATTACCAGTCATTTCTGAAAATCTTAATATAAGAACATAACATAATAAGATAAGAATGTCCATAGAGGGTCAGACCAATGGTCCATCTAGTCGTGTATCCTGTCTTCTGATAGCAGTCAGTGCCAGATGCTTCAGAGGGAATGGACAAAACAGGGCAATTATCAAATGAACCGTCCCCTATCATCCAGTTCCAGCTTCTGGCAATCAGAGATTTAGGGACACCTAGAACATGGGGTTGCATCCCTGACCATCTTGGCTAATGGCCACTGATGGACCTATCCTTCATGAACTTATCTAATTCTTTTTTGAATCCAGTTCAAAACCCAGTTTTGGCCTTCACAATATCCCCTGGCAACAAGTTCCACAGGTTGACTGCGTTGTGTGAAGAAATACTTCCTTATGTTTGTTTTAAACCTGCTGCCTATTAATGTGATTGGTGACCCCTGGTTCTTGTGTTACATCAAGGGGTAAATATCACTTCACTTTCTCCACACCATTCATGATTTTATAGACCTCTATCATATCCTTCCTTAGTCTCTTTTCTAAGATGAACAGTCCCAGTCTTTCTAATCTCTCCTCATGTAGAGAATTTGACTAGCAGTCCAAAATTCTGCCCTCAGTTACTCTACTGACTTTAATGAGGTTGCACCTGATGTAACCAATGGCAGAATTTGGCCCAACGTTTTTTAACATTACATGTTATACAGAAAACAGTTTCACGTGCTAACGCACTGAAATATACCTTCAAAGACACAGATTAAAAATTACATTCAGTGAAGGGAAAAATGAATACTATTAATGCATGAAGTCATAGAGTCCTAGATTTTAAGGACAGAAGGGACCACCAGATCATCTGGTCTGACCTTCTGTATATCAGAGGTCATCAAAACCACCCAGCACCTGCACACTAATAGCAAAATTTGTCTCCTCTGAAAGTTATTTATAATTGCAACTGAAAACCATGGAATGATTTCACAACAGAAGCATCAGCTGATTACTTCTTTGTGAAAGAAGTGGATAGTTTTGATACAGAGAGAACCTACAACACATAAAACAACTACTACACATGCCAGATACCTAGCCTGTGCAAATTGTCAGTGGAGCTCTGCCGATCTATGTCAGCACAGCTGAAGATTTGGCCCTGTGTTTGTAAGAATGTCCACACAGCAGCCAACTAATTCTTCAGCAAAGACAAACGTTGGTACTTTGAGTAATTTGAATATTTCTGATTGGCATAATATAATGATTGACCTGAAGAAGAGCTCTGTGTAGCTTGAAAGCTTCTCTCCTTCACCCACAGAAGTTGGTCCAATAAAAGATATTACCTCACTCACCCTGTCTTTCAAATATAGAAAGAGTTACTCCAAAATACGATTAAAGGCTCGGATTCTGCTATAGAATCTATGCAAAACTGGGCCAGAATTTGTGCTCTACACTTATATTTCCTTGTACGAACGTTGACAGTTTCTCAGAACATAATACACACCCTTACCAGCTTCAGATTCCTGTTTAAAAGCAAACAACTGTTTTAGCATAAAACCACTAGATGGCTTTCTGGAAACATTGATCATTCCAATTCAAACTTTGTGCAGAGATAGTTCCTCCCCTCACCCCAGTGTAACTCTACACTTTTTATTTCTTCGGTATCACTTCCAAATTGCCTGATTTTGCTTTGCGTATCAAACTGACAGAGGTGTGAATTGGATTTAGTGACAAAGCTATACTAACTCGAGCAAAAAAAGAAAAATGTTTAATTGGGTAACAGAACCGTGATTTGAGTACATTGCATGCGGATATAGGCCAGAAAGGCCAGCAATTTCACTTTTGCACATCATTCCGATTGTCCCAATGGGGCTCCCATCACTCAGAGGTAGTGACTATAAGCATACAAGATAGTATCAGTACAAAAATCTGAGGATGAGGGGTAGGGAGAGGTCCATGGGGCAGAGTTGTTGATGGAGAGGAAGAAGAGCAATTTCTTTTGCTGTTCCCTGTGTGGGAGTGTTCTTTGCATCTATCATGACCCACTCCATTTCCATAATCTCTCATTGACGTGGCTTAAGAACAAACTACCCCTGTGAGCTATTTATTCCAGTATTGTCTATACAGGGCTTCTTGCACCTTCCTCTGATGCAGATGGCGCGGACCATTTTCAGGGACAGGATCCTGGACTAGGCAGGCTACTGGTCTGATGCAGTATGGCAATTTTTATGTCCTTATTATCACGCAATACTTTATATCCGCAAGCTAAGAGAGTGAATGTCACAGTGAGAGCCCTGCATGGATACAAAAATGTGTATCTGCATCCGATCCGTGATCCGCAAAAACTGTCTGTGGATTTGCAGGGCTTTAAACAGCTCCGCAGGTCACCCTGCAGCAGTGACCAGTGGAGCTGGAACGGAGGGCGGGGGGCACCTGTCCACTTTTTACAGGGGCGGACCCCTCCCCCTCCCCGGCCAGACCAGCGTGGAGCCCAGCCGGGGAGCTGCTGCGGACCCTCCACCTCCCCATGGTGCTTGGGGAGGCTGAGAGCAGCCCCTGGGAGTGTCCCTGCCCCCCAGGCTCCCCGCCCAGGCGAGGGCAGTGGAGGGTCCGCGACTCCACGCTGGCTCCCCACAGCTGCCTGCACGGCTCCCCCTGTCCCGGCTCGGCGTGTGTGTGCGCGTACCTCGGAGCCCCAGCCCGGCCATGGGAAGAGCTGGGCGGGCAGCTGTGAGGAACCACAGTGCGGCCCCTCCACCTGCTCTTATCATGGCCGGGCTGCGGCTCTGAGGTCCCCTCCCCCGGCCGGAGCTGGGTCGGGGAGACTTGCACTGGCAGCTGTGGAGGAGCTGCTATCCCCCACAATGGTCCACGTATATCCGCATCCGATATCCGCGGCTATACAGCAGATGCCCGCGGATTTGCTGGGCTCTTGTCATAGCCACTATCGTGACATATCCTCTTAGGAGCACCTCTCTCTACCCCGCTGCCGAGAGTCCCCACTGAATGACTGGAGTAGGGTGACCAGACAGCAAATGTGAAAAATCGGGACAGGGGGTGGGGGGTAATAGGAGCCTATATAAGAAAAAGTCCCAAAAATCGGGACTGTCCCTATAAAATCGGGACATCTGGTCACCCTAGACTGGAGGTACTCCCTCTTGAGTAGGCCTCCTGTGCAGCCTTAGCCCAGTGATCAAGAGACCACAAATGGGATTGTCACCCGGATCTCGTATGCAGCAGGGCAGGATTGACCCTCTTTTGGAAATGCTAGCGCAAGACAAAAAGCCGCTTGGCACTGCACCGTGATAGGTCTGACGGCGAAATAATGCTGTGACTTTGCAGCCTCACGTCACAGCACCCAGATTACAGAAAGAGGGGTTTACTTGGGGTCACAAGAGGAGCACTAGTTTCGTTATTTCAGTGCATTTTTGTGCAGAGGCCTGCCTTAAGGTCCTGTCTAGACTAGAAAAATGAGGTGGCATTGCAAAAGTGCCAGCTAACAGGTGTTAATTAACATGCTTTAAACACCATTTACCACCTAGTGCAGACGAGAACACTGAGTGGCTCTCATGTTTTTAAACACGATTATCTCTGGGCAGGTGTGCACTGCAATCGGAAATGTGACTGCAGCTCGGGTAGGCATATCTGAGCTAGCTTAATTCTAGCTAGTGTGTCTAAAAGTAGTAGTGAAAATGCATTGGCAAGGCCCCGGCATGGGCTAGCAATGCAGGTGTGTGCTCAGGTACAGCCAGCGCTGAAGCTGGTACTGCTGCATCCTCACTGCTGTTTTCAGCTGTGCTAGCCAGAGTAAAGCTAGCCTGGGTATGCCTATGGGATCTGCAATCACACCTGTAACGGTTATGAAAACATACCTTTTGTTTACAGCAGGTGTTACATGGTGTTTTAAAATGCATCACTTAAAATGTGTGAACTTCTATATTTGCTAAACACGCCTCATTTTGCTAGGCTAGACAGAGCCTGCAAGTTTGCACCCCTAAAATATGCACCAGTAATTTTCCCACATGCATCCGAATTGCAGCTGCACAGGCACAGGTAACTGCTCGATTATGGGCAAAATGCACTTTGATTTGCACCACAATTCTTCTTGGGGGCACACAATTGCAGGCTTGGGGGCACACAAGGGAAGGCTGGCCTCACACTTGCTCGAATGCTGAACCTAACTCGGAATTTTCATATTCTCAAAACGAATCTTAAGGTGGAAGAAAGGAAGACAAGCAGTTGGGATTCTCTCAGACACTGAGCCAGTTCAGATTATTTCAGGCTACTGTCAGAAGAAGCCACTGGAGCAGGGCCATCCCCGCCTTGTAGAAATGTAGGGATTAAAAGGGCACAATTTTACTTTACCCTCATTTTACAGAATATTTGCTATTATTTCTTGCCCACAATAGTTTAGCGTTGTTGTGTGGAAAATTCAGCAGAGAGACCAGCTGTCTGTCCGGTGGGGCATTCCCAGTGGCCCGCCAACTAGATACTTCCAATTTCAATACATCGTTGGCATGCTGTCTGACTGTTGCCACTCTGGTTGCTTACCACCCACTACCCTCTTCCCACCTCAAGTCCGACTGCCGGCCCAGCTGCGCTGCCTCTGTCAGCTGCCCACCTCCACACTGAATTCTGAGTATGCTCACACGGGATATCCTGGATTATGTTCCACACTCCCTCGTGGGAGCGTGCTCAGCGGGGAGGCAGCTGCATCCAGGGCCAGGGCTAAAGTGGGCAGGGGCACCGGAGGTAAGCGCCAACAGGAGGAAGGAAGCTGGAAGGCTTGTGTGGAGGAGGAGAATCCTGAGCACCCCATCTCAATGACATGTGTCTTCCTTCCAGCTCTCCCCCATTTGACATGTGCCTCCCACTTATCTGCTCCCTCAACACATGCGCCAACTTACAGAGCACACATCTTCCGCGCGCTCTCCCTAAAACGCTCAGCTCCCTCCCCCGCTGCACTCCCTCCCTCTTGAGACAGTCTGAAGGAGGACAGCATGGTTTTCTGACCCACCCCATGCATGCTCAAATAAACTGGGATTTCAAAAAACACACAAAATGCCCGGCACCACTGACAAAGAAAACATACACATGGATAAGCATAAGAAAACAAATAGGGCCTTGGCCAGACACAGCCCAGGGACTAGGGAAGGTGCATGTGATCAGAAAGGCTCCCTGGCCTCCTAGCATATTTACAATTCAATGGGGAGCAGCGTAGGCCGAAGGAAACACAGCGGCACCTGCGCCCTGAGATCCTCTCTGAGGTACGGAGGAAGAGTTGATACTGGGAAGCTCAGGGAAGAGTGGGACTGGTCTCTGAGAGATCCAGAGGTTCAATGCAATGTTCCAAAATGACTTGATGTGGCCCTGAACCTCTCTAGTCTGCAAAACGAGACCAGAAATCTCATAAAAAAAGGCTCCCTGCTCTGCACAGGCCCAGTGAACTGCAAAATCCTTTCTGCTTCTTGGCCAGAACCAGGAAGTGCCGAATTAGCTGAAATGGCAAATAGCTCTGAAAAGGATTTGGTTCCCTCTGAGTTCAGGGCGAGAGTCAGGCCTGTTCTGTTGCCCAGTACTAGTAGGGTGACCAGACAGCAAGTGTGAAAAATCGGGATGGGGGTAGGGGATAATAGGAGCCTATATAAGAAAAAGACCCCAAAATTGGTCACCCTAAGTACTGGCAGGGCATTGGGGTAGGGAATGTGATGGGCATTGGGAAGGAGGGAAGACTAGATGGGCAGTGACTGACCAGGGAGACAGGAGACGATCACAAACATGCTCACCTCCAAAGGAATGCTCCTGTGTCCCCTCTCCTGGTGACAGGCTCCCAATTCCACCCAGTCCCAGCAGCAAAACCAACTGGTACCAACTCCCCACAACCAGACTCACTCTCACCTCCCACAGGAGCCCCCCATTCAACTCCCTACCCGTTATCAATCATTCCCAAGTACCCAGGTCCTGATCCTTCCTTCACCTCAGCTCCTAAATCCCTCCTTCCCAGTCTGCCCAAACTCCCTCCCAGAGTTCCCCACCTCCAGCTTGACAAAACAATGTTCAGAAAAGTACCTCCATTTCCCGTTTCAGAGATCTAGTCTCTCTACCCACGCAGTGTCTTATAGCGGTTTGTCTCCAGACACTATTCACATTACAGTATCTCTCTTTCCCTCATTACAGGGGGTGTTGGTAGCCACTTGGCTACCTAACTTCCATTACAAGATTCTTGCTACCTCTTTTGAGAAGCTCTACCCCCTCCACTGTTTGAGCACAGCTTTGAAATTGGGCAGGGACAAAGTCCCGAGGCTAGAAACGTGCCTTTCACTTGACCCATGAAATTCTATTGACGTTTGGCCGAGAAATAAGCTTTTGACAATAATAATTCCCCTTCTGTCGCTTTAATCGCTCTGGAACATCAGTAACCAAACATGAAAGTTCGAAAGGGCCCACAGCCAGAGTGGCAGCACACATCGTACTGGGGATGCCTGGGAGCTCTCAGAGCAGATGCGGCCAGGGAGGCAGAGTACGTGCGTAAAGAGCTGCCACTTTAGTTTGCAAAGTCAAGCGCTCAGACGTTAGGAAATGCCACATTTATGGCTGCCTGTGCAACCTTAATTCAGTCTCCGTGTATATATGTGTTATGATACACATGTTAAATACTTGATTACATACTATGATTTCCACATGACCTCTGCCACGTTCAGTGTCCTGTCCAGGATGGATGAACAAGGAGGCGGAATTAAGGTTACTTGGGCAGCCATTTCCTAACTTTTGAGTGCTTTTGCACCTTTAGGTAGCTTTGTAACTTAAATACAATTCTTTTAACGTATTTTTGTATGTAATATACCTGTGTAGTAGGAGAACAACAAGGGTAGGAGAGTTGAACTGCTAAATTTTCACTGCTCAATTCCAGTACCTAACCTGTCACCATCTTCTTTCCCCAGCGGCTAGCCATCAAATACAACAGTGTCCCTATTCCAAGACTTTATGAATAGGAATATCATCCATGTCTGGAGACTACGAGAATGTAAACCTTTGCTGGCCATAAGAAATCAATTCCAAAAGGTCATCCCAGAGTGGACTGCCATGTAGTCACTCAAGCAACATACCAGACAGGTGAATTTTCTAATGCCCCCAATGAAAAAGACCGATCACAGCAGGGCTCTATACTTTTCAAAAGGTAAAAGTGAAAAGTGTTGATATACACATGGACATGCAACTGTTTGCACAGTTACTGCAAATGTGCGTGAAAATCAGGCCAATGTACGTGCAAGTTTGGTGCTACGTAGTGATTTGTGCTTGCAGTCCAATAACTTGAGGATGCAGGTGCAGCAACCGTGAATGCATGGGGGCACAAGCATTTTTTTTTCCTTTTGCCTGGGAGCCTCAAGCCTCCATTTTTGAAATATCGGCCCTGCATGGGAGAAAGGAAAGAGTAGCTGATAGCATGCACACAAAGAGATTCATCTCATTAGATGAGTCACCTGAAAGGGACAATTTCAAAACATGAGACCACTGTGAAGTGTTTTTAAAGAACCGCTCAACACAAATCCTGTCATTTTCAAAACAGAATGGAAAGTTTTGCAGCAGAAAGGAGGCTATCCTCAAACTGTCATGTACGGTTTATCAGATTTCGCAAAGAGGGCACACAAATATGTCATCTGGGGCACTGACAGAGAGGTAAAAACTCATGATCGGCAATTTATAAACTAGATGACATCTTATAATAAGTAACAAGGACTATAATTAAAGACGATGATCACTTTAAAAACTGCCCAAGGACACTCGGAGTGACAGAGAGCATGTTTAAATACTAAGTCTGGTATTATCACTGCACAATAGCAAGTCAGTGCATTTAAGGGCTCCAGTTGTTAGTAAATTACACTTAAATTGCTGTTTCAATTATACTCTTGCTTTCAGTTTAACAACATTTACCATAAAAGAAGTCTCACAAGTGCATTCAGATAATTTGTTCAGGGAAGAAATGGCTAAGAATTAGATGCACACATCCCAAAGTTATTGGCTAAACGGAATAACCGAACAATATTGCTAAATGGCAACAATATTCCAAGTGGGATGCAATCGAACAGAAAAATTAGAAATTGTATTAAAAATTCAATGGAAAAAATTAAACTCTAAAAAATATGCATCTTGGTAAGTAGTCCAAAACCCCTCAGGAGTGATTCCAGAACAGCCAGGGCTTGTCTTTCCCTCTATTTGCATAACACCTTCAGGCTGTGATCACTTCATACCTTGTAAGATAAGCAGTGCCAAGCCTGGCTAGTAGCTAGATGGGAGTCCTATAAGGAAAGTGCAGGTGTACCAAAGGGAGTGGAACTGGTGCTATAGTAGTTAGCACTACTAGGCCTGATCTACGCTGGGATTTTAGCCAATGGTGCAGCTGCAATGGTGCAAACTACTAGTATAGATACTATTTGTGCTGGGGCAGTTTACCCTAATTTCAGTCTCGTGCTGCACTGGTGTAAATTGTGTCTACACTAAGGCTTTGCACTGGTGGTGAAAGTCCCAGTGTAGACAAAGCTTTGCTCAGTAGGGTCTGATCCTGGGAGCTTCTGAGTGTTTTCTACAAGGAGCTGGGCACTCCCAGACTCCACAATGTTCAGCTCCTTGCAGGACTGGTATGGCTGTAGGGAGGACCGTGCTACTGTATGTACCACCTTTCAGCTGAGGCATAACAAATAATGTCCAGACCACTTGTGGCCATTAAAGATCCTATGGCATTGCACAAGTAGTTTGATTAACCTCCATGGGCCAAATCCTCAACTTGTGTAAGCTGTCATAGTGACACTGAAATCAATGGAACTATAACAATTTACACCAATGAGGATCTGGCCCAGTCTGTCTAAATTCCTATTACAGTAGGTAACTAGCCTACCTAATTCTCGCTGCGCTATCAGTTAGATACAGCATTCTTCGCTGCTTGTCCTAAATTCTTGTGCAATATTGCAGTGCACTGTTAAACAGCTGCCATATTCCACCCCAGGAGTGGCTGAATTTTGATGATGTGTGAAGAGATCCTTATATAGCGTTTCTTAGGGGAAAAACTGGCATCCAGATAAAAATATTTAAATTATTAGTTGTTATTATTGATTGTTACCACCTGCACCTTGAACTTTTAAAATGTTATATTTAGTATGGGTGAAATTGTGTCTCATCTTTTCTTCCTGAGTTAACTTGACATCAAAAGAGCAATGTTAACGAAATGGGAATAAAACGAATCAGCTAAATATTTTAGAATCCCTCAGTATATCCATCCAGAACATCCCTTCTTTTTGTTGTTGAAAACTAGCAATCCTCCAGCTCCATAGAATAAAAACTTCAATTAGTGCCTTTTCCGTACTGTAACTGACGCCATTTAAAACGATCTTCACGGTAAAGACTGTTGCAAACTCGCCAGTCACACAATATTGAGAGACAGCAGAATTCAAGGCACTTAATGAAACTGACTTTTAAATGCCTGTGCCAGGAACACTGGGGACTGCTTCTGCTCCATCAAAGTCAATGCAAAATTGCCACTGAGGGCAAAGGGAGCAACATCCGGACCCAGTGCACTGACAGCATTTCTCAAGAAGTCTATGTATGGGGCCAGACAATGCAGCAGTGATGCATAAGGTGGTGTGAATCAGACCCCACTACACTCCTTAGGGCTGCTCATCCTTGCACTGAAGCTGAGCTGAGCACAGGGTCTGGGGACCTGGATCCTTCGCCACTGAAGTTTTGCCATTAATTTCAATAGATACAAATTGAAGCATTGGGGAGAGGGTGGCTTTATTCCACCTTTTGCACTACTGTATCCAGGGGGCCAAGTCAGTCCCCACCTCACGTTAGCGCACCGGCTCAGGGGCTGCTCTAATCTGTGCCTGACTGCCAGAAACAGCCAGAGGGCATTCCTATCCCAGACCAATGACATGGCCAGTCCCAGCACGTCAGAGGATCTGCCGGAGGTCAGGGATATCTGTTAGAGGCCTGTTTCCCTACAGCCCCTCCCCTGCAGGTCTCTCACCTGCCCGCAGACACACTGAAATATTTGGGCCTATATGGGAAGAGCAGACCAAGATCCCTTACCAGAAAAAGCCTCAAGCCTCACTAAAAGCTAGTAGAGTCCAGCAGAACTCAGTAAAGAGTATCAAAGAGCAGAACCGTTCATGGAATGCTAAAGAAGGTAATTAGGGCTCTATTATTTACCTCCCAAAGCTCCCATATCTAGATTTATGAACCCATGAAGGAATTCACATTGGCCCCAGCTGGCCATTTATGGTGACTGTCTTTCTGTATCTCATTACAGGAGTGACTTCATTCTTTTTCTAACCGGTCTGGTTTTGGACATGTTAAGCATTTAAAGAGTAGGTGCCGTCTTTGAGAAATAAGTGAGAATTGAGTTATCAATACCACAATGAGAGGCAATATAGATAGATAAATACTGCACAAACGGAGACATGAAAACACACCGACACAGAATCGGAATATGCATTCTGCAACAGCAATTCCAGCAACCTCACACTGTAGGCCAGTGACTCTTAAAACTGCATCCGAGGGCCACCAGTGCTCCATGGAAAACTTGCCAGTGATCCACTGAAAGCTATCTGGTCACATGGTGCTGGCCCTCCTCGTTTCCAGCTGCTACATCACATTAAAGGAAGCTAAAAATACATTAAATACTTTCCTAATGTTCCTTTTCCACATAAGCGATGGCTACAGTTGCCACAGAGAAGTTATGCGACTGCAAATGGGAGGACAGGTGAATACGCTATGGAGAATAGCAGGGCCCGTGGTCTAGTGCTAGGAAGATGGACCATTAGATGTGGTCCAGGCTAAGAAGGAGTTTGAGAGCTCCCTACTTTAGGCTACACAGATAATAAAACAAAGACAAGAGTCGAAAGCAAACAAAGACATAGCGCTAGAAAATCTATAGTAGGGAACACTCCTGAACTGACAGGAGCACAGATTAGATCATTTACTAAAGTAGGTCATTTCTGTCTTTAACTTCCATGATGGTTCTGTGATTAAGAAGTTTCATATGTGTTAACTACCAGAATAAGCCCTGATGTCCCTTTGATTGTTAAACATGTTGGCCCTAATTCATCCACTGAAATCAATGGAGTTACGCTAGGGATGAATTTAGCTCCTAGGCATTGTCAAAAAGATACCATAGGGACATCAGCAAAAATGTTAACAATCTCATAGTTGCCTGATGTAGGAGTTATACATGTACAGAGCATATGTGGTATGCATTCCCTGATGCTCCAGGAATGTCCGTGTAAACACAGAAATACACAGAGAACAGGATTCAACAACAAATGAGTACAGGGTCATAAACAGGTATGTTCCGTAGGTCACATCAGCCTCTACATATACTATGTATTATATGGTACATATCTAGGGTGTCTCATTATAATTTGTTTGTGAAAATAGAGTTATGGAAGGTAGAAGCTAGGAGCAGTGTCGAAGGTGAGCATCACATAAGCAAGCTTGTTGATGCAGCTCCGTCAATGCACCTCACTTTTACCCTACAACAATCCTGCTATTCCACTCCTGAAACTGTGTCAGGTTGGGTGGTGTTTTCATGGTGTGTACAAATGTACACTGGGGACTAGAATAAGAGCAGCAAATTCATTTTCGCTTTTGAAGCCAGGTCTGGGGAGATGAAAAACTTGGTTCCGTGCTGCTGGGAACTCATCTTCCCACTTAGTTAGGGCCCAGGCCTGTATCCCTGACGCACGGGTGTATTTCTTACTCCTGTGAGGAGACTTATTGATTTTGTGTGAGGAAAGCCAGAAGGAGCAGCCCTTTAACTTATTATGTTCAGCTTAAACTAAAGTTGTTGGGATGTTTCAGCCAGACAACGGCAAGTCTGGGGATGATAAAGACAAAGGGTAAGTCACTGAGGCCAGACTGAGAAAAAAAGCCATGAGGACTCTTCATGAAATTATGTCCCAAATAGCCTAATAAACAACAAATATTTAACCAGCCCAGTGAATACATAGATGTAGGCCTCTGCTGGTGCTGAATTAGCCAATGGAGGGAGCTCATTGTTCTTCATCAAGAAAAAAAGTATGAGGAGGAAAAAATTAACTATTTTGTTTACATATTGTATTAAAGGGAAGAACCTTCACAGTGTGTCCTTCACTTCATATAGACATCCACAACCACAAAGTAATCTGGTTCTATTGAACTATAATGTGTGCAGAAGAACAAGGACTTTCTTACTTTTTGCTATATTTCCCCCTATAATTAGCAAACTTAGCAGTGCTCATGTTATTGTAAGGTGGTCTGTGTCAGACCAGAAGGAATAGATTTCCAGTGCTTGTTAATGGCAAGCTACAACCAGCTTCCCCATTAAGTGTGCTTCTGGAGAGACAGTACCAGTAGCAGGATTTTTTTCTTTTCTAAATTGGATACAGACACTATGATTTTCACTCCAAAAGCAGAAATGTTCAGGAAACTCAGGAGTGGGGGGAAATAAAGTCTTTTTTTCCAAGAAATATTTAATACCAAACCAAAATACACAGACTTTTAATTTTCTTGCCATGCATCTGAAGGGAAGTTTTATGGTTTTGTTTCTAGGCCAGAGTGTTGCACCCGTTTGCTTCAGAGTACAATACCAGATTCCATGAAAACAGGAGAGTTACTTAGAAATATTACTCTACGCTTGGCACTAGAATGCTTGGATATGACGTTTGTCAGTGGAGAGCACCTCGGGGCATCTGGCTTACTTAGAAGAGGGAAAAGACATGCTGGTAAAATTTTCTAAAGCACCCTAATCACCACCTTTGAAACAGGAGCAGGTCAAAGTGGACTGGGGAACAATTGGTTCATGGAACCAATGTCCAGACACCAATGTCCAGACAGACACTCAGGGAGCGGCACGTTAGTGTGATGCAGATTGACACCCCAGCTTGCTGCAGACTAAGTGTCTATGTAGCAAAGCCTCAGTTGCTTTTCAACGTTTTGCCAGTTCTCTCTCCACTGGCTCCGAGCACATCACAGGAGAGAGAATCCTCTGCACTCATTTCACCAGCTATGGCCCAGCAGAGAGCGTCCCAATGAGCAGTGGATGTGACAGTGAAAGTGTTGCTAATATCTGGAGAGGAGGGAAAGCACACAAACCTGAGCCACAGATGGAGAGCCTGAGAATTCTGCCCAACTGATATGGGCACTTACCGCTGCGAGCTACAGCAAGGTGCAGGGCCAAGCCAGGGGCTCTGAAGAACATCGCGGTTGCCAAGAGGCTAGATTGGCTGGAAAAAGCTCACTGACAGAAATGAATGTTCTAAACTCGACAGGCCAGGCATCTCGGGGATGATCCAAAGGTCACAACTTGCCTCTCTCAAACTCATATGCTAGAATCTGGATGCAGAGTGGGTTAGACACAGGCAAAAAGAAATCTGGCAAACCTGGGACAGCAGCAATTGTGAGCCTGAGAGCTAGATGGGCTGAGGGTCCCTCTGAAGGTTCCTAGTTACTCCCAAAGCACAGGTACAAAACAGAATAGAAGGTAAATTAGACAGAAACATGGTGGTAGCCATTGAGAGAGCAGCTTTCCTTTAGACTCGACAGAAATAACTTGGACTCAAGGACCCTCCTGAGGGACAGACGACTAGGAAAAACTCCCCACCGGATTTAAGACAGCTTGATATCAGGCAGTGACAAACAACGGGAATACCCACTTTCTAAGCGAAAGCAGAACGAGGCCAACCTTGCTAGTCTCCCAATCAACATCATCTTTTTGAGGACAGAAACATTTCCAGCCAGTGACAAACCAGCAGCCTCACTCAGAGGCCCTTGCCATCCCCCAGAGAGTTGGTCTCCAAAAGCAGCAAGAGACCTACATCAATCTGTCGGGCATAGGAGCCAGCATGGGTGTCTTTGCCTTGCTGGACCGCCAGCCTAAGGAATAAGCCCACTTTTACCCACAAAGGCCTGTTGATATTTCCTCAACACTTCCTTGGGCAGGCAACCACTTGTGCACCAGGGCCATCCTGTTTCTGGGCTCTATTAGGTGAGGAGGGCTCCTTTCAAACTACAAGGTGCTTAGCTTGATTCAACTCACTCAAGGCAAATGGAAGCTCAAGAACGACAAGTGTGGTCCAGTTGCGTTCTGGGCCGTGGCTGAGGAATCACTCAAGATGGGTATGTTCTTCTGCTTCGGGTCATCTGCACAGGAAAGAGGCACTGGAACACAGAAAGCAAGAGCACCAGTGCCACACGTGTCCTTCCCTGGAGAGGGGGAAAGGAAGGACGTCATAGCACACGCAGAGAGGAATCTAGAAGTGGCACCAAACATTACTTTGGGTGGGCTGCTGCCCTCCGACCACTAGAGGAGGAGGAGTCATTTATCAGTTTCCAATGAATATAGTGAGGAAGTGGAATTATCAGGCCTGGTGGACTGGCTGCCATTGGCCCAATAGAAGAAAGACATCCATTCTGGCTCATGGGTCGAACAGCTTTCGTTGGCTGGTGTGCAAAGTGCCACAAAGTTATCTTAGGCCTGGTCTACACTTGGAGGAGGGGGGCGACCTAAGATACGCAACTTCAGCTACGTGAAGCTAAGTAGCTGAAGTTGACATATTTTAGGTCGACTTACCTGGACGTCCTCACGGTGGCGAGTCAACCACTGCTGCTCCCCCGTCGACTCCGCTTCCACCTCTCATGGAGGTGGAGTTCCGGAGTCAATGGAGAGCGCGCTCGGGGATCGATTTATCGCGTCTAGACTAGACATGATACAGCCATTTTTACAGAAAGCTTCCGAAAGCCTCCACCTCTTGGAAACAGCGCTCCTAAGCAATGCTACAGACGTTGTTTGCTTTGCTGCTTTAAGGGCACTAGAAGAACCAGATGTCTATGAATTCCACTCTCCACTTTTCTTCACACCACAACTCTACTGTCCTATATGCCCCTGCACTCATTTAATTTCAGATTGTTAGAGGAACTTAGTAGGATATAAGAACCTGAACTGTATTTAAAAAATATCTGGAGTTTATAGCTAATCCACAAGAATGATAAAACCCTTCATTGTTTTCAGTGGAATATTATGTACACAAACACATGGCACACAGGAAATATTCCTTTGGCATTTTTATATTCCATGCAAACTTTTTAGTAAAAGCTCCAGTGAAATGCAGACAGGTTTCATCAAAGGCTAAAAAAATTATCTGAATGTCAGTAGTGCATTGCCTAACATGGATAAAGGATTTAGAAGGGGAAAAATAATACTAAAAATAAGATATGAAGGGTATGTGAGGTATTGATATACAGCACATGGTTTAAACTGTTAATCATTGAACAGATTCCAGTACAAAAATAAAGAGACTGAAGTTGCACATAATACAGGAGCTGGTCTATTTATAAACCCTTCTGTGTAAAGGGCAGGCAAATGTTGGAGACTGAGGGGGACAACCAATATATTGATGTAAAATAAGTAAACTTTTTAGTGTTGTAAACAAAATAAAAGTGAGTTGTAAAAGAGACTCTGTACTACAATCATGTGATCAGCACTTACAGCTCCTGCATGTGACTGTCCTCTCAATTTAGCTAGTGACTGACTCCATTTGACCTGCAATAACACCACTCCCAAATTAGAGTCCTCTATTTGATTTGGCCTCAGTCCCTCCCTCAAAGCAAAATACAGCATCCGTTTTTGTTGTTGGTTTTTTGTTTTTTTGCACATTCATAATACTCTCCTTGTCAGTTGCCAATTCAAAGCCCTGCTCGAGTCAGATTTAGCTTTTCCTATACATTTTTTTTTCTGGGTAGTGAAAGAGCACAGTGGAAAACCACCAAGAGATGAAAACAAAATCGGACAAAAATTCCAAGTAAGTGACATTCAGCTGGAAAAGCTCAATGACTCACATGCAAATAAAATCTGCCTAAATTCACTGCTGTATGACACAAACCATTGGCTACAACATACAAAAGGGCAGAATGAAATCATCCACAATTAAATTCATCTTGGAAGACTGGAAAAGCAACGACATCCACTAGACTCCCCCAGTTAACAGGAAACACAAAAGAGGGAAGTTAATTGCAGTGAAAACATCCCCAGCCCTCCCGTGGCTTTCTCCCATCCATTCCTCATGCTATCACTCATCATTCTTAATAATCGGCATGATTCGCTCTGTCACATACCAATCTCAAGCTGTTCTAAAGGACAGGGACCCAGGCGGGACACTGGGCTGTCAGATCTCAATGGGCTTTCCTAGCAAAATATTTCGCAAATTAAAAAAACCAAAACCCCATGCATATGTAAAAAGGGAGGGGGTAGGAGGAGAAAGTCCAGCTTAACCTCAAACCCACAGTGCAAAATCCTGGCCCCGTTCAAGTCAACAGGAAAACTCCCCTTGCCATCAGGGGAGCCACTGACTTTACATTGTGGATTCTTTTGTAATACTACCTAGCAATCCCATACTACTTCACAGTCTCAAACACTGGGCCAAATCCTACTCATCGCCGACTTCAGTGGGACCATGTAAATGAGTCCGACAAGCTGGATTTCGCCTAGCAATTGAATCCTTACCTATTCCACAGAGGTGTATTCAATAGAAGCTGTGTAAAATTCTTTTCCTCCTGAGAAGATGGACCAAGGGCCAAATCCTGTTAGTCTTGCACATAGTCCCACTGGCTTCAGTGCAACCACTCATGAGAGTAACAAGCAGAATTTGAGGCACAGAGAAGTTGAATGAATTAGCCACGGCCGCAAAGCAAGTTAGTTCAGCAAGGGTAGGTTTATACTATACATCCACTCAATGTGAAACGGCAGTCAAAAAGGTGAACAGAATGTTGGGAATCATTAAGAAAGGGATATATAATAAGACAGAAACTATCACATTGACTCTATATAAATCCACGGTACGCCCATATCTTGAATACTGCATGCAGATGTGGTCGCCCCATCTCAAAAAAGATATATTGGAATTGGAAAAGGTTCAGAAAAGGGCAACAAAAATGATTAGGGGTATGGAACGGCTTCCGTATGAGGAGAGATTAATAAGACTGGGACTTTTCAGCTTGGAACAGAGACAATAAGGAGGGGAATATGATTGAGGTCTATAAAATCATGACTGGTGTGGAGAAAGTAAATAAGGAAGTGTTATTTACTTCTCATAACACAAGAACTAGGGTCACCAATGACATTAATAGGCAGCAGGTTTAAAACAAATACAAGGAAGTATTTCTTCACACAATGCACAGTCAACCTGTGGAACTCTTTGCCAGAGGATGTTGTGAAGGCCAAGACTATAACAGGGTTCAAAAAAAGAACTAGATAAATTCATGGAGGATTGGTCCATCAATGGCTATTAGCCAGGATGGGCAGGAATGGTGTCCCTAGCCTCTGTTTGCCAGAAGCTGGGAATGGGCGACAGGGGATGGATCACTTGATGATTACCTGTTCTGTTCATTCCCTCTGGGGCACCTGGCATTGGCCACTGTCGGAAGACAGGATACTGGACTAGTGGACCTTTGGTCTGACCCAGTATGGCTGTTCTTATGTACAACAGGTGAAGGTATGGTTGCAGAATGGGTAGATTTACCCGTGTTAGCTTTAACATAGCTATCTTGAGTAACAATAGCAGTGTACATGAGCTTCAGCACAGGGCTAGCTGCCAGAGTACAAGCCTGCCAGGCCAGGGCCCCTGGATAGGAATTCTGGTTTGCTAGCCCACACTGAACCCTGTGCTACCACATCTACACTATTGTTACCCGCGCTAACCAGATTAAAACCAGCCTGGGTATGGCTATTCATGATCCAATCGCACCTTCACTTGCAGTGCAGACCTACCCTAGGTGAGTGGCAGAACTGGAAGTAGAACCAAGAGATTCCAATATCTGCTACTAGGCCATGCTGCCTTTAGAAAGCCGATCTAGATAGTCTTGTATGGAACAGACCAGAAAGTGCCTCACCATTTTTCATAGTGTGATTCCAAGTCCGTTTACCAACCTGCAAATACATTCTCCTCAGATGTAGCCCCCAATTTTTTCAACAGTCCTTGGGAATGGGGCAAATGAGATGCTGATATTTAGGGGTATTCCTGGTTTCTAAGAAAGCCAGGTTGCAAGCAACACGGCAAACCCACTTGAGCGGGGAATCCAGAGACAGGAAATGAGAACAGTCTGAGCCCTCCAGGGAACCTCGAGTGACCTGCTTTGAGGTTATGATTTAGGAGATAGAAACTGCTGAAAAAGACAATCTCATCCAAGGTTCAGTTTCCACATAGACTTTTAGTGGATGAAATGACATTCAGAATTTATCAGTGAGTGCTCATCAGGGCATGAGGGAGCGATAGCTCCCAAGGCGCACACAACTGTCTGCAGTCAGCAACACACTGAGAAGAGTCTTACATTACGTAACTTAGACTGGGATTTTAAAGCAGCTGCCAAACTCAGGTGCCCAACTGCAGCTGGAATTTGGTGAGAGTTGGGTGCTTAAATCCCATAGGTTTTTGAAAATCCTGGGTGTCTTCAACCACTGAAGCTAATCTAGGGTGCCCAGACAGCAAGTGTGAAAAATCGGGACAGGGGGTGGGGGGTAATAGAAGCCAATATATGAAAAAGACCCAAAAATCGGGACTGTCCCTATAAAATCGGGACATCTGGTCACCCTAAAATAATCCAACCATATCAGATTTACCCTATCTAGGTAGCCAGCTAATCTGAATCAAGTTTGAATAATACCACATTAGCAATTACCTCACCTCATTCCTCCTTGAATTACTATTATACAACAATATATATCGGGCAATAGGAGTGAAAATCAAACAGAGCTTAGAATTTAGAACTTCTGCACTTCAAAGGATGCATGGAGTTTTGAGCTGCTGGAAGTCCTCTCCTATTCTGCAGGTTGCTACATTTAATGGCTCTATGTTGGTACAGTATATATGCAAATATGGCTGCATTATCAGTCTCTAGTTTCTGGGTGTGAATCGGCACCCAAACCACCCTATTTCAGCTTCAATTAATTACTCTAAATATTTGTGAGGATCTCTGATTTCTCAATATTCAAGGCTTTGAAAACCATCATTAAAACCACAGTCTCTTTCCTTCACGATTCAGCTTAAATTTTCTACCCCACTGCCAGCAAACTGCTCCCAGCAGATCCCTTACCAGTTTTCTAGTATCTCATCCTTGATCATGAGGCAGAATACTCTGTGTGTTAAGAGTATTCCCTCAGGCTACCAAAGCTGAGGTAGAAAGTGAGGCGGAGGTAGGTAAATTAACAGAGGACAATCAAGGTAACTAACTATCTTGGGAAGGCCATGGCCCAGGAGTAGCTTTATTTGGGTTTTATATCGGCCATAACTGGGCAGTTACTAGATCATTTGTTAAAAGTAACACTCCCCATTTAAACTTCCAGTGGGTGGATTCACTCCAGGGTCTACTCCACTGTTATTGTTGATTTGTAGTTGCGGTAGTGTCGAGAGGCCCCCAACCAAGATCAGGGCCCCACTGTGCTTGGAGCTGTACAAACTCATAGTAAGAGACAGGCCCTGCCCCAAAGAGCTTGCAGTCTATGTGGACAAGTGGTGGGAAGGGAAACAGAGGAAGAGAGAGATGAAGTGACTTGTCCATGGTCACACATCAGGTCAGTGGCAGAGCTGGGGAAAGGACTCTGGTTGTCTCAGTCCCAGCCCAGTTCCCTGGCCACTGAACTGCACCGCCTCTGAGAGGAAGCAAACGTAGGCTCTGGTGTAGGGTCCCTGGCAGTAGAAAATCCAGCTGGAGGTGGGCTGTGGCAGCACAATATTCTCCTCCCTTCTACCAAGGAACCCACAGGAAGCTGATGTAGCCCAGAAAGGGATGGGATTGGGCTGGTCACTTCAGTGCTCCTCCCCTGTGCCCGCCTTCCCCTGGGATGGATCCCCCGGGGCGTTGCACTCCTCACTGGCACAGGCAGGTGCAATATGCACTTTCCTGGGCCCGCAGGGCTGACGCTGGCCCCAGGTGCCCACATGGTTCTTCGCAGATGTGTGCAAGTGAAGCCCCACAAGCCTCAGCTTAGTGCAACTGGCAGGTGGGAAGTGAGGTTAGCCCTGGTGCTGGTCTTTCTTTAATCCACTACAGCATCCAGGAAAACCTGACTGACTGGGCATCCTCACATAGAGGCAACGACGCGCTTACTCTCCGACCAGGTGCAAATTCCTTTCACCCTACCTGGCCCTCGTCTCACGTAATCTTAGGTCTGTGTATCTGTATTTCCCATTTACGTCTACCGTCCCCCTCCCCCGTCACCTCCCCCTTATTAAAGGAACCCCAGCCGTAGCTCTTGTCCTGTCCTCCAATCATGGATCATTTACTGGCTATCTAGAGTGTGTTCCACAACAAGGACACTTAGCGCTTACCCAGCACTTTTCATCTTCGCAGCGCTTTGCAAACATTCATTAACTTCTCCCCATTGCACCACTGCAAAGCAGGTATTAACGGTCTAATAACTTGTTCAAAGTCCCCTAGGAAGTCAGAGACAGAGACAAGACTGGAACTCAGGACTTCCAGGCCCTAATGGCATGCTCTGTCCATGAGACTGCACTGCAGCTCTCAAGACAGGGGCCCATCTGTGATGGGCATAGCACAAAAGGTTCAGTTAAGTATTCATTCTCTTCTGCTGAAATTTCAAGTAGTGTCTGGACTGGGTGGAAAAAAAGACTGACAAAAATAGCCGTTCCTATGCTTGTTTTACTTCTTGCCCAAACCAAGGAGGGCAAAAATTAAAGAGCTCTCCAAACCCTTTTGAACACTGGAAAAGGTTGTGGTTCAGTTTGAGGTTTGGCCTGGTTCATAATTCATCTGAACCCATTTGTCTATCCCTGCAAACCACAGGGTCATGGAGTCTATTGCTACACAACATTGCCACAGTGCTATAATCTATTTACTCTGCGTGCGTCTTTCTCTAGCGCACATGCACCCCTGACGTCTACTGAAGACAGGAGAACTCCGACATGCAGAACCAGACCTCTACAACCTGATTCTGAACACGCTAAACAGCACGAGTTACCACAGCAGCACAGATATTTCAGTGCCAGGCTATGTGGCACCTGCACATCTCAGTGAAAATGTTCCTGCCTGTTAAGAAGCATTTCTGTAGAATAGTGACCGAGTTGTAAACTCAAACCTCAGACTATTGGCCTGCCGTGACAATTCTGCTTTCTGGGGCAGTGTTGCCAACCATCATGATTTTATTGCAAATCTTGCAATATTTGGTGCTTTTCTTAAAGTCCCAGCTCCCAGAGTCAGGTGATTACAGGACACTCAGCTTTTAATTCTTTTAAAAAGGACGTTTCTTGCCCTCATGGTTGAAAAGAAAAGCTTGAAAATGTGCACCTAAAAGCTCAAAACCCAGAAGGCAAATAAAATGAACCAAAATGTATTCTTTAGAAATCTAATAATTTTTAAGATGGGGGGGGGGCTGATTCCTGATTTTTGAATGTTTGGGGTTGAAGATAGTGTTCTAGCAAGGAAGGATTAGTAGTGATAAGGTGAGTCTATACTGTCACATCCACTCTTGTAGGCCATCAGTTTGCTTTTTCTACGAAGGTGCACACAGTCCCATCCGAGTGCCATTAGCCCAATATTCTCATTTGGCTAAGGAAATGGGAGACTTTCACACAACACCCTCAGCCTGTCGCAGGGAAGTGTCAGAAATAAAATAGCAAAGCTGCTTACAAAATGTACCAGGGTCTTTTCTGCTGTGTACTATGTATAAAAGATTTAAGAACAGAGGGACAACTTCAAAACAACAAGTGACATTATTACTGGGCATCTCACAGCATCAATACAACAACAGATTGGTACAAAGAACTCCCAGGATCGGGAATTTGGGCTAAATCATACATGTCCCATTTACACAAGTGACCCCCTGACTTTAGTGGAACTATTTAGGTGTGTAAGGTGAGCAAGATTTGATCTAATGATAGTAGAAATTCAGTTTCTTTCTTTCTTTGTTTCTTTTCTTATACATAGGGCCACTTGCACATAGGTTGGGCGCAAACTGTAATTTAAAGAAAAGTTTCGTAAGCCTAACATGAACAGAAATATTTAGATATTCTACCCCTCGGGGAATTCTGAGAAAAAAAATTAAAAATTCTGTGCCACAAAAATTTAAATTCTGCTCATAATATTTTAAAATTCTGCATATTTTATTTGTCAAAATAACACTATATAGTCATGCCAGTTTCAATTATTTTGGTAATTTATTTCAGCAACTATATCTGTAACAATACAGACAACAACAAAAATTCAACAGGGACACTGTCATATTAAAATAATATATTAAAAAGTAAATTATCTATAACATGGATACTTGATGATTACCCGTTCTGTTCATTCCCTCTGGGGCACCTGCATTGGCCACTGTTGGAAGAGGTGTGCTCTTCTCCTTGGAGCACACCTGAGTTGTTAGATGTGCTGGCTCTGTGGGGAGAGGAGGCTGTGTATTCCCAGCTCCGCTCCAGTCATAGGAACTTTGATACCTATGGGCAGAATTCTCGTGGCATGTTGGATAAGAGCTACGAACAGGACACGCATCAGTGCCATACAAAGATAAAGGAGCTGAGGTAGGTGTACCAGAAGGCAAGGGAGAAAAACTCTTACTCTGGAGCTGCGCCGAAGACCTGCCACTTCTATAAGGAGCTGGATACCATCCAGGGCAACGACCCCACCTCCACTGCCAAGAGCCTCTTCGGTGAGCTGGAGACAGCAGACTCAACCCCAAGGATGAAGTGGTGGATGAGGAAGTGGAGTTGGAGGATGAGATGGGAGAGGTGACAGGGTTATCCAGTATCATGGTGAACCAGGACCTCTTCTCGACCCAGGAGGGTTTGACCCAGAACTCCATCTCTGATGCGCATGATGCAGGAGAGCAAAGCTCTGGGAAGAGACCTTTTTGAGCTGATGCTGCTCAGTTATAGGAGTAGAGCTGTCCTTTGCTTTGATACATGCTGGAAGTGGGTTAAGGAACAGAAATGTACAAGACTAGCTGTGTTTGCGTATGCTTCACATTCCCCTGTGCGGCTACGCAGTGGGGTGGAACAGTGTATTAATACACATAAAGATTTCACAGGAATCTTCCAGAGAGATTCAAAAGAAACTTTCCTGGAGGTATTCGGCAATCCTCTGCTGAAGATTCCTTGGCAGAGCTGCTTTGTGCCTTCCCCCGTTGTAGGAAACTTTCCCGCACCAATCGACAATCACTTGTGCAGCGACCAAAGCAGGATACAGGAGAGCAGCCTAGGAACCTGGTCTGAAGCCACACGCATGCAGGAGATGTGCCCTTACATCCTTGCTTACCCTCAGGAGTGAGACATCAGCTTTAATGAGCGCTGCCTGTGAAAAATGGTGGCAGAATTTACAATTTTGTCCCTAATTTCTTGCAGTGATCCCCTTAGAAAACTGCCAAGACCCTTTCCCCCATCTTCAGTGCCTCCCTCCCCTCCCCGGGCCAAACTCACCATAGTTAGGGTGTTCGCCGAGCTGCATGCTTGCTAAGGGACAGTGAGAAAGAGGTGTATTTTACTATAATGATTCAATGCTGTGAGTGCACTAACAATTATGCTTCTGTTTCTTGTTTCTTGTGATTCGCCAGATGTAGCCTTCAGGGGAACCCCCTACACACCGGTGGAGCGTCTGTGCCAGATAAGGAAGCGACTGAGAAGGAGCAAGGAGGACATGTTTCGAGAGGTGCTCCAATCCTCCGATGCCATAAAACTAGAACACAGGGCGTGGAGAGACTGTTAATGAAAATTATAAAACAGACAGGAGAGGAAGGAGATCCAGGAGCAGATAATAAAAGTGATGGAGGGGCAAACGGAGATGCTGAAGTCCCTAATCACGCCGCAGGCAGAATACATCTGTGCTCACCCCCTCTACAGCCGATACAGAACTGCTTCCATGCCCTCCCCAAATCTTCTGGTCTGGAAAGAAAGTCCCTGCTTGGAGCGTTCTGTACAGGCCAGTGTTCCTGAAGATGCGTGCATTGTGCACCTTCCCTGACCACCCCGCACTGATGCCAGTGAAATCACAGAATCATAGAATCTCAGGGTTGGAAGGGACCTCAGGAGGTCATCTAGTCCAACCCCCTGCTCAAAGCAGGACCAAACCCAATTAGATCATCCCAGCCAGGGCTTTGTCAAGCCTGACCTTAAAAACATCTAAGGAAGGAGATTCCACCACCTCCCTAGGTAACCCATTCCAGTGCTTCACCACCCTACTAGTGAAAAAGTTTTTCCTAATATCCAACCTAAACCTCCCCCTCTGCAACTTGAGACCATTACTCCTTGTTCTGTCATCTTCTACCACTAAGAACAGTCTAGATCCATCCTCTTTGCCCATGGTGATCCACAAGTGCTTGCAATACCATAGAAAAGTACCCCTTCCTATTGATGTACTCTGTCACAAGATGGTCCGGGGCCAAAATTGGGATATACATGCCAGCTATCACCCTGCCGCAGTTAGGGAATCCCGTTGCCACAAAGCCACCCATTATTTCACGCACATTTCCAAGAGTCACTGTCCTTCGTAGCAAGATGCGATTAATGCCCCTGCACACTTGCATTAATGCAACCCCAACGGTGGACTTCCCGACTCCAAATGGATTCGCGATTGACTGGTAGCAGTCTGGAGTTACCAGCTTCCACGAAGTGATCGCCAAACACATCTCCACCAACAGGGAAGCTCTCATTTTGGTGCCCTTGTGCTGCAGGGCTGGGACGAGCTCCACACACAGTTCCAGAAAGGTGGCTTTCCTCATCCAAAAGTTCTGCAGACACTGCTCATCCTCCCAGACCTGCATAGCGATGCGATCCCACCACTCAGTGCTTGTTTCCCGAGCCCAAAAGCAATGGCCCACTGAGTGCAGCTGCTCCGTGAATGCCAAAAGTAATCTGGTGTATTTCTTTCCATGGCACACAGCAGGTCAGGCAACTCTGACTCCTGTTCAGATGGGGAGCTCATGATATACTGCATGACTGTTTGCGATGTGTTCATAACAGTGACCACAACAGTAGAGAGAAGGGCAGGATCCATCCTTTCAGGCAGAGATGGTGGGTGCACAGTAAACAGGGGTCATTGAAAAACGGCGTGAAACATAATCGGAAGCCCATAGAATGATGGAGCAGAAAAAACTGCATTGTGGGACGTTAAGCCTGCACCTAGGATGCAGTTTGATTCACTCCTCCTTCCCACAACTCTTAGCTGCAGAAGGTGGCGAGTTGCACAGTGGGATAACTACCCACAGTGCACTGCTCTCACTGTTGACGCGAGAGCACCAACCGTGGACGCGCTCCGCCGACAGAAGGAGCGTTGTGTGAACATGCACAAGCAATGTAATTATAGCGGGTTCTGATCGTTGGTGTAACTTGCATCGATAAAACTCTATAGTGTAGACAAGGTCCTAGAGTAAAGTGCACGTTTCACATCACTGCTGCTCTTATAGGCTACTCAGAAGGGACCAGACTAGCAAAGTGTTCTCCACCCCTAAGGGCTATGGTTAAAATAACATCATGACAGAGGACTGCCTCCAAATTCCTAGTGCCTGCCAACTGGAACCCAGGAACTAAAGCTGGCTCTGCAACATGAAACCATAGTCAGCTACTAGGTCTGTTCATCGTCACTTCAAAAACTCTATAATAGTAACAGAACAAATGCTAAAGACTAAATGTCCTTTAACAGATCTGATCTAAGATTCAACAGGATTTCCTCTCTGGATAAGAAGCTAAATACTTTGCTGTAGCTGTAAAGCATGATTAAATCAATATTGTGGTAGTCCAGCACGCATAACTCAGAGAAATGGACAAACCACCACACAAGACACTACATTTTGTACCCAGATGCAAAAATGCAGGAGTGCAGCAGCCTATACAACTTTCTTTTTACATCATCGTTTATTCACATCGCCACTCTGCCGGTGCCATGTATGAATACATTTCCCATTACAAAACACTCTACAAAGCCTGTAATGAGTCATCGTAATGTGCAACGTGGAGAGAGGGACTAATTTCCCCATTTTTATCCTACACGAAAATGACAACTTCCAGGGCGGAAAAAAGCAGAGTCAGCTATTACAAGGAACATGCTTTATTAAAATATGACATCTATGTGTGGTGGGGAAGGAGGACTTAATAGATGCATTTGTAAAAGAAATGTTTTAATTTTTTTCCTTAGGACAGCAAAAACATTGATTGCTCTAAAACTGTATTAAAGTACTCAAAGAGCAGGCTAACACTCGTTAACCGTTTGTAGCAGAGGAACTTGTTAAAGCAACTTAGCTTGTTTCATCTCTTCCACCTGTTGCATCTTGCTACTTCTGGGCCCCCGATCCTGAAGTGGCTTTGCAGAACAGATGCCTTCATCCGCACAGAGACAGCTGCAGATTTTTTGAGATGGGGCGACCACATCTGCACACAGTATTCAAGGTGTGGGCGTACCATGGATTTATATAGAGGCAATATGATATTTTCTGTCTTCTTATCTATCCCTTTCTTGATGATTCCCAACACTCTGCTTGCTTTTTTGACTGCCGCTGCACATTGAGTGGATGACTTCAGAGAACTAGCCACAATGATGCCAAGATCTCTTTCTTGAATGGTTTCAGTCTGTGTCAGCAAAAAGAAAATAAGAAAGAAATACTTGTGGCACCTTAGAGACTAACAAATTTATTTCAGCACAAGCTTTCGTGAGCTACAGTCCCACTTCATCGGATGCATCCGATTAAGTGAGCTGTAGCCCACGAAAGCTTATGCTGAAATAAATTTGTTAGCCTCTAAGATGCCACAAGTATTTCTTCCTTATTTTTTTTTCTTGAGTGGTAACAGCCAATTTAGACCCCATCACTGTATATGTCTAGCTAGGATGTATATGTATAAGAGGAATGTGGTTCCTTTAGAACTAAAAAGTTTGTAATTGACTTTTTAAAAATGTTAAGTTTCATGGAACTATTTATCGATGCTGAGCTGTGATTCAGGTTTTGGGTCTAAACGAACCTGACAGTGTCCCTTTAACAGCAATAATAACTGTTTCATTAGGAACATTTGCTAATGATCGTATAATTTGGAACATTAAATCACATGAGGTCAGTGGGGAGATCTGATTAAAAAACACAAAGGAAGATACTACCCCAGCGAAATTAAATGTTCCTGATGTATTGCTGTTTGTTTGTGCACTGAAAGTGTGTGTTCATTTCCTCTTGTATTCATGCCATCATCAAAACTTCGCAAGAATAAAACAAATACCTTCCAGGAACACACAAAAACTACGCTAAACACAATTAAGAGTATTTCGCCTTTTAATTCTAGCCATCCTGGGCACACTGGCATAGGTAAGCCTTCAATAAGCTGGTGCTTGATCCTGTCACCCTTACTCATATCAGTATTCCCATTAAGGAGGTTACTCACATGAGTAAGGCTTCCAAGGATCGGGTCCCAGTTTGTGCTACTTTTATAACCAGCACTTCATATCGGAGGACACCGAAAGAGCAGAACATTTGACATGAAAAGCAACTGAGAGCAAGTGCCCTCACAGCCAACTTTCTCCTCCTCCTTGCTCCTTCAGGGACATCATAATCCCGTGTTTACAACTGCCTAGTCTCGGCCTGGTGATGTACACGATGCCACAAACAGAGTATAATAGGTTTAACTGGAAGGATCAAGTAGAATGGGGAAAGTACACTAAAAAGGAGAAAAGAATAAAGCCACAAAAATATATATATACACATATAACATACACCTATATGTAAACACACACACACACACACACACACACACACACACACACACAGTGTCATGATAGAAAATCAGTAAGTGCGTCAGGAAAAACTATGAAAAACAAGCAAACAAAAGAGAATAAACCTGACATGCTGGAAATGTTTGTCCAAAGTGTGAAACCCCCTTGATAATATACTGAGGGTCAGTTCCCAGGCTGGTGTCAAATGGTGAAGTTGCATTAACGTCAATGGAGCCACGCGGATTTACAGTAGCAGAGGATTCAGGCGTGGAAGACAACAGGATGCTGAATGACTCTAGTCTCTGACCCGGTATTATGAAGTTTGGGTATGGGGGTGTTGTTCTGGGTATGGTGGTTGTTTTTTTGAAAGGTGGACAATAGTATTTCGGAGAAAGAAAGAAATGAATAAATATAACCAATCCCTGACTTGATAAAGTAACCAATCTAGAGCCAAACGTAGGTTTCAAACCTTGTAACTGCCACATTTTACATGCACAGAGGAAAGTTATTTAAGGGTGAAACCTGATCTGCTTTCAGCCCAGCCGGCAGGAAGATCTGGAAGAAGTGTGTCGCTGTTCTGTCTCGGATGCAGCTGCCAAAGTCCTATGTAAATCACAGAGGCAACACTACCTGTGCCAGTTCTCCTCCCTGACAGCCGCCTCTTCCTCCACTTCGCAGCAGCACACAGTGCCCATCTGAACACCTTGATGCAACAATCCACCCTTCATTGTGAGGTGAGGTATTAACCTGACGTGAGCCTGAATATTACTTCAGTTTAAAGGCTTGACTCTCCACACTCTTAGGGTATGTCTACACTGAAATCACACCTGCAGCTAGCCCATGTCGGCTGGCGTGGGCTTATGGGGCTCAGGCTATTTAACTGCAGTGTAGACATTTGGGCTTTGGCTAGCGCAGAGGAGCTGCGACCCTTCCCCTTGTGGAGCCCAAGCCTGACCCTCCCCCCAGACTCCAGCCCAAGCCTGAACATCTACACTACAATTAAACAGCCCCGCAAACCCAGGTCAGCTGACACGGGCCAGCCACTGGTGTTTAACTGCAGCGTAGGCCTACCCTTACGAGTGCTCGCTCTCTGGGACTAGTTCTATTAGTGCCTGGACCAAAGCCAAGTCAGTCAATAACAAGACTCACATTGATTTTGGCGGGCTTTGGATTAGGCCCTTAATCAGCAAAGGTCTACAGGATTGGGCCCCAAAGCATAAGCAAGGCTGCTGCTAAGTACACTGAACACCCACCCAGCTCCAGGCATAAAGGACTGCATCTGAATTGCTTTGCTGACACCTCCACAAATAAGGACAGACTACTGTGTACAAGACAGGCTCTATTTTCCCCGTGCATCCCAGAGGGACTTCTACTGCTTGTGTTATTTTCTGATTGTACGAGCACCTCTAACAAAGAGGGCCTTTACTGTGTTTCCGTTAGGAGCTGTTAACAGTTCGTGGCATGTTAAAAACATTAGACTTGTAGGCTCTACGAGGCCCATTCTGCCCTGGGATGCTCATGCACACACCTCCCACTGAAGACCCTCTGAGCTATGCACACCTGCATCCAAACAGAGGCTTTCTAATTGTACATACAAATAACTGTTCTGTTTTCAGTGCTCTAATAAAAACCAACACAAGTACAGATTTAAGACAAAGAGCTTTTTTATGTAACAAAAAACCAGTCTTCAAATACACGTGCCTACCCACTGTCCTAAGAACATAAGAAAGGCTATACTGGGTCAGATCAAAGGTCCATCTAGGCCAGTATCCTGTCATCTGACAGTGGCCAATGCCAGGTGCCCTAGAGGGAATGAATAGAACAGGTAATCAAGCGATCCATCCCGTCGCCCATTCCCGGCTTCTGGCAAACACAGGCTAGGGACACCATCCTCGCTAATAGCCATTGATGGACCTTGCTCAATCAGGGCCTGAAAATTCTTCCCAGTTAAAGAGTTCGCACAAGGAAACAGAGACTTTCCCATCTGATCTTCCCCCCACCCTGGTGTTACATAGGAAGTATGCACACAAGGTTGAAAAAAACGTACACTTTAGTGTTGCAGTTTCACTAGGGCAGCCCAGGTTCCAAGCACACACTGGGCTCTTAGCCAGATGTGGAGTTGAAGTCAGGCAGTTGCACTAGTGTATTTCTCAGCTCTCCTATCAAACATCAGGACTTGTCACCACAGCAGCAATTCAGGCCAATTGCTGTGACAAACATACTCATGGTCAGTGGTAATATCTGCCTCTCTTCAGTTCCACACCAGCAGAATCCACAGCACCTGCTCATTCCAAAGAGCATGTCCCTGGCTATAGAAGACCGCATGCCAGAGGATATGAATTGTAAATGTGGCAAGAGGATGTGGGAGGTTTGGGTTTTGAAATAGGGAAAAATGTTAAAATGTTAAAATGCATTATTTTTTTAATGAGCATCATCAGCATGGAATAAATGGACACAGATCTGACATCAGGAATCATCACATTCAAAAGCCAGTAGGTGAACACTTCAACCTCCCTGATCACGCAATGACAGATTTAAAGGTAGCAATTTTACAACAGAAAAACTTCAAAAACAGACTCCAACAAGAAGTTGCTGAACTGGAATTAATATGCAAACTAGATACCATTACCTTAGGTCTGAATATTGACTGTGAATGGCTCGGTCATTACGTTAATTGAATTTATTTCCCTCCCGCCCCCTGCCCCCCCCCCGCCGCGTTAAATACCCTTAACTCCTTTGTGTTAACTGTCTGTAATGGGCCATGTTGATTACCACTTCAAAAGTTTCTTTCCTACTGATAACAGTTCCTTTCAATTAATTAGCCTTTTACAGTTAATATGGTTACTTCCACCTTTTCATGTTTCTCTGACTGTATAAATATCCTGTCACTGAGTGTTCCATTCCATGCATCCGACGAAGCGGACTCTAGTCCATGAAAGCTTATGCTGAAATAAATTTGTTAGTCTCTAAGGTGCCACAAGTATTTCGTTCTTATTTTCTATCAGCATGGAAGCATGTCCTCAGGAATGGTGGCTGAAGCATGAAAGGGCATATGAATGTTTAGCATATCTGGCACGTAAATACCTTGCAATGCCGGCTACAAAAGTCCCATGTTCTCATTTTCTGGTGACATCGTAAATAAGAAGTGGGCAACATTATCTCCCGTAACTGTAAACAAACTTGTTTGTCTGAATGAGCAATTGGCTGAATGAGAAGTACGACTGAGTGGACTTGTAGGCTCAAAAGTTTTACATTGTTTTCTTTTTGAGTGCAGCGATGTAACAAAAAAAATCAACATTTTTAAGTTGCATTTTCACAATAAAGAGATTGCACTATAGTACTCGTCTGAGGTGAATTGAAAAATACTGTTTCTTTTATCATTATTACAGTGCAAATATTTGAAATAAAAATAATAAAGTGAACAGTGTATACTCTGTATTCTGTGTTGTAACTGAAATCAATATATTTGAAAATGTAGAAAAACATCCAAAAATATTGAATACATTTCAATTGGTATTCTATCGTTTAACATTGCAATTAAAACTGCGATTATTCACAATTAATTTTTTTTAGTTAATCGTGTGAGTTAACTGCGATTAATCGACAGCCCTAATTGGAACATTTGGTACACACTTATGGAGGATGATCAGGCTGCCTGAGGATACAGTTGCTTCTAATCCCCATTCATATGACACCCAAGTGAAGCTACCTCTCATTATGTAAATACACCTGTTATGTAAATATAATTTATGGGCTAGCGTTGTTAAATGCTTCTAAAGATAAAACACCTTTCCAAACACTTCTTATGCAAACATTGCTTGTTCAATCTGTATGCATTACTCAACCATAGCATTTCAGTGCTCTCAATGACTTTCCATTAACAATGCCTTCCAAGAACTGCGGGGGGCCCCTGCCAATGTCGCCTGGGGCAGGAAGCAGGGCAGAGAGGCAGTCCCTTCTGCCTCTGGAAGTTTTATGGCGTCCTTCCTCTAGGATTCCCAGGATCTACAGAGTTGTGAATTCCTGACTCTCCCGACCCCCACCATCCAGAAAAACCCTCTTATCTTGTGGGGAAATTATCAGGAAGCCTGCTGAATTGGGTAGCCCCAGTGCCACCTCCCTGAAGGATTTTCTGTAGGAAGGGATGATCCAGCCCTTTTCTGAGCATGGAGAGCAAGACTGAAGCCTCATAAAGGTCTCACTGTTACCTTGTGCTGCCTCTGTCTGGTTGTTGTATCCACCTGTTGTCTCTCCTCTTAGACTTAGACTGTAAGTTAACGTCTTTTTTTCTGTGTTTGTACAGCAGCTAGCACAATGGGGTCCTGATAAGTGCTGCCATCATGCAAACAAACAAAAATAAATAATAAATAATAATAATAATGCGGGTAGTGATCGATCTATCGGGAATTGATTTATTGCGTCTCGTCTAGACACGATAAATTGATCCCCGAACGCCCTCCCCATCGACTCCGGAACTCCAGCTCGCGAGAGGCGGAAGCGAAGTCGACGGGGGAGTGGCAGCAGTCGACTCGCCGCCGTCCTCACGGCCAGGGAAGTCAACCTAAGATACACCGACTTCAGCTACGCTATATGCGTAGCTGAAATTGCGTATCTTAGGTCGACACCCCACACCGCAGTGTAGACAAGGCCTAGGGCACTGGAGACTTAACTTAGCGGAGTTGATGTGCTGTTCAGTCTAGCAGGGATGGGCAGAGCAAATTTGTTCCCAGTCTTCACTCAAGAGAAATCTGCCAGTGGACTCACCGTCTGTCTTAGACAATCATGCTTTCTCATGTCCCCTCAGAGCTGAACAAAAGCTGCCATGCCAAACAAACAGGCATTAGGAGGGAGGGAATAACAGTTCTATGTCTACATGAAATCACTCCTAACATACACTGCAAGAACTCACTGCAAGAACTTGCTGTTGATACCAGTTTATGCCTTCAGCGACCTGAGTGAAATCGGTCTCTCATCAACAAAATCTAGCTCAAGGGAAAATAAGAAGAGAATAATAAAGAAATCTCACTTTTGCTACCGAATTTCTTTAAATAAACAGCACCTTTACATTACTGGTACCCTATGAACGCACTCTAGCTGACTACCACTGTCTAGCCAGTAGAATACTGGCATTTTCCAGACTGCCAGCAAAATGGGACCAAGAATGAGAACTTTTTCATTGACCCTGTCTCTAGAGAGAATACACGATGGTGTGGTATAATGGTTTTATCAGCATGAATTTGGGATGGACACATTCCTCACAAGCAGTACAGCAAATTATGCAGATCCACAAGTGCACTAGAATATTTGTTCCACACCATCCCATTATTATTATTATTAAGTATTATTTATTTGGCAAAAGCGGTTTCAGTGGAGTGCCAGGAGTGGAAGCTGGAATAGAGAGGGTTTAGGATGGAATTGGAGGAGAGGAATTCCAGGCACAGACTGTCGAGTAGGTGTTAAATGAGTTTAGAGGTGAAAAGGGAAAGGGGATATGAGGTGATGGTTGGAGAGACAAGGGGGGTCAAGGTGGGGGGGATTTAAGATGGAAGAGTCTAAAGCATGCTTGTATTGTGAGGGAAAGGAGCCAGATGAGAGTGAAGGTTTAACGAGAAGAGTGAGGGAGGGGATGAGAATGAGCTCCAGGGAGATCAGGAGATGAGATGGGATGTACCATGTACCCATGTGTCAGATATACCATGTTACAGAAAATCTTATTTTAAAAAAATCTGGGGATTATATCTTACACCCTTCCTCTGTAAGTGGGCTGGTGCTTAGTTACTGCTAACCTAGCACCACGGGACTCGTAGGTGATAAAAATCAGAGGTGGTTGAGAAAATTTTTTTTGCTCGCACCTAAAATGTCAGCATTGTAACTCTTGGGTTTCTGTGTGAACCTCCAATGGATGAATGGGGAAGTTCACATCTCTCAGAGGATTGTTTCTGATTCTGAAAACAGACAAAAGTCACTGCATCCAATACACTTAAATATTTTCCGAGATGCTTTGATACCCATTAGAGGATCTGTTACCTTTTTTGCATTATGCATATATGTTACTCTTTGTCATCTTCATAAAATAAAAATACCGATCCAGCAAATAGTCATTGTTAACCAACTTCCAAAGATGCATGTGCCAAACTTGCTTTTCCTGAGGATCCTGCAATGCAGCAGTTGATCTGCTCCAAGTGCAACAGGAACTTGGATGTTTTCCTGTATATTTCTGAAAAATTGATGTGAAGTGGATCTCCATTCTAAAAACAGAATTAGTATGCAGGTAGAGTCTCTCAAACGCATTAGAATTTAGGGCTAGACTTTCAGCTGCTTTAAACTGGTATAGCTCTATAGACTCCAATGGAGCAATGATGATATATGTCATCTGAGGATCTAGCCTAAGATGGCTTAAAACATATGGATGGTCAGACCCTTAGAATCAGCGAGGTTCCTCATCTACTCCGTTGCTGACACACGCATAACCCAAACAGAATATTTACAAGTTCTTTTGTTTAGAATTTCAGCTACAATTATTTAAAAAAACAAACACCATTTTGTCTAAACTTCCTGAGACATGTAGGTTTAATTAAAATGCGTAGGTAGGGTGTGAGAGGGAAGCCTATTGATGAAGAACAGGAGGTGATAAGGTGACATCATAAGGGCTGGGAAAATAGATTTACAAAGCACTGGCTCCCACACTTTAATGTGACCAGATACAATGACTAGCCAAAGAAATTCTGGATTTGACAGGCAATCCACGTTTTACTTGGCTGACAGACTAGAATGGCTTTCTGTTTTTAACTGCAACATAAGTCACTTTGGAGAAACAGATTTTGCCTGCATCGTATTTTAAATGAGTTAATAAAAATGTACTTTAGAGGAGTTACTATTAAAAGGTTGAGGGGAGGTTTCTCCATTTCCTATTTTTGAGTAAATCTTATACTCCCATCCATCTGTCTGGAGTTGTGCAAAGACTGTCTTGAGCAGCTCTTTGGAATATGAGTTATCCCATATTGATTAAAGTTTGATTTCCATCATTCAGTGTGCAGCTACGTTCTCTTTTATAGCTATACCATTGGCCTATTCTTTGTATTATGTTGACTATTTCTTTGAGATCTTCATGTCCGTACAGGTTATATAGCAGCCTGCAGATTAAAATCTGCATAGGGCTTGCATTCAGTTAGCTTTCATTTGTTCAACAGGAAAAAAATAGCTCTTGCATGATTAAGCTTCATTCCATGAAACCATATTTCTTGTTCACAAGGGTTAAAGGAAAACCAACACCAGGAAAATTATATCTGTCTGAGAATTCTGTAGCTGCCATAGCTACAATTAACACCTAAGAGCTCCATCACTGAAAGATGTTGGTGAAAGTGTGTTTACTTTGTACACCTAATTAATTTCACTGTTTCCCATTGTATTGTCAATCAATAAGACAGTTTCTCCACAGAAGAAAATAACTTTATAAAGGGGAGCAGAAAAAGCTCTCAGAAAAAACTGAAGCTTTATTTGTTTCTTTTACAATGCACTATTTAAAGTGCGCACTATCAGACACTGGATTACTTTAAATAAGCCAATTAAAAACATTCAAATTGACTGTACCCCGTTAGGTTTTGTTTTGCTTTTTAAATGAAGCCCATGCATAAAGAAAAGAGCCTTCAGAATGGCAATCTGAAAGGAAAGACCACTTCCATCTGACTGGAAGGGGGAAAAGTAACCACAGCACACTAGATACAGCAAACACATGACTGCAGTCCTAAAAATATGCTCTTGGTATCAATACATGGCTAAGAATAGACGCAGGATGGGATGGGTCCTTTGTCACTGTGCTGCTTCGTTTTATCTTTACAGGCCTACCAGGGCCTGCAACTCTTGGGAGACAAATCTAAACAATTTAGCTCCAGCTCCACATGCAGGTGAAAGGAAAGGTACATCACCTGTGACCGGGCAAATCCAAGCAAAGGGTGATTTGGCAAGGGCCACAGCATCAGGTGCACCTCCTGCTTCATAGGCCAGTAACCTTTCACCAGTAATTAGGGGACTACAGGTAACCTGGGACGGAGGCCTTGTGCAGTTAGGTCATCTTGTGCTCTCACTGGTACCTTTCTGTGGCACTGCTGCTGGGGAAGATCACAGCTTTCTTCATGCCCAGGGCCAGTACACAGATTGTCCCATTCACAGTTCTCTGCCTCCCTTGAGGACAGAGCGCAGTGTCTTACAACAGCACCAGCCAAGGCCTTCCCCAGACAAAGCAGTCAAAATCCTCTTTCGAGCAAAGTACTGATTTGCTTTTCACAGAGCAGAAAGAAAAAACGAAAATACAAGCTGGTGGGAGCGTATACACTTGGGCACAGAATATGCAGTAAGACCCTGACCGATGCAGTAAAAAACAAACGTTATAGGAAAAAGTTAAAAGAGATAAAAGTTACCCAACTTCCAGGCCAGCTTATGGTCCCTCTGCTGTGATTCAGCTCCTCTGCCCTGCTTTCAAAGGAACATGTAGCTAGAAAACCCCCACACTTACGGGACCCTCTGCCCTTGATATGACGCTGCCAGTATTTCCAAATATGTTTAGTGCCTAGGCCCCAGTGTGGTGTCAAAATACATGTGGGCTGTGGAGCAAGGCATCCCTTTTATTGAGGTTAGAGAGAATATTCATAGATTCATAGGCCCCTAGATATTAAGGCCAAAAGTGGCCCTTATGATCATCAAGTCTGACCTCCTACATTACACAGGGCAGAGGATTCCAGCCCTGATTCCTGCACCAAGCGCGTAACTGCTCCAAGTGATGGAGAACCAGCACATCTCCGGGTAAGTAGTTCTAGTGGTTAATTACTCTCACTGTTAAAAACTGACATCTTATTTTTAATCTGAATTTGTTTAGCTTCAGCTTCCAAACGCTAGATCACGTCCTGTCTTTTTCTACAAGATCCGAGCCATCTACTGTCAGAAATCATTTCCCCATGTAGGTTTCCTAGACCATGATCAAGTCACCTCTTAACCTTCTCTGGGATAGACATTAGATTGAGCTTCTTTAGTCTCTCAGCCTAAGGCATGTTTCCATATACACAAAAATTTCCCTCCTCCAGGTGCACCATCAGAGAGTGACACATGACTATATTACATCCCCCACAGTGATTTGTTCTCCGACTGACAGTTACCTTTTGTTCATTTCACCTAAACCGTCTGGCCTCTTTTACTGTTAAAGATTGCACTGAACACCTTTCTTGACGGCCGCTTTCACGAACATGCAAAATGGACAAGTCAACTTTTCTTAGGACTTTCTTAGCCCTTCAGTGAGGTCAGGTCACCTGCACACAGCCCAGCAAGTGTCAGGACCAGTATTCCCTCTAATTTTCCCCACACATGTGTGGAATGAATTTTGTTATGTGCCCCTCCATATTGGTGCACATGACATTCATATGGCGGGGTGGGGCTGAGGGGTTTGGAATGTGGGAGGGGGCTCAGGGCTGGGGCAGAGGGTTGGGGTGTGGGGGATAGGGGATGAGGGCTCTGGCTGTGGGGTGGGGCCAGGGATGAAGGGTTTGGGGTGCAAAATGCCCCAGGGCTACGGCTGGGAGAGAGGACTCCCCCCAGCAGCACCTGGGCTGTGGGGGAGAGGCACCTCTCCCCACCACGGCAGCTCTGGTGCTGGGCTCAGTTGGGACGGGGGAGGGGGGCCTCTCCCCCGGCCACAGCAGGTCCGGGCCAGGGCTGGGCTGGGGCCGGCGGGGAGAGGCGTCTCTCCCTGCTGCAGCCCTGAGGGCCTGTGTGGCATTCAATAGGCTGCTGCGTGGCAGGTTGGAGGGAACTTCGGTCAGGACCCTGGAAGAATGATAAATATACACACCAAACTCAGTACAAATTGGACAGTCACACCAGAGACAGCCACCTGCTTGAGCATCGGCGCTTCACATCATGTATTCTCTCCAGGCTAGAAGGCAACACACTCATCACTGCTACTTTAAGTCGAGACCCTTTCACAAAGCCTGGTTTAGTGCAGGAGACTATATTGCGGGGATCAGAAGGAATCCACTCCATCCCCCCCATCCGAAAGCAAAGCATGAGGCAACGGTGCAGCCCCAGAACCTCAAGTGCCGATGCAGGAGGAGGCTTCTGTGGCTCCTATACTGTGGAGTGAGTCCCACCTAGACCAATATTCCAAATGCTACCTACCTGCCTCCCATGGGGCTGGCGGTGAAGGGAGACAGCCCCAGCAGTGAGGGGGACCCCAGCTAACCCCTTTCCTTCCCCTTGGGAGTCTCTGGCACCTGTTGGCCAGCTGGGGTGGAGGGGCACTGATTGGCCAGCATTGCCCAGCTCCCAGGATTTAACCTGGAATGGGGGCCATGGGGCTCTTTCAACTACGCTGAGGAAAGGCTATCCTGAGTTACAGGTTATACAGTAAGAGTCCTGTAACCCCTGCACTGGGACCAATTAAATGCCTGGTTAAGAGAGACTGGGTGATAAGCAGGTAGCACCCCTCTTGTGTTAAAGTTTAATGCAAGCTGCGGCCTGTCACTTAAATCCATCCATGTGTCCACCCCCATTTCACCGCTGTGTCCATAGCAGTTATCTGTAGAGCTTCCTGGCCCCAAAGAAACTGATTCCTGACCCAGGGAGAGAATGAACCTGGCCCGGCGAATTGTCATACAAGGGAAAGGCCCGAAACCTGACCTTGGCACTCTGCATGACCCAAGCATGGCCACAGCTCCGTGGCCCAGCTGGACTCTTCCCCTGCAGAGTACTAGGTGGATGCAGAGAGGGAAAAAACCCCATCCCTGTCATTGGAAGGGGCGCTGCTAGACCTCTACTCTAGAGGCTGAGTGCCTCCGCCTCTCCCCCAGCACACACCTCGCCCCAGAGCGCCAACAGTGCATCTAACGAAAATTCAGGAATGATAAAAAAGCCCTCATGCTTTCATTGCTTAAGCCAACCTCTAGAAAGAGACTTTACTGGGAGGCAGATTACCCCACATCTACCTACTCTGGGGTAGTTCCACCTTCCACTGAAGCAGCTGGTCCTGCCCACTGCCAGACAGGAGAGTGCGGCAGATGGACCTTGGTTCTGGTCCACTATGAGAACCCCTATGTTCCTATGCAAAAAATGGTGGTGGGTTTGCATGGCAACGATCGGGGAGGGGGTGGGCGAAGGAGGTGCTTTGTCTGACGAGCAGGCTTATGTCAGCTAGTGAGAGCTCTGAGCAGCCCCTCTGCTTCATGAAGCAGGGCCAGCTGACAGCAACAGAGTTGTCAGGGAACCCCTCCCCACAGGCATTCATGGGACAGGCTGGCAACACAACCCACCCATCCACACCCTCCCCCATTCCCTGACTACTCTTCACCCGACAGCGAACCTCCCTGGGGGAGTCAAACGGAGTCTCCTGGTCACTAGCCCCTCTCCCCCTGGCTCCAGGGAGGGGAGCTCCAGCAGCCCCATGCTAGCAATAGTCTGTGTGGCCTTTCCGATGCGGGAAAGGATCGGCGCTGGCTCAGTGGAAGGGGCAGAGAACTCACTGACGCAAGCTGCCCTCTCTCCCTCCGGGGCCTCTCCAGCGGCGCCCGCTACCGTCACTGTCTCAGACAGACAACCCCGGGCCGGCTAGTGCAGAGCGTCCTCGCCCACCACGGAAGCAGGGGGCCTCTGTGCGCCTTAGTCTCTGACTGAAGGCCTCTCGGGTCCGGGTGCATGAAGAGGCCGGCTTGCAGCATAACCACTTGGCTAGGTGCCGACCGATGGAACAGAGCCACAGAATGGCTAGTGGCAAGTGCTGCTTAGAGCTTTGCGGCCGGAGGGAATGAGGGGACACAAAAAGAGCTACCAATAGGGTGACGCCACGCAGCAACTTGTGCTGCATCTGTGCTCCCAGACTCAGAGCTAAACACTGCGATCGGCAGGAGAGCAAGGAGCTGAATGTGAAACGGCTACGAAGCGTCTGGAAATAGAACATTTCAACGGCAAAAAATAAAAACTAGGTCAAGAAGATAATGGGCTCCATTTAAGCAAAAATCATAGCATCTGTAATGGGCTAAAAATGGCATCAATGCGTTGCCGAGAAAGAATATAATTAAGAGTATTTTTAAAGCAGCGTTTCCCCACCCCAGTCATACAAATCACAGCACACACTACCAGGATCCCTTCCACCTCACAGTATTGGAATGTGCTGGCATACCACAAGTCGGCCTTAAGAAAGTGGAGTTTCCGTAGTGCTTGAGAAGATCCCAAATGACAGTGGTTAGCCACATTCTTTCACTTTGAGATCATTGTTATCCATTTATAACACAAGGCAACGGAAATAGGTCGGAGATCTGACATTTTAATTCGTTTAGCATTCGACAAAGTGGTACAAAACCAGGTGCAATCAATGGGCTAAAATCACACGACCGAGGGAGACATCACTTAATCCAGCACTCTCCGAAAGCTTCCCAGAGAGGGCCTGGGTGAACAGAATAAATTCACCTTTCAACAGTGTTCATTCAACAATAAGCTTCTTGGACTAAAACTCTGGCATACCTAGGTGCCCAGTACAATTATACACACCAGGGACATGATTCAGCGATTACTAAGTGGAATTCTATGGCCTGTGTTAGGCAAGAGGTCAGACTGGTCTCTTCTGGCCTTAAAACTACAATTTCTCAGTTCAATGCATCAGAAATATACAAATTCTATGATGCAGAGACAGGGCAAGGGAGTAAAGGTAGCCTTGCCAACCCCCGATTTCTGGGGTTGGAAAAGGATCCACACAGTTACCAGTGTAAATCAGAGCAGCCTCAGGGCTGTTCTAACTTATCCTCTAGCCTGAGTTCAAACTCTGGACTTCCACTGAAGTGTAGACATACCCAAAGAGGCCTCTGCTCAGGGAGTATTTTCAGGGGGCCATTTCCACTTTTTTTTTTACAGCCTGTTAAATCGATTAGGAACAGGTGTAAAGGGGCCTTAGTGTGACAATCGGGCCCAGAAAGTTTATTCGTTTGACTGCTTTCACTGTTATTCACGTGGACATTGCAGGGTTACTGGCTTCAGGTTAAATGGATTTGACACTGCTGAGGCTAGTGCACAGCCCCATGCATTTATACTTTTAGGGCTAGATTATGCCTAGCTCACCACCGGTGCTTACATCTCCTGCTGTGACCCTGCCCAAAGGCCTAGCATGTTACCTGTTCCTGTGCCCACGGCCCATAAGAACCAGGAGACACTAACACCAACAGCGGCAGTAAAAACCCCACACGGGGGATGTGAAGGGGCTAGCGGTGAAGCAGTACATACTGTAGCAAGTTACAGGGCACAGCTGCTGTGAGAGCCACCCCAGTGTTTGTGCAAGTCTCCGGAAGCTGTCATCCAATAGGGTTCTCCTCTGCACCTTCCACACCGGCAGTGGCTCCCTGCTGGAGCTCAGCCCTGGACAGACTTTGCTTTATAACAGGCACCTGTAAACTACATAAAAGCAACTCCCTGAAACGAGTTCATCTCTAGCCCGGCAGGCACTATATTAACTAAGTCACGTGGTAAGTTAAAAAGAAACACAGCTGGGTGGGAGTGTAGCCATGAGTGCGTTACATAGCTCATCCCAACTGCATATGCCGCGTATAATGCAGATAATCTATTGTAGAGATCAAGTATCAGAGGGGTAACCATGTTAGTCTGGATCTGTAGAAGCGACAAGAGTGTTGCTTCTATTTTAGAGATGTTTTTAATTTTATTTTGTTGGGACACCCACATACACACAATCCGACCCTCACTCTCCCTCTATCAGTGATACTTTATATGATCCACCAAAACAACTTGGGACCTTTAACCCTCTGGTAAGGTTATCAATTAAAAAAATAAGGCTAACCCAGCTGTATGTTTGTGCTCCGACCAGTAGCTGTCTCTGACATCCACAGAACTGTAATGGGATTAGGAACCCTGTTTAGTATACAAATAAAGGTACAGCATAGAGAAGGAAATACATTCCTACTAAATTCCAGGTGCTCATGAACAAATTTCCTGGAGGAAAACAGGCAATATAGTAACCAGCTGCTTCTTATTTGACATTAGGCCAACTCTTCTCCCAGTGCTGATGTAAATAAGGAATACGTTCCATTGAAGTCAATGGGATTATTCCTATGTAAGTGAAATAAGAATCAGGGCCAACGGGTTTTTAAAGGTATTTTCATTTGCACTGGGCTGGGTAAGTAAACTAAGTAAAGTGCTATTTTAAAAGCATCAGCATGGATTGTGCCAGCCAGCTTAAAGAACAGTCAGGATACACTATGAATGCTCTAGAAAAAGCCTACAACATAACCACAGTCTCTGTAATTAGTCAGGACTTCCTTTTATCTTGCTCTGACTGAATTGATAGATGCTCCCATTCATCTTGAAGAAAGGGGCTTTTCTACACTAGGAAAGTGCCACTAGTTTAACTTAAAGTGAGATTTTCAACTGATTTAGTTAAACTGGTGCAAAAGGCTATGTGGACACTTATTGCGGTTTCAACCAGGTTTATTTCACTTTTACTTTGATTGGGAACAGATGTGAGCTCAGCTGAAATAAAATCATTCTCAGGGTATGTCTACACGGTGAGATGGAGGGGTAGACATACCTGTGCTAGCTTGGATCAAGATAGTGTGTTAAAACCAGAAAGTAGCTGCAGCAACACGAGCAGCAGGAGGGGCGAGCTGCC
Source organism: Macrochelys suwanniensis (assembly GCA_033296515.1). Classification (NCBI taxonomy): domain Eukaryota; kingdom Metazoa; phylum Chordata; order Testudines; family Chelydridae; genus Macrochelys; species Macrochelys suwanniensis. The sequence continues at coordinate 9,482,879 of CM065781.1, read as the reverse complement.
CTGAGCACGTACCCATCCGAGACACTTCGCCTCTCTCGTCACTTGCATCACCACAGCTACGCTCTGTTTTTAAGTATCAGAGGGGTAGCCGTGTTAGTCTATAAGGTATCACAGGACTCTTTGTCGCTTCTACAGATCCAGACGAACAGACGTATTGGAGCATAAGCTTTCGTGGGTAAATACCCACTTCATTGGATACATGCATCCAACGAAGTGGGTATTCACCCATGAAAGCTTATGCTCCAATACTTCTGTTAGTCTATAAGATGTCACAGGACTCTGCTAACTCAATCAGAGATAGGACAGGTATGTCTCCCTGAGCTGGACTGTACACCTTCCCGCTCAAAGTGTAGATGCACCCTTACATTGAAATAAGAGCATCCACACAGGGGCTTGCACTGGTATAACTAAATCCATTTAAAAACCGATTTAAATTAAACTGGTGTCATTTCTGCATGTACACCAGGCTTTAGATAAACAAACGTCTAAAGGCATAGCATGAAAAGATTAATTAAAAAACCATCCTCATGATTGCTACCTTTGCTGGGAACCTCAGCAGTGAAGCCAGGACTGAATGGCAACAAGGACTGCGTTCTCTTCCCCACACCGTGAGGATCAGATCAGAGCTGGGGCACAGAGATGGAGTAGTGTGGGAAAGCTTGCATGCCTGTGCTGGGTGTGTTCTGTGGCTAGAGGAGTTTTTGGTACTGAGAATCTGGTAACTTAATGGACACAATTTGCAAACTTGGGTGTCTTAAGGTAGGCACTTTAATTTGTATTTAGGCACCTTAATAAGTAGCCTGATCTTCAGAGGTGTTGAGCACCTGCAGTTACGTGCTACAACATTTTGGCCAGCAATTCTTTTTTCACACTTCACACCCCAAATGTTTTGATGCATTATTTGTCCCCACAAGATTTTTTACTTGAGACTCAAACTGCATTTCAAAAACGCTTTTTCCTTTAGATTGTTGTTGCTGTCACTGTACCCGTCTACATGAGACGGTCGGTAGCTCCACAAAGTTCTGTGCAAGTGTAAATACTTCACCACTAGAATTTAAATGAATTGGGAAAAAAATTAATTTAAACATTATTGGCAAATAGAACTATTTTTATATGGAAAAACCATGGTATGTGATATACACTGGGACATCTCCAAGTCTCTGACCTTTAAATAAGCAGTCAGGACAGTCAAACAACTATGCTTGATGATTACATATACATGTAGTGAAAAGGAACTTCAGATGTTTTCCAATCCTTATACAAACAAACCACACACATTTTTTTTAAGTCTCCTGTTTTTCTTGATTCTCACATTTGGGGAAACAGCAGCTAAAGTCAACAGTGAACATTGCATTACTCGACCATACTACATATTTAAGATGAAAACGATAAGAAATGCTATTTCATTTCATATGGACTTTGACTTGGATAAAGTGAAAAATCTTACTTTCTCACTTCATTTATAAAAAAGGGTGGGCCTGATTCTCATTTATGCTCAGACCATTTTACACCACTCTGACAGTGCAAAAGGGTAGAATAGTGTGAAGAGGTCTGAGGGCTTGTCTATACTGTGGGGTAGTGCGCTCTATGGGGGAATTATTTCAAAAGCACACTAATGTGTTGCCATTAATTGGCCCATGTAGACTCTGTTGGTGAGCACTAAGAAGATTCCCTAGTGCACCTGAATGTTAAAAGCACACCAGCAGGATCGATATAGATCAATTAATGCGCAACATGTTAGTGTGCTCTAGAAATCAACCCCCAGAGTGCATTATCCCATTATGGTAGACAAGCAAAAAGTGTAAATGAGAATTAAGCCCTTTGCTGTTATCCCAAAAAGAAAAATACATGTATTTAGGTGCAACATGGTACATGGGACTTAAATGGTTATCTCTGGAAAATATGTATCAGGAGGTAACATAAATTTGAACATTTCCATTCTGCTTCATGTATAGTAGCTGCATAGTGTTTCCAGTCCTTTGGAAAAATAGTTGCAATGGCAGGAGAACCTAGCTTGGCAACTAAAACAAGTTTCCATTAGTTAAATGCTGAGGGATGATTTCATTTCAAAAGTGAAATGTGGAAACCAGTGAAATGAGTAAGATACGGCCAAACACACGCATACTAGTGTCTATTTTTAAGTCAGAATTTTTTTTAAAAAATGGGTTTCTAACAGCTACTGGAACAAGTTTATCTGCTGTGTATGGGGAGAGTCTGCTAAAGAGAATTCTTGAAATATGTTCCATTAAGTGAACACTTATCAAAGTATTTTTCCAGTCTTTCAAATGTTACTCTCTGCTCTTTTTAATACATCACTGTGAGGCTCCCCACTGCAATCTCTCTCTTGAGTTGTGCAATTTACGGGATCCCCCAGCAGCCGGTCAAAGTGCAGAACAGGCAGCTGAGCTGAATGGCGACATCTCCCTGCCTTCAACTTGGGACCGTGAAGAATACCCTGGGTGGGAGCGCTGCTTCCTTGAGGGAGAGTGGCTAGGAAAGGCAGGAGCAACGCGAGGTGGAACATCTCTCCCGGCCAGTGCCCCCCTCCAAATGTCCTGCAAGAAGACAGGGCAGACCCCTGTCCGCCAGGGGATCTGGCTCCAAACATGCAGACTTCAGAGAGGAAGGGCTTGTCCTTAGCAGGAAACAAATGGGAGCACGGTTGTAGGCATTTTGCCAGCCAGAGCGGAAAACATTTTTGGTGCCCTCTAGAGCAGCTGAGAAAAAAAAGACAGCCAAGCGGCACAGTGGTGTGGAACCTGCTGCTCGCCCATGCCTAGAGCCAGCCCCCGCTTACTACCAAGGGGGAGCGGGCCAGGGAGGAATGCTGAGGCAACAGGGCCCTTTCCACACTGGCTGCTGGAGTTGGCTGGGGGGGACACCACCCTCATTGCAAGGCTGGTGAAGCTATTTGCACAGCATGCACTTCCCAGGAACAGTCCTGGGGTTTTCCCAGGACTGGAGACAGAATCCCTCCCATGCTGCCCCATGGCCTCTGTCTCCATGGGGTACAATCTACCCCTGCAGCTGTCACAGGCAAGTGTAGAGCAGCCTTTGTTGCTAGGAAGCACAGCTGAAGCCTATCTAAAACGCCTGAGTTAAAAGGCCAGGTCAGTGAGATACACAAAGAGACTGTAATGCAGGGCCATGAAGTCAAGCAATGGGCAGCTGTGGGGAACCAGATACAGTAGAACCCTGTTTAACAGAACCTCCATTATCCAGCTCTCCACATTTACGGAACCCCCAGCTGTCTGGGGCTGACGGTGGCAGGGTTTGGGCGCTCAGCCCCGGGCAGTGAGGGTCTGGCTCCGGCTCCCATTGTCAGCCCCAGAGGCCTATTCTCTCGTTTATCCAGATTTTTGGTTATCCGATCTGGCCCCAGTCCCAGTCAGATCAGATAATTGTGGTTCCACTGTATAAACAGATCCCTCCCTGCTAACTCAAATCTGATGGACCAGAAAAGTGGGTTAAAGAGCTAACTGGGTCTCCCCAGCTTTCTCTAGCTGGTGGAGATGCAGCAACAAGGCACACACACAACAGTGGTCTATAGGTGCGCTGGAGACAAATGCCAAAGCGATTCCCTTTCAAACACAAATATTCGCCTATAAATAACACAGCTGTTCGGACTTCCTGACCAAAACACACCCTGTCTTGCACAGAGACAGGAGGATATGATGCCGACACCAAGAGCTGGGTGGCAGCGGCTGAACCCTGAAACCTTCTTGCTGTATAATACAAGCGGAAGCAGAGGCCTGCTTAGAAGAGTGAACTGTGTAAAATGACTTTCATGCCATTGGTGGTACGTGTGCATGCGCCCTTGAATAAAATGTGCACTGCAGATGTAGGGACAAGGCGAGAAAAATTAGGCACCGTTTTCTTTATTCCTGCTGTAGAAATAAAATTCTTTGGAGGTCAAGTCATCAAGGGAGAGATTCTCATTTCTACTCAGGCCCCTTTAAGGTCCCTCTCTACTTCCAGAGCAGTGTAAAGGGGCCTGACTGGACATGATAATTAAGCCCCACATCTTGAACAAGGGGTCAGATTTCATTACCTGCTTCCATGGGCACAGGGGACTCAGACCTGACAGACCAGGGAGGGTGGGGGGGAAATGGGGCAGTGGTGTCCATGGAATGGTTCCCTCTTTCCCAGGGCTTAAATTCTCATGGGGAACAAGAAATACATACAGTCCGTATGGTGCACCTCATTAGCCTGAGGCGAGGGACGGTAATCTCCCTAAAACTCTGTTCTCTCTCTGACAGATCCATGCTTCTAGACTGAGCATTTCTCGCTCCACCCCCTGTCTCTTCACGATTCATGTGCTGAATCCTGGGCCAGCTCGTTTGAGGCAGAGAGAAGAGGAACCGCATTCTTCCCAGAAAAGTCAAGCACTAGAAACAAGCAAAAAGCACTTAGGAAGTGAAGCTAGGGCCTTTCACTAGACAGGGGCTCTGAGTCACAGAGGCAGAACATTGGCTCCTCTTTTCCTCAGCTCCACCTATCCTGAATGCGAGGTTATGACAATCGTATGGAAACTCACGTGAAGGGCGGGCCAGGATAGGAAAATGACTCAGGGATCTGCTATGGCGCAGAGATCTCACCACAGAAATGCAGCAAATGACAAGATACCTTATACATGAGACTTCAGTAAAAACCTGTTTAGACCAGTGGTTTTCAAACTGTGGGTCACGGAATGGAAGGCGCTGGGTCGCTGCGGCTCTGGTCAGCACCGCCGACCGGGCCGTTAAAAGTCCCGTTGGCGGTGCTGCTTTGCTAAGGCAGGCTGGTCCCTACCTGTTCTGACACCGCGCTGCGGCCCAGAAGTGGCCAGCAGCAGGTCCGGCTCCTAGGTGGGGGGGGGGGGGAGCCAAGGGGCTCCACGTGCTGCCCCCACCCCAATTGGTCAGTTCCTGGCCTTAGCACCCCTGCTGCGCTGCTGACTGGGAGCCGCCCGAGGTAAGCCTGCACCCCAATTCCCTGCTCCAGCTCTGAGCCCCTCCAAACCCCTCATCCCCGGCCCCACCCCTGAGCCTGCATCCCCAGCCTAGAGGCCTGACCCCCTCCCACTGGACCACTCGCTGCCCCAGCCAAGAGCCCCCTCCCACACCCAGAACCCCTCATTCCCGGCCCCACCCCACAGCCCTCACCCCATCTCTCTGCCCAGCCCAGAGCCCCCTCCCACATCCCAAACCCCTCATCCCCAGCTCCGTCGGGTCGCAGGCATCAACAATTTTCTTCAACTGGGTCACCAGAAAAAGTTTGAAAACCGCTGGTCTAGATGACCAAGGGGCTCAGACGGCTCTTGTTGGGTGCAACTCAAGTCCACAAAGGCAAAGGACACGTTCTGCGTCATTACACAGGCTTCAATTACTAGTGCGGCCAGGCGCCTTGCGCTGCTTATTCCCTGCTCTCAGAGCGCAAACTGGAAATCATCTTTGTGGAATATCTAGGCTGCCTTGGGAAAACACTTAAGACTTTTCCTGACATAGGTCTGGGCTAGGCCTTCTTTTTCGAAGCCAGGGTTACAAACAAAACAGGCAGTGGTGAAATCCTAACACACAGCTAAGGGATCTGTTGTCTTTATGGAAAACTAGATGATGTGGATGGGTGGGCTACTGGCCAATATGCCAAATCCTCCACCACCGGTGTACCGCAGCTAAGAATGTTGGGTACTGTGCTCACAAGTGCCTGTGTTGCATAGCAGCCTAAGTCCTGTGGATTTTAAAGGGACTCCGGCTTCTAAGTCACAAAGGAGCTTTTGAAAATTTGCCGCTACTTCTCTGGCAAAGGGAAGAGCAACAGACAGACAGAGATACTACCTCAAGGGATCTGGACCTTCCAGGACTATTTCAGACACTATTCTCTCCTGACACAAAAGCCCTTTGCCCTGGTGTCCCTAGCCCTGTGTTACAAGCCTTGAAAACACCTTTTCCCGCACAGCTTCCGTTCAAACCATTTTAGTGCCAGGGTGGAGGGAGTCCCAAGCATTGTAACTGCACCAATTAAGCTGCCCCTCCCAGCCCTATCTTATCGTGCTGTGGGTCACTAGAGAGCTTTTGAGCCTAAATGATGTCTAAAAATGCAACCAGGCACTTTGTTGGATTTACCAGCACCTATGGTATCACCTGGCATTGGCCACTGTCGGTGGACAGGATACTGGGCTGGATGGACCTTTGGTCTGACCCAGTACGGCCTTTCTTATGTTCTTATGCAGCTTAGGCACCTAACTCCCATTGGTTTCAATGGGTGTTAGGTACTTAACATGCTTAGAAGCGTTTGAAAATCCTACATGATGCCTATCTTGATCTTTAGCTGCCTAACTACTCTTGAGAATGTGGCCCTCTGTCTCTGGGGCCACGAGAATGGCACCTTTCATGAGTGCTCAATTCACTAAGGGCCAAATTGTGGTCAATATTAGAATTCTGACATATTAACAAGCGCCAGTAAATTCAGCCAGATATTATAGGGATAACAGAAACATGGCGGAGTAGGAGTCGTGACTGGCGTACAGGTATTGAAGGGTATGTGCTGTTCAGGAAAGACAGAAATAAAGGCAAAGAAGACTGAGTAGCATTGTACATTAATGAAGAGGCAGACTGTAAAGAAATTAGAAGTGATGGAATGGATAAGAGAGTCTGTTTGGCCCAAAATCACTTTGAGGAAACAAGGGAGAGCAATACAGCGGTGCACAGACAATCCAGGAAGTTTTTGGAAAGTGTAGGGGACAATTTCCTGGTGCAAGTGCCGGAGGAACCAACTAGGGGAAAAGCTCTTCTTGACCTGCTGCTCACAAACAGGGAAGAAATAGTAGAGGAAGCAATAGTGGATGGGAACCTGGGAGGCAGTGACCATGAGATGGTCGAGTTCAGGATCCTGACACAAGGAAGAAAGGAGAGCAGTAGAACAGAGACCCTGGACTTCAGAAAAGCAGACTTCGACTCCCTCAGGGAACTGATGGGCAAGGTCCCCTGGGAGAATAACATGAGGGGGAAAGGAGTCGAGGAAAGCTGGCTGTATTTTAAAGAATCCTTATTGAGGTTGCAGGAACAAACCATCCCGATGTGTAGGAAGAAAAGCAAATATGGCAGGCGACTAGCTTGGCTTAACAGTGAAATCCTTGCTCATCTTAAACACAAAAAAGCAGCTTACAAGAAGTGGAAGATTGGACTAATGACCAGGGAGGAGTATAAAAGTATTGCTCAGGCATGCAGGAGTGAAATTAGGAAGGCCAAATCACACTTGGAGTTGCAGCTAGCTGGAGATGTTAGGAGTAACAAGAAGGGTTTCTTCAGGTATGTTAGCAACAAGAAGAAAGTCAAGGAAAGTGTGGGCCCCTTGCTGAATGAGGGAGGGAACCTAGTGACAGAGGATGAGGAGAAAGCTAGTGTACTCAATGCTTTTTTTGCCTCTGTCTTCACAGACAAGGTCAGCTCCCAGACAGCTGCACTCCGCAGCACGGTATGGGGAGCACATGACCAGCCCTCTGTGGAGAAAGAAATAGTTCGGGACTATTTAGAAAAGCTGGACGAGCACAAGTCCATGGGGCTGGATGCACTGCATCCGAGGGTGCTAAAGGAGTTGGCCGATGAGATTGCAGAGCCATTGGCCATTATCTTTGAAAAATCATGGCAATCGGGGGAGGTCCCGGATGACTGGAAAAAAGCTAATGTAGTGCCCATCTTTAAAAAAAGGGAAGAAGGAAGATCCAGGGAACTACAGGCCAGTCAGTCTCACCTCAGTCCCTGGAAAAATCATGGAACAGGTCCTCAAGGAATCAATTCTGAACCACTTAAAGGAGGGGAAAATGATCAGGAACAGTCAGCATGGATTCACCAAGGGCAAGTCATGCCTGACTAACCTAATTGCCTTCTATGATGAGATAACAGGCTCTGTGGATGAGGGGAAAGCAGTGGATGTGCTATTTCTTGACTTTAGCAAAGCTTTTGATACAGTCTCCCACCGTATTCTTGCCAGCAAGTTAGAGAAGTATGGGCTGGATGAATGGACGGTAAGGTGGATAGAAAACTGGCTGGATGGTCGTGCTCAACGGGTAGTGATCAATGGCTCCATGTCTAGTTGGCAGCCGGTATCAAGTGGAGTGCCCCAAGGGTCGGTGCTGGGGCCGGTTTTGTTCAATATCTTCATTAACGATCTGGAGGATGGTGTGGACTGCACCCTTAGCAAGTTTGCAGATGACATTAAACTGGGAGGAGTGGTTGATACACTAGAGGGTAGGGATAGGATACAGAGGGACCTGGACAAATTAGAGGATTGGGCCAAAAGAAATCTGATGAGGTTCAACAAGGACAAGTGCAGAGTCCTGCACTTAGGATGGAAGAATCCCATGCACTGCTACAGACTAGGGACCGAATGGCTGGGCAGCAGTTCTGCAGAAAAGGACCTAGGGGTTAGGGTGGACGAAAAGCTGAATATGAGTCAACAGTGTGCCCTTGTTGCCAAGAAGGCTAATGGTATTTTGGGTTGTATTAGTAGGGGCATTTCCAGCAGCTCGAGGGACATGATTATTCCCCTCTATTCGGCACTGGTGAGGCCTCATTTGGAGTACTGTGTCCAGTTTTGGGCCCCACACTACAAGAAGGATGTGGATAAACTGGAAACAGTCCAGCGGAGGGCAACAAAAATGATTAGGGGACTTGAGCACATGACTTACGAGGAGAGGCTGAGGGAACTGGGATTGTTTAGCCTGCAGAAGAGAAGAATGAGGGGGGGATTTGATAGCTGCTTTCAACTACCTGAAAGGGGGTTCCAGAGAGGATGGATCTAGACTGTTCTCAGTGGTAGAAGATGACAGAACAAGGAGTAATGGTCTCAAGTTGCAGAGGGGGAGGTTTAGGTTGGATATTAGGAAAAACTTTTTCACTAGTAGGGTGGTGAAGCACTGGAATGGGTTACCTAGGGAGGTGGTGGAATCTCCTTCCTTAGAGGTTTTTACGGTCAGGCTTGACAAAGCCCTGGCTGGGATGATTTAGTTGGGTTTGGTCCTGCTTTGAGCAGGGGGTTGGACTAGATGACCTCCTGAGGTCTCTTCCAACCCTGAGATTCTATGATAAGCTACTATAGGTTCCCCTGATATAGTGCTTGGGATATGCTACAGACTCACAGGATCCAATTTCAATATAGACAGAGATCTTTCACGTTTTTAATTAAATAAATACTCCTGGGAACTGTGTGATTATGGGAGACTTTAACTTCCCAGATAGAGATGGGAGGACAAGTGCTACTAATAATAGTAGGGCCTAGCATTTCTTGGATGGGATAGCTGACAGATTTCTTTAACAAAATAGTTGCTGAACCAACAAGAGGTTTTAGATTTGGTATTGGTGAGTAGTGAGGACCTCACAGAAGATTCCTACCACCACAGATCAAGAGACTAGTCTTGCCATCAACGGAGTGCAAAGAAAGACACCTCTTTGCGTAAACCTTCTTATAATAGGGTATACTGGTCCTCTAGTAGAAGAGGGGGCCAGAAGACCCCTTTCCAGGGAGCTGGAATGAACAACAGCCCAGGAAATTGCCTGGTAGCGGAAGAGCGGAAGCAGTCCTGGGGAATTAGGAGCTGGATGGGGGGGAACCCCAGGACACTATTCCTTTAAGGGCCCAGGATCAGGAGCCCTGTAGTGTAGCATGGGGCATGGCTCCCCTCTCTTCCAGCCTATCAGGAGGAGTTCTCTAGAGGAGGTCAGTATATAAACCACCTTCTCTCTCAGATCAGGCAAGACACTGGTAAGAGAAGGAAGCCAGGCCAGATGGCTAAACTCCAGCGGGAGACAGCTATGAGAACTGAGCCTGTGAAGAGCCGGCTGTGACAGGGAAGACTTCTGTGTTGATGGCAGAAAAGCCAAAAAGCGTGAACCTTTGAATTTCAGTGATGGACTTTACTGGTGGGACCGTTTGGAACTGTTTGCAGTCATTTAACCAGCCCCAAGTGGAGGGTGGCAGGACTTAAAAGAGGCTGGAGGGCGGGGGTCTGTAAGGGGCCCTGACAAGGGAGGACAGAGGGAGGCTGCTGCAGAGGCAGCTCCAGCAATGAGAGGATTGCTCACTAAGCAGCAGCCCTGTTGCACTCTCCTTAGTAGCAACAGCTGCAGAAGAACTGGCACGGTCTCCTCTGCAGACACAATGACAGCGCCTGCCTCAACAAGCGGCATCAATAATCAGGGATGGGACCGAACAGATATTCTGTCAATGTTTGGTTATGGCACTAACGTACCACAAAATTGCATGCTCTGATGATGTGGTAAATTCTCTGTTTACACCCAGGCAACCCCAAGTGGTGTCACACAAGTGTAAATGAGAGCAGAATTCAACCCAATATACAAAGCTCCCTTTACACCTGCTATTGGAAACCAAGGTTAGGTGATAGTGAGGCAAATATCTGGAGGTATTTGCCAGGCATTACTGAAGGAAAACAATCACAATAGACAGGACAGAAGGAGAAATCATTCCTCCAAAGGCTGAAATCACCCTGATAATCTGAAAGGGATTAATATGCCTTTGGAGTCACAATTACAAAAATGCAGCCAGGACCAGCCAAACGCTAACACTAGTTGTTTTCTTGAGTTGCATAACCTCTTGAAAGATTGATTAAATTGTGTATGCTATAAACATAACTTTTTGCAGAGAAGGTGAATTTCTGAAAGAAGCGACTCAGTATTGTGTAAAAGCAGAATTATAACACGTGGATGAAATACAGTTTGCAGGGCTCTATTCAGTACATTAAAACAAAGGACGTGACAATAGCAAGAGAGCAATTTGCTGTGTGCACAAGATGTTTCACAAAAAGTACCGTAGCAGACAGATTCCTTGCATTTTGCGATCTGGAATAATTTTTTTTTGCTGAAGGCATCACTGATACACTGTGCATTTTTCTCTGCTCTCTTTTTTTAAACTACAGAGCTCTCTTGTTTAGATCAGGGCTGTGCTGGTTTATCATGAATGGTCATTTCTTGGTCAGTTTTCAAAAGAGCTCTCCTCTCTTCCTCCCCAAAGAGTCTGATGTTTATCATTAAACTCGTCTGAATTTAGACACTAGTGTAGTGATGGGCACAGTACAAGATTAGCTAGCCAGACAGCATTAACTGAGGAAACATGTTGAGCAATAGAGCAAAGTGACTTTTCTCCTGGGCCAAAACCTGATCTCAGTTACAGTGGGTGTCAATTTGGCAAAACTTCATTGACTTTGATGGAATTAAGCCAGATTTATGTTGGTGTAAGAGCAGAATTTGAGCTAGTGGTTGTTAAAAGTCTTCAGTTAGTTACTTATCAGGGAGCATTCAGAAGTGCATACAGCTGAAACCACAGAAAATGAGTGCCTGTCTTTAACGCAAGATGGGCATGTCAGGTGTACTCACTTAAATTAGTGTTGGGAAATGATGTCAGTGTTGGGGAAAAACAAGTGAAAAAACAAGATCAGTTGATCTCAGGAGGTCTTCAGATGTCACCCTCCGGGGTTCCATGCCTGCTAGCTCTTTTCACATGCCAAACCATTCTGCAGCAGAATGGCACAATGGCCAAAAGGCCTTCACAAGAGGAAGAGCCTGTGTCTACAGTTAGCAGAATATACAGTCAGCAAAGAAGCCCTCGGCAGCTGTGAATCTCTCAACTCAGCAGGGAAAATCCTCACCCAGGCTGCTGTGTGTGACTGTCCGTTGTATCCGACGATGTGTTCTCTTGGGGCGGCACAGTCCCATCTGAGAAGAGCAAAGTCATAAACAAATGTCACATCGTACGTGTGGGCTCTGAAAATGGGCATGATGCGTGGCCCCTTTTTCAATCAGTTTCAATCAGTTTTTCACATCTATCTTTCTTAGAAGTGTTTACAACCTTTATTAATAGTTGCCTTCCATTCAGGTCTGTCCTTGGCTATGTCTTTGAAGTGATCAATATTTATGCTGCTTGAGTTGATATTCTACTTAAGGATGTCTCTGAAGCATTTAGGTGGATTACCCTTGCTGTGCTTTCCAAGTTTCAGCTCTGCATAGCAGACTTTCTTCAGGAGTCTGGGATCACCCATTCCGCTGGCATGACCTGTTCATCTAAGATGAGCTTCGATAACTATTCCCTCAATACTGTTTGTTTCTGCTCTCTCAAGGATGCTAATGTGTGACATTTTGTCTTGCCAGTGGACCTTCAGAACAGACCAAAGACAGCGCATGCGAAATGTTTCAAGTTGCTTGCAATATCTGCAGTAAAAAAATTTCCATGTGTTCACACCTGTATGAAAGGGATACTATCCCTGTCGCGCTGTATATCATCAGTTTTGTTGACGTTTGGCAGTATGCTGGTTAATAATCTAAGGAAGAAGTCTTCCACAAAAGCCTGGCTTGCTTTCCGTATTTTGTTTGATATTTCCTGATCCAGAGAACCCTCACTGGAGATGGTCCTGCCCAGGTATGTAAAATGATCTCCGTTCTTTCGTTTTGTACCATCAATGGTGATGATTGGCTCAGCAGAAGTGGTTGATGAGGCTGATTGGAAGAAGACTTCCGTTTTTCCCAGGCTGTTAATGTAGCCAAAAGCCCTGATACAGTGAAAATGATGCTTGGGTCCTCTGAGCAAGCTTTCCTTGTCACCAGCAGTTTTGGTAAGATATAAAGCGTACATTTTTGGAGCACGTTTTTAAAAAGTATTCGCCATTGGCCTAACTCTGCCCCCACTGAAGACAGAGTGAAGCCCACACTGAGTGCTTTGTGGGTGAACAGACAGCATGAGAGCTACCGATACTTAAGCCATGTCTACACTACAGGGATTACACCAGCATCATTACAGCGCCGTTACTTTTTCAGCATAACCCTGTAGTGTAGACGCAGCACAGGGACAGAAGGGGTTTTCCCATTGCTGTAAGAACATTGCCTCTCCAAGCGATAGTACCTAGGTCAACAGAGACATTTTTCTGTTGACTTAGCTGCATCTACACCTGGAGTTAGGTCAGCAGAGCACAGTGCTCAGGGTGTGGATTTTTCATACCCCTAAGCGCCGCAGCTATGTCAACCTAAATTTTAAGTGTAAACCAGACCATGCTCACCAAAATCTGTGCCCCCAATCTTCCTCTCTGCAGGAAGAGCCCAAGATAGGAGGGCCAGGAAAATCTGAGTTTCATCTCACAGAATCTCCTGCAAATCAACCTGTCTTGGGACAGGATTACACCCCCACAGAGGATTACACCCCTGTGGATGGGTCATAAGGAGTGACCCATCCACAGGAAGGGTTATAGAGGCCTTAGCTTTCACAGCATCATGGCTCTCTCAGGATCTGTGCTGCCAATGGAGCCCCACTCCTGCCTGCCCCCCAAAAGGTGTGGGGATGTGACGGTGTATTGGAAAATTCAGCACCACCTTATGCAGGGGAATCCTCAGTGTGCTTACAGGGCTCATGATGCTGAGGGATAGTGGCTCTCTCCCAATCTCATCCTATCCCTGCCCTGCCACACATCTCATAATGCAAGGTCTGAAACCCATTGACACTAGAGGGAAAAGGAAGTGCTGCCTCACTTTGTCCTACTCCAGACACAACTGGGAGCAGATCTTCAGGTTTCCCCCGTTTTCCTGCTCTCGATGCTTCTGAGGGAATGGGCTGATTTGGCCCTAAATCATTCATATGCACATGTATGATTGGATGTGTGTGTCTGGTCCTCGGAAATTCGAGGAACTAATGGGCACAGGCAGACTTCGAGGAGCACTCTGCATGCATCCCTCTGCAAATTCAGCTCACTCCTAACTTCCAGTGCCCCCCCCCCCCGCTATCCTGTTCTGGAATTTTAACATCCAGACTCACCTTTCACACCCTGATCCGGGACACCGCTTATCCCATATTCACTGTATCTGGAAAATCCGGTGCAGGAATGTCCCATCACTGAAAAGCCTTTCAAGTGGCCATGACTACAGCCCCAGGAAATTATTTTTATTTATTTATTTTTAATAATGTTGGGGTATTTTTTAATTGTTTGTTATTTCGTTTAATCCATGGGGGGGCTGAGGGTAGTCCTGCTGAGGTGGGAGGTCCAGTGGGGCCTGGGGGATTGGAGAGTGAGCCCACCCTGCACTCACCCCACAGCAGCAGCTTCTACAGTTCCTGTCCCATGGGGCTGAGTTGGGCTCCCTGCTCCAGGCGCGGTGTCCTGGTGGGGGGTTTCAAAGCAAACCCACCCCACAGCGGCAGCTCCTGTCCTGCCAGGCCCGGTTCCCCACTCCGGGTGCTGTGACCCGGCGTCCAGGGTTGCAGTGCCGCTCAGGTTTGGCCCGGGTGCCCCCATGTCATGACAGAGGGGAGGCTGGGCCAAACCTGAGCAAGTGGTGCCCCAACCCCATACACCAGGCAACAATGTTTGAAACAGGGAGCTGGGCATAGCCACACATCGGACAGGAGCCCTACGAGCTGCCGCTGGGGGGTGAGTTTTTCATTTTATTTCACATCTGCAAAAAACAGGGGGCTCTAGCCCTGAACCTCCCACAGGCAAGGTAAATGCAGTGCCCTTAAAGATCTGCAGGACACTTGAATAGAAACTGAGCTTCATTTCCTTCTATTAAATAATCTACAGCCAGATTCCCATCTCGCGCCACTGTAAATCAGGAGAGATTCCAATTAAACCAATGGAGTTTTACTCTGGTGTCAATTGGTGAGAAGGAGAAGAGACCGGCCCCTGGTGTTGAAGTGGATTTCTGACAGCAGTTTGGAGATGATAATTTTCCACTCTCAGCTGCTGCTCCTTCATTCTGAACTACATTTAAAAAAGACAGAAGTACTGAAACAAACGAACATATACCTCTGCCCCTCCTATGGAAACTGACGATACCAGAATCTAAGGGAATACTTAGGAATTGCATTGGTTTTGCATCATTAAGCCACAGCCTGATAAATGATGCCGCTAAATCATAAAAACTGCAAAACAAATGTTATTTTTTAAAAAGTTACTTGGAGATGAAAGAAAATTGTGCAACCAGAGCAAGAATTTTGTTGCTGAAAATCCAGCCCTTCACTTGTTCTGTTTTCACTTTGAAAGCTGTAACAGTTTGAACCATTTCTCCCACCAAGGAAAAGATTTGTGATATTCCCTAAAACAAAAACTTTGCTCATCATGACTTCATAGCAGCAGCAAACAAAGAAAATAATCTCTGTTATCTCACTCTGTCCCCAAAGAGATCTGTTTCATTCTTGATGCTCTGGCACATTAAAATAAAAGCTCTTGGAATCTCTTTCTATCTTCCTCCAAACTTCAAGGATACTTTTGCTGCCAAAATTATGCAGTAAAAAGCAACACAAACCCTGCAGCTTTGGGGAGGAGGGCTAGGTCTATAGCCTTTATTATCTTTGGATGGAAAGTGCAGAAGAGGAAAAAGACAGCTAACGCCTTGGGTATTTCTAGATCCTAGCTCTGTCCTTTCATTTCAAAGTCAAGTTTGAAACAAAAATGCCACTTGAAACGCCATAAGGAGCATTTTTAAAAAATACAAAAGGCTAATAGGCTTTATTATCTGCGCTCACAGCCTCTCCGTGGTAGTCAGCATAAGGACTATCCTGTGATTATGCAGCTCAAGTGTTACTATTTAAAAATTCAAACAGGAAATCTGGGAGTTGAAATGCACCAAACCGTCGCCTGGAGGTCATGTCTTCAAAACAACTCTCAAATGTCAAACATTTTATGGACTCGAACAGTTCCTTCCTTTTGTGATCTGACATTATATCCAGCCTCAGCTGCACACATCAGGCCGAAGGAAAAGGCTAATCTGAGATCGGCTGGAGGCAATCTGAGGCCTCTGCAAACTGCTGTACGTAAACCTTGATGTGTATGCAAACCTCCCTGCTCAGTCTCTTCTGCCTTGTTAAATAAAGGCAAGCAGAGCTATTGTAGGGCCAGAGTGAGAATCTCCCAAAGACCTGTCTACACACAGGGTACGTCTACACTGCAATGCGAAGGTACAACTGCAGCACCTGTAGACTCACCCAAGCTAACTCAAGTAATAAAAGCAATGAAACTGCAGCAGCACAGGCAGCTGTGTTGCCTAGCACTACCCCGCCTCCCAGAAACTTGGGTATATAGTTGAGTGCCCACCACCTGCGCGGTCACAAGCATCATTGCTATTGTTACTCAAGCTAGCTAGATCAAAGCTAGTTTGGGTATTTCTACACATGTTGCAGTCACACCTCTGAGTGCAATGTAGACATACCCATGGAGCTGTTCCTGATCAACTCCCAGTGTGGACACACTTATTCCGGAAGAACAGTACCTTGTTCCTGCTTAGCTTAACCCACTTTAAGTTAACCTGCGTTAACTTTCAAGTGTAGACAGTCCTTACACAGGTGAGCATTACTCATGTTAGTAACCCTCTTGAAGTCAGCAGGGCTCCTCGTGTGATTAACTGCTCACCAATCTGATTAAAGCCTATAAGATTCAAAACAAAGCTGACCAAAGAGAAGACTGAACTGCAGAGCTCAAAGATTTGTTGGATGAATTACTTAAAGTTGTACAGTGTTTTGAAGATGCAAAGTGCTAAATAAGTACTAAGCACTGTCAGGATTATGCCTAGCTCCCAGACTGGCAAACACAGAATCTGTCAAGTACAGCCCATCTCCTGACACAGCAGCAGCAGCAACTGCTGCTTGATACAAACGTTGGTAAAAGAAAACATACTTTCAACAGAAACTAAACTAAAAACAGGATGTTATAGGTTATAGTTCTCAATGTGCTGGACTAAAAATTAAAGACCAACAAAAAACAAAACAAATAAAACTAAGATTTGTTTTCTTCAGGATGAAGGAGGATACTCTAAAATATTTTGCTTAAAAATAAAGGAAAAGTATCTCAAAGAGCTTCTTACTGATTTTTGTTTTGTGCTCTTGGTCTCCCAAACAAACACAGTTACCACATCTAGGTCCTGTAATCTTATCACGAAAGAAAGTGCAGAGCAAGTGTGAGTAACATGCAGTTGGGAAGAACAAAAAGAAAATTCAGTAGTTGTACTGGACCACACTTTTCGTGGTTCAGCTATTAGTGTGTGTGTAGTGCTCAAACTGCAGGGAGGATGGTCCGTGCCAACATGCAGCAATGAACAATGTGGGTATATCATAATCACTTAGTCTCCTGCTATCCCCCAAGCAAATTTCAAGTACTGTTTGTGTGGAAGCAATACCTCAGTAATTATACTGCTTTATCAACCACAGAACCTCCTCTACTGTTGAAAGCTCTTCCTGTAACAGTTATATCTATCTGTTTTCTATTTGGAAAGAAGCAGGATGATGTACTTGTATCATAAGAGGACAATGAAGTACTTTACAGTCCATTAGTAACTAAGAAGAATATTAAACAATTTCTCCTAAGGATAAACATTTTTAAATTAGCAGGCACAGATAAACTTACACCGAAAAGAGTCCTAAAAGAGCTGGCTGAGGAGATCTCTGGCCTGCTGATGTAGATCTTGGAATACTAGGAAAATTCCAGAAGACTAGAAGAATGCTAATGTCATACCTGTATTCAAAAAGGCCAAGCGAGATGACCTGGGTAATTTATGAGGTGCTTAGCCTGACATCAATCCCAAGAAAAACAACAGAAAAGCTAATACAGGATTCAACTGATAAAGAAATAAAGGATAGGAATATAACTAATGCCAGCTAACAATTTTTTGGCAAATGGGTCTTGTTAAACAAACTGGAATTCATTCTTTGATGAGATAACAAGTTTGGCCATTAAAGGTATCTGTATCGATGTAATAGCCTTAGACTTTGTAAGGTGGTTGATTTAGCACTGTACAACATTCTGACTAGAAAATTTAGCACTACACAATATTAATAAAGCACATGTTAAATGGATTAACAAGTTACTGACAAATCTCAAAGTGGTCATCAATGAGGAATCATCATTGAATGGGGCTGTTTCTAGTGAAGTTCCAGAGTAATCAGTAGGAGCTCTGATACTAGCCAATATTTTCATCAATGATCGGGAAGTAAATATAAAATTGCTTTGGATCAAATTTGTGGATGACAAAAATTTGGCAGCATGGTAAACAATGATGACAGGGTAGTCACACTAAGCAGTCTGGATAGCTTGATAAGATGGGCCTATTCAAACAAAATGCATTTTAGTATAGCCAGATGCAATGTTACGCATCTAGGAATAAGGAATGAAGGCCATACCTACAAAATGGTGGACAATCCTGGAAAGCAGCTCCTCTGAAAAAGATTTAGGGGTCACACATTGAACAGGCAAATCAACATGAACTCCCAGTGCAATGCTGTGGCAAAAAGGGCTAATGCAATCGTTCAATGTATAAACGGGGGAAATGAATAGAAGTAGGGAGGTAATTTTATCTCTGTGTACGGCATTGGTAAGACCAATACTAAATTACTATGTGAAGGTCTGGTGTCCACATTTTTAAAATGATGTTGAAAAACTGGAGAGTGTGCAGAAAAGAGCCCAGAAATTATTTGAGGATTTACAGAAAATGCCTTACGTGAGAGACTTAAAGAGCTCAGTCTGTTTAGCTTATCAAAAAGATGACTGAGAAGTGACTTGATTACTGTTTGTAAGTACTGTCATGGGAGCAAATTCTAGCTACTAAAGAGTTCTTTAATCTAGCAGAGAATGATTGAACAAGAACCAATGGCTAGAAGCTGAAGCCAGACAAATTCAAATTAGAAATTAGGCACTTAGGTTTAACAGCGAGGATAATTAACCACTGGAACAAACTACCAAAGGGAAGTGGTGGATTCTCCATCTCTTGCTGTCTTCAAATCAAGACTGTCTGATGTTCTGGAAGTTTGCTGTAGCTAAATACAAATTACCGGGCTCTCTACTGGCGTAACTAGGTGTAATGTAATGATGACCTGTAATATACAGAAGGTCAGACTAGATGTTCTAATGGATCCTTCTGGTCTTAATCTCTATGAAGCTCTATGGCCTCCATCACCTTCATATAAGAGTGCCTCAAATACATTAATGAAACAACATTCCTTCAGCACCACCTTACATAGGGGGAACTGGGGTTCAGAGAGGCTAAATGACTTGCTCAAGGTCGCAAAGGACATCTATGGCAGAGCCAGTGTGAAGGGGTAAATTAGGCCAATTAACCTGTAGGCTGCACCTGAAGGAAAGCCAGGAAGTGCTAAGACCTAGTTGTTGATGAAGTCCTGCTGGGGGAGGAGCTGGGCGGGATTTATAAAGAAAGGAAGTTGGCAGTAGATGGGGAGGGACTACAGCAAGGAACTTTGCCATCACACGCCCTGATACAAGGGAGCAGGAACCTGAGAAAGGCAGGGCAGGAAGCAGTCCAAGAAAGGAGCGGTCAGGTCTGAGAGGGCTAGACCTGAACTGCCAATTCAAAGGTCCCTGAATTGGAACCTGGTGCAGAGGATGGGCCTGGGTTCCCCAGACAACCACTGTGGGAGTGGTGCAGTCACCACAGAAGTGGCGATGAGGCTCTGATAATACCCCAGAAGGGGAGGATGATGGTGACTTGGCTGGAGGGCTAAGCCATGAAGACGAGGCGCTGCAGCCCCTGGCCAGCACGAGAGGGGCTGCAAGGCGAGTGATGGAGGCAACGGGCTGAGCTCCTGCAGGACGGGGCACAGACAGCGGTGAGCTAATTCCTCAGAAGGGTGGCCCTGGCAGGCAGTGAGTAGAACACACCCCCGTGACAGCCAGGAATTGAACCCAGACCTTTTGAAGCTCAGTCCACTGCCTTAACCAGAAGACCTTCCTTTCTTTTCACTTGGCAGCCTGACAGAATTCCATTTTTATCTGTTTATAATTTTGGCGGAAAATATTGATGTTTACTTTTAAGCTTTTTTCCTATTTTTATCCATTTAAATTTTCACAGTTGTGGGAAATTATAAAGGAGAGTCAGACGATAATTATTTGATGACAGTACATTCCAAAAGCTAAAGGTTTATAACCATTCAAAACATAAATTGTCATCATCACATGTCAAAATATACAGAGTAAGTTATCCTTAAATCAAACTAATAAGTTCTCAAGCAGCATTTTTCTTGCTTTTCCTAGCTGTGCTTTGGGAACGGAGGAGGAGATACAGGAAGGATGGGCTCCACCTAAACCAAAACAGAACTAGATTGCTGGCATGTAAAATTAAAAAAGGGTCTTAGCAGAGTTTTTAAACTAAGGCTAGAGGAGACCTGACAGGTGTAGAGGTGAACATGGTTCGGACAGAGCAGGGGTGGGCAAACTACAGCCCGCGGGCTGGATCCGGCCTGTCAGGGATTTGACTCCAGCCCACGGGAATGCCACCCACGTGGCGCCGCAGGCCCTGCGCCGCTGCTGGAAGCGGCTGCCACAAAGTCCCTGTGGTCCCTGGTGGGGCGTGGGGGGCAGAGGGTTCCGTGCGTTGTCCTTGCCTGCAGGCACCACCCCCCTGAGCTCCCATTGGCCGGGAACAGGGAACCGCAGCCAATGGGAGCTTTGGGGAGGTACCCGCAGGCAAGGACAGCACACGGAGCCCTCTGCCCCACCCCACCAGGGGCCACAGGGACCTGGTGCCGGCCGCTTCCAGGAGCGGCATGGGGCCAGGGCAGGCAGGCAGGGAGCCTGCCCTGGCCCCAGTGTGCGTCGCTGCCACCCCGGAGCCTCTCCAGGTAAGCGGTACCGGGACAGAGCCCGCACCTCGAACCACTCCTGCACCCCACACCCCAGCCCCCAGCCACACCCCTCCCGCACGCCAATCCCCTGCCCTACATTCATGGCCCTGCATGCAATTTCCCCACCCAGATGTGGCCCTAGGGCCAAAAAGTTTGCCCACCCCTGGGACAGACACATCCAGAGGAATATTTATTAAAGGGAATCCTCTATATCCTAGTAAAGAGCAGAATGAAGGTAGGAAATGAAGATAAACAGTCAAGTGAAAAAGAGTCCTAGTCAATTACATCACATGAAGGCACATAAATATTGATAAATTTTATAAGTGCTGGTATACAAATGCTAGAAGTCTAAGTACTAAGATGAGTCAACTTGTGTGCCTGGTATTAAATGAGGATATTGATGTAAAAGGTATCACAGAAACTTGGTGGAACAATGATAATCAATGGAACACCGTAATACCAGAGTACAAAATATACAGGAATGACAGTAGATAGCACCGGAGACGGAGTAGCACTATCTGTGAAAGAAAACAAAGTCAAATATAGTAAAAATCTTAAATGAATCAAACTGTACCACAGAATCTCTATGGATAGAAATTCCATGCTGGAATAATGAGAATGTAGCAGTACGAATATGCTACCAGCCACCTGACCAGGATGGTGACAATGACTGTGAATCGCTCAGGGAGATTAGAAAGGCTACCAAAACAACCCCCAAAAAAGCAATAAGAATGAGGGATTTCAACTATCCTCACATTGACTGGATACATATCACTTCAGGATGGAATGCAGAAATGAAATTTCTTCTTGAAGCAGCTACTCCTGGAACCCACAAAAGGAGAGGCAATTCTTGATTTAGTCCTAAGTGGTGCACAGGATCTGGTCCAAGAGATGAATATAGCTGAACTGCTCGGTAACATCAACCATAATTAAGGCTGTGTGTCTGTCATGGATCTCCGTGACTTCTGCAGCGGCCGGTGCGGCTACCTCTGGGGCTGCCCGAGCAGATCACTGGCCACTGCTGGGGCAGTCTGGATGTGGGAGGGGGGTTCAGGGCTGGGGCAGGGGTGCGGGGCAGCGTCTACCTCGGGGGGGGGGGCTCCCCGGAAGCAGACGGCATGTCCCTGCAGCTCCTAGGGGCCAGGGGGCCAGCCAATTGCGGTTCCCAGCCAATGGGAGCTGTGGAGCTGGAGCTCATGGCAGGGGCAGCACGGGGAGCCCCCTGGCCTTCCCTCCTCCTAGGAGCTGCAAGGACACGCAGGGCCAGATAGGGATCCTGACAGCCCCGCCAACCCTTCCCCTCCCACCCCCAGCCCCAGCAGGGGTCCTGGGCTGCGCGCTGCTGCCTGGCCCCACTCCCCCAGCACAAACAGGGTGTCTAAGTGACACTCAATGGGGTCTAACTCCAACTATTATTCATTAACGTATTACCACAGCAAAGGAGTCCCAGTCATGGGCCATAACCCCTCTGTGCTAGGCATGGTGCAAACCAAGAGCAAAAAGACAGTCCCTTCTCGAAAGAGCTTACAATCTAGGTATAAGACAAGAGTCAATGCTAAAGTCCTTGCTTAGTTTAAAATTTGCCTGAGTAAGGACTGAGTAAAAACTCCATAAAGACCTCAGGATTTGGTGCAAAGAATGTTTTAGTTATTTACTCACAAAAGAAACCCTGTTTTCATACTGTCCTCCAACCTATCCTTCTACTGCCTAACCTGATGAACACACAGAAACGTAACCATTTCAAGCTGCTAGGAGTGTAACATTTCAAGTCAGGCTTGCACTAGGATAAATCTTGACGGAACGTAACATACACACACAGTTTCTGAAGCAGAACATAGCTGGAACAATAGAACTGGTGGGGGGGAAAGACATTTTAATGTGTGAAAAAATGGCAGTGACGGAATGGCCATTGAGGGATAAAATAAACAAAAAAGCCTTAAATCCGAATATTCCACATCCAATGTTCTGCTGAAAGGGTATGAAGGGTGTACACACTCACACACACACACACACACTCCAATTAATGGATTGTGAGAGAGCACTAGGGCCACAGAGATAGGAAAGACAGTGGTAAAAAAAAAAAAAGTTGGGGGAAATGAGCGCATGACAAGGAAAAATCAGGTGAGAACCCCATTAAAAGAGACTCAGAGCTGGTTTTTAATGTTCTGGACCTGGCGTTTCTTGGCCTGAGCAATGGAACACAAATAATCCAACCTTCTCAGTAACAAGCCAAAGCCTGTGAAATGATGTGTTTGAATATTCTCTGTAAATAAACCGAAAGCTGGGGAAATGTAGCTTAAGCAATAAACTGGAACAAGGTGGCCATTCTCATCCAACCTGTCTCCCCTTGGCAAAAGTGAGTGCAGTTACGCTTAACAAGAAACTATTTTACTTCGTATTCTGTCTATTCTAAACTGGCTAGGGATTTGGCACTAAGACTTCATATGACATTTGCTCATGTGGTGGTGACCAACAGCTCCATGTGGCTGGGGACATTGAGACATCAGATTTGTGTGGCAAAGGGGAAAGCACTGGCTTGAGTAACATTCACTTCCCTCTTCCTTGGGTCAGAGAGAGAGAGAGACAGAGACAGAAAGAGGAAAGCTGTTATCAGTGGCCCAGGGGAAAAAGCATTCCCAGCCTGTAGCGCTTTACACATTAGACGCTACTAGCATCTCATGCTAAAAGCAACTACCTGCACCTGACACCTATCATCAGCAATACGAACCACACTACAGGTTTTTCCCCCTACTGGGATAGTACATCAAACCATGCCCCGGGAGAGAAAAAACAAGCAAAAATTGTACCCATTTTGCAGATTGTCTGGAAAGCACTGAAATAAGATTTAGCTCTACCAGAAGGCATGGACTTGATGCAGGAATTACTTACTGGGTGAAATTCTGTGACAAGTGTTATGCAGGTCAGACCAGCTAATCCTAGTGGCCCCTTCTGGCTTTCAGAGCTATGAATCTAAGTGTTCTCTGTGCAGAAAAATAAAATTAAATGAAATTTTAAAAGGTCAGATATTAAGTTGGGCCTGACTCAAAGGAAGTCTCAAAATAGGAAGATCAGGGAAGTCTCAAAATGGGATTTCAGAGGGACTTTAGTTACATGTTGGCTTCATGCACAGGGAGAATTTGACCCATTTTGTATTAGGCTCTCAAAATTCTGTGAGGAAAGCACATCTGTTCTCCCCTTAGTCTACAGCACTATCACATTAAGAACTGCCAAAGTCTAGACAAGTCTGTTGTATCCTCCCTACTTCCACAGAGTGCCCAAAATAATTGTTAAACTGCATCCAGACACCTCCGTGCTCATTTGTTTACAGCCAGGAACATTCCAAGCCATTCTGACCTAAAACCAGGACATTTGTTTTTTCTACCCAGAGAAACTTTAAATCCTCATCGCCCAATGACAGGAGAAGGCCAAGCTCACTGAGGAGCTGTAAATTTTTGTAATGGTCAGATAGGAAAAAATAAACAAACAATCTTTCAAATCTATGCTATGATCAAAGAGACATAACAAAATTAGGAAGTCAGAATGAAAGGTGGAAAAAAAACCTCATCTCAGAAGGTAGAGGTCAACAGAGCAGCACTTGACGGATTATCCTTCCCATATTTACACTTCAACTTTACAGCTAGTTTTTAGCAATTATGTTAAATGACAAATTGAGATGTCAGCACATTTTATGTACACATATGCACACTATATGAGTATTCGTGGGTGAGTACCCACTTCTTCAGATGCATGCAGTGGAAATGTCCAGGAGCAGGTATAAATATGCAGGGAAGAAGTGGGTATTCACCCACGAAAGCTTATGCTCCGATACATCTGTTAGTCTATAAGGTGCCACAGGACTCTTTGTCGCTTCTACAGATCCAGACTAACACGGCTACCCCTCTGATATATGAGTATTGTATAGTATTTTGCATATACCGAAACTTTGTACTTACGACAGCACTTTGTCTGAAAAGCTCAGCATGCTTTAATAAACATTTACTTAATTCATTAAGCCTCACAACCCTGTCAAGCAAATTATCCCCATTTCACAGAGAAGGAAATTGAGGCAGAGAGCGAGAGAGAGAGAGAGAGTATTCTGACTCAAGTAACATGCTGAGCAGAGCCAACAATACAACCCTGGTCCCCTCACACACAGTCTCATCTAAAGCACAAGACCATAGTTTTCTCCACTGGGACACAGTGAGCAAAATGTTATTTGAGATCTCTATTCTATAATGAACTCAGTGGAGCTCCACACAGGTATAAAGGTTGATGTTATCAAATCCCACACCAGAGCCTTGGTTAATATAAGAGAGGATAATAACTGGCATTTCTACCATGCTTCTTTAACTTAATTCTGCTATTGGCATCACATGAGATTAAAAGCTTTTATGTAAAGAACCGTGGAGACTATTGGTAGCGTTCTTTAAAGTGGGAAAGCCCCATTTGTCTTTGGCATGCAACTTTATGTATTTATTTTTTAAAAGCTCAACTTCCAATATGAAGACCACACATAGAGGGCCAGGATCAACAATTACCTATATCCTCAAAACACAGGTGACACACATTGATATTCTGACTCAAACTCATGAATCTGGATGTAAAAGCTCTAACAGACTACACCAATGTACATAACATGAGTTAGTCAGTTCTCACCTGACATTTTAGATCTGGAAGGAATTCATTTTATAGTAGAAGATGATTGTGTGGCAACAGTTCAAAGAAATAAACTCAGGGACTTAGGTGCACAGCTCCTGCTGACATTAAAGGCATCAGATCCCTAAAAGCCCCCATGAACCACTTTTAAAACTTTCCTATTTCTGTCATCATATGCTCTAAACACAGGCAAAGAAAATTCCTGATGACCTCCCTTAATGTAGCAGTGAGTGTTTAATAGGTAAAATGGAAATAAATATTTGAGTCATAATTTGGATTTTACATTTTAATGGATTCAAAATTATTAGCAAACATAGCACCTGTTATTACCAAAACCATGTTCTGATCCTATTCCCTGGCAGGCATTTACAATAGAATGCTGTGTGAGCTGTCTACTAAATTTAAAACAGCTAACAGACAGACGCTTTGAAACAACAGCCAAACCTCAAAGTTATTCGCATGTTGGGGAAGGGAATGAATATATTCCTACACTTTCCTTCAGTTTCTCTTAAAATCTTTGGAGAAGAGTGGGGTAACACAGGGGGAAAAAGACCTTTTCCTCTGTCTTGGCAACTGTCACTATTTCTCTGATGCTTCTCCCAGTAATGTGCTCGGACAGACAACCAATCTACAATGCTTAACACATAAAAATCATTCATATTTGTAACCGCATTCACAATGAGGCTATCCTTACTGCACATTTTAAAATAAAGCTTCAACTTACAAATCACACTTCTGTCTGAAACTTATTTTCCTGCTATTTTTGCAAATACATTAAGTGATGATAATGTAACAAACAAAAAAAGAGATCAAAGAAAACAATTCCTTGTTTATTTTATGAATTTGACAGCCCTTTTTGTGTAGTCAGGGTCACTTTTTCCCCTGGACAGTCAGTTAGGTTCCCCTGGACAGTCAGTTGGGTTCCTGTTATTTGTGTGGGTCTTTTACACAACAGGGGTAAGAAAAACGCTTTCATAACAGGAATGTGTGTTTGTAAAAATTGGCAGATGATATTTCATTAGTAATAAGTTATGCAGCTGGCAGCCAGAGTTGTAGGAAATAGATCTTTATGGAGCTTGCATAAAGGCCACGGCTACACACTGAGGCCCGTATCTGTCTGGTAGCAGCTTGGCCCCAGCTTGTATGCTTTGGCCCCTGGTGTCTCACCAAGCTCGGTTCCTCCTGAAACCTAACCCTCTTTCTCCAGTCCCACTCATAATACTATAGGGGGCTCAAGGGCAAGTGCTGTATTTGTAACAACTTTTTGCTCTTTTTTCAAAAAGATTTCAAGTCAACAGTATCCCGACAGAAAAAGATAAAGTATTCTTTTTGCTGTCCATTTATCTGCTCACAGCAATGCAGAAGTAACCAGGGTATGAAGCCAAATCATACACATGCATTTCAACTGAGTGAGAAATCCAGTGTCCATGCACTCACAGAGCTATTTGTATGGCTCTGTCATTGCTCTTCCTCCTGCCAGTAGAAAATGAGGGTAAGCATATATGGTTTGAGTCTCAGGTTCTCTCCTCCAGTGCCTGGAACAGTACTTCTCAACCTACTGCTCCTGGAAGCGAATAGATCTGTTTGAGGTACATACCACGTCTCTGTCACTTGACGGCAGGTCCCCCGATCTAAACACTTTCCATTTGCCTGATAGAAAAAGCTCACAAAGCTAGCTCACGGGTTTAGCTCTTCCTAAACATAAGTCACTCTCTCATGGTCATCTTGCTGCACAAGAGAGATCCTCTTGCTGGAGCTGAGAGCTCATACTCCCAAAGGTATTTACTTGTCACTCTTAAGCCTAGGCAATTTACCAAGTCAAGTTGCAGAAGGGGAATATCTTCTCATCCTGACAAGTGAGAATTCCCATCTGCCCACCCCCAGGGCTGGCCTTACCATGAGGCGAACTGAGGCGGCCGCCTCAGGTGCCAGACGGAGGGGGAAGGGGGGCCACTAGGACCCAGAGTGTAGAAAATTGTGTCTGCTGCTGGTGGTGCATATGTATTCTCTCTGCTCTGGATGCACAGAGATGGGGGAGTACTGTGCTGGAGGAAGGAGGGCACAAGAGACATAACAGAAAGCAGTAAGAGCTGCAGGGACAGAGAGGAGGAGGAACTTCTTATGTACCTCTCTTACACCCCCAGGAGCCTGGACTGATTAACACCAGCTTCTCAGGGAGCTTCCTGTTTCCTGCTGCTTCCCTGAACCCACTTGAGGAGAACAGGCAGTCAACTGAAGTAGCAGGAGCCAGTTAGGCTCTTAAGATGCTGTTATCTTCCCTCACTCAGGCCCTGCTACCAGCCTGCTTATTTGTCCCCTTCAACTGAGTGTTGAGAGCCACTATAGCTGGCACAGAACAGCAGTCATGAGTGAAAGAAGAAAAACGCCCCTCTGGGGCAGCATTCAGAAAAAGAAAGGAAGCAAAGGAAGCTTTTCTATCTAAGCAGGAAGGAGATCTCCTGAGATACACAGACACAAATGTTCATGGTGAGCCTTCCAACCCCAGTGAGGATGTGAGTGGTGAGGAGATGCCTGATCTTCCAGTTAGTCAGCTACTGCAGCATCCCTATCTCCACCTCAAATGGATGTAACCAGGCACATTCCTGAAGAAAAGTGTAGCTCAGAGAAGAGTGTGGTGGAGGTGCAAGAAACAGCTGCTGCTGCGTTTAGTTCCTTAAGTCTAGATGATCCAGGACTGTGGACCCACTTGAGCAATAGCCTGAGGGACTTCCTTGTACTGCATGGGCCACAGCAAGTGAAAAACGTCATGTTCCCCAAAGACAATGAAAATAGAAGTTTCCATCCAACACATTACTGGCGTGAAATCCCCAATGGTGACGAAGTGGAGAGGCCATGGCTTATGTACTCAAAAACCCGGAATGCTGCATACTGTTTTTGTTGCAAACTCTTCCAGTCTAATGTTCCAGCCACATTGGGTTCTACAGGAACAAAGGACTGGAAAACTCTGGCTAGCAATCTGGCATGCCATGAGAAGGCAGCAAGTCAACAGAGAGCATTCCATAGGTGGAAAGAGCTTGAGATGAGACTAAGGTTAAAGGCCATCATAGATGATCAGCATCCAGAGAAGATTGCATCGGAGTCTCTTTACTGGCCAAATGTTCTGAAAAGGCGCATTGCCATTGTGAGAATGCTTGCTACGCAAAACCTAGCACTGTGTGGCACTTCAGATCAGCTCTATGTGCCAAACAATGGAAACTTCCTTAAAATTGTGGAGCTGATGGCTGAGTTTGATGCTTGGAGCTAAGAAATGCTGACATAAGTGAGTGACCGAAGAATCATCCAATGGCCTACAGTTATGGGAAAAGAGATACCAAGTGGTCATATTGCAAAATATTAGCTGGAAGATTAATTTTAAATCATAAAAATGCTGTAAAGGCACATCTGTTTCCAATATGTGCCTTAACTTCAAGATACAGGTTGTGCATGAATGCTAATGAGAATGCAGAAAGCCCACACAACCTATAGAAATCGGGGTCCCTTAAATTTCTAGGGGATATCAGACCAGTAAGGAAAAAAGAGGGTTGACACTTTTATGGATTTGCGCAGAATGTAGCTATAGACAGAATCACATTACAAAAAGAGGGTACCCAGAGCGGGAAAACTGAGCTCCCTATGGGAAACTCCAGCAGGAGCTATCCTTCTACTGATGATCAATCCATGAGAGATCCATCAGACCCTAACACCATTGTTAAGGATGTGAGTATAACTATATTTGCATCTTGTGCATAGGTCTGTATAGAATTTCTATATGCTTGGGTAATCATAATTTTAATAAAACTGGTAAAACAGACTAGACCTTGTACTTGTGAAAGTATGTGTAGTCACTACCCTTGGTCTTTATGTGTTCCTAGAGACTCTAAATCTGAAGCAAGTAGCAGAAGTAACTTTCACTCTGTTAAGCTTGAAACTGTAGTGACCAGAGCCGAACCCACGGTGGTGTAATACCACATTAGAAAAATTCACTTTAAATAAAATAAAAAGGCTAGACTACAATAACTAGAGAAACGACTCTGTCACTGTCCTGTGCCAGACAGTGGAAGAACTTTCCCCAGATCAAAGACATATGGATGGGACTGCCTTGGAATGGCAGCCTACAATGACCACCTTTCAAAACTCTTCATCTTTCAAAACTCTCCTTCAAGATATATGAGTATGTCCAATCTGTAATAGCTAATGAGACCAGCCGGTTCCCCTGTACAACTCCTGGGAAGAGTCACCCACTATCTTCACCTCCGAAGTTGACACTCTCTTAATGGGATACGTTTTTACTCCTAGAGGTCACCTGGGCCCACATAAGTCTTCATGCTCTTACCAAACAGGACAATGCCATGTTCTGTTTAGGACCCCTGAATAAAATGGGCAAGGTTCTTGGGAGAATAGGGAGTCACTCTTCTAGACTCAAGGTGGAAGGAAGAGACCACATTAGGGAGAAAATGGGGAACAGCCATGACCATGCCTTGTCTTGGTAGAAAACCAAGTACTGACCCCTATAGGAGAGAGACTGCAACTCCTCTTCTCAATGAGCCACCAAGAACATGGTCTTTAGAACCATTAGACAGTAAGCTCTTCGAGACATGGACTACCTCACATGCTGAGTCTAGCACATTGGCACCTCAATCTTGGCTGGGGCCTCTAGGTGCTACAATAATATATAATAATTGTAACCTCCTGAGGCTCAAACAAATCAATCAGGATCAAGTTGAGATCACAGGGGCTGATCCCACAATGGGAGTATTTGCATTCATTTTAAAGGAAATTGGAACTGGTCCGCAATGTAGAATAGGAGGTTGTGTCTTTTTCTCCCGGTAACATGGGCAGTCACCTCCTGAGAGTCCCCTTCCTATCCAGAGTTCCCTTTGCTATGGCCTTCATCCATTCCCCTTCTTCAGTGCCCTTTCAAAACTCCACAGCCCCCCGGTAATTCAAATAGTCCCCACCAGGGGACCCTGCAGGTCCCACCCTCACAGTACCCCAAAATAACACAATATTTGAAAACAGAACACAAACTTTTTGTCTTCATCCCACTTTCAGCTGGGCACAGCCCTTCCTCCCTGGGAGTCCGTCTGCCTACATCCCAATACCTGCTGCCTGGAGTTTGTCCTTCTCCACGGGCACTCTCAGCTGGTGCATTCCCGCTGCTGACTCACGGCCTGCAGGACCCTCCTTTCTACTCCCTACAGTGTCTACAGGCATAGCTGTGGTTTTCTAAACTTCCCACCTTCACTACAACTTCCTGCTCCTTTTATACTGCAGCCACTCCTCTCAGGTGGGGCTTATTCTGTAATCAGGGTTATCTTAACCCCAGGCTCTCCTCCCCAGCCACCCTTTTACACTCCCTTTTATTTTATTAACTTTACATGCTGTTACGTCAAATTAATAAGCATTAAAACACACACACATGCACGCACACACACGCGCACACACACACACACACACACAAGGTTGGGGGGAAAGCAAAGGGTACAAAACAGACATGTCAATACATTGGGGGGGAGGGATAGCTCAGTGGTTTGAGCATTGGCCTGCTAAACCCAGGGTTGTGAGTTCAATCCTTGAGGGGGCCATTTAGGGATCTGGGGCAACAACTGGGGATTGGTCCTGCTTTGAGCAGGGGGTTGGACTAGATGACCTCCTAAGGTCCCTTCCAACCCTGATATTCTATGATTCTATGATATGATTGTATAGGGAGCAAAGGTCCCCCAAACGACCGAGGGGGAAAGAAAAAGCAAGCAGAGCTTGAATATCTTGAGTATGATCCAAATACCCAATAAAGCACTAAACATTATTCTTAGTGACATAAGGATCTACAAGAAACAAACATTAAGCTATACAAGGAGCCATTACAGATTCAACTCAGGTCAGATGATCCAATATCAGAACCATCTTCATATTACCCAAGAAATCATATTGTTTGTTATTTCAGACAAAAGGAAAGTTTCCCCTATCATGATGATGATAATAAAAAATATTTTGTTTCTGATCTTTGTGTGGACTTTAGCAGTGAGGGAAAAAGGACTGAAGCTGAGAAACATAAAGCTATAAACTGAACCCTGAACAAGTACTCTTTACGGCTCACTGTGTGGCCCTAGAAACATCTGGGATAATAAGAGTTTTCTTATTATTAAGCAGAATTTTCCCTTCCATCTTTCCTCCCACACAGCCTACATTTACCTTCCCAGTCCAAGGAGGATATAAAAGCCACAACAGTAACGCAGAAGGAAACTGATGTGTCAGAAAATGTACATACAGTACTTCTCCTTTACCTGATATTTGATATATGAGGGGAGAGTTGAAATCCTCTGAAGAATGTAACCGTAAAGTAGCTGTGTCAGCTGACTCCACCATTCCATATCTGAACACTCAATGCTTTACTAAAGTCTTACACTTTCCTAGCAGTCATGAATTATCTTTCAATGGGATTCCTGTTGAAGTTTCCATATTCTGCTCTTCCATTTCCAAAGCTGAAAATTTCTTATTTCTGAAGTTCTTTTTAAGGCCTATTCAGCTACCTTACTGGCAACTATGTCTGATTTGGACTCAAGAGTCAAATCCATCTTCCAGGCTTTGGACTGTGGAACATACCGTTTTTAAAGAAACACCGGATGTGACGGTTGGTACTGTAGTTTCTGAGACCTTATCTGCTAGCTGGACCACCTTTAGTGCCATGACAGAGGTCCCTACCCAGGAAAGCACTTTGGCACCAGCTTAATTTTAAGCATGCGCCGAAGTCCCATTGGAGACAATCTGATCTGATTCACAATCTCACTTCCAGACTGATTTCAATGGGATTTAAACACAATCTGGAAGTCAGACTGTGAATCAAACCTGATTGACTCCAATGGGACCACTCATGCAAGTCACTGCTCACCAATGTGAGTATGGATTCCATGATCTAGCAGAAATTAAAAAGGACCTGACCTCTGCTGCCCAGCAGGACCTGTGGGACCCGGACCGAGCGTTCCTGCTCTTCCACATTCAACCATGCAGCAGCCAAGCTCTCAGGTGCAGCGTAGCCAGGTTTGGGTGCAGCAATCTGCCGTGGTTCTGGGACAGCAGGTCTGGCCAGAGTGGCAGCTGCAGCAGAGAGGCCACCGAGAGGTTGAGTAGCGTGCCAAACCAGTATTGGTGAGGCTAAGCCAGAGCTATCAGGATTACCTTCACCTTGCTCTGCTTGATCTTCATGAGGACTCTGGACTGAAGGCACTGGCGGGAAGGTGTATATTAGGCCCCCGATCAGGCCGAGCAAGAAGGCGTCACACAAGGAGCCTCTGTCGATCCCCTGAATCGAGCAGAATACATTGCATTTCCTGTTCTGTCTGGACGCGAAGAGGTCCAGTCAGGGAGTCCCCCACCTCTGGAAGATCACGCTGCCGACCAACCATCATGGGCGCTAAGAAGGAACTGAGAGGGTGAGGGCTGGCAGCGCCTCATATACCAGCGCATGAGCACGGCACTCTAGAGGGTGCCACAGCCAGACCGACAGATACCGCCAAGGCAAAAAATTCTGACAATTGCGCACATGGGCGCACGCACACCTAGAATGGAATTGACATGAGCAAGCACTTGAAGAAGAACCTGAGTTCTTAGGGCAACCCTTTCACGGACTAGGAGATCTCCCCCACAGACAGAACACTGGTGGGAATGGATTTCTGCTCCCCTAGCGGCTCTGCTAGAGCTCCCACTGCAGCAGGAGAGAAGAAACTGGCTTGAGGGAAAGCCTGTGAAAGGATCAAGAGGACCTGAACCCAGGTCTGCAGGCCTTCGCGTGGGCCAAGATTTCACCCTTTGTCTTCTTACTGTTTGTAAAAGCACCTGGCATACTTTTTTGGCACTCTAAATATATAATCATCTGTATTAAATTTTATCGCTAAGAAGTGAGGTTTCTCTTCCATCTACTGAACTCTGCCAAACCCCTTTCTGCATGAACCAGTGTGTTATAATATAAGAAGCACACAAATGCTTCCTTGCAAGGATTTTTCTTCCTTATTCTCCATCGTGGTAAATTGCATGATGACTGCAATGGTGACACTGCCTGAGCAAAATGTAACAATTCTCTTTAGTTTTTCCTAATTCAGATTAAAGTTTAAAGTTGCAGTTGTTGCTGAAACATTGTTTTTTTGATGTTTCCCATTTTTCCCCAAATCTCAACATCTCACATATGGTTGGTCACATATGAATACAATAGCATACATACTGATTAAAAAGGAAATTAATACAAACATTTTCTTACAATTAATCTTTCTCCTCCATCTATAATCTTCCAGCAGTATGCAACTAGAGGATTCAAATATAAATATATTGGAATTATTTACATTTAAATGTGTCTGCGTGCGCACACAGAGACTATGACATACAAGCAAACAGCTGTGAACATTGTAAAGCGTCCCCATTTTATCTGCTTGTTAGAAACCTTTATAATATAATAATAGGAAGAAACTAATAATATCTTTGACATTTACTTCCCAATATAAAATTAAAATATAAATTAAGGCAAACCAAATGAATTCTAAATGTTGTTAGGGCAGGAAGTGCTTGAACAAAATGAAGCTGAGAACTTAACTACCACATATGAGTTATTTTGCATGTATTCAAAATAAAGTAGTTTATAAAGAGCAGTCAATCACATACTGGTAATGAATCAACAGTATGAAGGAAAATGCTGAAGATTAAGCACCAAGCAACACTTCCTAACAGCTGAAAACATGAATGCCAACTGAACCTATGGTGGTAAATTAGAAAGAAGGCTGACCTGGAGAACAAGGTCTTGCAAACTGCAACACAGAATCTTTCATTTCCATCTGTTACTAGTAATGGTTACTAGAACACACTGAAGAAACAGGGAGTTATTTATTCAATAGAGCTAATACAATTAAATGTGATCAGATAATGGTAAGCCCCTGAAAGATCTATTTTAGGAAAACCAGAATATTTGCAAAAAAATAAATGTAGAATCAGAGATATTTATCTTTAAAGTCATGCTGCTATCTGGCCTCAATACATAATTCCTTACTGTGATAAACCGTGGGGCCACATGATAAATTGCACAGCCATCCTATCAACTGTAAATATATCATGCATATAAAATACACATATTATAGAATGAAAAAATTATGATAGTGTTGTGTGCTATACAGTGTTATCAGCATGAGTTTGAGATCTCCACTTGTGAATAACGAGGGTAAGACAGGTATGAGTTTTATGCAGGTCACCTCCAATGAGTACCAATAAACCATCATAACATCATGTATTCCGTGTGTACCACATAATTTACAAAAACATCTATTTTAGGAATATATTAGATTTTGAAAATCATTTTGATACTGTTTTTCAAATAGGTTTCCTTCGTACCAGACCTCCCTGGAAACAGAATTAAAGCTGACTTTGGAAACCTCTAAAAATACCTTTTCTACACACAATAATGTCATGATCTGAAGCTCTTATGTCTTGACACCTCCAAGAGCTACAATAAAGCAATGTGTGACCCACTGAGAAGTTATGATTGTTTGTATTGCAGGAGCACCTAGGCACAAAAAGAATCTTGACAATGGTATTGGTCCCTGACTAGATAGAAATAGCAGAATTATCAATAATAATGCAGAAAAGGCAGAAGCATTCAGTAAGTATTTCTGTTCTGTATTTGCAGAAAAAAACAGATGATATAGTCTCATCGTATGGTGACAACATTCTTTTCGTTCCAGTAGATCTCTGGAGGATGTTAAACAGAGGCTACTAAAATCAGACATTTTTAAAACAACAAGTGTATATAACTTCTATTCAAGAGTTTTAAAGGAATTGACTGATAAGCTTTCTGGATGGACTGCTAATGTTGCTTTTCAACAAGTCTTGGAGCACTGGGGAAGTTCCAGAAGACTGGAAGGAAGCTGACGTTGTGCTGGTTTTTAGAAAGGGCAAACGGGATGAGCCGGGTAATGATAGGCCTGTCAGCTGACATTGATCCCTGTCAAGATAATGGAGCAGCTGATATGAGACTCAATTTAATAAAGAATTAAAGGAGGATAATATACTTAATGAAAATCAACAGGGGTTTATGGAAAATAGATCTTAGCGGACTAACTTGATATCTTTTCTGGATGTGATTATAAGTTTGGCTGATAAAGGTAATAGTGCCGACGTAATATACTTAGACTTCTCTAAGGTGTTTGATTTGGTACCGCATTACATTTTGATTTAAAAACTAGAACCATATAAAATTAGCACGGCACACATTAAGTGGATTAAAAACTGGCTAACTGATAGGTCTCAAAACGTAATTGTAAATGGGGAATCGCCACTGAGCAGCTGTGTTTCCCGCAGGGTCATAGAGGGACCAATTTTTGGTCCTATGCTATTTAACATTTTTATCAATGACCTGGAAGAAGACATCAAATCATCACTGACAAAGTTTGCAGATGACACAAAAATTGGAGGAGTAACAAATAACAAAGAGACCAGGTCACTGATTTAGAGTGGTTTGGATGCAAGCAAACAGTATGCATTTTAATACGGCTAAAGGTAAAGGTATACATTTAGGAACTGAGAATGTAAGCCATACTTACAGGATGGGGGACTCTATCCTGGGAAACAGTGACTCTGAAATAGATTTAGGTATCGTGGTGGATAATCAGCTGAATATGAGCTCCCAGTATGACACTGTGGCCAAAGGAGCTAATGAGATCCTGGGATGCATGAACAGGGGAAATTCAAGTAGGAGAGGTTATTTTACCTCTATATTTGGCACTGGTGCAACAGTTGCTGGAATACTGTGTCCAGTTCTGGTGCCCACAATTCAAGAAGGATGTTCAAAAATTGGAGAGAGTTCAGAGAAAAGCCATGGAAACATTTAAAAGATTAAAAAACCTGCCTTACAGTGACAGACTCAAAGAGCTCAATCTATTTATCTTAAAAAAGAGAATACTAAGGGTGACTTGACTAGTCTAAAAATATCTATAGAGAACAAATATTGAATAATGACGTCTTCAATCTACAGAGAAAGGTATAACACGATCCAATGGCTGGAAGTTGAAACTAGACAAATTCAGACTGGAAATAAAGGTGTAAATTCTTAAAAGTGAGGGATGGGTAATTAACATGTGGAACAATTTGCCAAAGGTCATGGTAGATTCTCGACCACTGACAATGTTTAAATCAAAATTGGATGTTTTTCTAAAAGCTCTGCTCTAGGGATTATTTTGGGAAAGTTCCCTGGCCTGTGCTATGCAGGAGGTCAGACTAGATGATCACAATGCTCCCTTCTGGCCTTGGAATCTAGGAATAATAAAAAGGAAGGAAAACTCGACCATGGGTTCTTGTTCTGAGCAAGTTTATTTAGGCACTATAATAAAACAGCAAGAGGCCAATTAGTTTCTTGTGATGGGTACTTCTGAACTAGTTACACTGAAATTCTGTTTAAGAGGCACATTCTGATTGGCTCAGGACACTGCTTTTTTTTTTTAGGGTGGGACTCCTCCTTCCCCAAATCGTCGCTCAGGCCCCCTCGCTTCTGATAGCTCCAGAAACCATCTGACCCCTTCCTAATCCTCACTCAGCCTAAAGCAACATTCTCTGTTGAGCTCTCCCTCAGACTCCCTGGGCTTTGGTGAACTTCCCTATGTCCCCTTCCCACCTTAAGCTTTTACTAAATGAGATGTGGTTTGAGTGAATTCCTCTCCTGCACGGTTAACCAACTGTCTTGCCAGTAAACAAGGACCAATATCCCCACCATTGGTTGGGCCTGGACTACATCTGTCGTTTGCTATAACGTTTCATCTGCCGGAACACGTCTCCAGCAGCATGTCCTTCAGATAGCAAGGTACAAAACGAGTCAAACTATCAAAAGCTGATACCATGGAGGAGCCTCTGCCTTTATTCATGCAATCAGCCAAATGCATGCGCTAGTCAGACGGGTTGTTGCAGACACACCTGATTTGCTGCATAAGCTTGGGGGTTGTGGACAGTTGTGTTGGCACTGATTGCAACAGGCGCACCTACCACTGAAAACTAGGGCACATAAGCACCACAGGCTGAGTTAAGTCGCAGGCGTAGCTCCAAGGAACTGATCCTGCAAATGCTTACTCACCTGGGCAGCCCCATTAGCTGCAAGCAGACTACTCACATGAGTAATGGTCTGCAGGATGGAGCCTGAAGCATGTGTGCATTTTTTTTTGTGCACAATTTAAAAAATAAAGCCACAACAGTAACATTTTCCTAGTTTTTTGGCATTTTAAATTTTTAGAAAAATCAAAAATTTCAACCAGCTCCATCCTTGGTTGAACACCCACCCCCCACACCCTAATACACACACAAAATCACGTCACTGTAAAAAAAATTCCCCTTCTTTCTTCCTTTCTATTTGAAAATTAAACTTCTAACGAAGAATTTCATGAAAAACTCAAAATTTGGAACATTTTAACCAATTCTAAGTATTTTGTTTAAATTACTCCCAGTGTTTTAATATAGTTTTTACTGTTTTAGAGATTATACTGTGTGTAGTAGTTGCCTTGGTCAACTGCACCTTTAGGAGGGGTCTTTTTATCATATTAAATGCTAGCTTTCAGGTTGGTGTTACAAATTCTAGTTTCCGCTCCTGGAATCTATTTAGTATTTTTTAAAATTACTGAAACTCTGACATCTGTAAAGTAGTGATTCAGAACAGATTTAATTGTAGCAACTGAACCACTCTCCAGTTTTATATCAGATTATTAAATTAATCTGCAGTGCTACTGATACCACCAGTAAAGTCACAGTTCCTAAAGCAGCAAATCTCAGCCACTTTCTCACTATTCAAATGGAAAAATGCAGCTCAAAAGTTAACGTCGTCATCCATCCTAGGATCTGGAACTGCATCGTAAACCAGACCCGAAGAAGAGCTCTGTGAAGCCTGAAAGCTTGTCTCTTTCCCCAACAGAACTTGGTCCAATAAAAAAATATTACCTCTCCCACCTTGTCTCTCGTAAACCAAAGGGAGATTTGTATTCCCCTAGAATGGCTGGAGCACCGTTTATCTTATTAGCCCCATGTCCACAAACAAGTGGTATGTAGGTGTTAACTATCTAACTCATGCAATGGAGCTGGGGAAGTACTTACTGAGTCATTTCAAAATATTGCAGAGTCATTTTAACGTGATGGAGATTAAAGCCTATTGAGACAGACTGACTCATCCTGCGAACCCACATGGGGTGAGTAAAACACCACCTCACCCCACTGGCTAACTACATAGCAGGGAGCAGAACAGCCTGTTGGGATCCTGGAGGTGAGCGACTACTAAAGGACCTCCCCCAGCTTAAGGGGAGGATCCACAAGGTCCGGGATCTCAATTAAGCATGTGGGACAACTAAAGACATAACAGGGACAGGAGTGAGGTCACAGGGCTAAACGAAGGGAACCGGGTGCGGACCCCGAGCAGAGAACCCCGGACAGCGCCCACTGCTCCTCAAAGGCATCAAGGGAGCCAGCGGACACCACCCAGAGGAACTCTGCCCGGATGCGTGAGACCAGGGAGGAGCGGAAATAGGCCCCATACTCGCAGAGCACCCCTTTGTCTAGCATCTTCTTCCTGGTGGTGTAGATGGCTACTTTGGCGAGTGCCAGGAGGAGGTTGACAAGGAGGTCTTGCGACTTAGTGGGGCCACAGATAGGGTGTGCGAATATAAACAAGTGGGGGTGGGTGGGAAGTGCAGCTAGAACCTCAGCAGGAGGTTCTGGAGGAGCCGGAATAGGGGCTGCAACCTGGCGTACTCCAGATACACAGCAGCGTCCTCCACAGAGCAGCTACTCCTCTTCCCATCCAGGTGGGTGGGGGTGTGGAATGGATGGCGCCTGGTTCTACCCCGCAGCATACTAATGGACACACAAAAGGGATGGATGTTGTGCCAGGAATAAGAGCTGCCAGAGTATCTTCCCACCAGAGTACAGGGGAAGCAGGAGTCACGAGTGCAACTCTCAGGCTCATAACCAGCCTCCAGGGCCATTCCTGAGACAGTGCAATGAAGCACTACCCCATATGTTGGGCTTGTGCCAAACCCACAATTTAGCCCACTGTAAGCAGGTGTGGGCGCGCAACTCCCCCAGGGCATTCCCCACCTTATCTGAAAGACACTCAGAGTTTTCTTTAAAGCATGGCATCGTTTACACTTCCATAAGCATTCGCTAGGGTTATCATCAACTTAAGTTCTGATTAAAACTCCATATTCAGAGTCTACATTTTACATAAGCTGCAACTAAACCAAAATATATCTGCAGGCAAACGAAGTGAATTAAACAGAGTGCAAACAAAATAAAGTGCAGTCAGTAGGAGTTTTATTTATTTTCTCGTTACTGTTACATAGGTCACTAGGCTCTCTGCTAAGAAGACTTGGTCTTTGCTTCCGGTGGCTTTGGCTGTCTCCAGCTCTTCGGTCATTATGCCATTTGGAAAGGAAAGTAATATGACCATGTCAACTAATGCTAACTGTTTGGACAGAAGTCACACACGCAATAAACAATGTGTTGGAAATTGTTCTAAATTACCACAATTATGTATTCTAGGAATTCCTGAAATGTTAAGATGCTACACTACAGATATAAATGCTCTGTTACTACTGCTAACGTTGGCCAAAACAACAATCTTGTTGGCACGGGCAAACCCAGCAGGACCACAAGGGACTGTATAGCTCATCCAAGTTACTGGGCTCAAGGCAGGGGTAAATGGGTGGAAATCTCTGGCCTGTGCTATGCAGCTGGTCAGACCTAATGATCATAATGGTGTTGTGTGGTCTTAAAATCTAGGAATCAACCTGATCAGATTTCAGAGTAGTAGCCGTGTCAGCAAAAAGAAAAGGAATACATCAGGAATCATAACATTCAAAAGCCAGTAGGAGAACACTTCAACCTCTCTAATCACTCAGTGACAGACTTAAAGGTGGCAATTTTGCAACAGAAAAGCTTCAAAAACAGACTCCAACGAGAAGCTGTTGAACTTGAATTAATATGCAAACTAGATACCATTAACTTAAGTTTGAACAGAGACAGAGTGGCTCGGTCATTACATTCATTGAATTTATTTCCCCTTGTTTAGTATCCTAGGGCTTGTCTTCACTATCCGCCGGATCAGTGGGTAGCAATCGATCTATCGGGGATCAATTTTTCACGTTTCGTTTAGATGCGATTAATCGATCCCCGAAAGCGCTCCCCGTTGACTCCAGAAATCCACCTCCGTGAAAGGCGGAAGTGGAGTCGACGTGGGAGCGGCAGTGATCGACTCGCCGCCGTCCTCACGGCCAGGTAAGTCGATCAACGATACGCCGACTTCAGCTACGTTATTCACGTAGCTGAAGTTGCGTATCGTATATCGACCCCCCCCCCACAGTGTAGCCCTGGGCCTAGTTAAGTACCCTTACACCTCTGTGTCAACTGTCCGTAATGGGCCATCTTGATTATCACTTCAAAAGTTTCTTTCCCCTGCTGATAATAGTTCCTTTCAATTAATTAGCCGTTTACAGTTGGTATGGGTACTTCCACCTTTTCATGTTTCTCTGAATGTATAAATATCCTCCTACTGTATGTTCCATTCTATGCATCCAACGAAGTGGATTGTAGTCCACGAAAGCTTATGCTGAAATAAATTTGTTAACCTGATCAGAGTAAACTTTATAATGGAGCAATGAAAACAGTTTGAAAAATAAAAAAGAAATCCAGCACTTAATGACAGTGTATGACTGGGGCTTCTAGGCACGACAAACCACAATACAAACAATAATACCCATAGCACAATGGCAGGGCTTATAACCCCAGGGCCTGATGCTACAGTCATAGCCATGTGGGCCCAGGATAAGGGCACACAGTGTCACTGGGACAGCATGAAGGATGGGACCCAACAAATACAGCAAAATGAAACCAACCTTACCCCGCACGGCTGGGCGTTGGAGACGGCCCAGGTCTGCTTACATTACAGCTGTCAGAACAGTCTGGAACTGCCCAAGGTTGTTATATGAGCGATTCGGTGTTTATCCAATTCCCACGCAAATAAGCATCCTGCTCTCACTTACACTGGTGCAAATCAGGACTAAGACAGCAGAGTGAGAAGAGAATCAGCTCTGACAATTTGGTCCCAATCACAGAATGACCAGGGCTATGCAGGCGAGCTCCCTGCTTCACAGACCTCATCAGGCCTTCTCATTCCCCGCCTCCCTCTCCATGTTGGTGCTCCCTTTGCCTCTGCTACTGGACCCATTTCTGTGATGGGTCTCTCCACTGTATCACTACTTCCACGTGCTCTTCTTCCCTATCCCCCGCATCTCTTCCACTCTCACCTGTCACACTCACAACTATGCAGCACTTCTAACCACCCACACCACACCACACCACTACCAGTGCGGTTCCAGCAGCAGTAATTCATTGACTGGGTTCCCCAGTGCCTGAGAAACAAAATAATCTCCAATGGAGGATTAGTTCAAACCCTGCCTAGTGCAGGTTATCTTAGAGCAGCGATACTCAGACGGAGGCTTGGGAGCCACAAGTGGCTCTTTTAAAACACTGTGTGACTGAATTATTAACCCATCTAAGTTATTAACCAATCAGGATGCTTTTACTATATTATTAACCAATTGTAGTTGATAAAATAATAATACTTGGTCAGTCATTTTGCTGTGAGAATTTATATATTTATATATATATATATATATTATATAAAATACACTAAATATTTCCCCGTCATACTGTTTAAATCAGAACATACAGTACTATAGTAAACGAAACCATGAATTCACACTACTGTGCCTCCTATGGGTAACAGTGATCGCAAATTTGGCTCCTGAACCACTGAGGTCTTAGAGCAATCTCTGAATTGTTTTATCTCTGGGAGACCTTCGCTGGCAGTGTGTCAGCTGTCTCCTTTGACCACATATTCCATTATCCAGAGTATTCAACCTTACTGCTAGAAATTCATTCCTAACTTAAGGCCAGACTGTCTACCCATGGGAAAACCCCACACTGGGGTCAGGGAATGCCACAATTCCCCACCCCCAGTTTCTATTGCATCACGGTGTCAGGAAGCAAGGTGCGCACACAGAGCTGCCCCCTAGACTCACAGACCTCTGGGCACCACAGAGTCCAGGGACGTCAGCCCAGTGATTGAATGCCACTGCAGTATTTCCAGGCCCCCTACCCTTCGTGCTGCTGAGCTCCCATGGACTTCCCCTCCAGCTTGTGCCCCCAGAACTCCTTTTCAGGGGGAAAAGGGCAGGTGAGTGAGGTAATGCTAACTATGTCAGAATTAGGTTACTCATGTATTTCCCAGGAGTTTCTGGAAGTACGATGCCACCAAGTGGATTTCCTCTCTCTTATACTGACACCCATCCCCATAGCACCTACCAGCCCCAATCCATCCTTCTCCTGGGTCACAGCCCTTCCTATTCGTAGCTCAGGATGAGAGAGTGTGGTCCGGATGTCCTTACCTTCTCCCACCATTCCTTGACTTCTCTACTGGCCCCTTAGGCAGCTCTCAAGTAATCTAGGGAACTGGGCTGGCACATCGGTGCCCGGGGTCAGTGGAGTGCTAAGGCTACCTTTGTGTGTCACACACACACAGAATGAGCAGTGCTTTGAACTCAAATCATAGCTGAGGATGAGGGCCTTTGTGTCTAGTCATTTTCACTCATTTCTCCTGTAGAGTCAACCAGTCAGTTCCCCAGCCCATGTGGGTCTTTCAAACAGCAAAAGGGGAGAAAAAACAG
The DNA here is from genome assembly GCA_033296515.1 of Macrochelys suwanniensis. Taxonomy (NCBI): domain Eukaryota; kingdom Metazoa; phylum Chordata; order Testudines; family Chelydridae; genus Macrochelys; species Macrochelys suwanniensis. Next base: position 9,439,896 of record CM065781.1, on the reverse strand, counting down.
TATTTAAAGACAGGAAAATGTGATGACTGTGAAACCATAAAAAGTGGCAGGTGGTGGAAAGGGCAGGTGCAGCACATGAAACGTATCAACTTATTTGTTGAAACGAACAAGATTTCAAATTGGGAGTCTCCCTTTAAGTGCTTTTGGGTGACAGCTACGTGGGAAACTATGCACATTGAAATGAAAACTAGAACGTTAAAAGGCTCTCTCCCCCCTTACAAAACAAGTATGTATTTTATCTGCAAAGATTCCAGTGGTTTCATTTCCTGTAAAGTTCTTCTTGAAAACAGAAGTATTGTTTCACAAATTGCAAGTCTATTGAGAAATGGAAAATACCATGCATTTAAACAGCAATTAACTGTGCTTAGTGTCACCCTATATTATTTTAAAGTGCTGCAACATTAAAAGAAAATTAAAGAGTGGCTTCCTAAATCCTATAAAAGATAACGCAACCCTATTACTCTGACTCCACATGCAAGAATTAAACTCTTACAAATCACCACTAGCACTTAATGCTGTTGGATTTAGTTTCATATCTGAAATTCATTCACTTCCATTCTATTTGTGTTATCAACATGCTAACTTTAATATGCTCTCCTAGTGAAAACTGCAACACCACACACAATCAGATTTTCTTACCCTACAGAACTCTCAACGCCAATGAAATCCTAGACATAAATTGACGTTTCTTAGCATACAGATTACTAGTTTTTAATCCTCACTGCCAGGGACAGATCTTTAAACTCTTCACATACAATATTAATAAAACAAAGTGGTGTATGTTATAATGGTAAATTAAACCAAAATACGCATATTAGATCAATACATCTCAATTCTATTTCGTAGAACTCATACTTAAATAAATTTAGAGTTAAACGCTGCCCCTAGTTACTCCCAATTAACTACACTATGACAGATTCAATTCAAATACTTATCTGGGCCTCATCACCCAGTATTTGGGCACAATCAATCATTAGTGGATTTTATCCTCCAAACACCCCACTGAGATAGGGAAGTATTATGTCATAATGGGGCTCTGAGGCTGGGTAATTTAAGTAACTTGCCAAAAGTCCCACAGGAAGTCTGTGGCTGAGTCAGAAATTGGACAAACTTGTCCAGCGCCCTACCCACTAGATCATTCTTCCTCCATTAAAGTCAGTGGAGCTACACTGATTTACATCCACTGAGAATCTAGTCCACTGACTTCACATTACACCAATGTAAATGTGAGTGGGATTTATCCCAAGCAGAGGTTCTACTCTGGACAAATGCAAAAAATGTCACCTTCTTAATAGAACTGTTCTCTGATTGTGTCTAGAGACAGATCTGCTTACTTTAATGACAGAAATAACTTACTATCTTTCACTCCTGTTAGCACTTCAGAGACAACAAAGGTAAGGGATGCTGGTTTGGATTTTTTGCAGTACTGTAATATTGTTTTGTCTGCTGGGGGGGGGGGGGGGGGGGGGGGGGGGGGGGGGGGGGAGGTTTCCAGTACCGTAATTTCAGGATAAGCGGCAATGGTGTTAGCCACTTTTTGCATTGATGCAGTGTGTCTGCACTAAGCATTTGCACTGATGCAGCTACAATCGGGTTCTGGTCTATGACTGAGGTTCCTAGGACCTACAATAATACAATAAATAAATAATACCACGACATCGGTGCAGCTACATAACTACAAAAATCCTCAATTTAGATAAAGCCTTAGCTCCATATGCACCGCCAATTATTGCCCTCCTAAACAAGCTGGTGGTTTCACGTCTATGCAATATGGCCAGCACAACAAGCAGCAGCAAATCACCATCAGTTCTCTCATGGCCCTGCCTGGGAGAGGGGGCCTGCCACCTGCCAAAGCAGAAGAGAGCTAGGGCTTTGCAGAGTGCCAAGCTCCTTGCTCAATGGCTGCCCTTCTATAAAGTTACACAAGCAGGAGAGCCAACCAATTACTATTCTTGCAGCAAATCTGTTTTATTTATAAACTCAGGAACTCTGTGGTCCACCTTCCCATGGGATGTGTCGGCTGCCACCAGAGACTTCTGCAGGCTGCAGGCTTCTGAAGGAAAAATCCTGACAAGAGCGTATCCAGGTTATCCGAGTAAACCAGTATCAATTAGGAGCAACTTCAATGAAGTTAATGGATCAGATTCGGCCATAGAAATCCAGAATGAGTCCTTCAAAGACCAAGGAGTGGGGGGTGGCTCTGCATATACACCAGTGCAATCAAGAGCACAGCTTGGCCCAGTGGGGTAACACCAGTGCCATTCTGAGGTAAATGAAACCAGAATCAGGCCCCACTCATCTTCAGGCGGTGGTTCTCAACTGTGGTCCACTGATTCTTCAGGGACAGCCCCTGGCGCGTCGGACCGGTTTGTTTACCTGCCACGGCGGCAGGTTCAGCCAGTCACGGCTCCCACTGGCCGCGGTTCGCCGCCCTCGGCCAGTGGGGGCTGCGGGATGCAGCACAAGCCTGCCCCACACTCACCCCATGCAATGGCGGCTCCTGTCTCGTAGGGCTGGGCCCAGCTCCCAGCACATGGTGTCGCAACGCCACATCACAATGTCGCTCATGCAAACTGAACGGGTTTGAGGGGGCGCTCAAATGGCGGGGCCTGGGGCAAAAAGGGCAGCCCTGACAGCTACCCCCAGAAAGCTGGAGTAGCAGCTATGACGTTACTGCAGAGTGCACCCCTTACTGTAGCCCACTAGGCCGTGGGTGCTCAGGCCTAGGGGTTGAAACGAGAGTTTGGCCTACTGGTTAAAGCTGGAGAGTCAACCAGAGTCGTAAGAACAGAGGGGAGCCAAGGATCAAAGCCAGGAGTCAGAGGGGAACAGGGGCTGGAGCAGGCCATAGGGGGTGCAGAAGCAGGTTTGGAAACAAGGCCGAAGCAGGCCGGGAACCAGGCAGGAGTGGGGACCGGAAGCAGGAGCGGGGCAAGCCCAGCTGTGGGCATGGTACATGTTGAACAGCCACTGATCTGCTGTGAGGGCCACACTTAAGGCAGTGCAGCTGGGCTCACTGGTTGCCTAGCAGCAAAGTTAGGCAGGGAGCAAGCCAGCAGCTGGTCCCAGCTGGTCTCACCCCTGACACTTTCCAGGGGGAGGGGCGTGGGTGAGAGAGAGAAAATTCCCCCATCCCCACATCCTACTTTGTGCACACAACCCAAGGAGTTTCAGAGACATCACTGGAGGCTTCTAGGAATGGGGAAAGAGCCAGTATTGTTATGTTAGTCATTTTTAAAACAGAAATGCTAATTTTCTCTAGCGAAGCACTCTCACGGGCGGCTTTTTTAATACGCAGTAGGAGACATTCCTAGGAAAAGATCTGCTGAAGTGTTTATTGGAGGAGATGCAAACGCTGAAATGAGATGTGCATCTCTTTAATGGATACAGCACCGTAAACAGTTCTGTCAGATTCAAACTGGGGTGGGGGGGGGGGGGGAGGAACCTGCACTAAAGCAGATAAGCGCATAAATATTTCAAACATGACTGACAGCCATCAAAGTGACTCTCCTTCCTGCACAATCCAGGCAGCCTTTTTGGTGACTGCTCTCACACTGAAACCTTTATTCCTAATGCAGTAGACACTGCACCTAGTAAAATGGATTAACTAGCAATTGGTCGTCTGTGTGGGGGTTTGTGTTATTTCATTCAGGGGGAATCTGCCCATTGATAATGCCCTCCCTGCTGCAACTCCCTGCAGTCCCCTGTGTGTAACGGCCTGGGCTGGGCAAGCCGTTGATCAGGTCTTACACGCCCCCGAACATTGGGCTCTGCAGTGGTTCTGAATATATTCATAGAGTCCAAGGCTAGAGGGGGCATTGTGATCATCTAGTCTGACTTCATGTATAACACAGAGCATAGGACTTCACTGAATTAACTGCTGTTTGGCTGTTTTTCTAAAAGATCTGGTGTAACCTTGATTTAAAAATTGAAAGTGATGGAGATTCCACCATGACCCTTGGTGATTTTTTCCGACAGTTAATTACCATCATTAAAAATGTGTACCTTATTTCCAATCTGAATTTGACAAGCTTCAACTTCCAACCATTGAATCTTGTTATACCTTTGTCTGCTAGACTGAAGAGCCCATTATCAAATGTTCTGTTCCCCATTTAAGTACTTATAAACTGTGATCCAGTCACCCCTTAACCTTCTCTTTGTTAAGCTAAATATGTTGAGCTCCTTGAGTCTCTCTCTATTAAGCATGTTTTCTAAACCTTTAATCATTCTCACAGATCTTCTCAGAACTTCCTCCAAATTATCAACATCCTTCCTGAACTGGGGACACCAGAACAGGACACAGTATTCTAGCAGTGGTCACACCAGTATTACCTCAGAGGGGTGTACAGTAATGGCTGCGAACAGAGTTGCGTTTGACTTTATGGGTCTAAATGAAGTTGCATGTTCAGTACCCAAAGTCTTGGACACTCAGACTTGAAGGGTGACACTCTTCAGTACTCCATGGGCCAGGCTTCATGGCCCCTAAATTGGTAGCTCTCTTTGATATTGTGTTTGCTCAGGAAAATCAGAGAAATGGTTTTATTTTAAAATCAGAAAATAACTGATCAGCGGTGACACTGAATTTGGCTTTAAGAGGGATTTAAAGCAGTTTCCTCACACTCTGTAACCTCTATTCCACATTTAGACATGGCCAAAGTATATTTACTTCTAACAATGCAAAAGCATCTGATTATATTTTTGCAACCCTTTGTACAGAGCAAAGGGTTAATCTGAAGAACAGTTGCCAAAATGCTGAGAACACAGTTGAACAATAGCTTCTCTGAAGAAATTCCTTCACTCCACAGAGAAACCCGTACCCTCCAGCTGCTGTGACTTGTCCAGAAAGACTTCTTAGTGTTTATCCACTCCCACAAAAAAGGAGAGGACAAACTGAACCTGCAAGCGCAATTTGCAGGAAATTAACGCCGAGCCTTGCACTTTAACCACAACACAAAAGTTATACTAATGCAACATTTGCTTTGCATGAAATATAAAACCAGGACCTCAACCGAAACGTGTGAATACAGGCCACCTGTTACTTACTAGCAGGGACGTACTAGTATAAAGACCACTTTTAGCAGCTCTGCCGCGCTAAATATTCATTCTTTGTGGAATCTTTGATAGGTCATTTAAAAGGCTGGGCAGTTTGGTTGGACAGCTGGTATTATAATAGCTATTACCCTTATGCACATGAATGTAGCATGCACCTTTATTTATAGAGGTACTCTTAACAACAGAGGTTTGACGTGTACGATACAAAGCATTCAGTGCCACGCTGATTATTTCAAAATCCTTTTATGATGAAATGTTACTAAACGTGCCATCCAAAATGTGTTCTTCGTGCAATACTGACAGTCACAAAGTTGTGCACTGCTAAAGGGACACTGTAAACTTGAATTTATTTTAGCTGACAAATTGAAAAGAATTTCCTGAGAAGATACCATTTGAATAGCATGACCTGAATTTAAAAAATAATCCTTAAAAAAATGTTATAAGGATATTTCTGCCCTCCCTCCGCCCCTGGATATGTTTAGAAGACTCCTTTGGGAAGGCCAGAGAAGAACAAACATAATTAGATCTCCCCTTCTCTTTCCATCCTCGTTCTCTCTGTTCACACCGTTGCTGCTTGGTGCCTGTTCACTTTCCACTTCCAATTCTGCTGCTGGTCTTATTGCTAAATGCCCAATCACATAGAGCCCTGGCAAGAGTGCGCACCATCCATCAGCAATGAAACTGACTATACACAAGGTGCTGTCAAAAATCTAAAGTAAACAAACTGGAAAACAGAGGTTAAAAAAGTATCACTCGCTCACAGAACAATTTGTATAGTGGGGATGCTGAAAGCCATTGAACAAAATTGTAAACCCAGTGTATGATGGAAACCACTTCAAACCAGGGAGTTCTGCTGTACCCTCAGCACCCCTTGTTCCAGCCCCCTTGCTTGCTCACTCAAACTTCAGTGGCTACCTGTAACAACACTAGGTACAGTTTGCGGGTGAAAGTGTGATTTTTTTTAAGTTGGCAGTGGCCCCTGGATTTATATGCAAAAACTTTGCAAAACACCATTCAGTTGGGGGATGTGTGGGGCTTTAAGTGCACGCTGATATCAGAGAGGTAAAAGACTTTGAAACTGTCCATAACAGCAGCCTACACCTCCTCCAGTGATGTGCACAGAAGGGATCCAACTATCCATCCTAACACCAACAGCTAACTTGTGCCTTCCAGCCCAATAGCCACTCTAAGGGCTAGTCTACACTACCCGCCTGATGTTCTGGGATCGATTTATCGTGTCTCGTCTAGACACAATAAATCGATCCCAGAACCGCTCCCCGTCGACACCGGAACTCCAGCTCCGCGAGCGGAGGAAGCGCTGTCGACGGGGGAGCCTGCCTGCTGCGGTGTGGACCGGGGTAAGTACCTTTTGAAATCAATCTAAGATATTCTACTTCAGCTACGTTATTCACGTAGCTGAAGCTGTGTATCTTAGATCGATTCCCCCCCGCCCCAGTGTGGACCAGCCCTAAGAGACAGGAGCTAAGTAGCTGCAGAGGTCCATTTATCTACAGGGGGTGCAATCCCTAGTGTTCACCATACCAACCTTTCCTGCACACGCGCGCGCACACACACAGTGTACTGTGTACCCTTGAGGCCTGGCTGGACATGCCCCTTTGGGGAACCAAGTGCCATCAGCCATGCTAGCCAGCCCACCTTTGTGCTCGGGGAGCTCCAGCACCCAGCTGCTGCCAGGCCCTGTGCTGCCCCTCATGGTCCTGGCGGGGGAGAGGTGAACATGGCTCCCTGCACACTTTTCTCACCCACAGCCCAATCCAACACCCACTGAAGTCAATGGAAAGCCTCTCATGGACTTCAGTGGGATTGAATCACCACCCATATCTGTTCCCGTAATACTCAAGTCACTGGACTCATTACCATGGGTGCAGGATCAAACCCCCAAGAAGCCACAATTTGAACTCTAGGGGTGAAATCTTAACCTCGCTTAAGTCAATGGGAATTTTGTCAATGGAGCCAGGATTTCACTGTAGGCATTTCAGGAGGTGCTCTAGCATTTCTCAAAATATTCAGATTAAACTCTAATAAAATTCTTAAGAGTCCAATCCTGAGCTGAGCATTTCCCACCAGAAGCTAAGGGCCCACAGCACCTGGCTGGGTCAGACTCTTATAAATCAAGCATCATAACCTCAAAGTATGAGTGTGAGGAGGAAGATTGGGCTACTGGCTATGAGCTGAGCAGATTGTTATACGAAGTATTTTTTCTAGGTTTTTTTTTTAAAAAAAGAATTCTTATCAGTTTAACATAATACTGCAAGTCAATAACAATTCTTATCTGAAAGGGTCATGCAGGTAGTTAAAACTCAACATCTCATCAACATTCACATTATCTGGAGGGAAACAGCCTAAGGTTTCTATTTTTAAAATCCAATTCTCTGGCACTGTAAGGTGTGGTGTTTTCTAAGTTAACAACCCCTCTTTTCAGTGCCAGTTGTGTCAGTACAGCTATCCCAATGCACAACTAGACAGCAGGCAAAAAAATCATGCTGACTTGTGCTCCATGATTACTGCGTGGCAATATCCCAATGGCAGCAAAGACAAAATCTGTAAAGAAAACATTTAACTGTACACAATACTGTTTGAGAAATGGGAAGTATGTTTCAAAAACAAAACAAAAAAAACTTTCAACAAAGAAATGAAAACCTGACTTTTTTGGCTTTTTCGGATTCCCCAACCTTTTTTCCCCTCCTTTTTTCCATTTTGCCACTGGGGGGAAAAAAGACAAAGGGGGGGAAAAGCAAGATAAAGAACAAAAACAAAAAAAAACTGAAAAAACCCCAACACATTGGTTTTTTAGTTTAATTAAAATCAGAAATCTAAAGAAAATTTGTGTGAAAATCTTCATTTTCACAAAAAGACTGTTTTTCACTGGGAAAAAAGTTTCAAGGGAGAAATTTTCACCAGCTGTACTTTCCACACAGTGTCAAGTATCAGAGGGGTAGCCGTGTTAGTCTGGATCTGTAGAAGCGAGAAAGAGTCCTGTGGCACCTTATAGACTAACAGACATATTGGAGCATAAACTTTCGTGGGTGAAAAGTGTTATAAAAAGTAACAATAAAACAATTACTAACAGAACACAGAAGCATATCCAAGTGCAGAGCAAGTAATACAACTTGGCAAACAGCAGGAAAACTAACACGCCACAAGCAAGGCCAGGTTAGTTATCTGACTGATCTAAAGTTTAGAGGAAAATCTGGAACGAATTATGTGCGAAGAGTAATAACAAGACAGAGCTAGAGTTTCTGTAAGGTGACCTATATTTGCTTCCACCCTATCCTAGGGTGATCTATTGCTTTGGAGCACAGAGTCGAGTGAATCAAGGATGGATCCTGCAGATGATACTTGAAGTATAAATTATTATTTTTTTAAATAAACACACACTTTATCAAGCATGGCAGCTCAGCACACGAGAGCGGATCCAGCTGCCATTAAAGTCAAGAGGACCCTTTCCACTCAGTGAAAGTTGGTTCAGCCCTGTAGTGCAACAGCACTGTCAGAAAAAAAAACCCCCCACATCCTACAGAGATTCCTGTATCTATATCACTAAAAGACCATGTGTCTGCTGATGCTTGTTGTTAGCCATCAAGCTGCAAAGGAGAAAAGGCCTCCTACCTCCCCGGGTGCATTATTGTAGACAGTAAGAGAAACATCTCATGCTGCCAATTCCAGTATTGCATAAACATCACAAACTGGTTCAAAGGGAGAAGAGCCACAAGAACTCAGCTCATCCATTCTGCCAGGGCACTGTATACAGACCACAGTAATAAACAATTCCTCCTCCAACAGAAATTGCTCCTGAGAGCCTATACACCTTAAAGTCACCATATCTGGCTGGCCCAATCCATTTTAGTCAGACTGTGTGAGAACATTCAGAGGTCTCAAAAGTCCCGTGGCCTAATCTTAAGAAATGTTGAGCAGCCACAACTCCTGCTGACTTCAACTGGAGGTGAGGTCACTCGGCACCTTGCAGGATCAGAACGAAAATTAACAATAGCACAGTAGTAAATCACCATCTAGGGCAGGGGTAGGCAACCTATGGCACGCGTGCCAAAGGCGGCACGCAAGCTGATTTTCAGTGGCACTCACACTGCCCAGGTGCTGGCCACCGGTCTGGGGGGCTCTGCATTTTAATTTAATTTTAAATGAAGCTTCTTAAACATTTTAAAAACCTTATTTACTTTACATACAACAATAGTTTAGTTATATATTAAAGACTTATAGAAAGAGACCTTCTAAAACCATTAAAATGTATTACTGGCACACAAAACCTTAAATTAGAGTGAATAAATGAAGACTTGGCACACCACTTCTGAAAGGTTGCTGACCCCTGATCTAGGGCTTGATCCAAAGCTCACTGAAGTCCACGGACTCTGACTCGGGCCCGTAAAGAGGACACAGACTTGTTACAGGTTAGGGCCCTGAACCTGCATCAAATTATGCAAGTTGCTTAACTTTAAGCACATGAATCCTTCCCCTGAAGCATGTAAAAAGGTCTTTTCAGGATCAGGGCCTAGAACAGAAAAGTGCTGGTATTTAAAAAGCCCCTGCCAAAATCTTCGATACAATTGTATCATGAAAAGAAATCACTACGTGCAAAATAAAATAAATAAATAAATTACAAGCTGTTAGCCAGGCATCTGGTGTGTGAATTTCTCCATAGAGAACCTCTGCACCTGTATTTTACTTGAACTAACGCAATTGCCTTCTGCATGGAAAGGCCAATAAATGACTCTGCACTCCATTCAAATTTTAACTCCAGCCAGGTAAAACAGAGGAAACTGTATCCCTGACACCCACAGCCGTTTCGTCACACCCTCCCTCCTCCACTCTGAAGGGTCTCCTCACTCCCCACTTTGCAAAGGGCACGGTGTGTTAGGTACCAAACAATAACCATAACCCCTGGGCTGTAATGTACTGTTTTGTCTACAAAACTCCTTTTAAAAAATCCCACTTCAAACTCTGTCTCCAAAAGAGAAATAATTTAAATTGTATTTTGGTGACTCTGCTTAAAGCCCACCTTAAAGGGAGCCAACACAGAGACTGGGAGGGGATGGAATTGTCCACAATAACCCAGAGCCAGGACAAACGCACTGCTAGGTTGGAAGCCTGCACATGGGATTTGTGGCTCCATTCTTGAAGCCATTGGCCATCAAACCTCCAACCACCGCCGCACTCCTGGTGGGTGCTGATCTCTGCTGTTTACACGGGGAGTGTGCAAGTTTCTCCTATCTCAGACGCTCAGTGCAAAAGCCACCACTGTGGTTCCACTGATTTACTGGACCTTACACAGATGCGAAAAGCCCAGGTTGATTTGGCCCCAAGTGTCTCTTGTTTCTAAGCCACTCCGATTCTCTCAAAACTACTACAGCAATCCTACAACAACGGCGATCCTGACTCCTCCAAACCATTAGGAAAACATGGTTGAGCAGGGGCTCAGAATGGGACTTTGCACCTAAGCAGCACTTGGTCACTGTAACTAACAAATGTCTCTGTTCTAGCTTTCCATGCTACAGCCCGTGGGAGGGTCTTCAGGGCGGCCACCATGGCTAGTCCTAGAGGCATTTTGACACCTCTCTGCCCCGAGGTAGCCAGAACCATAGGCGCCAACTTTTGTCGGCGCCGGTGGGTGTTCGTGCCCCTGGCCCCGCCCCAACTCCACCCCCGGCCCTGCCCCCATTCCACCCCTTCCCCAAATCCCCACCCCCACCTCTTCCCCGGGCACGCTGCATCTCCCTGCCGCCCCCCACCCCCAGGCTTGCAAGCCTGGGAGGGAGGGGGGAGAAGCAGCCTGGCACCCATCAGCAGATCCCCGCCAGCCCCCGCCCAGCTCATCTCAGCTTCCGGGTTCCGCTTCCAGAAGCGCGACCCACGAAGCCGCTTTTTTTAGTTCACAGGCCTGCCGCCCGTCAGCTGTGCCTCCTCCCCATACCCCTCCCCCGAGGCACCGCCGCAGCATTCCACCCCCCCACCCTGCTTGCCGCGACACCTCAGGTGAGGGGTACAGGGAGGAGGCGGAGAGCCCACCAATTTTTCCCCGTGGGTGCTCCAGCCCCAGAGCACCAACGGAGTCGGCACCTATGGCCAGAACACCAGGGAATGGTCACGGCTACATCCCTCTCTGATGCAGGTCAATCCCTGTTCCACTCCCCTCCGGTGGCTGGTACTGCTACGTGCTCTGTACACCCACCCGCATTGTCTTGCGCTCTGGATAGCTGTCCTTGTGCTCCCAATGTCCCCTTTTGCACCTGCATCTCATGATCAATAGTATCACAGTAATGTATAGGTGCCCCCAACAGAGGTTGGGACTCCAATGTGCTAAGCACCATATATATATATATATATAGACCATCCCTGTACAGAGAGCTTACATCTGAGGGGTAGAGAGGGAACATAATTCACACAAGGTCACAAAGAAGGTCAGTGGGAAAGCTGGGAACAGAGCCCGGGTTTTCTAGCTCCCAGTCTAGTTCTCTATCCACTAGACAATGCCTCCTTCCTCCTGCCATTGTCTGTGCAGATACACAACCACAGTCTGGCCCAGAGCTGGGAAGGCAAAGATGGGGCAAACAATTCATTCTCCCAAACACTGAGGTGTATAAAAGAACCACACCCAGACAGTGACTTCTAGATGGTCTGGATAATATTTAATCCTGCCTTGAGTGCAAGGGACTGGACTAGAAGACCTCTCAAGATCCCTTCCAATCCTCTCCCTGTGCAAAATACAATTCTGAAAACTGCCATGAATATTAAAGTCCTCTCAGCTTTGGCCACCTTGCTTGTGGAAACCTCCATGCCATGCGGCCTGCTTTAACCAAACAGTTGCGCAAAAACTCAGACCTGAGCATTTGGGCTGAAATCTCAGCAGTTTATGCAACTGCCCAATTAACACCTCCCTGACTGGCACTGGAGGCCTTAGGTCTGTCCCTCTGATCTAATCAATTACTATATAAAGGAAGCATGCAAATTTAAAACTTCTAACACTCCCAAGAGGAGGCCAAGCCCAACAGCCTAGTGTCCGGCCTGTGTGCTCCCGTGTAGAAACAGTACACCCGGTATAGACAGAGGCTGGGGGAGACATGGCAGGACTTTGGGGGCTCGGACATGGATGCAGATGCTTTGCAGGAAACCCAGAGTTACAAAGGAACCATGTTCTTTGTATTTATTCACTCATAATCATACAAAAAAGAAAGCGGGCAACACGCGCGCAAGGTTCATGTCAGGCTTAACCTTGAAAGTCGCATTCAGTGCCAAGCTCTCCCATTCACTTCTTGAAAACAGAGGGGATAAAAGCCTGGTGAATCCGGCAAGGGGGAGAACATGCTCCATGGCCTGCTCCTCCCCTTTCCCAACCCTACGGTCACAGTTTCAAGGTAAATGCACCTGTGCTCCCCCTCCGTGGTCCACTCCAGGAGCTCCGGGCTGGGTCTTATAGATTCCAAGGCCAGAAGGGACCACTGTGATTGTCCAGTCTGACTTCCTGTATAGTGCAGGCCAGAGAACTTCCCCAAAATAATTCCTAGAGCAAATCTTTTAGAAAAACATTGAATCTTGATTTAAAAATGGTCAGTGATGGAGAACCCACCACGACCCTTGGTAACTTGTTCCAATGGTTGATTACTCTCACTGTTTCCAACCTGAATTTGTCTAGTTTCAATTTCCAGCCATCTCCAGCCATCAGATCTCTTGGCAGGGATGCCTGTCCCACTCCCTTCTGACCAGAGGATTTTAAGGCTGCACAGGTCCCTGCCTTACACTGTGATTTCCCCAGCAAGTCAGTCTGCCCATCAGCCAGTGCCTGTGCTTTGCTTTCTCTCTGAGGGCTACGAACAGTGTGTTGCCAGCAGTTACAAGTTACCACACACCTCTTTCTGAGCAAGCACCTTTATACTTCAGGCAAAAGCATTACACAGAAAACAGAAAAAACAATACGCAGATTTAAACACACACTAAACATACCAGGAGTCGCCCATCTGGCTAATGGCACCTTAGTAGGCCAATGTCTTTTCCCACCCTTCCGTCAGGGTTAGGGCCCCCGTTAGACAGAAAATCCTGTCCGTCTGCTGCATCAGAAAGATGACCCTGAGTTGGTTCCAGCTCATCCATTTATATCAAAAGCCCTCTCTTTGTTTCCTAATCTCTGGAAAACCCAGCCTATGAAACCACTCCAGAAGGTGGAACATCTCTGGAGTCGTTTTCAGAATCGGGGTAATCACCACACACTGCTTTTAGTACTTGTGGAAGCTGTGGTAACATAAGAACGGCCATACTGGATCAGACCAATGATCTATCTAGCCCAGTATGCTGACTTCCAACAGTGGCCAATACCTGGTGTTTCAGAGGGAATGAACAGAACAGGGGATCCATCCTTTGTCACTCTGTCGCTCATGTCTAATAGCCATTGGAGGACCTACCCTCCATGAACTTATCTAGTTCTTTTTTGAACCCTCCCCTGTGGAGTAGAACACAACCATACATAAACCATTCAAAAATTAAATACAATGATCCCCAAAGATACTGCATGGGACTGCAATATCGGTCACATCTACACTCAACCCTCAATGGGGAGAATGGGCTTCAGGCAGGGAGAGGAGGAGGAGGAAGGCCAAGCAGGGGCAGTTCTGGAGGGACAATCACTGTCTGTAAGCTGTGTGGATACCAAGCGTAAGTTAATGCTGTCCCTACCACCACTGGCTTACACAGCTCCCTCACCTCTGAATGATCCCGCCTTCTTAAGAGGGCAGCAGCCAATTGGAGTACCTTGGCAGCTCTGCTTCTTCCCGGGGGATTGGGAGACTGAGGGGCAAACCCAACCCCCTCCGAGGGCAATCAAGTAGACCAAGGGTGGGCAAACTATGGCCGAGGGCCACATCCGGCCCTTCAGACGTGTTAATCCAGCCCTCGAGCTCCTGCTGGGGAGCGGGGTCCAGGGCTTGCACCGCTTTGGCACTCCAGCTGGGGGCTCGCCCTGCTCTGCGTGTGCTGTGGCTCTGTGCGGCTCCCGGCAGCAGCATGTCTCCACTCCTGCTCCTATGCATAGTGGCAGCCACGGGGGCTCTGCAGCTCCCATTGGCCAGGAACCATGGCCAATGGGAGCTGCAGGGGCACTGCATGTAGACGGGGCAACGTGCTGAGCCGCCTGGCTGCATCTCTGCATAGGAGCCGGAGGGGGGACATGCCGCTGCTTCCGGTAAGTGCTGCCTGGCGCCTGCACCCCTGACCCCCCTCCTGCACGCTAACCCCCTGCCCTGATCCCCCTCCCACCCTCCAAACTCCTTGGTCTCAGCCCACAGCACCCTCCTGCACCCCCAACCCCTCATCCCCAGCCCTATCCCAGAGCCTCTACTTCCAGCCAGAGCCATCACCCCCCACCTCCACCCCAACCCCCTGCCCCAGCCCGGAGCCCCCTCCTACACCTTGAACTCCTCATTTCTGGCCCCACCCCAGAGCCTGCACCCCCAGCCAGAGCCCTCAGCCCCTCCCGCACCCCAACCCCCAATTTCATGAGCATTCATGGCCCGCCATACAATTTCCATACCCAGATATGGCCCTCGGGCCAAAAAGTTTGCCCACCCCTGAGGCAGACAGTCCATGGCCTAAATCCTCAGCTCTGCCAATCAATACAAGTTCTTTGATATTGATGGAGCTATGCTGATTTACACACCTGAGGATCTGGGTTATGCTTGAATCCAACTCACAACATTTTCAGTCCCTACCAAAAAATAAACCATATATGGGAAGATCTGGCCCATAAGGCTTTAAAACCTGCCAGTAGGGTAAGAGGTGTCCCTACTCTCTAAACAGTTATCTGCAGTAACATTAGATACAAGTGTGAAGCATGGAAGCTAAAGTACTGACTAATACATCTTAAAATAAAGCAAGTATTCACACTAATTACTATTTCAGTTACTCACTCTGATTGCAAACAGAACTCCTGGCTTGGAACAATTTATGTGCATAGACCGCAAAAACATCTAAGATTACAGGAGAAAGGAAGGCCAGGCTTGAAAGCTAGTAGGAACACAGGAATTACCATAGTGGATCAGACCAATAGTTTGTCTGATCCAGTACCGTTTCCAGCAGAAGCCAGTACCAGCTACTTCAGAGGAATGTGCATAAAACCCTGAACTAGGCAGTTCTGGGATAACTTACACACTGGAAAAGGTTTTTCCTGACCCCCAGTAGTTAGTGTGTGGCATCAGGTAGGTTTACATCACTTCCAAAGCTAGTAAACTTTTTTAACCCCGTGTCCAGTGGGAGAGATGAAGGCCCGGCTAGGTGTCTCAGGTTGGGCTCCCAAAAATTAAAGGATCCAAAATGAGTGGGATTCTTTCAATAATTTGGGCCTCTATGTTCTTCCAAATGCACTTCTGCTAGGATCGTTTGGAATGCTGAAAGCCATTTATCTAAAAACAAAGGTGTCAAATACAGGGACCAACTCAGTGGACAATTTTGTGCAACTACTAGCCTCTAAGATGCCCAATACACTAGCTATGCTGTGCAGCACACATACAAACGGTCATCCACTGGCAAGAATTTTGACTGCACTCATGGACAAGCTACCCCATTCTCCCGTTTAATCTCATTTTAAGATAACTCAATTTACAAATAAAATAAGTGCTCACAGTGTAATTTATAGCACCGAGGTTTGCCCTTTCTAAGCTACCCATCTAAAACAATTCCTGACCTAGCCCATCAATCTGTAACTTATCAAATTCAAGACTGCCATAAGCTACTGAGCTCCTAGTGTCGCTTCCTCTTCTTTACATTTAATTTCCTCAGCCATTCTTCGCCCATTTATGCAGAGAAGTGAGTAGATTCAGTTCTTTACATTTTTCAAAAGAAAAAGCATAACAGAGATATATCTGAATAAAAATAGTCCACTTGGAAAGAAGCCAAGTTAGAAGAAACGAGGTCATTTATAGAATAATACTTTGCACTTTTCCTCGAAGGATCCCAAAGCACTTTACAAACATTTCAGGTGGGATTTCAAAAGCATTCAACATTAGCCTAACTCTGCTCCCAGTGAAGTTTGTGGGAGTTTTAACATTGCCTTCAATCCCACTCTTATTTTCCAAACACACCTGTGAAATAGCTCACTATTTTATCCATTCTCTAGATGGGGAAACTGAGGCAGGAAAGGGTGTGAGTGACTCGACCAGCATCATCTTGTGAACTAGTAGCAAGGTAGGGGATAGAACACCACTCTCTAGATTGACAGGCTTGTACTACTATAACCACATACCGGTTCCCATTTTGCTAGGGATGAACAATTATTTTTCTAATGCAACTTTTATTACACATGAAATGTTTCAGATCAGATATTAAATATGCATTGAATGCAATTCACCCACCAGATAACAATCTGTTTTTGTGCTGCTAATGGGAAAAAGTTAAAGGATTTGTTTTAAAGTACCACTCACTAACTCTGAAATATGAAGCAAACATATTCTCTACTATGGCCCCGAGCCTGAAACTTTTTCTGCCGGCATGGCTCTCACTGCGGCCTTAGACCGATGTTTGCATTTCCCACCTTTGGGAACTCTTGATTATTAATGAGCCACTGAGGGTCTCCTCCAGTGTTCCTGAATGCAACAGAAATAGACTGAGAATGACACGGAACAGTTTTTTTAAAAGAAAAACAACACTGAGTTGAATACATGAGCTACAGAGATCAAAGAAAATATTTCCTCTAGTTCATATTGAAACCTATAAGCACTGCAAGCTGATTTGCCTCTTTACAATTAAAAGTGGGAGGAGGAACAGAAAACATTTTCCTACACTCTAGCTACAAACTTATGCCGAAATAAGGGCACCTGGTAAGTAGCAGGGCTGTTCAAAAATGCAAGTTTCACTACTTCGTGCTATCATTCCAATACTTCACGCAGTGTTGGCAACTCCTGCAATTTCACCATAAGTCTCATGTTACTTGGTCTTTCTCTTAAAGCCCCACCTCCTAGAGTCATGTTACTGCGTGCAAATCTCTGCTTTCGTTTAAAACAAGTGAAATTTTAACCGTCAGAATTGTGGGCCAAAAGTTTGAAAATATGAACGCTAACGGCTCTAAAACCAGTTGGGAAATTACAAGATCCCAATGATCATGATTTTTAAGCACATCTCATGATTTAGGAGTGCCTGACTCATGATTTTTAACATTTGGGGTTGGCGAGTCTGCTCATTCTGCTCTGGAGACCCCTTTAAGTACAGTCCTATGCACATATGCGGTGTTGCCAGCTGTTGTAATTTGATGGCTTGTGATATTTGGTGGTGTTCTTGAGTCAAGCGATTAGATGAAAATCTTAGCTCTCTCTGCTCTGTCAGAGTCTCATTTAGGTCCACGGCCAGTAGGAACTTTCCTTTATTAGGTGTTGCACCTGATGGGAGCAAGAGTTAGATGGAAGCAATAGCCCTTTGTTCTCTTTCTTAGTGCCTGGTCAGCACGTCTCAAAAATCAAAGGAAACAAATTTGATGGACTGATCGAGCATAGGGTGCTCAGCACTTCAGAGAATCAGGTTTTTTGATCGTTCCACGGGGACTGGCCCAATACCCTAGAGTGAACTCGGCATGATGCAGGCATCTGGCCACCAGACAGGGAATTTCAGAGCAGTCAGGAGATGGGGGCACTTGGAAGGGAAAGCTCTAAACTCCAGAAGGACGTAAATTCCCACGGTGGCCCCTACCGGCCAGCCTGCAGAAGAAAGAAGCCTGGTTATGTCCTGCAGATTCCACCATAGGCCAGACCAGATGCACAAAGAGACATGGCTTTTTTACTACATGTTCTAAATCCTAGTGCCCTATTTAGCCTAGCATGGCTCTGATGTAGGGGAATCAACAGGAGGAAGCCAGGTGGAAACAGCCTACGGGTACATCTATCCTACAATCATGAGGAGTAACTGCAGCTCATGCAGACATACCTGAGCTAGCTTTAATCTAGCTAGCTCAGATACCCAATCAGAAGCATCAGCAGCCTGGGCTTCAGCATGAGCTAGCCACCTAATTACCCAGGGCCCCCACTGGGTTTGTACCGCCTGTGCTGAAGCCTGTACTGCCCTGGTATCACCGCTCTAGCACATGAGCTATCGCGATATAAAGCTAGCTTAGGCAAGTCTATGCGAGCTGCGATCACACCCCACGATTGCAGCACAGACGTACCCTGCGTTACAGGGACCTCCGTGTGTCCAAACCAAGATATATCCTACTTCAGTCTCCACCTGCTATCTCCTCCCAGAGCCCCGCTTTCCCAGTTCTCCTAGGAGAGCGTTTTCAGCTATTAACTGAAGGGGTAGACACTTTTAGGGTGAAATGCCCCCGTGCAGAGAGCGCGCATAAGATCTACATACCACTTATTTCCCCTTGAACCCCATTCTGAGGTCACCAATGAAGGAGAGCCCTTGTGCCAGCTTGCTGCACGGGCTGAATTTCACTCATCTAACCCTTTTATTTGTGACTCCAAGACGTTTGTGATGTCTGGACAGCTCTTTCCAGCTGGGTTTGCAGCTACCCATGTAGCAGGGCCCGCCCTTGGTCCTGCCCCTGCTCTGTTCCAAAAACCACTCAGAGACCTGCTCAGCAATCACGGGCGCAATTTATTTACAGCATGTAACCCCACCACCTTCTCACCATCTACAGCTTGGGGGTTTCAGCCTTAAGGGCTTCTCAATCTCTGCAGCCAGGAGGGAAGAGCTACCCCGCTCCTTCCACTCCATGGCTTCCCCCTTTCTGTCTGCCCCCTGGCTGCCTTCCTTGGTGGCTTTTACGCAGCCCCAGGCTAATTACGCTGGCAGCTGTTTCCCCTTTGCCAATCAGGCACAGGTTTCTCTAGGCAGCTCCAATCTATCTTGAATTGGAGCTGGCGTGACAAAGGGCTGGCCCAGCAGTTCCGGCACAGCGCCCAGTCACAAGCCCCTACAGCAAAACCACGTTTGAAAACAAATAAAAAAAGTAATGTAAATGAGAATACTGAAAAACAGCAACTCTCAGTGGGAGACACTTTCGGTGTCTAACCTGGTTTCCAAAACACTCTCTCAACCATTCTCATTCATTAAGTCATGGTGGAAGCATCTTGAATTCCTCACTGGTGCTATCTGCACACCCGACCCTGTTCCCAGTGAAGTCAATGGGATGTTCCCTATTATTACTTGTATTACCAAAGCACCTAGGAGCCCTAGTCATGGACCATGACCTCACAGGGGTAGGCACTGATCTCAATGGGAGCAGGAACAGGCCTTGTACACATTTAAACTCACAGTGGATGCAGACGGGTTTCTTCGATGCTACGGTTCCCATTGCCCACATCAGCCTGGATTTATTTACTCGTTGTTTGGTTGCTGTTTTTTCCTTACCAGCCCCCCCAGCATTTGAGAGTTGAAGAGCCAACAGGTTGTTTGGGGTTCTCGCTGCTTTGTTTGTTTGATCTTGGCGGATTTCTAAGTTGCATTCTACCGTATGCTACAACCATTAAAGATCGCCGACGTGGATTATGCATCTTATCCAATAGTGAATTGTAGAGATTTTTTTGCTTTGATTTTTTTTTGTTTCCTATCAACCACCAGTAATCTTAAACAAGACGACATTTTTGTGTGGTTTTAGAACGACATATACATTCACTGTGGCACCTGCATCACTTCTAGTCAAACTGTGCCTCTGTTGCGTCAGAGACAACAGAGTAGCTTTCAGCCCAGCAAAACCTATGGAGCCCCGTTCTAAGGATTCCGTACACTGCTATTGTGTCTGTTAAGCGCCACTGGTAACAAAATGGCTGCGGAAACAGTAGGTTTCTTAGAAAAATCCCTTTTTGAGAGTTACGCTATAGCTGTGCATTCCAATCAGATTTACATTTTATGTGTCAGGTGCTATAAATGAGAGCTCAATTTTCATTAATAGGCAAAGGAAAAACATATTAAAGAAAACCACATGAAGAAAACAGAAAGATGAAACTCCACCAAACGTGCTTGCTTCACTATTAAAAACCAATCCGTTTTAAATAATTAAATGTTCTTGTTCAATGTTTTTCATTTCATTTCAATACTTGCAAGAAGCAGCAAGAAGGCCGCACTGAAGACTGGGGTCTGTACAACAGAGCAACAACCAAAAAAACCAAGAGGTATCTGTGAAAGATCAAGTTCTTTCCCCTTGTCCAGTCAACATGCCTCAAGCCCTGTCTTGTGGGACCTGCTGATGAGAAGGTACTTTGCCTTCTATGTCAATTCAGCCATTGGCCTCTCCGCTGACTTCAGTTACCTATGGTGATATTTGTGAGGTGGACATCAATCCGCTAAGAAATGTGATGAGTCAACACACTCATTTCAACAGTGGTCAGACAAAGTCACTATCCATTTCAGTCAGATTTTAACAAGCAACATAGGCTCGGTGTCCATAGAATGACTCTTTTCCCATGAGAGACCAACTTTGAATTGACTTTAAACATTCACACTGGCACGTTAGACTCACATGTTCCTTTCACACTAGCTTCACTGGAGAAAATAGGACCATGTTTATGCCTTCGTCACTATTTTTGTCTTTTTACTGCACTGAGGAAGCTAGAGATAGCATGGAATTTAACGGACAGTAAGGTCGATACACCACATGTAAAGATTTATGGCCCAATCCTGCTCCCAAGTTACAGCTCTGATCCCGAAACCTCTTGTACTTGGGCAGATTGCTGCATCCAAGTTCAGACCCATTAATTCAAACACAGAGGCACAGTGGTCAGCTTCCATGCAAGAAGTTGCAGGATCAGGTCTGTGTCATTGACAACTCCCACCAAGGGGGGGGGGAAATTAGGCCAAAAAGTAGGGCACAAATTGAGATCTTTAGGTATCACTGTCATCACCACCAGCCATGGAAGAAACAAACCCAGGTTAATTGTGTAAATTGTGGAATTCAAGTAGTAAGAGCAATAAAAAGTTAATTGTTGTTAGACACAAGGTAGGTGAGAACTTTTATCTGATCGAATTCTGTTGGTGGCAGGTATAAGCCTTTGAACTACACAGAGTTCTCCAGGTCTGGGGAACGAAATCAGAGTGTCCAAGCTAAATACAAGTTGGGACCGAGAGTTAAACATAAGAGATAACGCATCTCCTAGGAGGTAATTTGAGATGGAGTGGGTAGTAAGGGTTGCTATGCAAAAGAGGTTTGAAGTGGGCCACAAAGGGTTAGCAGGCAGGTATGTATTACAGATTGTTGTAATGAGCCATGAAATCAGTGTCCCTGTTGAGTCCACTGTTTTTGGCATCTAGCAGCATTAAGTTGTGGTTGTTAAGAGAATCTGGTGTGATTTCATGTCTAGTCAAGTGACAAATGCCATGGTATGAAATGTGTCGTGAATAAGGGCTATTTAATATATTATTTCAACAGGAGATCTCAAAGCACTTTAAAAGACAGGTGGTTTTACAAAGTACGTAATGTTAATACCAAACTAAAAGTCACTTCCTATCATTTCTTCATTGCCAAACAGACACCAGGCATTCCTCTGTAACAATAGGAACACTCTGATCAAAAAGTAAACATCTTGCTTCTCTGATGCAAAGGGGTGTTTGCCTTATGTTTACCAAGCATCAAAGTTACAAGAAGAAGAAATGGTTAGGGGTATCAGAAATTTAACAAGGGTTCTCAAATCTTGCTATTGAGCCTATAAAAGCTCCCCAAAAAACAGCTGATTATTAGAACAAACATCTGAGCAAATGGTATCAGCATCACAAATGTAATCATTAAGAGGCAAGCCAAGGGCCCAATTTCACAAGCTTTATTCCCAGGAGTAATCCTTATACCCACTGGGGTCAATGGGATTAGTCACATGTGTAAGTACTGGAAGGATCAGGACCTTCATTTCTACTACTGTTTTGGCAAGAGACTGATCATTATGCAGAAAGCCTTTCATTCATACATGACCCAATATCCAGACAGGCTTTAGAGGAAATTTTTCTATCATAATTTAAACAGGTACGCCACTGCTACTGCAGTCTGCAGATAAATCATTCATGTGTAATCTTTTGACAAATAAATGCGACATAACTATTACAGGAAAACCAGATAAAACTAAAAACCAAAAGTTTATACAATGGTACACAGTCACATACGCTACTGGGAACCAAAGATAAAATGTGCCAATGCAGGTAAGAGGAATGGTGATTCTATTCTGTGGAAGATCAGTTTAAAAGAGTGTGCTCTCCGTCCCAATTTATTCTTAGTTAGGCCTCCACCCCCAAATGTATGAGGTTAGACTGTTCAGCTGTTTATAAAATGTAGTATTGCACTGAAATGTACACTGCAACATTCTTCCCCGGCACTCATACAAACTATATAAGGAAATATCCAATTCCAGTGTGTTCACCATTGTGATGATAGAGCTCTGTCCACTGGAACAGCCCCGGAGTTGGTTTCCTAAAGGCGTCCTTAAATATATCCTAGGCCTAACAACATTGTACTGGACGTTGTCATCAAATGGCAGCATAGACAGCTGCCAAATCTTGCAGGCTCAGTGCTCTAATATGGAACAGCTGGAAGAGGACCCTGCATTCTTTTCTTTCAGTAAACACTGGGGGCTCTGTTCAATATCCTACTGCAATAAAGCCTAAAGAATGTCACCTATCAACTGACAGACTTTCCCTCCTCCACAGACTATGCGTTTTGTGTTCTTTTAACCATGTGCAGAAATCCAAGGTGGACATATTTAATCCTACAAGCTATATTAAAATAACTGAGACAAAAATAGGAGGGATTATATTTGGGGTTTTTTGGGGGGGGGTTGCAAATGGAACAGAACTAGGTAATTTAGCTATGTGTTTAACTTCATCTCTGCAAAGAGTAGTTCGGGGTTTTATTTTGGAAGGTTTCTTTAAAAGTGTGTGTACATACTTGTGCGCACACACAAAGCAGGAGTTTCATTTCACTTACACCGTTTTAGTTCTCCTAACTTTCACGGGTGTATACATGAGATCAAAATCAGGCCCATATATATTAAATGTACATCCCTGGGAAAGTACATGCACAGTATACACTAACTGAATTATATATAGCAGCCTAAACAGTCTACTAATATCTTCCCAGAGCTTCTGTGGAATATATAGAGCATTCAGTGCTGCAGGGAAAAAAAGTGTGTTCAAACAGGACCTGAATGATTAAACAAATTACCATTTAACAAAAGATTAAGATACCTCAGCTAGCCACAGCTCAGCAAAATACTCGTTTGTATAAGATAATGAGGAGATTCTTCTGCATGTTGCTTAAAGCAAAGCAAGCCACGTTGTCCAAAAGAAGCCTAGAAAATCCAGACTCTACGTGACCTGACTTACTTATTTCATAGGAAACTGCATGAGAGAAAAATCAATCATTCATGCTACCGTAGTTACACCAGTGAATAGACTGTAGTAGTTTGCTGTGAAAAATCAAACTGAAATAAGTCATCACTAGTCTGAAACATACAATGTAAAAAGGGAAGCTGTTAACAATGAAGCTGGTTCATTTGGAGCCCCAGCTCCCTGACCTCCCCTTTTTTGCCATCATTAGGGTATCAATCAGAGAACAATGTAGCATTCAAAATGGATTGGTTGCACCAAAACTTACCAGGGTTGTTGGCTTCCCCTTCAAGAATGTGAAGCTCAGTGCAATCTGCCAAGGAATGCTCCAGGCAGAGCTGGAGGAAACGGGCTTGGGTTCGACTCACCCGTTTCAACAAGGAGAGCAAAGCAACAGTCTGCTCGCATTCATTCCATCCTTTAAACCAACCAGCCAGCACTCCAACCTGATCTCGAAACATCATGATTAGATTGGGGTAGGGAATGGAGAGGAGGAAAAAAAAAAAAAAAAACACCTCTGCAGGGGGAAAAAAAATTCCCTCCAAAGTTTTTTTTCCCCCGTGTCTGTCTCACAATTTTATTTATTAAATCAGACGGATTTTTGGACACAGCCGTCAGCTCAGATGTGGGTCTGGTTTCTCTTCTCCTCTTTCTATCTTCAGTTCAGTGTCCTGGTGGCTTCTTGTTAAATTCCCCAGAGATGATGACACAAAAGTGGCACAGGAAAATAGGGAGGGGAAATTGTATATTATATATACACACACACACATATAGAGAGATATATGTGTAAATCTCAACAAGGCACAGGAGTGGGTGTATAGCTTCTTCTTCTTCCCCCTCAGGTTATTTTAGCCTAGCGTCTCCAGCTCTCTCCTCCCCTGGGTGGCAATCCGGACCATCCACACCCGCATTCCTCCCAAAGCAAATGTTCACAACTGGAAAGAGAAAAGAATTGCTGCTGATGATGACACACTTTGCAAGGAAACGCTATGATTCAGCATGACAGCAGCAGAGCCTCCCGAAGGAAGGCTTCCTCCCGAAGGAAATTTCAGGTCAACATAGGGAAGGATAAGGGGGAGGGAAGACTAGGAAGAAAGGGGGAGGGAGGGAGGGAGGAAGACACCGAACCTCTACAAATTCAGCCCCCATACACAGCAGCTGAGAGATGCAGGCTTTGCAGCTAATGGTTTAAAGAAACCTCCCTCCTCCAAGAGGGAGCTCCCTGTTGCTGCCGTAAAAGGCTCCTAGTGCTGGGCAGGCTCTTTAGGGACCTACCTGCTTTAAACGGCAACTGCTGCAACAGACCGTTCGTGCACAAGAAAACTTACACTGCGGCTATAAAGCGCGAACGCAAAGCAGGAGCAGCCCTGGTGCCTTCCTCTCCGCCGCCTCCTCCCCGGGCAGCAGCCGAGTCGCTGCAGCTCCATCTACAGCAATCAAGCATCTCAAGCCAGCCCCTTTGGATGGAGGCCCTAAGCAGCAGCAGCAGCGTGAGACAAAAATAAACTCTACCCACCCCCGACTTCATCACACAGCCCGGCGGGCGCAGGCCAGCCCAGGGAGTCTTCGGGTCCCCCCCCCCCTCCCTTTTCAGGCTGCTAAAAACATTATCAACCCCCCTCCCCCGCAAGCTATTTTCCAAATGTCTTCCCCGAGCCACGGCTCCGGGGGGGGGGCGGGGAGGGGGGATCTCCCCCTCGCTCTGTCCTACCGAAGCGCCCACGAAATCAGCCCGGTTTTACAGACGCATTTTCCACAGTCCAGGCATCGCCTTGGGACCGAAGCGGCGACCCCGGCCCCTTAGCAAAATGCAAACGAGCGCTGAGCCACGAGCCCCTTCCCGCCACAGAACTGCAACCCCCCCCCCCCCGCCCCCCCAAAGTTGGGCTCCTGCTGCGGCTTTTCTGCTTCACCTAGGACGGCTCTCAGCAACCCCCCCCCCGCCCCCCAAAGCTGCTGCTTCTTCCTCCTCCACTCGCCCCTCTGCTGTTACCCCCAGCCCATGGGGGTGGCAGAGAAGCGGGCAGGGCAGTGCCAGCCCAGTGGGGGCTGTAAGCACTGCAGGGAGGTTATGGGGGGAGCCCCCCCCCCGCCCGCTATCGCTTGGTCCGCCTATGCCTAGCGCGGCGCAGGGCACAGACGCGTGCCGGCAGGGCAGGGAGAGGCGCTCGGGGCAGCCCCCCGGGCACCCACCTGGCTCGCCCCCATGCTGCTCGCCCGGGAGGCGGAGGCAGGTGCCCCGCGGCGGTCACGCGGGCTGCGGCTGGCGGCGCCCCGGCCGGGCCATAGCGGGCAGCGGGCGATGCCGCCGGGCGCCTGGCTGGGCGAGACTGAGCCGCGCCGAGCCCCGCGCCCCGGCTCCCCACATGCGAGTCATTAGCATAGGCCATTACGTCATGGGCTCGCGGCGCGAGGCCCCCGCCCCCCGGGCCGGGGCAGCCCGGGCTCGCGGCCGCCTCCCTCCCGCCTCGGCCGGCCCCTGCTGCGGGGCCCCGGCACCCCGGGCACGGGGCGCCGCGACGCTCCCCGCCCTGCCCCGCCGGGTGTGTGAGACCGGGCCGGGGGCCCGCTGCACCCCGGGGTGTGTGTGTGTGTGTGTGTGTGTGCTGCAAATACACGACACTGGTGTTTCACACGCAGTGTGTGTGTGTGTGTGTGTGTGCTGCAAATACACCCGATCCGTGTTTCACATTGTGTGAGTGTGTGTGTGTGTTGCAAATACACTACAGTGGTGTTTCACACGCTGTGTGTGTGTGTGTGTGTGTGCTGCAAATACACCAGATCCGTGTTTCACAGTGTGTGTGTGTGTGTGTGTGTGTGTTGCAAATACACCCGATCCGTGTTTCACATTGTGTGTGTGTGTGTGTGTGTGTTGCAAATACACTGGTGTTTCACACGCAGTGTGTGTGTGTATGTGTGTGTGTGTGCTGCAAATACACCCGATCCGTGTTTCACATTGTGTGTGTGTGTGTGTGTGTTGCAAATACACTGGTGTTTCACACGCAGTGTGTGTGTGTATGTGTGTGTGTGTGCTGCAAATACACCCGATCCGTGTTTCACATTGTGTGTGTGTGTGTGTGTGTTGCAAATACACTGGTGTTTCACACGCAGTGTGTGTGTGTGCTGCAAATACACCCGATCCGTGTTTCACATTGTGTGTGTGTGTTGCAAATGCAATCCAGCGGGGCTTCATACTCAGTGTGTGCGCGTGCTGCAAATACACTACAGCAGGGTTTCACACGCAGTGTGTGTGTGTGTGTGCACGCGCGCTGCAGGTACACCCGAGCAGGGTTTCACACTCTGTGTGTGTGTGTCCCCTGCAAATAAACCCTGTGGGCTTCACATTCAGTGTGTGTGCTGCAAATACACCCCAGTGGGATTTCACACCCTGTGTGTATGTGCTTGTGTGCTGCAAATACACCCCAGTGGGTCTTCACACTCACTGTGTGTGTGTCCGTGTATGCTGGAAATACAGCCCACCAGACTTCACGCTCGTAGTGTGTGTGCGCTGCAAATACACCCAGCAGGGTTTCACACTTATGTGTGCTGCTGCAAATACACCCCAGTGTGGCTTCAAACTCGCTGTGTGTGTGTGCTGCAAATACGCCCCACTAGGGCTTCCTTTCACACCCAGGGTATGTGTGTGCTGCAAATACACCACAGCAGGGCTTCCCATCACTGTGTGTGTGCTGCAAATACACCCCACTGGGACTTCCCTTCAAACCCTGGGTGGGTGTGCTGCAAATACACCCTATCAAAGCTTCACACCCCACTGTGTGTGTGTGTGCTGCAAATACACCACCAGCTGAGCTTCACACCCACTGTGTGTATGCTGTAAATACTGTACTCCCAATCACCTGAGCTTTTCCTTGCACAATATATTTATGTTTTCCAACTACTGCAATTGGCAACGCTTTCCTTTCCACCGTTCTGCAGGTGTGTTTGCATGTGTCTGTAAAATGGGGCAAACACCACCACTGGACAGGGATTCCCCTTTGCACCCCTGGATGCGTGTTGGTGCAAATGTTGCCACAGGCTAAGAACTTTTCCCTTTGCACCACAATCTGGGAATCGAATTGAGCGTGCACAGGTGCAGAACAGAGGTTGGTGGCGCTCATCAGCAATCCTTCAGAACCCTGCAGTAGGAGGATAGGAAGCCCATGTTTGGACCATGATTGTAGATTCTCTAGGACTTTTTTAATGAGAGTTTATTGCAAATATCGACTGTGAATGAGCTCTCCTTTCATGCCAGTGTGTGTGTGTGTGTTACAGATTGCAGCACTTGTCAATGGACCACTGACCAGGGAGTGGAGGAGAAACGTTCTTTCTTCCTCCTAAGTAACAAAGCTGGTCTGTAAAGACCTTTGACTGTTCTTTAAAGTGACTCAGGGAAGCTTTCTGGGTGGCCGGGAGAGCAAGCCTCACCTCTCTTGCTAGAGGGAGTGGGTTAAAAATCCACCCTCCTTTACACCAGTGCATCTCCAGTGGCTTCAGAAAGCAGGCCTGCGGGGTTGTGGATGGGGCAGGCGGGGCTCCACACTGTTGCTGCCGCAAAGCCTCTTTGGATGGCTAGTCACATGGTACAATGAGCCATTGGATACTCATTCAAAAAAAAAAAAATCAACCAAGCAATGCCTAGAGTTTGCAGCCTGAGAAACAATGTACCAAGTGTAAGCAGGAGCTTTGCATGAGAGTCACATAGAGTGTATTCTCTGCAAGCCTGTAACAGCAATCCACAAGGGAAAACGAAAAAGGGAATATCACCGCCACCTACCATTATCAGCAAATACAAGGGGACGGAGGGGAGGGGGGGCGAATGTGGAAAATGCTCATATAAGGATGTCCCAAAGCATTGCAGTGCAAGCACATTGGCTTGGAGCATCTCTGTGGATTAAGCCACTTGAATGAAGCAGGGAGAACTTGCCACTATCTAGGTGGAAACCATTCTGCAAAGTGCACATTCCCTGTGGCCTGGGCTGACTCCTCGGTGCAGTGAAATGATTCTTTCCAGGGTGCGCAATGAGTTGTTGATGGTGATACAAATCAACAGTTTGGGTGGCACGTACGGAAAAAAAAAGTGAATGAGATCAAAATAGTTTGGTGTAGGAGACCAGAGTGCCTGTGGAAATTAACCAGTCCCATGCGGCATGGTTGTTTTTAGATGGGTATTAAAATAACTGTGAAATTTCACAAATGCGAATGGGTCAGGCTACACTAGTGTAAATTCAAAGTAATTCCAATGACTGCAGTGGTTCTATGCCAGATGTACACCCGTGTAACCAAGAGCCAGGCACTATGATAATACCAATAAATAATAATAATGACCCGCTATATTTCAATCATATGCAAATATATTTTTTAAAATGAAACATGAACTTAATATTTTGTATGCATAGACGATTTATACAATCATTAATTATGTATAACATAAAAGAACTGAGAGGCTCCAATCACAATGCAGGGCCCCATTGTGCTAGGTGCTGTATAAACATGTAGCAAACAGACAGTCTCTGACCCAGTCAACTCGCGATCCTGGTTAATGACAAGACACCCCAGGTGAATAAAACAAACTGATGGGTAGGGGTGGGAGAGAGGGAAGACAAGGTGTGATGATTAAATGAGCATATTTTCACAGAGACTAGCCGTACGCACATTGTAACATGCCACCTGAATTCAGCCGAGCAGGCAGAAATCACAACTACGTAAGCAATTTCAGTCTCACTCGGCTGTGATTTAGGTGTCAAAATATCAGCTGAGTGTTTGGGACTTGGTGCATGTTTCATCGATACCGATTGTAAAACTGACTCCAATACATGTCAAATGAAAATAAACATTGCGAGAGGATTGTGCAAATTTTCCCTAGCTGGTGTTATGATAATGACATAAAATAAAGTAGTGGGCAAAGCCAGGAGGATGGGGTAGTTTATAGCAGTGGTAATTGGTTCTGCAGCCTTTATCTGTAGGGGTTCGTTTGAATCCAGCTTGTAACAATAATGACCAAAAGTTGCCTCCCGATGAAGGCCATTTGATAGTCTAGGTACATTGAGTTAAGTGATTTCAGCCTTTTCCCCCCCACGCACAAGTGTCTGCATCATAAAAACCGCCAACACAACTGACACTTGTTGCAAACCGGGTTGGCCAACTCAGCAGAAAGGCTGAGGAATGAATGGGAACCATTCTGAATATAAAAGGGCCAAAAGTCAAAACCAGTAGTGGGATAGTCATTTTGTAGGGAATGAGATTCTTTCCATTGGACTTTCTAACCATTCTACAGAATTCTTCCGCAGGGATTTAATTTTCTGTTAAATTCTATAGGATGAGCCAAACAAAAACCCAACACTATAAAAAACTAAAATGCAGTAGGATTTTCCCATAAGGCAAGGAGACTAGATTTAGGCCTAGCCTCCACTCACAAATTTTGTCATTATAACTATAACAACAAAACCTTCCTAGCATAGGTACAGTTTATACCAGCAAAAAAGTGCTTTTGCTGGTAGCGTTTACGCTGGTTTGGCACGTGAAAAGCACTTTTATGCCAGCTGTGTCAACACTAGGGCTTTTGTCAGCATAGAAATGTCACAGAGCTCCCATCCCTAACTGACATTGCTTTCCTGCCGAAAGTTTCTAGCGTGGACGTGGATTTAGTCTGCTCCCTAGCACCAGTTCCCCCCATCAGGAACAGGCTGGGGGTGAATTTAAATTGGTATGCCTGTAGCTGTTCTGGGGATAAATGGAGAACTTCCATCTCCACCGATGTTGGTCCAGCACCTTTGATGAGCAGCAAATTCACACACAAAATTAACAGTATTCTAAAAAAACTCCAAAATATAATCTCCAAATCAACTCCCCGGATGCTGTTAGAAGAAAACACCATCTAGTGGACAGAAGTAGTAATCACACCACTGATTGTTAAGACAGCAGTCTTCCCAAGTTCTACACAGTGGGAGGGAATAATGCAGGCCCCACCTGAGTTATGTTGGTAATAACCAGACACCCCTAAAGAGGGAAGATCATGCATTTGGTGTGAGCTTCTGGTCTCCGCTCTCTCCCTTCAGATATCAGTTTCAGGGCAAGATTTACAAACCAGATATATTGGGAACCGGCTGGCTAATGCATTCCCGTTTCAAAAGCACGGCAGTGCAAATCCCCACATGCCCTTGGCCCCTGATGACGTTGGGCTTTCTGGAGTACCAGGCAGGTCCAGGAGGTGAAGAAGTTTGGAGCCCTTAGAGAAAATGATGGCTACTGGGAGGATCAAATAAGGGGGTTGATGTAGGACAACCCAAGGCTTGGTCCCAAACATCATAGCATACAGAGGGGATCTTTTACTGTCCCCCATGGCTTGTGTTTTCCTATCATTCCACACGGGGAGGGGCTCTGGAATGGCAGCTGGGAGGCAGATGGGGTGGTAGGCAGTGGTGGGTGGTGGAGGAACGGCCTGTGAGCCAAAGGAGTGGGTGTGACTCTGCAAAGCTGCAGTTGGAAGGTGGAGGAAGTAGGAAGTGGCAGAAGAGAGGTTAGATCAGGTGGAAAACGAAGCTGACAGCTGACACAGAGTGGCAACTGCAAGTGGAGGGGAGGGACAGATGAGGAAGGATGCTTGAGAGGTCACTGGACGTAGACGGAGCTGGAGGGAAGGCCATAGGGAGCTAGAAGTCAGTAGGTTCCCAGGGGGAAGAGGGAAACAGACATCTGGACAGTGAGGGGATCTGGAAGGTGGGCCAGGGAGAGGAGCAGGAGAACTGAGTGGGGCCAAGGAGAAGTAGGCTACATCAAAGGGGGTGCAGGAGCACTGCTGAAATGGTGGCCTTCAGAGAGGAAGGGACACACTGAAGGGGTGACACCCACAGCTTACATCTGGCCCATTTTTAACAAGTGAGGCAGCACATTACAGGCCATGGACTAATTCCACCTGAGAGTGGACGCAAGGCACAGTTGACCCAGAGGGTGGGGCTGGTTGGCTCTTAGACCCAGATACACATAGGTATTTTGGCTCCTAACTTCCATTGAAATCAGTGGAAGTTAGGAGCCTAAATATCTTCAGGGATCTGGGCCTATGACTATGTCTACACTACAGACGTTGGTTAATGCAAGTCATGTCCGCGTAAAGCCGCTGCCGTTAGCATATTGCTCGTGCATGTGCATACTTGACTCCTTGCATCGGTGTCAATAGTACTAAGCAGTGTCAATACCCACTGCAGGGCACCATGGGTAGGTATCACAGTGTGCAACTCACCATCATCCTGCACAATGCCTCTTGGGAAATTTTGGCAATGCATAGTGGGGCAGAAACAAGTAATGCAGGAGTGAGTCGGAGCCAGTGATCATCACGCAACTTTCTCCATCTCATAATGTCATCCACATCCCATAATTTTTGTGCTTTTTAAAAAAATCCCACAAACCTGTGTGGCACATTTTGCTGTCTGCCATCTCCGACAGAAGGATGGAGCCTGCACAGCCCTGCCCTATTGTGGTAAACACTGCAAACGCAGGACACACGATCCAACGGTATTTGAAGAGCCATAAGAAGAAATGCAGCAGCAGGAGATATGATGATTTAGTGGAGGACAGATTGCTGTGGGCTCCAGCAAAAACCAATTCAAGGTTGATGGTGGTGTTCATGGAGCAGCTGCAGATGGTGGAGCGCTGCTTCTGGGCCTGAGAACCAAGCACTGACTGGTGGGATCTCATCATACTGCAGGTTTGGGATGATGCAGAACTTTTCCATGCAAAAGGCCATGGTCCTTGATCTGTGTGCTTAGCTCACCCCACCCCTCCAGCCCAGCAACACCAAAATCAGAGCTGTACTAGCGGCAGAGAAGTGAGTGGCGATCGCATTGTGGACACTTGCAACACCGGATGCTACCAGTCAGTGGGAAATGATTTTGGAGCTAGAAAATCCACTGTGGGAGCTGTTGTCATGCAAGTGTGCAGGGCCGTTAATCGACTCCTGCTATGGAGGACTGTGACTCTCAGTACTGTGCAGGACATGGTGGATGGATTCGCAGCAATGGGCTGCCCGAACTTCGGTGGGGGTGATAGATGGCATGAACATGCCTATGTGATGGGGTGTACAAACCCCACAGTGGGCCAGAAGAGGTTAAAGGACAGTACTGGGCCTAGGTAGCTCCGCCCCTCCAGCCCCGCAGAGCATGCTCCAATTGGAGGAAGGGTTGAAAAGGGAGCAACCCGGCTCAGAAGCGGGGAGGAGAACAGCTCGACCCTGAAGGTGCCTGGTAAGGGCTCCAGAGAAGCCTCCCCGAGGGGATATGACTCTGCTGAGCCCGCTTGGGGCTGGCAGTTTGGTTCTCCTTTCTTTTTCTCTTTATGTTGAACTGGAAGCTGGGAGAGGAAAGTGACAGTGACCCGGGGAGGGTAACTCACAGGGCACCTTCGGGGGCCAGGCACTGTTGACCCTCCTAGCGCCCTGGGTCAGAGCCTGGTGGAGTGGGTGGGCCCGGGCTCCCCTACCACTGACGTATGACCAGAGCGACCCAAGCCTCTTGCCTACCTCTGATTAAAAGAGGGCCTGGGCCACAAGACCTACCCACAGGGAGGTGGCGATAAGTGTGCTAACCACTAGGCCACCTAACCCACTGAGGACTCTATTACACCCTATTTTAGCACCACTGAGCACATCAACAGAAAGGGCAACTTTTCTATGGTTATGCAAGCATTGGATTACTGGGGACACTTCACCAAAATCAATATTGGCTGGTCAGGGACAGTGCATGACACTCACACCTTTAGAGAGACGAAGTGGGTGAGGTAATATTTTTTATTGGACCGACTTCTGCTGGTGAGAGAGACACGTTGTCAAGCTTACCCAGAGCTCTTCTTCAGGTGTGGGAAAGGAACACCAAGTGTCACAGCTAAATGCAAGATGGGAACAGATTGTTCAGCATATTCTCTGTGCTAACGACTTATGCTAAACAATCTGTTCCCACCTTGCATTTAGCTGTGATGCTCAGAGTCTCTTTCCCAGACCCGAAGAGGAGCTCTGTGTGGCTCGAAAGCGTGTCTCTCTCACAAACCGAAGTTAGTCCAATAAAAGATATTACCTCACCCACCATGACTCTCTAATATCCTGGGATCGACATGGGTACAGCTACCCTGCATATTCCATCTTTAAGAGCACTGGACTGTTCAGAAAGCTACAAGCAGGGACTTTCTTTCCTGACCACTGAATTACCATTGGCAATGTCGAAATACCCACAGTGATCCTGGGGGACCCAGTCTACCCCTTGCTTCCCAGCCTCATGAAACTGTACGCCAGCCACCTCGACAGCACCAAGGAAAGAGTCAACTCCTGGCTCAGCAGGTGCAGAACGACAGCGGAATGGGCTTTTGGTAGAACGAAGGGCCGCTGGCATTGATTACTCAGAAGGTTGGATCTCAGTGGAAAAACATCCTGACAGTTATAGCTGCCCCTCAAGACTGCAATGGCAGCAGCTACAGATAAAACACACAGAGGGGTCATTGTATTTGCAGTCACAACGGCCAGCAAACGTTAGGTTTCAGAACTCCCTTCCCTTGCTCCCCTAGAGTTTTAAACAAGACGCTTCAGAGCACTTCTGCACAGCACCACTCTGCAGCCCTAGCTATGGGGAGTATGGCCCACCAGGGGTGAGGGGGCCAGGAAAATTAGAAGGGAATTGTGCGGTTGCACGAAACAATAACATTTCGCCCCCTATTTCCATGGGTATGAGTACAGGGCGATGGCACTGAATACTGGCAGTTTTCCACAGGCGGTGGCGATTTCGGCGGATATCTCCTTCCTGAGCATGACAAAGGCACGGAGAGCTCAGCGGCTGCTGGCATTTCGAAGCTGCCCGGGCTTGGATGCCACGAGCTTGCTTGCTGCAATGGTGCCGGGCGATGTCCCTGCAGCCTGGCACGGCAAAGGGTCCGACTGCAGAGAAGGAAATAAAGCTGTGTGATGGAGGGCCCACCCCACACAAAGCCTGGAGCGGGTAAAGTGGCTGGGCAGGCCAGTTAACTGCCCAGGCTACACCTAAAGAGGGAGACAGGAAGCAGGCCACTAATTGAATATGGGCTTGGCAGGAACAGGATGGGCCTGTATAAAGCCCCAGAGCTGTGAGCAGCGAGGACTATAAGGAAGTATCTGTAATCACTCCCTGAGAGGAGGGGGCTTAGGCTGGCAAACCCAGAAAGGGGGATGCCAGAGAAGTGGAGAGAAGCCCAGAGAAACAGCAGCTAGGGGTAGGGCTTGGCTGCTTGTTACAGGGTCCCTGGGCTGGAACACAGTGTAAAGGGCAGGCCTGCATCTCCTTATCACCCACTGGGGAGTGGCACAGGGCATTGGAGACGCCAGCCGGACAGCTGGCCTGGAAGGACTTTGATTTTCCCAGAAGGGGCGAGCTAAGCCACGAACAGGAAGCTGCAGCTCTGGGAGTGAGAGGGACCGAGGGGTGAAAGAGAGACACCGCCAGAGGAGGGCAGTGCCTGGCAAGACCTAATCCCCAGAGCCGCCAGGAGGAGGTGCCATATGCAGCGAGCGGACCCCAGGACAGGCTGGCATCCCTAGAAACCTTCAGGAGAGGATTGCAGAGAACCTCCATGAAAGTTTCATCCAGATCTCTCAGGAGGATTCAAGGGACAACCCTGTGCACATAAACAAATTGCTCCGCATCGCCCGCCCGCCCGATTCTAGAGGGGAATGAAAAGCCGATAACAGCTCTACCTCTCGTTGTGGTACCGCTACCTCTTCTAGCCCGTGTAAATGAATGTAAAATCGACAGCTGTGTCCTGCTAAGTTGGGGTCAGGTGCCATCTGTACATTTAAACATTGTAATGGAAAATGATTTCACACACTTACCCGAGGCTCCTGCTCCAGCATCGGGCTGATCCGTGCTCAGCCACCAGGACTGACTAGACTGCAGTGGTGTCTTGAACAGGTCCTGGCTCATGGCATAGCTGGATCCCCTGTCGCTTGCCCCCATTCACCTCCTTCTCCTTACCCTTCATGGCAGGGGTCTGTGACTCGGGATCCGTGGAGACAGTCACAGTGGCCTGCGGAGGGGTGGTGGGGTCTCCGCCAAGTATGATATATGCAGCTCACTGTGAAAGCGGCAGGTCTGTGGCTCAGCACCGGATCAATTGTTGGCTTCCCCGGCCTTCTGGTGCACCTGCCGCACTTCCTTGGCTTTCACGTGGCTCGGCTGTTGGTCCCTGTGGTGTCCGTTCTCCTGCATCCTGTGCAATCTGCTCATAGGTGTGCTAGGGTTGCCGACTTTCTAATTGCAGAAAACTGAACACTGTTGCCCCGCCCCTTCTCTGAGGCCCCACCCTTGCCTCGCCCCTTCCCCGAGGCCCTGCCCCCACTCACTCCATCCCCCCCCCTCGCTCGCTCTCCCCCACCCACTTGCTCATTTTCACCGGGCTGGCTCAGGGGGTTGGGGTGTGGGACGGGGTGAGGGCTCCGGCTTGGGGTGTGGTCTCTGGAGTGGGGTCAGGGATGAGGGGTTTGGGGTGCAGGAGGAGTCTCTGGGCTGGGGGGGGACCAAGAGATTTGGAGTATAGGAGGGGGCTCCAGGCTGAGGCAGGGGGTTGGGGTGTGGGAGGGGGTGAGGGCTCCATCGGGGGTATGGGCTCCAGGGTGGGGATGAGGGGTTTGGGGTGCAGGAGGGGGCTCCAGGCTGGTGCAGGGGGTTGGGGGTGCATGAGGGGGTAAGGGCTCTGGGGTAGGTCTGGGGATGAGGGGTTTGGGATGCAGGAGGGGGCTCTAGGATGGGACCAAGGGGTTCAGACTGTGGGAGGGGGCTCAGGGCTGGGGCAGGGGTTTGGGGTTCAGGAGGGAGTGCAGGGTGCAGGCTCTGGGAGGGGGCTCAGGTCTGGGGCAGGAAGTTGGGATGTAGGAGGGGCTGCGGGGCGCGGGCTCTGGGTGGCACTTACCTCAGGCGGCTCCCGGGAAGTTGCCGGCACGTCCTTCCATGTGGGTGGGGCAGCCACGGGAGCTCTGCCTGCTGCCCCCACCCACAAGCGCCGCCCCAGCAGCTCCTATTGGCCATGGTTCTGTGCCAATGGAAGCTGCGGAGCCTGTGCTTAGGGAGGGGGCAGAATGCAGAGCCCCCGTGGCTGCCCCTACACCTAGAAGCTGGAGGGACATGCCAATCACTTCCTGGGAGCTGCGTGGAGCTGGGTAGGAGCCTCCCAGCCCCGCGCCAACCGGACTTTTAACGGCCCAGTCAGCAGTGCTGACTGGAGCTGCCAAGGGTCCCTTTTCGACCAGGTGTTCCAGTCAAAAACCGGACACCTGGCAACCCTAAGGTGTGTACACTTCTGACAACTCCTCCGTAGTTGTGCCTGTACCGCCTCTTCTCCCCACAGCCCTGGAGGTCCAATACCTCCTGTCTACTCCAGGCAGCAGCTCCTGTGGAGTGTGTAGCCGCTATGGTCGGTTGGAAAGTTGCACACAACAAGGGAGAGCTGCTAAGTGAGGTCACCAGGCTGGGCAATCAGGAAGAGGCATGCAAAATCATGTGGCGGTTTTAAAGGAGCGGGGGTGGCTTCTGGTCTCCGTGACCCCGGGCAACAGAGTTCACAACTGTGACCAGAGTGGACAGTGTTGGACATTGTGGGACAGATGCTGGAGGACTGTTAGGGTTGACATAGGTCGCACAGTGTCTATACTCGCACTGCGGCCATCACAGTACGCTGACCATGGCTCAACACCATTCAGGATACGGTTTTAATGCACCGCTGTAATGGAGCACTTCAGCCAGAGACAAACTGGAGTGTAGACACATGCAGATATAGGTTGACACAAGGTGAGTTACATTGACCTAACTTTGTAGTGTAGACAGGGCCGGCTCTAGCTCTTTTGCTGCCGCAAGCGGCAAAAAAAAAAAAAAGGCCATGGCCGGAGCTGCCGAAACAAAAAATCCTAAAAACCGGGCCTTGAAAGGTGCCGCCCCAGGAGTGGCTGGAATGCTGCCCCTTCAGATGTGCCGCCCCAAGCACTTGCTTCCTTTGCTGGTGCCTGGAGCCAGCCCTGAGTGTAGACCAGTGTAGTACACGCAGAGCCCATGGAGAGGTCTGGGGGCATAGTGCTATCTGTGCCGTCCCAGCAGGTGTATTAGAGGGGTTGATGGCATTAACTCAGCAAGGACTATTTATCTCCCTGGTGTTTGAGGCCTAGTCTACATTAGAAAAGCTTTGGCAGTGTAGCTCGGCAGTGTGACTATACCAGCAAACCCTCCTCGTGTAGACACAGCTTATAGCGGTTCCCTGAACAAAATAAGCTATACTGGCAAAAGCATTGCCACTGTAGCTGAGTCTACAATAAGCCTTTTGCCAGGATAAAAATGTCATAAGACATCACCCCCAACTGATACTGCTATACCGGCAAAAGTCTCTAGGATAGATCTAGCTTTTGTCAGTCTCAGGTCTGGGTTAATACATTCACGCCCACTGTCTTACTCCAACCACATCTCCATCCCACACTGCCGTCTGTTTGTCTGTAAATGACTAAGCCTGGGAGAGGAGAATGCACAAATGCCAGTGACACCGATGTATGCAGTATTGTTGCAGCTGTGTTGGTCCCAGGATATTAGGGAGACCAGGTGGGGGAGGTAATATCTTGTATCCTGCAGAAGAGCTCTGTGTAAGCTCAAAAGCTTGTCTCTAAGTTGGTCCCGTAAAATATATTCTCATCCACCTTGTCTCTCTAATGACACCAGTGACGGGAAGAATTCCTCTGCATCCTGTTCTGTGGAACACAAGCACCTAGGCTCCCAAAAGCATTCCTACAAAGACGACGAGGAGACCAGGGTTTGCCATCGTGGTCAATAGCTTTTCCCTGGCGCCATTCTGGAGTGTTAGAAAGCGGAACACTCAGTGATAATAATGCCTTGCCCGCATATAGCATTTTTATGTAAAGCTCCCAGAGCACTTTACAGACATGCACAATTTCTTTGCCTTGTATTGCAGATCGGGGGAAACTGAGACAGGGGGTGAAGCAGCTTGCCCAGGATCACAGAGCGAACCAGGAACAGAATCCAGGTTGCTTGATTCTCAGCTCTAACCCCAAGCCACTAGGTCAGCACTGCCTCCTGACAATGCGGTGCATTGATTCTACTCCGCACAGAATCAATAACATTTTACCTGGTAGGTGTTTGGGGCACGAACACTGGGGGAAGCAGTTCTGATTCTGATGTTTATGTTCCAAACTCTCTAAGTCAACTTCTGCTCTCACTTATGCCACTGCAACACGATTGAATCAATAGGGATAGAGGGCTTAACTCAGCACTGAGCACAGTGGGACTACAGGGGTGTAACTGAGGGCAAGATTTGGCTTTCAGGATATTGATTTTACTCCACAGATTTTAATGTACCTAGTACTTGGCTGCCGGACAACATAAATAAAGCCCAGCAGAAGGAGTCTGAGCACTGTGCTGCATGTACATTAAAGAATTCAGCAAATATTTCAGATGCAGAAGCGGAAATTTGACGAGAACTCTGTACAAATAAACAAAAGTTTTAATTATTCGTCTCCCACGGGGGCACAGTGGAAAAATATGAAACGTGGAATCCATGCACGGCTTGTGCTTCATCATTGTAATACCACGGGCACCTCAACAGCCTCTTCCATCTCAGGGTCTTACAGTGCTTTTCAAACAGTGAACCTCAGCAGCAGGGTCACTATCCTCCCCTCCGTGTGGTAGGGAAGTAGCTAGCAAAAGTGAGGCACAGATATGTTAAGTGACTTACGCAAAAACACGTAGTCTGTGGCTGAACTGGGAAGTGAGCCTAGCACAGTGCTTTCTCCATGTCGATCTTCGCCATTACTTAGCACTGCAAGGGAAATTCATGACACTGTCTAGGCCTTGATTTAAAGTAATTAAACTATATGCAGCTGTCCCTTAAAGGGAGAAAATGATTGCCGTAAATCTTACCATCAGTGAGATAAGGACCTCTAGTCAACCAATGAATGCACTAGACCCCCATTTTTCAGGAGGTTTATATTTGGGGATATGAAATCCAGTCAGGAACTCTGTTGTATGAAATGCACTTTCCAACAACTCCCTATACATCCCCCATGAAAGATCCATCTCACAGACATGCTTATGTATCTGCATGTAACATGTTTTAGTTTTCAATACGACTTGCAGCTAATTAAACAAACATGAAATGTTCCCTGCCAACAAAATGGAGCCATCTGTTAATCCTATAACTCAGTCATAATAAATGGTCAATCAAAGAATCTCCCATTTCCTTATGTTGGTGCTGATAGAACTCATACAGTTATAACATGTTGACGAATGGCAACTGGAGCTGAGAGGATACACCATCTGCTGGGTTTGTGTGCACATCTTGCATAGGAACATATTACAAGGGATAATAAACTATATTCATCAACAGTACAATGAGCTCAAGACAGAATGCCTAACATCAAGAGTTCGCTCATAGTTACATAGCACTGTTTTACCAATGGCTGATCTTGGTTTTGGAGCTACTCCTATGAAGTTTTACATTTTGCCACATTTG
The DNA here is from genome assembly GCA_033296515.1 of Macrochelys suwanniensis. Taxonomy (NCBI): domain Eukaryota; kingdom Metazoa; phylum Chordata; order Testudines; family Chelydridae; genus Macrochelys; species Macrochelys suwanniensis. The sequence continues at coordinate 9,400,023 of CM065781.1, read as the reverse complement.
TGGAAATACTAATCCATTGCCCTTCTGCAACACAAATAAATAAAGTAATAATTATCGCTATTATTAATAACCATTGCAGCTATCATCTGAGGAGCTCAGGACACTTTATAAACACTAATTAATTAACCCTCACAACGCCCTGGTGAGATACATACCCTTATAAAAACAAATACGGGGCCGACCCACAGTAGGAACCTAAAGCACTGCTGTGTTATTGTTATACCTATATGCTTTTTAATCATGACAGTAGGTGTTTACGGCAATGTTTAAAACAGAAGTGTTATTGTTACATACAAAAGAAATATCCCGGTGCATAATTGGCTAGAAACAATCAGCTCGAGTGATGCATCACTACGGCCCAGATTTTCAAAGGTATTTACTTGCCTAACTCCCATTGATCCCCAGATAGTAGGAAAAACTTTCTAATATGAGTTAAATGGAAACAATTGCTCACCTCCGATGACACTATATGACAGCATATCTATGTATGTAGACGTGTACCATGGTGTCCATCACATCAGGACCCACGTGTCTGATCTCACTAAAACCTAACATGAATAAAAACATTAGTGTCTGCATAATACAATAATGAACTACAGAACCTCCTGCCTTCACTACTGGAATGGTGGACAGGGAATGGTCAACCAAATGCCAGGGCTTTCTGTTTAAACCACTTTGCATTCTGAAATTAAAATATATCCGCCATACAAAAATGTATACCGAAGAACTACAGTAAAAGAATAATCGACTTGCAAAGTCAAACCCATAAAGTCAGAAAAAGCAACTTTAACTCTTCCCCACTGTGCATTATGACACAGTCCTTAACATGATCACATGCTATTTTTTCTGAAGGATTCCTGTCTCATTACGGGTGAAATTCAAACCCATGGAGAGAGTCGGCAAAAGGGGGCCCCACTTAAGTCCCCTGGGAGCCTTATTTTTTGAAGATTTAAATTTCAAGGTGCATAAGCCTTATTCTTATCTTCTAAATTTCATGCTTAGTGCCCAAGTTGGATGAGACAGCCGTTCATGATTTATTTTTATCTTCATGGTTCAATGTGTGGCCCATACTTCGTAGCCTGCAATCACTCCAAATCCACAGTGAATGAGGCAGTGAATTATTTTTCTATTATTAATAATTATTATTATTTCTGTTCTGGCAGTACCTACATGCCTCAATCATGCACCAAGGCCTCCTGGTGCTAGGCGCTGTACAAATACAGAACAAAAAAAACAGTCCCTGCCCTGACATGCTTGCAATCTGATATCAGACAAGGGATGGCAAGGAAATGCACCAGAGAGGTGGAACACATGGAGAGGGTGAGGCAGTACTTGTCAGCAGAATAAGCTGCGGTCATAATTCACCTATTGCCAAATCATTGTGAAGTGGTTGTTTAGTTAACCCCTGCCTCTTGGACCATCACACATCTATGGCGAATGAACCAGAGTTCCAGCCTTTCACGGAATGTTTGTCTCTGCCGTAAGCCCATGATAATTCATTGGTATCAGGTTGCTCATGAGAACTGGGCTACTGATGCTTAAACAAAATGAATAGACCAACCGGACATACAAAACACCCCTCACAAAAATGCTCTGGACAGCTGTCTAACATGGTGATCTGCGCAATCCCTGATTAGGAGGAGCTAAGGAAAAATGGGCTCTGATGCATTTATTTAAAGAGGGTGTGTGTCATATTTTGAACTTCCAACTGTCCCCCTAAATTTAAACACAAAGGTGGGCTCCAAGTGTGTCAACATTTTTACATGCGCTTAACTGTACCCAGCTGAGGAGACCCATTAAAGTCAAGCGCATGCATGAGTGTTTGCAGAATTGGGGCCTTCGTGCATAGGCCTGCACTGTACGTGCCTGGTAGCGAGATGGCTGTCTCCCATATCCTCTCATTATGTTTACGCACGGTAGTCTGATTTTTCAAAATATCTCCAGTCAGCTCCGCTGTTAGTGACAGCAGCTTGTCTGAGGATTCGGAGCTGAATGTGGGTATGCTGCCGGCAGATGGGCTTGATGAAATAAGACGCTGATCTCTCCTGAGGCACGGTTCAGCTGAACACTTGAGGCCTTGGGCCCAGCTGCTCCCAAAGGGCTGAGAAATCTGCACAGGCTGGGAAATCACTCATGTAACAGCCCCTTTGTGCCAGCAGTTCTCTTGGGAAGCTTGGCCCACTAGATCTTGGGAAACAAATGAGGGTGGCACCAAGCACAATCAGTGCTTTCTTAATTAATTATTAATTAAATGCTGGTAACGTGCTTGGCACTGTTCGAGACAGAGAACGAAAGCCGTCCCTGGGCAAAGTGGTTATAACCTAAGGGGAAAATTCCATAGGAGCTGCCAGATTGGATCACCCACATAACGTATCCGGTTGCCTGTCTCTGATGGCAGTCAACAGCAGATGCATCAGAAGGCAGCTGTGAGATAATCTGTCTTCCAGCTCAGGTCCTTCAGCTCTTTAATAGTTAGAAATTGTCTTAAGTCCTGAAGCAGGAGGTTTAATACACCTTCCAAAATTTGTGTTATCATGAATGATTGTAACTGGATATTCTTGATATTCATATAATTATCCAGTCTCTTTCTGAAGTTCATGGCTTCAATGACATCTTGTGGCAGTGAGTTCCACTATCTAATTATGTGTTGTGTTCCTTTTTTTTTTCAAAAGTGGATTTTTTTTCATGATAAATTATTGACATTGTCCAAAATTTTCATTTTGGGTGTAAATTTTCATATTTTTTATTCAAAAATATTCTTGAACTGGTTATTGGGGGATTTGTTTGTTTGTTTGTTTAATAAAAACTGGGCTCGGATCCTCAAAAAATGCCAAACACCATTTTGATAAAAAAATGCGGGGGAAAAATTGATTAAAAAAAATCCCTGCTAAATTTCAAACACATGAATAATTTGTCTATTCTGAATCCTTTCAAATTAAACCAATGTTGAAATGTGAAACTTTTGTTGTAAAACTAGTTTTTAGTTTTCAACCAGTTCTACTTATGGTATGCGTAGGTCTGCACAGAGGAGCAGGGTGAGTGAATGTGACCCAGTGGAAATAAGAAGACAAGACTCAGTGAGGAAGGAATAACTTTGAACGACGTTATTCCATTTTGTGAATGCCTGGTAGAAGTGAGGGTTAAAGAGGGTCTTGGCTGTGAACAGACTATTAACCAGACTAGCAATTGGGATAGGAAGGACACTTTATGCTTTGGAGGTAGTGTGCAGATGGGAGATAGAGTCAAGATTGTTAAATCCTGTTCTGCAGAGACCTCTCACAGAGTCTGTAGAGAAGCTGGATACATTAAATTATGACTCACTCCTGTTCCATATTGCTAGGAATAATGTCTCTTTGCACTGATATGGAGGCTGTTTTTCAGTTACTCCTCAACGGGGCTGCATAAGTGGTGGCTGGCACTTCCGCTTGACAACAGGCACAGAAGCTCAGTACAAACAGCAGGCTGGGCAATGCCATGCTGTATTTCCTCACAAATACGACCTGACGCTCACATGTGTAAGGCTCCGAGGGCTGCCTACATTGGTGCCCATGCATTCAGCTCAAATCCTGCATCGCATGTTGTTCACCCTAAGGCTAGGTGGTAAACAGTAACGTGTTTATACACCTCCATCCATGGTAAATGCCTCTCCAATATCCAAACTCAGCTGTCCCTCGGCTACTCTCCATGGCACATTCCTTGCGCCAGATGGAAAACTCAGCAACAACAGAAACAAGCCCAGGGAACCAAAGCCCGGGTTATCCACTCACTGTGGCAGTCAGATGATGGGGTAGGATGCTGGCCCATGTTAGGATGTCTGATGGTCATCCACATGCGTCCAACACAGATGGCTATAGGAAAGTGGTAAGGAACCAGTATGTTCTTATTGGGATCTGGGAAGTGGGCGGGCAAAGCCCGCCCACTGCTAAAGGATCCCCCCCTTCAGCCTAAGGGGAGGGATCCACAGTACCTGGATACCAAGTGAGTCCGGGGGACAAAAAATGAAAAAACAGGAACGGGAGTGCGGTCAAAGGGTCAAACAAAGCGAACCAGATGGGGACACCGAGCAGAGAACCCCGGACAGCGCCCACTGCTCCTCAAAGGTGTCAAGGGAGCCAGTGGATGCTGCCCAGAGGAACTCTGCCCGGATGCGTGAATGAACAGAGGATCGAAAATAGGCCCCACAGTCACAGGAGCCTCCATCGGCCAACCTCCTCAACCTGGTTTTGTAGATGGCCAGTTTAGCTAGGGCCAGGAGGAGGTTGACCAGGAGGTCCCGTGACTTCGTGGGGCCGCGGATTGGAAGTGCATAAATAAAAAGGTGAGGGGAAAAGTGCAACCAAAACCTCAACAAAATGTCTAAGAGGAGCCGGAACAGGGGCTGAAGCCTGGCGCACTCTAGATAAATGTGCGCCAGGGTCTCCCTCACACCGCAAAAGGGACATGTGTCGGGGATAGGGGTGAACCGCGCCAAGTACACGCCCGTGCTCACGGCTCCATGAAGGAGCCGCCAACTGACGTCCCCGGCGGGCCTTGGGACTAAGGAGGAGTAAAGGCTGGCCCACCGGGGCTTCTCACCCTCTAGAGGTGGCAGGAGGTCCCGCCATTTCGTATCGGGGCGGGACGTGAGGGTGAGGAGCTGAAGGGTGTGGAGCACGAGCGTGTATAGATGTTTCCTTGGTGCGGTCTGGAAGCGGACCGGCTGCAGTTCGTGCAGCCGGCTCACTGTGAAGGGACAGGGGACCCGGTTGGGACCACGGGGCAGGGGCCCAATAAAAAGGTCTGGAGGGCTTGGGGTGAAGGGAGGGCGGGGCGTACCCTCTCGCAGGACCCGGTCGACGTAAACCCGAGCAGCGGGCGGCAAAGCAGCCTTCACCTCCTGAAGTACGCGCCGGGGCGTACGAGGTCTGGAGAGCCCCATGCGCTGAGCAAGCGTCAGGGGATCCAGCCAATCTCCCCGGTCGTAGTCCAGGAGGTCTCCGACCCTCGTGACTTCTGCCAGGACCAACCTCTGGCGCACCGAGGGGGACTCCGCCACCTGCACACGGAGCTGGGGGTTGTGTAGCAGGGGCTCCGCGAGGAGATCTGCCCCTCGGTGGCCGCAATGGACCTGGTCGCTGAGAATAGCTTCCAGGTCCGGAGGAGGTCCTGGTAGAAGACCGGCAGCCCATAGAGGTCTCGCGGAAGACCTCTCGGATGGAGATAAAGGAGCTGCCGGTCATATCGGAGCCCTTGGAAATGGCGCAGGAAGGCGTGCGCCAATACGCTCCACGCCGGACTACCTGCACCATAAAGGAGCCTCTGCAGGGCCTGGAGACGGAAGACATGGACCTGAGTGTGTGGACACTTCAGGCCCTGCCCACCCTCCTCCAGAGGAAGATGGAGAACCCCTGCAGAGACCCAGTGCAGTCCTGACCAAAAGAACTCCAGAATCGACGTCCGGAGGTTGGCCAGGAAACCCGGGGCCGGGACCAGGGTGTTGAGCCGGTACCAGAGCATGGACAGGACTAATTGATTGATTACCAGTGCTCTCCCTCGAAAGGAGAGGCACCGGAGCAGTCCTGTCCATTTCCGGATCCGCTCTATCACCTTGCCCTCTAAACCTTGCCAGTTCTCCGGCGGGGATGGATGCGTGGCAGAAAGGTAAACGCCGAGATAGAGCAGCGGACCCGCGCTCCACCTGATGGCCTGAAGCGCGGGTGGGAGAGAGCTCGCCTGCCACCCGTCCCCTACCACCAGGCCAGAGCTCTTGACCCAGTTGACCCGGGCAGAGGAGGCCGCCGAGTAGATCGTCTGGCAAGCCTCCACCCGCACCAAGTCGCCCGGGTCCTGGACCACGAGGAGCACATCGTCGGCATATGCCAACAGGACCAGCCGCAGCTCCGGCTCTCGGAGCACCAACCCCGTCAACCTCCTGCGGAGGAGACAAAGGAAGGGCTCGATCGCCAGAGCGTACAGCTGGCCCGAGAGGGGGCACCCCTGCCGTACTCCTCGCCCGAAGCTGACCGGCTCGGTCAGGGTCCAGTTGAGCCTGACCAGACACTCTGCGGAGGCGTACAGCACCTGGAGAAAACCCACAAACTAGGGCCCAAAGCCAAACGCTTGCAGAGTGCTCAGGAGGTACCCGTGATCCACCCTGTCGAACGCCTTCTCCTGATCCAGAGACAGGAGGGCGAACGACAGACCATCCCTACACCCAAGCTCCAAAAGATCCCGGACCAGATACAGGTTGTCGAGAATGGTGCGGCCTGGGACGGTGTAGGTCTGGTCTGGGTGAACCACGTCCGCCAGCACGGACCCAAGCCACAGCGAGATGGCCTTTGCTACGACTTTATAGTCCGTGCTGAGGAGCGAGACGGGACGCCAATTCCGTAAATCGCGGAGGTCCCCCTTCTTCGGCAATAAGGCGAGCACAGCTCGCCTGCACGAAAGAGGGAGGACCCCGCCCTGCAAGGACTCGGCCCAGACGGTGACAAGGTCTGGGCCAAGGACGTCCCAGAACACGCGGTAGAACTCCACGGTCAGCCCGTCCAGTCCCGGAGATTTATTAGTTGGCATGCGACGGAGGGCTTCCGAGAACTCGGCCAGAGTGAGAGGCAGCTCTAGCCGGTCTCGGTCACCCGTGCTGACCGTAGGGAGTTCGTCCCAGAGCACTCTGCAAGCGTTAGGATCGGTCAGATCCAGGGAGAAAAGGCTCGCGTAGAAGGCCTTGGCCCTCCCGCACATCTCCACCGGATCCGTGAGGGGGGTGCCATCTTCTGCGAGGAGACAGGTGACGTGTTTCTTAGCCCCCCTCTTTTTCTCCAGGGCGTAGAAGAAGCGGGAGCCGCGATCCATCTCCCGAAGGAGACGGATGCGGGATCGAACGAAGGCGCCCCGGGCCCGATGATCTTCGAGTTCCCGGAGCTCCTCCCGCTTCTCCCGGCACGCCCCACAGAGGGATGGATCCTCAGGGCTGGTGGCCAGACGCCTCTCCAGCTCTAAGACCTCCCGTTCCAACTGCCCTATCGTCGCATCCCTCCGTCGGCTGGCGCCCCGGGTGTAGTCACGGCAGAAGAGCCGGGCGCGTACCTTCCCTAGATCCCACCATCGCCGCGCCGAGGGAAAGGCGTGCCGCTGCCCTCGCCAGGCCAGCCAGAACTCCCGGAAGGACGCCACGAAACCCACATCCTCCAGCAAACTGTTATTAAAATGCCAATAGGCCGGCCCCGGCCTCTCCACGCAGAGAGAGGCCGTCATGGTAGCGAGATGATGATCAGAGAACGGGGCCAGCCGGACGCTGGAGGAGTGGGCCCGCGAAAGGTGAAAACGTGATAAATAGATGCGGGAGTGGTGCGACCGATGGGCCTCCACCCGGACAAAGGTGAAGGTTGAGCTGTCGTCCGGGTGGTGGTCGCGCCAGACGTCCACCAGGGAGTGATGTTCGACAATCTCCCTGAGGACGTCCGCTGCGGCCGGGCACTGCTCGATCCCCGAGCGGTCCCGTTTTTCAAGGGTGTTGTTAAAGTCCCCGCCCAGGACCAGGCACTCGCGAGGATCCAAGGTGCCGAGGAAGGTGGACGCCTGCTGATAGAAACGAAGTTGTTCCGGGCCCGGTGTCGGGGCATAGATGTTGACGAGATTGACCACGAGCCCCTCCATACGGACCCGTAGGTGCAGCAGGCGGCCCGGCACAGCCTCGGCAACCCCCAGCACCTCAGGCCGTAGGTCGGGGGAGAACAAGGTCGCCACTCCAGCCTGGCGAACAGAGAGATGGCTGAAGTAGACTCTGTCCCCTCATTCCAGCCGCCAGCTGTCTTCACCGGCTGGATCCGTATGGGTCTCCTGCAGGAATACTACAGAGTACCCCCCCTCCTGAAGGAAGGAGAGCACCTGGCTCCTGCGGAGACCCATCCTACAACCCCGGGTGTTCAATGTTGCGAAGAGGAGAGATGCCATGAGGAGGGCTGGAGGGGATCCTTGCTGGCAGAGTCACTCATGGCCCCCATCGGGCCGCGTAACAATCCGTGACCCACCCCGTAGGCGAGTAGTGAGTCACGGAAAAGGCGGACCCGTTGGTAGGCCGTGGCGGCCTGCTTCCCAGTCCCTTTGCCCTCCCCCATGAGGGCCCTCGCGGCCCGGAGGATTTGGTGGAAATCCCCCCATCGCTGGAGAGCAAGCTGGACTTTGTTGCGGGAGCCCCGGACATCCTCCAGGAACTCCCGCAGCTCCTCTCGCAGCGTATGGGGGGCCGGGGTTACTGGCTCCCGGCTATCGAAAGAAGGGGCCCCGGACACAGCCCTATGGCCCACCGAAACGGACAGGCAAGGGGCGGACCCTCGACGCAGCTCCTGCTGGGCCGGCACCTTAGGGCCCAACCCAAAATTCGGCTTAGCTGGGGGAGGCGGCGGAGGGAGAAGAGCAGCCTCTGGTGGGTCGGGACGAGGAAATACCGGAGCCGCTCCCTGGGGGTCATCCTCTGGGAAGGGGAGGGAGACAGCCCCAGAGGCGGCAGTGTCATCATGGGAGGTGTGGGAGATTGGGATGGCATCAGGGGCGGGGCAGGGATCAGAAGTAGGGGCAGGGAGGGGGACATGAGCAGGGCCGGGCTGAGGAACGGGTAGAGGATCCTGAGCCGCAGGGGCTGGGCCACTGGGAGGTGGCCTCTCTTGGTGTGGCTGAGGGATCTGGGAATTGGGAAGGGGACCCCCCACGATGCCGGGCTCTAGCATGATGGTTTGTGTTACAGCCACGGCATTGGGAGGTGGACAGATATTTGCGGGGTCCCCGCCTGGGAAGGAGAACTGTTGTCCCACCCCAATGAGGGGTACCCCCTGGGATTCGGGTCCCGGCCGCAGGGCACCGGCCGTCGCTTCAGGAGGCTTGGCGGCCGTCAGCGAGGTGTCACTTGCGACCGGGCAGGTGGAAGAGCACAGGGGATCCTCGGAGGTGGGAGCGGAACCGGCGGTCAAGGGGAGGGAGCATGGGGAAAGGGGGGAAAGGGGCACCGGGGTGAGGTCATTGAGATCGAGGCCTGCCGGTAAAGGGTCGTCCTCCCCCTGGGTGATTGGGGTCAGACCCAGGGCCTCGATCTCCTCGTAGATGGAGGGCAGGTCACCTTCTGCCACCCCAGGGTTCTCCCCGCCGGCACCTGAAGCGATGCTCGGGTTGGGGCGCGCAGGGTCGACAAAAGGGGCAGAAGGGGCTCTATCAGGGGCTTCCGAGGGAGGGGCGGTAATACCTTCCGGTGCTGCCACGTCTTTCCCAGCCGGTTCTGGCGGACAAAAGCCGCTCGGGGGCAAAGCGGAAGGCTCGGCATCAGTGCCCCCCTTCCTGGTCTTCCGGGGGGCTTCCGCATCGGTGGAAAGGAGCGGGGCTCGAGCCTTCCGCTTGCCCCGCTTCCCCTGTACTAAGGCCCAGCCCTCCATGGCATCATCTGGGGGCCGGCTAGTAAGGGTCGGGTCAGGGGGGAGGGACGATTCCTTAGGGACTCGGGGAGGTAGTGGTGGGGCAGCATAAGGGAGAGAAAAGTCTCCCTGGGGCGGGCCCTCTCCCACGCCCGGCGATATCCCTGCCTCACCCTCCTCCACAGGCCTCAGCAGACTGTTCGCAGTGGGCCTCTCCCGCTCGTCTGGGCTCACTGGGGGAGGTGTTCCCAGGGCCCGAGCGGGAGCAGCGGTGGACTGGGAAGGAGGAGGGGCGGCTCTGGGCACCGGGCATTCAGGGGCGCCGGCGATGACGGGGCCGACGCCCTGCCGGGGCTCGGGGGTCTTGGATGCTCCTCCTTGCCGGGCCAAGGGACAGTCCCTCCGGACGTGTCCCATCGCCCGGCAGAGGTAGCACCGGGCCTCCCCCGTAGAATAGTACACCCGGTAACGGGCCCCTTGATAGGGGACCATAAAGGACCCCTCGGGCGCCTCCCCGTCACGTGCCGCCGGTGGCATTTGGAGCTGTACCTGCCGGCGGAACGAGAGGATGTGTCGGAGGGCGGGGTCTTTGCAGCCCAGTGGGAGAGGGCTGACTACAGAGATGGGTCTCCCCAGGGCGGAGAGGGCAGGTAACAGGGCGGCATTGGGGAGGAAGGGAGGGACGGAAGTGAGGACTAGGCGGACGCCCAAGTCCTCCAGCGGCTCTAACGGGACGAACACGCCCCCCACCGCCAGGCCCTTCTCCACCGCCTCTTGGGCCGCGGCCTCCGATGCGAGGAAGAAGACTACCTTCCCGTACATTTTGGAGGCCGCTACGATGGCCGTGGGCCCCACCACCCTCGCCAACGCCCGCACATAGGTTTCTACGTGGGGCGAGGCGGGTACCAGGAGGCAACGGACGCCATGCCTCCTGGTCAAGGTGGGAAAGGGGCCCCGGCCGCTATAGATGGTAGCTGAGGCGGTGGGCGGGTTAGGTGACGTTGCGGCAGGTGGGGGGGTTGCCGCCACCTGGGCGTACGCTCTGGGGGCCGGGGGTGGGACACCCGCAGAGCTGGTAGAGGGAACAGCAGGGAAGGGCGCCGCGGCCGGTGGCAGGGCCGCAGCAGTAGTGGCTGCCTCTGCCATGGAGGGTCTGGCCTTTGTCGCGGGGCTCTTACCCTTCTTTTTACCCTGGCCCTTCCTGCCGGCTGGGGGGGCTCCCCCAGGATCATGGGGGGCGAGGGACGTGGCAGCAGCGGAGGTCTCTTCAGTGTCCGCCGCTGCCGGTGCCCCAGCGGGGGCGAGAGCAGGTGGTTCGGCAGCGGCGGTCGAGGTGGAGGCTAGGGAGGGTGACGGGGGAACAGGCGGAGGAGGGGCGGCCGTGCCGTCTGGAGGGGCTCCTCCCTCCATGTCGCCTGCCATGACGAACAGGGGGGGGAAGGGAAAACTCCTGAGAGGGGTCGGGGAGAGGAATTGGGGTGACCACTCCTCCCTGCTAGGCTGCAGGCAGGGGAGGAGGGCACTAAAAGTGGGGACAGGGTTCAGGGTTATCTCGGACTAGTGCGGGGGTAAGGTTCAGTCACCGACACAAGATGGGGAATCCGGCTCCCCTTGTTGCACTAGGGGAGGGGATGATATAACAGCATGGGGGTGCAGTGAGATAGGGTCAAAATTAAACAGGGGAGGGGCACAAGCGCGTGGGAGGGGGCGTGGGTTCACGGAAGCGGGGGGCTAATCAGGGCAAACGGAGCTTCAGGGGGAGGGAGACAACCAACTAAGAATGGGGCAGAAAAACAAGGGACTGGTTTCAGGGCTAGGGTAGGGCAAACAAACAAGGCTGTAGAGGGAGAGGGGCGGGGCAGGCAAAACTGAAAATAGCAAGGGGCTGGGACCAAAAAAAAGGGGGGGGGGGAAACAACTGCAAGGGGTAAATGGGGCAGGTGGCAAGGGACAAAGCAAGGGACGTGCTGCTGGGGGGAAGAGGGTCAGTCCAAGGGGTATGGGAGGGGGCACGTGCACCCACGTGCGCTTGCACAAAGTCAATGGGTGGGGCTGGTTGCCACTGCAGGCCCAAATGATGTTAAAAGTTGTAGCGGGCCATGGAAGCAGCTAAGTCCAGAGGCCGTAGCACAAGGCAGATGGTGAGCAGCCAGCAGAGGTGGTGGAGGGGGCAGCGGTGGTGGTGGGGGTTATGGGGGGGCACAGGTGGACCAGGGGGCAGGCTCAGTGCCACACCCCCTGTGCCCCTACAAACACAGTCAATACCCCCACCACTAGAGCACAGTTCGAAAGATTACTCAGTTCTTAGAGGCCCCCTCCACGGTGGTCTGCAGAGTCTCCGCCGACGGTCTTCTGGGTCTTCCTCCTCTGGGTACCAGCAGCTTCCTGGCAGCAAACAGGGCAGCAGCAGCAGCTCCAGCAACTCCAGGCGGTGGTCCGGTGGTCAGGCAGGACCCCTCTCAGCTGGTGGTGGTAGTGGTCACAGCAGCGGCTGGAGCAGAAGCCCCTTACACCCCTCCTCTGGGGAGAGGACCAGCAGGCCCCCTCCCCCCCAAGGGGTCGCTGCAGCAGCAGGAGTAGCAGCAACCAAGGTGTTGGGGGGGGGGGCGTTCAGCTTCCAGGCAGCCAGCAACCAGAGAGTAGAGTAGTGGGAGGGGTGTCTGGCCCAGCCAGGGGAGAAGCTGGAGCAGCAGTAGCAGCAAACAGCAGCTGGGAGGGCCCAGGGCCTAGCAGCAGCCCCAGCAGAAGGAGCAGGAGGAGCAGCAGCAGCCCTCTACCACCTTCCTGGCCAGAGGGCTATAGGAAAGTGGTAAGGAACCAGTATGTTCTTATTGGGATCCGGGAAGTGGGCGGGCAAAGCCCGCCCACTGCTAAAGGATCCCCCACTTCAGCCTAAGGGGAGGGATCCACAGGACCTGGATACCAAGTGAGTCCGGGGGACAAAAAATGAAAAAACAGGAACGGGAGTGCGGTCAAAGGGTCAAACAAAGCGAACCAGATGGGGACACCGAGCAGAGAACCCCGGACAGCGCCCACTGCTCCTCAAAGGTGTCAAGGGAGCCAGTGGATGCTGCCCAGAGGAACTCTGCCTGGATGCGTGAACGAACAGAGGATCGAAAATAGGCCCCACAGTCACAGGAGCCTCCATCGGCCAACCTCCTCAACCTGGTTTTGTAGATGGCCAGTTTAGCTAGGGCCAGGAGGAGGTTGACTAGGAGGTCCCGTGACTTTGTGGGGCCGCGGATTGGAAGTGCATAAATAAAAAGGTGAGGGGAAAAGTGCAACCAAAACCTCAACAAAATGTCTAAGAGGAGCCGGAACAGGGGCTGAAGCCTGGCGCACTCTAGATAAATGTGCGCCAGGGTCTCCCTCACACCGCAAAAGGGACATGTGTCGGGGATAGGGGTGAACCGCGCCAAGTACACGCCCGTGCTCACGGCTCCATGAAGGAGCCGCCAACTGACATCCCCGGCGGGCCTTGGGACTAAGGAGGAGTAAAGGCTGGCCCACCGGGGCTTCTCACCCTCTAGAGGTGGCAGGAGGTCTCGCCATTTCGTATCGGGGCGGGACGTGAGGGTGAGGAGATGAAGGGTGTGGAGCACGAGCGTGTAGAGATGTTTCCTTGGCGCGGTCTGGAAGCGGACCGGCTGCAGTTCGTGCAGCTGGCTCACCGTGAAGGGGCAGGGGACCCGGTTGGGTCCACGGGGCAGGGGCCCAATAAAAAGGTCCGGAGGGCTTGGGGTGAAGGGAGGGCGGGGCGTACCCTCTCGCAGGACCCGGTCGAGGTAAGCCCGAGCAGCGGGCGGCAAAGCAGCCTTCACCTCCTGAAGTACGCGCCGGGGAGTACGAGGTCTGGAGAGCCCCATGCGCTGAGCAAGCGTCAGGGGATCCAGCCAATCTCCCCGGTCGTAGTCCAGGAGGTCTCCGACCCTAGTGACTTCTGCCAGGACCAACCTCTGGCGCACCCAGGGGGACTCCGCCACCTGCACACGGAGCTGGGGGTTGTGTAGCAGGGGCTCCGCGAGGAGATCTGCCCCCTCGGTGGCCGCCACGGACCTGGTCGCTGAGAATAGCTTCCAGGTCCGGAGGAGGTCCTGGTAGAAGACCGGCAGCCCGTAGAGGTCTCGCGGAAGACCTCTCGGATGGAGATAAAGGAGCTGCCGGTCATATCGGAGCCCTCGGAAACGGCGCAGGAAGGCGTGCGCCAATACGCTCCACGCCGGACTACCTGCACCATAAAGGAGTCTCTGCAGGGCCTGGAGACGGAAGACATGGACCTGAGTGTGTGGACACTTCAGGCCCTGCCCACCCTCCTCCAGAGGAAGATGGAGAACCCCTGCAGAGACCCAGTGCAGTCCTGACCAAAAGAACTCCAGAATCGACGTCCGGAGGTTGGCCAGGAAACCCGGGGCCGGGACCAGGGTGTTGAGCCGGTACCAGAGCATGGACAGGACTAATTGATTGATTACCAGTGCTCTCCCTCGAAAGGAGAGGCATCGGAGCAGTCCTGTCCATTTCCGGATCCGCTCTAGCACCCTGCCCTCTAAACCTTGCCAGTTCTCCGGCGGGGATGGATGCGTGGCAGAAAGGTAAACGCCGAGATAGAGCAGCGGACCCGCACTCCACCTGATGGCCTGAAGCGCGGGTGGGAGAGAGCTCGCCTGCCACCCGTCCCCTACCACCAGGCCAGAGCTCTTGACCCAGTTGACCCGGGCAGAGGAGGCCGCCGAGTAGATCGTCTGGCAAGCCTCCACCCGCACCAAGTCGCCCGGGTCCTGGACCACGAGGAGCACATCGTCGGCGTATGCCGACAGGACCAGCCGCAGCTCCGGCTCTCGGAGCACCAACCCCGTCAACCTCCTGCGGAGGAGACAAAGGAAGGGCTCGATCGCCAGAGCGTACAGCTGGCCCGAGAGGGGGCACCCCTGCCGTACTCCTCGCCCGAAGCTGACCGGCTCGGTCAGGGTCCAGTTGAGCCTGACCAGACACTCTGCGGAGGCGTACAGCACCTGGAGAAAACCCACAAACTGGGGCCCAAAGCCAAACGCTCCCAGAGTGCTCAGGAGGTACCCGTGATCCACCCTGTCGAACGCCTTCTCCTGATCCAGAGACAGAAGGGCGAACGACAGCCCATCCCTACACCCAAGCTCCAAGAGATCCCGGACCAGATACAGGTTGTCGAGAATGGTGCGGCCCGGGACGGTGTAGGTCTGGTCTGGGTGGACCACGTCCGCCAGCACGGACCCGAGCCGCAGCGAGATGGCCTTTGCTACGACCTTATAGTCCGTGCTGAGGAGCGAGACGGGACGCCAATTCCGTAAATCGCGGAGGTCCCCCTTCTTCGGCAATAAGGCGAGCACGGCTCGCCTGCACGAAAGAGGGAGGACCCCGCCCTGCAAGGACTCGGCCCAGACGGTGACAAGGTCTGGGCCGAGGACGTCCCAGAACACGCGGTAGAACTCCACGGTCAGCCCGTCCAGTCCCGGAGATTTATTAGTTGGCATGCGACGGAGGGCTTCCGAGAACTCGGCCAGAGTGAGAGGCAGCTCTAGCCGGTCTCGGTCGCCCGTGCTGACCGTAGGGAGTTCGTCCCAGAGCACTCTGCAAGCGTTAGGATCGGTCGGATCCGGGGAGAAAAGGCTCGCGTAGAAGGCCTTGGCCCTCCCGCACATCTCCACCGGATCCGTGAGGGGGGTGCCATCTTCTGCGAGGAGACAGGTGACGTGTTTCTTAGCCCCCCTCTTTTTCTCCAGGGCGTAGAAGAAGCGGGAGCCGCGATCCATCTCCCGAAGGAGACGGATGCGGGATCGAATGAAGGCGCCCCGGGCCCGATGATCTTCGAGTTCCCGGAGCTCCTCCCGCTTCTCCCGGCACGCCCCACAGAGGGATGGATCCTCAGGGCTGGCGGCCAGACGCCTCTCCAGCTCTAAGACCTCCCGTTCCAACTGCCCTATCGTCACATCCCTCCGTCGGCTGGCGCCCCGGGTGTAGTCACGGCAGAAGAGCCGGGCGCGTACCTTCCCTAGATCCCACCATCGCCGCGCCGAGGGAAAGGCGTGCCGTTGCCCTCGCCAGGCCAGCCAGAACTCCGGAAGGACGCCACGAAACCCACATCCTCCAGCAAACTGTTATTAAAATGCCAATAGGCCGGCCCCGGCCTCTCCGCGCAGAGAGAGGCCGTCACGGTAGCGAGATGATGATCAGAGAACGGGGCCGGCCGGACGCTGGAGGAGTGGGCCCGCGAAAGGTGAAAATGTGATAAATAGATGCGGTCCAACCGGGAGCGGTGCGACCGATGGGCCTCCACCCGGACAAAGGTGAAGGTTGAGCTGTCGTCCGGGTGGTGGTCGCGCCAGACGTCCACCAGGGAGTGATGTTCGACAATCTCCCTGAGGACGTCCGCGGCGGCCGGGCACTGCTCGATCCCCGAGCGGTCCCGTTTCTCAAGGGTGTTGTTAAAGTCCCCGCCCAGGACCAGGCACTCGCGAGGATCCAAGGTGCCGAGGAAGGTGGACACCTGCTGATAGAAACGAAGTTGTTCCGGGCCCGGTGTCGGGGCATAGATGTTGATGAGATTGACCACGAGCCCCTCCATACGGACCCGTAGGTGCAGCAGGCGGCCCGGCACAGCCTCGGCAACCCCCAGCACCTCAGGCCGTAGGTCGGGGGAGAACAAGGTCGCCACTCCAGCCTGGCGAACAGAGAGATGGCTGAAGTAGACTCTGTCCCCCCATTCCAGCCGCCAGCTGTCTTCAGAGGCTGGATCTGTATGGGTCTCCTGCAGGAATACTACAGAGTACCCCCCCTCCCGAAGGAAGGAGAGCACCTGGCTCCTGCGGAGACCCATCCTACAACCCCGGGTGTTCAATGTTGCGAAGAGGAGAGATGCCATGAGGAGGGCTGGAGGGGATCCTTGCTGGCAGAGTCACTCACGGCCCCCATCGGGCCGCGTAACAATCCGTGACCCACCCCGTAGGCGAGTAGTGAGTCACGGAAAAGGCGGACCCGTTGGTAGGCCGTGGCGGCCTGCTTCCCAGTCCCTTTGCCCTCCCCCATGAGGGCCCTCGCGGCCCGGAGGATTTGGTGGAAATCCCCCCATCGCTGGAGAGCGAGCTGTACTTTGTTGCGGGAGCCCCGGACGTCCTCCAGGAACTCCCGCAGCTCCTCTCGCAGCGTATGGGGGGGCGGGGTTACTGGCTCCCGGCTATCGAAAGAAGGGGCCCCGGACACAGCCCTATGGCCCACCGAAACAGATAGGCAAGGGGCGGAGCCTCTACGCAGCTCCTGCTGGGCTGGCACCTTAGGGCCCAACCCGAAATTCGGCTTAGTTGGGAGAGGCGGCGGAGGGAGAAGAGCAGCCTCTGGTGGGTCGGGATGAGGAATTACTGGAGCCGCTCCCTGGGGGTCATCCTCCGAGAAGGGGAGGGAGACAGGCCCAGAGGCGGCAGTGTCATCATGGGAGGTGTGGGAGATTGGGATGGCATCAGGGGCGGGGCAGGGATCAGAAGTAGGGGCAGGGAGCGGGACATGAGCAGGGCCGGGCTGAGGAACGGGTAGAGGATCCTGAGCCGCAGGAGCTGTGCCACTGAGAGGTGGCCTCTCTTGGTGTGGCTGAGGGATCTGGGAATTGGGAAGGGGACCCCCCACGATGCCGGGCTCTAGTATGATGGTGTCTGTTATAGCCACGGCATCGGGAGGTGGACAGATACTTGCGGGGTCCCCGCCTGGGAAGGAGAACTGTTGTCCCACCCCAATGAGGGGTACCCTCTGGGATTCGGGTCCCGGCCGCAGGGCACCGGCCGTCGCTTCAGGAGGCTTGGCGGCCGTCAGCGAGGTGTCACTTGCGACCGGGCAGGTGGAAGAGCCCAGGGGATCCTCAGAGGTGGGAGCAGAACCAGCGGTCAAGGGGAGGGAGCATGGGGAGAGGGGGGAAAGGGGCACCGGGGTGAGGTCATTGAGATCGAGTCCTGCTGGTAAAGGGTCGTCCTCCCCCTGGGTGATTGGGGTCAGATCCAGGGCCTCGATCTCCTCGTAGATGGAGGGCAGGTCACCTTCTGCCACCCCGGGGTTCTCCCCGCCGGCACCTGAAGCGATGCTCGGATCGGGGTGCGCAGGGTCGACAAAAGGGACAGAAGGGGCTCTATCAGGGGCTTCCGAGAGAGGGGCGGTAATACCTTCCGGTGCTGCCACGTCTTTCCCAGCCGGTTCTGGCGGACAAAAGCCGCTCGGGGGCAAAGCGGAAGGCTCGGCATCAGTGCCCCCCTTCCTGGTTTTTCGGGGGGCTTCCGCATCGGTGGAAAGGAGCGGGGCTCGAGCCTTCCGCTTGCCCCGCTTCCCCTGTACTAAGGCCCAGCCCTCCATGGCATCATCTGGGGGTCGGCTAGTAAGGGTCGGGTCAGGGGGGAGGGATGATTTCTTAGGGACTCGGGGAGGTAGTGGTGGGGCAGCATAAGGGAGAGAAAAATCTCTCTGGGGCGGGCCCTCTCCCACGCCCGGCGATATCCCTGCCTCACCCTCCTCCACAGGCCTCAGCAGACTGTTCGCAGTGGGCCTCTCCCGCTCGTCTGGGCTCACTGGGGGAGGTACTCCCAGGGCCCGAGCGGGAACAGTGGTAGACTGGGAAGGAGGAGGGGCGGCTCTGGGCACCGGGCATACAGGGGCGCCGGCGATGACGGGGCCGACGCCCTGCTGGGGCTCGGGGGTCTCGGATGCTCCTCCTTGCCGGGCCAAGGGACAGTCCCTCCGGACGTGTCCCATCGCCCGGCAGAGGTAGCACCGGGCCTCCCCCGTGGAATAATACACCCGGTAACGGGCCCCGTGATAGGGGACCATAAAGGACCCCTCGAGCGCCTCCCCGTCACGTGCCGCCGGCGGCATTTGGAGCTGCACCTGCCGGCGGAACGAGAGGATGTGTCGGAGGGCGGGGTCTTTGCAGCCCAGTGGGAGAGGGCTGACTACAGAGATGGGTCTCCCCAGGGCGGAGAGGGCAGGTAACAGGGCGGCATTGGGGAGGAAGGGAGGGACGGAAGTGAGGACTAGGCGGATGCCCAAGTCCTCCAGCGGCTCTAATGGGACGAACACGCCCCCCACCGCCAGGCCCTTCTCCACCGCCTCTTGGGCCGCGGCCTCCGATGCGAGGAAGAAGACTACCTTCCCGTACATTTTGGAGGCTGCTACGATGGCCGTGGGCCCCACTACCCTCGCCAACGCCCGCAGATAGGTTTCTACGTGGGGCGAGGCGGGTACCAGGAGGCAACGGACGCCATGCCTCCTGGTCAAGGTGGGAAAGGGGCCCCGGCCGCTATAGATGGTAGCTGAGGCGGTGGGCGGGTTAGGTGACGTTGCGGCAGGTGGGGGGGTTGCCGCCACCTGGGCGTACGCTCTGGGGGCCGGGGGTGGGACACCCGCAGAGCTGGTAGAGGGAACAGCAGGGAAGGGCGCCGCGGCCGGTGGCAGGGCCGCAGCAGTAGTGGCTGCCTCTGCCATGGAGGGTCTGGCCTTTGTCGCGGGGCTCTTACCCTTCCTTTTACCCTGGCCCTTCCTGCCGGCTGGGGGGGCTCCCCCAGGATCATGGGGGGCGAGGGACGTGGCAGCAGCGGAGGTCTCTTCAATGTCCGCCACTGCCGGTGCCCCAGCGGGGGCGAGAGCAGGTGGTTCGGCAGCGGCGGTCGAGGTGGAGGCTAGGGAGGGTGACGGGGGAACAGGCGGAGGAGGGGCGGCCGTGCCGTCTGGAGGGGCTCCTCCCTCCATGTCGCCTGCCATGATGAACGGGGGGGGGAAAGGGAAAACTCTTGAGAGGGGGCGGGGAGAGGAATTGGGGTGACCACTCCTCTCTGCTAGGCTGCAGGCAGGGGAGGAGGGCACTAAAAGTGGGGACAGGGTCCAGGGTGAGCTCGGACTAGTGCGGGGGTGGGTTCAGTCACTGACACAAGATGGGAAATCCGGCTCCTCTTGTTGCACGAGGGGAGGGGATGATATAACAGCATGGGGGTGCAGTGAGATAGGGTCAAAATTAAACAGGGGAGGGGCACAAGCGCGTGGGAGGGGGCGTGGGTGCATGAAAGCGGGGGGCTAATCAGGGCAAACGGAGCTTCAGGGGGAGGGAGACAACCAACTAAGAATGGGGCAGAATAACAAGGGACTAGTTTCAGGGCTAGGGTAGGGCAAACAAACAAGGCTGTAGAGGGAGAGGGGCGGGGCAGGCAAAACTGAAAATAGCAAGGAGCTGGGACCAAAAAAAGGGGCAAACAACTGCAAGGGGTAAATGGGGCAGGTGGCAAGGGACAAAGCAAGGGACGTGCTGCTGGGGGGGGGGAAGAGGGTCAGTCCAAAGGGTATGGGAGGGGGCACGTGCACCCACGTGCGCTTGCACAATGTCAATGGGTGGGGCTGGTTGCCGCTGCAGGCCCAAATGATGTTAAAAAGTTATGGCGGGCCATGGAAGCAGCTAAGTCCAGAGGCCGTAGCACAAGGCAGATGGTGAGCAGCCAGCAGAGGTGGTGGAGGGGGCAGCGGTGGTGATGGGGGTTATGGGGGGGCACAGGTGGACCAGGTGGCAGGTTCGGCGCCACACCCCCTGTGCCCCTACAAACACAGTCAATACCCCCACCACTAGAGCACAGTTCGAAAGATTACTCAGTTCTCGGAGGCCCCCTCCACGGTGGTCTGCAGAGTCTCTGCCGACGGTCTTCTGGGCCTTCCTCCTCCGGGTACCAGCAGCTTCCTGGCAGCAAACAGGGCAGCAGCAGCAGCTCCAGCAACTCCAGGCGGTGGTCCGGTGGTCAGGCGGGACCCCTCACAGATGGTGGTGGTCACAGCAGCGGCTGGAGCAGGAGCCCCTCACACCCCTCCTCTGGGGAGAGGGCCAGCAGGCCCCCTCCCCCTCAAGGGGTTGCTGCAGCAGCAGGAGTAGCAGCAACCAAGGTGTTGGGGGGCGGGGGGGTTCAGCTGCCAAGCAGCCAGCAACCGGAGAGTAGAGTAGTGGGAGGGGTGTCTGGCCCAGCCAGGGGAGAAGCTGGAGCAGCAGCAGCAGCAGCAAACAGCAGCTGGGAGGGCCCAGGGCCTAGCAGCAGGCCTAGCAGCAGCCCCAGCAGGAGGAGCAGCAGCAGCCCTCTACCACCTTCCTGGCCAGAGGGCTATAGGAAAGTGGTAAGGAACCAGTATGTTCGCCCCAGGCTAAACAAATCCCTGATACCTTATGGCAGTTGCTCCAGGTTAATCAAGACACCTGGGGCCAATTAAGAACTTTCCAGAAGGCAGGGAGGTTGATTGAGACACCTGAAGCCAATCAGGGGCTGGCTGAAACTAGTCAAAAGCCTCCCAGTGAGTCAGTGAGGGGCGCATGTCAGGAGCTGTGGAAGGAGATTGCATGTGAGGAGCTGGGAGCAAGAGGCACTAGGAGCTGAGAGTAAGAGGGCGTAGTGCTGGAAGATCCTGTGGTGAGGATAAAGGTGTTGGGAGGAGTCCATGGGGAAGTAGCCCAGGGAGTTGTAGCTGTCGTGCAGTTGTTACAGGAGGCACTCTAAACAGCTGTAGTCCACAGGGCCCTGGGCTGGAACCCAGAGTAGAGGGTAGGCCCGGGTTCCCCCCAAAACTCCCAACTCCTGATCAAGCACAGGAGGAGTTGATCTAGACTGTGGGTTCTACCAGAGAGGAAGATCTCTGAGGCAAACAAAAAAATCCGCCAATAAGCGCAGGACCCACCGAGGTAGAGGAGGAACTTTGTCACAATGGAGACATTTCTCCTCCCTGGGCAGCACAAGGGTTGTTGTTGCATATCCATTAGGCTGCTTGCTTTTCCCCCCCTAACTATATTCTTGTCCATCTTCTCGAGGAAAGTAAAAGGCTGAAGGCATTATAAACAGGACATGTTTGATCAGTCTAATTGCAAAAAGCCGTGGCTGGTGATTACTTCATTTTAAATTCTCAGCCTTGGTTGTAAGGCATCATCCATTCTTAGGACTTGTTAATAGACAGCTTTAACTGTAGCTGTTTAGAAACTGACCTAATTAAAGTACTACAACCCCCTCCTTAGTGTAGATGCAGTTATATCGCTGTAAAGGTGTCTACAGCAGCATAGATTATTCCCGTACATTTACAGGAAAAAATGGTTACGTGCCTTTTGTAACTTGTTCTTCGAGATGTGTTGCACATGTCCATTCTGATTTAGGTGTCCCGAGCACAGCTGTCAGAGATTTTTCCCCTAGTGGTATCCGTTGGACATGTGCTAGCACTCAAAGAGGAATAAGCTATAAGGGTATAAGCACCTGTACACTGGTATAACTGCAGTCTCTAGAGGGGGTTGTACTGCTTTAACTATACTGATCTGTAAAGTGACAAAGTTAAAGGAACACAAAACCGGTGTGTAAACCAGCCCTTCTACTGCAGGGAGGAAGGGCTCATGTGTGGTCTGACGGGGGCACTAGAGTGGGACTCAGGATGCCTGGGTTCTCCTCCCAGCGCTGGCACTGACCATGGGCGGCGCATAGCATAGGTAGGGGAAGGCTGTGCCTCCCCAAAGAGCCTGGTGTGGCCCTGCCCACCCTCTGCCCGGAAGGCCCCGTCCTGCTTGCCCTAATGCCCTTCCCCTTTGGCCCCAGTGAGGCTGGTCACTCATCTTCAGGGAAGCGGGCTGGGGCCAGGGCTAGGGAGGCCATGGCTGGCCTATGGCCGGGACTTGGGGTGGTTGGGGCCTTCGAGCGCTGAGGGCCCCGGGCGCTGGGGCCACGCTGGCGGGGGCTGCCTGCCCTGCGCTCAGAGGGCCATGTGCCACCCGCCCGGTGCTTGGGGACTCTGGGGGGCCACACACTGCTTGTCTGGTGCTCTGGGGGCACACGTTGCCCGCCCGGCATGCTGGTGGGGAGGGACTAGTGGACGCAGGTAGGTGAGGACTCTGGGCTCCGGCGGGGCCTCAGGCAGGAGGCGTGCAGGCTAGCCTTCCTGCAAACCGGCAGGTCACCTGCCACCCATGGTACTGACCTACTATGTGTCCTTCAGCAAATCAGTCCACATCTCTCTACACCTGTATTTCTACTCCTGTCCTTGTCTATTTAGATTGCTAGCTATTCCGAGCAGCTTATGTGTATTCACAGCACGCAGCACAACGGGGCCAGATCTCAGCCGGTGTCTCTAGGTGCTCCTGTAAAATAAATCAATAAACAGCCCCTGAATCAAGGAAGAGAAGCTACCTGTATAATCAGGTGGTATGGGGCCGAGGGGAAACTCTTCTTGTGAAGATATTCAATTTGGTGGGTCAAGATCTTTGTCACAATGATGAGACTTGAACAGAGTGGGAGGTAACTGGGGAAAATCCCTGTGTGTTATTCTTGTCTGAAGCAGATACATATGTTCCTTCACCAGTCAGAAAAAGTCCATTCAAAATACTTATTGGGGAGAAATCTCTGCTGCAAACCCGATGCCATTTCAGAGCTCTGATCTCACCCCGAGGCAGAAGGGAACAGCTCTCCCATCAGGAAAGTGGGTTTCAGAAAATTCTTTCTGGGACTCAAAAATTGGAACTTGTAGAAGGGCATGAAACTTCATCACAGACAGAGGAAGAGTTTGGTTCAAACTGCTTCTGTAGCAGCTTTGAAATGCGCCGCTTCGGGTCATGCCAGAAATAAATATCTGGGACGGGATTTCCCCGAGTGCTCAGCGGCGGCCTAACTCTGCTCTCATTGAAGACCCAGAGAGATTTATCATTAGCTTCAATGGGAGCAGAGTTAGTCCACATTGCTGAGGACTTTGGGAGATCCAGTCCCTAATGTTATACGGCCCGGTACTACATGCCCATGAAAAAAGCCAGTGCACAGAGGGAAACTAAGTTAAATTGTCTGAAGGGGCATGTGTCTAGGGCTGTGCTTCCCTTTGAGCAAGAAGATTAATGGTTTCCTGGAACAGGCTGGGGTGGGGAGGAAATCCCCAATTTGCACTGAGTTCCAGGAAAATCAGGGGCTAGTCCTGGGAATCTTGGGACTTCAGCATAAAGAGTCCACCCCCCTGTGTTGTTCTGGAGGCCCCCAGACTCCTGACCACAAAACGGCATCAGGAACCAAGCTGGCATTGGGTAGCGGCAGCTGCAAAGTAGAGTGATGCTGAGGGAGTTACTTATTAACTCTGCTGTGAAATTCCACTCAAGAATCTGTGGGGTCTAGAAGGGAACATGCTGGGGACAGCCACTGCTCCATGCCTGAAAACCTGCAGAGTCCTAGACTCGAGAAGCAGATTCAGGTGGCCACCTGCAGACTCACTGTATTGGGGGAACATGCTGCATAGTTCTACTCCTTCCTTTCCATGAGGCTAATGCCATCATTTTATCCCTTTTACTCCCCCGTAGGCCGTATAATAGAAAGGAACATGGGGCCCATAGGATTTATGACGTCCATCACTTGAGTGCTTGGGGCGCTTTCTCATTATGTATCACTATACCAGCCCTCTGTGATTATCTGTAAATGCTGAACTATTACCACTTTAAAATAGTCTCCGGTCTGATCTATGTAAAACCCTGGTGGTTGGCCATCATCTGGACAGAGACTGCGTAAGATCAGTCATCACTGTTTCTGCGAGCATCTGTAATGCAGGGCACAGGAGGCTCAACGTTCAAAGGGGCTAACCCTGCCCAGGGAATCTCAGACAAGTGGCTCTGGGACACTGTAACTTTGTCTCTAAGAGTGCACCTGTGTGGTGAGGGATGTTCTTAGTCAATACACAGTTAAATTAGAAATAATAATACTTAGCATCCAGCCAGCACTTTCCACAGTTCTTTGCAAACATTATTCAGTCCTCACAACACCCATGGCTATTATCTGTTTGCTACATGGTGCAAGTGATGCTTCCTTAAAGTTACCAAGGGAGTGAGGGGGAGCTGAGATTAGAATCCTAGAGGCAATCCCAATACTCGCTTTAATAAACCACGTCACTTCCTAATAAATCACAGGTGGCCTAGTGCACTGTCTCTCAACCTCCCGCCTTCCTCCCGAAGACCCAAAGACAACCCATGGCTTCTTGGCATGACCTTCCAGCTCCCATAATCCATTCCAGCCATGGTTTTTGCATTTGGAATCCTGGCAAGAAACTGCAGATAACTTAGGGTTTTGGATTGGGGACTCCTTCTGTGCACGGTGCTCAGCTCCAGGGCAGCACCAGTAGAAGAGGCTGTGGGAGATGCCTCTTGAAGCCATGCTTTCCCTCTACAGAGTGAGTGCTGTGTGGAGGGAAGGGGAAGGCCTGAGAAGCTGCTCTGGGAATGGAGGGGCTGGTGGAGCAGTGGCAGAGCAAGGAGAAGGGAGCAAATTGCTCCTTCTCTCCAAGCCCCTGTCTCCCATGGGGTCCTAGTGAAGGTGGAAGTTTGCTATTTTTACTTTGCTGTCCCATCCCACCAGATGAGAAGTCCTGGCCTAGAAGCTACATCACCCTGAATTACATTAGCCTTTCCTTTATTAAGAAGTGAACAGAATTATTTCTCTTCTCAACACCCTTTTTCTGCTGTCTTTCAGCTCCTTTTCTTACTAGTGATATGAGTGAAGGTGACATGGTTAGCCTGTTCTCTCCCATGCAGAGGTAATGAAAGATATGGGAGAGTTGGCAACCCCACAGACTAGGCCGTTGATGTTATGGAACATGACATGCCTCCAAATGAACATCATCTAAAAAATAGTCTCTTCTCCTTGCAAAAGTTAGCCCTTCATAATCCATAGCTGTCACACTAGCAAGAGTTAAAGCCCTATAAGTGCAGTATGGCAGTCTATACACATTGGGCTCACTTAGATGTTCTACACACTTGCTAGTCAGTAGGGGCCTGAACTAAAACTCACTAAAATCAATGAGACTATTTCCAATCACTTCAAGGGGCTTTGAATCAGGCCCCGTGCACACAGAAAATCTCTTTCAAAGCAGTAGAAACAAAATACAATTACAGGAGGTCCAGACCCACTAATGTCCTGAACATCCTTAACTCTCAGCAACTTCAACGGGAGTTGAGCAGCCCAGCCCTTCCCATGGCCAAGTCCGTCAGCTACAAAATAAATACATACGGATTTATACTGAAACTAAGAACAGATTCTTAAATATCTGGTTTCCTTCATTTTTCATTCTTTAAAGTGCTAAATATCTAAATTATACAGGATTAAAATTATATTTTCTTCTAACTTCACATTTAAAAACAAAGTATTTTTCAATTTCAGTTGTATATAAGCCTTTGTTCTTTTCTTTTTAATGTTTAGCTCACCTAAATCTACTTGTCAAAATAATCTCTAATACTTCATGAACATCCAGTCAGCAGTTATTAAAAAACTCATTCTTCATACACCTCCTACACACTTCTTCTGTACATATTACCAGTGTATATGCAGTGTTCTAGTAATTGTATGCAGTGTGGACATGAAAAGGATGCTTACATTGGTCTAGTAACAAACAGCAAAACCATAAAGTTACACTGCAGATCCTCCCATGGACAGAAAATGCTTTAGGTTCTACATCACACATTGAGAGTACAACTTGATCGTTCTTGGTTTTCCACTAAAAGTCTGCTCCGTGGGGAGCATCCTGGAAAATGTGTTCAGTTTCATCTTTATCTTGCTCCTTTTTACTGCAAAGTGGAAAAGATTCCTGAACAAACTGCCTACACATCGGACACTGTCGAAAATATTTCACACACCCATCGCACAGACACGTATGCCTGCAGGGCAGGAGGACCCAGTTCACTGTTCCATTCTGGCAGACGACACAGTCTTTACTGTTTGCCTCCTGTAATTCTGATTCAACTTCGGCCAGGCCAACCTTTTCCAGCAAGCTTTTGTTAGTGCTGCTCTCCCCAGAGGCATTGCTTGAGGGTGGGGCATTGTTGCTTGCAGACATGAAGAGTTGCTATGGACAGAACACACACAACCAAGTTTCAGCAGACGTCAGTAATTGCACATTAGAATATAAAGACAATGTGATCTACAATAGATCAAATGCGAACTAATGGGGCCTGTCTTCGCTCTACACACATGCTTCCTATTAAGTTCAACACAGGACCAAATTCAGCCCTGGAGTGAATGGACACAACTCCCTTGACTTCAGTGATGTATATTTTGAGATGATAAAGAGGTGCAGAAACACTCAGGGGAAAATTAGAGATAAGGGACCAGATCCCCAGCTGCCACAAATCAGTGTAGTTCATTGACTTCAGGGGAGCTATACAGGTTTACAATGGATGAGGTTCTGGCCAAAGCTTTGTACTTTCTAGCATGCTGCTCCATATGCCTGGAGTTATGTCCCTAACCTCTTCTACCAAGCACCTACTCTCTCTCTGCCTTCAAATCCATCACATTTTATCATCTCTTGTGCTTTCCTGTCTCATTTTATCTAGACGGCAAGCTCTTCAGGGCAGGGAATAGGTCTTTCAGGTTTGCAAAGGGTCTGTGTTTGCCAAGAACTACCTGCCACTTATGATGCTATAAAAACATTGTGTGTAAAACAACAGCATTACAGCCATATGTCAAACATCTAATTCCAAGGCACTGGAAAAGGAACACCTGACTCATTAAGAGAATGGATAACACTGAAGTCTATATTAACTTCCTAAAGTGTCCAATTGCAAGGGGAAACAGAACTTTTTGAAGATATCTGGCTATTGACCTATCTGAATGGAAACCTGCTCTTATATTCTATTTAAAAAAGCAGTTAGGATACCATATACACAGAGAGTGCATATCTATGTATATAAACACAAATTTGTACACACAATTCAAAATTGTAGTGATTACGCAGATCCATTATTATTTGTTTATTTGTAGGGATATTAAAGAAGGTACTGGCAGTGATTCCCCAAGTGAAAGTAACTCCCCATAATTTGTCCCCCACAATTTAAACCTCATAGCATTACCAAGTAAAAAGATCTCTTGGGTCTCCTGTTAAAACTTATAAGCTACTGTCTGTGTAAACCATTGATTGTATCTGTTTTCAGAAAGATACTGTATTGCTGTGATAAAGGTGCAACCACCCTCCAGGAGCATCAGATGAATCTGACAAGGACTCGGCTCCACCCTCATGCCCAGGTTACCTGGCCAGTAAGTTACCATGGGGACCTTCTAGGCTGGTAACTATGACATCGATGCAGAACGTGTGTGTGTGTGCGTGTGTGCGTGTGTGCGTGTGTATTTGAATGAAATGTTATAACTATAACTGACTGCTTACTATGATTCTTTTTGTATTCACAATAAATGTGACATTTTGTCTTATCCCCTTTAAAAAGATCCTGCTGGTTTTTATTTTATTGGTATAACATATTGCCAACAGTATGTTTGATGCGGTAACAATACCCCCACCATAAAGCATACGGGGTTGTTTTAGGGTGAGTTACATGGAGTAAATATCTACCACACAAATTGCTGGACTTATTGGGACAAATCTATTCGTGGTTTAAACTTCAAGTCAACTGAATTCCATCAAGGAATGAATTTGGCCCATTCTTTATCATTCATGGATACTGTATAGACATTATCTGTGTATTAAGTATACTGTATTTTACTGTTATACTATAAAAACAAAGTCTTTAGATGTGATCATAACAAATGATGTTTGCTTTCAGCATACTGATTTTACACGGCACACTGGGCCTGATTCAAAGTCATGGAAGTCGACAGAAGCACTCTCATTGACTTCAATGTGCTTTGGAATATAGGTTGCATTTGTAAGTCTGCATGGAACTAATTTAGTGACAAGATAAATTTAACCATCATCCAGTTCCTTGCATAATAACAGACTGAAAAAGCCAGATACTGGACCAATTTACGGTGACTGTAGTCTACACAAACTAAATTAATATTGCAGTCAGAGTGAAGTAAGACTCAGAACACAGCTTACCTTAAGGTCATGAAATTGACCTTGGGCCAGAAGTAGATACTGATATAATATTCTGCAGGAAAGTCTGTAACTCTCATCGGGAATATGAATTACGGACACCATTGAAATCTAAAAACAAAAGTTTTATTTAGCACTTTCTCCTTCCATGTGTATGACTTGATTTATATACGTGCAGTGATATGCACATCACATACAAACAATAGGGAGTCTATTAAGAGATTAGACAAGGTAAAACAAGTATATGGTTCAGTTTATATCTCTTCATAGCCTGTTTAACTGTTTGTCTTGTTTCTAAGGGATGCGTACGGTACTGTCCCATATAGCTGTTGAACATGTGATCAAACAGACCAATTCAAGTGTCAGATTCTACAGCCACTCTGCTGCGTAACAACTTCTGTGGCTAATCCACAGCGAAGATTATCCTACTACTGCTCCGGGCTAGTGGACTTGGGCCCCAACCAGAAAAACACTGAAGCCATGTAGTCAAAGGTAGGCAAATGCTTAAATACCTTAACTAGGGACTTAAATGATGATTGTAACCTCTTTGGGACAGAGGCTGTCTTTAAGTTTTGTGTTTGTACAGCACCTAGCACAACGGGGTCTTGGTCCATGACTAGAGCTCCTAGATGCTACGATAATACATTGCTATTTACTATTGTATGTGCCTCATGCTGGACCTCTGCAGAGCAATGAATTTCATCCAGAGAGAGCATGACTGAAATCGTGATTGGCTCTTGCATAGGGGCACACAAAGAGGGGGTGAGGGACAGAAACTCCTTGAGTACCCAGTAAAAGCCAATCACAATCTGGCATTAAAGAACCACATATAGTACAAGTCCAATACGACTTGCTCTTCTGCAGCTGGATTCTATCCTGCCTTGGACAATAGCAGTAACCTTTTCAGCTAAGTTCTGACTGCAGAATATCTGTTACGGATGATGTAAAGGGAAAACACCTCCACTGTCACTTTCCTATTTGTGTTCTCCTTGCTACCACAAAACACTCAGAGGTTGCTTTTCAGATTCCAGGTGGCATTTAGAGGTATCATCATTCAGCCTGTAAACAGAGCAAATACAGGATATAAAAGTCACTGAGAAGGACAAGACATGGAACCACAGACTGATTTTTACACTCACTTTGCTGGCAATAACAGTATTTTATGCTTATGTATTGTTTTCAAGCCAAGAAAACAACCAACCAACCATAATGGATTGTAAAGAAGAGAGAGAAGCCCAATATTATTGCAAATTCCAAGGCTCTCGGAAGAAAAAGGAATCTTTAAGATGTTTTTGTTTAAAGTTATTTAACAAGCTTGGGGATCAGACATGCACTTAGGATACCTCTAGTTAGCTAATGAAAATATAAAGCATGCAGAGATTAAATGAATTAAACATACGTATTTATACTAATCATATTTACTATCCCCCAGGGCTAGCTAGAGCCTCATTTTTTAATCACAGTATATTTTACATCTTAATAGTGATTCATTTGTTTAGTTTTGGACTCAAGATGCCCCTAATACTCAGAATGACAGATCTGGTATTAGATAAGAATTTAAGAGCCAATAGCCCCAGTTCTATTAGTGCAATTACACTGTGTTGATCTGCAATAAGCAATGATTATTACCTAGATCCCCGCTTAATAAATGGGACCTGGTCTACAGCTATATTATCATAAGAAAAAAAAATAACAGAACAGTAAAATAGATTGGGTTGTATCCCTTAAAATAGTTTGCAAACCTTCTATGGGTATATATACACTGCAATTAAAAATCTATAGCTGGCCCGTGCCCGCTGACTCAGACTCATGGGGCTTGGGCTGCAGGGCTGTTTCGCTGCAGTGTGGACTTCTGGGCTCAGACTGCAGCCTCAGCTCTGGGACCCTCCCACCTCGCAGGGTCCTAGCCTGAGTCCACGGACCCTGCGAGGTGGGAGGGTCCCAGAGCTGAGGCTGCAGTCTGAGCCCAGAAGTCTACACTGCAGTGAAACAGCCCCGCAGCCCAAGTCAGCCGGCACGGGCCAGCCGTGGGTGTCTAACTGCAGCGTAGGGGTCTCACTATCCTTTATGTTTCAGAAGCTGCTAAAAAACCCAGCAGAAGCAGCAGTGTATATAGATTCATAGAGTTTAAGACGAGAAGGCACCATTAGATCTGACTTCCTGGATATTACAGGCTGTTAAGTTTCACCTAGTTATTGAGCCCAATAACTTGTTTGACTAAAGCATAACGTGCATTTGGCTTAATCATATTTTCCAGAAAGGCATTTTATATTTACTTCCAGATCCCCGATAAAATGTTGAGGCCCAGTCCCCATCCCTTTGGGATCCCTCTAGAAACAGCCCCATTGACAACTACTTTTGGAGATCGGTCAGCCAGTTCTTAATCCATTGAATGTGTACTTCACTGATATTGTATAGTCCTTATTTTTTAATCTGAACGTTGTGCAGTACTAAATCACACAATTTACAAAAAAAGTAGATCTACACAGTTACCTTTATCAACCAAACTTGTAATCGCAAAGAACGAAATAGGTTTGTTTGACAAAACCTATCTTCCATAAAACCATGTTCACTGGCATTATATTCCTATCCTTTAATTCTCTATTAATGTAATCCCATATGTAGCTGGCCCTTGCATCTCATATATAGTTAGTAAATATGATTATTTGGATCCCATTCTGCCCATGCGGTTGCTTCATTTTACCTATGTTGTGTAAATAGCAAGTGACCCAATAAAAACTCACCTGGCCATGATAATGGAGCAAATAATTAAGCAATCAATTTGCAAACACTTAGAAGATAATAAGGTGATAAGTAACCAGTCAGCATGGATTTGTCAGGAACAAATCGTGTCAAACTAACCTGATAGCTTTCTTTGACAGGGTAACAAGCCTTGTGGATGCGGGGGGGAAGCAGTAGACACGGTATATCTTGATGTTAGTAAGGCTTTTGATACTGTCTCGCGTGACCTTCTCATAAACAAACTAGCGAAATACAACCTAGGTGGAGCTATTATAAAGTGGGTGCATAACTGATTGGAAAACCGTTCCCAGAGAGTAGTTGTCAGTGGTTCACAGTCAAGCTGGAAGGGCATACGAAGTGGGGTCCTGCAGGGATCAGTTCTGGGTCTGGTTCTGTTCCATATCTTCATCAGTGATTTAGATAATGGCACAGAGAGTATGCTTATAAAGTTTGCAGATGATACCCAGTTGGGAGGGGTTGTAACTGCTTTGGAGGATAGGATTAAAGTTCAAAATGATCTGGACAAACTGGAGAAATGGTCTGAAGTAAATAGGATGAAATTCAATAAGGACAATTGCAAAGTACTCCACTTAGGAAGGAACAATCAGTTGCACACATACAAAATGGGAAATGACTGCCTAGGAAGGAGTACTGTGGGAAGGGATCTGGGGGTCATAGTGGTCCACAAGCTAAATGAGTCAACAGTATAACACTGGTTGCCAAAAAAAAAAAAAAGCGAACATCATTCTGGGATGTATTAGAAGGAGTGTTATAAGCAAGACACGAGAAGTAATTCTTCCGCTCTACTCTGCGCTTCAACTGGCGTTATTGTGTCCAGTTCTGGACACCACATTTCAGCAAAGATGAGGACAAATTGGAGAAAGTCCACAGAAGAGTAACAGAAATTATTAAAGGTCTAGAAAACATGATCTATGACGGAAGACTGAAAAAACTGGGTTTGTTAATCTGGAGAAGACACGATAACAGTTTTCAAATACATAAAAGATTGTTACAAGGAGGAGGGAGAAAAATTGTTCTCCTTAAACACTGAGGATAGGACAAGAAGCAACGGGCTTAAATTGCAGCAAGGGCAATTTAGATTGGACATTAGGAAGAAAATTCCTATCAGGGTAGTTAGGCATTGGAATAAATAATCTAGGGAGGCTGTGGAATCTCTATCATTGGAGATTTTTAAGAGTATATTAGACAACCACCTGTCAGAGATGGTCTAGATAATACTTAGTACTGCCATGAGTGCAGGGGGCTAGACTAGATGACCCCTCAAGGTCCTCTCCTTGCCTACGATTCTATGAATTTCCGGCCATTGCTACACACCAGGACTTGGTGAGTAATAAAGTGCAACAACACAGGAATGACAAGCTGTATCACCGTTATATAGGATTCTCCCTCCTGATCTTGTCTACACTAAGAACATATTAACTAATGTGTTAATTTAAACACTACCTATTATAAATTAACTATTGTAGACAATATCAGAGGCATTTAAAATTGGGTCAGGTCATGGTCAACCCACTGTGGTCTTTTAAACATTTGGTGGTCTTTTAAATAATAAACATATTTTAAATGTGTTAGCTGACATTTCTGATAAATACATTTCATTTTCTCCACCTAGATGAGACCTTTGATGCATGAAAACTCATGATTCCTACAATCTCATGCTCAATTAAAAAATACACATTATTTATGTACCAACAAATGCCAGTTGTGTGACAGCTATTAAAAAAAGCAAGCATAAGTTTGCAGGGAAATATACTAGAGGTTTACTTTGGATGTATTGTAAGACAAATATAAAATTGTTTCCTTAAAATTTTTACACATCAAAAATGTTTTTGCTTAAGAATATTTCAGAATTTACCATTTTCATTTAGTGGTTATATTTTTGAAGTTTTGCAACAAAGTTTGATTCAATCCTTCCATTTGGACCATGAAAAAGTCTAGAATCTGTTTCTGCTTTTAATGTACAAGTGGATTCTACTCCTGCTGCTTTGGCCAATTGAAGGGTGTTTGACAATGACAAGAATCAGGAAGAAAAATTTCTACAAAAGAAAAAAATAAAATAAAAGAATGGAAAAGAAAGTGGGTCCCCCCCGGTAATGATGCAAAAAAATATCATGTTAAACAATCCATCTTTCTTGCAAGTTTGTTAAATCTACATTTTATCTTTATTAAACTAACCTAAATTATAAGCATACTCAGATGTACAGGAACCCCTCATTTAAAGTCATCCCGGTTAACGTCGTTTCTTTGTTAGTTGCTGCGGGCTTGCTGATCTAATTAACAGGGCAGTGTACTTCTAACCCCACTCTTGCTACTTAAAGGGGAAATGCGCATCTCTATCTCTGAAATACATCTGTCTCTATCTGCCCTCCCTCCTTTCCTGCTGGCTTGTAGAGTGTGAGAGTTAACACTTGAGGGCTCAGCCAACTGCTAGTTCTTTTAGCAGTAAGGCATTCCCTGGGAAATTCCCACCCTCTGACTCCTCCACCTCAACCAAGCTTCACAATCATCATCACTGTGTACCAGGATTAAATTGTTTGTTTAAAACTTATAGTGTGTGTGTGTGTGTACATACACACACACACACACACACATACACACATATTATATAAGTCTTTTGTCTGGTGAAAATTTTTTCCCTGGAACCTAACCCCCTCATTTACATTAATTCTTATGGGGAAATTGGATTCGCTTAACATCGTTTTGCTTAAAGTCGCATTTTTCAGGAACATAACTACACCATTGAGTGAGGAGTTACTGTAGTCGGAAAAGGTAATACATAATTTCTCCCAGGTATTATTTTGGCCATAACTGATTTCTATATTAGTATGTGGAGAAGGTTAAGCGTATTGGGGAGTTTGCTTTCAAATGTGTATGCCTCAATATACATTAGTGTTCATGCACCTAAAGCTATTGGAACAAAATATAACATTTAAACTCAGAAAGACACTGGATAAACACACATATTGGACACTCAGGAACTAGAATCAAGTATGCTGTGGAAAAAAAAAGTTTTGGAACCTTTTGCTTCAGCATTTAAACTAATCTCTAACTATTAAGGAATTTGGAGAAGATCTTCATGGGGACTAGATTAGTGAGTATTCGTCTACTGTGGGATTTTCACAACTTTCTCTGCCAAAGGCAACGCTGGATGTTTCAGAGACAGGATACTGGACAAGATGAACAACGGGTCTGATCTGGTAGGGCAATTGTTACAGTCTTAATCCTCTCCCCAGAGATCAGTCCAAATAGTTCTGCCAAGTTATGGGGTGAATCCCTCTCTTGACCTACAGAAGTTACAAAGGCTAAACCAAATCAAAGGCTCCACAGCACTCCATATGGTAGGGGAAAGAAGGATTTGCACAGCGATTGATACCCTGGCCTGACACTTCCTTAGCCCTCATGCCCTGCTCCAATGTGCTAGCACACAAAGAGCTTCACAGATATGAGCTCTGTGCTGTGCAGAGGGTGAGCACTTCCTGAATGGCCCACACATACATTCATGTCTACCCTATGCACAGCAGGACCACCAGGTTCCCCTGTTTAAGGAGCCACCACTGGTGCAGAGGTGACGACTAGCTTCTGGTTTCGGCTAATATGAGAAAAGCAAGCCAGTCTTTCTACTCAATCCTAACGTACGTTCTGAAGCATCCAAACACATCAGTACCGTGCCCTGCTGTATGCAAATATTACTCACAATGTCGTATATTTCTCGGTCTTCTTCATCAGCTAACGTCAACAAAGCTACCAGTGGGTAACGAGATCTAGGCACTGGGCCAAAGCCTGCAATTTGAGCATCTTCTGGCAACTGACAGTATTTTTCTTCCTTGTCGGTCTTTTTAATGCTTTATTTGTGTAAAGGAAAACAATCAATGTCACGGCAATTGAAGAGAAATGTGGCACTTGCACTAAGAGTATTCTCAATCTTATTCATTCATAAATACGCTGTGCCAAAAACTGCAGACTGCTCATGAGGCTCAATTCTCACTGTGCCAGAAAATTAGCATAGTTTGTCAAAATATTTTTTTGAAATAAAAGGATACAAATACTGCTGTCGATAGAGGTATTCGCTGTAGAGAGCATCTTCTAGGGCCTGCGGAGTCTTTATTCTGAAGCAATAGACGTGTTTCTGCAAAGCTTCGTGTAGTTTTTGAACACTGCATCCCCAGTAGCATGTAAGGATACAGTCTTCCAGACAATCAGGTGTCAGTGTTATACCCCCTTAGAGAACAACATATAAGTACATGAAAAGAAAATGCATCCTACACAATGCGAGCTCATGTACTAGCTCTCTTAGAGGGCCGAGTATGACTCCTACCCTAAAGACTATGTTGTTTGGAAAATGATATTTAACTAGATCCACATCCTAGCACGCTCCTCTCCTCTATGGAAGAATCAGGCCTTATTGCGTGTGCACAGTGGAGATGAAACTATGTGCCATGTGTCTTTCCCCACTAGTTATCAGTGCAGTAGACAGCAATACTTAGCCATTAGGGACAGATTTTAAAAAGAGGTGTAGGCCAGACTTTCAAGAACTCAGCACCCCAGTTTGGGACAGATTATCAGAGGAGCTCAGCTCCCACTTAAGCAGCAAACAATGGTTAGATTTAGAGAAGCACCCAATATGCTGAACTGTTTTGAAACTCTGATCAATTATTTTGGTGCCTAAATGGGAGTTGTCAGTGCTTCTAGAAGTTCTGGCCCCTGTAAGGCCAAGACTCTTTGTGGGAAAAAGGATGAAGAGACTTGAGCTCATTACTGCGGTACTTTTTATTTGCATACAGGAAGGTTTTACAGGTTTGCAGCCCGACTTTAACACAGGCTGGGAGAGGCTCTCATGAATTCTGCGGAGGCTCTGGAATGGACTGGATGTTTAAATAAAGCAGCACTTTAAAACAACCACAAACAAACTGCAAGCCACCATGTAGGTTTGCATCACAAGCACATACAAATATCTTTCTTCGTTGGCTGGTGTGGACAGCCATACGGAAGGCCATTCTGGGAGGAGACTGGGAGTAAGGGGGGTGGGCCGGGACCTGGCATTGCATTTACATAGATCCAGCTGCCCCAACACTTTGTGCAAGGGGCATGAAGGGGCTCCTATACCAGCCAATAAGCTTAAATAGCAGCAGTGGAAAGCTGCTCATCAGCTGAGCTCACTGTTCCCAATTGCTGCAGAAGGGCACAGCTCCCCTGCCTCTCGGCAATTCACCCACATGGGGCCCAATTGTTTAGATTTTAAGTGGATGAGATGGATTTCACAATGAACAAAGTTGTGTCCAGTATTTTATCATCTCCAGTTGTTTTCATCACTGAAAATATTTGTCGCTAGAGCAGGTTTTATCAATAAAATTTATATCACTCAAAAAAATCTAAATTTTTGAGCCCCACAATATTAACAGTGCCACTTTAAAACAAACAATGTTTTGGTAAGCTGCACAAATACAGCTACTTCTATGGCGAATGTGTAAGGGAACACGTTATGGCCAGGAAAGTAAGGGCTGGGAGCTACAGGTGGCAAAAGGGCACTGAATAAAATCTAACACAAAAAAATCCACTGACTTGTTATGGAAACTGCAGCAGGATGCGAAATTTCTAAGCCAAAAGGATTCTTCACTTGTCTCATCTGCTTTTTGGATACTCTTATGCTGGATTCTATTTCTTCTGAATTTCTCAGGATCACAGGAACATCCCAACCAAACCTAAGAAACATTCAACAACTAGATGCATAAGTGGGCATGTGTTAGTGCTAGCACATTTCAGCTGCCTTTCAGATCCAAATAACAAGCAATACAACAAATAGAACTACACCTTGGAATTACAGAATATTTGCTAGGATGCATGCATAGTATATACTGTCAATCAAAAACTGGATCCATGCAATACAGTGCTTTACAGTAATAAAAGTGGGAATCTTTAACACTAGTAAGAACATAAGAATGGCCATACTGGGTCAGACCAAAGGTCCATCAAGCCTAGTATTCTGTCTTCTGACAGTGGCCAATGCTAGGTGCTTCAGAGGGAATGAACAGAACAGAGATCACTTGATGATTACATCACCCTGTTGCCCATTCCCAGCTTCTGGCAAATAGAGGCTAGGGACACCACCTCAGCTGATCCTGGCTAATAGCCATTGATGGACCATGAATTTATCTAGATCTTTTTGAATCCTGTTTTAGACAAACTTTTGAAGGGAGAATATTTTCCCTCTTTTTCAAGGTTTTGCAGAGTTAAAGTAATGAAGACGATTAGTGCCCTCTAGTGGTAAAGTTTTGACTAAACTTTCCCAAAACCAGATTATAGGAGCTGCTGCTCAGTGGCAAGTGAAGATGCTTTCAGCGTTGGGACAAACCTCTCCCTTCGGGGGAGGGATAGCTCAGTGGTTTGAGCATTGGTCTGCTAAACCCAGGGTTGTGAGTTCAATCCTTGAGGGAGGCCATTTAGGGATCTGGGGCAAAAATTGGGGATTGGTCCTGCTTTGAGCAGGGGGTTAGACTAGATGACCTTCTAAGGTCCCTTCCAACCCTGATATTCTATGATCTATTCTATGATGCACTGTGTACTTTCAGCAGTAATAAGAAATTAGAGCCTGATCCTGCAGCTCTTGAATTCATATAGCTTTTGTTATATTTGTGTTCGTGAGGACCGCAAGATCCAGGTTTAACATTTTAATCCTGATTATAAACATTTTTTTTGAGTCAGGGACTTCAGTTTCTGCCTCAGGCCCTGAATCAAAGCACAAAGAAGTCAACAGGGAGGCTCCAATTGACTTCAATAGGGTCTGGATCAGGCCCTTGAGGCTGAGCATAGCATACCAGCCCAAGTGAGGTCATTTGTATCAGTCAGGATCCTTAGCCACCATTTCTGAAAATCACAGCTCCCTACCTATCTTTACTCACGGGCACTGTTAAGCGCGATATTCAACCTGAAGGAACCAAGAGGGAATACTGCAGGGGGAGCCTATCGATCAAATACAAAATGCAGGATTTTCATATTTTTTGACTGCAGCTTTTAAAATGCACCAGCAACAGAAAGCCGCGATGTACACAATATAAGACCAAGGTACACACTCATTTCTGTTTTCAGACAGAGATACATTCACCTTTAGAAGTGACTGGGCATGCTGTCCTGGAAACATTATGCTAATTCAGACGACAATTTTAGGGACTGATCAGGAGAGATTTTGTTTCTATATTAATCTAGCCTAGATTTTATACAAAGGAGGCAGCAGACATAGCTTGAAGGGTTTGTTTGTTTTTTGTCACCTCATTTTATATATTGTCATTTATTAGCTCTGGCTGCCCCATTAACATTTATGACTTAGTACATTCATCACTGCTAGCTGTAAAGTTGAAGTGATGGCCCTTTTAAAGGGTTTACAATGTTGGTTCACTAAGTCATCAGCATATTACACCCTGGGGAATTCTTCAGGATGCTTTACCTGCTTCTTCATAACAAAATTCCTGATAAGGATGGCATAAAATGTATGAACTTCCCCAGATGTATTGTTTCCATTAAATATGCTAGAATAGTTTGCAGTCTCAATGAGATGGGTCTCATACAAGCAACTCAAGTTTAAAGGGACATTGTCAGTTTAAATCTAGTCAGTTTTAAAGTTTCAGCTACAATATCTGTCTCTGAGCCTGTCTGAATTTTTGTGGCTTCAAAACCAATTTGTCCTATTTTTAAAAACATTGCCCTCCTCTGTTGCTGTGTGAAAGGCCCACGAAAAACAACAGGAGAAGCAGAACTGTACACAAAGTGCTGGTAAATGGACAACTAAAATGAGATTTGTTTTTCCTCTAGTCTGTTAGTGTTTTATAAAACATAAGTTGTTACTTGTAACAATAGCAAGTAAAACATCAGACAGGAGTGTGATTTTCAGGTTGACAATGTCTCTTTAAGAAGAGAAAAAAAACCCTCCAGATTGTTTTTGGTAGCAGCGATATGTTCCCAGTAGCTTAACAAAGGGCTCCCACAACCATTGGCTTTTTTAGCCTGCATATTAGGACTCCGCATATTCACAGACGGGAGGGCTAATAGGCTGGAAAAATCGATACACATTCATCTTTTAAATAAAAATGCTCTCTCATAACCATAATCAAAGAAGGAGACAACAATACTTGGCAACCAAGCTTACATTTAACTGCACTTCGTTGGCAACGTTCACACTTTTTGTATAGTATACTGAGTAACCTGGTAATTCAGCAATATTCAACTTGTGCACAAAGGGCCAGATCCTCAATCAACATAGCTGTACTGACTTCACTGGTATCATACTGATTTACATTAGTTGCAGTTCTGACTGTGAGTGGGGTGGATTTAATATTTGCAGGTAATCTCCCCAATGATTGTTTTTGTAATATACCTGCTGTTTTATGCCACCTGGTTGATTCCAAAGGCAAAAAGCTTTGTTCTTTGGAAGCATTTTTCATTTGTCAATAGCAATAAGATATTCACCAGGACAAGTAGACATGGAAAAACAAGTCTCTAGTATAGAGCTTTTTCAGAAGCTAAAGGCAAAAAATGTGTTGATCAATAACTACATGTACTGAATACGCAAGGCCTTTCATTTTCAGTTTTTGTCTTAAGTTTCCCAGGAAATTATCGGTGTTGATTACAAAAATAGTGAAAAATCAGGTTTCAGAGTGGTAGCCGTGTTAGTCTGTAGCCACAAAAAGAACGAGGAGTCCTTGTGGCACCTTAAAGTAGGGCCGGCGGTATAAGTAGGCAACCCTAAGCCGTCGCCTAGGGCGCCAGGATTTGGGGGGCAGCGGGCGACTGTCTCACGGCTCCACGCTCAGCGGCTGAGCATGGAGCCTGGAAACAACTGTGGCGAACTGCCCCACTGCCCCACGCTCAGCCCTCCCAGCTCCACGCTCAGCTCCCGCGGCCCGGGCTGGGGGGGCTGAGCTCCTGGGGGTGGGGGAGCTGGCTGGGGCGGGGCAGTGTTGCGGGAGGGGGGGCGCAGGGCTGGTGCAAGGGAGTTTTGCCTAGGGCACGAAATTTCCTTGCACCAGCCCTGCCTTAGAGACTAACCTTAGTCTCTAAGGTGCCACAAGGACTCCTCATTCTTTTTATCAGGGAATAGGCTCTGCTGGAACGGCCACATTCCTCATTAGCTGCACCTGCATCGCATCCCAGTCTACCACTTGGTTAAGCTCTGCATTTCTTGCAATGAACTGTAGGGAGCAATCCTGTCTTGGCAGAGAGCTGGCCAGAGTGGTCGAGCTGGCGTTGCCCATCTCTGTGGGAACAGTGGTATCTGTTTCTGAAAGGGGTTGACAGTAACTGCTGCGGACTCCTTTCCGAGGCAGGCTGGGTAACTCTGACCCTCTGCGCAATCAGCCGGCATCCGGCTGCCTCTAAGCCAGACCCAGCACATGCCACACCCAGGCCAGTGTCGCCTCCCCCTAAACATCCCCCTCCCCCCAGAACAACAGGCCAGTGACCCCTTAACCCCCAGCCACCCGCTCAGGCCACCACCAAAGTGCCCTGTAGGGGTCCCGCGCTGCCCAGCCCCAAGCCAGCGCCAGAGCCCGAATCGCTCCGCGCCTGTACCAGCCCCCCGCCCCCACGCGCACCAGCCCCGCCCCCTGGCTCCGCGCTCACTAGCCCCGCCCCCACCATCCCGGGCCCCGCCCCGCGCTCACTAGCCCCGCCTCCCATCCCGCGCTACGCGCTCACCAGCCCCGCCCCCACCCGATCCCGAGCCCCGCGCTCACCAGCCCCGCCCCCTCCCATCCCGGGCCCCGCCCCCACCCGATCCCGAGCCCCCACCCGATCCCGAGCCCCGCGCTCACCAGCCCCGCCCCCTCCCATCCCGGGCCCCGCGCTCACCAGCCCCGCCCCCATCCCGCGCTACGCACTCACCAGCCCCCCCCCCGCCCCTCCCATCCCGGGCCCCGCCCCTCGCTCACCAGCCCCTCCGCTCCCATCCCGGGCCCCGCCCCGCGCTCACCAGCCCCGCCCCCACCCGATCCCGATCCCCGCGCTCACCAGCCCCGCCCCCACCCGATCCCCGCGCTCACCAGCCCAGCACCAGGCCGCTGGTCACCAGGAAGCAGACAAACACCACAGC
This sequence comes from Macrochelys suwanniensis, assembly GCA_033296515.1. Lineage (NCBI taxonomy): Eukaryota > Metazoa > Chordata > Testudines > Chelydridae > Macrochelys > Macrochelys suwanniensis. The sequence continues at coordinate 9,358,956 of CM065781.1, read as the reverse complement.
GATGTAGAAGAGCGGGGAGTATTCGTAGAGCGTCACCAGGAACACGGCGGCCATGGGGCCCAGCGGGGGGGGGGGGGGGGGGCTGTCAGCGGAACCAGCCGCCCGGCCTCCGAACCGGCCGCGCTCGTTCCAACTCCGGCGGCTGCAGCCCTACCGCGAATGCCCACGGCATGTGCGCATGCCCACTAGGAACGTGAGGCCCCACTGAAGCTGCTGCCCTTAGTCTGCCCTGAGTTTGGTACGGGAGCCGGGCAGGGGATGGCACGCGGAACGCCCGGGTAGGGCAAGGAGATGCTCGGAAGAGGTGGGGGGAAGGGGTAGGGGAGCATGTGCAAGCTAGTAGGGTGGTGAAGCACTGGAATGGGTTACCTAGGGAGGTGGTGGAATCTCCTTCCTTAGAGGTTTTTAAGGTCAGGCTTGACAAAGCCCTGGCTGGGATGATCTAATTGGGGTTGGTCCTGCTTTGAGCAGGGGGTTGGACTAGATGACCCCCTGAGGTCTCTTCCAACCCTAATCTATGTTTCAAGCGTATCTTGCGCTCCTGATTGTACTGGGGGTCTCCCTAGAGGTGATGTTCTCTTAAAGCCCCAGCTGCTGGAGTACAGTGACTAGGTGAGAAGCTCAGCTTCCATTTTTAAAATAAAGTAACTGTCTAGCGCTCAGGGTTGCAGAGCAAACTTGAAAACACGACCACCTCTGAAGACTAGTCCGAAACCAAATGAAACGACTGACACAGAATTATCTTTCAAATAAAATCGTCTTTTAAAACCAGTTTCATGGTTTGTAGAAGCCTGGTTTGTGATTTTTGAATGCTTGGGGTTAGACTGGAGTAGGAGGGCAAAGAAACAACTCTGGTGGAGGGTGTGAATGGATGAAGTAGGAGGTGAGGGAGCCTGATGTGGGAATGGCACCCAGGAGACATAGATATACAGGGGATGTGGGATGATGGAGAAGTGATGGGGAAGAATATAAATACATGGATAGGCTTTAGAATTCTTAGTGGATTCTAGTGGCTCTGGTAACTGAAGAGAAATAGTCAAACAAAAAAGAGTCCCGTTGAATTACATCACATGAAGGCAGATAACTAAATATTGGTAAATTGTATAAGTACCTGTATACAAATGCTAGAAGTCTAAATACCAAGATGGGTGAACTTGCATGCCTGGTATTAAATGAGGATATTGATATAATGGACATTACAGAAACATGGTGGAATGATGATAATCAATGGGACACAGTAATACCAGGGCACAAAATACATAGGAATGAGAGACTAGGTCGTGCTGGTGGGGAAATGGCAGTGCATGTGAAAGACAGCATAAAGTCAAATATAATAATAATCTTAAATAAACTGTACTATAGAATCTCTATGGATAGAAATTCCATGCTGGAATAATAAGAGTGCAGCAATAGGAATATACTATCAACTACCTGATCAGGATGGTGACAAGAATTGTGAAATGCTCAGATAGATTAGAGACACTATAAAAACCGAAAACCCAGTAGTGGGGATTTCAACTATCACCATATGGACTGGGTACATGTCACTTCAGGAAGGGATGCAAAGATAAAATTTCTAGACACCATTAATGACTGCTTCTTGGAGCAGCTAGTCCTAGAACTCATAAGGGGAGAGGCAATGCTTAGTTTAATCCTAGGTGGAGACAGGATCTGGTCCAAGAGGTGAATATAGCTGAACTGCTCAGTAATAGTGGCCATAAAGACCATTAAATTTAACATCCTTGTAGGGGCAAAAATGTCAAAGAAACCCACCACAGTAGTATTCAACTTCCAAAAGAGGAATTACACAAAAATGAGGAAGCTAGTTAAATAGAAATTAAAAGGAACAGTCACAAGTGTGAAATGCCTGCAAGATGCATAGAATTTTTTTTAATATAATAGAGGCTCAAATTAAATGTATATCCCAAAATAAAATACAGTAAGAGGACCAAAAAAAATGCCACCATGGCTAAAGTAAGAGAAGTGGTTAGAGACAAAAAGACATCCTTTAAGAATTGGAAGTCAAATCCTACTGAGGAAAACAGAAAGGAGCATAAACTCTGGCAGGTCAAGTGAAAAAATATAATTAGGCCAAAAAAGAATTTGCAGAGCAACTACCAAAAGACATAAAAACTAATGGCAACATTTTTTTAAGTACATCACAAGCAGGAAGCTTGCCAAACAATCAGTGGGGCCACTGGATGATTGAATTGCTAAAAGAAAACAAGAAAAATACCTGTGGCACCTTAGAGACTAACAAATTTATTTCAGCATAAGCTTTCGTGGGTTAAGAACCCACTTCATCGGATGCATGGAATGGAACATACAGTGAACAGATATTTATACATTCAAAGAAACTTGAGAAGGTGGAAGTGTCTATACCAATGTTAAGAGGCTAATTAATTGAAAGGAACTGTTATCAGTAGAAACTTTTGAAGTGTTAATCAACAGGGGCCGTTACAGACAGTTGACACAAAGGTGTTAAGGGGGGAAATAAATTCAATTAACATAATGACCGAGCCATCCACGGTCAATATTCAAGCCTAAGGTAATGGTATCTAGTTTGCATATTAATTCCAATTCCGCAGTTTCTCGGAGCCTGTTTTTGAAGTTATTTTGTTGCAAAATTGCTACTTTTATATCTGTCATTGAGTGATTAGGGAGGCTGAAGTGTTCACCTACTGGCTTTTGAATGTGATGATTCCTGATGTCAGATTTGTGTCCGTTTATTCTTTTGCGTAGAGACTGTCCAGTTTGGCCAATGTACATGGCAGAGGGGCATTGCTGGCACATGATGGCATATATCACATTGGTAGATGTGCAGGTGAATGAGCCCCTGATGGCGTGGCTGATGTGATTAGGTCCTATGATGGTGTCACTTGAATAGATATGTGGACAGAGTTGGCATCGGGCTTTGTTGCAAGAATAGGTTCCTGGGATAGTGTTTTTGTTGTATGGTGTGTGGTTGCTGGTGAGTATTTGCTTCAGGTTGGGGGGCTGTCTGTAAGCGAGGACTGGTCTGTTTCCCAAGATCTGTGAGAGTGAGGGATCATCTTTCAGGATAGGTTGTAGATCTCTGATGATGCGCTGGAGAGGCTTTAGTTGGGGGCTGAAGGTGACAGCTAGTGGCGTTCTGTTGTTTTCTTTGTTGGGCCTATCTTGTAGTAGGTGACTTCTGGGTACTCTTCTGGCTCTGTCAATCTGTTTTTTTCACTTCAGCAGAGGTTTGAGCAGGAAGGAGGCAAAATGGAGATGTTTCCAGGGCCTTTTATAGCTTCTGCCAAGTGAAGGGAATCCCATTGTTCTCCCTGTGGAAAATTACAGGGAACAAGATGGTGTTTGGAGTCACATGATGGACAAGTCACATGTCCAGGCATGATTTTGGTTAGTCATAGCAGAAGCCATTAAGTGTAGATAGGCGTCTCCCATGGTTCATTGTGAGTTAAATGTTTCTTGATGAGACATTTAACTTGAATAGTCCCTTCAAGATGTGCAGGCTAAATACTTTGTGGGTGTTACCACATGAGCAAACATTTGAAATTCAGGTACACAGTTAATATTCATAACTTCAGATACAAACATTATATATGCATTCAAATAGCAAAATCACATTCAGCAAATCATAGCCTTTTCATAGACACCTTCCTTGACACATTTTGTAAAGATCTGTTGCAATTACTGTATATAACAGTGGTAGTGTCAATGATCCACATGCTCATATTTTAATCAGATAATGTCACACAAGGCCATTGTGGAGAAGCTAAGGTCATGTCTACACTACAGAGTTAAGTTGACTTAAGTTATGTCGATGATCATAAGTCACTTTAATAACACCAGTTGTGCATGTCCACACAACGCTCCTTGTGTCGGCAGAGCATGTTTACAGTCATTGTTCCTGCATCGAGAGAAAGAGCATTGCATGGTGGGTAGCTATCCCACTATGCAACTTGTCACCCTCTGCTACTGGGAATGGATCGTGGTGCATCATGGGGACATGCTCGCCATCGCGTGATGCAGTTCTTTCTGTCCCATAATTCCATGGGCTTCCTACTTTGGTTTGTGCCATTTTTCAACAGCGATCTCTGCCTGATAGCATGGATTCTGAGCTGCTGGCCAGTCTGGTGATGAACGTTATGAACACAACGCGGCTAATCCAGGCAGTATTTCATGAGCTGTGAAACAGAGAGTGAATTGGTGTTGTCTGCCCTACTGTCTGCCATGAAAACAAATAATTCAAGATTCCTGCTGGCATTCAGAGAACAGCTTGCCATGGTGAACTGTCAGTACTGGGCTTGGGAAGCAAGCACTGAGTGGCGGGATTGCATTGTGATGCCATGTATAGGATGATAAGTGGCTGCAGAACTTTCGGATGCGCAAAACTACCTTCCCAAAACTGTGTGCAGAGCATGCCCCAGCACTCTGGTGCAAGGACACCAGAATGAGAGCTGTCCTCACTGTGAACAGGGTCGGATTAACGCAGGGGCTTTAGGGGCTGCAGCCTTGGGCTAAGGGGGGCCCCGCAAAAATAAATCCATAATTATATACAATTCAGTGGTCATCGACTGGTGGATCCTGGAGCCTCTGCCACTCGATCACGATCTCCAGGCTGCTAAAAGTCCAGCAGCGGAACAGAGCTCAGGCAGGCTGCCTGCAAGCTGTGGCCCCACACTACTCCTGGAAGCATCCGGCTGCTGGCACATCTCTGCGGCCCCTGGGGCGGGGAAGTGGCTCTGCGCGCTGCCTCCGCCCCCAGCACTGTCCCTGCAGCTCCCATTGGCCGGGAACCGTTCTAACTGGCTGTTTTAAGGTAAGAAGTAGGCTATTTTGAATTAACTCTACTATAGTCTACATGTTTTAAGACTGAAATGTAACCACAGAACGGCTTTATGTTAATTAAAAGGCAAGTTTAGTACAGCGTTAATAGCCTCGATGCCATAATTGTGATCATTTTGTTTTAAATTAGGAAAAAGACTTGTATACAGGGGCCCCACAAAATCTAATAGCCCCGGGCCCACAGGAGAGTTAATTTGGCCCTGATTGTGGAAAAGTGAGTGGCGAGTGCTGTGTGGAAACTGGCAACTCCAGATTGCTACTGGTCAGTCATGAATCAGTTTGGAGTTGGAGAGTCCACTATGGGGGTTGTGGTGATGCAAGTGTGCAGGGCCATTAATTGCCTCCTGCTATGAAGGACTGTGACTCTCAGTGATGTGCAGGAAATAACTGATGGCTTTGAGGCAATGGGATTCCCTAACAGTGGCAGGGTGATAGATGGAATGCATTGCATATCTCAGTTTTGGCCCCTGACCATCTGGTGACAGAGTACATCAACCAAAAAGGCTACTTCTCCATGGTCTTGCAGGCACTGATGGATCACCTGGGCCATTTCACTGACATCAATGTAGGGTGGTCAGAGAAGGTGCATGATGCATGCATCTTTTGAAACACTCGGCTGGACTGTGTACAAAGCTGCACGCTGGGACTTTCTTTCTAGACCAGAAGTTTCCATGGGGGGATGTGGAAATGCCCATATTGATCCTGGGAGACCCCGCCTACCCCTTGCTCTCATGGATCATGAAGCCTTACTCTGGGAACCTAGACAGCAGCAAGGAGCGCTTCAGCAACAGGCTCAGCAGGTGCCGACTGACTGATGAATGTGCCTTTGGCCGATTAAAAGGATGCTGGCACTGTCTTCTTGGCCAGTTAGACCTCAATGAGGAAAATATTCTGATGGTCATTGGAGCCTGCTGTGCTCTGCATGATATTTGCGAAGCGAAGGGAGAAGAGTTTCTCCAGGGGTGGAATGCTGAGGCTGAGCAGCCGGCTGCTGATTTTGAGAAGCTAGGTACAAGAGCAATTAGAGAGGGGCAGTGGGAGGCTATTTGAATCAGGGAGGCTTTGAAGGAGCATTTTGACAATGGTTCCCAGTAATGTGTCTTTATGTGATGCATTCGGCCAGGAAATGTTTACTTGCCACCTCGAATTACCCTGTAGTGCTTTCTTCCTGAGCGTTAATTGTACTGAGCAAATCTTCCCACCTTTGGCAACTGTGTTTTGATATTAGCACTGACTGATCTGTGTATGTCACAAATAAAAACTCATTGTATTTCAAAGACTCAAATTTAATAACAGAACAAAAGACAAATTTTTGGTCGAACAGGAAACATGACAATGAGAAAAAATCTCACGATTAGGGCTCACAAAACTGAGTGTAACTTGGGAAACCAGTCCCTAGATGTGGAGTGCACAGAGTACTGTGAGAGCCTGGGAACACAACAAGGAATGCGGTGGGGAAGTTTGGGAAGGGAATGGACCGGAGTCCTGTATTGGCTGCAGAGTTGTGCACAGATGTGTTCAGATTGCAGAGTAATGATGGATTTCATCATCTCTGTCTGGCCCTCCAGGGACTTTACCATCTGTTCCTGCCCCTGTGTCCTTTCCAGGCAGTCCAGCCTCAGTCTTTCATTAATTGTCTCCCTCCATGCTCCTGTTTTGATATGTGCTGCATCTGTTGACTGCAGCGCTTTGTGAAACATATCCTCATCTGAAGGAGGTGCTCTGCTGATGTGGAGGAGTGGGTCCTCAAGGGCCCATCTGCAGAAGCCAAAGAAACAATGAACAGAGATAGCAATATGAGCGCGCTCACAGCTGTGAATCGCAAACGTTACGCACACCTCTGTCTCACTGTCCCACGGCTAGCACACAGGTTGACGTGAGTCCCAAACAGGGTGAGTTCGCGCGGGGCGGGGTGGTGATGGTGGTAAGGGGAATGGGCAAGAAGTGACGAAGGATGGTTTGCAAAAGGGGGGGGGTTCTACTTCTGCAAGTGGCTAGGGAAACTATTGTGTCCCTCCCGGACACAATGCCCTGGCGCGGTCACAGGATGCTGTGCTTTCACAAAGCTCCTCTAGCCACAGCTGTTGGGCCTAGAAGGCCTCTAGAGGGGTTAGCGTGGGACCAACCCCACCCTGCACGTGCCCCTGCCTCCCTGGGCCGCGCCCGCTGCCTTTCCAGCGCACGGAGCCCCGCCCCCTGAGCTCGGGAGCACCAGCTCAACGCTCCGTCGGGGGGGAAGCGGGGGCGTGAACCTTCCCGCGTCCCGTAGCCGGGTGAAAACCGCCGTCCGCTCCGGCCGGCCTCGCTGATTGGCTCGGGAGCTGCCGTGCGCAGGCGCACTGGAGCCAGCCGCCGGGACGAGCTCGGCGGCGCTTTCGTTCTTAAAGGGCGAGCGGAAGGGGCCGGCGGCTGCGGCAGGCGCAAAATGGTGAGTGGGGGCGGTGCCCGCCCGGCCCTGGGCACGGGGTCCCGCGCGGGGTGCGGAGAGAGGCGGGGCTGCCGGGCGGGGCACTTGCCGGCGATCCCCCCCCACCCCCCGGCTCCATCCCCTTCCGTGGCAGCCCCGGCCCGGCGAGCCCGAGCAGACTGGCCGGGGCGCCTGTCCGAGCCGGGCGAGCCCCAAGCGGCCACCCCCCGGGCCTGGGAGCCGCTGGCTGCACCCCCGGGGCTGGGAGCCGCTTGCCCGGGGCGGGGCGGGGCGGGGGGGGTGTGAAAACCGGGCAGCAGCCGCCGGTGATTCCCAGCGATGGCTGGACCCGGGGACGCGCTCCGCCCGGCCTGTCGCTGCTTCCATGGCTCCCCAGCCACGCCGCGGAGCGGGCAGGCTCGGCATTGATGGTGGGGGGGCTGGGCGAGTTGTGTGGATTTGTGCTGCCGCGAGGGGCTATGTGTGCTAGGGGCTGTGAAGTGTGCTGGTTGTGTGGTGTGTGTGTGTGTGTGTGTGGCTGGCTGTGTTGCTTCATGATGATCTGCGCCGGTGAGGAGAGGAGAGGGTGCTCTGCCCGTAGGGGCGAGGTGTGTTTGTGGCCGTATGTGTGCTGGTTGTGTTGGCTTGTGTCTGGAATGAGGGAGGGGGTTGAAAATTCATGTTCATGCGCACAGGTGGCGAGTAAGGGAGGGGGGTGTGTGCTGCAGTGAGAGGCTAGGTGTGTTGAGCGTTAGTGTGTGTGCGGGTTGTGTGGGTGCTGAGTTGTGTGGGTGGTGAATGAGGCGGGTGTGTGTTTGGCGTTATAGAATCATAGAATATCAGGGTTGGAAGGGACCTTAGGAGGTCATCTAGTCCAACCCCCTGCTCAAAGCAGGACCAATCCCCAATTTTTGCCCCAGATCCCCAAATGGCCCCCTCAAGGATTGAACTCACAACCCTGGGTTTAGCAGGCCAATGCTCAAACCACTGAGCTATCCCTCCCCACTTTGTTATGGTGTGTGTGCTGGTCTTTGAAGCGCTGTGGCAGCTGGGCCAAGTAATCCACCATCTGTGCAGTCTCCCTCATAGAAACAATGACATTGTTTTATGCAGATTAGCTGTAGAGTCGGTGGTGGTGGTTGACCGAGTTGTCTGATATCACCCTGATCTAGGAGTCTTGGTACGGGATAGATAAATGCCTTGCAGTGGGTGTAATTTATAAAGTCAAAATGGCTTTAAAAATTACTGCAAATACTAGTATTTATTGGACCTAATGATATTTGGAACAAAAAACTCTCAGCCATGCTTGTAGCTGTTTCCATTGCTTCAAGCTGACTCAAGGGGCATTCTAGGCTTCAGAGTGACAATCTTGTTGTATAGATGGAGCAAAAATTGTACCTGAAACCAAATGGGCAGGGTCTGAAGTACTGTTCCCTCTAAGCTGTGCCCGCGCACACAGATCCTAAACCCTGCACACACAGCGAAACACTGCGTGCACAAAAATTTGCACAGAAGCACAATTTGCATAGAGGAAACTTTTTGCGCACACGGCCTGTCAAAAATTAGAGGGAACATCGGTCAGAAGGGGACAGAAAAGGTGGAATCCTGGAGGTGTGGTCTCTAGAGTCACTGCTAGTGTGTCACCGTTTTTCACACACTTCCCTTTGAGTTTGCTACTTTGTAGTAACTTTAGTTAGCTGGAGGCTGAAAGGGGAGAAACTATTTTAAAATGATACTGTGTATGGAAACTAAAGTAGTCATGATCTTACAAGACTCCTGAGAAAGCTGCATCCTTTTTTTCTTGAAGTAGAATTCAGAAAGGTCACATAATGAGACATTCTTCTAGCTCTGCTGTAACTGAAGATAAAGGCTTCAGTTGAAACACTCATTTCTCAGCTTCTTGCTTACACTTGGTGTGTTGCTAGAAAGTGACATTGGTGGCTCTAAGTGTGCATCTATGGGGAGGAGGGATATGAAAACAGTGTGACTAACTCTTAACAGGTTTCCATCCTGCCTTCCCACAGATGTTGCAATATGAAAAAAATTTCTGTGTAAACAGTTTGAAAAATCACTCTTCTGTGATCCGTTGGGAGGAGGGCAGCTGGCTAAGCTATCAGTTTCTGAAGAATTTAAAGTGTGGTTCTAGCCAGAAAAAGGACATGGTAAAAAAAAAAAAAAAAAAATGGCACCTCTTTACTCAGCAGATTTGCTCTCTCTGCGTAGTCAGTCATAGATCTTCTGGCTTCAGTGAAAGCATTATATTTGTTTACCTCTGGTGCTGGAGAGCCAGAATACCCAACAGGGAGTGAACTGGATTATGTTCCTTATTTATCACAAAAAGAATTGTTTGTTTAATTGTATTTACACGGCCAATTTGAGCCACCTGTAGAACCCCAGGGGATTGCATAAGTGGTTTAGTCTGCAGGACTTTGTTTACTTTTTATGTTGGAGAGAAAAGAACCTAGATACTCTCATCCCAAACTGAGTTTGTGGAGCTGGCAGTTGGAAGAAATGTCTTGCTTTCAAAATGGAAACACTTGATTGGCAGTATCATTTAGAAACAATGAACATGGATCACAATGCCATATTTAATCACTTTCAGAGTAGAACCATACTACTATGACAGCAGCAAAAGTAGATGCTAATACTAGCATGTGAGTGAGGATGATCCAAAATAGAGTCTGGGGAAACAAGCACGCAGCCATCATTCTCATCCTTGCAGGAGCTGAGAAAGAGTAGAGTAGTAGAGTGCCATCACAGCAGACTCCTAGGTGGAGGAAGAAGTCTCCATTCCAGCAGTCATAGGGAGCAAACTCAAGACACCTTTCCAGAGGCTGCTGAAGATGGAGTCTGAGATGCAGAGTCTAGGGACAGCAGGAGAATGCATGGATGAGGTTTTCCCTTGCTCCTTTTTTAGTGAGGAAACCCTCCTATCTTCAATATTGGCCTCCAGTAAGGTGTCTGGTAAACTGCTCGAGGTCTGAGTTTAAAGATTAAATTTCTTCTGTTCACTAAACTAGTGATAATTTCTGTTACTGAATGATTCATTTAGTGGCTGCCTTCAATAATTTTAGAGTTGTTGACTTGTATTTAAAGATAGGTTTTAATTAAACTAGCCCAGCAGAAAAGTTCGGGCACGTCCGAGTAGTTGCAGGGAAACATTTGTGGGCTTCCTCTCCCTAACTAATTCTTGACAAAGTCCTCTTTATGGAGGAAGCTATCTATAAACTAAGATAAGTGGACTAGGATTTTGGTGTAGTTGCATATGGGCTCAGAACCTTACTTCACTATCTTTCTAAACTCTAATTTATTCCTTTTAAGACTTGCTCTTCATAATGTGAGCATTTCGCTTTATATATGAATTTTGTTAGCCCTAATTTCTCAGGAGTGAGTGTATAAAGGAAACTCCTATGTATGGTAGCTACAGTAGTAAAATTGAGCTAAAGATGGTGAACTAATTTTTCTTCCTTCTGCTTGGCAACAGTGTTCTGATATGCTTGGCATTTGGTCAACGCTACCTGTGGTGACAGAACATTTGCTGAGCGGTGGAGCTGACTCTTACAACAAGACATGCGAGGGAGTGTGTATAAAGAATGGTGCAGGAAATGGGCAGTGGTTGGTGTGGTGCAATTACAAATTAGATGTAAAATGGTTTTTAAGTTAGAGGGCTAGTGGTGAAGGAACCGATCACTTTCTTTCCTACCTTCAACAGGATAATTTTTCTAATACTTCCCTTTAGACTTCACCAAATCTAAGTTTTCCAAAAAAAGTGACTTATAAATATAATAGTAGGGAAAGTGCACACTTTTCTCATTTAATATAGTTCGTTAAACACTTTGCATGTAGGCAACATTTGAAGATTCAGAGTTCTGCTTTCATACCTAGCACAACAAGGCCCTGATTGGGACCTCTAGCTGCTATTGAAATATTAACAGCTCTTATGTACTTTAAATATTCACTGTACTGGCATTAGTGTATTAAATACATATTTAATAGGGTGTCTTATTTCAGGACTAAACTTGCAAAATCAGTTGCATATCTGATTCATTATTTTAACCTGTAAGTTGCAGAAACAGGACCGCTTGATAAGGTAAAAGTATAGAAATTATTTTCGGACTTCAGGAATCAGGAATAAATATGTAAAGACATTTGGTCCACATTTTTCTGATATTTAACTTTCCTTTTTTGGCCCAGTACGAAAAGATAAGACAGGATTTGTTTCTTGTGTACCACAAGTCAATTTTTCAATGTGTTTAATGTTTATGTTGTCTTTTTTTGTACATCTGATTTTTGTGCATGTTCTGAATCTTCAACTAATTTCATGTCATCATATAATTTTGGGAGGATTGGGGTAGTTTCTTTTTATTAACTGAAATACTTTTTTCTGTAGAGTGAATCTCTGGTGGTTTGTGATGTTGCTGAAGATCTGGTGGAAAAGTTGAGAAAATTCCGGTTTCGCAAAGAAACCAACAATGCTGCCATTATAAGTAAGCTAAAATCATTGCCAACAAAAGCCACAAGGTCTTACAGAAAATCTCTTTGATAATTTTTAGCTGCTGCAGCAAAATGGCATGGACTATGCTTCTACTATACCCCTAACTTTAATATTTTCCCATTCCCTCTTAATAATAGAACAACATTATTTTATGGTATGGAACTAAAGCTTTCAGAATAAAAGCTGTCACAATTGCTGTTAATAGAAATACTTGTGCTTAAACACTGCCTAAAGTGGAAAAAGTCTACCACTAGCTGCAAGAAGATGGAGAAAAAGCCAAGACTTGACCCTCTTAAGTTTGAGTATATTTGATATTCTTAAAGGAGACTTTCAGAATTGCTAGTTTTGTAACAAACTTTTGGGGAAGTCTTGATTGCACTGAAGTTAAAACTCCCATTGACTTCCATGGGGCCAGAATTCAACTCATTGATCGTTGTCAGAGGGGGCAGGGGAGAAGAGGAGGGAGTGAAAGTACAAGATAATGCAGTAGGTGGGTTAAATAAAAAGCTGATGATTATATGCATGTAATTCTAGAAAAGTTGCAATTTTCACCTTTTAACTTAAAAAAAAAAAAAAAAAAAAAAAAAAAAGGGTGGGTGTGTGGAGACAGCGCCCCCTATAGATGCACAGTTCACCTATGTTATGTTTTTATTATAGTGAAGATTGACAAGGATAAGCAGCTGGTGGTACTGGATGAGGAGCATGAGGTTTGTTAAATGAACTGTAAATAAAAATATCTTTAGCTTGCCATGTATTGTTGCTGCTGAGGTACTGTCTTAATGTAAATTGTTCTCAAACTGTTAATCTCATTTGGGTCATGAACCTCCTTCAAATGCATGGTTACTCTACAGGTGAAGCATGATACACTATTCATTGAGCTGCACGGTAGCAATTGTACTGCTGATTATCCAAACAAAATGGTTTAAGCTTTAAAATGTTTTTTATTCAAATATAATGTAACTATTATGCAAAAAGCATCTCTCTCCATTTGCTGGCTCTCTGGAAGAATTCTTGCTGAGCCTTTCGCTGACTTGCACTCTGGACTCTACACTGACCTGCCATTAGTTAGAAGTTAGGATTGTCTTAATCCCTGTAGACAAGTAGAATAATAAATTGATCTCAATGTGTAGAGTTGGCCCACACAGGGACAACACAATCTTATGCAGTGATTTGCTAAGTAACTTTTACCTCTCTCCCAGAATGTTAAAAAAATATAATATTTGAAAAGGAGAATATTGGCCACTCTGAATAGTTAGGCTTCTTCACCAGTCCAGGAACTAGTCTCTTACAGATGGCGACCAAGGGCTAGATTTCAGGATCAGTTTGTATTGCTGGTTGTATCAAATCTTGCACACTCATGTTCAGAAGCAGAGATTGAAATATGTGGTGAGTGCCGGTATATCTAAGACTAGAGTGGAGCCACAAAACATCAATTTCCTAAACTGATGAGGACAAAAACAGATTTTTAATATTAACATTAAATCTCTTATACAAAATTACTAAAGCAGTTTAGCAATCAGTTAATAGTGGAATCTTCCTATGACTGTTCCCATAGGATTGTTCTCAGTTAAATTGTAGGTATGTATTAATGTCTCTTACTCCCATTACCTTCATACTCTAGCCTATATAGTGTGTAGGTCTGAGTTCACCTATTTAAAGACTGCTTGTGTTTTAATATTACTAGGGCATTTCCCCTGATGAACTAAAAGATGAGCTGCCTGAGAGACAACCTCGATATCCTTTTTCTAATGTTGCTACTAGCATTGTTTTGTTTACTGAAAAACATTAAATCTAAAATACATTGGAAATTGAATTTTCCATTTTTTAAAACAAATATTTGCTTACAGTGGGAATTTGCCCTATGCTAATTCAAAAATTGATTAATTTTCATGATATATTCTGTAGTCACATGCCATTTCTTAGCAAAGACTTGTACACTGGTATAGTGAAGTCTCTACTTCTAAGACTTTGGTTACTTTCACCGTGTTTTGAATGGCTTTCAGTCTGTTCTTTTGCAGGGACATTCAGCACATTAATACAACAGAAAGATTTAATTCAACACTTTAGCTATAGGTTCTCCATTTAAAGGTTAGCAAAGCATACAAAACCATCCAATCTTTGATGTGCAAAGAGCTGCCAACAAATAGTTTGCAAAGAGAGCATGCAAAGAGCAGTGAAAATTACCTCTCTAGAAAAAGAAATCTGACTTCTTATGAAGTTTCAGCTAAATCAGATATTTAAAACATTGTAGAGAGAAATCCTTGGGAAAGGACTTCGTAATGAAAAGGACAATATTGAGAACTAACATTTATTTTGCAAAATATTCACACAAACACCTATCTCAGATGGGGGTTATGTTACTGAAAAGCAGGATAAATGCTCCAATGGCTCAAACTCAAATCAGAAGAGAAACTGAGATGGGAGGAGGATGAAACAGTACAGAAACTGATAAATGTGCGCATCTTTTAGAACAGATGGCTAAGGGAGATTTATTTTTGCCTATATCAAGCTCAGCTAATGAATATAAGGATTATTTTCTAAGAGATCAGTGAGTTGTATTTTATTTTTTTAGTTTCCTTAACCTCAGAAAAACATTCATTGTGTATAGTTACAAGTATCAGCATGATGATGGAAGAGTTTCTTATCCATTGTGCTTTATCTTCTCCAGCCCAGTCGGTGAGTGAACATTGTGAATAGTAGTTGCTATATCTTATAAATGTGGAAGTTCTTGTATCTAAGAAACAATACGGCCTAATGCTTAAGATCAGTGGTTTTCACACTTAAGGCCAAATTCATCAGTATGTACTCTCTGGCCCAACTCTGGCATAAAGAGGTTTGCAAAATCACAGTAATGGCTCCCTGACAAACTTCTTTGGAGGGAAGTTCCTGGCAGACACAGAGCCAATTGTATGCTACCTCCTACAGGAGTGTCAAATATTCCTGTGTCCCAGCTGTCAGAACAGCTGTTGCAGCTGGGGCTTGCATTAGAGCAACTCTCAGGCTGCCTTCGTCTGTACCAGGGACCAAATGGCCCTGAAGAAACTGAGGAATGGGGAGGAAAAAAGCCAGCTCAGCACCTCCACTTTGTTACAAGCTCTGTTCATACACGGGGAATGAATTGGCCCCTTGAGATCAGTCTGCACGTTCTGAATTGTAATAGGGTGGCTTTCTGCAGCTATTAAATTACGTTGTGATGTGTGTGTGTGTGTGTGTGTGTATATATATAGAGAGAGAGAGAGAGAGCTTTTACACTTTGCTAATGTGCTTGCTAGAATAACAAGGTGGGTGTTAGAGTTTAGCAATAAAAGTCCACATCTTTTTCTGTATCTTCAGTAGTTAATTTCAGTAACAAGTGATAAGCCAGGCCTACGGTGTTAGGTTCTGTTCTGTGAGAGCTTGACCAGTGGTAAGATGCTTCATGGGAGACCTTACCTGGAATTCAATTCTGTAATTATTGTATCTTAAGATTTTGTTTCTAGAAGTTCCCCTCTATTTTCAGTATCTGGTTAAAACTACTACAAAGAGTCAGAACATAGATGGCTTGCTAAATGAAATAAAGCTGGTGGTATTTTTTTTTTTTTTGTCCAATCAGTTTATTTTTCTTTGACTTGCCCTGAAAGTTATTGTACGAGATCAGTGACTAGACTCAGATAAATGCATTTCCTGTATAAGATAAATGCTCTTGTAGAATATAAGATAGCAGGAAGAGGTGATGGGTTTAGCCTCTGCTTTGCTGGCTGTGCAATTTGAATTGTGATACAATGAAGCTTAATAGTTACCTTGCTCTCTTGAGTACAGTTTTAAGCAGAACTACAGACACTGCTAGATGTGACCACCGATCCAGCCCACTTTCACATCACTTTAATATAGTCTTGACAAGTACTAAACATTCAAAGCAAAACTAAAGATGATACTGTGTACAAAGAAACAATTGGGTTATTCTGTTGATTGGAAATTTCCTGCATACAAACTGGATTAAAAAAAAAAAATCTTGTTAACGGATTTCAGTCAAACTATCAAACACCGCTTTGCTTTCCTTCCCCACAACTACAGGATGCAAGCCTGAACAACAGATGATGTACGCTGGAAGCAAGAATAAGCTTGTACAGACAGCTGAACTCACTAAGGTATAATTTAATATCTAGCTGACCAGTTGCAAGAATCTTTCCTAAAAAGCGGAATGTGAGTGTACATAAGAGACTGTTCGATCTTGCTAGTCTGTCTCACATGTACACAATGCAACAGGATCATTATGTTCTTGAATGTTTTAAATTGCGTTCAGCAGGTGTCTGTCTTGCAGGAAGCCTAAAGAAAGAGGGGAATAAGCATGGAGATCTGATTTTTTTTTTTTTTTTTTTTTTTTTTTTTTTTAAAGGGAACAGGGAGAGACAAATTGTGTTAACTAGTATTAAAATACCCTCTAACAGGTAGGGACACTTTAGATAATGCTCCACGAGTATTGGCAAGTCAGGAAGATAAAAAGGCCATCCTATTTACAAATCGAATATTCTAGAATAAGATGAAGCCTATGGTGTGCTTGCAGGCTAGGGCTGATGCACATTGGCTGGGCTTTATCTCCTCTGTAGATATAGTTCTGTAGCTTTCAGTGTTACATAACTGGAACAGATGAGAAGGCAGGAGTGGGAGACCTGTTGATCTACTGGACACAAGTATTAGAGGGGTAGCCATGTTAGTCTGGATCTGTAGAAGCGACAAAGGGTCCTGTGGCACCTTATAGACAGAGGTATTGGAGCATAAGCTTTCGTGGGTGAATACCCACTAAATGTTCTCTATATTATAATAGGTGAGACTGTAAATATTGCCTGTTTTAATAGCACTCTTTATCAGTAGATCTTAAAGTGCTTCATGCTATTTATTCTTATAATATCCCTGAGAGATAGAAAAGCATTATTTTCCCCAGAAAGACTGACATGCCAAAGGTCACACATGGTGGAGCAGGGGATCGAACTGGGTTTCTTATATCCATGCCCTAACCTCTGGACCATCTTTCCTCTCCTAGATTCTGGGGGTATGACTCTATTGATTTTGCATATGCCTCAGACCTTAAAACACGTTAATTAATCTGAACAAGGCAGAAACTTGTTTTCTGTTAATAACATGGTAATAGCTAACCCTAGAACATAGACTAGCTGATCTCAGAAGGCTTTTCCATCTCCCTGCCAGAATCTAGGTGCCATGTGTTTGCTAAAAAAAAAAATTCCTCCTTTTTAGGCTTTACACCTTTCACATTCTTAGACCATTGCAGTCCTCTAATCTGATTTGTTATATAGCACAGCTCATTGACCATCACCTAGTAATTCTGGCAGTGAGCCCCATAATTCCTGGTTGAACCAGGATGTTTTTAATAGAAATACATTGTCTTGATTTAAAGATTTCAAATGGTATGGTAGAACCTCCATCTCTTGATAAGATGTTGCAGTGGCTAATTGCCTTCACTTAAAAAGATGTGCCTTATTTGCAATTTTGATTTTTCTAGAAGCTGCTTCTCCCCGTTTGCTCTTCATATGCCTTTCTCTGCTAGATTAAAGAGCCCTGTAATGTTAGATTTATGTAGGTACTTACGGGTCATGATCTAGTCACATTGTAACTATCTCTTTTGATAAGAGAGAGAAACTGAGCTCCTTAAGCCTTTTGTTTATAATGTGTATTCCGGATGCTCATACCTAGCTTGTAGCTCTTCTTTGAACTCTCTCCACTTCTTTAACCATTTTTTGGAAGTGGAGACTGCTGGAACTAGACATAGTATTCCATTAGTGATCTGTCAGTGTTCTGTACATTTCTTCTTTCTCGCTATTCCCTGTATACATCTCAGGATTGCATTAGCCTTTTAGCCACAGCAATGCACTGGTTGCTCATTTGGTTATTGACCTTGTATTCCAAGTCTTTTTTTAGTCACTGCTTTTGGTCTCAGTCAAAGGGAGCGCCTGCCTTGTAGTAACCCCTTCTGAACCTGGGAGGCAGTGACGATGAGATGGTTGAGTTCAGGATCCTGACACAAGGAAGAAAGGAGAGCAGTAGAACAGAGACCCTGGACTTCAGAAAAGCAGACTTTGACTCCCTCAGGGAACTGATGGGCAAGGTCCCCTGGGAGAATAACATGAGGGGGAAAGGAGTCGAGGAAAGCTGGCTGTATTTTAAAGAATCCTTATTGAGGTTGCAGGAACAAACCATCCCGATGTGTAGAAAGAAAAGTAAATATGGCAGGCGACCAGCTTGGCTTAACAGTGAAATCCTTGCTCATCTTAAACACAAAAAAGCAGCTTACAAGAAGTGGAAGATTGGACAAATGACCAGGGAGGAGTATATAAATATTGTTCAGGCATGCAGGAGTGAAATTAGGAAGGCCAAATCACACTTGGAGTTGCAGCTAGCCGGAGATGTTAGGAGTAACAAGAAGGGTTTCTTCAGGTATGTGATCAACAAGAAGAAAGTCAAGGAAAGTGTGGGCCCCTTGCTGAATGAGGGAGGGAACCTAGTGACAGAGGATGTGGAGAAAGCTAGTGTACTCAATGCTTTTTTTGCCTCTGTCTTCACAGACAAGGTCAACTCCCAGGCGGCTGCACTCCGCAGCACGGTATGGGGAGGAGGTGACCAGCCCTCTGTGGAGAAAGAAGTAGTTCGGGACTATTTAGACAAGCTGGACGAACACAAGTCCATGGGGCCGGATGCACTGCATCCGAGGGTGCTAAAGGAGTTGGCCGATGTGATTGCAGAGCCATTGGCCATTATCTTTGACAAATCATGGCAATCGGGGGAGGTCCCGGATGACTGGAAAAAAGCTAATGTAGTGCCCATCTTTAAAAAAGGGAAGAAGGAAGATCCGGGGAACTACAGGCCAGTCAGTCTCACCTCAGTCCCTGGAAAAATCATGGAACAGGTCCTCAAGGAATCAATTCTGAACCACTTAAAGGAGGGGAAAGTGATCAGGAACAGTCAGCATGGATTCACCAAGGGCAAGTCATGCCTGACTAACCTAATTGCCTTCTATGATGAGATAACTGGCTCTGTGGATGAGGGGAAAGCAGTGGATGTGCTATTTCTTGACTTTAGCAAAGCTTTTGATACAGTCTCCCACAGTGTTCTTGCCAGCAAGTTAAGGAAGTATGGGCTGGATGAATGGACGGTAAGGTGGATAGAAAACTGGCTGGATGGTCGTGCTCAACGGGTAGTGATCAATGGCTCCATGTCTAGTTGGCAGCCGGTATCAAGTGGAGTGCCCCATGGGTCGGTGCTGGGGCCGGTTTTGTTCAATATCTTCATCAACGATCTGGAGGATGGTGTGGACTGCACCCTTAGCAAGTTTGCAGATGACACTAAACTGGGAGGAGTGGTTGATACGCTGGAGGGTAGGGACAGGATACAGAGGGACCTAGACAAATTAGAGGATCGGGCCAAAAGAAATCTGATGAGGTTCAACAAGGACAAGTGCAGAGTCCTGCACTTAGGACGCAAGAATCCCATGCACTGCTACAGACTAGGGACCGAATGGCTGGGCAGCAGTTCTGCAGAAAAGGACCTAGGGGTTACGGTGGACGAAAAGCTGAATATGAGTCAACAGTGTGCCCTTGTTGCCAAGAAGGCTAACGGCATTTTGGACTGTATAAGTAGGGGCATTTCCAGCAGATCGAGGGACGTGATTATTCCCCTCTATTCGGCACTGGTGAGGCCTCATTTGGAGTACTGTGTCCAGTTTTGGGCCCCACGCTACAAGAAGGATGTGGATAAATTGGAAAGAGTCCAACGGAGGGCAACAAAAATGATTAGGGGGCTGGAGCACATGACTTATGAGGAGAGGCTGAGGGAACTGGGATTGTTTAGCCTGCAGAAGAGAAGAATGAGGGGGGATTTGATAGCTGCTTTCAACTACCTAAAAGGGGGTTCCAAAGAGGATGGAACTAGACTCTTCTCAGTGGTAGAAGATGACAGAACAAGGAGTAATGGTCTCAAGTTGCAGAGGAGGAGGTTTAGGTTGGATATTAGGAAAAACTTTTTCACTAGTAGGGTGGTGAAGCACTGGAATGGGCTACCTAGGGAGGTGGTGGAATCTCCTTCCTTAGAGGTTTTTAAGGTCAGGCTTGACAAAGCCCTGGCTGGGATGATCTAATTGGGTTTGGTCCTGCTTTGAGCAGGGGGTTGGACTAGATGACCTCCTGAGGTCCCTTCCAACCCTGAGATTCTATGATTCTAAGTGTGGCTCTACTGTACCTTCCCTCAGTTTCTCTCTTCATGGGCTCCTTAAACTCCACATAGGCTTTTCTTTTCCAGTATTACCCTGGTTTATTATCACAAACTGTTCCAATCAAAATAAAGACATCCGTGTCTAAATTTCATCCTTTCCCAGCCCTGCCTGGCTGGAGTTGTCTTATTTCACTGGTGTTTGCTCCAGCCCCCAGCTCTCCTCCTTGGAGCTGGAGTTGTAAATCAGAACAGCTGTAGCACCTCAGCCAGCTTGCCCCTTCCCCAATCTGTCCTTTCACCTTCAGGCTAGAAGGTTCAGCAACCAGACTGCTGATGACTCTCCTCTTCTGAGGAAAGAGACAGACTGTATACAGGCTTCTTCCCAGAACTTGTCCTGATTGGCTGGGAGAGAGGGAGAGTCTTGTCCCACCTACTCTGTAAGGCTCGTGGTGCCAGGCTCTCAACCCAGACTTTTTTTTTCTCCAAGCCTTAACTGTTCCCCTGGAACAATCTTCCCCTCTGCCTTCCCTAGGTCTTCATCAACTCTAAAATGTTCCAGGAGTTAAAAGGACACACCACAGAACAGGTGTTGACTAACCACTAGTCCTTACTACCTTTAAATGGTAGTCACCCTGTTACAATCCCCCATCCTATAAGTGGGATCTACCATTTGGCTATATTAAAATGTTTGATTGTGCCCAACTTTCCATACCACTCTGTATAAGTGACTTCCCCATTTACCACACATCAGTCTGTCAGCACTGATTTAAAAATATAGATAAGAATGCTTAACATTGGATTGAGACCTCATCCCTGCCAGACTCCACTAGAAATCATCCTTCATTTCATTGGCCTTAGATTTAAAAAACAAAAAAGACTGAATTATTTACCTCTTTAGCTCTTTTAAATCTTAATTCTGGTTTTCCTTCAGAGCATCCCTGTAAACATGCATTAAGCTCTTACAGATCTGAGGAGGGGGAACTGTACAGTTGTGCCAGTCTGTAGTGAACCCTTCATAACCATCACTGAAGCATGAAACACTTAGGTGTCTATTTTCTAACAATGGTAGAATGGGTCTTGCCAACCTTATTGCCAACTCAGTGTTTCTAGGCCAACGGAAGAAGCATCCTCTGGTTGGATGGTTGGTTCTGACACTGTTGGGTCAGAAATAGGAGATTATAAAATCTCCCCCTGGACACCTGCGGTACAGCTGAAAGTTAATGCTGAAACTCACAGGTGCTATTCTGCTGTTCTCTTCCCCTTCCCATCTTGGTTGCTACCTGTGCAAATCTTACACTTTAGCCAGGGCAGGACAGGCTTAGTGTTCTGGCCTGCAGTCAGCTCCACAATACCTTTAGGAAACACCAAGCCTGGAGAAGAGGACCCTCCAGTTAGAGGGGATAAGTGGGACGAAGCAGGCTTTAGAGAGCTGGCTGGTCTGGCAGGAGATTCTCATAGGCCTGGAAGGAACTGAGGCATAGAGGCATAAGACCAGAAAAGAGGGGGTCAGAGGGTAGGGTCCCTTGAGGAGAAAGGTGAACTCAGGCTCTACACAGCTCATCTACTTGGGGAGTGGGGAAGACTGGTCAGGTTTCCAGGGGTAAGGGAAGCTAGAGACCAGCTGCGTGTGGGCTTTTTGGCAAGAACCACAAACCATTTGAAAACTGCCTGAAGGAAGGCCAAGGAATGGATTAGTCATATTTGTTCTCCTGGAACTGACCCCACTCCGTACCCAGGTTGGGGTGCTAACTTTCCGCTTCAGATTTAGATTTTAAATGTGCTTTATTCATACCTCTCACCGAAGCTTCATTTCATTCTGGCTCCTGATCTGACTCTCGTACATGACTTAATCGACTTACCCCACTTCTTGGTGGTTTAGTAGATTAGCCTAGTTTCTGTTATGCTAGTCTGTGCTATCATATTGATCTTTTTTCCATCCTTTACTTAAGAAATCAATATGCCAGTAGACAGCAGTGAATAACTGATTGAACATGAGAATTGGTGTCTGTGTAGACTGGGCCTGAGAGGATAGAAAGCAAGAAGAAGATGGTGCAAAAGTCAAAATAAACAGAGGGACAAAGGATGTAAAAAAAACAACCCCAAAGACCTAAATAAAAAAACAAACTTGGGGATTACTAAGAAAAAGGTATAATGCATGGGGAGGAGTAAACAGGTGATTCATGCCCAGCAATGGGTAAATTCACTGGGGATTTTATGTATATTGTTATCCCTTTTACACTCAGCTGAAGACTGTAGTGTCAACATTAACGTGTGTGTGTGTGTACATTTATAGTGCTGAAAAATGTGACTCTTACAATTTCACAAAAAGATTGTAACTCATTTGAGTGATGCCCAAGGATTCCAACTGGAGTGGAGTAGTGTAAAATTAATCTATTCTGTTCCAGTATCAAAATCCAGAGTTACTTTCCTGCTAGGTGTGTATTGAGCAGGGAATAGTGTACTTGTTTCTGTTTCATTTGCTGTATCCAGGCCTTACTGAAGACTCTCTCTTCTGCAAATCTTTGTATGTATTTAATACTTAGATACACCAATGAGTACTGACCAGATACTTAATATTTTGCTCGTCTGATACCTTTATGTGGTTCTTCCTGTTTACAAGTTAATAATAATCTTGGGCTGAAAAAATGTGTAAGACTTCAGAGTTAATTCAGCCCAGAATATGGTAATTGTATTGCAAACAGGAAGCACCTTCACATATTATCGTAAATATATTAGCATCCCTGAGCTGTGACTGGCAATACCACTTCAGAGTCACTTAACAGATTGTGTGCTTATGTTATATCCTTATCATATATAATGTGGAATCTTAAGAGAACTACAAACGAAGGTAGCAAATCCCAGATACAGTAATTATGGCTCTCCATAATTTGACCAAATAGTAACATGTATTTCCATTAGGGTCTCGCATTTTAGTCTAGGTTATTAACCGGTCCTTGCAAAAATGTGCATGAAACAAAATCGTGACTTTTTTTTTTAAGTACACTAATGCATTTTATCAATAGAAGTGTGGTATAATGTGTTCTTTTCTTCCAAGTACTAGAATGTAAATATTTAACCTGATACCATTTTGTTTTAGGTATTTGAAATAAGAAATACAGAAGACCTAACTGAAGAATGGCTGCGTGAGAAACTGGGCTACTTCCATTAAGAGAACCTCTGTATTAAGTATTTATATACCATCCTGACAATACTGGAACCAGACATGAATACTTATGCCTAAAAATGCACTGTATTTACAGCAGTTTCCTGCAGTATATTTCTTGTACAAAGTTTGGGCAAGGAGAGGAAGATTAGTCTCCTTGAAGTAAAACTTTGCAAAGTGTTTCCTTGTGTATAACTATAAAAGGGAATACTTCTCTGCAGGGATTCTCTTTTTGCACTCTTGTGACTAATATTTCTATAATTACTACAGTTCAGTTCAGAAACTGTTAACTATTTACAAACATTTGGAAGCTGACACTAACTTTTCCTGAGCTGCAAATGCATCCTTTTGACAGATACTGTATACTAGCAGTTTATATGTTAAAATAGCAGACGGCCACTTGTTAAAATTTAGATTTTTTTTTTTTGAATTTCCCAAATTAGTCTATGGAAGTGTTAATATTAAACTGAAACCAAGTATTTATATGACAAAAATAACTTAACGTGAAAAAAATCTTTTTAGGACTTTTCAGGACGGATTCTCTTTAATTTTAATGAGTATCTCAGTTGATTGTGAGTCAATCTAACTAAATTTCAGGGCAAAATTCCATGACAACTAGTCAGTCAAACTAGTTTCTATAAGACTATTTTATAACTCTTAAGGGCTTAATTACAATATTGGTTACATGCATTCTGGATTTTTACATGCAAGACTTAATATTACACTATTTTATAAATTAACCTCTTCACTCACATTACCAGTTATATGAACACCTGTTAATACTGTGTGCCTTTAATTTGTTAGCTTTAAAAGGACTAAGAATTTTACACTTATTTACTCCAAATTTGATAAAAACTAACCGTTGTTAAATGGTCTAAGTAACATGTTTTCTAATGCCTAGTGGTGCAATTAAACATTTATAAAATAAAACACACCTCGACTTAAAATGCCAGCTATCTGCTCCCATCCCTAAAGACCTGGGAGTGCAGGAGTTCAAAGCTCTTAAGTTCTTGTGAGTGATTTAGAATAGTCTGATTTTGTTGTTGTTGAGAGACCTTGGCCATATATAGACCTTGTATCCTTTTTTTTAATGAAAGGAGGTCTCCTAGCTTAATTGCTTGTCAGTCAAAACTACATTCCAGCTAGGACTTCTGCGCATAAGTAACCTCATTCAGTCTTTAAGTTTCATCTCTTTGGTAAAACAGCAAAAATTCTAATATGAAAATAGTACTTTTTATAATATAGCTCAAAACTAACCTTTTAAAGGGTCTGTTTTATATAATAGTAGGATAGTCGTTTGAGTTGGGGTATCCTATTTAGCCCATGCAGTGGCAAACAGGTACTCCTGTGACAGTATCTCAGCTATGACTCACGTGAGTGTTTGTCATGCTACTGAACAAGTGGCTTCTCATGAGCAGCTTCCAATCATGAACAGGTGTAGCTTAACGTATAGTTGCCCTAATAATGTGTGTGTGTTTTGGTGAGGAGGAGGAGTGAATTAATCAGTTGTTAAATTGGGGGGCCCAATTTCTGTAAAACCTTTGCTGGGAGAATCCATGTTTGCTTGCAAACGGATGCTGTGTAAGAGGGTTAAACGTGACTCTGTTTAAGAAGACCGCATGGATCCGTGCAGTGGTCTTCAGCAGCAGCAGTTCATGTTTAGCTTGACTTATTGATTTATTCCTCCTTCAGACACACATCTCTCAGACAGAAGAGGGCTTTTCAATGTGTATAAGTTATGATGTGATTGAGAGAGACTATTAGTTCAGTGTAGGAAAAGTGACTTTAACTGGAGGAAATAAGATCCTTATGTTGATGTATTGAACTGGAACAACATTATTTCCTCATTTCCCTGGACAGAACATGTATTGATTATAAATATGTTCCTTTGTCTTTCTCATGTGCTACAGATCAATAGAAGCAATTTCTTTAGTGGCAGACTTGTATAAATAAGGCTTTGGTCTTTAAATTGGTATTACTTTCAAAAGCAATTAAAAAAAAAAATCTGACTTGAAGGTCTTGCTTCACCTTCTATTGCATGAACTATAAGGCATTGTGATGTCAAAGTCCAGTAGGGCAGAAAGAAACTGCCAGTTGTGCTGTGAGCCCATAACATTCTTTAACATTCAGCCTAGCTTGCGGTGGGAAAACTGGATTTGTAAACCTCTAACCAGACCAGTGTGCTTTGTATGCTATGTTGGACTGGCAATAGCCACTTTACTACTTGCACAGGGCTTAGCAGGAAGAATGCTCATAAAGGGGGAAATGTGCTCCACTAAGAAAACTGTTCTTAGCATGTCTTTTTAGATGAAAATATGGGGTTTTCTGCGCTAAAATTATAATTGTACTTACAAATCAAGTGATTCTGAGAATCACCTGGGGTGTCACCAGTTCTCCGCACATGATCTCCTCCTCCTGCCTTGATTCCCCATACCAAGAGCACTTCCTCCTGTTCAGTTCTTTCCATTCCCTTCTTCAGCACTTCACCATTCCACTCACACACCTCCATTCAGATCTTCGATGTTCCTGCTGCCCTATCTTCTAACTTCCCTCCACTGCACCCCATACCCAGAGTCTTCCCTTTATGCTGCTCCTCAAGAACCTCCTTTTCCTAACTCCCGGTCATATGGGACCGCTCTGAAGAGTGATGTGATGGGTAGGGCCTACACAGGCAATTAATTCCGAATTGCCTTGGTGGACCAGGCAGCAGTGTTGCTCTGTAAGTTGTGGGAGCAGGGTGCTGTCTTTGTCCCCTTTCTTCTCAGCTCTGCAGTGAAAGGGAGGGAAGTAGCTGCAGCTACTGTGGGGGGAGTCCTTGTGGAGAACAGCTGCTGTTTTAGGGCTAATCTACATTTAATATATGTCAAGAAACTGTACAGTCTCCTGCTGCTCACTGTCCAGTTCTCAAGGTCCCAGGACTGGCTCTGAGATATGGGAGTGTGCAGAACTATAGTACTTTTAAAGTAAAGGCATAACTAACCCCATTCCAATCTATACTGTGGATGTGAGATTTGTAATGCTGTCATATCGCTAACTGCCCTATCTTGTTGTTCAAACTACCTTTTTTTACAGCTACCCACAAAGATTAGCAGGAGGCAGATGCATGGTGTTCAGAAAGCCAGTATATTCTAACTTCGCTTATCATTGATAGTTTAATTTATGCCTGTCTGATGTAACCAAACTCCTCTCTTCTCTGCCAGTGTTTCAGAGATCTCTAAAGAGTACTCAAAACATGGGGCCAGAGGCATGCTTTAATTATCACAAGACTTGTTAACCTTTGTAGCTAAAGGTCACTCAGCATTTTCCATTCGAAACTCCTATTTTTTTTCAGGAGTCAATAACTCAGCCATAAAAATGGTTCCTGACCAGAAACTTTACTTAAAGGTCTCCAACAGGTGGAGTTTTTCTGCCACACTTAATTTGGCTGTTTTAAATTTCAAATGGGTGTATATGGCAGGGAGGAGGGGGAGGAATCTCTTGTAATCCCGTGTGTGAGGAAAAAGCCAAACTGACTAAAGCATGAGAGTTTTTGCATGTTTTCACTTCATAAGATGGATTCTATTGCATATATTAGTGAAAAAATTTAAATGCGCTATTTGGTGGTTTAAAAGTATTTCTTGTACTATGTATGCCTCCCTTGATAGACCAGAATGTCAGTAATGCTGGGACCTTCACCTTTCCAATGTATTGTGTAAAGGTGCCTTGTACATTCCCACTGAGCTGATACTTTTGTGTCTTAAACTATAAAATGACTTTTAATCCAGAAGTAGCATTAATTTAATGCTAAGGATCAAAGTTCAATGTGCAAAAGCAAGGGAATTCTGGTTTTAAAAAACCCGCTCCACGATTTCTCAGTTGTGCTTTGGAATGTAAGCATGTCTCAAAGCCTTCGATTCAGACTGCAATAGTGAGTTGTAATGGGATGGAAGTAAAGTGGAAGCTCTCCACTTTCTTTGCATTTATTACGTTGGGTCTGGCGTACAACGTTACCTTTGTGTGCTGATTATGTATGTCAAGGCAAGCTGCCAATGCTATGGATGGCAAAAGATGATCAGGAGGCTTGAAATATTGATGGTCAATCTTGTTACTCTAACAATTCCATGTAACTGTTAATGTCCATAACTGGCACAACTTCCATCTGGTATGTAGTCTCTGCTAGTTCACACTGCATGTTTATTTTTAAACCAACTCTTTTGCTAAGCATGGTGCTTGTACTGGTTTAAATAAAATGTGAATACTCAAATCGCTATTCTGTTTCTTATTTTAGCTACCTACAGAACGCTGGGCAAGGTCTAAACACATGGCCCGTGGGCAAACTAGCCACAACAGGCCTTTATTCCACTCTCCTGTAAGCAGCAGGGACTGTGAGTAGGCCCCTCTGGGGAGAGAAGGAGCTAGTGAACCTGGTGGGTGGGAAGAGTACAAGTCCCATGCCATGATGCTTTCCTCCTCCACCTGTGGGATCAAGGTTGGCTGGCAATTGGGGAGGACTCTACCTCTTAACCCTGTGAGGCTTCATTGTCCATAAAATCGGGCTAACTTTGTTGCCCTTAACTAACATCGTCACAGCTGGGGGATGCAAATGGAATCCTGATTCTCCATTGCCTTGGGTCGCTGTAAAAATATGATCAAATCGGAATGGTAGCACTCTTTACACCTGTGCAAAGGGAGTATAAGATGACACAGTCAAGAATGGGCCTTAGCACAAATAATACTTGTGGGTGTGGGGTTTCAGGGCAGCAGTCATTAGACCCCCTTCTAAAGAAACCATGCTACCATGGACAGGGTCAATCGAGTTCATCGCTTTGATTCCATAAACATACCTCAGCTCCCAGCTAAATTATTCAGAGGAAGCCATGCTGTAGAACTTAGCTATGTGTACACACAGTTTAAGTTGGTATAAGTTATAAGTGTGAATAAGCTACCCCCCCCCCCCCCCCGAGCAATGTAAGTTACACCAACCTAAGCACCAGTGTGGACAGCGCTATGTCTGCAGGAGAGCTTCTCTCACTGACATAGCTACTGCCACTTGCAGGGGCTGGAGTAATTAAGTTGATGGAAGAGCTCTCTCCCATCGACTTAAGCCCAAATTCCCCCTTCCTTGCCTACCTCTTCCTTTTGATCTAGCTCCGCTATTGGTTAATTCTGCTTCCCTAGTTCTCAGCACCCTCCCTGCTCTCTGCCAGAGAAGGTTCAGATGACTTTTTTGTACATCCTTGCTCACTCACCTGGGACCGGGGATAACCTGGCCAATCTAGGGAGTCTGTAACCCAATAAAACCTGCCAACATTCAAGAAAGGCTGCAAAGAAATGCCATGAATAAGCGGAAGTGCTTGTCAAAGCAGAAAACCTGCAGTGAGAGCTGTTTGTAGCTCTAAAAATGGAAACTCTTTGGATTTAGCCTCTAGACCTGCAACTGTTAGGCAGTGCAGTCCTGCGACTACTGCTTGAAAGCGATTCCTCACAGTGCCCTCCTTTGGTGCTGGAAGCTAGTCTGTTACTACTCTACAGTGGAGAGCCACATAGGCAATGAGATGACTGCCTTTATGTGGATCCACACTATCCCTTCTTCCTTCCCCACTCTGTCTGGAATTGCGGAATATTTAGAGGAAGAAAGTGAGTGGTGGTTGGGGCTATTTATCCTTTATATTGTATTGGGGTCTGAGGTCCTAGCAGCCATGACAGATGCTGCTATTAATGATTCAAGTCATTAACGCAGAGTTAAGATTGCCTTGTGATAGCTTGTGCCATTCCAGAACGCTGAGTTCACCACTCAAACGTCAGAAAACCAGGAAGTACAGAGTTAAGGTAAATGCCTACTGTGATAGTCTGTAGCCCTGTATTCATCCCTTTTTCAAGACTGTTACCTTACATTTTGTACAAAGCATACTGTGTATCATTTGAAAACTCATGATTTGCTGATCATTATTGTCATGGTAAAATGTGTCGCAACATTGTATGTAAAGATATAAAATTCCACTGTATGATATTACCCAGGTCATGTTCTTGGGGGCGGTCACAGACAAGTTCAACAGAGACAAAAGGCTAGCCAATGCCTCAGCCAGGTGTCTGTGAGATCAAATAGACCACTGCCTGACTGAGTGGCCATTCTTGGGCAAGAGAGAGCTACATTTTGACAAAGCAGCAGGTTGAAGTTCCTGGCCACACCAACTTTCTGTCTCCTGAACATCTGCTGGAGATGATTCTTGCACAAGATAAAGGGCTATAAATGAAGAGGTTAGACTCTCCCTAATCATCTTCCCCTTGCACTTCACCAACAGCATCATCAATACTTGAAGAACAAGGAAGCAGCATTGGACTGGGGGGGCGGGGGGGAGTGAGATCTTGACTGAAAGAGGTTCAGCCAGTAAGATGGCTGGAACATGTGCTGAGAGACCGTTTGCTTTGTATTCACTTAGCTTGTTCAGTTAGGTGGTGGTTGTGTTTTGCCTTTTATGTCCTTGTAACCAATTCTGACCTGTGTGCCTCCTTACTCAGTCACTTATTAACTACAGAAAGAATATATTTTAAATTTGGTTGGTTTGTTTTTATCCAAATCAGTGTTTTGGATTGAAGTGGTTGGGAAACTCCATTTGGGATAACAGGATTTGTGTATCGTTTTCTATTAATAAAATGGTGGACTTTATATGAGCTTGTGTTGTCCAGGAGAGGGCTGGGCAGTACAAGATGCACATTTAAGAGGAAAAGTTGGACTGGGAATTTGCTGGTGTTGCCCTGCAGTGCAGTTCATGAGTGGCTGGCTATAGCATTCATGCAATATG
Organism: Macrochelys suwanniensis; assembly: GCA_033296515.1. Classification (NCBI taxonomy): domain Eukaryota; kingdom Metazoa; phylum Chordata; order Testudines; family Chelydridae; genus Macrochelys; species Macrochelys suwanniensis. The sequence goes on along the minus strand of CM065781.1, from coordinate 9,329,077 downwards.
CCTGGGAGTGATTTACGTGCTGGGGCCTGTGTGTGAGCTGACAAGGAGTGGTTGCTCTCACAGTGAAGCTGTGTAAAAGGCATCCCAGGTTGGAGAATTGAGGGGACACAGCTGTTCATCAGTCCAGATTGCGCTCTGGGGAATGTCACAGTAAGTAACCGCTCTTGGTAATTGGATGAGGGTGGCTTTTGGCTCCATAGAGGGCATAGGAGGAAGCAGTTTGGGATTGTGGGATGTTTCTGCCAAAATGATCAGCAGTGAAGTAGCTACAGATATGAATGTTTAATTAATCATTTGGTTTCAGAATCAACATGACTGAGATGAATGGGCAGTTCACACCTCTGAGCTGTTGCTTATGGTAGACAACACTGGACTGGCTTATGCTCCATTGTGGTTGTAAAGGAAACCCTGAAAACCACAAACTCTTGATGAATGCTTAAATTCTTAAGTGCAGTTTGGTGGCAAATTTCACAACTGTGTAATACATGGGGCTCTGACTTTTGCTTTTAACTTCGATTATTTTTTTTATTGATCAGCAGGTTTTTAATTCTAGTACCTATTAATAGGAGAAAAACCTCTACGTTTCTTTATTTAATTGGTTTTAGAAGTACAAGAGAATATTTGAATAGCATGCTATAATCAAAATGAAGAAGAGAAGTCCAATAGTAAAAAACAGATATACAGAAAAAAAGGAGACAATTAAATGGATAAGATGTTCTACACATGTTCATCATGTCAAACATTGACAAAAATGTTCCATTTACCAAGGACCTTGGAAGTTATTCCGCCTAACAGTCACTTCAATCAATCCCATGTTGCAGTTTCTGGAGACATGAGGAATAGAAGAACAGTCCCATTTGATGTAACGGTTTCCTAGCTTGTAGAAATGCATAAATTAACCACTTTCCTTGAGCATCAATCCAATATCCCCGAAATAACGAAGAGCCCAGCTAAAGATATTGAGTGAAAACCTGATTCTATTGCAATATATAGTAAAATCCCCATGGACTTCAATAGGGTTTGGATTTCACCCACTGAGTCTAAATACTTCTATACAGTTTAGTAGAGAACACTCTTCCACATACCTTATGAGTCTGGAAAATCCACAGCAGGAACAATAGGAAAAAATCTTTGATCAGAATTACTCTATTTATATTTACTATTTAAGGACATTAATACTCTCATGATGGGTCCACTGATTGGATGGAAAATTTCCTAGACATGTCATCACACCAACTTTTTTTTTTTCTTTGAATTTGCTAGGATCCTTTCTAGTTGAAGTATTTGATCAGCCTTGATGAGTTCCTATTTATAATATGCCACGGTGTGTCTGGCCACGTAAGCCAACTAATGGTATAAATTCTTTATGTGAAGAAAAAAAATTCCCCCAAACCCAAGAATCACTTCTAAAAATCCATTTCTAAATGTATTGCAACAGCAGGCAATCTTTGGATAGGGGATCTAGTGATGGCCTCAATCCCTCCAATACTTAGTATTACAGACAATCAATTTTCTTTGAATAGACTGGGATAGCTACATACCCTATCTAGCATTCTAATAAGAGGGCTTGTTGTCTTGCTATATAGAGCTCCTTTGTGTGGATACCTGTACATTTAAGGCTGTGTGTGTAATGTGACTACATGGCTGTGCAAAGGGCTCAATAATTGCTATTTTAAGTCAATGACCATTTAAAAAATTCCACTAATTCTAACTTCTTAGATTGGAGAAAGATTTCAAATTGTGAACCAAATGTAAATTGATGCAGCGACATCAGCATGAATCTACAGATATCAGGGCCATTGGTTCTAGCCAGGTATGAACCGTCCCCATTCTTCTCAATGTGGTGGTAACTCTGATCCCTAATTCCATTTTAAATGTCATTTAACTAACTTTGTTTTAAGTAAACATTTAACTCAACACTTCACTGTTTCACTGGTGACTGTTTTACAAGAAACATACACTTCAGCTGTATCCGGTAGTCATGGGTAAGATGTTGAGGCAGGGCACTATGGACTGCTAGCTGCTGGGGTGGAAAATTAGACATTCAAGCACCCTCCTCAAAATAGGTCACCACTGCCTCTGCCCAAAAGGAGGGATGATAGGGGAAATGCAGCCCCTTCCTAGTGCCTCAATTCTCAGTGACCTCAGGGAGCCAATACTCCAACCACTTCCCCTGCCATCCCAGGAACTAAAAGTCCCAAACCCACTGTCACAACCTTCAGCCCGCACCCACCCCCAAGCAACTCTTACAGGGCAATTATGTACCTTCTATACGAAAATCAGCAGCACATTGAAAACTGAAAGTTTGTGAGTAAAGGACCTTGAGTTGACATTTAAATAAAGAGAAAATGTGTCTAAGTCCCTTCCACTTCTTTGAAAATCTCAACCAGTGAATTTAACATCAAAATAAGTCATATGAGGGATACTGTACTGATTGGGCCAAGCTGGATTGTGCATAGAAAAATGAGGGAGAAGAAGATGGAGGGAAGAGGAGTGCAGCATAGTTCTAGAACCTCTGCCTTATAGGTTAGGTTTACGGGACAGCCTAGCTGTAGGAAGAATAGCCCAGTGTTTAGTGTAATAAATTGGGACTCAGGAGACCTGGATTTGAGTCCCTGCTCCACCTTCCTGCACAACCTTGGGCACATCCCTTAGGGTCACATTTTTAAAGGTGTTTAGATGCCTAAAGAGGCAGACAGCCAGTAGCACTTATGCATCCAATTCCCATTGATTTCAAAATGAAAATCCTACTAGGTTCCTAAATACCTTTACAAATCTGGCCCTTGATCGCTCTATGGTTCAGTTCCCCACCTGTAAAATGGGGGTAAGAGCACTTCTGTACTGCAGAGTCTTGTGAGGGTAAATACATGATAGATTGTAAGATACTGTGGTGAGGGGCATTGAAATATCTAAGAGATAGAATGTGCTGCATAGAAAAGGCATATACTTGCCCGTTCCTCCACAGACCTAGCTGGCAGTTTGCTTTGCATTTCTGAGGCAAACAATGGCAGTCACAGTTGGGGGTAGAGTACATGTAAATATTATCTTTAGGGGATCCCTTGAGCTAGCACATCCTCCTAGTCGAATTAATCACCTTCACAAATCCAGGCAGGATTTGTGGATGTCAGAGCAGATGGCACAGCATGGGGGAGCAGGGCAGGCATGTTTTCCTTCCAATTATCCATTAGGATTTTCCAACTGGCTATGTATTAAGTAATAAATTGTTATAAGGAGGATGCATAAGTATCACTCCTGCCCTACTCTGATTGTACTGGAGCTCCCTTCAGACAGGTGGGCAGCTGGGTCCCCTTTATCTCCTGACCCCCTTGCACAAACAATTGCTAATGTATCCCTTTTTCTCTCCCCCCCCCCCCCCGCACCCTTTTAGTTTTTCACCCTCTTGGCTTTTCTATCCCCCCTTCCTATTTTTCCACTGATGAGAGTGCTACAGCACATCTTTCTCTGCAGGGGGGTTTCAATGTCGCTTAGCTAGGTGCCACGAGAACAGAGAAGCCAAACTCCTGGAGCTAGCTGCCTTATGGGCCACCACAGCAGCAGGGATGGATAGTATGTTCCTTCCAGAAAACCCCCATGCTGCTTTTACCCACAGGAGCAGTACAACATTTGCGGTGAGCGGGACTGACTATCATGTACCTATCCCAACATCCACCTCTCTTCTGCCCTCACCCTCTGCCCTATTCTAGCTTGCTGCTGGAGAACAATGGTTTAATACATCTAAACGATTGTGCTCTGCCTAATCTGACAGCGCTAATCTCAATATGGATCAGTTGGGGGGCAGGGAGGGATAGCTCAGTGGTTTGAGCATTAGCCTGCTAAACCCAGGGTTGTGAGTTCAATCCTTGAGGGGGCCATTTAGGGATCTGGGGAAAAAATTGGGGATTAGTCCTGCTTTGAGCAGGGGGTTGGACTAGATGACCTCCTAAGGTCCCTTCCAACCCTGATATTCTATGATTCTAGGTAGGAGACATCTCTGCAACACCAACGGGGAAAGTTACCTAACTGAAAGGATGTTTGAAGTTCCCAAAAGAGTGACAAATGATTATGGGGAAACAAACCCACTATGAATTCAAGAGGTGAAAGAGGCTGATCAACCTCACCTATTTTGTAACTCTATTCTAAAATAATGCTTGCTTCAATTGCTGGTGTATGGGGTAGCTGTCTAGAGCCTCCAACCAGACCAAGGCCTACACGGCGCTAGGTGCTGTATAGATGTATCATAGACCGCCCTTGTTCCAAAGCATTTATACAATCTTAATTTAAGACAAGTAGTAATAGTGTGTGAAATAAAAACGGAAGGGAGTGACGGGAGGGAATAGGGAAAAGGGTTACAGCACTAAATGCATATTTCTGCATAGAACAGCAGTGGCCTTTTCAGCTCCTGCTAATCAAGATCAATAAGTGGACCAGAACCAGTATTCTCAGTTTGCTACCTCACAAGTGATTAAAGATTAGCAGTTGATGGAAAACTTGACTAGGGTAATTGCTCAGTTAAACTTTTCAATAGAAAGTAGCAAATGGGTGAAACTTTGCATACAACAAACTGTAATGCTTGAGGAAAAAATACTTGGCAGTAATATCTGAAAACTCAGGTGCCATTTATTGTCTTAAAAATACAGAATTGTAAAATGTTATGCTATGTTATTGGATATATTTGGTGCTTATGAAAGTGAGTATTACTAGGTATTATTCAGAGGAAGTGCTGTGTGATCTCACCCTCTCCCCGCTCTGCCAATATACTACAGTCATGACCTGCAACAGGCTTGCCATACCAGTGCTGGGCTAAACCTCCCTTAAGATCACACTATAAAACATGCTGACTTATGCCTGATTATATTTTGTCATAATGTGGACAAATACTTTCTAGGGATTTACAATGAAATCAACTAACAGTGACATTTTCACTTGGGATTCAAACCAGGATTAAAATCCATGCATCTATAAGTAAAAGGCTAATGCATTAAAGCTTATATGCCTCCTCCCAGCCTTCATGCTGTGATCCTTTAAACATTTGTTTAGTGTATATATATCTTTTTTTTGTGGCATATACTTCGTATAGACAGGGCCATTTCTGAGAAAATAAAGTCAATTGTTGGGTGATCTGAGAAGTGAAATGAAATGAGCATTGATTTGACCATTGTCCATAGAACTATTTTTGAAAATGTTTCCCCTATTGTCCTAGAAAGATAAGCCTGACTGTAAGTAATCCTTCATTGAACAGATCTTAGTGGTGTAACATTACAGTGCGTTTACTTCCAGTTTTCCCTGCAAAATAATTAAATTTCAGTGACTTTCAGAAATGTGTGTAAGTATTAAAGCTGATGAAACACGTTCTTTTGAAGCAGGAATAATGCTGACAAATATAAATTCAGTATATTGCTACCACTCCCTCCTGTATATATTGCATATCTGTATTACACATGCATTTTATTGCAAATGCCAGCAATAACATTAGCAACACTATTGCTTATTTGTGTATAAAATAAATACTTCCTCCTCTTTTTTTCCCCTTTGTGTTTAGGCTAAGAGGGGGATACACCTTATCCAAAAATACCAACATCTGTTATCAAAGTCATAGAATTTAAGACAAGAAGGGACCACTCTATCATCTACTCTAATCTCTTGTATGTTACTGGCTACGGCTAGTGCTAGGCTGTGTACTAACTGAGAGCTTGAAGGTGATAACAGCATGTCTCTCAACAGGATTTGGGAGGTTTCCTTTCTGAATAATATTGTAGGGTTACTGCCCAAAGCCATCTCTAATACTGCAGGATTTGTTTCACTGAGGAAACAATGGACATATTAAATAAAGCTGTAGCCAATCATGGTCTTTGTCCCTGTGTCATTTGCTCTAAACAAGGTAAATACACATTTCCTTTATATCTTTGCCCTGGAGTGGCTATGCTGCTGCTTCTCTTCATCTCCAGTTTAAGCTCTATCTATGCTACAAAATTAAGTTGATCTAACTTTGGCGCATAGCCACTACAGTAATTACAGCGCTTGTGCATGTCTACAGTTTGCTCCTTGAGTTGGTGGTCTGCATCCTCACCAGGCACGCTTGTGTTGATTGTACTGTCAGTGTGGGGCATTGTGGGACAGCTCCTGAAAGCCAGTAGCAGTCGACACAAGTAATACAGCATCTACACTAACACTACATCGACCTTGATTCTATGCCGCTTGTGGAGGTGGAGTTTTTAAGTAGGCGTAGTGGGACATTTATGTCAGTGGAAATGAAATTTAAGTATAAACACTGCCATAGTTAGGTCACTGTAAGGCAGCTTATGTTGACCTAACTCTGTATTGTAGACCAGACCTAAAACTTCTTATTTCCCTACATCATCACATACAATAGTCCTACATGCATCCACTATTGCCTCACTTCCTGTTGCCTCTTCTGATGGGAATGAACCCTCCAGCTGGCAGGGGAGAGCAGTTTGGAAGAGAGGCAGTCAATCAAAGGACTTTGCTGGTATGTTTGTACCAGCCTGACGGCTCATGCTGGGCCACAGTGATTACACTCCCAGCTGAAGTAAGGGGCACGAGTCTGGTATGCTGACAAAGAGATTAATGCCCAAACCAGGGACATGGCAGCATAAAATAAACCACATGTGCAATGAGTTACTGGATGGGAATGAAAGTTAAATAGCAAATTCTTCCCAAGTCTCACACAGGCAACTAAACATGCTGTTACAGAAAATGGTAGTGATGGGTTGCCAATATTTCAAGAATGGGCTCCCACACACATCTGCTGTGTCAGCCATTAATACAAGTGATATTCCCTAAGCAAAAAACACTCCTCCTGCCACCATAAAAGCCATCAATTACATATGCCTCTCACTGCTCAGAATATTGATACATCTCTTGCTTCTTATCCCTTTCTCATCCTACCTCCCCTCCCCCCACACGCCCTTCATCAATCCTTGCACCACCAGAATGGTTGTTTTCCTCTCTCTCTCACTCTCTCTCTCTCTCTCTCAGTTTTGACTGATTTTTTTTTTCATCTGGTTTCCACAACACCCGAGTCCCACTCCTGATAGATAGTTATGGGTTACTTCAACCAGATTCCTACTACCCAGAGCTCATTCTAGAAAAAATTATCTTTATTACCCAACCAACAATACACACACTGCAGTCTGGTAAAGGACAGCAAGACTAATAAGGAACTCATAGTATTTGCATTACTCACCCTGGGCTTTGTGGAAAAACCTGAACTGTTAGTCCTAGTCTTCATCTTCACCATCACCCTCCTCCTCATCACCAGTGACCCTCATCCTATTGTCTTCCCCTACCAAGGCGTGCAGGCAGGATAAAGCTTTGATAATGTGTTATGCTGATACCTACTGGGGTACATACCTATTTATGAAGATTTTGACCACTTTTCCTTATTTGAACTTCCATACTCTGCTACTTTTGGGGTACCATGTTTTTCATAGGCTAACTCATTAGTTCGCCATATACTCATTAACATTTATGTGACCTTATCACCATACTAACAGGCAGTTATCTTAAGGAAGTCTAACATTTCACCCTGGCTACCAATGGTCATCTTGTGCTGTCTACTGATCTCTCCTAGACCTTACTTTCCAAACTCAGCTGTTATTTTCAAACCACCAGCATATCCCAGACAGAGACACTAGCTCAGCAGGTTTGTTATGAAGTTACTTGTGCTAACTTATCTTTATTATATAGCTAACTTCTCCTAAGTCCTAAGGCCTAATCTGGCTAAACTAAATAGTTTACAGGCCTGCGGCTTGTAGGCTCTGTGTTACATTAATTAATCTTTATGTTTCACCTCTATATCCTAAATATACCTGATACTTTTGATCCTTGGCTACTAGCTACCCCCTTGATGGGGTGATTAGATGCAACAACCCCATCACGTGAATATATTAAGGGCTGGTTGTTTCTCCATCTGCGGGCTCTGGTGGTTGGTATACTCTTTTTAACTGGTTGTGATGGACAAACAGAAGCATGGGAATATATCTGATAAACATTTCGCTCTCTATATAACTGTGGCTATAGGTACCACTGATTGATATTGGATATTGGTTGGAACAACCATGGTAGAAATTGGGTGGGAATAGGCTAAATTAATTGTGCCTGGTTCCTTGGGTTTTTTTGATACCTCTGACTTAATGCCTTAATTTTGTTATACACATAACATAAGGAAATAATAATTATTACAATTATATCTTATACCACAGTCCATCTTCTTAATACAATTTCTGTTCATTGAGGAGTTGCTGACACTTCATCTGCTCCATCTAATAGTTTATTTAATGTTTGTTTTGCTTGGTTTATGTTATTACTGATTTCAATTAAATGAGAAATTTCTTGTAACAACTGTTTTAGTTGTAAATCCAGTGATGGGATATGCACATGAAACACCGGGGTGCTTTGTTCTGTTAGATGTTGGTAATCTGGATTGCAAATAATTTTATTTTTAAGAACAGATACAGGAGAGATTGCCACATTTCCAATAACCATATATACTTTTGGCTTAAAACAGAAGTTTTGAGTTGTGACCATGCGCCTAATTTGACCATAATAAAATTCCTTTTGGTTAATAACTAAACAGTATTGCCTGTTTCCATTATAGGTTACCTCAAGATATGCCTCTTTCTTTAGTTGATTAGCCTGGTAAAACTTTATTTACCTTTTGTTTGTTACCAGTGACTTAAATATTATATAGAAATAATAAAGTCAATGGAAGCAGGGCCACATTCCTGAAAAGCTGTCCATGCTATGTACAGTCCTCTTCTGTTTTTTTTCCTCCTATTTGCTAATATTTCTATTTCCTGTAGATCTTGATTTTAAAGTTTGCCAACATTTATTTTTAGATCCACTTTCTGGATTTCACAGCTGAGCTCTTCATGTGTCACAGTGATGTTACAGTCTACTGGGAACACCTTCAGAGGAAGAGGGGCTATGGAAGAGAAGGATGGTTTTACGACTAAAGTACAGAGTGCTTCAGCCACACACTTCCTGCGTGACTTTGGGCAAATCACTTCCTCTCTCTTTGTCTCAGTTCCTCACGTGTAAAGAGCATTGCGGTGGGGGAAATAAAACGTATTCCCACCTTGCGGTGGTATTCTGAAGGTTAAGTCATTTTTGTAAAATTATCTGGGGAGCCTCAGACAGAAGGTGCTATGTAAATGCAAAGTATTATTATTATATTTATTATTCAGATCTTGTTCCTGATTTGATGGAAAGTGTTGATACTGGCTATATGTGTCTGGAAGAATTATTGTGAAGCTGATAGCCAGGCTTCTGTTTTATTAAAGGATATTATTTTTGTAATTGAAATTACTTGTATATGATTGATATAGCAGGAAAATATCTGAAGTTCCCCTCAAACTATTTGTTTTCTCAACCTCTTGCAGTTGCTGTTTCGAGTAAATCCCAGATTATATTGATTTTGGATTGTACAAAATTTTTCCTCAGAGTCATTCATAGTTCTTAACTGGCCTCTTATCCATCCTACCTTTTTCCAGCCACAGTATGCTAATCTTATCACACATCTTATTTGCTGTGTCACTGTATTTATGTTCATTGTATGTCTGTCTTCCATGTCTCAGTCTTGTATTTATTCAACAGGAACTGGGGTTTTTATCATCTAACTTCAAAACTTTAGGCTAAATTCTGTGTTCAAAATGTAACAATTTTGTTGATGTTTTTCTTACTTGTCAGTTTCACTTTGCTCAGTTTTGTGAGCAATTGTGTTACATGTCCTTTTGGAATCTCACTGTGCTTACAAAATGGTTTTATGTAAATTATTTTAGAAAAATGAAATACAGGAGTCGATGAATAATCTTCATTTCAAAAATTAAGGAAATAAAGGTCGTGTGTGTGAAAAATGCAGGCCAGAGCTCCATTTTAAGAGAAAGCAGAGGTGAATGTTTTGTCTGTCATACAAAATTATGCATAGCTCTTAATCATACACACCGTATGCTCCTTAGTAGGAGGATTTAAAAAACTTCAGTGGTAAGGATTAAGCTCAAAGTGCATCCTACTTGGATTTAGTATGGGATGTGGGATGTCAATTCTAGACAAGAGACTACATGCTAGTCTCAGCAGCAAGGCCAATGCCTGCAGGCATTGCGTGGATAAGCTTAAAACTGTTGCTTCCCTTGATGCACCTGTTCTGTGGCCAACTTTGGGCTGTAGCCTCCAGGGATACAAAGCCAGCACCTTTGTAAATGCCACCTTGACACTACATAACATTAAAAACTGAACTGGAGAGAATTAGGTTTTGATTATGTTAAAAACATCTTGTAAATTAAACACACTAGCAAAGTGTGTTTTGTCCCCCTCAAGTGGCTGGTCCACTAGAAGATAATAGTTTACTATTGCTACCATCTAAAAAAGGGGTAGATGTTTGTGCTTAAAGGTCCCAAGATTGAAACCCTGCTGATGATGCAGGTGATGGTGGTGGGGGTCCTAACTTAAAGTCTGTATCAGCCTCAACACATGTATTGCAATTTTTCTCTGAGCCATTACAACCAAATCATGGCCAGAATAATGACATTTTGCACTTTGATAACATCTTTCATCTGGGGATTACACAACATTTCACAAAAATTTGCTAAATACATCTCACAATATTCCTGTTCGGACTCCCATTTGACAGATGGAGAAACTGAGGCACAGATGGATTAATTCCATGGCAATTAGGGTGACCAGATGTCCCAATTTTAAAGGGACAGTTCCAATTTTTGGGTCTTTTTCTTATATAGGCTCCTATTACCCCCCAACCCCTGTCCCGATTTTTCACACTTGCTGTCTGGTCACCCTAATGGCAGTATAGTTAAATCATTGCCAGCTCCAGAATAAAACTCTTATCTGCTGATATCTGGACCACAGACCAATCTCCTTCTTCTAGAAAAGTAAAAGATGAGTGGAGGACCGTCACCTACTAGAGAGGGCAGAGGGGAGGTTGAGACACTCTGTACCTCAAAATAGCACCCTGGAACCCCCATATTCGCTACTGTAATATGATTATGCTATGCTTTGTACAATGCATGACTTGCGAGGTATCATTTAAAAAGTCTTGATCTGTTGAACACTAATATCCTGTTGAATTGTCTGTACTATTATTGTATGTGAAGTTATGAAGTATTACTATATGTTTGTTACTGAAATAGGTGGTAAATGAGAAACGCTCACAGCTAGCTTTTCAGCAGCAACAAAGGAACAACTGACAAGACAGATTTACATCTAGATGGGCCAGACAGGTGTTGATGTCCCATTAAGGGAACTCCATACTCCTAATGGCCATCCCAGAGACTCCTCAGAGGACATTTACATGATGGAGGCAGCCTAACTCATGTGACACAGCAAGGATCTTTCTAGCAGTTGGAGGAAAGTATAAAAGAGGGACAGTGACATCCAGGGCCGGCTCTGGCTTTTTTGCCGCCCCAGGCACACAAAAACACACACACACACAAAACCACCCAGCCGGAGCACCACCGAAAAAAAAGCAGGAGCAGAATTTGCCTCCCTAAGATTGGCCTGAATGCCGCCCCTTACAAGGTGCCACCCCAAGCATGCGCTTCCTAGGCTGGTGCCTAGAGCCAGCCCTGGTGACATCACCTCTCTCCTCCCCGATTTCAACACCTGGAATATTGTCTGGAAGACAAAGATTTTGAATTGGGGAGATTGATCCCAGGCTGAGAGGGAATTCAGCCTGTGTAATAAGAACTGTACATTGCCTGGAACATCCAGTGGGGTGAGAAAAGCTGTTTGATTCAAATCTTGCTTAGTCTGTTAAAGTTAGAATTTAGATTGTGATTCTATTTTTATTTTTTATGTAACCAACTTTGATCTCTGTGCCTAACCCTTAAAATCTATCTTTCAATGTTTTATCCTTACTAGTGAATCTGTCTAACGTGCTCGTGGAATCTGCTCAGATTACAAAGGCTGGAGCATGCCCCCTTTCCTTAGATAAAGTGGCGAACAGACGGCAGGGAGCAGAAAAAGAGAGAGACTCTGAGAGTCAGTTGAGAATGAAGGAACTGGAGATAAAGGACAATGAGAGAGAAACTGAGGCCCGGAAATAAGCTGAGGTGTTAGCACATCAACAGGCCCTAGAGCTGAAAGCCAAAGAAGCTGAGGCCCAGAAACTAGACAGGGAGAACTGAGGGGGCGCAGTGGTCCCACAGTTCCAGATTGTACTCGGGGGGGGCTGTCCCAGAGGTGTGGTGTGCCTGGGCTGAGGGCACTCTCCCCATGTTACAGAGGGGGAGCTGAGGCACAGAGGGCCAACATGTGGGAAGTGTCCCTCCATATCTCTGAAATGGCTGGGTGAGGATGTCCTTGGGCAGGGGGATGTGCCCCCCACATTCCTGCAGGGGAGCAGATGAGGATGCCCCTAGCTGGTGGGGGCTGTGCCCCCCATACTCCTGCAGAGGGCTGGGTGCTGATGTCCCTGGGTGGAGTGGGGGGACTGTGCGCCCCCTATCCCTGCAGGGGGCTGACGGGGATGCCCCTGAGCAGGTATCTGTGCCCCCCTATCCCTGCAGGGGGCTGATGGGGATGCCCCTGGGCAGGTATCTGTGCTGTGCCCCCCTATCCCTGCAGGGGGCTGCCGGGGATGCCCCATGGCAGGTATCTCTGCTGTGCCCCCCTATCCCTGCAGGGGGCTGTTGGGGATGCCCCAGACCGGTATCTCTGCTGTGCCCCCCTATCCCTGCAGGGGGCTGTTGGGGATGCCCCATGGCAGGTATCTGTGCCCCCCATCCCTGCAGGGGGCTGCCGGGGATGCCCCTGGGCAGGTATCTGTGCTGTGCCCCCCTATCCCTGCAGGGGGCTGCCGGGGATGCCCCATGGCAGGTATCTGTGCTGTGCCCCCCATCCCTGCAGGGGGCTGCCGGGGATGCCCCTGGGCAGGTATCTGTGCTGTGCCCCCCTATCCCTGCAGGGGGCTGCCGGGGATGCCCCGGGCAGGTATCTGTGCTGTGCCCCCCTATCCCTGCAGGGGGCTGCCGGGGATGCCCCTGGGCAGGTATCTGTGCTGTGCCCCCCTATCCCTGCAGGGGGCTGCCGGGGATGCCCCTGGTCAGGTATCTGTGCTGTGCTCCACTATCCCTGCAGGGGGCTGCCGGGGATGCCCCTGGGCAGGTATCTGTGCCCCCCTATCCCTGCAGGGGGCTGCCGGGGATGCCCCTGGGCAGGTATCTGTGCTGTGCCCCCCTATCCCTGCAGGGGGCTGCCGGGGATGCCCCTGGGCAGGTATCTGTGCTGTGCCCCCCTATCCCTGCAGGGGGCTGCCGGGGATGCCCCATGGCAGGTATCTGTGCTGTGCTCCCCTATCCCTGCAGGGGGCTGACGGGGATGCCCCATGGCAGGTATCTGTGCTGTGCCCCCCTATCCCTGCAGGGGGCTGTTGGGGATGCCCCATGGCAGGTATCTCTGCTGTGCCCCCCTATCCCTGCAGGGGGCTGCCGGGGATGCCCCAGGCAGGTATCTCTGCTGTGCCCCCCTATCCCTGCAGGGGGCTGTTGGGGATGCCCCATGGCAGGTATCTGTGCCCCCCATCCCTGCAGGGGGCTGCCGGGGATGCCCCTGGGCAGGTATCTGTGCTGTGCCCCCCTATCCCTGCAGGGGGCTGCCGGGGATGCCCCTGGGCAAGTATCTGTGCTGTGCCCCCCATCCCTGCAGGGGGCTGCCGGGGATGCCCCTGGGCAGGTATCTGTGCTGTGCCCGCCTATCCCTGCAGGGGGCTGCCGGGGATGCCCCGGGCAGGTATCTGTGCTGTGCCCCCCTATCCCTGCAGGGGGCTGCCGGGGATGCCCCTGGGCAGGTATCTGTGTTGTGCCCCCCTATCCCTGCAGGGGGCTGCCGGGGATGCCCCAGGCAGGTATCTGTGCTGTGCCCCCTATCCCTGCAGGGGGCTGCCGGGGATGCCCCTGGGCAGGTATCTCTGCTGTGCCCCCCTATCCCTGCAGGGGGCTGCCGGGGATGCCCCTGGGCAGGTATCTCTGCTGTGCCCCCCTATCCCTGCAGGGGGGTGTTGGGGATGCCCCATGGCAGGTATCTGTGCCCCCCATCCCTGCAGGGGGCTGCCGGGGATGCCCCTGGGCAGGTATCTGTGCTGTGCCCCCCTATCCCTGCAGGGGGCTGCCGGGGATGCCCCAGACAGGTATCTCTGCTGTGCCCCCCTATCCCTGCAGGGGGCTGTTGGGGATGCCCCATGGCAGGTATCTGTGCCCCCCATCCCTGCAGGGGGTTGCCGGGGATGCCCCTGGGCAGGTATCTGTGCTGTGCCCCCCTATCCCTGCAGGGGGCTGCCGGGGATGCCCCTGGGCAGGTATCTGTGCTGTGCCCGCCTATCCCTGCAGGGGGCTGCCGGGGATGCCCCGGTCAGGTATCTGTGCTGTGCCCGCCTATCCCTGCAGGGGGCTGCCGGGGATGCCCCTGGGCAGGTATCTGTGCCCCCCTATCCCTGCAGGGGGCTGCCGGGGATGCCCCTGGGTAGGTATCTGTGCCCCCCTATCCCTGCAGGGGGCTGTCGGGGACGCCCCTGGGCAGGTATCTGTGCTGTGCCCCCCTATCCCTGCAGGGGGCTGCCGGGGATGCCCCTGGGCAGGTATCTGTGCTGTGCCCCCCATCCCTGCAGGGGGCTGCCGGGGATGCCCCTGGGCAGGTATCTGTGCTGTGCCCCCCTATCCCTGCAGGGGGCTGCCGGGGATGCCCCAGGCAGGTATCTGTGCTGTGCCCCCCTATCCCTGCAGGGGGCTGTTGGGGATGCCCCATGGCAGGTATCTGTGCTGTGCTCCCCTATCCCTGCAGGGGGCTGACGGGGATGCCCCATGGCAGGTATCTGTGCTGTGCCCCCCTATCCCTGCAGGGGGCTGTTGGGGATGCCCCATGGCAGGTATCTCTGCTGTGCCCCCCTATCCCTGCAGGGGGCTGCCGGGGATGCCCCAGGCAGGTATCTCTGCTGTGCCCCCCTATCCCTGCAGGGGGCTGTTGGGGATGCCCCATGGCAGGTATCTGTGCCCCCCATCCCTGCAGGGGGCTGCCGGGGATGCCCCTGGGCAGGTATCTGTGCTGTGCCCCCCTATCCCTGCAGGGGGCTGCCGGGGATGCCCCTGGGCAAGTATCTGTGCTGTGCCCCCCATCCCTGCAGGGGGCTGCCGGGGATGCCCCTGGGCAGGTATCTGTGCTGTGCCCGCCTATCCCTGCAGGGGGCTGCCGGGGATGCCCCTGGGCAGGTATCTGTGTTGTGCCCCCCTATCCCTGCAGGGGGCTGCCGGGGATGCCCCAGGCAGGTATCTGTGCTGTGCCCCCTATCCCTGCAGGGGGCTGCCGGGGATGCCCCTGGGCAGGTATCTGTGCCCCCCTATCCCTGCAGGGGGCTGCCGGGGATGCCCCTGGGCAGGTATCTGTGCCCCCCTATCCCTGCAGGGGGCTGCCGGGGAAGCCCCAGGCAGGTATCTCTGCTGTGCCCCCCTATCCCTGCAGGGGGCTGCCGGGGATGCCCCAGGCAGGTATCTCTGCTGTGCCCCCCTATCCCTGCAGGGGGGTGTTGGGGATGCCCCATGGCAGGTATCTGTGCCCCCCATCCCTGCAGGGGGCTGCCGGGGATGCCCCTGGGCAGGTATCTGTGCTGTGCCCCCCTATCCCTGCAGGGGGCTGCCGGGGATGCCCCAGACAGGTATCTCTGCTGTGCCCCCCTATCCCTGCAGGGGGCTGTTGGGGATGCCCCATGGCAGGTATCTGTGCCCCCCATCCCTGCAGGGGGCTGCCGGGGATGCCCCTGGGCAGGTATCTGTGCTGTGCCCCCCTATCCCTGCAGGGGGCTGCCGGGGATGCCCCTGGGCAGGTATCTGTGCTGTGCCCGCCTATCCCTGCAGGGGGCTGCCGGGGATGCCCCGGTCAGGTATCTGTGCTGTGCCCACCTATCCCTGCAGGGGGCTGCCGGGGATGCCCCTGGGCAGGTATCTGTGCCCCCCTATCCCTGCAGGGGGCTGCCGGGGATGCCCCTGGGCAGGTATCTGTGCCCCCCTATCCCTGCAGGGGGCTGTCGGGGACGCCCCTGGTCAGGTATCTGTGCTGTGCCCCCCTATCCCTGCAGGGGGCTGCCGGGGATGCCCCTGGGCAGGTATCTGTGCTGTGCCCCCCTATCCCTGCAGGGGGCTGCCGGGGATGCCCCAGGCAGGTATCTCTGCTGTGTCCCCCTATCCCTGCAGGGGGCTGTTGGGGATGCCCCATGGCAGGTATCTGTGCCCCCCATCCCTGCAGGGGGCTGCCGGGGATGCCCCTGGGCAGGTATCTGTGCTGTGCCCCCCTATCCCTGCAGGGGGCTGCCGGGGATGCCCCTGGGCAGGTATCTGTGCCCCCCTATCCCTGCAGGGGGCTGCCGGGGATGCCCCTGGGCAGGTATCTGTGCCCCCCTATCCCTGCAGGGGGCTGCCGGGGATGCCCCTGGGCAGGTATCTGTGCCCCCCTATCCCTGCAGGGGGCTGTCGGGGACGCCCCTGGGCAGGTATCTGTGCTGTGCCCCCCTATCCCTGCAGGGGGCTGCCGGGGATGCCCCTGGGCAGGTATCTGTGCTGTGCCCCCCTATCCCTGCAGGGGGCTGCCGGGGATGCCCCAGGCAGGTATCTCTGCTGTGTCCCCCTATCCCTGCAGGGGGCTGTTGGGGATGCCCCATGGCAGGTATCTGTGCCCCCCATCCCTGCAGGGGGCTGCCGGGGATGCCCCTGGGCAGGTATCTGTGCTGTGCCCGCCTATCCCTGCAGGGGGCTGCCGGGGATGCCCCGGTCAGGTATCTGTGCTGTGCCCGCCTATCCCTGCAGGGGGCTGCCGGGGATGCCCCTGGGCAGGTATCTGTGCCCCCCTATCCCTGCAGGGGGCTGCCGGGGATGCCCCTGGGTAGGTATCTGTGCCCCCCTATCCCTGCAGGGGGCTGTCGGGGACGCCCCTGGGCAGGTATCTGTGCTGTGCCCCCCTATCCCTGCAGGGGGCTGCCGGGGATGCCCCTGGGCAGGTATCTGTGCTGTGCCCCCCATCCCTGCAGGGGGCTGCCGGGGATGCCCCTGGGCAGGTATCTGTGCTGTGCCCCCCTATCCCTGCAGGGGGCTGCCGGGGATGCCCCTGGGCAGGTATCTGTGCTGTGTCCCCCTATCCCTGCAGGGGGCTGCCGGGGATGCCCCATGGCAGGTATCTGTGCTGTGCTCCCCTATCCCTGCAGGGGGCTGCCGGGGATGCCCCTGGGCAGGTATCTGTGCTGTGCTCCCCTATCCCTGCAGGGGGCTGTTGGGGATGCCCCATGGCAGGTATCTCTGCTGTGCCCCCCTATCCCTGCAGGGGGCTGCCGGGGATGCCCCAGGCAGGTATCTCTGCTGTGCCCCCCTATCCCTGCAGGGGGCTGTTGGGGATGCCCCATGGCAGGTATCTGTGCCCCCCTATCCCTGCAGGGGGCTGCCGGGGATGCTCCTGGGCAGGTATCTGTGCTGTGTCCCCCTATCCCTGCAGGGGGCTGCCGGGGATGCCCCATGGCAGGTATCTGTGCTGTGCTCCCCTATTCCTGCAGGGGGCTGCCGGGGATGCCCCATGGCAGGTATCTGTGCTGTGCCCCCCTATCCCTGCAGGGGGCTGCCGGGGATGCCCCAGGCAGGTATCTCTGCTGTGCCCCCCTATCCCTGCAGGGGGCTGCCGGGGATGCCCCAGGCAGGTATCTCTGCTGTGCCCCCCTATCCCTGCAGGGGGCTGTTGGGGATGCCCCATGGCAGGTATCTGTGCTGTGCCCCCCTATCCCTGCAGGGGGCTGCCGGGGATGCCCCATGGCAGGTATCTGTGCTGTGTCCCCCTATCCCTGCAGGGGGCTGCCGGGGATGCCCCATGGCAGGTATCTGTGCTGTGCCCCCCTATCCCTGCAGGGGGCTGTTGGGGATGCCCCATGGCAGGTATCTGTGCCCCCCTATCCCTGCAGGGGGCTGTTGGGGATGCCCCATGGCAGGTATCTGTGCTGTGCCCCCCTATCCCTGCAGGGGGCTGACGGGGATGCCCCATGGCAGGTATCTGTGCCCCCCTATCCCTGCAGGGGGCTGTTGGGGATGCCCCATGGCAGGTATCTGTGCTGTGCTCCCCTATCCCTGCAGGGGGCTGCCGGGGATGCCCCAGGCAGGTATCTCTGCTGTGCCCCCCTATCCCTGCAGGGGGCTGTTGGGGATGCCCCATGGCAGGTATCTGTGCCCCCCTATCCCTGCAGGGGGCTGCCGGGGATGCTCCTGGGCAGGTATCTGTGCTGTGTCCCCCTATCCCTGCAGGGGGCTGCCGGGGATGCCCCATGGCAGGTATCTGTGCTGTGCTCCCCTATTCCTGCAGGGGGCTGCCGGGGATGCCCCATGGCAGGTATCTGTGCTGTGCCCCCCTATCCCTGCAGGGGGCTGCCGGGGATGCCCCAGGCAGGTATCTCTGCTGTGCCCCCCTATCCTTGCAGGGGGCTGCCGGGGATGCCCCAGGCAGGTATCTCTGCTGTGCCCCCCTATCCCTGCAGGGGGCTGTTGGGGATGCCCCATGGCAGGTATCTGTGCTGTGCCCCCCTATCCCTGCAGGGGGCTGCCGGGGATGCCCCATGGCAGGTATCTGTGCTGTGTCCCCCTATCCCTGCAGGGGGCTGCCGGGGATGCCCCATGGCAGGTATCTGTGCTGTGCCCCCCTATCCCTGCAGGGGGCTGTTGGGGATGCCCCATGGCAGGTATCTGTGCCCCCCTATCCCTGCAGGGGGCTGTTGGGGATGCCCCATGGCAGGTATCTGTGCTGTGCCCCCCTATCCCTGCAGGGGGCTGACGGGGATGCCCCATGGCAGGTATCTGTGCCCCCCTATCCCTGCAGGGGGCTGTTGGGGATGCCCCATGGCAGGTATCTGTGCTGTGCTCCCCTATCCCTGCAGGGGGCTGCCGGGGATGCCCCATGGCAGGTATCTGTGCTGTGCCCCCCTATCCCTGCAGAGGGCTGCCGGGGATGTCCCGCGCCGGCGGGCTCCGACAGGGGTCGCTGTGGCGCGCTCTTTGCTCCGACGGCGGGACCGGGGACGCAGCAGTGGCGGTGCCGGCGGCTCCTCAGTGCGCCTGCGCCGCTGCTTCCCCGGGCCCGCGCTCGGCCGCGCTCCGGCCCGGCATCCCCCGCGCTCCTGCTGCCCCGCTGGCCGCGCGGCCCCGCGCTCGCCGCCATGGCCTTCACCTTCGCCGCCTTCTGCTACATGCTGGCGCTGCTGCTCACCGCCGCCCTCATCTTCTTCGCCATCTGGCATGTGAGTGCCGGGCCGGGCCGGGCCGGGGCGCCTGCGGCGGGGCGGGGCTCGGCTCGTCCCCTGCCCGCGGGGTGGCGGCGGCGGCGGCGGCGGGGGGGGGCCGGGCACCGTTCGTTGCCGCCCGTGGTGTCCGGGACGCTTCCCGGCCCCGGTGTGTGTGAGAGAACTGCAGAGTGCCCCCCCCCGCCTCCAGACCCGCGCCTACCCGGGGGGCAGAGATCTAACCGCCCCCCCCTATGCTGCCCCCCCAGCCATTCCCCGCGCTCACAGGGGGGGCAGAGATCTAACCGCCCCCCCAATCCTGTCCCCCCCCCCAGCCATTCCCCGCGCTCACAGGGGGGGGCAGAGATCTAATCGCCCCCCCAATCCTGTCCCCCCCCCCCAGCCATTCCCCGCGCTCACGGGGGGGGGCAGAGATCTAATCGCCCCCCCCAATCCTGTCTCCCCCCCCCCAGCCATTCCCCGCGCTCACAGGGGGGGGCAGAGATCTAACCGCCCCCCCAATCCTGTCCCCCCCCCCAGCCATTCCCCGCGCTCACAGGGGGGGGCAGAGATCTAATCGCCCCCCCAATCCTGTCCCCCCCCCCAGCCATTCCCCGCGCTCACGGGGGGGGGCAGAGATCTAATCGCCCCCCCCAATCCTGTCTCCCCCCCCCCAGCCATTCCCCGCGCTCACGGGGGGGGGCAGAGATCTAACCGCCCCCCCCCCATGCTCACCCCCCAGCCATTCCCCGCGCTCACGGGGGGGGGCAGAGATCTAACCGCCCCCCCCCCCATGCTCACCCCCCAGCCATTCCTCGCTCTCACGGGGGGGGCAGAGATCTAACCGCCCCCCCCCATGCTCACCCCCCAGCCATTCCTCGCTCTCACGGGGGGGGCAGAGATCTAACCGCCCCCCCCCATGCTCACCCCCCAGCCATTCCTCGCTCTCACGGGGGGGGGCAGAGATCTAACCGCCCCCCCCCATGCTCACCCCCCAGCCATTCCTCGCTCTCACGGGGGGGGGCAGAGATCTAACCGCCCCCCCCCATGCTCACCCCCCAGCCATTCCTCGCTCTCACGGGGGGGGGTAGAGATCTAACCGCCCCCCCAATCCTGCCCCCCCAGCCATTCCCCGCGCTCACGGGGGGGGGCAGAGATCTAACCGCCCCCCCCCCATGCTCACCCCCCAGCCATTCCTCGCTCTCACGGGGGGGGCAGAGATCTAACCGCCCCCCCCCATGCTCACCCCCCAGCCATTCCTCGCTCTCACGGGGGGGGGGGCAGAGATCTAACCGCCCCCCCCCATGCTCACCCCCCAGCCATTCCTCGCTCTCACGGGGGGGGGCAGAGATCTAACCGCCCCCCCCCATGCTCACCCCCCAGCCATTCCTCGCTCTCACGGGGGGGGGCAGAGATCTAACCGCCCCCCCCATGCTCACCCCCCAGCCATTCCTCGCTCTCACGGGGGGGGGTAGAGATCTAACCGCCCCCCCAATCCTGCCCCCCCAGCCATTCCCCGCGCTCACGGGGGGGGGCAGAGATCTAACCGTCCCCCCCATGCTGCCCCCCCCAGCCATTCCCCGCGCTCACGGGGGGGGCAGAGATCTAACCGCCCCCCCAATCCTGCCCCCCCCAGCCATTCCCCGCGCTCACAGGGGAGGTAGAGATCTAACGGCCCCCCCCATGCTGCCCCCCCCGGCATCCCCCGTGCTCACAGGGGTGGGCAGAGATCTAACCGCCCCCCCAATGCTGCCTCCCCCCCCCCCCCCCCCCGGCATCCCCCTGTGCTCACAGGGGTAGGGGGGGGCAGAGATCTAACCGCCCCCCCCAATGCTGGCCCCCCCCCGGCATCCCCCCATGCTCACAGGGGTGGGGGGCAGAGATCTAACTGCCCCCCCAGTGCGGCCCCCCCAGCATCCCCCTGTGCTCACAGGGGTGGGGGGGCAGAGATCTAACCGCCCCCTATTGCTGCCTCCCCCTAGTCATCTCCCCCAGCTATCCCCCCCATGCGTTCAGGGGGCGGCAGACATCTAACCGCCCCCCTATTGCTGCCTCCTTCCCCAGCCATTCCCCACCACCCCCCCGCGCTCACAGGGGTGGTGGTGGTGGGGGCAGAGATCTAACCGCCCACATTATTGCTGCCTCCCCCCTAGCCATCCCCCCATTCTCACAGGGGTTGAGGGAAAGATTTAACCACCCCCTGTTTCTGTTCCCCTGAGCCAACCCCCCACATTCATAGGGGTGGGGGGGCAGAGATCTAACTTCTCCCTATTGCTGTTCCCCCTCCCCCCCCCGAGCCATCTCCCCCCTCACATTCACAGGGTGGGGGCAGAGATGTAATGGCCCCACATTCTTATTCCTCTGAGCCATCTCCCCCCTGCACTCAGAGGAGTGGGGCCAGAGATAAACCCCCCTCCCATTGCTGCCCCTCCCCCATAGAGGTCCTCCTTCACTGCCACCCCATTTTTGACCTCCCAAAGCCATCTCTACATCCCCATGTCCTCACAGGGGTGGGGGCAGAAATCCAACTCCCCTCCCAGCCATCTCTACATCTCCGTGTATTCACAGGGGTGGGGGCAGAGATCTAACCATCCTCCCCCCACATTGCTACTCCCACAGAGAGCCATCTCCATCCCACCTTTGTGCACACGGGGTGGGGGCAGAGATTTGACTGCTCCACCATTGCTAACCCTCCCCCCCCCCACCCCCCACGCTCGCCCATCTCTGCACCGTGCAGAATTGCACCCAGTTGCACGTGACCTTTGGCCATGGCTGGATGTGCTCAGGGATTATTGGTTTGAGGAAGAGTTCCTATTTTGTGTATATTTGAAATGGCATGTGTAAAATAATTGATCAGTATGTTTAGTAACGTCCTGTTGATGTAAACCAACTTTGCAAAATTGTCCTGAAAACTCACCAGCCCAGATACATAACCTGCTTGCTCATCATTACCTTAATGATGCAAAACTCACGATATTCACCTGTGAGTAGAATTTTCAAAGGCTAAAGCCAACTGGGTTTGTTTTATTAAACATTTTTGTTGAAAATGTGGGTGTCTTGTATTTTAAATATTGGTGTTTTATTTGAAGGAATATGTGTTTAAAATGTTTCAGTCTCAAGTCAAATAAGTTTTGTATTTAATGGAAAAGTGAGCTTTTCCTAGTTTCCCCGTGGTACGCTACCTTTTAAAATTTAAATCCTGAGTAAATATTACTTATCATTTGAGGTCTTGGATTTTCTACTGCCACAGAGGGGAAAGACTAATGGTGGAACCTTAGGAAACCTAGTTTCAAGTGGCCTGCTCTTGGAGAGAAGCACTGATAGGAGATCATCTTTAGGAATGAACTTCATAAGTGAATGAGTGGATTTTTTGAAGGTGATATTTTCCTTGATGAGCATGGAGGACTAAGCCATTAATATCAGCAGTATTTTAAGGTGTTTTTTTTTATTATTAAAAAAGAAAAAAGGTTGGATCCCTGCAGTTGCTAAGATACCTATTTGGATGTGTGCCAGTTAAACTGATTTTTTTCCTGAGTGTTTTAACCAGGGGTCTCAAACTCAAATTACAACGAGGGCCTCATGAGGACTAGTGCATTGGCCTGAGGGCTGCATCACTGACCCCGCCCCCTCGCTGCCCCCGGCCCCGCCCCCACTCCACCCCTTCCATTACGCTCCGCCCCTTCTCCGCCTCCTTCTCTGTGTGCACAGGTTCCCACTCCTCCCCCCTCCCTCCCAGAAACCGCGGAGCTCTTCCCATGCGGCACACCGGGCTCCCCGCGCCCCCCCCCCTTTTTTTTTTAAAAAACGCCCAGGCAGTACCCCGCTGCCAGAACAGCTGTCTGGCGGCGGGAACTGCCTGGGAGTAAAAATAAAATAAAATTGGGGGGTGGGGAGGCCATGGGGAGCCCGGTGGGCCGCAGGGATGGGCCGCGTGTTTGAGTCTCCTGGTTTTAACTAATATTTTATAATTTTCTTCTCCATTAATCCATTGCAACTTCTTGTTTGCTGAATCTATCCCAAGGATGCATCATTGTGGGACATCCTTGTTACCAGAAGTCTCATATAATCCAAGTGATGCCACAAAGATACATCCTCGGGCAGCTTTAAGCAAACCAGGAAGTACCATTGGATCTGAGGGAGGAAATAAATTAAAATGTGTGTTAAATGCTTCTCCCCAGCTTGAATAGTGTGTGTGCGTATATAATATATTCAGATTTGTTCAGTTTCAATTTTTGCTTTGTAGTTATTTAATAAGTTTTTATTGTAACATAAATGATGCTATGTAGACATGATCTAGTTTATGTTGAATGTAAAGGATACTGATAGTACTGATTACTTGATGTTTTGGTTCTCATACTTATTTTCCTATGGTTCTTGCTTTTTTGTTTATAAATGAGCTGTTTGGTCTTGTTTGGTGCCATGGTATCCATTTTACAAAAAATGGCTTTGACTCTATTTCACCCTGGCAGGTTCACCTTTTCCTAAGCATCAGTGTATGGGTAAAAGTTCTGTCATGAAAAGATGTTCCTGACTTTTTCCTAAATATATCTTCCTTGCCTGCCATCTCACACTCTGCCCATCCATTCAGCCTCTTCAAAGACTGCGATCACTTCCTTTTAATTAACTGGCTGGCATATGTGACAAGCACTCAGCCCAGAGGAAGTGTGTCACGTGTGCAGCCTCCTGTTTTTTGTATGCACCATGGATATATTCTGTGGGACTAAATGCTATTTGCAATGACACTATATAACTCCTCTGCATGGTAGGGGGGAAAAGGGAATGAAATGCAAAGATGTAATGCCAGAGCATTGTGAGTATATAAAATGTCTAGAATAATCTGAAACTAATTTAAAAGTGCTTTAATGTTTTTTAAAGCAAAGCAGACCTGTTTCAAATACTTTCTTGCTCTAGGTGATTTAGTTTATGGAATTATTTCTTTTACATGAGTAAAACAACCTTACTAAGATTGTGTTTGTAGCACTTATGGCTCTGTACCAATAAATGATATTTTGTGGTGAGATGTTTTTTGCTGCTTTTGAACTGAAGAGTCCTAACTGTTCCAATTTTATTCTAGATTATAGCATTTGATGAGCTGAAGACTGATTACAAGAATCCCATAGACCAATGTAATACACTCAATCCTGTAAGTTACATGATAAAGAATTCCTCTTTGCATAAATTTATAAATAATGTTTGTTGCTATTATCTTGATTTAATCAAAAAGGCCCTTAAAAATTCTGTTCTGCTGGTAATGTCTAGTATATTTGATAGAACTTCTAGACAGAATTCTTTATCTGATTCTTCTTTACTTTCAATCTTGAATATTCTGACTATTATTAATCTGCTGATGATCTTGTCAGCTGTCCTACTAACGTTCTTTCAATCTGCTTTTTACATTTTCGGCACAAAGACAGTTGAAAAGGTCAAAAAGATTAAAAGAGTCAAAATTGCATTAAAGGTGTGTACTGCTTTTTAGTTTAATGTTTTAATCCCACTCTTACTTTCATTTTGTTAGGAACATTTGTATTACTATTAAGATGTTTTGTTCAGTGTGCTTGCTCATCTGCCTGTTTTGTCTGTTCAGGTTTATAACAACTTCATGAACTTTCATATTTTGTGCAAAATAATTTTGCTTGCTTACCCAGTGAAGTGGGGAAAACTGTTATATGCCTAAAATCTATTGAAAGTCACAGCAACTGAAGATGTACAATAAATGGTGTCATCACTCAAGCCAGGTTCACTGAACTTTGTGATGTTCAGAATCTAGGAGACTAGTTTGTTTAAAAAAAGAAAAAAAAGGGGGTTAATTCCGATCTGGCCTTATGATTTCTGGGGTGAAGGTCGGCTTCCCAAGGATATCCCCAGTGTTCTTTCAGAATACTGTGTACTCTCTTGAATACAACTCTTAATTACACTCCTATTTGTTAATGCTGGGCCTCAAGGACTTTTAGTCTGCTTGTGTCTCTGACAGACAAATAATATGAAGGATGTTTATTAGAAAGTATGTATTTTCAGTAACGCAATATGCCTTTGCCCATTCACCATCCCTTTCATTATGACTTGGCGTGGCCAGATTGAGATAAAAACATAGGGCAGCACAGCAGCGAAGTGTACCTCTGGAAGGCTGCACTGTAAATCATGGTGTTCTGCAGAATTAAGTAGAATCACACCAATGGAGACTGAATTCAAAGCTGAAAAAGAATGTGGCTTAGCCAGCCAGAGAACTTTGCCGCATGAGGGTGAGTGAGTGGAGAGAAATAAGATCTTATGGAGAGGATTGCATCTTGGAAAGTCGCACCTGAATAGCTGTGCATCTAACAGTTTCCCCAACTCAGTCTGTTTTACAGTCATTTCTGCAACAGTATGGGGGAAGGCAAATACTCATTACCATTATGCATTATGATCTTACCACAAATTTAATAAAAGGCTGTTATATTTGCTTTGAACATGCACATTATTTTATTAACCTACTGTTAAGTACATGCATGAGGTGTTATATGATAGCTTTGTGTAAATTGAAAATCTTGAACGTGGTATTTACTATGCTAGTAGAGTTAGATTAGTCATGAAAAGGTGAATTTGTGATCATTACTCTTTGAAGAGTATGGTAAATGCATATGATGCTTTACAAATACATGAAGGGATATGATCCATTGTCTTGAAGTTTAAATTCTAGGGGAGAACATTTTTAGTCATGAGAAATAAATACTTCTCTTGAGTACCATTTTTGGTTCACATAATGCTTGGTATCTCCTTTCCATATGCGGCCCCCATCACAACAGTATCCAAGCTTCTCTTGAGTAGTTAGAAATAATATTCCTTCCTTCCTAGCCGTTAGGGAAAAATGCATGGTAACCTATAAACTAATCAAGCTAGTTCTTGTGTAGGCTGGAAATTAAGAAAGATAACATAGTTTTAAATACTTAAAAGGCAGTCTGATACTGTGGTGTGGGGGCAGAACACAAAAACCTAGATGGAAGGGAAGTGAATGCTTTGAGACATATGGTTAGTCTTAATTTTTGTAGATTTCAGGTCTAGCAAACAGGTCTTGCTTGGTGGTCAGACTTTTTTTAGTTTAATTGGAATAACATCTAAAAGTTACATATGGTGAGTATACCAGACTAATCTGCACAAGAAGAGTAATTGTTTTACAAATGTAAAGAAAGTTGATGACTTGGGTTTGTGTTGATGTGAGTTCGTTTTTGTTTGACAATAGTCATTTAAAGAAACAGTGTATTAGAACGTGCATTAGGAACAAAACTCTGCTTGCTTCTAGTTTTATAGATTTCTAGTTAGACCTTTTTAGGTGTTTAAAACAAATATCTGCTTTTAGACAGTATTAAAGAAAACTGCAAAATACATTCTGAGGCAGTCATACTAGACACACAAGTTGGGCAAAGTCAAAGAATAAGAGTTGTCTTGTGTGTGCTTCACTTAGAGAGTAGACTCCTTAGTAATTTAACTTAAATCTTTAGTTTATGATAAACCCTTGATTGAAATATGTAGTAGCAATTGAGTATTTTTGCATGAAACAGCTTGTAGTTATTTATCCTGTGAGCATTTCAAATGTATGGATGAATTTTTGGGGAGAACTGTATAATTCAAAAGAGTAGGTGATACAATTCTTTCTGGTATATTTGCCTTTGAAGGATTTTACTTTTGTATTGAGCATGGGGTTTTCTTGGTTTTAGGGTATTTCACCTACATTTAAGCTACATATATTTCTATACTGCTTATCTCTTAATAGCACTAGCAGGGTTACTGGTATTTTATGCTCTCAGTAATCTGAGCGTAATCAGCATTACCTCTGTACACTTCTGCTGGAAAGCACAATGTTATAAAGAAGGCAGGTGTTAGGTATTTGAAAGGTCTTGTACAAAGGAAAATGGAACTGGCTAATATGCCACAAATTGTATGTGCGTTTTACTGTTGTTCCCTCCTACATTGCAGAAAGCATATTGCTTGTATTTGTGCATATTGGTGTGCTTTACAATGTTGATGCTCCTTTTGTCTAATAAAGCTTTGCACTGGAAATAAGGTTTTGGCAATAGTCTGTTTTAATAAATATTGTACATATAGAGTGTTTCAAGTTCAAAGCTTCAAAAATAGTAAAATACAAAAACTCTTGCATATAAACTGTTATAGGGATTACTTTTCCCATTGATACTTCTGTGTGGGGCATGTGCAGAAATATCTCGATGCTCTACTCTTATGTCAGAGGTATAGTGTATAAAATGTGGAAGCTGCTCAAAGTGCACGTAGCCATTTAATAAGTAATAAAAGCTTCCATAATCTCAGCATTTCATCTTGTAAGTTTTCTTGAGTACTCATGAATATACATAATCTTTTGTGTAAATATCAGGGTGTATTCTATCAGTTGCTGTTTTCACTTTCAAATGGACAAGTAAACTGCAGAGTGTTTTTCTCTATATAGAAGTATGGAATTTTTCACCAATAATTTACCTTATAAATAGAAATTCAAACCAAGCTGTATGTTGTGTAATCACATGTTCTGATGCATATTTTTCTTTTTCAGCTTGTACTTCCAGAGTACCTCATCCATGCATTCTTCTGTGTTATGTTTCTGTGTGCAGCAGAGTGGCTTACACTGGGTCTCAATATGCCTTTGTTGGCTTACCATATTTGGAGGTAATATTGATGAGTTTGATCTCTCTACTCATGTTAATTATAACTAAGGCTAAGATTTTGTCATGGATATTTTTAGTAAAAGTCATGGACAGGTCACGGGCTTCCGTGAATTTTTCTTTATTGCCCGTGATCTGTCCATGATTTTTACTAAAAGTATCCATGATAAAATGGGAAGGCAGCTGTGGGGTGGCTGGGAGCTCTGGGCCCCCCACAACTTGTGGGGGCTCAGAGCTCCTGGGTCCCTTTACCCCTTCCCCAGTGGTGGGGAGCTGCGGGGTGGTTCCCCCTGCTCTGCAGCGGCGGCCGGGAGCTTGGGGGCCCACTGCCTCAGGCGGCGGGGGTACCTCACAGCTCTCTGCCACTGCGGGAGGCGGCAGGACCATGCAGTTCCCAGCCACCAGAGCTGAAGTCAGAGGTCTTTGGAAGTCACGGATGTGACCTCCGTCGGATTCCGTGATTTCCGCAACCTCCGTGACAAAGTTGTAGCCTTAATTATAATTTATTGCCCTCTTGTGATGTTTCTGTTAATTGTCCCATTTCTTCAGCAATAAAGCATAAAGGCCCATTGTGATAAGATGGTGAAAATCTTACCACATAGGTAAGATTATAAAAAAGTAAAAAAGACTATTTTTCCTTTTATTTTTTAAAAGGAATATTTTTTCCAACTTGATAAGCAAGAATGGGAGTACTGCAGTACATGTTTTAAATGGTGCTGAAGTTACCAAAGCCATACTAAGTATTTTGCCATATGAATTACGGTTGGTTCTATCCCATGTTGCTCTCTTCTGCACCTTTCCCAGTTCTTTAATAAGCCTGTAATATGGTGCCTTAGATCCTACATCCTATTTTAAAGGGTTGTCATGCCCACCCTTGGTAGAGCACCATCTATAATGTTATATGATTTGAAGTTGAGATAAACTATGCTGGTGCAGTGTAGCTACAGTGCAAAAAAACACCGTAAGAGCATAAGAACGGCCATATTGGGTCAGACCAATGGTCTATCTAGCCCACTATCCTGTTTTGCAACAGTGCCGAATGCCAGGTGCTTCAGAAGGAATGAACAGAACAGGCAGTCATCAAGTGATCCATCCCCAAACAGGCAAGGCCTTAGGTTGGGGTCTCAGACTTTACTCTCATGGTTTGTTAATTGCTGGATGGAGTAAATTTTTAGTGCAGTTAAAGATGCAGGTTCCTTATACAAATTTCTATTTTGTTTTTTGGGGGTGGGGGAACCTACTTTTCCCATAGCTTTCTTTTCCAAACTTACTGCTAACCTAATTTGTCTTATCCAGGTATATGAGCAGACCTGTGATGAGTGGACCGGGTCTTTATGATCCTACAACCATCATGAATGCAGATATTTTAGCATATTGTCAGAAGGAAGGATGGTGCAAACTAGCATTTTACCTCCTATCATTTTTTTACTACCTATATGGGTAAGTTTCTTAGTCTGAAACTTTTTGTTTGAGCTCAACCCAGAGGGAAAATTTAAATTTATATGAATTTTTTTTTTTTTTTTAAAGACAAAATGCTCCCCCATTTTTATCTTAATGTGTAAAACTATTTCAGACACTTAGCCTGGGATCTAATGTCTATATATATTTTAAAAACCAACAACCCGCTCTCCCGCCCCCTCCAAAGTTTGGATCATAACTTAGCAATAAAGCTGAACCAAAGAACCGAAAAAATCCCAAACTTTTAATTTTTATTATAAAAGTATTGGGATTTTAATATGGGGAAATTTTAATATTTTAAAAGAAGTGACGTCTTTGACTTAAAATTTGGGTCTCATTGAAGTTTGCTGGTAGAATGGTCATACATCATGGGCGAGAAGATACAGAAGCTGTAAACGCAAAGTCAGACTCTAAAAAGGGGGGCTGTGGGAAGCAACAGCTGTAGTACTATTACCAATACAGTGCGTAGACTGATTTTGACAGTGAGGTTACAACTGATGGGTCAGCGTTTCTTCATGTGATCATACAAAAAGACTAGGAAAAACATGATTAAAAAAAACTTCGTCCAGTATATATACAGAAGTGTGTTTGAGCCTGTGTAAGACTCCCTGTTGTTACTGCCACTTGATCCCAGTATCCAGTGTGGTATATACATGACACTTCTGTTCACGGGTTCATTTTTAGTGCCTTAACCTGGCTTTTAAAAAGTCATGGTGAACTATCAGGATTTCATTATAATGACACAAGCTGTGTGTGTCTGCTCTTTTTCAGTGGGGAATGAATCTGTGCGTAATATAATGAAATGCATAATACTGTTAACTTACCTAATCAAACGATTGCATCTACATTTGGTACATTTTACACTTTTTCTTTTCTTTTCTAGCATGATTTATGTTTTGGTGAGCTCTTAAGAAGACACTCTGCAAACTTGGTTCCAGTTAAGTGCATGCAAAAGCCACAAAACAAAAGGATTCTTTCCAACAAGAAACTGTTACCAAGATTAAACTATGGAATCTGATGATCACAGTTGCATTAGGAAAAAAAAATGACTTCCCTATTTTTAAAATGTTCCCACACTTTATACTTGTGGAAAGACTGTTTTCGTATATTTTACTGGGACGTTGAAATTAAAAAGAATTAAGTGTAAATTGATATTAATTGATTCTCTGGTTTTGAACAGTTTTGACTTTGCGCTCCATAAGGATACATAACTCTTCAAGTAGTTAAGTACTGAGTGTCCTTAGTATCCTAGAATTTTTTGTTTACAGGACCTTATAGTGGCTCACTTTGGACTTTTTTTTGAAACTCCATTATCTATAAATCAGCTGTAGCTATAAAGTGCTTCTGAAGGACTGAAAGATTTATGTATTTTCTCTGCAGATATCTTCACGGATAAACGTGTAGAAAGAGTAGTTCTGTTTTTTTATATTTGGGTCTCTTTCCCTGTGTATGCATGGTTCTGAAACTTACCATAGTTCCACCAAACACTAAATCTCCTTGCTTTAATTTTCAAGCATAAGTTATTGTGATAGGAAACATTGAGTTGTCTGTGAAGGAATGAATTTAAAAGATTTTATTTTTAAATGTTTGTGCAACAGTCTTATTAACCAATTGGCTAATAATGCAAGATTGATCAAATCAGATGGTAAAAATACTGCTACTATGGGTTTACGAGTCACACTAAAAACATTTCCAAGACACAGTGAGATTGAGAAACTGCCCTGCTGTTCCTTAGTGGAATAAATAAAAATCTCAAATTCAGAAATGTTCAGTTTTTTTCCAGTGCCCTGTTTTTAAAAAAAGTAAGTTTACTTGCTGTACTTAACTGCTTAATTCATAATAGACAGTAGCATTACTTTTAAAATTCATATTGAGATGGGCTATATTTGGAAAAGAGATACACCTACACAGAAGTGTTGGACACTAACAATGTTTCTAATCTTGTTTCCTGTACTTTCAGTTGGCCGGTATGTTAATAGTTTTTAGTGGGGGGGAGGGGAGTGGAAATAGATGGGCAGTTATAGAACTGCATTGTAATTCCTCTTGCTATGATTAGTTAGTTTAGCTTCAGAAGTTTAGAAATCTTTCCCACTTAAACTAGTTTAAAGAATGGTGAAATGTTTGCCTTGAGGAAGGTGTGTTGGTGGTGCAAACAGTGTCTCCAGTTTTAGTAAAATGTGTTTACATAGACTGGTATTTGACCCTTCTGATATGGACCAGATTTTTGGATTCAGTGCAGCCACTTCATGATGCAGATTGGCCTTCAGTTCTGGAATAAAGGAATCTGAGCACTCTTACAAAATTTTCTATGTGGATAATGATTTTTGCCTTAGCCAAATCAAAGGAGACAACTGACAGAATAGATACAAACTCCATGAAATTGAAATCCAATAGCTTCTTAGTTTGAAGTGTCTTTATCATATGGCATGCTTTTGTTGCAAATGTGTTTTCTCCTCCATGAGGTAGAAATAGCTGTAGAGTTAAACATTATTTTCTATTTTCATAAGGAACAGTGTACCCCAAACTGTACATAATTGAGAATTCCATTGAGCCATTCTAATGATGAAGTATGACTAATTTGTATAGTCTTTTCCCAGAACCACAATTTAAAATTGCAGCTTTAAATTATGTACACTTTCAGGATCATAGTTAGCTTTAATCCTTTTTGAAGAGTGTTGACTTCCCTATTTCTCTCTCCACCCTTTGACTAATTTAAAAAATGAATTTGACAAGCTGCTGAGCTTCAAGGAAAGTCTTGCATCCCACAGCAATAGATGAAAGTTAACTTCTTTGCTTTTATGGAGTTCAAGCTGTCACTGCTTTCAAAAGTTTCTCCTCCTGTGGCTTGACAGCTCCTGTTTTCAAACTGTTTCCTAAAGGATCTAATTAAATTGTTGTGACTTTTTTGCACTGTACCCACCCTGTAGATTAACAAACTATCAGACCATGAACTCTAGTATTGAGATGCCTTCACTAAGTGTTCTGCTGCCAGCCCCCAATCATCCAAAAGTTGGAGCACTGTATTTATTTGGCTGCTGCAGGGTGCTCAGTGGGAGTCTCTCAAGTAGCTACAGCCTAAACCAGGGATCTCAAACTCAAATGACCACGAGGGCCGCATGAGGATTAGTGCATTGGCCTGAAGGCTGCATCACTGACACTGCCCCCAGCCCCGCCCACCCCTTCCAATAGGCCCCACCCCTTCTCCGCCTCTTCCCCTGAGTGTGCGGCTCGCTGCTCCTCCCCCCCCTCCCTCCCAGAAACCACAAAGCTCTTCCCATGCGGCCCACTGGGCTCCCTGCCCGCCCCCCCTTTTTTTAAAAAAAAATTTGTTTTAATTTTTTTTTTTTTTTTAATACCCCCAAGCAGTTCCCACTGCCAGAACAACTGTCTGGGGGTGGGAACTGTATGGGGGTAAAAACAAATTTTTTTTTAAGTGGGGGGGGCGGGGCACGGGGAGCCCTGCGGGCTGCAGGGAAGAGCACCGCAGGCCGTGTGTTTGAGACTCCTGGCCTAAACCATGTAAGTCTTTAAAGATCTAAATTAGAGGTAGAGGCTCAAATCATCTTGAATCAGACTATTCCTGACTAGGAGAGCTTGCAATCATATCCAACTCTGGACTTTCCAAGAGTGAACTTGCAGCCAAAATTTTGGTTTGAACCCATCATTCAATATACTTCTCATTGTGGACAAATAAATTAGCCTAGACACAGCCATTTCATTAACTTGGAGAATGTTCTCAAACTTTAGAAGACCTCAAAAAAGAAATAGGGTTAGATTTCTGTGGCACGAGAAGTTGTGGATTGGATTTGACTAGTTAAAACTTTAACAGAAAATAGCTTCTTTTTCTTGTTAAATAAAACAAGTAGTAAACTACTTGTTTCTCATGAAAGCAACTATGATTAGACAAACCTTTGCACATACAAAAAAGGACGAAGGAGCAGAATTTGAGTTTTTCCTCCGAACAAAATTACTGTCCCTGTATTTATAACTGACAGGTATTTTGGGTCCTAATTGTACACCCTCTCCTACCTGTGCCTTACCTTTAGGCATGTGAATCAAATCATGCATATGGAAAAATGTGCAGAATTGGGGTCTAGAGAATTAAGTTGAATTCCATTTTAAGCACCTGTTAAACTTAAGTGCAGTTTTACCTTAAAAAGTGACTTTGTAAAAACATGGGGGAGGGGTCTCACCATTATTTCACTGACTGCTGTATTTGAATTATGCATTTTGCCAGTACTGTCTTTTCTGTCATCCCTCCTGCATGCCAGTTAAAGCTTCTGCAGGATAAATTATGTTCACATCAACACTTGTTACTTCCATTAGCTGTCAGTGGGGTTGCATAGGTGCAGTTAGGGCCATAATTTGGCTTGCAGAATTGTAGTGCTAATGCTAGGCAAGACAGAAGAACCCAGCTTGACACTCAGCTCTCAGCCTGTTTGTAGTGCTGGTACAAATCCAAGTTTGGCATGGAAATCATTGAGAAATGGGGAACTCTAATCAACTCATTTTTCAGGATAAGACCATGTATGCACCTTCACTTGTAAACATTAGATAGTGAAGTGGAGAGATCTATAGTCTACTTTTCCTTAATTCTGATTTCTATATTTTATGCTACCTCTAAAGGCCCAGGTGCAGCAAGCCACAGTTGTTAACCATCTCCAGGGTGATCTAGAAAAGATTGCACTGATCACAAGTGGAGAAAAGAATACATGGTGCAGTCTAAAGATTAACTACTTTACAATTTGTTGGGTTGGAATTAGCCTTTACACATGCATTCAGTGACTGGGAACAAAATGAACTGGTGGTAAATTTAGAACATGAGTGATGATAAACTTATATTGAAATGAATAACAGATGCAAGGCTGTCTACTGTAATCTTCCCTTGTCCCAAAAAGGGTAGTGTAGTTTAGAAAATGTTATAATTTACACCTTTCAAAATTAAGGTCTTAATGAAATTTGAGTATATTTGCACAACTCAGTGTCAAGTAGGGTGACCAGACAGCAAGTGTGAAAAATTGGGACACAGGTTGCAGGGTAATAGGAGCCTATATAAGAAAAAGACCCAAAAATCAGGACTGTCCCTATAAAATCAGGACATCTGGTCACCCTAGTGTCAGGTGCTTGTAGTCTGCTACATTTAAGGCATATGTTCATATTACTCAAAATTCTAAAAGTCCTAACAAATTCCAACCTTTAATTACTTTCCTCCACAATCTGCAAATATTTAGGAGTTGGATACATGCTCATTTCTTGTTTAAAAGATCAAAAGAGTCAGCAGATAAAATGGAAAGTTGTCACAAACTAAAATGAGTTCTGTTTATTGTAACATAGTAAGTGAAACCTGTCTGAGCTTGGCTGAGAGAATTCCTTCAAAAACTGCATGCTCTTCTGCAAACCTAAGGCGATCTAGTTCTAGCATTAAGGCTCTTACAATATACAACAGTTAACCTATCATGTTGTTTACACAGTTAAGTTTCAGAGATCCAAATAGTTTGGAGGAGAGGGAGATTCTTCCATATGACTTATGTATCAGATTAGGTGTAAAGACAAAAGCACAAGGTGGTTATAACATGGGAGAGTAGTGGAGAGATCTTGTCATCTACCAAGCTCCATCCCCATCTTAGCTCCATGATACTGAAAGCAAGAGACTGCTACTGCTGGAAACAAAGGCAATAGCACTATGGCTGAAGTGAAGGGAGAGGATTAGTGTTTTACCCTAGCTATGGTGTTGTGTATGGCAGAAGTACCAGAGTGACTTTGGATTTGAGGAAGTTAATTTTATTCAAGTGTAAGATCACTGTGGTGAGTAGTCTTGAATGTCATTAAGAACTTACCTCCCCTTTTTAATTACAAGATGTGGGGCATAAAGAGCAAAAAAGTTCACTTGGGAACCCTCAGGACAATGGCAAAGGTTTGACTAGTATTGCTTTACTCCAAGTCTATTATCACTTTTCACTGATTTCCACTACAATAGTGACCTAGTTGTTGAGTACAGAACAAGACCACCCCACACAAAGCATATGCCATCAAATTTACATTAGTCAAGGGCTTGTGGAAAGAACTAGACCACAGCTCTGGAGCACTTTCAAAATCCTTCACAACAGAAGAGTAAAAGGAGGCTCCTTTCTGCCTCTCAATAGCCTTGGCTCTTAGAGCTCAGCTGGCTACTGTTAAGTTACCAGGTCTTTTTACTCCCATTTCAAGCTTCCCACTCCTTCCACCCCACCTAGTCCCACTGACTACTTACAAGAAAAAAGTACAACTAGACAATGCATTAGTTTTATTTCTTATTTGACATCCCCTGTTATACCCTCCATTCAGTAAATACATAAAATGTAACACACAGAAAACCAAAATTTAAAAACCAAAATACTACAGTAGTTCAGAGTGTTGAAACTGGTATACTGGTAAGGACATGCTCGATGAAGGGAATTAATGCACCAGCAGTGAACTGCTGAAGTTACTGTCCTAAAACAAGTCCATTAAAAATGGAGGGGACACCAGCATAGCATTTCTTCCTTCATGTGTGAAAATACTTGTCAAGTATGAACTCAGAAATTATTCCTTGGAAGTCTGAAACGCAGGATATTACTATAGCTCACAAGACCCGTTCCAGCACCAGTCTTGTATCTATTTACAGTAGAGAGACTGGGTGTTAGGATAATACTTTGCCAGAAGCAGCGACTAATAAAGTGGTATTAAAGGTCATGTAGGTGAGAGATGTCTTGAACTTGTACTCAGCCAAAATATATCATGCACACATATATTATAATGCCAATATTAGTTTATCGTGATACTGATCTTAATATAGCATCTTTTGTTGACAGATGTGCAGCCAGGTTCTCTCGAAAGTCATGGAGATAGTTGTATTGCTGAAAAATGTACAATCATATTTAGCAAAAGTGCTGAATGTGACAGACACGTTAATAAAGTTTTAAAAGAGATTAAATACTTTGTGGTTTAGGCAAGTTTCTAGCTATTAGGGTAGGATAAGACCTAATTGGGGCAAGAGGGGGCAGATTACCCCACATCTGCCTACTGCACAATTCCTACACCTTACTCAAGCATTTGGTACTGGCCACTGTTAGGACAGAGACAGGATATTGGACTAGATGGACCTTATGTCTGATCCAGTCTGGCAACTCCTGTGTTCCTATTATAGTGAAGTTGAAGATATTACAATTCTGGTTGTGGCTGGTATAAGTTTCTGAAATATTAAATGGGAAACTGCTTCATTTGTGAATAAGTAGCTCCACTCCCTCTGCATATAGTCCAGGTAGAACACTACTTCCAGCTAGCTGAATATAGGGCACACCAATCTACGTAGTGCTGGTAGGCCCATTCACTCTTGAGTAAAGATTCCAAATAGTGTAAACTGCATAACAAGTGTTCAAAAAATATAAGCAATCGGGAATTAAAACACAGATCCCTCATATCTAATAAAAGCAGGGGACTCCCCATCCTCTCCCTAGCTTCAGTAAACAGTGCTTACTCTGCTCTCCACTCTGACTTAGCTGAAGTGTGCCTGCTTCCCAAATCCTATTTGGCTACTTCAACTAGCAGTAGGTAGCATTCTCTGCCTTCTTTAGAAGGCATGTAAAATAACATTAGATCTAGAAGTTAAATGGTGAGATCGTGACTGGTGTACATTCTCTGGCTTTATGAACTATAGTTTTGCCCCTTTCATGGCCTCTCTATTCTGAGTAGTTTTAATACTAGCATTGGGATCTGGGAAGAGGACGATAGATGATAAATGGAAAATGACAGCTAGAATAGGAACTAATATATAAAAGTGTGAGTTGGGGAAGAGAAGAGTTTAAGAATCAAGGCAGCTGACCAAGGTGCAGTGAGAATGAAAGGAAAGGAGGGATTTTGGTAATATAAAGGAAGAAGCCACAACGCCTACTACGAGCCATAGGTAGGAGTGGGGTGGAGGGCGAGAAGGGGATAGTATGGCTATTGGTGCTAAAGGAGGAAAAAGATGTGAAGTTCTGGTGTGGACAGACTGAGGTTGAGTTGGTGTGATAACGTGACTAAAAGCAGCTCAAACCCACCATTCAAAGGCAGTAAGGGCATGAATTACTAGAGGCCTGCTTTAACTCTCAGAAAGACAAAGCCATCTTTTCATGAAGAGAGATCCTAGTACAGAGGCACAGTCCCACCAGAGGTCTTCTCCATTTTAGTATTCCCTCCCCCCGCTCCAGCCTCCTTACCTTTATTGTCTGTATTGCTCCAGATCCTCTTAAGTCTCGAAGGCTCTCTATTGCCTCTTGGGGTTCCATTGCATCAGATAATTGAAGCAAAAGACATGCAGCTACTGTAAGGAAAAAAGAGATGCATAAGTATGCATTCTAACAATCCTCTCGGTATGTAATAAAACTTCTGCTCACTGATGTTTGTGCTTAGACAACCACCAGAGTCTCACGGTCACTTCAGAACTGGAATTTCTTCATCCTATGAAGGTCCACAGATCTGTTACAATAGATACTCCAACCTGGTTGCAGTTGGGGGCAGAACCGGGCCTGCCAGTCATTAGCAGCAGGGAAGTTTGCTCAAGTTTTCCCTGCATCCCCCGCAGCTCCCCTGGCTGCAGAGCTTTTTGGAGAGAAAGTCCAAACTTTAATTCAAAACGTTAACAATTTGGCCCCATAACGCCTCGAGGGCTGTGTTTGCTTTTTGGGAGAGTGTCGTCTCAGCTCCGCTCCCCTTCTGCGGTGTTTGCCGCTTTTGTGCCCCTCAGGCTTTGGAGAGAACTATGCTGAGAAAAACCAGACAAAATGAGAGGTGTGTCTCTCCTGGTTCCCCCTCGTTGAGGGTCATGCAGGGAGCTCTGCCTGCTCTGAGGGCGGAGTGCAGCCCCCACCCTGGCAGGCATGGAGGCAAGTCACAGTGAAGGTGTGGAAAAGGAGAGGGGCAAGGTCTAGTTTGTTCCCCTTACAAATCAGACAAGAAGTCTCTCCACACCTCCATATATTTGAGAGCACAGAGCTATGGTGCATTGTTCGCTGGCTTTTTTTTATTCTTTAACAAGTCTGACTAGATAACTAACTGTTTCTCGCTTGATCAGCACCATAAACTACTAAATAAATTGGCTTGATCCTGTTCCATTTACTACACTGCATGCCTGGTCAGGCCTGATGTGTTCTCTCACCCATATTTCTGCCAACAACTGTAGTAACCGAGGCGTGTCAAACTAACCAATCTTCTTATAGGAGGCTATTAAACTCCCATTTTCCACACATCTCAATAAGGCCTCCACTGTGCAAGGGCACCAAGTTCCATTTCCAACTCAGAAAAAGTTCTGTTACCAGAAGAAGACGTGGCTAAATTGTACCAATATTAAGCAATGATAATGGGGGGGAGGAGGGAAAAGATGCTTACTGAGACATGAGCGTCCAAGTCCTCCGTAACAGCTGAAAGAAAAGAATGACTTGTTTTAATAGTGCAGTAGCACCCAAAGTCCCAAATCAGAACTGGGGTCTCTTTGTGCTTGGTAATCCTTGCAGGATCACACTGAGAGAGATCAAGATGGCTGGAAGTGACTTCCCTCTTTTGTGAACTCAGTGGAAAAAGAATTCATTCAAAAATACCTTGATCACGAGTCTCCTATAATCTAAGGAAACAAGCCTCACAGTACAGGCGTGGGACATTAGAGTGGTGTGAAAATTCAGTCCTTTGGTAAAACCTATGGGAATCCACCCCACCAAAGAGTTGTGTTCTAGATTCACAGAAAGCAAGATCAGATCGTTTAGGTAGATTTTATGCCCACAGCTTCTCTGGTGCCCAATGGGAAAGAAGAAACACTGCATCCAATGGAAATACCTCATCCTACCTCTAGGTCAAAATTCCTCCTCCCCACCCAAGGTCCATTTCTTAGTGGATTAGTAGAATGCACCAGGATATCCCTATGTAAGGTGGATGGCCCGAAACAATGTAGACTTATGTTTTAGTAACCATTAGTGTTTCCTAAAGGCTCAAGATACGTCACCCTGGCAGCTGCTGTGAATTTTAGTCAGTTTCAGGTAGTACGCCATGGATCACCCCACTAGACTAGCTGGGAAAAGGTGGGGAGGCTCCAGGTGTCCAGCCCTACAAGACCTAGCATTATTTCTCATTGAATGGGGCAAGGAAATGGAAGTAGTTGTAAGTGTGTGCCAGAAGAAGACATGGTGAGAGAGAGAGAGAGAGAGAGAATGTCACACAGTTTGAATTAACCCTAAAGAAAGCCGGCCAACTGTCATTTCACATTGTTTATTGTACATTAAAGTTTTGATTGTTCAGCCATCTGGAGGGAAGTTGATAGATGCCTTGTGGAGATAGGAAGGAAATAGGAACTTACTGTATTAACGTTTTCCGGTTGCTTTCCAGACAACCCCTTAGTTCTTCCAGAATGGTACAGCAGTTGGCGATGTCAGGAGTGTCTCCATCAAGAATAGGATGGTGGTGCACAATAATCCCATGCTGCCGGTAGCAGTCTAGTAGGTTTGGCACCCGATATTTTGAGAGTTCTCCTCTGGTACAGAGCACAAATATATCCTGTGTCCCATACCTCTTTAATTCTTCTGCCAACAAACCAAGAAACTTGCAAATAAAAAAAGCTATCAAGTTTAAGTTCTACTTCGACAAAAATGCTAATCAATTCAATTTCAGGGATTAATTCAGGGAGAATCAGCAAGAACTAAAAATTCTTCTCAGCATTAGCTGAGTCCCCTCTTTCCTGGTCACCTTTGAGCAGTCATGAAGGGACTTTTGCTGATACAACACAATCTTTGCTACAAAGCATAGGTGTGTTAGAACAAAAGATTGAGAAATCACATTAACTATCACAGCATTAAACAGCAACCAGTGGAGATGTTGTTTAGCATAACTGCTGGTCAGCTAACTTTTTGGTTCTAGTACGGTTTACCCATGACCAGCTGACACAAACACTAGTAGAACTATAGGGTTAATCATTAACACTCTTTATGTTCATTGGTAGGATCCTGAAGTTGGCAAGATATTGAAATAAAGATTAAAAGTATTTGTGCTAAGGCTTTGAACTAGCTCTTCTTGGGAAGCTTGCTCTCCTACACTGGATTATCAGAGCTTCCTGTTATGGTAGAGGAAAAAGCTAAAAACTGCCGCCGCTGGCTATGGACTGTACATACTCAGCAGTGAGTACTCTCAATTGGTAGTGAACCCATGTAAGAGGTGATGTTTTCTCTTGCAAAAGTGTCTCTGTACATTAAACGGTGCCCACAGCTTTGCATTCCCCCAAGCACATTGAGCACTACAGAAACCCGGATAAACACAATTGTCAAATCGATACGCCCTCAGGAACTTTTCACCCAGTAAAAGGAAACGCTACATGTTCGAACGGTATGCATTTGTAAAAGGGAACCGCTGAACACTAATGCAGATGGCACATCTTAACTGTTTGAATAATGAATCATTATGATTGTTTCATTTCTCAGAAGATGCACATGGTATCTGGAAACACAGATTTGCTGGTTAGAGAGATTATGCGATAAAATCTCCAGTCTAAGAGAGCAGGCAAGATTCTAGTGACTAAAATAGTAAATTTATGCACTTTTAATTCACCATAGAATCATAGAATATCAGGGTTGGAAGGGACCTTAGGAGGTCATCTAGTCTAACCCCCTGCTCAAAGCAGGACCAATCCCCAATTTTTGCCCCATATCCCCAAATGGCCCCCTCAAGGATTGAACTCACAACCCTGGGTTTAGCAGGCCAATGCTCAAACCACTGAGCTATCCCTCCCCCCCATGTGCATTTGAAAGTGCTTACTTACAATCTGAAAAAGAAAGATCTAAATTAGTGTAGTGCTCCATATATATTATATATAAATCAAAAGAGCGAGAGCATGGGTTCACGGGTGTGTCTATGTAGCATGTGTGTATATATATTTGTATATAAAAACTTACCTATATCTTTCTGAAGATTTCTTCTAACATCCTTGAACCTACAACCTAAAATAAAATATGAAGAAGTGAGTTGTATGGAATAGAAACATTTGAAAAAACAGTTCACTTTTGCTAACAAAGTAGTTGTGCAGGGGAGTGCAGACAGAATCATCATGTTTAATAAAGTAACAGGACAGCTTTTCTAAGCCTGTAACTAAAATTTAGTTTTTAAGCCTTCCCAAAAGGGAGAGCTTCTGACATGATTAACGGGCTACGCTTAAAGAGACTGGCAAGAGATCAGCAAGAAGTGAGATAGTTGTAGGGTTACTACTAGGAAGATTCCCTCCCTCCCCACAAGTTCTGGCATATAATGGATATTAAACACTCCTCCCTACTTGGGTTCACGGCGTGTCATTATCATTACCTTATTTTCTCCCACTTCATTCCACAAAGAGCTATAAAACATGCTTTTAACATGATGCATATACCCAACAATGAGAGTTATCAGGACAGAAAATGGCCACAGCAATTCCTGAAACCCAGGGGCAATTGCATGGGTTGTGCTATAGTGTATAAGGCAAATGTGTGTGGCTAGATTGCATGCTCCAATTACTGCTCAAACTATTCCTCTCCTCTAGGTTTGCTAACTTTAAAACTGCCATTACCACCTTTAGAATTAGCCGCTCTCTGGGAGACATTTGTTCCCTTCTGAAGATGAGGTGTTGGGATCCTGCAAGCAGGAAGCTATATCTGCCTGCCTTGTTTCTGTGAACGGTAATGCCTGTGGTGAAGAAGAGTTGCAACGTCGGGCCCAGGGAAACAAGGCGGCAAAGTGAGGGCAAAGGCAAAGTCTCGTTCATCTCGGGTTGGCTTGCAGTTCCCGGTGGGCCGTGTTCATTGGCTTCTCCGGAAGGGTAATTATGCTGAGTGAGTTGGAACTGGAGCCCCTGTATATATGGCTGCTGTTTTAGAATATCTGACTGCTGAAATTCTCGAGTTGGCTGGCAACACTGCTCGGGATAACAAAAAAACCAGGATCATCCCCTGCCATTTGCAGCTCGCCATCCGTAACGATGAGGAGCTCAACAAGCTACTGGGAAAAGTCGCCATCGCTCAAGGGGGTGTTCTGCCCAACATCCAGGCTGTGCTGCTGCCTGAGAAAACCGAAAATCACAAAGCCAAGAGCAAGTAAAAGTGACCTAGAGGAAACGAGAGATCCGAATCTGTGCTTAAAATAATTTCTAAAAATAACCCTGCTACAGGTGGAATGTTGAGGCAGGAGCAGGCAGGCAGTGTTTAAAGAACAGACATGAGTTAAGAAGGGACACAGGTAGTTTAAAGACCAACATTTCAATCAGGTTTTGTATAGAACAGATTTCCAAAGCCTAAACGTTTAACACTTTTTATATAAATGCATGTGTTTAAAGTGTCAATGAAATTCTGTTTGGACTTAAACAATCCCCATTTTGGCATTTGCAACCCAAACATTACAACAGAATGCTAGTGCATGAGAACAAGACATTGATAATTGATTCCAAGCTGGGAGAAATACAAGCAGTAAAAAAACCAAGTGGTTAAAACAGGTGAAATACTTTACTAATAACACTGCTCTACAGCCAAAATGCTTCTGAAATAAATGTAGTCAAACTTTACTAATTCTGGGTCACTGAGAACGAAAATGATGCTTAAAATTGTTGATTGGCTCTAGTTTTCAAGACATGCTATTGG
Organism: Macrochelys suwanniensis; assembly: GCA_033296515.1. Classification (NCBI taxonomy): domain Eukaryota; kingdom Metazoa; phylum Chordata; order Testudines; family Chelydridae; genus Macrochelys; species Macrochelys suwanniensis. The sequence continues at coordinate 9,286,079 of CM065781.1, read as the reverse complement.
GTCAGTATATACGACCCTTGACTTGGGAATGGCGGAGGATAAGTGAGCTATAAAGGGAAGGGATCTCAATTTAAACCAGAAATGACTAAAATACATCTTTGACTGGATCTATGAATAAATCTATGACTGGGGTTGGACAGTACTTGCTTTTTAGGCAAAACAATGAATGATGCAATCTGAAGCTGGTATTGCGTCATACATGATATGAATTGCATCATGTTATTCCTAGAAGTCATGGATGATGCAATCATAACGAAGCTTACATCACTCTGCGGAACAAATTGCCCTATATCAGCTCTAGAAATCATACAGTGTCGTGCTCTCTTCTTTGTCAGTGTTTGATTTTGCAAAGGGACACATTTCTGTTTAGCCAAAGTGAGCAGAGATGCCTCGTACTTGTGTGAACAGTGCCGATAACTTCTGCTATGTTTGTGGTGATGTGACTTTTGCATCACAAAAGTGCAGTATAACCACCATGGTTAAGAAAGCCTATCACCTTTATTTTGGCTGCAAGATTGGAGATCAGGACAAGAGGTGGGCCCCACACATATGCTGCAACACTCGTGCAACAAATCTTCACCAGTGGTTGAACAGGAAAAGGAAATCTATGCCTTTTGCAGTGCCAATGATTTGGAGAGCGCCAACAGATCATACCAGCAATTGTTACTTCTGCATGGTGCCTCCAGTGGGGAAAGGTGTATCAAAGAAGAAAAAGTGGACTGTGCATTATCCAAACATTCCATCAGCTATACGCCCAGTACCCCACGGAGAAGGGCCGCCGGTTCCTGATGCACCAGAATCATTCTCACTTGAGTCAGACGAGGAAGAGGAAGAGGATGAAACTTCTGGTCCTGAACCATCAATGTCACAGGACCCACATTTTCTCCCATCCTCCTCCTCTGAACCACACCTCATAACACAAGGTGAACTGAATGACCTTGTCAGGGATTTGGAACTACCCAAGAGTAAGGCAGAGCTTTTGGGTTCCAGACTACAGCAGTGGAATCTCCTGGCAGGTGATGTTAGGGTTTCCATGTTCCGTGACCGTCAAAAGGATCTTGTCCCATTCTTCTTCATGGAAGGTGATCTTGTAGCCTGCAACAACATCGATGGTGTGATGGCAGCCCTCAACATCGTTCACGATCCAGATGAGTGGAGACTGTTCATTGATTCATCGAAGACGAGTCTTAAAGCTGTTTTACTGCATAATGGCAATGTTTTGCCATCAATTCCAGTTGGTCATGCAGTCCATATGAAGGAAACCTATGACAACATGAAACAACTTTTGAGGTGCATAAACTACGACCAACATCAGTGGCAGCTTTGTGGCGATTTGAAGGTTGTTGCTCTCTTGCTTGGTCTGCAGACTGGATACACAAAGTACTGCTGTTTTCTCTGCGAATGGGATAGTCGTGCAAGAGATTCCCACTACATCAAGAAAGATTGGCCACTCCGACAGTCATTGGAGCCTGGGAGGAAAAGTGTTCAGCATCCACCACTTGTTGACTCAAGGAAGATTTTGTTACCACCCTTACACATCAAGCTGGGTCTGATGAAGAACTTTGTCAAGGCCATTGACAAAACACAAGCAGCTTTCAAGTACCTCCATGGAAAATTTCCAAGGTTAAGTGAAGCTAAGATAAAGGAAGGTGTCTTTGTTGGTCCTCAGATTCGTGAACTTCTTCGAGATGATGCATTTGACCATGCACTGCGTGGCAAGGAAAAAAAAGGCATGGAAAGCCTTCCAGTTAGTGGCAATAAATTTTCTCGGAAACAACAAGGCAGACAACTACAGGTTGTTGGTGGAAAACCTCCTCAAGGCATACAAAAGCCTTGGTTGCAACATGTCACTAAAGATACATTTTTTGCACTCTCATCTAGATTTTTTTCCCACCGAACTGCGGAGCAGTGAGCGACGAGCACGACGAGCGATTTCACCAGGACATTGCAACAATGGAGAAATGCTATCAGGGCAAATGGAGCCCATCAATGCTTGCAGATTATTGCTGGACAGTGACAAGAGATGCTCCATTTAATGAATACAAGAGACAAGCCAAGAAGCGCTGAGTAGACACTGAATAGGACTAAACTATGTACATAATAGTTTTTTGCCTTTTGTTTCATAATAAATTTTATTTATATAACCCCTTTGCTGATTTTTAAAGTGTTACATAAACAGGACAGGTGAAATAGTATCATGTAAAGCAACCATAAACACATGAAAAGACCTAGGTTTACAATTTATGATTAAAACTCTACTATCTACACAATATACATAGACATAAAATGTAAAAAGTTAAATATCTTAGAAACAATAGCCAATCACTTGTTTTAATTGTCATATTTGAATTCAGCACATCAAAATACATACTAAATAGCACATTTTATCTCTGAAGCAGACGACTTCTCAAAAATTGTAGACCAGTGTAATCTTACATTTTTATAATGTAACAGTGTAGGATTTTTTAGATGTGATTTTCAGTTTGACATTCCTTATAGTGGAAAAATTTGGCTTTGCCAGAGTTGTCCCATTTCATGGGCTTGCATTGCCATTTACTATCATAAAAGGTACTCCAGTTTGGAAAGCACACTAGTTTATCAGCAGTTACTTTTCATCACTTCTTCTGGATTAGGCAAAACAGTTTCAGGCATCAAACCAAGAGATCTGATATCTCCACTCTTTCCAGTATTGTGTGCTCAGAAGACATGTATATCACTCCACTAAGCGAGTACGGGTTTAGAGAGATCTTTGAAGACAGCATAATTTCCTCCTAGCTTTAAAACATGCTTTCTACCAAACTGCTAAAACCAGCGCTACGTACCTGGCAGAGAACATACTCCGAGAAACTGGGAACAATAGACAGACGACAGGGCTAACCTACCAAAAGAAAATGCAGAATATAAACTTGAATTCCAGGTCAAGTTTTCAATATTAGTCAGCCACTATCTCAGTGGGGTTGTGGAAAAGTTATTCAGCAGTAGTCCAGGTTGAATAGCAAGAATTACAGCCAGAAAACTTTGTAGTGTTTACTGATAAAAGAGAATCACATGTCCATACTACTACATTTTATTTCTGATCACATGCATCATACGCTTAAGTGAGAAGAGGTACATGAAGTGTACACACACAGTGAAGAGGTTTTAACACTTCTGAGGTGTATTAAAGTATCAATACTTCATTCCAAACCATTTTACTATTTGATTAAATTCCACATTGCCTCCACTGCAAGAGCTATGGATCAAATCTTCTTAACCTACATCATCTTCACAGTGTGTCAGAAATTATTAAGAATTAAGTTACTTGGGAATTAAAGTAAATGGATTTTAGTCACTCACAAGTTATGCTTTAAACAGAGTCTGGACTAATATCTTCAGGTTGCAGAGAGATATGGCAGTTATACTAGCAAGTTTAGTTGTCATGTATGTCCAGTGTTTGATTTCATTACTATTTCTATGACTTCTCTGAAATATCACTGAAGAGAGTGGCCTGCTGCAGGTTTCTTTAGGACAGGTACTATCTATTGTCCAGCTGTGTGGTTTTATGAACATTTAGGCCCACATTTAGTGCAGATATTTAGTTGCAAGCAGCATACAAGTGTTTTTCAAACCCTATATATGTTACTTGGGATATTTCTGCAAGGCCAGAAATTACTGAGTGAAACATCTATGAGGGTATCTGATTACAAATGATTTTCTGCTCAAAAAAATATTTGTGTCTTACCATGATATCTGAAATGGTGTCTGATCATCTTGAATAGGTTCTTCATCAGATGAGTCAAACTCATTTGCTTGCATCACGCCAGGCTTCAACAGAAGAGTAATTGCTATAAGGAATTGTTTGTCAACATTTGCTGTGTTGCAAGCACACTACAGCAAATGAGGTTTTTTTCTTTAGTAACAGGTTACCATTGTTCACATAGGATGCATTACTTATAAGACCACTTTGATGTAGCTCAAAGGTTTAGTTTAAGATGGTAAGACTGCAACATTACTGAACGTTAGCCACTACCTACACTCAGGTTCAATCTCATATAAGATTTTGAATACTTGACTCTAAGTCTCTGCTATGTAAATAGTTCGTCAGGGTTCTGAAAAATAGCAAAAAAAAATTACATCAGGTTCTCTTTTTTAAAACACCTTTCACTCTGAAGCATTCACATAAACAGAACATACTTGAATATAAGCTATGGATACTAGAAACAGGCTCTAATTTTAATGTGTGCATGAGAACTTTTTTTCCCTCAAGGTTATGAGCACATCAAGGTTCTTGTTATTCCTATTTTGAAAGTTTTAGAATTGTCTATGAAGCGAGAGGGGAATCAATCGTGATTCAAAGCAGTGCATTGCTAATAGGTGGATCAAATGTTATTAAATGTTGACAAGAAGGGAGCGGGTGGAGCAGTGAACGTTCGGAGGCCTATAGCTATCTTAGCTAGAAGGCTGGCACGGCACCTAATACACAGCTCTGAATAAAACTGGCTAGCTCATTTTATTTTATGATCTTCACCATATTGATCTCATTAGATGGTTGTTGTGCATTCTAGCTAGTGAATGGAAGAGCTGCAAACAAGCAATTTGTTAGATGTTATCTAACTTAGCATGCCTAATTTTGAAGGAAGTGGTAGGAAACAAGCCACTGAATGGACTAAAGTAATGAAAACAAGTCATCTAAAGCAACATGTACACAAGATAGGATATGTGCTCAGCTCAAAGTGCAGAAAGTAGTTTCTTGGATTCTTTAAGATCAGATGATCCATCAAATGAAACTGTCTATTGAAGACAACAAAAACATTGATTAGTTTGATGATCCTGCACATAAAACATTTTCAATGTTATTGTCATCATCACTCCAGTCAGAATGATTGCTAACAGAGACTTCAGTTGTGTCTGCTCATCTTTGTCATCCAGAGATTAGCAATTATGACACTAACAACTGAAAGGCAAAGACTTGAGCCTAAAGTGTTAACACTAACCTCATCCCCCTCAGAGTAGCACAAAATGAGAAGTGTAAAGAGACTGAAGCACTTCACCCTGTATCTCCATACAGCGTTACGAACACCAGAGTTCCAACCTGACCGGTCAGCCACACACCTCATTTGGAACTGAAAGTGCGGCAAACAGGCAGCAGAAGGCAAGGCAAGACAAGAAAAGAAAAAGAAAAAAGAAAAAAAAAAAAAGCAAATACAGCACTGTGTTAAATGTAAACTACTAAAAAAGGGAAAAAGAAAGTTTAAATTTTTTTTGACAAAGTAAGGAAACTGTTTTGGTGCTTGTTTCATTTGAATTAAGATGGTAAAAAGCAGCATTTTTCTTGTGTATAGTAGTTTCAAAGCTGTATTAAGTCAATGTTCAGTTGTAAACTTTTGAAAGAACAACCATAACGCTTTGTTCAGAGTTATCATCAGCCTCCATTCCCAAGTGTTTGTAACTCTGAGGTTCTACTGTACAAGACTGAACACTAGCAATGACCTAATAACAGCTACTAGCATCTATGCAGGGGAAAAAAAGGCATCTCTAACTTAATGCTAAGGATTCTACGTCTGAAAAGAAAAAATTGTGCATGTAGCTGCAAATGCCACCCAAAAAGGAAAAAAATGACAAAGTTGTCTTGTTTCGATAAACTGAAAATAGAATGAGAACACTTCAGGTGTTTTCATCTTAAACATCTGACATATAGGTGTTTAGCACATCACTTAAACCTTGTTGAGAAAGTAGTGACAGTCCTAAAGCACACTGTGGAAGTTTAGAAGTTTTCCTGCAACTGCTAGCAGCTTCTTGGGTTGGTTGGCTGAAAAAGGAGGATAGATCACTCCCACTTCCCAACTACACTTGGTGGAACACAGGAAGGTTATGGCAGTTAGATGCATAAATATGTTGAAATTTGTATTAAGCACACGGAAAACTTTCATCAAAATTAGCATGTTTTACATAACAAAGGAACTGACAAAGACACTAAGTTTACAAAAGCAATTAAAATAGGGGTTGAAGGGATTTCACAGATTACAAGCTATCACCCAGACTGCAACAGTAATAAATCTGTCTTGAACTAATTAAAAGAACTGCAGTCACAAAAATCAAACTCAAAAAACAATTCAGAAATGCTGTAGAACCTTTCCAATACTTAACCAATGTGACACATCCCAAACAAGGATGTCACAGGTTTAGATTCCCCTGCCACCGTCAAAAAATCTAAAACATGGTTGCTACCATGCAACCCCAATATCCTTCCTGCTATTCTAAAACTTAAAACTGAAGACCCAGATCTGTTTGTGAAGGAGGTTGCATCAAAAATGAGCAAGTAAAATAAGGGAAGACAGGACAGCTGAATTCAGAATGTTGTCGGTTTTTATGGCTTGCGCTTCTATCTAGTCAATTCTGCATCAACCAAATATGTATTGAGCACATTCAGACTGGTTTTGTCAAACCCTTGTAACAGATAGACCTGGTCTACACTGGGGCAGGGGTGGGAATTGATCTAAGTTATGCAACTTCAGCTACGTGAATAACGTAGCTGAAATCAATGTACTTAGATCTACTTACCGCAGTGTCTTCACTTGGTAAGTTAACAGCTGACGCTCCCCCCTCGACTCCGCCTGCGCCTCTCACTCAGGTGGAATCAACGAGCGCTTGGCAGTCGATTTATCGTGTCTAGACTAGACGTGATAAATCAACCCCCACTGGATCGATCACTGCCTGTCGATCCAGCGGGTAATGTAGACAAGCCCAAAGTAGGTGATGAAAAAGGTGGTAGGTACATTGGTCATGCACTTTACTTAGGGTACGTCTATACTTACTTCCTGGTTCGGCGGGAAGCAATCGATCTTCTGGGATCGATTTATCGCGTCTTGTCTAGATGCGATAAATCGATCCCGGAAGTGCTCGCCGTCGACACCGGTACTCCTGCGCCGCGAGAGGAGTACGCGGAGTCGACGGGGGAGCCTGCCTGCCGCGTGTGGACCCGCGGTAAGTACCTTTTAGTTCGAACTAAGATACTTCGACTTCAGCTACGTTATTCACGTAGCTGAAGTTGCGTATCTTAGTTCGAACCGGGGGGTTAGTGTGGACCAGCCCTTAGACAAGTGCAAAATCTCCATTAGACAAGGTGTATGCTTTTTTTAAAAAAAATTAGTTGAGGAATAAATAAGTTTACTAAGGCCATGTCTACACTTACAAGCTTACAGCGACAAAGCTGTATCGCTGTAAGATCGCTTGTGTGGCTGTGTTATGGAAATGGGAGAGAGCTCTCCCATCGACATAGTAAACCAGTTCAACAAGCGGCAGTAGCTATGTCAGTGGGAGTGCGGCTCCCATCGACACAGTGCTGTGCACACGAGCGCTTATGCCAGCAAAACTCATATCACTCGGGGTATGCATTTCATTTCTAAAACCTTTGTAGGTTTTTTGCCCTCCCTCCCAGGAAAAAGTGGGGTATTTTGTAGGATTGGGAAAAATGTCACAATTCTGTACTACTGTATTGTCAAACAAAAGTTTCCATGAGCAACCTTGAAATAACAAAGTAACATCAGTGAAATAAAACATAGCATTCAAACGATACCTTTAGTGCAATCATACATGTATGTTGAAGATGGGAGCAAGTGTCAAAACATCATAAAGCACATATTAATATTTATCCAGGAACGCAGCCAGGGGATGCTCTGAAGAATTCCCCATGTATTTAAGTGATTGGAGTTTACCCCAAGCACACAGAGATGTGTAATTGTGCCTTAGAACAAGTGTAATAATTCATTTCTACAGGGTTCCTCAAACATATTTGAGAAACAAATTATCTGGATGGAAGATACATCAATTCAGTCTACACAGGTCAGGGCACCTCCAACAGCAGAGTGATGCCTGTTTTTGTTTGAGTTGCATGCATGAAAGTAATGCTTCTGAAAATCTGCGACATGAAGACTGAAATCCTCTATCCACAGAACAGGTACAAAACTGGCACCTGCTGTGCATCCTTTCTTACCTTTTCATGCCTTTGTCTCAACCTTATCCTAGAGAGATTACCTTTAGGGATGAGAGGGGAATTTAGTTCCCAGGCCTACTCAATATTGCTAATTGGGATGATGATGGTTTGTCACGTGAACTGGACTGACACCACTATACCCATTTCAAATGATAGACCACAAACAGCCATTAGATATAGTAATAATTTCCACCCACTACCAACCAGGGAAGAATTCAAATGGTTACCCTAGCTGTCAAAGGCTCCATACTCATTACTTGTCTGAGTCATTCAGTTACGCTGCCAGGGAATTGCCAGCTCGCCCATGTCAGAAACAAGAATAGTGTCCTGAAATGGGGATAGGCAACAGTGTGGCAGGCCTTAGGCTACACAGCTAATAAGAAACTTCAATGCCTGTGGTATGCTTAGAGTAGAGGTGGAAACTTCATAACTGAGGGCTAAGTGAAAGCAACACCAACCTGGCACGGGGTCAGGGTTGTGGCAGCCCCATGAAAATCTCAGAATTGTAGCAAGGCAAAGAGCCCTGGCATTACTAAAACTATTACCTAGCAAGGGAGGTAAGAGGTGCTGCAACACGCTTCACCAGCAATATTACAATCTCAGAAAGTATACATCATATGGATCCATTCATGTAATTGTGGGGGGAGGGGTAGCAGACAGCAGGGCAGAAATACAGTCCCTAAAGCGGAGGCCTTACAGCTTGTTTAGCAGCCAGACTATTGCCCCAGGGTAGGGGAGGGGCCAGTGTGACATTTTCTGGGTTCCCAAGTCACTGACCCGCAGATTCAGGAAGTAACTAAATATTCAGAAGAGCTATCACAGAACAGAGGGACATTTTCAGGGGGAGGGGGAGTTAACTCTGTCCTCCCCCCACAGCTCAGGAAGGGGGGGGGAGGAGGAGGGAGGAAAGGCAACCCTTGCCCCTCCTCCCCCCGGGACTCAGGATGGAGGTTGGGAGGAGAGGGGTAACCCTGTCCCCTGTGGCTCGGACAGGAAGGGAGGAGGAGGGGTAACCCTGTCCCCTCCCCCCAGGGCTCAGGACGGGGTGGGGGGAAGGGGTAACCCTGTCCCCTCCCCCCAGGGCTCAGGACGGGGGGGGTGGGAGGGGAGGGGTAACCCTGTCCCCTCCCCCCAGGGCTCAGGACGGGGGGGGTGGGAGGGGAGGGGTAACCCTGTCCCCTCCCCCCAGGGCTCAGGACGGGGGGGGGGGGAGGGGAGGGGTAACCCTGTCCCCTCCCCCCAGGGCTCAGGACGGGGGGGGGGGGAGGGGAGGGGTAACCCTGTCCCCTCCCCCCAGGGCTCAGGACGGGGGGGGGGGAGGGGAGGGGTAACCCTGTCCCCTCCCCCCAGGGCTCAGGACGGGGGGGGGGGGAGGGGAGGGGTAACCCTGTCCCCTCCCCCCAGGGCTCAGGACGGGGGGGGGGGGAGGGGAGGGGTAACCCTGTCCCCTCCCCCCAGGGCTCAGGACGGGGGGGGGGGGAGGGGAGGGGTAACCCTGTCCCCTCCCCCCAGGGCTCAGGACGGGGGGGGGGGGAGGGGAGGGGTAACCCTGTCCCCTCCCCCCAGGGCTCAGGACGGGGGGGGGGGGGAGGGGAGGGGTAACCCTGTCCCCTCCCCCCAGGGCTCAGGACGGGGGGGGGGGGGAGGGGAGGGGTAACCCTGTCCCCTCCCCCCAGGGCTCAGGACGGGGGGGGGGGGGGAGGGGAGGGGTAACCCTGTCCCCTCCCCCCAGGGCTCAGGACGGGGGGGGGGGGGGAGGGGAGGGGTAACCCTGTCCCCTCCCCCCAGGGCTCAGGACGGGGGGGGGGGGGAGGGGAGGGGTAACCCTGTCCCCTCCCCCCAGGGCTCAGGACGGGGGGGGGGGGGGAAGGGAGGGGTAACCCTGTCCCCTCCCCCCAGGGCTCAGGACGGGGGGGGGGGGGGGAAGGGAGGGGTAACCCTGTCCCCTCCCCCCAGGGCTCAGGACGGGGGGGGGGGGGGAAGGGAGGGGTAACCCTGTCCCCTCCCCCCAGGGCTCAGGACGGGGGGGGGGGGGGAGGGGAGGGGTAACCCTGTCCCCTCCCCCCAGGGCTCAGGACGGGGGGGGGGGGGGAGGGGAGGGGTAACCCTGTCCCCTCCCCCCAGGGCTCAGGACGGGGGGGGGGGGGAGGGGAGGGGTAACCCTGTCCCCTCCCCCCAGGGCTCAGGACGGGGGGGGGGGGGGGAGGGGAGGGGTAACCCTGTCCCCTCCCCCCAGGGCTCAGGACGGGGGGGGGGGGGGAGGGGAGGGGTAACCCTGTCCCCTCCCCCCAGGGCTCAGGACGGGGGGGGGGGGGGGGAGGGGAGGGGTAACCCTGTCCCCTCCCCCCAGGGCTCAGGACGGGGGGGGGGGGAGGGGAGGGGTAACCCTGTCCCCTCCCCCCAGGGCTCAGGACGGGGGGGGGGGGAGGGGAGGGGTAACCCTGTCCCCTCCCCCCAGGGCTCAGGACGGGGGGGGGGGGAGGGGAGGGGTAACCCTGTCCCCTCCCCCCAGGGCTCAGGACGGGGGGGGGGGGAGGGGAGGGGTAACCCTGTCCCCTCCCCCCAGGGCTCAGGACGGGGGGGGGGGGAGGGGAGGGGTAACCCTGTCCCCTCCCCCCAGGGCTCAGGACGGGGGGGGGGGGAGGGGAGGGGTAACCCTGTCCCCTCCCCCCAGGGCTCAGGACGGGGGGGGGGGGGAGGGGAGGGGTAACCCTGTCCCCTCCCCCCAGGGCTCAGGACGGGGGGGGGGGGGGAGGGGAGGGGTAACCCTGTCCCCTCCCCCCAGGGCTCAGGACGGGGGGGGGGGGGAGGGGAGGGGTAACCCTGTCCCCTCCCCCCAGGGCTCAGGACGGGGGGGGGGGGGAGGGGAGGGGTAACCCTGTCCCCTCCCCCCAGGGCTCAGGACGGGGGGGGGGGGGAGGGGAGGGGTAACCCTGTCCCCTCCCCCCAGGGCTCAGGACGGGGGGGGGGGGGAGGGGAGGGGTAACCCTGTCCCCTCCCCCCAGGGCTCAGGACGGGGGGGGGGGGAGGGGAGGGGTAACCCTGTCCCCTCCCCCCAGGGCTCAGGACGGGGGGGGGGGGGGAGGGGAGGGGTAACCCTGTCCCCTCCCCCCAGGGCTCAGGACGGGGGGGGGGGGGGAGGGGAGGGGTAACCCTGTCCCCTCCCCCCAGGGCTCAGGACGGGGGGGGGGGGGGAGGGGAGGGGTAACCCTGTCCCCTCCCCCCAGGGCTCAGGACGGGGGGGGGGAGGGGAGGGGTAACCCTGTCCCCTCCCCCCAGGGCTCAGGACGGGGGGGGGGAGGGGAGGGGTAACCCTGTCCCCTCCCCCCAGGGCTCAGGACGGGGGGGAGGGGAGGGGTAACCCTGTCCCCTCCCCCCAGGGCTCAGGACGGGGGGGGGGGAGGGGAGGGGTAACCCTGTCCCCTCCCCCCAGGGCTCAGGACGGGGGGGGGGAGGGGAGGGGTAACCCTGTCCCCTCCCCCCAGGGCTCAGGACGGGGGGGGGGGGAGGGGTAACCCTGTCCCCTCCCCCCAGGGCTCAGGACGGGGGGGGGGAGGGGAGGGGTAACCCTGTCCCCTCCCCCCAGGGCTCAGGACGGGGGGGGGAGGGGAGGGGTAACCCTGTCCCCTCCCCCCAGGGCTCAGGACGGGGTGGGGGAGGGGAGGGGTAACCCTGTCCCCTCCCCCCAGGGCTCAGGACGGGGTGGGGGAGGGGAGGGGTAACCCTGTCCCCTCCCCCCAGGGCTCAGGACGGGGTGGGGGAGGGGAGGGGTAACCCTGTCCCCTCCCCCCAGGGCTCAGGACGGGGTGGGGGGAAGGGGTAACTCTGTCCCCTCCCCCCAGGGCTCAGGACGGGGTGGGGGGAAGGGGTAACCCTGTCCCCTCCCCCCAGGGCTCAGGACGGGGGGGGAGGGGAGGGGTAACCCTGTCCCCTCCCCCCAGGGCTCAGGACGGGGGGGGAGGGGAGGGGTAACCCTGTCCCCTCCCCCCAGGGCTCAGGACGGGGGGGGAGGGGAGGGGTAACCCTGTCCCCTCCCCCCAGGGCTCAGGACGGGGGGGGGAGGGGAGGGGTAACCCTGTCCCCTCCCCCCAGGGCTCAGGACGGGGGGGGGAGGGGAGGGGTAACCCTGTCCCCTCCCCCCAGGGCTCAGGACGGGGGGGGGAGGGGAGGGGTAACCCTGTCCCCTCCCCCCAGGGCTCAGGACGGGGGGGGGAGGGGAGGGGTAACCCTGTCCCCTCCCCCCAGGGCTCAGGACGGGGGGGGGAGGGGAGGGGTAACCCTGTCCCCTCCCCCCAGGGCTCAGGACGGGGGGGGGAGGGGAGGGGTAACCCTGTCCCCTCCCCCCAGGGCTCAGGACGGGGGGGGGGGAAGGGGTAACCCTGTCCCCTCCCCCCAGGGCTCAGGAACGGGTGTGTGGGGGGGGTAATCCGGTCCCGTCCCCCCGGCGCAGGGGCGGGGTAATCTCCCCCCCAAACATCCCGGCCCGACTGAGGTGGCCGTGGGAGGAGACCAGGCGGCGCTCCCCAGCGCACCGACCCCTCAGGCCCCGACACGCCGGGCGCCCCTCACCAGGTTCACCATCCCGGCGCGCTCCTCAGCGCCCAGCCCCGGCCGCCGCCACCGGTTTGAACAGGCCTCTGCCCCGCCCCTTTAGGTTCGGCCCGGCCCAGGGCGCTCATTGGTCAGTCCTTTTCCCCTCTCACCCAATCCCCCGCAGGCAGGCGGCTCGCGCCGGATACAAATAAACCCCGCCCCCTGGCCACGCACGAGCCCCTTCTCCTCCCCAAGCGGCATGAAAAGCACCTTCTGATTGGCCGAAGTAGGCGGCCTTTGGCAAACGCGCCCAAGCTCTAACGCGATTGGTTAGCTGGGAGGAAGGGGCGGGGATTATGGCTGGTCAATGCTGAGGGTTTCAAAGGGCGACCGTGGGCGGATGCACGCTTGCCTGTTGCCAGGGTGCAATAGAAGGGCGGGAAGATGGTTGCTAAGGAGCAGCCCCCGGTGGTGTTGGTAGGGTTCCCTTTGGCCAAGGAAGGCAGAGGCAGAAGATGACTGCCAAGGGGTGAAGGAGACAGTAGGGTCCTTGCTAGCCAAGGCAGCCCCTGCAAGCCCCAGTGGCTATTGTGGGGAGGCACCTCCTGTTCTTACTCCCCTCATCCTCCCCCCCCCACCCTACACTCTTGAAGGGATAGCTCAGTGGTTTGAGCCTTGGCCTGCTAAACCCAGGGTTGTGAGTTCAATCCTTGAGGGGGCCATTTAGGGATCTGGGGCAAAAATCTGTCAGGGACAGTACTTGGTCCTGCTAGTGAAGGCAGGGGACTGGACTTGATGACCTTTCAAGGTCATTCCAGTTCTAGGCGATTGGCATATCTCCATTTATACATAATAGTTTGTTTGAAAAAGTGATATTAGAACAGCATTTCACATTCTGTGCATGAACACTGTAGAACTAGATTGTGAAGTGACTAATTGGTAGTTTCTATACAATCTAATACAATTTTTGAAAACCTTGGGTAGGCAGAAATAGCCATTGGGGCCCGGATCTAGGGGTTGAAATGGGATCCCAGGAATTTTCAAAGCAGGTGTTTGGTTGTAACAAAATTGCTGGGATGCACTGAGATTAGTGGGATTTTCAAACGGGCCTGTGTAAACTTTCTTGGTATGCAGGGCCAACCTGAAAACTATACTAAGTTCATATTAGCATACATAAATTATACACGTGTGTATGCTAATAAAATCTGAATGAGGAGCATTATAAAAGCAGGCTATTTTCAGACACCTTTGGAGAATGGCCAAAAATCACAGGATTTAGGGTAGGTGCAGGTGATAGGAGCATCAAGAAGACCCCCAAATTGACACCATAGTTACAGAAATTACCTTGTGGTGGAAGAGCTGATGGGGGAGTACATGAGAACCCTTTTTGCCAGCACAGAGGAGAGGCTGTAAATGAGACAAACCCCATCAGAAGAAATGGCAAGATATAAAATTTGTGGCAGGAGAGTGAACCCCGTCTTTGCATCTTCTGTGGCTGATATGGAACAGGTATGTTTTCTTTAAGCTGCCTTATCTAACTCTAGTCCCTTCAGAGTTATATGTGTAACACTGACAATGTTCAGTACAGATGGGAAATTCACCATGGTATAGTATTCTTACAGTTTTTTGTGCCCTTTCATGGGGACGATAACGTCATCTTTATACTTGTGGATCGCATTTAGGCACACAACAGCAATGGTCTTGCTCAGTGGTCCCCAACCTTTCTGTGGCCAAGAGCACATTCATCCCTTTATCAGAGTGTGGCGGGCAGCGACACTTCTTGGCGGCATTTCGGTGGCGATGGTTCTCCGCCGGAAGCGCTCCTCGGTGGCATTTCAGCAAAAGCTTCTCCGCCGGAAGCACTGCGCGGCGGTATTTCAGTGGCGATGCTTCTCCGGCGGATGCTCCTCTCCTCTTCCTTCCTTGGCACCGGCCCTGACGGCGGGTGCACATAAATGCCCCGGCGGGCGCCATGGCGCTCGCGGGCACCACATTGGGGACCACTGGTCTTGCTGATAACAGTAGTGTTCCCAATGGTCCTTTGAAAAGACTAAGTGACAAGGATGCCAAGTGCATTGTTGATCAGGACTTATGTAGAGATGGGATTCTGTAAAGACAACATGTCAGTACTGCCCATCATGAGGTCAAAAATGGTAAGAACAATCCACAGTGCCGTCTGGGTATTGAGAAATGAAGGAATAGAGCCTGAGATCTATTGTCAAAGGTAAGATATCTATCTAAAGGTGAAATCTGCAGTGAATGCAGAAAACAGGATATGAAAGAACCACTGGAAACCACATGAGATTCCTGATCACCCTTGGCCCACGATTGGTGTATGTCTGTTCAAATTAAATGGGAAATATTATCTTTTATTAGTAGACTACTGTTCAGATTTGTGGTGTTTTTTAAAAATTAAACTTGCCCAACACATCATGTTGCAATATCACAACATTTAAATTGCAGTTTGCTTCCCAGGTACGCTAGATGAGTTAATAACAGGTAATGGTCCACAGTTCACAAGTGGCTTATTTGTGCAGTTCTCTTGATATATCGGTTCAAACTCACCAACATGAAGCCCTTACCTTTCTGAATTTCTAATCTGTCTAAGGAATGGAGTCTTGTACAAAGTGTTAATAAATTGTAGAGTCAATTGCTTGTTGGTTCGTTATGAAATATACTCAAAAGACCAAATAAGCAATGTCAGTCAGGTTTATTAATATGGCACAGGAAAGGGTTCTATATGGTACCAGTCTCCAAAGAACAGCCCCGTGCAGCAATGTTACATTTGCCTTATGCAGAAGGTGTGATCCCCAAGTTGTACATTTCAGCTGTTATTATTTATATGATGATTTTACAAGTTACATCTCTTTACATGACACTAAAACCCAACTCATCAGTTTGTTCCAGTTCCCCAACTTGTTCTTTTCTTTCCTTATCTTTGTTTTGGATACTAGCAAAAGATTGGTCGGGAACTAAGAATGGCTTGGTAGAGGAGGAATTGGGGATAATTTTATATTAAATAAATTACTGTGGGACTAATAAGAGGTGCTGTCATAAATATAAAGGGAAGGGTAACAACCTTTATGTATGCAGTAATATAAAATATTGCCCCGGGAGGTTGTGGAATCTCCATATCTGGAGATATTTAAGAGTAGGTTAGATAAATGTCTATCAGGGATGGTCTAGACAGTAATTGGTCCTGCCATGAGGGCAGGGGGCTGGACTCGATGACCTCTCGAGGTCCCTTCCAGCCCTAGAATCTATGAATCTATGAAAATCCTCTGTGTTTAAAATCTTTTTATTACCCTGTAAAGTTATCTTCCATCCTGATTTTGCAGGTGTGATTTTTTTACTTCTTTTTTGTAATAAAATTCTTCTTTTAAGAACCTGATTGATTTTCAGTGTCCTAAGAACCAGGGATTTGGTCTGTACTCACTTTGTTAATCTTTTGGTTGGGATATTATTCTCCAGCCTCCCCAGAAAAGGAAGTAAAGAGGCTTGGGGAGATTTTGGGGAAATAGGAATTCCAAGTGGTCCTTTTCCAAATCTTTGTCTAAATCACTTGGTGGTGGTAGCAATACTGTCCAAGGACAAGGGAAGGAATTTGTGCCTTGGGGAAATTTTTAACCTAAACTGGTGGAATATAAGCTTAGGGGGTCTTTCATGCGTGTCCCCACATCTTACCTCAGAGTTCAGAGTGGGGAGGGAACCCTGACAGGTGCATATCTTCACCTTGATTGCTTTGTTTTGTGTGTTGTATCCCCTTTCTTCTTACATCTTTTAGTCTTCGCTCCTGCATTTTGCTCTGCACAGATGGACCCCTATACTGGAGCAGAGCTTGTGTCTTCCCTCCGCACTAGGCAAATGCCTAACACATGGTGGGTGCTATCATAATCTAAATAAAGAATAGTGCAATTTTTCCTATGTAAGCATGGGAAAAAAAACACTGCTGTCTCAGATACCACTGTGTAGTGACTGTTGACTTTAAGGGTTCCATCTATTGTCTATTTTATCTGTGCACCAAGCGCCGAAGTATCTGCACTGTATCCATAAATAAGATTCACACTGAATGTTTCTTGAAAAAAGACAAAGTTTTTCACCCCTCCTTTTATTTATATGCTCTCAAGACTCCATCTTAAAAGTTTCCTAATGCTGGACTTGATGTTTACATCTCCTGTTCCTGATAACCGTTCTATTTTCAAAATACTTGACAGCAATAAAAAATTTTAAAAAAACAGCTTGGCTTATGTTAAAGTTTCTGTTTATGTTGTGGCTGCTCAAGAATAGATATCATTTAGATTTTTCAGATACTAATGCTTCTATCATGTACAATATGTCACCAAGCGCTTATGTCTCCAAAACAATAAATAAATTAAAAATATCTTCCATACGCATCTAAAAATAATTTACAACATGAAGGATCAAACAGCAAGATTTTTCCAAGGAGTCCGATATCCAAAGCTCTAAACAGAAGGGTAGGAGGGGTTTGTGGTCTGGCACCAAAGCATCTATGTGACTTTTGTAACATACAGAAACTGTGTGTGAGAATCCAAAGGGTTATGCTGAGTTAGTGGAGAATTTCCATGCAGACACAGTCATGACTGCTATGAAAGCAATTCTGTTTGAAACCTTTTGGGTTTTGGACCCTTTCTGTTTCTCATTTGATAGCAAGCTGACTTGGAGACGTAGGCATGTGCTTGTTGTATTGAGGCCTAAATGCTTTGCCGAATCAGGGCCCTAGTGAAGGCATTTGTACCCTGAATATAGGGTATGTACAGGCAAAGGGTTAAATTTATGACTGTCAGACAAACAAGCATTCCACTCCAAGATAGAGGTTTGAGGGACAAACTATACTCAGCTTTTACAAGGAGTTGAAAGGAGATCTGGAGCGTAAAAAGCATCATTGTCGTACATTTCCTTTGATTGGGAAAATCATGGGTAATAGGATCCTTCCAAACTACCATCATGCTCGTTAGTCACCTACCACTGCGTAGCTCAATTTCTTGAAGGTCTTTTTGGAAAAAGATTGTTTCGTTTTCTAAGAGATCCATAGTAATGGGATGAGAGAGCTCCAATGGCAATATCATCAGAAATGCCAAGGTGGCGGTATGTCAGTTTTTCATATTGTTTTGAAAAAATTATAGGTGGAACTGAAAGTTTCAAAATTGCTCTCTTCCCTCTCCCGTTATATTTATCTTCCCTTATAGAATCATGGAATATTAGAGTTGGAAGAGACCTCAGGGGGTCATCTAGTCCAATCCCCTGTTCAAAGCAGGACCAACCCCAACTAAATCATCCCAGCCAGGGCTTTGTCAAGCCGGGCCTTAAAAACCTCTAAGGATGGAGATTCCACCACCTCCTTAGGTAACCCATTCCAGTGCTTCACCACCCTCCTAGTGAAATAGTGTTTCCTAATATCCAACCTAGACCTCCCACACTGCAACTTGAGACCATTGCTTCTTGTTCTGTCATCTGCCACCACTGAGAACAGCCTAGCTCTATCCTCTTTGGAACCCCGCTTCAGGTAGTTGAAGGCTGCTGTCAAATTCCCCCTCACTCTTCTCTTCTGCAGACTAAATAACCCCAGTTCCCTCAGCCTCTCCTCGTACGTCATGTGCCCCAGCCCCCTAAACATTTTCGTTGCCCTCCGCTGGACTCTCTCCAATTTGTCCACATCCCTTCTGTAGTGAGGGGACCAAAACTGGATGCAATACTCCAGGTGTGGCCTCACCAGTGCCGAATAGAGGGGAATAATCACTTCCCTCGATCTGCTGGCAATGCTCCTAATAACACAGCCCAATATGCCGTTGGCCTTCTTGGCAACAAAAGCACACTGCTGACTCATATCCAGCTTCTCATCCACTGTAATCCCCAGGTCCTTTTCTGCAGAACTGCTGCTTAGCCAGTTGGTCCCCAGCCTATAGCGGTGCATGGGATTCTTCCTTCCTAAGTGCAGGACTCTGCACTTGTCCTTGTTGAATCTCATCAGATTTCTTTTGGCCCAATCCTCCAATTTGTCTAGGTCACTCTGGACCCTATCCCTACCATCCAGGGTCTCTACCTCCCCCCCCCCCCAGCTTAGTGTCATCTGTGAACTGCTGAGGGTGCAATTCATCCCATCCTCCAGATCATTAATAAAGATGTTGAACAAAACCGGCCCCAGGACCGACCCCTGGGGCACTCCGCTTGATACTGGCTGCCAACTCCTTTTATCTCCTTTTCCTTCCTCTTAACCATCCCCACTTTCTTATGCCATTACAGCAGAGGTCCCCAAACTGTGGGGCCAGGAGGAATGTTTGGGAGGATGCGGTGGGGCCTGGGCCAGCCCCAGTGGGGGGCAGGGAGGGAGCGCCACCCATCCCTGCTCTGCTCCCAGCTCTGCTCCGGCCTGCCCCCAGCTGTGGCTCTGATCCCAGCCTTTGCTGCTGACCGCGGCCTGGCCACGGTTCCACACTCAGCCTTGGCCCCTGGCTGTGGCTCCGTTCCCAGCCCTGGCCCCAGACCCAACCCCAGCTGCGGCCCCAGCCTCGGCCCCCTTACCCCTGTCCGTATTCCCCCTCCCTCCCAGAGACAGATCCTCGCTCCTGGTCCCGGCTCCGGGGGCTGGGGAGGTGGGCAAGGTGCGGCGCGACCCTGAGAAGTTTGGGGACCATAGCATTAGAGTGATATTATGTGTAACCCTGTTTCTCATGGATTGTTGTACAATTACAGCTCCCAAGAAGGTAAGTTTTTAAGGTGCAAAAGCCAATCAAAAAGACTTGTCTTTAATTCTGTTTGCAGAGCGTGAGTACCGCTATGCTCTAGGGCTCATATTATACTTTATAATGAAGAAAATAATGGAAAATTCATATTGCATATGATAAAAATTGTTTGTGCCACGTTTGGAGAATGTTACTTTCTTGGTACAGAAAAACTCAGAAGTTGTTGGTGTAGTTTATAGGAGAGTCTATATGTTTTCCACGCTATTACTGAAACATAGTTTAACAATTGATTATGTTTTGGTAGGGTTTTGTTACAAAGTCCCGCCAATAACTCTCTGATAGTTAAAAATACATTTGAATAGTGAATATATACTGAAAGCCTAAATGTTTGCTGCAGGCAGACTTTGCAAGATGTTATTTCAAACAAGGGCAAGCAACTGAAACTGCAAAATATGAGGAAGCTTCATTGTTTTTTTGTTTTTTGTTTTTACATGCATGTGGCTTTACACTGCTTTTAGCTACCACACCAGCGCATTTGTGGTAGACATTTGGCTGGAATTATAAAACTCATTGATTGGATGCATTTTCCATCAATTCCGTTTCAAATGAGCATGATTTCTCTGCAGTGCAGAATGAAAACATACAACCCCTTGGGAACCATTGCTGGCTAAGTGACTTCGCCCAGGTCTACACTGGGGGGGATCGACCTAAGATACACAACTTCAGCTACGGGAATAGCGTAGCTGAAGTCGACGTATCTTAGGTCGACTTACCTCGGCGTCCTCACGGCAGCGAGTCGACCGCTGCTGCTCCCCCGTTGACTCCGCCGCCGCTTCTCGCAGCGGTGGAATTCCGGAGTCGATGGGGAGAGCGCTCGGGGATCGATTTATTGCATCTAGACCAGACGCGATAAATTGATTCCCTGAGAGATCGATCGCTACCTGCCGATCCAGTGGGAAGTGTAGACCTGCCCTTCCTTGTGAATACAATGTTGCATGATGCTGCTGACACGGTAGTGGACTCAAGAAAGCCATGGATTATTTTGTATTAGTATTTTAGTGGTAAAAATTCAGGGTAGAACAGAAGGGGCCACAGTCAAGCACCTCCTGTAATCCCATTAAATCAAAGTCAGGGCAGAGATTCGGCCCCATATTTGATGGTCAGCAACAAATTTGTAGATTAACTGCTGAGAACCATGGTAAATTAGAACAGTAGCCTATGTCATTTTAATATAATTAATATTCATTATTCATATAAAGAACAAAATACTCTTGATTCTACAAAAAGGGTTCAATCCTGCTCCTATTGCAACCCATGCCATAAATCTCATTGGGAACGGGTCCAAAGAAAAGTCATTATTCTATTTGACATCTTCACTGCAGAGCTCCTTTGCATATTCTGGACTCATCATTCGTGTGTGGAATGAGTGTAGAATTTCAATAGAGATTTAGTGAGGTTTGGAGAGGGGAATTTTGCTTCTGGCTGTAATTCCATCAATGGAATCTAACAGCACAGCAGGACTGAAATGATGCATGTGTCTTATGCTGGTCCTCTGCACAGGAGTGAATTTCATCCTATTATCACAGTACATGCACTGTTTTTTCTATTTATACTAAACACAGAAAACTAATGCTTTTGGGAAACAAGACAATTTCTGTAACTTCTAGCTTTTACTGTTTGCATGACTTTTGTTCCTTTCACAGTGCCTTCCCTGTGACTTTTCCATAAAATTGCTTGGATGAAACCATAGTCCCATAAATGACCATTTAAAAGCAAGATCTTCCTTAGTGTGTGGACCGATCGTTTTCATTGTTTCACAGTTAAATTATCTGGCAAGAGGATTCATAAGGAGCAAACTTTTTTTCCCCGTTCCAGAATCTGGGTACAAAATTCTGTGTGAAGTATGCATTAATATAATTATGCCAACCCAGCATCAGGCTTTGATCTCATCATAACTCTCAAACTAGAAGATTTGGGCGGGCCTGATTCATATTTAGATGGGACATATCCCAGGAAAACTCAGGATTCCCTAGGAGGTGGCATTTGTGATTCAGTAGGTGGACCTCTTCCCACTGAGTATTTAACCAACACCCAAGGATGGTACAGGGCACAGGGCTTGCCACAGGTACCATCTTTCCACTGAGATATGAAACTAAGATCCTGCCACTTTTGGTCATTAAAGAGCCAGTACTTTTTGCAAGACTAGGATTGTTAACCTCAGTGTCCTGGCTGAAATCCAAATTTCACTCTTACTCCCTAAATTCCCCCCACAGTTTCGATAATGGTAATGCTCAGTACCACAGGGAGGTGGTTCCAAGCAAGGTAGGAGGATGGCCATGGGCCATCGCCATGCTCCCCACATGCACTAACAAAAGGGGTAGCAGAGCACAGTGATGGGATTGTCCTTCACAAGGTGCTTGGAGGATTTATGACTATTGCTCAGGTTTTATGGTTATGGGTGCTATATAGGTACTTAATGATTCTTGGCCCCTGCAGCCAAATAGGCCAAATTCATCAATGGAATAATTTGCTTGGTGTAATGCCACTGACTACAATAATGATTCCGATCCCCTGCCTTCTGCTGCCATTGAGGTGGGGGTACAGAGATGCATGAGAATGGGGGAGAAAGGGCAAAAAGGGCCGGGTTCAATATCTAGGGGATCCTCTTAACAATACAACACAGAACCAGCTTGAGTCCCCACCCAATAATCTGTAAAAATTAAACACCACTCCTGGGCGCCTCTCACAAGCACTGACACTGTATACAGAAAAGAAAACTTGTTAATAAAAAGGGGAAAGGAACCTGGCATTAATTTGGGGAAATGCCACAAGTATGATTCTGAAGCCCAGGACCATGAGCAAAACACCCCCTCCCCCCGAGTACGTTGCGCAGTGTCCTTTGCCTTCGTTTCTCACCTTGTGTGAAAATCTGAGAGACAAATGTTTCTTTAACATGCCGCTCCCCTCTTCCTTCTCTGCACCTCACTCACAAATGCTCTCCGTGGTCAGTGAAGACCTAGAGTTCAGAGGCAGTCATGCAAGTTCCCTTCCCGCCTGGGGGAGGAAGGCATCGAGCAATACCTCAGCTGCTGCTGCTGCTGCTCCATTCACGCTGCATCGCTGCCCACTGCCATTGCTGCTTCGTTGTTCGCTCGGCCACTGCACCACTGGCTGCTCTGTCATCGTTCACTGCGCTGCCATTGGCCACTGCATGTTGCTTTCTCTGCTGCAACCTCTGTGATGCCTTGAAGTGGCACCTCTTAACACAGCTCTCCATGATTTCAGCGGTTAGTGTGGGAAGGACCTCATTGCTAGTGCAGGCTGCATAGTCTCTTTCCCTGAAAATGCTGTCCCCCAGCAGATAGAACTGGTTATCAGTGATTTCAGCTCTAGTGATCACTGAACAAAACAAAAGATTCTTAATTGAATCTAATCAGCTCTGTCCTTAAATAGTGGAGCGGGGGGAGGGTCAAATGGTGTCTAGGACTCTTTGGGCAGAGCCCACAAACACCTGTCCCCACCCTGTCTCCTCATTCACGGGGATTTGGCATCCCTAGCCCCTGCTTGGTGAGTGCAGTTCAGTTAAGGGTGACCGCTTCATCTAGGGCAGGACAAGCACAGCCCTGCTGCCCTTCACTTGCACAACAAGGACACAAACCTTCCATCACCCCTGCACCCAACACTACAGTGACTTGCAATCCAACACCAGCCAAAAGTGATCATTTGGGCAAAGCAGCTCCATCATGCTGCTCACCTAGGCAGAGACGGTGTGTCTATGCAAACAAGGTCGGTTCCAGAAATCTTTTCCCCCCAGCTCATCACTACATGTCAGGGAAGAGCTCATTCATATCCTGCTTACAACAGCCATTGATGAACCTATCCTCCATGAACTTATCCAGTTCTTTTTTTGAACCTACTTATACTTTTGACCCTCACAACTTCCGAGGGCAATGAATTCCACAGGTTAGTTGTATGTTGTGTGAAAAAGTGCTTCCTCATATTTGTATTATGTCTGCTGTCTATAAATTTCATCAAGTGACTCCTGGTTTCTGTGTTCTGTGAAAGGGTAAATAACACTTCTCTATTCATGTTTTCCATACCATTCATGGTTTTATAGACCTTTGTCATATTGCCCTTTAGGTGTCTCTTTTCTACACTGAACAGGCCTAATCTTTTTAGTCTCTTCTTGTATGGAAGCTGTTCCATACCTTTGATCATCTTTGTTGTCTTCCTCTGAATATTTTCCAGTTCCTATATCTTTTTGAAATGGTGTTACCAGATGTGCCCATTATTTTGGGGCACGCTCATTTATTAGGGTTACTCCTCTGGGGGGGGGGTGTGTCTGTAATTCTATCAATGTACGGCTTGTGTCACTTGTGTTCTCATACAGAGCTCTACTTCTCCCTACTGCAAGTTCCCTTCCAACGGAGCTATCCTGCAGGACCTAGGTTCCTCAGGGCTGGGTTCTTCCAGCCCCAGAATCAGATGAACGAACACACACACATTAACAGAGCGCGTCTGAGAGGACTGGGTTAATCAGCACTCCCAAGCTGACTCCTTATATGTCCCTGGACTCAGTAGGCTGGGTCGAGCAGCATTTCCAAGCTGTCACCCTCATAGGCCCTTGGATTCAGCAGGCTGGGTTGAACAGCACCTCCAAGCTGTCACCCTCATATGCCATGGGCATCGACCCGGAATAGAGTACACCTGAGGTCGAGCTGCACTTCCAAGCTGGGTCGAGCAGCACTTCCAAGCTGCCACCCTCATATGCCACCCAGGTTCAGCACGTCCCTATCCCCACTTTCACGTTACAATTGTTCTAGTAGTAACCCAGTTGATGAGCAAACCCCACAGGATTTTTGGGCACTGCAGGGATCTTTAGCTTAGGTATGTGGAGCGTTGCTGCAGAGCAAATGAGGAAGCCAAAAAACTCCCGGGGCGGGGGGGGGGGGGGGGGGGGGGGGGGGGGGGGGGGGAGGGGAGAGAAGCAACTAGCTTAACCATGAAAGTTATTTATTGCCAGGTAATAACCATAGGGGAGCCAACAAACAAAACAGTGATAATATTAAATCTAAATTAAATTTGATTATAAAAGTCAGGTTTAGAAAACTATAACTGATCACACAAGTCAGGGTCAGAGGGCTATACTTAGAGAAAGCGAGAGAGCTGGGTTCTCTCCACCCCATGAAGCTTGAATCGATCGGGGGTCCCAGGTGGTGGTGGTAGCTGAGGGTCCGGAGTGCTGGAGACAGGCAGAGCCCCCAGCATGATCAATCAGGAGAAGATGAAGTCCAACTGGAACTGATGCAGATTTTGGATCCAGGCATCAGAACACTGACTTTAGCATGGGTAGTGGTTTCTGTAGAGAAACAACAATGGCTCAAGGGAGAACACTAGATTTGTTTATGGGTAAACTGATGGCTCAAGAGAGTGTACCAAAGTTGTTTTGTTCAGGCTAGAGCATGGGAGCTGATCATCCCTGGCTATGGGCCATGTTTCTTGGAGGGAGCTCACAATGCAATTAGGGAGCTTCACTATTTTGGATACGAGTAAAGGATTTATTACTAGAATTGGTCTGATCACTACTGAGCTGGGTGTGTGCAGGCGTGGGTTCATTAGCATCTGGAGCAGAGATCCCACATCATGCAGTGCTTCCCTACCTTTCTGGTCCCAGAGTTCTTTGCGGTTCATGCCTTGGAATCTCTGTTCTCCATTCTATATGCTAATGGAGATGCCTCCCTGTCCCATCTTCAATGCAAATGAGGCTAGGGGAGTTTCCTTAATCCTGTCACCCTTATCCCAGGGGTTTAGGTGTGTCTCCCACTGCCTTTTCATTGCTTTTTGTAAGTCTTTCTTTCGATTGGGTTTGGTTCAAGCAGAGGCGGAGGGGTGGGGTCTTTCGTGAGTCAGACAGGCTGGGTACTGCGCCCTGGTTCCCCAAGAACACAGAACTGATAGGTAACAATGGGGCGACAAGAACTAGACACCGTATTCAAGGTGTGGGCACACAATGGATTTATATATGGCATTGTGATATTTTCTGTCTTGTTTTCTATCCCTTTCCTAACAGTTCCTACAGTTAGCCATTTTGACTGCTGCTTCACATTAAGCAGAAGTTTTCAGAGAACTATCCATGGTGACTCCAAGATCTCTTTCTTGCGTGGTAACAGCTGATTTAGAATCCATCATTGTATGTGTGTAGTTGGGATTATTTTTCCCACTGTGCATTACCCAGTTTTGTGAGATCCCTCTGTGACTCCTTGCAGTCAGCTTTGGACTTAACTATCTTGAATGTATTTTGTATTGTCTGCAAATTTTCCCACTTCACTGTTCGTCCCCTTTTCCAGATCATTGATGAATATGTTGAACAGCACAGATCCCAGTGCAGATCCTTGGGGGACCCTGTTGTTCACCCCTCTCTATTGTGAAAACTGGCCATTTATTCCTACCCTTTGTTTCCTGTCTTTCAGCCGGTTATTGATCCATGAGAGGACCTTCCCTCTTATCCCATGGCTGCTTAATTTCCTTTCTGAAAATCCAAGTACGCTATATCGACTGGATCACCTTTATCCACTTGCTTGGTGATTCTCTCAAATAATTCTAATAGATTGGTGAAGTTGACTTCCCTTTACAGAAGCTGACTTTTCCCCCAACAAATTGTGTTTATCTATGTGTTTGATAATTCTGTTCTTTACTATAGTTTCAACCAGTTTGCCTGGTACTGAAGTTAAGCTCACCGGCCTGTAATTGCCAGGATTGCCTCTGGAGCCTTTAAAAAAAATCAGTGTTACATTTACTGCCTTCCAGTCATTTAGTACAGATTTTATATAAAGTCTTAGAACAGTTTCTTAAGTCTATGGATGATCCTTCTTTTTAATTGAGGAGCAATTGAAACATATGCATCTATACAGCCTCGTAACAGTAGAGGGCATCCTTGTCTTAAAAACATTGGTACAAAATTATTTAAAAACGTATCAGTGCCTTTCTTTTACATGTTGTAGCAGATAGATTTGAGGGTTTTATCTCTGGAATATATAGGATCAAGTGTCTGTATTATTGTCTGTAAATGTTGTCTTTGTTAAAGATACTTGCAATAACTCTCAGGTTTTAAACCCCACTGCAACATTTCTATATATTTAGTAAGAGGTAAGAAAGTATTACTGAGTGATGAAGCAAATAATAAAATCAACTGCTTTGAGAATGCTATGTAGATTCACTGCAGTTGGGTCGTATTCGGGAGGCGATATGAAATAAGCTTTTCAAGACTTTGAGAAAAAGTTGAACATGGAAATATTTTAATATTCTTCTTATTATTTGCCATCTAAGGCTTAAAATAGTGACTTTATTCTAAATGTATTTTGCGAAATTTTGTATATAAAATGCATATCTGTTTTTGATGCTTGTGAATGGAGACAATCGATTGCAAATTAAGGCACTGAGCCAGCAACCGTTACTCACGTGAGTAGTTTATTGATGACAGGGAATCCTAACTCATGTGAACAAGGACTATCCACATGAGTTAGGATTACAAGATGAGCCCTAAATTACCAAAATACAAAAATAAAGTGCAGATAATTGATCATATAGTTGTATTTTGAAGCATTTTCCCTAATGGTATTAGTGAATTCTTTTAAAAACAATTTTTTTTCAAATAAACGACTTTTACGTTGCATTACATTTCATGTTCCTAACATGTCAACTGGGGGCAAGCGTGCTAAAACATTTGGTCCCTGTGATGGGGGAATGACTGAGCTATTGTAGATGGCCCATCTTGATAAACATCTTTGTGAATGAATCTCCTTGCAAATGCCCTTAGTCTTCCAACTGTGTTTTCCTCTCACAGTCCTGTGATAGTTACCTATGGCTCCAGGATGGAGCAATCCAGGGCAGTAAAGAGATTGAGATAATGACAGTTCATGGTGACAGCAGGACTGGCAGAGCCAGCCTGGGGGAAGAAAGTCACATACTTGTCAATAGAAATATCTCCATCCTTTGGGAATTGTGGCTTGGGAATCAAAGCTGACCTCCATAGGCAAGAATGATGGGGAACAAGCTTTTGATTTATGACTAGATGAAGCTCAAAGTCTGCCCTTCTGATCCTTCCTCACAACACACCTTTTGTATTTTATTTCATCTTTTTCACTTTATTCTCAGAATCTTATCTTCTGAGGTATCATCTTTAGGTCTTTCAGTTTCATAATAGTTCAGTCATCTGTTTCCTGAGAGGATTCTCTCTCTTTTTAAAATGAAACAGAAATCCCTTTTTTAGCATCACAAATACCCTGGCCATTTATATTTTACATGGCTGATTGGCTGCTTTGCTTTTCATTAGTGTGGCGAAGACTTATAAAAGCTGAAACCATTTTTGCCTTCAAGACCCTTGATTCACACAGAGATCCCAGTTTGCAAATGTGGATGCCTTACTAGGGCACTGCTTATTTGCACCGAGGTGTAAAAAATGGGCCTTTATGTGACTAAGTAACAACCTTGGCATCCACACGCAAACTTATGGGCCAGATCCTTAGCTAGTGTACGGACCTCAGTGGAGCTATACTGATTTACACCAGCTGGTGATGTGGGCTCACAATTCCTAATTAAGGCACGTGTTGCTGTAATGGGCTCAGTATGTCCTGCTGTTAATGACTCCTACTGTTTGTGTCCTATGGTTTGTGACTCTAATTGAATCTTAACCAAATCCCTCAACTTCCCCAAACTTGAGGGTGTTCAAAATCTAGATCCGGCTCTGAATTTTGTAGTGAGTGCCTTTCTCTAGTTTATGCACCAAACTTTTTGTATCTTTGCTTTAGGAAGGTTAATGTTTGTGGCCTGACTGACAAGCTGCAAGGCATAAAAAAGGGTATTTGCAATAATGGCTATTATAAAGAGGGGTAAAATTATTATGGCTTAACATCAAACATTGCTTTATAAAAGGGAACTGTACTATATATCAGCACCAGTATATCTGTGTTTAGGGTGCCTGTATTCTATGTGTCTGTCAGTCTGTCTGTCTGTCATCTGCCTGCCTGTCTTCCCAACTTACATATATATACTGTAGATAAATATGCTCCGTTGGTGATTAAAAGGAAGTGACCTCATAAGTTTGTCTTTTCAACCACAAAGGTTTGGTTGTAATGTGACATTCCATCCGATTACTCTGGTTTACACCAAATTCAACAACTTGTGGCCTGCAGATACTCAGAATAAAGAGCAGAAAGCGACTGACCTTGACAACCTCATTTCTCATTCCTTTCTTGTTATAGGTAATATAGCTGAAAATGTGGTTTTAATTATAGCACTAATGAAAACTGAAAATCCAGACAGACACTTGACAAACTCTGGTACGCTTTATATTACATTTGTGCTAACTACAAAGTATCCAGCTGGGTGTAACATTATCTCTCTTTTCCTTGAGCATCCGCCTGACTTAAGCTGTATAATTAATGTGTACTTTGGCTGGAGGTCAGCTTACAGTTGGTTTTTTAGAATTTTTACATTTTTAAAGATGTTGTAATGAAACGAATATGTTTATTACCTCTGTGCCTGCATTCTCCAGGGGGAGTTAATACCTGCGGAGGAGCACTGACTGGAAGAACTCTAACGAAGTGCCTAAGCCAGCTGAATCTGAAGCATCAGGCAAAAATATTTTCAAAACTTTGTGAAAAAACATGACCAAAATCTGTAATTTCCATAGATGCATTTTGCTTAGATTCATCTCCCTTATATGGTCTGACTCCAATATGGGGCAGGACTATGTAGGTCCAAACACAAGGGTTATTTATTTGTTTGTTTGTTTGTTTTTGGAAAGGGCTTTGATTGCAGTGCTCATGAAAGAGAAACTGATGTCCCTAGCTAGAGCTAAATATACTGAATGTGGGTTCCTTGCAAAGCTCCACCAGTACATCTTCATCCTGACCTGTTTCAATTCTGCTGTTGTAATCTTGAGTCTTTTCTCAGCATATGCGTGTAATCGTGTTAAATTAAGTAGTGGTTTTCACGATATGGACAAATGCCCACTAGGGACTAGACTGAGTTTAGTTTGGAACTAATTTCATTGTGAACTCAGGCATATTTAAATTTGGGTTGCCAACGATAAAAAAGGCCAGTGCTTTACATGGCAGCACCACTCACACAAAATGCCAGTCTGTTGCTTATGTCAACCTTCCAAAAATTATTTCTCACATAAAAGGAAATGATTGCAGTATAACTGTAATCACAATTGGGGGCCTCAAGGTGCTACTATAATAGAAATGAATAAATGTTTTTCAGATGATCTTTTCTGTCATGTTCATATGGCTATCTGTGGACTTTGGATCGCTTGTGAGCATGAATGATAAACTTATCTCCCAAAGACTGCTGCGCTTGAAACCTGTTTGTTGATACAGGTTTCTATAAAAAGTTTAATTTTCTTCAAAGAGCCTCAAACCGTCTCTTTATTCTTTCGCTGAGTTCTGTGTGATCACAAAGCCAAATATGAAAACAAAACAGTAGTTTCTTACACAGAATTATTCACAAGCAGTTTTATTAGTGTCTAGTTATCTGTGAAATGGCCTAACGTTACCATCTCCTCAAGAAGCTCTCCAGAAGTAATGGATGGAGAGTGGCTAATGGGCCCAGTTCACTAAAGATATCTACATTGTTTATGACAATATTTTGAAAACATTTTGTCCCCAAGATCATGAGACTTCCCCATTGCCCAAAAGAGTCCATTCTATAGGTTCTGAAAATTAAGAGTGAGATTTCATCCCCAGCCCCATCCCAGAGCCTGTACCCCCAGCCGGAGCCCTCAGCCCCTCCTGCACCCCAACCCCCAATTTCATGAGCATTCATGGCCCGCCATACAATTTCTATACCCAGATGTGGCCCTCGGGCCAAAAAGCTCCAATGTAACTTAGGGGCACAAGGCTCATTGAAAATCAAAGGGATGTGTGCTTCAGTCGCTTAGGTTCTTTTGAATATTCCACCCATTATTATTATTTATTTTTATTACAGTAGCACTAGAAGCCCTGACTGAGATCAAGGTCTCATGGTGCTAGGTGCTGTACAAATGCAAACTATGTGACAATCCCTGCCCCCAAAGAGTTTACAAACCAAGTAGACAAGACAGACAGACAAATCCCAGCCTTCTTTCTGCCTGCACTGCTTAGCTGGCTTCTGTATTGCCTCACGAGTGCCCATTCGGCATGAGGGTTATGCATTGGCATTAATAAAGGGATTTCCCATCTCAAAGAGGAAATAACACCTAGTCTCCAGTTAGTTAAAAGTTCCAAAAATGAATTAAACCAGACATTGCTGGGCTCTTGATAGTGACACACTTTAGAGTGCAACCTTAAAAGTGTCCCTGCTGTGGCCCCTGTAGATGTATTAAGATCTTATTTCCATCCTATAAACATCTAGTAGAATAAGTAAGCAACAGTATTCCAGGTGTATCCCATGTTATACCAAAATAGTTTGTGGCTGTAGTGTTCCTGGAGGAAAAGTGTGCTGGCTGGGTAAAGGGATGTCATTTATTTGTCGGTTCATTAATAATTAATTAACAAACTTACGGGACAAAAAGACCTGGAAATGAATAAGGGAGCTTTTGGGCTAATGTTTGTGCATTATATTATTTGTTTGCTGTTCCACTGAATGTTGGGGCAAATCTTCCTTGCTTTACCCAGGCAGGTGATTAGCCCCATTAACCTCAGTGGAACTACTTGTGTGAGTAACGTGAGGAGGATCTGGTATTTTCATTTCCTGATTTGGAATAATGCTCAGACACTAATTCTGCAGTTGGCACCACTTCCCAAGGATGTGCATCATAGTGAGTACTTTC
Organism: Macrochelys suwanniensis; assembly: GCA_033296515.1. Taxonomy (NCBI): domain Eukaryota; kingdom Metazoa; phylum Chordata; order Testudines; family Chelydridae; genus Macrochelys; species Macrochelys suwanniensis. Next base: position 9,255,061 of record CM065781.1, on the reverse strand, counting down.
ATAGGATGGCTCATTATTCCTCTATCAGTCCTTCACAAATAACGACGAGTCCCCTTCAGGACAATAAAATTGATGCTTTATTGTCGAAAGGTTCTCTCCCATACCCAGCTTAAGAAGGCTATTTTGTTTTCCTTTGGTGTGTCTTGTTTTCTTACTATTGTTGAGAGAAAGCTAAGGCAGAGAGACGGGTCTTGCGCCTGTAATTGAAGGCAATATCTGATTGATCTAACTGATGTATCTCAAAATGTAATTGTTAATGGGAAATAATCAATGAATGTGAGTGTTTCTAGCCACATGTAAGACAACTTTGCATTTGCTGTATCAAAACACATCTAGATAAAGAGTGTAGGCCACATGTGTAGGTTGGAGTACTGTATCCTGGAAAGTAGTGACTGAAAAGGATTTAGGAGTCAAGGCAGATAACATGATCTTCAAGTGCAATGCTGTGACTGAGAGGACTAATGCGGTCCTTGGATGTATAAACAGGGGGAATATAATTGGGGTAGAGAAGTGATATTGCCTCTGTATATGGCATTGCATGAAGATTTATGATACTTTTGCACTCTTTAATCTAGTAGACAAATGCCTAACAAGATCCAACAGCAGAAAGTTGAAGCTAGACAAATGCAAACTGGAAATAAGGCCCACATTTTTAAGTCAAAGTAATTAACCACTGGAACATCTCAGTAAGGGATGTGGTAGATTCTTTAACTAAAGATTGGATATTTTAAGGTATGCTCTAGTCAGCCACAGGCTGCTGGGCTTGATGCAGGAATTACTGGGTGAAATTCTCTGGCTTTTGTTATACAGGAGGTTTGCTCTTCTGGTCTTAAAATCTATGAGTGTGTGAGATCTGAGGACATTCCAGTCTTCTCAGGAAGGAGTAACTGTAGTTGTGGGCTTGAGTCATGGGGTTCTCTACTCACCATTGAGGCATCTCTTGTGGGGAGAGCTCCACCCGGTCTTATGCCCTCTTTTATCTCTTGCTTGTGCTGAGTGCCCGTCCACGCTCCAGGAGTTGCATTGCATCCTCTTTGTGACTCAGGATGCTCTCTCTCTTTGTAGCTTGGCCCTCTGTCCAGGTCACTATAGTGTTCCCCTTCTGGGATATCAGACTCTGACTGGACTGCCTGTCTGGGTATCATTTGTAGCAAGCCTCTAAATCAAAGCTTTGCCATTTCCCCCACTCATTGGCTGGTAGGGGAACCTGGGTCCATCCACTACTCTGGTTTCCAACTGGGAGACCCTCAATCAGTGGTCAAGGTCCACACCATCCCAAACCTTGCTGCCATGTCCTGAGCCTTTTCCTGCTCCACTTCTATCAGGCTTCCATTAGCTTTCTGGGTACTTCCTTCCCTCATGGCCAGGATCCCAGGGATCCTACTCAATTCCTGGGTTTTCTCCTTTTCTCTCTCTAAGCCCAGAGAGTGACTGCAGGCTTCCTCACTGTAGCCCCTTGCTGCTGCAAACTTCCCGGCTTTATACTAGGCCCGTCTGCTCGTACTCAGGTGGGCTCCATCCTTAATCAGTGCTTACTCATCAAGCATAACTCTTCCTCAAGTGTGACCTACTTAACCCCTCCTGGGGCACATTAACCCTTTCCAGGCTAGTGTAGGGTGAACACCTTATCACCGTTTGGCACTGAGAAAGCTTTGCCTTCAGCTCTCATGTTTCTTAGTCTGGTTGTGGAAAGTTCTATTGTTCCTGAAAAGTGTAGCTGTCATGGGAGGCCTGGTCATGCAATGAGAGATGATGCTTTAGGTCAGTGGTGGGTGACCTGTGGCCCGAGGGCCGCACACGGCCCGTCAGGGTAATCTGCTGGCAGGCCGCGAGACAGTTTGTTTACATTGACTGTCCGCAGGCACGGCTGCCCGCGGCTCCTAGTGGCAGCAGTTCGCCGTTCCCGGCCAATGGGAGCTGTGGGAAGCGGCAGCCAGCATGTTCCTGTGGCCCGCATCGCTTCTCCGCAACTCCCATTGGCTGGGAATGTCAAACCACGGCCGGTGGGAGCTGTGGGCGGCCATGCCTGCAGACAGTCAATGTAAACAATGTAAACAGCGGATTCCCCTGATGGGTCGCATGTGGGCTGCAGGTTGCCCACCACTGCTTTAGGAGCTTTGCACTCAACTCATGGAGGGATTTGGAAATTAGGCCCATAACCTTGAACTGCATCCGGTCAGTAATGGAGATCCAATTAAGTAGTAGGGACTGCAGCACTGGAGTGATGTGCTTTCACCTTCGGCTGTTGCTGAGCAGGCGAGCAGCCACATTCTGGACCAGCAGGAGTTTTTCCAAGGGTTTGCATACATATTCCCGTGTATAAGACATTACACCAACTGAGCCTGGAGGGCATGACATTCTGGATTGCCATGGCCATATGTGTGTGATGGACTTGGGGGCAGTTTCCTGCCAGTCACAAGTGGAAGAGCACCTTTCTGGTGGCCATTGCTATTTGGGTTTCTGGTGCTGATGAGGAGTCAGAAGGACCCAAAGGCTGTGTAGCGTTGTGGCAATCTGTGGACCGACTCTCTGTGTTAGGTGATATGTCGCTAGAGAGCTCTGTGAAATGCCTCTCTCTTCTACCAGTACCACTTCCATCTTGCGTAGGTTCAACTTCTGGCAGAAGGATGGGCACATGCTTCCATTGACTTTAATCACACTTGACTGGGAATAATTAATTATCTTGTCAGGCTTTATTAATACCCATGTGAACAACCATATTACCTTTTCTGTTCTGCATACATTATATATAATTACACTGCAATATTATAGTTTTATTGTAATATACTATTTGTGTTTTGCTTTAATTGTGTACTTATAAAACCTACAAAAGTACATAGAAAATGGATACGGAGGGTTTCCATGTCACCACCTTGTATAGTAACATTAATTAAAAATTTTGTTTTATACACTTGACAAGCTGTTCATGATCTTGACTTAAAGTGCACAGAACACAGTATTCATTGGGGTGAATTTTCACTCATGGAGAGGTGCTCCTTATTTGAAAATTCAGAATGCTGGTTTGAGGAAAATGGAGGCAGTTTTCCTTTACATAATATGAGCAGTGTAGGAGAAAGATCAGATTTGTCCCAAATACAAAAAAAAGGTGATATTTGTGTTTCACTGGAATCAGTTCAATGGTTTGTGGGGCCAGAATCTTCAAGGAAGTAGCACAAATCCATATGTGTGCCTGAGTGGTTTTGCATTTAGACCTTTGATTTACCTGACCTGGCTGATTTGTATGGCTAGATTTTTTGTTTTTTTAAGCTTGGCTTCCTTTTTTGTGGTTCCAGCTGATGGTAGTTTAGATATTTTGGTTCCTGACTTGCAGAAGCAATCAGTTTCACTTGCAAATGACTGTGTGTGCGAAAAGGCACATGGAAATATTTTACTCAAACAACAGTAGGCTCAAAAAGGAAGGCTGGGCTGCAGTCCCATTTAAAATCAGCCCATAAAATACAATGTAGCTGGACAGTTCCCTGTTGACTTCACAACTGAGAAGGATCAAAAATGTAAATTATTCTAGCTATTATTGTTTGTTGAGCATTGGCAGGATGCTCAATGCTGTACAGCACAAAGAAGGGCTGGGGGAAAGCTGACAGGTGCAGAGGAGGAAGTGATTCGGACAGAGACATCCCTTTGGAGAGGATCTATTAAGGGGGATTCTCTATGTCCTAGTAAGGAGGAGAGGATGGAAGATGATAAAATACCGGTTGGATCTGATGAGAAACTGTCAAATGAAAAAAATTCCCATTCAATTACATCATGTAATGGCAGACAGCTAAAAAGTGACAAGTTTTTAAAGTGCTTATATACCAATGCTAGACGTCTAAATAATAAGATGGGTGAACTAGAGTGCCTCGTATTACATGAGGATATTGATATAACAGGCATCACAGAAACTTGGTGGAATGAGGATAATCAATGGAACACAGTAATACCAGGGTACAGCCCCTCCTGCAGCCCAACCCCCAATTTCATGAGCATTCATGGCCCGCCATACAATTTCCATACCCAGATGTGGCCCTCGGGCCAAAAAGTTTGCCCACCCCGATCTAGAGTCATACCATAGTTTCTGAGGAAATTAACTATGAGCCACATTAACTTAAGCGCAGTATTTTCCCTTCAGCCCTTTCTGTTTCATACATTATCATTAGGGCTGTCAATTAATCGCAGTTAACTCAGGTGATTAACTCAAACAAATTAATTGTGATTAAAAAAATTAATCGTGATTCATCGCAGTTTTAATCACATTGTTAAACAATAGAATACCAATTGAAATTTATTAAATATTTCGGATGTTTATCTACATTTTCATATATATATATTGTTCTGTGTTGTAATTGAAATAAAACGTATATTTTTATTACAAATATTTGCACTTTAAAAATGATAAAAGAAATAGTATTTTTCAGTTCACCTCATACAATTATTGTAGTGCAATCTCTTTGTTGTGAAAGTGAAACTTACAATTGTAGATTTTTTGTTTGTTTTGTTTTTGAGTGCAGTTATATAACAATGTAAAACTTCAGAGCCTACAAGTCCACGCAGTCCTACTTCTTGTTCAGCCAATTGCTCAGACAAACAAGTTTGTTTACATTTACAGGAGATAATGCTGCCCTCTTCTTATTTACAATGTCACCAGAAAGTGAGAACAGGCATTTGCATGGCACTTTTGTAGCCGGCATTGCAAGATATTTATGTGCTAGATATGCTAAACATTCATATGCCCTTTTATGCTTCAGCCACCATTCCAGAGGACATGCAGAGGACGTTCAAGGGTGTGGATTTGTCACACCTCTGAGTGAGGGATCTGGGTCCATCTAATTTTCTAATGTAGACCAGCCCTGAGCCTTGTAACTAAAGCCACATTTCTAAAGCTATGGATAGCAGATTTGACAATACCATTTGGCACTTATGACTAAAACATTATGGACAAGAGAAATGTGCAGCAATTTGATAGTGTGCTATAGTTGTGTTTAGACTTTTTACTACTGTAGGAAAAAGGAAGGATGGTCTTGTGGGTACAGCAATGAAGTGAGACTCAGGAGACCTGTGTTCAGCTCCTAGGTCTGTCACAAGACTTCCTCTGTGACTTTGGGCAAATCACTCTTTGATTCACTTTCCCAGCTGTAAAATGGGGTAATACTTCTTGTGTGACTTTTTTAAATTTAGATTGTATGCACCTTGGGGCAAAGATTGTCTCTTATTATTTGTTTGCACAGCACCTAGCACAGTGATGCCCCAATCTCAGTTGGGGGCCTGCAAACACTACCATAATACAAATAATAATTGATAAAGTAAACACCTTACTATCCCAGTATTTCTCAGTTGCATTCTGCTACAACATTGCAGTAGGTGATTTGCTTTTAAAAGCAGCAACAATTTATGGTTTCACAGAGTAAGTTCTAGTAGTAATGACAGACATAGTTCAGCACTAATCAATGGAGGTATATATTCAGCATGGCAAACAATATACTTTCTGATACCTGTTTGAATTATGATGCAGATGGTGGCCTCTGAATTACGTGTGGAATAATTGTAGTGTTACTCGATGTGGCATTTTGTACATGGGATGCAGAACTTTTATGATGGCCAATAGTCTGAAACTCATTCAAGCAATAAATTTACTTGCCTTTGAGTTTACAAGGCAATAAACAGTTAAGGCCTTTGACCTCAACATTTACCAAATACATTTGCAGCAGTTGTGTTTATTGACAACTATTTATAGGGAAGTATTTTATACTGAATTTCACACGTGTAATAAATAGTGATTTAATTTTGCAGATCTCTTTTTCTTCCTTTTGGTTTCCATTTCTACTTCCTGGCTATTTGATTTGTTTCAGTTTATTGGAGTTTCAGGCTAACGCAGCAGAAAAATCTGCATTTGACTGGGACAGTTAATTTAAAACGTTGTGTCAGATGTTAGAAATTCCTCTAGCTTTATTTAGCTGGGTAAGTTAAAAGTACGTTGATGCTACATTTTCAAAGCATTGTGTGAGGTTTTATCTACGGGACTCTCATTAGGCTCAATGGGAGTTACTGGTTTGGAAATAGTCCCTTTATTTGAACAGGAAGTCCAAAGAGTAAAACAATAAGAATTAAAGCCCCTTTCCCGTGAGTTGTGGGAGCAGAGAGTACTCAGCATCTTCCACTGGGTGCTCAGCACGTCGCCGGACCAGGCTCTGCGACACATCCAGAATGTCTGCCATGGAGGCTGGTGTCAGTAATGCTGTCATAGAGACCAGGGGCTCAGTCCTGCTCTATGGAAAGTCCCCTTTGCTGCTGAGGATTCCCCACTATTGGAGCATGTTAGAGGAGGAAAGGGTGGGTTGAAGGATGGGTTGCTGGAATTTTAGCCAACACCAAAGCCGTCCTGAGGCTGCTCTGATTTATACCAAGGGCTAAACTAGACCTCGGCTGGCCACAGGGTTGCTAGGAGCAGAAAGGTAGCACTCCTTCTCCCCCATCCTTCAAATGACTGCATATCAGGTGCACCTGAGGATTTAGCCCTGAGTTACTATTCCCAAAACAAGCCCTGCTTTTGGAGTTGACACTTTTAAAATGGCATTGGCCTTAATCCAGCCAAACACTTCAGCAGGTGTTTAACTTTCAGGATGAAACATTGACTTCAGTGGGACAATACACAAGTTTAAAGGTAAGCACATGGTCGAGCACTTTTGGATCAGGGCCAGCGGGCTCATTACCTTTCAGCATTGAGCCCATAAGATGCTGGTTTGAATCTGTTGAGCTGTTTTTACTTGACGGCTTTTTAAAAAAATGATCTTGTTTCAGATGGAATAAAAAGAATTCAATTTTTAAAATAATGGGCTAGATCCTCCACTGGTGTAAATGAGTGTACCTTCAATGTCTTCGGTGGAACTATACTCATTTACACCAGTTGAGGATATGGCCCAAAATGTTGAGGTTAATGTAGCCTTATCTCTTTTTGTACCTTTTTAATTTTTTTAAAGAACAAGATGTTTATATATAAATATCTACAGAGCATGTGCAGTAATTACAAAGCATTACAAAACCTTTTAGAAAATCATATGCACTTGACGGCCAGAGACTCAGCTGAAATTGATGCTTTGAAGTCAGAGGAATTATTGTCAGTGGTTAGGCTGCTGGTGTGCTGAGACTACAGCCTATCATGCTGACCAATATTGTTTCCTTGTATTCCTCCATCTGTCTGTATCCATCTTTTGTCTCTTGTCTTGCTCTTAGATTGTAAGCTATTTGGGGTAGGGACTGTCGTCTTGTTCTGTGTTTGTATAGTGCCGAGCCCAATGGGGTCTGGGTTCATGACCAGGACTTCCAGGTGCTATAATACTATGATTAATAATAATAGCGTCATGTGTTACCGTACAATGGTGAGTTTCAATCACAAGAAATAAGAAAATAGTCCTCAACTGTTTAAATGAGTAAGTAAAGAAGAAGCTTTATTAATGCAGCTTCCCCAGCTTGCTTTGTGCATTACACTTCCAATCCGTAGCCTGATTTCCCAACGTACGCATTAGAAATCTGTGGAAATAACCTGAAGTGGAGCTGACTCATGTTGAAGTGGTGACACACCAGAGTTTTGGGGTGGGCTGCATTATTTTCTTGGCACCTCTGTCCCTCTGGTTAATGAGGTGGCAGTGATGGTTGGCTCAGAGTAAGGCACTGTGAGATGAAGGTGTGGAGAAAAGCCCATTGCCTTGTTGGGCTGGCTTATAGTTGGCACCAGATCCCTATTAAGGAAATCCCTTATGGGGGGCCCCCAATAAAGACATTAGGCCACTATTGTTGCATAGTATTAAGAGAGGACAGGCAGGTCAGTTTGAAGGGACGAATGCATGCAGAATCATTAGAACCAAATATGAGTCCAATTTAAAAAATGACACGAAGGACCATCTGGGCAGCCTGTCCGTATGACAAAGTAAAAGGCAACTCTAGACCTGTCAGCACAACTGTGTGGAGCATGCCAAGAAGCCAGATGCTGTTCCTGCTGCAGAAAGATTATTTTCCACAGCTCAGTGCTGGGGCCTTCTGATGTAAATCCCTGCCCCATGTGTGGCCATGGGCGCGGGACCCTACTGCTGGATAAAATAATGAAGGCGGAAGAAAGGGAGAAATCATGTACTTACTGGGGATGATTTATAAACTAAAAACAAATTACTTGGAGCCATGGAGTCCACTTAAGGGGGAAAAAAAGTTAATCTGTGTTATAATATTTAGTGATTTATGTGTGGTTAACAGCTTCTGCCTTTATCTGTAGGCCTCTGAACTCTAGTCCTCCCCACAAAGAGCGATAATGTATGTATTTTTTTAGTTTGTGTGTTTAGTTAATTTAAAAATACATGTTACAGAATCATGGAACTAACGAGATGCAGGCTTAAAATCAGTGATCATTGCTCAGCTATCTGCCTTAGTCACTTTCCATCCCTTTCTCTCTTCTACGCATCCATCTATTGAGAAATGTAAAGTGCTTGGGGCAAGAACTTGTCTTCATGTTTGTTCAAGAATCATCTATCATACTATTGGCACAATAATGATAATTAATAATTTTGCAATTATATGGCATCCTTCATCTCAAAGATTACAGAGGGCTTTTTAACTAGTCTTTGCACTTACATTGCACTGAAAGGCAGGCACCTCTGAAGTGGAGGGTGGTACTTGGCCATTCAGGGTGAAATTCACCCCATGCAGAAGGCCAGCACAAAGATCCACTTTATAGCGAAGTGCCTAAGCCAAGCTCCCCAAATTGAGAACTTTGGAATTCTGGTTTGGATGGTTTATTCTCCTCTTAGCATTTGAAGATTTTGAATATATCCTCCCATATGAACCCATTCTCCCAAGATTGTGCATTGACACAGACAGGATATGAAGACATCAGAAGGAGAATCAGGGAAAAGTCTTTTCATGCTATCTCCCATTTCCTATGGGACAAATCCTCAACGTGGTGCATACATTGGGTATATGGGCTGTGCTCATAGATATCCCACTGAGGCCTAGGGGCAGGAATCCTCCCCCTATCTCCCAAATTGCAGAGTAGCAGTGAACTATTGCAGTCTTGGAGTTGCAGTGGCTTCCACATGTGATCCTTTATCCACTGACTAATGCCCCCCCTCTCCCTTCAAACCTTCTTTTGCAGTGGTGAAAGCAGCTGCTGTGGAGCTGTGGACAATGACTGAGGATCTTCTCTGCAGGCTAATGGAACTGCTTTGGTTCTTTGGCAATAATGCATTTTTGATCCTAGGAATACAATCAGTTCCTGTGAATCACCTAGGGAAAGTCACCTCTTTGTTGCAGAATACATACTGTATAACATATACCCTACAAAGCACATTTGGATCTGTGCTATATTTTTACCAGCTAAAGAAAGAACAGCCCCCAATCCACCATAATCATCTTTGATATTCACAATCAAAATACACTCCACCAGGAGACCAACAAATAGGGGATAGGGCTGGTTGAAAATATTCCATTGAAACTTTTTGATCAAATATAATTTTTGTAAGTACATCAGAAGCAGGAAGCCTGCTAAACAACCAGTGGGGTCACTGGACGATTGAGATGCTCAAGGAGTACTCAAGGAAGATAAGGCCATTGTGGAGAAACTAAATGAATCTTTGCATCAGTTTTCATGGCTGAGGATGTGAGGGAGATTCCTACACCTGAGCCATTCTTTTTAGGTGACAAATCTGAGGAACTGTCCCAGATTGAGGTGTCATTATAGGTGGTTTTGGAACAAATTGATCAATTAAACAGTAATAAGTCACCAGGACCAGATGGTATTCACCCAAGAGTTCTGAAGGAACTCAAATAGGAAATTGCAGAAATAACTGTGGTATGTAACTTATCATTTAAATCAGCTTCTGTACCTGATGACTGGAGGATAGCTAATGTGTCGCCAATTTTTTAAAAAGGCTCCAGAGGCGATCCTGGCAATTACAGATCGGTAATCCTAACATCAGTGCCAGACAAATTGGTTGAAACTATAGTAAACAACAGAATTATCAGATGTATAGATGAATACGATTTGTTGGGGAAGAGTCAATGTGGTTTTTGTAAAGGGAAATCATGCCTCACCAATTTACTAGAATACTTTGAGGGGGGTCAACAAGCATGTGGGCAAGGGTGATAGAGTGGATATAGTGTACTTAGATTTTTAGAAAGCCTTTGTCAAGTTCCCTCACCAAACGCTCTTAAGCAAAGTAAGCTGTCATGGGATAAAAGGGAAGGTCGTCTCATGGATCAGTAACTGGTTAAAAGATAGGAAACAAAGGGCAGGAATAAATGGTCAGTTTTCAGAATGGAGAGAGGTAAATAGTGGACCCCAGGGGTCTGTATTGGGGCCAACACTGTTCAACATATTCAGAAATGATCTGGAAAAAGGGCTAAACAATGAGGTGGAAAAGTTTGCATACCACAGAAAATTACTCAAAGCAGAAAAGTCAAGTGTATTAAGTTAAAGAAAATCTGGTTGAGGAGTTTTTCATAGGTGTACTGGGATCTAGCAAGCCTGATGAGAGAGACTGGACACTGGCTATGAATGGAACAATTATTCCACTGAAACTGGTCACAGGAACTCAGGCATGGGCAGCGTGTAATGGAGGCTGGAGGAGGCTAAGCCTCAAAGTTGAAAATAAGCCAGTCCGGGCCGGTATGGCATACAGGTAAGAAAGTGGCCGCTTGTACGGGCCGATACACAGCCGACGTTAAAACCCGGGGTCCCAGCTGCTGGCTCTAGGGGCTCTGCTGCCGCCTGGGGTCCCGGCCACCGGCTGCGGGGCTCCGCAGCCACCCCCAGCTGTGGTTCCAGCCTGGGGCGGTGAGGGGCGTGGATAGGGGCAGTGGGGAGTGTGCAGCTCAGCACCCGCACCCTAAAAATTGTTCCAGCGCCACTAGCCCCGCCCCTTCTGCCCAAGGCCCTGCGCCTTCTGGGGGCCCAGAGCTGGGCCCCCCCCACCTTGGCCAGAGGCCCGGCAGCCCTGCATACTGGTGAGAAATTTAAGTTACTTTCACCCCTGCTAAGCCTCCCCAAACCTCGTGCTGCCGGGAGCTGGGGCAGTGGCAGATTTGGGGTCCCTGGAAAAATCTCTCCCCCCCCACCCCTGCCATGGACCTAGGGCTGAAGGAGCTCTTGCTCCCTGCAGGAGCCCCAGGGGGCTGAGAGTAGTGAGCGGGGGCGGGGCCTCGGCTGGAAGAGGTGGGGCATGGGGCTTGCCTCCCCGAGGGGAAGCTTCACTCACTGCCCATGTGCTCAGGTTAATATTCTGTCTGAACAAGATTTATGAGAGACTGAAAATAAGACCAAAACTGGGACAAACAAAAATAGAAGTTACTGGTTATTCTGGAACAAATATACCAGTGAAGGGGAGGTGCATTGCTAGCATCAGCCATAAAAACACTTTGTACAGGCTTCCTTTCATTGTAGTGCCAAAGGAGGTGACATCAATTTTAGGCCTGGCTGCATGTGAGAAACTCAATCTGGTGAAACAGGTGCTCTCACTACAAGATCATACTGAACCTGCCTATGAGGCACTCTTTTGGGAAGTTCATAACCTGTTTCAAGGGTTGGGTTGCTTGCAGGGTGAACATACACTCTGGATAAACAAGCAGGTCCCTCTAGTTATCCATCCATGTAGAAAGGTGCCATTTGCACTCCGTGATAAACTCAAGGCTGAGCTTACAAGGATGGAAACAATGCAAGTAATACAAAAAATTGAGGCGGCAACAGCATCAGTGAGCTCCCTAGTCATTGTGGAGAAAAGTAACGGCCAGCTACGCATATGCTTAGATCCCAGATACCTCAGCAAGGCTATAAAAAGAGAACATTTCCAATTACCAACCAGACAAGAGGTTATGGCTCAATTTGCAAATTGCTCAATATTTCAGTAAATTGGATGTATCCTCAGGTTTTTGGCAGCTAAAATTAACTAAAGAAAGCTCAAAACTTAGGCACATTTAATACCCCATTTGGAAGATACAGATTTTTATGCTTACCCTTCAGCATAGCTTCAGAACCAGAAATGTACCACAAAACCATACATATGATCCATGAACATGTTAACGGTGTTGACAGTTCAATCGATGACATCATCATCTGGGGCTCTACGAAAAAGGAGCATGATCATAGACTTCAGGAAGTCCTGGATGCAACTAGAGCTGCAAACTTCAAACTAAATAGGGAGGAATGTGTTTTAGAGGTTACAGAACTGACTTTTGTTGGGGACATTATTTCCAATGAAGGTGTAAAACCTGCCAAGAGAAACATTTCAGCCATTGAAATGATGCTACATCCCCAGTCAAAGAAAGATGTCCTACAGTTCCTGGGAGTGGTTGCTTCTCTTGGAAGATTCATACCTAATCTATCTACCAAAGCAGTGGCTTTGAGAAAACTCCTAGAGAATAAAAATGAATGGTATTGGGTTGCAGGGCAGGAGGAATCATGGGAAGGTTTAAAACAACAACTGATACAAGAACCAGTGTTGAAGTTCTATGCACCAGGAAGGCCTATTAAAATTGCAGCAGATGGTTCACAGTCTGGGTTAGGTGCAGGGATTTTTACAGAAGCATGAGGATTGTTGGCAAACAGTGGCATATCCAAATCACAGACAGAGGCAGAAACCATATACGCACAGATTGAGAAGAAGCTTTTAGGAATATTGTTTGCCTGTAAGAGATTCAATCAGTATATTTATTGGCCAGACAATGGAAGTTGAAATGGACCACAAGCCCCTGATAGCGTTATTTAGCTGTACCTTAAGGATTCAAAGAATGATGATAAAGTTGCAAAAGTGTGATTTGGTTGTAACTGACATGCCCAGTAAATTCATGTTTGCTGCAGATGCACTTTCCAGAGCAGTGGCTCAAACAAAACCTGGAGAAGACTTTAAAGACAGAGATGCAAGCCTGTGTAGATTTGATTGAAAAGTCAATTTCCATCGCTAACAGGAAACTGCAACAAATAGGAGAGGAAACAGGGAAAGATGAATCACTGGGAATCCTTAAAGAAGTGATAATTAAAGGGTGGCTTGAAGAAATAAGCAGTTGCTGCCCAAGTATAAGAGACTTTTGGAATTGCAGACATGAACTTACTATGATACATGGAATGATATTCCAGGGCTGTAAGGTTGTAATTCCAATGAACTTCTGAAAAGAAATGCTATGGAAGATCCACGAGGGTCATTTAGGAATTGAGAAGTGCAAACAATGAGCCCGAAAGGGGCTGTATTGGCCGCAGATCAATCACAAAATCACTAATGTTGTAGGAAAATGCTTTTCCTGCTTGAAATACAAGACATGCCAACAAGCAGAGCCACTGAGACCTCATCCAGTTCCACAAAAGCCTTATGAGAAGGTTGGCACTGATTTATTTACCTGACAATCAAAAGATTATTGAATAGTCACAGATTATTATTCTCTGTATCCAGAAATGTGCACACTGCATGGTACTAACAGTAAATCAGTGTTAACTGGCATAATGGGAATCTTCTCCAGACATGGAATTTCAGATGAAGTCTTTAGCGATAATGGGATGCAATTTTCCAGAGCAGATTTTAGGCAATTTGCCATAGATTGGGATTTTCATCACAAAACATCAAATCCAATTTACCCCCAATCAAATAAATGGATTTGTGGAAAGGACTATACGGACAGTAAAGAACCCTATGAAAAAGATTTTCACAGTAGGGGTGATTTGTACAAAGCTCTATTAGTTTACCAAAGTACATCTCTGGAGAATGGCATTTGTCCAGATCAGCTGTTAATGGAAAGAAGGATTGGATCTAATTTACCAAAGGACCCATGATCTTCTATTTCTTAACTCAGGTGATAGAGGTGTGATTCTTCAGGCACATTCTAATACTTGGGACCAAAGGGGTACCATTAAAGAACAACTGCATCCAAAGTTTTATGTAGTCCAGACAGACCAGGGGGACACATTTTGATGCAATCAATGGGATCTATGAATAATCCCAGAAAGTTCCAACATTTCGTCAGTTGGTGTGGACTCTGGCATTTCCCATCCTTTATCATTGATGCACAAAGGGGAAACTGTCAAGGAACAAGAGAACAACTCAGACTCCAATGAAAGGCTGATACTGAGAAGATCAGAGTGGGAGATTAAACATACTGAAAGACTCAAAGAGACTTGCTAACCTGCCTGGAGAAGGGGTATTTGAGGAAAGTGAGTGGTAAAGATGGTAACCTCTCCTTTCTAGGTAGTTGACGCATTGGGTTTATAGGAATGTACTAGATGGGTTGAGAATTTAATGTGTTATTAGACAGTGGTTAACTATTTCTCTCTCTCTCTCTCTCACTCTCTCTCTATATATACAGAGAGAGAGAGAGAGAGAGAGAGATAGAGAGAGAGATTTCATTTTTCTTTAAGCAGGAAGAGGTAGAGCGATGTTTATGAAAGCTTGTGGTTTGGAGACACTCCCTCATAAGGAACTGTGTTATCAGTGTGGGAATTTGGAGATGTGCCCTGGCGGCAGGGGTTGGGAACACTGCATTGTTGTGTGCAGCAGTTCCCCAGAGAAACTCTCCAATTTCTTTTGTGACAGTTTTATTCCTTTCTCGTTCACTGGTTTGTTATTTAATGAACCCCAAGATTGTTACAGGGAAACTACACAAAAATGAGGAAGCTTGTTAAATGGAAATTAAAAGGAACAGTCTCAAAAGTGAGATGCCTGCAAGCTGCATGAAAACTTTTAAAAAACACTATAATAGAGGCTCAAAGTAAATGTATACCCCGAATAAAAAAAAAACCCAGGAAGAGGACCAAAAAAATTCCTCCATGGTTAACCAACAGAGTAGAAGAGGTGGTTAGAATAAAAAAGGCAAGCTTTAAAAATGTAAAGTTAGATCCTACTGAGGAACATAGAAAGGAGCATAAACTCTGGCAAGTTAAGTATATAAGTATAATTAGGCAGGCCAAAAAAGAATTTGAAGAGCAACTAGCAAAAGAGACAAAAACTGAGAGCAAAAATATTTTTAACTATATCAGAAGCAGGAAGCCTGCCAAACAATCAGTGGAGCCACTTGACAATCAAATTGCTAAAGAAACACTCAAGGAAGATAAGGCCATTACAGAGAAGCTAAATGAAGTCTTTGATTGGTCTTCACTGCAGAGGATTTGAGGGATACTCCCACACCTGAGCCATTCTTTTTAAGTGACAAATCTGAGGAACTATCCCAAACTGTGGTATAAATAGAGGAGGTTTTAGAACAAATTGATAAATTAAACAATAAGTCACCAGGACTAGATGGTATTGACCCAAGATTTCTGAAGGAACTCAAATATGAAATTGCAGAACTACTAACTTTGATATGTAACCTATTGCTTAAATCATCCTCTTTACCAGATGACTGGAGGATAGCTAATGTAACACTTATTTTTAAAAACGGCTCCAGAGGTGATTCTGGCAATTGTGGGCCAGTATACCTGACCTCAGTACCAGGAAAATTGGTTGAAACTATAGTGACGACCAGAATTATCAGAAACATAGATGAACACGGTGTGTTTGGGAAGAATAAACATGGGGTTTTGTAAAGGAAAATCATGCCTCGCCAATCTATTATAAATCTTTGGGGGTATCAACAAGCCTGTGGTCAAGAGTGTTCCAGTGGATATAGTCTACTTGAGCTTTCAGAAAGCTTTTGACAAGGTCTCTGACCAAAGGCTCTGAAACAAAGCAAGCAGTCATGGGATAAGAGGGAAGGGCTTCTCATGGATCAGTAAAAGACAGGAAACAAAGGGAAGGAATAAATGGTCAGTTTTCACAATAGAGTGAAGTAAATAGTATGGGAAGGGCTCCCCCAAGGATCTGTACTGGGACCACTGCTGTTCAACATATTTATAAATGATCTCGAAAAAGCGTAAACAGTGAGGTGGAAAAGTTTGCAAACCATAAAAAATTACTCAAGATAGTTAAGTCCAAAGCTGACTGTGAAGAGTTACAAGGGGATCTAAAAAACCTGGGTGGCTGGGCAACAAAATGGCAGATGACATTCAATGTTGACAAATGCAAAGTAATGCACATTGGAAAACGTAATCCCAACTCTACATACAAAATGGTGGGGTCTAAGGTAGCTGTTACCACTCAAGAAAGAGATCTTGGAGTCATCGTGGATAGCTATATGAAAACATCTGCTCAACGTGTAGCAGCAATCAAAAAAGCTAACAATGTTAGGGAACATTAGGAAGGGATAGAAAATAAGATTAAAAATATCATACTGCCACTATACATGTCCTCCTTGAATACTGTATGCAGTTCAGGTCACCCAATCACGAAAATGATACATTAGAACTGGAAAAAATACACAGAATGACAACAAAAATGATGAGGGGTATGGAACACCTTTCAGATGAGGAGCGATTAAAAAGATTGGGACTGTTCATCTTAGGAAAGAGACAATTAAAGGTGGATTCCATAGAGGTCTATAAAATCATGAATGGTATGGGGAAAGTGAATATGGAAGTGGAATTTCCCCCTTCACATAATACAAGAACCAGGGGTCACCCAATGAAATTACCATATATACTCGTTCATAAGCCGAATTTTTTTAGTAAAAAAGGGAAGCAAAAGAAAAGGGGGTCGGCTTATGAACGGGTATAGAGAGAGGGAGAGCTGGGACACAGCCTCTCCCCTCAACAGAGGGGGCAAGGAGGGGCAGCACAGTCAGCAGAGCCAGAAGGGAAGAGGTGGGGCCAGAGTCTCTCCGCTTCTGGCCACACTGCTCTCCCCCTAGCCTCCGAATCAGCTGCAGCTCCGGGGCTGGCAGGCTGCGGCCGCGCCGCCCAGCCTGCCTGCTGGAGCAGGCTGTGGCTATGCCGCCCGGCCCCGCCTGCCGAAGCACACTGCAGCCTTGCCGCCCGCCCAGCCCATCGGAGCAGGCTGCGGTCACGCCGCCCAGCCTGCCGGAGCAGCTCCAGCCAGGCCAGAGACATCCTCCCCGGCTCGCCCCAGCTAAGGTGGGAAGGGATGGAATGGGGAGAGTGTGGGGGTCCTTGGCTAGGGGTGGGGTCATGTGGGGGGTGGTCACAGGGGTTACTCCCTTGACCCCCAGATTTACACCCCCCAAAAAAATATTTCCCCATCAGTTGCTGTCCCGACCCGTCAGGGTAAGCAGCTGGCGGGCTGAGACACTTTGTTTAGTTAGGTTTACCTCCGTGCCTGCGGACACTCAAGGTAAATAAACCGTCTCGGCCCGCCAGCAGCTTATCCTATTACAAGGCAATTTATATTGCAAACCGTTTTGTGAACACTTGTAAAATTTGTAATAATAACACTAACGCTAAACTTTTACTTACAACTTACGTTAATTATTAAAATTAACTGTAAAAGAAGAAATGAAACTCACTCAGTGTGAAGAAGAAAATCTCTGATGGGCATTAACAAGGGAGGTAAAGTCAGGTGTCATTTCTGTTGTTGCAATGCGGAGCACTGCTGCAAGGTGGTTATCACTGATCGAAGATCTGTTCTTTGATATATTGAATTTCATCACAGAAAATGGCTGCTCGCAGACGTAAGTTGATCTGAACCGTACAAGCATCTTTTGGGCATGAGCCTTGATCTTCGGAAAGTTCTGTTCATTGAGAGATGAGTAAAACCTCGGAAGTGGCGCTGATTTGAATGCTCTGCAAGCAATGCATCACATCTTAAGTCAATAAGCTCAAGTTGGAGGTCGCTTGGAGCGTTGTCCACATCACATGTGAAAGAGGAGGAGATCGAAGCCATGTCATTTTCTATCATTCTAAAATCCTCGAAGTGGTGAGAAAATTCAGCATGCAAAGCGAGCAGTAACGACGTGTATCTTTCCAGGTTCTGGTCAGATATTGTAATCTGTTGCAAAGTGGGGAAGTGTGTGAACTGCTTGTTTCCAATCTGACAGGAGAAAAGGAGCAACTTTGTCATGAAAGATTTGACAAGGGAATACATGTCATGAGCAAAAAGCCCCCTACCTTGCAGTTTCGAATTCAGTTCATTCATGTGACCAGTAACATCAATGGCAAATGTGAAATCAGAGAGCCAGTTCACATCGTTCAGTTGAGGGGAAATCCACATCTTTTCCTTTCATTTTCAAAAACAAATTAATCTCTGCTCTCAGACACTACACTCTTTTCAGAACTTTCCCCAAACTAAGCCATCTAACATCTGTATGGTACTGTATGGTACTGAACATCCCTGAACTCTGACTCAGACTCCTCCAGCAGAGAGACAAACTGCCTGTGGTTTAACGCTTTTGCTCTAATAAAGTTGACCAGTTTTGTAACTGTAACCATGACATTGCTTAATTTCAGGACACTTTTGCAGAGGACCTCTTGGTGAATAATGCAATGTAGTAAAATTATTTTCTGCTCTGGGTTTGTCTCTGTCACTTGGTCTTGTATTCTTTTCAACAATCCAACATTTTTGCCTGACAGATAGGGCTTCCATCAGTGGTCACACTCACCAATTTCTTCCACTCCAATACCAATTTTGAGATACTGTTATTTACTGCCTCCAGTAGATCTTTTCCAGTACTCGTATTTTTCATTGACTGAATAGATGCCAGTTCTTTTGTGAGTTCAGAATTTGTGGGCTGCCGACGGGGGGGACCAAAAAGGGCAGCTGCCCCAGGACCCGGCAATTTAAAAGTGCCCGGGGCTCATGGCTGCCGCTGCTGCTACTGCAATAGTAGCACCGGCTGGAGCCCCTGGCCATTTAAATTGCTGCCGGTGTCCTGGGCAGTGCAGGTCGGCAGTGCTGAAGGGCTGGCTGGGGGAGGCTAGGCCCAGCCCCGCCTTTTCCGCCCGAGACCCTGCCCTTTCCCGGAGCCCAAAGCTCCCCCCCCCCCCCCCCACCTTGCCCAGGGGACTGGAAATTCTGTCACCAGACTTGCAGCTGCCTCAGTTACCTCAATTTCAGGGAGTCATGGTGGGCTGGACAGAAATATTAGATGGGCCGGATGCGGCCCACAGGCCATATTTTGCCCACCCCTGTTATAATAGCTCTATCTTAATTGTATTTCCCTGATTTGTTTATGAGAAGGTCATGCAAGACAGTATCAAAAGCCTTACTAAAGTCAAGATATATCACCTCTATCACTTCCCCCCATCTACAAAGCTGGGATCCTGTGGAAAGAGTAGCATGTGATTATGTAATTAAAGACTGTATGATAAAGCGTATGCAGAAGATGGCCAAATTAAGTTTGCATAGGCAGCCTGGATTTTGGCATTTCCTCACTTCTGAATGCTTGACTTTGCAATCTTAATCTGTTAACATAGTTTTTTTGGATGTAATAAATAATAAAGAATGATGCCTTTGAAGCCTGTGTTTCATCCGCAGCTCAGTGAAGCATTCCTAATCTTTTCCCAATGAGCCTAGAAGGGCTTTTTTGTAGAGTTCAAATCCCTGACAAATAGTTAACAGCAGCATTTTAGAAAACAGACTTAGTGCTATCTTCCAAAAATGTGCATTTGCATTTCACCTCTGCAGCCATTTGAGCAGCCAGACATCTCATTTGCACACTCAAAAGGGATTTGCACACACAGGTCGGGAAGTTGGAAGTGCAAGTATTTGACTAGTGTGCCCAAATGGGTTTGCCTGCAGTTTAAAGTGTTTACTTTTGTAGGTTGTGTTTAAAATTAATTCCTTAAATATTATTTAGTATTTAAGGAACTGATCCAACTCCCATTACAATAAATGTAACAAGTCCCATTGTCAATTCAATGGGAGCTGGAGTAGGCCTAAATATTAGATTGGGGCTCTGTTTCAGCAGAGCACTCCTGTCTAGTTAAATACTTATGCACATGCTTAATTTTAAGCACATATTTAATCCCACTGAAATCAATGAGATTTAAGTACATGCTTAAAATTAGCCACCTGTTTAAATGGATTTAAGCATATGCCTAACTACAAAAACATGAGTAATCCCATTGATTTCACTAGAACTACACATATATTTAAAGTTAAACATGTGCTCAAGTTTCTTAGTGAATCAGCTCAATTGTACTTTTAAGGCACTGATCTGAGTACGGGCAATGTGGACCGACCTATCCTGCTTTTGTGGATTTATATAAAATCTTGAATGTGATTTTAATAGAGTTGCTTTGCATTCACTTGCTTTTGTTTTTTAATTGTAAAATGTAAAAGTTATGGACCAAAGTTATGAAACCAACTTCCAGCCTACAAATTGTCCTGTTACACTGTGGCAATGGCAGAAAATGTAATAATACTGTGTATGATCTGCACCTCACTGCACAGACACAGTCAGCCAACAGACTACAAAGCCTTCTGGGAAATGGCTGAAGACTCCAAACCTTAGGGTTAAATACTCAGAATAACTGTCAGAAAGGAAATAGTCCCCTGAATGGACTAGTGGCATGTCAAGTTTCACATTTCTATGGAAGTCATTTTTTAATTAAGGAAAGGTTCTGAAGTGTCTTGATCCAAATTTTGTTTTAAAAAAATACAGTCTTAGGGGATGTGTGTTTTTTTAATCCAACTCTTCCCCTGAGGCAAAGTCCTGCTTGTTTTACTTATATGAGTAGCCCAAGTGAGTTAGGTGAGCAGGCTTTGGGCCCAGGAGTGAATTGTATATACTTTTCCAGTAGAAACATGGTCAGACCTTTAACTAGAGTGGTGCTGGTGCTATAGGCTGGCTGCTATAATGCAGATGTTGCATGACTAAACTGGGTCAATCCAGAACGGTATTTCATTGGCAAGATTTAACGTTCTTAATGCAAAGTGAGCCCTCTAACAGGGCCTCTCATGCTGCAGGTTTTATACTTTAATGAGGTAGATATTTAATCAATTTTAGAGTACATTGGCATCTGCATTTTGCATATGTTTCAAATAACTATGAAATTTATACGCAGATGAAGTAATTGAAGCATAGCCTGATTTCTGAAGGGCACAGTCTTTATTGGAGTGTAATTTGAAGAGATTGGGGATCAATCAAAGCATCTTAAAAATTAAGAGTTTTCTGCAGCTGGGACACTCCCAAGTTGAGATTCGTTGCTTTCAGTTTTATAGCTCAACTTTTCCCCCCAAATCAAATAGTTCATTAGAGGGTTGTAACCAGGATTTTTTTTAGCTGTCACATCTGAAAATTAAAGGTCTCTTTGAAAACCTGATATTCCGTCGAGGTGCCCCCAAAGTAAAAGCCCTCAAATCCAAGCACATGTCTGAACTCTGGTGAGAAGGGGGCTTGGATGCTAAACCCAGATCCACATTTCATAGCTCATAATCTCAGAATTTGAATTTAATATTCAGCTAAACTAGGTCAGATTTTGAGTTTATTTAACTGTTCCTACAGCAGTTTCAGTCCTGGCAATGAGTTACTGCTCTTAGGGAAAATAATAGTTTTTATCCCTCAAACAACTTTCTATCCTTAACAAACAACTCGTATTCTATCATACCAAAGTATTGGGTCCAAGAACATCTGAGCTGTAAAAGACAGATCTGAGTTGTGTTTGTATAGGCCCATTGCAGCCTTTGATAATGTTGCTTTATAAATTCTCTTACCTTCATAGAGAGTAGATTTCGAAGCTTTTCTCCTCAGAGTGTAATTGCTTAATTATTCACTTAGGGCCAGACTCAGATACACTTATGCTAAATAGTACTCTACACTATGAGGAGTTCCACTGAAGTCATGGAGCTCTGTGAATAAGTGTATCAGCATCTGGACCTGCGGACCTGATCCAAAGCCCATCAAAGTCAATAGAAAGACTCCCATTGACTTCAGGAGGCTTTGTATCTGGCCCTTACCAATCTAACTTCCACTCAAGTCAGAGACTTAACATTGACTTCAATGGCAGCGGAGTTGGGCCTTTTAGCAGTTCTCATAGATATCTGACCATTTAGGTACCTCCTGCTAACTCTAAATTTCAGCATCACCGTGTTTGGATGGATCAGGAATGCCCATACATTATTACAGTAGAACCTTAGAGTTACGCACACCTCGGGAATGGAGGTTGTAACTCTGAAACAAGGGCAATGGATTCTTCCTAAAAGTGCTGCTCCTGCCCCTCCTTGTCCCCCTGAGGCCTTGCCCTCCGGCCAAACCATAAGCCGGAGCCTGGCCGGGGAGCTCGGGCCCCTCCACCTCCCCGGGGTGGGGTAGGGCCGAGAGCAGCCCCTGGCCCATGTTCCTGCTCCCATGTCCTCTGGCTACCCACAGCTGCCTGGGCTTCCCGGGCCACTCTTACCGGGGTTGTGTTCAAGCTTCTGGCCTGGCTGGGGGGCAGGGCCTTGTGGGGAAGAGGAGAAGGCTGGTGGCCAGGCCCTGGGGGAAAAGTGGACAGGACAGGCCTGTCCACTTCAAAAAGTGGGAGAGCCATAGCCCTTTGTCCCCTCTGTACCTGTCCATTAAAACTGACTTTTGCATGTGTCAGGGTTCCCTCCCCCCTCTAAACTCTAGGGTAAAGACGTGGGGACCCGCATTCAGAGCCCCTAAGCTTATTTTTACCAGCTTAGGTTAAATCCCCCAAGGTACAAAATTCCCTGCACCCTGAGAAATGCTTCTTGCTGCCACCATCAAGTATCTAACAGGAATCCAGGAAAGGAATCACTTGAACTTCCCTCCCCCCCAAAATACCCCCTCAAGCCGTACACCCCCTTTCCTGGGGAAGCTTGAGAACAATCTCCCAACCAATTGGTTATACAGTGATCTAAAAACCCACCCCCTGGGTTTTAACCCATGAAAACAGTCAGCTTCTTAAAAGAAGGATTTTATTAAAAATAAAGAAGGTAAAATCATCTCTGTAAAAATCAGGATGGTAACTATTTCACAGGGCACTATATTTCCAAACTCAGAGAGATTTCCCCCTCTGGACAAAGCCTTAAAGTTACAGAAAACCATGAATAACCCCCACCCACCCTTGCCCCTTCTAACACAGGGAATACACCAAGCCGAAATTAAACAGAAATCGATGCGCTATGCTATCTAAACTTACTTCAGAAAAGGGAGGTTTGATTTTCTGCAGGTTCCTTCTGTCTTCCAAGATCACTCTGACTCAGACAAAGACACACACAAAAACCTTCCCCCCCCCAAAGTTTGAAAATACTTTGTCTCCTTATTGGTCAGATGCCAGCCAGGTCAGGTGTCAGTCTGGCTACCTGCATTTCTTAACCCTTTACTGGAAAGAGGATTTTATAGCACTGCATCAGATCCTCTCCCCCTTCCCTTCATATTTATGACAGCATGCTTTACATGGCTTTCTATTGTAATTTTCCTTGCCATTTTATGTAAATGATCCAACATTTTCCATGTTATTTCAGCCTTTCGAATGATAGAATATTTCGTTTAGAAAACTTTAAAGTAGATGTGCAGTGGGCATAACCTTCAAACTTCAGTGCTGAATTAAGTCATGCTTGATAACGGATGCATTTCACGATTAATCTGAAACATAACTATATTGTACGATAGTGTAATGCACTTCAGAAACAAAGTCTGATGTATTTAGATCTGATTAGAAGACTGAAATATCAAGCCTTGTATTGGAGACATAAACTGTATGCACTTAACAGTGCTTCTCTGTGCTATTGTCATTTATTTTTCCCTCCTAGATATATTGCTTGTATTGTATTTTCTCCTTCTCCTGCTTCCTGTACACATTGACATTGAACTGCAGACCTTAGGCCTGATTTTGCTTTTTTTCACTACACCTTGCAGATTGCATGGCACAGTAGGTGCAGCCCAGTGTAGGGGTGGGCAAATGCAGTTTTATAGCATCTTTGTTCTCTCCAACTTCTGCCTGGCCCTGGTGCAACTTAGAGCAGTCCCAAGTGGCTGCTGTAAGTTTTGGCAGCCTTGCATGGCTGTTTATGGGCTGCTCCATCCCAAAATAGCCAGAGCACAGTCCTGCCACCCTGCCTCCGTCCTTCACTCTTATGTGAACATCCCCTGTAGGCCACGCTGCTGGAGGCTGGACAGGAAAGGGATGTAGGGTGACTCGTATCACTGCTACGTTCATTGAGGAACCTTCTATGCCAGAAAAATTCCATAGGGGCTGTTCTGCCCCCTTTAGGGCCCCTCTATGCAACCAGGATGACATAAAGGGGCCACAGTAGGGCACATAATCAGGGCCATTATGCTTTAGGTGCATGCACTAACCTCCCCAGATTCCTAATATTCCAGGTACTGCAATGAGAAATATTTACCAATGGCACAGCTCACTTTCTTTTGGAATGCTAGTTAGTGGTTAGATTAAATTGCAGTTAGGTAAGCGAAAACCCAAACAAAGCCACAACGAATTATTCATCAAAATAAATATTTTGAAAAGTATTTTAAATGGCCCCTTTTTTAGGCAGTATAATTACACGGTGAACATAAAACCAAGTTGCAAAGTGCATTCAACCTAAAAAAAAAAAAAAAAGCTTCAGTGATTTGAAATATATGACAGCAACTACCTATCTATCACACACATCTGAGGGAGACTAATGATAGGGATCCAGTGTACTTCAGAACAGAAGATTCTCTGTATTTTAGCCTTTGTATCAATAAATGAAAATAAAATCCCTAGAATTTTGTGGTTTGAACATGGCTTTAAGTGCATAGATAAGAGCCCAAGTAAATACAAGCACTCCTCCATTCCTGAGGGAAGTTGGTGGACTGCCCACATAATTTGCTGATAAAGTCCCATCTGTTAAAACAAAGTACTGCAGCACTGGTAATAAATTTCAGGGAAAGACCACGAGAGGTTATTTTTGCTTGACAGTCTTTGGTGAGGGTTTTTTTTTTTTTTTAACAGAAAACTATTTGAAAGTGAAATATAGATGATAATATTGGCTTTAAGTTAGCTTTACACTTTTATGGGGCGAATGAGAAATCCTGCTGCACTTTCTTTCCCTGGTAAACAGTGTTGCATGATAAACTGTTATGAGAATAAAGTCATAAGGAAAACTCTGCTTCACAAATGACATACATAGAAAAACAGCAGATGTCTGATGAAGTAAAGAACAGACTTATTGCCAAGTCCTTGGAAAACAAAATTAATTTCCTTTCGTCTTTGATAATGATGATGTAATGTAGTTAATAGGAAGAGCCTGCCATGCTCTTGGAGTTATTAAAGAAGAAATGTTAGACATGCAACAGGTCAGAATTATTGGTTTACTTACCAGTGCCTTAGCCACAGGAGTATTTATTGGCATGAAAGGAAAAGATAGAGAATTCTGAGTTGATAGTAGACTTGAATTTTGCACCGTGTCTTATTTGAACCAGAAAAAATTATAGTTCACAAAATTGTGAATGTCAGTTTAAGGAGCTGAGAACTGTGGTTGTTAAATATTAGAGAAAAAAGTCTTCTCTGGAGGTAACTTTTTTTTTTCAGGCTAGGATATCGTTTCCAGGATAATAAAATCTCTCTTCAGAGTAGAATTCAAAAATAAATAAGTTGCTGATTATTTTTTCACAACTGGGGTAAGTGAAGTGAAAATCCTGGAAAGGAACACAAGATATTGGTTGTATTTAATGTACAGAAATTGTCAGGAAAAGTAACAGGAGTGTTTCTCTTAACTGTTAAACATTTTAATTTTGTGTGTTCTGTGATTCAAAGAAAATGAAGCAGCTTAGTGCTGTAATGATATGTTTATTTGCAGAATGTTATTGAGCCACCAGATGTCTCTGTGTGCTGTTTAGAGTTGCGGAAAGGGTGTGGTGCCTGGTAAACTAGAAAGGCAAAGCGAAAACTCAAGCTGTGTACAACTTTGTATCTGTAACTGTTTTCATTAATAGATGCCTTTTGTTTAAGGAGGGACTATGGTTTTGTCTGTCATGACAGGCTGCACCTGAGAATTGTAGCCAATGTTGGACTTTGATGTACCGTCCTGGTACTCCTGGTACTGCTTTTACCATATTTTCCTGCCACAGAAAGAAAATGAGATTTGGCTGGGGAAGTTGTTGAGGAGAGAGTTAACAGAATGATCATAGGAATTGGGTGTGTTCTGACAATCTACTGGAGACTCAATACAATCTCTGGGTGAGGAATATTATAAGTGGTAGGGGGTGGCATTTAAAACTGAAGATTCATTGCTCCAGGCATAATTGCAATAAATATAATATAAATACCACAGTCTGGCAATCACTGTGGCAAGTGTTAATTTTAATGATGCCCACTCTAATAAGCTTTCCCAACAATGTCAGTAAGATTGTATGTAGGGCTGTCGATTAATCACATTTAACTCACGCGATTAACTCAAAAAATTAATTGCTATTAAAAATTAATCACAATTAATCGCAGTTTTAATTGCACTGTTAAACAATAGAATACCAATTGAAATGTATTAATTATTTTGAAAGTTTTCTACCTTTTCAAATCTTTTGATTTCAATTACAACACAGAGTACAAAATGTACAGTGCTCACTTTATATTATTTTATTACAAATATTTGCACTGTAAAAATCATAAACAAGAAATTGTATTTTTCAATTCACCTCATACAAGTACTGTAGTGCAATCTCTTTATCGTGAAAGTGAAATTTACAGATGTAGATTTTTTATTACATAACTACACTCAAAAACAAAGAGTGCGAAAGTTGTTGAGCAAAAAAAAATAATTTTTTTTTGTTTTCAGCCAGCCTCCTGCGGGCCGCAGAGAGAGCCTCCACGGGCCACATGCAGCCCCATGGGCCGTATGTTGTGCAGGCCTGCTTTAGAGCCTACAAGTCTATTCAGTCCTACTTCTCGTTCAGCCAATTGCTAAGACAAACAAGTTTGTTTACATTTACAGGAGATAATGCTGCCCACTTCTTATTTATAATGTCACCAAAAAGTGAGAACAAGTGTTCGCACAGCACTTTTGTAGTCGGCATGGCAAGGTATCTACGTACCAGATATGCTAAACATTCGTATGCCCCTTCATGCTTCAGCCACCGTTCCAGAGGACATGCTTCCAGGCTGATGACGCTCGTTTAAAAAAAAATGTGTTAATTACATTTGTGACTGAACTCCTTGGGTGAGAATTCTGTGTCTCTGGCTCTATTTTACCTGCGTTCTGCCATATATTTTATGTTATAGTAGTCTTGGATGATGACTCATCACATGTTGTTCATTTTAAGAACACATTCACTGCACATGTGACAAAATGCAAAGAAGGTACCTGTGTGAGATTTCTAAAGATAGCTACAGCACTCGACCCAAGGTTTAAGAATCTGAAGTGCGTTCCAAAATCTGAGGGATGAGGTGTGGAGCATGCTTTCGGAAGTCTTAAAAGAGCAACACTCCGATGCAGAAACTACAGAACCCAAAAGAAAATCAACCTTCTACTGGTGGCATTTGACTCAGATGATGAAAATGAACATGCGTCGGTCTGCTCTGCTTTGGATTGTTATTGAGCAGAACTTGTCATCAGCATGGACGCATGTCCTCTGGAAAGGTGGTGAAGCATGAAGGGACATATGAATCTTTAGCGCATCTGGCATGTAAATATCGTGCGACACCAGCTACAACAGTGCCATGTGAACACCTGTTCTCACTTTCAGGTGACATTGTGAACAAGAAGCGGGCAGCATTATCTCCTGCAAATGTAAACAAAACTTGTTTGAGCCATTGGCTGAACAAGAAATAGGACTGAGTGGACTTGTAGGCTCTAAAGTTTTACATTGTTTTATTTTTTAATGCAGTTATTTTTTGTACATAATTCTACATTTGTAAGTTCAACTTTCATGATAAAGAGATTGCACTACAGTACTTGTATTAAGTGAATTGAAAAATGCTATTTATTTTGTTTTCTACAGTGCAAATATCTGTAATAAAAATAAATATAAAGTGAGCACTGTGCACTTTGTTTTCTGTGTTATAAGTGAAATCAATATATTTGAAAATGTGGAAAACATCCAAAAATATTTAAATAAATGGTGTTCTATTATTGTTTAACAGTGCGATTAATCACAATTAATTTTTTTAATCGCTTGACAGCCCTAATTTTATATTATGTAGCAAGTTAATGGTCGTACCTATTTTCCCTAAAATCTGATGTATGCTTTTTATTTAAAAGATTTAGGTCTTCTTTTAATGCCTTCTTCCTGTGAGTGGGAATGCATTTAGATTACCCTGTGGGCCAAACTCAACCATGGTGCAAGTGGGCACAATAGAAATGGAGTTGTGCTTGCTGACAGTCAGGTTGAATTTGGTCCTCTCTTTCTAATAAACGTCTGTTAGCTGCTAGTGGTATGCAGACATTCTCTTTCCAGGAGGTTAACCTCTAGAAGTGCAGGGGTATAAGATACACTATTATCCCCTTAGCTTGCAAAAATTGTTTTTGTGCTCTTTGAATTGGATCTTGGCCGTTTACTTTGGTGGCTTCTCCACATCAATCATCTGACAGTTCATTGTCTCTCCAACAAAATTAATATGTGCTGGTGCAAATCAGAAATCTAGAAAGGTGAGCAATGCACAACATATGTGATCGTTGTTTCTAATTAGTTATGTAGAATAATGCCATAGTTAGTGTAAAATACCATACATACCTCTCAAGAGAAGAAAACTGCACAAGAGAATGTTCCAGAAGCTGTTCCATTAGGCTAAAATGAATGTATAAGGTTTACTAACGTGCTTTTATTGTTACTGTTATATTTTTGCATATATGACGGGAATTTATGAAGGAAAAATGCATCATACACATTTACTTTAGTGCTAGGCTGACCTATTCCCCTACTGACTTCTTCCAAGTTATTATGAAAATAATATGAGTTTGGTCCACTCCTATTTGTTGTATAAATGAAAAATTGTTACGGTGATTAAAATAGATCCAGGCCAAGAGACTCTGTCTTTGTTGACCCTGGATAGTTGAACCTCTAAAGCCCATTTCTCCAGTGAATATATTTGATTCAAAAAGAACCATGTACAGTTCAATAAATGCAGAGGTTAAGACCAAATGAGACGATAAAGTGGGTTGTTCCTGAGCCAATGGAGCCTACTTGTATGTCATCAAAATATTGAGAGGCTCTCTACATTCAGCTGTACTTTAGGGTGGATTTGCAGTGATGTTGCAGAAGTGAGTAATTTGCACTGGAAAGCTAGTTCTCCACCCCCAGAATTCCTGACTTCACTATGAAATGAAAACTGGAGGGTTCTCTTTCATGTGTGAAGGTTAAAAAAAGTTATACTATATGCTTGTTAAAGCATTGAAAGCAATAATTTTCATGTTGCAAGATTCACTTGAGATTAGCGAAAGCGTGACTCTGTTACCACTGAACATACCACAAGTGCTTACAAGAGAAAGTGATCTTTTTAAATCGTGTATTCAGTACATGGTCATTCTAATTTTGTCTGTATAGCTAATGAATTCTTTATTGTGCCAACAGGCAGCTATGCATATGTGGACGCCATTTGGGGCATGCACGAAAATGGAACCAGACTCATATTTCACACCTGAATATTTAACACTAGATAAGGTAGCCACCTGCTTTTGCAAGTTATTACAGCATATTCAAATGCTCTTTACTGCTCATCAGAGAATATGGGGATTATTTTTGATCTCCTGTAATGAAAAACTGGCCAAACCTATTTAATCACGTAAAAAAAATTCTAGCCCTGAGTACTCTTTGGAATTTGAAGTGAACCTATTATTATTAAGTTACACATCACTTAGAAAGGGGTTTGCAATTTTAAAAGCCATGTCTTAATATGGAAATTTTAGTACTTATAAAAGAGAGTCAGCAGAACCTTGTAATGAGCACTCGGCATTGTGTAGGCAGGTGCTCAGCTGACATCTCCACGGAGCTCTGTCAGTTCTCTTCAGCCCTGACCACAGCTGTCTGGAGCATTTGCACTGAAATCTGAAACCAGATGAATTGGTTCTGTGTGTTATTACACATCTTATAGTCTGTCCCCGTTTGCCAAAAGATTTGCCATGGCTCTTGAACACAGTGCAAGCCAGAAGTTGGTGGGGTGGGATTGCAAAGGTTGGCTTGAAGTCACTTCCACTCTCCCTGGTCTTGGACTAGCTGCGCAAGCATTGGATCAGCCAGGAGAATGTTCTGAATTACAGTGTTTGGCATCCCTGCAGGGACCGAGTTAAGGCCTTATGGTTTTCTTGTGTGGAAAGTGTTGCCGTAACTCGGCATTTCCTCTTTTTCTAACATTTGCTATTTGATTTTGGAACGCACTCAGATACCACGGTGACGGATATGCAGTATAAGAACCTGAAGAGAGTAATACCACATTATGGTCTTCCAATCTGCCTGTCTCCTTCAGTGCAATGCCAGAGTGGATGGGAATTACTGACATCATAGCTCCAACCCTTTAAAAAATCCTCCTGTCACCATCCCACAGTGCAGGGGTCACAGTTGCTGGAAGCTGCTTACCTGTAAAAATAGTGCTCCGTTCCTTCCCATAGCCTCAGAAGAAAATGGTGTGGTTTTTTGTGTGTATGTTTCCGGGATGGGAGGGAAGGAGGAGATTCCTTAGTTTTGCGTTGTTTTTTGAGTAAGCTAATATGACATGCCTTGTTCTTAGGGAAGGCAAGGTCTAAGATATGTGCTTTGCATTTGGACTGGAATGTAGTAAGGTTTGTGATAGTTCTTAGGGCTGCCAGACTGTGGAACACACCTGCTCAGGAGATAGTTCCTGCAAAAGTAAGATTCACCTTTGTGGTAGCCAGTTGCATTATTCCTGAGTGGAACTGTTGAAAATAGTCATGTTGATCTTGGAGGGTTAGGTGGTCTTTTAGGTAACATAGACTCAGGCAGTTTAGCTCTTTAAAAATAAGGACCAAGGCCTTAAACTTAGGAAGTGTTCTGTGGAGCCAGTGGAGGAGAGCATAGCCCCACAGTAACTACTGTGGCTGGTAAGGTGAGCTGTTGCATTCTTCATCAGCTGCAATTCTCATGGGGCTGACATTCAAAGCTCAAATGGATTGTATTGCCAAAATCCAGATGGGAAGCAAAGAAGGCATTTATTGCTAAGGCCAGGTTATCATCACCACGGATGCAATGCAGACTCCTGGCCAGCCACAGATGGTAGAAAGCATTTCCCACAGATGTTGTGTATGAGAGCACAGCATCAGTGAGGAGTCCACAAGAGCTTCCAAACTGCAGACTCTCGTGATGATCTGTGAGCATGCGTCCTGAGTCAGAGAGGCCCCGACTGCTTCTTGGAGCATTTCCCTCTGCCCAGAAGTATATAACCTCTGTTTTGCTGGGACTCCGCTTCAGCCAGTTCTTCCTCATATCCACGTGCTAATCTTGGCCAGACACTGGGACAACTGAGTGTCTGTTGGGTTATCCTAGGTTATAAACAACAGACAGAGTTGTGTGAGCAAGTCTAATCCAAACAGTGGCCTGAGCGCCTGTGTCCCGTTGGGAGCATTTTTGAATTGTGTTATAGGCATGCTAGGGGGACAAGTGCTGGTTAGCATGCCAAATTTCTCTAGCTCAGACGAGGCTTACAGTTGAGGACACACACATTAGACAAAAGCTGAACATTAACATCCACAGCAGAAGCACTCAGTAAAACAGCTTGAGTGATTTCTGGCCACTAATAGCTTTCTTTCTTGATAAGTAAAGGAAATAATGTCTTTTAAGTGAATAGTTCTCCTTTGAGGGGACTGGCGATTGTCAGAAAAGGCCAGTGGCAGGGAGTACCTATCACAGCTTTTGAAGATGGCAGTGACAAAATACTTCTCTCTTTTTTTTTTAATTGCTTTAAATTTGCCTTTTTCATACAAAACACAGACACAGCGCTAGGTATGCCGCTTCTGTGGTTCTTTAGCTGCTACAGGTGTAAGCCCAGGCTTGTCTGAAGTAGACCAGTTGCATTGGTTTCACTGCTCACTCTTAAGCTCCTTTCCCTCTAAAATTAAAAGGAGTAAAAATCTCTGTTGCCTGATAGACAGGACACTGGGCTGGGAATCAGGAGACTTGGGTTTTGTTCCTGGCTCTGCCAGTAACCTGCTGTGTGATATTGAGCAAGTCATTTCACCTCTCTGTGTCTGTTTCCCCCTCTGTAAAATGGAGATGTTGATATTGACCTTCCTCTGTCAAGTGCTTTCAGATGTATGGGGGGAAAGAAAAAAGGAGGCCTGATCCACAGCCCATTAAAGTCAATGAGTGTCTTTCCGTTCACTTCAAAGGGCTTTTGATGAAACCTTAACCGAGGAGAGCTTATCTCCATGGCAAGTTACTGCGTGGCAAGTCACGGTGGGAATCTACGGTGCAGCAGCCAGCTGGGCAGTAACATCCGTTGTGGACACTGCTACAGCGCAGTGAAAGTCTCAGAGTGCAGCGGTACTGCACGGCAAGCTGGCACTCTGTAGAGTCACACCCTGACTAGCTACGCAGTAACTTGCTGTTTAAACAAGCCTCAGGGCCGGCTCCAGCTTTTTGGCCACCCCAAGCAAAAAAAAAAGTATTAAAAAAATGGCCGCTGCCGAAGCAAAAAACAAAACCAAAAAACAGCCGCCCCAAGAATCCACGGACTGATGCCCCATACAAGGCGCTGCCCCAGGCATGTGCTTTGTCGTCTGGTGCCTGGAGCCGGCCCTGACAAGCCCTAAGTACTCTGACAAAAGGATCAAATGAGAAGGCTCCTGTTTGCCATTGCCATGTCATTCAAAGAGAACAGCAACATGGAGAAGATTTAGAGGCCTTGTTTTCACTAGGAAAATGCACCATATTTGAAAATGAAATAACTAACTTGTTTTAACTAACATGATTTTCCGTGTAGTGCGGGCAAGGACAGTCATGTTGAAAAGTTGTTAGCTGGTGTGACGGGGCAAGGCCAGATGGCTACAGGAAAGTAGTAGGAGATAGATATATTAGCCCCAGGCTAAACAAATCCCTGGTACCAGGATAAGTAAATGGAAGCTGCTCTGGGCCAATTAAGAACTTTCCAGAAGGCAGGGAGGTTGATTGAGACACCTGCAGCCAATCAGGGGCTGGCTGAAACTAGTTAAAAGCCTCCCAGTGAGTCAGTGAGGTGCGCATGGCAGGAGCTGTGAGAGGAAAGTTGCGTTGTTGGAGAGACTGAGCTGTACACACCATATTAGGCACAAGGAAAGAGGCCCTGAGGTAAGGGTGAAGTGGAGTTTGAGGAAATGGGGCTGCTGTGGGGAAGTAGCCCAGGGAATTGTACGTGTCCTGTTTTTAAAAGGTCAGCTACCATAGCTGATACTATTAGCGTCCCTGGGCTGGAGCCCGGAGTAGAGGGTGGGCCCGGGCTCCCCCCATTTTGCCTCCCCACCAATTAATCACCAAGACTGGGAGACAACAGAGACTGTGCAAGGGAGGATAGCTTCTCCTCACCTCCCTCCAGGGCCGTAACAAGGGCTAGGCGAGTGAGGCACTCGCCTCGGGGCGCACTGCTGGCAGGGGCGTGAAAGCCTGCTGCCAGGGGCACGCCCGTCCTCCCCCGCCACCGAAGCCGCCCCTGCTTACCTGCAGGAGATCCGCCGGTGTGTGTGGAGAAGGCCCCCTCCGCCGAATTGCCGCCGACACCGGTGGACCCTCCCGCAGGTAAGCGGAAGCCGAAGCCGGGGGAGGGTATTATTAGCAGCACTTCCGCCCTGCCGCCGAAGCCGCTTCCGCTTATCTGCGGGAGGTCCGCCGGTGCCGCGGCTTCGGCGGCAATTCGGCGAAGGGGGCCTTCTGCACACAGACTGGCGGACCTCCCGCAGGTAAGCGGAAGCGGCTTCGGCGGCTGCTAAAAATAGCCTCCGCCGAACTGCCGCCGAAGCCGCTTCCGCTTGCCTGCGGGAGGTCCGCCGGTGCTGCGGCTTTGGCGGCAATTCGGCGGAGGGTAAGAGCCCCTAGGAATTTCTGCGCCCTTATGGCTCTGCCTCCCTCGCTGGCTTATGATGAAAATGGCTCAGTAGGCTGTGACCCTTGCCTCTAGAGAGAGAAGGGCTACAAGGAGGGTCACAGTGAGCCTCTGAGGCTAGCACAAATCCGCCAGGAAACACAGGATCCACGTAGACAAGGACAAAGCTTTGTCACACTGGTCAAAGTTAACCCTACAGGTCTTCTAGGGTTAGCCATGACCAGCCAACAAACTTTTAAATACAACTTCTCCCTGTCTACAATAGGTACCAAGTCATGTTTAACACCATATTAATTATAACATGTTAGTTAACACATTTTTTAACATAATGCATTTTCCCAGTGTATTCCTAGCCTTAGCATGAGCATGTTTAGTTGTGATTACCCATGTGTTTTTACACTAACAGTTTTGTTATGCTTGTTTTACACACACCTGCTAAAGTAGTGGTTACCTCCCTCTTTTCCTTCTTGACTCACGTGGAAAGCTCAAAGTGACTCTCATACTGGTCAGCATGCCCTTTGCATAGGATCACGTTGGCGATCGCATGTTCTGTGCTGTGCTCGGGTCTGTGCGACACAGCGAAACAGGTGGACTGGACTCTCGTTATTAGCGTATGAGTACGGATCACAGATAGGCTTTCTCACTCAACACCGTACATCTAAAAAGCCAGTTAAAAAGAGCTGGTCAGGAGCACAATACTTCCAGAGTTCAAACATTGTGCCCTACTGTGTGCTCTGTGCCGCAGTCCCGCCTACTCTGTAGTTTGCGAACCCAGTAGGAGAGAACCATACTGGTGTGTTGCGAACGCTTTGTGTGAGCTGCACAGGCTCTTGCTGTAGGAATGCTGACACAAACAAAAAGGAGATAACTTGGAAATTCTATTGCTCAGTTTGTTGTTATTGTAGTTAATGATCTGTCAGCGTTTCCATTATAAATCCCTATTTTCAGGGGTTTATAACTCAGCCGTAAAAATTCTCTCCAGGCTGAACTTGGCATGTGTGTTCCCAGCCTGAGAGCACATGTGTTGGGGTTTTTTTTAACAAGGGTTGAGAAAAAAAATTGCGTTCACAATTTTTAAGATATAGAATGGGGAGGGGGGGAGAAGCAACGGCAAGCCAACAAAACATAGGTGATTGGTTACAGATGCTTTCTTTGCACTCATATAACTCAAAATTGCTGAGTTATTTCAGCTGTAATTGTGGGTATGTGTAAGGTTAAAATGGTGGATTTGTTCCTTTCTGTATGGTGTTGGTATTTGACAAGTAAATAGAAAACAGACCATGATACTGTATACACTCATGTATAAGCCGACCCATGTGTAAACTGACCTCCCCAAACCTGCCGTATTCTCTCCTCATCCGGGCCAGGTTGTTTAGCTTTCAGCGGTAGTATGGATGCAGCCAGTGGAGTGTGGGGGAAGTGTTAGTTTTTGGTGAGTGTATTTTTCTCTCTTTCATTGTCTCTGATTATTTCGTGTTTGGTCTATTGTCATGATAGATGTAATCATAGTCCATCTTAAACAGAAGATGTTTATTAAATAAATCAGCAATAACAGACAGAAACTGCCACGCAGCTTGAATCCCAGCTTTGTCTTTCTTGTTTACCGGGGACTACCCTCTGCCTGAAACTCACTACAGCACACAGAGACATCTAGTGGCTTACTGATGCAACTGCAAGTGTAAACCTGAATACTATAAAAGGGATATAAGCAGTGTGGAGGAGAAATTGATTTTGTCCGAATCATCTGTGTCTCTACACATGTGCTGAAAGCAA
Organism: Macrochelys suwanniensis; assembly: GCA_033296515.1. Taxonomy (NCBI): domain Eukaryota; kingdom Metazoa; phylum Chordata; order Testudines; family Chelydridae; genus Macrochelys; species Macrochelys suwanniensis. The sequence goes on along the minus strand of CM065781.1, from coordinate 9,219,552 downwards.
AGTAGCAGATTCTGCTAGAAGTGCCCAGAAATATTAGAAGAAGAGTGCTGTAGTTCCTGCACATGTTCAGTAGTTTTTCTTGAAACCATAGAGAAGGTCACCATTATGGGCAAGCTTTCCGGTACATGTCCTCAACTGGAGAACTGAGCCAATCAGAGCTTGGGGGGAAATTGTATAAATATAAGATCTACGGAGAGCCCTAGTGGAGTGTGCTGCTGATACAAGGCCAAGAAGATGGTTATTGAACAAGCACTTGTCATTTCATCTGTCACCCACATGTCCTGTCCTGAGCTTTCAGTCTGCCTTCTCCTCCTCTGTTTCCCCATTTAGCTTTTTCCTGCCTCTGGTCAGCTGATGACCCATGATTTCTCTGGCTCTCAGTACAGGCTCAGGCCCACCCCTTGCTTTCAGTTCAGTCTCATGGCTTTTCCCAAGCCCTGCACTCACACTTGTCTCTCCCACAGCCTTACCTGAACTGTAAGTGAATAGATATATCTTTCAAAAGGGGAACAAAGAGGACTTAGGCTGATTGGTCTATAATTCCCCAATGTTGATACCTAGTAAGATACTGGAACAAATTATTAAACAATCCATTTGTAAGCACCTAGAGGATAATAGGGCTATAAAGAAAAGCCATCATGGATTTGGCAACAACAAGTCATGCCAAACCAGCCTCATTTCCTTCTTTGACAGGGTTACTGGCCTAGTGGATGGGGAAAAGCTGTAGATGTGATATGCCTTGGTTTTAGTAATGCTTTTGACATAATCCCACGTGGTGTTCTCATCAGCAAAGTAGGGAAATGTGGGCTAGATGAAATTACTATAAGGTGGGTGCACAATTGGTTGAAAAATTGTACTCAGAAGAGTAGTTATCAATAGTTCGCTGTCAAATTGGGAGGATGTATCTAGTGGGGTCTTGGATCTAGTATTATTCAATATTTTCATTAATGACTTGGATAATGAATTGGAGAGCATGCTTATAAAATTTGTGGGTGACACCAAGCTGGGCGGGGGGCGGGTTGCTAACATTTTAGGGGACAGGATTAGAATTTAGAAGGACCTTGATAAGTTAGAGAATTGGCCTGAAATCACCAAGATGAAAGTCAATAAAGAGAAGTACAAAGTACTACACTTAGGGGGGAAAAAATCAAATGCACAACTACAAAATGGGAAATAACTGGCTAGATGGTAGTACTGTTGAAAAGGATTTGGGGGTTATAGTGGATCACATACTGATTATGAGTCAACAATGTGATGCAGCTGCAAAAAAGAGTAATAGCATTCTGGGGTGTATTAATAGGAGTGTTGTATGAAAGACACCGGAGGTAATTGTCCCACTCTTCTTGGCACTCGTGGGGCCTCAGCTGCAGTACTATGTCCAGTTGCCACACTTTAGGAAAGATGTGGTCAAATGGGCAGAGTCCAGAGGAGAGCAACAAAAATGATAAGAGTTTTGGGAAATCTGACCTCTGAAGAAAGACTAAAAAAACTGGGCATATTTAGTCTTGGGAAAAGAAGACTGAGGGGGGGAACCTGATAACAGTCTTCAACCATGTTAAAGGCTTTTATAAAAGAGGATGATTATCAGTTGTTCTCCATGTTTTCTGAAGATAGGACAAGAAGTAATGGGCTTAATCTGCAGCAAGGGAGATTTAAGTTTGATATTAGGAAAAGCTTTCTAACTGAAAGGATAGTTAAAATACTGGACTAGGTTACCAAAGGAGGTTGTGGAATCCCTGTCCTGGGAGGTTTTTAAGAACAGGTTAAATAAACACTTATCAGGGATGGTCTAGATATAGTTGGACCTTCCTTGGTGTGGGGGGCTAAACTAGATGACCTCTGGAGATTCCTTCCAGTCCTGCATTTCTGTGATTCTGTATAAATGATTCACATATAAATTGACCTCCTCCAAATACCGAGGTGAAATATGAACACTGACTTTCAACTGTAATTTCCGAGCTATACAGATAACATGAAACCCACAGATTGTGATTTCGTTTATAATCCGAACTCACTGTATCATGAAGTGTGACATTTCCAGTGGCTTCAATGCTGTTCAAATGGATTTTCGCTCCACTTTAACTGGGTTCCACTGTGCTTGTCCCTTTGGGATTCAGCCGTCAGCACCTTCCAAACAGACATCAAGTGCTGCATTCCAGGGAGAGGGATTCTCACCTTCCTCTTTCTCTGCTCTTTTTTGAGAGGGAGGAAAGGCAAAATTGCCTCTGGCTTTTTGAGGTACAGGAAATGTGGAAATGTGTGCTTTCAGACTTGCTTCAGCAGCTCTGGGTGAGCTTCTTTTAAGGAGTATTTATTGGGCTAAATAATGTAGTGATCAACCCTCACCAAGATGGTGTCAAGTAGGACACAGAAGGATGAGGAAAAGACCAGTGTGGGTGCAGGGAGTGTCAATATCATACCTCTCGTGTCTATACTGATAACTGATATTTACTGCCTCAGCTTCCTTGTATTTTGGGGATGCTCAGTTCATGGCATATGTGCCACTCAGGAGAGGATTAATTTGTTAAAGTCAGCTAGACCACTGTGTCCTACTCTGTGTCACTGATCAGCCAGGGAGCACCTGCTCTGACAGTATGATTCTTCTGTTAGTTGTTTCATTGGATGCATGGGTTGTCACTCACTTTATAAACCTGGTTGGAATTGTTGACAGAAAGTTTTTCTGTCTCAAAATGGCCTTGTTTTTAAAAAAACAACAATTTTTTTTCATGAAAAGTTGACCTTTTTGAAATTTTCTGTTTCTCAATTTTTCTGCTATTTACTGAATGTTTTACTGACATTTTAAAAAATTGTTTTCAAAATGTAGACAAAAATGTGTTTTCTTACTGAAAACGGATTGTCTACATAAACATTTTTGAAAACAATTTTAGAAATATTTCAGTATAAAATATGACAGAAAATTTCACAACAAAATTGAAAGTAGATCAGGTTTTCTTCCTGCGAAATGGAAACATCTTTGAATTTTTTTGTAAAATTGTTCTCCTGATTTTCAGCCAGATCTCCTCACTACTCTGCTACGACTGCTTTGTATGGGAGGAGCTGCATGGCATAGAATCCAGCCTGAGTCAGTGTCATCTGTTTAGAGAACTCTTTCTTCCACAGTTGAGTTAATCTCTTAAAAGGCCTTTGCTTTCTAATTTGACTCCACTTCAGGCTCTTAGGACATGACTTTCAGAGAAACCGAAAATCTAACTTTAGGCATCCCCAGCTGAATACCTAGTTCAGCACCTTTGAGAAACAGACCAAAGGCGTTTCAAGTTGGGCTCTCAAAAATTGAAGCACTTGAAATCAATGGCCATTTTTAAATATGTGGTCTGCTGGCTGTTGGAAATATAATAGCTTTTAATATTCCCAATAGGAAATATTAGTTCTGAATAAATATAAAGCTACGTCATACATATATAGGTACTTGTCCGGACACATACAAACTTGTAAACATGTATTTCCGTGTGCAAGCAAGATGATGCTTGTCTGCTGTATATATACCTAAGTATGGGGTCAAGAATGGAAATAAAATTACCCTCACAAGAACATGTAAAGAACCCTCGTTAACTTGAGAAAGGGTTCTCAGTATCAGGCTCTAAAACAGCAAAACTTCCTATGTGAATCTCAGTGTTGGGATTGGTTTTCTTAAAGACACAAACACTGATTTGAAATTGCAGTATCAACAGGGAAATCACCCTTCACAATAAAAATATTGTTGCCACTTCTTCCAACACCAGGGTCTAGTTTCTGACATCAGTGCCATCACTCTGCTGAGTTGGAGCAAATTTTGGGGGGATTGCAGGTTAGCTTTCCAGTGGAAGAGATAGCAATGAAGTGGAATTTGGGTACATTTAGGTGTTACTTATTTGATTTATACACATTCACCAGTGCTGGAACAGAGATGATCAGATATCATGCAGGCAATTCCTGTTTTCAGACTCTCAGCCCAATACAATGTCTAGTTCCCAGGGAGCAATTTTTCATCAAGAATTGCCTCCAAACAGAGACTAAAAAAGAGAGAGTGAACTTTTCTGCTCCTCACACAACTCTCTGTACATACAACCTTGCATAACTAAAACTGACATCACCACAGCATGTCTTCCAAAGACTGAGCATTTGCTTGCACACTAAGAAAAGGAACTTTGAAGATTATGTGTAACAGCTCTGCCTAGTGACATCTACCATAACATTGGCATTTTACAAGTGTTGGTAGTCCAAAATCTATCTATGGAAAACTGCAAATAATATATACTCTAATGTGAAAAAAATGTTATTTATTTTGCGTTGTGTCTCTCTTTTTTTTTTACAAGTAAAATAACTATTTTCCAAATATTTAACACTGTACATTTTCAATGTCTTGACATTTTTTTCCATGATGTTTTTAACATTCCTTGATATATAATGTCCCGCCATATCCTAAACTTTTCCTTACGTCAGTATGAAGGGTCATGTATTTGGGCTGGTTTTTATTTCACAAGCATCTGGTCTTATGTGATTAGCAGAACAGTATACTACTGCATTCTTTTTGAACTCTTTTATTAATACTTATGAATTACATTTGTCTTCTACCATGTGGATTATACTTCAGTTTTGGGCAATTTCCTCAGTATAATAAGGGCCTCTGGCTTTTGAAACTATCCAATCTTAACCCTTGTTCATAACTTCCATTGTTATTAGCTCAAATACAATTCTTTACATAGTCAAGAGGAGACATTTTTATGTTTTGGTAGGATATGTCTGTCTTTCAAAGAACAGAATGAGCTGGAGTTTCTTCAAGAAGCTGTCACTTAAAATTCCAAAATACATATTTAAGGTCAAGTTTGAAACAGAGATATGTATTTAGGCATAAAGTTTAGCATGTGCTTAAATGCCTCCTTGCCTCATTCACTATACACCTTCCAACTTCTGAAACAAATGAAGGGGTCCTACAGACAACAGTCTCTTTCACTGCACTGCCCTGATTCATCCACATCCTGTACATGAAAGGCGCAGGGGTCCTGTGGAAAAAATAGTATGGGATCATGTAATTAAAGACTGTCTTATAATGTATACGTCCAATGAGGCTGAATTAAAGTTGCCCAGGCAACCTTAATTCTGGCGTTTCCTAACTTGCAAGCATTTCTGAATGCTTGACTTTGCAACCTTAATAATGTTCTTTTAACTTAGAGTTTTTGTTGGTGGAATTTCCTAGGTATTTAAAAAAGCAAACAGAAAAAAGAAATTCCGTTATGTGGCATCATATTGATAGATCCATGATTCATAAGCAGTGTAGTGACCATTAGATCCTCTGCACAGATCTCAGCTGCTTGAGCTAATAGAATAATCACTGGCAATAGTAGGTTGTCGTCCTCTATGTGGACTATCGCTAGAGGGGGATGAGATATACACATCGTCCGTGGGTTTCACAGATGTTTGCTGACAGCAGAAGAATGGTGAGACTCATGAATCTTGGATTGCATTGCAGACCCTGGAAAGGAGTGTGTTCTTGAGAGCACAGTCTCTTTTTCCTGTTTCCCTCAAGGTTGACCCCCTTCAACCTTGTCCTTGTCCCTGTCCTATCTCTTCCCCACTTCTCTTCTCCTCTCCTCTTTGTCCTAGTCCCAGTCTCCACTCCTACGGCTTCTCATCCCATTCCCCTTGTACAGCCACTCTACATCTCTCCCTCTAGGCTTGCTGTTGTGGGGAGGGATAGCTCAGTGGTTTGAGCATTGGCCTGCTAAACCCAGGGTTATGAGTTTAATTCTTGAGGGGGCCATTTAGGGATCTGGGGCAAAAAAATATGTCAGGGGACAGTATTTGGTCTTGCTAGTGAAGGCAGGGGACTGGGCTCAATGACCTTTCAAGGTCCTTCCAGTTCTATGAGATAAGGCATATCTCCATATATTTCTTGTATTTATAATCCCAATCTCCCCCCAATTCCTAATCTCCCTCATCACACCCAGTCCCATTCTCCTTGTCCAGCTAGTCCAAGTCTCCCAGCTCCTTGTCTGATCTCAGTATTGCTCCCAAACTCCCAGCCAACTGGCTCCCAGTCCCCCCTGTTTCCCTCACTGTCTCCCACTCCCAGTCTTCCTTCCCTTGTCTCCTAGACCCAGTCTTTTTGCCCAGCCAATCCCAGAGTCTCCTTTACCCCAGGCTCCCAGTCCCAGCTTCCCTGCCTAACCAGTCTCTACTTCCCCCAGTTCCCAATCCCACACAATTTCCCTCCCCTACCCCTTCAGTCCTAGTCTCACCAGACTCCTTGTCCCAATCTATTCCTTTCCCTGTGTCCTGCTTTGGCTCTTGTCCCCTCTGCATTCAAATCAGATGTCTTTCTCCTCCACGCTGCCTGGGTGCCTCTGGGGGTCGTTGAAGGTACAGGAGAGACAGGGCTTGTCTACACTTAAAATTCTGCACAGTTGCACTGCTGCAGCTGTACCACTGTAGTGCTTTAGAGATGACACTACCTATGTTGACAGGAGGGGTTCCAGGGAAAGGCTGGCTTGCTCCATAGCACGGGGCTGGAACATGCTCAGATGTTCTGCAGGGACAGGGCTGTGAGAGGCTCTAGCATGCTCAGTGAGGACGGAATCTTTGGAGATTTTAGCTGTTAAAATTGCAGAAGTCACTACTAAGCATGTGCAAACTGTGATTTTTTTTGAATGGTTTATAATTGTACCAATTTTAGGTGGAATTTAATGAGGATGGTAAAAGGCACATCCTTGACACAAAGGTGGGTAATTTCATGTCCCTGCTGCAAAGTATACAGGTGCTAGAACTTTTTAAAGAAAAGACCTCAAGAATTTGTTAATGTCAACAAAATAATGCATTTTTCTCACGCTTCATTCTTGGAAAGAGCTGACCCATTTTGTCTGAAATTTTACAAAAATGTTTAGCCTGAGTTGGACAACCAGCATGGAAAATTTCAGCTAAAATGGGTAAAGTTTCAGGAAGTTAAGAGCAACTTGAATGTAGGGCCTTATAATAGGAACTGACAGGCAACCTTAATAATAGGTGGTACTGCCAGCCATGACAATTATGTATATTTGTGTATGTGTGTGTAAGTTGGAACTATTGCAAAACAGTAACTGCCTTAGGTGTTCATATTTTGTTATGACATCACAAAAAAAAAGCTAAAAAAAAAAAAACCTTCATAATTTTGACAAGTTTTGAATCTCAGAATTTGAAATGTAGTTCCCAGACCAGTTTATGTTTTGACATGAAAGTCCCATTTACAGAAATGTTATGGGGACAGAAATTAATGTGCAATTTTTGGACAATTTCTTCATGTTTATTTATATCTATCTATCTATATCTATCTATATATCTATATATACACGATGATGCACAACATGGTATAAAGGTTTCATCTTCAGCAGAATGGGAGGTCTGTAGAACTCATGAGTGGCCAAGCCATGAGTGAAGTATGCAAGTCATCCACATTGTGTGCCAGTAAAAGCCTTACATGATGGTGTGGTGTGGTATGTTCTGTATAGGCCACATGTGTAAAAGAAAAGCTGTTGCAAGAATATTTGAGAGAAAAAGCAGGTGCCTTATTACAATCAGTTCAAGAATATGGGGCTTGGAGGGAACCATAAAAACCTCTTAAAAAAAACCACCCTAAAATAACTTTTCTATACCCAAATATGTCATTATTTTAGAGTCCAATATGGGGTCCTTCCAGGGCTAGCAGCAAGCAGTTGGGAAGCTGGGATTCTCCCTAGAAATGGTATAAAGCTCTCATGTCTAGCTCGGCAAAGGTGTGAGATATCAGGCCATAAACCTGTCACCAGACCAGGACTGAAGCTTGCCTTTCCAAGGCTTTGGGGGCAGATCCACAATCGAGGGAGGGAGAAAAAGGAAACATGTTCTGATGGCAAGACAAGTTCCAAATAGGCTTGTGCATTTGAATAGTGGGGGTAGGGTGAGGCAGGGGCAGTACAGCTATGTCCATGACTTTGACCCAGGAACTCCAGTGTAAAAGGATCTGGAGGGAACCCAGAGTCCACCTTTGTGTTATGGGGTGAATGGATTTCATTACCTCGAATTCCCATGCAGCCAAGCTTACATGGCCTGCTTACATATGTTGCCTTAGTCTCCTTCCTCCCTCTCCTCTTGCTGCACTGCCCCATCTCAGCCATTCTGCCCACGCCTCCTGGGTTCAGAATAGTTGACAGTTCTGACCCAGCGTAAGAGATCTGGACCCCAGAACCAGCTGGCATGTGATATTCAAAATGCTTGTCCAATGGGAAATGGACTGAGACCAACAACTTATTTCACGCCTGTCACAGAATAGCCATCAGTCAGATGATAACTTTCAATTGCCTCTTTCATTTGCAATTGCATGCACTACCTCCACTTCTGTTGTCAGTCAGCTCACCTGGAAAACTCATATCAGAGAAAAATTCCTGTATTTTTCACTGTCTTTCAATATAGTTTAGCAGCTGGAAATGAGGAGCAGCTAGCACCATATCACCAGCCTGCTTTTCACAGCTAATGCTTGGAGAACTGCTGACCTAGAGATAAAAGGCTCTGTCTCTCAGTCTCCTGAGCTATCAAGTCCTTTCCCCTTCTCTTTTTTTCTGTATGTTTTATCTACTGCAGTCAGCACTTAGAATCATAGAATCATAGAATCTCAGGGTTGGAAGGGACCTCAGGAGGTCATCTAGTCCAGCCCCCTGCTCAAAGCAGGACCAACCCCAACTAGATCATCCCAGCCAGGGCTTTGTCAAGCCTGACCTTAAAAACCTCTAAGGAAGGAGATTCCACCACCTCCCTAGGTAACCCATTCCAGTGCTTCACCACCCTACTTGTGAAAAAGTTTTTCCTAATATCCGACCTAAACCTCCCCCTCTGCAACTTGAGACCATTACTCCTTGTTCTGTCATCTTCTACCACTGAGAACAGTCTAGATCCATCCTCTTTGGAACCCCCTTTTAGGTAGTTGAAAGCAGCTATCAAATCCCCCCTCATTCTTCTCTTCTGCAGGCTAAACAATCCCAGTTCCCTCAGCCTCTCCTCATAAGTCATGTGCTCCAGCCCCCTAATCATTTTTGTTGCCCTCCGTTGGACTCTTTCCAATTTATCCACATCCTTCTTGTAGTGTGGGGCCCAAAACTGGACACAGTACTCCAAATGAGGCCTCACCAGTGCCAAATAGAGGGGAATAATCACGTCCCTCGATCTGCTGGAAATGCCCCTACTTATACAGCCCAAAATGCCGTTAGCCTTCTTGGCAACAAGGGCACACTGTTGACTCATATTCAGCTTTTCGTCCACCGTAACCCCTAGGTCCTTTTCTGCAGAACTGCTGCCCAGCCATTCGGTCCCTAGTCTGTAGCAGTGCATGGGATTCTTCCGTCCTAAGTGCAGGACTCTGCACTTGTCCTTGTTGAACCTCATCAGATTTCTTTTGGCCCAATCCTCTAATTTGTCTAGGTCCCTCTGTATCCTATCCCTACCCTCCAGTGTATCAACCACTCCTCCCAATTTAGTGTCATCTGCAAACTTGCTAAGGGTGCAGTCCACACCATCCTCCAGATCGTTGATGAAGATATTGAACAAAACCGGCCCCAGCACCGACCCTTGGGGCACTCCACTTGATACCGGCTGCCAACTAGACATGGAGCCATTGATCACTACCCGTTGAGCACGACCATCTAGCCAGTTTTCTATCCACCTTACCGTCCATTCATCCAGCCCATACTTCTTTAACTTGCTGGCAAGAATACTGTGGGAGACTGTATCAAAAGCTTTGCTAAAGTCAAGAAATAGCACATCCACTGCTTTCCCCTCATCCACAGAGCCAGTTATCTCATCATAGAAGGCAATTAGGTTAGTCAGGCATGACTTGCCCTTGGTGAATCCATGCTGACTGTTCCTGATCACTTTCCCCTCCTTTAAGTGGTTCAGAATTGATTCCTTGAGGATCTGTTCCATGATTTTTCCAGGGACTGAGGTGAGACTGACTGGCCTGTAGTTCCCCGGATCTTCCTTCTTCCCTTTTTTAAAGATGGGCACTACATTAGCTTTTTTCCAGTCATCCGGGACCTCCCCCGATTGCCATGATTTGTTAAAGATAATGGCCAATGGCTCTGCAATCACATCGGCCAACTCCTTTAGCACCCTCGGATGCAGTGCATCTGGCCCCATGGACTTGTGTTCGTCCAGCTTTTCTAAATAGTCCCGAACTACTTCTTTCTCCACAGAGGGCTGGTCACCTCCTCCCCATACCGTGCTGCGGAGTGCAGCCACCTGGGAGCTGACCTTGTCTGTGAAGACAGAGGCAAAAAAAGCATTGAGTACACTAGCTTTCTCCACATCCTCTGTCACTAGGTTCCCTCCCTCATTCAGCAAGGGGCCCACACTTTCCTTGACTTTCTTCTTGTTGCTCACATACCTAAAGAAACCCTTCTTGTTACTCCTAACATCTCCGGCTAGCTGCAACTCCAAGTGTGATTTGGCCTTCCTAATTTTACTCCTGCATGCCTGAACAATATTTATATACTCCTCCCTGGTCATTTGTCCAATCTTCCACTTCTTGTAAGCTGCTTTTTTGTGTTTAAGACGAGCAAGGATTTCACTGTTAAGCCAAGCTGGTTGCCTGCCATATTTACTTTTCTTTCTACACATCGGGATGGTTTGTTCCTGCAACCTCAATAAGGAGTCTTTAAAATACAGCCAGCTTTCCTCGACTCCTTTCCCCGTCATGTTATTCTCCCAGGGGACCTTGCCCATCAGTTCCCTGAGGGAGTCAAAGTCTGCTTTTCTGAAGTCCAGGCTCTGTATTCTACTGCTCTCCTTTCTTCCTTGTGTCAGGATCCTGAACTCGACCATCTCATGGTCACTGCCTCCCAGGTAGTGGCTTTCATGGCTTTTGACCACAAGATGGCATCTGGCTTCATGATCTTCCCTTAGAAGCACAGTTTTCTGTCTAGGTTTGACCCAGCAATACACTAGTTCTCTAGCAGCAGGTTATAACTTACTATCTTCTTTCTCTGCCTTAGGGCAAATACTCTGAAACAAGCACAGTGTGGCTTTTTATCTGCTTTCCTAGCTCTGAAATATCCTTCTTAGTACTTCATAGTGCCAGGAGTGATGACTTTGGCTCAGTGACGCTCCCCATGAAGACTCTGCTGTGTGTCCTCCATCACCTTTCCCGTTGTTAGCAATTCCCTTTGTTCCAACTGTCACCTTTCTGTTAAGGGAAAATTCCAGCGATTCTAATTAATCACAATACCCAGGAACTGATCCAAAGTCCAGTGAAGTCAGTGGAAAGATTCGCATTGGCTTCAATAAGACTTGGACTAGGCCCCTAATTACAAAGAGAACTAATTGTCTGACAGGTGTCTTAATTCTACTTGAAGCTTCTTAAACCTTGGCTAGTTCTGTTTCTTCCTCCCTGAGCTCCAGGTGGGTTCCCATGTGACTGAGTTTGGGAAATGGAGAGGATACTCAGGCTTGGGGAAACAATCAGGGAATCTCTAGGAAGCCAATTGCATCCCAACCACGACTAGGCAGAAGCGAAGGCTCTAGGGCAGGAGTGGGCAAACTTTTTGGCCTGAGGGCCACATCAGGGTTCCTAAAGTCTATGGAGGGCTGGGTAGGGAAGGCTGTACCTCCCCAAACAGCCTGGCCTCTTCCCCTGTCTGCTCCCTCCCACTTCCCCCCCCCCCTTACTGTCCCCCTCAGAACCTCTGATCCTTCCAAACCCCCTGCTCCTTGTCCCCTGACCGCCCCCTCCTGGGACCCCTCACCCCTAACCTCCCCCCCCAGACTCCACCCCCTATCCAACCTCCCCGCTCCCTGTCCCCTGACTGCTCCAACTCCTATCCACACCCCCGCCCCCTGACAGCCCCCCTGGGACTCCCTCACCTATCCAACCCCCCCATTCCCCATCCCCTGACTGCCCCCCCCCGAACCTCTGCCCCATCCAACCGCCCCCGCTCCCTGTCCCCTGACTGCCCCAACTCCTATCCATACCCCTGCCCCCTGACAACCCCCCTGGGACTCCCTCGCCTATCCAACCCCCCCATTGCCCATCCCCTGACTGCTCCCCCAGAACCTCTGCCCCATCCAACCGCCCCCCTCTCCCTGTCCCCTGACTGCCCCAACTCCTATCCACACCCCCGCCCCCTGACAGCCCCCCTGGGACTCCCTCACCTATCCAACCCCCCCATTCCCCATCCCCTGACTGCCCCCCCAAACCTCTGCCCCATCCAACTGCCCCCCGCTCCCTGTCCCCTGACTGTCCCAACTCCTATCCACACCCCCGCCCCCTGACAACCTCCCTGGGACTCCCTCGCCTATCCAACCCCCCCATTGCCCATCCCCTGACTGCCCCCGCCCCAGAACCTCTGCCCCATCCAACTGCACCCTGCTCCCTGTCCCCTGACTGCCCCCTGGGACCCTCTGCCCCTTATCCAACCCCCCCGCTCCCCGCCCCCTTACCATGCCGCTCAGAGCAGCAGGACTGGCAGCTGCGCCGCCCGGCTGGAGCCAGCCACGCTGCCGCGCTGCCTGGCAGGAGCTTGTAGCCCCGCCGCCCAGAGCACTGGTGGCACGGCGAGCTGAGGCTGTGGGGGAGGGGGGACAGGACAGTAGGGGAGGGTCCGGGGGCTCAAAGGACAGGCAGGACAGTCCTACGGGCCGGATGTGGCCCGTGGGCCGTAGTTTGCCCACCTCTGCGCTAGAGAATGAGGACAGCACCTTGCTCAGTGGATCCGAGACAGTTTTTTGGTGCCCCCCCCCACCCAAAAAGCACAAGCAACCCCCCTCCAAATAAAACCAACACCCTATGGATTTGGCACCCCTTAATATGATTATTTGACGCCACCGAACGTTGGCACCCAGGTGGCTGCCCTGGGAGCAGGAACCTGGGAGATGTTAAGCCAGAGAAGGGTCACTTCTTGCAATCTGGGCAGGGCCGGCTCCAGGCATCAGCAAAGGAAGCATGTGCTTGGGGCGGCACATCTGAAGGGGCGGCATTCCGGCCATTCCTGGGGTGGCACATTTCAAGGGCCCGGTTTTTTTGCTTTGGCAGCTCCAGCCGCAGCTTTTCTCCCCCCCCCCGGCTTGGGGTGGCAAAAAAGCTAGAACCGGCCCTGAATCTGGGGTAGAATAATTGGGAAGTGTTATAAATATAAAGAGAAGGGGTTAAGAAGCTTTGATACACTACTATAAAAATTTTTTTCCTGTAAAGGGTTAAGACTTAGGTAACCTGGCTGGCATTTGACCAATAAGGGGACAAGATACTTTTAAATTTTGGGAGGGGGAAAGGTTTTGTGTGTGGCTTTTTGTCAGGGTTCCCTCTCCACTATCCTGACAGGAAGTTTATGCAGTAGTGAGGAAGCTGAAGCAGGGTTGGGTTTTAACTTGCAAACGAAAGGCCATGTCATGTGGCCGAGTTTTAGGTGGAACTAATAAATACCCATGGCATGGCATGGTATGGCCCTCTAGTGTGCGAATGTTGTGCTATTTGGAAACCCCTGGCTCCCCCACGTGGAGGAGGGGTGATTTGGGTTCTTCTGATTAACTCGAACAAATACAATCATTGTGAAATTACCCCAGAATGCTTTATAAAATTTAACAGCTCTTACCATGTGTCACAACAGCTTTGGAAGCCTTTTTCATGCATTCAAATGCCAAACCGCCTATCACTTGTCTTAATTTATGTCAATGATCTTCAAACTTTTTTACAATGTCTGGGGACCCTAACTCAACAGGAAAACTCTCCGATCTCCTGATTCCCATTCCTGGGCTTTAATTGCTAGACCAACTTTCCTGTTCTGCCCTCCACTTGTTCCTCTTTATTTACTTGACTGCATCATTTTGATTCAACACAATGTTGTATATTGAAGTCACTGGAAAGTAGCAAATATTCTGCTAACTGATTGGATTATGTGGCATTGCTAATATTCTGACAAGCTGCTTCCTGGAAAGGAAACACTATGCTCTGATTTCTAGATCTGAATTAAATACAGTATTTGCATAAGGTGGGGTCAAGCAGACTATAACTTGTTCCTGATGGGCCCCATTCTGCCAGGTTTACTCACACTGAGTAGTACCTTCCTCCATGAGTGGCTGCATTACTCTCAGTGAGACTACTCACATTGTGAAATACTGCTCAGCATGAGCCAAAGTGATCAAATATGGAATGGCCTGATGTCCTTATTCTGGCCCTCGGTGCTTCCTTATTGATTCATCTTCATTTGGAGAATTTGGAATTTGTGAATGGAACAAGCAGCCTTTGAGAATGGCTCAGATTGCAGAAATCTATGACTGTGCTCAGCAGTGGCTTGATGCACTCTTGAGCTTCTTGGCAAAATTAATATTATCTGCTCTAGGCATGAACGCAAGGCATTCTGAAGACAAGCAGAGAATATGCTATTTTATGGCAGAGGTGTACGCCTCCTCCTGTTTCTCTAACGCATTAGCCTGCAGTGCATTCTGATTCTAGTGTGCAGCATGCTTCACTCATGTCATGTCTTTTGCTTGATTAAAAATAACCTCTGAGGTGGGTGGTTGTAGACACCCCTGACTGTGATTATGAATGGTTTGCAGGGATTTTGAAATCTTGCCCTTTATCTGAGATTAGGGTGACCAGATGTCCTGATGTTATAGGGACAGTCCCGATTTTTGGGTCTTTTTCTTATATAGGCTCCTATTACCCCCACTCCCTGTCCTGATTTTTCACATTTGCTGTCTGGTCACCCTATCTGTGATGGTGCTGGCATGTTATTGGATAAAGTACTGCTTCTCAATGGCGCTGCTTCTGCTGCCGCTCTGGGGCTGGAAATGCTGGTTGATTGACACCACTCCTAGAGCCACCACCTTCCAATTAGCTAATGTTTGTGCAGTGCTTTGAAGATGTACAAGGCTGTGTAGGTGCTATGTTATGTCACACCGAGCGGTGTCTGTACGAGTGTTATTGAATATGTACTGTGCAGCAAGGTGCGCTTTTGTCCCTAGGTTTTAGGGCCAGAAGGATCACTAGATCATCTAGACTGAGCACAACACACAACTCCATATAGGAAACAATTCAGTGATATTTTTTTGGTAAACTGGTTAGTATAGGATGAAGGGTCAGGAAGACACTTGCACATTTTTCTGGTTCTGCTGCTAATTCTTACTCTCTATGACCTTTGGCAGGACTATTAACAGTTGCCCTTGCTGTAAAATGGGACTAATAATACTCATCTATCCCCGAGGGGTTTGTGCAGTTCCATTTAATGTATGCCAAGGTCTCTGAGATTCTTGGAAGAGAGATGCTCAGTAGATGCAAATTGTTTTAGTTCCTATTTTATTACTTGTATGTTAGTAAGGATGGGGGACAAGGACAGTGTTTTGAGAAAATAGCATAAATTGAGAAATGCTTGAGAGTATAAAGGAGAAATGTTTTATGTTTAACCCCTCACACTCCATGAAGCTGGTTGTGAATCTCAAAGTACATTTGAGGGTGGTCCATTAAAAAAAATATGTCTGCACTATTTCTATTATTTAATTAATGTATTCACTTTTTAAAAATACAACTAGGAGACGCTCCTATCCCTTAAATTAAAAATTGCAGCATAAACCCAAAGGACCTCCCAGCAATATTTCCACCTCCAGCCTCCCCACAGTCTTATCAAAGAGGGGAAGAAGATGGGTGTTGCAGTGTGGCTGGTAGGTTAATAAATCTGGGCTCTGGTGCACCAAGAGGGAGCAAGTTCCAAAATCGAGGACCCCTCACAGAGAACGCCCTGTTAGCTGCCTTGTCTAATGTACACTGAGGGAGCTCCATCTTGAGTGCCTCTGTTGATCTCAACTGTGGCAGTATATCATGTGCTAGAATGCATGCTTGGATTTGCTGTCCATCTGAGGGAAGCAGAAGGGGCAGTAAATGAAAACATTTACAAAGGGGCATTGTCCGGTGTTTAAACATTTGTCTTCTTGCGCTCGTCTAGTTGGTGAATTTCCAGTGACTGCACTGTCAGAAGCTTGCTTCCTCCTCCTCTGCAAGTGGGTTGAGGGCTTAGGAAGGAAGGTGGGCGATCCAATCGGGTTGACAAAGAGAATCAGGGTATTATCCTAAGGATAAATGAGTTAACCCATCGCTGCAAGTACTGGGTGGCTCTGTGCTGGTGGATTTCAGTGCAATTAGCTCCCCAAATACCAAGACAGGCAGTCTGCAACCAGACTAAAAGGTCTGCTAAACAATTAGGGGACCATGGCCCCATGGACCCCTGTCACGCACATTAATGTCACTGGCCTTAGCAAAGGGTACGTGTGTTCTTTGATGACAGGAGAATCCAGAGTTTGACTCTGTCCCATAAACATCATATCCCTTTTGGTCTAACTCATATGATTCCATGGTGTTTTATTTACTACACTTAATATCATTTAGTCAATAAACAAATACAGGTTAGACAGATAGAAGGTCTATCATGATCTTAATTACCTCAACTCTCTGGCTTGCCTTTTGTTATGTACATCACGGATACTTGACAGCATTAACATTCCTGGAATTGTATCTGGCCATCCTTTGTAAAGGGATTGAATACTACAGCATTAGTTTGGGCTCTTGGGGCATTTGTGTCACCAACAACAGCTTAATTATGGACATTGTTTACTAATCAGTATTAAATTGACAGACTATGAGGGCTAATCTGCAGATTAACACAATAGTTTGTTTTCATTTTGTTCTTCTAGCAGTGTATTGAAGGCAGGATTTAAAACAAGACCCCTTTTGTGATCATTACCATCCACATCATGGGGTGTGTGTACACACGTGTGTATACAAAGGAGATCTGTATATTTCCTTCCTAGAATTTAGTGCTTGAGCGCAATGACTATGCTTAATAAATAACAACAATCCATAAATGTCAGGTTATATTTCATACCATTCAACATAAGAGCGATAAAACTTCCTTTTTGTAGCATCAGCAATTCCAGAACTCTTTAGTCTGCATGTAAGCTCTCTGAAGGCAGGAGCTCAGCCTTCTCTTTGTTCTGTCTTGCGGGCACACTGTGAACTCTCAACAATAAATAATAAAAAAATAAGTAATATTTGTGCATTGAGTATATTTAATATCTCCTTGTGCTGACTGTTCATCCAGCCTCAAACCAGTGCCAACTTTTGGATGTTCACTGTTGCACATATAAATGATTAGCCCCTACAATGTAGATGTGTACCTATTTTGTATGTAAAAGAAGCCCGGATCTGCATGTGCAAATCCAGTAGCTGATCGCCAAACTGCAACCGGCTGTTTGCCCATGCTCAGTTCTGTGGCACAATTGGTTGTGTGTGTGTGTGTGTTTGTGTGTAAAAGAGGGCACACAAGAGTGAATGCGAAGGCAGAAAATACTGCCCTTAATGTCTTTTGCGGAACAGCCTTCTTTGTGCACATGTTGCCCATCCTTCACTTCTTATTGCAGCTGAGAACACTTTGGGTTTTATAGTAATGTCAGTGATTTTGGCAGATCCCATCTTCCAGGTCTGCAGGGGATAGACATAAAGTTGCCCATCATGCATGAATTGTATTCTTGTAATGGAAGTTTTCATATTGCTAGAAGCATAGGCTCTGACTTCACCTCTTTTCCGTGGGTGCTTGACACCCACCCTCTGCCCCTGGCCCTGCCCCTGCCCCACCCCTGCCCCGCCCCCATTCCAACCCCTTCCCCAAAGTCCCTGCTCCAACTATGCCCCTTCCCTGCCCCTATTCCAGCTCCTTCCCCAAATCCCTGCCCCAGCTGTTTGTCGGCGGCCAGGAGGGAAGCGCTGGGAGGTAGGCAGAGGAGCAGGGATGCAGCGCGCTCAGGGAAGGAGAAGGTGGGGCAGGGATGAGGGAAGCTTGGCTGCCAGTGGGTGCAGAGCACCCACTAATTTTTCCCCATGGGTGCTCCAGCCCCAGAGCACCCACAGAGTCGGCGCCTATGGCTAGAAGTGTCTTGAATTTTGTATGCAGTGTTGCTGTAGCCATGTCAGTCCCAGGATATTAGAGAGACAAGGTGGATGAAGTGATATCTTTTATTGGACCAACTTCTGTTGGTGAGAGAGACAAGTTTTTGAGCTACACAGAGCTCTTCTTCAGGTCTGGGAAACGTACTAGAAGTGTCCTAGCTAAATACAAGATCAAACTGGTCCCCTAGAATTTGTGTTAACTACTTATGCTAAACTATCTGTTCGATCTTGACCCGAAGAAGAGCTCTGTGTAATTCGAAAGCTTGTCTCTCTCACCAACAGACGTTGGTCAGTTGGAGATATCACCTCACCCACCTTGCCTCTCTTGAATTTTGTAGTCAGAAAACCCTGTTTATTTGAGGGACCATGTACCTGATCTTTGTTAGCTAATCAAATCAAAACTCATTTGATAATAAATAGGTGATTATGTTACGTTTTTTCACCCTCCTTGGCTGTGCTTGAATTGTGGGTTTGGGGTACAGGAAGTTACACTATACCCCACATCTCACCACTCTTGGTGGGAGAGGGAATAAAAGGATGCCAGGATGGGGTGGGAAGAGTGGTTACTTTCATTACCTCTTCCCCCCCATCAGAGCACTACTCCTAGGCAAAAGCCATTGTTACATTTATCTTTTCTTCACGATATAATTAGATGATATGAGGGTAGATGATGACGTTAGGATGTCTACACTACAATGGCTAGAGCGGCACTGCTGCAGCTGGGCCACTGTAGTCCTGTAGCGTAGATGCTTCCTACATCAACAGAAGGGGCTTTCTGTTGGTGTAGGTAATCCATCTCTCTGAGAGACGGTAGCTATATTGATGGAAGAATTCTTTCGTGAACTCAGCTGCGTCTACTGAAGGGGTTAGGTCGACCTAACTATGTTGCATCAGGCACAGAATTTTTGAGCAATGTAGCTAGGTCAGCCTATGTCTTAGGTGCAGACCAGGCCTTAGAGTCCCAGCCTGTGCTGGAAGGAGTGTGTGGGGACCTACTCTTCTGAGATACTGCAAGAGACATTTTGCTCAACTCAGCCAGAATTCCTCTTGGGTTCAGTTCCCAGCTCTCTCTGACCTTTGAGAAGCCACTTAATCTCTTTGTGCCTCAGTTCCCCATCTGTAAAATACTTCCTGTCTCCCACCTGTTGGCTATTGAGACAGTAAACTCTTTGGGGTGGAGACTTTCTTACTATGTGTCTGTAGAGCCCCTGGCGCCGTGGGGCTCAGCTGTCAAATGGAGTTCTTGGCACAACAGGAGTGGTAGTGTTCAAACACAATAAGATGTTGCATCGCAGACAAGCCCTGAGTAACTCTCGTCTTTGCCGGGGCCAAGGAAACAGGGGAGGGTTCCTTTTCACCTCCTTCTTTCTGCTGCACGTGAGTTTGGTCACAACCTAGTCCACAGTGTTCAAATCACTGTGGCAGCAAGTCATTATCTTGCTCGTGAAAAGATTGCAAATAGATGACTGAATACATTCTGCTGGACATTTTAGTGCAAAGTCAACATCCTTCTGGCCTATGTGTTCTCCATTTTTGAACGAATTAATATAAAAATCCTAATCCTTTTTTTTTTATCTGAGCCACGCAGTATAATCCAGACTTTTGGAAGGATAAATCAATGTTTGTGAGCTCGCTTGGATTTAATGTAAACAATGAAGGGCTAATTCACTAAAATGGCTTAGACCCATCTGGATCTACTTTCATGAGCTGGGGTGCAGAGCTGGGAGCAGCCTACAGGGTTAGAACTGCAGATTTTGAATGCCTCAATTTTTGCGTGCCCAGTTTAAGACACCTTATTGGAGCCTGGTTTTCAGAAAATGCTGTATACACACCCTGTGATAATCCAGACTTCTAAAAATTTCTCAAGATGGGCTCTTGAAAATCATTTGTCACTTTTGAAAGTCTTAGCCATTGTTAACTGGAGCTATGTCATGGTTTCCTTTGAAACCAGTTTTCCTTCCTTTCCTTTCCCACTGTCCACTCTTCCTCTCTTTGTTTATTCATTTACAAAGGAGGAATTGGGTTTTTCAAACACAGAGGTGGTACAGAGTGTGTTCATAGATATAAAGGTACATGAATAATAGATATTTTAATTACCATAAACAAAGTTATAAGCACTGGACTCCTGAACCAGATCTTTTAAAATAAATTGTTTAGAGCCTGACCATTCGTGAAATAGGTTCATGGACTGTTGGGGAGGAGGTGGTAACTTTTGCTAGTTGAGCCTGCTATATCAGACTGCATTAATCAGATCAGTTTACAGGGTGGCTTTTAAAGAAGCTCTGTGTTTATTTTCTTTAAGAAGTACTTGTGAAATGTTTGTTTCCTTAATCATATTGTAGTGTTAATTAGCTGGTTGGGTTACTCGTCAGGAGGAATGGCTAATTTGGGCTTCTTTTGTTCCTAAGGCAGTAGGTGACATCTGGCTATTTGGTGCCAGAAACCGCGTATCCTTAAAAACATCCCCGTGCTTAAAACAATGAAATGACTAAAAGGTGGATTTTTGGTATGTTTCCAAGGACCTGATCCAGCTCCCACTGAAATGAATAGGAATCTTTCCCAGTGACTACAATGGGAGTAGGATCAGACCCCATAAAAGGGTTTCTCTACTACACTGTAGAGCAGGGGTCTCAAACACGCAGCCCGCGGAGCTCTTCCCTGCGGCCCGCCGAGCTCCCCGTGCGCCCCCCCCGCCCCCCTTTAAAAAAAATTTTTTTTTATTTTTATTTTTTTACCCCCAGGCAGTTCCCACCGCCAGACAGTTGTTCTGGCGGCGGGAACTGTCTGGTGGTAAAAAAAAAAAAAGGGGTGTGGGGGTGGGGTGCGGGGAGCCCGGCAGGCCGCATGGGAAGAGCTTTGCGGTTTCTGGGAGGGAGGGGGAGGAGCGGGAAGCCATGCGCACAGGGGAGGAGGTGGAGAAGGGGTGGGGCCTAATGGAAGGGGTGGAGTGGGGACGGGGATGGGGGCAGCGAGGAGGCGGGGTCAGTGATGCGGCCCTCGGGCCAATGCACTAGTCCTCATGCGGCCCTCGTGGTAATTTGAGTTTGAGACCCCTGCTGTAGAGAAACAACATTTGTGAAACCCCTAAATAAGAATCCTCTTAGCAGGTTTATGATATGCGCAAGTAGTACCTGCAGGCCCAGTTTCATGTCCACGTTTCGCTGTGTGCAGCTCTAAAGGCACAAGAAAGTTGGGGCCGATGCTGGGGCCAGTTCTATGCTGTCTGAGAGGGAGAGCAAAGAAAACAATTTTGCTGATGCTCACAAATGTACAAAATCTGGAATTGTACAGAAGCTGCATCTGGAATTTTAGTTTCAATGTTAAAAACAGCAACAAACCAACCAGTCAAATCCAAATAAGGCCAAATGCAAAAATTAAAAGTAGAAAGGGAAAGAATTTTCCATGTAGAGTTTAGTTTAAATTATATTTTCCAGTGGAAAATGCCTCCTAGGCCCCTTACCTTAGTTGAATGCCTGCATCATTCACCACATCCAGTATTTCAGATGCTCCAACCTGGGACCTAATGAGCTACATGAATTATGAAGCAACTATTTCTTAGGTCAGCAGCATTTCTGTGTGTTGGAGGCTATAGGGGAAGCAGGATGGATTTATCTTAACACAGAAGAATACAAGTTTATAAGACCTGGGTTATCTTCCAGTGTAACCTTGGGCAAATCGGAGAACTTCCCTATGCCTCAATTTCCTTAGCTATAAAATGGGGATACTGTAATAATATTCATCTTCCTCACATGAGAGTTGAGACCAAATTAATCAGTGCATTTAAAATGCTTTGAGATTTCCCCTGATAAGTGCAAAGCAGGCTCTCAAGCTGTCCCTGGTTCTTTAGGTAGAACTCAGTCTCAGCCCAAAGTGCTATAGCAATAAACAACTGTTGACTATAGGACAGGCCGTTGCTGTAGGTAGGGATCAGACTGAGCAAGCAAAGGTGATGCTACTCTTCCCAACTCTGCCCACAAAATAAACCCACCTGAGTCACCAGATGGAGACATTGTTCATTGTAGATGGTGCAGATGTTCAAAATACGATTGTGTGAGCTCCCGCTGAGCTCCTTTGGCTTGGCTCTTCCTTGAGTAGAGAGTGTGGGAGATGCCCCCAAGGATGCCGTGAGAGGCCACAGGTCTGCTGCTCCTCTCTGAAAATGCTGCTGGAGGTGATGAGGATTGCAGAGCATTGGGTCCACCCTGGAAGATAATTTTGTCCAAAATTAACAAACCTAAAAGGAGAGCTCCTGTAGCTAGCAGTAGTAAATAATTCCTCTCTGTTATGTGCCTCGGCCAGTAGAAGGTAACATTGCACACACAAAGCCAACTTGGTACATTACACAAGGCTTTAAAGAAAACTGCCTTGAAAAATCTCCACCCAGTTATCAATATTATATTCTCCTTAATTTATTCAATTACAGCAAATTAAGAAGTTCTTTAATCGGTTAAAAGGAGGGAAAACACTAGTCTTGATCCTTGTGCACATTCTAAATTAAACGATATAGGGCTAGGCTGGGAACCCCTGAATGGGGTTACTTGTGTGAGTAACTGCTCACCAGTGTGAGCAAGGGATTCCTAATCTAGCCCCTGCTGGGCCGGGAAGATGCTCATGGGCCCTCATTTCTTACCTGTGTCTCAGATGAAATGCTAAATTGCATTTCTAGGCTGGTGTAGACACCATCAAACTCGTTTAAATGACTGCTAATAATAGAGATGTTCACATGTCGCTCTGCGTGTGACTGTACTTCCCTCTAACAGCTCCATCTTGTGCGTCAACAAAGGATCTAACAGCTGCACGAGGAAGGGAAAGTGGCCTGTGTTAATTAGAAACTCTTCCTCAGCTTTTCCCAGTGGCAAACTATCAGTTGGTAATTACAACGCACCAGTAACTTCCCATTCTTCTCTGCTAATGCTGGACAGTGAGCTAACAAGGAGGAGAGGAAAAGCTGGCGGAGGAGGATATACTGTGTAAGAGCATTGCGTGGTTTCAGGTTCACACTCTAACAACAAAGACAAAGCAAAACTATTTGGGGAATGTTTGTGTCGCTCTTTTAAAAATGAAGCCTTCAGTATAAGGTAGGGAACTTGACAATTTTGATGCTTTTTTTAAAAAAGATTCTCCTGTCAAAGATTGTTTTAAAATTATGAACTCTCCCTTGTGGCTTCTTTGTGGATTTGCCACTAACTGAGCAAGTGGTAGTGCACTGCCCCAGGAGTGCAAGTTGGTCCCTTGTCCTCTTACTCCGGGGCGGGAAGTTTTCTGTGCCAGACCTTTTCCTGATGCAGATTACCTATTCCATCACACCAGGTCAGCTGTTCTGGCTGACACCTTGGAAGGGGTAGAGTCATTTCCACTTCCCTGTGACCCATTATGTGGGGATCCATGCAGGGAGGTAAAGGGAAAAAGGTGGGTGAGGTAATATCTTTTATTGGACCAACTTCTGTTGATGAGAGAGACAAGCTAGTTTACTCCCCTCCCCCCATGCCCTCCATGGGCACATGGGGTGAGCTGTGAAGAGAACAAATGTTCAAATCCAAGTTTTTAACACACAAACACACACACACACACACACACACATATAATATGATCTCAAAACCTTGTCACTACTCAATGGCTCAAGTCCTGAGCTGGGTTAAATTGACCCCAGCTGAGCATCTGGCCCAGTGCTCCTATGACCTTTAAAAATGGCAGCTGCCGTGTTGTTTAAGATGTTTTATCAATAAACAAGATGGACATCAAGGTCCAAAAGCAGGCCCAAAATGGGGGTGGGGGGGATTTTTCATTCAATTTTCCCCCCTCTTTTGGTTAAAATTTCAATTTCAATGATAATTTTCATTAACTAAACCCTTAAAACTGGAAAATTGTCATCAGCTCTAGAGCTCGTTAAAAAAACAAACAAAAAACAATTTTGCAAACATTTGTCAAAATTCACCCTATCCCTCCCCCCCTCCGAAATTTGATATTTAGATTAACGTTTTCATCAACATTCCAATCATTCCAACCAGTATTACTAGATACGGTGGTTGGAATAATTTATGTATGTACATAGAGGTGTTACTTTTGGATACACAATTTCACTTGTTTCCGTGAGATGGGGGCACAAGCTCTGTTTTCAATTTTAGATGGTATCTATTTTGTGCAATTCATTTTTAATGTCTTTTAAGATTCTGCTGCGTGTCTTGGCTTTGGTCCTAATTCAGCACTTAACTTTAAAAGCACATGCTTCACACCATTCCTCTGCAGCAAACCACTTAAGCATGTGCTTGTATCTCCTTGAATGTAGTGGGACTTAAGTATCATTGGTGCTCAAAGGTAACCACATGCTTAAATGTTTTGTGGAATAGGGCTAGAATTAAGTACATGCTTACAGTTAAGCTAATGCTTAAATTCTTTACTGAGTCAGGGTGTTTAGGATCAAGGGGGAGAGACAGACAAGCAGAGCAGGGAGTTTGACTTAAACGATCTCCCAGAGCATCGGTTAAGGCTGCTTTGGGTCAACTTTACATCATTAGAAGAGAGAGACAGGCACCTGGGATGAGACCTTGAGCATCAAATTTCTAGCTGAAATGAGTTTTTAGGGCCATAAAACAGTTCTACAGTGTTGGATAGATGGGTTTGTAATGGAAATACTGTTGGCATAATCATAGCCATCAAACTGAATGGAGACTTGGAAAGAGCAGTGCTTGATAACCGCTGTGCTGGCACTGAACACTTTTAGCATCCAGTTGAGAAAGTAGCTCTGTACCATATATGTAGAATTCTTCTGCAGAATTTGCATACAGAAAGCATGGAATGCTCTTTACTGGGTAAATTCTTTGCTTCTGCTATTTATTACACTCCCTCTTTCCCCTGAGCATAAGTGGCTGCAAAGTAGAGAAAACAGGTGTGCCTGTTCAAAGGAATGAAAAGCATGTATTCAAAGTAAAAGTAGGATTGTTGTTTCAAATAAGATGTATAATACCAGACCTCCCTTTGGGGGTCAGCCTAAATTGACTCCTTGGCAAAGCTGGATTAAGACGTAGGAACTATAAACCCATACCTAGAATCCCAGCTCCTGGAGTCAATTGATTGCATCAGAATATATTTTCATGGGGCAGTTCACACGACTCAGAGCTATTGTTCCAGGCTGTCTGCAGACTCAGGCAGACACCAATGCATTGGTTATGTTCAGGTTACATTTTTAAGCTTTTCTTCACAACTGTGAGGGCTAAAAAAGTAATGACAGTTGTGAAAACAAGTTTAAAAATGTGCCTGGTACTACCAGAACACCCCTGCCAGCTTGGTACTCATGGGGCTCGGGCTGCGGGGCTGTTTCTTTGCTGTATAGACTTCTGGACTTGGGCTGGAGCCCGAGGTCTCAGACTCTCCCACCCTGCAGGGTCCTAGAGCCTGGGTTCCAGCCTGAGCCCGGAAGTCTGCACAGAAATGAAACAGCCCCTCAGCCCGAGCCCTGCGAGCCTGAGTTGGCTAGCGTGAGCCAACCGCAGGTGTCTAGTTGCTGCATAAACATACAGAGAGACTCTTATGGCTGGTCTTTGCCCTAGCCAGGTTATTCCCCAATAGGTTTGGGAAGTGCAGAATTGTATGCATGGAGTTTCCCTGGAATTCTTCTGTTGGTGGCCGTAGGTTTTGCCCTCCTCCTCGACCAAAGTAGCTGGAGATGTGGCTCACAGAAGTATGCATCGCTAGCTGCCTCCCACCTTCCCTGCCTCCAGGAAAGCCCAGCTCCAGCATGTTGGAATTGGCCAAGACAGCAGGGTTAATACCCTCAGTCTGGCAAAAAGTGCTGTCAAATCTTTAATGACCACAAGTGGTCAGGACCTCACTTTTACATGTCATGTGAAAGACTGCATCCCCAGCAGCACAGTGCCCCAATACCATTTTGGGTCCCTGGTTCCGTAATGACTCGGAGGGAAGAGATTCATCTAATGAATCGCCACCATCACTTCTTGTAACAGCTAGATGTTCTATGGAGGTCTCTGATTCAAACACTGACCTGACCCCACCCGATCCTGCATAGCTTGTGAGATCTGATGGGATCACAGCACAAGGTGCTATATGGCTAATTGATTTTACACCACGTTTGGTGATAGCTGAACTATCTTTCCTTCTGGGGAGCGGGACAAAGTGTAATGGCAGATATTGTTAATTCTTTTGGTGTTTCTGCTCTGTTTGTCAAATCATTGTTTAATTTTTCATGGAAAATCACTGAGTTCTGAATGGAGGTGAAATATTAATGGCCCGTGTCTCTTTCATATCCAAAGGAGAACCCCTAATGGTGATAGCCATAGGATGGTCCAGTAGATAGGATGTGGGTTGGGGAGAGAGAAGGTAAGTGCTCTAGTCTGGCTCTGTCACCTACTCACTATATACCAAGTCACTTATACTCACATTTGCAACTGTGGCCTCTAATTTTTGAGTGCCTAATTTTTTGAGTGTCCAGCTTGAGATACCCACATTGTCTCAGATTGAGACTCAAACACTGAAGCATCAAAAATCAGTGGCCTCTTGAAAGCTCTGAACGAAATCTCTGTGTGTCTCAATTTCCTTGTTAGGCATTTATATACCATAGGGATGAACGTGGTGTACAAACTTAGATTTCATGTATAGAACAAAGGTAAATTTACCTTTCATGTTCCTTATTTGGGCTTGAAATGTTGTTTGAACAATGTCCTTTGTATGCAACTTACAAAAGGCTTCACTGTTTTAAAATAAAGGTTCAGGGTTGAAGGACAAGTGGACAATTTTGGAAGCATCTCTCTTTCATGGTAAGAACAGCGTTAATTTCTTAACGCTCTGTTTTGTGTTCAGGGAGGGAGAGTGTATTCCCATGGTTTCAAAGGAAGAGTCTATTGAATATGGCACCCCCATCTTCTCTCTCTTCATTGTTCCTCCCCAAGTCCTTAGGATTCCTTACAAATTACAGTCTTTTTAGATAAGCGAGCACTGTGCTATTTCAGCCACTTTGTAGGGGAGAGGGGTAATATAATAGGCTGAGAAGTGTTTTCTTACAATCTTAGTTGGATTGTTTGTTGTTGCCTGCAACAGGGTTCAGCGGCATGGACTCTGACAGCCCCAGTGGGACTCTGTGTGGATATAAGAGTTCTGCTGCAGGATCAGGACCTTCAGCATTGCTTCACACTTAGGACACAATAGCACTGTGATTTTTATAGGATGACAGTGTGATTGTGCTGTGTAGATAGTGTGGCAAAAGAGGAGGTGCTGTGTAAGGATCTAAGAACACTGATGTGTAATGTGTTTCTTGAGAGTTAAAAAGCCTTTCTTGGAGAAAGGTGGACACTCACTTGTCAGAAACTTCCTAGGGGTAGAACAGATCGAGAGACTCTGCAGAGGGAGTCTAAAGAAGTGGCCTCCCCAGATTCAGGGAATGATAAGCCCTAGGGAAAAGCTAGACATGAGTACGGTCTTTAATTTTTAAGGTATGGTTTATCTGAAATGCTCTTGTTCTAAATAAACTGAGGCTTTGTTTTAAGGAGGCTTTGGGATGCTAATTACCGCTGTTGTTGACCTGGAGGGACCAGCATTGCAGGGTCTGGACATAAGTCAAAACTACTGAGGTGATCATGGTTGATATTCAGGGGACTGCAACGCAGCATCTGGTCCGAGAATGGAAGAATAGCATGATTCCAAATGGAGGCCTGGTCTACAGACGCCCTCTGCAGCCTATACAGAACTGCCTGCCATCATCGCCCAGTGCTCAATCCTCCTCCTCCAAAACATCCTATGAAGTGCGGGGGGTGGGAGAGGGGGCGCCCTCGGTATCCCTTGCACTCAACACCAGGGGAGGGTACAAGGAACAGAAGGCGCCATTCCCAGACCTTTAATAGTTATTGCAGTGCATCTGCAAGCAAGCTTTCCTTGTTTCTCCCCTCACAATGTTATTAGCCCTTTTGCCCAAGGTGATCTTACTTTTCTTTGCTGTCCGTGCGTTTGTGTGCATAATAAAACAAAACAGATTGAGGAAAAAAGGCTCTTTATTCATTCCACGCATGGTGGTCATTGGGGATGGAGTTTTACGGGGGAGAAAATGCAATGGAGGGCACAGTTTGGTAAGGAACAACAAAGATAAGTGTCACATTACTCTGGCTCATTGCTGAAACTGGTTTTCAAAGCCTCACGGAGCCCCTCGATGGGCTCTTCTTATTGCCTGGATATCTGGCTGCTCAAAATTGGATGCCAAGCGATCAGCCTAAACCCCACATCACGAAGGAAACTTTTCTCCCTTTGCCTCACAGATATTATGGAGCATAGGTGCTGAGTTTTCTTCTTCCCCGGGGGTGCTCCACCCCCGCTCCACCCCCACTCCACCCATTCTGCCCCTTTCCCCACGGCCTTGCCCTTGCTCCACCTCTTCCTGCGTCCCACTCCAACCCCTCCCCTGAGACTCTGCCTGCCCGCCCACTGCTCTCCACCCTCCCGCAAGTGCCTCCCTGTGCCTGAACAGCTGTGGCTGGTAGGTGCTGAGCACCCACTATTTTTTTCCCCTGGGTGCTCCAGCACCCACAGAGTCAGCACCTATGTTATGGAGCACACAGCAGGCAGCAATAACAATGGGGGTATTGCTTTCACTGAGGTCTAACCTAGTAAGCAAACAGCACCAGTGACCTTTTAAATGTCAAAAGGCACATTCCACCACCATTCTGCATTTGCTCAGGCTATGGTTGAACAGCGCTCCTTACTGCTGTCCAGGCGGCCGATGTACGGCTTCATGAGCCATGGAAGCAAGGGGTAGTCTGGGTCTCCCAGGATCATAATCGGCATGTCAACATCATCCATGGTTATTTTGTGGTCTGGAGAGAAAGTCCCCGATTGCAGCTTTCTGAACAGACCTGTGTTCGTAAAGATGCGTGCGTCATACATCTTTCCTGACCATCCCACATTGATGTCGATGAAACGGCCCTTTGATCCACCAGCGCTTGCAACACCATTGAGAAGTGCCCCTTTCGGTTTATGTACTGTTTGGCAAAGTGGTCTGGTGCCAAGATAGGGATATGCATGCCGTCTATCACCCCACCGTGGTTGGGGAACTCCATCATGGCAAAACCATCCACTATGTCCTGCACGTTGCCCAGAGTCACTACCCTTCTTAGCAGAAGTCTGTTGATTGTCTTGCAAACTTGGATGACAACAGATCCCACGGTAGACTTACCCACTCCGAATTGATTCCCCACTGACCGGTAACAGTCTGGCATTTCAAGCTTCCGCAGAATGATCGCCACTCGCTTCTCCACTGTGAGAGCAGCTCTCATTTAAGTATTGCTGTGCTTCAGGGCTGGGGAAAGCTCTGCACAAAGTTCCTGGAAAGTGGCTTTCGCATTTGAAAGTTCTGCAGTCATGCTCATCATCCCATAGCTGCATAATGATGAGGTCCCATCAGTCAGTGCTTGTTTCCCAGGCCCAGAAATGGCGCTCAACTGTGTTCAGCTGATGCGTGACTGTCGCCAGCAACTGCAAATTGTTTCGCTCGATGTTTTGCAGCAGGGCTACTTGTGTGACATCGCAATGTTCCGTGCGGCGGCTCCTGTCTCGGCTGTGGAAATACTGCAGGTAAGGCATGAAGTGTTTGTAATGCTCACAACAAGCGTGTACAGCTGAGCATGGTCCATGCATATCATGCTATGGTGTCTGCACGCCTAAACCAGGCTTTCGAAAAAAGGCACGGAAAAGCCTTGGTTTGTTTGACGTTGATATCAGGGAGGGAGGAAGGAAAGTGCATCATGGAAGGCTAATGCTATTTTCCCATTACCACCCGTAACAATGTTTTGGTCCCATGAGGTATTGCAAGCGCTACCCAGAATTCCATTCGGATACGTGCACTATGGGATAGCTATCCACAGTGCAGTGCTCTGTGCGTCAATGCAAGTGCTGCTAGTGAGGACGCACTCGGCTGACACAAGGAGCATGGTGGGTACACGCAAGATTGACTTCCTTAATTCAGAGGCTCGATGTCGACTTACATAAAGTTGACTTAACTTTGTAGTGTAGAGATGGCCTGAGAGAGCAATGGCACAAGAACTAAGACCTAGATGGGTGCTCTTGGAAAGACCAAGGAGGGGTCAGAGATGGAGTTAATGCAGTACTCGTGACAAGCGGTACAATCAACTTTGTGGAGTGCAGGGATTTATTAAGCTGTTGTCACTTGACAGGTTATACTAAAGTGGTTCTCTGATTCAAACACTGACCTGACCCCACCCGAGCCTGCATAGCTTGTGAGCTCTGATGGAATCATAGTACAAGGTGGTATGCCTGATTGATCTTACACCATGTTCGGTGGTTGTAGTTTAGGATGACCAGACAGCAAGTGTGAAAAATCGGGACGGGGGTGGGGGGTAATAGGAGCCTATATAAGAAAATGACCCAAAAATCGGGACTGTCCCTATAAAATCGGGACATCTGGTCACCGTAGCTACACCAGCTTGCCTTCTGGGGAGAGGGACTTTGGGGGGCTAATGTGATAGGGTGAGAAGGATAGGGATAGCTCAGTGGTTTGAGCATTGGCCTGCTAAACCCAGGGTTGTGCGTTCAATCCTTGAGGGGACCATTTAGGGATCTGGGGAAAAAATCTGTCAGGGGACAGTACTTGGTCCTGCTAGTGAAGGCAGGGGCCTGGACTCAATGACCTTTCAAGGTCCTTCCAGTTCTATGAGATAGGCATATCTCCATATATATATTTATATGTGTTTTCATACCATGTTAGCTGGATTGTTTCTTTAGATGGGCCTTATTAAAATCTTAATCCTAGGAAATGCATGGTTATAGTAAATGGGACTTTAACCATTCACTGGTTGGTTGTCAAAGGGCAAACGGTCTCCAGCTCTATGATAAGAGCATGCTAGAGGTAGAAGCCACTTTTTGGAGAAAGGCTAGTCCTCCAAAGGCACCTGCTGGTTTGAGGAATGAAAGAAGAAAGGAATTTGCTAAAGTCTTGTGGAAAACACACACTTGCTGAGTGGTATCCAGAATAATCCCTGGTTAAGAAGAAAGCAGTTTCTCAATGAGAAGCTTCATCGAATTCTAGCATTCTGCATCCATAAAGCATGTTTCCTAGTATTAATAACCTGGATATGGTTTTTCCTCAAATGTGCAATTCTACTTACGCTTTTCATCATTAAATAAGGACGTCTCCTCCCCCCCTTTAAGATGCTGAGAAGCACAACCAATTAGGTAACAAGAAATAGTATTATTAAAGGCCTGTAACTCAACTTCACTTGTATCCCAATGAATGTAATGCTATCAAATGGAGGGACTGGATGGAATAGGGCAGAGGTTTCCAAACTTTTCCCCTGTCAAAGACCCCTTTAGCATCCTACTAAATTTCCCAGACCCCTTTCATTTTTATGCATAAGTTTCATGTTGTGTTATTATATGAGCTAGGGTTAGTTTATTATTTTAAAAAACTGTTTTTGTAATTAAAATAAAACTCCTAAAGGGACCAACCGTAAACAGTCTGCAATTATTACAAGTTATTCATTTATTATAACCATTAAACTGTATATCAAAACATAGGTAGGTATTATCTTTAGAACACTATGGAAGATAGTCAGTCATAAATCAAACATAGTATTATCATTAAGAAATCATAGGTACTGATATAAAAATGTGAAGAAATAATATTGTGGTTAACAGTGAAATAAAAGAAGTGTATTGTGTTACTCAGTGTGGTGTGTGGGGTTCCTTTTGTGAATGCACTTTTGACACATTTGGCACAATATTCAAAAGTTTCAGCCTAAGATCATGCTCTGTATCCAGCTTGTGTCTATATTTTGATTTTAATGAGACAAGTGCCAAGAAACCACTTTCACACAAATAGGTAGTGGTGAACAGGATTAAAAATGCCACAGCTCTGTCTGACAGCCTCGGATAGATACTCTGACTTCTGTTGCAGCCAAAACTGGATCAATGAATACTGTTTAAACTCCATTTTAAATCTCCATTACACAATAATTCAATAAGTTCCTCATGTTCTTCTATACTCAAATCCTTTGTTGGCTTTGCTTCTTCAACAAAGGGATCTTGAATCCGATTGTTGGCATCAGTCTTCACAGGAAATATTCTCGGAAATTGTCCTTGAGGTTCACCAAATGCTGAAGAATGTTACATTTTCATCGAGAGTCGAATCATTTTTACATAAAAATGAAATCTAATAAAGGCAAACAGCAAAATTGTCATTTGTCACATGATGACATCATAATGGAAGCTGTTTTATCACGGCTTCGACTTTGGTTACTGATATTCCCTGGACACCTAAATTCAGTTCATTTAATTGAGAAGATATGTCCACCAATGATGCCAACTGTGATAGCCAATTTTATCTTTTAAGACAGTCCAAAAGCTCAAAAGGATAATCCATAGAAAGCAACAATATCTCTGAGTGAAGTTTGAAGAAATGGGTCAATACCCTACCCCAGGATAACCAATGGACTTCCATGTGTAGAAGTAATGTCGAGTGTTCACTTCCCATATCTCTGGAGAGAATGTTTCCATAAAAAGAATTAAAAAAATATCTTCTGCTGTTGTGCATGTGGGAAAAAGACAACAAATCAAAAAGTCTTCAACCGTCTCATCACCAAAAATATAACACATGTATGCAAGATTAGCCACACTAGCAAAGTCTGTCGATTCATCGATTTCCAAGGCAATTTATGGACTCAGCTGCAAGTGAAACACCAGTTGTTTTTCCACTTTATCACTTGTGTCAGGTATTCTTCTAGATACCGTATTGTTCGACAGGCGAATAATTTTAATTGCTTTCCTTGCTTCTCTCCTAGCACTATGTTTGCCATGTTCTTCACTGCTGGAAGAATCAGTTCTTCAGCAATAGTGTGCAGTTTTCCAGCCTTAGCAATTCTGTAGCTAACTTTATATGAAGCTTTGAGAGCTTTACTATTGACATGGGTTGTGTTAATAACACTCAGTTTTCCAGCCTTCAATTAGCATAACTTTCATTTGAAAAATTCTACAGGCTTATCTTTGCATAGAGCATGTTTGATAGCTAAATAACAGTTGAGTTTGGCTGGTTTTATACACTCATCAGAAAGCACTTTGTAACATAAAACACATTGTGGCAACTGTGTGTGGCAACTGTGTATCTTCTTGTACGAAACAGGTTTAACGCCAAATTTAATATAACTTTAGGTCATCATACATCCTGTTCTTCTTCGTGCTTTCATAAAGTTTGTCCCTTTCTCTATTTTTATGTTTCTTCCCAGTGATAATAATTGATGAGGCTTCTCTATCACTTCTCTACACTTCTGTTGTCACTTTGATCCTCGTTGATTTCACGTTCTTTTTCAATAGTAGATATATTTTTCTTTTTAACCCTTCCGCTTTTTAACCACTGATCCATTTTTGTCACATAACCCTTATTTTCACTTTAACTAAAAATATTTTGTGGTATAGTCCTGAATGGACAAGTTCTGGTACTGCCAGAACACCTCTGCCAGCGTGACCTCTCACGCAAAATATGTGGTCCCTCTCTGCAGAGAACGTCATTTTGAGAACAAAATGGTGTCCTCCGAGAAGCAAAAATGCCGGAACACTGTTCTGGTGCATTCTGGCCACAGTGCAGTTCTGGCCCTGCTGCCCCACGGCTCAAGGGACGGACCCCCACTTAACCCACAGTGGACCCCTATGGATCCAGGGACCCCACTTCGGGAGCCACTGGATTAGAATATTGGTGTAAAAGTCATAAGCTACAATGAACCCCCCTTAACAGCCAGCAGCTATGGCAACCAAAGGCCACTAGGGGAAAGTAAATGCCTCGCCTACGCAAAAGCTTGCATTTTTACAGTTGTCCTTTGCTTACACAAAAATAGTGTTTTTTCAGCTAAGACGGCTATCCTATACCAGTTTTTACTGACCAAATAGCAAACATCCAAGGTCTAGCAAGCACCAATCAAATATTAACACAACCAAGGCTTTATCTAAGTGTGTATAAAAAACCTGTAATATCTATATAAATTAAAGTCCTGTCACTTGGCACAAACTCTCCTTTTTCTGCAAAATAAAGTAACCTTCTTTCCTTATCCCTGTCTGGCTGTTATTGGCTCTCAGCTAGGCAAACCCAATATTTTGGTAACATTGGTAATATCTCTCTGAGATTTTTATCTATAGATTGCTGTAATGCTGGTTCAAGTGCAGCTGGTTTCGACCTAGAGGGAAAGTTGTTACTGTTTGTTTGACCAGTGGCTTCGGTGAAATGAGTCTGGTGCTCTCAATCTAGGTGAACAAATGTCTGTTTGACAAACATGCCATCAAGTCTGGTTCCCTGAATGAACATCTCAGCTGAGCGGCACAGGAGTGAATGGGCACAGAATGTGAGCGACCCTCCCTCCTAAAGGTTGTCCCTCCAGCACAGGGCTGAGTGGCAATGTGGGGGAAGCTGGCGTTGCTGCTGTCTGTGCTGTGTGCCTGCTCTGTTGGCTGTCTCCCTGGGGGTAATTCTGACACTTCCCACCAGCATTACATTCACTCACATGCACCAGTAACATCAAGTGTAAGCAGGATGATACTGTCTCCTCTGTGGTTGCAGAGGGCCCCATGGCACCAGAATCAGTGCAGTTCCATGACCGTGGGGCAGGATTTCAGGTGGCTATGGCATGGGGTTTGTGTGGGAGAGGGGCATGGCCAGAGGACTCATTCCTAGGATCATGCTCTAGTCCAGAAGTTCAAAGCCTGTGGTCTGTGGAGCACTTGCTGGTGTCCAGCAGAGATGTAGCTGCTCAGATGGTTCAGGCTCCTCTTTGTTTTCAGCTGCTAAATTGCATTGAAAGGAAGCTCAGATTACATTAAACAACTTCCTGTCATTATATCTCCATGTGAGATATAGTTGCCCCAAGAACACAAATGGGAGGGGAGATGGTGCCCGTGAACGCAAACAGGAGAGGAAGTGTCCATCTCTGTTAAGATGTGGTCTACCCTCTGAAATAGTTTGAAGTCCTACTCCCTATTAGAGGAGGAAGGACACACTAGGGTCACGGAGGATACTCCAGCAAATAGCATCCCGCCTAATGAAGATACTACTTCATTAGACTAGGGTAGCTTCCGCGGAGTGGCTGCACCCCAGTTGTGCAGGAGGGAAAATAATCTTTCTGTGCTCTGCCACAGAGCTCCTCGGTACCCAGCCAAGTTGCACAAAGGGTTGGGAAGAAGAGTTCCCCCTAAAGGTCCATCCTGCTCCTGTTGCAGTCAATGGGAGCTGTGTCACTGACTCCTGTAGCAGTTGGACCAGGCCCTAAATGTCTCGTAGAAATGACAACGGGTATGTCTACACCCACCACATTACAGTGCGGCCACGGCTCCTGGCGATAAAGCGCTGTCTGCACTGGCGCTTTTCAGCGCTAAAACTTTTGTCGCTCAGGGGTGTGTTTTTTCATACCCCTCAACAACTAAAGTTTTACGCTGAAAGTGGCAGTGTAGACACAGCCAATGACATGATTGTTTTCCCTCTGGGCCCCTACTGCAGGCTATTTTAACCATCACAATGTTTATGTTTCCTCACACTGGGCTGGTTTGATAGCAA
This sequence comes from Macrochelys suwanniensis, assembly GCA_033296515.1. NCBI lineage: Eukaryota > Metazoa > Chordata > Testudines > Chelydridae > Macrochelys > Macrochelys suwanniensis. The sequence continues at coordinate 9,184,084 of CM065781.1, read as the reverse complement.
CAGCTTAGACCAGGGGTCTCAAAAACACGGCCCATGGGGTTATTTCCTGCAGCCCGCCAAGCTCTCCTTGCCCCCCCCCCCGCATTATTTCCTGTGGCTGCCAAGCTCCCCTCCCCCACCACCCCCCAGTGCGCCGGGTTCCTGCTCCTCTGCCTACCTCCAGGCGCTTCCCAAGGCACTTAGCGTTTTCCAGGAGGGAGGGGGGAGGAGCAGGGAGCCGCACGCTCAGGGGAGGAGGCGGAGAAGAGGCAGGGCAGAGGCGGGGATTTGGGGAAGGGGTTGGAATGGGGGTGGGGAAGGGGTGGGAAGAGGCGGGGCAGGTGTGGGGCCTCATGGAAGGGGTGGAGTGGGGGCGGGGCTGGGGGCAGCGACAGAGGGGTGTCAGTGATGCGGCCCTCGGGCCAATGCACTAGTTCTCATGTGGCCCTTGTGGTCATTTGAGTTTGAGATCCCTGGCTTAGACAGACCGACCCTGTGTGTCACTGACCAGTTCTTGCAGCAGAGAAAGCATTGTGCTGTAGCTTTTTGTTCCTGCAGCTCCTCCAATTATCAGGGGAATAGCCCCAGGGAAACTAAGGAATCACAGATATGGTGGGGGTGGGATGCGGTGTTGGCTAAAAATGACTGAATAGCAACAAAAAGAAACGAACTAGCATCTCTGCTCAAAGTGTCTGTTAAATCAATTGCTTATTCTGAGTGGGTAGCTAAAATAATCGAATTCAGTGGGTCTCAAACTTTTGCACTGGTGACCCCTTTCACATAGCAAGCCTCTAAGTGCGACACCCCCCCTCTTATAAATTAAAAACACTTTTTATATATTTAACACCATTATAAATGCTGGAGGCAAAGCAGGGTCAGGGGTGGGGGCTGGTAGCTCGTGACCTCTCCATGTAATAACCTCGTGACCCCCTGAGGCGTCCCGACCCCTAGGTTGAGAACCCCTGATCTAATCGGTGCAACGTTCTCAATTCCTGTTAGAAGTTCAGTAGGCCTTTTGCATGAAACAAAAATGTTTTTATTTTGGTTTACTCTGAAATATCTTTATCACCTAATGTCAGTGGTAATGCCTCCAAAAGCATACAGTTCATTTAATTTAAAAATGCATACACCATTTCTTTCTAGGATCTTCTGACTATTGCAGAAGGATTTATTTTGTATATTCCTCAAAGCTTCCAAACCCTGTGCTATTAAAGTGCCCGTAGTCTGTTCTTGACCCCCAGATATTAGCTGCCGCTCAAGTTCACTTGTTCCAAAATATTTAGGAATACAAGTAATATTTTTGCCTCAATTTAGATTTAGCTCTTTGTAAAGTTAAAAGTAGTATTAAACGTCAAGCCTGTAACTTCTGATTGAGCTAGATTGTATCATTTAGAACGATATTTCATCTTGATTTAAAGACTTTGTGATGGAGAATCCACTACAACCCTAGATAAGTTGTTCCAGTTGTTAATTACCTTGACTGTTAAAAATGTGCATTTGATTTCTCGTCTGAAATTTGTCTAGCTTTAGCTTCCAACCATTGGATCTTGTTATGCCTGTTGCAGCTAGATTAAGAATCTCTCTACTATCAGAAATCTTCTCATGTAGGTGTGTATACACTGTGATCAAGTCACCTCTGAATCTTATTTTGGATAAACTAAATAGATTAAGCTTCTTTAGTCCCTCACTGTAAGGTAGGTTTTCCAGACTCAAATCATTCTTGTAGTTCTTATCTGAACCCTTTCCAATTTGTCAGCCTCCTTTTGAAATGTGGACACCAGAACTGGGCACAGTATTCCAGTAGTGGACCCAGTAATGCCATATACTGTGTTGATACCACCTTCCAACTTTACTCAGTATTTCCCTGCTTAAACATCCAAGTATTGTGTTAGCTTTCTTAGCCACCACATCACACTGAGTGCTCACATTAAACTGATTGTCCACCCGGGTCCCTAAATCCCTTTCAGGATTGCTGTTTTCCAAACTACAGTTCTCCACCCTGTAAGTGTGACCTATACTGTAGAAAAAAAATAAAGAGTCTAGGTCTACAATTCAAGTCAGCCCAAGTCTTTACCATCAATGATTCTATATTTTCTTCTAAGTCATTGATAAAGATATTGAATAGCATTGGGCCACAAACAGATCTCTGTGGGACCTAACTAGAAACCCCAGATAATAATTTCCCATTTACGACTTTTTGAGATCTATCAGTTAGCCATATATTAATCCATGTAATATATGCTACACTGATTTTTGTATCGTACTGATATTTTCATCAGAATGTAGTGCAGTACTAAATCAAATGCCTTACGGAACTCTAAGTACATTATGTCAGCACAGTTAACTCTATCAACCAAACATGTAATCTCATCAAAAATTGAAATCAAGTCTGTGTGACAAGACTTATTTTCCATAAAACCATGTTGATTGGCATTAATTGTGCTGCCATCCTTTGATTTTTTACCCACAGCAACCTTTCCATGATTTTGCCTAGGATCCCTGTCAGGCTAACTAGTCTATAATTATCCAGGTCATTCCATTTACCCTTTCAATATTGTCACATTTGCTTTTTTTCCACTCCTCTGGAATTTCCCCAGTATTCCAAGGTTTATTAAATACTAATATGAATGGCTCAGAGCTCCTCAGCCAATTCTTTTAAAGCTCTTGGGTGCAAGTTGCCCAGTCTTGCAGATTTAAAAATGTTCAGCTTTAGTCGTTTCTGTTTAATATTCTGCCTAGTTACTGTTGGAGTAAAAAGTAACACACACACACACTTTCTTAGCTACTACAATGAGGGGTGCTTCAGAGAGCCCTATGATAGAGCAGACATATACACATTCATATGCATATCTGTGGTCATGATAACCACAGAATTCAGCGGTTGACATTCTGTTCTGTGCCTCTTCTAGGCCTGAGGGAGCAGGTGGCTTTATGCCATCTGTGTGGCCTCCTGACTCTGGGAGCTGAAACAGCCACTGGAGTAATTTAGGCAGTTCAGGAATCTCTATATCATACCAACCCTATGAAGGCTGATACAAGTGGCTCCACAACACAGAGCTGCTCAGAACAGACCTTACAGCCCTGCTCTGCTCCGCCCTACCTCCCTTTATTATTATTTATTTGTGTGACCATAGCAACTGGGATCACTAGTCCTGACCCAGGACCCTATTGTGCTAGAGACTGTACAAACACAGAACAAAAAGATGAGGCTTGCAATTGGTCACACATTGTCCATGTCAGAATGGATTCGTCCCTGTCCATCTGTGTGGGGCTTTTAGGCCCCCATTTGCTACATGGCATGGGGCCATAGTGGGTGGGAGAATGCCTTCCACTGTGTTTATTTTGCACCTTTCTATTGCTTACCTGCATATATTTTATGCATTCAGGACTAAAGAGAGACCTTCAACTATTTTGCCGGTTGCTTCTTCCTACAAGCAGTAACACAAATAGCAGATTAATCCCCAAACAGTTAATCCACATTTACAAAGGAGACGGTTAAGAGACTGGCACAATATCTGAACAATGAAAAGCCCATTCAGCAATTACTTTTCAAGGTCAACGTTCAGGCATTTTGCCAAAAAAACCTAAAAATCATGTTGGTCCTCATCAGCTGCCATTGCATCTTGCTATTACAACTTGTGCTAATGACTGTTTTGAAGACTTTGAGTAAAACTAATATATATGTCTTAAGGAATTACCCTGGAGAGTTTTCATTCATTGTCTGGGTTTTGGCAATGTACTGTATGCCAGACATTTGTTGTTACTCTTGCAATATTTTGTATTATGTTACTGCATGAATGTAGAGCAAAACTTTTTGTAGCCAGACAGAAAGCAGTCTGAAGGAGAGAAGAGACATAAATCAAAGTATAAAACTGCCCCAAATAATAAGTTATGCTTCACTATATTGACCTCGTAGTATGGGATAAAGCAGTTTTCCACTTTTGCATTTTCCTTTCTCACTTTGTGTGTCTACTTCAGGCTTGTTGAGTTTCTTCAGTAAAATCCAGAGTTTGTATCAAATGAGCTGTAGTGTGCTGCAGCACATAAGGGTTTCAAAGCAACAATTACGCTATTATTTCAGCAGAGATTATCTGTTTGAAATGAAACCTACACTGAATCCTTTCTGACCTGTTCCTTATTGTGATATTGATAACGAGCCACACTTTCCAGCCCTTATCTTACCTCCTACAGGGCAATCTTTTCTTCTGGATCTTAATTCTACTAATAGCACCATTGACTGGTTGCCAGACAACAAACACAAGCAGGTGAAAAATGAATGGCTCCAGTCTGACAACCGATAACTACTAAAGACTTTTTATTCTCAGAATTCCCTTCAAAAATACAAGATGACTGGTTGACAGTCAATTACATTCCTTGTATGCGTCTCCCCCTTCAGATTGTATACGCTTTGAAAGAAAGGGTGATGATTTTTCTACAGTTCCAGATTCTTCTTTTCCCCTGATCAGCAGCAAATGGTATATCCAAATGGTGCAAAATACTTTCAGAGCAGATTGGTTAATGCATAGAGTGTATGCTTATCTAATTTCAGTTTTATGTGGCAATGATATAATGGAAATGGGTAAACCCGATGTGCAGTGAAGGTATGCAAAATAGTTTGAGACTGTAAAATACTTTTAGTTTCTTTTTCTGATTTATTGTCCATGGAAATGAATTATAGACACGTGAAGAAAACAGAAGTTTTTATTTGCTGAACTCAGTAGGCTGCTTTCTGGGGACTTGAACTCTGCAAAGTACTGAAAAAAAGATTACTGCATTCCACTGACAATTTTTTTGTTTGAACCAAATAGGAGATATACAGTGCCCTACCTGTCTGCTTCCCAAACAAAAACTCAAGGCCATCTATTATTAATCTGCTGTATGTGTAAAAGAGAAGATTAAGGCTTTGACTCAGCCAAGCATCTAAGCACATGCTTAATTTTAAGCACATGCTTACGTGCTTTGCTAAATCAGAATGGTCTGAAGAATGTGGTTATCTTTCATCAACTCTTGTTAAAGCCAATGGGAACAGAAGGCTCTCAGTGAATCAAAATCTGTATTCCCAATGGGTCAAGATCCTGAGCTGGTGTAAATTGGCATAACTGCACTGACGCCTGTGAAGCAACACAGATTTACACCAGCTGAGGATCTGGCCCCAGACTCGTTAGGTTTTTAACATTTGAGCATATGATTATAAAGTAACCAGTTAGTGCTAAAGGGGAGTATGGTTGGCTTTGCTGGAAAATATAAAAGTATCAACTCTTCCTTCAGGGAAATCATTTTAATAGATAACAGCATGTTGTACAATGTTTCATCAGTGATATTTAGATCTAAATTAAGAGCAGTTGTGAGATGGGTTGCCGATTTTCTTGTGATAAAAGGGAAATAGTTCAAGAAATATAGACCAGATGTTATCTTAATCCAATCCTCATGTACAAAAGCAAAGTACGAGACAGTAATAATAGTCCGTTCTACCTGTTTCTAATTTTCCTGTTCTCAAACACCCCCTGTGAAAAATAGATTAAACCAACACATCATTTATGAATCGGCACTAGAAGGGGTTGAGTTTTTATGGAATGTGGTGTGCGCTGCACAGACTGGAGGGTGCAACCATTGAGTTTTGATGCATGTTTAAAAATGCTCCTTTGACAGTAACATTTAAGAGAGCAGCTCTTCGTGATTTAAAAGGCAAACAGCCTGTCTGGGTTTGAGTCAGACTTTTGGTTCAGCATATTCCTACGCAGTTTCAAATTTGTCATCAACCTTTCTAGGGCGTACATGTTATACACTCGAAGACGGGGGTGGTGGTGGTGGGGTGGTGGGGAGGAGGAAACGTGCGGGGGGCGGGGGGGGTGTGGCATGGTGATTCTCAGCTGCTATAAATCAGCGTCGTTCCATTGACTGAAATGGAGCTATGCTGATTTATACAAGCTTGAGGATCTGACACAGTGTATTAACCTTAACAACTGAAAGCCCTTCACAACAAAGTGTTCATCCACATCCCAGTGGGTAAACATTAACCAATATCTCTCCATGCCCATTATAATGTTTAATACTTGCATCGTTTCCTATTTGCAGAGGCTTTTGAACCATCACTCTGTGCTTGGACCGAAAAAGTTAAGTACTTGTATTTATAACGCTTAGGACAACTCCTTCCATTAGACTTCAGCTGAAATGAAACACTATACTTGGATCTTCGTGTCTGGGAGCCTGAATGTGCCAAATAGGCATTTTTGGGAGCTCTGTGGGCATCCAGGACTCAAGACTTGACTTTCCAACATGGAATACAGTAATATAAAAATGCAGCATTATTATAAATCATCATGTGGAGATTTTCAGAACTGATTCTTTTTGCTTACTCCCCTCAGTGAAAATGGCAACAGCGACGACGATATAATGGTACAAATAAGAGAAATAATAAGGGTATTAGTAAGAGTAATTCGACTCCAGAGTAAATGCTTCACAGTGTTTGACTCCCCCAAAGTATTTTTCAGTCAGAATTAAGTTCTGTTTTCCATATTGGCCATTTCCATATTTCTATGGACAGAGAAACAAGAGCAGGCAATAAGATGATTAATCTTTAGAGACTGCCCACACAGCTGGCTCTCTGCTACAAGGATTCTCCAGAGATGAGGCCGAATGTTTACTTTTTAAAATAAATTCTTCACTCTTCAGTAATTTTAAAAAAAATTGTACGACTGCAAATGTATTTTGTACCCTTGTAATTTTTGCAACAGCTTTAAAGATCAGTAGGGAAGATTTTGTTGGAAAGAATCTCCACGAAGGGCCAGAGTGCAAGCCTTTTACTCACACTGGGAAGCAGGAGTCCTGTTGACCTTATAAGGGGTTCATGCTCTGGCCATACATATATAAATATTACAGTGTGGTGTATCAGTGCTTTGGGAAACTACATTGGGCATTCTTTTATGTTGGGAAATGTTTTTATTACACTTTAATGTATTAAATATAGATTAACAATCCAATTATTTTATTTATATTGTGGTTGAGTCTAGAGGCCCCAATAAGGTATCGGAGCCTCACCATGCTTGGCACTGTACAAATGTGAACTCCGAAGAGCTATCAGTCTAGGATTATGAGAAGATGCAACAGATGGATCAACACAAACGGGTGGGGAACCAAGTAATGAAAAAGATGGGTACAAAAATCATGGTACAAGCTCAGTGAAACACCCAAGGGAGCAGATCAGTATGTATAATATACACAAACAGTCATCCCTTTGGGGTCCTGATCCAAAGCCCATAGAAATCACTGGAAAGGTTTTCACTTTTGAGGGCATGCATGGCACACTTGATGGATTAAAATGGCTAATACAAGAGAAGAAAATGCGTTGAAAGAGAAGAACAAAGATAGGGGAAAGAAGTGATAAGAAGAGTGGCAATGAACTCTTCTGATCTACATCTAGATCAGGAAGATTTTGAACACTACAGCAGTAGGTGTGTATATATATAGTATATAATATATATATAAAATGCAATTTGGAGAGCTTAATACTCAAAAGGCACCGATGATGGTGGTAGTGGGGTATATAGGTTAATATTCAAAACATGTTATTAGTAATGACCAAAGACCTTTAGTCTCATGTCCAAAATTATTTTTTACAGTATAGAACAGGAAAGTAAACTCTATCATGTTGGGCTATTTAGTAACCTATTAGTACATTCATCTTTTCATCATTTGACAGGTGGAAGTAGTAGTCCAGCTTTTAGTTTTAATTATAAGGGATTCCAGATGTAGAATAGGATAGAAATTAAAACCAGATCTACTCATATGTCTTTTCAAAGTAAGCCAACTTCAAGATATCTGCTTTTCATTTCAAAATGTTATTAAAGCTATTACTAAGAAATTCATAGTCTTAGCGTACTCCAATAATTGACACCTTTAAAGTGACTAAACAGATTTAGAGTGTGCAGAAAAGTAAATTTGTCTTAGAAAATGACTCTCATCATCCATTTACATAAAATGGACAAATCAGTGTCCGTGTTCTGAAAGTCTGGGTGAGCAGCCTATGCAGATACTCTTCATGTCTAGTGATTCCCTTCTTCCCCTCCCTGCTCTGAATTCTGGATCTTAGTTTGTTGTCATTATTAAGTTTTACTTGCGCTGCTCTGTGATTGGAGGTAAACATTTAGGGGAGTCTTTTGATGAGTTGTGTCAAAGACAGGGATGGTGTCTCTAGTCTCTGTTTTCCAGACGCTGGGAATGGGCGACGGGATGGATCACTTGATGATTACCTGTTCTGTTCATTCCCTCTGGGGCACCTGGCATTGGCCACTGTTGGCAGACAGGATACTGGCTAGATGGACCTTTGGTCTGACCCAGTATGGCTGCTCTTATATTCTTAAGCCTCTTCCATGTGTGCTGACTTTAGCTGTGCTGCATTATGTTGGAAGTTGATGCTTTTTTCAGAAAATTAAATCCAGAAACATTTTTTGGTGGTGGTGTGTAATCCCTAACTGTGTTAAGAAACCTGCAGGACCTGTTCAAAAAACTTTGCGTTCCCCCCTTCCCCCAAGTCCTATTTACCTAAAAATATATTATAACCATGCAAATAAGGCTGCACATCTGATTTCATAAAAAGTCTGAGGTTTCCAGTAATTAGAATGATAGCTGGCAAGTCTGATAAATTAGAGAAATAACTTGTTTGGTGTAAACTGAGCCTGTTTCTGAGGCAGAAATGTTAGGCTTTTATCCTCTGGAGTGTGATTGAAAGGGTGAGAAGTTAATTTGGCAGCTTCGCTTCTATGGTTTCATAATGCTTCTCTCCCCCCTCCCCTCAGCTTCAGTGAAGGACTGTGATTTCAGTGCTTTGCGCCTGCCCTCATACAAGGCAAGAGCATGACCCGAAACGAAACCCCTCTCCCCAGGGCACATCCTGAGCGGCAACAGCTTGGCTCAAGTGTTTCTTATGAACAGCCGTCCTGAGCACTTGATCTAAATCATGCCATTTCCTTCACAGTATGGCACAGTTAACAAGTCAGTGCATCAACACAATCTGCAGATGGCAGTTCAAAAGGTGCACGTTCCCCAGAAAGATAAAGGGCAATGAGTTCCATGGGTAAGCTCATTACTTGGATTGAGGCAGGGGCTCCGGAGGGGTGTGAGGGAGGAAGAGGGGGCAGGAGAATGCACGTCTGCGCAAGTAAAGTCAGCATCGCGAGACGCATGTTATTGAAGTAAAGTGCAAACAGCTTGCAGGGAGAGGCTTCCTTTGGAGGCGGCGGCCTTGTCTGCTGAGAGCAATGGAAAAAAAGGAGCGAAACTGGTGACAATGTGCAGCACCTACTCTGCTTCATTTATCTGCCAGGCCTGGCAAATATAATGCAATTTCCTGAGCAAAGCCCTAAAGATCAAAAGAGGTTAGGAAAGCTATCCGCAAATGCAAGAGGCTCTCTATTGCCTTGCGTCTCACTTGGGAAGGGATCTGACTTCTGGAGGAGATTCTAGAGAGCCGCTTACCCTCCTACACAAATGACATGAGATCTAAATGTCCAGTGAAGAATCCGTGAGACATATTGGTCCTTTAGACTTCAAAACAAGCTTAAATTGGAACCATATTGCTGGAATGCGTCTTAGCTAACATTTATATTACTTCAGTTACCAAATCCAGACTGAGTCCCAGGACTCGGCAGGGGAGGACATAATATATTAGGAAGTAAGATGGGGGGTGTGCACTTCTGGCCTCCTTTTTTATATAAATGTACAAAAAGTTTCCTCACACTAGCAAGGAAATGACTACAAGGCCTTAAAACGCTGATTTCCAGAGGCAAAAGAGGGAAAGTCCACAGCCCCTCCTCTGCCCTTTCCCCCCTCCCCCACCGTTCTGTGTGTGCCATGCCTTTGGGGATAGTTTGGATTACTTGCAATAAGGCTGTTGCATTGAAGCTCAGGTATCAGAGCAGATAATTATACACATATAGCTAGATACAGCAAAGGTCTCAGTGAATTGTCAGAGGATGAGATATATCTCGGGAGACCAAACAAGCCTCCCCTATACTGATCTTTGTAAATGAATCTCTTTGGGAACGATCAAGATGGTGCTTTACCACGAATTTCATTGCTCAGGAAAAAGGAACTCTTCTGAGCTGTTTCTTTCTAGGTTGCATCAAAAGCTGGCAAGTGAAGATTTTTTCTTTCTGCACGTATTTGAACGTGAAGGCACTGAAAGGGGGTAATGGTCATGCTGCTCCCTGAGTTTCCACAGTGGAACAGTTTGGGGTGGGTGCAGAAAGTGAGATTTGTAAAGGAACATTAAAAAAAATCAGCACGACAAAGGCTGCCTTTGCTTTTCACTCCCTACCCTACTCCAAGAATTCCTAAAGGGAAACAAGCACACAGATGGGGAGAGTAAAGCGAGGCCGACCGGCCAAAGGTATGTTGAGTCAAAGTCATACCCCATTGTCTCCAGTGGAGTTACACCAGAGAGAAATTTGGCCTGCAGATTTTAGGGTGAAATGTCCTATTGCTTTCTTTAACATGTCTAACAGGTGCTGAGCAACACCATCTCCCACTGGGTTAAATCCAGAGGTCCTGCCTCAGTTTTTACAGAGTCCTTACTCAAGCAAACTCCCAATGGGTGTAGAATTAGAAATTAAGTAAGGACCTTAGGATTTGACCCATTGAGCACTGTAAGTGCGCAACACTTTTCACTAGGCCCTGTGTCTAGCTATTGCTCACTGTCCTGCATGATGCTCTGTATAAGTGTTGCTCTCCCTGAGTCCAGTGGGTTAAGGATGGAATGTTCCAAGCCTTACCTCTGAGCTTTTCCTGGCTTTTGTGAGCTCAACAGCACACTGGCAGCTGAGTGGGCTCAGTTTGAGTGTCATTTGGAGTTTAATTTCCGTTTCACAGGAACCGTTCTACCTGCCATTGAGATCAGTAGGAGGCAGATGAGGCCCGTTGGTCCAAGATCCAAAGTGATGAGTTGCATTCTTCAGTGGTACCCTTGGCTACTCACAGCCGCCACACAAGCATGAGCTATCCAGGACCATTCTCAGAACATGCACTTGTTGGACCATAGCCATCCCAACCACTGCCAGAAGGGTCTTTACATGTGGATGTATGTAGACATTTTACAGGAGTCCTATTTGCTGCTCTCCTCTCATGCAGTGACCCTCCAACTGTGCTCTGTGGACCACTGCCACTTAATAACATTCATATCCACAGAAGCTGGGCACTTATTATTAGACACAGACCCACAGTGGGGGCATTGTGGAACCTCACTGCCCTAGTAGAAGCTCAAAGAGCCATTGTGTTCCCATGTGCAAAGGGGCAGCAAGAGTACCTTGGTGGGGGAGCTGTATGCACTCCTCTCTGCAGCCATGGCCCTGCCTCTTTTGGGGTGGTTAGTCACTGGAGGCACCGGTGAGGAGCAGTGTAGGGGGCTGGACTTGACTTCTCGAGGTCCCTTCCGGCCTTCCATTTCTATGGTTCTGTGAAAATGGGGAATAACTGTCTAAGCACTAATATTTCAGAAAAGGATCTGGGGGATTATAGTGGATCACAAATTAGATATGAATCCATAGGTGCTGACTCCGTGGGTGCTCCGGGGCTGGAGCACCCATGGGGAAAAATTGGTGGGTGCAGAGCACCCACTGGCAGCTCCCTGCCAACCCCAGGGCCCGCGCCCAGCTCCCCGCCAGCCCCGGGACCAGCGGCAAGCTCACCTCAGCACCAGGAGACTTTGCAGGGCCCTGCCCCCGACGCTGGGCAACGTTGTGTTGGCGTCGGGGGCGGGGCCCCGCCATGTCACCCGGCGTCAGGGGCGGGGCCCGGCGTCTGGGGTGGGGCCCCGCCACATCGCCCAGCGTTGGGGGCGGGGCCTGGCATTGGGGGCGGTGCCCGGCCCCGCCCCCGACGCCAGGCATCAGCCCCCACCGGCGCCACTGGAAGTTGGCGCCTGTGTATGAATCAACAATGTGATGCAGCTGCAAAAAAAGGCTAATATCATTCTGGGATCTATTAACAGGATTGTTGTATCTAAGACACTGAAGCTAATTGTTCCGCTCTACCTGCACTGGTGAGACATCAACTGGAGAATTGTGTCCTGTTCTGGACAGCACACTTTAAGAAAGATGTGGAGAAACTAGAGAGTCCAGAGGAGGGAACAAAAATAATGCAAGGCTTAGGAAACTTGACCTATGAGGAAAGGTTAAAAAATTGGGCATTTTTAGTCTTGGAAAAAGATGACTGAGGGGAACCTGATAACAGTCTTCAAATATGTTAAGGGGTGTTATAAAGAGGACAGTGATCAATTGTTCTCTATGTCCTCTGAAGGTAGGACAAGAAGTAATGGGCTTAATCTGCAGTAAGGGAAATTTAAGTTAGCTGTTAGGAAAAACTTTCTAACTATCAGGATAGTTGGTAGAACTATAAGGGAGGTTGTGGAATCCCTGTCATTGGAGGTTTTTAAAAACAGATCAGGCAAACACTTGTCAGGGATGGTCTAGGTTTACTTGGTCTTCCCTCAGCACAAGGGGCTGGACTAGATGACCTCTTGAGGTCCCTTCCAGTCCCACATTTCTACTACTCAAAAAACGAGTCTTCAATGATAGGGATCGGCAAACAGGCACCAGGATCTTGGTTTACAAGGCTGTTGTCATCCCCACCCTTCTCTATGGGTCTGAGACCTGGGTAACTTACAGATGACATCTCAAGCGGCTGGAGTGATTCCAGCAGCGCTGCCTCAGGAGGATTCTCAGGATCAGCTGGGAAGACCGACGCAGTAACATCAGCGGTCTCTCTGCAGTCAACATCAGCAGTGTAAAAGCGCAGGTCATTAAACACCAACTCCGCTGGGCTGGCCACTGTGTACGTATGCCTGACACTCGCTTCCTGAAGCAAGTACTCTTCTCTTAAGGCTAGTCCACTAAGGGCTAGTCTACACTGGCAACGCTAAAGTGCTGCTGCGGCAGTGGCAGAATGTGGCATATGTGATCGCGGCAGAGCACTGGGAGAGAGAGCTCTCCCAGCGCTCTAAAAGAACCACCTCCACAAGAGGTGTAGTGGGGCACTGTTTACACTGGCGCTTTACAGCGCTGAAACTTGCTGCGCTCAGGGGTGTTTTTTCACACCCCTGAGCGAGAAGGTTGCAGCGCTGTAAATTGCCAGTGTAGACAAGCTCTTAGTTAGGTCAGGGAGGAGGAGCTCGCGGAGGGCAGCAGAACCGCTTCAAAGACATACTGAAAGCACACCTTTAAAAGGGAGGCATCAACCCAACAAACTGGGAGTACTCGGCACAGAACAGAACACCAGTAGCGTAGCCGGGGGGGAGCAGGGGGAGCGGCTGCTCCCCCTGTGAAGAGAAGCGGCGCTAAGGTGCCGCCCGAGCCCTACTGCAGGAGCCGGGCTTGGGGGCGCTTTAAAAGGCCCGCGGCTCCTGCCGCTGCGGGGAGCCGCCGGCCCTTTAAAGTGTCCCCCCCCCCCGCTGCCAGACCCGGGCGGGGGGGCGCTTTAAAAGGCCAGCGGCGTCTGCCGCTGCGGGAGCCACCGCCCCTTTAAAGCGCCCCCCCACAGCCCTGCTGTCGGACCCGGGGGGAGGGGGGGCGCTTTAAAAGGCCGGCGGCGTCTGCCGCTGCGGGAGCCACTGGCCCTTTAAAGCACCCCCCCCCCCCCCCCAGCCCTGCTGCCGGACCCAGCTCACTTTGAGGAGAACAAACATGTTCATGAGACAGAGAAGCGACAAAGGAGGAAAGAAAGGGCACAACAGTCCAGCCAACAACTACGTCTCCTCCAAGATTGCCCCTGTCACTTCTGTGGGAAAATCTGCAGGGCACGAATTGGGCTACTCAGCCACTTAAAAGCTCACCAGTGACCCCCCTTGGCAGACATCATCCTCGCATGGAGGGATAGCCAAAGACATTTCTATGATTCTGTGATTCTTTCATGACTCCCAGGGAACCTGTTTTTGAAGTTTGCACCCGGTCACCGGAAATGGAGTGTGGATGGGGAGCCAGTTGTGTTTGGATGTTCTGTTGTTTGGAAGTGCAGGGTCTCCCAACCTGGTGAACAGGTCCCTGAAGGGCACATCATTAGCCTATGTGTGTGGAGTGGAGGAGAGGAACAACAGGGGTTGGGGAAAGCTGTATGACCCCTGGGCTGTATTCCCACCACTACCATCACCCACACTCTTAGCTTGGCCATGAGAGCACATGCATTCTTGCCGCATGAACCCACAAAGAGATGGCTCCTCCCTCTCTGCTCAGCCCCTGGCAAGTGTGGAAGGGGCAGGGAAGCTTATGATACTTTTTTGTAAAAAGAAGTAAGTTAATAGTTTGTATCATGCAATAATACAGTAGCTGTGTCCTTTATCCCTCGTTCTCTTCTCCCCTCACGCTGCCTCGTTCCTGGCTCTGCCTCAGACTTGCTGGGTGATGTTGGCAAGTCATTTAATGTCCATTTGCTTCAGCTTGCCTGTCAAATAGATAGTGTACTTACCTAGCTCACAGGGCTATTGTGATGTGGTCCAAGGACTATCACAGATCCTGCAATTTGTTCATGTTCCCTGCTTGTTGAATGGCTTGGGGAAGATCTAAAGCCCGTTGAAGTAATTGGGAAGACTCTTTGACTGCAGTGAACTTTGGATCAGGGTTTGGATCAGGCCTCTTGACAATTAAGCCTGGAGGAATGGGATGGTGGGTCAGAAGATGGTGCCTGGGAAGATCTTTCTCCAGTGGAAAAGATCTATTTGATAAGATTTGGGTAAAGGTTGTGGGTGTGTTTCTCAGAACAATGAAGGGCTGGAAAGGAGCTTTGATGTAGCTGTGGCAGTGTTCCTGTGGGAATAACCATTTTAATGCCAATGGTGTGCTGTGTTTAATATTAATTACACCCTGGGGAGCCCAGAGCCTTGTATAGGTTTTTAAAATTATTATTTAAATAAAAATAAATGCTCCACAGAATGAAAAAGCTGGAGAACCACTGGGAGAGCCTACCTAATAAATGTTTGTAAAGTGCTTTGAGATCCTCAGGTAAAAGGTCCCACATAAGTGCTAAGTATTTATTTATTTATTTATTTATTTATTGCAGTCTAGCATCTTGCTTCCCTCGGAGGGGAGTTGACCGGTTCCAGCTCCAATTGGTAGAGAGTCTCAGTGTTGCTTCCTTGCACTGGCCAGTGAGAGCTGCTGTCTTGCAAGCATTAGAGCAGGGGTCGGCATCCTTTCAGAAGTGGTGTGCCGAGTCTTCATTTATTCCCTCCTATTTAAGGTTTCATGTGCCGGTAATACATTTTAATGTTTTTAGAAGGTCTCTTTCTATAAGTCTTTAATACATAACTAAACTATGGTTGTATGTCAAGTAAATAAGGTTTTTAAAATGTTTAAGAAGCTTCATTTAAAATTACATGAAAATGCAGAGCCCCCCGGACCGGTGGCCAGGACCCAGGCAGTGTGAGTGCCACTGAAAATCAGCTCGTGTGCCGCCTTTGGCACGCGTGCCATAGGTTGCCTACCCCTGCATGAGAGGTTCATCCTGCCACTGCCATGAATGAAAAGTCCTCTCCTGTGTGCAAGCTAACTGTGGAAGCTAAAAGGTAGCAATGCAGGGCTACGTTGTACCTTCAGCCACCCCAGCCCTGAGTAAGGGCTGGTGCGTAAACTGCACCAACTCAGGACTAGCCCTGGAAAACCTGCCTCAGAAATGCCTGTCTGAGGCACAATTCCTCCAGTTGCTTCTAGGGAGTAGTTATTTGTTACTGGCCTTACCAGTAAGTTACCACAGCCCCATGCCGACCCAGCAGTGAGAGGAGGAGAAGCTAAGGCTCTGTCCAGTCCCACCCAGCTACTCTGTGGCAGGAGTGAGCCTGTGACTAGTCCCAATTGTTATGTGTGCCTGGACTCAAGTCTGGGTAGCCTGCCAAATGGGGTGAGGGGCGATTTTATTCCTTACTCCACTGCGGGGGTGAGTCATGATATAGCCCTGCGTGTGTATGTATTCCTTGTAGTGTGCTGACTCTGTCCTGTCCCTAGTGGGAAAGCCCCATAGGATTTAACAGGGTTGACGCCAACTGGATTCTGTAAAAATCCACTAGTGTTCTATAGAAATTACTCAGGCCAAGACTACGCTACAGACCTATACCCACACCCCGAGCAATGTAGTTATACTGACCTAACCCCCAGTGTAGACAGCGCTACGTTGGAGGGAAAGCTTCTCCCTCCCAACATAGCTCCCACCTCTTGTGGAGGTGGATTAACTACACTGACGGGAGAAGCTCTCCCGTCAGCATAAGAGCGTCTTCACTTAAATGCTCTAGTGGCACAGCTGCATCAGTGCAGCTGTGCCGATGCAGCGTTTGAAGTGTAGACCTTCCCCCCCGAGAAGGCTGTCCCTTCTAGAGGGTAGTTCGGAAAACTGTAGAAGGGATTTCTGAACTATCTGATAGATTTCTATGGAAAGAATATCATTCTCTATTCAATTCTATGGGATGATTAAAAACCCCATGGAAAGGTTCTCCTTTTCCGTTAAATTCTATAAGACTTTTCTGTAAGGGGTGTATATTTTTAATACTTATAGTTTTGAAGGCCCTAAATAGGAGGCTCTGTGAATTTCTTAAAGTAAAGTTCATCCACTAGGGAAACATCCATATTTTACTGTCCACAAAATGTGTGGGACCGTAAGCTGTAAAACCACATGGAGAACCAAAATTCCTTTGTACTTTAAAAATAGACGTGAAAGTCATTTTTTCTAGAAATCCAGGGCAAATCCCTGTACAAATCTGGTGTTTGCACTAGTCCGCAGCCTTCACAGTATGGTCTGTGTGATGGCACTGGCTCTTGCACATTGGGACCTGGTCAGTGTCTGGATGGGAGAAGCAAGTGCCTCAGGAAATGTGGTGGTAATTCAGAAGCTCTCATTCTTCTGAGTCAGCACAGGACCAACACCCCAGCATGGTGAAGGGGGCACTATGCTGGTGGAGGCATTTTCTGTTAGTGAGATATAAAAATGAGACTATGACATTTTCATAAGAGTATGCCTGTGTCCTGTCCACATTTCAAATGGGATAATAACATCCTGTTTACTAAAGTTTCTCCTGTAATTTCAGTGGGTAGAATTTTCTTTTCCATGTCCTGTCCTAAAATGGTTGCACAGAGGAGCATCTGTGTGCATTGTTAATCAGCTGCTGCCTTTCATCCTGGAGGTGGCTGCATTTCTGTGGTGGGTGATTGATCTCTGTTGGCCAAATCTCGCTTGCCTTGCTCGTGTGGAATGCCAATGAATTCTTTCTATTATTATGACCCCCTGTTCCCCAAAGTATAGAACTATCTTTTTCTTGTTACGTTCAGTGCAAACAGTAGACTAAGATGGACATCTATCAATTCTGGATGTTGATTTCAGCTCTCATAACAGAAACCTGCTTATGGCACATTGTCTACAATTAAATTTTAGAGGCCCCCGGTACATAATGCGAAGTGGAGCAGATGACTTTTCATTCTCAAGAGGGATGAAGGAGACAAGGAGATTCCAGATGGACAGCATTCCTGTGAAGGGCAGCTAGACAGGCTGGAAAACTGAAAAGTGAAAAACTTTCCCAGTTCTCCTGTGCCGCTGTCGTCATTAGTATGGACAGGCTGGTGCTGCTGGAGCTGCTGGGGTACCCAGTGCTCAGAGTCATTTAAAACAAACTTGCTGCCTCACCTCATAGCATTTAAATGGCTTCAATTGATTGCCCAGCCTACTAAAAAACCCCCACTTTGGGCCACTAATTCCTGACAACAGTTTGTTTGCAGGTTGTGACCGAGGGTGTGTCTAACTGCAAAAAAACAAAACAAAACAAAAAACACCAACTACCCCCCCAAACAAACAAACAAAAATAAAACAACTCTCCCCCGCCCCCCGCAAAAAAACCAATACAAAGCCCTGCATGAGTGAGTGTCAGAGCCAGGGTCAATGGACATGGGCTCAAAACACCAGTGTAGATGTTCCTGCTCAGGCTCAGACCCCGTGAGGGGGTGGGTCTCACAGCCTGGACTCCAGCCTGAGCTGGAACAGCTACGCTGCTATTTTTAGCCCTGTAGCACAAGCCCCATGAGCCCGAGTCAGTTGTCCCTGACGCTGAGACTTGTTGCTGTGGTTTTTTTGGAGTTTTTTTTGTTTTTTTTTTGCAGTGTAGACATACCCTGAGTCAGTTCCCATTTGCTAGAGCATATTGAAAGGGCTGAAGAGATCTCATCTGTGCCATGGAACCTTGAATAGCGTGGGAAGAGCAGACTATGGATGAATTATGTGAATTTAGACTAGTGGACTGATATGTATCTTTCTTGTGGCACAGTAGTACCACAAAGATTGGTTCTAAAAGGGAGTAACCTCCCAGAGAGGAAGGATGGTCCAGTAATTAGGTCACCAGCCTACGTCTTGGGAGATGTGAGTTTAAGTCCCTGCTCCATCACAGACTTTTCCTGTGTGACTTTGGGCAAGTCACTGGGAGACTTTCTTAGGGCTTGTCTACATTACCACTTAAGTTGATGTAATTTATGTCACTCAGGGGTGTGAAAAACCACCCTCCTGAGTGATGTAAGTTACATCAACTTAAAACGATGTCTACACCACACTATGTTGGTGGGAGATGCTCTTCCGCTGACATAGCTTCCGTCTCTCATTGAGGTGGAGTCATTATGTCTGGGGAAGAGCACTCTTCCATCGACGGAGCGCATCTTCACCAGACGCGGTACATCGGCAGAGCTGCATCGATTCAGCTGCGCTGATTCAGTGCGATCGTGAAGAAAAGCTATAAGTCACTTAACCTCTCTGGACACTGACATCTGATTAAGCATGTTCTGCAAAGATGCAGGGTATTTTGCTGTAGTCTAAGAAACTTTCCACGCTATTTCCATTATTTTCTCATCGCAGAGAAGAAAGGGGGTTGGAAACCCATTCTGGATCTTCAGCATTTCAACAAATTCATCTGCCATTTCAAGTTCAGGATGATTCCCTCATTAAATCCTCAGGACTGCTCTGTGGCTCTCAACCTCCAAGAGACTTGCTTTCGCACATCCATTCATCCAGCCCACAGGGAATACCTCACATTCCTTGTAGGAACATCTCACCACCACTGCCCTGTGGCCTTTGCACAGCACCAAAGGTAGTCCCCAAGTGCCTGGAAGTCATGGCAGCACATCTAAGAAGACAAAGAATCTGGGTCTCCACGTACCTTGACAATTTTCTGTTGGGATGATCTTCCTTGAATCAGCCAGCCATCAAAGGGGGTGAATGACTGGATCCAAGTAATCTTAAAGCTTTTTGCCTCACTGGGCCTCAAGGTCAACAAAGAAAAATCCACTCTTACTCTGACTCAAAGCATAAAGTTCATAGGAGCAGTTAGATTCCAGGTCAGTAAGAGCTTACCTTCCACAGGAAAGATTCCAGATAATACTAAACCTCATCAAACATCAAGCTGATCCAAAAACATCAGTAAGAGCCTGTCTCGCACTTCTGAGACACATGGCCTTGTGCATCTATGTGATACAGTTTGCCAGACTTCACTTACGCTTCATGCAAGGCTGGTTGAAATCCGTGTATTTATCCCACAGAAACCACATGGACAAGACAGTCACAGTCTGGCACGAAGTCATCTCCTTGTTAAGCGGGTGGAAAGACCCAATTCAAGTGTGCAGGGGAGTACCTGTCTCTGCACCTCTACTTACCAAGACTGATTATGGACACTTCCACTCACAAATGGGGAGGGGGACCTCATTTAGATCACCTTCTAACTCAGGGACTCCGCTATTATGTAGTAGCTCCTCTGCACATAAACATCCTGCAACTCAGAACCATCAGCCTGGCATGCAAGATATTCCTACCTGTCCTGTGAGTATCCACAATCCAAGAACTGACAGACAATGCCACAGCTATGCATTATGTCAGTCGACAAGGAGGAGCCTGGTTCTCTCTGCTTTTTCAGGAGTCCATTCAACTATGAAATAGGTGTACTCTGAACCAAGTCACACCAGTGGCTCTGCACCTGTTCTGCTTCAGAACACATGAGCATATCAGTTTATCGAGCAGTTCTCCAGCATCCATGAGTGGTGTGTCAACAATTCAGTCCCACAGAATATCTTCCGCCTGTGGGTATTCCTAGAAAAAGACCCATTTGCCATCGAGCAGGACAGAAAGTGACAGATACTTTGTTCTAGAGAGGGGTTCCATTTGGGCTTCCTGTCAGGTGCCCTTGGACACTGGGACTGATCTGGGGGGAGGGATAGCTCAGTGGTTTGAGCTTTGGCCTGCTAAACCCAGGGTTGTGAGCTCAATCCTTGAGGGGGCCATTTAGGGATCTGGGGCAAAAATCTGTCAGGGGACAGTACTTGGTCCTGCTAGTGAAGGCAGGGGACTGGACTCGATGCCCTTTCAAGGTCATTCCAGTTCTAGGAAATTGGCATATCTCCATTTATTAAATTAAATCTATGCCTTTCCTCCGATCCACATGATACCAAGCATTCTGAGAAACCTAGTCAAGACACAGGACTGATGACTATGATAACCCCATCATAGGCCAGGCAGCTCTGGTATTCAGATGTGATGAACCTCTCAACACAGCCCCCCAATTACTTTACCTGCCCAGCCCTACAATCGCTCAACAAAGATCAGATCCTGCATCCAGACCCAGCTGTTACATCTGATGTCCATCAAAAGAAGCTGTTTAGCAGAAATTGAGGACATTCTACTCCCCATCAGGAGCCCTCAACCAGACTGACTTACAAAGCTAAATAAAAGAAATGTTCTATTTGGGCATCTGAGCACCAGCTTTCTCCTATCACCCATTTCAGCAACACTGGGCTGTTTGCTACCCTGGAAACCTTTGGGGCTTTCCATCAGCTCCATAAAGGTTCTCCTAGCAACATTATATGCACATCACCCTCCTTTCCAATGCCACACTTTATTTTCTCATTCTACAGTGGCTAGATTCCTTAAGGGCCTGTTTAATGTTTTCCCACAATTGAAGATCCCCACTCCATTGGGACCTCAATACAGTATTAGAAGAGTTAATGAGTCCCCCTTTAGAGCCCTTAGCAGCCTGTTCCTTTTACCACTTACCTGTGAGGACTGCCTTTTTAGTGGGAGATTCAGGCCCTCATAGTAGGTCAACTTTTACAGTGTTACATAAGGACCGGGTCACTCCTGGGCCTTATCCCAAGTTCCTGCTCAAAGTTGTCTCAGAGTTCCATGTAAACCAAGTTATTCATCTCCCAGTTTTCTTCCCCAAGCCTCTCTCCACCCCAGGGGAAGCTAAACTTCATACACTTGATGTAGTAGGGGCACTGTCTTTTTTACATTGGCAGGACAAAACCATTCAGGCACACACCTAGACTGTTTGTGACCTCTGCAGGGAGGGTTAAAGGTCAGGCAGTATCATCTCAGAGGTTATCTAAGTGGGTCCCCACAACTGTATACAAATATGTTATGAGTTAGCTAGGTTAGATCCATTTAGTCACATTTGCGCTCATTCCACGAGAGCTCAGACAGCTTCTGTTGCCTGTTTGAGAAATGTCCCTATTTCTGAAATTTGTAGGGCATACATGGAGCTCAGTCCACTCCTTTGAAAGACACTATTTTGTGGTAGAGGCTTCCAGTTCTGATGTCTGCTTTGGTAGGGCTGTCCGGCAGTCACTGTTTAAATAGGACACCTACTACCCACCTCCAAGCAAACAGATAACTGCTTGTTAATCACCAAGAGTGGAGTCTGTATGGACAATCACTCAGAAGAAGAGAGAATAGTTATTTACCTTACAATAACTGCAGTTCTTCAATGTATTGTCCACTTGGATTCCACAGCCTGCCCTCCTTTCCTGCTGGTAGGGAGTCCTGCTCCTCTGAGATTCTCTAGTGGTGAAGAACAGAGGTATGGCTAGGCCCACTCTGCACTTTTTGCACTTGGGTGGGTGGGTGGAGGGGTACGTGGGTTTCTAGGAGACAGGTGTGGCCGCTATGCACACAGCAGGCCAAAATAATCTGATCTTGGGGCTCATGTGAATCAAGAGTGGAATCCATATGGACAACACATCTTGAGCTACAGTTACTGCAAGGTGAGCAACCATTCTTTGTTGTCTTTCCACCAGTCAGGTAACCTCTCCTGAAATGGGATCTCACATTAGTGCTGACTAACTTCATGAATGCACCTTTGGGGAGTGCTCTCTTCCATCTGTTGCTAAAGACACCATTCTTGATCATAAAGATGTCTGCGAGAAGAGGTGAAAGAACTGTAGGCTTTGACAGCTGATTCTCCCACTCTACAGAAACAAAGTTGTCCTGCACCCTTATCCAGAATTGTCCTGCCTCCTCAGCCAAAGTCTTTTTGCCAAGAACAATGTTTGAGTTCTAAACTAGACCAGGGGTCTCCAAACTACGGCCTGAGGGCTGGATCCGGCCCGCGGCTTCAATTTGTCCGGCCCCCCAACCAATTGCTGCCGCTGCCTCGGCGGCACTTCGGCGGCAGGGCCCCATCAAAATCGGGCCCCGCACTCCCTAAAGCCGACCCGCGAAGCCCCTTCAAAAATCTAATGTGGCCCTCATCTCCTAAAGTTTGGAGACCCCTGAACTAGACCATTAATTTCCAGGTCTTCCTTCTGGAATCCTGTTTTCCTTACAGGGGGGCTGGAACAATTTGTATAGTGGGGGTGCTGAGAGGCATTGAGACAAACTGTAAACCTTGTATATGATGGAAACCACTTCAAGCCAGGTGGTGCGGCCACACCCCGAGTTCCAGCAGCTATATCTCCTTAGAGGGAAGCTAAGCTCCATGACCTGGCTGTAAGAGGGCTTTGAGGGTAGCTTTTTGAGGGGGGCGGGTAAGAGGGGTAGGGACAAAGTGTTTAGGAAGTTACCTAAAGCTTTTTGTACCTTTAGGCATCCATGTGAGGCGAATGCCATTTCCGCTCAGTGCCTTTTTATAATGGGCTCGATTGTGCCTTGAGACGTATGCTTTGGCTAGGATGTCAGCCCCCAAAGGTTTTGGGGCTTACAGTGGCTTCAGTGGCCTGTCTTCATAATGGTTTCCATTATGGCAGGGCTGCTACTTCCAGACTCTCCCCATTGGGAGGTCAGTTCTGCTATCTTTGTTCAATTAAACTCCTCTGGCCACCATCCTGTAGTGTTGTACTGCTAATTACACTCCCCAAAAGGGGACTATGCAGAGACCAATTCAAAGAAAGAAAGGAAGTTTATTTACCAGTGACTGTAGTTCTTCAAGACTGTTGCCTCTGCATATTCATACTACCCACCCACCTTCTCCTCTTCCTTGGAGTTTTATTTTCTTATGGACTGCGAGGTTTAGCAGATGGAGCTGGAACAACTGGGAACTGTGCGGCCTCTGATATCCTCATCTGAGAACATTCAGCCCTGAGAGAGGGCATTTGTGTGACCCCAATGGACACTGTTTTGTTTTCCAGTGTGTTCCCCTGTCTCAGCAGCATTCAAGGTGCATTCTCTGTGTGTGAATATGCAGAGGCAATGCTCTCAAAGAACCACAGTTAATGGTAAGTAACATTTTTCTTTATGGGGGACAAAGAAAACGTGTGTTCCTTCAGTAAAATGTGACTCAGTATATCAATGGATGTACAGCTGTCCTTGACTTTGCTGGTTTGTGTGTGTGGGGCTAGGGACGGCTGTTGGGGTGGAAAGTGCTATTTCTGGTTCTTTAACTTGGGAAAAAATGTTAATTTGATATTTTCTGGAAAGACTATGGGCATCCAAACAATTCTGGTACAGCATGTGTTTCATCCAGTGCATATTTCATACTGGGTCTGCCCATGGGTATTTATGAAATTAGGTGGTGCTTGATTTGATTTGGGGAGAGGATTATCTTTTAAAAAAGACAGGAAAATGAAAAAGAATCGAAATATCTTTATAAAATCAGGGGTCCAAGGTTGCTGGCAGCAGGGAAGGAAGGATAAATGAAATGATGCAGAATCAGGCTATTTTTGGGGGGGAAAGGGAGCCAAGTTGGGAGGCCAACTTGGAGAATGCTGGGAATGTTCTGCATGTTTACATGCTCTGTTTATCCACACCTGTGGGTTAGAAATGCTGTCATCCGAGGAGTGGCCCCATATTACAAGAAGGTCAAGCACCAAGCAGACCTAATTAAAAGCTCATTACAAGAGACAATCTCCATTAGCATGCCAAGCTTCATGCAAATCCATTAGCACTAGGGCTTTCTTCGGAAGCTTTAAATTCCAGTCCTGTGCCCCAGGGACTGGAAACTGTGGCCGGTTAATTTGCTGTTCTCAGTCTGTGAACATTAGGCACAGTCCTCTTACTTTCTGGATTATTTCACATTCCAGCAAATTAGTTTTATCCGTTCTGAGAACATTTTAACAAAGAAAGTTCTTTTGGCATCACATGGATAAAATAACAAGGGATAAAAGAAGGAGCACTTCACCCAATCAGGAACAAATAACTTTAAATCTCTCCTGAAAATGCAGCCTTTCCTGTTATCCCTCCTCCCCCCCCCCTTCATTTATCTTTCGGTAGTTGGATTTTTTAATTACGTTTCTGCAGCCAGACCCCTTTCTCTTTTTTTTATGATATCCTTCTCAAGATACATGTTTTTTCTTTATTCCATTGTAGCAGAACTTGACTAAAGATCTCCAAACTTGTTAAATATAAAGTTGGTAAATGATACTATTGTTTGAGTTAAGGAAAAAAAAAGGGGTAGTTTATCTGGGGTGGGGGAAGGTTAAAAAAAAGGAAAGGAAAAAAGGCTCAAATGAACTGAAATGGATCAAAGTAAACAGAGACATCTAAAAGCTTTTGTAAGTTAAATGTGGCTATCTGTTGCAAGTCCTGCCTCATTAACTACTGATAGAAGCAGTGCCTTGGCCTTCTGGGATATCTAACACCCACTGCCTATAACAAGATGAACTCTGGGTTATTCCCTCTTGCCATTCCCTGTGTTGCTTTGCACGACTGCTTAACCTCAACCTCTTCACAAATGTTTATCCTCTCCACTAGGCGAAGCAATGGGAGATTCATCCTTCCAATCTCGTGGCCAGCCCTAAGCAGGAAACGTAAGCTCAGATGTGAGGAGAAAAAAAAAGAAAAAAAAAAAAGGAAAGCAAGTTTCTCCCCTGGGTTTTCGGTTTAGCACTGTTTCCATACGCCTTTTAGAAAAGTGAATAGAGTGAGAGATGGAGATCAGCCTCCAAGCTCCGGGATAGAGTATCCCCATCTCCCCAGTGCCATTCAGTTGGGAAAGCAAGCTGAAACTGAGAGGTCTGTCTAGCAGAAGTAGTGAGATTTGGGGCAGGGGGCGGGGGGCGACGATGGTTCTTTGACTAGGACCAGATAGGTCTCTGTGTAGAGTAATATTACAGCTCTCTTTCTCATAAACAAGCTGCATGCCTGCTTCTAAAGAGCCCATCTGGCATAGCTTTGAGAATGGCAATAATTACAAGCTGATGATGGACATGGAAAAAAAGCCCCACTGAGCTAACTCATAAGGAAGTACAGGCCAGGACTGTAGGGAAATTACAGGCTAAAACCCCTTTTTAGTTTAGGCCGTTTGGTGTTCTTAATCACAGACTTTAAATGTTGTAATAAACACTGTTGCATTTTATTGACCAACTCCCATGACAGGCAATTTTATTTTATTTTATTTTATTTTATTTTTACCATTTGTTAGTTTTAGAAAGCAGCTTGAGAGCGATTACGAGTCTGTAGATTTACTGCTATTGATGAAAGGGATGCAAACAGAGAGTCTCCTCCGTTACTTTGCAATTAAAAAAAGAAATCTTTAGAAGCTCCACTTACACCCATGTGTTGTAAGGTCACTGCTGGTGGCGGCCTTGTTTTGAGATTACCATTCGGTTGTACACGCAGTGGAAATAAAATGAGGCTTTCCTGGTTTTTAGGTAAAATCCCATTGACTTCAATAGGGCAGCCAGGATTTCACTCTTGGTATTATACATGGAAAGGGACTGAAAAAATCCAGCATTTTCCTAGCTATGCTGTTTATGGGCTTAACCCTGTGCCCACTGAAGTCAATGGCACAACTCCCATTGACTTCTGTAGCAGGACAAGCCCTGTAACAGCATGGATGGAAGCTTGTTAGCCTAATCTGCCAGTACTGTCAAGTATAGTATTTCCATTGTGGCTCAAAGAAGCATTTTTAAATCACGGGGAAGATTTTAGAGATTCACTGATGTTCTGGAATCAGTGGCGCTCTTGGTCTAGAGACTTATCCGTATGTAACATGTTTGCCCTAAATTTTCAAAAGTGACTAGTGATTTGGGGTCTGATTTTCGGAGGGTTTAAACGGCATTTAAACAGAAGCATCCAAAATCCCTAATTACTTTTGAAAATGTTGTCTTTTTATATAATTATATAAAAGCAAATCCCCAGCTCTTGTAAATTGTCATAGGTCCATCAATAGAATTGTGACAATTTACACCAGCCGAGGTTCTGTTTCATAGAGTCTGCATTTTCCCCCAGACTAATTCCATTCTCTTTTTCATTCTGCAGGACCTAGCAGATGAAGAGTTAAACTGTTCTGAGTTTTATTTGACTTGAGTGCAATAAATCTCCCAGGGTGACTGAGAGACTGATAACTCTCAAAATCTATTCAGTACTTTGAGTGTCAAATCAACAGTGAATGCGGCACATTGCCAGTTGTTTTAAATAATGCTGTTTTGACAGTATGTGGTTTATTACAATTCAACGCTAGCCTTTTTGGAGAAAATTGAAATTTATTTTATACTGTTTTTTTAGTTTAAGAATTTCAGTCATGAGTTAGAAAATGCTGCATAATGCAGTGGATTGAATTTACTGATCCCGTTGAATCCTGGAAATGAATCCATGTTTTTACAAGACATGTTTTCTTAGAGTATCCCATAGAGCAGAACATTCTCTTCCTTTAAATAAATGTTTGCCTGCAGGTATAGCTTTGCTTTGTAAGTTCCGCTCCCATCTCCACCCCAGTTTCTCTTTCAGAGTAATTTAAAGGCTTGTATTTGACTCATAGCTATTTGCATCCCAGCACTTAATACTCCAGATGCATTATTTAATTTTACCCATTAGCATTTGATTACTTGTTCAGGCATCTAAAATAGTTTGTTGTTTTGCAAAGTTAAAGGAATGAAATGGCTGGACAGTGGATATTTACCAGTCCAAATGCAGGACTCTTTCCTTTCTTAAACCTCCTTTGGCTTCCCAATCTGAAGCTCACCTGTCAATGTGAAATGATTGCTTTATATTTAACTGCCTCTTTCTGATACAGACTAGAATTGTTCCTAACAAAAGAAGCATGAATTGGTGGAAACTATATATTAAATGCAAGACTATTTGTCTAGTTTTCATTAGGTTGCTGAGTGAAAAGCCTAAACTCCTTTCTTTTCCCAAGGTACTCGGATATCCACGAAGTGCCTTCATCCTACAGCCTTGTTTCTTCTCCCAGCAAACCAGCTCTCCAAAAGAATTCTACACTCTCTGCTCTTTATACTGTCAGCAGTGACAGCAACCAGCAACGCTGACATTTCTTATTGTTTACAAGGGATAAGCACCAGCAAGGCATCTCTGCTCATCTGATAAGCTCTTTTAACCCCCTCCCCCCACAATCCTCTGCTTCGCTGACCAAACTAACCTTTTCACGGTACATTGCCTATAATTGCCAGTGAAAGATGCTAACCAGAAAGGATCAAAACTTTATCTAAACACAAACAAACCAGCAAAACATCTATGAAGATAAACTGCTTCCAGCTAGCATTACTCTGCAAGCAGTATACCCCCAGCAGAAACCAAGCAGCTGAGGAAAAAAATATCTAACCCTAAATTCCTTATGTGCATATATTTTTCATGTGTATTTGAAAATTCCCTGAAAAAACATGCTAGAATAACATTAAAATAGACTTATTGTTTATTATCATGATCCTGTGTATTTAATATCCTTTTTCGCTTTCAGATTCCCCTATCCCTCCAGAAACTCCAGCCAACACGGTGATCAAACAAAGTTTATTGTTTCTTCTAATGAGCCCAGGGCTTGTGTCTACCTTGCAATCAGTTACTGTTAAGAAATCACATCAGTTCATGCTGTTTTTTTTTTAAAATCAGTTCATTGAGCAGAAGATGTGTATTTATTTCTATTTTGTCTTCTGTTAGATGGGAAGCACCAGACTTTAGACACCTCTTCCTCCTCCCTCTCCATATTACAAAAAGTGAACTGGGGAAGAAGGCAGTATCAATGGATTTTGTTTGCCAGGAATAATGGTGTTTTATCTGACAATATTATACAAATGGCCCAAATTCTGCCCAAATGGGTTTACATTGAGTGTTCCAGTTTCTGTCCTGATTTAGCTTAATAACGATCTTGCCTCAGAAGTAGGTTTGGGTAGTATTTGTGCCACTAATTTCTTTAAAGATGAGGCACTAAACATACTTTGTCCAGGAGGTAGCGGTTTTATTCCCTGTGTCATTCTGGGCTCTTTCACCTTCCCTTGTTCTGTCTGTACAGAATCCTCCTCCCACTAGAAGCTCTTGTCCCACTTATGATGGCCAAACTGGTGCAGGGAAAAACAATAAGAACCAGCCCATATATCAAGCTGAGCCAAATCTGACCCTGTATTGAATAGCGTTGGTTTGGGTCGAGTAAAGACTCAGTACCAATAGGTGGTGCTCTGTCTCTGCACCGCACCTTCTCATTCTCTCCTGTAATGTGTTAGAAATACTACCCCCCACAAAGTCCCTAGGTGTCCTGTCATCTCAGCAGGGTGTCAGCCTTTTCAGCACTGAGAGGACATTTGCCAACATGCCACTCTTCTAGGGCCAGCGATGGAAGCAGTGTTATCGAAGAATAACTAATGTGGCATGTGCTGTTTGTGTCAGTACCTGGATATTGGGAACATCTAAGGGTACGTCTACACTACCCGCTGGATGATCAATCTATCGGGGATCGATTTATCGCGTCTAGTGTAGATGCGAGAAGTCGATCCCTGAGCGTGCTCCACGTCAGCTCCGGAACTCCACCTCCGCGAGAGGCGGAAGCAGAGTTGACGGGGGAGCGGCAACGGTCGACTCGCCGCCGTGGGGTTGGCCAGGTAAGTCAACCTATGATACGTCGACTTCAGCTACACTATTTGCGTAGCTGAAGTTGCATATTTTAGGTTGACCCCCCGCCCCCACCCGCAGTCCCCAGTGTAGACCAGGCCTAAGAGTGTAGACCAGGGCTCTCTTAATCTTTTCCTCTACTACCACTAGATTTGATGTATCATTTGATGTATGAAATGGCTTGTAGTTTAACCCTAGAACTCTGGGACCTTGGTTGGGGCCTTTAGGTGCTACTGCAATGCAAATAATCAGTTGCTGAATCTGAAACCATCTGAAATCTGTCCTGTTCTGAGTCTGCAGCGCTTCTGCGACTAGGCAATGTATCCTGTGTGACAAAGTTCCTCCTCTACCTTGGTGAGTCCTGTGCTTATTGGCGGATTTTGATCGCCTCAGAGATCTTCCCCTCTGGTAGAACCCACAGTCAAATTCCTCCTGTGTCTGATCAGGAGTTGGGAGGTTTGGGGGGAACCCGGGCCCGCCCTCTACTCCGGGTTCCAGCCCAGGGCCCTGTGGATTGCAGTTGTCTATAGGGTTTCCTGTAACAGCTGCGTGACAGCTACAACTCCCTGGGCTACTTCCCCACAGCCTCCTCCCAACACCTTCTTTATGCTTACTGCAGGACCTTCCTCCTGATGGTCTGCTGATGCTTGTACTCCTCAGTCCTTCAACTCTTCTCACTCTCAACTCCTTGTGTGCCTCTTGCTCCCAGCTCCTCGCACGCAACCCCACAAACTGAAGGGAGCTCCTTTTTAAACCCAGGTGCCCTGATTAGCCTGCCTGTCTTAATTGATTCTAGCAGGTTCTTCTTAATTGGCTTCAGGTGTCCTAATTAGCATGCCTGCCTTAAATTGGTTCCAGAAAGTTCCTGCTTGTTCTAGTGCAGCCCCTGCTCTGGTCACTCAGGGAACAGAAAACTATTCATCCAATGGCCGGTATATTTGTCTTCTATCAGACTTCTGTACCCCACTTGTCTGGGTCTGTCACACCTGCAATCTTTTTCAGTTTTCCCCCTTGTTTTTCTGGATGTTGATGTCAGCTTTCTACGGTGCATTTTTGAGTTCCAAAATGGGCTGAGTGGGGTTCACAGCAGGTCAAACGAACATGGTATTTTTAAAGGGCCGCTGAGTGGCTGAGCCGACCCAGAGAATCATAGAAGATTAGGGTTGGAAGAGATCTCAGTAGGTCATTTAGTCCAAGCCTCTGCTCAAAGTAGGACCAACCCCAACTAAATCATCCCAGCCAGGACTTTGTCAAACCGGGCCTTAAAAACCTCTAAGGATGGAGACTCCACCACCTCCCTAGGTTACCCATTCCAGTGCTTCACCACCCTCCTAGTGAAATAGTTTTTCCTAATAGCCAACATAGACCTCCTCCACTGCTACATGAGACCATTGCTCTTTTTTCTGTCATCTGCCACCACTGAGAATAGCCGAGCTCCATCCTCTTTGGAACCCCTCTTCAGGTAGTTGAAGGCTGCTATCACATCCCCCCATCACTCTTCTCTTCTGCAGACTAAATAATCCCAGTTCCGTCAGCCTCTCCTCATAAATCATGTGCCCCAGCCCCCAAATCATTTTCTTTGCCCTCCACTGGACTCTCTCCAATTTGCCCACATCCTTTCTGTAGTGGGGGGCCCAAAAGTGGACCCAATACTCCAGATGTGGCCTCACCAGTGCCGAATAGAGGGGAATAATCACTTCCCTTGATCTGCTGGCAATGCTCCTATTAATGCAGCCCAATATGCCGTTAGCCTTCTTGGCAACAAGGGCACACTGCTGACTCATATCCAACTTCTCATCCACTGTAATCCCCAGGTCCTTTTCTGCAGAACTACTGCTTAGCTTGTAGCGGTGCATGGCATTCTTCCTTCCTAAATGCAGGACTCTGCACTTGTCCTTGTTGAACCTCATCAGATTTCTTTTGTCCCAATCCTCCAATTTGTCTAGGGTCCTGTGGTCCTAAGTCACTTCAGTACTTTTGAAAATCCCACTCAAGTTGTCTTTTCCACTTTTATGCCTTCCCTCCAAAGGACAATGGCCAAGGTGGCTGCTGTCCAACTTCCACGTCTGCATGAAATTTTGTAGCCATAAAGTTCTTCAAGTACTTGCTTATGTCCATTCCACGTTAGGTGTGTGTGCTCGCCACATGCACTGGTGCTGGAAGTTTTTCCCTCAGTAGTATCCGTAGGGGACCGGCTCTGGTGTCCTCTGGAGTGGCGCCTGGATGGCGTGGTATATAGGGCACCGCCGGCTCGCCCCACTCTCAGTTCCTTCTTGCTGCCAGTGACGGTGCATGAAACGTTCGCTGCTCTTACTAGCATTGCTTAGACTTCGTTTGTCTGAACTAGAGTTCTTGTAAAGTTAGTGTACATAGTTAGTAATTGAGTTAGTTAGCCCTTAGCGGTAGTTAGTTTTGTTAGTCCTGTCGGGGACTTAGCTGGGGGATGGGGCATGCCCTGGTCCCCAGGCTTTAAGCCCTGCGATCTCCGCGAATGGCCCATGCCCATGAACGATCCGCCTAGTAGCTGTCTCAGGTGCCTCGGTAAAGGGCACATAAGTGATAAGTCTCGGATCTGCAAGTCCTTTAAACCTAGGACTAAGAAAGGGCTTGAGACTCAAAGCGCTCCTGATGGAGTCGGTGCTCACTCCAACCCCAGAGCAAAGGTCAGACTCGGCACCCAGCACTGCGGCATCGGTGTGTATTGCCCCACCGGCGCCGTCGATAAGCTGGCACCGATCCCCGTCCACAGCCCTGTCCAAGAGGTCGAAGGAGGCCAGTAAGGGATGGCCTCCTACTCCCCGCAAAGGGAAGGACAGGGCTGGGGGCGAGCTAAGACCCGCGCTGGGCGGCTCATCTCCTGCGTCAGGAAGTCGGGCCTCAGCTCTTGTTGAGCGATGTAGCCCACCCCGTTTCTTGCCTGGAAGCCCGGACTCAGAGGCGGACCTTCATCAGCTTCAGGTGCCATCGATGTCTGAAGCACTCCAGGCTGCACAGGAAATCCTGATGCTCCTGGTGCCACCCACTCCAGCCCCAGCGGTGCCCAGACCTCGAGGTAAGCCCGCCTTGCGACCTTTTTGTCCACCCTGGCCCGAATGGTACCGCTCCCCATCGCGGAGGACATCCCGCCACCGTTCACCCGCTTGAAGCCGTCATGCCTCGGGGTTAGGGAGGCAGACACATCGGAGCTCTCTATGGTCACCAGACCTTGGGCACTGGCTGTGGGATTCGAGGCGGACCTCGACAGTTACCTGTGGCAGACCCATAGAGACACGCGCTCCCCGGCAGGAACGTCAGGACCGGCCCTTTGCATCACCGGACCATTGTTACAGATCCCAGGAATGATCGGCGGACCGGAGCCACGGGCCCTGCCAACGATCCCCAAGACGGGTGTCACCATATTAGGGAGATCCCCCCAGCAGCCGGCCCGCGATACCTCCAGGTCCCGCTCCTCGTCCCATTACCGGTCTCGAAGCATGAGGCATGGATCGCCGGTCTCCTGTTGCAGATCCGCCTAGTGCCGCCAGTCACTGAGGTCCCCATGGAGGCACACGTCCCATTCGGACCGGTCCTTCTCTAGACGCGACCGCAATTCTCACCAGGCACAGGGTCGCCGCTCCAGTGGATCCGGGTCACTCCAGCAATCGCTCCGGATATGGCTCCGAGAGCAAGGCTCCACATAAGTGGGGCAGCCTCCCAGACCCTTGGTGCCACCTACATTGTTGGTACTGAAACCTGCCCCGTGACCCCAGGCCCAGTGGCCAGGCCTGGGGTAACTCTGGAACCTGTGGGGGTTCTCCCAGCCTGCCCGCTCGGTGTTGGGAGCCTCGGAGAGGCCTGTGTCCTCGATGACCCAACTCCCTACGGTGCTTGAGGCCCCACGGGATAAGACCCTGCAAGTCCATGTGGACCAAGGGGAACAGCCTGCTGGACCACCAATGCGTGCTGTGGAACCTCCTCGTCACAGGACGAGGCCATCACGGAGTCCCCTCACCCGGTTCCTTAGGATGACGCTAAGGTGCACCAGGAGCTGTTGAAGAGGGTCACATCCAACCTTGGCCTGCAGGACTCCCTGTTTGACGTCCTCTCCTCCACAGCCTGTGCTAGGGTGGCCCTTCCCCTTCACAAAGGGGTATTGAAGATATCCTGTGCCTTGTGGCAAACACCCTCCTCTCTGCCCCCCATTTCCAAATGGGCAGAGCGTAAGTACTTTGTCCCGAATAAGGGGCACGAATACCTTTTCTCCCATCCTGCCCCAAATTCCCTGGTGGTTGAGGCAGTTAACCACAGGGAACGCCAGGGGCAACCCGGAGCTACCCCCAAAAATAAAGACTCCAGGAGACTAGACTTGTTCGGACAGAAAATGTATTCCTCATCTAGCTTACAGTTGAGGGTGGCCAACCACCAGGCCCTCCTTGGCCACTACAACTTTAATATGTGGCAGACCGCGGGCAAGTTCAAGAATGCCCTCCCGGAAGGTTCCCATAAAGAATACCGGGTGGTTCTCGACGAGGGCACAGCCGCTGCCAGGGCGGCCCTTCAAGTGGCACTCTGCCGCCCACACCATGGCGTCCGCCATCTCTATGCAGCGACCGTCCTGGCTGCTCCTCTCCCGGTTGTCCTCCGAGGCTCAGCAGTTGATTCAGGACCTCCCCTTCGATGGCCAGGCCCTGTTTGTGGAGCAGACGGACACAGTGGCGTGGCCAGGTGCAGAGTACAGGGGGAGCGGAGCTAAAAAAAGGCGCCTCCCCTTGTACTCACCCAGCAGCGCTCCAGCTGTTCGGCGCGGCACTTCGGCGGCGGGTCCTGTCCCTTCACTTGCTCCGGGTCTTCGGTGGTACTCAGTGCCGAAGTGCCGCTGAAGACCCGGAGCGAGTGAAGGACCCGTCGCCGAACAGCTGGAGCGCCGCCGGATGAGTACAAGGGGAGGCGCCTTTTTTAAGCTCTGCTCTCCCTTTTAAAAGGCGCCAACATTTTTTAAAGGTGCTGCTTCTGCTCAGTGGGGGAGCAGGCGCTCCCCCGGCTCCTCCCCTGGCTACGCTATTGGACGGACAACAAATTACATGGGCTGAAGGACTCATGAACCACCCTAAAAACCCTGGGCCTGGCACATCAGCGATTCAACCCGCAACTTCCCAAGGGGGCAAGGGAGCCAGCCCCAGCAGGACCCGCCACACAAAAAGCCCATGAGATGGCGCATGAGCCACCTGCCCCCACCATCTGCCCAGTCGGGCTCGACCCGCTCCAAGCAAGGAGCTAAAAAGTTGTTTTGAGGGTACGCCCGAGGGCGTCTACCAGTCTCTTTCCTGGATCCGATTTTCCCATTTTTTTGCAACTGCTGGGAGTCACCTAATGTGGAATGGACATGAACAAGCACTCGAAGAAGAAAAGACAGTTATCTGGTGTTCTTTGAGATGTGTTGCTCATGTCCATTCCACGACCCGCCCTCCTTCCTCACTGTCGGAGTTTCTGGCAAGAAGGAACTGAGGGTGGGGGGAGCCGGGGGCGTCCCTTATACCGCGCCGTATGGGCGCCACTCCAGAGGGTGCCAGAGCTGCTCCCCTATGGATACTGCTGAGGGAAAAATTTCCGGCACCGGTGCCCGTGGCGAGCACACACACCTAATGTTAAATGGCCATGAGCAACACATCTCGAAGAACACGTTACGGAAAAGGTAACTGTCTTTTCTGTGCGGAAGTGGCTTTTCATCTCCGCTCCCACATTCAAAGTGAAAAGTCTCCATTGCCTTGAAATGTCAAAATTTGCCAAACAGAACCGAGAAATGGTGCATGCATGTGTGTGTAAATGCCCTTATTTCCTCTCAGCAATTCTTGTCACAGTAGGTGTGCCCAAGGAAATCTATTTCCTATTCAGTTCTTTCAATAGCATACATACGTTTCACAACATAGCTGCAAACAGCATAGATGTGCATAGTGTAAGTGCATTGACTTCAGTGAAGCTCAACTGATGTGCACTGGTTGAAGATTTGGTCCTTTGATCACTGTAAAAACTTGAGGAGAAACTCAGTTTCTATGCCAAACTATTTTTGAGATAGGACAGGACTAAAAGAAAAGCATTATAAGAATTTGCAAAATGCCTCTGACACCTAATTTTTTAAAAACTCCCCCAGCTAAGGAAAGGCTTGTCTGATGTACCTCACATTTGGCCGAAAATAGCCCACTGGCTCCAGAACACATGCAAAATGTGAAAGAATTTGGGGTGGGGGGATTGTAGTGCACGCTGTGATGGAAAGGGGTGAGTACAAATCTGCCTTACAATATAAAGCCTTAACTAAAGAGAAGCTGCTTCCCCTCCATAAGCACTGGAAGGATTTTAAGGCCAGAAGGGACCCTTGTGACGGCTGCATTTGTAACAACTACCGTCTTGGCCAACACTGGGGACCTCCAGAGGTAAAAACGGGAGTCTCTACAGCATGAGCTAAAGAGCCAGGTTCTGTTGCTGGGGACAATAACAGACTCTCGTCCTCTGTGGATTGCCTGTAATGGGAGACATGTAACACACTGGGTTACACTGTCACTGTAAGTTACACTGTCAATGTCCTTCCTGCTAGAAACGGTGGAGTACTTGTCTCTGCTCTCCTTTTATCTTCTTTCTCTTTTATGTTTCTGTACTTTCTTATCACCTGCATGCTAATCTAGCAATACTTGGTTATGTAATCACGTCCTTACTTTGGTACAAGTAAATGGGCAGGCTGGGTACTTGAACTTGGCCCATCTTGAATCATTTTCTCACTGTTTTCCATTAGTAACTCAGGCTGGATGATTTGCACATGATTTGCAAAGCTGAAGCGTCCTTCTGAGGTGAAACTAGACAAGGAGAGATACTAAGAACGCACAAGTCAGATAAAAGCATTTTTTAATTCCTCCATGCTCGCACATATGCTAGTGTTGTAATAAATCAGAGCAGTCCATAAATTAAGATGATGTGGAGATGCCACTGATCCTTTGCCCTTGTATTATCTCTACTGTAATGAAGTCATGTCTTGGTGTTTCACTTACAGGGTACAATTAAGAGTTTCATTTCCTAGTGTGATTCATCGCAGGGAGAATTGCCTCAGAAAATGTTGGGGAGGAAAGGGAAAGCTAGGAAAGAAAGCGATGTGGAAATGGATGTTTTCTTCTACACTAATTTGTTCATTCCCTCTCATGTTGAAAAGAGCTACAAAAGCAAGTCTCATAATTCTGAGTAACAAAGCATGTGCTGTCTTCGGGTCTGATCCAAAGCCCACAGAATTCAGCGGAAAGACGTCTATTGACTTCAATGGCCTTGGGATCAAGTGCTTAATGCTGATATGGGTAATGGTTGTTTTTGGCTCATGGCATTCACTCCCTCTGTTTGCAGCTGCTGGTAAAAACGTGAGCTCAGTCTTTCTGTTGTTAGTGCATCAAAAGAGCTCTACTTAGAGAGATGGTTAAGTAGAGTAATAGCCCCGTGCCACATAATTGAACGAAAGCTTATGCTGAAATAAATTTGTTAGTCTCTAAGGTGCTACAAGATTTTCTTTCTTATTTTCGTTTTGCTGACACAGACTAACACGGCTACTACACTGAAACCTATAATTGATCTTGGTTTCTTTGCTTCAGGTACCTAAGATGAACTGTCCATTGTTAGACAAGCTCAGTGCTTCACTAGGTATTGGGGAAGCTGTCTTTGTGCTTTTCTCCCTGGCAAATTGTTGTTTTGTTACGTTTGCACACATCTCATGTTTAGTCCCATACTGCAAATAGCTAGAACTTTATTTGAGCAAAATTTCCCCATTTCCAGTGCATGAGTTCTCCCACTTTCTTTTCCTGCCCCCATATACCCATTTAACTCCTTTTCCTTCAATCGCAGCATGGCAACATTGCCCTGATCACTGGTGCCGAGGGATTTTGTGCTGTGGCTGTTTTGTCAAGATGCAGAAACACACCTTTGTACTGTATTGATTCTGCCCCATTCTTTCCCAGAAGAGCTCTTCAGTTCAGAGCCTTTTGTGTACATTGTTAGATTTATTGAATAAGACATTTTCCCTCCCCGATGTCTTGGTCAAAATCTCTTCTGCCAGGATTCATTTTTTTTAAAGGTTCACTTTTTTTTATTCTTCATCTAGAAGCTCCCAAAGTGGCAGGTTTGCTCATTGCTAACGTAATGACTGTCATCTTGGTCGTCGTTGGGGATTGAACTCGCGACCTACACAGCCAAGAACATTAGCCACTAGAGCTAAAGAACTAAATCCCGTCTTTGGTATCTGTAGCAGAGTCACATCATTTGTGGGTGAGGTGCAGAGGGAGTGACACGCTGAATAATGGTTTACAACAACTCTTCTGAAGACGAACTGTTTAAGATCGGTGTTGAAAGTAAAATTCATAAATAACAAGCCTTTCTATGTGAGGCAACACACCCAGAAGGCATAACAAGTGGTAGAAAAGCATGTAACTGTGAGCACGTCTGCTACTGGAATTGCTAGCTCTTGTTGGTGCAGAAGATGAAAAAAAATGCTGCTTCTTGCTAAGTGCACAGATTTTGGAGGGGTAGCTTTGCCTTGCACAAGCTCCGAGTTAGGTCTTAGAAGGAGATCCCTGACCTTTGGGCTTTACTGCTGCTTTCCAAATGTGCAATGCAACACTCTAGGTACAATGCACCTGCTGGGCCAGATCCTCAGGTCTATGCTTTGTGTGCCTGGTGCATCTTAGGGAAAGGGGTTGATGGTTGCTCCAAGTTACAATGACTGTCTAAAGGCATTCTGTCAGCTGTAGATACCCAGGAATGCCCAGCCATGACATCGTCCATCAATTGCACCCGCTGCCTAACAATGGGGGTTGGCATATGAGCCACTATAGTGGCTTTATGCCAACCGGGTATTCCTCTACTCTGGACAAATCCTCAAGTGACTAGATTCTGTGGTGGACAATGTGGAGGGATCTAAGAATACTGCAAAACTGCCTTAGGATGATCCCATCTATGGCCTCAATTGTGAGCT
Organism: Macrochelys suwanniensis; assembly: GCA_033296515.1. NCBI lineage: Eukaryota > Metazoa > Chordata > Testudines > Chelydridae > Macrochelys > Macrochelys suwanniensis. The sequence goes on along the minus strand of CM065781.1, from coordinate 9,146,085 downwards.
GCCTTATACGGCACGGCGGGGGGGGCAAAGTGGTGTAGGGCAGCTCCCTTGCACCGGGCAACCTGCATTGCTGGTCTGTATACAGCAGGGAGAGCATTCCCGGGCGGTGCAGGGGGCGGAGACTTGGCTCTGTCCCCTCCCTCTCCACTGGAGCAGAGCCAACACACAGAGAGAAGTAAGCAGCGTGCTGGGTTTACAATGGCACCATGGGGCCGGGCCCATGCTCAGAAGGGGCCCCAGCCTGCTCTGCTTGCACTGTGCCCTGAGACCCCACTTGCTCCTCTCAGCCTGCCCGCAGGCCAGCCGAGGGCTCCTCTCCACCCCCTGGCCCCACCTGCCGGCTTCTCTCTGCCTGTTCAGACCCCTGTGCACCTCTGGTCTCTGCTTCCCGCCGCCTGTAGCGCCCCGCCTGTCTCCCCGGAGCTGAGCTGCCTGGGACCGGTGCTGAAGCCTGGCCAGTCTCAGCCAGTTGGGGGAGGGGAGACAGTATGGTGGGCTTGGCTGGGCCCCTCCAGGCAAGTGTGTGTGTGGGGTAGTGTGGTGTGGCATGGGCCCGCCCCCGAGGGGAAGGGGCACGCTGGCAGCACAGGGCCGGGCGGGCCATTGTGCGTCTGGCAACTGCCGGTTTGTAAATAGTGCCCTCGCACTGCGCTGGGTGGAGCCGGGCCGCCCCTGCTATGCCAGGCCCCTGGCCGGCCACGCGCTCCATGCTCCATTGCCCCGATGGGGGCCCACAAATATGTTTGGCACCGGGCCCACAAAAGGTTAATCTGGTCCTGAGTAAGCTGCTCCAGATATTGGGTTGTCAGAACCTTCCTCTGGAGCAAGGGGGAAGCAGGGGGCAAACCGTAGTCCCCGGGGCAGCTCAGCTTTGTACTGCCCCATACTTAGGGCTCATTGGAACGCAGCAACCTAAGCCCATGGAAGCCAGCTGGCCTGTACTAGCCAGGCTTTACATAAACGCCATTCATCCAGCTGGGCACAGCTTCCTCCACTAATGGGCTGTGGCCTAAGAACGTTTGATCTTTCAGAACTCCACCATCCATTTCCTCCCCACTCCTCTCCTTCAGTACGGTAGGGTGAGCAGCAGCAGGGAGAGAGCTCCTTGCTCAAAGCGTCAGTGCAAAGAACCAGTTCCTTCTGATGTTTGGAACGGCCGTGATTTTTAAAGGCTGACTGAAGCAGAGTTTACTGGTGTTGGATAAACCTTTGTTTTAAATCCGCTGTAAAAATGTTTCGGAATCTGCCAAACACGGATTAAAATATTTGTCTCCAGTTATGCCGATGTCTAACCTTTTGGTTTCTGAAGAGCTTTAATCAGTAATCTTCAAGTAGGAAGTTATTCATCTTTATTGCCAGTCAGTTCTCAGTGGTGGTCGCGGCAACAATCTTTTCATTGCTTCTGTGTTTAGTTGTTCTTTGACATGATAGAAGTCAGCTGCAGTTCAATGAGCTCACTATTTGTGGAACTTAATTGCTTGCTTCCTTTAATATGTACTCAATTTTTCCTTTTATGAGTAGGGTTGTTGGAAAAATTAAGCTTAAGGATATAGCTATCCACTGTTAATTAACCTCCTTCCCAAACACATTAGTAAAATAGGTCAAATAACTGTTGAGTGTTAAGTATATCATTACTAAGGTATTTTTCAGCTGGAAAGTGAACCCTGTATTGGTTAAGGCTGGGATGTTTCATAGAAAACTAAGGGAGTTAGGTGTCCAAATCCCATTGAAATTCACTTGGAATTGAGTGCCTAATTCTCTTGTGCTGAGATTTTCAAAGGTGTCTACATGAAAGAATGTGCTAAAGAGTTTTGATCCTGTGTGTGAAAAAAGAATATTGCTTTAAAAATGTACTCAAAAATGCTTCCTTCAGTAATTTCTCTGTTAAACTAAATAGATTGTCTTCCTTTATATTAAGATGCATGATCCTCCCCTTCCCCCTCAAGAACAAGGAAAAAGAGAGACTTGGTTTCTTCTAAGGTATTTGTAGTTCACATTAGTAAGGATGCCAAATCTATTTGCTCTTTCAAGAGTGACTAATATTATTATTCAGATTTGAAATTCCTCGAATAGCTCTGATATGTGAGGATGTATAAATGTGTTTGATGAGTATAAAATATGCTCAGTGAGGGAACTGATCTCTCAAAACAGCTTTATACAGTGATAGTGTAATTTCTTTCCATGTCAGGGTTATATTCAGATGGAAAAATCACTTTAATTGTAGTGGTGATAGATTCATTGGACCTTTGCCAATTTAACACAAAAATTGTGTGTGTGAATGTTTTTTTTAATACCTTGAATTTGGTTGAAATGTACAGGTTTCTAGTTTTGGTTTTAATATATTTTTATTTGTATGGGGGAATAAAAAATGGAAGTTGGAGAAATTCCCATTGGGATAAAGGCCTGGGTTTTGTTATGATTACATCTCCCAGTTATATTTCCCAAGCCAAGCCTTGAGGCTTATCCAGCCAGCCAATGAGACTTTTCACGGGAGTAAACACTACTCATCTAAGCATTGTTATCATTATGTATTATTAATATTATAGTAATGCTTAAATGCCTGACCAAGATCAGGGCTCATTGTGTTTGGTGCTGGGTGTACACGTAGTAAGAGCCAGTCCCTGCCCCAAAGATCTTACAGTCTAAACAGGCATAAGGAGGGAGAAAGGAAGTATTATTGTTCCCCTTTTATACATGGGGAACTGAGGCCAGAGAGATAAGTAACTTGCCCCAAGTCATGCAGTAAGAACATGGTAGAGCAGGGTGTTGGAATAGGATCTTCAGGGTCCCACTTCAGGGCCTGAATCACAAAGTCCCTCATTGCTTTGTACAGCATCACCAGCAAGAAGATTGTAGCGTCAGAATTTAATTGTAAATGTCGGGATTTATGTGACCAGACTGTATCTGGTGAATACCAAAACATCAACCAACAAGTACCAATGTTAATTACACTTCCAACTTTAAGGCCCCTTCGGACTCCTGGAGTGATGTAAAGGGGCCTTATTGTAAATGAGAAGCAGGCCCTGATTCTTAGTTTGAAGAGATGCGTTCAAATTGTTGGAATGCTGCCAGTGTCATCAGGAAACTGTATGTTTTCCATGTGGCTGAAACCAACTGAGAACCTCCGTGGAGCACTTTCTTTGTTAGTATCGCTGTGAAATAGTGGTGGAGAGAATTAATGCTGAATTACAGTGAACATCAGAGAGACACACTCACATTGATGTATTATCAGTACTAATATCCAATGGGTTACCATGCCACAGAATTGAGGTGCTATTCGTTGGCTTTCATAGGCTACCGTCTCACCTACATGTTCTTGTTTCTTGTGGCATTTTGTGATGCAAATCTGAGACTCTTCTCAGTGGAAATACCTGGTGCACAAAGGACGTGAAATGTTCTTGCAGTTACAGAAAAGGCTAGGTGTTTATACTACTGTAGTTTGCAGAGCTGCAGCTACACCCAGAATACAATGGCTTGTCACCACAGTATGATTCATGCACCACTACTTGCGGCAAAAGAAGTGCTCTATTTCCAGGTCCTGATACACTAGGCCAAGAGAGGAGAGAGGGGAATTGGCAATTACTCAATTTATTTATCTATCTTCCTCTGAGGAGGAAAACAGTCTGCAGATAGCCGATCTGTAGAATTTTATGGGTTTTATGAGGCTATCCCAGTCAGCCACATTTGAAATGAATAAACAAATTAGCAAACATTTGTATTACGGTTACTCAGCAGGGAGCTGCTATTCATTCATGTAGTAGTGTATTGGAGCCAGCAGGTGGCACTGTGGATACTGCATTTGAGAAGTCCCTGTCCGAAGCAAAAGATGAAAGTGGGGAAAATATTAGGATACTGAGTTAATGCAAACTAGCCTATTGCTACCATGGAATGTTAACCAGGGATCCAAGAGAGCTATTAAGCAAGAGCATGAATCTAGAAGGCAGCAGTTTAAAGATGCGTTTTTCTGGATGCTGGTAGTGTTCCTCAATATTTAGTCTTCAATTTGCAAGAGTTTTAGTCTGTTGTCTCCAAAATAAACTGTGCAAGACTTTGGAAGTTTTGGGTTTCGTTACTAGCCCCAAGTATGAATGAAATCCACCCGGAGGTTTGGCCTGTGCTAAAGTGACCCTCGGCTGGTTTATGGCTTTGGGTGGGGAAATGTGGAACACTCACTGGTTTTGACTTGAAACCAGGCACAAGCTTTGGCACTTTTTCTGAGTTGTGCATTTCAAGCCCCTCCCCAGCTCAGCTGACAGCCCATCTTATCCTTGGAAAAACCCCTTTATTTGTTTCACCTCCTTATATCAGTAAATAAGCATCACTTTTGTCAAGGTTAATTCAATAGAGAGAGGGATGAGCAGGTTGATGGGCCATGGTTACCAAAGTTGGAGAGAAGACAGACATTGGGAAAAACCCTATATCAACTCCCAAAGAAGTTTGCTGTGACACAGCACATACCTCTGGGTTGGCACTAGAATGAGAAAAACTCCCACCTATCTGTCCCCTTACTCTAGAACCTATGTATATTTTGAGGAGGATTCTGTCTGGTATTCAGAGGGAAATTCTTATTAGGTTCTGAAAGACAATTTGGATGGAGAGTCCTCTGGAATTCCAGGGGTTATTCAGAGGGACAGTCCACCAACTGAAATTCCTCCCTAAAGTTTTTTTGGCAATATTTATCTCACCAGGTGGATTATTCACTCTCTTGGTTAGCTACCTTGTTCTGGGGTACTATAGAAAAAGGTGTTCTAAGCTTCCTGACGCCACTTAGCCTGCTTCTACTCCTGTTTACACTACGGTGAATCTGGAATAACTGTATTAAAGTAAATGGAGGTGCATTGGTGTCAGTGAAAGGAAAATCAGATCCTTTGGCTTCCTAAATGTGCTACCTTGTATGAATTGTCTCTAGGTTGGGGCTCAATACTGGGCTGGATTGGCACCCTGCAGCTCATGCTGAGAAATGGGCAGTGAAGTAGCTATGTTCCCCCAGGAGCAGAACAGAGACTGAATTGTGACTCGTGGAGTAATGTCTCTGAGAGCCACAGTTTGGTTCCTGCTGCCCATTTACTCCACGGGGCAAATAGCTGTGCCCCCCCTGTTCCGTACAGAGTTTACTTCCCTCTTCCTCCAACCCCATCTGAGCTAGTAGGGAGGGGAAGGGGAAGTAAACCAAGACTCTACCCACTCCAACCTCTTCCCTCCCACTCCCCATCCAGTGTGGGAGGGGAAGAAATGGCCCCGCACCAGTAGCTCTTTCCACGCACACAGACCAGCAATGTGGGTATCCTGCACTTCACTCCACCTTATGCTCCCTTGTTTCCCTGTGTGGGCACTTGAGGGGGCTCCCAACTGAGTCAATTGTAAGGACTGTGTGTGGGATTGTAAGGGTTGCAGGATTGCGCCCACTCTTGGCAGCAAATGACTTGGCTCTGAAATCCTATATGTGACTTACTGTGTAAAGATGCCAACCCCCCTTTCTGCTTTTTCTGTTCTTGCGGAATATTGAACCTGGCCAATGGTCGTGCAGCCTCGAAGTGCACACATTTCCTGTCGCTTCCCTCTTGGCAGGTTTTGCCTGCAGACACTGGCTTCAGTACCCCATAATTACTTTTTCACATTTTTTAATATAGTAACACATGGCTGGGCTTGTGGTAGAGAGCCAAGTGATGTCTTTGGGCCATGACAACTATAAATAACCAAAGGGATCATTTTATTTGGGTAGGGAAGGAAGAGTCTCCTTCTTAAGTAACAGCACCTACTGTACAAACAAAATTCTGGAGCAAATAAAGATTCTTGTTTCTTTATGGAGGGGGAGATACCGATGAGTTCAGCAAACCAAAAACATGCCTGCAATTTATATCTATCTGCAAAGTGCCTAATGCACTCTGAGTACAATACGGATGCTTTACAGTAACGTTGTTTGCATTTTAAGTATGGCCATTCTGCCGTTGTTACAATTTTTAAATAGATTCTAACCTCTCTAGGGCTAGGACTGTGTATGTGTGTATATATATATATGTACAATGCCAAGCACAGTAGATGCAATCCATGACTGGGTTTTCTAGGCTCTGTCACAATTCAAATAATGAATAGCTCCTAGAGGAATGCCTCTATGTAGCAAGATAGGACTTTCCAGGGCTGTTTCCTGACACCATACACATATGCACACACTTGATCCAATTCCCCATTGCCCTGCATCTTGTGCAGTCATTTACACCAGTGAAAAGTGGGTGTGAAACACTACCTAATCATCATGACAGGTTTCAGAGTAGTAGCCGTGTTAGTCTGTGTCAGCAAAAAGAAAAGGAATACTTGTGGAACTATCGCTTCAAAAGTTTGTTTCCCCTGCTGATAATAGTTCCTTTCAATTAATTAGCCTTTTACAGTTGGTATGGTTACTTTCACCTTTTCATGTTTCTCTGAATGTATAAATATCCTCCTACTGTATGTTCCATTCTATGCATCCGATGAAGTGGGACTGTAGCCCACGAAAGCTTATGTTGAAATAAATTTGTTAGTCTCTAAGGTGCCACAAGTATTCCTTTTCTTTTTACTACCTAATCCGAATGGGAACAGTTTGCACCGTGGGATAAATGACTGCACAAGTTGCAGGGTAAAGGAGAATTGAACCTGATGTGTACAGTATTTAATTAAATCCTGCTTTGAAGTGACATACCCATGGCCTATTAACTGGATCTTCCATAGACAATGTGTAGACTTGAACATAAACTCCTCCTGAATGAGAAGGAACGAGCATGTGATGATAGCAGTATATTTTCAGTGAGATGTTTGTGCACTGATAGCAGCTGGTATCTGCAGGTGTGTTATAAACACAAGATTATGGAATATCTTTCTGTGCCACAAGGGCCAATATGCATAACTGCTGTACCAAGATGCTTCAAAAGCCTAAGCAACGGCATTAACTATAGAGAAAAAATAGCTGATTAGCCATAAAGCAAAAGCATTAACCATGTGGAAAAAATAGCCAATTCTGAGTTAAATTTGCCATCTTTGGGTTACAAAGTGCGGTCAAACTCCACAATGCCGATGACCAAATCGATCAAGATGATTTATTCTTTCTGAAAATTGAAACCTTGCCTGATTCTGTTTGGAGAGCGTGTTCTTCTGGACATCAAACTGTTTATTCAGACAAGCACCTAACCTGAAGCACACCTATTGCAGAGGTACAGTGCTATTTATTCAATTGCATTGTTACACAGAGGCTATAGCTGCATTATTGTCCTCAATACATGGTGCTATCAGATAATTTCTTTTTAAAAAAAAATAGATCCTACCGTGCAGTGAATCTGATCGCGTGTATGTTTTGATGTGGTGCAGTGACAGCAACAATGTCTGTCAAGAAGAACAATGACAGATTAAATAGCAGGGTGCTCTTCTATCACCATGGGGCAGTTTCTGGGAAAAAGCTTGCATTGTTTTCTAGGCCATATCAACTGAGGCCTACACAAGGCCCTGTTGATTAAATGAACTGGCAGTAGAACAGCAAGTTCTTGTTAACCATCGATGCCAAAAAGCCCCTAACACAAACAACCCCTATTATAAATTAAGCCTTTTACAAACAATATTTTTTAAAAAAAATACTTGTCCGTTTTCCCTGCCATTATCCATTTTTGGGATGATTACATGCTTCTGCTGGATAATGGCACTTAGCCAAAGGCAAAAATGGAGTTTCAATAGGGCTCATTATGAAACGAAAAGTTTTTCTATTCCTACCCCCTGAAAGGAAAAAGCTACTCCTAGATAAATGTCTGATATAATTACATTGCTTTAGATAATCAGAAGCATTACTTCCGAAACGATAAGGATGTGTTTTTGCCCTTCCTTAATCACATAGGCTGCTCTTAGTCTTTTAATAGGAAGTGGTGGCAGCTGTGAAGGCCACTTGATTGTTTGGAAGCTGCCAGAGTGCAAGGTGCTGATAAAAGTCAGAACATCAGTTATCAGGATCCCTGTTAGAGGAGGAAGTTTTCTCTGCAGGTGCTGGCCAGGCCGGGCAACTTTTCAAAGTACCAATAGGCTGTTATGTTCCATTATAAAGCTTTCCCCCTTCCTATACAACTCTACGAATGACTTGTCCCTCCCTTGTATTAAAACTCATTACAATTAATCTCTCTACGGGTACGTCTTCACTACCCGTCGGATCGGTGGGTAGCGATCGATCTATCGGGTACAATTTATCGCATCTCGGCTAGACGCGATAAATCGATCCCCGAACGCGCTCCCCGTCAACTCCGGAACTCCACCGCCGTGAAAGGTGGAAGTGGAGTCGACAGGGGAGCGGCAGCGGTCGACTCGCCGCCGTCCTCACGGCCAGGTAAGTCGACCTACAATACGCCGACTTCAGCTATGCTATTTGCGTAGCTGAAGTTGCGTATCGTAGGTTGACCCGCCCCCCCCTCCAGTGTAGACCAGGCCTCAGATAACACATGAACTGGTGCTCGCTCAGTATTAGGGCTTGATCCTGCAAGGTGCTGAGCAACCTCTGAGGTTTCAAGCACTGTTGACTCCCATTGAATTCAACAGGAGTTGAGTGACTCCCTGGGATGATACCTAGCTCCCCTGGGGAGACTACCTCAGGGATTAAGAGAGAGGATGATCTTGTGGTCCAGGCACAGGGCAGGGACTCAAGAAACATGGTTCAATTCCTGGTTGTGCCGCAGACTTCCTGTATGATCTTGGGCCAGTCACTTAATCCCTGTGTATCTCAGTTCCCCATCTGTAAAATGGGGATGAAAACACTTCCTTTTCCCCCTATCTTTATCTATCTTGTCCATTTAAATTGTAAATGCTGCAAGGCCGGGACTGTTTCTTGCCACATGTCTATATGGCACTTAGCACAACGGGGCCCTAATCTCAACTGGGGCCCCTAGGTACTACCGGAATTTAAATAACTTTCCCTTGATATATGGCTCATGTGATCCATTTCATCTCTAGATATGTGCACCATTTCCCTTTATATTCTTTCCCCCATTGGTACAGCATGAGTTTCACCAGATGGAAGGACGGGCAAATATTACTAGCTGGCTTGAGAACAAAGGTTCTGATTAATGAAAATACATTTTGAGGTAGCAAAAGCAATTTATTAGACCCATGTAGTAATTATGGTTCAGTCACTGATTCTGGGATTTCATTACTTCTTTTAATAATAATTAATAAACCTTTTACATGTTTAATAATTTCTTTCATCTGAGATCTCAAGCTACTTTATGAACATTAATTAAAGCTTTGCAGCATCCTTGTGGGGCAGGTAAGTATTATTGTGCAGTGCCAGCTAACACTGAGTGGGGGTGGGCAGGCTAAATGACTTGCCCAGGTCACACAGCAAGTCAGTGGGACAGGTAGGAATGGGCCTACTGGGCCAGATCCCAAAGTGCTGCAAAGGGCACAGAAAGCTGCCATAGCAGCTAGGGGTTACCCTTGCATAGGGGAATCCCCAAGTGTCATAGAGCTGATGTAATCAGATCTGTGCCACCCACTTCCAACACCTCCCACTCAGTTTAAATGGCGCATAATAGCTGAGGGGGGGTGTGTGGTCCTGGGCTAGTGGAATGGGCTCTAGGGGCTGTTACTGCTAATGTAAAAGGTGCTCGGGGATGAATCAGGTCTGTGGAGTGAAGGAGACTGTTGTCTGTAGGAGCCTTGCCTCAAGCGTTGGAGAAGTGGGAAGGAGTATGGTGAACAAGGCAACGAAGAGCAGGAAGAGAGGGGACGCTAAAAGCATGTCTTAGGTAGTTAGATGTCACCCTCGACAGTTGGATTCTATGCCAGCCTCTGCCATAGAGTTCCTAGGTAATGTCGAGCAAGTAACTTAAACCACAGTCTTGAGAGGGGGGTCACTAATTGTGTGTTCCTGATTTTCTGGTGACAAACTTGAGGCACCTGGGGTGTGATTTGAAGACTGCAACTAAGGTCAGTAGGAGCTGTGATTTGAACATATCATGGGCTATAAAATATTGAGTGTTCTGAAAAATCTGGCCCTAGGTATCTCCCACTGGACACCCAAAATTAGTGGACGCTTGGCGGTGTTGGCATCCATTCCCCATGTGTCAAACGGGGATAACAGTACCAACTTGCCTCACAGAGCTGTTGTGAAGATAAATTCACTTATGTTAGTAAAACACTAACATACCATGGCGATGAGGACTTTTCTATGGTGCTTGAGGAAATTAATAATTCTGTAATCAGAGCAGGGTTTGGATGGTATGCGACAAATAAAGCCGGGGGCCACACGTTGAACAAGGAGGATAAGAAATATTGAAGTTCTTCCCATTCATTGAGCACTGTCCATTCTGTGCACTGAATGAAGCAGGGGTCCAGTGGAAAAAATAGTAGGTGATCATGTGATTAAAGATTGTCTCAAAATGCATATGCACAAGGGAGCTGGGCAACTTTAATCCTGGCTCCTGCTACCTTGACTTTGTAACTTTAATGCTCTTTTACATTAATTTATGTGTGTGTAATATATATAAAACAGTTGAATAAATGTATGTAAATGTAGATAATAGTTAATACAGAATGCTATCTACTGGCACATAATATGTAACATTGTTCATAAATGTGTAGTGCTATTAAAGTTGTTGTGTGCATTGCAAATGGCTTATGGATTACACAGTTTTTAAGAATGAGAATTATTGCAGGCCCAGTTTTGTACCTGCTAGTAATTGTACCTACATTTTTGCAGCCACAGTGGATTATAGGCATACAAATTAGGCGTTAGACATTTAACTACTCATTTGTACCTACAAGTGAGTTAACTTTTTAGTTACTAATGTTTGTGCCCGTGAAAACAGAGACTGGGTTGTGTCTTGGTTGCAAAATCTGACTACAGTGGTTTGTTACCTAACGTCACACAGGATGTCAGTGGCGAAGCCAGGAATATACCCTGTTCCTCCTTTTGCCATAAACACAAAGCTATCCATTCTCCCTTTACTCATTAGGTTGTCCCTTCATCCCAAGCCTATTACCTTTACTAATGAAGAGAGAGCAGAAGAATGGGGGCGGGATAGCTCAGTGGTTTGAGCATTGGCCTACTAAACCCAGGGTTGTGAGTTCAATCCTTGAGGGGGGCCATTTAGGGATCTGGGGTAAAAATCTGTCAGGGGAGAGTACTTGGTCCTGCTAGTGAAGGCAGGGGACTGGACTCAATGACCTTTCAAGGTCCTTCCAGTTCTATGAGATAGGCATATCTCCATTTATAAAAAAAGAAATTATTTCACATTTCTGATAACAGCCTGGCAAGAAATGTCTCTTTTCCCAGGGCTGGGAACTGAGGGCTTTGCCCCTAAGCCTGCTGACGTGAGTGGAAAGGCTCTTGACTTCAGTGAGCTGAGGATCAGACCCTAAGCAAGATGCTCATTCTGACTGCATTTGGGGAGCTGGGCACAGTTACAGCAGGTGAGCTCAAGGCTAGAATGATGACCGTCTTGGAGAGTGGAGGGAAAACGGATGTGGGTGGAGAGTTTGATTACGTAATGAGAAAGAAGCAAGGCAGAGAAGCATGGGTTTTTGGGCCAAGAACAGCACTTACACAGGCCGTATTCCAAAAAGCATCAGAGGGAGGGACAGGTGATGGCTGGCTTAACACAGTGGGATGGGGGCTAAGACTCCAACCTTGTTAGGACTCCCTGGACCTCAGGACTAGGTAGGGTGGAGAGAACAGGGGCTGCATGTACTCCCCAACTCCCAAGAGGTGGGTAGAGAGTTGGCAAAGAGAGCTCAGGATGGGGCAGTACCAAGGATCTCCTTCCCCTATATGCCAATGAGCAGAGAGGGGTAGGGAGTGGGAAGACCCTTGGTTCCAACCCAACATGCCAGTCAAAAATGTTGAGCTGGTTGAAGGTGTGGGAAAGGATGCTACTCCCAGTAAATGGCAAATTACCTTCATAGAAAATAAGGGAGGAATTGTAACTCTGAGTCACTATTCCTCCAAGTTTCAGAGTAGCAGCCATGTTAGTCTGTGTCAGCAAAAAGAACAGGAGTACTTGTGGCACCTGAGACACTAACAAATGTATTTCAGCATAAGCTTTTGTGGACTACAGTCTGCTTCATCGGATGCATAGAATGGAACATACAGTAAGAAGATATTGATACATTCATACATACATACATATATGTTCCATTCTGTGCATCCGATGAAGTGGACTGTAGTCCACAAAAGCTTATGCTGAAATAAATTTGTTAGTCTCTAAGGTGCCACAAGTACTCCTGTTCTTATTCCTCCACGGGCTCCTCCAATCAAAGGAAAATCCTTAAATGGCAATTTTGTGTTGAAGCCTCATGGAAAAGCCTAGTAGGAGTGAAACCAATAGGGTTCTGTAGAAATTCATGAGGATTCTGTAACAGTTAGTGTAAACCCCTATAAAAATTAAAAGACAATGATAGCCTTCCTGTAGGTCTTTTGAACCATCCTATAGAAGGAAGATGATTTTGTAATAACCTTTATAGGATGGTCCAAAAAAACCCTCTAGAAAACGGATCATTTTAAGGCACTTGAATATTGTGTCCAGTCCTGGTGTCAGCATTTTCAAAAGGACGTTGACAAACTGTAAAGGGGTCAGAAAAAATCTACAAACATAATAAATGATGATAATGAGCAAGCTCCTCTTACAAAGCCAGTCCTCCTCTCTAGAAGGTTTTTGGCAAAAGCTACCCAATTTTCAAACCTCCTTTCTGCCTTGCAGTTCGTAGTATTAATTTTCTGATATTCTCTTTGAACAAGATCTGCAGCAGCTCATGTGGCAGACATTCAGGGCCAGCTGGGGAGATGATGTAGATGAAAGAAATGAGCATGAGATCAAAATTACCCTGCATTTTTTAATTGTTTGCCTTTTTAAATTTGTACCTCTTCTCCTTTCACCCATACGTGATTGTGGGCAAGTCTCAACCAAGGAATTGCAGGTGCCATGGTTATCTTGCTATTTACTGCTTAATGCTGCTGCTACCAACTATTCAATACTAGGAAATGACTAATGATGTGGTGGAAATTATGAACCAGGATTAATAAAACTTGAAAAGGAACAGTCTCGTCTGTTTGATCCTCTGCAGAGGAAGTATGTCTGTGTGCTAGTCTTTTCCCTGAGGTGGTGTTCTTATTAGTCTGTTCTGAGTTGGGAGCAAAGTGGATGGAGTTTGGAAACTGTTTAAAAAGAAGACATTAAAAGAGGACATGAAGCATTGCTCAAAATACTATTGACAGGTTCCTTCCTTGTGACGCCTTTCAAGAAAGTGTTGTGAGCGAGGTGTTATTTTATGAACTTCAGTTTGCTTGGTTTGCAAACTTGTGATTTTTCTGTAGTTTAAAAAAGTTTGATATTAATAGAATTTCAGACCCCTCTGTTGCTAGTTCCACAGTTCTTTGCCAGTAAAACCCCTGAATATTTTCAGAACTGCAGAGAGAATGAAAGGATGAGTGGAAGTCTGAGTGAAGAAATAATGTGCAGGACATACAGGAGTTCAGTGGAAGTTGGACTGTTTGCACCCCTTAACCAGGACCCTAAAGGAGGGGGGGAGCCAAAACTGTATCTTAAGGAGTCATCTTCTGATCTCATATTTTTTGTATTCCTGAAAGGCCATCTGGTATTGCTTGGTGAAATATGTTGTCACAGGTCTACTAGTAAGAGGCAAGGCTTTCCAGACTGACCAAAGGTTAAGCTCACTCACCGTCAGCCCGGATTGAACCATGTTATCTGGGTATGCGACCTGTAACCCCCTGATTTGCTCAGAAAGAGCTCTGTGGAGATGATGTGGTGGAGCAAACTGGAATTGCAACCTTAAAGGTCCAGGTAAATGCAGAAGAAAGTATGATCCCATTGGGCCAGCACAACACCACAAAGGGCTGCAGCCCCTCTTTTCCCTAGGAAGAAGAGGACCAAAACTACTACAGGCTCAACCAGCCAGGTGCCCTGAGAAAGCCCCCTAGCCAGTATGGGACCAACCTGGCTACAACAACACTGCATGGACCAGCAGCGTTATCTTGGTTTACTACTTCCATGTAATTGAGCCAGCCTTTTAGGATACTATCTCTTGTAAGGTTTGGGGTTTTTTTTGGGCACATTGAATGAGTTAAGTGGCCTTTCTGCACAGATGTTCAAGGAATTCATGTTTCTTGTTTTCCCTTTAAAATAGACAGGTGGAAAAGTCTTCTTAATTTCAACAAACTTGAGTTTAAAAGGATGTTTTAAAATCTTACATTCAGTTCAAATATGAGCTAATATTTCAGATATGAATTAAGATAGGTACCCAACTGACAGACGAAGGCTAGCTGAGCTTTTTGTCTCACATCATAAATTCTCTCCTTTGCTATGAAAATGTAATAAAACATGTAGCATGGCAGATTTATAATTACAATGCTGCTGCTTTGTCAAGGGAACTATTTCATCCTTTTGTTTTAAGAGACAGTTTTTACTATACTACACGTAATGAGTGCTTCCTCCAAGAAAGCAAAGTCCACAAGCCTCAGATGAAGTTAAATATGATCTCATAGCAACTCTTCATCAACTTGTTACACCATCATCTCCTTGTTGCTAATAAATTTTAGGAGCTAAAAATGTATACGCAAATGTTTGACTCAAGCTAGCATTAAATTAAGATTATCTGTAGTTAGTGTTTATAGTAGATACCTCTCCCCAATTACATCATCCTCGTAGAAAACTATGTTCAAGATGCCTTTAACAGCCATGCTACAACACTAGTAAGTAATCTTACATCTTCAAAACAAGCAAACATGATCCCCTGAGCTCACATGTGCAGTATCCATCACTCCTAACTATGGCCCTGATCCTGCAAGCTGATCAAGCAGCAGACTCTGTGGACATATGAGGAGCCCTGTTCACTTCAGTGGCACTCCACCTGGGAAGGTAATGTAGGCCAGTGGTTAGGGCACTGAACCAAGACATAAGAGGACGGTTTACTCCTTGCTGTGCCAGACTGGGCATGTCACTTCACCTCTATTTGCCTTCCCATCTTTTGTCTGTCTTGTCTCTTTAGACATCATCAACTTAAATTCCAGGGCCAAATTCTGCCCTCTTTATGGTGAGTAATACTGTACTATGCAAATGGTCTCACTGATTTCAGCAGCCTTACTTCTGGAATAAGGTATTACTCAAGGTGAGTTAGGGTAGTGGAAACTGGTCCTTAGTGAATTTAAAAACATTAATTAGAAGTAGTTTCAGGTATTACACTTACCCCAGAGTCCCGTTGCCAATTTTTGTAGCTTTTGCGTTAGAGTGTTTTTCTTTCACTTGGTGCTCTGAGAAACAGGAAAGCCTGGCTTTCTATACAGGGAAATAAGCAAAATTGATTAGACATAAAGTGCTGTCAATTGTGCAAAATGAACATTCTATAAATGATAGTCCCCACCCCAACCCCCAATCTTTCCCTTTATAGCCTTGAACTCTAGTCTTTGTGGTAACAGTAGTAGATACAAATTTCACGCAAGTGTGAGCTTTATGTTGGCACTGTCCCTTTAGTATGTATGGCTGTTTCCCCTTCTGGCTGCCAAATTAATTGATGGTTCTGATACTGAGTCAGACATCTGAAATGGTTGTTACAGACAGCACTGTATTATTTGTTTGTGTTTTACTGTTTAATTTGGTCACATTAGGAAGTTAACAAGGTATTGTCTTCAGTGATTTCCTGTATCTCTGGTTTAACTCAGGAATTGTATTGAATTCTGTACTATGTTTGCTTGCTTCCCTCCTTCCCCCTCCCCCCCACCCCCGTCCTTCCTGAGCCCTGAACTGAAAAGCAAAGAGCAAGGAGATAATCTACAGTATATATAAACATTATAGATAAAATCTTACCCCCTACTCTCTTTATTTATTTGGCGTATGCAATCCGGTCCAGCCAAACCACAGCGTTCTTATCAACGATGTTCAAGGCACGAAGACCTCCAGGAAATTGAGTCATTTTGTAGTCCTGAACAATATGTGTCATGGTTTGTGGCTGCCCACGTTGATATAGAGGACTGTCTCTAAAACACCACTGAAATTCTGCTGCAGCACAAATTCCATGTCCAATATGAAACCAGTTCAGAAGGCTCCATTGCCTTTGAGATAAATCAAACCTGGGTTGACGTTGAATGGGGTCCGAGACAAGATGATTATTTTTCACTTTCTTTGCAGACCGTGAAGCTTGTCACGTGTCCTCTACCGTAAATCCCTCACCTGGTAAACGTATCCACACCAGGCGACATGATGGCAGTTGACTAGGTGGTGCATTAAACAAGTCTTTAATTAGCGGTAGATGTGGCATATCACTCAGTTTCACCACAAGCTTTGCTACACTTTCCTCTCTGCAAACACTGGGCAGAGCAATATTGAAGAGAACCAGTAACTATGGTAGAGGAGTCTATTTAAGTGTGCCTGAAATAACATGCATGGTGGAATTAAGTTGTACGTCAGTCATCTTGTGTGAGACAAGTGAGCCCAAACTGGAGCGCAGTACTCCTCTACTGAGTAATAGTGCCACGGCTGAAGAGCGTAACATTTGGGCATTGGCTCCCCATGTCATTCTGGCCAGTTTTCCGAGCAGATTGTTGTTCATTTTGACCTTAGTTGCTGTCTTTGTAAGATGGTCAGAATATGTGAGAATTCTGTCCAACAGATAGATAGATTGGGTGTGAATCATGCTTTATTCGTTGTGTGATGTTAACCCCTCCCCTGTAGCAGCAGAATGGTTCTCAAACTGTAGGTTGGGACCCCAAAGTAGGTTGTGACCCGATTTTAATGGGGTTACCAGGGCTGGCTTAGACGTGCTGAGGCCTGGGCCAAAGCCGGAGAGTTTCAGCCCTGGGTGGAGGGACTCAGGTTACAGGCCCCCTGCCTGGGGCGGAAGCCCTTGAGCTTCAGCTTTGCACCCTCCCCCTGCCCGTAGCGGTGGGGCTCAGGCTTCGGTCCCCCCTCCTGGGGTCTTGTAGTAATTTTTGTTGTCAGAAGGGGGTCGTGGTGCAGTGAAGTTTGAGAACCCCTGCTCTAAAAAGGCAGCAGAACTGGTGTGTTTCTGCTACATGGCCCTGATTCAGCAAAACACATGCTTAATCCATCGCAGATTTGTGGCCATTCACACTGCAGAGTCAGCTCCCAGGGGATTCCCCCATAGCCTCACCCAAGTGAAGTTTGTGGATTGTTGTTGGCGTCCGTTAGTCTCGAGAGACGATGGATATGCACCCATGGGGAATGTTTAGTTGATGGTTGTGCAGCGTCTATTGTGGCTATAGAGCCCCACACGAGAGTGGCAGTCTCAATTGCATTTGCTGCATTTGAAGGCGGTGTCAACTGTGGGTTGGAGCTGCTGCTTCCTTTTTCGTTGACCCCGCTTTTCCTCGGCAAGCTGCCGCAGCTTGTCTTCACCAGCTTTCAATCCAGTGGTCAGAGCGTGTCTCCATCTGCATCTGTCCTGGGCGAGCTCTTCCCAGCTGTTGATGTCGATTTGAACAGTCTTCAGGTCCCTCTTACAGACATCCTTGAAGCGAAGGTGGGGCCGTCCTGTAGCTCTGTTTCCAGAGGCAAGTTCAACATACAACAGTTTGTGGATTAGGACAGCATTAGTCCAGGAGAAATAAAGATGGAACATACTATTATGGGAGATCTGAAAGCTTCTGTCTTTTGTTTTTACTTCAGTGCTGCTAAGAGGTTTCTATGCCTACCTACATTATCATAGAATCGTAGAATATCAGGGTTGGAAGGGACCTTAGGAGGTCATCTAGTCCAACCCCCTGCTCAAAGCAGGGCCAATCCCCAATTTTTGCCCCAGATCCCTAAATGGCCCCCTCAAGGATTGAACTCACAACCCTGGGTTTAGCAGGCTAATGCTCAAACCACTGAGCTATCCCACCCCCCATAAGCTCTCTGGGACAGGAACTATCTTCTTTATTAATTGTCTGTACGCTGCTGAGCATGATGGTGCCCTGAATCTTGGTTGGGATTTCTACGTGCTACTGTAAAATAATTAATAATAATATCACAAGTAAATAGCAGGAAATTTCAAGAGACTATACCTCGGCAGGGAGATTTAAATGGTGATGATCTGGATGATTTTTTACTTCTGGAATGCAAATGAATTTATCTAAGTAATTTTTCCAGTGGACTAAAACAATTTGTGGCTCTAAAAAATGTCTGCTTATTATGTACCGGATTGTTATGTTTTGTACCTTTTTCTCTGTCCCTTGTTGCTAAGAAAACATTTTCCATTTTTAGTGCATCTACGAGAATGGTGGGATTTGTTTTAGGATTTTCTTCTATTCCTGTAACTACTAATGGGGAAAAGTTCTGTTTAATTCGTGTTATTGCCTTTTAGTTCATTACATATTTGTAATTATGTTAATGAATCAACGTAATGATGATGATAAAAGTTAAAAGACCCATAATGGAAAATACCCAAAGAGAAGTTGGGAGCTACTGTTCTCATGTGTCTTATTTTCAAATGATCACCAGGTATTTCTGGTTCAGCCCCCAAACTTTAGTTATAAAGGCATTCTATTGCCCTCTCTGCTGGTGTTGCTGCTCTGTGAGGTGGCTGTGGTACCACCCATCTAAAGAAGTCCCAAAGACCAGAGCCTTGTCAGTGCTGGCACCAACCCTGAGCAAACTATGTACTGCTACTTTTCTCCTCTGCCATCCAGCAAACCAGAAAAGATCATTTGAGGGAAGACAAAGGTGTTAAACATGGGAGTCCTGATCGTTGTGCTACTTAGGCCTGGTCTACACTGCAGAGTTAGGTCGACATAAGGCAGCTCCCTCCCCAGGGAGTCTGACAGGCCTGTTAGGATTCTTCCTGTTGACCCTAGCCCTTCTGCAGGCTGTATGTTTATACTATACTATACTATATACTAAAGCCTCCTCTAACTCAGCTGCTCCAATTCTAATTAGCTAACAGGGCATCACCTGGTGAACTGGATTGCTCACCGGTGTAGCCCACTGAATTGTCGTGGGCCAATTAGGCCCTAATTCTCCTGAAGGATCATTGGCACCAGGGCAGCACCTAACTTCCACTGAAGATCTGGGCTTTTGTGCTCTTAAATCATATAAGTACTTTTGATAACCCCACTCACATGGACTAATAGGACCATGGAGGAACACATGCTGACTGAGCATCTGAAATGGAAAGCACTGTACCTTCACTGAGGAGAGCTTTCTTTTCATCCAGGGATACACATAAGTTCCCAAGTGATGAAAAAGAACGTCTCATCCCAGAGTGGACTCTAAATGGTCTACAAAGTTAGAATTCAATTATTTTCAAGAAGTGTTATACTGTTTGATGTAAAAGAAGCCTGGTGTTTTCAATTACTCAGCAAGTGTATGGTACATTGCTGTACCATACACTTATACACCATTGTACACCATCTGTTGCACAAATGTCTGGGCTGGTGGACATCAGGGACATTAGTGCTGAAGTACTATTTATAAGACAAATATTGGCTCAACAGGTCAAAGGGCACATAAACAAAGGGCAAAGATAACTAGGCGCCCAAGACTAGCGGTAAGTACATGGAGCTATCACAGCTAATTTCTAGATTCTAGACATTTTCTTCCTAATTTATAAGAAACTAGTGAAAAAGTAGTTATCATAGTAACTAATACAGGCCTGGGTGAGTATATGACAATTTTAGACCAAGTCACAAATATCAGCATCAAAGACAGAGAGCCAAAATAGCTTCTGCTGACCCTTCTGACTACAATGGGGTAGGTTCAGCCAATCAAAGAACCTGAGCTAACACTGTACGCAGTAAACCATGTGGCCAGTTCCAGCCATCCCAGCTTGAAATCTGCACTGAATTTTCTGCAGCCATAAGGACAGTAAGTAAATGTGTTGTGTCCAAATTCATACCTTTTCCACTTAATATGGATTCACCTTTCTTTGTCTTCAGGACCACCTTTCATCTGAGTGAGAGCATATTTGGAAGTGGCTCGCACATAGGAAGTGCTGGGCATAGGGTGACCAGATGTCCCGATTTTATAGGGACAGTCCTGATTTTTGGGTCTTTTTTCTTACATAGGCTTCTATTACCCCCCACCCTCTGTCCCGATTTTTCACACTTGCTGTCTTGTCACCTTGGCATCAGCAGCTACTATTTCTATTTCCCATCAATAGAATGGGGATAGTGATATTGACAGTTCCCCTAGTTTACCAGTGACACCTTAGATCACCGCTCTGCTTAACACATGGCACTCAGATTTGTTTATAGTGAAAACAAGAAGTTTATTGAACAAGGACCAGAGATTCAAGAAGAGGCAAGTAGAAATAATGGAAACAAATGGTTACATATAAAATGAAATCATAAGTGCTTTCTAGACCGTAAACTTAATTAACAAGACACACCTCTAATAAAGTTTAGCTCATCCCAGTGTTTTTCAGCCAAGACTGGCTTTGATCCTTTTTTCATGAAGCAAACACACTGTCAGTTTACTTCCTAGTTGAAGGATGTACCTGTGGTTGTAGTCCAAATATCTATTGTCTCCACCTGCAAACAGGACTCCCTCCTGGTAGTTTATTTCTTCCTGTGATTTCCCTCTATTGAGGATTTTACAATCCCTTCATTAACATTCAGTCAAACTGTAAATGAGTGTCCATTGTGAACCATACAATTTAAATATAGCCAGTCAGATAGATAAATATCTCTTGCCTGAAAGAAACTTGTGTATCATGTTATGGTGACCCAGCTCCAATTCACAGACTTTAAGAACATAATTTCAGTATATAAACATAGCTTCTTACAGATAATCACTGTAAGATGTCTGTACGGATAATGATGACCAGTGTTAAACAGGCTTCAGTAGAGCTGAAACTTGACATTCTTTGGTGAACTAGTATGAAGATACCAGACCCAGGAGATCCCTGTAACCCTTATGTACGACAGTGCCCTCTTCCAGTTGGCCCCTGGTCACAGTATCTCAGGATTTGATCACTGTTTGTTTCATTTTATTTGCGGATATTTCATACAGCTTGATAGTGTTTAGAATGCTGGTGGCCAGCAGCTACAGGATATAAGTTATATATTGCAGTGGTATTTGTAGCAAAAACTGTGTTTGTATTCTGTTCAAACTAACCCAGTGGATCCACTTTGCGCTTGGCTATTCAGTGTCAAAGGACTAAATGCAGCTGTTCTCCCTTTCTTGTCTACTGCATGTCCTGGGGATGGGCCAAATATATATCTAAAGTGACTCTACTGAGTTCAACAGAGGGTATGACTGAGACAACATTGATCCAATATTTCTGGCAACAAAATTAAACTTGGAGAACTTGTTCAGTTTGTTTGAGCAGCAGTTGGCTGCTAATTTGTTAGTGATCATTTGCCAGTCAGTTGTTTGCTAGTAGTTTGAATGGCTAATAGTTATTGACAATTCAGCTAATGGATTGCTGACTATCTAAACAGCCACCTAACTGCTTGCTGGTTATCTGAGCAACAGTTTACTTGCTAGTCTTTCTAGTGGCCAACCAAATCAATAACCTTTTGGTGATTCACAAAAGATGTGTGGTCTGTTAGCGAACATGCCTTTTTATTCACATGGTTTTAAACACCCCTAAGCACCTAGTGTAGACAGAGTCATGTTTCCAAAACATGGAAGCTGCTCATGACTAGGATGCTAAGGAATAATTTTAGGCTATTATGTAACTTTGCTGGGGAACCGTCAAAGGGACTTTGAGAGGCTGTTACAGGGTGGAGAGAATCCAGGTCCAGATGCTTCTAATGGAGCTACCTTAAGCTAAATACCTTTCCTGTGGAGTCCCCTGAAGTTGCCAAGGTGGACACTGTGTGTTCCCTCCCCCTGGGCCAATGTGTTTCTATTCTACTTGGCTTGGGATTAGAGTCATTCATGGAGCATCGCCTTCTATGTGGATCTGTAGGTCACAATCTGACCCCAAGGTCTTACTGAGGCAAACCTCCTATTGAAGTCTATGGGGATTTTGCCTGAGTAAGGAGATCTGAATTTGGCCTAACAGAATCATTAGTATGTGTGCACACACCCAAAACATCCACACACAGATATAGATATGTATAAAATATAGTGGTAAAAGTACAGAGTAAATCATTTTGACTGTACGGAGCATTGCGTTATAACTAGGATGGCTGTAAAACCCAGTTACAAAATTAAGTACAGCTGCACAGTAGGCAATTAAACTGGCTTCCTCATGCCTGTAATTGAGTTAGCTCTCTTTAATGCTCATTTAAGAATTCTTTCTCTTTTATAGGACTGTAATATGTATGAACCCATTTTTTTTTTGCTTCTTCCAGTCTCCAGCAATGTTCTGTTTAATACTCTACCTATATTTTATTACTCATTGAAGCCAAACTCCTCTGAGCCTCCATCCCAAGAAACAGGGAACTTCTTGGTGGGACAGAGTGGAAGACTCCTCCCTCAGGTCATGGAGTAGGACCAGAGCCACTCTACATTTGTTATACCAGCCTAATGACTGGAGTAATGCCTCTAGGGCAGCGTTTCCCAAACTGTGTTCTGTGGAACACTGGTGTTCCGCACAATGTGAATAGGTGTTCCGTAAAAGAATCATAATTAAAAAAAAAAAGGGTCTTTAAATTTGATTTTTGTACTACTTTATACGCACTTTCCAGTTAGAAATTGTTAGTTCAGGTTATTTTAAATTTGTATTTTTGCTTTGTTTTATAAAATAAAATATATTTGAGCATAAATAATGCAATTTTTTATTTGAAAAACAAACGACTACAAAATAATATTATGTGTTCCGTAATAGGCTAAAAAGTGTTCCGTGGCCAAAAAAGTTTGGGAAACGCTGCTCTAGGGACAGAGGACAGGAGCTTGCCAGATTCTCCTCACCTTATTGCTGCCTCAACACCCCCTTGCGAGGTGAAGCCAGTTGTAGAGTTTAAGACCAGACAGGACCACAGATCATCTAGTTTGACCTCCAGTATATCATAGGACACCACCTCAGCACCTGCACACTCACCCAGCAGCCCAAATTAGACTAAACTATTGTATGCCACAGGCAGAGAATAGGAAGAACCAGGGTGCACCCATGCCCAAGGCCTCTGCAATGCCAAGGAATTCATTAAGTGAAATACAGCCAGATAATCCTGGTGAATGACCTGCACTGCATGCTGTAGAGGAAGGCCAAAAAACACCAAGGTCATTGCCAGTCTGTCTTGGGGGAAAATTACTTCCCGGCCCCACATATGATGATCAGTTAGATCCTGAGCATGTGAGCAAGAACCAGCCAGCCAAGCATGTGACCGAGAGAATGCTCGGTGCCGTCTCGGAGTACTGGTCCCGTCCCGTGTTCCATCACCAGTCGTGGCCATCTCTGATGTGTCAGAGAAAGGAGACCCAACCCCCCCCCCCCCACAAGACATGGGGAGGGAGGACTCCCTTCCTGACCCCTTTATGTGCCCAGCTGAAGCTCTGAAGAGGAGTTTAGGAACATAAGCCATAAACTGGAAGGGATCCCCAGGGCTGCAATTGAATCAACTGGTTGTATTAGGGTTACCATATGTCCAGGGTTCCCCGGACATTGCCTCTTTTTTGAGCCTCCGTCCTCTGTCCAGGCGGATTTTTCAAATAACAGGCCATTTTTTTCAGAGCAGACACAGCAGTTCAGAAAGAGGTCCGCTTCCCGATTGGTCCGCTTCCCGACTGGTCCTTTCCCTGCATCGGCAGCTGATTGGTCCATTCCCCACAGCCACAGCTGCTGGATCCCGCCCACCCAGGCCCCGGCTTCCAGCCATGGGGAGGGGATCCTGCAGGGAGGCGCTGTGACTGATGGTTGTTGCTGCATCATGGGCTTGTGCCGGCCACCCTGCCACTGTGACAGGGAGTGACACTGCCCCCCTGCCTCCAGTGAGTACCGCCTCCCACTCTCCCAACTGTACCCCCTCAGCTATGCCCCCACCCTGCAGTGTCCTCTTTTTTGGGAACCTGAAATATGGTAACCCTAGGTTGCATGCACTGTTATTGTGTATAAAAATGTGTCCAGTAATGTTTTGTATGAGCGCTTGTCATGTTCTAGACTTGATGGTCATTCTGAGATATGCATACAGATTGTGGTTAGCAATTTATGTATTTATGTAGCTATAAAACTGTTCATAATTTTTGCTGCAACATTCAGCTCCACCTCACTGCAAGGAGATGGTCAACCAGGCAGAGAGGAGCTGCCTCCCCAACCCAATAAAACTAGTTCCAACCACCTACCATTGTGCAACCCAGGAAAAGATAAGTAATCATCCGTTAAAATGAATGGGAAAACACTGAAACAACTTGAAACTGAAAAGAAAACCCCAGTCTTAGAAAATTAAGAATGGAGGGAATTTCCTTCACCATGAATCACCATAGTCAGAGAGAAAGACGCCCCCACCCCACAAACCCTGTTAAAGGTAAAGGGGTTTGAAGTGAAAGCTATCCAATACTGAGGGAAGTCTTGAAGGCCAGGGGGCTGTCTGTGAATACTGGATTCCCTCTTACGTCAAGGGGCGTTTGGCTGGGAAACTGAGCAAAGGCAATAGGTAACTTATATTAGAAAAGGAGTTTTTATCTAATGTATAAATATAAAACCTGAAGTTGCAGCGTTCTGTTTATTTTCTGTGTAACTTGCATGTGTTTGCTTTCCTTACAATTTCATCTTTGAATCTGTGATTTTTCCATTAAATAAACCTTTTGTTTATTTTTACCCTAAACCGCTCTCTAAACACTGTAGAATGTGTCCCCCAAAGAGAACTGATAACCGGGGGCAGGTTTCACTTCTTCATGGGTGATGAACCAGGGGGGAAGAGTTCAAGCGTCTGATAGTTAAGAATTCAGGGTAGATGGATTTGGGGAGACTCAGGACCGGAAGGACTGTTGAAGTCACCCTGCAAGGAGTAACTAGGCTGGTGGAAGCCAGGGTGGGACCGCCATGCTTGTGGGCTAATTACTGGTGTCAAGGCTCTGAGCTAGAGCAGCACAGCATTAAGGCACCCAAAGTTATAAGGCAGGTGGTGAGAGAACCCCTTACTACTCTGGGTGGTCGATCGCCAAACATCACAAGTTGTTTGCCCCCACAACTCCTATTGGGGGGCTGTTCTAGAACTTCACTCCTATTATGGTTAGAAACAGTCTTCTAGTTGCCAGCCTTAATTTGTTCATGGCCAGTTTATACCTGTTAATGCTTGTGGGTAGCTGGTAGTAGCAGCATAAGCTGCTGTACTTCAGGATATGGTGGTCTCTGCCCAGGAGAGCCTCCGGTCCAGCTGACCCCGGTAGGAAGTACCCGATAAGGGCCCCTGCTCAGGTTAACAAGCAAAGGTCAACAATGGACTCAGCAGATGAAGGCCAAATTACCTAATGGTGGTGAAGATGGATGAGCTTTTATTGTGGATGAATAGGGCAGAAAAAGAGCTAGATCTTCATAATGGTCACCCATGCCTTTAGGAACCAATGGCATCTGGCAGAAGAGTTCCTGGAATGAGGGATGGTGTCCCAAAAATAACCCCCCTCTACATCTCCCCACTTCCAACGAGGCAGAAACAAAGGGCCAACCAGCCATGACAGTCCATCACAATAGCACCAGGGTTAAAACCCCTGCTACTACTGACTTCAGTAGGAGCAGAGTGTTCTGCATGCATAGGATGGGCGCAATCCAACTCCCCATAGGGAAAACACAGCCCCATTGATCCCCAACTTCCTAGAAGTCCAAACCAGATCTTAGAGGTGTGTTCCTTGTCGCCATATGGAATATGTTAACACCGAATGTCAGTGGGTACAAGACAGCTCTTGTCAATGAACTCACCAGATCATAATCACCAGCATCACTGAGGCCCATCTGCCACAAAGCAATCAAGTCACTGTAGAAGGAGCAACTTTCCTCCCCTTTAGTGGTCTACACTGAACTCTGCACTATGTGGCACTTTGTTATTAGACAACCTCTAGCACAGACTTTAATGACACGCCTAGTGACATGCCTTACAACCCTGGGTTCCCCTGGGGAGCACCACAGTGGTGTAGTCAGCAGGATTTAAACCCAGTTTCCTGGCTAGCTAAGGATCGCACTCCAAGTACTTATAAATTAGTTCCTGAGAGATTCACCAGTGAGAAGGTTGGGAACAGACAAAGAAAAAGGATCATTTGTTATTTTCCAGTGATTTATTGTGGATAAGGGAAATAGAACAAAGGAAGGTATAAGATGAGTAAGCAGGATAGATGGCAAAGAGATCCACCAAAACAGACCGAGCACACAGGTGGACCGAGCTTGGAAGATGAGCACAACAGTTCTGAGTGAGGCAGCCATGAAATTCAAACTGGCTCAGGTGAAGGTTCGAAAGATGGAGATAGCGGAGCAGACCAAAAGGCTGGGAATAGAAGCTGAGAAGCAAAAGCTGGAAGCAGAGAAGCAGAAACTGACAACAGAAATAGTAGCATGCCAGAGATCCCTGGAGCTGGAAGACAAAAGGCGCAAGGCCTGAGAAGAAGCCCATGAAAAAGAGAAGTATTTCCAACTCCAAACCTCCAAAAATCATGAGTTTGTCCTAAAAGCAATGAGATTTAAAAATAATACATTTTGGGTTCTTTTTCTTTCATAGATTTATAGAATTTAAGACCAAAAGGTCCTATTAGTCTCCTAATCTGACTTCCTGTATAACACAGCATATAGATTTTCACCACATGATTCCTGTGTAAAGTCTGTGTGGTTCAGCTAGAGCGTATCTTTTAGAAGAAGCCATCCAATCTTGATTTAGATAACTCAAATTCAGAAAATACACCATATCTTTAAGATAGTTTATTCAATTGTTAATTACCCTCACCATTGAAAAATTGCCTGCTGATTTTTCAGCCTTTAAGGTTCATGTTTTCAAACTTTTTCAAACCCTCATGGCCGTGGAGAACTACTTTTTTTTTTTTAACAGGAAAACTGAGATTCTCATGTAAATCAGGTGATGCCAGGAGTTGGGGTTGTAAAGAAGTGACAGAATGTACCCCTGTGTCCACATCCTGCACACTATTGTAATAATCCTTGCCTTGTGAGGGATCATTTGAAAACTCATAATTTGCTGATAAAATATGTGTGGCAACATTGTATGTGAAGTTATAAGATTTCACTGTATAGTGTTATTAACTATATATATTAACTAGTTCCAAACTGAGGTCTGTCTCAAACAAAAGAATGTGTGCTCTGCTTAATTTGCATTTAAGCAGTAAACAGAGTCATCAAGCAGGAAGGGGAAACAAAGGACGTTCAAACAGGTGTGGAAAAAGCAGCAGGGAACATCCTTCCACATAGACCTTTTGTCTTCTGGTTCTAGTTGGAAATGTTTTTCAAGATGGGGACTGAAACTATAAAAAGGAGGGACAAAAGCCCCAAGACCCCCCCGCCCATCGCATTCAAGACATCAGAAGTGACAAAGGAAGCATTTGTTGAACTTTGGGCGAAGGGGTCCTGCCTTAAGAAGTTTGGTCAGTAAGATTGCTGAAAGCATGTGGTGAGAAAACTTTACTTTGAATTTAATGTGGTTTGTGAAGACACCAGTTGAATTTTATCTTTATTTTTCTTGTAATCATTTCTGACTTGTATGCCTTGTTACTTGTACTCCCTTGAAATCTCTCTCTCTTTGTAGCTAATGAACTTGTTTTATTGTTTTATCTAATCCAGTGTATTTAAATTGAAGTGTGTGGGAAATGCCATTTGGGGTGGCAAGTTGTGTGCATATTATTTCTATTAAAGAAATAATGGACTTTATATAAACTTGTATTGTCCAGGAGACAGCTGGGCAGTACAGGACATGCACTTCCGGGGGGAAATCTAAGACTGGGAGTGTGTTGGGGACCTGCTGTGGTATAACCAAGGCTGGTAGGAGCTAAGTTGTTACTGGCTGGCTGCAACACACACACAGACACAGAGCTGGAAGTGACTTGCACGCTGGAGGCTGTTGGTGAGCAGTCCAGCTGGAGGCTACCGCAGCAAAACATTGTGAAGGGCACCTCGGGTTAGAGCACAGGGGTGACATATTTACTCATTAGCCTGGATTGTGCCCTGATGTGTCACAAAGGGAAAACATCAAATATTGTGAGACAAGCGATACAATTGAGAGAGTTGGCAGACCTGGTATTGCCAGCTCACCCATTCAAACCAACATGAGGAAAGGAGTCTGGTTCTGTTTTACTCAGGGTTAACTGATGGTTTACTTTTGTGTGTGTGTGTGAAGAATTAATGCTCTGTGAATCCAAGGAACTTTATCTATGTGGCAATAACAATAAAATGGATTTTTTTCATTGATTAAAATATTGTGCTAAAGTTCTCTTGGTCCCTAGTGAGTCTGGCATGTGACAATGAGTACATCCACCTCTGTGTTGAGAAGAGGACAGAGATGAATTTGGAGTCAAGTGAGCACTCAAACCATCTTGGTGACCTGTTTTGTGGTGTCACACTTGTAGGAGACAATTCAAATCTTGGCCTGGGAAGCTGTACAGGTCCTAGTTCTCTTGCAAGGGTGCCAGAATTCCATGTCTGCTTAAGTCCACCCACGTAGACTGGAGAGGGATTTCTGTGCCGCCTGATATGTCCAAGTTACTGTCCACGTGACTAGATGCCAAACTGGATTTTTTTTCATTTCCATGTGTTTGTAAATTAAAGGACGTGCATTAAATTAATTTTCAGTGGGTGAGCATCCAAATGACACTTTGATATGGGTAATGTGATGACCAGGCTTCAGAGAGTCATACCAGCACTGAAGGATTTTCCATTTAAAATGGGTGCACATCCTTAACTATGAACCTGATCAAACATTCCTTTGCTTAAAGAATCCCCTTTATATTACTCTTTTTTCTTTGTTCTGCAAATTAATCAATTGTCATTTTAATGATCAAAGGATCACATGTTGCAGACTTGTCTACAATCAATTACCCGTTTGCAGCTTTGGTGTTTTCTGATCTCTCTCGTTCTTGTTTCAGATTTTGGGGAAAGAACCAAATATTTATTTCTGCTGTCAGACAGTCTAATTATGATGATAGTTATTTGAGACATGAAAATGTCTTTGACGCCAAACCCAGTAGCATTACCTGGCTCTGATTCATGCAAGAACACAGTGTAAATAAGGTGCTGGCTTGTCCCCAGCCCACAGATGCCCCACTGCTACACCCAGATTCTCTTTCCAGGGACAGTTTTATTTATCCCAAACAGGCAAAACACAAAAAACAGTTCTTCAGCCCACCTGAGCTCCAGCTCCAGGGGGATTCCCCCTTTGTCTCTTTAAGTCCTTCCTGCTTCAGGGTCTATTGCAGGATCCTTCTCGTCCTCTTTTCACTGAGCACCGCCCCCCAGAGCTTTCTCCCTGGAGACCCTTTTTCCCCAGCAGGTTCCCAATGCCTCCCCCCTGGGGATTGCCTGTTGCTCTTGCTCCCCCTCTTCCTCACTGACAGCCTGGCTCGTCATAGCCCCAGGTGTTGCCCCACTGCCCCACCCTCTTAATTGGCCAAACTGGGAGCAACCATTCTAGCCCGAGGCACTAGGCCTGCTTCATTTAAAGGGGCCAACCACCCTGTGACACACGGTCTGAGTAGATACTGTGTTTGGCTATTGCAGCTGCATTTCTTGTGACAGAGTTTGCTAAGATATGATCAGCCAGGGAGCCTTGTGCATAGATGAAACAGGAAGAGGGGTACTGTATTCTTGCCTATGGGAAATCCGTAAGAACCAAGCCTATCAGTCACTAACGATGCTCTATGGCCAGAACACTGTAGTTCCTCCTAGTCACAGAAGACAATTCCATACCTGAAGGACTACATGGTGTAGCTAATGTATACTGTCAACTCCCTTTTATTGCCCATATGGAAACGATGAGCAATGAAGCAGATGTACTACACACAATGTGCAGAGGAGGAATCTGCAAACCTTACGAGTTTTCTTCCTGTTTCAATCCTAATGAGCAGCACCCCCCCGTCCAATAACGTTTCTGGTTTAATTTGGAAAGACCGCAGCTAACTTTTAGACCACGCTAATTAGAGCTATGAGCTTTTGATGGTTGAATGATTGCATGTTCTCCCTTCTTTTAGGTGTCAGGTGGTGCTCCCGTCCAACATATGTCTGAGAGAAGACTAGCCGGCTATTTTTGGTACTGTCCCAGATGTTTAGCAGGTGACGTGTAATTAATTGATCAAATGCCTTTTAAAAATATCTGCCAAGAAACCGAAGGTATATTTTTGATAACTGACCGCCAGAATTTCATTCAGAAGAATGGTTTTACAAAAGGCTTTCCATTCAAAGGGCATGTTATCAAAGGGACTTGGAATTTGGCAGTGGGGTGGCTTTGTGTCAGGAGTTTGGCTTTTGCTATTCCTGTGAAAATCTATCCAAATATGGTCAATTTACACACCTCTGAAGAATCTCAGTTTGTACGTGCTCATTAGAGACTTAGGTTTTAGCAGCTAAAATCTCTTTCTAAGCAAGGAGTCAGGTGAGACTGTGACTGGAGTGGTGGGAGGAGAGAAACTGTGAGTTAGGGTAGAGCTAGTCAGGGAAATTGTGGGGGGATAACTGGGAGCCAGTTGGCTTGGTAATGGGAGAACCTTGGCTGAGAGGAGTGGAGACAGATCTGACAAGAATCTGGAGTGCAAGGAGGAGAACGGGGATTGGCTGGGCAAAGAGATCGGGAGAAAGAGCCAGGGAGGGGGAGACTGGGACAAGAAGCTGTGAAGGGGGTCAGATGGGAGGGGAGGCTGAGATTTGATGAGACTCTAGAATCCAAGATTCCTGAGTCTCACCATGCCTCTGCTGTCAGCAAATATCTGTGAAGCCCTCTGGTGAAGTATGTGTCTCATCCCCCTCTAGTGCCAGTCCACACAGAGGATGGCAACCCACTATTGCTATCATTTATTCCGGTAACTCAAGTTTGTGTGGTGGATCTAAAGGGTCCAGCCCTGCTGATGAACTATGTAGGTATCGATGTATTGCCACATGATGGAATTTCTGTGGTTTTTTTTCTGTTTGTTCTTTTAAAAAACTAGGAAATTACTGATAAAAAACCTATGTTAAAAGAACATTATTAAGGTTGCAAAGTCAAGCACTTAAAAATTAGAAAATGCCAGAATTCAGGTTGCCTGTGCAACCTTAATTCTGTTCCTTTTGTGGCTGCATTATGATACATTCATTAATTACAGGATCACATACGATTTTTCCCACAGGATCCATCCCTCATTCAGTGCACAGAACGGACCTGCTCTGCAGATGAAGGAGGGCTGTGCAATGAAGAAGGCTGTTGGCTGTAGGGCCTCTGACTCATTTGTTGCAGAAGTTGGAAAGTGTGTAATGAATGAGGCAGGGAACTGCAGGAAGAGAGCGGACTGTCTCATGATTAAGACAATTAAATGCTGCCTTGGGATTTGGATTCTATCCCTCTCGGCAGGCAATGTTAAATCCGGCATTTCCCAATATTTGACTGCTTGACTTTGCAGCCTTAACAGTGTTCTTTTAACATAGTCTTTTGTGTAATATATATAAAAGCCTCCAGGATGTGGGTTTTAGAAAAGGTTTACAACCCAAATGGATTTGTTTAAGAAAAAAAGGGCTTTAAAAGAAAAAGTGTGTGCAGAGAAGTAATTATAGATGACAAACTGCTGAGCGTAGAGCTGATCCTGCATTCTTTGCACACCCAAAACCTCCACTGAAGTCAAAGGGGAATATCCCATTGTTATTTATTTGTGTTATGGTAATGCATAGAGGTTCCAATGGAGATGGAGGACCGATTGTACTAGGCATTGCGTACAATCATAGTAAGATGGTCCTTGTCACGAGGAGCTTACAGTCTAAATAGACAAGAGAGACAGAGGGTTGGAGGGGAATAAAAGAGATAGAAAGGTGAAGCAATTTAACAAGGGTCATAGTCACCCAAGAGGTTAGAGGCAGAGCAGGGAATAGAACCTGTCTTCCAATCCAGTGCTTTATCCACTAGGCCATGCTACCTTTCTGGCTCCCATTGACGTCAAGGGAAATTCTGGGCCATCAAAGAATGCGCTAATATTGCATGCTAAATAGCACAATGTGGACTTGTCCCCCTCAGAAAATAGGATCCAAAATTATATATATATAAAGAAACTGAAAAGAGCAAAAGCAAATGGGTGGCTTCCTTTCCTGAAGTGCCTGACTACCACCATTACTTACATTCAAGACTACCTTATTACACGAGTAGTCTCATTTGCAATTGGTAGGACTACATTACATGTGTAGTAATGTAATACTCAACACGATTGACGGCCATAAAGGAAAGCTGTTTATCTTGGCTATGAAAAAGGGGAAAGTTAATAGTAGTTTTAGTGTTTATGCAGGCGTCAGAAATGTCCTAGATGCTTCACTCAACAAACACAAACACAACAAATTCCCTGCCATGAAGAGTTTATAATTCAGTGTTAGTTCCAATACAACCAGGGTTAAGACAACTTTAAGGAAGAAAGAAAGACACTCTCTTAGATTTTAGAGCACAAGAGGGCAGCCACCAGGGAAAATACCAAATTTATGACCTGGTGCAAGCCATGCCAGACCTATCCTCTGCTTTATTTGGGTGTTGGTGCTGGCCATATGTTTGCAAAGTCAAAATCCATGCTAGATGTAGCAACAATTTGTACAGCCCTCTTTGTATACTAATTTAAGTTGACCCATAATGCCAAAATAAATCAAGACATGCTTTCTGGGGTTTTGGTGGTCATGTTTGCTTTTGTAATGAAATGGTGAATAATTTAAGAAAAAGTTTAACCGCCTTCCAATATAGTAATGTTTGACTAACTGCAATAAGGCATCAGAAGAATTGAATCTGATCTCTTACGTCATAACTGAAGAAGAGGATGACAACATATGTTTTCGCTACGTTTATTTGGGACATCCTGCTGTTAGTGCTGGCCTACGGAATGGTCAAGTTTCATAAAAATAATGTTCAGACTATTTGTACTCATTAAATGTTTATTTAAAATTTCCTCTTGGTTTACTGATGTAAATGTATTGTTCATTTTTCACATACCAAGCACTGTTGTTTAGTTTACATTTTTCACATACCAAGCACTGTTGTTTAGTTTAGTTGTTACAAATTTAACAACTGTGATATATTAAAAAGAACATGTAAGGAAGAAATTAGGGATTGAGAGGATATGACCAAATGTTTCCATGGTATTTTGCCAAAATGTCACTTATATGCCAACAAGATGTTAGGAATAGGGATATTTCTTTCAGAAATCATCTTACGCACCAGTAAAATAAATCTTGTCTGCATCAATAGCAGGCCCAATTTTATTGAACTTGACAAAACCATTTTTGAAGCTTTTCTTTTCATATTTGAAACTACTTTTAACATGGGAGATGAACATTTTCTCTCTGTATATTATGCATCCAGTTAGCAAGGGGAGACTTCATAGTCAAGGGATGTCTAGGCCAAAATTTTTGTACTGAATGTCTAAAGTTACGCACCTGCATCCATATTTAGAGAACTAGGCCAAGAAGTTCAAACACGACTAGTAATTTTGGGTGCCTCCCATTTTGGGTGTTCAATTTGAGATGCTTTAGCAGAGTCTGGTTTTCAGGAAGTGCTGAACCCTTATTCTTGGAAAATAAGTTGTCTTTAAGGTGCCCCAGGCTGGGTCTGTAAAATCAGCAGTCACTTTGGAAAATCTTGGCCCTCATAGGGATGTGGGTGACTAACGTCAGGCACTCTAGTTTGAAAAATTATGGCTGTAACTGTCTTTCCATTATGCGTCTAAGTTTGATTACCCCTGAAACGACATCAACACAAAACTTTTCCACTAGGCATTTTCTGACGTATGATCTTTTACCAGAGAAGAACTCTTTGGGAAGGCTTGAGACTGAGTGTCAGACAAGGCATGCCTGAGAAATGTGTGTCTGAAGAATTAGAGGTGTTTTATCCTTTACCATAGTTTTCTAATAGTATTTTCCCCTCCCTATGGAAGATCTTATCTGAAAAATACCTTGATCTAACAACCCCAGATGTGGTTTATTCCTTTGTCCTCAAAGAGAACTAGTGCATTTGAGTAATTTTAGGAAGTACAGATGCTTAAGTTTTGGGTTGTTGAGTATAATTTTTTTGAAGTTGGCTGTATATTGCCAGAATCACACTTACGTTGGGGTGATCCGCCATTTGATTAGGGTGCGTTTATGGTGAGATTACAACAGTAGTGGCATGTAAAGCAGTCACACCGCAGAGAGGATATGGCCCATTGCTTAGCTATAGGAAAATATAAAACATGTACCCGTTTAGAATAAAACACATCAGCCTGATATTTCAGATCTGCTGCCTGAATGCCACAGTTACAGGCAGATTAGAAAGTATATCACTTATGTGCACGTTGAATTTCTCATCCTTGAAAATGCCACTATTTCTATCTCCTTTTCTCCCTCCTAGGCAGGTGAATAACTCAATCCACTCAGATTTCATGTGTTACAACATTACATATCATGCAGTGTATAAACAAGGTCTTGTGTGAAGAGCGTCTCTGTGATAAACAGAGCTCAGTGTTCTTTGCCTGTCCCTCAAGAAAGCCTGGGATGCAATCCAATGTACTTGTACAGTAATTAGGGTGACCAGACTGTCCCGATTTTTCGTCCTTTGTTCCGCGTCCCGATATCGGGGCTTCTGCGTTTTTTTTTTTTGCTTGGAGAACTCCGGGGTTTTTTTTTTTTGCTTGGACAACTCCGGCCAGTTTTTTTTTGTTTCCCCCATGTGTCCCGATTTTTGGGTCCTTTAATCTGGTCACCCTAACAGTAATACATAGTAGATGTTTGTTTAATTTTCTTATGAGCTTTTGATATTGTATAGCTGGGAAGTATTGTTTCCTTCTTTTTTCTCATGAAACCATTAATTTTTTTCCAGTTGTATTTAAAAAAATATTGTGGGGGGGAAATGACTGACAATTGTAATTGCTGGATCCGGTTTTTCACCTCTGCAGCTTTGTGTTGCATCTTCCTGGAACCCGCCTGTCTAATTTTAATATATGACACCCACTGATGATCTGTAGTGGCTGTGTGTATGCAGACAGATGCAAAATGTTAGTTTGCCAGAGGGAGCAGCTATCCCTAATTGTGCAATGGGGGAATCTATAGCTTGGATGCTCTGAACCAGTGATACATCATAATGGAGACCTCAGGGGCCCAAGGCTTGGCAGCAATTGTGACATTAAAATGTATAAGACATTACTAAAGGAAGCACTTGATCAAACTTTTTTGGCTTCATGAGACATGAACCTAAAATTTTCTCTGCTATGGTAAGTATATTGATAGTGAGTCAATGATAAATCCAATATTGTCTCCTTGCCCTGCATAGACAAAGGAGCATGATTACACCAGCCCAGAAGCTAGGATTGCCAACTCTGACTGAAGCTAATCCGGGAGATTTCCCCGCCCCCCCCCCAACATGGCATAATGTCATTTTCTTAAAATATCCCATTTAAAACTCCTAGATTGCTTTCAATAGTCACTGGGAAATCGATGCCGATTCCGGGAGACTCCAGGCCAGTCCTGGAGGATTCGCAACCCTATCAGAAGTTGTCCCTAGGAGTAGATCCCAAGTGTCAGATGCCAATGAGCAGCTGTATTTATCCTGGGAATTTCAGCTGTGTGACTGAGAGATGCTCATGCTACAAAATTCAGGTGGGAATTTTGAACATTCCCATAGTTTGTCTTGATTTGGAGCTTTGGTTTGTTGGTCTTTAAATCTAAAGGGCAATTTTGCAAAATCTGAAATCAGTTTAGAACAGTCCCCAACATTCTGGAGTGTATGGACCTGGGAACTTGTGTTTGGGCCCCATCTCTAACACAAACTCTTCAGGTTACACCGTATTTCCAAGAAAGAGTGTGATGAAGACCGTAACATGATGACTGTTTCAGAAAAAAACACAGAAAAGGAGCCACAACTTGGAGGAGTATATCTTTGTTCTTGGCTGATGCAGTAATAGCTCGACTCCTACAGCTGATTGTACAAAAATATTTACTTTAGCAAAATTAATTCCAGATCACTTTTAGTTTCTTCCTTTGTAATATTTATTCTTGTTTCCTTCATTTGACCCTTGATGAGGTGAGAGCTACACTGGTGGCATATAGAAACTATGGCCTGGTCTACACTACACCATTAGGTTGGCATAAGGCAGCTTATGTCGACCTAATTGTGTGAGTGTACACACTACAGCCTTGCTCCCGCCAATGTAAGTGCTCTACTGCACAAACATAATAACTCCATCTCCACGAGAGGTGTAGGGCTTATATCAGTGTAGTTAGGGCCACACAGTGTCCATGAAGACACTGAGTTACTTACATCTATTGGCGGTCATTCTTGTCAATTTCACAGCGCCACTGGACCCATGAAATTGACAAGAAAGCCGGCTCCCAGCTCCCCAGCCAGACTGCTGCCTGGTCTCCACTTCCAGCCAGGCTGCTGCCCCGGCTCCCCGCTCCGATCTGGGCTGCCCTCCTGGGCGCCCCGCTCCAATCTGGGAGCACGGCTGCAACTGGCAGGGAGCTCCATGCCCGGAGTCAGGTCGGCTGCCCTGTTCCTGGTAGGGAACGGGGAACCGAGAAGCTGGGAGGGGGCAGCTGGGCTCCTGGCGGGGGAGCAGGAACCAGGCTACCAGTGGGGAGCTGCTCATGGGGCCAAGAGCCCCCCCACACTGCTCTTCTTAAGTCAGTGGAAGCACTCCTGGTGAGGACATGCACCACCGACAGAAGAAGGGCAGTGTGGATATGAACCACCAAGTAATTACTGCGGTGTCTGTAAGCTAACCTAACATAGGTCAACTTAAGTTTATAATATAGACATGCCCTTATTCTTGTAAGAACATGATCCCAACAACATCAGGGCTTGCAAGAAGCACAAGAAGGCACAAGGTCGCTGTGTGGCCATATGCATTGAGACAGCAATACAGCGATGTTGAAATTCAAGTTGCAAAGGCTTCAGATCTGCCTTACTTTGTAAAAGAACAACATTAACATTTTCGTAAAATGTTCTTAAAGCAGTTTGCTTTGGCTTAACATTCAAACACTTAAGCCAAAGAGTTCGTCCTCAGCAGGAGAGATGGGTGTAGGCAGGGAGGCAGTATAGTGTAGTAAATTTAGGTCTTAGGGTCTGTAACACAGTTTTAAGAATATAGTAAAAATGCAACTATTTTTAAAAATTATTTGTTTTGTCATTGGCTGTGCCTAGTGGGACTAGAAATGTACAAGCAAGCAATGCATATGATTCTGCACCCCTAGAGACAGCTGACAGGTTGAGCCATGGGTGAACTCCAAAAGGTTCAGAAGAATTCAGATGTGGTTTGGAGAAACAACCAAAAGTTTGGCAGCTTTTCTGACGCTTATCTGAACTGTCCAAAGCTTTGTGAACCATGTTGGTCAAAGAGTCCAAAACAGTAATCTCGAGCATTCAAAGAGAACGTTAAGAAGTAACTTGATCACAACCTGTGAGTGCCTACTGTACTTTAGATTCCCTCACCTTTTAGTGCCCTGGATTGACTCAATAATTTAAAGAAAAATTGGAAAACAAACAACCCCCCCAAATTATCCCGTTTTCTTCCATCGTATAACTGGGATATATCCCACATTCTCTGGTGGCCTTGTGCATTTGTTATATGCCCTTACAGATCTTGCATTGACCATAGCAGAGCTATTTAACCAGGGGAGCACCAACCCCAAATAATAACAACAATAATAATTAATAATGCTTTTTTTCAAGAGGAGATGTTAAATGACATGGCTAAGGTTGCAAGCTGACAGTTCATTTCTCTCGTGCTCTCGGAATGTCCTTGAAAACAATTTTAGCGGTGGCCATTTTGTGCTCATTAGATTTGAAGACCCGAGCCAAATGAGAATATCTGCATCTTGTGTAAAGGCTTCTGTTAGGGGCTGTTGTATTCCTGGGGTATCCTGTGGGCTGCAGGTAACTGGGTAATGGATCCTCTCTCCTTTCAGAGCCTGGCTGAGTCTGTCAGTTACTAAGCTGAGCTTTACCATAATGCAGCAGATAAATCATTCAAATGCATGATCCACACCAGGAAACGATATCTCATACAACAGTGTTTTTTAGTCTAACAGATAAAGGCATACTATGATCCCATGGTTGGAAGTTGAAGCTAGACACATTCAAACTGGAAAATTGGTGCAAACTTTAACAGTGAGGATAATTAACCATTGGCACAACTTCCCACGAGATGTGGTGGATTTGAAGTCTGTAAATCAAGGTTGGAGGCCTTTCTAAGAGAGATGCTCTAATGCAACCACAAGTTACTTTAGATGCAGGAATCACTGAATGAAATCCTATGGCCTAGGTTGTGCCAGAGGTTAGACTGAATGATCATAATGTTTTCTTGCGGCCTTAACATTTATGATTCCCGATGTCTGGCCAGATCAATCCTGTTCATGCCCTTATCGTTTGCTGTTTCTGCATGTGGGCCTGAATGGATTTGTACTTGCATGAATGTTCGGGGAATGGTTGTCCGTTGTTTGAATATTCATATTTATAAAGGAACAGCAGGATTTACACTTCATCATACTTTATTTCCCCATTTTAAAAGGTTTTGCTCATCCCCTTCAAGAACGGAATCAGGTCCATGCGACTCAGGTGGCAGTTCGTGCCCCATGAACACTGAATAGTTGAAGTTAGCAGTTTCTGAACAATCCACTGTCCACCCAAACTGCACAGCGTGTACTTGTGTAACAAATATATTCTCCCAGATTGAGGTTGATTCATGAACAATAAAAACCAACAAATTTCACTGGATAATTTATTTGCAACAAATAATTCAACCGTCTCTTCTCCAGATTCAGGCAAAATGTCTAGATGCCTGGGGCCCGATCCTCAGCTGATGTAAACCAACATAACTCAATTGCCTTCAGTGCAGTTATGCCACTTTACACTGTCTGAGGATCTAGCCCCAGAAGTGCAGAGGCACGTGAAAGTGAACAAAGTAATTTGGGGGAGGGGGTGGCTAATTAAACATTTAAGAACATTCAGAAAGGGTTTTGGGGTCAGCTGTAGATACGGTCTGGTTTTGTGTGGATCAAACAAAGTTTTTATTTCTTACATCCTGATTCTCCTATTCCTAGATGTAACCAAACACACGAGTTTCCCCTGTTACTGCATTTACAGGCTTAAAAGTGCAATTGCCTTGAGTAACCTCTCCCTACCCCCAACAGCAACTTTGGATATTTGAAAATCTAGCGTATCTTCCCAGTTTTGACCCCAAGGCAGCTCTAGGAGTAGGCATGACTCCTGTCAGGGTTCCCTCCCCACTCTAAACTCTAGGGTAAAGACATGGGGACCCGCATGAAGAACCCCTAAGCTTAGTTTTACCAGCTTAGGTTAAAACCCCCAAGGTACAAAATTCCCTGCACCCTGAGAAATGCTTTTTTCGCTGCCACCATCAAGTGGGTCTGAGCAGGAATCCAGGAAAGGAATCACTTGAACTTCCTTTCCCCCCGAATACCCCCTCAAGCTCGGAGCCCCCTTTCCTGGGAAGCGTGAGAATAATCCCTTAACCAATTGGTTACACAGTGATCTAAAAAACCCCACCCCCGGGGTTTTAACACCATAGAAAACAGTCAGCTTCTTAAAAGAAGGATTTTATTAAAAATAAAGAAGGTAAAATCATCTCTGTAAAATCAGGATGGTAACTATTTTACAGGGCACTCAATTTCCAAACTCAGAGAGATTCCCCCCTCTGGACAAAACCTTAAAGTTACAGAAAAACAGGAATAACCCTTCCCTCTCCCACAGGGAATGTATCACCAAGCAAAATAAACAGAAATCTACTCGCAGTGCTGACTACACTTACTTTAGAAAAGTGAGGTTTGGTGAGGAGACTGGTTTTCTGTAGGTTCTTTCTGTCTTCCAAGATCACTCTGACTCAGACAAAGCCACACACAAAGCTTTCCCCCTCCCAAGATTTGAAAGTATCTTGTCCCCTCATTGGTCAGATGCCAGCCA
Source organism: Macrochelys suwanniensis (assembly GCA_033296515.1). Lineage (NCBI taxonomy): Eukaryota > Metazoa > Chordata > Testudines > Chelydridae > Macrochelys > Macrochelys suwanniensis. The sequence continues at coordinate 9,106,163 of CM065781.1, read as the reverse complement.
GGTCAGGTGTCAGTCTGGCTACCTGCATTTCTTAACCCTTTACTGGTAAGAGGATTTTATAGCACTGCATCCGACCCTCTCCCCCTTCCCTTTATTTTTATGACAACTTCTAAGAATAGGAGCACCTGGGAACCTGAAATTCATTCTGGCCACTGGCATTGCTACTGCGCTATCCTGAACTTGAACTGTTTTTAAAAATCGTTTTTGCTTTTAAAATAAATGTTAGGATTAAATATTGTGCCTCATTGAACTCAAACCAACCTTGAAGCAAACCAAACTCAGGGCTTAGTTGCTGTTAATCTTGATGGATGTAAAAGTTTGTGCCAGCTGAAGCAAATATTTAAGGGGGATACATTAAGCGAAATGAAACAAGCCTCTGACTTCACTGGGAGTCAAGCAGCTAAAATCGCATTGTGCCACTTTGAAAATGTACCCTTCTGGCCTCTGTGGTTGGGGACTGTTGAGTGTGGTAGTGTCAGTGCATGAAAAGTCAACAGCTGGCCCTGTAGGATCAACTGATCTGCATTATTCGTCGGGAGAATTTTCTCTTCTGTTGGAATTATTCACAATGTTCCTTGGTATTGGGCAAGTATCTGTTAACTCTGCCTGAGTTCTTGCTTTGGTTTATCATGTAGCATCAGTTACACTTGGAAATAAAAATTAAATAAGCGTGATATATAAGTCTTATTACAGTTATTTATTATTGTTATTACAGTATTGGTCAGAGGCCCCTACCTGGACTGAGAATGCTACACCCTGTACAAATACATAGTGAGACAACTCATGTCCAAAAGGGCTTACAGTCTTAATAATACAGTTAATATTACATAACTTCCCCAAAAGAAATCTAGGGTGATTTCTCTTATCCAATGACCAGATATTTGCAGAAGGACAAGATTTACCAATTACTTAATCTGACGTTTGTTTGCCATTCGGGTTTCATGGATGGTCTGGGATTTCTAAATTATTACTGCAACAAGCAATGCCAGTAAAAATGTTTTTAAAGTATTAAAAATAATCTGTAAAATCTGTGTAAATGCCAGCACATAACTTGCTTGAAGAGTTAGAGTCCATGAATCTTGTCAGTAATCCTGTTTTAAGTCTAGGAGACCTTTCTGATGAATCTTTGAACGAGATGGAAAAGGTTTGGAAACTGGACAAAAAGGCTTTAAACAGTCCCAGGAGTCAAATATTTGTAAATGTTTGGTTCTGATAACTTAGAGTCACATAGAATCATAGCAGTGTAGGGCTCGAAGGAACCTCGATAGGTCATCAGGTCCAGTTCCCTGCACCAAGGCAGAACGAAGTAAACCTAGACCATCCCGGACCAGTGTTTGTCCAACCTGTTCTTAAAAGCCTCCAGTGATGGGGATTCCACCCCCTCCCTTGGAAGCCTATTCCAGATGTTAACTACCCTTACAGTTAGAAAGATTTTCCTACTATCCAACTTAAATCTCCCTCGTTGCCAATTAAGCCCATTACTTCTTGTCTTGCCATTAGTGGACCTGAAGAACGATTGATCTCCGTCCTCTTCATAACAGCCCTTAACATATTTGAGAGCTGTTATCAGGTCCCCTTATTAGCTTTTGGGAGTCTCCTCTGCTGGAGTAAGCGCATGTAGCTCTCTTGCCTCCAGTATAGTGATGTCCATTGGACCCAAGAAGTGTGGTTGTCATCGAAATACTGTAGGTTCTTAAAGAGTTACCATTTTAATGCACACTCACTATGGAGCTGTCACTGGGGGTAAAACACAAAAACTACTTTCAAAAGTGGTTTAATTGGTGAATTAGAAAATAAGCGTGAACCTGATGTGTCCAGCTGTACAAATAAAATGTGACTTTAAACGTGAATGCCCTGTGCTTGCTGTATAGTGGTGAACTTCAGACCCAGACCGAATGAGGGAAAGATGGCTGGCTTACAGCTCTCACAAGTACCGTGTCCGAAGGCTGAAATCTTTACAGAAGTAAAAGAGAGTTTATTTTAAGTGTAACTAAAAGGAACTAAGTACCAGTTACCACAAGCAGGGTGATCTTTATCTTCCTTTGTTGGCTTGTGTGGAGGGGAAGGAATCTTAAAAGACTCGAGCAGCTGCAGGCTTCACAAAGAGGACATCTCCCTCACATTTCTGACGTGTCTTAAATTTTTCTGGTGCTACCTTACATTAAAGGAAATTAACAAGCCATTTTAATGCCCTTTTCCACCCATGACTGCTGGGTAGGTGTGATCAAGTAGCAAAACACTTACACGACCATCATTTTTCCAAAAATGTTTATATACCCATCCAGAGATTGTTTAACTAAAGCCATTGCTATTTTCTTCTTGTGCAGTTTTTCGACTTGGGCTATCTTTGAGCAGCACCTGTAAGCACTCACTTTGAGAGATTGCTAATGTGCTAATTACCCAGGACCCAAAAATGTAAGCTCTAAACAAATGAGAACTGTATTTATAATCAATCAGTTTTATGACCTTCTGATGGTGATGATATCAGTGGAGTTTACATTGGAAGACCTTGTACTCCTCTACAGCAGCTGTGCACTTATGTTTTAGTTACAGCTCAAGGAAGATTTTGCTAATTTTCGCTAGCAGGCGTACTTAAGAAAATATTACCTTTCCTAAATGACTGGGGCTATTACCAAGCCTCATTTTTAAATAATACAAACACACTGAGTGTCATTACATGGAGGATGTATGGTCAAGTGACGGGCTGTTTTCATGCATCAATGGCAGAAAGTTAAGATGTTAAAGCAAAATATTGTTCTCATGTGTATAACTCACTCTAAGGCAGATCCAGATCCCTCTGATGTCAATGGAAAGACTCCTGGTGACTTCAAAGGTAGTTGGATCAGGCCCTATTAAAAATATTACTATCATAACTCCATAAATGCTTTATGGCTTATACACTAAACATTGCTGTTCATTGGGGACCTCGGGTGCAGCTTACCTGGCTACTTACTTGCAACTTGTAATTTTGTGTTTGTCTTGCCTTCGGGTTATGATAGGAGAGTGCCTATAAAATATGATTTGTGAAGTGTAAAAATGATGTCTTGGAAAGTCACACAATGCCAAGATATACAAAATGCCACTTGAATACCTCAGCCAGTGCAGGGCCATCCAACTTTTCTGATGTTACTAAGTTCTCCCAAAGAAAAAATAACATTATTTAAAGTGGCTGGGTCTTGTGTCCTCGTTCTGTTCCTGGAAGCCGGAGCCTGTCACTTTAAATTCAAAATAGAGCTTGAGAGCCGAGTGTATTTCTGTATATTCAAAGCATTGCTAATGGCAGCTGTGGATGTGTAACACGGTGCTCCTGAATAGTCAGCAGTAGCGGGATTCAATCCAGCACTCCTGCATTTAAAACCAGGAGTCTCTACTGCCTGTTAGCTCATCGCCAGTAGACTCAAGTTCCGATGAGTGGCCCCTCCGTTCCAGGGGGACAGAGCGGACTCTGTGTAAGTGCAGATTTCAAATGGAATGGTTTGTCCATCCTTGCCAGGGTTGTTTTAGGAGCACAGAAGTGACCCTATCAGATCAGAGCTCCATCTAGTGCAGTGTCCGGTCTCCAACATTGGCCAGTATCAGATGTTACAGAAGAAGGTGCTAGAATCCCCATACAGGGCAAGTTGTGGATCGACTGTTCACAGGTGAAGTTTCTTCATAACTCCTGTCAGTTAGTGGCTGGCTGCTTATGCCCTCAAGCATGGAGTTTTACAGCCCATGTGGAGCATGTGTGTATCTTTCCCTGCTCTCTCTGGTGCAGAGATAACGCAGGGGCTTCTTCCTTTAGGATGGTGCAGGCTTCTCCATCCTTGTCGCTGGCCCTATCTGCCATGACTTCATCTCCTCTCTGCTTCCCCTTTGGAGGCATGCACCCAACGTCCGAGAGGGGCCCCACAACAACCGTCGGCGGCAGGTCAGTAGCTGCCACTGTCTCAGCGCAGTACTTCAGCGGCGGGGCCCCGTGAAATCGGGCCCCACGCTTGCTAAGGCCGGCCCTGGGAACAATCATTGCACTCCCTTAAGCACAGTGACAGTGCAAGGCGTGGAAGGTGGCTGAGAGATGTTGTATGGCAGCCCTCTGTACAAGGTCCAGGGACGATCTGGCTCTTGTTTTCCAGTGGACTCAAGATATTGCACATGTCCAGCTTTGGATAAATCGCTGCCAGTCCCGCTGCGGACAGAACAATCCAATCCAGCAATCGTGCGCTGCTTCCCCGGGGAGCTGCTTGAAGAAAGCAGTGTGTTTGAATATTGAAAAGCCCAATAATAATGCTGGCCTGATCTCACCAATTTAACTTTTCAGATCCTGGTTGGAGGACAGGAAACATTATAACAGCCTAGACAGCCGGATTGCCATAGAAAAGGCGATGTCTGGCCTTGCTAAATTTATGTGCAGCAGTGAGTGGAGTCCTTCTGGAAACACTGTGCCTAATGAATGAGATAATGAGTATACTTGCGGTCAGGGGTTAACTGCTCTTGCCCTCTCAATTCTGTTCCGCCCCCAATATTTTCCTTCTTTGCTCCCCCCATTCCCTCCTCTGCCATATGTCTCTATTTTCTAAGTGACACCACCCCACCACCCCAGCCATCTCAGCCTTTTCCCCATGGGGTGCCTAGACTAGCCATGATTGTATACCCATTTGGCCCCCAATTGGCAGCGTTCTGCAGTGCTTGGGAACCCATAACATTGGACTGATGGGTCTTAGAGATTGTCTGATCCAGGTACTCCATCCATTTCACCTCCCTACCCCCTCCACAACACCCTTCCCCGTCCCTCTTCAGGGACGCTTCCCACGAGAGTTTACTAGGACAGGAAATAGATCGCCTCCTCCAGTTAGGAGCTATAGAACCAGTACCTCAACATCTACAGGGCAAGGGGTTCTACTCTCATTACTTCCTAATACCCTAAAGAAAGGGAGGTTGGAGACCCCTAATGGACCTCAGAGCTCTCAACAAGTTTGTCAATGCTCAGAAGTTCAAGATGGTCACTTTATTGATGATCATTCCAACCTTGGAACAGGGAGACTGGTTTTCAGCCCTCAACCTTCAGAACGCCTACTTTCACATCTCAATCCTACCGGCTCACAGACGATTTCTCAGGTTCACTCTGGGACACAACCATTACCAATGCAGAGTCCTTCCCTTTGGGCTCTCATCAGCCCCAAGAGTGTTTTCCAAAGTTCTCTCAGTGGTAGCCGCTCATTTATGCTCGCGAGGGATAATGATTTACCCAAAACTGGACAATTGTCTCCTCAGCGCCCTATCTCTCCGGGAGGCTCACCAAGCCATTGACAATACGATACACTTGTTCAAAGAACTGGGTTTACAGATCAACACCCAGAAGTCATCTCACTCCAGTGCAACGCCTGGAATTCATAGGAGCCGACCTATGCACCCTAGAGGCCAAAGCCCTCCTACTTCAACACAGGTTCCTATCCCTTGTTTTGCTCATGGGCACCATTCAATGCAGTCCATAGATACCGGCCAGACTCTGCTTCCAACTCTTGGGATTTATGGCAGTGGGCGTGGCAGTGGTACTGCATGCCAGACACCATATGTGATGCCTCCAACTATGGTTCAGTTCGGTTTACAGACCAAACAGGGATAAGTTGGACAAACCCCTGTCACTACGCACCAGGATCAAAAACGCCTTAGACTGGTGGAAGGACCTGGCCAATATATGCAAAAGGATTCCGTTCTTGCAGACATCACCATCGTCACTCCTTACCACCGACGCATCACTCATAGGGTGGGGCGCGCATCTAAACAGCTGCACATGGTCGCCTATGGAGCTATCCCTCCACATCAAGCTCCTTGAGTTGAGAGTGGTCAGGAATACCTGCTCCCATTTCTTCCTGCTGATTGCAGGATCACACACAAAGATCCTAACAGACAACACAGCCTGCATGTACTACATCAACCGACAGGGAGGAGCTAGGTTGCCCTCCCTATGTGCGGAGACAGTGAGATTATGGAACTGGTGCATCTCCCACAATGTCACTTTGTCTGTGTCTTACCTCCTGGGCATGCAGAACTTGATAGCAGACCGTCTCAGTCACAAATTCCCGCACGATCACGAGTGGGAGATACACCTGTCAGTACTCCATAACTTATTCACATGATGGAGAACACCTTCCATGGACCTGTTCGCCTCTTACTAGAACAAGAAATGTTTACGCTACTGCTCCAGAGCAGAGAGGACAGCACGGGCTGGGTGATGCTCTTCTCCTCCCATGGGACAAGAACCTTCTTTACGCCTTTCTTCCATTTCCTCTACTGATGAAGGTCCTGCTAAAAATAAAAAGGAACAGAGCTCACATCATCCTGATTGCTCCTACTTGGCTGAGACAGACCTGGTACCCTTACCAGGCACACCTCATGACCTGCCTCTTGATCTCTCTCCCAAGCATCCCGCACCTCCTCTCACAGGACAAAGGGTGTACTGTGCATCCCAACTTGGGGATGCTCCACCTCAAAGCACAGCTCCTGCTTGGTTCCGACACCTAGAAAGCTCATGCTCAAGGGAAGTACAAGAGGTTCTATTACACAATAGAAAGTCCTCCACATGACGTACTTACCTGCAGAAATGGTCCAGCTTTCAGATTTGGTGCCTGACCCAACACATTTCCCCAACAGCTGCAACTCTTCCACACATCCTAGACTATGCTCTGACTCTTAAAAGAGTCAGGATTATCCTGAAGCTCTTTTAGGGTCCATCTAGCAGCTATAACAGCCTTTCACCAACAGGGATGCTCCATGCTGTCTCACCCAATCATTACAAGGTTCCTCAAGGGTATAATAAACCTGTTCCCGCAACCTTGACTTCCTACCCCCATGTGGGACCTAAGCTTTGACCCAAAGGCACATTCAACAGTAATTTGACACCTGCTGAGCCTGTTGCTGAAGCGCTCCTTGCTGTTGTCTAGGTTCCTGGTGTAAGGCTTCATGAGCCCCAGGAGCAAGGGGTAGGTGGGGTCTCCCAGGATCACTATGAGCATTTCCACATCCCCCATTTGAATCTTCTGGTCTGGAAAGAAAGTCCCAGCATGCAGCTTTATGTACAGTCCAGTAACAGTGTTCCTAAAGATGCACGCATCATGCACCTTCCCTGACCACCCTGCTCTGATGGCAGTGGAACAGTCCCAGTGATTCACCAGCACCTGCAAGACCATGGAGAAGTAGCCCTTCCAGTGGTATTCCATTGCAAGATGGTCTGGGGCCATATTTGGAATATGTGTTCCATCTGTTGCCCTGCTGCAGTTAGGGAATCCCATTGCCTCAAAGCCATCAAGTATTTCTTGCACGTTACCGAGAGTTACAGTCCTTCATAGCAGGAGGTGATTAATCGCCCTACACACTTGCATCACCGCAGCCCACACGGTGGACTTTCCAGCTGCAAACTGATTCGGGATTGACCGGTAGCAATCTGGAGTTGCCAGTTTCCACACAGCAATCGCCACTCGCTTTTTCACAATGAGAGCAGCTCTTGTTCTGGTGTCTTTGTACTGCAGTGCTGGGGTGAGCTCTGCACATGGTTCCAGGAAGGTGGATTTGCGCATCCGAAAGTTCTGAAGCCAATGCTCGTCATCCCATACATGCATCATGATGAGATCCCACCACGCAGTGCTTGTTTCCTGAGCCCCGTACTGATGGTCCACCATGTGCAGCTGCTCTGAGAATGCCAGTAGCAATTTTGAATTATTTCTTTCCGTGGCACACAGGAGGGCAGGCACTACCAATTCACCGTCAGATTCACAGATCATGAAATACTGCAGGACCAGCCTCGTTGTGTTCATAACGCTCATCACCAGCCTGGTCAGCAGTTCAGGTTCCAGGCTGTCAGGAAGAGATGATGGGCGCACAGTTAACACGGGCTGTTGAAAAATGGCACAAAACAAAGTCGGAAGTCCATGGAATTATGGGATGGAAAGAATTGCACCATGGAACGGAGAGCACACCCCTCTGATGCACCGCGATCCGTTCCCAGAGCTCTCAGCGGCAGAGGGTGGTGAGTTGCACAGTGGGATAGTTACCCACAATGCAATGCTCTCTTTGTCAGTGCAAGAGCACGGGCTGTGGACAAGCTCCACTGACATTAGGAGTGTTGTGTGGATGTGCACAAACAATATAATTAAACCAGCTTATGATCGTCAATGTAACTTACGTTGACTTAACACTGTAGTGTAGACATAGTCTAAGTTGTGACTCAGGTAGGTCCTCATGCAATGTCCACTGAAGTCAATGAGCGTCCTGTCTATTGACCTCATTGGGCTTTGGATCAGGTCATTGAAGAACAATTATGGAAACGGGGATTTCTCTTGCTGCTTTTGTGCCAGCCAGTTGAACACCAAGACTGCCTCTAAGGTAAAAGAAATGGATTCTGTGAGTCAATAATCAAATTGCTTTTGGTTGTGCTCATTTACTCTCTGCCTCTCAGGACACACCCGAATTCTCCATCCACTTTGAAGACAGTGTTAACATCAGCAGAATGAATTGTGTGTCGTTCACTGTAAGTTTTAAATAAGAATAAGAACAGGCAGAGAGAAAAGAAGCAACTAGAAGAGGAAGTTACTCACCTTATGTAGTAACGATGGTTCTTCGAGATGTGTCCCTCTATGCGTGCTCCACTGTAGGCCCTGACTCGCTGCGCCACTGGATGACCCTGTTATGTGTTCCACCTCCTCCTCCAACTCTACTTCCTCATCTACCGCTTCATTCTTGGGGTTGATTCCTAAATTCCCTGTAAGCTGTGTGACCACACGGCAGCCTATTAAGCACCGCGCAGGCACTCAGGGAACCCGGCCAGCCGGGACCTGCCGCGACCAGGGGAGGGGCAGCTGGGTCCCAGCCCCAGCCTGGACCTGCCACAGCTAGGGCGCCCCAACCCCAACTCAGCCCCGGACCTGCCACGGCAGGGGGAGGGGCGCCTATCCCGCGGCCCCAGCCCCAGAGCTGCTGTGGTGGGGAGAGAGAGTTGGGGGGAGTCCTCTTTCCCCACCATAGCCCTGGGGCAGCCTGCACCCCAAACCCCTCATCCCCAGCCCCACCCCAGAGCCCGCACCCCAAACTGGAGCCCTCACACTCCTGCACCCCAACCCTCTGCCCCATCCCTGAGCCCCCTCCTACACTCCGAACCGCTCAGCCCCACCCCCACCACACACATTTTGTTATGTGCACCAATATGAAGGCGATGTGTGACACATCGCCTCCATATTGGTGCACATAACAACATTCATTTCGCACGTGTGGGAAAAATTAGAGGGAGCGCTGCTTGATTCCACTGGCTGCTGCCTCCAGTCAGTAGCGTAGCCAGGTCTTGAGCACAGGGGAGCGGCACTATAAAAAGGCGCCTCCCGCTCCCCCTGTACTCACCCAGCGGCGCTTTAAAGGGCCCGCGGCTCCAGCCGCTGCGGAGCCCTGGGCCCTTTAAAGCGCCGCCGCCAGAGCTCCGGCAGTGGGGCTCCGGCGGCGCTTTAAAAGGCCTGTGGTTCCCCGCAGCGGCAGGAGCCACGGGCCTTTTAAACCCCACCCCCCCAGCCTGGCTCCGGCAGCGGGGCTCCGGCGGCACTTTAAAAGACCCATGGCTCCCGGCAGCGGCAGGAGCCACGGGCCTTTTAAAGTGCCACCCCCTAGCCCGGCTCCGGCAGCGGGGCTGGTGGGGGCTCTTTAAAAGGCCCGTGGCTCCCCACAGCGGCAGGAGCCACAGGCCTTTTAAAGCACCACCCCAGCGAGGCTCGGGCGGCGCCTTAGCACCGCTTTTCCTCACAGGGGGAGCAGCCGCTCCCCCTGCTCCCCCCCGGCTACGCTACTGCCTCCAGTCCCCCCGAAGTATCCATGGGGCTGTTGGTGGTCAAGGTAGGGTCACCGCTGAGGATGGCATGCAGCTCCTTGTAGAAGCAGCGTGTCTTTGGCACCGCACCAGAGCGATGGTTGGCCTCCCTTGCTTTCTGGTACGCCTGCCTGAGCTCCTTGATCTTCACATGGCACTGCTCTGTGTCCCTTTTGTGCCCCTTCTCCTGCATGCCACTAGCAATCAGCCTGTAGGTATCAAAGTTCCTACAACTGGAGAGACGCTCTGGCTGCACAGCCTCCTCTCCCCATAGACTCAGCAGATCCAACAGCTCTGGTGTACTCCACGCAGGAGAGCATCTCCTGCGGAAAGCTGGCATGGTCAGCTGGGAAGAGGCTGTGTGAACTGTCCATGCTGAGCAAACAGGAAGAGGAATTTCAAAAATTCCCAGGCCATCAAACAGGGGAGGGGGGCACATGCCTGTGAACCTTCAGGGCAGCGGAGTTCAAACTGTTGACGAGATTGGTCATGATGGGCATTATGGCACACCTCCTAGGGGTCAATTAGGGCGAGATTAGCAAGCGCAGTGTCTACACTGTCACTTTGTCACCAAAAGCTCTACACCTCTCATCGAGGTGGTTTTATTTTGGCAGCATAGCAGGAGAGTTAAATCGGAGGGGGGAGCATTGCAGGATGCGCTCCTCCACTGTTTTGTTGATGAAAGCTTACTTTTGTCGACAAACCTGTGTAGTGTAAACAAGGCCTTAAGGTTTGATTGGGTGCTGTGCCAAGCATTCCCAGCTCCCATTGACTTGAAACTAAGGATGATCAGCTAATCAAGTTAACTAAATGAATGCCTGCAGAGCAAACTTCAGGCTGTCAGCCTTCCCTCCTGATAGACTCAGTACTGCTTTTGATTCTAGTTACTCTTGGCACTCAGAATCACACAAGGACCTTGAATGTTACTCTCTGACTTCTAATCCCAGGCCATGTTTAACCACCCCATCATTAAACATTAATTTATATTCATTTTTAATAGTAACTAATTTTTTAAACCCATGATTAATGGCTGTTTTAAGAGTTAGAGAGTAATCGCTATGCTGATTCATTTTCTTACGTGCCGCTGTCTCTGAGGCTTCTCTATTGTTGTGCCTCCTCTAGAAAGCTTTATATGTTCGTGTTATTGTTTCCGATAAAATTGCCGAGTCTTCAAAAATCTGTGATAAAATAAAACCAGAATGACCATCAGGATATTAGAGTCTGCTGTCTTCTGTTGTGTGGCTGCTGTCAGCTAACACTTGTGACTCACTTAAATAAGAGATACCATAATTTACTCTATACTGACAGTAGGACATAATGATAACTGGGTGGTTTCTCTTGTCAAATGTTGAATATTGAATGGCTACCAAAGTTATTCATGCTTAAGTATTTGTAGAATTGAGGCCTGACTTATGAACAAAAACATGGAGTTTCACCTGAAGGAAGACGAGAGGAACATTGCCAGCTCTAGTGATATCACAAGTCTCATTTTTTTCTTTTTTTCTTGTAGCCCCAATTCTTGGAATCGTGATTGTATGAAAATCTCAGCTTTCATTACAAATGAAAAGTAATTTTTTAAGCTCTGGAGTACAGCTTGAAAATGTGAGCCTAAGGGCTCAAAAACCATGAAGAAAATACACCCCCCCCAATTTATTTTTTTAAATCTTATGATCTTCTGGGGCCTCACCCATCATTTTCAAACACTTGAGGTTGGCAAAGCCGACGAAGCGCTGTCCACACCGGCGCTTTTCATCGTTAAAATTTTTCTTGTTCAGGGGTATGTTTTTCCACACCCCTGAGCGACAAAAGTTTTAATGATGAAAGTGCCAGTGTAGACATAGCCCAAATGTTTGCAGGATCAGGGCTTTCAATAGAGTTTGTCCAACATTTTCTGTTGTAGTGGTTTTCAGCTGCCAAAAACAAACAAAAATTTAAAATAATAGACTTTTGGTTTTTCAACAAAGACGAGACAAATTTTGATGAGAAGGATTTTTTTTTCATTTTCATCTAAACATTTAATGGAAAAATAAATAATTTCCTAATTTGGTCTAGCTTGAATTGGCTGCCTTAAGCTGTGTTGGCTCATTGGATCAATGATATAGCGAGCCTGATTTTGTTTTAAAAAAACAAGTACACACACAAAGAGTCGATATAGGTATGGACACTAGTCTAATAGATTCACAGTTACGATAGATTGGTTAAATACTATTTCAGCCACTAAACCATTTTAAATTAGGAACAGGTTTGTTATTGTAGAGCTCGAAGAGTTTGCCAAAGATATTTTTTAAAAATCAAACATTTTCACAATACAAGCAAACACCGAACAGGATCTGTTGTTCTTTTATTTTTGTGTGTGTGAGTACTTCTGTCATTTAAAATGGTCTAATTAAAGCCCCCAATTCTACAAGTATTTGCATAGATGAACAACTTTGCACACATGAGGCTCGTTATATTCAATGAGACGTCCCAAGTGTTTAAAGTTACCCACACATGAAAGGTTTAATGGTCCACTGACATGGGTACTGGGTTGAAAGAGAGTTCTAGAAGGCTGGCTTCTGTTACTGGTTCTGCCACTATCCTGCTCCATGACCTTGGAAGTCACCCTCTCACCCTTGTCTGTCTTGTAAGCTCTTTGGGGGCAGGGAGTGTCTTTTACTATCAGTTTGTACTATGCCCAGCATTATGAGGCCTTCATCTCATTTGGGGCCTGTAGGTGCTACCATAATATAAATATGTGTTTGCAGGATTGGGCACCAAGTTTGGTACGGGGCTTATTTATTACCAGTGTCCTATAAATTGTTCACAGTAAACAATGCAGGTTTTATTATGTGTAAGTAATAGGGGAGCTGTGCATTTTTCAACTAACAAACATGCCATGGGTAATTATTCCTGAATTAAAACGACATGTGGACATATTTGTGACATGCAACAGTCCCGTTTCTTTGAAGAGAAGTATTATTCTAACCAAGGTTAGCCACCACTTATTTCAAGGGGCTCTTGCATTTCTGTGTTCGAAGCGCTTTTGTGGCTTTCCTTGTCTATTTGATAATCATTAACATGCTCCGTCGTTAACCTTCAAGCAGCTTTGCTTGAAACTTTATATCCAAGTTTTCGAACATTTGTCTTGCATTGCAGACTGTGGTTTGCTGGGGCTGGTTTTATAATCACTCGAGGTACAATCAAGAAGATGAAAAATGGGCGTGTGTTGAAGCGCAGCTCATCCAACATTCTAGACCTTAAATTAGTGACGAGCGTAAACATTGCACACAGAGCTTTTTCAACTCGATTGCAATTATATTTGAAATTGCCTACAATTACCAGTAACCATCTCAAAGCTAGAAGTTAACGTCTTAGGCTCTCCTCCAGATGGATCAGCTGTTAAATGTGCTGTATTGTACAGCTGAATGCAGGGAGGCAAAAGCATGAGAGATGCATGAATAGCAACTGTGTTGCGTTCTAGCACAAGCGGAGTTGCTGGGTTGCTACCATCCTTCTTGGGTTGTAAATGTGCATGTTTCCAGTTTGGACTAAAACGGTGGGTTTTTTAGGATGGTGATTGTGGTATCCACTTAAAAAGACTGTGGATCCAAGGCTCTGCTGCTGCAAATGGCCCCAGCTCTATTGACTTCAAAAGACTTTTACCCATTTACGCCAGTGGAGGATTTTGGCTCTTTATTTCTGACTGTTGCCTCAGAAACTGCTCTCTCTCTACTCTCTAAAGGAATAAAGGAGAGCTAGGGTCGAGTCAGAGCCTTGGCAATCCCCCCACGCTCTGCACTAGCTGGCCATGGCTATTAAGAGTTGTAGCAGTGTATATCAGGTTGCTGTGGGAGGTAGCATCCCTCTTTGAGCTGGAATGCCTCCCCGTGCTCACTCTGGAGTGCTGTAGCTCTGTGTGTCCCTGCTATGGACCTGTGCAATTTACAGAGCTTAGCACTTTGAGATTAATAATCAGAGCAATAAAATGCTTTTCAGCTACTATCAAATTTTACGGATAAGTAACAACAACAACAAAAAAATAGACAGAACATAACACTCTGATCCTTGCCCCAGCACCTGGCTCCAGTATCCTGCATTCTTTTCACATGTGGACCTCAAGTGTACGGAGAGTGGTGTATTGAAGTCTTTCTCCTCAGGGTAGTCCCAAGAGCAGAATTTTATCCTTATTTATTTGTGTATAATATCACATACTTAGTGTAGGTCTACGTTCTTCCTGATCAATCAGAAAATACAACTCGCCAGTTCATACACATCCTGCCAGTTTCCTGTTGTTACTTCAACTGATTTTAATATTTTATTTGACTACGTTTATAAATATGTCTTCAGCAGCCGCCACGGGGAGAAAGGTTCGAATTGTACACTCCACAGTAAATCAGTTATGCTGGAATAATGCCATTGGCTTTGATGGAGTTACTCTGATTTTACACTTGTGGACCTGAGAGAAGAATTTAGCCTAAAGCATCTAAGAAATATTCATGATTTCAGCTTCCAACATGACTTTGAGTCTTGGGAGTTAGCATGTGCCAGGAGTGTCAGCGACAGCTTTAGAAATGGATTGTTTGCATAAACTTGAAAACAGTACAAGCATAAATGTATTTCCTTTGTTTAACTTTTCACCCGTGTTTACTCATTTCTGCTTCTAAAAGGCTTTGTAAGTAAACTCCCCAAATCTTTAAGTGATGCAGGCATTAAAGGGGGGCTGGAATTCTGAGTTCTGTTCCTGGCTCTGCTCTTCGAATCACCTTCTTACCTTGGGAAACTCATGAAAGGCCTGATCCACAACCCACTGAGGTCAGCGGAAAGACTCTTGTTGATTTCACTGGGCTTTGCACCAAGCCCCAAATGTATCTGTGCCTGAGTGAAATAGCGATACTAGTATTCAGCTACCTCGCAGGATGCTGTGAAGCTACGTTCACTAGAGTTTCTAAAGCACATTGAGTTCCAAAACCCGCATGTGCTTCAGCGGCAGTCACACAAGCATTGGCACTGCAGGGTCTAACTTGGCTCATCTTCCAGGCTTTGGGGGCTCATCGAAAGTTCTGGAGGTTCACCCATGGATGCTGCTGCAGCAAGCAGAAGCTTCTGTGCAACCACTTACAGTGCAGCGGTTTTCTTTGCCAAGTACTGTACCTTATACCCTAATAATTCCCCTTCCCTTGCATCTGTCTGATGAATCCTCATGCCTCATCCTTTCCATGCCCTTTTAGGGAATTAATGCAGGGTGTAATTGGGGTGTCGATATGGATATATAAAGCCCTAAATAGGTAAGGCCCTGGCTATCAGAGAAACCAGATGTCTCCTTCCATGGTTCCACAGTTGTAAGGATCTATTGAGCTGCTTGAGCCTACAGCTCCTTGGTATAACAATAACAGTAAATGAGAAGGGAGCTGATGGCACGGGATTTTCAGTAACTCTATTTAACTCTGGAGCTCAGCTCCTCCCCTTGCTGTGGGCCAGACTGGGACCCCCCCGCTCACAATGGTGAACAGTTACTCACACGTGCGGTGCTCCTGGAGTTAGTGGCACTGTCCAGGGGAGAAGCCACTCACTAATGGGACTAACAAACAGGTGCACACGAGTTCTATGAAAAGAACAATAGACAGACGCGTTCTCTACTACCTCAGATCATTTCCCCACAGAAGGAGACTGTCGAGGAACAGGAAGCTAGGAAAGCTAAGGAAGCTACCCCCTCAAACTGCCATCTCCTTATCATCCCCAGACAAAGTACTAGTGGCACCTTAGCTGTCTATGGCCGATGACTTTAGGTAGTTCCAAGACCTCATTAAATGAGTGTCAGATTCCCCTCATACACCACTCGAGGGGGTCAAGAAATCGCAACACAGGCTATTGGACACCCTCCAGTCAGCAACACAGCCAGAGTCACCCTGATCAATGAGGCACTTCTGGATTCTACGAAAACAGTTTGGCAAAGCCCAGCAACAGTTACCACCAACTTGTAAGAAGTCTGACAAGCAATACTGTGTCCCCACCACAAACTCAGAATTTCTGTTCTCCCACCTCCCACCTAATTCTCTGATGGTTGACGCAGTGAATGAGCAGGCATGGAATATCATGCCTAAGCGACCCCATATGACAGGGACCAGAAGTGTCTGGACTTGGTCCTATTCATCTGTGACTACCATTTTGGACTGCTAATTATCAGGCACTCATGGCCAAATCCAACCATATGAACTATGCAAAGTTCAATGCATGTATTGAACACCTTTGTCCAGATTAGAGAGAGCGATTAAAGGCTGTCTTTGCTGAAGGGAAATGACTAGCTAGGGCACCCTTTCAAGCATTCTTAGATGCGGCAGACACTGCAGCCCCTTCTGTCTCAATGGCGGTGGTTATGCACAGAGCATCATGGCTTCGGCTGTCTGGTTTCCCAAGGGAAGTCCAAAGCACCGTAGATGTCAGAAGAGCATTGGCCTTCTATCCAGAGACTATCAAGTTGGATTTCAGGGTATATTATAACTTGCTATGATACTGCCAATGACCAGTCTCCTGCTAGGGTATTGGCCCACTCTACAAGGTCACAATCAATGTTTGTCACCCTACTTACAGATGTTCCAGTAACTGAGATCTGCAGAGCTGCTACGTGGTCTTCAATACACACTGTCACCAAACACTGTGCTTTGGTACATGCCTCTAGAACTGACGTGACATTTGGCAGAACAGTTCCATCCTCAGTACTGGATTCAGTTCGAAGCTCCCTTCTCCTTCTAGGGATACTGCTTGGAAGTCACCTGAAGTGGAGCACCCATAGGAACACTACTTGAAGAAAAAGAAGTTACCTTGTGCAGTAACTGGAGTTCTTCTAGAGATGTGTCCCTATGAGTGCTCCGCTACCTGCCCTCCTTCCTCTCTGCTTTGGAGCTTCCTTGGCGGACACTGTGGTGGAGAAAGAACGGAGTGTGGTTCACCCAGGCAGCCATGGATAGCCTTGGTGCAGGGCTCAAGGATATGTAGGGTGAATGCAAACAGTAACCAAACAGATACTGCTAGTGAAAATCTCCGATTGAAAGTGCATTGCTCACCTGAAGTGGAGCACCCATAGGGGGACACATCTCGAAGAACTACAATTACTGCACAGGGTGAGTAACCTCTTCTTTAACAACATGGAATACTTTAGATTTTCTTACCCTTACCCTTGTCACAAGTATTTCCTCCCCCCTCCAATGCCACTACCACCATTTTCCTTAAAAGCTCTGCAGCCTGGTGACTTTCCTTTGAGGATGACTGGACAAAGTCCCTCCAAGGCATGCCAGTGCTACTTCAAGTGTTGACCATGTAGTGTTTCCTAGGAGCCAAGGAAAACCTTTCCCACCCACAGAGGTTGAATGTGCTGCCTCTTCTGCAAGATTGGAGATCCAAGGAGCATGCCCATTCCTAATCTTGCATTGCCCATATGATGGTGCAAAGACCTGCTACTGCCACCCACTTGAGTAATAATTTTGATTAGCACTCATTAAGGCTAATTAACATGAAAGGGCTTTCCTTGAGATGACTGGTAAGTCCACTTTTTGGCCCTGATTCAGCAAATCACTTAAGTATATGCTTAAAATTAAGTGCTTTGCTGATTCAAGGCCTGGCTTAGACAATAAAAGAGCTACTGGATAAGTATCTGAATCATGCATATCCAGGTCTATCTCAATACTCTGTGACTCCTTCACCAGTTCTGATGTAAATCATGCCATTCAAAAGCCAGTTAGTTGTAGAAGTATGAAAGGACCTGGTTTTCAGAGCTTATGAGCAGTGAGGTCTCACTGATTTCGAAAGGAGGGCTGGGTGCTCAGTTCATCTGGAAAATCAGACCCGTATTATCTCGACTACTTTATTAAGTCAACCAGTGGTTTGGTGCTCATGAGAAATTGTCACAGATGTGTATCTGCGGCTCTTTTTGGTCTCTTTCTGTGACCATCCCACACTTACCTGTGGGATCATAATCCACCTCTCAACAATAAACTGTTTGTAGGTCAGTTTAGAAATAAGGAAGGTGGAAATAGGAAAGATGATGAGATGTATAAATTCTGATCACAGTTACAAGTGTCAATCCAGAGTTCTGCAGTGAATAGGGTTCTTCCAGAGTTACCCCCAGCATAACTGAGTTCAGGATCTGGCTCAGAGAGACGTGAAGTGAGACCATGCCATGAATGATGGGTGTGTTCTTAAGTATGACAATAATACAATTTATTTTGTCCAATGAAACAATATTCACTTAGAACCATAGAAATGTAGGGTTGGAAGGGACCACAAGAGGTCATCTACTCCATCCACCTGCACTGAGGCAGGGTTAAGTATGCCTAGACCATCCCTGACAGTGGTCATGGAGAACAATTGATCACCATCCTCTTTATAACAACCTTTTACATATTTGAAGACTGTTATCATGTCCTCCCCCACCCCACAAGCCTTCTCTTCTCTAGACAAAGCCTCAATGCTTTCAACCTTTCTTCAATGGTCATATTTTCTAACCCTCTTATCATTTTTGTTCCTGTCCTCTGGACTCTTTCCAATTTTTCCACATCTTTCTTGAATTGTGGTGCCCAGAATTGGACACAGTCTTTGAGCTGAGGGCTCACCAGTGCCAAAGAAAGCGAAACATTTATCTCCAATGTCTTACATGTGATCGTCCTGTTAATATATTCTGGAATGACGTTTGCCTTCTTTGCAACAGCATCACATTGTTGACTCATATTCAATTTGTGATCCACTATAGCCCTCAAGTCCTTCTCTGCAGCACTGCTACCTGGCCAGTTATCCCCCATTTTGCATTTGTGCATTTGATTTTTTTCATTCCTAATTGTGGTCATATGCACGTATCTTTATTAATTTCATCTCACTGATATCAGACCAATTCTCCCATTTTTCAAGATAATTTTAAATTCTAATCCTGTCCTTAAAAGTGCTTGCATCCCCTCCCAGCTTGGAGTCACTTGTTCATTTCAAGGTTCTTTGCTTTGTTTGCAATGGGGACCAAGGATGAATGAAGCCGGGTGTTAGCAGCTAGTTACAAAACTAAAAGGAAGACAAATTACGGCTAGGCGTGAGAAGGCACCAAAAGATGTTTTAAAAGGGCTTTATGTTTGTATCTTACTTTCTTAACCCATGGTTTAATTCTAGGTGGAAGTAACAATGGACAAGAACATATTGTCTCCAAAAACTAATGTAAATTATACTTGTAGGCCATGCTTTTCAAAAGTGGCTAGAGATTTTGGGAGCCCAGTTTTGCGACACCCTGAAGGGGCCTGATGTTCAGAGAGGCGGATGCTTGCCCCTTTTTGAAAAGCAAGCCCCCACACGGTGTCTCAAGTTGGGTATCACAAATTGCTGTCTACTTGTGAAACTCTTGGTCATAAATACCACCTCAGAATCTTCATGCACAAAGTAAAATGCCACTTTCCATAAAATCATTAAAAAAACCCAACCCAAAACAAGCTACTGGACAAATTGTGCTCTGACTTGAACCCTGCACAACCCAACTGGAGTTAAAGGAATTGCATAGGGTTGAAGTCAGCACAGAGTTTGGCCTAGTATCAGCTATTTTAACAGTCAGTAATGTAAGAGTGCAATCAGCCTATATTTACATCAAATAATATTTGTGTTTAGTATGTAATTACCACCGCACCTGTTTACACGTATAATTAACAATTTGACATCACATCCTGCTGTGTTGACATCTGTAGAATTCTAAAAAGGCTCAATATCTCCAAAGCGTGTTTGTGCTTCAGGTTAGACATGGTCTGATTGTCTAAATTAAAGACATGTCAAATCACATGAAAAGTTAAGGACAGAAGATAACCACACAGGACGTGGCATGTAGGCCAGGTAATTATGATGGGGTGAAACAATGGCAACACGAGGGAGACCCTATCCCCTGCATGCTTTGGAAAAGACAATGCTCATCTTTTGTTTTTTATAGGAAATACAAATTAGTAAATGCACTCCATGGATCCAAGGACACATGAATAAAGAAAAACAGATGTTCATTAGCTAATCACTTGTAATTCCCCCTCACCACCCCCAGTTCTTCATGGAGAAAAAGAAAACCGAGCATGTGGGAACTTGTACTCTGAGAAAGCATTTGTATCTTCACTCATTTATCTGCCTCACCTCTGGCTCAGTTCAGGCCTCCATTAAAAGGCAGGCAGGGTGCTATCACAAAGAAAGGTCAGCTGGGATCATTTCAGATGCCTTTTAGCTCGGGTAACCCTTGAGGCGATCTTTTTTTTCCCTTATGTCTTTCTTTCTTGTACATTCTGAGTCAGTTAAAAAGCAAAAAAGTCTAGTGAGGGCTGAGGAGTTTATTCTTTGAACTACGTTGCTTGTGTTTGTCTTCTTCCGAAATTACAGTGTCATTTTTATACAGTGCTCATTATAACCACATGCGTGCACCAGGAAGTGTGTTTATTACAACGAATACCAAACGAATTCTGAAGGGCAAGCCACTTATTTTCAAGTGTTATCAAAGGAAAGTTATTTTAGCATAACCCTGTCTTAGGCCTTCATTCTCTTTTGGCCTATGTGATTTTTTCCCCCCATTCAAACTGTTTCCACAAGACAAAAATAGCTGCACTCTTTGTAATGCAGCCCGTGGACTTTATTAATAGCAATCTCTTAGTTATATGAACAAGCATCAAAACACACCTTATTTTTTAATGGTGTTATTATTTTAGGTGAGGTTACAGTAGTTCAGCAAGCATCTCGTTCATTAGTGGTGCTCGTTTCATGCTATTAAGCCATCAGTTTTAGTGCATAATGACATAATTAAGAATACTGGAGCTAGACAAAAGGCTTGGCAGGTATAAGATCTCTCGCTCTGTTGTCTTTTACCATGTCATTCGCATAGAATCTGAGTGCCTTGCAACATTAGGGAGACAGGGTGGGTGAGGTAATAACTTTTATTGGGCCCACTTCTGTTGCTGAGAGAGGCACGCTTCCCAGCCACACAGAGCTCTTCTTCAGGACTGGGGGCAGGTCTCCACTGCAAACGCTGCGTGGAAGCAGCTGTGTGCCACTGTAGTGCTTTGATGAAAATGTTCTAAGCCGACGCGGGTCTGGAGAGAGCTCTCCCATTGGCTCAGTTATTCCATCTCTGTGAGAGACCAGGGGGGCCTGAACTGGGGGCAGGGGGACAGGAGGGCCATGCAAGTTTGGGAGGCAGGGGTCACGTTGCCCCCCTCCAAAATGCAAGCCTCAGGCAGGCACGGAGCAGTGCCCGCAGGGGCTGCACTTCGCGGCAGGGGTGACAGCCATAGGCGCTGACTCCGTGGGTGCTCCGGGGCTGGAGCACCCACGGGGAAAAACTGGTGGGTGCAGAGCACCCACCGGCAGCTCCCCGCCGGGCCCGCCCCCAGCTCACCTCTGCTCTGCCTCCACCTCCTCCCCTGAGCGCGCCGCCACTCCGCTTCTCCCCACTCCCTCCCAGGCTTGCGTGCAGCAAGCCTGGGGGGGAGGGGGGTGGAAGGGAAATGCGGCACGCCCGGGGGAGGAGGTGGGGGCGGTGATTTGGGGAAGGGGTTGGAGTGGGGCCGGGGGCGGGGCTGGGGTGGAGTTGGGATGGGGCCGGGGGCGCAAGTAAATCCACAGTAACGCCGTAGACTTCCATCAAAAGTGGCATCTGGCGCTTTTATTTTGATTGGAATTCTTGCACGGCCAGAGCTAACTGGCAGCATATAGCCAACCTCCTTCATTGGCGGTGGGGTGGAGGTGCGGCACCCTGGGGGGAGTTTACGGTGGTTCAAGATGACACAATGCTGCCTCGAATTCCCAGGGATTGTAGCCACGGTGCAGCTGTTACAGAGACTGCAGCTCGCACTCTTCTCTGCACCCGTCCAGCTTTGCTGGAGGCTGGATAATGGGACTTCCCCTCGCTGCTCCCTTTGCGGGGGTTAGCGCTATTCGTGGTGCTAATCCGGAAACTCCTTGCATTCCTCTCTGTTCTGCTGTGGCCCCTTTCCACTGCTGGGATGGCACAAAGGGGCAAGAAACCCAGCAGATCTGGCCATCTGGGAATTGCTCCTACATGGTGCTAAAGAGCTCGTGTACTGGCTCTATTCTCCCACCTCCTTACAGTTCCGGACTAGAAGGAGTGGTCAAGGGGGAAGAGGATGTGGCTGGAAAATCTATACTCTGGCTTTTACCAGCTGTCAAGAATGTGGTTGGAGCATCTCTGCTTTGGCTTTTCCCAGCTTCCAGAACGTGCTTTTGGGGTCAAAGGCAGCTGGGCATACGTTAGAGCTGCCCTGGGGCTGGCCCCAGCATCATGGAGCCACAAACGTAGCATAAAGTCTCTTTCACCCTCCTCCACATCCTGCACTGAGCATACTCGGGCAAACCCAGGAATCAGGCCCTCTTGAGTGCAAGGAATCCCATTGCTGCTTGTCCCTGTGCTCCTGGTATGCCAGGCTGTGTGTGCACTCTCCCTGTCTTGTGCACCCGTGCAGGGGGAAGGGCATAATCTGGCCTGTCATGGAGATGGCGGGGGTTGTTTACTTTTTATTTATAAATGTCGTCACTTTCCTGCGGGGAAGTTAGCTAACAAAGCCAAGATCAAAGGGATGAACAAATTGTTACCCCTTTTGGTCTGAGTGGTTGGCTAATATCTGGAGTCTTGTGGCTTGTTTCCATTAGGGGAAGACATTGAGGAAGGAGTCCGATATGTATTTGGTGCAATCCTGTTTGTTTACAAAAAGTCCTGTTTCCCTGAGCAAAGTGGGATTAAATGAGAGGAGGCAGTTTCCTTGCTCACAATCCCAAACCTGTCTTTTCGGCAGGCACTCTGCCTAAACAGCTTGCTCTCTCTCTCGGCTCTGTCTCAGGACCACTCTGCAAGTGCTTCTCTTGCTGTCTCCTGGTTTTTCTGCCTGCTTCTCCCTTCTTCTGACCCACAGACACATACAGCTCCAGCCGCTATTCCCCATCCCTTACACTGACATTTGGTCTCTCATGGAGCCTGAACAGAAGGTGGCTAGTACCTCCATCAGCTTCAGGGACGTCTGTGACGGCCAATCATTCAAAAAGCCACCCACGCTACAGGGTAACAAAACAACCCCTGTCTCAGCTCCACCCATCATCCCAATGAGTCCAAAATGGTGATGTGCAGCGTGACCCATCCCAAACCGAACGGAAAGCATTAATGTACAAATTACAAACGATACACGCCTCACTATTTACATAGCGTTTTTCAGTCAGGACACATTCACATCACCAACCCAACTGATTTCACTTCCATCCAAATCTCCTTGGGGCTTTTCTCTCCCGGCCCAATTTCCTTTCAGCCAACCAGTGGTGGTCTCTTTTACTGGGCCCCTGGGAGAGTGTCTGTTGTTTCTTGTGCAGCCTGCTGGCTGGAACCCACTCTGTCCATTTTGTTCTAATGGGGGTTTCATCTAGGTCACAACTCTTCCAACCTCAGTTTCTACAGCTCCATTCCCAGTGTCTGAGGGTAGCCATACTGAAATCCTGTCCCTCTGAGACCTTCTCAGATAGTCCTTATGGATAACTTTGGGTTTCATCCTGGGACCCAAATGTAGTCTAGACACTACTTCATTGATATGGGTTGGCATTGTATAGGTTCATTGAGCTTAGGCTCCTCCCTTTCTTCCTCCTAGGATTGTGGAACTAGACCAGATCCCTTCTTTTAACTTTCCGCATATGACTTTATGCCATAGGGTCTTTTCATTTGGTCTCAAATTTTCTCTGGCAAAGGTGTGAGCTTCCTCCGTTTTGTAATAATGCAATAAAATAATAAATAAATAATAATGGTAGGATTAACCCAGACAGTTAGGATTAATCTCTGACCTGTGGAGTTAGGTGATCCAAACTGGGGGGGGGGGTGGTTGTTGTTGTTGAAACTCCAGCTTTTATGATCCAAGTTTGCAATCCACAGAAAAGGGGTGTGTGTGGCTCCATGCAGCAGCCCCTGAGTTCCCCAAGGAAGTGGATGGGGCTTTATCCCTGGCTGCAGGAAGAACACAGGCGGGGAATTTACCTCTCTGGTGGAGCGGAGATGCCTGCACACTGCCTCTTTGCAGTCCAAGGAGCTGTCCAGCAAGGTAGTGAGCAATTGCTTGGCCTCCCCTTTCTTGGCCCTGAGGGGGTGGGCAGCATGGCTGCCTGGAGGATGCCCTGAGTCTTGTGCTCTGTGAGGAAGCGGGGCATCTTTTGGTAGTGAAGGAAAGCCTGAAAAGCATCCCCTGCTCCACTTGGTTGTGGCGTGACAGTGGTCAGTTGCGAACGTAAGATGTGATGATGTCTTTCACCAAGATGTGCGGCCAACCAACCAAATTGGGACTTTACAATGGCAATGGGACAACTTTAAAAATTGGGGCCAGATACAGGACATCCTGCATGATGTAGGACTCTGGAGAGGTATGGTGGTCAGCTTCCATCTTCCTCCCTAGCAGCTGTTTCCTTTTCTGGTGGGCTGCTGCAAGGAAAGAGTCAAGTTCTGTGGCAAATTCAACATCTTCTTGAGGTGTCCTTGTCTTCCTTTCACTGATCTTCATCTGCAAGTTCAAGTCCACCTAAGCATCTCTAAAATTGGTCCGTTGCCAATTGATCTTGGATGTCCTCATTAGGTATCTGGGTTCTCAAGTCTTCTCCCATTTCATTTGGGGGTCTCTTCTTTCCCTCTCCTAGGTATTACCTGTGACCTGTCCAACTCAGATTGATGGCTGATTCCACAGAGCATATCAGTGGCTTCTAACAGATCTGGCTAACTCAGTCTCTTTTCTGGCGGTAAATTCTGCATCATGATCAGAGATCAGCCACTCACGTTGGCTGTTATAAATTCCCTCTCTGTCCATCCCCCCAAACATTCATTTGGCTGTGATGTTGAATTGAGCCAAATAAGCTCTTAGAGAGTTTTTTCCTCAAAGGTAATCGGATTTTGCATTATTTGAGCTGGGATAATTTGACCTTTCCCTTCTGAGCTACAGCTGAGTTAGAAAACTGTTGTAAATGTCCTGTCTTACCCAAGTCCTCCAGCTGGCTCAATTACTCACCTAGGTGAGTAATTCCACTGTGAAAGCCTTCCACTGTGGTTTGCAACACTTTGAATTCCTTCTCAAGCTGATATTTTAGCTCTTGAAATCCTTATTGCAGTTCATCTCTATTAGCAAGTTCCAAATTGACCAAAATTTTCCTGGGTTCCCCCCATGTCCTGCAAAACCATCTGGTCCATGACACTCAGGTTGCTGGTCACCTGTTGGATCTATTTTGCGAGTCCAATTTAGGAGTTTTTCAGTTGGACTTCTTAATCTGCCCAGACACTTTGTAGCTGCTGCCCCAACAAAGATTTTGTCTCCAACTGGAGGTAATTTCTCCTTTCTGAGAAGCTTCCAGATGGTGCTTTAATTTCTTTTGCAAAGTCTCCAACTCTTTTTTTAGGTCTAATTTTAATTGCCTTTGTGAAGTCTCCAGCTCCTGTTTTAAATCCTTTTGGCCATCTTTGATTTCTGTGAATATCTCCATTATTTGTTCCACCTTGGCTCAAGAGGAATATCAGCTCACTATTTCTCACCTTGGAAACTGGATCCCACGTCGGCCACCAGAGGTTCAAATGAGTAATTAATATTTGGGGTCTTGTAGGTTATTTCTAGTTAGGAGGAGAAATTGATGATAGCCAGGTACATCTTTGATGCAGTCCTGTTTATTTACAAAGAATGTACAAAATCCTGTTTCTCAGATAAAAATAAGACAAAATGACAGGAGGCTGTTTCATGCACACGTGCCAACTTTTATTGTTTCTGGGTGGGTGCTCCACCCCTGCTCCACCCTGAGGCCCCGACCCCACTCTGCCCCTTCCCCAAGGCCCCACACTCTCTCTGCCTCTTCCTGCCCCAGCTCCACCCCCTCCCCTGAGCACTCCGCCTCTTCCTGCCCCTGCTCCATCCCCTCCCCTACCAGTACCTCTCGCCAGATTGCTGATTGGTGGGCCCACTAACTGCTGATCAGCGGGTGACTGGTGGGTGCTAAGCATCCACTATTTTTTTCCATGGGTGCTCCAGAGCTTTCCTTTGATCGGTAGTTTTCAGCCATTTTTAAATTTGCAGACCCCTAAACAATTTTGAATGGAGGTGCAGACCATTTTGGAAATCTTTGACATAGTTAGCGGACCACAGGGGTCTGTGGAGCACAGATTGAAAACCCCACTGCTCTATGGTAACAACAACATTTTGTGGACCCCTTAGACATAGTCTCTGGACCCCCAGCGGTCCACAGACCACAGGTTGAAAACCACTGCCTTAGATTGTTAGCCCTGCAAGGCAGGTATTATGTGTCTATGTTTCTATAGCACCCTGTACAATGATGCTCCAGTCCCAATTGAGGCATTTGGTTCTTCAGCAAGATCAATGAATAATATGTTCTCTTCTCAAAGGTCAGCCATAGGCTTTAATTCAGCATCTTGCTCCTGGGCAGATATTTTTTTAATCCACAATCTTCAGGCACATGCACTTAGAAAAACAAACAAACCACCACCACCTTTTCTTTCCAGTTCTGTCCAACATAACCCATGGTTGTGCTAGTTTAAATGCTGCAGCTTCTGCTCCAGTGCTTGGAAATGCTGACTTTAACACATCTAATTTTTATCTTCTGAGTTGGGTTCCACAAGATGGGTCAGGAACACATATAACCATACTGTCCAAAAAATATCATTAAAACAGACACTGAAAAAGTAATGTTGGGTAAGCTCCTGGCCCCACTGAAGTCAATGAGAGTTTAGCTATTCACCTCAAAGGGGTTAGGATTTCACCTGATATTTTTAAGTAAAATCTGATATTCTGAAAATAATGACATTGCTATCACTTCACACTGGCAGATTCTGGAAGCAGAAATGTTCTTTCCACTTAGAAAGGTGGATTCGATTCTCTCGCTAACATCTCAAGCCAGCAAAATACATGCACATATTTAACTTTAAGAGTGTGAGTAATTGGACTGACTTCAACAGGATTTCTCATATGCTTAAAGATATGCATATGCTTATGTATTGTGCTAGATCAGGACCAGACTTCTCAACCCCTTGCAAGATCAAGTCTAAAGTAGTTCTTAAAAACTCCTTGGGAACCCCATCCAATTCCTTCTGAGCCATCTTTTACAAGAACTACTCATCGTGGTTTTTTTAGCCGTAGTATTATTTTCTGGTACCACGAGGTTTTCCGTACTTCTGTGATTTCTTTAATTAGTGGCCTAGAGTCACCCTTAAGACAGTGTAACTCCAATTCCAATGTGCCCTGTCCAATCTTTTCTATTGTTTCTCTGAAGGTTTTTATAGCATAGTTCAACAGATCTGTCCATTCTTAATACCTTTAAGGCAAGCACATCAATTTAATGCTCAAATCTTTCTTTCTTAGCTTTGCTGGACAAAACACTGAGCTCCATAGAGAGATTTGAGGAGAATCATTGATATCAGGAGTGAAGTCTCCAGAGCTCTTTACTCAACTGTAGAAGTCAAGCTATAACCTACATCTTTCTTCTCCCTCTGCACTGGACCAAAGTATAATGAATACCTAGGGAATACTGCTGATATGGGGCTAATGTTCTCTCACTACCAAAGACAATTGTCCAGTTTTGATGTGTGTCCACTGTATGTGTGGGCTGCAAATTATGTTTTATATTGTTACATGTTCAAAGGACACAGAGTATCTTAAAGCTGTCCTATATGACCTGGCCTATCCATTATTATCCTATTGGAAATGCATGAGGGCTGGGAGCATACCAGATATTGATATTTCCACTGCATGCATCTGACAAAGTGGGTATTCACCCACGAAAGCTTATGCTCCAATACATCTGTTAGTCTATAAGGTGCCACAGGACTCTTTGTTGCTTCTACAGATCCAGACTAACATGGCTACCTCTCTGAAAGAAGGAACTAAAACCTTTCAATGTGTGGTGGAATGGTGAATGCACAAGAAGGGATGTGTGGAGAATCAAATTGTTGGATGCTTTCTACAGAGCATGCTGCTTTCATTTCCTTCTAGATTTGTAAACTGATGACTTTGGTTATTTTAAGGTTGATTGATTTAATGACTTGATTACTGGGTAGGTAAAAATACCTGACAATATATAAACCTGGATCTACTAACAGTTCAGCATTGTCCTCCTTTCAGGTTATAAACCAGGAAACGGGCACACCGTAACCGTGGGATTTTGGCCTGAGGCTCAGGTGTTTTGGGAGATTCTCATGCCCTCAATGCTGCCTTCAAAGATCTCAGCTTTGGTGGTCATGTGGCAGCCATAGAAGATGCACGTTCCACTGCATTGGGAGCTGCGGCTGTGAAAATGATGCTAGATAGAACCATGGAGGCATAGAGCAGGTCCCAGAGAAGATGACCCATTGGGCCAGCCACTGTTGAGATTTACCAAGGGAAAGCCTCCCACCGACTCTTTTATGGGGGGAGAGGGGAGCATTTATTGTTCTAAGTTATAAAGAAATTGCATTTTATCAACGGTCTTTTTTTTTTCTAAATTAAAACTTGGTGGAAGTGGAGGGCAGGGGATTTTTAGTTTCCCATTATGGGGAGGGGTCTATGAAAGTTGGCTTTTTTCACCAGCAAGAGACGAGGATTTATTGGCTTCTGAAACAAAGTGACTCAATATGTCTACTAGGCCCTCGGCCTGAGGCAGGTTGGCTCATGGTGAATGTTTTGATTGCACCCTTCATTAAAAGGAAAGTTACCCCAAATTAGAAGGAAACTAACACTGAAAGAATCCAGCCGAATCCCCGTTTTATTTCTCAATAAAACATCTGTATTGTTCTTTCGGGATGGCTCTGCCAAACAAGTCAACAATAAACCAAAGACCTGGCAATAGACGAAACGCTGGAAAGCGCCTTTTTAATACGGAAAAGTATCCTGCAGTGTCACAAAGCCCCCAGTGGAGACTGCCCCTCACCCTGTCAAATGTATAAATAATATCTGGCCAGATCCTTGGCTCATGTAAAGCAACATAAGTCCACTGGTAGCAATGCACTTATGCTGATTTACACCAGGTGGGGGAACTTTGCCTATATTTTTTTGTTTATTTGTAAAAATAAAAGGGGGAGGGGGGAGCTCTTTGCATTTTTTTTTATTTTATTTTTTTATACAGAAACATTGCAAGTTCCTTGTTTTATTGTTAGCTCGTTTGGCAGGAGCAGCTGAGCAATAGAAGTGTTTTATTTGGAAATACTTTAGGGGGAATTTGACGGAGTCCTAGCTGCCTTATGGTTGTTCTAGGTCTGAGAGGTTTTCACCTCTTCTTGGAGGCTGCACCAGGCTAGGATTATCTCATCTGATTTCCTTGGATCTGCGTACAGCTGAGAATTGAAGAAAATTAAAGGTTAGTGAAGTTTGCTTTCATCTCACACTAAGAGCTTTCAGTTATTTAAATGTAACTTGTCCTCCCTCCCTTTCTTTTTTTCCTTTCTTCCTGACAACTACCTCCTTGTTTTTGTGAACTAAAAATACCACTCGAGATTTTATGTAGTTTGATTTGGTTCAGTAACCAAAGTGTGACCCAAACAGCTTTTTCTGCTGTGCAAAAGAGGCTCAGAGGAAGAGGCATGGGGCCAGATTCTGATCTCAACTACGCCGGTGTCAACCCAGCGCAAGCCACCGACAGCTGACTAGGACCCACCCGTTTGAGTGTCAGGTGCGGAAATGTTCGCTCTTTTATGGCCAGCAATAACACGCTAGGTTATTTTGATCTGTGTTGTTACACAGCTTACTGTATTTCTCTCCAAATCTGTAAAACCCGTCACAAAAGCGTTACTCATTTTCAAAGAATGAAAATAAACCAGAAAACGGCTTCTTACCTTCACATTAGCCACCTCTTTCCTCTTCTTTCCAGGTCAGAGAAAGATCCTCAGCTGACGGGAACTGGCATTGCTCTGCTCACTTCAACAACCAACATGCACCCAATGCGCTGAGCTCCTTTGAAAGCCTGGCCGCTTATCTGGGCACTCAGTGGGAGCTGGTCTCTTCTGACAATCTGGCCGCAAATGTGGAGGCTGAAAATCTAGCTCTAAAATTCTAATCTTGGCTCTGACGCTGAACGACTCTGAACCTTGCTCTGTCTCCAAAGTGTCCCCATCCATCAAATAGGTATACTACTTGCCAACCTCCTTGGGCTGCTGGAAGGGTTAATTCATTCATGCTAATAACACATGTTGCAGATGGAAAGTGCTATTTCATGGCTAGATGTTATTAGAAGTTTGTAGGAGTTTGCAAATAAAATGCAGCATTTCTCTGCTGGAGTGATATTCTCCAACTAAGCTGCAGCTTGAGGGACTGTCTGGCAATTTGTACCCACCTCGACAGAGAAACACCTTGTCAAATTCTGGTGGAATTCAGTACTCCCAATCCCAAACATTTGAAAATCAGGAGTCAGGCCTCCAAAAATCATAAGATTGGCTTGAAAATCATGATTTTTTTAAAAAGACTACGTTTTAGTTCTTTTTATTTACTTCCTAGTTCATGACCCTTTAGGTTGCACTCGGGTCACGTTTTCAAGTTTCTCGCCACAACCAGAAGCGCTGGACACTGAGCTGGGGTTGCAGAAAAACCCCAAACGTGGCATTGTGATAAAGTTGCAAGTGTTGGCAATGCTGGACTTCCCTTGTGAAACAGAAGGCTGGGCAATGGGCACGGTTCAGGATTCAACGGACGCAAAGATCCTCAGCTGGTATCGCTCCATTGACTCCACCAACTCCAAGGGAACTATGCCAGTTTACAGCAGTCAAGGGTCTGGCCCCCTGGGCTAAATTTTGGCAGTTAGTTACTGACCTATCTTGGGGACAGCGCAAAAGGAGCACCAGCTGGTGTTGTGCCTTAGCCCAGGGCTACACTGGGGTGGGGGTCGATCTACGATATGCAGCTTCAGCTACGTGAATAGCGTAGCTGAAGTCGGCGTATCGTAATCGACTTACCTGGCCATGAGGACGGCGGCGAGTCGATTGCTGCCGCTCCCCTGTCGACTCCGCTTCCGCCTTTCGATGAGGTGGATTTCCGGAGCCGACGGGGAGCGCTTTCGGGGATCGATTAATCGCGTCTAAACGAGACGCGATAAATCGATCCCCGATAGATCGATTGCTACCCGCCGATCCGGCGGGTAGTGAAGACAAGCACTTAGAGAGGCAGGATGCCACCTGTAGTTCCCTGCTGCTCAGTGGAATGCCCCCACTGTTTCATCTTTTAGGGGTGCTGCCCTCTGCAGTCCGCCAGCTGTGCTGGTTGGTGCAACGTGGGGGCTGGCCCTGCCCCTCTCCATCCCTTTGGGAGTTGCCTGTGCCCGGGGGAGGGGTTGTCTTGTAAGTCAAGAGACCAGTCATTGAGATTGCTGCTGGTTCCTACACAGAGAGTCGAAGGCGGCGGGAGTGGAATTTGGGGAGGGAAAACGTCTTGTACCTTCCCACCAATCTGTGTATCTGAACAAAGGTCAGCACGCTCTGCTCCTTAGCGTAAAGATTTCAGGACACTGTGGCTTTGGAGATGATGATTCATAGAAGCATAGAAGGTCTCGAGAGGTCATCTAGTCCTGTCCCCTGCACTCCTGGCAGGACTAAGTATTATTTAGACCATTCCTGACAGGTGTTTCTCTAACATGCTCTTAAAAATCTCCAATGACGGAGATTCCACAACCTTCCTAGGCAATTTATTCCAGTGCTTTACCACCCTGACAGGAAGTTTTTTCTAATGTCCAACCTAAACCACCCTTGCTGCAATTTAAGCCCATTGCTTCTTGTCCTGTCTTCAGAGGTTAATGAGAACAATTTACCTCTCTCCTCCTTGTAACAACCTTTTATGTATACTTGAAAACTGTTATCATGTCCCCTCCCCCCAGTCTTCTCCAGACTAAACAAACTCAATTTTTTCAATCTCCCTTACAGGTCATGTTTTCTAGCCCTTTAATCATTTTGTTGCTCTTCTCTGGACTTTCCCAAATTTGCCCACATCTTTCCTGAAATGTGGTGCCCAGAATTGGACACAATACTTGAGTTGAGGCCTAATCAGCATGGAGTAGAGTGCAAAAATTACTTCTCGTGTCTTGCTTACAACACTCCTGCTAATACGTCCCAGAATGACATTCCCCCCCCCCCAACTGTTACACTATTGACTCATATTTAGCTTGTGATCCACTATGACCCCCAGATCCCTTTCCGCAGTACTCTTTGCTAGGCAGTCATTTCCCATTTTGGATGTGTGTAACTGATTATTCCTTCCTCAGTGGAGTACTTTACATTTGTCCTTATTGACCTTATTGGGGCGGGGATAGCTCAGTGGTTTGAGCATTGGCCTGCTAAACCCAGTGTTGTGAGTTCAGTCCTTGAGGGGGCCATTTAGGGATCTAGGGCAAAAATCTGTCATGGGACAGTACTTGGTCCTGCTAGTGAAGGCAGGGGACTGGACTTCATGACCTTTCAAGGTCCTTCCAGTTCTATGAGATAGGCATATCTCCATAATTTAAATCCTACAGTATTTACTTCAGACCATTTTCTGCTTTGTCCAGATCATTTTGAATTTTAATCCTATCCTATGATCTCAGCTTTCTCTCAGCTGGAGTCCCCAAAGACTTGAGGATGGAAGAATCCCTGATTGTTTCGGGGAACAGACGATGAAGGGGTGAGGATGGTTAATTTTTAACCTCCACCTATTGTCTATTGTATTGCATCGCATTGCATCTTGGGGAAGGTCGTCTGGCAGCATCCATACAGCGCTTGCAGAATGTGCAGCTCTTGAAATGAATATAATTTTACAATTGGCCTGAAAAAGCTCCATCTAGTTGTCAGGGTTCAAGAATGTTGTTTTATTAGGATTACGGGCTTGTTCTTCTTTGGTGTCAGCAGGCGTTTATGACTGTTACAACAGGAATGAAAAGCTGGGTCTGGAATAAGTGTTGCTTTCTCCTGCCAGGCGCAGGGTTCACTGTGGAGGCCAGACATATGTCTTTCTTTCTTTCTCCCACAGATGCTACTTTCTTTCTGGATGAGGCGGTGGACTGCACCCTCGCACTGGAAGAAATGGCTGACGACTGCTCCGACCTGCGACATAGCTGCTGCACTGCTTGTGATGGGTTCATATGGTGAAGGTAACTGAAGGACTATGTCATCCCCTCTGCCTCTGCGGGTGGAGGAAACCAGACCCAGGTGGCCATGACGGGGAGATCGTGAGGCGGGGAATAGAAGTCCCTTAATCGGAGCTGTGCAACGTTTGCTGGGGTGAGGTGGGGGACAGAATAGGGTTGGGCTAAGGGGGCAGTCACTGGCGGTAGCTTGCTCCTTTCCTCTTCTCAGCTGGTCTGTTATGGGTTCATTAATCCAGAGCCTGGCTTCCCCACTGCAGGATGGAATCCGTCTTAGGGGAGCAGGCTGTGCAGACCGCGTGAGATTCCCATGACTACACAGCTCCTACCCAGCCATTCTGTCAGAGCCAGAGGGACACAGGAGAGCCAGAAGAGAAGCCAGTGCAGAGCTCCAGGGGGCTCTATGCGGATTACCCTGACCTCCACAGATCCCCTGTGGTCCATGCAGATCTTGGCAGGCTGGTTTGCGGAGCTAACCCCCCCCCAGCTTGTTTCCCAGAGGTGAACAAATTCTGCGTGGCCCCAGGGAGAATGCCTGGGAAGCTCTGCATGGAGACCCTCACAGAGCCTTCAGTCCCCCTGTGGGTCATTCCTGCCTAGGGCACATTCAGGCCATTAGCACTGTAATAATCAGCAAATCCTGCCGAGGTTGGAAAACTTGGCTGGCTGTTTGCTTGTTTGTTTGTATTTTCTGAGACGCTCCATATGCCTTTCGGATTCGCTTGCTGTCAGTGAGCTGAGGAATAGCGAAGCGTCGACGTCAGTGGATTTTTTTATTTGAAATAGCAGATGGAGGACTGGTAAAAGGGGTTAAGTTTAGCTCCTTTGTAGACCGGGAGAACTCTCAAGTCTTAGTGCAAGGACGGCAGAGCAGGCGTGGCAATGCCCAGTGTGGGATGCAGAGGCGGGGATCTTCCCAGAAGGCACAGTTATGGGTTGTCTTTTGGATACTACTGAGCTAACATAGCTCCCCTTTCCTTTGGGGGAAATTCTGACAAAAGGGTTTATTTTATTCCTGTGCACAAACTATTGATTTTTCACAGAATGCAGGTGCAGCCTCCACTTTGCAACCATGAGCTTCCTCATGCAGTTGGAATTAACGAGGCTGCTTGCATGAATAAGTGTCTCAGTGTAAATAAGATCACAGAACGGGCTGTCAATAATGGCCAAGCCTGAAGTCCTTACTCAGCCAGAACTCAGTTTAGCCAGTGGGAATTTTGGCTGAATGAGGACTGAGTAAAAGCTGTGTAGGATCCTCAGGATTTGGCCCCTACATCCCACATGTAAGTTTTTGGACTACACGTTCATTACTAGTGTGAATTATATGTAACTTACCCTGAAGATCCCACAGAATTCTATGGGGTTTCAATTTAGAACAAGGGCTCTGGCATAATGTTCTGTGAGAAAAGAGCTTGTGGGGTCCTGGTGGTTATACTGAATGAAACGCCTTCGGAGACCTCAGATATAGTACCTCACCCTCCTCACTGGCCCAGCTGCGATCACCAGAGAAACAGCATACCGTGCTCCCGGAGAAGGAGGGTCCTCTCCATTTGTGTAAGACCTGCAAGTCAAGCAGTGCTTCAGGTCGTTTCTGCCTTTGAGCTATACACGAATCTGGAATACCTTCCAAGTCATCATCTGCCCTTGTGATCAGAGCATCTCGGATTTTCACCCAGTCAGAATTAGAGAACTGAGTTGGACCACTTTAAATCTGAAGCTGACAGCCTCCAGTTATTCATAACACTGCTCATCTCTTGAGGACATTTCCAATTACCAAGGGATGGTGCCTCTCTTTCTAGGGAATGGAAAACATATCCAAAGCATAGTATCTCCTCCATCTGAATGTGTCAGGAATCAGGACCTGCAACAGCACCAGACTCTGGGAAACCTAATGAGCACAGCTGGCTTGTAGTAGGATGCCTGATGGTCTACACCACCTGTTTGGTTGGAAAAGTCAGCAGACCAGCTCCTAAGCCCAGCAGCAGGAGTAGTTTGGTGGCTGCTCAAAGCATTTGTCCACAGCTATGATAGTGTGTCTGCTTGTTCCCAGCCCTGCTCCTGCCTTGGACCCAGCCTTACCTTGCTCCAGGTAACTTGGTCCTCCTGACCCTTGGCTCTGATTCCTGACTTTGGCGCTTAGCCGTCTCTGGCACCTGCCCCCCAGCGCAGCGCCGACCCTAGGCTCTGATTCCTGGCTCCCGATTCCAGCTCCAACCACTAGGCACGACCGTCCACGTCCCAGTCACGGATAGAACATTCTACTGAAATCTCTGCTCTCTCCACTTGTTTAAAAGATATTCAGCAAAGTTTGTCCTATAACTTTATGGAGCCAAACCTGCACAGACTAGAAGCACAGATCATCGGCTCTAAATGTTTGTCAAGAGGTGCTTCGGCCCACTATTGGTAACGTATTTGTGACTACATCTTCAAGTATCTTACCACCCTCTTGCTTGTGGATGAATCTGAGTCTTAGGTCCATTACTAAAGCTATATCACCTACACAACTTTGCCAGCCTGAATACAGTGCTGAGCAAAACAAATTCAGAGCTACTGACAGATGCTGCTTTGATTCCCTCAAACTGCATGTGGTATTCCAGATGTGATCGTATCGGTGTAACGCAGTGTCTCTTACTTTTCCTGCCAGATCCATAACATGACGCCTCTGTGTATGCAGCCCAAAGCTACACTGACATTTTCGGTTGCTATATCCTGGTGCACTGCAGGCTCAGGTCTGATTTGCTCTCTGCTACCACTTCTAGCCTTCTTTCAGCATTATTGCTTTCCTTCCCCAGAACAGCTATATTTTGGAGTGTTTGTTCCCCGTATATATTTATTTGCATTTTTCCAAGCTGCATCTCTTTTCTTTACTGTCTCATTGGCATGCTGTGTCCTCGCTCTTCCAGACCATCAATGAAAACGTTAAGTAATACTGGATCTGCCATCAGTCCTTGTAATATCTCACAAATCACTTCCAATGGATTTGATACACTGCTGCTTATTGTCATACTTTATAACCTTTCAGCTGGTTTTCAGTCCTCTAGATAC
Organism: Macrochelys suwanniensis; assembly: GCA_033296515.1. Classification (NCBI taxonomy): domain Eukaryota; kingdom Metazoa; phylum Chordata; order Testudines; family Chelydridae; genus Macrochelys; species Macrochelys suwanniensis. Next base: position 9,070,222 of record CM065781.1, on the reverse strand, counting down.
AGCATCAAGACCCCTGTTCACCAAGTCAACGGTGTAACTCACATGTTCAAAATAACGCACGTACTTAAGTACCTTGCTGAATCAGAGCCTGAATGTTACTTGTGTCCAAGGCTTGATCTACACTACAGACTTCTGTGGGTATTACTATGTCACCCAGGGGTATGGAAAATCCGCACCCCGGAACGACGCAGTTATACCGACTGAACTCCTGGTGTAGACAGTGCTATGTGGCTATCTTCTCATTCTTCTTCAATGCATGGCCCAAGACCTTCTGTACTGCACACTATCCAAACCCTCCTGAGAAGACAAAATGATTAATTTTCTCATGGGCTTTTCTCTCCTGGCTCTCATCACTATAGTAGCTCACTGCTTCATAGACTTTTAAGGCCAGAAGGGACCATTGTGGTCATCTTGTCTGACCTCCTGCACATTGCAGGCCACAGAACCATGAGCAGTTGGTACCATAGGCTGGCGAAGGCTATGCCTCCCCAAACAGCCAGGTGTGGCCCCTCCATGCTCCACCCCCAGGTCTCCCCCGTCCTGCTTACCGCTCTGGAGCTCCAGTCCCCCTGTGTTGAGGCCCCAACTGGGGCCATGCTGAGGCCCCACCCTCCCAGTGCTCCAGAGTTGGGGAGGCTGTGGCCATGCACAGCCAGTGCTCCAGGGCTGGGGAGTCTGTGGCCGGCGCCGCCCGCCCTCCCGGTGCTCCGGGGCTGGGGAATCTATGGTTGGCACCGCCCGCCCTCCCGGTGCTCCGGGGCTGGGGAATCTGTGGCTGGCACCGCCCGCCCTCCCGGTGCTCCGGGGCTGGGGAATCTGTGGCTGGCACCGCCCGCCCTCCTGGCGCTCCGGGGCTGGGGAGTCTGTGGCTGGCACCGCCCACCCTCCTGGTGCTCCGGGGCTGGGGAGTCTGTGGCTGGCACCGCCCGCCGTCCCGGCGCTCGGGGGCTGGGGAGGCTGCGGCCGGTGCCGCCCACCCTCCTGGCACCCTGGAGTTGGGGGGGCTAGCCTGGGGTGGGGGCCAATGGCCGTGGTGGGGGGTATCTGGACTCCGGCAGGGGGTGTGCAAAAGAGGTTGGGTCTTGGGAGGAAGGGGCGGGGCTGAAGGCTAGCCTCCCCCAGCCAGCGGTTCACGCTCTGCCCATGCACAGAACCTTACTCACCCACTCCTGTAATAGACACCTTACCTCTGACTGAATGACTGAAGTCCTCACATCATGATTTAAAGACTTCAAATTACAGAGAATCCACCATTTACACTAATTTAAACCTGCGAGTGACCCGTGCCCCACGCTGCAGAGGAAGGAAAAGACCCCAGGGTCTCTGCCAGTCTCACCCTGGGGAAAATTCTTTCCTGACCTCAAATATGGTGAGCAGTTAGCCCCTGAGCATGTGGGCAAGACTTACTAGCCAGACACATGAGAAAGAATTCTCTGTAGTAACTCAGAGTCCTCCCCATCTAGTGTCCCATCACCAACCATGGGAGATATTTGCTGCTGCCAATCATAGATTGGCTACATGCCATTGTAGGCAGTCTTGTCAGACCATCCCCTCCATAAATTATCAAGCTCAGTCTTGAAGCCAGTTTGGGTTTTTTGCCTCCATTCCCGAACTTCACTCCTGCAGTGGTTAGAAGCCTGCATCTAATTTCAAGCCTAAACTTGTTGATCACCAGTTTATATCCATTTGTTCTTGTGTCTATATTGGTGCTTAACTTAAATAACTCCTCTCCCTCCCTGGTATTCATCCCTTCGATGTATTTATAGAGAGCAATCACATCTCCCCTCAGCCTTCTTTTGATTAGGCTAAACAAGCCAAGCTCCTTGAGTCTCCTCTCATAAGGTAGGTTTTCCATTCCTCAGCTCATCCTAGTGGCCCTTCTCTGCATAGACTGAGTTCCAGTTTGAATTCATCTTTCTTAAACATGGGAGACCAGAATGGCATACAGTATTCCAGATGAGGTCTCACCAGTGCCTTGTATAACAGTATTAACACTTCCCTGTCACTACTCAAAATACCTTGCCTGATGCATCCTAGGACTGCATTAGCCTTTTTCATGGCCACATCACATTGACAGCTTATAGTCATCCTGTAATTAACCAATACACCCAGATCTTTCTTCTCCTCTGTTGTTTCCAACTGATAAGTGCCCAGCTTATAGCAACAATTCTTTTTGTTAGTCCCTAAATGCATGACGTTGCATTTTGCTCTATTAAATTTCATCCCATTTCTACTACTGCAGTTTCCAAGGCCATCCAGATCTTCTTATATGATATTCCGATCCTCCTCCGTATTCGGCAATACCTGCCAACTTTGTGACATCTGCAGATTTTGTTAGCGCACTCCTACATGTTGTGCCAAGGTCAATGAAAAATGTTAAATAAGATTGGTCCCAAGATCGATCCCTGAGAAATTCCACTAGTAACCTCCCTCTAGCCTGACAGTTCCCCTTTCAGTATGACCCGTTGTAGTCTCCCCTTTAACCAGTTCGTTATCCACCTTTCAATTCTCATATTAAGCCCCATCTTGTCCAGTTTAACTAATACTTTGTCATGTGGAACTGTATCAAATGCCTTGCGGAAATCCAGGTAGATTAGATGGACTGTATTTCCTTTGTCTACAAAAGCCAGTTATCGTCTCAAAGAAGGAGATCAGGTTGGTCTGACACAATCTACTATTTGTTAAACCACGTTGTATTTTGTCCCAATTACCGTTCACCTCTATGTCCTGATCTACGTTCTCTTTCAAAATTTGTTCCAAGATCTTGCATACAATTGAGGTCAAACTAACAGGCCTGTAGTTTCCCAGATCACTTTTTTCCCTTTCTTAAAAATAGGAACTATATTAGCAATTCTCCAGTAATAGGGCATGACCCCTGAGTTTACAGACCTTTACATTTTAGCTATAGAATGTATTATAGCCATTAAATATAACCTCTAGGGAATCTGATTGTCCCATGCAGGATTAATAACCACTGTTCCATGACCATGAAATTTATTTTCTTTCAAACAATATTAAACTTACCAATTCCTGTTCTACGTGAATTATTGTCTTTTTTTTTAAACCTGATTCACTATTATTCTTTTTTAAACATGGTTCACTTTTAATTATTATGCTACCCTGTACAGAATAGCTAGACTATGCGCCAATGTCACCAGCAACTTTCTGTTCACAAACAATTTATTTTCATCCTCTGAGCGAGGGGGACAGTGGTGGTATTATCTCCCTTGTACAGATGGGAAGCTGAGACAGAGAGAGATTAAATAAAAAGCATCCACTAATTTTGGGTGCCCAATTTGAAATCTGCCAGACCTCATTTTTCAGAGTACTTAGCATTACATAGCACTTCGTGTTCGAACACAGCTCCCATTGACTTCATATGTAGCTGTGAGTGCGCTGTACATCTGCCACTCAGGTCCTGGGGCCCAATGTCAGGAACCCAGAAAATGAGGCACACACAATTAGAGATCATCTCCGAAAAGTTTGGTTTAAGTGACTTGCCCAGCATCACACAGGAACTCGGTGGAAGAGTCAGGGAAAGAATCCAATTCTCCAGGGCAGTATTCAACTGCCTTAACCATGAGACAGACCATCCTGCCTCTTCCTGCAACCACCTGCCTCATTTACTACACACCTTCCATCTTCTGCAACAAATGAGTCAGGGATCCTATGGACAACAGCCTCCTTCATTGCACTGCCCTGATTCGGTCCCAGAGAAGGTCCATCCTGTGCATGAATGAGGCAGGGTTCCTCCAGAAATAATAGTATGTGGTCTTGCAATGAAAGGCTGTATCATACACGGACAAGGGGGCCAAATTAAGATTGCCCAAGCAACCTTCATTCTGGCATTTCCTAATTTTGGAGTACTTGATTTTGCAGCTGTAATAATGTTCTTTTAGCCTAGTTCCCCTTCCCCCATAATTTCCTAGGTTTAAAAAAAAGGCAACTGAAAAACCCATACATTCCATCATGTAGCATCATACTGACACCATAGGGGTCATGAGTAGGAATGTTAAGATCTACTGTACAGACTTCTGCCACTTAAGCTTATGGAGTAACTGAGAACAATAGTAGGTTGTTATCCTCTGTGTAGACATGCACTAGAGGGGGATGAGACATACATTTTGCCAGAGGGATTCCCAAGTATTTTCTGAACGTACAGGAATGGTGAGACTCAGGAATCTTGGTTTCCATTCCAGTCTGTGGAAGGGAGTGTCTCTTGTGGGCACAGACTCTTCTGCCCATTTCCCCCAAACTTGACCTCTTCAGCCCTATTGACTCCAATGTCTCTCCTCCCCACCCCTGGCTCCTTGCTCCAGTCCTAGTTCCCCACTCCTGGTTCCTTGTCCAACCTGTCTCTCCCTTGCCTCCCAACAGGCTCTCAGTTTCTCTTCCCAGGCTCCTCATCCAATCTCAGTGTCCCCCATACCTCCCCTGACTCATTCCAGTCCCTTTTCCCAACCATCCCAATTCTCCCCCATAACCCAAGCTCCTTGTCAGATCTGTCTCTACTCTTCACTTCCCTCGTTCCACCCCCGCCCACTGATTCCTAGTCCCAGTCTCCCCACCTCCACTCAGCTCCTCATTTGATCTCAGTGTTCCCCCACCCCCAGTCAACTAGCACTCAGTGCGCCCCATTTCTCTGACCAGTTCCCAGTCCTGGTTTTTCCTCCCCACAGCTCATAGTCCCAGTCTCCTTCTTCCAGTTCCCAGTTACAGTCTTCTCTCCCCTGTCTCCGGTCCCAGTCTCCTTGTCCCAGTCTGTTCCTTTCCCTTCCCCTTGATCAGGCTTAGTCCCCTTTGCATTCAAATCATCATGGGTGGCGGGTATAATAGGCCAGGAGTGGCTCTGCCTCCCCTGGTGGTGTTGCTGCCACCAGACGCCTGGCTGCGGGTTTGGCGGGGGAAGTTTTTGTTTCATTGTGCCCCTTGCAGGTTCTGGGGTGGCTGAGGAGGTGGTATGTGCTAGTCAGCTTCCTGAGTTCATCAGTAACCTCCCTGGACTCTGGAGAGATGACTGATGAACCCAGGAAGCTGAATAGCAGATACTTCCTCCTCCGCTGCCCTGGAACTTGCATGGGGCATATCAAAAGCCCAGGTTCTTCTTTGGGAAGAGACACTGTCATGCTGCATCTTTTCCTGGGTGGCTTGGAGTCTCAGGAGAGGAGGGGAGGGGAGGAGAGGCACGACACGGCTGCGGCTGGCTCTTCCAGGCAAGTGGTGGGGTTCAGGGCTGGGCTCAGGGCTTCTCCGGGCAGGTGCTGGGAGGGGGGCTTTGGCCAGCCTGGGGTCCTCTGGCCAAGTGTGTCGGGGGGTACTTGGGTCTCCGGCCAGCCCAGGGCTCCTCCAGGGGTGGTGGTATTGAGGCTCTGGCCCGGACGTTGTGGGCAGAATGGGTGGAGTCAAGGGCTAGCCTCCCCAAAGGGGGGCTCCACCCACCACCCATGAGCTTCATCCTCCACATTGCCTGAGTGCCAGCAGTCAGCACCCAGAAGGGGTCATTGAGGGCACAGGAGAGAGGCCCCCTGCTCACAATTCCACTGTCTGTCTCTGCCCCTGGCTGGAGCAGCCATTACAGGGAAAGTCCTTATGAGCTCCCAAAGCCCTGAGCTGCCGCATGCTCAGTCACTTTGTGGGGATGGCGCATGTGCAGTCTGATCTGCACTAGGAATGAAGGGTGGAGCATGTTCAGTGAAGACAGAATCTTCAGAGATTTAAAATGAAAGACGTCTCTGCTAAAGTAATTTGGCCGAATTCAGGTGGATTTTCATGATGATGGTAAAAGGCACATCCCTGATACAATGGTCACTTCCTTCCCAAAATTCAAGACCCTTCTCAAAAGTCTGGGGGTGATGGAGTTTTTCAAAGAAAAGGTCTCATGAATTTTTTATCTCACACAAAACAACTTCATTTTCCATAGTCTCATTCTCACAAAATGGCTGAGCTGTTTGGACTGAAATTTTCCAAAAATACTCATGCCAAGGCAGCCGCCTAGCATGGAAAATTCATCCCAAATGGTTAGAGTTTGGACAAGTTACCCAACTGAAAACAGGGTGTTATAATGGGAAATAGTGGGCACCTTTAATAAGGCCTTTACCCTACCAAGACTTACGTACATGCTTAAAATTAACCCTGTAAATCTTTACCTGACTGGGACCTAGGGAGGGCTGGAGGCTAATAAAACAAATCAAGTTTGATTCTGCCATCAGTACTTGAGATTATATCAATGAGACTACGCAGCAGAACTAGCTGGAAAAGGGGAAGAACCCTATTCAGAAATTACCCATGGGGGAAATGTGAAAAATTATCGTCTGAAAAAAGCCTACTTTTCCTCATTTCCTTTTTGTTTTCCCACATTTCCTTTCACGGTCACTGTTTTCCAACTGGAAAATAAAGTCTAGATGTTACTTTCCCTCACATAAAAAGAGCGTTATGAAGTGAAATTGTTACTTTTAAAAGTGAAAAAAAACACACTTAAAAACGCTTTACCTTTTTAAAAAAATTTCCCCCATTTTTCTTGATGAGGGGGAGAATAGCTAAAAAAATGGTGAGGTTAGCATTTCCCATAATTTTGAAATGAAAAATCTTCAAAAATACAGAATAATTCTTTTTCTCCAAAACTTCTCACTTTGAGGCGCTTTTTTTTCTTCAAAAAATGAAATGTTGAAAAGAAGAATGTTTTATGAAAAAAATTGTTTTTGATTAAATCTTACTTTTTTTTTAATTAAAAAAACCTTTTCTATTTACTCTCTAGGGTCTCTGTTACTAAGGGAGTACATTACTGCTCCGTCATGAGTAAAGGTAGCAAAATTTTCCCCTTAAATTTTAGATAGCGTCTGCAGCCCCAGAATTTATCTTTGTAGTAAAATTCATTACATGGGTGAGCTATAAAAAAAAAGGAATCACTGTACAGTCAGAGGAAACCCTTTTTTCTTGTAAATTAGAAAAATGTGAACAATGTCAATAAGTGATTATACAGAAATCTGAACCCACCTGACATATCTTTTGTTCAGATTTTTATAGTTGCCTTAGTTGGGGTTAATTTATTTACCTACTGCTCTCCAGCTCTTCATCACTGTTTAAAAAGTAGACCAATAAACAAGATGTTTATTGCAAATGCAGCATTCCTGGAAGTCAGATTGCTACTGTTGCCTGAAGTACATTGTGGTGAGGAAAGAGACCACATATTGGGGGAAGGAATTACCTTTTGTTCATGAAATTGCTGAACAGCAGTTTTGAATGTATTCTGGTACCTCCAGCCATGAGATCCTCAGTGACTCTTCAGCCTGAGAGGTGTCTTCTAGAAGTGTTAATTGTGATCTGTTTCGACTGAAAGAACCAAAAAGATTGTGGTGGAGTGACTGACTTAGAGCACGGCAACGGCTGACCTACAAAAACAATGTTTGAAATGCTATAGTCTCCCCCCGGAATATATCCGTTGGTCAAGGGCTGATTTATGGGTGCCTGGGTTACGGGTTCAGAACTTGAAGGAAAAGGCAAACATTCATTTTGTGTATCCATATAAACCCGTTTCACATGTGTTAAGTGGTCGTGGCATGTAAAATAGGGCCGCAGCAGCAATTAAAATAATGCGATACGTAAAAACCACCTGCTTTAAATGAATACAGTAATCTACCCAAAGCTCAGTGAGTGGAGTGGTGTTCAGAAAGAGCCCCTGAACCTGCATACCTACCTATGCTTAACAACATAATCATTAAAGAACAGAAACCTTTCCTTCTAATCCCTCTCATACAGGCCAACATGTGGATGTTAGCATATTTGAACTGCTTCACATTCCTTCTTGCCTGCTTTTGAGAACATACTACATTTTAAAACTTGTTGGGTTCTTTCATGTTTTATTTGACCCTATGTAATTGCATTCCTGAAGGAATAACAGGCTCCCACAGTGATTTATACCCTGTATTAAATGTCAGTTTTGAAGAGACACAGTTAGCAGTTTGGTTTAACCTCTTGTCTTCCTATGAAGTTCAAAACTGCACTGTAGCTGGGATTCTGAGGGGGAAGAAATGAGGAGAAGATGGGCTTATAGAAGACATTGCATGAAACAGATTTGCACCCTACCCCTTGTCTTTAAACGCCATCAGAACAATATTCCATAAAGCCATCCCTGTTGTTACTATTTGTGTAGTTCATTGCTGGCCCCCAGCAGTTGTGAAGGCTGTAAATCAGTGTGCAGAGTGAAATTGCAAAAGCTCTGCTTCTTGTAGCCACCCACTGCTCTGACTGGGGAGACTCCAACAGTAGGCCAGAACATTTTTTCCTCCATAACAAAACAAAACACCCAGTGAATAGTGGGGTTGGCATCTGGCCCAGTAATAAGGTCAGGAAAATAAATTGTCCTTGTAATTTAGTGTTGGTCCTTTGTCTTTATGCACTTAACTTTCCGGATAGGTACGCTGTTATTGTTTTAAATATTTCATTCTCGTTGTAGATTTCCTTATGACACAGTTAACAACTGCTTAATCATGTTATGAACTAATTATGGGGGAAAGAGTTAAATAAATCTTGATGTAATGGTATATTCCCTGATGTTTGCGTGTGTGTGTGTGTGTGTGTTTAAGGCATGAGACTTAAACAGTCATTGTCTTTTGAAGCACTGGTCAAAAAATATGTTACAAGATAACCTCTCTAAAGACTTAAAAACTTATTTCTTGCACCCAAAACAAGCTTCTCCAACTCCCACCAACAATTGCTTACTTCATTGTGTGACCGGGACTTTATAACTTCCCGCAGTGGAACTTTAGCAGCAAGTGCTACAAGAAAGACGGTCTCCTTTCACAGTGAGAACAGTAGTTTGACCCGTCAAACCTTTTCTTGTGTGCATCATCCTCACCTGAAGCCGTTGAAAGTGCTCGAGTAAGGACTGCTCCAGTGAGCAAGTGTTTGCAGGATCAGAGCCAACGGGCAATCGGCCCATAGCTCCATTGACGTCAGTGGGCCAGACCGTCACTTGGTGTAAATCAGCGTGGCTCCGCTGATTTCTATGGAGCGACACTGATTTACAGTAGCAGAGGATCTGGCTCAATGTTTGGCCCTTTGCCGGTTAGAAAGCCTAAAGGTGATTCTGTAGTTGGACGGGGAAATAGACAATTTCTATAGACAATTTGAACTCTTCTACATTCAACAGGGCCTGTTATAGGGCATCTAGAAAAAAACTCTTTAAAAAGGAAAATGTGCTTAAGGCTCCGATTCAGCAAAACACTGATTTAAGCCATCCCACTAAGTAGATTTAAGCAGGTGCGTAAGTGCTTTGCGGAATCAGGATTTATAAGATGGTAGAAAGGGAAAAAAAGTGAAGCTCACTATGTTTTCATAAGTAAAAGGAATATTCTCAGTTGGGTTAGCAGCTTGTCTACACTAGGAAGTTTTGTTGCTTTAAATATAGTAGTATATTTAAAGTGTTACAGCCTCCCTTAGGCCTGGTCTACACTAGTGGGGGGAGGGGTCAGCCTAAGATACGCAACTTCAGCTACGCGAATAGCGTAGCTGAAGTTGACGTATCTTAGGTCGACTTACCTGGCCGTCCTCACGGGGGCGAGTCAACCACTGCTGCTCCCCCGTCGACTCCGCTTCTGCCTCTCGAGGAGGTGGAGTTCCGGAGATGACGGGGCGCGCGCTCAGGGATCGATTTATCGTGTCTACACTGGACACGATAAAACAGTCCCTGATAAATTGATCACTACCCACCAATCCAGCGGGTAGTGTAGACGTACCCTTATTGTGGATGCAGTTTTTCCTGTATAAAAGTACTTATATCAGTGTAGCTTATTCTGGTTCAGAAAGCAGAATAAAGCTATTTCTGTATAAGGCACCTTTAATTACATCAATGCAAGGGTTTATACCAATATAACTATATCAGTTATATATAGATAGATAGATTACATCCCTGATCGCAATAGTTTTTACAGGTATAACTTTCTACAAAAGACGGGTCATAGATCCAACATCAGAATCTAGTGTGAAATGTCCTCTGGATTCTGGGCATCTCTTTACAAATAAAAATTGCCTCCAACCAGCCAAGGAATTAACTCAAAGGCAAGAACCAGGAAAGGGAGACCAATCTTGTTATCAGAGCAGAGCTGCCATGATGTCATACTCAAACAAGGAAGCAACCAGACGTAACAGAGACAGGTTAATTTTAATTCCATTTGAAAACCCAAGGAAAACCACTATGGTACAAGGCCAAAATGGGAAGAGGAAAATGTTTACTATTCAGTCCTCAAGAAGGTAACTCTAAAAATTGGAAGGGAGGGGAAAAATGATTGGGCCTGGACTTGAACCCTTACTCATGTGAGCAGTCTGATTAACATCCAGGGGATTTTCCTTACATGGAAAGGGACAATTTGTATAAGTAAGGGTTTCAGGATCAGCCCCTCTCATTAGAGAAAAATCATCTGAGGATTTCCTGGAACACCACCACAGTTCCCTGTAGTGCTGGAAAGCCTAATTTTTAATTGACTTAATTTGTACAAATCTGGTTTTCACCCCAGCTGAAGAAAAGTGATCATTTCCCACAAAATGATTTAAATTCCCCTTATTACATTTTAAAACACATTCTTGCCCAGTTCAAACATGGGCGTGGGTGCTCATTGGTACAGCATCCCGAGGGAACAAGATCAGCTACCCCCAATTCAGTTACTCCGTGTGGCTATGCTTGGGTTTTGTTGTAGCAATGCTTTCATATCTAGGGTCACAAAACGCTTCACAGAACGGGGGAGTGAGGTTCTCCTGCAGACAGCTGGGGAAGACAAGGCGGTGGAAGGAAGAGGCAACAAAAAGCAAACAAGAATTTAGTCTTTATTTATTCATCTTGGCTAGTTCTGAGGGAGGAGTGGAAGGATATGGAAATGTGGAAATAGAAAACGATTGTGTGGGGAGAAGAATGTTAAAGGCAATTTGCCAAGGGAAAAAATGGGCTTGTCCCTATTTTAAAAACCCACCATTATTATGAATGTATTATTGCAGTAATGCCTCAGGGCCTTAGTCGTGGACCAGCACCCCGTTGTGCTAGGCGCTGTACAAACACAGAGCTAAAAGACAACTCCTGCCCCAAAGAGCTTCCAACCGAAGTATCAGACAAGCACCAACAGCAAGATACAGACAGTCGGGGGGGGGGAGCACAAGGAAACAATATTGGTCAGCGTGATCGGCAGTAGTCAGTACACCAGCTGCCCACCTGTTCTTTTATTTTGTTCTCGTGCAGGGGTTCTCAAACTGGGGGTTGGGACTGAGGTTATTATGTGGGGGTTCGCGAGCTGTCAGCCTCCATCCCAAACCCCGCTTTGCTTCCAGCATTTATAATAGTGTTAAATATATTTAACAAACGTTTTTAATTTATAAGGGGGGGGGCCCACTCAGAGGCTTGCTATGTGAAAGGGGTCACCAGTACAAACATTTGAGAACCGCTGTTATAGTGTCTAAAGACTGATCGAAAGGAGATTTTTTTTAAAGCCTTGTTTTTATTTGTTTGTTACCTTAGAACTATCAGAAATGCCGAGTCTGCTCCTCCATGCTTCTTTCTGAGGTTTCCTTGAGGGACTCAAACAATTGGAGTGGCAGCTTCCTGAGTCCTTAATTGAAAGGGCAAGTTGTTGAATTTCAATAAAAATATCTTTTCTCCCCATGCCCCAGCTGTTTGTCAGGCCTTGGAGTAAAACAGGTGGTAAACCACAACAAACCAAACCCAAAGAGCTGTAACCAAGAATTGTAAAGAGTCTATATCGAAACCCCTTCCTCTTTCAGTTAAGTCCTGGGTGTTTGTGATGTCATAATCATATTAGCTCCCCACATGTCCCTAGAGTCTATTGGGAGAAAAAGGGTGGACAAGGCCTGAATTTCTAATGTCAAAATTAAACAGAAAAAGAAACACTTGTAAAAATAATCCAAGAATCAACCTTTCGGGCTTACTTTGTGTACCTGAGAGAAACAAAAAGGAACACAAAGTTTTTTTCCCTCCTCTCCTTTGCTGATCACCTATATATATGTATATATAGATGTATATGTATATGTAGATATATAGATGTATAGATATATAGGATCACCTATATATATAATGTCACAAGTCCTGGCTAGAGTTTTAAAGGGAGATTCCTAGAGGAGGAGTGACTCATTGTTCCTGCCAGATACCTCAAGGTTCATTCAGGATCACCCATCTTTGAAGGGTTGTGCAGTTCAAGGGCTTCCTTGCTCAAAACTTTCTGTTATGCCGAAAGGTGTTAATGACGGCCATGAAGCAAGTCTTTGATCTGTCTAGATCAGACAGAGACCTGGGCAAAGTTGATGGGTGTGCTAAGCACCTTCCATTCAGGCTAAATGAAATAAATGCCCCTTTCTGTGATGATGGCTGAGACAGCAGAGGCAACCACCCAAGGAACTGACCAGCATGGAAGGGCTTGGGCCGAGACTGGGCCACGTGGGCAGAGAGATTTCCCTTGGGGGACTGATTGCAAGTGCAAGGGCTGGAGAACTGAGTGCCTGCAGGTATGTGTGTCCGCGGGTGAGAGACAGAAAGCTGCAGAAAGCCAGCAGACAGAGAGAGAAGCAATTGGAAGTGTGATCCTTACAGGGATTAGAGACAGAGCTCCTGGGGACATGGGACTGGCCAGAAAGGCAAGTGTGGAAATTACGAGCAAAGAACTGTTGTTTATCCCCACTGTGTTCAGGGAAACAGGACTTTGTGCACATTCTTTGTAAATAAATGGGATTGCACTAAGGAAATACCCGATTCGTATGATCAATTTCTGCTCCTAACAGAACAGTCCAGCAAGGCCTGAACCTTGGCTAATCACTAGGGGCAAGGGTTGGAATATGTATATGCTTTGGGCTAGAACTAAGTTTGCTTAAAAAAACAAGGGGTGAAATCCTTGCCCCACTGAAGTCAATGGCAAAATTCCCATTTAGCTCAGTGGGGCCACAATTTCACCAAGGTGAGCAAGAAAGAATTTCCCAAAAATCAACCTAAATGAATAGACATCTTTTTAAAAGCAGCACTCTCCATGTTTTCCTGAAAGCATTTTTTTGCTTGTAAAGATCAGAACAAAACAGTCACATGTTCCTTAATACTTAAAATAGACAGTTGGGTTTTTCCTCTTTAAGCATGTGAACATCGCAAGAAACATCTTATTACAGTTTGCTCCTGTGATTAAAAAAAAAGTTACTATCATTGGAAGAAAAATGGTTGCAAAGCTGTTGCTTCCACCTTGCGGAATGACCATCACCTCTGTGTGGGAAACATGCACTTGATCTATGTACCATTTAGGTCTCTTCACCCCTTGAGGACTTAAGAGATGCATAGACTTTCTGCTGGCTCTCTGCAGTGGAGTGAATTTCACAGTACGCCTTTAGAATAACAAGCAATATACAAAGAGCTCTGTGTAGCTCTTTCAGCAACAGAAGTTGGTCCAATAAAAGATATCACCTCAGACAAGGTGTCTCTCTAATATCCTGGAATCAATATGACTACAACAACACTGCAAACAACTAGCGTATGAAGATAACTTAAAGGAAAGAAAGATTTACATTGAAAAACGGATGCGAGTATCCCTCTTTGCACAATAAGGGGAGAACAGAAGGATGGAGCAGAGGGCCACTGGAAAGGTGAGAGGTTTAATGTATTCTGGTATTTGTGATGCAGAAATGCAGAATTATCTCTTTGGTACCTATGTGAATGAAAAACAATCAGTGCAAAGTGCATGTAGTTCTGAGACTGATGAAAGCCTGTTTGGGGGACTGTTTTGGAAAGAGCCTTCCAAAAGGATCCATCACCAAATCACTTTAATTGACCCGTCAAATCTAAGGATCCTGTTTTTTAAATTTGAAGCCTTATCTATGGTGAAGATTATTGAGAAGTTTCCTATAGTTCTTCAGCAGATGAATGAAATGAAACAGGTGTTGTGAAGCAAATGATAGCCACTTGGTGCAAATAACTGAACGGAAAGGAAGCTCTTCCTCAAACTTTGCCATCTGATCCAAAGTGCAAAGGTTCACTAAATTCTTAAGAGTAAGATTCTAAAAGAATGCGTCCAACATTTTCTCTGAGCAAAATCATGGGGATCAGTGCATTATTTTGGCTGAAGGGAGCGCTGTTCTGCCCTTCAGTGCATGTAGGTTGATAGCTTCCAAAACTATGATTATGCTTTGATAGAAAGATTGGGGGTTGCTACTGTGTTGTATTACAGTAATAACCAATAAAGGATTCTGTTTTCAAATAAGGGACTTTTTGCACCCACATCTTATTGGGAACTTGTGAAGATTCTTATTTTTTAAAGACGCGACAAAGGGTCCTGTGGCACCGTATAGACTAACAGAGGTATTGGAGCATAAGCTTTCGTGGGTGAATACCCACTTCATCGGATGCAAGCAGTGGAAATGTCCAGGGGCAGATATAAATGATATAAATATATAAATTATTTTTAAAATGTATCCAAAACAACATAATTTTCAGAACTAATTAGACACCAAAAGAAAACTGTATCAAAACAATCAACTTGATAGCTTCATCTTTCACCATACACAACATGCTTCCATAGCTAATGACACATCACCAAATATTGCAGTTCATTTTTGGTCCCCTAATTCAGCGAAACACTGAAGCACATGCTTAACTTTAACTGTGTGCTTAACTGCAAGCCATCAGTGTTCAGCAAAAGACCTTGAGCACGTGCTTAAATGCTTTGCTGAAGAATAGGGATGGACTTAAGCTCATGCTTAAAGGGAAGCATGTTTTTACGTGCTTAGCTGTATTGTGCCTTTCATTAGCGCTACAGTAACAAGACAAGTGAAAGATCCCATAATGGATGAAACATGAACAGATGCCTAATTCAGAACCCAATGAATGGAAAGATGCCCTTTGGGATCAATGGACTTTGGGGCAGAATTAAAGGCAGATAATGGACTTATATGGAGAGATCTTTTCAACTTTCCCTTACGGTACTTGTTGACTATCGGTCTCGTGCCAGTATTTAGCCTTAGATGGAGTTTACCACCAGCTTTGGGCTGCATTCCCAAGCAACCCGACTCCAAGAAGACCCCGTCCCGGCGCGCCGAGGGCCACTACCGGCCTCACACCGTCCACGGACACCTCTTAACAGTAGTTTTCTTGTGGAGGTTCCTTATCATGTATCCAGATATTGCTGGCAAAGCTTTTTATTGGCTATTGCAAAAAAGCAAGAATGGCATGTTTCTATTTCTTGAAATAGGTGCACATAAGTCTGGAGAATATTCATTCTGCAGTAGTGATTCATATCTGTTGAGATGTGGGTGTGCTTCTGAACTCCCCCAGTTTTTGTTAATGTGTCCTTCTACAAGGAGTTTTGCCATTGACTTTGTTAGGAGAAAGATTGACTCCTGAGCAGTTTTCCCTCATGAGGTGTGATGAGGTGAGCAAAAAAGAGAAAAATTCCTTACGCAAATATCACCTATTTGAGAGGGAAGAATTTGCATGGTAGGATCCCTGAGTCACTTAGAGCCAGATTCTGATCCTCTTACTCATGTTGAAGAGTCCCATACACCACAAGTGGACCCACTGATATCACTGAAACTACTTTGCCTCTCTCTCCCTCAGTTTCTTCATCTGTAAAATGGGGAGAATGAGACTGACCTTCTTTGTAATGCACTTTGAGATCTACAGGTGAAAAGTGCTACAATAAGAGCTAGGTATTATTATTATTATTTATTACTACTTAAGGTGTAAGATATTAGCCAACAAGAGCCAGGATATCAGACTCTGTCTGTTAATCTCTCTGTGCATTTGTTCGCTATCTATCAAAAACAGGGCCGATTGTTCCTTTCTCCCACCTGATGTCTGTCTTGTCTGTTTAGACTAGCACTTAGATTTAGCTTTTTGGGGCAGGACTATGTGTATAGATAGCACCTAACACAATGTGGCCCTGTCTGTGTTAGGCCTTTTAGATATTGCCATAATGCAAACAGTAGTCATAATACATAGTGATCTGGCCATTTCGCTTTACTATTTGAAGTGGTGCATCCCAGGGATTAGCACACAAGTCATGTGATGTTTTAGACATATAAATTATAGTGAGTTTATGCTCTGACCCTCTATTGGAAAATAGCATCCCTTATTTTCCAAATTCTAAAATGTGAAGAAACTATTTCAGAACTGGGTCTCTCTTTTCACTACTTGGTCAGACATCACAGTCAAAAATCACTTGAAGCCCTTTTTTCTCTTAACATCAAACTAGATTCTGGCATCAAAATAAAATGGAAAGAATGGAATATCTGTAGACTAGCCATCATGAAAAGTCATCCGAGGCATTTTCCATCATTTACTTCTCCAGTCATTTTACAGCACTTTGAAGTTGTAAATCAATAGATAAGTGCTAAATATCCTTGCTATTATTTTATCGTTATCTAATTTCATTATGATTATCTAGTAGGACTCACTTCTAACTACTCACCTGGAAGAGATTTTTTTGTCTATGAAGCATGTATCTTCTCCTTTTGTTGGTGGTATTTCCTGACCTGAATCTGCAGTCCCTATTCTTGTAAAAAAATCCCACTGGCATGAAACAGCTAAGAAGAAAAATGTTAACTTCTTGAAAGAGCAGAGGGGGAAAATACTTTGGTTGCTCAAACTCAGATAATTAGACTGAGGACTTTCTCCATAGTAAACCTTGACAATCTAACAATCATCTCTGGCTTTTGCACTGCACGGAGTTTCTTTACATTGTTAAATGCATTCCATGTTTCAGTAAATGACACCAGGATCACCAGCAGCGAGTGAGTGATTAGTTTATCATCCTCTTAGTGCAGCCATCTAGATCTTTAACTCTTTAAGCAGTGGCATTTAAGTCTTGAGAACACCCAGGATCATGCCTGAGGCTTTAGACATTCTCAATTCAGACAAATCTTTGGATATCAAAAGAACAGGAATAGAAGAAGATAGGTGGGTCCATTCCGATAAGACAAATTCTGATAAGGCCTTAAGCAAATCTAGTAAGCTAAATTGCAAATAAGCTCCATGCTTTTTGCAAAGGAAACCTACTCCTCTTTCATAGGACCAGATCCTGCACCATTAGGAGCGTGACCAGCATCGGAGCCTGAACGCATTTTGCAGCATAAAATTAATTGGAGCATACCTAATAGTTAGGCTTGGAAGGATTAGTATTTTTAATTGGTAAATGTCAGTAAATGTCGATTCCACTGTACACTCACAAACTGCTGAAAAACATTTCCATTGATAATAGTTGACGTTTATAGATAGGCAACGTAAGAAAAACGCTGCTTGAGAACTTCCCTGAGTTTGATTTAAGTATATTTATTGTGTATATTTTGAGATATGCGGTTCACAATGTGAGTTTTAATGGTTATGAACCTTTAGCTTTTTGAATCTGTTTCTACTGTCATTAATTATTGTCTATTTCCCACAACTCTGAAAATTTAAATTAATCAAAATAGAAAAAAGCTGAATAAACATTGGTGTTATCTGTCAAAACGATAAAAAATAAACACTGACTTCTGCCAAGCCTACTAATAGCACACAAAGGAATGAAAGGTAACAAATCTACATTTCCTGAGAATCAAGGCTATAGGATTGGTTTTGTTGTGTCTGCTCACTTTTCATTAGGCAGTAAAATTAATGGTTTTGCAAAACAACTGGCTATGACAAATGTAATTGGGCTAAAAAATGAACAGCATAAAGATATGCCTGAGTCATGCAAAGCGTAACTTCATGCATGGTAGGTAATATCAATGGGACTGCTCAGAGTTAAGCATGTACGAGAGTCTTTGCAGGAATGAGGCCTTGGTGCTTTTTAGGGGAAGGTGTAGAAATAAGCCTGAGCATTTTCAGATAGGAAAAGGAAAGGCTGGTAGGCTCAGTTCCCAAGGAGATTTAGATGCTGACTCCCACTGATTTTCTGTGAGGAACTGGGCCATAGGGCTTGCCCTGTTTAGAAACAGATTATAATGAAAAAAGGGGGGGGGGGGGGAAACATAACGAATACTCAGGTTAGCAAATAGTTCTGTATGTTTTATTCCTCTCTCTCTGTTTATACTGACAGACGAACGGGGTGCAAAGGCTAAATGGAAAGCGATTGCAGACTATGTTCCACAATGACTCCCCGGCCTGCTCCCTAGAATGCTATACATCCAGCGCTCGCCAAGGAAAGTCCGTCAGTTCCAGGCCGGCCCTAAAGTGAAGTAGTTGCAAGTTGAGTTTAAATTATCCTTTGGCTCATTAATTTGGAATCAATGTCCCCTTTATACTTCTTATCACTGATCGTATGTATTTTACCAGTAAGAGGAAAGATGGTTTTGTGGCTAAGGCAGTGAACTGGAACTCAGAGTTATTGTGTGTCCTTAAGCAAATTATATGATTTCTGTACCTCAGTTCCCTTCCCGGTCAATAACACAGGAATAATGCTCCTTCCCCCACCCTTAGTCAGTCTTGTCTATTTAGATTGTAAATTCTTCCCAGCAGAGACTGTCGCTTACTATGTGCTGGGTCCAGTGCCTCGCGCAGCAGGGGCCCAGTTTGGATTGAGGCCTATAGGTGCTAATGTAATACAAATAATTAATCATAATGAAGTGCCACCCTGAAGAATTTGCAGTCAAAGAGAAACAAGACAAAGGCAAATTAAGGCATGGGACTCTTCAGGGGAAGAACAATTCTTCATATTTTCTGTATGTTGAGCCCTGCCCCTGTTCCTCCCCTTCTCCCCCCGCCCCCCCCCCCCCCCTCCATTCCACGGTGTTGCTAACACACGGGATAATGTCATGATATTTGATGTTTCTCTTCAAGCTCTTGGAGTCATGTGATTATGTGTGAATCTCGGCTCTCACTTTAAATGAAATGTAAGTTCCTACCCCTCGTGTGTGCCAGGATAAGCCTGAAAATGCCTAAAGGCTCAGCAAACAAATCTGACATTTATTATTTTTAAAATCTCCTGATTTTTCAGCCAGTCTCCTGATTTTTGGAGGCCTGGCTCATGGCTTTTGCCAGTTTGGAGTTGGCAGTGTTGGATCTAGCTAGGATCTCCCCCTCTCATGTAGCGACATGGGAAGGATAGGGTGGTGGCGATGCCACTGGGAAGTAGGGTGACCCGATTAAAGGAACAAAATATCGGGACACATTGAGGGGGTCATGGCCGAGCTGCTGAAGCAAAAAAAAAAAAAAACAACCCACAACAAGCTAAAGCCGCAAAATCAGGACAAACATCGGTCGGGACGCAGGACAAACATCTAAATATCGGGACGGTCCCGATTTTATCGGGACGTCTGGTCACTCTACTGGGAAGGGACTGCGGACAGTGCAAGGTAGGAAGGCTTTCTTGAAGAGGTCATGTTGGGACGGGGGCTTTGAAAGCGGTAAGACCTGAGCCCCCGTTGTAAGGATGTGCAGACCTATTATGCTTCCTGCTTTCAGGCACTCTCTACGAGGCTCTGAGTGGCTACCAGAATCTCCTAGGTCACCGAGATCTCAGCTTCTGCTACAGCAGCCTGCACACGCCTGTAGACACCAGGGATATTCAGCCAGCTGCCTAGAGTGCCCCTGCCCAGCCCGGAATACCATGAAAGAAAACCAGTTCTCAAAAGCAGTCACTTTATGCTGTTGCCTGAGCAGAATCTTAACTAGTTTGCCGGAGGCATCTCTCAGTTTTGTGACGCCACTGTATAAGGCAGCAGGCACAAGCTCTGTACACCATGGGAGCTAGGGTGACCAGGTGACCAGATGAGAAGACCCGAAAATCGGGACTTCCCGCCCAAAATTGTTGAGCGAAAAACAACAACAACCCTCTCCCGCCCGAAGTTGTTGAGCAAAAAAAAAAGACGCGGGACAAAAGATGAAAAATCGAGGCGGTCCCAATTTTATTGGGCCATCTGGTCACCCTAATGGGAGCTGCTGGTCACGGCTGCCAGTGGGAGCCGCATGTCAGCTCGGCAGTGGTCAGCCCCAGGCTGCAGCCTGGCAGGCTGAGGTCCCCATGGTGGGGGCGTGCTCTGGAGGCCAGAGTGGCAGGCTGGATCCAGGCTCCCTGGGGGAAGGAAGTTCCCCCTCACATCCTTGCACTTTGAATGCCCCTGAGACCAGTGCTGCATTCCATCTCCAGCCAGCATTCCTCCAGACCCAACTCCTCTCAGCCCCTCCACTCCATCGCCCTGGCCAGCCCAGCCGCATCATAATCCTCCCCCAGGCTCAGCTCTACCCACTTCATTCTCCCTCTCCCAACCCCACCCATCCTCCCTCCCTCCCCAGGCCCCACCCCATGCTTCTAGCCTGCTTTCAAGTTCATCAGCATCTTTTCCCCTAGTCCACCTCCCTCTCTGAATCTTATACGTGGGAATAGCTTAGTGGCTGAAATGGCTTCTCGAGGTGTAGTGAATCTGGGCCTGGAGGACTGATGGTTAATTCCCCAGGTGGTGGGGATGAGGTAACTTTGGGGGCATACAGTGCAGTGCAGTGCTATTGTGTTGCCGACACCCGGCTTGGTGCTGTTTATGTAAACGGCAGTGCATGTTCATTAAACAAGCCAGCTAGCCCATTTGCATGCAATACCTTGTTTCCGGACCCCTGGTTTTATCAGGTATGCATCTCTGAGTGTGGAAGAAGGAAACAACGTGTGCATGACGGAGATAGACTAGGCAGGGGTGGAGGGAGGGAGAGGGGATGAATGAGCTCCTTGAGGAAGGCACAATGTCTTCGTTTCTGTGACTCACATATTGCCAGCCTTCAGCCCGTAAACATGGATAAATAAACAGGTCTCGTCACATTCATAGAACTTGCTGGATCAGATTCTTTGCTGGTACCTTTCATTTCAAATATCTCAGGTTGTAGGTTCATTTCTTTTTGTGCCTGGACAGTAGTGTGCCACCTCTGATCGCGTGCTGCTGGATACAAGTCCTGCCCATGCATAGAGCTAGCACAGAGCCTACGTGCCTAAGTCCCAGTGAATTAAACCCTGTTTTCTGGACTCCAGTGATGTGAAGCCTTGCGCTGGCCCTGTGCACAGGAGATGATTTCCCGCTTGCTCTCCATTTCTCTCCCATCTCAAGTTTCCCTCCTCCTACTCCATGTTCCTGCTGCTCCTTCAAGCTGGGGCCCTGTAACACTTATGCGCATTCAACTTGACTTCCGTGGGACTGCTTGTGTGTACGTGTTGGCAGGGTTTGGGTCTCGGCTGTGTCACTTCTCTCCTTCCCCCCTCCTCCCCCCCGCCCACACCATCCTCTCTTAGTGGTTTCTTTTCTCTCATCTTGCCTTCCTCTTTGTACTACGTTTTATGTCTCTCCTTCTCTCAGATCTTTCTTTCTTTTCCCACCCTCTTCTATGAGTCACCCTCTTGGGTTTCTTGTCCTCTGTGACGGCTGCTCCAGGATCAGTAATTTAAAAATGAAATAAGTAGATATTGCAAAATGCACTATTAATAGCAAGGCCAGCTTTCCTGTGGGGTGCACACACGCACGGTACATGTATACAGTGCCAGTCCCCTTGCATCACTTGGATAACCATCAGCGAGTACATAGTGTCCTCGCATGGAAGCCTGTATACTAGTACAGTGGGCTTCCCTTAAATTCATGAGGCTTATGGCTGTCAGCCAGTAATCAAAAACTCTGATGACTATTTCTGGAAACTTTTGGAAATCCACCTCTGGCTATGCACAAGATCCTTGTTTCCAAACACGTGCACTCTCTAGTCTTTTTCATGCAGGAGATTTTGTTTCCGTCATTTACAAGAAATCCCAGACACAATATTTCCCTTTGCCCTTCAATTCAAACCAGCGGGTCACTCCTAAAAAACAAACAAACCCAGTCTCATTGCTTCATGTATTATTGAACCATAAATTCAATGATCTTATTTCTATGGCAATGAACCAGAAATATCGGGTAGTGTTCCCCATGCATTAAGGAGATAGAAGAGGAACCTTGTGGTAAACCTTGTGGTTACTCTTGGCTTTATGTGATGTACGTAGGGGATCAGATAGCATGGGTATATATCACAGTGCTCTCTGGTGAGTTGTAAGGGGCGGGAGCACTGTTTTGAACACATTACATTTACGGTTAGGGACCTCACGGAGACAGAGTGAGCATGTTCATTTTGAGTGAGTTTTCAAAAGAAAGTTTTTAAAGATTGTCAAGATCTTCCGATATGATCAAAAGTGAAGACCTCGCCCCTCCCCACCCCCAAACAGCTTGGTCAACCCTTAAGCCTGATCCTACTCCAGCATTCTTCCATAGTTTTCTATAATTATTTTTCAGATGATTGTTAAGCATGCCAGCAAGCTAAAGAAGTATGGGCTGGATGAATGGACTGTAAGGTGGATAGAAAACTGGCTAGATGGTCGGGCTCAACGGGTAGTGATCAATGGCTCCATGTCTAGTTGCAGCCGATATCAAGTGGAGTGCCCCAAGGGTCGGTGCTGGGGCCGGTTTTGTTCAATATCTTCATTAACGATCTGGAGGATGGTGTAGACTGCACCCTTAGCAAGTTTGCAGATGACAAACTGGGAGGAGTGGTTGATACACTGGAGGGTAGGGATAGGATACAGAGGGACCTAGACAAATTAGAAGATTGGGCCAAAAGAAATATGATGAGGTTCAACAAGGACAAGTGCAGAGTCCTGCACTTAGGACGGAAGAATCCCATGCACTGCTACAGACTAGGGACCGAATGGCTGGGCAGCAGTTCTGCAGAAAAGGACCTAGGGGTTAGAGTGGACGAAAAGCTGAATATGAGTCAACAGTGTGCCCTTGTTGCCAAGAAGGCTAACGGCAACAAGGCAGATCGAGGGACATGATCATTCCCCTCTATTTGGCACTGGCGAGGCCTCATTTGGAGTACTGTGACCAGTTTTGGGCCCCACACTACAAGAAGGATGTGGATAAATTGGAAAGAGTCCAGCGGAGGGCAACAAAAATGATTAGGGGGCTGGAGCACATGACTTATGAGGAGAGGCTGAGGGAACTGGGATTGTTTAGCCTGCAGAAGAGAAGAATAAGGGGGGATTTGATAGCTGCTTTCAACTACCTGAAAGGGGGTTCCAAAGAATCATAGAATCATAGAATCTCAGGGTTGGAAGGGACCTCAGGAGGTCATCTAGTCCAACCCCCTGCTCAAAGCAGGACCAACCCCAACTAGATCATCCCAGCCAGGGCTTTGTCAAGCCTGACCTTAAAAACCTCTAAGGAAGGAGATTCCACCACCTCCCTAGGTAACCCATTCCAGTGCTTCACCACCCTACTAGTGAAAAAGTTTTTCCTAATATCCAACCTAAACCTCCCCCTCTGCAACTTGAGACCATTACTCCTTGTTCTGTCATCTTCTACCACTGAGAACAGTCTAGATCCATCCTCTTTGGAACCCCCTTTTAGGTAGTTGAAAGCAGCTATCAAATCCCACCTCACTCTTCTCTTCTGCAGGCTAAACAATCCTAGTTCCCTCAGCCTCTCCTCATAAGTCATGTGCTCCAGCCCCCTAATCATTTTTGTTGCCCTCCGTTGGACTCTTTCCAATTTATCCACATCCTTCTTGCAGTGTGGGGCCCAAAACTGGACACAGTACTCCAAATGAGGCCTCACCATTGCCGAATAGAGGGGAATAATCACGTCCCTCAATCTGCTGGAAATGCCCCTACTTATACAGCCCAAAATGCCGTTAGCCTTCTTGGCAACAAGGGCACACTGTTGACTCATATTCAGCTTTTCGTCCACCGTAACCCCTAGGTCCTTTTCTGCAGAACTGCTGCCCAGCCATTCGGTCCCTAGTCTGTAGCAGTGCATGGGATTCTTGCGTCCTAAGTGCAGGACTCTGCACTTGTCCTTGTTGAACCTCATCAGATTTCTTTTGGCCCAATCCTCTAATTTGTCTAGGTCCCTCTGTATCCTATCCCTACCCTCCAGTGTATCAACCACTCCTCCCAATTTAGTGTCATCTGCAAACTTGCTAAGGGTGCAGTCCACACCATCCTCCAGATCGTTGATGGGTGGATCTAGACTGTTCTCAGTGGTAGAAGATGACAGAACAAGGAGTAATGGTCTCAAGTTGCAGAGGCGGAGGTTTAGGTTGGATATTAGGAAAAACTTTTTCACTAGTAGGGTGGTGAAGCACTGGAATGGGTTACCTAGGGAGGTGGTGGAATCTCCTTCCTTAGAGGTTTTTAAGGTCAGGCTTGACAAAGCCCTGGCTGGGATGATTTAGTTGGGGTTGGTTGAGCAGGAGGTTGGACCAGATGACCTCCTGAGGTCCCTTCCAACCCTGAGATTCTATGATTCTATGTGCTTAACATGTTGCTGAATCAGGTTCCTGCTGACTCACCCAGGATCACACAGAGAGCCTGTGGCAAAGCTAGGATGAGATGAACCTAGGTCTCCTGAAAGTCAGTCAGGTTCCTTTAACTGTAAGACCATCCTTTCTCTTCAGGGATCCCATCACTTTTAACACATCACTGAAACCCATCACCTTTTAATCTCTCCCCCCCACCCTCCCGATTATAGCTAAAGAAATATTTCGAAATATTGATACCACATTCTGTACCTGACAGCAGCTAAATGGGTAATTATATTCAAAGTAGAGAAACGATGGTATCAAGGATCCCCGCTACCAACAGAAAGTGGAGTCATGTGTCTACCTAGATTTTTAGGTGACTAATTGGTGAAGACATCTGTGTCCAAATTTGCAAAAATGGCACACACATATTTGGATTGCTTGCTAGCGCAAGATGCAGGTGTAAGTGGTCCTACTTCTGGGAGTTCAATATCCCCTACAGCGAAGATAACTTAGTATAGGGGTGAGCACTAGCATCTAGAGAACATTTGACCTTCTAGATATAATAAATAGATAGAAAGATACACTAAATTTGGTCCTGCTCAAAGGCGCAGCAGAAAAGACTGAGTTATTTCAGCTGCTTCCTCAGGGCAGGAGTACAAGGCAACAGGGCTGTGCTGTGTTGTAGTCCCTACAGCGGGGATATATACATGTAGGGTCCAACCCTACTTTCACTGAAGTCAGTGGGAGCTTTGCCCATTGACTGCAATTAAAGTGAGTTGTCTTGAGGAAGCGCCTCCTTTGTTATGTATTATTTTGTATTGCAGTAGCTCCTGACAGTCCTGACCTAGATCAGGGCCTCCTTGCGCCGGGGAGGTGCATACATGGTAAGAGACGGTCCCGCTCCAAAAGAATTTATAACCTAAACAGACCAAGGAAGGATTATTATTCCCATGTTACAGCTGGGGAATTGAGACCAGAGAGATTAAATGACTGATCAAGGTCACACGAAAAGCCTGGGGCAAAGCCAGGAACCCACATCTACTGGGGTCCATTCTAGTATCTTATCCACTAACTAACCTTCCCTACAGAAGCCTCTTTACATACCTACCTACAGAGCAAAGCAACTGTTCTCTTACAGCACGTCTCACAGCGACACTCTTATTCCCAAGTCTTTTTTGGGCAAATTAACTCTTTTGGATCCTGTAGAATGATTGGGCCAAGCCCCAGATCCCTTACTGGTGTGAGTAGCCCCGTGGACTCACGCCAATGTGACTAATCCCAACAGCACAGATAACCCACCAGTATGGCTCTCAGGATTTGGACCAGGTACTTAGGCACAGGGCCGCCCGCGCGCAGGGGGGGGGGGGGGGGGGGGGGGGGGCAAGTGGGGCAATTTGCCCCAGGCCACGCAGGCACCCCCACGAGAATATAGATTTTACTCACCTGGCGCTTTTACGGACGGGGCGGTGCTCAGGGTCTTCGGCAGCACTTCGGCAGCGGGTCCTTCAGTGCCGCCGAACACACCCAGAGCGAGTGAAGGACGCGCCGCGGAAGACTCGGAGCACGGCCGGGTGAGTAAAAATTAAAAAGGCGCTTAATTAATTAAAGGACCCCCAAAATTGCTTTGCCCCAGGCCCCCTGAATCCTCTGGGCGGCCCTGCTTAGGCACCAGAAGATGCAGAAAGGCCATGGCTTAGCACATCCTCACCTCACGGGAAGCTCCTCATTTCTGGTCACAGCAGTCTACAGGGACCCACTACTGGGCTCCCCCTCAGCCTTGCAATGACCTTTGTCAGCCTGTGTCTTCTCCCAATTCCCCCTCTGGGTGTTCTGAGGCTTGGCCCTCTGGAGAAGTCATATAAAAGTCTAAATCTTTCCAGGGTAGCACGACCAAGTCCAAACAAATTTCCAACTAAGAGCCCTTCAGCCCCATAGTTCCCTTGTTGGCTGTACCTCAGGGCTTCCCCCGCAGGAGCCTAACCTGCTCCTGTCGTGTTCCGCCTCAGTTGTTACGTCTCTGTTAAACCCTCTCCCAGGGCTTCTCACCACCAGCGAGACCTGTGTCCTCTGCAGTGTCCCCACAACTGAGCTCCCTCGGTCTAGTTAAAAGGCCCAGCCCTGCCCCCTCAGGCCAGGAGGCAATTTGTCAATCACTCCCCAGATGTGGAGCATGACTCACTGGGGGTTTTTCCTTTGCCTTGCAGGTGATGGGGGTTAAGCCCCATGACGGGCCCCCAGTGGAGTTTTTACTAGAGGCTTTTCTGCAAACTATTGGTGCCTAGATACCTTGGTCTGGCCCTTTGTCCTTAACACAGATTGGCCCTTTAATCTATAAACACAACATTTTAATGTACATA
The DNA here is from genome assembly GCA_033296515.1 of Macrochelys suwanniensis. Lineage (NCBI taxonomy): Eukaryota > Metazoa > Chordata > Testudines > Chelydridae > Macrochelys > Macrochelys suwanniensis. The sequence continues at coordinate 9,043,621 of CM065781.1, read as the reverse complement.
AAATCAGAAAACAAACAAATAATACATCCCAGGGGTTCTTTTCCTTCCACAGGCACTCTGGTAAACCCACATCCTATCCCAGTCAGTGTGCTTTTACCCCAATAGGTGAGCACTACCATTTATTTATACAATTTACAGCCATACATTTGCCCAGCAAAACTGATTTCTAGGGGGCTTTGCGCAGGCACAGAGGACTGTTTGCCTGGACGAATGCATACCACTGTGTCTGCTCTTCCTGTGCTTTGAATTGGGGCACTAGCTGCTTCATGTATATCGCTTGTCTCCAGAGGCAGGTGAATAGTTTGTAACAATACTTTTGATTCATGTCGTCTCTTTTTGTGAATTGTTTGTGGGAAGACTGTGGCTTTTCATCATTCAGAATGATTCAGTGAATAATTTCTGTCAATAATTCTCAGTCTGTGGATTGTCCTTAACCCAGCAGTTCATTGCAAATGTCTGATTTAAACAAAGCCGGCTGATTTGTTTTGATTGGCCACGGAGGCCACATGGGCTGTTTCTGTTCCCTGATTGGAACGTGGTAATCAGTGTGAATATTCACGTTAATGCAAAATTCCACTTTTGCAACTATTTCCCACGAGCTGCAAACATTTCTGCTAGTAAGCTTATTCACTAGAAGATTAATGGAAAGCAAACCAAAGGGGTGTGAACACAGTCTAAAAAGTCAAACAGCTGTTCCTAGAACTATTTTTCCAGTAGCCACCCAGTTGTGCTTATTTCAGTTTTGCTCTAATGTTTGAAATCATTAACGCTTTTGGTGATAACAGATCTCAAGACACAATTAAAGGACAAAGACAGATGTCAGCACCCTAGTGGTGCTCCAAGGTAGTATGACGTGGTAAATTTGGCATCAGTGCCTAGACAGTAAGGAAAAGTAAAGCATATAAATATCTGTGTCATAGCGGAATTGAGACAAAGCCACATATCATTGCGAGAGGCATAGTAAAGTGGGATTTTAAAGATGCTGCCAAAAGTTTGTGGTATTCTTAAAAAGGACCCATGACTCAATGGATCCAACATGAATTTACTTATCTTAGAAAGCCATACAGTCTTGTGGCGTATGTTAAAAGAAAAACATTCTTTATTAGTGCCAGCTACTATTTCAGAACATGAGGACTGGGGTCTTCATTTTCTGGAGCTACTCATTAGCTGTCAGAGTTGTGGTTTGATTGAGTGTGGATTAATAGAGTGTGGATGTGCGTTTAAAAGTGAAATTTCACTTAAGAAACTGCATGGGAGCAATGCGTGCTCTTCCTGTACCACTGACCAAGGAAACCAAGCAAGGTGTGTAGATGATGTTATGACGGATGGTTTAAAAAGGTGTTTGTAACAGAGTTCAGGGGAATTTTAATATGAGGCCTTGAGAAATGACTAGCTTTATGTTAGTACTTGTATTACAGTAGCACTATGAGTACGTCTACACAGCACACAGGAGAGAGCCTCCCAGGCCAATTCGACTTCCACAACCACGCTGGAGCTCGGGCGCTGAAGCCTGGGAAGCAGGGGGAGGGGGAACAACCGTGCAATCTACACAGCTATTTTTTAGTGAAATGTAGCTCCTACAGCACTAAAAACTGCTAAATGTGCTCAGCCAACTGAGGGAAACATCTTTAGGGGCAGACATTTTACAATCCAACTTCTGAACAGGTATTTTCCAAAAACAAAAAATTGAACGAAATCCAAGAAAACAAACCAACCAACCTGCTGTTTCAATCACAATGTGTCTGACTACCAAAAGTTCTATTTTTGTGTATAGTTCTGCTGGTTGCAGGACCAGTGTGATGGTTTTATATATAAATCATATTTGTAAAAATATTGCTTGCAATAATATAGCAATCTTGGGCCTGGTTCTGCTCTCAGTCACACTGGTGTAAATCAGAAGTTACTCCATTGGTGCCAAAAGAGTTATTTTACTATAAAACCAAAGTAGGCTCCGAATCAGGTCCCTTGTGTATATCAGCAAAAGCCCAAGTTTCTTTTTAAATTTGTCACACCCCGCACTTGTGAGATATGCCAGCTTTAGAAGAATATTGAATAAATCAGTGAGTTGTTCAATATATTTGTCATAAATATGAAGGGAAGGGGGAGAGGGTCTGATGCAGTGCTATAAAATCCTCTTTCCAGTAAAGGGTTAAGAAATGCAGGTAGCCAGACTGACACCTGACCTGGCTGGCATCTGACCAATAAGGGGACAAGATACTTTCAAATCTTGGGAGGGGGAAAGCTTTGTGTGTGGCTTTGAGTCAGAGTGATCTTGGAAGACAGAAGGAACCTGCAGAAAATCAAACCTCCCTTTTCTGAAGTAAGTTTAGATAGTATAGCGCATAGATTTCTGTTTAATTTCGGCTTGGTGTATTCCCTGTGTTAGAAGGGGCAAGGGTGGGGGGGAATTCATGGTTTTCTGTAACGTTAAGGTTTTGTCCAGAGGGGGAAATCTCTCTGAGTTTGGAAATATAGTGCCCTGTGAAATAGTTACCATCCTGATTTTACAGAGATGATTTTACCTTCTTTATTTTTAATAAAATCCTTCTTTTAAGAAGTTGACTGTTTTCTATGGTGTTAAAACCCAGGGGGTGGGTTTTTAGATCTCTGTGTAACCAACTGGTTGGGAGATTGTTCTCAAGCTTCCCCAGGAAAGGGGGTGTACGGCTTGAGGGGGTATTTTGGGGGGGAGGGAAGTTCAAGTGATTCCTTTCCTGGATTCCTGTTAGATACTTGATGGTGGCAATGAGAAGCATTTCTCAGGGTGCAGGGAATTTTGTACCTTGGGGGATTTAACCTAAGCTGGTAAAAATAAGCTTAGGGGCTCTGAATGCGGGTCCCCACGTCTTTACCCTAGAGTTTAGAGTAGGGAGGGAACCCTGACAATATTGCACTTGCCATTCAAGCATGTACACTTGCTCTTGCTTATTGTAGTGTCGTCTCTAATTATGAGCTACTTTGGAAGGAAAGTATGCAGCTCACAGGAGTTGTTCTTTCAGTTCCTTTTGTTTTAATTGACAAGCGTATCCAGTTACAAAGAAAAAGATAAAGATTCCAACTTGGTACACTATGGGCATCTGTTCCTCTAACCATAGACAACGACTCCAGGGGTGGTCTGGGGTTCGAGCACGCACTGAAAAAAAAATAGGGGGTGCTCGGCATTTGCAAGGCCAGAGTAATCTTTTGCGGGCCCCAGTGCCCGGACCGTGGCCATGCTCTCTGCTTGCCTGTGCTCTGCCGCTGAGGCCCCTCCCCTGTTTGGCCTTCCCCCTCCCAAAGCCCCGCCTGCCCCTTCATCCTGAGGCCCCGCCCCCGCTTGGCTTCTTCCCCTGGAGGCTCTGCCCCAAGGCCCCACCCGCCACTTGCACAAGGGGAGGGGAGCAGAGAGGAGCACCCACCCGCAAAAACAGAAGTCAGCGCCTGTGCGTCTAACATAGGCCCTTAAAACATCTGTCACGTGTGACTTTATTTTCTTTTATTTTTAAGCTTGTTTCTGCTCAGGCACAAATCTGGTGGGACAAGTTTTGCACAAGGTAGATTGTTTGCAAACTTCAGAGCCCAAAAGGTGCAGCTGCGTGCTCTAAAAATAACTAGGGATGCCAGAACTGGTTTGGGAAGGTCTTTCTGCCTGAGTCCAGAGGCATCTTCCAACTGATGTCAAATCAGGCCAGTTATGGCTAAAAACCACACAAGTACTAAGGGCTGGGATTTTATCAGAAAGGAGTCCTGTGCAAATCCATGATCACGAGGGCAAAGGAGCATTTTTTTCTTTTGGATTCTTCTACAGATTGAAAAAAGAAAGTAGACAAAGGTCCTCAACGGGTGGCCTCTGCGGGCAGCGATGAAATCGTTGGCAGCATGCAGCATCGCACCGAATCTCAGTCCATAGTCAATCACTGGGGAGCTCAGTATTGTCAGGCAGCGCATTTTTCCAAGGTCGGGGTGTGTATTGGTGGGAATTCGTCTCTCTTCCCTTTGGCGTTGTTTGCAGAGTGCAACCCTAGAGAGCTCAGTCTGTACGTGCTCCGCTCCGAACAAGACCATCAGTCTTGCTGTACAGTGCGCCCATGTGCAGGTGCCCCTCCGAAGGCAGTTCATTGAGGTCAGAGAGGAAAATACTGTCTGCAGAATCTCCAGCACAATTAAGGCTGAAATTCCAGACAGGAACCTCATTCAAATATGCGAGACTCGAACCCCTCTGAAGTTTGTGTGCAATTTGTATGACCTAGATGAAGCAGCTCCTATTTTAGATTTGGTGGATCATTAAAGTACACAAGGTAGCTGTGACTCTGAATTAAGCAATGTTTGCTTTCCTGACCTTCCTAACTTTTATTTTTAGCTGCATTTTGACATTCACTGTTTCGGTCTGCCCGTATATCACACTTGGCTCCATAGGAAGCGTGGGCCAGATTCATCCCTTGTGTAACTCATTGCCTTCAGTAGGCACTACAGCAGGGGTGAATTTGCCTCCATGGGTGTAAGGAAATACAATCTCTGTAGGAATATATTTCAGTCCCTTAAGTAAATGGTACACTATTTCCATCAATGGTTATTTCTGTTGTGGTTTGGGACTTATGTATTTACATCTTAGGGAATAAATGCTAAGTTAAACAGCACAGTTTTCCTCCATGACTAACTCTTTTTAATAACCAATAAGCCACTGAAACACCCCCTGACTTCCTCAAATTTCAGAGACAAGAACCTAAACCACACCATCCTCTACTGGATTTCTGTCCCCGACTGTCCCCTTACAGATGCATGGTTTATCTGAGTGGCATAAGTGAAATGCTTTGTATTTCACTTTAAAAGGCCAGTTCACTAGCGAAAGATACTAGGCGCTATGTAAAGTGATTAAATTGCTTACACTGACAAACTTTTTCACTAAACGTGGATGTTGTGTGTTAGTTATATAAAATCTGACTCGGATATTTGGACAAGCGGGAAAAAATTCATTCATTGTAGATTTGTTTGCTTGTACCACAGAAGTTGAGAGTCAGTTTCTTTTACAAATCCAGAGCGCTGTTTTAAAAGCAGAATTATATAGGCACTCGAATAGCCTTTGTTTATAGACTGGAACATTTTCAATGAAAATGTTAGTTAACTTTAATGAGATGCACAGTAGTTACTTTTCAAATGGTTTCCCCCTGCTATGCGTAATGTACAGTATGACACATTTGAAATGGTTAGGGTGATATTTTACCAGCTTTGATGAAATACTTTGCTAAAACGATGTTTCTTTTCAATATATACTGGTACAGGAATAAAGCAGGGGTATTTCAATGTAAGCACTGCCCTTTGTCTACACACGTACTTTCAGTGATAACAGTAGACATTTGTAATGTGTGGACCATGAATGAGCTAAAGAAAAGTGAATAAATAATAATAAAAAATAAAATAAAAAAGCAATGTTATCCTAGTTCTGTAGTATTACTACAGCAATGGCATGTAACATCACATCTTCAGCTCAGACTCCATAAATACTTGGGGCACAATGACATGGTGGTTTCTTGGATGTGTTGATTTACAGTTGCCATGTCTGAGTTTGTTCTAGGTTGTGTTATCTTATTAACTCTAGGTGGTTCTGTAGCATTGAAAGTCAAAGTCCTTCTAGGTGGCTGAAATCGTAGGTTCAGGTCCTGGACCTCTATGCAGCAAATTTCCCACGGCCTTCAATGCTAGGGACTGATGTGTGAAAAGGCTGAATGAAACTGTGTCAAGCAACGTCTGCAATACAAGAGAGCAGTACAACGACACTGGAGTCCGTTTCGGGGCTAACTGAAAGTAACAGGATGAAAGAACCTTGAGATGAAATCATCCATGGCCACTTCTCTGGCTATATCTCTGTCTCTTTCTGCTTTAAACCTTTGGATAGAACCGGATAGCGCATAGGGTGACCAGAAGTCCTGATTCTACAGGGACAGTCCCGATATTTGGGACTTTGTCTTATATAGGCACCCCCCCACCCCCATCCCGATTGTTCACACTTGCTGTCTGGTTACCCTATTAGCGCATGTTCCTCAACACAAAGCCAGGTGATATAGCTGAATTATGATAAGGGGACAACGTCTGAAAGAACGGAGTTGGGGGCGTTTCCTTTGTTTCCGATGTTGCTGTCCAGTCTCCTTTTTCTCTCGGTAGGTGGAAGTCCCTTCACTAAAAGGGAGACTTGTGCCTGGGTGACACTTATGGCCCAGTGTAGACATGGGAGGCCCTGCTTGGGTGAGTAGAGAGCTGGGTAGGGTACATACCCTAAGGTTCAGGTGTGTGGGGCACTCTGCTCGCCTAAGCAACACCTCACTGTCTACGCTGCTGTTCATACCCTCGCAAGCTGGGGGTGCATGTCTGTATTCTACACCCCCCCCATCAGTGTAGACCTGCCTTTTGAAAGCTGTATTGTCCATCACCTGCTCCTACTGGGGGGCTCACTAGCTGCAAGATGACTGGAGGTGAAGCCCTGTTTCAAGTACAGCTGGGTCTGACCCCAAATCTCATATGTCAACTGCCTTGAAGTCTGGGGAAGTCTGGATCTTGAATGGTGCAGCTGGCCTATGTCTGTGGTGAGCCATCCCCCACCCCCCCAGATCACAGTTGCCAGCTTTCACACAGTAAACAAGCACCCTGGCTTTCACAATAAGCCAAACATCAAGCGAATCCCATTTCAAAACAAGGCCAAACCAAGCCAGTCCCTAAGAACCTCAACACTCTGTGACTAGATCCCCCCGGCGTGCAGTCTGGGACTGGGGTGGGCCTGCTGTGCACCCCTGACTCTCTCCCCACCTTGCCCCTGCTTGCCGGGAGCTGATCAAAGAAAAGAAGCAACAAGCTACAACAAGCAACAAGCCAAACAAGCAACAAGCTACAAGCCAAAAACTAGCCGACAAGCAACTCTCAAGCCAACCAAGCCCAATTTCTGAGTTTTTTCCCGCGGGTTTGGCATGTCTGCCCCAGATCCCAGCCACCCGCTCTTCAGGAAAGTTTGGCTCTGGGGTTGAACTCGGGGTGGGGGGGGGGGCGGCGGGGCCATCCCTCATTCCAGCAATCAATTGGGGTGGTTACTGTGCTCAGGGTAGTCTGTATCTCAAGCGTGTCTCAAGCGTACACCAATCAGAGGCAGGTAGTCTGGGCATGCTTTGGATTGCCATTGCACATTGTCCGCTAGTCCAGCATGGCCGTGCAGGGAGTGAGTGACATCCTCACAGGTGGCTGATGGGCGTTCCCAGGACTCCCTTGCAGTAGCCCAGTGAACGGGCTGGTGTGGGTTGGCCTGGTCTGTGGAGGGGAAGGCGAAGTGGGGGTGGGGGAAGGAAGAGAAGAGGGGGAGAGAGGACACTGACTCTGGTGAATACCCAGGCAAAGTGGCTTTAGCAAGGGCCGAGGGTGCTGCTGGCTGGCAGCGGACTGCGGTGTCCCCTCGGGGCTGGGATTAGCATTTAGTACCTTCCCAGATTGCGGTGTGCGCCCCCCTGGTTTCCACACCCTCCGTCCGAGTGTGCCAAGGATCATGCCAGTGCGGTAAGAGATCGGGGCAGCACCGCCTGCCCTGTCACCCCCAGGGCGTTGCTCCCCCCCATACCTGACTCTGGGCTGGGGGTAATCAGGTCTCTTTCCCCATCTGGTGGGGAGAGAGACCAGATCTTTAACCATCCCCTGGCCGCTGCTTTTCATTCCCAAACTCTGCCTCCTCTAGTGCAGGGATAGGCGACCCCCCAGCTTCCTTTTCAAGGGCAGTGTCATGAGGGTGTCCAATATCATCCTTAGACCCATCATTGTGCGCCCCCCGCCCCGCCCCCCGTATCCCTTGGGGTGATTAGAAACCCCCGGGACATGCTTTGCTGCTCCCCAGGCGAGCGCAGGTCACCCCTGGTCCCACCGAGGGTGCCGGGCGCTTGGCTAAACCCAGCAGGATTTCGGAGGCGTCTCCCGGTGCGGGGAAGGGACTGGCGGGAGGCGGGCGGGGAGAGGGAGTGAAAAACACGCGCCGCGAGAAAGCGGAGTGGAAAATCTCCCTTTGCGCGGCTTGAGTCCACTCCGCTTGGGTCTGATCGCCTAAGCCCAGCTCGGACAGACAGCAGCGTGGTTGGACCTGAGGATTTGCAGGGCCGCCTGGTTCCGCTGCCTTAGACAGACCAGGGGGAGCCTTTCCCCTCCTCGGCAGGTAACACGTTCTCCAGGTACAATCCTAGGCTCAAAGGGAAGGGCCGGAGCCAGCCGCCCCAAAGCGGGGCCGTCTGAAACCGCATCATTCCCACTGAGCGTTTCCTCTGCGCGCTTCGGTTTCAATCGCATGTCACCGACTGGACCCTGCCCGCCCCGACTGGGGGGAAGCGGGGGATCTCCCTGCTTGCCTTCCATCGCAGAGTTACTACGGAAACAGCCCCGCATTTTCACAGATCCCTGTTTCGTTTTGAACACTCACCACGCCCCCAACGGGGACACCTGGGGCGCTCGGTCCCCAGGGAGATCGCTCCTTTCGGCGGCCCTGTGGCTGGTCGGGGATGCTGAAGGAATCGGCGCTGCTCTTTCCCGCCCCAACGGATTTTTGTTTTTGTATTGCTCCCTTTGCACAAAAGTGACCCGAGGGCGAGTGAAACAGACCAGGTGACGTGGGGGCGCGGGCGAGGGAGAAGGCCAGGACCAGGCTGCTAGGACGGGCTTGGCCCGGGCTCGGATGGGTCAGGGTGGGGGCGTCTCTCTAGTTGGCGTAGACTAGCTGGGACCCCTTGGCGAGCGAATGGTTGAGCTGGGAACGGTGCTGGCCCGGGTTTGACTCCCCCCGGCGCCGGGGTTTTCAATAGGCCCTTCCCGACGGCAGACTCGTGCTTCCCCAGCGTCCCGACACGCCTGGAAATGACTCGAGCGGTTGAGATGTGAAGTCCCTGGAAGTAACACGTGTCCCGCGTGTCGCGGTGCGAATGAGCCTACCGCGAAGGCAGGGGGTGGGGGAGGATCGGGGTATTTCAGGTTTGCCTCGCTCCTAGGGGCGGAGAGGACTTTCCCGGCGCTCCGCGCTAGGGGAAGCGGAGGTGAGTTTTCTCCCACGGTTTATGGCTGAAATTGACCGTGGCTTGGGTTTGATGCGATTTATTGGGTCGGGTTTTTACACGCAAGTGGGAGCTTCTGATCCCAGCAACACAGGCCCCTGCCCGGTTCGCAAATCCTCCCGTGGGTTTGCTCAGACCATCAGGGTTTGACTGACCCCCCCTCGATCTAGCTCGCCGCTGGCAGGGTTCTTGCAGGGGGGGGGGGGAACAAGGGTCGCCCTCCACGTGTCCGGTCCCCTGGCTAGGGTTATTTTGCACGGCGGGGGTACCGCTTGGGGGAAGATGCGCTCAGTGGAGGGGGCGGGGGTGTTACTTTTCTACCCGGGGAGAGACCGATCGCCCCACGCCGGCTTCATTACACGGGCGCAGCTTTCTGCGAAGGATGCAAAGCGTGGGTAGCGGAGGGGAGGCGGGGCTGGGCTGCCCTGGGCGGAGTGGGGGTGCTGTGGGGTGGGGGGGGACCAGATGTCCCGAATTTATAGGGACAGTCCCGATTTTGGGGTCTTTTTCTTATAGAGGCGCCTATTACCCCCCCAGCCCCGGCCCCGGCTTTCCACATTTGCTGTCAGGTCACCCTAGCTGTGGGGTGGGGTGGGGCTGGGAGGGCAATGGGCAGTTCTAGGCCCACAGGGTCGGCGCAAGGGCAAAGGAGGCTCTGCCGTTTAAACCCCGCGCCCACGGGAGTCACCCTCAACCCCCACCCGCGGGATGCCCGCAGGGCCAGCTGCCCCCTCGGCCAGGGGAGGTGTTCTCCAGCGAGGGAGATTGACAGGGGCGGCGGGGCGGGACATCCCTTTCCCAGCCCGGTGGGCGGCGCCTGGCTGTGACGGACAAGCGGGGCGAGGAGTGACTTGGGGCCACGTGACTCTCAGGGGCTGGAAGAAAAACAGAGCCAGTCCGCTGGGGAGCCTCATTGGATTCAAATATTCACTTTAGGAGCCGCTCCGCAGCCCCAGCCCCAGCCCCGGCCGCCGAGCGCCTCCGAGCCCCCGGAGCTTTTCCACCCGCTTGCTCCAGAGTGGCTGGCAAGAATCATGGACTGTTTTCCCATGCCCTGTTTTCTGTCAGTGAGTAGCCCCCTTCTCCTTCTGCTCCCGGGCTGGGGCGCCCCGCTCTGCTCCCGCCTCGCTCCCGGGGTTGGCCCCTATCCTGCAATTCCCCTCCCGGGCGCTTCTGCTAACAGATCGGGGACTTTTAACCCCCTTCTCCGTGTCTGATCTTTGCAGGGACCCTCGATTCAAGTCACTGCCCCCCCCCCCCCTCTCTGGCACGTTTCGTGTCTCGAACCCCCCCCCCCCCCCCGGAAGGCCGCAGCTTTGCGGCCACCCTGCCAAAAGGGTGGCCGCAAAAATGAGCCAAGGGGCCAAGTCCCTTTTGGTGTCGGTGCAAACCCCTCTGCCCCGGGGATCCCTGCTCCTGGAGACCCCCCGATCGGCTGCACTTGAGCGATCCGTCGGGTCGGGGAGGAGGCGGGAGGGAGAGGGGAGAAATTCCAGCTAAGCCCCATGTTCACTGTTTATTCTCGAAAGGAGCGAGGCGGAGATCGCGGCTAAGATAGCAGGGAACCGAGCAGATTAGCCGGATAGCGGCTATCTGATGCTGGGGGGCTGGAAACAGGTCCGAGCGAGTCAATTACGGGCGAGCCCTTCGCCTGCCAGACGGGTTTGCTGCTGGCTCGGGTTTTTTTGGGGGGGGGGGGGGGAGGGTGGGCGAGGGGGGGGGGGGCGGCTGTTTTTAATCGTGACCCTCCTTGTTTGTTGTTGCGTTTTTTCGAAACCCCAGAGACACCATGATTCCTGGTAACCGAATGCTGATGGTCATTCTGTTATGCCAAGTGCTGCTAGGGGGTACTCACCATGCCAGTCTGATACCCGAGACGGGGAGGAAGAAAGTCGCCGACCTCCAGGCGCAAGGCGGATCCGGACGCCGCTCTGGGCAAAGCCATGAACTCTTGCGGGGCTTCGAGGCCAGTTTGCTGCAGATGTTCGGGCTCCGCAGGCGGCCCCAGCCCAGCAAAGCCGCCGTCATCCCGGAGTACATGCGGGATCTCTACCGGCTGCAGTCCGGGGAGGAGGAGGAAAGCCTGCAGGATCTCAGCCTGCGGTATCCCGAGCGATCGGCCAGCCGGGCCAACACCGTGAGGAGTTTCCACCATGAAGGTCAGTGCCACAGCTGGGGGGGAGGGGGGAAGCGATCGGGATTTGGAGACTCCCAGCTCAGAAGGCGACTCCCCCAGCCCCAGCCCGCTGGTCTGGGCTAGTCCCGCGCCTGGATTTTCCAGCATCCCGCGCTGAGGTTGAAATTGACCCGTTTCTGTTCAGGGCTGCTTTGCTTCCTCCAGTCACTCCGGGTGTGTGTACCCGTGTCACCCCGCTGAGCTCCCGCGGAATTCACTCCGGATTCAACTCCGGAGTAACCGAGATCCCTCCCCCCCCCCATCGCGTCCCGTCACCGTGTGTGTTTGTTTTGAAAGATCAAAGCGATCGCTGCCTGCTTTGGGCGCTTCACAAAAAGAGAGAGAGAGAAAATAACCCCCCCCACACCCCCCCCCCCGTAAGACCGACAACAGCGTGGTTGTGAGGTTCGCTCAATGGGGCCTTGTAATCCGATCCAAATGTTTCGTAGCGGATGTTTCTTTTCCAAAGTCAAGCGGCGCTATTAATCCACCAGCATCATCGCTGTGCCGGAATGTATCCCCCCCCCCCCCCCCCCGCAGGGTAATGGGATCAACAAGGCACTGCTCTGTGTTTCCCAATCGCTGGGCACAGTTTGTGAGCAAGATCCTTCGGGGGGGGGGGGGGGGGGGAAAGTGTTGTAAAAAAACTTTTTTTTAACCCCCCCCCCCCCCCGGTCTGTAAATCCGTACGAATGAGGCCCGGTGGTGGTGAAGCGGGATTCCGGGGCAGGAGCTGGTTAGACGGGGATATGGAGCAGGGGGGAGAGGGGGGGTGTTGCTACTTTGCATTTTGGAGGCGTGCGGTGATATTGACGAGGAGGGCTGATCGCTCTCTCTGTGCGGGGCTAGGAGCAGGTGAAGCGGCGGGGCCGGGAGGAGCGGGGTGTGTCCCCCCCCGGCTCCCCCCAAACCTTCACCCGCTTTGTTTTTACCCCCCCCCCCCCAGAACACCTGGAGACCCTCCCGGGGCCCAGCGACCCGCCCCGCGTTCGCTTCCTCTTCAACCTCAGCAGCGTGCCGGAGAGCGAGGTGATCACCTCGGCGGAGCTGCGGCTGTACCTGGAGCGGCCGGCAGCGCCGAGCCCCGCCTGGGAACGGGGCTCCCACCGGATCAACATCTACGAAGTGATGAAGCCGCTGCCGGCCCGCGGGCCGCTGATCACTCGGCTGCTGGACACGCGGCTGGTGCAGCCCAACGTCTCCCGCTGGGAGAGCTTCGACGTGAGCCCCGCCGTGCTGCGCTGGACCCAGGACAAGCAGCCCAACCACGGGCTGGCGGTGGAGGTGACCCCGCTGCGCCCGGCGCCCGGCAGCCACGTCAGGATTAGCCGATCTTTACCTCAAGGGGCCGGGGACTGGGCCCAGCTGAGGCCGCTGCTGGTCACCTTCAGCCACGACGGCAGGGGCCTGGCCCTGACCCGCCGGGCCCGCCGCAGCGCCAAGCACCCGCGGCCCCGCAAGAACAAAAAAAACTGCCGCCGACACGCGCTCTACGTGGACTTCAGCGACGTGGGCTGGAACGACTGGATCGTGGCCCCCCCGGGCTACCAGGCCTTTTACTGCCACGGGGACTGCCCCTTCCCCTTGGCCGACCACCTCAACTCCACCAACCACGCCATCGTGCAAACCCTGGTGAACTCCGTGAACGCCAGCATCCCCAAGGCCTGCTGCGTGCCCACGGAGCTGAGCGCCATCTCCATGCTCTACCTGGACGAGTACGACAAGGTGGTCCTGAAAAACTACCAGGAGATGGTGGTGGAGGGGTGCGGGTGCCGCTAAAAACCCTGCCCCCCCCCCCCCAACTGGACCCTGATCCTCTCCCCCTCCCCCAGAACTGCTTGTTCCAGCCGGACCCTGATCTAAACTAAACCTTCACCTCGACCTTATTTATGACTTTACGTGCAAATGGTTTGACAATAATGATCATATATTTTGACAAAATATATTTATAACGACATATTAAAAGGAGAAAATAAAGCGAGTCGTTATTTTAAAGGCGAAGGCGTCCAGTGTCCGGCGCCTCCGGGGGACAGGCTGGGAGCCGGCTCCTTCCCAGGGGAAAATGAGCTTTCTTTTTTCCATGTTCAAGATTCGCTGTCTGGCAGCCCGGCCGGCCCGGGGAGCGACACTGGACTTGCTAACCCGGTGGGAGCGTTTGCAAAGATGCATGTGAAAAGCGGGGCGGGGTGACCCGAGGGGTTATGCTAAAGCGCGCGCGGGGGGGGGGGGGGTGATGCCTTCCTGGCCGGGCTCCCCCCCCACGCGTGCAAAGCGATTCGCATGTTGTTTTGAAGGGGGGGGGGGCGGTTATGCAGACGGCTTTCTTGCACGAGCCTTTGAAGACCAAATCTCCCCATTACAATGCCCCCCCCCCTTGCAAAAAACCCGAAGCGGTTCCCTGGGGGTCATGCTGATACCTACCTGCGGCTGTCCCTGCCCCAGGGGAGGGGAGGCATTGAAAACTCAAGCGACCTCTCCGCTTTCAGAGCCGAGCCAGGCTCCGGTGCAGGCGCTGGGCTGGAAAGCTGGGGCGGGGTGGGGGGGCGTTTCTGGGGCCGCCACCGCTTGGACGCCGCGGGATTTTCTTTGCAAGCTCGGTCCCCTTTGCAGCAGGCCGAGCGGCGGGCGCGGGGGACGTAGCCTCAGTGCGAGGGACCGGGGGGGTGCCCGGGGGCGCTTTGGTTCTCCAGCCTGCCCAAGCGGGCAGCGGAGTGGGAAGCAACCCCCAGCCGGGGCCAGGCTGCCACCCCGCCCCGGAGAGGCCAGACCGGAGCCGCGAGCGGGCCGGGGCGATCGCGCTAGAAAACGCCCCGCGAACAGGCGCTTCCCCCCCGCCCAGCAGGGGCCGATCCAGAGCGATCGGGCCCCGCCGGTGCCTGCTTCCCTCCCCGCCGCTCCTGGGACGCGAACTCTCCCACCCCTCGCCGCGGGTCCAGCTCGCGGCTCAGCTGCTCCCGCTCCCCCCCCCAAGCCCCGCGCTGGCGGCTTGTCAGGGCCGGAGACCGCGGCTCGTTTTGCGCAGCCAGCTCCGGGGGCTGGGGAATTCGCCGGGAAATCCCGCGACGTGCGTGGACCTCGCTACCGGCCCGGCCCTTCGCGCGGCGCGGAAAACAGCCCGGGGGGGGGGGGGGTTCTGCATGGGGGGGTCCGCAGGGGTTCTGTATGGGGGGCGCAGGGGTTCTGCATGCGTGTGGGGGGGGGCGCAGGGGTTCTGCATGGGGGGGGCCGGCGCAGGGGTTCTGTATGGGGGGGCCGGCGCAGGGGTTCTGCGTGCATGGGGGGCCCGCAGGGGTTCTGTATGGGGGGGCTCAAGGGTTCTGCATGGGGGGCCCGCAGGGGTTCTGTATGGGGGGCCCGCAGGGGTTCTGCATGGGGGGGCCGGCGCAGGGGTTCTGCGTGCATGGGGGGCCCGCAGGGGTTCTGTATGGGGGGGCTCAAGGGTTCTGCATGGGGGGCCCGCAGGGGTTCTGTATGGGGGGCCCGCAGGGGTTCTGTATGGGGGGGCCGGCGCAGGGGTTCTGCGTGCATGGGGGGCCCGCAGGGGTTCTGCATGGGGGGGCCGGCGCAGGGGTTCTGCGTGCATGGGGGGCCCGCAGGGGTTCTGCATGGGGGGGCCGGCGCAGGGGTTCTGCGTGCATGGGGGGCCCGCAGGGGTTCTGCATGGGGGGGGGGGCGGCGCAGGGGTTTATTCTGTCTGCGTGGGAGCGCTTCAGCACCGCCCCGGGCTCACAGCGCCACCCGGGCTAGCGGAGGGCGGCCCGGGACTAGCCCAGCTAGCTGCCCTGCACCGCCCCGTCTCTCCCCGCACCCAGTCACCTGCTGCCAGCCGCTGCCGCGATCGCTGGGAGCCGGGACAGCGGCCCCGCCGGGGTGCTTAAACCGACCCCCCGCATTGCCCCCAGCCCGGCCCCGAACCTGCAGCCAGCGCTCCCTCTTACCAGCCAACAGCCCCTGCAGCAGGTTCAGCCCCGCTCCTCCCCCGACCCTGCAGCGTCTTTCCCCCGCTAGCCAGCCCGGCCCGGCCCGGCCCCCTGCAGCCCGAACAGGGGCACCCGGCGGCCCGATTTGCTGCAGTGGCTGGACCGGCTCCCGTAGGGGGGGCTCCAGGCGGCTCGTGCTGCCCGCCCCCCCCATTCCTGTCCTGAGCCGGGAGATCTCTGGCCCGGGGCAGCGGCGACCTGCCGCCCGCGCTTTGATGGCTGCGGCGGAGCAGGCCGGGCCCTGCCCGAGAAAGAATTTCCTTTGGAAGCGGCAGCCGCTCCGGGGGGAAGCGCCTCGCAGCTGTCTGGCAGGGCGAGCACAGCCCGCTGGCTCCACTGACCTGCGCCGCTGGAGATAACCCCGGCTGGGGCGGGCCCCCGCGGGGAAATCGCCCCCCAGAGCCGGCCGAGCTTCTCCAGCCCCCGGCCCGGGAGCAGCAAGCGAGAGAGAGCTGCGGAGGGGGAGGGGAGGAGGGTGTTGCCCCGGTTTAAAAATTCCCCATCACTGTGTGTGGTTTTTAAATGCCCTTTTAGGCCCACACTTAGCCACCTGCTTCACCTCACCAGGGCCAGCTGTCCGGGGAGAATGGCCCGGCAAGGGGAATGCTCCCCCTAGGAAAGTTAGGCAGCACCCCGTGTTTGCAGCCTGGGGAGGGGACGATTAACACGGGAAGGGTTATAAAAACCAGGCTGCCCCTACTTGGCTGCATTTAACTGGCTCAGACCAGGGCTTTGGGCCTGCCTAGAATGGTGCACCTGCTTCTTCTCACAGGTGGTGCGCGCTGGCAGGGAGGCCGCTGGAGTAAAGCGGACGAGTAAGCACCTCGCTTGTTATGCCTTTATTTCTAGTGGGTTTCCCTGGGTCCCTCTCCTGCCCTAGCACAGCGCTGCAATGGTTGGCTTGCAAAAACGGTTATCATAAGCCATGGTAAAATAGCCCGGGAGCATTTTTATACTGAGTGCACAACTTCTTTGACTGTATTATAAACACTTAGCGGATTTTAATGCATACTATGTGGGTGAATTCCAATATCTATCTATCTGTCTGACAAGGCGGGTGAGGTCATGTCTTTCATTGGACCAACTTCTGTTGGTGAGAGAAAGCGTTCCAGCTTCCACAAAGGCTCTTCTGGTCTGGCAAGAGCTCTGTAGGGCTCGAAAGCTTGTCTCGCTCACCAGCAGAAGTTGGTCCGATAAAAGATATTACCTCAGCCACCTTGTCTGTCTAATATCCTGGGATCAACACGGCTACAATAGCACTACGTGTCTGTCGATCATAGATATAGGAAAACAATCCAAAATTGTGTCTGAAGATAGCGGGGATCCTGAAAAAAGACTGCAGGATGAGGGCCTATGTTAGCGTAAGTTATTTCAGGCCCGCCTTGTACCACTGATGCCAGTGGAAATGTCATTTACGTGATTGTGGGACAGGTAGGGTGACCAGATGTCCCAATTTTATAGGGACAGTCCCGATTTTTGGGTCTTTTTCTTATATAGGCTCCTATTACCCGCCACCCCCGTCCCGATTTTTCACACTTGCTGTCTGGTCACCCTAGAGGTGCTGCTGCCGGTGATCAGAACAATGTTAGCTGGCTAAAGAACACTGCTTCATACAGGGGATTGTGAATGACACTCCGGTGCAGGAGGCCCAGGTTTTTAAGAGGAATTTAAATGGAAGATTGTTACGCTGTTTTAGGCGCATATTTAGCACAACACAAATGGGTTTCGACCCTGCTCTCCTTGAAGTTAGTGCAAAGGCTTGCGCTGAGTGTTACCTGTCATAGACATGTTGCTTTAGCTTTGTCTTAGCTAATTAACAATAGACACTAACTTTGCTCCCCTTGTTTGAGAGATGCTGGAGCTGCATAGGGTGACCAGATGTCCCGATTTTATAGGGACAGTCCCGATATTTGGGGCTTTGTCTTATATAGGCGCCTATTACCTCCCACCCCCGTCCTGATTTTTCATACTTGCTCTCTGCTCACCTTACTGTAGCTACTATTTGGGCCTTAAGCACTTACTTGGTGTTAGCTTTATCTGCAAGTATAACGTTTTTCTTATGTATCTGTTGTGTGCCTGTCATAAAGCCCAAGGATTTGGGGTGCATTTTCTACAGATCTGACTTGCTTCATAGTGACTGAATGCTTTCTTTATGATGGCTAGCATAGCAAGGCCTCGACTTTGAGTGGATTTAATTCAGGGATTTGAATAGCATGAGGCGCTGAGAGAATTTATAGCAAATTTAATCCTCCTCATTTCCCCCCCTCCCCAATGCAATGATTCAAACTGAAGTTTGAAAAATAGAGGAGTAAGTGGAGGCTGATGATTGATTCTAACAGTCTGGAGCACTATTCAGGGGATCGGTTTTGGTCTTCTCCTGGTAGCTGAAATGCGTGGTATTGAATGGTACAAAGAGAGAGCCCCTGCTACAAATGGTTGTTACTTTGTGTTTGGACCTAACACAACAGGGGCCTTGATTTTTGCTGGGGCCTGTGAGCACTATTGAAATATAATAGTGACAGCAACGAGATGGACGGCCCCTCCATTGCTTGCATTGGTAGGGTGACCAGATGTCCCGATTTTATAGGGACAGTCCTGATTTTTGGGTCTTTTTCTTATATAGGCTCCTATTACCCCCCACCCCCTGTCCCGATTTTTCACACTTGCTGGTTGGTCACCCTATGGTCTCCTCTTTATAGTTAGTGGGGATAATGAGGGGAGGACAGAACTAATAATCCTGCATCATTTCAGCTGAGTTGTCAATAGCGATTTTAAGGCCTGTCCACAGTGAGTGCTGCCAGGCTCGAGGTAATAACGTTCTCCTCAGGGCTCTCCTCTTGCAGAACAAGATGTGGGGAGGGAGGGAGTGGTCGGGAAACTCTTTGTGGGAAGTCTGAACGTCCTTAACTCATGCTTATACAAAGGGGAGGGATCTGAGAGGTTCTGGGGCCCCCAACCCCCAGAGTCTGAGCTGCCATAGGGAACTAAGATTTCAAACCTGACTTCCATGAGATGGATCTCTTCCTCCATTGTGTCAGTATTTCAGCACTCGGCCTCTTGCTTCGGGTTGCCTACCCTCCAGGATCGTCCTGGAGTCTCCAGGAATTAAAAGGCGACTTGTTCATTATAGATTACGTCATGCGATGAAACCTCCAGGAATACGGCCAAGCAAAATTGGCAACCCTACTCTTGCTCTGACCATATTGCCACTGTAGAACCGTCACAGATCAAGTTCTCCTGGTTTTCGGGCCCCTTAGAACTTTTTGGCAGATTTTCTTCTGCATGCAAAAATTTGCCTGCAAGTCAAACTTCCCGGCATAGTTTTAGGAAAAGATACTGCAATTGCTATGTAGCAACTGAGGAGAACTTGTCACACAGCCGGGCTTTGCTTGTGTCTCCTCGCTAAAGGGAATGAGGCTTTGTAAGTTAGTTTCACCAATGTAAATTTGTCTGAAGAGAAATGCAGAGGTTTGCACATTGCTGTACAGGGAGGGACGCTCAGGCTGTTCAACAGAACTAGCAGGTGCTGGTTTGGGCTCTTTTCATTTTCTCTGCAACACTGAAACAACCGCTTTTGTTTTTTCCTGGTGTCTATTAGCCCGCTCCAGCTGTGATGACTTGAAAAATCAACTCCTTCAAGTAACAATCGCTTTGTGCTCTTTATTTTACGTTATTAATTGTGTTGAGGTAATGCCTGGAGTCCCCAGCTAAAATTGGGACCCCCCCTTGTGCCAGGAGCTGTACAAACCTGTGGTAAGACACAGGCCCTGCCTCCAAAGAGCTTACACGCTAATCAATAAAACAAAGTGTGGGGAAAAGGAAGTGTTATCACCGCATCTTACAGCTGGGAAACTGAGGCATAGAGAGATGAAGTGACTTTGCCAGAGTCACACTGGGAGATTTTGGCAGGCAGGAATTGAATCCTGATCTCCCAAGCCCCAGTGCAGTGACAGCTGCAAGATCATGCTTTGTTCTTGACTCTCCCCTTTTGGTGAGTCACAAACTTATCCTCAAAATAACTGTGGATTTCCATGTAAAATAAAAGCAGGGGAAATTGCATCCCATTTTGCTCTTTCATTTTCATGTGCAGATGTGGTCATGGGAGGGGTCTTCAAATTGGGCCCGTAAGTTGATGTATCCTTCCATGTTTCTTTTCCCTTGAAGTATGCCACGTTCTGGATTCTGAGAATCAAGCAGGATTTCCAGTAATCTTTTCATTACGTATCATAGGCAAGAAAATGGACTGTGTCTTGCATTCTTGGAGGTTCATCCATAGTCGTTCTAACACTCGCTATTTCAGGAGAACCATCTCCACAATTTGCGTATAGCCTGGGAGGTATTCTCTTGTTGTGTATATATCTAGTTGAGGCATCATCCTACAGCTAACAAAATACACTTGTATATGAGACACTGATGGCCAAAGGAAAGTTTTGAACAACTGAAAGTCAACACCCATAGGATTTTGCAACAGTATGGCACCCTGACCTGATGTCTTTCCCAGTAGTGTCTCAGAGAGGTGAAGAAAGCTGCTTCTAACTACCCATACAAATCCACTGATGCACTTACCATGTGGACAGGAGAAGGGCCATATTTATATAAGCTCACATGCACAGTGGGTTGGCTGTAATATATAATCATGCCCTACCTCCAGATCCTCCTCCTTTCAGAAGGTGACATAGGCCACATTTATGAATTTTGCTTCTGCTTTTTTTTGTTCAAACCACACCTCTTTCTGGAGCTCCACCATCCCATAGGCAGAAATCATGCAGATCCAGTCTTGCACACCTTGCAGATCGATGAATGTGATCAACAATGTAGCAGATACAGGAAATGGATGGAAAATGCAGAGAAGTCTCTCAAATGCTGATGCTATTCCAAAGTCAGGAGATGAATGAGGCAGGTCTGAGGTTACACTTGAGTTCTTACCAAGGTTAACTTCAGCCAGGTCTACACTAGGGGCGGGGGTCGACGTAAGGTACGCAACTTCAGCTACGTGAATAACGTAGCTGAAGTAGACGTACCTCGCTCGACTTACCGCACCGCGAGGATGCCGCAATGTCAACTGCCGCCGCTCCCCCGTCGACTCCGCTTCCGCCTCTCGCCGGGGTGGATTACCGGAGTCGACAGCAGAGCGATTGGGGATCGATTTATCACGTCTACATTAGATGCGAAAAATCGATCCCCGAAAGATCGGTCGCTACCTGCCGATTCGGCGGGTAGTGTAGACCAGCCCTTATGCTGCTGAGAAAAGCAGCAACTGGAAAATTAAACATTTGATGGATATGCCTAAACACAGTACTCTGTATCGTAAATTTGGGATCCCAGTGGCCTGCTCAGCTCCAGTTTCTCTGCAACACACACATCCTTGAGTCTGTGTGGCCTCTTCAGGGATATCCGAGGGCCACTCTGCCACCTTCTCTCCCCAGGGTGAGCTGTCAGGCAGAACCACGGTTCCTCCAGTCCTTTCAGGCTTCAGGAGGGTCAGGAAGCCAACACAAGGTAACAGTCCACCTCTGTTGTCAGCCAGGAGCTACAATGAAGCAGAGGGAGCGATACTATTCTATAATCTCGAGTGCAGGAGCTGAGGAATTCTCTGCTTATGCTTTTGGGTTCTCACTGAACCATTCCTGCAGCTGTTGTAATACTGTTTTCATAGGACAAAGAGAAGAAAGGCATTCGCTCATACTCGTTTTAGCTCTGGCCTTTCATCATTAGATAATCTCACTCTTAAGTGATTTAGTTCTGTAACACAAATTACTCTTCTCCTGGTTGAAATGCGACCACAAACCCCTTGTCAGTTACAACGTAAGTCTAGGCTCAGCCCATCGTCCCACAGGCAAAAAGCAAGTGCTTTTTCAACTAATCCACTTGTCCCTCACCTCTCCCTCCCGTAACATGAGATTATATGTTATGAAGTAATAACTTGAAACAGTCTGCACTGTTTTACATATTAAATTATCTGGAGGACAGTAGGCACTTGACGTTGCTTTTATTGGCTTTGTTTGTTTTGTCTAAACTGTAATGAACACCTGTTATTTAATACTAAAATAAGTAAAATCCTTCATGCCGAGATTAGCTAAGGCATGCTAAATTGATTATAGACCTTGTTTTCGGGGGAGAGGAGGGAGGAAGGGCCTGGATGAACATAGTCTAATAAGGAATAGAACCTGAAAATCTTTGAGGGTTTGCTGAACGGACTAGGGGCACAGCTCTCATTTTTCACTCCCACAAAGGGATGCGAAGAATAAAGCGGCATGCACAGATACAGGAGATGCTGGGATGCACGATCTCCTATGTAATATTAACTTAATAAAAGCGAGCAATGGGCCTGACTGCCTCTCTGAGTGGTAAAACCCAGGGGAGAGAGAGCTCAGAAAATCTCACCGCCAATCGCATATTTTTCTCTCCCGTCCTTTCATTAGACAGTTTGCCCCCCATGGAATCGATGGTAGGACCTTATGAATCCATAGATACTAAGTCCAGAAGGGATCATTGTGTCATCTAGTCTGACCTTTATTGCTCAGGGCATAGAACTTCCCGCAAATAATCCCTAGAGCAGAGTTTTTAGAAAAGCCTCCAATCTTGATTTAAAAATTGGCAGTGATGGAGAATCCACCATGACCCTTGGTAAATCATCCCAGTGGTTCATTTCCCTCACTGTTAAAAATGTATGCCTTATTTCCAGTCTGAATTTATTTAGCTTCAACTTCCAGCCATTGGATCATGTTGTACCTTTCACTGCTAGATTGAAGAGCCCATTATCAAATATTTGTTCCCCATGTAGGTACTTCCAGACTGTAATCAAGTCACCCCTTAACCTTCTCTTTGTTAAGCTAAATATATCAAACTCCTTAAGTCTGTCCCTATAAGGCATGTTTTTCTAATCCGTTAATCATTCACGTGGCTCTTCTTTGAACCCTCTCCAATCAATGTCCTTCTTGAATTGTGGATACCAGAACTGGACACAGGATTCCAGCAGCAGTCATACTAGGGCCAAATACAGAGGTAACATAACCTCTCTACTTCTACTCAAGATTCTCCTGTTTATGCATCCCAGGATCGGATTAGCTGTTTTGGCCACAGCATCACACTGGGAGCTCATGTTCAGCTGATTATCCATCATGATCCCCCCAATTTTTTTTTGAGTCCCTGCTTCCCAGGATGGAGTCTCCCATCCTGTAAGTATGGCCTACATTCTTTGTTTCTAGATGTACACATTTACATTTAGCTGTGTTAAAATGCGTATTGATTGACTGTGCCCAGTTTACCAAGCGATCTGGATCTCTCTGAGTCAGTGACCTTGTCTTTTTCATTATTTACCATTCCCCCAATTTTTGTGTCAACTGCAAACTTAATCAATCATGATTTTATTTCTTCTAGGTGATTGATAAAGATGTTAAATAGCATAAGATCAAGAACTGATCCCCAGGGAACCTCACTGGAAACACACTTGCTTGATGATGATTCCCCATTTACAGTTATATTTTCAGACTTATCAGTTGGCTAGTTTTTAATCCATTTAATGTGTGCCATATTAAGTTTATATCGTTCTAGTTTTTTAATCAAAATGTTGTGCGGTACCAAGTCTTACAGAAGTCTAAGTATATTACATCAACATTATTACCTTCATCAACTAAACTTGTAATCTCATAAAAAAAGACATCAAGTAGTTTGACAGGATCTATTTCTGTACAGCCATGTTGATGTGCGTTAATTATATTACTCTGGTTTAGTTCTCTGTTAATCAAGTCCCATACCAGTCGCTTCATTATCTTGCCCAGGATCGATGTGAGACTGACAGGCCTGTAATTATCCTGCCACCCTGTTTATCCTTTTTAAAAATTGGCACAACATTAGCTGTCTTCTGGAACTTCCTCAGTGCTCCAAGACTTACTGAAATTCAACATTAACAGTCCAATGAGCTCCTCAGCCAACTCTTTTAAAATTCTTGGATGCAAGTTATCTGGACCAATACCACTGTGAGTATTCTTTTTGATCCTAATATATTTAAAACACTCCTTATTGTCCTTAAATCTTCTGGCCATAGATTTATCCTTGTGTCCCTTGGCTTCCCTTATCAACTTTGTACAATTCCTAACTTCTGCTTTATATTCATTACTAACAGCTTTCCCTTTCTTCCATTTGTTATATTTTATTTTTTACTGGTGCCTTCACTTTTCCTCTAAAGCAAGGCAATTTTTTAACCACACAGACTGCTTTCTCAACTGATTGTAATGATATGTTTATTTGTAATATATGATTCAGCCATTAGAAATCTTTGTATGATGCATAGAGTTGCAGATATGGTTTGGCCCCTGGTTAACAAGGGAGACAAAGCTGGAACTCAATCTGTGTGTGGAAGCCTGTTTGTAGCTGTTCTCTTTCATAAATGCCTCAGGTTTCAAATGGACTGTGATTTCATATATCATGCCATTGATGAAGGGTCACATGACACAGGGAGTCGGTGTCAGACCTGGCACAAGTCTTTTGCTTTGTCTACCACACTGTGCTGCCTCTCATGCTATTCAGATGCCCCTTCTTGTGGCCAGAGGTGACGCTGGCTGCTTAGCAGATGACCTGTTCAGTCAGAGGTAAACCAGAGGAAGGGGCTTTGCCCTAGGCCAGGGGTGGCCAACCTGAGCCTGAGAAGGAGCCAGAATTTACCAATGAGCATTGCCAAAGAACCACAGTAATACATCAGCAGCCCCCCATCCGCTACCCCCCTCCAGCCCCCAGTGCCTCCCGCCCACCGGCAGCCCCGCCAATCAGCGCCTCCCCCTCTCTCCCCACGCCTCCCGCCCGCCGCAATCAGCTGTTTTGCAGTGTGCAGGAGGCTCCGGTGGGCAGGAGCGAGGGCATGGCAGGCTCGGGGGAAGGGGCAGGGGTTTTGGGGGAAGGGGTGGAGTGGGGGCAGGACCTGGGGCAGAGCAGGGGGTTGAGCAGTGAGCACCCCCCGGCACACTGGAAAGTTGGCGCCTGTAGCTCCAGCCCTGGAGTTGGCGCCTATACAAGGAGCCACATATTAACCTCTGAAGAGCCGCATCACTGCTTACTCCAGCTGTGAACTTGACCTGGGGTGTGAGCCTGGGGGGATGAGACTCTGTTGATTTCTGGGTTTGGAAAGGTGGGACCGGTCCTGTACTATTTGGGGAGGGCGTGGGGAGAGTTGGTGGGACAATGTTTTGCAAGCCTGGCAGGAAGTGGTGGGGCCGTTGTGAGGCCCCCTGCAATAGGGAAGCACTGCACTGGGGCTGTATGGGGAGCTGCCAGCAGAGTTTTGGAAAGGTGCTCCACACCAACCAAGCGTATGCTGGTGTAGAGGGTGGAGTGGGACTGGGCAAAGGATCTGCTCTGAAGGGATCCCACGTGACAGGATCCAGAGCTCTGGGCTGGGGGACTTTATCTCCCCCCCGCCCCGCCTCACCCACACGGTGCCCAGTTATGCACCTGGTAGGTGGATGGAGTGGCATTAGAATCATAGAATCTCAGGGTTGGAAGGGACCTCAGGAGGTCATCTAGTCCAACCCCCTGCTCAAAGCAGGATCAACCCCAACTAAATCATCCCAGCCAGGGCTTTGTCACATTCACAAACAGCTACATGGGCTCCAGCCACCCTGGGGAGGTAGCTGCCCCCAGGCCAGTGCCCTTCCTGCTGTGCATGGGAGAGAGAGGAGTTGCCCCTTTACATTCCTGTGTGTGTGTTTTTCAAAGGAGACTAAACGCCCTCCCTAGGCTGGTTTGAGGAATTACAGTGGCCTGCACTGGGGAGGAGCCGTGCTTTGCCCTGTGCTGGTACCGGCCCGTCCTGGCCGGGGACTGAGCTAGTCCACAGCCAAACCAAACATCCAGCCCCACATTCGGCGCTCTGGTTCCCATGGGGTTGTGGTCTATTTACCTCAGTAGCGGAGAGAAGAGTTTGGCCCCTAGAATTTGCCTTGCCACAGCTTCTGCGCATTCCACGCATCCTAATACTGAGCTGAATTTCGTTGGGCTTAGTTCCTATAGCCAGGCTGGATCTCCATCTGCGGCGCCTCAGTGGGTGGCCAACCCCAGGCTATTATATGCACCACTGAAGTCCCATGTCCCTGAGGGCCTGATTCAAAGGCCATTGGAGTCAGTGGGAGTCGTTCTGTTGATTTAAATCGACCCAGAATCAGGTCCTTACTGAGAATGGGCTGCGAGACAGATGCTAACCTTTCCCATTTCTGTAGCTACTGAAGCAGTAACAGGCATTTCTAGGTACTCTTTTGAGAGCCTTTATATAGATAAATCTTGTGTAGCTACTATTTACTCTGCTGTTTAAAGGTCAATGAATATGCACAGCAGTTAGGGTGACCAGATGTCCCGATTTTATAGGGACAGTCCTGATTTTTGGGTCTTTTTCTTATATAGGCTCCTATTACCCCCCACCCCCTGTCCCGATTTTTCACATTTGCTGTCTGGTCACCCTAACAGCAGTGCTCCTGGAAAGACAATTAATACAGCCCCAGTCATAGACGGTCCCAAAGGATCGTTTGCAAAATTAGTATTTTTCATTTGATTAGCTGTTGTTATCGGCCAAAAGACATAAAAAAACTGTTTGCAGCATAGTATTTGCCTGTGAAAACTGTTTTGTAATATACTCAGCAAAAGATAGCGTCTAGGTGAAAGAATGCTTACGTAATAAGATGAGTTTCCAACAGGGCTACCAAAGACAAGCGGCCAAGTCACTTAATATCTGTATTCCTCAGTTTTCCCACTTGCAAAAGTGGGCCAGTAATGCTCAGCTCTGTGTTAAAATACTGGCAATAATGGGTATAGTAATAAATCGTGCTTTTCAAAGTGCTTTGAGATCGGCAGGTGAAAAGGACCAGCAACGCTATAAGTGTTTTTAATATTCTTTTACCAATTCCAGTTAAGCAAACTTGGCCCAGGTGATTGTTAACGACATCCGTCAAATTCGGTACCCTGGTTTCATTAGCCAGATATGTGCTCCGCGGACTGCAGCTCCAACGGGACCACCTGGGAAACCCATCATGAATCGCTCCCGAGCAATGGAACAAACGCCGTCATCCCCTGGGCAGGGCTTCGCAGCAGGAATGTGCAAACACAGGTGTGTAGTTTTCATGAGCTTTAAATGAGGTTGGCGTGATTTGGGAATCCAGTCTGGTTTTGGTTAGAAGAGTGTCTCCTGCAAGCCAGAGGATGGGTTCATGCTGCCCATATGCAGCTGTGCACCTGCTGCAATATTAATTGCCTTTGTGGTATGACTATCTATGGAAGAACAATCATCAAAAAACAGATCCAAGTAAGCGGAGATATGTAGGCTGGAGTCTAATCAAATATTGATCCTAGCCCATAGTCTGTACCCCTTCCTTATGGTGCGTGGTGCCTAGCTCCATGAGCAGTGATTTCACGGATCACATCACACAATCTGTCCCTCTGTGCTTTGTATTATTCAGCATGTCATCGGGTCTAAACAGCTTTGTTACAGCAACTTTATATGGCTGAGGTTGGTTGTTTTTTTTTAAGCGGAAGTTTTTTACGGGACTGAGATGTGTTAATGTGCCTGTAAAATGAAATCAAACACAACTGAAAGTTGTTTTGAATGCAGATGGGACCAATAGAGGGCCCAGCCCAAAGCCCATTGGAGTGTATGGAAAGACTCCTGATATGGCCTGGTCCAAAGCCCATTGGAGTGTATGGAAAGACTCCTGATATGGCCTGGTCCAAAGCCCATTGGAGTATATGGAAAGACCCCTGATATGGCCCGGTCCAAAGCCCATTGGAGTATATGGAAAGACCCCTGATATGGCCCGGTCCAAAGCCCATTGGAGTATATGGAAAGACCCCTGATATGGCCTGGTCCAAAGCCCATTGGAGTGTTTGGAAAGACCCCTGATATGGCCTGGTCCAAAGCCCATTGGAGTGTATGGAAAGACCCCTGATATGGCCCGGTCCAAAGCTCATTGGAGTCTATGGAAAGACCCGTCAATGAGTTTTGAGATCAACCCCCTGACATGCTTTTTGAATCAGTTTAAGCCATTAATGAAAACGTGACTTTGAGCCGGAACAGGCTGGATCTTCTCTGTTTACAGGAAATGTTTTCACTAAAGCCATTGCTGTGTGTGAAGAATCACAGCCTCCAGGTCCATTCTACTCACGCAGCCCGCCACGGTCTCCCTCTTGCGTAGCTAGGACGGGGTGTTTCCAAAGTTAGCACATGTGGGGACTGGCCTGGGCTGGCTCTGATTTGGAAAGCAAGAATCTTATTCCAAAAGGAATTCAAACTCTGCCCTAGGGTGACGCATTCCCCCGAGGCGAGGGAAATGTCTGTTCCTTGGTTTTGCTTTGCGGCCATTCAAGGCACACTGATGGCTGCTCAGGCTCTCTCTGTTCTGTGCACATCCCCACTTTGGACCGCTTGTGCATTTCCCTCTTCCGGTCATGGGCAGATGAGTTTGGAAATCAATGGGCTCCATTCATCTCCATTTACATTTATATTTATTTAGTAGGGATGTGGCGGAGTATGCAACCCCCCCACTGTGCCAGGGGACTGGAGCAAGCTGGAGCAGCCCCAAAGGGTACATCTACACGGCACACTCAGCCCAGGCTCTGACACAGGTTTGAGCTCAAATTCCCCTTCTGTCCACACACAATCAGTGTGACTCAGGTCAGCAGGTACTCAGGTCCTAGGACCCTGCTAAGGGGGTGGGTCAGAGCCAGAGTCCTGCTGAGCCTCCGGTCCAACCCCTGTTGTTTTGCAGTGTGGACGCAGGGCAAGCTGCTGACCTGAGTCTGAAACAATGGTGTAGTGGGGCCGGCTCTCCGTGGAACCATGTACTGGGACTCTTGCCGCACGGCGCATGCCATTGTGTTCTCAAAGTGGCATCGTCCACGTAGCGTGACCTCGCACGTGCCACTCGTGTGAGCTCGCATCTCACGGAGGATGCCATTTTAGAACGTGCGAGGTCATGCTGGCGGGGCATTCCGGTAGATGCCCATTCCGGACTACACCACTGGGCAGAAGCTCTGCGTAGTGAAGTATAGACGCGTTGACACTGCTGTCAGGGTCCAGCAAGTGTAAACCCAGGTTTATAATGTAGTGTGGACGCTCAAGTGGCGGCTTGGATACATGGAGTCCCACGAGACGGGTCCCAGAGACCCGAGTTCACAAAGCAGTATAGACGTATCCAAAGTGGCCAGAGCCAGCCATGGGGAGGGTGTGGCCAGGCCTGTCAGGAGCTGCGTTGATTCAGTGCCTTCCTTGGGCGGCCTCCACTCTCCTGTGGAACCCTGGGCTGATATTATTTTAAAGCTCCCTTCTCTAGCGAAACAGCTGCGGGAGACAGCCACAGTGACACCCTCCCCACAGGGAGAATCCCCCTCGGGGTCAGTTAGTTAGTTCCCTGGCTGCTGCCACAGGAGGAAACCCATACATTGTAGCTCCCGCGTCTAACTCCTGTGATGTTCTGCCGGCCTGCCCTCACGTGTGCTGGGGGAGCTTTGTTCCCGCTGGCGGTTCCCTTCGAGCTTTGGGATCTCTGGGATAAGACGTCGTCCTGGGAGCTTGGCTGCTTGTGGCTTTTAAGAAGTCCAGCGCAGTTCTTGCAGGGATGTTAGCCTCAGGCTCCTGGCCAGACTTCAGCTGGGGGGTCCCAAGGGGCCAATGTCATCTTTGCTAAAACTTCATTAACCTCAGCATAGTTACACCAAGGATAAACTAAGCCAGCTCGTGTGCCAGCCCTCATGAAACTGGGCGGTCACATACGTTGTAACCCGATTGTGGTCACAGATCATCTGCCTACTCGTGCCATAGCACCCCTTGGTAAGTCCCGTGTGACTTCTCCATCAGGAGTCAGGACTGACACATACAAGGCGAAAAGGTCACATACTGATGTGATTGACTCCATCTGCAGCAATGTGTTGGGTGAAGCGAATGTGGCTTGAAAGCAATGTGTTCACGGATTGAGCAATATGCGATGGATGCTTGCTTGGCGTCTTTCTCTGGCAACGCCCATGAAATGAACTTGTGACAAAGAATCTGAGAGCAGAAATTGCTTAGATAGACCATGGGATTGTATGGGAAACCTGCCCTTTCCCCTACTAGCCAAAGCATCGAGAGTCCTTGAATAGCAGATTTGTCTAGCTGATATCTTGGGAATTGGTTATCCATGGAGCGGGCGATTTTGTAGGGATAACACCATCCTCTGATGTTCAGCCCCACTCCCCCTGGTGTCTTTCCAAAGGATGAAATGTACTTGCAGGGTGACAGAGGCTCTGCATATGGAGATTAATAAGATCTTGGAAGAGAAAATGATTTTTGAACCCATTTTCATTGTGCTTTATTCACAGGCTATAACCCAGTGGGGAGGGCGTTTTTACAGGCGCTCCTCTGTGCAGATCTGCAGAGGATATGAGTCTGTTACGACTCTACCTAGGGAGCCTTGGGTCTCCAGCTCAGTCTGTAGCAACTCATACTTTCAGATCTCGAGGTCCCTCTTCAACCCCCTGGCAGTCACAGATACACATGCCTTCCCCTTCACACGTGCAAAAATCCCAGCTGTTGAATGAAAAATGGAGAACGCTGCAGAATGGAGCTGTTTTCTGACTGCATAATATCTAGTGGGTATTACCCAGGGATCCTTCCGAATGGCGCTCAACAATGCTCCGATCTGCCATTGCATGCCACGGGGAGGAATTTCGTGTGCTAAAGATGTCACTGTCTGTGATCTACAGTCCTGCAAAATCCAGCGTTAGCTATGAGCTACCCAGACCAACGGCATGCTGCACTCTTAGCAGGTCTAGTGGTGCTCTAGCAAACGGCCATGAGTACATGCATGCAAGCTAAAGGCACAAAAGGCCAGTCCTCAGCTGGTGAACTGGAAGTGGCTCCATAGACTTCAATGGAGCTATGCCAAGGTACGCTAGACTAGTGTTCTGGGCACGAATGTCTTTCCCAGCATGTTGGAACGGGGCTCCATGCACCTGCAGATGAAAGGACATGGCATCTCTGAGCCGGATTAACTGTGAAAATCTATAAATAGCTTCTCGGGCCATGTCAAGTTTTGGCTCCGGTGACTCAGCATTAGTGTAACATGGTGGGAGAAGACGAGTGATCTAATGAAGTCTCCAGCCTGAGCTGCTCTCTGCAAAATACACCTGCACATCTTGGCATAATTGGCCCTGCGGCCTGGCAGAATTTTCTGCTGAATATTTTGGCTGGATCCAGGACCTTGTGCGGCTTTTGTGGCATGGAAACTGCATATAATTTCTGCTGAATAGAACCCTATATATCAAGTTGACAGTTTCGGGACATTATAAGACCATTGAGTGCTTTCGCGCTCAAAATGAGTCAAAACCAGAATGTAATTATTTAATGATTATTTGACAAACCGTGCAGTAAGAACACGATTTAAAAAAAAAATACCCCAAACCTATTATTCCAGCAAGTGACCGAAAATGAAAAGGCAGCCGTTACTCTCAAGCAAAACACAAAGCAGGGTGCAGGTGTCACAAACTGATAGGGGGTATTCGGGTGTGTCTGCGTAGCCCACAATTTACTGTGCTCATTTATTTGTTCTAAAGGGTCTATGGGTCTGATCCTCCTCTCACCTACGCTGGTGTAATTCCATCGACTTCAGCAGAGTTGCTGCAGAGAAGAGTCACCTCCCAAACATTGCCTCTTCCCCGGAAATCTCTCGGCTAGCGCCTGCCATGGAACACTAGCTGTTTCAACGGTAGAAAATCACTTGTTAGGGTCGGCCAGCTGGGCAAAGTTGGTCTTGAGTCAGTCATCTGCAGGAGGCAGATGCATTTACAGGCCAGTTGCAGGAGGACCAAAGAGCCTAGACGGATCTGGCTTTTACAGTCTCATTTCTTCTGTTTCCCCAAGGGACGTAAATCCTGTGCATGGAGGAATTTCCATATGGCATATGCCTCAGAAACTGCCCTGCGTGTATCTGCATCTTAAGCTTTCATAGACCCAGGAGAATGCCAGTGTTAGTGTGACAGGATCCTCGGGGTGCAGCCCGGGACTACTGTACCTCCTTAACTCTCCAGCCTGGGCTGTCTCCCACAATGCCTTGCTAGTGACAAGCAGCAAACCCCTCCAGGTGCTGTGATCACTCAGCACAATGGCAAGTGGAGCCCCACACCCAGCTAGATTGCATGAACGCTCCCAAAGCCACTCGTGAATTACAGAGAAAGGCACCAGCCAAATCCCGCCCAGCTCCCAGCCTTGTACTTCAGGAATATACTGTCCTGCCCTGCTCAAGACCCTTTCTAGAGCAGTGCAAGTTTATTAATGAGTTCACCACCTCATCAATGGAAAGTGAATATACACCAGCCTTTGTAACCTGAGCAGATTTACCAAACACTTTGGGCCGACTCACTGGTGAAGATAAATAGTAAAAGAAGTTTATTGATGACAAAAGATAGATTTTATGTGATAGGCAAAAAGAGTGGTTACCAAAATGAAACAAAATATAAGCACGCAGTCTAAACCTTAACCCTTATCACACTAGACAGTATTTAAATCAAGCAATGTTCTCACCCCACTGGATCTTACAGTCCTTAATGTATAGGTTTGTCTCGTAAACCTGGGCCAGTCTCCTCTGTTGAAGTCTTCAGTTTTCTGAGCATTCTTATTGCTTGCAGCATAGGTGGGGGGAGACGAAAAGGCCAAGCATGGGGCCCCTGTGTTCTGTTTTATACCTGTAGCCCGTGTGCTTGGAGAACACAAGCCCAGGCATGTCTGGTGGGCATTGCTGAGTCACAAGGTGAAGCAATACCCCTGGCGTGTCTCCTGTGAGTGAGTCCTGGAATTGTAACTCCTTTTCTGGACCATGGCTGGTGATGTCTGTTCAGCACCCACCCGGGCATTGGTTACCTCTTCTCTTGTCATTGTCTCTGGAGAGCTAGTATCTGGGCACTTTCCAAACCCACAGCATATTTTAGTGAAAACCATACAACACAATTCTTATAATTGTATATGTATTAATGATACACATATTTAGATGGAACAATGGCTTTCAGGAGATCATAACCTTTCCCATGATACCTCACGTGGCATGCTTTATATGCAGTATCACAATTATATGTAAATGAGGAATACACGGGTTACAGGGTGCTCCCCCAAGGTATAGAACGTCACAGTTAGCATCTCTGGTAAGCACTTAAGGGTGGTACATTGGATTGAGCTCCCTGCCCAGGAAGATCTGAATACAGGTGTGGAGCCATCCTAAACAATTTTTTTGAAAACCAAGGAGCCAGCTTGTCGTCTGGTGTAAACAGACATAACGCCGCTAATATCCACAGAGCTCCTGCGACTGACACTAGCTGAGGACCTGGCCTAAGTACTGCGTTTGGATCAAGAGGTTACAAATCAAACAATTATGTATTTCATGCCAGTTCTCCTCAGATTTAATATCCTTTTCCTTTTCCCAATGGGCCCCTTAAGCAGGGCCTTCTCAGACCCTCTGCACCATAATGTAATATACCCCGAGGGAATAAACAACAGCAGAAAACCTACCCCACTCCCTATAGCACTGAAAAGAAGAGGAGCCAGACGTGCCATGAAGCCACCAGAGCTCCTGCCCATCTATTTAACACAGAAGCAGATATGATATGATGAGATCTGGCTTTTAACTTTGCAAATTGCCCTGAGCTTCATAAAAGGCTGACCCAGCTCTCTGGATCCAAACAGCTCCAGAAACTGGGATATTTGAAGTCCGGATCCAGAGCCACATTCTACACTTTAGCCTCCCACTATTCTATTTGTGTTTTTGTTTCCTCCTTCTTTTAGACCCAGGTCGGGCCAGGAGTGCAGGGGACTGGACTCGATAACCTCTTGAGGTCCCGCCCAGTCCTATGATCCCCTCCATCCACCTTGGAGCTTTTATTCGTGCGGGTGGCGGAAATCCATGCAAGGCAGAGTTTATTTACAGTGAAGGGTAAGTGAGAGGCTGTGATCAGGATGGGATCTGAGGACAGAAAGAGCTTGTGTCTAGGAACTGTAAATGAGTTGGGTCTGGGAATTTGCAGAAGCTGTTACACCCAGATTTTTCCAAATTCCACTCCGTTCCATGGCCTGGGCGTAATAATGGACATTTATACCTGTCTTTGAATGGACGTGTGTGTATATGTTTACTTTTTTACAGATGATTAGTCATGAACTATTAGTGTTTTCAAGCCACGAGCCTGATCCTTCAACCACTGCTTCTGCAAGCAGTCAAACTGATTTCAACTGACTGCCTGGAAAACATGGTGGTTTTCGCTATGGGGGACCTCAGATAGTGTGAACTGCTGTAGCATCCTCAGGATCAATGGAGCTATTCCAGTTTACCCTTGAAATCAATAGGGCTACTCACGTGAGGTGTAAGAGAGTATCTACCTTTGCAAACACGCCATTTTATCTCTGTTTTGCGCGTGGATCAATTATGCTGTAATGACATTTCCTGCCATGTCGCCCGGGGTGTGACACACGCAGGCAGAGACAAGACGCTGATATTTAACCGGAGCTCTGCTGATCATCAGCAGGATGCAGTGACAGGTGAGGTGCCTTGACTGGGAGATGTGGATGCAGTTTGGTGGCCTGGGTTATTTCTAAAATCATTGCTCCTAAAGGACGGCAGGACAGACAATCCTGGACAGCCGGAGTATTGGTGGTACTGGGGACAGCTGAATCACTCTGAGTAGTAACCAGAACATTTTCTTTGGCTCACAACGGCAAGCGGGACACCGACTAGCAGAGGGCACACCAGCGGCTGGTGAGCTAATTCCCCAAGGGACCAGCAGGAGGTGCCGCAGGGTTGAGTCCCGCACCATTACACAGCTCTATTAAGAAGTCCCATAATTGCCTGTCATTAATAAGGTTTACTGCTGCAACAGATCCAGATGGAGGGAGCCAAAGAAAGGAGTTTGGGGGCAGGGATCAATCAGGATTTAGGAGTTCAAATATCACCCATTCTTCAGTACCCTAAATCCAAATAAACAGAATCCTACTACCAGAATCTTTGCCCAGCCCTTCTTTCTCTTTGTTCCTACAAGACGGCTAGATGTTGTGTGAGGTTTGGTTGTAGATTTCATTAGCACACTTTAAAAAATGACAGCTGAGCTTTTTAAGATAGACTAGGGGGTTTATGCACACGCCTACTGAATTGTGTGTCTAAATCCTGTGGTCAGCTTTAAAAAAAATCTCTTCCCTGCCCGTTTTCACAGCATGTTGTTATTAATGCCTACGCTTGCCAGCAAAGTTTAGTTGCAGCGTATACAGCTCACTCTGTTTACTGACAAAGCCCTGCTGGAAGTCTCCTAAGGCAGTTCATAACCATTTTCTTTCCCCCGCCTGTGGTCATCTCTTTCTAAGTTCAGAGTGATGGCTTTTGTCAATGGGGAGAGTTTAAAGGGTGATGGTTTGAGACTAGTGAACAAATGCCAGTTTGTTTAAAATGTAAATACTCAGGAACCTCTCCCCAGAGAGTGGAAGTGCAGAAACAATTCATGGCCCTGATTCTGCAATTGGATCAACGTGGGTGCAGGATTTGGGCCCATATGTGCCTTCATTAATCTAGTCCATTTAGACTGTGCTATCCCTGTACTATCTGAGCATATGGTAAAATGAAACATGATTGTAAGCCCATTGAGACAGGATTGTCCTTTTGCTCTGTGACACTACCTAGCATAATGGGGCCCTGGTTTATGACTTGGGCTGCGAGGCGTTACAGTAATAATTAATAGTAATACAAGATGAAAATGAAAGTACTCAGTATTGCCAAAGCCAAAGAATTTAAAAATTCTGAGTCAGCCCCTCCGTCCCCAAATCATGAGCCTGGCTTAAAAATCATAGGATTATTATTTTTTAAATAAAAAAAGAAACTGCTACAAGGGCCGCAGTTTTGAGCAATCATGAGGTCTAGAAGCATCCGTTATTTAGTAAGGGGCGTGGAGTGTTTCACACAATCACATGACTCCAGGAGCTGGGGCTTTAAGACAAAACACCAAACTCACCATAAAACCTTGAGAGGTGGTCACGCTGAGATGCTTTGTGTACTGAAAGCAGGGCCCCTTGTGCTAGGAATGGCGCAGTGAGAAACAGGGGTGCAACTGGAGGAGGTGACTGGTTTTCATCTTGGTGAGGATGTCTGGGTGGGTCTCCCCTCTTCCCAGAATTTCAGCCCCCACTTGGAGGGGAGGGAGGAGAAGGAGAGAAAGCACGCTGAGGCTCAACCTTAGCTACCAGCATTCAGCCCTCTGTCCCTGCCTCCCTGCAGAGCTGCTGCTGAGCTGAGCAGCTGGGAAGGGAGGAGGTCTTGCCTCAGGGGCTGCACCTTCCCTCTGCTGGACAGGTCAGAGGCTGCTGAAGGCAGAGCAGTGGGGCCTGGCCAGGCAGACAGGAGGCTAAGTCAGCTCCAGAGGAGAGACTGACCCCTAGCTGTCCTCCCAGAAACTCCTCCTCTTCCCCCGCCCCCCGCAGGAAGGTCAGGTAAAGGGTAGAGGACCTGGGGGGCACTCAGCCTGATGGGCGATGCTAGAGGAAGGGGAAGAGGAGGTGTAGGGGACGGAGTCCTGGGTGGGGGCGTGGCCTCGACCAGAAGAGGTGATTTAAAGGCCCCAGGGCAGCTACTGCAGCATCCCTATCTCCACCTCAAATGGATGTAACCATGCACATTCCTGAAGAAAAGTGTAGCTCAGAGAAGAGTGTGGTGGAGGTGCAAGAAACAGCTGCTGCTGAGTTTAGTTCCTTAAGTCTAGATGATCCAGGACTGTGGACCCACTTGAGCAGTAGCCTGAGGGACTTCCTTGTACTGCATGGGCTACAGCAAGTGAAAAACTTCATGTTTCCCAAAGACAATGAAAATAGAAGTTTCCATCCAACACATTACTGGCGTGAAATCCCCAATGGTGACGAAGTGGAGAGGCCATGGCTTATGTACTCAAAACCCCAGAATGCTGCATACTGTTTTTGTTGCAAACTCTTCCAGTCTAATGTTCCAGCCACATTGGGTTCTACAGGAACAAAGGACTGGAAAACTCTGGCTAGCAATCTGGCAGGCCATGAGAAGGCAGCAAGTCAACAGAGAGCATTCCATAGGTGGAAAGAGCTTGAGATGAGACTAAGGTTAAAGGCCATCATAGATGATCAGCATCCAGAGAAGATTGCATCAGAGCCTCTTTACTGGCAAAATGTTCTGAAAAGGCTCATTGTCATTGTGAGAATGCTTGCTACCCAAAACCTAGCACTGCGTGGCACTTCAGATCAGCTGTATGTGCCAAACAATGGAAACGTCCTTAAAATTGTGGAACTGATGGCTGAGTTTGATGCTGTACTCCAGGAGCATCTAAGAAGAGTCACCACCCAAGAAATGTACACACACCACTACCTTGAAAAAAACCATTCAAAATGAGATCATACAGTTACTGGCAACAAAAGTCAAACAGAAGATTGTGGCAGATCTAAAGTCAGCAAGATATTACTCTGTTATTCTGGACTGCACACCTGACATCAGCCATATGGAACAAATGACTTTAATGGTGCGTTTTGTAACAACAACATAATCTAGTGAAAATGTCCCTGCAATGGTGGCTGTCAGAGAGCATTTTCTAGAATGTATTGACATTGATGATACTACAGGAGCTGGTATGACAAATGTGCTTCTTAAAAAGCTGGAAGATACGGGAATTGCGATAGCTGACATGAGAGGTCAGGGCTACGATAATGGTGCCAACATGAGAGGAAAGAACAGAGGAGTGCAGACACGGATACGAGAGTTAAACACTCAAGCTTTTTTTGTCCCATGCAGTTCTCATTCATTGAACTTGGTGATCAGTGATGCAGCATCAGCTTCTAGTGAGGCTGCTGAATTTTTTAATGTAATTCAAAGCATCTATGTATTTTTCTTTGCATCAACTCATCAATGGCAAATTTTGAAGCAACATCTGGGAACATCTTCTCTGACACTGAAACCACTGAGTGCCGCAAGATGGGAAAATTGAGTGGAGGTGATAAAGCCTATCAAACACCAAATTGGAAAGATAGATGATGCTATAGTTGCCATTATGGAGGATAATGCTATGACAGGAACTGTTCGTGGGAGAACAGTGGCAGAGGGAAATGGAATCACCAGAAACATACATAACTTCAAATTTCTGTGTGGCTCACTGTTGTGGCATGACATACCGTTTGAAATAAATGTTGTAAGCAAGAGACTCCAAGGTGTTGACCTTGATATATCAGGAGCAATGGAACAACTGGACAAAGCAAAGTCATACCTATAGTCTTACCGGTCAGAAGAGGGATTTCAAAATGTTCTGAAGAGTGCACAGAAGTTGTCAGAGGAACTTCACACTGAAGCTATTTTCCCACCCATTCAAGAATACAAGAGTCACCAAAGAAGAAGATATTTTGATTACGAGGCACGGGATAATCCCATAAGAGACCCCAAACAACAATTCAAAGTTGAATTCTTTAACCAGGTGCTAGATTGTGCACTACAGTTAGTTGAAGAACGTTTCATGCAGCTCAAGGAACACAGCAGTATATTTGGGATGTTGTATGATATTCCAAAACTCCTCACTGTACCCGAAGAAGACCTACACCAGCAATGCAGGGCACTAGAGACAGTGTTGACACATGATGACATGTGCGATATTGATGCGAGTGATTTAGGTGATGAATTGAAAGCCCTTTCAAGATACATTTCAGCAGGATCAACTCCAAAGGCTGTTCTGGAATATATGTGCACAAATAAGATGACCACCCTCCTTCCAAATGCTTTTGTTGCTCTGCGCATACTTCTAACGTTTCCTGTAACAGTTGCCAGTGGAGAACGCAGCTTCTCCAAGCTGAAGTTAATAAAAACACATCTACGCTCCATAATGACACAGGAGAGGCTGGTCGGCCTTGCAACCATCTCAATAGAGCATGAGCTGGCCCAGACTGTGGACCTTCAGGAAGCAGTTCAAATCTTTGCAACCAAGAAGGCACAGAAAGTACCAATTTGATTATTCACACATAAAAACGCCAGGGTTTACTATGCAGACAAGAAAAGTTACATTTGCTGCTCAGGCGTTTGAAAGTTAAGTCTTACTTACAATTTTTGAACAAGGCATTTTAAGTTGTTAGTTCTCCTTTATTGGGGGAGGTAGCAGAGCAGTACCATGAGAGGAGTGGAAGAGGAAGAAGGCAGAATTGAGACCTTTCAAAGTTTTGGCCCAAGTGAGGAGGCATGGTGTTGTGGGCCGGCCCTGCCTGTGGAAGAATGGAAGAAATTGACACAAACAATGGTCTCCCGAAAGTCGTGTGGGAAGCGTATTTAGGAAGCCGGCCTCATGCAAGGGGAGAGTGGGATATGACTTGTGCATTGATCTAAAGCAAGCCAATCAATGCTAAACACTAAGCATCGCGCTTTTCTTTATGGAATGACCATTATTGCACCTCTACCAAAGCTAGAGCAGGGGCAGGTTATCGATAGGGGCAAGTGCTGCAATTGTCATGCAGAAGGCAGTGAAATCAGTGTCTGGGTAACTGGGTGTTCTGCATGCATAGAGGAGGTTTATGTAAGCAGGTAAGTGCAATTGTAGACACCTGGCCTAGAAGGTTTGTAGCTTTTCTGCAATAAACAGTTTAGCACCCACAGAGAAATCCTCCCCCTGTCCCCCAAGCTGCTGGAGTGCCTGCCTGGTATTATTCCTGATTTACATCAACCTAAAGGACATCAGGGTCAGGTGCAATCCCTAGAAACAGGGCCAGCTTTTGCTGGGGGGGGCTGAGGAACAGTGATCACCGCTTGGAAGGAGCCACCTGAAAGCACCTTCACACTCTCCCAATCCTGGGCTGATCAGTGCCAGGCCAGTTGCCATTTAGAGCAGCCTAAGAGCTGCTCTGAGTTGTGCCCGCTGCCAACAACCCCAAGAGACAACTGTGGCAGATAGGGAATACTGGGGTACAGGGTGCCCTGGCTATGCCCCATCTCCTCTGGCCATATCCCTGGAGCAGGCCCCAGGAGAGGTGTGGAGTAGATCTGCTACGCAGCTTGAATGGAAGAGCTTCTGGGGGCTGGAAAGATCAATTAAGGCAGTTTTGCTCTGGGAGAGGAGTGCAAAATTGCCCTAAAGTAGCTCGATCTGGCCCACATAGCACGAGGCTCTTTATAGAACTAAATAGATACTGACATGTCATCAGCATCTGTTTTTCCTGGAGATGTTTATACACAACCGTTCTCTGAAATCAGCCCACCATGCAGCCTCCTCTTACTGAGAAAATGTGCTCAGATGATTTAACTTAATGACTTAGTTAAATTGAATGGTTTCCAGTAGCACAGTAATGTGTTTGGAGAAGGAAGAACTTTTAAAAAGAAGCTGTTTGCCCATCTAATTCAAACAACTTTCCATTCCTGATGGGGAGAAAGGAAAGTCTGAGAGCTTTGCAGAATTAATACAGGGTACCCATTACTTCATTTTATAATGCTTGGCAAGGAAAAACACATAAGCCAGTGAAATCTGGTTATTTGGCTCTTCTGTGCATTCCACAGTTATGGGGCAACTAAGCACAGGGAATTTTCAGTGAGTTAAAATGCGTTTGCACTAAGATGACTTACAAGAAGAATTGCAGTTTGGCTGCTCATACCTGGATATGACCCTAGTATACAGTAGTAGTTGTATTCTGAATGTAAGGAATTTCGTTACTATCTGTGGCAAATTGCCGGCACTACTATGATGGGTCCCGCACTTTCTCTTCTTGTGGGGGGGTTTCAGGGCGCCATTTCTTGCCCCTGAACTGGGGTAACAGCTATCCTACTAGTATCCCAGGGAAGGGGAGTGGAGAGGGAGGGACCCAGGCCCGCCCTCTACTCTGGGTCCCAGCCCAGGGGCCCTATGATAGTAGGTGAACCACTTGTACCAGTGATTCTTTCCCCTGGGCTACTTCCCTCTCCTGACCTTCAGCTTGTGGGGCTTCCTGCCTTCCCTCTGCACAAGCCAGGTGTCCCTTTACCTAGGATCTTGGTCTTCTTAGCCCGCTGCAGCACTTCTCAAAACTCTCCTCCACTTTCCTTCGAACGGCTCTTTGTTCCACCACCAATTCACTCTGCTTCACTCCTCCAAACTGCTCTCTGCTCCACCACCAAACCACTCTGCTCCAGCTCCTCCTCTAGCTGATTGAAGCAGGGGGATTTTATCAGGTGACTGGCTTCAGGTGCTCTAATTGGTTTTAGGTGCTTTTAATTAATCTACAGGGAATAAGGCTTCTCCTCACCCTAGATCACTCTCCTGCTGCCTTCTGGCCATGCTGTATCACATATCTCACGACTAAAATAATTTCTCCTTTTCTCTCGAAGAGTAGCACATTTATGGGAATGAATGTTATTGGCTCTTTCCAGCATATAGTGACACTAAAAATGATTTCTTTAAAAGAAAATTTAGTGAACACACAAATTGATTAGCATTAAGTTGTGTAACAGCCAAATCTCTTGGGATCTGATCCTTCAAACACATGTGCTACTTTACTCATGAGCAGTCCCACTGAGTTTAGTTGGACTACTCACGTGAATAAAGTTACACATGTGCTTAGGTTGTTTGCAGAATGGGGGCCTAAGTCACTATTGAATACAGTAGGTTGATGTTTCTGGGCTAAATTTTTTTCCGGGTCAAATATGGGGGTTTTGTCAAAAAAAGTTCTGGAGGAAAATTTCCTCGAAAACAATATTTCCAATTTTTTCAGTGGGAAAATTCTAATCAAAACATTTTTGCAATTTTGAAAATAACGACATTTGAAAAGGAAACATTTAGATTGAAAATGTCAAATTATTTTGTCCTGACATTTCCAAATCCCCTTTTTTAGAACTTTTCATTCCACAAAAATCTTTTGATATTTCAACTTTTTGTCCCAATTTGGGACGCAAACAAATGTCAAAAATATGGGCATTTCATGCATGACTGAAATTCCATTTTCCAACCAACTGTATTAGTTTATGCTCTGAACATTTTGAAAAATCCAGCAGCACATGGGATATTGATAGGAAAAGAAACTCGTTATAAACAGACAAGGTGGATGAGGTAATATATTTTATTAGATCAACTACTTTGGTGGAAGGCAAGCTTTCAAGCAACACAAAGCTCTTCTTCCGGAAGAAGAGCTGATGAAGTACTCTGTGTAGCTCGAAAGCTTGTCTTTCTCACCGACAGAAGTTGGTCCAATAAAACAGATTACCTCACCCAAAGTATTTCTCCAATATCCTGGGACCAACATGGCTACAACAACACTGCAGACAAGTTATAAACAGACATTTTAGGTGGGATTCTGAAAGCTGCCTGGAGGATATAGATACTCAATTTCCTTAGATAGTTTGGAAAAATCCATGTTTCAATTCACCGATTTTTCAGCAATAACTTTACTCTTTTCAAAGCCACATGATGACTCATGTACACCACCACCTCTGAACAGTTGGCCTTCTTTCATCTCCTTTCCACTCCTTCACCTTAAAATGTAATCTGCCACATAAGAATTGTCTTTTTATAACAAACAACTTGATGTGATTGATCAGTTATTTAGGATTTCACCATAGATTCTTTGTTAGCTGGATTAAATTTTACTTTTGTTTTTTATCATCCAAACTGGTAAAATAATTATGTTAGGACCTGATTTTACATCTGACCTTAACTCAGCCTTTCTTTTGACACCTGCAGTTATTTGCAGATGCTGTTTATGACATTTAGCCTTCTAAATACCTGATTTGGGAGCATAGTCATGTACTTAGACATCCCAATGACATAAATTGTACCTGCAAACAATCCCAGTGAATTTTTTAAATGATAATTACATTTTCTTGCAATTCGCAGATGCACAAAGGGGAAGCAGTTAAAACTGACTGTGATGGGGTATTCACCCCACAGCCAACTCAAAGGGTAAGGTGATTAGGTGGGCCAGTTAACCAGCTAGGCTGCACCTGGAGGAGGGGCCATGGAGCAATGAGGACTAATTAAAGAATGAAGCTCAGATGGACAGGAACAGGAGGGGCTGGTATAAAGCCTGGTAGCGGAGGGCAGAAAGGGGCTGCAGGGGAGAGGTTTGCAGTCATTCTCCCTGAGACTAGGGATAGCAAAGAGCTTGGCTTGCAGGGAAGGGCATACGCAGAGGAGGGTGGAGAGGGAGCCTGTTAGAGGCAGCATAAGAAGCAGCCCAGGGAGATAGTAGCAAGGCGTGGGACAGTGCAGATGTTAGCTGCTGGTGGCAGGGTCCCTGGGCTGGAACCTGCAGAAGAAAGTGGGGCAGCGGGGAAGTGGCACCACTGAGGGGCAACGAACTGGAAGACTGACTGTGACGGTTGGTACAAAGAGACCTTGGTACCATGGGCAGCGGGTGGACATCCCCCTTCGGGGAGGCTAGCTCCATGGCCCCGCCCCTTCCAAACGAGGCCTTGCCCCTCACGGCCAGAGCCCTGAGCCCCCCTCCACCTCGTGGCTAGAGAAGCCCTGGGCTGGCCCCAGCCGGCCAAGCAACCTGAGTCCCGGCCCAAGCAGCCCAGCCATCGCCGTGGGCCCGGGGCCGGAGCAGCCCCAGCTCCAGCCCAGAGTCCCACGGCAGCAGCTACCACCAGGGAAGGCAGAGCCTTCCCAGGCTTATTATACCAGCTGCCCATGCTTGGTCCACAAACCTGGAAGAGAAAAACGACAGCGACCTGGCTGGAAGGGCAAACCATGAGAGGGCGCAGTCGAGTCCTGTGGGAGAGTCAGACCTAATCCCCAGCCGTGGTCGCAGGGAGGTGCTCCAACGGTGAGTAGACCCCTTACACTGACTTTCAAGCATAAATATGACAATAGCCACTGTGAGATTTTCCCAAGCTATTTAGGGCCCACCAAAGTCAATAGGAGTCTTTCCACTGACTCCTTTAGGCTTTGGATCAGGCTCTTATTGTATGAATTAGCGTAACTGCAGCCTGCATGTGCCTGGCACTTAGTTTTCCCTTGGAGGCATGAATCTTTGTGTGTTTTCTCCTTTGATATTTATCTCGCCATTAGTAAGATTTTAAACCGTTGGAACACCTTAACGACGGCTGTCCGCCACAGGCAGCGGCAACCTTACACATCCACGTTTGTCATGGAGCAGGCATCCGGAGGGAGGTTTATTGGAAGGAAAAATTCATAATGATGCCATGATGCAATGAGCCGTTTTATCTCACAGGGAGGTTGAACTAGGCCTAGTAATTGCAGAAAGATTTATGTGACTGGAATTATACATGACTGGTGCTGGCTAATGTATCTGTGGTGTGGATGTTGTGAAAGCACCTTATGAGACAACATGTATAGAAACTTCAGAAGGCGTATAATCTCCGGAGACAGAAAGAAAAAACACTCTCGCTTGATTTGTTCATGGTGCTGACAGGAATCTTCTGTTCCCTATGGCCAAAATAAAATCTCTTTAGCTGACACATTTGTGTTGCATCAGATAAACAGCGGCAGGGTTAGTGTGTTCATGTTTCAATTTGTCTTTAATTCTCTCCTGGGTTTTTGCATGCCAAGGGATCATATTTGATTTAATCATCAGTCACCTTTAAAAAAGGAAATATCTGAAAATCCACATGATTTTCATTCAACACAAGCTCTTGATAATAGTAATCCGGGCTTCTTCGGAAGGAACAAAAATTGTCGTGCCAAATTCTTGGCTGGTGTAAATCCAGAATAACTCTGCTGAAATCAGTGGAGTCACTCCAAGTCTACACTGATGTAGGTGAGAGCAGAATTTGGGTCCTTTTTTGTTAGGCCGTCTTTGTCACACTCATTAGTTTGTGTCAACCTTTTTTGCAAGACTGCAGACCACTTTGGATTAAGCCAATGGCTTAGCAATAATCGCATTATGATTTGACGTATTTACCACACCAAATCAAGCCCTGCCGACGCACTTATTCCTTTTGATGACCAAAGCATCCCAGTCAGCTGAATGGATGTTATTTTACGTCTTGACACATTTACCCTAGCGTAGCTTGTATTTAATCTATTTGGCCTGATTACAAGCCTACAGTATTAATCAGATTTAGGAATTGTTTCTTTTTTGTTACTTTTCACTTTTTAGCAGCCCCTTTGCCTTTCCCAACAGCTTCTCAGAGGCCTGGCACAGTGTCAACGAGCCATGTAATCCCTCCTTACAACCCACCAAAGCAGTGATGCCTACCTGACAGCTGTTAGGCTAGTCATAAATGTCTTCCTGACACCTTGTGCTCCCCTGATCTGTTGCCTCCACCCATTGCCTCTCAGTTTATACTTAGACTAAGGCCACACTGGGGGCAGGGGCGGGGGTCGATCTACGATACGCAACTTCAGCTACGTGAATACCGTAGCTGAAGTCGGCGTATCGTTGATCGACTTACCTGGCCGTGAGGACGGCGGCGAGTCGATCGCTGCCGCTCCCACGTCGACTC
Source organism: Macrochelys suwanniensis (assembly GCA_033296515.1). Classification (NCBI taxonomy): domain Eukaryota; kingdom Metazoa; phylum Chordata; order Testudines; family Chelydridae; genus Macrochelys; species Macrochelys suwanniensis. Next base: position 8,999,031 of record CM065781.1, on the reverse strand, counting down.
CGCTTCCGCCTTTCACGGAGGTGGATTTCCGGAGTCGACGAGGAGCGCTTTCGGGGATCGATTAATCACGTCTAAACGAGACGCAAAAAATCGATCCCCGATAGATCGATTGCTACCCGCCGATCCGGCGGGTAGTGAAGACAAACCCTTAGATTGTCAGGTGACTAGGTTAGGGAGTGTCTTTTCATTATATAGAAGCGACAAAGGGTCCTGTGGCACCTTATAGACTAACAGAGGTATTGAAGCATAAGCTTTCGTGGGTGAATACCCACTTCTTCGGATGCAAGCAGTGCTTGCATCCGAAGAAGTGGGTATTCACCCACGAAAGCTTATGCTTCAATACCTCTGTTAGTCTATAAGGTGCCACAGGACCCTTTGTCGCTTCTACAGATCCAGACTAACACGGCTACCCCTCTGATACTTTTCATTATATGTTTATATAGGGTCTAGCATAATGTGCCCTGATCCTCGACTGGGACTTCTAGGTCCTCCTGTAATACAAAGAATCAATACTACTATTGCTTAGGTTTCTCCACTGCCATTTGTTCTGCTGGGGTGAGGAGGGGTAGGGTTACTGGGGCATCTTCTCCAGAACGCAGTATAAGAATGGAGGGGTGATTTTCTCTCGTGTTCTTCTTGACCAGAGTGCAGAGACCTCTTCCCTTGTACTTCAGTTCCCGCACCTGTCCGTGAGCAGCAAAGAAACTACATAAGAACATGAGAACGGCCATACTGGGTCAGACCAAAGGTCCATCTAGCCCAGTTTCCTGTCTTCCGACAGTGGCCAATGCCATTAAAGCTCCTGTTCCACATTCTGGCTTCTTTTTCTGGACCCTCCTTCAGTGCTCTGTTTCCACAGCAGTGTCTGTATTATTCAGGTGACTTTCCCTAGCAACAGCTCTGTGTTTCCCTCATGGCTGCCTGAAGAGTCACTGGGAGGGCTAGTTTCTCAGCTGGTATAAACTGACATAGCTCTGTTGAAGTCAGTGGAGGTGAACATAAGAACATAAGAACGGCCATACTAGGTCAGACCAAAGGTCCGTCCAGCCCAGTATCCTGTCTACCGACAGTGGCCAATGCCAGGTGCCCCAGAGGGAGTGAACCTAACAGGTAATGATCAAGTGATCAGGGCCGGTGCAAAGAAGTTTCGTGCCCTAGGCGAAACTTCCTTACACCAGCCCTGTGCCCCCCCAGCTAATGCCGCCCCCACCCCCAGCGGCAAACCGCCCCCCCCCAGCCCACAGCAGGCTTCCCACCCACCTGCGGGCCGCGGCTGGGCTCGACTCCCCGCCCCCCCCGCCGCAGGTTGGGCGCAAGGCTTGGCTCCTGTCATAAATATAAAGGGAAGGGGGAGAGGATCTGATGCAGTGCTATAAAATCCTCTTACCAGTAAAGGGTTAAGAAATGCAGGTAGCCAGACTGACACCTGACCTGGCTGGCATCTGACCAATGTGGGGACAAGATACTTTCAAATCTTGGGAGGGGGAAAGCTTTGTGTGTGGCTCTTTGTGAGACACGGAGTGATCTTGGAGTAAAAAGGAATCAGTCATCTTTTCATCAAATCCTCACTTTTCTAAAGTAAGTCTAGTCAGCATAGCGAGTAGATTTCTGTTTATTTTGCTTGGTGTGTGTTCCCTGTGTTAAAGGGAGGGGTTATTCCTTTTTCTTTTTCTGTAACTTTAAGGGTTTGTCCAGAGGGGGGAATCCCTCTGAGTTGGGAAATTGAGTATCCTGTAAAATAGTTACCATCCTGGTTTTACAGAGCTGATTTTACCTTCTTTGTTTTAATAAAATCCTTCTTTTAAGAAGCTGACTGTTTTCTATGGTTTTTAAAAACCCAGGGGGTGGGTTTTTAGATCACTGTGTAACCAATTGGCTAGGAGATTATTCTCAAGCTTCCCAGGACAGGGGGGTACGGGCTTGAGAGGATATTTTGGGGGGAAAGATAAACTTCAAGTGGTTTCCTTTCCTGGATTCCTGTTTAGAGCACTTGATGGTGGCAGTGGGAGAAGCATTTCTCAGGGTGCAGGGAATTTTGTACCTTGGGGGTTTTAACCTAAGCTGGTAAAAATAAGCTTAGGGGCTCTTCATGCGGGCCCCCACATCTTTACCCTAGAGTTTAGAGTGGGGAGGGAACCCTGACATGGTGGCAGAGTGGTGGGATATATTGAACCAGAGATTTTTTTTTGAACCAGACACAGGGAGTTTAGAATTTTTTCTTCTTCTCTCTGGCTCTTCCCTGTAGCTGCTTGGAAGCAGGGAGGGGGGAGGGGTTAAGCTGCTAGGAGCTACAGTATCTACATATGAAAGCAGGTAGTTAACCCCTACAGGGAATACCCAAGCAAGTTTTTTTTCTTTTCTAACTCTCTCGGGTTAAGACAGATTAAAAACAGAAAGGCTAAGATGACTGCCAGTGAAGCAGCTATTAAACTTGAGATAGCTCGACTAGAAGCCGATGAGGAGGAGAAGAAACATGCAAGACTGCTACAACTTAAACAGATGGAGATTGATGAGAAAGAAAGAAAGAGGAAGCATGCTGAGGAGGAGAAAGAAAGAGAGAGGAAGCATGCTGAGGAGGAGAGGAAGTATGCTATGGAGGGGAAGGAGAGAGAGAGGAAGCATGCTGAGGAGGAGAGGAAGCATGCTGAGGAGGAGAAGGAGAGAGAGAGAAAGCATGCCCTGGAGATGGAGAAGACCAGGGTGGAGCGGAATCTACTGGATAACACTAACAATCCTTCCCCAACAATCCACAAATGGGAGCGACTATGTCCACCGTATGATGAATCCCATGATATTGCTGAATATTTTCTCACCTTTGGGAGACTATGCAATCTCCATAACATTCCTGATGATCACAAAATGACCCTATTGGTAGCAAAGTTGACTGGAAGTGCTCTGGACATATTCAATAACATGCCTATTGATGAGGCTTCTGATTATGAGAAATTCAAGGATTTGGTTTTAAAACAATTTCAAGTTACACCTGAAACTTACAGAGTAAAATTTTGAACCCTTATCCAAGGGCCTGGACTAAGTAATGTAGCTTATGTAAACCGGATAAAGGAGCTGTTAAATAAATGGGTCAAGGGAAGGGGTGTGAATAGCTTTGAAGGAGTGTGTGATTTGATGGCTCAGGAACAATTCCTGAATATGTCCAAGGATGAGATAAAACAGTGTTTATAGGATAAGAAAATGGACTCAGCAGACAGTCTTGCTGTTTATGCTGATCAATACGAACAGTCCCAGATTAGCAGAGGGACAAGGAAATTTGGCACACAAGGGGTGCAGGAAGCAGAGAGGAACAACCCTGGTCATAGTTTGGAGAGATACCAGAAAGGAAAACCCGAGACCACACCACATCACCAGGGGCAGCCCAAGGCCCCACAAGGAAAACCCCAGACCCCTTATTGCCCCACCACCCCATTCTCCAGCAACCCACCTCTCCCCACTGACCAGTCAGCTGGGCAATGTTTTAAATGTAACGAATTGGGGCATGTGAAGGCCAACTGCCCCAAGAACCCCAACAGAGTACAGTTCATTGCACCGGTGTCACACCAAAGGTCCTCAGGCCCAGATGCCTCCCAGATACCCTTGGAGCGAAGGGAAACGGTGAGTGTGGGCGGAAAGAAGATTACAGCATGGAGGGACACTGGAGCACAAGTGTCGGCTATCCACCAATCCTTAGTGGACCCCAGCTTAATCAACCCAGAGGCACAAGTGATGATTCAACCCTTCAAGTCCAACTCTTTTGATTTACCTACAGCCGTGTTGCCTGTCCAGTACAAGGGCTGGTCAGGAAATTGGACTTTTGCAGTCTATGATGATTATCCCATTCCCATGTTGCTGGGGGAAGACTTGACCAATTGTGTGAAGCTAGCCAAGAGGGTGGGAATGGTCACCCGCAGCCAGGCTAAGCAAGCTGTCACACCTAGCTCTGTTCCTGAGACTTCCACCAGAACCCCATCTGTACTACCAGACATCCAGATAGAGGTGGTGGAACTGGACACCCTGCCAACGACTGCAACAGCCGTCATAGATCCAGTCGCAGAAACCCAACCAAAGCCAGTCTCGGAACCGGAACTGGCAAAGCAACCAGCACCAGAACCATTGCCAGCACTGAGTCCAGCGCTTGCAACCCCATCTACCATGCCAACACCCGAGGGCACCACCGAGCCTGCAAGGGCAGCAGCAGCCGATAACTCCATACAAGAGGCTCAGCCAGAGCCTGAATTACCACATTGTGCACCAGCGTAGAGTGGTTCACAGTCAACGGAAACAACCCCATCACCCACATTGCTTCCAGAGGGACCCAGCCCAAGTCCACAACCCAGTGAGGAACTGATGTCTCCAGCATCTAGGGAACAGTTCCAAGCCGAGCAGGAAGCAGATGAAAGCCTCCAGAGAGCTTGGACAGTGGGACGGAGCAACCCACTGCCTCTCAGCTCTTCTAATCGATCCCGGTTTGTTATAGAAAAAGGACTTCTATATAAGGAGACTCTTTCTGGTGGACACCAGGAAGACTGGCGTCCTCAGAGACAGTTGGTAGTTTCGACTAAGTACCGGGTTAAGGTCTTGAGCTTAGCCCATGATCATCCTAGTGGTCATGCTGGGGTGAACAGAACCAAAGACCGTTTGGGGAGGTCATTCCACTGGGAGGGAATGGGCAAGGATGTTTCTACCTATGTCCGGTCTTGTGAGGTGTGCCAAAGAGTGGGAAAGCCCCAAGACCAGGTCAAAGCCCCTCTCCAGCCACTCCCCATAATTGAAGTTCCATTTCAGCAGGTAGCTGTGGATATTCTGGGTCCTTTCCCGAAAAAGACACCCAGAGGAAAGCAGTACATACTGACTGTCATGGATTTTGCCACCCGATGGCCAGAAGCAGTAGCTCTGAGCAACACCCGGGCTAAAAGTGTATGCCAGGCATTAACAGAGATTTTTGCCAGGGTAGGTTGGCCCGCCGACATCCTTACTGATTCGGGAACTAATTTCCTGGCAGGGAGCATGAAAAGCCTGTGGGAAGCTCATGGGGTGAACCACTTGGTTGCCACCCCTTACCACCATCAAACAAATGGTCTGGTGGAGAAGTTTAATGGAACTTTGGGAGCCATGATACGTAAATTCGTAAACCAGCACTCCAACGATTGGGACCTAGTGTTACAGCAGTTGCTCTTTGCCTACAGGGCTGTACCACATCCCAGTTTAGGGTTTTCACCATTTGAACTTGTGTATGGCCGCGAGGTTAAAGGGCCATTACAGTTGGTGAAACAGCAATGGGAGGGCTTTACGCCTTCTTCGGGAACTAACATTCTGGACTTTGTAAGCAACCTACAAAACACCCTCCGAGACTCTTTAGCCCTTGCTAGAGAAAACCTAAAAGGGGCTCAGGAAGAGCAAAAGGCCTGGTATGATAAACATGCCAGAGAGCGTTCCTTTAAAGTAGGGGACCAGGTCATGGTCTTGAAGGCGCTCCAGGCCCATAAGATGGAAGCATCATGGGAAGGGCCATTTACGGTCCAAGAACGCCTGGGAGCTGTTAACTATCTCATAGCATTCCTCACCTCAACTCTCAAGCCTAAAGTGTACCATGTTAATTCTCTAAAGCCTTTTTTCCCCCGAGAATTGAAGGTTTCTCAGTTTACAGCCCAGGGAGGAGATGACGCTTGGGGGCCTGAAGGTGTCTACTACGAAGAACCAACTGGTTGAAATTGTTCTTGCAATGTGGGCAATATTGGTAGTCTTTATACAGTTATTAGTATATTTGGAGATGCATGTGTCTTATTAATTTTGTTTTCTTTTAGAGCTCCAGGAAGAAATCACAGCCAGTGTTTCACACTATCCGTGATTTGGGGGGCGTGTCATAAATATAAAGGGAAGGGGGAGAGGATCTGATGCAGTGCTATAAAATCCTCTTACCAGTAAAGGGTTAAGAAATGCAGGTAGCCAGACTGACACCTGACCTGGCTGGCATCTGACTAATGGGGGGACAAGATACTTTCAAATCTTGGGACGGGAAAGCTTTGTGTGTGGCTCTTTGTGAGACACGGAGTGATCTTGGAGTAAAAAGGAATCAGTCATCTTTTCATCAAATCCTCACTTTTCTAAAGTAAGTCTAGTCAGCATAGCGAGTAGATTTCTGTTTATTTTGCTTGGTGTGTGTTCCCTGTGTTAAAGGGAGGGGTTATTCCTTTTTCTTTTTCTGTAACTTTAAGGGTTTGTCCAGAGGGGGGAATCCCTCTGAGTTGGGAAATTGAGTATCCTGTAAAATAGTTACCATCCTGGTTTTACAGAGCTGATTTTACCTTCTTTGTTTTAATAAAATCCTTCTTTTAAGAAGCTGACTGTTTTCTATGGTTTTTAAAAACCCAGGGGGTGGGTTTTTAGATCACTGTGTAACCAATTGGTTAGGAGATTATTCTCAAGCTTCCCAGGACAGGGGGGTATGGGCTTGGGAGGATATTTTGGGGGGAAAGATAAACTTCAAGTGGTTTCCTTTCCTGGATTCCTGTTTAGAGCACTTGATGGTGGCAGTGGGAGAAGCATTTCTCAGGGTGCAGGGAATTTTGTACCTTGGGGGTTTTAACCTAAGCTGGTAAAAATAAGCTTAGGGGCTCTTCATGCGGGCCCCCACATCTTTACCCTAGAGTTTAGAGTGGGGAGGGAACCCTGACATCTCCCGGACCCCCCCCCCCCCCGGACGGCCCATGGCAGGCTCGGCTCCCAGCCCCCCCCCCGGGTGCAGGGCTCAGCTCCCGGCTCCCCGCCCCCCGTGCAGCCCACGGCGGGGGCGCAGGGCTCAGCTCCCCTGCGGCGGGGGGGCTGGGCTCGGCTCCCCGCCCCCTTCCCCTGCGGCCTGGGCGCAGGGCTCGGCTCCTCCCCGGGGTCAGCTCCCGGCTCCCCGCCCCCCGCGTGGCCCGCAGCGGGGACGCACGGCTCAGTTCCCGGCTCCCCACCCACCGCGCGGCCCGCGGCGGGCTGGGCTCGGCTCCCCCGCGGCGGGGGGGGGGGGCAGGGATCAGCTCCCCGCCCCCCTCGCGGCCCGCGGAGGCCTCGGCTGGGCTCCCTTGGCTCCCCAGGCCCTCCCGAGGTCCCCCACCAACGCCCCCCGCGACAGCCAGCCGCCCACGGTAGCTTACCTCGGGCGGGGGCAGGGGCAGCAGCTAGGGGGAAGCTGCCTTCCCGGTGGCGTTTCAAAACGCGGAGTCTCCGCCCCCCAAATGCTGGCGCCCTAGGTGACCGCCTAGCGTCACCTAGTGGGTGTGCCGGCCCTGCAAGTGATCTCTCTCCTGCCATCCCTCTCCACCCTCTGACAAACAGCGGCTAGGGACACCATTCCTTATACATCCTGGCTAATAGCCATTAATAGACTTCATCTCCATGAATTTATCTAGTTCTCTTTTAAACCCTGTTATAGTCCTAGCCTTCACAACCTCCTCAGGTAAGGAGTTCCACAGGTTGACTGTGCCTATTTACACCATCCTTGAGTCTCTGGTCTACCTTAGACTGTGAAGACCTACCATCCATGGAAGTAATTGGAGCAACGTTCTCTATACAGTAGCAACAGCATCAAGTTCAGATTTGCTAGAACCCCCCACTGGAACTTCTTCCTTTTCCGGAAACCATGTGTTCATATCTGGGTGGGGTCAAGAAGAGTCCGATTTAGAACAGGCAAGTGACGCCCATTTAAATTCTGCACCGAGCAATGTGTCCTTGCATGCTGCAGACACAGCTGTGCTGGCGTAGTCAACCTTGCGTAACTCAAGGATAGCAAGATTTTACAAATGACAAGTGAAGCAAGTTGTGAACGTCGATGAAATGAAGTCAAGTATCAGAGGGGTAGCCGTGTTAGTCTGGATCTGTAGAAGTGACAAAGAGTTCTGTGGCACCTTATAGACTAACAGACGTAGTGGAGCATAAGCTTTTGTGGGTGAATACCCACTTCTTCAGATGCAAGAAGAAGATGCATCCGAAGAAGTGGGTATTCACCCACGAAAGCTTATGCTCCAATACGTCTGTTAGTCTATAAGGTGCCACAGGACTCTTTGTCGCTTCTACGATGAAATGAAGGCGAGCGCCCAACCGCAGAACAGGGGGTAAGAAATCGTAAAGCCCTTCACAGCCCCTATAACACAGTTTGCCTGGCCACCAGTTCAAGACGTTCACTACTGAACATAAAAACACTTACTTCACGATCTGCTGCACGTTCTTTGTAACAGTGCAGATCTTGACCCTCCCTGACCCTCCCTGGATTCCTGTGTGCGTTACACTAGGAGACACCATGGATCTCCACTACCGGTATAGCTACTTTGCAGTCAGGTGGGTGTACCCACATTAGTTTTAAGCTAGCTAGCATGGATAAAAACAGCAGTGAAGGCATGGGGTGCAGGACAGGCGTTACGAGCATGCCAGGGACCATGGGTGTGTACTCGTGCTCCTTGCCCGTGCCAGCTTCTGCGTCTTCACTGCTATTTTTAGCTGTGCTAGCTAGATGAAACCCAGCAGGGTTATACCTACCTGAGCTGCAGTCACACCTCGGACTGCAGTGTAGACACACCCTCGGAGCCCATGGATCAGCTCTGCCTGGCGGGACTCTGGCATCCCGAAGGGCAGTGGAGCCACCTGATGGCTTTCTGTGCTGCCGCTAGAGCAGCGGGGAGGCAGCACATGACAAATCCCCCCCCAATATTCGTCTGGGGTGAAATTCACCCCAGGCAAAGTCCATGCGCCACTGAAATCCCACGCACGAGCTTCAGGGAAGAGTCTTCTCAGCAAATGAGACACCTATGCCCTGTCTACATTGCTTCTGACAATGTAAGTAACGTAACGCCATTACAGCTGCCCCCATGAATAGGGATAGCAAGGGTGGGGCCCAGCTAGGGTGCCCAGACAGCAAGTGTGAAAAATCGGGACAGGGGTTGGGGGTAATAGGAGCCAATATAAGGAAAAGACCCAAAAATCAGGACTGTCCCTATAAAATCGGGACATCTGATCACCCTAGGCCCAGCTCAGTTTGCTCTCCTCTCACTGCAGTACTAGGACTGTCCGCTGCAGAATGAAAGGCTCCTTTATTGACTTCAGTGAGAGCAGGATCGGGCTCAGACTGCATTCAGCCCGGGGAGGCTGAGACTGATGGGACTTTCCTGTCCCACTTATTTCTGTTCACTATCCAAACCCCACTCTACCCTGCCACTGGGGAGACCCACCCGGACTGAATTCCCTGCTCCGCCACCGACGTCCTGTGTGACCCTGGAAAAGTCCATCTCGCTGCGCCTCAGTCCAACCAGGGGATTAGAGCCCTGCCCAACCTCCCGCTCCGGGGGTGTGTGAAGCTAAATGCATCTGAGATGGTGAAGAGCTTTGAGATCTGCTGATGGAAAGCACTCTAGGAGAGCTAGCGACAAAGAGTTCTGTGGCACCTTATAGACTAACAGACGTATTGGAGCATAAGCTTTCGTGGGTGAATACCCACCTCTTCAGATGCAAGTGGGAAGTGAAGTGGATATTCACCCACGAAAGCTTATGCTCTGATACGTCTGTTAGTCTATAAGGTGCCACAGGACTCTTTGTCGCTTCTACAGATCCAGACTAACTTGGCTACCCCTCTGATACTATAGGAGAGCTAGATATTCTTGTGAAGTCCCCCAGCTTTCAGTGGGAATAGTTGTCAAGCAAGGGAGTGCTGAGCATGAGTAGGGGTGTGTAGCGGGGTGGTTACCTGCTCCAGCCCTGAAGGGGTTGGAACAGCCCTGCAGAGGGCTGTGGCTGGGCTGATGGGGAAGGCAGCCGCGGCTTGGGGCCACGCCCAATCAGGCCACCGCTGGCCATATAAAAGGCTGTGAGCCAGGAGCTCAGGCAGTCTCTCTCTAGTTGCTGAGAGAGACGGGCCTGGCTGCTGGGGAAGCTCACCAGGGTACTTAGAGTGAGGCAGGGCTGGGGAAAGGCCAAAGGGGCTGGGGAGCTCCAGGCTGGCAACTCCCCAGGCTGCAGGGCCTTGTTCAAGGCCCCATAGAGGTACTGGGTGGCAGAGAAAGGCAGCAGGTCCAAAAGCCCCCTGCCAATGATGACTGGCTTGTACAGACTGCAGTCTGCCCCAGTGAAAGGGGGCTAGAGGGTGACTGGCAGTAGCCACTGAGGCAGAGTGGGGGATAGGGGGTGGGGATTCCCCTGGGTGGGGAGACCCTAATAGTGGCTGACTGCTGGGGCAGTACCCCAGATAGAGGGGCACCGGGGTCCGGGAGGGACACTGGGGCCGACGATGGTGAGACACCGGCCTGCAGGGGGTGCTCCAAAGGCTGGAAAAGCTAATTCCCGAGATGACCAGCAGGAGGTGCTTCACCGGTGAGCCTCGTCCCCATTACAGGGTGATAAAGTGGAGCCCTAAGGCCCTGGTCCTGCAAAGATCTTATGTGCTATGAGTAGTTCCATTGCCTTCAGCTATGAGTCTAGTCTCCTGAGTCCCTGTCCGAAGCCCTATCCACTAGACCATGCTGTCTCGGTCTCCATATATGTTGCTGAATATATGTCAGATAGTTCAAAGCAACATATGGTACGTAAAGTCTCAATAAGTAATCGCTCCCATCCCCTTCAAACTATTTAAAGATCTATAATATGGAAGCAGTACAGTCCAGGGGTTTAGGCCCAGGCTTACGAGATGTAGGGTCTTGTCTTTGTTCTGCCACAGACCTTGGGCAAGCCCCTTCACTTCTTTGCCTCAGTTTCCCCATCTGTAACACAGGGATAATGTGTATTATCTTTCCTTTGTAAAGCGCTTTGAGATTCACTGATGGAAAGAGCTAAGTCTGACTATTATTATGGGGGCCAGGCTAACTTGTGTTGAGTCAATGGAAAGAATCCCATTAGCATCCTGGGTCCTGTCCACTGAAGTGAGTGGGGGTTTCGCATGCAGGGATTATGTATCTGCTGGAACATGCTATCCTTTTGTATACAGTACAATTCCTATATTATTACATTTACAATTAGATGGTTTTAAGTGGCGAATGGGGGAAGTATCAAATGTTCGTCTTTGCCAGGCAGAAAGGAAATCTGAATTCAATAGTACACACACACACATGCTGAGAAGCAGACCTCTTCAGACCAAATAGCTGTCTAGAAGCTAAGCCAGTTACGACAGCAAGATACATGTATGCTTTGCACAATGCACAAGGGCTCCGCCCCCATAGAAGTGGCTGTACACTCAGTATATCGGCTATTGAGCACTTTTGAAAACCCGGTGCTAACTTGGACGTCTAGCTTGGAGCTCTTTTGGCCATGCGGCCCTGTCTACCCTGCAAAGAAAAACCCACAGCACCAAATCTCGGAGCCCGGGTCAGGCTCGCGGGGCTTGGACTGCAGGGCTAAAAGGAGCAGCAGTGTAGACATTACCACTCTGACTGGTGCCTGGGCTCCGAGACCCTGGCACCCTCTCCCCAGGTTTCAGAGCCCAAGCCTGGGAGGGGGAACATCTACGCTCTTATTCTTAGCCCTTCAGCCTGAGCCCCGACCCGGGCTCTGAGATTTGGCACTGCAGGTTTTACTTTGCTGCAGAGACCTACCCAGGGTATACAAAAGATGAGGGAATTTTCCCCTTTGTCCCCCCCCCCACCTCTTTAGAATGATTGAACTATGCACAGTTCAGCACATTTGCGGTTTTTGGCCGTAATCTGCTTTGTCCATAACGAGCGTGAGGCTATTTAAGAAACCCTTCGTTTAATTAATGTTGGGTAATTTCTGTTTCGCCAGTTACAGCGCACCCTCGCACCTTGTTTGTGGGACTGCAGCTGTAGGTGTTTATGGCTGTGCACAGTTATTAGAAATGCTTGAAACCCATATTGGAGTGGGTAGAAAGCCTTCAGGAAAAGATGAGCTAAATGATATGGTATCCCCTAAAGGGAAAATCTTTGTTGAACTGGGAGATGGAGGTAACTTCAGAGACATAGAGAGATGGAGCGCAACACAGCCTTCGAGCGGATTTCTTTGTATTTTTGTCTTATGAACTTTGAATTGAACTTGTGCACCGGATCTGGTCTGGATGAAATGTCATATCTGAGGCTGATCCTTATCTCTTAAACCTTTCCTTTGTCTCTTTGATTCTTTGGGCTATTCCCTCTTGTTTTATTGTGAGTGGCCCGAAGCTTTGATCTTGCCATAAGCCCCAGCGGGCAACACAAACTGTGGTTTGGTGTGAGACACACAGAGGGACATGGGGATACTCAGATAATCTAAACAGACAAGAGGTTACTTCTTCTATGGCTAAGACTCAACGCAGGGTAACTTCAGAATTTATTGTCTCCCGTTACATTATGGGAAAGTGGAAATTCACACGGGTATTTCCACATTAAGGAAGTGCACCTGTGGGAACTTGATTGTTATGTATCTGTTTCCAATTTTATTTACAGTCCTTTTTTATTTTTTTAAAGAGTCTCAGCAATTTAAGCTTACCTATCCCTTAATATAAAATAATTGAAACCAAAGCTCTTAAATGCTTTATAATGTCATTCTCTCCACTTTTTACAATCACAGGCAGAGTTTGCATTCTTCCAAAGTATCTAGGTTTCTAAGCCTGAATTATATTGTACCTTTTCGGGAAGTTCTTTCACTAGAAAAGAACAGCTGGTCTTAATCTGATGAGGTGGTACCTGCTGGTCTGTACAGTAAGAGCAAAGTGAGGCCAAAATGTTGGCATGCATCCTGGGTTACTTTGCAAATACCCATTCATTGTTTTGGGGGGTTGTTTATATTTGTTTTTTAAAACGATGTAGAAAGACACATTCCGCTTATTCCCAACCGTTTCCATTAGCAGCCGTTGAAACCTTTGAAAAATGTACAGTGACTTGTCTATGTCAGCTAAGTAACAGCATGTAGCTGTTCATTCACATTTTTCATTTAATCCGATGGCTTTGAATTCCTTGCCTTGTAAGTTCCTATATATGAAGATTAGAAAGCGCTTCTGGCTATGTAGAATTACATGCTTTTAGATGAAATTTAATCCCTTGTAAAAGGTTTTATTCACAGCATTCTTTCCTCTTCACAGCGACTGTATTCCTTGTAGAATTCGGATGGCACAGACAAGGACTTTAGTGAAGAATGGCCCAAAATTGTTTCAGATGTTTACGATCAAATCAATATCAGTATTCCTGGAGATTTGGCAGTGTATAGACGCAAGCCTTTGATTCCAGGAAAAAGTATACAGAAATTAAAGCCTGTAACAATTACTTTTTAAACATGATTGCATCAGCTTCATCGAGACTTTGACAGGGGGCCAGGAGATGAATTGGGAAACCTTAGCTTGGGATTTGGGGAGGAGGGATAGCTCAGTGGTTTGAGCAGTGGCCTGCTAAATCCAGGGTTATGAGTTCAATTCTTGAGGGGGCCATTTAGGGATCTGGGGCAAAAATTGGGGATTGGTCCTGTTTTGAGCAGGGGGTTGGACTAGATGACCTCCTAAGATCCCTTCCAACCCTGATATTCTGTTTCTGTGATCCAGGCATGCTCCACTATACATCACAGCTGAAATGTGTGCATGGGTGAGTATACATAGACCTTTCTGCTGTGATGAGAATCCCCAACAAGGAACATCTGAATGCTTTCCATTCCCTTTACGCCACTTCCCCAGTCTGAAGGCAACCAGTGGGGCTCAGGGTTGAGCTCACACAGTTTTTAACAAGCTAACGGGGAACACTGTGGGGTACCCCATGGCAGCACATCAAGAGCATTGAGTTCCCTGCACAGAAGTGGCTCCGGTGTAGCAAGAGAGAACACAGGTGTGCTCAGCCAGTGGAAGCATGGGCATAAAATGCAGGAAAAAGGGACCACGGGAGGACACATCTGTTGAAGCAAAGAAATCAGGGAGAGCGTGTGAAATGATGCCAGTCTCTTGAATCTATGTCCGAAGCCTGCATTCATGAAGAGGGCTGGATGGTAAATCTTGACAATATGCAATAGTGTTGTTAAACTGAATATTAATCAATTTAACCAGAGGTTACTGCATTTGGTCAGTAAATTAAATTCTTTTCAGGTGAAGTGGAAGCAGTTTATTAAAGGGAGGTCATCCAATCAGGGAACAGAAAAAAACACCATGTGACTCAGATGACCAATCATGCAGCTTCAATATCAAATACACAAAAGACTCCTGGCAGCAAGCAGCTTGCGGGCAATCCATTGACTGAAATATGTTTGCACACAACATTTGTCAAAGAACGTTGAGTAGCGAACAAATAGGTAAAAATCACTGTCTGTTTGCAGACAATTTGCAAAGAAGAAAGGGCTCATTCACTGAATGAATTGTTCTTTGCAAATTGTTCACCCTGCTCTAATAGAGTTAGTTGGTTCACTGAATCAAAAGCTTTCAGAAATTATGTTTCCAAATAAAGAATGTAAGCCTTCCCTATAAGTGGGTTGCTCACTTTTTATGAATGAGGCGCCAAAGTATGCTGGCATTCCTAAGAAACGAGCCTAGAATAACACTGCTGGATTTCAGGTGCAATTTACAGATTCTCAGCAAACAGCAGTCTACAGAGTATGAATAGTTGTTATGTTGAGGAAGGCCTGTACTATCGCATTATTTGAAAAATGGCTTTTTTCATGTTCTTTGTGCACTCTGTCATAGCATAATGAATATAAACTGTACAATTGGCTTCATCAAAATAAGATTTTATTTTTGGTTTATTGACCAGATGCAATGAATCTCAGATCAATTAGTTTTGCTTTGAAGTTTGTTCTTGATCCAGATCTTCAATAAAAAGGAAGCTTCCAAATCACTGGTCTGTGAACAGTGTTTGTGATTAATTACCCTTTTATAATCGTAGGAATTCTGCTCGTTGCTGTATTCTGAATAACTCAGACTGCATGGGGAGTCTTATTTTGGCTGGTGTATTTGGAAACTGCTAATAAACACCTACTTCCTGTTTTTCTTGCTACTGTGTATAACAAATTCTTAAAAAAAAAAAAAACTTGCTTTCCCATCTCAGCTGCCTGCATGTTCAACCAGACTGAAACTGCATCATTGGTTAATCACCATCATATATCATTTGCCAACAAGTTTCTCACAGTTGTTAAATACAGGACTTTATCTTTTACTGTGACATAATGTGGGTGGCTTCACACTACAGTAGGGGTGAAATAAGATTAATAATTATTAAATCTATGATAGAGACAAATAATAGTTGGTTTATTTAAAATCCTTTAACAAGTCTCATGCAAAGCAGTCTAAAAGAATTTAGTGTATTTTCCCCATAGATTCCCTGCAGTCAGTAGACTAGTTGGGATAGTGTATGGGTAAGTTTGTGACAGTCAAAATGTTCACTTTGTTGAGTCCTGGGAAACATCTTAAGAGCAGTGCCTCGGAGAACTAACATCTGTTGGTGTAGACAGCGCAGAGATTTTAAGGCTAATATTGTATGGAGGATGTTTGTTTTGACAGGATGAATGTTTTTGTGAAATATAATATTAGGCTATGTCTAGGTATGTCCGGCTGGCATTGAGGTCCAAATTTTGCACGTGAACAAACGTTAATTAACAGTAAACATTTGCAGTTTGTCGCTAATGTAATACAGCATAACGGTGGAAATAGATTAGTTATAGTTGCTTAAAGCTTTGTACGTTTTTGCCTTGTATGAGTTTGTGTTTTGTTTTGTTTTAACCTAGCTAGGACACAACACCGGGCTTTTGAGATATACACCGGTGCCCTGCAGTAGTTGCAGAACAGATGACATGGGCAATTCTATGAATGCAAAAGTTGTGTGTACGTGACTTAGTGGACAAGATAGATCAACCCGTAGCTTTTTTGGGGGCTAGCAGTAAGGAATGTCTTTTGCAATTTCACTGCAGCTGTGCATTCATTGTTACAATAGGGTGTTTTGCTGTTCAAATAAAAGCGTTTCAAATTAATTCATTTTAAGAAGCATACTTTTGAGACTGTATAGCTCAACTCTCAGTGGGTACACGTCATGTATATTGTCATTTATTTGTATTACAGTCGCAGCCAGAGACCTCAACAGAGATCAGGGCCCCGTTGTGTTCGGTGCTGTACATGCACATGGTGAGAGACTGTCACTGGCCTAAAGAGCCTACAGTCTAAGTAGCCAATGCGGACCAAGAGTGGGAGGAGAAACAGAGGCACTGAGGGGGAACATGCTGTGCTCAAAATCACACGGTAGGTCAGTAGCAGAGCTAGGGCTAGAACTTAGAGGAGCTGACTGGCCTCTAGAGCCCTACCATTTAGATCACACCTCCTGGGTAGCTATCATGCCGTATACGCGTCGTTGGCTGGGATGTTTTCCTATAGTCTGTGTTGTTAACTCCATTTAGTGTCTTCTGCTTAAAGTGCATTCAAGTGATGTTTAAAACAACGAGAGGAAAACATCAGGGTAATGGATGTAACCGCTCTCAAACAGGGGGGCACGTCCCAACAGAAAAGCAATGTTAGGGTCCTCCGATGTCCTGGCTGGCAGCTGTGGCAGACACGGCTCCTCCACCCGTCTGCAAGTATGACCAGTCTGCTTGGCGAATTGCATAGAGACCATTGCAGGATTAACAGGCATATGCACATAAGTGGGTTGACCAGAGCTCATGGCCTCTGGCCCTTGCCCTGCTCATGGAGGGTTCTTGTGGGAGAGGTGCTGGGGACACCAGCAGTAAGCAATGGGACGCGCCTGGCAGAATCAGATCCTTGGGTTCAACAGAGACATGTTGTTGGAATTCATATAAATACCGGGGCGGGGGCAAGGGCAAGAAATACACTTTCTGTAGCAAGTACATAACAGATTCCTCAGGCTCCATTTTAACTCTAACAAGTTGTGTGATCCAAAGCAATCCCCCCCCACCCCCGCCCCAAAATCACTAGCCCAGCTCCTGATGCAAATCACAACACTAACGGCTGGCGGGCTGGAACTACACACAGCACTTTGCAGTAGAGGTCTCCTCAGGCCTAGTTTTTAAGCCCTATCCTGACCTGAACTGGACCCAAGCCCACCCAACCTGAGCCCGAGAAGCACAAGTCATTTTCTGACCCCACCCTGGCCCTTCCCCCCAAGCCTGAGTTACCACCGCTGCCTCTGGCGTGGTGGCTACAAGTAGTGGTGGTTACGTGACCCATTCCTACTGGCTGCTGCCCCCTGCTACGCTGTGTGGGCTGCACCGTGCAGCTTGTCAGCATGCTCGCTGCACAACACACACAGCACAGCAAGGTGGTGGCAGTCAGCAGGAGCAGGGGCATGCAGACCCCATGAGGAGGAGAAGGTCATCAGAGGTGAGCCAACCTGCCCCGAGCCCAAGAAGGTCGGGTTGTTTTCTGATCTGAACCACATGATACTTGTAGTCGGGTGCCATCAGGTTCAGGTCAGGTTGCAGGGATCTAGTTTGCAGGATTGTGGCCTAGGCTAACATTTTCAAAAGGGACAAATGATTTAGGAACTTAGGCCCCCCCCCCCCTTTCAAAAGGGACTAAGCCACTTAGGCAACGATGTCCCATTGACTCTCCATGAGACTTGCGGGGAAGCTTCCAAACGCACAAATGGCAGTTTGACACCTAACTCCCCTTGTCTTCCAGTGGGAGTTAAGCACCCAACAGCCATTTGTGCTGTTGGAAATCCCTCTGTTAGGCTCCTAAGTCACTTCTGAAAATGTGACATAGCTCCTAAGTCACTTAGAGACTTTTGGAAATTTTACCCACCATCAAAATTACCTGTGAACTCTGCTGCTGTGTAAAAGTTATTTTTGGTTTTACACAAATTCTTCCCCCCGCCCCCCTTTCTTTTATGATTATATTGTGGTAGCACTGAAAGACCTAGTCTTCTCTGTTTTAAAATAAAATTTGCTCCTTCCACTTTTTAATTTGAGTTCTTTTCCTCCCTGTGACCGGGTCCGCTTACCCCACACTAGCCCAGACAGGGTTGAGCCAATGGGATTGACAGCAGAAGTCCCGCCCCCCTGGCAAGACTGGGCATGCTCCAAATATTCTAGGTGTATAAAGGGAGGGAGCCCAGCTCATTCAGGGAGAGAGACCGCAGGGGAAGGACCTACCTGGGGGAGCTCCAGCAGAGGGCCACTCACAGCCACGGACTGCAGCAGGGACCGAAGCCTTTCGCGGCCTGCCTGGATCCCCACGAGGGGAGGAGCCCGCGACGATCACCGGCCCTGCTGACCATGGAGGACCCGACACCTCATGGGATACCCCAACACTGATGCTGGTAGGGAGTGACCCAGGGAGGGCGGCGGAATGGTACCTCCCACCCCGGAGAAACTCAGCGTGTGTCGGCCGGACCCTCCCCGGTGAGTCAGTGGCGAGTTGCCGCGCTACTGCTCCGGCCGCTAGGCCGCGCTGCCCTGCACCGAAGGGTGGTGCTAGAGACTCGGGCCACTAGGCCACGCTTCCCTGTGCCAAGGGGGGCGTTATAGACTCCGGCCACTAGGCCGCGCTGCCCTGTGCCAAAGGGTGGTGCTAGAGACTCCGGCCACTAGGCCACGCTTCCCTGCGCCAAGGGGGGGCATTATAGACTCCGGCTGCTAGGCCATGCTACCCTGCACCGAGGGGTAGCATCAGAAACTGTGACTAGTAGGCCGCGCTGCCCTGACCCTAGGGGCGTGGACCATCACACCCCCGTTCAGCTCAAATGTTCAAGACGCTAATTTTAGTAGCTCTATTTACATTTCTTATATTTTTTTATACCATGGAAGGTTTTTCACACCTTCTGTGTAACCACCTAATTATACAGCATGGGAAATCCTGACACCATGTTAGTGGATTTAGATTTCTAAAGACTTTTTCTTCCTTGGGGTCAGTTGGCTTCTTTTGCAATCAGTTTACATGCCTGTTGGAGACTAATTTGCCTGACTGCCACCTAAACTGGTCTAGGGATTTGTTCCATAGAAAATAAATTATGCTCAGCGGTACAGTATAATATAAAAGCGTGAGATGATTTTTTTTTTTGTTCCAAAGGTTACTGGCAGACCATGAAAACCGACTCTGAGTGGTTTGTACAGTATATACATATTACAGATAGGGCTGGATGAAAATTTTCCATCAACACTGTTTTTTGACGGAAAATTGGATTTTCAACTAACTGACATTTTTCACAAAAAGAGTCTGATTATCTTGGGAAATGTTGACTTTTTGTCAAGAAACTAAACACTCTAGGTTTTGGGTTGTCCATGCAACGCTGAAATTTTCCATGAAATTTCAACAGAAATGTTTAAAACCATTTCTTAGAAACCCTTTTGCAGCCCTTCCTACCCATTTTCCAACCATCTCAAGTTACCAGAGCCCCAAGATCAAATTATAGCCTTATCCTATGGATAAGTTGGGTATCAATGATGTATATGGATATAGTCTGGCTATGGATTACTTGGATAGAGTTTATTACTTATAATAACCACATACGTATGCAGAAACATGGTAAAGATAACACATTGATATCACCTTGGGGCCTGCTCTGCGGTGGAATTTACCCCTGCATGAGGCCTAGACACCACTGAAGTCCAAAAAGAAGACTTAAGTGGTGCACAGGGCTGGCTCCAGGCACCAGACAGCCAAGCGCATGCCTGGGGCGGCATCCTGTAGGGGGCGGCAGTCAGGGGATTCTGAGGCGGCCTTTTTTTTTTGCTTTGGCACTTTGGTGGTGGCCATTTTTTTTTGCTTCATTTTTTTTTTCTTTCTTTTGCTTGGGGCGGCCGAAAAGCTGGAGTCGGCCTTGATGGTGCATATGTCTTGGACTGGCCTGCTGTATAGGGGTAAATTTCCCCCAGTGAGTACTGAGTGCTCTCAACTCCTGTTGCAGTCAAGGGCTGCCAAAGGTATCCAGGCCCCAATTCAGCAAAGCACATCAGCACATGCCTAACCCTAAGCAAATGTCTAAATCCATCCAGATTCAGCACAGCTCTTAAGCCAGGGGTCTCAAACATGCGGCCCTTCCCTGCTCTTCTCTGTGGCCCGCCGGGCTCCCCCCACCCCCTTTTAATTTTTTTTTATTTTTTACCCCCAGGCAGTTCCCACTGCCAGTTGTTCTGGCGGCGGGAACTGCCTGGGGGTTACAATTTTTTTTTTTGTAAAAAATGGGTGGGGCGGGGGTGGGGGGTGGGGAGCCCGGCGGGCCGCAGGGAAGAGCTCCGCAGGCCGCATGGGAAGAGCTTCGCCGTTTCTGGGAGGGATGGGGGAGTAGTGGGAAGCCATGCGCACAGGGGCGGAAGCAGAGAAGGGGCGGGGCCTAATGGAAGGGGTGGAGTGGGGGCGGGGCCGGGGCAGCGAGGGGGCGGGGTCAGTGATGCAGCCCTCGGGCCAATGCACTAGTCCTCATGCGGCCCTCGTGGTCATTTGAGTTTGAGACCCCTGTCTTAAGCACAGGCTGAAGTCCCTCCTCCCAGCACTGTGCTGATGAAGCACGTTCTGCCCCCTCATTGTATCTGAATTCTTTCATCTTCTCTACCCCTGTCCCTCAGGCTCCTTTGAAGAGATTTTTGTGCAGTGCCAGCTCCAGAAAGGGATCATTGAGGTTGAAAAAATCCACTCAGTGTAACACCATGTTCTGTTACGACAGGCTATGGTGGCGTACAGTCCTTGGATAGCCTGCAGTTTGTGAGGCTATGTCGGTCTGTCCGTCCCTATGTTTTAGAGGCAATAGCTGTACAAATGAGCAAGACTGAGATGGAATTAGCGATGGAAAAACATGGCTGTGGTTTAAAATAAGAACTCCCCCTTCCTGCCGCCCTGTCACGCGTCCCTCAAACACAGCTGAACCGTTGTGAACGAGTAAAGGGACCTCAGTCACCTTTATGGGTGTGGAAGGGAGGGCTCTCACCCAGCGCGGGGAGGGGGAGGATTTCCCCACCCCGCAGTGGGCACTGGGGCTGACAGTCCATAATGCCTTTTACATTTCTAATTGTCGCAGTGGAAGCGTTACTGCTGCTGCAGAACGGGGCTCCCAGAAGATGCCCACCGAGTGGAGTGGTCAGAAGACAGTTTTCCAGATGTCCGAGGGGAGTAGTTCCCCTGGCCTCCCAAAATAAGGGGGCCTGTAGGGATATACCCGCCTCAGAGGTTCAGAGAATTTAAAAAAGGATCGGCACTGGTGGATGCTTAACCTGAACTCTGCACCTTTTGAGTGGAGAATGGTCCACAACAACATGCCAGACCAGCGCTCCTCCCCCCACCTGCCCCAAACTTTCAAGGGGGGGATCTGGAACTCACCCCAGGAGCTGAATTTCTCCTCTGGCTTCTATTGCTGTAATGGACTGACCCAAAACCTTGATCCAAGGAACCCTGGACTTTGGGGCGTTCCAAATCTAGGATCCACGTATTAGTATCTTCCACCCATCTCTTCTCTTGCCCAGTGCTAATTAGAGGTTCACTCATCATTAATTAGAAGTTGACCAGGTGGGCAATCTTTAATACAGCCCACAATCTGCATTAAAAATAATCCACCTGTACCAGCCCATACGTTAGTGCACACAAACCCACTTTTCCATGCCCAGGGTGCTTAATTGCATGAGCAGATGGGGCTATGGGAGTGCAGGGTCTGTGTTGGGGGAAAGTGTGGGGGCCAGGGCTGGGGCTGATGCACATTTCCCCCCCCCTCCAGCCTAGTAGTTAATCAGAAAAGTTAAAGAATCTGCATGCTGTATTACAGTTTTATAGTCCCTTGTTGGGGTCCTCAGCTCTCACCATGGGAAGGAGTATTCCCTAGAAGCATGACTTCGCAGGACCTGTGTTCCCAGGGAAAGGGTGGGTCACAACCAGAGTAAGGGCACTGCCCTGGCCTGCTGCAGATCTCCTGGGATCCTCCAGGTTTGTGGGCAGCTTTTCCCCGGGTTGGGAGGAATGGAATAATGTGGGGAATCTCTGCAAGGGAATCTTGCTGGAGATTTTCTAGCAAAAAGTCCCCTCCTGCAGCTTTTAGCCATGGGAGGGGACACCTAAATCGTTGTCTTTTCATTGTGCTTTTGGATCAGCACTTCAGTATTGCTTGTAGAACCCTGATAACTTGACTCACATGGACCGTATTGGCAGACACTAAGTGGAGAAAAGAACGGGGGCTAGATTAAAAGCCATCAGGAATACAACAGGCAATGACAGCAAGAACAGATCTCTGGTGACCTAGAGAAACCTCTGAGTCAAATAGGACTCCAGCTACATTAGAACAGCACCAGCTGTAGTGGAGGTCACTAGGACGTCTAATCTTTCCAAGGTAAATTTACAGTGAGACTGCCGTGCTGCTCATAGACCGACATTGTCTACCTTGTGGCTTGGTGGTGAATTTAGCATGGGATGATTGCACTCTTTCCACCATAATCCACTTTTTCCGCCTCTCTGGTTCCAATTTAAGAACATGAGATGTTCGAAGGAAATTATACGGTTCCCATTTTTATAGCCTGATAGATATCCAACAGTCCCCAAGTCGGGCCTGTCAGGAGCCATTAATAGATAGCTAGAGCGTCCAGCTAAAAGTTCCTATGTACTCTGCCCAGGTAACCTTAGCCTTATTGTGGAATACGTGATGGATCAGCCTGCAGCAGTGTTGCCATCTCTTCAAAGTATCCCACCTAGCAACGGCACGCCTTAAAACCGACTTCTTTTTTTTCATAGGCTTGTTATGCTTACAGCTAATTTTTGGCTGCGCTTCTCCAGTGTCATGCCTGCCTAATGCTCTGTAAATGCAACTGGCTCCGTTCCTGTGCCTTGCCCTCAAATGGCAGGTCCTTCCCAGGTGGCTGGAAAACCGCCACAGCCCTGCAATCTAGGCTCCTGCCAGTGGGGATTGAGGGAGAGGGGGATGAAAGTGTGTTACATCCTTGTGAACTCACCCTGCTACATCCAAACTATCCCCGATAATCCCTGTGTTGTGCAAAGTCCTTCCTGTCCTAGAGAACTGGGCATTCCCTGACCGGAAGGGTTTACAATATAAGTAGATGGGGCAGAAAAAAACTCCAGCAGAAGTATATCTGACCCCATTTTATAGATAGGAAAACCGAGGCACAGAAAGATCAAGTGATTTACCCAAGGTCACAAAGGAAATCTGTATCAAACCTAGAAACTGAACTCCTGCATACTACTGCCGTGCCTTAACCTCAGGACCAGCTGCCCTTTAACTCAATGACTCTGGTTTTACATCAGTGTAACTCCAGACAGTGGTATAAACCCAGTGTAATGGAGTAGAGAATTGGGCCTTCAGGTGTTACTCAAATCAAAGAAGCTCCATGGCTGCCAATGCAAGTTTGCGAGAGTACAAGGTGCAGGATGTGACCGGTTTTTGTGTGTTTACATTGCCCCAGAAGGATGTGATTAGAACCTGACGGGAGGAACAAAGCTGCTCACTTTAATATGCTAAACTTTATTAATGTCTACAAAATTGTTAAAAAAAACGTAATCTGGAGAATGTTTGACACTGAGCCTGTCTGTGTTTTGAAATGACCCAATGTGTGTGTTTTACGATAACCATAACCATTCTGAGCGAAGATAAGAGGTTTAACATAATGGGGTTTGTTTCTTATTTGAGATTTTTTTTTTTAAAGCCAACATACCGTTGATGAAGAACATAAACATAGTAGCCTTTTATATCTTTTTCCTAAAACCTGGACTGTTCCAAATGTGTGTTTTACTGAATGGCTGGTGGTTTGGTTTT
This sequence comes from Macrochelys suwanniensis, assembly GCA_033296515.1. Lineage (NCBI taxonomy): Eukaryota > Metazoa > Chordata > Testudines > Chelydridae > Macrochelys > Macrochelys suwanniensis. The sequence continues at coordinate 8,975,425 of CM065781.1, read as the reverse complement.
TTTTTTTTAAGTAGCAGAAATGTTGGTCAGTTTGAAAACAGTTCCTTACAGCTGTCCACATAAATAAATTTGAAGTTAGGGTTGGTTTAGCATCCACTTCCTGACGCTAAGGCCAAACAGGATTTATTCTTTGTTTTCTCTGTCATGCAAGGACCATCGTGTAAGCACACAGGTTATGAGTAGAAGAGTGTTTGAACCTTCTTTCGATTTAATTAGTCATATAATTAACACTTACGAAAAAGAAGTAACTTTTTCCGAGGTCTTGTAAACTCCTAACCACTTGCTTGAGTTATTGCAATGTTGAAAAGGTTTCTGCAGAAATGCCAGTGTTTTATATCCGTTTTTCCCCCTATCAGCAAGCAGGCTGCAGAGTCAGTATTATTCACTGACATATTATTCACTGACACACTGTAGATCTAATATGAATCTAAAAAAGCCCAAGTTATTCCATTTGGCTCTCTTAAAGGTACCATCCATATCATGTAAAAAAAGAAGATAAAAAAATGGAGGTAGTAAAAAAGAAAAGATGAGCCAGCAGGAACATATAATGCAAAAACATTCACATAATGATCATTATCCGACAGATTTACTGTTAACAATATATTAGAATAGATACTTAAAATTCTTACGTGGCACTGAGACTACTGGGAAAACATAACAGGCACAAGGCTTCTGATGGATACAACCAAAATCTAAGGGCTTGTCTACATTACCCGCTGGATCAATGGGCTGCGATCAATCCAGCGGGGTTTGATTTATTGCATCTAGTCTAAACACGATAAATTGACCACCGAGCACTCTCCTGGTCAACTTCAGTACTCCACTGGAGTGAGAGGTGGAGTCGACGGGGGAGCGTCAGCAGTCGACTCACCCCGGTGAAGACACCGCGGTGAGTAGATCTAAGTACGTCGACTTCAGCTACGTTATTCACGTAGCTGAAGTTGCGTAACTTTGATTGCCCCCCACAGTGTAGACCAGGCCTTAGCTATTTAATCGTTGCGTCATTTTATGTAACTTGGTATTTGATGGTACAATAACCATGAGGATTTCTAGAATTTTTTCACCCAGACATTTCAAAATGTTTTACAAAGGAGGGTATTATTATCTCCACTGTACAGCTGGAACAAGAAAGTCACAGAGAGTAGAAATGACTTGTCCAGTCCCAATGGCACAGCTATGAATAAAATCCAGATCAACTGCACCTTATCCCCTGGACCACACGGCCTAATTCTCAAATATTGGCTGAAATTTACCTTACATTTTATTTCTTCTTTTTTTATTGGTAGTACACAAGTAGGTAAAGGCCCCTCAATGATCAGCGTCCCATTGTACCAGGTATTGTATGAACATGCAATAAGGAATAGTTCTTGCCCTGTAGAGTTTTTAATCAAATGTAAGACAAGGTGGGATAGACGTATGTAACAAACAGAGGGAATGAGAGTGAGGGTAACTGTGATTGATGTATGTGGTCATAAAAGCTTGCAATGCACACGGTTAGATGGTACAGAACAATTCAGATGTCGATAACTAAACTATAAACACACCAGTGTCACCTCTTTGCTGAGTGATAGCAGATGTCTGGGGCTTTGCTGGTCAGCTGCCCAGGGAAGGAGATATCAGTGGTGCAGAGTCTGGGTATATTCCAAGTGTAACTTGCTTTATTTACACACACACACATCACCCACCAGTTCTGGAACAGAGATGATCAAACAGCATGCAGGGTAATGCCTTGTTCCAGGAATCCCAGCCAAACACCACTGCTCGCTTCCCAGGGAGCAACTCTACTTCAAGAATTGACTCTAATCAGAGCCCAAAGCAGAGAGAAAAACCTTTGCTGCTGCTTGCACGGCTCCTTCTATCCAGAACTTTGTATAACCCAAACTAAAATCAACACAAGCATTTCTTCCAAGACTAAAAACTTGCTTGAACGCTAAAAAAAAAAAAAGGACTTGGAAGACTAGATGTAATACGCCACCTAGTGACACCTGCCCTAACAATATTAGCAGTGCCTGCTGCAAAACACAAACACTCTCTGGGACAAGTCCCTGACGAAGGCAACAAGTATCAGTGGAATGACAGGAAACGAGAGAAGGTATAAGCAGGGCAGAGCTGTTTAGAGCCTTGAAAGTGAGGGGAAAGAACTTGAATTGGATGTGGAAGTCATTGCAGAGCTAATTGTGGGACTCAGAGAGAGGGGTGAAATGGTCAGACAGGGTCATGGGGCCAATGGCATGCTGTATAGGCCAGAGGTGGGTATCAGGAAGGCAGCACAGACGATTAAAAACAGCAGACAGGACACTCTCCCGGCTGGATCAGCTGACTCTAAGCCAGCTTGTTGTCAACATAGCCCCTAACAGACCAGAAAATGGGCCTGTAACTCTTCAACAGGCAACACCTAGGGCTGTAGCATTCAGATGGCTGTGCAACAAGGAACTGGTGCAAGGTGTGAAACACGTGCAAGCGACACCAGAACCCGGGGTGCTGCTCTGCTGTCCCTGAGCACAGAGGCATGTGCTTGGCACTGCGGGGCAGCTGTACTCCAGCAGCGCGCAGCATCAAAAAATAGGCATGACCACAGAGCAAGAAGGCCTGGCGCGAAGCCAAGCCACTCGGCTCTATTCTCCGCCCAACTGTGTGCGGGCAGCAAAGAGGCCAGCAAGCTGCCTCAGGCAGCACATCGGGAATGGGGAAGCCACAGAGGTCAGGGCCATAGGCGCTGACTCTGTGGGTGCTCCGGGGCTGGAGCACCCACGGGGAAAAATTGGTGGGTGCAGAGCACCCACCAGCAGCTCCCCGCCACGCCAGCCCCCCCGCGCCCAGCTCACCTCAGCTTCCGGGTTCTGCTTCCGGAGATGCGCCCGTGAAGCCGCTTTTTTTTTTTTTTTTTTTTTTTTTTTTTTTTTTTTAAAACCTTTTTTTAGTTCACAGGCCTGCCGCCCGTCAGCTGTGCGGCGGGTGGCAAGCGGGGGTGGGGGGAGGAGCGCTGCGGTGGCGCCTCGGGGACGAGGCGGAGCCTGGCTCTCCGCCTCCTCCCCATACCCTCTGCCGAGGTGCCGCCGTTGCGCTCCCCCTCCCCCCACGCTTGCCGCCCGCCACACAGCTGACGGGCGGCAGGCCTGTGACCTAAAAAAAGTTTAAAAAAGCAGCTTTGCAGGCGCGCCTCCGGAAGCAGAACCTGGAAGCTGAGGTGAGCTGGGCGCGGGGAGGGCTGGCGGGGAGCTGCCAGTGAGTGAGCTGCATTTCCCCTCCCCCTTCCCTTCCAGGCTTGCAAGCCTGGGGGGTGGGGGTGGAAGGGAAATGAAGCGTGCCCGGGGGAGGAGATGGGGGTGGGGATTTAGTGAAGGGTTGGAATGGGGGCAGGGGCGGGGGTGGAGTTGGGGCAGGACTGGGGGCGGGGCTGGGGGGGTGCGAGCACCCACTGGAGCCGACAAAAGTCAGTGCCTATGGTCAGGGCCCAGCACATGATCGAGCCAGTACCAGCACTGCTGGGTCACTGAAAAACTGTGTGTGTGGGAACTACCCTGATGGAGCACGCTGGAGAGAGCGCAACGCAATTCTTGGGAGACGAGTCAACAAAGTGACTGTTGTTTTACCTCCCGGCCTGTCCCCCTGCCCACACATTATGTCATCAGAATATCCCAGAAGTTTGTTTTCATGACTGTTCTCATGGCTGGGGCCAGCCAGACGCTCTGGGTGAGTGGCTCCCCTTCTTGCAAACCTCTCTACTGTGCTATCAGCAGCCTAGCAGTGGGTGTCGCTGCAGGAGACGGTCGCTTGCGTATTGCACACGGCTCTTGTAGTGCGATTTCCTGTGTGAGTTTTAATGGTTCATGCTCTTCTGACGTGAGCAAGGGCCCTTGTGCATAGCAGCCTGTTGAGGTACTGTAGGGAGCGCTAGCCTACCTGAGAGACAGTCACGGGAAAGTACAAGCACCACCAGGAATTAACCCAAAGGGTTGGCTGGTATTTTTAATGTAAGCAGGGTCTGAACGAATGCTTTCCTGACAGCTAGCTGGGAGGGGAAGAGACTTGGGTGTGTTTATGTAAATACAGTTTGCTCCTACTCTGCTTACATATTTAGCAGATACTACGGTGTCAAAGTGATCAACTTGGCTGGGGTTTGGTACGAATCACCTTAGTACTAAATGCAGGGGTAGTGAAATATGGTTACCAATGTTGTAATTATTGTGGGGATACAGAAACGCAGGACCGTGCTTAACCTGTCCCAAATGAGGGGGTCACCCTTAGTTGAAAGAACCTCGGTAAGCCAAGGGCTCCAATGTCAGAGTCCTGTGAAAATGGGCAAGGCGGGGAGAAGATGACGACAACAACAACACAGGTCTCTCAGCTGTGAGCATAGGCACCGACTCTGTGGGTGCTCCGGGGCTGGAGCACCCACGGGGAAAAATTGGTGGGTGCAGAGCACCCACCGTCAGCTCCCCGCCATCCCCTGGGCTTGCGCCCAGCTCCCCGCCAGCTCCAGGACCCGCAGCAAGCTCACCTCAGCACCGGGTGACGTTGCGGGGCCCCGCCCCTGACACCGGGTGAAGTTGCGGGGCCCTGCCCCCGACGCCGGGTGATGTTGCGTTGGGGGTGGGGCCCCGCAACGTCACCCGGTGCTGAGGTGAGCTTGCCGGAAGTTGGCGCCTATGTCTGGGAGGTTGGATATCCTCAACAAGGGTTCTCTCCAAGACTGGTTTGACCTGTTCTTCCCCACTGTTCAAAGAATTGAGATAATTAGTTCTCATTAGGAACCTCTTTTGTTATGTTAAATTGCTCAATCGGAACTGAAACCAGTTGTGGTAGGACTGTGTTTCTGCTCTGCCTGCCCAGAGCTGGAAATTACTAAGAGACTGACGTGTGGAGGTCACAGCAGAGAGGGGTGGCAGCAGATGGTGACTGACAATTAGCTGGTGAATGAGTGGCTGGTGAGGCGGAGAAGTGCAGCAAGCAGCCAGCAGGGTGGTGACGGAGAAGCGTGATGAGAGGCCAGCAGGGCAGCTGGTGGAGAGGCATGACAGAAATGGTGAGCAGGTGGCCAGCAGGGCGGCGGCGGAGAGGCACAGCGAGAACGGTGAGTAGGTGGCCAGCAAGAATGACTGGCAAGTGGCCGGAGGATGGCTGGCAAAGAGGGCAGCGAGCGAGCGCCTGATCAGTGAAGCGAATAAGGTGCCTCTTTACCCCCCACCTCCACCCGGGGTGGGAGGTGAACTCGGCACCTCTGATCTCTGGGTCTGCGCTGACCAAGGACAGCAGCTGTGAATGGGTACAGAGAAGGGTGGAGCACGTGAAGGGTTTTTTTGGGTGGCTGGACTTAAGAACCTGAGGGGACAAGGACACTGCCCAACCTACTTGGGGGGTGGGTCTTCTACTCATGGTTTATGTTTATGAACCCTGTTTGCGGTGTTTTCCAATATTAACGCCGAGTTACTTCCCTCCTTCTATTAAAAGTTTCTTTTCTACACTCAGACTCTGTGTTTGCGAGGGGGGGAAGGTTTGCCTCTCAGAGGTGCCCAGGGGTGGCGTGTAAATTTCCCAGGTTACTGGGTGGGGGCTTGAGCCGGTTCTGTGTTGTATTGACAGAAAGGAACCCCTAGATATTGAACCCGGCCCTGGCTGCTGCTCGCTCCACCTGGCAGAAGGGTGACATTAAGTTGGGATATTTGGCCAGGAAGGATTTCAGGGTTTGGATGCCCGAGAGGGGTGACGGTTGTGGGCGGGGCGGGTCTGGGTCTGGGCAGATGAACAGACAGTGAGCCGGCCAATGGGAAGAAGCTGGGATTGCAGGCAGGAGGAGAGAAGGAGCTGACTCTACCACAGCCAGGGAGGAGCTCACCTGATCTGTACAGCTGGCTTTGCTCAAAAGGGCTGTAGCCTGAGCACCACAGCTCTTTGTTTACATTAGTTGGTGGGAAGCGGGGCTCAGATGGCATCTGCTAACCTGGTCGCCGGGGAGATCTGCCCTGGAAGTATCAGAGCCTCCTGTGGAAGTGGAGGAGGAGAGGGGAAGGACTCTAGTGTCGGCAGCCAGACATCCACGGCATCCACCGTCGCAGGCCGAACACTGCTGCTGCGCAAGGCCTTGGCTGGGGAGCTGCACTTATCACAGTTACGCAGTGTGGTTTTGTTTTCCTAATGCCACATCAGAACCTAGCCACTGCCAGGAGTAGGCAGCTGTGCAGAGGCACAGAAAGGAAGTGGTTCCTTTATAACGATAGGCGTGCGGAAGCACCGAAAACTCCCTTTCTCATTTGTCTAAGTTGTGTGTTGTTATTACTTACTACTTGGAGACTTTTGAATGGGAGAGTCAAACACAGAGTGCCCATTCACACATGTATGGATTTTTTTTTCTCTGCTGCGTCTTGGAGCGGCCACCATGCTTAAGTATCTGTGGCCTTGGAAAACGGAAGAACACAGAGGACTCAATTTATGGCACACCTCTAAGTGTAATGTCAATAAATAGGATTTCATTGCAGGCCGCCATATCCAAAACACGTTTAGAGTCAGAACTACCCTGTGTAACGTATTCTACTCTGGATACCAAGAGTTACGGAGGGGATAGCGTACGGAGAACAACCACCCTGCTGCGTCACCCTAATGATAGGGACTTCTTAGAAGCTACCAGCCTTGAGCCGGGGAGCAGAGACGGTCCTGCAGCAAGCCTCTAAGCATGGCACGGTTGCTTTAGCAGCAGTGCGGTTGTGTTTAGCATAAGGCTGAAAACTAATAGGCAGTGGGGAATTAGAATGGAAAACGTAGCAATAGTTTAATATAGGAGTTCTCAAGCTTTTGCTGTGTGCAGAGCACATCTTAATATATGGAGCTTGTCTCATGGACACCTCTTCTCCCATGGCAGTTTCATAGTACACTGTTCCTCCCGTTTGCTATCACATAACTTCCCCTGGTGACTATAGCTATTGTTTACATGGAAAAGAAATCCTAGGAAAGTGGTGGTGCATTTTTAGCTGTCTTTAGTGCAGTCAGTGTGTTGACCTTTGAGAAGACAATTAATCACACAGTCTTGCTTTTGCTCTTCATTTCCTCTTCCCAGCCACTGGCTCGGTTTCTCTCTGCTGGAAAGAAGGAAGAGGAGCCAGCAACATGTGACTAATCAATTCTCCATGGGCCACCAGAAATTGCTCTGCAGATCACCAGTTGTCCCAGTTTGGGAACTTCTGGTTTGTAGATTCCAAGGCCAGTAGGGACCATTGTGACTATCTAGTCTGATCTCCTACATAACACAGGCCGTAGAACTCCCCCCAGATCATTCACAGAAGAGCAGCCCTCCTCAGCCTCCTTTCTTCATGCAGTCAATCCAATGGCCATAAAAAGTAGATCAAGTGAACATAGTTTGGACAAAAAAGGGAATATCTGAGTTGCAATCCTTGCTTTGGTCCTGGCTTCTTAGTGTGGTCATCACTGTGTCTGTTTCTAGTCTGTAAAATGAGCACAATACTACTTAACTGCTTTTTATTTCTGTTGCCGTAGCACCTACAGGTGCCGGCGGAGATCAGGACCACATTGTGCTAGGTGCTGGACATAAATAGAGTGAGAGACCGTCCTTGCCCTTAAGATCTTATGGTCTAAACAGACGAGACAGGAAGGACGGGGAAGCAGGCTGCCTGCGTGGAGTAGTTATTGTTGTTGCCCCACAGCAAGTGAGTAGCAGAGGGAGGAATTGCACCCACTTCTCCAGACTCCTAAGTCAGTGGTCCTGTTCCACCGGACCATGCTGCCTCTAGCTACCTTGCAGCCTGACCAGGAGTGTGTGTTAAATAGTTGCTAGTTAACGATTTGCAGCTCTCTCTGGATTTGAGGGTTACACAAAAACTAAGCAGCGTTACTGAGCTAAATCCTGAATTTCCAAAACCCAGTTTTTGCTCAGACAAGACTCTCCTGTACTCAATGGGAGTTAAATGAATCACACAATGCCCAGGGGAGTTCTGGCTAAGTAAGGACTTTGAAATGGTCCCCGTTATTAATAAGTGATGTGTACAGCCCTCGGCCAATGGTGGTCTGTGTGGGGATAGCCCTGGGACGCAGAAAACACCCCCCACACCAAGAGCTCCATTATTTGTAACAGTATGAGCCCAGTTGGCCTTCTCCGTTGTATAGACACATCTAACACACATGCTTGTCCGGAACTGGCCCTTTAAATTTGACAGAAACTAACCAGCTCCAGCCATTTTGTAAGTGTCGGGTGTTGGCTGTATTTTCTTTTTTTCCAGCTGTAAGTACTCGTAACTCCTGTTATATTCCCCACCCTCGCCCCCAAGACCTGGTCCATTCTCATAGTGCATGTTTAGCTATTGGGCAAGAGGACTTCACGCCGATCTAATAGGAGATGCTTGGGGTCTGTATCACTCGTGTTGGTTCAGGCAGCCGACATGTTTCCAGAACCGTTTACTTTTTCCAGAAAGGGCCGAGCACCCACTCTCTGAAAAGCAGGCCCCGGTCAGGTGTTTCGAGCTGGGCTCCTAGAGTCACTAGCCACTTTTGAAAATTGTGGCCTCGCCAGCTCTGGAATGGTGCAAATAATCAAACCAGCCGCTGACGAAGCAAACGAGCGTGTACGTCGCTTATCAAGGATGTTGCACAAAGGGTACGGACACACTGCCTTTGCAGTCTTCAATGAACCTGTTCCCGTTCCCAAAACACCAGAACATGTCATTCCACTGATTGGTGCAAATGAATAAGTCTTCTGAACTTGTCTTTGTTTTGGATTATCTGTGTGGGTTTCTAATGATCTATAGACTTGCTACCCCCTCCTTATGTACCGTTAATATAAACCCAATACAAATGAACTTAACTAAACCCCCCCAAACAAACCCAACACAGTTTACTGGGGCTGGACCAAACAGTACCAGATGTATGCCAGCGATCAGGCCTACTCTGGCCGGGAGATCAGCTAAATGACCCCGTAGCTCTTTTTCCTTTGGAGATCGTCGGGACTTTAGTCTGATCTCACACCAGTGTAACTCTGCTAAAGTCAATGGAGTTACAATAGTCCTTCACCAATGCAATTGACATCATGGTCAGGCTCTTTCACTCTATACTTCTGCCACCCTTTTCAGTAATTCTGAAACCCTGATCTAGTTAGCTCTAAAGGTTCCCAAGAAAGGCTAACCACATCCAGTTGTGCTTTAGTCTATGGTGTTGTTAGTCTTGCCACTCAGGCAGTTGATGGGTCTAATTTCAGAGTCAATTCATGTGTCTATTTATTATGCTTTTTCCATTCTGATGTCCATTTTTCCCCACTAAAATGTGTACCTTATCCTTCCTGGCTGCAGGGGCCTAGGATAGAGACAGCACTGGCTGCTTACTCTAGTTTGGCACGTCAAATATTTATTTTGGCTTGGTCCTGCCTCTCTTAGACTCATAGACTTTAAGGTCAGACGGGACCATCACGAACATCTAGTCTGACCTCCTGCACAATGCAGGCCAAAGAACCTCACCCACCCACTCCTCTAATAGACCTAGGGTGACCAGATTAAAGGAACAAAATATCGGGACACATGGGGGGGCGGGGGGGTCAGGGCTGAGCTGCCAAAGCAAAAAAACCCCGCAAAGTCGAAGTCGCAATATCGGGACAAACATCTAAATATTGGGATGGTCCCAATTTTATCGGGACGTCTGGTCACCCTAAATAGACCCCTAACCTTTTATTCATATTGCATATCTTGTGATTCCACAATGAGCCCAATTGACTTCAATGGGACTATTTGGAAACATGTGATTAAGGGTGGCAGAATCTAGCCCACGCTGTTCATTTGCAATCAAGCTTGGGGTGGCTATGGGTCTATATTTATTTATTTTTAAGCTTACTTAAACTGCAAGCTCTTGGAGGCAGGGACTGTGTTCTGTGTTTGTACAGCACCTAGCACAATGGAGTTCTAGTTCATGACGGGTGTGCCTAGGTGACAGGGCCATACAAATAAATATCTTTCAGGCCATTTCTGCTCTATAGTTGGCTGCACTTGAGTGGCAAATGGCGTAGCCAGAATACATTTTCAGCAGTGTCCGGAGCTCAAGCTAAATGTATCTGCCTTTCTGTGCAGTTTGCGCCTACCGTCCCCCGCGAAAAAACGTCCAAAACAAAATAAAAACCGAAAACGCAGCTTGCCTTATTGGCAGAGCAGTTCAAAGCCCAACTCTGACCTTCCCAGGACCGACCTGTGTGTCCAAAGAGCGCCATGGTCTCAGTTGTGGAGCTGGCGACGAAGGAGAGCACAGGTCTGCCCCGGGCTCTCCGGCAAGCTTTCTAACGAGCAGAGGAAGTGAGCGCACTTGGAATGGACAGTGAACGCTGCACCGTGCGCCGTTCTGCTTTCCTTTACACTGTTTGCAGGGGGTAAAGTGGAGCAAGAGGTACTGAGGGTGTTATGGAGCCGCGTGCTGCGTTACGGTAGCATCAGCCCAGCCATGCTCTTCAAGCCAGGAATTGGGGCCTGACTTCCAGCAGATTTGACTGTGACTTTTCCACTTGCTGTGAGTAAGGGGCAGCGCGTAACTGAGCTGCTGCAGGAGCTGGCCCAGGCCCAGATTGTGAGTCAGAGTAACAATTCATTCCCAGGGTCATTCCGCTGCTTGGGGGGGAACTCATCTGTGTCGGCCCGTTCTGGGACAGGTGGTTTCCCCCTCCTTGCTGGCTGAGGAGGGATAGTGTCAATGCTGTAGCTACTTCTACTCACTCCTTGCTCACGTGTGTGCATGGGGGACTATAGTGGGAGGTATAGTGTATTGAGACCGGGGTTGAAATTTCAAGCTATCACAGCAGAATGATGGTGGTCATATGTGTGTGCGGGTTCCTTTCTGATCCTGCAGGGGGCTCTGTAGAGAAGCATGCCATCAGAATCAGGCTGGAAAGAGCCAGCCTACAGTAAGATGGGTGAATAGTGCCTCTCTGTATTAGGGAGCAGCCTGCTTTGTCTCTCTCTGTTCTGGGATTCTTGTGTGTGATCATTCTGAATTCTACATTTCAACCTTCCAGCAAAAGCATTTCATGTTTTTATCTAACTTCTCTGTGTGTGTGCTGGGAACACAACAGAATGCTTTGCTCCTTGTGGTATGGGTGTGTGGGTAGCCTGTGCACCTTACTCCTCTGCAGGGATATGCTGGGCAAATGACACTCTTGCCTATCATAAACATTTGTCTTCAGGAGTTCAGAGGTCAGGCTGAGTCATTGATAGAGCAATAATGCCTGAGGGCCTCCGGCAAGTCCCGGGCGCATTGTGGTAGGGTCTGTGAAAATGTCTAGGAGGGGTGAGAGGTTCTAAACCTAGTTGTTCTGAACAGGTGTCAATGGCTTATGATCACTCTGCCTGTCCCATACTGCTAAATGGGAGACGGGTGGTGGTATGGAAAACATTGAAAACTATTGATCTAGGTAATGACCCTCTCTGTCCCAAAGAACTTACATTCCTGCAGCTTAAACCTGCTCCCACTCCCCAAGCGGTTACCCCCAGTAAAGCCAGTGGGACTGTCCACTCGAGGAAGGCAAACAGGAGTAAATCTTTGCAGCACCATGTCCTGGCCAAGAGCCCAAACCTGGAATGTGTGCATTTGGCCCGTGAGAGTTTTAAGGGTGAAGAGTAAATAATCTGACAATGACCAAAGGTTAATATTTACAAATTGGGGGCCTGCTCCCACTCCCACTTGAGGCAAGGGGAGAGTCTGCTACTGATTCCATTGGAGTAAGATTGAGCCCTGTAAGGCAAAGAATTTAAATTTTAAGCCTTTACCCATGCCCCCACCTCCCTTGCAAATAATAGAATCATAGAAATGTCGGGCTGGAAGGAATCTCGAGATGTCAGCTAGTCCATCCTCTTGCGCTAAGGCAGGGCCAAGTAAACCTAGACTATCCCTGACGGGTGTTTGTCTAACCTGCTCTTAAAAACCTCCAATGATGGGGATTCCACAACTTCCCTTGGAAGTTTATCCCAGAGCTTAACTACCCTTATAGTTGGGAATTTTTTCCTAATCTCTGACCTAAACCTCTCTTGCTGCAGATTAAGCTGATTATTTCTTGTCCTGCCTTCAGCGGACATGAAGACCAATCGATCACTGTCCTCTTATAACAGCCTTAACATAACTGAAGTCTGTTATCAGGCCAGTGATAGATACTGATTAAGAACCTGGCTCAACCCCCATCCCCACTTCCATATGGAACTGTGGAATGTGATTCCTTCATTTGTCTTTATATTTGTCTAACAATTTCAGATGACATGGTGTCGTTTTATATCGGAACAGTCTTAGAAATGACTCCTCTAATTTCTTCTCCCCTGTCCTCTGTTCCAAAGACGGCTCTTTCCTATTTAAGGCTTTGGCTACACTCGAAACTTCAAAGCGCTTCCGCGGCAGCGCTACCGCGGCAGCGCGTTGAAGTGCGAGTGTGGTCGCGCGCCAGCGCTGGGGGGGAATAGCTTGCAGCGCGGGGAGCACGGCTTCCAGTGCGGCTACACTGGCGCTTTACAGCGCTGTAACTTGCTGCGCTCAGGGGGGTGTTTTTTCACACCCTGAGCGAGAAAGTTGCAGCGCTGTAAAGTGCCGGTGTAGCCATAGCCTAAATCTGCGTTCTCATTGGCTCCAATCCTGCATAGACATATGCTGACCCCTAAGCATAGGAATGGTCCTATTAAGTTCAGTGAGACTCCCAGTTCACTATGCACGCAAGCCTTTGCAGAATTGGGCCCCATATTTGTAATAAATAATTTCACCAATAGATCGGCCTTGTCTTCCCAGTGTCTGAGAATCATTCCTAGCTATCAGCGAAGTCAGTGATGGAAAAGACCAGTTGGTTCATCCAGCCTGTGTAGCCCTGCTCATTTTTTCTCATCAGATACAAAAAGATCCAGGTGCCTGGTATTCTGTTTAGCTTGGACACATCTGCTAAAGTCCACGGCGTTGAGTCCAAAAAGATGTTTTTTGTTCAGTTACATTTTCAAATATTTGGAGAACATTTGGCCAAAGTGTCCTTTGTTTTTCTGGCACGCCTCAAACCGTCGATTTAAGCAAGTTTATGTGCACCTGTAACTCAGAGCCATTCTCATGGGGTTTTTTTTAAAGCAAAAGGGTCCAGGTGATTAGTTAATCACCAGTGCTGATTAATCACCTGTTTTTGGGGAATAAACGACGCAACGATGAGCTGGAGCACTGTAAACTGATTTCACTTCATTGCAAGTTTCATAGACGAGGCAGAGTGTCTGCAGGTGTGCAGCAGCCGCATGACCCAGAGAGACTGTAAGAATTCTTAGCCTAGCCGGTAACTGAATCGGAACGTGCAAGCTCTCTACTGGCAGTGCCATGTGCAAAGCAGGCAACTGTATGCAGCGCCAGCAGACCTGTCTGCACGGGTAAGGGGCACGTCTAGCTCTCCTCTGCCGTGCAATGCTGCTGCTCCTGGAGGGTGTTGGAGGATGGATGCAGAGGGACCAGTGCAGTGCAGTTGTAGGGGGTCCTACACATTGTAGGGGCCCCCTGAGCAGCAGCATGCAGGGGGTGGGAGAGGGTAGAACATGGGAGGGTTCAGGATGAGAGGAACATTAACTACACACACAGAGAAGAGCGAGGGAGCATGCACACATAAGGAAGGACCTTTACAAATGAGGCTCAGAGTGTTGGCAACGGGCAGAGAAGGTTCTCTGCAAGTCCAGTCTAGGAGATTGTAGGATGAAGCTGGAGGTATTGGTTTTAATGGTCTGGTTTTTTGCACGCCAAGTTCGCTAGTTCTCGTCCTTGCTTTACAAATAATATTTTTCCCTGCAATTATTCAGAGTTCCAAATACCACAATAGTAGAATTCCTACACCTCCCCTTGGGTGGTACGAGTAGAGGTTAACCCGCCGTAACCTTTAAATTAGATACATATGCAAAAGCAAATTTGATAAGCACCACAAAACGGTGTTTGAAGTTGGACATGAAACCCCCAAAGAAATGGTGGTGAAGCATTTGAAATGATTTCGGAAAACGAACTATAAAAAAAGACTTCCATTGCAAGATCGTGCAATCTCCAGAAGCAAACAAAAAGACAATGCAAAATCACTGATAAACCTAACCACATCGTGGAAACGTAAGGAAGGAACTTAATGAAATGTTCTGACTCCATGGGTTCATATAACATGTTTGAGACAGAAAAATGGTGCTTTTTAGCCAACATTTTCAAATGGGGGTGCTGAAAATTAGACTGCTAAATCCATAGTTAGGTAGCTAAATAAATGGCCTCATATGAGAGAAATGCTGAGCACGTAGTTTTCACTGCATTTGGATAATGCTACAAGACTAAACCTAACGGCCATGGAGAGCTGAATATGGGTGACAATAGACAGATCTTTGATTTAAACCAAATAATCGGGTTAGGCTACTGATGCATTTAAGGCTGGCTTTCCAGGACTGTTAATTCAGGAAAGCAGAGGCACTTAACTGTGAAATTTTGGACTGTTTTCTAATAGAGTATTTAGTGCTGACCTATAGATGCGAGAAACTTTATAGACTGCCAGCTGCTGCTGATGTCAGGTAATACCCGAATGCTGTTCCATGCTTTAAAGGAATAACAATGACCTTGCGAGACATGGGATTATTGACTGACAAACAGGGAAGTACCTGGTAGCTGGAGACATAATTAGACATCTCTAATAATAATACCTGGATGTAAAGCTAAGGGGACAATATTGCAACGTGCTGTTCGCATAGAGGCGAGTATTGTTTAATGTAGGGTAACATATAAACTGTAACCCTCGGTAAGTATTACATCCTTCACGTGAACCCCCTTGAGGCACCACTGCCCATTCCAACAACGCAGGTTGAAAGAACTGGGCCAGAAGCAGCCCCGTAGAAAGCGATTTCAAACCCAAAGCATGAGTGACCCAATGGCTCAGGCCAAGCGATATCACTTATTTCAAGAGGCGCTACCACTGCTAGAAAGGATATCACTGAAAGATGATGAAATTCTTGCATCTGTAAAATGAAATCTTAAGAGCATTTACCAGAGAGGACAATCTCCAGCTGCCTTATGAAACCATTTAGGGTACGTCTACACTGCACACTAAGCCCGTGTCTATGGGACCCGGCTTTGGGGATTGAACGTTTCCAAGCCCATGCTTGAGTGTCCACACTTCATTGTAAACCTGAGCTTATACTTGCTGGATCTGGGTCTCATAGCTGTGCTAAATTGTCCACACTGCACCACGTGGACCTTATGATTCAGCTCTGTGGCTTGACCTGTGTCCACGCTGCAGAATGACAGGGCTTGGACCCCAGTCACAATGGGACCTGGGTTCTGACCCACCCCCCTAGCAGGGTCCTAGGAGGGTCATGCATGCTTGTTGACCTGAGTAAAACTGATTTGTGTGTGGATGGAAGGGGGGATTGGGCTTAAACCTGAGTCAGACCCCAGGTTTAGTATGCAACATAAACATACTCGTTCTGACCAATCAGTAGTAGACCTTCAACGGGTGATGGAACTTAGTCTAAGGGTAAAATTTTCCAAAGCAGCTTAGTTAGGAGCGTAAGTCCCATTTTCAAAAGTGACAGTTTATGGCTGATAAACATCTAAGTCTCTTTTGAAAATAGGACTTAGGTGCTTCTGAAAATTTTACCCTACCTCTTAAATATCACTAAAATCAACTAAAGGAGCCAGTGGTGGCAAAAAAGCTGGCACCGCTCCTGTGTGTTCCCCATCATACAATCCCTATTACTGATAAAAATCAACCCACCTTATGCCCAGTAGTCACCACTGGCAATGCCTATGACATGCCTCCAGGCTCCGATGTCTTGTTCAAGCAACGTCCGTGTTTCAGAGGATTGGAAGTACACAGGTTTGATAAATCTGTACTTTGGTATAGGATTTCACCTTCTCCTGGCTCCAAATCCTGTGCAGGTCCTTCATGGCGCAGGCTGCTAAACTGGTAGCCATGCTAGTGTTTTCTCCAGGCATTGAAATTGGGGGAGGTGTTTGAATTTATGGGGTGGAGTGTTGGAAAAGGACTAAATTGGTAACACTGCATGTAACTAGTTGACTACTGGGGAGGAGCGGGGATGGGGAAGTTCAGGGGGAGTGTACATCCCTCCAGAATGGGTGTAGGGAAATCCCTTTATTAATTATCTGCCATGCAGAATCTGAACATCCTTAGATTAACATAGAGAAGCAAAGGATAAGGTACTTGTCACGGGGTTACGACTCACCACCGCAGCGCCCCCTGCCGGTCAGTCTGGGAATTAGCTCACAGCAGTCCTTGGAGCGCCCTCCGCAGTCCTGGAGCGCCCTCTGCCGGTGGTGTCCCGTCCGCCGCTCCCTTGCTGGCGTCAGGACCCGCCTTGCTAGCGGCGTCCTCTTCAGGACACTGCCCTCCGTCAGTGACCCCTAGTCCACGCTCTCCCCCTTCCGGGTGAGGGGGGGAAGAGGGGTTAACAGCAACCCTCTGGTTCTCCCCTGCCGCAGTGGCAAACCACACCCCAAAGTCTATCCCCTTCTGTCAGGGGTCTGCTGCAGTCTGTTATGGCCACCTCTCACAGCCAGGTGCACGATAAGGGGGAAAGGGGGAGGGACCCAGGCCCACCCACTACTCTGGGTCCCGACCCAGGGACCCTCTAGCGGCAGCCTCCCTGCCCTCCTTCTCTCCCCTCATCTGCTCTCTCTCCCTGGGTCACTTCCCCCCTGACCCCTTTGCACCCTCTGGGCCCTTCCAATCAGGGCCCGCAGCCTGGCAGGTAACAGGCTGGAGCTCTCCTATGCTCCCCTGCATCTGCCCAGCACTGCGCTGTCCGAGGTGCTGGTCTCCTGAGCAGGAGACAGACCTTCCCCTCCAAAGGCCTGGGAGAGACTGACTACTTTGCTTCTGGGCAACCTTTTTATAGGGCAGAGCCTGGCCCTGATTGGCTGTCTCCAATCTGGGCCCCGATTAGCTCCCTATAAGCCCTTCTCTCATTGGCTGCCCATCTGCGCAGGCTCCCTGGCCTGCTGCAGCCCACTCATACAAGGGGGTGGGGCACCCGCCCCACCACAGTACTGTTCAGACTGGGGAACACTAGGGTTCACCCAGCCAAGCTGCTTGTAGAATCCATCTTGGCTCTGCTTTTCTCTGTCTCTCGGTCCCAGATGAGAGTTGCTATGTCTCTGAGAGGCTAGTTCTTGTCTTCACTTCCTGTCACCTCTCGGTCATCCTCCTACTGAGTTCACATGTTCTGCCTGCCGGAGCTTCACATTATTAGGTGCCTATTGCTCAGTTGTTGGGATTCCCATTGTCTTTCTGAATCCTCCATTGATATGGACTGGGTCTAGCCAGCCCTCAGTGACCCATTCACACCACCCTGGACAGTTGCGTGACATGAAAGCCTCATGTCTCCTGCCCTGCCCAGGAGCAGCATTTGAACCCTTCTGCACCCACTGGGTAGCAATACCAGGTCAAGTAAGTCACTGCCATGCATTTCATTCATAAAAATCAAGACACTAGTACTTCTAAGTCAGCAGAAGCTGTGCATAAGAACTTGTGGTAGTTGGATTCTAAGCCTTCTCCAGGACCTGGCCCATTGCCTACTGATGACTGGTTATCTAAAAGAGATCTGCTTACTCTTGGGGACAACTAATACCCCGGAGTGACGTACTTTGTGGACTATCCCAACAGTACTTTGGTGGGGGTGTTTTGGAATGCTCCTGTTATAACGTCATTGTTCTCATTTTAGGAATTAGTGCTGCAGTTACGCTGCTCCCTCTTGATACCTTTGAATTCTTCAGCTGTACTGGAGGGACGACACAAAAGACTCCCCCTTGCTCCTTGCTTCCATGTGTAGTGACCAGTTTCATTGTGGTTGAGGAGAGCAGGCTATTGAGAAAGGATGGTTGATAGGTTCTATGAAAGGGCCCAATAGAATCCCTGATGGACACTTCTGAAAATCCCACTCCATGACTGTGTCAGTTAGACACTCAAATGCCATTGAAAGTCGATGGGATTTAGGAGCCTAACTCCCTTAGGTGCGATTGAAAATCTGACCCTTGATCTGCAATTGCAATATATAGTCACATCCCCTCCATGCTGAACAGGTAAGGAGCCTCTTTCCTGGTAAGCGACAAGATGATATGGTTTTGACAGCATTCTTGCATTTGCCAGGGATAACCAGTCTGAGGAAGCAGTATTAAGGGAAATAACCGATCTATATGTGTGATTAATCTGTATTGTTCTTTAAATGTGCAATCACCATAATGCTCTCAAATTTAGCCAAAATAAATCCCAAGCCATACCTGAGATGAATACATTTAAAAGTACCTAAAATGTTAATGCTAGCAGCACCTTTTTGGTTCTCGAAATTCCTATCCTTAATTTAATATAATACACTGTTTAAAAGGGATATTAATATTCTTTTCAAAGTGGGCCTTTTACATCATTTAAAAAGTATTTGCCTGCTGTTTTGATTATATCTGCAAGCACGGATGAACAAAGGCATAGCCATCCGTAAGAACTTTGTCATAATACATTTCATATTAATGTAAGCAAAGAAGAACGTTTGCTTAAGAATACCAAAAGAAGGTGATTGGAAGACTTGCTTTTGAGGCCCTTAATGTATTCCTGCTAAACAAGTTGTGCGCTTTATTTTTTCTGCGTTCTTATTTAATTGGTTACTTGCATCTGCCGTTTAGAGTAAGAAGCTCTCTTTCCATTTGGACCATCTGTAGATCTCAGCTTGGGCCATTTGTTTTAGATTCCCAGCGATGATTTATTTGTACTGTAATGGGATGGAGCCATACAGTGTATCCCGTTTGAACTGAGTTCAGAGTATAGTTTAAGTTCACATCGTAAGTTTGGGAGCGCTGATTCCACTATCACATCCAAGCACCACAAATCTTTTCTTCTGCACTGTTTGCACCTCTCTCTCGTTGCATACAAATGGAGGTCACAAAGTCAATGTTACATTAGGGGGAAAAAGAGAAGAGATTATCACGGAAGCTGCAAACTGGTGTGTGTGCACATATGTGAAATACTATAAACAACATGGTGAGAAGACTCTTCTTTGCTATTTGTATTCCAGTAGCTCCTAGAGGCCCCAGCCAATGCTGAGCTCTCATTGTACAAGGTATTGTACTTATGCGTGGTGAGAGACAGTCCCTGCCCTGTTTCAGAGTAGCAGCCGTCAGGGCCGGCTCCAGGCACCAGCCGACCAAGCATGTGCTTGGGGCAGCACCTGGAGGGGGGCGGTGCTGAGGGTTTTTTTTTTAATTAAAAAAAAAAACAAAAAAACCCCACTCTTCCCGGCGCCCCGGCCAGGGTAGCAGGGGGCAGCCGTGCTGTGCTCCCTGCCGGCACCCTGGCCGGGAGAGCAAGGTCACGGGAGAGCCACGCTCCCCGCTGGCGCCCCGGCTGGGGCAGCGTGGGGTGGCCGTGCTGCGCTCCCCGCTGGCGCCCCGGCTGGGGGAGTGGGGCGGCCGGCAGCTTTTTTGCCTGGGGCGGCAAAAAAGCCAGAGTTGGCCCTGGCAGCCGTGTTAATCTGTGTCAGCAAGAAGAACAGGAGTACTTGTGGCACTTTAGAGACTAACAAATTTATTTCAGAATAAGCTTTCATGGGCTATAGTCCACTTCATCGGATGCATAGAATGGAACACACAGTAAGCAGATATTTATACATTCAGAGAAACATGAAAAGGTGGAAGTACCTATACCAACTGTAAGAGGCTAATTAATTAAGAGGAACTATTAGCAGGGGAAAAAATCTTTTGAAGTGATAATCAAGATGGCCCATTTCGGACAGTTGACACAAAGGTGTGAGGATAGTTAACTAGGGGAAATAGATTTTACAAATAGAATTTACAAACTAAAGAGACCAGACAACAAAGACTGGGTGAGAAGAAGTATTATTAGTCCCTTATAACAGTTCAGAAACTGAGGCCCGGTTCAGAAGACCATGTCTGAAAGGGTACGTCTATACTACCTGCCTGATTCGGGGGGTAGTAATCGATCTTCTGGGATCGATTTATCGCGTCTTGTCTAGACGCGAGAAATCGATCCTGGAAGCGCTCGCCGTCGACTGCGGAACTCCTGCTCGCCGAGAGGAGGAAGCGCTGTCGACGGGGGAGCCTGCCTGCCACGTGTGGACCTGCGGTAAGTGCTTTGAAGTTCGAACTAAGATACTTCGACTTCAGCTACGTTATTCACGTAGCTGAAGTTGCGTATCTTAGTTCGATCCCGCCCCTAGTGTGGACCAGCCCTAAGGGTTACACTCTAGCTGAATTAAGACGGTGGATCAATTTCTAAGCTTATCATTCTGAATTTGGCAATTCCTAAAGAACAGTAGGCCTGTTCATGGCAATCGGGGGAGGTCTCGGATGACTGGAAAAAAGCTAATGTAGTGCCCATCTTTAAAAAAGGGAAGAAGGAAGATCCGGGGAAATACAGGCCAGTCAGGCTCACCTCAGTCCCTGGAAAAATCATGGAACAGGTCCTCAAGGAATCAATTCTGAACCACTTAAAGGAGGGGAAAGTGATCAGGAACAGTCAGCATGGATTCACCAAGGGCAAGTCATGCCTGACTAACCTAATTGCCTTCTATGATGAGATAACTGGCTCTGTGGATGAGGGGAAAGCAGTGGATGTGCTATTTCTTGACTTTAGCAAAGCTTTTGATACAGTCTCCCACAGTGTTCTTGCCAGCAAGTTAAAGAAGTATGGGCTGGATGAATGGACGGTAAGGTGGATAGAAAACTGGCTGGATGGTCGTGCTCAACGGGTAGTGATCAATGGCTCCGTGTCTAGTTGGCAGCCGGTATCAAGTGGAGTGCCCCAAGGGTCGGTGCTGGGGCCGGTTTTGTTCAATATCTTCATCAACGATCTGGAGGATGGTGTGGACTGCACCCTTAGCAAGTTTGCAGATGACACTAAACTGGGAGGAGTGGTTGATACGCTGGAGGGTAGGGACAGGATACAGAGGGACCTAGACAAATTAGAGGATTGGGCCAAAAGAAATCTGATGCGGTTCAACAAGGACAAGTGCAGAGTCCTGCACTTAGGACAGAAGAATCCCATGCACTGCTACAGACTAGGGACCGAATGGCTGGGCAGCAGTTCTGCAGAAAAGGACCTAGGGGTTAGAGTGGACGAAAAGCTGAATATGAGTCAACAGTGTGCCCTTGTTGCCAAGAAGGCTAACGGCATTTTGGGCTGTATAAGTAGGGGCATTTCCAGCAGATCGAGGGATGTGATTATTCCCCTCTATTTGGCACTGGTGAGGCCTCATTTGGAGTACTGTGTCCAGTTTTGGGCCCCACACTACAAGAAAGATGTGGATAAATTGGAAAGAGTCCAACGGAGGGCAACAAAAATGATTAGGGGGCTGGAGCACATGACTTACGAGGAGAGGCTGAGGGAACTGGGATTGTTTAGCCTGCAGAAGAGAAGAGTGAGGGGGGATTTGATAGCTGCTTTCAACTACCTGAAAGGGGGTTCCAAAGAGGATGGATCTAGACTGTTCTCAGTGGTAGAAGATGACAGAACAAGGAGTAATGGTCTCAAGTTGCAGAGGGGGAGGTTTAGGTTGGATATTAGGAAAAACTTTTTCACTAGTAGGGTGGTGAAGCACTGGAATGGGTTACCTAGGGAGGTGGTGAAATCTCCTTCCTTAGAGGTTTTTAAGGTCAGGCTTGACAAAGCCCTGGCTGGGATGATCTAGTTGGGGTTGGTCCTGCTTTGAGCAGGGGGTTGGACTAGATGACCTCCTGAGGTCCCTTCCAACCCTGAGATTCTATGATTCTATGATTCTATGATAAAGCTGCGTTACTTTTCTGGTTTTCGAGTCACTAGAATGCTGTGTGTACATGAACAATAATAATCTTTTCTTACAGTAACCAGCAAGGTTGTCTGCAGTGTAGTTAGAGTCATGTCAGGCTCAGTATATTAGAAAGACTCTGGGTTGCTTGAAAGCTTCTCTCTCTCACCAACAGAAGTCGGCCCAATAAAACATATTACCTCACCCACCTTGTCGCTCTAGTAACTAGCAGTGACAAGAGACTCTTCCTTTTCCATGTTTTTCTGTCTTTTTAAACCCAAAAAGTCCTTAACAAAAGACAAATGGCTGGTTTTGATGACATAATTTAAGGGCCATTATGAATATATTTCAGAGTCGATAGTGTTTTATGGCCATTCGACCAGCAGATCTAATGATCTGGTTTTGTAATGAATGGATTGTTCTTGCAGTGATAATAGAACATGAGAGTATAAAAACTTTGAAGTGCAGAAGGCAGCTGAAAAGAAAACAATAAACTATGTATATGAGACTAGCTTGTTGCTTGGTGATTAAGAGATGAGGACCTTTTAGGTCAAGTCCCTATAGGTACAAACAGATGTTTGCACTGTTTCACAGCTGCTAAATATGATATAAATCCAAAGAATTTCTCATGTTTTTATAAAGTAAAAAAATACCCAGACAGCAAATTTTTGGTCATTCAGATACTCTTACCAAATGACATCTGGTTTCTGTACTGCTTATTTAAGCAATCCTTAAAAAAATGTTTGCCAAGGGGAGTAACTCAAAACTTTTAGTCCTTCGCCATATATAACTCTACAGTTTAGATTACAATGTAGCATGCAGAGTTTATTATAAGCAATGCAGTTCTTCATTTCTTAGCTAGCAAGTATTACTTTAAAGAAAATAGGATAAATATTATGTAATTAGTTAAGGGAAATACATGTGTAGTTACATTTTAGAGTATCCTAGTTTCAGATCCAAACGATGACAAAGAAAATGAATTGTTTCCATATGTCAGGAGATAGCCTGACAATTATGAGCAGAGAGTTAAGCTATAAAAATGCAACAGGACTGCCACTAAATGTAAAGAAACAAAAACAGCAAGCAGCACGTTGGTAGCTTTCATACATCAGTATGAAAGCACTGTAAAGGTACAGTAGATGCTTACAAGACCAGGGAATAAGATGAAAAAATAATCCCATCAGAATGATCATCATAATTTTTTTATGAAGAGAAATACTTAATACCTTTAATATCTAAAAATACGGTGCTTTTGACGTAATACCTACCCTGATCCTACAATCACGAATGCACTTAGGAATAACTTTATGCAGGCGAATTCAATGAGACTGCTACCACGAGTAAAGTTACGCACAGGTGGAAATGTTTTCAGGAGTGGAGTTGTGGTTAGTGTATGATTCTATTCTAAAAATGAGTGACTTTCCTCTTGCCTTCCTTTTGTTCTTGGAATGTGACTATCTTAAAGCATGAAAGCAACGTAAGCACCATATTGCCAAGTGCTGACCATTGATCTATTGTTGGCATCTTTTTGTCTGCGAGAGATGATGAGAATTGCAGCCTATGATGTAGATGGTTTGCAATGTCTCATGTGACTGAGTAGTCCAATCCGAGATTAGCAGGATCTTTGGCAAGTGTATGGATTGCAAGTGTATGGATCTTGGTTGGGAGCTGCTTGCTTCCTACAGGCTCTTTTCTCTTCAAGCTGTAGGAGCCAGCTCCTGTCATGGACTTTGATACCCTGATGGAGATGATGGCGCCATTTGTTACGATCACTTGCCAAGATTTCCCATTGGTCAGGATCAATTCCAAATTCCTTCATATCTTACTTCCATGTGTCTTTATAGCGAAGCTTGGGACATCCTTTTGTTCTTGTTCCCTCTGATCGCTCCCATATTGCATGTCCTTGATCTATATAATGTTAATATTTAGGTGAATTCACTGGAACTTTATTTTTTAATTTCTTTTGATCTGGGGTCTTTCCAGTGATACTAGGGAATCAGTAATGCTGTTCAAATTATTGGTTCTTTGTGGCATTTGCGACGGGGGGGAGGAAGTGGAGAGGAGTGAGAGTGGGGGGTCTTGGGGAGAAGAGGCAGTACAAGGGCGGGGCATAGGCGGAAGGAGTGGTGTGAGGGTGGCGGCTCCGGGGGAAGGACCATCATGGAGGCGGGGCGTCGGGGGAAGGGGCAGCACAGGGGTGGGGCCATGGTTCGGGTGCCAGTGGCCCCCCTACTTTTAGGGAGCTTCCGTCACTCTTGACAATGGGCAATCCTTTCTTTTGGCTTAGTATTTAGCAATGTACTGTGGCAGGAGGCTAGGGTAGCACTGAAAGGTGTTGGCACAGAGAATGAAAATGATAGCCTCATACCCCATCGGGCTGGGCCTGCACCCTTAGCCTACAAATTGGAGACCCCAATTTCCAACGTGAAGGAGTAGTTGCTTCTAGATCTCGTAGGCCCTGAGAATGTTGGACCCGAGAAGCACAATTTTATTATGTATGGAAGAGTTGGTTTTAGGTTAAGTTTTAGAGCTTTCTAGAATGCACTGGCTATAATTTTCCTTCCCCCTCATGCTCCGATAGATGGACCGGGGGTGTAAAGGAAGCCTGGCTTTTCAGGTGTTATGAAAAATAGGAGCAATAAGAGCGATTTCTGTGAAGCGTTTTAAAATGCGCTTTTCTGTAAGCAATGTGGCATATAGGGAATACATGATGGTGTGATGTGGTAGAAAGCTTTGAACTTATGTGGGTAAACCCTTCCGACCACCCTGTCCTGTATTTTGTGCATATTATGCGGAAGTCTAAAGCTTTACAAATAAAATCAGACAGAGTGATTTATCTGACCAGAAATGTTTAACTTTGATACACTGATTCTGTAAATGTTTTGTTAAGAATAAAGGCCCCAGAATAAGCCGGCTCTAAATAGCTACTCTGTTGTAGTAGATGAGGAATACCTTTATTGGATATTGTCCAGGAGTTAGGATTGTCTGGATAAAATACTTTACTTGTCTTGCCAAGAAGGATGATAGACATTAACTAAATACTCTTCTCTTTGTTTTAGTTGTCATCAGGGTAATACTTAAAGGTGGAGATGAATGCATTCAAAATCTCTTTATCTAGTTCTACATCCAAATGATTATGAATATCATTAGCACTTGTCAAAGTCTTACCAATGGTCCATAGTCAGGCGAATGTATCACTTAAATATTTAACGTGCTGGAATATGTCTGCTGGTTGCAGAATGAGTTTAACATTTTTGACTTAAGTCACTATAGCCATGGGAGGGGTGGGGATATGCCACAGACAAATTCCACGTTTATTATTATTGCCTTGTGTTGGTTGCATAGGCAAAATGTCTAATTAACGACCCTCTCAAAATTCTGCTTTGGTAGCCAGAGGAAATGTATGGAAGTGGCGTGGTGACAAATGTTTAGCTCCATTCACGGTGGTGGGTTGGCTTTCCAAATCTCTGCCCGAGAGCAAGCTGGGTAAACCTGAAGCATGAACCGTTTCAGTCCCCGATAGTCAATTATCAACGATCATGGAATCATTTAGGAAGGGCCCCTCTTGTTAGTTATCTGGTCCATCCTCATTCAGTAATGAGGAGAGACAAATGGTGTTTGCTTAAATAAAATCTGGGGTGCATAATAGCCTATTGTTGCATAAAGGTAATAGAATATTTGCTTATAAGGTTTTAAATTATTATTTGTATTCCAGTAATGCCTAGAAATCCCAAGCAAGATCAGGGCTCCATCATTCTGGATACAAGTGAGAGACAGTCTCTGCCCAGAAGTGTTTCCTGTCTAAATGAACAAGACAAAGAGTGGGGAAACAGAGGTGAAATTACTTGTTTAAGGTCAGGCCATTGGTGCATCTGTGATTAGGAACCCACGTTTACTCACTCCCAGTCTAATGCTTTGTCCACTACATCATACTGCCTTGCAAACATTGGCATATGCACTTGTACAAGCCACACTGAACAAGCTAGGAAAAGATTGTTCACCTACAGTACAGGAGGTCATCATCCTCTATTCTGAATTCACAGAATATAGTCTGATGCTGGGGCGGGGAAGGAAGGATAGCTCAGTGGTTTTAGCATTGGCCTGCTAAACCCAGGGTTGTGAGTTCAACATTGGCATATGCACTTGTACAAGCCACATTGAACAAACTAGGAAAAGATTGTCCACCTACAGTACAGGAGGTCACCATCCTCTATTCTGAATTCACAGAATATAGTCTGATGAATATAGGGGGAGAAGGATAGCTCAGTGGTTTGAGCATTGGTCTGTTAAACCCAGGGTTGTGAGTTCAATCCTTGAGGGGGCCATTTAGGGATCTGGAGCAAAAATTGGGGATTGGTCCTGCTTTGAGCAGGAGGTTGGACTAGATGATCTCCTGAGGTTCCTTCCAACCCTGATATCCTATGATTGTATTCAGTGTGCTTTCCCTTGGTGCAGATGCATGAGCAATACGGACTATATGCTTCCCATTAGCTAGGAACATTTTAGTTACAATGCACCCAACTCCTCCAAACCTCAGCTCTTCTCCTCTCTCCCAATTCAAGGTCCACTAAACCCACCCATTTATGAGAAACTTGGGACAACAGTGATGCCCTGCAGGTCAAAAACATTGGACTCTGTCAGACCATGGGAGAATCAAATTCTAGAGCCGAGGACTTGCAAAACACCCTGCTGTTATTTAGGGTCTCGGTCTCACATGTGGTATCACATATGCAGTGAAGTGAGAGAGATGAGGTAGCCAGGGGTCCAAGCCACTGTAATTCTAGCCTATGATTTATTATAGGTACCATAAGAATGGCCGTACTGGGTCAGACCAAAGGTCCATCCAGCCCCGTATCCTGTCCACCGACAGTGGCCAATGCCAGGTGCCCCGGAGTGAGTGGACCTAACAGGTAATGATCAAGTGATCTCTCTCCTGCCATCCATCACTTCACTTCCTCCACACCACTCATAATTTTATATACCTCTATCATATCCCCCCTTAGTCTCCTCTTTTCCAAACTAAAAAGTCCTAGCCTCTTTAATCTCTCCTCATATGGGATCCGTTCCAGACCCCTAATCATTTTAGTTGCCCTTCTCTGCTTCTGCTGATATGGTTAGACAGGTTGATTTAAAGTGGAGAAGGTGGCAGCTTCTGGTGTTGAGAACAACCATGGACTTTTCTCCACTTGAGACGTGGAGAACAGGGGGCATATCACACTCTCAGTCCCGCTGGTGTCAAAGGAGTTGCATGCACCCGTCTGAGGGAATATATGACCATTTGTGTTGCAGAAGTGATACATCTGGTCTCAAACACACCTGATGTTCAGCCCACGAAGCAGCCTTGGAAGAAGCTCCCTGGCCCACCAGGAGCATTGTGTCTAACATAAGCATTCTTAATAAATGATGCACCACAGTTCCTCGGCAGATCATGGGTACCATATGACTAGTTGTGGGGGGAAGTCAAACTGAGGAAGTGCTAGTCAGCATGATTATAAAAGCTGCATTGAAATAAAGTGCTCGAGTTAATCTATTTCACCTGGCTTGATTTAGCTAACCCACACAGTCAAGCGCCACAAGAAATGAAGTTTTGCCCTGGTATCCATTTAATGGAAGAATCTTGTGTAATGGAAAAGTAGAGTAAACTGTAGTTTAGCATGAAGAAAATAGAAAGAGCTTCAATATCGAGGTCGTCCATTTAAAGAAAAATACTCGAGAGCACAGATTGTCTTACCACATACTTCTGACGTTATTTATTTGATTGGCTGCCTTAAATATTTTCTCTGTCACCAGAACTGATTGTAGTGACACCTACTGAGCCGGGCAAATCTCGCCCATTGCAGAATTCCTTTCCGCTGAGCTGTGCCAACAACCGGCTCAGCGCTCCAGATGTTGCTGCTTTTTGAGAAATGAGAACTTAATAAACCAGGCTCACCCTTCCTCCTGGGGTGAATGCAAAGACAGTCAGATATGGAAAATCACTGCTCAGTACCATGAACAATGTATGGACTGGGAGCAGCAGTGCAAGCACTTAATGGAACAGAAAGCCTAGACGCCCAGTGCAGCAGTCTGAGCTGGCAATAGCCAGCGTTTTTAATATACATTGAAACATATCCATGAAAGAATAGTCTTAAACCAAGAGGAAAAGCCTGAAGGTATATTTAAACAAACGGAAAAAGAACAGATAGAAAAATGTTTCTGCCTGACTTTAATAGGTTACATTTTCCCAGGCTTTTTTTTTTAGTTCATACTGTTTTATTGCTTTATATATTTATAACAAACACACGCACAACAAAAATACCCACACTGAAGACATTTTTATGGCATGTATCACAGTCGCACCTGCATTGCCCAGTGTGGTTTGGAGCCCCATCGTGCCAGGAGCTGTACAAACACATCACAAAGGACAGCAACATGGGGGTGCACACTCTGAAAGGGTTCAGGGTGAAGTTTATCAGTAGTATGTCCCTCCCACTGCTTGGGAGCACTACAGACAGGGCGGCCATGCAAGGGTGCCTGTGTCCCCTTTCACATTGCAAAAAGGGTCTGTGCCAATGTGGCAGGCTGTTATGGGGGCAGGCCAGAGGCCTGAGGTGAGGGCTGCACAGCATTCCTGCTCGCTGGCTCTGGGCTGTGATCTCCCCAGCTCCTTCAGGTCCAATAAAAAATATTACCGCGCCCACCTTATCTCACCAATGTCCTAAGACCAACACGGCTACAGCAGCCCTGCTTCCTGCCTGCTGCCATTCTGAGTACTTTGCTCATCTGGCCTTTATCACCAACATCTCCAAGCACCGCCTCGTCACGAATGGGCTTTGATCCTTACGACGTGCCTGTGAGGTAGGGAAAAACCGTTATCCCCATTTTACAGGTGGAGGAACTGAGGCACCCGGGAGAGGAAGCGACCTGTCCAAGGTCACGCTGGACGTCTAGAGCTGAGCCACGAGTGGTCTGTAGCTCTCTCACGTCTCAGTCCAGTGCTCTGTCCACGGGACCAACCTTTGTATGCCCTGAGCACTTCAGCTGTGTCCTCGCTCCCTTCATCCCTGCAGGCCTGAGATCAGCCAAGGTATCACCCAGCTGGTTTCAGCTCTCCAGATTCACCTCCCCCACCCCAGTCCTGGCACAGCCATCAAGATGCCACTAGGCTGGTCATGTCCCTGCTGGAACATGCTCTGGGCATAATTTAACTTAGGAAAATACTGTCTTAAAAATGAACCTGTCATGATTATTGTATGTAGGGTTGCCAACTTGGTATTAGCAGAAAACCTGCCCCGCCCCCTGCCCCGCCCCTTCTAGGAGGCCATGCCTCCCACTCACTCCATTCCCCGCTCCCTCTGTCACTCGCTCTCCCCCACCCTCGCTCACTTGCTCATTTTCACTGGGCTGGTGCGGCGTGTTGGGACGTGACGGGGGGTAAGGGCTCCAGCTGCAGGTGCGGGCTCTGGGCTGGGGCCGGAGATGAGGGGTTTGGGGTGCAGGAGAGGGCTCCAGGCTGGGGCAGAGGGTTGGGATGCGGGAGGAGGGGTGCAAGTTCTGGGCTGGGGGTGTGGGCTCCGGGGTGGGGCCAGAAATGAGGGGTTCAAGGTGCAAGAAGGGGATCCGGGCTGGGGCAGGGGGTTGGGATGTGGGGGGGTGCAGGCTTTGGCTGCAGGTGTGGGCTCTGGGGTGGGCTGGGGGTTAGGGTGCAGGAGCGATTTTGGGGTGCAGGCTCCAGGCAGCACTTACCTCAGGCCACTCCCGGGAAGCAGCAACATCTCTCTCTGGCTCCTAAGCGGAGGTGCAACCCCATGGCTCTGCCCGCTGCCCGCACCTACAGGCACTGTACCCTCCGCTCCCATTGGCCGCGGTTTCTGGCCAATGGGAGCTGCTAAGCTGGCGCTGGAGGCGGAGGGAGCATGTAGAGCCCCCATGACCATCCCTCCACTAGGAGTCAGAGGGAGATGCTGGCAGCTTCCTGGGAGTCATGCAGAGCCAGGTAGGGAGCCTGCCTGCACCGCTGACCAGACTTTTAATGGCCCGGTCAGTGGTGCTGACCGGAGCTGCGAGAGTCCCTTTTCAACCGGGTGTTCTGGTCGAAAACCGGACGCCTGGCAACCCTAATTCTATGCAGTACGGTGGTAGCCATGGTGGTGCCAGGCTATAAAGACAAAGTGGGTGAGGAAATATCTTTTATTGGCCCAGCTTCTGTTGGTGAGAGAGACAAGCTCTGTGAAGGCATGCCTCTCTCACCAGCAGAAGTTGGTCCATTAAAAGAATGGACACTACTGGCACAAATTCAACATGGCTCCCGGGTTATTAACTGCAGATGAAACAGGTGATTTTTAGATTGGCAAATGGCTGCTGGAATCAGTCAGAACAGAGATGACTGTGTCCTTGTTATTCAGTTTCTAATGAAATTACTCCCCCTCCCCCGCCATTTTCTTGATTTCTTGACAGTCATACGTGACACCGTAGGGGTTTGGGTTTTTTTTAGTGCTCCTAGATCCTCAGCCTTGCTATTGAAACAGCTTGGTGGTTTCTAGGAAAATCCGGTGGATTAAGCAGCCTACTTTTGTAAATTACACTAGCATTTGAAGCATCTTGTCAAGGCAATGAAGAGGATTAATGATGAATGTTGAGGTGCTAAATTACTGACCAGCCGCTTGTCAGCCAAAAAACCCCCCAACACAGCTCCCCGCGGGGTGTGTATTCAATCAGACCTGCTTTCTTTCGCTCTCATAGCTTAACTCCTCTGAGCAGAGCCAACACAGCTACGAGAATGAAATTGATTCTAGTTTGGCTCATTCAGCAGCAGATTTGTTAACTAGATTGCAGCCACAGGACCAAATTCCACCTTCTTTTATATCTGTCCAGTGTTCAAAGCATAAGAAAAGAGAGCAAGAGCCAAAACGGTACAACATTAAGGCTTTATTCCTTCCTGCACATGTGCTGTTCTCTTTCATCAAGCGCGTCCTGAAACGAGAATTCCCTACGTTCCTATACAAAAGCATACTATCGTGTTATAACACCCCCTATCGCAGGGGTGGCCAACCTGTGGCTCTGGAGCCACATGCAGCTCTTCAGAAGTTAATATGCGGCTCCTTGTATAGACACCAACTCCGGGGCTGGAGCGACAGGCGCCAACTTTCCAGTGTGCCGGGGGGTGCTCACAGCTCAACCTCTGGCTCCATTCCACCCCTTCCCACCCCCTCCCCTGAGCCTGCAGTGCCCTTGCTCCTCCCCCTTCCCGCCTCCCCCCCAGAGCCTCCTGCACACCACAAAACAGCTGATCGGGAGTACGGGGAGGGAGGGAGGAGGAGGCGCTGATCGGTGGGGCTGCCGGTGGGCAGGAGGCTCTGGGAGCGGGGGTGGGGGGGTGGAGCTGATGGGGGGCTGTGGACGTATTACTGTGGCTCTTTGGCAATGTACATTGGTAAATTCTGAGTAATGAGTACATTCTTAGACCTCTGAGTAATGGCTAGAAAATCCACTCTGGCTCTGGTACCAACCAAAGCAACAAGACTTGGTCCTCCAATGGCTAGAAGGACCAGGAGGAGGTGGTAGCCAACCAGAACCCATCAGGCGAGATAAGAAGGCTTCTTCTAAGGGGAGTGCTTTGGTGAAGCGGAGACAGGAGAGGATTTCCCTGGTCCTAACCCAAAGCACTCAGGCCCTAGTCGAGGCCTAACAATCCGACTGACCTTCAGTTAAAGCGTGAAACAAACTGCTAATTTTGTCTCGGTGTTTGAAAATCCAGGTGGCCATTGTTGAGTTGAATGTCAATTAATGGCTAGAGGACTAGCAAGGGGCTCGCTGTACGAGGCACCTTGCTCCTGGTGAGCTGTGAGAGGAGCACATTTGAAGCCTGATCCAACACCCCTTGAAGTCAATGGGAGCCTTTTGATTGACCTTAGTAGACGTCAAGCACTTGCTGAGTGAGAAGGTGCCATCTCCACTTTACAGAGTAGAGCTTTGGTGAAGGGTGGATCATTGTGTGAGGTGCTGTTCATGCACAAAGTCTGACCCAGTCTGTCCCTTCCCCCAAAATGTTGACAATTTAAATGGGGTGGGGGTGGAGCAGGCAACTGGCAACTGGACTTTTGGTGTCTGGTCAGTGTTTCTGACTAGACACGGTCAGGTGCCATTTTCGACAGGACTTTCCGGTCGAAAACCGGCCACTTGGCAACCCTATCACCGATGCAGCTTCGCTGGTCGCCAGCCACCGATGGCTGAGAACCCCAGCAAAGACAAGGGCTTTAGTGAATTCTGTCCACCTTAAAATTCATGTATAAAAGAAATGCTTCACGGTTTGTCAGTAATAACGTTTTCCTCATGGACATGATTCTTTTATAAACTAAAAGATATTGAGTGTCTGTGGATTATGTTTTAACTGTAGCTTGATACATCTCTCGGTTTTAGACAGAAGAACATGGAGAGTCCGATCCTTTAGGCTGCAAACACCTTCAGTCACCTGTTTCTTCCAGGGGGACAGGTGCAGCCCAGATTGTCTGCAAACTATTCTGATGCTTAACAACACAGGCTTGAGTGCAGTTAGCAATGCCTTTATGAAGTCCTACACCCCTGAGTATTTTTGTGTAAACACATTTAATCTGTGGCAAGCCAGTTTATTTGTTGTGTTTTGTCATGTCAGTGCAGACTGTAGTCCATTAGGCATTGAGATGAGGCTACTAAATGTTTTCAGATGTTTTCTATTTCCTCGACTAAGAGCTGGATTTGAACCAAAGCGCCGAGGTGAAAGGGTGATGTGTAATATATTGAGACAATCTGAAATAAAATAATGTAATGTTTTTAATATTTAAGAAGAAAAAGGCAGCAGTAAAACATCGTGGAAGGAGGCAGCCATCATGAATACCTATATATTTTAATTTTAAATGCATGCAGATGTTGACTTTTAATCAGAGCATGTCAGAATCTGACTCTAACAAAGGCAAAAATGTGAGATCTGTTTTCTTGAATTGCTTCCACATTTTGTGCTTCAGATTTTTATTACACAGAGCACTGCATCATCATATATTTCTGTAAAATGCCAGCATCCATTGGCTTAGCAGATACATGATGGTTAGCATATAAAATGCTTTACCATGAAGGGTATATTCTTCTCTGTATATACAGTATCTATTATATTATACACTCCCACACCTTCATACGGAGTGACAGAGCTTGTTTTCAGTGTACTGTCGGTCTTGTTTCTTTTGGATCCTTCAGTGTCTTAGATCCAGAGGGCTGGGCTGGTAATGTCTGATGTTGGGCTTCTATCAATGAAGAGCAGGATGTTGGGTGGAGTGGTCCGTGTTGTGTGTTTAAAAGGGAAAGGGTAGTAATGCTGTCCTCAAATTCCTGGCTGACATGGCAAAAGCGAGTGCATTGTGGCTAGCTAGCATTTTGCTCTCCTTTATGTTAGCACTATTATTATTTGTATATGGGTAAGGCCTAGAGACCCCCCAACTAAGATACTGCCCGCATTGTGCTAGACAGTGTACACACACATAGTGAGAGACAGTCTCTGTCCAAGAAGAACTTACCGTCTAAACAGAGAGGGAAGATGAAGGAAGATGGGGAATTGAGGCATAGGGAGACTTGCCCAAGGACACAGAGAGGGTCTGTGGATACATCCATAGGTGCTGACTCCATGGGTGCTCCGGGGCTGGAGCACCCACGGGAAAAAATTAGTGGGTGCTCTGCACCCACTGGCAGCCAAGCTCCCTTCATCCCCTGCCCCACCTCCTCTTCACCCTCCCGAGCGTGCTGTGTCTCCACTCCTCCACCTACCTCCCAGCTGCCGCCAAACAGCTGTTTGCACACTCCGGGAGGCGGGGGGGAGGAAGCGGGCCTGGGGTGGGGACTTGGGGAAGGAGTTGGAATGGGGGTGGGGAAGGGGCGGAGACTTTGGGGACAGGGTTGGAATGGGGGCGGGGAAGGGGTGGGAAGAGGCGGAGCAGGGGCGGGGCCTCATGGAAGGGGCAGAGAAGGAGACGGGGCCAGGGGCAGAACAGGCGGGGGTCGAGCACACACGGGAAAGAGTGGAAGTCGGCGCCTATGGGTACATCTACACTGGAGCGGGTGATGTGATTCCCAGCTTGGGTAGACCTACCCACACTAGGTCTGATAGAGTTAGCACCCTCAAAACAGGCTAGCTGCCCCCTCTGAAACTGTCGGTATGAACTCAGGGCAACTGGTCCATCCTGCCTGTCCATCCATCTGTGGCTACACCATTATTCTTAGCACACGACACTAGCTTGATCAGAGCTAGCATGGGAACGTGTACCTAACCTGGACATTACATCTCCAATGCCAGTGTAGATATATCCTAGATCAGGGGTAGGAATTGAACCTATGACGCCTGCAGCGGAGGCCACAAAGCCACCTTTCTGTGTACTCTGTGCTTCCGTTCGTCTTCCTCTTGATTGTACCAAGTGGGATTCTGTTCCATCTGTCACCTTCCTTCTTTCTGTGTGGTTTCCCCCCACCAAAGAGATTCTCTTGACTTTCCTCCCTGCATCAGCTCCATTTCCCTGGAGCGAAGCACACCGCATGCTTGCGTCACTCGTATTTTCTTAAACAAAGTATTGTATATGAAGCTTCTGTTCTTTGCTTGCTTGTGTCAGCCTGTGGCTGGCTCTAAAGCTTCCGAGCTGCTGCTGTAGCAGGAATGGTGAGTTTGCATGGCCACATCTTGGCAGGACGGTCCAGGCTGGCGAAGAGCAAAGGTGGCTTCATGCCATGTTCGCACCTTGTGAAGGCTGGCCTGGCAGGAGGCTGGGCATACTCTGTCCTGCAGCTGGGAAGTATTGTTATTTCTCAGTGATAGCCATTACATTTGGGATTTCCAGCTCATTCTGCATTAGGATTCAAGGGAGAGGTCAACACAGCTTTCCCCGATGTTTCAGTTTCATCAGATTTGTACATACAGAAACTCAGGCTTTGTCGCCTTCCTAACAACTTCCCCTTCCCAATTCTATCATGGAATGATCTTGGAGCATGTTAAGTGCTGTACAGTTCATCTGCACACCTGCGTTCCAAGAGCTTCCTGGCTGTGCCAGTCCTGTGCACAAACATTTCGGAGGCTATGAATGAATTAATCTGATTCTATAATTTGCCGACTAATTTGATTCTCTTCTGTGCCCAGACATCCTGGATCCTTTCCTCCATACCATCTGCTGAGCCACTAACTTTCCCTCGCCTCCTCTGATCAACGGAGACAAAGATGCAGGATGAAATGTATTCCCATTTGCTCAGAACCTCATTCAATTCAATTCTGGATGGCCATTCTCTCTGTCCTCTGAATACCTCTTTAAGACAATACCCAATTGGAGCTGTCTTCAAAAACCAAAAATTCAAGGGTCCTAATCTCTCTTGCTACAGAGAAGAGATATATGTTGGGACAATAGCCTTTTAGTAGTGAATTCCTGGCATCTCCTATTGTTCCCACAGAAAGGTTTCTCCAGCAAAGGACTAAACCATATTGAGGTATCCATGGGGAACTAGGGAGACTGGATGTATTATTCCCATATCCCTTTGTATGCCCTTTCCATTTTCGGGGAGGTCTGGGTAGCATTTCAGTCGTAAAGTGTGTTGCTACTTTGTGTTTATAGCTGGATGTTTCTCCACCATTGTACTCAGTAATAAGTGGTATTGTCAGTGTGAAAGGGAACATGAGGTTTCTGACCCTTTATTTGAAGGTTGGTTGATCTGGGTATGTGTTACCTGGGAGTCAATGCAAGCAGGGAAGAGGAGGAGGACTAAGAGCTTGATTTTCCAATGCTCGCTGACTGCTTTGGGGTATTCCACTGTTGCAAAGTGGCCATCACTGCTGCTTAAATGGTCCTAGGAGAATCCCCCTGGCCTGTGGGAATTCTCATGTGGTACAGAGCCACAGAACTTGGTGGAAGGTGCTTTGTCCTAAATATTCAGTTGCTCTGGGAATTCCTTCCTTTAGATAAACACACCTCACCCTTGAATTGGTCATTTTTTTAGGTCATTTTGCAGGTTTTGAGGAACAGATGATGTTGCATGAAAATCGACAACACTGAAGGTTACTTCCCACAGAGCTGGAGTAGGTCATAGTCTTTGAGTTTGCCAAGTGCTGCTCTTTGTACTCCCTTCCAGTCTTGACTTCAGCTCTTACAGTTGTGGAGAAAATGAGACAATTCTAGTCTCTCTAAGCCATTCAATAGCCAACTAGAAGGTGATCTACTCGTTAGTCATCTCAATGAGGTAGTTCAAAGTTAACTATTTAAAACATTCCTTCAAATCCAGTGGAACAGCATCCGGTGTCTTGTTTTTGCAGAGAGATGCTTTAAGGGGGACACAGAGGACTCAGGCATGATAGAAGCGTGTGATATGCCTTTCATTATCTGCACTAAAATGTGTGTTACAGAAAATATAGGGGCAGAGAAAAGACCTGCATGCTAAAGTCAAATAAGCAATTTGTGCTAAGTGCATTGGAGAAATTGTTTAAGAACAGTTATTCTGAGCAAAAATATGACTCTGACTTTCTCTTAAAAAATTTCTCTTAGAGTTTCGGCAAAGAGTAAAAAGGTTCAGTCACATGGAGACAGGAAACAGACTCAATGGGTCAAATTCATCCCCTCATAGCTGCAGGTTGGTCCAGTGGTTAGTGCATTAGCTTAGGACCTGAGAGTTCTAGGTTCAACTCCTTGTTCTACCTCAGACTTTCTCTATGATCATGGGCAAATCATTCAGTCTCTGTGTGTCCCATTCCCAACATAAGAGTCATAGCACTGCTTTACCTCACAGTGGCACATGAGGATCAATACACTACAGATAGTGTATCAGATACAATAGGGTCCATATAAGTACCTAAAATACACAGGGTGAAGTAATTAAACGAGGGATAGTTTCCTCATAGGTGGCATGAAAATAGGAAGTGCTGCAGTGACAATAATGCCACCACCCCTTCTGCACAGTTTTGTAATGGAGTCTTTAATAACCACTGTTACCATTTAATTACAAATCTCAGTCATTCGATAATGGTTATTAGGGACTTATCTCTGTTTTTCTCCATCTTAACTCCCAATTTTATGAGACTCGTGAACGTCTGTAACCTGATATGTGTTTGGCCCAACTCCTGCAGTCCTTTCTCAGGCAAAACTCCCATTTGAAGCCAGTGGCTTCAAGTCTTCCCTTCCTGGCTGCAATGGGAGTTTTGCTGGAAAAGGGCTTCACAATCAGACCCATTCATAGGTGCTGGGACTAAATAAAAAATAAATAAATGGAGAGATGCCAATCTACTAGAACTGGAAGGACCTTTCAAGGTCATTGAGTCCAGTCCCCTGCCTTCACTAGCAGGACCAAGTACTGTCCCCTGACAGATTTGTGCCCCAGATCCCTAAATGGCCCCCTCAAGGACTGAACTCACAACCCTAGATTTAGTAGGCTAATGCTCAAACCACTGAGCTATCCCTCCACCCTTAGGCTTGAAGTGGTTTCCATCTTATACAGGTGTAGCAGGGTGGCACCCTGCTCCTGCCCTAAGGGGCTTAGAACCCCAGGAGACGGCTGTGGCTGGGGATAAGAAGGCAGCAGGTCTGATTGGGGGAAGTAGCCACAGCTGGGGGCCACGCCCCAAACAGACAAGCCTGGCCTTATAAAGGCCAGGGCAGCCAGGTGCTCCAGGAGTCTTCCTCCACCTATAGAGGGAGAAGGGCCTGGTTGCAGGAGCTAAGTGGGGTACTGGGAGTGGAGCAGGGATGGGAGCAGGGATGGGGAAAGGCCAAGGGAGCCAGGGAGCTCTGGGCTAGGAAAGCCCCAGGCTAGGAAAGCCCCAGGCTGCAGGCCTGGTAAGGCTGCAATGGGTACTGGGGTTGCAGTGGCAACCCACGGGTAGGCATAGGCAGTGGGTCCAAAACCCCCTTTGCCTGTGATGAGTGGCTGATACTGCAGTCTGCCCCAGTGAGCGGGGGCTTGATGGTGACTGGCAGTGGCCTAGTACTGAGGTGAGGTGGGGATAGTGGGTGGGGGTTCCCCTGGAAGGGGGAGACCCTGAGATTAAGGCTGTGGGGGTATTGCCAGGGGGAAGCACCCCAGAGAAAGGGGCACTGGGGTCTGGGAGGGACGTGGGCCATAGCGGCAAGGTGGAACACCGGCCTGCAGAGGGTGCTCTGGATCTGGATGAGCTAATTCCTGACAGAGACCACCAGGAGGTGCTGCAGGGGTGAGTCTGTCACCTTACAACAGGGTTCACAGTTTGGTTCAATAGCTCTCAGCCCCCACCCCACCATAAAAGTTGTTCCAGCCCCCCTGGACCTAAGTTCCACGTAAGCTGTATGGCCCAGGGAACCCACCCAGAGACCTGCCGGGGTGCTTGGACCCAGCTGTGACCAGGATGACCCAGGGGTGGCCTTCCCCCAGCTGGGACCGGTTGGGGGAGGGGAGCCTATCCTGCAGTCCCAGCCCCAGAAGTATTGCCTCTCTCTAACCCCCAGCCTAGGAGCTGCTGTGGGGAGAGAGAGCTGGGGGGGGGGAAGTCCTCTCTCCCCAACATAGCCCCAGAGCTCCTTCCTGCACCCCAAACCCTTCATTCCTGGCCCCACCCCAGAGCCTGCACCCAACCCTCTGCCCCAGCCCTGAGCCCCTCATTCCTGGCCCCACCCCAAAGCCCTCACCCACATTCCGAACCCCTCAGCCCCACCCCTGCCACATGAATTTTGTTATGCGCACCACTATGGAGGCGATGTGTCACACACTGCCTCCATAGTGGTGCACAAAACAAAATTCGTTCCGTGCATGGGTGGGGAAAATGAGAGGGAGCACTGCCCTGGACCCAGGTATGTTTTTCCGGGTAAAGTCGTCTCTTCTCCTCGTTTCTGCTACAAGGTATTGCGTTGTCAGAGCTGCAGTTGGGCAGGACTCCAGCTCTTAGAACAATAACCTAAAGGTTGCAAAGTGTTGCAATGTGCCAAAACAAAAATGGAATGTTCCACTCTCCCCGCACTTGACTCAGTTTAGTTATGGAGCCTAATGAAGTCTTTCTTTGTGTAATTTCATGTCCAGAGGGCAACTCTGAGAGAGGACTTCCTAATTCTGTCAGGATGCTGGCAGTCTTTACGCTAGGACAGCATGTTCTTTGGTCCTGTCCAGCTGTATTTTGCGGTATACGCAGAACATGGAGGAAATTGTTGACCTCAAATGGATTCTGTCTGCTATCAGGGTAGGTTCTGCAGCGTGCTCCCTTTTGAGCTGTGAAAGGAGCCTGTGTTGGTCCAGCAGGTTAATGCATGGTGGCCTTGCCCCGAAGATATTTGATAATGCATGTGCCTAGCAACATTAGTTTTTTGACGTCGCGTTTTTGAAATAGAAGCTATTTCAAATGGTCAGTCAGGGTGAAAGTCCCGTTCCCTTTGCCAAGCCCTAGCAAAGAGTCATTGCAGGCCCAAGGCATGAAAGACAGAAGAAATCCCACCCTTGCTCACTATGGCTGGCCACTGAGAAAAATAACACCTCTCCATCATCATTATTATTCGTGATTAACAAATAATGTCCAGGCTCTCCAAAGGCCCCTGTGATGCTGGCAAATCAGCTCTTGCCACAGCTTAGGCGTCAGCTGAGCACTGACAAATTCATAGCTGGAAACCAGACTAGCTCACCTGTATGTTAGTATTGCCCAAGATAGGGGTCTGACTTGTCAGGTG
The DNA here is from genome assembly GCA_033296515.1 of Macrochelys suwanniensis. Lineage (NCBI taxonomy): Eukaryota > Metazoa > Chordata > Testudines > Chelydridae > Macrochelys > Macrochelys suwanniensis. The sequence continues at coordinate 8,936,031 of CM065781.1, read as the reverse complement.
TTTAGACTCTACGGAATGCTTGTACATTGCTGCATGCAGTACTTTCACTTGTAATGTCTGTATCCTGTGCTATAAGGTAATGTGTAAGTTCTGAGCAGACATTTTTACAGTTATAAAGCAAAACTCAGTCAGGAGGAATGGTCCACTGCCCATCAAGATGGGCTATCAAAACTAAATGAGTCATGGTGGAGCATCACAGTACAAAGACTTGGTTAATGGCTCTCTCGCGGCCATGAAGGTGGTACCTGTAAGAAAGCCGGTCCCATCAATTTGGTTGCTGGAAGAAGGGGCTATAAGGACACAAGAAAATTTTCTGTCTTCACTATTTGGACTCTCACAGAGCTGGAGCTAGGAAACCGAAGCAGAGATCCCCAGGGTCAGCCTGGGTTAGCCCTAAAAGACATTCAGTGCAACAGATTGCTACAGCTCTGTCACCTTTTAAAACCATAGACAGTAACTCATTTGTGGCTATGTGTTGCCTGCTTTAATCTCTCATTTCTTTTTCATAGTTAATAAATCCTGAGTTATTTTACTGTAGGATTGGCTACAAGTGTTGTCTTTGGTGTGAGATCTGACGTACAAACTCACCTGGGAGAAATGACTGGTCTCTTGGGACTGGAAGCAACCTGAATCGTTTGTGATCTTTGGCTATGGCAACCAACTATCAAGTCCAGTTTGCCAGGGTGGCAAGAAAGGCCAGAGTGCCCCTGGGGACTGTCTGTGACTGCATGATCAGACTGTGATAGTGCGTCAGGAGTTCAACATTTGTTACTGGGTTGGTGAAATCTAATTCTAGAACGTACCACCCGTTTGGGGTGTCTGTCCTGCTTCTTGACAGTCGGTTGGCACTCCTGGCCATGAGCTGCTCCAGACAGCGTGACAGCCCCGATCTGGAGTGGGGCTTTATGGTGCTGGGCAATGTACCAACACATGAAAACATGGCTCCCCGCCCCAAAGAGCTTACAATTGGAGAAGACAAGTGGAATGTGAAGGGAGCATTTTTATTTACATATTTACGCCCACTGATAACTGTAAATATCTATAGTATGGGGCCACCTATTCCCATCTGCCCCTCAAGCCACTGTTAACTAGCTGGTGTCCTGTAGCCACCGTGGCAGACGTAGGCATGGTTGACAGATAAGATGTGGGACTGTGAGCTAATGGAGATGGGCAATTCCTGGCCCCTGAGACTCCTCCCATGCTTCCACAGCCTCCAGGTTAGTGCCACACAGCAACGCACATTGTGTGTGAGGCTTGAATCCTGCTGGCATGGCCCCTCTTGGGCAGGCCCCCCCCCACCAAGCAGAGCCGCATTGGTGATGCTGCATATTGGCTGTCCATGGGCCTTCTAGCAGCTGATGTGATGTCATTGGATTTGAAAGAAATTGCTTTACATTCATCAGTGGCTCCCTGGTGGCTCTTAGAACCTGCTCCAATGGCCAGTCAATGAGAATCTTTCCATTGACTCTGGTGGACATTGGATCGGGTCCCTAGTGATGGATGGAAAATAACAATTCTGCCAGTAGCTTCTCAGACAGCACTCTGATTTCATTCCCTTCCCTGCCCTCGTAAATATATTGCAACCCATGCAGCTGACCTTAGAAACCCCTGATTTTCCTCTCTGCCCTGTGACTTTGGTGTTAGTTTCCTCGTGGGTTAAACCAAAAATCAAACCAACCAATGAAGCTGGATTGCTTTTAGACTCTGCTAACATTTCTCATGTTGAGAATAAGGGTGTCTATGAAATGCTTCTCAAGAGAACTTCAAGTGTAAAACTGGCTAAGGAATCATAGAATCTGAGCCTCCCCTTCATTTGTAAGGTGCTTTGGGGTTCACCAGTCGGTGAAAAGTGCCATATAAGAGCGAAGTGTTCTTGTTTTGCATCTGTACTGAGGCACAAGTTTAAGTAACCAGCTGTTCCTGCTCTTTGTCAGCCTTCTGGATTTTCATCCCAGTCCCAGGCTGGTAGTAAACATATTATCTGATATTTCCAGAAAGTTGTATACGTTATTGCTTTCTTATGGTGCATTTGTACCATATGTATTTTTTGTTCCTGCTCTTGCTTCTCACAAAACTCCCGTCGGAGACATTTGGGGTCATGAAAGATAGTGGGTTTTTTTTGTTTGTTTTTTTTTTTAAAATTCCAGGACACGTCTTCACTCTGAGAATGAAAATTAGTTAACAGACTGTCATGAGACCTTTCTTTGCTCTACAACTGTTCTCACTCTCATGACACCAGACATATAGTGCCTGGGCTTGTGAATGACCCAGGGTTTATTTTGTGACTCACTGTTAATCATTATGAGAAATAGCCTTCCCAGTTCATAAATTCCAGGTAAAGTAGAATTTGCCACATATTCTGTCAAACGACCATCAGCAGGCTGTTTAGACTGATTCATGCCTTCTTGCACATCCACTCTTTTGTGGGGTGGGGATCAGACATATTCATGTGCATCTTTTGGGCTTTGTTCAGACCCAGACCTGTTCTCTCTTCTCAACCTCACGATGCATATGTAGCCCTTAACTACAGTACAGATTGTTCAGCCATCTAAACCGCAAGCTAAATATTTGAACTTCCAGTACATTAAGTAAACACACTCTATCTACACCCCTGCTGTAATGAGATGGGCCGATTTTGGGGATGTGCTCTCTCCATATAAAATAGCTGCACGTTCAAAAATATCTAGTGAAAACCATGATTGCTTAACTGCAGATTGCTGTAAACAGATGTAGCTGTTGAGCAGTGGCATCAAATCATAGGAAACAATAGTGATTTAGTGGTATTTCTAGCTGCTGCTTTTTGGGGGGTGGGGTGGGGGGGTAGTGTTGCATAGGCCAGACCACAAGTACGGCTAGCATGAGTTCTCTGTATAGCTCAACAGCTTTGAAAAACCTGAGATTTTGAACTACTCATATTGAAGAACTCAATATATCATTGAAGAACTTCAGTTAAAAATGAGAGCTGGAGAAACAAGTGTTCAGTTGGAGAAAGACCGAGGACAAAGGAGTAGTTTGTGGATACCAGGTGAAAAATGGAATGCCTCCGATAGATCATTAAGGTCTTAGGATCACAACAAGAAGAAGCCTGTTGAAACATCTGGGTGGCAAGCGACTGAGAGGTGATCTGGGAATAAAGACAGGTGCTTCCACCTGGCACTGCAAAGGGTGGCTCTAATGATTGATTCATCTTTATGATTAATCTAATGATTAATCTTGCTATTGTTAGAACTACCTTATGCAAGTGTTCAGTCAATATTTTGATCTGTCCATCACTTGGTTGGCTCTGGTCCTAACTTTTCCACCCACTGTTTCCCAGGTAAAGCTTTAGCTGGATTTCTTTTAACATTTTGTTCAATGCCTGAAGAGCTATTAACTCAAAATGTACAGTGCTCACAGGTATTGTTGTCTACCTTCTTTTGTAACACACATCAGCCTCCTTCCCTCAGAATGGAAGTATGCAAAGCTGTCACTGCTACACAACACTCACTATTTCAACTTGCTGAATAACTAAGTTCTTTTTCCCGGCCCACTTTACAGGCTTGATAAATCCCTCTTTATGGTTTCTTTAAAAATATTTTACTACCAAGAATAAATCATAAACATAAGGGGCTAAATTCTGCCCTCTGTCACATTGAGGTGTAACCGAGGACAGAATTGTTCAGTAGCTAGAAGGCATCTCTCTAGTTATCTGTGTGGCCACTGTCACAATATTATCTGAGCAACTTGCAAACATTAGTGGGCCAGATCCTCAGGTCTGGCTAACTTGTGCTCAGTGTGGGACTCAAACCCAGGGAGTCTCCAGGTCAGTTTTCCGCTCCCCTGATTCTAGGAGGCCGGTTTGGGCTGCAGTGTAATTTAGAGGAGCCTTAGGATTGCTCTCATGATGATGGTAATGGCCCAATAGGAACCATTCCCTTGGCCAGGGTTTGAAGGAGCGCAGAGCACTTTAGCTATCCTTCCCCCTTACTCTGACATGCCTCCTGTGCTGGGACAGAACCAAGTTTGAATACTTTAGGCGTACCTTTTATTATTCACAGAGTAACACTTCCAAAGAATCAAATCGAAACAGTCGTTTAACCAGCTTAACTCTCACAAACAGCTCTTCTGCGGGGCTCTGACTCAAGGCAGATTGAACAGGTGTAAGCTAGAACAACAGTTGCAACAGGCTTGTTGCAAAAAAATGGTGAAACTACTATTCCCAGGCGCATCTAGCCAATAGGAACAAAACAATTCACATGGACTTCAGGCTAGCTAATGTGCGCCCATAATATGAGATATTTAACCCTTTAGTACTGGAATAAAAGAACATATCTAACAGCTTGTGTGACATTTCTTCATCTCACTTTGTTCTTGAAGAGTCTAGGTACTTGTTTTTTTCTACAGAAGCTGCTTACAGCATTATTGGACTAACATCAAGAATAACAAATTTTTGTACTGAGCTCTCTAAGCTATTTATCTCCCAGGAAAAGTTGGAGATGCTGTGTATCTGGGAACTGTTAAATTCATATTTGTACTCCTTTCTCTGGGGGCCAGATTTATTGTTAAATAACAATAGGAAACGCACATGATTTCAGTGGAAATAGTTCAACAACAGAATTTGTTCAGTAAGTGTTAATGTTGCACGTTAAGAGCTTCGTTGCTACCCTTTAATTTTATTAAGTGTACATCCTGAACATAAATGCCTAAAACATCCAAGCGGTGCTCTTCCAGTGGGACCAGTCTTTTGACCAAAAGAAACATGATGTAAGTCCCTAAAGTTTTAGTTTCCCTGAGTAATGAAGAAAGTCTTATTTCCAGCTGCCGTAATAGGAAAATATCACACAGAATCCTACGTTTTTTGTACCCAGGCAAAAACTTTTGTAATGACCATACATCTGGCGGATTGTGGATTTTTGCTGGTTGGCCATTTGCTCAGCTCAGGACGATCACAGCTGATTCCTGCTCTGTGCAAATGTATCGTGCACCTCCTGAGGAGATGGGCTCTTTCAATTTGCTACCCCATCAATGAGTGGAGGGGAAAGTCTTATTTAATAGGCCATGTGGTCAGTAGGCTTGCTGAGGTGCACAGCCTTATGTTTTATAAACAGAGGACGAACCCCACTTGCTGAGTTAATAAATAAATAATAAATAAAGGGAGATAAGCCAGTCTCCTAGACCTGGAACGACCTTGAAAGGTCATTGAGTCTAGTCCCCTGCCTTCACTAGCAGGACTAAGTACTGTCCCCTGACAGATTTTTGCCCCAGATCCCTAAAGGGTCCCCTCAAGGATTGAACTCACAACCTTGGGTTTAGCAGGCCAACGCTCAAACCACTGAGCTATCCCTCCCCTCTAGCACCCACTGTTGTTTGATTTGGGCTTTGGCAACTGGCTTCTTTGAGTTTTACTTTTTAGATGCTTGCTCCTGCAATAAGCATGGCACCTCGTGTTCCCGCTCTTCTAATCCTTGTGCTCCAGGAGCGCTTGTAAAGAATTACTACAAATTCTGTGGGCCTGATGCTGACCTCCCAGGTTCCTACAGAGTCACCTATTCACACCTGCGTTAATGAGAGCCCTATGTTTCCCCTTCCAAGACTCGGCTGACTTCCTCCCTCCCACCCATAAAGTAGCTCCTCGTTGTTTAGCTTCTGATTTCATAGTCTGCAGCAAAGCCCCAGTTCTAGCAGTCAGGTCCCTGTTGCTAGCTGGTGACGTATGCAAGGCCCAAGTCTCTACCTGCTCAAAAAGGAACAGACGAGGGTGACCAGATGTCCCGATTTTATAGGGACAGTCCCGATTTTTGGGTCTTTTTCTTATATAGGCTCCTATTTTCCTCCCACCTCTGTCCCGATTGTTCACACTTGCTGTCTGGTCACCCTAGAACAGACTGAGAGAGTATTTTCTGAGTGAACTGTATTTAAATCAGTGAAGACATGTTTTCCCATGGACTGCAGTATTCTCCGGTACCACTCTGCTGCCATTTGATCATGGCCCCATTCATCCCTGTCTGTAATGCCTCTCTGCCCCACTCCTTCATACTACCCTAGATGAAGCCCCCACAGAGCACAGGGGCATACTGGTGCTGCAGATCCACTCACCAGCTGTCCGCAGCCAACTGGCTTCCTGTTCCCATGCAGCAAAGCTATTCTGGCTCCTCTCCATTTCAGGCCCTGTACACCTAGGCGTTGGGCCTCAGTGAATACATGACATGATGTAATAGCAAAGGTTTGTCATTTTCATGCATAATGGTGGGTGGGTGAAAGAAACATCTTCTACTTGAAGAGCCTCTAATAGAAAAAAAATTCCTAACAAATAACTCACTGTGACTCTGACCTTTGCACATTATCTTTTGGTTCCTTCCAACTTCCGGCATCCACCTATTGTCTCCCATTCAAATACAGTCAGTTCTAGCCTCCCATCCGCCACCCGAGTGCTTGCTGCAGATTGCACTTCTGTCTAAGTGCCAAACATAGCATCTAACAGGGTATTGTTTGCGTGTGTTCCCGAGATGGAAGTGATTAACATAAAATACGTAAAAGGATTATGTCAGGAATCCTACCCAGAGCTGCACAGTTAGCGAGCCATTCTGTTTTGCATTACAGAATCACAGTACGTTCTGTAACTGCTTGGAGATGCACGCAGAGTTGGGCCTATTTCACCAGTGTTTACAAACATGGAAGGAAGCTGGGCAAAAATATGGCCAACTGCAAATATATTTATGGATCGCTAAAGGCATATTCATTTGACACACAGGGTATTTAGGTTTCAGTGTAGTAGCCGTGTTAGTCTGTGTCAGCAAAATGAAAATAAGAAAGAAAAACTTGTAGCACCTTAGAGACTAACAAATTTATTTCAGCATAAGCTTTCATGGGTTAGTACCCACTTCATCGGATGCATGGAATGAAACATACAGTAGACAGATATTTATACAGTCAGAGAAACATGATAAGGTGGAGGTGCATAGACCAACCTTAAGAGGCTAATTAATTGAGAGGAACCATAACAGCAGGGGAAGAAAAACCTTTGAAGTGATAAACAAGATGGTCACACAGGTGTGAATGAGGATCGTTAACTTAAGGGTAATAGATTCAATTAACGTAATGGCTGAGCCATTCGAGGTCCTTATTTAATCCTGAGGTAATGCAATCTAGTTTGCATATCAATTCGAGTTCAACAGTTTCTCTTTGAAGTCTGTTTTTCGAGTTAATCTGTCGCAACACTGCTACCCTCAAGTCTGTCAGTGAGTGATTAGGGAGGTTGAAGTGTTCTCCTACTGGTTTTTGAATGTTATGATTCCTGATATCAGATTTATGTCCATTTATTCTTTTGCGTAGAGACTGTCCGGTTTGGCCAATGTACATGGCAGAGGGGCATTGCTGGCACATGATGGCATATATCACATTGGTAGATGTGCAGGTGAATGAGCCCCTGATGGTGTGGCGGATGTGATTAGGCCCTGTGATGGTATCACTTGCATCGATATGTGGACAGAGTTGGCATTGGGCTTTGTTGCAAGGATAGGTTCCTGGGTTAGTGTTTTTGTTGTATGGTGTGTGGTTGCTGGTGAGTATTTGCTTCAGGTTGGGGGGCTGTCTGTAAGCAAGGATTGGTCTGTCCTCCAAGATCTGTGAGAGTGAGGGATCATCTTTTAGGATAGGTTGTAGATCTTTGATGATGCGCTGGAGAGGTTTTAGTTGGGGGCTAAAGGTGACGGCTAGTGGTGTTCTGTTATTTTCTTTTTTGGGCCTGTCTTGTAGTAGGTGACTCCTGGGTACTCTTCTGGCTCTGTCAATCTGTTTTTTCACTTCAGCAGGTGGGTATTGTAGTTGTAAGAATGCTTGATAGAGATCTTGTAGGTGTTTGTCTCTGTCTGAGGGATTGGAGCAAATGCGGTTGTATCTTAGAGCTTGGCTGTAAACAATGGATCGTGTGGTGTGTCCAGGATGGAAGCTGGAAGCATGTAGGTAAGTATAGAGGTCAGTAGGTTTCCGGTATAGGGTGGTGTTTATGTGACCATCACTTATTAGCACAGTGGTGTCTAGGAAATGGACCGCTTGTGTGGACTGGTCTAGGCTGAGGTTGATGGTGGGATGGAAATTGTTGAAATCATGGTGGAATTCCTCAAGGGCTTCTTTTCCATGGGTCCAAATGATGAAGATATCATCAATGTAGCGCAAGTAGAGTAGGGGTGTTAGGTGACGAGAGCTGAGGAAGCGTTGTTCTAAGTCAGCCATAAAAATGTTGGCATACTGTGGGGCCATATGGGTACCCATAGCAGTGCCACTGACTTGGAGGTATATATTGTCCCCAAATGTGAAATAGTTGTGGGTGAGGACAAAATCACAAAGTTCGGCCACCAGGTTAGCCGTGGTAGTATCGGGGATACTGTTCCTGACAGCTTGTAGTCCATCGTTGTGTGGAATGTTAGTGTAGAGGGCTTCTACATCCATAGTGGCCAGGATGGTGTTTAGGTATTTACAGGGTATTTAGGTTGGCTTCATACGGTCTTCCCGGGCGTACCGGTAGGTCCTTAAATTACCCAACTGAATCAAGCTGTTCACCCACATTTCCAATGCTGGCAAACAAGCCCCTCCAAACTTGGCAGTGAGTCTGTCTTTCACCGGATAGACTCACTCTTCATCAAGAGTGCGTTCGGTAGGCTTACGATAAATTTGGCACCTAAAATATGTGGCAATGTCTGCACTGAGTTGGTGGGAAGTTCACAGGGTCCCAGGTCTGGGAGCCAATGAAGCTGCTAACGCATAAGGCAACACTCAGCATCAGATCCTTGCAGCCTGATCCCTTTATGAGCCCACTATGTTGCTGGCCTTATTATCAACTCTCAGGGGGTAGTCTGGGTTTTCTCTCCCCTTCCTATGCAAATGACGCCTGATGCACAGAAGTGGGGTTAGCGAAGAGCCATTGAAGTGTTGGGATAACTGCCCTCGAGCCAAATCCACCCTGGGTGTAACTCCACTGACATCAAACAGCTGACTCACCACGCCGCGACCTCAGTTCTAGGCCAGGAGTTTCAAGGGGCTTGCACCAGTGGAAAGCTTGGAGCAATTCAGTGGTGAACCAGGCCCAGCAGGTACCTCCATTGACCTCACTGGAGTTAAGTCAGGAGTGAATTTTCCCACTGGAGCTTGTGAAGGCCTATGGCCACCCACCAAAGGCAACCTTCACTGTGCCTCAGCCCTGACGTACAGGAGCCGGGCAAGGGATTATCTGATCAGAGCTGGCCTTGGGACCTTAGGCACTAGAGAGGCTAAGTACGAAATGGAGACTGAACCGGGTTGGCCGAGAAGCAGGCTCAGAGTGATTTAGGGGCCTGCATCTCAGAGTGAGGGTCCCGGTCAGTCTCCCTTCAGTACTTAGCCTCTCTTCTGAGAGTGCAGCAAGGGCGCCAGTTCTGGGGGAGGTTGTATGAATGCTGTTGAGCTTTGCCTCCAGTCTACTGAGAACAGCTGTGAGGTCACCTAGGCTGCCCTGTCAGCTATTGCAAAGGGGAAGGACTGCTGACCACTAACCATCGTGGCCAAACCTAGGCCAGGTCTACACTAGGGGCAGGGGTCGACGTAAGGTACGCAACTTCAGCTATGTGAATAACGTAGCTGAAGTCAACGTACCTCGCTCGACTTACCTTGCCGTGAGGATGCCGCAATGTCGACTGCCGCCGCTCCCCTGTCGACTCCGCTTCCGCCTCTCGTTGGGGTGGATTACCGGAGTCAAAAGGAGAGCGATCGAGGATCGATTTATCGCGTCTACACTAGATGCGAAAAATCGATCCCCGAAAGATTGGTTGCTACCCGCCGAATCAGCGGGTAGTGTAGACCAGCCCTTAGAGATGTCGGTGAAATCCTGGTCCCATCAACGTCAATAGCAAAGGCCTGAAAAACTTATGATCTGAGGTGTGGTCCCTATTTGTGAAAGGCTCTGCACCTCGTTTATGTTCTCTCTTTTTAAAAAGCTTTCTAACTTCAGGCTGAATGTACACAAACATCAGGGATGACCTGACCCCAGTAACCCCTGTGAGATGCTCATGTCAGACTCCCTCCACACGGCGTCTCTGCATACCCTCTGGACAAAGCTGAAACAGTACCTTTGTCTTAACGCAGGGGCATCCCTGGAACGGCAGCTAAGCAGGAATCCAAGCCGTTCCAAGGGGAATGTCCGCATTTCTAGGTGATCCAACTTCTGCACCATTGCTAGTTTTCAGAACAGTTTGGTTGCTGGCCTGGCGCTCAGATACTACTGGGATGTGGTAGAAGTATAAAATCCTGAGACAGATACGTAGACCGTGGATATTATTTATTTAATAACTACTAAAACATGTTTCTTGGTCTTCGACTTCTGACGAGGACATAACGGGAAAGCAAAGACCCTGTAGAGAGAGGAGATCTCAACAGCTGCCTTCTGGATTACAGGGGAAATCAGTCTGTTTCTTTAACTCATGATTTTTTCATTTGCCCTGATGGATTTCAGGATTTCTTTGATTGAATAATAATAATAATAATAATCAATTAATTTATAGCAATCTTTAAAAGGGGCATAAAACTGTACATAGGGACTTGCCCACTTGGGCAAAAGAAATGGACAGTGTCTTGGTTCTGAAGGTATGGCAACAACAGGAATGAAGGAATAAAGATGTGTAAGCCCCATGCTGACACAGGGTCCTATACCCATGCTACATGAGACAGGTAGACAGCAGTGGTAGTGGGGTCTGCTAGGAAAAAAACCATCCTTGGAGTCTGATTTGCTATGGCACTGCTCCTCATGCAGTTGTTATCGCCTTGGCACACTTAGGTGTAGGGTGACCAGATGTCCAGATTTTATAGGGACAGTCCCGATATTTGGGGCTTTTTCTTATATATAACCTATTCCCCCCGCCCCCGCTCCCCGTCCCGATTTTTCACACTTGCTGTCTGGTCACCCTACTTAGGTGTAAAATGCAAATTGGGTCCAAATGGCCACACAAGATTCTGGAGAACCAGGCTTCCCTTATAGACCACTGGAACCCTCGTCCAAGTCTGGGAATGTGAATCAACCAGTCCAGTCAATCATTTTTAACCCTCCCCCCCCGCTCAGCAAACAGCGGATGGATGCTGCAATGGAAGGAGGACAGCTTTGATTTCCTTATCTGAAGGCAATGGCCAGAAAAAAATTATTGGGAAGAGGTCTAAGGAATGTGAGAAATAGCATAAAACGTTCTTCAAGAACAACTAAAAGGTATCTACAAGACAGGCTTTTACAGAGCAGAACAGAACAGTGACCCAAAATTTGTGTGGGGATGTACAAAATGGCATAAAAGTCAGAATGGACCATTGTGATCATCTAGTCGGACCTTCTGTACAACATAGGACTTTCCAGAATTTAATTCCTGTTTGAACTTGAGCAAACACCTGTCAGGGATGGTCTAGATCAGGGGTCTCAAACACGCGGCCCGCGGGAGTTATTTCCTGCGGCCCACCATGGGCGCCGACTCCACTGGCAGCCAGGCTCCAAACGTTACTGAGTGTTTATATTTTATTAAAACCCTTCTTTGCATTACAGTTTTAAAAAAGTGAATACATTGACTTTTAATAGAATACTATATTACTCTTCATTTTTTTCATTTTTGACTATACTTTTGTATCATTGTATGAAAAGGTTTCAGTGATGCGGCCCTCGGGCCAATGTACTAGTTCTCATGTGGCCCTCATGGTTATTTGAGTTTGAGATCCCTGGTCTAGATAATACATAGTCCTGCCATGAGTGTAGGGAACTGGACTAGATGACCTCTCAAGATCCCTTCCAGTCCTACGATTCTATATCTTTTAGCTATTATTAGCTAGGTTAGTTCTGTTCAGTTACACTGATGGAAAGTGGGTCTTGACTGAATTAAGTGGAGTTACTCTGGATATACCCAGTGTAAATGAGAACAGAATCTGGCCCTGGGTATAAACGGCAGTATACAAAAATATCAGGCCAGATCCCCAGCGAGTTTAAAATGAAATAGCTCCCTTGAAGTCAGTTACACCAATGTACCTTATCTGAGGCTGTGGCCAAAATTATTTTCCCCCTTTCATAAAGCAAGCACATCAAATGGGATGGTTTTTATCCAGCGTTCAAATACCGATGGAGAAGTACTAGGCTCAGATCCTCAGTGGGTGACTTCAATGGAGCTAGGCTCATTTCCACCAGCTGAACTTTTGGTCTGTTTTATTTGTTTTTCTATGCAATTTTTGGAGAGAGAAGCAATTAATTCACCCCCAAATTAGGAGGAAATTTTCCAATAGTCTAAGAGTTTAAAATTAAACGTATTTTAGCCCCTGCGCACTCAGCCAATCTCTGCTATGATTTATGGGCTCTTTAAAGTTTGAATTCGCTCCCTGTCACGCGCCTTCCTCAAATTGACAGTTTCAATTAGTATTTAGACAGGGCTTTCATAATGTCAGCTTTTGTTTGGTCGCGGTCATCTCATGGAATTCCTTCCATTGTATCTCAAGTGACTCATGGCAATAAATGACTCTGTTCTTTCTTTGTTCTTAATCAGGGAAGAATGGAGTGAGCCATGTAATCATTGTAAAAGAGCAGTCTTAATTAGTTCTCAGCTGTAGCTAGAGATGCTTGGCTGCTCTATCTAGCATGTAATGCAGGAAGTGATGCGTTCACGTGCGCAATTGCCGTGTTCCTGAAAAGCCTTGTTACAAGCACAATTCCTAGGAATAAAGGGGAGTCCTTGTGGCACTTTAGAGACTAACAAATTTATTTGGGCATAAGCTTTCGTGGGCTACAGCCCACTTCATCAGATGCATGGAGTGGAACATACAGGAGGAAGGTATAAATACACAGCATATGAAAAGATGGGAGTAGCCTTACCAAGTGGGGGGGTGGGGGAGTCCGTGCTAATGAGCCAATTCAATTTAAGTTGGAAGTAGGCAATTCTCAACAGTTGACAAGAAGGAGTGGAAATCACTTTTGTAGTGTTAATGAGGCCAATGCAAACAAGGTGGCCCATTTCAAACAGTTGACAAGAAGGTGTGAGTATTTAGCAGGGGGACATTAGTTTTTGTAAAAACAATGAGGAGGACTTGTGGCACCTTGAGACTAACACACTGATTTAGTTTCTGTGATGACCCGTCCACTCGCAATCTCCTGTACTGCTTAGGTCATTAACATATTGAAGAAATAACAAAATATTGGCAATTTGTTTTGCGTTGTTCAGAGCTAAATTCCCCACCTGACAGCTAGCAGAATAACTATTTTCAGCCAGTGACAGCATAGATTTTGTTTGAGCCACTGGGGCAGGGGTCTGTCCTGTTGTTAACCTGCCCCCACCACCTTCCTATATTACAATATAATCTAATGTTCAACCAACCCTTTTCAGAGTGTGTATGGTGGCACTTATTTTTCTTTTAACATTTTTGAGAGCAACCGTATTCCTTAACAAAGTAAGGTGAGAGAGCGTTCCCAATGCACTTCTGTCTTCTCCTTCGGCAGTCCTGCTATTCCAGCCCTTGGCAGACCCCGCAAGTTATGAGATGGCTTTGAGAAAGGGATAAACGAAGAGCAGGATGAGGCCTACACATTTTCACTTGTATCTTGAGTAATGATTGGAATTTGAGTCTTCCGGTGCATTTTAAGAACATAAGAACGGCCCTACTGGGTCAGACCATGGGTCCATCTAGCTCAGTATCCTGTCTTCCGACAGTGGCCGGTGCCAGGTGCCCCAGAGGGAATGAACAGAACAGGTAATCATCAAGTGATCCATCCCCTGTCACTCATTCCCAGCTTCTGGCAAACAGGCTAGGGACACCATTCCTGCCCATCCTGGCCAATAGCCATTGATGGACCTTTCCTCCATGAATTTATCTAGTTCTTTTTTTAACCCTGTTATGGTCTTGGCCTTCACAACATCCTCTGGCAAGGAGTTCCACAGGTTGACTGTGCATTGTGTGAAGAAGAACTTCCTTTTATTTGTTTTAAACCTGCTGCCTATTAATTTCATTTGGTGGCAGAGCCAGGGATTGAGCAGTGAGAACCCCCCGGCACATTGGAAAGTTGAAGCCTGAAGCTCCAGCCCTGGAATCGGTGCCTATACAAGGAGCCACATATTAACTTCTGAAGATCCACATGTGGCTCCGGAGCCACAGGTTAGCCACCCCTGCCATTGACTCTGGATGTACAGTGGTATAACTGAAAGCAGAATCTGCCTCTTTGTCTTTATTTTTCATTTAACCACCTCTCCCATAACTCTCTACGCAAAAGAATAAATGGGCACAAATCTGACATCAAGAATCATAACATTCAAAAATCAGTCGGAGAACACTTCAATCTCTCTGGTCACTCAGTAACAGGCCCAAAAGTGGCAATTCTTCAACAAAAAACCTGCAAAAACAGACTCCAACAAGAAACTGCAGAACTGGAATTAATTTGCAAACTGGATACCATTGAATTAGGCTTGAATAAAGACTGGGGGTGGCTCATTACACAAACTGAAAACTATTTCCCCATGCTAAGTTTTCCCTACTCACGCCTTCTTATCAACTGTTTGAAATGGGCCATCCTGATTATCAGTAGTAAAGTTTTTTTTCTCCTGCTGATAATAGCCCACCTTAATTGATTAGTGTCTTAGAGTTGGTATGGCAACCCCCATCTTTTCATGTTCTGTGTGTGTATATATATATACCTACTGTATGTTCCACTCTATGCATCTGATGAAGTGGGTTTTAGCCCACGAAAGCTTATGCCCAAATAAATTTGTTAGTCTCTAAGGTGCCACAGGGACCCCTTGTTATTTTTATTTTAAGAAACGTTTGTCAGAGCAGCACAATGGTCCTTATGGCTGGGGTTTTCAGAAGAGCCTGCAGGGTTATGGTGTGTAAACTCTTTTGGCATTTAATGGGAGATGGGGTACTAACTTACAAAAGGGTCAGATAATTTTGTAAGCATCACCCTCCCTATGCCTAGATACAACCTTCTTACTGGTCTCAAAATCAGTGTTATCCGTGGCTCCGATGAAGAGAATATTGACAATAAAGGGCAAGAAATTTTAATATGGATCCAAATGGAAGTCCTGTTTGCTTGGAATTACTCTTTACACAATGCAAGATCATTCTCTGTATTTCACTTGGCCCTTTTGAGGTACTTTTTCCTCCCCTCCCCCTGTTAGCATTTAAGACACCAGACTTTCCAAGCACCCTGCCTTTTATGCAAGCGAGGTTTTCTGGTGTTTTCAGTTTCATAGAATATCAGGGTTGGAAGGGACCTTAGGAGGTCATCTAGTCCAACTCCCTGCTCAAAGCAGGACCAATCCCCAATTTTTGCCCCAGATCCCCAAATGGCCCCCTCAAGGATTGAACTCACAACCCTGGGTTTAGCAGGCCAATGCTCAAACCACTGAGCTATCCCTCCCCCGCATGTTATTTATTACCTCAGACAAAGTCCAAACTTTCTGGGCTGCATGTGAAATGACTGCCGCTCTGCGTACTTTTTCGGTAGTATCGCCACCTACTGTGTACAGAAACGGCACGCGGTTCTAAATGGAGAGGACTAGACCCACAAAAGAGTTTCCGCTGTGCCGTTTGCATCTGTCGTGCAGTCGTTGGCTCTGCTCTGCACTAATGACAGGAGAATTACTGGTGCGGGGCCCTTTAGAATTTGTTTAGATGGTTTGGTACCTACAAAATTTTAATGAGCGTCGCGCGAGCTGCCTATGTACGAAATAATACATGGCCGGGCGTGTACTGTTGCTGTAATGAGGCATATACGTGCCTCAGGCATCCGAGGCACCAAGCCAAAGGATGTCATTATTGCACGTATAAAATGTTTTTTTAAATAAATAAAATGCAGACGTTTTTACTTTGAAGAAAAAAGTAACGTTTGTACGCTGAGTAAGACCACGTTTGGGGGTGGGAGGGAGGGTGGCTTGAGCCTCGGTCTTTTTCTTTTTTCATTTATGTTTAGCACATGTTAACTGAGTACAGCTGCACCCTCCGCTTAAGGGTTATGTGGCCGTCTCTTCATGGGCTGCAGCTGGGTTGGTGGACACTGAAGTCTATGCCATTCACTCAAAAGGCAACAGGGCCTAATGGCTAGAGCAGGGGTAGGCAACCTATGGCACGGGTGCCAAAGGCGGCACGCAAGCTGATTTTCAGTGGCACTCACACTACCTGGGTCCTGGCCACCGGTCTGGGGGGCTTTCCATTTGAATGTAATTTTAAGTGAAGCTTCTTAAACATTTTAAAAACCTTATTTACTTTACATACAACAATAGTTTAGTTATATATTATAGACTTATAGAAAGAGACCTTCTGAAAATGTTAAAATGTATTACTGGCACACGAAACCTTAAATCAGAATGAATAAATGAAGACTCGGCACACCACTTCTGAAAGGTTGCCGACCCCTGGGCTAGAGCATGGGGAAGTGGGGCTAGGTTCTGTTCTTGGCTCTGCTACTGACCTGCGTGTGACATTGGTCAAATCACACCGTCCCTTTGTGTCTCTGTTGCGTGCCTCAGTTTCCCCTGCTGCTCCTTGTGTCTGTGAGCTCTTCAGCACTGGACTGGCCTCTGACTCTGTGTGTGTACATGTGCTCTGGGGACTTCACGCAGGCTGACAACCCATTGGGCTGCGGGCAGATGCAGCTGAGGCTAATGAATGAAAAGCACACTGCAATCCTGACTGGAGGTGCTCCGTAAGGGCGGGTGTTCACGACACCGAACGTTGAGGGCGCTAACAAAGGGCAGGAAATACACCGAGCCGATCCGGTCCCATGAAACGCCTTCAGCGTCCAGGCAGCTGTGACTTAAAAAACAATTCATTGGTAATCCCCAAACCTGATGTCGTCTATGAAACGACACACATTCCTATAGGCGGCAGCAGCCCTCCCGTGGACGGAAAAGGGAGCACAAAGGGGACTTTCGGAGCAGGGCCTGAGTGTGAATTTATCCCCAGTTTGGTGAATAGGAAGAATCAGGATTTGGCAGCCCCCTAAAATTGGATTTTATTCAAACGCCAATAAAACAAGTTAGCCTCTAGTAACAAGCTGTGCAATTGGAGGATGACTGAGGCATCTAATAGAGAGGTCAATTCACGAGTGAACACACTGATTTTTAACCTGGCAATGCCTTCTTTACAATTTGGGGCAGGGGGGATAATTTTCTGTCTAAGGCAGAGGTCCCCCCCCTCCAGGGGGGGTATGGAGGACCGTTCAGGGGGGCGCGGAGGGGCCACCCAACCCCACTCCTCTCCCAGCTCTACTCCAGCCCCACCCCCAGCTGTGGCCCCAACTCCCAGTCCCACCTCCAGCCTCAGCCCTCGACCGCGGCCCAACCACAGGTCCGTATCCGGCCCCGGCCCTGGCCCCAGACTCACCCCCAGCTGCAGCCTCAGCCTTGGCCCCAATACCCCTGTCCGCGTTTCCCCCCGTCCCTGGAGAGCCACGGCCCCACTCCTGGCCCTGGTGCCGGGAGCGGGGCAGACAGATGTAAAGGGGGATGTGACACTGAATAGTTTGGGGACCACTGATCTAAGGCCTGTTCATGGGTCTGAGGAAAGACCCCGTTGCCGGCGATGTAAGTTGCAGTATGGTGCATGGACAGACCAGGACCTTCCTCTGAATGTCTGGGCTCTTTTGCACACTTTAGGAGGCATAATAAATAGGCAGAGTAATGTCAAAATTGATTATTTCTCAGAGTTCAGGCATGGGAAGTGGAACCTTATTTACGATATTAACTGTAATACTGTCCCAATTCAATTAAAACCCCCCCCCATTTTCTCAAGCGTGGCAGTAACCTCATTTTCAGAGTGCTTGAGTACCCTTGGAGTTCTTGTGTGGACTCCCAGGAGCTGTTCAAGCAGCAAGAATGAAAGCTCATGAATTGGAGGAAGTGTGAACATGATCAAAATGTTGGTATAATAACTGTAGGGAAGTTGACAAGGAAAAGGAGTCCGATCCAACTCCCATGAAAGTGAATGGTGAAACATCCATTGATTTCAATGGGAATTGGATCAGCCCCCGGATCTCCCAGGAAAAATGGAGATGCTTATATCTGGAAACTCTTACTCTATTTATATTGGTTTCCCACAGGGAAAGTTATATTGTTAAATAACAAAGGAAAGTACAATGGTCTTACTCAACCCTGCTTCATCAACAGAATTTGCGTGATAGTAAAGTCCGTTCTAGTATTAATGTTCAAAGCTGAGAGCTGTGTTACTGGCTAGCAATTTTATTAAGAGTACATCCTGAGCATAAATGCTTAAAGCATCCAAGAGGTGTTTTTCCAATGACACCAGTGTAAATATATCTTGCCTTTCTTTGCCCAAAAGAAACATCACGTAAGTCCCTGAAGTTTTCGTTTCACTGAACAAGTTTAAAAAAAGCATATTTCCAGCTGCTGCACATGGAAAACCAGATACAAAAGCTTGATATTTTTATCTTTCCAAAGGCTTTTGTGATTGTTAAATATCCGAAGGGTGTTTTTTTTTCTTGTTCTCGATCATTCAGTTATATCGTTCGATGGGATCACAGCTGATTCCTAGTCAAAGGTACCATGTATGGCCGGGGAAGGCGCCCTCTCTCAATGTGCTACTCTGACAGTGGGTGGAGTTAAGAGTCTGATTTAATAGCCCACGTGGTGACTAGACTTCCAAGGCACACAGCCTCATGTCTTCACAATGAGGGATGTTTTATAAACAGATGACGAGCTGCACAGATTGAATTTCAGCAGCTTTGGCTGTAAAACTGGCAAGTGACTTCATTGATCATGAAGATCCCAGTGTTCATTGTTTGTAGGTTTTTAGTGGCAACTGCCAGGGCATCAGGGATGGGGTGCAGGTGTAACCCTCACACCTCCTGGGTGTGGTCTTCTGTCCCATCTAGTGGCACCTAGACCACTTAGAGAGAGAAAATCATAGAATCTGAGGGTTGGAAGGGACCTTAGAAGGTCATCTAGTCCAACCCCCTGCTCAAAGCAGGACCAATCCTCAATTTTTGCCCCAGATCCCTAAATGGCCCCCTCAAGGATTGAACTCACAACCCTAGGTTTAGGAGACCAATGCTCAAACCTCTGAGCTATCCCTTCCCCAAGCACGGTTGGCTTTTAGTGAAGGCTGTAGAGCAGACTTATTTTATCTCTCTCTCTAAGTGGTCTCGGCGCCACCAGATGGGACAGAACACCACACCCAGGAGGCATCTGGGTTACACAAGGATCTTTGGGGACCCCAAATCCCTGCTGCACCTTGCCTGGCGTGGGGTCCCTTGGAAGAGGCCCCGCCAAACAAACAATGATCTGGAGGTTCGAGGATTAATTTCCAGGCAGGATTCAGAGATAGGTCAGGTTGGCATTCTGAGCTAGGAGCTAATTTGATGCCGCTGAGCCTATTTAGGTTCAATATCTTCAAAGGAAGGGGAGTACGGAGACAAGGGGTTATGGTGACCAGAAACCAGGGCAGGGAGCTCTGGGGACACATAGGAGCGAATGGGACTGTGTTGTTCGGCCTTCTTTGTTGTGTGTGTTTGAGTTTACAGCTCATAAAAGCGCATGGAAGGAATGTGCAGCTGGAAGGCTCTTGCCAAGTTGGTGTCAGTTTGGGTGAAACCAGAAACACTGGGATCAAACCTTACCCAGAGGGTGATTTGTGTTCAAACCTGAGCTTCCGTTATTCTTGTTTCTATTGTTATTGTCCCACTCTGGGATCAGGGCCCCATTGCACGAGGCATTGTGCAGCCCAAGAATACACACAGTCCCTACCCCAGATGGCCTCCATCATCCTGCCTCTCACGCCCAGGCAACGTGTCTTCTGTACCATCACCATCCGCCCACATGACCATGTCCAGATTCTAGCCTGGGAGTTCTTTGGGGCAGGGACTGTGACCATTTGTTCTGGGAGGCCCCCAGCATTGCACATTATAAGCTTTTCTTCCTGTATCCCTAGGTATCTACAGGACTCTGCAAATACACATCTAAGGCCAAATTCCAGCCCGGGCTGGCAAACTGGTGTTGCTCCCCCCCCCACACCAACCCAATTTTCATCCTGAGCTACCCCATCTGGGCTCATGCCCTGCCCCCGGGAGCTCAGCCCCCTCCCGCCCGCGGGCCGCGGCAGCTGAGCGCTGAACCGGGAGGCAGGAAGGCAGCTCGCCGCGGCTGCCCCCCAAATCCTGACGCCCTAGGTGACTGCCTAGGGTCTCCTAGTTATAGCGCCGGCCCTTCTTACACCTGGGGTCAGCCATAACAGCAGCTCCTGTGTTCCGAAGACCAGGACTGCTCCCTCTTAGTGCTCCCTCGGATCTGGATGGAAGGTGGATCCATGCCCAGGGCCGATGCTATAACTAGGCGACCCTAGGCGGTTGCCTAGGGCGCCAGGATTTGGGGGGCAGCCGTGGTGAGCTGCCCCCCTGCCTCCCAGCTCCGTGCTCAGCTGCTGCCGCCTGCAGGCGTGGGCGGGGGCTGAGCTCCCGGGGGCGGGGAAGCTGTCGCGGCGTTGAGGGGGGGCAGCGCAGGGCTGGTGCAAGGACGTTTCGCCTAGGGCGCGAAACGTCCTTGCACCGGCCCTGTCCATGCCCTCCTCCAGTCTGTCCCCACATGCTGGCCAAGGGAGCCATGTGGGGAAACACCCACTGAGCTCTCCTAAGGGGTAACGCAGCAGGTGAGCATGTCCTGCCTGCTGGGGAATTCTGGGAGGTGTTATGGTGCTTCTGCTTGGGGCAGCACATCTCTGCACTGCTGCCGTCTCAAGACTCTGCCTAGCCTTTGCATGTGTGGATTGAAGCACTGTGCCCCCAAAACCAGCAGGTGCCCTTTGCCAATTTACCCCCACCCCCGTAAATTCTTCAAGTACAACGCTAGCCTACTACCCACAGTGCAGCTATTCTGCACATCATGTAGATTCTTGACTTAAACAAAGCAGCATGAATACTTTTACTGCCGGGAAGTCATTTATTCCTGTGGTTTATTTACAGAAGGCAACAGGCGACCGGCAAGATTGAGATCTCAGTATTGTTCCCATATCAGCCCGCTGGTTGGCAACACCAAGTAGTTTGAAAAGCATCGTAGGAAACAACCTTAAATTATTCATGCCCTGTTTAGGGGAAATAGATCTCTCTGAATAGGGCAAGTAAACAAAATACCTTTGAACTGCAAATTATGACTGCATTAGCTTTGTTCTTTGGTTGACTAGACTTTTATTTTATCTGCTATGATCATTTGTTTTGGGTGATGCACTAGATTAAATTAATTGAGGTTTAGAACAATATACAGTTCCTTTTGCGGCTACTTTCACTGCTGGCCCGATCTTATCTGAGTCGTTAGCCTGGCTGGTCCCATTTTCCTGACATGTCACAAGTGCAGATACTGCAGACCTGGGGTGGGGGTGTCTGTGTCTTTTTGGTTTGTTAACAAAGATGTTTACTTATGAAATTAACATGGTATCCAGGCTATTTCCCGCTTTTTTCTTTGGAACCGTGAGTTACTGCCCTCTGAGGTATTTCCCCGTAATATATTTCCTTATAACAATAGCCTATCAATGCTCTCCAAATGCACCATGGCAACAGAGATCCTTCGATCGGTATGGAAATACAACCACTAAGGCCAATTCAGGGGGGCTAGGGCCTGTTTATGGTGTCAGTATTCCACTAAGAAGCTGTGCCTGGCGAATGGGAAGTCCTGGCTCTAGGCAGCATGTAGCCATACGTCCCCGTGGGGTCGCCGGAGTACGTGCACCACAGCTCAGGCAGCCATTCATGGTGCTTTAGCAGCGACACCCTATAGGCTGTAGCACCCAAAGGCTTAGACACATGGCTAAAATGAAAGGATGACTTACTAGGGCGGGCAGAAAAGGTCACCAATAACCTAGGCCAGGGGTGGCCAACCTGAGCCTGAGAAATAGCCAGAATTTACCAATGTACATTGCCAAAGAGCCACAGTAAAACGTCAGCAGCATAGGCGCTGACTCCGGGGGTGCTCTGGGGCTGGAGCACCCACGGGGAAAAATTAGTGGGTTCTCTGCACCCACCAGCAGCCAAGCTCCCCGCCTCACCTCCTCCTCTGCCTTCTCCCCTGAGAGCACCGCGTCCCTGCCCCACCGCCTACCTCCTAGCACGTGCTGCCACCAAACAGCTGTAGCAAGCTCTGGTAGGGAGGGGGGAGGAGCGGGAACATGGCGCGCTCAGGGGAGGAGGCGGGGATTTGGGGAAGGAGTCGGAATAGGGGCAGGGAGGGAGTGGAGTTGGGGCGGGGACTTTGGGGAAGGGGTTGGGAGGGGGCAGGGCAGGGGTGGAGTCGGGGCGGGGCCGGGGGCAGAGGGGGGTCGAGCACTCACCGGCGCCAGTAGAAGTCGGCGCCTATGAGCAGCCCCCCCATCAGCTCCCCCACCCCGCTCCCAGCGCCTCCCACCCACCGGCAGCCCCACCGATCAGTGCCTCCCCCTTCCTCCCTGCACCTCCCAATAAGCTGTTTCGTAGCGTGCAGGAAGCTCGGCGGGGGGGGAGCGGGAAGGAGGGGCTGGGAAGGGGTGGGGGGGGGCAGGCCTGTGGCAGAGCCAGGGGTTAAGCCGTGAGCACCCCCCGACACATTGGAAAGTTGGCGCCTGTAGCTCCAGCCTCGGAGTTGGCGCCTAGACAAGGAGCCCATATTAACCTCTGAAGAGCTGCATGTGGCTCCAGAGCCACAGGTTGGCCACCCCTGCCCTAGGCTTACTAGCTTAAGCAAAGGGTCGTCTCTAGCCTGGCCCCTAGGCAGGGGCCACTCATGGGGGTGGGGGCATGCGGATTTGCTGCTTGGCTGGTCCTGAGCGTGCTCCCACGGACTGAGCATGCTCAGTAACACTGCTGACGCCGGCTGCCCTCACTCTGTCCCCCCGGTATCGGGTCGTCCCTGTCTCTAGGTGGCGTCAAACGGAGGGGCTGGGGCTCCACGGGTCTGGCACCTTGTTTTCGGCAAGAGACGGTGGGAATCGCAGCCGAGGATGCAGATGGTTTGCAGTGGCTCCTGTGACTGAATAGGCCAATCCGAGAGTTGCAGGATCTTTGGCAGTTATTGCAAATGTACGGATCTTGGTGGGGAGCCGCTTGCTTCCTACGGGCTCTTTTCTCGTCCAGCTGTAGGAGCCGGCTTCTGTCATGGACTTTGATACCCTGAGGGAGACGCTGGCGCCACTTGTCACGATCACTTGCCAAGATTTCCCATTGGTCAGGATCAATTCCACATTCCTTCATATCTCGCTTGCATGGGCTTTTATAGCGAAGCTTGGGACGTCCTGTTGTTCTTGTTCCCTCTGATAGCTCCCCTATAGCATGTCCGTGGGTGTGCGTCCATCTTTCAGTCTGCCACCTGGGCTGCCCCTTCCTGTCCATTTCTGCTGGGTTGGGTGTCCCACGGTGAAGTTAGCTACAAAACAGCTGTCCCAGTTCCCCATGGGCCAGCTTTTGCCACCCAACTGCCCCCAAATGCCCCATTCCTCCCAGAGCCCCAAGATGCCTCTTGACAGGCTGCTCTCGATCTGTTATAGCGACTCTGCTACCTGTCCCCCGACCTGTGGCCCTCCTGCAGTAGCTGGCAGGTTAATCACAAGCGGTTTAGATTGCAGCCAGGGGGCTGATCCTGAATTGATGGGACAGGCCGGGGTGCAGGAAGGGAACATATGAACTTGGACAGTAGGCAGCCCTGCTTCTCAGTTGGGTCGCTGCTGGGTGCCCCAGGTACCTCTCTTCAGCAGGGGGACACATTTGTGGTGGTTCTTCTTGCAGGATCAGCCCTGAGGCTGGTAGCCACTGAGCGTCATTGGTATGTGAAGAAATATCAGCTCATCTCCTCTGTGCTGACACTTAGGTAGCAGGGAGGAATAGTTCCTTCCTCTGCAGGAGTTACTGGGTGGGATTCTCTGCCCCGGGGTTATGCGGGAGCTCAGATCATAGTGACCTTAAAGATCTATGAATAACCGTCACCATATCTGACACCCGCCGCCTCTCTTTTTGGCGGAGCATAGCAGAGAGGCCAAGTATTAAATAGGGTGGAAAGTGATCTGCTCTCCAACCGGACTCAAACCTTCCTGGAGCAACTAGTACCACATCAAGGGGAAGTTTGCCCACCAGCACCTGTTCTGATGAGTGGCTAGCTCTGCTCATCAGAGCAATCAGTCCAGCACCATTCAGAACCACTACTTTGGAAACAGAACTCCCCTAAAACGCTGAGGTCAATATCTTGGACAGCCAGGGATTGACCGTAAGCTCAGTACTGAATCTCCTCCGTGTTGCCTTGGTAGCAATGCTCAGTTTAGGCTTGGAAAATAAAGAGTGAAGCCTGTGATGAATTGCATTGTTTCACCAGAATCCTCACCAGTCTTGAAAACTTGTCTCCCCATGCATGTGGGGCGAAGTAAAAGGCAATCGCAAACCAGCGGCGAGTCATTCATCATGATATCTGGGAAATGAGCCTCTCTGCCTGTATCCACTTACATTGTACTACATATCGGCTGTACGTGCTGTGCAGGATGTTCTCTAAAAATATATCAAAACTGGTCTTGTTCCCGTGACAAAAGGAGAATTCCTAGAAAGAAAAAAACAGAGTGAGAGGTTACCTAAGGACATATGCAAATTCAGACCACAAAAACTCCAGTACTATATGGCTTAAAACCTCAGAAACCTCCCTTATAAAATCATACAAATTCAGTGGGACACTTGATGGATCAAGGATCTGATTGTTATTTGCATGACAGCAGCACCTAACTGAGATCAGCGCCCCATTGTGTTAGGTGTCGTACACATGCTGCCAAGAGAGACTGCCCCTGCCCCTGCCCCTGCCCCTAAGAACTTGCAACCTAAGAAGGACAAAGGGTGGGAAGGAAAACAGGCATAGAGATGCAAGATGAAGTGTCTTGCTCCACAATCACACAGAAAATTACTGGCAGAGTGGGGAATAGCTCCTGGAATCCCAGTTTAGTGCCCTGACCACTGGACAACATTTCCTCTGGATTATGGAGACTTTCCTCTGTAAAATTGCAAGTTCAAATCCAGTCCAGGTCAGTAGGGACCAAAAGGTATTACCATCTGATAGACCAATCTGGTGTTGGTTGAAAGTCTCAGTCCAATTACTAGTAGATAGGTGTTCTGTATCATAAATAATATAATCACAATTTCCAGTCCCATTAGGAAGATAGTGACCTTCCTTTGTAAAATGCCTCGTGATCCACTGCTGAGATGGACTGAATAAAAAATAAATTGTTTTTGTGGTCTCAGTTTATTATGTGCACCATCGTCTCTGCTCACGAGATGGTCCCTCCAAACCATGGTGGACCGATGTTGGTGGGATAGAGCAGTGTAGCTTCCCCTGATGCTTCAGCTGTTCATACACAAGTGCAGAATCTGGCCCTTAGATAGTACTGTTATTTGCTGGAGTGGCTGAAAAAGGTGAGCGCTGGTAGGATCTATTGCTTCGGATCTACAAGTTTCTAGTGGCTAAAGAAGACACCCAGCACCTTATGCCCCCTTGCTCCCCTTATGCAGATGCATAGGACAAGTGATGACCTTGCCCTCTGTGTATTTATGAAGCAGAGATGGTGACCCTCTTAGAGCCTGAGATTTGTGAATCTCTCCAAACCATGCTTCTGGGCTAGCAGGATTTGCAAATACAGTTTGTGTTCGGACACCTTTTATTCCCATGCTCCTTACAAAGAGATTCCATTTGAAAAACTCTCTAGCTAATCGGAAGCCTTTTGTATATCTTAGGAGTCAATGGATTCCGAAAGAGTGAGGCCGGCACCCATGCCGTGTACTGGGAGTACAGTATATTCCCCATTGATAGTCTCATTAGAGTTACTCTGTTCCTTTCTCCAGTTCCATTGTATTTGCTTTTCACTTTGTCAATTTTCTGCTCTGTTTTCCCCCCTTCCTTCTCTCTGCTTCCTTTCTTTTAGGTCTCTCCCAAGTAGAATGAAACCTAATAATAGTGAATTTGAGTTGAACTTTCACGCTGTTCAAAATTGGGCAAAACGAGTTAATTTGAACATGCGTCCCATTTGCTTGTCTCTAGCCTTTGAGGCCCAGCTGACTCTGCAGCCTGTTCTTATGCATGTCATCCTTACTCATCCATATAGCCCGGTTGGTCCCGCTGTGCATGAATAACTGTTGCAGAATTGGGTTCTATTGTTCTGAAGCTCAGTGTGCTGCTAACCCTAAGCTGCAACGTTTTGCATGTGATTTGTGTGTCTAAGCCGAAGATTGGAATTTCTGTTGGAATGTAGGTAAGGATGAAATTTACAAAATAAACGTATCTCCTGCATTTCTTGTCTGTTTTATTGAGATTACTTAGAGATGGTCAAAGTATTAACTGCAAATAAAGTATCCAACTAATTTAGCCCTTTTTTCTTGACCAGGAATTGCTAACAAGCCAGTTCCTGATTTCCGTTAAAGCAGTTTTCATAAGCGTGTGTCAAAAGCTGGTGAGCAAATTTCAGTCTCTGAGTTGGTTGTGAACTGAGCATTTTATTTGTGGTGCATTGTGTCACTTGTCATATGTAGTTTTTTTCTGCTCTCTGACAGAACGACTGGAACTCTTTGATCAGGAGAACAATCAATGATCCATGCAAAAGAGCAAATATTAAGCAGTGAGTATGACACCTCCTCAACCAGCTTTCAGATCAATAATCATTCATGGTCAAAACTTGTGAAACTTGCAAGCTTCGTAGACATTTTCACAGGTAAACCAGCAGTCACTCGGATACTCATGAACAACAAATAACATGATCCTACAGCAGAGCAAACTCACCAAAGTTCTCCAAGAAAATATTGGCAGATCACCTCTGGCATTATCCAACCAGCTCTATGCTTTACCTTAGTTATGCTTAGAGTGTGGGAAATATATTTTTGGATGTAGGTGTAGCCCAAAGTCAAGTGGGCTTCCACAGCAGCCCTGGGAACTACAAGTTGTGGACTACAAGCTGCGGCATGCTGGGAGAACGTCCTGGTTCCTGCCAAGACGTACCATCTGCCACCGCAGCAGGAGGGCTCAGCACTGACTGAACTGGGAGCACATAGCGGGCAAGCAGAGAGGAGGCTGCTGGACTGTGATCCTGTTCCTTACAGAATACAGCCTCGTTCCTGGTGGTTTGTCTGAGTGGGTCTGGTCTGAGGTGAACATGCACTGACACACAACGCAGAGCGCACAAAGGAGCCTCAGGTCCAGTTTTCCAAAGTTGTGTAAAAAGTCACAAGGCAGGCTTCCCCTATCCTAAACAGCCTTATACTGGGCCAGTCAACAGGAGGCGAGGGGCGGGGTGAGGTGGGCGGAGGTCCATATATAAATAAACAATTGAGATATGCCTATCATAGAACTGGAAGGACCTTGAAAGGTCATCGAGCCCAGTCCCCTGCCTTCACTAGCAGGACCAAGTACTGTCCCCTGACAGATTTTTGCCCCAGATCCCTAAATGGCCCCCTCAAGGATTGAACTCACAACCCCTGGTTTAGCAGGCCAATGCTCAAACCACTGAGCTACCCCCCCGATGAAAGCCCTCACTATGACTCATCATGACATGAGACATACTGACAACAAAAATGATTAGGGGGCTGGAGCACATGACTTATGGGGAGAGGCTGAGGGAACTGGGATTGTTTAGCCTTCAGAAGAGAAGAATGAGGGGGGATTTGATAGCTGCTTTCAACTACCTGAAAGGGGGTTCCAAAGAGGATGGATCTAGACTGTTCTCAGTGGTAGAAGATGACAGAACAAGGAGTAATGGTCTCAAGTTGCAGAGGGGGAGGTTTAGGTTGGACATTAGGAAAAACTTTTTCACTAGTAGGGTGGTGAAGCACTGGAATGGGTTACCTAGGGAGGTGGTGGAATCTCCTTCCTTAAAGGTTTCTAAGGTCAGGCTTGACAAAGCCCTGGCTGGGATGATTTAGTTGGGGCTGGTCCTGCTTTGAGCAGGGGGTTGGACTAGATGACCTCCTGAGGTCCCTTCCAATCCTGAGATTCTATGATTCTATGACAGGCTAGTTGATTAAACTCTCTACCTGCACATCACGGCCTTTTTATTAAAGGAGTGACAGCAAGGAAAATAGGAGTTGCCAGACATAGTCCACCTAGCCCAGTATCCTGAGTCTGACAGTGACTGGTACCCACTGCTTTAGAGGAAGATGTAAGAATCCTGCAGAAGGCAATTATGGGACAGCGTGTCTCTGGGGGATGTTTCCTCCTAAACCCCAATAGTAAGAGGTTGACTTGTGCCCCGAAAGAGGAAGATTTATGTCCCTTTCAAAACTCATGGTCTTTTAACATTTATTATTGTAACTCAACCATACTGTGCTCGTATCCTGTGGCAGAGTTTCACAGGCTAACGGTGTCCTGCGGAAAGGCATCGGGGAGCAGATGAGATTCGAGAGAGGTGTTGGTTTTGGCAGCCATTAACCCCAACACCTTATGATATGGGATAAGTTGTCTGCCCTCATTTGCAGCTATTTTGGTAAGGGGCTAAGATGAGTACATGTGTTGATGTAAGAACTTATAGCTGCCGCTGAATATTATTTACAGCAACCCATATCCTGAGAGCGTCGAGTATAAAGGCTTAAGGAAAGAGATGATGAGGTGTAAAATGAATGCTCATCACCAAATGTTTTTGGACAGGAAGTGGCACTCTGCTTCCTTAAAGAGATACAGGGCTGTGGTTTCTGCACTTGTATATGAATGGAAAATCTTCTCACTTTTCAAATATTGTTTATGATTCCTGCAGGGCCAAGGCAGAGACTGGGGCACAAACGTGTTTCACTTTAAATGGTTGGCTTTCAAGTAGCTGATTGCAATAAACAAATTTGTACCTCCCAGAATAATAGAGGAAATATCAGGGTTCAACAGAGACGATTTCCCATTGAATGGGGTGAGGTCAGGAGAGAATGATCCCTTGACAAATAGATCATCTGTCAGATTGTTTGCATAGATTATGATGATGATGATGGCATCAATCCGCACAAAGATAGGGTTTGTCAGCCTTTCCATTCCAATTGCCTTTTCTCAGTGGCTTATAACTTGACTATTTTTTTTATTTAACATTTATATTGTGGCTAATCATCCACCGAAGGACAAGAAGGAATCTGCTTAAGGTTGGGTATCAGGAAATCCTTTTTAACTATACGGATCGCTAAACACTGGAGCAGATTACCTTAGGAGAATGAGGAATTCCCATCCTTGGTGGTTTTAAAGAACAGGTGAGACGAACACCTGTCAGGGATGGTCTAGGCATACTTAATCCTACCTCAACTCTGTGAGTGGCAAATAGTGAAGAGTCAACGCAAACGACCCGTAGTCTGGAAATTATTTGTCTAAACTATTTGTCAATTGAAGAAGCTTTTAGACAATTGTCTATGTTGGTTTGCTCACTAAAAGAAGCCCAAATTCCTTGTATTTTTGACACAACGAATGCATTTGACCAGCTACTATTTAAAAAGCACACAGGGTGAGTCATAGTTATTATTTTTATAAAATAAGGTCAATGAAGTCATCTTGACCTATCAGAATTTTCAAACCAGTTTCTGCTTTCGGCTATCTACCAGCTCCTCCCACTGAAGTCAATGGAAGGTGTGCATGCGTAACTCAAGGCAGGGTTTTGGATCATAGTAATCTTTTAGTGTTGAGTGTGAGGTCAGGCATTATGCTTTCGCTGCGATGTACCAGACAGCTCAATGGAGCACTTCCCCTTGTGTCAATTTGCAATGATGCCGGAAAGGAATATTGTAATACAGAATAGCAAGCTTTACTTTTGAAGATCTTTTGTCTTCTTCCTTTACACTAATCACTGAAGGGGATTTCCCCCCTTCCCCTCCACCCAATATTTATTTTATTGCAAACATTTTAGCTAAAGTGATTAACTCAATTTAAAGTTTCGACTGTTTCCTTGCCAAGGACTTCAGGAATTTTCATTATTTCCTTGGGGAATTCTGAGGCTGTGGTTAGCCAGTTTTGCGCTCAAGACATTAGAATGCCAGCGCAACAGAGGACTTGGCTGAAAAAGGCTTTTTCAACATGAAAGAATTCCAGAGTTTCATAAAAGGAAGTGTAGTACTTGAACAGATATGTTAATATAAGTAAGGTCTTAGCAAAATGAAAGCCACTCTATTATTTCTTAAGTATCAAAGAAATCTATTTGTAAAGGTGTTAAGCCCAGCTGGAAGAGTACAAACCATGTCTATTTATTTGTTGTATCTTTGGGTGTTTTATATCTGATTAGACAGCCAAGCCAGTATTACTCAGCTGGCTGGGATTTTAGTCTCTGGCTTTTAGGCAAAAGGCTAAACTTAGCCTCTGCTAGTGATTTGATGTGTCTGAAAAAGCTTAACAAAGCTATCATTTAAAACAGCGCCTTCGCTCGCTGTAGGTCGCTTTAAAAAACTGAGATCTGCGCATTCAGGGCCTTCAAAACAATGGGGTCCGAATTCTGCCCCATTATCCCTGTGCAGCTCCATGGAGGGCACCGTTTGGTCTTGGTCATTGATTTGCAATAGAATGGCGAGCCAATGGCTGGTTACACTTTCACAGTACATTGGACCAAAGCCTCAGGGCCTAGACTAGTTATGTTTGACACAGGACCTGTGGAGAGGGGCTGAGGTAACATTACATCACCTTTCTGCTCTCCATAACAACCTGCTCCATATGTGACTAGCGACTCGTAGACAATACAATAGAAATATGTCACCTGGAGGGGTTTGATTGAGGAGTGAATATGGACCAGCCCAGGCAGGTGTTCCACGCCTAAGGGGGATGCCTCATTCTTTTGTGGATGCCGTGCCACGCTGGCATGGAAATGTTTGTATAACGGGATAGAGGCCATCAGCCCTAGCTCAACACTGTGCCTTCCCAGAGCGATTAAAGGTCAATATTTGGGGAAATCATTCATAATCTCCCTATAGATTGGAGGTAAGGGAAAGGGAAGGCAAACTGGCCACTTGGCTCAATAAAGGGTCTTACCCCAGGGCCAGAAGAGAAAGCAAAAGCCAGGCAAGGAATCCCAGGGAGTTCCCTCCGCTCCTCACTGTGTGTACTCTGCACCTATCTTGAAAGCTAGCCGTCAAAGGTCACAGAGAAGCGGAAGTTTTGCCAAGCTCTTCGTTTACGTCAGCACACACTAGAAAACCACACGCTGCTTGTCAGTAACAGCTTTAAGAGGCCCAATTTAATGTGCCTGGATCTGAAAGGGCTTTCTGTTCTCATTTCAAAGTTTCCTCCCACCTTGAACTAGCTTGTCTAACAAACATGAAGTAAGGTCAGAAATGAAAGGGTTTAAAGTGGCTGGGATTTTTTTTTTTTAATGAGGAGGCCGGGGCTTTGGCTACTGCTAAAATACACAGGTAATCCTGGCTTTATTTTCCTGTTGCTTAAATTTACGGTGATGTCACCCGCGCGGCTGAGCGGAGTCGTTTTCCGACAGCGTGAGTGAGTCTGGGCGTTGCGATTTATTATCAGTTTATTCACGATCCATAAAAGCATTTGGGGCCAGATCAGAGGCAGGCCTGGAGGGGGGGCGTGCTCAAAGGGAAACAGGGTTGGGCCCCCTCCGATGCCTTGTGCTCCACACATCCAGGGCTGGCTCTGGTGCTAAGTGACCAAGGGGTGCCATAGGGCTGGGGGGCGGGGGTGAGGTGATGGGAGAGCTGTAGCCACACTCCATTCCCCTGGCTCCTCCTCCACACCGGCTCCGTGCCGGGTGACGTGTGTGCTGTGCCCTTTCAAAGGGGGTGGCGGAGATCCCGCGGTGCCTGCGTAACCCCCGGGCCGGTGTGTGTGACACGTCGCCCCTCCCCACAGAGGATACGAGCCCCCAATGAATCCGGATGTCTGCGTCCATCTGAGCTAGGCCCTGCACAGGGTGGGGGGGTGAGAAGAGGCAAGTGAGGCAGGGGGTCACTGAGCCCCATTTCTGACCCCTCAGTCTTAGGACCACTAGAGCAGCTTCGAGCAACCCAAGCACGTCTCCCGGTTCCACTAGCAGGAAGGGTCCCCAGGGATCACTGGAATGAAAGGGGTCTGACCCCCAGCCCACCCCCTATGCCATGTAAGTGCAGGAAATAGGTGGCGGAGAGCCGGCTATCCTAGCTTACGCCACCCAGACTGTCCCCTGTGCCTGGAGCTGCTGCTATGGCAATTCACCTCCAGGCTGGCTAAGGTTCGGCTTCTCTTTCTGCAGGCACAAGTTTGCAGAACAACCATCGTGCCTGCTCTTCTCCTCCCCACACCCTGAAATGAATCTGGGGGCTTGTGCCTCTCTCCCTTCCGTCCCTGATCCGGGCCGTCCGGTGGGCAGTTAGAAGCACAGCAACCCAAATCAGTGCCCACAGTTAGATTGTGGAGGCAAAAACGTAGGCAGAAATCGCACCCACCAAGACGTGGGCCCTAAATACGTGGGCCCTAAATACGCAGGTTGCACAAACACCAGCTTCTTTCAGCCTCATCTGTCCATTCAAGCCCAACGGCGCTAGGGGAGTAACTGACAACCAACTTGACTTTGGAACCTGTTGCCCCATCAGCGTCTCCAGCTCTCTGTGAGTGGCAGTGAACGGTTCCTTTAAATGAATGTGGGCTCTCTTTTTATTTTTTTCAAGTTGTCTACCTAACAGAGCAGCCCGATGACAACAAGGGGTAGCTCGCAACACTTCGCAGCCCTGAGAATTGAACTAGAGCAGGGGTCTCAAACTCAAATTACCATGAGGGCCGCATGAGGACTAGTGCATTGGCCCGAGGGCCACATCACTGACCCCACCCCCTCTCTGCCCCCGGCCCCGCCCCCACTCCACCCCTTCCATTAGTCCCCGCCCCTTCTCTGCCTCCTCCCCTGTGTGCGCGGCTTCCCGCTCCTCCCCCTCCCTCCCAGAAACAGCGAATCTCTTCCCATGCGGCCCGCAGAGCTCTTCCTTGTGGCCCGCTAGGCTCCCTGCACCCCCCAACTCCCCCCCCCTTTTTTTTTACCCCCAGGCAGTTCCCGCTGCAAGAACAACTGTCTGGCGGCGGGAACTGCCTGGGGGTAAAAAATAAAATTAAAAAAAAAAAAGGCGGGGGGCACGGGGAGCCCGGCGGGCCACAGGGAAGAGCTCGCGGCCCGCGGGCCGTGTGTTTGAGACCCCTAAACTAGACGATCTGTGTCTCGCATAATGGCCACCAACAGCCAAGCTGGAGTTTTGTTTTCACATCCTAGGAAAAATACCAAGTGCCAAGGCGTGTGGTAAACCAAAATAGTTGATGAAGTGTGCAGTTTTTGGACTAGGGGTAAGGATGAACCAGAAAAAAATGTCTATTAATAGAGACTGAAAAACCAGAGAATCACATGACCCGATCCAAAAAAAGCTCCAGTGAAAAGTTTTTGTCTGGGCTGACGAGCCCTACTCATTGCTGTCGCTCTGTGTGGTATGTCGTCTTTCACAAAATGTCTACACCAAATATTTGTAGGCTTTTCTCGTGGAAGGATCTGAAGTTGAAAAGCTTGTGGATATGACTCAAATATTAGCCTTTCCTGCACTGGGTGGGATGCCTAGATATTTCCCAAGGGCCAGATTAGGCCGTCTCCACTTTCAGGGAACAGGGTCTTACTTCACTGATTTCGACAGTGCTTTACTGCTTGCCACTCAAGGTGGCAACATTTGGACCTAACTGATGGCCAGATTCACGCCCATCTCAGCCCCAACCCTCCGGACTCATATCACTGAGGCCCCAGCAGTGTTTTACTACGTCTAAAACTGACTTGGGAAAGGAACTTCAGGTTAAATTCTGCTCTCACAGCCTGATGCCGGAGGGTGCAGTGAGCTCGCTGGGCCCTCCACTCTCACTGATCCTCCAGTCTTCTCAGGCCCCCAGTTACACCAGTGTGTTGTATCAGTCATGCAAGGTACTCACAAACTTCAACAGGTCTTTATTCCAAAAGGGAAACCTCTTTACTAAGTTGCTGCTGCACCCTCTGTAGCTCTCTCAGCCTCTCAACTCCCTCCCCTCTCCTTCCTGTTTCCTGTCCTTACAGACTCCCAGCAGCCAGTGCTCCCAGTTCTAATAATTGTAAGCAACATCTAAACACCACACAGTGTAAATCTGGAGTTGCTCCGCTGATGCTAGGAGAGCTGTGCTGGATTTATACCAGCGTTGCTGGGCGCAGAATCTGGCTCCTTGTCTTCGGATACAGCCAGAGCACTGGCTTATAACTATTATAACTATTATAACTATACAGCTTATGCTGAAATAAATTTGTTAGTCTCGAAGGTGCCACAAGTACTCCTGTTCTTTTTAGTCCCCCTTCTGTATTTCTGGTTTGCAGAGAATTGGCAGCCACAAAGCACTTAGCTTGCATTGATCCTAAGCATGTGCATTGTCCCGCTGGACTGCTTATGTGCTTAAAGTCAAGCATGTGCTTAACTGCTTTGCTGGAGTAGGGACTAAATTGGGATTTCTTTTGCATGCAATGCAGACCCTCCGGGTAGATGTGCAGCACCAGAGTAAGAAGGGGCTTGCATCAGCACCAATTAACCCAATGCTCAGAAGGGGTTTGCACTGACATAACTACACTCACGGAGCTACCACACTGTCAATTTCCTTAGACTAGACAACCCGCTAAGCTCCACACTTCAGTCCATTACTGATAAAAAGAAACTGACATGATGGCAAGGAGTTTTTCCTTTTTATTTTCTTACATCCCCGAGGAAGGAAGACGTGATTTTTTTTTCTGATCCACCCAAACGAAACCACAATAACCACAACTGCAATTACATATATATAAAACTTTCTGGCAATTCTTTCACATTCTTTTTTGAGCTTCTTTGCTGCATTTAGAAGAACAAATGATTTAAAGACACAATGCAAAGACCCTTGTTTGGACACAATATTCAAAATTAAAGTTGTTAAAGCCGACAGCGAGCAGTTATTAGTGGCTATTGGCTAACCCATACCAAAGTGTACTCAAGTAATACTATTAGCAAGTCAACAGGATCCAGATTAGATCAAGTTTCTTCCTATGGTAAGAGCTGCTTTTCCATAGCTCTCTAAATGTCACATTGTAATTATAAAAACGGGCCCCAAAATGTGTGCTTTTCTAAAGCTATTTTTGGTATTGAATCATTTTAGGATTTTTTCTATGTCCTAAAAAGTCATACAAGTCAACGCTCATCGATCACAAAGCAATTTTCTCATGAATTGGATGATGCCAGTCTGTCACCAATATCAAATCCTTTAGATTCGATGATTTTAGAATGATACGGTAGAAATTAAATGTAAAGCAATAAGATTCCCTCCCCTGCAAAGACGATAAGGAGATGTTTGGATAATCTGTTTGGTTTTATGCCAGCCACATGTTTAGTATAATCTTCAGCTCCTAAGCTTTTTCTGGCCTGACACTATGCCCACTGAAGTCAATTGCAAACCTGACTTTGCTTCAGTAACCCAGGATGAGGCCATGAGAGAGAGAGAGAGAGAGGTTGGACTTGTAGTTAAGGCACTTGGCTGGAACTCAGGAGATCTGGCTCAATTCCCAGCTCTGCCACAGACTCCCTGTGTGATCCCGAGGAAGGTCACGTCATCCAGTCCGCCTTGTCTCTTGAGATTGCAAGTTTGCAACTGGGGTTCCATGCACCACTTGCACGCGTCCTTGAGTCTCCGTTGGGGAGTGTAGCTCTCACTGAGTCAGGTGCCCCTGGGCTGCTCGTCACTAGCTCTGGAATAGTCTTTCTTCCGGTCACTTGGCCCTCTGGCCATGTCACTATGCAATCCACTCCTTCGGGGGGCACAAAGTCCAAGACCGTTGTCCAAATGCCTCTGCCAGATGGCGTTCAGCCCCTCTATGGGCTCTGGGCTGCTACACCAGTGGCTGGCAAGGGAACCTGGGGCTGGCCGTTATACTGGGTTCCATCCCAGGGACCCCACAACCAGCAATCCAGCTCTGCTCACTCCCAGTCCCTGTTGCTGTTTCCCTGGGCTCCTTCCTCCCCAACCTCTCAATCTTCTCTTGCCTGCTTCTGGGTTTACCATGGGAGTCTACTCTACTCCCCGTGGCTACTTCAACCCCCGCCCCCCTTATTAGACTCCTTACTCCAGGGCAGCATCCTAGTGCTTCGTCTCCCCCAGGCTTCCTTCTCGCTCCTGATGACCTCCCTCCTTCCAGGGAGTGATTGAAGACCCCTTCCCCTCCAACTCCCTTCTGCTTTCAGCCTCTTGGCTTTCTAGTGCTGGCCCAGCCCAGGGGCTTCACTCTCAATTAACCCTGGTTCTACCTCTCCCAGGTAACCTAATTGTCCAATCAGGCCCTTGTTAACATTATCGTTTCTGGTGGCGGGCTGCACGCCCCATCACACCGCTCTTGAGGCATTTCCCTCGTAAATTCCTGCTCAACCTGGGCACTGTATCGGGGGCATGATACAAACATTGTAAGTTCTCTGGGGCAGGGACCATCTTTCCCCCTCTCTTTGTACTGCCCCTAGCACAGTGGGGTCCTGGCCCATAACTGGGGTTTCTAGGCCCTTCTTGCTATGTGTATGTGCAGCCCCCAGGGCAAAGGGGCCCCAGTTTTGGTTGAGAGCTCCAATCACTACCACAGTGCAAAGAATGAGTAATAATAATGTCAACATAACATGGTTTGTTTCCAATTCAATCTACTGAATTCTTGTTAAACTCTCCCAGTTACGTGTCCTCCTCTCTCTCTCCCATGCAAAAGTAAACCTTAGTTTGTTGTCTTTCACGCTGAGTTCCCCAGGGTAGCTATCAGTTAACACAGAGCTCTTGAAGTTGGTGGGGAGGAGAAGACAGGAAACGTCCCATGGGCTTCCAATGTCACAGTGAACTGCAATATCAAAGCAAGAACGGTGTGCATGGGGCTGAGGGTGGGAACAATCCAATATAATATTGCATTGGCTTTATGACGCTCTAGCTGTGTCCCTGTATTTGGCTATTTTCCCACATAAAAACTGCAACTGAAGAGATGAAATGTACAAGTCCCATAACTTTCTGCTGATTCTCTGACAGTCTAAATCATCAGTGCATGTGGGCTTTTATCCTGCATTCCTTACTCAGGCAAATCTCCCTTCACCTTCAGGTTCATGGCAAGAAATTCTGGGGACAAAGAAGCCAGCAGGCAGCTAAATTTAGAGTTCCAAAGCTGCCAGCAGGAAATTCAGTGTTGGATTTGAATCTTATCATTTCTATAATAGAGAAGCAATGTCAGTTCCACAAGGCTATCACCACAACACTGGGGTAATTGCTACGGTCTTACAGAGTATTTGCTCCCGGGGGTTATTTCTGTCCTGCCAACTATAAATTACATACTAAATGTAATAAACTTATAATGAAAAACGTGGCATCCTCAAAGTAGCTACCAACAGCATTTTAAATTTGCCTGTTTATTGCAAAATTATGGAAAAGCAATAATGACTCCATAGTTAAGCTCTGGTTCTATTTTGCGCTTAAAATTGGGGCGTTCATCCTCAATGTTTGTGGGACAAACAGTGTATCTGCCAAAGATTTTCAGGACTCAGTAAAGCTTAAATTTTCGGAGGCTTTTCAAATAAACTAGGTCATTTGAGTCCTAATTGACTGAAAATTGACCTTTAAGAAAGACCATATCTTGAGTCTCCTAATTTTTTAGCTGCCTCTCACTTAAAAACCACAGACTATAGAAAGCCAAAAGTTTATATGAAGTGAGAGTTCAAAGGCCTCTTTGGACTTATGTGATTATTTTTGTTGATGAACAGAGAGAAAAATAATTAAATGTGTCTGTCAAAACTGAAGGCTTATAAAGGCGTTGCATAGCTAACTGAGAACATGGTTTACATTGGCTTCTTCCATTCTGTCTAAAATACCAACTGGCATCAGCAAAATTCTGGGATGGCTAGCGTAACATTGTCATGGGGGAACATTTTCAAAAGCACCTAAATCCCATTTTCAAATGGGAGTTACGGCCAGATTTTCACAGGTACTAAGGCTCCAGATAGACACCCATCGGGATTTTCATCACTATTTAAACAGGTTAGGTACCTAAGTCCTATTGAAATGAAAATTGACGGGTTCGTAAAAGAACTAGATAAGTTCCTGGAGGTTAGGTCCGTCAATGGCTATTAGTCAGAATGGACAGGGATGCAAAAACCATTCTTTGAGTGTCTGTAGCCTCTGTTTGCCAGAAGCTGGGAGTGGACAACAGGAGATCACTTGATGATTGCCTGTTCTGTTCATTCCCTCTGAAGCACCTGGCACTGGCCACTGTCGGAAGACAGGATACTGGGCTAAATGGCCCATTAGTCTGACCCAGTATGGCCGTTCTTATAGGACTTATGCAGCTAAATCATGTAGTCACTTTGGCAAATTTTACCAATGTTTGCCTGTCACTGATTGGTCTATCAGCCCTCACACCGAGAGTGCCGATCACAACACATCAGATGCGTTGTTCTAGCCACTTCTCCAACTACCCGCTGGCCAAGCTGGCAGTAGCACCAGACACCCGATTGACATAGTGCATAGCAGCCTAGAACTCCTGCGCGATCCACCAACCTCAGCCTCCCAAACAACTGGGATTATAGGCATGCGCCACCACATCGGGCCGCGCTTGCTTGTAGCTTTTAAAATGTTACTAATAGGATTTATACCGAGTTCTAGAAAATACAACGCTGTGCCACACATTGTTTGTAGTTCACTCTCAGAACGCTAGAATGAATAAACTGAAAATCTCATTTTGAACAGATTTTGGAACCCCCCTCGCACATTTTAAACTCAGCATTAAGGAATTCTTAGGGCAGGCCTACACTACCGATTATGTCGCTATAACGTACGTCGCTCGGGGGTGTGTGAAAAAGCCTGGGATGTGGGCGAGCCAGGTTTCAATCTTTATCTTTGAGCATAGACCTGAATTCAGCTCTCGTGGTGAGCAGCCTAGCCACCATGTTGTAGGCTATCCTGTGGTGGGCTGATCTCTCAATATCGCCTGTTGAAGTTATTCTGCTTTGTATTAACATTTGAATATGCATTGGGCCAAAGAGAGAGACAAGAGCAGCTCTATAGCCTGGTGATGAAAGCGCTTTCCTGGAGATGTGGATTCAAATATTCTCTCTGCCTGCTTCAGAGGAGGGATTTCAATCCACTCCTCCCAGTGGTAGGGCCTACGCTGTTATCCTGTGCAGAGGATCATAGCAGGAACACAAGCTATGGCATCGCTGAAGGTGCTTGCCTTTCTCCTCCCCATGGATTTCAGCTCATCTACCAGGTCTGACTTGGGAAGACTTGGATTTGGATCTGGTTGCCAAGCGCCTGAGCATCTGGAGTTGGGCAGTGAGTAGGTTATGGAGCAGGGATGTTTGGAGCTGCACTCCAGCTGCAGTTTGCTGGCTGTGTCCCATCTCCAATGCGAAGCCTATGTAGACATGTTTGCTAACAGACAAAAAGGTTCTAGGTCTGCCTCTGTATGGAAGAATGTTGTTATTTACCAAGGGGGTGTGACTGTAAAAGGAGGAGCAATGGAGAAGGCAGACAAGTACATTATCATACAATCATAGGATATCAGGGTTGGAAGGGACCTTCAGAGGTCATCTAGTCTAACCCCCTGCTCAAAGCAGGACCAATCACCAATTTTTGCCCTAGCTCCCTAAATGGCCCTCTCAAGGATTGAATTCATAACCCTGGGTTTAGCAGGCCAATGCTCAAACCACTGCGCTATCCCTCCCCCAGATAGGGAGGAATGAACCCTGAATACATTGGACCACATGCGTGACCTCAGGGAGTTGGGAGGAATTTGGTCCATAAGGTTTCCCGTGGAAAAAGTTTCTAAAAAAAAGAAGTTTCCAGTTACAAGTTTCCAGTTACAAGTTACCCTCCTCCAAATTAAAACAAGATGGAGAAAAGGTTAATTCTCCCAAGCCCAGGCACCCACTTCCTAGCCTCCAACCCAAGACACGAGGCAGACGTTGCAGCTGCTGTAAAAATACGCTGAATTAAAAGCATGTACATGAGGACAGATGACCACTCGAATACCAGAAAAGAAACCCCAGGGGAAAAGCCAGCCGGACTAAGACAAACAAACAAACAAAAGAGCTTTGAAGGTGGGTGGCTTCCATGTACTACCATTTGCCATTGACTACAACAAAGTCATGCTGTGGTTTGTAATTGAGTGGATGCGAGGGGAATGTAGGAGCCTTTGAGGTGGGTGTGGTTAGAGGGCATTTAGGACTGTGGTGTGTTGGGCTAAGTATGGAGATGTTCTTGTTGCGGCACTTGACTTTGAACACAAACGTTGTCCAGAGTGTGAGGTCGGGTGCCAGCTGAGCGAAACACCACAACAAATTGAGTGTGAGTCAATAGAGTGTGAGTCAATAGACCCTGGTGTAAAGGCTCGTCCGGCTCGTCTTGCCTATTGTCTAAGAGGGTTTCTGAAGAAGTCATGGATTCATGGGGGCTGCCCAACCAGGGGTGGGATTGGAGAGAACTGGGTCAGGGGAAGAGCTCAAGTGGGGACTCTCACAAGCCTGTGGAAGGAAAGAAATGGAATGGCTCCAAACAGCTGTCTAAAGAGCCATTTGTTTCAAAATAAAAGGGCCCGGATAGCGATGGCTGGACCTGAGAAACACCTCTGAGCAAAGGGAGTACAGGGGGTGGGTTATGAGTTTACCAGGGAGGAGGACAGGTAGGGCAAGTGCTAGGTTTTGTAGGGCCCTACGGAAAGTGAAAAACGCAGCCACCAACCATCTCCCTCCTGGTGTCTGAGCCCCCAGGCTCCGTGACTGGGCAAGAATGAGGGTGAAAGAAGAGATGGGGAGTGGAGAAAGGAAGGGAGAAATGAGTGACGGGAGAAGAATGACGATCCTACTTCAAGATCCAGTATTTTAATACATGGCCCTGGAACGCTGTGCGAGCTTCCAACGGGTGACAGAATACACCACCAGCTGACTCCAAGGAAGCCGCGTCGGTGTCCTTTATGAAGTACAGAGCCATAACATTCCTCGTGACATGATTATTAGCATTGACCATTATTGTGTTGACAACGTGTACACTGGAGATGCATGCAGTGCTTCAAACACCGTCAATCAGAATCACCAAAAAGTTCAGACTCTGCCGGTATCTGTGGTGAAATTAGTACACATTGGATGCATTTTGGACACATAAAACTTGTTAGGAGCATATTTGCAGGCTAAGCCATACAGACGCCCTCCTGTGGTGTGATTATGGTCTGTCAAGCAAATAGGCACTTTACAGTATGTGCAATAACTCAATATAGGATAGACTAATCTACTGCATCAGATCTCACGAGTTCCTGTAATCGATTTAGACCCAGTCTGGGAATTAACAGCATGTTGTTTAGTTGCAGGATCAGGGCCTCCTTCCTTTCTCTACAGCAGTAGCAGAAGATAAATTAAGCTGCAGAAATCCAAGTCATGTCAATGATCTGACTTGCAAGTTGCAGAAGCTGTAACTCCATTAGCTGGCAGCGGCAGTAGACTCCTACCCTCATACGTGGCCTCCCATGCTCCCATTGGGGAGTACAGAAATATTTTTGAACCCGCAAAAGCATCGTTCGAGTTTGGTGTGCAAGGTTGGCGGCATTTTTTGTGTGTCTTTGAGCAGATGCCGGGCCTATGGGAAAAGCCAGCCAGCCAGCCAGAATGTCACTCCAGAAAAGATGGCTGTCGAATAGAATACATGAGCAAACGCCATCAACATAATGAAAGCCTGTGCCCCTGCTCACGGAGCCACACTTTTGAGGAGAGAAGATGAGACTGACCAGTGAACGGTTTGAGAGAACTTGGAATAGCGGGTTCAGATTTTCTGTACACCACCAGGAAATTAAATAGCTGTGTTCATGTCACTTGTGTCTCCAAACACTCACCTAGAACCGGATCCTGCTCTCATTTACACCTGTGTACGGCCTTCCGTCAGGAAAGTTTTCCTTATTCAGGGCAGTATTTAAGCACATGCTTAAGTGTAATTGAAGTCTGTTGGGGTTTAAGTACACATATAAGTGTTTTCCTGAATAAAGGCCTACGATGAGGCTGTGCGGCCTAGTGATCGGCTCCCTGGACTAGGACGCAGGAGATGTGGGTTCTGTTCCTGTTACTGGCCTGTTGGGGGACTGTGGGTGTCTCCGTGCCTCAGTTTCCCCATCTGTAAAATGGGGATAATGATACTGCCCTCCTTTCTAAAGCACTTTGAGAACTAAGAGCTAGGTGGTATTGTTGCCAAGAGTAAATACAGTGGAGTTACTCCACTGTGAACATGGTGTAAGAAAAAACAGAATGTGGTCCGTTAATTTGGGGGGTAATGTTAAAAATTCCCTGTAGAAACACCCAAAAGGACTTGTTTGAATTTTTTTTAAATAAAGAGTTAATTAGCTAATTAAACCCAGAAAGAAATAACTAGAGTGTTTTGCTTAAAAGGTTGAGGTGTGAACGAGCATAAAAGAAAAAGGACTCCCATGAGGACAGAATTTAATGTCGTCCCTTCCTCACCAGCAATGTTTCTGTGCAATGTTTTTTCTAGAGTAACGACAGTTATCTCTGACCAGGGAGCATAGCCTAGGGATCACTGCATTTCCAAAAGAGAGGAAACATCTCTTATTATTTATTATTTGTATGACTGTAACACCAAGGAGCCCCAGTCATGGACCAAAAGCTGGACCCTGTCCCCTTCTGATCTAAATATAAAACAAGAGACAACAGACTGATGGGGACTATAAGGAAATGAGACAACACTGGTCAGCATGATCAGCAGTGGTCTCAGCAAGTTTTTTGTAACACCACAGCAAAGGAGAGTTTTGAGGTGGGATCTGAAGGCGGATGAGGCAGCTTTGTTGAGAGAGAGAAGCTACGGCTTGATTGCAGCAAATGGCACATAGAAGAGTTTCTAATCCTAGTCAGTCTTGATCTGCACGTGGGAGAGCTGAAGAATTTACGGTGTGATGAGTTGCTACCATGCACCATATTCCATGCGCTACTAAGAAAAAAAGGAAAAGAAAAGTGAGGCTGAAATCTTTAAACTGCTTGTTTGAGAGAAGCATTCAGTAGATACCCCTGGGTTACTCACCTGAGCCACTGCAGGGACCTCTCTCCTCATCCGATCTTAGCTTCCGAGACTTCTGTAGCGCCTCACTAGAAATGTGGTTTCCCCTTGCCACTGAAGAGTCCTAGGGAGTCTAACGTAAGGGATAAAGTCACTTCTGGAAGACAAACAACAGCCAATGGACATGCCTTAGGTAAGCACAGACGTCTCATCAGCGGAGGCTGGCTCGGCCAATCACGCCTAGGAATTTCACTGGGCTGAAAATATCCTGCCTCATCCATACCTGGAGAGAGTGTCATTGCAATCTAGATACAGCTCCTGACCTGATTCTGAGACCTGGGCACTTTTCTAGTTTAGCAGGAGAACGGGGAAGCCGTTATTTTATTGCTTCCCTCCGCCCCTTCCCAAGTTTTTGTTTCTCACTCAATTTCCTTCACCAGCCGCACTAGCTCCAAGCTGGGCATGGTCATTTCCAGGTGAGATCCTTTGCCATGCTCCTGACTTAAGCCCACAGATCCCCTGATGCAGATGCCCAGCCCTGATTGGTATAGGCCCGCCAGGGGCTTTGTGTGCCGCAACAGGCCTGGCTGGGCACTGATACATAACTCCTAAAAGAGATAAGAAGGTAATGATACTATCGGAATCAGAAAACAGACTTGGGGTTTGCTTGCAATTTGGCTCTTTATACTTTCCAGACCATTTCCCCCATCTTTACTTCTAGCCATCTTTAAT
Source organism: Macrochelys suwanniensis (assembly GCA_033296515.1). Lineage (NCBI taxonomy): Eukaryota > Metazoa > Chordata > Testudines > Chelydridae > Macrochelys > Macrochelys suwanniensis. Next base: position 8,892,352 of record CM065781.1, on the reverse strand, counting down.
AACAGTGACCCACGGGAATTGAAGATCAGTCCAATGGGCCATGTAAACCCTAGCTCTGACAATGGTTAGAATTAGAGGTTTCTGAAGGAGGTGCAAGAAACCCCGCATTAGGCAAGTATAAAATAACCAGCCCCCAGAGAAAGTATCTTCCTCATCGCCATTAGTTAGGCTGGCTTAGTGCCCTGAAGTTTGAGAGTTTATATCCCTTACAAAATGTTAGATTTTGTTCTAATCCTTACTAGTGTCACTCTGTGGCAATGAGTTCCACTGGCCAATGGTGTTTTGGATGAAGCAGTGTTGTTTCTTCTCTGTGTTAATTTCCTGACGTGTCCCCTTGTTTCGGCATGCTCAGGGAAGGCGGATAGAAGTGCACAGTGCTTGTCTCAGTGCTGTAGTGTTCTTTGGCCAGACAGTCATTTTGTACAATATCGTAATTTGGACTGTGTTCCAGTGTTAATCGGAAACTCAGCCTTGTCTTCCATGAGTCAGCATGTCAGCCTATTACCCCACTCAGATAACCATGAGCTATTGTTTTTAAATTTAAACCAGAAGGTTGGATAGACAAAAAGCCCTGACCTTCAGAAAGACTGGGTCAAATATTTTACATGATCTAGAGGGAAAAGCCTTAAATTCAGTGATTTTGCAAAGCGGATTGGCTGAAAGGCTGATGCTGTAGTGAAAGCAGGCAGCTGCGAATGCGGAGGTCCAGGTTCAATTCCCTGCTCCACCCGAGATGTCTCATGCAATCACTTGTGTGCAACACAAGGAGATGAATAGTAGGAGAGGGACCTAGGTGCAGTGATGGATTAACACTCAGTCAAGCCTGAGTCCAGTCCAACCATAGAGCTTCACACTGCATGTCCCGGGGCTCCTGGCACTCCTGCTCCCTTGACCTTCCATGCTACCTGCTGCTCCCAAGACACTCTGGCAGAAGGTCCCCCCGCACGGATGCTGTGCACATCCATGGGACCTCACGTAGCCCAGCCCCAGATCCATGGATCCTGCTTTAATTCACCCCTCACAAGAAGCTCTCTCCTTACACCAGCTTGAGGGCTGGATACCGCATGGGTGGGAAGTGCAGGTGCATGAGCAGCTAACATATTTTAAAGACCTGCCGACACTAGCTGCTAAGTGATGTTTAAAACCATGTTAATTAACATGCATTAGCTAACGTGGTTTAAAACAACCTACTATCCTTGTCTAGACACGCCCTATATAAAATCCAGACACCCCTGCACAACATGAAGATAACCCATACAACAGCTCCGATCTTCTCCCTGACCTGGGCCGCTCCTATGGTTCCTCCTTGTAGGCCGCTCAGCTCACATACTAGATCTTCTTTCCCCTAAAGCAACACTTCCTCTGCTCTCATACCTAGGAAGGGAAACCAGTCACTTCATTTAGTGAGACGGCAGAACTCACTTTCTCCTCTCCAAGCAGGGTGAGGCCCCGGCTAACAAGGTCATCATACACTGCCATCCTGTTACATTCCAGTTCCTTTTACATTTCTGGCACAGCACGGTGGTGATATAACAGGTATTTTTGCCAATGACGTTTTGCAAAGGACTTGGACTTACACAAAGGGTGAAATCCTGTTTCCATTGAAATCAGTGGGAATTTTGCCGTTGTCTTCAACAGGGCCAGGATTTCACCGTAGCATCATTTATGCAAGGATCACAACGTGCTATAGAAGATGAACTAACTACTGCACAGAATGGGACTTTTGCCTGACCTCCCCTATGGACTAGTCCTCTGCTCCAGTGGGGCACCAAAAAAGTTAATGTTGGGTGTCGTGGCATTATAATGGAGTTGGAACTAGCTGGCCACAGTCAAGATGTTTTCTGCGGTACTCATAAAAATTAAATAAAACAACAATGTGTTGAATTAACTTTGCTGGCAGGGGACATTGAGAGTCTATTGGTAAAGTAACTGGACTGTGATGCTTTTGCTATGCAGGTCATTTCTAACCGTGTCTGGGGGAGTGTAGCATTGTAGTCCTGTGTATGAACCAACAAAAGAATGTAAATGCATGAGAGTCTCACAGTAAAATCAAAATGTCTGTGTTTCTTGGTCACAGGCTAGGGATTAGTAAAGCACCATTAACCCTCCTATAAAAACACATCAGCTATGGCTTTCTTTCATCCCAAACACAGTTTTATAAACACACCCTTATCACTCAGAGAATGTTTATCTTCATGTGCTATAAGTGGATTCCAAAAAAGCACCAGTAGCTAATGAAATTAATATGATGTTTGGGGATACAATTTTCTCCGTCCAATCAAAAAGAAAAAAAATGACTGAGATAAGCGTAACGGTGGAGTTTATTTTATTTTCAGCCTCTGCTTCCCCCATTAATTTAGAAGCCTTGTTAATAAATTTTAAAAAGCTGGGGGGGGAGGGAGAACATATCTGTGACTTTTCTTGTTGTTTAAACAAGCGTTCTAAAAGCAATTCAAAGGACAAGACTTTGTAGTTTGTGCTCTGGGAAGATTCTGAACACATTTTGTAATTTATGATCATTCACTTGGGGAAGAGGTTAATGGCAAAGGAAACCTAATTATAGACTCCCTAACTCAGCACAGCATGCTTTGGGCTCCATTTTTAATTATTTTCTATTTATATTCAAGCTTCCAGGGGCTAATTGCACAGCAGAAGACCCCCAACTAACCCCTTCCACTAAAAGCTTCATTTATTCTTAATAACATGTTTATATATCTATCATCATTTTTCATTAGCAGGTCAGGTTTGTCATGCACTGTTGGTAAGGAAATGATTAAGGAATCCCAGAAACAGTGGAAGATCCTATTAAGGAACAGCAAAATTTGTATGGTAACAAAACACTTTCCCCACTAGTTGAAAATCAGTTCATGGATATAGTCAGTGCATGGCAGTAGACCAGCAAAACTTGGCTACCACTCGTCAGGTTACTACGTCCCAATTAGTCATGTCAGCCTTGACCAAAACATAAATTATCTCCAGAACTGTTGTTTTTATCAATAGGAAAGGGCCTTGGGTACAGAAGAATTGAACCAATACGTCTCACACAGGTAGGAAAATATTATTGCAGACTGTAAACTTGTCAGTACTTAGATGGGTAGCTCGTATCAAGTTGCTGTATCGCAGTGTCCAGGCCAAACGGCGAAGCTAAACATAAACAAAAGGAACGGGGGCTGAGTTAGGAAGATGGTTCATTTATTTTTATTATTTATTCAGATCACGACAGGCCCTAATCATGGACCCAGGACCCTGTTGTGCTTATCGCTGAACAACCGCACAACAAAAGGGCAGTCCCTGCCCCAAAGAAATTACAGGCCAAGTACAAGACAACAAGGTCATGCAGACAGACAAGGGAGTCCCAGGAAACAAGGTATTAGCCAGCATGATAGGCAGGGATCTCAATGCACCAGTTGCCCAACTGCTGCGTTCGTAGCCAGACTAGCCAGCTTTCAGATGTGAATCCAGTTCATTATCTGAGCCCAACCATCAACACTTATCAATGCAAACACACCTACAGAACATGGAACTGCAGCGCTGACTCCATAGTTAAAAAGGAAGTACACTCATCCCCGAATCCAGCTGCTCACTGACAAGGAAAGGTCACGTCACCTGCGATGTTCCAGAGAGAGCTGGTTGCCTGATACAGGATCATTCTTTTGGCAAAACTGGAAGGGGGGGAGAGGATGGCTCAGTGGTTTGGGCATTGGCCTGCTAAACCCAGGGTTGTGAGTTCAATCTTTGAGAGGGCCATTTAGGGGTCTGGGGCAAAAATCTCTCAGGGGACAGTACTTGGTCTTGCTAGTGAAGGCAGAGGATTGGACTTGATGACCTTGAAAGATCCTTCCAGTTCTAGGAGATTAGCATATCTCCATTTATTATTTTATTTTTTAAGGCTGACCCATTTCTGAGCTATGTGGCTTTTCACAGCTGCAGGGGTTTCACTTCCCGAAATGCCGTGGGAGTGCAGCTGGTGGAAATGTTTTGAGGCGTAATGAGAAATTTGGTTGCATTTTTATGAAACAAAAAATGAAAGAAACATTTTGGACAAAATTTTCCCCTTCTTTTTTGTGCAATTGTAGAGATGCTTGAAATAGCCAAATTCAAACCTTTTGATCATTTCCATGAAAAAATAGTTTTTTGTTTGTTTTTTTAAAAATGGAAATTTCTTCCTTGGCTTTTGGACCACCTCAGCTTCTAAGATGTTGGGGTTTTGGTTTTCAGGGAGGGGGTGTGCAGGGCTGTCCCTAGAGGGGTGCGGGGCCCAGGACATAGGCACTGAGTTTCTAATCTGCCGGGGGGGTGCTCCGCTTCTGGCTCTACCCACACCCCGCCTCCCACTCCAACCCTTCCCCAGCCCTGCCCTGCTTCTTCCCACCCAACCTCTGCCTCTTCCCACCCCGCCTCTTCCCCACCCAGATCCACCCCCTTCCCCGAGTGCTCTGCACCCTCGCTCCTCTCTCCCGCCCACCAGCGCTTCCTGATGCCATGAAACATTTGAGCCACGGCAGGTGGTAGGCACTGAGAGGGAGGCAGAGGCACGGATCGGTGGTGCCCACTGGTGGGCAGGAGACACCAGGGGGAAGGGGAGGTTCTGGTAGGGGGGCTGCCGATGGCTGCTGGTGGGTGCTCCAGCCCCGGAGCGTGGGGATCCCCAAAGCGTGGGGCCCAGGGCGATCACCCTGATTCGCTGTACCCAAGGGACGGCTCTGGGGGTGTGACACTTCCTGCAGTACCCGGGTTGTGAGGCACCTCGCTACCACCTGCCCTTAGGCTGAGGAAACCTTGTCTGTGGCTGCCATGGCTCAGTTCCCAGACTCTACCGGCCACCAGCAACACATGCATTCCTCTAGGCCTACGCAAGCCCTGCTGTCTCTTTGCAAGTTAGTAACAGGGCCCTCTCCAACCCTGGAGCCCTCCGAGCCTCTGCCTGAAGTGTCCAGTCTCTGATCCACTGGACGCTCACAGATTCGCCGCTTTCAAACAAGTAGCACAGCTCACATCACCGCTCCGCTTAACGCACAGCACTTAGATAGGTTTGTGATTAAGGCTAAGGTTTAGTCACGGGTATTTTTAGTAAAAGTCACGGACAGGTCACGGGCAAAAAACAAAAATTCACAGCCAGTGACCTGTCCGTGACTTTTACTATAAATACCCCTGGCTAAATCTTAGCTGCTCCTGGGGCCCTGGGGTGCTGCTTCTCTGGAGGGCTACGGGGGCTGACGGCTGGCCCCTACTCCAGCAGTGGGGACTGACTGCCCCTGGCCGCCTGCTGCTCTGAGGCCCCTGGGGCCACCCCCGGGACTGCTTCTCCAGGGAGGCCCCCCAAAACCACTGCTGCTCCGGTGGCCCCCAGGGCCAGCCACACTGGCCACTGCTCGGGCAGCCCTGAGGTCAGCTGCATGAGCCGCTGCAGCTGCGGCAGTCTCAGAGGTCCCAGGAAGTCATGGGATCTGTGATTTCCGTGACAGACTCCCCGCCTAATGTATGCTGGAATCAAATAAAGGTTATTTAACGACGGGTAGGGAGTCAAGTGATAGCAAGTAGACGTATCGGAAATAAATGGTTACATGTACAATAAAATCATCACACACCTTCTATAGCCTAGTCTAACTTAACTAGATACTTTCCTGTCTTATGGAGCAATGCTCATCCGACATCTTTCCAGAAACTCACAGCCAGGCTTGGCTGTGGTCTTCTGATCATGAGACATGTCAGCTTGCCTCCTGGGTAAAAGATACAGGGTATCTGCTTGCACCCCCAGATCAGTCAGAGCAATCCATTGTCCTTATTCATAAGCAGGCTTGTTTTTTTCCTGAATATTTCTTGCTTGTATATTTCACAATCTCTTAATCAGCGTCTGGCTCGGTATGAAAATAGGCCTCCATTGTAAGGCACACAATACACAATGACCAGACAGCGAGAAAAGTCTCTGTTACCCACTTCCTGAAAGGAATCTGTCCAAGACATGTCACTTCCCGGGGACCTCCCTTAAGAACATGTCAGTACCGACACAACTTACAAGTTATCCATATACAAATTTTGCAATGATTATCATAATCCGTGGGCTACTGGCTCTCAGTAGAGACCTAACGTGCCATCCTTTAGTCAATTATTGTGCATATATCAGACACTGGGGATCCCTGTAAAATCTTATGCATCCCCTCTGCTCTCGGCCAGTTGGCACCAAGCAATCCCTGGGTCATTGGGGAGGGGATTATGATGTTTTCTGGGCCTTTGCATCTTTCTAAAACAGCTTATGTTGCATTCACTAGGCTTCTAGAGGAATTTGGGCCTGATTTTAGAATAATAATAATAATAACAATGGCCATATTGGGTCAGACAAATGGTCCATCTTGCCCAGCGTCCTGTCTTCCGACAGTGACCAATGCCAGATGCTTCAGAGGGTATGAATAGAACAGGGCAATTTATCAAGTGATCAATCCTCTGTTGTCCAGTCCCTGTCTTTGGCAGTCAGAGCATGGGGTTGTGACCCTGACCATGTATTCCTACTCTTTGTTTCCTACCTTTTAACTGTTTGCTGATCCATGAGAAGACCTTTCCTTTTATTCCAAGACTGCTTACTTTTCTTAAGAGCCTTTGGTGTTGAAGGCTTGTCCAAGGCTTTTGAAAGTCCAAATACGCTTTAGTCCAGGGGGTTGGACTAGATGACCTCCTGAGGTCCCTTCCAACCCTGAGATTCTATGAATTGGATCACCTTTGTCCACATGCTTGTTGACCCCCTCAAAGAATTCTAACAGGTTGGCGAGGCACGGATCTCATTTACAAAAGTCATGTTGCCTCTTCCCCAACACATCGTATTCATCTATGTGTCTGATCATTCTGTTTTTTAGTCTAGTTTCAACCACTTTGCCTGGTACTGAAATTTTTGCCAGCTGCTAAGCACCTCCTGCCATGGGCGGGTGAAATGAAGCCAATGGGCAAGAGGAGCTTAACACATTATAGAAGCTGGCCACTGCTGCATAGGGGTATGTTGACACCTGCTGAAAGGCTAATACAAAAATAATTCATTACAGAAGAGGCTAATTTCTGGGGGGTGATTCTCCTGTCTTCTCCGTATGAGCCTGTAGTGTTACGGACAAGGGGACCGACTGTCAGCCAACCGGGATGAGGCCTAGAGGCCTAGTGGCCAGACCAGGCAGGAGGCCTAGTGGCTGGTGTCAGTCACCAGAGCCAGGGGTCAGAACTGGAGGTCAGGAACTGGGTACCAGAGCCAGGTGGTCGAGCTGGAATCCGTAATCAGGAGCCAGAGCCAGGGGTCAGAACCAGAGGACAGGAAATGGAGCAAGCAGCGTATCAGGCAAGGAAGGATTCAAGAAAGGGATGGGACTGAGGCAAGACGGTGCAAGGCAGGAACAAGATAACACAGGAGCAGGCACAGTGGTGGGCATGAGTGTTGAGAAGCCGGTGAGCTGCTGCTGTTGCTGGCTTTCGAGCTCGTCTGTTGGCCTCGGCAGCCAATCAAGTTGTGTGGCTAATCAGGCAGCTGCTGCGGGCCCTGACGCCGACAGCCATTCGCACTTCCAGCAGCGTTTCTACTGACTCCGAAATCAGCCGGTATTCACGTTCAGTGACTTACGAGTGGGGCTGCACTTGTCACCTCACCACGGAGAGCTCAGAATTCTATTGACAACCCCCTGAAAATATAGTTCCCCACTTGGTATATGACATCTCGCTGGCCAGGCCCCCAGTTCAAATCCAGCTCTGCTCAGTAAGAACTGAAACTTACCACCACCTTAATGGCTTGGTAAACACAGTCCCGTGGAAAGGATTATTACAGATCATATTATCACTTCCTATTGGCATTGAGGTATTGACCAAAGGCTCCAATCGGGGATCAGGAGTCCATTGTGCTGGGTGCTAGACCAATGTAACCCACGGATGAGTGTGTGTGTTACAGGTTTCTCTCTGTGCCCAATCTGGTCTGAGTCTGCTACCGCCCCAGCTGCAGAGTCTAGGCTCTTTAGCTCAAACTATAGCAGCCCATGCTTCAGTGCTGGAGGTCCCTGGGCTATTCCCTACTGTGTTGGCCAAGATGGCATCCATCACACAAACACACAGGAAAATTCCCCTCCCAGCCAGGAAGGCACAGTTGGCACTTGGTTGGCTGCCTCAGCAAAGGGGCTGCTCACAGAACAGGTATAGAGACTGAGCGTCCTCCTCACCCATGGAAGTGTGGTCTCTCCAGAGAAGGGATGAGGCACCCTGGCAGGCCAACCCACACTGCCATTGTCAAGGCTGTGCTTCTCTTATAGATAGCTAGAGTTCTGCACGGTTGGTGCCCGAAGGAGTGGTGTGGCCAACTCCTGTTGGCTTCGGTGGGATTGAGGTGGCTAAGTCCCCTAGGTTTCTTTGAAAATCCCAGTGTTCATCTATGATCCCAAAGGAGGCGAACACTGATACCTGCCCCTGGACATTTCCACTGCATGCATCTGAAGAAGTGGGTATTCACCCATGAAAGCTTATGCTCCAATACGTCTGTTAGTCTATAAGGTGCCACAGGACTCTTTGTCGCTACTAAAGAGAGGACACTGCAGTCGGAATCAAGGATAATTTAAAATCCTCCACTCCCTCCTTTCAATAACTCAGCATGCACCTCCTCCCAGTTTCAAACTGCCCGTGGTTTGCGTCACTCCAGACATGCCTTCTCCACACACACCATCAACACTCTAACCTTCAGGGTCTGTTTGGACTCGCATTTTTTCCTTCATTCTCGGTGGGGGCTTCACGACGTATGTCGATCCTCTCTGCCTCGAGTAGCTCCAGATCAGGAGTCATTGCACTGACTTGAAATATGGAGGTCAGGGAAGTTGCTGCAGCTAAGGAATTTCACACAATTGGATTTCAGTGGGAGGCAGGCGTTTGAGGATCTGGGCCAATCCTTAAATATCCCTTCCCCCGCATTTCCCCCCTCTCTGTACTTCTTCCAGTCTCTTGCATTTTATATCCCCAAGTGGGGACAATCAAAAGAGGAATATAAATGTGTGTATGTAAACAATACAAACACGTTGTCTCCTTCTAGTGGCTTGACCACATAAAGAGGTTTATGAGTCTGCTAATGGGCCTAGTCCTTTACTGCAAGTAACAGAGGCATATGCTTTTAGATCCAGAGATTCTGGGTCCAATCCCCATGGATAGCCCATTCAGGGACATCATCACAACCGTCCATGGTGTTGTTACCCTTTTTGACCTGAGCAGTTAGCTAATTTTGGTGGCATTGCTGGTTGGGTCGGTTGGGAGAGAAACCAATGATGGAGTCAGATATTTCTTTGATGCAATCCTGTGTATGTACAAAGAATGTACCAAGTCCTGTTTCCCTGAATACAGTCAGCACTTTAACCAAGCAGCTGTCTCTAGACTTTTTCGCAGGGCTGTGCTACCAGGAGGGCTGTATCTGGGGCTTCTGTGCTCCTTCTCTGTCTCCTGCCATCTCTTTCTGTCGCTTCTCTCCCACACATAGAGCTCTGCCGAACAATGCCCCAGTCCCTGTGGTTGCTATGTCAGTCACCAGGGGAACCCCTGAGCCACAGCTTCTATGCAGGACTTGCCACGTGCCTGTGTTTTGGGGCGGGGGTGGTGGTGTCTTATTGTTTCAGTTATTTGGTTCCATAAAGGAGCTTGATTCTTTCTGACATTTATCCTGAATGAAATGGGGGAGGGGGAGGCATGACACCTACCGGTTTCCATGAGGTTTTACCCAACCCCCAACATAATGATATTTGTCTTCTCATTATCCCCTCTTCTAGCTATATTAATCGGAGAATTAACCAGGGTCGTGAATTGCCAAATAAAATGGTTTCGCCACTCCCGCAACTCCTTAAGGAAGTTTCCCTCCGTGAAGCAAAGAAGAGATTTGTAACTATAAAGGATCATGCAAACAAAGCACATATTAGCTCATTAGGCCATGCTCTTGCATAGATGAAGCTTGTAAGTCCTTATGGCCATATAGAGACTCATTGCATTCAAAGGGATTCTGCACAAACATAAGGAGCTACCCATGTAAGACCCTTAGCAGGATCCGTGTCTAGGAAGGGGACAAGTTTCTACAAATGCATACCAACGTCATCCTGATTTCTGCTGTCTTCTTTTAAATAAGCATTTTCAACTCATTACTTAGTGGCCATGAAAGGCATATTAGTTGGGCTTCACTGGAAATCAAAATCTTTGATTTGGCCACTGAACCAGTCAAATACCGGGAGAGAAACAGTATAATACCACACCAGTGTGTTGGCTCTGACCTGGTGCAGGCAACTCTAGCGTTAAGAATGAAGGTCGTTTAGTCTCTGTGCCCATTCAACTTTGGAACAAGGGCTGGCCCAAAATTCAGTTTTTTGATGGAAACTTGGCTTTGTGACTAAATGAATTTTTTCACCAAAAGTGTCTGCTTTCCACAGAAAATTTAGATCCCCCCCTCAAAACAAAACAAACAAAAAAGCTCCAAAAACAAAACAAAACAACCCCACCCAACATTTTTTAGTTTTGTTGGCTGAAAACCAAAACAATTTGGAGCAACCCCAAAATATTTAATTGTGGAAAGACCACTGCAGTGCCTCATGGGAGCTGAAGTTTAGTTGCCTCATGAACTCATTGCCAGGGGACGTTGTGAAGGCCAAAAGTATAACTGGGTTAAAAAAAGAAGTAGATAAATTCATGGAGGATAGGTCTATCGGTGGCTATTAGCCAAGACAAGCCCATGCTCTGGGTGTCCCTAAATGCCTGACTGCTAGAAGCTGGGACTGGACAACAGGGGATGGATCACTCAATAATTGACTTGTTCTGTTCATTCTCTTTTGAAGCATCAGCATTGGCCACTGTCGGAAGACAGGATACGGGCTAGAGGGACCATTGATCTGTCCCAGTATGGCCATTCTTGTGTCTTTATGGCTTCATTCTCCTCCATGGGCCAGGCTCCCCACCCATACTACATTTCCCATGATGCACCATGGCCATGGGATTCCCAGGATGTACCACCTCCCCTCACCAAGAGGGAAGACTGGTGTATCATGGGAAGATGTAGTCCAATCAGGGTTCCACAAGCCACTGAATTCACTATACCACTGAATACACGTGGCATGAGGCCACCTGGTCGCTAGCAGCCTGGGCTAACTCGTAACCAAGGTAAACGTTTTGTGTCCCATTTATCAATTCCTCCATTTTACCAAATAGCCTAGGGCAGTGGTCTCCAAACTTTTTATGCCCAAGATCACTTTTTGAATTTAAAGGCAACCCAGGATCTACCCCACACATTCCCTGGAGCCCTACCCCTTCCCCAAAGCCCCACCCAACTCACTTGATCCCCCCCCCGTCACTAACTCTCCCGCACCCTTACTCACTTTCACCGGGCTGGGGTAGGGGTTTGGGGTTTGGAAGGGGGTGCGGGCTCTGGGCTGGGGCCGAGGGGTTCACAGTGTGGAAGGGGACTCTGGGCTGAGCCTAGGGCAGAGGGTTGGGGTGCAGGAAGGGGTGAGGGGTGCAAGCTCTGGGAGGGAGTTTGGGTGCAGGAGAGGGCTCTGGACTGGAGCAGAGTGTTGGGGTGCAGGAGAGGTTACAGGGTGCTGACTCTGGGACGGGGGTCAGGGCTGGGGTAGGGAGTGCAAGAGTGGGTATGGGGTGCTGGCTCCAGGAGGGGGCTCAGGACTGGGGGTTGGGGTGAGGCCTCCCGCTGGGCAGCATTTACCTCCAGTGGCTCCTGGTTGGCGACACAGTGTGGCTGCCACTAAGGCGGGCTCCCTGCCTACCTCAGCCCCACGCCACTTCTGGAAAGGACCAACTCGCCCCTGCAGCCCCTGCAGGAGTCGCGCGCTGCCGCTCTCTGCAAGCACCACCCCCCACACCTCCCATTAGCCACAGCTCCTCATTCCCTGCCAATCATAGAATCATAGAATCATAGAATCTCAGGGTTGGAAGGGACCTCAGGAGGTCATCTAGTCCAACCCCCTGCTCAAAGCAGGACCAGCCCCAACTAAATCATCCCAGCCAGGGCTTTGTCAAGCCGACCTTATAAACCTCTAAGGAAGGAGATTCCACCACCTCCCTAGGTAACCCATTCCAGTGCTTCACCACCCTACTAGTGAAAAAGTTTTTCCTAATATCTAACCTAAACCTCCCCCTCTGCAACTTGAGACCATTACTCCTTGTTCTGTCATCTTCTACCACTGAGAACAGTCTAGATCCATCCTCTTTGGAACCCCCTTTCAGGTAGTTGAAAGCAGCTATCAAATCCCCCCTCATTCTTCTCTTCTGCAGGCTAAACAATCCCAGTTCCCTCAGCCTCTCCCCATAAGTCATGTGCTCCAGCCCCCTAATCATTTTTGTTGCCCTCCGTTGGACTCTTTCCAATTTATCCACATCCTTCTTGTAGTGTGGGGCCCAAAACTGGACACAGTACTCCAAATGAGGCCTCACCAGTGCTGAATAGAGGGGAATGATCACGTCCCTCGATCTGCTGGAAATGCCCCTACTTATACAACCCAAAATGCCATTAGCCTTTGTCATAAAAATAAAGGGAAGGGGGAGAGGGTCGGATGCAGTGCTATAAAATCCTCTTACCAGTAAAGGGTTAAGAAATGCAGGTAGCCAGACTGACACCTGACCTGGCTGGCATCTGACCAATGAAGGGACAAGATACTTTCAAATCTTGGGAGGGGGGAAGGTGTGTGTGGCTCTTTGTCTGAGTCAGAGTGATCTTGGGAGACAGAAAGAACCTGCAGAAAAATCAGTCTTCTCACCAAACCTCATTTTTCTAAAGTAAGTTTAGTCAGCATAGCGAGTAGGTTTCTGTTTGTTTTGGTTGGTGAGCTTTCCCTGTGTTAGAGGGCGGGGTTATTCCTGTTTTTTCTGTAACTTTAAGGTTTTGTCCAGAGGGGGAATCCCTCTGAGTTTGGAAATTGAGTACCCTGTAAAATAGTTACCATGCTGATTTTACAGAGCTGATTTTACCTTCTTTGTTTTAATAAAATCCTTCTTTTAAGAAGCTGACTGTTTTCTATGGTTTTAAAATCCCGGGGGTGGGTTTTTAGATCACTGTGTAACCAATTAGTTAGGAGATTATTCTCAAGCTTCCCAGGAAAGGGGGTGTACGGGCTTGAGAGGGTATTTTTGGGGGAAGGGGAACTTCAAGTGGTTCCTTTCCCGGATTCCTGTTTAAAACACTTGATGCTGGCAGTGAGAGAAGCATTTCTCAGGGTGCAGGGGATTTTGTACCTTGGGGGGTTTTAACCTAAGCTGGTAGAAATAAGCTTAGGAGCTCTTCATGCGGGTCCCCATGTCTTTACCCTAGAGTTTAGAGTGGGGAGGGAACCCTGACAGCCTTCTTGGCAACAAGGGCACACTGTTGACTCATATTCAGCTTTTCATCCACTAGGAGCTGCGGGGGCGGGGCTTACAGGCAGGAGCAGCATGCGGAGGGAGACCCCTGCTCCCCCCTCCGGGGCCGCGGGGCCATGCTGGCTGCTTCTGGGAGCAGCTTCCGGGCTGCTTCTTGGAGCGCAGACAGAGATCGTGATCGACTGGGAGATCCTCCACAATCGACCAGTCGATTGTGATCGACCGATTGGTGACCACTGACCTAGGGAATACGTTTCTAATTGTACAGTAAGGTCAGTACAAATTGCTTTAATTTTTTTTAGTGTAGGACTGGGATTTTCAAAGGTGCCTAAGGGAATGAGGCACTCAAATCCCGCTGAAAGTCAACCCAGTCAACTCTGTTGCGTCATGTAATTTCCACATTAAGTAGAATTTCACCTTGCTCTTTTCTGGGCCAGCATTCACCCTTGACTTATAAGAAGAAGAATGCTGGCTGGAGGAGGAAGAAAGGTCTTGAAGTACAGTCACTGGCCTGGGACCCAGGTCTCCCACAAGTTCCCTCTGCCCCCCAGGAGAAGTCACTTAGGGTAAAATTTCCAAAAGCATTTAAATCCCACATACTTTCAATGGGAGTTAGGACCTTTCAAAAATGGTGCCCTTTAATCTCTCTGTGCCTCAGTCCCCGAACTGTAAAATGAAGATAATAATTCTTCCTTTCTCCTACTCTTTGTCTATCCAGATTGTAAACTCTTTGGGGGCAGGGACTGTTTCATGCTCTGTGTTTGTACAGCACCTAGCACAGGGGTGGGCAAACTACGGCCTGCGGGCTGCCCGTCCTGCCCAGCCCCTGAGCTCCCGGCTGGGGAGGCTAGCCCCTCTCCCCTTCCCTGATTTCCCCCCTCCCCCGGAGCCATGCCGCTGCGTGGGCAGCGCTCTGGCGGGCGGAGCTGCGTGCTCCGACCGGGCTGCGTGGTTGCCAGACATGCTGCTCTGAGCGGTGTGGTAAGGGGACCGGGGCCAGGGGATTGGATAAGGGGCAGAGGGTCCTGGGAGGGCAGTCAGGGGACAGGGAACAGGGGAGGGGGGTTGGATAAGCATGGGAGTCCCGGGGGGCCTGTCAGGGGGTGGGGGTGTGGATAGGGGTCAGGGCAGTCAGGGGACAGGGAGCAGGGGGGATTGGATAAGGGGTGGGGTCCTGGGGGGCTGATTAGGGTTGGGGGGGTCTCGGGAGGGGGCAGTCAGGGGACAAGGAGCGGGGGGGGTTGAATGGGTCGGAGGTTCTGAGGGGGGCAGTCAGGGGGCGGGAAGTGGGAGGGGGCAGATAGGGGGCGGGGCCAGGCTGTTTGGGGAGGCACAGCCTTCCCTACCCGGCCCTCCATACAATTTTGCAACCCCGATGTGGCCCTCGGGCCAAAACGTTTGCCCACCCCTGACCTAGCACCATGGGGCCCTGGTCTTAGCTGGGGCCTCTAGGCATGACTGGAATAAAGATACCTCATAAAGCAAACAAAGAATCTTAGATGCATGATCTTGTCGATTGCAAATGGTTATGTATCTTGAGACAACAGTGATGTGCACAACTGGTAAATCTTCAGCAAAAATCCCCAATCCCAAAAGTTACAACTTTGTCTTTATAACCACCATTTGTCTTTGGAAAGCAGAATCAAAAATGAATTTGGCTGCCTGGGATCACTTGGTTTGTAATGATTTCATTTCCCCCCACTCTCCACTTCCTTTACATTTTCTATCATGTAAAATCCTAAGAACGAATTAGAAGTGGGTGGATCAAAGATTATACATTTTAATTTTGCTTCCAGCCTCACCCACTTAAAGTAAAGAATCCCGCCTAGCCCATTAAACTGTAGGTACTTGCTGACAGAAAGGAAAGCAGCTGGTGAACAACTTCTGTTAATTATGTTGGAACGTACTAAGAAGAATAAAGTACAGGCCTTAATGACCTTTCCCTTGGTGGCAGAATCCAGTGCAGAGTAGACAGTTGTGGCCAGGAGCCAAAAGCTAATGGTTAGTATTGGCACAAAATGCTTAAGCACACTAGTACTTATTAATTTCCCTTAGCAGAGAAAGTATTCCAGGCATTCTAAGCATAAAGCGTCCTAGCACCTGCATGTAACCAAGTTCCAAAATATTCACTTAGTGCATTATTTAGAGTCCCTTAGAAAATGTGCACTTTGCGTGTTTACTTCCTTGTGGCATTCTTTTCATTTTGTCCCATCTGATTTGGTCCCAGCTGCCCTTTTGTTTGGTTTTGTTGTTTTAACAATGCACAATATTTAGATGGGGCCTTTTGGCAAACGAAAACGGCCATTATTTCATATCCCTGAGACGCAGAGAGATACACGGAAATGTGTGTCCATTGTGGGTCATGTGAATTGAGTGTGCATACTGTACGTTCATTCTTGCATATCTTGTCTGGTGTAGCTTCTCGGTTAAACAAATGTTAGGGGCTTACCTTTTTTCAGGCAGATGGCTTCGGGGACAGAGCCAAAGCCAATTGAAGTGGATGGAAATCTTTTCACTTACTTGAACAGACTCTGGATCAGACCCATCAAGTATCTGGAGATCTTGATTCTGAATTACCCATCTGCCTTATTACTTATCAACTGTGAATCTTTATTGTATTTAGTAGCATATTTTGCAAGGCATTTGTACTTGTGTTTCCAAGGAATTAAATTGGGGGAGGGGAGGAAGCAAAGGGGAGAAACACCTCATAAACAGAGTATTTCCACTACAGCTATGTCCCTCGATGTTAGAAGAAAAAAAAAATCAAACCTTTGAACTGCATTTTAAATTAGATGAGAAATTTACATGGGCGCTGTTTGAATCCATTCAGTCTCCGAGCATATTCCATTCTAAAATGGAGAGTTTCTGCACAGAACAATTGTTCATTTCAGGTAATATTCCTTAACATCACCACTGTAGACTTTAGCTAGGAAAGCCTTTTCTTTTTGCTCACTTATTGCTCTGATAGTAATAGGTATAGTCAAGACAAAACATCAGTAGTAAATTAAAAGCTGTTTATGTCTAAATCCTCCCATCTGTGTCTTTTGGATAAAAGTCAACCATCTTTGAAACCACATGCATCAAGCAATTGGCTAAATGTCCTTGTAGACAGGATGTCTCCTATTTGCATTTGAAATGCTGTTCTTTCTGTTTAAACTATAAATGAAATTCACTTGTATTATTTACTTGACCTGTTTACAAATAGTGACTATTGCATAGCTGAAAATAGGTGTCAATGTGCTAAGGTTGTCAAAGTGCTTTAAAGTATCTTTGTGTGAAATACATGAGCTTTATTAAAAACACTTGAGTTACAGCTTACCCAACTTTCTCCTCCCTTCCCCCCCCCCCCAGTTTAGCCCACTACCACCCACCATCATGTTTGAAGTTTGCTCGTTGGTCAGAAACATGTTGCGTGCTAGGGTACACACCTCTCATTGAAAGGGCTATATGTAATCCACATGACAGTTTTAATCAGTCCCTTGGTCTCTTAGAAGTGCAGCTGTTGGTAAATTCTTTTTTGTTAATGTAATATTATAAGAGACTTAAGTTAAAACTGAAGCTTCCATTGAAACCTCATCTCGGTCTCAAAGACGAGTATTTTCTGGATCCAATTGGCATAAACGTTTTTGTGGGGCAGCGCTGGAAAATGCTGAATCACAGTTTAAGGGACCCTTTCAAACATAAATCCAGCTAATGAAGGCATTGGAGAATAATCCATCTCCTGTTAGGGCCAGTTCTCCCACAATTATTAATAATTATTTGTATCACAGTAGCACCCAGAGGCTCATTGGGCCAGGCGCTGTTACACACACACACACACACACAGAGTAAGAGACAACGCCTGCCCTGATCTTACAATCTAAATGGACAAGACAACAGAAGGAACTTCGTTTTCCTATCATTTCATGAATGGGGAAGGCACGCAGCCTCAGTTGGGCAATTTGCCCAGAATCACACAGGGAGTTTGTAGCTGACCCAGGATTTGAACCCCCAACCTCCTAAGTTCCAGTCCAGTGCCTTAACCACAGGCTCATCCTTCCCTTTATTGGGAAAATAAAAATCTGACCCACTTTGCAGTGCAGATGCTGCTTTTTCGATCACAGCAGAGGTATAAAGGAAAACATTGGGGCTTTACAGCAATTCTTTCCAACTACAGATTGTCTGGCCTGCAAGTGTCATAATGTCAGCCCTGAAACATACCCTCAAGCTTTCTTTTGGCAGAACAAACATAACCCCCTAGCACAGTTCTCCGACGAGTAAATAAAACAGAGGCGTAAGCATGGCTGGAAAATCACCAGGTTCTTAATGTGACCTCTTGAATCGTTGTTAGAGACGCTGCGAAGAAACGTAGGGAATGTTACAAACAACCCGCTTTCTGAAAGAGACGCTGGAGGAAAGTCTGTGAATGAAAACTTCTGAATGTAAACTACAGTCAGTGCGAAGCACTCGCGTGACTCCAGCAATCTGGATGGTCTGAATGTATTTTTCATCACGTGCGGGTAGGATGAATGAGGAAGATGATGGATTCCAGGCTGCTAGGAGCTACTAGATTGTTAGTTCCCCTGACACAGAAGATAAAAACTCCAGTACTCGATTTAATAAACACGCAAGTGGAATATAAGTGATGAACGAATAAAGAGGGTACAGTATATCACTGAAACCCACCTTCCTCATACAATCACATGTGGCTTATACAGTTTGCAGTGTACATGTATACACCAGTCATACAGATGGCGTATGCATGCACAGAACTCGGCCCCAGTTGTCTGAGGGTCTTGAGAGATTCCCCCAAACTATTGGGTAATCAGGGGTGCTGAGCCAACAGCATTTGAGTTCTGGGATTAGGAGCAGGGTGTCCATAGGAAAGAAAAATTACCTCCACTGTTACATGGTTACCCTCTGCCTTCAGCTTTGGGCATTCTAATTCGAGTCTCAGTAAGGTTTCTGTTTTACAGCTATTGCCCTTGCAATCGGGCACAATTTGTGATGTTTCAGTGCCTAGGTCATTCTCAGAAGTGGGTTTCTGTTTCCTCCTTGCATGCAGATATGAACAGAAATGACTGAATAAAATGATATCAAAAGGCTGATAGTCCCCTCTCATAAAAACTGGGAAAAGAACGGAGTTAAATTCCCCCTCCTGATAGTGCAGGAGTTGTTCTGCAGGTGAAGCAAATGAGAGTTCTGCGCACTCAAGGACAACAGTTTTGGACCGATAAATCTGTAACTTTAGGACCCTAATGCTATCCCATTGGAAGGCCCTGTTAGGGCCTTTTAAAGCTACCTACTAGCTATGTCTGAAAAGCTCCTGCCCTAACCAACTTTGGAATCATGCTGATTCAGATAGAGTGGACATGGCTTTGGAGTAACAAGGGAACAGGTGCTGTGATGTGGGAGCGTGGAAAAAATGGCATTTTGCTGGCAGATTTTTTTTAACTGCTTTTTAGTTAAAGCCATCTTTAAGAGCGACTTAGGGGTTTTCAGCAGTGTGATACAGCATGGCCAGAAGGCAGCAGGAGAGTGATCTAAGAGAGATGCCTTATTCCCTGTAGATTAATTAAAAGCACCTGTAGCCCACCTGAAGCCAGTCACCTGATAAAATCCCCCTGCTTCAATCAGCCAGTGGAGGAGTTGGAGCAGAGTGGTTTGGAGTTGGAGCAGAGAGCAGTTTGGAGGAGTTGAATCAGAGTGGTTTGGTGGTGGAGCAGAGAGCAGTTCAGAGGAAAGCAGAGGAGAGTTTGGAGAAGTGCTGCGGCGGGCTAAGAAGACCAAGACCCTAGGTAAAGGGGCACCTGGCTTGTGCAGAGGGAAGGCAGGAAGCCCCACAAACTGAAGGGCAGGAGAAGGAAGTAGCCCAGGGGAAAGAATCACTAGTACAAGTGGTTTACCCACTATCCTAGGGCCCCTGGGCTGGGACCCGGAGTAGAGGGAGGGCCCCGGTCCCTCCCTCTCTACTCCCCTTCTTTGGGATGCTAGTGGGACAGCTGATACCCCAGTTCAGGGGCAAGAAATGGTGCCCTGAAACCCCACACAAGAAAAAATACAGGACCCATCATGTAGTGCTGGCAATTTGCCACAGCAGATTGGAAAAGCATTTCAGCCTTTTTCCTCTTTTTCATTCAGTCCAGCCAGTGATATGACTAAAGACTTTTGGTAGATCTCTAAGTTATCTTGTGTGGGGTGTATAAACTGGGATGCTGTTTTGTTTCAGCAAAACCAAGGCAATGAATTCCATAGTTTAGCTGGGTGAAAAAGTATTTTCTTTTATTGGTTTTAAGTTTGCCATCTTTTAATTTCGTTGAATGTCCCCTTGCTTCTGTTCTCATAACATAGGAACTCCTGAGTTAGCTTCTCTGGACCATTCATTATGCTATATACTGCTATCATGTTCCCTTTTATTAATCTCCTTTCTAAGAATCCCAATCTTTTCAATCTCTCTTTGTATGTATGACACCTTTCAGGCCAACACTGCAGATTTAACCTCATGACAAGTCAAGGCTTGACATTTACATAACAAAGCCCTAAAGATATTCAGACACCTAATTAAAGCAGGAGGATAATCTTAGCTGACCTACTCTGGCTCCTTCTGCAGTGATTCTTGGTTTATAATTCCCACACTGCTCTGCACAGAGCAGCGCATTCAGGGTTCGGTTAGAGTTGTGATGTCATATGTGGAGGGAGCTCTGCTCAGTCAGTTGGTAACAAGGTGGACTTAAAACACTGCAAGAACAAGGGTCCCAATCCTGTGACTGCTTGAGCAGACTCTTGCATCCACATGGAGCCCTGCTGACTTCCGAGGGGCTCAGCACCAGTGCAGAGGTCCTGTCCTGCAGAGCAAGTTGCAAGATCAGGGTAAAATATGGTAGCTTTGTGCTGGTGGATTAGCTGGTGGCATCCAATGGATTGACTACTGTTTTGCAAGAACTGATGAAGACCAGTTAGGGAAGGAAGAAAGAGAGGCATTAGGATGTGACCTATGCTTATGCATAAAAATAAGTCTTTGTCCATTATTTTTTCTCCTCACATAGTGAGGTTCTCTCTTGACTTCAGTTATATGCCTAGACCCTCAGCTCCCAAGCCTGATGCCTGGCGGGAGCTATTTAAAATGAAGAAATCTTCCTCATCGGGTGGCTTGTCTCATGCTCAGCCAGTTCCACTCTGTGCAGTGAGGCATTCGCCATCAGACTGAGGCCGACCCCAGGCCATCTTGGTTTGAAATTCAGAAAGATGTGTCCATGTGGTCGGGGAAGTTCACAAATGACTCTATCCTCAGACATGTCTCAGGGAGCAAATCCTTTAGCATTACCGTGTGGGGGAGCAAATCACAAAAGTGTGGGGTGGAATGGGATCTAAGAGGACTATGAACCCAGAGAGACTCTCAAATCTGCCTGGCCTCCAATGAGTCCTGAAAACACATCTGCCGCATGCAAACCCCAGCGTGAAATCAGCAAGGAACGAGCCAGAGAACCTGCCTCTGACCCTCAGGACATGGCTTGGAAAATATTTTCCAGAACTCGGTGCCTGGGGACCTACAGCTAACAAACATTCTGGAAGTGTGATCTCTGCCTTTGGCTCTGCTGCCGAACCACCTACAGGAGGTGGGTTTAAAGACAGCGGCTTTAAAGCTGTCAACAGGAGGAGGCAGGAAGCCAAATTGCTTTTGTGCTTGCAATCGCGTGCCAATTGGTTTGTCATCGGATTGGTATGTAGTAAAGATAGAGTTGTCTGCAGGAAAGCTGTATTATTCTTTTTGGATGATACCACTGGAGATCTTTCGGGGCCTGCAGTAATCTCTTTAGGGGGCCAAATTCTGCTTCATTTACCTCCTGGCTTCAGTGTGGTTGTACAGGGTTTAAAGTCAGATCAGAAATGGAAGAGGCAGAGATGCAGAACGGCTAGGAGACTGAGGTTAATAGAACTCACCGACTGCACTGTAAATACACTCTGCTGTATTTATAACCCTAG
Source organism: Macrochelys suwanniensis (assembly GCA_033296515.1). Lineage (NCBI taxonomy): Eukaryota > Metazoa > Chordata > Testudines > Chelydridae > Macrochelys > Macrochelys suwanniensis. The sequence goes on along the minus strand of CM065781.1, from coordinate 8,871,049 downwards.
CAGTGATAACTGATAACTCTGTACAGTTTCCTGTGGGCCAGATTCTGCTCTCCTTTACCTAAGTGTGCATCTAGAGTAACTGCATTGGCTTCTCTGGTGTCACTGCAGATTTATGCCAGTGTAACTAGACTGGATCCTGCCCAGTGCTGAGCATCCTCACCTCCCATTGACTCTTGCTGCAGTTGGGGGCATTCAGCCTCTTTTGGAAGGAGGTCAACCGACAGCAGAATTTGGCCGGTTGTGGCCGGCGATAAGGCCTGAATTGAATATTCGCCAGGAGCTTGCATAGCACGGAACAGGATGTAGCTGTTGATATCTTAAATACAGAGTTTTGCCCGTAAAGATTACCAGTTCTAGTATGTAATGCTCTGTCTTAATCCAAGGGGACCTTCTTGGATTAAAAGGGAATGTTGTGTAATGGATTAGGATTCATCAGCATAAAGAAAAATTCAACAACATAGGTATTTACACTGGCAGAAATCCTGAAGACCTTATTCAGTTTTTACTTTATCCCTTATGTAATACACTGACAAAGTGTGTGCCCCATCTCCCTCTGGTGGCCGGTCGCTAGAGGAGAATTGCCTACTACTGGTAAGAGCTAATGGAGTTACTTTTTTTAACTCAAATGGTAGAGGTCTGTGTTGAAGATCCCATGCTGAGCATCATTACACGTATTCAAGAGAACTGGCATTGAATGCCTCCCTGATACTTCAATGAGTATTTTGTCTGAGTAAGAATTTCCAATGCTATTGTTCAATATTTGTTGCTAGATAGTTTGCAACACTCAACATTGAACTTGTGTGGAGTTGCAGTGAGAAAGTGGTTTACAGTGAGCCTTGAGCGTTGCATGCTGGGAAGTATAGTTCTTATGAAGCAAGACTTGTGGAGGAAGTAGGTTGGTTTCACTCTCCCTCCTGCTTCATACAATGGTATTTGCTGTAAAGTGCTGTTATGCTGTTTCACAAATATTTTATTGAATCATATGAAAAATGACACGAAACAGCCACCTCCTACTAAACAAATACATTTGCCGTCTGAAAATCTAATTTATTCTTTTAATTTTTTAAAATCTCTTGCCCACAAATTTCCAGAGTTTAAACTAGTTACGTCATCTATGATGCATACAGTACACTTAGGGTGACCAGATGTCCCGATTTTATAGGGACAGTCCTGATTTTTGGGTCTTTTTCTTATATAGGCTCCTACTACTCCCCATCCCCTGTCCCAATTTTTCACATTTGCTGTCTGGTCACCCTAAGTACACTGAAGCAATTTGATAATGGTGGAGAGGTGTGATCTCTGCTACTGACCCACTAAGAATTGTGCTCCTTCTATTATCTATTTTTCTTACCTTATCTCCTTGTTCACCTCATTCTGTCCACTTGTTTGTCTCATCCCCCATTACATCTTTGGGACAGGAACCGTCCTTTATATATTGTACAGCATCTAGCAACCTGACTGTGGTCTTTATACCTACTGCAGTATAAATGTTAAACAATAAAATTCAGCTGAGTGATCCAGGATGCTCTGTAACTGAACAAGGGGGTCACAGGGCTTGTGACCAAGTGCCTATCCCTCCCCTACACATACAGTCCACCTGTAATGTATAGTCCAAACATGCACCTTTCTGGTGTGTGGCTTTATTAACAAAAAGAACAATAAAATAACGACATTCAGCTCAGATCTTCTCCGTGTATTTAACTGCTCCTCCCTCAGGAATGCTCAGCCCACACCCTACATCCCCTTTCCCTCAGAGAACCACTCCCGCTTCATTACGTCCGGTTGCGCTGAATGTGCTGCACTGTAACTGCCCCCAGTAGATCCTGCGGGCACGCTCTAAAACAGGGGTCTCAAACACGCGGCCCGCGGGCCACATGCGGCCCGCGGAGTTATTTCCTGCGGCCCGCCATAGGCACCAACTCCACTGGCAGCCAAGCTCCAAACATTACTGAGTGTTTATATTTTATTAAAACCCCTCTTTGCATTACAGTTTTAAAAAAGTTAATACATTGACTTTTAATAGAAGAGTAATATTACTCTTCATTTTTGACTATACTTTTGTATCATTGTATGAAAAGGTTTCAGTGATGCGGCCCTTGGGCCAATTTACTAGTTCTCATGTGGCCCTCGTGGTAATTTGAGTTTGAGATCCCTGCTCTAAAAGGTGCCTAGCTCCCATTAAGGTAAGCACCATGTAAACAAGCCTTTAATCTCGCTGCATCTTAGTTCCCAATCTGTAAAATGATGGATATTACTTATCTTGCACCTATTGTCTGTCTTGCCTACTTAGGTTGTGAGCTGTTCAGGGCCAAGATTGTCTCTTACTGCGGGTCTGTACAGTGCCTAGCACAGTGGGGCCTCCAATCTCAATAGAGGCCTCTAAGCACTCGTATTATACACATAACTGTAGTAAGAACTATCGTTAGGGTTGTCAACTTTCTAACTGCTGGAAAACTAACATCAGTGCCCCGCCCCCTGCCCCGCCTCTTTCCCTAAGGCCCCACCCCCTGCTCACTCTTTTCCTCCCTCGTTCTCCACCCCACCCACCTCTCACTCCCCCTCTCCTGGGACTGCAGGGCCAGGCTGGGAGGAGCTGATACAGACCCTGCCCAGTTGGGACACAGCAGGGCAGAGGGAGGGCCAGGGCATAGCGGGACATGGTGTGGGTCGGTCCCCGGAGCAAGGGGGCGGGGACGGGTCAGTCCTTGTAGCAAGGGGCCAGAGCCGGGGCAGTTGGGACACAGCGGGGCAGAAGAGGGGGCAGACAGGGTCCCCTCCCCCCAGGCAGCGGTATCTACCTCTTGGAGGCTGGTCTGGAAGCTAGCCACTGCTCTCTGTCAGGCTTCAGCAGCTGAGCACTGTTCAGCTGAAGAACTGTTGCTCTTCCTGCCCCGCAAGTGGCAGAGGCCGGTTATTGCAGCCAACTGGACTTTTAGCGTCCAGTCAGCTGTGCTGACCGGACGCTGCCAGGTTCCCTTTTTGACCGAACGTTCCGGTCCAAAACTGGACACCTGGCAACCCTAACTAATGTCTAATGCTGAAACACAGTATATGCCTTTAAATTGCCACCACTAAAATTACTTTTCTGAGTTTAGTAATCAGACCAAGATTAAAACAGGAGGTGGAAGCCATCATCCCATAGAGCAGTGTTTCTTAGCGACCGGTCTGTGGACCGGCACCGGTGCCGGCGATCTCTCTGACACAGTTTAGGAAGTCAGCAAGCCAGTCCACGGTATCAAAAAAAGGATCGGAAACACGGCCGTCGCGTACAGCATACAGAGCTGCCGCTGTGACTTTGCAGCTGACGGGCCAATTGACACTGTCCCCAAAATCTCAGTTGTAATTAAACACAAAGGGCCAACGCGCTCCTCGTGTAACTCCCTGGCAGCCTATTTCCAAAGCACTCATGACTCCCTCCCGGGGAGCCGTGCTCGCTCGTCACCTAAGAAATGTTTGCTGCCAAACAGCTGCAAGTGGGAACGGGCAGTATGACTTGCCCCCGTTTGGCAGGTGTGAAAAACAAGTGTAATTTACATGCTGAAGGGGTACATCGGGGGCGCTGGAACGGGGGAGGGGCAAGGGGCCATAGTCCCATCACTTTTAAAAGTGGGAGGGGGCCGGATGATGGGAGGGAGGGGTCGGAGAGAGTGAGCAGAGGGCGGGGGTCTTGTGGGGAAGAGGCGGTGCGAGGGTGGGGCCTTGGGGAAAGGGGCGGTCCGAGGCCAGGGGCTCGGGGAGAAGGGGTGGTGTGGGGGCGGGGCCCGAGGGGAAGGGGCGGTGCAGGGGGCGAGGCCACATTTCAGGCACCGGTGGGCCCCCCCTCACACACTTTTAGGGCACTTCTGCTTCTTGGGTGCAAGTAGGGCTCCCCAGGAAGGGCTGCCCATCAGGAGGATGTAATAAAGTAGGACTGGGGGGGGGGGGCGGGGGCTGCAATATCACACATTCCTGTTAGTCGTTTTTCCTGCTTCACCTCCTTAGCTCCCTTGGGAGAGATCAAATCAAAGGCCTAAGGTTAATGCAGGTGTAACCCCATTGAAGAAGGCTTGATTCACAGTAGAGGGAGCAGGATCAGAATCAGGTCCCGCTATGGGGGACGGGAAAGGCTGATACACAGGCATTGAGCACCTAGAAGGCCCTGCTGTCGTTAGCATCTAGAAGGACCAAGCTGGCCGAACGATCGTACAGCAGGCAGAAGCTACTTGAGTCCCCTCCATGGAAATGACGTTGCCTCCATAATGTCCCACGTGCCTCTGGGAAGACAAGTCTAGGGATTCCTTTCGCCGAGTCCGGGATCCTTTAAACGCCATGCGCCAGGTGCTCGTCCGCCATCGCCCGGTTGACCGCGGCGGAGCGGTGCGGCTTGGCCTCCCTGCGTTCAGAATGGTTCCACTCACACTCAGCGTGGCTGGGGCTGAATGTGGAGACTGCACGCCGGAGGGGAGCCGGGGCGAACAGGACGAAGGGCCAGGATTCAGTGCCAACACTGAGCTGCGCGCCAGGCAGAGTGAGAACAGCAAGGCAGAGAGAGACTGCGAACAGAGGGAAACGGAGCAGGGCTTCACTGGACTAGTTCCGGATTCACATGGATGCGGGAGACTGACTCCTGAGTCACACAGGCTCCAGGGATGATGGGGAGGGTGTAGAGATTTTTTCCTGGGTCATATTGGCATGCAGGGGTAAGGGGAAGATTCACTCCCAGTTCACATGGGCATGGGGGGAGAATTCAGGTCCAAAGAGTCGAACGAACACATCCTTGCTGTGGCCTGTGCCTCCTCTCCCCTGCACTGATGTAAGGCAGGAGTAACTCAGCGGAAGTCCATGGCTTTGGTTGCACCAGCGTAGCTGCAGTGGAAGAGGGAGGAGATGCAGGCCCTGCACATGGGCCACAGACAAGGCACCCCCACTCCCCCCGCTGCCTTTTGCAGGACTGGGGGCGGGGCTCTTCTCTCTCTCTTATCCAGAGCACATACTTGCTGGAACTTTTTTTAAATAAAAAAAGCCAACCCCATTTCTTCAGCCTGAATCAGCTTGTGGGGGCGGGCGGGATGGGGGAAGGGTTTAAATTCCAGGGAAAGAAAAAGCTCACAAACTCAAACTGCTTTTTCACACTCTCTGAACCCAGCAAGGCTCATGGAACATCAGGCCCTATGAGAGGTGAGCACAAAGAGAATCCAGGAGACAAAAAGTGCCCCTCTTTGCTAGAAGTAGCTGCATTCCCGTCATGGGAGGAGGGTGGAAAAGACGATCATTTCTTGGGTTTAATAGTAAGAAGTTGAGCCTGCATCTGCTGTCCCACACACTGGAGTGGGGCTCATCACCTTTTGAATCCAGGCGCATCAGCGTCTCCTGCATTAGATGGTGAGATCCGTCTAAGCGTTTAGTAGCATTGCTATAGAGACAATAGTTACATGTATACAGAACAGCCCATGAAGTCCTGGAGCATCAATAGACAGAGCAGTGGCCTTGTAGAGTGGCAAGAAGATGTTTCTCTGACATCAGTATCCACCTACACTTTTTTTGTTTACAGCGGGTGGAATCCACTTCATTGCACAGGGCCAGAAAAAGGCCTATCACCACTGAAGTTCTCAAAAAAGGATTTAAGGGCTGCAAAGCCTCTGACCTGTCCCTCTGCGCCAAGTGAATTCCCTTCCCCCATACCCCTATCCCGCTCCCTCAAGGGAGAGCTAGTCCGGCTTGTTCAGCCGATCCAAAATTCAGAACAATGCCCTCCCTCTGCTTATTTTTGCAAACCTCGGACAGCTCCGGTCACAAAGCTCCTGAGCGATTTCCCATCCGTTAGAGAGAGACGTGTCGAAGTGCGCACAGTTGTCAAGCCCGTGTCCTGCAGCATTGCCCGCTGGATGAACCAGGATGAAAGCAACAAACGCAATCCCGCAGCCCCACTCCTCCTCTTAGAACACACGCTATCAGACACAAAGGGACTTGACCGATGTTCGCTCTTCTGTAGGATTAAACCCAGTTCGGCTATAAATGTCTGGGATCAACAGGTGGCCACGCAGATAGAACAAATGCATCCATTGTTCATGCTTTTAATGAGTCACTGAGTTACTGATCAGCAGTGACCATTGGAGGCAGTTAAAAGCAGAAAGGAAACACTGTTGTAGGACTGGCCTGCCAAACGTCCCTTTTGGAGCACGTGATTACCCAATGGGAGCTCCATAGATTAGTGTTTGTGTGTGCTCGCGCTGCCAAATATAACAAGTAGCAGGGGGTTGCTTTGTTTCTAATTGGGTGATGAAAGCCAGTTTATAAGGCCAAGACCAAATGGCCAGAATCGGGAGTGGCAGGAAGTGAAACTGGACTGATCTGAGATGCAGGAAAGAGGAACCAACAGGCGTTTGCATTGGTATGTGGAGCACCTGCCCTCCCCTCATTGGTCATCAGGAAAGAACCCAGGACGCAGGAGGCTCAGGAAGAGACAAGAGCAGTCACAGGAAGTGTGGGCCAATCATGAACGTGCATGCCGATGGGAAAGGCTTCCCCGTTATCGGGGGTCTGGGAGAGAAAGAACCACAGCCCGGAGAGCCGAAAGGAGGATAGGCACTCGGATACCACAGAGCATAGGCGCCGGGGTGGGTGCTCCAGGGCTGGAAAACCTATTGAAAAAAAATAGCTCAGCACTCAGCAGCCACCTGCTAATCAGCTGTTTGACAGCCCCCACTGATCAGCTGTTCAATGGCAGGCAGGAGGTGCTGGGGGAGGGAGTGGAGCGGGGGTGGGAAGAGGCAGAGTGAGGGTGGGGCACTGGGGGGGAGGAGGCAGAGCGGGGGCAGGAAGAGGCAGAACAAGGGTGGGGCCTTGGGGGAAGGGGCAGAGTGGGGGTGGGCCTTGGGATGGAGTGGGCATGGAGCACCCACCCAGAGAAATGAAAGTCAGCGCCTGTTCCCCTGAGGTATTCAAATAGCTACGGTCCGAAGATATGAACACGGCTGATAGATTGTACAGAACACAGGATGTTAGATCTTGGAATTTCCATCCCACGGGAAAGTCCAACATTTTGAAATTTGCTTTCATTCCAAATCAGAACAAAACATTCAAATCTGGAATTTCCTGTAAAATGAAATCTTTCAAAATATTTTGTTTTGGAACAATTTAAACATTTTTTTGCAATAAAGTTGAAATGTTTTGACTATGATTACATTAGATTAGGATTAGGGCTGTCGGTTAATCTCAGTTAACTCATGCGATTAACTCAAAAAAATTAATCCGTGATGTGACGGAGAGACTGCCGAGACTCATCAAGCCCTCAGATCGCTACCCCTTCCTGCTTCTCCACGTGGGCACCAATGATACTGCCAAGAATGACCTTGAGCGTATCACCGCAGACTACGTGGCTCTGGGAAGAAGGATAAAGGAGTTTGAGGCGCAAGTGGTGTTCTCGTCCATCCTCCCTGTGGCAGGAAAAGGCCAGGGTACAGACCATCGAATCGTGGAAGTCAACGAATGGCTACGCAGATGGTGTCGGAGAGAAGGGTTTGGATTCTTTGACCATGGGATGGTGTTCCAAGAAGAAGGAGTGCTAGGCAGAGATGGGCTCCACCTCACGAAGAGAGGGAAGAGCATCTTTGCAAGCAGGCTGGCTAACCTAGTGAGGAGGGCTTTAAACTAGGTTCACCGGGGGAAGGAGACCAAAGCCCCGAGGTAAGTGGGGAAGTGGGATACTGGGAGGAAGCACAAGTAGGAGAGTGCAAGAGGGGAGGGCTCCTGCCCCATACTGGGACAGCAGGACGATCGGTGAGTTACCTTAAATGCCTATACACAAATGCAAGAAGCCTGGGGAACAAGCAGGGAGAACTGGAAGTCCTGGCACAGTCAAGGAATTATGATGTAATTGGAATAACAGAGACTTGGTGGGATAACTCACATGATTGGAGTACTGTCATGGATGGATATAAACTGTTCAGGAAGGATAGGCAGGGCAGAAAAGGTGGGGGAGTTGCGTTATATGTAAGAGAGCAGTATGACTGCTCAGAGCTCCAGTATGAAACTGCAGAAAAACCTGAGAGTCTCTGGATTAAATTTAGAAGTCGGAGCAACAAGGGTAATGTCGTGGTGGGAGTCTGCTACAGACCACCAGACCAGGGGGATGAGGTGGACGAGGCTTTCTTCCAGCAACTAACAGAAGTTGCTAGATCACAGGTCCTGGTTCTCATGGGTGACTTTAATCACCCCGATATCTGCTGGGAGAGCAATACAGCGGTGCACAGACAATCCAGGAAGTTTCTGGAAAGTGTAGGGGACAATTTCCTGGTGCAAGTGCTGGAGGAACCAACTAGGGGAAAAGCTCTTCTTGACCTGCTGCTCACAAACAGGGAAGAAATAGTAGAGGAAGCAATAGTGGATGGGAACCTGGGAGGCAGTGACCATGAGATGGTCAAGTTCAGGATCCTGACACAAGGAAGAAAGGAGAGCAGTAGAACAGAGACCCTGGACTTCAGAAAAGCAGACTTCGACTTTCTCAGGGAACTGATGGGCAAGGTCCCCTGGGAGAATAACATGACGGGGAAAGGAGTCGAGGAAAGCTGGCTGTATTTTAAAGAATCCTTATTGAGGTTGCAGGAACAAATCATCCCGATGTGTAGGAAGAAAAGTAAATATGGCAGGCAACCAGCTTGGCTTAACAGTGAAATCCTTGCTCGTCTTAAACACAAAAAAACAGCTTACAAGAAGTGGAAGATTGGACAAATAACCAGGGAGGAGTATAAAAATATTGTTCAGGCATGCAGGAGTGAAATTAGGAAGGCCAAATCACACTTGGAGTTGCAGCTAGCCAGAGATGTTAGGAGTAACAAGAAGGGTTTCTTCAGGTATGTGAGCAACAAGAAGAAAGTCAAGGAAAGTGTGGGCCCCTTGCTGAATGAGGGAGGGAACCTAGTGACAGAGGATGTGGAGAAAGGTAGTGTACTCAATGCTTTTTTTGCCTCTGTCTTCACAGACAAGGTCAGCTCCCAGACAGCTGCACTCTGCAGCACGGTATGGGGAGGAGGTGACCAGCCCTCTGTGGAGAAAGAAGTAGTTCGGGACTATTTAGAAAAGCTGGACGAGCACAAGTCCATGGGGCCGGATGCACTGCATCCGAGGGTGCTAAAGGAGTTGGCCGATGAGATTGCAGAGCCATTGGCCATTATCTTTGACAAATCATGGCAATCGGGGGAGGTCCCGGATGACTGGAAAAAAGCTAATGTAGTGCCCATCTTTAAAAAAGGGAAGAAGGAAGATCCAGGGAACTACAGGCCAGTCAGTCTCACCTCAGTCCCTGGAAAAATCATGGAACAGGTCCTCAAGGAATCAATTCTGAACCACTTAAAGGAGGGGAAAGTGATCAGGAACAGTCAGCATGGATTCACCAAGGGCAAGTCATGCCTGACTAACCTAATTGCCTTCTGTGATGAGATAACCGGCTCTGTGGATGAGGGGAAAGCAGTGGATGTGCTATTTCTTGACTTTAGCAAAGCTTTTGATACAGTCTCCCACAGTATTCTTGCCAGCAAGTTAAAGAAGTATGGGCTGGATGAATGGACGGTAAGGTGGATAGAAAACTGGCTAGATGGTCGGGCTCAACGGGTAGTGATCAATGGTTCCATGTCTAGTTGGCAGCCGGTATCAAGTGGAGTGCCCCAAGGGTCGGTGCTGGGGCCGGTTTTGTTCAATATCTTCATTAACGATCTGGAGGATGGTGTGGACTGCACCCTTAGCAAGTTTGCAGATGACACTAAACTGGGAGGAGTGGTTGATACGCTGGAGGGTAGGGATAGGATACAGAGGGACCTAGACAAATTAGAGGATTGGGCCAAAAGAAATCTGATGAGGTTCAACAAGGACAAGTGCAGAGTCCTGCACTTAGGACGGAAGAATCCCATGCACTGCTACAGACTAGGGACCGAATGGCTGGGCAGCAGTTCTGCAGAAAAGGACCTAGGGGTTACGGTGGACGGAAAGCTGAATATGAGTCAACAGTGTGCCCTTGTTGCCAAGAAGGCTAATGGCATTTTGGGTTGTATAAGTAGGGGCATTTCTAGCAGATCGAGGGACGTGATCATTCCCCTCTATTCGGCACTGGTGAGGCCTCATTTGGAGTACTGTGTCCAGTTTTGGGCCCCACACTACAAGAAGGATGTGGATAAATTGGAAAGAGTCCAGCGGAGGGCAACCAAAATGATTAGGGGGCTGGAGCACATGACTTGTGAGGAGAGGCTGAGGGAACTGGGATTGTTTAGCCTTCAGAAGAGAAGAATGAGGGGGGATTTGATAGCTGCTTTCAACTACCTGAAAGGGGGTTCCAAAGAGGATGGATCTAGACTGTTCTCAGTGGTAGAAGATGACAGAACAAGGAGTAATGGTCTCAAGTTGCAGAGGGGGAGGTTTAGGTTGAATATTAGGAAAAACGTTTTCACTAGGAGGGTGGTGAAGAACTGGAATGGGTTACCTAGGGAGGTGGTGGAATCTCCATCCTTAGAGGTTTTTAAGGTCAGGCTTGACAAAGCCCTGGCTGGGATGATTTAGTTGGGTTTGGTCCTGCTTTGAGCAGGGGGTTGGACTAGATGACCTCCTGAGGTCCCTTCCAAAGCTGAGATTCTATGATTCTATGATTCTATGAATCGCGATTTTAAAAATTATTTACGATTAATCACAGTTTAATTAATCAATGTTTTAAGCACTGTTAAACAATAGAATACAAATTGAAGTGTATTAAATATTTTGGATGTTTTTCTACATTTTCATATATATTGTATTCTGTGTTGTAATTGAAATCAAAGTGTATATTATTTTTTATTCTAAACATTTGCACTGTAAAAATGATAAACAGAAGAAATAGTATTTTTCAGTTCACCTCATACAAGTACTGTAGTGCAATCTCTTTGCTGTGAAAGTGCAAATTATGAATGTTGATTTTTTTTGTTACATAACTACACTCAAAAACAAATAAATGTAAAACTTCAGAGCCGACAAGTCCACTCAGTCCTACTTCTTTTTCAGCCAATCGCTAAGACAAATAAGTTTGTTTTTTTGCAGGAGATAATGCTGCCCTCTTCTTATTTACAATGTCACCAGAAAGTGAGAACAGGCATGGGACTTTGTAGCTGGCATTGCAAGGTATTTACGTGCCAGATATGCTAAAAATTCATATGCCCCTTCGTGCTTTGGCCACCATTCCAGAGGACATGCTTCCATTCTGATGACACTTGTTAAAAAAATGTGTTCATTAAATTTGTGATTGAACTCCTTGGGGGAGAATTGTATGTGCCCTGCTCTGTTTTACCCGCATTCTGCCATATATTTCATGTTATAGCAGTTTCGGATGATGACCCAGCACATGTTCATTTTAAGAACACGTTCACTGCAGATTTGACAAAATGCAAAGAAGGTACCAATGTGAGATTTCTAAAGATAGTTACAGCACTCAACCCAGGGTTTAAGAATCTGAAGAGCCTTCTAAAATCTGAGAGGGACGAGGTATGGTGCATGCTTTCAGAAGTCTTAAAAGAGCAACACTCCGATGTGGAAACTACAGTAACCTGAACCACCGAAAAAGAACATCAACCTGCTGGTGGCATCTGACTCAGATAATGAAAATGAACATGCGTCGGTCCGCACTGCTTTGGATTGTTATCGAGCAGAATCAGTCATCAGCATGGACGCATGTCCCCTGGAATGGTGGTTGAAGCATGAAGGGACATACGAATCTTTAGCGCATCTGGCACATAAATATCTTGCGATACCAACTACAACAGTGCCATGCGAACACCTGTTCTCAGTTTCAGGTGACATTGTAATCAAGACGCAGGCAGCATTATCTCCTGGAAATGTAAACAAACTTGTTTGTCTGAGTGATTGGCTGAACAAGAAGTAGGACTGAGTGGACTTGCAGGCTCTAAAATTTTACATTGTTTTGTATTTGAATGCAGTTTTTTTGTACATAATTCTACACTTGTAAGTTCAAATTTCATGATAAAGAGATTGCACTACAATACTTTTATTAGATTAATTGAAAAATACAATTTCTTTTGTTTTTTACAGTGCAAATACTTGTAATAAAAGATAAATATAAAGTGAGCACTGTCCATTTTGTATTCTGTGTTGTAACTGAAATCAATATATTTGAAAATGTAGAAAACATCCAAAAATATTTAAATAAATGGTATTCTATTATTGTTTAACAGTGCGATTAATCACGATTAATTTTTTTAATCGCTTGACAGCCCTAATTAGGCTATATTAGAATAGATCAGATTTAGCTTGTATTAGATAGTATTTTATCATAAATATAGCAAATACTGTATTTGAGAATATTGTATTAGGCTATATTAGAATATAATATAAAATAAATCAAAACCAAAATGTTGTTTTGAAACAAACAAATCTCAACAGAACATTTCAATCTTATTGAAATGATGTTTCAGTTTCCTTCAAAACAAAATTTGTTTGAAATCAACTAATTCCTGCAGAATGCTTCAGTTTAGTCAAAGCAACATTTTCCAACAGAAGACTGTTAGTCACATCTCTGACAGCACCAACACAAGGCACTCATGGTGATGAGGGTGGTGTATGAGCCTATGTAGAACAGAATGAGCAGGAACTGATCAAAACCACCAGATCTAACAGACAAGGATAGACCTCACGGAAAGAAACTGATCTTCTAGATCACCAGAGAACCTCCTGTACTGGAAACTCACGGAGAAGCAGGAAAGGCTGCCTGGATTTTTTTTTTTAAATCACATTAAAATTAACTAAACTTTTCCAAACCAGCTAAGAGATTGAGCCAAGGAGCAATATGCGGACAAGGCAAAGGTTCAAGCCGGTTCTTATTTTATCTCACTCATTCTACCCATTCCAATGTAGATCCAGGAGAATCTATGGCCTATGTTTTCATAAGTGACTTGTGAGTTTAGGGGCCAAACTTGAGACCCCATAAAAGGGCCTGAATTTCAGAATGTACTGAGTCAGGCCACTTTCAGGTGCCCCGAGTTTGGCATCCAAAGTATCACTAGTTGCTTTTGAAAATCTAGGCCTTGGGTCCTCATTTAATCAGACACACAAATTTACTGGGCCAGGTTCTAATCTCAGTTGGACTGCGATTTAAGTGGAGTGACACCTGTTTTACATTGTGTAACACAGGTCAGAGTCTGCTGTGTGGTCATTGCCAGGTTACCTGGACTCCAGATGCTTCTCTTAACCCTGTCAGAAAACTGGTTTAAAAATCCTCTGCATTGGGCCCTTTGAGGGATGCCTGCTGTGTCTCCCAGTGTCGGATTGCTTTATATGGTGATCAGAATGGGTGGAGACTGGGAAGGGAGTAGAGCCATAGGCATCTGCTAGCAATGATAGCCTCTCCAGCTGCAGAGCCCCTTGGACCCAGGAAGTTTCCATGGGTCAGTGCCATACAAGCTGCTTTTTATTGTTTGTTTGGATTGGCTGGAGAGGTTCTTAATATATGTGTTTACTATATGATTAGACTCTGCCTGCATGTTGCTATCCCATAGGTAGCATGGCACTAGGAAGCAGGGGCCCCCAAAATGCATTTGAATTTAATCAACATTGATTCAAGTTTAGATTAATATGCAGCCGTGCTTGAAAATTCCCCCCGAAGAGCAGATCCCCTCTGCAGAAAGCAGCCAGCAATAAACACACTTGCCTAGGCCAGGCTGCAAGACATGAGCTAACTGCCAGCTTCTATTTCCATCTGTGCTAGCGAGAGAGCCAAGATCAATAAATCATCATCATCACCACCAAGGATTTGGTTTTATTGGAGGATGATACATTTCCTACTGGTGAGACCAGGGCCGGCCGCTGGAAGAGGAACAAATGACTATTTACAATATAGAGCAGGGAAGGCAGAGAAAAGAAATAAACAACATATCACCTGTGTTATCTAGAGATTCCGGGCTAGTCTCTGCTACATTTCTCTTCTTGAAGGGCAGGAAGAAGGGTGACTCTCAGTAAATGGCCTGAGAAGTGAATTATTCCATCAACTCACTCTCCCTGTGTCTCACATGCCACAAGAGGAATCTCTTTCTCTCCCTTCCTGTACAAACACCCCATAAATACAGTACATGCAGTTGGCCAAATCCTGCTGGTCGTGTCTTTGCTGTCTACGTATCGTTCCGATATTAATATGTATGCTTCTGCTCTGTCAGGATTCTGGTGACTTCTGCATTAGAAGACAGAGGTTCCCATACTATTTCAAAGGACACTACCCAAGTCCTATATGCCAGCGGTTTTCAAACTTTTTTCCTGGCGACCTAGCTGAAGAAAATTGTTGATGCCCGCGACCCAAGGGAGCTGGGGATGAGGGGTGTGGGGTGTGGGAGGGGGCTCAGGGCTGGGGCAGAGGGTTGGGGTGCGGGGGTGAGGGCTGTGGGGTGGGGCCAGGAATGAGGGGTTCAGCGTGTGGGAGGGGGATCTGGGCTGGGGAAGAGTGTTGGGGTGCGGGAGGGGGTCAGGGCTCTGGGCTGGGGGTGCAGGCTCTGAGGTGGGGCTGGGGATGAGGGGTTTGGGGTGCAGTAAGAGGCTCTGGGTTTAGGGAAGGCTCAGGGTTGGGGCAGAGGGTTGGGGTACAGGAGGGGGTCAGGGCTCTGGCCTGGGAGTGTGAGCTCTGGGGTGGGGCCAGGGATGAAGGGGTTGAGGTGCGGGCTTACCTCTGGCAGCTCCTGGTCAGCGGCGCAGCAGTGGTAGGCTTCCCGCCTGTCCTAACACCATGGACCGCGCTGCACCCCAGAAGCATCCAGCAGGTCCGGCTTCTAGGTGGAGGCGTGCAAGTGGCTCCCCATGACTCTCACCGGCAGGACCCGCTGCCCCAGCTCCCATTTGCCGATTCCCAGCCAATGGGAGTGCGGAGCCGGTGCTTGGGGCGGGGGCAGGTCACGGAGCCCCATGGCTCCCCTGCCTACGAGCAAGACCTGCTGCTGGCTGCTTTCGGGGTGCAGCGCGGTGTCAGAACAGGTAGGGACTGCTCGTTTTTACTGGCTGACTGCCAGGGTCCCTGGGTGCTGAGCAAGGCGACCCAGTGCCTTGCATTCCGCGACCCAGGAGCCGAACTTTGAACACCACTGCTATATGCTACACTGCCCTAACTTACATTGGTGTAAATCCAGATGTAGACTCAACCAAAGTTACTCCAGATTTACTCTTGTGCAAATGAGAGCAGAATTTGGCCCAATGTGTGTAACCTCATGGGCCAGATCCTAGCTGCTGTAAGTGACTTCGGTGGAAATATGCCACTTCTCACCAGCTGGCCCCTTGTGCATAAGAAAAGCAATTGTTATTGCTTCGTAAATCAGTAGCTTTAAAATTCTCCCCTTGTTTGAAAAGAAGTCTTCCTTAGTCAGGAAGTACTACTGCATTTTGTACCTCGTTAATACTCTGCGTCTTCCACTCTATAAAGAAAACCTGTTCTTTTGATGTGATCTGAAATGGACCGGTTCGGCCAAAAAGAGGGACAGGCAACATGGTAGCGGAATAGAAATGCTATATTAATAGACCTGGATAGCGTAATGTGGCGCCGATCCTACAAATTTGAATAGAGATGGATTCAGTCGTCTAAGGGGGACGTATTCAGTGTGAACAGCTCACATGGATGAAAGCAGAGAGCACAGATGAGTAGATCATAGGAGGAGACGATGAGAGAAAAAATACGTGATAATTCCCCAGAAGGTCAGCTTTTATTCTAGAATGGTGTAAATCCTGTTTTAGTACTGGCTCAAGTCTCCGTGTTAAACAAAATACCACACCCGGGGTCCTGCTGCTATCCTGCAAGGCACATTTTACCAGTGAAGTCAAGGTGGAAGGTTCCTTTTGTTCTCTAGTTGGGGGAATCATGAAGTCCACTAGCAGCTGTGCTCAACTAAGCACAGAGCACATATATCTTCTCCGAGAGGGGACATGTGCTTATGCAAAGTATCCCTGGTAGATGACTCACAAGACGGATACAGCACAGCGAGTCTGGCCACACTGGTCCTCACCAAAGCCATTACGAACAAGGCAAACTGTAAGGAAATCCCTTCTGTATCAAGTGGAGGTCAAGGGGACATTTGTACCCATGCGTGCACCAGTTAATGAAAAACACCTGGATCCTCAGCACATGAGGAAGTCTGATTCCTCTCAACCTAAGAAGTCACTGCCAGTTTATGGTGATACTCCTTCTGTAGCTGGCCAGAAATCCAGACTGGAAACCCTATTAGCATCCACTGAGTTTACTGAGCCAGAGAATGTGGCTATGGTGCAAGGAGTAAAGTCAGCACAAGACCATAACTTCCTTTGTCTTTTCTTGTCCTGCTGCATCAGTGCTACCTGTCTTCACATGTCCATAGAATCATAGAATATTAGGGTTGGAAAAGACCTCAGGAGGTCATCTAGTCCAATCCCCTGCTCAAAGCAGGACCAACACCAACTAAATCATCACCACAACTCCTAGTGAAATAGTGTTTCCTAATATCCAACCTAGACCCCCCGCCCACTGCAACTTGAGATCATTAATAACACAAGGCCAGATGCTCTTCTCAATGGGCTTGCAGTGGTGTAAGCGAAAGGAAAATGTGGCCCATCATTTTGCCATGAGCTTCTCTCAAAGGAGGCCAGCACCAACAGCTATTTGAGGGGGGACAGTGGGGGTTGTCATTGTTCCATGTAGCCTGCACTCAATGCGAAATACAGACTTTAAGGGAAAAGAGGTGGGTAAAGGAAAACATCAGGGAAACCAAACCCATGAACGATCACAGCGAAATCTGTCTAAAATAGGGAGGCTTTTTCATCAATATATTCGTCCTGATTCAGATATTCTAGTGGTTGGCAGCATCCTTCCAGTACTGCCAATGAAACAGTCATGCTGTGATTTCTAATGGTACATTATAATATATTGGTTTTGTTGATGTTAGAGATGTAGGTCCAGAACCACAGCGGCAGTAATTCAGCAAAGCTGTGTTGATTTCAGTGGCGCTATGTGGATTTCCACCCGCTGAGGATCTGGCCCATAACATAGATCAAATGTCCAACTGAAGCCTCTTTCTAAAATCCTGCAAACAAACAAAAATAATCCTCAGCAGAACAAAGTTCAAATCGCACAGCTCAAAACAGAGTAAGTACCAGGGGGACCATTTGCTGCAAAACCCTTGTTACCACCAGGTGCTGCTAACGGCGGATAGAAAAGGCAAAAGCTCTTTCTTCGGGCCTCACTTTCAGTAGCTGCAGGGGATTTCCACTGCACTCAGTTACTACTAAGTGCTAATGATCCCAGATCCCCTTGGTATATCACATCAACAGACGCTGGAACATTTCACCCTGACTTAGGAAAGCTTTAAACTGCAAACCAAATCTATGGGTAATATCTGCGGTGCTTTTAGAGGACTCAGAGAAACGACAATAAAGACCATCCTAGACACCATTAATTTACTTTAACCCCAGGGAGTTTTATTTCCCAGTAGAATGAGCAGGAGCACTGAACAGTAACTCTCAAGACACCAGTGAGGAACACAAAAGGGAAGGTTCAGGTAGAGTTACTTGGGTCACATTTTATATTAAGGGTACATTTATAAAAAGCTCATAAAGTTTCAATAAATGATTAACAGATGTTTTAAAGATGGTTAATCATTCTAGAGTCTAACAGGCTTGCTTAAATCCAATACCATTGTGCTTATGGCCATCTATAATATATACTACTTATGTTTGCAGTGTCGTTGTAGCCGTGTTTGTCCCAGGATATTAGAGAGACAAGGTGGGTGAGGTAATAGCATGTATTGGACCAACTTCTGTTGGTGAAAGAGACAAGCTTTCGAAGCTTGTCTCTTTCACCAACAGAAGTTGGTCCAATAAAAGATATTACGTCACCCACCTTGTCTCTCTAATATACTATGTACGTCTGTAACATGCTTCTAACTAGAGCCAGTTGAAAGCTTTTTTCGGCTGGAAAATGCCTTTTTGCCCAAAACAAATCTTTGCAAAAATTGTATATAGATATAAAGAGAGAGAAATATCTCATTAGTTATTATTTTTATTTTTATTATTATTGGTATTATTATTATTATTATTTTGATGGTGGGAAACACACTCTGACTTGTTTAATTCTCCTTTTCCCCCTTCTTCCAAGCTTTTTCCAATACAAAAAATTACATGGAAAATTCGAAACAAAGTGAAAAATGTCAATTTTTTTAAAATGTTTCATTAAGTTTACCTACCCCTTTTTGTTTTGAATCAGGTCCACTTAAAACTTCTCTTTATCACTTATTACTCTTTTTAAAACTATTTACAAATGTACTCAACATAAAAATCGACTCTTACAGCAATATCATGTTGCTGCTATATAATCTATTTTGCAATTATGAGGCCAAATCCTGAAGCCCCTACCTAGTTTTTTATCAATGGAAATTTGCATAAGTAAGGACTGAGCTAAATTTGAATGAGGAGCTCAGGTTTGGTCCACTGATTCCATGCAAATTTGCCAGAATGAGACATGATCAGGACTTCAGAACTTGGCCCATGGATACTGGTTAAAGGGAACCTTCTTCACTCAACACAGGGAGTTACTGTGCTTATTGTATAATAAATGTATTCCTGGGAGAGGATGGTTGAACACTTCATTCACTTTTTTAATTGTGTATATATTGTGTATATACATTTAAATATATAAATTTAATTATTTAATAATAAATATATTTGTATAGATCTTTCTTCCCTGAAGGACCTCTGTGGCCTTTTGAAAGTTTTTCAATACAGGGGGACAGTGTAGCATGGAAATGCAGTGCTTTCTGGGGTGGAATGCATCACCTGTTCATCGCTACTCAAGAGTTAAGATGGAAAAGGAGAAATGTTATATCCAGTTGAAACTTCAGGGGCAATTTAGACAGAGTATAATTAGCCAGCCTGCAATATGATCAGTAGAACCGGTCAAAAATTTTCATGCAAGACTATTTTTTGGTTCAAAAATAAAATAAAAATAAAATAAAAAAAGAGCCTTCCCCCTCACCCAGGAACAAAAGTTTTCATGGATATTTTTTTGTAATTTGCTGGGGCGTTTTAAATGGAATACTTTAAATATGGATTTTTTTTGGTAAAAAGTATTTTCTGTTTAAAAAAATCGGCAGAAATGTTCAAATTCCTCCCCCCAGAAAACTTTCATTTCTTGAAAAATTTTTCATGAAAAATACCTTTTTCTGATTAGTTCTACTGGTTAGAACAACAGAGTTACCCAACGAGCAGCTGGATCCTCCTTTCTCTAAGGTTGCCTCTGGACGGTTGAAATCCATCGGCTTCAGGGGAACCGTTTTGGATTGACGCTGCTGTGAGTGAATAAGGCCTCTTGCTATGTGGCATATGCCCATGGATCGTGAATGACCAAGTGGTTGAGAAGCCTGTGATTTTACATCTCAGCTGACAGAGGTAGGGTGACCAGATGTCCCGATTTTATAGGGACAGTCCCGATTTTTGGGTCTTTTTCTTATATAGGCTCCTATTACCCCCCACCCCTGTCCCGATTTTTTCACATTTGCTGTCTGGTCACCCTAGACAGAGGGCATTTCAAATAGCAGTGTGCTTCCCTTCCCTACACACTGCACTGGTTCAGCACTGACTGAGAAGGAAGGCTGCCAACTATTGAATCATCAGCCCTGCTCCCTGTAGTATTTCTGGGGGCCCCCATCCGTGTTAGGTAAACAGTCAATTCCAGCGCTGTTTGGCTTGTAAGATCTGATAAGATCAGAGCTCAAGAGGGGACAGTGCCAAGCATCTTGAGGTTTTCAACATTCATACTTTTAACATTCATAGACTTTATGGCTGGAAGGAACCATTAAACCGGGGTAGTCAATAGGCAGACCACGGGCCAAATCCGGACTGCCAGACACTTTTGAATGGACACCAAAATCTTTGTATTTATTTATCATTACTTTTTTTATTATTATTCATCTTCTTCTTTTCTTCTTCTCTGGCGTCTGGACCTTGACTATATCTTGACTCAAGAAATGTAGACCTTGACAAAAAATAATTGACTACCTCTGCATTAGACGATCTCGTCTGACCTCCTGTATACCGCAAGCCAACAAATTTCGCTCTGTTGCTCCTGTGTTGAGCCCAATAAATTGTGTTTAGCTAAAGCATATTGTCCAGAAAGGTATCCAGTCGCGACTTGAAGACATCAAGAGATGGGCAATCCACCATTTCCCTTGGTAGTTTGTTCCAGCAGTCAGTTGGCCTCACTGTTAAAACTGTGCCTCATTCTCAGTTTGAATTTGTCTGGAGAGTCCCTGAGCTGGAATCCAGAGTAGAGGGTGGGCCCGGGTTTGCCTGCCAGACACTAGGGAAGTGGCAATGAGGCTGTGAATGGGAAGCCTACCTAAGACTGCTGAAGAAAGACTTTGATACCCTGGAAGGGGAAAACGAGTGTAGTGACCTGGCCAGAGGGCCAAAGCAGCTTCTGGAGCGAAGGACTGAGAGAGTGAGACAGAGAGATGGAGTGCCACCGCAGGAAGGGGCATCAGCCTCACAGAGCTAATCCCCAGAACTGCCAGGAGGAGGTGCCATCCTAGCAATGAGTAGAGCACCCCGTAACACTGCTCCACAACATCTAGGACACAACAGGCCAGACTCCTCTCCAATGTAACTCAATTATGAGATGAATTGATCTCCACACTCTGTGGAATACTCTTACACTGACTGCTCCCTTTTACTGATGCTACTTCCATGTATTGTGTGTGTTACCGCAGTGCCTAGAGACTAACTGAGATCAGGACCCCGTTGTGCTAGGTTCCGTACACACACATAATGAGAGACAGTCATTGTAAACAGTTTACAGTCTTTATAGATGAGACAGAGATTTGCCAAAGATCATACAGCAGATTAGTGGCAGAGTGACCCAGGTCTCTTGTTTTCTAGGTTCGTGCCTTATAGACCACACTGCCTCCTCCTTAGTTCTTTGCTTTTGATGGTTTTTGCAGTTAGTTGTTAACCCCTCCACTCCCGCTTAATTTCTAAACACAAGTCCCCAGTAAGCAGGCGTTTGGAACCAGCTTTGCAAGCTGATGATTGAATGAGAGTCGAGGACATGCAATATGCACACAATAATGGTCTCAGAAATAAAAGTTAAAGACAGAGTGAGCTTGATTTTCAGCCAGGAATTGCATCCACGCAATTGAGCGTTTACTTTGCATGTCTTTGAGCACATGGGAGCAGACAGACTTCAATCTAGTCCTACCAGGCGTGGTAAAGAAGGCCCGGTGGACATCACTGGAATGCTGAAGAGCGGAAGCAATGTCTGGTAAAGCACAATTTTCTGTCTTACTTGCCAATGCAATGAAAAGGAAGCTGACTGGGCCATTCAGATGGCAGCATTTGTAGTTAGCCAGGAGTGGCGTGAAATGGCCATAGGGGACACGGTTCACACTCAGCCCCACTACTGCTGCCCTCCAGGGTCCAAACTCCATCAGAGCCAGGGGAGTTCCACCAGTCTCCCACTATGGAGCTGAGACCCGAGAGTGAGAAACCTGCAGAATGCCAAGGTAAGTAACTTTCCCCATTAGAAAACTCAGGCCTAGCCTCATTTGTCTTCAAGCCAGGAGGGCCTGTCCTATCTCTCCATTCTGGGCACTTGAGACAGCAGTGTGCTTCCACCATCTGGGTATAATAAATGAAGAATTTGGGTCATAAAAAATTCCTACCCAATTTAAGATGTACGGTATTGCTTTTCTCAAGCTAACTGCCCCTGGCAGTTCCAGTTAATACTTCCGCTTGGAATAAAAACCTTAAAAGCCTTTTAAGCTGCCATTTAAAGTAATTTGGAGAACAATGCAAAACCGTAATCTCTCCTCCACGGAGCTCTTTGCAAGGTACCAACTCAACGAACTCATCCCCCACTGCAGGCAGAAGCACTCAGCAGAGGTGTACAACCCGGTCTCTGGTTTTGTGCCTCGCCCTGCATCTGTCCATGATGAAAAAAGGTTTTGTGATGCTGAATCTACGCTCCAGGCTTTTCTGCCAAATTTTACCGGCTTGAAGTTGAGAGAGGATCAATCTAATAATCTTAGGTGCAAGTAAAGATGGGTCCAAACCAAGAACCTGGATTTGCATGCCTGCTGGGGAAGAGTTGCGTCTTGGCTCCCAGGGTCTGACTTGGTTTCTTCTTCCAAAAGTCTTGCCCTATTCACCGTAGCTTCCCCAATCATTTTTTTCAAGACAGTTCGTATCAATCTGGGCCCACCTTCTTGGCTGCATGGTGGCTGCTTTTTTCTTTTCCATAGGGGGAACCACCTGGTAGCATAAGGCAGCTGTGATATTTCTTGGGGGGGGGGTAAATTCCAGTCTCCCCTCACCCCCCGCAGGGATCACGTTCCAGTCCCTGCTCATCCCCACCACCCCTCCTGTGGGGACCTACATCCCTATCCTTCCAGTCCACAATGTAGGGCTCATTGCTGATGTATGTCTACACCCCAGTGACCTGCTGGAATGGCCCTGGGTGACCCTGGGCAGCCAGTGTCAAGTAGAGCAGGGGTGTGTACTTTGGTCTTGTTCCACATGACTGCACAAGTTCCTCCCCAAATACTGACCCAATGTGGTACTCCCCACTCCCCGTCTGCCTCTGAGGTCAGCAGAGCACTAGGGAGGATAATCTCCTTTCCCTCCATCGGGAAGTTGCTCTCCCTCTTGGCTCCATCGTACCCAGGAATGGTCCTTGGCAGAGCAGGTCAAAAGTGGGAAAATTATCTTATGAAAAAATGTCCGAGTTGATTCCATTTCTCATGTTTCAACCGGACCCTTTTCCCGGTGGGGGTGTTGGGTTTCCCTCCACCCACCCAATTTTTCAGAAAAAATGTTAACCAACATTTTTATCTAACTAATTTGAAAATATTGTTGGCTTCAAAGCCTGGGTGTTTGTTGGTTTTTCAGAAAATAGTTTTCTGTAAATGAAAATTTTTGAAACAGATTCCACTTAAAAGTGTTTAACTATTTTGTAGAAAATGGAAACATGTCAGTGATGTAGCCAATTTTCCTCAAAATGTTTTATTTTTTTTAAAAGAGGCCATTCCCGCCCCAAGAAAATCTTTTTGTGTGAAAAATTCCCCAGAGATAAGAAGCTGATAAGCCACCAAAAGAAACAAGGGCATTTGCTCCAATCCCTCAGACAGAGACAAACACCTACAAGATCTCTATCAAGCATTCTTACAACTACAATACCCACCTGCTGAAGTGAAAAAACAGATTGACAGGGCCAAAAGAGTACCCAGGAGTCACCTACTACAAGACAGGCCCAAAAAAGAAAATAACAGAACACCACTAGCCGTCACCTTTAGCCCCCAACTAAAACCTCTCCAGCGCATCATCAAAGATCTACAACCTATCCTAAAAGATGATCCCTCACTCTCACAGATCTTGGAGGACAGACCAATCCTTGCTTACAGACAGCCCCCCAACCTGAAGCAAATACTCACCAGCAACCACACACCATACAACAAAAACACCAACCCAGGAACCTATCCTTGCAACAAAGCCCGATGCCAACTCTGTCCACATATCGATTCAAGTGATACCATCACAAGGCCTAATCACATCCGCCACACCATCAGGGGCTCATTCACCTGCACATCTACCAATGTGATATATGCCATCATGTGCCAGCAATGCCCCTCTGCCATGTACATTGGCCAAACCGGACAGTCTCTACGCAAAAGAATAAATGGACATAAATCTGACATCAGAAATCATAACATTCAAAAACCAGTAGGAGAACACTTCAACCTCCCTAATCACTCAGTGACAGACTTGAGGGTAGCAGTGTTGCGACAGATTAACTCCAAAAGCAGACTTCAAAGAGAAACTATTGAACTCGAATTGATATGCAAACTAGGTTGCATTGCGTCCGGATTAAATAGAGATTTGGAATGGCTCGGCCATTACGTTAATTGAATCTATTTCCCTTAAGTTAACGATCCTCATTCACACCTGTGTGACCATCTTGTTTATCACTTCAAAGGTTTTTCTTCCCCTGCTGTTATGGTTCCTCTCAACTAATTCGCCTCTTAAGGTTGGTCTATGCACCTCCACCTTATCATGTTTCTCTGACTGTATAAATATCTGTCTACTGTATGTTTCATTCCATGCATCCGATGAAGTGGGTACTAACCCATGAAAGCTTATGCTGAAATAAATTTGTTAGTCTCTAAGGTGCTACAAGTTTTTCTTTCTTATTTTCGTTTTGCTGACACAGACTAACAGGGCTACTACACTGAAACCTAAGAATAGAGCTGGTACTTTGGGGGTGTGCAGACCAGTCATAGGTGAGATCAGTAGCGTAGCCAGGGTGGGAGCAGGGGGAGCGGCCGCTCCCCCTTGAGCAGAAGCGGCGGAAGCGGCGCCTTTTTTTAGCAGCACTAAAAAAAGGCGCCGCTTCTTTTTAAGCGCCGCTTCTTACACTCACCCGGCGGCGCTCTGGGTCTTCGGCGGCATTTCGGCGGCAGGTACCCCCGAAGACCCGGAGTGAGCCGCCGAAGTGCCGCTGAAGGCCCGGAGCGCCGCCGGGTGAGTACAGGGGGGAGGCACCTTTTTATAGCGCCGCTCCCCCTGCGCTCCGGACCTGGCTGCGCTACTGGGTGAGATTGGGAGTTGGATGGGACTTTTCAGGTGTGTTCCCTATAGCTGTACCCTGTTATCTCTCACAATCTCTCTGTGAATCTGGCACTCCGAATCCCTAAAGATGAGGGCACAGCAGGGAGTAATTTATTGACTGAAGCAGACACTAGTTAATATGCTACATAAATTTGTCTCAAAAAGGAGAAGGCCAGAAAGAAAGAGAGAGACATTTCCCACTGGAAAAAGGAGAAATATAGAAGAAAATCTGGATCCCTACAGCACAGACTGTGATGCTGCTAGACCAGGTTCCAGCTCTTGCCACAGCTGTAGGCGTCAGCTGAGCACTGACAAATTCATAGCTGGAAATCAGACCAGCTCTCCTGCATGTTCGCATTGTTCAAGATAGGGGTTAGATTTTCAAAGATGTGTTTATTAGACTCTATAAAATGCTTGTAAATTGGTGCATGCATTAATCTTACTTGTAATGCCTGTATCCCATGCGATATGGTGATACGTAAGTTTTGCTTTATCACTGGGAAAATGCCTGCTCTGAACTCGTGAACCCAGGCAGGAGAAAGATTCCCCCGCCCACCAAGAATGATCAAAACTGTGTGGGCCATTGTGAAGCATCACAATATGAAGACTGGGCTCATTGCCCTCTCACACCCATGAAGATACTATGTGCGAGGAAGCTCGTCCCATCCGTTTGAATTCTGCAAGAGGGAAATAAATATAGCTGACATGAATTTTTTTCATCTCTTCGCTGGTTGAACTCTCACAGGGCTGGAGCTGGGAAAAGAAGCAAAGATCCTCAGAGCCAACCTGGGTTAGCCCTAAAAGACATTCAGTGGTAACAGATTACGACATCGCTGTTACTTTTCAGAACCACAGGCTGGAACTCATTCGTGTATACATGCTGCCTACTTTAACCTGAAATAACTCTCTCATTTCTTTTTTCTAGTTAGTAAATCCTTAGTCAGTTTACTATAGGATTGTCCACAAGCGTTGTCTTTGGTGGGAGATCTAAGGTACAAATTGACCTGGAGTAAGTGACTGGCCTCTTGGAGCTGGGAGCAACCTGAATATTTTGTGATCTTTGGTGCAAGTGACCATTTATCACTAAGTCCAGCTTGTCTGGGTAGCAAGATAGATCTGTAGTGCCCAAGGGGACTCTCTGAGACTCCATGGGAGGACAGTTCTAGTACTTCAGGAGTTCACATTTGTTACTGGGTTTGGGAGATCTAATTATAGAACATACCACCAGTTTGGGGTCTCTGCCCTGCTTCTTAACACTCTGCCCTGAGGTTGGCACTCAGAGTCGTGAGCCGCTCCAGATAGTGTGACACAGACAATCAAGGAATTAGACTGCTGAAGAACCAGGTGTGATGGGTTGGGGTCACAGAGACCTGCTTGGTGCTGCCACCTGGTGTGCCAAGGCTACTTCTGCCCCTGCTTCCAGGCCTTTTCCAGCTTGGGACTCCCGAATCCTGTCTGTTTTGAGCCAGATTCCACTGATCTGCTGCAAACACAGACCCAGGTCTGAACCAAGTCCACTAACAACTGTAAGGCTCCTGGAAGCTCTCTTGCCTTTGACACCCAGGTGCCCAACTCCCAAAGAGGTTCACGCCCTTAATAAATCCGTTTTACCCTGTATAAAGCTTATACAGGGCAAACTCATAAATAGTTTGCCTTCTATTTCAAAGATAGAAAGATATGCACAGCTGTTTGCCTTCCCCAGGTAACAACTCATACTCCAGGAAACTTAATAAGTAAAAAGTGATTTTAATAAGTACAGCAAGTAGGATTTAAGTGATTTCAAGTAGTGACAAACAGAACAAAGTGAATTACTAAGTAAAATAAAATAAAACACGCAGGTCTATGTCTAATCACCCTGCGTACAGATAAAAACCTCACTAGGTCCAGTAAACAGGCTATCTTCCTTCTAGCCTGGGTCCAGCAATCACTCACCCCCCTAATGTCTCTGTCCTTTGTTCAGTCTCTTTCAGCCCTGGTCTACACTACGAGTTTAGGTCGAATTTATTAGCGTTATTTCGATTGATCCGTGCACCCGTCCACACGACGAAGCCCTTAACATCGACTTCTAGGGCTCTTAAAATCGATCTCGCCACTCCACCCCCAACGAGGGGATTAGCGCTTAAATCGATATTGCCGAATCGATGTAGGCTTAGTGAGGACGCAATTCGACGGTATTGGCCTCCTGGATCTATCCCACAGTGCAACATTTGACCGCTCTGGACAGCAGTCTGAGCTCCAATGCGCCGCCCAGGTAGACAGGAAAAGCCCCGCGAACTTTTGAATTTCATTTCCTGTTTGGCCAGCGTGGTGAGCTGCAGGTGAGCGCAGATCTCATCAGCAGAGGTGACCATGATGGAGTCCCAGAACCGAAGACGAGCTCCAGCATGGACCGATGGTGAAGTACGCAATCTGATCGCTGTATGGGGAGACGAAACCGTGCTAGCAGAGCTTCGGTCCAAAAGAAGAAACGCCAATACATATGCCAAAGTCTCCAAGGGCATGCAGGACAGAGGCTACAACAGGGACGCGCAACAGTGCCGCGTGAAAATTAAGGAGCTCAGGCAAGCCTACCAAAAAACCAGAGATGCAAACAAACGCTCTGTGTCAGAGCCCCAGACATGCCGCTTCTATGATGAGCTGCATGCCATTCTAGGAGGTGCAGCCAGCACTGACCCACCCATGTGGTATGACTCCATATGTGGATCATCAGAAACCACAGAGGAGCATGATGATGATAATGATGCTGAAAATAGCGCCCAGACACAGCAAGGAAGCGGAGAAGCCCTTTTCCCCGACAGCCAGGAACTCTTTGTCACCCTGGAGCCAGTACCCTACGAACCCACCCAAGGCGTGCTCGATGCAGGAGAAGGGACCTCTGGTGCCTCTGGTGAGTGTACCTCTGTTAATTAATACATGTTTTATAAGCAAGCGTGTTTAATGATCAATTCGCGGCCAGTACAGCTACAGCTACTGGAAAAGTCTGTTAACATGTTCGGGGATGGAGCAGAAATCCTCCGGGGACATCTCCAGAAAGATCTCCTGGATGTACTCCCAAAGCCTGTGCAAAAGGTTTCTGGGGAGGGCAGCCTTATCCTGTGCTCCGTGGTAACACACTCTACCACGCCAGGCCAGTAGCACATAGTCTGGAATCATTGCTTTGCAAAGCATGGCGGCGTATGGTCCCGGTGTTTGCTGGCATTCAAGCAACATCCGTTCTTTATCTGTCTGTGTTATCCTCAGAAGAGTGATATCATTCATGGTCACCTGGTTGAAATAGGGGAATTTTATTAAGGGGGTATTCAGAGGGGCTCCGTCCCTGCTGGGCTGTTTGCCTGTGGCTGAACGGAAATCTTCCCCGCTGTGACCCACGCGGTGGGGGGAGGGGGAACAGCGAACATCTTGGATGTGTGTCTGTGTGTGTGTGTGTGGGGGGGGGTGTCGATTAGGTTCGCGCTGCACGTTAACCCGAAAACCGCCGCCCCTCCCTTTTCAATTGCCAACCAGTTTTAAATTGCCAGCCCAAGGGCTGTTTGTTATGGGAAATGAGGGGGTTGCTGTTTGAAAACATTCCCACATGTTATGAAGGTTAAAGAAGCCTATAGACTGTGGCTTACCATGGCTGCCTGCAAGCCGAATTCTGTTGCCCGCCGGACCTGCTTGTGTGATCTCTCACACCAAACCGGCAGACCCTCAATATAACAGGCAAAGTGCAACCTTGGACCAAATGCATATGTGATATGTAATGTTTGGAGCATTGTTCTCTAATATGTGTCTTTTAAACTACTCCTCTCCCGTTTGTTTCCTCCCGCAGCTGCAAATGTTTCAACGCCACCCCTTTCATCACCGTCCCAGAGGCTAGCGAAGATTAGAAGTAAAAAAAAAAGGAATCGAGACGATATGTTCTCAGAACTCATGGAATCCTCCCACACTGAAGCTGCCCAGCAGAATGCGTGGAGGCAGACACTGTCGGAGTCCAGGAAGGCAGAATTTGATCGTGCGGACAGGTGGCGTGCTGAAGAGAATGACTGGCGGGATGAAGAGAGTAGGTGGCGTCAGCGTGCAGAGAGAAGGCAGGATGCAATTCTGAGGCTACTGGAGGATCAAACGGAAATCCTCCGGCTTATGGCTGAGGAAAGGCGTAGGGTTCAGGAAAGGCCGCCTGAGCCCAGACCGCCGCTACAGCCCCTGTGTAACCAACAGCCCTCCTTCCCGAGTCCCATAACCTCATCCCCGAGACGCCCAAGAACGCGTTTGGGCGGCCTCCGTGCACCCAACCACTCAAGTCAAGAGAACAGTCCAAGCAAAAAGGGCTGGCATTCAATAAGTTTTAAAGTGCTGTGTGTCCTTGTCCTTCCCTCATCCCCTCCTCCACCACCCATCCTGGTGCTTCCCTTCCTCCACCAGCTATCCCGGGAGACTGTGGCAGTTAGCCCCATAGTTCCCCCTCTTTGTTTTACGAATTAATAAAGAATGCATGATTTTTAAGCAACAATGACTTTATTTCCTCTGCGAGTGGTGATCGAGGGGGGGAGGGCAGGGCGGTTTGGGTAAAGGGAAGTAGAGTGAATGAAGGGGCGGGGCTTTTCATTACAGGGGAAAAACAGAACTTTCACACAGCATCCTGGCCATTCATGAAACTGGTTTTCAAAGCTTCCCTGATGCGCAACGCACCCTGCTGTACTCTTGTAATAGCCCTGGTGTCTGGCTGCGCATAACCAGTGGCCAGGCGATTTGCCTCAACCTCCCACCCCGCCATAAACGTCTCCCCCTTACTCTCACAGATATTGTGGAGCGCACAGCAAGCAGTAATAATAATGGGAATATTGTTTTCGCTGAGATCTAACCTAGTCAATAAACTTCGCCAGCGAGCTTTTAAATGACCAAATGCACATTCCACCACCATTCTGCACTTGCTCAGCCTATAGTTGAAAAGGTCCTGACTACTGTCCAGGCTACCTGTGTATGGCTTCATGAGCCATGGCATTAAGGGGTAGGCTGGGTCCCCAAGGATAACTATAGGCATCTCAACATCCCCAACGGTTATTTTCTGGTCTGGGAAGAAAGTCCCTTGCTGCAGCAGCCGAAACAGACCAGAGTTCCTGAAGATGCGAGCGTCATGTACCTTTCCCGGCCATCCCACGTTGATGTTGGTGAAACGTCCCTTGTGATCCACCAGTGCTTGCAGCACTATTGAAAAGTAACCCTTTCGGTTTATGTACTCGCTGGCTTGGTGGTCCGGTGCCAAGATAGGGATATGGGTTCCGTCTATCGCCCCACCACAGTTCGGGAACCCCATTGCTGCAAAGCCATCCAGTATGAGCTGCACATTTCCCAGACTCACAACCCTTGGTACCAGCAGCTTGGTGATCGCCCTGGCTACTTGCATCACAACAGCCCCCACTGTAGATTTTCCCACTCCGAATTGATTCGTGACTGACCGGTAGCTGTCTGGCGTTGCAAGCTTCCACAGGGCTATCGCCAGTCGCTTCTGTACTGTGAGGGCTGCTCTCATCTTGGTGTTCTTGCACTTCAGGGCAGGGGAAAGCAACTCACAAAGTTCCATGAAAGTGCCCTTACGCATGCGAAAGTTTCGCAGCCACTGGGATTCATCCCAGACCTGCAGCACTATGTGGTCCCACCAGTCTGTGCTTGTTTCCCGGGCCCAGAATCGGCGTTCCACTGTATCAACAAGCCCCATTAACACCATGATGTCCACCTTGCGGGGGGGCCTTTTTTGAGAGAGGTCTGTGTCCATGTCCTCATCACTGTCCTCAGGGCGCTGCTGTCGCCTCCTCGCCTGCTGTAGCTGTAGCAGCTCCTGGTTCTCGTTCTGCATATACTCCTGGACAATGCGCGTGGTGTTCATAACGGCGAGAACAGCCGCGGTGATCTGATCGTGCTCCATGCTTTCCCTGGTATGCTGTTTGCAGGACAGCAGAGTGGCAGCAGAAGCAGCGGGTGGATAACAATGGAGTCAGCAATATGGCGCCCATATGAAAAAAGGCGCGAAAGGATTTTTTGCTCCCCCCTCAGTTGCTTTCACGGAGGGAGGGGGGAGCAAGGGTTAGGCTCATTTCCTTCTAGCTGCAGATGGTACAATATGCGGTGAGCAAGGAGGCGCCTTCCCTTCTAGCAGCAGATGGTACAATATGCTTGATATCCATCATCATCTCCTGGCCCCCTCAAGGATTGAACTCGCAACCCCAGGTTTAGCGGGCCAACGCTCAGACCGCTGAGCTATCCCTCCGCCCGTGTTCCAGGCAGTACTGAATCTCCCTAAAACAAAACGTAAAAAAGAGAATGACCAGAGTCACTCTGGTCACTCCCATTTATGTCCAAGCGCCCCCGGCCAGCCACACCATAGGCCGCCGGCCAGGAGCACACGAATACCAATCATATTGTACAATCTGCTGCGAGAAGGCAAGGAGCTTCTGCTGTATGGTCCCGTGACCACGACCATTTATGGCATATTGCACCATCTGCAGCTAGAAGGCAAGGAGCTTCTGCTGTGTAGTCCCGCGACTACCAGCCTCAGGCGGAATGGCCCCCTCAAGGATTGAACTCGCAACCCCGGGTTTAGCGGGCGAACGCTCAGAACGCTGAGCTATCCCTCTGCCCGTATTATAGTGTGACTGAATCCCCACTAGACCTAATGTCCAGGCATACGCTGGAGATGTACGGTAATTGTGAGCTGAGCAGGCTTCCGTAGCAAACACGGAAACCCCGGAAAAAAGGCGCGAAAAATATTGCTTTCACGGAGGGAGGGAGCGAGGGAGGGAGGGATGACATGTACCCAGAACCACCAGCGACAATGTTTTCTGCCCCATCAGGCTTTGGGATCGCAACCCAGAATTCCAATGGGCGGCGGAGACTGCGGGAACTGTGGGATAGCTACCCGCAATGCAATGCTCCGAAAGTCGATGCTAGCCCCGCTACTGTGGACACAGTCAATCGACCTCATGGTCTTAACGCTCTTTGTGTGGGGACACACACAATCGATTCCATAAATTCGGGTTTTAAAATATCGACTTCTATAAATTCGACCTAATTCTGTAGTATAGACGTACCCCAAGATGTCCTTTGGGGGGGTGAAGAGCGTCTTTCTTTAGCCAGCTGAAGACAAAATGGAGGGGTTTCCTCGGGGTTTAAATAGATTTTCTCCTCTGGGTGGACACCCCTCCCTCTCCCTGTGTAGCATCCAGTTACCAAATGGAGTTGGGGTCACATGGACAAGTCACCTGTCTATGCACAACTCAGTTCCTTCTCAGACCAGCCACATTCCTGGCAAAGTTCAGATGTGGATTGGTGTCTGCAAGTTCTATTGTCTGTTAAGTGCTTCTTGACTGGGCACTTAACCTGCACATTCCTTTCTCAAGAAATACAACCAATATTCATAACTTCAACTACAACAATGATACATGCATATAAACGGGAGGAATAAATTCAGTAGGTCATAACTTTCACAGAGATATGTTACATGGCACATGTAGCATAAAGCATAGTCCAGTTACATCATGTATACATTTATAAGCATCTCCCCATACAGTTTTATGGGGAACACCGTCACACCAGGGACTGACAGACTGACCCGGAAGTCTGAAAAGATGCTTGAAACTGTGAACAGAGGGGAGGTGTTGGTAGAGGGCAGAAAAGCTGATAAAGCACATTTATTTAACCAAGGAACTTGGAAAAATCTGGGTGAAACTAGAGACATATTGTTTGGCCTCTAAAATGGTACTGGGAAAAGGAAAACTTGGGTGGGAGTGGGGATCAGTTGGAGTAAGCACCTGGCATGAATGAGAATAAGGGCCCAGGAAGACAAGTGCCATGCTCATCACTATGTAAAGAAATGGAGGTACAGTAAAAGCTTTGTTATCCAGCCTGTTGGTGGAATGGGAGGTGCTGGATAGTCAAAAATTCAGGTTAACTAAGAGTTATACTTACCAATGGAATACCAATTTTCAAAGAATTAGAATACAATAAAATGAATAAAGTATGAAATAGTTTACAGGTACTCACCAATCCAGTAGTAGTACTGCACTGCAGAGTGGTTGGTTTCTTGAAGCACTTAGGTGTATATAGGTAAAGTTTTCTATACAGAAGGTTATCTTATGACACTTCATATCACTATGGGCAGTGCATGGCGTACACCCAGATCACTTAAAATACACTTAACACTAAAACTGTACTGAACATAATTTAATCTTTGATGATTCAGAAGGCACTTCAGGATCTTGCAATGCCTCAGGGTCATCATTGTCAACATCAATTATCATTGCAGATGTAGAAGGTGTAGCAGATTGGGCTGAATCTGCAATGACCCAGTGACACACCCTTGAAGCTGCATTTTTGAATAAATCCCTGATATCAGCTTCCTTACTTGTCTTCTGCTTCTTTTGCATGAAAGTAGAGTGCAGAATGTGCAATTGCATAACTTCCTGGGCAATATATTAGTCCCGGTTACTATATTGAAGATTTGTATGGGGAGATATCAGAAATGCCAGTTAACAGAGCTTTCTCATTGATAAAGTGCCGGATAACTCAGCTTTTACTGTATAAGGGTCGATGGATGGAGCACTGGACTGGAACTCAGGAGACCCGGTGCTATTCCTGGCTATGCCACTGACCTCATGTGTGACCATGGACAAATTCCTTCCCCTCTCTGTGTCTCCATGTCCCCTCCCCCTCTTTGTCTGGCTTGTCTATTTAGTTTATAAGCCCTTTGGGGCAGGGACTGTGTCTTACTATCTATGTGTCCAGGGGCTAGCACAATGGGCCCCAAGCTGTGTTAGGGCCTCCATGCATTCCCGTAACACAAATAATTAAATATAACAACTTGGAGGGGGGGGTGACCGGTTTGGTCACAGAAACCCTCTTGGGACTGTTACGTGACGTGCTGAATTTACCTCTGAGCCCGTTTTCTCTACCAGTTTGGGCCTCCAGAACCCTGCCTTGTTGAGCCAGATGCTAGCCTGCTGCAACACAGACCCAGGATCTGAACGACACCCCCAAAGCTGCAGACTAAACTAAAAACAGCTCAGCAAGTACTCCTGTCTCCAGCACCCAGACACCCAGCTCCCAATTTGATCCAAATCCCAAATAAATCTGTTTTACTCTGTATAAAGCTTATACAGGGTAAATTCATAAATTGTCCACCCTCTATAACACTGATAGAGAGATACAGCTGTTTGCTCCCCCAGGTATTAATCACTTACTCTGGATTAATTAATAAAAAGTGAGTTTATTAAGTATAAAAAGTAGGATTTAAGTAGTTCCAAGTAATAACAGACAGAACAAAGTAAGTTACCAAGCAAAATAAAACAAAACACACAAATCTAAGCCTAATACATTAAGAAACTGAATACAGGTAAATCTTACCCTCAGAGATGTTCCAACAAGCTTCTTTCACAGACTAGACTCTTTCCTAGTCTGGGCCCAATTCTTTCCCCTGGTACAATCCTTGTTAGTTCCAGCTCAGGTGGTAACTCGGGGATCCCTCATGACTGGCAGCCCCCTTTATCCTGGTCCACCCCCTTTTATATCTTTGGCACAAGGCAGGAATCCTTTGTCTCTCTCTGGGTTCCCACCCCTCCTTCTAAATGGAAAAGCACCAGGTTAAAGATGGATTCCAGTTCAGGTGACATAATCACATGTCACGGTAAGACCTCCTTCATTACCTAGTAGCTGGAAGACATGTACATAGGAAGGCTTGCACGTAAACAAACCC
The DNA here is from genome assembly GCA_033296515.1 of Macrochelys suwanniensis. Classification (NCBI taxonomy): domain Eukaryota; kingdom Metazoa; phylum Chordata; order Testudines; family Chelydridae; genus Macrochelys; species Macrochelys suwanniensis. Next base: position 8,836,719 of record CM065781.1, on the reverse strand, counting down.
ATTCACAGTTCATTGATTCTGAAGCACCCTTAACGGCTTCCACTTAACATGTTTACATCAGTAATACAAGTTTATAAGTTATTCCCCTAACTCCAGACATAGAAATAATACATGCAAACAAATAGGAAGAACACACTCAGTAGATCATAAGCTTTGTAATGATACCTTACAAGAGACCTTTTGCACGAAACATATTCCAGTTATATCATATTTCCACTCATAAACATATTTCCATAAAACATTATGGAGTGCAACGTCACAGGGGGCAGCAAAGGTCTACCACTCACAAAAACAATATGCCGGGGTTGCTCTGAAAAGGCTTCCAATTTTTGTCATTGCCATTATTGCTTAGTTGCATTTCAGTAGCACCTAGAGGCCCCAATCTAGATCAGGGCCCAGTTGTGCTGGGCACTGTTCAGACACACAGTGAGAATCATACCCAGGCCCAAAGGGCTTACAGTCTGCATAGAAAGGACATTTTATAGATGGGGAACTGAGGCACTGACTGATTACATGACTTGCCCAAGGTCATGAAGGAAGTCTGTGGCAGAGCTTGGACTTGATCCCAGTTGTATATATGTACAGCACCAGGCACAATGGGCCCTTGCTCCTGGATCAGGGTGTCTGGCTCCACAATAATAGAAATAACCAATAATAATCTCCTAACTCTCTAGTGCCCTAGCCATAGGATCATCTTTCCTCTCCGTTGGATAATGATACTGTGATAGTCATAGTGTTCTCTACATTTCCCAATGACTTGTAAAAGGAAGGTAACACTAGAGGTGCAGAGGTAACTTATTTAATTACCTCTTGCAACTGAAAAGTTTGTAAAGTTTACCACAATCCTGGAGTGCAAAACAATGAGAATATGAACAGAGCTGATTGGGAAACGGAATTTCCATTCCGTGGGAAATTCTGACATTTCGGGGAGGAAAAAATATTTCTGATTCAGAACAAAATGCTAAAATTTCTCATGAAACAAAAATCCCGCCTGCCCCCAGTTGATTTGGGATGCTCAAAATGTTTCTTTTAGTTTCAACTTTTATATTATAATTTAATACAACCTACTGTGTATATATTATATGCATACTAGTTAATATATAAAATATAATATCATAAAGTTAATATTTTCAAATATGAAAGCCAAAATAAAATCAAAACACTATAGAAATTAATCATTTTGACTTTTTCCATCAAAAAATGTCATCGGAGTTGCCACATTCCCACAAAACTTGGCTTTTGATGAAAGTGCATTCAATGGAAAACTGTTCCCCTGAAAAACTTTCGACCAGCTGCTCTGATGAGTTGGAGGAGGGTCGCAGTACAGGTGGACTGCAGAAAGAAAGTACGTTACGACTCCTCTCCCACATGCCCCAATATACTAAGAGTTCAGTGCTCTCCTGTATGATGGAGACTGGCACATTTTGCAACACACCCAGGGTTGCCCATGAATGGTGCAATTTCTCTTGCTTGTCTTAAATTCTGACAATGGTGTCACTACCATTTGACCAGTTTTCAAATGCTCTGTAATCTGCTTTGCTAAGGGACTAGTTCGCTCTTGAGTAACCAGCCAATAATGCTCTGAAAGCACGTACCTGGAGGAGATATTTGGGACTGATAGCCTCGGTGCTAACACCATAACTTCGGCTGGTTCAAAACTTTCCGTCAGTTTTTTTGGGTGGAAAATTGGGGTTTCAGTGAAACAAACTTTTTGTGGAAAGTTGATTTTCCTCAAATTTTTTAATTTTTGAATGAAAATTGGAATTTTTTGGCACTTTTTTTTGGCCTTTTGGTGAAAAGTCAATTTTTTCTGCTGAAATATTCCCCTCTCACATTTTTGATTCACTCAGACTGTGATCTTAGGAATCAGCCCGGATAGAGGGAGCAGTTCAGTCTAGGAGCTAGATGTGTCGGTTGTGGCTGTTTCTGTCTGTTAGTTTAGTTTGTGTAACGTATATGCCATTACTGGAGTTGCTGTTACCTTCCTAGCTGTACTCTGAAGGGACAGTTTCTTACATACAGTCAAAGTGGATTACAATTATAACGCTTATTGCCTGTGGATGTGAATGTCAAAGATTCCATTACAGGTGCCCTACCCAACTCTCTTAGGTCTCTTTGAAAATCCTAATCTGTATTTACAAGGCCAAAATCATACCGGCCATAATCCAGGAAAATAAATTAAAAATGGCGCCTAAAATCGAATGACCAGTTTTGATTGAGGTTAAATTTTTCAGGAGGGCTCAGCTCCCAAGATTTCCCGTTGAGCGGAGCGGGAACTGCTGGGGGCTGAGCATTTTTGACAATTTGGGCTCTTCATTTAGGTGCTGAGTACTGTTAGAATCTGGCCAACCTCCATGGGTGTATATGCCCCGACTCAGGAAATGGAGTTTGAGACACTTAAGTGACCTGATTTTCAAAAATGATTACCATTCGCTGGCACACGTTGAAGTTAACATGCAAGACTTGGTCCTGGCCCAAAGAGTTGATGATCAAAGCCCCATTGAAATTTAGAGCTCATGTGCATGGATCTGATTGCTGAATTGAGGCCTAACGCATACAGTCCACATTCGCAAACATTGTGAACAAATGTTTTTAATCCCTTAACGAGTCATCATTGAGCTGCTATAAATATATTTCCCATCTAGGATCTTTCAAATGCTTAACAGAAACTACACTGCACTAACATCTTAGGACGTGTCTACACTGCAATGTAAGCCCAGGGTTCAAACGCAGGCTCAAGCCTAAACCCCCACCTGTCTATGCACAAATAGCGCTAACCCAGGGCTCTGACACAGGGTCCCAGGACCCCAAGGGGATGGAGGATCTGAGCCTGCATTGAGCCGGGACCTAGAGTTCAAGGCTTATTGCTTGGCAGTGTAGATGCAGCCCCACTGGACTTGTGCCCGGGGAGTCTGCCAATAGTATCCCACAATCCTATGGGCTGACTTTCTTTGTCTTCTGGACAGTCAAGTTTTCCCGCACTACACCATAAACAAAAGGCTAGAGTGGCCGCATTTTGGAAGGGCATTAGGAAGTCTGGGACATGGGTGGTTGGACTTGGGCCAACATAATGCAGTGTAGATTCTGGAATTCAACAGTCCCTAAGCTGGGCAGTGTAGATGCTTAAGCCCTAGGTTAACAAACCCAGGGTCTGCTAAGTCGAGCTCTACTACCCCTAACATTTCAGCGTAGACATACTCTTATCCTGTAATTCAGATATGATACATTTACAGCACATCATTTACTCCTGATGTGGGACAAAGTGTAGTGTTGGGTCATATGCAGCGGTGAACCAAAACTGGCCCTACAAGGATATTTCATCACAGTTTAAATAGTTAAGGCTTTATAAAGAATGTCGATGACATTTTCTTTACTGTACTGTGCTGGAAACAACAGAGGCTCGTGCAAAACATAAACCACAGCCAGTTCTGACATACAATGCAATTGACAGCAAAAGTGCTCATCCTTTTAATCAAAATCCTTTATTAACCAATAATCCTTTATTCTGCAAAAAGAATGGGACTAGTCCTTGCAAATACAAGTGGTAGAACCTGTCCCTAACTAAGCAAAATATGATGGGCTAGATTCAGCCACCCTTGCTCACACTGAGTAGAGGCTTACTCTGTGAGTTCTCCAACTGAAATCAGTGGGGCTACTCACAGAGTAAGGATCCCCTTGATGTAATGGTCATGGACTTTGGCTCCATATTAGCTAGCTGTAGTAAGCAGTTTGTCCAAATGTCTAATGTAATTTTGCTATGATTTTCCCTGTCTAGGAATCTGAGCTCAAGTGACTGAGATGCAAACTTTGTAGGATGATCCAATTTCTAAACTTAAAGTTTTGCAAATCTCTTTAATTTCAGATGGCATGAAACAAGCCGTTTACACCATCTACACTTGTCCATGAAAGTGCAGCCTGAAATCTTTATCGTGCTCTTCAAAAGAACATGCAAACATTTGTCCTTCTGCTCTGACTTCACCTGGTGGCTTTCATTTGCTTCAACATCAAGACAGGGCGAAGCAAAGTAATAGAAAAATAGAAAACATCTTTGTCGGAAAATGAGATTGCAGCTGTGTAACTGGAGCACACAACCATAAATCAGAATGTCAAATCCAAAGCACATGACTTTTTGCAAGTTCTCCATGTGTGCTATAATGTGATTACAGCCTGGTTACTATTATGATTTAAAACAAAGTCTTTCATGCTAGAAACAAAATGCGGAATGTGAGCAGCCTGGGGGAGAGCGCTGTAAGCTGGAGACTTGGACCCTTATTGTCAGAGAGGTGGGCTACGCTATTTCAAGTGCTAGTTTGTCAGGTGTGTGAGGGCAAGGGGAGGATTCAAGGCTAACGTTGGCAGAGCTCTTAACATGAGGGACAAATGAGCCGGTGGTGTTCAGCTCTGCCTGACCATTTGAAATTAGGGATGCGGGGATAGGAAGAGGGGAGCAGAGAATGTTTTTCTCTCTCTGTGTTGTAGAAAATCCTGAAGCCAAACACACAGATTACAGAAGTCATTCTTTCCTGTCTATCACATAAACAAACGGTCCAGCTGTTATTGCTAAGATTCCAGTCTGAAAACTTGGACTTTCTTGTATAAACTTCAATGTAATGGTATTTAACGTGTCATAGACAATAAGCATCTAATCCTAGTCAATAAATTGCAGACGAGTTGCATGAACTTCGAGAGTTGTTAAAGACAGCTGTGCTTTTTTTGTAATTCAAGTCATTCTCCAAATTGGGCAGCCCTCCAGGTGTATTTTCAGACAAACACTGTGTGCTAAGAAAATGTGTTGTTTGGAACAGACCAGCGATGGTATGAAGTCAAATCCTACGCAGAAGGACATAAAGATGGCATCCTTCATTATTGGGGAGGTCGGGGTGACCAAAGGGAGCTGCTGCTTTGTTCTCAGGGTCATTAGATGGCCCTGTTTATAACCAGGGGTGAAATCCTGTCCTCACTGAAACCAAGGGGAGTTTTTCCTTTGATTTCAATGGGGCCAGGATTCTACCCCAGATATATAAATGACTCTATAGGGATTCCTGCTACTTTCCGAGCAAGAGGGAACAGTACAAGCATTTCTTAAATATCACGCTGCTGCTTTTGGGAAACAGCAGCTTCCAAAGGCTGAAAATTGTTAGCTATGTTGTTGTAGTCATGTTGGTCCCAGGATATGGGAGAGATAAAGTGGGTGAGGTAATATCTTTTATTGGACCAACTTCTGTTGGTGAGAGAGACATGCTTTCGAGCTTACACAGAACTTTTCTTCAGCGAGGCTGAAAATGACATAAGAGGCAATATGTACTTGAAGCCAGAGGAGAGACATGCTCAGGTACCAGACAAAGGCACTTGGGTGTGAAGGCTGTGTGAAAACAAGTTACATTCCACCGCCGGGAGATGGTTTAAGCCTGAAATTTGGAGGCACAGTTATCTTCTCACACGGGGATAAGTCAGCATTAACTCCACTGAAGCCAGTGAAGTTACACTACTGTAAGACGTGAGAGCGATCTGAATCAGGCCCCTCTTTGGTTAGAATGGGGCAAATTTGGAAACTCTTGGCTCCAGTTTACAAAAACAGGAGACTAAAGCTAGCTCACGCAGCACTTCCCATTGACCTCAGCTGGAGCTCTGAGGGGCTCCACGCGTCTGCAAATCAGGCAGGTGCCTAAATACGGATTTTGGAGCCAAACTTCACAGTCCTGGTTTGGAAATGTTGGCTCGCATGCACATATCCAGGGAACTGTTACACTGGAAACCGTTTAGCACAGGGTCACTGCTTGATATTGTTAGGTGCCCCCCTGAGGTTAGGCCTAGTTGAAAGGCAGTTGTACTCTTGCTGTTAAGCTGTCATTCCCCCTACATTGGCGGCTGTGGTAAAATATCCAGTCAGGCCCTTTCCAGCATGTTTTTCCACATCTGCGATCACAAAGCAAATTCATCATTTTTTTTATGATCCTCGGACGGTTTACACCCAAGGAACCACGTTGCCTTCTGCCGCGTTCCCAATCTGTCCCTCGGCATATATCAAATATCCCCCTCCTTGACAGCAGGGCGAGGAAAACAGACGCGTTCGTGGAGACCATGAAATGAGAGCTCTCAGCTCCAGGCAGGAGTTAGCCGGGCCTTCGTCTGAGTCGCTGGGATTTGCTTGAGGTCAAGTTCGGAAGAGGACAACCCACACCAATCCATTTAGGCCACGGTTCGGCAAAGCACGTGCTTAAGTCCCATTGGCTTCAGTGAGTACCTGCTTAGCGCTGTGCTGAATGGGGATGGACACGATCGTGTATTTAAAGTTAAGTATAAATAGGCGGGGAGGTGCTTCCGTCAAACTGGGTCCTCGCGCCAAGGGGAGGCTTTGGTGATTCGTACAGAATGAGGTAACAGTATCGCTACACCTGCTCTCCACCCTCCCCTCTTTCCAGCCCTACACCCGCTTCCCCCTTCTATGGCCTCCTCCCTTCCTTTGTCCTTTGGTGGTCTAATTGCCTCCTACCAAAACCCCTCCCAAAGAGCTGAAAACGAGCAGCCCATGCCTCTGAAAAAAAAATGGTGGCACTCATATGCCTTTTGCAAACCTTCACGCGGGTCCCTCTGCTTTGTAAGTTCTGTCCCTATCCCCTACCCTATGTCTGCCTTGTTGACTTAGGCTGTAAGCTCTTCAAAGCAGGGGCTGTCTCTTATTCTGCATTTGTAGAGTGCCCAGCAGAATGGGGTTTTCTTTGTGAGGCAAGATGGTCCAGTGGTTACAACCAAGGACTTTGGGAGACCTGGGTTTAATTCCCTTCCCTGCCACAGACCTCCTGTATGATCTTGGGCAAGTCCCATGCTGCAAAGCCTACTCTTCATTTGCAGAGATTTTGACACAGCCCTGGGGACGTGGCTGGGACAGGTGAATGAGTCGCATATGTTTGCAGGGTGGAGTGAAGAAATTATGTTTTAATATTAGAGCTGGCTGAGAAAGGGCAATACATTTCTCCCCCCCCTTTTTTTGGCCATAACTTTGAAACATTTCAGTGCTCAGTGTTGCAAATTTTGGGGCGCACAGTTTCAGCGAGTTCACACAGGGATTTCCTTCTCCCACATGTGTGCATGGGACAATTTCCCATAAAGAAATATTCATAGATCTCTCCTGCACTTCAGCGGCAGTGAAACGAGTCCATCATCACATATGTGCTCCGGAATGCATAGATTCATCACCTCCACAGCAATTAATAAAGCCCGGCTGACCATTCCCCTATATATTGGGAATGATTTGCAATTTGAGAGTGAGAGTTGGTGTTGTTTTTCACATAGAATCAGTTTAATTAATCACACTGTTTGAACAGCTGGGTAGTCCATGTATTTACACTAGAGTTCAGCATTCCTAGAAAACGTGTCAAGTATGACTCAAAATAATACCATCTCCCTGCTTCAAATGATTAATCACATATCTCTACTCTTCATTCACTCCTAAACATTTGATAAATCAAAAGCAGTCCCCTGACGCACCAGTGGGTTTGTGGTTACTTGCCATGTACAGGATAAATGATCTCGAAGCGGCTTTGAAATTGTGTTCGCACTCATCTTTGGCTATCTATGTACATTTCAATTTCACTTGTATTCTTTAGTCTATAAGAGACAGATAAAAGAAAATGAAAAACGTTAAGAATTAGTGGCGGAAATTAAACACTAAGTTATTTCTAAAGTTAAAGAGTCAGGGGGCAGGATTTGTAGTCAATCAATAAATTCCATAGGCTAATACCTCTACTGTCGAAAGACATCTGAGTAAGGGACCAAATTTTCAAAGCATGAGGCTACATTCTGCTCTTGGTTAAAGCAATGTAAGACCTGAGTAGCTCCACTGGTGTCATTGATGCTTCTCTGGATTTATATTGGTGTGAGAACAGAATTTGTCGTCTGGTCTCTTTCAGAGATGATGAGTAACTCTTGATGATGGCGAGGCGGGCATAATTTAAAGGGGCACATGACTGCCCCATGTGTCACCTCTGGGCTGAAGAGCAGCAGAGAGCAGATGTCACACCAACAGATCCTGTCATCAGCAGGCAGGATTGAACCTGGGACCTCTGGAGCTAAACGTATAAGCGTCTACTACGTGAGCTAACAGCCAGATGCCACTTAACTAAGGCGGTAGCAGAGTCATTAATCTCTAAGTGGTCTCGGTGCCACTAGAGGGGACAGAGCACCACATCCAGGAGGTGTGTGGGTTACACAGGCACCTCAGGGAGCATCACATGGCAGGCAGGCTCCGCGGGCAGGGTCCGGCTCCAGGGGACGTCACCAGCCAGCACTGGGCTCCTTCAGGGGAGAGCACGAGTGTGCACAGCTCCCCACCCTGCCTGGGGAACACCTGGCCATGCAGAGGTGGCCTGGCTCAGGGGGTGGGGCAGGAAGGGCTGCCAAGCAGCTGACCAGTGCCCCGGCTTCCACAGCACAGACAGCCAGGGCTTGAGCGAACCAGGCGGCTCCCCCCAGCTTCCGATCCACTGGCTCCTGGCAGGAGACTGGTGATGGTTTTCACACTGGGGAAGTGGAGTGGGGAAGGCATGCCCCACAGTTTGAAAACCTCTGTGCTAAATGGAAGGCAGAAATCTGGGGGGGGGAGGCATGTGACCCTAAGTGCCCCCCCATCCCCCACGCAGCACCTCTGGTCTGTCTCTATTTATATGCAACTTAGCTTTCTACATGCAATGACAGACATCTGCAACATTTTGATACACAAACGACAGAACATACACTCACAAACCACATTTGTGTAGGCAAGATAAGATCAAAAGGGTTTGGGTCCTGAAATGTTTTTTGTGTGCACGCAAAGGATAATGTACAAAAATTGTCCGTGCAGCACATGATTTCTCTGTGCCCTGGCAGTTTTCAGCTGCTATATACCACCTCTTGGGGTGCAGATGGTACAAGTTACAGCAGCGCTTTTGTTCCTCGAAGTTACACAGAGGCGGGGGGGACCAACCCTCACAACTGGCCCAGGACTGAGGGAGCGCAACTGTGACTTAAAAATTCCTTTGTGCTGTCTCCTTTTCCTGAGCTGGGCTGGACCAAGAAGTCTTTTAAAACCAAGAAATGGGCATGAGTTTAATGATATAAACCCTTGGGATCACTGGAAAGAGAGAGAGAAACACTTGTGTCTATTTGAATTGCCTTACCTGGCTTCAAGCAGGCACTTCTAAAATCCCCCCTGCGGAAAATAGTGTCATGGGCCCAGAATTGGAAGGGTTAAGATCCTTCCTTCTATCACTCAAGAAGGTAGGCGTATGCCATAGGGTGTAAGTGTTGGGAAAGCTGAAACAAGGGGTTAGGAATAGCTAAGCCTTCCCTGAGGACCACCCAAGAAGAGCTAAATATGGGGTTTCTTTTAAGTGGGGTTGGGATCAAAGAATAAAGGAGATTAGATCCAAGGGGGAGCTAAAAGGGAACATCTGGTCCTTCTCAGTAATCACCAAGAGAAAGGTGAAGCTTCCTTTGGAGAAGCAAACTATCCAGAGACAACTCTCCTACAATGTGCCAAATAATAGCAATTCAAGAAGGAAAGCCCGATGTCTGTTGTTTTGCCAGGAAACCTTCAGAATGTCCTTTGAATCTGTCGGGCTTTCCCTTGCCAAACTGAATGGAGAAGCTCAGGGAATGGTTGGGCCTAATTTTTCTGGGACCTTCAGCAGAATCACATGGGAGGGACAACTCAAGATTTATGAGAATTGAAATTCCCTCTAAGACAGACACGGAGACCTTCCCTCACCTACAAGCTCAATGAGAGGTTTTTAAAGGTGTTTCTAGTGGCTTCAGAGAACCTTGGTGTAAAGAACCCCCTGCCCTCAAGCAAATGAACTCTGGGTCACTTTGAAGTGAGGTGACTTATAAGTGTAGTTTGGGCATAATCTTGGATTTTCCCCCATTCATTTTCTACCCACAAAATTTGCCACAGGTTGTAAAGGAATCTGAGGAAGCAAACATGGGTTAACTACCGAGAGCAGGACATTACCCATGAACACAAATCCTGAGCCTGATTCTCCTGGCTCATTATCTTCACACCAGTTTGGCTCCTTTGACTTTGACGGAGTTTCTCCTGATTTATCCCAGTGTAAGTGGGACGAGAGTCCAGCCGTATATGTTCAGGTGTGCTCTAATTTGCATGGGAAACTGCTTCAAAAAATGTTTTACTGAGGATAAGGGGACAGCTTTGCTTTGTTCCTCTGCTCCCCGGGAAAGGGCCCGGATAGATCATTAATCCTACCTGTCACCAAGGAGTGCCAATCAGCCAAACTAAAGTGCCTTCGGAAGATAAGCAAATACAGTCATTGACCCTTTCGAGGACTGAGAGATAACAGGACAAGTCCCTTCCTTGACAGGTTGGTGGACAACATATGACTTTCTGGCTGTTGTCAGAGGCCAGCTGCCTTTTCACAGAGCCTAGAGGCACCGCACTTGGCCACCAGAATTTTGGCAATGAGTTTATGGTTCATACTGAGTGAGTGACAATGTGGACCTGGAAAGTTGGAGCGCAACTTTCTTGAAGCGAACTGTGAGTCGTGTATCCTCAGCAGGTGGCCTGTTTGAAAGGTCCTTGGAAAGGCTTCCTGAAGAGCAAATGTCTTGAAAGCCTTCGAAATATCTACCGGGAAGTAGTCCACCACTGGAGATATGCCAGAGGACATATCTTGGATAGCTTGCCAGTGTTCTGTCCTGAGAAAATATTTTATGTCCAGGGATATCCTCTGATCTTGTGAAAGCTTAATAAAGGTCAGATCACTAAGAAAACAATCCATTATATCCACATCCCACACACCGCCCGCTCCCCCCTCCAATACAGTCTGGCATAGCAGTGTTTATAGTTACCCTGGTTTATGCTGCATCTCTGTAGGATCTGTAATGGGTGATGTGTCTGCAAACACTACGGATGTGATCAGGAAATAAACTTTGCATCTATTTCTGACTTGTCACCCACAACTTCCCCCATCGTGTCCCACTTCTTATATATATAATATATATGCTTCTGGCAACAAAATGTGTATTTTAACTTGGTTTGTTTTCCATAAGGATAGTGATTATCAGGCCAACAAAAATACAAGCCCTGAAATGTATCTAGTTATTTGCTCACATTTTTAAAATATAAGGTCTGAATAGCATCTCAAAGGTATCACCAGGAAAGGAATGAGATGTAACTTTGAACTGAGTGTTTAACACACAGAGGAAATTGTTTATTACAGTCACACTCAGCAGTTCCCAAATCAAGCCAGGCCTACACTACAAACTTTTGCCAGCTTTGCTGTGTCGGTCAGGGGTGTGATGAGCCGTGCTTTGTGACTGACATAAGTACGCCAACAAAAGTACATAATGTAGACTCAGTTATACCGGCAAAACTGCATCTTTGCTAGTATGGCTTATTTCGGTTGGGGGAGGGGAATTGGCTAGAATAAACTATACCAGAAAAAGCACAGTTTAAGTTGTTATAAGCTGCATCAGCAGTTCAGAGCACTTTGAATCATAGAATCATAGAATCTCAGGGTTGGAAGGGACCTCAGGATGTCATCTAGTCCAACCCCCTGCTCAAAGCAGGACCAACCCCAAATAAATCATCCCAGCCAGGGCTTTGTCAAGCCTGACCTTAAAAACCTCTAAGGATGGAGATTCCACCACCTGCCTAGGTAACCCATTCCAGTGCTTCACCACCCTACTAGTGAAAAAGTTTTTCATAATATCCAACCTAAACCTCTGCAACTTGAGACCATTACTCCTTGTTCTGTCATCTTCTACCACTGAGAACAGTCTAGATCCAGACTGGTGTATACAAGTGTAGCTATACCAGCAAGATCTTCTTAGTTTAGCCCTAGCCTAGCTGTCAGTGTGGTTCAGTAGCACTGAATTAAAGAAATGTAGGTGCTAGCCCTGGATCTGCCATTGATCTGTTGTGTGATTTGAGGCAAATCCCTGGGCCTTCATTTACCCTCACACCCTTTTTCTGTCTTGTCTGTTCAGATTGTAAGTAGAGCTGGTCAAAATTTACCAGTCAAAATGTGTGTTTCTTTGACCAAAAGGCAAATAAAAATGTGGCTTTTTTGTCAAAACAGAAATGTCCTTCGGAAGTATTTGGTTTTGACCAAACTTTTCGATTTGTGGTTGCCAAAAACCAAAACTAAAACAATCGAAACCGAATTTTTTTTTTATATATTAACCCCCCAAAACTTTGGAAGAAAACTGTCAATGAAATCAAAATTATGTGTTCCTGCAAACAGTTTAGCAGAACCCATTTTCAGCCGGCTCTCATGGCAAGCTCTTCAGGGCAGGATCTGGCTCCCTCTGGTCTCTGCACATTGCCTAAAAACAATGCAGCCCTGGGGTGGCAACACCATGCAATCCTGAAATACAAGTAATAATTAGTATTGTCTGACAGTCTGGTGCCATTCCAGGCAGTAGCACTGTGAAGGAGCGATACTCTAGACAATGCTAAACCCACCGTAATGATGACAACTGACTGTGTAGGCCTGCAGGGCTGCCCACCCTTCCATGCCAAGGCAGGGATATTGATGAGCCCACGTATTTGAAGTCCTGTAAACTGGCTAAGATCTTTCCTAAGAAGGTTAATTTCTGTGGCTTAACATTTGCCCAGTAGTCCTATCCCTTTCCTGGGGCCTGAAGAGATCCGTGTTTTATTTAACATGTGTCTACTCCAGGTCCTTACTGAGCCCCATCACACACGAGCTCTTAGCCAGATGAAATTCAATCCTGGTATAATCTACCCTCCTCTCCCTTCCCTCTTTCGCCTTTGACCCATAGCCATTTTGTAGTTATCCTTCTGCAGCTGGAGCCGAGTCTGATGCCGCACTACATTAGCCTTGCAACACAGTGAGGGAAAGTCACCCCTTCTGGAGATACTCAGCCCAGTCCTGCATTCCTGGCACGCCCAGAACGCTCCCTGAAGTGAACGTGGGCGTTTTGGGTGTGGAAGGAACGCCGGATCAGGACAAGGCACTGGTCCCGACAGCGCGAAAGCCCTGTTCTCTGAGGGCCAAAGACTGACTGGCTTTCTCAGGGCCGTGTTAGACTCTGACACAGGGGACCAGATTTTCCATTGCTCACAAGGTTGAAGTCACCTCAGGGCTGCTTTAACTCACTGCAACAGCCGCCAGCGATGTTCCGCTGCCAAGGATAGCTGGAGCACCACGGTATCCGGCCCCATTTCCTCCATCAGTAGTCTTAACTGCAGGCCTCCTTAGGCAGAACGCAGTCTGTACGTAGATAAGAAACAATCTACTCCTTGGGTTCCCCTGGGCTCTGGTTTCTGGGGAATCTCTGCTCTGACTGTCCCTCCTTGGCCTGACAAGAAAGGTTTGTTCCCCTCCCATTCTGGGAGACAGTCCTGCTCCAATACCTGCTTTTTTTGGACCCAGGAGAAAGCTTTCTTGCCCAGACTGGCCAGTAACATGGGATCTAGTTTAAGCCGCAGGACTAGATTAAGACAAAGGCACTACAGGCCTGTGCCTAGAATCCCAGATCCTGGAATCACATGATGGGTCATGATCTCAGCTTTCATTTAAAAAAAGAATGGCCTCCATCCCTCAGAGCTTCCCCGAAAAGCTGGAAAACGTGACCCAAGTGACTGTAGTGATGTCTGCCACACAACCTGAACCAATAGCTCCAAGGGGGGTGAACTGCCATTGTCATTTTACCTCTCAAACATGCTACCACCTCAACAGGAGATGGGGCCATGGTGTGGGGGACATGGCAAAGGAGGACAGTGGGGGGTGACCCTAGGACCATGGATGACTATAATCCCAGACCTGCCCAGCTGATTTCTCCAATGTGGAGTGTGCCCAACACATATTTATAGAGACGGTTGAATATTTTTGTTAATGTTTTTGTTGAAGAAGTGGTCTTTGGGTGGGTGGGGGGAGATGAACTTTTTTTTTGCAAAAAGTTTAGTTTTCAAAATATTCAGTGTTGTTCCAATGAAAAATTTCCAATTTTTTTTTCTTAGGTTTTCAAATTCTGCCACCCCCTTTTCCCTCCCTTTACTCCACTTCAAAGGAAAAAGAGGAAGAAGCATACATTGCTTAAATCAAAAATTGTCCCCAAAAAATCACAAAACTAGTCAAAATCTTTTTTGTATGAAAACACTTGAAATTTTCAAAACATTACTTTTCTTTTCATTTTTCAACCAGCTCTTTGGCATTTTTCAAATTCTTTTTCCCACATTCCACTTTGTGTTCCATTTGTTTGCCACTCCTACGTAATTGTGACCCCTATTGACTTGTGGTTAGTGAGCAGACTGTGAAGAAGAGAGAATTCTTGATTAAAGCTACAGGTAGCTGCTTTTGAGTAACCCAACAGTGAAATCTGGCATGGAATGCACTAAAAATAGGCTGTCATTCAGTCAAAGATTTTTGGTGAGGAACCAGTTGAAAATGTGTCTGTCTGTCTGCAGTGTTTCAGATGTAAGTCATTCAAAACATTCTCTGAGCTTTTTAGCTCATAAACGCACTGAAGTACATTCTGTGCAGTGAACAAATTACTCAGCGTTAAGCGGATATTTATGCTGATTAGCCATGGAAAACCATCTCTGCCATTGTAGTTTTCATTTGCTAGGAAAATAATCCAAAGGTTTTATGTGGCGTTAACTCTAGTCAATAAAATCCGCAAAAGCAACACAAGGAGGAAGAATCTGCTCTGCATACATTTATTTTCTTTAAATGTTCTGCATTTGAGTTGCAGTCTGATAGATGAAAGTATTTAGAACAGACATCCCCTTGCCTGTCTCTTAGGCAGGGCTTCTTCTTGGACTGTCCTTGCTTCAGTTTATTTACTGAAGAATATTCATATTTTGTAAATCCCAGGTATTTATCCCACTGATTATTTTGGCACAGCTCATTTTGAGGATGTTTGCTTTGTTTTAAGCAAATCCTTTTCTGACTTGAAAGTCAGAGCACTAATAAAAGCAAAGGCAACAGGAATATTTGTTAATGTAAGTCCATTCTCCTAAAATATTTATACTTTTTCCCTATGAAGAAGATTAAATGCTTGCAAAATTCTACAGACGCATGCACATATTTGACCCAGAGGGAGATCCCCCAGGATTTGTAACAGCAAATGTGTGTTGAACAAAAAAATCTTGGCCCTCCGCAAACTTACTTTGTGTTCTGAAAGCCAAAGACTTCATTTTAGCATGACCTTAGAAGAAGAGTGATACTTTTAGTATTTCCTGGTATTTGGTGGAAGGAATGTTTTTATTTGAATGCAGATGTCATTTGGTTTACAGGAAGGATTTGGTAACATGTCCATGCCAGTATTGCACTTATCCCAGATTTCCTGCTATGGAGGAAGAACACATGTCAAAGCTCACTGTTTGTTAAATGGAAAAGATTCAGTACACCAGACGCTTCTATTATAAACATTGTGACTTTGTGCAATTTACAAAATGTTCTATCTCCATTAAACAATAAACCCTTGACCCCGCAGCTCAGTTTCAGGATTCTGCTATTTGAGAAGGTAGACATAATGGATGGCAATAATAAATGAAAAGTTCAAAAGGTTAAGAAAAACTGTTTAATTATTTCTCTAGAGCGTGGGCTGCAGAAGCATTGCATGTCTGCCTTCTTTCTTGTAGAAACATTGCATGGAATGAATCCGTCAGTGCAGCTCAGGCCGGGCATAAAGCAGGTTGCTGGCCCTCAGCTGTGTTTATGAACAGACGGTCTCTAGATACTCTTCCATCTCTGAACCTTTCAGCTTGCTGCGAGTTAACTCCCTGCCAGTGAAGAGGCTGTGCCAGCCCCACAAACCTCAGCATCTGTTTTGCAAGGATCTTTGATTTGTTAGCATGTGAAAGCTATTGCTCATATTTGCTTCCCAGCTGTGGTGTTCTTGGGTTTTGTATCTTGAAAAAAATACCTTTTGCCTTATTTGCTTGTTAAACACACCCATACACACAAGGAGTGTATTCTGCCCTCGGTACATGGCTGTCTAGTATAACACTCTCTCTGGTTACAGGCCACAGTGCTTTGACTCTCCACTACTTTAATCAAATTTAAAAAAACTTTGTTAGCTGAAAAACGGCTCTTGATTTCCACCCACTCCCTACACCCCTCCTAGCCATGCCTTTCACACTCCCAACTTCTGACTTTCTCCCATGCCACCCTCCCTGCATTTAATTATTTGCATCATAGTAGCACCTAAAGACACCCCTACACACACACACACACACACACACACACACACACACACACACACACACACAGATCAGCAGCACCCCATCATGCTAGGCACTGTACAAACACATGGTAAGAGACAGGGATGACCCCAAAAAGCTTAAGAGCCATAGGAAGGGTGAGGAGGGAAATGCAGATACGGAGAGGTGAAATGACTCATCTAGGGTGACACAGCAGTTCAGTGACAGAGCCAGGAGCAGAATCCAGATCTCCAGACTCCTCAGTCAATGCTCTATCCACTAGACCACACTGCTTCTCATGCGTGTTCTTTTTTTTAAATTTTTCTGCACAGTGACACCCTAATCATTTTTCAGACCTCTCCTAACAACTCAGTCCTTCTAAGCAGCCTTTCACACAGACTTTCTCCAAAGACAAACATCCCATCTGCCTTCTGGTGCACTATGTATGTCTCAACTGTTCTGCTGGTGTCCGAGAGAGATTTTAAGAGCCCCAGTGGCATTTTATAAATAACAAATAATTTAATGAAGGTGGAGGGCCAGATCTTCAGTTTGTGTAAACTGGCATTGCTCCATTGGATTCACTGGAGTTACGCCAGTTTACACCAATGGAGGGCCTGGACCAAACTTTGTAAAACAGCTTTCAAATGGATTGTAAGAACTCTATGATTTTCACTTAATGTTATGAGCTATCTACACTTATATCCTGTCAAAAATAATTTGCCCCAGATGGCCCCGTTGCCAGAAGCCTTTTGCATGGTTTTGATCTCTCTAAAAGCACCTCCAAATTAGGTTTTCCTCCACATCCACTCTGGTAGATACATAGGCAACCCAAACACAAGCCCTTTAGCGCTGGTCTTCCATATGGGACCATCACACAATTGGGTAATGAGATGTCAGGTTTTGACCTTGATGAGACCTTCTCTCTTTAAATAAACACGACTGATTCTCATGTAATGTTATACTCCATCATGAGCCCTATAACAATAACAGTGTGGTAACCAGTCACATGACTTCTTATTGAAATATAAACAAACAGAACTAGCAGTGAACAGTGGTGTAGCCCGGGCTTGGGTCTGACTGCAAGGTGTTATTTGTCTGCCATAATATGATGAATGCAGCTTGCCTAGCACAGCACCTGTAGAAGTAAGAACAAAGCTGAGGATCTGAGGTAACGAATCAAAAAATGTTGGCCATACGGGAATTCTAAGATGACGTGAACTTGATGACAGTATAAAACCCCAACGTACAAGACTGGGAATGGCTCTTAGCGTGGTCAGATGTTTGTTTCTGAGGACATAAATGGACCTCAACTAAATGGACCTGCACCGTTTGGCCTGTCAAGTTTGCAAGCTGGCCTCCCACACAGATTTGGTTTGTTTCCACTGGGAAGATTTTTTGGTTCATTAGCTGTAGTGAGAGGCAGCGGCCATGGCTCATTTCTCACAGCTTGTAGGTGATGAAAAAAGTCCTAATCACTGTGGGTTTGAAGTACCGTGAACCAAGAGCTCTGTACGGTATGGAACATTTAGTATTACGCATGTAGCTATAGGTGCACAAATGGAACAGTGCTCAGCGTCCTTTTCTTATTGCGAAATTGTCAAAGGAGATTGGAACCTGGATTTCGGCCTCTTACAGACAGGGCAGCTACTCTCCCAATTCACATCGTTTTCAGCAAGATGGCCACCTCTGAAAAAGTAAATCGGGGTGGGTGGGGGTTCCATGTTGATTGTTTCTCAGGGAATTCCAGATCAGCTAATAAGTAAAATTATGATTTCCCACCCCCTATTTCTGAATGCTCAATCTGAACCCCTCAGCCCCACCCCCACCACACATCACCTCCATATTGGTGCACATAACAAAATTCATTCCGCACATGGACGTAAAAAATTAGAGGGAATGCTGGTGGTGGTGGATTCTCCATCACTGACCATTTTAAAATCAAGATTAGATGTTTTTCTACGTCTGCTCTAGGAATTATTTTGGGAAGTTGTATGGCAGGAGTAGTGAATTATTTTTGTCAAGGCCCAAATTTTTTAGTCAAGGTATAGTCAAGGTGCAGACTCCAGAGAAAATTTTTTAAAAACCAATACTAATGATAATAATAATTATAAGTAAAAAAAAAGATTTCAGTTTCCATTCAAAAGCATCTGGTGGTCCGGATTTGGCCCACAGTATGCCTATTGACTATCCCTGTTCTATGGCATGTGCTATACAGGCCAGTCTAGACAATCACAACGGTACCTTCTGGCCTTAGAATATATGAATCTCTATATACATACAATTATTTGTCTCAAAAAAAAACAACATCACAGACAGAAGCAACAGCATTTGGACCTTTTGTATTTGTTTCCCACATTCATTCAAATGATTGATTTGTTTGGTTGGTTTTCATGGAAAGTGACAGACTCACAAATACTCCCGTGGCTGTTCACTGGGGAGGTACTGCCAAAATGTTAACTAGGCCCTTCCTCAGAAATGTTCTGCCTTAGTCAGTCAGGGACCCAGGATATTCCTAGGTAACATACTCTTCCCTCAACCCCCAAAATCCATCACTTCCACAGTCTGCTCAAATATTTCTCTCAGTCCCATACATTCTCCCCTACCCTACTCAAATAAACATCAGTTCCATACTTTTATATACACCCCCGCACCAGTGATACAGAGCTGCCATGCCCTATCTTCTCAAACAAGCAACCATCCACATCCCGCCCCTAACCCCGCTAATCTTTGACCCACCATTCTCTCCTCGGCTCCTCACAGAGATTTCTGTAGTTGGCTCCCATATCTGGCATCTGTTCCCTCAGAGACACAGTGGTGGGGGCGTATCCGCTGTCCTGTTGGTTGTGGGGTGGTTGGTTATCAATGTCTCCTCTGGTGGTAGGCTGAGGGTTGGTTGGTGAGCGGGTCTCCTTTTTGGTTCTTGACCACTAACCACCAGTGGCCTTCCCTTGCCGGCATGCAGAGGAGGGTCAGGTAAGGAAGCAGGTTTCCTTAGGGTTTTGGGAGGCGAGGCAGTGCAGCTCCAGGCTTTCTCCCAGTACTGGTTCTTCATGTTCCAGGCTGGGACTGGCCTGGCAGGCACTGGGTGGGGGAGAGAGATGCAAATTAGCAAAAGGAAATCCCATAATCTAGAGCTATTTGGCTGGACACCACAGGAGTCCCCTGCTTAGTACATTTTATAATGTTTTCTGGAGGAGTATCTCTCCTGTGAACCTTAGCAGCGGTGGAGCTGCTACCTTTGGGCATGCTAAAGCCCTCTTCCAGTGCAGTTATAATCTCTTCTGGGAGGACACCTTCTCCAAGGCAGAACTGCTAAGTCGTACAGGAGCAGGTCTTCTTCCCTTCTGCTCTCAGCAGATAGCTTGCAGCTATAGAGGCGAGGCCCATGACCAAATAAGGGTGTTTGGAGCCAGAGCAGATTGGGAAGAAAGGAGCTGAGTGCCTAAGAAGCAGAGAAGCCACTGAAAATAAGTTTGCATGGACAGAAACTCTCTGTGCCCTGATTATAAAGCACTCGGCAGCACCGGAAGCCCTGTGAACTGGCTTGCCTGCATTTCTCAACAGCGCCAGGCTCCCACCAATTTATATGGAAAACTTTCTTCGCCCAGTCTATGAAGTTTTCAGTGTTGGAAACTTCATGCATTGGGCACAGAAAGATTTCCACATAAATTGGTGGGAGCTGCTGAAAACATCTGAGGCCAGTTCATAAAGTTTTTAACACTGATGGAAAACTGTGTGCAGGGTGTTTTCCCATGTACACTTACTGGTTTTCATTTTCATTTGTTCCTCTCATTCTAGGGCGCTGTCAGATCTCTCTACCTCGCAGGCCTCCTGCTTCCTCTTCTGTTCCTCTTGCAAAGCTTAGAGGGCCCACAAAAGAGCACCTTTGTTACTGCACAACTCCTAAGTTTATTAGGGGCAATTTTCTTCCCTGCATATGATAGCCTGCTCTGCTCTTGTGTTTCTCTGTGCACATTTTAAGGAATTGTGATGACATCATGGTAATTTGTTTGATGGGTCATCAAAATCCCAAGATGAGCATCTAACATATTCACAATTATGAGCTGTACTCTGTTGAACTTGCTGACACATGATATGAGCAAAAATACTCACTTCTTATTAAAATCACATCCAAAATAGCCCTCTACGCTGCTGTAAGTTTCTGTGAGATTTTGTTGGTTTGAAGAAAAACGATAAAGCAAAAGGAAAGGCAACTCTTAGCACTTGCGGTCTGATTTCAAGAGAGCTAGGAACAATTCTTAAATAGAATGGTGACACCAGAGGTTAGTCAGCCAATCGCCTTCAGTTTGGTGGTGCATGCCAACCCAATGGGCTGGGAAAATTGATGTGAAGAGTCAGATTTGCTCTAGAGAAATAGTTATGGCCATGAGAGAGGACATTTTTCTCTTTAGGTGGAAGTGGGATTTTTCATACAATCATAAGGTTGGAAGAGACCTTAGGAGGTCATCTAGTCTAACCCCCTGCTCAAAGCAGGTCCAATGCCCAATTTTTGCCCCAGATCCCTAAATGACCCCCTCAAGGATTGAGCTCACAACCCTGGGTTTAGCAGGCCAATGCTCAAACCACTGAGCTATCCCTCCTCCCATTGGGCTGGCAAATTCTGCTGGCGTGCAACATCTGAGAAAGAAAGGTTCTACTTTAAAAAAAAAAGAGAGAGTGCGAGTTGTGCAATAGATTGGAAAAGCTCACGGTTTAAAAGGGCTCCAATTAGGAGGGGAATTGTTCATTTCCTCTCTTCTCCTGCCCAACTTCCAACAATGAACAAAGGTTGGGAATGTGTGGGGGCACCATTCCATGCTGCTGAATCCACCACAGAGATGTAGGGGCACCTCACAGTAATGAAGCTTCTCTACTTGATTAATGTTGGTCATGTTATAATGTTACATAACAAGCTGTATTTAGAGCGGACAAAGATAATTAGAAGCATCATTCAAAAGTCCTTTCTCGATCAGCATTTTTTGGTTACACTGGATTCCAAATTTAGGGCCAAATTTTCCAGGCTGAGAACATACAAATACCCGATTTAGGTCATGCCCATTGGATGACTTTGCATGTCGCATCCATTTACACAAAGATGGATGTGCAGTTCCATGCACCTGACTCTGAAAATGGCTCATGCTAAGAAAATTCTTATCTTTGTTGCCATACAGCTAGTTTGTGGCTATGAGCAGATCCTTGAGCAAGGGGCAGCCCATAGGCTGCACTAACCCAGAAGTCACCACAGGAGGCACTGTGCTTGAAATACCTCCCCCCCCCCCCCCCCGAATCATATTTCTCCCCTTCTTCCTCCTTGGTTTTGTGGTGGCAGGGCAGATGATAATTTATTCCTGGCCTGTACCAAAGGCGATCCCCACACCGGCTTAGCTACACTGGCAAGCAAGTAGTACCTGAAGCACAGATTTCCCCTTTTCCCCACCTCATTCCATTTCACCCTCACCTGCTCTAGGGAGAGAATGAGTAGTTATGTAGCCCCCACTTATTCCTGCATTCCCAGAGCCAGAGTAGGCCATACTTCCAGGATGGGGGACTCTACCCTTGGAAGCGGTCAGGGTGGATAATCAGCTGAACATGAGCTCCCAGTGTGACCTGTGGCCAAAAGAGCTCAGGCAATCCTGGGAAGCATGAATAGAGGAATCTCAAGAAAGAGTAGAGAGGTTACTTTACCTCACTATTTGGCACTGGTGCAGCTGCTTCTGGAATAGGGTGTCCATCTCTGCTGCCCACAATTCAAGAAGAATGCTGATAAATGGGAGAAGGTTCAGAGAAGAGCCACGAGAAGTATTAAAAGATCAGAAAACATGCCTTATGGTAATAGACTCAAAAAGCTCAATCTATGTAGTTTAACAGAGAGAAAGTTAAGGGGTGATTTGATTACAGTCTATAAGTACTTCCCGGGGCCACAAATATTTAATAATAGGCTCTTCAATCTAGCAGAGAAAGGTCTAACACGATCCAATGGCTGGAAGTTGAAGCTAGACCAATTCAGAGAGGAAATGAGGCATAAACTGTTAATAGAGTAATTCACCATTGGAAGAATTTACCACAGATCACGGTGGATTCTCCATCACTGGCCATTTTAAAATCAAGGTTGGATGTTTCTCTAAAAGACCTGCTCTAGGGATTATCCGGGGGGAGTTCTCTGGCCTGTGTTATACAGAAGGTCAGACTAGATGATCGCAATGATCCCTTCTGGCCTTGTAATCTATGGATCTGTGAAAGACGGGTAGTGCTCATAGGAATGGAAGAGGTATGTTCTGACACCCCCTATTCCACCACATGGGTACGTAATCCTAGCAGAAATCTTGCTCACAGGAAGCTCCCAATAAGGAGTCCAGTTCTGATAACCGTATTCCTATTCCTCAAGTAGTTCCCTTGGTTTCTATGGGACTATGTAAGAAATAAGGGACTACTCAGTGTAGGTAATGGTGGCAGAATCTGGCTCATAGATGATATGTAGAAGCTAATCCTGCCACCTTTACTCACACCTAGTAGCAACTTACTCTGTAAGTTGTCCCAAGAGTAAGATACTGTTCAGTGTAAGGATGTCAGAATCATGCCTCCATTCTGTTAGAAAGTGACTAAGAGGATAGGCTGTTCATTCTCCTAAGATTTGCTATAGTATTTCTGTTCCAAGTTTGTAGTGTGTCTCAGACTTCAGATAGAAAAACTCCAGTCTTATATTTTCTATAGACAGAGCACTGTTCCCTTTCTCAGACTCAGTAACAGTTGATCAAATAACTAAAAAAAAAAAAAAGCTGTTTGCAAGTAAATTATTTGAGGCCAAAAAGCCCCAATTCATCAGATAAACTAAGAATCCCACAGACTGGCCTTCTGCAAGGTAGACAAGCAGATGGAATGCTGGTTGTTAGAAAGATTTCCAAGTAGCTCATCACATTTCTTCTTTTGTATGCCCAGTTCTTGGAGGTTGTTGAGTTGAACTGTGACTTGATACTGGGTCCTGGGATTGTAGGAATGAGCAATCGTTAGCTGTGATTGATTACTTTACTGCTAAATTCTGATTGATGTTTCCTTCAAACCCTTTCTCTGTCGTTGCAATATGCTATCCATCAGCTTGTGCCAGCGTCTGGTTATGATAGCGTTCTTAGTGTCTACTGGTTCTTACTATGATAGGAGCTGGGTGATTAGAGTTATCTAAATGTGTGAATAATTGAGAGGTTATGCTATATTACATGCCTCATCAAGTTTCCTATTCAAGTCTCGGGAACATATTTAAAGCTCAACACTGTGTCTCAATTATGCTTGAACTTCTGGCAGAAACAAGCCACATTAACAAAGCTGTCAAAAACACACTTTGCTTAAAGTTTCCTGGGACAACTTGACAATGGATCTTGCTCATTTGTTTGAGGGTTTACTTCACGTGATGCACATTCTGCTATAAAAAGGACCTAGAATTGATTAAGTTTCCTTCTGGCATGTTCCCAGAAAGGAGGGCAGAAACTAGATTTTGATCAAATTAGATTGCAAAGCTGGTTCTATGTACTAAATTTATATTATAAGTTCAATAAAATTGATACATGGAGAGTAATAGTGGGGTTTTACATATGATACCTACTGAGCTCCTGTTACAGTAGACTCTGTACATTACAAAGGCCTCTGCAATAAATATTTGGCGTGGTGAATAAAATGCAATACTGTAGTTAGTGAATCTGAAATGCTATTCTAGTCCTTTAATAGCAGTGTGGTGCCACAGATAGGACTCTGGGTTATGACTCAGGAGAACTTGAGCAAATCATTCCCACCTGAGACCTTGCACAAATCATTTCACCGCTCTGTGCCTCGGTTTCCCCACATGTTTAATGGGGATAAGAATACCTACCTTCTTTGTAAAGCACTTGGGATCTATAGGAGCAAAGTATTACTGTAGCGTACAGCCTATCGCAGGCTGAGCTGTGGCCACCAGCAAACCTGCTCTATGTGGATGAAGTGTTTGTGTTTCACTGTAGGGGGATACCACAGTCAAGGGGCAAATTCGTCCCCTCCTGTGACACTTTTCTCCTGACTGCATTATACCCACCTATGTGACAGCAGCATTCTGTCTTAACAGACAGAGAGAGGGACTCCTGGCCTGTTTCTTGGAGAGGGGAAATTGCTTGTACAAAGTCCTGCAATGACAAGTATGTGGTGAACCAGATTCAGCTGGGAGCTCTTTCTGTTTGCATTTGGGGCTGAAAGACAAACAAGAAGCCTCAGTTCCTTTAGCTGTGATGCTCTTTTGAGGTGAGGGACTGTGCGGCTGATACTTCACAGATTCATAGATTCCCAGACCAGAAGGGATCATCTAGTCTGACCTCCTGTATCACACAGGCCATAGATCTTCCTCTAAATAATTCCTAGAGCAGAACTCTTAGAAAAACATCCAGGCTCGATTTTAAAATGGTCACTGATGGAGAATCCTCCACAACTCCTTGGTAAGTTGTTCCAACGGTTAATTACTCACGTTGTTAAAAAAAAAAAGGACGCCTTGTTTCCAGTCTGAATTTGTCTAACTTCAATGTCCAGCCATTGGATGGGGTTAGACCTTTCTCTGCTATTATTTCTGTCTCCCGTTATTAAATATTTGTTCCGCATGGAAGTACTCACAGACTGTGATCAAGTCACTGCTCAGTCTTCTCTTTGTTAAGCTAAATAGACCCGAGGAGCTCAATCGGTCACAATACAAAGCAGGAAAAGGGCGAGTGGTAATAATAGGCAGCTCTTTTCCAGTGCTTTACCTCAGGAGATCTCAAAGTGCTTTACAAAGGAGGTCATTCCTATTAAACACATGGCGACACCGAGGCACAGAGAAGTGAAATCATTTCCCAAAGGTCACAGGCAGGAATAGAACCCAGGTCTCCTCGCTATTTAGGAGTCTAAAAATGTACAAGGCTATTGAACTTGCAATAGTGGCCCCTACTGGAAAGCCCCCTGATTCGCTGGCACCAGCATAAATCGAGAGTAATTCCACTGAAGTCAATCCGTTACTCTGGTGTAGGTGAGACTAGGACAAGGCCACCTCAACATAAGACAATAAGCATGGCAAGTACTGCATCAAGACGTGCAGGGAACTGATTAGCGTTGCGGTTTACATGCTTGTATTGGGTTTCATAGACTCTCTAGGGCTAGAAGGGACAGCTTGGTTTCTTTGTGGGGCCTTTATCTACCCATGCAGACTGTTAACACTCCTTTAAATTATTAACAGTTCAGCATGTGCTTAAGTGCTGTGCTTGGTAGCGATTGGATTTAAGCACATGTTTAATTGCTTTCCTGAATTGAGGCCTAGATCACTGCCATCTATGGAGATCTAGTTAAGCAGAGACAAATTATTTACCACCCTTTGGCTTTCTGGTGGCTTATACAGGAGACAGAGCTGGCCTCATTCCAATTCTTAGTGGAGAGAGGTTCAGTTGGTATCTTTTCTGTGAATAAAAAGGGAACTCCGCTGCTGCTGGTTTTGGCCCCTTTCACTAACACTATGAAAAACAGTAGCACAAAGAGAACAGGAGTACTTGTGGCACCTTAGAGACTAACAAATTTATTTGAGCATAAGCTTTCGTGGGCTACAGTCCACTTCATCAGATGCATAGAATGGAACATATAGTAAGAAGATATATATACATTCAGAGAGAAAAAGTGAGGCTCAACTTAAATGTATACCCCAAATTAAAAAACATAGTAAGAGAACCAAAAAAGAGACACCGTGGCTAAACAACAAAGTAAAAGAAGCAGTGAGAGGCAAAAAGGCATCCTTTAAAAAGTGGAAGTTAAATGCTAGTAAGGAAAATAGAAAGGAGCATAAACACTGGCAAATGAAATGTAAAAATACAATTAGGAAGGCCAAAAAAGAATTTGAGGAACAGTTAGCCAAAGACTCAAAAAGTAATAGCAATTTTTTTTTAAGTACATCAGAAGCAGGAAGCCTTCTAAACAACCAGTGGGGCCACTGGACGATTGAGGTGCTAAAGGAGCACTCAAGGACGATAAGGCCACTGTGGAGAAACTAAATGAATTCTTTGCATCGATCTTCACAGCTGAGGATGTGAGGGAGATTCCCAAACCCGAACCATTCTTTTTAGGTGACAGATCTGAGGAACTGTCCCAAATTGAGGTATCATTAGAGGGGGGTTTGGAACAAATTGATAAATTAAACATCAATAAGTCACCAGGACCAGATGGTATTCACCCAAGAGTTCTGAAGGAACTCAAATGTGAAATTGCAGAACTACTAACTGTAGTCTGTAACCTATCATTTAAATCTGCTTCTGTACCAGATGACTGGAGGGTAGCTAATGTGATGCCAATTTTTAAAAAGGGCTCCAGCGGTGATCCTGGCAATTACAGGCCTGTAAGCCTGACTTCAGTACTGGGCAAACTGCTTGAAACTATAATAAAGAACAATATTGTCAGATATATAGATGAACATAATTTGTTGAGGAAGAGTCAACATGGTTTTAGTAAAGGGAAATCATACCTCACCAATCTACTAGAATTCTTTGAGGGGGTCAACAAGAATGTGGACCAAGGGGATCCAGTGGATATAGTGTACTTAGATTTTCAGAAAGCCTTTGACAAGGTCCCTCATCAAAGGCTCTTAAGCAAAGTAAGCTGCCACGGGGTAAGAGGGAAGGTGTTCTCATGGACTGGTAACTGGTTAAAAGATAGGAAACAAAAGGTAGGTATAAATGGTCAGTTTTCAGAATGGAGAAAGATAAATAGTGGTGTCCCCCAGGGGTCTGTTCTGGGACCAGTCCTATTCAACATATTCATAAATGATCTGGAAAAAGGAGTAAACAGTGAGGTGGCAAAATTTGCAGATGATACAAAATTACTAATGATAGTTAAGACCCAGGAAGACTGCGAAGAGCTACAAAGCGATCTCTTAAAACTGGGTGACTGGGCAACAAAATGGCAGATTAAATTTAATGTTGATAAATGCAAAGTAATGCACATTGGAAAGCATAATCCCAACTATACATATAAAATGATGGGGGTCTAAATTAGCTGTTACCACTCAAGAAAGAGATCTTGGAGTCATTGCGGATAGTTCTCTGAAAACATCTACTCAATGTGCAGCAGCAGTCAAAAAAGCAAACAGAATGCTGGGAATAATTAAGAAAGGGATAGATAATAGGACAGAAAATGTCACGTTGCCTCTATAAATCCATGGTACTCCCACATCTTGAACACTGTTTGCACATGTGGTCGCCCCATCTCAAAAGAGATATATTGGAATTGGAAAAGGTTCAGAAAAGGGCAACAAAAATTATTAGGGGTATGGAACGGCTTCCGTATGAGGAGAGATTAATAAGACTGGGACTTTTCAGCTTGGAAAAGAGACGGCTAAGGGGAGATATGACTGAGGTCTATAAAATCATGACCGGTGTAGAGAAAGTAGATAAAGAAGTGTTGTTTAGTACTTCTCATAACACAAGAACTAGAGGTCACCAAATGAAATTAATAGGCAACGGGTTTAAAACAAATAAAAGGAAGTATCTCTTCACACAATGCACGGTCAACCTGTGGAACTCCTTGCCAGAGAATGTTGTGAAGGCCAAGACCATAACAGGGTTCAAAAGGGAACTAGATAAATTCATGGAGGATAGGTCCATTAATGGCTATTAGCCAGAATGGGCAGGAATGGTGTCCCTAACCTCTGTTTGCCAGAAGCTGGGAATGAGCGACAGGGGCTGGATCACTTGATGATTACTCGTTTTGTTCATTCCCTCTGGGCACCTGGCACTGGCCACTGTCGGAAGACAGGAGACTGGGCTAGATGGACCTTTGGTCTGACCCAATAGGGCCATTCTTATGTTCAACATTTTCAAAGCAATTTGTATCTAAAATTAGGCAGCTAAGGGCAGGTCTTCACTACCCGCCGGATCGGCGGGTAGCAATCGATCTATCGGAGATCGATTTTTCGCGTCTCGTTAAGACACAATTAATCGATCCCCGATCGCGCTCCCCGTCGGCTCCGGCAATCCACCTCATCGAAAGGCGGAAGCGGAGTCGACGGGGGAGCGGCAGCGATCGACTCGCCGCCGTCCTCATCGCCAGGTAAGTCGATTACGATACGCCGACTTCAGCTACGCTATTCACGTAGCTGAAGTTGCGTATCGTAGATCGACCCCCTCCCCTAGTGTAGCCCTGGGCTAAGTGAGTTACCTGATTGTCAGCATCCCTGAAAACTGGGCGCATTACTAAGGTAACTAGGCAACAAAATCCATGTTTAACGTTAGGCACAGGCGCCAACTTCCAGTGGCGTCGGTGGGGGCTGATGCCTGGCGTCAGGGGCAGGGCCCCGCCCCGACACCGGGGCCCCGCCCCCGACGCCAGGCGACGTGGCGGGGCCCCGCCCCCGACGCCGGGCGACGTGGCGGGGCCCCGCCCCCGACGCCGACACAACGTCGCCCGGCGTCGGGGGCGGGGCCCCGCAACGTCTCCTGGTGCTGAGGTGAGCTTGCCGTGGGTCCCGGGGCTGGCGGGGAGCTGGGCGTGGGCCCCGGGGATGGCGGGGAGCTGCCGGTGGACGCTCTGCACCCACCAATTTTTCCCCGTGGGTGCTCCAGCCCCAGAGCATCCACGGAGTCGGCACCTATGACGTTAGGTACCTAGCTTTGAAAACATCAGTCATAGTTCATGCCATTTTCAGTGAACTACACAGAGAATGAGACCGCTTTGCTTTACTTGCAGACACATACATTACTGGATTAAAACTTGCACATGGCTCAAATTTGCTGCTCTCTTTTTTGTTTTTATCTTTGAATCCAAACATTCGGAATGGTGTAGCAATAGTTCTTTATTATAATCAGAGGCTGATGTAGGGATGTTGGTTGTCACAAAATCAACATAAGTTTATTGAGGTCTACTTTCTACTAGACATATATTGAAATAAATTGCATGCAACTTACATTTTTCTCCCTATTTTGGGAGACCGTGCCCCTTAGTGGCTATAATATGTATATTTACCAGTAATTTAGACTACAGCTTATTAAGATAAAGTCCTGGCATGAAACTGAATTCTCTGTATTAAAATCCAAAATCAAAATGCTGCACAAGACTCAAAGTCAATGCAAACTCCTTCGATTTTGTTTAGTAATGGAATATCTTACAACTCTTCCTCAGGAAAGTAAAAAACCATGTGGGTTTTGTAATTGGATCTAAATGATTATGAAATTTTGGGAAATTGGTGTTTATGACACCTGCTGGGGTAGACTTCCTTCTCCAGCTGTGTGAGTAGATTGCGCTGGCCTACACCATATGACCTCCTCCTGACCCATGACAGAACCTCTCAGGACAATTAACTTACAAAGTGATGGGCTCCCAGTTGTTTGTTGAACTGGAGAAAATCCACTTGATTTTCAAGTACTAATTTTCATTGTTTTGTGTCTTGCATTTGGGAAAAATCTGGGGTTGTTTGGAAACTACAGGTGATGTGACCCATTGAAACCTGGATTTAAACATTGGTTTTATGTAGCAGATGGATAAGCTATCAGTCACTTGCCTGTAGGTGGAAAATCTTTGCTTAAGCCATTAACACTCCCAAGAGTAATACTACCTGTGTTAAGCACAGGGAAATCTGTTTTCTTACTGTGATTTGATATTGAGAAATAACAGGAGGAGATAAGCTTTATAACAGCACTGAAAAAAAATCTCTGTCGTAACAAAGGAGACACATGGAGCAAAGCTGGCCAAGCTGTTTGGCCAGTGACGGGCTGAGAAGTCTGACAGGCTGCACCCACAGGCCATGTCCCCTTCACCTCCAAAGAGCAAGAGGGCAAGATGGAAAGAAGACAAAAGAAGTTGGTAACAAGACGGGGCTGGGGGCGGAGGAATAGCAGCGAATCTGACCAGATGCTTCCCCCTCTCTTACATTCCTGCTGTATTCCTGTTATTCCTATGCTCCGTAAGGAGTGCCCCAATGAATGGGGCAATGTTAATTATTTTGCAAAGGCAATGCTAGTGATTGCATTAATAATGTAGCATTGACAGTGCTTGCCTCTCAGGGAGAACTCTTCAGCTGTAGCTCTCAAGTATCATTAGGCTGAACGCTGTCTTACAGGAGGAATTCTGACATTGGATGCACTCATTGTTTTCCGTGGAATATGAGCACCTAGTTCCAAGAGGAGAATTTGTTTCAAGGAGAGGAAGCCCAGATGCTGGGAAAAGCCAGAGATGAGGGTCATTATAAGTATTGCAGCTATGTAGGTAGACGTCTTATCCACTAAAACGTATGCTTCTGGTCTGTAGGCCTGATCCAATATTCACTGAAGTCAGTGGAAAGTCCCACGAATTTTTATAGGCTTTGGATCAAGCGTATGCTTTGACTGAGGAAAAAGCCGTTTCTGTTTCCTTGAAATGCACTTAATTAAGGCGGCCATGGTTTGCCCATCCACAACACAAGCCAACACCTCCATATTTTCCCATAGTTTGTGGTTTCCATACTTGAAACAACGGCATATTTAAAAGAGTAGATGAAGTGGCTAATTTTAGTTGTCACTTGCTAGAAATTGTTAATTACTGTTTTAGCGATTGATGGACAGAATGGTTTATTTTCTGGTTTTCTATACTTGTTTTCCTGTCTCCTCTCCCTCCCCCCCACCCCTCATGGTCCCCATTCTACATTAAAGACCATGCTTTGCTCTTCGATTCAATCTATGCTAAAGTGAATAGGAACTGTGCGCACATAACAAAAGAATTTGGTTACGTATCTGATTTTTTCCCCTTTAGATATAGATAATACAGAAGGTCCAATCCACCTCCAATTGTTTTTTTTCTACTGGACTGGCCGCTTAACTAGTTTCAACGTTACTCTCAATTCACAAAATTGTTCCTCCAAGGAACAATAAAAAAAAGAAAAGAAACTTCTTGGTTTCTCTCTTTCCTTATGGTGAATCTGTCTTAAAGATTTCCTTAAAGGAATAGTGAGTAGGGTTCTTCGGTTCATTGCCTCCAGTAGGAGTTTTGCCACTTCCTTAAATAGAATCAGGATTGCTCTCTTAAAGAACTTCCTTACTTCAAGGGATCCAAGACCCTGAACCAGCAACCTTTACATGAATCCTCCGGTTGGCTTTAATGGTGTTACTCTCGGAAGGTCTGCAGGATAAGGCTGTAACTGATTGCTTTTGCACAAAGATGAGCTTATTCAATATTCATGTGCACATGCAATCATGAAGCCCATCCAAGACTTTTATGTATTTCAGCTGAAGCTGCCAATTTTGGATGCAAAGCTGTGGCTTTCCCTTTCCTC
This sequence comes from Macrochelys suwanniensis, assembly GCA_033296515.1. NCBI lineage: Eukaryota > Metazoa > Chordata > Testudines > Chelydridae > Macrochelys > Macrochelys suwanniensis. The sequence goes on along the minus strand of CM065781.1, from coordinate 8,805,286 downwards.
TTGCGAGATACACTTTCACTTCCTAATGGGCAAGCCTGCCATGAGACGTTCACTGTGGATGGATTTCTCAGCTGTATAGAAACATGTTGTCCCTTGAATTATGAGTCCCGGTGTTCAGGACTCTCCCCCAGATCATGTGGCCACACAGATAGAAGCACAGTCAAGTCTGTCCATGCCATAGGCTAACTGCTTGCAAACATATGACCCAACTTGTGGGTCTGGACACAGATTGCGATATATTCCTCAAAGGCTGAACATGTGTGTGCGCAGTCATTAGCCACTACAGAGATGATAGAAATGCAGGTAAGTTAGAAGGAACAGTAGGCTAGGTTCTGATTTAAGACTATGTGCCCACACAGAGAGGGAGTAAGTGCTAGGGGAGTGCTATGCAAAAGAGATAGAGCTACACAGAGTGCCATCTACTGGCCGATAACATATAGAGTCATTCTTACGTTGGTAGGTTCAATAAAGTTGCTCTTATGTCCTGCAAATGGGTTCCGGGTTCCAGCCCTTAACCTTAAGGACTGCCTGACATTTATAATGGGCCCTGGGCCGGCATATAGGAGTAAGTAGGACTGTAGGCCTGGGTTGCTGCCTTCCGGCAACAGGGGCGTGAGGAATGGCCAGAATCTTGGACTATCCACCCTACTTGGTGGCCAACACAGGTGGGCTGGGATGGCGAGTCACTGCTGGGACAGGTCAATAGCAAATGACTACCCTACATCTCAGCCCCGGAGCAAGGAAGAAACCAAGGAAGAGTTGTACCTCAGCGGGGTGTGTCTGCGGCACACTGTCTGCTGAGGCTGCTCTGGGGCGGTGCCCCCGCTTGCTCTAATAATAGCAGTGAAGCTGTGATAGCACATATCCAGGGTTTCATGCGGGGTTGGGCAGCCCACCCTGATGGAGCTCCAGTGATTGTTTTCTGAGCTAGCTAGCTACAAGTGCTGCAGTCACATGACTGGTTGCAGTGTAGACATACTGTAAGACAGTGGTTCTCAACCAGGGGTCCGGGGCCCTCTAGGGGGCCGTGAGCAGATTTCAGAGGGTTCACCTAGCGTTAGACGCGCTAGGGCCCAGGGCAGAAAGCCAAAGTCCTGCTGCATGGGACTGCAGCCTGGGGCACCAAGCCCCACCACCCTGGGCTGAAGCCAAAGCCTGAGCAACTTAGCTTCACAGTGCCCCCTGTGGTGTGGGACTCTGGGCAATTACCCTGCTTGCTACCCCCTAACGCCAACCCAGGCTTTTATATGCAGAAAAAAAATTCTTGTGGCGCAGCTGGGCTGTGGAGCTTTTATATGGGGGGGGGGCCTCAGAAAGAAAAAGGTTGAGAACCCCTGCCCTAAGTTACATATTTGGCATATTACTAACACTTCTTGGTATCAACTGTAATTGTTATTAAGTATGCATATTTCTTAATCATAAAGAGAATATTTCTGACATAACTGGCAAAAGAAACAGGTCTGAAAGCCAGGTGCACTGGAAAGAGGTCACACTCAAGGCTCACAGACACAGCTTTAACTCTTTCCCCTTGTGACAGGGTTCGGACTCACCCCTGCAGCGCCTCCAGCTGGTATCTCCGGGGAATTAGCTCACCAGCCTCTGGAGCGCCCTCTGCAGGCCAGTGATCCACCTGACCACTCTGGCCCCATGTCCCTCCCAGGACCCGGTGCCCTTTTAACTGGGGTGCTGCCCCCTGGCAGTACCCCACCGGTCTGTCTTCTAGGGTCTCCCCTCCCTAGGGAACCCCCAACCCACTATCCCCACCTCACCTCAGTTGTAGGCTACTGCCAGTCACCAGCTAGCCCCCACACCCTGGGGCAGACTGCAGCATAAGCCACTCATCACCGGCAAGGTTGGGTTGGACCTGCTGCCTCGGCCTACCCGTGGGTTACCCCCTGCAACCCCTGTACCTATTGAGCCTAACACTAGGCCACAGCCTGGGGCTTTCCTAGCCCAGAACTCCCAGCTCCTCTGGCCTTCCCCAGCCCTGCTCCACCCTAGGTACCGGCTCAGGTCCCTGCAGCCAAGCCCTTCCCTCTCTAAAGACAGAGAGAAAGTGTCTTTGCTCCAGGCCCACTGCCCTCTTATAAGGGCCAGCTGGGCCCTGATTAAACTGGCCCCAGCTGTGGCTGCTTTGAATCAGCCCAGCTCCTATTGGTATCCCCAGGAGGTGGGCGGGCGCAAGCCCGCCCACTGCTAAAAGCCCCTCCCCCAGCCTAGCGGGAGGGACCACTAGACCCAGGGGCCAAGTAAATCCGGGGGACAACTAATGAAAAAACAGGGATCAAGTGAGGGTCAAAGGTTCAAAACAAGGAGACCGGATGGGGAGACCGAGCAGAGAACCCCGGACAGCGCCCACTGCTCCTCAAAGCTGTCGAGGGAGCCAGCGGATTGAATCAGCCCAGCTTCTGAGCCTCAGCCCTCTCCCAGGGCTCTTTCCAACCCCTCGGAGCAGGTATCCACCCTGCTACACCCCTAAATATTACTTTTTTCCTAATATGCCTCCCTTGCTTCTCCCAGAAGAAAGATGACCAGCCTCCACATCTGCAGTAGGAAAGCAATTAAGGCAATGCCCCAGCTAGAGACGACAGACAGAGCTATAGCATTTGGTTAGAGCTACTGGATTTGTAGCCTTGGAACTACAGCTATGTATTCCGGTGACAAGGACAGTTAGTTGCCCTTTCGGTCCCCTCCCACTTAGTAAGATTTCTGACGCAGCCTTCCATCTTGCTCACACACTGGAGGCCAGCATGTTCTTCTACCCCACTGCTCTGCAGAGGACGAGCACCAGCCCTATGAACCACTTAAGCTGTATTTTGAGCACTTAAGTGGTGTGTATCCTTCATGCTAGTCCTTTGCACAGGGGTGAATTCTTCTTCCTTTAAAAAACAACAACAGATGCTTCACCCATGGATTGAAGCTTTTTGGGAGAGTGGGACTGGGATTTAGAAAAAATGACCACCGTCTAGCACTCATGAGCAACCCTACAATAACTCCCATGCCTGGGTCAAACCCTATCCACCAAGCTCCCCCTCTGGCAAAGGGAGAGGCATAGGCCAGGGACAAGACATATGTATTGAGTTGAGATATGAAAAAAGAGCTCAGTGCACCTATGGAGGTGAGGGTGGCTAAGATGGCTCTAAGGGTCTGTCTACACTGTAGTGTAAGCCAAGGGTTAGTACAACTTGAGTTAGTAGATGCTGGGTTTGTTAACCTAGGGTTTGAGCATCTACACTCATTTGTAATAGTAGGATAGGAATGGTTGAACCCTTGGGCTCCAGCGTCCACACTGCATTATGCTGGCCCGAGTCCAATCACCCATATCCCAGAGTTCCTAGCGTCCTCCCCAAATGTGGCTGCTCTAGCCCATTGCTCATGGTGCAGAATGGGAAAACCTGACTGTCCAGAGGACAAAGAACTTCAGCCCGTGGGATTGTGGGATACTTTTGGTGGACTCTCAGAGCATGACTCCAGTGGGGCTGTGTCTACACTGCAAAGCAATAGGGCTTGAACCCTGGGTCCAGGCTTGACTCAGGCTTGGGCCTTCCACCCCTGTGGAGTCCTGGGACCCTGGGTCTGAGCTGTGGATCAGCACGATTTGTGCATAGACGGAAGGGAGGCTAGGTTTGAGCCTCTGTTCGAGCCCTGGGCTTACATACATTGCAATGTGGACATAGCATAAATATGGCTTAGGTTTTCTCTAGTGCTGGGGCTCAACTGGCCCCTGGCACAAATGCCAGCAGCCCACAGGCTGCCCTGGTAATACAAAAGGGCTGTTAATGCATCACAGCTGGCCACAGGACAATGTCCCAGTGCAGACATGGTCTCTGGGCCACCTCTGGCGACTCTGTGCTGGCTCCTAAGCCTTAGCCTACTGGGTGTTGTGGGCATGAGCCATAGCTAGGAGGAGTTTGGGCTGCACCACAGCCTGTCTTAGGGTGCCTAGGGCCTGAGTTTTAGCCGCCAGGGGCTGCTCTTCTTTAAACCAGGAGAAGTTATGGTCTAGGAGCAGCCAAGAATCTGAAGGGCATAAAGCCTGCATGGAGGCGCAGCCCAGGATCTGCCCTTCTGTTTGTCTCAGGCTCAGGTTTGCAGGTGTTCTGGGCCATTGGGTGTCCATGTGCTGTGTGGTTTCTGTATCACAGAAACAGAGGCTGACACAAGGCAACGCTAGTGGACATAGCTTTCCAAACCACCGTGCTGACTTTCATAGAATCATAGAATATCAGGGTTGGAAGAGACCTCAGGAAGTCACCTAGTCCAACCCCTTGCTCAAAGCAGGACCAACCCCAACTAAATCATCCCAGCCAGGGCTTTGTCAAGCCGGGCCTTAAAAACCTCTTTCTGAATTGCTGTCCTCTTACACACTGGTTCCTTTGCCACACTGGGGGCCAAATCCACAGCTAGGGTAAATCAGCACAGCTGTAGCCAATGGAGCTATACCCATTTACCCCAGCTGAAGATCTGGCTCAGTGATCCTTAATGGACAGTACTAGTATATATAGAATTTCTATATCTTGGAGAACACGGGCCTGGACTTCTCCTGCATGAGGATGTTCTCACAGTCCTTTTATAGGCAAACAAGGGGTGCCCCGATATGTTTCACCGATTATCTGTCTTCTTGGCTAGACCCTTCTCTCTCTCTGCTCGGCTGGATTGCACATGCCATTAATAGGGCAATACCGCGATTGTCTCTGCCTAGATTACACATGCTGGTCCATGACACATGCTCATCAGAGGTTTTTCCGAAGCAGATCACAGGTTTACGCTCTCACTCTTTCTTTTTCTCCCCTCCCTGACTCCTGTTTTCAATCACGCACTGCCTGTGCAATGGAGTGGTCAGGCTTAAAGACTTACTAGAACTGGAGTCAAGATTTATGAGAATTAGATGTAACCAGGCCTCTCCCAGAGGTTTGGGAAAAAACAGCTGGAGTCTGGCACTTTCCGTCATGACAAGGACTATTAAAAATTAAGAGTTGAACCAAAAAGGGGAGTAGGGGTGGGGTGGGTCAAATGTTTAGGGTTAAAATGCAAAACAAACCTGTGTTATATGCAGGGCGTCTGCACAGGGGACAAATCTGAAAGCAAACGGCATTCACAGCTGCCGCTAACGGGGCTTATTTTAGAAAGCTCTTTAGAAACAAGAGGTTAACAAATGATTTCCGCGCGAGGACTGCACTCTGATTCAAAGTCCTGAATGGAGGGAAGCGGTTCTCCTTCTGCGCTGTGTCTGGAGGCGAGTCTGTCCCTGCCTGCCCCACCCGGTGCTGATGTAATGCACCCCAGCCGGCTGTGTTTGTCGAGATTCCTGCGCCATGCAAATGTGCGTCCCTGCTGTGCCTGGCAGGGAAAACTGCTCTCTGAGTGGGAGGGAGGGGACAGCAAAGATGCAGGGAAATTTGAAGGCTGGGAGTGCTGGGAACAGTCAGCAAAAGACAAACGGTGGGGATTTGATCGTTCCTGGAGAGAAATGGGATTTCAGCTGAATAACCCAGTTTGGGTCACGTGTTCCCAGCCTTGCTCTAGGGGGCACTGCAGAGTCAGGAGATGCTGCAGGAGAGACTGTGTCCCCTAAACTCCTAGGGCCATGCACGTGCTGTCCCATGTCTGAGGATGATGCTGTGTAGTGCCTTCATTCCTGTTCTATTAGGGCAGAGCCTCTTTGCAACAGAAGGCTTCTGGGGGGACAGCGCTCCCCTGGGAGAATGCGGAAACTGCAATTGCACCAGCTCCTGACTATGGAGACGCAAGTAGGGTGACCAGATGTCCCGATTTTATAGGGACAGTCCCAATATTCAGGGCTTTGTCTTAAATAGGCTCTTATTACCGCCCCCACACGCCCATCCCAATTTTTCACACTGCCTATCTGGTCACCCTAGGTGCAAGGCTGTAGCCATATTTCGTGCACTGACAAAGGGAACAGGCATGGTTTAGCTTCTGGTTGGAAGTATCAGAGGGGTAGCCGTGTTAGTCTGGATCTGTAGATCCAGGGCATGCATCTGAAGAAGTGGGTATTCACCCACGAAAGCTTATGCTCCAATACGTCTGTTAGTCTGTAAGGTGCCACAGAACTCTTTGTCGCTTCTGGTTGGAGCTTCCCCTTTTGTGTATAAAAGGTGTCTTGTTCAGACTCCCGAATAGGTGCGTGGAGTGAGTGGGATGACACTGGGGGGTTCTCCCCAATATTGCAAACTAAGCTCGCATTATTATTCTGACTGTCTCATCTGGTCACGTTCCCCCCCCCCCCCCCGCCCCCATCAACACGTTTCATGCTTTTAAAAAACTTTTTGAAATACTCTCCCCCATCCACCGCGTCTTCTGCTGTCGCTCAAAGAGCCCAGGAGAAGGGCGCCATGCAGGAATAAAAGGAAGGAGGGGCGACCCCTCGTGCGAGCCCGTCACAAAGATGAACCAACAGGATTTACCATCTCCCCGGGCTGAGAGCAGGGCAGGCCCCAGGAACATCTCAGCTTTCCCATTTGGCTGGAGACAAGAACTCGGTTGTCTGCACTAAATCAGGGCTTGAAGAAGATGCAACATGTTTTGCTGTTCTGTCTTGCTACAATGGGTGGGATTTTTGAAAGCTCTCAGCGTTGGTCTGCTTCTGCTCCCCGTGCCAGTTTTAAATTCCTGCCCTAGATACTATACAATTATTGGAGCCTGCCATTTTCCTGCTAACTAAGACCAGACCAGACCTCTGTTGTCTACTTGAGTGAAACAGACCGCAAGGGCTCCGTCCCACGCACCCCCGTCGTGTCTCTCCCGCTTCCTGCGTTGTGCGCTGCTCTCACTTCACTCCCGGCGGCAGCAGGAGGGAAAAACTGACTCATGTCGCAGGCTCCGAAGCAGAAAAATAAAGGTGGTGATGTGGCTCCACCCACAACAAACTCCAAGCTCCGCCCACAATAAACTCCACCCACCTCCAAAATGAGGTGCCACTCCATCAAAATACAATCGCGCAGCCCTCTGAGGTCCACCCTTTGAGCTTAGCTCCCCCTCCTCCACAGGGCTCAGATGCCTTGCTGGACCTTGCTGGAGCGCACATATCCTGCTTGGCTCCTTCTCGATTAGGGAAAAAGTATGTGGTGATATCTCCCAAACACCATCCACGGATGGTGCCAAAATGAGACATCACTTACACTGAATTCTGTACCTCTGTGACCCTCCCTCTCCTTTCTTACACGCTTTCGTGAGGAATGACATTTCAATGATCATCCCTGGGCATCGGGGTTGCGACCGCCCTGAAACGAACGGGGCCATTCACATAGCTCCAAGCTATTGCTCCAGACTCAAAGAGGTCGCAGCATCGCTTACATTTAGGGCTCGTCTACGAACAGGGGCTCAGCTGCGGCGCTGCAGCCCAATCCTAGCTGCGACTAGAGGACACTTTACCTCAGATTGGTGGTTGTGGCCCAGAAATAGGAGGCAGAAGCTGTGTGGGTTTGGGAAGGAGGGGCGTGGCCTCAGTGTCCCTTGGTTTCCCCGGGATGACAATACTTACCCACCTATGTACAGTATTGTGAGGCCTTTGAATAAAAAGCCCTGTAACAAACACAAAGTAGCACTGGTTATTATCTGGTCAAAGAACCCGTGCGGTCTTGTGTGGACATGCCAAGGTAATGCATTGCTACTAATTGATGCCATGGTAACCACAGAGAATCGTAACTGACCATGTTGCCCCACACGGTGAGGCATCTTCTTGTTAAGGTGACACCAGCAGCTGCTGGCATCCTGAAAAGCCCCTTGCATCTGCAAGCAGCCATGGCCCGACTGGTGAGAAACCTTAGCTGTGCAGCTATCCAGCTATCCCAAGGCATGTTATAAATTCCCTGTTTTCCCCCCTCTCTCAGCCCTGGTCTGATGGCTTTCTGCCAAGGCCACTTCAAGCTGTACATTTTTAATTTGCAAGGAAAAATTACTCCTCTTATCGGCTGCACTCCTAGCAGGCCTGTTGCATCAGCTGATTCGCTATGGTAATATTTTAGCGTGTGGGATCGCATCATGTGCAAGCCAAGAGTCTTCCATGGCCCCCCTTCCCATCCTTTTGTCCCCTACTTACTTGTGATGTTTTGGAGTGGGGCTATTAAAATACCAAAGTCTGTCTGTTGCTATTGTCTCTTTCTGGATGATTTTTCAACAGCTGTTAATCAGTCACAGGTGGGGAAGGTAACAAAGAAAAATAGTATGGGTCAAATTCTACATGTCCTAGTTGCCTAGGTGTATCAATCAGTGCAGCATTAGTCCCTCTCTGCATGCTGTGTTGATTGCTACTTTGTGGCAAACAAAATACAATGAAGTCCCTACAGATGAGTTCTACTATTGCTGATTCATGCTCCTCTATAGAGACCTATTTTATAGTGCCATCGAGTTTAAGGCCAGAAGGCACCATTAGGTCATTTAGTCTGATCTTTTGTATATTACTGGCCATTAAATTGCATGCAGATACCCCCGTGTTAAGCCCAAAGACTTCAGTTAGACCAACCCATTTCAGCCCTTGGGAGACTAACTTGTTGTGTGCCACAGACAGAGAACATGAGGGACCGAGGTGCCACCAATGTCTGAGACCAGGAATTGATTAGGTGAGATTTGCCCCGATGATCCCAGCAGGTGAACCTCACTCCATGCTACAGAGGAAGGTGCAAAAACTCCCAGGTCCATACAAGTCTGACCAAGGGAAACATTCCTTCTTCCATCAATGGATGAGGAGTGTATGTATACATTTAAAGCACCTATCTGGAATGCAGTGCTCTGTACCTCAAACCAGCCAGCTGCATCCCCTCCTACCTGCTGGAGATAAGCACAACTGGAGGCCTTTATATGTGGTTAGTGACATTGCCCACAGTTCTGTGTTTTCCTGTCTCCACCTGCTGGATGGAAGGAGACGTTACTCAGGTTAGGTATTAGGGAAATCTTTCTATCGGGATAGTGAAACACTGGCGGTTACCTAAGGAGGTTGTGAAATCCCTGTCACTGGAGGCTTTTAAGAACAGGTGAGACAAACACCTGTCGGGATAGTCTAGCTATATTTAACTCAGCCTCAGCACTGTGGGGATGAACTAGGTCAGTGGTTCTCAGCCAGGTGGTACGTGTACCCCTGGGGGTACGCAGAGGTCTTCCAGAGGGTACATCAACTCATCTAGATATTTGCCTTGTTTTACAACAAGCTACATGAAAAGCACTAGCAAAGTCAGTACAAACTAACATTTCATACAGACAATGACTTGTTTATACTGTTCTATGTAAGTACAATATTTATATGTAAGTTCAATGTTTATATTCCGATTGATTTATTTTATAATTGTATGGTAAAAATGAGAAAGTAAGGAATTTTTCAGTAACAGTGTGCTGTGACACTTTTGTATCTTTATGTCTGATTTTGTAAGCAAGTAGTTTTTAAGTGAGGTGAAACTAGGGGGGTATGCAAAACAAATCAGACTCCTGAAAGGGGTACAGTAGTCTGGAAAGGTTGAGGCCCACTGGACTAGGTAACCTCTCAAGGTCACGTCCAGCCCTACATTTCTATGATTATCCACTGTCTGATCTGCTCATAGCCCAGGGCTACACTGGGGGGCGGGGGGAGGTCGATCTACAATACGCAGCTTCAGCTACGTGAATAATGTAGCTGAAGTCGGCGTATCGTAATCAACTTACCTGGCCGTGAGGACGGCGGCGAGTCGATCGCTGCTGCTCCCACGTCGACTCCGCTTCCGCCTTTCGATGAGGTGGATTTCCAGAGCTGACGGGGAGCGCTTTCGGGGATCGATTAATCGCGTCTAAACGAGACGCGAAAAATCGATCCCCGATAGATCGATTGCTACCTGCCGATCCGGCGGGTAGTGAAGACAAGCCCATAGACTCATAGACTTAAAGGCCAGAAGGGACCATCATGACCATCATGCTATATGAGGATGATAGAGACACAAAGATGAAATCAAACTGAAGTTGGTGCCCTGGGAAGCCAGCCATCGATGGGACAAACAGGGAAATATACCCAAAAGGATTAGTTGCTGAAAGAGGTGTGACAAAATGGCCCAAGAGGGCTGACCTGAGTAGAAGAGCCATGAAGATGGCATGGAGGGAGTTTCCTGGTGAGGCTCCTGAGTGGCAGAGGAATGAAGAGGAAGGAAAAGCTGGACCAGCTATTCTTGGAGGGATAGCAAGAAGAAGCCCACGTATCTCAAGTTTAGAGTTGATGGGTGTAGCTCCTGAAGACCATTAATAAGAGCCACCTACACAAATCCCCCGGGCATTAGACTCTACAACGTGTCTCCATTGTAAAGTAGAAGAACACATAGGAGAAGTGTCGTTTAACAGTAATAATTGGTAAATCCTGCCTACTGGTATGCACCTGGAGGGCACTGGCAGAGGGGCCAGTGAAGGTAAGTACAGGACTGAAGGATCCCTGGCTCAGTGAGGGCTATCTGTGGGTAATAATGGGGACAGAGGCAGGGGCCAATGGATCCACTAGCCATTCCCACCTATGTAAGGGGCATTTGCAAGTGTGGGGGATGTTACTGCGGACCTGATGCTCTGTGGCTTGGGAGGATGCTGGCCTGCTTCTGTGCCCAGCCCAGCGACTCTCTCCAGGCTCTGGGGAGATGATTTGCCCCTGAGTGATTAAGACCAGGAGAAACCCTTCCCCCCGTAAGAATGCCTGGGTTACTCCATGTGTGTGGGATACAGCCTACTGGCCCCTCCCATGCCCCACAAGACAAAACCCAGAGCCAAGATTGATAGCGCTAAAAAGTAGCAAAACTACAAAAGTAAAATAAATAAGCGAGTCATAAATCAAGGCTCCCAACAATGTAATAGAAGCGAACAAGAATCCCAGACTGGATAATTAAACACAGGGGTCCCAAACAAGAGGGGAAGCGGAGAGCAGGAGGGAGAGAATTCAGGAGTCATCTGCTCAAAAACCAAACAAAATAAAAAAGAGGAATACATCCTCTCTCCATTTCTAAGCAGAGATACATAACCCCGAGTCCCAGTCATTCTCCCCAACCAAGGCCTGGCTGGCTTGTAAAATTCCCGTTTCATGCAAAAAAAAGGGCAAAAACAATCTTTTAGAACAGAAATACATGAGTTTTAAATAGAGAATTTCTAGAGTGGTGTTAAGTATCAGAGGGGTAGCCGTGTTAGTCTGGATCTGTAGACGCGACAAAGGGTCCTGTGGCACCTCTGTTAGTCTATAAGGTGCCACAGGACCCTTTGTCGCTTCTAGAGTGGTGTTGTTACTACAGTAGCATCTAGAGGCCGTTACACTAAAATAACTGGAGAGACACGTGATTTTGAGCAGTACAATGTATTCAGTGTCCACACCTACAAATCCAGTGCTGCATGAAGCCAAGTCTAGGCTTGAAAATTTTGCCGGTAGAGTAATATCACTTATGGATGTGATTTCTTTTGCTAGCAGTAAGGCGTAGTGTAGGCAGTTATATCAGCAAAACCATGCTTTTGCTGGTATAGCATATTTCATTTGAGGCACTGATGTAAGCTGTTTTGGTCAAAGAACCTGTTTTGCTGGGGTAAACTGTGTCTATACTCTGAGGGTTTGCTGGTACAGCTATGCCAGCCAACCTTTTCCAGATGGAGTCTAGCCTCAGTTTAATGTCTGCTAAATAGGGCTGTCGACTACTCGCAATTAACTCCCGCGACTAACAAAAAAATTAATCGTAATTTTAAAAATGAATCGCGATTAATCGCAGTTTTAATCGCACTGTTAAACAAGAGAATACCGATTGAGATGTATTAACTATTTTTGAATGTTTGTCTACATTTTCAAATACATTGTATTCTGTGTTGTAATTTAAATCAAAGTGCACAAGTGCTCACTTTATATTGTTATTTTTATTACAAATAATAGCACTGTAAAAATGATAAACAAAAGAAATACTATTTTTCAATTCCCCTCATACAAGTACCATAGTGCAATCTCTTTATCGTGAAAGTGCAACTTACAAATGTAGATTTTTTTTTGTTACATAACTGCATTCTAGGGAGACCAGATGAAAAGAACAAAATATCAGGACACATGGGGGGAGGGGGGGGCAGGGGTCAGGACCAGCTCTAGCTTTTTTGCTGCCTCAAGCTGCCGGAAAAAAAAAAAAGCCATCCAGAGCTGTCGAAGCCACGATATCAGGACAAATGGCATCCCGACCCTACATCGGTCGGGACGCGGGAGAAACAACTAAATATCGGGACAGTCCTGATTTTATCGGGACGTCTGGTCACCCTACTTCACTCAAAACCAAAACAATGTGAAACTTTAGAGCCTACAAGTCCACTCAGTCCTACTTCTTGTTCAGCCAATCGCTAAGACAGCAGTTCTCAAACTGTGGGTTGGAACCCCAAAGTGGGATGTGGCCTTGTTGTAATGGGGTCGCCAGGGCTGGTTTAGACTTGCTGGGATCTGGGGCCAAAGCCCAAACCCGAGGGCTTCAGTCCTGGGTGGCGGGGCTCAGGTTACAGGCCCCCTGCCTGGGGCTGAAGTCCTTTGGCTTCGGCTTTGGTCCCCCAGCCCGGGGAGGTGGGGCTTTGGCTTCTCCCCGCCCCCCGAATGGAGGGGCTTGGGTGGCTCAGGCTTCGGTCCCCCCTCCTGGGGTCCTGTAGTAATTTTTGTTGTCAGAAGGGGCTCGCGGTGCAATGACGTTTGAGAGCCCCTGCGCTAAGACAAACAAGTTTGTTTACATTTGCAGGACATAATGCTGCCCGCTTCTTGTTTACAATGTCACCTGAAAGTAATAACAGCCGTTCATATGGCAGTTTTGTAGCCGGCATTACAAGGTATTTACGTGCCAGATATGCTAAACATTCGTATGCTCCTTCATGCTTCGGCCACCATTCCAGAGGACATGCTTCCATGATGATGATGCTCGTTAAAAAATAATGCATTAATTAAATTTTGACTGAACTCCTCTGGATAGTATGTCTCCTGCTCTGATTTACCCACATTCTGCCATGTATTTCATATTAGAGCAGTCTCGGATGATGACCCAGCACGTGTTGTTCATTTTAAGAACACGTTCACTGCAAATGTGACAAAACGCAAAGAAAGTACCAATGTGAGATTTCTAAAGATAGCTACAGCGCTTGACCCAAGGATTAAGAATCTGAAGTGCCTTCCAAAATCTGAGCGGGACGAGGTGTGGAACATGCTTTCAGAAGTTTTAAAGGAGCAACACTCCAATGTGGAAACTACAGAACCCGAACCACCACCAAAAAAAAAATCAACCTTCTCCTGGTGGCATCTGACTCAGATGATGAAAGTGAACATGCGTCGGTCTGCTCTGCTCTGCATCATTATTGAGCAGAACCTGTCATCAGCATGGACGCATGTCCTCTGGAATGGTGCTTGAAGATGAAGGGACATATTAATCTTTAGTGCATCTGGCACTTAAATATTTTGCAACGCCGGCTACAACAGTGCCATGCAAATGTCTGTTCTCACTTTCAGGTGACATTGTAAACAAGAAGCGGGCACCATTATCTTCTGCAAATGTAAACAAACTTGTTTGTTTTAGCGATTAGCTGAACAAGAAGTAGGACTGAGTGGACTTGTAGGCTCTAAAGTTTTACATGGTTTTATTTTTGAATGCAGTTATATTTTGTACATAATTCTACATTTGTAAGTTCAACTTTCATGATAATGAGATTGCACTACAGTGCTTGTATGAGGTGAATTGAAAAATACTTTCTTTTGTTTTTTACAGCACAAATGTTTGTAATCAAAAATAAATATAAAGTGAGCACTGTACACTTTGAATTCTGTGTTGTAATTGAAATCAATATATTTGAAAATGTAGAAAACACCCAAAATATTTAAATAAATGGTATTCTATTATTGTTTAACAGTGCGATTAATCTTGTGGTTAATCATGATTAATTTTTTTAATCGCTTGCCAGCCCTACTGCTAAGTTATCTAATGGAGATCTACATGTTGGCCTCCCAGGGGAATTGGTCTAATAGGGCTTTGCCCTCTCCAGCTACTATGATCCTACCAAGGATGACCTCCTGCATGAGTTTGTGACCGTATATCCCAAAGCAGAAGAAGGAATTACATTGTGTGCATCTTTTTGAGATTTGTTGTTTTATTTTCAAAGATCTAATCTATGCTCTTGCTCCTAACAGTAATATACTACAATGTTAATCCAGAATAGCTATTAATGGGTAGTAATAGAGCTGCCTGAAAAATGAAAACTTATTTTTTATGAAAAATCTTGAAATTTTTTCCATTTCACATGGTGGGACTTTTCCCCCATTTTTCATGATTTTTTCTCCATGTGTGTTTTTTATATCAAAATCATTTTTGAAGGTTAAATTTCTGAAAGTATTTTTTAATAAAGAAATCCAGTTATCCAGTAAATGGATATCCAGTAAATGGAATTTTTTTATAATTTCAACAATGCCATTATTGGCAGAAAATATATAATTTCAATAACTTAGCAAAAAAAGAAGTGTTGACAACCTTTCATTCTGAAGGAAAGTTATTTGCTGGCAAAACTTTTCTCAGGGAAAATTTTGACCAGCAGTAGACATAACTTAACTGGTTGGATCCCAAAGAGGATTTCCTGTTCTACAAGATAAAGCCTACCCACCACAATTCACCATCCATACTCACTCAGTTAGACCTTTTCCCGGCTTTTTGCAGTGTGAGGTGTTGCTCAGTGGGTGACAAGGAGGAAGAATCTGGCCCAGTGGACTTTCACAAAAGCTTTTAGGTTGGTATTAAGGTCACTGTGTGTGTTGAGCAATGTCAACAAAGAAGGGATGCTTTGTGGTGAAGGAATACAAGGAGCACATGTTTGGTCAAACTAGTAGGAAGAATGTTTCTTAATTTTTGAGATGGGCCGTGCTTTGGTATGCTCAGAAAACCCCCAGCACTGCTTCCGATTCCTGTGGGGATATTAAAAGCCTGATTTAAACCTGCGCGATTAAAACAAGCTGTTGCCTTATGTAAATATTCGCATTATTAGCCAATATTCCAAGTTAATGGCTCAGAATCAGTCTGGGTAAGAGGTCTGATGTCAGTAATCTCACTTCATCAGCAAGGCTCCTAATATACCTCCAACCACCATTCGATGAGGGTGAGGATATACTGCGGTATGGATTTGCCGGGTGCGGTTTAAAAAAACATTCAGGATAAATGCTACATGAGGAATTGGCAATGGGATTTTCACCAGTTCTCATTGGATCCAGTGTGATGCTTATGAAATTCTGCTAATCCAGTTCAGTGCCAACTGTGGAAAAACTCTCTCTGGCGGTTTTGTAATGGGGACAAATTCAGCCTTGGGGCAAGACCACCACATTCATTGTCATGCAAGTTTGGAGTGTGCTTTAAAACCAAGGTATTTGGATGTAACAGGCTTGTGCATTTAACCCTTTGCAGCATCAAGCTCATTATTATGTATTGATGGTTTTTGGCCGAGCTTGTGACTTTGAGCCACTGCCAGTGTTGGGGGAGGGGTGAGAAGGGGCTGCACATCAGCAGATTGACTGAAGCAGGTGCAGTGTCCTGACTGGCTAACCTTTCCATATGGAGCACCCATGCCAACCCAAGCCTGCTGGCTGGTGGGAATGGTCCTAGGCCCCACTCCCTTTGCAGAGGCTAGTATTGATCAGTGCTAGAATCCCCTGGTCCTTACATGCCCGTGCGATATACTCCGTAGCCAGAAGGCAAAATTACTAAGCCAGACCTGCTTCTCCCCAAGAGCAAGGATAGAACCTGGGTTTTTTCTTTCAAAAACACAGGCCTCTACCGCTTAAGCTATAGGTGATCCCTTCAGGTAGATAATAGGTTCCTTAGCCTCACTGTAGACCATACCGTAACTGGCAGTAACACTCAGTTATGGACACTGTGCCTGCATGGATCATGCTGCACGATTGGGGCCAGAGACAGGAACACAAGGGTTGTGCCTGGTTCCTTGTAGCTCCACCCTATGCCTTCTACTGGCACAGCATCTACGCCTGGTGTTACTCAATATATCTGTCTGCTTCAGTTGTACATGCACATTCTGGGTGCAAGTCCTACACCAGCCCCATAAATTATGTTCTATCCCCGTGGGTCTCGAACGTTTTTTTTTCACGGACCACTTGAAAATTGCTGAGGGTCTCGGCCGACCACGTAATGATCTTTCCAAATGTTGTTTGTACCATTAGCTAACTATTGTAAAGCGCTTTGGATAAAAGCGCTATATAAAAAAACACTTTATAAGAATTAACTTTTTTTGTTCTACAAATCAAAGCACACTACTCACATTTTAATATCAGTAGGCTTACCTTTCTAATGCGATGGATGTGCCCTCGCTCCCCCGCAGCGGCAGCCCCCGAGCTGGGGCTGGGAAGGAGTGGGGGGTCTCTCCCCCGCCACAGAGCTGAGGCTGGGAAGGAGAGCCGTCTCTCCCTGGCAGCCGCAGCCCTGAAACTGGGGAAACTCGCCTCTTTCTCTGACCGCCGCAGCCCTGCACATCCCAAATTCCCCCCACCCCTCTTCTGACCCTACTGCCCCCTTCCACCTACCCCCTATTCCCCCCAAGGCCACCACTTCACCTTACATGTGCGTCTTCTCCTGGGTCCAGGCACCTAAAGTGGAGCCACACCTGCACGGCTCCACTAATTAGGTGGGTGGCCCTTCATTCTCTCGTGTGCGGCCGTCCAGCACGCACCTTAGAGGGAACTATCCGCGGACCACCTGAATGGAGCTCGTGGACCACTGGTGGTCCACAGACCACAGTTTGAGAACCTCTGTTCTGTCCATTACAGTGGCTGTGGGGTGTACATTGTAAGAGGACTTCTTTCAGGAGGGTGGTGAAGCACTGGAATGGGTTACCTAGGGAGGTGGTGGAATCTCCATCCTTAGAGGTTTTTAAGGCCCAGCTTGACAAAGCCTTGGCTGGGATGATTTAGTTGGGGTTGGTCCTGCTTTGAGCAGGGGGTTAGACTAGATGACTTCCTGAGGTCTCTTCCAACCCTAATAGTCTATGATTCTGTGATTCTTTGGAGAAGCCATGCAAACTAGATAATTTCTGCCTTTCCCTGGTGGCTGTCCTACGGGAAGTTAAAGCTCTTTATGGCAATTTTCAGAGTTCCTTTTTGGATAACACAGGTTCTAATGTTCAAGGTTATTGCCAAGTGATATTTTTATTTCTTCCATACAGAGTCTTTGCAATGCCATTATCTAGTGTATAATTTTGAAAAGCATGAGGTCAAATTTCAATATTAAGAAGCACTTATGAAAACCCTAAATTCTAGTCTATATTATATTTTTTGTTGTTTTGAATAACTTTAAAAGTAAATGGGTTAAAATTAGTTTATACCAAAAAACACTGGAAAATTGTATTGCGGTTTTAAAAAGTCTGCACGGATACTTGTTCCAGTTCAACAATTATTTGTAGTGTATCTCCTTTTAAAGATTTTGCCTTTTCACATGTGAAGTGTAAACAGACTGACAGATGGAATTCTTTTGTATAAACTGTTTCAGATACACTATTCCTCCATGACTGGGTCAGTTGTTTACAGTATCAAAGGGCCACAGATATGCCTAAAAGTGAGGTGACTCAGTATTTCTGCCTGACATTTGCACACCATCCATCCCATAGTTTGTAGCCTGGGCGCACAGAGTGTTGCTGATGAACTCGTTTCTAAAGGCTTATTCATGAGACATGTGTGTCAGTAAGAGCAACGGGAGTTGTCTTGTCTAAAGAAAGAAACTGGTTCTTCTTCGTGTCACCACGATGGCTAGTGTGAAGCTTCCTCTGCGTCAGCCACAAAATCTCACAAGACACCGATCATGGAGGGGACATACAGGTAATTTCTAGAGTGCTCCAGTAGGGTTGGTCGTAGGAGCAGTCCTCTGCAATCTTTCTATTATTCCTTCCCCCACCTGCCCAGATTACCTCAATTCCAGTGGTACATGTCAGGCAACTAGTTTATTCATTCTTATTCTGTGAGTCATCAACACACAGATCCTTTTGGATTTTTACTGTCCAAGTACCATAACCCCTGATGAGTAGTCTCCGATGTCAACAGTTTGCTTACTCCCAGATTCTGGCCTGTGCCCTGAGTGTTAACTAGATGTTCATTTAAACTGCCCCAAATTCCCATAGTACAGTAAGGCCCAGCCATGTCCCCAACGAACACTTCCACTAACCGGAGTCCTTCATTCCAGCTAATCCAATTTTACAGCTCATTGAAAACCTGTTACTTAAACGAAAGGAAGTTTGTGTGGGCTAGGACGGAGGCTTTTCTGCTGAGTTGTTGCTTGTGTGGCCAGCATGGCAGAGTGGGAGAGATCTGCAGAAATGCAGAGTGCATCCTAAGGGTAAGGAATGCACAAGAGAAACAGAGACGAAAGCCTGGTCGAGATGAAACAAACAGAAGCCCCCTTAGAAGGAGGAGAAAGTCGAGGGCCGGATCCTCTGCAGGTGTAAATTGTTGTGGCAGATATTGCAACCCCATGCAGTGTCTTTGGGAGGGACCATTGTACTAAATTTATGAATGGTTTATGTGTGGTTGTGTTCTACTAAATGGGGGGGGGGGGGGTGGGTTACCACAGCTCCTCCAGGAACTAACAACAGTGGGAAGGAGGTGGTGATAAAGGCAAGTCACTGAAACTGTAGACAACTCCAGAGAGGAGGTCCCACCCCTCGGGTGGTTTACATATAGTGAGTTTTCCAGTGACTAGGAAACAAAGGAAGGACTTGTGGTATAAAAAGCTGAGCTTGAACAGACACGGGATCTTCCTTTTGATTCAACAAACTTGACAGGACCTTGGGTCCTAGAAGGACCCCAACCCTTGCTGAAGGGTTGAAGAGACTGACACCTACCAGAGCACCATGCTGAAGTTGGGGGTGACCTCTAGTGAGCTTTTAGTGTCAGAATTTTGGGTTTTTTAATATTTTTTTTCCCTCTGTGATGCTTTTACCTTAAGAATAAATGTACTCTGCTGGGAAGGAGCTGTGCGGTAGCTTGTAACAGCTGACAATACTGTCCATAGTCCTTGAAGAGAAAGTGATATGCAGGCACTGGCTAGTCGGCTTGGTTGGGATGTCACCATGTATCGTAGCGGGGTTTGCAGTCTATACACCCTCAGCCAGAGGGAGTGGTACATGGGTCCCTGCCCAGAGAGAGGTGACAGCTGGAGGGCTGAGAGCATCCTGGGAGCCCCTGGAGTGGACCATGGAGGGGGACTACCGGTGCAGGTACTCTGAAACTCTGACAGTCGTCTCTCTATTGACCTCAGTGGATCTATGGCCATTTACAAAAGCTGAGGACCGGTCCCCAAGTGTCTCAGACAGAGAGTCCAGGTAAATTAGGCTTCTCAGGCAGAGGGACCTGAGGCCCAATTCAGGAAAGCGCTAAGCACGTCCTTAACTTTAAACATATGAGTTGTCTCGTTGAAGCCAATGCTTAAAGTGGATTGGGGCCTAAATCACTAGAAAATGCCATTCAAGTCTTTGAAGATTTTTAGAAGACCTGAAGTCCTCCATTTAGGGCTCAATCCTGCTCTCGTGAAAGTCAACGCAAGCTGTGCTGTGTATGTTCATGGAGGTAAGCTCAAACCCACACGTAGATATGACTTTCTGCTAGAACCCAGGGGCCAGAAAGCTTCATGGGGTGAGGAGAGTTAGTATAAGGAGCCATGGGGAAAAAAATCTAGGGGCCAAAACACAGATGGGAAGGATTTCTTAGTGATTATGCGTTTACTGGGAATTATGAAAAAGGTGGTGAATAAGAAATGCTTCGATAAAGCCACCTTCTTCTCCATAGCTGGCAAACCCCATCAAATTGTCTCCGTTTTCTACCCTTGTATTAAACAAGAGCTTTTGGTTCAGAAGTTTTATTTTTTTAATCAGAAAGTTCACAAAACCAGAAACTTTGGGTTCTTCGGCGATCACCAAAATGCCAGAGCCACGCACCTGTGACAGCACCTCCCAAACAATCCCGCATTTGTGGGTAAACATGCTTGTGCTGCCGGTTCAGTCCCATGTGATCTCTGAACAAACATGAATTAACAGATTTTTGTAATGAACGATTGCAATTCGCTGGCTATTCCGTCAGAGCTGGTCAAGTGTGGGGGACCTGATGGGGTCCGGTCAGATGTAAGGAAAAAGGAAAAAATGGAGGAGAAGCAAGAGAAAGAATAGAGAAATAGAAGGGTGGGAAAGAAGAAAGGCAAATTAAAACAGTCATTAGGGCAAGGGAAGCAAAAAGGGTGAAGGAGACTGTAGCGGGGTGGCACCCTGCTCCTGCCCTGAGGGACTGGAAACAGCTCTGGGAGAGGGCTGAGGCTGAGGAGCTGGGCTGATTGGCAAAGCAGCCATGGCTGTGGCCAGTTAATCAGGGCCCAGCTGGCCCTTATAAGAGGGCAGTGGGCCTGGAGCAGACAGTCTCCCTTGGCTTGTAGAGGGAGAAGGGCCTGGCTGCAGGGACCTGGGAAGGTACCTAGAGTGGAGCAGGGCTGGGGAAAGGCCAGAGGAGCTGGGGAGCTCTGGCGTGAGAAAACCCCAGGCTGTGGCCTAGGCATAGGCCAACTGGGTACAGAGGTTGCAGCGAGGAGCCCCCGGGTAGGCCGAGGCAGCAGGTCCAAACCCAACCTTGCCTGTGATGAGTGGCTTATACTGCAGTCTGCCCCAGGGCACGGGGGCTAGCTGGTGACTGGCAGTAGCCTACGACTGAGGCGAGGTGGGGATAGGTGATTGGGGGTTCCCTGGGGAGACCCAGATGTGTGGGGTACTGCCAGGGGGTAGCACCCCAGTTAAAGGGGCACCGGGTCCTGGGAGGGACACGGGGGCCAGAGAGGTCAGGCGGATCACCGGCCTGTATAGGGCGCTCCAGAGGCTGGCGAGCTAATTCCCCGGAGAAACCAGCAGGAGGTGCTGCCGAGTGAGTCTGACCTGCCTACAGAGACACTACATGGGCATCATGTCATAGGTGCAGGGAAGACTCCAAAGCAGTGCCACAGTACAGCTGGAGGGGGCGCAGAAATGGCCAGCTGAACTATGGGGTATAAGGAGATGGTTATATCGGCTCACAGAAACTCTACGTAAATCTCAACATGGCCCAGTTGAGGTCTCCAGGAACATACCTACCATGCAGAACACTGAGCATTATTATACGAACATGAATGTCCGGGGACACCCTGACAATGTACTTGAGAGAGAAGCAGGGAGTTCGCTCCGTGAAACAGGAGTACAATGAGCAGACCCTTCGCTGCATATTGGAAACAGGTTTTTTCTTCGCACACGTGCCCAAAAGTGATTTCTTTGGAAAGAGAGCCTTTGACTGAGACTGGGTTGAAAAAATTGCTTTTGTAAAGGGTTTCCAGTGAGCTGCAGTCAGGAAAGAAATTATACAGCGGAGCAGCGGATCCAGTCTTTTGCATTACTTTATAAATGCGGCATGTTGAATGCTTTTTTTGATTCAACAGATTCTCGCAAGAATTTCTGGTTACTGCAGTTTTCCGACAAAAAAACCATCAACGTGACGATTTTCAGGGAGCGGGGGGTGAGGAGTTTCTTCCTAACAATGCCTTATTTCGTTCCATTTATTTCATGGAAAATAAAGTACATTTCCTGAGCAGCTGTATGAAAACTCCGTGCACTGGACTTCAATCTAGGTAGTATTTGTGTAAACTGTAACACAGAGGCCCCCAACTGAGATCAGGGCCCTATTTGTGCTAGATGCTGTACATACATATAGTGAGAGACAGTCTGTGTCCCAAAGAGCTTACCATATAAATCAGGGGTCTCAAACACGCGGCCCATAGGGTTATTTCCTGCAGCCCGCCAAGCTCCCTGTGCCCCCCGTGTTATTTCCCGCGACCACCAAGCTCCCCCCCTCCCCCCCGAGTGCGCCGCGTCCCTGCTCCTCTGCCTACTTCCAGGCAGCAGACAGCTGACAAACAGCTGTTTGGAGGCGCCTAGCACTTTCCAGAGGGAGGGGGGAGGAGCAGGGAGCCGCACGCTCAGGGGAGGAGGTGGAGAAGAGGCGGGGCAGGGATTTGGGGAAGGGCTTGGAATGGGGGCAGGGAAGGGGTGAGAAGAGGTGGGGCAGGGCCTCATGGAAGGGGTGGATTGGGGGCGGGGCCAGCGATGCGGCCCTTGGGCCAATGCACTAGTCCTCATGTGGCCCTTGTGGTCATTTGAGTGTGAGATCCCTGATCTAAATAGACAAGACAGACAAAGGGTGGAAGAAAGGAAATGCTATCTCCTTTTTAAAAATGGGGGAATAATAGCTGGCTCTTAGATAGCTCTTCCATCAGTAGAACTCAAAGTGCTCTTCAAAGGGAGACCATTTATGATTTGCGTAAGTTCCTAGAGAGGGTCCACAGTAGAACCAGGAATTGAACCTGTCCCTCGTGGTGCTTAGTTCAGGTCTTTAACCATACGACTAACCTTTCTTTCTGGTAGGGTTGACCATTTGACCAAGCCTTCATTGTTCGATGGTGTTTTGATATTTCTGGCAAATTATCATACAGTTGGGGGAGCAAATTCATCAAAAGGCAGTGGTCCACTCTTATCAACTTGAGTATTCCCTGACAGCCTCATACAAACGTTTATTTCATTAGCTTGTGTAACAACCTACCGAATCCATAGTGATACACCTTCATGTCTGATAATCCAACACAGAGAAATAGCTGAGCCATGATTAAAGCTTAAATTTTCATTACTCAGCACAGGCAGCATGGAAGTAAAAGACCTTGTGTGAACACAAAGAGAGAGAATGACGGTGCGCTGGGACGTAGGTTGTCCAGGGAATCCTGACCCTATCGCCGTTCATCCTGAACCACTGAATGTCTGCGTAAGGAATGCTGAAGTACTGAGCACAGAAATCCCAAAGGAACGGCCCTTTGAGAGAAATAACAACAGGGAAATAAATGATTTATCCGTTAGGGTGCAAAAGAAAAAGACGCCTGGCCCGATTCACCATTACCTTGAGGATTCATTGACACAAATGCAAAGTGGATGTAAAACACGATCAAATCAGAAGCTTTACATCCACTTAGCATTGGTGGCAAGGACAACACATGGTACAGGGCAGTGGTGAATTGAGCCCTTTCTCTCTCTCTCGGATAGGGTGACCAGACAGCAAGTGTGAAAAATCAGGACAGGGGTGGGAGGTAATAGGAGCCTATATAAGAAAAAGACCCAAAAATCGGGACTGTCCCTATAAAATCAGGACATCTGGTCACCCTACTCTTGGAGCTTGATCCAATACCTATTGCAGTCAATGAATGTCTTTTCATTCACTTCAGGAGCATTGGATTGGACCCTTGCCAAATCCTGATCCGACTGCAGTCAGTGAGAGTTTTGCCATCGACTTCAATGTGATCAGGGTCTGGACCTTCGTATTTTTCCTACAGTCCCCTTGAATCCTCACTAAGAGGAAATGGTTTGGGTAGGTGCAGCACTGGAGAGAACCATTGCTCAACTCAGACAGGACTGTCCTGGGATAAATTACTGGTATAGACTTAGGCGTCATTGTGCAAGGATGGTTTTGCTTTTTAGAGGGGGCGGGGGAACTAGAACCAAAAAACATTTGGATATTTTTAGTATGCATCCAGAGCGTTCCACAACATTGGTGATTTAAACCAGGCCTTGACTAGGAATGTGTCTCTAATATTTCGACCCTACTCGGTTACAGTGATCAATCCAGGCGCTGGCATTTGCTGAAATACCGTATCATATGTATAGACTTTTGGCTGAACAGCTTGACTCTCCCCGTCTTGTAGACATCTTGTTCACTAGGATTGGGATCTGAGGTGGGCCAATAATGTTCTCTCCTTCAGGTTAATGCTGTTAATATGGGAAACAAACAGAATTGAATTTAAAATCTAGACTTACTTTCCTTCACTGGAACAGAGAAAACAAGGCAGCTTTTACTGCCAGAGAGCCCAATCATGAACTCTTTACTCAGGCAAAATACAATGGAACTCAATGAAAATTTGGCCCTCATGGGGATAAACCGAACCCCAGCAGCTCCTGAAGTTCTAGGAGCATTTTGTACATAGAGGAGTTCCTGCTGTCCCTTGGATGAGTCCAGCTCCCCAGTGAGGCAAGGGGAAGAACCACCAGGGAGATGGTAAAATGTGTACCACTAGGGATTTGGGTATAGAGGAGGACAAGGTGATGGGAGCATGGATCATGTATCTGGGGTTTGTGGCAAAAGGGGCAGGGCATGGCCAGAAGAAGACACCTGAAAGCTGTATAGTGGGGTCCCTCTCCAATGAAATCCATCTGAATATTGCTAGGCCATCTTTACCTGAGTCGGGAACTCCAGACCAGGGCCGGCCCACAACATTTTGGCACGTGAGGCAGGGAGCTCAAATGATGCCCCCATGCCCCCTCGCTTGGGCCAAAACTTTGAAAGGTCTTTTGTGCCCTCCTTCCTCCAGCACGGCACCCCCCCCCCCATCTCTGTGCACCTAGAGCAGAGAGAATCCATATGCACGAGCAGCAGACACAACTTTCTACACTCTGGGTCCTAGTGGCGCCCCACCACAGTCTGGCACCTGAGGCGGCCGCCTCAGTTCACCTCACGGTAAGGCCAGCCCTGCTCCAGACTGAGTCTTCAGAAATGAAAAATGGCCCTGACCCTGCAATCGGATCCATGCAGGCAGAGCCCAGGGTACCCATGGCACCCTGCAGGGGTGTCCCCCTGCGTAGGTCCATGAACAGCTAGTGTGCTGCTTTGCAATTCATGCCATTACAGTAACAGAAGGAATTCCATACGCTGTCCACAACTGTACAGGGAATACAAGCAAAGCTGAAATGCTCTCTGCTCCTCCGTCCCTCCTCCCCCTTCACACAACACTCATCCACCCCTCAATAAATCTCATTGGATTTTAAATACATTCCATCATGTCCTAAAACTACAATCCTGAAGAAACAGTATATGTGCCGCTTCTTCACTTTGGTCTCGCTGAAGGGCTATTAAGTGCTACAGTGTGGCCGTAGACAGGTACCTGCAAATAACAGGATCAAGGCAACAGTACAAAGCATTGTCTCACAATCTTAACACAGGTGTGAGAGAGACAAACCAGGTGGCTAAAAGGCTTCTTTGTTTGAAGCTGTCAGGAGGAGAAGCTGATTAATCTCATGCCCCCATCCCTAAACTCTCTTTTAACCGTGGCAAGACATCTCCTCCCATCAGGAAGTCTGCAATGACATGGCTATGTGCTAAGCTCCGTTAATGTGGTCCGAGGTTTAAACACTTCAGGTTGAAAGTGGATAATTGGCGGTAGTGGATTTTGAAAGCTCACACAGGTGTCTTTGAAAAGAGGTCAGAAGTCAAGTGCGTCTCTCCTGTGCGCAAGGGTGAGCCTTTCCTGAGGAGATCAAAATCTTTTTCCACAGAGCCCCAGGGCCTTGTAAGAACTGTTATTAATTTAGTTCTGTATGTTCCAAATAATAGAAAAACGATACCACATGTGTCTCTTCTTAGGAACCTGGGCATGTTCGCTCCAGAGAGATTTTCACCTGGCACTTCTGGAGCGGTAGTGAAGTAATCCACTTTCAGTCGAAGCAGAAACGGAACGAGAGTTCATGTCAGGGTAAGAGATTTTGCAAACCGGGGGCGGCTATTTGAGGAAAAACAAGCATTCATTAGTAGCTAGCTGCGGGGACAGGAAAGAGGGCTTCTGTTAAAACAGAGGCCGGGGTGAAGTCCTGGCCTCAGTGACGTGAGTGTGGGTTTTGCCATTGAAGTCTGCGGGCCCAAGATTTCACCCATGGAGGTTTATTTAGGTTGGGATTTTCAAAGGTAGCTGAAGGAGATAGGTGTCCAGACTCCGTTGGCATTCAGTGCTTCCCTCCCAGAGGCACCTCTGAAAACCCCTCTCCATAGTGCTTTTATCATTTTCAAACCAATGCCTAAAGCTCTATGCACATGGGAGCTGTCTTGTCATTGCCAGGTGGCACATTCCTTGGGGCAGGGACTATATTTCCTATTGTAAAGATAAGAGACATTAAAATGAGACTGACATGGCCTCAGCTGCAGATGTAGGCCCTGATCCTTCAAACGGTGAGGCACGTGCTTAACTTTACATATGCCCGTAAGCCCACTGAAGTGCTTGGGGCAACTAACACCCATAACTGTGAGCCAGATTGGGGCCTTTCTCAGTAAACTGAGCAGTGCAAATACCTAAACACAAACATGCACTAAAAACAAATCTATATTAAGAAAAAGCAGGATTAAATTAAAAGTAACCACTTAAAGTCCTGTGTCCTTGGTAACGCTCTTGTTCTCATAGAATGACTGACAAAACTATGTATGGGACATGCTGGCTGCATGGTATCATAGGCGCCGACTTCGTGGGTGCTCCGGGGCTGGATCACCCATGGGGAAAAATTGGTGGGTGCTCTGCACCCACCGGCAGCTCCCCGCCCGCCCCGGGACCCGCGGCCAGCTCCCCGCCAACCCCGGGGCCCGCCGCCATCTTACCTTAGCACCGGGAGACGTTGCGGGGCCCCGCCCCCGACGCTGGGCGACATTGCGTTGGCGTCGGGGGCGGGGCCCCGCAACGTCACCCGGCGTCGGGGGCGGGGCCCGGCATCGGGGGCGGGGCCCCGCAACGTCACCCGGCGTCAGGGGCGGGGCCCGGCCTCGGGAGCGGGGCCCCGCCCCCGACGCTGGGCGTGAGCTCCCACCGGCGCCACAGGAAGTCGGCGCCTGTGCATGGTATAAACGTATCTAAACATCTGGATCATACAAGGCAATTTTGCAGAAATGTTACTGAGTTCCAAGCAAAGGCCCTGATCTTGCAGTGAGCTCCGCACAGCAGAACCCTGCGCTCCCAGAGATCCCCATTGATGTAAGTGCAGGTGTAGCGGGGTGGCCACCCGCTCCAGCCCTGACCGGGTCAGAGTCAGCCCTGGGGGAAGGACTGGAGGGCAGGAAGTAGCCTCAGCTGGGGGCCACGCCCCAAACAGACAAGCCTGGCCTTATAAAGGCCAGGGCAGCCAGGAGCTCCAGAGTCTCCCTCTGCTTCCAGAGAGAGAAGGGCCTGGCTGCCAGGAGCGAAGCAGGGTACTGAACTGGAGCAGGGCTGGGGAAAGGCTAAGGGAACCGGGGAGCTCCGGCCTGAGGAAACCCCAGGCTGCAGGCCTGGTAAGGCTAGCTGAGGTACTAGGGTTGCAGGGACAGCCCATGGATAGGCAGAGGGGCTAGATGGGAACTGACAGTAGCTGTAAACTGAGGCAAAGTGGGGATAGTGGGTGGGGGTTCCCCTGGGAGGGGAGACCCTAAGATTAAGGCTGTGGGGTACTGCCAGTGGGGCAGCACCCCAGAGAACGGGGCACCGGGTCCTGGGAGGGACACAGGGGCCAGAGAACGGTGAGGCGGTTCACCGGCCAGAAGAGGGTGCTCCAGAGGCTGGTGAGCTAATTCCCAAGGACGACCAGCAGGAGGCGCCGCCGGGTGAGTCCGAACCCTGTTACAGCAGGGCATCTTGGAGGATCAGGGCCAAAATTGGGTTGTTTTTGTGCTACATTTACCATGTATCTTGAATGTGGAGCTGGCTCATGCTCTGGGAAATGAGGTCACCAGAACTGATTACAGTCAGGCTGGCATATGCATGTGTGAAAGTTTCCCAGAAATTAATGGTACTGGAGAATCATGTAGTGAAATCATGTAATTGTTATGGCAGGCATCACCAGGTGGCGCTGTTACACACAGACTTCCAAGGTTTTCTGCTAGCGTACAAGCAAGTGTTGAGTCTTGGGAAGACATCGTGGGGTGTTGGTTTGGGGGTATGCAAGAGAGAGGTTAGCACAACAGGAATTTCCTGGCTGCCTTGGGCTCTGATCAGAGTAAATTCATGAGGCAGAGTTGCTCTCGGGAACCAGGCAACAGTACAGGGTTAAGATTCCAGATTGAAAGGATTGCCTTGTCTGCTGTTTGACTCTCTCATTTCAGTACCAGTGTATATATGAAAATAAAACCTCTTAGCCCTTTCACCCCACCCCCGTGTAATTTGCTCCCTGGCCAGACCACATCTCCCATAATGCAGCACAGTCATGTGACTCATGATCCCCCCCACAACTCAGTTAGAGGAGAGAACATGGTGCATCATGAGTAAAGTTAAGATTTTGTCACGGTTGTTTTTAGTAGAAGTCTGGGACAGGTCACAGGCAATAAAGAAAAATACACAGAAATAACCAAAAATAACCATGATAAAATGGGGCTGGGAGGAGGGGGAGACTGAAGCCCAACTGGAAGTGAGGGAATGAGAGCCCAAACCCCACTTAGGAATGGGAGTGGTGGCTGGGAGTTCTGGGAACCCCGCTGCTGCCTGCAGGGCTCAGTACTGTAGGGACTGCCCCTGCCAGCTGATAGCACCAGCCTGCCATTCCAGAGGTCTCTGAAAGTTATGGAATCCATGATTTCTGTGACCTCCATGACATAATCATACCCTTAATCATGAGAGATGCAGCATGGGTAGAATGGGGGCACCCAAACTACAACTCCCATGGGGCATTGTGGCACTCTGGCAGATGCAGTTTAATATCAGACTGACTAGAACCAAAATGTTTCATTTTTTCTCGCAGAAAATTGAAATTTTGGTGGAAAAATCAAAATGTTTCCTCGAGAAAATTTCACTTTTGCAGAAACTGCATTTTCCCATCAAAAAATAATTGACAGAAAGCTCTGGTGATGGGGATTACTAGGCTTAACTAATCAATGTTTATAAAGCACCACAGGTTCTTCAGCTGAAACATGCTGTAGAAGTTCAAAGGATTATTAGCACTAACCTTATCGATACCACTCCTTTATCATTATAAATGTTTGCTAGAAGTTAGCTACCAATCTTACAAACATGTGCCCAATACTACTTGCATGTGTACTCCTGTTGATTTGAAGATAGTTGGACTACTTTTATGTGCAATGTTACTCATGTGCTTTAGTGTTGATGGGAGCTAACTTCATACCAAGTTTATTCCATTTGCAACTAGAGTTCACTGAATAACATCCATTGCATTGTTTATATGGTGAATTTCTCAATGTTTCAAGTAAAATATTCAGCAGTTTCTTCTACTACTAGCCCAGCATTGCATTCTGGGTGAACAGTCAGTGTGTTTGATTGAATTTTGCAAATTTTATTTTTTTTTTGCAAATAAAATAAGTATTACCATTTTTTCTCCCATTGTGCTCTCACCTCTAGTTGTGACCTGAGACCATTCTGAAAGCAGGTCCCCAAAGGTGCAAAGCTTGGGCATATTAATTATTTATTATTGCGGTAGCGCCCAGGAGCCCCGGTTATGAACCTGAACCCCACCGCGCTAGGCACTGTCCAAACACAACAAAAAAGATAGTCTCTGCTTCAAAGAGCTTAAAGCTACTGCACTTCCCAGTCCTCTGCAAGACGTCCCATTAGTATAGCAGTAATGTAGCGATCACCACTTCGCTTTGCTCAGGCCTGGTGGTACCATCGTGCGGGCCGACATTTTGATCACAAACTGGTATAGGGCCCCATCCTTTAAACACTCAGGGCCAGGCCGTGCCTGGCCCGAATGCGGCTACACGGAGAAATAAGAGCACCCTCCTTTGCAGGGCCTCCTGGCAGGTCAGCTGCAGCATGGACAGAGTGCCTGGATCCTACTCCCTGAGCAGGTGTCTGTGTTGGGGCAGGGGGAGTTAGCAAAGCCCTGATGCTATCCCCAAGCCCCTGTGGGTGGGGGAAGGAATGTAGGCCTGATAAATAGGCCAGGGAAGGGACTGTAACACTCTATACGGTGCCCCGTCATTCTCAGAGCTAGGAACAAAGGCTCAGTCTAGCCCAAAGCCATGTGAATATCTTTACTCACCTGAACCTGTTGCTCTCCATCAGACTACTCACTTCAGTATGTTGCTAATATGGGCATAGGATTAAGCCCATCATCTGTCCTCTAATCTTGTATATTTACACTGCATTTCTCCTCTGACAGTGACACCAGGGGCTTCCATCTTTAGCCTGTCAGTTATTTCAGGTCAGATTTTCCTCAGTTTACAATGTAAGGCCCGGAGTTTGCAAATGAATCCATGGGCACTGGGGCCTGCCCGGGGCCCCACTGAAGTCAGTGGGACTTGCTATAGGAGTAGCTCTGCCTGTATGCAATGGCTGACATCTTGCCAACCCAGAGAATTGAACAGGTACCCTTCAAAGCTGTTCTCAGTGGTGGCAGATGACAGAACAAGGAGCAATGGTCTCAAGTTGCAGTGGGGGAGGTCTAGGTTGGATATTAGGAAACACTATTTCACTAGGAGGGTGGTGAAGCACTGGAATGGGTTACCTAGGGAGGTGGTGGAATCTCCATCCTTAGAGGTTTTTAAGGTCAGGCTTGACAAAGCCCTGGCTGGGATGATCTAGTTGGGGTTGGTCCTGCTTTGAGCAGAGGGTTAGAGTAGATGACCTCCTGAGGTCCCTTCCAACCCTGATATTCTATGATTCTATGACAGGCTAGGCACAAGCCTCTGCAGCATGAGCTAATTAGCTCCAGGGGAGCAGTGTTGTAGGCTCTTATCCTCAGGGAATCAGGCACAGCAGGGAACACATTACACCACAGAGCCACTTGCAGGATTGGGAACCTCCAAACTGGTTTTTTTTCCCCTAACTCCAGGCCCAGCAAACTCAGCCTGGCCTCTGAGAGTCAGGAAGGGTCCCTTCCTTTTCATGCATCAACACAAGTATTAAAGGTCCTACAGCTCTAATTATGCCCTCTAAGTATGTTCTAATTAAGAACATTCATCTATTCTGAACACTCATTAAGGCCCCGATCCAGCAATGCATGTAACCCTAAAACTTAACTCTGGGATTTAATCATGAATGTAAGTGCTTTGCAGAATTAGGGGCCAAAGTTGGGTTTTTTGTTTTGTTTTTAAGTAATTGGCTCCCAGCTTAATAACTTGTGCCGGAGTCACGAGTTAACTGTGAATGTAAGACCTAGCAAAACAAATATTGTATTTATTAATATTTACATCTCTCCTAGTTTAAAAAAAAACCCCAACCCTCCTAATATTAACACAGGAAACTCAACCTGTAAAGAACATGTTAGCGTCACTTAATGACGAGACCCCAAACAACAAGTGCAAGGACATTCAAAGCTAAGGATGCCCTGTGCAGTGCTGTGCCGGGCTGCTGCAGCATAAATTGTAACAGGGCCCACAATGGTGAATGGTTGGTGATGCATTTATTTTTCAGTATACCTCAACACTATGGGCTTAAACATACACCCCGTACAATGGCCCTTGTGCCTCTGTGGAGCCTGCTGAAATTCCTGGGGTCTGCATGAATGCCAGGGTTGGCTTGTGTGGATCTGTTTGCAGAATTGGGGCCTATGTTTGTCCATCTCCCACTTCCCTAATTTTCTCTCACGAGGAGTTAAAGGTGGGTTAACAATCTGAGAGTCACCACCACCTGGTGAGGGTCACAAATGGGTTTCAGGGGTTGTGCTCACCCTCTGTTTATGGCTAGCTGAGACAGGTCCTTGAAACATTCTTTCCCTGTTGGAACTGGGGGTCATACTATCAGAGAGGTTGAGAAGTATTGCATTAACGGGACACCGTCAGTTTCAAAATCTAGGGTTTTTTATAAAATGAGTTAAAGCACTTGCTTGTAGACGCTATACCTCCCCTCTGGTCCCCATGCAAATCTTGTGGGTTTACAATAACACATTCCTGTTTCATTTAAAAATATTTTCTCTTGTGAAAAACCCACTCAAATAACTGATTCTAGCAAAACAGTGAAATGGACCCTACACAAAGTGCTCTCAAACATGCAATGTTGAAAAGAAAGTATGTTTTGTCTGTAATCTCATAAATTCACAGGAAACTTTGGTCTGTCTTAGAACTATAGCGAGTGAATATATTTCAGGCAGAAGGGCGATACATTTTAAATCAACAGCATTCCTTTAAGATCAAAATGCAGAGGAAAGTATCTCTAAGCATTACTTTGATATGTTTTATAATTCCAGTTCATTTTATAGTTGTAATATGGAATAGCTGTAGATAGATGCAGATATATAGATGTTCTAGATGGATAATCAAACCCAGTTAAAAGCCAATGTTTTGCATGCTGTCTCAATAGACTACTCGGTATTCAGCAAAGGTTAGTTATAACTACAGGTTTCTGGCAACCAGCATTCCTCGAATGAAATATTTGCTTTTGTTACAAATCAGAACTAAAGCAAAGAATTTTGAAATTTTCCCCAAAAACAAAATTTTCCAAAAAAAAAATGTTATTTCACATCAATCGAAACATTTTGTTTCAGTTTTGGCTTTTTAAAATTGTCATGTTTTATAATTAAATAAAAATGATTGAAACAAAAAATCAAAATGGAACATTCGGAAAATGTCAAAATGGAAATAGACTCATAGCAATGTAGGGCTGGAAGGGACCTCGAGAGGTCATCTAGTCCAGCCCCCTGCACTGAGGCAGAATCAAGTAAACCTAGACCAACCCAGACAGGTGTTTGTCTAACCCAGGCCTGCACAACATGCAACCCGGGGGCCGCATGCAGCCCACGTGGGCTCACTGTGCAGCCCGTGGGGGGGGGGTGAGTGGGCTCACTTTGCGGCCCAAAATCTGGGACTGTGTCCATTGGTCCTTTTTGCTGCTTGTCTCTGGGCTGGGGGTTGTCCCAATGCTGCAAAGAGGGTGTTCCTAAATGAAGGTGCTTGCTTCTAACCCCCGAGGCCGTCAGTATGTCTGCTCTTCTCTAGTCAGCCCACTTGACAAGTTTGATTGTCCTTGGTCTGGTTCCCATCCTCTCTCCAAGGGTTGCAGCTGTCTGGAGGTGCCTGCCTTCCACGCCTTCCTCATTCACACCTCATTCATTAACAGGACAATTGAATACAAAGTGGGGGGAAGATCTTATTCTACTTCTAGCAAAAAGACATTTTTCTTTTACCTTAATTATACTATCTTAGTGGCCCGCTATAACATATTACCAAGGTTCAATACAAAGTCATATAAAAGTTATACAAAAATGCATAATGCAGAGATTTATCTACAACTCCATTGACTGACTGTTGTGTGCAGTAATATAATGACCCCTGGGGGAGTGAAGAGGGGTGTGATGGTGGGGCTGAGCTGGGAGGGGGCGGGTCCTATTTTACTGCTGTGATCTGGTCACCCTCTGCGCGCTCTTTCCCCCTCTACAGGCTTCCACACCCCAGCGCTGGGGAAGGAGGGGTTGTTTCCGCGGGGTGGGCGGCGCTGGGCGGGGAGGTGTTTCCGCGGGACCAGGGGGGAGGGGTTTCGGCCCTCAGCTGTTTTCTTTGGAGTAATATGGCCCTCGCCGCTTTACGAGTCGTGCAGGCCTGGTCTAACCTGTTCTTAAAAACCTCCAATGATGGAGATTCCACAACCTCCCTTGGAAGCCTATTCCAGATCATAATTACTCTCATAGTTAGAAAGTTTTTCATAATGTCTAACCTAAATCTCCCTTGCTGCAGATTTGTCCTACCTTCAGTGGGCATAGATCACTATCTTCTTTATAACGGACTTTAACATATTTGAAGACTGTCATGTCTTCCTTCAATCTTTTTTTCTCAAGACTAAACATATCCAGTCTTTTTAACCTTTCCTCATCGGTCAGGTTTTTTAAACCTTTTATCATTAGTGTTGATCTTTTCTGGACTCTCTCCAATTTATCCACATCTTTCCTAAATTGTGGTGCCTAGAATTGGACACAATACTCCAGCTGAGGCTTCACCAGAGCAGGACAATTACCTCCCGTGTTTGTTTGTTTTTTCTAAATAAAATTTTGTCAAAATCAACACATTCCTGTGAAAAGTTTTGATTTCGATTTGATTTTGATGAAACCACGTTTTCCCACCATAAAACCTTCCGTTGGAGAAATCTGGACCAGCTCTAGTTGTAACTTGGGAACAGAGGTTTCACTTTTTATTAATATTGCTTGTTGTTCAAGCTGTTTTCATGGCTACAGAAGTCAATTGACACATTAGGGGAAACGTTGCTCCTCTCCTTGAACAAATGTAGTGTTTGGCAGGACTTCAGAATAACCCTATTGTTTGTCATCTTCTCCAAATACACTGTAAAAGTGCTGTTAAAAGGAAAGATAACATTTTCTAAGTATAAGTCAAGTGCCGAGTTGCCTTTTTTAAAGCTGGTTGCTGAGAATTAATGGTGCCGGATCCCCTGTTTTAAACACATTTGGCCAGGTTTTCTATAGGCACCTCATTTATCTTGCGACTCTTTCATCTATTATCTAACTGTAAGCTTGTCCGTAGCTCATCAGCCATCCTGGTTTTGACAGAGTGGCCTGGTGATGTGCAGCCAGCAATGCACTGTGTCAGACTCGTAAGTATCTCTGTAACTAATGGGATGGGAAACGGCTAACCTTCTGCCACTCCTAGCAGCACTCGCTGAAAACAAAAAAGAGCCTCATGTCATCCAGCAAAGCGCTGAGACATGGGTCCTGAGTCCTAATGTCAAAGCAGGGCTTTCTGGAGTTCACACTTCCAGCAAAACAACTTGGCAAGTCCCTGTTGTCTCAAGCTTCCAACTCCAATTCACCTGTTGGTGTGGATATCAGCCCGTTGTTCATGAGTACTCGGAAGAAACAACGCATCTTGGGCCCAGCGTCAGATCTCACTTACACCCTTGTAAATCTGGAGTAAGTCCACGCAAACATCTGATTTACTCTAGTGTCAGTAGTAGGATGAGAATCTGTCCTGGTGTTTTTGGTACCAACCTGAACATAATTTATAATGTTCCTGGATCCTACCCCACTTCGCAACCCAAAGGAACTTTACATACACAGATCTTTTGTTCAATATCTTCATCAACGATCTGGAGGATGGTGTGGACTGCACCCTTAGCAAGTTTGCAGATGACACTAAACTGGGAGGAGTGGTTGATACGCTGGAGGGTAGGGACAGGATACAGAGGGACCTAGACAAATTAGAGGATTGGGCCAAAAGAAATCTGATGAGGTTCAACAAGGACAAGTGCAGAGTCCTGCACTTAGGACGCAAGAATCCCATGCACTGCTACAGACTAGGGACCGAATGGCTGGGCAGCAGTTCTGCAGAAAAGGACCTAGGGGTTACGGTGGACGAAAAGCTGAATATGAGTCAACAGTGTGCCCTTGTTGCCAAGAAGGCTAACGGCATTTTGGGCTGTATAAGTAGGGGCATTTCCAGCAGATCGAGGGACGTGATTATTCCCCTCTATTCGGCACTGGTGAGGCCTCATTTGGAGTACTGTGTCCAGTTTTGGGCCCCACGCTACAAGAAGGATGTGGATAAATTGGAAAGAGTCCAACGGAGGGCAACAAAAATGATTAGGGGGCTGGAGCACATGACTTATGAGGAGAGGCTGAGGGAACTGGGATTGTTTAGCCTGCAGAAGAGAAGAATGAGGGGGGATTTGATAGCTGCTTTCAACTACCTGAAAGGGGGTTCCAAAGAGGATGGATCTAGACTGTTCTCAGTGGTAGAAGATGACAGAACAAGGAGTAATGGTCTCAAGTTGCAGAGGGGGAGGTTTAGGTTGGATATTAGGAAAAACTTTTTCACTAGTAGGGTGGTGAAGCACTGGAATGGGTTACCTAGGGAGGTGGTGGAATCTCCTTCCTTAGAGGTTTTTAAGGTCAGGCTTGACAAAGCCCTGGCTGGGATGATTTAGTTGGGGTTGGTCCTGCTTCGAGCAGGGGGTTGGACTAGATGACCTCCTGAGGTCCCTTCCAACCCTGAGATTCTATGATTCTATGATTCTATGATCTCCCCACTCCCCCACTCAAGCAGGACTCAGCTGTCTCTGTCCCCCCAGATCGCCTCTCTAGGGAACTGCTCTGTGTTGGGCTTTGGGGGTGGATATGGAGCACGTTGGGAAGTCGGCGGGGGTGGGGGGGAGTAGGAGGTGGACCAGGAGAGGACAAGGCGGGCCAGAGGCAATGTATGTTGTTCTCTCTCCAACCCCATGAAGCATCCCTGGAAAAGGATAATGCAGAGACACTCAGTACCGCCCCTTCCATGGAGCTCCCTACCTGGGGCTGCCTCAGCCAGGGAGGTCCCCAGCAGGTAGCTAGGGGACATACCTGGTGCCAGTGCTTAGGCAGAGATACAGAGCCCCCTTGTGGATGACCCTGGCCTCTCATGGCTACACTGCGCATTAAGACTCATGTTTGAGCTCAAGCCCCCTTCCATCCACACACAAATCAGCCTGATTCAGGTCAGCAAGGATTCGGCTCCTAGGACCCTGCTGGCAGGGGTGGGTCAAAGCCCGAATCCAACTATGACTCAGGTCCAAACCCCATCATTTTACAGTGTGGATGCAGCTCAAGCCAGAGACCTCAATGGAATTTATAACAGGTGTAGTTAGTCACTTGATAGACACTCACGCACTAAGGCTGAAATCCCGGCCCCAGTGACGTCATTGGAGGTTTTGTTTTGGGCTTCGATGTGGCCAGGATTTCACCTTAGATCTTTTTTTTTAAACACCATTATATCTTTTTAAAGAGAGTACCTGACAAAAGGGAGCAAAAAGCACTGAAAGGACAAATGTTTAAAGAGCTGGAACTGGCCCACAGACCCTAGTTTACCATGCAGTGTATACATACCCTCACAAATCTGATCTGAGGCCTGTTTGGTCGTGAGGCTTTTGTGTGTGTGGAGGAGGAAACTCTACAAATAATAATCTCAGGGGAGCGGGGGGGGAGGGGAGATTTGCTCCCCCCATGTCCCCTGCCACAGGTTTATGAGTTGAGGCAATGATCCTGACTCTAGAATTGCTGTTACTGAGTGTTTTAACACTACAAGCATTGAGAGCCGTAACCTTTGTTACTGACATCATTAGCAAAGGTGAAAAGAGGGGTGGGGTGTGAAATAAAAATTAAAAAAGCATTTCTAAAAAGGACGGGATACTAAGGATGACTTTACGTAGTGTTTGGCCCACCATCCATGCGGGACAAGTGTTTTGAAATTCTGTTCCAAAGCAACCCTGTATTTGATCAGTGAGGTTTTTGCAAAATTAAAACCCAGACTCTGTCCATCTTCCAGTTTAGACATACTTGAATGTTTTGAATAACTGTAAAAGCTCTTGGAAAGTTTGTCACCATAACGCTGGCAGTTTATATGTCCTATGAATAAAACAGGAGCTTTATTCAATTAGACTTTGCACTTTAGTTGGCAAGAGGGTATGGATTGTCTAGAATTAAACAGTACCAAGTGGTCTAATGTGGGTAGCCTGTGGCTGCTGTGCTCATTAGTGCATTTCAGAGACTCGTTTACTGTTCAGCTGATTATTATTGGTTAGAATAAGCAAACAAGCCTATTGAAATAGAAGCTTTAGCTTGCAAATATATAATGCACTGCTGTGAATTCAAAGGTTCTTGTTGATTTCAATGGGTTTGGGAACAGGCTTTAAATGATCACTTTAAATATCTCGCTCACATTTATATAGAATCATAGAAGATTAGGGTTGGAAGAGACCTCAGGGGGTCATCTAGTCCAACCCCCTGCTCAAAGCAGGACCAATCCCCCAACTAAATCATCCCAGCCAGAGCTTTGTCAAGCCGGGCCTTAAAAACCTCTAAGGATGGAGATTCCACCACCTCCCTAGGTAACCCATTCCAGTGCTTCACCACCCTCCCAATGAATAGTGTTTCCTAATATCCAACCTAGACCTCCACCACTGCAACTTGAGACCATTACTCCTTGTTCTGTCATCTGCCACCACTGAGAACAGCCGAGCTCCATCCTCTTTGGAACCCCCTTTCAGGTAGTTGACTATCTTTGGAGTCGCCCTCTCTCCTGCCCCACTCCATGTAGAGAATTAATATAAATAGGATGATTGCCAGTTTATAAGGAAAAGATCAGACCTTTGTTTTAAGTCTAATAGTGCTTTAGGGCCGTGATACTCAGACTGAGGCTCGGGACCCACAAGCAGCTCTTTAATGTGACTCCTGCAGCACATGATATTAAAACACTGTGTGACTGAATTATTAACCATCAAAGTTATTAACCAATCAGGATGCCTTTACTATGTTATTAACCAATTGTAGACTAGTCGGTCAGTTGTTTTGCTGTGAGAATATTAGAGATAATACAGTAAATGAAACAGTGAATTCACACGACTGGCTCTTTTGGGTAATGTTGATCGCTAATTTGGCTACTAAACCACTAAAGTCTGAGTATCGCTGCTTTAGCATATAAAGTCCTTCCACCGAATTCAATGGGCTTTGAATAAGTCCCTTCATTACTTAACACAGGATGTGTTCTCAGTAGTGTGAAGGGGCAAGGCCAGATGGCTATAGCAAAGTGGTGAGGAACCAGTATGTTAGCCCCGGGCTAAACAAATCCCTGATACCTTGGTAACCAAATGGCAGTTGCTCCAGGTTAATCAAGACACCTGAAACCAATTAAGATCCTTCTAGAAAAAGCAGTGGAGAGAGCTAGATTGATTGGGACACTTGAAGCCAATCAAGGGTTGGCTGGAACTAGTTAAAAGCCTCCCGGTGAGTCAGTGAGGTGTGGATGTCAGGAGCTGTGGAAGGAGGTTGCGCTATTGGAGAGACTGAGCTGTACATACCATATTAGGCACAAGGAAGGAGGCCCTGAGGTAAGGGTGAAGTGGAGTTTGAGGAAGTGGGGTTGCTGTGGGGACGTAGCCCAGAGAATTGTACGTGTCCTACTTCTAAAAGGTCAGCTACCATAGCTGATACTATTAGGGTCCCTGGGCTGGAGCCTGGAGTAGAGGGTGGGCCCGGGCTCTCCCGGCCCTTTTGCCTCCCCCTCAATTAATCACCAAGACTGGGAGACTACAGAGACTGTGCAAGGGAGGGTAGCTTCTCCTCACCTCCCTCACTGGCTTATAATGAAAATGGCTCAGTAGGCTGTGACCCTTGCCTCTAGAGAGAGAGAGGCTACAAAGAGGGTCACAGTGAGCCTCTGAGGCTAGCACAAATCCGCCAGGAAACGCAGGATCCACGGAGACAAGGACAAAGCTTTGTCACAGTAGACAGGTATCTATTAACCCTCTGTGCTGTCCTGGAAAGTAAGCAGCCTCATCAAAAATTGGGTTTACAGAACAATGGTTACACTGTACTCAGCCTGGAACAGTTTTAAATGTTGTGTGGATTTTTTTTGTTCACGATTCGCAAGAAATTAATAACAGAATTTCTGCAAGAGCCCTAAAAATAGCACTTCACTTGACATGCACAGCAGCCTTCTAGAAGGAAAAACAGCTTATTAATTAGGATCAGATTCAATTCATTAGTTATTTTTTTAGGGGCAGGGGTGTTTAACAATGACACCAAGGCAGATTGTGCTGGGTTAGCGTATTTCCTGGATTGGCTGATAAACAGGGGAAAAAATGTGCAGGTGCAGTCTGGCAAATAAGACACAATATGTAATGATATCAAAAAATCCCCCCATACCCAAACAAGAATATGTAACTAGCAAAACTGCCAGTCATCACCTTACCTGTATGTTATCCGCTCCCCCTTCCTCTGCTTTTTCAGCCTGTAAACTCTTTGGGGCAGGGACTGTCTCTTTGCCTGTGTTCGTACAGGATGTAACATGTGGGGCCCCAATCCCAGTTTTGGCCTTTGGGTGCTACTGTAATAAATGCTTAATAATTGTTATAATTAATTAGCGAAGGGCTAGTCTTGTGTGGCAGTCTCTAGATTGGGACTTGGGATCATCTCCTAGCTCAGCATGTATCCCAAAATCTCAATACAGAGACTCAGATTTTTTAAAATCTCATGATTTTGGGGGTCCTGGCACGTGATTTTTTTTCTAAATGCCTGGAGCTGGCAATACTGGCTCCTGTTATGAATAATGAGCCGTACCTCACTCCATGTGTGGTCCTGCTGAAAGGAATGGAACCACTAATGGCAGGTGCTGCTATTCAACCTTAGCTATATAAGAATCTGGCTCTTGATATCTGGGAGGAAGAATTTGCCTTTCTGATCTGAATTTGGTTTCTATGTGGTTTTTATTTTATTTATGTCCAGCACGGAATGCAAAGCACCCTCGGGTATTCTTTTTCTTAGGGGAAAAATTAGCTCATTCATAGCTGGACCCAGTCTCAATCTGCCCTAGTACCAGATAATGTACGTTATCAGCGAGGAAAGGGCAGGAACCCAGTGGTTATGGCACTAATCTGAGGTTTCCAAGATCTGGGTTCAATCCCTTGTTCTGCTGCAGATTTCTGTATGACCTTAAGTAAGTCTCAGTTCCCGATTTGTGAAATGAAATAACACCACCACCATGGGTGCTATGAGGACAACTATATAAAAGATTGTTAGGTGCTCAGATACTATGTAGACAGGGACCTATAAATAGATAGGTTAGTTGGGTCAGATACAGATCCCAGAAATGAAGGCAGTCCTAGCTAATGAAATGCATTTGCTTCTTAGCTATATAAGATGGCTATGCATAAAATTGCTTTCTATATAAATGTGCTTAAAACAGTGACACTCAGACCTCAGCGATTCAGGGGCCAAATTAGCAATCAACATTACTCAAAAGAATCATGGTAGTATGAGTTCATTGTTTCATTTACTATAGTGCTATATATTCTGATTTAAACAGTATGATAGGGGAAATATTAGGTTTTATATATATAAATATTAATTCTCACAGCAAATAAATTAGAACTTAATGCAAGTTGATAATTCCATTGGTTAAAAACATAATAAAAGCATCCTGGTTGGTTAATAACTTAGATTGGTTAATAATTCCATCACGCAGTGTTTTAATATCATGTGCTGCAAAGAGCTGCTTGTGGCTTGCGAGCTGCAGTCTGAGTATCACTGGCTTAAAATAAACTGTTAGGAAATACAGTCATTTTGATTTCTGTTATATGTTTTCAAGTGAATGTTTTTTGATGAATGACAGCTTGACAGCTTCCATGTAAATGGCATTCAAGAAAGATCCCATTAGGTTTCCAAAAGACCTTCATTGTCCAATTTATTTTATGGCACAAGGAAAACCATCCTTCAGTGGCTCCTCTACACTGCTAATATTTTGTATTTCTCCCTCCCCACCCCCCTGCAGAATGCAACTAACTCCAGCAGACTTGGATTTCTGTTGCTGCTGGATTGAAAGGTATTTTACATACTTTGGTTACAGAACCATTCCTCGGTGTTTACTGTTTCAACAACGAAATTCACTTTCATGTCATGCATCACATCTTCCCCCACCATCATTGTTTTTTGGATACACTAAAGGAATAGTTCAGGGAACTCTTTAAAATATGTGAGCAACTAGTAGTAAATGAATCATTTCCTGTTATTCTAACCCTTTAGTGGGTTGTTGTTGTTTTTTGTTGGTTTTATTTTTTATTTTGGGGGGTTATTTTTTTTGTTTTGTTACCAAGAAGCTGTCCTCACATTGGCATGGGAAAACATTATCTCAGCTCATTCCTGAACCGGAGTGCATGCAGATCAAACTGATTTTATAAACATCCTTTGAAAGTGGAAATCTTTTTCCAAGAGCCCTATCCAATGAAGGTAGGCTTATGTTGGCATTCGTGAAGACTACTGTGCGTGTTTCTGCATCGCATTAGCCACAAATCTGTCCATTTCAGTCTTGGAGTTAGCACACTGGGGAAAATAGGTGGTTTTTAAATGACCTCATCCCAGGATTTAGGCAGAAATCAGTCCAGGTACATGTTCCAGTCTGGAATGTTAGTGGGACCTCATTCATAAACTTCCTTGCCATTCCTTTACACTCAAAGGCAGGAATAAAAATGAGCCAAAACAAGCAGG
The DNA here is from genome assembly GCA_033296515.1 of Macrochelys suwanniensis. Lineage (NCBI taxonomy): Eukaryota > Metazoa > Chordata > Testudines > Chelydridae > Macrochelys > Macrochelys suwanniensis. The sequence goes on along the minus strand of CM065781.1, from coordinate 8,763,571 downwards.
AATGGTGTTTCTGAGCTAACAGACTAGGAAAATATATAGAAGCACTTTTCCATTTTATTGGGTTATTCTTGAATCAGGATGCTTTTAACCATCTGTATGAAACTTTTTGCAGTAACACATTCACACTCTGTTTTGGATTAGGCTCCAAACTCTTTTACGCTTTTTTTAAAGTCACTTTTATAATAAAACTTCTTCTTTATACCGCCTTCTTTTGTGCCACTGAAAATTGGGATCCTGGAAAGCCTGCTATAAATATAGAGTGGTATGTGAAGATAGCTTTATTTAGCAAAAAGAAAAGGTCTTAATATACTTACATGTGTGTGTTGTAATTAGAACTTTGAATACAGCCCCCCTAAATTCATTAATAGTTTTCTGCATAAAAGCACTAAATTGGGATTATTATGATTTGGAGGGGAGACGGGGGAACATGATTAGCACAGTGGGCCCCAAATAATCCATGTATTTTAGCATGATGAAATATTACTTATATTACAGTAGCATCTAGAGATCCAGCCATGTTTGGGCCCCTACTATGCTGTTCAGACATACACTTAGGGACAATTTTTGCCCTGAAGAGCTCAGACTCTAAATAGACAAACCAGACAGTTCTCTCCAGATGATGGGGGATTGGTCATGTTGAGTAGGTGGGAGAGGCCGTATGTGTGTGGTACTGTCTTCTGTTATTAGACACGCGAGAGTCACCACTTTACCCCCTGCCTCAATGAGAGAGAGTGCTCCCTGATGCCCCCAACCTGTCAGCCACCCAATCTTCTCAGGGCTCTACCAGTGCTTATTTTTCCATGCAAGTTAACACTTGGTGCACCCCAAGCTCCTCTGAAACATCTCCCTGTAGTGTCCGGCCCCTGTCACTGGACATCACAGTGATTAGCAGGTTCCAAGGGAACTGTATACAAACAGCTTGATTGCTACAACACAGGATCAGGTCCTTTATAATACCACCACACTGAGATATAATGCTAGTGAAAACAGCCATATGTTTATTAATATAAATGACGATTAAGAGATCCCGAGTAAAGTTAATGGAAATAGCAATGGTTACACATAAAACAAGTATCACACACTTATTAGAGTCTAAACGTAACTTTAACAGGCTAAAATCTTTGTCTAAAGTAGTTTCTCTCCTGATTTACACATGGGGTGAAGGCAGCATGGAGAATAACCTCTCCCAAGGTCACTCAGCAAGTCAGTAACAGTCAGGGAGAGTACGTGTGTCTTTCTACTCCTATCCCTGTTTTCACACTTCTGGACTGCTCCCACTGGTTACATGCTACCACCTGCATTTTCATATAATTCTTGATTTTTTGTTGTTGTATGCGTCTAGGAACCAATGATCTCTTTATTTTCTGGCTACTGCCGCTTTAAAGTTCTAAGAACTTGGCCTGTGTGCAGAGACAGCAGCCATTTTGTTCTCAAAGTTACAGCAGTCTGTTGCAAAGAAGGCACACACACTGTGCTCTCTTGGAAAGACCTTGCTGGTCTTTCTCTGTGTTGTTTTTCCTCAATCAAAATTGATGCGGATTGAAAATACATATTTCTTCTTTGTGCATAGGCGACATCTCATTTATAACCTATTTTAAGCAACTCAGATAATCAAGCAGCAAAACAGTTAGTTATTTTGGCCTGCTAAACCCAGGGTTGTGAGTTCAATCCTTGAGGGGGCCATTTAGGGATCTGGGGCAAAAATTGGGGATTGGTCCTGCTTTGAGCAGGGGGTTGGACTAGATGACCTCCTAAGGTCCCTTCCAACCCTGATATTCTATGAGCTTGACATCCTGCAAGTGCTGATACATCACATAATTATGCCAATTCTAATCTTCAGCTCACAACTTGAATCTATTTTAAGCACGTGTGAAATGCCTAACACCATAATACCTAAGCACTGATACTAACTTACTCCATCTTTCTCCATTTCACATTCCTTCTTCCACTTCCTATCAGGGTTATTTCTATTAAGGTAGAGGCCCAAGCCGAGGCCCTGTTGTGCTAAGGGCTGTACTTTCATATACGTATACTAATAGACAGCTCCTGCCTGCGATAGCTTCCAATCCAAATAGACAAGCTAGACAAAGGAAATATCCCCATTTTGCAAACAGGAACTTAAGCACAGAAAGATTAAGTGACTTGCCAAAGGCCATATATGAAGTTCATGGCAGAGCAGGGAATTGAGTCCCAGTCCAGTGCCTTAACCATAAAGCTTCTTTCCTTGAAATAACCTTTCATTTACACAACAATTTGTTTGTAAGCCAAGCCTGCAATGCCGTCCTTAGACATTCTAAACAGGTGGGTTGTATGGGGCACACCAAGGCTGAAGGGACACAGGAATTGTGGTGTGCTCGTGAAAGCAAAGAGAGCTTGTGTTTAACAATGACATTCTTTTATTCATACATTAGAAAACTCACCTGGGTGACCATTTTGACCTCTGTAGTCACACCCACATCCTTATACAGGAATTGCCACACTGGATGTAGCCGGTGGTCCGTCTGCTCTAGTATCCTGTCTCCAACAATGTGAATAGTAACAGATGCTGCAGAGGAAGGTATGAGAAGCTGCCTATGGAACAACCAACCCATTTGGGAATTTTTTCCTAATCCTAGGCAGTGCTTGGTTTATGCCCTGAAGCAAAAGGGTGTATATTCCGTACACATTTTTATTGTATATAATATGCAGGATTTGTGGGTGTTTGTATTAGTTACATACGTTTCCAATTATTCTATGACCCCTGCTAAGATCTAGACTTTAGAAATATCTTGTGGCTGTGAGTTCCACAGACTGTGTGTGTGTGTGTGTGTGTGTGTAAATGATTGTGGTCATTAGGACAAACATGCATAAGTGTGAAGATGTTGTCAGCTTCTTTGTTTGCCATGGGGGAAAAAAATCATTGCTGTCTTTGATCCCTTTTAATGTCATACTACCTGAAAGGGGGTTCCAAAGACGATGGATCTAGACTGTTCTCAGTGGTAGAAGATGACAGAACAAGGAGTAATGGTCTCAAGTTGCAGAGGGAGAGGTTTAGGTTGGATATTAGGAAAAACTTTTTCACTAGTAGGGTGGTGAAGAACTGGAATGGGTTACGTAGGGAGGGGGTGGAATCTCCTTCCTTAGAGGGTTTTTAAGGTCAGGCTTGACAAAGCCCTGGCTGGGATGATTTAGTTGGGGTTGGTCCTGCTTTGAGCAGGGGGTTGGACTAGATGACCTCCTGAGGTCCCTTCCAACCCTGAGATTCTATGATTCATACAGCTGCTGATCATTGACGCGAAGAGCCATACGTTTTTCCCCTCACGCAGACCTTCAGAACCCCGACTTCCTACGTTTTCATGTTAGCGGCGTTCAGAACGCCTCTGCCGGCAAGGAGCAGATGTGCTTTCTAATGCCAGAGCTTTGAGACGCGAATTGCCCAAGCTTGCAGTGAATATCCTTTTTAATGACTCCTTCCTCGTCTCAGCCTATGAAAGCCACCATCCAGTTTGACTGCGGGCACCAGAACGCCTGAGATGTGCTTTCCATACAAAGCTAACCCACTTCGTATTTTAAGAGCTCAGGCTAGGAGGCAGCCCGTGCAAGTGGGCAGTATTTGGATTCGTGCACTGCCTCAGCAGTCTAGTCACGTTGATAAGCCAAGTCGGTGCCTGCCAAATATCTACCTCCACTTCCTCTACTGTGGCTTAGCGTTTAAATGCAGAACTCTACATGGGATAAAACAAGGACAGCTCTGGAGTTCTACATGCCAAGCCAAGGAAAATCAATCTGTTCCCCCCAACCACCACCCAAACAAGCTGCTACTGAAGAAGAAAAACAAACACGACTACCTGCAGAGGCGGTAGGACGCTGTATCTTTGGGGAGTGTGCCAAAAACGACTGGGGAGTGAAACCAGAGCATGTACTACATGAGTGCCCTGGGATATGAAAGGAAAGACACCGAGGAAGGCAAACATGAAAGGAGAGTGTACGTTTCCTCCCACTAGCCGCAGTAGTGATGCATGTTCAAACCAGGTGGGGAGAAGAGATGTCAAAGAAAAAGCACATTTATGGATTAGTCACTGGAGAGAGTGTCATAAATCATACACCTTTTAGGGCAGGGACTGTGTCTTCCCTGGGGTTTGCCCAGCGACTAACACAATGAGGCCCTGGTAGGGTGACCAGATGTCCCGGTTTTATAGGGACAGTCCTGATTTTGGGGTCTTTTTCTTATATAGGCTCCTATTACCCCCCACCCCCGTCCCGATTTTTCACACTTGCTTTCTGGTCACCCTAGGCCCTGGTCCAGACTGGAGACTTCTGGGGTTTGGCCACAGTGCGGACGGTAGGTTTGATTCCCAGCGCAGGTAGACTTGTGCTAGCTTAGCTCTAGCTAATGCCCTTAAACAGCAACGTGGACATTGCAGCACTGATGGCAGATTGGGCTAGCCCCTGAGTCCAAGCCTTGAATGCAACCTTGCGAGACTAGCTTCAGTCACTGCCAGCGCTGCAGTAGCCACGCGGCTATTTTTAGCGCCCTTGCTGGAGCTGAGCTAATGAGAGTCTGTTCACCCAGGCTCGGAACGTTTCCCTGCTGCTGTGTAGACATAACCCTGGTGGCTCCTGCAACATGGCGAATAGAGATAATAATAAAGTTCATCATTGTGAATCTGTGATCTGCATGATAGTGACAAGGCCAGTGAGATCTAGGGTAAGAGGGACAGAAATGAGATAAAACTCCCTCCGATAAAACTGCTTCAACCTATGGCATGTTTCCAATTTCTCTACAATTGCTGAATAATCTGGGAGCAGTGACTATGTGAATTCATTTGAGCCAATTCCTTGGGCTCCATTCTCTCTGATCTTTTAAATGTGCATACTCCAAGTGCCTCATTCATCCCTTTAGCTTTCCTACATAAGAACAGCCATACTGGGTCAGATCAATGGTCCGTCTAGCCCAGTATTCTGTCTTCTGACAGTGGTCAATGCCAGGTGCCCCAGAGAGAATGAACAGAACAGGTAATGATCAAGTGATCCATCCCCTGTTACCCATTCCCAGCTTCTGGCAAACAGAGGCTAGGGACACTTCAGAGCATGGTTTTGCATCCTGGTTAATAGCCATTGATAGACCTATCCTCCATGAACTTATTTAGTTCTTTTTTGAACCCTGTTATAGTCTTGGCCTTCACAACATCCTCTGGCAAAGGGTTCCAAAGATTGACTGAAAAGTGAATAATATTTCAGGAGACAATATCATAGAATCATAGAATCTCAGGGTTGGAAGGGACCTCAGGAGGTCATCTAGTCCAACCCCCTGCTCAAAGCAGGACCAAACCCAATTAGATCATCCCAGCCAGGGCTTTGTCAAGCCTGACCTTAAAAACATCTAAGGAAGGAGATTCCACCACCTCCCTAGGTAACCCATTCCAGTGCTTCACCACCCTACTAGTGAAAAAGTTTTTCCTAATATCCAACCTAAACCTCCCCCTCTGCAACTTGAGACCATTACTCCTTGTTCTGTCATCTTCTACCACTGAGAACAGTCTAGATCCATCCTCTTTGGAACCCCCTTTCAGGTAGTTGAAAGCAGCTATCAAATCCCCCCTCATTCTTCTCTTCTGCAGGCTAAACAATCCCAGTTCCCTCAGCCTCTCCTCATAAGTCATGTGCTCCAGCCCCCTAATCATTTTTGTTGCCCTCCGTTGGACTCTTTCCAATTTATCCACATCCTTCTTGTAGCGTGGGGCCCAAAACTGGACACAGTACTCCAAATGAGGCCTCACCAGTGCCGAATAGAGGGGAATAATCACGTCCCTCGATCTGCTGGAAATGCCCCTACTTATACAGCCCAAAATGCCGTTAGCCTTCTTGGCAACAAGGGCACACTGTTGACTCATATTCAGCTTTTCGTCCACCGTAACCCCTAGGTCCTTTTCTGCAGAACTGCTGCCCAGCCATTCGGTCCCTAGTCTGTAGCAGTGCATGGGATTCTTGCGTCCTAAGTGCAGGACTCTGCACTTGTCCTTGTTGAACCTCATCAGATTTCTTTTGGCCCAATCCTCTAATTTGTCTAGGTCCCTCTGTATCCTGTCCCTACCCTCCAGCGTATCAACCACTCCTCCCAGTTTAGTGTCATCTGCAAACTTGCTAAGGGTGCAGTCCACACCATCCTCCAGATCGTTGATGAAGATATTGAACAAAACCGGCCCCAGCACCGACCCTTGGGGCACTCCACTTGATACCGGCTGCCAACTAGACATGGAGCCATTGATCACTACCCGTTGAGCACGACCATCCAGCCAGTTTTCTATCCACCTTACCGTGCATTCATCCAGCCCATACTTCCTTAACTTGCTGGCAAGAACACTGTGGGAGACTGTATCAAAAGCTTTGCTAAAGTCAAGAAATAGCACATCCACTGCTTTCCCCTCATCCACAGAGCCGGTTATCTCATCATAGAAGGCAATTAGGTTAGTCAGGCATGACTTGCCCTTGGTGAATCCATGCTGACTGTTCCTGATCACTTTCCCCTCCTTTAAGTGGTTCAGAATTGATTCCTTGAGGACCTGTTCCATTATTTTTCCAGGGACTGAGGTGAGACTGACTGGCCTGTAGTTCCCCGGATCTTCCTTCTTCCCTTTTTTAAAGATGGGCACTACATTAGCTTTTTTCCAGTCATCCGGGACCTCCCCCGATTGCCATGATTTGTCAAAGATAATGGCCAATGGCTCTGCAATCTCATCGGCCAACTCCTTTAGCACCCTCGGATGCAGTGCATCCGGCCCCATGGACTTGTGTTCGTCCAGCTTTTCTAAATAGTCCCGAACTACTTCTTTCTCCACAGAGGGCTGGTCACCTCCTCCCCATACCGTGCTGCGGAGTGCAGCCACCTGGGAGCTGACCTTGTCTGTGAAGACAGAGGCAAAAAAAGCACATGAAAATGTCAAGTAGACAGGAGTCCGGCTACGTTATCTTAGAATATTGCACATATGCATGTGACAATTCAGTGTATGTTTCTGTTGTGCAGATGTGCAAGCTCATGCGGCAAATATCTAGAAGGAAAGGCTGACTGAAAGTACGTTATATGATCTCTCACATGCTAACAGCCAGGTCCTGCCACCCTTTCACATGCTGAGTAGCACCTTGCTACATCAGCTGCCCCATCTGTCAACTTCAGTTCTCCTTATTCATGGAGGAAAGTGGTATTTAGTAAGGGTAACAGAATCTGGCCCTAAATGGCTTGTATCTCAACTTCTTCTCTGTGACTGTGGGCAAGTCACCTCTCTCTTCCCCAGTTCCCAATCTGTAGACTAGAGATAATTCTACTACTTTATTTCATGGAGCGGTTATGAGGATGAATTAATAAATAGGTACTCAGATATCATATAAGCACCTAAGTAGAATAAGGGAGTAGAGATAATATCCCATACCTTAGAACAATCGCACACCAGAAATAATAATAATAAAGTGAAAAGTTCACCAACACCCCAGAGACTGCAATTTGTTTGCAGTGACTGTCCAGGAAATGCTTGGGAGCATGAAATACTTTTGCAGAAATCAAAATTGATTCATAAACAGATGGATGGGCTGAATTCGTCGGATGGGGTAGCCCTACTTGACTCGCTGTGATCACAACCCAGAGAGGAGTTTTGTTGAAGTTGAGGAAAATCCCTTTAGCTCTTTCCGAGTTCTTGGTCAGAGAAAAAAAAAATATTAAGGCTTGTTTCTTTATTTCTTCTTTGCTTGCCAATAAATCAAATCTCCACAGATCTCAAACTTGGCTCGGGCTAGTTCTCAAGGAGGACTGCAGCACTTGCCTAAGATGAAAAGAAATCAGAGTTTTAGGGCTAAATTTTTGCTGGTATAAACTGGTATAACTTCATTGACTTCAGCAAAGCAGTACTGAGAATTTGGCCCACCTCAGCAGTAAATTTTTAAACATTTTTTCAGAGCCTAAGAAATTCCTACCCACTGTACACCAATAGCAGTCATACTTAGCACTCTTCATCCACAGATCTCAAAGCATTTAGCCAAGGAGGACAATATTATTCTCATTTTATAGATGGGGAAACTGGCACAGAGAACATGGACTTGTCCCAGCTACCTCAGCAAATCAGTGGTAGAGCTGGGACTAAAACCATCATGACAGCTTCCTTGCAGCACCCGACCTGAATAGGGCAAAGGGATGATCCTTTCCCCCTCAATCCTGAACTATCTTGGTCAGCCCATTTAGCACATGGTTCCTTCCCCCAGTCCCCACTGACTATCAGCTGGGCAATGGAATGGAGCATGTCTGTTAGAAGATGGGGCATGAGGAAGTCACCATTGCAGCCAGAAAGCTCCTAAGAGGTCCATCCAGGATGCAAAGCTCACACGGACGCCTTGTGGCCCTAGGCGCAGAGACAGGGCCAAGTGAAGTCTTTCGTTATGCTGCTTATAGCCCTAAAGAAGGGAAAGGGAAGGTACCCAACAGGGAAGAGGAGAGCTAACAAAGGAAAGAAGAGCAAGGAAAGGGGCTATGGGGAGAGACAGGCTGATTGCCACTGCACGGCTTCAGTGTGGCATTGATGGTGTAAAACTGGAGTAACACAGCAAGGACGGGTATTTTTAATTGCTAGCTCGGTTTCAATGTGTACTATGGCTCTGGGAACCTGGTGCCTTCCCTGAACTTTTGGCATTTGAAGTCTCGGCCTCTGGATCGCACACCCAGACGTGCGTTTAAAAGAGCGTTCAGGGGAAGGATGCACCCTGGCCCCAATCCTGCCAGAACGCGGCTCGTGGAACTCCTTGCACGTTCCAGGTAGTGCCATGTACAAGCATTTGCAGTGTCAGTCCTCAGAGCTAGTTCCGATCTATTCACATGAAGGGTCTTGGCGTCCCTGAGAGGGGAGCTAGAGGCCCAGGCCTGCAAGGTACTGAACAGCTGAGGGACGACACCTCCTGGACTTTGCAAAATTGCGTCCTCGTTCTAAAACGAACGAAGGATTTCAGGCTGGGAGGAGGGGCAGGCAGCCTCAACACCCTGATTCTTTGCCCTCCTGCCTCCGAAACGCCCCCTTGTGATGGGGTTGTGAGGTGCATGGTATAGGAGCTGGCTTTCTGCCCACTGAAGAGTCCCCCCATGCCTGGCTACAACCACCCACCCCCATCGAGTGGTCCGTGATCAGTCTCCACTCCCTTTGCACTGTCTTGAAAAGGAGCTTTGGGGGACCCCAGCTCTGAAATGACTGACTACAGAGAGCTAGCTATTGTATAACACTAACACCTATGCTTTGCACTTGGACAGTATTGTGCCTTTCACACGAGGCACCTCCCTGTAATGATCCCTGTCCCATATGGCCTGGCTCTGCACACAGCCTGCCCTCTGCAGACACCACACACATTACACCTTGTAAGGCGGTCGTGGCTCTCTCCCCGTCCGTCGAAGAGAGAGGCCACGTCCCCTCACTACACACCTGGAATGATATTAATCTTCCGGAAGTCACAATGTATGGTCAAGTATCAGAGGGGTAGCCGTGTTAGTCTGGATCTGTAGAAGCGACAGAGTCCTGTGGCACCTTATAGACTAACAGACATATTGGAGCATAAGCATCCATGCATCTGAGGCATTCATCTGAAGAAGTGGGTATTCACCCACAAAAGCTTATGCTCCAATACGTCTGTTAGTCTATAAGGTGCCACAGGACTCTTTGTCGAATGTATGGTCAGATTTTTAAGTAGCATTTCCAATAACTTTTGATTTTAGAAGAGCGAGTTTGGGTTTAACTATCCAGAGTAAAGAGACGTTAGCCTGGCTGAGACCACTTCAGCTTATTTCATATGTGACTTGGACAGCTGTTGAAAGGATTCTGTAAGCTTGGCTCAATTCAAACACAGGTGTACGAGATGAAAGGGGAATGGAAAAAATGTATGATGATGATCATTTTTCCATCTCTGACTATATTCCACCCCCTTTCCATGCTACGTGTGCCCTGTGAGTCATTGAGGAAAAAAATATTTTTTATTTACTACCAGTAAGGCATGAAGTTTTAAATGGAAGAGTGCTGTGGCTGTCTTCTATTTGCCCGTTTCATCCGCCATGTCTTTATGTTCTGAAAACAGGCTACTGAATCTACCTTTTCCTCCCGAAATATATTTAGCCGACATGGGTATGAGGTGATGTAATGGGGGGCACTGAATAGCCACTGGGCCTGTTAATTATCTGAACTTCAGTGGTTTATGGAATACACATTGGTACTGATACTTATAGACTCATAGACTTTAAGGTCAGAAGGGACCATTATGATCATCTAGTCTGACCTCCTGCACAATGGAGGCCACAATCTCACCCACCCACTCCTGGAATAATCCTCTCACCTATGTCTCAGCTATTGAAGTCCTCAAATCATGGTTTAAAGACTTCAAGATGCAGAGAATCCTCCAGCAAATGACCCGTGCCCCATGCTGCAGAGGAAGGTGAAAAACCTCCAGGGCCTCTGCCGATCTACCCTGGAGGAAAATTCCTTCCCAACCCCAAATATGGCGATCAGCTGAACCCTGAGCATGTGGGCAAGACTCACCAGCCAGACTCCCAGGAAAAAGTTCTCTGTAGTAACTTCTAACATCCCATCATTGACCATTGGGCCTATTTACCACTGATGGCAATTAATTGACCTTTGACTAAGATCATGTTATCCCATCAAACCATCCCCTCCATAAACTTATCTAGTTTAATCTTGAATCCAGATAGGTCTTTTGCCCCCACTGCTCCCCTTGGAAGGCTGTTCCAGAACTTCACTCCTCTGATGGTTAGAAACCTTCGTCTAATTTCAAGTCTAAACTTCCTGATGACCAGTTTATATCCATTTGTTCTTGTCCACTTGCTTAGCTTCTGAATGTATTCATTGGTTATAATGACAACTCTCAAATGCATACCCTGGGCCCTTGCAGTGCTCTGAAGGGCCTGTCCTGTATGGACACAGACACCAAGACATCTCTCTTTGTGAGAGCAGGGAACAGCAGTGTCTTGATGCTACCACAAATTGAGGATCCTACCCCAAAGACTTGGCACATGTCTTCTTTCTATGATTGGAAAATGTCCTCAGATGCTTAGCAGTGCAGCCCCTGATCCAACTTCCAATGGTTGACTTCCAGCATCTATCAGAGGGGCACACGACGGCACCTTAGCACGAGTAATGTCAACGGGGAAGATACCTGCGTTGGCTGTGGAGTGTAAGACAGCCATAAGAACATAACATAAGAATGGCCCTACTGGGTCAGACCAAAGGTCCATCTAGCCCAATACCTGTCTTCCAACAGTGGCCAGTGCCAGGTGCCCCAGAGGGAATGAACAGAACAGGTAATCACCAAGTGATCCATCCCCTGTCACTCATTCCCAGCTTCTGGCAAACAGAGGCTAGGGACACCATTCCTGCCCATCCTGGCTAATAGCCATTGATGGACCTATCCTCCATGAATTTATCTAGTTCTTTTTTGAACCCTGTTATGGTCTTGGCCTTCACTACATCCTCTGGCAAGGAGTTCCACAGGTTGACTGCGTTGTGTGAAGAAATACTTCCTTCAGAAGCCAGAAGCAGTAGTACCAGTGGTCTTGAAATGCCTCTCTTGCCACAAGAGCCATCGGTTTCTCAACAAGTCTCTCATGTTCTGGAGCTGCTCCACTGAGGTGAGCTCTGAAGTTCTATCCAATGGAAAGTGCCAGAGTGGCACCATATTTGAAGTGGAATAAGCAGCTGCCAACCCTGTAATTTTCTCAGGTTGCCTGCAGTGGCCCTGATACTGCAGAAGGTTCAGAGTTCCTCTCCCACCGTAACTGACAGGTACAAAGTCTTCTGGCAGGGCAGACAAGAGAGAGTAAATAAATTAAGGGCATTGGGGACATTCTTGGTGCTGCAGACATGAAAGGAGTTGAAAATACAGCTGAACAGGAGAGGAAAGGTATTTAGTTTTGCGCCTTTTAGCTTGACACGGATGTTGGTAGCTCTGAAGACAAGATGCAGTTTTATAACAAATGCTTTATATTATCCTCAAAATCCTGGAGTGCAGGGGTGTTGCTTTCTTATGTGAGCTCAGAACTGGGACAGGCAGGTATTACTTAAAGTTATTGCTTAATTCTATGTGCAGAAATGCCGCATATCATGTGTTTTATGAGCACATTAATTCTCACATCAATGGCCTTAATGCATTGAACAAACTGAGGGTGAATAGAGACAAAGATTCATAGATTCTAAGGCCAGAAGGGACTGTTGTGATAATCTAATCTGACCTCCTGTATAGTGCAGACCACAGAACATCCCCCAAATAATCCCTAGAGCAGAGCTCTTAGAAAAACTTCCACCCTTGATTTTAAAATTGTCAGTGATGGAGAATCCACCACCATTGTTCCAGTGGTTAATTACGCTCACAGTTAAAAATGTACGTCTTATTTCCAGTCTGAATTTTTCTAGCTTGAACTTCCAGCCATTGGATCGTGTTAGGCCTTTCTCTGCTAGACTGAGAATCTATTACATCTTTTTTCCCTAGGTAGATACTTATAGATGGTGATCAAGTCACCCCTTCACCTAGTGCCCCTGAAACACTTATCCCAGCAAGTTTTATTGCTATTGCGGTGTAACTCTATTTCCTTTTAGAGTTCTTTTTTTTCCCAAGCCATCCTGTTAAGATTTTTCTGCTAGAGCTTGATCCAAAGTCAATGGGAGCCTTCAGGGGCATTGGATCAGGCTTCTAAGACATTTGACCTATCCTCCCATAATGGAAAACACTTCCCACAGGAACATAATGAAAATGGTATTAACTATGATTTTCCTTATGTTTTATTGATGCTTTGGTTGTCTTGATATACAGTATAATTGTTTTTGTGATAGTGGCATACCTCTCTCTCAGCTTCCCTGCCTCAGGCTCCCTTCCCCACTCCACTCCCACGGCCCCAGCGCTAAATTTAGCAGCTCTCTGCCATCAGCACCTGGGCTACTTTCAACCTTTTGTTTGTGTGAAACTAAACTGGAAGCTGATCCTGCTATTATCCCTCGTCCCCCTTTGTTGACTGGATTTATTACTGTATAGGGGGAGGTTTTACCCACAGGAGATATTTATTCTTTAAAATCGGATCAGTTTACTGTGAAATAGGAAAGCAAATGTTCACACCACCCAAACAGAAAAGGGTAGGATTGTCACAAACTCGTTTGCGTGGCATCATTCTGGATATCCGTATTCCGTACAGTAATATATGAGAGCAAAACCTGCAGATGCAAAAGACTATCCGAGAACTATAAAATAAGAGAATTGTTTTACTCTCCTTGGGGCACAGTTTGCTTAATAGTCCCTGTTTCTAATCCTTGCCCCTTTAAACAACACTTCCCAGTGCACTGTGCAAGGACATGATAAATCCTTGTGTTGTCCAGCTGAAGGAATTCAGAGGTATTTTGCTGGAAAAAATTCACATCAGTGTCTCCTCTGCCGAATGCGAAGCGTTCATCACATTATGGTGATGTTTTTCGGAGCTCTCTCACGCTTCCTGCACTCCTTCTGCACTCACAGGTCAGTCCCCCCCAGCAGAAGAAACAGTCAAACACATTCCTCAAGATGAAGGCCTCCCTCTTGAAAAGTAATTTCCTTACTCACTACCCAATGGTATTAACTCATTAAGCGCCCCCAGCTGACCCAGCTGCCACTCTCTAAAAGGCCCCCACTTAACATATGACAGGAATGTCAACAATTTAGACACTTAATGAAACCGGGGAAGGGCTTGTCACTTTAATAGCGCCACTGACTTTCAGAGCTGAGTTACCTGGTTAAATGTGCCTTACCTCTGCACACAGTCTAAAGACACTGAGCAGGACTCCTAATACTGCAGAGAGCCCTGGAGACAAGGGTGTCACAGAAGTGTAGGGGTAGAAGGGCCCTCAAGTGGTCATCTAGGCCTAGATCCACAACAGTATTTCAGAGGTTAGGAGCCTTTGGGCATCCGGGTGCTAGCCCATCTCCCTGGGCTGAGACAGGATTAAGTACACCTAAAAAACTCACTGGGCGTTCTCCAACATTTGCCCTCTCATGGAAAATGTGAACTAATAAACACATGAGGAAAGGATGATCTTATGGTTAGGGCCTGGACTTGGTCTGGGAACTGGGTTCAATTCCTGGCTCTACTACCGACTCCTGGTGGGACCTTAGGCAAGTCTCTCTGAGCCTCACTTCTGTATCTCTAAAATGGGGATAATAATCCTTCCTCTGTGTTGTCTATTTAGATTGTAAACTCTCTGGGGCAGGGACTATCTCTTATTCTGTGTGTGTCAAGTGAGTGGCAAAAAGGAACCCCGATATTGTCTGGGACTTCTAGGGACTACCACAATAATAATTTGCTGCTCTGAATATTCCATAACCAACTTTGGCTTTAAAATTTGGCTTTTTGTTGTCGTCCTGAAGAGAAGCCCTTCCAGACAAGCCCGTTGCACTTCAGTGTATTGCATTCTGAAGAATCTCCTTAGAAATGTCTGCCTATCTGGGAGGAAACTAGAAAGTATATTTGCCTCTAACTAGACTGACCATTATACAGCACAGGGAGACCAACACAATGCATTAAACAGACAAAATTAAATATTGGAACGGTCTGATTTTATAAGAACTGTGAGAAGGCCCGTAGTGAGACGTTCAAAGTGGGTGTTATCTCTTTATATAATTCTGATGCTAGGGCTACAGTAGGATGTATTTTCTACCATTGTTACCTCAACTGCTGGGAGCACTTGTGTAGACCAGACACCCCATAATCTTGGCACAATTGAATAGTTGTTTTATAATTGACAGGTAATACTGATGTTTGTTTTTCACCTATTTTTTAGATTTTTAGCAACATCAATTTTCACAATTGCAAGAAATTATGGGGGGACCGACAATGATTTAATGCCAGTAGACACTGAGATTCAAAAAGTTAAAGCTTTATCAACGGCTAGACCACAAATTGTCGACAGCGCATGTCAACCTATACAAGGTAAATATCCTTAAATTAACAAATCAGACCTGTTTTCACTATTCATTTCCTGGTCCATTTGTAATAAGCATAATTCAAACATCTAAATCACTGGACTGTGACTCTCAAGCAGCATTTTTTTCTTACTTTGTCTGTGTAAATTTCAATTGTTTGCAATGGAAATGGATTTTTGTCAGTTTGAGTGTACAGTGAAATCGATGTTTACTGACATTCACCAATAATAATCTAGCCCTTCCAATCCTGCTCATAGAATTGTTCTGAGGAGAGTTGAAGGCAAAGCACCTCCAGGGTCAGGGGCTGCCTAAAACCCTTTCTACACTAGCACTCCTGTTACTGCTATCCTCAGTGGAGCTGGGCTGGTGGTGTCAATGGAAATTCTGGGGGAGGGGGAAAGTCCTAGCACGGGAAAGGCTTAGAAAAAGGAGTGAGATGTATCTGTTCCCCGGCATTGTGTTGTCAGCTAAAGAATGAGCTGATGAAGATTCACTTGTTCCACTGGAAAATACAAAACCATGGATTCTTTGAGACACATTTAGGGCCAGACCTAAAGGCCATTGAAGTCAATGGGAGTCTTTCAACTGACTTCAACAGGCTTTGGATTGGGACACTCGTGTAATTCTTATTTGATATCACTTTTGTGGAATGTAAAGTAGCACAGATCTTTCATATACCATTGAACTTTGGGGCCAGGGAGGGAGAGCGATAGCATGGACCCAAAAGATCAGCACATGTGTCAAGTGTGCTGTTAGTATCAGAGGGGTAGTCGTGTTAGTCTGGATCTGTAGAAGCGACAAAGGGTTCTGTGGCACCTTATAGACTACAGAGGTATTGGAGCATAAGCTTTCGTGGGTGAATACCCACTTCTTCGGATGCCAGTGCTGTTGTCACTGTGTCTGTAAGAATTGCTGGTTTCTGTAATTAATTGCATCCTAATAACACAACTGATCATAGATGAGCTGTCTGCCCTCTACAGCTTATTGGCACAGAAAAAAACTTCACCGTCCGTCTGAACAATTTCATTCAAGGTAGGAGAACTTTCGCCCCATTGTTCTCCCTCGAGGTACAGTAGAATCACTAAGATAAATGTAATTCATGGCCAGCCAAAAAATACAAAGAGATAAATACATAAGATGGGACAATACAATAAATGGCCATCACAGTTTCTCTAAGCTCATCTTAAAGCTACTGGATATGTGAGAAATATCCCAGCATTTATGCAATGCAGTAAATCTGTAATGTCCAAGGAAGACTGAGATTGATCGCCCTTCTCTTTAGTGTCCTGAGGATGATTTTTGGAATCTGAAATCTCACTTTGAGCAAGCAAAAAAGCAGGCGACCCCTGTGGGTTGCCTATAAACCCAAGCTTGCTGTCCAGCTGGGTTAGCGGTTGTACATGTGCTTATCTGTTTTGGTTATCAGAGTGACATATTTTCTCTATCTGCCATGGGAAACTCATTTATGAAGCAGGAAGGAAATGAAGCTGTTCTTGACGGATGAAGTGCTTTGCGTGTCTCATCTTCCCACTCTTCCAGAGTACTCACTGAAGTCACACAACCACTGGGAACATTAAATTGTGCTGGCACTTGCGTACCCCAGCACATTCATCTAATGCATTTCTGTGGTGTGAACATTTGCACCCAGCGTCTTAAGAGCAATGCCAGACAAGAAGTAGGAGAATGCCAGAAGCTGTTTTTGTTTCGTCCTCCAGACTTAGAACAGGAGGGAGCTTTTTCCCCATGATAGTTTAGCTTTTATTTTTTTTTAATTGCAGCAAATTTGGGAAAGAGGGGCGGCTAACAGCATAGCCATGACATGAATGAGACCGCTGGGGTGACTGCTACATACGCCTTTTCCAATGCACTTTGATTCTAATTTATAGCTCCTCTGCTAGCCTAAGCCACATATTTGATCAGACCCCACAATTCTGCTGAATTGTAAGGTTTGTGGGATTCGGTATCAAATTGAGTAAGTTCAGTTCTATTACACTGCTATTCTTTCTTTTAAAAAATGATACCTTTAGTCAGAGGAATTTAGTGAGACGGTATCAAACTAAAAGATTGAGGCCCAAACCTTTGGCTTGTCTACCCAGGGCCACAAATGTGTTAGAATTTACACCTCCCTAATGGAGACTATCGTGCACTAGTGTTGTACACTAATTGGCTTGTGTGGACCCTGCTGGTGCACACTAAAAGTTCCCTAGTGTGTGTTAATGTAGTCCCATATTACATTAACATGTTCTAGGGCAGTGGTTCTCAACTGGGGGTCCACTGCCCACTGGGGGGCCATCAGCCATTTCAGGGGGTCCACCAAGCAGGGCCACTTGGAGTCCCGAGCCCCGGTGCCCCAGAGAGCTCAAGCCCTGAGCCCCATGCCCTAGGAGCCTTTAGTGCACACCAGTGTGGTCCACACAGGCCACTCAGTTGCACAACATGCATACGCTTGTAGCATGGACTAAAAGACAAGGCCTAAGGCTCACTTCTTTGACCTTGCTTCCAAAGACAACCACAGTAGCATTATGTACATTGGAAAAAAAACCAAGATACCTCTGTGATACTGCATCCCATATTCATCATAGTGGTATGATTATGACATAATTATGATGCATTTTGTACCCAGTGTGTCATGTAAGGTGTCTATGGAAAAGTTATGATTTTCTTGATATTATCCTCCTATTTGTATTCATGTATCATTTTTGTATCTGGAGTTATAAATATTGACTATGTATCTGTATTTCAAATGTGCTTACTCTGGCTAGCACCCACAACTAGCCTTTCAGGTACAACAGAGAAGAAGCTAGACAGAGCTGATGGCTCGTCAACAAAGAGAATGGACCATGGAACAGCTTCCTGTGAATGCTTCAGACAGCCTGTGGATAATGGCTGCTATGACCCAGCAAGGCATGCAAGGGCGTGTGATCAAACCCCATGACACTGAACTCCATTTTGGTATCTGTATTTTTCCACAAACTGGGCTGAGAATTTAGCTTGAAACAAAGGGTTCCCGCCATAGGGAGAGACTATATAAGGTGGGGAGTGACATCGTGATTGGGTCTTCACTCCCCCATAACTCAACACCCGAAGGAAGCTCTGAAAGACAAAGGACTTGGAATGGGGGAGGGGAACCCAGACTGTACAGCAATTGCCTTAAGAATCTGCAAGCCTGCTTGTATCTAGCATGTTAGGCTTAGTTTGCAGTTTTGTTTATTTGCTAGGTAATCTGCTTCAATCTATTTGCTATCACTTATAATCACTTAAAATCTGTCTTTCCGTAGTTAATAAACTTGTTTTCTGCTTTATCTCAACCAGTGTGTTTTGAGTGAAGTATCTGGAAAATCTCAGCTTGGTTAACACAAGCTTGTTGTGCATATCTTTCCCACATCGAGGGGAAAACGAACTATATTAATGAGCTTACATTGTACAGATCCCTGTGCAGTGCAAGACGGCATAATTCTGGGTTTATACTGCAGCAAGGTTGAAAGGCTGGGGAGCTGGGAAATTGCCTGGTTGTCCTTGAGTGGCTTAGGTAAAGCACTCAAGCAGCTCACTTGGGTGTGTGGCGCCACCTGTTGTTGTGTTGGGTGATAGCAGGGCCTGGAGAGGCTGGCTGAATCACCAGCAAAGCAGTAAGAAGAACAGGATTACTTGTGGCACCTTAGAGACTAACAAATTTATTTCAGCATAAGCTTTCGTGGGCTATAGCTTGTGAGACGGGCCAGCCCAACTGTATGGTTAGAGGGCTCAGCAGTTCTATCAGCTCCCAGACTGCACCGCAGGGGTGACAACCCGTCACAACCTCAAAACCAAAATCCTACCAAAATACAACACTCTACTGCACACTCAATTCTGTCCCTAAGGACAGGTAAGAAAGAGAATGAACTACATGTGACAGATGTTAGTTATTTGTCTAATGCATGACTGGAAGGTGCTCAGATACCATGGTGGTCAGGACAGAATAAGCACCTATATAGAATAGAAATGTTACCAACATAGACAAGGTATTTTGGATAAACACACAGACAGGGCTAGGATGCGATGTGAGGTTGGATTTAAAGGCAAGTTTCCAGAGATGAAAAACCAGTGTACTTATCAGGACCCAATTTTCCTCTCTGCCGTAGGTACTTCCCAAGTCCACTGCAGCCAGAGCAGAAGAGTGGTGTCCAAGAAGGTCCAAGTTAAGAGCAGCCCCTTTGCATAGACATGGTGGGGAGGAGGAAATCATATTTGTGGCCCTGTTCATCTACCTGTAAGAATTTTTCATCCAACTAATAACCTGGAGGAGTGGCTTGATACACTACTGTCCAATCAACGAAAAGGAAATGCTCATGCAGTTTGAGTCACTCAGGTTAGCGATGGAAAGCGCTTTTAGGCCACTTCCATGTGAATGCAGCATTATTCCCTGTCTCCAGCCTAATTTTAAATGTCACAACTGACAGATCTTTCATCACTTTCCTTGAGAGACTATTCCACAGCCTAATAGATCTCAGGGTCAGGAAGATTTTCATGCTATTCCTCCTAAATTATCCTGTTCTCCTAGTTATACATCTCTTTACAAATATCTAAATGCCACAAATATTAGACATATGTCCCCTCCTTAATCACTGCTTAGCCAAGGTACTGATATTTAATTATTTTAGTCGCCCTTCGCAAACATTGATTTTTCCCAACTGAATCTTAGTTTGTTGCTTTCTCCCCGTGTTCCTGGTCTCTCTAGGTCCTTCTGAATATAATGTGTGAATTTGATTAACATGCTGTTTGCTCCCTCTTCTAGTGTAATAAATGAAGATGTTAAGTATGGAGGCACCCATTAAAGCTTACCAGCAGTGACCACCCTACAGCATATCAGTTGTTGGTTATTTCTTATCCCAAGTGTAAGGCAAGAGTGCAGGATCTCAGCTGTCACAGTGGGGTAACTATTAATAAGTAACTTTTTACTTAATAATGCAATCAGCTAGTCAAAAGGAGAGTTAGGACAAACTGTAACTCAGTGTCCTTTTCTTTTATCCCAATGGCAGTGGCAAATATGACAAAGAGCGGCGCCATTTGTTTGCATTGCTTTCAAGTTGCCTTTTATTACCTAATTTCTTAATAAGATCCGATGGAGATATTTGTTTTTTCTTCCTCGTATTGCCGAATAGATAATAGTAATTGACACACTGTTCACTCATTGCTGGGGTGCCTCCTTGTGGCTGGCCTAGGGATTAGCTCCACTCAGGACATAAGAATATAAGAATGGCCATACTGGGTCAGACCAAAGGTCCCTCTAGCCCGGTATCCTGTCTTCCGACAGTGGCCAATGCCAGGTGCCCCAGAGGGAATGAACAGAACAGGTAATCATCAAGTGATCCATCCCATCGCCCATTCCCAGCTTCTGGCAAACAAAGGCTAGGGACACCATCCCTGCCCATCCTGGCTAATAGCCATTTATGGACCTATCCTCCATGAACTTATCTAGTTCTTTTTAACCCTGTTATAGTCTCAGCCTTCACAACATCCTCTGGCAAAGAGTTCCACAGGTTGACTGTGCGTTGTGTGAAGAAACATTTCCTTTTGGTTGTTTTAAACCTGCTGCCTATTAATGTCATTTGGTGCCCCCTAGTTCATGTGTCTGACACCCCTGCTTTTGATGGTTACTTACAGCACAGCCCCTCTTCATGACTCAGCCGTTGTCCGGGACCATGGGTCTCTAACCTCAATCCACAGGGCTCTTTGCAGCTAACAGGCTCCAACCTGCCACTCAGGGATCTACTAACAGTTGTTAGAATAGGAGCTGAATTCAGACAGAGGACCCAGTCCCAGGAGCTAACTAGCAGAACTTTGGGAGCTCTGACTGGACCACAACCACTATTTAAACCCATCACAGGAACAGGAAGCTGTCCATGCAAGTGGGATCCCCCTTGCTCTGGACTGTGTGCTTCCTGCTCTCTCTCTCCCTGACTTTCTAGTATCCCAACCTGGCCTGACTCTGGTTACTGATCCGTGGTTCTGCTTTCAAGTTTGTCTCCTGCTTCTGATCTCCTGGTACCTTGACCCTGCCTGACTCCTGACACTTGACTCTTGGTTTGCCCTCTGGCCTGTCTTGGACTCTGACCTCCTGGTATCCGACCCAGCCTGGACTCTCAACTCTTGCTTTGACCACTAGGTCAGACTGCCCACATCCTGGTCATGACCACTAGGTCAGACTGCCCACCTCCAGCCAGGTCACTATGTAGTCCTCCCTTTCTGGGGTATCAAAGGCCCACTGGATCAGCTGTCCTTATCTGCTCCAGACAGTCCTCCAATCTAAGGCCAGGTCCTGTGCAACTTTCCCAGTGGCTGGTAGGGGAACCCGGCCCACCCACTACCCTGGGTTTGAGTCCAGAGACCCTGTTTCCAGCAACTATGGTCTGTTTGCACCCAGACCTGTTGTTGTTTCCCTGGACTCCTTCCTATTCTCCACTCTTATCTTCTGCTCCCTCCCTCCCATCTTTGGGTTTACCAGACCAAACTCCCTCCCTCCAGGGAATAACTGCAGACCTCTTAACTCTGTAGCCCCAAACACACCTCCCTTCTCTCAGGGAGTGACTGCAGACTATTTCCCCTGCAGCCCTTTTCTGATCCTTCTCAGCTGTGCTCCATATTCAATCAGCCTTTCAATCCCTGGTTCTCCCCCATGTGCAGTTTATCCGGTTAATTGACCTAATTTAACCTGCTCTGCCTTGTGAGGAGTAGACACCCCATCCCATACCCTCCCCATTAAGACTGTATCACTTCAAGATATGGGTGCCCCCTACCTTGCATTTGTCATAACTGGGTCCTCCGGTCATCTCTTTCCTGCTCTAGGTCACCCACTAAGAGGAGCAGTCTGCCCTGCTCCTCCATAGTGTTCTGGTACTTCTTCTATTGGAACTATAGGTCTTGCAAAGCTACCTGAAGGTCTTTCTCTGCAGCTACCAAATTCTCAGATAGCCCATGCCCTTGCTCCATAGACTCCCCCAGCACCCTTTCCCTCAGGGTCTGAGCTGCCACCGTGTCCGGGTTAGTCTCTATTTATCCTGGTGTCTTTCAACCCTATCTTTTTGGGAGTCTTTTGTTCTCCCTAACTTCCATCATTATAGGCATCTTCATCCTTCTCCACTTCCTTTGTGCCCAAGTTGTGGGCCACTGTCACTTCCTTCTGCTCCTTTACGGAGCAAGATAACTGAAACAACAGATGCCACCATCCAAGGCACTTAGGGAAGGCCTAAGCAAGAAGCAACTCAGGAAGAATAAGAAGGGTTTCCCTGGAAACTGTTTGAAAATGCAGAGGCTGGGGCATTGATTTGATTGCTGGCCTGTGTGGGTAGCTGTCAGAAGCAGAAAGCAGCTAGAAAAAGCCAAGAGAAAGGAGCCAGAGAAGCACTGGCAGTGTGGCCCTGAAGGGAAGCCAAGAGAGAGCGCTTCTGTGGGTCAGAGAGCTGTCTACAAATGAAGACTTGGAATTGTGAATCTGACTCATTAACCATGTATTCTTCTAATGGAAACAACCCAACAAGGCCCCAAATTTTCACTAAGTGCTAGTAAGGGCACCACTTATTAAAATTATGGGCCAGATCATCACCTGGTATAAATCAGCATAAATTTACATCACCTGAAGCTCTGAGTTTTGTAATTATCCCAAAGTTACTGTTTTCATGGACCTATTGTAATTTAAGCTAACATACTAGAGTAATTAAAAAATACCCATGACAGAATTTGACTCAAATCACCATCTTTCTTGGTTTACATTTACTACAAAGGGAATTAGCTGGTAAGATGTACATGTTTATTGGTTTCCCTCTTTGTGCTTTTACAAGTATTTTTCTCTTTGGTGATTTAAACCATATGTCGAGGTACTTTGGAGGATTACTTTATCAGTTCCTCGGCAGAATGAGAGAAATACCAGGGCAGAACCCATACGTTTACACATACTCCAGTAAATCATTCCTCGTTCCTGAGTAGCCAAGCTGCCATATTGATAAATAGAGCATGTCACATTAATTTAATTCTGAATCACTCAGAGACATGGTTTTGTTACAAGTATAAATTTTGTGGTGTAATGGAATGTGTTAAGCCTTTAACAAATGAACATTTAATGGCTGCTCATGAACACCATAAATAATCAGAAATAAAATTAACAGGATTGGTAATGAGCTTAATAAATATTGCATCATGGCTCACTTAGCAAATGCAGGGGATTTTGTTGCTTCACAGGATAGGTGGGGGCAGCCCTGGCATTCACTCCCTGTTTCAGGTGTCCAGAACTGTGTTATAAATATCTGACCAGGATTGAAACTTGACATACAAAACTCCGAGAGGACTTCCTTCTGAAAACAATAATCTGCAAGGCCATTTTTGGTTATAGCAGAAAGAAAAGACCTCCTTGCACCTGCCATCCTTGCGCCCGTCTTTCCATGCCCCACATTCTCCTTACCCACCTCCTTTCGATGTCTTCCCTCTATTCCTTTGTCCTTCCTTTCATGCCCTTCCACTCCTAACCAAAGCCATCAACTCCCCACCACTGGGGGAAAAAATCATGGTACTAACATGATGTTTCCTGACCATCACTCCGCTCCATCAGTTTGCATAATCTATCCCTTTCTCCTACTCTTTATCTTGACAATTTAGGGGGGGGCGGGCTATTGTTCTAAGTTTGTACAGCATCTAGCACAATGGAATCATGAGATCATAGGTTAGGGCCCCTACGTGCAACTGTAATACAAACGCCGCTGCCACCACCCATGGCTGCAATTCCCACTGACTTCAAAAGAAGTTGTAGTCATTTACATAAACGTAGAAGTGTAGGAGTTGAACTGATTCCTGGGTGAATACTGAAGGCCAGATTCAGCCTGTGGTTATACATGTAACCGCAGTTGGCATCAAAGGGGCAGTAGGGTTTATATCTAAGAGCAATGGCCTCTGATAAGCTGCAGTGAAGAATTTGTGTATACTGCTACAGTGGAAAGTATTTGTATATACATAAAGGAGGGGCTCAACTAAAGTAGGAGAAGGGGAGATAAAGCTAGTACACTGGGCAGTGGCACAGCTAAAGGTACAGGGTAGACAGGATGTGCTGTACATGCTCCCTTTTCCGCTGTGACAATGGAAGTCACTCCATGAGTTGGGAGGTGACTTATTAGGAGTCACAGATAGCACATTCCCATTCAGAACATCCACCAACCTATCTAAGAGCTAGCACTGCTCCAAGCTGAATTAATTCACCCTCTGCCCCTTCTAACCCCTTGTAGAAGGAAAGGGCAAAGCTAACAGCAGCATGACTCGCTCAGGAGCACTGTTGGGTTGGAGGAGCTGAGGACCTCCACGGAGCAGCTGGCTCTCCCGTCTGCTGTACAATCCCAGGATACGTAGGACTGCAGACTGCTTTTCCCCACACAGCCTGGGCTTAACTCCCACCACCTTCAACCAGAAGGCAGTTAGAAACACATCCCTATTGAAGATGAATGGAAAGGGAACCCGGAGGTGAACCTCACAGAGTTTCTAGTGGTGGCCACAGGAGAAGGGCAGTGAGGTCCAACAAAATTAAATGAAAATAACTTGCTGTTAAATAACATTGCAGTTATGACTAGAGCTGGTCAAGTATTCAAACAAATATCATTCATCACAAATGGTATTGCTGAAACATTTTGCACCAAAACTTTTTGTTCTTTTTTAAAAAGAAAGTTCCTGTTTTTCCAATTAAACTGGAAAACAAAAATGTTTCCTGTTGTTTCCTTCCCCTTCTCCAATTTTCCATTTTGCCACTGAAAAACTGGGGTGAGGGGGAGGAAGACACACAAAATGGGGGAAATGTCTAAGCTGAAAATTTTCACACAAATGTTAATGCCCAAATCTATTCCTTTTTTAAATGAGTAGAATGAACATTTTCATGAAAAACTCCATTTTTGACCAGCTGTTCTTGCGACCAAAACACTTAAAAGAAGGAAAATTCTGAGCGAAGTCTGGTTGTCCAAAACAATCTAAGACGTATTACAAGATTTTGTAATAATTTCATCGTTCGTTATAATGGTATTACTTTAATATCTAGGTTTTATACTCATTATGCCATTCGCAATATATTATGCTGCTGAGTTTTAAATATGTCAGGGTAGCTACTGGCTTTGTTAAATTGCATGGACTCCATTGTACTTGGAAAGACAATGTGCAAAAAAACTGGATCAAGTTTTAATTCCACCGCTTTCCTTCCAAAAGGATGGTTAATATTTTCTTTTCACAATGTACTGACCAAAAGTGACTCGTAGCCCATATGCACTTTGCAGGATTGTATCCTATTTGGCAATGGATTTTGTAGATAGCGAGACTGAGAATACATCCTTAGAACGTTATGCTTCTTTTTGACCTTGAGTATATTAGTTACTTGCTCAGACTTGGTAAAGTTGTGTGACTTGCATTAGCAACCTTCTTTAGACATTTCAGTTGTTTTCTCCTAAGAGGGCTATACTATAATTACCTACTTTATTTCCCTGTCGCATGCAATGTAGCTTGGCTTAAATGTTAGTTTTGTTGTAATAAAATTACCCTTACTGCTTAATTGTCTCAGTCCTACTGCCAAGCAAAGTAGGTAAGTGTTTGGTAGACAATCTGTAACTTTAGTTATCTAATGTACTCAGGTGCAAGCTGAACTGTGATCAAGTTTATCATTCACTTAGCACAATTGAAAACTCATTCACAAATCTTAATCTATCTGTGTTGAAACTGTTACTGCTATTTCAGAGTCCTGAGGCATTATTTCAACTCTTTAAGGCCTTGGAAACGCTTAGGTGTAAAAAGTGAAGCATGTGAATGAGCGTTTGCATGATCGGTGGTGATCGCAAGATGGGACCATTAGTGTTTGCAGCTTTAGGCAGTTAAGTTAATGGAGCTGAAATGCATTTTTGAAGATATCAGAATTTGTCCCTACAGTCACAAGCACCTTTGCATTAGGCCATATTACACCATGCATGAACAAAATCCAACTTCAAAGAAAAACCCCTCGCTGTAGCATAAGCCTGGAGTCCAATACTTCATTTTTTATTCCACATATCAAGGGACTGAACTAGCATTCATGGGATGCTTCTCTAAATACTATTAATTGTGTTATTGCTATTTAGCATTTATGTCATGGTCTTAGTTAATGTGCACTTCAGCTGTGCTCATTATAGTAACTTTCACCCTACGCTTGTGAGATATTTATGGGAGACTTCGCACCTCCTTAGAGATGGAAAGATTTAGGCCCAGAGGTTAAGTATATTCAGAGAGTTTAAGGCCAGAAGGGACCATTAGATCATCTCGTCTGACCTGCTGTATTGCACAGGCCATTTCACCCAGTTACCACTGTATTGCGCCCAATAACTTGTGTTTGGCTAAAGCATAATTTCAGGAAGGCCTCCAGTCTTGATCTGCAGACATCAAGAGACAGGGAATCCACCATGTCCCTTGATAGTTTGCTCCAGCACTTAATCAGCCTCCCTATTAAACATTTGTGCCTTATTTTTAATTTGAATTTGCCCAGCTTCAAGCCAGTAGTTCTTGTCATGGCTTTCTTTACTAGATTAAAGCGCCCTATAGAACTCAGTGTTTTCGCCTTATAACCTGCCCAAGAGCATAAAAAAAACAGTGTAAGAGATGGAATTGGAACTGAGCCATTCAAAGCACTAAATTTTGCATTCAAAATCTTAAATGATTTCTCTTTTACATCCTTTCCTCTCTCTGCTTAATGCAATCAAATACCATTCAGCACACATCAACTAGTACCACCCCCAGCTCTCAAAAGCACCTTCCTTACTAGCTTCCTGCTCCTACTAATCCTCTTAAGGGCAAGGTTACTCTCTTATAGGATCTTTGTTGCTGGACTAGCCCTTTAAATCTGGCAGAGCTGAGCAGCAGACATCCTAAAGCAGCCATTTTACAGCTTTTTGCTGCCTCTTTCTTCTGCTGGTAAGTACCCTGCGCTCCTGTTATGTGTTCCTATCTCTGGGGTGATGTAGATATTTCTCATAATTCATTTCAAATCAGTTTGTGTGTTTCAGTTGTGCTTGGGATTTGAGAACTTTACTTAACCCAATATGCTTTTCTGCAGAGCACCACACCCAATTTCAACACAAGTGTGGCTTAGG
Source organism: Macrochelys suwanniensis (assembly GCA_033296515.1). Lineage (NCBI taxonomy): Eukaryota > Metazoa > Chordata > Testudines > Chelydridae > Macrochelys > Macrochelys suwanniensis. Next base: position 8,736,506 of record CM065781.1, on the reverse strand, counting down.
AGACTATGTAGTGCTGAGAGTTTACAGCCCCCACTGATGAGAATAGGATACATTTCCCCCTCTACCTTGCAAATGGTTTATGCTGTAAAGTCCAAATTGCCAGACGTGTGTTTCTAAGGCACAGCTCACGTGGTAGAAAGACTGTTTGAAGGTACACATCTGCACATTTCTGTAAGAGATAATAGAATGAAAGCTGCCCCATTGGCTAGGTAGCTACAGGGTGGTGTGCTGTGTGGAAAGTTAGATTCAGGCCAATAGAGATTAGAAGTGCATACTTAGGATTTATTAGCCAACCCCATTTGCTATTATTAATTATTATTATTATTAATAATATTAATTATTATGTAGTACAATCCTGCTCCATCTGAAATCCAGGGGAGTTTTGGTATTCACTTTAAAGGGAGTAGGATTCATGCTCCCCTTGGGCAGATCACTGCAGAAACAGGCTATTCATTGAGAAAAGGAAGATGGTCAGTGGCCTGGTTTACACCAGTATAACTCCTGGGACTTCATTGGAATTGCTCCTAATTCACATCAGGTTAAGAGCAAAATCCGGTGCTAGACATTCTTGTCTGTCAACCAGGCAGTTCTGTAAGTAGAAAATTCCATAAAGAATTAAGCCAAGATTTTCAAAAGTGACTAGTGATTTGAGTGTCTCAACTTGAGAGACCCCAACTTTCTGCAGAGACCTTCAGAAGAGGCTACATACCCAGCCTGGAAAATGAGGGTGCTCTGAAGGTCTCTGAAGATATCCAAAATCACTAGTCACTTCTGAAAATCGTGTCCTAAATTACTGCCAACTGACCAGCAATTTTTTCCTGAGGACGGAACTGAATGCAGTCCATTCTGTCAGCTAAATATGGCCAGGACACTTCCCGCTTCTGGGGTTTGTCCTGGTGGAACTGGGACAAGTGGTTCAGGGCTGACAAGTTACCAAAGATCTTGGCAATTGCTGTAACTCGAGGACTTATGTTCTGAGACCAAAATGGAACAATTGGGACTGGGGCACCCCTTGCAATTTGTCAGGGACAAGAAAGCCCCCTCCTGGTCTTCCCAGCAGTAATGGTATAAAATGTGTGTGTACACAAGGATGTTTCTTTAGTTTGCAAATGTACATTTCTGTGTTACAAGGTGCAAATTCCAAGGTTCCGCACATGTTGGAAGCTCTGTTTTCTGTTGAAATGCTGGTCTGCGGTCTGCGTGTCTTCGATCGCCATAGTTTCTTAGCATGACATCTTTCATCATAGTCATCAAGCTGGAGGAAAATACATGTGGCCACCAGATTCCTTCTCTGCCTGCAGACAGGCCTCATCCTTTAATTATCCATTACCACCCTATTTCTCCAGTTACCACCGACACTTCAGAGCTGCTCTGATTTGCCATTGTCGGATGCCCGGGCATGCAGAGCTAAACCAAACAAAGCCTTTACACAGGGGTACATACCAAACGGAAAAGGAGATGGACTTACTTTATCCTACACAAAGGTAGCTCAGCCAAGAAGCTCCCTTATCTCCCACTGCCCCCCTTTTAAGGAGACAAGAGAGGGCTGCTAAGCCCCCTCCCCTCCACAGCAGACCTTGCCTTGATCCCTTGCAAATTCCTGCCATAAGGGCAGGAAGCTGTGGTCCTTTTGTGTGGAACGTGGGTTAAATCTTCCCTCACCGCCCCAGGGATGGGGTTTGCATCCCCTGCACACACACTTTTAAATCAAGAGCAAGCAAGACCACAGACCTTCCTGTCCGGTACGTAAAAGCTGAAGGAAACAAATAGGCATGTAGGATTTCAGGACAAAAGGGACCACCAGACCATCCCGTCTGGCCACCTGCACATCCCAGACTACTAAGCCCTACACAGTCACCCCTGTATTGAGCACAATAACCGGGATTAAAGTTTTATAGCCTTTAGGAGACTAAACTGTTGAGTGCCACAGGCTGAGAACAGGAGGGCCCAAGATGCACTAGTGCCTGAAGCCCCTGCAATGGCAGGGAAGTGATTTGGTGGGATGTGCCCCGATGTCCCTAGCAAGTGACTCATGTCTGAAGCTGCGGAGGTGGGAAAAAAAAACCCAAGGTCCCTGCTAATCTGACCGGGGGGGGGGGGGGGGAATTCCTTCCCAACCCCCAAAACAGCAGGCAGTCAGACCCCAAGAATGTGAGCAAGAACCAGCCAGCCAAACAGCTGAGAGAGATCATTCTCTGTACAGCCTCAGAACAGTGGCCCACCCCACCCAGTGTCCTTTCTCCTGCCGGGATCATCTGACATCGTTCCAAAGATCCTGCTCTGATGTTTCCAGAGGCACCATGAAGACGGATGGGACTAAAACTGCTCCTCAGAAGAATAGTCAGTGTTAGGTCTAGGCAGAGGTAGATTAAGGTTTTGTGGGGCCCTGGGCAAGAGCAAGTGTGTGTGTGGGGTCCTCCCCATCTCTTCCGCCTGCAGGCCTGCCCATGGTCCCACCCCGTTCTGCCCCTTCCCACCGTGGCCCTGCCCCTGTTCCACCCACGGTCCCGCCCCACTCCGCCCATCCCCACTGCAGCCCACAACCTATTTGCTCCTTTCTGCCCCCCAAGACTGGAGAAGCTCTGCCTCCCCCGCTCGCCACAGCCCTGGGGCCACAGCGGGGAGTGAGCGCTCCCCCAGCCCTGAGGCCATGGCAGGGAGCAAGAGCTCCTCCAGTCCCGGGGCTGTAACCAGGTTCCTGGCACTGGGGCTTCCCCCACCTCCCTTGCCTGACGCTTCTGCTGGGGAGCAGGGTCAGGGTGCGGGGGCTTCCCCCACCCTTCCTGGTGCTTTTTCGGGGCTCCAGTCTTTTCAGGGGGCCTCTAATTGGCCGGGGCCCCGGGACACGGGCCCCGTTGGCCCAGTGGCTAATCCACCACTGGGTCTAGGCAATACATGCAGGTTGCATGAGGCTCTGTGCTTCCTGTAGCAGGTCTGATAGGCTGGATGGGGGCAAAGGTATAGTTAGGCAGCCATGTTTGTTCCTTCTCTACCTGGTGGTCAGGGGAGCATTTTTCTCCTACTGCAAGTTGGCTGCCGGGTGATTCCTCTGGTGCTGCAAGGAGACATCGTCTAAGTTAGCGACTTGCGTGTCCTTGCATTGACTCAACTGACATCTCACAGCTCTGTGGGCACTGGATGGCAGAATACTGTCGCCTTGGGACATGAATCGCGAAAGCACCTGGCGTTGGGCATGTGGGCCCAGCAGGGCCGGCGCTTCCACTAGGCAACCCTAGGCGGTCGCCTAGGGCGCCAGGATTTGGGGGGTGGCATTTCGGCGGCGGTGGCGACAACTCCCGGCGCCGGCAGAGGTGAGCTACTGCCATGGGGGGAATGGGGAACTGCCGCGCGCAGGGGGCACTGGCTGACACGGGAGGGTGCGGAATTGCCGCAGGTGGGGAGCTGCCATGGGTGGGGGGGCTTAGCTGCTGCAGGTGGGGGGCTGCCACGGGTGGGGGGGCTTAGCTGCCACGGGGGGGGAGCCGGCCGCCGCAGGCAAAGGGGAGGCTGCTGCAGCCCGCTGGTGGGGGGGCTAGCCACCGCGGGGTGGGGAGCCGCTTCAGGGGATGGGGAGCGTCCACGGGTGGGGAGCTGACTGTTTTTGGGGGGTGGGAAGCTGCCACAGGCGGGTGGGGAGCTGCCACGGGCGGGGGTCTGGCTGTTGCAGGGGATGGGGAGCTGCCGTGGGCGGGGGGTTGGCTGACACGGGGGGGAGAGCTAGCTGCCGTCAGGGGGGGCAACGTTAGCTGAGGGGGGAGCACAGGGCTCGTGCCTAGGGCGCGAAACTTCCTTGCACCGGCCCTGTGTGGGCCCAGACGTTCCAAAGAGCTGTGCGCTCAACTGGGCACTGAACTCAGCAGCCCGGTTTTTGACAAGCCGTCTCCGCACGTAGGCTGTAAGATGGGCGCTGAGCACGTTTGAAAATCTGGCCCTGTGTGGCAGAAGGCACTGCGCCTGAATTCCAGACCCTGAGTCAGGACTGAGAGGGGCCTTCAAAATACCATGTGACGAGGAGGTAATTTGAGAAATGGGCGTGGCCAGTGCTGACAATCACCCTGGGGAGAGCGTGCCGCAAGTCGCCAAGAAAGCTAGCCGCCAGCCTGCCTGAAATCCGCACTCGCCCCGTTGAACGGTAAATGTCTCTCTCCAGGGCCGGCCCAAGACATTTTGGCACCTGAGGCGGGGAGCTCAAATGACACCCCCGTGCCTCCCTCGCTTGGGCCAAAACTTTGAAAGGTCTCTTGTGCCCTCCTTCCTCCAGCACAGCGCTCCCCCATCTCTGTGCATCTAGAGCAGAGAGAATACATGTGCACCAGCAGCAGACACAATTTTCTACACTCTGGGTCCTAGTGGCCCCCTCCCCACAGTATGGCACCAGAAGCGGCCGCCTCAGTTCCCCTCATGGTAAGGTCAGCCCTGTCTCTCTCCCCTTATTTCCCAGCATTGCCTTTTGGCAGGTAACAACATGGGGAGATGATGTTAATCGGAACTATTGCTGGATGTTCTTGACGCTGTGGTTAAAAACAAATTGCCTTCATTGCTAAGGAATTTTTTAACTAATTCCCCAGGAAATGTTGACCTGCCTCTAGCGGGCCACTGTTTGCATGTCATTTAAAGCAGAATTTTGCGCTTCCCCTTGGGACAGCCCAATGAAGTTGTGCTCATGCTCCTGTCACTTGGGCCCCGATTCTGTGCTGCGCTCTCCACTGGCATCAGCTGTGCAGAGTTCCTTGCAGGATTGGGGCCTTGGTCTTAGCATTGACTCTTGGGTATGCGAGCCAAATGGTGGTAGGTGGTTTAACCTGCCACAAGAGCTCCAGTAAAAGCCTGCACCCTGCCACCGTGTTATCACGTCACACGTGCGCCACCCTGACCCCCACGTATGTGAATGTGAGCCGTGTAGCTCAGTCACTGGACGCTATACTTGTCACTTGGTCTCGTGCAGTAGGTACCGCCTGTTACCGTCATGTGTGGGATGGCTGTGCCGGAAAGCACCTTTATGTGCTGTGCTATCAATATGCTCACTTGGCTTTTCTTAGTATATCAAAAGGGGAAATTTCAACAAGTGTGCTCAATGTCATTACTGGCAGGCTGTGTGGCCCTCCCTTTTTGCTGGTCAACCCTGCAGAATTTAATTAGAAAATGAAGCATATATAAAGCAAATGTTTCCGGGGGAAACGCCCCTGAACGCCCTTTTAATAAAAGATTTAACACAGCATCTGAAAGCATTCAAGAGCCAAAATTTCCTAGGGGCTCACCCCATCCATTATTCTGTCATTGCCATACAGCTCACGTCAAGTGTGTGGAGACATTTTATTGGCTACACCCCTGTTCTCGCCATAAATAAGTTGGCTTGCCGACGGTTTTGCTAATGCAATGCTCCCTACGTGTTTCCCATCCATCCTCTGCAATAGTGGTAAAGACCCAGTGTTATGTTGGTTCCTAGGTGCACTTCCTCAGAGCAGGATCCTTGCCAACATGAATAGCCTGCCTGCTCGTACTGTCAAGAATGGAGCAGCTGATGGAATGGAGGGATGGTGGAATGTGCCATGGGGCTTACTACTGGCATCCTGCTCTGTGGACCAGCTGGCGTTTTCATAAGCGTGACATCCTTTCTTCTGGAGATGCTCAGGAATTTTGAAGGACAGAATTGTAGTCCAGAATTTTCAATAAAGTTCAGCCCCCACAGCTGGGACCAGATTTTCCAGAGATCCCAGCTCCTATTTAGGCAACATACTAAGGGGGCAGTTTTTCAAAAGTGCTCAGCATCCACCAGTTTTCTGAGAACTACGCCAGCTTCCTGTTTGCTTCTGGGCGTCGTTGTGACTGCTGATAGTTATCTCTACAGCTGTATATTGGTTGGGTCCTGGTTACCAAAGCGATTCCCTCTCTCTTTATTATACAGTTATTTTTTAAAAAAAGTTTCTAGGTGGAGGTTTTTGGCGCAGAGCTAGAGATCAAACGATTGCTGCAATGCAGGTGAAACTGGTCTCAATCGGTCGATTTTTACCCATCGTAGTGTGTGGCACCCACTAAGTCAGGGGTCTCAAACACGCGGCACGCGGGCCGCATGCGGCCCAGCGGAGCGCTTCCCTGCAGCCCGCCAGGCTCCCCGCGCCCCCCCCCCCCAAGTTACGTTCTGAAGTTCCGCCGACAGAACAGCTGTCTGGCGGCTTCGCGGTTTCTAGGAGGGAGGGGGAGGAGCGGGAAGCACGCACACAGGGGAGGAGGGGGGGAGTAGAGGCGGGCTGCCGGGCTCCCCCCACACCCCCCTCCCAGTTACTTCCTATGGCCGCCAACTCCCCTCACCCCCACCCCCACCCCCAGTTATGTTCTGTGGCTGCCAACTCCCCTCACCCCCACCCCCAGTTACGTTCTGTGGCCGCTAAGATCGCTAAGATCCCTGTTCCCTCCGCGCTGCTCCAAGGTTCTATTTTTACCCCCAGGCAGTTCCTGCTGCCAGAACAGCTGTCTGGCGGCTTCGCGGTTTCTGGGAGGGAGGGGGAGGAGTGGGGAGCTGCGCGCTCAGGGGAGGAGGCAGAGAAGGGGCGGGGTCTAATGGAAGGGGTGGAGTGGGGGCGGGGCCGGGGGCAGCGAGGGGGCGGGGTCAGTGATGCAGCCCTCGGGCCAATGCACTAGTCCTCATGCGGCCCTCATGGTAATTTGAGTTTGAGACCATTGCACTAAGTCTTTGGGGGCCCCAAACTGTGAGCCGTCTTCATGAACAGGTTCACGTCTTCGCTTGTGTAGCTGTGCAGTCCTGAAAGATTACAGGGCACATGCGCCAATAAATGCAGCCTCTTTCGGCTCGTCTGGGTAATTCAAGTGTCATTGTCCCTGATAAACATCCCACCATGGCCATTTCCAGTCCAAACCTTGCGCAAGAAAGATTTAATAAGCCATGTTTCTTGCTACAAGTTGTGTCTGTTATAATATTAAGTGCCTTTATTTTAAGGGAAGGCTTACTGTGAACATAGCAGAATACTCAGCAGCCGGTCCACCCAACATTTTTGTTATTTTGGGTGTGGAGGAGCCAGACACAGAGGACTTTGTGGGGCAGGGGAAGAGGGGACAGGGAGAGGAGTTGCGGTTGCAGAGGGGTTAGGCAATGAGGATGGCTGGTAGGAAAACTTTGGATTGGGTGTTTGTGAAAATCTGTATTTTACTCACCCCAGGGGAAGGTGGAGGCAAATGGCTACTTCTTGATGACAAGGCAGATTAATGTGGTGTTTCCAGCGATGCACAGCGCAGAAGTTTGACTCTGACAGTGCAGGTACCTTAACAGCTGAGGGAACATCGTGACATGGGGATTGCTGACTACAGACTGATTTGGCTCAATATGCAAATGATATATACAACTGCCTTGATGACTGCTAACTCCTACTAATACAGGGTCTTTTCCTCTTAAAACACACTACAAAATTCAATGGCAAAAAACTGTTAGTGCAATTAAGGTTGCTTGGTGGTATATTGTCCCCATGCAGAACACTGAGTTGAGCAAAATTCAAGCTTCTGAAAACCAGGAAATGCACAATGAAAGTTGGCCATGTAACCTTAACTCTGCCCTCTGTCAGCAATACCCCAATATGCTCTGTTAACACACGTTCCTTTACTCCGCCAACACCTAGTTGCGGAATTGTACATCTCCTTTTACAAGCCATTCACTCTCATCCTTTGGTATCCTGACTAATAGAATAGCGCATTTATGCAAGAAAACAGATCGTAAGACAAGTAATATGATTTCAAAAAACATGGCCCCACGCTTTCCCAAGCAAACCTAATTGATTTCAGAGGTCAGAAGAGAAGCAAAGTTTTGAAAACACAAAACAAAAGCACCTAAGTATTTTGGCTGCATTTAGCAAAGGCGTCTATGAACACAACACATAGTGTTAGAAAAAACCTTAGCAAGCTACTACATTTCGCATGAAGAGCAGCAGATGAAAAAAAGATTAATTCAGAGCAATTTTCATGGACTTTAGAGTTGGCCAGGAAATTGCAGACTAGCAGAGAGCAGAAAAAGGAACCATGATGGGTTGTACGTATCAGTGATTGAGTTTGACAACGCAATGAATCTGATCATGAAATCTACCAAGAGAGAGTGTGGAAGCCAAATGTTAGCAAACGTAAAGCAGCCCCATGGGAGCTGGGAGGGTTGCTATATATATACTGCAATAACTACCTAGACATGGCCTGTAATTCAAAGTAGATGGCAGTTATCAACATAAGATAAACTAATCAAGGGAGGCAGAACTAAGTTTAAACCAAATAAATCTCGCTGCTGGGTCCTGCTGAAAGATAAAATGATCGAGAAGTTCCACCTGAGGATTCACGGGAAGAACGGCTAGATTTGCTGAAAGGCCAGTTCAACGTTTGGCGAACTGATTTCATGCAGACCTCCAGCATGTAACGCAGATTGAATGGAGGGGTTGAAAGTACATCGCCATCAGGAAGCAGAAAAGGGAGAGAAACGGGGCTTGCCAAGAACAATCAAAGAATTGGGATGGCAATACAGCATGGGCCCTGGCTCCCTTTAGTCATCTCATTGCTCATGACCGGAGAAGAGGAAGTGATGAGAGAGGGTAGCAAGTCATCAGAAATTGGGAGAGGGACGCCATCTGGTGTCCTTCGAGTGGGTGACTAGGAGAGCGTCCCCCTCCCGCTATTGAGCCAAGGTTTTAAGGCAGCCGAGTGTAAAAATTGGAGACTAGCAAACCAGCCTGGATGAGACCTTAGAGGTGCTTCTTGGATGAGAACTGAGCTCCACAGGCTTTAGCTCATCCATATTTGTAGGTCTAGTTCTCTGTTGCCTTGTGTAGCCATTGACACCTGTGCAAAATGCTACCAAAAGAACTCTCCAGTCACACTGGTGAATGGCGATCGCGCTCTGCCTTCTCGTTCCCCAGGTATAAACGCCTACCCAAGGTACAAAGCAGGGGAGAATTGGGCCTTAGATCTTTCTCTCCCCAACTGTCTTCTCTTCTGGACAAACTTTTCTCCCTGCTAGTACACAAATAACACAGGAAGGGCTTTTACTTGGAGTGCTGGGGTGCGACTCACCACTGCGGCGCCTCCTGCTGGTGGTGTCTCTCCCACTGTCACCTCTGCTCCAGGGACCCGCGTCACTCCCAGGACCACAGCGTCCTCTTTGTGACACATCCCTCTGGCAGACATGCCAAACCCACGGAGAAAAGGCAGAAATTGGGCTTGTTTTTGCCTTAATTGGCTTGTGAGTTGCTTGTTAGCTAGTTTTTGGCTTGTTGCTTGTTGCTTCTTCTTTTTTTTGATTGGCTCCCGGAAAGCAGGGGCAAGGGGTGTGGGGAGAGAGTCAGAGGTACACAGCGGGCCCACCACAGTCCCAGACTGCACGCCCGGGGATCTAGTCACAGAGTGTTGGGTTCTTAGGGATTGGCTTGTTTTGGCCTTGTTTTGAAATGGGATTAGCTTGATTTTTTTGGCTTATTGTGAAAGTCGGGTTGCTGATTTACCATGTGAAAGTTGGCAACTGTGCCCTCTGGCCATTCCACACTCCGTGCTCCCCGCCTTCCAGGGGACAATATCGCAGTCCCTCAGTTCAGCCACTTCCTCAGTGCGGGTGTGAGGGACCCGGGCCCGCCCACTCCTCCGGGTCCCAGCCCAGGGACCCTGTAGGTGGCCGCCACTTGCTCCATCCCTGCTGACTCCTCTGTAGATCGCTGTAGGCCACTTCCCTGCGGCCCCAGCACTCTCTTTGCCCTTGCCTCAGGGCCTCATCCTGCAGATCCCTGCAGCCCACCAGGAGCTGCCTTTAGCTCCCTGGGTCTCTGCCTGCAGCATTGCTCTGTCGTGGGTGCTTGCTGCCCTCCACCTGCAAGGCACCAAGTTCTCCCTCTGCAAACTCCAGGGAGTGACTGAAAGTGCTCTGTACTGCAGCTTCTATTATATGGGCCTGCCCAGCCCTGACTGGCTGCTACTATAAGCTCTTCTCTGGTTGGCTGCCTCCTACACTGTCTCCCTAGGGCTCTATTAACCCCTGAGAGCCCAGCGTGGGGCAGGCGCCTGATCACACTTGGGTTTAGTACCAATTTACTTTGATTTGACTGATCCAACATTTCATATCATGGAAGCCCTTCCAACCCTGCTGTTCTACGGTTCTATGATTCTAAGCCAGTAAACCAGGCATCTGGTTTTTTACCAGAATGCCCAGTTGAAACGGGACTGTGGCGGGTCTGGTCAGCACCGCCGACTGGGCTGTTAAAAGTCTGGTCGGCGATGCAGCAGGGGACCGGGGCTAAGGCAAGCTCCCTGCCTGCCTGCCTTAGCTCCACATGGCTCCCGGAAGCAGCCACCAGGTCCTTGCGGCCCCTAGGCGCATGGGCAGTCAGGGAGGCTCCATGTGCTGCCCTCACCCTGAATGGTGGCTCTGCAACTCCCATTGGCCAGGAACCACAACCAATGGGAGCTGCGGGGGTGGCGCCTGCAGAGGTGAGGGCAGCGCACAGAGCCTCCCTGGCAGCCCATGTGCCTAGGGGCTGCAGGGACCTGGCGGCCGCTTCCTGGGAGCTGCGGTAAGTGCCGCCAGGACCCCACATCGGTTTTGCGGGATTAGAAAATTGGCAACCCTTGAGCCAAATTTTAAGAATATAAAATACTTCCACAGCATTAGTCCCCAGTGAGTGTGGCTTAGTGCCATCTTGTGGACCCTGTAGGTATTCAGCGGGAATTAGGCTAGAGAGACACATGGAGACAGTCTCTCATTAAGATACTGAGTCCAGTTTCATCCATCAAGTTGCTGGTGTAACTGTTATATAAAAAAACATTAAACTGAAGCCCGGGGCTCTGTTATTCCCCAAGAATGCTACATTCAGGGTACATGGGTGGTATAAATATTAGCAACCCCAAAGATTAAAAAAAATCATGAGTCGGGTCCCCCAAAACCATGATTAGCTTCAAATAATGGTTTTAAAAACACACACCCATATTTTGGGTTCTTTTTCTTTGCTTCCTGAGCCTTCACGATACACTTGTGGGAAAAAGCTTGAAAATGTGACCCAACTCCTAGGCTGGAAACTTGGTTTTTCTAAATAAAAGCTGAGATTCTCACCTAATCACAAGGCTCTGAGAGCTGGGACTTTAAGGAAAACACCCAATGTTGCACTATAATCATGAGAGTTGGGAACACCACCTCTCGCCCTTTGACTCTCACTCCGAGCAATCATTTCCTGTTCCTATGAATTCTAAAATAAGCTGGAAAAACAAAAAACAGCCCAGATCCCACTGATTGCTCATTGAGTGACATGGGGGACTACAGATGTGTATGCGGAGAACGGGCTTGTACAATCTAAACAAGACAGCCTGTGAAACTTCCAAACTTCTCTCTCGTTACTCAATGGGAAATGGGAATATATTGTCTGCCAAGACAGCAGCTGGCACAGTAAAACCAATAGTGCCCCTGGCTGGGACCTGGCACTGACTTGTACATCTCTACCAGGAAAATGGCATGATCTTGCTAGATTGAGTTTTGACAGGACACTAGACCAATCTATCTATCCTGCGGGATGTTTGACCACAGGCTGTTCTCAGCCCTAATACCTCTTCTAAAGTGCAGCAGCGCTTGATAGACCACCTTTCTCATTTTAATCCACTTAATTATAATGGATTCGTGTTCTGATACCATATTTTAAACCAACCAGTTTGACGGCAGCCCACATGCGGCCCAGGGTACACGTAACTGCAGACTACAGCTTTCCAAATATGATGGGGGTAAAGAAAAACATCGAGCGTGGTGCTGGGTTTTTCAGCTGAAACTTTTCACTGCGCTAAATTGGCAACTCCAAAATTTTTTGTGAATGTTTTTGTGAACCAAATTGTGACGTCACAAAAAACAAAACAGAAAAACCAGGAAAGTCAAAATATTTCACTTTGGCATTTTTTGAAACAAAATGTCAGTGTTTCAGTTCAAAATTACTTTTTGTTTTGATATTTTCTTCAAATGTATTAAGATCATTAAACATGTTTAAAGGCTCAACATTGAAATGAAACGTTTCATTCTGGGTTGAATGAAACGTTGTTTGATCTGAAATGAATTTTTTTTTATTTCTTTTTCTAAATTGCCAGCGAACCAAAAAAATCCATTATCTTCTCAATTCTCATTGAGGGCCCTGTGCTGGAGTCTCCACTGGGGTCTCCTTCATCTCTAAAATAGTTTCCCTCCCAAGGGATGGGGTGAATAGCACAGAATCCCAAACCCTGCAAGAATGGCCCACAAGTCAAACTACTGTTGGATTAGTCTATTGTCCAGTCCTGATTCCTGTGTTTCTGTCTAAGTGGTGAGTCTCAGATTAATAGTTCCACTTGTTGCCTTGAAGGTCTGGAATCAGTTGGCTCCTGATATTGATCTTCTTAAAGCTTCCAAATTGAAACAATGTGGGTTTTATTAAATGATCCTGAAACTAATGTTTCCCCCGTGTTGTCATTGAAAACTTGAAACGATGATTTATGCTGGCTCATAGGTCTTTGTCCTAGCAACCGCATTGTAATCAGCATCCAAGAACAAAGTGTTCTCAGCCTGACTGATGTGAATCCTGCTGCTTTGATAGCATGCTGCACGGAGAGGCTGTTCTTTTAAAGCCAAAGGAGAGGAACAAAGAGTGTCTCATTATCCTCTGAACCATGGTGATGAAGCCCCTAGAAGTAGGTGGGGAGATGGACCCAGCTAGTTACAGTACGATTTACGGTATGTCACACAAACCTGACATCTAGTTTTACAGTGACAGTGTGAAATTATACAACACTTACATGGGCTGGAGATACCATGCAGCATTAATTGACTAGCCAAATTCCGACCTGACATAAGTAGGCACCACTTCATTGACCTGAAGGGAGTTGTCCGTTACCCCAGACCTGAATTTAGCACCAATCTGTTTATGTCAATTAAATATACTGGGGCCGATTCTCCATCCCAGCTCAGGGGCACTCCCGCTAAACACAGGAGCAGCATAAAGGGGCTTAGGGCAATAGGGAATTATTAAGAATGGACATACACAGCGTTGTGTTAAAATCTACTTCTATGTCTGTCTAAGCGAAGGAAAGCCAAGGAACTAAGAACCACATTTGAAACTCTCCTGGACCTGCCTACTTGGGCATTGGTTAGTGTTGGTGGGAGGGTGAATTTAGACACACCCCAGAGCACCAAAAGGTACAGCTTTTAGGGCTTGCTCGGCAGAAAGGCCTCCGGTGACCTGCAGATAAAAATATTCCCAGTGTACGGGTTAGAGGCAGCCCATGTTACTCTGGATTTATAAAGAACTCTTAACACCCAAGTGAGGCATAGAGAAGAAAGGGGGTCCACATGGCTCACTTAGAAAACAGTGCTCCGAACGGGGCCGGGCGGAGATTGGAGGAACATTCCTTTCATACTGCAAAAGGGCCTTCTCCGTGGATAGCCTAGGAAACGTCAGTGGGGCTCATTCTCACACAGTGAGTATAACAGCGAGTGCCTTCCTCTCAGACAGCCCTTCTGCAGCCAGTCCTACCTCAGAGCAGCAGGCGGTTCCAAGACCACCACCCTAGACAGCAGTGGATCCAGGTGCCAGCAGGAAGCCAGCCTGAGCTCCAGATGCTGTTACTGGAAAAATACATTAGCGCTTGGCATCTGGTCTGTGCAGCTGCCAAGCACACCTCATCTGTGGCTACAGGTGCCGGCTCTGTTGCTGGCGCGCTGAGTGGAAGAGGAGGGGAGAGGAGAACATAACACCAGGAGAGGATGTGTTTTCAGCTTAGAGCTGCCCTTACATCAACATGCCTCATGATTCCAGGGCGGCTCGGAAGGATCCAAGAGGTGACTGCAGGGTGTGTTTATTTTAAGCTTTGCGTTTAAGCTGGGCTTTGAATGTACAGTTCTCCCTCGAAATGCTGCAGGGCTCAGAGGAATGAGGCAATGGAGGTTCACGGCCCCCGGCATTCCAGGATCGACAGCAAATGCGAGGCCCTGGGCTAGGGCTCTGGGTTCAAGTCCCAGCTCTGCCATCTTTGGGCATATTAACCAAGGACTGCCTGTGTCCCACTATGAGCATGTCATGTGCAGCTCCTAACACAACGGGACCCAGCTCTCTGTTGGGGCTACCAGGCGCTACCAGGATGCAAATCATAAATGACGACAGATCCCAAAGAGGCAGGTCGGTTTGAGGCCGTTGGAGAGGGCTGCAGGCGGGGCAGGAACATCAGAGAAACACAGTTTTACACACAGTCAGGGAACGGCAGAGATCCTCTAGGAGCAGAGCTGGGGTCAGGAGGTTGCACCCCCACTCCGCACCTACTTGCAAGATCCCAGGACAAATCAATCCCTTCACCCCTCACTGTTCCCCAGAGATCCCCCCACGCCCCTACCCCCATGGACTACAATCCCCCCACATCTCACACAGGCCTTCCCCTCCTCAGCCTTCCAACACAGGCATACTGTGCTGCTCACAAACAGGGAAGAAATAGTAGAGGAAGCAATAGTGGATGGGAACCTGGGAGGCAGTGACCATGAGATGGTCGAGTTCAGGATCCTGACACAAGGAAGAAAGGAGAGCAGTAGAATACAGAGCCTGGACTTCAGAAAAGCAGACTTTGACTCCTTCAGGGAACTGATGGGCAAGGTCCCCTGGGAGAATAACATGACGGGGAAAGGAGTCGAGGAAAGCTGGCTGTATTTTAAAGAATCCTTATTGAGGTTGCAGGAACAAACCATCCCGATGTGTAGAAAGAAAAGTAAATATGGCAGGCGACCAGCTTGGCTTAACAGTGAAATCCTTGCTCGTCTTAAACACAAAAAAGCAGCTTACAAGAAGTGGAAGATTGGACAAATGACCAGGGAGGAGTATATAAATATTGTTCAGGCATGCAGGAGTGAAATTAGGAAGGCCAAATCACACTTGGAGTTGCAGCTAGCCGGAGATGTTAGGAGTAACAAGAAGGGTTTCTTCAGGTATGTGAGCAACAAGAAGAAAGTCAAGGAAAGTGTGGGCCCCTTGCTGAATGATGGAGGGAACCTAGTGACAGAGGATGTGGAGAAAGCTAGTGTACTCAATGCTTTTTTTGCCTCTGTCTTCACAGACAAGGTCAGCTCCCAGGTGGCTGCACTCCGCAGCACAGTATGGGGAGGAGGTGACCAGCCCTCTGTGGAGAAAGAAGTAGTTCGGGACTATTTAGAAAAGCTGGACAAGCACAAGTCCATGGGGCCGGATGCACTGCATCCGAGGGTGCTAAAGGAGTTGGCCGATGTGATTGCAGAGCCATTGGCCATTATCTTTGACAAATCATGGCAATCGGGGGAGGTCCCGGATGACTGGAAAAAAGCTAATGTAGTGCCCATCTTTAAAAAAGGGAAGAAGGAAGATCCGGGGAACTACAGGCCAGTCAGTCTCACCTCAGTCCCTGGAAAAATCATGGAACAGATCCTCAAGGAATCAATTCTGAACCACTTAAAGGAGGAGAAAGTGATCAGGAACAGTCAGCATGGATTCACCAAGGGCAAGTCATGCCTGACTAACCTAATTGCCTTCTATGATGAGATAACCAGCTCTGTGGATGAGGGGAAAGCAGTGGATGTGCTATTTCTTGACTTTAGCAAAGCTTTTGATACGGTCTCCCACAGTATTCTTGCCAGCAAGTTAAAGAAGTATGGGCTGGATGAATGGACGGTAAGGTGGATAGAAAACTGGCTGGATGGTCATGCTCAACGGGTAGTGATCAATGGCTCCATGTCTAGTTGGCAGCCGGTATCAAGTGGAGTGCCCCAAGGGTCGGTGCTGGGGCTGGTTTTGTTCAATATCTTCATCAACGATCTGGAGGATGGTGTGGACTGCACCCTTAGCAAGTTTGCAGATGACACTAAATTGGGAGGAGTGGTTGATACACTGAAGGGTAGGGATAGGATACAGAGGGACCTAGACAAATTAGAGGATCGGGCCAAAAGAAATCTGATGAGGTTCAACAAGGACAAGTGCAGAGTCCTGCACTTAGGACAGAAGAATCCCATGCACTGCTACAGACTAGGGACCGAATGGCTGGGCAGCAGTTCTGCAGAAAAGGACCTAGGGGTTACGGTGGACGAAAAGCTGAATATGAGTCAACAGTGTGCCCTTGTTGCCAAGAAGGCTAACGGCATTTTGGGCTGTATAAGTAGGGGCATTTCCAGCAGATCGAGGGACGTGATTATTCCCCTCTATTCGGCACTGGTGAGGCCTCATTTGGAGTACTGTGTCCAGTTTTGGGCCCCACGCTACAAGAAGGATGTGGATAAATTGGAAAGAGTCCAACGGAGGGCAACAAAAATGATTAGGGGGCTGGAGCACATGACTTATGAGGAGAGGCTGAGGGAACTGGGATTGTTTAGCCTGCAGAAGAGAAGAGTGAGGGGGGATTTGATAGCTGCTTTCAACTACCTAAAAGGGGGTTCCAAAGAGGATGGATCTAGACTGTTCTCAGTGGTAGAAGATGACAGAACAAGGAGTAATGGTCTCAAGTTGCAGAGGGGGAGGTTTAGGTTGGATATTAGGAAAAACTTTTTCACTAGTAGGGTGGTGAAGCACTGGAATGGGTTACCTAGGGAGGTGGTGGAATCTCCTTCCTTAGAGGTTTTTAAGGTCAGGCTTGACAAAGCCCTGGCTGGGATGATCTAGTTGGGGTTGGTCGTGCTTTGAGCAGGGGGTTGGACTAGATGACCTCCTGAGGTCCCTTCCAACCCTGAGATTCTATGATTCTATGATTCTATGATACACGCAGGTGGCTTTGGGTCCTCTGAGCCCGTGCCCGTGGCCACGGGCATGACTCTCATGCCTGTAGAGATGAGCAGACACCAAGGACGCCACTCCCCTTTTGGCCGGCGGAACTGGCTTCAGGCCCCATCCCTAGTACAAATTCCAGAAGATCCCATTAGGCTCCTTAAATTGGGCCCTATAGGTTTCATCTGGAGGGCCAGTGCCCCGAGAGACCCATTGCCTGGTTGTCCATCTAGAACCGGTAGGAACCTGATGAACTTTTTCAACTCTAATTTTCACTAGATGGAGTTTCTTCATTCCCTCCACCACAACACTGTACTCCCTACAATTGGTCTGCCTTCCACAACCCTCCCTTGGTTATCTCCTCCCACCCCAGCTTTTATTCTTCCCCAAGGTCTGAGCGGAGAGACAGCAGGCACCTAGAGCTTGAGACAGCGGGCACTTCTCTGATGGTAGGTACCTGGAAACAAGCACATCCTATGCACAAAACGTGCTGGCAAAATCCTTTGGTGGGACAGCCAGTCTGGCCCAAATGTTCTGCTAGTTGAGAACAATTACTGTTGGGCTTGCTACAGATTCCTTTGGACTCTGTGTCCAAGCAATGCAGTCCCTTACGTGGCCGTCTACTGGTTGATTTTTGGGGCGGAATGCAGGCTTTGATTCCCTACAGCTAGCCACAGAACTCAATTGAACCGGAGTCAGGCTGGATTCATGCACTGGTGAATCAGGCCTGAGGTGTTTTAGCCTTGTTTACGAAGAGCTGGCTGTTCCTCACGGTAATCACCAGCGGTGGCATTCATCACACTGACGTATGGACATCTGAAGGCGCCTGTGCCTTGATACATGTTCGCTGCTGTTCTGAGATGCTTTTCAGGCCCAAATGGCAGAGGGCACCCGTTATTAGTGGTTTTACAGCCTGTCTTCCGGCACTCAGCCATGCTGTGTGCGTTTTTGTTCATTCTCAGAATAGGTGCTGGTTTCCCGGTGGTGCCTCTCTGCTACACTTATGTTAATGTGCATGTCCTTAATGTAGCGGAACCAAACACCACTCGAAATATTTGACTTTCGTTCATATCCGTCTGCTGATGCGGTGAATTCTCAGCATCTGAGCTCCATGGCCTGGCTGCATTTCATATTGGTAGTCTGAGGCCGACATGGTTTGCAGGGTTCATTGAGTGTACCTAGTTGTACGAGTTAAATGACTCTGCCTATGTTCCCACAGCAATCCTGTGATAGCGACATAACGCAACGCACCCGTTACGTTGCATTTAAAAGCCACTGTGTTAGGTGACAGTAGCAGCCTCCATGGCTAGCAGTCTGGTTAGGCAGGGTGTGGTAAAGAAAGAGACAGGATGAAAAGGTGATGGGGATGGGGGAGGAGCAGGAGCAGTTGGGGAGACACAGAATCACAGGGTGCAGAAGAGGGAGCTACCCCCTGCAGAGCTGGGACTGGCCCTGCCTACTCCTCCAGACACATCATGAGAAAGCAACTGGACTTCCCCGCTCCCTAAAGATCAAAAGCTTGGCGGGATGGGGTTCTTCAGGGTCGGCAACTCACATGGAGGAGACTCCACCTGCTACCATTCAAACTCCAGATGCCTCTGCACCCCAAACCTTCCAAGGCTCCCCATCACTAGCTTGGGCTTGTTAGCTCTGAGAGAGGATTGAGGGAGCGGGGGAAGCTGGCTCCCACTGCTGGCCGCATGCAACACCCCACCGTCGTCATTAATATTATAAAACATTTGTACAGTGCCCCAGAGCTAAATCGTGCTGTGCAGATAGATGAGAGACATTCCCTTGGCCATCTGGAGATGATGGGGAGGCGGTGGGACTAAAGGAGGCATTAGTAGCGAAGGGGCTGCATGAGAGCAAGGCTGCAAGGGGCTTTATAGGCAGGGAGCCCATTTGAACCCCCTGGAATTGCTGTTGATGGACTTTGGGCCTCACCCTGCAAACCCTTACTGACACAAATAGCCCCACTGGAGCTAGGCATTGCAGGGGCGTGTCCTTGCCTGTAGGCCTGTGAAGGGTTAAAGGACTTATAGTGTGTGGGAGAAGGCTTGTAGGGGCCGTGTCAAGGTTTGGAACTCCTCTGTAGAAACTAACCCACTTTGGTTTGTGGGGCTGCCTAGCACAAGGCACCAGCATAAGCCCATTGTAGGATGACCTACGAGGGCCCATAAATTATAGGGGCTGGCTCCTTGTCTGATTGCGGTTGGTAGGAGGCTTGACACTGACTTTGGTGGCAGCAGGATGGGGCTGTCCGTGTGGAGGACTTCTCTGAGAAGCCAGACCGACTTTTAGGCCTTTCCTCCACTGGAGAAGGAATTCCCGGTTCGCATCAGTTGGTGTCAGTAGCCTGATTCTGACATGCTCCGCGTGTGTCTTGCTCATGCTACCGGAAACCCTCTTCCTGTGGGTGACCCGGACTGAGCCTAAATCATTTAGGCAGCGGTCAGCCTTTGACACGGGACCCACATGTCCCCACCACTGGCTGCTCTAAGAGGTATTGAATAGAATTTCCCCCTTTACTCTCTGGTCCTAGAGAAACGGGAAGATCAGTCAGAGCTGAGGGGGCGAGGCTGGCGGGGAGGATGGTTTAAATCAACAGTTCCATTTTTAACAAAATGTTAGCTTTGAAAAGGTCTGCTCTGCATGTTGCCCAATAAACAAAACTCCTCTGTGAAAAAGAAATGCCTGTTTATAAAAGCCTCTCTCGAAATCCTCCTCCTAAAGCCTATCAGAGCAAAGTGTGTGCTAGAAATAGACGCATGAGTGACTGGGTCTGTTTTGATTCTCTTCTCTTCAATGACCAAGGAAATCCCTATGTACAAACATTTCGAGTTAAACCGTAACATCTG
This sequence comes from Macrochelys suwanniensis, assembly GCA_033296515.1. NCBI lineage: Eukaryota > Metazoa > Chordata > Testudines > Chelydridae > Macrochelys > Macrochelys suwanniensis. The sequence goes on along the minus strand of CM065781.1, from coordinate 8,716,903 downwards.
GAGCACAGTAATTTTATCTTGACGGTCCACATCAAACAGTGCTGTAGCACAGCCCTTGAAGATGTACAAATACTTCCCAAAGGAAAGCCCGGTCTTACAACTAGGGTACCAAGAGACTGGTGATTTAACTGAAAGATAATGCAGCATCCATTCATCCGAGGCTGACAAGTATGCCTTAAGAGAGTATTAGTATGGAATTATCACTCTTAATCAAATTCAAAGGGAGACAGATTTGTCCCAATTACTTTATGCAGGCCTTGAAATAGCCATCTCATAATTTATAACCCAAGAAGCCTATGCATCATTTGTAGGCAGATTTTTACCCAAGAAACTTCACTTTTTCATGCAGCCAATTTGCTAAAATAAGCATCCAGCCATATATAGAGAAGTCTGTTGGCACTTGCTTCAGCAGGGAATGACTGGATTCAGTTTTCCATGGAAGATGACAATTAAAATTGTTTGCTTTGGTAGAGCCCATCCTCTCTGGGGGGGTTTTGTGCTCTCCAAGTGTGGAATGAAGCTAAGAAGCTCGGCTCCTTTCTCTCTAAATCTCACTTCCAGGTTCCATCTTATTAAAGACATGACTTAACTTTAATGTGTGTAACATAAACGGTATCGTAAAGAGGAAGAATTAAAACAGCATGGGAACATTTGTCGTTTCGAGAAGGGGAAATGCCAGAACTTATTTCCTCTTTGGTTGTTGTTGTTTATACAGAGGATAAACCCCAGCATTCCTCCACTACTGAATACTTCGCCTCTATTGCAATAATTGGGAATTCCACTTTTTTTTTTTTGCAAAGTTGTTATATTATATCCACAAATAATCCATCTTGTCCAATCCATCTCGTACGTCGAAGATAAAGTTGGAGCTGAGTGGCTGCAGACATCTGGCGAAGGTTCATTACTTGTAATCGTGAGCCTCTCTGTTAATGTACCCCAGGAGAAAGGAGCTGACAGGCTGCATATTTCTGCAAACTGTTCCCAGAAAGAACCAATTTCCTGACATCCATGTGGTGTCAATAATGTAGGCATGAGATGGAGTAGTGCTTATGAAATATTAAATCTGCTTACAGGACCCAGCTATAAGCAAATTCAGACCACCTGGGAGAGGGAGGTTTGCTGTGGGTATTCATACTTTGGCATCCGTATGGCATATGTGAATGATATGCTCTAATCTATGTATTTTGGCTTATTTGCCACAAAACTTCCTGACAGTAGTACAGAAAGAAAGGGGGGAAGAGGGGGTGGTAAAACACATTTCTTCATGTTCAGGATTCAAACAGTTGGAATCACTGACATTATGAAATTTACTATCACGAGCGGCCAGAGGTCTTATTATTCATCAGCGAAAAAAAAGATTGATATTTCACGGCATTTGAATTAGCTCATTTTGGCCCTTGCCAATAAAAACAAAGCATTAGGGTTTTGATGTTTTAATATAATGATTTAATTCTCTCATTGATATTAGAATCCAGAAACCCAACAAATGCACAGACCCCATCAAAATTCTTTAGTCGAAACGAAGCCTCTTAAATCACTTCAGCACCCTGACCTTCTGTTTCACAGCGTGTATTTTATGCCTGGGACTTTTCAAACAGGGATCCTGAACGTTACAAATGTAAAGTTTTTAGCTTGCTAACCTGCATTCGGAAAGGTTGCCTAAATAAATAGAAAAACATCTGGGTTCTTTTTACTGGCAAAGGCAGCAGATACTTGACCTCAGAGCAGATTTTGAGACTTGAATATTAACATTGCCTTTTTGCAGTACGGCTCTAATTTTCCACTGTTTGTGCACTGTGCCGCAGGACCCGGCCTTCGGCACCGCCACCAACCAGAGCGGGCAGGGTAGGCTCTGAGACGCAGCAGCAATGGGGGCTAAAAACATGCACGGACGGAACGTGCATGCCGCCTACACTGAACTCCCAGAGGGACCCAAGCCTCCACCCAGTGCAATCGATAGGGGTGAAATCCTGGCCCCCTCAAAATCAGCAGCAAAACTTCCCTTGGCACCAATGGGGCCAGGATTTCACTCAGGGGGGTTTGTCACTGACTGCAATGAATGCAGGAGCAAGCCAGGAAAGAGGGGCACTCTCACACGCTGTGGGTCTGACCTAAAACAGGCTCCACCAAGCTGCTATTTGCCCAGTGCCCCTGCAGCACTGTGCACAGAGGGGCTGGGAGCAGGCAGAGCTTAACTCTAGCCAGCCCCTGAGTGCCGGCCAGCTCAGCTGAGTCATCACTGGCCATAAGCCCCTGCTGGAAAGGGGCAGTAGCTGATTACTCACCCCCTAACCCAGCCCAGAGGAAAGGGAGAGCAAGGACACAATTGTGACTCTTGTAAAGGCCCGACCTAGAGACTCCATCCAGTAAAAAAACAAAAAAAAACCAGCAATAAAATAATTATATTGAAAGTGGTACTGAAATATTGCAATAAAGTGCCCCTGGATGTTTGCTAGACGTGTCAAGAGGTGGAACGGGCCCATGGGCAGGGACGGACCTTAGAGACCCGAGTTTAGAGAGGAGACGCACGTGTTTTACAGATAGGAGAGGGGGTCTTCGCTCTGATGTGAGGAGGGTGAGGGTCTGCAGGTCCGAGTGGCTGTTTAATAGAGCAGAATGAACAAACGCACAGCTTGGCAGGCTACGATGCTCCTATCTAAACTCAGGTCTCCAACGAACTCCTTCACCCCTCTCAACGGCTGCCAGAACTGGGGAGCACCCTCTTCTGTTCTGCTTTCCTTTACTCCCTGCCTGGGGCCACATGCTGCCAGCCTACAGCCCCCTTCCAGGCAAGACCCTGAGGCATGGGCGGCGGGTATCCTAGGCAGGAGTAGGCGGTGCCTTCCCAACAGCCCAGCGTGGCCCTGCCCACACTCCGCCCCCAGGCCAGGCCCCCTCCTCTGGTTCCCGGAGCGCCCTGCCTTGGCTGGCCCAGGCTGGCTGGCCCGCCTCCCGCAAGGAGTCAGGGCAGCTGGTGCTGGGGCTGTGCCGCCTGGAGCCCTGGAGCTGGCTGCCCCGCCTGGCCGCTTGGAGCCCCGGGGCTGGGAGCGCTGCCTCCTGGCGCACTGGGGCTGGCTGCGCTGCACGGCTGCCCAGAATACCAGGACCAGGAGCACTGCTGCCCAGTGCACCGGGGCTGGACGCTCCACCCAGAGCTGCTGCTTTTTTTAACGCAGCCGCCCACCTCTCAGCTGTTCGGTGGGGTGGCAAGGGGGGGGAGCGGGGGAAAGCGCAGTGGGGAGGCGCCTCGGGAAAAGGGTATGGGGAGGGGGCGGGGATTTGGGGAAGGGGCGGGGCCGGGTGGAGTTGGGGCGGGGCCGGGGTGGATTGGGGGGGGCGGGGGCGCGAGCACCCACCGGCGCCGACTTCTCCATTCACTTTTGAGTAATGTAGGCTGCTAATAACATGGTCAAAATCATATTTTGTTCAGAATGACTTAAATTCTGATGCAGTTAATTGTGGTCCGTTGTCTGTCTCTAGTTGTTATGGAATACTGAAGTGAGCAAAAGTGCTATTGAGTTTCTTGATAATACAGTGACATGTTATGTCTATCAAGTATATTATTTTTATATATTTGGAAAAATAGTCCACAATGGGCAGGTAATGATATCTTCTGAATGTGCATAAGTCTGCAGCTAGTCTCTTTTCAAAGTCTGTCTGGTTGAGGCGTTGTTATTAGAGGTTCTTTGTTTTGTTGGTATTAGTTCTGCAGTGTTCACATGCAAATACTTTATTCCTTATGTCCTTCTTGATACCCAGCCACTACACTGACTGGTTGGCCCGTTCACAGCATTTAGTTCATCCCTGATGCCCTTCATGGATGAGGTTAAGGATTTCTCCTCTCATTCCATTTGGAATTATAATGCAATTGCTTTTAGTCATGAGTCTGTTTGATTACTCAGTGGTCCACACACCGTAAAGTAGTCTCTTATCACTTCCTTGGTGTCCTTTAGGTGCTTGGGCCAGCTGCCCAAATGTAACATAAAACTTCCCCAAGTTGCATGTCTGTCGATTTTACGTTTTGTAGCTGGACTAGTCTCTTTTCTGATGTATCCACAGCATCTGCATCTGCCTTTACGTCATCTCTGAGCTCATGGGTGGTTGAGTGCGATGCTGGGCTCTGTGACAAAGTGTCAGCTACTACCAGACTTTTCCCAGGAACATATTTAGCAATTGCATTAACCTTAACAACAGACATTGGCATCTCAGGTAATGATACTAGTTATAAAGCAAAATGGAAAAATACAAACTTATGTGGATCTTAATGAAGCAGTTGTGAGCGAAAAGTTATCCTCCCAACACTGGATGACTTCCCCCCACAAAAGTGAAAGGAGCTATAATGTTCTCCAAGCTGGATGCTTCGAGTGGGTTCGGCAAATCCCTTTAGCCAAAGAAAGTGTTAAATAGACTACATTTTTCACACCCTTTGGATGACTTTGCTTTCAAAGATTACCTTTTGGGATTGCCAGCATGAGAACTTTTACAGGTATCAGTGTGGACTGGATTTGTTTACACTGATAACTGATCATAAATCACTTGTAACCCTCATCACTAGAAAAGACCTGGTTCAAACACCATGCTGTTGATGCAAAGATTTTCTTGATTATGCTCCATTTTCTTTTACTCAGTTTCCACTTTATGAAGTAATGGGATAGAAATCCTGCAAGGTGTATGTACACTATATGGTTCAGCATTGTCTCAAAGTTATTTGTACTGGATCTTCTTTCAAAAGTCAAATATTCCATCGAGTTCTTCCACCTTTCTCACTAGGCCCATCATGGCTGCCATGCTGCAGCTGAGAAGGTTATTGGTCTGTGGTCCTTTCTTTACATATACTCTGAATGCATGGCTTTTATCTTTGTGAGTTGTTTCTGTGGTGAACTGGCCCATACAGTTCAGAATACCTCCAAGGCTAGTCAGAGCTGTGTCAGATGACTTCAGCTGTGTGAGGGGTTGGAGGCGATTGTAAATTCCTTGAGGGGACTATGACATCAGCCCCTGAGTCAAATTTAAAGTCAATAGTCGTGCCGTGAATATTTACTTTCACTCTCTAGGCAAGCTCTGTCATCACAAGTAATAGCTCCCAGAAACAAGGGCTCTTGGTTGTCTGTAATATTAGTCGACTCCCTGGCTGCTTTAGTGCAACAAACAACTGCAAAATGTCCATATTTCATGTATTTAGTACACCATGTGCCTCTGGCTGGACATGCATCATCTCTTGGGATGTGACTTTTTCTACACTTTGTGCATGCAGTCCGGAATTTGTCTCTTAGCTCAAGAGTTCTTTCTCCTTGCTTCAGGGGTTTTATGATAATGACTTTTAACACTCAAGTGTCTGTTTACAGTTTCTAAGCTAGTTTGGGGTTTTTCAAGTTTGTCAAGTTGCTCTAGGTTTTGCTGTCTCACCAGCTCAGACTGCTTTTCTCTCTGTATAGATGTGAGTAAGGTTAAATCTTTCGTCAGTCGTAGCGGCTGTGAAAGGTTTTTATCTGTTAACCCAATAACCAGCCTGTCTCTGATATTTTCATGTTTTGCATTCCCAGCAATGTATGCAGAGCTCTTACAAAACATTCAGCATTTTCTAACGGTTCTTGAATTCTCTGATGGAAACATATTCTTTCATAAACCACATTTCTCTGGGGTATAAAGTATGCATCAAACATAGCCAGAACCCTTTCCCAGTCATCTTTGTGACCATCTTCAGTGAAGCCAAAGGATGTAAAGATCTGCTCTGCCTGCTTCCACATAGCATGAATTTAAAAAGATACCTCCAGTTTCTTTGTGGAGTTTGCCATTTGAAATCTTGCAAGATACTGCTTCCAGTCTGTCCATTGTGAAGATCTGTCAGATTAGGTCTTCTGCCTGCCCCAGCCAGAGGGCTGCCTACAGGTTTGTTATTGCTCTGCCCTACCCAGAGGGCTGGAGCCTGACTGTGATGGTTGTCTGCCCCAGCCAGGGGGCTGGGCTAAAGGCTGCCAATCGCATACGTGAGCGCCAAGCTGTCCTTCAAATGAACTGTGAATTTCTTGTTCACACCTCCCCCTTTGCTGGTGAATGTCCGATGAAACCGGCAATGGTTCTTTAGCACCTGGCCTGCCAGCATGCCTTTGTCTCTAAGGGTACGTCTACACTACCCGCCCGATTCAGCGGGTAGCGATCGATTTTCTGGGATCGATTTATCGCGTCTCATGTAGACGCGATAAATCGATCCCAGAAGCGCTCCCCGTCGACTCCGGAACTCCAGCTCGGCGCGAGGAGTAAGCGGAGTCGACGGAGGAGCCTGCCTGCACCGCGTGGACCCGCAGTAAGTAAGTTTAATTTGATCTAAGATACGTCGACTTCAGCTACGCTATTCTCATAGCTGAAGTTGCGTATCTTAGATCGATCCCCACCCCCACCCCCACTGTGGACCAGGCCTTAGAAAATATTTTGCGGGCGCCACCCAGAATGACAATATACTTCAGTAACAATCATATAGCAAAATATCATCATTTTACATACAGCGATGTCAGACGCATATTAATAGGACAATGATGTTCAGCAGACTGAGCTTTCAAATGAGGAGCAAGGAGAGGGGCACATGGGCTGTGATTGTTATCTTTTGTTGCTCTATAAAGTTTTCGCCCACGATCATTCTAATGGCGTTGGCCAGCTGACTGCAGAGCTGTGTTTCTCCTTTGTAGCACGTTAGCTGTCGGTTCCTTCTAGAAGGAAAGCTACAGCCTGTCTGGGAGTGGGTGACATTCCCCCTTTGCCCTTCCCCCAGAAAGAAACACAGCTAATGCAGGCGTTCATTCCCTGGCACCTCGGTGGGATGGTTCATTCCAACACCTTAAGTGACATTGTCCAGCGAAACTGCCTTTTCCGTAGTGGGCTCCCAATAGGGTGACCAGATGTCCCAATTTTATAGGGACAGTCCCAATTTTGGGGTCTTTTTCTTATATAGGCTCCTATTATCCCCCACCCCGTGTCCTGATGTTTCACATTTGCTGTCTGGTCACCCTAGCTCCCAATCTTCGGTGCGTGGGGAAAGGAGCAGAGTCCCTGCAGCCCCTTCTGATCCATCCCTGCTGCTCCCTGGCAAATGTCACTGATCACTAAGGCTTCTCCATTACCGTGAGAGGGAGCGTGGGCAGATAAACATTTATTTACATCAGCTCCCTGTGTTTATGCTGCCGTAGATGGTGCGTGCTGGCGGCTTCCCTGGCAGCTGTGACTTCTCTCCATTAGCAATCTGAGAATGTAACTGCAGTTATCATGCCGCAGAGTAGGAGCCGGGACTTGCATTCAAGCCATGCTCCACGTGTCTCCACGAGCTTCTTTGAAGGAAAGTCACCAAGCCTCTGAGGTCTCATTTCTGGACACATAGCAGTCCATGTCATTGAGCAGTTCAGTCCCTTGGTATCAGTCTAGCCTAGTCCCATTGTGTTCTGTTCCAGTATAATTGCATTACGGTTATAATCCTGGGCTGTAATCAGTGCTGCTGCCTGCCTGCCTCTGTCTGACCCGTCCAATTATCAGGCGCAGACAGCCGTCCAATCCTTTGGGCCAGATCCTGCCAGGTGCTGAGTGCCCTCAGTTCCCTGTGGAACCCTGCATCCTTTTGGGACGTTAGCCTATTAATTAAAACAAGGACCTTCAGCACCAAAGCATGAACCTTTCCCATTTGAGCTAAACGAATAGTTCTATTAGCTTGACAGCAGTAGCTGGCTGTTATCTTCTAGGGACTAGAGGGGGAGACTGCACACATTTTACAAGCATGTGATACAGGTTGATCATGAATTCCCGTGCAAGTCCTCTGATGCAGGATCAGACAAATTTTAGTCCATACATTCACCCTTAATAAGATTTCTTGTTGTCATTTATTATTTGTATCACTTCTGTAGCACTTTCCATCCTCAAAGTGCTCTGCAAATGCCCACAAGAGATAGGTAAGTCTCCAAATTTCATGTTTGCAGCTTATCTCAAACAAGGAAACTCACCCACCAAACCAGAAATTAAAAAATTCAGTGTGGCTGGAACACCAATCAATACAAGTGAAGAACTTCACAATGAAGGCCGAAATGTACCATGGCCACCTCATCAATGTAGCTAATTTGTCTCCATTTACAGAAGCCGAGGACCTGGCCTTGTATGTCTTCGCACCACTTGGGAACAAGGGGGTATCCCTTAGCCACTTTCTTCATGCGTCCCATTAGGCCTCGGTGTTGGAGGACACAGCATGGTACATTTCAATCTTGCTCGATTTTGTTAGGTTATATCAAAGTCTTACCAGTGTTTTTAATGCCTCTTCTGGAGTATAAATACATTTTATCTGGTTTTAGCTCATGGAGCTATCTTGCAAAGAACAGCATAGACCAAAATAAGTTTAGCCATGGCCTTCTGGTCTGTTTTGTCCCTCATAGGACTCCATAGTTGGCAGCTAGGAAACTTTCCCAGACCTAGTTCACTGCAGACCTTGGGACTGTCCATTTGATTTATATACCTTGTTCATGATACAGACATTTCTTCTATATTGCATTATTACTGTGGTTATAGTTCTCTTTATAACTAGAAATGGATTTTTTTTTTACTTAAACATTTATTCAAATAGGTTCACACACAACTTCACTGTTAATTAGACTGAATCTTCCATGTCTTCTAGCTTTTAAAGCCGCTTGTGATTTTTCAGTGAACAAATCTATGCCACTGCTTGCATTGTTTGATAGATTCACAGATTCGTAAATGTGCTCATACGACCAGAGAAAGGCTTTCCATTTATGTATTGTTTCGTTGTTGGTTATGAGAAATAGATTACCCGGCTCATTAATTCAGAATGAGCCTGTTTTCTCTGCCTTTTTACTTCTGATCTGATAAACTGTAACGTCAAATTTACCAGTGCTTAAACGTCAAATGATTGATGTTGCAGCAAAGTCTAATAACAGAAAAGCCACTAAGATATGTGTGAAAAATGAAATCTGATAACATTCTGAAAGATCACATAAAATCTTTAATCTGATAGTATTCTGAAAGCGCCCATACAACTAAATCATAAATCACTATAATGAAAACATGGGTTATGGTTAGTTAACAGCCAAATTATATAGCTATAGTTGTAATAATTTCCCATTTCAGAGAGAACAAGGCTGTCATAGTCTGAATTATGATTGATACCTTACACTGAAAATATGCAGTAATTGGGACACAACCATTCTAAGAGAAGAATCATGGTATCTATTCAACAGAAAGACTGATAAGGCAGGAGATGAGATATTTTTTTGCCCATTATTGTTTGAACATACAGGCCCTGATTCAAAGCCAGCTGAAGTAATTGCAAAGATTCCCATTGACTTCAGTGGGTTTTGGATCAGGCCCATTCAGAGATTGGGGGTAACTCAGGACTACTTTGGGTTTAGAGGAAACACATCTTAAACACTGTTTGCATTCAATGGCCAAGCTTACTGCCATTACAAAGGAGTCTTGGAATATCCCGTAGAATTAGGATCAACCAGAAGCTTTGGCTGAATTGGATTCCTCTGACGTGAAAGAGACTGTTGACCTACCAGTCAAGACCTACCAGAAAGTTGACCTACCAGTCAAGCCATGGTCTGTACTAACTCCCACAATTTCATCTAGGAAAGCAAACTCCCAAATCAAGTGAGTGCTTGAGACATCATTACCAATGCTTGGTGCTGTCTTTTTATTTTACCACAACAGTAAAAAAAGATGGTGACGTCTGCTAACCGATTTTGGATCCGTTTCAATTACATAAGGTTTATGGGGAAAATGTAAAGGCGTAAAGTGAAATCGTTCTGTGAAGACGTGCATGTCCCCACACCCATGGGTGGAAGTGGCCTTCTCCATTCTGCCCCCTGTCTGCAGAATGGCAGGGGGAGTACTTAGAAGAGCGTTGGTGATTGGCAGTGAAGGACAAAACCAAGCCTTGGCCATGGAGTAAGCAGGCACCATCCTCAGCAATATGCACTTACATGTATGTGGACACCTGGCCCAAACAATGGTCCTGTATGCAGCAAATCACTCTTACTCCTATCAAAAATAGAGCGTGCTGAGGTCTGTGGGTAGGACTGGTTTGGGGCACAATAAGGGTGGGTGTTGATTACGAAGTGGGTTTTCCAGTGGGAAAGCTCTGGCCAATGGGAGCAGAGTTCACGTGTGCCCATGTGGCAGGATCAGAAGGTCATGCCCCTTTCCCTGCATTAGCCAGAATCAGATTGGTTGCCTTTAGCTGCACCATCATGTTGTGGAAAATCAAATATCAGAGTGGATTGGATTTGTTCTTGAGGGTGTTGCTAATTAACCAGCCATCAATCGAGTTAAACATTCCAGTGAGTAGCTGATTTGCTAGCCAGCACAGCAGATGTACTGTGCATAAATTAGAACATTTGGCAAGGCTTGATTTGAACAATCAGACGTTGCTTGCCAATCGCAGTGCAGAGCCTAATTTACTAAAGCTGCTCTGTTATATGCAGGCAGGATAAATATTGACAAAGTGTCTTAGGTTCTCAAATTATTCAATAACCTATTTAGAATGGTCCTGTATGCGAGAACAGGCGGCTTAGTGCACTTGTCTTTCACCTCATAGTGCCATCCACCTCCCCCAGCATACGTCTCAGGTAAAAGTAAGGGTGTTGTTCCCATTATAATCCCCATTTGTATATATCACAAGGGCAAATTGCACAAAATCAGGACTTAGTGCAGCAACATGAGCATACCCAGGCCTCTCGGGGTATGTCTACACTGCAATTAAAAACCCGCAGCTGGCCCAGGCTGGAGCCTGAACTCTGGGACCCTCCCCACAGCCCGCGCGCAAATATCGACACCACAATCAAACCGCCCCTAGCCCAAGCTCCATGAACCTGAGACAGCTGCCGCAGGCCAGCCGTGGGGTGTCTAATTGCAGTGTGGACATACCTGCAGCGTGTCACCAGCGCTCAACTACTTGAAGCTGCTTGTAAATCTCGAGGAAGAATGGCCTGGTGGTTAGAGCTTTAGCTTGGAACCTGGGAGGCCGAGGTTCAGTTCCTTGCTCTGTATGGACTCCCGCTGTGATCCTGGGTGAGTCTCCTTGTGGTCTTAGTTCCCCAATTGTAAAAGTACTCTTCTACCTCACAGGGGATATTCTCCTCTGCAGCATAGGGTGCAGGTCACTTGCTTGGATCATCTGGGTGTATCTCACTTAATTCCCTGCCACTGGAGGGGGCTCAGGTATTGGTGCACCTTAGTCTCTCCTGTTTGCTGCCTGTATTAGTCTTCTGAGGGATGTAATATGTTGGTCTAATAGTGTAGTACTTTGGTTGTTGAGAGTAGGGTGACCAGATGCGAGGACCCAAAAATTGGGACTTGTCCGAGGTGGGGGGGAACCCCTCCCACCAGACTTGTTGAGTGAAAAAAAAAAACACCCTCTCCCGCCGGCCGCCGGACTGGTTGAGTAAAAAAAAAAATGGACGACGAGGGACAAAAGAAGAAAAATCGGGACATCTGGTCACCCTAGTTGGGAGTGTGTGGATGGTCTGATACACAGGTCAGGCTTGATGGTCTGCTGTTCCCTTCTGGCCTTAAACTCTATGGCATCCAAGATTGGGAGGTGTTGATTCCATGGCAATCGCTGGAAAAGATTTCTAGGTGGGAAGCATTCAAATGACCAACAACCAGCAGTCCTCTTGGCTTCAGAATTCCCCTCTCCAGTGTCCCCGGAAGCTGCAGGGAGCTTTTCTAAACTGGAGCGGGCAGAGCCACCCAGAGTTCCTGCTTCCAAAGCTCGAGTGTGGAAAATACTCCACTATACGCACAGGCCTGCACAAACCCCTCTTGCTGGTGGGCATATCTAGCCCAGGTGAATTCTGCTGCACTCTGCTGTTGGTGGTGGCCATGCTGAAGATGGGAATTTTGACACACCGTTGAGATACTTATTTATTCGCATGTCAGCAGCACTGGGAGGCCCTAGCCACCGCCTCTTGTGCCAGGCATTGTGCACACATGTACTAAGAGACAGTACTTGGTGGGGCAGAGAAGGCATGGGCAAAATGATCCTGTCTGGCATTAGAAGGCAACAATGCCCATCGTTGTCAAGTGTTCTTTAGGTTCTGCAGCAGAGGTGAGGATCCGAAGCAGGATGATGTAATGATATTATGGAGGGTTTTAGGGAGAACTCCACCCCCCCCGCCCCCGCGCCACCCATTCCAGGTTGCCCTTTATGCACTGGAGAAAATGCAGAGGAACTTGAGGGACAATTGGACTGATGGGCGATGAAAGCTGCATGAACAGCAGAGCGGAGGCTGGGGTTGATGGCTTGATAATAGGTAGGGCAGGGCTGAGCTAAGAAGGGCCTTATAGCCAAAGACAAGTAGTTTTTGTTTGCAGGGAAGGAGCCAGTGGCGGGTTGTGAACGGGGGAGTGTGACGTCGTTGACGCGATTTCTCTACATATTTATATGCAGACGGTGACTAGTTAGTAGTTATCACAGAGCCGCACTTTGATCCAACACGTGGACTCACCCGGCAGCGCCTCCTGCTGGTCGTCAGTCGGAATTAGCTCGATGTCCAGCCCGGAGCGCCCTCCGCAGGCCGGTGATCCGCCTTACCACTGACCCCCAGTCCCTCCCAGGACCCGGTGCCTCGGTCCAATGGGGTGCTGCCCCCTGGCAGTAAACCCCAACAATCCCAGTGGATCTCCCCTCCCCGGGGAATTCCCCACTCACGCCCCCCCACCTCGCCTCAGTCTCCGCTACTGCCAGTCATCGCTTAGCCCCGCTCACTGGGCAGACTGCAGTGTTTAGGCCACTCATCTTAGGCAAGGGGGTTTGGACCTGCTGCCTCTGTCTACCCGTGGGCTGCCCATGCAACCCCAGTTGGCCTTAGACTAGGCCACAACCTGGGGTTTTCTCTGACCGGAGCTCCCCAACTCCTCTGGCCTTTCCCCAGCCCTGCTCCAATCTAGGTACTCCCTCAGGTCCCTGCAGCCAGGTCCCTCTCTCTCAGAAGCTAGAGAGAGTCTGTCTAAGCTTCAGCCTAGCAGCCCCTTTATAGGACCAGCTGCGGCCTGATTGGGGCATGGCCCAGCTGCGGCAGTTTCCCCAATCAGCCTAGCTTTTCTTGCCCTCAGCCCCGGCTCGCTCCAAGGGCTGGCTGTTAAGCCCCATAGGGCAGGAGCGGATAACCAAATACACTTTTGCGCTGGGAGATTTCCTTCCCCATGTGAGACACATACAGTGCACAGCAACATGTCAGATTCCAGTGCTTTGCAAGGCACCTGTTGAGTTGGAAACGTATACTTTTTTTTTTTTAAGCTCTCCCCAATCAGCAAAACAAACCGTACGTTGTAGCAACCGAGTGAGACCAACTTTGACCTGACAGGAGTGCCCTCTTCAGTTAGACAAGGGGTATTGAATCTCCAGGGTTAATCAACTTGACCTTTAGAGCACCGGTGTAATTTCAAAGCATGCCCAGTTGTGTTTAGCAGTGCTTTTCTACAGCGGGATGCAATGCTCTAAGGACTAGGCCAGGATCACCAAAAATCATTTAAGCTCTGACCGCAAATCGAAGCCGTTCATTTGTGAATGATCGAGAACTGAGGCATCTTGGTAAATGCATCATGTTATTATGAGCTGTAATTCTAGGAGGAAGTGTTATTCAATATAGAAGCCAGAGGGAGGGGGAAATCCACATTATGAAGCTAATAAATAAAAAAAATAAGTGATTTAACAAAACATGTCATCAAGTGACAAGGTAGTTTTTCTTGCAAGCAGGTGCACTGCAGTTTTAGAAATATTAAATCTTAAGAGGCTTGCGTTGCACAATAGATGGCAGCCTGAAAGCACGTTGATGTTTTCTGGCAGCATTTCAGATGCAAGGGTTGGTTTTTTTTATTATTTCTTTAAAGCTTCCATCAGCAGGCGGGAAAGCGGTGCCAAGTGAGAGGAATCAAATCTGGATTCAGCAGGGCTCATATTCAGGCGACGGCTTCTTGCCAAACGCTACAAGGCCAAATCGGAAACCACCACGTTGAGTTCATTACAGTGGCTGCATAATCAAAAGGCTGCATCCAGGCAAAAAAATTAATCTGGTTAATTCTTAGCTAAATTCTCGACTGTTAAAATAGATTTGAAAGAAAATTCATCGTAATCCCCTTTTCCTGGGGAGAAATCTTCCAAGTTCTCCCAAACGTCCAGGAGGGGGCAGGGATGATCCGTCAGGCAGAGACGGGAGCGTCTCGCTCCATTGCCGTTCCCTATGAACAGTCTTGCACTAGCGCCCATTTATTTCTAACGCTTTCTCCTAACGTAGTCATGCGGAGGGAGGAAAAAGCAAAAGCAAGTTTTCCCCAAAACGGACAAAGAAGATGAATGAAATGTGGTTATGGGCAAAAGGTTTCTTTCATTCCTCTTCATTTTACTAAGTGGTACCCATTTGCCCAGCAATGTGGAGGACAGTGGGACCTGCAACCAGGGCCGGCGCAACCACTAGGCAACCTAGGCGGTCGCCTAGGGCACCAGGATTTGGGGGGTGGCATTTCGGGTCCCTCGGCAGCATGATCTTCAGCCGCCCCGGTCTTCGGCGGCATTTCGGCAGCAGGATCTTCAGCCGCCCCGGTCTTCAGACCTCTTCCGTCCTTGGGCCGCCTGGGGCAGCAAAAAAGCTGGCGCCAGTCCTGCCTGCAGCCAGGCACTTTCTTAATGAACAATACTCTTTATACCCGAAATCTCAGGCTGCGTGAGGGCCCAATCCAAAGCCCAAGGCAGTCAGCAGAAAGGCTATGGAGCAGGCCCTAAATCCTGCATTATACATAGTTAACTATAGGCTGCATCCTAAAGTCCTTTTCACTCTGCCATAGATAGGCATAGGAGACTGACGTTGCTGTCCCAAGAGCTTTGTATGGGTGAGCTCAGAGTAAAGACGAAGGAGCCCATGACCCCGTCTGCCTCTGTGCACTGTGCTCACTGAAGGAGGGAGTTCTGCCTCTGCAGCATGCTCCCCCCATCCCCTCTCTCTGGGGCTCGGAGGAGTGGGAGGGAGTGGGCTAGGGATGGGAGGGGAGAAGAGAGAAGGCTGGGCTCCTCCAGATTCTACTTCAAACCCATGGGGGAATAAAGAACAAGTTACCACATCCTGTGCACTAGTAAATACAGCCCGAAGGTGTGTTCATTTGTGCTGCTCCCCTTCTGTGCTACAGGACTCCTTCTAAAGGGTGAGGTTGAAGGGGACGCTGCAGTGAGGGAGATCCTGCAAGGATAGTTCCATTGGGAACCAGGAAGCCAGCTGTAGATGGGGTGAAGCCCCTATTGGGAAGGTTTTTTTGGGGGTGGGAAAGGGTCTTCAGGGTTCTGGCTCCTTGGCAGAGCACCCAGAACTTCTGAGGCTTTAAGCATTGAGAGATTCATTTTACAGTCCCCTAAAATTCACCAAGATGCAGCCACCTCTCATGGGTCAAGTGCAGGAACCCTGTCTTCTTTTTCAAATTGTCCCAGGGAAGGTTTAGAAAAGTTGGCACCAATGTCAATGCAGGAGACCTCATGTGTTGACTTCATGCAGTTCACCTAAGCATGGGTGTACTTAGCAAAACCACAGAGGTTGGCCAATGGAAACTCCTATGGAGTCCATTTCCTTCTTGTGCGGGGTCAGAGGGAAATAGATATTTCTTGCAATTACCCCACAATGAGAATAATAACTCCTGAACTGGCACTGGGAAGGTGGAGTAGTGAAACGAGAAAAGTCCCAAACACCCTACAGCAGTCTGGATGCTTCATTATGGAAGTACAGGCTGATTGCACTAGCATTTCACCTCTGGAAACCACAGTGCCTTAGGATACGTCCCCTTCCTTGCCTCTCTTTGCCCTGGTCTACACTGGGAGGGTTGGGGGGATCGATCTAAGATACGCAACTTCAGCTACGAGAATAGCGTAGCTGAAGTCGACGTACTTAGATCGACTTACTGCGGCGTCTTCACGGCAGTGAGTCGACTTCTGCCGCTGCCCCATCGACTCCACCTGCGCCTCTCGCAGCAGTGGAGTACAGGAGTCGACGGGAGAGCGCTCGGGGATCGATTTATCGCATCTAGACTAGACGCGATAAATCGACCCCCACTAGATCGATCTCACAGCGTCGATCCCCACCGTAGTGTAGACCTGTCCTTTGTAACTACTACAAAGCCTCTCACTTCAGGGAGATGGCATCTGCTTAGCAAGGGCCCCGAATCTGAATAGCCTAGTTGCCATGCATGACACAAAGGCGTATTAACAATGCTGTGGCAGAACCTTGCAACGCACTTCGGTTTGCAAGTCATGCGGAAATGACTCGCGTAGAATAACCTCAGCTGGCTCAGGACTTACGGGTCAGATGAAGCCCTGTGAGCTACTGCACTGCAATGTATAGTCACACTTCACGTAAACTTATCACCTGGGCTGGGGACAAGTTTCTCACAACATTTCATGCCTGGTATTTTTGTCTGCATTTCAGGATTTCACATCCTCGAAATTTTACTCTCCTTGAAATTGCCAGGGCTTGAAAACTGTTCATGAATTGGTTTGCCAACTCCACGTTGAGCTTGTAAATTCATGCCAAAGTACCGTAGCAGCCGTATTTGGGATAGTGTTGCTTGGGGAAAAATGCTAGAGGAGGATAGAGGAACACATATGATACGGGCACAGGAGCTCAGACAAGGCCAGAACCGGCCTGTGACTCTCTCACACTCTAGTTCCATCTCGAGAGGTGTCACAGCCCTCCACCCCCGAGATAGCTCATGCCATGGTTGGTTCTGCAGGGTCCCAGGCTAAGCAGAGGCATCAGACTTCATGAAGTAATGGACAGCAGCTGCCAAATCTCGCTGCCGAATGGGAGCAGGCACTGAGCTATGGCAGAGCTGATAAGCTGCTGTGTTCTGCACCAAAGTGCCTTTAATGTCTGGGTTCACGCCTATGTCCAGTGCATTGCAGTGATCTGAGCGGTAGGGGGTGAATGTCTGAATCACTGTGGCAAGGTCTGTGTCTGATAGGAGAAGGTGCAGGTTCCTGGCCAGCTGAGGGTGGAATAAGGAGTTTCCTGCGGCCATCGCTATTTGGGTGCCTACTAGTAAGGACTCCTGGGCTGCATACAGTTTTGATAATGATGGGGCAGAGGACCTCTATAGCAATTGAGGGGATGAAGACGGCTAGTTCTTCTCAGTGTCTCCCTCAACCTAGTTCCTTCTTTCCTGCATGTAGTTGCAAGTTGTTTCTCCTCCAGAAGCTGATTTTGTTCAGCAGTGGGATAGCTGAGCAATGGCCTGCAGCAAAGGAGACATATCCCAGCTGGCTAGAAGAGAGACTGGAACTTTGTGGGACTGTCCAGCAGAGAGCCCTGTCCAGTGTGGTGCAGTTACCCATTGCGACTCTCTGGATGCAGTCAGTGAGGAAGGACAGGAGCCATCTCTGCTCTGCACTTTTCTTAGCAGCACCAGCTTATGGTGAACAGAATCAAAAGTGGCAGACAGAATAGAATCAGATGTTGCAGAGAGAGCCATGAAAAGGAAGGTTTCAGTGTAGTAGCCGTGTTAGTCTGTGTCAGCAAAATGAAAATAAGAAAGAAAAACTTGTAGCACCTTAGAGACTAACAAATGTATTTCAGCATAAGCTTTCGTGGGTTAGTACCCACTTCATCAGATGCATGGAATGAAACATACAGTAGACAGATATTTATACAGTCAGAGAAACATGATAAGGTGGAGGTGCATAGACCAACCTTAAGAGGCTAATTAATTGAGAGGAACCATAACAGCAGGGGAAGAAAAACCTTTGAAGTGATAAACAAGATGGTCACACAGGTGTGAATGAGGATCGTTAACTTAAGGGAAATAGATTCAATTAACGTAATGGCTGAGCCATTCGAGGTCCTTATTTAATCCTGAGGTAATGCAATCTAGTTTGCATATCAATTCGAGTTCAACAGTTTCTCTTTGAAGTCTGTTTTTCGAGTTAATCTGTCGCAACACTGCTACCCTCAAGTCTGTCACTGAGTGATTAGGGAGGTTGAAGTGTTCTCCTACTGGTTTTTGAATGTTATGATTCCTGATATCAGATTTATGTCCATTTATTCTTTTGCGTAGAGACTGTCCGGTTTGGCCAATGTACATGGCAGAGGGGCATTGCTGGCACATGATGGCATATATCACATTGGTAGATGTGCAGGTGAATGAGCCCCTGATGGTGTGGCGGATGTGATTAGGCCCTGTGATGGTATCACTTGAATCGATATGTGGACAGAGTTGGCATCGGGCTTTGTTGCAAGGATAGGTTCCTGGGTTAGTGTTTTTGTTGTATGGTGTGTGGTTGCTGGTGAGTATTTGCTTCAGGTTGGGGGGCTGTCTGTAAGCGAGGATTGGTCTGTCCTCCAAGATCTGTGAGAGTGAGGGATCATCTTTTAGGATAGGTTGTAGATCTTTGATGATGCGCTGGAGAGGTTTTAGTTGGGGGCTAAAGGTGACGGCTAGTGGTGTTCTGTTATTTTCTTTTTTGGGCCTGTCTTGTAGTAGGTGACTCCTGGGTACTCTTCTGGCTCTGTCAATCTGTTTTTTCACTTCAGCAGGTGGGTATTGTAGTTGTAAGAATGCTTGATAGAGATCTTGTAGGTGTTTGTCTCTTGTGCATGGCCAGGAGAAGGTCACCTACTGACACCTACGGCACATGGGTATTCAGAAGGGTGACCTTTTGGCCTGGAACCCTACCAGGAACCCTCCATGCTGTTGTAAATGTGTTGCTGACACATCACGAAGTCTGACCTAGAAACTGAGTGTTCTGTGCTGGCCTGAGCATGGGCTTTCAGTACTGTCTGGTGTGGGTGTGACAGTATCCTACATACTCACACCGCACTCACGTTAGTGCTGGCTACGCTCCACTGTGAACAGGGCCAGATCACTTTTGCCAGCCACACTCCCCTGCCCAATTGTAACAAAGGGCTGCAACTATAAGTGCTCACAACTTAGCTCCCTTGCTTGTTCTCTACCTTTCTCTTTCCCTCGTTGCTACTCTGGCCCAACCCATCCTTCCTCTGGAAGCCATAGGAAACTCCTCTATACTCGGGATCCTGCTAGTACAGCCAAGTTCATATTATCCCCAGAGGGAACAGTTCCTAAATCCACCTGGTGTAGTGTAGACACAACCTGAGAAGGAACAGGGGAGAGAGAAGACAGTAGAAAGAGTGAGCAGTAGAGAAGGAAAGACTAAGGATAGGGAAGAAGGAGAGAAATTGAAACAACATGGAAAAGGTGACCAGGGGAAAGGGTCTGGAAGGGGAGAAAGAAATACTGGGGAAAACTCCCGTGTTAAATATGGCAAGCAATACGATGGAAGGGAAAGAAGAGAAGGTGCATCAAGTCAGCAAAAAGAAAGAATAAGTGGAATGAAGGAAAAGGAAGAATAAACATGGTGAGACACAATCAGTTAATTGCTTTTTATTGAGCTCTAGAAGGTATCCCGGGGATTTCTGTCCCAGAAGTACAATAGCTCAACATTTGTTTTCACCTCACAGTCTCTGACTGAGCCCATTCCCATGCATTATGGGAGGGACAGGGAGCCCAGCCTCTAAGGGAGAAGAGGGGCAAGAGGCACTGCAGAACACAGATTAATGTCAACACAACCCCCAAACAAAACATTTTGTAACAATTTTTCTGACAGAAAATACAAAAAAAAAAAATTAGCAAAATTGACATTTTCCTGTGGACAACTGGATTTTATGGAAAGCATATTTTCCGCTGAAAAAAATATTTTGATGAAAAATTCCTGACCAGCTGTGCTGATTGTATTTCTAGGCATACACAGGATGCCGGTAAATTGAGAGTCCTTGAATGTTGTGTGCTGCTTGCATTCCCCCTCCTCCGGCTTCCCCTCCAGCCTCTACCCTGCTGCTCCTGAATCCCAGATCCCACTGCTTCCCTTCCCACCTTACAAGACAGTCCCCCCGAGTTCCAGGCTGGGCCCTAACATTGGGATCCTGCCCCCCAGCTATTTGCCCACTAAACCCTAAAGCCATTTTTGAATTCTCGAAAAAACAGTCACCTCCTCTTCCTTCTGTACCCAGCTCCTATGGCTACAAAGGGGGGAAAACACAAACCATGAGAACCTCCATACTCTCATACGCAGCTAATAAGTGTCCATAGTACATCAGCTTCACCATAGCCAAAAACATATAGCGCCTCACCATAGGCGTAGTTTGACTTCTATATTTGGGGGGGTGGGAGGGGAGGTCCGCTCCAGTCAGGTCAATGGAGCAGTATGGGGGGCAAATTCCGTGCCTGCCCACAAACCAATCTCTTTGGGTCTCCTTTCATAAGGTAGGTTTTCTATTCCTCAGATCATCCTAGTGGCCCTCCTCTGCGCCTGTTCCAGTTTGAATTTATCTTTCTTAAACATGAGAAACCAGAATTTCACCCAGTGTTCCGGATGAGGTCTCACCAATGCCTTGAATAACGGTACTAACACTTCCCCGTCTCTACTGGAAATACCCCGCCTGATGTACTCCAGGGCCACATTAGCCTTTTTCATGGCCGCATCACATTGATGGCTCATGGTCATCCTGTGATCAACCAATACACCCAGATCTTTCTCCTCCTCTGTCGTTTCCAACTGATATGTCCCTAGCTTATAGCAAAAATTCTTCTTGTTAGTCCCTAAATGCACGACCTTGCACTTTGCACTATAAAATTTCATCCCATTTCTATTACTCCAGTTTACAAGATGATCCAGATCTTCTTGTATGATATTCTGGTCCTCCTCTGTGTTGGCAATACCTCCCAACTTTGTGTCATCTGCAAATGTTATTAGTACATTCCCACTTTTTGTGCCAACGTCAGTAATAAAAATGTTAAATAAGATTGGTCCCAAGACCAATCCCTGAGGTACTCAGCTAGTAACCTCCCTCTAGCCCAAGGGCTCTCAACCTTTCCAGACTACTGTACCCCTTTCAGGAGTCTGATTTGTCTCCTTAAGTTGCACTTCACTTAAAAACTACTTGCTTACACAATCGCACATAAAAATACAAGTGTCACAGCACACTGTTATTGAAAAAACGCTTACTTTCTCACTTTTATCATATAATTATAAAATAAATCAATTGGAATATAAATATTGTACGTACATTTCAGTGTATTGTATATAGAGTAATATAAACAAGTCATTGTGTGTTTGAAATTTTAGTTTGTACTGACTTTGCTAGCCCTTTTTATGTAGCTGTTGTAAAACTAGGCAAATATCTAGATGAGTTGATGTATCCCTGGAGGACCTCTGCATACCCCCAGGGGTATGTGTACCCCTGGTTGAGAATCACTGCACCTTTCAGTATGACTTGTTGTAGAATCATAGGACTGGAAGGGACCTCAAGAGGTCATCAAGTCCAGTCCCCTGCACTCATGGCAGGGCTAAGTACTATCTAGACCATCCCAGACAGGTGTTTGTCCAACCTGCTCCTAAAAATCTCCAGTTATGGAGATTCCACAACCTCCCTAGGCAATTTATTCCAGGGCTGAACCACTCTGACAGTTAGGAATTTTTTCCTAATGTCCAACCTAAACCTCCCTTGCTTCAATTTAATCCCATGGCTGCTTGTCCTAGCCTCAGAGGTTAAGAAGAACAATTTTTCTCCCTCCTCTTTGTAACAATCTTTTATGTACTTGAAAACCGTTATGTCCCCTCTGTCTTCTCTTTTCCAGACTAAACAAACCCTTTTTTTTTTTTCAATCTTCCCTCATAGGTCATGTTTTATGGACCTTTAATCATTTTTGTTGCTCTTCTCTGGACTTTCTCCAATTTGTCCACATCTTTCTGGAAATGTGGCACTCAGAACTGGACACAATACTCCAGTTGAGGCCTAATCAGCGCGGAGTAGAGCGGAAGAATTACTTCTTCCTTTTAACCAGTTCCTTATCCACCTTTCAGTTCTCATATTAATCCCCATCTTCTCCAATTTAACTAATAATTTCTCATGTGGAACTGTATCAAATACCTTAGATCTACTGCATTTCTTTTGTCTAAAGAATCAGTTATCTTCACAAAGAAAGATACCACCTCTTGAATACAACAATTGAAACAATTGTAAAAAAAAATCTACAATTACTTTCTATCATTTAGGCTACTTACTTTTTACAGTTCACCAAGCTTGGAAGGGATCATGTAACTTTAGGAAACATCCCAACAGCCATTTCTAATCTTAATCACCTGTTAATCACTCTGTTCATAAACAAAATTCTGACTCCCTGCCTCGGGCGCAAGCTGGGAGCAGCCTGTCTCCTGTCTCCTCTGCAGAACTCATTGCATTGCATACTCAGGCTGCCTGCCTGAGGCTTGCCGTTTGGGGGGGCAGTGCCCCCATGTCCCCCCAAACTCCACCTATGACTGCCTCACCATAGTCACATTAGTGATGGGAACCTCAGCAGAACCTGAACTAGGCATATCTGAACTACACAAATCTGTGTGAGATCTTCTGTCTTCACTCAAATCCCCTCCACCCCACGGACCCTGGGACATCTTCCCCTCAGCCCAGCCCAACATCTCCATCACCTCTGGCTGGTGTCTCTGTGGAGAATGATTTGTTGACTACTAAAAAAAATAAGAAAAGAATACTTCTGGCACCTTAGAGACTAACAAATTTATTTCAGCATAAGCTTTCGTGGACTACAGTCCGCTTCGTCGGATGCATAGAATGGAACATACAGTGGGACGATATTTATACATTCAGAGAAACATGAAAAGGTGGAAGTAACCATACCAACTGTAAAAGGCTAATTAATTGAAAGGAACTGTTATCAGTAGGAAAGAAACTTTTGAAGTGATAATCAACATGGCCCATTACAGACAGTTGACACAAAGGTGTTAAGCGTATTTAACTGGGGGAAATAGATTCAATTAACGTAATGACCGAGCCGTTCCCGGTCTATATTCAAACCTAAGGTAATGGTATCTAGTTTGCATATTAATTCAAGTTCAGCAGCTTCTCGTTGGAGTCTGTTTTTGAAGTTTTTCTGTTGCAAAATGGCCACCTTTAAGTCTGTTACTGAGTGGTTAGAGAGGTTGAAGTGTTCACCTACTGGCTTTTGAATGTGATGATTCCTGATGACTACTAACTTCCTCCTGTCTTTGGTGGATGAGTGGCTCTTCCCTCCAGTGTCTCTGGAGAGCTATAAGGCAAGGTTACTGCCACCCTCAAATTCCTGATAAATGAATGGGAGAGAATAAGCAAGCCGTGTTCCCCTCACTGAAGCAAGGAACAGCACCGAGCTACTCCCTGCTGATGCCACCAGTTCGTAGGGGCTGAAAAGCAGCAGATTCCGTAAAGTCCCATGTGAGTAATTGCTATGGAAACTCTTGGGCACACACATGGCTGCCATTAACCCCTGTGGAAGTGCAACTATTTTGTCTGATAAGAGTTTAAAAATTTTGGGTCAACATTTTTACCTTCTTTTTTTTTTTTCAATACCAGCACTAATCACAACCAGCAAACCCATCTCAAATTTCAAACAAGAGGCATGAAAAATTTGCCACACCTTTTTGCTGTCACCCTAACAGCAAAAGAAGAAAGAAATCCATGCAAAATATTGTAGAGAACTTTTAAAATGACAACAAAACTGATCTTGTTTTTTGACCATTTCAGCAACCTGAAACCAGACAAATTCTGATGATGATGATGATTTCCCTGCAAATATTTTGCCCAAATGAATTATTTATTTTACATTAGTTTAGTTAAGATTAAAATGGCTTAAGACCGGGACTTTGTGTGCCTTTTGATGGATTTCTGACCTTTGAACCCACCATGATTGTTTTAGTTCTGGGTCAGATCTATTGCGGCTCACAAGATTTTGGTTCCATTACGAATCTGATCTTTTATTTCAATCTCATTCAGGATCACATCATCTCCTTTCAATTCCAGCAGCCTCCTACTCTCTGGCTGCTCCAATAACCACCTCTTCCCTGCTTCTCTCCATTCAAAATGCATCTGCTAAACTCATCTTCCTGGCCCATCACTCTGACCTTGTTTGTGAATCCATCTTCTGGCTGCCTCTTATCCACTGCATAAAGTTCCTCGTCTCCAAGCCTCTTCACAGCTCTGCCCTTCACCACTTCTCTCCTCTTGAGTCTTACTGTCTTATCACATATCACGTATCACATATTCACCACTGTGTTATCATAATATCACAGTGGTGAATATGTGGGGTCCAGGGTGCTACTTTGAGGTACAGCGTGTCATAGCATTGTTTGGCTTCTTAGTCTTTGACCCTGCAAGCAGATCTACTCTGGCCAACCCCTGTGCCCATTGGAGCCCCATGAATGTCAATGGAGCTCCACGCGGGCATGAGAGTCCAGGGAGGTGAAACAGCTTTCAACATTATGGCCTTGTATGTTAAGTTTGTGTGGCAGGGACTGTCTCTTCCTCCTGTGTATGTGGATAGTGTCTAGCATAATTTGGATTCTCCTAAGTCATAAATAATAATAATCAACTACCACACCAAAACCTAGGCCTGAACTGGGCTTGAATCCCAAAAGCATAAACTGGTTCAGCCCATGTCAAGTTAAAATATTTGAAGAATTCTTCCAAATGCATCCACTCCAACCCAGTGCTCATGGATATCAGTGGAAAGATGCCCGTTGACTTCTGTGCTCTTTGGATCAGGTCTCAGAATAGCAGCTGTATAATATTACCTAACAGACACAGGAATTTTCTGAGCTGGCCCACACTTCAGTTTTCACTTGGTTCAGATCTTTGTAAATAATTCACACTGGATCAGAGAAAAGAAGCTAAAAGACTGTCCTGAAGCCAACGTCTGGGCATGTTCACCACATCCTATGTAAAGAGCCTATCCTATTAAGGAGGAAAGCTTGACATACAAGTTTTCCTGGTACTTTGTAGATTTAATTTCACACTATGAATCCACCCAAGAGATACCTGGCTTGAGGGGAGGGATAGATCAGTGGTTTGAGCATTGGCCTGCTAAACCCAGGATTGTGAGCTCAATCCTTGAGGGGGCCATTTAGGGTTCTGGGGCAAAAATCTGTCAGGGGCAGTACTTGGTCTTGCTAGTGAAGGCAGGGGACTGGACTTGACTTGATGACCTTTCAAGGTCCTTCCAGTTCTATGAGATAGGCATATCTCCATATTAAAAAAAAAAAAAAAAAAAAAAGCTTATTGTGGCAATTTTTCCATGGCAGACAACTTGTTCCTTGTTCCATGGCAGACAACCCTTGACCCTTTATTCTTCAGTATGGCCAGAATCAGCACCCAATACTGCAGGAAGCTCAAGCTCCCCAGGTAGGAGATGTAACACTATTTTTAATGAAATATGAAAGCAAAAAGGTTGGAAGAAAAAGAGGTTGGCAGAGATAGGGAGGTTATGCTCTTTTATCTTGGGAAGCAACGGCAGAGTGGGTCCGTACCTGCGATCTGGGCAACAGGAGTTTATTCCTGACTCTAACCTGCTTTGTGATCTTGGATGAGTCATTTCACCTTCCGGTACCTTTGATTCCCCTCCCTCCATTGTCTTATCTACTTATTGTAAACTCCTTGGGGCAGAGACTGTCTGCTACTATGTGTCTGTACAGCACCTAACGCAGTGGGACCCTCATCTCAGTCGAGACTTCTAGGTGCTACTGTGACACAAATAATACATGAGAGAAAAGAAAGGGAAACAGAGGAAGTGTTTGAAAATCTTTATTTTTTAAGTGGATTCTGAAACTTCTGGTAATAATCTGAACTTTTGGCTTGACTACAAAACCTTCCAGAAATTGTTGAGCTTTGCACATCTCCTAGGAACACACTCATAGCTCAAATGCTTTCTTATTTAAAGCTCTACAAACAGGCTTCTTTGGCAACTAGTTCCCTTCATACCCACCCTCCCTTTTGCAGGCTACCAGGCCTCCTGGTTTGTATGGCTCTATCAGTTTTTGCAATAAGTTGTAGGTTTGCTCAATGGGTTTCAAGTGTCTTAAATATGATAGATCCTAGGATATTACTATTTAATATAACTGACACCAAGTGCCACAAGTTAAATGCTTACAAAAAACAGGCTTTAAGGCTATGTCCTATAGTAGGAATTACCAAAGGTTGACAGAGAAAATTGCACATCCTACAGATTGCTCAAGAGCACAACGCAATATGTACATAACAAAATATTTCCATTATGAGCAATAGTATTCCCAAGCTGCATATATAAAAATAATTAATATCAGCAGAGGAAAATAATTAATTCATAAACATTTAATTGCACAGTTTATCTGTATAAACTCTGTGCAATTAAATGATTATTAATTAATTATTTTCCTCTGCTGATATTAATTCCTGCTCTAAACCCCAATTTTCCCTTTGCAATCACATTATGTCAATATTAATGGGATACTTATCGCACCTTCCAGCTGATGATCTTGAAGAGTTTTACAAACATTTATAGGCCCTCATCCTGCAAACACTTACACAAGTGTCTGACTTTGTTTGCATGGATAGTCTCATTGACTTCAATTGGGACTGCTCTCATGAGTGAAGTTACTCATGGGTTAACCTTTGCAGTACTGGAGCCCAACTAATTATACCTGCCAATGCCCCTGTATAGAAGAGAAGGGATATATAAGGACCACTTTACTGAAATGCAGTCACTTCTGGGGTGGAACACAGCATCTATGGAACAATCCACAGAAACAGCAATTTAATAATAAAGCATTTTAATAGCAAATAAGAATCCTGTTTCTAATGGAAATCATGGGGGCAATTGTTGACAGGACAAGGGAGGTTGGCTAGAGGTCCTCTGCATAATTTGGTGTCAGATGAGGATAGATCAAAACAGTGTTAGACCCGATGCACAACTATCTTCATATCAATGGGGATTAAATAGGTTAAATCATTGATTTGATATTGATTAGTCAAGAAATGGCTGGGCGAGTAGAGGTAGTCAGATGTTTTGTAGCTCATTCAAACTGAACAGAAAAAAAATTGTTCAGACCTGAAATGTTGCAGGTTCTTATTCCCAGGTGTGGATTCTTGTCTTGTGCTATTTAAAACTAAATTGGCAAAGTATTTACTTTTCTGTAGTAGCTACTGTGTATGTAAAATAATTATCAGACTCCAGATGCCACCTGGTGGTCAGATAAATCTTATTAATCTCTTATACTTTCTTTCTACTACCTTATAATTCACCTTCATTAGAGAATCCTGCTAATAATATTTTCCTAGGATTATTAATGGCTTGAACCCTGGGAAACAATTTTAATGGGATGACCCTGGTGGAAAATATCACATGGCTTATAATCACAGACTGTTAGAAAAAAAATCACATTGTTGATCCTTTTTGCCAGTGCATTCAATGTCAGAAAGCCAGTATTTTCAACCAACAGAAGCAGGAAATTCTTAAATCTACATATATATTTTTTTTACATTGCATGTCACACTGGAAAAACTGCAATAGATTTAAAGCAACATTTAGTGATAAACTTTAACAGGTTTAATACAAGTTGATTCAAACAGTTCTTTCTCTGAGACCTAATCAGCATGGAGTAGAGTGGAAGAATTCCTTCTCATGTCTTGCTGTAACCATGCTGCCTCTGGCAGGATACTTCTGAGAGTATCAGTTCAGAGCAAATTGCTTAGAGCAGGGCAGTTACAGCCCAAGGCTGGGGTTTCTCCACTTCTAAGGCACACCAAACCAGCCAAACAGAGAGTACTTTGGTTTTACCCCACTGGCTAACCATAAGTCATACAAGCAATTCCCTTAGACATTTCAGTTTCCTAGTACCACCACCAGTGCCACTTGTTATGGGGATGAATGGTTATAAAAACCAATACCCCAGTAAAAGAAAAAAGGTTCTTCTGATCCCAAAGGATCAAGTCCCAGACCCAGGTCAATCTATAAGTTAGATCTTACCCACAAATCACGCTGTTGCCAATCCTTTAGAATCTAAAATCTAAAGGTTTATTTATAAAAAGAAAGAAATACAGATGAGAGTTAAAATTGGTTAAATGGAATCAATTATATACAGTAATGGCAAAGTTCTTGGTTTAGGCTTGTAGCAGTGATGAAATAAACTGCAGGTTCAAATTGTCTCCAGAGTACATCCACAGCTGGGATGGGTCATTCAGTCCTTTGTTCAGAGCTTTAGTGTAGCAAGGTCCCTCCAGAGGTCAGAAGCAAGACTGAAGACAAAATGGAGGGGTTTCCAGGGCCTTTTATCTTCTCTGCCCTGTGGAAGGACTCCTTTGTTCTTACAGTGGAAAATCACAGCACCAAGATGGAGCTTGGAGTCACATGGGCAAGTCACATGTCCATGCATGATTCAGTCTGCAGGCCGATGCCATTGTTTACATGTTAGTTTGACCGTTCCCAGGAAAGCTCAGATGTGGATTGGCGTCTCCCAAAGTTCATTGTCAGTTAAGTGTTTTTTGATTGGGCACTTACTGAGAATAGTCCTTTCTCAAGAAACTGACCAAATGCTTCACTGAGGCTACTTAGAATCAAAACACATTGAGATACAAGTACATAGCCAATATTTATAACTTCAACTATAAAAATGATTCACACATAGAGACAGCATAGTTATAACCAGCAAATCATAACCTTGTCATAGACATCTCACTCAACAACCTTTGTACAATATTTGCTGCAAATATATAACAGTGGTTGCAACAATGATCTATACAGTCACAGTTTGTCAATAAGGTCGCACTTGCTTACAACACTCCTGCTAATACATCCAAGAATGATGTTTGCTTTTTTTGCAACAGTTACACTGTTGACTCATATTTAGCTTGTGATCCGCTATGACCCCCAGATCCCTTTCCGCAGTACTCCTTCCTAGGCAGTTATTTCCCATTTTGTACGTGTGCAACTGATTGTTCCTTCCTAAGTGGAGTACTTTGCATTTGTCCTTATTGAATTTCATCCTATTAACTTAAAACCATTTCTCCAGTTTGTCTATATCATTTTCAATTTTAATCCTATCCTCTAACACACTTGCAACCCATCCCAGCTTGGTATCGTCCACAAACTTTATAAGTGTCCTCTCTGTGCCATTATCTAAATCATTGATGAAAATATTGAACAGAACCGGACCCAGAGCTGATCCCTGCAGGACCCCATTCAGTGTGTCCTTCCAGCTTGACTGTGAACCACTGATAAATACTCTCTAGGAACGGTTTTCCAACCAGTTCTGCACCTATCTATAGTAGCTCCATCTAGGTTGTATTTCCCTAGTTTGTTTCTGAGAAGGTCATGCGAGACAGTATCAAAAGCCTTACTAACGTCAAGGTATACCACGTCTGCCTCTTCACGGTGTCTCCAGACTCAGGAAGACATGACTGCATCTGTTTAAACTGGGTTTGCATGAAAGCTTATAACCTGCAGATTCTAAATATGCCATGGACGTCACATGAATACATCATCTGGGTCCAGCAAACAAGCCGTGTATTTGACACTTCTGCTCCAGAACCTTAAAATGCTTTTTTATGCCCCCAGAATTGACTTTAAGTGATTCCTATGAAGATTATTTCCTTTCATCAGAACAGTCCTCTCCTGGCTCCTTGGGAATTGATCCAGCTACAACTGCAACCCTTTTACTGAAACCACATGATGGGGTCTGATTTCATAAAATGAAACACTGGCAGAACTCTTTTGGTTTTTATTTACTTCAAACCATTTCTCCAGTTTTTCTAGATCACTTTGAATTTTAATCCTATCCTCTAACGCACTTGCAACCTCTGTCAGCTTGGCATCATCCACAGACTTTATAAGTGTCCTCTCCATGCCATTATCTAAATCATTGATGAAGATATTGAACAGAACCGGACCCAGAACCGATCCCTGGGGGACCCCATTCAGTGTGTCCTTCCAGTTTGACTGTGAACCACTGATAATTACTCCCTGGGAATGGTTTTCCAACCAGTTATTCACCCAGCTAGGTTGTATTTCCCTAGTTTGTTTATGTGAAGGTCATGTGAGAGTATCAAAAGCCTTACTAAAGTCAAGATAAACTCCATACACCACTTCCCCCCTACCCACAAGGTTTGTTACCTGTCAAAGAAAGCTATTAGCAACCACAGGCGCCAACTTCCGGCGGTGCCAGTGGGAGCTGATGCCTGGTGTCGGGGGCGGGGCCCCGCCCCCGATGCCGAGCGACGTGGCAGGGCCTCGCCCCTGACGCCGGGCCCCGCCCCTGATGCCAGGCAACGTTGCGGGGCCCCGCCCCTGACGCCAGGTGACGTTCCGGGGCCCGTCCCCCAACGCAGATGCAACATGGCCCGGTGTCGGGGGTGGGGCCCCGGAACGTCTCCCGGTGGTGAGGTGATCTGGGCGCGGGCCCTGGGGCTGGTGGGGAGCTGGGCGCGGGCCCCGTGGCTGGCGGGGAGCTGCCGGTGGGTGCTGAGCACCCACCAATTTTTCCCCATGGGTGCTCCAGCCCCGGAGCACCCACGGAGTCGGCGCCTATGGTAGCAACTATAGTTGCTTCTCTGAGGGGGAAAAAAAATCCCTGGTTGCACAATGAGCTGCACAGTATGCCTATTGAATTGTTTAAAATCTTTGACTGCACCAGCGTACATGTGGACATGCCAACAGGACAAATAAAATCAGGAAGCATGTTCACGTCACAGCATTTTCAGGAGGTAAATAGGAGGCGTGCCCTGCATAATTCTGTGCTAATTCGTCACTATCATTTATGTAGGTCCTGAATTTCCAAGGAGTGCGCAGCAGTTCCCATGGATTTCAACATGGATTTCAACTGCTCAAATCCAGCCCTGTTTGTATGTAGGGAAAGATAGGCCTTGCCCTAAAAAGCTTACAATGTTGCTTAATAACGAGATGCACTGGGTGATGAGATAAACCAGTCAGAGATGGGGAGGGAGGATGAGGTGACAGTGATAGGAGCATGATTTCACCTAGATGAGCAGTGCCGACAACATAGCTCACCACGTACGTGGCTGTTGTTAACAGGAAATATTCTGCAGGCATCTGTATTTTCAGACATCATCATCACTGTATCAATTAATAGCTGTAGGCTAACACATTTTAACCCACCACTCAGTTTCCCAATCTTGACAATTCCATAGTGTCTAGTTCTAGGACCCTACATCAGCTGTAGAGCTCTTTTGCTGACTCATCCAGGTAGCCAGATATTCTCTCCAACTCAAGAATATAAAAGGCTGAGGGGGGGCTCTCTAAAGCAAGAGGGAAACAGGATCAGATGCGACCATACGGACAGCTACACTTAAAGGAAGCTCATGTGGATGTTTGTGTGTGTTGCTGTTTAAAGCCAATTAAAAAAAAAAAAAGCCCAGCACTGATTTATGCACCAAGGGCCCGATCCAAAGCCCATTGAAGTCAGTGGAATAATTCTCATTGTCCTCACAGCAGTTTGGAACAGGCCCCCAAAGTAAGCGGCCAGACTTTCAAAAATGCTCAGATGAATCAGTGCTGAAGGGGACTAGTGGGTCGGCTCTCAGCACTTCTGCAAAGGTGGTCTGTATTTCAATGCCGATAATAAAGGCCCCTGAGCTGTTCTGAAAAATCAGGAGCCAGTTGCGGAGGCTGGGCCATGAAAAAACTGGCCCTGAGTGCTTTTGAAATCTGGCCCTTCAAGTCCAAATTCTGACTTTGGTTTCGCGAGTGTAAATTGGGAGAATTGGTTTCAGTGGCGCTGTTCTGGATTTCTGCTGGCATAAAGGAGATCAGAATCTGGCCCTCCATTATTAATAAAGCCCCAAGAAACGGTTGAATTTAGATCATCTTTCATGGGTGTGTCCTAGATTAGGACTGAAGCAAAGTGGGACGACAGGTTTGGTCCTGCTTTGAGCAGGGGGTTGGACTAGATGACCTCCTGAGGTCCCTTCCAACCCTGAGATTCTATGATTCTATGATTCTATGACACCTGTCTGCATTGACTGCTAAGGCAACCCAGAATCACCCCCTTTACCCAGCGGCCCGTATTACTCAGATTCCCACTTGTGAGAGGCTTAGGCTGTGTCTACACTTAAAACAAGACACTGGCACAGCTGCTCGTAGCAGGGTGATCACCCCGCTCCGGCCCTGAAGGGGTTAAAAGCAGCCCGGGAGAGGGCTACGGCTCTGAAAGGCGGATTGGGGGAAGCAGCCACAGCTGTGGCCAGCTCAGTCAGGGCCCAGCTGGCACTTTTAAGAGGGCTGTGGGCCAGCAGCTGGAGGACTCTCTCTAGCTGTAGAGAGAGAGAGGGCCAAGCTGCCTGAGAGCAAGGTACCTAAAGTAGAGCAGGGCTGGGGGGAGGCAAGAGGAGCTCCAGCCTGGTGAACCCCCAGGCTGCAGGCCTTGTGCAGGGCCTAAAACAGGTACTGGGGCTGCAAAGGTGCAGCCGGGGACTAGGCAGAGGCAGCTGGTCCAAACCCCCTTGCCAGTGATGAGTGGCCATTCCAGACTGCAGTCTGCCCCAGGGAACCAGGGCAAGATGGTGACTGGCAGTAGCCACTGCGGCAAGGTGGGATTAGAGAGTTGGGGGTTCCCCTGGGATGGGAGACCCAGAGTAAGGGGGTACTGATGGGGCAGAACCCCAAGGAAAAGGGGCACCGGGGTCCAGGAGGGACACGGGGCCAGCGCAGGCGAGACACCGGCCTGCAGAGGACGCTCCGTGCTGGAAAAAGAGCTAATTCCCAGATGACCAGCAGGAGGCGCTGCGCTGGTGAGTCCTCGACCTCGCTACCCTGCTGTAATGCGTCCGTATAGGGACTCACGACAGTGATGGGAGGGGTTCTCCTGGCTCTGCGTTGAAGTCAGCTCCACGAGAGGTGGTAGCTAGGTCGACACAAGAATTCCGCCATCGTCCTAGCACTGTCTACACCGGGGATTAGGTCAGCTTAACTACGTCTCTCGGCGGTGTGGATTTTTCACATCCCCGAGCGCCTTAGCAGGGCTGACCTAACTTTTCAGTGCAGACCAGTCGCTAGACACCCATGTCACTGTGCCAGGCAAATGACAACAGATCTGCGTTGTGGTGATAAGCGATTTCCCCTCTTGTGTCTGAAAATGCTGGGCAGCCAATTCTGTCTGTTTCCCTCCTCTGGGAAGAGGAGAGGTTAGATGCACTAGTGCATTCTGCCTACTTTGCACTACTCGAGCAACTCCAGCCAGGGCAGCTGGGTTGACAGCAGCTTTGCACGGCAGGAGCAACACAAAGCTGCCTGAACCTGCTAATGAATCTGGCCCTAGGAAGGCTTTCTGGAGGGGTCAACGTTACAGATAACGGAGCGGCAGTTCTAGTAATGGCCCTTGCTAACAAGAGAGAGCAAAAACAAACTCAGTGAGACGATAGCAGGGGTCAGCTCGTCGATGGTTTTTGTTCTGGGTTTGAACAATGGCGTTCCGGTCCATGACTGAGGGCTGTTACCGCACTACAAATAGTAATACCCCCGCAGCTTGCTAGCACGGATGATGTATTGGCCGTTTGGTGGGACCTTCTCTTAAAGTTTGGGTACAACTCTCATGCTGTCTTTTAAGTGGCACTCACAGACGAAGGTAGAAGAATCAGCCATTTCCCCTTTTTCGATGACGTTTGGTTTGCAAGTTTGACTGAGTTAGGTTCATCTATAAAGTACACAAAAGGTTTTTGCGTATATTGGTTCCCATAAGTGATGAAAGAAAGAACTAACAATCTTTTGTAAGAATCATCCATCAGGGGCATGCGCAGGAATTTAAATTTGATCCCTTTTGGAGGGGCACGTTCTGTGCCCCCACCAAGGCCCGGGATGGAGGAGCTTGCTCTCCCCTCCCACCCCAGCCCTGGGGCTGGAGGAATTCTGTGTCGCCAACAATTATTGAGGAGTCATGCCCCTGCTTGTCCCCGCTTGTGCACACCCCTGGAATCATCTATCCAGAGTCCTCTCCACGTACAAGGAAGAAACTCCCAACCTGTGTCAGCGGCAGGAAGATATGCTATCTGACATCAGCCTACAAGAGAGAGACAAGAGGTGAGGTAATATATTTTATTGGACCAACTTCTGTTGGTGCGAGAGACAGCGTGAAACCTGTTCTTTCCTGTAGAGCTGGTGGAAACAAGGTGTGCTAGAAACACAAACGTTCTTGAAAATGCGATGCATCTGCCAAGTAGTGTAATTCACATTGATGCCCCCGCTCTGCACGCTGACCAGCATTAATTGTGTTTGCTTGCAGGGAATGTAGGAGCTTGATGCTCACACCGGTTCTTTCATGATTTTTGGAGAGAGCGGTGCACATTTTTCATGCGGTGAGCTCTGTGTGGGTGGACCCCTGTGCCCATGCTGAGCTGGCTGCAAGTTTCACGCCCCCGTCGGCTCACTGCCCCAGATGTTGGTGTGCCAGCTATATCCTTCCAAAAGAGTATTCATTACTTTGCAGGAAGCACTCAGCACTTTGCAGAATTTGGCTCGTGTAGCACAAAAAGAAAGAACAGAGCCTCTTCCGTGACATTTGGCTAAGTAGCATTCTTCATGGTCTTATAAAGCCCAAAAGCCGGATCCAAGGCATATGATCATAACGCTTTTGATTAAATTGGATGAGGTCTGATGAGTTTTACCTAAAGCGAAAAACTTCAATCTGTGGTCGCTGACCTTGGGGAAATTAGCTGTCTGAGTAATGCAATTCTCTAATTGAAAATAAGCCTCGGTCTGTGTATAGAGCAAAGATTATGAGGCAGTTTCACATCCTCATTATTTATATATGAATCTCGCTCTTTCCCACCTTGCAGATGATGGCTTTAAACCATTGACTGAGTCCGAAACAATTATTCCAGTGATGGAAGAACAATAAGTGCTCGGATGTCTTCTCCTCTTCTCATCATTGATTCCTAAAAAGGAGTCCTGAATTAGAGCTTGCAAATGAGAATTTGATGTGAAAGACCTGAGTAATTTTGGCTGTCTGTCATTAGATTTATTAGCAAAATCTGTATGTTTACTTCATATCTTGTAACACAATCACTACATTATTTGTCAGTGCCACTTCACGCTGGAGAAACTGAATGAAAGAAATAATTCACTAGTGGGGAAGTGTTGCAGGGGATGCATTTCCCTAGGTAATTTTATCTCGGGAGGGCTATGCCCTAAACAGAAAGTTGGTGAGGTAGAAAGGGAAAATCACATTATTCAGTACAGTTCTGAAATGGTGAAGCAGGGGTTGCTATTCTCACCTTTATGGACTCTGTTGGACTTGCACAAGGACAAGAAGTTGAAGTGTCTGATGACTACAGCATTTTCTGCTCAGAGCAGAATGGACATGTCCAGATTCACTTTCACTGAGCAGGTGCATTACAAAAGTTTGGGATTCTCTTGCTATGGAAAAGCTGGCAAATTACAAAAAGGGCTTGTATGCATGGGCAGTGGGTAATGGAGGCTGGGGGAGGCTTAGCCTCCACAAACCTCAACTAATGCTCCCCACCGCAGACCGGGGGCCAGGCCACGGCAGGGCTCAGAGCTTCTCTGGGCAGCCCGGGCTCAGGGCTCAGCCCTGGCCAGCCAGCCGGGGCTCCTCCGGACTGCTGCAGGAGCCAGCAGGCCCGCCAGGGCTGTGCCGGTGGACCAGCTGGCAAGAACGGGGGTGGGACTGTGGGCAAAGGGGGTGGGGCCTTGGGCAGAAGAGCCGGGGCAGGCGGCTAGCCTCCCCGAACGAGGGGTGCACATGCTGTCCATGCTCATATGCCAGTTACTTTAACATCTGGTCGCTTTTTATTAACTAACATTCAATCCATACTTATCTAACACACAAATACAGCCAACTTTTCTATACTTAAGTAGGGTCCCAACTTCCCCATTGCTCTCTTTGGTCCATTCATGCCATCCTGATCTGGGTAAATTGTCTCCTGCATGCCTGGATCTCCCTTTCCCCACATGGCAGGAGTAGGAAGCCAGTCCCATGGCAACATTATCCTTCTTCTCTTGGCAACCAACCAGGTGGAGGAGGGTAGGGCCAGGGGAAGAGTAGGTAGGAGGGCTTCAGGGAAACCATGCGTCATCTCTCCTATTGGCTCCCCAAAACTCCCCAGGAAAAAAGCAATAGAGCCTCAGGCTACATTCCCTTTCTTATGTAGCTACCTCCATGGCAGGGACACCCCCCCCCCTTCCTCTTTGGGTTTGCAAGGGCAGATGGTGGCTGGAGAAGTGTTTGCACTGCAGCTTCAGTGGAGTTGCACTGCCAGGAAGCTGAGGAAGCAGACAGGTCACTTGAGATCTGGGTTCATCTACAGATCCCCTGTATGGGCTTGGGCAAGTCACATAGGTCCAGATCCTCCACAGTATTTAGGCACCCAACTCACATTGAAACCAATGGGAGTTGAGCACCTAAATACCTTGGAGGATCTGGGTTTTAGCTCTCTGTGCCCTATCTGTAAAATGGAGATAATAGCACTTCCCATTCTTGGACTAGTGTGTTTAGCTTCGTGGCAGTGACTGTCTCTTACTGTGTGTTTGTACAGCACCTGGAAATATAGGGCTGGGTCTTGGATGGGGACTCTAACTGAATAATAATAATATAATATCTACCCATACGTCCTCAAGAGTCACAGAAAAGCTTTGCAGTCTCTGGTTTTCTCAGCTATTCCCAGCGGAGCCTGCTGGGCAGTCACAAAAGAGGAAAAAGTGCATTTGAAATAAATTAGTTCTGTCACTTGCAAATCAGATTGTTGTACAAGAGCAGTCTCAAAGCTTAAAAACAATTACCTGCTATTAGGATTTCACCTGGTACACTGACAGCAGTACAGAATGAAATGTCAGGGAGATGCAGTTCCTGAGACTTTCTATATATAGCTGACTCTTTCAATACATTAAAGTAGTCTCTGTCACTTGCTCACATCGCTCTGCGCTTAAAGAAACAACATGCTGCATGTGGATGCATTTCATTTTCCCTTGGTGACTCAGGATCCAGTCTAGAGACGTTCCTTAGGAAGATCAAATCCAAACAGCTTGATATGCAGGGGAGACCAGAGAAATTAGTCCCTCAATGAACGAAAACCCCAAACTGACATTCTGATCGATGTTATCCCAAGGACTTCAAAACACTGGTTCTACTTGCGGCTATCTTTGGTCTTTGAGATTATGCCAGTGACAGCTGGAGGCTGGGCTTGCTCCGGCGTTTCTTTACTAGCAAGGGAATGAACTTTGCCACATCCCTGTATATACTGTATGCTGGAACACATGCTGTGCCCTTTCATTTGCCTTTGCATCACCCATGCAAGGAATTCTAAGTATTTCGAGAAGGCTCATCTTGAAGACTAAGCACCTTGGCTGTCTGCTGGCTTATCTGCCTGCTTCTGGGTGCTTCTGCTCACTGACACACACACAGCTGCACCTGCAAG
This sequence comes from Macrochelys suwanniensis, assembly GCA_033296515.1. NCBI lineage: Eukaryota > Metazoa > Chordata > Testudines > Chelydridae > Macrochelys > Macrochelys suwanniensis. The sequence goes on along the minus strand of CM065781.1, from coordinate 8,679,629 downwards.
GCCTCCTTTACAAAACAGGGCTGTAAAAGTCTAATTCTAAGCCTGGAAGAGAGGGAGCTGGTGACCTGGGATTTAAAGAAGCCCGTAGGCTTTGTGCCGGCCATCTGCACAGGAGTGAATTTGAACGTAATGAATAAAAATAGATCCTGTAGAAGATTCCACCACTGTCCTCCATACAGCTTCTCAAGAGTGTATGGGCATGATTTGGCTGTTTCCACGAGTAGTTGTGAGAATAAATATATTTAACGTGTCCAAGGAAGATGACGTTGGAAACACCACCCTCTCTTACCATGCAGAAGCATTGAATCAATGGTAGCTGTTTGGATTCGATTTTTGTGTTAAAGGTTAAATGCAAACATCTGATAGGTAAAGGGCGTGCTCCACAATTAGGAGACTGCATACTAAGGGTGGCCAAATGTACTGATCCTCCCAGCCGCATACGACAATCTTCAGAAGCTTGAGAGTTGGGGCACACCTACCAGGGCTTGGGGCTTCAGCCCCACTCCTACTGAAGCCCAGAGCCCTGGCAGGGGTCCCCCATGGGGCTGAAGCCCCAAGTCCCCCCTCCCTGCTGGGCAGAAGTTCCTACCCCACCACCACCCCATTGCAAGGCAGAGGTCCCGTGCTCCTCTTACCCCCCCCCCCCCCCAGTGTGAGCCACAGTTTGACCACCTCTGCTGTATACTGCTGAAGAGACATGGGGAGGAAACCCCTCTGAAGACTTCTTACACGGAAAACAAATCTGACATCAGGAATCATCACATTCAAAACCCAGTAGGTGAACACTTCAACCTCTCTAATCACTCAATGACAGATTTAAAAGTAGCAATTTTGCAACAGAAAAACTTCAAAAACAGGCTCCAATGAGAAACTGTGGAATTGGAATTAATATGCAAACTAGATACCATTACCTTAGGCTTGAATATTGACTGTGGATGGCTCGGTCATTACGTTAATTGAATTTATTTCCCTTCCTTAAAAACCCTTAACACCTTTGTGTCAACTGTCGGTAATGGGCCATGTTGATTATCACTTCAAAAGTTTCTTTCCTACTGATAACGGTTCCTTTCAATTAATTAGCCTCTTAACGTTGATATAGACACTCCCACCTTTTCATGTTTCTCTGAATGTATAAATATCTGCTTACTGTATGTTCCATTCCATGCACCCAATGAAGTGGGTTCTTAACCCACGAAAGCTTATGCTGAAATACATTTGTTAGTCTCTAAGGTGCCACAGGTATTTTTCTTGTTTTCTTTTTGCTGACACAGACTAACACGGCTACTACACTGAAACCGTACATAGTTTTAGCTTCTAATGGATTTTCATTACATAAGAGAGTTGCTGGGGGGGTTCCCACAGAGACAGCTGTTTTGTCTGTTTGCCAAATACCTTATACTTAGGAACGGCATTACCTGACGTGGATATCCTGGATATAGTGAGAGTGAATTAGTTTAATTGGAGGGGGCTTAATCTCTGAGGCCCTTCCTTGAGGTTTATTGCCATGCACTTTATTATTGTAATAACTCTTTGCCTTAAATACAGAGGACATATCCTGCCTAATGCATACCTGGTCCAGTGCTTATGGACCAAGTGACCTTATGTCCTGATTAGCCTTGTAGATCTAAAGCTCAATCCATTAACTAGAAATGGCATTAAAGTAATTATTTTTAAAGGTAAATTAGAAGAGAAGTGAATAAATCCTGCAATGGAGACAGACCAAGGTAGCTGGGATATTCAACAAAGAGCAGAACTGGGGTGTTCTGGAACTTGTAGAAATCAACAGCTTATAGAAATCAATCTTGGGTTGAAAGCATTTAAGTGTTATTACTACAATGGGTTATACTGACAACTCGAGTCTAAGCCAGGTCCTCACTGTCACCTGACCTATGGAATAGCTCCAGGTAGACTGACAACACAGTGTGACCTTACACATTATGATAATATAGCACCTCTGCATACACTCTCCTTTGCATTTTGATGTGCTGTAACTACATTATAGCCATCCCATGTTAACCAATAAAAACGAATTATTGTCTTAGCTGTAAAACATTCCCAATTTGCCAGTGTCTGATTAACAAATATGATCCCAAATGTCACTTAAATATCATTAGCTGTTACGGAAGGCTGGTTTTGAAAAAGGTTGTGTAAAAACCAGCAGATGCATGCAATTTTCTCCAATTTTCTAATATAGGGTCCCAATTCAGCAAGATATTTGAGGACAGGCCTGTCATTAAATACATGAGTCATCCCACTGAAGTCAGGGGGATTATTCCCATGCTTAAAGTTGGGCACGTTCTTAAGTATGTTTCTGAATGAGGGTCGCAATGGCCAACTTCCCTTCTTACTGTCCTTTCCTGGGATAGGGTGTACAGTTATCATTGGAGCATTACACGGTGTCCCCGCTATTAGAGGATTCATCATACATAGCGTCCATTTTAAGATTGGGCCAGAAATCCATTCCCAGGAACTCTGATCAATTGAAAATAATAAAGACATGGGAGAAGAAAGACTAACTGCGTACAGTGGATGAAATTCTGGCCCCATCGAAATCAATGGCCAAACTCCCAAAGATATGAGTAGGTCCAGGATTTCACCCAGTACCTTATTGATAGTGGTTTCTGATTCCCTTGTGGAGCCAAAGTTTCAGGTCCTGGGACACACACAACCGTTGCTGATGTTATACTTGAAAAAGTATCAGTATCCCCTCAGGATGCTGATTCTCTGGCCATGACTCTGGGACGTGGCTCTGAAAAGTCTCTTCACTCGGAGCCTGATTTTATTCCCAAGCTCCTCAGCAGTTCTGATCTCTGACAGCCCCAGGAGGCTGCAGAACTTTCCCTCTAGGGTGACCAGATGTCCCGATTTTATAGGGACAGTCCCGATTTTTGGATCTTTTTCTTATATAGGCTCCTATTACCCCCCACCCCCTGTCCCGATTTTTCACAGTTGCTGTCTGGTCACCCTACTTCCCTCTGTTCAGTTCTGTGTCAGCAGGCCCCTCTAAATACATCATTTGGGATTTTAATTTTGTTTCTTTATAATCTTTGCCTGCCTCCGTTCAATATGCCAGCTCCAGCCCTTCTGTATCTGCCATTAAAAATTCCCTGTCACACTTTTCCAGCCCTACATTTATATTGGTAGTAGTAGGCAGCCTTCATTCTCAAGAGACCATAGGTATGCACCCCTGAAAGGTAAAGAGAGCTGGAGTACCTCTCCAGGGCACAAGCCTGGACAGATGATATGGAGGTCCTGAGTTGCCCATGAATCAGGATCTCCCTCTTGGCGTCACCGGTAAAGTCCAGAAGAGAGGAAGAACCAATATATGTGGTACCCGATCCGCTGCAGGAGTTGCCGGAAAGATACTAAGGGCTGGTCCACACTAACCCCCCAGTTCGAACTAAGATACGCAACTTCAGCTACGTGAATAACGTAGCTGAAGTCGAACTATCTTAGTTCGAACTAAAAGGTACTTACCGCGGGTCCAGACGTGGCAGGCAGGCTCCCCCGTCGACTCCGCGTACTCCTCTCGCGGAGCAGGAGTAGTAGTGTCGATGGCGAGCACTTCCGGGATCAATTTATCGCGCCTAGACAAGATGCGATAAATCGATCCCAGAAGATTGATTGCTTCCCGCTGAACCAGGAAGTAAGTATAGACGTACCCTAAGATGTTAGCGCTAGGGCTGTCAAGCGATTACAAAAAGTAATCACGCTTAATCGCACTGTTAAACAATAATCGAATACAATTTATTTAAATATTTTGGACGTTTTCTACATTTTCAAACATATTGATTTCAATACAGAACACAAAGTGTACAGTGCTCACTTTTTATTTATTTTGGATTACAAGTATTTGCACTGTAAAAAACCAAATAGTATTTTTCAATTCACCTAATAAAAGTACTGGAGTGCAATCTCTTTATCATGAAAGTTGAACTTGCAAATGTAGAATTATGTACAAAAAAAACTGCATTCAAAAAGGAAACCATGTAAAATTTTAGAGCCTGCAAGTCCACTCAGTACTACATCTTCTTCAGCCAACACTGGTCTACAATTTTTGAGAAGTCGTCTGCTTCAGAGATAAAATGTGCTATTTAGCATGTATTTTGATGTGCTGAATTCAAATATGACAATTAAAACAATTGATTGGCTACTGTTTCTAAGATATTTAAGTTTTTACATTTTATGTCTATGTATATTGTGTAGATAGTAGAGTTTTAATCATAAATTGTAAACCTAGGTCTTTTCATGTGTTTATGGTTGCTTTACATGATACTATTTCACCTGTCCTGTTTATGTAACACTTTGAAAATCAGCAAAGGGGTTATATAAATAAAATGTATTATGAAACAAAAGGCAAAAAACTATTATGTACATAGTTTAGTCCTATTCAGTGTCTACTCGGCGCTTCTTGGCTTGTCTCTTGTATTCATTAAATGGAGCATCTCTTGTCACTGTCCAGCAATAGTCTGCAAGCATTGATGGGCTCCATTTGTCCTGATAGCGTTTCTCCATTGTTGCAATGTCCTGGTGAAATCGCTCGCCGTGCTCGTCGCTCACTGCTCCGCAGTTCGGTGGAAAAAAATCTAGATGAGAGTGCAAAAAATGTATCTTTAGTGACATGTTGCAACCAAGGCTTTTGTATGCCTTGAGGAGGTTTTCCACCAACAACCTGTAGTTGTCTGCCTTCTTGTTTCCGAGAAAATTTATTGCCACTAACTGGAAGGCTTTCCATGCCTTTGTTTCCTTGCCATGCAGTGCATGGTCAAATGCATCATCTCGAAGAAGTTCACGAATCTGAGGACCAACAAAGGCACCTTCCTTTCTCTTAGCTTCATTTAAACTTGGAAATTTTCCACGGAGGTACTTGAAAGCTGCTTGTGTTTTGTCAATGGCCTTGACAAAGTTCTTCATCAGACCCAGCTTGATGTGTAAGGGTGGTAACAAAATCTTCCTTGAGTCAACAAGTGGTGGATGCTGAACACTTTTCCTCCCAGGCTCCAATGACTGTTGGAGTGGCCAATCTTTCTTGATGTAGTGGGAATCTCTTGCACGACTATCCCATTCGCAGAGAAAACAGCAGTACTTTGTGTATCCAGTCTGCAGACCAAGCAAGAGAGCAACAACCTTCAAATCGCCACAAAGCTGCCACTGATGTTGGTCATAGTTTATGCACCTCAAAAGTTGTTTCATGTTGTCATAGGTTTCCTTCATATGGACTGCATGACCAACTGGAATTGATGGCAAAACATTGCCATTATGCAGTAAAACAGCTTTAAGACTCGTCTTCGATGAATCAATGAACAGTCTCCACTCATCCGGATCATGAACGATGTTGAGGGCTGCCATCACACCATCGATGTTGTTGCAGGCTACAAGATCACCTTCCATGAAGAAGAATGGGACAAGATCCTTTTGACGGTCACGGAACATGGAAACCCTAACATCACCTGCCAGGAGATTCCACTGCTGTAGTCTGGAGCCCAAAAGCTCTGCCTTACTCTTGGGTAGTTCCAAATCCCTGACAAGGTCATTCAGTTCACCTTGTGTTATGAGGTGTGGTTCAGAGGAGGAGGATGGGAGAAAATGTGGGTCCTGTGACATTGATGGTTCAGGACCAGAAGTTTCATCCTCTTCCTCTTCCTCGTCTGACTTAAGTGAGAATGATTCTGGTGCATCAGGAACCGGCAGTCCTTCTCCGTGGGGTACTGGGCGTATAGCTGATGGAATGTTTGGATAATGCACAGTCCACTTTTTCTTCTTTGACACACCTTTCCCAACTGGAGGCACCATGCAGAAGTAACAATTGCTGGTATGATCTGTTGGCTCTCTCCAAATCATTGGCACTGCAAAAGGCATAGATTTCCTTTTCCTGTTCAACCACTGGCGAAGATTTGTTGCACAAGTGTTGCAGCATATGTGTGGGGCCCACCTCTTGTCCTGATCTCCAGTTTTGCAGCCAAAATAAAGGTGATAGGCTTTCTTAACCATGGTGGTTATACTGCGCTTTTGTGATGCAAAAGTCACTTCACCACAAACATAGCAGAAGTTATCTGCGCTGTTCACACAAGTACGAGGCATCTCTGCTCACTTTGGCTAAACAGAAATGTGTCCCTTTGCAAAATCAAACACTGACAAAGAAGAGAGCACGACACTGTATGATTTCTAGAGCTGATATAAGGCAATTTGTTCAGCAGAGTGACGTAAGCTTCGTTATGATTGCATCATCCATGACTTCTAGGAATAACATGATGCAATTCATATCATGTATGACGCAATACCAGCTTCAGATTGCATCATTCATTGTTTTGCCTAAAAAGCAAGTACTGTCCAAACCCAGTCATAGATTTATTCATAGATCCAGTCAAAGATGTATTTTAGTCATTTCTGGTTTAAATTGAGATCCCTTCCCTTTATAACTCACTTATCCTCCGCCATTCCCAAGTCAAGGGTCGTATATACTGACCCAATAGCATGTCTTGAAAACTAGAGCCAATCAACAATTTTAAGCATCATTTTCGTTCTCAGTGACCCAGAATTAGTAAAGTTTGACTACATTTATTTCAGAAGCATTTTGGCTGTAGAGCACAATCGCTCAAACAAGTTTGTTTACATATGCAGGAGATAATGCTGCTCCCTTCTTGTTTACGTCACCTGAAAGTGAGAACAGGTGTTCTCATGGTACTGTTGTAGCCGGAGTCACAAGATATTTACATGCCAGATGCACTAAAGATTCATATGTCTCTTCATGCTTCAACCACCATTCCAGGGAACATGCGTCCATGCTGATGGGTTCTGCTTGATAACAATCCAAAGCAGTACAGACCAATGCATGTTCATTTTTATTATTTGAGTCAGATGCCACAGCAGAAAATTGAGTTTCTTTTTTGGTGGTTCGGGTTCTGTAATTTCCGCATCGGAGTGTTGCTCTTTTAAGACTTCTGAAAGCATGCTCCACACACCTCATCCCTCTCAGATTTTGGAAGGCACTTCAGATTCTTAAACCTTGGGTCAAGCGCTGTAGCTATCTTTAGAAATCTCACATTGGTACCTTCTTTGCATTTTGTCAGATCTGCAGTGAAAGTGTTCTTAGAATGAACAACATGTGCTGGGTCATCATCTGAGACTGCTATAACATGAAGTATATGGCAGAATGCGGGTAAAACAGAGCAGGGGACGTACAATTCTCTCCCAAGGAGCTCAGTCACAAACTTAACGCATTATTTTTTTAATGAGCGTCATCAGCATGGAAGCATGTCCTCTGGAATGGTGGCTGACGCATGAAGGGGCATATGAATGTTTAGCATATCTGGCACATAAAGACCTTGCAATACCAGCTACAAACGTGCTATGCAAATGCCTGTTCTCACTTTCTGGTGACATTGTAAATAAGAAGAGGGCAGTATTAGCTCCAAATTTGTTTGTCTGAGCGATTGGCTGAACAATAAGTAGGACTGAGTGGACTCGGGGGGAGGGATAGCTCAGTGGTTTGAGCATTGGCCTGCTAAACCCAGCGTTGTGAGTTCAATCCTTGAGGGGGCCATTTGGGGATCTGGGACAAAAATTGGGGATTGGTCCTGCTTTGAGCAAGGGGTTGGACTAGATGACCTTCTAAGGTCCCTTCCAACCCTGATATTCTATTCTATGACTTGTAGGGGCTGAAGTTTTACATTGTTTTGTTTTTGAGTGCAGTTATGTAACAAAAATATCTACATTTGTAAATTGCACTTTCATGACAAAAAGATTGCACTATAGACTTGTGTGAGGTGAATTGAAAAATACTATTTCTTTTGTTTACAAATATTTGCACTGTAAAATGATAATTACAAATATACACTTTGATTTCGTTACAACACAGAAAACAATATATATATGAAAATGTAGAAAAACATCCAAAATATTTAATAAATTTCAACTGGTATTCTATTGTTTAACAGTGCGATTAAAACTGTGATTAATGGCGATTCATCTTTTTAAATTAATCGTGAATTAATCGACAGCCCTAGTTAGTACCTAACTGCCTTTGGGGCGCCACTCCAGATTTTCTGTCTGAGTTTACTCTCATAGCCTTGCATTCTCCTGAATTCACCAACAAGGCAGTGGGGCTTTTCCATCAAGGGTTGCTCCCTTAGCCTTACACCCTCACGGGCTACCCACAAGGCAGTGGGGCTTTTCCATCAAGGGTTGCTCCCTTAGCCTTACGCCTTCACGGGCTACCCACAAGGCAGTGGGTTGATGAGCCACAGGTAGTACTGTGTACTCTCCTTACAGTAGCAGGCATAGCCTGACCTATACATTAATATGAGTCCATGAATTTAATAAGTTGTGGCTGCTTCCCTCCCCCATTCCTCTTCACCACAGTTCCATCCTCTGCAATCTGTCTAGGTACCGTACAAATTCACCAATGGATATGGAGAAACTGGTATACAAACCAGGCCCCCTAATATCAAGGTCAGCCATCGGACTAATAGCTGAGCATGTGAACACAGGTGAGCGTGAGATTGCTCTTTCCTTCTTTATTTTATATAATATATAGATGACATCAGCTTTCTATTTCCCCAAAGGTTTGCACTTGTTTTCCTCAGCACAGTCTTCATGCTTTCGCTGCTGATCTAGTGGTTAGCAAGAAATGAAATTCATAGCCCTAGCTGTGGGCATTGCTCTGAGCACGCCTACCAGATCGGGCCCCCCACAGTGCATGTGAGGTCACACTGGTGGGGATGGAGCGACGCGCTCTTCCAAGTGCTGTCCCCCGTCCAACACCAGCCAAAATCACGTCCAATTTTGTCTCAGTACTGGGCGGGAGACAAACCACCCAAAAAAGACCGGCTTAAAACCAGACGAATGGCCTCCTATTTGTGGATCGTTCTGGGGTGTAGGTGGGTGATAGGCATCCAGAAGCCTATTGGGAAGTAGCAGCACTGAGGGAACTTAAGCACTGAGGGAGTTTAGGCGGGAGTTCTGTGAATCACAGTGGAGCCTAAGTCTGGGGTTTAGGCACCTAAGTGCCTTTGTGGATCAGGGCTATAGTGACTGAACCTAAACTATCTGTCTGAGAGGTGCGGTGGTGTAATGTTGGACAGTTACGTACAGGAACAGGGCCTGGAGGTAGAGCCTGGCAGGGTGGAAGATTCCTTTGTTTTGTATCTTTTGGGATTTTGTTTTCCCTTGGAGGGGGTCAGACACTTAGAGATCACCTGGCTGGCAGGTTACGCTGATCTTATGGCTGGATAGGCCACAGGATATGGGGGGGAGGGGCGGCAAACTGAGGCAGAACACTCACAGGACCGTGTTATGCTCCTTCACGGGGAGTGTTTCAGGCCCATGCCCCATCACAGCCAGGCATAGTTTTCATAAAGGGTCGAGGAGGGGGCATTCTGCATCCAAAACATGTATGCACTGACATGGACCCATATTTGCATGTTTGGTTACAGTTCACCACTGCCACACAATCCTTCGTCACTCACTATCACCCCAATGTACATATTTCATCCAACTGTAACGCTGCCCAGTAAAATTGACCAAAAAAATAAATACGCCCTTTGTTAGTTCTGGAGGAGCAGGTTGGGATATACAGGGGGGTGAGCGAGAGCTGAGGTCATGTGAGCATTGTAACCACTCGTTCCTCCCTTCCTGCTGCAGTCTTAGCCAGCAATCTGTCTGCGGATGACTGTCTACAAGTTCCTCTCTGATGAAGCACAGGTGGGATTACTTACATGTGTAACGTTAAGCACGTGCATAGGTCTTTGCAGGATCGGGGCCTAAAAGGGTAAATATTTATGACAGCATTTGTTACTTTGTTTTCTCTTCTTTGTTTGCTATGGAATAGCAGCATAAGAGCACACAGAATTTACACAAAACATTGCATTGCTATGTACAGTATATGAATTCATGTACGTGACCCTCTATTGCCCCATCCTTTCCTTTAGATGAGAGACCCCATGAACTACTCTTCTTTTGCTGTTTGCAGCAGAGAGGAAAAGAATTTCAAGCCGTACCTTTGAAAGAACATTTCAGCGCTAGTGAACGACAAAACTGACCTCGAAACAATAACTATGCAGAATTATCTACTAGAACTCCAGAAAAAAACAAGCTACACAGCTTTGCCTACAGAACAAAACTCTCTCACGGGGGATGTTTAACCCAGCTAACCGATATGTGCGACAATCCCTTTTAAAACAGCTAGGCAGGTTAAAATTCCCTTTGCGGAGGGTTTCCTGCTGTAAGCAAAGTTCTGCAGCTTTTTTAGAGCTCTGCTTAATTTGGTGAACAGTGTTTGAGTGGGTTCTAATTAATAATGCCCTCAATGCCTGAAATATATTTGGCTAGGTGTGGTGCTGAAAAGGCAGAAATGTTTGATAAATATTTCCCGTCTGTATTTGGAACAAAGTTGCGTGGTGTACCTTTGCGGTATAATGATGATGAAATACTTCATCTTCAAACAGTAACTAAGAAGGATGTTAAACAGGAGTGCTAAGTTAAACATTTTAAAATCAGGTCGTCTAGATAACTTGCACTACAAAGTTTTAAAGGAGTTGGCTCTCTAGCTAGATGATTCATTTTAAATAAATCTGGGAAAAGAGGGAAGTTTCAAAGTACTAGAAGAAAGCTACTGTTGTGCCAATATTTAAACAAGGTAAATGAGGTGACCCAAATAATTACAGGCTAGTTAGCCTGACAACAGTCCTGGACTAAATAATGGAATGGCTGATATCAACCAATAAAAAATTAGAGAACAGAAATGTAATCAATGGCAGTCAACGTGGTTTCTTGGGAAATAGGTCATGTCAAATAAACTTGATATTGTTCTTTGTTAAAATTACAGGTGTGGTTGGATAAAAGTAGGCGTGCTGACTTAACACTGCACAGCGTTCTGATTATAAAATCAGCACGGTACAAAATCAGCATGGCACGTAGTAAATGGGGTAAATGTTAGATCTCATCAATGAGTAAAGGGTGCTTCTAGTGGGATCCTGCAGGCCCCAAGTTTTGACCCAATGCTATTCTTATCTGACTTTAGCTCTGATCTGGAAAAAGATATGAAATCAGTGCAGAGCAGATCCTCAAATCAGGGGCGCCAGAACAGGCGGGCCAGGGGACTATGCCCCCTCTCACTTTTTATGGGCTGTAAGGATGAGCGACAGGTGGAGGGGATGGAGAGGAGCAAGCAGGTATGGGGTCTGGGGGGAGAAGAGGCGGTGTGGGAGCGAGGCATTGGGGGAAGAAGCGGTGCGGGGGTGGGGTATTGGGGAAGGGGTAGGTTGAGGGCAGGGCCTTGGGGGAAATGGGCAGTGTGAGGGCGGAAGTTCAGGGAGAAGGGGCAGTGCAGGGGCAGGGCCTTGGGGGTGGCATGGGGTGGGGAGTGAGGCCACGTGCCCCCCCCCACTTTTAGGGTGCTTCCGCCTCTCCTGCCTCAAAGGTATTCAGTGGAAGTTAGATAAAGAACATAAGAACAGCCATACTGCGTCAAAATCAATGGTCCATCTAGCCCAGTATCCTGTCTTCTGACAGTGGCCAATGCCAGGTGCTTCAGAGAGAATGAACAGAACAGGCAGTCAAGTGTCCACTCCCGGCTTCTGGCAGTCAGAGGCCAGGGACACCCAGAGCATGGGGTTGCATCCCTGACCATCTTGGTTAATAACTGTTGATGGATCTTTGAGGCTCTGAGCATGTCTCATCTGCAAACTTTGGTTGAGACTTTCAAAACTGGCTAGATTTAAACACACAACTTCCATTAAAATTAAATTGATTCCCTAGCTGGCTTTGAAAGCAAAGCCTGGTGTGTGGCAAATAATTATGAAGACAGGTCCTTGATACAGGGCAACGCAAATCAGTTGGTAAGCTGGGCTCAATCAAACAACATGAGTTTTAACAGCCAAGTGCAAGGTCATACATCTAGGAACTAAGAACACAAGCTATACTTATTGGATTGGGCACTGGATCCTGTAAAGCAATGTCTCTGAAAAGGCCTTGGGGGGTCACTGTACATAGCTAACTGAACATGAACTCCCAGTGCAATGCTGTGGCAAAATGAGCTAACAGGATCCCTGAATAAACAAGGGACTATTGAGCAGTGGAGGGGTGATATTACCTCTATATTATATAAATGACATTTAATAATAAATAAGCCATTGCTTTAAAAATACCATGCATAAGTGTGTATTTTTACATGTTGTCCTTTATGTGCATATAATTTAGATAAAATCCTTTTTCTCCTTTAATAAAGAGTTCTTGTGGTTTCTTTGCTAACAGAATGCTGGGAATCATTAAGAAAGGGATAAATAATAAGACAGAAAATATCATATTGCCTCTATATAAATCCATGGTACGCCCATATCTTGAGCACTGTGTGCAGATGTGGTCGCCCCATCTCAAAAAAGATATATTGGAATTGGAAAAGGTACAGAAAAGGACAACAAAAATGATTGGGGGTATGGAACAGCTTCCATATGTGGAGAGATTAAGACTGGGACTTTTCAGCTTGGAAAAGAGACAACTAAGGGGGGGATACGATTGGGGTCTCAAATCATGACTGGAGTAAAGAAAGTAAAGAAGGAAGTGTTATTTACTCCTTCTCAAAACACAAGAACTGGGGGTCACCAAATGAAATTAATAGGCAGCAGGTTTAAAACAAACAAAAGGAAGTATTTCTTCACACAGCGGGAGAGGCTGGCACCGAAATGCCACCGAGATCTCCAGCGGCCGAAGAATTTGCCGCCAAAGTGCTGCCAGGATTTTCGGCGGCACAGCTCCGAGGACCCCGGCAGCACTTCGGGGGCAGCTTCTTCGGCTGCCGGGGATCTCGGCAGCATTTTGGCGGCAGCCTCTCCCACCGCCGCTGCCTAGGGCGGCAAAAAAGCTGGCGCCGCCCCTGGCTAGATGGGCCTTTGGTCTGACTCAGTATAGCCATTCTTATGTTCTACCGAAACCCTTGACTATACCGATGGGCATCATGTGGTATGACAGCACCTTTGAGGTGCTCAGTACCTGTCTTAAGTGGAAAATCTTTTTCCTTGTGACAATGTTTCCAGCTCATAGAGGGGGCAATGTCTCAGCTCTAGTAACTGTCTGCCTTATACCAGAGTACACAAGGATAAGATAGTGATGAAGATTCATCTGAGATTTCTTCCCAAGGTTTTGTCAGGTTCCCACCTTAATGACCCAACCATCATCCTCCCAACATTCTTCCCATGCCTGCCTCTTTATCCCAGCAAGCCCCTTCCCCACACATTCAAAGTGGACTCTACTTGGAGTGGACTACAGGCCCTAGGGTCCACCACACTCCTTGTCGCATGAAGCCAATTCCTGGGCAAAGTAGTCTCCAAGAAGACGATGGCTGAAGGGCAGTTGAATGACACCCCTCTCACTGCTATGGCCTCACTCATAATCTAATGCTGGAAGGATTTTGTACTTTGCATTTTAGTCCAGGTGTTGCCACTGACTTCTTATATGTACAGTGCTTTACCTGTCTGTGCCTCTGTTTTCCCATCTGTAAAATGAGAATGATCTGGCACAGAATTGCTGTAAGACTAAATTCACTAATGTTGGTCAAGTGCTCGGAGATCCTTGGGTAGGTTGTGCTATAGAAATGCAAAGTATTATTAATGAATTAAAGGAATCATGTGCAGTGTCTTTTTGGTACTATAATTGTAATGATTAAGGAAAACAATACATACACGAACATAGTTTTTAAAAAATCCCTCCAGCATTAGGTTAATCTTGCCTTTCTACAGAGGCAGCAGGATGGATGGAAGGGGGTCATACCTATCGCTGGTAACCTCCATCCCATGTTAGGCAGTAGGACAGTCACACGCATGGCTGGTACCTGGTCCCCGTTAGGCAATAGGGTTTATGGCCAGTATTTACCCACTCCCCTGCACCACAATTAGGAATAAGGTGGATGGAGGCATGGGTGTGTGGGTCACATACATGACTGGTGCCCCCTCCATTAGGCTGTAGGTGGACATGGCTGGTCTTCCCCCACCCCCATTAGGCAGTAGCTGACCCGAGGGGGCTCACATGGCCTGTCCCCTCCTGTTGGGTAGTAGCGGGATGGGGGGGGGGGTTTCAGGGCCATTTCCCCCACCCTCTCCCGTTAGGCAGTCTGCAGCTGTGAGGGTCACCGGGCCAGTCCGTCCCCACCCATTAGGCAGTAGGTGCTTGGGGGGGGTCACAGAGCGGTCTCTCCCCCCCCGGCCCCTCAGTAAGAACTGGGTCACATGGCCAGTTCCCGCTGGCCTGTTAGTCAGTAGGAACTGAGGCAGGGGAGAGACCGGCCATGTGACACCCCCCCTCAGTCTCTCCTGACTAACGGGCGGGGGAGAGACCAGCCATGTGACCCTCCCCCCCTCAGTCCTTACTGACTAATGGGTGGGGGGAGACCAGCCATGTGACCTCCCCCCCCTCAGTCCTTACCGACTAATGGGTGGGGGGAGACCAGCCATGTGACCTCCCCCAGTCCCCACTGACTAACGGGGGGGGGAGGGGGGGGAAGAGACCAGCCATGTGACCCCCGCCCCCCCCCCCGACTAACGGGCGGGGGGAGACCAGCCATGTGACCCTCCCCCCCTCAGTCCTTACTGACTAATGGGTGGGGGGAGACCAGCCATGTGACCTCCCCCCCCTCAGTCCTTACCGACTAATGGGTGGGGGGAGACCAGCCATATGACCTCCCCCAGTCCCCACTGACTAATGGGGGGGGAGGGGGGGGAAGAGACCAGCCATGTGACCCCCGCCCCCCCCCCCCGACTAACGGGCGGGGGAGGAGACCAGCCATGTGACCCACCCCCAGTCCCTACTGACTAACGGGCGGGGGGAGACCAGCCATGTGACCCACCCCCAGTCCCTACTGATTAACGGGCGGGGGGAGACCAGCCATGTGACCTCCCCCAGTCCCCACTGACTAACGGGGGGGGGAGGGGGGGAAGAGACCAGCCATGTGACCCCCGCCCCCCCCGACTAATGGGCGGGGGGAAACCAGCCATGTGACCCACCCCCAGTCCCTACTGATTAACGGGCGGGGGGAGACCAGCCATGTGACCTCCCCCAGTCCCCACTGACTAACGGGGGGGGGAGGGGGGGAAGAGACCAGCCATGTGACCCCCGCCCCCCCCGACTAACGGGCGGGGGGAAACCAGCCATGTGACCCACCCCCAGTCCCTACTGACTAACGGGCGGGGGGAAACCAGCCATGTGACCCCGCCCCCTCCCCGACTAACGGGCGGGGGGGGAGACCAGCCATGTGACCCCACCCCCAGTCCCTACTGACTAACGGGCGGGGGGAAACCAGCCATGTGACCCCGCCCCCTCCCCGACTAACGGGCGGGGGAGGAGACCAGCCATGTGACCCACCCCCAGTCCCTACTGACTAACGGGCGGAGGTCACATGGCTGGTCTCTCCCCCGCCCGTTAGTCGGGGGTCACATGGCTGGTCTCTCCCCCGCCCGTTAGTCGGGGGGGGGGGGTCACATGGCCGGTCTCCTCCTCCCCCCCCCCAGCAGAGGGCAGGGCTGCGCCGCCCCCGCGTGCGTGACGCCGCCGCCGCGCCGCCCCGCTGGGCTGGAGCCGGCTGCGGCAGCCGGGGCCGGGTGTGAGCGGGGGCCGGGGGGGCGCGGGCGGAGGCAGCTGCCCCGTGCGCGGCATGGAGTCCCCCGAGCCCGGCCCGCCGCACGGCCCCTGGCAGCTGGGCAGCGACGCCGGCTACGGCTGCTGCTACGAGCACTCGGCCCGGGGGCCCGCGGGCGAGGACGGGGCGCGGGGCCCGGAGCCCCTCCCGCCGCTGCGCCCGGCGCTCTCCTCCTCCTCCTCCGAGGGCGAGCCCGCCGCCGCCGCCGCCGCCCGCCGCCGCGAGCCCAGCCTGAGCGACGAGGCCGGCGGCGGCTACGAGTTCGACTCGGCCGAGTCCGGCACGTCGCTGCGCTACTCCACGGGCGGCGAGGGCAGCGAGGGCGCCGGGCTGGCCAGCAGCGAGAGCGGCGGCAGCGGCTTCTCCCTGGCCGCCAGCGCGCTGCCCGAGCGGAAGCGGCCGCGCTCGGCGGAGGGCGGCGGCGGGCGGGCCCGCTACGAGGTGGTGCGGGAGCTGGGCCCCGAGGAGGTGCGCTGGCTCTACCGCGAGGACAGGAAGAGCTGGAAGCCCTTCATCGGCTACGACTCGCTGCGCCTCGAGCTGGCCTACCGCGCCCTGGGGCCCGACGCGGGCGCCGGCCCGCCCGTCTGCGTGCGCGGCGGGCTCTACGAGGTGGATGTGAGCAGCGCCGAGTGCTACCCGGTCTACTGGCAGCGTGAGTGCGGGCCCCGCCCCCCCCCCCCTTGTTCCTGCCCGGGGGGGGGGGGGGGGCGGGCACCTGTCCCCCCTCAGGCCCCGCCCGGGGAGGAGGCGGGCACCTGCCCCCTCCCCCCCTTGTACCCCCTCAGGCCGCGCCCGGGGAGGAGGCGGGCACCTGGCCCCTCCCCCCCCGTCCCCCCTCAGGCCGCGCCCGGGGAGGAGGCGGGCACCTGGCCCCTCCCCCCCCCGTCCCCCCTCAGGCCGCGCCCGGGGAGGAGGGGGGCACCTGCTCCCTCCCCCCCTCGTCCCCCCTCAGGCCCCGCCCGGGGGGGAGGAGGAGGCGGGCACCTGCCCCCTCCCCCCCTCGTCCCCCCTCAGGCCCCGCCCGGGGGGGAGGAGGAGGCGGGCACCTGCCCCCTCCCCCCCTCGTCCCCCCTCAGGCCCCGCCCGGGGGGGAGGAGGAGGCGGGCACCTGCCCCCTCCCCCCCTCGTCCCCCCTCAGGCCCCGCCCGGGGAGGAGGCGGCGGGCACCTGCCCCCTCCCCCCCTCGTCCCCCCTCAGGCCCCGCCCGGGGGGGAGGAGGAGGCGGGCACCTGCCCCCTCCCCCCCTCGTCCCCCCTCAGGCCCCGCCCGGGGAGGAGGCGGGCACCTGCCCCCTCCCCCCCTCGTCCCCCCTCAGGCCCCGCCCGGGGAGGAGGCGGGCACCTGCCCCCTCCCCCCCCTCGTCCTCCCTCAGGCCCCGCCCGGGGAGGAGGCGGGCACTTGCCCCCCCTTGCCACCCTCAGGCCCCGCCGGTGGGGGGGAAGGCACCTGCCCCCCCCCCGTTCCCCCTCAGGGCCTGCCCGGGGATGGGGTGGGCACCTGCCCCTCCCTTGTCTCCATTGGGCCCCACCCCCCCTTTCCCCTTCTCTGGCTCCGCCCAGGGGGGCCAGACACCTGTCCCCCCCTTGTCTCAGACCCTGCCCACCTCAAACCCAGGCAGGGCACCAGCCACAGAGAGCCCCTGTGCAGGAGAAGGCCCTTGCACCCTCCCTCCTAGTCCCCTAAGCCCCTGCCTGAGTGGGCACCTGCCCTGGAGAGCCTCTGAAAATGAATAGGCACCTCCCTCCCCTTTGTTCCCCTCACTCCCTACCCAGATGGCCAACACCTACCCTGGAGAGCTCCTGGGAAGGAGTAGGCACCTGGTTCCCCTTGCCCCCCCTCAGGCCCTACCTGGGTGGGAACATGTGGGAGGGAGGCTATCAGGCTCATTTGTGTACTTGGGGGCACCCCCCCACACACACACATCCTGGACAGAACAGACTCAGGAAGGAGACTTGGGAATCCTGTCTTCTCCCCCAGGCTCCCCCACCTCCTGAATCATGGTGGGAATGGCACAGGTTGGAGAGGAAGTGCAGATCCCCTGGAGACTGGGGAAATAACCTACTTTCTATTCTCCCTGTACGTCCGGTGGGGAGTGAGTGTGGGGGGTATAGGCCATGAAGGTCACTTGAGGAGTAGGGTTTATCTGCTCATTCCCCCCACACAGACACAGAGCTGTAGTGGAAGAAGCACAAACATAGGGGGCACTGCTCTTGGTCCCCACACATCCTGAGCCATGGTGGAATGGGCAAAGAGTG
Organism: Macrochelys suwanniensis; assembly: GCA_033296515.1. Classification (NCBI taxonomy): domain Eukaryota; kingdom Metazoa; phylum Chordata; order Testudines; family Chelydridae; genus Macrochelys; species Macrochelys suwanniensis. The sequence goes on along the minus strand of CM065781.1, from coordinate 8,661,746 downwards.
GGGAGCAAGTATAGTTTATTTGGGAACTGGAAGACGCATCCTTTCCCTTCCCGTATGTTCTGGGCCTTTGAGGATATGTCTACACAACACTTTGGAGCGAGGCTCCCAGTCTGGATTGATAGATTTGGGGCTAGTGAGTCCTTGCACTTGTGTTCTGATGATAGTAGTATAGACAGCTCCCTAAGCTTCAAAGCTCAAACTCCATCCCTAGCCGCAACTTAAGTGCTGTCTATACAGCTATTTTTAGAGCGCTAGCACAAGTTCTGCTACCCCAGGTCTGTTGACCCCAGGTTGGGAGGCTCACTCCAAAATGCTGTGTAGACAAACTCTGAAAGAGATGTACCAGGTGATGAGAAGAAAACCATGAAGATCCCTTGTATTCTCTGTTCCCCTTTGCCCTGCAGCAGACAGCGAAGACTTCCTCTTCTCAGATCTCCCCACCTACCACAACTGTGGCACTTGCGCCAAGGGAGAGTGGGTAATGGACACAGTTGACCCCGGTTGCAGGGAGGAGACTGCAAGTCACCCTGGGAATGGGGAAAGCTGCTCTCTTCCCCCTAGCAACTGTGCCAGGGGGCAGAACAGGAGCAAGTGAACGCAGCTGTGAGGTGGGGCAGGATTGCTCCCTGATGTGGGGCAGGAGACCGTGCATATACCAGCAGTTGAAAGATTTAATTTCTTGATCCTGTGCCTTGTCAGTTTTGGAAGCTGATTCAGTCTTATTGAGTCTGAGTAACAGATGTTTTAAATAATAACATGCTGCACAGAGAGAGGGATTTCTGAGGTTTGAAAGGAGAGATTCCTAGATGCCAGCACCTAAAGCAGCACTGTACAAGAGAGAAAATAAACTCATGGTACTGAGAAGATTAAGGATGATGGATGCTTTTCTGTCCACAGAAAATGAACTGAAACAACAATGCTTGGCCTTACCAGGGTTGGATTATGGATAAACAGAGCCTCTGGTGTTTCAGGGACCTCCCTCTTATCATCTGTTACTCTAGCTCCCCCTCTTTACTCTCACATTTCCTCCTCTTTGCCCCAGTATGGGCTCTCCTCTTCCTTCTACTTCTGAGTCCTTAATTGTCCCTACCAAGGGAGGCAGCCTGTCCAGCCCCAGCAGGCCTGCATCACTTGGCTGTGTGTGCTGCACTGATGCCGCAGCAGGGCTCCCAATGGGGAGCTGAGAGCCTACGCTCAGAGCTGGAGCCCCCCCCCATGTGCCTCTGGGTGACAGCCCCATCTGTGAGCCCAGCAAGGTTCACAGCAGGAAACCTACCAGCTTTTCTTGTCAGTTTCACAGCTCCAGCAGGAGCCTTGAAATTGACAAGAATGACAGCCAACAGCTAATGTAAGTAAAGCAGTGTCTACATCTACACAGACACTGCATTGCCCTAAATGCAGCGATATAAGTCCTATGCCCCTCATGGAGGTGGAATTATGCCACTGTAGTAAGACACATCAGCTGGAGCAAGGCTGTAATGTAGATACTGATATAATTAGGTCAACGTAAGATGCCTTACCTTAACCTAACTCTGTAGTGTAGATCAGGCCCTATAGTGATGAACACTGTCAATTCATTAGTCAATGAAATATATTACCCAAGTGACAGGAAGGACTTGATTAAAACTATGCTTGCTAAAATATTTCCTCACTAGAAGTCTTCAGATATCCTAGATCCATCTGAGGAGTCAATTATAACATCAGAACCACCAGATTGAGTTACAGCTTGAAGAGATTAATTATTGAGAATGTTATCTTTACCCAGTGAGTGGAGATTTATTTAATGAATATTGCAAACCTAGCAAGGGTACCATGCAAATCAGTAAAGTTATTGAAGGAGGCCTCTACATAAATATGTAACTTAAAGTTTTATTCCCTGTCTCTTCCATTGACGTAGAAATGAATATTTGATTACACATATCAATAATTCATAGGTCTCTTCCATCTGAGTTCTATGGCACTGTTAGATCATCCAATCCATCCCCTTGCCAATGCAAGACTCTTCCTACAATACATTTTTCTATAGTTTTGCTCAGTTTAGTTTTCAAAATCCCAAGCAATATAGTTTCTTCCCCTTCCTGTGCAAATCAGTTTGTTCTACAGCCTAATCGTAGTGGTGACAGGAAGGTTTGTCCTGATAGCCTAATTTTCCTATTCTTAATTTCATCCCACTTGTTGTTCACACCCATCAAATATTTGTAGATTGGCATTTTGTCTTTACCTCTGTTCCCCTTTGGTAGTCACTTAGACAAGCTACACATATTTAGTTTTTTAATCTGTTCTCATAAATCAGTCCCCTTCTGCTGCTGCTAACTCTAGTTCTCAGAATGTTCTTTATTTTGAATTTTAACTGCATGTCAGGGTTGTCAGTTTACAGGACGGACATCTGTCTATCAATAGAAATTTATAACTTGAGCCAAGAATTTTGTTGTCCGGATAAAAACAAAATGTTCTTTTTTTTTCCCCCACCCCTTTGGACATTACCTACCTGAGCATGAGAATACTGCTTATATTTTAAGAGGGATGTGATACTTCCACTTCCTTTAAAGTTGACCTACAAAGAATAAACCCTTTGGCACTGTTCCTCTTTTTTTTTTGCTGATGTGCAATGTATGGCAAGAGCCTGAAACGTTGTTTATTTTTTTTTGAGAGCGAGAGAAAGAGAACCTATTTTTAAGCTTCTCTTTTTGTACTAGAAATTCAGGTCTCATCTACCCTCTCTTTCCTAGAAGATTGTATGGACAACTGCAGAGCTAAAAGGATTATGTCATCACAAATACCAAGGAGAAGCGTGTGGAATTAAGAAGGAAATTTTTCTTCACTCATTAAAATCTATTTTTTTTATTTTGTGTTTAATTTTTTTTTTTTTTTTTTTTTACCTCAAATGCCTGAACAAACAGTTGGGGGGAAAGATCTAGGTTAAAGATTATCCTCTGCATCTTCAATTAAGGCCTTTGAAAACTCATACTCAAGTTCTCTAGATTCCAAAGAAGATTGCTGGCAAAAACATAGAAGAGATGACTTTGTATTTCAAGCAGAAAAAAAACCTTTCCGGCAGCCTTTGTATATCACACGAGCAAAAAGGGTAGAATTCAATTTTTTTCCTTTTGCAGGTCACCTTTCATTTCCACATTAATGATATTTAATCCTTATTAGAATTTTATTTGGCTGGGTTGCCAGTAGGTAGCATACCCTTTGGTAAAAATATATCCCTTTTGTTGATGAGGAAAAGGGTTTTTCACAAATCACTATCACTGTACAGTGCATACCTTTTATAGATCTTTTCTTCTTGTAGTGATCATGGTTGGTGAGCTAACAAAAATAAAATGTATATAGTCCTCCCAGGACTTTTTTTTATCAGTAGGTAGGACTCTCCTTCTTGCTAGTGTTTTGTCAGATACTAACGTTTAAGAATATATCTCCTGGGGTTTGTATGGATTATTAAAATGCTGGATTTGAGTAGGTACAGTTTAAAAGTCTTTCACCTCGTGCACATCCTCCCTCTCTTGTCTTTTCATACTTGAAAACATCAACTTTCGTTGCTATTTAGAGACATTGCAAAAGAAGGAGAAACCTGAATATTCAAGAGAGACCACTCTGCACAGTTTTAATAGTTTGGTGCAATTATCCTGGTGCAGCAATTGTCAAATAAACAGGCTTGAAGTATTACAAAGAAGTAAGAGCGGACTTACTATGAGGGATGAAAGCTTTCCAACCTCTGCTATTGGAGACCAGTGCTCTAAACAGATATTTGCTAATAGTGCAATTGCTTGATAGCATAGTGATTTAAACTGTGCAAATGTAGGAGAGATGTAAATAACACAAAATAAATTATTGGAAGTTGCTGGAATTATTAATATTTGAAATTATTAATATGGGAAACCACCAAAAACTAATTTAACCACAAATTTTTATTAAATCCAAAGTCTGACTTATACAATGACTCTAAATATGCCTTAAAAGGCTAAATTATGAGCAATTTACTACATCCAAGCAGTAACAAAACATTTAGAAGCATTTGATCTAATTACTTACAAACAGGCTAAACCCAGGGGTGCTTAGACCCATATTGGTCTGCTCCAACGTGGTCAGGCAGGTATTAGCAATGAATCCTTTAAGAGCTTACTTTTTATACCCTTTAACAAACAAGTGATGTCATTGCCAATTACTGACTTCAGCTAAAACCCAAATTGAGACAGTTCGCCCTTATTTCCAGTCTTAATCCTGATAAGATTTACAACCTCCTTCTTCCCAAGGCCTTTCCTCTCCTCATTCTTGCTGTCCAGCAGTTTTCCCATTGCATGTGAGTTCACATAGGCTTTAACACTGGTGTGTGGGGTAAGGAAGGACCGTGTAGACTAATTTTAAGAAAGAGTCTCTGTTTTATTTGAAACCATCTGCAGTCATCCCAATCGGTCAGAGGCCTTCTTTTTAGAAATTCCCCTTATCTTATTATTCTTTGAACCAGGCATCCTCCCTACTTTATTCCTTCTGGCCTTATCACTTACTATTTTCAAGGACTTCCTTCTAGTTCTAGTCAGGGCTTTCTTTATAACACATATATATTTCCTTAACCAAATTTATGCTAACTTTAATTTTTATTTTATATTTATCCTACAGATGTTTTGAAACCTGACTGTATAGCTGCAGCCAATATTAACATTCAGTCCTTACAGCTCTACTGACTGCAACTCTTGTTCCCTTCTTTTTCTTTACAAATAATTACTTGTGCAATTACATAAATTTTTCTGTAAAAATAAAATCGAAATGTGTTGGCTAAAAGAGTTTAAATTTCAGGAATGTTGTCCAGTATAAATTCATATTAAAACAAAAATCCCAACCTTTCTCTTACCTGTAACCAATAACACTTTGGATCATAAGAATGGCCATATTGAGTCATACCAATGGTCCATCTAGGCCAGTATCCTGTCTGACAGTGGCCAGTGCCAGATGCTTCAGGGAGAATGAACAGAACAGGGTAATGTTAAGTGATCCATCCCCTGTTGTTCAATCTCAGCTTTTGGCAGTTGGCGGTTTAGGGAAACCCGGAGCGTGGGATTGTGTCCCTGACTGTCTTGGCTAATAGAGAGTACTGGTTCTGAGCATTAGCAGGAAAAGGTCATTAGAGACTTTGAGAAGAGCTGTTTTGGTGGAGTGTAATAGGCTGACACCCGATTGAAGAGGTTCTAGGATGGTACTAGAAGAGAGGAATCCCGGACAGTTATTGCAGACAGTGCATTCAGTGAGCTTGGAGATGAAAGAGATGAGGCAATAGTTGGAAAAACAAGGGGGTAAGAGTGAGTTTTTAAGATGGGAGCGAATAAAGCATGCTTATATGGTGAAGGGAAGAACCAGTGGAGAGTAAGAGACTAAGGAGATGGATAAGGGAGGAGATGAGAGTTGATACCAGGGGGATCAGGATTTGGTGACTGGAGCAAGTGGAAGGGTTAGAGGAGGAAAGCAAAAGAAACGTCTGCGTCCTTGTCAGAAGAGGGAGGAGAGAATCTAGAGGGGGAAAGAAAAGCAAACAGAGGAGAGCGGAAAGGCCACAACTCTCTTATTTTCTTGTTCATTAATGTTTCAGGAAGGGTTTTGGTCTCCATATGGAGGATCTCAATTTTTTTTAATGGCGTTAAAAAGGCATTCACATTTCAGAAACCTTCTCACTTAGAGTATGAATCTGTTGTCTATTGCTACTCTGCCCTGTAGTGTAGTTTGCTCACAAAGTCCCATTTTAGGTTCCCAGTGAGGAAGGCACTTGTGCTTATAGTTAAAGATATGCTTGTGCTTACGTCCCATTGAAGTCAATGCTTAAAGTTAAAGACATGCTTATGTACCTTTCGTGAATCACGATGTTAGACATTTGACAAATAATCATCCTTTTCTGGTTCAGTTAGCCTCTGCCTTCTGTTGTTTGAAAGAATGCAGGTCTCTTCCCTGGATTTGAAGAGGGTTGATGGGGGAAGAGGTTCTAAGACATGTTTATTCTATCCATAGAATGCTGGTTGCAGAAGTAACTTATGTAGTTGTCTCACTTCTAAGTACTCAATTCCCTACTATTATTCAGAACATGTGTGTGTAAGGTGTGTTTTTATGCTCTTCCAAGTGTGGATTCAGTGGCACCATCGCTCTTTTCAGAGCATGGTGTATGCACCAATGAGTTCTTTGACTGCTGAGTCCGATATGCGAGTGACAGTCCTATCCACAGGTAGGGCTCACCCACTCACTAGCAGTGCTCTGAATCCAAGCAGTAGATTCTTTCCTCCTCTGACGCTGGTCATCATGAAGCTTGATTCAGTTCACTTTGCAATCCATCTACAGGCTGACTCCGCCAACCAGAGCAGCATTCTGCACTCCTTTCCCAATCATCCACAGATATTCCAAAGGATACTAAATCATCTTTACAAGCATCCCGAAATCTGTGCAGAAGTCTGCCTCTCTTTCTAGACCCTTCACGTGCTTCAGAGTACAGTACACTCTTCAGAATCCTGTAATCCAGCATTCACTTGACCATGTCCAAGCCACCTGAGTCTCTTCTCACTACTCAACATTCCCATGAATGACACATCAGCACATTTTAACACTTCCACATTTGTCACCCTGTCTTGCCATCTTATTCGAAGAATTTTACACAAGCATCTGATATGAAAGCTATTTTGTCTTTTGGTATGTTTTCCGTAAGTCGTCCATGTTTCTGAGCCACATAGAAGAGTGGATAAAACACATCTCTTAAATATGGATTTTCACTCTAGTTGACGAGTTGTTATTCTTCTAGGCTCTGTCTTGCAAAAGACAAAAGTTCCTGGCTGCTTTGCTGATTCTACTAGTGGGCTCAGCATCAAGATCTACATTGCTGGTAACAGTAGAGCCAAGGTACCAAAATTGGTCAACAACATCCAGACGAATACCATCTAAGGTGATATCTGGAACTGGTTCCAAAGAGCCTTGGTAGTCTTTCTTCAAGCTTATTGCTAGCCCAAAGATTTTGCATGAATCGGAGAACTTGGTATTAAGATGTTGTAAGGCATCAATACTTTGAGCCTAAAGGGCTGCATCATCTTCAAACAACAGGTCCCTTATGATGATCTCCTTCACCTTTGTCTTAGCTCTGACCCTTGCAATTTTAAACAAATCTCCATCATGTCTAGTGCTAAGATAGACACCCTCTTGAGCAACGTGGAACGCATGTTCAAGCAGGAATGAGAAGTAAATATTAAACAATATGGGAGCCAGTACACAACCCTGCTTCACTCCATTGTTGATGTTAAATGAGTCTGACTCTTGGTTTTCATACATTACAGTTGCCTTCATGCCATCGTGTAAGGATTTCACAAGGTTTAGCAATATAGGTGGACAACCAGGCTTCTTCAAAACAGTGTAAAGCCCTGACCAACTAACTGTGTCAAAGGCTTTTGTTAAATTTATAAATGCCGTGTACAGTGGAATATGCTTTTCTCTGCACTTTTCCTGAAGTTGTCTTACAGAGAAGACCATGTCTATTGTGGACCTTCCTGAGCGGAAGCTACATTGGCTCTCAGTATAGATTCTCTCAGCTAAAGTTTGAAATCTAGGTAAAAGAATACAGCTTAAGATTTTTTTCCCACAATGTTAAGAAGAGAGATACCTCTGTGGTTATTACAGTCACTTCTGTCTCCTTTTTTTTTTTTTTTTATATAGAGTTGGATAAAATGACCATCCTTAAAATCTTGCGGAACAGTTTCTTGCTTCCAGTGGAGTAGCAAATTGTATAGTATTTTAATCAGTGTGACTGTAGTGTGCTGATCACAAGGTGCAGGTAGCAGTATGAAGGAGAGAAGTGAAGAGGAATTGCAGTTTGGGCAGAATTTGTCCAGTTTTAATTGGATGCAATATTCAATTCCTGTCCTAAACTGTAGTGTAGAGTTTCTATACGATGAAATGACTGTTGCAGTCTCCCAAGCTTCCAGTGGCTGTAATATGTCACACACCCACACCCACACCCACACTACAATGTGAGTAAGTCCTTTTGAAAGGAAAAGGTGTTTTAAAATACATACAAATTCTGTTTTTAAAACCACGTTTTCCTTTCCTTTCAAAAGGATTTATAAGCCATTCAGATTGGTATCCACAGGCCTTTATCCCGTCATTCATAATAACTATTCATTGTTCATCATTCTACCACTAATTTGATGTTTCATGGCTTTATTTTGTTTTTTGTTGTTTTAAATTGTGTGGTGGCAGGTTTATTCAGTCCTAATTGCTAGGAATGCCTGCCTACATAGTCAGCCACATCTCTTTGGTTTTGGTTTATGACTGTATGATTTAAAAATTGATCTTTGCGTAACGATTTAAAAACAACTATATATCAAACACGGGTCTTACTGTTACATTAAAATGAACATACTCCCTGCAGTGAGTGTTCTTACAACTCCTTCCAGAAAAAAATGTCTATCAAAGAATGAATTCGAGTAATTTTTTTGTGGAGTTTAATTTCTCATGCTTAAACTGTTTTTTTCTAAGACTAACAAAATTTATGTGAAGAATTAGAACAAAATACTTTCTGGTTCGTCACCTTTTTCTTCCTCTTGTTATCTCTGACATGGAAATTTATTTTTAAAGACCTTTTATATACACACCGTGCAAATAAATAACCAGCCAAACATATTGATATCTTCACACCTGAGTCATTGCAAACTATAGATCAGGGATCTCAAACTCAAATCACCACGAGGGCCACATGAGAACTAGTAAATTGGCCCGAGGGCCGCATCACTGAAACCTTTTCATACAATGATACAAAAGTATACTCAAAAATGAAAAAAATGAAGAGTAATATAGTATTCTATTAAAAGTCAATGTATTAACTTTTTAAAAACTGTAATGCAAAGAGGGGTTTTAATAAAATATAAGCACTCAGTAATGTTTGGAGTTTGGCTGCCCGTGGAGTCGGCACTATGGGGGCCGCGTGTTTGAGACCCCTGCTATAGATTATATGTGTAAAAATTGGGAAAGTCAAGGAAAATACCCCCCTATGAATCAAAATTTTGGGGACAAAAAGTAAAGCAAAGCAACAAAATTAGTAAAACTTCACCAATGGCAAGCAAAGGAGTATAACAGTAAATGTGAAAGAAAAAGAGCATTGATTCACTGTTAAGACTGAGACATAAATGCATCAAAGTCAGGAAGTTCCAGAAATGAAGATTTCTTCCTCAAAATTAACTCATTTTATAGTGTAAGTTTAGATAACATGTTAAGGGTTTAATTTTCCAAGGAAATCGGAGCTAAAATGTAGGTACAGTACATGCAATATATCCAGATAATATAGTAGAAATTGCCGATTGGAACTTTCAAAAGTGTCTGAGTGATTGAGGAGCACAATTGGGCTTTGCTTCTAAGTTACTTGAGTGCTTTTAAAAATCACATCCTTATTTTTAGAATTGTCTAGTTTTTAAGTGCTTGATTTCTCAACCTTAAATTCAGAAACTGGCATTAAAATACCATTAATTTCCCCACCCATCCCCATCCTTTTTTAAAAAGGTATAAGGGAAGAGAAGGAACAAATATCACAGCACATCTTTAATTTAGGGAATTAGGAGGAGGAGCATCAAATACATTATATAGAGTGCACAGGTTAGGCTGTTGAAAGAACTGATTTTTCTTGAAACAGCAATGTTCCGTAGTGAGGACTATGAAGTATACTTTGTTTGAAGGGTGGTTTTTAGGTGTCTGCTGGGCTTGATTATGCTTTGGCAAAAATTTCAGTTGAAACATCAGGGGAAGGTGTGTGTGTTTCACACTTAGATACCTCAAAATGACTATACTGATTTTGCTTTAACATTCACAAAAACTTAAGATGAAGAATTCACTTGAAACAATTATGAGGCTGAAATGGAAGTTTTGGGATTTCACCATACAGTGGTGGAAACTAATTTTTTTTTATTTAATTTTTTGTGCCTATCCTAATTTTTAAGTGCATTTTACAAACCAATTTCTAGATGTTTCATAGATTTTTGAGGCAAGACAGGTACACTTGATAATCTAATCTGATCTACTGCATAACACAAATCACAATTAAAGGAGAATTAGATGTATCCCAGCTGCCAAAGCATCCCTGGGATCTGAATTCAGGAACTCTGGCATTCAGAGCCAAGAGCATAGCTCTAAGACATGGAGTCACAGCCTCCTCCCAAGACCATTAGAACCTACCAAAAAAAAAAAAAAGTCCTGTAATATTTTCCCAACCTTACCTCCTTTGGTCCTCTAATTGATCCAGTGTAATTACTTACCCCTGATATATAGTTGTCCTACTCACTACTGAAATGCAGTCTCTTTGTGAGCAGAACATGACAACTGATTAGCCATATCCAGCATTTATTACACTCTAGTTTAAAGGCAGGAAATGAAGACTATGGTGTATAACTGAAAGTGCAGGTTTCAGTGTAGTAGCCGTGTTAGTCTGTGTCAGCAAAACGAAAATAAGAAAGAAAAACTTGTAGCAGAGATTTTTAGGTCAGCAGAACATCATAATCCATACTAGAATTTGACCAGGACTAAAGTCCATGTCTATACATTACTGTAATATCAGTGAAGAAAATTAAACACACATGTTAATGAAAAACTGTTCATATGAGCTTTACCAAACATTCCTACTCTTGTGAGAAGTTCCATGGAATATTCAGTGATCATAAATGGTCACAAGGTTGGTTGTTTCTCATCTGAAAGTTAGTGTTCCCTAATACAATGGTAGGATAATGTCATTACAGACACGGAAGGAAGACTGCCTCTTACTGACTGATTTCCTGTACCATCTCGATTTCCCTTCCAGGTCTCTCACTGAAGTACTGACCTTATTTTACCTTGTGAAATCTGAAAAGGTTACAGCTCAGGGTAGTATGGGTACAGCTGTATTGCACGGCAGTTTAGAAGAAGAAAGGAAGAATACTGCTTCCATTTGAAACTTCGTTGGGACTTTAGGGAGGCAGGATGAAATTACTCTAATCATGGTCAACAATCCTACTCTACCGAAAAAGAATCTTCGGGTCTATATGTGATTTTAGATAGATGTTTGTTTAATATTACCCTCTCACATGAACTCATGCCCTTTCCATACATGGAACCTGAAATAGAGTTGGTTTCCTTCAAAATTAAGCCACCTTAACAACTTTTTAAAATCAGATTTTGGCTGTTCAAAACTAGTCTCACCTTCTTAACTAAAATTGTCTGGGGGTGGAGGGATGCCTGGGTACTGCTGTTGAATGTTACAGCCTACAGAAGTAAAGCACCACCAAGAGAAATTCTGTCAGGAATTTGAAAATGATAAAGTTAAACTTTTTATTTTAAAATTTAGGTTTTGAAGATTTGTGGGCAGGGAAAATTACAGTTGAAAAGTTTGGGGTCCTTAACAATTGAAAGCAGGTGTTTTAGTCGTCATTTAATCTGTAATGTAAAATTTGAAATCACTTGTTCTGATGACAACTTTAAAGTATATACAGTTTTAAGAAGCTATGGAAGGAGTGTAATCTGATCAGAGTACTTAATGAAGAACTGAAGAATTTCTTGTAAAGATTTATGCATGGAATAGTTGCATCTTGGCTTCCATCAACAATGTATTCCCTCGTGAACGCCCACACATCATGTGAATTCAGTTTTACCACACACATTCCTTTGTGCAAAGAGCAGCCTTACTGGGTGTGTACAAATTAATTCCATCATGAAACATATCTGACAGGTGTAAAATATAGGGGAATACAGCACAGTTTAAAATGAACAAGTGCTTCATGAGACACCACTAGCTGAAATTCACTTTTTGCTCCCCACCCTAGTCTCGTATTATGGAGGTGGTGGTTGGTGACGCCATAGTTAGTTTGTATTTAAACAGGACCAAAAATGTCTTTATTTCACACTTTAATGACTGGATTTAGACTCCAGACTTGGCACAATAACTTTTCATAGGACAACTGAATTTTGCATGTCAAATGAAATATTTACTATCTTTTGCAGAGCAGATGTTTACAAGTTTTTTGAAATTTTGCTGTTTTCCCCACATTTAATATTCCTGTAGTTAAACAACCAGATTCCTCACAAATCCCAAACCTCCCATATTCCTTACAAATCCCAACCCCACCCCCCACCCCACAATAGCTTGGACATAAACAACTTTTGATCCTTGTACAGAATAACTGTTCTGAGCTGTGCAACCATAAGTTTGATTAAACCTTTTTGAGTTGTCTGCTGCTTTTGTTTTCTGAATGACATGCCAACCTTGCCTGCCTTGACTCACAAGCTGTGCTCTATACGTAACTGGTGACACAGGGAGGCAGAATGGACAGCAGAGAGAGTTGGGCTCTGGTGAGAAGGGGAGCAGCGTTTGGGAGCATCAGATGGTGGAAAGTCTTTGGGGAGCCCTGGAAGGGGTTTAGCTAGGATTTGCTGGGACTGGAGGGAAATATCTAGCATCTAGGGGAACCTGGGGGTGAGAGCGGCCTGCATTGTTTGGGGCCTGAGTTTTGGGAAGCTCTCTGTGGTGAGGAATTGGGACTTAAAGGGTTGTTGCTGCCTTACAGGGCTGCCTGCAGTTCTAGCCACTAGTGGACTCTGGGATGCATACTCTGCAGGCAGCTTAGGAGGTCTCTCTTGTTGCCTCTTCAGCAGCACCAAGTGAAGGAAGCTAACTAGCCATAGGCTCCTCCCAGGCCACCTGCAACAAGCTCCGATCGGTAATCCTCCAGCTGCTGCAGGCCCTTTGCGCTCCCCAGCTGTGCCAAGCTATCCACCACACACTCCTGACACTGCAGGCCACCCCAGTACCCTGACTGCCTCAACACCCCAGGATCACCACCCATCCACCCCCAGCTATACCTAGCTACTCCAGAACCAGTGGAAGCTCTGCTCCCAAAGTGGCTGTAGCTGCATTTCTTCCCCGCCCGTTATGTCTCAGTTCCCTGCTACAGGGAGACAGAAAGGTGGTTGCCATTTAGGATGCTCTGGAAGCAGCTTCTCCCTCTGGTGAACCTCCTGTGAAAACGGTTTTCAAATAGCTTTTCCAATGTAGTGCAAACCGTATGCGCTCTATGACAATTGTATTAGAATGCTTGAGAGATCTAGCCCTCTTGCTTCTCCCATGAACCTGAAAAGATTATACCTCTATGCAGTGTGTGGTATTGTTAGATGGAAAGCTCAGAAAAACTAAGGGGTGTCTTGTAAACAAAAAGGAGAAAATACTGGTAAAAACAAAGAATAAAATATAGAACATCTGCCTTATTCTCATGTGGACAAGTTCTGCAGAGAACATTACAACAATAGAACTCCAAATGACAAAGGGGTAAACTTAATGGCGATAACCTTACAGTCCTTGTCTGTGCCTCCATTTGTTTCTTTTCATTTCCCCCAGCTGTTGACAGACTGTCCAGAGGAGAGCTGCTTTCTCCATTCTCCCAAAAAAAATCTCTTTCCAGGCAGGCCTGGCTCTTTTCAATAATGAAGCCAAGTTCTTTGTTAATCTCTTTCTAAAGAACTTCTCCTTGTCGTTGTCTAGAGTTCTTAGCTCCCATTCATACAGAACATATCTGAATTTGTTTAGCTGTATATACACATGCTAAGCATGCCCCAGTTTTTTTCCTAGCTCCCCTCTTTGGAGCCTACCTTTGCAAGAAATCAGTGGCTCACCTGCTTCCTCTGAGGGACTTCTGGTGAGGCTTGGTCTGCTCAAACCCCAAGACTGCAGGACAACTGACTTCCACCAAGGACTTCTGGCTCAGCAGTACATTAGACGGAAGGCACCAAAGGAGGAGGCACAGAGCCAGGAATATAGGCTTTTGTGGCACTATATCAGTTCAGCCATGCAGAAGCAGAATATGCTCTTTTCAGCTTTTGTTCCTGCTTTCCCATTCCCAGCAAGCATGTGCGTGTTGGGGGAAGAAGGCGCATTCTGAACAGAGGGAGAGTGAGGTGTTGGAGCCTGATGTTGATGGGTGTGAGGTAGGAGGAGGAAGAGTTCTGAGCCTGGAGGTAGGGGAGGTGTAGGTGTCAGAAAGAGAGAGAGTGTAGGAGTGATGAAAGGGTAAGAGATTTGAGGTGAATGATTTGGAACTAGGAAAGAACAGCAAAATGGTCACAAAGGGATAAAAACTGTGTTCTCCTACTGTGCCCTTTATGTAACAGTGTCCCGGCTCTTCATTTTGAAAGGGGGTGAGGATGCACGTTTTGCTTCCCACTTCTCCATCAACTCCCTTGTCCTCCACTGAAAGGCTTCATGGTGACACCCTGACTACAGTGTGCCAGTTTTTCACTTTGAACATAGTATTAACTTGCAGATGGGAAGGGGTTGCAGATTGCTACCTGTAGATCCTCCACTTACGCTGGGCAACAGCCGCTACTGACTATAAAGATACACTTGGGTGCAAACTTTCAGCACAGGCCTCTGATATTTTGTGTGCAAACTAGGAAGACGAATACCCAGCTATTCATTCTGTAAATACAAATAGTTTCATGCAGATTTAGAGGTTGGAGTGAGACTAAAAATTTGGCACTTAGTGAGAATGCAGTTTTATGTTTTAATAGAATCTCTGGCTTCAATACTGAAGAAATCCCTAAAAATCAACTTCTTGCCAGCTTGTAAATTGGACCATTTTAAAAATATTGAATTGGGCCCCAAAGGAAAAGTAACTTTTTAGTGATAAGTTAACAGCAGTTACCACATTAACTTCACTGTTGGAATCCTTAGATTGTCCTCAAAACATAATACAATTTGAATTCCTTTACTTATATAGTGCCAGTTTCTGGTATGTTGAATACTAAATATCTCCTGTTTGCTTTTTAGAAACGGATAAAATCCCTGTAATGCGTGGGCAGTGGTTTATTGATGGTACATGGCAGCCATTAGAAGAAGAAGAAAGTAATCTAATAGAACAAGAACATCTCAGTTGTTTCAGAGGCCAGCAAATGCAAGAGAACTTTGATATGGAAGTATCAAAACCTGTAGATGGGAAAGAGGGTAAGATATTGCCTGGACTGTTGTTCATACCATTATTATTTATTTGTATTACTGTGGTTGTGAAACAGATTTCTATAAATATGAATGTTTAGTGTATTCTGTAATTTTGCATGGTGACTAGCAATTATTTGCTCTGGTTACTTTTCCCATTTTTAAATGTAGCTTGATGGTTTTAGGATTTATTACTGAATCACAAAAATTGTACCATTCACAGCATTCTGTGTAAAACTAAACTCATGGGTAAATATCTTGTCATATCCCCATTTTGCCTCATTTCATGTTGTAGCTTTTTATTGTATCTGAAAGTCTCACTTGAAACTAAAGTTTTCTGTCCATGGGCCAGGAAAAGTCCTGATGACCTCATCTAAACTGGCTCTAAAAGTCCAGCCAGTCACCTTAATTCTGCCCTGAAGGGACCATCATTTTCACAGATCAGATATTTCATTTTTCATTCTGGCTCAATCCAGGACTTTATCAGAGTAGTTTGCAGTTGCATTAAATCCTGTGTGTTGCTTTTGTGCTGGGAAATCCCTGTATTTTAATGACCAGGCTGAGAACATTGAGCTGATGTTTCTCGGGGTTGTGAATCAAACTCATTTCACATTTTTAAGATCACCCCACTGAAATTTCTGTTGTTGAACTAATTAACACAGGCAGTAGAATCAGTTGCTCTGGGTAAGTACAGCACAACAAAAGTTCAGTATTCTTAACTTTCTAGTTTTTGTCCTTGCTTGCCACTATTTGTCAAGTTCCCATTAAACCAAGGACTGCAATTACAGGGGCGGGCTTAAAAATATAAATTAATTAAATAGGGCTTTAGGTTTTATTTTTTATTAAAATAACTTTACTGTTAAACTCTTTTTTTAAATATACATTTAAAAATACTTTGGACAGAAATTACAGAAAGTGGCCCTGTGCTTGGAAGTGTTCCCATGAGTAGTTAGTTGGGAAAGTGGTGCATTGTGTGTATAAATTAATTAAATGTTTTGTATACGTCTGCTACAATTGATATAATAGTGTGCTGCAATAAGCAGTCTTTTATCCTCTCAAGGCTCATATGTAGCTCTCATTAATACTAACTGATGGTAGACTAGACCTCTAATTATCACTCATAGCTGTACTGTTTATTGAGACCACTGTAGAAATTTGCTGATGCTATCACAAAACAGTATCATTATGAATGGCTAGCCAACTACAAAAGCAGTTTCTCCTCCCTTGGTGTTCACACCTCAACTGCTAGAACAGGGCCTCATCCTCCCTGATTGAACTAACCTCGTTATCTCTAGCCTGACTCTTTCCTGCATATTTATACCTGCCCCTGGACATTTCCACTGCATGCATCTGGAGAAGTGGGTATTCACCCACGAAAGCTTATGCTCCAATACGTCTGTCAGTCTATAAAGTGCCACAGGACTTTTTGTTGCTAAAACAGTAACAGAATTCCTAAATTCTCAACAAAGATTTAATAGCAGAATAGTGAGACTTAATTACTTTCACAAAATATACTATGGAATATTAATCTATATTTAAAAACTAACCTATATTATTAAAAAAGCACATTGTTCGTATACCAGACATCAGATTATACTATTGGATTATACTATCCAGATTATACTATTGGACCTGGCCCCAGCCATATGCAGAAGGTGGCTCCAGGCTGAAGAATTTCAGGGCAGAAATCCCCCTCCCTCCCTGTAGATAGGGGGTAGCTTAGTGCCTTTTAACTGTTTTCATTTTAGGGGCAACTTTTTCTCCCTAATTTGGCTTGAAAACCCTGGGACAGCCTGTGGTATCCTTTAGCCTAGTGATTGAGGCATAACTTCTCTACCATTTCATTCATTGCCCAGCTGATCCTCTGCAGAAAATGAACCAATAGCTTATCAGATGTTTCTCACTCCATTTTTCTGCAATCCCACAGTGCAGCACTTGCAGTAGAATCACACTGCTTAACTGTATGCCAAGTGATGCTGCTCCCTCTCTTTAGACATGAACAATTCCAGTAGCTGCGAACCCCCAAAAAGTAAGTGCCAAGGAAAGAAAATGTATTGGTATTTGCTGTGCTGCAGAAAGTCATCGCAGTGGGCTCCATATTCACCAGCTGTGAAGGGCATAATACCTAGAGCCATAGCCCAAGTGCTACTCTCATATCAGTTTTCAGAGGGGTAGCCGTGTTAGTCTGTATCAGGAAAACCAGTGAGGAGTCCTTGTGGCACCTTAGAGACTAACACTTCATCAGATGCATGGAGTGGAAAATACAGTAGGCAGGTATAAATACACAGCACATGAAAAGATGGGAGTTGCCTTACCAAGTCGGGGGGTCAGTGCTAACGAGGCACATTAAATCATGGTGGATGTGGCCCATTTCTAACAGTTGATAAAAAGGTGTGAGTATCAACAGAGGGAAATTATTTTTTGTAGTGACCCAGCTACTCCCAGTCTTTATTCAGGCCTAATTTGAGGGTATCAAATTTGCAAATTAATTCCAGTTCTGCAGGTTCTCGTTGAAGTCTGTTTTTGACGTTTTCTTTCTTGAAGAATCGCCACCTTTAAGTCTGTTACATCCACCGTGATTGAACTGGCCTCATTAGCACTGACCCCGCACTTGGTAAGGCAACTCCCATCTTTCCATGTGCTGTGTATTTATACCTGCCTACTGTATTTTCCACTCCATGCATCTGATGAAGTGGGTTATAGCCCACGAAAGATTATGCCCAAATAAATGTGTTCGTCTCTAAGGCGCCACAAGAACTTCTAATATCAGTGTCTTTCTTAGTTCTGTGGTTTCCCTTCAGAGCAATGTCCCGCTCTGTAGGAGGAGGAAGCCTGAGTCAAGTTATCCCTTTCCCTAGTTCTGCTCCTGGATTCCAGTCCCTCATCAAGGAAAATAACCAGGAATTATGCAGGACCTTTAAGGCATATCAGTGGTAGGTCTTGGGCAAGTAAGAATTTCTTTGCTAGATCAGGGTATAGTCCATTAGTCAGGTGTCCCGTCTCTTGCAGTGGCGAGTACTGGATACTTTAGATGGATGTGCAGGAAACCCTCTAATGGAATAATCTGCCCATGGTGGGATTTCCTTCTTTCTTAAGCCTCATAAATTAGAATCTCAGAAATGTAAGACTGGAAGAGACCTCAATTGGTCATCTAGTCCCATGTTTTTCTGTGCCGAGAGAGACAAGACCTTCAGTAAAAAACTACAAAAGAGCCATTTGTGCTCAGCCTCACTAGACAGGACACTCAGGGCTGTTTTGCATCTGGTTCCTTTGAGTGGAGAGGCCAAAGTGGTTATCTTCCAAGGTGAATTGGGGAAGGAGGCTAAGATGCAGCTCTCCATCTTCTTTTCTTCCTCCTTTAGTTTGCTTCTTTTCTTGTTTTCTCCATTAGTAGCATCATGGCCTTTTCCTGTCACCTTTGTCTCTTCACCCTGGAATCTGTTCCGATGTAAGCCAAGTTCCAGACAGATTTTTCCGTCTACTAGTTTGTGTTTTGTGACTTGAATAAAACCAGTAGACACCTGTTTTTTTTCCTACAGAGATATTTTTCTGTAGGAAAGGATGCAGACACACTGCCATGGTAAAGCAGAGTGACAATACTTTCAGCTATAGAAGGGGCCACACTTGAGGAGGAGGATAGGATGTTGGGCTGCATTTGTCTGACGGCTTCATTGTGGAGAACTTTTCCACAGCCAGTGTTTGGGGTAATGCAAGTCACAAAAATAAATGAGCAGTTTCAGAAAAAAATTCTGCCTCTACTTAAATTAAATAATTGTATATCAAATTATCAAATTTTAACACACAATTATAATAAATGCATTATTTCATAGTTGCTTTATTTGGAGTAGAGATTGACATTTCGCCATATGGCCTTCCTTAAACGTAACTGTCACACCCCGATGACTGCTGAAAACCTCAAACACCGTGCGTTAGTTCTGTTATGGTAAACACCGACCAGAAATATGGTGATTGTTAGTTTGATGTTTGGTGGCATTTAAAGAGACAATGTTAGGTGTCGTATTAAGGCCCCCAAATTAACTTTTTAATACTTTTTGTATAGTTCATCCACTTCTGTAGTTTTTTTCCATATCAGATTTGTTCATTCTTGTTCTAAAGATTGATTCGGTCTCTAACCCAGCATTCATGAACCCAGGAATTATAAATTAGTCTGAACATAGGAAGGAAAGTGAAATTACTGTTGATTAAGGATGCAGTTTTCAATTTCAAGTTTCCAAGCATTTGTGATGCATCACTTTTTAATTTTTTTTTTAAATGCCTTCAGTGTCTCTTTAATCATGTCTACAATTTGTACCTATATCTCAGATTCTTTTACTAGAAATGTTGGCTTTCTTAAAGGTCCCACACTTGCTTTTCTTGTACTGCATATACCCAGTAGCTTTATTTATAGACTCACTGAAATTCTTGAAGGAAGCTGAAATGAAAAATTTTAAAGTAGTGTCAGAATTTCACATTTCCTATTCTATGCAGCAATACTTCAACTGAAAAAATGCTTTTCAAATGAGTGCAAAAAACTGTATAAGATCTTAAATCACTAACACCACGCAGGGTGGACTTAAAATACACTTTTACACAAAGAATTGAGAAATCACTTTTTCCTTTACATACTAGCCAGGGCAAGAGTTAAAGTTTAGGGTTTTTTATGCAGTAGTTTACCTAAAATGAGTGCAGAGAGCTGTATTCTTTAGTGATCTACATACAATATCTGTAGCTGTTGTAGGGGAAAGAGAAGCCTGAACTCAGGTCCTGGCAGGTTTTAAAAGTAAATCTATTGTCGTACAGTGGAGTTGCATCATACGCGCATTTAACTTACGCGAATTCAACTCTACGCGCTCGGCAAAAACAAAAAAGAGAAAAATAACAAATTTAAATACTGTACCTATAGTGCGGACAATTCTGCCCGCCATTCCACTCAATGAGAGTTTGACTATTCATGATTTTCGCCTTACACGCTGACTTTAGAACCTAACCCCCGCATAAGATGTGACTCCCCTGTATAGCTAAATGTGTTGCTAATATAAGATCTTAAACAGAAAAAAACATGTTTTTGGTTTTTTTAAGAGCAGTGGTGTCTGACTTGAGGGCTGAACATATTTCAAGTCAAGGGGTCACAGTCAGTATTTGGCACAGATTCTTTGTTCTTCTTCTTTGACCTCAGGTGGCACAAAGGGAGCTAAAACCATTCACAATTCCCTTTCTAGGGATTCCCCGGGCATGGGGGAATCCCTACGAGGCATAGAGTTGGTAGCCTGCAGTTCCTGGTGTACAGGGCATGTCAAGGATTGACATGGGGTGTGTTGTTTGGAGGGGAGGAATGGGGAGAGTGGCTGTACAGTGGCATGCTCCAGCTGGGTTCCCCTGGCAGATGGTCCCTTGGGAACAGTAGCCAGTTGGCACAAGTTAAAGCTACTCTCTCTTCCCTCCCCTGCATTTGAGGAGTTGACCTGTGGGGGTGTGGCAAACAGGGAAGGGATAGCAGCTACCTAGTATCTTTCTGGCTCAGACCAAAGCTACTCTTGGGGCAGCAGGAGAAGTGAAGGGCGGCAGTTGCCAGGATGGTCCCCCTAGGTTGCTCCCTGTAGAGACAGAGGTAATTCAAACACATTTTAAAATGCAGGACGTGGGTCAGAGAACACGCTTTCAGTTTATAATTAAATTAAAAATTTCTTAACCCTCTTGGGCCACAAGGTTGGACACCACTGTTCTAAAGCATTTCACTTAACCGTCTAATATTAACTGCCTTTGTGGCACTGTCTATGATCTTTTGATGGATGGTTTTTCATGTGTATTCACATTTAATTAGAAGGGAGTGAGCTGGAAGTTGAACTTGAAAATAAGCAAAGAGTACAAATTTAGTACCATTCTATTTGATCAAAGCTGCAGAAAATCACTCTGAAGCCATCATTTAAATGAATTTTGAAATATACTGTTTTTGAAATTGAGTGAGTTTCATGTTGGAAACCTTCACTTACTGTGTATTTGTTTTTGTTATGCGCTTGCACGTTTAAAATGCAGCTGTACTCCACTAATTGACTCTGTAAAAATTGCATTGTGGGCTACCTGGTTTGTTTGCCTCAGTAAATCCAGATCAGATTGATCAAATTAGAAAAATTTTTTTAGGGCTGTCGATTAATTGCAGTTAACTCATGTGATTAACTCAACAAAATTAATCGCAATTTTAATCGCACTGTTAAGCAATAGAATACCAAGTGAAATTTATTAAATATTTTTGGATGTTTTTGTACATTTTCAAATGTATTGATTTCAGTTATAACACAGAATACAAAGTGTACAGTGCTCACTTTATATTATTTTTATTACTAATATTTGCACTCTAAAAATGATAAAAGAAATAGTATTTTTCAATTTGTGAAAGTGCAACTTACAAATGTAGATTTTTTTTTTGTTACATAACTGCACTCAAAAACAAAACAGTGTAAAACTTCAGCGCCTACGAGTCCACTCAGTCCTACTTCTTGTTCAGCCAATCGCAAAGACAAACAAGTTTATTTACATTTACGGGACATACTGCCTGCTTATTATTTATAATGTCACCTGAAAGTGAGAACAGGCATTCACGTGGCACTTTTGTAGCCGGCATTGTAAGGTATTTACGTGCCAGATATGCTAAACATTCATACGCCCCTTCATGCTTTGGTCACCATTGCAGAGGATATGCTTCCATGATGATGACACTCGTTAAAAAAAAAGTGTTAATTAAATTTGTGACACAATTCTCCCCCAAAGAGTTCAATGTCTCCTGCTCTGTTTTACCCTCATTCTGCCATATATTTCATGTTATAGCAGTCTCAGATGATGACCCAGCATCATCTGAGACTGCAGTGAAAGTGTTCGTTTTAAGAACACTTTCACTGCAGATTTGACAAAACCCAAAGAAGGTACCAATGTGAGATTTCTAAAGATAGCTTCAGCACTCGACCCAAGGTTTAAGAATTTGAAGTGTCTTCCAAAATCTGAGAGGGACGAGGTGTGGCGCATACTTTCAGAAGTCTTAAAAGAACAACACTCCGATGCGGAAACTACAGAACCCAAACCACCAAAAAAAGAAACTCAACCTTCTGCTGTTGACATCTGACTCAGGTGATGAAAGTGAGCATGCATCAGTCCACGCTGCTTTGGATCGTTATTGAGCAGAACCCGTCATCAGCATGAACCCATCCTCTGGAATGGTGGTTGAAGCATGAAGGAACATATGAATCTTTAGGGCATTTGGCACGTAAATATCTTGTGACGCCGGCTACAACAGTGCCATGAGAACACCTGTTCTCACTTTCGGGGGACGTGAACAAGAAGCAGGCAGCATTATCTCCTGCAAATGTAAACAAACTTGTTTGTCTGAGATTGGCTGAACAAGAAGTAGGACTGAGTGGACTTGTAGGCTCTAAAGTTTTACATTGTTTTATTTTTGAATGCAGGTTGTTGGTTTTTTTTAAACACACAATTCTACATTTGTAAATTCAACTTTCATGATAAAGAGATTGCACTACAGTACTTGCAACGGGGGAATTGAAAAATACTATTTTGTTTTTTACAGTGCAAATATTTGTAATCAAAAATAAATATAAACTGAGCACTGTACATACACTTTGCATTCTGTGTTGTAATTGAAATCAATATATTTGAAAATGTAGAAAACATCCAAAAATATTTAAATAAATTATTGTTTAACAGTGCGATTTATCGTGATGAATCGCAATTTTTTTTTAATTGCTTGACATCTCTTTTTTTTTTTTTTTTAAAGGAGGATTTTTTGATTAATTGCCAGCCTGGCAAATTCAAACCTGGGAAAGTAAAGCCAGGTATTTCCTGACTAGTGTATAATTACCAGGCCGTGACAGACTGCAGACCAAATTCTCCCTTCAGTTACACAAGTTCACCCCTTATGAGCTTGATTCTCTGCTCTCATACATCAGCTTTACACCTTTTAACTCTCGTCACATAGCGGACCTCCTCCCAGTTTATACTGATCTATGTGAAAGGAGGAATCAGGCCCATTGTTTTCAGTAGTGTTGTGGAAGTTTTACCTGTCCCTTTAGTTGGAACTTAGTGATTTTGTTATTTCAGGAACCAGAATAGAGAATCCATTTCATTCTCTCAGAATTTAATCACATATTCTTAGCCATATTGGCTTTCTGTCACTAAAAGGGTTTTTTAATAAAAGGGAAAATTTTCTTAAGGCTTGTCCCCGCTAACTGGGGTGTAAATTCTAGTGCACACCAGCATCTAGCACATTTACTGGCCTATGTGGACCCTGCTGGCACTCATTAAAAGTTCCTTAATGCAAGTTAATGCAGTCCTGTTTCAAGCAGTACTAAGTTAATGTGCAGTAGGGAACTTTTCGTGTGTGCCAGTAGGGTCCACACGGACTAGTTAGTGCACAACACGCTAGTGTGCACTAGAATTCACACCCAGCTAGTGTGGACTGAGATACCATGTATGCAGGCCCTTAGTCACTAAAGAAAGAAGATATGACTGAATGAATACATACAGAACAGTTGTACTGAGTAAGAAGATGCCATTTTTACACAGTCACTTTTGGGGGGAGAGCCTGACTTTCAGACTAGCTGCTGGAAGCCCCAAATAAATACAATAGCAGTTAATCAAAACTGACCTTTAAGGTACCTGTTGTTTTCCTGTTTCACAGGTGTGTGAGAGCAGTTTCTTCAGATCACCTAGCTTCCCGCCTGGTGGGATACTGCAACTTTCATTCTTCTCACGATGTCCCTTCCATAACTGAACAGCACTGGTGCCTCCCTATGAGGGTAAGGTAAGTCCATCAAATGTTGCAAAGTAGTCCCAGGGCTTTCTTTTCAATAGGCTTGCTTTGTATCCTAGAAGGAATGAAACAAGACTATTGAAAACCTTACAAAAATGACGGACTTGCCTTACCACCATGGGAAAACTCCAGTGCTGTTCAGGAATGGAAGGGATATCTCAAGCCGAGTGTATGCTGGGCTGTCTGACTGGGTGAGAGGCAGCTGTTTACAGACCTACGAAACAGGGAAACAGTAGGATATTTTAGCCTAACTAACTTCTGATGACCGTGTCCTCATACTACTGAGGGAGGCATCCAGAAGCTGTCCTTAAAGTTACTAACTTTTTTATTGTTTACAGATTACCTTTAAGATTCCTGCATACTACCCATTGCACGAATATACTACATTTTGTTTTTGAACGTGCTAATGCAAAGGCACTGAGTGAGATTGATAATCACATTGTGGCATGCTTTGTCTTTTACTGATGGTGTTAGATGTGCCATACCCAGGGTGATATAAATGTTCGTTTTATGAGAACTGAAGAAATAACATTTGGCTAACATGAATTGACATTTTTACTACAAAATTCATTTAAAAAAAAAAATTATGTGCTTGCAGTATTTTTGAGTAATATTTGCCAAATCTGACAATTCATTTCAGTGATGATAGTACTAATGAAAAGAGAAATGATGCCCCCTTTTAAAATTTTACTTTGAAGCTCAGTGTTTTTACTTTTAGTTGTCTACCATCTCCCTCCCTTCTCCCTCCCTTCTCTGTTCAAATGGAGAGGATATAAGGAGAGTACAGATGCTGCATGTCTTAAACGAAAGTGTTCCCAAGGTACAGTAATTGTAGATTTTTCTTGTAGTTTCCTCCTGGCTTAGGAAGCTTTACATTGTAGCTTGTGTATTTCAGTGAAATGTATTAGATCTCTGTGCTTCCATTTCTTGTACAATACTTATGTCCTCAGAAGGGGAGGAAAAAGCATTTTGAATCTTAGAGGAAAAGTAGAAGCATTGTGACTCTTAGAGAAAAGTAGATACTAACAATATATTTGTGCTAACACTTTGTTACAGTGTTTGTGACAATCATGAAAAATGTAAGCATTATTTATTTTTGCAGCACTGTTGATGTGTACGGAGCTTTTCAGTCAATGAGACAGGGTCCCTGCACCAGAGAGCTTACAATCACAAGTAGATGTGACCTAGAGATAAATTATGTCAGAAGAAATAGGAGCTAAAAGAAAGAAAGGTTGACACTAGATAGAATTATGAGGTTGCTTTTTTGTGTGATCGCTTTTTTGTGTAACAGGCATCGTGTTTCTCATTTTTTTTAATTGTTTGACATTTTAAAACATAGGTTTGAGTGTGTTTTTTCACTTAGTTGCAATGTATGTATGTTTTCCTTTTCTTATTAAATTAATATTTTGCAATGGGAGTCAGCGCTGATCTGAAGTGAGGCTTCAGGCAATTGAAAGAGAAAGGGGAAGTTGTTGCACATGTGATCTGGAAGTTATTCCTCAGAAAAAGAAACTTGGAATTTAAATAATTGAACTCACATGCTGTAAATCAGTGCAGTTCATAAACAGAATGGATCCTTAAGAACCGTTAATGATTAGGGGTAGGTTTTCAAAAGTCCCACTTAGCATTGGCTTAATTCTGCTCCTTTTGAAGACAATGGTAAAATCCTGTTGACTTCAGGGGGAGCAGAGTTAGCCCTACTGAGTTTGAAAATCCCACCCTAGACCTACAGTTTAAATTTAGATGGTAGCTGTGAAGTTATTGTGAATTGTCCCTGTATTCTCCTAGATCTGGGTGACCCTGGATATAGATGTGCTTAAATATGTCTGACCCAAAATACTATATCATTTGGCACATAAAAATATTGCCCTTCTAACTTCAATTGCATTTTCCTTAATTAAGTCCAAAATGCAAATCTCTGAAAGCAAGCTGTTAATATTTAGCGCTTGTGTACCACTTTTCATCGATGGGACTCAAAGCTCTTTACACAGATAAACAAGGATTCATATGTTAAAAATTGGGAAACTGGGGAGCATAAAGGTTGGCCTTTCTGACTTCAAAAAGTCTTTTGGGATTACTTACAATATGTAAGGTAAAGCACATGAGTAAATCTTTGTGGGATTGGGTCCGTAATCATTTAATAATTGTACTGTTGTCCTGCATTTTTACTTGCATACAAGAAATATAACTCTAATAGTAATACTCGGTTTACCCAAACATGTGCAATTGTGCTCTTCAATGCATTTGAATTAGAAGTGGATGTTAAGGTGGTATGTTGTGACACTGACAAATTGATATGCCGAGGAATAAATTGAGGTATAATGTAAATAATGAGAGCAATGTAGAACAGCTCAGTTTACTTAAGAGTAGTCTTTTTAGGTTGAATGGCAATGCTTTTGTTTCTTTAAAAATAAAACTGCATTTTAGATCAGAGATTTTAGCCTCAACTTTATGTATCAGGACTTCAGAATTGTCCAGACAAATGGCCAAATTTTACTCCTGGTTATACTGTGGAACTCCTGCTGATGTCACTAGGAAATCATGCATGTATTGAAAAGGAGAATTTGGTTCTAGATTTCATAACACATCTGCATCTCCTTCACCTTGTTGCATGTGGTTGATAATGAAGCCTGTGTTACTATTATCCACAAACGTTCCAAAATGAAACATTTTAAAAAATAAATATATTATGTGTGAACATGTAGAGATAAAGATTAAAAGTAAATTTGTTAAAGGGTCCCCCTCCTTTGGATACTAGATCTGACCAAAGAGGGTTTCCTTTTTGCACAATTGTTACGTTAATTGCTACAGCACTTCGGGTATTGCAGTTACCTGGATTGATATTTGTAGATTTTTTTACAGCAGAAATAAAAAGCAATACATTTTACACTTTGGTCCTGGTTAGCAAGTGCAAGATGAGCAGATGCTTTTCAAATATTTATTTTAAAAGGTATTTAACTTTGAACTCAACAGACATAAGAGAATCTACTATGTTCTCACATGGTGGACTCAGACAGTTCTAGTGAATGTCAGTGGTAGTTCTACATGCTGCTCGTGGTGAAAATAGGCCCCAGTCTTTAACATTAGTTTTTTATATCCAATGCTAAATATGCAGAAATATTGTTGCACTTTTTGCTTTCTTTTTACAATATATCTGTGTGTGTGGCTCTTAGTTGCTCTTTGGCAGTTGGGAAGCAAACAAGGTGCCATTCAGTCTATACTTGTTTGGAGAATAATGTAGCAGTAAATGTTGGGGTAACCATTCTCCTCCTGTAGAAATACCCAAGTAGGTTAGTGGAGACTTGTGGAGTTTCTCTGGAATCCTGCCATTAGGAGGGCAGGGTTTTGTCCCAGGAAGAGGTCAAGGATTCTGCCAGCCCAAGTCAGCATTTGTCCAAAAGCAAGGGACCTCCACAGCAGGTGTCTTGCCACTGCACTGCTACCTAACCCAGATCCCAGCTTGCTATATGGCATTTGCAGGGGCCACGTTTCCAAGTTGATCCCCGACTTTCCCAGGGACTCTCTTCAGTGTGATGTTCCACAGCATGAACCTGGAAGCAGCATCAGCTCTTGCAGACTCGGTATGCAATAAATATACACTACTGTGATCATGGATTTTGGGGAGGGAAGAATTCCACAGAGATACCTAGGAAAGTTGTCTGCCTCTGTTCTCAGTCCTCCTAGCCTCCTTCCAACTCGGAGCCACAGCCCACACACAGGGAATTCTGTGATGTCATGAAGGAGAAGTATGGCATGAAGCCCTCCTTTCCCTTCTCAACTCCAAGCAGAGATCCTTGGACAGGGTCTCATCTCTGCTCTTAGAAACAAAGTGAGAATGGAGTCCTAAGATTACAGTGGCTAACTTTAAATGGAAGTATCATTCAATAATCCACTGAATGATTATATAAAGTGGCCTTTTACACGTGCCAAAAGGTCACCCTAAATCCATAAACCTCCTCTTTGTTTTTTCTGCCACTTAAAAATATTTCTGCTTCTGTTTGTCTAGTGACAGACTAACTTATTTTTCTGTGCTTTGGAGCCACCAATCCAGAGCAACTATATAGTTTCACTTATTTGTCTGTGAAGCAGTTTTGTATCATGGGTATGTTTTCATTCTCTTTTAATTCATTGCTGCCCTCTGTGCTGACTTAATTTATCATCAGATGGCATTAGGTCCACATACCCTGACAAGGAGACCAAAAGTCATGTAGCAGGAATGGGCATGAATACTCATTTCTGTGTAGCTGTTTTGTAATTTAATTGACTTTAAACTCTGAAGTGTAACTGTTCAAGGCATAATAGTTCAACCTTTCCCTGAATGAATTCATGAGAGCAGAAGGAAATCCTCTTCAGTGGCCTCAAATAGGAAACAGAGGACACCTCTTCACTTGTCATAAAAAACCTTCTTTGCCTGAGTTCAGGCCAGGCTCTTTGTTGAGGACTGGTGACATTGCTAAATCGTACTTGTTTGGCATAGGGCCATTGCTCTTGCCTCTCCAGAAAATGTATCTTCCTTGTATAGGACCATAAGACCTAAGCCTTGTCTAGGCTGGAATTAACTCTGATTTCACCCTTCCGTGTACCTACTCAATAGTCTAAATCCCTGGTGTAGACAAGGAAATCAATCACTTGCATGTGGTAACCTCACAACCAGTTCTCCATTTTCTGATGTAACTCCTAATCCAAGTTGCAACCTTATCATAGTTCAGATCCCCCGTTTTCTGAACTTCTGTACCTGTGGGGGGGAGGAGTCAATTTAAACTTTTGCAAGATAGCTTGTTTATAGAGTCCATTATCTCTATCACCCTCTCTATCCATATGGGTGAAAGTATCTAAGGCCTTTCCTGACAGTAGCGAAGCCAGACACCATAACATGTCTTTGTGCCCCACCTTGTTCAATTCATATCCCATTTCAAAAGCATTTGGAAGCACATTCATATCATCCTCTTCTCTAAAGTGAGGAAATAATTTGGAGTCTGTGCCACCCACTGAGTATGTGGGGTCTGGTTCCACCTACTGGATCAGTGTTTTACTGGCGCAGTCTATCCATTTCGAGCTCATGTTGACATTCCTTGTCCTTCTCTCCCTCTTGTGCTGATGCTGCTTCTCCCAGTCTGCTCTCTCTCTCTTCCTGCCAGCAAGCAGCTGGGTTTCCAGACACACTGTGTCCCCATCCAGCTTCTCTTGCTCTAACTGTAGATCTGTCCAGTATCTCTGCTGCAGTGGTGCATTCGGTCTGGATGGAACAAGGCCTGTCAGCCTCTTCCCTGATCCCCTCTAGTGTCACCAAGATTTTCCCCGCCTGCTGGACTCTCTGACAGTGGGCTGGATGTTCCCTGTGATCCTAGACCAGTGGCTGATTTTGACCGTCCACAGGCACGCCCCCACCCCCACCCCAGCCGCTCCCAGTGGCTGCGGTTTGCTGTTCCCTGCCAATGGGAGCTGCGGGAAGCGGCAGGCCACAGGGACGTGCTGGGAGCCGCGGGAGGCTGTGCCTGCAGATGGTCAACATCAGGAAAATGTCTGGCAGCGTGCAGTCAGATTACTCTTATGGGCCGCAGGTTGCTCACCACTGTCCTAGACCATCATTCTTTTTTCTGGTCCTCCGGAGTATAGCAAGCTGTCTAGTTATGCCTTTGTCCTTTCTTCAGAGATGAGTTGCCTTTCTCTACATATCTCAATTACATGACTTTTTTTCAGCTGTTCAGAACTCACTTTACCATCTCTTTTTTCGCTGTTCCTGTCTTGAAAAGACTGAGACTTTTCTCTGTGCTTTTCCCTTCTATAGTACTTGCTTTCGCTGCTGTTGGCTCTTCCCTGGCAGTTCCCCACTGTCAGAGCTGCCACTATATATGTCCCAGTTTCAGGGTTAACTGCATCTTTGATCACCACCTCAACCCCTCAGTCTTCATCAAGGTTTTGGGCTTCCTGGTTGTCGCCTCTCTAACGGAGACCCACGTCTCTCTTCCCCTCCAGACTCAGGGTGCAGGCCCTCTGCATCTCACTGTGATTTCCCCAGCAGATCTGACCCAGGTCCAGCAACTGTGGTTAACCTTTCTCCAAGGGCTGCAGTGGTGTATGCTAATTACCAACCAGCTTTCACAAAGCAAAATACATTTATTCTTAGGTTAAAAGCATTACAGAGAAAGCATATAGGAACTTTTATTGCTTTCTGTACGCTTAGGTGGATCCTGGTATGTTTTCTATCTCATGAGGCCCTCGTAAGCCTAAGTCTTTCTACCCTTTCAGAAAGGGTTGGGGTCTCCCCAAGACCTAAAATCCTGTCTGCAAAAAGAAGATCCCGTGTCTGTTCAAGCTCAGCTTTTTTTTAATCTAAAGTCCTTTCTTTGTTTGAGTCTCTGGAAAAAACAGTTTGAACCAGTATATGCAAACCACCGTAGGGGTTGGTACTCCTCTGGAGTGGTTTATAATCTCAGGGACTCAAGTAATCACCCCTCCACACCCATTATTTTTAGTTTTTGGAGGAACAGTGGTAACCCTCCCCCACACCCAATAGAGTAGCTTACAATTGCTGGCCCACAAAATACATAAAACATTCATAAACTTAGTACGATATGGTCCCCAAAGTGACTGCATGTGTTAACATTCATTGCTAGTAATGGAGCCCAGAAAGAATGTTCATCATTATTTGTTTGTATTACCCCATAGTGCCTAGGAGCTGTACAGACAGAACAAAATGATGGCATGAGTGTAACATTATGGGCACAAGTGTACACCTACCACTGCATCAACTTACTCAAGCATTATTTTGGGAGATGCATCCACCACAGCCCCCCTGGTGTCACAGTGGTACGGCTTTCAGCAAACACTTTCACCTGGTGGATGTGGATCTCAATTTTCCTTTTTGCTCTTGGGAGTGAGTGTGAGTGTGAGAGAGAGCATTCATGTTTTCCTTTCAGCTAAGTGTATTCTCCATTAGGGAGCCTCTCCTCCCTACTCCCCCCCCGCCCCCCCCCCCCCCCCAAAAAAAGGAGGGAGTGGGAGGATTCCCAAAAGGAACTACCTAATTGATATGGACTGGTAGATCCAAAATATAAAGGTAAGAAGAAATATTTACCTTTTATAAATGGATTTAAATTGAAATCTAGAGTTCAGTCATACCTTTGTGCATCTGTCTCTTACCTGGCTTTTTAAAGCCATATTTTTTTTTAACACTTTTAAATTAAAAGTTTGTTCCTTTTTGCTACAGCTGTTCATAGTTTCAAGTTGAGTCGAAACCACGTGGACTGGCACAGTGTAGATGAAGTGTATCTTTACAGTGATGCGACAACGTCTAAAATTGCACGAACTGTTACGCAAAAGTTGGGATTTTCCAAAGGTAATACTTCTCAGCATTTGTAAATAATTCTGTAAAGATTATTGCTTTAATAGTTTGTTACTTAATGCTGTGAGAAGAAATTATGGATGGAACCTGGAATTTTCAAGGTTGAAATTTTTGTTTGATGCATAGTTAATTTTTGTCATTGCACTCTTATGGGAGAATAACTCAAAGGCGCTGTTAGGTTGTCATGCACATTTGTAATTAAGAATAAAACAGGTTTATTGCAGCTTATTACCAAATAACTCTAATACGGTTTCATATAACTTAAAGTACATTAAGGTTACAAAGTCAAGCATTCCAAAGCGAAGACATGCCAGAATTAATGTTGTCTGTGCAACCTTAATTTGACACCCCCCTCCCCCCAGTATGCAGCCATTACAATGATCTTTAATTACATGATCACATATTGTCTTTTTCCACTGGAGCCGTGCCTGACTCACTGAACAGAATGTACCTGCTCTGGTGATGAGTTAGGGTTATGTAGCAAAGGAGGGTTTTGTCCATAGCACCCTGTCTCATTTTGCTGCAGAAGTTGAAAGATGTGTAGTGAATGAGGCAGGGGATTGCACAAAGAGAAAGGTTAAGGCAGTTGAATACTGCCCAGGATAGTTGGATTCTATCCCTGCCGCTGCCACAGAGTTCTTATATGATGCTGGGTAAGTCACTAAACCAAAATGTGCACAGGTGACCACCATGTGACCTCATTTTCTGGGTGTCTGGGGTCTGATTTACAAAAGAGGTGAGTGCCCTAACTACAACTCAGGACAGTATGTGTTCAGAGCAGAGCTCCCAAAGTGCTATAAAATGCTAAGAACACTGAAAAATCAGACCCTAAGCATCTCCGACTGGGCAACTAAAACTAGTTGATAATTTTGGCCTTAATCTCTGTGCCCAAGTCCCCCAAGTGTGTAAAAAAAAAAATTAAAAAAATGGAGATATGCCAGTCTCCTAGAACTGGAACGACCTTGAAAGTCCAGTCCCCTGCCTTCACTAGCAGGACCAAGTACTGTCCCCTGACAAATTTTTGCCCCAGATCCCTAAATGGCCCCCTCAAGGATTGAACTCACAACCCTGGGTTTAGCAGGCCAATGCTCAAACCACTGAGCTATCCCTCCCCCAACCACTGAGCTATCCCTAGCATTGTGATAATAATATCCCCACCCCTCACAGCGGTTGTGAAGATAGTTCATTATTGTTTGTAAAGAACTAAGATGTTATGTTGAGAGCACCATAGAAAAACTCTTGGGGAAATTAAATAATTCTGTACTAATTGCAGGTTTTGGATGGTGTACAGTAAATAATGCATAGGGCCTCACATTGAATGGTGAGGATAAACATAGCTGCCATTCAATGAGCAGTCTGTCCATCCTTCTAACGTAGGTTTTTTACTATAATTTCATTTGTGTGGGTTTTTTAAAAAACTTGATTTAAAAAAAAATATTGGAAGGAACTATATTGACTCCCAACATGGCCATCAGCAGGGATAATCAGATCCACAGCACAATCCCCTACCACTTGAACTGATGGAGTAACTGATAGCGGTACAAGGGTTCTGTCTTCTATATGGACCTGCCCCAATAGGGGGATGGACACACACTTGGCCGGTTGGTTTCACAGCTATTTGCTAGACAGCAAAGGAATATTGAGACTGAGGAATAACGGGTTCAGTTCCAGATATAGATATACACACACACATATATATGTAGCTGAAATGGCATTAGAAGGGGAGGTTATAGTCCCAAAATATTTTCCTCCCAAAATATTTTTACAAGTGAGGTGATATAAAGTGATCTGGATCTTATAGAGTCCAGCACATCACTTGTCATCTTAAAATGTGGTGATCTTTAAAGATTTTGAGGAAGATATGGTAGATAATCATCAGTGTTAGCCTGTAGAAGCAGTTGTCAAATATAGCCAGCACTAGCACCACTAAGAATTTTAAAGCTCAGTTGTGCCAATTTAAAGTCAGTCCACCTCTTTGCAGGCAGCCCATATGTAACATACAAGGTCAGCATCATATGGTCATGTTAGCTAAAACCAATCAGCAATTTTGCCATTGCAAGCAAGCAATGGAGCATCTCTGCTGAGAGCCCTTCAAAGGAAAATGTACAATAAATGAGGCTTTTGAGATTCCAAGGGCATGTGTTGCTGTTATGAGATAGTCACAGAATAAAGACACCAGGGGTTCAAATGGCATAACAGGCTGGGGAGGAAACTTGCATATCACATCAGAAGTGATTTTGTGTAGAAGTCCTAGTAAAAAGTGAGACCAGTATGTATTCTTAAAATAACTCTCTGTATTGGAACTAATCCTTTTTATACAAACAGACTTGTTCCTCTTTAATGCCTCTGCTGATTAATGTCTGATACCCAAAACAAGACATAGGTCTTCCAAAAGCTGAGGGTGAGATAGCTTTAATGTATCCAGCTGGCAATATAATTCAGGAATTTTGTCAGACCATAGACTGAGCTTGCAGAGTTCCTGGGTAGAGCTGTGTAGAGGAGACACTTGTTTCACAAAGGATTTCAAGATTTTGAAACGTGTTTTCATTCCTCTGCAGAACAAACCCCCAAAATTTTGAAATTCTCTCTGAAAAAAGCTTTTGGGGAAAAAAATTGTTTCAGACTGATCAAAATGTTGTTCTCATTTTATTTTGATTTATTTTTTATTTTATATTGTATAAGAAAACAAAATAAAATTTAAAACAAAAATTGAAAAGTTTCATTCCGAATATGTTGAAACAAGACATTTCAGCATTCTCAGAGGATTTTTTTCCATATGTTTTTTCCTCTGAAACAAAATGCGAGCAAAATGAGCAAAATCGTGTCAAGTGTTCCAATTTTGATAGAAAATGGTCCAATTGAGCTTTTTAGGACCATCTCTATTCATGGACGAGAGAGAGACTTGTTTAGAAATAATCTTGCCAAGAATCTTTACATATACACTGACCACTGAAGGAATGTTGTGGAACATTGAGGAACATTTATTGATTAATAACTTAAGCATATAGAAAGTTATCTGTAGTACAAAATGGATAGTGCATTATTCAGCTGCTTTAAAGTTATTTTCCAAACAGCTATGAAATTAGCAAAATCCTCACTGGAAATGACCTGTAAATCCATAGGTGGCTGATAGGGGTCATGGAAATTGTTTATCCAGATCTCTTAGGCCGCTTTGAAAATCTCAGCATTGTGTGTGCTGATTTTTGAAAATGTATTTTATTTGCAAAATATAACTTGTAATGTTCTGGTTTGAAGCAGGCACCTCTTCTGTCCGTGTATATGGAAGTGTCATACCTCATGGAATATAATTGTGATCCAGGATAATATTTTTTTTTCCTACAGCTTCAAGTAGTGGGACAAGGCTTCATAGAGGCTATGTAGAAGAAGCTACATTAGAAGACAAGCCATCACAAACTACTCACATTGTGTTTGTTGTGCATGGTATTGGGCAGAAAATGGACCAAGGAAGAATCATCAAAAACACAGCTATGTGAGTGCTTTATTATATGTACAATAGTGACTCTGAAGTCAATATGAGGCTGTAATAGACATATCAGGACTCTGCTGACATTATTCAAGTAGCTTATAAATGACAGCAGAGCCTTCAGTGTAAGACATATTTTTCTCTGGGGCCATTTATTTTGAGAGTGTGGATGCGCAAATGTTCATTGCTTTTTTCACGTTAAAGTTTAAACTTTTGTGCCTAGTTAAAGCAGTGCCTGGGAGAAGCACAAGATTTTAAGGCTATGTCTGCACTGTAGCCTATGTCAACAAAACGTATGTCGCTCAGGGTGTGAATATTCCTCTGCCTTAAGCGACATAAGTTACACCAGCATAAGTGTTCATGTGCACAGCGCTATGCCGGCAGGAGCACTTCTCCCACCAACATAGCTTGCGGAGGTGGTTTTTTTTATGCTGACGGGAGAGCTCTTGCCCGTCGGCATAGAGCGTCTTCACCAGACGCACCGCACTGCTGTAGTGCTGTACCTACAGACATGGCCCTTAGTTTGTTTTCGTTCCTGGCCAGTACCCTTCGCCATAAGAGGGCAGGGCAGAGGATTTCTAGAACTGGTGGTCAGTGGCTCACTTGGTCAGGTAAGGAGAGATGTTCCCTTGCTTCAAATCAGAGAGAATATCATCTTGTCCTTGACTGGCAGAATAGTAGGTAAGTTTAAAGGGATCTTGGAAGGGAGAAGGAGTATGAGGAGTCAGTCTGTTGGAAACACACAAAATGGACAAGGAAATATTTTTAAGGCTCTCCAGGTTTTAAAGACCAAAACTGAGTGTGTGGTGGGGGTAGAGGGGAAATAGTTCAGTGTCCTTTCCTTTTAGATACGTATGGTTTAAAACAGTGGTCCCCAACGTGGTGCCCATGGGTGCCATGGCGCCCACCAGGGCATTTATGTGCGCCCGCCATCAGGGCCGGCACCAAGGAAGGAAGAGGAGAGGAGCATCAGCCAGAGAAGCGTCGCCACTGAAATGCCGCCACGCAGTGCTTCCGGCGGAGAAGCTTTTGCTGAAATGCCGCCGAGGTGCGCTTCCAGTGGAGAACCTTCGCCACCGAAATGCCGCCGAGAAGTGTCGCTGCCCGCCACGCTCTGATGAAGGGATGAATGTGCTCTTGGCCACAGAAAGGTTGGGGACCACTGGTTTAAAAGGAATCTGTGTCTGCAGCCATACTCAGTGCATGCTTTAGGCAGAAATCAGGCCCCTTAGATCAGCACAGAGGATCGTCCCTCCATGTGCTGATCTTCCCGTTCTGCATGGCACCATCCATCGCCAGACCTGGTGAAGGCCTCTCTGTAGAGTTTGGGATACGTATGGGGAGAGGGGCAGTGAAGGAGTGGGCAGGTCAGTGGCCAGGCCTTTCAGGGAGTGTAAACACACACTGTCTCTTTCTCTCCAGCCCTGCAGAAAATCACCAGAGAGCCTAATACGGTCTCAGACGGTATAATTTCCCACACATTTTCCAACAGGGCATCAGGAATTTGCTGCAGCTATAAAAGGTCTCTGGGGGCATGGTTCCAATGAAGCTGGGGAGGAGTTGTTCCTTGGGTCTGCCACAAACCTGGTTGGTCCTGTGACAAGATGGCGGATGTTAGTATGGTGGGTCCTGCACTTTTCTTGGCGGGGGGCTAAGATGCCACCCCTTGCCCTTGGGGCACCGAAGGCCCTGCTAGGGGCCTGGGAAGGTGGTAGGGGAGGGGTCTGGGTTTGCTCCTCACTCTGAGCCCCAGCCCCTCTCAACCCGTGTGGGTTCTTACCCTCTTCCCCCTTGGGTGGGGTACCTTTGCTCCTTAGACGCTGTGGGAGGGAGTCTCCATCCCCTGCTGGGGCAGGGTCTCCCTTAATTCGATTCTCTGATCTCTCAAGTCTCACAGCACACCTCCAAGCTCTAGACCTCTCTCCTTCCTCCTCCTCTCTCCTGTCTGCCAGAAGCAGGGAGTTTTATTAGGTTCCTGACAGGGCCTTAATTGCCTGCAGGTGCTCCAATTAACCTGTAGCCACCCTCCCTAGTTTACAGGGAACCATGCCTTAATTAGCCTTGGGCTTATGTATTTCCCCTCTGCCACTTCTCCCTGGCCCTCCTGTATCACAGTCCCCACAGGTTTTTTTGGAGGGTCGGGGGAAAAAGGTACCACACCATCCTCTTTTGAATGGGTTGATGTTGGGGATCTCCACAAGGGGATTTCTTCCCCTAGAGCAGAGGTTCTCAACGTTTTTCTTTCGGAGCCCCCTTTCCTCTCCCCCCCAACATGCTATTAAAAACTCTATAGCCCACCTGTGCCACAGTAACTGGTTTTCTGCATATAAAAGCCAGGGTTGGTGTTAGGGGGTAGCAAGCAGGGCAATTGCCTGGGGCCCCATGCCACAAGGGCCCCCACATAGCTACATTGCTCAGGCTTCAGCTTCAGCCCTGGGTGGCAGGGCTCAGGGACCTGGGCTTCAGCTCCATTGCGGTGGGGCTTTGGCTTTCTGCCCTGGCCCCCAGCAAGTCTAATGCTGGCCCTGCTTGGAGGCCCCCCTGAAACCCGCTTGAGGCCCCATAGGGGGCCCCAGACCCCTGGTTGAGAACTACTGCCCTAGAGTACCTTCCTATGGGTTTGATCTTTGTGTGGGGGTGATCTGGGCATAAGCATAAACTGTAACTTCTGCCTGTATCTGGTATGCCTCTCTATGAACCTCATGTTTTGATTCCAAGTCATGTACAATCTACACCTCTGCTCATGGCAAAAAAAAACATGCAGCCTTGCTGCACCGATTTTTTTTGAACTTCCATTTTAAAAATGTCTCAGTTCTCACACTGACCCAGTTGGAGGACATGTTAACTGTAGATTAGGGATGGGCTAGTGACCTTGCCCGGGGCTCCTGTAGTGTGCTCTATCTTCAAGTCACTGGCTCTGACAGAAGTCACCATTGGTTAGGTGGTGTTCATTGCAAAGGTCAAAACAAAATTCTACTTTATGAAGTATGGTTTTAAACTTTAGATATTCATTGCATAAAAATATGGAGTGCAGTCTCGTCATCGCTTGTGAGGTGCTCAGATACTATGCTCATGGGAGTCGTCCTGTCAGTGGATAGGATATATAGATCTGTCAGTGGAATGCAGTTCCAAATGAAGTCGTCTTCTGAAGGATGTGGCATGATGTCTCTGTTAACTTTGTTTCCTCACTGTAGTATTTAAACACATTTCCTATCTAAATGTAGCGTGGCAGCTGGCACAACAAGCTGTTCCTGTCAAAGCTGATATTAGCTACAAAACTAATCTTAAGAAGGGACAGTACTTCCTGCTCAGCTAGAACAATTATTCACCTTAATTAACATAAACAAAATATTGCACCATGTTCTGTCTGGATAGCATAGCAGAGTGGATCATTATTGCTTACGGAGGACAATGTCATAGGTTTCTAATCTCATATAGATGGGTATTGGCATAGTTCAGTGGTTCTCAAACTGTGGGTCGGGACCCCAAAGTGGGTCGGGACCCCATTTTAATGGGGTCATCAGGGCTGGCGTTAGACTTGCTGGGGCCCAGGGCCGAAGCTGAAGCCCAAGATCTTCAGTCCTGGGCAGCTGGGCTCAGGTTACAGGTCCCCCACCCAGGACTGAAGCCCTTGGGCTTCAGTTTTGGCTGGCTTGCCCACCCAAGGTGGTGGAACTCTGGCTTTGCCCCACCCCCTGCTTGTGTGGGCTCAGGCTTCGGTACCCCCTCCTGGGGTCACGTAGTAATTTTTGTTGTCAGAAGGGAGTCACGGTGTAATGAAGTTTGAGAACCGCTGGCATAGTTTATTTTATTGGTTATTTTGATTTGCAGTCTAATGCAGCATTACAATGTAAGAATGGAAAGACGTTCTTCAGTACTGTCTTTCTGGAAAATGCATCCCACCTGGTTTTGGATCTCCCAGCATTCCCTGTGACCCAACCTTACTCTTTTGGGGATTTTAATCTTGAACAATCCCAAATGAAGAAAATGCATCTCTGATATCCTGTTAATTTGCCTATGCACTTTTTGGGGCCTCTTTGGATGGATATTTTTGTGTTTTGTGCCTTTATATTAATGCCTGTTCATAGTGTTCAGTTTTATTGAAGCAGGCAATGACTCTTATTCTTCTAGAGCATTATTTTTCCTTGGGCATATTAGCTGGCATTTTTTTCTCAGTTGAAGTGTTGTTTTCTATCCATAGTTCTAATCTCTCTAGGTTACCTTCATTCCTGAATTTAACTTTCTGAAAGTTTTGCTGGCCTTTTTTGTCTATGCTCGGAAATTTTACTGAAATAGTTATTCTAGAATAAATTTTCTGGAATTGTTATTTTGGTAAATTTCCAAGTGTAGATAGCGGTTAATTACTTGGATCCAAAGGACATCTTGCACCTCATATGTGTTTCTTCTATCCTTGAAACAACTTGAGTGTGTTAAGGGTGCTGTTGCAGTTTTAAGTTTTCCTTTTACCTGTTTGACTCTGACTTGTAAGGGGTTTTGATAGACAGTAGTCTGGTTTTGATAAGGACACAACTAACTGCCTATTTATAGTTTGTCATGGGTGGCTACATTTAAATTTCCATCTTTAGCTGAGGAATTCAAATGGCTAATGCTGTTTTAACGTTCTCAACTGGGGATTGTCTTGCAGGGTAAATGAAGTGAAATGTTCAGTACTTTGGCTTTACTAGAGCTTAGCAGGATCTAACTGGCAGCAAAGAGGAAAAAATTGATAGCACTTGAATAAAGCCTCTTAACATAACTATTAAAAATTCTGTTCAGCTTAGAATGTTTACTGCAGTCCACTGCAATGAACAGTGTTTCCCACATAATTTTAAATGCTTTCCTAAAATCTTGCGTTGTGGATTTTATTTTATAGACATCTAATGCATAACTACATGTATTAAATCAAGAATGAGCAGGTGCATTTTAGGTTACATATATTTTCCCATTAAATTTTAGCCACATACATTCAGTTTATCCTACACTGTCCGTTTGTGTCCACTATTGAAAAGTATTCTTTAGCTGCTGTATGAGAGGAACCTGATGTACTATGCTAAGAATCTCCGAGGCAGCATTGAAGCAAACTTACTTGATTAAAAAAATATTAGATAATGAGTAGGGCTCAAACTTTTCGGTAAGTGGAGCTTTCTGTGTAAAATCTGCTTTTTAATGATTTGATTTTGAAACAGCTGCCAAAAAGTGAAAAAATACTCCTGGTCTGTAATTTCATTTCTCATAATGAAAGCATTTGTTAATCTGGGCTCCACTTCTGGGAAGAGTGTATATTAAGGATAATTTCCCCGAGTGGGGGAACAAGAACTAGATATGTTAGAATTGTATATACAAATATGGGATGCATATTAGATGGTAAATCTTGGTGTCGTAGTTACCAAGAGACCAAAATACCTTCAGCTCTCCCTCTGTTTCCTGTTGTGGACTGAATGTTTGTAATGCTGTCACTTGGAGAGCTACAGTTCAGTCCCTTGTGGAAGCCTGCCAACAGAAAATCCCAGGATGCCTTGGAAGGTCACTTGAATAGGATTCAGTTTGTTCTCTGCACCAGATGAGCCAAGTCCTGCACATTCACTTGTAGTGCTAAGTGAATAGAAGCTTTTCTGGAAATTACAAGTTGATTAGGTCTCTAGAATATCTGTATTGCTGAAGTCTT
Source organism: Macrochelys suwanniensis (assembly GCA_033296515.1). Classification (NCBI taxonomy): domain Eukaryota; kingdom Metazoa; phylum Chordata; order Testudines; family Chelydridae; genus Macrochelys; species Macrochelys suwanniensis. The sequence goes on along the minus strand of CM065781.1, from coordinate 8,621,475 downwards.
ATGCCTTCAGGTTTCAGGATGTTAAATTTCACCTCTGCAAATTGAGGTGGTTGAGTGGCCTGTTAGTGAAGGAGACTTTTAAAAACTGGTGGGATCAAAGATGTGCGTGTTGCCACTTTTATCATTCTGAAAATTACTTGGACCTATCAAAAAGCCTATGTCTCCAGCAAAGTAAATTCTTATTGATGTGTCAGCTAAAAAGACTTTTTGGAATCCCTTCCACTAAAGAATAATTGAAAATGGCATCTGGCAACCAGTAAAGAATTCTTCAGGCGGTAGAACAAGAACTAGAAAAGCAGTTCACCTGAGTTTTTATAACAAGTTTATGTTTATTTTATTGTTTATATTGTGGTAGTGCCTAGAGTCCACACCCCCAACTGTGCCAGTCACTGTACAGGCAGCTCTTGTCCCCAAGAACTTACAATCTAAGGGTACATCTATACTTACCTCCGGGTTCGGCGGTAAGCAATCGATCTTCTGGGATCGATTTATCGCGTCTTGTCTAGATGCGATAAATCGATCCCGGAAGTGCTCGCCGTCGACACCGGTACTCCTGCTCCGCGAGAGGAGTACGCGGAGTCAACGGGGGAGCCAGGAATACAACTTAGTCATCTGACTCCCAGTTTACTGTGTCTGAGGCCATTCTTTCATTGCCCTATCTGTTAAGTTTTTAAGAGACCAGATTAGTCTCTGGGAATTTGACTGCTGTGTTAATATTTTCTGATCTTGAGAGAGTTGGGTTAAGGACCCATTTATTCTCTCATAGTTATCGATGATCTCAGACTGAAGCACTAGCAGAGAAGAGTAGACACTAATGACTCTGGATAATGTTTTCAGCTGTTCAGACACTATACTTTTTCTATCTGCTTTTAAATTGAATCTGTAAACTTGCTATACTAACTATGAAGCTAATATGCTTCAAACTTTCTTCAAACTTCGCTTGCAAACTTTCCAGTTCTCAGTGTTATATTGAACCTTCCTGATACTGGTTGTAAATAAGCTTAGTAATGTAATGAAAGAGAAAGTCACAGTGATAACTGTAAAGATTTTTTTAAGTCTCTAATGCACATCAGCTAAATTAACAGATCATAATTTCATCATTTTAGTCACAGAAATAAAGGCAGCAGAATGAAAGTGCACTGTAATCTTATTCATGATGTGTCCCAAAACATTTATTTTCAATACACCATTCTATATACATAAAATTATATCTGTGTAACAGAATGTCTCAAGGTCTGCATTGCATTCATTTTTAATATTTTTTTTTAATATAAATCCTAAAATAACAGAACTACAGTCACTTGCAAGAAGGCTGTCCCTTTAATATGATCAAAATTTCAGTAACCAGATCATTTGTAATTGGGAGAAGACAAATTTCCACTTGTTGTTTTGGATCCGTTTTTATCACTTCAATCGGGTATTATTAATTCAGTCACTTGCTACAGAGAGGTGCTATCTAATAAAGTAGCTTAAAATTCTTAAGTGAATTGAACCTGAAGGAGCACAAAGAAGCCTTATGATAAAAGGACTATCCCCAAAAGCTATTCATATGTTAATTTTATAAACCCTGTGTTACGCATCCTGATGTACACCCCTGTCTATCTGTAAGGAAACTCAAAACAGATTTTTATTTTTGTCAAAATGAAAGGGATGAAATGGATCAAAAAAGTGGGAAGCCACTGTATATTGATGTTTGTGTAGATGAGCCCTTTATCCATTGGACCCTTGCGTTGCTTGCACAAGCTGTTTGCTAAGCGGTTTCAATGTGTGAGAGAACTGTATGGCCAGAAGAAACCTTATGTGGCAATGCTGCTGTGGGACAGTGGAAATAGGAACCAGGTCCAATTGCAGGGCCTTTCGATTCCATGTGGGTTTGACTGTATTTGCCCTGGTATTGTGAAAATTGAGATGGATAGCACAGGAATGCTTACTGGATGGAAAAAATAAATAAAACAGTAAATCATATCTATTTGTAAGATGACTTGCAATATTTTTAGTGACTTATGAATATGTTTAGTCAGACAAATATGGTCAGTGTGTAATCTATCTGGAAAATACTTTAATCCATTTTGAGGAATTTGATTGTAATATGATTTGAAATGTGGAGAGTGAAAATTAAAAAAACAACCAACTGGAAATTCAGGATACTCTTATACAAAATGAGAGATTTGAGGAAGTCATAAAATAAATGGAGAGATTGTAGTTTTGCTTTGATTTTGTCAGTTTTTCATATTCTTTCTGTAAATATTTTCTTAAAACTGACAGGATATTGTTGTACTCTCTTTGTTTATCATTCCTAAATGTTAAACCCAGCTCTTCTACAGTGACTGAGGGACTGGCCCTCATTACCCAGAATGAGAGTTGTGGACCGCTGACTTACGATGTTTTCAAATGTGCATAAATCCTATGGACTTTCAATGAGACTTAGGCTCCAAAGTCTCTGAAGGCATGTCTACACTACATCTGCTACTGTAGCACTGTAGTGTAGACTCTTCCTACATCAACGTAGTTAATCAGTTTCTCCAAGATGCAGAAGCTAGGTTGATGGAAGAATTCTTCTTCCAGCCTAGCCGTATCTGCCCTGGGGGTTAGGTCGACCTAACTATGGAGTTAAGGGCATGGAATTTTTCACAGCCCTGAGTGATTTACCTAGGTTGTCTCTTTTGAAAATGGGACTTAGTTGCTTTTGTAAATTTTATCTTTAATCCATTGTGACAAAAGGTTTGGACTTGTGCGACTGGACATGGTCTATACAGTCTTAAGGTAGTTTTAATTTTTAAAAAAAAACAGAAATAAATATCAAACTAGAGAATGTGCTTGGTTGGTGTCCCTGAGAAAAATGAAAAAAAGTAATAATGTGTGGGTGTTGGATTTTTTTGGTGAACCACTGACAGAGTTGCTAGGGTGGACTGCTTCTCCAAATTTGGATGATTGTTTGTAATGAAGACTAACCAGGAAATCCTCTTCATCAGCTTGCCCAAGGGTGGTTTTAGTAATATGCCAAACCCTTCCAAACAGGAATAGAATCCTGCGCACAACCTGGGCCTCTGGGAACTCAGTATTCCATGACGTGAAGGTTCCAATTTGCCTAGACTATACCCCATTGCTTCTGAAAAGAAAGAAGAGATCCACGGATACATGAGATGAGATTGACTTTTGTGGCCCCATAACCTTCCAAGCTTTGGGTGAATTTTATCAGACAACTAAACATCTTTAAAAACCCAACAAAGGTTAGTAACTTAATTGATAGAAAGAAGGCTGCAGTATCTGACAACATATCATCCCAGTCTTAAAGGGCTCTGATGTACTGTTTCAGTTAACACTTTATTCCTGTTTATAATTTGTATTGTTTTTTATATTTACAACGTCCACCGTTGTATGAATCCTTTACCTTCTCTGGCTACTGTTTGGACCTAGTTATTTCACAAAGGTGTTACTCTGCTATCCTAACTTCTTGTTCTTATTGTGTGGAATTCCGTGCATTCTGCATGTCTGGTGGCTTCTGCGCTTTTACCAGTTGTTTGAAGCTAGGAGCTGATTGCATCCTATCTGTTTAATACTGATGTTAGTCTTTCTGAACTCGTGTTAGTAGTAGGCCACAAACTGTTCTGTTTCTCAGAAGAGGCAAGAACTTCTCTAGTCTCTGCCTAAGGAGTATTAGTATTTCCAAGAACTGCTCTTTAGATTTTAAAGTTTTTAACTTTTCCTGTGTCTTGTGCTATATGGTGAACTTATTTGATTCAGTCAAGTGTATTTTCTTTTGTTTTGCTACGCAGGTGGCTCGCTAAGGGTGGTGTTATAAATATATTTACTGAATTTCCTGCAATATCTTCTTGATAATCTCTAAAATGGAGAGTCTGTGGGGGTAAAGTTAGGCTCTCAAATGAGTTTCTCTGGAGCCATCTTGTGAGAAATGGCATAGTAGATTACCTGCCAGCATTCGGTCAGTTTGTGGATGAGGTGTTTGTATTGTTCTGTGTGGTCATTCTGTATCTCCTCCTTTCTCCTTCCCTTAAGGATGTCCCCAGGAAATCTGAGGATTTCCTTTCTTCTGCTGCTCTCTTTAACCCCACCACATTATTCTTTTGACCTCATATCTAGGGTTGCCAGACGTCCGGTTTTCGACTGGACCACCCGGTCAAAAGGGGACCCTGGCAGCTCTGGTCAGCACAGCTGCCTGGGCAACTAAAAGTCCGGTTGGCGGTGCAGCGGGGCTAAGGTAGGCTCCCTGCGGCTCCCAGAAGTGGCCAGTGTAGTGGCAAAACTGCAACTGGCACATTTTCCCACCAGTAGCAGTTGTCCAGCTCCTAGGTGCAGGGGTGGCCATGAGGGTTCCGCGCACTGCCCCTGCCACGAGCACCCTGGCTCCTCCAGAGGGAGATGCCGGCAGCTTCCGCCCTCCTCCACAGGGAACCTGCCTTAGCCCTGCTGCGCTGCCTACTGGGAGCCGCCTGAGGTAAGCGCCACCCAACCGGAGCCTGCACCCCGAATCCCCTCTTGCATCCCTGCCCCAGCCCTGAGTCCCCTCCTACACCCCAAAGCCCCCCAGCCCAGAGCCCACACCCTCAGCCAGAGTCCAAACCCCCTCCCACATCCCAACCTCCTGCCCCAGCCCAGAGCCCTCTCCCACATCCTAACTCCCTCCCTGAGCCGGCATCCCAAACCCCTGCCCCAACCCTGAGCCCTCTCCCGCACCCAAACTCCCTCCCGAAGCCCGCACCATGCACCCCCTCCCGCATCCCAACACCCCTGCCCAGAGCCCGAATCCCCTCCCACACCCTAGCCCCCTTCCCCACCCCTCATGTCTGGCCCCAACCCAGAGCCCACAGCCGGAACCCAAACCCCAACCTCCTGTCCCAGCCCGGTGAAAGAGAGTGAGGGTGTGGGGGAGCGAGCGATGGAGGGGGAGTGGAGTGAGTGGGGGCAGGGCCTTGGAGAAGAGGCGGGGCAGGGGTGTTCAGTTTTGTGCGATTAGAAAGTTGGCAACCTTACTCATATCAGAGACATCCTTCTGAGGAGGACTAATGGGACTTCCTTCAGAGCCTGTCAGTACCACTTCTTTATCCTTTGAATGAACTCTCTTGCTGAGTAGACTCCTCCATTTCCTTCTCTTGTGGGCTGAGCATGCTGCTGTACCGCTTAAGCACTTACCATCCCATAGGTCTGGGGATCGAGAAGCTAGGAGTACAACCGAACCCAGGGTTTAAAAATGGGGGCACAGGTTATTTGTGTCTCCAGGCCGTTTGGTTGGCCCAGCAGTTTTAAAATGGAGTGTGAAAAGGGCAATTTCCCTTCCTTTCATTCCCTCCCTCAAAAAACAAAAATAAAAATCCTTTCAGTCAAAATGAAATAAAGTTTTATATCTAGTTTATGGAATAGTTAGCTTAAACTGCCTATTGAAATGAAAAGCTTTCTTATTTCTGAGGGATGTAATATGTACTTTTTGAGGAGGGAAATATTTTTTTTTAAATCTCTGTCACTGTCACTGTCATCGATCTATCAGCCCTCACAGAGAGAGCGCCGATCACAACACGTCCAAATATTAATATATTGGTAGAGAACATATTTTTCAAAGCACTCACAAACATCACCTGCTTTCTCCTCACAACCTCTCAATGAGAGAGGTGAGTATGATTCGTATTTTACAAGTGGGGAAACGAAAGCAGACACACGGAAGTGACTTGCCCAAAGCCATCTAGAATCTCTCCATCAAATTCAATGAGCTTTGAATCAGGCAGCGTATACTGAATGAGTGGCAGAGCTGGGGTAGAACTTGGGATTACCTGGTTTCCTGCTGCATGTTCGTTCCACTAATGCAGTTGCTTCTAACTCCATAAGTGCATCTTACCCCTAATCTGTAGGCATGCCTGCAAAGCAGAGGTGACAAACTCCCATTATACAGTTGTGTCCAGGGTAGACAATATGTGTACACCAGAGAACCTAAGGAGAAAAAAAATCTCACCAGCTTCCACCAGTTCATCTGAACCCCTATTTCCTGTGTGGGAACCCTAGTGTAGACAGAATTCCAGCAGCTTCTGGCTTTCTCGCTGTTTGTTAATTGATGTGATGATTTTAAAAAGAAAAAAGGGGAAAAAAAACTGGAAACTGACAGACTTGTCTACACTAGCTTCAATACCAATGGGATGTTTTTCCTAAAATTGCCTAGTTGTAGGCAAGTCTATAATAATGATACTGCTGCAGCTGAAGGCACTAAAAGGAGTTTGCTTTTAAAAAGAAATATGCATGTTGGAGCACTGGACTAAGTCTCATTTCCTCTTTTCAGAACAAACTCTAATGCCTGTAATTGGGGAATAAACAGTCATTTTGGAAATGGCTCTTCCTGGCTCAGGACTACTGCCCTTTTAAAACCTCGTTTTGTGTTTTTACAATCTTTTTTAAAAAGGAACACCGTCAGCATAAATCACACTTTTCTGAAAATTGTTACCTGCTAGTGTTGTCAGGAACACCGAAGATTATTATAACTGAAAGAGAGTAGAGAAAAATAACTTCCTTTACTTAAGTTTGTTTACTTTGTGTGTTGTATAGCATTTTTATATATTTTTACGGTCTTCTTTTTATAGGAGGTTATCCAGCTTGCCTTGTTTTTTGAGTCTTTCACACAGCAGCAGAGGAGGGAGACTTTTTTTTTTTTTTTTTAAAGGGAAATGAGTATAAAAGCCCTAAAAATGGCAGAGGGAGTCAGACATATTCAGTACTTGAAAATACTCTTTTTTGTTTTTTTTTAATTAACTAAATTCAAATAAGGCCCATGAATGCCTATGTTCAAATGTGCTTTAAAAAAGAAAATGAAGCTTTAAAGGACAGTTAGTTTATTTGCAGCCATTGCCACCAGTTTGAATACTAATAAACGCTCCTGTTGCTTGCTTTGAGGCCTTTCAAGCCTTCCAACCTCTCCCTTGGGAGCCATCTCACTTCCAAAGCGACAGTCTAACTCTTCAGACTATATGTAGTCAAAGTGATAATTGTTTCCATGGTTATATTTTAAAAATCTAAATTAGCTGCTTTATGTACAAGATGAATCACTTGGGTGAAATCCAGAGCCCATTGAAATCAATGGCACGGACTTCAGTTGAGGCCAGGATTTGACCATTGGGCCTGATTCAAAACCCACTGAAGTTACTGGGAAGACTCCCTCTGACTTTAATGGGTTTTGGGTCACGGCTTTAGTATAATTCAATAGCAATTTCAAAGACTTTATCTCTTGGGTAATTAATGGAAACCTTTGTATATTATATGAGAATTAAGTACCTTAGTACAGTACATTTTAAGGTCACATGGTATTTAGAAGTAACAGTAAGCATGATATTTTTATTAATGTGTACTGTAATAATTGAAAAGTAACAGTGTGAGAAGTTTGATTTGTGTACATAAGGTAACTTTTAATTTGAAATATTGTAATTTTATTTGATGTAACCTGAATCTTAGCTAACATAGCAATTTTTATTTTTTTTAGGATGCGAGATACTGCAAGAAAAATAGAAGAGAAGTACTTTTGCAATCTTGCAACACATGTTGAGTTTCTGCCTGTCGAATGGAGATCAAAACTTACTCTTGATGGAGGTACAGTCACTGAAAATACAATTTTTAGGCATGCACAAGTATTAACAAAATGGTGATTTATATTGGAAAGTTCTTCTCTTTGGGACAAATATGGGAAAAGTGGACACTTAAGTTGACTTGAAGTGTTAATTTCAGTATTTAATTCCTTTCAGATGCATCGTTAGTCGTAATTTTGTAATTGTGTATGTAGCCATATTCTGGATTTTTTTTCCACATTTTATTTATCAATATACCTTCTAAGGTTTTAAATCTAACACTTGAGTCTCTCTTTTTTTCTTTTTTTTTTTTTTAGACACTGTTGATTCCATTACTCCTGATAAAGTACGTGGTTTAAGGGATATGTTGAACAGCAGTGCAATGGATATAATGTATTATACAAGTCCTCTTTATAGAGATGAAGTAAGTGTGTTTTATGTATTTTGCTCTAGAGCAAGGCAAATCATGGCTGAAATGAAACTGCACTTCAGAATTTAAACAACATTTTACACCCTCTTCTAAAAAGGGAAAGCTCATTCTGGGGTGTCTATGAACTATAAAAACTTGTTAAATATGGTGATCTTTGTCTTCAGTTTAGTTAGTATTAATAGCTCCAGATTTTTGCTAGGTCCTGTGCAACACAAATGGGTTTCTGGCCCAGAATGTGGAATCCAGTTGGAATTCACACATGGTGCAACACTGTGGTAGCAAAACAATAAAGGGAGGGTGATGAGGATAGGTTCCAGCAATAAGAGTGTGGCATCTCAGCGCTGGCTCTTACACTGTGTGGTAAGGCAGAAACCTTGATGAATTTTTGAATCATTTTTGTAGGTGTTCAGTTGCTTTGAATACAGTATCTTCAAACTAGATATTCAGTTGTTTTACAAAAGAAGCTACTAGTTAGACTTACAAAAGGCCTGTATTATGGCAAAATCATTTATATGATGATTTCTTTCACAGCGCGCTGTGGTCTGTGATGGGGCAATGTAGGTTTTCAGTGACAAATATGATGGTACTATCTGAAGGGGGGTTCCAAGGAGGATGGGGCTCTGCTGTTCTCAGTGGTGGCAGATGACCGGACAAGGAGTAATGGTCTCAAGTTGCACTGGGGGAGGTCTAGGTTGGATATTAGGAAACACTATTCACTAGTAGGGTGGTGAAGAACTAGAATGGGTTACATAGGGAGGTGGTGGAATCTCCATCCTTAGAGGTTTTTAAGGCCCAGCTTGAGAAAGCCCTGGCTGGGATGATTTAGTTGGGGTTGATCCTGCTTTGAGCAGAGGGTTGGACTAGATGACCTCCTGAGATCTCTTCCAACCCTAATCTTCTATGATTCTATGAGTACTACAAAAAGTTGTCAGTATGGTAAAGACAAACATCTAAATAATTTTTAAAAATCCCAAATCTTGTAATATGCTGAGTGTGGTTTATATTATATATCTAATAATCAACACCATTTATGTCAGGGGTCTCAAACATGCGGCCCGCTAAGCTCCCCCTGCCCCCCCCGCATTATTTCCTGCAGCCGCCAAGCTCCCTCCCCCACTGCCCCCCCAGCATGCCGTGTCCCCACTCCTCTGCCTACCTCCAGGCGCTTCAGCTGTTTGGCAGCGTTTAGCACTTTCCAGGAGGGAGGGGGGAGGAGCGGGTAGCCATGCGCTATGGGGAGGAGGCAGAGAAGAGGTGGGGCAGGGGCGGGGATTTGGGGAAGGGGTTGGAATGGGGGCAGGGAGGGGTCGGAGTCGGGGTAGAGACTTCGGATAAGGGGTTGGAATGGGGGAGGGGATGGGGTGGGAAGAGGCGGGGCAAGGGAGGGGCCTCACGGAAGGGGTGGAGTGGGGGCGGGGGCAGCGAGGGAGGGGTGTCAGTGATGCGGCCCTCGGGCCAATGCACTAGTCCTCATGCGCCCTCATGGTCATTTGAGTTTGAGACCCGTGATTTATGTGGCGCTTGCTTCAGTCTGATTTAGCTTTTTAGTATTAGAATGTACAGGTCCTTTTCTTCGTCCCATGAAAAGAGTCAGAAAGGTAATCAGTTGTCACTTGTCTGTGTTGAAATGCCTTTTATTTTAAACCACTGTTAGCAAAAACATTTTGGGGAGAAAATTTTCTGTCCTTTGTTATGCATTCTCATGCTGAGCTGTTTTGTGATACCTTGTTCGGAGCACTTACTCTAACTTAAATTAGCCCCCTTGTGGTATATTTCTGTTTTCATTGTATTCATTTGGACACTTCTTTGGACCAGTGCTTGGAATGAGCATTCCTGTTTGCCGATAACATTGAGCAGTTTCTCTTCAAGCAGCTCACGCTTCTAATGCTTTTCATCCGATATCTCAAAGTACTTTACAAGCAACTAATTAAACCTCATTATGCCCTTGTGAGATAGATTAAGCAATGAGTAGGGATCAGTTCAGCCATATCTGCGGAGGAATGCACAGCTATTCTACCTAGCTTGGGTATGTCTATATGTGCCCCACACACCTACCTACCCACCCACCCCCAAATTTCACTATAGAAATACCCTCAGTCTCAACCAGGAAGCAGCACACAAACCCACTGCTAATGTAGATGGATTGCTCTGCTGAATACTATGACAACATGGCAGATGACCCCCACATCCAACATTAGTTGGCATTTTTCTGTAACACAGTGGCAGAACTCCAAAAGTTGCTTCCGATTTTGACGGGCTAGCTGGCTGGTATGAATAACTCATGTAGCATATTATTCACATATATTAATATTTTAAATTATGTAGAAAATTGTGAGAAACTGATAACATTTGTTGTGATATGCAGGTATCTCCTACATATAAGTGAACAGTCATCACTTACCTTAATACTCTCCTCTTTGGTGTCCATTTATGGTAGTGTAACTTTGTGTGAAGATGATTTCAATGGGTTTCTAAGTTTCACAACCCTGTAACGTCGCTTTGTGTTTCTTTAATAATAAAGGGTTTTGAAAGAGATTAAAAAGACTAATTGACACAATATAAATTTAGCATTTATTTTCTTGGCAGAAAATGTCCTCTGAATACAGTAAAAAGAACAGGAGTACTTGTGACACCTTAGAGACTAACAAATTTATTTAAGCATAAGCTTTTGTGGGCTACAGCCCACTTCATCGGATGCATAGAAGGGAACATATAGTAGGAAGATATATATATATCTATATATATGTAGGTATGTATACACACACACACACACACACATATGGAGAAAATGTGAAAAAGTGGAAGTTACCATACCAGCTCTTAGGTTTGAACAGAGACTGGGAGTGTGAGTCCTTACACAACTTGAATCTATTTCCCCATGGTAAGTATCCTCACACCTTCTTGTCAACTGTCTGATATGGACCATCTTGATTATCACTACAAAAGTTTTTTTTCTCCTGCTGATAATAGCTCATCTTAATTAATTAGCCTCTTGGAGTTGGTAAGGCAACTTCCACCTTTTCACATTTTCTCTGTATGTATATATATAGATCTTCCTACTATATGTTCCATTCTATGCATCTGATTAAGTGGTCTGTAGCTTATGCTTAAATAAATTTGTTAGTCTCTAAGGTGCCTCAAGTACTCCTGGTTTTTTTGCGGATACAGACTAACACTGCTAATACTCTGAAACCTCTGAATACAGTATAAATAGTAATTTGCACATTTCATCCAGAGCTATCTAAAGGCTTTCTCTATATTAAGCCCTGCAACACCTACCCACAGTTGGTAGGAGATGCATATGGATCACTTTGCCCACTATTGAAATGCAGCCCCTGCTAGGATGGAATGCAGTAGCTATTTAACAACACAAAGCAACATTTCACAATAGCTTAGAACAGGAAGTGAAAAATATTCTAACCAGTTGAAACTACAGAAGAACTGAACAAATTAAAATTTGGCCAGGCCCTCTTGATTAACAACTATTTTCTAACAGAACATTTCAAGAAACCTCCATTTGAGTACAAATGTTTTAAGACATCTGTGTTATGTTTCAAAGAAACAGTGTCCCCTATCACTATATTAGGCATTGGTTCAGTATTTAAGGAAATGTGCCACCTACTGACAGATGACCAGCTCTGCTTCTGGAGCTGCTAAGTTTTTCTTGAAGGTCTCCCATCTGTCCATTCCAGCCTGCATTTAGTGAGATCTGAGGAGCGATGACTGCAGCCTATTATCTCTGAATGTATAAATATCTGCTCTGTGTGTTCCATTCCATGCGTCTGATGAAGTGAGCTGTAGCCCACGAAAGCTTATGGTGAAATAAATTTGTTAGTCTCTAAGGTGCCACAAGTAATCCTGTTCTTTTTGCTGACACAGACCAACACGGCTGCTACTCTGAAACCTATATAGAAAAGGAAGATAATGTGCTTTACTAGGCCAATTAATAAATTAAAATGCACAGACTGCCTACCAAGGAGATTCCTTGTGCAGGTATTCCCTAGTCTTCCTTGAAATTACTTAATATTTTCATAATATCTAAACATTCAGTAATAATTATTTAATAGTTATACTCTTGCAATTTTGAACAAATAAAAATTTTACTAACCTTTGCATTATTAATATCTTGCAAATTACTGTATTAAAACCCTGTTTACAAAGATGCAATGGTTTGGCACAAGTCTTGACAGGCTTCATATCTAATATTCTTTTTTGAACATCCTTTCATATTTTAAAGGGTTATTCAAATGAAGATTAAGTATTATCAATATTTCAGAGTATGGACCTGAATGGGAGAAACTTCTGTTATTTTTGGAACTTGAAACTGCTAGTATTCAGGAAATATTTCCCAACTACATCACACTGGTAGCATAATCTTTAAAAGGTAGTTCTTGGAGTACCTAAAGAAATCTTTGCATCGACAAGCTCTTCAAATTTTTCTTACATCTAGCTTCAAGCAGTTATACCGCAGCAACTGAAAGACGCCAACATCTCAGAGCGTAAAGGCTCTGAAAGAAATTATGGTAACTACTACGGTATGTCTTTGCTCTCTGTGGCCAGCAAGATTCTTGCACAGATCCTCTTGACCTGTGTTGTGACCCAAATCAACAACATTCTGTCTCCGTCACAGTGTGGCTTTTGTGCTCAGCGGAGCTCTGTTGACATGATTTCATCATTCGACAATTACAGGAAAAATGTCGCAAAAAGCACCAACCTTTGTACGTTGTGTTTCTGAGTCTAACCAAGGTATTCAGTACGGTCAGCCTCACTGCCCTCTGGGAATTGCTCACTAAATTTGGGTGTCCAGACACATTTATTAACTTCATTCGGCAGTTCCATGGAGGCATGGCTGGAAGAATTAGCGTTGATGGTGATCTAACAGATCCATTTCCAATCAGAACCAGGGTGAAGCATGATGTGTCCCCACTCTTAGCCTTTTTGGTCTATTCTTTGCTTCAGGGCTAGAGGAAGCCCTTTGTGGTGCTCCAAATGACATCTTTATGCACTTTTGCATTGGTAAGGGTCACCACAAAACAGTCTCGGTGCTCTAGAACCGCTCTGAATGAACTTCAGACAGGACCCTCTTGTAGTGTGACTACCCGTTGGGGCACACTCTCACTAGGGCAGGCCTCCTTGGGTCTGACCTCAGAGCGTTCAGCACTCTTGTTCACGCCATGAGCTCCCTGCAGTGAGTCCACCTGGATCGGACACCTGCAGAGGCCTTACACGCCTCTTCCCCCCCCCCCCCCCCATTGGGCCACGCACCCCAACTTTGCAATCAGCAGCGACTCTCAGCCAGCATTGTAAAACAGAACAGTTTATTAGTCATCTGGAACACAGTTCTTGTTAGCACAGAAAGTAGGACGTCAGTAGAAAGAAGTTTCAGCAAAGTCCATCTTGCGGGAGAGGATCCAGAGTCCCAAACCAGGAGACTGACCAGCTTCCAGCAACCCACCCTCTGTCATGCTCAAGTTGCCCCTCCTCCATCCTTTGTCTCTTTCCTGGGCAAACAGATCACCTGGGCTCTGTTTCTTCAGCCATCGGTTCTCCCGCTGGTCAAAACTGGCTGGCTCCCAAGATTGGGTGAGCCTCTGGGCCATCAGTTGGTAAGTTACAAAGTGTCCAGGCTCTCTGGGTCCAGGCTGCTATATGGCAGTCACACCTGCCCTCTCTGGTCTCTGCAACAATCACACACCCTTGTCCCACCACCTAGATACTTGTGTGACACATAGGGGAAACGGAGGCACGCTAGCTGTTTGCACCCCCTGCTGCAATACCAGTAACTTCCTGAATGAGTAAACCCTTATCCCACCTTGCACCAGCCTCCTACTTATAGTTTCTCAGCCCCCTAGACCTTGCCACTTGCAGGTCTACATAACCCATGCGGTGCTTGGAGGGTATATGCAGGCTCTGTCTAGAAACAAGAAAGATGGGGATCATCTCTTTAAGGAAGAAACCCAAACAACTGAAGTATTTTAATTTTTTTATTGTGTTTTGTGTTACAGTAACACTCAAAGGCCCCAATCAAAATCAGGGCTTCGTTAGGCTAGGTGCTGTACAAATACAGGAATACATGGTTCTTGCCCTTGAAGAGCTTACACTTAAATCTGAAACAATCTGGGGTTTAATTTTTTTTTAAGAAACATCAATTTGAGGTTGGTGTGCCACTAAATATTAATTTAACTTTTCAGTGGTTGAAGAGTGAGTGCAGCACTTCAAAAAATATATTGCTTAAAAAAGAGAAAAGACAGCAAAGAAAACCACTAGGCTTTAACCTCTGTTTTGTAAATATAAAAAATGATACAAAGACTGATGTTAAAGCCTGCAGCATACAGAACAGTGTTCAATTTTGTGTACATTATCGTGGGAATTAATATTACCCCAAATCTAAGCATATTTAAAGTGGGGGTTTTTTAATCATTTATGAGGAAAAGCTAAATTAGTTGGGTTAATTAAACCTCCTTAGAGAAGAGAATATTTTGAAGTAACCTAACTGGAAATATTTATAGATTCCAAGGCCAGAAGGGAACACTATGGTCATTTAGTCTGATCTCCTGTATAACACAGGCCAATATTCAGTTATTTATTAGTAGTTGTAGCTAATGAATTGTTTGTATTTCAGTTTTTTAAAAAGCAGTCTAGGAAAGGAAAGTCAATGGAGAATTAAAGCAGTGCTTTTGATATTGGACGTGAAAAAATAAGGCCATTGATTTAAGAAGCATAAAGGAGTTTGTATTGAATGCCTTTTATAGCGAGGAGATGAGGTTCATAACAGGATAAAATGACAAAACCGATTTGGTGGGGTTAAAATACCTTTAACAAGATAAAGAATTTTCTCAAACCAAGCTGTCCTTTTGCTGGCCAGAATATTTTATCCTTTTAAGATTGAGAAAGCTATTGAGGGTTAAATAATATTATCTTCATTTTGTGACATACACTGATTACCCAGATCATATCTTAGCTGGGACTTAAAATGTAAAAGCCGCCTTTTCTTTTTTTACTTACTAAATACCAAAAGATTCAGGTATATAATCCTAATGCTGATGTAGACCCTTGTAGTCCGAAGAAACAATTGGTGTTTTACAGATGAAATTAGAGAGTTTTTTGTTTGTTTTACTATAGCTGCAAAATATTTGGGTACTCCGTTAATTCATGACACTTTAATGATAATGGTGACTGGAAATCTTACAGCTTAGCTATAGCAGTAAATTGTACTGTGCAAATAGGTTAGGTTTACAGTGATTTAGGGTTTAGAAACAATCTCTGTCAGCTAATCTGGTTGAATTATAGCCTTGTAATCTGGTCATCAGGCCTCTCTTTTGCTTCTGAATTTACAGCTGCCGAGAAGTCCATGTCCAGAGTTTTTCTACCGTACGTACGTTTTGGTGTGTTAGTTTAACTCTCCAATAACCGTATGCTTTTAAAGACTAGATAGAAGCATCCTATCAGGTTGATAGCTCGATACTTCGGATGTGCTTGGCAGGAACATACCCTGGTCTATCCCCAAAATCTGTAGAAAATGAGAAATTCATAATGTAGTGCCATAAATGCCTGAAGGTCACTTATCGACGCAGATGCCCATGAAATGAAGGGGGGGTTCCCAATTATATTTTTCTTCTTCCACAGAAGGTCTCTGCCATCCCAGGAAAGGATGGAATGGTGTGATCTGAGCATAGGACTGTTAGGCGGGAAGTCTTGAATTCTAATTCCAGCTCTGACACTGACTTTTTTTTTCTGTGCCCTTAGGTAAC
The DNA here is from genome assembly GCA_033296515.1 of Macrochelys suwanniensis. Taxonomy (NCBI): domain Eukaryota; kingdom Metazoa; phylum Chordata; order Testudines; family Chelydridae; genus Macrochelys; species Macrochelys suwanniensis. Next base: position 8,605,738 of record CM065781.1, on the reverse strand, counting down.
CCTCTCTGAATCAGTTTCTTTATCTGTAGTGTTATTTATTTTGTTTTCAGTAGTACCCAAATGTGTTAGACTCAGTACAAACAACAAAGTAGGCGGTGTCCAAGCCCCAAAGGACTTACTTTGAAATTGAGATAATGCTTGCCTACTTCACAAGGCTGTTGTAAGGATCCATTAGTGTTTTTCAAATGTTTTGAAGCGGAGGATGTTAAATGATTACTCTCCGGCAGTGAAACATGCTGCAAACATTTGTAACCACAGCCGCCATTCATATTTATATGCAGTAGCGATTCGTAGAATACAGCATTTGAAAAATGCAAGTTAAAAATGAATTATTTATCTCTGTTGTTTTTAAATTAAAATTCCTGTAGCAATCTTGGGGGCATGGGCAGGGTTGGTGTTTCCTTGGGGAAAACTAGTTTAGGACAGGGTGCTGGTAAATACTGGCTTACACCAGGTTTAAACCAGGAAACGGAGAAATATAATTGCGTCACTGTCCAGCAAGTTGAGCGAGCATAGAACGAGTCTTTTCAAATTTTGAATACATCCATTCAAAATGGGAGATTAGGCAATAGGGATTGTATACTGCAATACATGCCTGTAGACTATACTGCATTATTGTCAAAATTTTGATCCTCTCTTCTTGAGCTTTGTACTCTGCCTTTCAAACTCAGTGGATGCGAGGTCCACCTATCTCATTTGTGCTTTTCTTCCAAAACAGCTTCTTTCTGCCTTTTGTGGGGCTTTTTATTAATTCTTTTTGGTATAATAGGAAAATGACGCTAAGTGCAGAGATGCCCAGTAGCAGGAGAAATGGGACAGAGCAGTGTTCGGTGGAGTTGTTTACGGCATAGTTTAACCAAGCTGTGAGCGGAATAGTAAAGTTCTTGATCAGATCAGGTAACGCTTACAGGACTTGGAAGTAATTTTGGAAAAATATTTGCTGGATTTTTAGACATAAAATATCTTCATAAACCCCTTGAAGCTGATCAGTACTATTGAACACAAGGAGCTCTAAATAATCCATAACCATATATGCCATTAGTCCATATAAAGAATAATACACAGTCTCAGCCTCAGGTGTGGTTGTAAATGCACCTATCTGTGACACATCTTTATACAAGCATTGAAGACATAATAGAGCTGTTATAGTTAGATGATTGAGGCACATTACTAACATGCAAAATTTGAGCGCAGTCTTAATTGGTCCTTTAATCTCACATGTGACAATGTTCCTCCTCTACCTCGGTGGGTCCTGCGCTTATTGGCGGATTCTGCTTGCCTCAGAGATCTTCCCCTCTAGTAGAATCCACAGTCCAGGTTAACTCCTCCTGTGTCTGATCAGGAGTTTTGGGGGGAACCCGGGCCTGCCCTCTACTGCGGGTTCCAGCCCAGGGCCCTGTGGATTGCAGCTGTTTAGAGTGCCTCCTGGAACAACTGCACGACAGCTACAACTCCCTGGGCTACTTCCCCATGGACTCCTCCCAACACCTTCTTTATCCTCACCACAGGATCTTCCAGCAGTACGCCCTCTTACTCTCAGCTCCTAGTGCCTCTTGCTCCCAGCTCCTCACATGCAACCTCCTTCCACAGCTTCTGGCATGCACGCCTCACTGACTCACTGGGAGGCTTTTAACTAGTTTCAGCCAGCCCCTGATTGGCTGCAGGTGTCTCAATTAGCCTCCCTGCCTTCTGGAAAGTTCTTAATTGGCCCCAGGTGTCTTGATTAACCTGGAGCAACTGCCATAAGGTGTCAGGGATTTGTTTAGCCTGGGGCTAACATACTGGTTCCTTACCACTTTCCTATAGCCCTCTGGCCTTTCCCCGTCACACACATTTGTGTATGAAGGAATCTAAATGTTGCTACATTTATAAAGCAGTTTTTGGAAAAATACGTGAATTGCTGGGTAAAGTACAGTTAGGAAACTGAGATGAGTGACACTATTGGGAAATATTTGATCAGAAGCCTTGGGTGTCATCAGCTGCTGTCAACCTTTATACCACCATTCACCAAAAGGACCAGCATTGGTTTGATGGGTGATTATGAGCCTGCTCTTAATTCCTCATCTCCAGCCTTTTAGTAAAAGATGTGTTCAGTTATTTGTCTCTTCTATATGCTGGGTGCGTCTCAAACTCTTATGCCAGTTGAATGCTTATGGGAATTGGAGCTAATACTTCTGGGTCCGTCTGAGTTGGTTTGTGCATGGTATTCACTGTCTATCTTAGGCCCCTATCTAACCATAGGCAGGCAGCAAAATTTTCACTTTTTCACTTCCAAAAGAGGGACATGAAGTCGCACAGCTTCCCCCTTGCCGATGGCACTTGCTGGTCCCAATGTTGGGGAATAAGGGAAAGTCTTGATCCCAGAGAAACGAAGAATCAAAAGATTCATGATTTAAGGCTCAGATTTTGTCACGGATATTTTTAGTAAAAATCACAGACAGGTCACGGACCATAAACAGAAATTCACAGAAGCCCGTGACCTGTCCGTGATTTTTACTAAAAGTACCCCTGACAAAATGGGGCAGGAGGAGGGTCCAGCGCCCACAGTGGCTGGGCTGCTGTGGGGTCCGCCGGCTGCGGCATGGCTGCTGCGGGTCCCCCACTGCCCTTGGTGGCTGGGAGCTCCAGGGGAGCCCCGCTGCCTGCGGGGGCTGGGAGCTTCAGGGTCCCCCTGTCGCCCAGTGGCTAGGAGCTCCGGGGCTCCCCTGTTGCCTGGCGGCCAGGAGCTGCTGGGGGCCCGCTGCCACAGTGACTGAGAGCTGCGGGGCTGCCTGCTGACATCTCCAGCTCCGGGGCAGAAATGTCAGAGGTCTCTGGAAGTCACGGTTTCCATGAGCACTGTTCTAAACTTACTTTCTTACAGCTATTACAAAACTAGGGTGCTTTGGAGATTTACATTGTGGTGCCCTGTGTACAAATGAATCCGCATCAGTCCATCAGCAAAGGCAGGTGGACTGCAGTTCTGAACCTGATGACTCCTGTAGTCTTACAGAGCTCCTAAGGAGCACAGTGTGTGTCTTATTGCCAGTTCAGAGTGCCTGCATAACTAATCTCTCCACATTTCCCCTAGCCGTGGTGAATCCTGCTGTTCTCCTTGCATCTTGGCCTCCCACAGATTCCATACCTTAATTCCTGTTCCCAGTCAAGGGTGCCTCTCTCCTGACTCCTGTACATTTTCAGGACAAGCTGCATATTTTAACAGATCCTTAGGTATCATGGGGCCCAGTGCTGAGAGGGTAAGCAGGAATCAAACTGTAGGTGAGTAGGAGAACTCATGGATGGCAGCTTGTGGACCCAGGGGCCATTTGGAGTTCCAAAGCACCATAGAGACCCTGCTCCCTGACTCTTAGCACATGCCCGTAAACACGTCGAAAGCCCTGAAAATTCCCAGACAGAAAACTGAGCTAAAATGGAGTTATGATAGAGAGTGTATGTCAGTAATTTAAGAATAAAATCCATAGAACTTTTTTTAAAAACAGGAGATTTAGCGTCAGGGTTAATTTGTTCTCTTTTATAAATGGTTCTCTTTTGGACAGTTTTCAGTTACTCCTTGATAAAGCAAAATTCTCAAGGCCTGAGTGAGCTACAGTGCAACAGTCCCATTCAGTGCATACTAGAATGGCCACATACACAGCCATGAAGCAGTCCCATCTTTGAACTCATAGTAAGATGAGCAGGGCGATTAAACAGATAATGATGAAATCTTAACACAATGTTTTCTCTCTTAAAACAGCTAGTAAAAGGCCTTCAACAGGAGCTGAACCGGTTATATATGCTATTCTGTTCTCGGAATCCAGAGTTTGAAGAAAAAGGAGGGAAAGTTTCAGTTGTGTCACATTCCCTTGGATGTGTAATCACTTACGACATAATGACTGGCTGGAATCCAGTAAGACTCTATGAACAATTGCTGCAGAAGGAAGAGGAGGATCTCGAAGACCGTTGGATGAGCTATGCGGAGCAACATTTGCTTGAAGAACTTTACATAACTAAACAACGGTAATGTATTCCACATTCTCATTATTAAGGAGAAATCTGCATCCCTAAATGAAACTCTTTAGGAGTTTTCCAGAGCTTACCATTACTTTTATCAGAAATGCCTGGCCACTGCTGTGCCTGTGCTGTCATTGAATGGCAAAGGTAAATGGAATTCTCTAACCACAGGACAAACACATTAGTGAAGCTGTCAAAGGTAAGGGGAGCTGGGATCAGTGACTGGAATTCTGAGTCCATATCCTACACGGTGTACCAGAATCAAACAGCTGGCCAGCAAGAATCGTCTGTTCATTGCCAGCTGATCAATTTGGGAGCCACTTCCAGCAAGGGACAATAATGCAAGGCCCTCCAAAGACATTATTGACAATACTGTACCCCAATAAAGTAACTAGGTCTGTGGTGAAGCTGAGGCTGCACTGCCCATGGATGGGAAATGAGCAGTGATATAGGGTGAAGTTATAGTTGGTGTTGGAATCTTAGCTGTGAATTTCCTGAGTTTCTAGCATTTATCTTTTTATTTTTTAAAGGACAATAAGTATTCTGAACCTATCCAGGTTTGGGGAGAGGAGGAGGAATAAAGGTTCTCCTTTGATCAATTGCACATGTCCTTTCCTTTGTAGGTGTATGTGCACTCTAGAGCGGTTGTTGGAGAGTTTTGCTTATCAGTACCTGTAGGGCGGCATGGTTACTGTCGTTAGTACCCATTGTTGTTATACAGCAGTTTGTGTTTAGCTTAATTTAGGTTTTGGGATTTTTTTTGTTTCTGGAAGTTTTGTTTGACACCAGCTCCGACCCGGTGTTGATACCGGAATTATGCCTCACTCTTCGGGCTTAAAACCCTGCCGCTCTTGTAGCAAAGCAATGCTAATTAGTGACCTGCAGTCCAGCTGCCTTCAGGGCCAGCTTTAAGCTGATTCGTCCGATTCCACGGAATCGGGCCCCACGCTCAAGGGGGCCCTGCTCTGGTGGGGGTGTTTTTTTATTTTTTTTAATTTATACTCGGACAAGTCTGGCAGGAGGGTGCGGGGCCCCGCCGTCGTTCTTCGTGTGGGGCCCCGCACCCGCTAAAGCTGGCCCTGGCTGCCTTAAGTACTTGGGGGAGGCTCATGTTAGTGACAGATGCAGTATCTGTAAGGCATGTAAGCCCCGATCCCAAAAGGACAGGGCAGCTAGAATTAAGTACCTGCTGAAGTTGGAGTTGGAGCTTCGTTCTCTATTCGAGCCTTCTTTCACAACCCGGGTACCAAGTGCCTCTTCATCGGGCAGCAGTGCTCGTCCAGCCTTGGTTGTATCGAGAGACCGATCAATTTCACTGGTGCCAAAGAAGAGAGAACACAAGTCATCTAAGGACTTGGTACTGGACACCTCAAGATCAGAAGTGCAGAAGTTGAGCCTCTACCAAGGACTCGAAGGTGTGCTTAAAAAGGAGGCATTCTCCAGAACAAGCTTCAAAATGGGAGTTTGTTGGCTTCCGAGCCCAGTTCAGTACCAGCTTTACCATTGTCACTTCAGGTTCCAGTGCCACAAGACCAGAATATTTTCCGGGTACCATCCACTCTTGAGGCGTTTGTTGAATCTGTCAATACTGCCTTCCCTGGGAATTCAAGATTCTAGCTTGGCGTCGGCACTGATGGTCATAGTTTCAGCTCCGCACCATGTGGAACTATCAGATTAGACAATTAGCATACTGACTAAAATGGTACCATCTCGGGGGAAATCCACAGAGGATCTCGCTATCCCCTGAGCCTACCTCTCCTGCATGGTCTGAAGAAGTGGATTCTTCTTCGAATTCGAAAGTAGGTTTGTGTGTGTGTCAGTCTGGATATGTCCGTAAACTGTATGCAGTGCCTGCCCACCCTGGTTTCAGCCTCTGTTCCAGCAGGATGCAGACCGCAATGACCCTTTGTCTACACACAGTTGGGGGCCAGGCCCATGTCAGTAGCCTTTGGGGAACCCACGGGGGTTCCTCCCTCGGTCAAGTGTGTCCCCACATCCTTTCCACTCTACCTCCTTGGCTAGTCATCAAGAACATCAGCGCCATAAGCAGCCCAATCTTGGTAGTGGGCCCACTCTGTGCAGGGGCAGGATCCTTCTCTTGAGCTTCCTTGAAAAGAGCTGAAACAAGATAAGCCCCAGGGGTCATTGTCATATTCTTCCTCAACCCCTATGAGGCTGTCATGGTGGCGCCTATTTCCTTGCCACTGGATGACTACAAAGCCCATCAAGAGTTGTTGCGAAGGATGCCTTTGGTTCTAGGCATCCATCCAGAGGAGGTCCAGGAAAAGTCCAAAAGGGTTGTGGACCTTTTTAACATCAGCAGCTCCATCAGGTCTGTTCTGGAGCCTACTCAGGTATTTTGGCAGACCCCATCGTCTCAGCCGCCTACTGCAAAAATAGCGAAGAGGAGATACTACATCCCCTCTCATGCGTTTTAACATTTTTACAGCCCTGCCCCTCAGGGCTCCCTGGTACTATCTGCAGCTAATATAAGGGAGAGGCAGGGTCACCAGGCATTGACACCAAAAAACAAGGAGGGTGAGAAATTAGACTTGTTCGGAAGGAAGCTTCATTCCACAGAAGGGTTACACCTTTGTATTGCGAACCAGCAAGCTCTGCTGGGGCACTATGATTTTACCCAGTGGGATACAATTTTGAAGTTTAAGGCTCCCAAACAATATGAAACAAGAATTTCAGGTGATGGTGGAGGAGAGCAAGTTGGTTTCTAGAACAGCTCTGCAGGCTGGTCATGATGCAGCTGACTCTGCAACTCACTGCCTGGCCTCCATCATCACCATGTGATGGTCCTCCTGGATGCTATCCTCTGGTCTCCTCCCAGAGCTTCAACAAACAATCCAGGACCTCCCCATTGAGGGGTCATCACTCTTTTCTCGGGAAAAACTGATAACACTTTGCATAGTCTCAAGGACTCCAGAGTAACTCTGAAATTCCTGAGGATTTATATTCTGGGGGAAAAGAGAAAGTCCTTCTGTCCATATCAGATCCAGCGATTTCTGGGAATTGTAGCTCAAACCAAGGAGGAAAGATATAGGAGTTACAAAAAATATCCACCCTCACCTTCTGCCCCTGCAGCTGCTGGTTCATCAAGGCAGACTGCATCCTCCTGGCACACATTTTGATTAGTAGGCCAAGAGCCAGAGTATCAGTTCCAAGAGTGCCATCTTTGCCTTCTCCAATTTTTGCAAATTGTCTATCCCACTTCCTTCATGCGTGGGACCACATCACCATGGCTCAGTGTGTTCTAAGCATGGTGGAAGTGGAATACACCCTTCAATTTCTTTCTGTCCCCGCTTCTCACTTCCCCATCCCTCTTCAGAGACCTCTCTCTCAAAGCCGTGTTGTTGCAAGAGAGACAATCGCTTCTTCTTATGGGGGCTATAGAGGAAGTCCTTCAGTTGCTCAGAGGAAAGTGGTTTTACTCCCATTACTTCCTGATCCCGAAAGGAAAGGGGTGTGTGGTCTCAGGACTATTTTAGATCTGAGAGAGTTGAACAAGTTCCTTAAGAAATTGAAATTCCAGATGGTCACTATAGCTTCCATTATTCCTTCCTTTGAGCCAGGGGACCGGTATGCTTTCCTTGACTTAAAGTACGCTTACTTTCATGCGGCAATTCATCAGTGCCACAGAAAGATTCTAAGAGTCTATCAATGGTTCTATCAGTTCACAGTGCTGACTTTTGGTCTGTTGGCTGACTCACGTTTCACACAGTGTACGGCAGTGGTAGCAGCATTCCTCCAGAGATCAGGAGTCCATGTCTCCCATTATCTGGATGACTGGCTAGTAAAAAGTTGATCCAGGTCATAAACGTTGTCCAGTATAGACATTATCCTGTCCAAGTTTGATGCGCTCAACCTACTGATCAACACAGAGAAGTCCATCCTGTCTTTGGTACAGAAAATAGAATTTATTGGAATGGTCCTCAGTTCCATGATGGCTGAAGCTTTCCTTCCACCATCGAGGTTTCAGACGATGCAAGGAATCGTTCTAGGCTTAAAGAAATATCTTCTCCCCACAATAAGAAGCTGTTGAGCTTCTTATTGGCACATGGCAAGCCTGCACTTATGTCATCCAATATGCCAGACTACGTTTCAGAGATCTTACAGAGCTGATTGGCCAAGGTGTATTCATGGAGGAAACATCATATGGACACGATAGTTCAGATACCAGATTGGTTCTTATCCTCCCTAGATAGATGGACAGAACCTTCCAGCGTTTTCAAGGAAGATCCCTTCACTCCATCTCAACAATCTTTCACCTTTATCACGGATGCATTAGTTTTGGGTTGATGGTCTGTCTTGGGTCTTGTACAGACACAGGGTAATCTAAAATAACCTGCAACTCCCTGGCATTTATAGGTAATCTGGTTGATTTGCATGGCATTTCTTCCACACATCAGGAAAGGAGCTTGTAGGATTTTGATCAAAAATGCAATAGCCATGTTCTGTGTAAACAAACAAGGAGGGGCCTTTTAAGAGCACGTGGCTGTCCCTTCTTGTCTATCTCTGATGGTGGCCACACCTCCCCACTGTCACGCCCTTGGCACGGCAACCAATTAGAGGGGAATTAGCTGTCTTTAAAGCTCAGGGCACTTAAACTGGGCTGAGCAATACCGAGTCTATGAGCCTTGGCACTCAGACAGGGCGGGCAGCAAACAATCCGGGGGCTCTGGCTTGCAATCAGGGCAGAGCAGCAAAAGGGGTCTAGCATCCTAGCTTTAGCGGAAGGTAGATTAGTGCAGGTCTCCTGGCCTATGGTGAGGAGGCTACTACCCCAGGTGTGGGGTGGTAAGGGGTATAGGGACCTGAGCCCACCCAACTCCACGGTGTCCCAGCCCAAGGCCCTAACAGTGGTGGAATTTTCCGCCACTGGGGTCAGCAGGGATTCCAGCCGCAACACTCTGACCTGGCTTCAAGCAGTGACGCAGCCAGACTACAGTCAGCTGTCCCTGGGCTACTTCCTCCCCTCCGCTCGGGGTGCACCTGCATCCAGGGGTCATCCTCCATCTCCCCAGGATACACCACCAATGGTAGTCTCAGCAGCTCCTCAATGTTTGCAGTGGCAGAGCTCTCTAGAAGCGCAGGCAAGTCCTCTGGGCAGCAGCAGTCCTCCTCGGCGTCCCACTCCAGCAGCAGGGAAGAATTGTCTGTCTTCCTCGGCAGGTCCAGCCCAACTAAGCTATAGGATCTCCTTTCTATACTTCCACTTCCTGTCCCGCCCCCTCAGCTTCCAGTGGGGGCAAGCGTGGCTTTCCTGGCTCTGCAGCCCCACGGGTAGGTTGTAGTCCCTCCTGGTCTATCTCTGAGGGAGGCCATGCCTCCTTGCTACAGGCCTGATCTTCGCTGGTGTGTCGGGAAGTGATTCTGCTTTGAAATGTATGCATTGCCAGCTCTGTACATCTAAAAGTGGCTTACCTTCCAGGGATCCAGAATACTCTGGCCAATCACCTAGCCAGACTGTTTATCAATCACCATGAGTGGCTCCTTTGCCCAGACCATAGCAAGGTCCATTTTCCATTTTTAGGAACTCCACCAGTGGATCTATTTGCAACAAAAAATAACAGAAAATGTCACCAGGTTTGCTCCCGAATAGGCCATAGCCCGGGTTTGTTGACACACGCTTTTCTACTGCCATGGTCAAACGGACTCATGTATGCTTTTCCTCTCATTCCTCTCTTGCCCGAAGATCTGTGCAAAATCAAGCAGATGACAAGGCTCATCTTATACTTATCACCTCAGCAGGGCCCTGTCAACACTGGTTTTCTGAGTTGTTATCCCTATCAATCAATCCTCCACTGTCACTCCCACTAGACACAAACTTGATTTAGCATAAACACAGCCCCCCATCCATCCTAATCTACAGACCCTTCATGTGACTGTCTGGAGGTTTCATGGCTGACATCTGCAGAGGGGTCCTGCTTTAGAGGAGTTCAGGACGTGCTGCTAAATAGTAGAAAACTAGGTAAATGAAAGAGGTTCTCCAGACTGAAAGGCGTTTCCCTCGTCCATGCTTCTGTTCAGCACATTTTGGACTATCTTCTGTTCCTAAAGCATCAAGGGTTAGCAGTTAGTTCACTCAGAGTGCATCTAGTGGTTTTCTCTGCCTTCCAACCACCTATTGATGGCTGTTCACTTTTTTCCAACCTGTTGTCCATAAGAGTTTTCAAAGGCCTGGACAAACTGTTTCCGCAGATGTAGGATCCTGTTCCCCCATGGAGCTTGACTCTAGTCTTAGCAAAGCTGATGGGTTCCCCTTTTGGACCTCCAGCATCCTACTTCCTATTGCATCTTTCTGTGGAGGATGAATCTTTAGTGACCATTACGTCAGCTAGTAAAGGGGGGGGAATGAGGGCATTAGTATCAGATCCTCCATATACTGTTTTCTACACAGATTACCTTTGCCCTTACCCAAGGTTTCGTACTTAGGTGATTTCCAGTTTTATATTAACCAAGCTGTCTTCTTACTGACCTTCCCAAAACCTCATGGTCGTAAAGGTGAGGAGAGGCTTCATGCTCTAGATGTTAGAAGAGCTTTAGCTTTTTATCTGGACCAGACTATACCTTTTAGGTCTTTGATACAACTCTTGATCACGTGTGTGGACAGAATAAAGGGCTATCCAGTATCCACTCAAATGATCTTATCTTAGATATTCAATTGCATGCTGTTATGTTACCAGTTGGCTAGTATGGCAAGGGTTCTCAAACTTCATTTCACCGCAACCTCTTTCTGACAACAAAAATTACTTCACGACCCCAGGAAGGGGGACTGAGCCCTGAGGCCACTCAAGCCCTGCCACCCTGGGTGTGGGGGGGTCAAAGCCCGAGCTCCACCACACTAGGTGAGGGGGCCAAAGCCGAAGTCCAAGGTCTTCAGCTTTGGGCAGGGGGCCTGTAGCCTGAACCCCACCAACCAGGACTGAAGACCCTTCAGCCCCAGGCAGTGGGGGCTCAGACTTTGGCCCCAGCCCCCAGCAAGACTAATGCCAGCCCTTGCGACCCCATTAAAATGGGGTTGCGACCCACTTTGGGGTCCCAACCCACAGTTTGAGAACTGCTGAGATAGAGCATTGGGTCATTCATCTTGGTTCCAACCAGCTTCTGCAGCCTTTCTGGCTCATGTTCCCATATTAGGCACTTGCAAAGTGGCAACCTGGTCATCACATACATTTGTGTCTCACTACGTAAACTCTCAACAGTGAGAGACAATGCCAGATTTGAACGAGTGCTCTACCAATACCTGTGCAAACAAACTCTGAGCCCACTACCAGTTTGGACTGCTTGTAGGTCACCTATGGTGGAATGAACACAGGTAGTCACCCTAAGAAGAAGAAACAGTTATTAACTTTACCATAACTGTTGTTTTTTGAGAAGTGTTGTGTATGTCCATTCCACAGTCTGCCCTCCTTCTCCTCTCTGTTAGAGTCTTTCCGGTAGAAAGGAACTGAGGCGGGGTGGGAGTAGATCTGCCCTTTATGCCTGAACGCAGTGCGCAAGGCAGCAGAGGGCACTCGTGCCACCCTGATGGTTACCGCTAAGGGAAAAACTCTCTGACAACTGTGCGCTGGAGTGCACATACACCTACAGTGGAATGCAGACGTGCAACACATCTCAAAGAACAACAGTTACGGAAAGGTTAATAACCATTTCTTCTCTTCCAAACTCTGCCAATACACCAAGCTTCACCAACTGGAGATGGGGCGTGGCAGGGGCGTGCGCTGCTACTTATGCAGTTGCTGCTCCTTGGGATGCAATTACTTCTGCTTCGAGTGATGGTCCCTTCTTCCACTGAGGGTTACGCATGTACACCATGCATCCGGAGCCAGAGAATTTGAAAGTAGTGTCCGTTGGTCTGCACATTCATCCTGGCTTGCCTCATGCTTCCTTCCGAGGCGATAAAGGGCCGGGCGGACCAACCACGTCTTCAATTCCTTCTGACCACCACATGGTCCGGATCGGAACTCTGTGCCCTTGTTTCTGATGCACCTCTACAAAAGATGGTTGTACATGGTTTTAACAAGTTTTATAGTAGTTTTACCAGTTATATTTTTCTTTCTTAGTTTTAATAGTTAATAGTTTCAGCTTGTTTTTAGATAGATTTGGTGTTTCTACCTCCCTCCCCCATTCCCTGGTGTGGGTAACAGATTATGCCCAGGACTCCAGGCTTCAAACTCTGTGCCACCTGTCCACAATCCTTCTTGGTCAGCAATGACACCCAGCTCTGTCTCTACTGCCTGGGAGAAGCTCGCATCACGGCAAGGTGCAGTATTTGCCAATCCTTCTCCAGCCACACCCAAGAAGGCTGGGCACTTTGCCTTCAGAAGCATCTCATGGAGCGCTCCATGAGATCACACTCAGAACCAGGCTGGAGAACCCCCCCACCTCCCTGTACATTGGCCTAATTTAGCAAGGAGTATGCCTCCATCTACAGCCGAATCTGGTGCCAGTGGAACCACCCCCACGGACCTTTTGGTGGGACCTAGTCAGGAGATAAGGAAGCACTCCTATAAGCATGGCACTAAGTCTTTCTCCAAATCAAAGAAGATGGATGCTGCTTCTACCAGCTCAGCCCAAGAGGACAAAGTACGTTCTAAATCCCATAGGCACGACAAAAAGACCCATATACAATGGGATCCAGCAGTTCCAGGCACTGATCCTTCGGTACTGACATCTCCAGCACCCCACGAGATATGGGACCCTCCTGTGCCAGGAAAGATCGCAAGGGCAGCATCAATGACTGGGAAATTGAGAGTGCCTCTCACACCAGGGAGATCCAGAACCATTGCAGCATCCCAGGAAGTCTTTGCCTTCCCAGATCTGGAGTCACCTCCTCCATCAGGCTCCTCCACTTCTAGAGAGATTATATCTCCACCAAGTGTTGTGCCTCCAATAAAGGATCCCTCACTGTCCACACTGATGTGCTACACTCTTCCACCGACTCCGACAGTACCATTAGAACGGGAATCCCCCTTCTCCTCTTCTGACAAGTCGGAACCCGGAGTCCACCATGTCCATGGCAGCACCTACCGCCGGAACCACCACAGAGCCACTGGTACCCCATGCTATGGGGACCCCCACAATCTCCATCAGATTTGGCCATAATACCTCCCCTCGGAACCTGCCCAATCCACGAGGGAACTGTCACCTTGAAGGATCCTTCAGCAGGTATACAGCTCCAATGGTGCCACCAGAACCGGCAAGGTTCCCTTCCTTCTTTCCATATGAGGCGGTAGGTACATTAGGCCCTTCCCCACCAGATGACTTTAGGCAATACTAGGAGCTGTTAGAGAGACTCATGGGGAAATGCCAAAATCCTTTGGAGGAGAACCATGATTCCCAGCACAAGATTCTGGATATCATTCACATCTTGGGACTGGCGAGAATGGAATTGCCAATTAACAAAGCCATACTGGAGCCTCCCAAAACTGTATTGCTCACCCCTGCAACATGCACAGCTACCTCCAAAGGTACAGAAAAGCTCTGTGATGTTCCGGCCAAAGGCTCTGAATATCTTTTCTCCCACCCTCCTCCAAATTCTGTTGTAGTCCAGGCTGCTACAAAAAGACCCAAACAGCAGTCCTCAGTGTACATTGGCAGATAAGGAAGGGAAGCATCTAGATCTTTGAGGACGTAAAATATTCTAAGCTTCTAACCTGCAATTCAGGATTGCAAATTATCAGGCATTGTTAGCCAAATATGATTTTCTGAATTATAGTAAATTCGATGAGCTTGCTGATAGCCTTCCACAACAAGATTGTGCTTGTTTTCAAGCACTGTTAACGAAGGGAAGCTCATGACCAGAACTGCCCTCTAATCAACAGAAGATGCAGCAGATACCTCCTCCAGGGCCTGTGACGGGTTGGGATCACAGAGACCTGCTTGGTGCTGCCACCTGGTGTGCCAAGGCTACTTCTGCCCCTGCTTCCAGGCCTTTTCCAGCTTGGGACTCCTGAATCCTGTCTGTTTTGAGCCAGATTCCACTGATCTGCTGCAAACACAGACCCAGGTCTGAACCAAGTCCACTAACAACTGTAAGGCTCCTGGAAGCGCTCTTGCCTTTGACACCCAGGTGCCCAACTCCCAAAGAGGTTCACGCCCTTAATAAATCCGTTTTACCCTGTATAAAGCTTATACAGGGCAAACTCATAAATAGTTCGCCTTCTATTTCAAAGATAGAAAGATATGCACAGCTGTTTGCCTTCCCCAGGTAACAACTCGTAATAAGTAAAAAGTGATTTTAATAAGTACAGAAAGTAGGATTTAAGTGATTCTAAGTAGTGACAGACAGAACAAAGCGAATTACTAAGTAAAATAAAATAAAACACACACGTCTATGTCTACACAAAGTTAACACAGATAAAAGCCTCACCAGATTTAGATCTTTTCCTTTTTACAGGCTGTAGAACTAGCCTGGGTCCAGCAGTCGCTCACACCCCCTAGTGTCTTTGTCCTTTGTTCAGTTTCTCTCAGGTATGTCCTTGGGGGGTGGAGAGCCTCTCTCTTTAGCCAGCTGAAGACCAAATGGAAGGGTCTCCCCCGGGCTTTTATAGTCTTTTTCCCCTCCCTGTGTAACATCATGTTACCATGGAGTTTTGGGATCACATGGGCAAGTCACATGTCCATGCACCCCTCGGTAACCAGCCCAACCAGTCGCATTCCTGACCAGGCCCCGATGTGGATTGGGGTCTGCAACTTCTTTTGTCTGTTAAGTGCTTGTACTTAACTTGCACATTCTTTCCTCCAGACCTGGTCCCATGCTCTTACAAAGGCTATGCATAAAACCAGCAAGTATAAAACCAATATTCATAACTTCAACTACAACAATGATACATGCATACAAACAGGAGGAATAGATTCAGTAGGTCATAACTTTCACAGAGATATGTTACATGGCACATGTAGCATAAAACATATTCCAGTTACATCATGTATACATTTATAAGCCTCTCCCCATAAAGCTTTATGGGGTACACCGTCACAGGGCCATGGCTACAGCAATAGTCATGTGTAGAGTCTTGGTTCCATTCTTCTGGTTTTCTTAGGAAGATCCAAAACACCATTGAGGACCTCCCTTTCAACAAATCCCATCTTTTTAACCAGAAGACGGACACATCTCTACAGACACTAAAGGACTCCAGGGCTACTCTTCATTTGCTGGGCAGCTAAACTCCTGCCCTGAAACAAAAATTCCACCACTACTCATCCACCCCATACCACAGGTCTCCTCAGTTCTATCCTCAGAGACCTTATGAGCCCCCAAGGAAACGTCAAAACTCATCAAGTCTCGCCTTCAGCTTTTTGAGAGTCCACCTGGCAGCGATTAGTCTATACCACCATCCAATGGAAGGTTACTCTGTCTTTATACACCTGCTAACCTCTAGGTCAAGGGTCAGCAACCTTTCAGAAGTGGTGTGCCGAGTCTTCATTTATTCACTCTAATTTAAGGTTTCGCGTGCCAGTAATACATTTTAACATTTTTAGAAGGTCTCTTTCTATAAGTCTATCATATATAACCAAACTATTGTTGTAAAGTAAATAAGGTTTTTAAAATGTTTAAGAAGCTTCATTTAAAATTAAATTAAAATGCAGTCCCCCCAGACCAGTGGCCAGGACCCAGGTAGTGTGAGTGCCACTGAAAATCAGCTCACGTGCCGCCTTTGGCACACATGCCATAGGTTGCCTACCCCTGCTCTAGGTTTTGGAAAGGCTTCATCAGAATCTTTCCACCCATGCAAGCAATTGCACTCCAATGAGACCTGAATCCAGTTCTCTCCATGCTAATGAAGCCACCCATGTCCTTCCTTTCCATAAAAGTCACCATGTTATCAGTTCTGCGAGAAGGGTCAGCAAACTCGGAGCTATGATGGCAGACCCACCTTTGACGGTTTTCCACAAGTACAAAGTCTCCTTATACATTTACACCCCAATTTTTTTTTACCAAAGGTGGTCTCCCAGTTTCACATCAATCAATCCAATCACTTACCTGTTTTCTCCCCGAAACCACACACATCTGCAGAGGAACATCAACTCCTTTCCCTCGACATCTGACAAGCTCTGGCCTTCCACCTGCAGTGAACAAAAACAATCAGGAAGCCCCCTAGACTGTTTGTTGCAGTAGCAGAGAGACTCAGGACAGGCCAGCTCCACCCAGAGAATCTCTAAATGGATTTCAGGTTGCATTAAACTCTGCTACCAGCTGTCGGGCCTACCTCCCTTGACAGGGGTGTGGGCTCACTCCACGAGCGCTCAGGCTTCAACCACAGCCTCCCTTCAGGACATCCCACTCATGGACATATGTAGAGCAGCCACGTGGAGTTTGTGCACACCTTTGCAGCGCACTACGCCTTAGAGTAGGACTCGACAGCGGATGCCTCCTTCAGCACAGCAGTTCTCCATACAACCATTCCATCCTTATCCTTGCACCCTCCTCCAACTTAGGTACTGCTTGTTAATCACCCTCCGTGGAATATAATAGGGACCATCACTCGAAGAAGAGAAAGTTACTTACCTTTAACTGGAAGTTCTTTGAGGTGTGTGGTCCCTATCTGTATTCCACCTTCCACTCACCCTCCCCTCTGCTGCGGGTTAGTGAAATTCACCATGAAGAAGGAACTGAAGACGCGGTATGTCTGCCCCACCCTTTATCGCCTCAGACGGAAGCACGAGGCGAGCCAGGGCACATGCGCAGACTAGCGGACGCTATTTTCAGATTCTCCAACTCTGGACGCATGGTGTGCATGTGTAACCCTCAATGGAATGCAGATAGGGACCACAAATCTCGAAGTTCTTACCTGTAACTGGAGATCATCTCATCGTCTGCTGCCTACCTTCACCTTCTGCAATCTTTCAGCCTGAAACTTCAGTACTACGTTGTCTCGCAACCAGCACGGGTCTTGGTAAATGGGACCTCAACACCTGGGGTATGCAGGTGTTGGTAGGAGGTCTTCAACCACAGGGAGACCCTGCAGGTGACAGTGACAGATCATTGGTGGTGAGTTGATCTCACTTTCACACCCTAAATACTTCAGGGCTCTTAGGCAGCAGTGGAAAGGACACCTTCCAGACTCCTCTGGGGTATCTCTGGGGGGGAGGGATAGCTCAGTGGCTTGAGCATTGGCCTGCTAAACCCAGGGTTGTGAGTTCAATCCTTGAGGGGGCCATTTAGGGATCTGGGGCAAAAATTGGGGATTGGTCCTGCTTTGAGCAGGGGGTTGGACTAGATGACCTCCTAAAGTCCATTCCAACCCTGAGATTCTATGATTCTATAAGGCAGAGGCAGGGGGATCCTGCAAGAAGTGATGGAAGCTTTAAATTAGCTCCTGTCAGCAAAAGCCAGTGGTGGCTCAGGAAGGCAGTTCTTTTCCTTTCCATCCTAGTATCTGTCTTACCAACATTTGTGCTTTTGAATTTCTGTGGAGGAGCAAGACAAGGTGGGTGAGGTAATATCTTTTATTGGACCAACTTCTGTTGGTGAGAGAAGCTTTCGACCCACACAAAGCTGCTCTTCAGGTCCAGCATAGGACCTGGGACCAACATGGCTACAACAACACTGTGTATAGAGGAGCAAGACTTTCACTGTGCCAGATGTATATGTAATTCTGTTAGTGGATTGGAACAGCTCAAGTCCATCACCCACTGTGAAGTGCTAGCAGCTATTCTCTCTTAACGGGCAACTCAACTGAGAGAAATATGAAGAAACCTCCTCAGCATCCCAAAACATGCAGAGGAAGGATAACCTCTTGGACGTCATTAGGATCTGACCGGTGAAACACATCACCATTGCCATACTCTTGCCCCAGATGCCTAGCCATTCGCAAAAATGTTTCAAGTTTGAACCTCATTAATCCCAATGTTACGCAACATATGTGTTTATAAATAAATAGAGTCATCTTTAAATTTTATTAATGCAGTTCAGTATGAATCTAATATGTATGCTTCTGTGAAACATACAATTACATTCTGTAACTTCAGGATTTCGAAGTTTATCATCTTTCTAAAGTAATATAGGGCTTGTGGAAATTTTTGTGCCCGGAGTAGTTTGATAGTTTTTTCTGTTGATTGTATTCTTAAATGTTTTAAATTGTACTTCTATAATATTCTATAAGTGGCATGTGTGATTACAGCATATGATACCTCTCAATATGTAATGAGTGGAGATAAATATTCAGTTTCTTTGCTATGACTGAGTCATATTCTTGAACACATGTGGACTGTTGAAATTGCGCTTTTCAGTAAGCTGCAGTCCCCAAAACCCGTTTTTTGCTAGTTGGACTGATACACAGCAGAATAGATATGTTCTACATTTTATTCATAAAACACTTTGAAAATTGAATAAAGTCATTTCTTCTGTTCTGTGAAGAATTTGTAATACTATTGTTCTGCTGTGGAGTGAGCAAAGCTGGCGGCCATGATAGCCACCTTACGTTCATGCAAAACAAGGGAACAGTTAAATGCCCCCAGTGATAGCTGAAGCAATGGATTAGACTTCATTCAAGTACAAGCAGTGGCTGGGCCATGCAGTCCAAGAGGTTTCCTTGGGGTCTGATAAACACAGAAATGAGGGATTGTTTTGATTGCAGCTGTGAGTTGCGGGGGGGAGGGGAGGGAGGAGAAGGGGAGAAGCAGCAAAACAACCACAGGAGCAGATAGAGAAGGAAGCCAAAATACAATTGGGGATGCAGGTGTTCCATGGCCCTGAGAAAAGCTGAGAGAGGTTTTGGGTAAAGTTCTGTCTGAGAAAGGGTTGGGACTGTGAGCAAAGAAACTGTCTCCTGCTGCTTGATTCCTGCTGTACTCAAGGAAACAGAACTTTGTGTATGTTCTTTATAAATAAATAGGACTGCATCAAACAAAACCTGACTCCTGCATCAATTCTTTCTCCTAATGGAAACAACATACAACCTCAAAAATTGGCTAACTGCTTTTTGTACACACCATGCCTAATGAAGACACCCCTTTTTTCTAGGTTGAGAGAGATCGAAGAAAGGTTACATGAATTAAAGGCATCAACCATATCGAAAACACCTGCCTTAAAATTTAAGGTATGTATGTTCGACTGATTTTTATTGAATGAAGTATTTATTGTATTTGCAATAAAAGTTTGCTTTCAATACGCTCTACCCAAGCTTCTTTTTCTGCTTGTACTGAGGTAATTTTTATAGATTTTTAAAATACTTGCATATGTACGTAAAAGGATTAATATACATTCATATATTTATTTTGTGCTCTTTGATTTAAAATTTTTAATATATAATTATATCTAAAATATATATTATATATTATTTATATGAATTATATTAATATTACATGTTTGTTTATACCACATGTGGTGGTGAAATCCATTTTGTACATTTGCATTTATCATGCACCTTTGACAGTCTCACCTCTACTCGGCCCACTAATCCATCTTGCCCTGGGACTGCTTCTCACATGCCAAACCTCTGAACAGCTTCAAACCTGGCTGAACTTCCTCCAAATGTGGAATTTTCCCCGAGATTATACTGGCCTGCTGAGACACAGGACAAGCAGTTTTTAGTGATAGGTTTAAACTGATATTTTATAAGCCAATAGAGCCAATTACTGGAGCTTTATGCCATTGGAAAGAGGAGATTCCCAGCTTCCCAATTGGTTGCACAAGACTTGCTAACAGTCCTATAATGTCTTGAGATATTGGACCTTAAAAATGACATTATGTAAAAAAGAAAATTAGCTCATTTTTCAGAGTTTTTAAAATTATAATTTTTTCCTCCTCCTGATGTCACTGCTTTTGTACTCATAGGCCCAGTTTTTTAAAGGTATTTAGGCATTGCTGTGCTCAGTGATGCAATGTGTAGCAAATTTAGGAGCCTAAATCTCATTTTTGAAAGGGATTTAGACACGTGAGAGACTAAATCCAATCCACCGTTGCTTTAAGTTCCTGAATCAGTGAGGCGTTGCGTCATTGAGCACAGCTGTGCCTAAATAGCTTTAAAAATCTGGGCCTTAGTAACTAAAGTCAATATCAGCTAATAGAAAAACGGGAAAATTACATATTAGTAATTCAGTTTGTCCTAACCCTCTTCTCTTCACCATCATTTAAAAAAAACACAATCTACATCATGCTATTATCTCTACCGGTTGGGAAGCAGGAGATAGACTGATACCTTTCACCCCTCAATTCTGTACAAACACTTGTCCTTCATCCACTTGCATTCAGTCTGAATGTTTTCAGAACCAGAGCCCTAAGAAAGGGCATGAAGCAAGGGAAGTAGGATGGGGAAAGAGGAGAGAACTATGACAAACCAAATTACTCATAAGTAATTTTCCCTTGTCATACATCCTCTCTCTTCCTCATCCTGCTAAATCTTCCGTAGACTGTTAAATAGTCTATCAAAGGGTTTTATACTGTTGCCTGTCACTGTAGGTTCTGAGTACCTTCTTTCTGATGGAGAGCAGTTCAAGAGGAGGAGAGACTTACCTTAAATATATGAGAGCAAGATACTTCTGCTAAAGGAAGATTTCACAGGATGCTTCCACTGAAGGACAACTTCACAGCGACATATTAGTCCAGCTGTTTGTATGTGACTAACATGGTGACAAGTAACTGCTGTGTAGATATCATCCAACAAAGTCTTGGCTTTTTCTACCCAGACAGGGCTATTCCTTTAATAACGCTCTAGTTTAACCATAACTTACTGGGCTTGATGCGGTAATTGCTGAATGAAATTCTTTGGCCTGTCCAAAGAAGACAGGCAGGCAATCAGAGTAGATGGTCATAGTGGTCACATCTGGCCTTCATATATGATTGAATGGGCTGTACTACTTTGATGGAAAAATGTGGCCACTACTGCTTTATTGCCCAGAGTGCCTAAGATCAGGGAAAGTCACTAGTCCTACTTAAGTGAGACTTAAAGGCTTGCTTGACCTTGAGCAAATAGACAAATTTCTCTGTCAAGACAAGTTCAGGAAGAAATCCAGAAGCTACATTGCCTGGTGATTAATGTGAAAGGAAGTGGTGCATATAACTGCTCCTTCTGGGGGAAAAAACCCCTGAAGATTTGGAGGGTCTTTGGTCAGTGCCCCTAACTCATCACGGTTATGGCCACCAAAATAGGATCTTTGGAGTTAATCACTTTAGATTTCCTCCCCACTGATAGCCCTAATGGAGGGATTCACTAAAACTCTCAAGGCTAGGTAAATGGTAGGTCTCACTGAGGGAACCAGGAGTTGAATGCCAGAACTCTACTAGTATCTCACCAGACATGTAAAGTTTAGGGATGCGGTCTCGTTTTGGCCTTGTCCGTGGGACAACAGCTGTGGAAAAGGAGGAAGAGGCTAAGGAAGAATTCTATTTGTTTCTTATCTGAAGAATGTAAAAATGCTGGGAAAGCTAGCCGCTCTATGGCATTGGGGCATGTCAATTGTCATTTTTGCTTCAGTGGTCAAAGATAAGAGCATGATAGAAGGATTTTCCTTTAAGAAGTGGAAGAGAGGAGGGACATACCACAATTACTTCCTGATCCCAAAGCTGGTGATTAGTTTATTTAACTCTGTGTTTGTCACAATTACACAATTACCCAAGCTATGTCAAGATTCTGTGGCACTTTTCACAAAGATTCTTAAGGTTAGTTAACCCTGATTCCCTGGGCAAATTTCAACATAGTAGAACTCAACTTTTGTATAGCAGTATCCTCTATCTCAAGGATGTTAATGGTGTTGAAAAGACACTGAGCCATATCTGAGAGAAAAGAAGGTCTTCAGACCTCTTCTAGCAACATTCTGCAGCAATTCAGAACAGAACTGCCTAGTTAAATTCCCCATGTAATACTGATGTGCTAGCTTCGTCCCTTCATTTCTTGTCCTCAAAAGTTACATGGTGTTTCTGATGCAGTTAAAGGTCTAGAGGTGGCTGCGGTTTCGTGCTCAGCTGAAGCATTTCCTCGGTCAGTAAAGTTCTTTGCATTCCTTCTGGATGAAAGGCAATATATAAACATATGCTGCAGTTATCTTCATTGTCCTCCCATTTTAATTTCACCCGTAAATATGCCCACGTGTCCCCTTCACTTGCACACATTCTCTCATTGAAAGGTGCATTGTCACACATTCATTCTTTCATTCAGCTGCTCTTCTAGTCTGGAAGAATTGCACCAAGTCTTGAGTGGTATTGTTGGTGATTTGGGTTTTATTGCTAAAGTAGCTTGGCTCTGCTTCTTGTGTATCATTCCTCCCCAGTAATTCAGTTTGTCTTTGAACCATAGCTGTCATCATAATCTATCTTTGGAGCGCAACGTTAAAAATAAACATTGCTTCTGTTATTAATCTCTGCCATTGACAACTTGCTGCTGTATTTCACACAAATAGGTAATATTCCCCACTGCTGCTTCTATATCTGGCCTATCCAAATGAATGCTACCTAGTTTTTAAAGACTGTGGCCTCCTGACCTCAATAGATCATCATATGGTAACTTTCCAAATAAACTACCTGCTTGATGATGCCAAGAATCTAATGGCTGCAGTTCCTCAGTTTGAAGGACTTCATTTCCGAAAGGCTCTCTTTTGATTCTGTGGAGATTCACCTTTTGGTATTAATCAGAACCATTACATGGGATACACTCTACAATTGATTAAGTCTTCAATCTACAAGTCTAATCTAGCCAGAACAACATCAAAAGACTTCTTCATATAGGAAAATATAGAGTAAAGAACACTGACCCAAGAAGGAAGCCCTTGTCCACCTGGCCATTGTCAGTGATGAATTATCAATGGGCCTGAAGGAACAGGAAAACCCCTCCTGTGTCTTGTAACCACTGGATCCATTTACCTTTTCAAATACTTGTCTGCATTTCACCTAAGCTGAGTTTACTGAAAACTCCTTTTAAAGTATCAGCTATCAAGTATCACATGGCAGTCATGGCAGCTTTCATGATACCCCTTTCTGAAACAGGAATTGCACAGACCCTGAATGCAGGTGCGTCAAATTGGCAGGGTTGAAGCTTACATGTATGATTTAAAGGATTATGCAATGCTGATCTTCCTGTATTTAATGGTCACCGCATTTTTATTGCTATTGAAGATAAAATGAAGCTTTCATCCAATTAGGAAAATACAGGATTCTATGCAAAGCTTGGTTATAAAAGTGAAGAGCTGCTCTGTAATTGACTGGAGCGGTAATATAGATAATGTTTTGTGGCTTGCAAGATGGCTGGCGTTGCTGTAGAAATAAAGTCCTTATATTAAAATGAAGTTTGAAAAGAACATTCCTGTTGAAGAAAGAATCTTGTTCAGAAGTGCGTTACCAAGGCCAATTTAGAGGAGGAAGAATTTCTTGAGCAGTACTGGAGTCTGGTGAATGAAATGGACCATTATTTCCCCTGTCTTGCTCCATACGCTGTCTGACATATAACAGTTGCTTCAAGAATCCAAGCATTCAGCATATTCACTTAATAAAAATGCAGCCATTTCTTTTGTCCACTAAATGGTATTGCCCTAGTAATGATTCTGTTGTAATGCACTGCCAGCTTATCGGGAAAGTTACAATGAAGTTCTGATAATGATAGAATGAATTTTTCTAGAAAATATACTAAAGGTTGAAAAGTAATTTTGACTTGTGAAAATATATTTGACTACAGAGTTTTACATTTGATGTTTCTAGGGGACTGGAAGTCTGAGGATTGGTAATGGGATACGAAGCCATTCACCTCTAGGTCAATGTTGAATCCCGGCCCAGGTTGGTAGTGACCAAAAGTCGTTACCACTGATGCATGTTCAGTGACCTATGTCAGACAAGTTAGTGGTCTCAGCCCAGTTTTCAGGGGACAAGTTTGTAAGTTTAAATCGCCAGTGGAGACTGAACTAACCTCTCAATGTCAGAGGCAGTCCCTCCAGAACAAGATTGCAGTAGATTGGGTCCATATGAGGGGAGCTTGCAAAACTACCACTGTACTGTACCTATTCTGTGTGTAACAGTTCCCAGTCTGTGTCATACTGGCACCTTTTTCACAAGTACCAAACCATTCACTCAGCCTAAGATGTTTTTAAGAGGTTGTGCATAACACTGGTGTGTGTGCGGGTGTGGGTGTGTGCACGCGGGTGAGTACTACAAATGTAATGTAGGTAGTTTTTGATTTTCAATATAACTTGCTTTTCTGCTTCGTTGATGGTCTATGTATCAGAAACAGCCACAGAGCACTTCTTTAAAGTGAAGTTAAGTAGTTGTGGTAAGCTTCCTGCAGTTTCATGAGAAATCAGACTTCAGCATTACGAACTTCATAACTTTTCTTTAATATCCTCCAAAATCAGCTCCCTCACCCCACCCCCTGTAACACTTATATGCCTCCTTCAATGGAAGTATCATACTGAACTGAGACAGTGTTTGCAGCTTTCCAAAATTGGTCTTACACTGCGCAGTAACATGTACATTTCTTATCACGTTTAAGGGAGATGGAAAGTTTACTTGTATTGTGGACTTCTTCACTTTTACTGCTCGTACTTCATAATGTGTTTCTGAAGTCCCTCTGTTGAGACACTGAGACTTAAACCAAACCCCACTGTGTGTTAGAAAGCTACATTTCCTCCAGCTATTAATATAAAATGCAATGTCTCCTTAGGTTGAGAATTTCTTCTGTATGGGATCTCCATTAGCAGTGTTTTTGGCATTGCGTGGCATCCGTCCAGGAAACAGTGGAAGTCAAGATCACATTCTGCCCAGAACTATTTGTAACCGGTTGCTAAACATTTTTCATCCAACAGATCCAGTGGTGAGTTTTTATTGCAGTTACAAGCTTTTACCTCAAGAGTATTTTTAAATAAAGTCTGCTGAAGGACAATAAAAGACAATATGTAAGAAGTGATCTTCAAAGTATTTACATGAACATAGGTATGTTCCTGCATGCGACATGGTTGTGCAGAACAGCTTTCTGCCAGTCGTCTTCCAGTATCTTGGGTTTTGTAATTGCAAAATAAATTATCACTAGAAAATGCAATAATGTCCTTTGAAGTACTTATCCTTCCTTTGGAAATAGTTTACTCAGTAACAGAGTGATTTTTTTAATGCATAATTTGAACCACTACTAAATCACTAATCACTAATGATCAATCTTGGTAGGATTCGATTTCAATTGATAAAGGTGAGGTAAATGTTGATTTCAGCTGACAGTGAAATTGATGGAAAAAAATATCTGTCAGTAACAGCATATCTGCAAGGATCGGGTGTCACTGGCCTTGATCCTCCCCTGCATCTTGTGCCAGAGTGTCTTGGGCCCCTTGGCTATGTAGGGAGCCCTCTGCAGCCCAGCTATCAGTACTAGGAACCCACTGTAGCCCTACTATCAGCGCTACCCTAACTCCATCCCTTCCCCCTTTCATTTCTAGCAACTGTAAAAATGGTTAAAAATAGAAAACATCTTAAAAATAAATATTAATTGTCAGAAGTAGAAAAAAATTGAATACTGCCAAGCCTACTAATGATATAATGTTGCATTCACAAAGAAGCTGCGCTTTCCAGTTAAAAACTTCGAGACCTCTGTGATAAAACTTCTATTTCTACCTCATTATAATGTTGCTAGCAGTTTTTTAACTTTGCCTGGCGCCAAATATCATCTGACTGCAATGGAGTTTCGCTGATTTACATCCTCTAAGGATCTGGTTCAACATCTCTAACTTGCCAGACAGCACAAATTCTGTTCTGCATTTTATTGTCAAAAGAGGTCAATCAGATTGTCATTGACTCTGACCCTCTCACAAATTGAAACATTCTTTACGTGGACTCAGACGGTGCAAAATACTTTCCTACCTTATGAAAACAAAGAAAACTGAAAGGGTGATACCGAATGTAATTCCTTAATGAAAATCCATATGCCCACAGATTAATAGGCAATGACTTTTGAAAACCCGCCTTTGATCCATATACAATAACTGAGCTATTTATTAAGTCTGAAAATTCCAATGTATGTTTCTGCTGGTATGCAAAAGTACAATTTCAGTTGGAGAGAAAACGTGGGTGGAGTAATATCTTTTATTGGACCAAATTCTGTTGGTGAGAGAGACCAGCTTTCGAGCTACACAGAGCTCTTCTTCAGGGCTGGGAAAGGTGCTCAGTGTCACAGCTAAATACGAGATTGAACAGATTGTTTAGCATAAGTTAACCCATATTCTAAGGGACCATTCAGGTGAAATGGCCCATTAATGCCCCTGTAGTCATAGGACAAAAAGGGTGGCGTGTCCTTGTAGAGAAGTAGATCACATCATGGTAATGGGCCAACCAGATACCCAAGAGAACCTGTTTCAATACAGAAATAAAACCCCCTCCTACTGCACACCCTGGTTGTTACCTACCACCCCATCCTGGAATCCATATAGGGGTATCATCAAACTACAATCCAGACTCAGTGGGGACCCCATCCTGAATGAAATCTTTCCTGAACCCATTTTTCTGGCCTTCAAACAACCCCTCCAGCCTCTCAAAGCTCATCATCAGAAGCAAGCTCCTCACAGACCAGGACACGCCAACTCAAAACGACACCAGACCCTGCCAGAACAGATGCTAAACTTGCAGACACAGCTCCACTGCTACAATGATCAATACCCCCACAACACACCTTTCAAAATCCAGAAGTCCTACAACATGTAGTTAGGGTGACCAGATGTCCCAATTTTATAGGGACAGTCCCGATTTATCAGTCTTTTTCTTATATAGGTTCCTGTTACCCCCCACCTCCTGTCCCGATTTTTCACACTTGCTGTCTGGTCACCCTACATGTAGTGTACCTCATTGTCACAGGGTCCACTCACAAGGTCCACGTCTCCTGGCTGCTCTGGGGATTAGCTCCTTCCAGGTGCTGTGCTTTCCTCTGGCGGTCTCTCCACCCGTATCTGCAACTCCAGGTGCTCCTCCTTCATGACTTGGCCCTCTGGCCAGGTCACTATACATGTTTCCCCTTCTTGGGTACCAAAGTCTTCCTTCAGCAATCCTAGGCAGTCTTTCTACTCCACTGCCTCATAGTTGTGACACTCTGAGGACAGGTCTACACTACAAATTTACATCAGCACAGCTGCACCGATGCAGAAAGCTCTCCCATCGGCTTAATAACTCCATCTCTACATGGGGGGGTTATGGTCAGTATAACTACGTCGCTTAGGGGTGTGGATTTTTCACACCCCTGAGCGACAACGTAGTTATACCAAAGTAAATATGTAGTGCCCATCAAGCCTCTGTGAGACTTGAAAGCTTGTTTCCCCCCCAGCAGAATGGCTACAATAACACTGCATATAATTTCAATTGGAAATTTTCAATTGTCCGCATGTATGATACAGGCTTTGTTAATGGGCTAATCCCTTTTTATGTAAGAACATAAGAATGGCCATGCTGGGTCAGACCAATGGTCCATCTAGCCCAGTATCCTGTCTTCTGACAGTGGCCAATGCCAGAGGCTTCAAAAGGAATGAACAGAACAGGGCAATTGTCAAGTGATCCCCATCCCCTGTCATCCTGTCCCAGCATCTGGCAGTTAGAGGCTGAGGGATACCCAGAGCATGGGGTTGCATCCCCGACCATCTTGGGTAATAGCCATTGATGAACCTATCCTCCGTGAATGTATCTAATTCTTTTTTAATCCCAGTGACAGTTTTGGCCTTCTCAGCATTCCCTGGGAACAAGTGTGTCGTGTGAAGAAATACTTCCTTTTGTTTGTTTTAAACCTGCTGCCTATTCATTTCATTGGTTGACCCCTAGTTCTTGTGTTATGTGAAGGAGTAAACACTTCCTTTTTCACATTCTCCACGCCACACATGATTTCATAGACCTCTATCACATCCTCCCTTAGTCGTCTTTTTTCCAAGATGAACAATCCCAGTCTTTTTAATCTCTCCTCATATGGAAGCCATTCTATGCCCTTAATCATTTTTGTTACCCTTCTGTGTATCTTTTATAATTTTAATGTTTATTTTTTGAGACGGGGAGACAAGACCTGCACGCAGTATTCAAGGTGTGGGCGTACCATGGATTTATATAGGGGCATTATATTTACTGTCTTACTATCCCTTTCCTAGCGGTTCCTAACATTCTGTTAGCTTATTTGACTGCTGCTGCAGAGCGATCCATAGAAGAAGGATTTATTTGAAAGAAAGCTGCTGTTTAACTCTTGTTGACGGGGGCCCTAGAGAACTGACATGCCATCCTGTCATCTGGCCCTAGCCAAATACATATCCCAAAAGCGAGGCCAAGATCTCTGCTCCCTGAAACAAAGTTAAGGATATTGGAATTGTCTGACTATAAAAGCCGTCATGGGACTGTGACTTGCCCCTCCATGCCAGTCTACTACTTTTATCTCACTATAGGCCGCAATTTAATAAAGTATGTAAGCTCGTGAATGGTCTTATTCAAATTCAGTTGAACTAATCACACATTTAAATGGTTTGCTGAATTAGGGCCATAGTTTTTATTTCTCCCTCCCCACCACAGCCCATCTACAGAAGTTGCTCATTGGGTATGTCTACAATACACGTTTTTTACCTTGAGTTAATTGAGTGCCAATTAATTCAAAGGCTAGTGTGGCCACTCCTCACACATTTGATCCAGGCTACAACCATTTGTTCTTTACCCTAAAGATTACCTAGATTTTGTTCAGGGCATGTCTACACTTACCTCTGGAGCGATCCATCCAGCGGGGGTCGATTTATCACGTCTAGTGAAGACGTGATAAATCGACCGCCAAGTGCTCTCCAGTCGACTCCGGTACTCCACCGGAGTGAGAAGCGTAGGCAGAGTCAACGGGGGAGCATCAACAGTCAACCTAAGTGGCTCTAAGTACGTCGACTTCAGCTACGCTATTTTCGTAGCTGAAGTTGCGTAACTTAGACCAACTTAGCTCGCCCTCCCTTCCCTCCCCCCAGTGTAGACCAGGCCTCAGTGGTGAGTTACAAGGAGATGCCAGAAAAGTGGTAAAACTTGCTGTCACCTGTACTGTCCAGAAATGGCTTCTGTTGAAAATAAGTGTAATAAGGCTTCTCTCTTACTCATCAGAATTTCAAAGCTCACTACCTAAATTGTATCTACAATTTCCGCATTTGCATAATAAACAGAGGTTTGTTCAGATTGTGCGAGCAAAATTAAATAGCCAGTTTTAACGATTTGCTGAGAAATGCAGAATCAGTTTATCCATATAGAAAGGATAAGTCTTTTGCTGTACAGTAATAGCCTACTATTAACAGTACTTTTCACTTCTGATGAAAGAATATAGTAGTAGCAGTGTTGCAGAGTAATATACAAGGATATGTGCATAAGCAGCAAGGAAACTAGTCAGTTTTCCAGGAAAGTGAAAATAAATATGACCACAGTGTATTTTCGACATTAGTCAATTTCTGGCTATTAATTTTCTGCAACTTAGCAAGATTTCTTTTCTTAACAGAGTGACAGGGATTGGAATCAAGGAACTCCTGAGTTCTAATTCTGACTATCCCACTGACTCACTTTATTGTCTTGGGCAAGTTATTCTATTTTTTGTATGTATCTCTTCTGTGAAATGGGGTTGCTGCCGTTTAGCCGTTCATCCACGGGGGACTGTGAGGATGAATCATTAGTGTTCAGTAATTTGAGGATGAAGAGCACTATATATTGGTAAGTAAATTTAATTTCCAGCATCTGTCACTGCTCAGGATTTTCTTCTCTTGAATTTATCTTGCAGGCCTATAGACTAGAACCTTTAATTTTGAAGCACTACAGCAACATTTCACCTGTTCAGATCCACTGGTACAACACTGCAAACCCTCTACCTTATGAGCACATGAAGCCAAGCTTTCTCAACCCAACAAAAGAACCTACCTCAGTCACCGAGAGTGAAAGTATGCCGACCATACCAAGCCCAGCTACTTCACCAGTCATGGTTCGACGCCATTATGGGGAGTCAATAACAAATATAGGCAAAGCAAGTATATTAGGTAACTGCTAATTACGTCTTTTCATATGTACATGACATTTTTCAATTAGGTTTCATGCAATAACATTTTGATTAATTGTTAATAGAGCCCGATTTCCATACAAAGCTTCATTTTTTTCCTTTGTGACATTGAAGGCATAACAATAAATGTGCTTTAGTGGGGTCTTTCCTGTACTTCCACAACATATGTGCAGTGCTAATTTAAATCCAAATAAACTTTTACTTAAGGGAATGGGATGTTTTTATATACTACAGCCAATGTTCTTTTTTTGCTCCTGCTATGTTATTTGTTACATGTTTAATTGAAATAAAATCCTGATGGGTTAATAGTCAGTATCTAATAATCAAATGTTGTCAGTTTGCAGCATGAAGAATTAAAATGTTTGCATTAAAATCACATTTCACAGTATTGGTGAGTGGCAGCAAAGTCCTTGGTTAGTAATGAAAAATGTTCGAATTCCATTTAACTTAATATAACATGAATTTCCCGAAGCAAAATTCTAACCTGAAATCTTTTTCTGTCCCCTTCATTGTCCTTTAGCATCCTGATCCAGCTTAAGCACTAGCTTAACTTTAAACATATGAGCAGTCTCTCTTGCTTTTGATGGAATTACTCATGTGATTAAAGTTAAGTATGTGCCTAAGAGCGTTGCTCAGTGTGAGCCTACGCTGTTTGGGTTTTATACTAAAATAACTTGAAAGACATTTAAACAAGGTAGCCTGCTGTTGAGTTTCTTCCCTACTGAGCAAGTAAACCTTTATTTCCTATCTTCTTAAGGAATTAGTCTGATTTATATAATACTTCTAAGCAAGATCTGACATAACTCACTACGTAGCTTTTTTTCCATGTAAGATCTGTGTATTTAACTTCATTTTACTATGAAAGTACAGTAACTCCTCACTTAAAGTCGTCCTGGTTAACGTTGTTTCATTGTTACGTTGCTGATCAATTAGAGAACGTGCTCGTTTAAGGTTGTGCAATGCGCCCTTCTAACGTCGTTTGGCAGCCACCTGCTTTGTCCACTGCTTGCAGGAAGAGCAGCCCGTTGGAGCTAGCTGGTGGGTGGTTGGAACCAGGGTGGACCGGTAGCCCCCGTCAACTCCCCGCTCCCCTAAGTTCCCTGTACAGCAGCCGCCCAGCAGGCTATCAATTGCCGGCAGTTCAGGTGTCCTGCCCCCCACTGCCATGTGCTGCTCCTGCCCTCTGCCTTGGAGCTGCTCCCGGAAGCCTCCTGCTTGCTGTGCGAGGGTGTGGGGGGGGGGTAAGAGGGGAGCTAATGTCAGGGTGTCCCCCACCCCCCTGCTGCTTACCCCATCTCTGTAGAGCAGGGGGGGACACAACAGGGCTCAGGACGGAGGGAGCTTGCTGGCAGCAGCTGCTGTCTCAACTTGCTGATCTACTTAAAACGGCAATATATTTAGCGTGGTGTCAGCGTACTTAAAGGGGCAATGCGCATAATATCTCTCTCTCACACACACACTGTGTGTGTCTCTGTCTACCATGCTGTCTTTCCTCATTCAATTTGTTCTGCCTTGTAGAGTGTAAAGCTACATTAACAACATGTTAACCCTTGAGGGCTCAGCCCAGTGCTAGTTCATCATTTAGCAATAAAGCATTCCCTGGGAAATATCCCACCCTCTGACTTCACCACCTCAACCCAAGCTTCACAATCATCATTGCTGTATATAGTATTACATTGTTTGTTTAAAACTTATACTTTGTCTGCTGGTGAAAAAAATTTCCCTGGAACCTAACCCCTCCCTATTTACATTCATTCTTATGGGGAAATTGGATTCACTTTACATCGTTTCACTTAAAGTCGCATTTTTCAGGAACATAATTATAATGTTAAGAGAGGAGTTACTGTAGCTTTTTAACATAGCCACAAGATGGCAGCAAAGTCAGGAGAAAACGTTATCACTCTTAAGGTTATGAATCTGTAAACTATCTTAAACTTTCATGCAGTGATTCTCAAACAATAATCCTCCCCTTTCAATGATAATATAGCACTTCTGAGTCTCTCTAGAAATGCTGCAAGCATAAGAAGTTGATGAAAGGAGTGTCCTCTCATTAAAGATGATAATGTGATTCTTCTTTCACATAAAAGGTACTGTAATTATTGTGAAGTACCCAAACCCAGTGTGTTACAAAATGAATGAGATCTGTTTTACAGACAAATTCTTTTAAGGAATTAAAATAGACCTTTTCAGTATTGGATTTTTATTTTATTTTTTTGGTCCAAAACTGTTCTTGCGTATTTTTGTTTCCCTGACTACAGTTTCTGAATTATAACCTTGATTGAACACTAGACTTGAGTCTCATGATAAAAGATGTAGACTTAACTTAAATAAGCTGTTGTTCCCACGCTGGAAAAACATGAGTACTGTTTTTCTTTCTCTGTCATTCAGCTGTAATTGATGGGTGTTACCGCCATTTTAATTTGTGGTATGATTTAACATTCATGATGCCTGTCCTGTTTTGTGCTGAATGCAGGAGCTGCTAGCATTGGGAAGGGCCTTGGAGGGATGTTGTTCTCAAGATTTGGCCGATCTAGTGCACCCACTTCACAAACATCTGAGACTGGAAAAGAGGGAACAGAAGGTGAAGACAAGAAGCCAGTTCCCATTCATTCTACTGTTGGAACGCCGACCTTACCACACAGCAACTCTGGCTTCCTTGACCCCACATGTTAGTGCACCTTTACATTCAGCAGCTAGCTGTATCTTCTGGCTTCTCTTTTGGAAATGGAGACTATTTTTTAAGTTGACTTTGGATGCATTTGTTGTGGAGGGGATGGGGGACATGGAAATATGTTTGTTATAACAACAAACATATACTCCTGTTTAAATTGTTTCCTGGGTAGCTTTATGATGATAAAAATTGGGTTCGTTCCCATTCATTAAATATTTTTCAATTCTTTCCAGAGGCTTAAATCTCTTTGATCTGTTTGTTTTTTTTCATTTGCTCTTTAAATGGTACGTCTATTTCACAGAACTTTAGCTAGTACTGTAGAACCTCAGAATTACGAACACATCGGGAATGGAGGTTGTTTGTAACTCTGAAAACATTATGGTGGTTCTTTCAAAAGTACAACTGAACATTGACTTAATACAGCTTTGAAACTTGACTATGCAGGAGAAAATTGATGCTTTCCCTTTATTTTTTTTTTAGTAGTTTACATTTAGCACAGTACTGTACTGTATTTGCTTTCTTGCTTTTTAATTTTTCTCTGCTGCTGCCTGATTGCATACTTCTGGCTCCAAATGAGGTGTGTGATTGGTCAGTCCATAACTCTGGTGTTCGTAACTCTGAGGTTCTACTGCCCATTCTCTCTACAATGATCTCTAAAATATCATTGGAAAAAATCAACATAATTGCCTCAGAGAAATCCAGTTTCATTTATAGCAGGATGCATTTTTTTAAATTCTCCAGTATATGTCTGGCACTAAGACATTACTTTTCGGTGATGTACAAAATACAGAGAAAGGCACAGTCCTTGCCCCTCACAGAGCTGGTCCAAATACAGGACAAAAGTGTTTATGAAAACGAGAGCACTTCCTATACCAAAATTCAAAATGTTGATCAAATTAATTTCAAAACTTTTCAATCACTCTGTTGTCAAGGCATTTACTGTCAAAAATCTGATTTAATCTAATCTGAACTTTCAACAATTTTTCAGTGACTCCTTATTTCATCTTTTTTTACTTCAAACGCTCTCAAAAGTGTTTTCCCTAGATTCATATACACAGTACTGCCCAGTCAGTCAAGTTCAAAGAGATGACTTTAAATAATCATAGGAAGTCCAAGCTCTGTTTGCGCAGTCAGTTGTTTCACTCTGACAATTTTAATGTTGGAATTCAGATAAGGCTGAAGTTTTGTTTTTCCTTTTCTGAAAAATGTAAATGTTGTGGTCAACATGGGCTTTGGATTGGGCCCGTGCATCTTAAATTATCTCCGTAGTAACAGTTGAGTCAAGAATATAAGCAGTGCTGCATCTTGTGGTAGCGTCCACATGGTACATCACAGTTCGCTAGATCAGAGCTAGCTTCAACAATAATCTGAGTGACTCATTCATCACATAGGGCAGAGGTTTAATTTTAAACTTAGGGAAAATATTGAAGAGTAACAGTGATTGTGGTTAAATCCTAGTGGGGGTGTTATTTTCAGGAAACTCAGCAACTTCAGCCTTGCCACCCAATCCCTATATCTCTCTGTTCTGTTCCATAGATAGAGATCCCACAGCTTAGCCCAGCCAGGCAGACTCAATCCATGGCTGAAGGCCTCCTGCCTGTATGTGGTATTACATGTGTGAATCTTGCTTGTGTCCCAAGGTTCTATAGTGGAATCTCAGAGAGAGAGAGAAGTGTTTTAGTAGTTTGCTTGCAGAGAAACCAGTCATCTGATTTACTGATTTGGAAACCAGTTAGATGTTGGTTGGAAAATATTAAGCCCTATACCTCCCTGAGTGGTGTTGATATCATGATTGTGGAGATTTTGAGTATTAATATAGTTTTTTACCCTTTGAGCCAGTGGCTTTGACAAGCAATTTTATTTTTTCCCAGTATGTTAAATGAGTTGACAACAGTGTGTTAATTGTGGTAGCAACTAAGCCAGTTAAATGTGCAGTAAAGGCTGCTTTGATGTATGTGGTATTACAATAACAGCTGTTGAAATAAAAGGGCAGCTGCTGAAACATTTTGGAAAAATCTGGAAACTTAAAAGGACTGACTTTCTGTGTAGGGACTGGAACTAAAGCCAACATTTTCAGAAGTGTCAGTGATTGGCGGGTGCCTCTGTTTGTTTCGGTGCCTAATTTGAGACATCCTAAAGGAGCCTTATTTTCAAAGGGCGGATGCTCCGTACTTTCTGAAAATCTGATAACCTTCAAGGTGTCTTAACTTAATTTTTAGGGGCCCAACTTATCAGTATCTGTCTAGTCACTTTTGAAAATCTTGGCCTGAGTCTGTTTTTAGAAGAAAAGATCAGGACACCTGCTGAGTAATTCCCGCTAGTTACAATGAAGAATAAGGTTGTTAAAAAACTGTTCTTTCCTGACCTTCAGTGTTTTCTGTGTGATCTATCCATTAGTATTGTGTTATTTGTAGTAATTTCATATACATATAATTTAACGCCACACACACACACACACACACACACACACACACAATTATATATAAATTACAAAACAAGAGAACACTCTAAACCTTCAGCACAGAAATATTGGGTACATTTCATAAACAGAAGTAGAAACAAAAACAAATGATAGAAGAATTAGCATGTGGTTTTTCTTTTGTCAAAGTATGGATCTAGTAACACTTCCTGTTTCTGTTTTGTTTCATTTCTAGTGGAACTGGAGCACAGGATTGATTTTGAGCTCAGGGAAGGTCTTGTGGAGAGCAGATACTGGTCTGCAGTAACATCGCACACTGCATATTGGTCATCTATGGATATTGCTCTCTTTCTTCTAACCTTCATGTATAAACAGGACCAAGAAGATGCTGACAAATCAAATTTAGACCCTGTTTGAATTTTTTGAATTTTTTTTTTAATTTTATTTTGAGGAGGGTGGGAATTTTACAACAAATGGCACAAAACTGATATTTTACTGTTAAAACGTAGTGTCTAAGGCATGGAAGTTTCAGGTTTAAGTGCATGTTTGGATTTTTTCCTGTTTTTAAAGAGCAAAAATGCTTTGTATTTAAAAACACGTTTTAAACATTTTGCAGTGCTAATTAGACCTAAAATTATTCCAAATTCTCATGATTTTGATTGTATAAACCAGCCAGAACCACATGTAGCATCACATAAGCACTGTTGGCGCAATGTGCTTAGGTGACATACGTGCTAATGACCATAATTGCTGTTTAGTTCATTAAAATGTAAAGATTAGTCAACTGAAACTAAATTAACTTTCATTAACAAAACATATGTTAGATGCAAACCTAAAACTGCCATGTTCCTATGTTTTATGTACCAGTAAATAATAAACATTGGGTGTCATTTTTCTAAGACTTAATTCAAATCTACAGGATATTACCTACAGTTCCGTTGAAAGACCATTCTTACTGCTGATTTCAAGGGTGTATGACACATAACTTGTTTAGAAACTGCTGAAAAAGCATGAAACAAATATTTGAAATACTGTAATTATAATTTATTATTACCTCTGACTAATTGCTTCATTTATTCCAGTGTACAAAATATTACTTTTTTACTGGTTTCTTTTGGCTTAATTTAAGAACCACATTTATTTTCTACAGTGTTAAGACTTTTTCTCAGATATACATATCTTTGTACTATTCAAATGAATATATGGACACTGTGACACACTTTCAGTATTTTTTTCATTAAAAATAAATCTTTGTGGTTTCACACAAATGACACTAGTTACATTCTTCTCAAAGGTAAGTAACCTCTTTCATAGGCTCCTGCCTTTTTGGTCACATGTCTCACAAATGACTGAAGGCTTATTTTGGACTCTCATGAGACTTAATTTGCAGTAGCCAAGTCTATTCCATTTACTGCTACTGATATGTGCAATAATGTATTGAGAAGAAAGAATGCAACTTAAAACGAATTTGGTGAGCTCAGAAGCATTTGCATAATTGATATCAGAAGCAAACAGTGTGATACTTTTTATTAAAAGCCAAACAAAAGTTTTATGCCAGTGTTTCATTTTATGAAAATCAGACCCCATCGTGATTTCAGTAAAAGGATTGCAGCTGTAGCTGGATCAAATTCCCAAGGAGCCAGGAGAGGACTGTTATGAAGAAAGGATTCATTTGAAGATTATTTCACTTAGTCAATTCTGGGATCATAAAACAGAATGTTACGGCTCTGGAGCAGAAGTGTCAAATACGCGACCTGTGTGCTGGACCCAGATGATGTGTTCACGTGACCTACGTCGCATATTTTTTTTAAAAGGGTTCTTGGTGGTTGCGAACAGATGCAAACCCAGTGTAAACATATGCAGTAATGTTTTCCCGAGTCTGGAGACAGCCTGAAGAGGTAGACATGGTATATCTTGACTTTAATAAGGCTTTTGATCCTGTCTCATATGACCTTCTCATAAAAAAAACTAGGGAAATACAACCTAGATGGAGCTACTATAAGTGAGTGCATAACTGGTTGGAAAAACCATTCCCAGAGAGTAGTTATCAGTGGTTCACAGTCAAGCTGGAAGGACAACACCAAGTGGGATCTTGCAGGGATTAGTTCTGGGTCTGGTTCTGTTCAATATCTTCATCAATGATTTAGATAATGGCATGGAGAGGACACTTATAAAGTTTGTGGACCATACCAAGCTGGGAGAGGTTACAAATGCTTTGGAGGATAGGATTAAAATTTAAAATGATCTAGACAAACTGGAGAAATGGTCTGAAGTAAATAGGATGAAATTCTATAAGGGCAACTGCAAAGTACTCCACTTAAGAAGGAACAACCAGTTGCATTGCACACTTACAAAATGGGAAGTGACTGCCTAGGAAGGAGTACTGCGGAAAGGGATCTTTCTTATTCGTAAGTAAGACACGAGAAGTAATTCTTCCACTCTACTCTGCACTGGTTAGGCCTCAACTGGAGTATTGTGTCCAGTTCTGGGTGCCACATTTCAGAAAAGATGTAAACAAATCGGAGAAAGTCCAGAGAAGAACAACAAAAAAGATTAGAGTTCTAGAAAACATGAGCTATGAGGGAAAATTGAAAAAAAATGGGTGTGTTTAGTGCAGAGAAAAGACTAAGAGAGGGGCATGATAACAGTTTTCAAGTACATAAAAGGTTGTTACAAGGAGGCAGGGTGAAAAATTGTTCTTAACCTCTGAGGATAGGGCAAGAAGCAATGGGCTTAAGTTGCATTAAGGGCAGTTTAGGTTGGACATTAGGAAAAACTTCCTAACTGTCAGGGTGGTTAAGCACTGGAATAAATTGCCTAGGGAGGTTGTGGAATCTCCATCATTGGAGGTTTTTAATAGCAGGTTAAACAAACACCTGTCAGGGATGGTCTAAATAATACTTAGTCCTGCCATGAGAGCAGGGGACTGGACTAGATGACCTCTCGAGGTCCCTTCTAGTCTTATGATTCTATGAAACGACATCTGAGATGTGCACCCCTTGGGGTGTTAAATCTGAAGACACTTTAGTGTGAGCGTTAACAATTTCATTGCTTATATTATTGGTGGAATTTGGAAAGGAAGCCCACAGATTGGGACTGATAATTTGGTAATAGTTAGAGAGAAGAAAGGAGAAGAGACACAAAGACAGAAAAGATGGTGAAAATGGAGGATGGGGAGGAAAGAGATAAGGCAGAAATAGAGTCCTAAAGAAGGCTATGCTCTAATTTTGATCTTTGTGAAAATCTTCCATTTATCTCAGTGGATTGAGGATGTTTTATAATCCTAAATTTTTACCCAGCCCATGGACCATAATTAAAAATGGAATTATGCCCTCAAAGGCATTTGTCCCTGGCACCATTGTTCTGGAAGAACATGTCCTTGGGTAGTGTCCTTCTGAGTGCTCCATGTCCAGATGTGTCCATGTGGCTTTGGTCAGATATTTGGTAGCAGTGCCTGTTCAGCCCATGCATGCGCTCCAGACATCCTTATGCCCCACACCGAGGATACGTAGAGCTGTGCAGGCAAACCACCTCGGTTCCATCTCAGCTGCTTTGGCCTGAGATGGAGTGTCTAGCATATCTACTTCTAACTTAATCTTTAGCTTAGCCTTAGGTTTCTCTAGTATTCGTTTTGTGTAGTTATTTAGTATTTCCTCTTTTATGTATAGTTTTGTCGTTCCTTTACTTCATTCATTCATTTTTTCTCTGTTTGTTAATGTTTTCTCTTCCTCCTTTCCTCCTCTGTCTGGGGTTGTCCTTGGGGCTCATTGCTATCATTGCTGGGGTATGCCAGGATCTCTGAGATTCAAATGCTGCCTCACCTGCTGGGAATCTGTGTGCACACCCCCATCCACAGTCGTCGGAGATTTTTGCCTTAGCGGTATCCATAGGGTCAGCTGTGGCACCCTCTGGAGTGCTGTGCTCATCCGTTGGTATAAGTTCCATTCTTACTGCCCATGGCAGTTGGTCAGAGCACCTTTTTCCCTTGCCTAGCAAGTGATTAGCAGTTCTCTCCTTTCTTTGAGTTTTTAGTATCTTGTAAATAGTTTGTTTACATTAGTTAGTAAGTAGTGTAGTTAGTAAGTTATTGTCCCAGTAGGGAATTTGTCCCAGGCGGGTCATGCCCCAGTCTCCAGGTTTTAAGCCCTGTTCTGACTGTAACAGGCCTGTGCCTGTTAGTGACCCCCATAGCAGCTGCCTGAAGTGTTTGGGGGAATCACATGTGAAGGACAAGTGTCACATTTATAAGAACTTTCATCCCGGAACACAGAAGGAGCATGACATCCATTTGAAGGCTCTCCTCATGGAGGATGCTCTCCGCCCGGCCTCGGAGCCATCCTGTCTGGACTCTGCTCCCAGTACTTCAGCCTCGGTGCGTAGTGCACCTCCGGCATTGGGCTCTACCCAGCACCGCTCTCCTTCATCAGTGCTCAAGAAGAAGTCAAAGAAGTGTGATTCCCTGGCACTGAGCTAGAAAGGCCAAGGGGTTTCAGCTTAAAGGATCTAGTTCGGGCCGCCCACCCACCCCAGAGCTACATAGGGGTACCTCTCCAATGGGGCTCCCTGGCCCCTTAAGGGATCCACCGCTGACTCTCAGGAGCAGTAGGGGACCCAGACTCATGACGGGGCCAATGTCTTCCCAGACCCTCCCAGTGCCCAGAGAGCAAAAGGACTCTCCCGGCGCCACTAGCACCACAC
Source organism: Macrochelys suwanniensis (assembly GCA_033296515.1). NCBI lineage: Eukaryota > Metazoa > Chordata > Testudines > Chelydridae > Macrochelys > Macrochelys suwanniensis. Next base: position 8,566,014 of record CM065781.1, on the reverse strand, counting down.
AAAATGCTGGACCCGATAAAGGCTCCCTACGAGGGCAAGCCTGCCTTAAAAAACCCCCAGAGGGCAAGAGAACACCACCGGTCCCCGGAGCTGAGGCAGCAGTCTCCGTCTCCTCGGCCCAGGTCTCCGCAACAGCCCAGGTCACCGGTTTGACGCCTTAGATTGCTGGCACTGAGCTCGCGGTCTCTACCCTCTCGACGCAGATCACCCAGAGGGAGACATCGGTCACCATATGGCCAGCACCGGTCATCCTCCTGCCAGCTGTCTCCGGCTGTAGATCCCAGTCACCTAGACCGTGGGAACGATCTCCGATGCGGTACCAATCCCCCTGCTCCCAGACCAATCTACCTACTCAATACACCCTCACCCTCGACTCATGCATTGATGGCCCCACCGTGGTCATCGGAAGGGGATTCCTCCAGCATGAAAAGGGAGTTCAACTCCTTCCTGAGGCAGGGGTGTGACGGGGCACCTGAGGCTGCGCTGACCTCAACAATGCCATCCTGGCAGCAGGGCCAGTGGCCCTGCTGGAGCACCTGGGGCATGCCTGTTACGCTGATGCCTCCTTCACAACATTCTTCAGACGCCGCGTCGGAGAAGCAACCGGCAGCACCGGGCTCAGTGAGCGAAGCACAATCGGACGCTGGGATAGAGGAACAAGTACCCAGCCCGAAACCTCTTCCACTGTGGGGGATGATGCCACAGGCCCTCCCCCGGTGGTCCATCTACAGATGAGGCTGTTGCAGGGCCCTCTCACACTAGCCCACCAGATGATATTTTAAGGAGCATCAGGCCCTGCTCCGAAGGGTGGCCACGAACTTAGGTCTGGAGGTGGACACCCAGCCAGCCAGTAGCTATAAAATCCCTCTTAGAGCAATTAGAGAACAGCTACTATCTGTAAAGGGTTACAAAGGCTTACTGCTATGCATAGGTAAAAGGAAGTGAGCGGGCACCTGGCCAAAAGAGCCAATGGGACGGCTAGAACTTTTTAAAATTGAAATGACTCCCCTTTTGTCTGTCTGTTTGCTCTCCTGGGAAGAGGAAAACGGGGCAACAGCTATGCTGTGAGAAGCTTGGGCCAGGTATGAAAAATCCTCAGTATCATACCTAGAAACTACTCGTTTGAAACCCCAGATATGTAAGTAGATCAGGAAATGTCTAGGAAAACGCGATTAGCTTTATCTCTTTTTATTTCTTTATGGTTTTTGGATTCCTCTGTGCTAAACCCAGGTGCTTTTGTTTTGCTTGTAACCTTTAAGCGGGACCTCAAGAAAGCTATTCTTAGGATTGGATTTCTGTGTCTTAAGAGGTTTGTGCACATGTGGTTTAATTAATTGGTGGCAACAGCTGATTTCCTTCTTTTTCTATCTCAGTTCTTCCCTGGAGGGGGGGTGAAAGGGCTTGAGGGTACCCCACAGGAAGGAGTTCCCAAGTGCGCCTTCCTGGGCTCTCAAAGGGGTTCTGCACTTGGGTGGTGGCAGCATCTACCAATCCAACGTCAGAGAAAAGCTGTAACCTTGGGAGTTTAATACAAGCCTGGAGTGGCCAGTCTTAATTTTTAGAATCCTTGCAGGCCCCCACCTTCTGCACTCGAAGTGCCAGAGTGGGGAATTAGCCTTGACAGACCCATCCTGGACTTGTGACGCCTCAACAAATCTCTCAAGAAGTTGAAGTTTTGCATAGTCTCCCTGGCCTCCATCATCCCCTCCCTGGATCCAGGAGACTGGTACGCTACCCTCGACTTGAAGGATGCTTATTTCCATATCTCCATCTTCCAAGGGCACAGACAGTTCCTCCATTTTGTAATGGGCTGGCACCATTTCCAATTCACAGCACTGCCCTTTGAACTCTCTTCTGTCCAGAGGGTGTTCACAAAATATATGGCGCCAGTGGCCACTTATGTGAGGCATCGAGGTGTCCAGGTCTACCTGTATCTCGACAATTGGCTCATCAAGGTCAGATCTCAGGAACTGGTACAAAAGGAGCCTCAGTCTGTTACGTTCCACCTGCCACAACATGGGCCTGTTGATAAAAAGAAATCAACTTTAAGGCCAGTGCAACGGATAAAGTTCAAAGGAGTGGTCCTCGACTCCATGCGGGCCAGAGTATTCCTTCCAGAGTTCCATTTCCAGGCAACGTCAGCCCTGATCTTCCAGGTGAAGGACCACCTGCTCACTACTGCTCGCACCTGCCTGAGGTGGTTAGGCCACATGGCAGTGTGTACGTACGTGGTCTGTCATGCTCGGCTCCATCTCTGGCCACTGCAAGCACGGTTGGCATCAGTCTACATCCCCAACAGACATGATCTAGACCGGGTAGTCATGGTGCCGGATCATATATGGTCATACCTGAATTGGTGATTGGACCCCGGCCTGGAGGGAGTTCCACTTGCGGCCCTGTCCCCATCACTGACCCTGGTTTCTGATGCCTCAGACCTAGGCTGGGAAGCCCACCTGGGCAAGCTCAGCACACAAGGCCATTGGCCGTGGGAAGATTGGTCCCGCCACATAAACATCAGGGAGCTCAAAGCTGTTTGCCTGGCCTGCCAGGCTTTCCTGCCCCACCTGGAGGGCAAGGTGGTACAGGTCCTGATGGACAATACCTCTGCGATGTATTACATCAACAAGCAGGGCGGAGCCAGGTCGTCGGCCCTTTGTGAAGAAGTTCTCCGCCTTTGGGACTTCTGTGTGCAGTATGCCATTCATTCAGTGGCCACGCATCTTCCCATGGCCAGGAATGTGTTAGCAGATCGCCTCAGCAGGACCTTCAGTTCTCATCACGAGTGGTTGCTCCATCAGGAGGTGGTCAGTGTTATCTTCCAAATGTGGGGAACTCCCCAGGTGGACCTGTTTGCGTCCCGTCAGAACAGGAAGTGCCACGCGTTCTGCTCAATTTGGGGGATGGACAGGGGCTTCCTGTCGGACGCCTTCCTGCTCCCATGGTTGGTGGCTCTAATGTATGCCTTCCCACCGGTGGCCTTGATCCCCAGAATCCTCATGAAGATTAAACAAGACAAGGCAAAGGTGATCCTGATAGCCCTGTCTTGGCCTCACCAGCACTGGTTCGGCACGCTGATGGACCTTTCAGTAGCCACCCCGCTGCAGCTGCCTCTCTGGCCAGAACTGCTGTCCTAGCACCACAGCAATCTTCTGCACCCGAACCTGGTAGCACTAGAGAGGAGTTTGGCTTTGCAAGGTGCATCTTCTGGTAGTTTTCTTCAGAAATCATTAGAGATGGAGACCACCCGTCATGTCTAACTATTGTGACGGGGCAAGGCCAGAGGGCTATAGGAAAGTGGTGAGGAACCAGTATGTTAGCCCCAGGCTAAACAAATCCCTGACACCTTATGGCAGTTGCTCCAGGTTAATCAAGACACCTGGGGCCAATTAAGAACTTTCCAGAAGGCAGGGAGGTTAATTGAGACACCTGCAGCCAATCAGGGGCTGGCTGAAACTAGTTAAAAGCCTCCCAGTGAGCCAGTGAGGGGCGCATGTCAGGAGCTGTGGAAGGAGGTTGCGTGTGAGGAGCTGGGAGCAAGCGGCACTAGGAGCTGAGAGTAAGAGGGCGTACTGCTGGAAGATCCTGTGGTGAGGATAAAGAAGGTGTTGGGAGGAGTCCATGGGGAAGTAGCCCAGGGAGTTGTAGCTGTTGTGCAGTTGTTCCAGGAGGCACTCTAAACAGCTGCAATCCACAGGGCCCTGGGCTGGAACCCGGAGTAGAGGGCAGGCCTGGGTTCCCCCCAAAACTCCCAACTCCTGATCAGACACAGGAGGAGTTAACCTGGACTGTGGATTCTACTAGAGGGGAAGATCTCTGAGGCAAACAGAATCCGCCAATAAGCGCAGGACCCACCGAGGTAGAGGAGGAACATTGTCACATGTGAGATTAAAGGACCAATTAAGACTGCACTCAAATTTTGCATGTTAGTAATGTGCCTCAATCATCTAACTATAACAGCTCTATTATGTCTTCAGTGCTTGTATAAAGATGTCACAGGTGCATTTACAACCACACCTGAGGCTGAGACTGTGTATTATTCTTTATATGGACTAATGGCATATATGGTTATGGATTATTTAGAGCTCCTTGTGTTCAATAGTACTGATCAGCTTCAAGGGGTTTATGAAGATATTTTATGTCTAAAAATCCAGCAAACATTTTTCCAAAATTACTTCCAAGTCCTGTAAGCTTTACCTGATCTGATCAAGAACTATATATGACTGTTTCCAGCAATCTGTCAATTTTAAATTACTCTGGCCACAGGACTTTCACAGCTGACCTTGCTGATAAGTCATTTTTCCTGGCATTCAGCTTAAATATATTTTACTCAATTCCATCCCTTTCTCCTAGTTCTGCCTCCTTGGGCCACACTAAGCAATTCCTCTTCTTTTGTTACTTTCTGCTTTTATTGCCTATTTGTCTAACCTCAAAATCCCTTTGTTTTATTTCACTTTTCTAACTTACTTGCAAAACCATCCAATTAGTTTAGTCCTTTTTTTGCCAACGCAAGTGGCAGTGTGAATGCAGCTTTCTCGGCAGGAGTGCTCTCCTTCCGACAAAGCTAACGCCACTCGTGGGGCTGGAAGTATTTTGTCAGCAAACTTTTAGACTTTTAGCGACAAGGACACAGCCTTGTTGCTAAAAGCTGCGTGTTGTAGACAAGCCCTATGAAACTTATCCCTTGAAGCCCTGATTCAGCAAAGCACTTAAGGATGTGCTTAACTTTAAGCATGAATTTAGATGTTTTGCTCAGGTGGGACCTATCTGTGTTGAATTCAAGGAACTTTGAGATCACTGGCGTCATCAGACTTCTTTCTGACAGGCTCATCCTCAGTCAATTCTGTCCTATTGGTAAGCAGTAGATCTGGGATGGCTTCCCCTGAGGCCGGATTCTCTGCCTTTTTGAGGTTTTCTTGTACATAGATTTATAAATCTATTTGTTTCACATTTAGCTGTATGTGTTGCAATGTTGTGTGCTTCCCCAAGTGCAATTACAAAACCATTTAAAAATACACACACAAAATCTGACACTGACAAAACGTCAACAATCTGTCTTCATCTTCCAAAAATTAAAACTCTAATCTTGAGGCGAGAAATGCCTGGGCAAACAGGTTTGCTGCAAGCTCTGAAGTTCAATAAACTCTGCTGCTCTTGGGAAGCAAATTCCAGAATAAAAAACTTCCTCTAAGAGCAATTTATCCCACACCCAAAATTGTAGGGACTGTCAGCTAACACATCTCAGCTGATCTTTTTGGTAGGAGTACGAGGAGTCAGTGAGTCTCTTGCAAACATGAGTTAGTCCCATGTGTAATCTCTTGTGGTTTTGAATTCCTCAATAGTTTATCTAGAAAGAGGGTTTCATTTTCGTTGCCCAGTTATGTGTATGTCTGCCACAGATTGATTAACTTCTCTTTTAATTTCTTAACCAAAGTGTACTGCATTTTGCTATTCTTGACTTCATTATGAAATTGCATTTCTTTGGCCATAAACATGGGAATTTGTCACAATATTTCCTCATCTATAGATAGTAGCTATTAATAGTAACATTCCAGGTGTGTAAATGCTTCCTCCAGTTTATTATTGTAGGTCTTTTGCCTCTGTCCAACAGGGAGGAACTGCCTGCAAATCTGAAGGCTGAAGGCACTTTGGGTGAAAGTGATAATGAAATAATAGATTTCCTGATTTTAAGAAAAGGAAGGAGTTAGAGATGCAGAATAAGAACAATGCACTTCAAAAAAAGCAGACTTTAACTAATTTAGAGAACTGGTAACTAAGGTCCCATGGGAAGAAAAGCTAAGGGAAAAAGTTCAGGAGAGTTTGGCAGTTTCTCAGAGACAACATTAAAGCCAAAACAGCAAATTATCCAGATGTGAAGGAAAGATAGGAAGAATAATAAGAGGCCAATATGGCTCCATCAGGAGCTCTTTAATGACATGCAAATCAGAAAAGGAATCCTACAAAAAGTGGAAATATGGACAAATTGCTAAGGAGGAGTACAAAAGAATAGCGCAAGTATATAAGGACAGAATCAGAAAGGTTAATCTCCAGTTCGTATGTGCTAAGCACATTGCTCCTCCAGACCTTCGACAAGATGCTATTGCTGTTAAGTCTGCTTGGAGAGCTGTGACAGGTGAAACCAACTTATTACATCTCCATTTGACCTATGCCCCATTTTCAGACAGGAAATGTCAAAGGTTTGCATGTATTCAGGGGAGGAATCCTGCTCCTGCAGACCAGGGTATGCCACCATGGCTGATCTCTCAACCCCCATCCCTTGTCTACAACAGCTCACCTGGGTCTATGAAAACCCAAGTAGAACTGGGTCTATGAAACCACTGGAAAGAGGCTGCACTCCCAGTTTTCTCCCATGAGAGAGCTTGGGTTTCTAGCCCTGCTGTTTCATGTAATACAGGAATTTAGTCATTCACTGGTCCACACCTGTAATTTCATTCCTGGACTTCAACCAATTAACTGTTGTGTGGGAAGGATCCATATGGTCTTGGGAAGAAGAAAATGTTGATTCACCAGGTTCTTTGGAAAAACAAAATAGTGGCTGATCAAAAGCTGCTCTGAGGTTTGGAATGTTGCGCCAGATCTTCAGCAGGTGCAAATTGGCATAACGGCAATGGAGCAATGCTAATTAACGCCAACTGAGGCATGTAGAGCAGCAAGGGGCCTGAGCAGCAAAGACGGAATTTGGATCTGAACTTCCCTGGAGCTTGGGGTGGTTTTTGTATTAAGCATTGTCATTTGGGCTCATCTGCAGCTGGAAGTAGTCTCAGTAGAAATAAGTTAGCTGGCAGAGTACAAATGAGGAAGCAAAATCAATACAGTTTCCTCCATGGCCACAGAATTAAAGGAATTTATTCCAGGAAAATCGTGACTGCTTACCACTACTACTTTCAAGAGGTAGTTCTTCACATGCTGGAATGTGAAGGGCTCTTAGCTTTCTTTTGCTGGAATGAGAATAAAAATCTGTGGTTCTTCTCTGCACATTAGATCAAGTTGCGTATCGGACGACGAGATTAAGTGCCTTAGCTAAAGATACTTGACTGCATTTCTCCTTACTAATACACTCTTTACACTGAGGGTTTATGTTGAGTTTCTTTTGATCAGAAGTCTCAGCTGGATTCCTTTGTTCATGAGACAAGATGATAGGACGAGACAGTCACTTCTTTTGAAAAAAGAAAAGGAATACTTGTGGCACCTTAAAGACTAACAAATTTATTTCAGCATAAGCTTTCGTGGACTACAGTCCACTTCGTCGGATGCATAGTTGAAGTAGTTGTTACCAAGTTTCTCATTTGCATTTTCCACAGGCTGCACCTGTTTCCAGTTACGTGAAGTTCTCACTTTCTGTTTAAGGTTTTTTGTTTTTAATTTTCAAATGAACTTCAACCAGTATTACAGATGAGCTGCTGGGCAGCGTCCCAAGAGAAGTTTGTGGATTCGGTGCAATAATTCTATACTTACCCGTTGCTTCGGCGGCAAGCAATTGATCTCCTGGGATCGATTTATCGCGTCTACACAAGACGCGATAAATCAAACCCGGAAGTGCTCGCTGTCGACGCCGGTAATCCTACTCCGTGAACGGAGTAGGCGGAGTCGACGGAGGAGCCTGCCTGCCGCGTCTGGACCCGCGGTAAGTACCTTTTCGTTCAAACTAAGATACTTCGACTTCAGCTACATTATTCACGTAGCTTAAGTTGCGTGTCTTAGTTCGAATTGGGGGGTTAGTGTAGACCAACCTAAAGAGACGAGAAAAATGACAAACTAAAAATGTTATTTCAGAAGGTGTGTGCGCTGTGCTACTGCCAAAGAAATAAACCCTGGGCCTTGTCAACACTGGGGCTTTAGCCACTCCTAGTGTAGGTATGTTTTACTAGAGTGAACTGGGCTGGGTACCAGTGCAGCTCACTCGGTTTTGAAACAAGTCTTGTCTGAAGCCAGGGTCGGCTGCACCAGTGACAATGAAGGCCCAGTTTACATCGAATGCAGAGTGTCTACAACCAGTGGTTTGGGACAGTTTGACTATACTTGTGTACCCACAGCCCTAATGTACACAAGGCCTTAGACTTGAATAAGGGCAAGTAGGAAGCATGTGCAGCTAGGGGTGGAGGAGAGCAGCACTGCAGTGCGAGGAGAGTTCTGACTTTATCATTTGTGAAAGGGACAGAATTTGAGGTGTCTATTGAAAAAGTGGGAGGGAAAAATCTGATTAATAGTGAAACAGTATCTGGAGTCCTAGGGTGACCGATCCAATCAGTGTTTAAAATTGTCTCAAGTTTAATTAGTGCAAAAAAAAATGAAGTTTTAATTTACCGCTGGAGCAATGTGATGGGCATCAGGAGGTGCATCTTCAATGCACATTCCACCCTGCTGCTTTGGTCAGAGGTCTGCATGCGATACAGATGGGCGCAAGGAGTAACAGCTGCAGATCTTCCTCCACTAAGTAGGATTAAACGATGAGCTTCAAGGGCAGAGAGTTTAGGTAGAAATGTGGTTAGTCTGCAAGCAAGGGCTCGATTTTGACATCACACCCCTCACCCGATTCCTACTGAAATCAATGACACAGCTGCTGTGATCCCTAAGAAATTTCAGTTGAAGGAGGTGGGTCTTGAAATTGGGTCTTATTTCTACCCCCTTCTATGGCAGATCGTCCTCTGTCCTGCCAACTGAAGGAAGTTTGGTCTGGCTGTGGGGAGAGCTGGTCTTGTTCCTCCTTCGAACCCCATGAAAGCAGCGGATTGGGTCCAGTGGCCAGGAACGGGGTGGGATCACAGCATCCTCTAGGGCATGACACCCTGCAGAGAATTCTGCCACCCGTGGATGGAGTGACCACAGCCATTCCTGAGGGATATTGAGGGGCAGCACACCGTGAGGGGACCTGGGGGAGCTCTGCTTCTGCAGGATCTCATGGAAACTTGAGGCTTGTGAAGGCCCAACCCCTCATCGTCCCCAACGGAGCTGGGTGGAAACTTGGCGCACTCCCCCTGTGGCTTTTCCTGCCGTGGGGATTATCTCATCCACTGTCCCTTGTTCATTCTATTTTCAGCCTCTCACTAGGCTTCTTCTGCAGGGAAATTGGGCCAAAATTCCATGTGATGACAACATGAACCTTAGAGGGTTTCTTTGGCATTGTGTAAATGTAGAAGTTCGTAGACGCTGAGGCCACAAGGGACCCTTATGATCTGGTCTGACCTCCTGCTTAGCACAGGCCATAGAGTTGCTCCCAGCTTTACTGAGCTGCTCTCTAAAGAGTATTTGTTTTCATTCCCTAGTCACTGGGCCAAAGAGGCATTAAACAGCATTTTTTAAGACTTTGTGGTTGCAAACGGGACTATTTGACACTTCTTTTCAGTAAATTTTGATCCTGGAAAGACATGCAGATTTATGTAGATATATTCATATTAGTGCCATATACATGATATTTCCTATTGCTGTGCATCGTTAAGGATTTTAAGACAATTTCCAGCCACGTGGGTCAAATAATCCTGAATGTAAGGTTTTGTAATAAATATTTGTCCAAGCTGGTTATGTTGCACAATTATACTATTAGCATTTTTGATGTATAGTTTACAGTTCGTCCTATATTATGAAACTTCATATGGAAAAAAATGTCTGGGTGAGAGACAGGTTTCTGGATAGTAAAGTGGCTTAATTTTTCCTTCATGGATTTATTCAGGGATATCTGGTGCGTGTGTGTATGTCTATAAATGTTCGTATGTTTCTATGTAAGTGTAGTGTTAAAAAGCGGGGTTTTATTTAATATATGTCTAAAGCAGGGGTGGGGAAACTCCGGCTTGCGGGCCAGATCCGGCCCCTGCTTCACTTCATCCAGCTCGCAGCAAGTCTCCACACCATGTGCCGGAAACCCTGGGCCTCGTGCCCCCTCACGGGGCTGGAGCCGTGAGCGCCATCTCGCTCGCTGCAGGGGGAGGGTTGCCAGGCTGTTAAAAATCCGGTCAGCTCCGCGCAGCGACCGGCATGTCCCTGCGGCCCCTAAGCACGGGTGATCAGGGAAGCTCCACGTGCCGCCGCCACCTCCAGCACCAGCTCTGCAGCTCCCATTGGCCGGGAACTGCGGCTAATGAGAGCTGCAGAGGCGGGGCTTGTGGGTGCAGGCACTGCGCAGAGCCTCCTGGCTCCTCCGCCTAGGGGCCAGATGTGGCGGCCGCTTCTGGGAGCAGCTCAGAGCCAGGGCAGGCCGGGAGCCTGCCTTAGCCCCACTGCGCCACAGACCGGGAGCCACCTGAGGTACAAACCCCTCTGCCCCACCCTGAACCTCCTGCCCCCAGTCGGAACCCCCTCCCGCACCCCCAGCCCGGAGCCCCCTCCCATAGCCAAACTCCCTCGTGGAGCCTGCCCCCTGCACTTCCTCCCGCGCCCCCTGCCCCAGCCGAGAGCCCCCTCCTGCACCCCAAACCCCTCAGCCCCACCCCAGAGCCCTCACCCCCTCCTGCACCCCAAACCCCTCATCCTGAGCCCTCACCCCCTCCTGTACCCCAGCCTGGAGCCCCCTCCGAGAGCCAAACTCCCTCATGGAGCCTGCACCCCTACCCCCAGCCTGGAGCCCCCTCCCACACCCCAAACCCCAGCCCTGAGCCCCCTCCGAGAACCAAACTCCCTCATGGAGCCTGCACCCTGCACTTCCTCCCACACCCCAACCCCCTGCCCCAGATGAGATCCCCCTCCTGCACCCTAAACCCCTCATCCCCAGAGCCCCCACCCCCTCCTGTACCCCAGCTCAGAGCCCCCTTTGAGAGCCAAACTCCCTCATGGAGCCTGCACCCCTACCCCCAGCCCGGAGCCCCCTCCCACACCCCAAACCCCTCATCCCCAGAGCCCCCACCCCCTCCTGTACCCCAGCCCAGAGCCCCCTCCCCTACCTTGAATCCCTCATTTCTGGCTCCACCCTGGAGCCCAGGGGAAGCCCCAGGCCTCTGCACCTCCCTGCAGGGCTGGAGCTGCAAGCACCAGCTCGCCCCACTGTGGGGGGGAGGCCTGGAGCCTCAGCCCCCTCCACCCCCTGTGGGGCTGTGGGGGGCTCGCGACTGATTTTTTCAGTGGGTCAATGGCCCCTGATAGAAAAAGGGTTCCCCCACCCTGGTCTAAGGCATATGTTGCATACACAGAATTATATCTGCTCAAGGTTATTGTATTAATTAACCCGTTAAAACAGTTATCTCTGATTCACTTTAGAGGGACCCATCCGAACCATGCTTTTTCTTTAGGGTTGGGTATAAATAATGGGGGAGTCCTATGTTTTCCCTCTGGCCTTATTTTTGGATGGGCATGTATCAATTTGGGTTGAAATGTAGTTCAACGTATTGTCTGCTGCCTTATGCGTTTTTCATTAAGTTAAAGAGCACAACTTTCTCTTCTCCCACCCACTGGCTGACTCACCCCCCAAGTATGTTTCTGGTCAGGATGTCTTGTGATTTTTTTTCTTCCTGACATAAGGTTTTTCTGTTTCCAGTGTTTGTCATTAACACTGAGAATTGTTCACTTATCTCTCAAACGTTCTAGGTCCCGGGAGCGGGGGGATCTCCTGGGAAACAGACTTGCCTTTTGCAGAGCAGAAAGTTCCTTAACTGTAATTCTTGTTCTCTGACGTCAATCCTAGAAATCCACCCTGCCCCCCTCCTCCGGGAATTGGTTTTAAATAATTGGAACCATCTCTGATTCACTCCGACACACTTCAAGTAGAACAGGGTCGTTTTTCTCTGCAGCCCAGGAGATCTGCATCCGTCGGTTCCCAAAGTGCGGTATGTAAACGCGGTGGTAATGGGAACCAATGACGTTTGGGACCTGCTGGCTCGACTATAAAGAATTTTAGAGAAACAGTTGCCCGTTTTCAGGGATATTTTTGGGAAATTAATTTCATCTTCCACTTGTAGCTCCACAGAAATCTCAGGGCCGTGACCTTTGTCTCAGAGTCAAAGCGTTCGCTGCGCTGGTAAATTAGGAACGCAGAATTTACCGTGCTAGATTAAATTATTAACCCATCTAGTTTGCCATCCTGCCTGTAGCAGTACCAGGGCTTGAGAGAAAAGAGGGAAACACATTCCGCTGCTTCCTGTGAAGCAAACCATAAATCATCTAGACTGTGCTTTGTGATTGTGACCTCACCAGCAGTAGGCTCACACCTGCAAGTGTGAGACACTATTACCTGTGTCACCAGCCATTTTTAAAAGCCAGCCAAGGAATTTGATGGATGTTATTTATTATTTGGGGCCTCTAGGTGCTACTGTAATACAATCACGAGTGTACGTACACACACAGTAACCAGAGAGCTCACAATCTAAAGAGGGCAGATCAAAGGGTGGGAGAAAAGTATTATCCCCTTTTTACAGATAAGGAACTCGGGCACCAAGAAATAACTTGGCCAAGGTCACACGCAGAATCTGTGGCAGAGCCAGAAACTGAACCCAGGTCTCCTGAGTCCCAGCCCAATGCTTTAAACACAAAGTCGTCCTTCTCAGGGAACTCCTGCCCTGGTGAATTCCATTGATCCAGCCTGCTGTGAAAATGCATTTCCTTGGCTCTGGTCTAAGTGCGCTGCCTTCTAACTAGAGCAGGGAAGGGACCCAATCTTCTGTTTTGCGGGAAATTCTGCTATTTTCTCTTGTTCCAAAACAGAATCTAAGCAAAACATTTCCGTATTTCCCATGAAATAAATTCAGGAGAGAAAAAATCCATTTTGGGTGGATCAGAATGGTTTGTTTCTATTTTGCCTTTTTTAAATGTTTAAGGTGAAAAAAATGGTTTGAAAAGTCATTTGAAATGAAATTCCATTGAAATCTACATTTCAGTATTCATCAAAATAGCCTCTTTGTCAGAAAAAAAACACCTCATCAAAAAATTTCCAATTAGCCTTACTTCTAGTATAATCTTGTGTCTCTTTGTTCTTGCGGCAGGAGACTGAAGACAAGAGATGGATCAATTTTCACTAAGTCCTTTGTGATTTTACATATTTCCCATTTCCTTTAACCTTTTTTTTCTTTTCTGGGCTAACTTATCTTGGCCCTTGTCTACACTAGAAACTTTTACTAGCAAAAATGCAGCCAGCTACTGACAGTGATTCCAGTAAAGCACGTTCACGTTTGGCTGCCTGTGCTGAGACGGAATGTGTCCATACAGCAGCAGGTTGGATCCGCAAAAGACGTATGGCATTATGAATAGGCGTCCTGGTGCCACCACTTCCTGGTGTGATAGCTTGTAGGACGTCTTCCCGGTGTGTTGTGGAGCTACATGCCCTCACGTCTCTCAGAGAAGTGTGAGATTGGGGGGCAATTTCCCATACATCCCACTGTTCTATCCCATAATTTGCTTTGTTTTCAAACTTGCTTCCAGAAGCAAGGATGCTGCCCTGAGCAGGAGGACTCTCTTGCCGGTTTTAAGGACAGGACATGGGATTCTTTTGCATTTGCAAGCCCGCAGTGCTCAGACACCGGCTACTGAGAACCAATGGACAGTGAGCGAACCTGGTCGGCTGTTGCAGATCTTCACTGGCTGACTGCACGGGGTGGAGTGGGGTTTGAGGCATCAAGTGGGAGGACAGGATTGAGATGAAAACCTGAGATGACTGGAAGTGGCTGCAGAACCTTGGGATGTAGAAGGCCGCTTTCATAGAATCATAGAATCTCAGGCTTGGAAGGGACCTCGGGAGGTCATCTAGTCCAACCCCCTGCTCAAAGCAGAACCAACCCCAACTAAATCATTCCAGCCAGGGCTTTGTCAAGCCTGACCTTAAAAACCTCTAAGGAAGGAGATTCCACCACCTCCCTAGGTAACCCCTTCCAGTGCTTCACCACCCTACTAGTGAAAAAGTTTTTCCTAATATCCAACCTAAACCTCCCCCTCTGCAACTTGAGACCATTACTCCTTGTTCTGTCATCTTCTACCACTGAGAACAGTCTAGATCCATCCTCTTTGGAACCCCCTTTCAGGTAGTTGAAAGCAGCTATCAAATCCCCCCTCATTCTTCTCTTCTGCAGGCTAAACAATCCCAGTTCCCAGCTTTCCTGGAGCTGTGGGCCAACCTCACCCCAGCCCTGCACAGAGAAGAAGATGAGAGCATCTCTCACAGTGGAGAAACAGGTGGCAATTGCTGTCTGGAAGCTTGGATTGCTAGTGTTCAGCGTTAGGGTGACCATACGTCCCACTTTGGCCAGGCAGCCCCCTTTTTAAGCCCTGTCCTGGACATCCTGTTTTTGCAGGGGGGAAATGGGCATTTGTCCCCTTTGCTCTTCCCAACTGATCATCAGCAAGGGCAAATGGAACAAATACCCAGTTTGCCAACAAAGTGGGGTGCGTCCCCCTATGAGGGTGTGGAGGAACGCTGGGTGGGGGGGGGGGCAAAGCAGCGACAAGAGGCACAGGGCAGCCTGGTTCAGGTTGTCAGCCCCAAGTGACGCAGGGCGAGCGGAGACTCATGGCGGTTCGGGCCAAACCTGTGCTGGGCAGGGCTCAGCCGAGCGGCTCCACCTGGCCGCTCAGGCCAGCCCCCCGCAGTGTCCCGTTCTCACTTGGGGAACTAGGGTCAGCCTATTCCGTGGGCAATCAGGTGGGTGCTGGTAAATCTACGGCAGAGGCGGGCGTCGTCCAGGGGTGCAAGGTGATTAAGCATGTTCTGCTGTACAAGGTTGTCCGCCTGGGCCCTGCGCAGGAAATAACAGATGGATTCATGGATGTTAGCCCATGAAAGCTTCTGCCCAAATAAATGTGTTAGTCTCTAAGGTGCCACAAGGCCTCCTCGTCATTTTTGCTGATACAGACTCACACGGCTGCCACTCTGAAACCTGACTATAAGCTGGGCTTCCCTAACTGAGCTGAGGCAATAGATGGGACCCACATCCCCATTCTGTGCTCCCCCGGCCTGTCATCGGGTCAGCACAAACATTCTCTTTCCTGCAGGAATGCCACGCTGCTCTTTCCCTGCCACGCAGAGGAAATCCAGCACCTCTCTCCTGGACTGTGTCGCACCAGGGGGCGAGATCGAGCCATGCTTGTAATTGCCGGGTAGAGGAGGCCAGGAAAGAGGCATCAGTTCAAAACACAGAAGTAGGGTTGCCGGGTGGCCGGTTTTCAGCTGGAATGTCCGGTCAAAAAGGACACCTGACAGTGTCCAGTCAGAAACACTGACCGGACTCCAAAAGTCTGGTTGCTGCCGACAGGAGTCGGGGTGATGCATGGGTGGGGCGGGCATGCGGGAGCAAGTGCTCCCCCAGATTGGCCTACTGGGGGAGGGGGGCAGAGGGGCTCTGTCCTTCTCCCACTGCCACCACCACCACTTCCCGCAGCCAGGCTTTCTCTCGCAGGCAGCCGCCGCGCTGCCTGGGCTCTCACGCCGACCCAGAGCAGAGCCGCCGGCAGGAGGAGTGGGTGGTCCCACCCCTTCCGCTCCCCACCCGGGCCAGGCTGCCAGGGTCAGAGGCTGAATGAGCTGGAAACGTGCCGGGGAGCAGAAAGGGCAGGACCACCCACTTCTCCCGCCGGCCGCTCCGCTCTGGGTCGGCGCAAGAGAGACCCTGGCTGTCGGAGGCAGCAGTGACAGGCTGCCCCCTGCCTAGGCCCGGCTGCTGGGGATGGGCCAAACATGCTGGCGGGGGGGGGGGGGGCGCAGGTGCAGCAGGAGGAGAGAGTCTCCTCCCTCCCACCCCCCACAGGTAGCTGGTGGGGTGGAGAGAGTGCGGTGGTTCCCGGGCTGGGCGCAGTGGGGTGAGAGGAGTGAGCGGGGGGCAGGCCCTTGGGGGAGGGGGTGGAGCAGGAAGCGGAACCTAAGGGGGAAGGGCGGAGCAGGGATATCCAGTTTCCAGAAATTGGAAAGTTGGCAACCCTACACAGAGGGCATTTTAAATGGGAGGGGGTCTCTGTGATCCCTGTGCAGCAAAGTTCAAAACTTTGACCAGACAGGACACCACTGAAGGGACAGTTGCATTGTGGGTTTGTTTCTGGAGGACTGTGTCTACCTTCTGCATCTGCACTGGCAGTGTGCCACCAGAACTCTACTGGTAGAGGGCTTATGTTGCTCAGGGAAGGGGAATAATTATGCCAGCAAAAATGGAGGGTTCGGTTGGTAGGACTCAAAATTAAGTGTTTCTGGGTAACTGCACCTTTAACCCCCTTCCATGGGCTGCTCAAGGAATGGCCTCGTAGGTGTGAGACATCTAGCCCTCACCTGTCTCTGGGCATGGATAAATGTCCCCCTCCCTTCTTCACCAGGTGATTTCAGGCTGCTGCTACTCGCTGTTGACTGATTATCCCAAGCAGGTCTGCCAACCATCCAGCCCCCTGCTCTGTAGTTTCTCGACAAGGACAGTGTTTTTACCAGTGATCCCATGGCTCTGCCAAAGCAAGCCCATTCATTTAAGAACGAAAGCATATAAAGAGCAAGAAACTGATCTTTATGCTTACTTCAACATGCCACTAGTCATGGATTGGTCCTATGGGGCCCTGGCAGGCCAAACCCCTTCCACACCTTCAGCAAGGGTTGAGGCCCCCTCCCTTGGACAAAAGGTCCTGGCCATTTGCTGGATCAGAAAGGAATCCCTGAGCCTGTGTAAGCTCTGCCTTTATCTCCCAAGTTCTTTCTTTGTCTTTTGCCTCTCGTCTAGGCAACCCCTCCAGTGGTGGTACATCTCTGGAGCTGTTTACAGTCGCAGCAACTTGCCAGAGTGTGTACACACACACACACACACACACACACCCCCTCCCTTTTTAGTTCCTGGGGGAGCTGTGGTAACCCCCCATCCCATGCCATAGAATTCAATTCTCTGAAGATATTGCATGTTTGCGCACTGTCACAGGTACACTATGCTCTACATTCAGGCCGTGATCCACAAACCTCAGATGAGGAAAATTACAGTTGTTGAACATCTGTTTTCTGGACTCCCTGTCCTCACTGTCCTGCTAATAGTATTGGGATAGGCTAATTCCTTTCTCATCCTTTACACTGCATGCTCTGCTTTTTTGTTAGAATGAAAGGGTTCTTGGCCTCCTTTCTGTACGTCTATTTCATAAAAGGACTACTGTACTTCTGGTGGCTTGGGTTAGATAAAAGACCCAAAAATCTGGACTGTCCTTATAAAATCGGGACATCTGGTCACCCTAGTTAGATTACCCTTGTTGTAGGACCTGTACAAATGTAATCTTTCCAGCACCGTCTGTGCCCCTCTGGACTAATCATCCTCTCTGCCATCCCCAGGCTACTGGAGCATCTGCTTCTGTCTTACTTTTGGGTGCTAATTTCAGGTGCATTCTACATCATTTATTTAGCCTTGGTTTATGATCTTTCTGTTCTCTTCATCTTTTTCAAGGCCCTTTCCGTTTGGTGACAGCTTTTAACATTGGCACTGTTGATTTGTGCCCTGGTGTTGTCATCATGTGCGCCATCTGGAGGCCCCATGCTCAAAACTCAAGTGTTCTCTTGGATGGAATTGGACTGTAGAATATTTTTTCGCAGCTGGAAGTCCTCCTAGTACAGAAAATAAAATTCAAAGCTACCCACACAAAGTTTGGCCAAACAACTACTGAGAAAGGAGGGGTCTGATATTTAAGCTTAATGTTAGGAAAAAAATATTCTGGCAACGAGATGTGTTGGACTCTATTATTTTTTTAACAGTGTCCCAAAGGAAATGATGAAACCTGTTTACTTAAAACTGCACAAAAATAAAGAACTAGAGGCCAGGGGCCCGATCCAAGCCTCAGTAAAGTCAATGAAAAAACTCGCATTGGCTTCAGTGGGTTTTGAATCAAACCCTGTCGGGAGAAATACTGCATTGGATGGCCAAATTAGGTCTCTTCTCACATTGCTAATTATGCTGGCAGAATAACAGCAGCCTTGGGAGTTCTCTAGTTCTTTGTGCATTCGTACGAGATGTTGGGCCGTCTTTTCCCTGATCAAAGAGCTTGTGCACCCTCCCTTTAATGGTTCTCCATCCAAGAAGTGAAATAGAAAATATTCTTTCCCAAGAGCAGTCCAGTCTTCCTCCTGCCCTTGAATGTCATTGTCTGGCTTGCTTTTCCATGCTTCTGTTGGCAGGTCAGGGCTCCTGAATCCAGTCCCCAGGAACGACATTAAACGTCCTATGAAAGAGGAAGAGCAGAGCAGCCATGCCTAGAGAAGGGGTGTTCTGCAGATTGCCACTTGCCTTTGCCAGATGGCACATCAGCTTTACCTTAGTCATCCTCAAAGACACAGGGTCACTACACTTAACCCTAAGGGGACTTACAGGCACTTGGCATGTCCATTGAAGCATATGCTCTAGCCGTGCAATTCAAAAGCTATGGAGTTCCTGCAGCTGCAAATGGTCCTGATGGCCTTCAGCGGATGGAGCTGTAGAAACCATCCGCTCAGAAAAAACTCTTGTTTATTGCCCCATTCCGCTGGGGCCTAGTCGGCGAGTGGGAGCTGCATGCGCACCGCTAACAGGACAATTGCAAGCCTCATTTTCTAGCATTGTCCCTTCCTGTCCCCATTCGTAACCAAGAGGAAGGATGACCCGTGGGGTGATGGCATTGGGCTGCAGGAGGGTGGGCTCAAGTCCCCGCTTGACCACGCCCTCCCTGTGTGACTCTGAGCATGTCACTTAATCTCTCTGGGCCTTACTTCCCCATCTGTAAAATGGGGATAATCATCCTTTCTCCCATTCTTCCTTTGGTCTGTGGAGCTTGTGAGCAATTTGGGGCAGGGGTTGTCTCTTGCTGTGTGTACATACAGCACCTAGCGCACTGGGTCCCGGCTGGGGCCTCTAGGTGCTACCAGCTCACAAATAGTAACAGTCATTTCCTTCTTTCCTTGCAGATTTCCTTTCCTCGGCAGGCTTCTCTCATTGATCCTGTTGTGTGGCACATCTCATTCAGGTCTTGCTTTTTGCAGCCTCTCTACCCAGAGCTTTCCTTCAGCCTGATACAGTCAGATAGTACGTGACATGATTTCCTTCCCCCTCGCCCACCCTCTTGATCTGTGTTTAGCCTGTTTCCTCTCTCACTGTTATGAGGACTGGCTTCCTTTACTAAACTGGCTGACCCTAGAGCCTACTGTATATAACCAAGATTCTTGGCACATTCCTTTGCGTAATAATCCCTGTGCTGCTATCTAAGGATTTTTCCGTACGAGTGTGGCCAGAAAATACCGGCATTCCTCTTATATGCATACCAGCCATCCTGCTACTAGAGCACTCTGCTACAATGTTACCTTTAAATGACCATTGCCTATAGCCAGTCGTCAACATTTAAGGTTATTGTCCGGTCTTTAAATCTATCAACTGGTGTTCGGTGGGCCCATAGGTCACTGGACTTGGTTCATCAACATTGGTAGCTGTGAGTCTTAAATTTAACCAGCCCATCTCCTGGTTTGAGCTAATCTCCTTACTCGGTTCAATATTTCATCTGATTGCCAGTACCCTTATTAGTATCACACTTCACAAAAGTCCTCACTGACTTCACGGAGGAAGATGCTATTCAACAGGAATAAGGGAAACTAAATAATGGCGGCTGGGGTTTTATAGGAGCCTAAAGGAGTTAGGAGCCCAACTCCCAGGCCTAGGCACCAGTTAAGTCCTGCTTCAACCTATAGTGGGAGTTCAGCTCCTAATTCACTCGGGTTGCCAACCCTCCAGGATTGTCCTGGAGTCTCCAGGAATCGAAGATTAATCTTTAATTAAAGATTGCCATGTGATGAAACCTCCAGGAATACGTCCAACCAAAACTGGCAACCCTATAACTAACTCCCTTAAGTACCTTTGAAATCCCAGCCTTACCGCAGGGGTTTCTCACCAGTTTTCTGAATGCGGACCCCGTTTTGTCGGTGATTGCCTGATGGACAACTCCCATAACCCCCTTGGGCAACGGCCACAAGCATTTACCTTGAAAAGCCCCAGTTGGAAATTATTTGACATATTCATAGCCAGTTTTGAATATGACGTAGCGGCTGGAAGCGAGGAGGAGGAGGAGGCGGCCAGCATCACATGACCAGCCAGCTGTCAGTGGAAGAATAGCAAAGGTTCTGTACTTAACCAAAGGTCCATGGAGCACAGTTGCAAGATGACTGCCTGATGTATTCGGTATGAAGTGCTTGTTTCCTTGATAGCTGATGAGAGGACTAGTCTAGAATTGTGACTGAGAGAAATTCTTCCCCCTTTCAGTTCATCCCCCTCCTTTATTATTGGTATTCATCTGTATGACCATAGCACCTACCAGCCCTAGTCATAGACTAGGATCCCGTTGCGTTAGGAGCTGTACAAACACAGAACAAAAGACAGTCCCTGCTTCTAAGGGTTTGCAATCTGCAACCTCCCACCTAACTGCTGCTGATTCTAATTTTTGTTCTGCTTGTGGCATTATTTTATTAGCACCCTCATTCCTCCGTTTCCATTGAGAATTCTTCGTGCCACGTCTCCTGTCCCATTCCCATCGCTGCAAAGCATTCGGGGTTCTGGGTGGAACTTTCCCGTTGCAGCGACAGGAGGCGGGGGTGGGTTGGGACCCGGAGTGCCTCGCGTGCATCTGCCCATTTCTCATCCATCGTTTTGGATTCAGAGAGACCCAAGCAGAATGTAAATCGTTAGAAAGTGGTGGATGTCTGTGGGTGACACTGAATTCAGTTCTCTTCTGAATTAATGAAACCATTGGGAAAAAGCAGCCCAGCATGCCTAGAAACAGACACGAGTTGGCAAGGGCTCCAGGGTGTGTAGGAAGGATGGTCCAGTGCAGAGCTTTCCAAACTTTTCATGTTGGTGACACACTTTTTAGACATGCATAATTTCGCGACACACCGGAAGTGACGCGGAATCAATTCTGCCCGGATTACACATACTGTGCATGTGCAGTACCCAGGGCCGGCCGCCCCAAGCAAAAAAAAAAAAACCCCAAGTGCCACCCCCCCACAACGCCGGCCGAAACACCCCCCCACCCAACACCCAACAACGCCGCCCCGCCAAAATGCCGGGGGGGAGGGCGGCACGCCTGCCGCCCCGCTCCCCCTGCCGGAGGGGAGCGCAGAACGCCTGCCGCCCCGCTCCCCCTGCCAGAGGGGAGCGCGGAACGCCTGCCGCCCCGCTGCCCCGGCCGGAGGGGAGCGGAGCACGCCTGCCGCCCCGCTCCCCCGGCCGCGGAGCGGAGCACGCCTGCCGCCCCGCGACACACCTACACATTGCCGCCGACACACTAACGTGTCGCGACACACAATTTGGAAAGCTCTGGTCCAGTGGTTAGTAAACTAGCCTGGGATTTGGGAAACCCAGGGACACTTCCCTGCTCTGCCAGACTTCCTGTGTGACCTTGGGCGAGTCACTTAGCTTCTCTGTGCCCCAGTTCCCCATCTGTACAATGGGGCCCTTCCTTACCTCCCAGGGCTGTTGTGAGTCTGAACACGTTAAAGACTATTAGGGGCTCAGATACTACAGTGGTGGGGGCCGTTATAAACACACGTGGTGCTGGCAGATCACTCACAGGTTTATATCCTCTGCAATGGGAAGGCTCTTCAGAACGGGAACTGAATTATTCAAGAGGAACTTTGAGGACATTACAAAAACTTGCCTTGTGATTTGGGGCAAAATTATCTCTCTGGGCCAAAACCGGAAGGGGTCAGTTTAAAGCTTGTGAAGTCTGATAAGAAAACTGCAGCGAGAGAGAGAGAGAGAGAGAGAGATAATGCAATTGTAACTGAAACTACTAAGCACCACAAATCTCTAGGAAACGACCAGGGATCTAGGATAAACATTTCAGAAGGGCCTAAGTCCCATTTTCAAAGGGGATGTAGGTGCCTAAATCTATTGAGATTTAGGCTCTAAAGCGCCTATATTACTTTTGGAGATGGGACTTTGGGCTCCGAAATCATGTAGGCGCTTTTGAAAATTTTGCCCTTAGAAAATATGCTGAGGTTGAGCAATGTTAGTTTGGCTAGGGATGGAAACTGGAATACTCTTTTCGGAATAGATGATGAAAGGCAGGGATGACTGGGTGGCTCTGGGGGTTGGTAGTGGAGTACAACAAGCCTTTCTTCTTTTGGTCCACAGGTCTAATCATAGCCAAGTCAGTCATTCCCCTCGGACGGCTATTAAGTGGCCTATACAAAAGGAGACACTCGTTTCAGTCTAGTGTGCTGAATCACTACATCTCTGCAGAGAAGGCACGTAGAGGATGAGCACATTTCTAACCCCAGCGGTATGATGCCTTCTAACTCTTTGGAGCACAGGGTAAATTGAGGGCATTGATCAATCTGGCACCTTCCATGTGCACTAAATTCATTCACTCTTCTTTGTTAAATGACAGCACAGGAAATATGTGGTTTGGCTCTTCTCCAGCACCGTTGGTGCTCTGCATGCCCTGGAAAAGCCCTTTCAGACCACACCATGGAATGTTCTGCTCTTATCACAAGAAGCAAAATATCTGAAACAAGTCTCTGATCTTCCAGCTACTTTATTCCCCACCACAACGTTTTTGAACTGGTTTAGGGTTCTGCCCTTCTGGCGTATGTTTTAGGCGGATGAAGAACTTGTTTGTTTAAGAGCCGCTCACAGGAGCTGCGAGAGAGGAGAGCAGTTGTATGGAAACAATATTTAATGTTTGCGTTGTTGATACCAATGGCTTAGAAAGATTTTCTGGGGCAGGGATGAAGGCAATATGGAGAGTGTCCAGGCACAGAACACAGAGATCATTCTGGACTGGGGATATTTAGAAACGGAAGCCCTGTCCTTTGACTGGTGCCTGTTAACTCAGCCCGATCCCGCAGTCCTTTCTACTGACTGCAGCGCAAGTTAGCACACACAATGTACCTGACCCTGATTTTGCTTATGTTATTGTTGTGTCATTAACTGGGGCTTTCCTGGAGCCGCAACCTGCAAAAACTGGCACGTAAATAACTCTACTCAAGTGGCTCAGATCCTGGTCCACATGTCCCAGAGACTCAAAAAGGTGCTCTGGTATAGGGGAATGCCTAGTAGATACAGAACTGGCATAGCCAGCTAGCTCTGTAACATCCTCTTCTAGCCCCACCAAAAGGGAGCATGTGGAGGGGGGAGGTCCCTAGCTGGTATATATGTTAGAGTAGCCCTCAGGCTGCTCTAGGTTACTCTGGAGGCTGTCTCCCATCTCTCCCTCCTGCCACTGGATGAGCACAAAGGTAGCATACAGCCACTTGGTCCCCTGCAAATTCACCTCAGCTTCATCGGGCTCAGTTGAGGATCTACTCCTAAATCCTCACTGTGCTCCATACAGATCTCCCCTCTACTGCCGCTCCTGATTCGATAGCTCAGCTGATGTGTGATGTTCTAGGCGACAGCTCCATGTATGTTGTTTGATTCTATAAACTGTAAACCCAGACTAGCAATCTGCTTTATAAATACAGGATATTGAGTTCTAAGGAGGAAATGCGGATCCTCACTACATAGAGCCCTTTCTTGGCTGGCTGTGTTCCTTCTGGTGCATTTGTACTTGTAAAAGGGCTGTGATATACATTGTTAAAAGCCAGATACCTACTGTGGCCTTTCAGGAGAACACATCGGCCTTGCCAAATGCCTGGGCTTACAAGAATAGCTGTTTGAGTTTCCACATAAATGCAAGGGCAGCCCGGGAGTGCAGACATCAGGAATGGATTCCATTCGGACTGCAGGCAGGGGTACAAAACCATCACTAAAAAAAACCCCACCCACAATCCTGAAACTGTATCCAGCAGGATGACAAGTGCAGCGTGTGGAAAGCCGTCCCCTAGGCTGAGGGACTTCAGCAGCGTATCTTGTAGATCTAAACCGCCATGAGAAATATTCAATTTTCCTTTTATTGGACCCAAATTACAGATTGTCCATGTGCCTTCCAATACTGCCTGGACATTTGGGTCTAAACAAAACATCCAAATCAGCTTATTAGTGAGTTTCTTGCAAGGATGTTCGTGTAAAATGTAACTGGGTGAGGCTGGCTAGTGTAGACCTAAAATATAGGATTTGTTTTTGCAGCAAAGGGA
The DNA here is from genome assembly GCA_033296515.1 of Macrochelys suwanniensis. NCBI lineage: Eukaryota > Metazoa > Chordata > Testudines > Chelydridae > Macrochelys > Macrochelys suwanniensis. The sequence continues at coordinate 8,542,049 of CM065781.1, read as the reverse complement.
AAGTGAAGGGGGTTGGATGAGTTCACAAAACAAGGGGCCAGATCCTCAGCTGGTGTCAATCAGCAAAGCCCCATGAATGTCAATGGAGGTAATTTACACCAGCTACAGATCTGACCCGCTGTGAATAAAAATGTCCTCCGGGGTTGTATTTGAAATGGCAGCACAAAGTGATGTGTGTTACAATTTTAAATGTCCCCGTCAACAGTGGAAAGACAAACATTCCCTTGGTGGTCAGTTCCTTTCCTGGTTTTCTCATGCCCTGACTGTGAACACACAGCGAAGCTGTCCCAGTGAGTCCTGCCCTGCAAGCTGACGGAAGGACAAATGTTAATTAGCACAGAGTGGAGAACAGTAAATTAATTGTCTTGAAGTCCCCGTTTCATAAGTGAAACAAGGTAAGGTTCATTTTGGTAACACGGGGAGAAATATCTGCTCTGTAATGATTTTTAACTTGTCCTCTTTAAATCTGTAGGACAAGGGTAAGTATATATTACCCTGATTAGAAATAAGTTTGTGTATATTTAAAGTCATAGGGAGGAAAATTGATTAAATTAAGTTAAAGGTTAAAGGTGTATGTATATTATTTGATCTACCTTTGCGGGTACTGGTTCTGCTGCATAAATAGTCCCACTATCCATTGGCACTACAGTGGAGGAGAGTAAATGGTTCTAGAGTGGATAAGAATAGATGATTTTTTTAATGATTTTTAATTGAAATCAGATTTTATTTAAATTTTAATTTAAATTGGATTTTATTTAAATTATTATTAAATTATTTAAATTATGTGTTTTTCTATTTTAAAAAAAATAGACATATTTCCATATATATATATCTTATAGAACTGGAAGGACCTTGAAAGGTCATCAAGTCCAGTCCCCTGCCTTCACTAGCAGGACCAAGTACTATCCCCTGATAGATTTTTGCCCCAGATCCCTAAATGACCCCCTCAAGGATTGAACTCACAACCCTGGGTTTAGCAGGCCAGTGCTCAAACCACTGAGCTATCCCTCCCCATAATAAACCTGTGTGAAATGAAATCAGAATTTAATACAAAATATGTTACGATCTAAACTACTTATAATTTTGTTGTAAATGTTAAATATGTTTTGATAAGAGATGTTTGCTTATCCAAAATATTTAAGGTTGTTTTGTTTAACAAAAATAAAATTGATATCCTGTTTTACGTGTTTAATTAAATTTCATTTACCATTCTAATGCAGCTAGACACAAATCATGACAAAAAGTTAATTATCTAGTAAATATGCAATATATCAATCACCAGTTTCTAACATAATAAAATGTAGAATTAAGAATCTGAAAATATTATGCTACATATTTGCTTAAATAAATGTATAGTTATTAGTGTACCTCCTGTGTAGGAAAACAATGTATCAAATCTACTAAATCAACATGTTTTAATGGCTATATCAAGCAATGGAATGCCCCTTTCTTTAGAAAATAAATAACTGAAGTACAAATGGAAAAGTTGATTAAAATCGATGATTTAAATCGAGGCTTTCCACTTGGTGATTTAAATCATGATTTAAATCACCATTCAAATCAATCCACTCTGATTTTAAAAAGCACTGAGGGAGAATGAGAGGCGCAGCGGTATTTTTTTCTTTTACAGACTCCTGTGTTTTTTATGGAACATTCCAATAGTCTCTCTTTTTGACTCGTAAAACTCTTCACAAGACCCAATAAACGACGGTTAATCAGCTGGTTCACTGACACTTCATTGGTAGAGTCCAGATATTTTTATTGGAGTGTGTTCTGAAAGGCAGCTGTAAAGTTTTTAGCCCTTGACATCCTCAGAGTGTTAAAAGGCTGTAGGTGCTCTCTGGGATCCAAAAGGCCTTGTTAAAGGGGACGAGGTTTTCCTTGTATATTCACAAACCCCCAGCTATGGTCAGAGGGTGATGCTACCATAGATGTACATAGTTAGGTAATAGAGCCCCCAGAATGCTCTCTCTTTCCTGAAAGAAGTCATGTTGTATTTTAATGGCCAACTGGCCTACAGCAGAGTAGCTCTGTTGACTTGGAGGAGCAATGCCGATTTGCACCTGCTGAAGTAGGAACTAAAAACTTATGCAGATCAGAGAACTCAGACCTATTGTTACCAGGGTTGGATCGAGCCCCAAGTAACCTCTGCAGCTGCTCTTCCTGGAGCTCCTGTGGCCAGTTGAGGCTATGGAAACTGTTCTCTGGTCTAAGAAGCTACTCCCCCACCTCCCCGCACCCTGCCTAACTGTTCTGTGGGGATGGTCCAGGTCACTTCGATCTGCCCTCTGCTGGGCTGGGCTCATGGGAACAGCCTTGGGTGCTGCACTCTGACGGTGCACTGTGCTTTAGCACACAGCGTTTTCATTGCAAAGGGGTAAGCTAACTGAGGCCAGCTGGGGCGCGCCACCAATGATTGCCACACATCCCGAAAGGCTGCCATTTTCAGCAGTGGCTTGGGGGCATCATTTTGCCACAGAGAAGCACGTTTGGTCGGAGATGGGAGCTGTTGCACTTTGCCATTGGGTGGACCACATCTTAACACCAAGATTGTCTTGGCCACCGCCTCGCCCATTCACAATGGCAAGGACCACCTGTCCCCCCACTTCTGGGAGGCATGTGGCTTAGCAGACAGGAGATTGGAGTGGGTGACCTTGGGCAAGTCATTTCCCGTCACTGTGTCTTGGTTTCCCCATCCAGAAAATGGTCCTAATGGTACTGACCTCATCTGTAAAGCACCTTGCTAACTAAGGCTGAAAATAGCAAGGTAAGAGCTGGGTATTATTATTACTGTGACACTAGAACCACCTCCCTTCTCATTCCAATTCCACAACATCCCAGCATGAAAAAAACCAAGGAAAGTATTTCATGTACTATTAGCATCTTTTAATGCAATGTAGCAGCTGGAAAAAAGGAGGAGAAGCCAGCAACGTGACCAGCCCGAGCTGGCCATGGACAACCAGCCCACAGTTTGAGAATGGCTGCTCTGAGATATTTTAAGTAGTTCAGGTTCAATAAAACATCACAAGACATTTTTATGATGGGTGACTCTTGATAAGCCTGGGGAATCTCCCAGGAAGTAACAGCTTCATATTCCAGTCTGCGGAGGTTCACGCGCATCCCTGTAGAATCTGAGTAGCTGGGGATGCCGAGGTAATTGGCATGTTTCTCAATCCTGGAGTCGGGGAATGGGATGGAAGGTTTGCAGAGGTCTCTCCTTTACTTGTTCTAACGTGCAGAATGGGGAAGGAAGCCCTTTGCATCTACCCTGCCCTGCCGAGACCACAGCTAGCTCAGGGACAGGCAAAATTCAGCCGCTGCTCCTGCAGTCAGCGCACCTGGTAAATTTTAAACCAGCTGATTTTTTTTTTAAACTCTGCAGTCACATGGGGCTCTTGCACCAGGTACTCAGCGACCGCAGATTTCATGCTGGATGTTGTGGCAGCCACTGAAAGCTTGTGAGTTGCTGCCTTGGACGTTTGGCCCAGTGAGGCGAAGACAGACTGCAGCCACGCTTGCTTCCCAGGTGATGATCCATGTAGCCTCCTTTTAGAACCTCAGGATGAGCCTCCAAGGGGTTTATCACGGGGTGGATGGCCCCTAGGGTGACCAAATGTCCCAATTTTATAGGGACAGTCCCGATTTTGGGGTCTTTTTCTTATACAGGCTCCTATTACCCCCCACCCCGTCCCGATTTTTCACACTTGCTGTCTGGTCACCCTAATGGCCCCTTTTAGGGGAGCTGGGCCCAGCCTCACTGAATCAGCGACCTCCGCACAGACCGATCAGCCAGGGATCAGATGATAAAAGCCAGCGAGTAGGCCTGTTGGGGAGACTGTTGCCGGGAGCAGACAGGCTCTGGTAGGAAGCCCCTGGGTCAAGATGGGGGAAGAATACTACAGGAAGCAGGCTGGTGCCTGGCACCCCTGTCATGTCAGACCCTGGAATATGGTGACTCTCTCAGACATGTGACAGGTAGAGTGGAAACCTGGTGGGAATAGCTCGGCCCCCCTGCAGAAGATCCCAGGCTAGCAGGGAAGAGGTGAGAGAGGTGCTGAATTGTGTTAGTTGGAAGGACCAAAGCTGAAGCCGTGAGGAAAAGGGCCTGAGCCAGGCTTGGGTGTGGCGCTGCTGCTCTCCCTGGCTGGGAGGCAGGCTGGCACCCTGTAGGGATCCACCGCAAGCCACAGCGTGAGGAGATCTGCGAGGCAAAATCAGAGACGGTGCACACCACCACTACTGCCACCTTCTGCATTAGAGCTTGTACAGCTGGGGGGTGGCTGGTCCCAGCTGCCGTTGAGCCAATGGTGCTGAGCATGAATAACCCCCTATCCTGGAGAGAGACGTCTACAGCAAGGCACTCCCGAGTGCCTGGGCTGGGAGCTGCAACGTGCTGCTAAGCCGGCGTGTGCCCTGGTGTACAAGTCCTCCTCGGAGAGCTGTGAGTTCAGAAGCATGGCAGAGAAGGCCTGTAGCCGCACGCTGAATCCGGCAGAGTCTGGTCCTACACGTGTCAGAGTTGGCTGCAAAGTGGGGGGGACTTTCCCCATCGCTATATGGCAGTAGGGTGAATGGAACAAAGGGCCAACTGCCATGCTCTGGGCTTCCTCCTTAGCTGAACTCACGTCGTCTTCCAGCGCGGAGGGAGCAAAAAGCCCAGATGCGTCAGTAGAACTACCTCTTAACATACCTCCTTCCGTTACAATTACAACAAACCTTCGAGAGTTCGTTTACAGATCAGTAGCACGGGCCCTTTAAAATGCTCTGCGAATGGGGGGCATCTAATTTCTGCCTGTTTACAGCTTTGGAAGATGAACATCGTGGCCAGATTTCTTAGGCGCTGGTCCTCAGCCCGGTAGAGATGGGCAGGACGGGTTGGAGATGGGAACCCCTGCCTAAAGGAAGGGGGGGCAGTTACCATCGCTTTGCAAACATTAACTCATCTGATTGGGCAGTGATGTGCTGCCAATATATTAACTTCCTATAAAAATGTTCACTTTTAGCCTAAGATTACCCAGATGGACTAGGGACATATGGGCTGCAAAGCGGGGGAGGGAAATGGGGGACTTGGGAATTATCCCAAACGTCCCTTCAACCAGCTACCCCCAGGAACTCACTTCTGTCCAGCACATCACTGGACCTGTGACACTGACCAATCTTTTAAACCATTTGTCTAAGGCTTGCAGTTCCCATTTTGAAGCGAGTGAAACAATATTATTGAGCAAACATGGTTAATCTGCTTATGCGAATGTTAGTTTTCTAAACATCCCCATTGCAGAGCATGTTTGTTCTCTTTAAAAAAAACAGCTTTAGTCTGTTCTGGCCTTACAGTGCAACCTGTTTGAACTTCCAAACAGTCACTGATTAACTCTGTCGAAAGGGGAAGGTTTCCCAATTTAATAGCCAGGGTGCTAAGTTACGTAATGCCTTAAAACTGAAGACACCCACAAACTCTGGTGTGTCATTTGAGATTAGTGGTTCTATGAAATTAATGCGGACAGTGATTTGTTAAAGGGGCAACACTGTCAATGCTTAAGAAGAACAATAATCTTGTGGTTAAACCACAGGACTAGCAGGCAGGAAATCTGGGTTCTTTCCACAGGTGGCTTTGCTGCAGGCTTCTTGTAGACTTGAAGTAAATCTAATCCTCTCTGTGCCTCTATAAAAGTGGGGATTACAATACCTACATCATGGACGGCTGCTATCGCATTCGGTTCCTTATGTTTCTAAATCCCGTTGGGATCTCTGGATGAGGGGAATAGCATCGCAAGGTATTAAAAATAATCTTTTAGGATGAATCCCTTTCACTTAGATGGGCCATTAATAATGTGGAAGCTTAAAGCTGGAATCTGTCTGCAAATCAAATTGGTCTCCCTGCAGCCTGGCTTGTTGTTTGCTGTGCCTGGGCAGTTAATTTGCTTGCATGCTACATTACATGCGCAGAGGTGACCTCATCCTGCTCCGGAGCTGTGGCCTACGTGAGATCTTTGTTTTCTTTCCAGTCCTTAAAGGAACAGCGCTTCTCTCAGCCGAGCCGCTGCTCCAGTGGTTTATTCTTTTGGCTGCTATACCTTCACCGAGCAGCCATGACTATTATGGAGTATTTCGGTGCTGCTAAATGAAAGAGGTGGAGAAAGATCAACAACCTCTGCATTTGCTCTTGGGTTTTTGTTCAACTTTTGATTTGAAATGTTCACATGCATATTTGTTGATTCACTTGCCCTCAAAAATCAGAAGCTCCATCCCCCATCACTCCCCCATGCCCTGCTAAAACCCAAATTACATGAATCCTCAGATCCCTCTCCCACATCATACAGGGCTCTGCTCCAGTCTTCTCTTGGCCAGACTCCAGCTCCATGCACCAAAGGACCCTTCATTATCATCTGTACAACTTCTTGGTAAAGTGGCTGGTGGCCCTCACTCTCTTGATGCTCCTGGAGATCTGAGGTAGCCCATTTGGGGCCTAAGCTAATATCCACTAAGGTCAGTGGAAAGACTCCCATTATTTAGGTGAGTGCATGTAGCCTGCTTCCCCACCAGTGCTGCAGGGGACCTCCAGTGTAAAATGGATAGCTTGCTATGGAATCCTAGCATGATCCAGCGATGCCAAGTTCCTAGAAGAGTCCAGGAGATCTTCACCTTCTTTACAAGATCACCTCTTCATGATCAGAACAGGAGAGGCTTAAAAAGCCACCAACTATATCCAGTGCAGTGGCAACAGGAGGAAAAGTGACATCATAGATGAAATTCCCGGGGGGTGGGGAAGACAAGCTTTGCAGCTAACAGCCCCAAAGAAGCCAAGGTCAGTAGCTGCACCACCATTCCTGGCATGCACTGAAAGAACATCTTAGAACCCAAATGATTGTCCCTAATTCTTCTACAGAGACCTCTGAAATTGAGGAATTCCAGTCCTTACCCCCTGGTAAATATTGGGGGAGTGGGGAATAGTTTTGTTAACACTGTAGGAAGTTTTGCACTTTCAAGCGGTACCTCCCATATTGAGGAATTTTCCATTCATCTTCTATCTTGTCTATTTCAGCCGGAGTATAAAGACTGCAGAACTAACGGCTACGTGCACCAGTATGAAAAGGTTACGGAAGCATCTGCCACCCGTCTGCATGTGAGGGTGAGATCTGGACATCATGTACCCCCTCCTCGCAGGGAGGTTCTGAATACACATTCGACATCAGACTGTAGGACAAATGTAACAAGGAGTCCCTAACGGAGGGGACGGGTTGGGTGAGCCTCCGGTGTGGTTATCCCTCTCTGGATGTAGCTACATCCCTACCACAGATGGGCCTGCTCCCAGCCATGACAAAAATTTGCCCTGGAATGCACCAGATTGCCTCAGGCATCAGGTATTTTCAAAAGCATTGATGGGATGAATGGGCCTCCTGGAGTCTCCTTCAAGGTCTCCACGCCTACCCCACCTCCAGATTACACAACAGGACAGTGTGCTGCTCTACCATGGGATTTGCCCAGCCAGCAAAGATAAACAGTTCCAGTCAGTGCAATTACTGATAGAAGCTCGTCTGCCTCCTTCCTTGATTAAGCCAGGAAAAAGCATTTCTGTTTAAACAGGGAAACTGTCCCCAAGTCCCTAGTTTCTCTCCTCTGCAAACACAGGCACCCTACTACACAAGGTTTATCACTCCTTAAGGAGACAGGGTTTCGGAGGTTTTTTGTGGGAGCCACTCGTTAAAATAACAGAAGCCCAGTACTGCACACACCAAAGATCAAAACTGAGACTTGGATTCTGGCTTCCAGTTCATGCCTGAGTCTGCAGGGCAAAGTGAGAGCTGAGCTGTGAGTCTGTGGGAACAAACCCTAGGCTTGACTCTCCCCAGAGCTTCCTTCCAGGTGATTTGTGTAAACAGTTTGAAACAATTATTACATGGCCATCATCAGCCTAGCCTGAAGCTAAATGCATGTTCTGCAAAGGTGGGTAGCCTGCTAATAACCCAGGGAAAACTCCAGCGAAGGGCTAGCAGTGTGGGGAAAAAAGCCCTGTTTGGAAGAACTTGGGCAAAAAGCCCATCCTAGAAGAATGTGGGGGAAGAAAAGTGATAAAGGAAAATGTGGTTTAGTTTAAGCGTCTTGGCTCTGCTTGTGTGTGTGTGTGTGTGTGTGTGTGTTTTTTTAAATTGCCGTGCTTAATAATGTCAGCATTTAAGTGGACACCTAGGTTGTCATGTTAACAACACATTACAAATAACAGATTGACGGGAGGAAGGTAGGGTGCAAATCCCATGGCGATGGGTGCTGGATCAGATAGAATAGACCTTTACTTCCCTTGTTTAGCTGGAGGCTGCTTTGTTTTTGCAATGCTGGTGAAGAATACATGGGTTTTCACTCCACTGTGAAGACTTGCAGAGCCTCTGGCTGCTATCAGAGCATTCTCGCTGGAGATGGTTGAATAGCATTTGTGAATAATTTATTTGATGCATTTTTCCCCACTGGCTGCCCAACAAATTGTTTACAAATAGATGTTTTCCACTGTTTGGTCAGCTCTTTAGATAGTGGAACAATAGTCAGCAAATGATTGGTGACATTTTTTTTCTGATGGGCGGTGAATAATTATATTGATATTTTCCCCCCAGTAATCCAGTACTGTCAACTCCAGGAATTTTAGTGTGCATCTCACAACAGCTCCTGGGGATGTGAGAATTTCAACTTTATTTTTTTAATGTCAGCTACAAGGAAGCCCTTATAGTTGTGGAGAAAAGCTTGAAACTGTGAAGATCATCGGTGCAAAAATAAGAAAGCAAACCAAAAACATCAATTTTTTTTTAATGTGGGTTGGCATTTCTGCTGACCTTCCAGCTCTAATTCTAATCAGCCACCTTGTAAGGCATTCTTTGCATCGGCTTTGAGCTGCATCTCTGCTATTTATCTTCTCCTAATAAATGGCCATGAGTGGCATTTAAACACTCCCTTTTAGCCAGAGAGCTCAACAAACTGATTATACACAGAGATTACATCATAAAAATGCAGCTCTCTCTGGGGTGGAAGATGGCAGCCTTTACATGGTTGGTGTAGCAAGAATACACAATAATGCAAGACAGACTTTGAAAAATACTCCACAGTAATAACTGTAGGCAGACAGAATGTGGAATTTAACCAGAAGGCTGAAGCTAACAGCCCATCTACTATGAAGAATTCCATGGAGGTTTTTTTATAACCGCAAAGTGGTGAGGACCTCAGTTTTGTATTTCAGCCTAGATCCGGCACCTCCATTAGCAGGATGCCCTCTAATATCAGACAGATTAGAGCGGTGGTTCTCAAACTATGGTCCAAGATGGCTCGTGAAACAATGCTGGCCCTCCTCCTATATCCCAGCAAAGAATATACAAATACCATCCTAATATTACTTTTCCACATGTCAGTTTCCCTGGAGATGTTATGCTATTGTAAAGAGGGGGAAGGCAGTCCTATGGGACTGTGAACAGGAGAGGAATCTGTCCACACAACAATCTTTCTGAAGAGATGGTTCACTGTTAAAAACGTTGAGAACCCCTGTGCTATATCACTGGGGCAGTGTTGCAACCTGTTCAAACATCAGCACCACTTCCTGCAGCATGTGAGGAGATCATTTCTGATATGAGAGGACTCTTTATTTAGCAAACAAGGGTGTAACAAGACCAATGCTTGGAAGGTGAAGCTAGACAAATCACATACGAGGTGCAATTTTTTAACACTGAGGGTAATTAACTACTAGAACAACTAGGGAGGAGGAGGATTCTCACTCATTTGACATCCTTACATCAAGACACAGTGTCTTTCAGTGCTCAAACAGAATTTGAGCTTAATACAAGAACCAGTTGGTGAGATTCTTTGGCCTATGTTATGCAAGCGCTCAGACTAGATCAGGGGTCTCAAACACACAGCCCTGCGGCCCGTGGGGCTCCTAGCGCCCCGCCCCTTTTTTTTAAAAAAATATTTTTTTAACATTTTTTTTAACCCCCCCATACAGTTCTCGCCGCCAGACAGTTGTTCTGGCAGCGGGAACTGCCTGGGGGTATAAAAAAAAAAGTTTTTTTAAAAAAGGGGGGGCACGGGGAGCCCGGCGGGCCGCAGGGAAGAGCTCCGCAGGCCGCATGGGAAGAGCTTCGCGGTTTCTGGGAGGGAGGGGGGAGGAGCGGGGAGCCGCGCACTCAGGGGAGGAGGCGGAGAAGGGGCAGAGCCTAATGGAAGGGGTGGAGTGGGGGCGGGGCCAGGGGCAGCGAGGGGGCGGGGTCAGTGATGCGGCCCTAGGGCCAATGCACTAGTCCTCATGCGGCCCTCATGGTCATTTGAGTTTGAGACCCCTGGACTAGATGATCATAATGGTCCCATCAGGACTTAAATTCTGTGATTCTATGGGCTGTCCTTTGATAGAGAGTATCAATCAGGTCTGACCTAAGATGGTTTGGCTGAAGCCCACAACTTGACGCCCTTCTGAGAAATTGCAACAGACCCACTCTATAGCATTCGTGACTTTGGAGCTAGTGTTGGAAGTGTAAGCTCACATGGTTTCCATAGGACAGCACATGAAAGACAAAAGAACTAGACTGAAGATTGACTTTAATGGTAAAATGTTTGAAAAATCTAAACTAAGTGTAGCCAATAGAGCTATTTGTTGTTTGTTATGAACAATTTATTGGTGGAATTTGGCCCGGTCTTCTGTTCAGGAACTGTCCATGACAATTTGTCAATGTTTGACAAACACTGTTGAAGAACCTGGTTGGGTTTTCATGAACTGTCTGTAGCAAGCGATCCTTTGGATATTCAGTATTTTGAAGTAGGTATTTGGTCACCTAAGTCAGAAGGCATGGTTTCTGTTCCATTTTATAAACAATGGTGATGCCTGAAGAAACCATTAGCGCTTTGAATGCGTCAGGCAGAGCCCATGGGGGCCTTTTGGAGTGAGTGCTCTAGACGATGAGAAGGCCCAGGAAACATTGGGATATTTAAAATATTTTCCTGACCTACTGCACAAGAAAGAACATTATATTTGGCTGAAGCACTTAAGAGCTACTGATGAGATCTTACTATATATAAGCTAAGCATCATTATTATTAGATCTACAGATTCATATTTAAATATAACTGAGCTCCTTCCTAAGGAAGACACCAGGCAGATTTATTGTCTGTCTAGTAGATTTCACATTTATTTTTCTCGTGTCAAAATTATTATTAATGATTTGTAATACAGTGGCATCTAGAGGCACTTGAGATCAACGCCCCATTGTGCCACACCCTGTACAAAACATGGTAAGAGACCGTCTATGTCCTAAGTAGATAAACCAGACAGGAACTAGCATTATTCCCATTTTACAGATGGGGAACTGACACACGCAGAGATAAGTGATTTACTCAAGGTCACACAGGAAGCCTGTGACCAAGCTGGGGATAGAAACGAAATCTCCCAAGCCCGTCCGGTGCTTTAACCACAAGCCAATCCTTTCTTTCTGTTACAGTGCCCTTGAATAATTGTATATGTATGCAAAGCAATGAATATGCTTCAGCACAAGAATAAAAGACCCTCCCCTAATATTCAGGTGAACAAAAATCAGTCAAACATCTGTGAAACGGCAAAGTAAAAAGGGGACAAATCTGGCTGGACCAAATGAGCTCTCATGTTCAAAGTTTTTTCACTATTCACCAGCTCTTGTCAGTAATACTATGAACTTCTGCGCCAGGGCTTTGGAGTGGAGCCTGGAGCTGGAGCAGTAGGTTTATGCCCGGAACTGGAGCGGAGCCGGAGCAGAGCAATTCAAAAATTTGATTGCTCCAAATCCCTGCTTCTGGCAAGTACTCTCATGCCAGACAGTCACCAGGAAATAGATGGAGGGATTCCCCGCCCCCCACTGTGCAAGGTTTAAAAGTAGGGTTTTCATATGACTGGTTAGCTCTGTTTATATGCTGCTGCATTCCACCCTGCAAGTCTGTGTTCCACTCAGTCACAGGGACAATGGCACTCAGTTCAAACGTGTCAGTGCTGCTGCAATTAAATAGGCAGCAGAATATAAACAGGCTGCAGAGATCTTCTGGGCTTGCCGAAAGCAGGTTTTGCAATCTGAGAGTACTTGGACAAGGCAGTAATTCCCTTGGAGGGAAAGGGACCCTAGCTCTCAGTGGTCAGTAGGGGCACTGTTAGGGGAGGAGGGCTGGGTGGAATATTTGAGGGACAGGGAGCTGTGTACCAGATCTGCTAAACCACTTAGAGCTGCAGAATTTTCTTCTATTGAGTCTCATTCTATCTGACTGGGGTGGGTGCTTCTGGGTCCTATCATGCCTAAGCTCTTTTTAGCTGCTAGCTAATATTTGGCTTGCTACTGTTTCAGAATTTACTCTCAGCACTACATTTTCCCCCCAAAATGTTTCTGAGGGAGTAAAGTAATGGTTGAAGCTAATTAAGTCTGTAAAGCACTCTGAAATCCTCAGAGGGAAGGTGTTATGTAAGTAAATATAAACACACAAATGAAATGATTATTTTAATTATTATTAAAAGCATATAGGAAGGCGCACATTACAAATGCAAAAATGCTACAGAGAAAAAGATTGCTCCTGTCTTCTCCTTTCTAGGATTTTTCAGAAATGTTGCCTTTGCTGAAGAGTAAATTCAGCTCAGATAGAAGGGTAACAAGCTAGAGTTGGGCCAATAGTGCAGTGTTCATGAACATGCCTTAGGATTCGAAACAGCTGTTTACTTTGAGCAGGTCTGTGTGCCCTGTTAAATTTGCTACTTGTGAACATTTGAGCAAACAAGATTTTGTCTGCATCGATGTTTAGAGAATTGCTCTCCTCTGCACAAATAAGTGTATTTGCATGTGAATGTAGGCATTTATGTCTATTCCTTACACTACAATTTTCCTGCCTCAGTCATTTACTCAGGGAGCAGAAATTACACCAACTGACTTGATCAGGTGATCAGACACAGGTGATCAGGTGACACAGGTGATCACCTGATCAGGTCTTGATCAGGTGATCAGACACAGACTGCAAATAGCCCATAGCTTGTGCACAGTCCATGAGCTGAAATTTGTTTGCATGAACTGGGTTGTATTGTTTATAAACAGAAAAGTGGGCTATATTTATCTACCAAACCAACTGTTGCAAAGAGGCCAACCAGTGCCAGCAAGGATAGCTCTTTTCTAAATAAAACTTCCCGTAGAGTCACAGAGAAAGCATTCTACCTAGAGTCGCAGAAAGAAAAGGCAGAAGTCCACAAGAAGTGTCAGGCGTGGGAGCTAAACTGAAGGCAGATCTGGTAGGTATCATTTATGTCTGAATCTCAGTCCTGTGCTTCGGCACCTTATTTGGCTATTGCTGCGTTTCAAGAGCGAGCAGTTGTTACAAACAGGGAGAAGAGCTCACAGCTACTTTACTGCTGCTGACGCAAGTGCCTCAGATTTACATTTTCAACCTTGCCTTTGAGTTTCAGTAGAGGATTTGAGATAAGGCTGACTACATATCTAGGTTCACATGGTTGAGCAACAAAGTGCTGGGAGGAAAGGAAAAGTATTAGGGGAAATATCAGACAACAGCTCTATGCAAGACTAAGTTATAAGACTACAGAGCAGAGCTTTGCCCAATTTCATTCAAACAAACATGCAAAATTGTTTTAGGAGTATGGAAATACAATGGCCCCATCCATACCATAGTATGAAGTTGACAATGCTACAGCATTATTTGCTTCAACAGAGCTACACTGAATTACATCAACTGAAAATCTAGTCCAAGTTTTTAAGTTGACACTATCCCATTTGTAATACTATTACCCCCGTGTTTTCAATTTGGAGCAACTCAACATAATACGATGTGTCGAAACATCTAAACGTTAAAACAGTTGTTCCTTTTCCTTAGTCACTCACCATGTAAACAAAATTCTACAAGTGTCAGAACAAAGCAGAGGGCTAGGTACACAGACCTTGAGAGGATTGAGGATGACTTTTGTTTAGAGGCTCCCAGAAACCACAGTTGTTGCTTTAATGTTGCCATTCGGGCTGGAGCTTGGGCTCTAAAGTCTCCCCAAGCTAATATCAAAGCACCATCTACATGTCTTTTTTTTTCAGTGCGCTAGTTGTGAGCCCCACTACCACAAGTCTGTGGTAGTGGCCTATGAGGCTCGCTCTGAGATGCTGTGTAGACATATCTTAGATGACTACATTTTTAATAGTAATAGTAAAAATGCTGTAACGGATTAAAGCCTCTGTTATAGGGCTTGATCCTGCATCCATTCACATCAATGGAAAAACTCTAACTTTAATGGTGCAGGATCAAGCCCACACTCCTTTAGAAAGTATATTCTCTAGGAAAGACAAGACCTTCTTGGAAGCTGGTGGGGACAAAGTTTTTGGACACAAAAGGACCCTTGAGAGGCGTCAGAATCCCTCCCTTCTCCTGTTTTCTCTTATGAAGAACAGTGTATCCTGTCTAACATCCACATAGCTGATTTTATATATTAAAACTAAAGCCCATCAGTCTGACATCCTGCTAGGGTCACCCCAGACTACACTGCCGAATTAGTAGCCTTGTTGGGACATATGTATCGTTGGATGGTGGAGTACAGAGAACAGAGAATTTCTTTTTTCCCCCTTTATGTCAATTCAAACTCTTATTTAAATACAGTTCCTAGTTCATAGAGTGTAAAGCCAGAAGGAACAATTACATCTAGTCTCTCCTGCGTAACATAGGCCATAGATAGAGCTCTGCACGGATACAAAATTTGTATCCGCATCCAATCCACAAACATGGTCCGTGGATACCTGCAGATTTGCAGGGCTCTAGCCACAGAATCTCATACGAAGGTGAGGCTTTTGCCTACTAAGAAATAGTTTAAAAATTATTTTCTTTATACCCCTTAGAGTCCTCTAGGAATGACATCTAGATATCATTATCTGTTATATGTTTATGGTTTCTGCATATCTGAATTACTGAATACATGTATGGGGGGGGGGGGGGAGATGTGAACTCCAAGATAATACATGCTGAAGGTTGTTCCATATGTTGCATGAAACATAATCTTCTAAAATATAGATTTTCACAATGATTTCTGATCTGCCATGAATTTGAAGTAATGATAATTTGGCTATTCTTATACTTAGGTATATTAAGATTGCTTAAATTATCCATGGATGGCCTAATTCAAACACTGTGTGTGTATCCGCACATACACACACACACACACACACACAAACAACAGTGGGAAAAATTTCTTAGAATAGGAAAGTTTTTCCCCCCACCCCAGTTGCTCACAATCCAAAAACAATTTAGCTCACTCTTTTTAAAAAAGAAAATAAAGTCACCTTTAGAGCTAAGCCTAAGCATGGAAAGTTTCAGCCCCAAATATTCTCCCTCTCCGTCTCAGCAACTTATGACCAACTGAAAAAAGAAGAGGGGTCTAGAACGCAAAAATCTGTTCTATTTTATATATACACATTGTAATAAATTAGAAATTTGATAATTTCATTTTTTGAAAACTGTTGATTTTGAAAATGGAAAAAATAATTTAAAAAAACTTGCAGAAAATGAAAAACTCATTTAGAAATAAAAACAATGGCATGAGCATGCTTTCAAAATTCCCACAAACATGAAATAAAGTTTCAAGCAGCTCTACAGAAAAAGTACCCTTTTGGGATCAGCCCACAAAACCACTTCCCTCGCCTCTCTTAAATCCCTCCTGCAGATAAAATTCTGCCACACACTCACAGGAAACTAGCTTAGGATTTGTCTAAACTGCTTGAACTACACTGGTAGAGTTAAAGCAGTACAACTTTCCTCTTATGACAGTTATGATGGTATAAAAGTGCTTATACCAATATGACATTTCCACACAGGAAAGACCAATACATTTTTATATTGGTACGACTGTCCACAATAGCTTTGTACTTAAAAAAATCACAACCCTAATTCATATAGTTAGCTCGGTATAATTTTAAATTTATTAAGTCTCTAAGCCTGCAAAGTTTAAAAGTCTGTAGGATCTGAGCCTAAGCCATCTACTTACTATTTCACTTATGTATCATGACTGAATAGGTCATTTTTATAAGGGAGGTACAGGTATAGAGGGGCATAAAAGAACCCTAGATTTGAAAGTGGGAAATGCTGTGGGGAAAGCAGGGAGGGCTAAACTGTGAAGGGAGGATGATCAGAGGGAAATCTAAAAATAAGCTATAGCAAAACATGCAATTAATCACTCTGCTTGAGTACTACATCCTTTTTCCTTACAGTTTGTCATTTTTACACTGTAAGCTCTTTGAGGCTGGGACTGTCTTCCTCTGTGTTTGGAAAGCGCCTAACTCACTGTGGGTGCCCCCACAATGTGCATAACAATACAAATGAATCCAGTTTTGCTTTTGTTTATGGTCAGTTTCACTTTCAGGTCCCCCTTGTTGCAGCCTGCAACTTTCACACACCACCACGTGGGCACTGTTTGTTTGCTTCAAAACATATTTCCACTGGAATTTTGTGGGAATGCCGTTTTTAAGCAACTGTGTTAAAGTACAAACTGTGGAAGCCAGTTTGTGTTGCTATAAGGTTTTATAAAAGCAGGTTCTTGCTAAATTTAAATCTGGGGCCAAATGGGAAGCAGACAATTTGCCTTTCACCCTCATATTTTTCAGGCAGTCCTTTATTTCCTTGAAAGCCAGGTTGTCACTCCGGTCCGTCGGGCAGCCTAGACTGGTCGACACTTCAGTCCTTCACACCCCAAACTCTTCACAACCAACTTGATCCATGGATCTCTCTGAGTCAGCGGTTCTCAAACTGTGGCCCAATTAGCACACACCTGTGTGCTAAAAAAAATATTCAAAATTTGCCATGCTGGTCTGGCAGGGGGCGGGGCTGGCAGAGCGGGAGAGAGAGAAAGAGTAAGGCAGCCTGCAGGACTGCTGCTGCCAGCAGGGGGCTGGTGAGTGCTGCAGGGGACGGGAGAGAGTGGGTCAGTGAGTAGGTTTCGGGGGGGTGGGGGCTGGGATTTAGAGTTTTGCTGGGATGCTGCAGCACCCCCAGGTTTTAGGTGTGGCTCAGCTCCAGGGGTTGGGTCCAGCTGCCAGGCCCCACGTGAGGAGTCCAGGTCTGGCTGCAGGCTGCCCAGCCCCTCACAGTAGGGACCTGGGGTCCAAACACCTGGCTGGCTGGCCCTGTGCGGTGGGGTCCCGAGGTCTGGCTGCCTGGCCCTACACTGTGGGGTCCTGGTCCAGCTGCCAGGCCCCGCGCTGCAGGGTCCGGCTGCCTGGCCCTGCCCGGTGGGGTCCCAGGCCAGCTGCCAGACCCCATGCGGCAGGGACCAGGGCTCCGGCTGCCTGGCCCCGCGCTGCAGGGTCCTGGGCTCCAGCTACCCAGCTCTGGGGTGTGGGTCCAGCTACTGGATGCCTGGCCCCGCGCTGCAGGGTCTGAATCCGGACACCCAACCGTGCACGGCAGGGTCCCAGGGTCCGGCTGCTGGCCACCCGGCCCCACGCAGCGGGGTCCTGGGCTCCAGCTCCACGCAGCGGGGTTCCAGGGTCGGGCTCTGGCTGCTCAGCCCCGCATGGGGGTCTGGCGTCTGCAAGGTCCAGGGTCCAGCTGCCCAGTCCCACGCGGGGGTCCAGGCCCTGGCTGCCCAGCCCAGCGCCCAGAGCTCTATTCCTGGCTCCACTCTCGGCGGGGGCGCTAGGCATAAGGGATTGTGGAGGGACGGGGGGGGGGGGGGGGGAACAGTGGTTCTCAGCCCAGCGGCCCACAATGATAAACAGGTTGAGAACCACTGCTCTGAGTGGTTAGAAAGCACCAAATAACCACACTGCCCAGGCACAAAGAGCATATACCACAGCCCCCACACCCCACCCCAATGTCCTGCTTCCCCCCCACCCCTCTCCTCTGCCCCACATATCCCTATCCCCTAGCCCGGGGGTCCTCTGGCCCCTTTGCTCCCACTTTCCCTTGTCAACACGTCCCTGACACTCCCTCATGCCCCCATCCCCCTCCCTCTGTGCCCCCTTTAGCCCCCTCCTATAGCCATGACCCTCCCAACCCCCCCTTCCCTTTTCATTCCCTCTCATAGCCCCCATGACTCTCAAATACCCAGTGCCCGTCCCCTATGCCACTTTCACCCCCTCCCACAGCCCCCATGATTCCCCCAAATCTCCAGTGCCTCCTCCCCTGTCCCCTTGCATTCCCCTCACACAGCCCTGTGGCACCCCAAATCCCCAACACCCTCTCCTCATGCCCCCTTTCATTCCCCCCACAGGCCCCATGACCCCCACCCCCTCCCTGCCCCAACATCCTCACCCCCACAGCCTCCATGACCCCCACCCTCTACCCCTATGCCTCCTCCCTGTCCCAACGCCCCCCCACGGCCTCCATGACCCCCACCCCCTTCCCCTATGCCCCCTCTCTCCCCCCTCCCTGCCTCAATGCCCCCACCCCCACGGCCTCCATGACCCCCACCAGTCCCCTATGCCCCCTCCCTGCCCCAATGCCCCCACGGCCTCCATGACCCCCACCCCTTCTCTCCCCAATACACCCACGGCCTCCATGACCCCCACCCCCTATACCTCCTCCCTGCCTCAATGCTCTCCCCCCCCACTGCCTCCATGACCCCTCTCCCCCACAGCGCGGCCCCCCGCAGCCAGGCTCGGCCGGGGGTCCCGGGCCCGGCCCCTCCTGCAGGCCCGGATGTTGGCTCCGCGCCCCGCGCTCGGTCCTTCGCTTCCATAAAAGGGCAGCGGCTCCTCGGGATTGGGCTGGAGCCGCCACCCCCTGCCCGCAGCGGGCCCTCGGCAGCGGCTCTGGGGGGGCAGGGGACGCGGTCGGGCGGCGCGGCGAGGAGGCGGGACAGCTCCCGAGCAGCTCCTGCGGGACCGGACGGCCCGGGCCGAGCCGGGCTCCAGGCGCCGAGGCGGAGGTGAGCCGCGGCCTTTGGAGCCGAGAGGGGCTGGGGCCGCTCGGTCCCCTCCCGCCATTGGAGGCAGCTGGGGTGTGTGTGTGTGTGTGTTGCATTGGAGGCAGCTGGGGTGTGTGTGTGTGTGTTGCATTGGGGGCAGCTGGGGTGTGTGTGTGGCACTGAGGGGGGGCCCCCATTGGAGGCAGCTGGTGTGTGTGTGTGTTGCATTGGAGGCAGCTGGGATGTGTGTGTGTGTGTTGCACTGAGGGGGGCCCCCATTGGAGGCAGCTGGGGTGTGTGTGTGTGTGTTGCATTGGGGGCAGCTGGGGTGCGTGTGTGTGTTGCATTGGAGGCAGCTGGGATGTGTGTGTGTGTGTTGCATTGGAGGCAGCTGGGGTGTGTGTGTGTGTTGCATTGGAGGCAGCTGGGATGTGTGTGTGTATTGCACTGAGGGGGGCCCCCATTGGAGGCAGCTGGGATGTGTGTGTGTATTGCACTGGGGGGGGGGCCCATTGGAGGCAGCTGGGATGTGTGTGTGTGTTGCACTGAGGGGGGGGGGCCCTTGGAGGCAGCTGGGGTGTGTGTGTGTGTTGCATTGGAGGCAGCTGGGGTGTGTGTGTATTGCACTGAGGGGGGCCCCCATTGGAGGCAGCTGGGGTGTGTGTGTGTGGCACGGGGGGGAACATACACACATACCCGTAGGAGCCCCAGGGTTTCACCATTTCCCTGCCCCATTATGCAGTGCAGGAGGATTTGGGAATCCAACCCCGTGTCCTGCCTGTGGATCTGGCAGATACACACGCAGGCACGCACATCCCTGCTGCTGCCTCAGAGTTACTGGAGTTTGCTGCCTTAAACAAAGCGCTTTCTAGCAGCTCTTCCAAAGAGGGTGAGTAGTGGGAATAAGAAGCAAATGGGGGAAATCTAGGCAAGGGGTTAACAAGTGTTTGCGGGTCACAAATGGGGGGCGAATGACTGCACAATGGAGCGATGACAGGCTTGGGAGTATTAAGGAAGATCTAGGAAAATGCTAGTGACTCCTATTGCAGATGTAAATCTGCTAGAACTGTTTTCTTTTGCAGTAGGACAGATAATCCTGCTGCTTGCTCTCCTAGGCTTGCGTTTTTGTTCCTGCATTTGTGTCGCTGGACGTTATGCATTTGGTGGCAGTCAAACAAAATGTGCTTTCTCCACCCCTGTCCGTTGCATAACTGAGATTTTTGTAAAGGGAGCCCTGTTGTGAGCTGTGATGCTTCTTTGCAGACCTGGGTGGGGAGCTCCAGTTCCCTGGGCATGTACCCCTTCGCACAGATTTTCTTTTCTCTCCTTTGCAGTTTATCGTGATGCGCTTGAATGATATTTTTCCATTCGGGAACTCCTGCGTTCTAGATTGTGTGGGAGGGAAGAGCCCCATCCCCTGAGCAAGCCCTTCGGTTGGCTGATGAATGCCATTTCCTTTACTCTCACAGGAAGAAGGAACGATGGCTTTGGACGGTATAAGGATGCCAGATGGCTGCTATGCAGACGGAACGTGGGAGTTACAGGTCCACGTGACGGACCTGAACAGAGATGTTACCCTGAGAGTCACAGGGGAGGTGCACATTGGAGGGGTCATGCTGAAGTTGGTGGAAAAACTCGGTAAGTTGTAATTAGGGGAAAAGGTGTGGTTCTCCATGTAGCAGAATGGCTCTTCTCCATGAGTGGAGGGGTTTACACATCTGTGTCACTTATGGAACAGGTTTCTTCTTCTTTTTTATTTTATTTTATTTTTTTTTGTAAATCTGGTTTTCAAAGCTCAGGGTTTTGGTTTTTTTAATGAGAAATCTGTTGTACCTCAAGTGTTGTCTATAATTAAAATGGCCCAAATTGTTTTTGTTCAGAATGCATAGTGTTCACACATACAAGTGAACCTTAAACTGTCATCGACAAGTGAACCATATTGGTGTATTTTAAAATCTTAATATTGAAATTAATTTTTGCATCTCTTAACTCTGCTAAATAATATCTCAAAATACCTTAATGTGCCCCGTTCAGCTCCTTCTCTCTCTCAATTGTTAATCTGCTAGCAAACTTTCTGATGCATAGAATTGGGGGAAATTTATCGTAGGTGTGTGTGTGTGTGCACTCCTTTGCTCTATAAGCTTAACACACTCCAAGAGGTAGATTTTAACTTTGTAACTTCAAGGTGCTGAATACATTGTGAAATGTGTTTTTGAAGTATTAGAGATCAAATCTACAATAGAACCTCAGAGTTATGAATTGACCAGTCAACCACATGCCTCATTTGGAGCTGGATGTATGCAATCAGGCAGCAGCCTGGGGGGGGCAGGAGGAGCAAATACAGTACAGTATTGTGTAAATGTAAGCTTAAAAAAAAAGATTTGACATGGAAAGGAAACTGTTTCTGTGATTGTTTCATTTAAATTAAGATGGTTACTATAAAAAAGAAAAACACAGCGTTTAAAGTTTCAAAGCTGTGTTAAGTCAATGTTCAGTTGTAAACTTTTGGAAGTGAGCTGTTGCCCACGAAAGCTTATGCTGAAATAAATTTGTTCGTCTCTAAGGTGCCACAAGTATTCCTTTTCTTTTTGCTGACACAGACTAACACGGCTACTTCTCTGAAACCTGAACATTTCAGTGTTATGAACAACCTCCACTCCCGGGATGTTCTTAACGCTGAGATTCTGTTGTAGATGAAAGTCCGCAACTAGAAAGTTCACTTGGTCCCATATTTGTTAGAAATCATAGTACTTTGCAAGATATTATTAACATTACTTGCTTTAAGTGGGGAGGGAGGTCTGTTGTATGCGTGGGGTTTTGTGGTTTGTTTAGCCAAGTAAATTGTCTCTGATTATGAAACCCTATGGCAAAAGGCAGACAAGAACATTCTATGGCTGGGCCAGCAAACCTTTAATGAGAATTTTGTAGGAATGTGTTTGAGACAAGGTGGGTGCAGTAATATCTTTTATTGGACCAACTTCTGTTGGTGAAAGATACAAGCTTTCTGTTATGTGTAATTATTAAGCTTATTAAAGTTTGTTCTTTTCTGCCTGCTGGTATTTTGAAGGGGTGGGAACTGCAGCCAATGGGAGCTGCACGGGTGGTGCCTGGGGGCAGGGTAGCGCGCAGAACCGCATGGCTGCGCCTCCACGTAGGAGCCGGAGGGGAGATATACCACTGTTTCTGGGAGCTGCTTGAGATAAGTGCCACCCAGAGCCTGACGCACCCCCCCCCCCCCCAATGCCCCAGCCCTGATCCCCCTCGGTCCCAGCCTGGAGCACCCTCCTGCACCCCCAACTGCTGATCCCCAAAACCCACACCCCCAGCTGGAGCCCTCTCGCATCCCAGCCCCCAATTTTGTGATCATTCATGACCCGCTCTACAATTTCCATAGCCTGATGTGGTCCTCGGGCCAAAACGTTTGCCCACCCCTGTCCTAGCACAATGGGTTTCTGGTCCATGACTCCTAGGCTGATAATACAAATAATTAGGAGTAAGAGTTGCAGTAGTCCATTCAGTTCAATAGAACAGCTCAAATGAATAAAAGTTTCAATTAGGACCAAATCCTCCAGTATCAAATGGAGACTAATATAGAGGGCAGCATCACAACATCCAAATAACCTTCAATTTCACAGCTGGACAAAGGGCCCATTTGTGTGGGGTACATGAAAAGGAAAATCTGAACCAAGAGGCATAGAATAGGGATAGCTCAGTGGTTTGAGCATTGGCTTGCTAAACCCAGGGTTGTGAGTTCAATCCTTGAAGGGGCCATTTAGGGATCTGGGGAAAAAAAAAATCTGTCAGGGGACAGTACTTGGTCCTGCTAGTGAAGGTAGGGGACTGGACTTGATGGCCTTTAAAGGTCCTTCCAGTTCTAGGAGATTGGCATATCTCCATTTATTTAGAATAGCTGGTTGTATTTCAAAGAAGAAATGAGCTTTTGTATATTGGGTGAATGCCATTTTACAATATACTGTATGTGAAACTAAATTTTGTAATATTAAACTTTCTGCCTTAGTAAGAATCTCTGAAATCTAATAGTCAAAATGAAGAGGTAGGTACATATTCTGAAACTCTCATCAGTGATCAGCTATTTTTTTCCCCCTCAACAATATGGTTGAGGCAGATTAGTATAATTGCTCAAATAAAATATTAATATGAATTGCCTGGCACATGGCTATGGTGGTCTAATGATCTGAGCTGACTCTTTTGGCTATGCCTACAAGTCATACTTAAGCATAAGATATCTGCATTGGGTTTTTTTTGTTTTGTTTTTTTTTTTAAAGCCGTCCTGCACAATACTAAGATTTTCATACTGATATACTGATGATTTGAAGTTGAAGGAAGGAAAAGGCAGATATAAATATATTTGCTTCAAAAGGAAGCAAGTGTTTGCATGAAGCATTCTTGTTCTTGAGGTAGCTTTAGCTCTGTAGAAAGTTTCAATAAGCTATTTTTGTGCCCCAGCTACAAAGGGATCTACTGAAGGTGATTGCAGCTGTTTTTCGGACTCAAAAAAAAAGTCAGTTAGCTTATAGAAAACCACTGACTATCATGTAATGAATAAATGTTCCCTCTATCTTTATAACAATTCTAATCAATGCAGTATAAACTTACAAGAAAGGTTAGAAAGCTGTTTAAATACAATAGAATGGTTTAAAGCCCCCTATTCAGGAAAGCCAAATTGACTTCAGTGGGGCTACTTATGCTTAAAATTCAGCACATACTTAAGTGCTTGGCTAAATTGGGATCTAAAATCAGTAACCTCACTGGTTGAAGTGATTCAGAATATCCATAGCTCAAGCAATGAGTTGTCTTGTGTAAACTGCATTTTATTCAGAACCACTCTTTCCCCCTCCCCCCTTTTTACATTGTATTACAGTTTGCGGGGAGGGTGGGAGTGGAAACTGCCACCTTTCTGACCCCAGAGAAAGGTATGGATTTCATATCTGAACATGGGCTTATTTCTGGAGGGTGCACATACACCAATCTAAGTAATTCTTTTCCAACTCCGATGGTCACACCCTTCAGCTCTTTAGAGCGGCGGCGTCTTCTGATCTCCTTTGTTGTTGCTTAGCCAAGCTATATATTTAACTCCTTTAATCTTTCTGCAAGTCAGTTCTTCTAGCCCACTAACTCTTCTTTGAACTCCCTCCAATTTGTCAGTATCTTTTTAGCCATGAGGTGCACAGAACTGGCTGTGACATTCCTGGTACAGTCACAGCAGGGAGATACAGAAAAGGCAGTAGTGCCTTTCTGCTCTGACATCATTGCTTCTCTGTGTAGCAACCCCCCCCCCCCCCCCCAATTGTATTGGCTTCGCCAATCTCCCTTGCTTATAGCAAGTCTATGCTTGCCTGTCTGCTGTCAGCCCTTGGTTTCTTTCAGTATTTTTCCTAATGCCTCCCTTCCAATGACTTATCTGTATCTTGGATTATTCTCTTCCCCCATGTATTGGCTTACATCTTTCCGAGTTGGAATTCTCATCACGTTATGCCCATATTTTTAACTATATCATCTCCAATGATAGTAACATCCAAATGTTAGTAACATGCTTTGAAGTCCTCTTCCAGATTGGCAATGGAGATCTTAAAAGGACTTCCTCTGCTTAAAAAAAATCATTCTGTATGAATATTTTGAGGCTTCTGTTATGAGTAATGTCTAAAATCACTGTACACTGTCTTATCTGTTTTCCAGAGTCTTTTGGCTTTGTGTATTTGACAAGGCTTTTGTCTAGTCACTTAGCTGGGAGAAACTAGGTCCCTAATCGTGCAGCTGGATGTGCAAGTGGATTCTGATGCTCATCCAGAGTTCCACTGAAGTTAAGGAGGCTCAGTATGGGTGTAAGGGCACACCTATCCAGTCGATCCAGTTACAGGATGGGAGCCTAACTGAAAAGACTTGCCTAATCATCAGCAGCGGAGCTGAACTAGGTATATTGTCTTCTTTGAGGAGCAAGGTAGGGGAGGAAAGCTTCTCTTCTCTTCTGCTCAGCAGCTTGGGGAGGAAGGTTGCAGAGGCTCCATATTGATATCTGACCGCAACTAGTGGGTGCTTGATAAGTCTTTGAGGAGTGTGGCTGAGAGCAAGATCCATGCAGAGTTCCTTGGTGAGAGAGAAAACTGTAATATCTGTGAGGTCTGTATGTGTGCTTGGATTTTCACCAGGGTTCTGTCTTGGGTGGAGTAGAGAGGATTCTCCTCTTTCTTATTAGCTGAAAACCTGTAGGTCTGAGTGGCTTGTGTCAATTCATTCCTTGCCTGCAAGTATTGGGTAACTATTTTCAAATTTGAAAAGTTCACCAAGAGTATGCACAGAATAAAAGCTACCCTTCTTGTTCCAGGCAATGATTTAAAAAAAAAATCTAAGCAGCAGATGAAGACCCTGGTTACCCAAATGAATTACAAATGAGTTTGCTTACCTGCTATTAGTGGCCCCCACTTGGGGTCAATCAGTCATGTAATGTGAAACATGACATGTTTTTGGCAGTCTTCTCTGCAAAATAAAATGAAAATACTGACACTTTAAGAAAACCAGCATTTACTGCATAGTCCAGACTATAATATGCTTCTAACCAGTTTTATAAATACTGGGTGAAAGCATAATTGTAGTATAGTAAATGTGTCATTTAATCTAATCTTCTTGTGACATATTATGCATAATAATGCAACTGTTGATTCAGCATATGATACTGAGTTTTATTAATTAAAGAATAGCTTATACCAAGTTGAGGCCTTGCCACAAATGACAGTGAAGTCCAGTTTTAGGCCTGGCTGTGCTTTTTTAATGGATTTGGATCCATCCTGTTTACAAAACATCAGTTTGGTAAACCCCTAGAATACTAAAGAAAACAACAACAACAAAAAACCTTGAATGTCCGAAAAAGCTGTTCTCGGTTAGGAAGCAACCCTGCACATCTCTTCCCTCAGTGCTATAAACATTGCATACTCATGGTTCTAGTAGACTGAAGAATCATCTCTTTGTGGAGGATGGGACTTATTGTCAAAATGGCAGGAAACTCACGCTGATCACTTTCAGTGGCTTTTGAGAATCTTGCAGTACTTTGCTTTCTGCATATAGTTAAGCTTAGTGTCCGTGAGAGCAAAAGGGGGAAAGTGAACAAAGATTTGAGACAACTTAATGATGCACTTAAAATATTGGCAAATTAAAACTTGCCCAATTGCAAATGCATGCAAGAATCTTTCAGGGATGGCTCAAAATGAGAAGTATAATTAATGGATAAATTATGTGTCCGACAAAAAAACAGGAAGTGGACCAGTCATGTTTGGCAGATGACTGACTTAAGCCAGATAACTTAAATGTACACTGATTAAATTTATAAAGTATACTTACAGAATTGTGCAATGAAAAGTTGTCACTACTCTTTTTTTTTTTTTTTTTTTTTTTTTTTTTTTTTTTTTGGTAAGTCATGACAATGAGTCTGTGTGGCTGTACATGCATGTTACAATCCGAGGGCCTGTTTTTGGGTGGGAATGCATTAGCAGTGCCTAATAAAAACAGGTGTGTAGTTTTGTTTTTGTGTGCTTGTTTAAAAAGCAGGGTGTGGACTAAAGAGAACTGTCTTTGGAATTTTGGTTCTTTTTTGTGTTTGAAAGTAAAAGGTCTAAATTTGAAATCCTCGAAGTATTTCTCATTCAGGCAGACAAATGTGATAAGAGGATAATCCTGGAGGTGTGTATGTGCTGAGGGGATGCATAGTAGTCCTGTCTCAGAGTCTATGTATGTCGTAGTACCTCAGTCTGTATGGACATCTTGAGTCTGCATCTGCCAACATAAAGTTGAGGACCATGCTGTTGACTGTGTAGTGGCTGTCATTTTGGGCAGGGGAAAAGATAAGGTCTTCTAACACCTCTGCTTTTTGTGGATCAGAGCCATGGTTTGTAGGTGTATGGGGCACAGTGTTCTACCTTGGCAAAATTTTGCTGTCTCTTCTCTTGAGTGGTCAGTCACTGGAGAGGTTGTCGCTCTTCACTGGTGCTATATTTGTGCAAGGCTGTTTCCAAAATGAGTGGTGTTTAAATGTAAAACATTGTGTCAGCATAACTGGTACTTTTTGGATGCTAAAACTTTGAAATGTGACCTCAATTCATGAAATCCATGAAAAATAGAGCAGAGAATCTGTTCTTTGGAGATAGAACTTTGTTCTTTTTGCATATTGCTTTGCCAGTAAGTTTAGCTGTACCTCTTTAGGAAGATCAATTGTGCAATTCAAAGCATTAGCGTACTTGGTGTCATGTTCATTTTTGTCTTAATGGAGCACTTAGAGGGTTATGAATAAAACACCAAGAAAGCACAACATTATTGATTTACCAATTTTGTCTTTGAGGTTTTACAGTACTTAAGTGCTTGCAAATATTAAAACTGTTAATTCAGAAGATTGTCTTGAACTTTTAATAAATCCTCTTTAAACAATTATTTAAGATTAAATAATAATAAAAGCAGAATCCGAACTGATCACACAACAGTTTTTCTGTTGCATGGGTTACAGAATAAAACCACAAATTATTCAGTCTTTTTTTCTATTTTCCACATATGTACCATTTATTTTGAATTTTTGTAAGATGACTTAAGTGAAGGCTAGTTGGGTGATCAAGTGTACTTTCCCATAATACAAGAGCAGTGGGGCACTTGAAATCTAAAAAGCAACAAACATAATTATGGCTATAAAGGAAAAACTTTCTTATACATTGTGTAATTAAACTGTGGTACTCTACCCTGGTGGAATGAGCCAAAGCATTTTTTTTTTTTTTTTTTCAATAAAGATAGCTCTTTCTAGGAGTAAGAGCATCTACACTTTTTTTTAAAGTTTGGACAAGTGGTTTTTTGTTTGATTACAAGAGCTGCAAACATATTACTTCTGGTCATAAGATGATCAACAGCATAGTTTTTAAAGCAGTTTCCTTCTGACCGAACAGTTTAGTCGGTCCTTAAGACTGATATTGTGTACCTAAACATATTGTAGATATAAAGAAACATGCTGTATATGAGCCCTGTAGATATATCTGCAAAGAACTGCTTATGTTCTGTTTGAGGCATAGTAGTAAGTTGTCTCAGTATAATGTGATAAATGGCTCAACGTGCTAAAATTCCATAAATTTCCTTCCTAAACAGGAAATGACTTATGCAGTTTGGCATGCTCACTCTTCAAGCCGTATTTGCTGCTAAACACAACTCTAGCTCTTGAATCGGTCTTGAGCAAAAAACATTCCTGAAAGATTCAGTACTTGTAGTGATTTGGATTTTCCTATATATTTTCATCACCATTAGGTCACTTTTTAAATAACCGTGGTTAAAATGGTATGTCAAGATGTAGGTTAATGACCACAAAGGACACCTACCAAAGGCTAGGAATGGGGTTTGCCTTGCTATGGAGGGCAAAATCAGTCTTTGAAAAACTGCCCATTTTGAGGGCAATGATGTCTTCTAAAATTCTTTAAACTGTCAGCACTTAAGCAAACAGTTTTCTTCTTTAAGGCAAGAAAAAAAAATCACTATTTACAGACAGTAATGGCCTTAATATAAAATGAATTTTAATATTGCCAACTAATTATCTTTGCTTCTGACCCGTGCTGAATCTCTCCCTTGAATTAAACACTTCACTTTCTGGTATAAACAAGGCAGGCTTTATTTTGATAACCACTAAAAGAGTGAGATGAGAAAATGGAAGTATACCTTCAATGTAACCAGTTAATCATACATGCTTAGGGCTAGATCCTTCAAATGGATCCATGTGGGCAGACCTGCTTCCACACAGAGCCTTTTTGATGACTTCTGTGGACAGCCTTGCAGGCCCAATGATTTGCATAGGCTACGTTACTTAAACCCAGACTTACTTACCACAAGGGGAAATGTTCTGCTATGTCCCCAAACGTCTGAGAAACTGAACACTTTTTTCATTAGAAGAATGACTTGGCTTCACAAAGCTATGAAATTTTGGCAAAGCTATTAATTGACTTCACCAGTATATTGCAGATGTCTATATACAACCTTTAATTACCTAAACCCAAACCTGTGTTTATCAATCTGTCCTTTTTTTGTTTGTTTTCAATCCGAGTGGAGCCAAATGGACTAAAAAGTGCCTCAGAGTTTAGATAACAGCCCCTCCTCCGCGTACCACCTGCAGATGTGGGAGGAGAATTCCCACAGATCTCAGTTGTCTACTTGCATTTGGTTCATTTTCTTGTTAGCAAGATATCAAATGTTAAATAGATAACTTGAAGTTAACTGCTTGCTTGAAACAATCAGGTCTTGTAGTTTCCCTGCAACATAAAGGCTTGCAGGGTTAGAAAGAAAATTGGGAGCTGGTTGGTTTTAAATAGGTTGCTGCAGTCTTTCACAAATACCAAAGCACTGGTTTGTTATACCACAGACAGGAAATTGTTGGGTTACAATTTAGACCCAGCCCAAATCAGTAGTTTCCTCTAAGACTTTCAGGTTTCTGTTTTACGTAATGTGTTAAGAGAGTCTGACTTATTTTAGAAATAGTTTTTAAAAACCCTCATTAAAGCAATCCATGTTCACATACTCCCCTTTTTCTCCCTAGTCACTGGCACATCTAGCCTTTGCATTTTCTAGCTTTCTAAAGCACAAATTTCTATCAAGTCTGCAAAAATACTAAGTTTTTTACAGGAATACTGTAGTGATGGCTTGTACAGGGCAGCTATTTTGCTGATGCTTTATCATATAAGATGTCATGCTGGAAAGTAAATTGAAATGCACATCCACTGATAGTGGGAGGGAAAACTAACACTAGACTGCAACTTCCCTTTCCACACCCATGTAAAATCTGTTTCTCCTTCAGTCAACTGAGATGCAGACTGAGACAGACAGTTCATGTCCGGACTCTTTATCCATTCCTGGTTGATTTTTAACATTGTGACTTGTTCTCTCATGGAGGTAGGGGGAAGGGAAGGAGAAAGGACTTTAATTCTCCTGGGAGTTGGGTGGGTGGATTTTTACACGAACACTGTTCTGCAAATTTCCCATTACAACTTCATTGGTAGCAATGGTTTGAGCACCAGTGTAGACAGGCTCCTAGTATGTTAACTCGAGCTGGTTGGGATTTTTTTTACTAAATGTTTGTTTTTTTTTATTAGAAAATGCTGATTTTAGTTGAACTGAAACTGTCCTCAGGAAAAGTTTCTGGTTTTGATGAATTTCCTGTTGTGGAAACATATGTCCTGCTTCAATACATCTAAATGAAGAAGTTAAGGGGTTGACTTTGCATTTTTAAAATTTGTTAATTTATAGTTAAGGAGAAAAAAGTGTAGGTTGACTGAATCTCTGAAATTTCTTTTGGTGTGTGAAAACTTCAAAATTTTGACTTTTCATGGGACAAAAGAAGTCTCAATCTTAAATTCTTATGCACTGAGAGAACCACTTCCCACCGAGCTCTAGTTTTCACCATCGCGTTGTCAAGACATTGTGGCAAAGATGCTGGTAGCAGCTTGAATAACGTAGCTGAAGTCAAGTATCAGAGGGGTAGCTGTGTTAGTCTGGATCTGTAGAAGCAACAAAGGGTCCTGTGGCACCTTATAGACTAACAGAGGTATTGAAGCATAAGCTTTCGTGGGTGAATACCCACTTCTTCAGATGCAAGCAGTGGAAATGGATGCAAGTCCACTGCTTACATCCAAAGAAGTGGGTATTCACCCACAAAAGCTTATGCTTCAATACCTCTGTTAATCTATAAGGTGCCACAGGACCCATTGTCGCTTCTGTAGCTGAAGTCGAATATCTTAGATCGATTTCACAAGGTACTTACCCCGGTCCACACAGCAGCAGGCAGGCTCCCCCGTCGACAGCGCTTCCTCCGCTCGCGGAGCTGGAGTTCCGGTGTCGACAGGGAGCGGCTCTGGGATCAATTTATCGCGTGTAGATGAGATGCGATAAATTGATCCCAGAACATCAATAGCTACCCGCCGAATAGGGCGGGTAGTGTAGACGTAGTCTTACTGTTGCTACTTTGAGTGAGTGCCAGGAATTGCAGGTGACTTGATGAAAATTTGCTCGTGTCAGTGTAGTCCGCAAGATCAACCTTCTCCTATTCACAGAATAGTAATTGCAATGCTGCTGCCCAGGCTGTCTTTCGTGGGCTACACATTGTCTTGCAGAAAGAGTTGTGGCGTAGGTGAGAGATCAGCTTGCTCTCCATAGCCATTCAGTCCTTGGCCTCTGAGAGGTCATGTTACAAACACCACCCCTGTTTCTTGGGCACTTTATAGACCAAAAATCAATCTAATATAAACTATTTATTAAATATTAAACTGTGCTAGATGTTTCTCTGTCAGCATGTGTGCACATTTTGGGAAGGCTTAATTGCTTAAATTTCAGTGAAATTTGAAAGGTCATAATCTTACTGAATTCCACTATTGCTGATGTTACATAGAACCTGACTTAGTGTGCATTGTTACCACTAATAGAAAGCAGTTTCTTGAAAAACAGCATTTGAGCTTCCTTCTACCAGATGCCATTAGGCTGAAAATTATGATTTTTTTATTTTATTTTTTTTATAAACCATGGCAGCATTGTGACATGTCAGAAATTCAGTATTTATTTTAGAATCAAAATACCCGTCCAGTTTTTTTAACAAAATTTCCTCTTCTGCTTATTAAAGCATTTCTGACTGTGAACAAGGGCACGTACGTACAATGTAGGCATGTGATAAAATCCACGTCCATGTTTAGAAAAGAATGGTGTGGCTTACAGTTTTGATTTGCTCCCATATGCCATGGTCATAAATAATGACAGTTTTCAACAAGATGGTAGCTGCATGCTCGTTACAAAATGTCAGGTAGGATTTTTCTTTTAAGCTTCTAGCCTTGGTGGTTGTGCAAAGAGATACTTACTTACCAAAATTCATGAAGTGCCTCTTCCCTCTTCTTCCCCCCCCCCCCCCCGCCCCGGGGGGGCAAAAATTATTGCCCACCCTGGTCTTGCTGGTGGGGTGTGTTTTTTTTTTGTTTTGTTTTGTTTTGTTTTTTTTAAATAGTCTATAGACTAAACAAAAATGTAAACCTATGCATTTTGTTAAGTCGTCACAGGCTGCACATTTCTACTATATTAATGGTGCAGGGTCTGGGGGAGAGTTTGGGTGCAGGAGAGGGTTCTGATCTGGAACGGGTTGCGGTGAGGAACTGGGTGTGAGGCGCAGGCTCTAGCGGGGAGGTGCTTACCACAGGTGGCTCCCAGCTATCAGTGCAGCGGAGTGCTCAGGCAGGCTGCCTGCATGCTGTGGCCCCATGCCACTCCTGGAAGCGGCCGGCTGCTGGCACTGTGGTACATCTCTGACCTGGCAGAGACATGCCAGCAGCAGCTGGCCGCTTCCGGGAGCAGTGTGGGGCCATGGCAGGCTGGCAGCCTGCCTGACCACCCCGTTGCGCCGTGGGACTTTTAGCGGTCCGGAGATCGCAAGGGGTCAGCCAAAGAGCCTGGCGGGATGGACAGAAATGTTAGACTGGCCGCATCTGGCCCATGGGCTGTATTTTTCCCACCCCTGAG
This sequence comes from Macrochelys suwanniensis, assembly GCA_033296515.1. Lineage (NCBI taxonomy): Eukaryota > Metazoa > Chordata > Testudines > Chelydridae > Macrochelys > Macrochelys suwanniensis. The sequence goes on along the minus strand of CM065781.1, from coordinate 8,509,679 downwards.
CAAGACAGAACTCAGAATCTTGACATTTAAGTAGTCACAAGTAGCGTTAAGTGCTTTTATTGCGGAACTGTGTACGGTGTGGACTTTTGATTAAAAAAAAAAAAAATTTACTTTTTAAAATCTTCAATAGAAAAGATGTTTCCAAAGGACAACTTGGAACACATGAGATGAGAAATATATTTGATGTATTGTAAGTGTTGGCAATCAACCTAAATGCCAGGTTGAGCTACTAAGGGCTAGTCTACAATTGAAATGCTACAATGGCACAGTGGGGTTCTCCGATTGGCATAGTTAATCCCCTGCCTGAGAGGCAGTAGCTAGATCAAGGGAAGACTTCTTCTGTCAGCCTAGTGCTGTTTACTCCAGGATCATCTTAAGTATGTCGCAGAGGGGAAGAGGAGGGGTGGATTTTTCACATCCCTGAGCTATGTAGCTGAGTCAGCTTAACTTTTTTGAGTGTAGACCTGGCCACAGTTCCGAGGAAATAAGAATGGGGAAGGCAAACGCTGCGTTTGGAGGACTCAAACATCTGGCAACTCAAACCTCTCCCTCAAGACAAAACTGAATGTGTACAAAGCAATTGTTATCGTCATCACAACATATAGCAGTGAGAAATGGCAACTTACCAAGGAAGATACGCAAAAGCTGGATGCATTTAATCACAAATGTCTGAAGAATATTGGGAATAACATAGAGATAGGAAGACAAATGAAGTCAAAAAATTACTGGACAAGGTACCCTCTCGCAAATCTACAAAAGAAGACATCAGTGGCTGGGACAGGTGCTGAGAATGGAAAAAGAATGCTTACCAAATACCACCCTTGAATGGAAACCAGAAAACACAAGAAGAGAGGAAGATCGCGAATAACATAGTTATAAGCTGGGGACGCATCAATTGGAAGTAACGGAAGAGGAGAAGGACCTCAGAGTACTGGTTGATCACAGAATGACTGTGAGCCGTCAATGTGATATGGCCGTGAAAAAAGCTAATGCGGTCTTGGGATGCATTAGGCGAGGTATTTCCAGTAGAGATAAGGAGGTGTTAGTACCGTTATTCAAGGCATTGGTGAGACCTCATTTGGAATACTGTGTGCCGTTACAGTCTCCCATGTGTAAGAAGGATGAATTCAAACTGGAACAGGTACAAAGAAGGGCCACTAGGATGATCTGAGGAATGGAAAACTTGTCTTATGAAAGGAGACTCAAGGAGCTTGGATCGTTTACCTTAACCAAAAGAAGGCTGAGGGTGATATGATTACTCTCTTAAAATATATCCGAGGGATAAATACTAGGGAGGGGGAGGAATTTATTTAAGCTCATTACCAATGTGGACACAAGAACAAATGGATATAAACCAGACATCAGGAGGGAGGGAATAGCTCAGTGGTTTGAGCATTGGCCTGCTAAACCCAGGGTTGTGAGTTCAATCCTTGAGGGGGCCACTTAAGGATCTGGGGCAAAAATCTGTCAGGGGACAGTATCTGGTCCTGCTAGTGAAAGCAGGGGACTGGACTCGATGACCTTTCAAGGTCATTCTAGTTCTAGGAGATTGGTATATCTCCCTTTTTTTTTTTTTTTTAAGACTTGAAATTAAATGAAGGTTTCTAACCATCAGAGGAGTGAAGTTCTGGAACAGCCTTCCAAGGGAAGCAGTGGGGGCAAAAGACCTATCTGGCTTCAAGATTAAGCTAGATAAGTTTATGGAGGGGATGGTTTGATGGGATAATATGATCTTGGCAATTAATTGACCATTGACTATCAGTGGTAAATAAGCCCAATGGCCAGTGATGGGATGTTAGAAGTTACTACAGAGAACTTTTTCCTGGGTGTCTGGCTGGTGAGTCTTGCCCACATGCTCAGGGTTCAGCTGATCGCCATATTTGGGGTCGGGAAGGAATTTTCCTCCAGGGCAGATTGGCAGAGCCCCTGGGGGATTTCGCCTTCCTCTGCTGAGTGGGGCACGGGTCACTTGCTGGAGGATTCTCTGCACCTTGAAGTCTTTAAACCATGATTTGAGGACTTCAGTAGCTGAGACAGGTGAGAGGATTATTGCAGGAGTGGGTGGGTGAGATTCTGTGGCCTGCATTGTGCCAGGAGGTCAGACTAGATCAGTGGTTCCCAAACTGGGGTTTGTGACCCCCTGGGGGTTCACGAAATGTTACAGGGGGTTTTTGGGGGAAAAAATTCCCTAATGGCGGACAGAGCTGTCCCTAGGGACCCCAGGGAGCACGGGGCCAGTAGCCTGGAGCCCCTGGACTTCCAAGAGCTAAGCAGATCAAAGCAAGCGTATCTATCCCACTGAGAAGATTTAAATTTCAAGACTCCTTATAAGAAATACAAAGGAAGGTGGATATTTTTTTCTGTTTTTAAAATGAAACAGGCAGCTAGTGTTTTTTAAAATTATGAAGAACAAGGTTAAGCTTTGTTGTAACGTGTGTGGTTTGCCTGGACTGCTCAAGACCTGAATGTTTGTGTAGGAGGAATTCTTGATTTGAGTTGTGTGTGTTTTTTGTTTTTTTTTTTTGTTTGTTTGTTTTTAAATCCCTGCATGCTGTTTCACATCTGATACTCCTTGATGAAACCTAGGAGCCTTGTCTTATAACAGGCTTATTGAAAGTGATACAAGCGACGGAAGTGAGATCTTGGAAGAGTGCTGCCGTTTTCATAATGTAATAAAGATACTGTCATGATAAATTAATAATACATAGTGTGTAATAAGCATGTCCTAAAAACCAATGTTGTATTTCCAAGGGCACTTTTCTAATTTATACTCAGATAAAGGAGAAAATCCCAGGAAATATTCATTTTTAGGAGGGGGTTCACAAGACTTGACATTTTAGTGAAAGGGGTTCACAGGTTGGTAAAGTTTGGGAACCACTGGACTAGATCATAATGGTCTCTTCTGACCTTAAAGTCTGAGTCACTACATCAAGCACCTCAACGTGAAATGGGAAGATTTGGAGAGAAGGGCAGTTGACAGGCAAGGATGGCAAATGTGGATAGCCCATTGTGCAGCAAAGCACGGGATGGTCTAAGGTCTGGCCGCAGTAGTAGTGTACTCTAGATAATCCCACTGCTCAAGGAGTAAGGTGCTCTATACCCTGAGTAAGCATATTATTTTACTCCTTGGGTAGTCCCATTGGTACTGCTTGTGTGAGTTAAGGGTATTCCAGTCTGGCCCTATTAGGCTAAGTCAGGGGTCTCAAACTACAATTACCACGAGGGCGGCATGAGAACTAGTGCATTGGCCCGAGGGCTGCATCACTGACCCCGCCCCCTCGCTGCCCCCAGCCCCGCCCCGCTCCACCCCTTCCATTAGTCCCCGCCTATTCTCCACCCCTTCTCCACCTCCTCCCCTGTGCACACGGCTTCCTGCTCCCCGCCCCCCCCCCCCCCCACTCCCTCTCAGAAACCGCGAAGCTCTTCCCATGTGGCCTGCAGAGCTCTTCCCTGCGGCCCACCGGGCTCCCTGCGCCCCACCCCCCCCATGTAAAAAAATTTTTTTTTACCCCCAGGCAGTTCCTGCCGCCAGAACAACTGAAAATATCCCATTATATTAATACAATCAAACATAAAGTGGAAGAAACTTTCCATCCCAAACGCATACTTCATCCCATAATAACTAAAAATATAATCTTAGGTTTTTGACTCTCATGCTTGGTCTCTTCCTTGTTGGTAACATGACGAAAATGTCAGGTTTGGGGTTTTTTTGGTTGGTTTTTTTAATTTGCCCCAAGATGACTCAAATAGGTTTTCAAGCATCTGATTCTTTGTGGATTTGGTCATCATTGAGGACTTTGTACCTCTGGCATATTTGAAGGAATTTGGCTTACAAAGGTAATTGAAATATGAGGCAAAGGAAGTACAGCATTTTGTTTAAATGGTGATTTGTGCCCATAGTACAGTAGATCAACTTGCTTATTGCTTTACTTCATTTTGCCTACAGAGCCGGGCCGTAACAAGGGCGAGGCGAGTGCCTCACTCGCCTCGGGGCACATTGCTGGCAGGGGCCTAAAAGCCTGCTGCCAGGGGCGTGCCCGTCCTCCCTCGCCGCCGAAGCCGCCCCTGCTTACCTGCAGGAGTGCGTGCAGGAGGCCCCCCTCTGCTGAATTGCCACCGAAGCCACCGGCGGAGCTCCCGCAGGTGAAGTGGCTTCAGCAGCAGGGCAGCTTGCCTGCGGGAGGTCCGCCGGTGCTTCGGCGGCAATTCGGTGGAGGGGGGCCTCCTGCACGCACACCGGCGGACCACCCGCAGGTAAGCTGGGGCAGCTTCAGTGGCTGCTAAAAATAGCCTCTGCCGAACTGCCGCCGAAGCCGCTTCCGCTTGCCTGCGGGAGGTCCGCAGGTGCTTCGGCGGCAATTCGGCGGAGGGTAAGAGCCCCTAGGAATTTCTGCGCCCCTACCTCGGGCGCAGAAATTCCTAGTTACGGCTCTGCTACAGAGTGTTTGCTCAGAATGAAAGTTCAGGTCAGGTGAAAAGATTAGCATCTGTGTCAAAGGCTGTCTGCATATCTCCACTCACATTATGAAACACAAACCTCTGCCATATTTGGTAATCTTTTAGTGACCAATTTCTAAACTTCAGAGAAAAATTTAAATATGGATCCGTTCCAGTAACATCTATATAAACTTCACTCCTCGTCAAAACCCACAAGTGAGAGGAAAGAACCCAGCAGCATTTAAAAATAACTATTAATATTTATCAGAGGGGTAGCCGTGTTAGTCTGGATCTGTAGAAGCAGCAAAGAGTCCTGTGGCACCTTATAGACAGATGTATTGGAGCTTTCGTGGGTGAATACCCACTTCGTTGGATGCATGCCATTCACCCATGAAAGCTTATGCTCCAATACGTCTGTTAGTCTATAAGGTGTCACAGGACTCTTTGCTGCTTCTATTAATATTTAACTATCTTTCCTAAAGTCAATAAAAATGTCTACGCTAATCACCAAAAGATCCAGACTTCTCACTGACTGAAACAAGGTCTTCAATAGCATTCTTGGCATTAAAATGTTTCATTGCTACTACCAAGCCTTGCATTTCTGTTGCTCTTTTCACATGTGGTATGTAATCATTTTCTAACACTGCCAAATGATGCAGGAATCTTTTAGATTTTCAGGTCCAAAAAAAAAAAAGCATGTGCACACACACGCAACCTTACTGTAGCTTATTGCAGTAACACTGTTTTTAAAAAATGCATAGCTTTTTCTGCGACACCTGTGTAAGAACACAGTTTCTTTTAATAAGTGTTAAACGGTTTTCACTCTAGATCTAGAACTATTCGCTGTTATGGGTTGTTATGCATCTTTCCAGTGTCCAGTGGCTACTTGTGCTACTAACAAATAGTGGGGCTTCAGCTCCTGGTTGTCTGGAGATGTTCTTTCCCTTAGATCTCTGGCAGCAAAAATCCATCTCTTCCACACACCCCGCTCCACCCCAAACAGCTGCATATCAGCACTCTCTCTTAGGTAATCTCAGTAGAAAGAGCCTGCAACTCCCTCTCGTCCCCACCCTGTTCCCATTCCATGCATGCAAAAACATCTCTTCCCCCCTCTGGACTTCTCAAGGAGTGTACACAGTCTAGGCAGCCAGTGCCTCTTTAAACAAAAAAACCACCCCCAAACAACCTGCTTCATATATAATGCGGGTATTGGACTAGTTCTTTGAACTTTTGGAGTCAAAATGTGTCTCATTTGTCTGCCGATCCTAGTGAATATCTTAAATATTTATCTTGGCCTGTGGCCTTAAATGTTGTCCATGAACCTCTAAAATACTTTAGGAAAGCAGCAGTAATTTTTATCACTGACTCTTCTAGAGCTACAGAATAGAATTTTTACCTCTTAGAATAAACTTTCCATCTAGCAATACTGTTACTAATTACAAACCATCCTTGTTCCTTCAGTTCATGTTGGAGCTGACACTAAACTTCCCTGAGACTTCTTAGGGGCCTGTTGGCAGAACCAAAGTGTTAAAAAGGCACAAGCCCAGCTTAAAATTTAAAAATACATAATGTTAAGATACCTTTTGAGGCATCCTACTTCAAAGGACTTTCTCTTCCCTCATGTCACTATCTGTACATAAATTGGAATTGCTGCATCACTTAATTCTGCCTGAAATTATGTAAGGGTATGTCTACTCTGCGAAATTAGGTTGATTTTTCAGAAGTCAATTTTTGGGAACAGATTGAATGAAGTCGAATGCATGCGTCCTCACTAAGCGCATTCAGTCGGCGGAGTGCATCCACAGTACCGTGGTTAGAGTCGACTTTCAGAGCAGTGCACTATGGGTTACTATCCCATAGTCCCCGCTGCCTATTGGAATTCTGGGGTGAGCTCCCAATGCCTGATGTGGCAAAAAATTTGTCGTGGATGGTTTTGGGTAAATGTCATCAGTCGCCCCTCCCTCCCTCCATGAAAGCAACGGCAGCCAATCATTTTGCAGCTTTTTTTTTCCTGGAGTACCCACGCATGCACCATAGCTCTGCAAGCAGGAGTCTGCTCAGATCGCCGCTGCAGGTGTGAGCATTGTAAATAAACACCTCACATTTGCCCATGGAGATTTTGGCATATATATTGGCATTGCATCTTTTGCAATGGAGTTCTGGTAGCACTTATTCGTCTCCCCATACAGCAGTCGGATCCAGTATCTCCTGTTCAGTCCATGCTGGAGCTCTTTTGCAGTTCTGGGACTGCATGGTCACCTCTGCTGATGAGCTCGCCATGCTGGTCAAACAGGAAATGAAATTCAGAAGCTCCTGGGCGTTTTCCTATGCATCGGAGTTGAAAGTGCTGTCCAGAGCAGTCACAATGGTGCACTCTGGCATAGCTCCCGGAGGCCAATACCATCGAATTGCGTCCACACTACCCCAAATTTGACACGGCAATGTCGATTTCAGCGCTAATCCCCTCATCAGGGAGGAGTACAGAAATCGATTTAAGAGCCCTTCAGGTCAACCACAATGGCTTCGTCGTGTGGACAGGTGCAGGGTTAAATCGATCTAATGCTGCTAAACTTGACCTAAACTCATAATGTAGACCAAGGCCAAGAAAAAGTCTATTAAAAAAGCACTCACAATACATGCAAAACCATCCTTGCATGGATCGTACTGTAGTCTCTATCAAATATAAGTGTAAAAGTGATTTTTTGAAATTGATTTTTGTAAGTCGAAATACTTAGGGCTGGGTAGTATAACTTCATATATGCCCTTAACTGCTTCTGAAGAAAGGCCCTGATAATGCAATTTGATGCATGTTTGTGGACCTATGTGACCTCATGGAGCTCACTAGAAGTCAGTGGAACACAAAGGGCTGCAACAGGCTGCAGAAATGGGGTTGAATTCAGGATGCCTTGAGCCTGTTCAGAGGCACAGGTCCTCTTTGTGAGAAGCCTTTGCCCCCTTAACATCCCACAAAAATTCCGGGTCCTACAGCAACAGGGCCCATGCTTGTTCCATATGGAGTAGTAAGGAAACAAGACAGAGGAAATAGCACAAGAGGAGGCTTGTGGAGTTTCCAGTTCTCCCTGTGCTGGCTATGTTTATGGAGGGGATGAGCCAGGCCCATTTGCCTTGGTCACCAAATACATATGTGAATATGCATCTGAAGAAGTGGGTATTCACCCACGAAAGCTTATGCTCCAATACGTCTGTGAGGTGCCACAGGACCCTTTGTCGCTTCTACAGATCCAGACTAACACGGCTCCCTCTGATACTGAATATGATTGTATATCTGAATTGTGGACTGGCTGCAAACTCTGTTTAAATGCTAATATAAATTGACATTCCTCTGACTTCTGAGGATGACTAGACTGAGTACAGTGATGCTTTCAAGGGCAGATCTTGTACATGGTGTTCAGCATTTGCGAACACTGGAATCGGGGAAACACATAACCTTTTCTAATATGAATTATGTGGACAAATAATTGGGTTAAGACTGCGGCATAATTCACAGTGGCACTTTGTTCAAAATCCCATAAGTCTTTGGTGAGTTAAACTGTCTAATGAGGGTTCATAGTATAGCAATGGTTTCATCAGAGCCCTAGGTGTAAAATGGAACCTAGTGCCACTCTGCAGAAATGGCTTGCTGAGGTAATGTTAATAGCTATTGCAGTTTCCTGTTAACCTCCATTATATTGATATGTGGATTAGGATAACAGTTTGTGAGACACAGCGTGCCCGGAGGGGGAAAAAATAGTACTTCCAGCCCCTGGTGGTTATGATATACTCAGTCATTTTTTTTTTTTTTATCACACAAGTATGATGTTCCCTTTTTTAAATATGGGATGTCTCAAAACAATGAGAAAATTGTCTGTTTAATGCAAGAGTATTGTATACAGTTATTGAGAAGTCCATGAATTTTCAGAGTGCCTGTCAAACAACATTAATACTTCCTATAGAAGGAATAAAAATATCTCCTGTTGAATTGGAGAGGAAAGGTGTCTTTTGAGTGTATACCATGGCTCTCAACTTCTGACAAGGGGAGAAAATTGGCTGAAGTAAATTGTTTTTGAACAGTTAGTCTTCCTGGAATAAATAGAAAGCTCTTTGCACATATTGCTTGTAGAAGAGTAAGGCAGTGGCTTTTTTTTTTTGTAGGCCATGCAAGGGAATATGAGTAACTTAGGGCATGGCTACACTTGTGAGTAAGGGTGCCCGGGGCTGCTTTAATGCACTCTAACTCATGACGCGTCCACACTGGCAAGGCACGTAGAGCACCTGGACTCTGCGGCTGGAGCGCTCCTGGTACTCCACCTCGACGAGAGGCATAACGCTTGCTGTACTCTGGCTGGAGCGCCACGCTGCCGCTGTGGATGCCCTGCTCTGTTAATGTGCTTTGATTGGCCTCCAGAAGTGTCCCACAATGCCTGTTCTAACCACTCTGGTCATCACTTTGAACTCTACTGCCCTGCCCTCAGGTGAGCAACCGTCAGACACCCCTCCCCCCTTAAATTCTCTGGGAATTTTGAAAATCCGCTTCCTGTTTGCTGTGCAAGGTGTGGAGTGCTCTCCGCAAATCTTTCCAGGTGACCATGCCTCCACGTGCCAGGCAATCCCCAGTATGGTGCAATAGCGAGGTGCTGGACCTCATTAGTATTTGAGAGGAGGAAGCTGTCCAGTCCCAGATGCACTCCAGCCATAGGAATTTCGATACCCTTGTGCAGATATCGAGGGACATGAAGAAAGGGGCCAGGACTGGGATGCACTGCAGAAGTGAAGGAGCTGCGGAATGCCTACCACAAAGCCCGCGAGGCAAACCTCCACTCCAGTGCAGCCCCCGCGACCTGCCGTTTCTACAAAGAGCTGGATGCAATACTTGGGGGCAACCCCACCTCCACTCCGAGGACCACCATGGACACTTCAGAGCCCAGTTCAACAAGGCAGGAGGAAAGCAGGAGCGAGGGTGCTGAGGAGGGAGACACCCTGGTATCCTTAGATGCATGCAGCCAGGAGTTGCTCTCATGCCAGGAGGAAGGTAGCCAGTCGCAGTGGCCGTTGCTTGGGGAAGGACAAGCACCAGAGGAGGTGCCTGGTAAGCGGCTTTTATTTTGGGAAGGAAGTTGTTCGCTGCGGGCTCTTGGGGCGAGGAGGGTTAGGGCTGCATGCATGCCTAGATGCGGAATAGGGCGTCGTTGTGCCCTCTCACATCGCGGTAATCGGCCTCAGTGATCTCTCTCTTCAAAGGTCTCATGCAGAAGCTGGGCAATGCACTTGGGCAGGTTCCTTGGGAGAGCTACTGTGCTCCTTGTCCCAATCAGGCTAACATGTCCACGCCACTATGCCATGAGGGGCGGGGGGACCATTGTTGCACACAGGCAAGCTGCATATGGGCCAGGGTGGAAGCCTCATTTTAGTAGAAGACCCTCCCTTGCTTCCCAGGTCACCCTCAGCAGCAAGATCTCTTCCAGGACAAACTCCTGTGGTAAATGTGGGGACAGTGTTCAGTATAGGAGTCCCCTGCAGCTGTTAGCTCTCCCCAAGGCACAGAAACCCCGTGAAACAATCAGTCCCCCTTGCCCCTGTACTTACTTACCATTTGGGGGTTCCTATGAGTTGTGTGCGCTCATTTTAGGATGGGCGAATTTTGCTATTGTTTAGACCAGGGGTCTCCAACTCAAATGACCACAAGGGCCACATGAGGACTAGTGCATTGGCCCAAGGGCCACCTCGCTGCCCCTGGCCCTGCCCCCACGCCTTCCATGAGGCCCCTGCCCCGCCTCTTCTCAGCCTCCTCCCTTGAGTGTGCGGCTCCCCGATCCTCCCCCCTCCCTCCTGGAAAGCGTTAAGCGCTGCCAACAGCTGTTTGGCGGCTTGGCGGCGGGAAGCGCCTGGAGGTAGGCAGTGGGGAAGGCAGGGAGGTGCAGGGAGCTTGGCGGCCGCAGAAAATAACCCCGTGGGCCATGTGTTTGAGACGTCTGCCTTAGGTGAATAAAATATACACTCCAATAATGCTCCTCACTCAAAGGACAAAACCATGCACTTAGTTAGATTTACTTCTGTTAAAGCCCCGCCCCCTGCACTGGGCTGCACCCGCACTCCACCCCTGCTCCACCTCTTCCCACCCCTTCCCTGTCCCCATTCAGACCACTTCCCCAAAGTCCCCACCCCAACTCTGCCCCCTCCCTGTCCCTATTCCAACCCCTTCCCCAAATCCCTGCCTCTTCTCCCCCTCCTCCCCTGCGCGCGCGGCTTCCCCCTCCTCCCCCCCTCCCTCCCAGAAACCGCTAAGCTGCCAAACAGCTGTTTGGTGGGAGGAACTGCCTTGAGGTAGGTAGAGGAGCGGGGAGCAGCATGTCCGGGGGGGGGGGGGGGGTGAGAGGAAGCAGGGAGTTTAGAAGCCACAGAAAATAACTCGGGGGAGGGAAAGGACACAGGAAGTAACTCAGGGAGGGGTGGGGTGAGGTGGGGGGCCGCGGGGAGGTTGGCAGGCCGCAGGGAAGAGCTCTGCATGTTTGAGACCCCTGGTTTAGACTGTGCTTGTCTTTAAGTACGGGCGAATCATTGCTCCGTCTGGTGTGAACTCGGTTCTGGCTGCCTCTGTTAAGTGTTACATTTTGCCGTTACACATGCAACCTTCAGATCTCAGCCGTCCATATTGTCCCCAGCCAAAAGACTCCACAGAATTAGGAAGAGGCCACGTAGAAGCAAAGAGGACATGCTGCATGAAGTAATGCAGCAGTCCCTTAATGAAAATCAAAAAGCGCAGGAGTGGCGGGAGAGTGAAAGGGGGGTCCACCAGCAGAATGCGGAATGCCAGCACCAAAGCACGGAGCAGCTGCTAAGCATTATGGAGCGCCAAGCAGACTTGATACAGGCACTCGTAGCCATGCAGGCGGAGCACTACTGCGCCCGCCCCTCCCTGCAGCCCTTGTCCCAAAACTCTTTCCCTTGGGCTGGAAGTGACATGGGGGCACACTTTCCCCCACATCCAGGTTCTTATTGCCACCAACTGCCTCCCAACACCTATAGCTTCACCACCCAGCCCTGCAAACTACGATCCTTACCCACTGCACTCAACCCCCATCATCATGCATTTTAGCCAGCCTGAAGTGCAGCACTCCTTGCACAGTACTCCAGACAGGAAGGCCAAGTATGAGAACATGACATAGGCAAATCTGTGATTGAACCGTTCCCCCACCCCACCCCCCTTGCCCTTTCTGTTTCCCAAGCAGTTTTCTTTTAAATAAATGGATTTTTTTGTCTTTGAAAACATTCTTTATTATTGCATTAAGTAAAAGATACTTTAACCCAGGACAGCAACAGGCACTGCAAGTCAGTGTAGCAAACACAGATTCCTACTAACATTGGAACCACAGCTCTTCACTCCCGTGCAGGGCACCAGACATTACTGGTGGTTTTCAGCCTCAAATTGCTCCCTCAAGGCATCCCTAATCCTTGCAGCCCTGCGCTGGGCTTCTCTAATAGCCCTGTTCTCTGGCTGTTCAAATTCAGCCTCCAGGTGTAGAACCTCAGAGTTCCATGCCTGAGTGAATGTCAATTAAATGCCTACGGTGATTCACAAGCACCTGGAGAACCATAGAGAAATACCCCATCTGATTAACCTATTCGGAGGCTAGGTGGGCTGGTGCCAGAATTGGAATATGCGTTCCATCTATCACCCCTCTGCAGTTAGGGAAACCCATTTGTGCAAAGCCAGCCACAATGTCATGCACAATACCTAGAGTCACGGGTCTTCTGAGCAGGATGCAATTAATGGCCCTGCAAACTTGCATCAACACGATTCCAACGGTTGACTTTCCCACTCCAAACTGGGTAGCGACCAATCGGTAGCTGTCTGGAGTTGCCAGCCTCCAGACTGCAATACCCACCCGCTTCTCCACCAGCAGGGCAGCTCTCAATCTCGTGTCCTTGCGCCGCAGGGTGGGGGGGAGCTCAGCACACAGTCCCATGGAAGTGGCTTTTCTCATCCAAAAGTGATGCAGCCATTGCTTGTCATCCCAGACTTGCATGATGATGTGATCCCACCACTCAGTGCTTGTTTCCCGAGCCCAAAAATGGCATTCCACGGTGTTGAGTATGTCCATGAATGCCACAAGCAATCTCGTGTCATATGCGTTACACAAGTTGACATTGTTGGACTCACGGTCAGTTTGTAGCTTAAGGAGTAACTCGACTGCCAAACGTGACGTGCTGGCAAGACTCATCAGCATATTCCTCAGCACTTTGAGCTCCATTCCCGCAGACCGAAAGGGAAAACAGAGCGCGCAGTACAAAAAATGTTGAAAGATGGCGCCAAATGTGGACGGAAGAACAGGGATTGCTAGGATGCAAAGCAATGCATCACGGGGCATTGGGACAGGACCCAGAATGCCCTGCATCCCTTCACCCCCTTCCCATAAGCCACAGTGCCAGAATGGGAAGAGGTGCTCTGTGGGATAGCTGCCCATAATGCATCACTCCCAATGCCGCTGTAAGTGCTGCAAATGTGGCCACGCCAGTGCACTTGCAGCTGACCGTGTGAACACACTGCAACACTTTCCCTACTGTTCTCCCTTGAGAGTTTAGTTCTGTAACTGTGCAAGCTAATGAACCAGTCAATATAACCTTCAAAACACTTCTAAATCTCTAAAGTGCCACTAGTAGAGCAATAAAACTTTACTTTCATGGTAGAAATATTCCTGCTTCTTTTTTCACTGCAAAGATTGAAGCTGAAGAAAGCATTTAAAAAGTCCATCTTAATTAGGATATTTTGATAGCTTACACTTGTACCTCATCCAAAAAATTAGCTTAATTTTGAAGTACCTGCAAAATGTACCCAGTGCTTTCATGTTTCTCTTCATTTATATCTGCACTCTGAGCCTAATGACAGGTTTCAGTGTAGTAGCCGTGTTAGTCTGTGTCAGCAAAAAGAAAATAAGAAAAGGAGTACTTGTGGCACCTTAGACTAACAATTTATTTCAACATAAGCTTTCGTGGACTACAGTCCACTGCGTCGGATGCATAGAATGGAACATACAGTAGGAGGATATTTATACATTCAGAGAAACATGAAAAGGTGGAAGTAACCATACCAACTGTAAAAGGCTAATTAATTGAAAGGAACCATTATCAGCAGGGGAAAAAAACTTTTGAAGTGATGATCAACATGCCCATTACGGACAGTTGACACAAAGGTGTTAAGGGTATTTAACTAGGATATTAAACTAGGGGAAATAGATTCAATTAACGTAATGACCGAGCCATTCCCAGTCTCTATTCAAACCTAAGGTAATGGTATCTAGTTTGCATATTAATTCAAGTTTGGCAGCTTCTCGGAGTCTGTTTTTGAAGTTTTTCTGTTGCAAAATTGCCACCTTTAAGTCTGTCACTGAGTGATTAGAGAGCTTGAAGTGTTCACCTACTGGCTTTTGAATGTGATTCCTGATGTCAGATTTGTGTCCATTTATTCTTTTGCGTAGAGACTGTCCAGTTTGGCCAATGTACATGGCAGAGGGGTATTGCTGGCACATGATTGCCAATCCCAGAATTGGCATCTAGGTTTGTTTTCTACTACAAGAATTCTGGATATGAAATAGTTCTATCTTCAATCCACCACTATCCGTTCTCATTGAGATGATGGATAGGCTAGCATGCTTATGACTGCAGTGGCAGACACCAGTATGAATTAATAGCTAAGGAAATGTTTTAATATTAAATACTTTATGCAGTAAACGGTCACCCCTTTTGTCCTCCTGTCATAATGTTCTGCCCTTGGGGAGGTCTCTAGAACTACTGTGGGAATTTTAATGCTTGTCACATTTGAAAGACTGTTAGAATATATCTAGGTTTCAAGGAAAACAGCAGCAAAGTCTGCCACTAACTCTGTTGTTTTGCTATATAAACATAGCTTCGGGTCCTTTTTGTTGTGCCTCTATACCATTTTCCATCCATAGGCCTGGTCTTGATGGGTAAAAAGCATAGGTTCGTTTTTCGTTTGTGTGGATGTGTGTTGGGTGGCTTTTTTTTGTGTTTTGTTTTTTTAAATCCAGTTGAGTTTTTAAAAGGATTTGAAAAGCCACAGGCTAAGATGTTTTAAGTCATCTTATAGACGTTAAGGTCAGAAGGGACTATTAATGATCATCTAATCCAGGGGTCTCAAACACGTGACACCCCCCCCCCCCCCGGGGCTGTTTCCTACAGCCCGCCAAGCTCCCTGTGCTCCCCCCCCCCCCCCCCCAAAGCACTCCACGTCCCCAGCCTACCTCCAGGCCAGGGGTGGGCAAACTACCTCAGGGCTTTGGATCCGGCCAGTGAATTTGTCCATCCCATGGCACCGTGGGCCCTGTCCCACTCTGGGAAGCAGCAGACACCGTGTCCCTGGGGCCCCGGGGGAAGGGGGAGTGGAGAGCTCCGTGAGCTGCTGTTGCCTGTGGGTACCTACCCTGAAGCTCCCATTGGCCAGGAACGGGAACCATGGCCAATGGGAGCTTCGGGGTAGGTACCCACAGGCAACAGCAGCTCACGGAGCTCTCTGCTCCCCCTCGCCCCAGGGATTCAGTGTCTGCTTTGCAGAGCAGGCCGGGGCCAGGCAAGCAGGGAGCCTACCCTGGACCCCGGTGCGTGCCCCTGCCACCCTGGAGTCGCTCCAGGTAAGCGGTGCCGGGCAGGAACCTGAACCTCTCCTGCACCAACTCCCTGCCCTGAGCCCCCTGCCTGCACCCCAACCCCCTGCTCCAAGCCCCCTGCCTGCACCCCAACTCCCTGCCCTGAACCCCCTGCTGCACCCCATGGGTGGGGAAGAGGTGGAGTGGCGGACGGGGGGTGGGTGGTGGTGATGCCGTCCTCAGGCGTACGAGTTCTCATGTGGCCCTCATGGTGATTGGAGTTTGAGACCGCTGATCTAGTCTGACCTCCTGCCCAGGCTACAACAGAACCAGCTAATGAAGATTCAGACACTT
This sequence comes from Macrochelys suwanniensis, assembly GCA_033296515.1. Classification (NCBI taxonomy): domain Eukaryota; kingdom Metazoa; phylum Chordata; order Testudines; family Chelydridae; genus Macrochelys; species Macrochelys suwanniensis. Next base: position 8,494,290 of record CM065781.1, on the reverse strand, counting down.
AAGTTTAGCCTGCCTTTTTAGTGGGGTTTTCAAGTTAACACTATGAGGTGGAGAGACAGGTTACTCCAGCCCAGATCCCAATCAGTGTGCCCTAGGCACAAACACTTCTGGGGCCTTATCTTCTAATATCCGTAACAACAAACAGCAATACTTTATACATATAGCTGCTAAGCTGGCTTGCCAAGCTGGACAATCAGGAAAAGGAATTTCAAAAATTCATGGTGCTTTAAAGGAGAGGGGGACCTTCCAGTCTCTGTGGCCCCTGAGGCAGTAGAGGTCACAGTTGTGACCAGGTGGTGGTGGTGCATTGTTGTAATGTGGCACTTACATGGGTGGATCTTCTGGGAGCGAGTGCTCATCCTGCTGCTCGAGGTACAGTTAACCATGATGGGAGGGGGGGGGCAGCTGGGCCAAATCTGAGTGGCATTGCAGGGCTGTGCACCAAGTGGCATGATCAGTCAAGTGAACAAAATTTGTTCGTTCAGTCTGTGCACACATTTGCCCTAGTCTTAAAAAGGCTGCCCCTCCCAATTTGGACTGTAGGCACATGTCCTAGTTTTGCATATGCAGTATTCTGACCTTGGATGGGACCCTTTTTTTTCTTTCTTTTTCCTCTCGAGACATTACCCCCAGACATCTCAGATCCTTATTTCCTCCTGTTTTCTGGAGAGCTCCAAAGAACTAGAGTGAGCGAAGCCATCACAATAGGCTGGAACCTGAGATGCAGCTTCCCCACTTCTCCCTTGAGGGTGAGAAGAGAGGCTGGGGCTTGAAATGCTCAAGCTTCACCCTACTGTGATGTCACGTTCTTGCTCAAAATCTCTAGAAGAATCATCCAATAAAATGGAGAAAGTTAGGACCTGAGAGTCCTCTTAATGCAGGAAAAGAAGCATAGTTTTTTCCTCCCTCCCTCCCCCCCCCCCCCCCCCCGCAATAAAGCAGTCTTCTAGCCAATTGCCATTGAAGACAATTTCACGTTTCTCTTTGCTAGTAAGACAAATAGAAACAGCAGGTATGCCCAAAGAAATTACATGCTCACAATCTGAGCTCATGCTAGGGTTATCTTCTTCCCAAGAAGGGCATGCTGAAGGGTTATCGTTCTGTGACAGAAAGATAACCCATCAGCATCTGTGCTAAGGCCTTGTCTATGTTACAAACTTTGGACAATGCAAGTTACACTGGCATAAAGCCGCTGCAGTTAACATATTACTTGTGTGCTTCCGTACTTGGAGCTGTGCATACTCATTAGGAGTCCTTGTCAGTGCACAGTGCAGTGTGCAACCCACCTCTGTGAAGTTTTGGCAATGCAATGGGGGGAGGGATAGCTCAGTGGTCTGAGCATTGGCCTGCTAAACCCAGGGTTGTAAGTTCAATCCTTGAGGAGGCCACTTAGATATTTTTTTTTTTTTTTTTTTTTTTTTTTTTTTTTTTGCCCCAGATTCCCTGTCGGGGGGCAGTACTTGGTCCTGCTAGTGAAGGCAGGGGACTGGACTTGATGACCTTTCAAGGTTGCTCCAGTTCTAGGAGATTGGCATATCTCCATTTATTTATTTTTTTTATAGTGGGACAGAAACCAGTCACACAGGGGTGACTAGGAGCAAGGGGTCAACTTCCCAGTATGCAACTGCCTTCATCCCATGTTATCTATATCCCATAACTTTTTCCACCCTTTTTTGAAATTTAAATCCCATGAACCCATGCAGCCCTCCTTGCTCTCTGCCATCTCTGACAGAAGCATGGAGCCTGTACAGCTCTGCACTATTGTCATAAGCACAGAACGCGTGATCCTCCAGTATCTGCAGAGCCATAAGAAGAACTGAATGGGCGGGGAACATGTGGTGATATCTTGGAGGACAGATTGCTGTGGGACATGGCGAGAACCAATTAAAGATCGTTGGTGAGGTTGACGGAGCAGCTGCAGATGGTGGAGCGCTGCTTCTCGGCCCGAGAACAAGCACTGACTGATGGGATTGTATTGTATTGTATTGCAGGCTTGGATTGATAAGTAGTGGCTGCAGAACTTTTGCATGCAAAGGGCCACAATTCTGGATCTGTGTGATGAGCCTGCCACAGCCTTCCAGTGCAGGGACACTAAAATGAGAGCTGTACTGACAATGGAGAAGTGAGTGGTGATCACACTGTGGATACTTGAAACGTTGGGTTGCTACTGGTCAGTGAGAAATTATTTTGAAGTGGCAAAATTCACGTGGGGGCTGTTATTATGCAAGTGTTCAGAGCCATTAATTGTTTCCTGCTATGTCGGACTGATTCTCCGCAGTGTACGGGACATAGTGGATGGGGAGCAATAGGTGGCAGGTCTTTCCCTATTTGGGCACAAAACCACCTTGCCAGAGAACATCAACAGAGAGAGCTACTTTTCTACGGTTATGCAACTGTTGATGGCTAACTGACATCAACTGTGGGTGGTCAGGGAAGGGGCATGACGCTCACATCTTTTCAGAACACAGAACTGTTCAGAATGCTGCAAGCAGGGACTTTCTTTCCCAACTGGCAGATTGTCACTGGCGATGCTGAAATGCAAATAGTGATCCTGGGTGACCCAGCCTACCCCTTGCTCCCGTGGCTCATGAAGCTGTACACAGCCACCTCAACCACACCAAGCAAAAGATTCAAGTACTGGCTCAGCAGGTGCAAAATGACAGTTGAATGCTCTTTTGATTGACTGAAGGGATACTAGCATTGTCTAATCACAAAATTCAATCTCCGGGGGGGAGGGGGAAATCCCAATGGTTACCGCTCCCTGCTGTGTCCTGCATAATATCTGTGAAGCAAAGTGGGGGAAGTCGCTTCTGAGTTGCAGGATGGAGGTGGAGCAGCTGCTGAGTTTGAACAACCGGACACAAAGGCTATTGGAGCTCAACGTGGAGCTGCACAGCTCAGGAAGGCTTTGACAGAGCACTTTTAATAGTGCGCCACAGTAATGTGTAGAGTGATCTGCCTGGCCCTGGTGTTTTGGGGCCTGTTAGGAATTATAGATGCACCCCAAGCACTCTACGAATATAACGCTAACCATGCACCTATTGATTTTGAGGTGTTTGCTGTACATTTATGCTTCTTACACTTGGTCACTGAACCTGTGAGTTCTCACTCTGTACAGGAACAAGGAAGAAGGTGCTTTCAGAGCTGCTAGGCACTCTGCAGCATGTGTTGTGAACTAATAAAGATGAACCATTTTCCAAATAGAATTTCACTCCGTAACAAAACCAGGGCAAGGAAAAATCTTCAGTTTAAAAGTACATACATTTAAAAACGTACGTTCTGCTCGCTAATTTATTAAGGAGAGAGACCATTCATGTCCATCTTGCCTACACACGCTCACCGGTGAAAACCACGGTTGCTGTATATGTGAAGCTGTAGTTATCCTTAAGGTCTTCCCGGTGTGTAGGGGTAGGGATGTGGCCGCTGGTGCCACGTGGAATGTTGGGGGTGCGGTATAGGGAGGTGCCGTAATGGAGTTCTCCATGGACTGCAAAGGGAAGCGAGCCTGTGATTGTTGAGCCTGAGTGAGACCGCAGCATCTGTTGGCTACTGGAGAAGCCCCATTATGTCCTGGTGAATCTCCCTCTACTTTCCCTACTGGGATGCTTAGGTCTTTCTGCTGTCTACTCTTCCTTCTCCAGGCTGCCTGCAGTGTTCACCTTCCAGGCCCTTTGCTCACAGGGTAGTAACCCTGGTACTAGCACCTGCAGCAGCACTGAATGCCGTCCCAGGGTGGGGAGAGAGCCACTGAGAAGGCATCTCAAGCTGGGGTGGGAACTTGGAGTCCACCTGAAGGGGGCAGTTGGAAAAAAAGCTGTTAGGGAAGGAGAACCATCAAGATGCTGAGCTAGCGGATGAGCTGGAGTAGAAGTTGAGGTAATGATTTTATTCTCCTGTCCTTTAATTTTAAAGGACTGGGAAGTGAGACGGGGGAAAGAAGAAAAATAGGAACAGTTTCAGGTCAGGAGAAGCAGCAAAAAATAGACCTGGGTATGTGAGCAGACCATTAGAGAGAGAAAGTAGAAGGAAACAAAATCTGCAGACGTACTTAAGGGAATCAAGGGAAAATACTGAAAGGAAATATTTTTTGATGAAAAAGTGAATTGCTCAAAAAGATGTTAGATGAAAATAGATCCTGAAAAAAGTACACAAGAAACCCACCCACAAAGGACCTAAAGCATATGAACAGAGGTGCCTAATGGACAAGTGGGGGCCTACTAGGTGAAGAAACTCCACCTGTGGATAAACTTGATGCAAAGAGGTACAGCTACAGGAACACTGTATGCAGCACTTCAGGCCAAAGAAGCAAAGAACAGGACAGCAAGAGTGAAGCTGGACTTCCAGCCAAGGAAAGGAAAAGTTGATTCTTCTCTGAAATGAAACAGAGTAATCTTGATGTTGAGTAATCTTTTGTTCTTAAGAACAATGCCTTTTGGCATTAACTGCACAGAGTAAGGAAGAGTAAAATGTACAAACTCATAAAGGTTATTGTGTTGATAACCTGAAGCTTATTATTGTAAGTGGTAAGTACTTGGTAATGTTCTGTACCCGTGGTTCTCAACCAGGGGTATGCGTACCCCTGGGGGTACACAGTGGTCTTCCAGGGGGTACATGAACTCATCTAGATAGTTGCCTGCTTTTACGACAGGCTACATAAAAAGCACTAGCAAAGTCAGTACAAACTAAAATTTCATATGGACAATGTCTTGTTTATACTGCTCTTTATACTATACACTGAAATGGAATAGGAAATATACTTTACATTTGATTTATAATTATGGTAAAAATGAGAGAGTATGCAATTTTTCAGTAATCGTGTGCTGCGACAGTTGTATGTCTGATTTTTGTAAGCAAGCAGTTTAAATTAGGTGAAACTTGCGGGTATACAAGACAAATCGGACTCCTGAAAAGGGTACGGTAGTCTGGAAAGGTTGAGAGCCACTGTTCTATATTTATCTTCCTGGTACAGCTTTTGGGTTATCCCCTATTAAGTTCTAAAAACTTAAAATTATCTCTCTCTCCTCACAGTTAGCCCAGCTTAGCCTAGTTGGATCACTGCAATGGTCTTTAGCATTGGCTTGTGGGATGTCATTGAACATGTTGTTATCCTAAGTCCTCTTCTTTCTCCTCCTTATCTGCCCTCCGGCATTGCACGGGTGTGGAGGGGCAGCTGCAGATAAAACACACAGTTACCATTGTCCATATAGTAAAAATGAAAAGTGAAAGTGAAAACGATTCAGACCACCCTTCCTTTGCTTCTGTAAACGTTTTAAATGACATGTCTACTGGCACTCTTTTTTTGCTTTGGAGTGCTTGTGCATGGTGCCACTCACAGCACCAGCCCTGGTGAGGATGGCCCTCCATGGGTGAGGGAAATGAGGAGGGAATTGCTCGGTTGCATGAACCTGAGTATAGGGCAATAGCAGTAAATGCTGGCACCAGTTTCCACAGGTGGTGATGGCTTTAGCTGGTATCTCACTCCTGAGGGTAACCAAGGCAGAGAGTGCACAGCTGCTGCTGGCATCCCAAAGCTTCCTGTCCTGTATGCTGCTAGCAGAGGTGTGAAAGTAAGCCGGTATGGGCTGGTAGACTTGTAGGCTCATGCTGGGACCTTGCAGGGTGGGAGGGTTCCAGGGTTTGGGCTCCAGTCCAAGCCTGGAAGTCTAGACAGCAACGAACCAGGCTCGCAGCACAAGCCCAAGTGGGCGGGCATGGGTTTTTCTTTGCTGTGTAGGCATACCCCAGGGCTGGTCTTTAGCTGTGCTTGAGCAGCCTCTTCTCCCCACAGGCCCAGGGGATCTAATATTTCCTGTCTATTCCAAGCCAGAGTATGTCTCTAGCATGTAGCCAGCATGGTCAGCTGGGCAGTTGCACCAAACAATGGAGAGCTGTTCAGTGTGCTTTCCAAACTGGACAATCAGGGAAAAGACATTTCAAAACTTCATAGGGCTTCAAAGGGAGTGGGGGAGCCTTCCAGTCTCTGTGACCCCCCCCCAGAGCAGTGGAACTCACAATTGTGACCAGAGCCATCGGTGTCGGGCAATGTGGGAGTGCTGCTGGAGAACTACTAGGGCTGACAAAAGTAACATAGTGTCTCCACTCACGCTGCATTGACTTCTAGTACGTTGGCTGTGGCTCAACACCACTTGGGTTGGGGATGTCGCTCAGGAGTAGCGACCCTTAGGGAGGTGATGTTATTGCATTGCTGTAATTGGGCACTTCCATCAGTGAGAGACAAATTGGAGTGTAGATGCATGCACAACGAGGTCAACACAAGGCAGCTTAGTCGACCCAACTTTGTAGTGTAGACCAGGCCTAAGAGTTGGAGACCAGGAGAAAAGAGAGTACGTGTGCGCGTATCCTCGCTGTATCGCATCAGTGGCTCAACCTGGTTCAGATCTGCATTGTAATTGCAGACAAATGGACACCGCATGTAGTCCTATTCTGGGGGGATCTTGCCTACTCATGGCTAGCACCTTTAGGCAGGGTGAATACAAACTGATTAAAACAAATAAAGACTGGATTTTTGAATTTAAATTAAATAGGCTTATTTTTAAAAATAAACCTTATTTGAAATTGACAGCTTATGTTAAGGCAAAATTTATTGTAATGATTTAAAATAGGATATATCTATTTGCTGCCAAGTTTTAAAAAAAGTCAGGCCACCGAATGGGTGGAAATCACTGGCCAAGCACCTGGAACCAGAGTTAGAAGTGCTAAGCTGGATTTTGACCGCAGTAGCATCTTGAGCACGTGCACAGAGAATATTTTCTTCACTTCGGTTTATGCTGCTTGTTCAGGTCAATGTTTGACTAATTCAAAGTTAAACCCATTGGAGTGGAAAAGAGGAAAGCTACAGATAATGCTTCCTTTTTATTTAACAAATCAGTTTGTTTTAAATGCAAGACATGTTTTGATGAACTTTTTTTGTAGGTGTCCAGCACATTTAACGTAAAGTAAAAATTAATCTGAATAAATGTAAATTCAGTTATATAATTGTTTAATAACGAAGTATAGCTATAGTATATCCTCTTTCTGGTAGGGAAAAAAGCACCAATTTAGTTGAAAACCTGTATTTAGTTGCAGATCAGCATATTTTATTGGTTACCAACTAATGAGAATCAGCACTTCTGGAGAAAATAAGACTATAAAAAGTACAAATACAAAACATTTAAAATAAATTATTTATTAAGACTTTCTGCTTGTTTTAACTTAATTAAAATTACTTTGTAAATCAATCCATCCTGATCTTAGGGGTCTGTGCCTTTAATGATAGTTGTCCAGCTTGTCATGCCAATAAAGCCTTATTGAGTTTAAATGTGTATACTTTCCTTAACATGACACTGTTGCTGTACAATCAAGTAAATTTCATAGCTAAAAGTAGCAGCAAGTGAGTATAATTTAATAGTTAAAGCATGCTACTGCAAGTCAGGGCTTCTGGTTCTGTTCCTACCTCTGTTGTGATTTGTTGTGTGACTCTGGATGCGTGATTGCCACTGCTTCAAGGTCCATAACTCTCTAAAATGGATATAATACTTGTCTGATTCTTAGGTTTGTAGGGAGTCTTAATGCTTGCAAAAAGTAATTTTGAGATCCTTGTTAAACGCTCAGATTCAGTATTTGGAATAGTAGTAGGAAATATGTTCCATAATTGCGGTGCGTACAAGCAAAAACCCTCTCCTGCTGTCGCACGACTGTTACCAAGACAAATTAGTTAGTAGACAATTGAGACATTTTAATGAACATTTAGAAACCTATGATAGGATGTAATTGAAACACTTTCAAGTCTCTCTGTGCAAAACTAACTTTAACAACTGGTTGCATTTTATAACTTGGGTCTCACATTTTGTAACATCAGAAAGCATGAAAAATTCCTAAACCTAACATGGTCATTGAAGTCTGACCTAATGGGGCTATTGCTAAATATAGTTTTATCCAAGCTGTCTTTTTCTAAACTTGCTGTTTTTTTAAATGACCACCTATAGAACTGCATTTGTAAATCTAGCAAGTTTTGTTTGAATAACTGTCTGTAAAGTAGTCACAAGATTCTTTGCATAACTGCTTGATTTTTACCTTTCTTAATGCACACCATTTCTTACTGTATGCAGAGCGTTCGTCTTGGCCCAAAAGACAGTGCCACGCAAATTGCTGCTGTGGTCCAAAAATAAATAGCAAAAAAATCAAAGTCCACCCTCTGTAGCACTGAAGTTACACAAGTGTTAGAGATTCAAATTGACTCTATTTTCAGTGCCAACTTCATAAACTTTCAGGATAGCAGAAGCTGGAGTTAATGTCCAAAGTTCATTGTAATGATATGTCAGTTTTTTGAGCGTAGCCAAGGCTTGTGCAAGTTTGCATGCTTTTCTATATTTGGTTTTGTTTAATTTGATTGTACAAAGCTGCTGAAAAGTTTAGCTGACGTTCCCACTTTCTGGCTGCAGTATTCTACCAAGAGGATTTTTTTTATTTTTTTTCATGTTTAAAGAAACTGTCCCTTTATATGCTGTGAACTTTCTTAGTGATCCTGAGATCAAGGTAGTATGAAGGTATAAAGGAGAAGGAAGATTAATTGTAATTCATATTCTTCTTCTATCTCTCCTTGCCTGAGCATCAGTTAGCTTCAGACGTTCAGAGATGTGCTTGTGGAAGTGTTTTTTCTAATAAAACTCCTAGAATATATTATTCAGTATACGGCATTTGTACTGTCGGTCATCTGCCTTTTGAGGTTGGCTAATTTAAAAATGCTTGTTTCGGTGCTTGCTTGTTAGCTAGTTCTTTAAACTCCCAGATTTTAAGAGGTGAAGAAGACGGCTAACATCTTCTTCTGTAAAAAGACTATCCGCTGTAAATCGGGTCGACTAATTCTATGCATTCGCAGTATATGATCACAAGAGAATCTGCTTTTAATAGAACACCAGAGGATTGGCAAAGCCTTTCTGTCAATGGATGTACTTCGCAGCGCAATTTTAGTTAGCTTCCTTTTCATTGTTGATAAGTCTGAAATCTTAACAGAAGCTCGAAAGGGTTCTTTGTTACTGGAAATTTTTCAATCGAGACTGGATGTTTTCCTAAAAGGCATTATCCAATTCACACAGGAATTGGGGTCGGGGGGTAGTTCTATGTCCTGTGTTATACTGGAGGTCAGATGATCACTCTGGTGCCTTCTAGCCTTAGAGTCTATCAGTCTATGAAATACACAGGTGATCTTACTCTTGATATTTACTTTATGAATGAACCTCTAATTTTGGTAAACTTTTTAGGAATCTCATGCATGTAGATGACCTTCTGTGGAAGCATTTGTTTGTTTGCTCTGTGTGTGTGTGTGTGTGTGTGTGTGTGTGTGTGTGTGTGTGTATATATATATATATATATATATGTGTGTGTATGTGTGTGTGTATATATATATATATATATAGATAGATAGATAGATAGATAGATAGATAGATAGATAGATAGATATAGTGTGTGTGGCAAATTGCCGGCACTACTATGATGGGTCCCGCACTTTCTCTTCTTGTGGGGGGGTTTCAGGGTGCCATTTCTTGCCCCTGAACTGGGGTAACAGCTATCCTACTAGTATCCCAGGGAAGGGGAGTGGAGAGGGAGGGACCCAGGCCCGCCCTCTACTCTGGGCCCCAGCCCAGGGGCCCTATGACAGCAGGTGAACCACTTGTACCAGTGATTCTTTCCCCTGGGCTACTTCCCTCTCCTGACTTTCAGCTTGTGGGGCTTCCTGCCTTCCCTCTGCACAAGCCAGGTGTCCCTTTACCTAGGATCTTGGTCTTCTTAGCCCACCGCAGCACTTCTCAAAACTCTCCTCTGCTTTCCTTCCGACTGCTCTTTGTTCCACCACCAATTCACTCTGCTTCACTCCTCCAAACTGCTCTCTGCTCCACCACCAAACCACTCTGCTCCAGCTCCTCCTCACTCTGCCCCTGCTCCTCCTCTAGCTGATTGAAGCAGGGGGATTTTATCAGGTGACTGGTTTCAGGTGCTCTAATTGGTTTCAGGTGCTTTTAATTAATCTGCAGGGAATAAGGCTTCTCCTCATCCTAGATCACTCTCCTGCTGCCTTCTGGCCATGCTGTATCACAATATATGTATATATGTATATATATTATAGTGGACTTTCATTTTTGATGAAACTTTTTTATGCCAACACATAGCCCACCATCTTCAAAAAGTGAATCCTCAAGTTCAGTGGAGCAGCTTTCGACACACCAGTTGAGGGTGTGGGGAGCATTTTTATCCCTAGTCTTGGCAGCTGACCTGACCCACAGCATAATTTAGAGCAGCCTCAGAAACCTCTTACATGGTGTTTTTGCTCCAGTGATCCTTGCTGGCAGAGCACGCTGTGTGGCCCGGCTGCTTATGTTGTTGTGAGAGGGGAGAGGGTTAGAAGTGTGTAACCAGTTCTAAACCAGCCAGGGATTCCCCCACACTTGGGAAGATCCTCATTTGCCCACTTAAGGCAGCTTTAAGTCCCCTTTGCACCACTTAACCACTGCAAATGAGATTTGGCAACACTAAGGATCTTTCTTACCACACCGGGTCTAATGTATTAAGATGTCAAGAAAGACAAGGTGATAATAGGAGGACTGAAGAAAGAGAGAACCGTGTAAGCAATCAAAATCCTAACATTGTTCATGAATTGTGCTCTCCCTTGCCTCATGTCAAGTAAATCTAACTAGCTTGTTGGATTCTGAGGAGGGAGCTATGTCATTATTCTCTACGTATATTCTCCACCTATGGAACTGTAGACAAATGTCAAAGTAGTTCAGGGTAGCATTTGCATTGTTGTTGATATACTTGTCTTTAAAAGTGTAATGGGGGAAACCACATTTGTCATGTTTGAAGCACAAAAGAATCAGAGGCAATGTCATGCAGCAAGTGGGAGTGTGGACTTCCATTCTGTGTCTTGCAACATACTGTGTGTGTGTGTGTGTGTGTGTGTGTGTGTGGGTTACTATCTATCTGAGATGCCTTTTGGTTTGGTTTTGGAGGGGGATGTGCCCCAATTTGACCTCTTTTATAAAGACGCCTGATTTTCAAAGGGTCGGTGATATCTTAATGTTAGTCGGAGCTATTTGTGATGGGTAGGGTATGGGGTTAAATCACTTGGTTTTTCACTAGATTACTCTGAAAGGGAGGTTTAAAAAAAATCATGCTTCTGTTTGAAAACTTCATACTTTTCTCACTTGTTACCTATAAACAATAAGAGTATCTTTCTTGTTTTAGGTTTCAGTGTAGTAGCCGTGTTAGTCTGTGTCAGCAAAATGAAAATAAGAAAAACTTGTAGCACCTTAGAGACTAACAAATTTATTTCAGCATAAGCTTTCGTGGGTTAGTACCCACTTCATCGGATGCATCCGATGAAGTGGGTACTAACCCACGAAAGCTTATGCTGAAATAAATTTGTTAGTCTCTAAGGTGCTACAAGTTTTTCTTATTTTCATTTTTCTTGTTTTAGTCATTTAAGGGCACTTTGCATAGAATCAGTTACACTTCCGTCCCTATGTAGGTGACCAGTTTCACCTTTTGGTTGTGTGGATCTCTTGTATTGCAACGTGGGAGAGAAAAATAGGCAATGATTGTAAAACCTCAAAAACTGACAAGGGGAATGAGCAGCAGATGCCTTCAGTATGAGATCTTGGACAGGGACTTAGCAACAACCCAGGTCTCTCTGCCCTGCTACTGTCTGGCTGTGAGATCCTTAGTAAGTCACTTGAATTTTTTGTGCCTCTGTTTTCCCTTCTAGCCTTTGTCTTCTCACTAATAATTAATATTGTGGTGGTGCCTAGAAGCCCACTGCTAGGTGCTGTACAAATACATAACAGAGACAGGCCCTGCCTCAAGGAGTGTCTTCCAATCTAAGTAGAAGAGAATAGATAACAGATGCATATAACAGACACGGGAAGCACAAAGAAACAATGAGACAATACTGCTTGCTCAAAAAGCAAGTGGTTACAACACACCAGTTTGCTAACTGCTTAGGTCAGGGGTCTCAAACACGTGGCCCGTGGGCCACATGCAGCCCACGGAGTTATTTCCTGCGGCCCGCCATAGGCGCCGATTCCATTGGCAGCCAAGCTCCAAACATTACTGAGTGTTTCTATTTTATTAAAACTCTTTGCATTACAGTTTTTAAAAAGTTAATACATTGACTTTTAATAGAATACTATTACTCTCCATTTTTTTTCATTTTTGACTATACTTTTGTATCCTTGTATGAAAAGGTTTCAGTGATGCGGCCCTCAGGCCAATTTACTAGTTCTCATGTGACCCTCGTGATGATTTGAGTTTGAGATCCCTGGCTTAGGTGCTGCCAGAAAAAATGTGTAACCCCACTGTATTTCTACAACATTTGAAATCACTGTCCCATTGTGTTTGTCATGGCCACTAGGTGCTATTGGAATACAAATAATGTATCTTAAAATACTTTTTTGAAACTGACTAGATTTCATGTTGGAGGGAGGTGAGTCGGGTAATATCTATTATTGGACCAACTTCTGTTGGTGAAAGATCGGCTTTTGAGCCACACAGAGCTCTTCAGGTCTGGGAAAGGTACCTACGCTGCATTTAACAACAGATTTCATGTTGACTGTCGCTTTTTTAATGAAGACATTTTTAAGTAGAAGTAAAAACAGTTCTTAATCTATCTTTTTCAAATTACTTTTCCCCTCTAGATGTCAAGAAAGATTGGTCAGATCATGCACTATGGTGGGAAAAGAAGAGAACCTGGCTTCTTAAAACTCACTGGACCTTGGATAAGTATGGCATACAAGCTGATGCTAAGCTCCAGTTCACGCCTCAACACAAATTACTCCGCCTTCAGCTTCCAAATATGAAGTATGTGAAGGTGAAAGTGAACTTCTCTGATAGAGTCTTCAAAGCTGTCTCTGACATCTGTAAGACGTTCAGTAAGTATCAGATGCTTAGAAAACTAAGAGGCCTTCTTCTGGTATCTAGACAGCTGTGATTGCTTAGTCAGTTTAAAGTGGCATTTATCTGCTGTGTCAGCCTTGTAGAAAATCAAACATGAAGTTTTTCTCCTGTCTTGGGTTACGTATGCTGATGCTACCTGATGTTAGTCTCCTTCCCCCTCTCCCGCCCCCCCCTTTGTTTTACTGTCGGACAACAATCTGGGAATAAAATAACTTGGTTTTTATGAAAATCCAGTCCTGTTGGTGTAATTACTTAATTGATGGTCCTTAAGTTTGTAGACTTTCAACTATCGTAATTGGTAAAGAAATATTTTGCCCATCAAGATCAAACATAATTTTTAACAAATACAACCTAGGGAAACAGTCCTTATTAAACAAGGCTGTACTCAAATTTTGCCATTTTGTTAAAATTGTTGGAGTTGCCTCTTAATTTGTATGTAAAAGCACACTGGATAACTTTAAATTGAAATTGGCTTTTTTTTTTTTTTTGGCTTTGTTTATCTGCCAGGCTCTTGGGTTCTCCAATGGAGAATCAAATTAGTGACCAAGTGAGGGTATTTCACCACAAAACTGTCTGGTGTAGTGGAAGGATTGGTTCCATCTTCCCTTGTCTTGCTGAAAGTACTCTTGCTTTGGTCTGCCTGATGCATGTAGAAGAGTGTGCCCAAAGCCTGTGAATGGCATTGAAAAATACATCTATCCCTCCTCCCCCTGGCTGAGAGAGAGAGGCTCTAGGAACCCTCTACTGGTACACTAGGCTTACCACTGGTGTGATTGCACTTCACTTCAAAGCTCTCCTGGAGAACTCCCACTACCTATCCTGGTTATTGGGTGTTCATGGGTCTCCAGAATCTAGTCCTTCTCTCTTCACTCGCCAAATTGTGCATATTAGTAATACATTCTGATTGAAGGAAGTATGTGTAAGAGGTAGATATCTGTAAATGTCTAACTTAGGTTTTCTACTTCAGTTTAGTGGTTACCGCCTTCTAATTATCATCTCCTCATAGCAGTCTGTGTTAGTCTTGCTTATGTGGGAGGATTGTGCGGTTTTCCTTCACTCCAGGGCAGTCTCAGTTCCAAAAGGAAATGAGCATCAGAGTGCTGTCTTCCTAATCGGAGTCTGCAATTTGAGCTTTGTCATAGTAAATCTATTTTGGTTTTCAAAAAGAAGATATGGATTACTCTTGGCTGACTCATGTCATTAGGCAGGAAGAGTTCAGCTATAAGTGAACTGTTACGACATGGCCCCCAATATATAAATAACAATGTTATCCACAAATTATGAAGCTGATTAAGATTCTTTATAATAGCCTTTTTAGTGCTGTTTTAATGGCAACTGAAAATTGCGACTTTTTAAAAATAAAGCTTAACCAGCATTATTTTAGAATAAATACCTTTTTACTTTTTTAATACCTTATCTATCCAGGTATTAAACTCTTTCTTGCTAAAGATGTCACGCGCTCCTGCTTTGTTGCTAGTGAATTTTTGTAGCAATGAGTCACATCAGGAGATTCTGATGTAGACAGTCACCTAAGAAAAGCTTTTTTTTTTTTCTTTTTTCTTACTAGCTGGTGCCACAGAACATTCAGAACCTTAAAAGGGCTTAAATTGTAGTACTTACTTTGTTGGTTTTTGGTATATTTTAAGAAGGAAACTCTCAAACTAAGGGACTTCTGAGTGTTTGGAAATAACTTTTCCTCCATCCTACTGAATGGCAACCTTCTGTGGGTGAGAGGTAACTCTTCATTGCAACTGGGTGCTATGCAGTTATGCAGGAAACACTCCCAATCTCTTGCCTCTCTCCCCTCCCTCCCCCCCTGCTTTTGAAGAGTTTGAGTACTGAAGCATGTTGGTTTTGCAGAGTTTCTTCTCTGTCCAAGACCACAGAGAATGCCCACTGGGTAAATGGGCTGATTGTTTCGTCTTGTCAAATCTGCCTGGGGAGTATTTGTTACTGAGGGGGGAGAGCCAGTTATCCCAAGCATGGATTTACATTTTTCTTACTCAGAAAAGACTCTAAAAGGTCCCCTGGGTGTGAGAATGGGGTCTCACTAGAAAATAGAGTGCCCTGCTGTTCTTAAACTAGTTATTAGCTGGCTAGATGAGGTGAAGGTTCTATTATTTATTTTTTTTTCATTTCCCCTAAAGGGTGTGGTAGCAGGAGCCTAACTGTTTGCCCAGGAGGCTTAATCTGAATTATATTGCTCAAAACATAAAGGGTTTCCACCAGCATCCTCTGTTAGTCCCTAGTGGCTTGCTGAGCATTAGACTTGGTGTTAGGGGGAACTAGCTCATCCCAGCTCTTTACAACACCTCTTCTCCTGGGGCATGGAGTTGTGGGTGCAGGAGGTTCCTCTCTTTTTAAAGAACCCCTGGATTTTACCCTGCCTGACATGTCAGGCAACAAGTTTAGCTTCCCAGAGAAAAAACCCTACATCTAGTTCCAGTTTTGGGAAACCGAGTAATTTTGTTTCCTTTGTATACCAGGTAGTAAACCCAAGCCTTCCTTCTCAGCCCTAAGCATGGCTCAAAGCCTTTGAGCAATCTGCTATCTCCCTTCTACTTGTATCAAGGCAAGTCTGAAAGAGGTTGCGTTTTATTTAGCTTCCCACTGGGTTGAAATCTTCTTGGTTTCTTGAATCATCTTCCATTTCCCAAGGGTATCCTGTTTGTGTTTTCCTCAAGCTTCCTTTGCTCCCCAGAATAATATCTCCCCATGCCTTTTCCCAGGTCAGGAGAAAGAGAAATAGGCAATATAAAACTCGACAAGGAGATTGTGGCTTAAAAAGCACTTCCTATGTTGCAGTTTTCTACTGCTGCCAATCTTTGTAGTATCTGAGTGCAGATGGGGGAGTGGCTAACTCTTGTAGCCAGCATTTTGCTGATTATTTTGAGATTTGTCCAGTTCAACCCTGAAAACAGCAGATAGTAATCACACCAGTGATACTTACCTACCTGCAGTGTCCCGTTTTTATCTGACTTTAAAAATGGAGCAATTTATAATCCAGTGTTGTCTGAATCAGAGTGCAGGAGAAAAACTGTCTTAATGACTAAATAACTCCCTTGTGTTTTGGCTGTAATGGTATGCTCTCTTTTAACCCCCAGAACACTTAAGAGCCACTGAATTGTATAGTTAAGTGTGGAATGATTAAGTGACTGTAATCCTTGATGCTGTTAATCATGGAGAGCAAGCTAGTTAAGTAGTTATATTTTTAGAACATTACATGTAAACAGGTGTATTCTTGGTGAATTTATTTACTAAAGTACGAAATGTCAGAATTAAGGTTGCCCAGGGCACCTTAATTTGGCCCTTGTATGCATGCATTATGATACAGTTCTTAACTACATGATCCTGTACTGTTTTTCTTTTCCAAACGACCCCTGTTCCATTCTGTGCACAGGATGGTCAGTGCTCACTTAATGAGCAGTAATGGAATATTTTTGCTTTTTCCATGTTCAGTGTGTCTCCATCCCTTCTTGATTGATTGCACACTATACAATCCCTGCCTTCAGAGCAGAAGTACAGTGGAAACCCCCCTATAGTGCGCCCCGCGATAACGCGAATTCGGCCATAACGTGATCATATGGTGGCTCCCGCAGCCCCAAGCAAAAAAAAAAAAAAGACATCCAGAGCGTGCTTCCTCACCTGGAGCTGACCCTGGCTCCCTCTCCTCTGTTCCTTCCCCTTTTGGCGAGAAGGGAAGAGACCAGCTTGAAACTCAAGCTAGTCAGTTTCAAGCCCATCTCTTCTCTTCTCCCCAAGGGGGAGAAGTTTGACCAGCTTGAAACTGACCAGCTTGAAACTGAGTAGCTTGAGTTTCAAGCAGGTCTCTTCTCTTCTCCCCAAAGCTGGTCAGTTTCAAGCTAGTCAGACTTTTCCGCTTTGGGGAGAAGAGATCGGCTTGAAACAGACCAGCTTGAAACTTCTCTGCTTTGGCGAGAAGAGACGGGCTTGAAACGGTAAATTTTCATAACCCCCCTATAACACCCTGCATTTATCACAGTGGAGTTTTTTGGACCCCAATTATCATGTTATAGTGGGGTTTCACTGTATTAATTTCCTCATGAGGGCTTCTGTGGTGCTCATCATTGCAGTATCTGAGTGTTTCACAAATATTATTTTATTTTCACAGGCCCCCTTGAGATGAGGTGGTATTACTATCCCCATTTAATAGATAAGGTTCTGAGGCACGAAGACAAAGGTCAAAAGTATCCACTAATTTTGGGCACTCAGTTTGGAATGTCTTGGATCTGTTTTCCCTCCTTTCCCTCCCCCCTCCCCTGGGTTTATTTAGCATTGTAGAGCACTTTCAGAGCACAACTCCCACTGATTTCCTGTTCAGTTGTGAGTGTTTTGCGTGTCTGCAAATCAGACCCCACAGCCTCCATTCAGGCACTCAGAAAATGAGGAATACACAAATAGTGACCACCTCTGGAAAGTTTTGTTTGTTTAAGCAATTTGGCTAGCATCACTTAGGAACTCGAACAGGAAGCAATAGGATTCAGTTCCCCAGGGCAATATTCAACTGCCTTAACCATGGGACCATTCTTTCTCGTCCTCTAATCCCCTGTCATTCACTACACGTTTTCCAACCGGAGACCTGTCTGAGCTGCTGGTCCTTTTATCAGGACCTGGAGGCTAGTCTCAGCAACCAGGTCCATAGCAGCTGCTGAGGGGGAGGAACTCCTAGCAGGATCCCTGCTACACAATCCACACCTTAGTGTGCAGGTGGCGGAGCCCCCATTGATGCACCAGAGGATGGTTCTGGCTGGTGGTGCCAGACTCTGACCTCCTGGACTATGATGAGAGGGAGTGCGTGTGCGTCTTACCATCCACTTCCTTGCCGTTATGTCCTACTCTGACACCAACTGGCAGGACCTGCTGTCACCTGAGGAGGGCAAGGAACCCCTAAGGACCAGCCTTTACTCCACACTGGTTCTACAGCCCCTAGGGATATTAGTAGGCAGCTTCTCCATGGAGCCACGAGTGCAGGCATTTACCTGGCACAGTCCATGAACTCCCCCGACCTCAGTCTCTCTTTTGCAGCAAGAGGGAGACACTGGCACACCTCTATGTAGGTTGCGTCAGGTTGCAGCCCTTCTTTTGGCTCCTCCAGAACCTCTTACTGAGGTTCTGGCTGTACTTTTACCCGCACCTCCTCACTTATGCACACCCCATCCGTGGCCCCACAAAGTTGCAGGACCTCCTCCTGGCACCAACCAAGATGGCCATCCATCAGTCCAGGAAGAGGAAGCTGGGGGAAGGGAGGGGGGTTCACTCTACCACTGTGGGGCTTATTTTCTGTTCCCTTGTCTGGTCACGTCTCCAGGCAGAGTTCCTCTGGGCTGTGTCCTCTGACTCCCTAGTGGGCATTGTTGCTGGTTCTCTGCTTGGTGTCTCCCTCTGGATCCTTGGTTTTTCAACCTTTGACATAATTCCCACCCCTGTTTCTTCATAGGAGACAAGCCTTTAGTTGTGGGTAGGCTTAGACTTGTCTTTGCCAGCACTACAAATAGTATATATCTTCCAAGTTGTGCACAAAATGAGACACAGGTCCTTCAGACAACATGCATGTGATATGTAATTAAACTCATATGCCCAAGGTGGCCAAAGTAAGATTGCAAAGGAAACCTGGGTTCTGGCATTTCCTAACTTGTGATTTCTTGACTTTTTGCCACCTTACTTAATAGTGTGTGGTTTTTAACAGTTTGTAATTTCCTAGCCTTTTTTTTTTTTTTTTTTTTTTTTTTTTTTTTTTTTTTTCAAAGCAAACTGAAGAAACAGATTCCATCGCGTGGCATCAGTTGACAACCAGAAGGGTCACCAGAAGGGTTTTAAATCCTCTGCCTAGACTTTGCCACTTCTACTGCTATCGTTTACTCCATTAGTTTAAGGTTATAATCCTCTGTGGACCAGCACTGTGTGGGATCACATGACCTCTGCCACAGGGTTTCACACATACTTGCTGACAGCAGAAGAACAGTGAGACTCAGGAATCCTGGGTTCCCTAAAAGGGAACATGCTCTATTTTTCTGGTACAAACTCTTCTGCCCAAGCTTGACCTCTTCTGCTTCTATTTTCTC
Organism: Macrochelys suwanniensis; assembly: GCA_033296515.1. Classification (NCBI taxonomy): domain Eukaryota; kingdom Metazoa; phylum Chordata; order Testudines; family Chelydridae; genus Macrochelys; species Macrochelys suwanniensis. The sequence goes on along the minus strand of CM065781.1, from coordinate 8,475,262 downwards.
CCCCTATTCCCCCCCCCCCCCCCCCCAAATCTTGATTTCAGTCCCAGCCTCTACTGCTCAGCCTTCTCACTCCAGTGCTAATATTGTTGCCCAGCTGTTCCCACATTCTCCCACTCCTGGCTTCTCATCTAATCACTCTCTTCTTCCCCCAGCCTCCTGTCACTCTCTGACACCCCCCCCCCCCCCCCCCCATGCTGTCTGTCCCTGCTGGCTTGGTCTCCTGCTTTAGGTGGGATTCGTCCCTGATTTGTGTGCCCTCTTGTCCCACTCTGCCCAGCCAGTTCTAAGTTCTCACTCTGTATCCTGGCTCTGTGTCACTGACCTTCACTCTGCTCTTCTGGTCTGTCTCCCCACCCTGGTTCTCAGTCGTCTTGTCCCCCTTTAAATTGAGCAGTTTTCTGTTCCACACTGTGTGGGTGTCAGCAGGTAAACATTGAAAGCGCAGGAGAGACCGATTCCTTGCTTTTGGTTCTGGGGTCCAGATTAGGCATGTCCTGCCCAGTCCGAGGCTGGAGCGTACCCAGTGTGGATGGAGTCTTCACGGAATCAAGCTGCGAAGCTCTGAGTCTCTGAGCATGTGCAAACTGATTTTTATTTCCCCCCTCACTGCCCCCCCCCCCCCCCGTTTAACTTGGGCAGATTTTCACGGGGATGGCGAAAGGCAGATCGTTGATGCAAAAGTAACCACCTGCTCCAAAGCATGGGGCCACCAGTGTGCTTCAAAGAAATAGTTGCCTGAGGTTTTTTAACATAGGCAGAACAATGCATTTTCCCCTAGCCTCATTCTTGGGTACAGCCAAACTGTTGTGGCTAGAATTTCGCAACCCTCCCCCTCCCCCCCATCCCCAAACAAGAAAAGAAAATCTGGCAGTTTTAAAGCCTCTGAAAACAGGAGCTGTTTATAATGAGTAGTGCTGGGCAATCTTAACTAGAGGCTGTGTTACCAGTTGGGTGTACAATAGAGATCTCCTTCTGTTTGCTTCCCCTCTGAATACATTCTGCTTGCTTTCCTCCTGTTAGAAATTTAGCTTCTTGCCACCTTTGTTCAGAAGGTCCTGAATAATAATGGCAAAAGCTGTTACTTAAACGGCAACTTCTCCCTTAGGGAGGAGATGTTTATTTTAAACCTCTCCCATGGAGAGCTATAGCACTGTGTCATCGCTATCCAGGTCATCAAAATCTTGCTAAGCTTGTCCAGTAAGACAGAAGTGAGGGCTGACATAAAAATGTCCATAGATTTGTTTGATTTATTTTTTTTGAGAGGGGGTGGGGGGGAGAAGATAGCCATGTTTGAGAGTGTGTTACAGAACAGAAAAAAGAAAAGGGGCCAAAAAGATCCACTTTAGCTATTCTGGATATTTGTTGCTTGAATATGAAGACTCAGTGATGGGCAGCAATGTTCAAAAGCTCACTCTTGGAACATGGGGAAGGCCACTCTTCTGTACCTTGCAGCAGTGCCTTGCAGTTATCTTAAGTGGCTTGTCTGGGTGTTTTTTAGTCACTGTTGAGGGGGCGAAAGGGGAGGTCTCTTCCTCAGAACAAAAACAGTAAGGCTAAAAATCTTGGGCAGAATTTACTGCAGTAGAAGAAAATGTGTCAAAAGAGTAACAGACCAGGAATAATGTGTTGTGGGTTTTTGTTTCTTTGTTTGTTTTTTAATCAGTGAAACTGCTTAGCTAGGCATAGAGTAACTAGCTGTTGTACTCTTACTGTTAATGGTAGTTCACAAGGTACTTGAACTATTTTCTGTGGTATGCTGCGTGTCACGGCTGACAGTGCAATTACACTGAATATAAATGAATTACTTGGACTTGGGTGTTTATTATGTCAGAGTGTCACCATAACTCTTCTGTCTTGCCGTGAATGTGATGATGCAGTGCATGACTGATTTTTCTATGAACCCATTTTCTGGAATGGGCCTTAATAGTAGGGAACTATTGTTTTCCAGCTGTTTATAAAATGAATTCATTGTAAACTTCTGGCACTGCTTCCATTACAATTACAGCCTTCTTCGCAATCAAGGTCTCGAGGGGCCTAGCATACTGGTTTGAAAACAGTCAATTAGCTATAGTTTCTTATAGGGAGCAGCATCGTATCTATTACAGTAGCCACTTTGTTAAAAAAAAACAAGAGCTGGAACTTGGTAGACTGGCTCATGAAGTCTCGACAAAAGCCTTTTGTGATGTGTATTAGCTGGCCTCTGGACTTCTAGAAACATTTTTAAACTCAACTTTTAAAACTACTGCACCCTTCTAGTGTATTAATATAGACAGGTAATTGATTATCCTATTTATCTTGTGCGATCTAAAGTAATTACCAAGAGCAACTTGCTGTCATTGACAGGTAACTTCTACCCCCTCTTCTTTTCCTTGGATGCTCTTCTGAGTCCGCGGGTGTTGCTTCCTCCCCCATTGGATCTGGTGGACAGGTCACCTCATGGGAGCAACTATGCACATGCCATACCTTCCAATCTCACAGGATTGTAAAAGTCATGACCCTTTAGTCTGAGTGCTAGACTGTAGCCCTGGGACTTCCCTAGCAGCTTGCCCAAAAGATTTGAGACACTTTTTTACTTCTCAGTTCTGGTCTCTAGTGGCAGGAGTGAGTAGAATTTGCTGCAATGTTCATGAGATCTGGCTTCCTGCCATCCTACTGCGCTGAAGGCCCTGTGGAATTGAATGGGCGTTACCAGACAAGTGAAGGGTCTAATGGCCCAGAGGGTAGAATCTACCAGATGCCTCCCCAATTACCCCAAGACACGGGAATATAATTCCTAGAGTAGGGCCTGTGAGAATAGAAGTGAGATCTATCTATAGGACTGGGCAGCGGAGTGTCCCTCCCATTTGGGGTGGGGACCTGAAAGCTGAGGCTGTTTGGGGGAGGGGGAGTTGTGAAAAGAGTGCTTAGGCTATTCTGCCTCATCCTATTTTTCCCCATCAGAATACTGAAACGGGGGCACAGGGTTTTGCTTCTCCAGCTGTACGGGCAAAGTTCAAGCAACTTCATGTAACAGTTTGTGTGTGTGCCTAATCTCTGCTTGCCCTTGATAAATAGACTATGCATGTCCAGTGACCAAACTTCAGGCAGGTGTTCTTGCTGACAGTTCATTTTGGAACAGAGCCTGTAGGGCAATAGGGTGCTGAAAACTAATTTTTCAGATGCAGATTTCAATCTCACAGTAGGGACTATAGAGAGAGTAAAATTCTGCTTTTTAAAAAACTATTTTTGTGTGCCTGTGTAAGATCCTACCTGTAAGGATAACACCTTTGCAGTTCTGTATTCTTAGCTTGCCCTACCCTAGATACAGATTGATGGGAGATGCAGTATTGTAGGATATACTATACTTACGAGACCGATAAGGAGAGTATGTGCCGTCTCCTCTCTCAGCCTCCTCTGATGGACCTTTCTATACCGCAAATCACTCCTAAAATATTCTGATGCATTTTAGGATGTAGCTGTGGAGTTTGGACAGCCCTTTCTTGTGCAGGAGTTTGCAGTGTGAGTGGGGAAAATCTGTCTTCAATTTAGACTGTAAGCTCTTCAGGGCAGAGAACATGACTGCCGTGCGTTGTACAGCACGACTGGTGCTCAAGGAGAAATAACTCTGTATATATAAGATTGCAGAAGTCTTCGTGATGGCTGAATATTCACAGAAACCGCCTGCATTGCATAATGGCTTTATTTGATTATGGGGCCATGGAAAGCTTGCGTATTCCCATGCCCTTTTACAGCTTCCTTTCAGGAGGCTCCCACTTACACTGCTGCTGCCTACAGCATTTGCCAGTATTCTGGAAGGAATAAGAGGCCCAAGGCAGGAAACTCGTCTGCTGCTGCTTGGCCACATGTAGGAGGAAAAGCAAAAAGTAAATTGCAAATGCAAAGGATTTCTCCAGTGCTTCTGCTGTTCCTGCCCATAGTTCTGGTCCTGGAGCAGTAGAGTGAGGCTGACTGTAATACCATTACCTTCTGCACAAGGGGAGATAATATAATTGGGGGAACCAAAATACAAGAGGCGACTGACCCAACTAGGGTGAGGCGAAGTACTGGCAGTATACTGAAGCCTTGAAAAATTCTTATCCTTCAGTAGTTCAGGCTCAAAACTTATCATCCTTGGTGGAAGATGAAATGTCATTTGTTTGCCTTCCAAGCATACTTGTTCCCTGGGTCAAAAGTAACAGAACAAACACTACAGGGATGTCACTCTTCTCCACTGGGAGGAGGGGATGTTTGGCTATACGCTCCCCATTCTTTCTTAGCCTTGGAAAGGGAGGAAATAAATAGGAAGTGAAAGTGCCTAGAAAAAAAATTCCCTTCCACTTCTCCACCCCCCCGCCCTCCCCGAAGTAGGAAATAAAATTGGAGAGATGGAAGTTGTGCAGAAAAGACACACAAGGGGGAAATTTTCCATGTTTGTTCAGTTACCTGTAGTAGTGGGGTTCTTTGATAGAACTCAAACAAATTGCTACTAAAAATGTATATCCTCCTGAATTATGCAGAGGCGCTAATTTAATCCTGCAATACAGGTTAGTTAAATGACTGCAGTCTACTCATGCTGGAATTCTCAGTGCTGACATGTTTGCTCGTTTATTAGTTCCTGTGTTGCAATCTGCTGGGGGAGGACACTTAATTTAATATAACAAGCTGCCATACACTGTGTGATTGATGGACAAGGGGAAAGCTAAGAGGAGTAAAATCTGGTTCATGCCTAACAAACTACTGTTGCATACGACCGCTAAATGCAACCTGATACTGTGTGGCAAGGGCATTTTGAAGGGCAATGATGCAAGCAGGGCTGTGGAACACAAATCTTCTCAAAGGGACGCAGTCAAGTAGTCTAGACACCAAATTTGACCCACCTCTTTAAAATGGTGTCTCATCCAGTATAGAATGTCCTCCGACTTCCTCCAAAAAAACAAACCTATTTTTATAAAATGTGAATTGCTTGGTGCTCCTAGAAACAAGCATGCGCTGTTCCCAGAACTTTGCCCATTCTTGCTGATAATACACAAATAAGCAAACATGAAGTAGGTTTTCGCTGAAACTGGAAAAGCTATATTTGCAACTTTTATAAATAGTGCTCACAATGGAGAGTTAATATAAAACTAGGTGGGGGAGAATGTTATACTTGTCCTGCTTCTGTTGCAACGTAAAGAAGTCTTGTCATTGATCTTTAAGTAGCATGTTGTTGCTTCTGTATATCTTAGGGTTTTCCAACACTGGCTCAGTCTCTACTTTTCTTAAAGATTGCAAATGGCCTAACTGATCATAGGTACAGCTCCTTCCCTAAAACTGCTCCAAGGGCAGCCTCTTCCTGGCGTTCCCGTCTTGGTTGCTTTCTGGAGACAAAAATATAAGGCTTTCCCCTATGCTCTTCTGCAGAGGTAATTTTAAACTTCCATTGCAAAGTGAGAGAGGCTGGAAAGCCATAATAATGACCACTAGCCTTGTTCTTCCCTTCCCTGCTCAATAATAGGATGTGTTCCTGTCGTATCTAGTGATCAGTTCTTGCACCATTACTGCATCTGTCTTTCATCGCTCATGGCTGTAAATATGCTCTTAGGTGCCTTCTTCCTAGAAGGAATTCCAGTTAGCTACAAAAGAATGAGGTAGTATTTATCCTAAAATGTCAGGACCAGAATGGAGTCTTGATAGATTTTTGAGTGCCCCAGGGTATACAGCATGGATCTAATGAAAGTCCTTATGATTCTGAGCAATTAATGATGCTGGGAAAGCCTCCAAAGACAAACACTTGAACTAAAGAGTATACCAGTTTCCATTATAGACAGAGAGCTAATGAAGAATTAACAAAGCATATGTTTGCAGTCTTGCTACCAGGAGAGGATCTGGTAATAGTGTAACAATTTCCAAATGTGTTGGAGAGGGATAAGAATGGAAGAGAAACTTTCCATTTAAAGGGCCACTGTCAACTTTAAATTTAGTCTGTTTTTTAAATTCTAAGTACTAAATCTGCCCCGATCAGTTTTTGTGGCTTTTGCAATTGCGTTTTCCTATATTTAGATGGCTTTTCTCTTATGTATTGCGGTGTGGGGAAAAACCCAGACAAACATACAAAACTGATGACAAAGGAAAATAATACAACTGACTATCCACAAAGTAACCAAGGTAGGGGAAAAATAGATTTCCCTCCTCCCCCTCTCTTCTTCCTGTCAGGTAACTGGATTTATTCACTTTGTTTACTCTAATAAGAGCTTAATTTAACTATAATTACACTTTACACTTTAAGAGGGTTTTTTGGTTGGTGGTGGGTTGTGTTTTTTGTTTTTTTTAAGCAAAAGGGGCTTTTGCGGGAGAGGGAGGGATATGTGTGTGTGCTCTAAAAGGCATCTAGCTAACTTTGAGGTAAAAAAACTGGGGATCTTATCCCACTTGTGGAAATCATCAAAATGTTTAACAATAGCAGACTATTCTATTTCTGGACCTTCTTATGATATGACATCATACACTTGGCATTGCTTGCAGTCCTTCTTTTCTACTCCTAAGCCCCTCTTAATTCTGCATGGCTCACAAATTCTTTCTTCACTTCATAGACAGTAAGTGGCAGGAATGGAAGACGTCAGTATGGAGCAAAGGGGCGATATCTTAATAAAAATCATTTAAATTTCTATTGTAACTGGTGTATTACAACAGCTGTAGTGGAATTTCCCTAGGCATTTCCATTCTGTTTAGAGTCTCATAACTTTGAGCCTTTGGGGCTAAAATTTTCCACTTCTGATCTCTGCCCAAGTGTGAACTATATTCTGCGTGTTGAAGCTTGAGCAAAACACCTGCTATTTTTTTTTTAAATGAAAGGATAGCAAGGACAAAACTACTTTCCCAATTATAAAATAAACATAATAAAATCTTGATGTTCATGAGTGAGTCTCCTCCCTTCCCAATGATCTAAGCGATGGGCTAAAAATATGATGGTCATAGCTTTTTGAATTGACTTGAGGAGCTGCACGATTGCAGTGTTAAAGGGTGGAGAGGAGGAGGTTGGAGTACTTGTTCTAGTCCCTCTCTTGCTCCCCCCTACCCCTTAACCTCTTCAGTCTTTATTTCTCACGGCCACATTTTTTCAGACGGTTGGAACCAGATCCAATTTGCCCTGTATCCTCAGAGGTTATTGGACACGTCAAGAGACCTTTCTTTGGAAGAACTGTCCTCAAATTGCTGCTTCTACTTTGCAGGCAAGGGAACAGTTGGCCAATTGTTTAGATATTTATTTGGGCTAAGGCCAACTGCACAATCTGTAATAAATGTACTGAATACAGTGAGCTGTTGTACACAGTGTGGCAGTGGGGTGTGAATTCTAAGGCGCACCATGTTGTGCACTAAGCAGCCCCAGTAAACCCTGCTGGCGGACACTAAAAGTTCCACAATGCATGGTAACTGTTTAAAATGGGACTATGTTAACATGCACCGAGGAACTTTTAGTGCATGCCAGCAAGGTCTACGTGGGCCAGTTAATGCGCGACTGGGTGCACATTAAAATTCACACCCCACTTATGTGCACTACCCCACTGTCTGTACAAGCCCTGTCTCTTACTATCTCTGATGCTAGTAAATCTCATTAAGAGCATATTGTGACCTGTTGTATGGTCTAATAATGTACAACTTTTAACATAGCTACAGTCTTATCACCTCAAGTGACTTGAAAAGCAATTTTTTTTTTTTTTTGGCCTTTTGGCATGTACTGTGAAACTTTATCCAGTACTATTTATTATAAAGACAAGTCCAGAACTGCATAAACTTAAGCCATGAAACATGATCCACAGAACTTCACTTGCATTCAGAAAAAGCAGAGTTTTAAGTCTGAAATAGTAATGGGGTGGCTTTTGAGGTTTCATTTTTCTAAGAATTGTCATGCTTATGTGTCACAGCCCTAACTTCTATGACTCACTGGTTCCAGACAATGGTGACCTAGCTGAGAAACATTCCCACTTCAAAACGCACTTCCTACTTTAGGGGAATGGCTTCAGCACTAAAGCAGGGATTTCTCCTAGACACTGACTGACTGTGGGGTGGTGTATAGCTTTGAAAAATAAAGTTGTAGAGGTTGTGTGTGTTTAAACATCTGAACACTTTCTTGTCCTTTAGAGATCCCAGGTGTGGGGAGTCTGAATAAATTCATACTGTGGAGAAGATTTTTCTCAAGTTCATTTTTCTAACTGGGTTTAAGTTATGGGAAACCAGCATAAATGTTAACAATTTCAAAGTTTGGAGGGTTCTTTGTGGTATATATTCAGACTGTAGAAATGTGTCATCAGTTGAATGTTCATCTATATTTTCAACATCACTTTGCTTTGTGCATGCACATTTAGACTAAAACTCTACAAAATACCAGGTTGGGTAGTTGTATCCTTATATAAAAGTAGCTCTTGGTTTTTTTCCCCTCCCTCTGTCTTTAGATCTGATGTGACTTATGTTTGCAGAGCTTCTAAGATAAGATTTTTGTCTTATCAAGCATGTTAAAATCTGCAACTAGAGTTCTGTTAATCTTCTCATGACTAATAACCTTGCATATTCAGGCAGGCAGTTCCGATCAGAAGACCCTTGTTTCATTTATTTTTCGCGTCTCCTTTCCCAAGCCCTTTAATCACAAATAATACAAGAACCTTGCAAGTCTGCAGGCAAGAATTTCTCAAACCACATAGAATTTGGGCCTAAAGACTCAGTTTAAAAAAAACAGTCCTCTCATTGCTGTTCCTTTTTATTCCTCAGACAGTGTTTCCTCAAAAACCTGGGTAGGGGTGGGGTGGTCAGTGCTTTGCTATGGGCCCTGAAAGTTAACCAATATAGGCATTATCAGACTGGGAAGGGGAGCTGGTGTAGAGAGAACGCCCTACCACTCACTCCTTCCCATTTAAGTCAAGGGTTTCTGCTTAAACTCTTCTACTGATGTCAGCTACTTTGCTATCAGTGAAGGGAGGTGACGCAACACCTTTTTGCTTCTGGGTAGCATCTATCTAAAGTTCATATACCAAGTCCACACTCTGAAAGTACACTACTTTTTTTTCTTTAAATCCCAATCCCCTGGGGCTACTTCGGGTGGTGGTCCATGAAATTACAAATATTGGTAATAGCACTAAGTACTTGAAATCCTGTCTTAATATCTAAGGTGTGTGGATGAAGAGAAACTCTCATCACAAGGGCTCAAAGAGAAATTGAAGACTAAACAAAAGGCAAAGACTAAGGAAATGTCTCCCACCGGAGACGGAGCCTCTGGTCAGTCACAAGCCATTTCATGCGCTTGGAAATCAAGATGCAATGAAGGGGAAGGTTAAGTCATCTGACCCAAAGGCTGAAGAGGATAGTATAAGCAGTAGCGCAGCCAGGTCCGGAGTGTAGGGGGAGCAGCCCTATAAAAAGGCGTCTTCCCCCTGCACAGGCGCCAGCTTCCGGTGGGGGCTGACGCCGGGCCCCGCCCCCGACACCAGGTGACGTGGCAGGGCCCTGCCCCCGACACCAGGTGAGGTGGCAGGGCCCTGCCCCCGACACCAGGTGAGGTGGCGGGGCCCCGCAACGTCTCCCAGAAGCGGCGCTTAAAAAGAAGCGGCGCCTTTTTTTAGTGCTGCTCCCCCCCTGGCTATGCTACTGAGTAAAAGCATGAGCATTTTAAGTTGGTGGGACATCTTCCCACCTACATTTCTGAAATGTTTGTACTCTAATTTTTTACAAGAGGGATCTTTCTCATTTGAAAAATGAACACTCTTCATGTGTGTTGGTCTTTTAGTAATTATGCTGCTTTTTCTTTTTTTTCTTTTTTTTTTTTTCTTTTTAAAATATTTGAGTAGCATGGATTATTCTACTCAAGCCAAATGGCCGATTGCTAAAGGGATCTGGATAATGTGAAAAGTGTAATAGGATCTGGCTTGTGAACATCTTTTTTTTTTTTTTTTTTTTTTTTTTTTTTCCCCCTATTAGTTTCCCCTCTCAGGCCCCTATGTCAAATTGTAGTGTTCTGAGACACTATTTCTGTTGCAGACTAATCTTAGACCCTTTACAGAAGTATAGTGGAGACTTTAAAACAAATAAATAATGATAGAGGCATCTGTAGAAACTTGTGTCCAGTCTTTCAATCCACAACTTTTTCATAGTCCATGTGCACTGAAACACATTTTTGCAGATTGTTTGTTTTTAATGGCACATTCACAACATATGCTGGCAAATCCTGCAAGATTATTTGTATGAGTGAATTAATGGCTCGGCTTTCGTACATTTACTTAAAAGAATAATAGTATAGTGTAAAGAAACAAGCCCTTATAAACTTTAAAAAAATACAAAAATCTAGATAGAACTTAAGCCAATTCTGAGTGAACTTTTGTCTCATACAACCCTGTTGTTTCTTGTGCAAAATGATAGACTTAAAAAAATCCCACAACCTCATGGTGACAAAATAGCAGATCATAGAGTAGGACTGGCACAGCTTTAAAAATACTAGTACTTTTAGTACAGCTTCCTAACAGATGATCACAGTGACATTTCTTCTGAATTGCTGACTGTTTACTGGAGCACTGCTACTCTGAAACCTGTCCCTTCAAAGTGACTTTATGCGGGTGAGATCCTGCTTCCACTGAAGTAAAGTGCAGGAATCCAGTTGACTTTAATTATTCACTTCCCACTGAGATCGTGCCTTTGATATATTTTACCCCATTCACTGGATATATTTAACAACAAATTATTTCAGCAAACCAGCCTATACAGGTGTCAAGTGACCTGAAACTTGGTTAAAAGTGAAAACCTATTTGAAGGGCTTAAAGTGTTTTATACCACTTCTACTCATTAAGGGAGTCTCTCTTGCTTTATATGGTTAAAATAAGTACTCCTATCTGGAGCTGTGTAGCTACTCCTTGTCCCAGTTTCTAATTAACTACAGTACAGCCATCTGGTAGTCCTTAAACTCCTGGAATTTCTTTGCTTTAGCTACAGAAACTAAACACCATGTTTGCCAAGACTGTTTCTTTATTCAAAACATCTTTTAAGATCCTCTGTAAATGTATTAATCATATGTGGTAGAACACAGCCCTCCCCGCGTGCCCCCCTCCCCCAATAATTTACTGAATGATTGAAAAGTACTTCAATAAAATGTGTTATTTGATTGTTGCTTTCTACATCAATTTTGTTTCATACTGCTAACAAGTTAAAATCATGTTGCTAGCTTTTTCTTAAGGAATTTCTTTTGCATTACTTGTTTGGGGGAAGACTTGACTTTGTAGTCACATTGGGGCTATTACAGGTTCTGAGGTGGAAAAAAATACACTTAAAAATGGCTATCTAATGGGCTAAAATTCCTAGAGTTTCTGGGTAAGCAACGCTAAATTTATGAGGCTGCTGAGAAATGGATATAATGGCTGTGGAATTTGTGCGAGTAGTTTAACGGTGCTAGACGTTGTCAAACTTTTAAGAGTAATAACCTCCTTCCTTAGAGGTTTTTAAGGTCAGGCTTGACAAAGCCCTGGCTGGGATGATCTAGTTGGGGTTGGTCCTGCTTTGAGCAGGGGGTTGGACTAGATGACCTCCTGAGGTCCCTTCCAACCCTGAGATTCTATGATTCTAAGATAAGAATACCATTTTAGTTTTTTGAAAAAAAATGTACCTTTTACTAGTGATCTGGCAACACATTTTTAAGGCAGCTTTCTAAAACTTCTATATGTAATCTCCATATATCTCCATCAGAAGAGAGTATCATAAGCAACTGGGAGAAAACTGTAACAACTCGCTTTGAAATCAGATGGTCAAAGTTGGTTAATTTCCAAAATGAATTGCTTTCAGAAGACTAGGTTGGCTTCTAGCCCACCCTTTGGAAGCCTCTATTTGTCTCTTGAATCTCATTTTGAATGATTTCTTGCTCCAGAAACTAATGCTGGCTTTCAGCTGAACGGGAATACCAGTTGCTAATGTACTATAAACAAAAAAACATAGGAATATAAAATTGCAGTTGTCTTGATTTTTTTTAATGCTATTTCTAGATTAACTATCTCTTGCACAGCAATCTTAGATATTCCAACAGATTTTGCATAGTGTATGTATTTATACTGTGTACAATAATTTGTCAATATAACTACCTACATATGCACCCTAGTTATCACTTTGAATAAGTCACAAAATACATGTGTTTAGTGATGCTAAACTTAACTGTGTCAAGGTATCTAAAGCATGTGTGGATGTTTCTTTAGGGTTGGTGGTGGTGGGTTTTTTTTTTTTTTTTTTTTTTAAAGTAAGAATAAGTAAATTTAAGGAAGCTTAAGTAAAGGAAGAGAGGAAAGTGGCAAAAGTAGACTGATTTAAACCTTTTCAAAAAGGACTAAATATGTTAAAGACAACTAAAACTCAGAAATACTTTACTACCATTTTCCATAGAAGCAGTTGCAGTGTTTACAACAGGGATGTTGCACTATCATAAATAGGATGTATGGTGGTCTGAAACAATCTTGTATGCTGTGTTCCACATAATGACAATGTTTGAGAATGCCTTGTGTATGCTAAGCAAATTGGCCCACCTAGATATTTGAGAACATCTAGGACAGAAGGTGGCCTCGTGTGGTTTTGTCTAAATCAGAGCCTGAAAACAAAAAACGCAGAGTGCTTATAGTTAACGGTGGCTTACGTAAAAGGAACTCAGCTTCTAAAAGTGTTTCATTCACACAGTTGGTTGTTGGAGCCATTACAATGTTATTAATGTGTGCTGCAGGGAACTCTTAATCCTTAAATTGACGTGATGGAACAGAACAGCTTCTTCATAACTATTGAAGTCCGTATTTGGGGTGCTTTAATAGTTAGATTATTGGCACAAGAAGCCCCAGCAGCACAGAGGAAACATGATCTATCCTGTCACTGGGTCTGTAGCTTTTTAAAAAAAAAAAAAAAAACCAAGACAAAAATAAAATACAAATACTAGATATCAAAATGCAGGCCAATAGCCATCTTACCTAGGAAAATGCAGTAAATATTTTTCTTTGTAACTTGTATTATTTTCTTTTTATTGCAAATACACTCATTTTCACTGCGTACTGCACAGGGAAAAACCCCAACAGCATCATATAGCGCTATATTTAAAATGCAGAAAAAATGTGAATAAGTCGTTTGTCATCACGCTTGAAGTAAGATGGCTAACACTGATATTTATACTGGAGAGTCAGGTCTGAAAGGAGCAGTCCTGGGGTTTAAACACTTAACCCTGGTCTACACTACAAACTTATGTCAGTATAAGTGCATCACTCAGGAGTGTTTGAAAAGCCACACCTAGGAGCAACACACTTATACCGACCTAACTCCTGGTATAGACAGCACTGTGTCGACAAGAGAGCTGCTTCTGTCGGCACAACTACTGCGTCTCAGGGAGGTGGAATACCTACACCAATGGGAAAGCTCTTCCGTCGGCATAGGTAGTATCTTCAGTAAGCTGTGCCGCTGCAGTGCTGTAAGTGTAGACAAAAGGTTAGACAGATATAGCTAGTCTGCACTAGAGTACAGTAGCTATCTGATCCTCAACTGTGATTGATTGTTGTTGTAAAGCAAACACTGGGCAATTAGCTCCGAATGTGTCCGTGATTGTTCCTTTTTATCCTGGTGTTTCCCTAGCAAGTTTCTAGTGCAGAAAGATGCCAAAAAGTATGGAAATCAACCAGAAGACTAAAAAACATTTGTCTCATTAGAGCATAATGCAGATGTGCCAACTGATTATGTGGTGAGGGCCAAATTCCAATTTTAATTATAGTGCTGTGGCTGGGGTAACCTTCTACATACTATCCGCAGCAAACCACTAGTGTCAATGGGAAGCTTGTACAGTGATCAAAGGTAAAACTTGTTTGGCTTCTTAACATTTAAAGGCCAGAAGTCTCTTTCTGAGCATCCTATGTGGTACTAAAAAAAGAAAATGTGGTTGCTTTCCTTATTACTCTAAGGATTCAAAGTCTTACATGGTGTTATCTCCGTATTACCTGCCATTGTCATGCATGGTCTGCTGAAACTAGAGTTAAAAGCAACCAATGAAGTTCAGAGCACAGATAAAGCTCTTCTGCAGCTGAAACTCCACTTTCCATGCTTATTCGTAATCTTCACTTGACATATTTTGTAGCTTAGATCTTCATGTAGCAGTCTTTCATCCTTACATTAAAATGGCTTCATGCCCAGGTGAATGCTTTTCCAGCTTACTCAAATATCAATCCCATATAACTTTTTTTTTTTCTTTTCTGGTTTCAGCAAGGGAATTCTGAATTCCATCTAATTTGTTTATGGATTAGTTCTATGTTCTGACGGATAGTGGACTTCATTTTCTTATAGAGCTGTTTCCCAGTAAGAGTTGGGTGCAGACAGGTATAAGCAAAGCACCATCTTTGTCGGAAATGATTTTATGGTTTAGTGTGTATATTTTGCTGACAGCTGCTTTGGGCCAGACGTTTTGGCTGTGCCTGCGCTATCATTATTTCTAAAATCTTCCTGTGGTGCAGCTCTGCCTATGGTAGTATTAGTGTATATTGCCAGCATTTTAATTAACCCTGCTCAGGATGGATGTAAATGACAGGTTGGTTAACATCCGCCTGTCTAGTGCTTTGACTATGGATACCTCCTGGTGTAGTTCTGTAGTCCGTTAACAAGGGAGACGTTATTGGCTAAATGAAGACCCTTAAACATCAACAGGGAAACCGAAAAAACATGTTTCTCAGGGGTTTACTCTTTTAATCTTATTGTACCATAGAGCCGCTTTGATATCAGAAAATTAAATCTTTTGAAATTTGTTAAGTCAAAAAATTAAATTGACACTATTGCTTTAAATCAAACATCTGTTTATTGGAACAAAGGTTTGGGTTGGGAGGGTTTTCTGTGTAACAGAATTATTAATTGTCAAATCAACTTCTCCCCTCTAATTCAGAATCATCCAGTATCTTGGTCGCACGCATGGATGAAGGATTTTATTTCTGTGCTTTGGAAGATGTGTAAATCCTCAGTTGTGTGGGCAGAGTAGAGGGCTTGCCTTCCCTTTTGTCAGCCCCACCTGAAATCCTTCCCTGTACGTTCTTGTCCGGTTCATCAAAATAAGCCATCTTTGTATATTCTTATTTAGATGTAGGCAGTGTAGTTGTAGCCATGTCGGTCCCAGGATATTAGAAAGACAAGGTGGGTGAGGTAATATCTCTTATTGGACCAACTTCTGTGGGTGAGAGAGACAAGCTTTTGAGCCACAGGTCTATGGCTTCTGGTCTGTGAAGAAGAGCTCTGTGTGGCTCAAAAGCTTATCTCCTTCACCAACAGAAGTTGGTCCAATAAAATATCACCTGACCCATCTTTTCCCTTTTTCAGATGTCAGTTTGCATGTATTGATTTCTAGGGGCTAAACTCGCAAAGGAACTCGGGCAAGGAAATCACAGGAACAACACTGACTCTCAGAGGCTGAGTTAGGCACCTCGACTCCCTATACAATGAAGGTAGAGAGATAGCACCTTAGACTGCGATTCACAATAGGTGGGTAGCCACCTAAAGCTAGCCAATGGGAGATGCTGATGACAGGGGTGTGTGCTAAGCCCCACCCCTCTCACAGAGCTAGGTGCTTAAGGCTGGGTTGCAGGGAGGAGACTAGTTCTGCTTGTGATTCTCAGGTGTGAACCCTCTCCTGGAGTTAGGTGCCAAAGGAGCTTCTTGAAAGAGGCCAGTGGGAGAGGGAGGGAGGAGAAGACCTCCTGCATAACCTTTAGCCCAATGACTCAGTACTCACCTGGGATGCAGGAGACCAGTTGAAATTCTCCCTCCACCTCATGAGAAGAGGTGGGATTTGAAGAGGCATCTGCATCTGCCCCCTCTTAAGTAGGTGCCCTAACCATTGAGCTATAGTGTATTCTTATGTAGGTCAACCTCAATCTCTCCTGTTGAAACTGTTCCACTTTGGGTAAATAGTCATTGAAGCATTGAACCATGATTTGAGGACTTCAATAGCTGAGACATAGGTGAGAGGATTATTGCAGGAGTGGGTGGGTGAGATTCTGGGGCCTGCATTGTGCAGGAGGTCAGACTAGATGATCGTAATGGTCCCTTCTGACCTTAAAGTCTGAGTCTATAAGCAGAAGGACTGGACCCTGGGCCTCTCGTCTCTCAGGTGAGCGTCCTATCCACCAGACTGTACACTCATTCTCTCTCGCTCTGGCTTTGGATGTTTTGGGTGGAGTTAGGTGGCCTCTGAATACACCTATTGGCTCGGGCCCTGCAAGCGAGTTAGATGGAGGAGTGCCTATCTTCCCTTGGTGCATGGGTCGCTCTGGGGCTTAGACAGGTGCCTAGATGTCTGGAGGAAGGCAGTATGCATGCTCACAGGCAGAAACATAGGTTCCAAGTGAATTTAGGTGCCTACAGGGTTAGGTGATGGCTGAGTGGTTTTTTTGGGGTTTTTTTTTTTTTTTTTCAATCTCAGTGGTGCCTAAAAATTGGATGTAGGTGCCTAAGTACCTTAGTGAATCTATCCCTAGGTCTCCTCAGCAGCCAGTTAGAAATGTAGTGCCCCAAAACATCTCTTGCCCCAGAACAAAGCCAAAACTCACAGTAACCAATATAAGAGTACACGTAAAGCCAGCATGTTTTTCATGGCCATAATTTCTGTGACACAAACTCTGACTCTTAGAGGGGCTTCATTTAAAAAATCATAGAATATCATGGTTGGAAGGGACCTCAGGAGGTCATCTGGTCCAACCCCCTGCTCAAAGCAGGACCAACCCCAACTAAATCATCCCAGTCAGGGCTTTGTCAAGCCTGACCTTAAAAACCTCTAAGGAAGGAGATTCCACCACCTCCCTAGGTAACCCATTCCAGTGCTTCACCACCCTCCTAGTGAAATTGTTTTTCTTAATATCCAACCTAAACCTTCCCCACTGCAACTTGAGACCATTACCCCTTGTTCTGTCATCTGGTACCACTGAGAACAGTCTAGATCCATCCTCTTTGGAACCCCCTTTCAAGTAGTTGAAAGCAGCTATCAAATCCCCCCCCCCCCCATTCTTCTGCAGACTAAACAATCCCAGTTCCCTCAGCCTCTCCTCATAAATTATGTGCTCCAGCCCCCTAATAATTTTTGTTGCCCTCCGCTGGACTCTTTCCAATTTTTCCACATCCTTCTTGTAGTGTGGGGTCCAAAACTGGACACAACATTCCAGATGAGGCCTCGCCAATGCCGAATAGAGGGGAATGATCATGTCCCTCGATCTGCTGGCAGTGCTCCTACTTATACAGCCCAAAATGCCGTTAGCCTTCTTGGCAACAAGGGCACACTGTTGACTCAAATCCAGCTTCTCGTCCATTGTAACCCCTAGGTCCTTTTCTGCAGAACTGCTGCCTAGCCGCTCGGTCCCTAGACTGTAGCAGTGCATGGGATTCTTCCGTCCTAAGTGCAGGACTCTGCACTTGTCCTTGTTGAACCTCATCAGATTTCTTTTGGCCCAATCTTCTAATTTGTCTAGGTCCCTCTGTATCCTATCCCTACCCTCCAGCGTATCTACCACTCCTCCTCATAAGGTTTTGTTACCCCTTTTCTTTGTATAAGGTGCTTTAGAGATTATGGGAAATCTATAAACCCATTTTACATTTTGCTAATTTACAGGCTTTATCAAATTGAGGCATAATAGTCTGTGTTTTATAAAATGTGGGTATATATTCTATAGGTATTGTGGAGTGTTACTTTTAGAATAGAAAATAAACACGATGGACAAATTTTTAAAAATTGGTTCTTCGAGATAGGTTCCTAAATCTGTATTCCGACACCTAAATAAAGTGGTTTGATTTTTCAGAAGTGCTGCTCTGACCAATCATTTAGGGGCCTAAATCCATATTTAGGCGCCCATTTTTTTTAAATCTTGCTCAGTAGTTGAAATGCTGTGCATCAAACCATGAGTCTTTTTTTGCCACAACAACCAGTCTGACTTATATGCATTTGAAATGTTTCAGCGTAATGTACTGTACCTATTTATATGAAAGGTGTGATTTACCTGTACAAATAACACAGTTGGTTCAGGTAATCGGAGTCAAACCCAGAAACTGCACCTGGACTGGCTCATAAGAAATCCATCCTCAGCCTGTTAGTAGTCAGAAAAATCAAAGTGGTTTCCATCAGGAAATCTGGCCAGGAAACAATTGCAGATTTGTTTCCTTTTAAGCCTCCCTTCTTCCTCTTTTTTCCCCCCCCCCTCCCCCAGGCTAATTTGAAAATTCCATACTGAAGTGTTACCAAAATCTTTGTTTATTTCCACACACAGAGCCTTGTTTGCAGGACAATTTCCCAGTTTAAAGTCTGCAAGTTATTTGAATTTGTCAATAGTGGAAACCAGTTTTTTTTTCTTTATTAAAATGGTAATTTTCTCCTCAGACATCAGACATCCAGAAGAACTCTCTCTCTTGAGGAAACCCAGGGATCCAACCAAAAAAAAGAAGAGAAAGATAGATGACCAAAGTGAAGATGAGGTTCTTGAACTGGAGGGACCATTAATCACTCCAGGATCAGGTGAGCCTAGGCTTGTTTCTGGAGTTATTTGGGGGAAGGAGGCTGGGAAGGGAAAGGAGCAAGAGGAAGGGGAGGGAAGGTCAAGTAGTTATATTGGAGCAGATGTTAAAGGGAAAGATGTATTGGTCACACCTAATCCATTGATGCCTGCACAAGAAATGCAGTGCAAATAAACTTTGCAGAAGTCATCTGAGAGCTATATAGTATTTAGTAATCGTTGTATGAATGAATTCTAAATGCTTTTACATATGTAAAATAGAACAATGCCAAATGTGTGTATATACTTTTTTAAAGTTGAGCCTGATTCTTTTAGTGTCTAGGGTATGTTACTGATGTGTTTTCTTACCCTGTTACAAGGGGAGTTAAATGGAGTGTCCAGTCTTGTATTTATTTCTAAGCTTTTTCTTGTCCCATATTATCACAAATACCTACCTGCACTTGTATATAGAATGACTTGCATGTTGGCTTTGTCACTGTGTTACTGCAGGAGTTATGTCTTTGTATGAATTATGAAAAGCTGAACAATGGGTGTTCTCTCTTCTAAGCAGATTCCATAAAGCTTGAAAGAGTTTTACTTGTATTTGTATTCCTTATATAAAGGCACAAGCTTCAGACTTTTAATATTAAAAGTAACCAAGTTCTTTGTTCATTGTATAATTTCTAATGGAATAGTTTGCATATCTGGTAGATAGTTTGAACAGTAGCTTACAGAAACAGAACAGTGCCACTACAGAGAAAGTATACTTACTGTAAGTGGTAAATTTAGCCAGACTTAGTCTGTTCGAAAAATTGAAAATTGTTGTTCATCAGAACTGCTTTCACCTTGGTGGTGTTATAAATCCAGTAGCTGAAGGAGAATATTGCACCACTCATGAGAACCTTAAACTAGAATGGACCTTTACAAACACTTTCAGCAGTACATTCTAGCTCTCTGCTCATTTCAGAACTGCATGTCTTCTAAAGATGTTGCTTATTAATCAAGCAAATGAAGGGAAGTGGAGACAAGAAGTTACACTTGTAACATCTTCCTTACTTGGTCTTAAAATACCAGAGGTGGACATAACACTGACATTATCAGAACCACCAATGATTCTGGACTAGCAAGAGAATCAAGTGAAAATAGTTAGTTTCCTCCCCTTCACCCCAAAGCGATTAGCTACCCAGGTCTGGTGTGGAGTTAAGGCATCTCTGCATCTTTAATTGCTGCCTTTAGTTCAGCGTATGAACCTATGTTTGTTTGCTGTGATTTAGTTAAAGGCATTTAACTGTAAAGTTTCTACCCCATTAAATAAAAATTGCATATATTTTACTTACATAAGCTCATCGTAATTAACAGCTGTTGTTCAGTTTGCCCTGGTACTGCACTGATACCATTTCTGGGCTATCGAGTACTCATGTGACAGGAGTAATCATTTCAGGTCATGCCTAACTCTATCCTTACGGATTTACAGAGGTACGTTCTGCACATTGAGATACCCTAACCAGTAGATGCTGGACTTGTAGGCAAATCATTGTAGTCAAAGCTGATCGTGCTGCTGATATCTAAGGTTGCCCAACATTTATTATACGATCCTGTTTTCAGTTGCTTATAGGTAGGGCTTGGTGTCTGTCACAGAGGTTGCAGAAGTCGCGGATTCCATGACTTTCCGTGACCCCTGACTTCTGCAGGGGCCAGTGTGGCTGACCCGAGGGCCACCCAAGCAGCTGGCTCCAAGGCCAGTTCCTCAGGTGGCCCCGGGGACAGCCACACCAACTGCTGCTCCAGAGGCCCTGGGCAGCGGTCCCCAGGTGTCCGGCCGGAACAGCTGTGGTCTGCTGGCCCCGGCAGCTGGTGCTGCTGGCCCTGGGCTCCCCCCTCCAGCAGCATTTCTCTCTCTCTCTCCCCCCCACCGCCCCGTGTCCTCCTAGCATGCCCCCTCCCCCAATTTAATCACAGGTATTTTTAGTATAAGTCATGGACAGATCACGGGCAATAAACAAAAATTCATGGCCCGTGACCTGTCCATGACATATACTAAAAATACTTGTGACTAAATCATAGCCTTACTTATAACTTTTTGCCAAACTTTAACCATTCAGTCTGAAATTTTCCATGCCAGTGTCCACTTTAGTCAGAAATGTATGTATTTAAGTTTCAGCTAAAATGGTAAATCTGTTTCGGAGAACGAGATTAGGGAGAAAATACATTGTTTTGCCCATGTTGAAAAATATATAGCCATTTTGTAGAGGAAACTCTAGCACCTCCCGTGATTTGGAGCAGAAACTTAATATTTGGCAGAGGTTATGGTCTTGTGAGGACTCTGCTTCTTGCCATCCCTGAGAATCTGCTCAAATTTGTCTTAGTTATAAGCATTTGAAAAATCAAAGTTCAGACCTATTCAGTAGAGACTTGCTAGAGCTTTGCAGCTTAATTCCCTGAAGATTCTATCCACACTGGGCATGTTTCAGTCCAGTGCTGCAGAGGACTAAGCAGAACTTCCTTAAAGTTGAAATTCCCAGCAGTTCCAGACTGTGGTGGGTCCAGACACAGAAAATGAGAGCAGAGAGCTTCTCTCTTCTCTGCTCTTGATGCCCCTCTTTTGTTCACACCCAGTCAGCGAAGAAGAGGAAGCCACCTGCTTTGGAATTGAGAGGGGACCAGAGCTAGTGAGGGAAAGAGTAGATTTAGGACCCTGGGAAGACCCAGACTGGAGGTTAGCGGGAGTTGAAGCGGGGAACCGGGAACCAGAGGATGAGATACTTACTGGCTGGACAAGGAGACTGAGACCTGGTATCAGTGGGGAGGGAGGGGAGCGAGGGTGCAGGGAGTGGCTGGGCAAAGAGAGTGGGACAAGGAGCTGGAAATGGGGGAGGCACTGAGATATTGGATAAGGTGTCTGGGGGAGGGAGACTGGGACTCAGAGTCCGTGAGGATGAGGAACAAGGAGTTTATTGGAGATGAGGGAGAGAAAATGGGCAGAAGAGACTGTGCCTACTAGAGTACACTCCACTACAGAGCTTGAAAAGAAACCCACAATCACTGAAATCTCACTGTTCCTCTGCAGTCAGTAAGTATCTATGAAATCCTCTGGCAAAGAGTCTCACCCCTTTCTACTGCTGGTGCACATAGAGGATTACAACCTGCTACTGCTGTCAGTTACGCCATTAGCGCAAGAGCCAAGGTCTGTGTGGTGGATCTAAAAATGCCAACCTTGCTGATGTCCCTTGTGTGTCATCATATTGACACCCACAATGGAATGCTTTTTTGAAGAAAAGAAATAGTACATTGAGAATGCAAAGTCAAATGCTCAGAAGTTAGGAAATACCAGAACTAAGGTTGCCTGGGTAACCTTAATTTATCCCTTTGTGCTGATACATTACGATACAGTCTTTGTTACGTGATCACATAGTCTCTCTTTCACAGGAGCCCTGTTTCATGCAGTGCACAGCGTATCCCTGGCAATGGGATGTATACCCATTGCAAGTGCTGGGACGGGCAGGCCTAAGCTCAGTTGTGCAGGGAAGAGTCAGTTGTCTGAAGGATCGCTGTCTCATTTGTTGCAGAAGTTGGAAGGTGTAAGGTGACTGAGGCAGGGGGTTACAGGAAGAGAAAGGATGGGTAAGTAGTTAAGGCAGTTGAATGTTGCTCTGGGCAATTGAATTCTATGCCTGCCCCTGTCACAGAATTCCTGTGTGATGCTATAGGCACGTCACTTAAACCAAACTCTTCACAGGTAGCCACTAGCTGTGTGTTCCTCATTTTCTGGGTGCCTTACTCTGTGTGCCTTACACCTATTCTGGGTGTCTGATTTGCAGGAGTGGTGAGCACTAATAACTGTAACTGAAATCAGTGGGAGCTATGCTTTGAACATGTACAGTGTTCTATAATACTACATACCCTGAAAAATCATGTTTTCGGTGTCTCAGATTGGGTACCCCAAATGAGCAGGTGACAGACATGGAATTGCTCTCTTCCCCCTCCCCAGTGTCCTTGCTATATATTAACCTATGAATGCTAATGTGTAATAGTTTTACTGGCATTGATGTGAACTGATCACTGAAGTGTAGTTACTGTATAGCTATGGTGGTTGGTTAGAATTTCCTCTGAGTATATTGATCTAGCTTAATAGGAGGCTGTGGGAAAAGCAAGCAGGAAAGCAACTTAGTAGCGCTAAATAAGGACACCTTAGTATATACTTGAAAGACAACGAGGCAAGCGGTTAGCTTCAGTAATTGTCTCCAAGGCATTGCAAACCTTGTTTCTCTATGCTGGGCACTGGGAGATGAAAAGAACACTAAAGGTTTAAAAAGCACTCCTAAGGGAGCCTAGGAGGGAGGTGTCAGAGGTGCACTTTGCTCAGTAACTGACATAGTGTATACTTTTTATCTTTGTCTCTGTAAAACAGGGATAGTATCTCCCTTATCTCGTGGGGCATTGTGAAAATAAATTAATGTTTGCAAAGTGCTGAGACTCTAGTGATGAGCACGATAGAAAATCCTGTGAGGAAACTAACAATTCTGTATTTGGACTAGCGTGACCACTACTGAAATACCGTGTTCAGGTCTGGTGTCTACACGTCAGGAAAGATGCCGAAAAATTGCAGAGGGTTCAGAGAAGAGCCATGGGAATGATTAAAGGACTAGAAACCAGGCCTGACAGTGAGGGACTGAAGGAACTCTCTCTATTTTGCTTACCAAATAGAATGTTGTGGGTGATTTGATTGCCATATTTAAGTACCTGCATTGGGAACAGAAATTTGATGCAGGGCTCTTCAATATAGCAGAGGAAGGAATAACAAGATCCATGGCTGGAAGTTGAACCTAGACAAATTCAGACTAGAAATAAGGTGCCCATTTTTAACAATGAGGATAATTAAGCATAGAAACAACTTACCAAGGGTTGTGATGGATCACTAGAAATTTTAAGATCAACACTGGATGTTTTTCTAAAAGCTTGTCTGTGACACCACATAGTATGGTTCTATGGGGTGTTAGCTGTTGAGCGCTCTAATGTGCTTCACTTATAACCAGGGATTTGGAGCAATCAAATTTTTGAATTGCTCCACACCGGCTCCGGGCATAAACCTACTGCTCCACTCTCCAGCTCCAGGCTCCGCTCCAAAGCCCTGCTCATAACTGCCCCTTGTAGATCCTGCTGGTGAGAATGAAAAGGTACCTAGTGTGTGTTGATATAGTCCTACTGGACTACATCCAATACAAACTTGGTATCTTTTTATTTGTGCCGGCAAGGTCTACATAGGGCAGTTACAGCGCCACACACTAGGGTGCTGTACACTTCACACCCTCATAGACCACACTGCAGTGCTCTGTAGACAAGCCCTTAAGAATATGCTCTAGTTCAGGGGTCTCAAACTCAAATTACCACGAGGGCCGCATGAGGACTAGTGCATTGGCCCGAGGGCCGCGTCACTGACTCCGCCACCTCGCTGCCGCTGCCCCCGGCCGCGCCCCCACTCCACCCCTTCCATTAGGCCCCGCCCTTTCTCCGCCCCTTCTCCACCTCCTGCCCATAGCTCGTGGCTCCCCGCTTCTCCCCCCTCCTTCCCAGAAACCACGAAGCCGCCAGACAGCTGTTCTGGCGGCGGAACTTCAGAAAGTAACTCGGGGGGGAGCCCGGCGGGCCGCGTGTTTGAGACCCCTGTTCTAGTTCAACCACACCTGTTGGACGTGAGGCAGAAATTAATTCAGGGAAGTCCTACTGCCTATTTGATGCAGGAGATCAGACTAGATCACGGGTCTCAAACGCAATTTACCTTAGGGCCAGTGCCAGTCCTCAAATCCTCCCAGCGGGCCAATAACGTCACTGAAGATGGTGTTCAGAAAGAAAACGTTTATAGTGTGTTTTTTTTATTTCGAATTTCTTAGGAATAATAAAACTGTCATACAACTTTATACAATTCTTCGCCTGCCAGAGAGTTTTTAGTGTTTGCCAAACCCCTGGTAACGCTTCTTCAGTTCTGTCAGTTTGTTGATGTTTGGCCTCAGTGACTGAGCAGTTGAAACCTTCAGGATCGCAGCAAGGTGTGCATCAGTTAGTTGTGTTCGGTATTTGACTTGTTTATATTCATTGTGGAAAAAATTGACTCTGCCTCCATGGCTGATTCTGCCTGGCAACTAATGATGCTGTCTCCATGGTTGACTCTGCCCAGTGACTAGTGATGGTATCTCTGTCTCTCTCCCCCAGCCAATGGGAGCTGCGGCGGGCAGCACCTGCAGCAGACAGCTGGCAGCACGGGCTGCAGTGGGGAGATTCTTGGGCCGCAGATGGCCCGCATGCCGGGACTTTGAGACTCCTGGACTAGATGAACACAAAGGTCTCTTCTGGCCATAAAAGGCCATAAAAGTCTATTAATTCCTTATTTACTGCCCACTATTCAGACCCTGATCTGGAGACAGAAGTAATATAACCTCTCTACTCCTATTTGAAATTCCCCTGTTTATGCATCCAAGGATCACATTAGCCCTTCTACCCACAGTGTCACACTGGGAGCCCATGATTAGCTAGGTATCCACAATGATCCCTAAGTCCTTTTCAGAGTCACTGCTTTCCAGAATAGGACCCCTCCCCTCCTTTGTATGGCTTCGTTTGTTCCTTGATGTATGACCTTACATTATGGCAACACTGAAATGCATATTGTTGGATTATACCCAATTTGCCACACAATCCAGATTACTCTTTATCAGTGACATGTCGTCTTCGTTATTTACCACTCCCACAATCTGTGTCCTCTGCAAACTTTATTATTGATTTTGTTTTCTTCCAAGTCATTAATACAAATATTAAATAACATAGGGCCACGAACTGATCCGTATGGGACTTCAAGAGAAACACACCCATTTGATGATTCCTTATTTATGATTACATTTTGAGACCTCTGTGCCATGCTGATTTTGTATGTTATAGTTTCTTAATCAAAATGTCGTGCAGAACCAAATCAAATGCCTTGTAGAAGTCTTAAGTATAGCATCAACCAAACTTGTAATCCTATCAAAATGACAGTTTGACAAGCGCTGTTTTACATAAACCCATGTTGATTGGCACTAATTATATTATATTATCCTCTTCTAATTCTTTATAAGTACCCAGGTCATCCCATTTACCCTAAAATATTGGTACAACATTAGCTTTCTCACAGTCCTTTTGAGCTTACTGAAAATTAACATTCTTCTTCGAGTGGTTGCTCATATCTGTTCCAGTTAGGTGTGCACACGCGCGCGTGCACGGACGTCAGAAACTTTTACCCTAGCAGCTACCCGTCGGACCGGCTGGGGAGCCCCCTGGAGTGGCGCCGAAATGGAGCCCTATATAGCACCCTGCCGGCCCGACCCCCCTCCAGTTCCTTCTTACCGCCCGTGACGGTCGTTGGAACAGTGGTTCTCTTGTTCGCAAGTGCTCCACTACTCCCTAGCTATCCATGTTTTCTTTGTATTTAGTGTAAATAGTTTTCATTGTTATAGTAATTAGTGTAATTATAGTTGTAGTACTTAGTAGTAGTAGTAGTTTTTTCTACTGTTAGCGGGCTCCTCCCGAGCCCTCCGGGCATACGGCATGCCTTCTCAGGGATTCAAGTCGTGTGGATCCTGTAACAGGCCCATGCCCACCAGGGACCCCCACGACTCCTGTCTTCGGTGTCTGGGTGAGTCCCACACAGTGGACAAATGCAAGCTGTGTAAGTCATAGAATCATAGAATCTCAGGGTTGGAAGGGACCTCAGGAGGTCATCTAGTCTAACCCCCCGCTCAAAGCACGACCAACCCCAATTAGATCATCCCAGCCAGGGCTTTGTCAAGCCTGACCTTAAAAACCTCTAAGGAAGGAGATTCCACCACCTCCCTAGGTAACCCATTCCAGTGCTTCACCACCCTACTAGTGAAAAAGTTTTTCCTAATGTCCAACCTAAACCTCCCCCTCTGCAACTTGAGACCATTACTCCTTGTTCTGTCATCTTCTACCACTGAGAACAGTCTAGATCCATCCTCTTTGGAACCCCCTTTTAGGTAGTTGAAAGCAGCTATCAAATCCCCCCTCACTCTTCTCTTCTGCAGGCTAAACAATCCCAGTTCCCTCAGCCTCTCCTCATAAGTCATGTGCTCCAGCCCCCTAATCATTTTTGTTGCCCTCCGTTGGACTCTTTCCAATTTATCCACATCCTTCTTGTAGCGTGGGGCCCAAAACTGGACACAGTACTCCAAATGAGGCCTCACCAGTGCCGAATAGAGGGGAATAATCACGTCCCTCGATCTGCTGGAAATGCCCCTACTTATACAGCCCAAAATGCCGTTAGCCTTCTTGGCAACAAGAGCACACTGTTGACTCATATTCAGCTTTTCGTCCACCGTAACCCCTAGGTCCTTTTCTGCAGAACTGCTGCCCAGCCATTCGGTCCCTAGTCTGTAGCAGTGCATGGGATTCTTCCGTCCTAAGTGCAGGACTCTGCACTTGTCCTTGTTGAACCTCATCAGATTTCTTTTGGCCCAATCCTCTAATTTGTCTAGGTCCCTCTGTATCCTGTCCCTACCCTCCAGCGTATCAACCACTCCTCCCAGTTTAGTGTCATCTGCAAACTTGCTAAGGGTGCAGTCCACACCATCCTCCAGATCGTTGATGAAGATATTGAACAAAACCGGCCCCAGCACCGACCCTTGGGGCACTCCACTTGATACTGGCTGCCAACTAGACATGGAGCCATTGATCACTACCCGTTGAGCACGACCATCCAGCCAGTTTTCTATCCACCTTACCGTCCATTCATCCAGCCCATACTTCCTTAACTTGCTGGCAAGAACACTGTGGGAGACTGTATCAAAAGCTTTGCTAAAGTCAAGAAATAGCACATCCACTGCTTTCCCCTCATCCACAGAGCCAGTCCTTCAAGCCCCGCACCAGGAAGGAGAGAGAAATCCGTTTCAAACAGTTGCTCATGGAGGCAGCACTCTGCCCCTCTCAAGGTGCGGGCTCCAGCGTCTCGGTGCGCAGCGCGCCTCCATCGGCGCCGGCTGCGGCACCGCTGAAGGACTCCCGCCCGCCTCGGGGCCGGGCAGCGTCGGGAACCCGGGGCCGCCCTCGGCACCGCTCCTTTTCTCCTTCGGGACGTAAGACACTTGCCAAGTCTCCGGACACTGTTGCAGCACCACCTCGCCCCACTGTGCCGGAACATAGGAGCGTCAGCCCGTGCCCGCAGGCACCGCCGTGCCTTGATGTCGTGATTGCGCCCTCGACGCCGGACACCTTCGAGGCTGCGAGGGGGTTGATCGAGATGACGGCGTCTCCCGTGCCGGCACCAATCCAGGCACGGCCCCCGGTCATCTCTAGAGGCAAGCCGACGCTCCTCGGACCATCAGCTCAGCTGCAGCCTCCTACACGCCGCTCTGAGTCCCGGCGCCGTTCGGAGTCCCGGCACCGTATGGTGTATCGGTCCAACTCACGACGCCGGTCTGACTCGCGGCGCAGGTCTCGCAGCCAGGAACCTCGGAGCCGCTCACGCTCGAGGTCGTCCTCGTCTGCCAGATCATGGTCCCACTCGGTGTCCAGGGTGAGCGCGACGCCTTCCCGACACCGCTCTCCACCTCGGGCCCGATCCTCGGCGGAGACACCACACCGGAGCCAATACAGACGCCAAGAGTCGCCGCACCGTTGGGATTCACCGCGTCGAGAGACATCTCCTCGACGCCGAGCTTCACCGCAACGTGAGCTCCCATCCCGGCATCGAGACTTACCGCGCCGGTCAAAATCCCCACGGCACCGCGACTCTCCACGGCACCGGGACTCCCCACGTCGCCACGTGTCTCCACGGCACCGCGATGTTTCACTGAGGCACCGGGACACTCCGCGCCGAGACGCGCCCCCGCGGCACCGGGACACTCCGCGCCGAGACACGTCCTCGCAGCACCGGGACCTGCCATGCCATGCGCTGTCCCCACGACGCTGAACTCCACCGCGGCGCCACGAATCTCCACGGCGCCGCGACGAGAGGGCACAGTACCACTCACGGTCCCGCTCAAGGTCACGTGATTCACACTACTCACAGTTTAGACCTTTGAGGGACCATCCTACATCATGCACCGCCCCACCTTGGCCATCTCGTGACCGATCGACGGCCTGGCCGAACTGGCCAATGAAGATGCCCGAGGTGACTCCAGTGGCTCCGGTGCGAGACCTGCCGGCTACCTGGCAACCCCAGTGGCCGTTCTGGACACCCTGGGCATACCACGAGGCCCAAGGTGCACCTCTGCCTCCCTATCCGGTGGTGCGTACCCACCCCCCAGTGGCGACCATCACCCGTCCACCTGTGGAGGAGGCTGCATCCGGCGACCCAACCCCGGTGGAAAGGGCGGCACCTTACCCTCCCCGGCAGGATCCTCCCACCCTTGAGCGGGATGACCTACCTGAACCCTCCCTCCCTCTCACAACCTCCTCCTCCTCACCCGATGAAGCCGTGGCGGGAACATCATCATCCACGCCTCCGCCTATGGATTTTAAAGTCCTGCAAAAGCATGCTAAGAGCCACCCTCCGCAGTAGAACTTGCCTATAGAGGAGGTGGTTGAGGAGGATGACGACCCCATGGTGGACGAGATCCTAAAGCCAGAGGGACCTTCCAGAGTGGCCTTGCCAATGAACAGGACCATTCGCGGCAATGCCATGGCCCTCTGGCAAACCCCATCCTCCATTCCGCCTACGGCTAAGAGGGTGGAACAAAAGTATTTTGTCCCTACTAAGGGATTTGAATATCTTTTCACCCACCCCATGCCCTGCTCCCTGGTGGTGGACGCTGTTAACGCGAAGGAGAGGCATGGGCAACAGGGCCCAGCACCGAAATCCAAGGAGTCCAAGCGTCTAGATCTCTTCGGGAGGAAGGTCTTTTCCACCGCGGGCCTTTCCTTAAGAATTGCTAACCAGCTGGCGATTCTTAGCCGCTACACCCATAATTCCTGGTCGGCAGTTCTCAAATTTCAGGACCAGCTTACATCAGAGTCCCGGACTGAACTCGCCGCCATGGCAGATGAGGGAAAGCTGGTGGCCCGCACGTCCCTCCAGGGCGCTCTGGACTCTGCGGATGTGGCAGCCCGTACACTGGCAACGGGGATCTCCATGCGTAGAAGTGCCTGGCTACAGTCGTCTGGTCTGCCAGCCGAGGTCCAAAATACTATTCAGGACCTACCATTTGATGGGAAAGGACTATTTGCTGACCAGACCGACTCCCGGTTGCATAACCTCAAGGACACGAGAAACATCATAAAGTCCTTGGGGATGCACACAGTGTCTACGCTCCGGAAGCCTTTCAAACTCCAGGCTTCCCAACAGCGCTTTTTCCCACCGCGCGCAAGGCAGGACTTCTCCAGAAGGAGAACCGTTTTTTCACGCCGCAAACCCTCTCGCCCCTCTCAGGGTCAAAACAGGAACCAACAAAAACCTCCGCAGGGCGCTAAGCGTCCATTTTGATGGGACTCTCGAGGACGGCTTACCAGCTTCACAAGGTTCAACCTCCCCACCCTTCCTGAATCGTCTATCCCGATTCTACCACGCCTGGTCCCACATTACATCGGACCGCTGGGTCCTTCGGACGGTAGAGGCGGGATATTCTATCCACTTCCACTCTACCCCTCCTTCCCACCCCCCCCACTCCATCCCTCTTCAGGGATCCTTCTCACGAGCAACTCCTCTACCAAGAGGTGCAAGAGCTCCTCAATCTAGGAGCAGTGGAGGAGGTGCCTCAGGAATTCAGGGGGAAGGGTTTCTACTCACGATACTTCCTAGTCCCGAAGGCCAAGGGAGGTCTCAGACCCATTCTGGACCTAAGGAACCTCAACAAATACATCGTCAACCTGAAGTTCCGTATGGTTTCCTTGACCACTATCATCCCTTCTCTGGACCCTGGGGATTGGTATGCCGCCCTCGATATGAAAGATGCGTATTTCCACATCTCCATCACACCACCTCACAGACGTTTCCTCCATTTCGTCATCTGCAAGACGCATTACCAGTTCACAGCACTCCCTTTCAGTCTGTGTACAGCCCCCCGTGTCTTCACGAAATGCATGGCAGTCGTGGGTGCGTTCCTCCGCCGCCACCACGTCCACGTGTTCCCGTACCTCGACGACTGGCTGGTTCGAGGCCGGTCCTATCAGCAGACGCAAGCGCACGTGCAGATGGTTGTGGACACCTTTCGTTACCTCGGTATCATCGTGAACACCGGCAAATCGGTGTTGACACCGACCCAGTCCATCCAGTTCATCGGAGCAATCCTCGATGCAACCAGAGCCCGTGCGTTCCTCCCAGAACCTCGTCGTCTGGCCATCGTCGATCTAATCACCACTCTCCGCCGTTTTCCCACCACGACAGCAAGGCAATGTCTCAAGTTGCTGGGCCACATGGCATCTTGCACCTACGTAGTCCAGCATGCCCGGTTACGACTTCGTCCCCTACAGGGGTGGCTGGCTTCAGTCTACCGGCCAAGCCGCAACAGTTTGGACATGATCATCACGGTCCCAGATCACAGGTTGGACTCCCTGCAGTGGTGGCTAGACCCACTGAGGTTAGGAGAAGGAGTCCCTTTTCAACCACTCCTTCCTTCCCTAACTCTAGTAAAAGACGCATCAGCGCTGGGTTGGGGCGCTCACCTCGGGCACTTAACAACGCAGGGCATGTGGCGACAGCACGCGCTCGATCTCCACATAAACATCAAGGAGCTCAGGGCAATTCGTCTGGCGTGCCAAGCTTTCCTGCCTCACCTACAAAATCGCTGCGTACAGGTTCTCACAGACAATACAACAGCCATGTTCTACCTGAACAAGCAGAGCGGAGCCCAGTCATCACCATTGTGCCGCGAAGCCCTTCTCCTGTGGGACCTCTGCCTAGCCCATTCCATCTCTCTCCAAGCGTCTTACCTCCCTGGAGTCCAGAATGTCTGCTCAGCTTGTCTGCCAGGACACTTCCTGGTTCACGAATGGTCCATACGCCCGGACGTGATCCATTCAATCTTCCGCACCTGGGGGTTTCCCCACCTAGACCTGTTTGCGTCCAGAACCAACAGGAAGTGCCCGAATTTCTGCTCCTTCAGAGGCCACGGCTCGGGCTCTCTTGCAGACACCTTCACAATCTCGTGGTCTCGCCACTTGCTCTACGCATTCCCGCCCTTCCCGCTGATCCACAAAGTCATCCTCAAGATCCGCAGGGACAAGGCGGATGTCATCTTAGTGGCCCCGGCCTGGGCACGGCAGTGCTGGTACCCGACCCTGATGGACCTGTCCATACAGCCCCCCCATTCCTCTCCCAATCAGCCACGACCTCATCTCACAGGATCACGGTCGCCTTCTCCACCCGGACCTCCACTCCTTACATCTCACAGCGTGGAGAGTTCATGGCTGAACCGTTCAGAGCTGGCTTGCTCGGATTCAGTTAAACAAGTACTCCTCGAGAGCCACAAGCCCTCTACAAGGCTTACGTATGAGGCTAAGTGGAAGAGATTTTCTCTCTGGTGCGCCCAACGCCAGATATCTCCACACCTCGCTCCCGTCCCATCTATCTTGGACTACATATTACATCTCAAGGACAGTCACCTTGCCCTTGCTTCATTGAAAGTTCATCTCGCGGCCATCTCGGCTTTCCACACAGGAGTGGATGGTCGCTCTCTATTCGCGCATCCCGTGGTGCGTCGGTTCGTCAAAGGATTAGAGAAGGTCCACCCTACAATTAACTCGCCTGCTCCGGCCTGGGACCTCAATCTTGTCCTTTCTTGTCTCACTCGTCCTCCGTTTGAGCCGATGGCCTCCTGCTCCCTTCTCTATCTATCGTGGAAGGTTGCCTTTCTCGTGGCTATCACTTCAGCCAGACATGTATCCGAGTTAAAGGCTCTCCTATGTGACCCTCCGTATACCATCTTCCATAAGGACAAGGTCCAGCTTCGTCCCCACCCGTCCTTCCTCCCGAAGGTGGTCTCACATTTTCACATGTCGCAGGACATCTTCCTGCCTGTTTTCTTCCCTAAGCCGCATGCCAACTCTAAAGAGCAGCGACTACACTCGTTAGACGTTCGGAGAGCGCTTGCATTCTATATAGAACGCACGAAGCCTTTCCGTAAGACGTCCCAGCTGTTCGTTGCCGTTGCAGAGCGTATGAAGGGCGCACCGGTCTCTTCACAGCGCATTTCATCGTGGATCACAGCCTGCATCCGTGCTTGCTACGACCTGGCAATGGTGCCTACGCCACTGGTCACAGCCCACTCTACGAGAGCGCAGGCTTCCTCGGCGGCTTTCCTGGCCAACATCCCTCTTCAGGAGATCTGCAGGGCCGCAACCTGGGCTTCGGTGCACACCTTTACATCGCACTACGCCATCAACCATCACTCCCGTGATGACGCGGCCTTCAGTAGGGCTATCCTACAAGCTGTTTTTCCGTAACTCCGAACCCGCCTCCAAGGTAAGGCTTGGGATTCACCTAACTGGAATAGATATGAGCAACCACTCGAAGAAGAAAAGGTTACTCACCTTAGTAACCGGTGTTCTTCGAGATGTGTTGCTCATATCTATTCCATTCCCCCCCACCTTCCCCACTGTCGGAGTAGCCGGCAAGAAGGAACTGGAGGGGGGTCGGGCCAGCAGGGTGCTATATAGGGCTCCATTTCGGCGCCACTCCAGGGGGCTCCCCAGCCGGCCCGACGGGTAGCTGCTAGGGTAAAAGTTTCCGACGTCCGTGCACGCGCGCGCACACCTAACTGGAATAGATATGAGCAACACATCTCGAAGAACACCGGTTACTAAGGTGAGTAACCTTTTCTTAATGGTCCACAGAGTTTCTTGGGTAGCTCTTTTAAAACTCTGCAAGTTATTCAAATCTGCTGATTTAAAGATATCTAACTTTGGTAGCCGCTGTTTAACATCCTACAGTGAAAATGGAAAATATTTTATCGTGGCAGATACAGCTAGCTTTTTTCCAAATTCAAACCAAAAATATTTATTGAACCCTTCTGCCTTATCACTAGATCTACCGTTTCCATCTAATAATGGATCAGTGCCATTCTCGGGGTTCTTTTTGTTCCTCTATGCTTTAAAACAACAATCAAACAAAAGCCAAAAAAAAAAAACCCCACCTCTTTCTTACTGACCTTAACTCTACTGGCCATAGATTCTGTGTTCTTTTGTACCCCTTAAAAATTGTCTATAATTTCTAACTTCTAATTTACATTAATTGTTATCATATTCCCCTTTTTTTTCCTGTCTTACAGATATAATTTTTATTGTTGCTGCTCTCATTCCCTTAGCCAGGTTGTTTTTTGGGCACCTAGCAAAATGTTCTTAAACAGTTCCCATTTATCGTTCACATTTGTCATTCTCATTTTTCTGTTTAAACATGGATTCAGCAGGAGGCAGGGATGCATGGAGGCAGGAGAAAACAGTAAAATAGTTTTTACAATTACATTTTTCTGTGCATTTCCTACAATTTGAGCGCTTGACTTTGCAACCTTAATGAGTTCTGTGTGTGCGTCCTCGCCCGTGCGTGTGGA
This sequence comes from Macrochelys suwanniensis, assembly GCA_033296515.1. Taxonomy (NCBI): domain Eukaryota; kingdom Metazoa; phylum Chordata; order Testudines; family Chelydridae; genus Macrochelys; species Macrochelys suwanniensis. The sequence continues at coordinate 8,441,283 of CM065781.1, read as the reverse complement.
TGCAATTTTATATATACTGTAATCCCTTAAGGGCAGATGGTGTCCCCGCCCAGGTTCTGAGCTGGGGAGAAAAGGAATGCAATCATCCCCTAGGCTCTGGTGTGGCATAGAGCTGTACCACAGCTGCTCTTACTACCTTGAGGCTGCAATAGCTTCTTTTCTCACTGTCTGCAGTTCCAACAAGGGATGCAGCCAGCTTTTCCACATAATTTCCATGTAATTTTTCCTGGTCCTTCTGCATTCTAGGAGCCTTTTGAGAGAGGATCACGTAGGATCCGATATTCTGTAGCAGGCTTTGAGTGTAAATCCCCTATGCAGGTTCCCAGTATCCAACAATATCCCACTCCACCTACAGCTCTACTCTCAAGGCTCTTCCTCCCTTCCCGCTTTTTCGGCGGGCATGGAAGACAAGCACAAGGCTTGCCTCTTAGGCAGCAATCCGATGAATAACTGCACACACACGCTCCAGCAGTAAGCACTCTTCCCGTTGTGTATATTTGTATTGCACATTGGAACAAACGTGTAAACCTGATTGTGATGTATTTTAAGGTGTATTTTTAGCACAGGTTGGTGAACAATATCCTAGTGTGAACAACACAAGTTTGTAGCTTTAATTTGTGGTAGTTGGTCAAGGTAAACCTGAACTCCCCATTATGGTTTCCTTTCAGCCAGCTAATGTATTAAAACTAACAAACCTTGTCTACACTAGGGTTTTAGCATGTGTTACGACACACCTCTTTTTTCCTAGTGAAGGTAAGGCTTTAGATTGGGAATATTTTCCTAAGAGCAGCGGAGAACTGATTGCTTGAAGCATATTAGGGTGGGATTTTCTCCAGTGGTCAGTGTTGGCCTGTTTCTGATCCCCTTGAAGTCCATAGCATTTGCAAGCATGAAAAGAATCTGGCTCACTCTGCTGTAGCAGGATCTCCTCTCCAGCACAGATAATAGTAGTTAGGATGTATGTGTGACAGAAATCAAGGGGATGTGACTGAGTACAGGGTGTGGATCTGCTGAATTAGATGGCACTGATTTTACACAATCATTCTGACCATAGAAGCACTTTGAATCTGGTTTAATTGAGTGCCTAGGGCACCAGTGTAGCTTAACAAAAGTAATGACATTGCACTTCCATTTCACAATGGTAATACTTTTAAAAGAAGGTACAAAAAACAGTGAACCCAGAGAATGACCATTGGGCTATCTGTACAGAAGCAATAAAGAGCTAATAATGGAATTTAATCCTCAGACAAGAAAAACAGTGGGCAGATCTACACTACTGCTTAAGTCGATTTAACTTGCGTCACTCGGGTGTGAAAAAGAACATGGAGCGATGCAAGTTACAGCTGTCTAAGCACTGTCCACACTGGTGCTATGTTGGCGGGAGACGCTCTCCCTCCAAGATAGCTTTCTGCCTCTCACGGAGATGGAGTAATTCTGCTGGGAGAACACTCTCCCGTTGGTATAGAGCATCTTCACCAGACATGCTACATTGGTGCAGCTGCGCCGATGTAGAGCTGTCCAATGGGTACAATGGGTTGGTAATATTTTATTTATACTAAAGCAATGTCAAACTCATTTGCCTGATTTGCAGACACAATTTTATTAATACTCAGTAAGGGTGTAGTTGTACCTCAGTTTTGAAAGTCTAGGTCTTAGTGTGATAATTAAAAGGAATACCTCAGTGAGAGAAATGGAGACAGTTTACTTCTGAGATATCTTGATATCTGCAGACTTAAGAAGCCAGCTCTACATCAGCTTTCTCCTTTTCACATTTGGAATCTTTCCTTTGCAGCTTTGTGAGCTAGAAAACTGTTCCTGTTTTAAAAGGAAAACCCCCTTTTTTCCCTGAATCTGACATAGGGGCCAGTTGCATATATTAAGTAAGAAGAGTTAATTCTGAAGAGCAGGTATTTTACACTGATGAATTAAAGGAAGGACAGTACTGTGACAGCTGGATATGGCGTACACAGAATAGCTTTTTAAAGAATTCTAGACCAACTGCTTTGAATTGAGGAAAGCATCTTGCAATATGAATGAATGACCTAAGTGAAGACTGAAAATAGATGTTGTTTTAATACAAACCCAATCTTTCATCTCACTCTCCCCTTTCGTTTCTTCACTCTTGCCCTTTCTCCATCCATCTCCACCTCGCAAAAAAGTCTCTCTCCCCTAACTCACAAAATGAATGAGTAAAGTAACCTCTGTACCCGACATACTGCTTTTAAACAGGTAGGAATGTTTGTTTTGTTTAACTTTTCAGGGTGCCGCTTAAGCTGTCCCTTAAATTCTACAGCTTTGTCGCTCTTTAAGAAGGAGATTTTTTTTCCCAAATAAACCCCCTGAGGATTGATGCCTGTAACTGCAGCATAAATAATATTCTGAAGTTGGGACTTCATTTGGTCTGGTGTGCCCTGATGGAAAGCCAGCCTGCCAAAACATTGGCCATTTATTTGTGAACATTCTCTAGAACGACAATACAGAGAGAGTATTTTTTTATCCAAGTATCAGGTTTGCCTGAACATGCAGTGAAAGAAAACCCTTCCATGTACTGTTGAAAGTTCTGCAAGAACCAGGAGTCTTAAGTCAAATAGTTGAACCAAAAGACTCAATTTCTCTCTGCTCTTGCTGGGACTTGGCTGAAAAGTCTAATTGTTATATAGCAGCTTTCATGCTGCGCTCAGACCTGCCAAATACTACACACTTTGGAGGAATATGCATGTCAGATTTACTGATTTCTACAAAACAAAAACACCCACTTAATACACATATAATCTGATTCACACATTTTCAAGTGAAAATAAGCAGCCTTTACAGAGTGACCTGTTGGTTTATTTAAAATTCTGCTTTTTTTGAGATATGCCACGGGTTGGAGAAAGGCAAAGAATACAGATCAACTGCATATTTCTTCCCTTTCAAAAACAGCTGAGATGATCAGGAGACACTGTGGCAACATGAACAAGTATCTTGAAAACTACTAAATAGGAACTGCTTTGCTTCTGGGTAGCTGGACTCTCGCCAGCACTAAGTGCAGTAAAGAGGCACGTCAATTTGCAGTTGTGTTAAGAAATCTTAACTCCCAGTGTCTCAGCAGTTAAATAAACTGTTCAGAGAATCCAGGCCATTGGCGTATAATCAAAGCCATTTTATTAATAAATAAAAATAAAGCTTTTTGTATATCCAATTCACCACATCTTCTCTAGTTTTAAGACACAGAATCCGGTTTTAAATATATCATTCTCAGGTTTACACCTTTGTTCCAATGTGCAGTACAAATAAACACAGTGGGAAAAGTGGTCACCGCTGAAGAGCAAGTGATGATCCGGCCTAACAGCCTTTCATAATTTGTTACACAGAAGTGAGGAGTCAGAATATCAAAACTATGGTGAATGACCCATACACCACTCCCAGGGTTTTTGAAAACTTCCCTCAAATAGAATTTGTGGGCTTGAAAAATTTAGCAGACTCAATGGAATAATTATCAGCTATTTTTAAAAGGCAGGTCTTAAGGCGAGGCGACCACACACTGTTCTGAAGAGTAAGCAGCATATTTCTTAAGTTCAGTCGGTAGATAGCAACGGCTACTCTTACTGATACATCTCACATGTATGGAGGCTGTCAAAATTGGCTTAATTAGGGCATGGTTTAAACAGGGTAGTTTTGGTTTCAAGTCCAACTTGTGAAAACAAACGAATATGACACGATGTAACCAGAATATTCTAAGTCTTTGACAGTTGTGCATGTTTTTCACCTTCTGTCCCTTTTTGTTTCTGACTTCTCTCATTGTCTCCCTCTTGCCTTCTCACTTCCTTTCTTTCCTTCTCTGTAGGCACTGATGTTCTTTACATTGGCCCAGTGAAAGGTGAGCCCCAGCTCATTAGGACTTTTTTGTCCCCGTCTCCTGTGATTTCTTTGGCTATCTCCTTATTTTCCTACTCCTCTAAACTTTGACTTTCAAAATTTGTAAGCAACAGATTACCTACTATTATTGTCTCCAGTAATACCCCTAATGTGCTAGGTGCTGTAGAAACATAAGAAGGCACAGTTCATACCCCTAAGGGTGGATTTCTGAGAATTTTCACATGGATTAAATGTGAAGTGAACTTTCGATCTGTCTTGTTTATCAAGAATAGTTATAGGTTAGCTTTTCATAGGAAAACAAGCATTGCAGTGTCAGTTTTTTAAAAAAAGTCACAGGATTTTTAAAATCTATTTACTGTATTAGTTTTGCATTGAGTGTACGGAATTTGAACACAAGCTAACTTCGCGTGTTTATTCCTGTTCTGTTAGGAAGCATATATTCAAGTCCGGGACTTTATAGCAAAACCATGACGCCCACCTATGATTCTCACGATGGAAGCCCTCTGTCTCCAACTTCAGCTTGGTTTGGAGATAGTGCTTTATCAGAAGGGAATCCTGGTATACTTGCTGTCAGCCAGCCAATTACATCCCCAGAAATCTTAGCAAAAATGTACAAGCCACAAGCACTTCTCGATAAAGCCAAGATCAACCAAGGGTGAGTTAAAGACATGTATTAAAAACTCAAACTACATTCTTAAAACGGTTACAAAGACTCAACCAGACCTTATCTATTGTTGACAACTTGCAGATGGCTGGATTCGTCAAGATCGCTCATGGAACAAGATGTGAAAGAAAATGAGGCCTTACTGCTCCGGTTCAAGTACTACAACTTTTTTGACTTGAATCCAAAGGTATTGAGTTATTTCTGTCTTGTACATATGGCCAAACGGTCAAAAAGTGGAGATCAGTGTCTGCACTCAGAATGCCTGCATGCCCATTTGTATGGGCTACTACTCAGCTGGTCTGTGAAAATGTGATCCTGTGTCTTACATTGTATGTATCATTGAATCTGTTTGAATCTGCCGAATGAACAAAATCAGGTGGTTGCCTGAGCATCTGTTAAGGGAATTCTGGTTGTTTCAATGTCAAAGTAGTTTAGCATTTAAATCTCAAGTAGAAATTTGGATGTAAAAATAAGCCTAGTGATGGTTATTCTCTTTTAATTAGATATGTTTGAAGTGTAAAGGGCCCCAGGCCTTCTTTTGCAGGTGCTTTATATGTGTGTGGTGTGTGTTTTGTGTTTCACTATAGTACGATGCAATCAGAATCAACCAGCTTTATGAGCAATCTAAATGGGCTATTCTTTTAGAAGAAATAGAATGTACGGAAGAAGAAATGATGATGTTCGCAGCATTACAGGTAAGAAATGGAGCCCTTTTTCTTTTTTTCTTTTTTTTTAATTGAACTCAGTTGCAATTTGGTAGTCTTCTGTAGGCTTTTAAATCAAGGGTGAATTGAAACTAAAATGCACTGCAACTAGTTCATCATAAGCCTTGCTCTATCTTTGTCAGGAAGCTGAACTTTCTGTTCTAGTGAAACTTGGCTTGTTTCCTATTCTCCAGTGTTTACTTAAACTTTTTAGGTAATTTAAATATTTGCTTATTATTACTTCGCATGAAAAGGAATTTAGATTATTTTCCCCTAAGATGTTTGTATCTATCTTGACTCTCTTATTTTTGCCTTTAAAAAAATACAAATAAGTACATTAGGTTACTGAACTGTATGTTTCTGGCTCTTTGCCCCTAGAACAGCTGGTGATAATCTGTGGGTTTTCCAGAACTATTTATTTATCTGTTGTGCAGAATATTATGTGCAAATTTGGCATTGGTAATACACCTGTGAATGCTTTTACCATTCATTTCCATAAGATTGATTGTAAACTGTCTCTAAGGGTGGTCCCAAGTATATCTGGCAGCCAGGTTGCTTCTCTCCTCCTCCACCATGCAGAAACATCCCTGGCCTAGCAGATCCGGGGCTGTATGGATTTCAACCCATAGGGGTCATTTTGCAAAAAAGGATAAAGAAAGCAAGAATGTAAAAGTTTGTCCTTCAGTTTGCCTATAAGAGCAATCCAAGATGCATGATGTTTGACATCCACTGTGACATTAACAGTTTCAGCTTCATAGATTTAATTGTGGTATTGCTGTTGCAATTATATCCTCTCTGGATATAATACTTAGTCACAAGTTTCTGCCTTCAAAAATACTTATTGAATGAACACCAGAGGAAATAGCTCTCCCCTAGAAAGATCACTTCTATTTTAGGGTTTTGTACTGCTACCCATTACCCTAGTGCCTGCTGCATAAAATAGATTGGCAGTAGCAAAGTCCCTAGTGGACTTCATGGAATTTCTGGCTCTCATTCTTCCTCAGATTATAGAAGGCTCTGCTTGGGTGGGTGTAGGGTTTTTTGTTTGTTTTTTCTGGTGCGGTAAAAGAGGGAGCAGATCATGCTATGAATGCCATTCTGGTTATGATAAAAAAAAAGCTTTATCAAATAAATTTTGCAACATTTCCTGACGCTGGTTGGACTCTGGATTTGTTTGTACTCCTTTGAAAGTTCATTCCACAGCCAGATCCCCTCAGCTGAGATGCTCTGTGTGCTTTCTGCTGGACTCTCTGATCTCTATTGACCCAGAGGCGCGCAACCATCTTGGAGCTACATAGCTGGAGCTGCAGTCTGTAATGTAGCTGATCCATTAACTGCTTTGTAGAATTGCTTCTAGTTTGTAGGTTTGTTGTCGATCTGAATGTTGTTTCTATGACACTATCTTTAAGGAACATGAATACTTTTCTGAATGTGCACAGTGCTGCTTTTATTGCAAGGCTATACAAAGAAGGAATTTTAGATAGTAGCAGTTGCTGAAATGGCAATCCCAGCCATTTTTTTTGTTATAATAATTAAGTGCATTAGCAATACAAACACTGGTATAGTGTGGGTAGATGGCAAATACTTAGAAGACCTAGACTTTGCTGCTGATATTGTGCAACTGAATGACATCCCCCAAAAAATTACACAGACAATATGGCAAAAATACCAGGCCAAGTACGACTCAAAACTAGTTACGCTAAAACAGATTCTTGAAACCCTGGCATCAAGCAGTAATATCAAATAAGAAGACAAAAATATCAAGAAAGTAGAACAGTTTACATACCTGGGCAGCATCATATTGGCTAATGGAGACCTCAAGAAGAAAGTGACATCAAGGATAGGAAAGGCATCCCCAGCATTTATTAGACTCGGCAAGATATGGAAATCAAAAATATACAGCGCTAGAACAAAACCGAGGATTTTTAATGCAAACATAATCTCAGTGCTAGCCTATGGAGGTGAGAGCTGGAGATCTACCAAAATATTAGACACTAAACTAGATGCCTTTGAAAATAAGTGCCTAGAAAAGATTCTGAGCACTGGTTGGAAAGACTTCACCACCAATGAAGAGAGCTGAGAAATCACCAACCGGCAGCTCGTCAGGAATTGATGGATGTATTTTAGGCATGCACTGTGGATGCCAACCCACAGATTTCCCATGAGGCTGTCAAGTGGAAACCAACTGATGATGTGAAGAAAGGAGGGTGCCGAAGAGAAAACTAAGAACCCTAGCAGGGAGGACAGAACAGTTGATCTCTCAACACCCTAGAGCAGATGGAAGCAGCCACAAATGACAAAGAGGAATGGAAGAGACTAGTTTCCACCCTGTGGCCCCAATATTGGTGTGGGAAGGATGTAATAATGTGATAAGACCAGCCATTTGCATTTCAAGTTTGCATTTCCCATTGCACCTTTCTGGTATAGAATGAGTAATTGGATAAACTTTGTTGTAGTCTGTCCTGCAAAATCCAAAGAAGACTATAACAAGAGCTGAGATGTGCCTATGTCTACACTGAGTACAACTCTGGTTTGTAACTAGGTCATGCTATACTCATCGGACCCTATTACAAAGTCCATGTTTGAGGTGTGTGCACAGCAGCCTTTTCACAACAACGTCACATGTCAGCTGGGCTTGCATGTTCACAGTTATCACACAATCTAGTTGTGCTTGTCCCAGTTTATTCTGGGAAAAGCTATCTGGTAGCCATCCCATACTGCTTGGGAGATAGAGCTCCCAGAATTCACAGAGCAACACCAGCAACACTTGAAGCAGTGCATTCTGAGAGATTCTGTCACACGAAAGCTAGAAGGGATGAGGATCAGCCAGACTAGTTTCACAAGCACCATTCAGCAAAATGTTTTATGGTTACACAAAGAGCTTTATGCCATCGTCTGCCATGTGTTAACCGTGTTGTCTGGACCCAAACCTGTGTAGAGCCAACTATATCATTCACGTACTATAAACTGTAATGTAGAACAGCATATCACTCATCTAAAATGGATTGCCAGCCTCTTCTCCGAACGTTGTTGCTGTGGTCATTCAAAGTGTGATCCCTGGGGATACCAGATTGTACCATGGTTTTCTTTTTGATTTTTCCTTACAGCTCTTTAAGTGGGTGACCATAAATGTCACAATAGTGAGATTTCTGCTAGGTCAGCTAGGTGTTTTATTATTCTGTTAAATTTAAGTACCGTGTATTTAAAATCAACAAGGTCTCTAACTTGTGTTTCAGTATCACATCAACAAACTATCAATCATGTCATCAGAAAATCACTTGAACAACAGTGACAAAGAAGTTGATGAAGTTGATGCTGCCCTGTCTGATTTGGAAATTACTTTAGAAGGTGGTAAAACATCAACGATTCTGGTAAGAGTTAATGACTTCTTAAAGTTGAATAAATGCTTGTGATCAGGCAGACTTAACAGTGGTACTATAGGAAATTTGCTGATGAAGCAACATTCCTTCTTTGGTCCCTTCTTATTTGTCTCCTCTCTGCACTAAATAGGCCTAATCTTTTTAATTGCGCCTCAGGTGGAAATCTTTTTCATGCCTCTGATCATTTTTGCTGTCCTTCCCTGGACACTTTCTGCTGTATTGGATATAAGAAGGGTTGATTAGAACTAAGCATAGGGTTGCCATGTAGTGTGAAGGCACCCTAGAGGGTATAGTATTTTTGACATTGTGCTCTAACCCTTAATGCAATATAATACTCTTTGTCCAACAGTTATTGAGCAGATTTCACTGAGCTGTTCAGATACTTCCTTTCTCTGTCCTGAGTATTTACAGTTAATTTAGAACCCATTGACATGTATCAATAGCTCAAATTGTTTGTTCTAATGTGTATCCATTTACACTGAATGTTACCTGCCATAATGTTGCCCAATCAGCTAGCATATAAAGATCCTCCTGTAGAAATGAAGTATAACAATACACTTGTGGCTATAGCGACAAACTGTGAGGCATGAAGATTATTGGATTCTAATACAGTATGAACCATAGGTTGCCTCTGTGACCACAAGCGAGTCACGCTGGTCTCCTTAAGCTTTAATTTACACTGCTGGAAAACGGGGTGAAGTAGGGCCTCACTAAAACTTGAGCCATTATACATGTGAAATACAGCAGTGTCAAGGAAAACTCAAATGAAATACACGAATTTCCATTTCTTCTACTTGCTTAGAAAATACTCAGTTCTGAATATATTTAGTTTTTCTTCCACTATTCCCTAATTAGTGGACAAAGCTTTACAGTGACAAAAATAGCCACCGTGCTTCTTCACATGTAACTTTCATAACAAGTAATTGTGAAAATATAATTTGGATAGTGTTTTTGGCCTTAAGTAGCTTAGTATATTTCAGGGTTTTTTTCTGTATCACATGTTTGTTTATATTGCCCTAGCACCTAGGAGCCCTAGTCAACCAGGACTAGTTTCAAATTATAAAACTTCTAAAACACAGTAATATTGTAGTACTTGGCTCTTCCATAGACTAGAACTGTGACAGAAGAATTAAGGCCACATGCTGACCTTGAAAGGTTTAGGTATCTTCATTCAGAGGAGCAACTCCAGTCAGTGGCGTATCACGCACTTATGCCGGCTCTGAATTCACATGTTTATGTTCTAACCCTTTCAAGGCATAAGACCGAAACCTTCAAAAAAAAAATTCTCTTTTAGCAGCTGCCTTAAGTGTATTTTTACACTATAAATAGTTTATCTTTGAAATTAATGTGGATTTTTTGCTTGCTAAAGTCTCATTATTGATTAACAGAGCTTTAGAAGTATTAACTTGTACTGCTTCTAATGGATGTGCAGTGGGAAGAACATTGTCTAGATGCTACATAAATAGTGGCTCTTCAATCTTCAGATTTCAGTCCCACGAAACATAATATTGAGGAGCCTACCCTGCCGGATAAGAATTTAGAAATGACACATTGGTTGAGACTGTCCATTTCAGTATCTGCCTCAGGATGAATATTCTCTTTTGTTTTTTTTAATCTGAAATCCATAGATATGTTCTAGGGATATAGTCAAATGTGAAAATACTGAAAGATTGCCATTTTAAACAATTGGAAAGCAATTAAATAACCCCCTGTGATATTTTAAAGCAGCATCTGTTGTGGGTTTTTTTGGCTTGGATTCAAAGAAAAAGCAGTGAAGTCGTAAAGAACCTCTGCTTATTCTCAAACACCAGGCCAGTCCTAAACTACTTCAATTGTGTGTGTGCAGAATCAACTCCAGAACTTCAAGTGCAGTACTGACCTTTTAAAAACCTATATTAATGAGTCAATTGTCTCCTACTACTTGTGTGTTGAGAAAAGAGTTTCAAAGCAACACTTCTTTGGAGTGAATTTTCTTCTCTTTCTCAGTCTGTGAAATAAACTGTATTCTGATAAAGTAGTCTGTGATCTGTGAGCCCTTGACATTTGGCAATGAAGTTTTATCAAGCTCTTTCCCCCTCATAACTGAGGAAATTGCCTTTGAGTAATTGTGTGGCACTGTCCTATAAACTGAATCACTGTCCCCAATGCCCTGTTCTTGGATCCTCCCATCCTAGAACGGAGTCTTGTATCTGCCAGACAAATCAAATGAATGATGTTTTATTTTCAGGGTGACATCACTTCGATTCCTGAGCTTGCTGACTACATTAAAGTGTTCAAGTAAGTACTGATGGGAAGAGGCGCTTGTGAAACTAATGACCATGAATAATTAATAACAGTACTGCATAATTCCCTTTCTACCCTGCTGTCTGGATTCCTTGCTGCACGCTACTGCTTGGGTTTGTGTGACATGTGAAATGTCTTCTAATACATGGACTTCATAGTTGCAGTCTAGCTAAAATACCACGGTGCTCTAGATATTAAAACTTCCTGTTTATTTCCACTTCATTTTGCACCTATCCTATACACTGGCCACTTAACATTATTTAAAGGACTCAGCTATAGCTTTAGTACATTTTTTAGTACAGTGATTCAATTCTTCAAATGTATAACTGCGGTCTTTCATTGCTCCATACCCCTCCTCATCCTCCCACCCATACCCCAGTGGAGTGGGGGGAGACATGCTTTGGCACTCTTCACCGGTAGCTGGTGCTGAAATGTTTCTGTTATGCCAGTAAGTTAATCAAGCTATCCTAAAATTAGAACTGTGTCATGTAACTAGAAACCTTACTCGAGTGCTTTTCTTGGTTTGCGAGACAAGATGAATAACAAACAAGGGTCCTTCTAATCTGCCTGTTCTTTCCTGGCTGCCAAAAGGAGCAGGCTTGAGTTCACTGCAGTGCTCTTCCAGCTCATGTAGTGCTTTTTTAGGTATAAATTGGATCATGGGGTATGTGGAAACTGGGAATAGTCATGTTTGAATCTGGACTAATATTTTGGCAGTCGTGGCTGTCGCTTGCAATTTAGTGTGGCCTTGTGTTAGGGAGATGACGAAAGTTCTGGAATCTGCGCATAGATCTCAATGAGACTTCATGGGTTAGGAACAGAAGAAAACTAACTGCATGAAAACAGGGTTGTAATTAACCTTTATTTTGTAGTGCTTTGTTTTCTTGAACCATAGCCTGTCATTTGTGTACTGAAAAAGTTTTTGTCCATCTTGTAAGGCATATTTATCAGGTTAGCTATAGTACCTGACTCAGTCTGGGTCTCTGTGGTGTATTTTGATTGCTACAGCACAGTTTCAGGGCTAGTGTCTCTATCCATCTATGTGAATTCTTCTTTTTAAAAGAGAGAGGCTTCGTTTTTTATATGGTTTGACATACTTAATTGTTAAAGGCATAACTTGGGAAGCTAGCTGATTGGCTAACTAGAGTTCTAGTTGTAGGACAAACATTGTGTATCTTTTGGAAGGTGTTAGACTTTCTTGGATCCATGTGCCTAAGGAAAGAGGAGGTGAACATTTTAAATTGAATTTTTAATATACAGACAGGTTAAACAAATCTAAAAAAAATCTATAAGGCAAAAGCACTGGGTGCTCTAGGATCCTAAATTCTCCAGACCTTGCTGTCATCATCATCTTTCTATTCGCTTGAGCTACAGCATCTGCTTCATTTTAAGTAGTTGTATTTCAGTCAAATTTGTTGCTGCAGTTTGGACGAACTGGGGCTTAGTTCTGTTTCTTTAGCCTTCTACCAAAGAAAAAGCCAAATGTGTCAGAGGTGCTGAGAATGGTTTCAGCTCAAGCTGCCACTACTCGACAGGCAGCAGATGATATAGATTGAACCAAGGTGTGTTCCTATAGGCATCTGGTTTCCTAAAGAGAATATCTTAAATGTAAAGGACTCACCTCACCTATAAAGAGACTAGAGTGTATTGTGAGAACTTTTTTTTTTTTTTTTTAAATGGGGCCAGGCAGTATGTTATAAGAAACGCATTTAAATGACTCCGTGTGTATAAATTGGCCCAATCTTGCATGGGACACGTCCTTTGCATTCTTCAGGCATGTTTTACAGTGTAGAAGTTGCAATACTAATTCATGAAAGAAACACTGTTGTCCCTGGGGCTTGAGATACCTCACCCCTACCAGCCTGATGACTAAGCTTAGTAGCTAAAGTGCCCTGCCTTGCCCCTTGCAGGTTAAAGGACTAAAATGAGGGTTGCAAAGGGAAACGTGGATCAAGGCACGCAGACAAATGATGGGCGAAACCTGCTTGCTCTTCTCTGGCTAGAGGCTAAACATCTTTAAATGAAAACTTTGGGGGGCATGGCGGCAAACTTGAAACTGAGCCTTCTCTCCCACAACCACACACAGGGCTATTGTGGTGTCTTAGAACTTTAGGATGGAGAAAACTGGTGAAGGCAAGATATGAAATGAGACCAGACATCTGCTCATCCCAAAACCAACACTTCATTTAAAAGTTTGGGAACAAATCATTGAGACAGCTGGGTCTTTGGCTCTGCTTTTCTCCCCCACCTCCTGACGTCCTCCTAACCCTTCCCCCACATTTCCAGGCTTCCTCCAGTACCAAGGACGTCTCGCTCCCTACAGTCTTTAGACTTGACAGGAGGAGTTGGTTGTTTTCCCGCTGTTTCCTGGGCATTTCCTCTTTACATTTCACATGTTGGGAATTGAACAGTGGGGTCCAAGGCTTATTGAGCGCCGTAGTGCTCTCTACCCTTAAAATGGAGGAAGCAGGGCAAGCAGAGAAGTAGCTGGTGACTCGTGGGAGGGTCACGAAGGGTCAAGTGGCCCCCCCAGCAGCCAGCCCCGGGCTGGGAGAGGAAGGGGCAGGACCAGAGCCAGAATTGAAAGGGTGGGGCCAGAGCCTCGTCCAGCCACACTCCCCAGTGCAGTGCAGCATCCTGGATGACTGGGAGGGCGCCTGACTGCGACAGTAGCAAGCTGCCCCCCGCTCAGGCTCAGCGTCTGGGGACAGCGGCTGAGTGAGCTGGAGGGCGCACCCCCACCCCCCACCCACGGCATGCTCAGAGGCAGCTCCTGTCCCCAAAAGCTGAGCCTGGGCAGGGTGTGGGCTGCCGCTGCTGCCCCTCCCTGCCAAACTGCAGGTGCTCTCACAGCCAGCTGCTAGTGCGCGCAGAGCATGCTGGCTGCGAGAGAGCCTGCCACCTGACTGGGGAGGGGCTGCCCCGCTCCCTGTCCATGCTCAGCTTCTGGGAACAGGAGCTGACTCCGAGCATGCTGGGCAGGGCAGGAAGTGGGGCTCCGACTTGCTCAGCCGCTATCCTGGAAGCCAGGCCCGGGCGGGAGGCAGCCCATTGCTGCCACAGCCAAGCGCTCTCCCAGGCAGCTGCTGTGCTGCACCAGACAGCGTCCGGGAGTGGTTCTGTCCCACTCCCTGCCCGTCCCACTCACATGTGCTGGGGTGGGGGGGGGGAGCCAGCACAGCGGGAGGACAGAGCCCCCCACATGTATACACAGGTAACGTGGGGAGGGGGCGGGGAGAGCACAGGGGCCCCCAGGCTGGGAGTGGGGCAGGGAGGAGACACGTGGGGAGGTCACGTGTCTTCCTCTTCAGTTGGTGCCCCTCTAGTATGGGGGGGTACCAGTCATCTTAAGGCAGAAAGTCAATGAGAGCTATGCTGGGTGGTGAAATGGGAAGCAGCTACACAGTGCGAGGCCAAAATAGGTGCATCAGTGCTTTAAATATCGGAAGTTTTATGCTGGAATGAGCCTTCTAAACCTTTCTCGAAGTTCACCCATTAGCAACTAAAATATTTGATCCACTGGAGTGAAATGTGAAATCAGTGGGGTGGGGATTAGAATTCTGTGGGTTTCACTTGTGTGGATGGTTGCTTTTACATCTCCTTGTGGCTTGGTGGAACAGAATATCGTGAATGGCTTCTGTGGACCAGCTGCCATTTGGCTGAGTCAAGTGGCCAGTTGTGGAGCTAGCGCCCAGGACTCCCACAGAGAGGGAACCGAAACCTTTCACTGGACAGACCCCTTTGTAACGGGCAAGCAAGAGAGACAGCTGTAAAAAGCCATGTGAAATCAGGTGCCTAAAAGAGATTACATATGGTTGGCTGCTGATTTTTTGTTTATCAAACATCATGATTTTTAATTAAATATCAAAGCATTAACTTTTCAAAATAATAAATAACTTTATTTTAATATTACAGAAGAAAAACAACCTTTTTCCATGATTCATGGAAGCTTCTTTTTATAGGCATTAGTAGGATCTACCCTGACACTTGTCCCATATGGAAGTCCTTGGAGTCAAGAGTCCAAGCTTGTAACCTTTATTTTATTTTTCTTGAACAAATCTTCTCTGGAAGAGGGTAATGAAAATAAGTGTACAGATAATTGTGCAACTCAGTTACTGATCCAGTGGGATCACTCATGCATCCGCTTGTTTACTGTAGATCATTGTAAGGTCGGGGTTTTAAACCCTGCGGCAGCAAGATTTGGTTGGGGAGGAAAGCAAAGGGAAAAGCTGCGCATCTGGCTTTCTGAATATAAGAACTTCAATATGGGACATGTTCAAGGTACAGAAGATCAGCTTAAGAGCCCAGCTACCTGCAGTGTCCCTTAAACTAAGCGCTATTACCCAAGTGAATTGTAGAACTAATGTAGTAATATAATCAACCTGTCTGGCAGGCCTAAGAAACTGACGCTAAAAGGTTACAAGCAATACTGGTGCACCTTCAAAGACACATCTATTTCCTGCTATAAAAGCAAAGATGAATCCAGTGGGACTCCAGCTCACCAAATGAACTTAAGAGGTAAGGAGAGACGCGTGCCGTTCTAGTAACATTACCCAAACAAGTCTGTCACTGTCACCGTTTATTTCTATGTTCATTTCTTTTGTGTTACACTTCAGATGTCATTCTAGAGTTGGGTATTAAAGGAAAAGTGACTGAGGTTTCTCAGTGTGATGTAAAAATACACTTCTAAATAAGCGATTGTGATAATAGCGTAAATAATGCTATATGGATCAGGATTAGCCTGTTGTCACACAGTAAAAATATTCAAAGTTCATTGTTGAGATCTGCATTTATTTTAATTGATGGTACATGTGTCTGGCTTTTAGAGTGAAGCAAAAATAAGTTACAAAATATATAGCTCCTATATGCTCTAATCCTATATTTTTGTGATGGACTTATTGAAATAAATATCCAACATTTAAAAAGTTTTGACTTCAGCAAATGAGTTGTAAATAGCAATATTTTCTCTTCAAATGCAGCCTTTTTTCCTCTCCCCTGTTGTTATGTAAGCACACAAGACTTAGGGCACGTCTTCACTGGCAACGTTAAAGCGCTGCCGCGGCAGCTCTTTAACATGGCTTGTATAGTCGCGGCACAGTGCTGGGAGAGAGCTCAAACACGCTCTGCAAGACTTGCACATTACGTTTAAAATTCCTAAGGCTGCTGGCCTTTCTTACATTCAGAAGTCAACTATTCCAGCTCAGAGGGCCATGGAACAGCAGAAACTACTGACAGATTTAATTTTTTACCATGAAGGCAACAACAGACAGGCTGCCAAATGATCTCAGACTATAGTTACGGAGATGTGTAGCCTGGAATACCTTTTTGGGAGCTTTTGACGTTGCTGCTTCTGACTGCATTTTAAAAGAATCTTGGAGACGGAGTTGAAATGAAGCCCACGTTTACTTGGATGTTCTCAAGAAACTGGAGTGCTCAAAATGCCTAACATCTAATATAAACATTTTAAGATTTTTCAGCAACCAATTTGAGAAAAACTAGCGCCTCACCACTAAAGCTATAAGCAGCACACCCAACCCACATAATTTTTACAGGATGATAGTTTTAGATTAGTGACACCCAACCTGACACCTGGTTTCGCTGTTATAAGAAATATTAAACTAGGTAGTTGCATTCAAAATTTTGGTCCGTTTGAGTGGAAATGAAGGGTCAAGCAAATTTTGTAATGCCAAATTTAATTGAACTTGTATAGTGTTTTTTGTTGTTCTCCCTCAAAATAGATCTTGCTTTTCATTTTTCCTTCCATCATCTTGGAGATGATTCACCACAGAAGCTGAAATGTTATTGCCTAGATTGTAATTTAAAGAGTTAGCTAAATCCCGCAATGTAGAGTTACATCATTATCTGCAGTACCACACCCTTTGCAACCAGGCAGATAGCTCTGGCTGTAGCTGCAAGACATCAGTTTGCTCCTAACACTGTTTGTTTTTCTACTTTTTCCTCTGATTTCCCTTAATTTTTTTACCTGCTTTCAAAATAAAGCATGGTGTACGTTCTTCAGGCAGGTTATAGCACATCACATCACTGGGACACTGTGGTTTTTAATATTATTAGACTGGAGTGGTTGTTTTTTTTAGAGCATGTGTGTCTCCATACACACTAATAACTAGCTCTTCTATTACAGGGTGCGAGGTTACTCCTGATGTAAACATTTCTGGTCAGAAGTTTAATATCAAACTTCTGATTCCAGTTGCAGATGGTATGAATGAAATCTGGCTTCGCTGTGATAATGTAAGTCTGTGATTGGCATTGTGTTCTCTCTTTGCCCCCAGTATATTCCTCCACCATAGCTTACGTTTTGACAGGCTGTTCATATTCTTTTGGCGCGCACACAGCATTGTGAGTACGTAGATGTAATGTACAAGACTGGCCCTTATTCCGTTTCCCTTTGTACCATTGTTATATCCTACACTTCGGTTGGGTTTTTGGCTCGTTGTACGTCTCTTGGTATGTTTCTGTTCGATTCTTGTACTGAAAAATTCGACGGAGCTTTGTTTGAACAGAAAAAAAAAATTTGCCTTCCTTTTGAGTGCCCCTTTCCCTTTAATTGCAGGAGAAGCAGTACGCACACTGGATGGCAGCCTGCAGGCTAGCCTCCAAGGGCAAGACCATGGCAGACAGCTCGTATAACTTAGAAGTTCAGAATATTCTGTCGTTTTTGAAGATGCAGCATTTGAACCCAGATCCACAGTTAATCCCAGAACAAGTCACAACTGACATTAATCCAGAATGTCTGGTTTCACCTCGCTACCTGAAAAAGTACAAGAACAAACAGGTACTGGAGTTTGTCATTTTCCAGAAATTTTGCGTTTAACCCAAAGGGTGAAATCCTGGTCCCATTGAAGTCGATGGGAGTTTTGTCATGTCAGTAGATGACTTCAGTGGGGTTAAGATTTCATCCTAGGTACATCGGATGTTGATGCATTTTAACAGAATTTGACAATGCTACTGCTTAAATCATGTGTAAATCTAATTTGTGGTTTTGATCCAATATCAAGTGATTGGAGCATGTGGTCCCAGTGATCTTAACTGTTTTATTCAGAGTATATATGTCAATTTTGCAATTAGATAGCAGACGTTGACCGTCTCCCAGAGTCTGAACAATGGGAGTCAGTTATTTTACGCACATTTTTGGAACTTCTTTTCCGTGTACCATATTATAGAACATCTGCACATCAATACATTGGTCAATTCTGCATACCTCTTAATATTAATATAATCAGGTGTTTGTGGCAGAGTAAATCAACAGCAGGAATTGATTTTAGTTCAGTTTATGTGCACAAAGCTCACGAAGAAATGCTTGGGATTAATTTAGGTTCCCATTGTTTACAAAGTGTTCCATGCAGGGTTTGCTGTAATGTAGTCTGTATTTTTTATTCGCACTGTTCCAACACTTCCAAATAGATTAAATACAAGCCATTGAAAATATATACTTTTAAAGAACTGTGACTTAATTTTTGAGTAGTAATCTATATCTAGTCAGTGCATGGTAGAATCCAATTATTTCTACCACACAACAAACAAATACATCGGTTGTACAAAGTCACGCAGTATTTGGCTAAAGTTGCAAAAATAAGTAAAGCATTGCTCAGTGTCTCTTTAATGAATTAGTAAACTCAAGTACGCTGATTGTTAATCTGTAGTTAAATTACTGTGTCTGAATCTGATCTCTGGAAATCAGAAGGGGGATTGCCATGCAGAGAAGCAGGAAAAATGTAGGTATTTATTGGCACAGTATGATTTCCTGGCAGTGGAATTTCATTTTCTACAGCCCTTATTATTCTCTGAATAAGCCTTTATATCCATGGGGATTGCATATATAACAAAATTATAACCTATATAAGGCATTGTAGACTTGATCTTAGTAAAGTAGACACTAGGGAAACTGTTAACTTGTGTTATTTACCTAGTGTGTTTATTTCTTGGTTAAGAAGCAATAGGTGCAACATTGGAGATAGCAGTTAAAGACTTGTAAAAAACCAGGCCAACAATTCTGATCCCTTTCGAAGATTTATGCAACAGAATTCCCACAGATCCCTTTCGAAGATTAGTTAAGTATAAATAGAGCCTTTCATTTAGAAAGGCAGCAAGAATGTTCAGCAGTTTTGCTCCCTTTTGCATTTTATTAGTTTCCTTCTTCTTGGTGTCCTGGAGGTTGTGTAAGTTGCATTGAGACTGTTTATCCCACAGCATCATGTGATGGGGGAGTAATGGGGAATGGAGGAAATGCTGCCCTCAGGGAATTCATGGAATGTAGACTGCCAGCTAAAAAGGAACACCAAGCTATTGCAATTTATTAAATTGAGGGTAATTTTTGGGGGGGAAACTTCTCACCAAGTGCAAATTTATCTGAAATGTACATTTACAATATTCATTGATCCGTTAAAGATAAATGTCAAGTTTTCACGAACCCATACAGTCTCATTATTGGACTAATTATCTCAATAGGTCAATATAAATGTGAACGTCATTGATCATGTTACTTATTGTATCAGCTGGTCTGCTTAGGGATGTGATATGGACATTTGGGGTATGTCTACACTACCCCCGGGGGTGGCGGGTAGCAATCGATCTATCGGGGGTCGATTTATCGCGTCTAGTCTAGAAGCGATAAATCGATCCCCAAGCACTCTCCCGTCGACTCCAGTACTCCTCCGCCGCGCAGGCGGAGTCGACGAGTGTGGCTGCAGTCGACTCGTCGCCGTGAAGACGCCGCAGTAAGTCGATCTAAGTATGTCGACTTCAGCTATGCTAGTCTCGTAGCTGAAATTGCGTATCTTAGATCGATCCCCCCCCCTCCCCCCCGTGTAGACCAGGGCTTGGTTTACAAACCAGCCCTCTTAACTGGTTCATGGTTTTATTGTAAACTGACATTTGCAATATTACAAGTTTGCAAATGGATTTAGGAAGTGCTAAGGCAGAAACATAATAGCAAACTGTTTAGGTTCATAGTGTTTAAATATTAATTTGTGAATTCTGATACGGTTTTGTGACATTTACTCTGCTCAGAGCAATGAATTTCTGTGGTTTTACATCTAAGAAACGTTCAGTCCAATATAAACAGAAGACTGCATTTACGGTTGCAGTCCTTAGTGTAGTTGCATCTTCAGATGGCCATTTTAATTTTTGCTTTCCTTGTGTAATTTTGGAATCTTTGTAGTCACTGAACTGTGTTGGGCACTTTAATTTATTCTCTGAGACGGGTACTATGGGGATATTTTCCTCATATTTGAAGTGACGGAAGCTACTGGTTTTTTAAATGGCAAATGGCTTTGCACACTCTAAAGAGGCGTAAACTTGAGTCTCATTCAACCAAAGACCTTGAAAGAAGGCTGAGGATGGGAATTTTCACTCTATTTTTGACTTTAGCCACCGGTGGAATTCTGAAACGCCTATAAAGCATACATAAATCATTCTAGATGAATGAGACGTACCTAATTTTTGATGGCTGTAGAATGAGGGATGGTTCTATGTTTCCTTGTTCCCTTTTTCATGCTTGCATTCACTTTTTGCTGTTTTCCTTCCTAAGAAAATTTGCATGTTTTTTGCTTGAACTTCAGTTTGCAGATAATTTGCACTTTTTTTCTTTGCTTTGTTGCCATATTTCTGATTGCTTTTTTTTTCTTTCTGCTTCCTCTTCCTTTATTCGCATTGTCATCTACAGCCAGGCTATATAAGAGACTTGGTAAGTGACAGTAAAAATAAATAAATTTAAAATTCAGATAAATTTAATTTAGAAAATATAGTTTAAAACCCTTTCACATGGAGAGTAGTCCTAAAACAAAACACCTAGAGGAACAAAACTATTTTAGTTTTAACGATGATCCCCGGTGATTTTATGCTGTCAATCTGCTAATAAGAATCCTTTATACTAGAAACGTACATTTCTGGAGTTGATTCTCATTGTGCATCTTAAAATTAAATGTGTGTCCAAAACGTTTGCATCTATAATCATGCCTGTTATATAAAAATAATACCCACAAATATTTAGTGGTGCTTTAGGTAAAAGCAGCTCCATATTTATCTTTAGCTGCCATTCTTGCCATAGTTAATTATTTTCCGGAACATACTCCGTTTCATGTCCGATGATGTATGACACAGCTTAGAAACTGCAGAACATCTGTTTGACAGTGTAATTGACTTACTAAAATTCACAACAGGGAGTCTAACATTTTATGCATGGTTTTGAGCGTGTAGGGGATTTTTTTGTTTTGGTTATGGTTTTGGGGGTGGGCGTGGTTTACACAATATTTCAAATGTACAACGGTTGCCTGAAGACTGTGTCTCTAATCACAATCAGATCACAGCCAGGATATTGGAGGCCCATCAGAATGTAGCTCAGATGAGTCTAATTGAAGCCAAGATGCGATTTATTCAAGCTTGGCAGTCTCTACCGGAATTTGGCATCACACACTTTATTGCAAGGTCAGTGGTTCTGCTAAGTAATAAGGTAAAATTTCATGTATGAATGTGTCGATTATTCTCTTATTTGAAGCTACCATGAAATATTCCTAGTTGGGAACGATGTAGTTTAGACAAACAACTTTTGTAAAATGCTTCACTATGCATAATTATAACTTCACACACAACATTATTTGCATGTAATACTTAGAATTCTATTTAAATGTCTGGGGAAGGATTTTAATCTATTGCTGCATTTATTGATCCTCTCTGTCACTCTGAAGTAGTAAGTTGCATCAGCGCTGGAAAGAAAAATGAAAATGACATTGGTTCAGCTTGTTTTATGAGTCAGTTAAATAATTGAACGCACAACATTTCTGCATATGTGTAAGGTTTACCTTTTATAAATCTAAATGTCCTAGATTCCAAGGGGGCAAGAAAGAAGAGCTGATTGGAATTGCCTACAACAGATTGATAAGAATGGATGCAAGCACAGGAGATGCAATTAAAACATGGCGATTCAGCAACATGAAACAGTGGAATGTAAACTGGGAAATAAAAATGGTAAGCAAGCTCGCATTTACAGAGCTGGAGAGACACTGTTATTTGCCCAAATGTCCATTGTAAGGCATCTTTTTGATAAGAGCTATACATGACTTAGATTTAGCCTGAAGGTTCCTCCTGATTTTGTTTCATGGGAGGACACTGCTTGGTTTCATAAACTATTTCTCTTTCTCTCCTTTGAGTCCAAGATTTCTTTTTAAACTATTTACCGTTTGTGTAGGGTTTCTGAATGCAATTCAGTCTTGTGTGAGCTAATTCATTTACAGCATCCCTGAGAGGTTTCTTGTACACTATAAGGAATCCACTTAAGATTTTATTACTTCCTTGGAAATAACGACTGTATCACATCTCCCCCATCTAGGTGGGCCTGGTGATTGTCTAGTTTGGGTGGCCGTGTGTCTTGTAAAGTTTTCTGATTTTATTTTTTAATGAAGCTATTTTTAGGAAGACGTTGTTTAGCTCTAATGTATAATCAATGTTTATCATTTGGGGACCTATCCTACCTCCATTAAAGTCCGCGAAAAGGCTCCTTCTGATTCCAACAGGAAAATCTTTTAAAAAACAGTGTTTGAAAACTATTCGGTGACCTTTTTTCACTAAACCCCAATTACACCCTTATTACTCAGCAGATGTTTCTAGTCTGTGTGCAAATACGCAGCCAGATACCTAAGCAAAATCAAATTTCTGGGCTAAGAGGGTAATACTGGACTGCTTACTGCATATAGCTAAATGACCTAGATTTTGTTTTGTTTTAGTTTTTCACTTTTTTTAGTTGCAGCCCAGTTTAGAGTTCTGTGGAACTCATGGGCAGTCAGTATCAGACGCTGTTGTGTAAACACTGAGCTGGTCCTCTAACCAGCTTTTACTTGTATATGCACAAACTCCCACCAGCACTTTGCAGGTGCAATGCCTGGTTAAAACTTCCCTCTGTTGTGGTAGATTATTTAAAGGGCACATGCCTGTGAATACCCAAGCACAATTAGAAGCTGAGGGCTGAAAATATGTCCCAGTAGCTTTTAATTTTGCGGCGGTTTGGATTTTTTTTAACCAGTTCCTTAAGCCACAGTATCCCTGGTTGTTCAGACCAGATGCTTTGCAAGAAACTTGTTGGCTTCACTTATCCCAGAGTCTGGCTGGTGTGGACTAGCAACACTCCTGCCCTCAAGAATTAATAAACAATACATCACTGGAAGGAGATTTTTCTGAAGACTTCAAATGAGAGACTTTGTTAACAGAACCACAATAGGCTTCTTGGGGGAAACTAGTAATTTAGGGGGCAGATCCTGCCCCCTAATAGTTCTCTATCCAATAATTTTTTCTCTTCAGAAAATAGACACACAATATCAAGCATGAAACTTTAAACAGTTGCTTGCTACAAGGGAGACTTATTCCATCCAGGGCAAAGGAGATTTAAAATGTTTGGACAAGAAAAATTTTTGCTACATCTTAAGCTACATAACTGTGTTTACTTAGACAATACAGAATATATCTGGGCTTATGGAGAAGCATAGTAATGTGGAGAGGGGGGAACTCTTGAAGTTGGTATAATTTAACATGACCATCTTGTTGATCCTAATCCGGTGTGTTTTTCACTGTAGGTTACCGTAGAGTTTGCAGATGATGTAAGGGTGTCCTTCATTTGTACTGAGGTGGATTGCAAAGTGGTTCATGAATTCATTGGTGGCTACATCTTCTTGTCAACGCGAGCAAAAGACCAGAATGAAAGTTTAGACGAAGAGATGTTCTACAAACTTACCAGCGGTTGGGTGTGAGTTTGATGTACTGTATACTGAGAGAAACCCCATGGCCATATTAATATTTAACTTTAAAAGCTGTTATTTGAAATATGCTGCTTAATAAAGTAAGCTTGAAATGTATCTTTTTTTTTTTTTTTTTAATCATGGAAATTTTTGCATTACCAGACCAGTTAATGTATGTGCACTAATGAGCACTTCCGTTAATCTGCTATGAAGAGACAGTTTATAGACTACATAATGTAGCAAATTCTGCCTCTGGTCTTTAGACACAAGACACAATGGGCAGATCACAATCAGATTTGACTGATTTAAGATAGCCAAATTACAAAGAGAACTCTAAGCCATTTACTATAAAGCTATCCAGGGCTTAAACTATATGAAGTCTATTTATCATGTTTAATGCATGTTTTTTTCTTTAGTGGTTTTTTTTATACTGTAAATTTGACCTCCTGTTTTTGAAGTCCTCCCTCCTTCCTTTGGTTAGAATTTTGATCTCTATTTTCACACTACATGAATCAGGACAGTTGCAGATGCCTGACTTTATTTTGCAGATAGTTGTGTGGGGCCTTAAAGAACAGTCCTCTGTTAGTCTGTTATAGTTTGGTTTATTTGTTAACTTTTTCCTTTGGATAATCATTTATATTGTCTCTCTCTTTTTTATTTTTACACCGTATTGTATTACAACACTCTTAGTACTCACCAGCATACTCACTGTCTGCCTATGATATGCAAACTTTTTCATTACAATATGAAGTAAAGGTCTATGAAGTATAGGTTTTGTGTAACTTATGTAAAAACACAAATTTTATAAAATTGTACAGTTTTTTTTTTTAACTAGTCTCACAAGCCAACTAGAATTTTGCATAGATCTAGTGTGTCAGCATTAACTATATAGTGCTTTTAAAAGGATACGGACAGCAATTTAGAAAAAAAAAATTGCCGTACAATGCATTTTTATCTAAGTTAAGTATGACTTTGTTATAGTTGTGCCACACGGTCCTTAATAACTCTAATGCCTGGAGTCTGGGTGTCCCCATACATTGCACCAGTGCAGAATTAACACTAATAAGGAAGCTCCTGCCCCGCCCAATGCCAAGGAATAACCAGTATTGTGTTCAGATAGTCTGTGGTTTAAAGACTATGTACAAATGCATTTTATTTTAAATAAAAGTCAGACCTTTTATTTAATGTTCCGTTTCCACTTCTGGTTCTTGTGCTTTGTGTAGAATAATCTTAATTTCATACCATACCAAGTAGATTTACCAGCACATGCTATAGGATTTCACAGGTTGTCACTGTTGCTAATAACTTGTCCAATTGCATAAGAAATCGAACCTTGTGCTGTGATCCCATCCTACCTCACAAGCCTAGTGTTGTCTGGGTGGGTCAGTTCTTGGATGGATCACCTTCAGGACAAACCCAGGTGCTCTAGAAACTAGTACTGGGGATTAGGTAGGTAGCACTCTTCTCCTCCAAGTCAGTACTAAACAGATATTGCAGGCAGCAGAAGAGGAGAGCCTCTGCCTGGCTGACAGTGCTCTGTCAAAGTCCGGGAGTCAAAAAAATCATGGATGAGGGCGGGGGAGATTGGGAGAGAGCTGAAGAATCTGGGGGTGATAGTGGATCACAAATTGAATGTGAGGGAACAAAGTGATGCAGTGGCAAAAAAGGCTAATGCCATTCTGTGATGTATTAACAGGAGTGTCATATGTAAGGCACAGGAGATGGTTGTCCCACTCTATTCGGCACTGGTGAGGCTCAGCTGGAGGACTGTGTTCAGTTCTGGGCACCACAATTTAGGAAAGATGTGGACAAATTAGAGTCCAAAGAAGAGCAACAAAAATGACACAAGGTTTAGAAAACCTGTCCTATGAGGAAAGGTTGGAAAAACTGGGTAGGTTTTATCTTGAGAAAAGAATCCTGAGTGGGGGTGGGGGGAGACCTGATAATCTTCAAACATGTCAAGGATTGTTGTAAAGAGAAGGTGATCAGTTATTCTCCATGTCCACTGAAGGTAGGACAAGAAGTCATGGCCTTAATCTGCAGCAAGGGAGATCCAGGTTAGCTATTAGGAAAAACTTTCTAACAGTAAGGGTAGTTAAGCACTAGAATAGGCTTCTAAGGGAGGTTGTGGAGTTGCCATCACAGGAAGCTTTTAAAAAGAAGTTAGACAAACACCTGTCAAGGATGGTCTAGGTTT
The DNA here is from genome assembly GCA_033296515.1 of Macrochelys suwanniensis. Classification (NCBI taxonomy): domain Eukaryota; kingdom Metazoa; phylum Chordata; order Testudines; family Chelydridae; genus Macrochelys; species Macrochelys suwanniensis. Next base: position 8,415,454 of record CM065781.1, on the reverse strand, counting down.
ACTTGGTCCTGCTTCAGCACGGAGGGGGAGGGGGTGGATTTGATGACCACTGGAGGGCCAGAGAAAGTCAAGGATACAGAGCAGGGTGGAAGAACAGCTGTGGCAGGAGGCAATAAGGCTAAAGAGTAAAAGGCACAGTTCAGGAGGGGGAAGGAAAAGGGGCAAAGGAAAGAATTTAGTACAAGGGAGAATTAAAACAATGGTCAAGGAGAGAAGAAAACAAAGTGAGAATGAAAGAGGAGGAAGAAATGGAAGAACAGGTAAAAGCAAGACCTAGCTACCCTGTGGTGACTGTAAGTGAGATGAGCTTAAACACCTCATTGCTCATGTGCAGATCTGTAACTACCTGTAACAATGGTGGAGCCAGGGGGCCGCACTAGCAAGCTGCTAGCACAGCCCTTTGTGGTGCAAAGATCGTCACGCTGGCTTAGACCTCCAGGCACGGAGATGTGGAGAAATTCTGGCTCCTGCTGTCTGTGGAAAAGGGATGGAGAGATTCCCCACCTGCGCACACAACACCCTGCCTGCTGCCCACAGGTGCACACGAGCACCTTTTTCTGGTAAGGAGCCTGCTACTGTGATCTTCCTTCTGGTCTCCTTGGTCTGCACACGCTTCCTCACGGACAAGCACCTTGGCAACCTTGTGTTAGCCAGGGATATCTGGGCTCTCTTCAGTGCTGAAATGCTAGGAGGGGCTCTGCCAAGTCCAAGCTTGAAATTCCAACAGCGATGGAGAATCCTGCAACTGGGAGAGCGATAGAAGGGAAGGTGAACTGAGCAGCGTTGAGGAGTCAGGAGATTTCTGTCCAAGAAATGGCATTCGTAACGCGGCTTGGCCGCATTCCTCAGAGCTTTGTTAAACATGGGCCTACCTCCCAGGCAGCGTTCGGACTGCATCGCACTCCCTATTCATGCCAGAGTTGGTTCTGACTTGTCCCTGGTTCTGTCCCTTCTGCCTTATTCCAGAGACCCTCAACCTGAGGCAGGACAAACAGAGCAGCTGCCACCATGTCCATTAGCTTCTTAGCTTGGCAACCGTATTTGCCGGCAGCTGGGAGCAAAACCTCTCCCGTGGGCCACGCAAGCTCCTTGGTGCTTCTTCCTCTTCCCCCACCATGGTGAGCAAGCCAGAGGCTAAGAGATGCCCCTCTCCGGAGCTGCCGAAGGGGAGCTCCGCTGCAGCTGCTGTCTGCCAGAAGAACGGGCTCTGAGTCGGGATGGAGGTTCCGTATCCACCACCGCCCTGCAAAGACTTAGCCAGGGATGCCTCTGCAAATTCAGGCCAATCCTCTGACATTAGAGCTCTTTAGACTGAGTGCTCCTCGGGGGTAAGTAAAGTAATTCCCCACCCCAGGCCAGCCTCTCTCTAAAAGGAAAAGCTCCAGGGTCTTCTCCCATAGTTTGATCACCTGAGTGACTCACCAGCAACGTGGCCTGCTAGTCAACTCTCCTGCCCAAGAGGAGGATCAGGTCAGTTACGAGATCTCAATCCTGCATTGCCTCACCAGTGACGGATCAGAGGATGAGCATCATGGAAGACCCAGACCCCCTTTCCCTATGAGCAAAGCCCCGAGCGGCGCTAAGCTTTGATTTTGGGTCATTCACGTTCCCGAGCATCGAATCTACGTGTGTTCAAACCCCTTTAAAAGGGGGTGGCAACACAACAAGCAATTAACAGCATGCCATGATCTGATGGATCTTGCTCTAGTAGATGCTGGATTAAATACCATGTGGAGGAGGGCACTTTGGAGCGTGAATGTGGTATGTTAGTCATAACCCTGATCCCTCTCTCTGCCTTTAGACCGTGAGCTCCCTGGGGCAGGGACGGTTGCTGCATCCATATAGCGCCTGGATCTGAGCTGCCTCTGCTGCTGCATGCGAAATAGTAACTACCGTATATACGCGTTCATAAGCCAAATATTTTTGGTAAAAAAGTGATGCAGCAAAGAGCAGGGGTCGGCTTATACACTGGTGTACACCAAAATTTGATGATTTTAAACTATATGGAATTACTGAATTGAATATCTAATACATTGTCATTTTTGTTTACCTGGAGCGCCCGCAGGCATGGAGCCCCTCAGCTCCCTGTGGCCGCAGTTCGCCATTCCCAGCCAGTGGGAGATGCGGGAAGTGGCGACTTCCCGCAGCTCCCATTGGCTGGGAATGGCGAACCGCGGCCACAGGGAGCTGAGGGGCTCCATGCCTGCGGGCGCTCCAGGTAAACAAAACGTCCCGACCCGCCAGTGGCTTACCCTGACAGACCGGGAGCCAAAGTTTGCCAACCCCTGAAATATAGGGTTGGCTTATGAAAGGGTCATACAGTTTTTGCTATTTTTACCTATCCATCTTGGGGGGTCGGCTTATATACGAATGGGCTAATGAACGAGTACATACGGTAATCTGGAGATGGGGAAAGTAAAAGTCATTGCATAAGGAGGCCTGTTCCTGTCAATACACTCGCACTACCGTTGTCGGCGTTTGCTTTCCCTGAGTGTGAGGGGCGCTCTTGCTCTTGGCAAGCGTGTAACGGGATGTACTGTGCAGAATACTGCTTCCTTGTAAGGCTTGTAGGCTGCTGAGCTTCCTCCAGTTAAACCCTGTCTGCGCAAATGGTGCCTGGAGGAACGAGGAAGCCTTTTAACAGCCAGCTGGGGAGCTGCAAGCGTAGCAAATCAGTGTCCTACGATGCACCAGGTAATACATTAAACATTAGCATTTTAGTGTCTCTGTGGAAAGCACACCAATCTGGGCATGCTGGACGGCCTGCTATAGCTGATTCTAGTCTGTCATCTTTCTCCCATTTTATGTTGCTGTCAATAGCCCCTAGCCAGTCCCTGGGGAGAGGCAAAGGGCTTTCTTTACTCCTCATCATTTTGTCTTCTGATTCCTCACCCACCCAGCTCAAATTCTTATGTCACTTACCTGTCCCGGTTGCCCATGTTTTTAATTTATAAGGGGAGTCTCACTCAGAGGCTTGCTATGTGAAAGGGGTCACCAGTAAAAAAGTTTGAGAACCACTGGCTTACATGTTTCCAGCTGAGTTGCATAAAAGCATTCCAACACACACTTCACAGACAGCCGCAACTGGTGACTCCTAAGACCCCTGTTAAAATTAATTTATGCATATGCATCCGTCTTGGCTAGAACAGTATCCTTCCCACCCATCCCCCCATCAGCTGTTGTGCTCTGGCTAAATCCTTCATTGCAAGCTCTCCGGACGAGACTGTTTTGTCTGTGCGGCACTTAGTACCAGCGGTGCTTAGTACCAGCGGGCGGGCCTGACCCCTAACTGGAGTGTTAGGTGCTACTGCAATTGAGATAACAATTGCCGTAACAACAAAGGTGGCCCAGATTATTTTGTGTCATTTGCTGCCAAGCTTCCAATGACCTGCCATTGCAGATACACATGGTGTATCGGAAGGCACCAGACTGCGAGCTGCTGCCATTGAGACAGTGCAGTCCTTTCCAAAATGGAATGAGAGAGAGAAAGGACTTGCATCTTCTGGTCACCGGCCACCTAAACTGCCACAACTGTCGCCTGTGACTTGCAGCCAGATTCCTTACGCCACCTGGCATTCAAAACAAGTTATCTTGTGTTGACAGCCTGTAGTGTTTCACCTCCATCCTATCCCATCAATGTATGTCTGATGTGTCCACGCTGGAAAGAAAATGTTTTGAAAGGATTCAATTACTCTTTGCTTCTGCCAGACCAATACAATACAGGCTTACGTTTTTAAAAAAAAAAAAAAAAAAAGGGACCTCAACTCTCTGCAAAACAACTCGCAGTAATTTTTTTACATGCTAGGATTGTAACCCTCTGATATAATTATTTTTTGCGAGGAATTGTTAATATGACAACCCCCCCTGGCATAAGTGCACCAAGTTCAATGCTAATTATATTTGCGTGAAGGAAAAATTGATCTACTTACAAGCCAGACTTAAAATGTTATGGGGTAAACATTACATTTTATCCTTTCAATTGGTGGCGTAACGAAATTTTAAATCCAATGTTGTTAGTACGATGAGTAATGATTGGTGTAATGGAAGGGAAAATAATACTTCCTGATTAGGACAGAACTCAGTTTACAGAACTATAATAATAATCGTGAAAGCCTCTTATAAGACATTTACAAAACTAATGTATTCAGAGACTTGCCGGATTGCTATAGATCTATAATAAGAGATCTTGAGTACCTAGTAATATTGCACTAATATCTCCTCTGCCTGCTATTTGGTCCCAGGAAGAATGCATCATAGTTATGAAGTCCACTCCCAAAACTAAGTTCCTTAACACAGCAAAGTATTTGTTAAAGTGGATCCCATTTGATGGTTCCCAAAGCATGTGGTCTTTCCAATGGTTTCTTGATGCAATTGCATTTGCAGACCCAGGTACAGTGGCATGTGATGGGTTTCTTTTTTTGTTGGTCTTCAAAGGAAATATATTTCTAAGTCAATAGAGGTTCCCTTTGTCAACAGCAAATCAACACCTGTGAAATGAGAGTTCCCTCAGGAAAATGGGTATCAGAAATATTGGATTCTCTCACTGGGCAGTGGAAAACTGGACTCTTCATTATGTTTGATAGTTGGTTGGTCCTACACAGTCTTCTCCAAGTAACTGATCTGTGGGACTATGTATGATATGTAAGCTGTAGCTTTGTTGTGCTGACAGGCACTCGCTCCATTGAACGCAACTATGTAATTAGTTGTGATAGCTTTAGCAAAGACATCTTCACTTGCACCGACTACTGATTAATAACACGTGGTTTTTCCATGTTAGCCTTCATGTGATTAACAAATTCATGTCTACACTAAAAGGAAATCTCCCACTTCTTTCTCAACACAAAGCAGTCAACCATTTGGACGGGCAGTCTTTGTTTGTGTTCATATTGCCACAAAAGTAAGTGGGGGGGGGGGACAAATACAGGTTGATGTTAAAATATGGTGGTCATTGAGTTCTGTGCCATACCAAAGAATTTATTCAGACCTGCTGGAAAAAGTCCATCTCTGCCTGCACAGTTCCACCATCTTCATCTGAAATGAGCTAGTGTGTGAATTTGTTACTATTTACCTGCAAAAATCGGTGGTTGTATAAATGCAAAGGAAGAGCAATAATAGAAATCATCCAGCTTTATTATCATTATGGTAATGCCTAAAGGCCCTGACTGAGATCAGTGCCTCACTGTGCTAGGTGCAATAAAAACAGTTCCAGCCCGAAGGAACTTACAAACTAAATAAAGTGGGAGGAGAAACAGACAGGAAGTGACATGTCCAAGGTTACACAGCAAGTTAGTGTCAGAGCTGGATCTCCTGACTCCTAATCCTGTGCTCTACCCATTAGACGACACTGCCTCATTTCAAATGAAAGTAGTGTTTCTAATTTACTAGTTTTGACTCTAAATAGGGACACCCAGTCCCTAATGTGGTCCATTTACTAACGGAATTTCCTTGTCATTAAATATACTAAAGTGAAGAAGCTATCCAGCCAATGAAGCTAATAATTACCTTCACATTGCAATCTTTTTTTTTCCTTTTACTTCTGCATTCCTGGTTTTAGATTTATCATTGAAAACTCCACTGACCAAAATAACACAAGCTGCAGCTGTTCCTTTTTCACACAACTTTGGGATCCAAACCGGGATCACAAAACAAACGTAAGAGAGATCTGATGGCAACGCCAGCTGGGGGAAAAGCCTGGCTCAGAATGGAAAGATGATTCCAGTAAGTGTGAACGATGCAATCGAGCCAGACAGCAGGGGCATTGTGAGGAGAGAGAGCAGACAGGAAGCTCTATGAAAAGGCCATGCCACGATTAATCTGGAGGTTCTGCTGTCTGGCCACAAATGGGGGTGTGAAGTGAGAGGAATAAATCATGTGATCGGTCTGTGGTCCTGATGGAGCTTTGCTTCCTGCTCAATCATCAGACAGGATATGTATTAGCAGATGGATACCACCATGCTCACCGATGAGAGAGGTGGTTATTATTGTAAGGGAGAGTCTGGTCCATTTTTCCAAAATCCTCTGGGGATGGCAGAGAGGAGCCCCCTAGAAATTCACTCTACTTTCTGAAGACAGCACAATTCTCTTGCATGCCCGTGGTCAGGAACTCCAGAGAGCTCCTTTGCTTTCCCTTGCTGTAGGATGGCACCTTCTTTCCTACCAGAACCCAGAAAGAAGATGTCTGGTGTTACATGGCTGTTGAAATCGGGAAGACAAAAGCAGAAGAGGACCCAATAATTGGCAGTTGATGCTAAACAAATTGGAAATACAGGCCAAGTTTTTAACAGTGATGGGAATTAGCCACTGGCACAGATTACCAAGGGAGGTGGTAGATCATCCGTCACTGGCAATCCTTAAATCAAGGCTGGATGTCTTTGTAAAAGACATGCTGTAGTTCAGCCTTACTTTTTGGGCCAGGGCAGACTTCTCCAGCCTGAATAATACAGGAGGTTAGATTAGACAATGCCAAGGTCCTCACAGGCGATGGATTTTTAAAATTGAAATATGGAATGATAAAGGGGGGAAAGGGATTTTCTGCTAGATACCAACAGCTGACCTTTCTTAGATGCAGGTATTAATAAAGTACAACAGTGATTAGTCTGATTAGGCAGCAGGACATTCACAGGGAACTGCAGAGCATCTCTCTTTGGTACTATAGAGAACCTTTAGTAGCTAAGCTTTTTGGTGTCTTATTTTAAAAGGACAAAATTAATTACTTTTGCTGTCACTAATTAATCCCCAACTGATTTGTGTACAGGCCTCTGGGCTCTCCCTGATCCTATCACCAAGTTGTGAGGGCAACTTCTCTCCTGACTGACTGGAAATCTGTGCCACCAGTGTCATTACCCGTGCGACCCCAGCTATTCTGCCATTTGTGCTCACACTCACTCCATGAGAACTAGCATGAGTGTGTGTGTGAGCCGGAGAATCACCCTGCCAATTCAGAGTGGAGATGTAGGCTTAGTTAGCTGTGTGTTAGCAAGTTTGGGTTTTATTGTAAAGGGGGCAAGTAAAAATATTTCCCGTGGGGAATGCTACCAACAGATGAAGCATGTATAACAGAAAAAAGCTGTGCACCTTTAATAGCTGGGTTTTTTCTGCACCATAGTGACTATCACCAGCTGGTCTAGGTGTAATGTTGACTTACATGGGGCGACAGCAGTGGGGATCAAACCTGGGACCTCAATGCACGAGCTAAAAGGAGACACCTGTCACTTAGCTCAGGCTGTAGCCGACTCCTCACTCTCTAGCTGGCCGGCCTAGCCACTAGAGGGGGAGAGAGCACCACACCAAGCAGGAGGTTTCATCCTCTCACCAGGTGTGGAATGAACCTCCCCAAGTTTCAGAGACTTCCAGAGCAAGTCCCCGCTTGCCGGCAGCGGGGTTCGAACCTGGGGCCTCTGAAACTCAGTGCAGGAGCCTCTACTGCATGAGCTACAAGACACATGTCACATAATTGTAGCTGTAGAAGGGTCATCAATCTCTCGCAGGCCTAGCCACCACTGGAGGGGGATAGAGTGCCGCTCGGAGCAAGCCAGGGTTCCATACCATACGATATGGTTCAGAGAACCGCCACAGACTTCTCTGCACTTACAGCCCATTCGGCATTTTCACTTTCATTATTTCTCTGCCTCCTTCGGTTCCATTTTTCTGCGATTGAAACGGGCAGCACCTGCCCCAGATAAGTCAGGAACCCAGCTCAGTTTGGCTGACCCGTGAGACCTTTTTATTGGGGGAGGCTGCACCATAAAGGAGAGCAGACCACCAGAGTCGTACGTATCCAGCAAGCCTGCCCTCCTACTCCAGAAAGCATCAGCAGACTGCCAAATGACTCGGCTGCATTGCACGGGAAAAGCCTGGCTCATCGCTCTGAGCCCTGCCAGAGAAAGCAACCGCGAGAAAGGAAGTTAAGCCCGTGCTTAAAGTTACGCAAGTGTTGAAGAATCTTAACAAAATGTGAAAGGCCATGGATATTTGTATGAACAACAATGCCTGGAGTTAATGCTAACAAAACGACTGGAAGGGAGGTTTTATGGAACCTCCGTTGCTGGAGGTGGTGGTTGTGTTTTTTTAAGACCAGGTTAGTCAAACAGCTGTCAGGGGTGTCTTGACAATACTTAGTCCTGTCTCAGCACAGGGGGCTGGACTAGAAGGCCTCTTGAGGTCCTTTCCAGCCCTGTGTTTCTATGGCCAGGTCTACGCTACAGGCTTAGATCGATATAACGCCGTCACTCAGGAGTGTGAAAAATCCACCCGTGAGCAACGCAGTTTTACTGACCTAACCCCTCGCCATGTAGATAGCGCTATCTCGGTGGGAGAGCTTCTCCCATTGCCATAGCTACTGTCTCTTGGGGAGGTGGATTAACAGGAGACGCTCTTGCGTTGGTGTAGTAGTGTCTTCAAAAGTGCTACAGCCGTGCAGCTTCACCCATACAGGGCTGTACGTGAAGACAAGCCCTATGATTCTATACCGCGTGCAGCTGAGCTCAAACTAATCTCCATCAGAGGTCTGGATAAGACCTGTGTGCAGGCCAGATTACCCCCCATTTGCTCTTGGGTGATTCCTCCACTTTCCTGACAAGCATCTGCGACGGGCCATTGTCAGAAACGGAATGCTGGCTTAGATGGCCTTTGGTTCTGATCCAGTCTGGCAGTTCCAATGTTCTTGTGCTTTGCTGGATCAGGGCCCAAGTTAGGAACATGATTTAAAAAAAAAAAAAGTCCAAAAGTGGAGAATAAAAAGAAGATTGCAAAAGCATATCCGATAAATGAGAGGAAACATTGTAAGTACAAAAGCAGAAGGGGTCAGTGAAGGGTCATGGGAAGGCAGACGTTGCTTTAAAAAAATAATCTTCGCTTTACAGGACAATGAGGAATGTTCGCCACAAACTGAAAACACGTACATAGCTCCGTCCTGAGGGCAGGAAGAAGAAACACCAGTGGAAACGACTCATCCCAGAGTAGGGAATGATGAGAAATGGTAAAGAAAGTGACAAAAGAACCATTGGATTCTTTAGCAGAGGTATTTAGACTATCTCTGGAGGAGAGCTGTTGATGCTGATATGCTTATGCTTAAGAATGTGTTATTTATTTATTTGTAGTATCATAATGCCTAGGAGCCAAAGTCAAGGACCAGGCCCCACTCTGTTAAGCACTGTACAACCAGAGCACAAAAAAGATGATCCTGCCCCAAAGAGCTGACCATCTAAGACAAGAGACAACAGGTGGACACAGACAAGTGGGGGAGAACTAGGAGACCATGAGACAATGTAGCTCATCAGGATGGACCGGGATCTCAGCCCACCTGCAGCCTGACCCCTGTCAAGTTTTTTTGTAGCATCACATTAAAGGAGTGTTTGAAGGAGGAAGTTTTGTGGATGTAAATGCAGCGTTTCCTCCAGGCAAGAAGGGGCCTGAGGGTAGTCTAGACCTGTACACTGAAACGTCGGCCATTGGAAATGTACAGAAGTCGCAGAGTAGGGACAGAACTAGGAAGTTACAGTTGGGTTGAAGAAGATCAAGACGAGCAGATGCCCAACACTGGGGGACTTTTTTTTTTTTTTTCTTTTGAAACAGCTGCTGAGAAGAAATCATCAATGTACTTTGCCTTGACTTTAGGGAAGCAATAGATAAAATATTGTATGAAACTCTAATCTCAAGGGCCAGGGAGTTTGGTGTGGTGTGGACCTGGAGCAGCCTTGGGCACAGGTAATTAGGATTTAGTATTATAGCCTAGTAACTTGCAAGATAGAGTATGAAGGGGTGACCAAATGCACCCTTGTATGCACCCCCATACACACACCATTGTAATAATGCACCTTGAAGCCTTTAAGCCATGATGTGAGGATTTCAATAGCTCAGACGTAGGTTAGAGGTAGGTTAGAGGTTTATTCCAGGAGTGGGTGGGTGAGATTCTGTGGCCTGCGTTGTGCAGGAGGCCGGACTAGATGATCATAATGGTCCCTTCTGACCTTAAAGTCTATGAGATAATCTTTGTACAAGATGTCCTTTGTTGAGGTATCGTGAAAACTAATAACTCACTGGTCCGTAATATCATGATGAAATGTGCGTAGCAACATTATATGTAAAGTTAGGAATTCCCCTGACTGATGTTGCTGGCATATGTTCAAACCCATGTTAAACAAAGGAGTGTGTGTGTTTACTTACCTCAGGTTACATATTGGTTGTAAACAGAGTCCTCAGACAGCAAAAGGGGGAAGACCGGAGACAAGGAAAATGTGCATTTCAGCAAACAGAGGTGAGAAGAAACAGCGTGCAGCCTCTTTCACTACCAGACCCCACGTCTCCATCCTCACAGCTGGAAGGACCTTTCTCTAGGGGTAACCCTCCGGGAAATGCATTTCAAAGGGTGACTGAACTGTAAAAGAGAGGGGCAAAAACACCCCATGTGGTCTCTCCCTCTCTGTCACTCGCTTTGTCACCTAAGAGGACAAAAGAAACAGCCGTTGGACTTTGAGAACAGGCCTTGGCCTAAGAGTTTGGTCAGCCATGTTACTGGAACCCTATGGTAAGGGACTTCACCTTGAACCAAGTCTTATGAAGTTTAGGAGGTGTTCTGTCTTTGTCTCTTGTAACCATTTCTGACTTTAATGCCTTGTACTCATGTGAAACCTCTCTTTGTAGTTAAATACACTTTTTATTCTTTAATCAAAACAAATCCAGTGCTGTCTTAAACTGAACAGTGTGGGTAATTCCCTTCAAAGTAGCAGACTGTTGTATATTGATCCCCTTAAAGGACTGTACAGAAGAGGGCTAGACAATGCAGAACACACTGGGCATGTGTTGGAGGTCACTGTGCAAGTAGTAACCAAGGCTGCCGGAAGCAGAGTGTGATTGGGGATTGCTGATAGGCAGCTGGAGTCGCAGTTGCTGGCCCAGGGCTGTGGCTATGCACAGACACTCAAGGTGTGACCTGCATGCTGTTTGACTGGTTGTCAGCGGCCCAGGTGGGAGCTACAGCAGCAAAGCATTGCGAGGCACCCAAGGTTGCAAGGTAAGCGATGCCCTAACCCCTCACTGGTCTGGATTGCACCCCGCAATGTCCGAGGAGGAAGGTGATAAAATGTGCTGACGAGGATGGGGACAGTCAGTCTGAAGGGACAGGTAACGGGGCTCGAGAAAGAGCCTGGAAAAATAAGCAACTTGGCTGTTCAGTGTCTGTTGGGGAAGAGAACGAGTGGGCAGTGGCGGCTCACGTTCTTGGCAGAGCCGTGACAGAAGTCAATAGGATAACAGGGCAGACAGTCGGGGCGGGGCTAAATTGTAGAGAGCTTCAGAGGTTAGGACCAGCAGTTTATCATGGAAGAGGGAGGGACATGAGGGGGCGGGGGAAGGCAGCCATTTTTAGTCTACACCTATGCCAGTCCATGGGGAGAATCCCAGCATACACGATGGTCGTGGGACAGGGCTGACCCTAGGGCTGGCTGCTACCCTGGACTTTCCCATGCATGGCCTAATTAATCGGGAGCTAAAGGAGAGGATTCCCCCAAAATACCTATCCATGTAGCCAACCTTCTTCCCTTTCCTGTCTAACGTCCCGGGGATAGCTAACGATTCTGGCCAGATGGGTTCTGAGGCCCCCATCCCATGCAGCAGAATAGTTTGAAATGCATTTTGTTGTTGTTCTATAATCACAACTAAAGGCCAGAATTATCATTAGTGGCTACTGAGTTCAGAGGCCTCCATTTTTGGGTGCTCACCTTTGCCCTGATTTTTCTGGATGGGCCGAGCACCTCGGGCTCAAGGTGGGCACCCCAAATCCATGACCCCTTTGGAGAACATCAGTGGTGTGGTGTGTTTTTAAAGCACTTAAACCGAGGGTTCTCAGCGATGGCAGGGCCGTACGAGTTGGTGATGGATGGAAGAACCAAAAGCCATTTGCCAAGATGGGCGCCTAACGTTAGATTGATAAATCGGTGCAGAATTGTGGAAATGCAGAGCTTGAAGGGATCTCGAGAAGGCAGCTAGTCTGTCACCCCACACTAAGGCAGGCAGAGACAGCATGATCTGCTCTTATGTAGTCATGGATAGGGTCCTGGATGGGAAATCAGGAGACCTGGGTTCTATTCCCAGCTGTGGCACTGATTTGCTGTGTGACCTTGGGCACATCTCTTCACTTCCGTCTGCCTCTGTTTTCCCATCACACTCCGCCTCTTTTGGGCGGAGATTGTCTCTTAGTATGTGTTTTTGTGCAGGGCCTAGCACACTGAGCTTCGGCTAGGAGTTAGTCGTCTATAGTTGCTACTGCAATACAAATAACAATAGTCCATTGTCTAGAGGAGAGAAATAGGTGGCGGAAACAGTGACCGCTCCAAAGATGAACCAATCAAAATAAGAATTCATATACATGCGCCCAAGCCAGCCTGTGGTTTTCTTTGCCATGTGACTATCTGTGCCAGGCAATCACCTTGCGTTAAAAAAGAAGAGAGTTGCTAATGGGAACAGGCTGCCTGAGTGCAAAACCACTTTGCTTAATGCAGGGGGGAGTAGTATGGCTGCTTGAGCTAGCTGTCTGCTGGCTGTGTCATCTCAAATTCATACAGCTTTTTAAGCCTGAAGTAATTTAATAGCCAGCAGATGGGAGATTCACATGACCTTTTAAGCAAGGAATTGCACAGTGTTCACCGGCCCTTCCTAGGCCAAAATGAATGAATAATTTGCGGTGCAGAGAGCAAGTGCTCGTGTGAAGCGCAAGGCTCCGGAGCCCGAGTTATCTCATGATCGAGCATAACGCTGAGTATGTCACGCGTTATCGCCACGGGGGAAAATGGCGTTGCCGGCTGACACACAATGATCCAGGAGGCTGTGTTGATAGATCATGACATAACTCCGCTGTTAACTCCTTTCACCAGTGCTGTTGAGACCGTTGTGTCAGGGTGGCTGGCAGAGGAGACACGCTGCTGGTGGAATCCCCAGTCGTTTGTCAGAATAACGTTCTTGGCTTTGGCAAAGGTTAAGAATCAAGACGGAGCTCCTGGCTGCACAGACTAGACCTAGCCAGCATGGGCCAGAGTCCAAACAGGGGACCCCTCATGGCTGATGGGGCTGCACTAAAGCAATTAGGGTGACCAGACAGCAAGTGTGAAAAATCGGGGGGAGGGGTAATAGGAGCCCACATAAGAAAAAGACCCAATAATTGGGACTGTCCCTATAAAATCAGGACATCTGGTCACCCTAGAAGCAATCCTCTCTCTCTAGCCACTAGCCCTCACAGCGGGGGGAGAGCATCAAATTTGCATGCAATATAAGTAAATTTTGGATCTGCAAGAAGGGAGGGTCATCATTATGAGAGACGTCTGCTCGGACCTTGGTATGCCCAAGGAGGACTTTGCTTCAAATTTCTCTTGCTATTTGGACCACCTCAACCTTCCAAGAAACTGCTCTCTGAGCTAGGAGACCCCTTCTCGTAGTTACTCAAGGTTCTGGGGCATTTTGATGCTGTATCTTCTTGTTTGCCAGAGATTTTCTGGATCCTGTGACAGCCGTAGGCGTTACCCAGCTGCAGAGCATGCTCACAAAGGACTCACATGTTGGACGAAGTCTTTGGAATGGATCTGGAATTGGGGGGATGTAGTGCCATGGGTGCACAATTGCTCAGTGGGGTTTGGTGATAGGGAAACTCAGGTTCCACAGCACAGCTCCTCAAAAGGATAGTTGGACACCTAACTCCAAAGTCAATGGGAGTTAGGCACTTAAATACCTTTGAAGTGACAAACTTTGCATCCAAAGAAGTGGGTATTCACCCACGAAAGCTTATGCTCCAATACCTGTTAGTCTATAAGGTGCCACAGGACCCTTTGTCGCTTCTACAGATCCGGACTAACACGGCTACCCCTCTGATACTAAATACCTTTGAGGAGCTGGGCCCATCTGGCTATGTGACCCCCAACATTTCAGCTCACTCTTGGAAGCTCCTGGATCCAGTTTATCAGGAGCTCCTAAGAATGAACTGCCCAAGTGTTGAGTGGATGAGACTTTTGAGGACGTGTCAGGGCAGTATAGACACACTCCGGGCCCAATTCTAACTCACTAAGCAAGAGAACCTATTAGCTCCCATATGCTTCTGTATGGCTCAGTTTCATTCATGTTTCCTATTGTTTGTTTCCTCACCCATTATCTGCATCACAGAAGCTAGCATTCAAAAGTTCCTTGGTGGCCACCTCTTAAGAGACATCGTAATTGCACCTACGCCTTGTGAGTGCATCTCTGTGAGCCCAGCAAACCAGCAGGCGTTTTTGGAACACAATGCCAAGTGCAACTTCTGCCTTAACCTACTGCAAACTGCAAGAGATTGTGCCAAGAAGGGTTCAAACTGGGGGCCTTGCTGGGTTTAAGGCTTAAGCTCTGCCCAAACACACCATATAAAGGCGTCTGTGGCATATTTTACAACTAAGCTTTGTACAAAATCCCACCGAAAGTCCAACGTGTGAAACAGTGGTGATGCTCATTTTATGCTGTAGTACAGTCGTACTTTGTATATACACTGAACCTTTCACCCAAGGATCTCGCCGCACTTTGCAAAGAAGGGGGTTATACCTGGGGTATAGATTAGGCAACTGAGGCAGAGAGAGGTCAAGTGAGATGCCCAAAGTCATACAGGAATTGAGTGGCAAAGCTGGGTCTCCATGTCTCAGCCTGGGTCTCCAGCTTCCCACGGCCATTCTCTAACACGTAGCCCTCTGGTTCCTCTTAAACCGCCACTGTGTCTTCTGGAGTGATCGAGGGCCCTCTGGCTGCATGTGCAAAACTATTCCTTTTAACTCTGTTGTGATAAATTGAGAGACGGGGGAGAGCGGGGAGCAGCCACTCGACGAAACAGAAAAGGAAAGGATGGTACTTTCCACGTTACAAACGATTGCTTTCTGTATTCATCACCGTAATCTTCAAGAGGGTCATAATTTACTCAGCCTGAACAATTACAGAGAGAACTGTCGTTTCCTGTTTCAGATACTGTAAGTAACTTACAGCAAATCAGCGGCCTGCGAACAGCATTGACATTGACCATATCCTCTTGCCCAGCGGGAATCCCCGGAGCAGCAGGAAATGCAAGAATGATTTACTTGGAAATCCCTGATCCAAGACTTTGGTGTGACCACTTATTTGGCTCTTCAAAGCAGAGACCCACAGGGTTGAACAGTCCGAAGGTCAGACCTCAACTGCTATTTTGAAGGTGTGTCTCTGGCAGGGGTTGGGGGCTCTCACTCTGTGGGGGCCTTTTGCTACATGGTGCCTGGTGCGACGCCATCGACCATGGTCACTCTGGCTGGCCCAACGGTCCTTGGCACAATATGTTTGATGATGACTGTGCCTGGAGGCACTCCGCTCCGAGCCCCGAGAGCGGAGTTAGCCGTTCTAACCCAGCTCGGTGATTCAACAGTGCCTGAGGAAATGCCTTGACGTCGGCCGGACAATGTTTCAGGAAAGCCCTTTCTTTCTCCTCCACCAGCTTTGCTGCCCAGCACGAGTGGGGTCCTCTGAGGAGCAGTTAGTGATGAATTTGGGTAACGCTAGCATGCAATCAAGCCAAGCCAAGCCGACGGGATGAGTCAGCTAAACATGACAGAGCCTGAGGTACGTTCTCTCCAGGTTCGGTACTTTCCATGTTTAGACCCAAGAAAGACCTACCTGATGACTTCAGCAAACCTCTCAGACATGTCACATGAGACCACAGCTTTCAAGTCCTTCATGCTGCTTCAATCTTCCATCTCTGAATCCTTCCACCAACATAGGGATTTCTTCCCTGTGTTCTCGGTCAGATGTTTTCTGTTTCTCAATGAATAATGTTCTGGTCTGAATCTGGATTTAATCAGGTTTACCTCTTGGTTAAAAGGGGGCGGGAAATTATAGCACTGATACCAATGCTGAAGTCTTCTGGTTTATGACACTGTTTTTCTAAAGTAGATTAAAAATACCATAGAAAGATGTAATCTAAATGAGATGCACCTCTTAACCTCCTCCAGTTCCATCATGCTTGATGTGGACTCTCCATTTTTCTCCTTCAGGTCGTGAACTCATTAGGTAAGTGAAAAGCTGCCCTGGCTGTAATTCCACTCCCAGGCTCTAACACTAGGTA
Source organism: Macrochelys suwanniensis (assembly GCA_033296515.1). Taxonomy (NCBI): domain Eukaryota; kingdom Metazoa; phylum Chordata; order Testudines; family Chelydridae; genus Macrochelys; species Macrochelys suwanniensis. The sequence goes on along the minus strand of CM065781.1, from coordinate 8,399,364 downwards.
GCCATTTGAAAACGTGCTGACAGTTTCAGTCAGGCTAGGGGTTCCATCCAGGCCCGGGCTGAGCTCCTCCTGGGAAGTCCTGAGTTTCTGGGGCTTGAGGGCTAGGGAGGTATGCTGGATCAGGCCACAAATGTCTGCTTTTCCCATTGATCGAAGTCCAAGGCAAACAGGAAAGTTGAAGTCAGGAATGAGTCTCTGAGAACTGCACAATATTGGATACTGTCATTGCAGGGCGACAGAATTCATCCCACAGACAAAATTATACACACAATTAAATTATCCTTATTAGTGTCCAGGCAGGTTGCCAGATCATGGTTGGTTTCCTTGCTTTGATGGCAGTAGAATCAGGAAGACATAGATTGGTGTGAAGTGTTAACCTGTTTCTCATGTCAGGTAATGTGTTACACTAGAAATCAAAGAGCAACCCCCTCAGCTCTCAACAATAAATTGCTGTCAGGCGCAATGATGAGCTTGGAATGACGGTGGCCCCTAACCTGCAATAATGTGCCTAGTTATGTTTAGATGGGCTGAGCTGTAGCCGTGTGTGCCTGTTCCTTAGGGATACAATGTTTGGAATACGCTGCATGTATTTATTTTAATTTGCTTTACTGGGGCATCTAGCTACTATAGTGATAAATGACCTACAATTAGCTACGACGGATGGTTTTTTAAATGCATAAAATAAAGCATTACAGGAACATTCCCCATTCCCATTTTTTCCCTTAAACCCCCTATAAAGTATAACATAGTCAGTGTAGTGCAGACACATACACTCCTCCATTTTCAGTGGCGCCGCACACAGCCCTTTCCAACTTGCTGCATCCGTCCAGCTGCTCAAGGCATTTCAGGATTCTCCCCCTAAAACTACTACTTCTATATGCTTAACCACCTCAGCTAGTTTTCGTACTTGGAGAACACAATTGAGGCCTTTTCCCAGGGTATTTTCAAGGACAGGCGTCTGCACACAGCCTGCAATGCACTAAGGAATGCTGAGGAGGCATTTCCCATGTTACGCTTGGAAAACCTCTCACTAGCAATTGTCTCCCCTCGTAGGTACACATGAATGTACCCCAGGGAAATCAATATTCCTAGAATTGGTTGGTTCCTAATTTTTCAGTCTGGCAAGAAAGTTTGGGGGATTTATTTGTTTGTTTTTATGATTTTTTTTAATCAACATTTGAAATGTTGAAATTTAAAAAACAAAATTCAAAAGTGCTCAGGTGATTTAGGAACCCTGAGTGCCTAAGTCACTTAGCTGCTTTTGAAAATGTTATCCCCGATCTATAGTTGGTTGAAAATACCTCTTTGAAATTAAATTTCTCTCAACGTGTCTTGGACAACGTTCCCATTTGTTGTAATGAAATTCAAAAGGGTTGCACAATTCTTCATTGACATTTTTTGGAAATTCAAAAAAATTCTGACCTGCTTTAAAAAGTGTACTTAGAAAATGAAAGCCAGAATAATTCTTTCCTTGGCCTGCTGTCCCCAAATTCAGAGGCCACGGAGGTGTTTTATCTGGTTACGGAGGAAACAACATTCATAACTCTCTTCAGCATTTCAGCTCCCACGAAGCAGCGTCACTGTCCTGACAGCCTTTCTTGGACTGTGCTGCAACATCTGATTTAATAGGCCAGACTGATGGGAAGTCTCCGACATGAGCATTCACACTCCCCCTTGGCCTAGAAATTAGCATCTCGCTCAGATGGGAATTTTTGCTTTTTTGGGTTTGTCAGCAGATGGTTAGCCCCGAAAAACAAGCTGTGGTTTTATTTCCTGTACTCAAAATAAATAAATAAGAGCATCCTGCGTGATAGAAATGTTACTTACCCTGGCTGCTGTGATTGCCAGGCTCTGGGATATGTGCTGGAAATCACTCTCTTGTCTCTAGCTCAGTGAAATGTACTGAGGCAGACATCCGTTCCCTCAAGCGACAGATGCAAGAATAGACTGGGTGGGAGACTTTTTTCAAAAGAACAAAGAGGAAGTCAGTGCCCGGTCCCCGTTGACTTCCAGTGGGAGTTGGATGCCAAACCGCCCTTTGTGCCTTTGAAAATCTATCCCCTCAAACTGTTTATTTACCACCTGTTCACTTTGTGCAACAGAGGCTGGTTGCATACTCTCACGGAAGGACCTACCTTCACTCCTGCTGTAGCACCTTGATCCTGGAGCAGAGCCATTGCTTTTCATTGTGATGGTTGTTCTTTAAGATTTATGTTGATGTACCACCTAGCTGCCAACTGGCTGGTGGCGCCATTGTCCTAGGAGCTGCACATCTGCAGGATGTATGTATAGTAAATGACTTGCCCCAAACATAAGAATGGCCAGGCTGGGTCAGACCAAAGGTCCATCTAGCCCAGTATCCTGTCTCCTGACAGTGGCCAATGAGGGAATGAACAGAACAGGTAATCATCAAGTGATCTGTTCCGTTGCCCATTCCCAGCTTCTGGCAAACAGAGGCTAGGGACACCATTCCTGCCCATCCTGGCTAATAGCCATTGATGGACCTTTCCTCCATTAACTTATCGAGTTCTTTTTTGAACCCTGTTATGGTCTTGGCCTTCACAACTGTGAAGAGCTTACAGCGTAAAAGACAAGACACAATAGGTGGATGCAGCATGCAGAGTGGGGGTCACCTTGCGTTTAGTAACCAAGGCTCCTGGAAGCAGAGTGTGCTGCTGGCAGGGGTCAGAGTTACTGGACCAGGGCTACAGCAGTAAACAGACACCCAAGGTGTGACTTGCAGGCTGGTTGGGAGCGGCCCAGGTTGGGAGCTACCACGGCAAAGCGTTATGAGGCACCTGAGGTTGCAGGGCAGGCAGTGACAAACCCCTCACTGGGCTGGATTGGCACCCCAGGCTGTGACAGTAGGGGGTCTATGATGGGGATGCCCAATGACCCAGGAGGTCCCTTTGGGTCGTACATCCCATGTGCCTGAGAACATCTTCACAGCACAGTTCACAGGAACCCTCTGAACACAGGCGCGCTCACTCAGCAATTGCCTTTAACCCAGCCAGGACCTCAACACCCACAGCCAGCCAGCAGCAGCAGCAAGGAAGCCTGTTGCCATCCAGGCTGCCTCTGAAACCCTTTATCCTTCCCCTGATCACGGGCACTGGCAGGAGAACGGAAGGTGCGAGTGGGGTTTGGGTCTGATCGAGCAGAGTCACGTTTGATGTGGCCAAAGCGGCGGGATGGGGATGGGGACGGGGCCCGGGCAGCACCACAAGGTTCCCTTCAAACAGGTTTCCATTACTGCTCATTCCTAGCTCTTGCCTAGCGCTTTTCGCCTGTAGGTCTCAAAGTGCATTAGAAAGGTCAGTCCAGAGAACCACAGGGAAAGGACAAACTGACCCCACTGGCCGGCCTCCCCTACCACCAGCAGCATGGATCTCATCTGATCTGCGTTATACAGACGGCCGCGGGGAAGGGCCGACTCCAGCATGCTCATTTTCCAGGTAGTGGCGTTTTCCATTAAATTAGCTGACAGGTGAATCACATTTGTAAGCAGTGGCGCAGGAACACCTTTTTTGAGTGGAGGGGGGGGGCGTGCCCTCCACCCCTCTGCCCCCTAGTTCCCAGGCCTATGTTGGTAAGGCTCTCCATCAAACTTCTCACCTGTCCCCATCAATGCTGCTAAACGCTTCCTCTTGCCGGCTCTGTGATGTCCTTATCCCAGCCCTCGCCACAACGCCGAAGGGACTCCAGAACACGTTCCCTGGGTCCGTTATCGCGACATGCTCCCTGCCACCCACCGCACACTGTGGGGCAGGCCGTCAACTGGTGTCAATTGAGGTGGCTCCGTTGAATTCATGCCAATTTGCACCAGCTGAGGATTTGGCCGAATGGGTCTGAATGACTTTCTGCCTGGTTGCCTGTTAGTACTAGCTGCAGGCAGCCTGGCCATGCTTAATAAACGGTGAGGTCACGTTATCAGGGAAGCAGTCAGGACACAGGGGTGGGGGGTGTTTGACGAACAACAGATTCATCGCCCCCATCCTGAGCTGCGTGGCAGAAGCTGCAGCACCAGCAGAAGCACATCTGAGTCAGAGTTATCACCAGCTCAAAATCACGTCAGATTAATGTAAAGAACCCATTTTTGCACGTACACATATTTTAGGGGCCTGCCCTTGGTCCCGTGGAAATTGATGGCAAATCTCCCATAGCGCTGGGTCAGGATTTAAAACAGCAAATGGATGGTTTATTTCGTGTACATTTTATAATCACTTCACAGGGAGACAGGAGCGGAGCAGATCCGTGGGTTAAAATAGAGAGGAAGGCCCAGCGCCTCCAGGGGGTGTAGGCACCTAAATACCTTTGAGGCTCTGGGCTGAAATGACTAGGGGTACATTCTCAAAGGGGTCCAAGTGACTTAAGTGCCTACGTCACATTTTTCAAAAGTGATCTAGTCACTTTAGGTATGTCCGCTCCCAGCTGGAGGTGACAAACTCGGCCGCACAGGGCTTCCACTCATCCACCATCATCATTACGTTCCTATTACGCCTCTGGCGTTTAGGGCAGTGACAAAGCTCCTCCGCTCCTCTCTGTTTCTGGCAAGTCTTTCAATGGTTCCCCAGCTGCGCCCTGGGTTTTTCAGCTCGGCTTCCACAGCTCTTCGCCATGTTGTTTTCAGGTGGCCTCGTTTTCGCTTGCCTTCCGGTGTCCATCTGATTGCTACTCTGGTGATGGAATCCGTTTCCATCCAAAGCACATGACCGATCCATCTCCAACGCCTCCTGGCAATGATGGTGCTCAGATCCTCTTGGCTGCACTGTGTCAATAGGTCTTGGTCTGAGATGGTTCTGGGGCAAAAGATACGGCGGATTTTTCCAAGGCAGGTCGTATGGAATGAAGACAGTTTGGACATGTCGTACTTTCTCATTCCCCAGCATTCTGTACTATAAAGTAATGTTGAAAGTACGCAGCTCTAATCAATCTTGAGTTTGGTTTTGGTGTTTGTATTTTGATGATTTCCAGACTGTAGTTAAGCACCTGAAGGTGTTCCTGGCTTTACTGATTTTGTTCCAGATGTCCTGGCTTGTTCCACCATCCTGGCTGATGGTGCTGCCCAAGTATGTGAATGTTCCTACGTTGGTGAGAACATGATCCTCTCTCCGTACTGGTGATGGTGAGGCAATATTAAAGGTCATGATATCGGTCTTATTGTGGTTGATTTTCAGTCCAATTTGCTGGCTGAATGCATTGAGTCGAGTTGTTTTTTCTTGTATATGGGGTTTTCAGGGGTGAAAGTGACTCTGAAGACTTACCGGTGCCGGGGCCAGCTCTGGCCCCCGGAAGGGGCGGGGCCTCGGGCAGAAGGGGTGGGGGCGGGGCTGGGGGTCAGCCTCCCCCAGCCAGCCCTTCCACGCCACCTGGCCCATGCTGCCTGGGGCTCCAGCGGCAATTTAAAGGGCCTGGGGCTCCGGCCGCCACTGTTGAGATAGCAGCAGCGGCAGCTGGAGCCCCAGGCCCTTTTAAATCGCCGGCCCCAGGGTAGCTGCTCCCTTTGCCCCCCCCACCCCCACATCAGCAGCTGGGGGGGGGCAGTGCTTTAATGTGGGCTGCGGACGGACCGGTACCAGCTTCTTACCGGTACGCCGTACCGGCTCACTTTCACCCCTGGGTGTTTTGTATGTGATAGGAGAGCGACATCATCTGCAAAGTCCAGGTCTTCAAGAGATGAAAAGAGTGTCCATTTAATGCCTCTCGGCATCTCTTCTGTTGTACGCTGCATTACCCAGTCGATGGCAATGTTGAAGAGGATTGCAGACATGACGCACCCCGGACGTACTCCTGTTTTGACTTCAAAACTGAGCTCACTGTGATTAACACTGCATGTAAAGTTGAAATGGAAACTTTTGATGACATTGATTATATGGAAAGGAATTCCATATGCCCTCAGGATGCACCATAGGCTGGTCCTGTGAATGCTATCAAAAGCCTTCTCCAAGTCTATGAAATGTACGTAGAGTTGCTCTTGCCATTCTAAGCACTGTTCTACTGTGTTTCGTAGAGTGAAGATCTGGTCTGAACCAGCTTGCTCTTTTCTGAGAACGCTATCGACTGCCTCTGATATATGATTATGATCTTACACAATACTTTGCTTGGCACAAATAAAAGTGTGATACCACGCCAGTTATTACAATCCCTGAGAGTTCCTTTCTTTGGTATCTTCACTATAACCCCATTGATGTAAACTGCTGTTGTTCCATTTAATTCAATGTGCCAGATCCCTCGCTGATGTAAATCAACATTGTTCTATTGGTGCCAAGGGGCCAGATCCCCAGGTGGTGTAAAGCTCTCTGTCTGTCTATCCACGTAAAAAAATCTCTCTATAAAATGCATAAAACAGAGAGCGATTCAGAGCAGCAACTACCTTTGACATCTCACCCAGTATCTGTAGCCAAAACCAGTGAGATCATTAATGCTCACACTGCCTAAAACAAAGGAAATTAGTACATCTGGAACACACGGTGCTCAACTTTCCTTCAGGCACTCGGTGACAAAACAAATCAGATCATCTTAATGACTCTGTTCAGAATTCCAAAATAACCCTGCAGGATTTCCTGACCCCACTGGCAGTACAAGGTATGAGGAAGGATCCGGTACAGGAGAGAAACAATGGGAGATGTTTAACTGTGCGCAGCTCTGTGGTTTAGTTTTCAACGACAAACCATTAATATGGAAAGCCACACATCAGAATAGGGTGTGCGCGCGCACACACAATGAGATTCTACATTCTCTCTCTCTCCCCCACTAATATATATAAACCCCCAGAAATATTATTCTCCCAGGATGAAAGTTCAGTACAAAAATCACAAAGCATCGTACTATCTTTGCAACGCATTTTCTTTGATGCAGTGGTCACTAAGCCATTGTAACCTAGCTGCACACTGGATCCTAAGAATTAACTAACACCACTAACCCATGTAGAGGAACTAAGCTAGTGACACAGCCCAAGAACCTTTTCCATACACTATCCTCACAGTATTACAAGCGTTAGAATTTGTGGAGTACTGTAAATACAATGATAGGTTTCAGTGTAGTAGCCGTGTTAGTCTGTGTCAGCAAAACGAAAATAAGAGAGAAAAACTTGTAGCACCTTAGAGACTAACAAATGTATTTCAGCATAAGCTTTCGTGGGTTGTTACCCACTTCATCGGATGCATGGAATGAAACATACAGTAGACAGATATTTATACAGTCAGAGAAACATGATAAGGTCGAGGTGCATAGACCAACCTTAAGAGGCGAATTAGTTGAGAGGAACCATAACAGCAGGGGAAGAAAAACCTTTGAAGTGATAAACATGATGGTCACACAGGTGTGAATGAGGATCGTTAATTTAAGGGAAATAGATTCAATTAACGTAATGGCTGAGCCATTCCAAATCTCTATTTAATCCGGACGCAATGCAACCTAGTTTGCATATCAATTCGAGTTCAATAGTTTCTCTTTGAAGTCTGCTTTTGGAGTTAATCTGTCGCAACACTGCTACCCTCAAGTCTGTCACTGAGTGATTAGGGAGGTTGAAGTGTTCTCCTACTGGTTTTTGAATGTTATGATTTCTGATGTCAGATTTATGTCCATTTATTCTTTTGCGTAGAGACTGTCCGGTTTGGCCAATGTACATGGCAGAGGGGCATTGCTGGCACATGATGGCATATATCACATTGGTAGATGTGCAGGTGAATGAGCCCCTGATGGCGTGGCGGATGTGATTAGGCCCTGTGATGGTATCACTTGAATCGATATGTTGACAGAGTTGGCATCGGGCTTTGTTGCAAGGATAGGTTCCTGGGTTGGTGTTTTTGTTGTATGGTGTGTGGTTGCTGGTGAGTATTTGCTTCAGGTTGGGGGGCTGTCTGTAAGCAAGAATTGGTCTGTCCTCCAAGATCTGTGAGAGTGAGGGATCATCTTTTAGGATAGGTTGTAGATCTTTGATGATGCGCTGGAGAGGTTTTAGTTGGGGGCTAAAGGTGACGGCTAGTGGTGTTCTGTTATTTTCTTTTTTGGGCCTGTCTTGTAGTAGGTGACTCCTGGGTACTCTTTTGGCCCTGTCAATCTTTTTTTTCACTTCAGCAGGTGGGTATTGTAGTTGTAAGAATGCTTGATAGAGATCTTGTAGGTGTTTGTCTCTGTCTGAGGGATTGGAGCAAATGCGGTTGTATCTTAGAGCTTGGCTGTAAACAATGGATCGTGTGGTGTGTCCAGGATGGAAGCTGGAAGCATGTAGGTAAGTATAGCGGTCAGTAGGTTTCCGGTAAAACCAGTAGGAGAACACTTCAACCTCCCTAATCACTCACTGACAGACTTGAGGGTAGCAGTGTTGCGACAGATTAACTCCAAAAGCAGACTTCAAAGAGAAACTATTGAACTCGAATTGATATGCAAACTAGGTTGCATTGCGTCCCGATTAAATAGAGATTTGGAATGGCTCAGCCATTACGTTAATTGAATCTATTTCCCTTAAGTTAATGATCCTCATTCACACCTGTGACCATCATGTTTATCACTTCAAAGGTTTTTCTTCCCCTGCTGTTATGGTTCCTCTCAACTAATTCGCCTCTTAAGGTTGGTCTATGCATCTCGACCTTATCATGTTTCTCTGACTGTATAAATATCTGTGTACTGTATGTTTCATTCCATGCATCCGATGAAGTGGGTAACAACCCATGAAAGCTTATGCTGAAATAAATTTGTTAGTCTCTAAGGTGCTACAAGTTTTTCTTTCTTATTTTCGTTTTGTAAATACAATGTATAATATCACCACCTAGAGGCGGAAGGAAAAAAACTAGTGCAGACATGATATCCGTTAGCCTTTGCACCAGGCTAGAGACTGCTAGAGGGCTTTCCCTTCAGCCCCTCCCCTGGTTCTTCTCACGCAGACAGAGAGCAGAAGACCAGAAGTCCGAAGTGCGGACAATGAGCTGTTTATTGAGGTTAGTTCCAAACAAACATGTCCAGATATCGACACGCCGGCAGAGCCTGTTTCCCAGTGTTCCAGTCCCAGCTCTGACACCGCAGAGCATTTACCCCATATCCCCCTTCCCAGCTCTGACACCACAGAGCCTTGTCTGTGTCCCCTTTCCCTATTCCCACCTCCTCCCTCTTAGCAGGCCCAAATATAGCTGCAGTGCACGCCCACGGTCCCACCCCTTTGTACCCCACGGGAGGGGTAAGGAGTGAGGTTGTGCTGCGGTCAGGGACAGGCATTTCTTTGGTCTTCTAGTGTTTTATACCTTCCCCTCCTCCCCCCAAAGCCCCTTTGCCCCTCCCGACTGGTTGCTTGACTTTGCCTTGAGACAGGGGTTGAGGCAATCTTAAAGTGTGCTCTGAGGCCTTGTCCACACTGGCACTTTACAGCCCTGAAACTTTCTCGCTCGGGGTGTGAAAAACCACCCGCCTGAGCACAGCAAGTTACAGCGCTGTAACATGGCAGTGTAGACAGTGCACCAGCGCTGGGAGCTATGCCCCTCGTGGAGGTGATTTTCTTACAGCTCTCCTAGCTCTGCCGCGACTACACGGCCACGGTAAAGCGCTGCCAGTGAAGACGTACCCCGAGTAACACTTTAGCTGCTCTTATCTGTTCCCATTGTACTAACAAATCCATCGGACTAAGCAGAAGCAACATCACGGTTTCTTTGGCCCTTGTTCACACACATTAGTATAAGATGGAAGAATATCAAAAAGTCAACCCCCAAATTCTATCTCCGGCTGACAAACAGACTATGCTAATGGCAGCATTATTATTAATACAGTAGCGTCTAGGAGCCTAGTCATGGACCGCGACCACATTGTGGTAAGTGCTGAACAAAACAGAACAAAAGGCTGGTCCCCCTCCTCCCCAAACAGTTTCTATACCTCAGGTGGATTAGATCAGATCATTTTAAAACAGGAACTAAAATGATTAGTCAAATAGATTCTGCTATCATTGTGGTAGCACACATAGGGCAATATCTTTTACTTATTTACAATAACACTGAACATTACACATCTTTTCCCTATCTGGAGGCTCCAGCAGACAGCACTGTGGAGGTTGGCTGTGCGGTCACCGGACCACAAATTGTTTTGTTTAGAAGACCATTTAATTCTGCAACAATGGCTGCAGCCACCCTCAAAAGGCTGAGATGGCGCCCTGCATGTGCCAGTTCCGGCCAAGTTCTGCGCTGGCACAATGGTAACAGGTGGGGCAGCGAAGTGACCAGGGCATGGCTGGATTTTTTCATCAACCTGTCGGTGTTTCTGGTTTTCATGTGGCTTATGCCTGATGTCACAGCTATAAAATGCAAGCATCAAAGCCTATCTCTGCCATTGGGCAGCAGCTAAATCTGGCAGATCCATTTCTGCTCCTAGAGGCATATAGTTTGTAAATCATATAAGCGTCTTCCCATTACTAACACATGGGAATGCCCACAGTTGCTGGAACTAGAGGTGCTGCCGTACCCCCTGGCTTGAAGTGGTTTCCAGTTTGGTTCAATGGCTTTCAGCACCCCTACTATAAAAACTGTTCCTGCACCTCTGGAAATTTCTGATTCCAGCTGGAACAAGAGAGAATACTATCGGCGCACAGTTTTCTTCTGTTTTTGTTGCATTTCTGGGAGCGATGGTCACTGACATTTCGTTCCCAGTTGGCATTTTGTGCACTATGACTGTATCTGGGGCTGGGTCATGCATCAGGTACTAATAGTAGTTCTAAATTAGGGTCAAAATGTAATCACGCCTTTTCAGGAACGGCTTGATCTGCTTCAATCTCGCGTTCCTTTTCTTCAGTGCTGTCCTAGCTTATCTGTATCATTGATTTATTACAGGAATCAAGTTAAGTAGACTCTTCTCGTAACAAGCTCTTCGATGTTATGGTGACTGCTAAAATAAATCTCAGGCTTGGGACATTCTTAGCATAGTCACTTTGGACGCTGCTGCGGTGGGGTTTGGTTTTTTTGCTAGCCACTCGGTAAATATGCTTTTTTATACTGAATCAGTCCATCAAGGGTATAATCAAACAGTGAACTATTTCCAAGACCCTGACTTGAGTGCCATCTGCTGGTAGAGCTTGAGGTAAATCTAATTTTTTTCAACATTTGTCCCTTGGATGGCTGCGCAAACCCACCGTTTTCAGGACTGGCTGTGGGTGCGTGTCCAGGCAAGGCATCACAGTTAGTATACAGTTTCCAGTCGCGGGGCCAGCTTGTTCGGAATATATGTGATGGTGATGATGATTGATCGAGAATTCCAGCAGTGGCATCCCTACTAAGCAGTTAAACTAGTTCTCAACAGCCACGGTTAGGGCACAGATCCGGCCTTGTAAAATTTTGCCCTGATTCAACAACCTCGTGTATTTTGACTCTGCACAGGTTTAAACTCCTTAGTGTATTTTTCACATTTGCTTCTTCGGGTCCAGTTTAGGGGTAAGTAATTTATGGCACTAAGTAAAATTGTAAAACATTTGGGGACCGTAAGTGTTAAGTGGAGTTCCTGGGGCATTTCTAGGGAGAGGTTATTGCAAATTCCCCAACTCCCATTATGCAAAATCCCAGCCTTGTGAGGGAAGGGAGGGTCAGAGTCTACTGATCACCTGTTAGGGCCAAAATCAAAGTCCGCTGATCTGGATATAAAACGGATGAACTTGTAACCATGGGGGAAAACCAGGTTGTGAGTCTTGAAAGACTGAACTCAAGAAGGATGTTGATTAACTGCACAGGGGTCAGAGAAGAGCCACAAGAAGGATTAAAGGATTAGAAAACCTGCCTTATAGTGATAGACTCACAAAGATCAATCTGTTTAGCTTAAAGGGGTGACATGATCACAGTCTATAAGTATTTACATGGGGAACAAATATTTAATAATGGGCTCTTCAGCCTAACAGACAAATATCTAACACAGGGGTTCTCCAACTTCACCGCGACCCCCTTCTGACCACAAAAATTACTTCACGAGCCCGCCTAAGCCCCACTGCCCCTTGTGGTGGGGCCAAAGCTGAAGCTCAAGGGCTTCAGCCCCAGGCAGGGGGCCTGCAACCTGAATCCTGCTGCCCAGAGCTGAAGTCCTCAGGCTTTGGCTCTGGGCAGTGGGACTCGGGCTTCAGTCCCAGGCCCCTGCAAGTCTAAGCCAACCCTGGTGACCCCATTCAAAGGGGATTACGACCCACAGTTTTGAGAACCGCTGGTCTAACACATAATCCAATGGCTGGAAGTTGAAGCTAGACAAATTCAGACTGGAAGTAGGGCATACATTTTTAATGGTGAGAGCAATTAGCTATTGGAACATCTTACCAAAGGTCATGGTGGAATCTCCATCCCTGACACTTTTTAAATCAAGATTGGATGTTTTTCTAGAAAATCTGCTGTAGGAATTATTTTGGAGAAGTTCTCTGGCCTGTGTTATCCTGAAGGTCAGACTAGATGATCACAATGATCTCTTCTGGCCTTGGAAACCTACTGGAGCCCTAGGTTGGAGTTGGGATGATCTCTGGTAAACGCTTTAGCATGTGTGGAGGTTCTTTTATTGTGTCAATGTTCTCTCTCTAATGCTTTTACCTTAAGAATAAATGTGCTTGCTTAAAAGGGGCTGTGTGATAACTTATAACTGTGGGCAATACACTGGTCATAGCCCTTAGAGAGAAAGGAAAGTGCAGGCACTGGCCCTTTAAGCAGCCTGGCTTGCTGGGGATATCACAAGGTAAGGCAGGGAGCAGGGCAGCCTTAAACGTCCCCAGTCAAGAGGGAGAGAGATGCAGGTCTCCACCCATGAGTGTTGACAGCTGAAGAGCCAGGAACCTAGCGTGGGTGTCCTTGATGGACCACAGAGGGGAAATACAGGTGCAGTTGCCCCGAACTGTGAAAGGAGATCAACATTTTACTTGTTCTGGGGAATCCTGGTGTATTAATTTGGATGGAATATATGGTCCCAAAGAGTCAAATGTGTTAAAATGATCCTGTAACATAATCCAACATTACAAAGTTTTAAACAAGATTTGGGGTTGAGTAGGCAGAGACCTCAGCCTGCTTAGCACCACGGCAAACCCACTTAACAATCCTTCTAACCTTTCATTAAAGACACAGAAAAGAAAGAAAAAGAGTTGAAGCATTTGACCTGTAAAGTATTAAATAAGGCTTTCGTTCTAATCATAACCCATGCTCCCTCTCCAAAGGAAAAGCTGTGGAAAGGTTTTATAAGGGAAAAACCCTTCCTTTGACAGTCTTTTAGATGGTAGTAAAGATGGTACAGTAATAACTGGCATCTTTGGGCAAAAGAGAATAAATTATTTGTAAAGGGTTGGAGCCGCTGCTGTTATTAAATTCAATCCCATTTCCAACAAGACAAACACACACAAGAGGAGAGAGAGAAGACCAGCAAAGATACAAAATGCAGCTTCTATCTCTGGTGTTGACTCTCATCTGCAACCTCGCTGCTGGAAAAACACAGGCCCAGCACATGATCTTGTCAGCCACTCCGAGACCTGGCCAACTTGAATCAGCATGAAGCTGTTAGGGCATTGCTTTTAACGGCCTCTTTCTGGTCCCAGGCTCACAACAGTGTTACAAAAGATGCAGCCGTGGCCAGCTAAGCCAGACTATCATTATTCAGAAGGAAACTGGCAAGAGATAGGAAAGAAAATAAATAAGGTGGGGAAAGAAAAGAACCGATTGGGGGAGGGAGGAGTTGTGACAAAGTCTCCCATCTCAGGTAGTATACAGGATTTTGCCACCTTCACCAGTTTCAGCTATGTCATCTGGGTCTGTCTCTCTGGCCTGGTCAGGTCAGGTCATCTCTCAGGATTAGAACGAAGAAGGTTCAAAGGTGTTCTGGCAGATCCTGGGGTCCAGGAGCTGGTGGGTTGGCAGACAGGATGGAGAAGCTCACTGCAGCGGTTGTTGGCAGACAGCACCTTCTTCTGCCTGCTTTTCCCCCTCCAGTCTTTTCTTTTCACACCCCAAAAGGGAGTGGTGTGTGGAATAGCCAGGCCTCTCATTATTTGGTTCACCAATTAGGCCTAATTTCTGACTCACTAATGTTGGTTAATTGATTTCTGGTCCTGAGCCTATCTTGTTTATCGGGGATGGTGATATCAAGTTAGGCCTTTTGCTTGTACTAATTCAGTCTGTCTCCCTTTTGCGCTTTTTCTCATCCACATTTGTTGTTAGAGGTTAGTGGAATTTTTTTCCCACTTTCCTGCACTTGAGCTCCCAATTAGCATAAATTTGTAGGCCCAAGTATTACAACAGCTCTTAACCAAGAAGCATGGAGATACCCTTCAAGTAATAAAAGAAGGTCCTTGAAAGTTGGCCAAATTCCCCTTGGTGCCTAGACTCTCTCACTATTGGTGGAAGCAGATCTTGTGACCTCTGGGAGGCACCACATTGGTATATGATTGCTAGTGTTAGGTAAGGTGAGACTGTGTCTCTGTTGGTCCATATTTGCTGCGGTGGAGAGCAACAGCTGGTATCCAGTGAATACAGAGAATGTGGATTATCAACTCCCCAGTACCAATAAGGATTTAGTAAAGTACAGTCCTCAGAACTGTAATCTCTAGGAGGTAAACCATGATGGAGAACGCACTTTCCATTGCTGAAGGGAAAATGTCATAACTGTAGATCTTGGCCTAGTTACTGAAGAGAGAGCTAATCCTTGTAGTTTTCCTTGAACGCACCACACTGTGTTCAGGTTCTTCCAAGGGGCTGTCTCACACCAGTGCATGAGCTTTTGTTCCATTTGTGCTGCACTTTCTCGGCAGAATACCTCTTGGCAGATTGAGGTCTCTCTTATGCGTTGGTGGAATGGGAGCACCATGTAGCTCAATGCTTTACTAGCTGATGATCTGAGAGGTTAAAGAGGGGATTTGCAAGGAAAAAGCCAAAACGCTTTTACTGAAAGGATAAGAATATATTTAGGTTCCTGACGGCTATCAGCTGTAGTTTACTGGGCATTGCTCACAAAGGGCAACCAAACAAAAGCAGGGTTCTATGAAATATACAGGGCCAGCCTGCTGTTTTTTTAAAAGATGGCCCACTTGTAAAAGTACAGATGCAATTGCCCGTGCCTGCTATTCTCCTCGGTGCATATGCAAACTGAACACTTGCTCCTGAAAATAACAATCTCATTGTGATACTGGACATACAACAAATTGGCCATGTGTGCCTGATCGCTCAGTAAAGCCATTGTAGTCAATGAAAATATTTTTATTGAGTTCAAAGGGTTTTGGATCAGATCCTAATTGCACATCCAAATGTAGGAGCTAGGGTGACCAGACAGCAAGTGTAAAAAATCGAGATGGGGTGGGCGGTAATAGCCCCCAAAATCAGGACTGTTCCTATAAAATCGGGACATCTGGTCACCGTAGTAGGAGCAATTGGACCTGCATCCCTATGCGCACAACCAGGCCTACTTTTTTTAAAAAACAAAACCAAAAAAGCAAAACTGGCTTTAAAAAGTCTTTGAAATGACTAAAATAAGATGGCTGTGTCCTGAAACATCCTCTGTGATGGCGGTACAGTCCTTTAGGAAATGACTTGCACAGTGGTAACAACTCTGGATTTTATTGCAGGTCTTGTGATAGTTGGTATTTCTCTCACTCCCCCAGCTGCTGGACTCAAGAAAATACAATAGAGTCTCAGCTTTCACTTTAAAAAAAGTGAGTTTCTAGTCCTCAGAGTTGCAGAGAAAAGCTTAAAAACATGAAGCAAATGCACCTGATAGTATCACAAACTGGAAGGCCAATTAAATAATCCCCAAATGCATTATTATTTAAATCTTGTCATGTGTAAGCCACTCTCATGCTGCTTGACTGTTTGGGGGTCAACAATGCTTCTGCCTTCAAGTGGAATTATCTGCACAAAGGTTGCCAGGCCCTAGTGAGTGGATGTTGGAAAACCTAACGATACAGACCATATATTTCTTTAGGCCCAGATCCTCAAAGAAATTAGGAGCCTCAGGGTACGTCTACACTACCCGCCGGATTGGTAGGGTAGCGACTGATCTATCGGGGATCGATTTATCGTGTCTAATGTAGATGCAATAAATTGATCCCCGATCGCTCTGCCGTCGACTCCTGTAGTCCACCGCGGTCGACGGGGGAGCGGTGGCAGTCGACCCCGCGCCGTGAGGACACGAGATAAGTTGACCTAAGATGCTTCGACTTCAGCTACGCTATTCTTGTAGCTGAAGTTGCGTATCTTAGATTAATCCCCGCCCCTCCCGCCCCTGCCCCCAGTGTAGACCAGGGCTAACTAGTTCAATGGGAGTTAGACACTTAAATACCTTTGAGGATCTGGGCCTTAATTCTTGTTTGGATCCTTTCAAGGCAGTGTGAGACTTTGGGCTTCTGGCTTGTGAACTTCTCTGGGAGACATTTACCCTCTTCTCCAGCTTGGCTGGGAAATATTTATATTTTGTTTGCTTCACACCTGTTTTTTCTAACACCTCCCTTTCCTCTGTACTTAAATTATATTTGGCTTCTTGGCTAAAGATTGGGTAATAATTTCCAGAGATGCAGACATGTTCCAGATGCTCTTCTTCTTTCATAGCTGAAGTAATGTTATCATAAGCCCCGAATAAACACCATTTCCCAAGCTCCAGATGGCCCTCTGGGTTGCCTGAGATCTTTGTCCAAGGGCTGCCAGATTTTCCCTGCAACTTTATTAAATTATAGCAGGCAAATTGTGGTAGCTAAATACCTGAGACTTAGGCCCCTATTTGAGACATCTTCTGCGTGGCTATAACCTGTTTTTCCTAGGAAACATTTACTAAATAGCTGCCGCATATTGAGCTGTTTTATATAATCACGATACAGACCTTAAATATTTTCCAACATTCAAGAATCGTGTGTGACTAGATAAAAAATTACTCATTACAGATTAAAAAGAAGCAAAACAAAATAAACTCATGGAATATCCAGCCTTGGGAATCTGTTTCCAAAACAGAGTATAAACAATTAGTTTGTTGCAAGGAGTTATTCATTCTTACCACGCTGTGTCATATGGTCAAGTTAAGGGAGGGGGATTTTCCCCCTCATAATGCTGGGTATTATTTCAGACTCAGACATTTACATCAAGAAAATACATTTTCCATGACTCTGCATGTCCTGGAGTCATTAATTTGTAATGTCCTCCTCTTGAAATCTCCTTGCTTCAACTCTCTCAAACATGGAAAGGCTATGTATTTTTCTTGCTACAAAATGTTCCAATATGGAACTGAAGCCAGAAAAGCAGAAATGTGTCATCCCAAACCCTGGCTGGGATGATTTAGTTGGGGTTGGTCCTGCTTTGAGCAAGGGGTTGGTCTAGATGACCTCCTGAGGTCTCTTCCAACACTAGTCTTCTATTATTCTCTGACCTGCCTAGTTCTGACAACCAAACCCAGGTTCCAATGATGTCAGAGGCAATTTTCCTTTGCATACTATGAGCCCAGGATTAGCTGTCATTGCTTGTCTTTAAAGTGGACATGTGTTCATTTATGAGATATATAGAGAGCTCGAATATTCAGGAAAGATGAGATTACCTTAGAAATATCAGGAATATTGACTCTGATTCCCCCTAGTTTTGCTGAAGAACTTGTTGAGGGCTCAGAGGATGTATATCATTAGTGTTCACACCTTAATCAGAGGGGTGGCATTTTCAACAAAAGTTTCCATTCTCCGAAATGTTAATTAATCATTGACGTTAAATAGGATTTAACCAAACCAAACAAAAAGGGGTTTGAACAATCTAAAAATGCTTCCCCCTTTCTACTGCGCAACTTTCATTTGCCAAGGCCTGGCCTACAGGCACTCATTGCGCCCATTTAACTAAATCTCTTAATAAATCGAATGTTAGTTAAATCAGTTCAACTCCCTTGGCATGGACAATCTTATCCTGGATTAAGGGTGCTTGGAATCAATTTAGCTTAATTCATAACCAGCATTTAAAAAAATCTTAATGAACAATTCCTTATCGAATCACAAAAATATCTGAACGATGGAAAATGTTTAATGTCAAGCCAAAACTGTACAATAACTACTTAAAACCAGGGCCAAGCTGGTGCTTGGGGCGGCAGGCGAGAATGGGGCGGCAGTCTGAGTCCTGCGGCAGCAATTCGGCGGCAGGTCCACTCTTCCCGCTGCCGAATTGCCGCCGCAGGACTTGGACTGCCGCCTCATTCTCACCTGCCGCGGCGGCAATGGGGTGGCAGGTCCACCGCTCTTAACTTGCCGCCGCGGACTCGGACTGCCTGCGTTGGGGGCGGGGCCCCGCCCCCGACGCAGGCAGGCTATGTCTGCCTGCATCAGGGGCGGGGCCACATCGACTGCTTGGGGCAGCAAAATTGAGAGAGCCGCTCCTGCTTAAAACAGCTTGACATGCTGCAGTTTCACAGTTCAGGACAATTTCACCTTTATTCCCCTCTGTGGTCCAGCAAGGCTCCTGCCTTCTCAGCTGTTACCTCTCTTGAGTGGAGACCTGCGTGTCTCTCCCTCCTGACCAGGTTTTTCCTGGATGCACAGTTCTCTGCCTACGCTGTGGTATCCCCAGCAAGGCAGAATGCTTAAACAGGCCAGCGTCTGTGTTTTGCTATCTTTCTGAAGGCTATAAACAGCATAAATGCCCACAGTTATGAGTTACCACACAAGTTTTTCTAAGCAAGCACATTTGTTCTTAAGGTGAAAGCACTACAGAAAAAACATATTAATAGCCCTAAAAGAACCTACATGCGTGCTAATAAGCTTGGCAGAGATCACCCATCAGTTTTGTGGGGCCTCGGTAGGCCAAAGACCTTCTGACTCTTCCCAAGAAGGATTGGGGGCCCCCTCAGACAGATCTAGACTGTTTTCTGGATCAGAAAGAGGGCCCTAAATCAGTTTAAATTCGGGCTCTTTATCCAAAAATCCTTCATTTGTCTCTGGAGAATCTAGTTGGAATTATTCTATGCAAGCCTTTCCAGATGGTGGTATTTCTCTGGTGGTGTTGCAACTTGAGTGGATTTGCCCAATCACTACCCCCACCCGGCACCTCCTCACTCATTCTTAGTTCCTGGAGGAGCTGTGGTCCCCCTCCCCCATGGAATTACACACAATCTCTGGCCCACAGTGCTTACTACAATAAAATCTCCCAGAGATATTGCAGGAAATTGCCAGATCTGTCAGGGCAGTTGTTTAGGTAATAGACAGAATCCTTTCCCCTATCTCACATCAGTAAATCCTGCCTCAGGAAAGAAAGTTACAACAAACGGAATTAAGCTAAAACAATTTTAGTCACTCAGTTTGATTTAAGTGTGTCTACACAAATGAAGCAAACCGATTTAGTTAAATTGGTACGATTTCTCTGTTTCTTTTAGCTAGTGGCACGTGTCGTTTTCCTAGTCGTTCATTGCCCGGCCCCAGAGTCTCACAGCCTAGATAGACTATTAATGCCAAAGTGGATCCCAGTGAGTAATCCATGAAGTTCCCAGTATGAACGGTACACCGTCCAGCTCAGTCTGGTATCAGAGCTTTGGGTGTAACTCATACAAAGAGGGGGGATGGGTGGTTGTTTTTTTTTAGTTTGGTCACTGTTGGGTAGTACAAGTTAAAACTGAGTAATGTTGGTTGTTTCCATGGTAACAGAGTGTGACTCACTATGAGGGTAAGATACTAGAGGGAATAAACATAGACAAGTGTGATCACATATCACAAACATAAAGGGAATATGTCCATTCTGTAATGATCTTGTTCAGCAAACTTCATATTCAACGTACATATGTTACCTGATCTCAACTGCTTATAAAACAGGTTTAAGTCGACGTTCTAATGGTTATTTTATTTTTAATTGTTGGCACTGTGATGTAAAAACACCTCGTCACGCTGTCTGGAGCTGCTCACGACTGTCAGGGCCGGCCTCAGGGCAGATTGTCAAGAAGCAGGGCAGAGTCCCCAAACTGGTGTATGTTCTATAATTAGATTTCACCAACCCAGTAACATAAGTGCGAACTCCTAAAGCATTATAACAGCCATACCACGGAGTCACAGATAGTCCCCTTGGGCACTCCAGTCTATCTTGCCACCCTGGCAAGCTGGACTTAGTGATAGTTGGTCACTTTACACCAAAAATCACAACGATATTTGGGCTACTCCCAATCACAAAGGACCAGTCACTTAGACCAAGTCAGTTTGCACCTTAGATTTCACACCAAAGACGATGCTTGTAGCCAATTCTATAGTAAACTATGTAAGGATTTATTAACTAAGAAAAGAAACGAAAGCGTTATTACAAGGTTAAAGCAGGCAACATATATACACAGATGAGTGATAGTTACCGGTTTAAAAGGTGACTGAATTATAGTAAGCTGTCCACTCTGAATGTCTTTTATGGCTAACCCAGGTCTGTTTTGTACCTCCAGCCCTGGGAGAGTCCAAACAGCGAAAGAGATGACACATTTTCTTGTCAGCTATTTTTATTTCCTTCTTCCAGAATTCAAGCTGAGGGGACCTAGCCTCTTCATGGGTACAAGGGGGTAATTAATCAAGCCTGCGTATTGTGATGTCCCACAATGGCCAATTTAGTTTTGATAGGTCTTAATGAACAGGAGACGATCTCTTTTGACTGGGTTCACAGTTTCAGAGCATCAGAGGGGTAGCCGTGTTAGTCTGGATCTGTAGAAGCGACAAAGGGTCCTGTGGCACCTTATAGACTAACAGAGGTATTGAAGCATAAGCTTTCGTGGGTGAATACCCACTTCTTCGGATGCAAGCAGTGGAAATGTCCAGAGGCAGATATAAATGTTTCAGAGCAAACATTTTTGACAGTTACCATGCAAAAACTTAAATATTACCTTACAGCCGGTGATAAAGAAACTGTGAGATTAATGAATACAGCAATTTACATGTATTTTATAAAGTCTAAAAACTAAAAACACTGTTATAAGTCCAATACCCATCTTAACTATCCTGACAGACAGGTGAAACAGACTGGTTTCCAGCAATGAATTTGTCAGTGCTCGGCTGAGCCTAAGCATTGGCGAGAGCTAGCCCCTGGTCTGCCAGCGTTGCAATCTCGTTCCCCTTCCCTTACTAAATCCCTGGGGTCCTCAGAGGACCTCAGTATAGAGCACAAATCACAGGAAGATGCTAGATAGATGCTAGATGGTTGGACAACCTCTGTGTTGGATGATAGAGCCCCAGTGCCACCAAAAAGAATCTAAAGATGGTAAATTTCAAAATGGTCTGATGCTTTAGTAATGAGAGTTGCCGCTTGTGCTGTTAATGTTGACGATAAACATTTTTATAGAGCTTTCAATCAGAACAGTCTCAAAACATTTTACATATAGAATATCCTGTACATAGGACTCATATCACTCCCTCCTGAAATGCAGCCACCTCTGAAGTAAAAAGAGAGCAGCTGTTCAACATTACACACCAAAAAATGGCCAACATTTTACAGCAGGAAATGAAGAAAACTGTAATCTAGTGAAGCTACAAGGGGAATTATATGAGGCAGTGTGTGATTGCAAACTGGAATTTCTCCAGCATAGTGTTTTAAGCACACTCTGTATGTCAAAGGTGCCATATGGGTTTTTAGTGTCCACAAGTGACCCAGGCCTTGGTTTTATGTTTCCTCCAAAAGACACTTCTGAGGTTGATCAAATCCAATAAAAAATCTTTATTGGCAGGACAAGCTGTACAAATATTGCCAAATTATAAAAAGATGGAAAGCTCAAACAGGAGGAAGATGCTATGTATCAAACATCATCTGCCCTGGTTAGAGAAACTGGAGTGCCCAGCCTGGTGGTGGCGTTGGCGTGTGGCAGGGCGTTTATCTCTTGTGCCCAGGTGTTGTTAATGTCCTTTCCTGGTTGCGAGGCAGCTGCTTACATACCACGATTGGCTTTTGCTTTCATTTCTCCCAGAGTTGCATATGGTATTTCTTCCTCACTTCTAGATGGAAAAGCAATTCTGAGGGCTTGAGGAACTATCTTCTGGAAAACCTGAGTATCTTAGCTAGCAGAGTAGAAAAAGTCTCTTTGTAGAGATACCTGCCCCGGCCCAGTTCTAATTTTCAGGCTGTGATCACTAATTTTATACATGGGGAGAGTTGCTAGCAGATTGGATTGTGCTGAAGGGATCAGCAAGTGGTCCTGTGGCAGTGTAGTTTGTTATAATTGTTGAGATGAGTTCCTGTCTGCTTCCTGTAAAACTTGCCCATACCCGTATTGCCCTGGCCTCTTCTTTTGTCATTCAGTGTGGCACGCAGTCTAAAGCAATATGCATTTCCTCACTTTTTGGGGGTGAAGCCAGACTTTGAGGCACCTGCTCCCCCCTTGGTGTTAACTTTGCTTGTGCCAATCAGAAACGAACACAAACAGGTTTTGGGCCCCGTCCCCTATGACACTTCTATGATGTCATAGTTGGTACTTTAGGGGCCTGCCTGCCAGGTGCAGGCAGGAAGAGGAGAAAGAAAAACGAATCCTGTGTATCCTGTGTACACCCGTAACCGAGCCTGATCACCTCGAAGCCTCTCTCTCAGCTCACGTGTTTCAAACAGAGTTTCTACGTTTGCCGGTCGTTATGCGTTGGTTTGTATTTGTGAGTATCAGTTATTACTAAATGCTGCATCTTTGTTTATAAATATTGTTAGTACATATTTTAGTCATTGTGTGTTTTAAGTTTCATTAACTCTATTAGCTAATCTAACGCTGCTCCCTTACCCCTTGTAATTATCCCCAATAAAACTTTAAATTGATTAATTTTAGTTGTGTGTGTGTGTGCGTGTGTCTGCAGTTTGCAGCGTGACCCATATTCTCCTTGCATCCCTTACCAATATAGTCTATTGCCACGTGCAGCCTAGTAAATAACAGGCCTGCATTTTCTTTCGCCCCTGCGTGCCCGTGGCAATCCACATGGCGTCACGAACAGGATGCAAGGGAGTTGGGCCATGCCCGTGGCACGCTGCAGACCGCGCAGATGATGAAACTGAACAGTTCCAACATTTGCAGTTTCACCTTTTTACTAGCCAAAATTCGACTGATCAAAAATAGAATGGATCTGTTCCCTTGGCTCGGGTAAAACTCTAAAAGGCTATACTGTACCATTAACCCTGGCAGATACGGGATGCCTCCTTTGGTGCCACCCGAGCTTCAGGTGTCAGCCAGCCGATTGTTCCCTACAGTCTCAGTGCATGGAGACTGTGGAGAACCTTGGTGCTGCAAATCCCTCTCAGCTTTGGAGAGAGTGTAGCCGCATTGTTAGAAAATCCGGAGGTACCGTTTCCAAATTGATTCCCCCACCTCGGGTAATACCTGCTGATCCGGCACACAAATTATTATGCCAAATGATAAAAGAATTAGATTTAATTAAGAAAACCAAAAAATTGCAACCCGATGAATATAAATCTGAGGATGTTTCCACCGTCCTGTTTAGCATGATATGCAAGGCCCTCGATCTGTGCTCTGTCCTCCACGGGGGCACAATGTTTGCAGCTAAACAGGCAGCCCCAGGCTCTCCTAAAGATGATAATGAGAAGACAGAAAAGGTAGAGCCCATCACTACCTCCCCCCCCTGCCCCGCACAAGAATGCGAAGTGCAGGGCGTTCTTTTAGCTGCCCAGCATGTTGCTAATGCCCACTCTGCCAACAAGCAAGTCGTTTTAGGTATCGATTCTCAATTTTGTTTAGATATTTTGATTGAGCAAGCCTCTCCCTCAGCTTTTGTTAAAATGTGGGACCAAATTTTTACCCTAATTCGTAAATTCTCTCACCCTTGGTTCGTTACGCACTGCCCCTCTCATCGACCAGACTCTAACCCCCTGCATTCCAGTCTTGATCAAAGAATGAGAGAGGTCCCCCAAGTTCACATGGCAAATCCCGCCCCACAGGCCGACCCGCTGCTGCGCTGGCGCCACGAAGAATGGGGACACTTACCACCCACAAAATTGTACGGCCTGTTATCCGGCTTTTCTGACCAAAAGCCTGACGTTAGCCGCAGTCAGTGCGAGCTCATTGTTCAGTCCTGCTTGCAGTGTGTGCAGGTAAAAACTATGAATCGTCCCCGATATGAGCGCTCTGCATACGCTGCAGAACACTTTGCCCCAGGTAGTACGTGGCAAATTGACTTAATCGGACCCCTGCCAGGTGCTCGTCGTTTTCCAAAAGCCTTAGTTACTGTCGATCTGGGGTCTCGGCAAACTTTTTGTGTCCCTCTTACTAAAACCAATGCTGCTTCTGTCGCTGTAGCTCTTAGGCAAACAGCAGCTGCCTGGGGCACTCCCACTGAAGTCCAAGCAGATGGTGGGCCACCCTTTACCAGCAAAAGCATTGAACAGCTCATTTTTGGATGGGGGGCTTCCCTTCACATCCATACTAAATATCATCCTCAAAGCAATGGTGTGGTGGAGCGAAAAATCGCAGTCCTTAAGACTATGCTGCGAACAGCAAACCCCAACCCTGATTTTAAAAACTGGAGCTCATTTTTACCGCAGGTACTTATCGCACTCAACAAAAGTTACTCTCGCTGGCCTCACATTTCACCTACACCTAAGCCGCCTTGGTCCCCCGTGTTTAACACCGGCCAACTGGTTTGGCTTACAGAACCCCTAGCCTCTGGCCTTCGAGAACCTATAAAAGCCACCATTCTCCGGGCCGGCAAGTACCCTAACACCTACTTAGTGGCTACAAGTACCCCCGGTGACAAGCTAGTTCATCATAACTGGTTCAGCAAATGTAGTTCTTAATAAACAAATGCCCCTGAGCAGGGCTTGTATTATTCTGTTTTACAGGTTATGCTGCTCTCCCTCACAACATCTTTGCCCACGGAGCCCTTAGGAGAAGGTGGACTGCAAACCTGGTTCGCCGCCTACTGGGTGCAGGAGGTCAGCGGAAACCAGTCCCTGTCAGCGCTGAGTCCAGAAGATTGTCTTGTTTGCTCCACTCAGTTCTCACCTGAATATCCATTACCCTTTCAATTTGTACCAATAGTTTATAATTTTTCTTCATTTAATATTTCTAGTGTGAATTGTTCTTCCCCCTATGTGCAGTGGGCTGCTTCTAGTGTTTGGAATAATTGTTCCTCACAATTTCTTATGTGTTTCCAGTTCTTAATGCTTCAGATCGAAGTGATCATAGCTTTCCTTTAATTGAGAGTATTAGAGTTCCAGCATCTCATTGTTGGGTATTTGTTGGTAATAGTTTAACCCTAGCCCCTACTTGGGTTGGTACTTACTCTAATTGTTCTATGTGGAGTTTCTCTTATGCTAATACCTCCCTAACTAAACCTACTCTTAATTTTACCTATCCCCCTCCCATTAATTGTTCTTATCGTCTTAATTATGATATTTGTTTTGGAACCTTCTATACCTCCATAACACATACGTATCTGTTTCATGCCCAGCATATGCATCATGCTGAGGCTGCATGTGTCAATTGTGCATTCAGCTTTTATTCTGTAACCAATAATGGGTGGAGCCATACCACAGTTTCTTCCTTAAGACCCGGTCATTTTTGGATTTGCGGTAATGTTGCATTTGCTGTGCTTCCTCCCAATCCCCGGGGTATATGCACCATTGGCACCCTGTATCTACAAGGCAGAGGTATCTATACCTTGCCATCTAGCCACCGACACCATCGTAGTACCCACTCTGTTTGGACTCGTTTGCAAACAGCAGCGTCCTCCCTCGCCTCCTCTATTGTTAGTTTTAACCCTGTTGGTTATATGATGTTACGTGATCAAGTGCTGTTTCAATCCCTTGCTATTGAAATGCTTGCTAATACTACGGGCAAGGGCCTCTCCTTAATTAATCAGCAGTTAAATTCCCTTGTTCAGTATAGTATTCAGAATAGATTAATGATTCAATATTTGTTACAATCTTCCTCATTTTGTACTAAATTTGCTGAAGTATATCCCGACTTTGCTGATAAATGCTGCGTTTCTTTGCCTTCTATTTCTCCTAATTTGTCCTCAATTGTTAAAGACCTGCAAACGTTGAGCTCTACTGTCCGAGAGTCACGGGAGTCCTTCCAGTTTTGGTCATGGCTCGATTGGCTTGGCCTTGCGCCCTACAAATCCTATTTCCAATCCCTGTTTGTGTCCCTTCTAGTTGGGCTCGCTCTTCTCTGTCTCAGATGTGCCTTCATTAAAGCCTGCATTCACAAGTTTGTTGCCTCGGCCTACATCGCTTCCACCCCCGAAGCGCATCCCCTCGTAGGTGGGAATGAGGAGTCGGACTCGGAAGTTTAGGTTCTCGGCCTAACTATTTCGGCCAGGGCACGGGGGCATGTTGAGATGAGTTCCTGTCTGCTTCCTGTAAAACTTGCCCATACCCGTATTGCCCTGGCCTCTTCTTTTGTCATTCAGTGTGGCACGCATTCTAAAGCAATATGCATTTCCTCACCTTTTGGGGGCGAAGCCAGACTTTGAGGCACCTGCTCCCCCCTTGGTGTTAACTTTGCTTGTGCCAATCAGAAACAAACACAAACAGGTTTTGGGCCCCATCCCCTATGACACTTCTATGATGTCATAATTGGTACTTTAGGGGCCTGCCTGCCAGGTGCAGGCAGGAAGAGGAGAAAGAAAAACGAATCCTGTGTATCCTGTGTACACCCGTAACCGAGCCTGATCACCTCGAAGCCTCTCTCTCAGCTCACGTGTTTCAAACAGAGTTTCTACGTTTGCCGGTCGTTATGCGTTGGTTTGTATTTGTGAGTATCAGTTATTACTAAATGCTGCATCTTTGTTTATAAATATTGTTAGTACATATTTTAGTCATTGTGTGTTTTAAGTTTCATTAACTCTATTAGCTAATCTAACGCTGCTCCCTTACCCCTTGTAATTATCCCCAATAAAACTTTAAATTGATTAATTTTAGTTGTGTGTGTGTGTGCGCGTGTCTGCAGTTTGCAGCGTGACCCATATTCTCCTTGCATCCCTTACCAATATAGTCTATTGCCACGTGCAGCCTAGTAAATAACAGGCCTGCATTTTCTTTCGCCCCTGCGTGCCCGTGGCAATCCACAATAATTATTTATCTCCCCTTCCCAGGGGGTTATGTATTGTCTTTTCAAACTTCTATTTTGTTCCTAAGGTACTTATATGCATAGGCGCCAACTCCGTGGGTGCTCCGGGGCTGGAGCACCCATGGGGAAAAATTGGTGGGTGCTCAGCACCCACTGGCAGCTCCCCGCCAGCCCCGCGCCCGTGACCGGAGCACTTACCTTTGCCCCGGACGCCAGCCGACGTTGCGGGGCCCCACCCCCGACGCACCCAGCGGAGCCAACGGAAGTCGGCTCTTATGCTTATATGGCCCCCCATAACTATAGCATCTGAACACCTCACAGTCTTTAATGTGCTTATGCTCATAATTCCCCTGGGAGGTGGGGCAGCGCTATTATCCCCATAGTACAAATGGTGAACTGGGGTACAGAGAGGCTAAGTGACTTGGCCAAGGTCACACAGAAGTCTGTTGCAGAGCAGGGAATTGAACCCAAATCCTATGCTAGTGTCCTAAATAATCCTGTACTATCCTTTCCCCCTTCCACGACATGTGTGTCGTTTGGATTTGGGTAGGGTTGTTTGGCAGATGTAGCAATGCCAGGGTCTGGCTGGGGAGTGTTCTTGTGGTTTCTGGTGCTTGGAGGTCCACAGATGCAGTGGTGTTAACCCAAAGTGCTCAAAAGTCAGGAGTCAGGCCCTCAAAAAAGCAGTGTGATTGGCTGCAAAGACAGGAGACGTTTAAACACAATGACTCGGGGCAGTCTGATTACAGGGCCTTTAGGGGTTCTGTTTCCAAATCTTTCTCCCCACCCACGGGGGCTAGAAACCGGCCTTATTCAAAGTAACAGTAGCTCAGCCTCTCACTTAATGCCTGGACTCCAGGAACTGGGGTCTTCAACACCAAACATTATGACAGGGTCTCTGAGTCTCTAGGGGAGGGGGGCATATAGGGTGGGAGATTCCATGGGGGAAGGAGCTCAGGTGGTTGGAGAGGGACCTGAAGATCTGTATGGGAGTGGGGGGAGCTCTAGGTGGGTGTGGGGGAGGACCCTGTGTGTGTGTGGGGTCAGTCTCCAAGTCTCTCTGGGGGGGGGGGAGCCCCAGTTTTGTGCGTGGGGAGTCCCCAGAGGGAGGGGAGCCCCATGTGGGTGGGGAGCACCCTAAGTCTCTGGAGGAAGGGGGGGTGCCCACATGGGGGGTAGCCCGTAGGGAGAAGGGGTCCCGAGTCTCTGTATGGATTGGGGAATCCCAGGTGTGTGTGTGGAGGTGGGCTTTCCCTAGGGGGAGGGGCACCCCAGCCAGGGGGAGGGCCCCCGAATCTCTGTAGGGATTGGGGAGCCCCAGGTGTGGGGGGAGGGGCGGGATTTCCCTAGGGGGAGGGGCCCCGAGTCTCTATAGGGATTGGGGAGCCCCAGGTGTGGGGGAGGGGCGGGATTTCCCTAGGGGGAGGGGCCCCGAGTCTCTGCAGGGATTGGGGAGCCCCAGGTGTGGGGGAGGGGTGGGATTTCTGTGGGGGGAGGGGCCCCGAGTCTCTGTAGGGATTGGGGAGCCCCAAGTGTGGGGGAGGGGTGAGATTTCCCTAGGGGGAGGGGCCCCGAGTCTCTGTAGGTATTGGGGAGCCCCAGGTGTGGGGGAGGGGCGGGATTTCCCATGGGGGAGGGGCCCCGAGTCTCTGTAGGGATTGGGGAGCCCCAGGTGTGGGGGGAGGGGTGGGATATACCTAGGGGGAGGGGCCCCAAATCTCTGTAGGGATTGGGGCGCCCCAGGTGTGGGGGGAGGGGCGGGATTTCCCATGGGGGAGGGGCCCCGAGTCTCTGTAGGGATTGGGGAGCCCCAGGTGTGGGGGAGGGGCAGGATTTCCCATGGGGGAGGGGCCCCGAGTCTCTGTAGGGATTGGGGAGCCCCAGGTGTAGGGGGAGGGGCGGGATTTCCATAGGGGGAGGGGCGCCCCAGCCGGGGGGAGCGGCCCCGGGTCTCTGTGGGGATTGGGGAGCCCCAGGTGTGGGGGGAGGGGCGGGATTTCCGTAGGGGGAGGGGCGCCCCAGCCGGGGGGAGCGGCCCCGGGTCTCTGTGGGGATTGGGGAGCCCCAGGTGTGGGGGGAGGGGTGGGATTTCCCTAGGGGGAGGGGCCCCGAGTCTCTGCAGGGATTGGGGAGCCCCAGGTGTGTGTGGGGGGGGTGGGCTTTCCCTAGGGGGAGGGGCCCCGAGTCTCTGTAGGGATTGGGGAGCCCCAGGTGTGGGGGGAGGGGCGGGATTTCCCTAGGGGGAGGGGCCCCGAATCTCTGTAGGGATTGGGGAGCCCCAGGTGTGGGGGAGGGGCGGGATTTCCCTAGGGGGAGGGGCCCCGAGTCTCTGCAGGGATTGGGGAGCCCCAGGTGTGTGTGTGGGGGGTGGGTTTTCCCTAGGGGGAGGGGCCCCGAGTCTCTGTAGGGATTGGGGAGCCCCAGGTGTGGGGGGAGGGGCGGGATTTCCCTAGGGGGAGGGGCCCCGAATCTCTGTAGGGATTGGGGAGCCCCAGGTGTGGGGGAGGGGCGGGATTTCCCTAGGGGGAGGGGCCCCGAGTCTCTGCAGGGATTGGGGAGCCCCAGGTGTGGGGGGAGGGGCGGGATTTCCCTAGGGGGAGGGGCCCCGAGTCTCTGCAGGGATTGGGGAGCCCCAGGTGTGGGGGGAGGGGCGGGATTTCCCATGGGGGAGGGGCCCCGAGTCTCTGCAGGGATTGGGGAGCCCCAGGTGTGGGGGGAGGGGCGGGATTTCCCTAGGGGGAGGGGCCCCGAGTCTCTGCAGGGATTGGGGAGCCCCAGGTGTGTGTGTGGGGGGTGGGCTTTCCCTAGGGGGAGGGGCCCCGAGTCTCTGTAGGGATTGGGGAGCCCCAGGTGTGGGGGGAGGGGCGGGATTTCCCTAGGGGGAGGGGCCCCGAATCTCTGTAGGGATTGGGGAGCCCCAGGTGTGGGGGAGGGGCGGGATTTCCCTAGGGGGAGGGGCCCCGAATCTCTGTAGGGATTGGGGAGCCCCAGGTGTGGGGGAGGGGCGGGATTTCCCTAGGGGGAGGGGCCCCGAGTCTCTGCAGGGATTGGGGAGCCCCAGGTGTGGGGGAGGGGCGGGATTTCCCTAGGGGGAGGGGCCCCGAGTCTCTGCAGGGATTGGGGAGCCCCAGGTGTGGGGGGAGGGGCGGGATTTCCCTAGGGGGAGGGGCCCCCAGTCTCTGCAGGGATTGGGGAGCCCCAGGTGTGGGGGGAGGGGCGGGATTTCCCTAGGGGGAGGGGCCCCGAGTCTCTGCAGGGATTGGGGAGCCCCAGGTGTGGGGGGAGGGGCGGGATTTCCCTAGGGGGAGGGGCCCCGAGTCTCTGCAGGGATTGGGGAGCCCCAGGTGTGGGGGGAGGGGCGGGATTTCCCTAGGGGGAGGGGCCCCGAGTCTCTGCAGGGATTGGGGAGCCCCAGGTGTGGGGGGAGGGGCGGGATTTCCCTAGGGGGAGGGGCCCCCAGTCTCTGCAGGGATTGGGGAGCCCCAGGTGTGGGGGGAGGGGCGGGATTTCCCTAGGGGGAGGGGCCCCGAGTCTCTGCAGGGATTGGGGAGCCCCAGGTGTGGGGGGAGGGGCGGGATTTCCCTAGGGGGAGGGGCCCCCAGTCTCTGCAGGGATTGGGGAGCCCCAGGTGTGGGGGGAGGGGCGGGATTTCCCTAGGGGGAGGGGCCCCCAGTCTCTGCAGGGATTGGGGAGCCCCAGGTGTGGGGGGAGGGGCGGGATTTCCCTAGGGGGAGGGGCCCCCAGTCTCTGCAGGGATTGGGGAGCCCCAGGTGTGGGGGGAGGGGCGGGATTTCCCTAGGGGGAGGGGCCCACTCAGGCTCCGGGCCGCCCAGCGCTTCGCCCGGAGGTCCCGCGGGGGGCGGGGCCGGGCCGGGCCGGGCCGCGGGGATTGGCTGTGCGTCCGCCGGCGTGTTGGCCCCGCCCCTGCCACGTCCGTGCGGGGAGTGCGGCGCGGAGCCGGCGCGGACGGGAGGCAGCCGGAGCCCGGAACCCGTCGCTGCGTGAGTGCCGCGGGGGCACGTTGGGGGGCTGGGCTGGGCTGGGGGGCACGTTTGGGGTCGGGGATGTTGGGGGGGCTGGGTGGGGGGCACGTTGGGGGTCGGGGATGTTGGGGGGGCACGTTGGGGGTGGGGGCACGTTGGGGGGGCTGGGTGGGGGGCACGTTTGGGGTCGGGGATGTTGGGGGGGCTGGGTGGGGGGCACGTTTGGGGTCGGGGATGTTGGGGGGGCTGGGTGGGGGGCACGTTGGGGGTCGGGGATGTTGGGGGGGCTGGGTGGGGGGCACGTTTGGGGTGGGGGCACGTTGGGGGGGCTGGGGTGGGGGTATAGTTGGGGTGAGGGGCTGGGTTGCGGGGACACGTTTGGGGTGGGGGCACGTTCTGTGGGGGCCTGGGTTGGGGGGGACTGGGTTGGGGGGGGGTTGTCCGGCGTGGGGTGTACGTTCAGTACGAGGTACAGGAGGGGAGGTCTGGGGAGATACAGCTAGTTTAAGGGGGGCTGGCTGGGGGGGGGCACATGGTGGGAGAAGGGGGGCTGGAGGGGGGATACCGGGTGGGTGGGGGGCTGGATTAGGGGATATCCAGGGATTGGGGGGGTTGGACTGGGGGAGCACATGATGGGGAAGGGGGTTGGGGCTAGGGGGCTCCTGGTGCGTGGGGGCTGGGGTGAGACTGTGCGTGGGGCAGGCAGAGTGGGGGACATGGTGGGGGGACAGGGGGATGAGAGTAGGGGAAAGAAGTCTCTTTTCTCCTAGCCCAAGGCTGACCCTGGGTGTACTTCATTGTAACTTTTCCATGCAGGCTAAGCTAGCGTTCACCTGTGCCTGGGGTCCCTGGACAGCTCTCCCTTAGGGGAGGTCTGCCTGGTCTCCTCTAAAGAGATGGTCACTCCCCTCCTGGCTTTGTTTAATGAACTATGGCTACTAATGGCTCTGTTTGTGAGAATATAAATTTTGAGTACAGTAGAACCTCAGAGTATGAATACCTTGGGAAGGGAGGTGGTTCGTGACTCTGAAATGTTGGTAACTGAACAAAACGTTATGATGGTTCTTTCTAAAGTTTACAACTGAACATTGACTTAATACAGCTTTGAAACTTTACTTTGCAGAAGAAAAATGCTGCTTTCTGTTGATTTTTGTAGTAGTTTATGTTTAACACAGAACTGAACTATATTTACTTTTTTTTTTTTTGGGTCTCTGCTGCTGCCCGATTGTGTACTTCCGGTTTCAAATGAAGTGTGTGGTTAACAGGCCAGTTTATAACCCTGGTGTTCATAACTCTGCGATTCTACTGTACTTCTGTTGCCATCTGCCCTAGTGTTTCCTGGAGACCAGCACAGCAGGATGATGTCAGAAGGGAGTGGAAGGAGGCAGGTGTCTCAGAATTGCTACAGTGTGGACATGCTTTTTCCACACACCTTCAGTGTGGTTCAAACTCTTCCTGATGGTGTAGGCTCTTAGCGCCCTTGACTTCCTTGGAGATTGCTCACGTGTATCCAAGTGCACAACATGGTCTTAGAAGTGGAGGTTCCCTATAATTAGTTTGCAGGACACTGAAATAGGTTTGACTGCCCCTTTCCTGCCAGGCCCCCTTATCTTTGGCAAAGGACAGGACTTTTTCAAAGCATATTCATGTCTGTTTAAACTGCCATGTGTGCTGATATTGGACAAGTCCTCTGCACCCCTTCCCAGTCTGAGCTGGGATTGATCCAAGCTCCTATTGGTTTCTAGAGGAAACCCAGGGACCAGCCAGCCCTGTGTATTGTAACTTTGAATTATATAAGTTAGTTTATTACTTTACCAAATAATACTAAATGAGAATATTTTAATTTTCCTGGTGTTCTCTTCTCTAATATTTCTTTTCAGTATGTCTTCTGAGCATTCTCTAACACAATACTGAAAGTATCCGGGAGTAGCCGTGTTAGTCTGTATCTACAAAAACAACAAGGAGTCCGGTGCACCTTAAAGACTTACAGATTTATTTGGGCATAAGCGGTCATGGGTAAAAAACCCACTTCTTCAGATGCGTGGAGTGAAAATGTCAGATGCCGGCATTATTATACTGACACATGAAGAGAAGGGAGTTACCTCGCAAGTGGAGAACCAGTGTTGACAGGGACAATTCGATCAGGGTGGATGTAGTCCACTCCAATAATTGATGAAGCGTCAACTCCAGGAGAGGCAAAGCTGCTTTTGTAGTGAGCCAGCTTCTCTTTGAAGTCTGTTTCTGAAAGTGTTGGGGTTTTTTTGTTCAAGTATGGCCACTTTTAAATCTGTTATAGAACGTCCAGGAAGATTGAAGTAGGAGACATCCTTGTTGGTTTTGACAATACTGAAATTACTTCCAATTTTGTTCTGCATAGAATATTGTTTGAGTAGAGCTCTATTATTGCATGATCAGCCATGAGTTCTAGGTAAGCTTTTTAAAGAGAGAGGTTAATAGCAGCATAGGATGATCCAGCAACTAAAACTAGGCATGCTCAGGTTTATTTAGTCCGACATAACATTAGCTATCATGTGAGGTACCAGCGCTATGTATTGAACTACAGTGGCTTAGTTCTTGTCAGCCTTAGAGTAATTCAAACACTTGTTATAGCTTGAAAGCCCTCTGCATACATTGGCATGGTCTAGTCACTAAAGCCCAGGACTGGGCGTCAAAAGACCTGCATTCCCATTCCTGGCTTTCCTGAGACCGTGGGAATATCACTTAACCTCTTGGTGCCTCAGTTTCACCACCTTTTAAAATTAAGATAATACTTAGCTACCTCATAAGAGTACTAGGCTTAATTTGATTGTATAGCACAGGGAGATCCTTTGGTAGAAGTTCAAGGTGGTGTATGGTACTTCTGATTTTTTTAAAGGTAGGTGGAGAGTTTCTATTAGCGTTTACCAAGAAGGGATGTACACTGCAGATGTTTTCATTTAAGTGTATCATTGTTTGTGAAAAGGGCGTATATGTAAAGGTCGTCGTATACCAGCAGGTATGCAGCAGGAGGGAAAATATTTAGTACTTCCTGTTGTACTGACAGGGCTGCCTTCTGATCTGAAACTTCTGTGCTCTGGAGTCCATTAAAATGCCTCCTACGTTAACACATTCTGCATTTTTTTCCTAGACAGCATTGCAGAGCTGTCTTATAATTCATGTAAAAGGCATTTTTTGAAATATAAAGATCCCAGTGAAATACGTTGTACAACGTAGTTTACTTTGGCATGGCCAGTGGTATATATGAACACTGCACCTTTCATTGAAGAATGGTGGCTTTTTGGTTCAACTGGGGATATGTAAAGAGGACTCTGTAAAAAAAGGGAAAATCTAGCCTCAGAAGTAGCTCTTTTGAGTTCTAGTTCATTTTATTTACCCCATCGGATATTCTAGTTACAGGACACACACACACGGACACACACACACGGACACACACACACTTTGCCTCTAAATTAGAGAAATCAGCAAATTTTCCTTTTCCCATTTTCTATTCTCCTCCCCTGACCCACCGAATAACAAACATTTCCCTCATATTATCTTTTAATCATTTACTGTTGTTACACTGTAACCATGGCAGTATTAGCCAAGTGGTAAAACAGTCAGTGAAAACCTACACCTTGCAGGAAAGACTGCATTTGATTTTGTAAATTCACAAGGTAGATTGTAAAAACAAGCAAGCGTTATCACATGAGAAGTTTTAGTTTTTTTTTTAAAAAGTACACATTTAACCAGGGGGCAAATATACAAATTGTGTGTGTTCGTGTGTTCGTGTGTTCGTGTGTTCGTGTGTTCGTGTGTTCGTGTGTTCGTGTGTTCGTGTGTTCGTGTGTTCCTGTGTTCCTGTGTTCCTGTGTTCCTGTGTTCCTGTGTTCATGTGAAGTGATTCTAACCGAGTTGCTAAATATTTATGTGATGGGACTCAGATTAAATTACTAGTGTGGCTATGAATGGATAGTTGAAAAAAACATTCTATCAGGAAAAAGTGTGTGATTTTGTTTATCCAAATTGCAGTCTGTATAGCTTTGAGATACAGTAGCAAAGTTTGCCTTTCTTCTTCTTTTTTTGGAGTGCTAGATTTTTTGAACTGGTTATAAATGCTAAGCATACTGTACAAAATCTGCTGTCATTACCTTAATTCCATAAGAAGTTTGATTCATTAGCACAAAAATAAAGTTGCTATTCAAATGGGCTGGACTTACTTTGAAGTTCCTTAATGCAGGTTATGTACTTTTTATTGTTTGTTTTAACCCCAAATCCTGGTAGGTTCTAGTTCAAACAGTACAACTGCTGATAAAGTGAATAGGAGATTACATTTCATTAACTTTTCATTGCATCATAAAGAAAACACGTTACTGTGTAAATAGCTTTAATAAAGGTATAAACATAAAATCATGTTACTATGTAGCTACCAGGATTACAGGGTGTAAACATTAACTCAGTCTCAAAAGTTTTTTATAGAATGCATCTATGTTTTGATTTCAGTACACCTGCTACCCCCGTTGCTGCCATGATGCCTGTTGCAACCGTGATGCCTGATGCCACACCAATGTTTGACCCAAATCTCCTTCGTGAACTTGACTGGAGCCAGAACACAGCAACATTTTCTCCTGCCATTTCACCTTTAGATCCAGGGGGTGGGTTAGTTATGAGACCCCTTTGCACTGCTGATATAAATAGAGGTGACGTCCAGTTCTATTTCCTATTGTGTAATGAATATTGTGGCTCAGAATTGTACACAGTACAGTGCACCCTGCACTAACAGCCATTTCCAGTAGATTGCCCTCACTTCATTATTAACCACTTTGAAATCTCTCCGAGATCTACAATACAATCTAATCTGTCCTTTAGTTGAGAACCACCTCTTCTATCTGGTCTAGGTTAGTATATGGCCCCGTTGTGGTAGCTGAGTGCTTAGGTGTTTGATACTTGCTGGTGGTCACTTAAAACGGTTTCCCCATGTTTAGAATGCACTTAAAACAAATCTTAAAGCTCAAATCTTCCAAGTAATCCACACGTTCCTGTTCATCACAATCTCTTGTAGAAGTAACATACATTTCTTTTTAAAAACAATATACTGATTCATAATGTTAGAAAATACAACTAATTCTTTAGCTGTGGAACTTGGGAAAACTTGTTTTGAAAATACAGCTCAACATTCAGATTATTTCTCTGAGGATCCATGAAAATGTAAACCCGATAGGGTATGTCTACACTGCAATTAAACACCTGTGACTGGCCTTTGTCAGCTGACTTTGGGCTCATGGGGCTCAGGCTGTGGGGCTGTTTAATTGTAGGGTAGAGGTTCAGGCTTGGGCTGGACCCCAGGCTCTGAAAACCTGCAAGGCTGTAGGGTAGTTTCTTAGCATTCTGTCTTTGCTTTGAGTCACACGTCTCTTGTCTGCTTTCAAAACTGTTCACTGCTACAGCATTAGACAATCATTTAACATTGCTTATGGGATGAGTTCAAAATGAATGTTGCATTCACTTTCAAGATGTAGAATTCTGTCAGTATACATATGGAATATGTGGAGTTCTTTACATGCAACTAAACTAGATGGTAGGTGGTATATGGAGAGGTCTATTCCCGTCACATGATGAATCTCAACGTTGTACTTAAAAACTTCACTTTACTTGGAACATGTCAATGTTGCTTTTGTGTGGTATTGTTACATATCTTGAAGAGATACAGGGGGGCGTTTTAGGAGCAGCTTCAGTAATCATTCAGGTATCATATTGTCTCCTTTGCATGGGTACAACTCTATGGCATAATGTGCTATTTTTGCTTGCACAGATTTGAATTTGTACCTGAAATACTGGAGCCATGTTCTTTGGGCTTCTAGTTAATTGCTGATCTTTATCTGGCATTAAACTGTTTTTTCTTGGCTCTACTTTTCTGCAACAGGCTTTTTTAAGGTTCTGGGTCAGCTGACAAAAGCTGGAGGTGTCAGCCCTGAGCAGTTTATCAGTGAGTACATGATTCATTATTTTGGCATTTGAAAAGGGGAAGGGTGGGAACAGGAAGTGATTGATGTCGACAGCCAATCTGATCATGAATGAGCCTCTTGACTTCTGTAGCTGGAGGATGCCACAGGAGAGTTTGTGAGCCCAGACCTCTCCAGGCAGATTTCAGCATTTTGAGTTGGTTTAGGATCTCATGGTCACTGACATTCATTCGCCTGCCCCCGGGTGACTTCAGAGTTCACGCACACAAGTGGGGCAAATTCTAGTTCTTTGTGGTCAGGTTGCGTTTTAGAGCTGTGAGCACTGGAGGTGAATGCATGAAGATAACGTGTCTTGTCATGGTCTGTCCCTCACCACTTGCAGTTTGAAGCTGGGGCTTATCTTTGCTCCTGTTGAGGCGATGAGCTTGTTTCATGGATTCCAAGGCCAGAAGGGACCATTGTAATCACGTAGTCTGACCGCCTGTATAACTAGGGCCCTACCAAATCCATGGTCCATTTTGATCAATTTCGCAGTCATAGGATTTTAAAAATCGTCAGTTTCACGGTTTCAGATATTTACATCTGAAATTTCACAATGTTATAACCATGAGGCTCCCGACCCAGAAGAGGCTTGTAAGGGGGGACGTGTTATTGCCACCCTTACTCCTGCTCTGCTGCTGATGGAGGTGCTGCCCTCAGAGCTGGGCAGCCAGAAGTGCGAACATGAGGGTCTCATGGTATGGGGAGGTGTCATCACCTTTTAAGATGGGGGCAGGGCTGGCCTTACAGTGAGTGACCACCCAGGGCCCCGTGGTCAGGGGAGCACTGTGGTCTTCCCCCCCCCCCCCCCCCCCACACACACACAGCCAGCCCAAGGCCTCTTTAACCTCCAAAAGCTGGGGAGAGGCAGGAATGAGGGCAAGGGTGCCAGAACCTTTGTAGAATTGGGGGGGGCACTGGATCCGGGGGGTATGGGGTCACCCCCCACCACCACTTTTTAACATGGGCGTAGTTTGAGGGGCTAGGAGGTGGTGTTGCTTTGCGGTGGGGGCGCTGATAACAGTGATCAGGTTAACCGTGAAGTGCAGCTCCTACCCGAGGCTTGCCGTTTGTGGGGGCAACGCCACCTCCTGGTCCCCCAAACTATGTCCATGTTAAAAAGTTGGGGGGCCTGGGCTCTTGGTTCCAGTGCTGTCCTGGTGGGGCTGGGGAGGGACAGGATGGGACTTCCTCTTCTCCTGCAGGGACCACCTCTGGGAACCTCCCCCCAGCTGCAAGAAGCTCTGCAGCTGCTCCCTGTGCAATGAGCCCTCCCGCCTGTGGCTGGGGATGCGGCACTTCTTGCAGCTGCAGGAGGTTCCTGGATGTGGGTCTGACCTGGCCAACCTCTATCATGACCCTTGGTAAGTTGTTCCAATGGTTAATTACACTCCCCATTATTTCCAGTCTGAATTTGTCTAGCTTCAAC
The DNA here is from genome assembly GCA_033296515.1 of Macrochelys suwanniensis. Taxonomy (NCBI): domain Eukaryota; kingdom Metazoa; phylum Chordata; order Testudines; family Chelydridae; genus Macrochelys; species Macrochelys suwanniensis. The sequence goes on along the minus strand of CM065781.1, from coordinate 8,361,028 downwards.
TTCCAGCCATTGGATCATGTTATACTTTTCTCTGCTAGACTGATAAGTCCATTATTAAATATTTATTTCCCACATACTGTAGATATCTATAGAGACCGATCATGTCACCTCTTAACCTTCTCTTTGTTAAGCTAATTAGGTTGAGCTCTTTGAGTCTATCACCATAAGGCAGGTTTTCTAATCCATTAATTATTCTCATGGCTCTTATCTAAACCCTCTCCAATTTATCAACATCCTTCTTGAATTTTGGGTAGCAGGACACAGTATTCCAGCACCAGTTCCAAATATAGAGGTAAAATAACCTCTTTGCCCATACTCGAGATTCCCATTTATGCATCCCGGGATTGTATTAGCTGTTTTGGCCACAGCATCACACTGGGAGCTCATGTTCCACTGATTATCCACCATGAGCCCCAAAACCTTTTCAGAGTCACTGCTTCCCAGGATAGAGTCCCCCATCCTGGAAGCATGACCTACATTCTTTGGTATACATTTACATTTAGCTCTATTAAAATGTAGATCATTCGCTCGAGTCCATCTTACCAAGTGATCCGGATTGCTCTGAATCAGTGACCTGTCCTCTTCATTGTTTACCACTCCCCCAATTTTTGTGTCATCTTGAAACTTTATCAGGCCACTGATAAAAATGTTAACTAGTGAAGGGCCAAGAACCCAGCCCGGTGGGACCCCACTGGAAACACAACTGTTGGTGATGACCCTCCATTTACAATTACATTTTGAGACTTATCAGTTAGCCTGTGTTTAATCCATTTCATGGCTGAGTATATTACGTCAGCACTATTACCGTTATCTACCAATCTTGTAATCTCATTAAGAGGTACCAAGAAAGGCTATTTCTACACTGGCAAGTTTCTGGGCAACAAGTTATACCACTTTTATTAAAGCGCTGGAATTAAACCGCTGTTGCGTGTCCTCACTGTGCTCCTTGTGATGCTGGAGCGCATCCACGTTAGCATCTCTTGCAACGTCAAAGACAGCCGTGCATTGTGGTAGCTATCCCACTGTGCAACTGGCCACAGGGTGCTTTGGGAAGGGCTTGCAATGCCTCATGGGGCAGGCACAGCGTCACATGATGCAGATTTCTCAATCCCATTGTTCCTTGGGCATCCTACTACGTTGTCAGCTCCTTTTCAACTGCAGCGTCCAGGACAGGACGCAAGGGCTGTCAGCTTTGAAAGGGGAGGGGCAGCCAGCCAGCCGAGTTCAAAACAATGAGCAGAGCGGCCACTTGAGGGATTATGGGACACCTCCGGAGGCCAATTGATTGCTTTCTGCGCTGTAATGTGTTTACACTGCCAATACAGCGCTGGAGCCTCTGCACCGTAAGGCTTACAACTCTCATCGAGGTGGGTTTTTTTGCGACGCTACAACTGAGGAGTTTGTGCGCACAAAGTGACTTGCCAGTGTGTACACCTCGGGAGTTACACCGCAGAAAGCTGCTTTAGTGCGCAGAAACTTGCCACTGTAGACAAGGCCTGAGTTAGGATCTGTTTTCCATAAGCCTATGTTGATTTGCATTAATTACATTACCCTCCTTTAATTCTTCATTGAGTCCCATACGAGCTGTTCCATTATCTTGCCTGGGATCAATGTCAGGCTGTCAGGCCTATAATTACCCAGGTCATCCCGTTACCCTTTTTCCATTGGTCTGCCGACAGAAACTAATAGGGCTTCAAGCTAGAGACTCACTGTAAGGAAGAGTGAGCTACTTTGATCTTAGTGGGTCTGTGATGCTAGCAGCAAGGGAAGGGTCTTCTCCCTGCATCTCAGAACACAGGGATTTGTTTTGTCTATTCTTTTTTGGCCATTTCCATCCTAATTTGGAACAGATCCTATTTGACCCTGGGGGTTTGTACGTTTCTAATTTCTTAATCACCTCTTGGGTTGTGGTGTTGAATTCTTCAGTGCTATGAATTAGAATTTATCCTTCAAAATCAGTTTGTGTAGGTCAGTTTTAAGCCATTAATAAAATGTGTCCATCTTACTATTCTCCTGTTCCCACAGAAACCTTCGAACACATGAAGAGATCCGGTGATTACTATGTGACCGTTGTGGAAGATACAAATCTGGGACAGATTGTTGCTACAGCAACGCTGGTTATAGAACATAAATTTACTCATTCATGTGCGAAGGTATGTTTGTGCATTCCAGACTGTAATTATATAGAGAAAAAAAAGACATTAAACTAATTTTTTCAGAAATAGTTAATACAGTTTACTGTCAAACTGAATAAGATTAGTGTACTCTTCATGTCAGTTACAAAGACATTTTAAGATCTGTTTTCCTTGCTTACTTGTCAAAACATGATGCAATGGTAGAGATTCACTTGTTAATTTACCTGAAAAATGACTTAATGGTGCTATAGTAAACTGAACACACACACGTATATTTCCTCAGAGAGGAAGGGTAGAAGATGTTGTAGTAAGTGACGAATGCAGAGGAAAGCAACTTGGCAAACTGTAAGTATTTCTTCAGTCTTTACCTTGTAACACTGTACAGGTCAGGAGCCCCGTATATCACATCCAGTTTCTAGCATCTGTTAATACATATGCTATGGTTGCTTAGATGAACATGTAATGATCAATAGAATCATAGAATATCAGGGTTGGAAGGGACCTTAGGAGGTCATCTAATCCAACCCCCTGCTCAAAGCAGGACCAATCCCCAATTTTTGCCCCAGATTCCTAAATGGCCCCCTCAGGGATTGAACTCACAACCCTGGGTTTAGCAGGCCAATGCTCAAACCACTGAGCTTCCCCCCCTGCCCCGGCTCAAGCCATAACAATCACTCCTCTGTGTGTGTATGCGCACATGGGCACACCTGTCGCGTCACCTTGTGCTCGGGGGCATGTTTAATCAATTCTCACTGACTAATGAATTGCAAGTACCTACCTAACAGCTATGAAATGAACACCCTTTAATAGATGCCTCTACATTCTCCATGGGAAATTAGCTAATCTTTTTTAATTCATGTGAATAATTTTACACAGTGGCATTTATTATCTTCTATAAGAAAAGATGCTGTCCTTCCTTCATGCCGCTGCAACAAACTCAAAATGAATTTTTTTCCCCCAAGTAAAAGTTGAAGTAATATTTCATGTAGAAAACTGAACGGCTTCTATCACTATAGTTTAAGCTTCTACTGCATAGAGAGGTCTCATCTAATAGTAGTAATGAAATGTTTGCATTCATGCTGAAGAATTGAACTTTAATTGATCCAGTGCCATTTTATATAACCATTGGTGTTCTCTGTCTCTTTCAGATTAATGTCTACGCTTACGTTGCTAAGTAAGAGACTGAACTGTTATAAAATTACTCTCGAGTGTCTGCCCAAAAATGTGGCTTTCTATAAAAAGTTTGGCTATTCGGTATCTGAAGAAAACTACATGTGTCAAAAGTTCTTTAATTAAGAACTTCCAGCTTATCTTTTGTAAAGACTATTGGTGGAGGACCTTGTGATACAAACTTACTCTCGTCATGGAAAATTTAAATAGTTTGTTGCTGCAAATGTAATAAGCCCTGTAGATACTGGACAACAGATGTGTAAAAATTGCAATTTGAAGGACATTTTCAAAGGTCTCGGGGGGGTGATGAGCTGTTGGTACTAATTTTACTACTGTTCAGCCTAAGTGAAGCTTTTTTTTTGTTCTTAGCTGGGTTCTAAAGGGGATGGTTTTTAACCAAAGGCGTATATTTTTAATCTCAAAATTTTTCTTGCCTTGTATTTTTCTAAAGTTTTGTGCTTCTTGGTAGCCAAAGTGTGGGGGTTGAGCTTCTCTCTGTACTTCATTGAAGGCAAATGTAAACTGGGTGGGGAACGCACCCTATTACACAGCAACAGTAAAGCAGAAAAGGAACTTGTTTTATTTCTAACCTTAAAACGTAGACTTCAATGCTATTGACATTAATGTCCCTAAAAGTTTCATAGGCATTAGCTTCCAAAAATTAGGTTGAACAGATTATGTTGGAAGGTATAATGTGGCTACAGTAGACATTTATTGGCCGTACTTCAGTTGATATTTTAAAATTATAAATTAATACTGACTACATATTCAGGACCTGCACTTTAGTGATGTATTGGAAAGGTTCAAAGCAGTCACTTATAAACTTGTGGCTTGTGCACAGACCAAGGAAATTGTAAAGTTGTCTAAAGTGCAAAATATTTATTTCCTCTTGAGTAAGGCTTTCCTTATTTCTGTTCTATTTAGATTAATGTCATTGGAGAGCAGGAGTTAACACCTTCTGTATCAGTGATGCAGGAGTTAACACCTCCTGTATCAGTGATGAGCTCAAAATTAGTGAACACATTTCACTTATTATTTGCCATACTTGATTCTGCTGGGCCAGATACACATTCTTCTCTGATGGTAACTGCTTACACAATATTGAATTGCTGATTAGCAAAGAAATCCCAAATCCTGGTACCAAAGGCTTGAAGCTCCTTTGGATTGTCCTGTCTGCGCTTAACATTTGGTAAATGATTTTAGCACTTCTTGCCATTGATGGCAATAAAACCCTTGTTTCAATGGTAACATATGGTAGGAGAGTGACAAAAACTAGAGTTATGAATAGGGTATTGTGAGTAATGAAGGTTACTACAGAACAATCTCTTCTTGATTTTGAACAATTAGGCCTTAGAAACTGTTCTCTTTTCAGCTGAGGACTACTTTAAGTTGTGGTGAGGGTTCTATTTAATGTAATTGATAGTACTCTAATATATTGTTTTCTTGGTGATGTCTAGGTTTTATTTATTTTTTTTAAAAAGCATTGGTTAATCTAAAATAAACAGAGACTGCCATATTTTCCTTGTCCTTAATGTGTTTCACATTAAGGATTATACCAGCTGTGTGTGTACTTCCCTAAAATCGTCTAGATACAACCTGATTGTTTTTGCTTTCCCTAGGCTGGAGAGCACCTTTTTAAAATATCTGTTAAAGATCACGGTATCTTTTCTCCCAGTGATTTAAATAAGGATATTGGATGCAGAGCAAACTTTCTTCAGAACTACCATTCCTGAGCTCTAAGGCGAGACTACACAATAAATAAGCCCAGTAACACTACTAGTAGCTAATTGGGGACTATCAATCACTTGAACTTTACCAGTCCTGGAGCTGGAGAACTCCTGTTTATTCCACCTGGGGGTCCTAAATCTGAACTAAATGGTCCAACCCTTTGACATGTGTGACAGAAGCACACCTAACTGTTGGGATACTGTACAGTCTTTAAACTTGGCTGGTAACAAAAATACATTTACAATGAACATGTTATTGGTGAGAGAGCTAGCAGTAGTGCAAAAACACACTTATCCCCCCAGCCTTTCTCTACCTTGCTTTAACCTTAGGAAGTTTTGAAAGTGCTAGTGGATATTTAAATAAGGAAGTGAGATTATAACTAGCTGCACCTGATTTTCAAGCCTTGGTGATTAAGACTCCAGCTTCCTGCACCTGATTTTCAAGCCTTGGTGACTAAGACTCCAGCATCCTATCAGAAGTGACAGCTGGTTTATGCTACTCCAGATTAATGTGGATTTTCCTGTTCTTCACAACTTTAATCAGATGTTGAACTTCATCTAGTTTTAAGTACATTACAGTACACAGTGGTCTTCCAGGGGGTACATCACCTCATCTAGAGATTTGCCTAGGTTTATAACAGGCCACATAAAAAGCACTAGTGAAATCAGTACAAACTAAAATTTCATACAGACAGTGACTCGTTTATACTGCTCTATATACTGAAATGTAAGTACAATATTTCTGTTCGAATTGATCTATTTTATAATTATATTGTAAAAATGAGAAAGTCAGCCATTGTTCATAGACTCATAGACTCATAGACTTTAAGGTCAGAAGGGACCATTATGATCATCTAGTCTGACCTCCTGCACAATGCAGGCCACAGAATCTCACCCACCCACTCCTGGAATAATCCTCTCACCTATGTCTCACTATTCCTTCAGGAATAGTGTGCTGTGACACTTCTGTATTTTTTGTCTGATTTTATAAGCAAGTTGTTTTTAAGTGAAGTGTAACTTGAGGGGTATCTAAAACAAATCAGACTCCTGAAGGGGTACAGTTATCTGGAAAGGTTGAGAGCCACTCATCTACAGGCCCTAGTCCACTCAGGCCCTTATTAGAGTGAGATGGTTCCTGCCCTCATTGCTTCCCATTTAAAAATAACTGGTAAGAAGTTCGTACGACAAGGGAGGGATAGCTCAGTGGTTTGAGCATTGACCTGCTAAACCCGGGGTTGTGAGTTCAATCTTTGAGGGGGCCATTTAGGGATCTGGGGCAAAAATCTGTCGGGACAGTATGTGGTCCTGCTAGTGAAGGCAGGGGACGGAACTCGATGACCTTTCAAGGTTGTTCCAGTTCTAGGAGATTTGCATATCTCCATTTAATTTTTTAATTTTTTTTTGTATGTAGGGAGTAGTTGTAGGCCTAGCCTATATTGATTTAAGACAGTTAAAAGCTTTGGTCTATTAAATGTTTGATAACATTTACTGGGCGAAATCTCGCTCATGCCTATTGCTCTGAGTGGTACAAGCTTTCCAAAGCACTGTTCACTCTGTAACAGAGGCTACTTTCTGGCCCCTGGCAGCCTGATGGTAGCAAAAGCAGCAGCTGTTGTTACCTCTTCGTACTAAGCAAAGTGGCTGCTGTGCCACTCGTCTATGACTTGATAACTTAGGCTAACCGTCATACTAATTTAACTGTGTCTGCCTATATGCGGTAGGTTGACCTATGCAACTCCAGCTACGAGAATAACGTAACGACTTGACGCACCTTAGGTTGAGTTACCGTGGGGTCTACACCATAGGAGGTCGAAGGGAGAAAGTCTCCCGTCGACTTACCTTACTCTTCTTGTCAGGGGTAGAGTACAGGGGTCAACTGGAGAGCGATCTGCTGGCGATGTGGTGGGTCTTCACTAGACCCCCCCTAAAATCAACCAGTTGTAGTGTAGATATAGCCTTAGTGTATGGAACATCTACACGGGGAAACACTTTACCTTCTGCATGTAGCCTTGATTTACAAACCGGGGGAAGCATACCTTTAAAGTTTGAAGGTGTGGCCAAATTGGCTCACGGTCCAGCTGACTAAAGAACCACTAGTAGTCAATCGCACAGTTGAACTTGGATGACTGTGAAAAGTTTTAGGGAGGGGGTGCTGCAGGGCTCCCTGTATAACAGTGGCTGAACTGCTTTTAAAAAGGTGGTGTGTTTTTTTCCATCAAAATTGAGAACACGTACATTGATTTTACCACATAACTGGGGCTGGCTGAAGTTTGAGTCTATAAAACTGTCACGTAAGGCTCATTTAGAAAGAGCAGAGAAATGCAAAAAATGTGTCGTAGTAAATGCTTTATCCCTACAACCAACCTGGAAAGCAGACACCAAAGAAGAGACAAATGCTCAGTGACGTCAGAAAGAAGCTGGAGTGCCAGTGAACAGCAGAGCAAATAGGGTATTGGGCTGCGTACCCAAAGCCGTGGCTGACTTACAGTCCCTTTATTTAGCAACTGAGTACCTTTCAAGGGGCCCCAGGGGCCCCATAGCTCATGCCCCAATCCTGAGCACACCCCCCCCGGGGCTGGAGGCCTGGTGCTCCCTGTCGGCCAGAAGCCTGAGCACATGGGCAGAGGTGGGGGAAGAGTTGGGGACATGGATCTCCCACCCCCAAACTGCAGCACAAGAGCACGGTGGCCCTGCGGGGGGCAGCTCCACACCCCCCTGCTCCCCGGCTAGGTCGCAGGCGGGAAGCTGGAGCGAGGCAGCTGCGGCTCTGGTTGGGGCCGTGGAGCATGCAGCGGCCGCGTTCCTCCCTCTGCTGCAGGTGCCCCAGGTTGAAGCTGCTCCTCAGCTCCCAGCCCCCTTTGCTCCTGCAGAGAGAGACAGCTGGTGAGAGCCCCGGGGCTGGCCCCTCTGGGAACAGGGACTGCAGGGGAGTCCTCCCAGCACACAGCCCCTAATACCCATCTCCCTGCCCCCCACAGCCCCAGCTACCCCCTCCCTGCACCCTGAACTCCCCCCTGCCCCCACACAGCCCCAGCTACCCCCTCCCTGCACCCTGAACTCCCCCACAGCCCCAGCTACCCCCTCCCTGCACCCTGAACTCCCCCCTGCCCCCACACAGCCCCAGCTACCCCCTCCCTGCACCTGAACTACCCCCCTGCCCCCCACAGCCCCAGCTACACCCTCCCTGCACCCTGAACTCCCACCCTGCCCCCACAGCCCCAGCTACCCCGTGCCTGCACCCTGAACTCCCCCCTGCCCCCCCACAGCCCCCGCTACCCCTTTCCTGCACCCTGAACTCCCCCCACAGCCCCCGCTACCCCCTCCCTGCACCCTGAACTCCCCCTGCCACCCACAGCCCCCGCTACCCCCTCCCTGCACCCTGAACTCCCCCCACAGCCCCCGCTACCCCCTCCCTGCACCCTGAACTACCCCCCTGCCACCCACAGCCCCCGCTACCCCCTCCCTGCACCCTGAACTATCCCCCTGCCCCCACAGCTCCAGCTACCCCCTCCCTGCACCTTGTACTATCCCCCTGCCCCCCACCCCCCCCCGCTACCCCCTCCCTGCACCCTGAACTATCCCCCTGCCCCCCACAGCCTCTGCTACCCCTCCCTGCACCCCCCTGCCCCCCCACAGCCCCTGCTACCCCCTCCCTGCACCCTGAACTCCCCCCTGCCCCCCCACAGCCCCCGCTACCCCCTCCCTGCACCCTGAACTCCCCCCTGCCCCCCACACAGCCCCAGCTACCCCCTCCTTGCAAGTTAAGCTACCCATCTGCCCGTGCACAGCCCCTAGCGACTCCCTAGCTCCTGCCCGCACACAACCCCTAGCACCCCACTCCCTGCACCTTAAGCTGTTTTCAAACTTTTTGCGCTAAGCCCCCCCCCCAACCTTTGAGTTATAATTTTTGGTTGCATGCCCCTCCCCAACCCAGATAGGCTGGGTGGCCTGCACAGTGGGTGGAGGTGGCTTAAGGCCTGCTGGGCCCTAGCTCCCCCCCCATGAAGTCAAACTACACCTATGCCCAAGGCCAGGCCTGCACGACATGCGGCCCGCGGGGGGGTGAGTAGGCAAGTGGTGGGTGGTGAAGAGGCCAGTGGCAGGCTGGGGAGTGAGGGTGGGGCAGCGGCAGAAGGTAAAAGGCTAGCAGCGGCCAGGCAGATCGGCGGTGGAGCGGGGGCTGAGGAGGCGAGCAGTGGCGGGGGGGCAGGTGAGCCGACGGAGGGGCGGGGGGGGCTGAGGAAGTGAGTGGGCAGCAGTGGGTGAGTAGGTAAGCCAGCAGGGTGGAGGGATGACGAGCTGAGCGGGCAGTGGGGAGGGGGTGAGTCGGTGGCTGGATGGGGGCAAATCTCCCAGATTCAAAATCTGGAACTGTGTCCCTTGGTCCTTTTTGCTGCTTGTCTCTGGGCGGGGGGTTGTCCCAATGCTGCAAAGAGGGGGTTCCCAAAGGAAGGTGCTTGCTGCTAACCCCCAACGCCGTCAGTATGTCTACTCTTCTCTAGTCAGCCCACTTGTCTGGCTCCCATCCTCTCTCCAAGGGTTGCAGCTGCCTGGAGGTGCCTGCCTTCCATGCCTTCCTCATTCACACCTCATTCATTAACAGGGCAATTGAATACTAAGTGGGGGGAAGATCTTATTCTACTTCTCGCAAAAAGACATTTTTCTTTTACCTTAATTATACTACCTTAAGGGCCCACTATAACATATTACCAAGGTTCAATACAAAGTCATATAAAAGTTATACAAAAATGCATAATGCAGAGATTTATCTACAACTGCATTGATTGACTGTTGTGTGCAGTAATATAGTGACCCCTGGGGGGGGTGAAGAGGGGTGTGATGGTGGGGCCAAGCAGGGAGGGGGTGGGTCCTATTTTACTGCTGTGATCTGGTCACCCTATGCATGCCCTTTCTTTCCTCCTCTACAGGCTTCCACACCCCAGCACTGGGGAAGGAGGGGTTGTTTCCATGGGGTGGGCGGCGTTGGCGGGGGGGTTCCGTAGGGCCGGGGGGTTTCGGCCCTCAGCTGTTTTCTTGAGTAATATGGCCCTCGCCGTTTTATGAGTTGTGCAGGCCTGCCCAAGGCCCTGCCCCAAAGCACCCCCCACCCCTGCTGGTCCCTGGAGTTTTTATAGCATGTCGAGGGGGGCCACCAAGAAAGGTTGAGAACCCCTGCTCTAGAGCATACGAGTGCCAGTCTAGATACCTTTTAACAGTAAGTTAAACAAGGTTGTGCTCACAAAAACTTGCTCCACAGCCCCTTCATTTTTATGGAAAGATTAAAAAGGAATATGCGGGGTGGTAAACCAGACTAAGCTCAGGGGTTGTTCTCTGCCGTAGGAGTGGAATAGTTTAGACAAATGAGCTGAAATTGAATGCAACAAGTGGATTTAAACACCCTGTAAGGGAAATAATTACTCCTGACATTTTAGATTGTGAAATGGTCTCTAGGAAAGCAAGGGAAGCCCTGTTATTTGAGTTAATAAAAAACAAACTATATGTAAACAATCCTTCATTGGGAGGGGATGACCCAGTCCCGTTCTTCCATGTTACCCAAGTGCCGAATCTCCCCAGCTCTCTACTCAGCCAGGCCCTGCCTCCTTCACTTTGCTGCTGTTTTTAGCAGTGTTATGCCCTGGTGCCTCCCTGCTGCTGGAGTCCTGCCCTCCCTCCCCGCAATGAAAGGCTCTGCCAGCTCTGTTACTGGAGCCTTTCACCACAGCAGGGCAGGACGCTGGCAGCAGGGAACGGCTAAGCCCTTCTCTGCTGCTTCCTCCCCTGCCAGCACCTTTCCCCACTGCCGGGGGAAACTGCTGAAGCCTTCCTCCGACACATGAGCCGTTCACTGACATGTAGTGAGACAACCTGCTTTTCACTGCAGCGTGTAGGCTACACATCATTGCCAGCAGGGTATTGTATAGACAGTCACACAGGGACATTTGACTTCTCAAGCGCCTACGGTCTGAGCAGCAGTGGGTGCCTCTGACAAGGTGAGTGAGCCTGACATGGTGGAGATCTCTTCACCATACAGTGTAATTGATTGTGTGGCCGGGATGCATCCAGGTTGTCTTATACTTGGCTTGTTGAAATTCGTATGGGTGATGAGGTTGTATTCAGCACATTTGGAAAATAGTAGCAAGTCATTTCACACTATCAATGCTGGGACAACCCATCACGTTGCCCTAAGATGCGTAATCACAACCCATCCCGGCATTGAAATCGCCCCAAATGATCAATTCATTACATGGGACTGACCTGATGACAATCAAGGGTTTAATAGTATCAGAGGGGTAGCCGTGTTAGGCTGGATCTGTAGAAGCGACAAAGGGTCCTGTGGCACCTTATAGACTAACAGAGGTATTGAAGCATAAGCTTTCGTGGGTGAATACCCACTTCTTCGGATGCAAGCAGTGGAAATGACATTTCCACTGCTTGCATCCGAAGAAGTGGGTATTCACCCACAAAAGCTTATGCTTCAATACCTCTGTTAGTCTATAAGGTGCCACAGGACCCTTTGTCGCTTCTAAGGGTTTAATAGACGTCGTCCTTATCCTCAGCTGGCTGGATCATTGTCAGTGCATGTGCCCCGATGCCAGAAGAACACCACCTGTTAGTAAGGCTAATGAGGAGTTTCAGTCTGGCATTAACACCCTTTGGCCGTGCCTCGAGTTTGCAAGCAAAGAGCAGAGCATCTGGGTTCATCCTCAGATTTGCCATTCCAGTAAAAAGTGTAACCAGCATCTTCTTTTTCTAGCTGCAACTTGCCAGGAAGTCTCATCACTGAGTGCAGCAATATCCATATTGTACCATGCCAATAGACTACTGAGTATAGCGGTCCCATGCTCAGGTCTATCACCTCTGTCGAGGAGAGTGTGAAGAGTCCAAGTTGCAAAATGTATCTGGGCCTTCCTTGTATTTAGACAGCAGAAGAACTGGATAGGTTTGAGTAGAGCAAGCATTTTTTCAGGGACCTCCTTCCATTCCCTTCCCTCTATGAAGAAAGCAGTGCTGTCCCTAGACAAGGCTGCTCTGACACCTAGGCAGAATACGAACAGGACATCTGCTTTAGTCTACAACCAATGGTCATCAGTCCCAGGCTGTCTGCACGCAGGATTGTGAAAACAGCGTTACACTGGATTACAGCTGTTAGTGCTCTTGTCAATTTTCTGAGTGACTGATAACGGATATAATGGAAACATTCACCTTGTAGGCTGAAGACTCCCTCCACCTGATGTTTTAAAAAATTAAACAGTTCAGCCATTACCAAAAACAGCCACACAAATGTATCACCAGAATGGGTCGGAGCAGAAAATTCAGGTGGCTGGAAAACAGTGACCAAGCGAAGTGCCTTTGAATTCTGTGTTGATTTGACCGTGTTAGGAAGATACGAGAGTCTCACTGTGCATGCTCAGAGGTATAGTTATGATTTAACTGTATTTAATCCATGTTCCAAGCAAAAGAATATTGCACTGTGCAAGCGCAGCTATCTTAGCAGTACAGGGAACGTGCACACCAAATGAGGCAATGCTTCTATGCAAAAACCCTGACTCTTACCTTGATTATCTAGCGTGCAAGAGTCCTGGCTCATTCAATGCACATTGACTGGCACAATATAGATTCATAGAGTTTAAGGTCAGAAGTGACCATTAGATCACGTAGTTTGACCTGTATAATTTCATCCCGTTACATTAAGCCCGATAACTTGCTTGACTAAAGCAAAAGTTGAAACGTATGTGCCCAGAATATAGAGTTTACACGGTTGCAATCGGACAGGATGGCTGTGTAAAGAAAACTAGGCTGAGGTTGGATTCTTAAATACCCAAGTCAGGAAATGCCAGTATATTAAATCTTAACTCCACCCCACCTGTGGTTATGAATAAGGACACAGTCTAATTATATGAACATGCTATTTCTAAGAAATACTCGAGTTATTTTTCTACCACCTTTTATGGTGCTCAGTAAGTAAGGCAGGGATCTAAAGGAACTATTTTTTCATTCACATCTTTTGTTTCATGGCCTGGTAGACATACAAGCAGATGCCATACATAGAGTTGCAGAAAATTGAGAGGTGTAATTGATGAAATAAGGAGATAGGCATTAAGATTGTGCGAAAAACCTTGGCAATTCTTGACTCGAATGCTTGAGAAAAATCAAGGTTGCACAGCTAAGTGTTTTGTAAACAGAATTTATTAATTTTAACCTTTTGGAGGTGCATAGATCTGATCTTCAATGGCAGAGACACTCGCTGGTGTTTGAGTGAAACGTCAGTGTTCCTCCATTCAGTCGACCAGGCTACAGTGCTGGAGTATGCTTTCACCGCTACTTGTCCGAAGGCTCCCTTGTTTGATACAATACACGGAAAAGGCATTGGGAATGAACTGGTAGGCAATGGTTCTATTTTTGATTTTGTTACATCAACTATTGGCTGACTTAACAACTAAGTTTGCCAAAACCTTACACTGAAACTTAATGATTCCTGCTTGCTAACAGAAAGATTTCAGTCCTAGTATACATCAAGGTCAGATGGTGGTTTCCCCTTTGGTTAGTTTAACACATGACCCTTTTATTTAACAATTTACTCTAACCAGATACAGTTATTAGATTAGCTTGCATTATACTAATGGAGGTTTTTAGATCGGTATTTCCTCTTCTAAAAGACTAACAAGAGGGTAGTCAGTGTATTTGAAGATAATTGGTATATAATGGGGTTTTATTGTGAAGGTAATGAGTCAATGCTGTTCAGATAATTGGAAAGATTTCAACTGCTAACAGCAGAAGGTATATGGAAGTTTGTAGAACAGGATATTTCCACTTTTTGTATGTTTCTAAAAGTGGAGTAACTAAGCTGCAATATATACTTAGAACACAGTGAATTTTAGCAAACTTTTCTTTACTAAAGTCTCTTGTTATAAATTACACAAATAACTTTATAAACAAATCCCCCCAGCTTGCATTTTGTTTAAAGTAATAACTTTATATCATACAAATAAAGAAATTTCAAGTATGAAAAGTGCATTATTGCAATAATACCTCTTTGCAAGTCCAAAAATCTTGGTATAGAATAAAACTGTAAAGTGTAAAAAAGGAGTAAAACAATCAGTGCCATCTATTCATTCAAGAAGTCCAACATATTAAAATGTTGCTTAGTGTGTTGCAGAGGCAGATTTACATCTGGAAGCAACATGTATTTGAAAAGAAGCTCTGGGTGTGTTCATTGTTTTGTGTTAATTTATCTTTTCTAGTTTTCTTCACTTCCACGTGCAGGAATTCACAATCTCTATGAATAGTGGTGCCCTACGTCACCCATTCTGTGCTGCCGCCACTTGCATATTTCCAAATTCTTCCTCATCCTCATGTGTTCGCTTCAAACTTCCTAAAAAAAAAGATAAGAGAACGTGCTTTAAGAAGTCAGTTATTATAAGCACCTATCATGAAGATCACAAGACAGTTTGCATTGGAAACTCAAATCTGCACATACTCAACCTTGTGGGGTGAACCTTTCCATGCTTGGTCTCTGACTAGTCTTCCTCCCCCACCCCTCAAATGTTCAGCCATTTGGGTTATAGGAGATTTAACAAAGGCAACACTTTTCCCACTGTGAAACATTCCAAGTGCACTGTGTTACCGGACATGGCTACAGCAAGCAGCTCAAAGTCAGTCTTTATTAAAGGATGAGTTAAAGAATTAAGCAGCTGAGAAATCTTATCTGAGTATGTGCAGTGGGTGTGTGCTATTAAAGCCTCACCCTTTTGTTGTCCCAGCACGTGCTCCCTGCCTAGCTTGACCAGAGGCCGCTGTTGGGACAATGGGCGGGAGGGAGACTAAAGGTAACATTTTAAAAGTTCCCAGTTCTCTCAACTGAAACACAGCAAAATCCTCCCTCCCAAGCAAAGCTGTCTTGGCTTTAGGCACGGAATATGCTCTGATTATTGGCTGCCCTCCCAGTCTGGATCTCCACGTAGCTCGCGGCTTTCAGCAGGTTCTGGGGTGCATGCCACAAAGCCACCCTTTCTCCAGTATATCAGGGAAGTGGAGCATTTTCAGTACTCCATCCTAAACACAAGATTGCAAGTAACCCCTACATAGCAACTGAAGTCATTTTTCACCCAGAGAGAAACAGATGCCCTGCACAAGTAAGCCTGACCATTGTTGCCAATGGAAATCACTTCACAAAACCAAGCCACATCACTGTCTTTAGGAGAGAAGAGTGTACAGGCGAGTCACATCTTAGGCGCATTTAACATGCACAAATTCAGCTTTGCGCAGTTGGCAAAAAAAAAAAAAAGAAAAAAAATTTTTAAAACTGCATCTGTAGTGCGGGCGATTCCGCCTGCCATTCAACTCAATGAGTGTTTCACTATATGCGGTTTTCACTTTACGCGCTAACCGCGGAACAGAACCCCCGCGTAAGATGAGACTTTCCTGTAGTTACACAGAACAGAAGAGACTTCTCACCTGTAGTACCAGGTGGAACAGAGAGTGATCTCTCCAGCTGCAGTGGTGACATCATCTGGATAGTTAATTTTGCTAGATAGATGGCTTCATATTCCTAAAAAAATAAGGACATATTGCTACTAGGTATGCATGGCCCTTTGCAAAGTAAGGAGAGACAGGACTCCAAGTTAGAGAGAAAGCTGCTTAGGACAAAGGTCAGAGGAGGGTTTACAGGAATGAAAATGTTTAGTAAACAATGAGTTAAGCTTATTGGAACACATCCATCTTGTTAGCCCCATTTTTCTTTCTTGTGGCAATTAGTGTTCAAACTGAGACAGTCAGGGCAGGGTGGAGGAAAGAGATGGCATCCACCTAACAGTAGCGGCAGTCAAGGAGGAGAATAAAGTTGCACGAACACAGGTTCTCAAGGAAGGATGTTTAGGGAAAAGGAGGCAGTGTTGCTCCAGGAAGGGGACCTGGACTGTAAGGCAACTGAACTGTCAATCTAGGACAACTGCAGCAATTTTAGACGGGCACAATTGCATAAGCCGTGAAGATGAAGACAAGGTACTATTTTACTGCCAACAAATGCCACAAATTTAGAAATAAGATGACTGCACAAGGAGAAGCATCCTACAGATAAGACACTGTAAAAATAAAACTACCAGCCAGCCAAGTGGATGAATGACAAGTATTACAAGCCCATTTCAGTAGATCACCCGACTTCCCAGCCATTTACACAAAAGACCTATTTCAATCTGATCGTATGGGGATGTCAAACCTTACTACTGAGCTTGCTATATTAGATTTTCATATTTTCTGTTCTCTATGATGCCAATAACTGTAGTGGTTGTGGACCCCAATATCTGCTTTGAAGTTCTCCCCTGGCTGCCAACTAACCAGTAGGTAAGAAGCCCTAAGATGATGTATGAAATAACACATTTTCATTTCTTACTCATGTCTGAAGTTGCTTTTTTCAAAGTTTGATTCTGGTAACTGATTAAAGTGACAGCTCTCTTCTCCCCCACCCCCCATAGTTCCAGATAAACGAGTGTCAGAGTATGCTAACAAACGTTCTACTTAGATTAATTTTAACCCACTTGAGAAACACTGAGTTTTAGTTGTGTAAGTATACACATAACTGGCTGGAAAAGAAGCCATGTGATTTAAGTTATAACCAGGAAAAACTGTTACCTGAAGTTGATGGACAAATCCAGCATTAGGATTAATACAGAATCTTCTTTCTTGAACATAAGTAAATGCATCCCTTAATGAAAAAAAAAAAAGATCTCTGCAGTCATCTCTTTTGACTGACAAAATCAATACACTGGCTCTAAATTCTTGGGGGGGGGGGGAACGACACTTTTCTTTAAAAGACCGTTAGAACGAGCCCTTCTGTACCTGGACTAGCTTGGGGGTGTAGGAGAAGGTGGCTTTAAATACCTTTGGGCTCCCCCTTGCCTAGGGCCACAAGGTTGGTCTCAAGGCACAGTGTTAGGACACCTCTAAACTGCGCTGGGTGGCAGAGGCCCCAAGGGACTATTACAGCAGGTAAGAACATGGGCATTGCCACACTGGATCAGACTAGTGGTCCATCTAGTCCAGTATCCTGTCTCCAGCTGCTTCAGAGGAAGCTGAAAGCAACCCTGCAGCAAGCAATCAGGGGATAACCTGGCCAAAGGGAAAAGTCTCCTCTCAACCCCCAAGAGGTAAAGGTTGGCTTATGCCCTGAAGCCGCAGAGTGTACATCCCTTTGAAAAGTCTTTATAATATTACTAAGTTAAATCATTTCTTTACATTCACAATTAAGTACTTGGTTGGGAAGGCAGCAGTTATCTTAAACTGCAAGTGGACCAATGTCCCATAAGTATTTTTTAAATTAAACTTATTTCAGTTTCTACAGATAACTTAAGACAACTAAAATACAAATCAGTTTAAATGTACTTTTCTTACCTGTACTTCACCCCAAATGTTTCCATTATGTATGCAATAACTAAGGCAGCACTGAAAAGAAACAAACTATTTAGGAAAAAAAACATACTGCATATAAAAAACAAAAGAAAAAAGGGAAATGTTCCTACCTTCTAGAAATCCCTGCATTTCCATGGACAAGAACTTTTCCTGAGAAGAGAGAGAATTACTTGTATAGATGGGAAAAAATTATTCTCTCCCAAGTTTACCAGCTTTTCACCTTAAACACATCTATGCAACAGCAAGGTATTTGCTAAAGAATAATAGGCTAGTGTCTTACAAATTTTGTTTTACTTCACTCTAGATCACTAACCGGGATCCTGTTAGCGCGGATCCTAGTATAGGAGCAAGGCCCTACATTTAAAAGCATATGAATCTGTATTAGTTTCCAGAACATAATCAAATCTGCAGTGTACAGACTGCTCTAGGAATAGATTGGTTATCCAAGTTTGGCTGGAAGGGAAGGAGAATAGTTTGCATTTTAATATAGGCCCAATACGATGTTAAGATTAGTTCCACGACCAGGTTCATGAGCACACAAAATGACAAGCAAAAACACCAGTCAGCCAAAACCCCCAAACATTTGGGAAATCCCCACTTGGGTATTTGATAGTTACAAGTATTTATGTCTAGATACACATAACTAAGCAAGTGGATTTTTAAAGCTTTAACAAACTATTAAGATATTAGGTAAATCAAAGAAAAAGTGAATCCAAGTTTACCTCCAGTTTGTAAACTTCCATCAATAAATTCTTTAGTCTACAGGGAAAAGAGTGAGTTGGTTATATGAAAACATGCAGTTCCAACTAGAGCTGTAAATACTAACACCATTTTTACATTTAAAAACTGAAAAGTTTTCACACCAAACATCATTAGTCAATATGTAAAGATTCAAGATTTTTACATGCTAATATGTCACTTAACTGGTCTACATACAAATTAGGGGGTTTTTAAATGAGAATTTTGAGATACAAATAAAAGTTTTGGTGGACAGTTATTTGAGAGCTACCTGAAGAGATTTAATTAATTATCAGAAATTAAACACATTTTAGTTAAGCATTACCATGAACAAAGTTTGTTATTTAGAATCCCAACATGACCCCAAGATACTTCATGACAATTCAATGCAAATAGCCTATGCTATCCGGAAGTGAACAGATGAAAAGCAAAATACCCAACATGAACATAATCTGGGTCACAATAAAGTACTTACGGAGAATTACATTGATGTCGGTATATCTACTGTAAAAAGCCACCTTTTAAAATCTCTTGTGTAGGTTTCTATTAATCAACCTACAACATGGAATTTGTGGCCTAAAGAGCTCTCTGGACCAACACCAATATGAGATGGTCAAACAGTGCTGGCTCTTCCTTGTTTCCAGCTGCTCCTCAAGCCCCCAGTCTCTTCACTGCATAGAAGAGCCCAGTAACCTTCAAAAGCAGCTGGAAATAAGACATCTCTTTTTTGGGTCATTGCTACATAGGAGAGCAAACAAGAGCCATCCTGAATGTCTACAGCCATCGGTGGGAAAGGCATATCCAGGGTAAAACAGTTACAAGGAACAGGGCAGAAAAGTGGACCGGGCAGCACTTGCAGGGGAATGGGGAGAAGGCAAGTAGCTGCGAAGTAGTACATTGAAAGAGTAGAGAGTGAGAAGAGTAGAGGAAATGAACAAAAAGTGAATGATTTTTCCCCCTCAAAGAGAGGGGACACGGTGTTACTGTGTTTGAATGCTGAAAGTACACACTTATACAGTGTTACCATCCATGTCAGCAAACTGATCAAATATGGATTAATGATTAGGAAGGAGGTGGCCCCAGGAAACAGACTATGATGTGATCCACACTATGAAAACATTGGGACTACTGTAAGATGCAAGGCCAGATGTGATTTCCCCACCCCCAACTTAATTTGGGGGGAATTCCCATAAAATGCTTCAATTCTCTCAAAAACAAACAATCCAAAAAGTGTACAAATTGAGGTTCAGCATTTCTTTAACCACATTTTTCTGTTTAATGTTCCAGAGTATAACTAGGTATTAAAATGATTTTTTTTTATGATGAAAATTGCCTTTTAAATCCTTTAAAGATATGCTTCGGAAAATGAATTTAAATTTTGCACCATTCAGTTTCCTTTCATTTTTTTAAACTGACCTGTACTAACATTTGCTGTAAGGAAAAAATTATAGGGCTGATTCTTAGAAACCAAGGTTTTCCAAAATATCTAGTAATTCTGGGTACACATCTTCAGATACCTTAAATGGGCCTGCTTTTCCGAAAGTGATGAGCACCCATTGAAAATCAAGCACTAATAAAATAATAATAATACCACCACCTCTTATATAGTACTAGTCATCAGATCTTAAAGGTCAGTATCATTGTCCCAGTTCCACAGATGGGGAAACTGAGGCACAGAGCGGTGAACTGACCTGATCAAGGTCAATAAGCAGGACAGTCGCAGAGCTAGGAATAGAATTCATTATAAGATGTTTCAAGTTAAGCACTGAAAAACTGCAACGTCCAAAATTATTAGAAACTTCGGAAAATCTGACTAAGTGGATTGTGTATGGAGCAGTTCATAAACTGACAGACCAAGATACTTACCATAGGGAAAAATCGTATTATATTTTCAACTGGATTATCTGCAATATCCAAGACTAAATACCTGAAATTAAAACAGTTACTGTGAGCATACAACAGTATTACATATTACCTTTTCTTTAATGGGTACAGTAAAACTGGAAGAAAGCTTTGCTACGTCATTCAGAAAACTGCATAAGAAGTTGGACAATGCCATATAAAAGACCTAGCCTCATTTTTCTGTCTCAATTCCAGGACTACAGGGAATGTAACACCCTTGTAGGCCGTTAAAAGGTTCTGACTGAATCTGAAGGATTCTATCCAGTTCTCAGCTGGAAGGATGAGATCCAAAACTCAGTGCGAAACCCCTTAGGAATCAAAGAGGCAGAGGATCACACTGGGTATGAATTTATATATAATGTAGCTGACAGCTATTCCATATTCCCATTATTATCAAGATGTTAAATTGTACCTGAACTCTCTTCTGGGGGCCCTGTGCCACAAAAAGGCTGCATATATTGTCTTTGAATCCGTTATTGTAACAGTGTTTCAACTATACCCAGAACTGACAGATCAGTAACTGGAAGACAGTTGGAGACTATCTGTGTGTTTGTTTGGCATACCACAAAGTATTCTGTGGCGTGGTGGGACAAATACACATTTTAGAGATTATCTGACACAACCTTGTTTATTTTACTGTGACATTTTTCAAACAATTAAGATAAACATAACACGATTACTTGAGAGGACCATGCGATCAATAAGGAAAATGCCTTTAAAAATCCCATTAAATATAACTAAAGCATAGCTTTTCAAAAGAAGATTTTCAATATTGTTTTATTTTCCGGAATGCTGTTATGTTCATTTCTTACCTAAATAATTGTTGGAAGTTTGGTTTAATAAAATTTGCTTCAATATTTTGCCGTATGCATATTACATGGGTTATTCCATGTTTCTGAAGTATAGGTAGCTGCAAAAGATAAGAATTTAGGTAAACTTTTTAAAGAAAATATATGGTTTTTATTGTAGCATATTTCGAGTTATAATAAAAAATGACACACTATCCTTAAAATATGATCTATGTGAAATGTTAGATTGGGGTTATCAGGCAAGTATATGAAAAGTTAATACATTTAAGACTAGACCTCCAATATTCAGATAAAGAGAAGAACTGTTTTATCAAATGTAGGGTTATATGAAGAATGCTCCTAGCAGCAGGAATAAAAAAAAGCATCCCGTTTAAAATATGGTTTCCCCACCCCCAACACACCCTTCAACTTCTCTGACATCTCTCTCAAGTTCACGTGCCATGTGGTAATATATCTGCTAACACTGAATCTTGATGGAACCAGTCCGTAACAGGCAAGAAGTGATATTTCTAAGCTACATGATGTAATTTTGCAAACCCTTTTACTGCCTCCGGGGTGTTAAAACTGAACCCCTTAGTTTACGCTACATAAATAATATATATTGACTGATCTGATTTATGGTTACAACACTAACAGAGAAATAACTGTCAATGGCCCAATATCCATTGTCTGAACAAAGTACAGAGGAGCATTCACAGAAATATCCGCTTGCCACAATCTATGTAAAGTTCTTTTAAAAGAAGTCGATCTATAAACTCAGTTTTTGTTAATTATGGTGAAATCACTAATAAATGCTCATCACTTTTAGGGGAAGTCACTGAAAACTTGTTTATACAATCTAGTATTACAGATTCTTTTGTCTGGAGTCAGTAGGGTAGTAGTATATGGCAGAGGCAAGTGAATAAATCACTGAGCTGAGTTCAGGGTCTGACTTCAGGCATGTGATTCTAGGCATGTGATTACATGAGACTCTCAGCTTTCATTTGTTTAAAAATAAGCTTTGTGCTCTCATGATTGTCAAGGAAAGCACAAAAACACGGACTGGGTGCAACAGCTTGTGCTGGGACTTACAAAATACAGGTGTCTACCTGCAGAGAGCCTGAAACAGCTGATAGGTGTGAACTGAACTGTCCCATGTTCCAATTTCAAGACTGACTGCTCTGGGAGGAGTGGGGCCCCAGCACAGGGGCTGAGGCCAGGGAACCTCATGTTATAGTGTGACTATAGCCCCAGATTACCTTCATCCTGCCTGAGTGAACACATTTTTTGAGTTTGCAAATCTGACAAACCATAGCAGGTAATAAAAGAAATGGACAATACATCATTCATACCGTGTTGTTGTAGCTGTGTTGGTCTCAGGTTATTAGAGAGACACGGTGGGTGAGGTAATATCTTATTGGACCAACTTCTGTTGTTGAGAGAGACAAGCTTTTGAACTACACAGGCTCTTCCTCGGGTCTGGGAAAGGTACTCAGTGTCACAGCTAAATACAAGGTGGAACAGATAGTTTATCATAAGTAGTTAGCACGTATTCTAAGAGGAACCGTTAACGGTCCACTTCACCTTGAATGGTCCCTTAGAATATATGCTAACTTCTTATGCTACACTATCTGTTCGCCCACGTATTTAGCTGTGACATTGGGTATATCTACACAGCAAAGAAACACCTGCAGCTGGCCCATGAGGGGCTGTTTCATTGCTGTGTAGACTTCTGGGCTCAGGCTGGAGCCTGGGCTCGAGGACTCTGTGGGGTGGAGGGGTCCCAGAGCTCCAGCTCCAGCCCGAGTCCAGAAATCTACACAGCAATGAAGCAGCCAGAGCCCCGCAAGCCTGAGTCAGATGGCACAGGCCAGCCGCAGGTTGTTCTTTGCTGTGTAGGCGTATCCCCTGAGTACTTTCCCCACACCTGAGGAAGATCTCTGTGTAGCTCGAAAGTAGATGATGGTCCAATAAAAGATATTACGTCATTTATCTCGTCTCATTTATACTGAGCTCACATATGAAAGACTTCAGAGTTGTGTAAATATTAACTGCATGCAATTTACTATTTCACAATAACTATATTAATATGCCAAGAGCAATTTTGCTAGAACTTTACTTAGAGGAGAATATTCTGAAAACCGTACCTTGCTTTTCATAGCTGAAGAATATGGGCCTAAAAATAACCCAGGTAAAATTTCCTACGGGGGGAAAAAGAAACATTAAACATCAACTCAAAAAAATTAGTTAAAAATGCATTGGGCTCTCAGCTCCAACGGTGGCCATGGAAACAAGTAATTTATCATGTTGTGAGGGACATGTTATCAAGTGTCATTTATAACAGGGCTAGGAAAAAAAGTTTTGCAAAGTAAAAGAAATGTGATCCATAAGAAGAGACTCTTATTTTTGAAAGAGAAATTAAATCCTTTATATGGACAAAGTTCAAGTTAGATTGCCACACCTTATCCAGCCCTAGTTTAAATAGCTGGTTTCAGTGGAATTGCGAGCTGACGTGAGGGCAAGTCATCTTAGGTATTCCAAAAGCTCACTTACGACCAGTTTACATACGCAATAAGTCATTTCACTTTATAGGATAGTTAGTAACAAATGATTAATTTATATCCAGTTATGCTCCCTCCATTCAATCTCACTTTCTGGCATGTCTGAAGATCTTTATTTTATGCAAGGATTTGACTGAAAGGTCATGGTACTAACACTTAAGTTCCCCAAAGGCTGCTCTTTGAGAACACCTGCTTCTGAATGAATTTAAGTTAGAAGCAAAGTTCTAGTCTATTTGTAATTCCCATGCTCTACAACGTACCTGAAGGCAGAATACTGTATATTTCAGGTGTTGGGAGAGAGGCCAAGATTCCCAATTAATGGTGTTTTTTAACGTTATGTTTGCAACACTGATCCCAGTCATCCTTCATTCTAGGCTGTCCACTCTTCTCACCTCATTCCCCTTTCCCTGTTAAAAAAAAATCCCTCCCTTCATAGTAAAACCTCCAACAGAACACGGCACATGTCCAGCAAGAGATTGCTAGCACCATCTTGCTATATACTGCAACTGCTCTATGCTAGCCACTAGGGGTGGGGAATTCAAGAACAATGTAGCATGAACCCTCCCCAGGAGGCATATCTGTTGCTGTACTACCAGCCTGCTAGCTAAGAGCCTGAGGTTAATTTTGAACTCAAGTCTTTCATTTGGCAACTCCACGGACTTACTGAATGAGCCATTGGGTTTTGGCTCAAATGAACAAATTAAAGTGTCATACCTGCATCTCTCTTCTCATGGGATAGGTCCAATCCTTTAAAAAATAAAATAAATATATAGATACATACACACACACACACAATAGGGAATGTGCAAAAAAAAAAAGCTAGCAACCAAACAAACAAGCACATTGTGAAATAGTCTGAATGCTGGAAAATTGATTTTCTAAATTAAGCTAGCTGCCTGCCATTTCATAATCTGCTGCTAAATGCATCTTGGGTCAAAATGAACTGTCAGAGCAAAGAAAGTTGGACTAACTAGCAGAATTCCAACCAAAGGTAACAGTGAAATTAAAACTTTCATGATGAGTAGATCAAGCCTAACCTGTGTCTAAACAGTTTTCTGCATTAGCCCTGGGGGATACAAAATTCTGGTAAAGGGGATGTTTCTATGGCTATAACATAGGCAAAGGTACACACACATCAACAGAAATCTCGCAGGTAACATCATATAATCCATCACTTGATATCAGCTTTGCCAATTCCAGGAACTTATTTTATATTAACACAGTTTGCCAATTCCACTGCAGAGTAAGTCATTTCCATTTGTCTTTATCCTAGACAATTGTATGGGTTTGTATGCACACCTCCCTGCATCGAACCAGAAGGACCTGAATATTCCTATTAGTTAGCGTGGCAGATTCCTGCACCATCACAACCCCTTCCGAGGGTTTTTGTGGGGATGCATCTCTGCCAGAGCAATGTCCACTACAGAGCAGCCTGCCTTGGCTCATTTTGTACCATCCCCTCAATCCACCTGCACATTCTAGACACTGGAACCATCATTCCAACCCTCCCCCCGCCCCTTTTTTTTTGTGCCTTACAGAACAACTGCCAGAGCTGAGGTTTAAAACCTATAAACACCATCTGTCCCACTCCTATTCATTTCCTCCTTGACAATCCACTATCCCTTCCTGCTGTTCACGCATTCATTCCCTATCCCATGCTAATTATCTCCTGCTCTCCTCCAGTTACTGGTTAATACTTTAGGGCCTAATCAGGATCAGGGCCCCCCTCATGGTAGGTATTCTACCAACAAAAAGAATTTACAATCTAAAAAGGCAATGGGGGGAGGGCAAAGGAATAAAACATATACGCAAAGAGATCAGGGTGATAAGCCACCTTTTCATGTTTCTCTGAATGTATAAATATCCGCTTACTGTATGTTCCATTCTATGCATCCGATGAAGTGGGACTGTAGTCCACGAAAGCTTTTGCTGAAATAAATGCGTTAGTCTCTAAGGTGCCACAAGTACTCCTGTTCTTTTTGCTGACACAGACAAACACAGCTGCTACTCTGAAATCTCACACTTGCTTAGTTTTCCACAGTGTGTGTGTATTTACATAAGCTTTCCTCAATCCACCTTCCACGGAGGCATTAATAGTTCCTTTGTTAACTTTATACAAACACTTCCCATTTGCCCTTCCAGGGCGTTGCTAATATCCCCTTTTCCCTTCCCACCATCCCCTGAGAAAATTAAGAGGTTATATAAAAAAAACATACTTATTGGACAACTGCTGACTGTGACATGACGTGTCAGGGTTACAGTAGCAGTTTATATTGCAAGGAAAGAATTACAGAATGTAACCCCTAGATTTCAGAAGTGGGAGCAGTAGCTTCAGGTCCCAAAATCACAGCATGGCCAATTCTAGGAATTTGGGGAAGCCATAAATACTGTTAACATCGTAATACATCACTTCCCTCATTTAGATACATGTCTTAAAACAAAAATAGGTACTCAGTGAGGCTTTACTGACTAAATGATATTTAGTAGGATTATATGGGATTTGGGTATCAGAGTAAAAAAATTTCCCTAAGCCCCTGGATTGCGGAAAAGAATCTGGGACAGCATTTGAGGAAAGTTCAATTCAAATTAAAATATGGAACCACATTTTCAGAAAAATTCTCCCTAATACTGTGTGAAAAAACTAAACACACACACACACGGAAAATGGATTGCAGTGAAACTGATTACACAGAAAACACTGCCAAATGCACAAAGTAAATACATGAGTTAACTTTTAAAAGTTATCTTCCAGTTACACTCATCATGTGTTACTTGTAATAGAAGGTAAATTCTATGAGAGAAATGTGATTTCTAGTTGATTGTGTCCTTTGTTTTGAATGATTGGTGATCAGTTTAAGGATTTCTTCTTATTTACACAAAAAAGTGGGTTTTGTCCCTAGAAAAAGAAAATGAGTCCTACTGCTTTCTAAGTCTGCCTGAATATAACTGATTGTACTAGTCTTATATTTAAGAGAGTTTATTATAGTACTTTGGACAGTTAAAAGCGTGTGACAAAGTGTGGACATATTGATAATCAGTATCTTTCCTTTGATATCTAGGCAGACGGAAAAGAACCTCCCCTTTAAAAAATTTGTCTACACACAAATTTGCACTAGTTTAGTTAAACCAGTGAAAGCCCTGTGTGTACTCTTATCTCAGTTTAATTTAAACGTGTTTGCAATTTAAAATAATCAGAAATAAACCTGATTGAAACCAAAATGAGAACATCCACAAAGGCTTTCACTTTGGTCTAACTATCCATATAGACAAGGCCTATGATTTATGTATGCTCTTGGTGTCTTGGGAACCTGTTGTACAAACACACTTGTGCATTTTGATAAATACTGTTTGTTTGGTTGCCTTGTACTGTTAAATTTAGAAGACACAGTCTTAATTTAAAATATGGTGAAATGCATACTGAGAGTGCTTAAACTTGTTAGAAGTTTGGTCTAAAGGATCACAGCATTAAATATACAATCAGTTGTATTCAGGCAAGAATGAGTCCTAATGCTTTCTAATTTTCTTTTCCTAGGGACAAAAAACCACCTTTTTGTGTAAATACTAGTTTAATATATAAACAAGAAAGCAGGCACAAATCATAATAGGGGCCAAATCCCACCGCAGAAAATGTAGTTGTACAAGAAAAGCAGGCAGCAATTAGCAATACACAGTCCACCAGGGAAAGAAAAATAGGGATGACCTGAAGGTATTCGGAATGGAGAAAAATGTCTCAGTGTGCTCTCCAGACATCAGTCTCCAATGTCTTTGGGAAGTCTTAAGGGTACAAAAGCCATTCTCCACTGGGATCTCTTTTGGACAGTAGGTATCCGAAAGATGCTCTCTCAGATTTGGCTACACTCGAAACTTCAAAGAGCTGCCGCGGCAGCGCTTTGAAGTGTGAGTGTGGTCGCGCGCCAGCGCTCTCCCAGCACTGCAGGCACTCCACCTCCACGAGGGGAATAGCTTACAGCGCTGCTGGGGCACTGGCTACACCGGCGCTTTACAGCGCTGTAACTTGCTGAGCTCAGGGGGGTGTTTTTTCACACCCCTGAGCGAGAAAGTTGCAGCGCTGTAAAGTGCCAATGTAGCCATAGCCTAAGTGCTTCCTTTACCTGAAAGCACATGATTAGTTACTAAAAGATTCTAAAATAAAATGCAATTATTATTCTGGTGGTTTCATGATAGTTCTCCAGGGCTTTTGCACTCAGCACAAGATTATTCAGTTGCTGTACAGAAAGTATATGAAAAAATCCTCGTCTAGATTAAGCCCTGGCAGATGTCTCACACCAAAGAATTCATCCCATCATCAGTATTTTCTCCAGAGTGACAACGCTCTGTGAATACTGCCTGAGATACCCAGCAGACAAAGAATAGTAAGCATCTCCTCTCAGATCAGACAGAATGTGGGAATTTTGTTACAAAAACAAACTCTACTAAAACATGCCAACTGGATACAGTAATACTGCTAAGCTTTGTTAACCATTTGGCAGATTATACCCAAGTAGTGAATGTAACTCAGCAGCAGATGAAACGGTTCCTAGCTATGGTTTGTAAATCACCAAGCTGAAGAGTGCCATGTAAAAGGTGATCACGAAAAGCCTAACAAAGAGGTGTTGTTCCTCTATAACCAGCGATCCCAAACTGGATTGCGGCTCTCAGGCACAGTTGTTCAGAGAGAATCTAGGGGGACTGCAGGCATTGTGAAAGAACTAACATGAATACACAGCATAAATCCTGCACACGTGTGTCCCCAAGAACCCCAGCTAACGGCTCAGTGTAAAGTGCAGAATGTGAGGGAGTTTTAAACAGTGTCTGGTGTTTGCCTGGATTTACCTTATACTAAACAGCACATACTCCATTAAAAACATCATGTATGACAAAGTGCAAATACTCACACGCGCACATGCGCCGTGACAATACGTCACTGTTTGCTTTGATAGCTAAGGCCTATGAGTGCATACAACCACACTGCATGTGATTCAGTCTTTACTGGAGCTCAGTTCTGGCTGAGGAGCAAGCAACCCATAAAGATTAACTGTTTCTGGTCCTGTTGCAGTCAAAAAGTTGTGCCTGCTCATGATTATGGTCAGTAGCACTGGTGGCCTGTGAAACACTTTGTATTCTGGATGAGAGGCACAAGCTCCAAAAAGTGGTGGAAAACCTGGTGTATAATATAATAAGCCAACCTTATATTTAAGCATTAACTAGGAGAGGGAATCTGTGTTCTGAAGCAAGGGATGGCTATAAACACACAAGCTGGGACACTGACTTCTATAGTTAATATTAATAACCGGAGAACTGCTGGACAAACTCTCTATGCCTGTGTGAGGAACGCGTTTGGCTAAATTGTAGAATTATGACTACTAGCTTAATATAATTTATGACTTTGTGGATATGTGCAAGTTTGTGAAATGATGTAGTGTTAGCAGAAAAGGTCATCTTGCATCTCTCTCTTATGAAGAACCCCGTTGAAGTTCAACTGTTGCCTCAAGCCCCTACCTTTCCCCCTTATATTTCTGCCATCAATCACTCCCACCTGCAATGGCTCTTTCCCTGCCACACAGAACCACTCCTCCTCCCCTTTTGCAAAGCCTTTACTGCGGTGGATAATGGTTATTTTACAACAACGTAGTGAAGTCTCCTTGACCCCTTCTAGACTTTTGAGCCTTTCACCATACTGAAACAGGTCTTCTCCAGGTGCTTAATGACAACCCTTACCTCTCAACACAGATCCATCTACTTATCCTACTGGATCTCGGTGTGACTTCCTTAATATTGATTGCTCCCCAAGCACCTCAAACAAGAATCCATCTTCAGCATCCTCTTATCTAAACCTTTTTCATTTCTTTTAATAAGTTTAGAAGTACTCCAAGGCTTTGCTCTTACCCGTGTTCATCTGTCTCCTTCAGCTGTGCCATTGCTAGCTTAAGTCTCACTTTTATGCAGAAAGTACACAATTATATATTCTGCTGAATTTACTTTGATCCTTCTATCCTCTGGCTATACAGTAGCCTCCTCCTACTGGATCTCTGGAGACTAAATAAGTGTCCTGAGGTCCAACTAGCACTATAGCTACAACCAAGTCAGAAAATCTGGTTATATTACAGTTGTCCCCCTGACTAGGTTACAGTTTGCAGTGTGGATGGGTCTGTGACTCATAACCAGATGGAAGCCTTGGGCATGTCCAAGGCTTTAGTCCAATTACAGGAGAGGGTAAAGTCTAGTCCTGTCCACATTCTAAAATTTAACCAAGTCTTATTTTGACTATATTTATGGTGTATATGGGCCATTAGGGGAAAGTCCCCCTGCTCCACCACATTCTGACTTCATTGCTACTATCTCCATTTATCCTTGATATCATGACCTAGGGATCCACAAAGGTACATAAGTCATTGCAATGCTGCTTATACAACACATGGGGGAGATAGATGCCTAAGAAAAGGATCCACACAAGCCAGGATGCTAGGCAGCTGCCCACCAAAGCTAGCCAATGGGAGATGCCAATGAGAGAGGGATGTGTCCTAAAGCCTCACTTCTCTCTCAGACTTATGTGCCTAAGTTCATGCTGCAAGCGAGGCACCTCTCTCTTCTTGCAATTCACAGCCAGGCAACCTCTCGTGCAGTCAGGTGCCTACACCATTTCCTTCCAGAGCAGCAGCGGCACTGGCCTAACTCCACACAAAATGGTTGGGTTGGGGGAAGGAGGTGGCAGACTCCCTTTTAACCTTTAGCTCACTGGTTAGGGGACTCACCCAGGATGTGGGAGACCCCAGTTTACTTCCGCTCTCTGCCTGACGAGTGGGGTTTGAACTTTCAGGGAAGTGCCCTACCTACTGGACTGTGGAGTCAGTCTCACTCTCTCTCTGGCCCCATGAATAATTATTTAATACCAAACGGACTGCTTCAAGAAGAGAGATTGAGAGAGCCACATCAGAATATCCCACAATCCAGTGGTTAGGGAATAGTTCTCAATTTCCTATCTTCCTCCAAATTCAGGTTTCCCTCCTGCCATTCAAATTCATTGATTTACTTTGCCCTAATTCCCTCACTTCATTTTCTATTAGTCTGTTCTGACAGTTTTAGCATCTTGTCCTCACACCACAACTCTCCATGGTTGTGGGTTTGTTCTTTCACTTACATCATCTAATTCTTTCCCCCTGTACTTATCTTGAAACCTTCCTTCTCTCATTAGCTAATCACTTTTTCCATAAAACATTGTGATATTGTGCATTAAGGGCCGTATATAAAACTTAAATTGGTTGTACTGATGGCACTTCTAAATAGGATTGCAAAATACAACTGCCAAAAGGCCATAAAATGCATTAATAAAGCGATGATTGAACATCCAATTATATGAATTTCATCTAGTCTGATTCTTAGTTTTGCCATTAACCAGATATACACAGTTAGGTTGCTGAAAATATATTCAAGAGAAAGGTCTGAATATTACTGACAACCACCTTTTCTATCACTGTAAAATGTGCTACTTTAATCATCATTTCCTACCAGGGATTGAAATTCTTAGTAGCCACAAAAAGGAGCTGCCCTAGGGTAGTACCAAGCAGGTACAAATAGGTTGTCTATAAGGAATGGAGCTGGGGAAGAGAAGGTGTCGAACAACTCTCACACAGATCTAAGGAGTGGTTAAACAGGATTGGACACTAGTGCATCCATGCACAGCTGAGTGAGGGACATCCACAGAGATGGGGTGGGGAAGCCGCATTTGACAATAAACTTCTAATAGTTTTCTGTAGATATAGCAACTATTTTTGCAGAGTACTTCTCCAGTGCGGCAAATAAACTGCCACAGAAATATTTTCACCCTTGAAAATACAGAGTGAATACCAAAGCAGAGGTGGGAAGCAAGTTAATTGACTACGAAGACAATGGGGATTGGATAGGAAAACAAGGCAAAACAACAGGGAAATTCATGGGGCAGCAGGCAGAACAGAAACAGGTGAAGATAACCAAAGAGAAAGAGGGAACACAAATGGGAAAGAGAAAGTATGCTAGTGGGCTAGCATGTTCTTTCAAGAAACAGGAAAAGAGTAAACAAAGAAAATTCAGACAAAGGAAACTAGAAAGAAAATGGAGAAACGTACATAAGGGAAGGAGAGATGGCAAGAACAAACTACTTTGTTTTGTGTGCTATTTCCTCCACCTTGTTGTATTAGTCTGGAAGAAATCCCATAACAATTTACAAACACAAACTTGGAACCACTAGATTACCTCAATGCAATATTCTATTAACAGATGAAGGAGGGTGAAGGCAGAGTGCAGATAACCGGAGTAGAATATTTGTTTTTTTCAACAGGATGAAAATAGAGGTCCTGCCTACTCTACTATCTGGATGACTCTGAGAACCCACGAAGATCTAGGAGGATAACATCACAAATATTAAGGAAGTGAACACATTTGCAGCTGGCACCAGGGAAGGGATTTTTTTACTATGATTGTTTAAAACTGTTTTTATTTACATCTAATTAGGAAAAAGGTTGAGTTTGCTGGACTGTAGTTAGGAAATGCACTTCTTGTAAACGGAGCATATTGGACAGTGATGGGACAAAAAACATGGAGCCTCACAACGTCATTTTTACAATCACTTTTCAGATTAGGCCATGCTCCTGGAAGCTGCTGCATGCAAGTAAACCTCTGTGTCCGTTGGGATTCCCACCGACTTCAATAGCGCTCCACACAGATGCAGGGTCTAAACCAGAGGTCACCAACCGGTCGATTATGATCGACTGGTCAATCCTAGAGGATCTCCCAGTCGATCACGATCTCCAGTGATGCAGCGTGACTGCCACTAAGGCAGGCTCCCTGCCTACCACAGCCCCACGCTGCTCCCAGAGGCGGCCAGTGTGGCTCCGCAGGCAGGGGTCTCCCTCCATGCTCTGCAAGCACCGCCCCCACAGCTCCCATTGGCTGGGAGAGCTGCAGGGGTGGTGCTTGCAGAGAGGGGCAGCACACAGAGCCACGTGCTCCCTGGCCTTCCTCCCAGGGGTGCGCTGGCCCCTTCCTGAAGTGGTGTGGGGCAAGTGTAAGCAGGGAGCCTGCCTTAGCCTTGCTGCACCCGCTGCTGACTGGGAGCCACCGGAGGTCAGTGCTGCCCAGCGGGAGGCCAGACCCCAAACCCCACCCGGAGCCAGCACCCCATACCCCATCCTGCACTCCAGCCCTTATCCCCTCCCAGAGCCAGCACCCGTACCCGCCCTGCACCCCAACACTCTGCCCCAGCCCTGACCCCCCTCCCAGAGCCAGCACCTTGTACCCCAACACTCTGCCCCAGCCCTGACCCCCCTCCCAGAGCCAGCACCTTGTACCCCAACACTCTGCCCCAGCCTGGAGCCCCCTCCTACACCCCAAACCCCCTCCTAGAGCTTACACCCCTCACCCTCTCCTACACCCCAAACCCCTGACCCAGGCTCAGCCCAGAGCCCCATCCCACACTGCGAACCCCTCGGCCCCAGCCCAGACCGCACCCCCTCCCAAACCCCAACTCGGTGAAAGTGAGTGAGGGTGGGGGAGCGCAAGCGACCGGGGGGGGAGGGAGGGGTGGGGAGAAGAGAAGGGCGGGGGGAGAAGAGATGGAGTGAGCAGGGTGGGGCTTTGGGGCAGGGACGGGGCCTTAGGGAAGGGGCAGGGTAGATCCTGGGTTGCCCTTAGATTCAAAAAATGATCTTGGGCATAAAAAGGTTGGAAACCACTGGTCTAAACTAATCACCACAGATGAGAGGACTATCATCTTCTGCAGCTGTGAAATGCTCCCCCTTTGACATACGTATTTTGGTGACATCCTGCAAAATTAGGCTCAAGATTAGTTTTCTTTTTAATTTGTATCATTTGCTAGCATTGTGTAGCATTTCTTTTAAGCCTTTGCCCTGTCTGATTTTTATTTGGGTATGCTGAGCATACATTTTAACAAAAAAAAAGTGTTGTTTTTTTTCTAAGTGCCCACAGACCATCAAGTACTAAAAGTTTGTATTAAGAGGGGTTTTGTTGGGTTTCATTTTATAGTAATCTACAGCTCATGTAAAAGTGAAAGCTTAAGAAAACGTTCCAGGTTTTTCTTATATTTTTAAATGTTTACACAGAATAGTTGTAATCCATCTGGGCAAAACAGACAGATTACAACGTTTTAAACCACAGACAACTGACAAAATTAGTGTTGCTATGAATATTTAACACTTGTTTGTCAAACAAAATGAGTCCTCCCAATTATTTTTATATGGAATAATATAATAGACTAAAGAAATAACTAGTATGCAAAATACACCAAGACAATGGTTCTCACCCAGGGTACATGGGGCACGCAGAGGTCTTCAACTCATTCAGATATTTGCCTAGTTTTACAATAGGCTACATAAAGAGCACTAACGAAGTCAGTACAAACTAAAATATCATACAGACAATGACTTGTTTATACTGCTCTATATACCACACTGAAATATAAATACGTTTATAATCCAACTGATTTATTTTATAAATATGGTAAAAATGAGAAAGTCAGCAATTTTTCAGTACTAGTGTGCTGAGACACTTTTGTATTTTTATGTCTGATTTTGTAAGCAAGTCGTTTAAGTGAGATGAAACGTGGGGGTGCACAAGACAAATCAGACTCCTGAACCGGGTACAGTAGTCTGGAAAGGCGGAGAGCCACTGCACCAAGAGACTGAACTCCACACTAAGAACGTTTACTTTAGGCACCTACATCCAAATTCTGAACTATAATCCGAGGTCTAAAAATTAAGACTACAAATGGAAATTTTAAATCCTTAACTCTTTTTTCTTCAAACCAAAATATTTGAGAAATGACCACCACTGCAAGTATGTTTAAGAGTCTGCACTGTTTCAATTAAAGATCCTGCTTTTTTCTACATTTCTGGCAAACACCGATTATCTTTGTCTCTCAAAATTACGATTTTTCTTTATTTATTCCTTCCTTTATTCACCAACATCAGTTATTACACCCTGGTTCTGGGGAACAGTGTATTAATTACTGCTGTAGAGCCAGCAGAGGGAACATGAGTACAAAACGTAGCTCCTAAATGGGTGTTTTTTATTTCAATTTCTCAGCATCTGAGCAGAGGGTTTTCTCCAAAAAGTTTTAAGAATTTAAAGCAGTAATAATCAAATTGTTAAAGCAGGCTGAACTTTGGACCTAAAGTACTTGACAATGTGCCTTTAAGGTACAGGAATGTAGAAACAGTTATACCAATTTTTCCCCTTGTGTAGCTTCTGAAGTTTTTAATGGAATTTGCCAAGCAATAATTATAAGATGTAGGCTAATTACTTGGGGTTTTTCGTGGGTGGGGTTTGAAAGAGCATGAGAGTTTAAGGTTTAAAATTATTTTGGGGCATGTAAAATCATTATTCAGAAGGCTTTGACATGTTCAATATTATTGATCCATAATAAAAACAAATGCTTATAATTGTTAACACACATTCACAGCATCTACCAGATGCGCTTTGCCAGATCTGTGATATATTTCTAGTATGCATCAAGATGCACAAAATACAGATCAAGACATTCTCCATAGGAACCTCGATGGCACTGTGAGCTGGAAATATGGGTTCAAATTCTAATCAGATTACACGTGGAAAACAGTAAAGACGTGGTCTCATCCGAGACCTTATTAGCTCATGTCACAAAATTGCACAATTTAGCATTATTGCAGTCTGTGCATCGGCATGGAACAGTGGGGATAATGCACGCCAGGACTGATGTATGCTGGCAGAGATGTTTGATGACAGCACCTGCCTGCCTACATTATGTCTACCTGGAGACCGTGCTTGAGCTCCTCCTTTGTATGAGCACTAAATTCATTCAATTAAAGTAAATGCAAAGAAAAATTAAAAATTGTGAGCCACCCCAGTAATGGCTCTGTGTGCTCATATGGGAGAGCCAATTATGAGTTCCAGTCCCTGAGAAGGTAGCAGACTACAAATGCCGCTGAGGCAAGATGAACTTAACCTCACCCCAGCAGGTAGGGGTAAATGCTGCCTTGTGTTTCTTAATGCAAGCTTTCTAGCTCAGTGGTTCTATACCAGGGGTCCGAGCAGATTCAAGCAGGGCCAGCATTTGCTGGGCTCAGGGCAGAAAGCCAAAGCCCCACCGCATGGCACTGAAACCCTTGGGGCTGCAGCTGAAGCCTGAGAATTGTACCTTCACTGGGCACCCTGTGGCATAGGGCCCCAGGCAATTGCCCTGCTTGCTACCTCTTAATGCTGGCCCTGGCTTTTATATGCAGAAAACCAGTTCTTGGGCACAATTGGGCCATGGAGTTTTTATAGCATGTTGGGGGATGGAGCGGGGGAGGCTCAGAAAGAAAAAGGTTGAGAACCCTTGTCCTAGCTGATTGAAGAAAGGCACTGATGAGCTCTGAAAAGCATCTTTATCCAAGGCTAGTGGCTGCAATATGCAGCCTGAAAAGGTTGTCTCAAATAAATTGTTTACCAGAAAAATGGCCTGTTGATTTTTACTCTTGGATATTATGCAGCGAGAAATGAACTAGAATGGGAACGTTTACATTACAGAAAGTAGTACCCGCTGTGACTCAGGGTGAATGTACTGATGCTCCTATCAGATGACATTCCCAACATTCTTGATAATTTTTAAACTGATATTTTATGGTTAATCAATCTACCACAGTAGTCCTAGGTATTACAGGAGTCTCAACAGTTGTGTATTGTTATATTACTTGTACTAATCTACCTTCTTGTGGCAGTGTATAAGAGACGAAATTTCAGCTTTCACTGAATTATTTTCTTTTTGTGGAGTGGACAATTTACTTAATTTGCTTTTCCAAAGTATATTTTAAGCATTGGACTTTATAGCATCATAAGTGATTTTAGGTTTCTTCTTGTCAGTTTGCTTTAGTTTTATAAAAATATTTTCTAACATCAGTGGTATTACAGTCTTTATGCTTCCCCACAAATGGGGATTGAAGGGATGCAAGTTAGACACAACTTGCATTTTGTAAAAACATTTACACGACCTGTGATCAATAGAAGTGTTTTCACAATTAAAAAAAATATTTCCAACTTTTTTTCCTGTCACATTTGCAGCCCTACCATTAGGCATTATGTTAATGTACGAGAACTATGAGGGATTAGTCTGTTTTCATTATCGACACTGAAAAATGCAAACAGTGAGAAGTAAAATAGATTTATAATTTCAGTATTAACAAACTAAAATAGTTGAAAATAAATATCATTGCTAATGTTACAAAATAGGTTTACCCAGTGTCCTTTCAAACTATGCTAGCTAAAATTGAGGTTTAAAATGTCAACAAACACAATTCTGGTTAACTACTTCTGGACACAGCTGTAGGTGGCATGCATGGGTGCTGCAAAGTGGACAGATATTTTGTTTAAACAAACAACTATACGATTGACTACCCTGCGAATGTGTCTAAAATGTTAGACAGTTACCAGAACTAGTAAGGAAAGGGCATTAAAGAAATAGTACCAAAACAAGAACATAGATATAATAAATTGGGTATTGCAAATAACACAAAACAAGCAAGCAACAATAATTCCCATCAATACTGATGTAATAATTTCTAGCATCTGCGAAGTATGCAGCAATTTATAAAACTGTCAAGATTTCAGACCCTATCAACATCCAACCATAAACAGTGGCATTTTGTGTTCCCCATATGTAGGGCCCTACAAATTTCATGGCTGTGAAAAACATGTCACGGACTGTGAAATCTGGTCTCTCCCATGAAATCTGGTTTTTTGTGTACTTTTACCCTGTACTATAGAGATTTCACAGGGGAGACCAGTGTTTCTCAGACTGGGGATCCTGATCCAAGAGAGGGTTGTGAGGAGAGGGGTCGCAAGGTTATTGTAGGGGGGATCGTGGTATTGCTACCTTACTTCTGCGCTGCCTTCAGAGCTGGGTGACTAGAGAGTGGTAGCAGCTAGCCTGGCGACCAGCTCTGAAGGCAGCACCCTGCCACCTTGACTTCGGCGCTGCTGCTGGCGATGGTGCTGCCTTCAGTGCTGGGCTACCAGCCAGCAGGCGCCGCTCTCCTGTCACCCTGCTCTGAAGGCAGCGCCGCCACCAGCAGCAGCAGCACAGAAGTAATAGTGGCAATATTGCGACCCCCTGCAATAAGCATTCGACACCCCGCCCCCCCCCCCAACAACCCTGTTTTGGGTCAGGACCCCTACAGTCGCCACACCAGGACATTTCAGATTTAAATAGCTGAAATCATGAAATTTACGATTTTTAAAATCCCACGACTGTGAACTTGACCAAAATGGACTGTGAAGTTGGAAGGGCCCCACCCATATGACATTATCCAAAGGCGCACACTTGTGCCTGGTTGCAGCATATGAAAACACATCACCCGTCCCCAAGACGGGCACTACGGATTTAAGCCAAGTTCTGAAATCAAACACCAAACTGACCTCGCTCTTTCGACACCACACGGGGAGTAGTTTTGTCTTGGCCGATATTGCCACCTGTCTTAAAGGGCAGGGCAGTCCCAGCTCGTGAACACTAAAAATCTTTCCTCAACAAAGGGTCACCCAGGGCTCCAAACTGTGCCTAGGGTAACTCAATTAGTAAACCCCACACATCTGGAGAGGGGCTTTCCAGGTGACCCCCCCCCATTTCTGAGAAGCCAGGTATCCCTCAATTGTCCCAAACAAGGGCAAGCACACAGGCAGAAGGCAGCAGGTGGACGGTCCCTGGCGGTCCCACAGAGGGGAGAGGGCGCTGTAGTGAGTGGCAGGCTGGGGTACGAGGCGGGTGCCTAGGGGGGTGGGGTGCCATGGTCACCTGCGGGCAGGTAGGACCTCGCGGGCAGGTCTATTCAGTAGCCAGCAGCAGAGGGCTCAGCAGTGACCCTAATGTTACTCACTAGGCGGCACGGGAGGGAGGGGCACGGTGGGGGCTGCCCCCCCCCCCGCTGGCTTGAAGGGGGTTCAACGGCTCAGCACCCCCCACTCCACCAACTGCTCGCGCGCCCCTGGGTGGGGAGGGGGGGTCTTAGCGGAGACCCCCGGGACAGGCCGAGGATGGGGGTCACGGGGCCCCCCAGGGAAGGAGGAGGGGGGGGCTGTCCCGCGGGTGGGGAGGCAGTAGGGCCCCATGGGAGCGTGGCGGGGCAGGCCGGGGCACACCAGGCCTATGCCGGGGCCGCGCCGGGGGGGGGGGGGAGGGGGGCGCCGATCCGGCGGCGCTCGGGCCCCTCAGGTGGCGCGGGAGCGGTGTGGGGCACGGCGGGGGGGGGGGGCGGGGGGGGGGAGACGGGACGCCCCGTCCCCAGGCCTGAGCGCGCGGCCGGGCCGCTCACCTCGGAGTCCTCCTTGGCCTGCGGCAGCGCCGGGAAGGCCGGCCGGGCCAGCTCCATGGCCGGGCGAGCTCCGGGCGGCGCGGCGCGGCTACTCGGGCAACGGGCCCGCGGGCTCCGCCACGGGAGCGGCCGGAGGGGAAGGCGGCGGCGGCGCGCTCAGCGGCTCGCACCCGGCCGCCATGCTGCTTCCCTCCCGCGGCCGCCGCTCCCCGCCCGCCCGTCCGTCGGGCGCCGCTCCAGCAGCGCCGCCGCCCCGCCCTCCGCGAGCCGGGGGCGGGGCCGGGCTCGTCACCGCCTAGGGGCGGGGCCCAGCCGGATCAGAACCCGGGGGGCGGGGTCTCGCGAGGGAAAAGCGTGGGGGCGTGGCCTTGGCAGGAGGGGGCGGGGCCCCACCTGGTCAGAACTCGAGGGCGGGGCTTCCCTAGGGAAGCCGAGCTTGGGGGCGGGGCCTTGGCCGGAGCCCGGTGACGTGGCACGCGCCGCGCTCTCAGCTGTCCGGCCCCTTGCGCTTAGCACGTGCGCTGGGCTCCCCGCGCGCTCGGGCAAGGGGGCACCGGCCGTGCCCCGGGAAGAGGCGGGGCTGGGTGGTCCCTGGTTGTGCCCAGCGCCGGGGATGGGTGAGAAGCGCTTACGCCAGCCCCAGGAGGGCCAGGCTTGGCCTGGTCTCTCCTCCCGCCCCTGGGCGCAGCAGCCTCCCGGTGCACCGGGACCGGGCTCTGTCGCTCCACCCTGCAGCCCCTGCTCCAGTCCGGCCTTGCTTGCTGAGTGCTGGGGGCGCTGTAGAGCTGCAGCTGATCCTCGTTCCGCCGCGACACACACCCGCCCCCCGGTAACCTCCCCTCTCTGCTTCTCCGGGCTACAGGCGCTGCTCAAACCTGCCCCTTGCTGCAGGGACTTTCTCTCTGGATCTCCCTCCTGCCCCCTTCCATATCCCACACGCTCCCACTACAACTATGCTTTAGGGTCTCCCAGCTTACAGAGCCCCCTGGCCTCTCCACTTCCTATCCCTCCCCCCTTTCATCGCTAACCTCATTGAACAAACTGTCTAGAAGGGCTGGGAGTGGTTAGTTGCCGCAAAGCACCACCCCTCACAAGGCAATAACTACAGCAGAACCCCATGTATACGATCTAATAGGGACCAGGTCCAGATCAGATCATCAAAAATCCAGATAAATGAGAGACTGGGACAGCGCAATGCTGCAGCGCCCTCTAGCAGCCGCAGGAGAGATCACCCACTTCTGGCTGTGGCGTTCTGGTTGTTTGGTTAATGCGGAGAGCCAGAATATGGAGGGTCAAATAAATGGGGTTCTACTGTATTCTGCTCTTGCCACCTCACTTGAACAAATCTGGCTTGTTTGCTCTCCTTCACAGCCAGGAACTATTCAGCAAATGTGTACTGACGTCAATGCTGAAGAGAAGGTTTGCTCACAGTGAAGTGACCAAAACAACTTAGATATTAGCAAAACAGCAATTAGACATTGTCATATGCATAACAGATATATGGATCTTCGTAACATGCTATGTTTTAGCTTGAGCTGAATAAGAGGATTTTAGTTAGATTGTAGTGATGTAGGAATTGGTTTTTCTACCTATCCCGTTCATCCTCTCCAAACTCATGTAACAAATTTGTATATATTATAAGATGGCTGTAGATCTATTCAGTTTTATTAAACTTTCATCTAATTGTTTCTGAATACATTTAGACTTTCTATAACAGCAGCATTTAACCATGCATATTGACCTCTAGCCTTATTCAGAGTGGTTTCATGATGGAAATAAGATGACACTGACATTTTATACCACTGACACTACAGACAAGGTAATGTTGTACAAGCCTGTTTTACTATTACATTGAGATAAACATGCATGCTCTTTCATATGTAATGATAATCATTAGCTTGTTGTATCCACTTATCAAAATACTGTTGCCTGTGCATTGTAGTAGTTTCAGTTCTGTATTTTAAACTAGTTTATTAAAAGCTCTTTTGTGGTTTTAACAAGGATAGTACTACAGTTCATTCTGTACTAGCACATAAGGCAAACTGAAATGGCATGGCTTTAGAAAATGTGTAGAACTAATCAAACTTGTTTGTGAGTAGGATAGGCACAGAATAATCCAGTTGGGGTAGTCAGAAGTGGCCAAAAAATAGTCTTAATACATACAGAAGCATCACTCTTGGGATGTTTGTAAAATTTACCTAAAAGTTGAAGTAAAATACAAGCACTATGGAAAACATTTCCCTACACACATCAAAAGTGGAATGAAAAAAATCCACATTGCATCAATGTGCTGGACTGCGTGAACAAAGCACTCCTTGGCTTCTGAGTTAAAGCCGTTTTATTGTGCTTGAATGACTAGCAGCTGCAGTTCCCAGTACATGTGGAGGTATTAGGCAGTAGGCCAAATTCTGGCCCGTTACACCTGTACACTCCACAGCAGAACAATACTTAGCCCTCTGTGTATTCCATACATCTCTCTGCCCCTCCCAAAACAATGGTTTAGATTCTACACTTTTACTAGTTTATGGAGGATAGTCTCACTTGCTATATGACAGAAATGACAGCTGAGAAGGTGGAGTTAAAAAAGTGACTTGGATTGCCTAGTGGGAGGAGAGCTGTTTTTACAAAGGTATCTAAACCAAAATAAATTAAGCCTCACCTGCTTGACAGTTTCAGTAGTTCTAGATTAAAGAATAACAGTATCAGGGCTTCAAACACTAAGTTAAGTGGTTTTTATAAAATCAAAATGCCATTTGGCTGTGTAGGTTACCTACAAACATTTAGGAGTGTGGCATGTTTAGAGAAGTATATATGAACCTGTTTGAAAAGAATTGTGCTAACCGAAATCAGGCTAACACAAATATTATTTAGTAAATACATTTTGAGCAATGATCATTTAAGTTTTAGTTCCAACTGAATCCCTTCCCCGGGTTTCAACAGTGGGATCTTGAAACAAAAATAGTACCCTACCCTCTTCCACATGGACAGGCAACATGAAATCGTTACAC
The DNA here is from genome assembly GCA_033296515.1 of Macrochelys suwanniensis. Lineage (NCBI taxonomy): Eukaryota > Metazoa > Chordata > Testudines > Chelydridae > Macrochelys > Macrochelys suwanniensis. The sequence continues at coordinate 8,319,283 of CM065781.1, read as the reverse complement.
ACTATTAAGAGCTCCTTAGATTACATTTCCTAACTTGTGTTTTAGGTACATTGTATCTGACACACCAGTTTTACCAGTAGAGAATTTTGTATAGATTGTTTATCAAAATACATGCCTAAATGGAACATGATCATTAATATCAGAGATAAGTAGCACTTTAAGTACCTAAAGAACTATAATGAATGCTCTTTTATCTAAAGAGGTAGAGAGGAGGTACATATGAAAGACTTAAACAAGTTTTATTCAACTGTTTAAAGGAAAATGATATAAAATGCCAGGAAATGCACTGACTTTCTTAAAATTTGCTAAGTTCAACCATTTGGGTATGTTTATAAATTCACACAGTAATTGTTATGAGAACACATCTCACTCCTTAACTTGGGCTGCAATGAATGCCATATTTTCAGAACTGTACAGAACACACATCTGTAGCCGACTTGTAACTAGCATCAATTCCTTGCTTATGGTGTTATACATACACTTGTAATAAGATCATAGCCAAGAGGTACATTATTTCTCTTCTTCTATACATTAATCCAATATCTCCTGTGCAGTCGATCATTAACTATGTGGTTAATTTAAACAGGTTTGTAATCCAGCTTAGACTCCAGCTTTTTAGAATCAGCTACTTTTCTCACAGCTTTCATGAAGTCTTCCTGAACTACGAAGTCATGATCAGCACGAATTGCAAACATACCTGTGAAGAACAATTTGAGAAACTGTTAGATATTTACAGAGTTAGTGTTACTAGCAGCAATAATATAGAACTGAGACATTCCATAAAGTCTACCACTTTGTAATTAAAACATTGAAAGGATCAAAGTTAAAAGTTACATACTCCATATGGAGATTCGGGAGTAACTTTAATCAGTTTTGTATTTATTTCTTTTCATGCACCTCAGACATGTTTGGAAGCAGGGTAATTATTCTGGAATAATGTCACTTTTATTCAGGCAAGGAGCATCCACACAGGGCTGTTATATCAGCTTAGCTATTGAGGTATAATTATTACATTACAGCTATACCAGTTGGTTTCCCAGTGTAGACAAGCCCTGAGTGGACAATATTTTCTCAAGTAGAGTAAGGCAGGAACACATAGGGGAGAGAGAGATCCCAAAGACTCATTTTCTGTACTACTTATATAATGGTATAAGCCGTAAAGAAATATTTTAAAAAAGCAGATTTTTGTCCAAGTTGGATAGACACGTTTCATCCAGTTTCAGGGAACTTCATTTTACTACTTCTCCCCACACTTTTAAGGTGTATGGGCCTATATACATATCCTTTCCAGTGTGCATTTGACCACAATGCCAGTTTCAATAAATTAATTTTTATAGCACTTTAGAACTTACCGGTGAAACTCACTATTATGTTAACCTACGTTTCCAGCCACTGATGTAAAAAAATGTAAATGCTAGATGACCCTCAAGAATGAATGCAATTAAAACAATGAAATGTTTATGAACCTCATGTTCATCTATTATACTAAGAAGAGATCAGAGAAAGTCATGAATATTTAACGTTTATAGCAAGATTCAGCACATCAAAATTAAGAACTGAGCAAATGAATACTAGTGAGTGAGGAGCCTCTTACCTGCTTCAGTACAGACATTTCTCAAATCCGCTCCATTAAAGCCATCTGAAAGCTTCACAATTGCTTCATAATCTATTAACAAAACAAGAATGCCAATTAACTATAAGTACAAAGCTGTTTGTGTTCCATTACAGTGCAGCATCAGCTATTAAACAACCCTGAACATTCTACTTGGATTCTCAGTGCAAGTGAAAAAGTTAGCTACCTTGATGATTGTATTTACCAGCTATGCTATTCCCCCGTTAACGTACAAAACTAGATATAATTATTCTGGGTTTATTTTATTTAAAAATTACTAATTTGAACATACATACACCAGAATTAAATAAAAAAGGTGTATGTTAAATCGGTGTTATAGTTGAGATTTAGATGCATCTGAATAAAAATAACTTCAACATTTATTATTCCCACAATAACCATAACTTGGTCCCCTAGCACAATGGGCTTTTAAAAGAAAAAAAGTGTTAAAAGCACTATCATTACACATACACAAAGTATGTAGCTGGGTTATAGTTTCTAGGGTACAAGTTCACAAGTTCTGTGCATTTCAGTTCCAGCAAATTTTTGACTGCATATTCAATTTTGAGGTGAGGGTACAAAATACTGAGTGTCATTAGCCAATCCATTTTTTCCATAACTTTTAAATTCAAATATCTTAACACAAATCTGATTTTTACCAAAAACTTTTCAAAAAAGAGTTTCCCTTTTCATTATGAACACCAGAAGACATTAGCTGAAAGGGTATTTTTATTTCATGTTAAGAATCTGAAAACTTGGAACTAATATCGTTACCTGAGCCGTAGCTATATCATTACTGTAATTATGTGGCATTCTAGTCTAACAAATCTACATACAGTTGTAAGATCACAAAAATGGAAACTGTTTGCAGATTACTTATCTCCACAAAGAATTTTAAAAGTTACCACCAAGGCTTGAGAAGACGGATACCTATTGACCAGATACGGATACAAAAAACAGGTGTCCTTCACACTGGGTCCAAGAACTAGACAGTACCCTGCTAAAGAGCTTAGTACTGCTCATGCTCCTATCTGGTTTCTCGATAAGGGCATGCTGGGGTTCCTTTCAGGGCGCTATCTGGATTCAACTTCACAGTTCTCTTTTGTATGAGCTTTAGGTAGTAGGTGTCTGAAACTGAGCTCCTCTCTCTTCTTCCTGTGAGGGGGAGACTCTTCCTCTTCACATCTCTTGTAAACAACAGGCAGGGAAAAATCCCTCCATCAGTAGCGAAGAGGTTGCTATTCTCAGTCTCTCTCCCTTCCTGTTTTCATGCCCTCTTCTCCACCCCATCCCCAAGTTCCTAATAACTTCACAGTGTCTCAGCTGCTTCTCACAGATGGCCTCAAGGCAATCTCAGAGGGAAGCCAACAAGATTCTGGTGAGTCTGCAGTAACATAACTGACTAGAATCTTGTCAGTTTCACTGTACAGCTGCCTCTCCATCCATGCCCCAGACAAAAATTTGCCCTACTCCTTAATGGCAAGTGCATTCTTTTTCAAGCCACAGTTACAGCACAACCTAACAGCAATACTACTGCAATTAAAAAGATTTCCATGTAAAACCCACTTTTCAGTTGCTCCTAACTTTCATAGTTTCTCTTTTGGACAGAAATAGCCTTGTTTGTTCTCAGACCCATATATAGTTCTAAGGTTTAATTTTTTTTTGACAAATGGGAATGTTTGCTTACAGCAAGGTGTTCCATTATACAATGGGAAGAGTCCAACCTGATGTAAATCAGACAGTTTCTCTGATTTGTAGCCAAATTTAAGAGGGTTACTATATCCCTAACACTCATATTTTTACAAAGTGAAGTTCAGCAATGGTTCAATGTGGATCTATTTAAAAAATACTGAGGAACACTTTGGGGAAGGTCAGTGTTAGGGTAACCAGTAACCAATTCACCTTCTCCTCACTTTTACACTAGGGAGAAATATTTAAGCAGCTTGCGTACTTACCTATTTCACCATGTTTAGTGATAGGACCTGCATGAATCTTCAATATATCTAATCTGGCTTGTTCATTTGGTAAATCAATATCTAAAGAGAGAGGGTTGAGTTGTTTTTTTAATTAAAATGGGTAAACAAAGGGTAATGTACAGAATTACACATGCACTTAAGAATGAAGATGTCAACTCACGGATTTTTCTATCCAGTCTTCCAGGACGCAGCAATGCAGGATCCAAAGTGTCTGGTCTATTTGTAGCCATGATCATTTTAACTCTGTGCAGAGTGTCAAATCCATCCATTTGATTCAATAACTAGAGGAAATGGACTTTCTTTTTAAAACAAGGAATTTTTTTTAAACGTAACGTGTTCATAAATCTAATAGCTCACACCATCTTCTACACACTTCATTTTCACTAGTGATCATTACAGATAAAAGGATCGACGGAAACAATAATCCTAAAGCAATGCTACCCGATTCTTAACTGTGATGATCCAAGAATACCACAGCTCCCCATATATGCCATAAAGGAAAGCTTTACCCCCCCACCCCAAAAAAAGTTGGAACAAAACAGCTCAAAGATGGAAGATTGCAACATTCTAGTCACCTTGCATTCTCTCTCTTTTTTCCTCCAAATACTAAAAGCCAGTGATTGACAGTTATACTTTCAATATATTACACTAAGGATGATTCACAAAAACTACGTTTGCAGAACAGTCCCTAGAATATTCAATCACCACTGAAGACATTTAATTAGATATATCTAGTCCTGCTATGGAAAACTCAAACCTCTATTCTTTGTGATTATTTTATACAACAAGTGAGGTAGATATATTTGCCTAATACGCATTCTTTTTAGGCTGGGAAAACTGATAAACCAGACCAGTCGGATCACAAACACCAATCAGACCTAGAATTCTTACAAAGAATTGTGTGGCTGATTTTTTTTTTTTTTTAATTCTCTTTACATGATTGATTGTTCCGTTTCCAATTACCTTAGTTCACCGTTGTATTTAATATCCCAAATTGATGACAATGTGTGTTTTTAACTTTAGATGTTAGATATCTTTTGAACAGAAAGCCTCTAACCTGCAGAGAGGTTCTGCAGGGAGGTTTTTCCCTTGAAAGAAGAGTTGATGACCTCCAACATCTAAACAAGGTGCATTAAGTGTCGGCGTAGTCAATTCTTGTGGATGAAGCGCAGAAGCCTGAGCTCAAGTCTTGGCAGATAAAGGCTCTCAAATCACTTTTTGAAGTTAATTACATACAAATACGTGGCCTATGCATTTTGGATCTCAAACAGTTTTAACTGCATTTTTTTTTAGTGAAGTATCTCAGTTCACTTTTAACACAAGTGCAGCAACAGTTCTAACAATCTGGATAATATATGGATTTGCACATCTATTTTTCGCTTTACTATAAAAGATTACACATTAGACATTTACCTCCATTAGGGTTCTCTGAATTTCTCTATCAGCTGAAGTTCCCTCAGAGAAACGACGGCCACCTATAATATATATTAAATTTGGAAGTTACCTGTACATTTTTTTTTAGGGATCAAAATGGTTTCTAAGCGAAATACATGTTAAAGTACTAAAAATCAAATTAAGTGTTAGGTAAACATAGCATGTTTAAGAGCGCTATGTATCTTGGTCAAAGATCCAAGCCAAATGCAAACAGGTCTCATTTGAGGTTAGCTGTAACGGGCTCCAGAAGCAAGTTGAAAGGAGAGGTCTCCTCTACCCTGTTCATTCCACACAGAAAGGTTCCCTGACAATCAACTTCGTATTAATCTTTTTAAGAAAAGAGAGACTATTACTTCAGAGCTGGCTTAAATAATCACAAGAGACTTTAGCCATCTTACAGTCCATTAGCCTTACCAATAGCATCTATTTCATCCATGAAAATGATACATGGCTGATGATCTCTGGCATAGTTGAACATTTCTCTGATCAACCGAGCGCTTTCACCAATGTACTTGTCTACAATAGAACTAGACACGACCTGTTGAAAATGAACAGGTAACGTGAGCAAACAGACTGAAGTACAACCAGAGGGACCGACACTATTTGAAAAGAATACCGTTGTTTTACCTTTAAGAAATTGCAGTCCAGTTGGCTTGCAACAGCTCTGGCTAGTAGTGTTTTCCCAGTACCTGGACAGACAAGACACCGAAGCTGTTCAACTTGTAGACCAATCGCTAAAGTTACAGACTGAAATATATTTCAAGGGTACAGAAGTATAACAGAATACAGCAACAGGTTTCCAAGGGAGCAGCTCAGCACTAATTATATGGTAAGGCAGAGGCCCCCAAACTGTGGGACAGAGGAACGTTTGGGGGTGCATGGCTGGAGCCCAGGCCAGCCCCCACGGGGAGCAGGGAGGGAGCGCCACCCAGCTCCGTCCTTGTTCCCCAGCTGCTGGCCCCACACCCGGGGGGGCCCTGGCCCCACCCCCAGCTGTGGCCCCCTTATCCCTGTCCGCATCCCCTACTTCCAGAGATGCATACCCGCTCCCAGCCCCAGGGGGGCATGGACATGGTATGGGGGGGTACAAGGTAAAAAGTTTTGAGACCACTGTTGTAAGGAGAACTGAAATTCAGATGCCTAGATAAGTTTATGGACACGAAGTCTCATTCTGCCTTAATTATGGACAGAACTCAAAACTGGAAATGAAAGGCATCTACACACGTGTACTCACCTGGTGGGCCATAAAGCAAACAGCCTTTTGGAGGTATAATTCCCACACGCTGAAATAATTCTGGATTTGTAAGTGGTAACTCTATTACCTGAGAAAAGAGACGGGTAAGTAGTGTTTCGTTTTAAAGAGATCCTTGACTATATTACTGTATGCTTAGATGCTAGGGTATATATACTTATTGTACAACATATAGGTATGGATTTCCTGATAACATCTTCATTCTTTTCTTCTAGAAGACACTACTAATCCCAACAAGCACAATCTCTTTATACAGGATCAGAAAGAGTTAGCTATAGAAATGCTGTCAGGGAGATTTTCTTCACCTGTTTTATGGATTAAATCTGAGGATCTGCACAACTCCATCTCTGCTCTTATTCCAATCCCCCCAACGTCTCATCTAAACCTTCTTGTAACTTGCTTGCTCCTTTGGACAAAGTTCTGCCCCCAGTCATACACATGAATATCCAGAGTAACTCATTTCAATAGTTACTCCAGTGCAAAGACTAGAATTTGGCCTTTTGTCATTCTCTTCCATTGTGCATTGCACTTTTACTTCATGACACCCACTCAACTTGGAAGCATCCTTCAAACCCATCTATTTTAGTATAGCCTCCCAAATGTTAATCTCATTTGCATCTCCACACCCTCTTCTACCTGAACTGTTGACGTGCATGTTATATTCCTCAGAGCCAGATTACCTGCAATCTGGTACAGGCCCCTATTCTTTCAGAGGCTATGTTGTACATTTACGGAGATCAAAAAGTATTTTTAAATAGTGTCCTAAAAGCTCTCCTTCCTACATGAAGTTAATAAGGTGCAAATAATGCTATTCTTTAATATCTGGTCTCATGATTGTTTAAGATAAAAAACATAATATAATATGTTTATGGCATGGAAAGGAAAACCCTCCCCCTCGCCTGTCAGAAAACTATCTTTAAAAGCATGTATTAGACTTTTCAGACCTTTCAACCCATCCACCTGGCACAACATGAAGTACAATTTTTCCTCACAGTAGATACCTCTATTCAGTACGTATTTCTGTAATTAAACATTCAGTACCTCTCTTAGCTCCCTGATTTGTTCCGATAACCCTCCAATCTCAGAATAAGACACATTCCCAGGATCTTCATGGGACATATTGTAAACCAATGGATCCACTTCCCTTGGCAAGTATCTGCAGCATTTGAGTATTAATAAAACAGATGTTATCTTTTCATTCTGCACAGACTGTATACTCATCATTTAAATAAATCTTAGTGCTGGTTGGCAAATGCTTGTTTCCCCTGTGAAAAACTGACAAAAATTTCCCTCAAAATTTTGTAATAAACATTTTTTCATCTTTGGAATAACACTTGAAAACTGGCAGTCAGAAACTTTTCAAAAATGAAACATTTTTAGGAGGGGGGATTCAACAAAACACCCAAAACTCTGACAAAAGCAGACATTTCCCACAGAAGTTTGTTTTGATTAAAAAGTAATTTCAAACAAAAAATGTTGATCAGCTCTAATAAATCTGCAAGACCAACCTGGAAGTATTTGCCCATATAATGTATATATGTATTTGGAAGAATTTGTAAAGCACTACAAGATTTATTATTCATACCTAATATCTGTAACACATTTAGACTAACTATCCTCCACATAAAGAAAAAAAAAATCTTGGTGGCAAAAGCTTACCTCATAATAGTTAGTGTGGTCATGTCCAGAGCAACTCTTGTCCCAGGCTTCAGCTTACTTTTGTCAAGCTAGTTTCACAAGAGATTTTTCTATTAGAAATGGACTCAAACAGCAAAGTGATGGAATTCTATATTGCTGCAGTAATTGTTCTTGTTTGGTATGACAGAAAAAGTGTTTAGTCTCAGCAAAGATTCAGATGGTGACCTTCCCTTCTTCCTCAGACACAAGTGAAGAGAGCTGATCAAGGGGAATCTAGTGGTTTCCACTACCCCGGCAATTCGGGCAGGCAGTTTGGCTAAGCATGTCTTCCTACACTGGGGTGGGCAACTTTTTGGCCTGAGGGCCACAACAGGGAATAAAAATTGTATGGCGGGCAATGAATGCTCACAAAATTGGGGTAGGGGTATGGAAGAGGGTGAGGGCTCTGGGGTGGGGCTGGGAATGAGGAGTTTGGGGTATAGGAGGGTGCTCTGGGCTGGTACTGAGGGGTTTGGAGGGCAGGAGGGGGATCAGGGCTGGGGCAGCGGGAGAGGCTCAGAAGTGCAGGCTCTGAGCGGCGCTTACCTCAAGCGGCTCCCAGAAGCAGCTCCGGCTCCTACACGGAGGCGCAGCCAGTCAGCTCTGCACGCTGCCCCATCCGCAGGCACCGCCCCTGCAGCTCCCATTGGAGCGCGTAGGAGCCAGAGCGGGGCCATGCCGCAGCTTCCGGGAGCCATGTGCTGGGGCCCCCAACCCAGTGCCCCGGCCAGAGTGCTGGAGTGGGGCTGAGCTGCATGGTGAGGCCCACAACCCCATGCCCCAGTGGGAGCTTGCAGGCTGTAGTTTGCCCACCCCATCCTACACTCTGCTTCCTGTTGCTCAGACCATTCCTGACCCATGATGGTACTTCACCCCTCACACGAGATCAATTTGCAACATAACTACAAATTTTACAAAAAAGGACCAATTAAAGCATTAGATCCTGCCTTAATCAGAACCCTCCCACTCCCCTTAATCAGAACCCTGCCACTTGGCAGACCCACTTGCACCAAGTGAACTAGTGCTCATCTGCACCTGTACCATACACAGGAAATTATTTCGCTTGATATTTCACCATTTTGGGAACAGTGATGGATAAATACACGTTGATTGTTTGGCATCATGCTTAGGCTTTGGCATTTTACAAGAAGTTTTTTATTCACGAGTTACAACTTTATTATCCAGACAAAAGCTAGCCCATCAACATCAACCCTTCCATGCCCCAAAATAAGGTATATTTAATATAGTAGGTATATAGGTATAGGCCCTTAGAAAATGCATTGTTCATCCCGCTGCACAATTTACAAGAAGTGGGCCTGTGTTGTATAGAACTGTCTAGGGAATGATCGTTAAAATCTATGCACTTTCTTTAGTGTTTAGATCACTGCAGTCCAAAAATTTTTTATCAAAGTAGGCCATTCCCAGATGTATTTTTGTACAAATCTAGCCACAGTGTTTGTCAAGATTTATGAAAAACAATCACAAACACTTCTGTGTAGGTAGACATATGATAGTATATGTATATGACTGTAGTTTTGAAGTTTTCCAGAACTGGGAAGCCAAAGCATATCTAAGCAGTAAAATTTACAGTTATGGGACTATGTCTATTACACTGTTGACACTCTTGTGACACTTATACCACAACCCTGAGTTTTGCCAGGTAGGTGGGCCCTTAAACAAATTCCACAAGGACGACAGGCAGACTCTTGGATCTACTGTTTTCTTTACTCTCTGTAATTAGGTGTTTTCCAAAAAAAAAAAATGCTCCAATACCTCTTCATTCTCCCAAACACCATTAGAAGCCCAGCACTCATATGCATCACGTGACAAACAGCATGAGCATGTAGTAGAGATTAAAAAATTTTGGTAAAGCAGCATTTGAATATCTAGGCAGTCTTTTTAAACAATTCTGTAAGTTGTAAATCTGTCTAGGTAAAAAGAATGTACATCATCCAAATGGATACTTCAATTTACTTTACGATTTACAGATTTGTCAATGTTTTTATTACACCATCATCTACAAGGGTGTTCAGCTTAAACTTTGTATATGACAAGTTGAAGAACCCAGAGAATATATCAGTATTGTAAAACACTTGCAACTTTAATCAGTCTATCAAATAGTTTGTACTTTTTTTTTTTCCTTTTTTTTTTTAAGAGGGTAAAGTTAATATCTATAATGAGGTTTGGTTTCTTTCCTTTCTAGTGGAGAACAACTCAGATACTAATATTAAGTCACACTGTTTCCTTTATAGAAAAAGTATCTTCCTTCTGGTTTAGATATTCCTAAATATGGGAGAATATGTTATGATTATATGTCAAAAGTCTCAATAATGCCTCCTTTCAAGAATATTAAAACCATTAGACAGCATATTTTATATATTCTGAAGTTATTGGCAGACTTGATTTAAAAAAAAATCAGAAGGGAGGGATAGCTCAGTGGTTTGAGCATTGGCCTGCTCAACCCAAGGTTGTGAGTTCAATCCTTGAGGGGGCCCACTTAGGGATCTGGGGCAAAAATCTGTCAGGGGACAGTACTTGGTCCTGCTAGTGAAGGCAGGGGACTGGACTCGATGACCTTTCAAGGTCCTTCCAGTTCTAGGAGATTGGCATATCTCCATTTATTATTATATTATATAAGTGTAACATTGTTTAAACCTTCTTGGAAACCTGACTTTTCACCCTCTACCAATTTTGTCATCCTCTATTTAGAAGAGGCATATGAAACTTGAAACTAGAAATTTAAGGGAATCTCTTCATTTCCTGTTTTCTAAATAAATAAAGTATGTACCGACATCACCAACTAGGGATTATTTGTGCTCCCTCTGCTGGTTCTACAATTGCGGAACACTTTCAATGAACAAGCCCTACATAAAAAATGGCTTAAAAGACATCTTAGAAAGTAGATTTAAAACAAAAAACCAACATCGGATAACTATTCCCTGCTAAACATTAAAAACTGATCACATTTTCAGTCCATACCATTTAGCAGCCAATTAACAGGTAAACAGTCACTAACAGCGCCATGTTAGGGTATGTCTTCACTGGCAGCGCTTTAATGTGGGTGTGTAGTCGTGGCACCAGCACTGGGAGAGCTCTCTTTCTCTCCCAGTGCTGTAAAAAAAAAAAACCACCCCCACAAGGGGAGTGGCTCCCAGTGCCGGTGCACTGTCTACACTGGCACTTTAAGCGCTGAAACTTGCGGCGCTCAGGGGGGTATTTTTTCACACCCCTGAGCAAGAAAGTTGCAGCGCTGTAAAATGGCAATGTAGACAAGGCCTTACTGTTTTCTTTCCAATGCCAGCTGCCTAAAATGTCATATCATTGGCTATGGCAACAGCACCATCTCGCATTCATTTTCATTTTGATAGACGTAGATGAGATAGCAGGAAAAAGGTGGAGGAGTGACACTAGAGAAAGACATTTCCTGCAATAACTCTCTGAAATATCAGCATCTCAGACCTTTATACAAAAATCCCACGAGTAACTTGAAGTTTATTCCTGCTGGCAAGGCTGGAAGAGGGATTATTTTGTGTGAAATATACTCAGATCTCATGAGCAATGAACCACCTTATAAAATCTAAGCAGACAGACACCAGACCCTTGGACAGAAAGCACACAGGTTCTGCAAGGTCATTTAGAGAGAAAGCTAGTCATGTTCTGTAGTAGAGTTGTAGCTGATTTTTGACTGTCACAAAAAGTAGTCAGTGGGGTGGATTGTGAGGATATCAAGGGGGAAAATAGTTTCATGAAGTTAGGCCTAATGCACTGGACTATGAATTCAGTTTTCAACTAGGATGGAGAAGGGAAAGTCACAAAGCAAGCCGAAGGGAGGTTGTGCAGACCCTGTGGTTAACAATGGAGGTGAAACCTTTCCAAACAGTCCAAGTTTCTAAGACTTATCTGGAATACTGTGGACAGTTCTGCTCATCCACATTCAAGAAAAACGAATTCAAACTGGAACAGGCACAGAGAAGTCCTACTAGGATGATATGGGGAATTGAGAGTCTATCTTATGGGATGAGACTAAAAGAGCTTGGCTAGTAGAGCTTGGCAAAACAAAGACTACGAGGGAAAAGGATTGCTCTTTCTAAATACATCAAGTGGGTAAACACCAGGGAGGGAGAAGAGCTATTTAAGGTAAAGGAGAACTTTGGCAAAATAACAAATGGGGATAAACTGGCCATGAGTAGATTTAAGATAGAAATTAGAAGGTTTCTAAACATTTAAGGAGTGAGGTTCTGGAATAGGCTTAATAGCTTATACTTAACTTTATAAGAAGTATCAAGCTGAAAAACTAACAAAAAACCCAACATGTAACATCTTGAATCATTCCAGCATTCCTGCCATATCAGTACCTATCACTAGGGTACAGAGAGCGCCACATCTATATGCTGTTAGGCACGCGCAGCTTAAAAAGTGAAGTACAAACTTGCTAACTTTAAGTGTAACAAGAAAAATGAATACTTAATATTAGAGCAAGCTATTCAAAAATATCCAAGCAAAGCAGAGTTACCTGACGACGACAGCCAACCACATATCTTGGTCCATTTGTAGCTTTCACAATGACTAGAGAGCGAGACAATGACAGAGAAAACAAGATCACACTCTTTTTAACTCCCCGAATTGCTAGTGCAAAATAAGTAGCAATTATATAGCATTTCCAGAGTGATGTCTAATTAGTAATGCTCTATTTCATTCTTTTTAAAAAAATCATAATTTAATTGGCTTATTTTAAAAACCAGAGGTTTCAAAAAAAAAAGTAAAACATATCACCTAGGGAACTTACATTTTTCTTCTGTTAACTGTTTAAGAACCTCACCAACAATCTATAAAAAAAAATGGAAACAGGTATTAGCTACAGCTATGAAGTTATATTAGTATATAGAATATTTAACATAAATTCACAGCTCCATCCCTGCGTCACCTTCTACTCCCTTTTCCTGCTCCATAGGAGAAGCCTACTATTCTATTTTCATTTCTTTCTCATTGCCCCATACACCAGGAACAACTGTTAAAAATACACCTACTCTGTGTACTTACCATCAGAGCAAATGTGTGCCGTGGGGTGGTCTTTACAGGTGGTATCATATTATATTTATATCCTTCAATTTTAAATCCATCTGTGGTAATAACTTGCTAAGCACAGCTCACCTACCGCACGGTGCCATACACAGTTGTAACATTATGTATATTGCATACCTGTCCAACGCTTTGCAAAGCCTTGAGGTCGTTTTCAGATTTTTCATACTGCTTGGTAAGCTCTTTCAGTTGTTCCCTTACTAAAAACAAATAAAAGAAAAGGATTTGCTACGCCTTTAATCTGCTAGAAACCAAGCGCAAGGGCTGGCCAATTTGCAGAGCCGATATAACTGCATTTAACAGTTCCTAGGTAAAGTCGATACAGGAGAATCGGCAATGAGCTATTCTTGCTATCCCAGAACTGACACCCAGCCATTAACTCTGGCTTTCAGACCAGGCATCCTAGGCTAAGCCCGGCACAAAATCTAGGAGGATGCTAATGGGAAAAACAGGGGTCGTTAATCGCTTGTCAACACACACAGATCCCTGCCCTTGGGTGAATAGTGTTAGCTCAGCTGGGACTACCCCCTCCCTGCCTAATAACCAATGGGGGGGGGGGGGGGGGGGCTGGAACACTTGGGCCCGGACATGTCCCCCCAGCAGGGGGGTTCCCTATGCAGGGGATCAACCCTCCCCCCACTGGACCAGAGCCCCCAGCCCGGGCTCTCCGGACACCCCGGGGGCCGCAACACAGGAGCTAGGAGCCGCCCCCCTTCGGAACCGCTCCCCCCTCCAGAGGGCCCGGGCTGCTCCCCTGGCCGCTTCCCTCCCCAGGGGGCCCGGGCCGGTCCCCTTCCCTCGCTCCCCACCCCCGCGGGCCCGGCCGATGACCCAGCGCTGTGGCCGGGCAGCGGCCCCGGGCCCCCGCTCCGCCCTCCCCCTCCCCCGGCCCCGGCCCCGGCCCCGGCCCGGCCGCGCGCGGCGCTCACACTCCTTGAGGCGCCCGTCGATCTCCTTGTGCTCCAGCAGCTTCTTGCGGTAATCCTGCAGCGCCTTGTCTCTCGGGTCCGCCATGATGAGCAGGCGCCGCTCATAGGGAATGCCGGGAAGGGCCATGGCCGCCGGGGGCAGGGCCGCGCGCGCCGCCACCTCCCCCCGCCCCGCCGCCCTGGCGGACAGCGCCCCCTGCCGCCCCGGAGGGGAACGGCGCCTCCGGCGCGGCGCGGCGCGGCGTGGCCCGCCGCCAGCCGCGCACACAGCCCCGGGGTCCTAGCGCCGTCCGCGCTATGGCAGCGAACGGGGGCAAATTGGAGGGCAGGGGCAGAGAGAGAGAGAGAGAGAGAGAGAGAGAGAGAGAGAGTGTGTGTGTGTGTGTGTGTGTGTGTGTGTGTGTGTGTGTGTGTGTGTGTGTGTTTAAAAAAGCATTACCTCGAAACGTTGTACAAATGATTCAAAGTAAAAGTTGTCTATTAATATATCGATTTGTAAAAGAGTCACACATCAGCAGTACTCACCCCAGCAGCCCCCCGATCCCACAACCATCTATGCACCCTGCTTAGCTTTATGCACATCCACTCGCAGGCGTAAAGGAAAGCCTCAATCCTGCGAAGGTTTACCCACGTATCTAATTGTAGGAGGAAAACTCTGCAAAGATCCTTTCTCAGGGCTCATCCTTCCATAGTTCCTATAGAAGGCTGGGTCCTCCCTCCCACCTGTGATGGATAAAACAATATCCTGGACAAACCTTACTGAACTGAGTTTAATACCTTTGGGGTCCATTGTGTTAAAATGCAGTTGTGTTATTGTGAGTTTGTATGTAACTTCTCTAGGAGGAGTGGATATGCTGCTGTAATTCCTCTGGTTCTCAGCCCTTTGAAGCCACCCCCTAGAGAGGTTGGCAAATACTAGTTCAGACAGAATCTTCCTGGGACCAGAAACAGAAAGGATTTTTGGAGAAATAGCTTGGTTTTAAACTGGCTCTGGGTGTTTTGTTCTGATCCAGCAAACGGACGGGACCTCTGTTCCACAGAGGGCCCCAATCCTTAGGGAAGGGTTGGAAGAACTAACCCCGACAAGGAGGAGACAATCCCTCCTTAGATTGTGTGTAGGTTCTTGTATGTTTTTAATATGTTTTTTCTGTAGTGCTTTTACCTTAAGAATAAAACAGACTTGCTTATATAGCCCAAGCTTCAGTGTGCTTCAGCAGCAGTAGTGGGAACTACAAGTTGTGGACTACAAACTGCAGCATGTTGGGAGAACGTCCTGGTTCCTGCCAGGTCGTACCCTCTGCCCTCCCAGTAGGAAGCTGACTGAAGCTGGGAGCACCAGGCCAGCAAGCAAAGAGGAGGCTGCTGGATTGTCATCCTGTTCTATGTTTTTGTACCTCGTTCCTGGTGGTTTGTCTGAGTGGGTCTGGTCTGAGGTGAACACACACTGACACACAATGCAGAGCACATAAAGGAGCCGCAGGTCCAGTTTCCCAACGTGATGTAAAAAACCTCAAAGCCGACTTACCCTAGCTTGGACAACCTCATACTGGGCCAGTGAACAGGAGGGGGGTAAGACTTAGAAAGAGTTGTGTGGTAACTTATAACTGTGGGCAGTTACATTATTCGTCTCTGAAGAGCAAGCAAGTCACCCTGCTTCTGCAGATTACACTGCTCTACAGCCAAAATGATTCTGAAATAAATGTAGTCAAACTTTACTAATTCTGGGTCACTGAGAACGAAAATGATGCTTAAAATTGTTGATTGGCTCTAGTTTTCAAGACATGCTATTGGGTCAGTATATACGACCCTTGACTTGGGAATGGCGGAGGATAAGTGAGTTATAAAGGGAAGGGATCTCAATTTAAACCAGAAATGACTAAAATACATCTTTGACTGGATCTATGAATAAATCTATGACTGCGTTTGGACAGTACTTGCTTTTTAGGCAAAACAATGAATGATGCAATCTGAAGCTGGTATTGCGTCATACATGATATGACTTGCATCATGTTATTTCTAGAAGTCATGGATGATGCAATCATAATGAAGCTTACATCACTCTGCTGAACAAATTGCCCTATATCAGCTCTAGAAATCATACAGTGTCGTGCTCTCTTATTTGTCAGTTTTTGATTTTGCAAAGGGACACATTTCTGTTTAGCCAAAGTGAGCAGAGATGCCTCGTACTTGTGTGAACAGTGCAGATAACTTCTGCTATGTTTGTGGTGAAGTGACTTGCATCACAAAAGCGCAGTATAACCACTATGGTTAAGAAAGCCTATCACCTTTATTTTGGCTGCAAGATTGGAGATCAGGACAAGAGGTGGGCCCCACACATATGCTGCAACACTTGTACAACAAATCTTCGCCAGTGGTTGAACAGGAAAAGGAAATCTATGCCTTTTGCAGTGCCAATGATTTGGAGAGAGCCAACAGATCATACCAGCAGTTGTTACTTCTGCATGGTGCCTCCAGTTGGGAAAGGTGTGTCAAAGAAGAAAAAGTGGACTGTGCATTATCCAAACATTCCATCAGCTATACGCCCAGTACCCCACGGAGAAGGACCGCCGGTTCCTGATGCACCAGATTCATTCTCACTTGAGTCAGACGAGGAAGAGGAAGAGGATGAAACTTCTGGTCCTGAACCAGCAATGTCACAGGACCCACATTTTCTCCCATCCTCCTCCTCTGAACCACACCTCATAACACAAGGTGAACTGAATGACCTTGTCAGGGATTTGGAACTACCCAAGAGTAAAGCAGAGCTGTTGGGCTCCAGACTACAGCAGTGGAATCTCCTGGCAGGTGATGTTAGGGTTTCCATATTCCATGACCGTCAAAAGGATCTTGTCCCATTCTTCTTCATGGAAGGTGATCTTGTAGCGTGCAACAACATCGATGGTGTGATGGCAGCCCTCAACATCGTTCACGATCCAGATGAGTGGAGACTGTTCATTGATTCATCGAAGACGAGTCTTAAAGCTGTTTTACTGCATAATGGCAATGTTTTGCCATCAATTCCAGTTGGTCATGCAGTCCATATGAAGGAAACCTATGACAACATGAAACAACTTTTGAGGTGCATAAACTATGACCAACATCAGTGGCAGCTTTGTGGCGATTTGAAGGTTGTTGCTCTCTTGCTTGGTCTGCAGACTGGATACACAAAGTACTGCTGTTTTCTCTGCGAATGGGATAGTCGTGCAAGAGATTCCCACTACATCAAGAAAGATTGGCCACTCCGACAGTCATTGGAGCCTGGGAGGAAAAGTGTTCAGCATCCACCACTTGTTGACTCAAGGAAGATTTTGTTACCACCCTTACACATCAAGCTGGGTCTGATGAAGAACTTTGTCAAGGCCATTGACAAAACACAAGCAGCTTTCAAGTACCTCCGTGGAAAATTTCCAAGGTTAAGTGAAGCTAAGATAAAGGAAGGTGTCTTTGTTGGTCCTCAGATTCGTGAACTTCTTTGAGATGATGCATTTGACCATGCACTGCGTGGCAAGGAAAAAAAGGCATGGAAAGCCTTCCAGTTAGTGGCAATCAATTTTCTCGGAAACAACAAGGCAGACAACTACAGGTTGTTGGTGGAAAACCTCCTCAAGGCATACAAAAGCCTTGGTTGCAACATGTCACTAAAGATACATTTTTTGCACTCTCATCTAGATTTTTTTCCACCGAACTGCGGAGCAGTGAGCGACGAGCACGGCGAGCGATTTCACCAGGACATTGCAACAATGGAGAAACGCTATCAGGGCAAATGGAGCCCATCAGTGCTTGCAGACTATTGCTGGACAGTGACAAGAGATGCTCCATTTAATGAATACAAGAGACAAGCCAAGAAGCGCCGAGTAGACACTGGATAGGACTAAACTATGTACATAATAGTTTTTTGCCTTTTGTTTCATAATACATTTTATTTATATAACCCCTTTGTTGATTTTTAAAGTGTTACATAAACAGGACAGGTGAAATAGTATCATGTAAAGCAATCATAAACACATGAAAAGACCTAGGTTTACAATTTATGATTAAAACTCTACTATCTACACAATATACATAGACATAAAATGTAAAAACTTAAATATCTTAGAAACAGTAGCCAATCAGTTGTTTTAATTGTCATATTTGAATTCAGCACATCAAAATACATACTAAATTGCACATTTTATCTCTGAAGCAGACGACTTCTCAAAAATTGTAGACCAGTGTTATCGTTTGACAGGAATAACACAATGAAGGCAGGGAACTGTTCAGTCTGGAAATACCCCGGGCAGGAAGGAGAGAGACATGGTGTCCTCCCAAGAGAGGTGATGACTGAGGGGGCTGGAAGCCTGAGCGTGGGTGCCTTTGCTGGACCAGTAAAGGTTAAATATAGGTGCAGCCAGGGCTGGTGCTTCCACTAGGTGACCCTAGGTGGTCGCTTAGGGTGGCAGGATTTGGGGGGAGGCATTTCAGCGGCGACTCCCTGGCAGCGATTCGGCGGCAAGAAAAGTGGCCGCCGAGCTGCCGCCAAATTGCCGCTACTGGAGGTGAGCTGCGGCGGGAGCTGCCGCGGGGGGCGGGGGGGGGGCTGCCGCGGGGTGCTTTGAGCGCCAGGGCCGGCTCCAGGCACCAGCAAAACAAGCTGGTGCTTGGGGCGGCACATTTCTAGGGGCGGCATTCTGGCACCGGCCATGCCGCCCCTAGAAATGTGCCCCGGACGGCCGCCCCAGCTCACCTCCGCTCTGCGCTAGCGCGGCCGCCACCGGCTTCTCCCCGAGCGGCGGCGTGCGCCGCTTCTCCCCCTCCCTCCCAGGCTTAAGAGCCTGGGAGGGAGGGGAAGAGGAGAACTCGAGCGTCCGCAGCGCACGTCCCCCCCTCCCTCCCAGGCATGCTCCGGCCGGGGAGAGCGGGGGCCGCGGGCATGCCGTGCTCGCTCCCCAGCCAGCGGGGAGCGAGTGCGGCATGCTCACGGCCCCCGCTCTCCCCGGCCGGTGGCTGAGCGAGTGCGGCATGCTCGCGGTCTCCGCTCTCCCCGGCCCGCGTTGAAGATTTTTCGGCGGGCGTTGGAGGTTTTTTTTTTGGGGGGGGGGGGGGCGGCATTTAGGTTTGTTTGTTTGTTTGTTTTTTTGCTTGGGGTGGCAAAAACGTTAGGGCCGCCCCTGTTGAGCGCTCAGACGGTGGGTGTGGTAAAAGCACATAGTATCAGTTTTATAATATAACAAACAATTAAATGAATAATCAAATGACTCAGATGTTGTAATTTGCATAGTGAGGAGTCAATTGCCGGTAAATCAACAAAGACATGCTTTAACTACAGTGCAGTCATGAAGCATCAGAGTTGCACTAAGGTTTCAGTTGCAACAGCTGAGTGGCCTTTGCAGAATTACTCATTTTGTACATTATCACACTACACCTGTTGCTCTCCAGAGAATGATTGTGTCAGGGTTCTGCCTGTTGATGACGCGCACAGGGAGAAATCTAGGTCATTATAAAGACAGAATGTATTACTTTACTTAGTAGTTTATGGATAAACAGTAAAAATTCTTGACTCCTACTGGACCAGTCCACATGAAGACGTGACAATTTTTGAAATTAGTTTCAAACAGTGAGGTGCCCACACTTGGTTGGTATCCATCCTCAACGTGTTTATAATACAAACCATTGGTCCAATCCTGCAAATTCTTTATCCGTGAGTTCAATAGGTTGTGAGTAAACTTACACATATGCGTAAGTATTTGCAGGGATCAGGGCCTAGGTTAAACCATTATCAAAAGCCATAATATAACCTTGCTGGGTGGAAGTTGTCTTGAGCATGTTTTGGGAACCATGGTTGTTTTCAACAGCATGGTTGAAGTCTTTCAGTCATGGTCGTAACGTATACAGGGCCCAATCCTCAGAGATGCAGAGTGCCATCAGCTGAAGTCAGTCACGCGGTTCTTGTGTGGTGCGGTTGTACACTTGCATGATTTTGCGTGTGACTGGGCTTTGTATTGTTTAGTGCATGGTGCCGCTGTACATTGGCATAATTTGTGTGTGGATGGTAGTTCGGTGCATAGTACTACTGTAGCCTGGCACAGTTTGGTGCGTGGTGTGGCTGTTCTGTAGCAAAGTAGGGTGTGTGATTGAAACACTGTCACAAGCTGAGGCCAGATGTGGTCTACACGACATGGTTTGGTGTATGGCTCTATGCTGGTACAGTTTGGAGCACTGGTGCATATCAGATTCCTGTGTTATTTGATGGATAGCACAGTAGTTAACAACAGTTTGGTGGATTGACATGGTTTAGTACACGGCAGATTCCAGTGTCATTTAGTGCATTGGAATGGCTTGGTGCTAGTTTGGTTTTGCATGCCTGCCCATCCTGGCTAAGCCTTTGATGGACCTATCCTCCATGAACTTATCTAGTTCTTTTTTGAACCCTGTTATAGTCTTGGCCTTCACAACATCCTCTGGCAAGGAGTTCCACAGGTTGACTGTGTGTTGTATGAAGAAATACTTCCTTTTGTTTGTTTTAAACCTGCTGCCTATTAATTTCACGTAGTGACCCCTAGATCTTGTGTTATGAGAAGGAGTAAATAACACTTCCTTATTTGCAGTAACTCCTCACTTAAAGTCATCCCGGTTAACATTGTTTCGTTCTTACGTTGCTGATCAATTAGGGAACATGCTCATTTAAAGTTGTGCAATGCTCCCTTCTAACGTCATTTGGCAGCCACCTGCTTTGTTCACTGCTTGCAGGAAGAGCAGCCCATTGGAGCTAGCTGGTGGGGGCTTGTAACCAGGGTGGACCGGCAGCCCCCCTCCCCTATCAGCTCCCTGCTCCCTTAAGTTCCCTGTGCAGCAGCTGCCCAGCAGGCTGTCTGGCAGTTCAGCTGTCCCTCCCCCCACTGCCATGTGCTGCTCCTGCCCTCTGCTTTGGAGCTGCTCCCAGGAGCCTCCTGCTTGCTGGGCGGGGAGGAGGGGGGGGGGCTAATGTCAGGGTGTCCCCCTCCCCCCTGCTCCTGCACCCCTTCTCCATATAGAGCAGGCTGGGGACACAGGTGGAGAGAGACAGAGAGAGCTTGGGGCAGCAGCTGCTGTCTCAACTTCCTGATCCACTTAAAAAGACAATGTGAGATCAGCTTACTTAAAGGGGCAGTGCACATCTCTCTTTATCCCACACACAGGGTGTCTCTCTGTCTCTGTCTGCCATGCTTGCTGTGTCCCTTCCCTCCATTCCTGCTGCCTTGTAGAGTGTGAGGCTACATTAACAACGTGTTAACCCTTGAGGGCTCAGCCAAAAGCTAGTTCATCATTTAGCAGTAAGGCATTCCGTGGGAAATATCCCATCCTCTGACTTCACCACCTCAACCAAGCTTCACAATCGTCATTGCTGTGTACAGTATTAAATTGTTTGTTTAAAACTTACACTGTGTGTGTATATATTTATATAATATATAGATGTTTTCTGGTGAAAAAAATTTCCCTGGAACCTAACCACCCCCCCCCCCCATTTACATTAATTCTTATGGGGAAATTGGATTCGCTTAACATCGTTTAGTTTAAAGTCACATTTTTCAGGAACATAACTACAGCGTTAAGTGAGGAGTTACTGTACTTTCTTCACACTAGTCATGATTTTATAGACCTCTTTCATATTCCCCCTTAGTTGTCTCTTTTCCAAGCTGAAAAGTTCCAGTTTTATTAATTTCTCCTCATACTGAAGCTATTCCATACCCCTGATCATTTTTGTTGCCCTTCTCTGTACTTTTACCGATTCCAGTATATCTTTTTTTGAGATGGGGCGACCACATCTGCACACAGTGCTCAAGATGTGGGCATACCATGAATTTATATAGAGGCAATATGATATTTTCTATCTCATTATCTATCCCTTTCCTAATGATTTCAAACATTCTGTTCCCTTTTTTGACTGCCGCTGCACATTGAGTGCATGTTTTCTGAGAATTATCCACAATGATTCCAAGACCTTTCTTGAGTGGCAACAGCTAATTTAGACCCCATCATTTTATATGTATAGTTGGGATTATGTTTTCCAATGTGCATTACTTTGCATTTATCAACACTGAATTTCATCTGCCATTTTTTTGCCCAGTCACCCAGTTTTGTGAGATCCTTTTGTAACTCTTCGCAGTCTGCCTGGGACTTAACTATCTTGAGTAGTTTTGTATATCTGCAAATTTTGCCACCTCACTGTTTACCCCTTTTTCCAGATCATTTCTGAATATGTTGAATAGGACTGGTCCCAGAACAGACCCCTGGGGGAAACCACTGTTTACCTCTTTCAATTCTGAAAACTGACCATTTATACTTGCCCTTTGTTTCCTGTCTTTTAACCAGTTACTGATCCATGAGTGGAGCTTCCCTCTTATCCCATGACAGCTTATGGTGTTGCCACGGCCTGGTGGATGGCACACTTTGGTGCATTGGCATGGCTCGGGGTTGCTGTAGTCTGGCACATGGCACACTTTGGTACATCAGCTGGCTGGCTCAATGTTGCAACAGGTGCATGGCAGATGCTAGTGTAGCCTGGTGCATTGACATGGCTGGGTGTTGCCATGGTTTGATGCATGGCACACTTTGGCGCATTGGCACGGCTGGGTGTTGCTAGGGCAGGGGTTCTCAAACTGGGGGTCGGGACCACTCAGGGGGTCGTGAGGTTATTACTTCGGGGGTTGCAAGCTGTCAGCCTCCACCCCAAACCCTGCTTTGCCTCCAGCATCTATAATGGTGTTAAATATATAAAAAAAGTGTTTTTAATTTATATGGGGGGGTGGGTCGCACTCAGAGGCTCCCTATGTGAAAGGGGTCACCAGCAGAAAAGGTTGAGAACCACTGTGCTAGGGCCTGTTGCATTGGCAGATCCCAATGTAGCCTGGTGCATTAGCATGGCAGGGTGTTGCCAAGGCCTGGTGCATGGCACACTTGCTGCAGGGGCACAGCTGGGTGTCGGCAGGGCCCGGTGCATGGCACACTTGCTGCAGGGGCACAGCTGGGTGTCGGCAGGGCCCGGTGCATGGCACACTTGCTGCAGGGGCACGGCTGGGTGTCGCCAGGGCCCGGTGCATGGCACACTTGGTGCGGGGGCACGGCTGGGTGTCGGCAGGGCCCGGTGCATGGCACACTTGGTGCAGGGGCACGGCTGGGTGTCGGCAGGGCCCGGTGCATGGCACACTTGGTGCAGGGGCATGGCTGGGTGTCGGCAGGGCCCGGTGCATGGCACACTTGCTGCAGGGGCACGGCTGGGTGTTACCCAGGCCCGGTGCATGGCACACTTGGTGCATTGGCACGGCTGGGTGTTACCCAGGCCCGGTGCATGGCACACTTGGTGCATTGGCACGGCTGGGTGTCGGCAGGGCCCGGTGCATGGCACACTTGCTGCAGGGGCACGGCTGGGTGTTACCCAGGCCCGGTGCATGGCACACTTGGTGCATTGGCACGGCTGGGTGTTACCCAGGCCCGGTGCATGGCACACTTGGTGCATTGGCACGGCTGGGTGTCGGCAGGGCCTGGTGCATGGCACACTTGGTGCAGGGGCACGGCTGGGTGTCGGCAGGGCCCGGTGCATGGCACACTTGGTGCAGGGGCACGGCTGGGTGTCGGCAGGGCCCGGTGCATGGCACACTAGGTGCAGTGGCAGGGCTGGGTGTCGGCAGGGCCCGGTGCATGGCACACTAGGTGCAGTGGCACGGCTGGGTGTCGGCAGGGCCCGGTGCATGGCACACTAGGTGCAGTGGCAGGGCTGGGTGTCGGCAGGGCCTGGTGCATGGCACACTAGGTGCATTGGCGCGGCTGGGTGTCGGCAGGGCCTGGTGCATGGCACACTAGGTGCATTGGCACGGCTGGGTGTCGGCAGGGCCTGGTGCATGGCACACTTGTTGCAGGGGCACAGCTGGGTGTTACCCAGGCCCAGTGCATGGCACACTAGGTGCATTGGCGCGGCTGGGTGTCGGCAGGGCCTGGTGCATGGCACACTAGGTGCAGTGGCACGGCTGGGTGTCGGCAGGGCCCGGTGCATGGCACACTAGGTGCAGTGGCAGGGCTGGGTGTTGGCAGGGCCTGGTGCATGGCACACTAGGTGCAGTGGCACGGCTGGGTGTCGGCAGGGCCCGGTGCATGGCACACTTGGTGCAGGGGCACGGCTGGGTGTTACCCAGGCCCGGTGCATGGCACACTTGGTGCAGTGGCACGGCTGGGTGTCGGCAGGGCCCGGTGCATGGCACACTAGGTGCAGTGGCAGGGCTGGGTGTTGGCAGGGCCCGGCGCATGGCACACTTGGTGCAGGGGCACGGCTGGGTGTTACCCAGGCTCGGTGTATGGCACACTAGGTGCAGGGGCACGGCTGGGTGTCGGCAGGGCCCGGTGCATGGCACACTAGGTGCAGTGGCACGGCTGGGTGTCGGCAGGGCCCGGTGCATGGCACACTAGGTGCAGGGGCACGGCTGGGTGTCGGCAGGGCCCGGTGCATGGCACACTTGGTGCCGGGGCACGGCTGGGTGTCGGCAGGGCCCGGTGCATGGCACACTAGGTGCAGGGGCACGGCTGGGTGTCGGCAGGGCCCGGTGCATGGCACACTAGGTGCAGTGGCACGGCTGGGTGTCGGCAGGGCCCGGTGCATGGCACACTAGGTGCAGTGGCAGGGCTGGGTGTCGGCAGGGCCTGGTGCATGGCACACTAGGTGCATTGGCGCGGCTGGGTGTCGGCAGGGCCTGGTGCATGGCACACTAGGTGCATTGGCACGGCTGGGTGTCGGCAGGGCCTGGTGCATGGCACACTTGTTGCAGGGGCACAGCTGGGTGTTACCCAGGCCCAGTGCATGGCACACTAGGTGCATTGGCGCGGCTGGGTGTCGGCAGGGCCTGGTGCATGGCACACTAGGTGCAGTGGCACGGCTGGGTGTCGGCAGGGCCCGGTGCATGGCACACTAGGTGCAGTGGCAGGGCTGGGTGTTGGCAGGGCCTGGTGCATGGCAC